>JAECXW010000758.1:5000000-10000000 GCA_018153365.1 Drosophila fuyamai
CCACTCACAATGAACATTTACACACGGATATTTAACTATTTAGTAATTTACCTGGAATGAGCATTTATCAAATGTGTCCCAGCCCCTGATTTCCTCCATTTGTATTTGTATTCGATTGAATGAAATGTGAAGTATAAAGCTTTAATTTGCCATTTACAAAGCTTCAGTTTAGTTACGAGTAATGATTGCCATCTTTTTACACCTAGCATTTAGTCGTCTAGTTACCTTAGTTTATGGATTAATTTATGAACTGCAAACGCGAACCTCATCGAACCCTTTGCCTTACTTATCATTTAAGCTTTAACGTGAATATAAATTTAGTTTTAGTTGATTTAGTTACTCCTCGGAGCAGCAGTCACGCCCACAATGCCCACAAAAAACAAAATCCATTCTCACGCAAAACGTTTTAAATATGGAAAAACAAACGTCTATAAATATTAACAAAACAAAATGAACAAAAACTATATTACTGTACGTGTAGATGTGTATTCATGATTTTATCAGAAAGAAAAACAGGAGAAAGTCGTCGAGAAGAATAAGAAGGAAACACAAGAACAACTTACAAAATACTCAAAGAACATGGATAGAATACAACTTTTTACCACACTGAACAAGAAATATTTGACTGAAAAGTGTCGGGGGAAGATATGATATATATGAATAAAGGTATAAACAATTTTAGTGTAAAATGTGTGTTTTTGCTAAATGTGGTAAACTAAAAAAAAAACGTAAATTTATTACACAAAACTAAACTAAAGCGTAAACGAAGAGAAAATTCTTAAGTAAAGTAAATTTTTGGATGACAAGCCATTTAGACAAAATTTTTGAGACGAAAAAAGACATTTATAAGAAAGGAAACAAAAAAAGAACAAACCGAATTACTTTAAATTTTATTTAAGCAATGAACTTGCAAAAAATAAAAGGTATAATTACAATAATTGTAATGTGAGTGTTTTTAGTTTAAAATTATATATTTCCAAAACATTCAAAATAAAACATAATTAGTTTAAAATATAAAACAAAAAGGTCTTCTTAATTTATTTGTTTTGGGATTATATTTTGATTTGTTTTTCGATTAACAAAATGTGGGATGTTTGAGTTTGGTTTAAAAAAGTGATTGGGAGTTATCTGTTGAACTTATTTCAGTACCGAAATGATGCTTGTTACCGAAACCGAAATTATTCAAAATGTGCAAATTATTGAGTTTTAATATGACTTTTATTGAAGCACAAGCTTTGTTTAGCTACACACTAATTCCTTAAAAATATAAACTGTCCATTGCTTCCTATTTTTCATCGGGCATCAAAGACAACAACTGCAAAGAAAAACGAAAGATTTCATCAGTACAGTTTGAGAATCACTGGAGACTCTTTGGGTCTTAAATAAGCAGAATTACTTACGACGCTTGGTGCGTTTTTTGTACATAATACGATATCCGCACTCGCGGCAACGAATTGGATCCCTTGGTCGCATCTCGTTTTCGTGATGGCATTCTAAAAGTTTATAATACAAAAAATTTATTAATAAATCCGCATTTTAAACAATTTGAGTTGCTATTCCGGCAGCCATGTGCCTGCTGAAGAAATCGGTTTTATATTAAATTAGTTTGTTACCCCAACTTACCACCGCAAATATACGTCATTGCCGTCTTGACATTATCCTTGGAGCTAGTTTCCGACATTATTACTTAATATGTTTAAACTAAACCCGAGTTTTCCGTAAAAAATGTGTTTTGTTTTGCCAAGATTAAGTTGAGTGACCGTTGTTGGGCAAAGTTGAAAATATCAAATATTCAAATAATACTAATTTTGGGTTTTGGTATATTTTAACGGTTATATTTTGCCCGCGACTTTTAAATTTTACAGAAGCCACTGTTTGAAAAACAAACAGAGAAAGCTAATGTCAACTTAGTAAATGGCCAATAGTTATAAATTATATTAATAATGTTTCGTAAATGGTTTAATTTTATTTTATATTGTTTTAGCTATTTGTTCATTTCTAATGTGTGCAGCTAGATTACGCTTATGTTTAGTTGATCTGTAATGCCGTTGCATGTTTCCCACAATTGAATTTCCACAAGGTTCACAGAAAGTAACTTTTTCTGTCTTTTGAAACCTGCAAGGGGTTTTTTGTTTGACTTTTTTCTTCTTCGTGGCCACGGCTTTATGTTTTTTGCTTTTAGATGGCCTATCTTCGTTTGCAGTAGTGGATTCTGCATTATTTTCCTTACTAGATTCTGTACATTTTTCTTTACCCAAATTAAATAGCTCATCCTTGTGCCTTTGAGACTTGCAGTGCCTCAGGTAATTGGCCCTGGATTTGATGGTAAGATCGCAGACCTCACATTTCATGACCTGCATCAAGAGATGGACTGTTTTTCGATGGGTTTGCATGGTGCCCTGGCTGTAGAAACTTGCTCCACAGATTTCGCATGTGAAATTCCTCCTATTTAAGTGCGTTTTGTTCAAGTGTTCCCTGAGGAAGAACTTGTTTACGAATTCCTTTCCGCAGAATTCACACACCGGGTTGGGTTGTTTCTTGCAGCCACCTTTTGGAGGTCCTTTTAAAAGTCGCATTTTTTCACGATGTTTTTTAATGGCTTCCCTGCATTCCTTCGGCGTATGAGTAGAACAACAGCGACCCACAGTGGGAAGTTGGCAGATGAGACACGGTTTTCTGCGTTCATGCATCTGGATTACATGGGCTTTAAGGGCAGAACACAATTGGAATCTCCATGGACAACTACGGCACTTGAAAGAACGATATCTCAGTTTACATTCCATTATAACTCTTTTCATGTGACTACGTAGAAATTTATGGGTGAGAAAGGACTTGTGACAAAAGGGGCAGGGAAAGTGTTTGGGAGAATCTGAATGGTCCTTTCTATGCTTAACCATATGCAGCTGGTGGCTAAAAGGGAAGCCATATTTCTGCTCACAAAGTGGACATTTGGTTTTGGTTGAAGTCTTTCGTTTTCGTGGAAGAGCTCTTGATTCCTCTTTAAGAAACAGCTCGTGGTCATTGATAACTGGTACCACTATATCCTCAACTTTGGCTAGTCGTAACTCCAGTTCCTCTTGTTCTCTCAACTTTTGGTTTTCCAGAAATCGTTTGTAACGCCCGTTTTCTTCGAGCTCTTTTGAGCTAGGGTTTTTACCTCCAACTTTCCTGCTCAAATGGGAAGTTATTGAATGTTGCAGGTAAAATCTGCGATAGCAAATCGTGCAGTGAAAGTTGTCCGAATAGCTATGCTTTTTCTGGTGATCCTCCACATCCTGTAGCTTTTTCCAAGGAAGTTCCTCACATTTTTGACAGGTACATCGTAATCCTGGTAAATCAAGAGCTGCCATTTTGGGTCGCAGAGCTCCATGGGCTTCCTCCCCCGTTAATTGACCAACCGCTCGTCTATAGCCAGAGCTCACTGTATCCATAATCGCCGTTAGCTTTTCCAAATTAACTTTCCATTTTTCGGCTTTGAAAACCTCCGAAATGGCTTGAAAATCTTCTTGCAGGTCAGCCTTAAAATACTGATTGGTCCAGAAATTATCACGCAATTGCGCCGCCTGCAGTAAAAGCAACATATCTGAGCTGCGAAAACGCATAATTTTCTGGACATCTTCTCCTTCGCCGGGAAATTCATTGGGAAATTCGGAGCCACGAACATTTTCCCCATTGAATGCCACGTATTTCTCCCTGAATCCTCGACAGCACTTGCACTTGCAATCACATGAAGTAGGGCATCCTTCTGTTTTGTTGCCATTTTGAAGAGCAGGCAAATCGGTGGTGAAGTTTTCGTAAGTTACCAACAATTTTCCCGGCCAAGACATGAATTTTCCGTTTTTTGTTTACAAATAATTAAATCAACAAGTGGCAGTAGGACCATTCATCTAGAACCAAGAAAACCCCAAAAAATACTACATTTCAAAAAGTAATCGATAAAGTGCCATCTCTAAATTTGAAAGCGAAGTTGCCAGACTGCTTCAATGAACAGCTGTTCGAAATTCCGCGGCATTTCATTTCATAAACAATTGCAATATTTTTAACACAAAACATGGTAAAAACTAAGGGAAATGCCAAGAAATTTGGCATGCACCCTCGCAATGTATTACGCCAGCCACCAGATTACACCAAATTGGCTATTAAATACAAAGATTTCCGCAAAGAGTGCGAATTGGTAAGTTAAAACTAGTTTCATGGGCTTACAATTGTTTAATTCTAAATTTTCTTTAATTAGGAACTCAATGGCAAAGTATCTGTTAATTTTCGCAACGAAAATACCTTGCGGGAGTTGACTAAAATGCTTTTAAAAGAATACTTTGATTTAAATGTGGATTTTGCACCTGGAAGTTTGGTGCCCACTTTGGCCCTCCGTTTAAACTACATTCTATGGCTGGAAGATCTAATGGAACCGCTCAAATTGAAAGAAATACGGGGAATAGATATAGGTGAGTTCAGGGAATATGAGACATACAGTTTAACTAATAGATTCCCTTACAGGCTGTGGTTCTTCATGTATTTATTCGTTGCTGGGAGCCAAGAAAAATGGTTGGCACATGTTGGCCCTGGAATCGAAACTCCAAAACATTGAATATGCCAGAGAGAATGTGAAGAATAACCAGTTGGAAGCCCTAATAGAAGTCTACGCTCAACCAGAAAAAACGAGCATCTTCAAGAGCTATTTCGAGAAGGATCAACAGGAGCTGCAGTACCACTTTTGCTTGTGCAATCCACCCTTTTTCGACTCCAACTTGGCTAATCCTTTTGGGGGCAACACCAGGAATCCCGAGAGGCGACCGGCACCCAATAATGCCAGAACTGGAAGCCAGGAGGAGCTGACCTGCGTGGGCGGCGAAGTCCGGTTCGTCCAGCGCATCATTGACGAGAGTATGAAAAACAAGCTACGCGTGCGGTGAGTCAATCTTGATTAACTCCTGAAATTAAATTAACTCTGGTTTCTGCCCCCTCGCAACAGCATCTTCACGACAATGTTGGGCGTCAAGGCCAACTTGCCAAGGATACTGGACTACCTGAAGGAGCGGCAGGTGGCGAATGTCAGCACCACGGAATTCCATCAGGGACACACCACTCGATGGGCGGTGGCCTGGAGTTTCCATGCAGAGCTGCTAAGCCAGGAGAGATCGTGTAGTTGATTCACCTTAAGTCTGTTAGGTAACTTTAGGTATTTGCAGCAGTGAGAATATCCAGGTGCTTATTTTCTATAGCTTTCTTTTAAGGATTGCATTTTTAACCTTAACTTGTTTAAAAAAAGAAAGTTTTTATACTTTGCCAATGTAATATTTTTATCCCCCGTAAGAAAAATTACTTAAACAAAAAATATTTATAAAAAATATTGAATATAAAAGAGTAATAAGTAATAACTAAGAACGCAAACGCAAATAGTCCAGCCTTTAAAAGAGCAATAGAACATGAATTTTGAAATCCAATTTTATCAAAATGAAAACCTATACTTTTTAAAGGAAGAAGACTGCATAATTTTTCCTCTGTCAGTACCCAAACAGGTGCAGCTTTCCTTTAACCTTGGAGTAGTTGAGCCCAGAAAAACAAATGATAATTTCCCAGTATTGCCCTGGGCTAGGTCTATAAATAAATTTGAGCTGCAGGCAGCTGCACAAGCAAACGCACTCTGACCTTAACCTGGGAAAAACTTTCAATGCGACTCCAGTTCGGTGCTGTCAGAAAGCTTTTGCCCTAAATGGAAATTTGCATGTCAATGGTCACTTTGCCGCCCAGGTCCGCGAACGGAAATTATCGTTTCGCTTTTATCATTGACCACAGCTGACCACACACTTCGACAGAGAAAGGCAAACAGAATCAGAATGGCACCCGAAATGGAGGCAAACACGCACACTAAGCACAAGTTGCCAACTCCGGTCAACGCCGGAATTTCCACACCTTTGAGCAGGGGAATGCGGACGATTCGCTGGTCCGCCATGTGGGATAGCAAATAGCTACTTTTAATTGCTGCACAAGCACGCTACAATTTGATTATGGGTTCGATAGGGAAATACCCCTTAAATACATTAGAATTTGTATTTAAAAGTGGAAGTGAAATCATGTAGTCAAACATGATTGAAAATTTAACAGGTACTTTCTGTATTGATGTGTTTAAATTTAAAAAAAATACAAATGTCCGATTTGTTGCCTTAGTTTTTGAAGAAAAAATTAAAAACAAAGAAAAAGAATATGTAGAAATTAGGTTTTAGTGAATATTCCCTAAAATTTGTTAGAAATTTGTTAGCCTACAAAAATAAAATTAGTAAAGATACTTGTTTTGAAATGTAAAATTGAGTTCGTAATGATGTTGATAATAAAATTCATCTGGAATAAATTGTTAAGGTAATAGGTATAATAAGTAAGGTATTATAATAGTTTAAAATTTTTAAGTAATTTCCCATAAAGGGTATCCTGCATTTGTATCCCCCGTCTACCACTTTGCTCCACTTTCCTTTGCCTTTTGATCCTTTTCATGACTTGGCTTTTGCTGCCCTTTTGGCGGCGACTTGCTGTTGTTGTCTTTTATGGCATTTCAACACGTTAAGGTGTAAAGAACAACGTAATTAAAATGCAGGTCGTTGGTTTCTAAGCTCGGAAAGATGGGTTCCCGGCTGCGTCATGCGTTTAGGTGCGGTCTGGTTTGCTTTCTGTATTTTTTTCTGTTCATGTTGTGGATTTTGTAGTCGCCCTCGCTCCAAAATTAGAAGCAAGACTCAGTGGCTGGCTGCCCTCTCTCTGATTTCGGCTGGGGCCCTAGTTGCCAGGGGTCCCCCATCTCTAATTTTCCAGCTATTATCTTAATTTTAGGCACCCAAGGTCCCAAGCTAACCCACAGAATTCGACACGTGTTCCTGGGCTTGTCTTCATGTGGTAATTGTTAATTAAAAACGCTCTCTGGTCACGTAGTCATGGTGTTTGAGGTGCCTTACTGAAGTCATAAAAGAACCCGAACATTGGATCCGCAGGGTTCGACACTTTTATTGACCATCGTTAAATGCTTTAGAAAATAAGTTTATGTGGAACCATAACTCCAAACATAATGCTTGTCTATGGAATTGAGTTTGTAATACATTTTTAATGATCCCATTGAATGATTGGTGCTGGGAGAGATAAGTAATTGCCTTGTTTTCACAGAGAACGAAACTATTAAACCTTTTATTATTATTATTTTAATTCTAAAGATTTTATATTAGCAATTTAAATATTTAGATTAAGCTTTGACAAATTTTAGTCATATTATGAAATAGAAATACAGAATTCTCATTGATTAAAAAGTAAATCTTGAATGTTTTGAGGTTCTTAACGTTTTGGAAATCTCAATTTAGGTGCCACGATAAAATACATTTAATTCAAAACCTTTAACTAGTTAGTAATAGTTCATTTATTTTAAAATCCTTCAGTCTTTTGCTAATTTTATATGTTTATTGTCTATTAAATTGTATTATTTATAAATTATAAAAATTTTGCTCTCCGTGCAGGAAGTCGCTGAACAGACTCAAAACAAGGGTTGGTTATTCCACGATTAACCCATTAATGTTGTGGCCAGCTATGACGCAAAATGACCACGTGGCAGGTGGCTTCCTGTGGGACCTGAAATCTTTGTCAACTTTGTAAAATTCGTACATCAATCAATTGGCCAAAAATCATCCATCAATCTGAGCGTTGGTCGACTAAAAAAGACAGGAAACGCGTGGGCCCCAAAAAGTAGGCAATGACCCAACACAAAAACTCGAGCTTAAATCGAAACGAGCAGGTCTTTAAGAGGGGTTCGTTCGATTGGGGAACTCCGGACGGGAGTTGGATGGTAAATGGCCTGGGATGGGGGCCTTTCGTGATGGCACGTAACGAGCTGCCAGACGGCGGCGTCTGTTGCAATTGGCAGCGGACTGCTCCCATTTCCCCCTCTAAATACACGGCTATTGTCGTGTCGCATATGCATGCAGATACATTCACTTAATGCAATGAAAAGCAACCAAAAAGGAACGAATCAAAGGGGATACCCACAGACAATGCAAATGCTCCTATGCGTGTGAGATGGATGCAGTGGCGTGCGAAGGGGGGCGAAGGGATTAAAGACCTCTGAAGGCAACCGTAACTAATAACACAAAAATTCCTTTACAAACCAATTGTAATTTAAAGTACCTATTCAACATTTTAATATATAAACTCTTTCAGTTACAACTTTTCTTAAAAATAACTAATACTTTACAGTATTGTTTTAGGGTAACCCTTTGTTAATAAAGATCATTAGTGATTTTAAATTCAACGCAGAGTGATTGTCATAGGTAAACTATTTATATACTTCTTTTTTTAAGAACATATACCTACAAATTAAGTTATGTTGCCATATTAATCAAAAATTAATATTAAATGCGTTCACATATCAATCGATTTCCCTATTTATATTACCGTTCTGCCTTTTAATATATACTAATGAATTAATCAAAATATAATTAAAAGGATACTTTCCCACCCCCTGATGAAATCCCCTGCACGCCTCTGTGTTAGTGTGTGTCTGCGGTCGATGTCTGTGTGGGTGCTTCAGTTTTTGTGGCGTGTGTGTCATTCATGTAACCTTTCAATAAACATACCGGTGTGGGTGTGTGGGCGGTGGGCGGTGTGCTCTGGGGGGTGTATCACTGGGTAAGTGGGCGTGGCAGGCGGTGCATGCATGCAGCAGGGAGTCGTGTAATTGAACTGCTTATACAAGTCCGGTTGAGTGTGCGGAGCGAACTCTTGAATGTGATTTTAAAGTCAACATCGAGCACTCCTGACATCCGAACTGTCATTTTTTGGTTTGCCGCTTGTCTGCCAGACAAACCGATCCGGTCCGCCATCCCCTTGGCCATCTTTTGTCTGCTCATATTCCCGGTTAATATTGGCTTGGCATTTGGCCAAGAGCCGGGTTATCGGATATGAATGCTGGTAGCCATGCAATGAGAATAGTTCCCTTAAATTTGTTGTGGTATTTTTAAATGAGTAAACCAAAAGAAATGCTATTTATTGCAAAGAAGTAGGAAAACAATTCCCATAAACTTTTCTTTTTTCTGGATAAAGTACATCTTTAGAAAAAGTGTTGTATTTAACTTAAATTATGTTATGTAACATAATATATAATATAAAATATATTTATATTAATTACTAATGCTGCTATTCATAAGAAGTCTGTATATCTAATATCGTTTGTAAAAATTGTTCTCTTTGTCAGGAATTTTTTGTGGGTTTGGCTTATAGCTCTAACAATCAGTAAAAATAAATAAATGTAACATGTTTCATCATTAATAAGGGAAAATTAATTGAATCACACGTACGATGGATATTTCATTTCAACGCCTTTTCAACGTTGCGTATGATTAATTGGCATTGTCAAGGGAACAACAGTATAGAATATCCGTACATATATCATGTCGGCCCTAATTCAATTACCGTTAGCGACTTTCCCTGTTGCCACAAATCAACGCGGCAGATGAAGTCGGCCAACAAATGAAGGTGACAAAAGAAACGCTTGTATCGTCGACATGACATCAGATATTCAGATACAAGGGACGTGAGATAAAGGACACGGTCAAGGTGAAAAGTCGAATAAATAATGAGACAGCAATGTGAATAAATTGCTTTGCAAAAGAAGTTCCATGCAGACAAATAATAATCGAGGAAAAAGCGGAAATGGAGTTAAGCCGCGGAATAAAAATACAGATAAATTACTTGCCAAGTTTCACGCTCTTTTCAAGTACTTACGGAATATCAGATTCTGTTTGCGAAAACCTAAAGTCAAATAACTGAAGAGCACATACAGAACTTCGCTTTAAATTTATTTGCTCGCTGTCAGTTTTTCTAGTAGACCTGAAAATTGTTGCGCACCGTTGAACTTCAGACTTGAAAAAGACGCAAAAAAGGACGCGAAAAACTTTCCATTTGGCTTAAGTCCCAGGAGGGTAGGAAAAAAAAACAACAAATATAATAAATAAAATAGACCCGAAGTAAGGAGGCGGCAAATGAGTTCGGAGGAGGCGGAGCAAAGAGCAAAGGGCATGCCAGAGTTCGCTGGCAACGCGGCGTATACGTATTTTTCTTATTCCCATTCACACAAGCAAAAAAGACAAGAAAAATCGAAAAGCCAAACACATTTTTATCTGAAAAACAAAGCTATTTATATCTTTTGGGCAACATAATGACCTGGCATTTCTTCTGGCAAATGATGCGCAAAGTTTCGGGCCTAGGACTCTCGAGTCTAGAGACTCTCGAGTTGTCAGTCATTTTATCTGCCCCATGAAAGGGTTTATGTGTCGCTGGCGCGTTTTTGCCATCATGAAGTAGAAGACGAGTGCCAGTGCCAGGGGACTCTGGAATTTTCGCCCATGAATTTTCGCCACCAAGCCTTGGGTCCTTCTGTTTGTCCCGACATTTTTGGGGTGTGCGAATTCACGCTTTCAAGGCTGTTTTTCCATCAGTTTTGGAGCAACGACAAGTTCTGGCTCTTGTCCTGCCACATCCTGTTTTTGTTTGCCAGACTGCAACTGCTGGAAAGGAGCCGAGGCAGTCGCAGCTGTATGCCGGTTCTTCACACTTAATTGTTGGCCTTTTTGGCATCCTTCCTGCTTAAGAATTTTGGGAATCTTTAAAGGGAATTTGGTGGCAGTTTAATTAAGCAGTGCAAAATGAAAAATGACTTTAAAAGTGTTTTTTTTCAATTAATACTCACTTTGTTTTCTTACTTTTAAGAACTCCATTTTAAATATGAATCGAAATTCAGCTGTATATAACAAAGCCCTGGTCATAGCCCATTTTAACCCAATTAATTTGCGCAAATTGGCTTTTTGTAGGGCTTTTATTAAATTTGACTGAAGCTTTTGTTAATGTTTGACTTTCCACTGACACTTCAATTAAATTAAAGATGTCTCTTTTAAATTAATAATTTGGTTGTTGTGACTGAGTTGAAGCCATTATTACTAAGCGAAATGATTTATTTTTAAAAATATCTCAAGAAAATGTATAAATTTACAAAAATAAATTGTTTCAGGTTTTTCATTTAAAAAAATATTATGTTATATTACAACATTTATTGCAAGGATCTCAGGCACTACTGGAGCTGTATATATGGTTACTATCTACTTACTATTGGTGTGTATTGTGAAATTTCCATTTGTTTATTCTGGCCATTTGTGGTACATTTGCAATGTGAAGCTAATTTGCATACGCTCAGACATCTGTACCAATATAATATGTACGTTGGTAAACAAGGGTAGTTTTGATTAAAATTGCCCCAAGGTTCACATGTGCAGGAGCCCCTGGTTTACGATTATTCGCGTTTTAGACTTCAACTAGACTAAGGCACTTAGGCTTTATTATTTTATTATTATCTCTTAGGTAAAAATGGTCTACACTTGTAGAAAATATTGTTTAAAATATATGAATAAAGAAAATACCCTTGCCAGGAGAAATGATTTTATAATGAGGGACTTAAATAATTTAGCACCTTATTTGTTTATGCGAACTATATAAATGAAGTATAAAAGTATAAGTGGCAAAATAAGGTGTTTTCCTCAAAATATTCGCTCTGTTGTTGAGCTTTTGGTTCATTCAAAATTTATTGGAACTCGTCATAAAGTTTTCAAGCATAATGCTGTCTTAAGCTGTATACTTTTTATACAGCCTTTTAAAATCTTGATAATTTTTTAGGATATACAGAGAGATAATCAAAGAGCAAAAGAGCCAACT
This sequence comes from Drosophila fuyamai, assembly GCA_018153365.1. NCBI lineage: Eukaryota > Metazoa > Arthropoda > Insecta > Diptera > Drosophilidae > Drosophila > Drosophila fuyamai. The sequence goes on from JAECXW010000758.1 coordinate 5,011,734, forward strand.
AAAGAGGAAGCCACAATAAAAGCCAACCAATTCATTTGTCTCACGCACACTCTGCGCATTTTATGGCACAGTGAAGTCGAGGAGCCAACTCCCAAAAATAAATACCAACAAGAAAACAGAAGAGGAAGCCAGATGACAGCTGAGGAGCAAAAGATATAAGCTAGTTGCCTTTTATGAATTGCTATATGTGCTCAAAGGAGCGGCCCATGTATTCATTGATATTTTTATGGGCCAGGTTTTCAGCTTGGTAATATTCCTTTTTTTATTTGCATTTCCTTTGGCTGGGCCTTCATTCAGCTGTTTACGCCCGGTTACACGCAGTGTGTGTGTGTGTGTGTGTGTGTGTGTGCGAGTCCTTTGGCCTGTGTTAGTGTGAGTGTGCCTGTAACTGTGTCTACGCTTGTGTCTGTGGTGATGATGATGCCATTGCCATGGCTGCCTTTCCTGCTCTTCGGATTCTGGTGCCACCGCAACGGTTTCTGCGGCTCCTCTAAGCCACATTGTCCTGCTTTGCCTACATGTGTGTGCGTGCGTATCTGTGAGTCGGCTTTGGCCGTCGGTTTGTTTATTTGCGAAAAAGTTTGCAGCCAGAGTTGGCTAACAACAACAGAGGCAGCTGCTGCTGTTGCCGCCTGGCTCAAAAGCGACTCTCTTTTTGAGCTCTCTGTTCTGGTCTCGAATAAAGCAGTTCCCAAACAGTGGAATAAAGTTTGAGAGATTTATCCGAAAAACCATTTTGATAAATGGAAAACATTTTAAAAGCTTTAATAATTATAATTAAATATTAATTGGGTTAAGCAAAACACTTAGTTAGATATTTCTGGTGAAAAAGACAACATTAATTTAACTATATTGTGTCTTAAAAATTTGTATTATTTATTATTAAAATGAAATGTTATTGGTTAACCTAAACCAAATAGTTTTTTGGGTGTGTCAAAGAAATTAACAGCTTTTGAAAAACTCTTATAAAAGTTTATAATGGTTTGCAACTATATAATTTTAATATGGAAGTCTAATATTGAATACTTAAAAACACCTTTGTTTGTGACTTGTAATCCCTAGTGAACCCTTTAGAAAGTAATTCATTTATTTGTTATTGTTCCGAATTTTACATAAGTTTTATTTAATCCCGGACAAAAATTCGAAAACTTAAAATTTTATATTAAAAAGCTATACGTTTTTGTCTCTCATCTGATACCCATTTTCCAAAAATGTATTCATTTAGCCCACTGTAAATCCTGCGAGAGAGGACTTTATCTCTCTCGCTCTCTTTTCGGGAGGTCCTGGCTCTCTGTTTCCCTGGGCTTTGTGTGTCGTTGACTGCCGGTGTTGGCGAGGCGCTGCTTGTTGAGCTCCACACTGCTGCTCCTGCAGGATATGGGGATGTCGGGCATTCGGGGTCCGTGGCATCCGCAGTGAGGACGCGTCGCCGGCGCCGTTCAGTGTCAAAGTCAGTTGTGCCTGAGCTTGTGCCAGAGACAGTCAGTTAGTTGCGCTGCGAGTCCGCCATTCAGCTGGTTTCCGCTTCCGGTTCCGTGCGAGTTCTTTGGCTGATAACCTGTGGTTGTGCACCTTTTTCTAACGACTTTTGTAAACACAGAATTTTTTCCAAAAAAATAACCCAAGCCCAGCGTATTTTTCTAAACATTTTGAGCAAAAACAAGGTTTCGTCTCGTGAAAGTCAAAGTGCAAATTGGCCCAGAAACAACAAGTATAATTCATAAACTAGTTTCCAACTCGGTACTGTGTGTGTGTGTGTGTGTATGATTGTTGGGTCGTGTGTGTGTGCAATTGATTAAACAAAATAAGGGTAACCTAGGCCAACTGCAAGCGGAGAGACCCCACCAAAAGCCGCGGACTAAATAGCCAAATCCGAGTAAACCCAAATCCTGTGAGATGGGCTGCAACACCAGCCAGGAGCTGAAGACCAAGGATGGGGCGGCCCTCGATGCGGTCAGCAATGGCGAGGCGGAGCCCAGTGCTCCTGCTTTGGAGGGCGAGTCCTCCAAGTCATCCGCGAACAATCATACAAATCACGCCAAATCAAGTTCAATTATCTCGAATGGCGATGCAAAGGCGGCCAACGGGGGCGGGGGCGTGGGCGTGGGCGGGGGCAGTGGCAAGTCGGAAGCAACAAATGGCATTGACCGACCCTGCGACAAGGCGGCAATCACGGAGCTCAACGACGACGAGGACGAAGGTAAGGCAGGCTCAATCTCCGATATCCAATACATTCATATTAACACCTATTCAACATTCGTTGTGCGTGTGTGGGTGTGAGTGCACTCGGAAAAAAGACCACTAGATTCCCACCAGACTTTCAAAAAGTCCTTTATTAGCTGTTTGGCGAAATTGAACTTTCAAAGAAAAGGTTCTTTTATTTTCCAAACTATAAAAGTTAAAACAAACAAAAGAAAAATGTTTAAATTAATAAGAAATTAAAGGCTTATAAAAAATTTACGATTGTAATGCTTAAAATTCTTTAGTTGGATAATTATTTAATATAATACAGATTAAAGCAAATAAAACCGGAAAAGTTACTAATGGTGTGGTCTCTATTTTCTCCGAGTGTATTGTGTGTGCGGATGAAAGGAAATCCTGTGACCAGGGGTTTCAGTATTATTTACTGTATCAACACGCTGGGCGTACGTCGTTATCGCAGTTGCCTTTTTGCTCGCACTTTTCCATTTTCCCTCAGTTTTTCCCCACCTTCCGTGCTTAATGGTGTCGCAAATATGAATTGTTTAACTGTACACGAATGTATATAAAGAGATGTATACATTTGTGTGTATACACTGCACTCCATTACACGCCACTACATCCGCAAGCATTTTTATGCGCCAATGGCAAATTTGTGTAAGATCCTTAACTTTGTTAAGTAGCCGCCGCGTTGCCGGCCATTCGCCTTGGGCACAGTTTTTCCTAATGCACGTTAACGCAGTTCATGCTCCTGTTTATGTTATCTAATAAGCGTAGACGGAATTTACTTTTATGGCCAGCGATATGGGCAATATCATAAGACAAATTCCAAGGCTTGCTTTTGGGGGCACAAGTTGAGTTTACGACATATGAATCCGAAGTAGGGTGATAATAACGTTTACTTTGGTCACAAGAAAAGCGTTAAATACGAATTATTAAAGAGAAAATATCTTAAATTGGAGTATTTAGTTAGAAAAACAGTTGGCAATTTATCTTAAACTGATGTTTTACCACAATAACCCAACTATTAAATGAAAAAAAAAAGGTCAAAGAGAATTGATAAATCAGGTTCATATTTTATGGATTACCATTTTCTGGACAAAACAATATTAATTCAATCGCAATTTAATTTTCTTTCTCTCTGAAAACACATTTATTTAAATTATTTTCAATTTACTTTAAAATGAATTTCAATTTGCATCATAAAAACTTTTTACTCAACCCAAAACTCGGACACAAAGTTCGGGTAATGCCATTTGCAAACCGCAAATAAGGAAAAGCGAGCACCACAAACATTTAATTCATCTTTTTGGGGAACTTTTTGCGGTTTATTTGCTCCTTTTTGAAATAATGAAAATATGAAAAACCAACGAAGCCAAAAACGAGAGCACACAGCGTTTCCAGAGAATGACTCATAAATTACCACAGCCCGTTTTCCCCAGTGGCAGGTGCAGTAACTGTTTGTTTAGCTGCCGTTTTCCGCACATTTTTCCGCTCGCCTCCGCTTTCCATTTCCCATTTTTCCCGGAGGGAGTGCTGATAAATTGTATAGCGACACTTTATCAATGGCTGCTTGCACGGCGAAAGTTACCCAGAAAATTTCGTTCCCTGTTAATGCCACAAATTATAATTATTGCTTAGCAATTTCCCTGCCTCTGACTGCTTTTAATTTGCGAATATATTGAAGCGTATTTCACGGCAGCTGCTCACTTTGTTTTCATGGTAAAATTTTGCATTAGGTTGAGCTCAGCTAATTGAGGCTTTGTGAAATTTCCAGAAACTGCTCATGAATTTGTGAAATTTCCAGAAACTCAGGAATTGAGGCTTAGTTGGAAAATTTGAATGAGTCCTTGAGGCCAACAAGACTATTCAATATTCAATTTCATTTGCGGTATAGTGTTTCATAAATATTTACCAGCTGTCTTTCGGATCCTTTATCTTCTGCCCACTATAAAGTTACTTACTATAAAGTTTAGGCCGCTCTTCAAACTTTTTTGATTTTCATCTGCAGAAGCATAAAAGAAAAGTGGCAAAAAGCATAAAAAGAAACTAAAGGAAAGCGGGGAAAACCCAAATCAACCATAAAACTGCCGCTCAGTTACGCCATTTATTTCGCCACCCAGAACATTTCGTATTACGAACACGTAGGCCGTATTTCAATTTTATTCCGGTTGCAAGTAAAACAAAATTAAAAGCATAAATCCGCTAATGGTTAACTCGAAACCGGGTTTACTGAACATATTTTTTTGCGGCCTGTCAACTAATTAAGAAATGGTGATGACGAGGACCATTTCATTTCCTAATGAACTTGGCCACGCCCAAAGCGGAATTACCTGAAAATTGTGGATGGGCTTGGGAGGACATAAATTGCCAATAAAGATGTCAACTCATGCAAAGTATAAGCCTAAACAAACAGACACGAGACGAAAAGCGGTGGAACATGCTAAGTCCTTGCAAAGCTCCTTTTCAGATGCCTTTGCCTGATGTGAAATGCAAATAAGTGCCATCCAGTGTTTGTTGTTCCTGCTAGAGACAAGCAATTAAACTCTACGTACACACTTGCGGACAAAAAGGAATTATCCCTACAATAAGATGCTTTTTAAAGGATATTTAAGATCTTAAGCCCGAAGTGCTTAATTGACACGTCCTGTTGCATATAACAATGAATTGATCTATTAAGAGAATTTTCGGAATTGTTCAATTATTTTAAATATTTTATTCATTAAAAGCTTTTAATTTGATATCTCTTATATGAATATAAAATATTGATTCGAAAATGTGTTTGGTTATACAAATCTTCACTTTACAAACTTAAAATAATCTTCCGAAAGATCAAACTCATTTCAGATTCTGTATAGTACTGGTAAAGAACAAAATTCTCAACCATAAAATCAGAATTCTCAAAGATTGTAAAATATTTAATATTCTCAGCATGAGAGTAACAAAATCCGATTTCCCACGCACAAAAGCTCGCATTAGCGGCAGATTAAAAAGACTGCGGGCTTCTTCAAAGACATAAGGCAAAGGCATAAGCTTTATACTTGCGTTTATCGCCGAAATTTGCATAATTTTAATTAAATTTTTGACAAGTCCTGAAGCGTTTTCAATTCCCACTCGAGGGGAGTGTTTCTAACTTATTACACTTGGTTAATTATGTAGCAACTTGTTTGCTGCCCGAAATGTCCTGCTAATGTTCAACTAATTGAGAGTAAATAGGGTGTTCTACTTGCCAGAAAGCAGTCAATTTGATTTATTGAGCAAATGATTTTCTGTGGAAACACGTATTCTGTTTACACTTGCCGTAAGGTGGGTGCGGCATTTACTTTGTTCTTGGTGGAAAGGTGGTCATGTTGATGATGTGCGTGGCTGTTGTCGGTCTAATTAGCGCAATTCCTGTTCATGGGTGTGTCCTGTTGATAAGCTGTTGGTTAAGAATGAGGACTAGGCGTTGGCGTGGACAAGGGTTGAGCAAGGATTCAATTAGTTAAACAGAAAAATATTTGAATAACAATATTATAAATCCTTAAAGAATTATAGGTTTATTTTTTATGTAAGCATTTTTAATAAATAATTTAGGATTTAGTTGCTATGGAGAAATTTATTTTAAAAGTACGTTTACTAAATTTAATTCTTACCAATATAAATATGTTTCCACTGTATTCTTATCTTATTGAAACTTTTTAATAAAAAAATCAGCATATCGATGCTATAAAACTTTATTTTTGAGCATTTAAATTTATTATCCAATCGTTTTAAGGACATAAAAACACCTTTTCCTGGTCCATTTTGCGTTGACAGCCTGAAAATCAATAACTATAAAATATTTTCACGCCAAGATATCGAGAGTCGTTAAATTTTACCGGCCAAAAGCATTAAAATTCAAATTTAGCAGAACGTTCACAGTCCATTTGTTCGGCAAGTCAGCCGTACCAATAACACGTATCCGCCGCGTTGGCCCAACGCATTAATTTCAATTTGGCGCCGGGAAGGGAGAGGATAGTCCTGGCCTAAAAATACTTTTTGGCAACGGCCTTGCCCACAAATATGAATAATATGAAAGCTGGAAGAGCGGGTGGGCAGCGGCATATTTACACGAAAGAAATGCATAAAATTGGACACTGGGGCGGCATTAAAGAGTCGGACAAATGCCAGAAATGCGTGCCCGAATGATATTTAATATCTGTGTCCGACTCCAGGATGGCCACAAATTGAAGAAAGCCGGCGCCAAGACAGAGAAAATTATGCATACCACAATGGGGCAGGGCAGAAAGGGGAACAGGGCCATTAGAGCCCATTTATATGGATGGTGATGTGTGTGGCGGCGGGTCTAATGTCTGCGTGTTTGCCCTGCTAAAATGCCTTTTAAACAGGCGCGCAAAGCATTTCCTAAGCTCTGCAATTTGCGTCGCCTCACCAGCGGAAATGATAAATTGACATTTGTTGAGGCTTCCCGTCCTTTTGGTATCTGGATATCCGGTGTTTCCATCCAACTCTTCTGCGTTCAGGATGGGTCGTTATTATTGTCATTGTTCTGTTTTTATTGAAGCTCTTCCGCACTGACTGTTGATGCTGGCTCAGGGATTTCCGCGACATTCCTTTCTGCGTTCTGCAGGAGGATTTCGCTTATTGCACTTGAGATGTATTCCTCTTCTAAATTCTTTACAGCAATTTATATCTGAAGTGCTCTTGACTATCTCCTTATTTTACAATTGCTCTTAATTTATTCTTGGTTTTTTATGGCTAACCATTTTTACTTAGCTTACTCTAGAATATTATGCTTTAGGAGTTAGATTATAGATATTAAATTATGTTGAAAGCATAACTGTAAAAGTTATTTCTATTTTTGGGTTTTCAATAAAATAGAATAACTTTTCTAAGATTACTTAAACCGTGTGTTTATAAAAAATAATTTCTTATCCAGCTATTTTTATTTATCTCCATAATCATGGAGTTCCTTTTTTCTTTGCTTATAATGTTTTATTTCGCACCTGCAGCGATTTCTACTTTACGAAAAAATAAAAATGTCTTCGGAGCATTTGCCTACTACGACTTTGTGGACTAGCTTATGAATTTCTTATGTAGCAATTGATATGCCCCCATTATTTATGATGCTTATCGTTGGAGTTTGACACATTACCCTTCTTTTGTCCTAGCATTTGTCACTTGATGCAAATGTATGCGCATATAATTTGTATTTGTGCTGATACACATTTCAGAGATATCAGTGCTTTTGAATAAGCCCAATGGCGAAGAAGAATACATCTGAGCAGCCTGTTAGCTGTGAATAATTGGAAACGATTTTTGGTTGTCACATTGTCGCCGTTAGTATTCTGTTTTATGGCTTGGAATGAAATTTTTAAAGCCGAATTTATTGGGTCCTGAATTTGGTTCAGTGCCCCCATGACTCATCAATTTTGAAAATGGGTAATGTCATGATAATGTCTTATTTATTAGATTGATTTCCTTTTCCCAAATTAGGCCAAGGCTTCAGAAAATAGGCTGGCATTTCTTATTTATAAATATCTCAAAAACTAACCCCCGAAAAAACAATTTCAAGCACGCAGAGCAGCTCAGCACAATGAAGAGCCAAAGGAACTGGAAAATATTTCAATGACTGCTCTACTTTTGGAGTGTGTGTGTGTGTGTCCTAATCAAGAGCACACAAAATAAAGGCTAATTGCACAAAGCCAATGCCAGACATCCCATACTATCCACATTCCACTCCAGACTGAAAACCGAAGCGGTGAAAGGGCCCCGAGCAGCCGAACAGGCGACTAATGAAGTGCCATCCATTGTTATCCTCAAACACGATAATGGATATTACGTATATATGTTTGTACGTAATAAGTATGTACGTAATTGGTACATATATATATCCGTATAATAGCAGATTTAATTAAAAATTGTGTACTCCGTGCTTAGCGAGATGGGTTGGCTTCAATGGTGGGTGGTTGGCCCACGTTACGTATACGTCATATTTGAACAATATTGGCAGCTGAGCTGTTGCTTCCGCTTCCCAAAACAAAACGATAACAACAAGGGCGCGGAAATAAGTCAAAGCACTGGGCCACTTTCACGTTCCTTCGCCGCCGAGTTTCCTTGACAAACAAAGCGGAAATTGATTGTATTACCAGCAACGACAAGATACGTTGGGGGCAGCAATGCATAAAGTAGCTATCGAGCATACGACCCCATGTACATGTTTTCGACGCCACGACAATAAACGTGGCGCCGATTTACCCTATCGGCTTAAGTTCCTCGTAAGCTCCAATAAGAAGGGACTATAGTTGGGCATACTTTGCCATGGTTGAGTATCCCCAAATTGATGTAAAATACGATTGCTAAAAGAAGGCTGTAATCCCTGGGAAAGCTTTATGAGCTGATAACAAGAGGTACATAATCCCAGATTTCCTGCTGTTTTCGTTTAATACATAGATCGATGCTTATTTATTATAATTAATAATAAACATCACATTATATATGATATATAGTTATTCAGTAAAAAATAGTCCGGAATTTGTTTTCTTTGTTTCTAAACTTAGCAAGCTAATATTAAATTCTTATCGAGTTTAAATGAGTTTAATTTCAATTGTCAGAAGTAGGATTTCGTAAACGAGTGAGTTCTGAGGACAACTCAACAAGCGATCGATTTGAATTATTTTTTAATTAAATTATTTACGGATTGCATAGAGACCTGTTCTTCCCTAGGAAAATAATTTATGGGTATCAAAGAGTCCACATTCGGAAGACTTCGTTTCTTGTCTGAAAGCCTTAACCTTTCTCCCTTTTCTTGTGCATAGCACTCTTTATGCAATTAAGTTGATTATGTTTTTGTTGCTCAGCAAATTCGGCAATAATTGCGCGCCCCAAAAGAGGGTAGAAGTTTCCGCCGCACATTTTTTTGGGGCTGATTAAAAGTTTAGGGAAACAAGTTGAGGCAGGCAGCCGTCTGTGCGATGTCTAACTTTGAGTAGACTTTACTTAGTCCCGTCAGTGCACCAGTGTGTGTGTATTTGGGTGAGTGTGCGTGCTTGGGTGTGCCTGTGCTGGTGCCTTGTCATTGGCAGCCTGACTCATAATGCTTTTATGTTTCGGGCCGCCGGCATCGGCATGCACAGGGAAATGAAAACTGTTGGAGCCGAGCTAATTCCATAATGAATTTCTCAAGTCTGGCCACAGGCAAAACTTGCCCATGTGCACTTGTATATAATTTATAAACATATAATCGATATTGTTTCCAAATTTATTGGCTGCCATGTCGGGGTAATGGCTTTTGGTTTGCCGACAAACTTGTTAGGGGATCGAGTGGCAACTAAATGGAAAAGTTTGAATGACCCAAAACAGAGAAAATCCTATTTGTGCCCTAATCCACTTTTGTAAGAACTGAAAATAGACTAAAGAAAACTGTGTTTAGATTAAGTATTTAAAAAGATTAAAAAAAAGCATTTTATTTTACTTTAATATAAACAATTATTCATGCTAAAGTTGAGTTCAATTGTTTTACCAAACTTGAAAATAAGCAAAACCACTCTGGCAAAGCGAAGATTTTATACCATTGCTGCTTTTACAAAAATGCAATATTCAATATTTAATATAAAATTTGAGAAGTTCAATAAGTTTTTCATTTCAAAGATACAACCTTTTTAACTACAATGGGCTTAACGAAACTGCAGTACCAAGTTAGCATATCCACCTCACAGGTATTCAAACTTCTATTGCGTACTCCGGAGCGTACTTATAGCAAGTCAAACTTTCGCAACTCCACTTGGCAATTCTTTTATGCCATAACTTTACCCCGAACTGCCACTTCACACGGATACACCCCTACAAAGCTATCCGTAGACACAAAGTATCTTGACTTCAAGAGCTCACATTTCATTTCGGTAGTTTCCTTATTCTTTGTCCCAGACAAAGGCGAAATAAAACGAAACTTTTCGTTATAACCAACGACTCGCACTTTATGGCTATTTATATGATTAAAAAGTTGAGTGTGCAGGAAATTAGCTGAAAATTTATGATATTGCCGGGCGTTGATGATTGGGGCGGAGTTTTGGGCTTAAAGGGAAAGCAAGGGAAAATTGTGACAAAAGGCACTTCTAATGCGAATGGACGTCAAGCTGGCAGGGAGTGCGTGATTCGTTGAAATTGACTTGTATAAACAAATATCGTGTATACGCAACGTTTTCATTTGATTGCGTGTGTCTTGTCAATGTGAATGTGCAACTGTTCTCGACTTTCACTTTGCTTCAATACACATTTAATTCACCCACTTCATTAGCCTATTCGCTGTCTCTTTTTCTGATTGCATATCTTTACATAAATATATATGAATATAAATATTTTTCCATATTATTGATGGCATATTTTAATGGTTTTTCTTCTGTATTTATCTCTAAACACACACACAAATCTTGATAAATGATTCGAAAAACTATTAATTAACCAAAACCGATGAAGAACCGGAGGTGGAGATACTTATACCACATCACCATCATCATCATGGCAGCAAAAAAATTCGTCGAAATCCCTTGAAAAATTTGGATCTCGATTTTAAATTCGATGTCAATTCGTTTTAGCCAACAACAAATCCCTCGACTGGTGTGTGATTATCGCAAGATATCCGCCTTTGTTGTTATTGCAGAGACAACAAACGGAAACTCTAGCAAATAATTGTTTTAGCTAGATAATATTTCTAAGTGTGTCGCTGTTGTTGTTAATGTTTATGCAATTGTTGATGTTCCTTGTTAATACTAATAAAAATCGTTGAAATCTTCGTAAAAGTAGCTAAGAAATAGGCAGATGTTTCTTATATGAATGCACGTATTTACACAGTTTTCTTAAATTTTCGAATTCTACTAACATTGTATTTTATTAGTAAAAATTGGCATGTTTTCTCTCTAAAGTCTTTCTAAGAAATCCTTTCCTAAATTCAAACTAATATTTTTAGCTGGCAACACTTTTCCTAACCGAAAAAGCTTTCACAAAAAGCTTTTGTGAGTTCCTTTTTTATAACTAACCAAAGCTTGATAAAGTTTATATGTCTATCTATAAAATCCCTCTATTAGCGAGTTAAACGTTATTTGTGATTTCTTTGTGTGTTTTATTTTGGATTCCTTTGTTCACCTTGACTGATTTCAATTTATCTTATGTATTTGCAGGTAAATATTGGCATTTAAAATTTAACCAAAATCAGCAGATCATTTGTAGAACCAACAGGTATTTAAAGTTTTTGATTCACCTCTTTATTTGGCCTTGAATAAATAGGGGGAAATTGTGCGCAAAGCTCGTGAAAGCTGGCCAAAGGAAAAGCTGAGCTTTGCGAACTTCACTCAAGGTGCCTCGATTAAATTCCCACTCAGACCTACTTTCGGCTCGTTTCCCGGAGCGTTTCAGCCAACACCAGTTAACAGTGGCCCAAAGAAGACGACATCGGCATCCGATGTCGGCCACCCGAACGGTTAACAGGGCCACAAGAAACACGTTTTTAACCAAACCCACTGGCCAAACGAGGCCAGTTTCACAAATCAAGCGGAGCGTTCGGTTCGATAGGTTGCCCCAAAAAGTATCCAAGCGGAAGTCCTTTGAGCCTTTTAAGAAAAGGGAAAGTGCGCGCGAATTTAAATATTCATAGAATAAAGCAAGCTATCGGTTTGCCCCAGTGTTTTGTGCTGAGTCTTTTCCCAGAAGAGCTAAGGTAATTTTTCAACTACAATATTTTATTTCTATATATTTTAAAATCTAGAGTTATTTCCAATGAAATACAGTTTTTTGAAATCCAGCATATGCCTTGGGTACGCTTTACGGCTTGCAGGTGTGCTGAAAGTGGGCATAAAAGTCTGAAGCATTCCGATAGTTAAATAAATATTCCTCCGCATCCATCCAGTTGGGTAACATCTCAGTCGTTGATTCCTGGTGACGCACACCAGTCCTCCGTGCCCATGAATAAATAAAACTTTTGTGTGTTCCGCCTCCACACCTCGCCTTTTCTGCTGGCAGGGTCCTTTGGCTCCTTCTTCGGTGGTCCCCTATTTTTTACATAAAAATAACATAAAATCTGCCTGGGCTTTGCAATTTTTTTCCCTCTTGCTCTGTGTAGTTTGTTTTGAAGTGTCATCATCGGAGGTCGACTGAGCCGAGTAACGACTTAGTTGGATATTGATTTGGTATTTTTATCTTTATCACAGCCATTTGCATCTAATCAGCCTAAAATTGACGCCCAAACTTGGCATATTTGATTTTATTATTATGTACATCAACATACAATGGTAATTATAGTTTTTCTCGTTGTGCTGAGTGAAATATTTATTCAGATTTTTCTGTTGTGAGCATTCTGTGACCCGATTCACTTTGTCATTTTTTTTTTTGTGGTCTTAATGATTGAGTGTTGATGCTGTGGGGTGGATTTTCTTTTCAGGCTTTTCAGTCCATTTTTTCGCAGCTGAGCCGCGTTCTTTTGGCAAAGCGTCCAATTTAATTAAATGGCATTAAAAAAGGCGCCAGAAGGGATCAGAGTAAGAGCAGAAGGGTGGTGAGGATTAACATGGCAGTAGGCGCAGGAAGATCCTTTGGACTGACGGATAGGCGAATAACGGTCGAAACGAAAAGTAAAACTTGATTAGTGCCAACCAATTTTAATACATTTAAAACTTTTAAAATATCGGGATTAGACTTCCAAAAAGGTACTTCTATCAATTGATTGATTAATTTTGAAAATAATCGGAAAAGAATAATTTTTAGCTTATTAATGTAATTTAGTTAGTTTTCAGTTTATCTTTTCATATCTTTGAACTGATTAATCTGTTTAATATTATGAATACCACAAAATTATTATAATTTATCGAGTAATTGTACAAATAAATAACAGCTGAATATTTTTAAAACAAATTATATACTTTGCATATTTAATGGAAAATTTGTTTATGCTTGGCTTAGTAGGTGATTAATAACTCGTTGAACTAATTTATAGTATAGATTAACGTTAAAGGCAATTATCTCCTATATTTCAACAAAAACAATAGGCTAAAAATATTTTCCCACGGTGTTAAGCAGGCATTATAAATTAGTATAATTTTTCAGTACTCCCCAAAGCAATTTTAATATCATATTGCGTGACACAATCGAAATTCCTAAGTGGCAACTTCCTTTCTGCCGAAACTAAGACAAAGTTATGCCACCGTTTACGGGATCATCTGCTCCCATGCATCAGCTGTCCAAACTTCGGAGGAATTTCATTAATGCCTTACTTTGTCCCCACACCACAGCGAGAATTTGTTTCAAAACGCGACAAAGCAAAAATTTAATATTCAATTTCAGCCCCGTGGCAGCCACGACACAAAATTGTTCTGTGTTAAAGTTCGTCACACCCGGAGCTGAATGGTATGTGGGCTCTATATCCCGGCGGAGTGCAAACAAACATGCCACATGCAATATGAGCCGCCGAGTGAAACAAAACAAAGCGGAACTCAGGACTCTGCGGATGACACATGACCTACAACGTTTTGTTATTTCGGCTCGACTCCGCTCTTTTCACTTTTTTTTTTATTGTTCGGTGAAATATTTTTATGACTTGCTTTACGTGAGCTCCGGATCCTGCCAAGGATATCGGGCTAATGTCGTGCTGCCTCTCTGGCCAATCAATCATTGGCAAGTCCGCTTAGCGGATAATTTGAAAAAATAAATAAGCGAGAGGAGTTATGCAAATGCAGGCACGACAGAGTTTTTGCAACCGAAATGAAATTAAACAAATGTGATGGATGGCAACACAGAAAACGGAAATAACGTGTAAAAAATGTTTTCCTTCATCGGTATTGTAATAAATGTTTATTAAAAGTTTTTCGAATGAGATACACATTTTTTTAGCCGAGCCTTTGAATTATTGCTAAATGTTTTTTGGTTAAGTAAAAATAATGGCATTGTCCTTTTCAGGGATTTATTTTAAAAGCTGATAGGGATGCTTTATTGTTAACTTTGAACATTTTCCGAGTTAATTGAGAGGAATACCTTTTTATTATGAAAATTAATGACTTTTCTTAAGCTTCAGTGCAAATGGGACAAGTTATCATCACTCTCTGAAACTGCTGAAGTATGTACTTAAAGAAAAATTCTTATCTCATCACATGACTGCTCAATATTTTCGCAATGACAATACCAAAAATGTATTCCTACAAAATCCCTTGTCAGAGTTTTGCTGCGAACCCCGGAGCCCTGCACAACTTTAATTTGTTATAATCCCCAGACCTTGAGGCAGCACACAATGCCAGAGTGGATCTGAAGCATTTTAAACCATCTCGCATACAGGACATCCCCTCCTGCAGACACACACACACATATATATGTTGTATATATACAGAGTTATCAATTTCACAAAAGAAATCATTCAGGCGCATAACAACAAAACAGAGAGGAAAATGGGCGACATGAATGTCCTGGCAGCATTTCATATTGTATATTCCGCCCGCTCTCCTGTTTATACAGATGTCAAGTGACGTATCACCGCCCACCGCCCACCGCCACCGCCCCCTTTTGCATACGGATACTGATATTCGTACTCCCATATAAGTATGCTACACCCATTTATTCCTAACAAATTGGAAACGTGTTTGCTCGTCTGTTGACACTGACTTTGACTTTTGTGCTGCGCATTCAGTTTGCCATAATTCAATTTGAGAGATATACTGTGACAACAGCAGAGGGCATTTTGTGGCGCACCTTTGTCATTCTACATCTGGTTTATTCTGTGGCCACACACTGTTATTTTCAAATCAATGGCCAGCCAACATACACACTTCACAACTCTGACACGTCAAATTATAATGCAAAACTAGTCCAACACTCGTGACAAGCTGTCCACTGCCATTCCCCCAGCCGAGTCTGCCACATAATTAATGCCATTGACAAACAGTTATTTTCCTGGCCAACTCGGCCACTTTCAGCCTTCGAGTGTTTGCTCGTCAATCAGCGCGTTAAATTGTCGCACCACCAGCTGCGTTGCTCATACGCCGCGTGTTCGGGCGAAGTTTTCGGGCCATTCCGCTACAAGAAATCGGGCTGCTTGTGTTGACTTTGCATCTTTGATGGTTAGTTGGGCTTTCAAGCCAAGCCCCAGCGGCTTTGAATCGCATAAATTTGACTTTCACTTCAGTTTCAGCCCAAGTTTCTGGTTAGTTTGCCTGCTTGGCTGATGGAGTGTTTAATAAGAGTTAAGTCACAGTTTTGGGATATGTGTAATCGTCCAAGTTTATGTTGCCGAATTCGGAGTAGCAAAGAATACTAATATGTGATTCAAAATAATAGCGTAATTGTAAACTTTTCTTGCAGGTTTAAAACTAATTTATTTATTAGAACTAAAAATAAGTACAGTCAATTACAAATTTGAGAAAGATGAAGTATAAAATATGTATATGTTAGGCTCAATTAGTTCTTAAAATCTCTTACAAAATTGTCTAAGAAAAAATGTTGAATATAAGGAATACTTATTAGCAAAGGTATTAATACTTTGAGTGGCAATATTTTATTGTATTTTTGTTCACTATATACAAATGGCAGCCCCGACTTACTCCACATTTGTCATCTGCCCACACAATGACCTTTTAAGCTCATATCTATTTTAATCCGGCCTGTTCAATTTTCCGAATATCCGTCACTCTGGCTGCCCAGGCCAAAATGTGAGGCTATTAATAAGCGCACGAAGACCTCCTGCTGACCAAGACTTTTCCCTTCCACTGGCCTGCAATTTAGTGGAGCACTTTTCACGGCACGCATCGCCAGATGGAGCAGCAGTGTTGGCCATTTGTCTAACGCTGCGACACCGTATTCAATTAAATATTGAAAGACGTGGCTAATAAATTACACAACGCAAACGCAAACGTCGAAGAGCCAGAACAGAAAGTCCAGTCTCGGATCCGAACAAGGTAAATTATTCAGGCCGTGCTCATAAATATAACCCACATTAGGGGCAAATCGTTATAGATCTACAAATTGCCTAAATATTTAATAGCAATGGGCCTGGTTGCGGCACGAGCACTTTTAATGGGTGGCAGTCATCGGGATTGAGTAGCTGAAAAGATTTATAAGCCCCGTTGACAAGGCACACGCACGTGTTTGGGCCGTGATTGGAACGGGTTCGGCGTGGGCATAAAGGAAATCACTTTTTTTTGTTGTTTGGCCACATCATAATTCATTTGTTTCGGCCCCTAACAATGAGGCCCGAAAATGTAATTTCCTCAATCAGGAGCGGCCCATTGTCTGGCGAATTCAAATCGTGTTCGCCCGCGCTGAATCCTGATTCGCAGTCAATAAAATCAAATTTATTTCAGTTAGGGATTTTCGGTCATTAAATAGA
Source organism: Drosophila fuyamai (assembly GCA_018153365.1). Taxonomy (NCBI): domain Eukaryota; kingdom Metazoa; phylum Arthropoda; class Insecta; order Diptera; family Drosophilidae; genus Drosophila; species Drosophila fuyamai. The sequence goes on from JAECXW010000758.1 coordinate 5,028,274, forward strand.
ATTTGTACGCCCTGAGTTTTCCTGTTTTGAGCTTTGCTGTGCTCCATTATCTCACTCCGGTGTCAGGAAATTGAAGTGTGCGCAGGGGAAAGTATCGCGGAGTTTGAAATGTATCTGTTTGGGCATCAGTGATTTTGTGGGGAATTTTGAATGTCAATCCTGTATATTCTAAGGTAAGCCAGGGCCATCAATAATGCCAAGGCAATTCTGGGCCGTTTTAAACCAATTTTATGAGCAGTTGATAAATCTTTTCCTTGGCCAGATAATCCCCTTCGAAGTCCTTCATCCCACACATGCACTTTCATATTTCAGCCAAGACATCCTGTCGATACTTTTGACTTCTTGCCTTGACAACATTGACTGCCGACAAGAACGACAAACAGCTAAACTATATATACACTCTGGATGGGCCAAAGTTCAAAGTATGCAAAGTCAGTGGCGAAGCAGGCAAGTTGCCACAGTAACCAACTGGCAGCAACCTTGTTATGGCCAACCAAGAGGCCACCCCCATTCCTGATTTCCCTGCGAAACTAAGATCAGATGACGCCGCATAAACTGTCCTCGGGACATTGCATTGGCTGGCATTTGATATAGTTAGTCGGTGGACCCAAGAGCAGTCCGTCAGTGGCCCAATACACTCGATACACTCTCCTGTTCCTTTTCCTTCCACGACATTCAGACCGTCAGTCCGTCAGACAGCCAGTCGAGCATGTATTTCCTTCCTTTTCTGCGCTGCAGCGCAGAATTTCCGTTCCAATGCACTCTGATTGAAAGTCTTACGTGGCCGTATGGATCCTGGTATTGGTATTCACACTGCCATTGGTATTCGTTTCGCTACTTGTATTAGTGTCCTGCCTGAAGGACCTCCACGCCCAAGAGCCACTCGACTGTGTCGTATTTTTTGCAATTTTAATGTGCAATGACGTAGATGCAAGAGCTGATAATGTCGAAACGCCCCCATTTTCGATAAGGCGGCAACTCAAATAAATTTCACAGACAGAAAGGGAAAGCGATTGGGAAGCAGTGAAACGACCAGGAAGGTACCCTACAAATAATTAGCCCTAAAATAAAAAATGTATAACGTAAGGAGTCTCTATTATATATTTATAATTTGAAGCAAACATTAATCTGAAAGCAATTTACATTTTTTGGCTAATCACTGAAAAAAAGGGCTCATAAAAATAATAAAGATTTTTTCGGGAAGATCTCTAGATAATGTTTTATTGAAATGCTGTTTATGAAAGGTAAAATATTACACCAGACACTAAAAAGGCGAAATTATATTCCAGAATTTACAAAACATTAAATTTCCATTTCAAATGTTTTTAAAATTATATTTTTATAACAAATCAACAAAAAGGTATTCTTCTACAAATAGTTTTTATTTCCCTGAACCAACAAGTAAGAGGTTAATATTTAATCTCAGAGCTAAGAATATTTACTCTATATAATTCCGTTGACTGCCTGAATATAATAGTTTTGAAATGACCCAAAGAGGTTAAGGGTAGTGCACCAAATCGGTAACATTCTTAGCCATTAGCCCTTAAACACCCAACGATTTGGGCACTCCAGGTCCTGTTGCCACCGCAATTGAATGGTGGCGAATGCGAATGCCCCCCAATCGTCGAGTGCATTAAGTGTGTCACTCGGCGATGGCCTCGCCTTTGTACCCCGGAGAAAACCCTTTGTTGCACGTGCAGCGCTGACAATGCAACTGTCCACGAACCCTTCAGCCAGGACAATGCGAGACAAAACGCTTTTCACTGCTTTTGGCCTTTGTTAATCGGTTTCCCCAAGAGCTTTTCGGCCCGCTTGCCCGTCATCGAGTACGAGTTCGAGTGTCTAATTAAACCGAGCGCTCTACTTAGGCGGTATCAAATGTATCTTTCGCTTTTTTAAGAAGACTTCAAGGCTGGCATGGTTTTTCGTGAAATTGCTTTCGCTTTAATTGGATTGGGGTCGCGGGTCGTGTTTATCCAGGACGAAGGACCAAAGGGCCGAGCGGCCAAGGTCCTGCAAATACGAGAATTTACCACCTTCGCTCGGATTTCTTCTCGCGTTTATTTGCTTTACGGCATGTTTGTGCTCATAACTGTAAATCCGTTTTTATTATCCGCTTTTAAATTGCCAGTGAGCTTCGGGCCAAAATGGCTGGCGAGTCCTTTTTGCGCATATTTTCCGATGTTGTTATTTTTTCTTTCCCTCTGGAATTTCTTGGGGCTACAAATTTGAAGCTCACTATTCCTTCTCTTCGCATGTAAACTCGAAAGTTGAACTACAAAGGACGCTGGCACTGAGAATCGTTCCATTAGCCCACTCCACATCATTGCTATTCGGAGTATTCCTTTTGTTGTCCTACTTTTGCCATGTTTGACTTTTACAACACAAACTATTGGGTGCAAAATAAATAACCGACATTCCTTGTATACATGAAATATGTGGTGTAGGAAGGAAATCATACTGAAAAGCTAGCCAACGACCTTGATTTATGAGTTTGATTGGAGCAAGGGAATTCCCTTTTAATTGGAAGGAATTTCAAGGGTTACGTTAAAACCATTCGAGGCTGTGCTTGAAATTCCCATTTATTTTGCTGGTTACTGGGTTACCCAGAGTCATATTTATGATTTATTTAACCCAGATTTATTATTTAGGCAAATAAATTAAGGAAATCAGTAATTTGCATGAATTTTATACTTATATAATTTAAATGCCTGGAGAAAAGAAAAAGATTAATTTGATTTTGAGTTTATTTTGATGTTTAATTGGTTGCTATACCAATTTATTGTCCTCCCAAATGATTTGTGATTCCAAATTCACGATTAATTTCATGCTCGATAAAGCGCAGTCCAATTCCTCGTTAAAATTAATCCATCGCCTCAATTATCGTAAGCTCCAGTCGGTTTTAATCTTCTCTCCATATACATCATGCACTTGTTCTTAGCTGTTCGTATTTATAATTAAACCAATGCCAAAGGCTCCATACTCTCATTACGAGACAGGCCCATGGGGCACAGAAAAATTGTTTTTCGGTAAACAGAATACCTGTCAGAAACTCGAGTGAAATCTGCAAAACGAAAACCAGAGATCCCTGGCTCAACTGCTCGAGGCTTTAATTGATTTTAATATTTAATTGCGACAACATTGAAATGCAAATATGCTCAGAGAGTTTCGGCATAAAATCAATTTGGCAAACTGCATAATAGAAGGGAAGAGGGAAAACTGCATGCGAATAAATTTCAGATTAGCTTGAACTCCATTTCACATGAGCAATTTGATATCTATATATATATCGCAAGAGTGTCTAACAATTTCGGCTATGCATAACAGACTTAGTTAGGATATGTGATACCATTAAAACAAATCTAATGACAGGGAAGTCGTTTCCCCACTTGATTTTCCTCGAATTGCCATTTCGAAATTCATTCTCTCGCCCTGCTAAATAACTCGGCAGTCACTTTGCAAACATTTCTGAGTGACAAACAATTTGATAAGCTCCTTTTCGGCTGAGCTGCTTTTCCACTGTTGACTTTCCCACACAACAAAAATACACATAAATACAATTTCCAGCCGGCTTAGAGTTTCCACTCAACAGCTGCAGAATTTAAGTCCTGCTATTTTGGGCCTCATATTTGCTGGACTCTTGAAAAATCGCACCCTTGTTTGCTAATCAACTACATAAGAGTCACTGGGTCTTTGTGTGTTGTAATCTGCTGGTAGTTATTTGTAAGGTTCATAACATTTATCTTGCATTACACAGAGGGGAAAACTAGCTTCTTGAATTGTAATACAGTATTTCCATTTCGAAAGCTTTAATCAAAAAATGAAATTAAAAACGTTTTTCTAATTTCTAGGAAAATAATTATTTATATTGTTAGTATTAATATTTGTTATAGCTACAAGGCCTAAGGAAATGAAATACCATGAAGATTATTTATGGGATTTAAGTATCTTATAATTTTGTCTTATATAACTTGGAGATAATACTTATTTAGTAGAAAAGATTTTTTTCATCTCAATGTAGTTATGATGTTGCCTGGTTTGAGCTCTCTAGATCATCGTTGTGGCTTGTCACTTTATGTCCGCCCAGCGAATTGTTGTCTATTGATGAGCTTGTTGTTCTTCCATTTCCGTTGGTGCTACAAGCAACAAAATGCCACAAAATGACACTCGAGACCGGGCGTCTCCGTTTCATTTTCACTCAGTGTTTACATTTGCATGTTTGCATTGGTCTACCCACACGTGGGGCTATACCATATATATAGGGGGGTGAACAAGGACCTTTGCTTATGACTCTTTTGGGGCAGCCACCAGTTAATTTAATTCTGTTTTCCACTCTGCTGTCTAATTGAGTGGTTGGTCAAGCTTTCTTTGCGTTTGGCGGGGTGAAATGGAAGTGATATGCTTAGTCAAGTTGGCTTAGGTCTCCTTGGAGTCTCCGAAACAGAGGCACACATGACATGCTACTTAATTTGACTCAGCTTGCTTTATGTCATTTATTTTGTGACACTGACAGTGGAATTAGTTCAATTGAGATGCTAAGGCAGCTGGTTGTTCTGGCGAATTATGAGAGTAAATTTATGGTATGAAGGCGAAAGTGGCTTAAGGACTCTCGGCCTGACACAATACATTATCCGGGTTTATTTGGGTCAATAACAAATAACAATTATGCTAATAAGGGTTGATGAAGTGTACACAATTTATGGAAGTCAAATATTGGCTGAGATTTGCATTATAATATTTCAGTTCAATACACTTTTCCATTTAGTACCGCAAACTTATTTCGACACTTCTCAACTGTCAGATAAATGTCAGAATGTAAACTCCAATTCTTCTACGTTTTGCCATTTATTCTGCTCATGAGCTGACAGTTTTGTTAATTTTAACTGACATTTAAATGCGCCCGCACACACAAAATACGCTCTTGCATAACCATAACAATAACCATCTCACTTAAGAGCAAACAAAAGGTGACAGCCTAAGCGCGGCAAAAGTTTAAGTATAAATTACCACGATAAATATAACAAAAACCGAAAACAACAGCAATAATGTGAAACACTTTGCAAAACAACAGCAATAACAAACAAACAATGGCAGTCAATAGCTCACGCATCAGTGGCAAACAAAAAAGAAAACGGAAGCTGGCTTGGGCAAGCCGATTTTTAAATACCCTTACAGTCATACCAAAAATGAATGAAAGCTTGCAAAGCCTCAAAATACATTTGACATCAAGAATAAATACTTTAAAAATTCGGCAATATCTGCTTTACGGGGTTATAAACTTTAGACCAAAATTGCAATACCCTCGGAAAGTGTATAAAAGTAAAATGGAAAAACGAGGAAAGGCCAACGGAAACTGCTGCACAGCAGAATAACGAAAATGAAAATGGAAACGTGGCCAAAACAGGCAGGAAAAGTAAAAGATTTCCTCGTAAGCATGACGCTTCGTTAAGTTTTTTAATGGTCGGTTTTACGAGCACACCATATATAAAATAAAAGGTGAAAATTAATTTTTCGCATGTCAGCTTACAATTAATTCTCTCCGCAGGACTGCGGAAAACGAAAACCATTTTTACAATACAATGAAAATCCAACTAGGAAGCAACAAAAAACAATAATTTACCCTCGTGACTATTTCAGGAAATTGATTTCATATAGCAATGTAATTAATCAACAAAAATATTCGATCATCAATGCTGTATTCATAAAATACCTATTGTTAAAACAGTAATTTAAATATTGATTTGTACGATACATATCTTTATCTGTATCTGATGGTAATCAAAATGAATAAATATGTCCATTTAAAAATCTATACATATGTTATTTCCCTGGTACATAATAATAATTATTTATATATTATATAATAGTAGTATCAAATAATAAATGCTTGGCATGTTTTCCTTCAAATGCACCACCTATTTTCAACATTATCTAAATAAGTTAATAGTACAAGAATATGTTGGGTTTTAAAATCCGCTTATAAATTAACCTCTAGTCCGCTTCAAATAGAACCATAAGCTCCTTTTTAATACTCAGAGCCTTCAATTCATGATTAAAACTCAACTCAATGACCCCGACCTGGACGAGCATCAAAGGCCTTGAAAATTATTGGACCTCTGACCAGGAAAAGCGGGAAAAGCAGCCAGCAAATTGCCATTTGGCATGCTACCGTTAGCAGTTACCGTTAGCTCAACATGAACTCTGGCCTTTTGCAGAAGCCAAAGGACCACCAGCCGAATCCTTTGCACTTGCACTTGGGTTTAATGGTCCTGCCTGCTTGTTGCTCCTCTTCACTGCCTTCCGCGTCATCGACGTAATAAGTTTCAATTTCAATTGTACTGCACAAAAGGAGGGCAATTCGAGGACCAGATGCCCACAGATAAAAAGGGGATCCTTTTCGCCCTTGCAACTGGATTCTTTATTAATAAATGTAACTTTTCCTGGTCCCTGACGTTCTGCCGTTCTGCTCCTGGTCCTGGCCACATAGTTTTACCAAAACGAAACTCTTTCTGTTTGAAAACTGAATCTGGTAAAAGAGCGAATTGCGACTGGTGGTGGAATGATTTTTTTGCACATAGTTTTCCGACAACTTTTTGTGCTGCGTTGGCGCGCTTTGGCTGTTTTAATTTTGTTGGCAACAGTTACAGGCGAATTTTGAGTAGCATTTTAATAATAAATATTGCACACGCTAGCAACTTTTGCAGAGTTAAGTTAAGAGGGAAGCACGCGTGGAGTATTCTGAGTGTTTTTATAAAAACACCGGAAATATGCTAATGGTGGGGTGAGTAAAAAGAAACATAAAATGTAAACACAGCTCAACACATCCGGTATTCTTGCGGCCCTCAACTTCAGACAGTAGTTTCATAAAATAAAAACTGCCAGCAAGCAAGAACTCTAAAAAACCACTTTAAAATGCTTCCTCATTATATATAAAATACTTTCTCACTCGGCCATTTTTCGTGAACATGGAAAACTAATTTCAAAATTGTCAAAGTTACAGTCAAAGTTTGGACGTTTGTAAATTGAATTGCAAAATTTTCCTTAGCCACCGCAGCTAATTGTATTTCTAATCAGTGGCCTTCCACTGCAATTGTGAATGTCAGGCAGTGAAAATATTTAATCAAACTCAACAGTTTGGTCAGCGAATAGTTAAATAAAAATCTTGCAGAGCACGTAAGCAAATTGTCAGCAAATGGAATTATTTATTTTGTATTCTCTAAAGTAGAACGTGACTAGCTTATGCCTCATCGCCGAATTCCCAATTGGGGCTCTGGCTCAATGGTGTCATCAGCTTGTTCGTCTTCATAATTTTCCTTGCTGTGCCTTCTTGCATATCAAATAGTTCGGCTTTTATTTGTCTTTTGTCCTGGACGCACGGGGCGTATGGGTTACTTTAAATATTGTTTAAACTGGCTGACTGCCAACACAAACGTTATCTTTCTACTTCCATCAAAATTAATTGCATGGTAAATCATTTATGTATTTTTTCAACAAAATATATAGAAAACAATTATGCAGTCAATCAAAATTGAATTTTTATAGATAAGAGTGTATATTGAAGCCAAAGGAAATTAAATTAAATATATATGTATGTATTGCAGGCAAATACGAAAATATAAATTATTATAACCCATTTAAATGGGCTTTTATCGCAGCACATACTAATGAATGATGTTTCGCCATTTCCACTCTTTTTGGCCCCTTTTGCTACATGTCCGTTATAGAAAATTGTGGCTGGCCTGAGTTTAATTATGCAAAGCCTGTTCATTATGGGCAATCTGATTGTGAGTGTTGGTAACTCACATTTAACTCAGATAAGAGCCCTTAATTTATGGCACATTTTGACCGTCGGGTTCTGCACATAATTTCCCCGGGTTAAGCCCAACAATTAGGTGAGCCCAGTTAAGCAAATTGCACTACATAAACTCCAATGTTGGTTTCCGTAAAGATCAGAGCCCAGGGGCAGGCAGTTGATTGGAAAAGGAAAACTTGAAAGTAGTAATCGATAAACCACAACTGTTTCGGAGTGACATAGTGTGGTTTCCCTCCCATTGCGCTGCATTACAATTTATCAGAATTGTTTCCATTCCCTATTTGCGGTTGCCAGCACGTGCGACAAACATTTCCATTTCGTGAGCCCCCCAAAAAGCAACTCTCGCCTGATAAATGTTGACGTTTTGCAAAACAGTAATCAAGCAAGGTCACGAATTGAAAAGAGTCGGGCTATATTTGCCACGCACACTAAAAATACCATTAAAATGAGAGAAATTAGATCGCAAACAAACGGACGTGGCAACCGTTCAGAAACAGTCACGGAACTAAATAATATAAATCAACAAAATAAATTATGACTGCACAAAACGTTGAGTGTCTGCTGGATAGCAGTTGAATTACGGCAGACTAAACTAGCCAAGCAAGCGCATAAATAAATAATTTTGGATGTGTGTTATTAATTTGCCACCGAAATATGACATACATGTATTATCGCAGCCACAAAATAGATCATATCAAAGCATTTTCCCAGGGAAAGTGTTGGAGTGTGAACGATGGACCTAAGTGGCTGGATAAGTGAATGTGAATGGGAAAAAGTTGCACAAGCCGTATATGAACATTTAATGGACTTTGTCAGGCTTAAATGGCTGTCAAGGGTGGAGCCATTTGACAGGCAGTCAGGTTAATGAGTCATGTGTGGTCAGGGGAATCCCAAAAAGCAGGCTATAAAAATGACCCACCTTGTGTTTTACCCCTGAAACGCCTATTGTTGATATAATATAAATGAATTTCCGTTGGGCGATTTATAAATTAAATAAATGGTGTGAAACCTTAAGGTAAAGGTTAGAGCTAAAATTAATTTCTTTAAGAACAAAATGGAAAATAAAAGTGAAAGGGATGATTAGTGTTGTTAAAACCTGATTCTATTTTTACAATTACATAACAAAGATGGTTCCCAATTTGTCAATTCTGTGTTTAACTTTCGAGTAAAAAAATAAGCGAACGGAAATAAATAATGCAGACTAAAGTTAATTCCTTCCGAAGACGCCTCTTTTTAAGCTCACATTACGTCTTATTGCTCGTTGAAATTACAGTTTACGTTGTCAGATCTGTAATACAACCGGAAATCTTTATAAATAAAATTGTCCTCCTTGAACGGAGAGAAATCTGAGATACAGATACGGATTCCTGCTGTTATGGCTTCGCTGTTTGCTGTCTTGCTTATTTATTTAAGTTCTGGCTCGACTGAGTTCGCTGTTTATGTTGCTAAGGCCAAGAAGCAGCTGGGCCAAGTTTTTTCCTGCTGCTCTTTTGCCTCTGGTCTCGTGCATAACTCATTCGTTTTAATATTCTCCAGGCATTGTTCGCCCTCCGGTTAGCATTTTATTATATTTTTTTGAGAACAAAAAAAAACTGGGCCACCTGAGTATACTTTTTAATGCCAAGTAAAATTCAAATAAAATTGCTGCAGCCGTCTGACAACCAACAATTTAATTAAAATAATAAATTGCACGTAATTTGCTGCAGGCGATGTTGAGCAAAAGGTATTTTGATTGCAATTTGTATGTGCATTTTATGAAAGGTTAAGGCTATTGGGTTTCGAAATCTAAAAATTAAAAGCGTTATATGATTATTAAACTATAAAAACTAGTATAGTAATTGCTATCGATAGAAATACAATCCTATTAAAGCTGACCCAGCTTTCACAGGACCAACGGCTGGAATTGCATTAATTAGGAAGGAAAATATTTTTCAGATTCCCAACAGAACAGACGACAATTGTCAAGGAATTGGAGAAGGAAAGCTCAGAAGAAAGGAAAATAAAGAGGAATACGAGCCCTTAGCTAATGAATTTTAATTGCGTAAATAACTTACTTGGTCATTGTGGCAGAGTCGTAACCAGAACTCGAATCCTGCCAAGAAGCTCAGAATGGAGAAGAAAAGGAAAAACCGACGCGCTTGACAAATTTAATCATATTTTTCCTGCCGGAAGCGGAAATGATTCCGGGTTATGACCTGGCAAATGGCGAATTATGAATGAATTAAGTGAGAAGATGGCTTTCCACGTGCGGAAAAACCTGTTCCTGGCACCGTATAATTGGGTGCGTGTTGCGTTTAGTGTCAGGCACTTTATATACCTGGGAGATACAGGTGCGAAAGTTAATACCCAACTCTGGAGTAAGCCCTCATTCGCCGTCTGTGGTTATTCAATTTTTGTGGCCATTGGGACGCTTTTCCTGGCTGAAATATATTTTTCTGCGGCTGTCAGGTTTAATGAGCCACATGCAAAATTTATTTAATAATTTTGCCACGCATAATTCACTGCATTTTATAGTCATACTAAAGCAGAGGCCATTAGGCACCGGTGTCAGAGGAGTTGTATAAATTTTCATTTTATCCCTAGTTAGTTTTTAATTATTATTTATTGATGCTTTGTGTTCGTTTTAAACTACTGCACAACTAAACAATACAAATTAATACAACATAGAAAGGAAGTCGCTGGATAATAAGACCATAAACAAAGCATTGTTTGGGTAACTCATTTTAAATTCAGCAAACATATATTTAAACCGTGGTATTTTTTACTCAAAGCTTTATAGCACGCATATGTAGCAGATGGCAGATTGATAAATCCAATGCAGCGTTAAATTTGCATTTTTACTCGAGTGTAAAACAAATAAAGATTTTTACGGTTTTGTGGGAATTTATTAAAAAAACGTTCCTGCAATATATATGAGATATTTGCGAGAGTTCCCATGCGAAAAGCTCCGAAGGCAGGAAGTAAATATGTTTTTATTTGATGCGAATCCGATAAAAGGGAAACCATTTCAAAGCGGAATAATCCTTAAAGCGTAACTAGAACTCAATGCCGTTTGGCTCTCATCTTGATACGGGATATTCGATGATTTAATAGCAGGGCCGGCAGAGTGGGCAGCTATTAAAAGCATAGCACTCGCCACTTGACAGCGCAACCTTGCCACGCCCCACCGCCCGTTAGCACTTAACGCCCACCACCCATTTGCCACCCACCGGGGAAACCTTGTGCCAAGCACAAACAACTATTTTTTAGAAACCGCTTCGCTCTGCCTTATTGATAGTGTTTGGCAGGGAATGCCGAACCGAAAGCCTTACGTGTCAATTTATTATAACTTATTCAAGGCCAGCCGGGTTCTTTTTTGTACTTCTTCGGTATCTGCGTGAAAAATGCCATAAAAAATGAATGCTGACCCAGGCGGCAAACACGAGCAGCTTCGGCATGAGTGGGCCACAAAATGGGGGAGCAGGAACATGATCACTATATTTCAGTTTATTGCATACATAGCCTCCTTCCTTTTTACTCGTCCTCATCCACTTCCTTCCTTCTTTCAAGCGAAACTTGCTCTTCAAGTTTATTAGCACAGCAGTTTTGCCCCTTTTCCCCTTGTCCTTTGAGCCAACTCCTCTGGCAGGGAGCCAAAAATTCCGAGAACTTGCTCGGCTCGATTCAAAATCGATTGAGTAGCCCGGGGGAAGTGGATTTGGCCAGGGGGAATGCACGGCGACCTCTTTGAAGTTAATTGTTTGAAAGCTGCAACCGAAGTTTTTCGAACTGTCGATGATGTGCCAAAGCAAAAGTTGGCCCGTCATTGAAGCTCAAAACACATGATAGCCTGGCTCATAAAACCCGTTTCTATCCATTCGGAGTTTTTAGGAAGGGACATAAGTTGGATATGGCATTTTTCAAACACGAGTTATAAAGGAAAATGTCATGAAAATGGGAGACAATTTCAAAGTTTATCAAGTTTTTTGAAGCATTGGCCTAAACTGGGAGTTTTGTCAAAGAAATTTTAAGCTTATGTCGAATGAAAAATGTTTTTCCTGAAGAGAAATAAACTCCAGAATGAGCTAGACATAAATATAAAATAACATTTTGGACTTCTAATGAGAAACGCAAAGTAAAATAAGTAGCTATAAAAAGTATATCGAAAGAAAAGAGTAAACATTTAGTAGGAAGACTTAAAGTTTATTATACTTTAAAACCTTTGGCTCAAACTGAGAATTATGTTAATGAGATTTTAAGGTAACATAAGTTTCGAATCATGTTAATTATTTTAATGAGAAGAAAAGCAAAAAATAATACTTGGAAAACCTGAAGTAAAAGTGGTCACTTTTTAAAGTATTTTTGGAAACAGATATTGACCATTTACCTTTGAACCCCTTGTAATTTGTTCTGTTTCTTGTCTCCACTTTTAATTGCAGCAAAAGCCGCAACAAAAATCCAAGCCGTCTTTCGAGGCCACAAAGTGAGAGAAACCATGAAAAAATCGGAAACCAAAACTGCGACCAACAACGGCAGTGCCGCCGCAGCTGCTCCATCGGCAGCAGCCGCCGAGGCAGCCGCATCCGCAGAGCCAACCAAAGCCGAACTAGAGGCTGAATTCGATCCCAACGACAAGGGTAAGTGAAAGTTAAGGGACTGAAAGCGGCTCAAAAGGTGCGGTTCCTTGGGTCCGTGATCTAATCCAATTCCTAAAACCGTAACACAAGTCCCAACACTTGCCCAACAATTTGACATCCAGAACATAGCGATGAAAGCAAGATAAAAAAAAAAAGATTCATACATAATTAAGATACAATAACATTCGTTAAAAGTATACAACTTATAGTATTATTATCACTTAACACAGATAAAATTTGTATAGTAATAAAAATAAACATATTGTTGCCTAAAATAATGTCTGAAGATGAAACTTATTTACACATAGACCAAAAATAATAAGATAGGAACAAATTTAAATCAAATGGCTATTAAACAAATCTTTTATGTTATCAAATATTGACATTGTTTAATGAATTTTTTTTTAAATACTAGGGAACAGTTCTTAACCTATTCCCGTTTATTAACTCAACTAAATGAAAGCTTAAAACCAATAATTATTTTCTAAATTAAAACTGCTATTTGTTGAGTGCCCTAAAGGTGTCACAAACCGAAGCGCAAAGGGATAAACTTTCTTGAAAATCGACTTCGCAGTTCCTTTGCATTGTAGATTCCCCTGCACACATTGTCGTCGCATCAGCGGGCTTACACAACTTCGACTTCGAGTTGGGGATACAAGCTGAAATTACAGTTTGGCTTCCGCCTGGCAACCGAAATACAAACTTTCCCTGTTACGCAATATACGAGAATTTTCAGCAAAAATATTTGTCACTTGGTTGGGACACAAGGGAAACTTTGTGCCGCCCTGCCTGCAAGTGACGGGGTTTTTGGGGGAAGTTAACGCATGGAATGGGATTGGATCTGGTGGTGTCAGCCATTGGTTATTTAATCGCTGTCCCAACAGATCCGCCACGCTCATAAATAATGAAAATCTTCAAGACAGCTTAACCCTATTAGGACGTTTCAGGCGCTGACAGTTTTCAGCTATAATTTGCCTAGGGCACAATGAGTCGAGGGCACAGCCAGTCGAGTAGGAAGCCGTCCCCGGCTCATTAAAAAGTCAGAGGCTGTCATCGGGGCGTATACGCAACCGCATTAGGCGGCACTCGGCTCCTCAGCCAGACAACAGTTTCCATTGCAAGTGCTCACGTGTGGGCCGCCTCCATAGGCTTAATTATAGTACCGGGTGGATCTCGAAAGGCGTATCCTTCTCCTTTGGCCTGCCATTCATACATACATTTGTGCGACGGCTAATTAGACTCGCCTGAGAGCTCAAAGGATGCGGTGAGCACGTGGAGGACCTTTCTCCTTTGTGACCGAGCACACCCTCAATTAGAGGCGTTGAATGGAACAGGCGTGAATGGCTGGCAGGGGGAAAGTTAATTTTAAAACTTTGACCGAATAAGTCACAATCAGAACTGTCTCATAAATCTCCACAGATTTCATGGCAGATTTGGGGAAATTCTATTATTCATAGTCGTCATCAGAAGTGTCACAAGTTTGTCTAGACTTGCTGGAGTGCCATTCGATTTAACAAATTAGTCTATATATTGCAAACGTCTAAGTCCTTAATTTAATTTCATTGATTTTTTATAACCAGACTTTGATTTACTCCAACAAGAAACATTTAAGCAGTAGTAACCTAAAATATGGCCATTATACATTTTCTATGTAATGTTTTATTTTTCTTTACACATACTTCTTTTCAATATATTAATAATATTTGTGCAAAAGAAAGCCTATTCAATCCGTGTAAATAAGCAATTGCCCTGGAAATCTGGAACTAGAAAAAGTCCATTAAATTTAAGAACTAAACAATCGGAAAACTGAGCTCTTTTGTAATGCATAATTAGATCCACTCCATGGCCTTATCCCGTATTTACCCAACATTGCAGACACGCTTGGTTGGCTTATCCGAAGTAAACCAGTTAGAACTTCATCATTATTCACAGTTATCGCTCGTAGGCGGCCAACAACGACAAGCTAATGGTGTTGGCCTAGTTGTAAACTTGCCGCAGGCATATTGTGAAATTGCCAAACAATAAAAACAACGACCACAAAGAACTTTGCTTAAAGGAGGGAGCAAAAAATTAAAGCACACACATATGGCCAGGCGAAAGCAATTTCTGAGCCCAAAACTGCGATTTAGCCCATTTGGTATGCAAATGCCGGCAGACACATGCACGTACGCACACAAAAGGACACTCTGCATGCATGTGCACGAAAATCGAAAGCCATTTAAGGATATTTTCTTGTACGTGTGTGCATTTCGCATTTGGCGCAAACATTTGCGGTTTAGCCCGGCCATTTGACTTACAATCCCTGCCTTTGTGCAATGCATAAACTTCCCAGAGCCAGGAATACAACTCACCTACTCGCTTGGCCTAATGCCTGGCTGCCCAATTTGTTTGTGTCTGCTGTGGTCTGACCCCAATGCTGTTTGCCTAATCGCGCTCTCACTAATTATGGTTCATGGCCACACAAGTCGGCATCCCGCCCCCAAAAAACAGCACGCCAAAATCCTCCCCCAAAATCTATGGTAATTGAACTGCATCCGGATGGTTGTCTGCGTTAATTGTTGCCGGATTCCATTCGATTATGATGAATTATGAGCGAACATTAGGTTTGGTTTGCTTAATTTGTTCGACATTTGATATTCGTTTCTGTTTGCTGAAATATAATTGGATTGGGGAAACAATATATTGATAAATATAGGACTTTTTCATGCATGTATAGAATTTCCTGCAAATTTGATTTTAACCAACGGTTTTAAGTTATCTTTCCATACATGTATAGAATTTCCTGCTGATTTGATGTTAATCAACGGTTTTAAGTTGTTCAAATGAAATGTTCTTTGTGTGAATTCGTAAATTGCCGTTTCATGCCAACGTAATCTTGGGAGTAAATAAGGCCCCTTGCCATCTTGAGGACATCAAAAGCATGACCATAAATTCATGTGTCATTTTTAAAGAGCTGTTCGTGATGTTGCTGCTAGTTCTCCCAGCAGCAACATGAACAGCAGCAACATCAACTACATCAGCAACTGCGATAAAACAGCAGCGCAGCGCGTTCTCCTAATTGGATTTTCGGTTTTAAGCAAGCTTGTAATTCCATTTACACCGCCCAGAGACCCACAAAAAACCAACAATGTCAGGCCAAGCCATTTAAGTATAATGTTAAGTGCTCCGGCTGTTGTCGGACGAACAAAAAGGCGGATCCAAAAAACATGCGACAAAAAAAGAAGCACAAGAAACAAAAGCAGGAACGACAACATTGACATGAAACACGCAATAAGCAGCAAGCCAGCTAAAAACAATGTTTCAGCCGCTGAATTGGCGATTTTTTGCTAGCCCCAAGAAACCCCCACAAATATATACGTATAGTATATATAGATATATACAGGTGGACCGCAAAGCAGGCCAAAATAGACAAGGAAATGTTGGAGGCTTGGACCCCTTATTTATATTGCACGATGGCCACAATATGCCTGTATATATAGCTTTTCTCGGATGGCAGGTGGAGGTCGGGTGTTTATTTAGCTACTGCTAAACGTTTGGCAAGTGCCGACTTTGTTGGTCCTTTTAAATATTTCAACAATGTTAGCACCTTTACGTGAATTTCCTGCCCTTTATCCGACGTGTTTATTGCGGCTCGAATAAAATTCACTTAGTTAATATTTAATTGCTCGTTTGAATGCGATTTGCTTTGCTTGCCAAGGTATGCGACTTTCGCCTTGAGCCTAGGGTAAACAATTATGTGGGTCACACATTATAACGGAGTCAAATTATTAGGTAAATATTTCACGAATTCAAAGGCACCACTAATTTCAATTTCAAACCGTTGCATAATTAAAGCATCGCCTTAATCCAGTTAATAATGGCCAGGATTAACTTAAAATCAAGCAAAGTTTTAATGAGTTTCCCCCGGCCGGTTTTGGCCATATTGTTTAATAAGCCTTAATCAGCTTTTGTGCAAAGGATTAATATTAATTAAAGTTTTGTTTGAACTGCTTGCCAAGAGCCCCATCTGCGCATATTGGACTTAAATACATATTATTCAAAGTTGGTACAAGTACGTCATAGACAAATTTGCACAAAATCTACAAATGTACACAGGAGAGAAACCAATAAGTATTTCGCAACGGGTGACTGTTTGTCCTTCCAGGAGATTTATTTGCTCCAACAATAGACCCATGGAGATGGGAAAAGCACGGTTGAAGAGAACCGCAAAGTGGACAAAAACTGAGCAGTGCGGTAGGGAAACCACAAGACTTTGTTCTGTCGGAAATTGAAAAATGGGCTTAGTCCTTATGGCTGTTTGGGTCACAAGCAAGAAGCAAAAGTAGATGGCCAACAGTAGATGGCCAAAATGGAATCACAAAATCTTGGCAACCGCAAACTCCCCCTCCACTTGCGTAGGAAAAACGTTTGACTTAAAAATTCCATTTAGCGGCTTATTATCGTGGTTCATTTGTCACAATTTGTCGTTACTCGGAAATGCCCACAAAAGTAGGCAATAGAGTCTGTAACTAAAAGTTAAACTGTGCGTTGGGCATGTGTCATTTCGCACGGCCATTTTGCATGATTTAACTCAAAATGGAGTCGCAGCTGTCAGATGTTGCATGACGATGTCCTGCAGAGGAGTGCTGGGTAATTAAAATGTATATTTACGACGGCAGCTTAACATCGTAATTATGACTGCCGGCCGACGACAATGACAAACGCAGGACTCGGAAAATTTTGTGCGAGGAAATAAAGTACACTCAATAAATCATCAAGTTTGCCTGAGATTTCAGAGGATAAGAATTTATGTTGAATTTTTATTTAAAGCAACCCATTTATTTATTTTTTCTTACTACCTACTTGACAAAGTTAAAAGGCGGTTCCTCTTTTAGAAACAAATATAGTAAGGATGTTATTAAAAAATTAAAATAGTTAGCAAATTGAGCTACGAAAGATAGCATTTCTAAGACAAGTTTCGATTTTAGATACTTTTTCTAAAACATATGGATTCCTGAAACTGCAGTGAATGAAACTAATATATATTTCTTAAAAAAAATATATTATATATTTCTAAATTAATTTCCTTTTAGAGTGCCAATGATTTTCATTTCAAACATTATAAAACTTATAGTATACTTAGTAATCATTGAAAAAACTTTTTCACATGTTTCTACTTTTGGCTACCATTACTGAAAGCAAACTGTGAATAAATTCATTGTCACATTATATTTTCCGAATTAATTCAAGTTGATAAGTAAGCCAAAATGCCTGGTCAATACACTAACTACCGGTTCACTCGATTGGCAATGGTGCTGCTCCGCTGCCTGTGGGCTATTCTGTATCTCTGGGGCATGATGCACGCTGCTGCCATCCTGCCGATTCCAGTGGAGCGCTGGGAGTCGGGTTTTTGGAACAGGAAACTCAACTATGTACTGAGCTACAAGAGCCTATTCGATTTTGATCTCAAGACGGAGTCGTACATTCATATCCTGTCGATAGTGCTGCTGTACTGTCTGTTTCGCTGCTGCCGTTGCAGCTTCATTGGAGCCCGATATCTGGTCGGTGGAGTGGATAGACCCCATATGGATTACCGCCTATTGGTGTTTAAGGCCCCCTATCTGATTGCCTTCATCGTCTGCTGGGTGGTCAGCACCATGATGACGGTGCTCGGAGTGTATGTGGTGGCTGAACGCGATCAGAGTGACTTCACCTATATTCTGTACTGCCAATTCGCAATGGCATTGCTGTTCAAACTGCTGGTTATGGCCAATTTCTACTCTGTATGTGTACGCACCTGGGCCTATTTGAAGATATTCGAGGCGGAATCCGATGAAGGTCTGCTCAACTACCAAAATTTTGGCGATCACTTGAATTTATTCTTCCGCGTTTAAGAATGTGAAAGGGAGTTTTTACCACCCATTGTTCTTTTAAGGAGAATAAAGTTTGCGTTAACTGAAATTTAACTCTGTTCATCAAGCAAAATAACTAAATCAGTATAGTGTATTCCCTATTCCGTACTTATCAAACCAAAATATCTTGTTTGTCTACCTTTTGCTCATTATGTGCGTGTCTGGGTCGGTTTTTGTTTATTATTTCTGACACAATTACTAAGCACACGTCACGGATTTGCACTTTCGCTAATGGAACTCACACACACGCTCGCCAGCACACTGTCATATTTCATAGACCCGCTTTGTTTTTATTTTCCTTCTGTTTTAATATAAATTTGCATTGTTGTGAGAATGTGGGTCAAGAGCGTTGAATCCCCGACACACGGACACGCAAATACGGGGAAAGTGATACACGTGTGCTGCAGCTTTGGCTTTCGTCCCCACTCAATATTCGCAATAAAAGGAAAGCGAAGGACATGCGGAAAGTGCAGGTGATGTGGCTTATGATTGATTTCATATCCTTTGGGGATTACCGCTCAATGGAAGCTGAAAATTGGGTTACGAAAATAACAAAAAAAAAAAGAAGAAATGAAACCAAAAACCTTGAATTAAAAAGATTTTTCAAGAGAAACGAAACGGGCATGCAAATTAAGCAAACTCCGGGGAGAGCGAAAAACGGGCAGCGTGTTAGTCAGTCAATCAGTGGGACGTGACCGATTGCCCCGAAGCTCTGCACATGCAAATCCTAGACCCAATCCCTGGGGCAACATCAGCCAAGGTGTGCAGCCCCGCCCACTGTGCAAACGCCCACCGCCCCCCGGAAGTGCATGCAAGGCCCACACAGAAGCACTGACATTTTGCCAGAAAGAAAAGCAAACTCAATTTGTATGCCTCGCCAGCAGGCAGGACATAAGGACATCGGGACATCAGGACATCAAGGAGATACCAGATAGCAGGACGAAGGCACTAGCTAACTGGCGGAAGGGAAGGCACAAAAAGCAACATGCATGCGGCCTGCTGACAAGTTTTCCGACACTGTAGCTTAGATTTTGGACTTATGCGGTCCTGTGACAGGACACGCAGTGTACGTGATCGGCTTTTAACATGTGTTGCATGGCCGGCGACATGTGCAAAGCTCTGCCAAAAAACTTTGCACTTAGAAAAACCAACACAAAATAATTGATAGTGCTAAAGAAACGTATACTGATTTGAATAAACTAGTTAAGAGACAAGGACATGTTGTACTTGTTTATTCTTTTAATAGTTTAGGTATTTATCCTAACTGGCTAGGCTCGACAACAGCATGGCTTTTTACACAATATCAAACAGGAGTTTTTATAGAAGGACAAATGTCAGGTCTTTAAATAACCATTCGCTTACCGATTTCTAAAGCTATTTACATTTAATTAATTTAGATTTTCCAATTTAGCTACCTTAATGTTTTTAAAATTGTATTGAAACAAAATACATTAAAACAAAATGTTTATCCCAAATCGTACAAAATTATAAGTAATTCAAAATAAAGATTAACATTAAATGTAATTCTAAAATATACATTTTTTATGAAAGATGCAGAAACTACTTGATCTTGAATATAATCTTAGCTGATGGGTAAAGTTAGGAAATATTTTGTTGTGTTTATTTTGGCAGGGCTTCAAAGCAAAAAAGGCAATCGAAAAAGGAGAAAAAATGTTTCCACAGGTAGAGATAAAATCTTGGAAAGAGTTAGAGATAAATTCTATTTGTGGAACGTTCGAGAGCAAGTTGATTACTGACCTGGCAGCTCAGCATCAGCTCAGATCGACTTAGCCTGGCTAACTAGTTGCACTCCGTTCTCCCCTCGCAGGACCTGCATGTCCTGGAAATGTCACAGCACGGCCGTTGGCGATATACAGCTATTTGCACGTCTTGCTGATATTTTTAAATATTTTATAAATAAACATAAATGCAGTAGCGGCAAATGGCACGTGCCGTTCGGCCGGGTCACGTTATGTGGCCGCCTTGTGTGCGTAATTTTATAAAATAGCACATGCCATAAGTTCTGGGACCAGGACTTTTCCGGTTCCAGTCCTTTGGGCCTCTGCCAAATGCTTATCTTGGCCTAACTCCAATTACGCTTAGCGAATTAACACAAACCCACTTTTCCCCAACCCTCTGGCAATATTTGCATGGCCAAGTGGGCTAACTTGGCCCCGCTGGCAAACGCGAAATTTCGCTGCGGAAATTGGCCAAGTTGAATGTATGCACTTTTGTAGCGGAAAAATCTCAACAAAAAAGGAATACTTTTAAATGAGAATTTTCTCAGAATTTGCATAAATGCACAAGAGCAATGGAAAAAGATGACAAAAATGGGAAGACGACAGCTGCAATGATGTAATCTTGCGGCTGACAGCGTAGAAAAAGCAGCGCATATTTACAAAGCTATGCATAGTTTAATGGTTTTTTTCTGCGGTCCGAAGTGCACGTATTTCCTGAGCATTTTTGCACAATTACTGGCTAATTAGAATGAGCTTGTTCTGGAAAAAACCTAGTTAAGGTGGCACGTAGAGGGAAACACGCGTGACTTAACCGCAACCACATGCATCCTGGCCAGCTGTGAGCTTAATTTGTGGTCAGTCTTCATCCATCCACTCGCACAGCTCGTCCGCACTTGATGTGGATTATATATGCAGAAAATATGCGCACGCTTCGCCCAACATTGCGTATACGGAATGAGATTAGCTGGGAAACGTGGTCGAGAGACGCGTATACTAAACATTCTGAAGAGCGCTGGGGGAATAATTCGCTTCGTGATTTCGATTATATTCCTTTTTTACAAGCAATCTGGGATCCGTGGAAAAATTATGGCCAATGTTGGGCTATAAAATACGAAGCGGTGGTCAGATAAGGAATTTAACAGCGAATAGGGGAAACTATAATAATAAATTAAAGTAAGACCACACAAACTGAGACGAAACCAGCATAAGCACCGCAGCTAATTGAAAAAAGTTTACAGCAAATGCCGGGAAACAATGTTTGAGTATCATCTAAAGTTTCAATTGGCCAAAGAACACCAGACAAGTTTAGAGACTCCATTATATATATTTCTTTTTGTTTTTTTTTTTTCGGGTGTGGCCAAGTGGCCACTTAAGCGCAACTAGAACACTAATTCACACAAACTATCCTTTTTGTTTTCTCCTCAGATCTGTGCCATGCTGCATTGAAGATTCAGTCCACTTTCCGTGGTCATTTGGCACGCAAGCTGGTCAACAAGGATGCGCCCGAGGACGAGGACATACAGGAGATTACCAAGAAGGTGGCCGAGGAGTTGGACATAGATTTAACCGATCCCGAGCTTAACAAGGCTGCCACCAAAATTCAGGCCTCGTTCCGCGGCCACAAGACCCGCAAGGATACCAACGCCGAGTAAGGAGCCAAGCCAGTTGAATTTTGTTGGTCCTGGCTGGTCGATGGTCACAGATGAAGCTTAACTAATGCATATGCAAGTGAATAAAAAATTTGGTAAATTGTAAATGTGTAAAAGGCCAATCATGATGAGGGCACACAATTGTAAACTTTTTAGTGAATATGTTTTAGCCCGAATGGCAAAAAAGAAACCCAAATGATTCTCATAATAATTATACAAATTAAGTCGAGGGCAAAGTTACATATTATTTGCAAAGCTTTAATAAATTAATATAGAAATCATGTTTTGCGGAAAATGATTCGAAATAAGACGATATATACAGAAACATATTTGCGGCTTGTCATGTTTAATTACTAACCTTTAGAATCGTAAATTTGCGTTAGTTAATGTTTAATTAAATCTTATTTGGTTTTTGGACATTTTAATTAATCCCAAGACAGTAACCAAAACCAAACTAAACTAAACTAAAGTTAAATTTTCAAAGAAAAACCTAATGTTACAAAACAAAACAAAAAATAAAAGGCACGATGTTCCATAAAATTTATTGTAGGAAAATGCGAAACCAAACAAAAGACAAATGCAAGGAAAATGCTGAACAAATTTTTGGGAAATCATTTCCATTTTGTCTGGCCAATGCCAAAAGTATAAAAATTAATTGTACCTACATGCATACGGACATGAAGTAAAAACCAAAGAAACTCAATGTTGTTTCAAATTAAGGCAAATTAGGGGTACCCAAGCAACATGATGCAGCTTCGAGACGTCAACTCAACAATTTTTCAGCCCACGGGCTCTATATAAACTGATAAATCAATGAAAATGAAGATAACTAATCTGGTGGCACAATTTTCGTTTTTCTACCAAGTGTATTACATATTTGTCTACTTAACAATTGATCCTCGAAAGGGAAACTGAAATACACATATATATATACCTATACAATGGCAATGACATGTATTAGAGCGAGTTGAATTGGAAAATATTTTTTTTCGGCCACGGCTGAGAAAATTGTTACCATGTGGGCAACCAAAGCCACTAAAGAAATATTTAAAATTCAAATCAATTAACTACAAAGAATTAATAACAAGCTAATGAAGATAATTGAAATTATATTAGAGATCAAAGTCAAATTCAAATAAATTGCATAAAATTATTACATTTAAAAAGCAAATGGGTAAAACCAGTTATATGTGGATAAATGACAAAAAAAAGAAAACAAAATATGAAAGCAAACCATATACAAGCCGAACAAACCAAAACAAAGAATGTCCCAACTAAATTTTAATTGAGTAATAAAAATAAATACAATAAAAATGCCATCCCTTATTATTTTAAAAGGATTAATGCACAGGTGAGTAATTGCGGTGAGGAAATATTTGATTTTACAAATTCTATCATTGACTTTTGATACTCATCACAAAATAAATATTAATTTTAACTTCATATCTAACAAGAACACTTTAAATATTTTCAAAGCTCTTAAGAGAAACCACTTAATCTTTATGGCATCATCACATAATCATTTGCTGGCCAGTTTGGCACTAGTCCTTAACCATTCTCAACCACTCGCTGCACATGGCCAACATTTAACGATTTTTTGTTGCCACCTTAAGAGATGGAGTACTCCTCCCCCAAAAACAGTGGCTTCCTGCGGCGGTGGTGTGCTGCCACTGTTACTGTCAGTCGTCAAGGACATTTGAACATTTTAAAGGATGGTGGTCTGAAAATACTCGAATCACAGCTGAATTTTCAAACAATTTAGTGGCTTTCATATAAGGGTTTGCCCTGAGTTCTTGTGCATTTTACTGATGGGTCAGAAACCACTATTTTCAGGTGGTCTGCGGCCCACAATTTTTGAGATTCTCAGACCCACTGTGCCAACGACTGACATGAACTTCAGTGACAGTTTTAGCACGAGAAATTTTCATGACAATGACGTTGATGTGGCTGACTCTGACAATACTTGACCTAGATGGGCCTGTGTAAATTTTCTAGTGGAGGTAAGTCCCGGGCACTTGAGACGTCAGAGGACCAGTAAAGGGACTTTCAGCGCATTATCCTTTGCGCCAGTGTTTACAGTTTGCAGGCTCAGTCAAAGGCAGCAAATATTTGAGCTTTCCCCCTTTCCCCGGGGAGATGTGAAACATGGCGAAGCGGAAAATGCTCAGAGAATTTCCCCCCCCCAAAAACCCGCGGAGAGTGCATCATAAAAATTTGGCAAGTGTAGGTGTGACTTTCGAATTGAACTTGCCACCAAAAGGACACCGAAAAGCGCGAGAAATTTGCATACCATTGCATGGTGCATGTCACTTGGGAATCCTCAGTCCTCTGGCGCACCGCGTGGATGGTCTAAAGTGCTTCGGAGCATTCAGTTAACTGCTTTTTCTGTTTTTTTTTGCGGCGTCGCTTTATGCTTCGCAAATATTTCACCCGTTGAATTTATGCGTGCTAAAAGAGAGAGAAGCCATGTTGGCGATGCAACATGGCGTATGCGCAATTTATGAGGCTTTGAAAACAAAGCATCGTGCAAGTGAACAGCAACACCGAACAGAGGAGCTGAAATGGCGCAATCGCCTGTGCATTGAGTGCCCTGAAAGGGAAACAAATGTCAGTTTAATAGTAGTTGGCAACGCGCCTTTGACGAGAGCTAAATTTATTGCTGCTACCACTTTATTTGTATTGGATAAAAGAAAAGTGTGGTGGAGGTCTTAAATTTTCCTGTTTTTTATGCTCATAAAATCCACCAACGATTCCATTCAGTCACTGCTCCCGAACATTTATCGCACATTTGCAGTGGCACACACATCAGCATTCAATTTCTAAAAACCTCTTTCGCGCGGTGACAGCCGCCAGCAGGCAATGCCACCAAAATCCGTGCCAAATAAGCAACAGCATCCAATCGCCGTCACCGGATGCCACTCCCTGCACCGCTTGCACCCCTCGTATCCCACATCTGCAGCTGCTTTAGCTGCTAAAACTCGCACCTTTTGCGCAGATTTCCACCGTAAAATATACGAAGCAGACGTGGGTTCCCGGACAACTCCGAATGTTTTCAAAACTGTTAATAGCTGCGGTTATTGCCAAAGAGTTAGTTATACTATTTAAAAGTTCTAAAATTGAATTCCTTTTTAATTGTCGAACAAGTATAGTATAGTATAGTAGTAGTAACATTTAAGCTAGCAGTTTACGGCATGTTCTAAAATAACTATACATTAAAACGGGAGGAAAATAAAAATAACAACTTTTATAGACCTACAACATAACCATTTGAATACCAAATACTGTTTCTCATTATTTGCATAAATTTTAAAAGAAAACTTTCGAGTGGATGCGAACAGAGAAATATTTAAATAGAAAAATATTATGTATGCGCCTAGTTGACCGACGAAATTTTGTGATGCCACCATAGTAGAAGGTTAAAAACAAATGTGGCAAGGAAAACTTGGAGCGTAAAGATATACTTTTGGGTTGCAAATAAAGGTAAATAGTTTTGAAATATATAAAGTAAATAGTAATAAGTACCGTTAAAGATATAACAACTAGATGGCTGTAGCTAAAAAATGAATACAGTAATCTATTTTTCATCAGTTTTAAATTCAGCAAATGATTGTCTTGTCTTCAGGCTTCCAATTTGTTGGCCGACTGCCATGACTTTCTCGTCCTTCTGCATAACTGCTGCTTGTAAACAAGTTGTTTTCCATCGTTTTCCCCCTTGTCAATGTTTTCCACTTTGATTGCTGGGGTTCATTATGACAATCGGCAGATAAATCCGCCCTGATCGATTATTGTTCTTTAATTTCTTTCAATTTTCGTAGCCTATCAAAAACATGTTGCTTCTAAAAATTCTTTAGTTAGTAACTTTATTAAATAACAAAATTAAAAATTATAAAAAATATTTAAGCTGAAAAATAAATATAAAGAAATATAAATTTAAAAACCAGATTGTCCGACGAGAATCAATTAGACTTTTCCTTTACGAGTAATTGATATTTACCCTCCGGTTCCAAAATCAATGCGTTCTTGTCAACGAGGGGGTTGCGTTCCTTTTTTTCCTTCACGCACATTTTGGACAACGTTATGTAACCTTTGGGACACTTTCTGGATCGCATGCCTTTATCGGAGCTTTCATCTTTTTCTGGGAAATATCCAGTCATAATTTGACGTAATTTGATACATATCTTCTTTGCTGGAAACCAGTAAAGCCCAGCTAAAGGATTGTAGTTGCGTATATTATACGCATTATTTCATATTTTAAGTAGATATCACGTACGTTTGCATTGTACCGCCTCTAATGAAGGCTGTGCTGGTTCACATTTCTGCAATTTAGTGTTCAGAACCGATCCTTCCGGGCAAACGCCCCAGCTGAGATCGAGGAAACCCAGGACCAAGAGAAAATAAAAATGCCTTTGATCCATTAGAAACTCTAAAACAAAGTGAAGATTTTGAGTAACATTTTGCAGATCCATTGCATGAAAATTTGTATTGGCCACGGGTATTTTCCAAAGCACTGGCAAAAATTATTAATTTGTTAATAAAGTTTAAACGTTTACATGAAATTTTGCATTTTAATTTTATAAATATAATCGGATCAATTTTATATCTTATTTAAAATACCTAGACAAGTCGATATTTTGAAAAGGACTCTCGGAAACTCTATTTTCAACAAGTATGAGTTGTCAATCATAGTTTTTTCAGGTACACACGCCCACAGAAAATTGTATGTCATTTTATTTAATTATCGGGTGGAACGAGGATGCATATGTAAATATATAATAAGGGGAGGGATTGGGTGTTCTTCATTCTGTTTGGCCAGCTGTATATCCACCTGTCTGTAATTACTTTTACTCAACGCATAACGAAACGGGGCGGTAAATTTAATTTACCGCTCTATTATCCAATTTGCACACGGCAGACGGAAATTCACAGATAATAATAATAAAACTAAAGCGAGGCAAACAAAATCGATAAACATTTAAGAATTTTTCATGCACACGTACGGCCGTTTGCGGATATTTTGACAGCCAATCTTGATTATATTTTGTTGCACTGCTCGCTCGTTAATATTTATTTTTGTGCTGCCTGAATGCATAAATGTAATGAAAAGTTGTGCTCTTTCAATGGGTATTGATTGGTCAGCAAACAATTCACATACAATAGAGGTGTTTGTTTTTCGCTCACTGCAAAGTCTGCTAAAAATAAAGTGGCTTCAATGATTAATGAAAATTCATAAGGGAAGACCAACCCTTTTTTACCTTCAATATTGAAGACACATCTTGAACTTTATAAGAGTTTTGATTAAGGCACAAATTGCTGACCATTTTGAACATATCGAAACATGTCGATAAAGGGATGTATACAAAATCCCCAAAAGGTTTCGCAACACCATTTCCCCAAAAGTATCACTTTGTTTTGCCAGGGATAACCCAACTCAACCCAACAGAATGGCATTTAATTTTTCACATTTTTTGCCTCCTTTTTATTTGTCTGGAAATCCTTTTATTTGTGTAAATGTTATAAATTATGTTTATGCTTTTGTGGGCTTACTCCTGGCTCAACCTAAAAATTAGTTGTCATTACTTTTAATAGTCTCGCCTCACCTTTTTTTATAGTTATTAATGCTGCAGACCCTAATGGTCTTTTTGGGTTCATTAAGTCTGAAAGGAGTGAGGTCCATTGTCTGGCTATGAGCCGAAGTAATATTTTATACACCTTTTTGTCATTGGGTTCCACTGCTTACCCAACGGGCATTTACCATACCCACCGACGGCTTCGCAAATCATAATCAATACTACAATAATGGGAGAAAGTTCCATTTCGAGTGAGCCATTTTCCAATTCTGTGCCCCACTCGCCACAACTTTATTGATTAGCCAAGGTTTGGGCCGTTCAGCTCCGAGGCGATTGTCACACAACTGCCAGGCTCCTTCGCCCCAGAGGGAGTAGTCCGAAATGAAAGTGACAAATTACTGCGCCACCACACCTGTGGCAATCGAAGAAGTAAAAATGAAAATTTAGCCACCAACACGTTATTGGCCGCAGGCCCAGACCATTGATTGCGTTCCATGATAAAATGGGTTCTTGGAGATATTTGAAAATGGATTGGGCACTTTAATTCATATTACTCATTACCTAATATATATGGTTAAAGCTTTTAAAGTCTTACCCCAAAAAAACGCAATTCATTTTGTATAATTTTATATTTTTTCCTTAAGTAACGCTTATTGATATTTAACGGAATCACAATTCATTTAAGGTTAAAACTGATAAATTGATAGAAAATCTGGTTGACTTCTGGTAACCATCGAATTGTATAATTTATGTGTCCTACTCTCAAGTTTTCAATGCAACGCCCTCAGGCCTTTAATATTCTGCTGGTTCTTTTCACCTTAGTGCCGACACAGTTAACAATTTCAACAAAAACTCGTGCGCCAACGGGGCGTATAAATGATACGCGCCTTAAACAAACTTTTTCAACAATGTTTTAAGGCCAAACTTTATTTTAAAAATTCTGAGTATAACAATGAAAGGAGAAGAATGGACTTTAACACATTCTCAAAACAAAATAACCAATAAAATTAAAATAGCTAACTAGACTGTAAGAAAAAGTCTAAATTTATTTTCGTTTTTTTGTGGTCACCATGGAGATGTAAATGGGTCGAGCTTAACATATCTAAGCCTTTAAGACTTTTCCTGCCTCTTCAGATATTCCTAATCTTTGCGGAATTCGTATATAAACACCTTGCAGCGAGAAAACAACTTAAACACCGCTTAATGGCTCTCTGCCAGGCTCGGCGAAAGTCAATTCAATTTGCATAATTTCCGTATTAATAGCACTGGATGGTACCACAAAGAAGACACAAAACTCAGTCGATGGAAGTGTCACTCTTTGCCCTCTCTGTGACTGTCTGGCTGGCATTCTGGATGTATCCTGGATATCCTTCCCTTTCTATGGACCATCGTGCAGCCACGGGTACACAGAGACGGAAGGACACTGTCGCTGTTTATGACAGCTGTGATTGAGGCCATCATTGACAGCGTTAGCTGCTCGCTGGAAATGGCCAGTTGGCGGTACAATCACAATCGCATGGGTTGTCCCGTCGCTAATGGAGAAATGGGTGCAATCGTGGCCTTTCAGAAATTAGTAGTTACACAGCGAGCTTTTTTGAGAGCCGAGAATTCGAAGATAAAAAACTAGAGAATCTTAATGTTGACTTAACTTGTTTGAAGCTAATCAAATTATTCTTTTTATAAATCCTTTAAATAAATTATAAGATCTTAACTGATATATTTATCAGTAGTGAAAATAATATTTCAGACATTATGTCTCTATCGAATTGGCACTTTTCTAATACAAAAGTAAGTATCAGTAAAACGCTCTTAGAAACTAAAAATGTATTCATAAAATTCTTTTTTTCTTTGCCAATATACTGCCAAGCGAAAAATCTCTATAAAATCTCGCCAAGTCCTATGCTCAAGAAGATGGCTTTTGAGCCCCGCCTAATAAGCTGACAAATTGGAATGTAAATCATGAATCCGCACAGATGGCTCAGCACCTACATTGTGCTCGTTCGGGGTGTAATAAAGCAATCTGCGGGATATCGGGCCGACAAACTACTTGGCACTTTTTTTTTTTTGCTCCTCCGCCAGAACAATCCTGCAGGGTGCACCCAAAGGTGCTGACACACAGGCTCACCTATGACAAACATGTCTTATCAACATTTATGGCACTTTTATGAGGCGCTGGCACACTCACGTGCCCGTTAAACTTTGGCGTGAGTTCTGCGAGATTCATTGGAGCGCAAAATGGAGCAATAATCCTGGCAAAGTTTGCAGGTAAAAAAGCGATGCCGAAGGGAAAGCACTTGCATAATAAATAGCTGCAGTCATTGACGGAGTGTGGGTCAATCGTTAATTTAACACACTATGTCCTTTTCACTTCGTCTGTTTAATTTTACCGGCCATTATTGAATGGCCGTATAGATATACGTCTAGTCCGAATTTACCCTTGCCCACTCAGCATCATGATTATCAACGATGACGGCGCACATCTGAGTTCTGTTGGGAGATAAAAAATGCCATGTTTAACATACATCAAGGCCGGCCAACAAAAAACGTTAATACATTTCCTGAAACAGGGTGCTTTTCAAGAAATACAGAAGTTAAGTAAATAAATAAACGCTTAGCTCATTAAAAATTCAAATGGTTCACCTTTAATTACATATAAGCTGGTACCTATATACCTCTTAAATCCGTTTAAATATTGATTTAAAGATTACCCTGTTTTACTGCCAATTTCAATTGCCCTGCTATCATTTCTCATGGCCGGGGAACGTTGCAAAACCTTTAAATATTTGATAGGGCAAATAATTTGATTGCAACCCGGCACTGGACAGAGATATTTTGTATTCGGTTTTAAGTTGAAAAGGTAGCACGACCAGGTGGATATTCCCCTCAGCGCCATGCCTAATGAACTGGACATTGCTATGTACAGGAGTGTCTTTTAATTTCCTCTGCGGACTGACCATCGCGTCCTACGGGCATTTATGGCACTCATCTGGTAATCAATGTAATAATTGCCAAGTGCCTTGATTACTGAACCGTTGCATTTTGGTTTCGCCGGAATTGTAGCTTTAATTATGTGGAGCCGTCCACTAATGAGTCGCTCAGCTCGTCGACGGAGATGGGTCCTAATTAGTTGGTTGGTTGCTAGGTGGGAACTCTCGAGCGCAGCCAATCGACGAGGTTAAATGGAGCTAAAGCCAAAGCAAAAGGTTAACGGATGGCAAACGGTGGTCATTAAGCCAGATCCAATTGGCTGCGGATGGAGAAAAAATCTGATCAAGCTAATGTTATATCGACAAATCATTAAGATTTCTCTTTATAGTTAAGCATTAACCCAACAACCACAAAACTAAGTTAATAATGAATCTAAATAAAGGTTTTATAGTTTTTCTTATTGAGCCTGTTTAATATTAATAAGGTATAGATACAACGAAGACCGTTTTCAATTTTTGTAAGAGTACTTATCCTTTAATAGAATTTTGTTGCTTTTCAAATATTCCTTAGTCTTGCATAAACTCTTAAAGAAAAGTTTAACTGCCATTTTTTTTAGCAAAACATTTATCTTTTTACCTGATTTAAGGACAAAAATCTTTATTTTCAACTAAGTCCCCCACGTCCTATTATCTCAGGTACATTTATCTCACGGGAAATCGTATGTAAATCTAACTGAAGACCTATTGCATAACTTGTCACAAATTCGTCGGCAATCTGAACAAATGCCGCCTGCTTATGCTAATGTCTTTCTCATGTCCCGAGGCGAGACTCAAACAGATAACCGCAGTCACAAACGCCAGTTGTTACCTTAGTCGAAAGTCAGGCGTCGCGAATCTGCTCCAATGCAAGACAAAAGGTCAAATGTCAAGTAGAAAATATGCTAAATATGCATAGGGCTATCTAGAAGATAGGATGAAAGGGGTAGAGAAATGGGGGATTTTGTTTGCGCAACAACAAACCGCTCAAGCCTTAAGCCAAGCTATATGCTTCCTGTCAATAAGATCAGGTAAGTATATACTTATAGTACACAAAGGTATTGCGGGCAAAACTCCGGAGACAAGCGAAGGTGCAAACAAGGAAACTAATTGAATTTATGCTAATTAGCCCACCGTGCATGGGGCATGCAGCGTTAATTATGGCAGCCTCGGCATACGGGGCGTATGCGTAATGTAAATGAAATTCTAATCAATTGCTTGGCAAATTTGCATAATGACCATGAAGTCGGCCCAAGCAGAGCAAGCTAAGCAGGCCAGCACACATTATCAATCACTAATCGATGAAATCGATAAGGTTAAACGTAAACACGCAAAAGGGGGAAAGCAGTGCCCCATTTTCCAAAGCATTTTCTCTCTAATTAGGCAAAGCGTTGTCTCTCCTCCGTGTTTAGTTACGAATTCATCGGGTTTCCATCTGATTGATTCACAGTCATATATTGCGCTTCAGACTGCAGTTTTTGGGTTCGCAACCTACTGCCTTTTTTCCTCCCCCGACCTCACATTGTCGCCCCGTGGGAACCCTTCAATCATTTTTATTTCATGATTTATTCATCTAGACACTCGGAATGTTTTTCGCTCGGCTGGATCTGCGGCAGCCGCAACATTTTAATGGCATTTTTAGCCAGCAAAGTGCGCACATGGTTATATCCTTATCTGCCGGCTTGGGACCGGGAACAGTTGGCAATTTTTATTTTCTGTCCCGAAGCATCGCGTTTTTCGGGACTTTTAAAAAGTTGCCCATCTTTAATTGCAATTGCAATTTTATGTTGTAATTTTTCTGTCCTCCAAAGGCCTCCGGCAATGGGCAATGGAATTGAGTGTAGGAGAAATTCCTTTTAGAGGGGCCTCAGGTGTTTGGAAGGTACATATACTGAAACGAAGGACTTCTTCCCGAGCTAGGTCAAATCTCATAGGGAGCATTTGCAGGGCAAGATTGGCAAAATGTAGGTAAACGTCGGAGAGATAAATATTATTTTAAAAGAATAAATATTTACATTTATTATTTGTTGTACACAAATTTTCTACCCGACCTAAACTAGCCCATTAGAACTTCCCTCTCTAAACAAACCCGCACCAAGTTACCCAACAATTCGTCACAGTTTCACTCATGAAGCTACAGAGCACTAAATTTAGACAAGGGAACATTGGGAATGAAATACAGTAGTAATTTTAACTGCTTCAATGTTAAAACGTGACTCACTCAAAATTGAGCGAACAATATAACCACGGCAGTCAACTGGTAACCCAAAGACCTAAATTAAACAGCTAAAAAGCTTTTCGAAAGCTTTAAACCAGGATGTTGAAGCTGCGAAAAAATACCTATTATTTTTAGGTGGGAAAATATCATAGTTCGTTTTTAGAGTTAAACAGTTCGTTGCATTATTTATTACTTATACAAACAAATGTAACTTTGATTTTTGTGCATCGATATACAGATAGATACCCTATTCTGCATTAATTACATACATACACACTGGTATATACACGGATTTACATAACTTAAAGCTTGCAATAATTAGGCTAACTGGTTCTAATTCAATTCTGCTTATCCTATCAGATGAGCCGAGGGCCCTCGAGCGTTTAAGCTAATCAGTGCAGATCGGAATCGTCTACGCGAACTGGCTTGCGTGACAAATATAGAACAATGATGGTGGTCAATGCGCTGACCAGGAATATGACGTCGAACCAACGATGGTAGAAGTTGAAGTGCAGATTTCCCAGAACTTCGGTGATGATCACCCTGTATTCGGCTGGCATGTTCATGCGCATGAGCAGCACCGAGGAACAAAAGTACATTCCCATTATCTGACCCAAGATCAGCACGATGATGTTGCTTGACTTGCTCGATGAAATGCGGTAGAAGAACTACAAAAAATAAAACTTAGCTCAGGAAAAGAAAAAAACTTAATTTAACACACCTTTGTAAGCGTCAGCAGCAACCCTCTTATGGATGTGACCACAATGCAGCCCACGAGCAAAAATGATATATGCTGATTCCAAAAGGCAAAGTCTATGTCAAAACCGCACCAATGTATGGCAATCTCTAAGCCGCGTGTCACTGGATCCTTGCGGCCAACTCTATCGAAGATGATGTTGATGCAACACTATTTAAAATAGAAATTAATAATAATTTTGTTATCTAGGTATATGGCCTACCATAAATATCTTATAGACACAATAAACACTAAAAAAGTGGCCCAGCACATTAAAGTATTTTCCCTTCAATGTTTGCGACCATCTTTGGCGTTCTTCCATGTTTTTTAAAGAACTTAGTTCCAAGAAAACAGAGCGTAGCAACTCCTCCAAACCATAAACTTCTTGTTTTAACTGATTGATGTCTGAAAATATTAAAATATTGAATAAAAATAAATACTCAAGAATTTTTCTATCAACCTTCGCCATTGCTCGTGTTTCGTTGAACTGCGGAGGTAAGCATATCCCAAATTCTTGGTTTTGCTGGGTGCAGTTTGTTGTGATTATAGACAGCCAGGGAAATCCTCCGCTTCTTGGCCGTCAGCATATCTACCGTCAGAGCCAGACGGCGCTCGAAGCAGATGATGTCATTTCGAGACACTGGCCTGCCAAAAGAGGAAAGTAAGTGCATGTCACATAGAGATAAGAGGAAGTTTTATAGCAATTCAATTACTTGATGAAATAGGCCATGCTGGTGTATGGATAGTTAACGGCACCGAAGCCAGAGAGAATGGCCATTACGGTGACCCCAATCACACTTATCCGGGAAACGCCCTGTTCGATCGTAAAGATGCCATGGGAGGCGCTTAGCAAGGGAAATGGCTCCCCAATCCGCCAAAGTCCGTAGAGAAACACGAACCAACAGAATGTGGTCAGAATTCTGACCCATCTATCGGAAACTAAGAAGAAGAGATATGTTACTTCCCAATTTAATAATAATGAGGTATACTTACAGATCGAAATGCTGTGTATCACAGAGTAGCAAATGTAAATAGGTATCACAGCCGTTGTCATTAACAGCAGCAATGTGAGACCCAGTCGCCAATGGAAGTACCGCGAACTGGACTCCAGAACGTCGATGATTTCGAATATGATCAACTCGAACATGGTTATGGATAAAGCGAATGTGGATGAAAAGATCAACTGAACGGATATGTGTCGAATCTCATAGTGCTTGAAGAGTTCCTTGTTGAAAAACAACCAGCCGCCGGCGAAGAATACCATCTGCAATTGGGTAAACTGGGAGTTACTCTAACCCACATATCCAAATTGAGACTCCCACTTGCCTGCGACACAAATACGATCACACAGTCGCCAAAGAAGGCCATTTTAGGGCTCGTCTCTCTTCAACTCGGATATGTAAACTACTTTTCGGATTGCCTAGTCACTGGCATTGCTTAGTTAAACTAATAAACGTTTAAAACAATTGTTCTTAGAACTGAAAATGCCAGCAAGCAAATATAAACAAAAAAGCCGAATGCCTAACAATCGATATTTCGATAGCATTCGAGGGAGGGTTTAGTATGTTGACCTAAAATATACCATTTAGTATTTTTTAAAGTGATGGACAGCGCTGGTACTTTAGCATTTTTTAAGGCGGGATCTGAAGTTTATATTTGTATAGCTTAAACGTAATCTAAACACTCTCTTTTGT
Source organism: Drosophila fuyamai (assembly GCA_018153365.1). Taxonomy (NCBI): domain Eukaryota; kingdom Metazoa; phylum Arthropoda; class Insecta; order Diptera; family Drosophilidae; genus Drosophila; species Drosophila fuyamai. The sequence goes on from JAECXW010000758.1 coordinate 5,063,160, forward strand.
ATTAATCAAGGATTTTATATACTTGTAATTTGTTTTAATAACACATAACTACGTTACAAATTTTTGAGTACAACTGCATGTTTCGGTATTTAGCTATCTTGTTCTAGCTACACTATTGTGGCTGCAAAAATCGCCAGCACTGGTGGACGAGCTGGCTGATTGGACAATGTTTATCAAATGATTACCTGCTGGATGCGTACTCGGATGCTTGAAAAAATCTCAGGGAAGCGGAAAGGACAGCGATGGCTTGCTATTATCGCCAGCACGAGGACACGACGGTGACGGTTCCGAAATTCACCAACGAAAACTCCAGTGGCGGGGTGACCTACTACGACATCAAGTTGCGGGTGGGAAAGGTGGAGTGGCTGGTGGAGCGGCGCTATCGAGATTTTGCCCAGCTCCACGAGAAGCTGGTGGGCGAGATATCTATCAGCAAGAAGCTGCTGCCGCCGAAGAAGGTACATACGCCCCCAATGAAATTACTCAATCTGTATGATTAATACCCTACTTTCAGCTTGTCGGAAATAGACAGCCCGCTTTCCTGGAACAGCGGAGGGAACAGCTGGAAACATATCTCCAGGAGCTGCTCATCTACTTCCGCACAGAACTTCCCCGGGCTCTGGCCGAGTTCCTGGATTTTAACAAGTACGACATCATTTACCTGCTGCAGGACCTGGCCAAGCTCTTCAACGAGAGTGGAGATGCACTGCTCAGCTCCAAGAAGGAGTACAACCTTTCAGCCCTGGAGGTGAGTTTTTACCTTTGAATTTAATGTTTAGCTGTTTCCTTTGCTTACACTGAAAAATGTCAAAATTATTAGTATTTAGTTTGATCCAAGCTTGCGAATCGCAGCTTAGAAATATCTTTAGCCACCCGGTCAAAGCCAGAGGCATAAGCTATTCCCTGGGTACGCTTCACAAACACCACACTAGTTTCTCTGCAGAGCTGGAAAGGACCATTAATTCAGAGATAAATTTTGAAAATATCAAGTTCCTCTACAAGTATGTCCAACAGCATAGTAAATGGTATCAGGAAAATGACTGTATCAATCGACATTACTTTAACTATTTGTTGCTGGATCCACGGGTTACCAATAATCTGAGGGAACGAGCAGGAAATCTTCATAAGATCGATGTTTGGTACACTTTCCTTCGAGCCATTTTCTACGTAGGAAAAGGCAAGGCCACTCGCCCTTATGTTCATCTTAAAAGGGCCCAGAAATCGATGGATGAAGTAAACAGCTTTACGTTAGTCAAGGACCCCAAATTAGCCTTAATAGTGTCGATTTGGAGGGCCAAACGTGGGGTCTTACTACTACAGGCATTCCGGGGCATCTCGTCACAAGATGCGCAAACTCGTGAGGCTTCTATTATCGATGCTCTCAGTATGAATCACTTGACCAACCGGCGGTTGGGTGTTTACTGCGGTCAAGCTCGAAGTAGTTTATCGAGTAAGGAGCGAAAGTATCTGGGAATAGCTTTGCTCTATAAACTGATGCGAAAATTCTTAGCAGCCGAAGAGAGTGAACTGTATCCTTTAAAGAACACGAAAACTTTTGAGAAAAAGGATGCAATGGAAGCATAAAATAAATTTTAAAGTATCCACTTACTGTTTTTCTTTTTTGCTCCCCTTCCACAGGTCTTTGCTATAAGTGAGCGGCTAAGTCTTCCTTGCCCGCCGAGTCTGGATCGTGGTGGAAAATTTGACTTCTCGCACGTCCTGGACTTTTGCACACAGCTTGTGGCTTTGGTGGTGACTCCGGTAAAGGACAACGCCAGCTATGCTCAGGACTACAATACGGTGGATGTGCCCATCGGACGAAGCAATATCATTCCGAATAGACTAAACTTTAATCTAAATGCCTTTCGCAATCTCAAGACGCTAAAGTTCTCGGCTTTGTCCACGGAAAACATTGTGGACATCGAGCTTCTTAAGCCAACTCTCCAGACAATCTGTGTCCATAACACAACCATACAGAGTATAAACCAAGTGCTGCTCTGCGACAATCTCCACAAGCACTGTGATGTGCCAAGCCTTTTGCCAGAGGCAATCATTGCATCCACCTCCGGTTCCGGTTCCTCCACTTCGAATGGTAGTGCCTTGGTCAGTGCGGATGCCTGGCAAGAAATTACCGAGCTGGATCTGACAGGCAATCTGCTAACCCAAATCGATAGCAGTGTAAGAACAGCTCCGAAACTAAGGCGCCTGATCCTCGAGCAAAATCGAATACGGACCGTCCAAAATCTAGCCGAGCTTCCCCATCTTCAGCTGCTATCGTTGTCTGGAAATCTCATAGCAGAGTGCGTAGACTGGCACCTGACAATGGGAAATCTTGTCACTTTAAAGCTAGCGCAGAATAAAATCAAGACTGTGAGTGGTCTGCGGAAGTTGCTTTCACTGGTAAACTTGGATCTGAGCTCCAATCAGATCGAAGAGCTTGACGAAGTCGATCATGTCGCAAATCTTCCATTGCTAGAGACTCTTCGGCTAACTGGCAATCCCCTGGCGGGCAGTGTGGGTGAGTTTTAACATTCGTATAAATATTAGCTATTCCAAAAATTAATTTGCATAATTTGCTTTAGACTATCGAGCCCGTGTCTTGGCCAGATTCCATGAACGTGCTGCTGAAATATCTCTAGACAATGAACCTGGAAATCAACAAGAGTTGGATACCGCTCTGGTTTTGTCAGCTCTACTGCAATCCAAGCAACGACAGCAACAGAAATTATAATTTTCTCATAAAAGGGTTCTTGATTCCATAACTTCAAAAATTTTTCGAAGGAATTTCATACCATTTTGTTTGAAAAGCATTATTGGTTGAATTTTTCGTGCGATATACCCCTAAACAAATATTCTTATGTAAAGGTTGTGGACTTTTAACAATTTCAAGATTTCGTACAATGATGTTTCCTTGTTTAGCCGTAATATTAATTTATTTTCACGTATATTGTATATTCCCACACGTTTTTAGCAAAACTCTAAATATTTTTATTCGTTTTTGTCCACCCGACGTGCAATAAATCAATGCTCACCTCCAAATAAATAGTTAAGTAAATAAAATAAATTATCTCGATAATTATTGCTTCTAATTTAATTTAAGAACTTTAGTAATGTAATAACACAGTGAAACATCGGATTCTGAACATACTCTTCAAAACCATTTGTGTTTTCCCTGACTTAGCTCGCGTTTGGATGTTTTGGATTAAATTAGATTATTAACAGCTATATCTCTCAGACCGATCTAAAATTCAACGTCCTGTCTTCAACATTTTTGTAAGTATGGAAAACAGAAATTAAAAAGGTAAAAATAACTGAAATGCAATAAATAAATAAAATGATATACATACAATAAATACAACCAATTTTGACACACAGTACACTTCTCTTAAAAAGTTTCGTTCTTTTCCACAATATTTAAAAAGACATGAAATAAAAGTTCCATTGTTCTTAACGATGTAGCAAAATTGCGAAATTTAAATTTAAATTTACAATATAACCCCAAATGGGTTTAAATTATTACTTTCAACTATTTCCGATGAGTACTTCTGGAACCCGAAATAAAAATAATGGTTAGACTCAAAAATACTAAGAATGTTGCACACTGTAATTTTCCCTCTTTTCTGATCATTGATAAGGGCAATCAACCGTGATTATATTTAATCATTTCAATTATAGCCTACCTTATAAGTCTGATGCAAGGACTTCGAAAACTCACAGCCAAATCAACCACAATGCGCAAAGTTCTGGTACTCCTGTTGCTGATTTCCACTCGTGTCCAGTTGCAACTCATCCGAGGAGGTCACAACATAACTTTCGTGAAATCGGTCTTGACAATCATAAACAGACGGGAGCATTGGAAAAACACCCCCATATTTATAGGGAACAATACGAATGCGGATGAGCTGAATAGTCTTATCATTTGGCTGCAACATACGATGAAAGTAACTTATCACACGGTGGATACATCTAGACCAGCCCAAAAGGAATTTCCTTTGGGACACTACAACATAAATGCTGACAATTCGGTTAGTTTGCTCTTTTGCCACAGCACTGAGGACTTGATTTGGTTTAATCTAGACAGGGGTCTTCGAAGATTGCGTCATATTCGACTGATTGTCGTTTTGCCAACCAACCAAAGTGCTTACAAGGGCATAATGGATGTATTTAAGAAGCTGTGGCATTTTCAGTTCCTCAACGTTCTTGTCCTGCACCAGGATCAGATATACTCATACACTCCGTATCCGGTGGTAAGTTTCTATAAGCTGGACCTTAGCTCAAAACCGCTATTCCCGCCAACTACACGGGATTTTCGGGGGTATGTGGTGTCCACCCCAGTGGAGAATGATATTCCACGGGTGTTTTTTGTGCGCGATCAGAAAACTGGATACAAGCAGATTAGAGGATTTGGATATCGCACATTTGTGGAGTATCTTGCTCGGCACAATGCATCGTTGCACGTGAGTAATCCCCACCAGGATCATTCCACAACCAGCAGTGTGAATATGGGAAAAATAATACAGCAGATAGGGAATGGCCAATTGGAAATCTCCTTGCATCCATATGTTGACGTACCGGAGAATAAAGGAGACCATAGCTATCCATTGCTGGTGGCCACCAACTGCCTAATAGTTCCAGTGAGGAATGAGATAGCCCGCCACATGTATCTTCTGCTGCCCCTTAAACAGTGGAGCTGGGTAATTCTGCTCGGCTCTGTTATCTATATCAGCGGAGTCCTATACTGGATTCAGCCTGGATCGGAATATTGCAGCTGGGATCAACGGATTAGCTTCAACTTTCTGGAAAGCATCAGCCGAATAATATATATATGCTCCCCTTCAAGGATTTACAACCCATCCCTGAGGTATTTTATGGTTTCTTTTAAGCTGGCTATTCTGGGATTTGTGGTTACCAACCTGTATAGCATTCAGTTAGCCAGCTTCTTCACCACTCTTGTAATGGGTGAGCAGGTGGACAGTATAGAACAACTCATTCAGCAACAGCAAAAAGTACTGGTGAAATATTACGAGGTCAGCACTATCCTTCGCCACGTGGAACCACGTTTAGTCAACGGAACAGCCCCACTTTTAGTGGGCGTGAATGCCAGTGAGCAGGTATCCGCTCTTCTGGCATTCAACCGCAGCTACGCCTATCCCTTCACCCTGGAACGATGGGAATTTTTCTCGCTGCAGCAACAATACGCCTTCAAACCCATCTTCAGGTTCTCATCCGCATGCCTGGGATCCCCGATTATAGGTTATCCGATGCGACGAGACTGCCATCTGCAGTGGTCCCTTAACATATTCATCATGAGGATCCAGGCGACAGGATTGCTGCAACATTGGTTCGTATCCGATTTCAACGATGCAATGCGCGCTGGTTACGTTAGACTTCTGGACAACAAGCTTGGGTTCCATTCCCTGGATATCGATTATTTGCGTCTGGGGTGGGCAGTCCTTGGCTGTGGATGGCTATTGTCTGCTATGGTTTTCCTGTTCGAACGCTGGAGGATTTACCATCGCCACTAATTTACCTAATTAACATTATAATAACCTCGTTAAGTTCCTTATCTAATTTGATTGGAGCTTTAATTTAACTATTCCAACAGTTTTATATTTACCAATTAAGAATAAATGGCATAAAATGAGTATTAATGATTGTATATTAATTTGACCACTTAAAAATATAATTACCAATGTATACATTTTGATCTTAATTAAATTTAATAACCAATTATTTCTTGGAATTTCAAACTCATTAATTAAAAGCCAAATTTAAGGACAAGTAGATTTATTAAAATTACAATGTATTTGCGTCATTTACAAATGATTAGTTTTTAATATCCAAATGATTTATAATATTTTAAAGATATTAAAAATGTAAAGATATATATCCCATTGGAGAGGAATGGTTACACCGAGATAAATGTATATTTCTTGCGGAAATGCGTAAATCCGGTATAATCGACCTTTGTGCAATTGAGATTTCATTCAAGATGTTAGTTAATGTCAAAAGTGCTTATTTTTCATTGCTTAAAAAGATCCTATATAATTTTAACTGCCTTCATATTGTATTGTTCGTGTTTAGATATTGCCGTGTTGATTTCAGTTGCTATATTTAATCCGGGATATGGCCAATGTGTGATCAGAATGTTTGGGATGAACTCCAACTAGTAGTTCTGCCAGTGGAGGGTGTAGTCGCGTGATTTCAACTTTCCATGTGGCTTGTATCATTGAGGGTGATGATGGTGCTGGGCGTGATAGTGCTGCTGCTCTGCGGCGGCCACTGCATCGAACATTGGTGTGTGGACCTCGCCCAGAAACTGTGGCGTGGGAGGAGCATTTGGCTCGGACAGCTCGCCAATCAACGGCATGTCAATATCCGTGGCCAAGGAGCTCTGGCCGTAGTTGCTTAATCCATAGGGTTGCTGTTGCTGGTGCTGTTGCACCACCGAGACTTGTGCGTAATCCGGAGTGGCCTGTACCTGCTGTTGGGGATCCAGCATGACGGGGGCAGCCTCCATTTCGCCGAATTGTATTGGACCGGGCTGCTGCACGGGCATGCTCTGATGAACCGGAAGATTCTGCACGGGCTCATGCTCCACTGGTGCCGATAAGTACTCCTGTTGAAGCTCCGCTTGGGGCTCAGCCTGCTGATCCGGCTCCTGCATCTGATGCTGGTGCTCCACTTCCTGATGATGCTGCTGCAACTGCTGATCTTCCGGCGGTGGCAATATATCAGAGTTGTGGTCGGGGACATCGTCGGCAGCATCGCCCATTTCCGCACCTTCGCCCGAGGTTTCGCCATCGCGTCGCACCAAACCCAACATGTCCAGCATATTGCGTTTAACAGCATTTTCATTGGCCGCCTCCAAACTGGGATAGCAGGTGCTAAGTGAACAGTTGGCCAAGTGTTGAGCCATCTTGTTGCCATTGCCGGTGGCAAAACCGCAGATGCAGTGCATCTCCTGAGGCATATTCACCTCCATGGCGTCCACAAAGTTTCCATTGCAATCAACGCCATGACGGAATTGAGCGCGCTCACAACAGGTCTGGTAATTGCACTTAACGCAGTGTAGCCAGCCGCTAAAATATAAAAGCAAAGAACATTTTTGATGAGCGGTTACATATATAATGTGCTCACTCCCCCAACAAATTAACTAAAACTTATTACCTCACTTAATTCTGTCGAACTTCCCCGATAAGACCAATCAGGATCCATTTAACTGTATTAAATTAATTATTTTCTAGCTTATAAACGTCTTCCTTGGGTTCTCACCTGCCACAGTCGAATCAAACACCATGTGCAAAGTACTTACAACACTGTTTCTGTTTTCATTCGTACAGCTAGGAGCTGGCTACAATGTGACTATGCTAAAATCAGTATTAGAAGTCATCTCTTCTCGGGAACAGTGGATAAATACAGCAATCTTCGTGGAAAACAGTACGAAAAGGGATGATCTCAATGGTCTGATCATTTGGTTGCATCAAACAATGGGAGTTACTAGCATAGCAACGGATTCGTTTTCACAACCTAAAAAGCTAAGACCTCTTGGCCATTTTAATCTCACTGAAAACAATGCCATCAGTTTGTTCTTTTGTAATGGAAAACAGGACATTGGATGGTTTACTTTAGACATTAGTCTGAGAAAATTAAGACGAAGTCGTTTGATTGTCTTGCTGACCTCCCGAAGTGATTCCCAAAATGATATTTACTCCATATTTAAAACACTATTTCACTATCAATTCCTCAAAGTTATTGTCCTGCATAGGGATCAAATTTACTCCTACACTCCATATCCGGCAGTGCGATTCTTCAAGCTGAACATTAATTCGAATCCGCTCTTTCCCCATGCAACCACGAACTTCCAGGGATATGTGGTGTCCACTCCAGCGGAGAATGATATTCCAAGAGTGTTTCAAGTTCAAGATCCATTAACAAACCGAAAGCAGATGCGAGGATATGCCTATCGTGCCTTTGTAGAGTATTTGCATCATCATAACGCCTCGTTACACTTGACTAACCCCGATGAAGATCTTGGCCCTACAACTAGTGCGAATATAAGCCGGATTATACAGATGATAATAGACGGAAAATTGGAAATCTCCCTGCATCCTTACGTTAGCACCCTGGTCAACACCGTCAAGAGTTATCCGCTACTCATATACCAAACTTGTTTGATTGTGCCAGTTCGAAATGAGATTCCTCGACATATGTATCTCCTGCGGCCATTCCAGCTGAACAGCTGGTATATTCTGTTATTCGGAGTGATATACATAAGTGGTATTCTCTATTGGCTGACTCCGAGTGGGAGCACTTGGGCTCAGCGCTTGGGTTTGAGTTTTCTGGATGCCGTAAGCAGGATTATTTTCATAAGCTCACCCATAACAATGTACAGACCAACATGGCGCCACTGCGTCGTTTTTATACAACTTACTATCCTGGGATTCATTACCACAAGTTGGTACAACATTGAGTTGGATAGCTTTTTTACCGCCGTGGTAGTGGGGGAGCAAGTCAATAACATCGATCAACTTGTCCAGCAGCAGCAAAAGGTTCTGGTCAAGGACTACGAAGTTAAAACTATTCTACGCCATGTGGAGCCTAGATTAGTGGACAAAGTGACTCCTCTGTTGGTGGCAGTTAATGCCAGTGAGCAGGTATCCGCCCTCCTCAGTTTTAATCGCAGCTACGCCTATCCATTCACCGAAGAACGTTGGGAATTTTTCGCTATGCAACAACAGTATGCCTTCAAACCGATATTTCGCTTTTCACCCGCCTGCTTGGGATCCCCACAAATTGGTTATCCCATGCGCATTGACAGCCACTTTGAGTCGACCCTCAACATGTTCATAATGATGATTCAGGATACGGGACTGCTGCATCATTGGCTGATCTCGGACTTCAACGATGCAATGCTGGCTGGATATGTCAGGTTTCTAGACAATGTTCTGGGTTTTCAAGCTATTGATTTGAACACTTTGCGATTGGGCTGGTGTGTTTTGGGATTCGGTTGGATATTATCTGCTTTGGTTTTCTCTTGCGAGCGCTGGCACGTTTTGCTTAACTTAGTTAATAAATAAATGCTTTAAAGTTTTCTGTACTCACGTGTAATGTGTCTCTTCGCTGGCGTAATCGGTGTTGCACTCGGCACAAGTCTTGCCCTCCAGAAAAGCAAAGAATACTGGGCGCTTGTACGTGGAGAACGGCGGCTGCTCCCGGTGGTGTGTGCGAATCTTTGGAGGCGGAATCAACAGTGAGTTGTTGAGCAAGAGTCGCACCGGTTTGTTGGTCTTGATCATGCTGACATGATGCTGCACGGCGTGCTGCTTAAGGTCGCCCTTTTCAAGGAAGGTAAGCGAGCACTTTTGACAGCGCAGCGAGGGATCCCGCTTGTTGATGTGCTCGTCTAAATGCAGGAAGTAGTGTTCAATGCGTAGCTGGTTAACAACGCCACGTTTCGAGAAGTAGAATATCTGAAAGAAGGTATTCACTTTTATAAAATCTTACACAATCAACTACAATCGAAGGTACTCACATCCAAGCAGTAGGGACATTGCAGGAAGTTCTGGTGCTTGTGGTCGTCGTAGAAATGCCTGACCAAATCGCGGTGTGAGGATGAACGATAACCGCAGGAGTGGCACCAATATGGCAGCTCCAGCGTGCTGTGCGCCTTTTGCAGATGGGCAGTCAGAAGGTGTAGGGAATTGTGACGCTGCTGACAGATTAGGCAATAGTAGGAGGGCGAGCCCTCTGTCTTTGTCTCGGTTGGATGCATGATCTGGTTGTGCTTGGCCAGAACTGACTCCGTGGGGTGCTTCTCCAGGCAGAAAAGACACTGGAACTGATGCTGCTTACCTTCGGGGGAAATATGCGAAACCAAGTGCGTCTGCAGCTTCTCGTTGGAATCAAAGGAGTCGCCGTTCAGGCAGATCGGACATTCCACCGTCTTGGCCAGATTGTTATGGGCTGTTCGGGGTGTGCTGTATGGAAACATCTCATAGTACTCGTCCGTGCCATCGCTAATGCCGTAGTACAGTTCCTCTAGACCCTTAAGATCGTCCACTTCCTTCTTGATAACCACCGGGATGCTTTCTTCCTTCTCCTTTGATTTTTTACCTGGTGTTTTTGCCGCAAGTGCTTTGGCTGCAAATGATTTTGCCAGACCTTTAGATATTGAAGGAGGACCGGAAAACTTTGATATTGTTGTTTTGTCACCTTTTGGCTGGTTGGTACTGCCCGGAGGACGACCTGGACCCTTCTTAACTGGCATTTGCGGTGGCGGAGTGCTCAGCGCATTTGGTGGACGGCCACGCTTGGCTCCAGTTGTAATGATATCCTTCTCCTTCTTCGGAATTTTTGTAGAGGCAACGTAGTCGGCATCGTTGATTGCTAAAACATACAATATACCGATTTACAATGAAGTCTTACTTAACTTAACCAAATAGCATAACTTAATTATTATAGAACAGTCTATAGTCCATTTTTGATGTGGAATCTTATTCCAATCAAATTAAATATTACATGTCATTTTGCGTTTTATCACTCCAAATGAAAAAGGAAATCAAATAAAAACATAGTTCTTAAATTTGTTGCAAGTTTATTGGTCGTTTTCTTAAGAGTGTGCTTTAAAATAAGTTAACACGAAAGATGCCAAACTGTTAAACTTAAATTGTATGTTTACGACTTGAGTATAACAATATTACACTCCACTCCCAATGATCATATAAATTCAAAATTCACATAACACAAATAAAGCATAATAGCTTGGACCTGAGCGCAGCATTTGGCTTAACCGAAATGATCAAACAGAACGAAAACATTTCACTTTGGAGTGAGAAACGCAGGCACTTGCTTAACAGATTATCATTACGCATTATTCTAGTCACGGCCTTAATTAAAACTGGGTAGAAAAGTACGAAACTACTAACGTTTCTTCAGGCGCTTTGGAGCCGCATTGGCCGGGGTCTCCTTGTAGTTGGCGGGCAAAACACTCCAGTCCTTGAACGGATTGGTGGCCACCTAAACGGAAAATGCATTAAGTGATTGTTGGCCAGACTGTCTTTTTCTGCTTACCTGATACAGACGCTGGGTAATGGTCTCATTGGTGGTGACCCTCGTCTGCTCGGCGATATGTATAATAATGTTGTTGAATGCCTGCAGGGCATAGGTGCCAAAAGACTCCCGCCAGACTAGCTCGTCAAGGAATTGTTGGATCATCTGTCGCGAGAGCAGCGATAGTGTGTTCTGGAACATGCGCGGCACAATCCGGCGCAAGTACTCCATTACAGCAGAGTTGTTGTGTTTGGCTGTGTTGTCAGTGGCGGCTGCCTGCACGATATTTTTGAATCCCATGCTGAACAGGGTGATCTTGTCCACGGTCAAATCAATGCAAATTGTGCTGTCCTTGTGCACCCAGCGCGAAAGTGGCTCCAGAATAGCCTGGAATCGCTTCTTGTAATTGCGATCGCCATCGGTGATTGGCTCCACGGCCCGCAGTCGAATGGATTTCTCCGCGTAGTCATAGACGCCAAGAACCTCCACCTTAACCTGGCGCTGCGATCCGTCTTGCGATGTGGTGCCGAGGGAAATGACGCCAACCTTTTTTTAGTAAATAAAAAGTGTGATTAAAGACTCTTTTATATTGCCAATGAATTGTTACCTCTACAAACTTGCCAGGGCCGCCCAACTTCTTACACTTTTGATGCACTGCCAAGGTGCAAATGGCTCTTAGCCAGGTGTAGATTCCCTTGATGTAAACACTGTCTACCTTGACCCACTGCACCACATTCTGTATGCTGGTCTGGCAGGCCCAATGGTATATTAGTTTCAGCAGGAATGTGGGCGGGTGCTGGGCTCCTTCAAAAATGGAATTGTTGAATACCGACACGAAACGGTAGGGGCAGCATTCGCTGATCCAGACATAGCCACCGGTATATGGAAACTTGGTCACATCCGAATATATGCCTAGATGAAAAAAATAATCAATTAGTTTAGGTTTTAATGATTGGATGAGGTCCTAAACGACTCACCTAACTTCAGCTCGTTGTTTCGATGATTGATGCAATGTTGTTGGGCGCGGAGGAGTCCCTCCTGGAGCAACCACTCGCAGAACTTATTGGGCGTCAGCATGAGCACCAGCTTGACCTTTGAGTCCAGCTTGCTGCGTGTTGCAGCCATGTCCTTGATCTTGAGGAACGGCTTGGCCAGCACAACAAGTGACGGGTATGTCTTGCCCTGCATTTTGTTGTCCTTGCTCTCCTTGCCGTCCTTGTTGTCCTTGCTTTCATCGGTGCTGCCAACAACCAGGCCACCCACTGAGTTGACCTCGGCAGGGCGGTAGTTCTTGGGCGGCGACTCAATGTCAGGCTTGGGTTCCTTGGGCATTTTTCCGCTGCTCTTGGGGAGGGGTGAAGACTTGCCAGAGGAACTGCATGCAGAGGCTGCCTTCTTGCCCAGTTTTGGAGAAGATGAGGAGGACGCATTGGCCACGGCCACGGCTTTTTTGCCCACCGACAGGGCCAATCGCTTGGCCAGCGGGACATCGTCGTCGCCCTCGTCAGACGACTCCAGGTAGGCGATGTTAGAGGGCTGACGCGGTGGTCGACCACGCCCCCGTCCAGTGCCACTCACAGGGGTAACGGGTGCCAAAGGAGGATCCGCCGCCTTGGGCGGCTTTTTGGGCAGCGTGGCCTCCTTTAGCTCCTGCAGCACCTTGCCTTTGAAGGAGTAGGCTTGGAACACCTGGCCACTGAAGAGTTCCTTGCCCTCGTTGGCGCTCACCGCATTCTTGAGCGCTCCCTTAACCGCATTGTGCTCGTTGGTGATCTTCTCGTAGTACGCCAACTGTGCCGGCGACAGTTCCTCCACCCAGAACTCCATGTCCAGCGAGATTTCACTTCTCGTTACGCGCGTCATCTTGGGGCTAACTAATTACCCGACCACTGGGCCAGCGAAGGCGTTATTTTAAATCAATTTAACGCTGAAAGAATTTTTTCTTCGCTCGAATTAGCTTTTTTTGCGTGGATGTACCTGCCAGAGCGCACAATCATCGATGACACTATCGATATTATCGGCTTGGGTCTGGCCAATCGTCGGTATGCCGATAGTATAAAAATAAATATATATCAAATTTTTTCGATTGTTTCAGGTAATAAATCAAATTTAACGATCGGAAATGTTTTAAAATTTATTATTTATTAATTTAGTATTAGATATTTTTGAAATTATTACTAATTACTTTACTAAAAATATATGTTTTTAGTGATTTTTGAGCGATAATATTGCAATAGTATCGATTTTGACAGCCCTTTAAAAGTGCGCGTAACTTAAAGAATTTTCAAAAGTCAAAATGCATTGAATGAAGCACAATATGTATACTCAAATTGTAGTTTACGGAATAAAAGAGTAAATTAATCAAAAAATATTAAAGAGTTGCTTATATCTCATGTTATATTTTATTTGTTTTAAACTAAACATTTTATTTAAGGTACCAAAGTATGGTACTGGGTACAAAGCTAATTGCCTTGCTCACTCACATTGAAGTGTCCAATTAAATTTGAATTTATGACCACTCAAAATTGTCGGCTCCTTAGCCCCAGATTAAGTAGTCACCCAGTGGAACTTTTTTATCACAATGTTAGGTGGCTTTATTTGCAGCACACGTTTATGCATTATTAATGTCATCAATAACCCGATCATACAGAATTTCCTTGACATTCAGTCCCCACAAGAAATCGATGTGGTTAAATTTTTCCTCCGGCAGACGATATGCGCTTTTCAGGGCACTCGGATTCATGGTGTAGCGAAGCCGATCCACGTCGATCAGACTGGCGAAGTAGTCATTGTCACTGTAGTACAGATAGGTGGGCACCTCGATGCCCTCCACGTCGTACTCTGGCGGAGTCTTGCTGCTGTATTCCTTCTTGTTCCGCGACGAGCCGTAGTCAAACTGCCGGAAATAGCCGGAGTTGTATTCCTGCAGGTAGTGGAAGATCTGATTGACCGAACAGCCCGCAGGCGTGGTGGCCATAATTTCCGGCAGCAAGGTTTCGTTGACATACGGGGAGTTCCAGCCGCCCAACAAAAACAGGACGTTGGTGCACATGAACTGGGAAATGGCCTCATCGCTGCAAATAAGGGACCCAAACAGATTCATCAGCTGCGTATTGGGCAGGAACTCGGCGCTGCCAAAGATCTCCACGAAGGCATTGGGCTGACCCAACAAAGGACCACCCACTGTGGCCAGGGGACTCTCCATGTGCTCCATCCAAGCCACGGGAGCCAGTAGATGGGCCGACCTAATGCGACTCTTGAAGCGAGGGATCATCGAGTTCAGGACGAAAAAGGAGGTGGTACCTTGGGAGTGACCCACATATGTCAGCTGATCCGCACCCGTGCGGTAGAGGACAAAGTCCATCATTGCGGGCAGATCGTAAATTCCAATGTCGTGCCACTCAAAGTTCCAGAACGGCTGAAGCAGCGGGGATTTGGTGGCGTGCTTCTTGGAGTAGGTGTTCCCCCTAGCATTTCCCATCCAGACATCATAGCCAGCCTCGGATAGCAGGAAAGCCAGTCCGCTGTGAGGTCCTGCAAGCACCCAATCCGAGGAGGAGCACAACAATCCGTGCATGAGAAAAACCACTGGTCGTGGGCCATCGTCGCCCGTGTTCTTGGAGTAGGGAATACGATGCATGGTCAGGAGGTAACCATCTGAGGTCTGCACCTCGTGCTCCTCGAGCTCATAGCCATGTCCTTTAACGATGGACACCTGGAAAAAGGGGAGATGTCTTTGTTAGCAAGGTTATATTGGAGTCAAAAAGTCCTTAAACTCCTTACAGTGGTCACCGAACTGGATCGCCCCACATCCGCTGGCAGGGCTATAACCAATCCCAGACTTAACAAGCCAGCTATTAATTGTACCAGCCACATTTTGCAGGTGCAGGTGCTTTGACCACTGACTTGGCCGCCCTTGCCTTTTATATGCCCCCCAGGAACTTGATAAGGATTCCTAGATTTGGATGGCTAATTTATGGGTGCTTATTTTTGACTTCAACGTCGTTGATTCGCCAAGACTGATAGATCGTGTGGGATTTTCGATCCTAAATGATTTAACTTGCTAACAGTCAAAAGCGATAAGGCTTTCCTATCATTCTCGTTAATCTTGATAGCTTATGATTAGGTATAATTGCTGTGAGCTTCGGAGTAATTAGTACTTCCTGTTTTTACTCAAGGTGTTCCATGGAACTAGCCATTATTTAACACCAAATCAGTGTTTGTTAAAAAACTGGGAAAACTGAGAGAGGATTACAATTTTGTCAGAAATTTATAATGCAGTGAAGGAGAAATTTCCGAGCATATAAAGCATATATATTCTTGATCAGCATGACCAGGCGAATTAATATAGCCATATAAGTCGGTCCATCTATTTCTATACCATTTGCGTTTAATTATTTTCAATTAAATATATGTACAATGTTTTAGAATATTTCATTACAATTTTGAATAAAACTAGTGTATATTACTTTGTAACACGATAAGTGTTACCTTTCTGTACAATGTTAATTACAATTTAAGTTCGCGCCATGGTACCTATAGTCAAAGTAGGTATTTATCGATATGTTAAACAATCGATATGTATACAATAAAGACGTTGCTCATCTCCAATATTTGCAAACTACATTTTTATTTGGGGCTACTTTTTAATTAGAATAACAAATAATGAGAGATCGGGACCGGCGTGACAGAGATCGTGAGAGGGAAAGGGACAGAGATCGGGAGAGGGACAGGGACAGGGATCGAGAGCGGGATCGCGACCGGCGACATCGTTCCAAGTCGCCAGCCAGGAGTAGCCGGCAGAGCTCCAAATCGAAGAAGAAAAAGTCAAAGAAGTCGAAGAAGTACTCACGGAGGAGTCGCAGCAGCAGTCGCAGCTCGTCGCGGAGCTCCTCCAGCAGCAGGAGCAGTTCCCGCAGTAGGCACAGCAAGAGCAGAAGCAGGGACCACAAATCCCGATCCGTATCCCAGAGGACCACAAGGGCTCCCAGTTCTGAAAGTAACTCCCGATCCGCGACCACACCCACAGCAGCCCCTGCCAAAGTCAAAGCCATCGATCTGCTGGACACCAAGGTGCAGAAGGCTCTGGAGACCATAGACGAAGACTCCTTCAAGCCGACCGCCTTCTTCAGCTCCAGAGATTCAAAGGATACCTCCGAAAAGGTGATCATAGACCTGAACAACGAAACGGTCACAGTGCCCAACAAGCCAGCCATTCCAGTCCGAAACGAAGATGTAATATTCCATCCGAACGTGAGTGGTTCACTTTGTACTCCGATATTCCTACTAATGGCCTTTCTTTTGTATTCCCCATAGTTCCTTGGCGACCCGGATCTCAAGGCAGATAAGTGGCTGCGCAAACTTTACAATTACCGCCAAAAGTACATGCAGGAGTAGTTGAGTTCAGACTCTGTATTTTAGAAACAATAAACCTATGCCTAGAATATATCGCTGCCCGTCTTCCGGGCGCGCTGCAAGGCCTCCGCTGGAGTCAGTTGCTCATTGGCCGAGGGCTCCTTGGCACTGCCATCTGCCTGCAGGGTGCCCGCTTTGAAATCCTCGATAATTTTCTGAGAATATATGGCGTTAAACAGATCCAGGCTGGTGAACTCCGATTGGACGACATCCGGCGCCTTGTAGGACACATATGGCTTCAGCTTGCAGCCGGTTAGGTCGGGCACAATGATCTCCGGAATCTTCTCGGGTATCTCCACGTACTGCCCGTCAACAATTATGCCAGTGTCGCGAACTCCACGCTTGTGTATGGCCACCGGTGGATTGGCCATCGTTTTCTGGGCCTCCTTCACCACGCGCGTGCCTCGCTTGTTGTATGCATTGAATTTACGGAAGTTCCGCTTGCCCTCCAATACGGATGAAGTGCTGATGCTCCTTTGTTGGCACCGGATTGCTATGGGCACTAGTTTCACACAATTATTCATTGTTATTTGACTTTTCTGTGAAGAAACTGGTTAAATAACAAATGATAGTGCAGTGAACAGCTGTGGTAATCTAGTGATGAGACATTTTTCGATAAGAAACTGAATCATTTTCTGTTCGGCGTTTAAAATCAAATTTGAATAATGGTTATAAGAATATTTTAAGATTTATTCTGTATTACATTTAATATTTTAGGCTCTTTTAAGATGGTTAATTTTTTCTAAATATTAAATATATATTGTTTCACTGTTGCCAAGAACCATTTCTATTTTATCGATAGTTCGATAAAGGCCGCCTATCAGTGTTGCAAAATACGATTAGAATCATAGGGCCCTGAAACTCATAAAACGGACTGTAATTCTTATCACTAATTTGTTAATTGAAAAGTTCCCTAATTTTAAAACAATGTCTTTACCGGCTGAAGATGAAGAATCAGCGGAAGGTACCGCAAATCATGATTTCATCGAACTGAAGAGTATGGAGGATTTGGAGGCCTGCGAACAGCAACAATTGCTGCAGTACGTCGAAAAGTTGCACGGCATTATCCGGAAATACGACACCAAACTGGCGGCCTATAAACAGAAACTTCTTTACTTTGTGAGTCCGGATTTTTGGATTACCTAAAATCATTTCAGTTTAAGTGATCTATGTATCTCTAAAGCTAAATCAGGAGGAGAAAAGTTCCTGCGACAAAGCGATCCAAGCCTCCGAATCAGAGTTCCAGGAAAACCAGGATTCCGTTGAAAATAATGAGGACACCAACATAAAAGGCAAACCCAACGATTGTAAGTCAAGAGTTTCTTTATTCCTTCTATTATTGCTACATAGTAGTTAGTTCCTACTTCGATTTGCTGGCCACCGCGGCCACCAGCGCAGCTCCACGTCCTGATCCGTCCTCCGAGAGCATGATGTCCCACTCCTTGTCCGCTTTCACCAGCTTCTGCAGAATTTGCCGCATGTAGGAATCGAACTTCGGGTGGTACCTGTACACGGAGCCATCCATGCCGACTATCACACGACGGTTGGAGGTTCTGTTGACCAGGCCACTTACTCCAATGGCGACCAGGGTGGCTGCTCGCTTAGCCACGCACTCGCAGATGTACCTCAGCGTCTGGCAGTCCTCCACGGAAGCCTTCTCTAGGCCAAACAGCTGCTTCACTATCTTCCTGGTGCTAGCAAACTCTGGGAACGAGTCGTCTTCGATCTCAGATATGTAGCGTGTCTCGAAGACGTCCTGGTTCTTTTGCAAGACGCTGGCGAACTCCGGCCGCCGGCTGCTTTGCTTGAAGATCAACTTGCGCTCGAGGGCGCGCAACAGAACGAGGCGGACTAGGTTACCCAAGTACATGCCCGCCGTCATCTTCTCAAAGAGCTGCTCCGACCGGTTGATGGAATTCTCGTCCACCTCGCGATCGTACTCGGTGCGCACAAATTCCAATTGCCCGCCCTCGCCAAATGCTCCCCACTCCGCATTCACAATCACCTGTCGTTTCGTCCTCTTGAAATCCGCATGTAGAAGGTCAACATTCTCCACATCCTCCACGTAGCAAGCATTACAGCCAGTGCCCACAATGACGCCCACCCGGCAGTCGGCGTTACGATGAGCGCAGGACATCAATGTGCCTGTTGTGTCATTTAGAATGGCAACCACGGCAATGTCGGCATCGCCGCGCCGCTGAATGGCCTCGTGCAGCATGCGACCCACATCCTCGCCCTCGACACCAGGGCAATCGAAGCCTTTGGTCCAGCGCACCAGAAGGCCTTCCTTGAGGCCAAGCTGCACGCAGGGAAAGGAGAAGGTGAAGCCCAAGGGCAGATAGGCGGTCTTCATGTCGTGCTTCTCCACAAACTTGGCCAGGCAGCCGGCGATGTGATCGAATAGCTCCACACCAGGACCCACCATCAAGTCCTTGGGCACGGCGTAGATCTGAGAGCTGACTGTTGCGTCGTGGTGACCTTTCAGCGAGACGAGCAGCACCCGGAAGTTGGTGCCGCCGAGATCCAGAGCCAGGAACTTGCCCATTTCGTCGCCCGTGGGTAGATCCTGCACGTACGTAGGAAAGCACTTCACATTGGCCTGCGGATGTGTGGAGCGCTTCAGGCCACGGGCCACCTCCAGGCAGAAGCGACTGTACACCTCCTGCACCTGGTAATCACTCAGCACAAAGGGTTGCATAAGTTCTCGCACCTCGGCGTCCAGCATTTTGCTTGGCTAATTTGGCTGTCTTGGTTGTAACCGCCTCGAACGATGAGTAACGACTAACCAGGCGCCTGGCCAGAGTACGGCGATTTGGAACTGCACCGGGTTCCTGATAAGAACCGGGCGACGAGATGCAGTGCGCCAGACTTAGAAACAACTGCTGCCTCTGCAATCTGGGCGCTGCGTAGCAAATTAAAAACGAAAACACACCTAAGTAGCTGATTGTAGATTTGGAATCTGAAACTACAACTGCGCGATATGCTAATCGCTTAAATCCCGGCTGCTACTTGTCAATTGGTGACAATCGTTCCTGATTTGACACCCTAAAATTAATTGTAGATCGACGATAGTTTACCATTTAATTGGAGGAAAATGTCACTATTAACCATTGTTTACTCAAACAAGAACGACATCGAATTTAGCCTGAAAATTCTAACATTTTACCTCAGTAGCTTAATTCTTATTTAAAAAAGTTGGTTCACATCAAAGATTATAGTTTTTACAAAATTGTAATTTAAAATTTGGTTTCTTAATAATGTTGATGATTTTAAAGTTATAGGAAATGATATTCTTAGGGATCATTCTTCAACTTTCAAAAATTTGAATTAAAAACGGTATACACTTGATTCTTAATCTATACTTTCTTTAAATTCGATAAAAAATGGCAAGGTAATATTTCACTTTTCCACTTGTTGGCAATCATATCAAAGACAATAAATGTTATTACTGTCACTGGACTTTGTAAGCCAAACCACACCTCCTGAGCTATCGCAGAGATAATGCTTTTTCAAGGAGCGCATCTTACATGCTTAACCCACCCACTTCTCTATCTATTGAGGAGTATTAGTGGGGTCTCAGGTCGAGTAATAAAGCGTGCGTCAAACATCCCGTCACGCTAATGCCCGAGATTAGCGTTAAAGTGTCGCATGGGCTAACGCCACTGCCCCTGACAAAAAAACCGACCAGCCCTTGACACCACTTCCAATAATATTGAAATGATTGCGCAAGAAATCGGATTGTTACGTCCCATAAACTACAATTTTATAAGCTTTAATAAGGATGTGAATCAATGGTAATATCTTGTTTAATTATAATTTTATTGATTTGTAATTAGGAATATAAAAGTGTTTATAATCGCAATAGTGCTCCAGTTTTTCTTTTCAGACAAGTAACTAAACAATAAAATGTAATATTAGCGAAAAATGTATATACATTTTAATGCCTTATCAATAATTACCCAGAAATTATTATTTACCATGTTTAACAAGCATAACATTATTAAATTTGCAGTATCGGCGACGGACGCATTCAGCTTTGTGGACGAAATGCGGCAGGCAGCTAAGCACGCCGAAAACCTGAACAACTTCGTCTACGAGCCGACCTCGGGCATGTACTACGATCCCAAGACGGGCTACTACTATAACGCGGTAAATAAGCTATAAACACCGGACGCAATCTTTATGACGTTCCGTTCTATTCCGCGATGCGCCGGCTGCATCGCGGTGACTTTCAGGGGTTATCGCGCTGGCGAACCTACATCAATGACTTGAATTGTTTTAATCACCTTCTGCTTCTCTTCTCCTCTCAGGAGTACGGGTTGTATTACGATGGGAACACCGGCTGCTACTACACCTACGACCATGGCAAAGACTCGTACGAGTTCCACTCGCAGGCTCAGGTGCAGGTGAGTTGGTTTACCCACGGACTCCTGAGCGACACGACCACATTAACCGAAGTTCTTCTCCTCCTCGCTGCGCAGACTGTGAGCGACTGCGCCTATAGTAGCCTTTTAGCGGGGTTTCACAAACTCAGCATAGACCGAATGCGTAGCAATGCATTAGGTAAGCGCCAAGGCCCAGAACTAGCGATAAAAACGCGGATTTCTTTTCTCCACTTGGTTGCAGGCGAACGAGGCGGCCAAGCCGGAATCGGAGGACGAGCAGGTTGAGTTCGATGAGTTGGGAGGCGTCATCACGGATCACGATCAGCTGAAAAAGATAAAGGCCGAGAAGCAAAAGGCCAAGGATCGCGCCGAGAAGTCTAAGCGAAAGGCCAAAGGGAAAAAGAAGAGCAAGAAACACAGCAAAAAGAAGCGTAAGAAGGAGCATCGCCACAAGTCTAAGAAGCGACACAGGGATTCCGGCGATGAACGGGATGAAGATGCTGAGGAGGGTGAGCTGTCGCAAAGCAGTGATTCCAGTTCCGACTCCAGTGACAAAGAGGGGAGCAGCAGCAACAGTGACACGGAAGATAGCAGTGTTCCGGTCTTCAAGGCTGCCGGTCGCTTTCAAGGTGTTTGGGAAATCCGCGTTTTTATAGCGGTTTGCTTAGTTCAACCAACTCATGTCTCTCCTTTTTCGTAGACATTGCCAAGAAGTATCCACCCTCGCTGCGGATCATTGTCCAGGAGACCAATGTAGATGCTCTAAAAGTTGGAAGCCTGCATTTGATTACCTACAAAGGTGGATCACTCGGTCGCGAGGGCACCCACGATGTTATCATTCCGGACGTAAACGTAAGCAAGTGCCACTTGAAGTTCAACTATGAGGCCAAGCTGGGAATCTATAAGTGCCTCGATTTGGGCTCCCGCAATGGCACCATTCTCAATGGTTCGCCAATGGCCAGCGATGCTATGGATCTAGTGCATGGCAGTGTAATCACCTTAGGCCAGACCAAACTCCTGTGTCATGTACACGAGGGCAACAGTACCTGCGGTCTGTGCGAACCGGGTCTGTTGATAGAGACACCTGCGCCGGTTGTGGCCACAGTTGGCGCATCCACCGCAACTGTATTATCCCACAAGGAGCAGCTAAAGAAGCTACAGCGGAAATATGGTCTAGAAAATGAGAGTAAGTTTGCCTTCTTTGAAACAACTTAGATCACACTTGATAATTATATTACTTATTTCAGAATTTGTAGAGACCGGTGGCAATGGTCAGGGCTCAAACTACAATGACCGCGCTGCAACTAGACGAGTGAAAGTGGGCAGCACCACGGATAAGGAAAAGACCGAAGTGGCTTGCGTGAACACGTTAGTATATGCTTACAAAACGCTTTCAATGACCGATTAATATATTTCTTTTTAGTGAGATTGGCAGCTCCAACAAGGGTTTTAAAATGCTTAGCAAACTGGGCTGGCAAAAAGGCGATTCCTTGGGCAAATCCAACGCTGGACTTCTTGCGCCGGTAAGTTTTATAATAATTTCTTTAATCTCAAAATTACTCATTCCACATTATTTACAGATCAATGTGGTGGCCAATGAGGGCACCAGCGGTTTGGGGAATAGTGACCCAGTTATCTCCAGCTCCAGACCCAAGGACAAACGAAAGTTGGCAAACTTAAAAATCACACAGGCTCGATATCAGCGAGCCAAAGATATATTTGGCGATGAAAGTGATTAGAAAACACATTTTTAATTATGTTGGAAACACATTTAATTAACAATTACTCAAACATATTCATAAGTATATGTATATATATGTATGTATATATACATCGGTTCTATATATGTATATATTAATTCAAAAATCTTGCTATAAGGTTAAGCTATCAGTCAATTAATTAATTTAGCTTCGCTTATGAACAAAAAGAATAGGGGAAGGTAATGTTAAATAAATATGACGTCGCGTATGTGGATCTAAGCTAATTGCGAGCGAAATGCGCATACAAACCAATCGATTAAAGTAATTATCGTGTAGCCTATGTTAATGTTAAATACAAAAGCCTCTTAAGATATGTGGTTTCTCTTGCGATACATGCTGGATAAGAATTGCTGCAATACGTTATGTTGTATGGTTGATAATACTTTGCCCTGTATGTAAAATGTATCCGATAATATGTAGTGTAAGCTTGGTTGGCAATAGCCTAAGGCCCATCCACCGATTACAACACGAAAACGCACAACGAGAATCTTTGGATGTTGGAACTACGGAAGAACACGCTACATAATGCCATAGGCCGATATGGACGCTGTGGAGATGCCCTCAATCCTCTAACAGCTCCCCTGGGACTTGACGCCAATGTAGTACCGGGAGTCGCAGGAGTGCTTGTGCATCTCGCACCACGAGTTGTATGTATGGTTGTTGTAGCCGCATATTTTGTGTACCTGCTTGAATCAATATTCAGTGATTATTGGAACATTTCGGCCTCGGAGCAATGGGTACTTACCGGTCGCTGCTGCTTCCGCGGACACTTGTAGCGACAGGACACGCATCGCGGCTGCCGCGTCTGCAGATCCACCAGGCAGTTATCCTTCGGCCCACACTTGATGTCCGCACAGCTCACGCGGCCCGCTGCAATATAAAGTTTACGATGCGAGCGCATTAATGACGGCTGCCTGTGGTTAAGTTTCAGCTTTGTTTTATGTCTGGCAATTTCGGTTTAATGGCCCCTGCACACTCGACTGTATGTCCTGCCCTCCATGGGAACACGGGCAGGTGCTGCTGTGATTACGGGAGACGTGCTCGGCTAGTTTGGAGAAAACTTTCCAATTTTTAAGGGCCCTCGCCACTTAATTTTATGTATAAAACTTGTATTCGGTGGTTAATTAAGTCATTGAGATACAATTTGTACGAGTATTTTTTGAGATCTGAATCGTTAACAGACTGAAATAACCTTACAGGGCTTACTCTTTAAGGGTTTTTAAAAAAACCTCATAAATTAATTGTATACGAAATGTAAGCATTTTATTTACTGAGGAACATATTAATAGGGGACTTTAAACTGGCCAAAGAAGAGTTGACTTGCGCCCAAAGGGATAAAGGATGCAAATGCATATTTAAATCAGCTGTCGTTTCCTCTTGTCTACGGCAACTTCCATTTTCTAAGCTGACACATTATTCACACCACGCGCAATAGTGCCGACACAGCAATACAAATCCACACATTAAAAAATAGTTTTTAAATGCTATACAAAAATATTAATATGGAAATAATACTAATAAGTAGTCAAGTACAAGGTATACAAATCATATTATATAATGTAAACACCTTTTTTGCATTAATTATTTTTAAAAATTTAAATTATTATAATTTCTTTCAATGGTAATAAAAAAGAAGTACAAAAAAGTAATAATCAAGAGATTAATATATTTTGTTTGGTAATAACAAAAATGTTAATCTTAGTTGATAAAATAATTTTTTTCTACATCCTTCAAATCAGATTTAGTCAAATATTTATATCGCCCAGATAGTAACATATTTCTTTCTGTGCACAGGGACCCTTCCCCATCACCAAGCCATAACCATTCGCATCCCCATTCCCCCCTCTACATCATTGAGCCATCCGCGCAAGACTGGTAGCTTCCTCGGGCCAACATCCGACTGGTGCGACTGCCAGTTGCCCAGTCAGCCAGTCGAGCAATAAAGCAGCCAAGCGGTGCGCAGCCGCAAACGCCGGCAAAATATATGTGTTTATCGTCAACATGATCTGCGACTTGGCAACATTGTTGCACAGAGCCCTCCGGGGCTCCGATCGCAATTGCGATGGAGGTGGAGCTGCAGTTTGAGGCTTGGGTGGAGCAGTAAAGGGAGGATGGATGTCTGGGACTGCATCTGTAGTTCGGTGCGTGAAAGTCCACCGTCTAGCGATTCGTAACAGTTAAAGTTTATTAATTTCAACTGCCAATTTAGCTTTAGGCAGATACGTCCTTTGTGCGAGGAGGTCCTCTCCCTCCCGCCGCCCCGCGCACTTGTTGATTGTGATGGATGTGGCAGTGGGCCTCCAGAGCGGGAGCTGGTTATGGCTGATAATGCCGTCACAAGGCGAGCCAACTATAATTTGTTATGTCGACGTGGTTTAATCAACGCCGGCGGCCGTTGGCGGAACTTATTGCAACATTGTGTGGATGGAATGGGATCGGGTTGGGCTCTTCTGGTCTGGCCTGGTCTGGTCTGGGATGCGTCGTGGGTCATGTGTCTGGTATATATGCGTGTTCCCATTCAGACCAGGCCGACTGGCCATTTTGGCATTGCGTGTTGTTTAAGGTGATTTTAATACGATCGTAAACTACAGCCGGCCCAGAGGAAGAAGAGCCAGACGCTCGCCCAGACAAAAGTGACGTCGCGACGACGTTGGACAGTTGGACAGCTGGACGTCGGGACGTCGGTACCCCAGACCGGACTTCATACCACTTGGGCCCCGCAATCCACCTCGAGAGTTGCAATCACAGAACCTGCGTCGCCGCAGAACGTTGCGAAAATGGCGTTTTAATGGTTTGTACGTGTAGTCATATTTCTTGGGGCCAACGGCAACTTTTCGTGGCTTGTGCCGGGGTTTTTGGTCCCCTTCATTGCTCCATTGCACCCCCCTCCCCCCTCGTGGCAGAATTTTTTCAAGCCTGAGCCCGGATCGCGACTGAAAATATTTATGTGAAAGCAGACAAACAAACAAATGCCCGAGAACCATAAACTTACTAACCATGAAGATAAAAAGCTCAGGAACCAACACACGCGCACGTTAGCATTATCTTATCGCCAGACGATCCACGTAACATAACGAGTACAGACGGACATTAAGCAGCAGGAAGGAACCCAGGGAAGCGGAAGGAGCAGGGCCTGGCCAGGGGGATTCGTGCGGGACGAGGATCCCAGATCAACAAACTGCAGCGACTCACGCACACTTGTTTTTGAGCTTCGAGATACGACCGGTGGAGTGGCGTGGCTCAGCTAAAAGCAAGAGTGAATAGTAGCTAATGATCTTTATTTAGAACCCGGCTACCGTTAAAAAAGGATTACGAAAATGGTCAGACGATCAATGAATGAATATGTAAGGGCTTGTGTCTCTTTTAAGAGTCACTCCCTTACAATCTAGAAGTTCTGAAATGTAATAAACAAGGCGGCTTAGAAAAATATGTCTTAAAATTTTTAGTTACTTGTGTTTAACCTTCATGATAATTCATTCAGTCTGGATTTTTTGAGATGAGAAGTCATACACAAATCACATCAACATTTTTTGGAACTACAGAACTACAACAAAGAAAGTTAAGTTTTAAAAACAATAAAATTTATAACGATTTTCCTATTAATACTTCCTTTTCCGATTTATAAAAAATCTTTATATGAGAAAAAGACAATTGACATCGACGCTGCTTTGCAAACGCCTAAACGACATATCAAAGTGAACCATTAGGAATGTTTAAAGATCTGAGATGAATAAAGGATTTTTTAAAAAGCGATAAAGTATCTAAAATTTGATATTTTTTCTAAAATTAAGACGATGCTCAAAAACCTAATGGATAAGCATCAAAAAAGTGAACAAGCAACGATGATATTTTTAAATAGCAAAATTATCTATATGAAGAAATGAAAACGCATGCAATTTTGAACCAAAAAGTAACCAAGAATGACCCCAAATAGGTAAAATAATTCCGGTTTCGCCTTCAGTACGTATTTTTCAGATTGTTTTGCAACGAGCATGGTATAAACATGAAGTGATATGCAGCGATGCCAAATACTTATTATACAAATTGAGGACTTCTACAGCTACATTATTGATAAATAATAATACCAGAGCGAGTGACCGAATAGGGGGAATTTTGTCAACGGCAGCTGCTGTTGGTGCCGGATTGACAGCTTTTGTTTTCGCATTAACTACAAGCTGTAATTTGCAGCAAAACACCGCAATTAACAGGCAATTGCTGCACGGTAGCCCTCTTTTGTCTTCAGCCCCCATGGCACACTAAACTAGTTTAGTCCGTCCGTCCGTCCCCATCCCCACCTCCATCTCCTATCCGACGCGGTCCGTTCCGAGGTTCTCAAGTTCGTCTCCGGATTTGGTGCGACTGCGGAACGCCCTCCAGTCACATTGATTGCCACACAGGAAAAAAATATAGGATCTATAACAAGGTTTAAATATCAAATAACACGGAACAGAAATATGTAATGAGTATATAATTAGAATGAAATAGTTAAT
Source organism: Drosophila fuyamai (assembly GCA_018153365.1). Classification (NCBI taxonomy): domain Eukaryota; kingdom Metazoa; phylum Arthropoda; class Insecta; order Diptera; family Drosophilidae; genus Drosophila; species Drosophila fuyamai. The sequence continues at coordinate 5,090,262 of JAECXW010000758.1, forward strand.
ACTCGTGACAAGATGTCTATATAATCTTTTATCAGAGGTTACTCCTCGTTATTTTTTTAGAAAATTTGCAATCGATTGGCTTTTAGAGCTGGAAAAATTATTTTTGCTCTGCCCTTCTCAAAAAACCTTTAACCCTTATGAAAAATCCAAAACTGGGTAATAGATCAACCGGAATCAAAACCCTGAGAAAAAATGGTCAAATGGTTGAAGTGTCGTACCTCAAAAAACTCGTTATAAAATTTACAATCGATTTGTATTCATAGAAATATGTAATGAGTATATAATTAGAATGACAAGATGTCTATATAATCTTTTATCAGAGGTTACACCTCGTTACTTTTTTTAGAAAATTTGGAATAGATTGGCTTTTAGAGCTGGAAAAATTAATTTTTGCTCTGACCTTCTCAAAAAACCTTTAACCCTTATGAAAAATCCAAAACTGGGTAATAGATCAACCGGAATCAAAACCCTGAGAAAAAATGGTCGTTCACAGCTAAAAAAATTAATTTTTGGTCCGACCTTCCCAAAAAACCTTCAAAAGCCTTAAGAAAATTCCAAAACTGAATGATCAACCGGATTTTCGGTTTTCTAATCAAAACCCTCGATAAATTCGTTATAAAATTTCCAATCGAATTTTATTCATAGCTCAAATTTAATTTTTAACCGATTTACTCAACCACCTTTTTCCTTGTTTTTTGATCAAAGCCCTGGGAAATAATGGTCACAGGTTGAATTTGTTATACAATTTCCAATCGAGTGGCATTCACAGCTAAAAATTTCATTTTGCTCGGTTTTTCGCCAAAAATTATAATGTAACCCCTTATGAAGAGATCCGGAAAAATTCACTTTTTTCTGTTTTTTGATCAAAACTCTGGGAAATAATGGTCACATGTTGGAATGCTATACCTCGCTGAATTGGTTATGAAATTTCCGGTATTATTTTGGTAGGTTTTTCGCCAAAAATAAAAAATGCTGAAATCCGGAGATCCGGAATGTTATACCTCGTTGAATTCGTTATAAAATTTCCAATCGCGTGGCATTCACAGCTCGAAATTTTCATTTTGGCCGATTTTTCGCAAAAATAGATGATGATAAATACGGAAAACCGGAGATCCGGAAAAATCAACTTTTATTTCGGTTTTTTGATGAAAACGCTAGGAAATAATGATCTGCTGTTGGAATGCCATACCTGGTTGAATTCGTTATAAAATTTCCAATCGAGTGGCATTCACAGCTAAAAAATTTAAAATCAGTCGATTTTTTGCAAATTCTTAATAATGTAATTTTAATAATGTAACCCCTTATCGAAAATGCCAAAATCCAGAGATCCGGAAAAAACCCACTCATTTCAGTTTTTTGATCCAAACCCTTGGAAATAATGATCACATTTTGAAATGCCAAGCCTCAATGAATACGTTATAAAATTTCCAATCAAGTGGCATTTACAACAAAAAAAATTTTATTATAGTCAATTTTTCGCAAAAAAAAAATTCACAAAATCCGGAGATCCGGAGATCCTGAGAAATAATGGTCAAATGTTGGAATGTTATAAAATGGGAACATTTTTGGTTTTCACTCAATGTTTTTTAACCCTTTTATTTTTTTTTGTTATAACTTTAAATGATTACGGTCCATGTTACATAGTATATATATATTTAAAACTATTTAGTTTTTGGAATCTTTACAAATGTGAATTAATGTAAATTTAACATTATCCTACGAAGCAAATTGGGCATGAAAGGATTTATTTGTTAACTGAATTGTCTCGTATAAATCAATGGAAAAATTTGTTGATCCGTTAATGTAATTTATTATTCAAATTCATGTTCGATTATGAAACACATTAATTGTTAAAGAAATGTTGCTATTTTATTGCGGATAGCGGGTTTTGTTTTTTTAAATAATGAATATAATAAAAAAAATATTGTTTTTAGATCTGATAATGAAACTAATATTATTAAAATATAAGTAACATGGTAGATATATTAAATTTAATATCTCATTTCTATAGTTATGGGAATATAAAATGTTCAAAACAGCACAGCTTTAGGTTCTTTACACACTATGAAAGGGATGAGACTTCTTTAATATTTTCTATACTTCCTATGCTTAACATAATATGAATAATCAAGCTATGAAAAGTGTGTTTAAAATCTTCACATATAAGATCCTAAACAATATCATGCTACCTCTTACAAAAGGGAATATAGACTGGTGACCATAATGAATTATAGGCTTACAAATGTTGCATAGACTATGATATAAACAATGACACTTTAAAAATGAATGCAAGTCTAAAATAAAACGTGGATCAGTGAGCAGCATTGAATGATTTTTCGCTGTGCACTATGTGTCGTGGGCCGACTCGGGGCATTATAATTAATTGGAAATCTGAGTCGATCAATCGGATGGCAACCGCAGAATTAATAAGCATGAATGATGCCGACGACGCGAGTGTTTGCTGTAATTATGGATGCGCCCGTACCCGTATACGTACTCGTATTCGCACTCGTAGTCAAAGTGGAGCAGACCCAAGACCAGACCAGACCAGACCAGAGCAGAGCTGACGGGCTAATCAAATTGCTGGCAATCATGGAGCCGTATAAGCAAATGTAGCAATTTCAGTCAAACACCGAGAGAGCCGGCAACTTGATATGGCCAAGCTGCAGACGGCAACAACCACTTGTGGCTGTGACGCGATTCGATTCGCCTTAACTCGACTCCACTCAACTTTGGCTGGAAACCTCAGTCGAGTCAATCAAATGCAAAATTGCGGTTCTTTGTTGATTGTTGTTAAATGCAACAGCAGCAACATATGTTGCACCGCGATTGCGGGCAATAATTTGCATTTGCCGTCTGCAACTAGGCTTTCCATACCAATTAATTTGATTGATTTTCTCCAAAAAATACATACCTCGACAGGGACCCGGATATGCCACGGCGATGGAACGTCCAATTTTGCAAATCATTCGATTTATATCACAGGCGCTCCTATATGTCTTGCCATCCACTCCGCACACGGGCTCACTGGCACCCACATCCAGCTCGTTCCGGGGACACTCGATCCGGCAGGTGATGCAGTGCGGCATCATGTACTGGTCCTCCACGCAGGTCAGCCCATTCAGGCACTGGACTCCACTGCAGCTGTCTGTGGATAAATGGAGGGATTGGAGGTTTTGGAGTATGAAATATGCGGGATCTTTAAATCTTTAAATAAGCTACCCTTTCGAATTTGTTCACTTTCTTTGGGTATAGATTTGACAGTACATAAACACATTAATTAAAGGTCCTGGTTATTTGGTTAATTGTTAATGATTACAATACAATTATTTGTAAGACACAACATAAATAGATTTTTACTTTTTACACATCCCTTCCATAAATATAAATTTTCCTTTTATTTGTTAACCACACCATAAATATATTTTTACCTTAAGAACTTTTGTAAAACATTCCTCACACATAAATCCCTTGAAATCCCTTAAATCCCTTTTATTATTATATAAGTTTCATCTTTGTAACCAAACTTTTGTAATGAATAGTTTTCAATCAATTTAACGTGTCAAACTGATTTTATTTCTCACGATAATTAATAAATTATTTATTTATAAAAATTGACTATAATTTCCGCAGTTTTCGTCCCTTTCTCGCAAGAACATGGCATCTAATCATCCAAATATGTTGCACCTTGCAACTATGTTTTTGACATTAACGAATGCTCTTCGCATAGAGGCGCTGATTGTGCCTATAAATAAGTAGTTGGCCAATGTCTATGATTAGCCCCCCAGTCTCGGAACTCTCGGAACTCTCGGATATATATGCGCTTATATGGCCGGCAATAAACTGTCGAAATTTATCAGGGGGACATGCGGCCCGTTGATGCGAAAACGCGAAACGCCTTGGCGCCAACTGTGACACTCGCGAAATATTGCAATCATTTTTCTGTGGTCGTCGGAGATCGGATCGGAATTGCCGATTGGGCATTCCACTGGATATATTGGCACGCGCCAACGTTAGATTGCTGGAATTGCTGGAATTGCTGTTGCTGCTTGGTTGGTGTTGCTGCTAGTTGCAAGTTGCCTGTTGCCCGTTGCTTGTTGCTCGTTGGGTACCAGTTGCTAGTTGAAGGAGCAGAACAGAATGTCGTGTGCTTGCGGCTAATCCAACAAGTTCTTTGGGTTCTTGGCTCATCGTTCTTGTACGCCGTTTTTATTGATCATTTGAGCATGTTTGCGAGTGCTTCCTGTATCATTAAATTATTACACAACATTTCTGGCTTCAGTCTGACTGGTTGGCCAGTTGATTTCACCACTGGCGACAAGTTGTTGGCCGTAATTGAAATGTGCAATAATTTGTCATCTAATCTAATTGTGGCGCTGCTGCGTTTTGGCACGCGAGCAACCCAGTCCACCTACACTCACAGAAATATTGAGTATACGTTTTGGAAATCAGCCATAAAATGAGGCGAAGGCCAGGAAATGTCAAATGACAAAGTGATTTTCTATATCAAGACATTTTTCTTTAATCAAATCGAATGTTTGTAGATCTTAAAAGCAAAGTAACCCAAAAAACAATCAATTTTCTTTAATTAAAATTCCCATTTTCAAAGCTACTCTAATCTTTGAGTAAAACATTCAACATAAATTGTTTCAACTGACGAAAATATAAAACTTTTTTGTCCGAGATAATTTATATGTCAGAGTAAACTATAAAATAAATGGACAATGAAATAAAATCAGTGATTTTCTCTACTTCTCTTATCAGGAAACAAACATTTTATAATTTTCTAAATGCTTTCTATCCTTTGGAAATACCTTTGTACTTTTAAGAGATGTAGAACTTCTTAATCTTAGGTATACTTTCTACCAGTGCATTGGCTTCAGCATATGGCATATGGAAATTTGTATTGGCGAACTCACTCTTGCAGTGGCCTCGATTTACAAACCTACTTGTACCTTTAAGTAAATCAATAATAAATAATAATATAAAATCAGATATTTTCTCTACTTCCCTTGTCAGAGGAACCACATTTGATAATTTTCTAAATACTGACTACTCTTTGGAAATATCTTTATACTTGTAGGAAACGTATAGCTCCTTAATCTTAGCTATATTTTCTGCCAGTGCAATGTCTACAGCATATGGTAAATGGTATTGGCGGACTCACTCTTGCACTGGCCCCGATAGGCGACCTCCAGTTGGGCGTTGTTGGTGCGACAGGCGCGCTTGCGCAGCTGGCACTCGGTGTTGTAGGTGCGTCCGTCGGAGCCGCAAACCGGATTCGAGTGCTGCTGTTGGTGGTGGAGGAGGAAAGCATCCGAGTTAGCCCCGAGGAGTAGGCAATGGTCAAATGGGAAACAAAAGAGACTCACCAGCGGCAGGGGCTCGTAGATTCCGATTCCGATTCCGCCCAGAAGAGCCAAGTCATGGGCATTAGCGAGGCCCGATGACGCAGCCGTTTCACTTCCGCGTTGCAACTGAAAGATTCGACGATGGTTCGGATTCGGATTCGCATTCGGATTCGACGGCCCAGACCCAGACATTGTGGTATTTGCTGACTCGGCTTCTGTATCCATCCGATCCTGATGCTGCTTCTGCTTCTGCTGCCTTTTCCCCAACCCATTGTCTGGATTTGGAGCATACTCAATGCGTCTGGCATGCTGGTGTCTGACTCGGGCCGACTGTCTATTAATGTCGTTGGCGGGTTCATTAGCATTTCCCAAGTTGCCAAGTCTAGACTGAGCCGAGATTGAGTCTGGGTCTGCGACTGCGTCTGCATCTGCATCTGCGGCAGGCGACTGCCTGGGCGTCTTGTCTGCTGCTCCTGTCGTCATTGATCTTGTTAAGTGTTTGCCATGGCTGTTTCTGTGCCTGCGCCTCTCGTAGCCCCTCATCTCGACGCGGCCACGTCTACCGACATTAGCATTTGTGGGCTGATCTGGCAAATTGCTGCTGTCTATGATCAAAAGTCTCCGGTGCTTCGACTCGCTCTCCAGCTGCAGCTTTCTTTGGTTATCAGCACGTTGGCGTTGGTTGCCGCCGTCTAATTCTAAATTGAAGTTGGAATTTTCGCTACTTAGACTACGGGACTCTCGCGGCATGTCCTGTTCAAGCTGCTTCTGTGTCCTGCGCCGCAAGGCTGCTCCACATTCGGGGGCACAAACGCACTTGGGCCGACCTTTGCGCTTCACGCACTTTTTGTTGGGCCCGCATTTAAAGCCCTTGCAGCTCTCTTGGTGAAAAAGTAGGGGAAGGGAAACATATGGCATAATTTATAGTTAATAATATTGATCCCACAACTCACCCATGCAGGGCGAGCACTCCACTCCGCCGCCAATGGCCGTCGCAAAGAAGTACTCCACGGTGCTCAACTCGCGATCTGTGTACGAAAAGCTCTGGCTGGCGCCACAACACTCCGACCTCGAGATGTTCGTCGAGAAGACCTGTCCGCACTTCCCGCTGCCCAGGTGCGTCTGCCAACAGGTGCCAGCTGGTAAGGATTATACAAATATATTCACGGAGGTCACATAAATATCTTTCAACCTCACTCCCACCAAAATGCAAGTTTAGGTGCCATAGAGTTCTCTTTTGTGTAAAAGTTCTTAAAAGCTACAGAGATTCTTTGTCCTCTTTATGTTTTTTGGAAGTGATACAAGTATGTACATACTTATCAAAATTGTATTAAAAGCAATGTCTTTAAAATGATCTCTGGCACAATCGATAAAGCTTCTATACTTATAATTAATAAATAAATAATAAATAAGTCATGTGGCCATGGCTTTAGACTTCTACATTTCCTAGAATAATATAACCGAGCACTGCAATAAAAGTCTCTTTTGAAATTTCCAAAATTCACAAATCAAGATTATGCTCTATTGTGTATTTGTACTACCAATATCTTTTATGCTAAAGAATAACATTATACCTACAAAAAACCAATGAAATCAAAAGACTGCTTGTCTGTGAAGTTATAATGAATCATTTTATCCATTGCAAAAAATTAAGAGGTTGCAGTTTTAACATATTTCTGATTCCTCAGCGTTTTGGCAATAAAAAAGGTGTAAAATTAAAATGGTATTTCCTTAAGCTAACCGGAAGAGAACAGTTCAAGCTCCTTTTTCACAGTGGTCAAATTACGTTCAGGTATTGGACTAAGCAAAACAAATATTGTTTGTTTACTTTTAAGATTCAGCAGGAATGCGATGTGCCGGCTGCTAATCGAAATCGCGAGCAGATTGCAAATATTGTTGAGAATTCGCGCTTTTTTTCTCACTTTTTTCTTCTGTATTTTGATCTTCTGCTTGTTGTGATCGAATCGATTTGGCAAGTCGAAGCAAATTTTTGGATTTGTTGGATAAACAAACAAGCAGCACTGGTGCTGGTGAGAAATTGCGTCACATTTGAGAATAATGTGACACATTTATCGAGGCGAATGAACTGGACAATATATGCAGACCAAATGCAGGCGCCAGTGTTTTTGGGATACAATTGAGATTCAGACAGGGAGAGATTGACTTAACTAACTAGCTTACTAACTTACCCGCCGCCAGACGAAAATTTAGTAGCAGCAATCCAATTAACAGAGCCATCAAAGGCTGTCCAACCAAATGATGGCCAGAAGTTGCTGCTGCTCCTGGTGTTGCTGCTGTGCCTCTTGGTGTTGCTCTCGTGGAGCGTGTGCTCTTCATTGGACTAGAACTGGCCAAGTGATCGTGTTGCTGGTGCTGGTGCTGGTGCTTCTGCTGCTGGTGTTGTTGTTCTTCACGTGCCAACTCTTGCAAAACGCTCCATGCGCTTACTATAAATAAACTTAGAATTGTTCTACATTCGCGGCTAGTGGCTCTTGCCAATTGTGTTGCTGCTGACGTCTTTGACATTGTTGCCGCTAATTGGTTCGGTGTACGCGCTTCCGCTGTCGTCGATTTCGCAGGAAGTGCGCGAATTGCCGGCATCTCTCTACGCTTGAATTTGTAATTCGATTTTAGAAATGTCAAATTGTTTTGGCTGCTCGTCGGCTGATGATGATGATGAGGCATGACAACGGCAAGTGCTGCGGATAAACAAAAAGCAAGGGTAGGCAAACGCAACGCACTCGAGTAACAGGTAACAGGTAAGAGGCAGAGGATGGATTCAATTAGACAAAGCACACTGCCACTCCAGCTCGAGCGAAGATGGAGTTGGGGATGGGGATGTGGATGTGGATGGGGATGGGGTTGGAGCTTCGAGTGGAGTGGCACGCCAGCAACATGATGCAACCGGCGGCAGCAGCAGCAGCAGCAACAGCAACAACAGTCAAGCACCAAGAATGTTTTGCACAAAAACGACGGCCAAGAGGCAACAATTAAGTCTCAAACGTTGAGTTGACATTGAGCAGGCGGTTTTCAAAATGCGACTACTAAAAATAAAGAACCTGTTGCTGCTGCCGCCGCTGTGTTGTAGGTTTGGCGCATTATGCACCGTCTGTCTGGCTCCGTACACACGGAGAAAATGTGAATAAATTATCTAAGTGCGAAAGTTTTTTAAGATTTCCTAATTATACTTAACAAGAAGTGTAATCAAATTCTAGAAGTAGGCCAACAATTAATATTTCTGGCAAAACAACATCTAAAAGTTTGATTTTGTCTCAACTCAAAAGTAGGCTTCAAAAAAACGTATTCTGGAATATAAACAAATGTTAATACATTGAAACCCATAAAAAACCACCAAATTCTGTGACACCCAATAATTTTTATAAGCCTTCAAACACTTTATTTTATTGAGAAAGGACCGAGTTCAATTTCATCGAGTGACTTACTTTTTTTTTTTAATCTTTGGCAAGACTTCAAAGTTAAGATAAATCATTACAAAAATCATTATTTTTCTAATAACTTTGGAGAACCATTAGCGATCATTAATGCATTCGGTATTCTAGGAACCCTACCTGATCAGCAATATTTCTTTTCCTGTCAATTGTAACTTCTTGACTTTTTCTTCGACTGTATCTTTCCCCTCTGCAAGCCTCTCTTTCAGCCTGTCTGTCTGTCTGTTTGTTTGTTTGTTGGTTTGTTTGTTTGTTTGGCTGGTTGTTTGTGACTTGCAGTTTGGCGCGCTAGTTTGGCATTTGTTTTATTTTGGCTGCCGTCGCCGCATTCGACGCCATCGTCGTCATGACTTTAAGGACGTGCTCAAGACAACATATGCAGACGGAAAAGAACAGACTGAACGTGACTGGAGTGTGACGACTTTGCTGGAGTATCCTAATTTGCCCAACTTGGCGAACGTCCTTGAGGCGACTGTGCTACCCTATTCAATTAGCCCACTTCAGCCGAATCTCCCCCTATCCCTGCTCATCTCCTCTCAGACCAGTATCGAAAGTTCAGCTGCTGTTTTCAGCAAACTGCAGCCCTTCCCGCCGGCAATTAATGACCTACTGCGTCTGGAGTTCATGTCGATGGCCCGGCCAAAAAAAATTATTGCGTTAACACGCGTTGCGACATTTTATATGGAGGTATGTCGGTCGTCCGACTGCAATTTCGTCGACGTCTCCGTATCCATTGTCCAGTTGGTGCGCCAGACGATGTCTGCACTCACACAGAGCCGCGGAAAAAATATAAAAAAAAGGCAAAAAAAATAACACACGCACTTGCCGTGGATTGGGGATCGGGCATTGGGGATTTTGCACTGCAGTTGCATTGCAGTTGGAGCTGCAGCTCGAAGCGAAGACCGAGCTGCATTCCTGCAACCGGGCTATTTTTAGACCCCGGGCAGTCAATGGGTTTTTATAACCTTTGCAGACGGTGCAAATAACTTGGTTACGACAAATGTAACGGACTAATCCATATGTACGAGCATATATCCCTCGCTTGCACCGAAAAAAAACACATTAGCATAAAAATTATAGACTCAAAGTCATATATTAAATTAAATTTGTATAACCTAATTAAAATGGCCAAAAGTTCTATGTTATACTAAACATTTGTCTAACATATTTTCACAACAACTATGGTATACCATCGTATGCTATGATGTTCGGTCTATCATTTGTAAAAGGATTTTTTTTATTTTACCTCCGGTCTTAACAATGTTAAATAATGAAAAGCTATCTTAAAAATAATTTAATTTATAGTTTCAATATGTTTAATAAATAAACAGAAATTCAATAAAAATATGTAAAGCTCGCTCTTTATTAAATAATAATTACAAAGGGGATTTGAAGTGGGTGAGCCACATAATATATATTTGAGATACTGTTTTTCTGGCAGTGCGGTGAAAGTGTTGCTCCAACCTGGCCGTGCCTAGATAAAATGCCTCACCGATCTCGACTGATCCGCTAAGGACTTTCCTTTGCTGACTGGCGAACCTACCAGCTTTTGCTGTACCCAAAGTTTTCGTAAGCAAATGCTTCGAATTCCTTGATGCTCGCAAAAATGTCTTTTGGGCACAGCCACAAATAACAAATAAGAAAAGTACAGGAGCAGCAGCGCGAAAAAATGCAAGGAGCGCCGGAGTAACAAGAAGGCACAAAATGCATTCTCTTCGGGAACTGCATTGCCAAACTCAGGGTCCACACACACACACCAACACACACCCCAACACACACACACACCCAAAGAAGCAGACAGTCTGGGGCTAAATATATATATACCATATCCATACCATATAGCTATGGCGAATGCCTTCTTCTGGAGATGCAGTTTGACCGTTGGCCGCCGCTTCAAAAGACCTGTTTTCATGTTTTTGGGCATTTATTCTGGATTTTCGCAAAATGTGTTTTTTTTTGTTGTGCGCATTTTCGTTTGTATTGAATTGCATCTTCTGCTGCGCTGATCCTGGGCTGTTGTTGTTGCTGCTGCTGCACTTTAGCAACAAGTGCATAATTTCAACCTCAAGCTCGGGGCTGGCCAAAAAAGTTGCATCAAACGTGGTGCTTAATTTCAGTGCGGTTCTCTCAGGTATTCCACCATAATAAACTTGCAACGCCTTCAGTTACATTTACGTATTAGATTGAGCCGATCCCAGAACTGAGTATTCAGAACCCAGAAAGCTATCTAAAAACGCAGTGCGTATCATATTAAGGGGCGGGCATGTTTGGAGCACGTGCTGTGTGTCCCATTGTCCGGCCCAGAAAACCGATCCCCAGACGGCGGCCCAGAATAATTTAGTGAAACAGATAGTGTTGCCAAACAAACAAAACGCAGAACCAAGCGATCCCATCCTGAGAAATGTGTAGACAAATATTGGACCTGCACAGAGAAAAACCTATGTTCTTTTCTAGCTAAAGCTTCATTTGTAGTCACAGGAATGTATTGTACTAGGATTTAATGATAAACTGAACTAAACTAAGTGTCACAGAAATCACAGAAAATTGAAAACTTCTATATATTTTTGTATTTTGTAATATTGAGGAAAAGTTTACTATATTACATAAGTCTTTAACAATTATAATGAATCTTTAATAACTTGAATCTTTTAAAACCAGCAAAAACTAGTGCGTTTTTTGGGAAAAACTAAATAGCCCTTTAAATATATCATAACTTCCACCAATGATCTCCTCACGATTTCTTTCCGTGTGGCTTAGCATCCATTCTACGTTCGCCTGGACTCGCAATCCAGTCACCGACCGACTTTGAGCTCCATTCAGGCCGATTGCGCAATAGTGATCGCGAATGCCAGACCCGGCTCCAAAGCTATTTTTAGCTTTTCAGCTGTCCGTTCTGCGGAACCCTGTGGGTCGCCCAACTGAATAACTGTGCTGAGCTGTGCGGTTCAAATCGCCAAGAAAAAAAAAAAAAGAAAAAGGGTCAACGTATTTGGTTTCATAAGTAACGTAACGAACGGCCCAAATCGAAATCGATGAGGCTGGCGATGAGATTCTAAGGAAACAGTTTGTCATTCGCCAACAACAGGAAATTCCTTTCGGCAAACTCATCAGCCAAAGTAAACTGTGCGTCTCCGTTTTGGCGCGAGATTAATGACACTTGGACAACGGCCCCGCCCACTTTAACGCCTCCGCCCACTTGGGCATTTGCATATGACAGCAGCAGCAGCAGAAGCAGCAGCCTCGTTGTTTGTTATGCAAGCAGTAAATTTTCAATAAATATACATAAGCCAACAAACAAATCAAATCAAACCGACAGCATCAGCATCGCAAGAGCAGACAGCTGGACTGCCTGCACGGAAAGAAAATCAGCAGGTCTTGGGATCGAAGGCAAATAGATATAAGGTCAAATAGATATAAGCATTTAAAACACAGTCGGAGTTCTATAAATTCACCTATTATCTGCCACCAAAAATTAAGGCGTTTTCCTCTATTCTTCCTTCAGTCAATAAAAAGTGTTATAGTTTAAGTAAGGAACATATAAATAGATATAATGAAGATAATTTCCTTGTCAATTGAACAGAAATCCTCAAAAAAATAAATAAAACATATTGTTTTCAAGAAACTAATACCGTTCTAATACAAAACACGAGTGCATGTCTCTATTCTCTTTCAATAAACTTAATAATCTAGCATTATAATTACATAAATAATTAATATTTATTAGACTTTTTAATTTGACATTTTTAAGTACATCAAATTAAAATGCTGGCATCAGGCATGTACCATTTTTTTTCCAGTGTACAGTTGTTTTTGTTACTCTGGGCGGAGGCTCGCCTGATAAACACAGACATATAGACAGTCACTGACCACCGAGATCTGTAGACTGCGACTGCTAAATGTTTGTTTTGCCAGCGCTCGAATGCCACGCGTTGCACATACGCAACGTTGGCCGAAAAGAGGGGAAAAAAAAGCAAAACTCGCCACTTGACACTCGAAACTGTTTGTAGTTGTTTCGCTTAGAAGAATCGCTCGACGGCTCATTAGCAACCGCCAGAAATGTCCAAAAGTAAACAGGAAATCTGCAGGATGGATGAGAGAAAAGCGCGCGCGCGCGTTAAATTTGTTATTTGCTTATTTGGCTTTGCGCCACTCATCTTCTGAATCCGAATCTCAATGAGAATTAGAATCTGAATCTGATTCTGGAGCTGAATCTGAATCTGATTCTGGAGCTGAATCTGAATCTGAAGATGGAGCTGTGAGCTGCGAGCTGCGAGGCTCAGCAAACCGCAAGTAATAACAAATATCGGCTCACATGAAACCCGAGCTGTTATTGAGTCTTTCGATCGCCTTTTGTTGACAACTATGCAAGAATTTTGTTATTGTCTGAGATGGGCAAATGGTACGTGGAAAAATCTGTCTGTTGCAAATGTAAATTAAACAAAATATCCAAATGATACCAGTCTGTCTGGGGTTGGGATTTCGTTCTGAAAAGCGTCGCAAAATCGACTCCAAGCTGTGCTATAATTCTGAACTCACCTTCTTAACTGCACCTTGTAGCGATGTTGCTGTTTTTTAGAAATAACTTTCGCACTTAGACGTGTTTGTTTGACAATACATTAGCAGCGAACATGCAGAGAGTATATGTGTATATGTGACACTTTTAGGTATTACAAGAAATCGAGCTTAATAAAACCCAAAAAAATAAAAACATTCTTAACACAAATGAAAACAAAATGAAAAGTTGCCGACTCGCGATCGCACTTTTGCCCACACTTTTAGCTGAGCTTTCGAATTTGGAGACTTTTTGTCGGGGTTTATTTACATTTCCCCGATTTTTTCTGTTCTGTTCTGGAATCACGAAACTGGACACAGCACTAGTTTTTACTTGTTACTTTTAACTGGGGACCAGAGACGTGCGCTCCATCTGATGGTCGAATGCCGACTGAATTTTGAAAACCAAAGTTCTCATTTAGGTAAGAAAAGAGGCAGCAGTCTTACACCCATACACATGCAAAGCGCTGCACTGTGGGACAAAAGAGTATTTTTTATGTGATTAATTTATAAATTAACTTAATGGCTTAATTAACTTAATGGCCTGTAATAAGAAAAAGAGGTTTATTGTGGTGTTTTTTCTCAATATTTTCATAGTACAAAAATATTTCTAGAAAAGTGTACGGACTATTTCTTAAAAATATCAACTTATTTATTTTAATTTATCCAAACGCTTGCATGACAATTTATTTTATTTTTTTAAAGACCTAAAAAATAGATTTAAGTTAAAATTGACTACTCGTTTTTCTCGCTTTCATAAAAGGGCTATTAACATTAATTTCTGAAAAACTTTTTCTGGGACTAACAAATAGGTTTATATATTTGTAAGTGTTGCATTCAAAAAAATGCAAATCCACCAGTTCATTTGGAAAAAGGTATTTTCTTGCCAATTTTTCATCTTGTTTTGTAAAAACATATTATCAACCAATAAAATTGATTTGATTGAAAACTTATGATCACTAAAGTGGTCTTTTGCCCCATGGTGCAAGGCTACTGTGCGGCTGTGTGCGTGAGAGACATGTAAATAACTCGCTGAACGGCTTTTCAGCAACATGTTGCCGGAAATGCATTTCCGGCTGAGATATACGTTGCTCCGTGTTGCGGCAACATGTTGAGGGCAACAGTTGTTGGCTCAACGCTCATTAAATGCAGCGAAATCATGCCGCGGCCATATAGAAAACATATCTTTATCTACGGCCTTAACTGTCTATTGTTTGGCCAGAGCAAAGCGGCAGTCAGGCAGCCGAGAAAAACGATTTCTTTATGGTGCAAACAGCGTCATAATTTAGATCTAATTGTCAGATACTCGTACTCGCAGCCAGGCCACAGAACTGCATGTCGCTGGGCCCAGCAGCCTCGGAAAATGTGAAAATGTGGAAATGAAGACATTTGACGGGAGCCACCGCACTGGACAGCCGAGCAGCAGTTTTGCCAGTTGCGATTTTTACGTCAATTACTGCGCGGAGCGTTTTATTGGGCAATGGCGTGCTGGGCGCGTATTAAGCCGCTCACCGATAGCAACAACCACGTTGCAACTCCGCGCTCCATGCTCCACACTCCACCTTCGCCTTTCCTTCCCACCAACCCACCTTAACCCACTAATGATGGCCGAAATGGCTACAGATGCATGTGGCGGCCACATCGCCGGCTATTTATTGGAAGTGCATCTAATGAGACATTGGCATTGCTGGCTACAATTTGAGGCTGAATCGGGTTTGATATATGCCATTCAACCTTTTAATGGCAGACGAACATACATACATATGTCCAAAATAATAGAGGAAAGCCTAATTTCATAAGAAATATAGCTAATAAATTACTATAAAAAAAATATTTAATGTTAATATGGGTACTTGTATATCTAAACATTATAGTTTTGGATATAGAATATAAGTTTGTAAATATGGGATTTGCACATACGTTTCCTTAATCCTCACAAACGCTCTACTTTTTAACAAAATTTGTATAATAATTTTTATTGAATGCACTAAAGTTCTTTATTTCCAACACGGCCGTAAGCATTTCAAAATTGCATTTTATATACCCCGTTCATATACTTTCGATTTGATTTTATGAATGAAATTAGCCATCACATATTCCTTCACTAGTTTTTGTTTCCGCCCGTCAGAATAAATCAAATGTCTCGAGCACATCAAAGCGCGATTTATGACATTTGAACTGCCAGCGGAAATGAATGAATGGTCTTCAAAATAATTTGGCTATAAATACGCTCATTTCCCCGTATTCAATTATGCAAATCCATCCTACAACGTTGCGTATGCGTAATATTGCCGAGTTCAGCTATCTTTGACATTTCTCACGATAATTAGTACTAACCCGTGGGCGGCAGGCGGTGGGTGGTGCATGGGGGCGTGTCTCAGGTGGGCGTGGGGCAGCTTAAGTGACGGCAATTTGCGGTGCCTCAAGGATATTCGATGACAAAAAGAAATTGCTTTGTATTAAGCCGTCTGCCAGTGTCTAGACTGATTTCCATAGCCCATGTGTGGTGTATACACATATATTTAGTGTGTGTGTGTGTGTGTGGAGGGAGGGAGGGAGGAGGAAAAGGGGAATGGGGAGCTGTGTGTAATAGTCCGCTTAGGCTTGCCATGCTGTCGGCACTTTACATCAAAGTAAAGCCATTGCAATTGGCTAGACAGCGCCTTATAATCCTCTGCCGTTAGTTGGCTGTGTGTTTCGTTCCCGAACTCCTTTCGTACGCACTTGCTTTGGGATCTGCTGCGGTTTGGTAATGGATAGTGCTGACCAGCTAGCACAATTGGCCCATGAATGATTAATTGGGTTTGGTGTTGCTTGGCCAGCGAAGGGAGCCCAAGAATCTTGGCCAAAACTATGCTATGTGATTTCTCTCTGGACAGCACTTCCGATCGCCTCGCCCACTTATTCTGTTTATTTTTATTTCACTTTTAGTACGTGCTGCCCCTTAAATAGTTTAATGCATTGTTTTATGGCCGAGTGACTCATTTCCTTGCCAGCTCTGTGATAGGCCATTTGAGTTCATATTGATGTGTTTACAGGTTCGGAAATTGTAAACTAATTTCTGGGATATAAATATAAAATTCAAGTAAAAACTGAGAACATTAGTTATATTTGCATATTTAAGGTCTTTTGTTATTATATAAAATAATCAACCGAAATATAATTGACAAAAACTGCTAGAAACAAAAAGACTTTGAAAAATTACACCCAACAAAATTGTCGGTAAACAAAGCTCAGAAAAATAATGGTAAAATGTTGAAATGTCATACTTCGTTGAATTTGTTGTTAAATTTTCAATGAAATGGAATTCACAGCTAAAAAAATTATTTTTAGTCTATTTTTCGCAAAAAATGCCAAAATCAGGAAAAAACACTTTTATTTCGGTTTTATGATCAAAACGCTGGAAAATAATGGTAAAATCTTGGAATGTCATACCTCGTTGAATTCGTTGTAAAATTTCCAATCGATTGGCATTTACAGCTCAAAAATTTTATTATACCCTTGCAGAGGGTATTATAATTTCAGTCAAAAGTTTGCAACGCAGTGAAGGAGACATTTCCGACCCTATAAAGTATATATATTCTTGATCAGCATCACCAGGAGAGTCGATCTAGCCATGTCCGTCTGTCCGTCCGTCTGTCCGTCTGTCCGTCTGTCCGTCTGTCCGTCCGTTTCTACGCAAACTAGTCCCTCAGTTTTAAAGCTATCTGCTTGAAACTTTCCCAAAAGTTGTCTTTCTATTGCAGGTAGTATATAAGTCGGAACGAGCCGGATCGGGCCACTATATCATATAGCTGCCATATAACTGAACGATCGGAAATGCCATAACTTTGGTGTTTTTAAAGTTAGGAAGTTGGGATTTTCTATGGGTCTTATTTTTGGCTAATCAATCCGACCTACCAAATTTCATAAGGATCGGACGACTATATCCTATAGCCGCCATATAACTGATTGATCGGAAATGCAATAGCTTTGATGTTTGTAAAGTTAGGAAATTGGGATTTTCTATGGGTTTTATTTTTGGCCAATCAATCCGACTTACCAAATTTCATAAGGATCGGCCGACTATATCTTATAGCTGCCATATAACTGAACGATTGGAAATGACATAACTTTGGTGTTTTTAAAGTTAGGAAGATGGGACTTTTTATGAGTAATAAGAATGCATCATATGAATAATTTTGGAGAATATAATTTATAGAATATTCTGCAAGGGTATATCAACTTCGGCTCCGCCCGAAGTTAGCTTTCCTTTCTTGTTTTTGACTGATTTTTGCAAAAAATTATAGTGTTACCCCTTTTGAAAATTGCGATATTCGCTCAAAAAATAAATTTCACCAAATCAACCTGGAATTGATTGTATAGTTTCTGAGCTGCACAAAACAGTCTTTCTTTTGGCTGTGCGCTTTATTTTGGCAAAGTTACAACATAAAATTCTTACAAATGTGTTTATGTTTCTGATGTTCAGATCCGGAAAAAGTTAGATCTATTTCTCCGTTTTTTTATCAATACCCTTAGAAATAATGGTCAGATCTTGGAATGTCATGCCTTATTGAATTCGTTACAACATTTCAAATCCAATGGTATTCTCAGATAAAAATTTCATTTTGGTCCAGTTTTCGCAAAAAATTATAGTGTTACCCCTATAAGAAATTCGAAAATCGCTCAAAAAATAAATTTTACGAAATCAACCTGGAATGGATAGTTTAGAACCTCAGATGCATAAAACTGTCGTTCTTTTTGCATTAAGTCTTGATTCGACCAAATTATGGGTGATATGGTATGGGTGATGGTGATAACTAACAATAAATCCGTTACATAATTTCAACCGCCTTATTTTAAAATTTCGATAACAGATAACAGAAACATTGACTATCGAACAAGCGGTATTTATTTTTCAGTATTCGCAATGTGTTCCTACGATGGCGACATCTACATTTGAGAATCTGGAACACTGGCGACATCTATCTCTGAGGTAATAAACTAAGCCTCCTATCTGGCAACGTCGGGCTCAACTGCCTCTGGGCAATTTGAAATTTCGACATATGATATTGTAAATTTTAAAAATGCTAATATATTGATAATCATTTAATGGTAACACATGTATTTATAGCAACATGTATTTATAGCATAATATAATATTTTAAAGTTACCGACATCCAGTTTATAAATATTAATTGCTGCCGTATACGAAATATCATAAATAATTTAATGTTGATTAGTTGGAAAATAAATAAATACAATAAATATGTTTTTAACTTTTGGAAGTTAATTAGTTGGAAAATAAATAAATACAATAAATATGTTTTTAACTTTTGGAAGTTTAACAACCTTCCGTTTCAAAAATTTTAGCTTTGTTGATTTAATTTATTCCGAAAATTAACTCTTATTAGGTTTGTCTTTGTCATAAAAAAAACAATCAAGATACTGTATGTAATTGTATTCAACAAGGTTTTCTATATACACAGAAGAATTTTCGTATGCATACGTTCTCCAGATTTTAAGCCTAATTATGTAAAAAACCATAAACGAAGGAGTAAGTCTTTGTTGGGAGTTTCAAATGTGTGCAGTGGCTGTGCATTCATAAATCCGAAGAAAATCCAAACGGCAGCTGCGACCGCAGCTAATCACGTTCTTAGCCGGTCATGATTTGAATATTAATTCTGGTGGCAGTTCTGGGCAGTCGACGACAGGCACTCGTTGTTTTTATGTGATGTGTAAGGAGCATTTAAAAGATAGCGTGGTTGTTTTATGACGACAACGTGCCGGGCTCAACGAACGAGTGCCAAAGGCAACACTAAATATGACAATTACAATTGCCGATCTTACGGATCGAAATAGCTCATTTGCAGCGACATTGTGGCATTCAAGATACGAGATTGTTTTTCAGCTAACCCTGAACAAAAATCAAAAAAAAAAACGGCTTAAGCTGACGTTAAGCGTATCAATTACATGTATTTCGGTTACTCCCTGATGGTGAAGTGCAATCCCACATCTCACATTACCCACTTGACATATATTTCGGTTCGGCATTCAAGAACAATCGGAGATGGAGTAGCCAGTTCACAACCGGAAGGCAAGCGTAATGATATTTTGTGTTCATTCATTGTTTTACGACTCTATCGCAGTGAAAGTGTTTCGCTGGATAACGCTGTTTTATGACCGATTTTTCGCATGAAAGGTGGCATTATGTGGGCGTCGTCTGCCACTCATTCGGCCTCCGATATTTAGGCCAGTAGATCAATTACGCACTGTCCGTTTTTAATGAGCCCAACCTGTCGCCGGCGCTTGGTCATAACTCGAAATTCAAAGGGTTGCTGGGTCATTAGTTTTACGACCCAGTCTCTCTAGTTAACCAAATTTCCTTGCTATTCTTTGAGGATTTAATGCTCTCATCACTTATATGCAATAATATTATTCTCCGAACTGCATTGAATTATTTTCTTTTGGAGGGTAAACCAACTCCTCTATCATATTATTTATATTTGGGTGACGTCATAGGAAGGCGAACACCTGCATTGATTCACGGACGTGTTCGGTTTTTTTTACACTTCCTTTTGACATTTATGCCTGAAAATCCAAATAAGGCGCCGCAGTTCTGCGCCTCAATCGCACGTCGTCGATTCGGTAAATATCCATATATGTACATTGTACACTTCACAAACTTTTAACCTTTAAAATTTGAGAAATTATTGATTACCGGTTCAGAAATGTAAAATATATGTATGCGTTTCCTTATTATTTTTTATTTGAGGTATAAAAGATTAATTAGGTGGATTAATTAGACAAGCAAACTAAAACATAATACCCAGTTTCAATTTCAATTGCCTCAAAAACAAGATTAAAACAAACAAATCAATCCTTAGTTTTTAATATAAAACGATTTCTTAACTAAAGTGCACTTATTTCTGAAGGACTGCAAATTTGTTTAAAGATTGCCAGAGGCCTAAGATACTTGAAAAATATTGTTTTAAGTGCACTATACACCGCCACGGCTGTTATTGTTGATTTGTGAGATGCATGACGCTGCGACTCCCGTTCAACTATTTAATCACAATGTGCTGATAAATGACCGCCACTCACAATGCAGTTGCTACAAGTTGAGGCGATGAAACTTCCGCCAATTGTTAATGACAGATTGTAACTGGGAGCGATCCGTTTCAAGGGCAGATCCCCCATTTCATCCATTTCATAGGCCCACAAGACTGATATGAACAGTTCAATTTGCACCCTGTTTTTCTGCTGTTCGCATCTGGAGGATGGGATGTGCACCAGAAATAGCTGCCCCCGATTGTGTGTGTGTGTGTGGGGGGGGGGAGGGGGAGGGTCATGAACTTCAATTATGTGGCTGTTAGGGGGGCGTGGCCCCTCTGCCCCCTATAACCCCTCCGCCCACCAGCAGGTGACGTGTTGTTGCTGTTGGAATAGCTGCAATCGCTGCTGTTGCTGGCGTGCACTCATGTTGCCGGCGGGCAGCAACACATAATTGCTGTCAAATCGCCTAGCGAGCGTTTAATTGTGCATTTCAGTAGCGGCATGGCCGAAAAACACTTGCCACGCCGCATTGAAAAACCGAATTAGCTGCCCTTTTGAACTTCTTGTGTTTACTTAGGGCCTTGCCAAGCATTCGATTTTAGAACTTTTAACAAGAATTTTATTTATGAATCGAAATGGGAGCATTCGACGACTTGTGAATAGACTTTTATGGGGGTAATCCGCTGTAATGCTGCTCTTATCGGTCGAACCAACTTTTCCAGACCTCAGAGCCCACTTTCGTTTTATTAGTTATACCCGTTACTCGTAGAGTAAAAGGGTATATTGTATTCGTGCAAAAGTATGTAACAGGTAGAAGGAAGCGTTTCCGACCCTATAAAGTATATATATTCTTGTTCAGGATCACTAGCCGAGTCGATCTAGCCATGTCCGTCTGTCCGTCTGTCCGTCTGTCCGTCTGTCCGTCTGTCCGTCTGTCCGTCTGTCTGTCCGTATGAACGCTGAGATCTCGGAAACTATAAAAGCTAGAAGATTTATATTTTGCATGCAGATTTTAGGAGTTCCTACGCAGCGCAAGTTTGTTTCAAACAGGTGCCACGCCCCCTTTAACGCCCACAATCGCTTATATACGATTTTATTTAAATATAAATTTAAATATTTCGGAAAAGTAAAAATGCAGTTTTATTGTGTTTATCAATACCTATCGAAATGTAGAAGAAAATTTTCAAATCGGACCATTCGTTAAAAAGTTATGCGTGATCAAAGTTTCTATCTCCATCTCCCTCGCACTCCTTTTACCTGAGTAACGGGTATCTGATAGTCGGGGCACCCGACTATAGCGTTCTCTCTTGTTTTTATTGTTATACATTGCCTTGATAAACGGAATGGCCTGACTGTGTAGGAAATCAATTACTTGTGGGATGCACAAACACTCGGCGATCTAACCGCGGTTTTCCAGCTTATCAGGTTTGAAAAAGCGGTGGGAAGGGGGAAAAGTCAACACAGGAACCCCCCTGCTGATCTAATTGAACCCACTGAACCACTGAACCCCGCGTGCTCGGCTCGATTTCATGTCACCGAATCGTAAAGTTAATAAATTGCGGTTACCATCCAAAACCAACCTACCCCAATGTTGGGTGGATAGCGCTGCAACTGGCATGAGAGGCAAATATTATATGTTCCCTAGAGCTGATAAGCGGTTTGATTGCTGTATAAACAGGGAACTGTGGCCAAGTTCAACGACAGCGTAGAGCCACAATTCGGGTGGCTACTGGCCTGGGAATCGTGATCGGCATCCTTTATGTCCGCCATATGCTCTCCGTTTCCATTTCCACTCATCCACAAACCAAAAAGTGATCACTCGGAGAAAAACTTAAAGATCATTTCGAAGATTTTAATCTTTATAAATCTTCAACTGTAGAAATAAACACATTTCTTACAAGCAGAGTGCTTATAACACTCTTATCTTTGGATACACAACTATTTGTATGAATATTAAATAGAATGTTATAATAAAACGAGATAAATGTAGCCTTAATAAACCATAATCTACAACTCAAAGGTCTCTTCTAGAACTAATTTTGAAGTGATATATATGGGTTTTCGTAGCAAAGCCTTCTGAATTGATATACAGTTGTATTTAAAACTTAAACTGATATTATATGTAATAGTGAAATTAAGAAACAACCCATTACATTAATAATAATAATACTAATAGTAATTTGTTAATATGAAATGCCAAACACGAACTGATTAGTTTTTACTGTGCAGATTTAAGTGAGCCTGCATAAAGCTCGTTGTAAATATTAATTATAACGAAATATACGAGATGATGAGGAACAAATAAGCTGGGGTTCCTTCAATAAGTATTCATAATAAAATGCGCCTCCCTGTTGGAACTCCATGGTGACAGGCGGCAAAAAGGCGACGCAGCTCGCTGTTTTCCTTCTTTTTTGTTTTTACACAGGCCCTCGTACTTGGGCGTGCACTTATTTATGTATGTGCGTCCGAGTGTGTGTGGCAATCGCGTAGGGGGAGTGTAAATGCAAGTGGCGTTCCGAACAAGGAGAGCCACCACCCGAAAATGTCCAAAGCGGAATGCACTCAAACCTTCTGAACTGGTATATCAGGTATTAACCCCCTTTAATACCACATAATATACATACATAGGTGGTATTTAATGGTGGTATTTAATATTATCATTTAAAAGATAAAGATTACCCATAAATTATTAAATTATGTGATGTTACACTCAAAGCCAAACTTCAGGATTTTTTAAAAATTAGTAAAGGTACTCATCCGTTTTCAATACCTGTTCAATTGCACAATATTTTATGTTAAGGCTTTTAGAAATTACAATTAATTAAGAGTAAGCTCAAAGATTATTGGGCTTCTTTATTTGGATTTGCCATTTTATATTCCAATCCCACTGTGCAGAGATAGTGAGACTGTAATTCTTACTTTTATTCGAAATTTACTTTTTATGTAAAATCCAAAGCGGACCAGCTTATCAGTTGTCCGTGTGAAATTAAAAACAAAGTATTCAGGGCCTACTTATGCCAAAAAAATATATGTGACGCTCCACAGGTTGTAACCCATAGATAAGAAGTCTAGTTTTTGAAGCAAAACACGTACATATTTTAAAGCAATGATTCAATTTTGTGAATTAAAGTAAAAAAGGAATTTAATTCAAAATCTAAATAGTTTTAGAGAACGTTAAGAAGATGCATGAAAAGATTTACAATCGTACACACTTTATACCTCACTAACAGCGCTCAGAGGCATAAAAAAATGTATCTTGAGGGCCAGAATCTCTCTTTCGACAACCGTGTGTGGTGGATAGTGGAATCGACGGCTGTCCAAGTCTGCTGCAGCACTTGAATTCATTTCATTCCGTTTCGAGTCGTCGGAGAGTGAAAACGTCCCAAGTTCGGTGCACCGCTGATCTCTCGCCTCGGTTTTAGACTAGTGTTGCGGAAATAAAACACCATATAGGCTATATATATATATGCTACATATTAATGCAGATAGCATGGTCCAGTAGTCGTTATAGCGTGTGGTTTAAAACAACTTGTCGCCGGCAAAAGTGACAAAAGCGAAACAAGTTTGTCCCGATTTTTAGCTAGATCTCGCGAGAGCATGCCGAAAGCCGGCTGGGCTTAATTAAATTAATATAAATTCGGGAGAATGCCGCCAGCCCAACGATCTCGAGTGTGTGAGTGTTTCAATTTAATTCAATAAATCATAAATAAGTGAGTGCCAAGCAACCCAAACGGATCCTGTTTTAGTGGTGTGGCTCTCTGGCGCAATTGTGATTTATTGGCCGCCGACGAGGGGAGTGCAATTACGAAATTACGAATGCGAAAACTTAATTTTGATGAGTTCCAATGAAAGTTGAATCGAAAATGTTCGCTGTCATATTCCTCGCCCTTGTGGCCCATCTGCCATCTCAGATTGAAGCCTTCAATTTCATGCCCCGAGCGAGCATGGTGATAAACTCGCCAACGAATTTGAAGTTCTTCATGAACCAAACTCGGAGCTCCTACTTTGGATACACGCTCGTCATTCGTGAAACCAGGTGAGTGTTGCTATTGCCCATTTTCCAGCTGGGGATCGCCGTAAATATTTGCATATGTTCATGTAGGGAGTGTGAAACTCCGCCCAATAGTGTTTGACTTGGCGCAAGACAAGCGAGGGCTTTCAATTCCGAGCCAACACCTTTGTCAATATTTTGAAACTTCTGGCACACGGAAATGAAACACCGAAGCTTGCGAAAGGGGATCAACAGAAGTTGCAGCTCGACAAAATTAGTATAGTTGTTGGGCGTTTTATTGGCACTTAACACTTTGCACAGCAATTAAAATGCTATTTTCGCCTAGTCGTAAATGGATGCTCAGCACACACGGACAAATGAAAGTAGATCGAATTTCAGGACAAAACCCAGCTTGAAAACCTCTCGAAAACAATACCACTTCAGTCTGAAATTTCTAAAAATAACAAAAAACTGGCTACTTCAACTTCAATTGCCATCGCTTACAATCGCCACAGATCTGAGAGATCGCGACTCTGTCTTGAACAATTGACAAACCCGAACACTTTTTAGTGAGCTGGGGCGACCTACATATCATATATGATATGTAGACCCGATGGCGGCGACTTTAGCTTGGAGTACGGCCCCAGAAATGACATCACACACCTCAACCGGCGCCACAAATCACAGTTTATTGAGTGAGAAGAAAGTGGGCAGATCGAGGTTTAGATACTCTGCTTGAGATACATTTGGAAATGGCCTTTTTGGGTACTAACCAAAATGATATTTAAAGAGCTAACGCCTTTTATTGGCTAGTTCTCTAATATTCTACAAGCAACTGTAGAGTATCTGTAAGCTGACCATTTAAATTTGTTTTGCAAAATCCAGGCCGCAGACTCAGAAACAAAACTTTTGTTTTTTTTACCTGACGAGTACATCCATATCTTGTTTTAATTCTGGCCATCAGCAAACCTAGTTAGAATGCAGTACTCGTACGTGATCATAACGAGCTGGCTTTTGACCATATTTTATTTCCATAAACCTGGATGGGTAATTTGGAACTTCCTCTACAGTGCCCACTTCCCCCCTGGTTTTTTATTACCAGCACTTTAAAGCCCAAAATACCCATGACTGTTGGCCATTACGTAGAGCGCCTAATTATGTACGGAAATTGCGCGTAAAATCACGACAAGCTGTAATTTATTTCCCATCAATTGGAGTTGGCTGAAACAAACAAAAAACGTAAGGTTTGTTTATGGTTTGTCGATGTATCTGCTGATAAAGAGGGCTGAAATCGGAATAAAATGTAGCGAAGAGTGCACTCACTCACTGGCTGTTTCCCAATACCTCCTGCATTCTGGCGAAATGAGTCACAAATGTTTCCAATCCGATTTGGAGGCGATGGCGTCTGCAGACCCACCACCCCCGTTCCGATCCCCGCCAGAACTCCCCCGACCAGCTGACACCACACACAAATGTTTTAGTCGCCTTACTCTGGGTCATTAAACCGAATTCCGAAAACAGAAAATAAAATACAAAACTGAAGACTCCGCAACGGAAAACGGTGCAGCATGGTTGCTTTTGTTCTTAACATTTGATGACCGCAAGCTGCAGCGCTTCTTTGTTTTTTGTTTTTTGGTTTTGTTTTCTTTGGCTGATGGAGATGATGGCACGGGAGATTTGTGTGGTCCGCATCATGGCTTATTGTCCGCTCACATAAACAGTAAACAGTTCCTTGTTCGGCATTTAAACAAAGCGCCACCGCCTCGCTCATCTTCTGCCCAAGAGCTTACATTGAAAGACCTAAGTATAGCTTTACATCCAATTGCTTTCCATTTAAAAAAAGATTTCTCTATTGTGGATTCAATTTTTGGTTTTTTGGTATAAACAATTTCAATAAACCAGGAGTAAGATTAACTTAACACCATAAATCAGTTTTGTTTAATTCATTTAATTAATTATGTATATTATGGTTTAGTTAAGAAAATCTTAAAGTTAATACAAATATAATATTTTATTTTCTGGCTGTAATAGATTAAAGGGTTATCAGATTTCCTATTAGTTTTCTCGGGAAATATATATTATATAATGAACATTCAATAACAAAGAAAAATTTAAAACTTAGCTTGAGTCCCACAAGTGAAATATAAATGCGGAATACAAAATACAAACTAGTCACTAAAATTTATAAATAGAAAAGAACTAATTTAAATTTTATGAGGTGCATCTTTTGTTCCAATAATTTGAACTCGTCTGTATTTATGCACAAAGGCCGTGGCAAAAGTGGGGATGGGGGTCATGTGCGAGTGCAAGACATGGTTTACATGGTCATGAGTCATGTCTTGGGGAAATACGTAAGCGACAACTTTTGTACTTTTGTATTAAAACTCAGACTTGCCGAATTTTTACCATTTCTCCGCCTCCATTGAAGTGAAAACAATTGTTTGCTGACTGTTTTCGGGCTAAGTTTACTTTAAATATATTTTTTTACTTGGAGCATAAACAAGTTGTATATCAGGTAGCCAAAGTGACGTGTGCGTGTTACTGGCCTAACTCAATATCTTGACAATTTTTTTTAGTGATTGGCGTTTTTTCACGCATGCCATCAAGCTCAAACTATTTGTTTCGCCGCGACTTGTGGATAAAGTTACGTCTGAAATCAGGCCAGGGAATAGAGGCAGGCTTGGTGAGTCATCAAACTGACTGAGACATGATCCGGAGAAAACTTGTATATTGATGTAGATGCAGTTGTATGAACAATAAAAAGTAAATCAGCAAGATAGCGGAGGTCAAACTGATGCTTGGGAATTATTCTAAGCTCAGTGTTATTGAAATCATATTGTTTATTATTTGATGTAAAACAAAGTAATAAGACCTTTCATTTAACTGAACTTAATGACGCCTTAAAACAAATAATACCTGTTTTATGAGGGCCCAATTGCAGCTTAAATTATTATTTATGTTTTTCCCCTTTCAAGAACATTGACGTTTATCAATTTATGCACTATCATTTTTTTCTGCATATATTAATTTTGTAATTGTTGTAAATTCCTCTTTTATTTGGACTGTGAGGAACTTTTTTACAATCAATTGGGTTGGCATGATTCATTCTAAATGGCTGATTAAAAAACACTTGCTTCTGTTATAAAACAAATTGTAATTTAATTCTCTTATAAGAAGTTCAGAATGGAAATCTGAGTCAGGAAAATACATGCATTTGCACCTAGATTAGTTTATTTGAGAAAATTAAAAATTAGAAACTAGAACTATAAAGTTTAAAAAGCTTTTTTAAATTAAATTGACCATCTAAAAAATGTCACCAATCGTCTTAGTCCCGATAAAAAACGAAACACAAATTTTCAAAATGGTAAATTCCATACGGAATTATCATGATAACAAACAATTTTTACAATTTTTTCAGAATAAGTTT
This sequence comes from Drosophila fuyamai, assembly GCA_018153365.1. Taxonomy (NCBI): domain Eukaryota; kingdom Metazoa; phylum Arthropoda; class Insecta; order Diptera; family Drosophilidae; genus Drosophila; species Drosophila fuyamai. The sequence goes on from JAECXW010000758.1 coordinate 5,118,066, forward strand.
TCTGGAATGTGTGTGTGTTAAAAAATCAAGGTTTAATAAATTCAGCATAACAGCATATTTTTCGGTTCAGATTTTAACTTTTGATTATTGTTGATCCGATAAATAATATTTGCTATGAGTCAGTCTTTGTGGCGTCTTGAAAAAATAATCATTTTGTTTCCCAATAACTTAAAGTAGTACCCATGAAAAGTCCGAATTCGGCAAGACAAGCGTTTTGAAGATGGAATTCACGCCACTCCCACGAGAGCCGCGAACGGTACTGTGAGTTAACCTGGCCAAAACAGAGAGCGGGTCTCTCGCAGCTTTTGGATGTCGGGGGATCCACGAGCGCCAGTCGATTGCTCTCTCGTCATCGCCGCCGAGTGGTAAAGTGGAAAAGTGGTCGACGGGTTGCTTAGGAAGTGCTGCTCAGATAGTAGCATTCAGACACTCGATCGGAACGGCCGTATTCCATATTTGTCGGTGGAGTTGCGGGTTGAGTCACACAAACGAAAGTGATAATACATAAAGGCGTTAAGATAATACAGCCGTCGATCGCGTGGCCCACCGTATTAACCAGTTAAATAATCGTGGTCGATAGAAAAAGAAAGCTTTAAAACTGCATAAATGGCGCGGCAAGGTCGCGAATTCTGGGTGGTGCTGGTGGTGCTGTGGTTCTCGACCCACCAGGGCAATGCCTTTAACCTTTCGCCGCGACCCAACAGGCAGATATTGGATCCCCAGTTCGCCACCACAATGCCGAAGTTGCGTGCGTCATATTTCGGATTCACGATGAGCCTGCGACCCAATGGGTAAGCTCCCGCATCTTCAGTTTACCCACTCCAAATAAGCGGGGAGTAAACAGGTTGTGAGCGATGATTCACGCTTGAAAACGCCAATCGAATAATAGCTGTAAAACTGAATGAACTTTTTGAAAATGCTCCGGCAGCCACAAAAAAAAAGTGTCAAAAAAGACATTCCGCCACTTAATGCCTTCAGCAAACGATGAAGTCATACTCTTAATATCAATTATCTAAACATACCGAGGAGGTGTAGTCAAGTACATAATGTATGTGCACATAAATGGTTTTAATGGAGATAGCAAGCCCGATTGTATGGGGTACGAACTGGAAGTTATGAAAAAATTTGCAACGATGCACGTCCGAACCTTTGTTGGTTTAATAAGTCAGCTATTTAGGGCGGAGTTCGCTCATTCCTATAACGTTTAGAATCGTCAATGCCAATTTGTTATCAGCCAACGTAGCCTGCTTCGCTTCGTTTTTAACGATTTACGATAAGATTGCCGCTGTCACAGTGAAGTTCCGCTAAGACGGCAGCACCAGTGATAAGTCGCCGCCCAAATGCACATAAGTAGCTCTCGGGCAGAACTTACAAGTATGTTTCAGAATGATTACACATTCAGGTTGATTGGTCCCCTACATCTTATCGAATTTCCATTGTCAGCCACTTTACGGACCGCCTGTCATTGAGTTCGGCGGAAAAGTCGACTAATAGATGAGACATTCCCAATAAATTGGCTTCATTGTCTGACTAATACGAATAAAGGGAACGTAACAATATACCTTGCATTTTCATTAAGTTTTTGGCTTCTTGCCAGGAAAAATCATATAGAAATATATCATTTCACTTATAAAAAACAATAATTTTCTCCAAAATACATTATGTGCCATTGCATATTTTTTTTCGTGACTTATCCGTTGGTAAATATTGAAAGAACACTGTCAAGGCCTTTATTTGGAAATGAGTTTTTTAAAGTGTTAAATACATAATTGTTATGTTTGCTTCATTTTTACTTGCAAGTAGCGCAGTTGTAAAGTTGTGTACTTGCAAAATAATCTTCAGCAAAACCATTAAAATCTCTTCAAAAAATTACAAAAAGATCTTAAATGATTACAAAAGTAAAGAAGAATTATGAAAAACATATAGGGAAAACAAAAGTAAGGGGTTACCATTATTTTTTTAAAAGAAGTACTTAGTATGTTAGTTTGGTTTTGTCTAAAATAGCTTCTCCCATCTGTAATTGCAGCATCATTGTGGGAGCTCCTCGTGCCCAATCCACTCTAGAATCGCAGCGCAACATCAACGAGACTGGTGCGATCTACAGGTGCTCTCTGACGAACGGTATCTGCAGTCCGTATGTCCTGGATCCGAAAGGGGATGTTGATGCTCCATTCAACGAGTACACCTTCGACTCGGTGCGCAAGGACTTCCAGTGGCTGGGAGGATCGATGGACGGCGGGACGAAGGATACCGACAAGCTGCTCGTGTGTGCCCCCCGGTTATACGCGCCCAGCGCCAGGGACTACCACCTGCACGGCGTGTGCTACTGGGTCCAGGACACACTGGCCAGTTCTCCGGGGCACGTCACCCGCATCTCTCCACTCCGTCTGAAGTCACTGCAGGTGATCGAGGAGGAACCAGGCAAGTCCAGCTTTAACTACATCATGGCTGAACTGGGACTGAGTGCCCATGTGGCGGATGATAACACCAAGTTCCTGATCGGAGCCCCTGGCATCAACACGTGGAAGGGATCGGTGATCCTGTACCGACAAGTGGATCCCGTGGAAAATCCCTCCGCCAGCAGACGTGACACGAGCAAGGCGCTCCGCCGCACGATACGAGATGTGGACACAAACGATTATACCCCGGAGCACTATGCCCCCGAGATCCCGAAGCCACTGAATTGGGGCCAGGAGGATGACTCTTACTTCGGCTATGCCGTGAGTTCGGGCTTCTTCGACAGCTCCAACCCGACCACCCTGCTCTACGTGGCCACCGCTCCCCAAGCCAACAAGCAATCCGGCGAGGCCTACATCTTCGATGTCCGGGGACAGAGCATCAAGAAGTTCCACGTCTTCCGGGGCGAGCAGTTCGGCGAATATTTTGGCTACTCCGTGCTGGCGGAGGATCTGAATGGTGACGGCAAAACGGATGTCATCGTATCTGCTCCATATTACGCTCTGGAAGACTCCTACGACAATGGTGCCATCTATGTGTTTATCAACAAGGGCTTTGTGAGTAATAAGTGCATTTTGGGTTGGGGTATTTGTAAAACAATTCTGACTAATGATTTTGCTATCATTGCAGTTCAACTTTGAACGAACGATTTTACATTCGCCAATAGCCAAACAGGCGCGATTCGGAACAACTCTTTCGCGTCTGGGAGACATTAATCACGACGGATATAATGGTGGGTTTCTCGTTGATGTTTAGATTACTTCATTTTATGCTCACTATTTATGTTTCAAAGACGTGGCCGTGGGAGCTCCCTTTGCCGGAAACGGATCGGTGTTCATCTACCTGGGCGGCGAACTTGGACTGCGGGATCAGCCGAGTCAGCGGCTGGATGCTCCTTCCCAGCAACCTTCCAAGTACGGATCGCACATGTTCGGCCACGGCCTCTCCCGCGGATCGGACATAGATGGCAATGGGTTCAACGACTTCGCCATCGGGGCTCCCAACGCCGAGGCCGTGTATCTATATCGCGCCTATCCCGTCGTCAAAATAATTGCCACAGTAAAGTCGGAGTCGCGGGAGATAAAGCCGGAGCAGGAGAAGGTGAAGATCACCGCCTGCTACCGTTTGAGTACCACGGCCAAGGCACCGGAGGTGCAGCAGCAGGAGCTCAACATCCGGATTGCCGTCGACACGCAGCTGAAGCGGGTTAAGTTCACCCAGACGCAGACCAACGAGATGAGCTTCAAGGCGAACGCGGGTATCGGGGAGCAGTGCCAGGTGTTTGAGACACAGGTTCGCTACAGCGAGAAGGACATTTTCACGCCCATCGACTTGGCGATGCACTACGAGCTGACCAAGAAGGTTCCCGACTCGGAGGGTGAGTGTTAGGCTTTGCCTAAGCCAGAATACAGTGACTAATGTCCTCACCTTCAACAGAGTTCTGCGAAACCTGCGTGGCTGTTGATCCGGCGGAGCCACAGGTTTACACGGAGAAGATAATCTTTAGCACGGGCTGTGCCACCGCTGTTTGTACCGCCGATCTGCAGTTGAGGAGTAAAAATGTGGGGTAAGTCAATGTTGGGGAGCTAAATTCAGGAGAAATTGCGTTGAAATTAGGCAAAAGTTGTATTCATAATATCCACCTAGATATCCAACGTTGTGGGTGCAGTGATTTATGGGGATCTCATAAGCTGTGCGCTCAACTTTCTTGTTTTGTTTGAATTATTAAATGAGAAAACACTCTAATTTTATCAGAGCGATGACTTATACCGTATTACTTTTTTCTTTTCCAGCCCCACTTTTATTTTGGGCAGTGCCGATACCCTCCGACTAAACTACGAGATCACCAACAACGGCGAAACAGCCTACCTGCCCCAATTCAACGTGACCAGCAGATCCCGCTTGGCCTTCGCTCAGGTTCCCGGAAACTGCAAAGTGGCCGACGCAGTTATGGTGTGCGACTTGAACCGCGGACGACCGCTGGCCAAGGGTGACAGCGACTCCGTCACCATCAGCTTCGATGTGAGCCAACTCAGCGGACAGTCGCTGATCATCCACGCGGAAGTATTCAGTACGGGATACGAGAAGAACCCCACGGACAACAGTCAGACCAATGTGATCGGCCTGAGGGAGTACACCGAGATCGATGCCAGCGGGTAAGATTCCATAAACTACCACTAGAAGTCACTTAAATCTGATCATTATGCCTCGTTTAATTTCAGGGGTCAGACAAACGGCCAAATCGACTTGGAGCACTACAGTAACTCCGCGGAAATCGTCAACAACTACGAGATCAAGAGCAACGGTCCCAGTGTCATCGAGCAGTTGACCGTGTCCTTCTATATACCCATTGCCTATAAGGTGGCTGGCTCGACGGCAGTTATACCCATCGTTAATATAACCAGCCTGAAGATGCAGGCCTCCTACGACTCCCAGCTGTTGGGCATCGATCTTTACGACCAGAACAACACCCTGCTCATCGTGGAGCCCATCGAGGTGGCCACCACGCTCAGCGGAGGCATGGAGCGGACTGTGATCACCCAGAACGGACAGGGCTACGACATCCACACCAGCGGACATGTGCACCAGACCCTGCAGGTGCTCGACACCGACACGGTGGCCACCGCTTCCATGTCCCGAAAGCGCCGGGATCTCAAGGCTTTGACCGCCAACCGGGAGCAATATGCTCGCATCTCGAATGTGAAGGCCCACGATATGCTGAACGAGGACTTCAAGGACAAGCTGCCGGTGAATCGCACCATCGTGTTCCATTGCCGGGATCCCACAATGACCATCTGCGTCCGCGCCGAGATGCGCGTCCACTTTAGGCCGGAGAAATCCATTAACTTGAATATGCGCTATAAGGTGGATCTGAATGAGGTTAATGCCATACTGATGGATCCCTGGGAGTACTTTGTCATCCTCACCGACCTGAAGCTGCACAAGAAGGGCGATCTGACGTCTAGTTCGTTTCTAATTAATCAAAGGATCGAACCGAATGTAATATCCAAGCATCTGGAGGCCGGACTGCCCATCTGGATAATAATTGTGTCCGTGATCTTTGGCCTGGTGCTGCTCTCTGCGATAAGCTATGCTCTGTACAAGGTACGTTCTGGTTCACTGGAAGATGAAAGTAATTTCTGACTTGATCTTATTTTTTGTATTATTAGTTTGGCTTCTTTAATCGCGCCAAGAAGGACGAGCTGGACAGGTTGGTCCAGCAGAATCCCGTGGAGCCGGAGGCCGAAAACCTCAATAGCGGAGGGAACAACTAACTCTGGCCGAGAGATGTCCCAGCCGTACACATCACATTCTAAATGGATGGACGACCAGTTACTAAATCATATTTTCACAACGGGAAGACTACCCACTGAACCATTTAAGAAGCAGCGAAAAACGAAAAGCGATTTACGAAAGATCTACCTTATAGTAGTACGTGCAACCTGCAAGCCACGGAGCATTCAATGTTATTGTTGGTTTGGCCTTCTAGTGGCACAAGTCAAGTGCCTTGTAATTTGTAGCTTACAACTAATTTATACGAAAGTCCCATAAGTGCTGCACCAGCCATATTGCCATTTGTTGTATATATTTATTAAACATTTTAAATTAATCATAATTGTAATGACGTTGTAAAGGCAGCTTTACATGGCGACTTAAAAGACTTTATTAATGTGTAAATTGTAAAAACGAAGTTAGGTTATTTTAAGCCCAAATCAACTTGTTTAGAACCTACTCTTGTATTATACTAGATTATTAAAGTGATGAAGAATGAATAAAAATGAAAGAAAAACAAAGCCACGTTGGAAAAATGTTCTTTTCATTTCAAGGTTCGGGTATTATTAAGCATGGAATTGAACACTTCAAACATAATTCGATTTTAAAAATAATATTTTTAGTTTTCCTAAATTTTAGTTTATTAACTTACTGAACCCTATTTTTATTATTTAGGGTTGATGCTTGTTATAAAATCGTATCATCAATTTAACTCAAATATCGTCAATGGTTCCGCATATGGCAAAAGTTTTACTGAATTTTACAACGCATAATAAAAGTATTTTTTATAAAAATATAAGTAATAAACATGTTATTTTTCATTTATATATATAAAATGTAATTCATTCTGAACAATGACACACAATTTGCTGGAAGTCAACATTTTGTTTCACAATTCATTTCGTTTTATTTAATTTTGAAACTCGGTTCGGTTCGGTTGTAAAAAGTTTAGTTCCTTCAAAAAAATGTTCTAGTAGGATTTAAGGAATTTAAGTTATAACAAAAATGTTTCGGCTTATTTTGCTCGTGTTCTTGGTGTTCCAAATCCAAATCGAAGCTTTCAATTTATCGCCTTATCCGAATAAAGTGATAAAATACCCGGGACATTTAAAACAATCCCGCAGCTCCTACTTCGGATACTCGCTCGTCATCAGACAGAAAAGGTAAGTTCCGACGGCACTAGCTACATACTCGGATTATTTAAATAAAAATGGAAAAATGTTGGAAAAATGTGCAAGCAATGAAAGAAAAAATAGTGGTGTAAACCGAATATTTATTATAAATACTTAAACTCCAGATGCAAGAAAAGGTTGTAGCTGGTGCCTTCTTTTCTTGGACTTACTTCAAAACTTCTTAATACTTCTTACCTATATGCGATTTCGAAAATGAAATTGTATCAATATTATTGGGGTGTGCCAATTTTCAAAATAAGCTTGTAAAATCCCAGCTTTCTAGAAACTATACTTTAAGTCTAAAATGTTCGGAATGATTCCTTAATCTATTACATGCTTTTACAAAGATAGTTAGGATAGTCCTAATTGCATATATATTGTATTTCCAGATCGTCACTTTAATTATAGCGATTCCTTAAATTAAATTTGTTGATGATTTGCATTTCTATTAGAATTGTTCATATTGTAGCTTCTTAAGTGATCATAATTATGTATGTTATTTTTACTGAAAGACAATATTCATCAATTTTAGTCATTGTTTGAACTTTCATCGATGACTGCGAGATCACAATGACTAATTATTATGAGTTATTATATACATCATTTATACAAAACATTTTTTCCCTAATATGACGTTCCAGAATTTTTGTAGGAGCTCCCCGAGCTGAATCCACTTTCGAAGCGCAAAACGATATTAAGGAGCCTGGGATGATCTTCCGGTGCCACCTGGAAAACCAAAACTGCCAGCCATATGCCCTGGATTCCAAGGGCAATGAGGATTCCTTCGATACGTTAGTCTTGGGCTCGAAGCACAAGGACTTCCAGTGGCTTGGCGCGTCAATGGATGGAGGCACCCAGGATACGGATAAGCTCCTCGTATGTGCCCCCCGATATTACACCCACAGTTTCGATCAGTATTACCAGCCCGTTGACTACCACATGATTGGAATCTGCTACTGGGTTAACAGCACAGTGGACGACATTCCGAAGCCCGTTATGGAGATTTCCCCACTTCGCGACCCAGACATGCAGCAGACCGTGGTCGGAAAAGTCACCCGGAAGACCTACATGATGGGCGAACTGGGCCTGAGTGGCCATGTGTCGGATAATGGCTCCATGTTTCTGATCGGAGCCCCAGGCATTGATAATTGGAAGGGAACGGTGATCCTGAACCAGGAAAAAGAGCACGGGGCTTCTTCCTCCATGGCTAAGCGTGACACGAGTAGAGCTAAGCGGCCGGTCTCCCGAGCCGACAAGGTAGTTATACATCCAAATGGGACTCAGGAGGATGACTCGTACTTCGGCTATGCCGTGAGTTCCGGCTACTTTGACAGCCTCAATCCTTCCACCCTGCTCTACGTGGCCACCGCTCCCCAAGCCAACAAGCAATCCGGCGAGGCCTACATCTTCGATGTCCGGGGAGAGAGCATCCAGAAGTACAAAGTCTTTCGGGGCGATCAATTTGGTGAATATTTCGGCTATTCTGTGCTGGTGGAGGATCTCAACGGTGATGGAAACTCGGACGCCATCATATCAGCTCCCTTTCACGCTCTGAATGATTCCTACGACAATGGAGTCATTTATGTTTTTATCAACAAGGGCCATGTGAGTAATTAATTACAATAACTTACTCATTTTTTGGATTAATTTAAACGGACTAATTGGTTTTCACTGCAGCTCAAATTTACAAAGACTATTATCAAGTCGCCAGCGGGCAGTTGGGGTCGATTTGGAACAACCCTTTCGCGTCTCGGAGACGTTAACGACGATGGATATAATGGTGATGTTCTAAGAGATTTTAGATTTTCTATTTCTGTTGAGCTATGTATATATTAACAAAATACATTTTGAAAATTCAGTTTACACCAGCTATAGATTTAGTGGTATCTCGTTTTTTTTGGCAGTTTAGTCACTAATATGTATGTACATATATAATATACCGATTGAGTTCTATGTTTAGGTGCACTACATCAATGAACAAATGTTTCTTTGACGAATAATTTAACATCCGCGATTAAGATAAGCACAAGCTTAAATCTATAAAATATTGTATTATTATATTTAAGTGAAAATAAGTTAGTTTTAAAATATATCCATTAATACCTTCCTCCTTATGCAGACGTGGCCGTGGGAGCTCCCTTTGCCGGAAACGGATCGGTGTTCATCTACCTGGGCGGCGAACTTGGACTGCGGGATCAGCCGAGTCAGCGGCTGGACGCTCCTTCCCAGCAACCTTCCAAGTACGGATCGCACATGTTCGGCCACGGCCTCTCCCGCGGATCGGACATAGATGGCAATGGGTTCAACGATTTCGCCATCGGGGCCCCCAACGCCGAGGCCGTGTATCTATATCGCGCCTATCCCATTGTCAAAATATTTGCCACAGTCAAGTCAGAGTCGTGGGAAATAAAGCCGGATCAGGAGAAGGTGATGATCACCGCCTGCTATCGGTTGAATACTACCGCCAAGGCATTGGAGGTACAAAAGCAGCAGGAACTGATCATCCGTATTGCCGTCGATACGAAGCTGAAACGGGTTAAGTTCGCCCAGACTCACACCAACGAGGCGAGGTTCAAAGCGAAGGCGGGTATCGAGGAGAAGTGCCAGGTGTTTGAAGCACAGGTTCGCAACACCAAGAAGGACATGTTCACGCCCATCGAACTGGAGATGCACTACGAGCTTACCAACAAGGTTCCCGACTCGGGAGGTAAGTCATAGGCTTTGCCTAAAGCAGAATACAGTGGCTAATGTCCTCACCTTCAACAGAGTTCTGCGAAACCTGCGTGGCTGTTGATCCGGCGGAGTCTAGGGTTTACACGGAGAAGATAAACATTGCTGTTTATACCGCCGATCTGCAGTTGAGGAGCAAAAATGTGAGGTATGTTAAATTCATGGACCTAATTCAGAAGAGATTGCGTTGAAGGTAAGCAAAAAAGTTTTCAAAATACCTAGCTATCCAACTTTTTGGGTAAGCACTGGTCCAGCAGTGATTAATGGGAATGTTTTATTTATTTAATGAGTAAACACTTTTATCAGAGTGATGACTTATACCGCCTATTATATAGTAATATTCTTTTACAGCTCCAGTTTTGTTTTGGGCAGTAGCGATACCATTCGACTGAGTTACGAGATCACCAACAACGGCGAGGCAGCCTACCTGCCCCAATTCAACGTGACCAGCACTCCCCGCTTGGCTTTCGCTCAGGTTCCCGGAAACTGCAGGGTCGGCGACAATGATAACTCAGTTATGGTGTGCGATTTGAACCGCGGAGGACCGCTGGCCAACGGTGAGAGCGACTCCGTCACCATCAGCTTCGATGTGAGCCAACTCAGCGGACAGTCGCTGTCCATCCACGCAGAAGTATCCAGTGTCGGAAAGGAAAAGAACCCTGCTGATAATAAGCAGAGTGTCGAGATCAGCTTGAAGGAGTCCGCCGAGATCGATGTCAGCGGGTAAGATCTAATTAATCCAGTATAAATTACTAAAATCTGACTAAAACTCTCTTTTGTTTTTAGTCGTCCCGCCGACGGTCAAATTGCACTTAAATGTTCCGATTCCTCCGCGAAAGTCATGAACAATTACAAGATCAGGAGTCGCGGTCCCAGTATCATCGAGTGTTTAACCCTTTCCGTTTATATTCCCGTAGCGGTTAAGATGGCATCATCTGAAGATTTTATAACCATCGTTAATATCACCAGTCTGAAGATGCAGGCCACCTACGAATCCCATCCGTTGCCCATCAAGCTTTACGACCATAAAAATATTCTGATCGATACGTTTCCCATTGGGAATTCCAACCAGAACGGAGTGGATCACGTCCAGACCCGAAAGCGTAGGGATCTCCAAGGCCTGCTCGTCAACCAAACGAAAAAAGCTGGCTTCTATCTCCAGCGGCTGTTTGAGAAGCCATCCTTAAATCGAAGCATTGCAGTGGACTGCCGGGAAATCAACATGACCATCTGTGTCCGTGCCGAGATAAGTGTCAAATTGAGGCCGTCTGAACCGATCAGCCTGAACATAAGCTTTAATGTGGACCTAAAAGATATAGAGGAGCCCTGGGAGTACTTTGTCATTCAGACCGATGCGAAACTACCTAAGGAGCGCGATCCCACCTCCATTGAGATTAAGCCTCTGATCCAACATAATGTGTTATATAAGCATGCTGGACTGTCCATCTGGAAAATAATTATGGCAGTGATCGGAGGGGGCCTGATCCTTGCTGCAATAACCTATGCCTTTCACAAGGTTGGTATTGGGTTAGTTGGGAAATGGTTAATGCGAAGTCTTAATTTTATCTACTCCCTAGTTTGGATTCTTTAAACGAACCATGCGATACGAAATAGCCAGGATAATTCGCAAGAGCTTTGAGGAGGGGATGGCAGAGGCGGAGGCATTGGCGGAAGCGAATTCAAGGGCCAACTCGGAGGCAATTAGAGACGAAAGGCGTCGACAGTGACTACATTGATACATATAAAATCATTAAATTATATTTGGAGTTGTAATTGAACCAATCACCGGCGATCCTACATAGACATATATAGTTTAAGTAAATAGGACAACTTTAAATTAATAACTATTTCTTTAAGTACTAAATTAAATAAATGTTTTTTAAATAACAGTTTAAAATTAGAGGGTTTTTTTTTATTGCAGCATAAAATTTTTGAAATATGTAAGCTTCATGGATGAATTTCTAATGCCTATACAGTTGATTCTGGTTATAACGACTCTGCTTATAGTGTCCGTCCGGTTATTGTGCGACGAAAACTCGATGGCTTGGTTGGTCCCCATAAAAACTTATATGATACAAACTAATAGGGTGTCTTCCGGGTACAACGACGCAAAATGGTCGTTTTAGCCGGATTCTATTGTTTTTACTTTTGGGTCCACTACTCATTCAAGCTTTAACATTTTTTTTTAAATGCTTAGGACACAACAAAAAGCTATTGTATGAAAAATGGTTATTTTCTTTGTGCATAACACATTATTTTAAAACGTTTTTTAGAACTCAAAAAAGTTGAATTTTTATATTTAAACTGAATACAAATTTAACAAACATTACTTTTTAAATGTTTACAAAAACAGTGAAAAAACAGTGTTTTGTAACTTTTAGAAGCAGTATTATTAAGATGAACTGTTTTTTTATTTAATAAAATTTAAGCTACAAATTTAAAAACCACAATGCAGAACTTAAAACGATTATATAGCCAAGGCACAGAACTATTTTGTTTTTATCACAAAGTATAGACTCATTTTTTTTCCAAATATATTTTCTCCATTGAGTGGGTTGATTCATATATACATTTATAATATAAAAAAATATTATCTTGTTTCATAACATTTAATTTTATTAAACTATGACGCATGATATTTAAATTAACTTCATTACTTTTTATTTCATTTGCTTTTGAGACTTTGAAGAGTGAAGTCCCTTAGTCCAAGACTTTAGCTTTACCAATTTTTTTAAAATACATATTATATTATTGGATAAAAAATAAAAATATAAGTTTAAAATGTGTCGGCTAATGCTCCTCGTCTTCCTAGCCTTGCAATACAACACTGAAGCTTTCAATATTTCGCCTTATCCGAACCAAGTTCAAAAATTTCAAAGCCTGAACCCCCATTTAAAACAAACGCGAAGCTCCTACTTTGGATATACGCTGGTCATCCGAAATACGAGGTGAGTTGCATAGTTTCTAGCTGTGATTATCGTAAATTAAAAAAAAAATATGTATGAAACGAAGGGTGAACAATTGAGATGGAATAAAATTAATTTAAAACAACCCACAAAAGAAGTATTATGTTGATTTTCAAGATATTTCATATACGGGAGAGAGGTGTTATTTGTGTTTAGGAAAGTGTATTGCTTAAACCCCATGTCTGTGAGTGCTTTAAAATGTGTAATACAAGTTCTCTGAACTAAAATCCTCTTACTCTCCTCTTTTTTTTATTGCAGCATCATAGTTGGAGCTCCTCGTGCTCAATCCACATTAGATTCGCAGAAAAACATCAACGAGACTGGTGCGATCTACCGGTGCCCTCTGACGAACGAATCCTGCAGTACGTATGTCCTGGATTCCGTAGGAAATGTTAATGCACGTAGCAATTACTCAAATGACTCGATACGTAAGGACTTTCAGTGGCTGGGAGGATCGATGGACGGCGGAACTCGGGATACCGATAAGCTCCTCGTGTGTGCTCCACGACTCTACTCCAAAAATTTAAAGAATGAAAATCGCTATATGAACGGAGTTTGCTACTGGTTACAAAATAGCATTGAAATCACTAATAAAACTCTAAAGCATGTGAACCGCATTTCACCCCTCCGCATGAAAACGATGCAGGTGATCAACAGAGGTTACTATTACATGATGGGCGAACTAGGACTGAGTGCGCATGTCACTGATAATGACTCAGAGTTTCTAATTGGAGCACCAGGTATCGATAGTTCGAGAGGATCAGTGATCCTGGTAGAAAACGTGGACTCCAAGAAGAGCGCTCTAGAGCACAATATAAACCACGTTCTACAGCCAAAGAATTGGAATCAGTCGTATGACTCGTACTTCGGCTATGCGGTGAGTTCCGGCTACTTTGACAGCCTCAATCCTTCCACCCTGCTCTACGTGGCCACCGCTCCCCATGCCAACAAACAATCGGGCGAGGCCTACATTTTCGATGTCCGGGGAGAGAGCATCCGGAAGTACACAGTCTTTCGGGGCGATCAGTTTGGTGAATATTTCGGCTATTCCGTGCTGGCGGAGGATCTCAACGGTGATGGAAACACGGACGTCATCATATCAGCTCCCTTTCACGCTCTGAATGATTCCTACGACAATGGTGCCATCTATGTGTTTATCAACAAGGGGTTGGTGAGTAATAAGTGGCATTAACTAAGTCACTTTTTGATTCGAGTATTCCTGGACTAAGTATGACGAACGCTTTCTTATCTTTCCAGTGCGAATTCGATCTCAAGATTTTACGTTCGCCAGTAAAAACAAATGCGCGATTCGGAACAACTCTTTCTCGCCTGGGAGACATTAATCACGACGGCTATAATGGTGGGTTTTCACAGTGATCCTGGCCTAAAAGTATGAATAAATAAAGTATTAAATTAATTATTATCTATTTTAAAGACGTGGCCGTGGGAGCTCCATTTGCCGGAAACGGATCGGTGTTCATCTACCTGGGCGGCGAACTTGGACTGCGGGATCAGCCGAGTCAGCGGGTGGATGCTCCTTCCCAGCAACCTTCCAAGTACGGATCGCACATGTTCGGCCACGGCCTCTCCCGCGGATCGGACATAGATGGCAATGGGTTCAACGACTTTGCCATCGGGGCCCCCAATGCCGAGATCGTGTATCTATATCGCACCTATCCCGTCGTCAAAATACATGCTTCTCTAAAGTCGGAAACGCGACAGATAAAACCGGAGCAGGACAAGGTGAAGATCACCGCCTGCTTTAGGTTGAGTACCACATCCAAGGAAGTGCGTGTGCAGGAGCAGGAACTGGACATTCGGGTAACCATTGACCAAAAGCTGAATCGGGCTTGGTTTGTCAAAACACAGGAAAATGAGATGACATTTAGGAAGACTGTTAGTCTTCACGAGAGTTGCACCGATTTCGATATCCAGTTTCAACACAGCAAAACACAAGACATTGTGGTGCCCATTTTCGTAAACATGCACTACGAACTGAACCAAAAGATTCCCGACAGCGGTGAGTTTATATATCCCATAGCCGCCATATAACTGATTAATCGGAAATGCCATAACTTTGGTGTTTGTAAAGTTAGGAAGTTGGGATTTTCTAAGGGTTTTATTTTTGGCCATTCTATCCGTCCTACTATTGGAAATGCCATAACTTTGGATTTTTTAAAAAATCCCAACTTTTTATGATTTTATTATTGGCCAACCAATATAATTTACAGAATATTAGCTTTCCTCTCTTGTTAGTAATTACATTTTGAACGATCTCATTTTCAATAGGTTTCTGCGAAACGTGCGCAATTGTGGATCCGACGGAACCGAAGTCTTGCACGGAGGCGATTGTTTTCATCACGGGCTGTGCCTCCGAGGTTTGTGTCGACGATCTTCAGATAAGGAGCAAGGACGTGAGGTATGCCAAGACTAGAGGAACATATATATATATATATGATTAATATACAGTTGTTAGTTTTTTAAAGAGTTATAATCAATGTCTTATTTCAATTTTCGTAGCTCCACTTTTATTTTGGGCAGTGCCGATACCATCGGACTGATTTACGAGATGACCAACAACGGCGAGACAGCCTACCTGCCCCAGTTCAACGTGACCAGCACTCCCCGCTTGGCTTTCTCTCAGGTTCCCGGAAACTGCAAAGTGGCCGACGCAGTTATGGTGTGCGACTTGAACCGCGGTCAACCGCTGGCCAAGGGTGACAGCGACTCCGTCACCATCAGCTTCGATGTGAGCCATCTCATCGGTCAGTTGCTGACCATCCACGCAGAAGTATTCAGTACGGGATACGAGAAGAACTCCACGGACAACCAGCAGATTGACAAGATCAGCTTAACGGAGTTCACCGAGATCGAAGCCAGCGGGTAAGATGCAAAAAAGCTAGTACAAGTAAGGTGACTCTAATCCCCATCATTTTCAGTGGTCCGACAAACGGTCAAACTGTTCTGAAACACTATCCTTATTCTGCGGAAATCATAAACCATTACGAGATTAAGAGCGGTGGTCCTAGTACCATCGAACAGTTAACTTTGTCCTTTTTTATTCCTGTGGCTTATAAGACGAATGATTCTATAAAAGTTATAGACATAATTAATATCTCCAGTTTGAAGACGCAGGCCACCTACAATTCCCAGTCGTTGGGCGTCGCTCTGTACGACCAGAATAATACCCTGCTCAATGGCTACCCCTTTCAGAACTTAAGCTCTTCAGCGGTTCGAAGACTTAGGGATCCTAGCCAAGAAGCAAATGCCCAGCTCAACGAGCTGCTCATTGAGGACATTCCGCCAATAGATCGCTCAATTGTGTTGGACTGCCGGGAAACCAACATGACGATCTGCGTGCGGGCCGAGATGCTGGTCCGATTAAGGCCGGGCAAACCAATTAACCTAAACATAAGTTTTAACGTGGATCTCAGCGCAGTGACGGATCACTGGGAGTACTTTGTCATCATCACCGATCTGAAGCTGCTCAAAAAGGGCGATCTCAAAGCCGAATCGTTTCAAATTAACCCGAAATTCAAACAAAATGTGATATACAAGCCATTGAAACTTAATATGTGGAAAATCATTGTTGCCGTGATCGGGGCATTGCTGCTGGTCGCTGCGTTATGCTATGGACTTCATAAGGCTTGTATTGGGGTAGTTAAGAGAAAAGGTTACCATATTAATGTTGCTTACTCCTTAGCTTGGATTCTTTGAACGGAAAAAGAAACAGGAACTGAAGAAGTTAATTCGAGAGAGTTTTCAGGTGTTGGATGAGGTAGAAGAGGAGGAGGAGAAACTGAACACGGAGGAGCCAGAGGCATTTAACATATACTAACTGAGATCGAAACACTTCATGGTAAAACACATATTTATGGACCAGTTAGCATTTGAGCTCTGGTTATATGAGGAGCCGTTTCCGAAGAATCGTTATGTTATTTCTATTTTTATTAAAATGTATATCAACTTTTTAAATAGTGTCGAATTAACCCAGTCTACAAAGCATTATAAAATCTAATATGTTTTTGAAGTGTTAATAATTTATTTTAATAAAAATAACATACAATTCTTAAAATAAATAAGTACAATCATAAATATTTATTAAAATGCATTGTTATTCTTAATCCTTGAAAATATTTAAAAACTAATTTAAATAATTAGCACACACTCGCCAAACATGAACAATTTAACCGACCTTTCAATATACCTATAACATTTACTCTATTTATGTACAATAATATCTAGTGCCGCCGAAAATAGCAGCTGCTCATAGAATACACAAACTTCTCCCATATAAGCAAGTAAAATGGACTATCTAAGGAGACGATATACACGTAGCTAACACACATTACAGAAGAGCTGATATCGTAGTGAAGTTGTAGACTACAATATGGGACTCACAGAGTTACAGGTATAAGTACATTAGGCTGCGATAAGTTTCTAATTGAGTTGAGGTAAGTGCTCATGATCGGCTTGGATAAAGTAGAGTGTTTGCTTTCAGATATGTTTCTGTAAAAGTTGCATCCAACGTTGCAATATGTATGACTGACTACACCTAGGAGTTTTGTAAAAGTACATCATTATTGAATATGTGCTTCGCATAACTCAGGCGATCAAGTATGCATTTCTTTGGTGGTTCCTATTGACAACAAACGAAAACATATATTTTTTGCACCTGCCTGTAGAGTGTATAACAATAACTATGATGCTTGCCTTTTAAATAAATACTTATATAAAAATACAGAGAATTTGTGAACTATGTATTGTCAAAATCATTAACACGTATGTAACTTGCGACCCCTCGAATAAATATGCATAATCTCTGATATCTGTTTCCTATATCTCAACGCTAATTCTTTAACATTTGTATCACCCACCTCTTATGACTAGTTCTCCCTATTGAGTACAGTGAGATGAGTGTGCAGCACCCACCATCCATGGGCCTCCTGCTGCTCTGCTAACACATTGTCTCGTTAAACGGCGGGTCCTTTTCCGATTCGGTGCTGCTCTTGATGTTCGACGACAGCTTGGCGATCTCGTCCTGCACCAGATGGGTGCTGATCTGGGGTATGGACAGCGCCGGGCTGCTGCTCTTGGCGGACGATCCGCCCGATTCCTCCGTGCTGGAGCTGCTCTCCTTCAGCACGTTCATGCCCAGCTTGCTCGCAAAGGGCTGCGGCTTGAGCGTGGAAATCAGTTTGGCCTGACCAGTCTGGCCAGCAGCCTGGGCCACTTCCGGCGTCAGAGGCGCTGCCTCGGCCGGCTGAGACGGCTTGCCCTGGTCCACGCTAAACTGTTTCTTCAGCAGCATGGGACGCGCTGGCGGTGCCGGCGCTGCCTGCGTCGTCACTGGCCCCGAGGCGCTGAGGTCCAGCGAACTGGAGCTCTCCTCCCGCAATCGCCTGCCGTCGGCCGCGCCCACCGAGGCGGTACGGATCGGCTGGTAACGCGCCGTGGCAGCGCCGCCCACAGCGCCAACGCTGATGCTAATTCCCGTCGCCGAGTGCGAGTCGCCGGCGTCCAGCGAGGGCTCTGCGGTCAGCGAGGGCGTGTCCACGTTGTAGGATCCCGTCAGCGAGGTGTTCGTCTCATTCGAGCTCTGCTTGATGAAGCGGTACGGGTGCACCGAATAGTCCGTTTCCGTGCTGGAGTTCTTCTGCAGGCTCTCGCTGGACTTTTTGAAAATCCGGCCGCTGCCCTCGTACGGCGGATTGAGGAAGTCACTGGTGGCCCGTGTGGGTACTAGTGGCGAGGGATAGGCCTGCTGCTCCATCGAGGAGTTGCGCTGCCAGGGGCGCTCGTTCTTCAGCTGAAAGCCGCTCGAGACGACGACCATGGCACCGCAGCTACCGGCCCCGCTGGTATCGCTACTGTCGCCTCCGCCAGCGCCGCCACCTCCGCCCACGCCCATTAGGTCGCCATCGACCGAGGGCTTCGAAGGTGACAGCTCCACGGCAGTCTCGCGTCGCAGCGGATAGCGATGGCTGTAGTCTATGGATACGCCGATCTGTTGGAGGAAAAGTGCGTTAAAGTGAGAGAACTTTTATAATGGGATCTAGGTTCATTATAATACATACCTCAAATCCCTGGGCGCTGGCATCGATGGAGCCACGCGACTCAATCAGTCCCTCCAATATGTTGTAGTCGTTCTCCTCGCACTCCTTCAGATGCTTCTTCTCCAGCAAGGCGGCAGCCTCAGCCCGGGACATTTCTGTTTTGGGGCGGTCCAGTGAAGCTGTCGGTTCAATGGGGAAAAGCAAACATGAGTAGGGCTGCAAACTCAATGGAAACGTTGTGGGGGAATTTTTTTATTTTTTGAGGCGGCGGAAGCAAGGCAATGATACGGGTGTTGCGCATTCACCCGGTTAGTTATTTACACTTTGCTCACGGATTTAAAAACGCCTCGCTGGGCGACGGAAAAAGGACCCAATCCGATTGGTGACCTTGCGCTCGTCGTGGCCTTGAGCCTGGCTTACCTTTGTTGCTCGGCAGGGACACCGTGGGCGATGCTATCATGTGGCAGACGCTCTCCAGCTCGTCCGTGATCGAGGTGTACTCGCTGTGCAGTTTCAGCAAGATATTTCTGGAGGGTTTCGCATGCAATACTGATTTACCTAGAGTTCGGAGTTCGTGGTTAGGTTCAGAGAAGAGATGTGTGCGAGAGAACAAACAATAAGGACTTGATTCGGTTACGGTCAATGGTTAAATGGTCAGTGCTAATTTGTTGGCCAAATCGGTTTGCTGGATTGGTTGTTTTGGATCGGTTTTTTTTCGGGTTAGGAGGGATGGCATGACCGGATTAGTAGCCTGAATTTAGAGCGCAATTTTGAGGCTGCTATGGAGTTCACTCCATAATGTCTACGTACCCGGATGAGCGGATCCCGGGGCTACGGGTACATCCTTGTCGCTGTCCGGCTCCGATTGCGTGAGGCTCATCTGGCGGCGGGAGAGCGAGGCCAGCTGGTTGAGACTGATGTGCGACCGGTTCATGTCAGCTCCGGTCAAGGAGTACGTCTCCGAGTTGCGGCGGCACAGGGAAACTGTGCGCTGTCTCAATGCCCGATGTCTGGCAGCTGTTGGCAATTAGAAGATGATTAGAATATGCTGCTAGGACAGCAGGTACAGTGGACACAACATAGAAGAACAGAAGGCAGAAGAAGCAGATTGGTTTAGAAGCTGGCGGCTAGGAAATTACCCTCAAAGTTGATGTCTGGCGCCGCATCATCGGAGTTGTCGCCACCCACGAGCGTCTGATCGTCATCGTTGGTGCCCATCGGCGTGAGGGTGTCCTTGCTTTCCGTGCTGGCCCCCGTATCCTGGCGCACGGTCACATAGGGCGTCCGCTTCACCGTCTCACAGGTCGATGGTCGCTGGGACATGGGCTGGTAGATGTCCGAGTCCGCCTCCGACTGCATCGACGCCTTGCGAACGACCTGCTCGTTGAGGGCCTCCCGGGACTTGACCACTTCGTCCGGTTCTTCTGGCAGCGGCACCACCTCGAAATGAGTGCCCTCGTCGAAGATGTACGCATCCGGACGAACTTCGGTCAGCGAACGATTGAAGCGACGCCGGGTGGTCACCTACATGGTATCGCCATAAATGTGAGCACAGAAAAAAAATGGGATGTCATCGATTCAATGATTTATTGTATAAACAACATATTTTAACAAAACATATTAAGTATAAATATAAATATATAAATAAATAATGTACCGTCACATAAAATTAATTTAACACAAGTTTATCCAAACAGAAATTTTCTGAGCTTGGAAAACAAGTAAAACAGCTACTAAAAATGTAGAACAAACTAAAATAAAATGTCTTCTAAAACATATTGTCATTTTAAGCTATCTAGTTTTTTGTTTTAAGAATATCGAGTTCAGAATGACATTTTCTGTCCCAGTGTGCTTGGTATTGCAGCGATATGTAATTCAAACGCACCTGCAGCGAATTTAAATTCAGTCCGGCGCCCAAGCCCAATGGCACAATGGCTCCTCCGCCACCACCGCCATTTCCGCCGGGTCCACCACCCGCCTCCGTGTCCGAAATTGAGATGGTGCGCATGCGCTGCATCTCCGACGGAATATTTATCGTCGAGCCGCGCAAATCATCCGTGCCGGCGATGTGCGTGGACATGAAGCGATGTATGACGGCCAAGTGGGAGAGTATCTGCTCCGAGGACTCCTCCATCTTTCGCAGTCGAAACTCAATGTTCTGTAACATATGAAGAAATACAACAGTTTTTAACGACGTTTCATTCGATTATTAAATTAGAAACGGTGGCAAATCCAATTAAACGGAAGGATATATTCCATGACATATATTTATTCAGAACAGTGATGGTAAAAGAAATGCTGCAACGGCTGCAGTAAAATGGTCATTCGGACGTGTCCAATTTTCAATTCACATGTCAAGACGTGCTGTCAGTACCCATGTCATTTCGGATAACACGAATCACACACGAAATTTACATAAAAATGCAAACACAGGATTGAGATGTCAGAACAAGGGGATGAGGGGCCGGTCTGATGACTACACACCTGAACGGTGGCCGTCTGTATGTTCTCCTTCTGATTGATGTCCTCGATTTTCTGAGACATGGTCTCCACTCGGTCCGTGGTGTTCTTAACCCGCTCGTCAGTCGACTGATTGAGGATGATTTCCTGCTCGTGGAAAAAGCCCTCGACGCACTCCTCCTCGAAATCGTACAGCCGCTCCAGGTCGTCCTTCTCCAGGAACAGCTTGAGACCGTTGTCCCGCTGCACCTCCAATCCTGCGGAATGCCGATCAAGTGGACACATGTTACATGGGAGTTAAAGGAAAATGCGAAAAACCAAGGATTGACAATAACAACAGCGCCCGGTGGAAATGGAAATGCACAATGGAATCACAAGTGAGCCAAATCGTTTCGGCATAACCCAATTAGGAGGTGTTGTTATTGTCGTTTGCCAAGTGGCAAGGTTGATTTCAATTCATAGGAACAGGTGGCGTATACGTAATGCAGTTAGTTACAGAAGCACACACAGTCGACAGATGGGGCAGGCACGCGGGGGAGAGAAGTTAGATATTTGTACATTATTGCTGCTCAGCTCACAAAGACCCAGACACGATAGACTCACAGGGAACAAAGCTAAACTTGCTCATCCCGGGCTCACCTTTCGCCTTTCGCACACAGTACTTGAGCAGCGAATAGAAGTGGCACAGCGCGATAAAGGGCGGCGGCAGGACGGGCTTCTGCTGGTACTCCATCACCACGGTGAAGCGCTGGAACATCCAAACCTATACGGAAAAGTCATCTTATTAATATTGATCAGCAAACTGGGTATATTTCAGGTGTACAGATATATATCTAGGAACGCTTTACGTTTAACAGTTTAAAACCTACATTGAGCTGGTTTTTATTTGCACTAATCTTTATCTTAGCGCCGAATGATATGGTTGAACAATAATATAATTCATATAAAATAAATAATATATAATATAATATTTTAAAGATTGAAAAGATCGAAAAATAAAGGTTTAATAGTTGATAGTTCAACGATCGCATTGAAAATTGAAATTATCTATGGTTTGTTAAAACACTCTTTAGCTCCCAAAAAAGCCTTGAACATTAAATTGAACCTTGTTTTAAACAACATAACCTTTGGCTCTATTAACAAAACCCCAAAGCAATCGATCGCACTCACCTGATGCGAAACCGAGTTGACCTCGTTGAAGATGTTGTTGAACACGGCGATGAGCAAATTTATCAGCAGAATATTGGCAATCAAGAGATACATGGACATGGTTATCGGCGTTACCCAATGGCCTGCAATCCAATTAGTTGGGGTGTGTTAAAGGTGCGGAGTCAATTTTCCGGGACGATAGGGAACCGTGGACCCCCCAAACTCACCTGTGACGCATCTCGGCTGGTTGGGATCCTCACCGCAGGGAGGGTCGATATCGCCGGCGAACACCTCGCCGTACAGCATGAAGTAGGGTTGGAAGGTGACCTGGACAACGATAAATTAAAATCACCATTAAAGCGCCATCTGAGGGACCGGGGGCCATCGCCATCGAGACACGAAATGGCCGGGCGTAATTCAATTTGCGACCGTCGCCCAACATAAATGCAAGTTTTACACATTGAAACACAGTTTGGTTATTTTTAGCCATCACCTGGCGGCGTTTGGGTGTGGGAGTAGTAGGTGTGGGTGGGTGGTTCGTTGGGGGGGTGGTGTGTGTGTGTGGGATGCAACATAGCTTGATTTCTAATTTTCCGGGGCAATTCTTTCGAAATTGGACCAGCATGCTATATATTTACACAATGATGTCCCATCTCATTTGCATAAAACAGCTGGATCACAAACAACATTATTCAAAGGTTCTCTAATTAAAAATTGTGTATTTGCCTTCTAACTATCATCTTTCATTCATTAAACAAACATCGATTCTGGCCTAGAGCTAAATATTTGCATTATACTGCTGCAGGGAGCTCAAATAATTTGCATGCAAAACTGAAAAGAATTCTATTGGGATTGAATTAACAGTGAAGATATTTCATGCGGCAAAACCAACACATAAATTGAAAAAAAATTGGGAACTCGATTATAAATATTCATAAGCGAAAACAGAGTACACACATTTACCTTAAAGAGGCAAAAGAAATGGGCTAAATACTTCTTTGTACATCATGCAGAGTATAACGATTGATAAAAATGCATTGGACTAGAAAGGAAAAGAAGAGTTTCGGCACGCCGAAGCTGGCCTTACCCTTGCAAATTCAACTCGGATTAGGTTTTGACAACCTTGAGTAGAGGATTATTGTACGGACTTTTCAGTTTCCTTTGCAAGAGTCGAGAGGGGAAATAAAGAATTTGAGATTTCGGAGCAGAAGTAAGCTTTAGGGGGTCAAGAGTCAGAGGAGAGAGCAAAAAAAGGTAAAAATATTAAAGGGATACAGTCGAAAATCCAACGGAGTTGAAAGTAGGGAGAGGGGAGTCCACATAAAACTGAAGTTGAAACTGAATACTTGGCACACACTGATCTCCATCAAGATACAACATCAACTATAGACCACACGAATATGCAGCATATGGGCACACAAGGATATCTGAATAATTATTGTTTTTTTTTTTTTTTTTTTTTTTTTTTGGGAAGACGCAGCTAGAGCATTCTACAGTCGGCTCTCTAAATAGCAAACCAAGTTCGTCAATCACATCTTGCGTTACATTTGTCAAGTTGCCGCTCGTCAAATTCGAATGCTCATTGTGGATGGGTGGAGCTGCAGATGTAGTTGTCGTTGCCGCTGTGGAGTTGGAACCCGAGCTGGTGGTGCTGGCTGCAGTGGTGGTCACAGGTGGTGCACCCATCGTATGATAGCCACGATGATAGCTGGAACGGGTATTGTGCCCCAGGGCACCTAGAAATCCGGGTGCCGTTATTGAGCCGGCAATAACCTGGCATTTGGCAATTTACGAATACATTTAACGGGCGTTTTATGCGATTAAAAATGGCAAAGGTGAGGCGATATAGTGACAGATTTGAGTTCGAAATGTAGGGGACAAATGACAGAAAGAAAGAAAGAAGAGTACAATACGAGACGGTCAATTTAAGCGGCATTTGTTTGGTGATTTTGATTAAATTCTAATTAGTCAACTACTTAATGTAAAGTGGGTGGGATGGAGCACCAATCGACAAAACTACTCGTACGTAAAAATGTTTTGCTTGCATCACTACTGAGGAACGCAGGCCAAAAACTTGCTTTGCTTGCTATTAAGTAAATGTATGTACTCCGCATCGTTAGTAATATTTATGGGTTAAGCTGCAATAAAAGTCGTCGAAAAAAACACACACTCTCGTTCTTTATGTGTGTGTTGGTGTGTGTTAATTAGGCTTACATACGCACAAACACTCAGATCAGGGGATTAGTTTATTTACATAAAGACGAGGGCATTATGTTCTAAATAACCTACCTCCTTTATAAGACCCCATGTTGGCTGTTTGTTGGGGTAAAGAATTGCCTGTCTGCTGACACCAAAACTCATCAGGACGACGGCCAGCAGGACCACAAAGTATATCATGTTCTTCACCATTTTGCCCATCATGGTGACCAGGGGACCTGCAAAAGATTATTCAGCATTAACCCAAATTAAACAGTTTTTCATTACAAAATTTAATGAGTGTAGCAGGTTTTACTCTACTCCACTTACAAATATTCTCAATTTATAAATGTTTGCTTTTCTTAATCTATTTAAGAACCTAATACCTTACCCAGATATTTATTTACGCCCAAGATGTTCAGGATGCGCAGGTACCAGTAGATGCTGTCCACACAGTAGATCACCCGGCCAATATCCATGGTGGTCTCCTGAAACCGGAATGCCAGACCGATGACGAAGAGTATTATGGCGGCGCCGTCGCACGGATTCCACATATTCCACGCCCACACCGAGAATTTATGACTGTTCGGCGAATCCGCATTCGTAATGGGGCCCATCGAAGACGCGTTAATTCAAGCGTGAGAGGCACATATTGAAGACAAAAAGTAATGGAAATGCGCACAACTGTGAAATCCGCCCAGCTTCATTTGCACTCATCGACAGATGCAATTAAACACCAATAATAGAGGTGTGTGGGGAACGCAGTCTACTTACGTAATGGCCACCGGTTCGGAGGATATAATTTCGCGCACCTTTTCGAAGCCCAGCGTGGTGATATATGCTATCGAGTACCACTCCTGCCACCGCGGCATCTTCTCCATTTTCACCAGCACCGTGAAAGAGAACATTATGAGAAAGAACATGTAGGCAATCTGGAATAGGGAATGTTGAGGCTAATGAAAATAAATCGAAAATAACTAAAAATCTTATTCATTTCAAAGCCAGAGTCATGAACTCAGAATAAAGGCATACATTTTCAGTTAATTAGCAAAAATGTTTCACAATTTAAGTTGTAATGAACGTTTTTTATCAGCTGTCATGTCTTCTTTATCTCGAGTTCTGGTTCCCCAATTTTTATAGAATTAAAGTTTGTGTATAAAAATAAAAATAAAGAATAAAAATGTAAGTTCGAATTAATGTTTTTTATCAGCCTTCATTTCTTTTTTATTTTCTAACTCGAGTTCTGGTTCATCAATGTTTCTTAGAATACAAATTTGTGTCAGTTTGATACACTAAGCGGGATTTTCGGTTCAAAATCTATACAATATTTGGGAATTTTATAATATTTCATTTTTTCCCAGTGCCTCAGCATCGGAAATGAAGCACACTAACCATAGCCAGCTCGATAGTAATTTCCGCCACTTACCGAATCGGCCCAGAACTTGGTTATGGGCGCCGTGTAGAACTCGTAGAACTTCTTTTTCAGGCGCAGCGGCTGGTGCTGCTTCACCTCGTTGTATTCGGAGAGGTTGAAGAACTCACGGAATTGGGCAGGATCCGAGTCGGTGAGGGAGACCTGTGGAGAGATACGGGCGATATTAGTGGACCTGCTGGGGAGGGACGGGATGCGGAGAAGCGTTCGATAGTTTTTGCCTTAATTAAATCATCAATGTGCAGTGAACATTCAAAGAGAGCCACGTGAGGGTTCTGTACATTGGGGAATTGCGTATACGCCCCATTAAATCAGCGTGTCAAATGTGATTTGCTTTTGCTTTCCAATTAATTTGCTGGTGTTTAAGGCTCGGTTTGCTGTTACTATTTATACGCGTGTTTAGTTTCCAGACACAACATGCAGAACAATTTAATTAATTTAAGCATTATGCAAAACAAAATGGTTTTAGCCGCGGGATATTGCAAATGTGCTGACAAAATGTAGAATAGAGCACTGTTCTACGGAGGAAGGAAAATCGAAGGAAATTTAATAAAAGGTGTACTGTTGAATTTAAACAATTGGCTACGAAAAAGTGTTTGCAAATGAAGCTACGAAATGCGCATTCCAAGAGGAATAAAATGGAGCAAACTACGAAAGCTAGTTACAGAAATGCCATCGAAATCAAAAGATCTTGAAGGAGAAAAATTAAATACGGGTTCAACTAACTTTGGAGGGCTGTTCTTCCGCTCCAGCAGTGAGATTAACCTGTAAATTGATACGACACAAGTACTGGGACATTAGAATGACGTGGGGGGTTTACAAATTCAATTGTTCCATCCCTATATAGATGGGGGATTGAGTATAACTGATGTGCTGACTGGGTGATACCATTTTGTCATATGTAGGGTTCTGGTGATTCGTGTGTTTGCCTACGGGTTGAACTACAATAACCAAATAGAAATAAAAATAAACACGGGGAAACGGCATTTCGTTGATTCTGTTCTGTGCTGTCATTTCAAGTATACAAAATGTTATGGGTTGAGCAAAATGGCAGTCTTATCGCATTCTGAGTCGAGGGTTTTGAATGAAAAAATACGAGAAGTTTGTGTATGAAAGGCGGTTTGTGTTTGGTTGTTTTGTGGAACTACTCACTTTGCCATTTTCGTGTACTTTTGTATCGCGCACTGAGTAAGTATCCGCCAATAGAGCCTGCAACAATTCACGCATATTTTACGCATTTATCAGATAGGGAAATCACTCTTTTATTTTACTTTCTAATCTATTTGAGCGGTGATCTTTGGACAATATATTTGAGTTCAGATGAAGAAGTGTAGAAGTGTGTGTCTTAGGTATAGTTTTCTAAGATGTTTTGTAGTTACAGAGAAATGTTTGAAGTTAAAAGTATTGAAGGTATTGGCCAATAACTTTATCACACATACATAGGCATTCCACAGATACATATATACACAGGAGGAAAGCAAACTACTATTAAATACAGCCCCCTCCTTTTCACTTGCACTTTAATTTGGTTTGGTGATTAAGGGATTACCCCTTTCTTGGGGGAAAATGGGTGGGGATGGAGGCGGATTTTGTGCAGTGCCCATGAAACTGAAAAACAATATTTGCACAAGTGCCGAGCTTTTCCCCTCCAGCCTTCACTATGGCAGTTTGACATAGACCTCCTGTAATTGTGGCATTTGATGTGGTTCTGTTGGCTTCACAGAGTGATTGGGTGACTGGGTGGTTATGAGTTTGTGCCGAGATTATAACTTAATTTAAGTTTAAGCCAGCACTCGGCTGTTGCCAATGATTTTCATTACACTGCTAATGGAAATTCGCACTTAATTCGAACCAAGCGGGAGGACTTTAAAATTTTATGGAAAGCATTAGAGGCAAAAAGCTACTTGAATGTAACGAAGGGCGGGCAATGTTCGGTCACTTACATCTGTTGAATTCGAGACACTCTTAAAGGAGGGCGAACTGTTTTCAGCTGGCATAAGCTTGCACTTTGGAAAATACATATTCAAATAATAGTTAGTGGAGAAATTACATTACATTAAGAGCTGAGTGAAATGTAATGAATATTAAATGAGTCCTAAACTCCATATAGACCATTTAAGAGACGCCTGAGCTGAAGTAAGCTATCGAATAAGATGAAAACCGTACGTGCTCGTGCTGCCGCTTGGTTAAGCCCTTCCAAAAATAATTATGTTAATAAAATCAATAAAAATGAAAACATTTTCAGTGAGCCATAATTGGGGGCCCCTAAAAAGTAAGTTCATTAATTTCCATAGTAACTGGAGTAGAAAAGGTGTATTAGCGGATATACCGCTAAAACTGGTTTCCTTTTTCGTTTTTTTTTTTTGTTTTTGGTGTTTATTTTTATTAAGAGTGCAACAGAATCACTTTAAATTATACTTTAATTTATCATTAAGGAATATTTGTATAATTCTTTAAAATGATTTATGTGGCACACCTGAAAAGCAAGACAGTCAAAACTACACCATTTCAAGATAATATATAGAACGACACTCCCTGATAAGTTCGATTTTATAAGAACAAGTATATATACCATATAACGATACAGACCAAAGCACAAATATTTACTAAACAAATAAAATGTGAAGATGGTAAAGTCGGATCCGATAGCAAACAAAGTACAGTACATATAGTTTTATGATCTGGCAACCGGATAGAGACAGATATATGTATAGAGATAGAGACAGAAACAGAGCAGAGACAGCAAAGAGAACATATACGTGTGTGTATGCATAGAATAGATATAGACGACTGAACAGCAAAGTAACAAGGAGTCATTTAGTTGACTTAGATCTGTTTGGTTGTTACTACCTTGTCGCGATTATTAGCACCCGCGCCCATCCTATATCTCAAGGAAATGGATCTTTTGGCTTTTAAAAGGGAGCTCTATAAACAGACAGAGTTGGTTTTAGGGTTGATGAACAGCAGAGCGATAAATTGGTAAGTGGTTAATGGTAAACGTTAGATGTCAGATTAGTATAATAAATTGAATAACTAAACGCTGAGGCTGAAAACGTATAAAGGCACACATTTATGGACTGGCACATATAGACAACGAAACCAAAATAAAATGGAAAGTTAGTAAGAAATGAACAAAATAACTTTAGAGTACTAAATCAATACACAAATACCTCAGCATCCGGCTGCGAACGATCTGAGTCATCATTGTCTAGATTTTGATTTTCCAGATGTTCCTCCTCAGTCTGCGGCATCTGCTGTAGCTCCTCCTTCGATTTGAAGTCCAGCTGTCTGATGTAGAGGGGCATCGCTAAGCCCAAGATGACCTAAAAAATAATTTCAATAAAGAAATAAATAGAGGAAGAGAGCGCCCGATCCCACCTTGAAGTTGGTATTCTTGCGGGTTCGCAGGCCTCCCATCCAGAGATCCGCCAGGATCACCTGACTGCAGGGATGAGCCAGCAGGGCACGATGGTTGGCAGCCACAGCCAGCGAAAGGCAACTCTGATTTGACCAGGAGTGCAATTCACAGGTAAGCAGGCGTTGCGCCTTCTCCGCATCCTGTCTATAGCTAAAGTCCAGCAACTTGTTGCCTAAAATGAAAACAGGAAAATCATTGAACATATTAAATAAACTATGCCTAAGCATGAAAAGTATTGAAGTTTTTAAACCATAAATAAATTAGAATTTGTTCAATTTAAACAAACTATTTTTAAATCTACAACTTGTTTAAACTAATTAGATAAACGTTGGGTTAACTTTGCTTATAATGGCTCCTTGCTTTAATTATTAGAAAAAGGTATACACTTTCTACACAAAATTGATAGTTGATTGAGACATCTGAATTATTAAAAATACCAGTTAGTTGCTTTAAAAATTTCGTTAATTTGATTTACTATTTGTGTGACCCTTTGACTCACCTTTACTCTCGAACTCTTTGGCGTAGGAGCGCAGTTCCTCGTAGATTTCCGTGTCCAGGTCGTCCTCGGCGGCCTCGTGGGCCATGGCCTTGTAGAGTTTGCAGGACACCAGTGACTTGGCCAGCGCCTCCTCGCCGTGCGTCCACATGAGCAACGCCATCTGTTGTCGCTTGGTCAGCACGGCCCAAATCTGCAAAGCAATCTCGATGTGCAACAGGGCGGATGAGTGATACGCTAAAAACCGCTCACCAGCAGCTCGTTGAAGGGGAACTCGAAGAGGGCCATTTCCGAGGTGAAGGGCAGCAGGCCGGTGACCAGGCTCAGTGAATTGGCTCCGGCATACCGCTGGTATTGGTAGGTCGAGGACTTGCGGCAGGCATTTGCATAGCTGTTCATAACCTTGGCGTAGATGGGTCGGAACTTGCGGCGCGTGTAATAGGATCTGTGGGGAGGCAGAGGACAGAAATCTAGTTGCTATTGGGATGGTATTTTTTCGCCCGGCGGCGGCAATCTAATGCTCCCAACGATTTGCCTCAGTAATTTCGCATTGTATCAGCTTTTCAAAAAATGCCAACCTACTGATGGACATCCGTTGCTGCAGGGAGACTTGAATAACAATGAAAACGGCTCCATTTCGATTCTATTTTTTCAGTTCTTCGCCCTTTGTTTGCTCACAGCTTAAGAGATTTCCAGCGCAAAATGTAAATGTAATTTGGTTTTGGTCGTGTACTCTCAAGAAGAACAAATTTATTGGGCTGGCCAAATTCGGAGGCACCTGGCGGCGTTTTACGAGCGCACAATTAAATTCAGCACATCAACACAAACGTCGATAAATTATTTATGACAAATAAAAGGCAAATCAATTGAGTTGCCCCATGAACCTGCAGGCAACCGGCAACAGGCCAGGACATTCGCTTTTTATGTTAATCAAATCACAAAACTTTAACGCTTTTAATTACGCCCAACTTTTCGTTCAGCCTGCTCTCGACATTGACGACACATTTAAATGTCTAGAGTCTAGACATTGAAAACCAGGCAGCAACAGTCAGGCAAAACTGCCAAAAGTGCCAGAAGCCAGGCCAGATGTAAGCCAGCCGACCGAGAAAAGGCCAAGGACCGAATCCGAAAACCCTAATTTAATATAAACACATCAGTTGTGACGCCGGCTCATTGCCTAGATAGCCTTTGCCTTTTAGATGGGCATTTGTCAGATAACTTTCGGCCAAGGCAGGTCCTTTGATTAAAGCACAAAGGCCAAAAATCACGGAAACAGGGTTCGCTAGTATGGTAGAATAACAAACAGAAAACAGGACTACAAAAGACAAGTAGTGTCAAATTTGTGTGCTTATGTTTCAAATAAAAAAGGGATTCTATACGCTCAGTAAATAAAGGTTCAACTCCATATCAAAATGGCTTTATTGAAAATAAAAAGCATTCAAGAAAGTAGGATGGCAAGGACCAAAACAATTTAAGCTGATTGAAAATCGATGAATTTTAACTTATAGTATTGACACAAATCTAATTTCATTGACTTGTTCTTTTTATTTGTATTAAATAACGAACTTCTGGTAACCAAAAAACCCACAAGCATGTTGTCTTATTTTCGTTTAATATTTTAATTAAATTTCTCTGCCTTAACCAGACTGAAATTGAGAGATTTAAGTGCTTAGCTCGCCCAATCAAGCCAAGTCAACTTGTTAGGGCCACAATTTTATGCATGATTTTTAATTAAATTGAGTGATTCCAGGGGGCGGTCAGTTGGCCAACCGAGGTGTTTTTTATTGAGACCACAAACCGTTACCAGGGGTCGGCAGTCACTGACCCAAAGAGCCGCAACTTATGAGCGATATTAAACAGCATTGTGGTCGCGGGAGCCGCGTTAACTGAATTTAAGCAGCCACCGCCTTTTCGCCTTGCTGGCGAAATATTAATGCTGCATAATTAAGGGGTGCTTTGCCTTGGCATCCTGTTCCCTTTGACTTTTGCCCTGCCCCATTCTGCAGCATCACCAGCATCAACATGACAAAGCGAAACAACCGCCAACTGCCAGGGAAACGCGGCTCTTGTTAACTTGATGTGCAAACTTATTACACTTTCATGAACAAATTTTCAGACATCAAGTTTAATCCGCAACACGTTTAGGGATGACTTGACTTGGCCCATTGGGTCAGGCGAATTCTACCCTTTTTTTGGGAAAATAATAGCACACAAGTTTGGGACCTAACTGTTGAGTTGTTTTTTCTGAATTTGTTATATGTATTTGTTTTTTAAATTACAAACTCTATTTGCTCAAATATTTAATTTAAAAAAAGTGAGAATAGAAATAATAATAAAGTCATAGCCGTAGAGAAATTCCTTGAACAAAAAGAGACATATATATCACATTCGCAGAACGACATTTCCCCATTCCATTTCTGCTCAGGAATTTTAACAGCTGATACTGTCACTAAAACTGAATAAAGCCTTAGAAATTAAAGAATCAGAAATAAAAGATAAGTATGGAAAATCTAGCCATCCTCAAACCAGTAATTTAAAAGGTTTTATTTGTTTTATGAGCTATTTTCTTGAGGCTTTGTAAATGGTAAACAGGGAAAATAAAGAGGCTTATTAATTTCTTTTTCAGCGCGACATGCCTCAATTTAATTTCAGCTGTGGAAAAATAGCAGCTGGAAGAGCTATGGCACTGCACTCACCGATATGCGCCGCCCATTAGTTTATTGATCACCAGGCCGATGTCGTGGAGCGTGTAAATGTAGCCCTTGGGTATATGCGGTCGGACATCGCGCAGGATGTAGCTGCGGGCGGGAAATGGAAAGGCACAAGGACAAAGTTAAAATTTACATAGGCCGAAAGCAAAATATTTGGGGCGGCGTCGATAAGGGTCGTCCAGCGCACTCACCCCAGCGTGTTGGCCGGACCGTGTTTGGTGTTGTAGAGCTCCTCGAGGCGCGGTATTGTTAAAAATTTCTTCATCGAAACGCCATTCTCCAGGAGTAATTTGACAAAATCGATTCTATCGTGCTCCAGAGCCTGCATCATGGCCTCATCGAGGGCGCCTGCAAAGACATTGTAATTTAAACAAATGCAAGGGGGGAAATCCCCCGGTCCCCTTGGTGACCACGAGGCGTCGTCACCCACCATTTGGCCATTCCTGGCCATAGACGAATATCTCGCTGCGCGCTATGTCCACCCGATTCCACGTCAGGGCCAGACTCAATTGCTCCGGAGGACTGAGATGCTGCGACTTGAAGAGGGCCGTCAGGATGGTCTGATCCAGCTCCTGCGCCTCGCCCTCGGGCTTTTCCTGTATGCGAAATACGGTAATCTGGCGGAGAAATTGAAAAAAATATACATAAAAATAAAAATGGAAATAAAAAGAACGCAAAGTATCTCTTAATGTAGCCCCCATCGCACATAATTTGTTTGCCTAGGCCTGGCCCCCGGCCAAGGACTTGCTAGATCCTGCCGCGGCGTCCTGCTCATTCAAAAACCAATTAAAATCTTAATAACATCTGCGGCGGAATTGACGAAAAGCCAGCACTTTTGGCCCACAAATACTCGTACTCGCACTCGCACTCAGGAAACTGTCTGCTCCTGCTTGCGGTGATTTAAAATTCATTACACGTTCAATTGAATTTTGTAGCCTAATTATTTCAACGGGTCTACGAGCATCAATTAAAAATTTAAATCGCTGCGCGTAAAAGTCTCAAGTGATTGAAAAGTTAGCATCTCGCACCCTGGATAATTTGAAGCTCCAATCTTCCGGGCAACTTAATTGAGCAAAGCCCCGCTGGGTTATGCGATTTTAATTGATGGCTCACACCTATAAATAATTCCTCGGAAAATTCACCTGGGGCCACTTTCCACACTTACCTAAGGGGTAACTTTGATGTAAATACTAAATAAATAACTCGGTGCCGAAGGGCATAAACTTTTAGTATATTAATAGAAGAAAAACATTTATAAATGTTTATATTTTCGCATATGAAAGACATTAAATTAAATTACTCATAACAAATCCCACTCCAGTATCTACCACACTTCCAAATCAATCGCATTTGCAAACCTTTGAGCTTCTCACCTTTCAGTCTGTTAATTAAATTAAAATGTGGCAAAAAAATTCAGTACACTGAAAAGCTATCAGCTTATGTTAATTACCCAATCACTTAATTACATAACTTTACTATACAACTTAAGAATTAATTACGGGTTTTGTGTTGACAGCTCACTTCTTAAAATAATTCTCGGAAATTCCCCTGGGGCTTACTTCTACCCACTAAAGTTCCCCTTTTCGAGGACTTTAAAGGACTTTCAAACTCCAATCCCGCACAATCTTACCAGGTTCTTGTTTCGCGTGCACTGCAACAGTTCCTGATAGAGTTTCTCGGATTGGTCCAGGCCCACCTCGAAGGTCTTCTGTATGGTCCCGATGAGATAGTCCCGCATCGACTCCAGTACCGGCTGCTCCTCACCATCCGAGGCATATCTACATATAAATTTTGTTAAACACAGCATTGTCACAACTCGAAAGGGCGCCCAATTATTCAGACTAATTAAACAACAAAATTAAATGTGGCACACACAAAAAGGTTCGTCGGAGGATTCGGTGGAGCCCCCAGCTCCAAGTTTTGTGTGTGTGCGGTGAAGACGGCTGTTGTGTTGGGTAAATTTAAATAATTTGGCAAATGTCGCGTGCCGGGTCAAAGGACATGCCGACATGTTCTTAATTAAATTTAGACAAACTGCGGTTTCTCATTAAGTTTCCCGGGCACACGCTTTAATTCCAGACAAATGCCATATATCTTAAAGCTAAGCACCCCGACTATCTGCATCTACATCTACATCTACTCACTTGTGGACGAAGGCGAGCAGGTCGGCGGCACGCCCGGATCCGTCACACACGACCACCGGAACCGGCGGCGAATCCGTCACGTACTCGAGCACCGCACGTATGGTGTTTGTGCCGCCCTCGATCACCAGACAGACTACGGGCGTACTGGAATGTGTGACTACGGGAGAATGGCACAAGAGGTAAAGATTTGAGTCGGGCAATCCATGGGGGGCATGCAACGGGGATTAGTCTGATTCACGGGGTGCAGGCCGCTACTGAGGATTCAACAGGTCGATTATGACTCTTCACCTGGTGTGTGAGAACACTCAACGAAAATGTATAACTCGTTCTTCAAATTAACAAAATTGAACGTATGTATGTCGCTTAAATATCGAAAATTCTAAGGAAATAATATCAGCATACTTGGAGAGAGAAGAGTATATGAAAAATTATCCTTCGATGAAAAGAAAAATTATAGAGTTGCATTATAGATTTAAAAAAATCGAATTCAAAGTAAGAAACTAGTTTGTCTAAGAGTAAAAGTTTCCAAAAAATGATTTCAATGTTTGAAGCGAAGAAATTATTCATAAGAAATGAAATAAATTTCAGTATACCGTTTGTTTTAAGCCAGTGATTCTTTGCTAGAAGTATAAGTAAATTTTAAAAAAGTCTTAGGAATCTGGGTATTTACCAATATATTACAAGTAACTGACTTATCTTGAGAAAGAATTATAAAAAGAATGCACAATGATTTAGAAAGTATAATCTTTCTCTCGCTTTTCTATTGTTTATTGTCTTTAAACTTTAAATGGTTTTTCAAGCTCAGCTACTAAAGCTTTTTCATTTGAAATTAATGCATTTACCGAAGTAATAACTCTTAGTTTTCCATTAGAAAAAAATAATCTTTTTGTTATAGGAGTATAACCGTCTAAAACCCTTCGACTGTCAAGCCAAACAAATCGTTTTCTTAGAAGGTCTCCTCATTATAAATAAGAGGAAATGTTCCATTGTAATTTTCCGAGTGCAATAAAAACTCCCGACGACAGCTCGCCACATCAGTCTGAAAATCCCCGCCATCCGGAGCTTAGCCCGCGGCATTGGCCATGAAAAGAAATGGCTTTCAATAGCCTCCGATGACAAGGAGCTTCAATCTGCGGCCTGATTGGCCTTTTGTGCCGTCGAGCTGTCACATTCTGGCTTTTGTCATCAACTTACATGGGTGTAGCTTCAGGTTGGATATGAACTTCTCCAGCTTGCGTCGCAGGATCAATTCGGCGCCATACTTGGCCTGGGTGCCATTGTCCACCAGTAGGAAATAGGCATGGCGATTGTTCAGCACGGCCAACTTGGATCTAAAAAGGAGGAGAATGTGTGCAGGCAATTGCAACAGGTTACTCCATTTAATTGCAGTGGGAATTGCAACAGCTAATACTCATGAATTTCTAAGCCAGGGGCCGTGGCACAATTTAACTTGTTGCTCTGATTGGTCACATAAAATATGCATTAGCCGTTGTACTCACCTGGGCGAACTAATGCTGTGGCAGGGAACCTCGCGATTGTGGCCCAGCAGCTCGTGATTGCGCTCCACAATGCCCCAGGGAGCGATGCCGATGCTGACCACTCGTCCTGTCCGCTGCTGACCCTCCAGGAGCAGGGCGTCGCCCACTTGCTTGGTGACGCCTGTTTGCGAGCAGAGAAAGTACAACAATGGCCACGTTGAGCAAGTGCGTAAACAAGTTTGTCTCCGCCGAGGATTGCGATAGTCTCACCGCCCCCACACTCTCCGCAGTTCCAGATTTTTATATCTTAGTTGGGAGGGTGTGTCTAAAATTTAATAACGACTCAAGCACAAAACCCAGACGACAAAAAAGGACGAAAAGCAGTCGAATGAAAAATGTAATAAAGTATAACAGATTCCAATGCGACTATGATGTGCGCTTCTAGCCAATCGAAAATGAAACATTCCTTTTTATTTTATTTGCTGTATTGTCACATTCAAAATAAACTAGTCAAAACACCAGTTTTTTCTCATAATCAAATACAAAAGTTGACATTTTCTTTTGAATAAAACTGTAGCGTAAATATCGCTTCGAGCAAATAACATTTTTTCTCACATGAAACGATTTATGAAAACTGACACTTCATCAAATATTTCCAGTCAGTTAATTACATTTTTACCAACAAATTGAATAATAAACAAGAAAGGAAAGCTAACTTCGGGCGGAGCCGAAGTTGATATACCCTTGCAGAATATTCTGTAAATAATATTCTCCAAAATTATTCATATGATGCATTCTTAATACTAATAAAAATCCCAACTTCCTAACTTTAAAAACACCAAAGTTATGGCAATTTCAATCGTTCAGTTATATGGCAGCTATAGGATATAGTCGGCCGATCCCTATAAAATTTGGTAGGTCGGATTGATTGGCCAAATATAAAACCCATAGAAAATCCCAACTTCCTAACTCTAAAAACACCAAAGTTATGCTATTTCCTATCGTTATATGGGAGCTATAGGATATAGTCGGCCGATCCTTATGAAATTTGGTAGGTCGAATTGATTGGCCAAATAAAGAAGCCATAGAAAATCCCAACTTCCTAACTTTACAAACAGCAGAGTTATGGCATTTCCTATCGTTCAGTTATATGGCAGCTATAGGATATAGTCGGCCGATCCCGGCCGTTCCGACTTATATACTGCGTGCAAAGGAAAGAAGGGTGTGTGCAAAGTTTCAATTCGATAGCTTTAAAACTGAGAGACTAGTTCGCGTAGAAACAGACAGACGGACAGACAGACGGACAGACAGACGGACAGACGGACAGACGGACAGACGGACAGACGGACAGACGGACAGACGGACAGACGGACATGGCTATATCAACTCAGGAGGTGATCCTGATCAAGAATATATATACTTTATAGGGTCGGAGATGTCTCCTTCACTGCGTTGCACACTTTTGACCAAAATTATAATACCCTCTGCAAGGGTATAATTATTCTGCTTTACAAGGAATTTCATTAAAATAAAGTGCTGGAAAAAAAACAATGAATTCGCTTTCGGACTACACCCATGTACCCATGTCCACCCTTCCTGGGCTGGACAATCCAATTTATTTGGGGAACCTGATGCACCCGCGCCTTCCCCAAAGTAATCCCGGTATACCCCAATCATTGGGCTACTGGGTAGCACAATATGTTGACTGGCAGGCAGTTGAAGTGTGTACAATCACTGGCTGCGTGATTTCCGCTTGGGATTTTATTTATTTAATTTTCGACTGGGGTCGCTCATCCGCACTCTGTTTTCTCCGTTTTCCTCTTTAAGTTTTCCCGGGCCCCCATTTATTTGTTTGCTCGCTTGCCCTGCTCATTTTTCTTTGTGCTTATTTAAGTTGGCCTGGCCGTAATCGCCGGCCATAAAACTGGGTAGTGTCCTTTCATAAAACTTAAATGAAACGGAATGCTCACCGGTGTTGGTGCCGCCGGTGAATATCCAGGCTCCGGTGGTCTTGGCCGCCTTCAGCAGTCCTTTGCGTATCTCCTGCGAATCGAATAGAAATCAGTTTCCGTTTCATGGGGGCCACGGCCATTCAATTAGCGTGTGACACACGACCCTTCTTCCACTTTCGGGATGAGTTTTTGGGGCAAAAGTTTTGCCCGCCATCCGCAGATTTGCTCACCTTTTTCAGCTTGGCCTGCAAATCAAAGTTGGCCTTGCCGCCCTGCACGGTGATCAAAAGTTTTGGCAATTCCAGGTTCCACTCCTTGGTGAATAGCTGCACCAGAAGCTCTGGCCGCGTGTCGAACGACAGGCGGACATACTAAAAAAAACAACCAAAGCGCCCGGTGAAGTTATAAAATACCCCTCTAAAAGAGATGGCCCTCTGAATGGGCACTCGTACCTGGGCCTTTGTGGGATGGGCGCCGCCCTGGAACTCGATGGTTCCATAGGCATCTGTGGGCTGCGGGCGGGTGTGCTTCGTGGGGAGCCAAAGGTCTCCGGGCGACCCACTCTCGATGCCCGGAATCGTTTGGTGCGTGATCTGGGCCTGGCCACAGCAACATCTGCAAAGGGAAATTCACATTACTTTTCTCTCAAAGATATCACTCAGGAAGGTAACATAACTTAATGTTATTTTTTGGGTTAGCTTATAACAACATTTCAATCCTTTAAATTTAATTAAACTTTAAATATCTCAGCAGAATATGAATATGACAGAAATTAAATAAAACATGTAAATCCGTTCTTACAATCAAAAAAAAAACATGTTTTACATGAATGAATTTAAGTACTTATGCCTGCAGATATAAAACTTTTCCAATGAATTCTCAAAAGGAAATTTATTTTAGCTCAATGACTTTAAAGGACTTTCAATTCAACGTAAAAAAAGCAACACGTCGTGTTTACATTTCGTATTTTTTAGAGGGTCTTTTTCCCCTTTTTTCATATTTTAAATTTCCAGCTCTCCATTTAATTAAGTTTCTGTTCATTTCAATTCAGACACGACAATATCTAAGTGAACTCCTTGAAGTTCTTTCAGCGAAACCCGCTTCAGAAATTTCCCTATGATGCTTAAAGTTTACATTCACCTTTTTAAATACAATATTTTTGTTTTCAGATAATGGGGTTATTTTGTTCTTAAAAAAAACAAAGGGCACTATTTTCCTTGTACAGCTTTAAGAAGCAAGACATCCAGCTGCAGCTACATCCTGGCTGATCGAATGTGTTGACTGACTGTCAGGATGCGTGGGTGGAAATGATACTGGGTAAACAACAGGCACACCGCCACGCCCCCAGAAAAACACACTCACGCATCCGCCTTAACCTGTCACATTGTTTGCTATGCCCACGTGTGATATAAAGCGTTATTTACGCCCGTGTGTGCGTTAGTGTTGACTTCGTGGCCCCCAAAAAATATGGCAGCAACAAACGGAGAGGCAATAACCTGTCTGACCCGACCCGACCGACTGTCTGTTTGCTTGCCAGCTGATGTTCTTGTCAGGTGCTTAAAATTGTTTGCTAAATAATGCATTTCAATTAGACCCCACACACACACCGCCAGCCTCCCTCGGGCCATTCTCACTTGAGCCAAA
This sequence comes from Drosophila fuyamai, assembly GCA_018153365.1. Lineage (NCBI taxonomy): Eukaryota > Metazoa > Arthropoda > Insecta > Diptera > Drosophilidae > Drosophila > Drosophila fuyamai. The sequence continues at coordinate 5,157,800 of JAECXW010000758.1, forward strand.
TAAATCGTTTTGAATAGAATTAAATAATCAAATTAATCGACACGTGTCCTTGGCACATCCTATGGGCCGTGAGTGATGTGTGGTAGACATGCCCAACGCAGGATAACTTTCCCAGCTTGAATCACCATCTGCTACATATCAAATTTAATTTACAAAGTCTTTGACTAGCTAAGATATTGTTCAAATACTCTGTTTGTAACATTTGTTAATGAAATTTAAATTAAGTTTTGCAATTGCAAATAGGGATGATTGCTTTAAAATTTTGAGTTTACCCTTTAATTAATTCGATTTTTAATTACATTTTAATTGAACTTGACTGCGCCAAAAGTTTAATTATCAAAAAAGATTGCCTAAAATGTAAATTACTCGAAAATCAGAAAGTTCCATTTAAACTTTAACCAAAAACTCCAGCAAATACAAAATATCGTCTTAAACATTAACAAAAATTCCATTTAAAGTTATAGAAGTTCAAAGTATTAATAATGAAGCAGAATCTTTGCAAATTTATTTTAATTAGCCAAGTTTGAGTTATAGAACTACGGCTGAAAGTTAACTCGTTGCGGACAACTAATGGAGATGCTTTTGGCACTGTCAGCTACCGGTTGCCGGGAAAAGTGTAGACCAGCTAGCAAATATTTGGCAAGCCAAGTGCTGATAACAGCCGTGTAAAGTCAAGGGGCCATAAACTCATCCCACGTCCGTCCCGGCACTGCAGCTATCTGTACTGAAAACTTTCACCCAGAATCTGTTTCTGGATCTGAATCTGAATCAGAATAAGAATCATAAAGGCCGCGACGCGGTCTGTGGCGCATTTATCTCAATTGCTGCCTCTTGGGACAGCGCCTGTCATAATAAACAATAAATGCTAACGCCCAAACGCCGAAACTAAATACACAATGGTGTAGGAACTGGGCCAGTAGCGTTCCACTGCATCTTGGCAAGACGTTTTGATATGCGAAACTGGGTCAACAGCTTTCGTCTTGGACTTGGACCCCTGTCTCACCCCTTCGTCTTCTCCTTTTGCCCACCCGTCTGCTACTGCCTTTCATAAGATGAATTTTAATGCAAATAAATGAAATTAGCTTCAACTTACCTTGTATCGTCCTTTGGGCATGGTATAAATTTGATGCACTCCCGCTTCTGGAAATTTGTCTCTATCCAACTACGCGGCTGGTGCTAAATTGAACAGAAGTGAAATCAGTTAAAATATTATTTTTACAATTTTATATATCTCCAGTACGAATGCTCATAGTTACACTTTATACACTCAATATACAGCTAGAGGAGCAAATGGAAAATAACTTGAAGGGAACAAAAGATTCGTTAAGTATACAGATCAACGAAAGAGTCATAGAGAATGACTGATATCGAGGATTAAGTTAAGGGTGCTTTAAATATGCAATATACAAGTAAACTGAAATATTTGTCAATCAAAAGTTGAGTTTAGTTCGGGTTGAGTAGCCTCATTGAAAAAGGTTTCAATAAATAAGTTTAAATCAAATAATTATAAACCAACTAATGTAATTGCAAATAGTTTTCCACAATTATTTAGTAATTACATATTTCGGGGATAAACAACGACGACACAATACAATCACTATTTAAACGTTACTAATTCAAAAACAAATACGGAATAAACAAATTTGTTAATTGACAACAAACGAACGTAATAAATAAAGGTATGCATTTATAGAATAAAATATTTACAATGTGGGTGAGGGGGTTGTCGTTGGTTCTGACGTTGTTATTTTATATATTTACATTTGGCACTGTTGAACTAACCCAGTTTAAATATTTAATTGGGAAAACAAACAAAAGCATCTAAAAAATAGGGCTGGCAAAATACCGTATGTTAGATCTTAACACAATTATTTTTAAATTAAGCAGTACGTTTGAAGAATACATTTTTATTTTGTAACTAATTCAATGTGCCTCAACGATTTAATCTAATACAAAAAAGTGTAGTTTTGATGTTCATGTACTTAAACAATAATTTTTAGATCTAATTTCGATAATCACTAGCATATGAACACAAAAATTGGTCTAACAATTTTTCATTTAACTTTTATTTACAAACAACGCTTTGCCAGCTCTAAATCTGAATAAAAATGTTCCTCCTTTGAGCTTTAAAAACAAATTGCAACTATAATGTTCTATTTGATTGGCAGTGTTTATGCACTATTATCCGTTTATGTTATGTGAGTCAATCCTAGTCACGTTTTTATGCCGACTTGAATCCTCCGGCACTCGCACAATTGATTCCAATTTCGAATCAAAACTTTGGCAAACTGCAACTTTGGTATTATCGCGGCAAACAAAGCCAAAGTGGCAAACTTTCGAGCAACACCCAGAGTCAAAGTGGGATTAGCGACCACTCCACGGGGCACATGAATCCACTCAGAGCAAACAGCTCCTGGGATTCCCAGTGGTTAGGAGAGGTTTTGGCTTTAGTGTGGCGGTTTGCCTACCTCCTTCAGGGGTTCAGTGCCGCATTGAGGCTTCAGCAAGTCCCGCACGTTGAGTATCAGGACCTTTGATAGCGTCGAGGAGACCGAGGAGCGTTTCCGCATCCGCTGACGCCGGCGAATGCCTCGTGGCGTGGTGGCCGGAGTTCGGGGGGAGGGGGTGCTGCCCCCCCCGCAAGTGGGCAAATGGGCAGCTGCCTCCGCCGCAATGAAGGCGGATGTGGAGGCACGCACCGAGCCGACAGCCGGCGTATTGCTATATCTCCGAACCGTGGAAAAGTCCTTGGAAATTCGACGCAAATATTTGTGCGGCGCGAGGGGGGAGTCCGTAACCACCATGATGATGTTGCCGCCGATTGCCTGCCGGTTTTATACGCTATTTTCCGCTAATGTGCTCTAATTAATTGAATTTGAAGCGGTTCGCGAGCGGCAGCTGCAACGGAACTGGCATCCGCAACCGATTCGGGCGACAGGTGAATCTCGACTGACACGCACCTGCAGTTCACCTTTTGATTGAGCCGAGCCATTTACCAACGGCCAATCTGCGAGAGGCCATCTCCGTTTGGGAGTGGAAATGCCAGTGGGTGGAATCCCGCACTCTCGTTAAGATCTACCCCAACTACAGTTAATCTACCTAGATTCATTTATAGATCCAAAAGCTTTTCACTCCATTTTCCCTTGCGCCCAAAAGTATGAATCACTTTAAGAGACAAGTTTACGTTTAACTTTATGCCACCTAATAACCTAATAACCTAATATCCCAGCCAAAGGACATAATTTCAGCTGGCAGGAGCAATTTTGTGGTCTGCCAAATTGTCGTTTGGCCAAAATTTGATTAGTGGCATTTGGATTTTGTCCAAGACTCTGGGAATTAGGTGTTCTATCTGCGACAAGGACATTAAATTAATTGCCCTGGTTTAGTTAATAAATGATGGTATAAGTGAAATGCTATTTCATTTGCGGAATTGCCAGAACAATCCATCGACTATTGAGTGTCTGCTTTGTAAGCACAATCCAGTAAATGGATTTCCTGATATAATTCAGTTAATTAATTACCTTTGGCAGCTCAATGAAATGAAGCTGCTAATGAAAGCCCAGCATCTAGTTCAATAATCCAATCAAATATTTACTTAAAATACCTTTTCTTAGCATATGGGTTAGGTGCACATTAGTAGGCTATTACGAATGCAAACAATTAGGTTTATACATTTTTTCAAAAATATAATTAACAACAGCAATTGTGGGCGAACGTACAACGAAAACAATTAAATGATATAAAATTAAAGTGGAATGTTGATTGCTTACCCTGGGCACGGTTATATTTATCAGACCCCAACAGATTTTTTTCAGTCCCCATGGTATCTTTAAGGGTTTCGTTTGTTTGTTTAGTTTCGTTTTCGGTTTTGTTTTATTTTTTACGGGTGTTTTTTTGTGGGTGTACGTGGGCAGTGACATTTACATTTTACAATTGTCAAGTTGTTTTAACGTTTACGTGTCACAAACACATTGCAGATTTGTTTATTGTCGTCGTTTAGAGGTCGTGGTAATCGTTGTTTTTGATTTTGATGTTTCAATATTGGCGTATTTTATCATTTTGTGCAATTTCGAACACCAATTTTGAACACGCACGCACACACACAGACACACGAAATGGTGCATTGAAAATTCAACAACAATTCGTGGTTTGCAAATTATTCATTGTTGTTTTTTGTTTTCGGGTGTTGTTTTGTGTGTGGTGTGGTGGGTGGGAGAATAGAGTGTGAAAACACAAAAAAGATTAATTAACATATCATAGCACAATAATTTAAATGTAGAATAAGGATTGTTCATTGTGTCGCAGAACGAAATCAAATCCAAATCAAGGTGAAAAATATATATATATATTTTTAAAGGGCCACGTTTTTGTTGGGTGTTTTTTTGAGTTACGCAAAGATTGGCGTGTCAGTGTATGTGGGATTTGTGTTGTGCAAAGCAAAGTTGAAAATAGAAGAAAAATATTATGTTTTCAAATTAGTTTTAAGACTTAAAACAAATCGCTCTTCTCCGTTGCGTTTTGAACTCCATTTTTGGGATGGCAAACTACGTTGACTTACTACCAGACCGCTTTGATTATAACTATTCTTTAGCAAACTGTGCTCAATTCCAAATATTACTGTGTTTAAAAAATGTAATTATTAAATATATTCGTATTAATTAGTATTAAGTTTTACATTCAAAGGCTACTCATCCTGAAAGTATGCACCCTACTAGTTGACTAACGAGTTTGTGAAAATGAGAAACCATTCATTTGCTCGGAATAAGCAACCGAAAATCCACCCGACAATTCTTCAGAGTAGTTAACATTTCAAAACCGCAGCTTACAATTGAAGACAAACTTTGCTGAACACTTTGCCTGTTGTTGCTACAAAACGTTGACAGTTGCATCTGCCGCTAGCACTGAAGTAGCCACCATAAAAGTGTCTCAACTACACTTTCTCACCTACACTTTCCATGGAAACTACATACGAGGATGACAACTGCAGGTGGTGGTCACAGGCATCAGGTGGGGCAGAAGTTCACACACACTCACCGCATTAACAACCACACGGAATTCATGATATTTGCCGCAAAATTGAATTGGGGACCCAGGGCTAAGACCAGAAAATGACCACAAAGCACGTCCACACTTTCCTCATAAATGGCGTGAGTAATAAAAAACCAAAAATCTCTGTTAATGTGCTTAGTTTATACAATTTAAATTGTTTAACACAAATAAAGAGAATAGCAGCATTTAGTTTGCGTTATGATTACTTACTAAAAATATCTAAATGCCAATATTCTCTTGAGTTTAAATTTGAGAACTAATTCAATTATAGATGACTAGTCAGTAAAGGTTTAAGAAATATGTATAAAACGTTCAATAATATTTACTAGTTAAACTGTAATAAAAAAGATCTAATGGAACAAAGTTCGCTATAATTCTAGTTATTATAGCTTAGAAGCTTAGAGTATATAAAAGGTTATTTTAATTTATTTTTTTTCCTATTAAGCTGTCATTAAAAGGACTTCGACACAGCGTAGTTTTAAATAGTTTATATGTGGACTTCTAACTGCAAAACGAACTAAACGGAATAAAAATGGACAAGCAAAGTTTAGCAACTCATAACTACGAGTTCCCACGAATCCGTCCGAACACTTTCTCCGAGCGGGAGGAAAACCAATTAAACTTTTAGCCCCCGAATAGAAACGGGGGGACGAGAGCCGCAAAAAGTGGGCGAAACATTAAGAATGTTATGCTCATCTGCCGCCTAGCGAAACCTTTGGGCATTCGACGTAGCCATATAATGCATAGCCATATATATGCCATTTTATAATATCAGAATGTGGATGCATGTTGGCATCTCTTCGGGGCCGTTTCATGCAGCGTCTATTAAAATAAAAGCTTTTGCCTCCGGCGCAACCCAAGAGCCACAAAACTTTTGTGTGGGCATAAAACACAGTTCAGTTGATGCGGAAGGAAATGTGGCATATTTCAAATTAATTAAACGGCCAGGGCCCAGAACAACAGAGCCATGGCTAATGGCCATTGACGACCGGCGAGTGGATGGATGAAATAAAAAAAAAAAAACAGCACTGCAGAAGCAATTGCAATTTAATTAATTAACTTTTGTTTAACACTTCATTGAAATTCATGATTTCAATGAATTTTCGCGAGGGGGGTGGACGATAAGGAGCCATAGATGTTACTCCTTTGGTTTTCTGGCCGGAAATTGCTAAACTAATTAGCCGATATTCTGTTCGAACTCCCACAGGAAATCAGTGGAACAATGGCCAAGCCCGGAAATATGCCATGGAATGGAACTGAAAGAGCCATGCACATGCGGTTATCCAATTAAGTTTGCCATCCGGAAACGGGCATAAAAATTGATGTACTCGCAGTTAGGATTAAACCACAGCCGATGATGCTCAGCCGCAGGATGCAATTTGCCGGGCCACCTGTCTTATCGATAAACCCGATAAAAGTTGTGCAACATAAACAGCACTTAATACCCACATCAAGTCCCGTCATCTCATCCGCTCGTGCATAATGCAAGCTGGCGAATAATAAAGGGCATTGTGGGCTGGTTGGGTGATGGGTGGTTGGGTAATGGGTGGTCCTTCAGTGTTTCACCTGATGTTGACTTGCGGGCTCCCAAAGTGGAAAATTGATGGTAAAGCTGGGGTGGATGCTCCAGAAGCTCATGCTGATGCTGATGCTGATGCTGGTCTTGCGGCTGTTGCCATGGCTGATGAAGTGCCACATTCGTTCTCGAAAAACGCCAGAAGACGTCGCCGTGGTGATGGATTGGAGGAGAGAAGTGGCGATGGGGGTATTCAGCGTATTTGCCAAGTCCCGCTTTTGCATGGCTGAGTCTCAAAAGGAGTGCAAAATTGACTTTTTCAGTTTCCCCCTCCGAACAGTTTGCTTACTGGCTCAGAACCAGAGTTGATAGAGATCCTTTTAAAAAGGTATTTGATTCTAGGGTTAAATACAAATCGTGCTTCACGAGTGCTTCTACAAAACACACTTAAGAAAAAATCACAATAATTGATATCTATGTGATTAGTTTATTTGAGTGTATAAGTAGTGTATTATACAAAAATTATATCAAATATTTTGGATACTTATAAAAATAAAAAGTACTTATACATACTATAGTATTATTAATATAATTTGCTATTGTTAAAAAAAAAGACAAAAGAGTAGCGATAGCTCTCACTTGCTTGCTATTTATAGTTTTTTTTTAACAATATGAGAATGTTTTTCCCACTGAAAGCTAAATTGCCATTACTCAGGCAAAGCTGAATTCTCTACTTCACAGTCGACAGCTGCTGGTTAAAACAAAACGACGACAGAACGGCGGAGACATCAACACGAGAAACAGCAAACACAGATATGTCAAGCGAATCACCAATAGACTGGTTAGACCCCAAAAACCAACGAGATGCAATTCTCCGCCGTACAATCGCCAATTAACTACAATTACTCATGCAGGGCTCGTTTACTCACAAACATCCATTTGGTCTGGAAGAACATGGTCAGCTCCAGATGCAGTTGGTCTGCGGGTTGGGGGTATCCACATGCTCGAGACTCACTCACGCGAACAATCTAATCTCGCGTCGAACTACGCTTACTGTGCGTATACTGAGAGAAAAAGTTCTAAGATCGATATTTTGCTCTTAATCATGAGCTCTTGGCAATTTTTTTTTAAAATTCCATTTCAGTTTTGGAGATTAAATCGAAACATACATAGTTCAAAATTAAGAAGATGAATTTGTCAATATTATTATTTAGTTAATTCAGGATACGTATTTAATATTTTTTGAAAATATGTCATATATTTTAAGATCCCAAATGATTTTTAAACTTATTTTGACGAAATCATAAAGTTTTTCTAACAGTTTTATTTTTCGATGTTAGACATCTTTGGTTTCTCGCGGTGTAGGCGCTTTCGGAGCGAGCGATTCCCGCTTGGCTTGCCCGGAGCCGCGTTGAGCACTGAGCTGTCGCCGCGGAGAGCTTGCCAGTCGGCCAAGGCGAGCGGTGTCAATTAGCGGCGCAAATATAGCGGCAATATTATCGACTAAAATACAAAAAAATCGAGAGCGATAAGCCCCCTCAGAGAGTAACGCATAGCTTTCTGGGTGATCACAGCGGTTTGAGTTTCAGTATATAAACTCCGGGAAAATTCCAATAGAAACTTTAGCAGTTTAAAAGCGTTTTAATGCCCATCGTAAACGGAAAAATGTGCAAGGCATAATTATGTTGATTTTCAAAGTTTCTCATTTTGCCCTCATTTTAGTGCTGCCCCCCCGTGGCCAAACAATTAAAGTTTTGCCGGCGAATAAGTCAAACAGCTGGCCGCCAACTCGTTGCCCACCGATAAGCAGCTGTCATTCGAATGGTAGATAGTTTGATGATAAGACCAAGAGGAGCGAATACCAGAGACCCATCGAGATACTCTCCCACATTCACAAAGCTGGTGTCAATCATCCAAAGTTTCGGTTTTGGTGCATACTTTCAGGCGGCTTTTGAAACTTTCATCCCTACTTTATTTTTCAGGCCTGTTCTAATCTTCACTTTAATTTTAATATAATTATTAATTTACTACCGTCAATTCTTGCTGCTCATTCAGTTATATAAAATTAATAATACAAAATCATAAACAAAAATTTAATTACGAAGAGCATACTTAAATAAAACTTTAAATTAAATACTATGGAAAACTAGTTGTTTGACTTACACATACAAACATAAATAATACAAAATAAAAATACTACAAAAATATAAAATTTAAATTATGAACATTTAACAAAGCTAAGTTAGTTTTAAATCAATATTTAATAAAATAATCAGAATTCTATTCTTCAGAACTCTATATATTCGATAAAATTGTTCAAATTTATCAACGAAATTTTATAAAATTATAAACTATATTTAAAGGGCATTCCTTAAGTATTTAAGTAGTTTATTACCCAATGTGATATACAAATTCACTTCTGCAAAGTGTTGTGGCAAAAGTGAAAACGAGAACAGGCCTAATTAAGTAAGCTACTGTCTAGGTGAAGAAGCAAGCTACTTAAAATAGATATCCAATAATACTTTAAATGGCCAAAAAGTTGGGCCAACTAATTACTACGATATAGTTGAAAAAGAAAACTACGAACAAGAACTGGCAATAGTTTGGCTACAAACTACACTAGACAGTTTCCAACAAGGCCATTGAAAGGGGGGAAAACTCAAGAGGTAATTTATAGAGCGAGATAGTTCAGCTTTCCACAACAAAGCAGTTTGGCAGTCAGTCAAATAGCAATTATAGAGCACAGAGCAGAGTAACAGATTGGGTTGGGTGGATGAAATATATATTATATAGATCAAATTAAAAGCACCTAAAGAGATAGGCGTTAATAGGGGGAGGGAGAAGAAGATATTCGGCGATCTCGGGGGTATGATTTTGCTTACCGGTTTCGCTTTGGGTTTCTGCTTGGCCAAACGCTTCTGTTTCAACATCGTCCACAGCGGACGCACATACACGCACACATAAACAACTGAAACAGGAGTGGGAGGATTGGGTGGTGGATGTGGAAATTGGACGGTGGACGTTGGACGTTGGACGGTGGACGACGGGTGGTGGTATCCGCTTCAATTGATTTCCGCCTGCGAGTGAGGCTTCTTGGCCTGCAGGGTTAAGAAAAACAATTATGAAATATCAATTATTTATGGTTTCGCTAGTCTCGCTTTGTCTTTGGCGTGCAGGCATGCAGAAGGATATTTGTGCTGTGCGTCGATTCTCCGAAGGGGATTTGTCACGTGTCATGCAGGATACGAGTATATCCCCTATAAAGCTACCCGCCCCCTCTAAAAAAAATACAAGCTCCCCGTATTAAAGGCCGCCTTTGTGCGTCGTCAAAATGTAAACAAACGGCACAAACAAATGGAAAACGAAAGCCAGGACACACAAAATTCAAAAACAAAATAAATACAACGGAATTTTCCCATTCACCTTGCACCCAATTATGAAGCTCTCCAAGGAATGCCAATGAAAGGGTTTTCTGTTAATGCATGCTAATTGTGTTTGCTTAGGGAAACAGGACGAGGAAACGAAAACGAAAACGAAAACAAACGAAGACTCGAGATCCCCAAGTACTCACCTTGACGGGTTTCTTTACGGGCACTGGTCGCGAGTACTGGTGGTAGACCTGGACATGATTCGATGTGAATTTACCCAACATGTGTAGCTCGAGATGTGGGAGACGGCGCAGCGGGGCGGAATAGCTGATGTAATTCTGGAAAGAGTTGCATGAATTATTACCTAGCCGAGTTCCAAATGTATATGCAATACTTAGGAGGTAAGATCTCTTCTACACTTGGAACAAAAATCAACTGTTGGGAACTTATAATTAGATTTAAGTGCTGGCTCGTCTAATTGCAGCCTGAATTGCCATTAAGTTCCCGATTACTTAGCACTTAATTATTTTATTACATGAAACTGATTTAATTAATTACCTAATAATAGCTTATAATACTTATCTTAGGTTTCATAAGCCATTAACTTGATGTACTATCTTTTGCGTAATTAAGGAACCGTGAAGAAATTAAACTTAAAGTTAATATTAAATTTGGAAAGCGTAGAAATCTTTAAACAAAACTGCATTGAGCTTACAATTTGTTATGGGAATTCAGGTTTCAACCGATAAAATGTATTTTAATACAAAAGTAACCTTAATGAAAGAACAAAGTTTAGGAAATTGTACAAAGTTTTCAAAAACCCCATAATGTTTTTTTCATGTTCAAAATGTCAAGCGAATTTTGTATTCTTTAGGAGTTGTAACCCTTAGAGCTAGAAGGGGAAAACCCTTTTTTCGGCTGTTAAATAACTCGACATGACCTCTTTATTGTGGCGACAGCAGTGCGTGGGCATGTGGCACATGGCCGGGCGGATTGAGACTCCGACTCCGACTCTGTCGCCAAATCCGTATCCGTCTCAAGTGACAGGACGGGCGCTGAGCTGTTCTTCATTACAGTAATGCGAGCTGGCCAGAGCAGCAGCCAAAGTTCTGGACAGGACGTGAGTGGGCGGTGCGGGATGGGAGGGACCAGAAAGTGAAATAAAATAAGCGCTGGGAACAGCAAAAGTTATGCCAAGAATTCCAGCTAAGCATGAATCAAGTGCCATAACACGAGCACGAGCTGGCAGACCGAGAAACAAAAAACGAAAGGCGAAAAGCCAGAAAAGCGAGAAAGGCGGCGAAAAGCAAAAGTAAAGTAAGGCTCAAGAAAAAGTCCTGCGCCTGGGTGCTCTTAATTTGCGGAATTCAAGACATTCGCTTTCATTCGAGATTATGCTGGAGCATTATAATCCACTGGAACGGTGGATGGATGGGATTCATGGCCCAGGATGTGTGCAGCAAGCACTCCCGCGAAGGGAAGAAAAAATGCTAGTAGACGACAAAATCAATATCTAAATACGATTTCCACCCACATGTGATTAACTTTTGTGCAGTCAGTAAGGCACAAAATTGAGATAACGCGCCATTAAATTTATGCATGAACAAAAGACATTTTAGCCAAGTCCTTGAACCTTCCCCCTAATGATTGCTCAAACTTATAATTGGACATTAATAAGCAATTGCCTGGCAGGCAATATGTGCATGTTCGTTTCGAATTATTTAAGGTGCTTTAACTTATACCTGCTGTCTGATGATAAAAGAAAGAGTATGTACCCCTCGGTGGCAATGTTAAGCTAAAGCCTATCAATCGCGGATTAAGTACTGCAACTACTCGTAACAAACTTGGTGACCAAGTTTGCAGTGGTTTTCATTCTTAATTTGCAGTGAGCCTTGAGAACCACCACTTGAGGAGTGTTCTTGAGTGCCACAATCAGTCTGCCAGGAACGACGAGGGTGCTGGGTGTGAAATTTATACGCCAGCCCGCATTTGCGTCACTGTTTAAAGATTTTCCACCACTGGCGTGCGAATGATTGCGACGGAAAGGAGACAAGGATGAAAGGACCTGCCTCCGGGTGAACCAGAACCAGAAACAGAACCGGAGCCATGTGCCCCGGCATGTGCACAGTGGCCTCACCCCACATTCCACATTATTCTCTGTTGTCCTCGTCATTTGTTTTATTAAAACGTGATTCTAATCCTCTTAGCTTTCTATTCAACGTTTTCTAAGAAAAGAAACACATATGTTTTTCCGCGAAAAATTAAAAAACGGTATTCACCGAATTCCCCACAAATAATTGTATTTAAATATATATTTTTTTCAATCACTTGATCAATTTACCTAGGTAAATTGGTGGACTTAATCCTCTTATGAGTGTAGCCAATAATGGATATTTAATCTTTGAATTTAATCCTTTATTGACTAATTGATTTAACCAAACAGCTTCAAAAAACAATTTTATTGATTACAAAAAAAAAATGAAAAGACTCCTACACATTGGAACTCACTATTGATTAATTTATAATATTATTTACATTTATATACGGTTTTTTGTGAACATATTGAGTGTGAAGATAATATTCACATTTCAATTTAAATAAGAATAAAAGGGTTTCAGTTTGTTTAATATCAATACAAATTTATATACGAAGTTAAACTAAATTTAAGAAATTGAACATTTATTCCTGCATAATTCTGCAAACTGCAAGTAATTTTTTGTATATTTTTTAAAAGTGTAACCCCATGCTGGCCTCAACTGTTAATTGTATGGCCATCAGTCATTGCCAATTCTGGCCGGAGGCACCTCTGCGGACACTGTCGTCAAGTGTCAGGAGTGCTCGCCTGCCTGGATGAATGGGTTCCTAATTAAGATAAGGCTGACGCAGGCTGCTGCCTCCGGCGATGAGAAATGAATCCTGGCTACAGCATGTGCCAGCTCAAACAGAAAAAAATAACACTTTCGCTGGCCCGTAAATACGGATGGCACTTTCTCCGTCGCTGTCTGAGAGCCAAACAAATTAGCGGGGCCAAGAGCAGCAGCAGCAGAAGCAGCAACAGCAGCAGTATGTCTGGCGAGTCCTGATTATTGGCAATGCAAGCAGCCGCCGGAGAAAGGATAATGGCAAGGGTAAACTGACCCACAAACACGATTAAGGGGCACAAGGACACGGCCTCGTGTTGGGGGTAAATCTTTTCGTGTTTGCTGCTCTTGTCTCTGCAATCATTCAAGCGCAGACAAATGCCCTGGTGTTTGTTTATGTCAACATTGTGTCCTATGCCACTTTGACCCACCTCCACCACACACTATCACATGCTACTCATCCTCTACGATTTTTCCCTATTTCCCTGGTTTTGTTTTTTCGCCAGGACAACGCCAACATAATGGCTCTCATCAGCCGCAAACTGAAATCCAAGAGCAACCAGCTAACTAACGAGCAGCGACGACCACAGCCCGGATTGAATAGTCGTTTAAACTGTCATCATTCGCCGTGTGCCATCATTGATTTGCGAGCCCCCAGGCGAAACACTTTTCCACTGGCTGCTCTGGATTGTGGTGGTCAGTGAAAGTAGCCGGAGATTTATTTCTCTTTGACCGCATTAGCCTAAGCTCTGTTTTGCAGCCATTCATCTTAATTAAATCTCTCTCTATCGTTAAACAATACGTTTTAGTAGTCATGCTGCTTACATTTCATAGGTCAGCTGAATTTTCCTGCAGACCAATAAAGTTTTATTATAATTAACTTCAAGAAAAGTTGTATACCAATGCCTAAAAAAATGAAACAAAAAAACTAAACAGCAAATAAATTATCAAGTTTCACAATTAATTTGCAAAAGTGTGACGCTAAAATGGCCCAGTACAAGTTATTATATGAGCGTAAATCTTTTTGGTCATAAAAAAATTAAGCTAATAATAAACAATTATTGTGTATAAGTTTTCTGCCTCGAGGTCTCATCAATTCGGTCATTAACAAAATCGACTTATATTATCTGGGAGCAACCGAAAAATATAATTTATGATGGCAAATGTTTGCTATTTAATAATACAGTTCAGTTCGAATATCAAAAATATATATATATTATATTTTTGTGATATTTCAAAGCAAATTGCTTAGTATACGTTGTTATTAATAATAATTGTATTCTATGTTAATAATTTTATTCTTATTAATAATGAGTACAAATTTTAAGTAGGATTACTTCAAGATCCCTTTGCGTAATTAAAGATGCGTTCCTCTATTTGGGGTCCAAACATTCGCACTAGACTCTCGGCCACGCTAACTTGGCTATAAGCCAAACCGCAAATTGGTTTGCTATTCTTGATCTTATCGGCTATGGCCAGAGTCCATTCGATCTCGTGCGGATGTGTCTGTCCCTTTACGAATCGGGCAAACATCTCCGGAAGCCATATGGCACCATCACGGCAGTAAGTGCACTGCTTGCAGGTATGCTTCTCGAAGAACTGAATGGAACGCAGCATCACCGCCAGAGGATCACTGTCCTTTGACATCACAATGACGGCTCCACATCCCAGACCACTGCCCGCCGCCGCCAGGCAATCGTAATCCATGCGAGCCTCCGCAGCAGTTGGAGGATCCAACAAGGGTGTGGACAGACCACCTGGAAACACAGCCGCAAGATTATCCCAACCGCCCTTTACTCCGCCGGCATGTCGTTCAATGAGATCCTTGAGGGGAATTGACATTTCCTCCTCCACAGTGCAGGGATTATTCACCTGACCGCTGAGGCAAAACAGTTTGGTTCCCGTGTTGTAACTGCGGCCCAATCCTGCCCACCATTCGGCGCCTCTTCGCAGGATCGAAGGCACTACAGCAATGGACTCAGCATTGACCACCAGGCAGGGATGCCCGAAGTAACCCTTCTCGGTGAGATAGGGCGGACGACGACGAGGTCGCCCCAATTTACCCATCAAGCAGTTAATCAAGGCGGTTTCTTCGCCACACAAGTACCGATCTCCCCGCTGGACCATCACATCGAACTTTATGCCCGTGCCACAGGCACTTTCCCCCACCAAACCGTGATGATAGGCCTCCGCCAGGGCAAAGTGCAGGTTACAAGCCTCATTGTAGAACCGATTCCGGACATATACAATGGCCCTACCGCATCCCATGGCCACGCCCACCAGGAGCATGCCCTCAATCAGTTTATGTGGCTCGTGGCGCAGAATTTCCCAAACTTTGCAGGTTCCCGGCTCTCCTTCTGCGCAGTTCACAATAACCACCTTGGCCACCTTTTCCGACTTCGTTTTTCGCAGGAACTCCCATTTGAGTCCGGCGTAGAATCCAGCTCCTCCACGTCCGCGCAGCCCACTCTTGCTCACCTGCTCCATTATCCATTCAGGACCTTGCTCCAGGAGATCCCCAGTGCGATGCCAATCGCCCCGTTCACAGGCTCCCTGCAATCGCCAATCGTGGCGTCCATATAGATTCTGAAAGATCCGATCGCAGTCATCCAGTGGTCCAAATTTGGTCTTACAATTGGGCTTATATCCTTTCGGCGGATCCAGTTTTTTGGACTTTTTCGGCTGCTTTTCAGCTTCTTTAGATACAGTTTGGACCAAACGAAGCTGCTGTTCCCCCAGAGAGCGCAAATTGTTCGGTATTAGCTTGCGAAACATGTTGGTATAAAAAAAGCTAAATATGTAGGTTAAAAAAATCAAGAATGGCAATTCAGTCGAAGTATGCTGGGTATTGTAAAAATTTGAATGCAGATTTTTAGAGAATCGAAACACAAGTCTTAAGAGGTATAACACTTTGGAATCGGATTAAATTTAGTAAAGATATGGAATCTAGAAGTCGAGTTTTGGATCCACTTTTTTGAAGTCATCGAAAACTTAGTAATAACTAACATGAAAATGACAAATTTGAATGCAGATTTTTAGAGAATCAAAACACAAGACTTAAGAGGTATGACACTTTGGAATCGGATTAAATTTAGTAAAGATATGGAATCTAGAAGTCGAGTTTTGGGACCACTTTTTTGAAGTCATCGGAAACTTAGTAATAACTAACATGAAAATGGGTCGAAATTTTGACCAACCTTAAAATGACAAATTTGAATGCAGATTTTTAGAGAATCGAAACACAAGTCTTAAGAGGTATAACACTTTGGAATCGGATTAAATTTAGTAAAGATATGGAATCTAGAAGTCGAGTTTTGGGACCACTTTTTTGAAGTCATCGAAAACTTAGTAATAAATAAGATGAAAATAAATCAACATTTTGACCAACCTTAAAATAACAAATTTTAATGCAGATTTTTAGAGAATCAAAACACAAGTCTTAAGAGGTAAGCCAGTTTGTAAAGTTTGTATATTTAGTGGTCGAATGCATTTAATGTTACTGAATTTTTAATACAAAAGTGCAGGGTAAGAGGGCTAAATAGATTTATTGCCTGTTCATGTTCCAATTTTAAATTCATGTGTCTGTAAATTGATGGCAACGAGCGGTTTAACCCAAGTAAGATGGACGTTGGTTCATTTTATTCAAATTTGGGCTCAAATTAGAAATTGAAGGCCAAATCTAACCAGCATTTGGGCCGAAATCCTTTTTTAAACGAGTTTCCTGGCCCAAAAGCCTAGACAAAGGCTGCCAGCAAAGTAAATACGTCGGGCCAAAGTTGGCCGACGACAAATTGGAAGACTAAAAGTAGCGCAACAAATGCTGCCATAACGACAATAGAAGCAACAACAGCAGCAATAAATTTAGGAGTATACAGGCAGCCACCACCCACATCCAGCAGATGTGAGGCAGTTTTCCCACAGCGACGACATGTGCGAATGCGTATACGTAATTTTCTATGAATCGAGCAGTAGCAGCAGCAGAAGCAATGGCACAGACAGCCCCTTTCAATTTATGCAACCATCCGACAGCAATTCGCCTTTAATGGCAAGCAACAAAAGGCACACCGAAACCAGATGAACTGGAGATGAAAATGTGGTACTACCTGAAGCCACCTGGAGAGGGTTTCAATTAGCGCACATTGTGTGCCAAAATTAAATGGTACTCGCACGCAAACGAGTTGCCTGCAACTTTGATGACAAACGGGAGTTTACCTCGCGGCCAACTCATTAGCATACCCTAATGGGCGCCATGTGGCATCCTGCAGGGATTCTGAGATGCACTCCTGCTGCATTAAGAGATTCCGCGCAGGTGGCCATAACAACGCACAAATCACGGTTTTAATTGGGGGGATTGTTGACTTAGGACTGTGGTGGCATTTCAGCCACCCTTTCTAAGGTAAGACACAAATTTGGCCAACAGTCTGTGACTTGTTCAAGCTTAGTGTCTTCTGCACAAGGAAAAATTAATGAATTGTTAAGTTTAAAGAATTATTTGATTGTTATTTTAAACCGAAGACCGTAACTTAACATTAATAAGATTTTAATACAAGAAGTTAGACGAAATTCATTTAAAGTGAGAGTCTATTTAAATCATAGCAACATTATTGATTTTTAATAATGATGAGTTAAGATTAAACTGACGACAGAGGTTGTCCACCACATGAAAAATTGAAAACCCAAGGCAATTTCTTTTATATTTTTAAAGAAAACTTCTTCAAAAACATGATTCCCCAGCATATTGAACGGATATTTGTAATTTTGTCGAGTGTTTGCACTCGCGACCATAATGCCAGAAGGTAAATTTGCAGTCCCCCACAAATGGTCGAGTTGTCGCATCCCTCGCGGGAGGTGTTTGTGTTTGTTTTATGAGCTTAGTTTGCTCAGCTCTGGTTGATTTCGTTATTATTATTGCTGGGTAATGTTTTATGGCCATTTTGTGGTTGTTTTCACACCAGTCAGCCAAAGACCACAAAGCCACCGACCGAAAACAATCAGGACAGCCGGCGCTGAACACTTTTCTGCGCCACCAAAAGCAAACAATCGACGCACACCGGAGATTAGCTCTAATGGAGTAGCCATTCCAGTTTCAGTTTCAGTCCACAAATAACTGAACAGATCCCATCGCGGAATTTACTTTCTTGTTTGCATTAGCAAATGCATTGTGTACTCCATTTACGGTCTTTTGTATTATGTGTTGAACACATTAACGATAGGATATTTCACGTACATTACTACTAACTACTGTACATTAGATTTTTGTTGTTCATTTAGATTTTGGTTATTCATTTATACTTATTCAGAAAAATAAAATTTTTTAAATATTAAAAATACTACAAAGGATAATCTTGCTTGTCATATAATTACTTAGATTTCTATCTGTTATAAGGCAGTTTGCATAGTCCATTTGAATTCGCCCTGCTCCAAGGATTATTTCAAGTTCACAATAGAGTATTTAAGGGTTGGAACAAGCTACATTCAGTCCTTAAATTTATAGTCCTACATGACTTTGTGCCTTTTTGTCCTTGCCATGGCATGTGTTGGAATGTGATTTATCAACGATTTAATGGTATGTACAATGGACGCGAACAAAACCCTCTGCAATAAAATCGGGAATAATGAACCCCTACAATTTATCGATGATCAGACTGATTGACTAATAATGTTCTATTTTTTATGCTAATTACTGATGGATGGAGGCGAAGGACGTGCTTCTCAAATGGCGCTAACAGACTCTTAACTAACTGCATTTACCACACATTTGACACTTGCCACACATGTGCCAACGCGTCGATATTGGCACACTAAACTAAACAGCAATCAATAGACGCCCCAAGGACACTCCCGCCGCCATCGACTTTAAATAAGCTAATTTACATGCACACATGGAGCTCCTGGTGGCAATTTGTGAGCGTCGACGACAATGCCGGCAAATTTACAGCCCACGGTGGCAGTTGCAAGTGGCGCAGCTGCACATTAATGTCCTGGTGGGTCTGGCCCACTGGCATCCACATCCCAGGACCCTCCTGATCCACCCTCAGTCCTCAGACCTCAGACGATTGTGGTTTGTCTTCAGTCAGCCTTGCAAGCTTCCTGCCGTTGAATGCCGGGTCCTTTGCGGCTGCTTATTTTTGCTATCAGACATCAACTCATTATCGAGTAAGAAATTGAGCAGTTCATCCAACTGTTGCATTGGCTGGTATTGGTTTTACGGTTTAACAGAGATTCATGAATTAATTAGTCGAGATACAAAATCCAAAAACGCTTTAGGCAATCGAATGAACACATAAATATTTGTATTATGAACATGATCCTATTATAACTGCTCCAATTAATTTTAGAAATGTTATCAGTTCATCATTAAACTAAATTTTAACAATTCTTACAATCATGGCAGATATACTTCTTAAAGGTATTATTTGTTTTTTTTTAATCATGTAAGTTCTGTCAATAAATTCAAGTTGAATATTTCTATCTCTCTAAAGTAAAATGTGAAATTTAATTTTGTTGTCATAATTGTTAACAATAATTATATAAATGCAACTTTTAAAGTCTAAGAAGTGTAACCACTTCGGTAAATATTGTTTTGAGTTACACACAAGAAAGCCCAGAAAAGTTAGATTTACACTAGCCTTCACTGTTGTTGAATGGCTTTCCAGTTTTTGTAGCGCACTTTTGCGGGCAGCACATTAAAGGTGGCAACTCCAGACATCAAAATGTAAAAGCAATCTCAGTTATGGCCAACAACAGGTACCAGGTAACCGAGTGAAAAGAAGCAGGTGAAACCCGTAAAATTCACATTTAAAAGCAGCACACAGCGGTCTAAATGCTGGGGAGCCGGGGCCCCATAAAATAAACTGAAAGTATTTATAACATGCAAACACGCGGTGGACCATGGTCATTTGCATGCTGACCCCATACAAACACACACAAATATGTATGCTATGGGTGCATGGTGTGGTAAGGTGTGGTATGGTGAAAAAGGGTTGAAGGGTCAGCGGCTGCAAGTTAATCACGTGCCATGAAAAGTCACGCTTACGGCGCAACTGGCGACCCCAGTAAAAAGCTTTGAACATGGGCAGACAATTTCAAAAGTCGTGAAATCAGGGCAGCCGAATACATGCAAGTAAAAGTGTAATAATGCACATAACACACCAAAAAAGAAAAGAAAGAAAACAGCCAGTACAACGAATTGAGGTTGCCCAAGTTTTGGAGGTCAGGAAACAAAACTTTAAGAACAACAAAAGCAAAAACCAACCAACTTCGAAAGTACAATCTGAAAAACACACAATTTGTTTGTGAAAAACAAGCCGTTTTATATCCTATTTTGAGTTTATTGCGAGTATAAGGCGTTTTCTGTTCACATTTAACAAGCAAAGAATAAAGATAAATAAATTTTAGAAAAGCAAAGTCACTTAAATGCATTCGAACCGTTCTTAAAGCCAGCCATGGTCATCGAATAGTTCATTTCACTCCACCATGTTATGGCCAATGCTATAGCTATAAAAATGTCCAATTCTTACAATGCGTGTCAAGCTCACGGAACACAAAGGAATTTTATTTGCGACCAGTTTACGACCGGTTCTTTTGATGGCAATAACATGAACTAGCAAACTTTCCACCATTTATAACACTCAATTACTGACCGTGAATCTGAAACTTGTGTTTTATAATATTTATTTGAATATAAGAGCTATTATTATGGATATAAAATATTCCCCCTCCTTCCAAAAATACCCCAATTTAAGATCCCCTTTTTTTTACCACCCTGAAAATCACTGAGCCTCTCTTTTTGTCCATTATACTAAGCCCAATAGAATTTAACAGTGAATGCAGAATGATTGCCACTTTTTAACACGATTTCCCAAGGTCAGACAGTTTTCCTTGCCATTATGTTTTTCCCTCTGTTTGGATTTCCCCATCTTTTGTTCGGGCCTTCCTTTTCACGGGGTCACGCGCATAAATAAATTTAAAAAGCTGTCCCATTCGTTGCAATGGCACGTCAACACTTTTCCCCGGTCCACTCCAGACGTGTGGTGGAAATAAGTTTTCCACTTTCTTATGCACGTAACTTCGGGTGCAAGTTTTTGGTTTTCGCCGTATGCCATGTGACATGGGTGGTGTTTAATGGGTGAGCACTCCTTTGGATAACTTGGAATTTGATGTCGAAGATGCCTAACCATGCTCCGGATTTCTGGCCATTAAGAGGCTTATGTCCACTTTGAAGGTGTATGTCTGTCGGTTTAATGTGAAAATCTTGTTTAAACTTTAAACCGATTTTCATATTTGCACAGTCGGCCAAACGGAACACAATGGCACCCAAAGCGACCAACTGATCCCAAAACCCAAATCGCCAATATGCCTCTGAATAAACGACGGATGGGCTGTGAAGGTGGGGGGGGGGGGGGTGTGTTGTTCGTAGCAATTCACGGGATTTGCATTTAACAGGGTCCGCAAATGCGGACTGCCAGGAGCCCAATGTTTGCTAATACATATTCGCCGCCCAGGCACTCAAAACGCTTTTCGAGCACAATGAATTGTGAATTGTGTGCGGGCGAGTGGAGCCGAAGGTACAGGAAACAGTAAAGGGAGAGTGGAATATAAAACCTATTACAAAATATGTTTGCGTTTCATTAAAAATTTAAGAACCTCCGACGACGAGAAAAAGCAAAGCGCTCTGTTTATGACATACGACAAATTTATTTTTTCCCAGCACAAATGTATTAAAAATGCTTCACTGATAAAGTTATAAAAACGTACACATTATGACATGCGACAGAAACCGAATAAAAGCGACTATTTTATATTATGCATTAAAAACAAATTCATATAATAACAGAGACCAAAATAAACATATGTTTCATATATGGAGCCTGCTATACAACATATATAAAGAGCACGCATAAAAATACAATTTTCTACAGAAATCGATTTATATTGCTAATTTCAAAAAATGAAAAAATAAAATCCATTAAGGATATCTAAAACATAATAACTATGAACATTTGCACTTTAATTTGGTTATATTTATACCCTTGCAGAGGGTATTATAATTTTGGTCAAAAGTGTGCAACGCAGTGAAGGAGACATCTCCGACCCTATAAAGTATATATATTCTTGATCAGGATCACCTCCTGAGTTGATATAAGCATGTCCGTCTGTCCGTCTGTCCGTCTGTCTGTTTCTACGCGAACTAGTCTCTCAGTTTTAAAGATATCGAATTGAAACTTTGCACACACCCTTCTTTCCTTTGCACGCAGTATATAAGTCGGAACGGCCGGGATCGGCCGACTATATCCTAAGGCTGCCATATAACTGAACGATAGGAAATGCCATAACTCTGGTGTTTGTAAAGTTAGGAAGTTGAGATTTTCTATGGCTTTTTTATTTGGCCAATCAATTCGACCTGCCGAATTTCATAAGGATCGGCCGACTATATCCTATAGCTCCCATATAACGATAGGAAATACCATAACTTTGGTATTTTTAAAGTTAGGAAGTTGGGATTTTTATGAGTATTAAGA
This sequence comes from Drosophila fuyamai, assembly GCA_018153365.1. Classification (NCBI taxonomy): domain Eukaryota; kingdom Metazoa; phylum Arthropoda; class Insecta; order Diptera; family Drosophilidae; genus Drosophila; species Drosophila fuyamai. The sequence continues at coordinate 5,180,115 of JAECXW010000758.1, forward strand.
ATGCATCATATGAATAAATTTGGAAAATATTATTTACAGAATATTCTGCAAGGGTATATAAACTTCGGCTCCGCCCGAAGTTAGCTTTTCTTTCTTGTTCAATTTAATTTCAAAACTATTTGTTTATCTGGAATAAGCCAGACATGATATATCACTTGTTTATAGTCCTTGTCATTTGTGTAAAAGTATAACCAAATAAATCTGGTAATTCTAATCGATGAGGCCAAGGTCAGTTATTGGTCTGCAGAATGACAGGCTATGTGATATTGAGAATCATTAACATCAGATACATTCTATTGGCCATCAATATTTGGATTAGACTTGCATATTTTTCGTTTTGTATCCGGTTTTTGTTGGTCGGCAAAAAAACCAATCAAAGTAATCTATATTTTATGTTTGAATGGTCAGCTGTGGCACCTACTTTATAAGCAATATAAGACCCCTCTCCCAAAGAATTCGAGATATTAAATGCACGTGCTTCCTTCCAACCGATACGATTTATGTTATCTCTTCCAATAAACTTTTACCATTGAGTAATACTTTCTCATTTATTTACTACAAAAAAGAAGTGCATTCTGTTTGTACTTTCTTGTGAAAAATATTTTTGTTTTGCTTTTCAGATCATATATCTGTCTGGGCTGGTTAATTCGATTCTCTAGGCGAGAGCTGAGAACTTTCGCTCTTGATTTTATTGCACAACTGGATAAGTGAATCGGCAAGCAGATTATTCAGTTGTTATCGCACTCGTAGAGTCTTATCTATTACGGTGACGGCCTGAGATTATGAAGAATAATAAAACACATTTTAATTGCCAGCCCAAGTCAAAAACCTTTCGGATAAAAACATTTCAAAGTGGCTGCAAGCCTCTGCCAATAAAAGAGATTAACTGCAATAAAACTGATTTACTCGTAAGCCACAATAAATTAAATATTGCAATTAAAACCTCACGCTTTAAAAATATTAATTTGTTAAGAGCATTTATTGGTAAACAAAAGGGGATTTATTTGTTTACCTTCAAAAGAGATATTATGTTGTTTCACGTGCCTGCTATATAAATCATTTTATCATGGTATTAAAATACGACAAGATTCTCCCGTTTCATGACGCAATTCGCTTAAATAGAAGTGTGTGTACTTAGTTTTCAGTGTATTTATCTTAATCAGGAAACTCATCTTAAGAACCTTGAATTTTCTGTTTGCCCTGTCGCTCCAGACGTCCCATCTAAGATCGTATCTCCATCTATGTGTGGCAGATGTATCTTGTATCTATCTGTATGCCTTCTCTGTCTGGCTGTGAGTTTTGTTTGCTTGTGTTTTATTGCAACTTGTTGACGTTCTTATTGTCGTTCTGGCTGTTGTTGTCGGATTCTCAAGTTTACCAACTTGCATAGCAATGAAGCGATATGAATATGCGAATATGCGAAGTCTGGGGTGTTTGGGATCCACTTTCTGGCTGGGACATCCAGGATTTTGCCAGCCATTTTGTCATCTTCTTTGCCACTTTCGCAGGCACTTGCACTTGGCGCCATATTCACGCTGACATTGTTGCCAACAGCCTGTCATAATTTTAAATTTTATACCGCCGGGCTTTATGTTCACCTATCCAGAGACGATGGACTCCCCAGTTTGTGCCATACACATATATACATATACTCGCACTCGTAAGCCGCAAATGTTTGCTCTACGTGTCTTTCTGACATTCACCACTCCCGGCGACTAATGCATTAAGTCGATTTCGCGCTTCAATGGATTTTGTTGCCGCTGCCACAAGTTTTGGCATCCTTCTAGCCATATATGTTGCCTTTTGCTGAGCCACTTTTACACGCTCAATCGAATGCCTCCTCCACTTTCGACTGACTGACTGGCTGACATTCTTGCCACATTTAGAGTCTCGAGAGTCAATGGCACGTTAATAAAACGTCGCCAAACGACCAGAGATTTTCGCATTTTCCGATAGTTAGCCGTAGTTGTGCGTAGGAAGCTGGCTCAACCCGTAATCAGGATTCAATTAAGCTTTTTAAAGAAAATTTAATCAAACTTCGCTGACCTTTTCCGCTCCCGGGAAAGCCAATTAAGAGCGGCAACAATGAAAGCCCGGCTAAAGAGGGAAAAGCGGGCAGGAGTTTTCATAGCCCTGGCTTAATTAATGTATCAATCTTTTTGTTGTAGCCACTCTACGGAATGTCAAGCCCTTCCATGGGGCAATTAAGAGCCTATTGAAATGTTGACACTGGCCACAACAGGACACTTTTCGGGGTTAAAGTTTGGCCTGGGAAAAGTTTGTGCGTGTTTTTGTGTGGGTTTGTTAAATAACTTTCCATCGGGCGTGTTAACAACTCGCACGCACATTATTTCTAATTTATGCGCATATTTCAAAATGCGTGGCCTTGAAGGAGAAAAAATAGAGAACAGTTGTCTGGAAAGTTGGGCCGTCCAACTAAATCACATGCATACGTCTTGCGAATGAGTAATGTGGGGCCCGTCACTCAGTCGTCAGTTTAGCTCCCCCGAAAACCCGAGAAATCCCTCCCCGAAACCTTCTTTACCACTATCCTGAGTCTTATTAATGTTAATTACTGCTGTTGCTCTACGCAAAGCTCTTTATCCCTTTAAGCCACAACACATTTGCGAGCTTGCCAACAAACTTCAGGCCTAATTTCTGTTAAATTTTTTTTGCGCCCCGCCACTGACACACTTGCTGCCAGTGGCGTCGCTTTAAGGGGCGGAGATTTTGGGCAACAATTTATGCCGAAAGTTTTGGCAAATTGCTCATTTCAAGCACCGTTTGGTATGCAACACCTTCGCGATATTAGAAAATTCCTGCAGGAGAGATTTATGCCAGCCATCGTCCTGCAAATTGAAGACGAACAAACACCTCACCAAAATTTAGATTCTTTTTGAAATTCCGGCAGATTAAAATTCCTAAAATTTTAATTTGAATCCTTTTTTTGTAGTATTGAAAATACATAATATTTATGTAGATTAAATTTAGATTTTAATTGGATTATACAAAGCTGATTTTGGCTACAAAGCTAACCAGTTAAATATCGTTCATTTTCTAATTCCTTGCATATTTCATAAGACCATTTTATAAATTTCTTAGCAAATGGTGTATACTATTTATTTTCCTCTGTGCACAAAAAATCACTAGCGTCCTGCGAATTAATTTGCATTTATCTAGGTGGACTTACCTGGGAAAACACTTAGAAGACTCGGAAAAGGCGGCCAGGCAGAAAACGCTGGAGCAGTAACACTTGTCTTTCCGTATAGTTGATGCTGAATGAACGAAACTGCGAATGCTGTTGTTTTTGGGGCTTTGCTCGTAGACACTATTAAGACCTGGATGCCCAAATATTGGATCAAGCATGCTTACATTTGTTTTTCAAGTTCATGCGTTTTGTATTGCTCATTTCGATATTGTTGTTTATAATTGTTGTAATTGCTTTAATGGTTATTATGTCGGTCTCCGCAAAATGTTGGCGGGGTATTGGGTAAACAATCTAAGGGTATATGCCAGGCATTTAGAGTGTTTAGCAATTAAGATTTTTCAAATAATATAATATCCGTGTGTTTGCTTAGTTTCATTTGATTGCAATTTATTTTAACTACTCGTAGATATTTCGGTTTTAGTTTGCATCACAAAGGAAAATGGAAATTGAAGGGCTCTTAGAAAGAAGAGAGCCCCAGAGTGGAAACTCGACTTTTCCCATTGCCATTGCCATTGCTATTGCGTACAGGCAATGACCCGGAAGTTTTGGCATTTCATTTATCTCATTTCTGAGCTCTTCGGCCCGCCTCTCTTGGTTTATTTTACAATAATAAACATTTAGCATTTTCATTTTGGCTCTTATGCATTTGTTTGGTTTACGATTTTAAAGATTTACGAGATTTGTTTTCACCCAAGCACTGAAGTAAATAGCGTATGCTTGGCCTTCTGTTAATACAGTTGTACTTCAATAGCTAGCACCGTTAATGGTTATGGCTTTTAGTAGATTAAAAGAATACAACACATAGCACTTATTGTTCTGGAAAATCCCATATATGATATTTTTTATGAGGAATAATTTCATTCATCCAATGTGCAATTTAATTTAAAATAATAATCACTTTTGAGGAATCTACAAGATGACTAAAAAAGTATTGAATCATGTTTTCAGCCGAAACTGTTTGAAAATTTGAGTAATAAGACAACAAAGATATTTTATACATCTTTTATTTTCCATTTTAAAACTCCTTAAGAAAAGATGTAGTTTTAAGAAGAGAAAAGATAGCATGGATTCAGAATGAAAATGTTACTTAGGCATAATAGTCTGTAGAAAGAAAAACATAATCGCAACTAGTGCGATGACTAAGAAGGGACTGTTTTTTGGAAAGTGTACATATCGCAAGTTCTGAACAGATTCGCAGCATTCCAAGGAATCGTTGAGATAATAAAAATATTCTATTTAGTTTTTCTTCTTTTTTTATTTGCCCCACCCCCTCTGCACTTGACTGGTTATAGCATTGTGTTGTCTAAATAATAGAATCGAATGGGGTTAATGGGAGAGAAATGCCGTGTAAAGTCCAGTGGCGCATGTACATACATACATATATTGAAATATTGTGGAGGAGGGGACCTTTTTAATTGAAATTCAATGATTATTTCCGACAAATATAAATTCGAAGGTTTATATTTTTTTTTATGTTGTCTATATATAAATATTATTTATTAACATAATTGATTGTACTTGCTACAAATTTAATTTTAGTCTGAACCGAAAGATATGTAAAATTATAAAACTGATCACTGCATTTCATTTATTTATGTTTTGGGTTATAGTTTCCTCCTCTCTTGATCCGCCCCTGGAAAATTCCAACAAGAAGGCAAGTTCATGGAGTGGGCCCTGATCACAGGGGAAGGTGGTGGGGATTGGGAAAAGAGGGGGAGGCTGGCAATGACGATCCGAGAGCGAGAGGGAGAAACCCAAAGAGAGAGAGCGTGCGAAGAGAGCAGTACGATATGTACTTACATGTTCAATGCAAACCAAACAAATCACCGAAATAAATGCTACGAAAATAAACCATAAAGCCCAAGAACATCTGAGCGTATATTAAATAATATTGAGCCCGTGGGAGAAAACTGCGTTATTCCGATTACTTTGTAAGCGTTTACTTTTGTTATCACCCACGGTACGATCACATGGCCGCGTATTTAGTTAAATTATTCAGAAATAAATGTAATTCTTGCCAGCTTTGCGTAATTTGCAATTGCGCGTTTTTTGGACAGCGGCTAACGTAACGGGACACAGCACACACGAATATCACAAAAAAGCACTGGCACAGCAAACGATAAGATTTAGCAGCAAGACGTCGGCATATTTGTTAATTATTTTAAAAAATATTTAAATGCGCGCAGCGAACCGCACACGTTGGAGCACCAACAACAAATTGCCGCAAAAACACTCTCTCGCACACACACACATACGTGAGGCTAATCAGCTGTTCGTGTTGATGATCGGCTGCGCCAGAGTTGCCATAGCCTTGCAATTCGGAATGAACATTTTGAATTTGAAATTCTTTTTCCGTTAACCAAGCGTTTGTCTAAACACTTTAATAATTCACTTTTAAGCTGTTTACCCAAAGTGGAACGCCTGCTAACGATGACCTTGGAGCGCCGCACTCCCACTGTTAATTGCCGAGCGTGTGAGTACAACTTTAAAACACGCACTGCTAACTTATTTTTATTGCACTCCGCGGCCGCTTTTTGCTAACGGTACAAAAAAGGGAACCACCTAACGGTACAGCAGTCCGAACACGACTGAGCGCAGGATTTCGGAGAAGTTCCTTATATACCATTCGGTGTAGTGGGCACAAAGAACGAAGTGGGGGCCTAAGAAACCACAGGACGCAGGCGCAAAGCGGAAACCGTGTCAACTCGCGGCCTCAGGGTCAGGATTTCAGGGTGTCAGGGAGAGAGAAAGAGCCGGAGAGAGAGTACATGCAACAGTATTATCCAAAACTCACACTCCTCTTAACAACTATCCGCATCCTTAACCTAAAGATATAGCCAACTAGGTTGCCAGTAGGTGGCGCTGGAAAGGATTAGCAAAGCGAAGGTCACCGACTTAGGATCAAAAGGGTGTTTAAACATAAGTTTATAATTTGGCAAGAATAAGTATATTCTCCCAAAAAGTTTCATTGTATATCCTATCAAATCTTAAAGTGAAAAAGATTGTAAAATGTTATATTTATTATTATTTAAATTAAGATGTTTTGCTGCTCTTTGAACGGACAAGTATTTATCCCAAAGTTTGGCTTATAACGATAAAGTCCTTTATTTATTGGACGGTGTTCCATTGCAATTTGCTATACTGAAAATTATTATTCTATTACTGGTAAAATACACAAGGCTTAAAATCTCTTTTATTATTAGTTAATTTAGTTAATTTTATTTTAATCTATTATAAACTAATAGTATAACTATTTTGGTCATCTTTATAACGTAATAACAAATGGATTTTTACAAACTAAATAATCTCCATCTTCAAAATATTTTAACTTAATTCCCTGCGGAGATGTCTTTCCCGCTTCCATTCCCGCACCTTTTCCCGCTGCATATCACTTCGCGTTCGCCTCGGTTGATATATTGGATCTCTTCTTCTAACAGCGTTTAAATCAAAGGCTCCAAAGTGGGTTACTTTCGCCGGCTGCTGCTCGATGCCCAAGCCAATGCGTTGCTTGCGAAGAACGGTCTTCACGGGATACAATCGTCCACTTTGACTGGGCCCCAGGCCGTGCTCCTGATCCCAGCCCTGCTTCACCATCAACCGAAGGCCGCGATTCTTGGCGGATATATTAAACTTGTGCAGTTTGTGAGCGGGCAGGTGCTTCAGATTGAACTGATGCACCGTTGAGGTTTGATGAACAGGCCAGGGAGTCTCCTTGTAATCCCTTTTGCAGATTTCGCAGTAAAAGGGGCTGTTGATATCGCCTGGCACTTCCTCATCGCTGGTTTCTTCGGAAATCGGTCTAGTTTCCAATAGTTGTACTATTTCCGAGTGACCTTTTTGTTGGGCTAGTTTAAGAGCTGTATTTCCGGATTTGTCTCCAATCTCCACAAGGACATCTTTCTGGAGAAGCCAAGCTACCGCTTCGGTGGCTCCTTCGCAGGCAGCCATCATCAGAGCAGTCCAGCCAAAGGAATCCCGGGAATTGAGCTCCTCTTCGGAGATTTTCATTTCGGATAGCTCCTTCACTTTGTTGCTGGTGGCCAAACGGAAGAATTTGCTCCTATCAAAAGGCAGTTGGGGTTGTTGGACCTTCCTTGCTTCCTTTCTTTTACCAGAACAAGGAACTGAAACTTGAGGGGTGGTAGGTGCATCCAGAACCTCCTTGTAGAACTCCTGGGCCTCCAATCCATTTAAACCTTCAATTTTGTGTTTGATGGGACTGGGGGATTCGGGAACACTATCTGGATCTCCTGCACGGACGAACCGCTTTAGCTGCAATGGCAGAGTGGTCAAAGCCAGCCAGTTTGGGTGCAGTTCACCAGAGGAGTTCATTATTTATAATAATTTCAATTTATTTTGTAAATAAACAACAAACAGATGTAAGTGGGTGGTGTTGTTAAGTACTCAAGTTAATCGATTAGCGATTGCTGTTCCCATAAACTCGATAGACCCGAAAAAGGTAAGATTGGTTCGTTTCTTTTTAATTAAGTTAAGTTAAGAAGTTGATTCAATTTAATTACTCAAATACAATTACAAACAATGGTTTTAAGTTGTATATATATTTTTTAACCACTGATCGATTTTTTTCTAAAATTTTCAAAATAAATGGGTTTTTTAGTAACGCTGGTTTTACTTTTTAACTAAATAATAAAGATATAACCTTTTTTATAGCACTCTATATATTTATTTAATTATATTCTTATATACTAATAAATGTCTGAAAGTAGTCACAAGTATGAAAATATCTAGCTCAAACAATATTTTTTAATTTAAATCGCCGTAAAAGCGTTAGAAATGAATCAAACTGGGAACACGATTCAAAATGTATTCCCATTGGAATCCGTTCATTTTCCAACACTGGTCATTGACGCGCTGTTCTCGGCCTCTGCTTTTGCATGTTTTCCTACCCAAGCGCGAAAATGTGAATTTCGCAATTCATTCAAATCGTCTAAAACTGAGCTCAAAAAGGAGCAAATTTGTCATTTAAAAGCGGCACCTAAGCCACTGGACAGGAGGTAAACGCACAAAGGGTATTCTTAGGTAACGCGTGCCCTAAAAAACTGCGCAGTAAAAATCAATAACTAAGTGGCACGCCTCGCGATACATAAATGTGAAGCGACCCCAAAATCAAAGGAAATGTCCGACGAGGAGGAGGATTCCGTGTCCGAAGGATTCTCGGCCAGTGAGGACGAGTGGAAGCCACTTCCAGGAGCAGGAGGGGAGTCATCCGACGACGACGACAGCGATTTCGATGAGCTGCAGGCGGAGGGAGGAGCAGCTGGTTCCAGCGGACGCTCCTCGGCCGTAGTTGGCAAAAAGGGGTGAGTATGAAATGGGGGCTTATTATGGCTAGACTCCTCCAATAACCCTTACTTACCAACCCATTTCCAGCAGCGATCACAAGCCGCCCAGCGGCATCAAGGGCTCCTCCGTAAAGAAACGCAAGCCCAGTGGCCAGTCACTGCGCTCCAAGCTGTACAACAAGTACCGACCGCCACCCAAGACCTTTCCTACTTCACCATCCCAGCAGCAGGAAAATTCGCCCCGAGCTTCGGGTTCAAAAAACGCCAGAACGCCCAATGAAAGCGGTGCACGGGATCAGCACGACCCTGCTGATTCCAGCAGCGAATCCAGTGTGGAGGACTACCTGGTGAATCCCGCCGAACTCGATCTGCACTCCACCTTCTTTGCCGGCGACCAGAAGGACAAGGAGAAGTCACCGGCGCCCCAATTCGATTGTAATGCGGGCATCACGAATCTCTCGGATTCCGGTTCTGGATCTGAGGACAACAACGATAGCAGTTTCGAGGATAAAGCAGGCAATGCCTTCGACTTTCGCGGTCTTCTGGAGAACGCGAACAGCTTGGAGCGCACACGGGATGCACTGAGCAAGCGGAATGTCACGGCCACTCCGCCGAGGAGCCAGGCTGCCACCATGGATGTCAATGCGCTGCTTGCATTGGGCGAGAACCAGAACTACCAGAGCGTAGAGTTGGAGGAACGGGAGGGAAATCAGAGGAAGAAGGCAGGCGGAGGAGGAGGAGCACCAACTGCGCCACCGGCACTGGATGAACCGCCGCGCCTGAGCAAGACCAAGTCGACGCGGATCAAGCGCCATACCAAGACGCGACCCGTGTCCACTGTGGTCGCCACTGCCGGCGACACCGATGACTCCGATTTTGAGGAAGTGGCAGGTAGGCGAAAATGCAAGTAGTTTGGCTCCACGAAACTGGCAATGGCCGTGGCAGGAGGCAGTGGAGCATGCTTACCAAAAGTTGTGGTTGTGGCGCTGGCATTTCTGGTATCTGATAAAAAATAAGCTTCCAAATTGCTCTGTATGAGACTGTGTAGTTTTGTTTGTACTAAGTTTATTTGTCGATGTGAAGATAGAAATTACTAACCGATATGTACAGCTGTGGTCGAAACAGAAGCATGATTTCTATCACAATTATTTAGAGGCATTCTTTTTTGTATAACTAAATAGCATAAAAGTCATTTTATTAGAGAGCCCGTTTCAATTCAACTATTTGTAAAAATTTAACTTTAAAAATTTCATATTTAAGTTTTAAACTTAAAATCTCCCGCTTTGTACTCGATATTGAAATGATTTTATTTCGACCGCAACTGTATGCATGAATGTACATTTGGAAGAGCCGCGTCAAAATAATGGCCATATATCTAAAATATACCTATTTACTGTAACGTATTGTTAGTCGATTAGACTGAGGAACTAGCGTATGAGATGGCTCTTGCTGAGAACGCTTTATCCAGAGACTTGGCTTACTAACCTATTTATACCCACTAACCAGGCCATGCCCTAATTTAGGAGATGCCAAAACCAAAACCAGATCCGCGGCATTTGTTATCCAGTTGTCCGCGGAAAAGAAAAACAATTTAAATCGACAGAAAAGATTAAATGGAAAACCTATCATAAAGCTTGTTAAAATCAAATCAATGTTTCTTTTTTAATGTCAACGAAATCAGATCAACTAAACATTTCTAAACGTTTTTGCACTAGCTTAAGCTCAATCTGCGTGTTAAATGGATGAAAAGTCAAAAGCATAAACTGTATGTTTATCGAATTCTAAACGTGGTTTAAATGTCTGCACACGCACCTCGATAAAATCTGTTAATCAACGATACTTTACTCAGAAAATGCATTTATTTTAATTGTTTTAGTGAGTTTTCAATTTCGGTTTGCCACCCGAAACCAGACAAAGTCCAAAAGACTCCAGTTAACCAAATCAAAACAATGAAATACAAGAAGATTTTAAACGCGTAAAATAAATAATAATTTTTAATAGCTAGTCAAATGGCCTAGTCAACTATTTGTGTACTTACTTTATGGCAATTGCAAGTGTTTCACAGAAATTAACAAGTAGCTAACGAATTAGAACTGATGTTTAACGAATTTACTTTAGCGAAATTGTATTCACTTAACATAAACATCTGCATGCAGAGTATGACATCTAATTAAATAATGATATACTCGAATAAACGATGCAATAAATCAAATGAAACTCGTAATTTTAGCGCAATTTAGTGAATGTTGATTGTAATTAACTTGATAATTGAAATTTAAAATGCACTTTAAATGATATAAATAAATAAATGCAAAATGTTGAAAGGACTCCATGCTCTCTGTCTGGGTGTTTTAAATCTGCCCCTGCCCTCACTGCCCGATCCTCCTGCATTATCATCAGTGATGGGAAGTGTCTTAGTAAATTATTATATATTATATTATATTATTATTATCTTTAGTTTACCCCAAATACTTTGCCTTTTCATCACTCCCCTTAAAATACGGAATTCAACAAATATGATTTTTAATTTACATTGGTAACTAGTAGAAACTATGATACATTGATATATCCTTTTAGACTAAAAGCCAAGCATTTCCCATCACTCTTTATCATTCAGTTCAGTGCCTCATCATCACCCCGGTTCCAATTCCCTTTTCAGATGCAGAACTTTCCAGCGAGGAGGAGGAGGGCGGCACTCCAAACATTTCCGGCGACCTAGAGATCCATGTGGGCCTCCAGGGACTCCGCCCCACCAAGGAACAGAAGACCCAGCACGAGCTGGAGATGGCTCTGAAGCGTCGCCTCAATCGGGACATCAAGGAACGCCAGCTCCTGCTGCACAAGGTCAGCCTGATGTGCCAGATCGCTCGCAGTTTGAAGTACAACAAAATGCTGGGCGAGTCGGATGCCCTGATGCAGGCTGCCCTGAAACTCCTGCCCAGTAAGAATGCCTATCCCACGGAACGGGGCACTGAACTAAAATACATGCAGTCCTTTGTCACCTGGTTCAAAACGGCCATCAAGCTGCTTAGTCCCAATTTATATTCCGAGCAATCGACGGCCAGCAAAAAGGAAATTTTGGAGGCCTTGCTGGCGCAGATCAAGCGCAAGGAAGCCCGCTGCAAGCAGGATATGATCTTCATATTCATTGTCCTTGCGCGGGGAATGGGCATGCACTGTCGTCTGATCGTTAATCTCCAGCCAATGCCACTGCGTCCGGCGGCAAGTGATTTAATTTCCATTAAACTTAAGCCAGAGGAGAAGAATAAAAGTCAGGCGGTAAAATCCGAAGAGGAGAGCGAGGACGAGGAGCCCAAAAAACATAAGAAGGCAGCTAAGCGAGATAAAATCAGTAGCAAGTCTACTGCTCAAAAGAAAAGCAGTGATAAAAGTACAAAGAAGGAAACCACTACCAGTAATTCATCTTCCAAATCCATTAAAAAAGATTCGGAAACTGCGAAATCAACTACAGCCAAAGAGGTTAAAATAGATTTAAAACCCAGTCTCGCATCAAAATTGGTTGAAAAATCAAAACATAAAGCATCCCTCAGTTCCAGCAAATCTGACACTTCTTTTGAGGAAAAGCCAAGTGTCTCAACCATTTCCAAATCCTTAAAAAAAGAAACTGAACCTTCAAAAACAAGTTCATCCAAAAAGGAGGATAAAAAGGTTTTAAAACCGAGTCTCGCCTCGAAGCTGGTTGAAAAGTCCAAACATCAAACATCCAATAGCTCCAGCAAATCCGACACTTCGTTTGAGGACAAACCAAGTACCTCAAAGGCGGCTCTTGGTGTTTCCCCACCACAAAACAAAGCTAAACCCCAATCATTCCTGTTGAAGAGGGTCACCACTCAAGCCATTTCTGAAGCCGGCGATGGTAAGAAACCGAGGACGGCTCCTTTGGATACCTTCTCCCCAGTTGCCGGTCGAACACGCAGAGCAGTGGTGAAACCCAAAACGGAAGCGAATCCGCAGCTAGTTGGATCTCCCGTCTTACCCAAACTGGTGCTGTCCAAAGTGAAGCAGCTGAATGCCAAACACAGTGATACGGAGAACGCTAATCCGGCGGAGAAGCATTCGCAGGAGCAGCGCAGCACCCAAGAGACTCGGTCCCGTAGCAAATCCCCAAAAGTACTCATATCCCCTACTTTTCTTGAAAGGAAATCCGCTGCAGGCGATCCGATTCCGGCAGCACCATCGCAAAAGAACCAAAAGAGCCCAGAAACCAAGCCCCGTATCTCCCCCAACTTTCTATCCAAAGCTGCGCCTCGACAGCTGCGAAGTCGAGGGCAGAAGTCCAGCTCGCTGGGCATTCCCCAGTTGGATGGCGGCGATGATGCGCCGCTGCCTAAGAAGCGTATAAGGTTGGAAAAGCTGCAAAAATCACAGGACTCTGACGAGGTATTCGAACCTGCCAAGCCGGTGAAGAAGGCTCCTGTGCTGCCCAAGTCAGTGCAAAACCTGCGCAAGGATCGGCGAGTGATGTCCACCGATGATGAAGGCGGTTCAAGAACGAAGTGTCGAAAAGATGCCTCCGACATGTGGGTGGAGCTGTGGTCTGAGGTGGAGGAGCAGTGGATATGTATAGATTTGTTCAAGGGCAAGCTACATTGCGTGGACACCATAAGAGTAAGTTTATATCCTGACGAGTTTTTGTCCTATATTTATATCTTGCTTTTACAGAAAAACGCCACGCCAGGTTTGGCCTATGTATTTGCGTTCCAAGACGACCAGACCCTCAAGGATGTGACCGCCCGTTACTGCGCTAGTTGGAGCACCACTGTGCGCAAGGCACGTGTGGAGAAAGCCTGGTTGGATGAAACCATCACCCCTTATCTGGGGCGTCGCACCAAGCGCGACATCACGGAGGATGAGCAGCTGCGCCGTATTCACGCCAATAAACCCCTGCCAACGTCCATCGGTGATTTCAAGGACCATCCGCTTTATGTGTTGGAACGGCACTTGCTCAAGTTCCAGGGTCTGTATCCTCCGGACGCACCCACTCTGGGATTTATCCGAGGCGAAGCGGTGTACTCCAGGGACTGTGTTCATCTCCTGCACTCGCGGGATATCTGGCTTAAGAGCGCCCGTGTTGTGAAGCTTGGAGAGCAGCCGTACAAGGTGGTCAAGGCGCGTCCTAAGTATGATAAGGTTTGATGTAGTTCCATCAAGTGCCACCTTAAACAGGTTTATGTAACACTGGGTCTAATGTCTTTCAGAACACTCGCTCTGTCATTAAGGACCAGCCATTGGAGATATTCGGCTACTGGCAGACCCAGGACTACGAGCCACCCACAGCGGAGAATGGACTTGTGCCACGCAATGCCTACGGCAATGTCGAGCTTTTCAAGGCCTGCATGCTCCCCAAGAAGACTGTGCATTTGAGGCGTAAGACAACTGAAAAGCATTCCCAAGCCATTATAACCAATTCCATATTAAATTACAGTGCCTGGTTTGATGAGAGTTTGCAAGAAGCTGAATATTGATTGTGCAAACGCTGTGATTGGCTTCGATTTTCATCAGGGCGCCTGCCACCCCATGTACGATGGCTTTATTGTTTGCGAGGAGTTCCGAGAAGTGGTCGTTGCTGCATGGGAGGAGGATCAGCAGGAGCAGGCCCGCAAGGAGCAGGAGAAGTACGAGACTCGCGTCTATGGCAACTGGAAGAAATTGATTAAGGGTTTGCTCATACGCGAGCGACTGAAGAAAAAATATAACTTCTGAATTTTTGGTTCTCAGAAATCTGTTTGTATACTTGTTTCGTTTGAAGTGATTTTGATTTTTTTTTCGTTTTTGAAACTTAATTTGATTCCAATAAATTGTGTAACCAGTTCGAATTCGTTTATTAATCGATTGTTTAAAAGTTGGTTTTCGTAACTTTACATAGCATAGGCGTTAACTGTTACCATTTGGTTTAAATTTTAATTTACAAAATTACTTTGTTTTCCGAGTAGCTAAGAGATTTATAAGATACAGAACGTTTAGAGATAATAAGATCGTGGTTATAGGTTATCCGTCAATTTAATTGCATAAATTAATATTTAGCTGCGATTCAAATCTAAAATATAATCTTTACAAGAGCATGGAATGCTTCAGCAGACTAGTGGCAAAATACACATATGAATAAATATAAATAAAGGCTTAAATATAAATAAGAAAGTACAAAATCCGTTTACGTACAAAAAAGAAGACTTTGGTTTGTCAATGAGGGGTTCTACCAACAACCGCCTTTGTTTTTGCCCTATACCTTGAACAAGAATACTCCTAATAATAGTCACTTGAACTTATGATTTTTTGGATAAATTAAGTAAGGTTGTCACTAATTTATAAGGTAATGAGTGCAACACAAAATTAATAAGAGAGAAGTCTAATATTGTTGAAGTCAAAATGAAAGTATTCAGTAAAATCATTAAATTAAAAAAATATATTAAAATCCAGCAAGGAGATTGATACTCAGGAGGTTGGTTTACTAAACTGGTAGTCCAAACTGTGGAGATACTAATGTTTGACAGGAGCTGGGCAGGATTATCATCACCTTACGCCGGCATTGAAGCAGTCAAGTTGGCGGCTGTGGGTCCAGTGGACACTGTCCCACTGGGAGATCGCTGGCGCTGCGGGTTGCTCTGCGCCTTGAGGTAATCCACGAACATGCGTCTGGCCTGATTTAACACCCTGGTTACATCGTGTTTCCTTACCATTTTATCAAAGTGCATGGCTATCTCATTGTAATCCATTCCGGCCTTCATGATCGTGTTACGATGCTGCAGCAGCAAGGTGAGGCAAAGGAACATGAGGAAGGCATTGCCTCCACCGAATTCCGAGGGTGGAGGCAGTGCAGCCGCCGTGGCGTTCAGTCCACTGACTCCATTTAAATGGGTTGATCGCTGAGGGGATCGCGTGTAAGCGCTCTCGTCATCCGCGTTCGTGGCGATCTCCACCAAAGGCGATACCTCTACCAGATTGGGCTCCGTGGAAATGGGCAGGATCACCTCGGGCAGACTGCTGCTATTGCGCATGCCTAGTGGAGTGTGCCCATCTAAGATAAGTTGACTTTCGTCGATGAAAGGATTGAAGGCATGCGACTCATTTTGCTGGACGCTGTTGCTCTTGGCCGCCAGTCGCTGACGACGACGCATGTGAAGCTCGCTTACATCCGGACAGGTGATAATTTCGTTCTCCTTCAGGTCCTCCACCAGATCCAGTGCGTCCTTGTCCAACTTCTCGTACTCGATATTATCCCGTTTTTCGCTCTCCGTGAAGGGCAGTCCGAAAACCTGACGATCCAGATTCTCTGCCTCTAGGCGAAGTTCTCGCGTTATGGCCGTTGTCATAGGGTAGTACTCCTGGTCAGGGTCTTGATCTTGATCCGGCGTGTTTGTATCATCGGGATCGCATTGGTGATTGCTCTCCAGGTCTAACTGCAGGTTGTAACTGCTCAACTCCTGCGCTTGCTGAATGGCCGTTGCGGCTGTGGATGCGCTCCAGCTGGTCTCCGGCAGCGAGGAGGAATCGGATTCGTCCAGGGAGCTGCCCAATCCGCTCTTCGTTAGCTGCACCACCGGTTTTGTGACTGAAGTCGGAGCCGTTGGTTGCTGCGGCTGAGTGGCGAAACGATCGGATATACGATTTTTATTAATGGTTGCGAAATTGAGGAATTCATTGAAGTTCTTCACAAGTTTTGGCGGCATCTTCCGTTCGCCATCGTCTTCTCCTTCCCCGTCGAAGGAAAGTCCGATGCGACTGGTCGCCGCCAGCTTTTCTTTGAGATCCTTAAAATGACCGCCACTAGAGTTGCTCACTCGTTTCACACTTTCGCTCACTTGATTGGCATTCGTGACCAGCTGCTTGGCGATAATATTGCTCACGGCAAGAATGTTGTTGTGCTGCAACTTTGACTTTCTCTCGAGGGGATCCTCGTCAAAGTTGGAGGAGGAAGTACTGCAAAGAAAGGCTCGTCCTGGCGAGACAGGAGGTGTGGCTTCGCTGACTTTTTCTGGTGCTCTCTGCGCATCATCCTTAAATGGATTGGTTTCTAGAAAACTGGGCGAGTCCTTCCTATCGAATACATCATCATCTTCGGTTTCCTCGCCGGCGGACAAGTCTTGTGCAAACTTCGTGCTCTCTATGGCGCCCTCAATCAGCGCTAGCATCTTGGACTCATCCAGACTCTGGTGAACCTTGGATGAGGTGCGTCTCTGCCGGCGAGCAGCGGCGGTCGCATGGCGCGACATATTGTCGTCGAGGCTGTGATTCAGCCGTTTCGTATTGTCCAAGGCATGACCGGTTCCCAGCGACGAGCTAAGTGAGCTCAGTGACGCCGAGGAGCTCTGGCGACGCAAGGCGCACACTTTAGTGTACGGATTCTCGCGCGGCTTTGTCAGCAGATAGGATGGGCTTGTCGGCGTGGCGCTGTACGAACTGGAAAACGTGCTAGCACTATTGGGCATGGAGCAATCAGAAATAGGTACAAACTCCTGAAAGAAAACAATGATTAATAATTTATATTTAAGCTTACAGCGCACACTAACCTTTTCGAAAAGCGGTAGCTCCTTTTCCCCGCCGCTCCTGTAGCGCAGCGAACTCCACTGCACCTCCAGCATGCGCAGGGCATCCTCGAAGGGAAACTCCCGCTTCAGCTCCAGCAGGAGCCAACGATAGCAGAAGAGCAAGTCGTCCGCCTGCTGCGACTTGAGGTACTCCCAGAACTCCGGATCGTAGAAGCTTAGCGCCTCCGTCAGATGCGCGAACTTCTGCGTCATCGCAATCCCGTCCAGCATGAAGTTGCCCCGCACCCGTGCCATTATGGCACAGAAGCAGATGTAGGCCTGCGCCTCGTCATTCATAGTGACCAGCAACGGAGAGGCAATGTCCGACATGCCCTGGCAGTACGACACCGTCGGATGGTTCAGAGCATATGTGGTCAGGATATTAAAGAGCGCCGCGATATTTTGATTGTCGTCGCTGCCCGCGTAGAAGGGATGCAGGCGGTCTGTGCGTAGCACATCCTTCTTTACCATGCTGGTCACGTAGGCCAGCTCGCCGGCCACACTGCCACGCTTCACAGCCGCCTTCCAGGTGTCCCTCAGTCGGCAATACTGCTCGGACTTTCGACGCATAAACTCCATCCGCTGGTGGCCATCTAAAGCCAGACCATTGGCTCCACCAGGATAAACGTTGAGCAAGTGCTTCCACACCACACGCCGCAGGCTGGGCTCAATACCGCCGAGGAAGATGACCCTGTGCAGCTCATCCTTGCGCTGTATCTGTCCCAAGGCATCCAGGAACAGCCGGAACTCGCTATCACACATAGGCGGCCGTGGCGGTAGGTTGGCCATGTGCTCATCGGACAGGTTGAACGCCTTCTGCACGATCGAAAATGTCTTCTCCATCTGGTTTAAGATGGAGCTGCCCAGTTTGGTCTGCATGTGTTGCACGTACTTCTGGGAGACTCCTAAGGACTGCAGAGGTGACATTAGTTCGCGGGCGGGCGCAGGAGGAGCAGGAGTGGCGGGAGTAGGTGCTCCCGTTGAAGATCGTCCAGGCGACGCCTCCGACTCGCATTCCCTGACCACGGTAAAGGGTTTGACGTCGATCTGCAGGATGAGGCAGGGTTCCGAGGCCGTCTGAATGGATATATTGTGGATCCGCAGGAAGGCGGCATCCAGATCCCAGTCGGACCGCACAGCCAGGTAGATCTCATTGCCCGCCGGATCGAAGGCCTTGTACTTGATGGAGAAGTCTGACTTGACGTCGAAGGCTTTGGCCAGCAGGGAATATAGAACCTCCAGTGTGGTGATTTGGGGATCCACGGAGAACTTGCGCCACTCCGGCCGTGCTGGGGGTTCGCATTTCTGTGGGGATTTCGGAAAAGTTTGTTACACGGTCGCAATTAAAGCAGCTCTTTGTTGTCTCGCCTTCTAGGCTCCTTTCACTTGCCTTCACTTTCACTCGAACCGCCTCCCGGGGACAAATGCCAGCCATGTTTTCCGAGTCTGACCTGGACGAGACTAACTCATTTCCATTATTCCCCTGCGCGATGCCAGCAGCGTGCAGTGTCGTAAGTATTGCTCAAAAATCAAACAATACAAATCGCGAACGCACCTAAAGCGAAAGACACCAGGGCCTAGGAAGAAACAGTAAAGAACACAATAGAATTGGAAATTCTCAAAGAAATATGCGTCTTTACTTTTAAAGTATACTGTTTAAATACCGGAATTAAACAAATTCCTTATAATTTAACGTTAAAAAAATGAATGAACTTACTTGTTTGGGTCGTCGATAGGTTTGTCTCCCCTTCCCGATTACAAGTAAACGATATAAGTTTGGTAATCGAGTTGGTTTCAATCATCGGTTTCAGTGTGACCGCACTAGCATACCCAGAGAGCGGAAATATACCAAAATATTTGTAACATCATATCCACTTATACCGTTAAATTTAATATAATTATATAATATTTTTCCCTCATAGGAAGAACAAAATTGAGCACGTTCTATAAGCTTATATATTTATACCTGACTAGGTACTTGGTCAATCATTTTGGGAAGTCACTTAATCGTTAAATTTTGGTCAGGTGTTCTACACAAATTCAACTTTTAAAAATATCAGCAATTAAAAAACCATAAGCCATCCACTTTAAATTTGCAATAATGCAAAAATTTAAAGTTTTCCAAGTTTATATCTTTATAGATACAATTTTTAGCTCGTAATGTTGTAATTGTTTTAGTGTTATAATTAACCAAAAATTTATTTTATTTATATTATATAATGCTTGAAAAATGATAAGGTTATCGATTTATTAATACTTTTAAGTCTTTCATAAATATATTTCTGCTATTGGAATTATAAATAATAAATCAAATTCGGCTTTCAAGTTCCTGTAGTAATATTGTCTGCTTCATTAATCTTTTTAATTACAAAACCAAAATAGGTTTTTTATTTCGTGAATACTAAACGGAAAAAGTGACCAGTAACTTGGTCTTGGTATTTACCATTCGCGCTTTGGCATTTTTAGGCGTATTTCGTGCTCCAAACCGCAGATCGTGTATGTGTATATAAATACAAGAAGATTAGTGCAAATTTGTTGTTGTTAGTTATAGTTTTTTGGCCCTGGTGTGCTAGCAAATGCATTTTATGCCTGGCCCGCGCACTTAGGCAATACATGTTAACGGATTTCAGGCCGGCGTGGAACGAATTGGGCTGGAAAGCGGTGCGTAACGGCGGTCGTCAGGAGATTTGGGTGTGTATATATGTGTGTGCGATGTGCATATGTGTTACGGGCGTGTTTGTGACGTAGGCAAGCAAGAGAGCGAGCGAAATTCCGTAGAATCCGAGAAACCATCCGATATCGTGGGGCCCAAGCCGGCATTATAGGGTAGGGGGTAGGGCGGAACGCAGCTTACCCACCCACCCATTCGGTGGAGCCAGCGATAAGCCCGTAATTGAGATAACTCTGCCTTAATTTACGAGACACTATAGTGTTTATCTGTCCAATTGTACTATGTATGCATGGATGTGTGTGCGTGTGTGTAAGCTCTTCACTGATAAATTCTGCCTCTTTCTTTTTTTTTTTTTTGCTTTTTAGCAATAAGCTGACAATGTAAGTGAAATTATTATGCAAAATAATGCTTTTAACTTCCGCCGTCGATTGAGCTCTATATGGTCTGAGTTCGTATGTCTGTCTATATATGCATATGTATATACATATGTATCACTTACGCGCCTTCGCGCGTCGGCGTTCTTATATCATAAATTGATATGTTAACAGCCAGTGAGGCAAACTGTATTTGCAATGGCTTTATTATCTGGAAATTTACTGACCCTGCCCTGAATCCCGCCCCACCATCGCACAGTTGATATGCTATCCTCATTCGAAACCCCTTGTCAACTCCCTTTTTATTTTTCAGATTGGATAGGGTTTAATGGATGACACATCAGCACCATGGGAAAGCTACTGTCAAAAATTTTCGGCAACAAAGAAATGCGAATTCTCATGCTCGGACTGGACGCGGCTGGAAAAACAAGTGAGCATAAATAAAGTGTTTTCGAACTTTGACTAAGAACCTATCTTAGGAAAAATAGGGAGAAAAAGCCATTTCATCTTTGCAGTTATGTATCTTTCACTTTGAAAAATATCTTTTGGTTTTATAAAGTAAACATTTAAACATTTAAAAACAATTAAAGTATATAAAAATCGTTTTCAATCAATCACTGTTAATTTCGGAGTAAAATTAAATAGAAATCGGAAAGTTCTACAAAAAAATAACCTGATTTCTAAATGATTGTCTTAAGGGGTTTTTTAGTTCAATTTCTATTAGTGATTTGAAGATTTTAATAGACTCTTAGGCAGTAAATCACCAATCCCTTGGTCAAAGTCTAATTCGAACAAGTTGTGTTTCCTTACCAATGGATTTATTAACTGATTTTATTTGTGAATACCCTCAGCGATCCTGTACAAACTGAAACTAGGGCAATCAGTTACAACGATACCCACTGTGGGCTTTAACGTGGAAACCGTCACGTACAAGAATGTCAAGTTCAATGTGTGGGACGTCGGCGGACAGGATAAGATTCGACCGCTCTGGCGACACTATTACACGGGAACACAGGGTCTGATCTTCGTCGTGGACTGTGCGGATCGGGATCGGATAGACGAGGCGCGCACGGAGCTGCATAGGATAATTAACGATAGAGAGATGCGCGACGCCATCATACTGATATTTGCTAACAAACAGGATCTGCCTGATGGTAACCAATGCTTTTCTCAGATATTTTCAACATACTAATGCATTTCCCTTTTGATTTGCAGCAATGAAACCACATGAAATCCAGGAAAAACTAGGTTTAACTAGAATAAGAGATCGCAATTGGTATGTACAACCATCATGTGCCACATCCGGCGATGGCCTGTCCGAGGGCCTCATTTGGTTAACGTCGAACCATAAGTTATGAGAATCGTAATTGAGCATTTTCTTATATGTATGTATATGGCATGTATTATTCGAAGCGAAGCAAAAGCAAAATATTCTATTTTATTTATACAAAGAAAAGAAACCGCAAGCGCATAGTAAAAGCCCAATTCGTAATTACGAACGTACATAAAATACAAATGTTGAAAATGGTATATAGAAGTCAGATATATATAGTAATTATATATAGATACTCTCAATTAACCAACCAATATTCTCACTAGTAAAAATACACATACCTACAAATAAACGAAGCATCAACAATTTAAGCAGCCGGTAAATATCCGTAAAGTAAATTATGCGTGAAGCACAGAGACATAAAGCAAAACATCAACGGAGATTAGCCTTAAGTAAGTTTTTCTTGTAAATTATATTGATGAGACACGTAAGCAATAAGTTGAAAGCTTGTTTATTGCAACTGTTACTATATTTGACTTGAACGAGGGTAACGAGTCTTAAATAAATTGTAAATAAATATTCAAATTAAAGCCCATATACAACAACAAACGAAATAAAAGAAAACACCGAACAAACAATTGAACAAACCTATAGATTGCTATTTAGATTAAAACTGAGTCTTCAAAATATAACGAAATAGTAACTGTGCCTTCCTCAATGTGTGTCTATGGTCCGTCATTATTTTCCCAATCCCCACAGCTACTGTTCTCAATAAGGAATTTGCCAAGCGAAAGGAAGATACCTGGAAATAGAAACCCCGGAATTATCTCTGCCCGAGGCATCCTGACTTTAGTGTCAAACGCATTTGGTTTGTATTGTGTGCTCAATTTGAAAAGTAAACATGCCACATTCAGTGTTATAATTTGGAGGGTACGTTTACCTGGCTATACCTGAGTATGATTTGTTAAACAAGGCGTGATATATACCTCCCATTGTTTCACAATCCTCCCCCAGTTGATGAAGATATTCTTTGACATTGGCCTGAAACTGCTCACTAACAACGTTATATGAAAAAAAAAAACAAACAAATAAATATTGGTTTTGTTTTGGTGGGTGTATGATAAGGATTTCCAGCATATGCAATATTTTGGAAATGTGAATTAACAGCTCTACGATAAAAAAGTCGTAAAATATGCTGCATAAATTAAGTTTATAAAGTATGTTTTTGGGTCATCGAAACAACAAAATGTAAAAAACTAACAACTTTTCTAGCTTTAATTCTGAATCCACGTTTATACTTACCAGGTCCTTGATCCTTCCTGATTAAACGCTATTGGGTCCATCAGTTCCTCCTTCGCCATAATGCAAAAAGTTACCAGTTATAATGTGGTGATATATATGTTTAATATTTTATAACTAAAGACGATTCCGAAAATTTGGTCTTTGGACCCCCAAGCTACAATTTTATACCGGTCTCCCGAACTAGAATTTTAATAATGTTAATTATTTAATTATTTATTTCCATTCTCATTCCAGTCTCAGTATACAAAAATTAAGAGCACAACACGTGCTTTTAATAATCAACTAATTTTTTTTTTTGATTATACTATCGCAGTAGTCTTCTATGGCTCACCTCGGTGTGACTTCTCAATACGTGATATTTTTATACCCTTGCAGAGGGTATTATAATTTTGGTCAGAGGCTTGTAAAGCAGTGAAGGAGACGTTTCCGACCCCATAAAGTATATATATTCAGGATCAATAGGGGAGTCAATATAGCCATGTCCGTCCGTCTGTTTTAATACCGTTTGCGAGCTCAGTTTAAAAGCTAGAGATCTGAGACTTTCATCGTCGTCCTAAAACATGTGTACGTAGATCAAGTTTGAAAATCGCCCCGATCGTATGTCTATATCCTATAGCTCCCATATAACTTTCAAAATGGAAGATTTTTCGCGCAGTGTAAAAGCTATTGACATTTTATTTTTTATTTTTTAAGCATACCTTGATCAGGGTAATAACGTCTGCCGATCGGACGTCTATATCCTATAGCTCCTATAGGATCAATATGATGAAATCGGTCAAAATTTGATGTTTTTCAGAATATTTCGCGCAGTGTATAAGGTATGACATACATTTTTTCAAGTATTATTTATTTACTTTTTATGTTGGTTTCAATAACACTACAATTATTTATTTACGCATACCGTGATCAGGGTAAAATCGCTCACCGATCGGACGTCTTTATCTTTTAGCTTCCGTAGGAAAAATTGTTAAAGGCGGCGAAAATATGCAAATCTAATTAATTTATGTATGCCTTATTATTTTCGCTACTTTTCAATCTTAGCAATTTCGGCCAAGTCTGCAAGGGTATTAAAACTTCGGCTTGCCGAAGTTAGCTTCCGTCCTCGTTGGAAATAAAAATGATTTTTACTGGAAGGGATTCTAGTATTGCTTTGAAACTCTCTGAATCATCCTAATCTAAACTACAAGATGCTGATAACGTAAAAAGGAACGCAATGTTTAGTTGAATGAGGGCAAACAAATTTTTAAATATTTTGTATAAGTTTTTGCTTTTATTCTCTGTTTAAATATATTTAGTAGCGTCCTCCATGATGTTCGTGATGTCCTTCATGTTCGTGATATCCGGGATGAATTCAACCGCGATAATTTGTCAGACCTTGACCGCTATTATATCCTCCCTGACCGAACTGGTCATAAGGGCTGCCCTAAAGTCAATTGCCAGCAATGGCCCTTTTTATACCAGAATAGAAAAATAGTCAATATTACGTTTCGACTTTTGATTACCTTTCGATGGCTTGCCTAGGTTATATTCTGCCATTATCGTGGGTTGTGAATGTTTTTTGTGCATCCTGATCTTGAAAGGACATAATTATTTTGTAGATCAATTAAAAAAAAATAATTTTATTTAAATTAGATATAATCTGTTAAATACATATAATCTTTTGAATGAATATTTCCATTTACCTTTTCGAAAAATCCAAAACGTTGATAACATAAATAGGAGGTCAATGCTGAGTTGGAAGAAATGAACAAAATGTTAATCGCAGACAGAGAAGAGGAAGCATAATTTATTGTATTATTGGATTTTTCAAATAATTGATACTTTTTATTATATTATATGCGCATGCCATTTTACCATGTTAAAAGCTCTATTGAAATTCGAGTTGTTTTCTTTCTACATTATATTTATTTTCAAATATTTTTAAAAAGTTTTTTTTTCTATAAATATCTACAATTTAGTAGCGTCCACCATAATGTCCGTGATGTCCTTCATGTCCATGATGTCCATGATGTCCGGGATGATTACAACCGCGGTGGGCTTCGTTCTGAGCGCCGAATTCGTTCTGAACGCCAAAATCTTCCAGAGGTTCATTCGGTCTGCCATATCCTCCCTGACCGAATTGGGCATCAGGTCTTCCATATCCTCCCTGACCGATCTGGGCAGCAGGTTTGCCATATCCCTGACCGATCTGGGCATCAGGTCTGCCATATCCTCCCTGACCGAATTGGGCATCAGGACTTCCATATCCTCCCTGAGCGATCTGGGCAGCAGGTTTGCCATATCCCTGACCGATCTGGGCATCAGGTCTGCCATATCCTCCCTGACTGGTCTGGGCAAAAGGTTGGTTGTTTCCACTGCCGTACCCACTTGGCTGATTGCCTCCGTATCCTTGCTGACCGCCATAACCTCCGTCGTATCCAGGTCTGGCCAATGCAACGCCCAATAAAGCGCACAGGACAATCTAAAGCAAAGTAAATCCTTTAATGTTAGGTATTCTTCTTTCACAGATGATATTACTTACAAGTAATTTCATGTTGGATTATATTTTTAAACTGAAGTCAATTGCCAGCAATGGCCCTTTTTATACCAGAATCGCAAAAAGTAGTCAATAATACGTTTCGACTTTTGGTTACCTTTCGATGGCTTGCCGCCTATCTTATATTCTGCCATTATCATGGTTTGTGATATATTTTGTGCATCCTGATCTCGAAAGGACATAATTATTTAAAGTTTTGTAAATCAATTAAAAAATAATAATTTTATTTAAATTAGACATACTTTGTTGAAAACATTTTATCTGGTAAATTAATATTTCCATTTAAATGTGATTACCCTTTAGAAAAGTCAAAAATGTTGATAACGTAAATAATAGGTCAATGCTGAGTTGAAAAAAATAAACAAAATGTTAATCACAGACAGAGGAACCATAAATGACTGAAGTGTTTTTGATTTTTCGAATAATTGATACTTTTTATTTTATTATATGAGCATGCATTTTTATTAAAAGCTCTATTGAAATTCGTTTTTTTTTTGTTTGGAAATGGTATTTATGCCTGTGATTGTATTTTCACCGACGAGATAAAAAAAAACCAAAAATTAAATTTTAGTTTATTCATTATTTTGGATATAAATGCAAACATGAATTGCCTTATATTTTGAATTTGTTTGGTTTAAAGCAAATGACGAAATCACGGAACAGGTTTTAAATAATCATTAAACTTAGTTAGTTGTTTAATTTATTTTCTATCGTCATGTATTGTGAATATTTTTTGTCAACCGTTGTGGCCTCAAAAGAACTTAGTTAACTTAAGTTCTATAAATAATTAAAAAAAATATTTTATTTAAATTAGACATAATATGAATAATAAATATCATCTTCAAAATGAATATTTCCATTTAAATATGATTACCGTGTAGAAAAACCCAAAATTTAGATTAAAGAGGACAAAGTTTAGTCAAAAAGACAGCAAAATGTTAGTCTCAGACCGGAACGGAAGTAGACTTCCAAAGCCAAAGTTTAAATACCCTGTAGCAGATTCAAAAATTTAATGTTCGATTTTTATGCATATATGCTTCAAAATAATTAAGCCTTGTCGATTTTCAGATAAATTTTTTGTTTTCGATCGTTTCCATGGCATTTATAGTTGTCCAATTTTTATACAACAAATTTATTAGTTTGATTACAATTTATTTTTCCGAATTTGTTGTTATATTGTCCACTGATTCGACCCGCTCCGACTAATATACTAACTGCAAGAGAAAGAAGGCTTTTTGGAAAGATTTATTCAAATAGCTACAAAGTTGAGTACTAGTTTTGGTGGAAACGAACAGAATAAATATATAAATTGAGGTCGGAGGCGTCTACTCACTGTTTTGCAACCTTTTGATTAAAATTATTATACCCTCTGCAAGGGTATAAGAAGTGTGTGTGTTTTTTTTTCAAATCATTTTTATACTTGCATGTATTGCTCTATTTGAATTTTATTTATAATCTTGGGAAGATTATATATTTCTATAAATATTTATTTGTACAAACACTAAGCTTGTACTGGTGATAAAACAAATTTGGGCAACAAGAGGCCCTGAGATTTCATTTAAACTAGCAAACACACATCATTTACATACTTTAGCTATGTATGAACCTGAAATCTTCTTAATTATTATGTGAAAAATCATTTGATGTAAATTAAAGGCTTTCAGACTCTGTTTTGTTGTATTTTTTGCGCCCAAACTGAAAAAAATATATTATTTTTTCAATTTTAATGTCATTATGTATACTATTTAACAATTACATATTTTTTTTAAATGAGCGTCACAGGCCCTTACAAACCTACTTGACTGGAAAGTAAATCAAAGATACAAAGTGTCTGAATGTTGAATAAAAGAGTCGCCCATGAGTTTTGATTGATTAAATAAAGTGCACTGCACTTGATGAGGTTCACAGCCCACCGCCCCCTCTTCTGTACCACCCCCACCCCCTGGGTGGGTGGGATTCACAGAGATGTGTCGGTGTGGGTATATTCGTGTATGTATCCTGGCAATGCGAAATGTCGCCGTTCAAATGTCAAGAACCAACCCTGTCGCCTCCTTTCGTCCTGCTCGCACGGCATCAGCTGTCCCGCTCGCACAGCCGGTTATCCTTGATGCACGGTTATTACAGGATAACGCCGCTCTCTCTCTCTCGCTCTCTCTCGCTCCTCCCTCGGCGTGGTGGGCGTGGCCATGGCGGCAAAGCGCTTTGACTTTTGCATTTGTTCACTTTTGTCCCGAGCATAAACTTCTGCCAGCCGCAGCTGCTCTCTTGCGTTCTCCCCCACAAAGAGAGAGAGAGAGTGGAGAAAGGAGCGGTGGAGAGAGCGGGAGGAGGAGGAGGAGCAGGAGGGTCTGCGGCTTGGCAGGATCCTGACTGTTGTATTCCGACATCTCATTTGTTACAAAGTTAATGTCGGCGCATTAAGCATGGCAAAAGCCCCACAACAAAATCGGGGAGCGGAACGGAACCTTCTCCGCAAGTCCCCATACCACCCACTTTCATCCTGCAAGCAACATTTATCGATTATTGGATTAGTGGACCCGGGCCCAACGTTGGCTCTCCCGGGATAAAGCCTTGAATAACATCGCTTTGCAATAATCCATAACATTATAATGCAGAGAAGGTAAATAAAAATACACTACCAAAAACTGGTAAAAATAATAAATCTAACTAATCATAATTTTAAAAGCCCTGCAGTTTTTTTTATACTTCAGAAAGTAAACTGATATTGATTGTATTTGCAGACTTTTAATGACATTATTTTATTTTAAATTGTACAAATATACAAACAAAAATTGATAAACTATATATATTTATAAAGGTCATCACATTTAGATTTAGAAGTGGGAAGAAATTTAGAAAAGTCGACAACCGTAAAGGTCGGATAGTACACTGAAGATCTTGGCGGAGAGTACACTGGAGAACTTGGCGGATAGTACACTGAAGAACTTGGCGGAGAGTACACTGGAGAACTTGGCGGAGAGTACACCGAAGAACTTGGCGGGGAGTACACTTGAGAACTTGGAGGGGGTGAGTACACTTGCTCGTATTGAGGTCTAGCCAATGCAACGGCCAATAAGGCGCACAGGACAATCTAAAGCAATGTAATTTAATTAATGTTTGGGATTCTTCTTTCGCAGATGTTATTACTTACGATTAACTTCATGTTGAATTATATTTTGAAACTGAAGTCGACTGCCAGCACTGGGTCTTTTTATACCAGAATCGCAAAAAACAGTCAATATTAAGTTTGGACTTTTAGTTACCTTTCGATGGCTTGCTTCTGTAATATTCTGTTATTATCATGAGTTGTGAATATTTTTTGAGCGTCCTATAAAATGAATATTTCCATTTAAAGATGATTACCCTGTAAAAAAACCCAACATGTTGATTATATAAACAAGAGGTCAAAGTTTAGTTAAAAAGAAAACAAAAAGTTAGTCAAAAACAAGAAAGGACGCAAACTTCGAAATTTATATACCCTTCTACCTGTTCCCAAATTTGAATATTTTAATGCTGAAAAACAATGAGGCTATGTTCATTTTCGATCGTTCCTTTAACATCTATGTGAAATTGTCCGATTTCAATAAAATAAAAACTGTAATCCGTATATGTTAAAAAACAATGTTATAGTTTTTAATTTAAATTTCCGATGGTTCCCAGCTATTTTTTATAGTTGATTGATATACGACCTAGAAATAGAAAGAAGACTTTTTGGAAAGATTCATCCAATTGGCTCTAAATTAAAGGGACTAGTTTTGGTAGAAATTAAATGAATATATTTAGTCATTAGGGTCGAAGATGTCTACTTCACTGCTTTGCTAACTTTTGACTAAAATTATAATACCCTTCGTTAGAGCATCAAATCATTATTATATTTGCTTGTATTGTTATATTGCAAGTTCATTTATAATCTTTTAAAGATTATATACTTGAGTTGGTGACAAAACCAATTTTAGCATTAATGGGTCCTCAGATTAAAATTGCAAGCACACAATGATTACATATGTACTTTTAGCTGTGTATGAATTTAAAATCTCCCCTATCACTATGTGAAGAATCATTTCATATATTTCATACATCAAATACAAATAAATTTCTATAGAGTCTTTCAGACTCTGTTTTGTTGTATTTTTTGTGCCTAAGTAAGACCAAGTGCATTTCAAACTGAAAAAGACTATTCTAAAGCATAATTAAAACATATTTTTGAAATTTGAATAGCATCAATAAATATATATATTTTTGTAAATAATCGTTACAGGCCCTGACAAGCCTACTACACTGGAAAGTACAAGTTGTCTGAATGTTGAATAAAAGAGTCGCCCAAGAGTTTTGATTGATTAAATAAAGTGCACGACATTTGATAGAAACATGTGTGTAGGTCTCCTGAAAGACGACTATGATATTTTAAGGACAGCTTCAGTTTTTGTTTATTATGATTTACAGTTTTTTTAATAAAAGCTTCCTTTGGTTACAAATATAAAAATTTGTCTAGTTTCTAAATTAAATGTTAAAAGTTAAATGTTAAGCCCTTAAAATAAAACACTTACGAATATAAATAAACCGCTTACCTAAACTTTTTGGGCTATATATTTTGACATAGCTTAAATTATAGTTTTAAAATGTATTTTATTTACAAAGAAATAAATCCAGCAATAGCTTCTCTAAACTCCCTGTGTTGTTTTGGTATACCTTAAGCAGTTACTAGTAGATGTGCACCAACACCCACAGAGCAACGAGCAAAAACAATTTTCTCTTCAATTCAATTACAGTTAACTGGGAGGTGGCAATTGTGGGCGGAAGGGGGTGTGATTGCGGGGGAGGGCGGTTTGAAGACGAGGCCAAGAGTGACGTCGTTTAAAGGGGGTCAAAATAGGGGGAAGGGAGGGGAAGGTTAACGAAAGGCCAAAGCAAACTCGAAAGCGCCAACATCACAAAGGGTATTATAAAACAAAAACAAAATGTCAAAACCCAAGACGATTATACGAGCACCAGCCGCGCAGCTGCGTCGCCTAGTGTGTGTGTGTGGGTGTATTGGTGGGGAGCCACCATTGCTCTGCCCCTCCCCCAGCCCCTGCTCCACTTCCGTTCCCGTTTCCTCCTTGCTCCTTTTTTGAGTCATGATGGCGGCCGAACGTTCTCTGGTTGTGTGTGTGCGCAGAGAGCGCAGAGCCGGGTGTTTATTGGAGATTGCGATTGTGGCTTGGCTTACCCACACACACACACACACACCCAGACACACACGCAAACACTAACAGCAAGGACATGCTCCTGCCGCAGCATCAAGAAGGAACGAATCAAAGCAAGCCAACAAGCAAATGCGCCACCAGAGTTGCCACTAAAAGTCTCCGTTCCCCTTTGCAAAACTAAGTGGGCGGGTGGGTAGTGTGCGGTTATCCTTCGCTCACTGCTCCTTGCTCGCTGCTCGATGCTCGATGCTCTCTGCTCTTGCCGGTGGTGTGTGTGTGTGTGTGTGTGTTCTGTGCTTTTTGTCCTCACAAACACAAACACACGAACCCCTCTGCCCACTCAGCGACCGCGGATTATATCCTGCGATATGGTTTTTTTCCTAGTCCGGGGTTGGCCCGTTGGCTGGTTGGCCGACTGCTGGAGTGGACACATCACTGTTTAGCTCCTGTCACGCTTTTATGATAAATCTGAAATCCGGAATCTGGAATCGTACATCGAGACGTTAACATCATCGCCGCATAGTCGCAGTGCCGTCGGATCGGATTGGTTTCGGTTTCATCAGCGGGAATCACAGTTGCCGTCGCTCTACGGCTTCAAATAATTATGGAGCTTAATAAGTGTGTTTCAAAAGCGTCGCTATAAAAAATCGAAATTAAAGTGTCCCCTCTTACCGAACGTTAAAAATTCGTGCAATTTCCCACACTTTACCAAGAGAAACAACAAAATGAATAAAGAAGAAAATTCATCGGAACCGCGCCCCTCTTCCCAAGGTAAATTTGAACTACAAATATAAAATTCAACAAATAACATGGTATAAAAATAGATCAAAATATTTAATAAAACGTGAATAGTGCCTATACAACTCAAATTAACTCAACAAAGAAACTTAACAAAATGAATTCTTTAAAAATTGAACAATAAAAAAATTACAATATATGGAATTAAATCTTATAAATTAGTATTGTTTAAGAATGAGTCCGTGATTTCCATTTAAGAAGAAAAAAACGATTAACGGAAAAGAAAAACCATAAATGCTCTTATATTTAGGGGTATATCACGTCTGAAGGGAAATGGCTTGTGAAATGTAATTAGTCATTTTTTCTGGTTCCATAACCCACAATTAATAAGGACACATTATATAAAAAAAATATTTCTTTGAAAAGAGATATAATAATTTTTATTTTAAATCTCCGTTATAAGAAAATAGGAATAATTACTTATGCATGATTTTTCTTTATTCTTTCAACGACATCTTTTAGGTCTTTTAAATCAAATTATGGTACTTTTCCGTCGTTATTTTAAATTAGCTTAGGTATTTTGTATTCTTATTTTCATTTACTTGTTTACTTTTTTAGAAATACCGTCTTTTATTTTATGAATCTCGGAAATGTGGTAAAGTGAATTATCGCGTCATAGCTTCCAAGCTCTGTCGAATTTAAACATATATTAACAAGAAATCCGCAAAGGTATACCAACCTCGTTTTCCGTTTTTAATATTTTTAATTCTATATTGGCTATATAGGTTGTTATATTATGTGCATTGAAAAGTAAACTGTTGGTTAGTTCCGAGATACTCCTTATGAAGAATTTCAATTTCTTTCAAACTTGACCTTTGTAAAAAACACGGTCTAAAAAATATAGAATCCAATGTGTCCAAACTTGAAAAGAACCAAACAACAAAAGGATTCGTTTTGACTGTTTTAATGACACATTTCCAATTTCATTTACCAATTTGTAGAAACGAATTGTCGGCGGAGACACTCCAATTAAATCGATGCCCAACTTCCTGATGGCATGCACGAGTGGCCGAGTAAATTCAATTTGCGATAATCACCAAATTGAATTAGGCTTCGAGTCAGGGCGCCAAAAATTTCAGAAATTCATAACACAGCCCTCAACACTTTTGTGTGCTGGCAGGAGTGGGCCAAAGTGAATTTCAACGAGCTCATAAAATTAACAAAGACGAAGACCCGGAAAATGCAAGCATATGACGCTAATCCTCTGGCATTAGACCGCAGATCCCTGCCAGTTGGTCCCGGCTGAAAGGCCTTCTGACTTTGTCTTTGAGTCCAGAGACCAAAACCCAAAGCCAAACCCAAACCAAAACCAGGAACCCAAATGGTCCAGCGCACAGCCAAGTGGCGAGTGTAACAAATGTGTCCTCGTCCTTGGCCCGTCGGGGGTTAAGTGCATCAAAAAATCAGTAAGGAAACTACAATCAAATTAGGGTGTGATGGCAAAACAATCGTCCCCCGAGGCAAATTTTGCGCACAGATTGCTCGGCACGCTCTGGTCGAGAGCCGTTTGGCTTAATGGCACCCTAATTGAATGTGTAAATATATTTGCGGATTACAGGGCGTCAATGTCGCCACGCAGGGATAAGATCGGCAGGTTCCCCTTCTTCTTCGACAATCCGGTACATCTGACAAATTGAGATTTAATTTAAATGAACTACATAAGTGATTTTTTATTGCCATACCCATTACCACTGGCGGAAAAGGGAAGAAGCTAAAATCAGGTCCGAAATTTTAAATGGTTTATGCTTGAATGAGATCAAACAATAAATTAGAATGGCATTTGCCTCTTGGTGTTCACATTTTGTAATGCAAATCCCAGTGATATTTAAATAAATTTAGAAGTTAGGGACATCCTTTTGATATATTGATTTGCATACGGAAAATATTAAAATATAAAGTGAAATATTTTGGAAACAAAAAATAAGATTATATCATTATTATAAAACATAAATCTATAAATTCAATATAAAGTTGTTGAATTTATTTTAACAAATTGGTATTCCTACGCTAATATTATGTATTTTTATAGAGCTTCACAGTCCCCCGCGGCACTGCTATACGCCCCCACCGACATCGGTGGGTGTGGCCCCGCCCACACAACCACCGCCCCCTCATCCCGCCGCCCCCAATGTGCCCGCTGGTCGATTGCTGAGCTGGAACCACAGTGCCGCTGCAGCGGCTGCAGCAGCAGCAGCGGCGGCCAACTCCATGAACCACTCGTCGGCAAGTGAATCTGCCTCCATGACCCGGATTAAGGGTCAGAATCTGGGCCTCATCTGCGTGGTGTGCGGCGATACCAGCTCCGGAAAACACTACGGAATCCTCGCCTGCAATGGTTGCTCGGGATTCTTCAAGCGCAGTGTGCGGCGGAAACTCATTTATCGGTGGGTAAAAAGAGAAAAAGTCGAAATTTATAAATTAGAATGGGTACACAAAAAAAAATATTGCTGATTATTTTATTAGGCGAGGATTTTTAACTTGTGATATATGTATATAGTTATTTATAAGGAATTATACTGCATTTTTGTTTGTCTACTATAACTTAATCATGCTCATAACTATAAACT
Source organism: Drosophila fuyamai (assembly GCA_018153365.1). NCBI lineage: Eukaryota > Metazoa > Arthropoda > Insecta > Diptera > Drosophilidae > Drosophila > Drosophila fuyamai. The sequence continues at coordinate 5,213,879 of JAECXW010000758.1, forward strand.
CATGCGTTTTTAACTTGAATTAACTTGGGTGCTCTTCAATAGTATCTTGGAGAACATACTATCTTAAACCAAGAACTAAAGTATATAACTATTTAAATCTTACTTTAATCTTATTTTAGGATAACATCTAGAAGTCTTACAAAAAAATATAATAAGGTATTGTTTATTAAAAGTGATATTTAGAGATAAAAGTCCATCTCAGTAATTCATTTTTAAGATCAGAACCTTTAATATATTACAAACTAATCCTAATGATTTTTTCTGAGTGGCTTAAACTGTGGTCCTAAGTCCAGTCATTACCATTTCATTTCCATTAAATGTTGCAACATTTGCCAAAGTGGGTGGTGCTGGCGGAGTGGGCTGATGTGCCTGGAGGCCCGTCTGGCGGATTACGGAGCTCTGCCAAATTCATTACAATTATTCAAATCTTTGGGATTTGAGCGTCAACTTTTGAATGCGCATATTTGCCCTCGCGTTGACTTTGTGCCCAGAATGGCATCATGTGCAAAAGCCACTCTACTTTCTCCCCCAATTGCAGCTTAAAATCTAATTGAATTTAAAGTGAATTCGTTTTAAACTTTTTCTTTCGACCTGAATACGCGAAATAAGCAAAAAAAAAAATAAAACACGAATCAAAAACTGAACAAAGTCTGTTTTAGGTTTTCAATTATCATTAAATCAGCAAAATATCCCATAAGCCAAAACGACAGAATCAATGGCAGCAAAAACATAAAGTTATGATACAGTAATGTATATTTTGCTCTGCGGCTTTCCTTTGCGGCAGTCGCTGTAAATCACAAACGTCGAAATCTCTATATCCGAGCGTTCCCATGAGATTGATATGGAGGGCTTAAGCGCAAAACACTTGGCCAAATGTGACCCGGCACCGGGAATGGCACCCTCCATCTTTTTCTAAGCCGAATCGCAACAAAGTCAAAAAATGGGGGCGGTTCTGTGCCGTGGCTCTAGACAAAATAGAGCAACATCCTCCCCTGCACAGGAATGACTAAGCGAGGGATACACTCCAGACACGGAAAAGGGATATGAACGGGGAACAGGTCCAGTGTATATTTTCACCGACGTGACTTGTTTTCCGATGGCCGACAGAGTCAATCTGGCCCTTGGTCCTTTTTATGTCCTTGTCTCCGGTGGTCCCATTAAGCCGTTTTCAATTATAATCAATTGCTTCCAATCAGAACTTTCGAATTTATTCGAAGGAATTTTCTAAGCTCATGGTGAAAATATATACAGTTTTTGTCACATCTGAAAAAAAAACGTTGTTGGACTTATGAATTTATTTATCTAATTTGTTGAGGTGTTAAGTTATCAACTTGTTGGGAATTGTAGATTTAACACAAATTTTTAGGTAATATAAATGGTTATATTGTTTAGTTTGGTCGAATATATATCCTTATAAACTATTCTGAATTGCCAATAATTTTTTAAAAATTTATATCTCTGAATAAAGAAATTTTCGTTTTTAAATGCATTAAATTGTATTTTGAGATCGCGAATGGTATTAATTACAGAGTTGGAAAATAAGTAAATTAATTTTCAAACCTGATAATTTACCATGAACGCCCTACCTATTCTGTCTATTTGGAGAAAATAAATCACTTTCAAAGAACCCAAAAATTTGAATCTCTAGAATATCAATGTAAAAACCTTTTTGATTCGTCAGCCAAAATGTGTCCTTTTGACGCTATTTCCACCGTAGTTTTGGTATACATAAAATGATGTGTTCATCGTCTATTCCTGGATGTTTGATGGTTGGGGCAATGGGAATATTATGTGATTATTTTTATAGACCCACACAAGTTGGCATTCCAACGGTATGGGATGCCCATTCACACATATCCAATTTACTTGATTTGTTTACGAAAACCGGACATTTGCATACACAAAATACCTAAATTATATACTTATACAAGGGCCGTATCTGAAGGATACATTTGGCTAAGTGATTTGAGCCGAGGCGCCACGAAGCACATAAAATGGAAACGAAATGGAAGACTGGAGATTTCTAGGAGCGTTGGCCATCTTTGAGTTTTGGCGCAGGCTTAGTGTGCAAAAAGGGAGGCGATGACGGGGTTCTATGTCCCGGATTTTAGTGGGTGGGATGTTCAGGACACGCCACTCAGCCCTGATTTGATTAAAGTTCCCCGAGAGCAGAACAAAGGACGAGAGGTCGATGGAACGGAAGAGGAGAAGAGCAGGTCCTGTACATGTACATGTATATCTAGCAGATTCTGAAGTGCTTTTGTGGCTGGATTTCCGCTCGGTTGGCCTTAGTCTGCTGCATTATGTTCTCTCTACCGAATTCGACAAATGTTGCAATTTTTGACACGACAAATCTCGTTATCTGCGCAGGATAACCTGATTATGTCCTGGGCACTATTTTAATCGATTCTGATTTCTATTTCAGCTGCCAGGCGGGAACTGGACGGTGTGTGGTGGACAAAGCCCATCGGAATCAATGCCAGGCCTGCAGGCTCAAGAAGTGCCTTCAAATGGGAATGAACAAGGATGGTGGGTACTACTTACTTACCAACTGCATATTATCATAACTCAACTCGCTCTAATGAACTGAAGCACGTTTAATTGGTCTTTAACAGGACCTCAAAAGCCCGGGCACACGTGCCCTTGCATTTATCTAAACCCGAAACCTTTCCCACGTTGAAATCCCCATAAGAGAACATCTTCATTTGGGGGTGGTTCAGTTCAGGGCGAAGGTGAGGGCGAGGGTGCTCCTTATTTACATATTGCTCACCCAATTGATTTGTTACCTGCTGCTCGTGTTGTCTTTGACAGATTTTATGCAGCTTTAGCGCTGCCACTTCACTGCACCCCAATTGTTCATTTTGACTGAAAGTTTTCCTCATTGTTTTGATGGCTGCACAAACTTTGAGCAAACAGTGGTTCGATTTCTTGAATAGTAAATAGACAAACAGCAGCCGTCACTCAGGCTCAGGTTTATAAAATCAATACGAACTGATTGTGCTTACCTAGTTGTACCTTAAGTATTTTATTTCTGCTAGTTAACGTTAACTGTTTTGAGTAAACATATAATTTGTTTTACTTTTTTGTATAGGTAAGAAAATATTACTTTAAATCAATTCTGTTATAAAGAGGGAAACTACATTTATAACAAATTTAAACAAGAACGAAAGCATGTTTAGGTAAGCCAAAAATTAAAAAAAATAAACCATAAATTTATGTTTGGTTGTAAAACAAATTAGAAAGGTTATAAATTGACAGAAATGGATTTTCGTGCATTTTCTTATAAATATACATACACATTTTACGTTTTTAAGGGAAATGTTTATTTTGGTAGGAAGTCTAATTAAATTTAAAGGCAAGATCCAGCTAACGTACTACTCCGAATAAAAAAATGTAAATATGAAAGATAAAAGCTAAGCCTATGAACTGAAAGGTCTACATACATATCACTTCACATCCAATTCGTGACTTTCACACCATATATTTCCACAAAGGACAGTTCACACACAATACCAACTCTATTATAGCTCCTTTAATTTACCCGTAAATTATGCGTGAGCCGTATGGAAAATAGCCACAGTTTGCGGATCCGCCATCAGCGGCGAAGTAGCTTTTGTGGCCCAGCCTCATTGTGCGGTGAAATTGCATAAACAAATGGCGAAACAATTTGTGGGCGTGAACGGCACGTGACCGCAAAACCAATTTGCCATCAATGGATGGCCTTGTTCCTTGTTCCCCTCAAGTCCTCGGGAATCTGAATTCCATATGCTGATGAGGAAAGGCGAGGCACACGCGACTGGATTTGGTTTTAGTCCTGCCATACCTGTGCCATCGCTCCGAGGCGATTTTGTCAGTGTGACATTTCCTCATTACGGACACGTCCCATCTAGCCTCCGCTGAGTGCTCATGCTAGTTGCATTTGTTTTCCAATTACAGCCGTGCAAAATGAGCGCCAGCCCCGCAACACGGCCACTATTCGCCCGGAGACGCTGCGGGAGATGGAGCACGGACGGGCTCTGCGCGAGGCCGCCGTGGCCGTCGGAGTGTTCGGGTGAGTGTGTTTCCCTGCTTTCCCGTTTCCACAGCCCTGCACTCGAAAAAATACTTTTAAATATGGAAATAATTTGAATATGTATCTAAAATCACAAGATTCAGTCAAATTATATCAGCAAGCACTTAAAAAATCAACTAACCTACATATATGAAATAATAAACTTAAAGAAGAGCCTAGTCCATATATAATATTTTAGAAAAAATGGACAATAAATAATATCTACTTATTAATCAATATATAATATTGCCTTGGCTCATTTTTTCCTTCAGATAATATGTCAAACATATATGGGCTACCCTCATCTTTTAGATTATTATTTCTAAATATTCTAGGTTACTTTGAAGATTGGGATGTTCTCTGTGTATGGTTACTGATAACTTACGTATGCAACAAAATTTTACAAAACAATTTAATTTTAAAAGTTTACCCTACATACTATATATAATAAAAATTCATATTTTGAAGATAAATGTATCCTTAACCCCGGACTTTCAAAAGGGATTGAGAGAAAACAAAATTAATAGATTAATTGATTAAAAAATTTTAAAATTTATATTAAATTTCCTAAAAACAATGATCAAGACTTAAAAAACTTAAAGTAATATATTAAAGTTAAATGGGAATCAATTCATCAAGAAAATAATGACAGAAGAAATTATAAAATACAACTGATGAATTTAAAGGAAATTTATAATAACGATTTTTAACTATGATTGTTCTTTTACACAATTAATTGGTCTTGGCTATGTTTAAAAAGTATTTTTTCTAAGTGCATGTGGTGTGGCTGGGCTGTCATCTGCATAAGTCTATCTAACCGCCCAAAATCTGCGGGCAACTCCAATTTACAGACCACCCGTGCTACTGTCGCCGCCCTGCTACGGGTCCGGACTCCTGCCCCCGCCCTGTGAGTAGTTACTGCCCCCCAGATAGTAGTTTCGGACACGGCTTATACCATTTCTCCTCCTCCTCCATTGTTGATCCTTGAACAGCACTGGGCAGCCTGCCGACGGGACGACTGCTGCACCACAACCACCTCACCTCGTCGATGCAGCTGGCCGCGAATCACATGGGCGCCGGCAGCTTTCCCATGTTCAACGCCGCCGGAGTCCACCACTCGCCCAAGGAGAAGGCCTACGGCATGGAGATGGTCAACAGCGGCAACGCCTCCCACTCGACCAACTCGAGCAGCAACCACTCCATCGACCCAAGCTCACCGGCTCCGGAAAACGCCAAGGAGAAGAACAACGCCGGCGGCAGTGTCTCCTCCATCAGCTCCTCCAGTCCCACGATGGAAAATGACAATGATGGTGCGTAATCCAACATAAAGAAATGAAAAACAAGAGAGAACGCTATAGTCGAGTGCCTCGACTATTAGATACCCGTTACTCAGCTAAACAACTTAATATAAATATGCCCTCTTGTATGTTTTTCGCCCCTCGAATTAGCTCCCGATTTTTATGTTAAAATCCCAGGGAACACCAATTTGGCTAACTTGATTTGATTTGCATAGTTCTTGGGATATAGTTCGGTATTGAAAAATAAAAGCCATCGCAATTTCCTTTAATAGAAAACATCCAGAATTAACGTTGACTCTGTTGAGCACCTTGGCCAGCTGTTCCAAATTCATCCGTTAGATGGCGCTATTGTATACGCCATGAAAGGCGGAAATGTAGGCGCTAGCCAGGCTTAAGTGTTTAATGGGTTTTTGGGCGTTAGAGTGGGCGTGGCAAACTTTTATTTGGCCAATCGATAGGTATTGACGAAACAAATACATATCAAAAAAAATTTTCATAATAGCATCTAAACTGTAGCCACAGCTTGTGGCTTGTGGGCGTCAGAGGGGGCGTGGCACCATTTTGAAACAAACTTGCGCTGCGTAGGAACTCCTAAAATCTACATGCAAAATGCCAATCTAATAGCTTTTATAGTTTCCGAGATCTCAGCGTTCATACGGACAGACAGACAGACGGACAGACGGACAGACGGAGAGACGGACAGACGGACAGACGGACATGGCTAGATCGACTCGGCTAGTGATCCTGAACAAGAATATATATACTTTATAGGGTCGGAAACGCTTCCTTCTACCTGTTACATACTTTTGCACGAATATAATATACCCTTTTACTCTACGAGTAACGGGTATAAATATTTGGAAACTAATGGTTATATATATATTGAAGAACACCCTTAGAAATAATAATTTCATTCTGTCAGATCATATTAAATATGATCAAATTTTAAAAATTATTTTTTCTTTCGCTTTCAATTGTACTTTTGATTTCGAACGATATTTCTGAATTAATAATATCTAAATGGAGAATGCTTTTAATTATCCACGTACGAGGTGTGTTCAAAAAGTAAGGTGACTTTTCAAATTTCGCGGGCAACATATTTTCGATTATCGATTTTTTTGTTTTGTTATATTGGTAAACTCTTCCCTAACATCTGTACCAAGTTTCAATGGAACATCCTCTTTTGTTTGGTTGTGAGAGGCGTAAAGTTACAAGTTATTTTGCGAGCTCGGCGATTTTTTGCTATCGAAAAATATGGATCAAAGGATTTGCATCAAATTTTGTGTAAAAAATAAAATTAAGTGCTCTGAAACACTTGAAATGTTGACAGTGGCATACGGTGAAACTGTTCTGAGTAAAAACAAGAGAGAACGCTATAGTCGGGTGCCCCGACTATCAGATACCCGTTACTCAGGTAAAAGGAGTGCGAGGGAGATGGAGATAGAAACTTTGATCACGCATAACTTTTAAACGAATGGTCCGATTTGAAAAATTTCTTCTACATTTCGATAGGTATTGATTAACACAATAAAACTGCATTTTTACTTTTCCGAAATATTTAAATTTATATTTAAATAAAATCGTATATAAGCGATTGTGGGCGTTAAAGGGGGCGTGGCATCTTTTTGAAACAAACTTGCGCTGCGTAGGAACTCCTAAAATCTGCATGCAAAATGCCAATCTTCTAGCTTTTATAGTTTCCGAGATCTCAGCGTTCATACGGACGGACAGACGGACAGACGGACAGACGGACATGGCTAGATCGACTCGGCTAGTGATCCTGAACAAGAATATATATACTTTATAGGGTCGGAGACGCTTCCTTCTACCTGTTACATACTTTTGCACGAATACAATATACCCTTTTACTCTACGAGTAACGGGTATAAAAATGTGTACAAGTGGTACAAACTCTTCCAAGATGGCCGGGAAGATGCCAATGACCAGCCTCGCTCTGGACGCCCAAGCACGTCAACAACTGATGAAAACGTTCAAGCAGTGACGAAAATTGTTTTGGAAAATCGTCGAATCACTATCAGAGAAGTTGCTGAAGATGTCGGTATATCGCTTGGCTCGTGCCATGAAATTTTTTCAAACGTTTTGGGTATGAGTCGTGTGTCAGCGAAGTTTGTTCCGAAATTGCTGAATTTTGACCAAAAGAACCGTCGCATGAGCATCGCTCAAGAGCTGTTGAATGACGTCAACGACGACCCAGATTTACTCAAAAGGGTCATAACTGGTGACGAATCATGGGTATATGGTTATGATATCGAAACCAAAGCCCAATCGTCCCAATGGAAGAGCCCAGGCGAGCCAAGACCGAAAAAAGCACGCCAAGTTCGATCAAATGTCAAAGTTTTGATCACTGTTTTCTTCGATTACCATGGCGTGGTGCATCAGGAGTTCTTACCATATGGTCGTACGGTCAATAAACAGTATTATCTGGAAGTTATGCGCCGTTTGCGAGAAGCAATACGAAAGAAACGTCCAGAATTGTGGAAAAACAATTCATGGCTTTTGCATCACGATAATGCCCCTGCTCACTCATCTTTGCTTGTGAGAGATTTTTTGGCCAAAAACAACACCACAATAATGACTCAGCCACCATATTCACCGGATTTGGCCCCATGTGACTTTTTCTTGTTCCCAAAACTGAAGAGACCTATGAAAGGACGGAGATTTGCAACGATTGAAGAGATAAAGACTGCATCGCTGCAAGAGCTCAAGGCTATACCGAAAAGTGCTTATGGGAAGTGCTTTGAGGATTGGAAAAACCGTTGGCATAAGTGTATTGTATCTGAGGGGGATTACTTTGAAGGGGACAACATAAATATTGATAAATAAATTAATAGTTTTTCCTGAAAATACAAAGTCACCTTACTTTTTGAACACACCTCGTATGCTACGGCTAGGGCTAGATCGACTCTACTCGTGATGCTGATCAAGAATATATGTACTGCAAACTTTCGACTGAAATTATAATTCTCTCTGCAACGGTATACAAATACTACTTTAAGGAGTTATCTTTATATTAAATAATTAAGTTATCCTATGGTGGGCCATTCATTGTCTTCTTGATACTCTGCATCCGGTTTAAGTCATGGTGCAGCCATATGCATCCAGTAGCCTTAAAACTCCTCGACACTGCATCCTGCTGATCAACCCAAAAAAGTTGGCATCACCAAATAAGATATCCGAGTAACACACTCAAACACACTGACTTTCCGCCAAATGGATAAACAGTTTTTTCGTGTGACACAGTCCCTACTTCATGAAGATTTGGCTAGAACCAGTTGAGAATTATAATTGATCGATTGCAAAAATTCTCATTAGGTGTGACGTGGCAATGCCAACATTAACATAACATTAACATGGCAATAACATAAAATTAACATCACTTTAACAGAACTTTAACATAAGTTTAACATAGCTTTAACATAGCTTTAACATAGCTTTAACATAACTTTAACATAAATTTAACATAACTTTAACATAACTTTAACATAACTTTAACAGAATGTTCATGACCACCTCATAGTTAATTACTGAAGGTGTTCGATAATTAATTGTGATACCATGTTATTTGAATCGGACACCATTATACAGTCTTTTCATTAGTTTTTTAAATTCTTCAACTTATTGTGTCGAAGATGTCTCCTTCACTGCGTTGCACACTTTTGATCCCTCTGCAAGGGTATAACAAGTAATCGAAGCTTTACAATACTTAAAAATCGTTTATCGTGCTATATGTTGTAAAGGGTGCCTTTAAACTTTAATTTATTATTTTAAATTGATTTATCTATAATATAAACCATGTTTGCTACAATTCAAAATTCTCATTGACAAAATTTTAACCACTACAGACGACTCCATAGATGTAACCAATGACAACGAGGAGCCGCACACGGTCAGCAGATCGGATTCCAGCTTCATCATGCCGCAGTTCATGTCGCCCAATCTGTATGCCCATCAGCACGAAACCGTTTATGAGACGAGTGCTCGACTGCTCTTCATGGCCGTCAAGTGGGCCAAAAACCTGCCCAGCTTTGCACGACTCTCCTTTCGGGATCAGGTGGGTTTAAAAAATACAAAATAATCAATATAAAATAAGAAGCTCTAAAGATTGGATTTGACTCCCACATAATCTACAGCACAAAGTGCTTTTATATTTTGAAAGACTATTGTTACATAAAATTTGCTAATTCAGACATTGCACTTAATAATTTAATTTGAACCTGTTACAAAATGAAAAATAACAAATAAGATTGATTTTTAAGTTAATAACTATACAAATAAAGTTTAAATTACAACCAAATCTACTAATCACTGATAGTTCTTGGTCATCAGTATTATGTTTGCTATTTAACGTTTGGTAATTATAAAATATCGAAGATATTTAGATTATTATAAAAGTTTATTTTAAAGGTTTTTAGTTGGATATTATTTATCAAAATCTATACCTCTCTTAGGTGATTCTGCTGGAGGAGTCCTGGTCCGAGCTGTTCCTGCTGAATGCCATCCAATGGTGCATTCCCCTGGATCCCACCGGCTGCGCCCTCTTTTCGGTGGCGGAGCACTGTAACAATCTGGAGAACAACGCCAATGGGGACACTTGCATAACAAAGGAAGAGGTAGGTTATAAATAATTTTATTTAAAAGTCATTTAATGACCTTAAATTACCTTCAGCTGGCGGCGGATGTGCGAACACTCCACGAGATCTTCTGCAAGTACAAGGCGGTGCTGGTTGATCCTGCTGAATTTGCCTGCCTCAAGGCGATAGTTTTGTTCCGGCCAGAGACACGTGGACTGAAGGATCCGGCGCAGATCGAGAATCTCCAGGATCAGGCGCACGTAAGTATGCTATAAAAAGGGAATAGGCGATGTAAACAGATGAGTTCACCCAACAGGTAATGCTGTCGCAACACACGAAGACGCAGTTTACTGCCCAGATCGCCAGGTTCGGACGACTCCTGCTCATGTTGCCACTGCTGCGAATGATAAGCTCCCACAAGATCGAGTCCATCTACTTTCAGCGCACGATTGGCAATACGCCCATGGAGAAAGTGCTCTGCGACATGTATAAGAACTAGTTAACTTGTGCTTTAAGTTATAACAAATTTAAATAAATATGTTTTTGTGTCTTGAATGTTAAGTTACGTGAATCTTAAGAGTTTTATTTGACAAATATCTATCCAATCGTTATTTAACATTAATGTTATGGAATCTAGAAGTCCAATTTTGGGACCCCATTTTTCAAGTCATCGAAAACTTGGTAATAACTAACATGAAAATGGGTCAAAATCTTGACCAACGTTAAAATGACAAATTTGAATGCAGTTTTTTAGAGAATCACAATACAAGTCTTAAAAGGTATGTCACTTTGAAATCGGATTAAATTTGGTAAAGTTATGGGGTCTAGAAGCCGAGTTTTGGGACCACTTTTTTCAACTTATCGAAAACTTGGTAATAACTAACATGAAAATGGGTCAAAATTTTGACCAACGTTAAAATGACAAATTTGAATGCAGTTTTTTAGAGAATCACAATACAAGTCTTTAAAGGTATGTCACTTTGAAATCGGATTAAATTTGGTAAAGTTATGGGGCCTAGAAGCCGAGTTTTGGGACCACTTTTTTCAACTTATCGAAAACTTGGTAATAACTAACATGAAAATGGGTCAAAATCTTGACCAACGTTAAAATGACAAATTTGAATGTAGTTTTTTAGAGAATCACAATACAAGTCTTAAAAGGTATGTCACTTTGAAATCGGATTAAATTTGGTAAAGTTATGGGGTCTAGAAGCCGAGTTTTGGGACCACTTTTTTCAACTTATCGAAAACTTGGTAATAACTAACATGAAAACGGGTCAACATTTTGACCAACGTTAAAACGACAAATTTGAATGCAGTTTTTTAGAAAATCACAATACAAGTCTTTTAAGGTATGTCACTTTGAATTCGGATTAAATTTGGTAAAGTTATGGGGTCTAGAAGCCGAGTTTTGGGACCACTTTTTTCAACTTATCGAAATTTTAGTAATAACTAACATGAAAATGGGTCAAAATTTTGACCAACGTTAAAATGACAAATTTGAATGCAGTTTTTTTAAGGATCAAAATACAAGTCTTAAGAGGTATGTCACTTTGAAATCGGATTAAATTTGGTAAAGTTATGGGGTCTAGACGCCGAGTTTTGAGACACCTTTTTTCAACTTATCGAAAACTTGGTAATAACTAACATGAAAATGGGTCAAAATTTTGACCAACGTTAAAATGAGAAATTTGAATGCAGTTTTTTAGAGAATCACAATACAAGTCTTAAAAGGTATGTCACTTTGAAATCGGATTAAATTTAGTAAAGTTATGGGGTCTAGAACCGAGTTTTGGGACCACTTTTTTCAACTTATCGAAAACTAAGTAATAACCAACATGAAAATGGGTCAAATTTTTGACCAACGTTAAAATGACAAATTTGAATGCAGTTTTTTTAAGGATCAAAATACAAGTCTTAAGAGGTATGTCACTTTGAAATCGGATTAAATTTGGTAAAGTTATGGGGTCTAGACGCCGAGTTTTGAGACACCTTTTTTCAACTTATCGAAAACTTGGTAATAACTAACATGAAAATGGGTCAAAATTTTGACCAACGTTAAAATGACAAATTTGAATGCAGTTTTTTAGAGAATCACAATACAAGTCTTAAAAGGTATGTCACTTTGAAATCGGATTAAATTTAGTAAAGTTATGGGGTCTAGAACCGAGTTTTGAGACACCTTTTTTCAACTTATCGAAAACTTGGTAATAACTAACATGAAAATGGGTCAAAATCTTGACCAACGTTAAAATGACAAATTTGAATGCAGTTTTTTAGAGAATCACAATACAAGTCTTAAAAGGTATGTCACTTGAAATCGGATTAAATTTAGTAAAGTTATGGGGTCTAGAACCGAGTTTTGGGACCACTTTTTTCAACTTATCGAAAACTAAGTAATAACCAACATGAAAATGGGTCAAATTTTTGACCAACGTTAAAATGACAAATTTGAATGCAGTTTTTTAGAGAACCACAATACAAGTCTTAAAAGGTATGTCACTTTGAAATCGGATTAAATTTGGTAAAGTTATGGGGTCTAGACGCCGAGTTTTGAGACACCTTTTTTCAACTTATCGAAAACTTGGTAATAACTAACATGAAAATGGGTCAAAATTTTGACCAACGTTAAAATGACAAATTTGAATGCAGTTTTTTAGAGAACCACAATACAAGTCTTAAAAGGTATGTCACTTTGAAATCGGATTAAATTTAGTAAAGTTATGGGGTCTAGAACCGAGTTTTGAGACACCTTTTTTCAACTTATCGAAAACTTGGTAATAACTAACATGAAAATGGGTCAAAATTTTGACCAACGTTAAAATGACAAATTTGAATGCAGTTTTTTAGAGAATCACAATACAAGTCTTAAAAGGTATGTCACTTTGAAATCGGATTAAATTTAGTAAAGTTATGGGGTCTAGAACCGAGTTTTGAGACACCTTTTTTCAACTTATCGAAAACTTGGTAATAACTGACATGAAAATGGGTCAAAATTTTGACTAACTTTAAAATGACAAATTTGAATGCAGTTTTTTAGAGAATCACAATACAAGTCTTAAAAGGTATGTCACTTTGAAATCGGATTAAATTTAGTAAAGTTATGGGGTCTAAAACCGAGTTTTGAGACACCTTTTTTCAACTTATCGAAAACTTGGTAATAACTAACATGAAAATGGGTCAAAATTTTGACCAACGTTAAAATGACAAATTTGAATGCAGTTTTTTAGAGAACCACAATACAAGTCTTAAAAGGTATGTCACTTTGAAATCGGATTAAATTTAGTAAAGTTATGGGGTCTAGAACCGAGTTTTGAGACACCTTTTTTCAACTTATCGAAAACTTGGTAATAACTAACATGAAAATGGGTCAAAATTTTGACCAACGTTAAAATGACAAATTTGAATGCAGTTTTTTAGAGAACCACAATACAAGTCTTAAAAGGTATGTCACTTTGAAATCGGATTAAATTTGGTAAAGTTATGGGGTCTAGACGCCGAGTTTTGAGACACCTTTTTTCAACTTATCGAAAACTTGGTAATAACCAACATGAAAATGGGTCAAAATTTTGACCAACGTTAAAATGACAAATTTGAATGCAGTTTTTTTAAGGATCAAAATACAAGTCTTAAGAGGTATGTCACTTTGAAATCGGATTAAATTTGGTAAAGTTATGGGGTCTAGAAGCCGAGTTTTGGGACCACTTTTTTCAACTTATCGAAAACTTGGTAATAACTGACATGAAAATGGGTCAAAATTTTGACTAACTTTAAAATGACAAATTTGAATGCAGTTTTTTAGAGAATCACAATACAAGTCTTAAAAAGGTATGTCACTTTGAAATCGGATTAAATTTGGTAAAGTTATGGGGTCTAGAAGCCGAGTTTTGGGACCACTTTTTTCAACTTATCGAAAACTTGGTAATAACTGACATGAAAATGGGTCAAAATTTTGACTAACTTTAAAATGACAAATTTGAATGCAGTTTTTTAGAGAATCACAATACAAGTCTTAAAAGGTATGTCACTTTGAAATCGGATTAAATTTGGTAAAGTTATGGGGTCTAGAAGCCGAGTTTTGGGACCACTTTTTTCAACTTATCGAAAACTTGGTAATAACTGACATGAAAATGGGTCAAAATTTTGACTAACTTTAAAATGACAAATTTGAATGCAGTTTTTTAGAGAATCACAATACAAGTCTTAAAAGGTATGTCACTTTGAAATCGGATTAAATTTGGTAAAGTTATGGAATCTAGAATTCCAATTTTGGGACCCCTTTTTTCAACTTATCGAAAACTTGGTAATAACCAACATGAAAATGGGCCGAAATTTTGACCAACCTTAAAATGACAAATTTGAATGCAGTTTTTTAAAGAATCAAAACAAAAGTCTTAAAAGGTATATCACTTTGAAATCGGACTAAATTTGGTAAATTTATGGGGTCTAGAACCGAGTTTTGGGACCACTTTTTTCAACTTATCGAAAACTTAGTAATAACTAACATGAAAATGGGTTAAAATTTTGACCAACGTTAAAATTACAAATTACATATTCCACATTAAGCTGTTATACAAAAAGCAAATGGTATACAAAAATAACTGTGAATTTTGGTTTATGATTTTATGAACATCTGGCAGCGCTGCTAAAGAACATGTTGGGTTTTCTTTCTCTACCGGCCGCTAGTTGTTAAAAGGCTCTTGATGTAGAATAAATGTAGAATTTTAAAGTTTTGGAACTGAACGCTAGATGTTGTAACGCTAGATGTAGAAATGGCAACTTGGTGAAGGGGTGGGTCTTAAGGGGGGCAACGCTGGCAGTCTTGTGGGTATGATTTCGGTCGGGAGGCTTGAGCTGGACGCTCCTTCCACTTCGACGCTGATCACGGCTGCCGTGCTGTCGACTCCAACCGCAGATCCTGCTGTAATCTCAGCCCAAACGGAAAAAATTGCCAACGATTCCGAGCTGGATGAACCCGTTTTGAAGCCAAAACTAGTGACCACAGCTCGTCCATACGCTGAATTGGACTCCTCAAGCGATGATGAGCCGCCATTGAGACCAAAAGCCTTGCTGGCCCAGAATCCGAATCCACTAATGATGAATCTATGGGAAAGGTCAAACGAGCGTAACCAACCAGACAGAAAGTCTATTGAGGGGGAATACCCCGTTTTTATGCAAGAATGAATATTTTGGCATGGCATGGAGGATGCATAACATCATTAGAACATGGCAAGTAACACTATAAGTTTAAAAGATCTTCAAATATGATAATAACACTGCAGAAAGTTATTATTTGATTCCTAGCACTTGTCAGCTTAGTATTTGTTCTATATATAAAAACCACTATATTTTAGAAAACGTTTTCTCTGGCTCAAGCCCAGCTAACGATATATAAGATATTTTTATATAACAAATGTATAGCCATGTATGTGATATCATTTTTTGAAGAATGTGGCTTATGTTTGGATTTTCTGTGGCCCCATTAGAATGCCTCATTTTGCTAAGAACTCAGAATTTGGTTCTACCTAAAGGATCTATCCTAAAACTAAGATAACAATTAACAAAGGAAATGCATTGGCCAGGAGCACACAACAAAATTTCATTACACCAATAAATTTATTAAATGTTCAAGTGAGAAATAATTATAGTTTTTAGGACTGATATTAATTAAAAGACTTGATAAGGAGGTTTCCATATTATTACTTCTTCAAAGTGTCGTGCTTATTATTTTTTTGGCTAAGCTTCACTTTTCGCTTAAACTTTTCTTTTTTTGTTTAACCTGTTTGAAACTATAATGGAAACCATGCTTAAATTTTTAACACATCACTCTCTTACATCATTCTAATAAGAAATAGTTGGTATTTCTCTTGAGCATGATTTCTTATCTGTAAAAGGTGGCGCCAAGGATTCAAATTCGCTCCCGGAAAACCTTCAACCCTGATTGGAGCCCTTGGCGCCGCCTGGTCACACCGGGCGGCGGGAGTAATCTGCGGGAGCACAGGCTCCAATTCGAGCCAACGTTACTGAGTGATGCCAAAGGAATGCGCTCCACGGAAAAAAAAACAAAAAGTTTCGTCGGGAAAACTGCAGCCAATGTCTGGCTCGTAAAATGTGCAATTAAACCGCAATAAATGGTAAAGTTCAAGTGAAATAACAAGAAATTGCAAATTAAAAAAAGGCAATAAAAGCCAACAAAAATCTCCTGGCTTAGGAGTGTGTGTGTGAGTGCGTAGTGATTTTAGCGATGGTGTGGGTGTGCGCGCACAACAAAATATAAATAAAACTCCAATGTCACCGAGTCGAGTTGATAAAAAGCATCGCTAAAGGCCTTTTAATTGCCGCTGCAGTCGATAAATCATCAAACGGGAATGGAATATGAAAGCATCTCAGGAATCCAGTGCGTAAAATTAGAATGCAACGACAACAACAACAACACGCGGGCGGAGGCAGGAAAGATACAAAATAGCCAAGGAGCCAATATACATACTCGTACCTATACATTTACATCCACGTCCACGTCGTAAAGTGCGTCCAAACGGGAGAGCGCTCTCTCTCGCTCTTTGGGCTCCCACTCCCCCACTTCCTGCACATATGCTGCGGACAACAACAACGCAGCATGCTCCTCCTGGGGATGCTGCGTGAGTAAGAGAGAGAAAGAGAGAGCGCCACTCCGAATCAAAGAGCGCAACTACACTTTAAAAAGAAATCAATTTTTAAAAAATAGCGAAATAAATATATAAAATAAAAAGTTTAATTTCATTTTAATTTTAATATAAAATTTGTAATACATTTATTTTACTCAAACATGAATTGCAAATAGGAAAAGAAAACATTTTAAAGTAGGTTGCAAAAGCAACCCCTTTATTTAGATTTCCGGTTCCTTATCTAAAGTTAAAATAAAACTAAAGATATTTCTTATATTATGAACTTGTTAAAAATATATAATGATTAAATTGATTTTAATAAATCAAAGAAACTTTATTTTGTTCAATAAAAAAGAGATAGATAAAAGTAAAGAAACGGTTGAAAGAGTTAATGATTAATTAGTACGTAAAAGAAATAAATTATAGTTTTGTGTAAATACAAAAATCTGAGATTCAACTTAATCTAATAATCTTTTTTAAAGACTACTTTGTAGCTGCTTCTTAAACACAACGGACCAGAGTAAAAATAGTTTTACTGGTGACGTTGCTAAATCACCATTATTTAATTTGTTAAGTGTGTAATTTAATAACGAGGTGATTTTCTAGTTTTGATGGTGATTTTTTTCTCTCAGTGCAGGCCCCTGTCGTCGCTGCCTTTTGCTCTGGCCACGAATAATCGACGTCTCATTCGAACGTGAATCGCCGAAGTAAACGGACGCACGCCGGCTCGACGCAGTGGTTGTTTTCGAAATTTCGTATGTTCGAGCGCGCGCGTATTGAAAACCCAGTGCGAGATCGTGTGAAGGGCGATATATAAATGCGGGATAGAGATACCTTACCTTGTGCCATAGTATCAATACCAGCAGGATATCTTCTCGGTGCCGAGTGAAAAGCGTAGTGAAGTGCTCGGTCATAATGAGTGTAAGCGGAGACAAGTAAACTAAATGCGATAAGGTTACAGATGTCCTAAGCACACACAAACTCACACTCGCACACAACAGCCGCCTCTGCAAGGATTCCAGGGGACTGGGGACATGTAACTGGATCTGGATACATGTTGGCTCCTAAGACAACAGCCCGCTCCTTTGGTCGCACTGCAGAAACGGGAGCAACAAAAGCGAGACACCGGGTAAGTAGCGATGCTTAACTATAATAAGAAACCCCAGTGGCTCGGACAGGATAAAAACAGGACACACAAAGGGGCGCACTGCAGTTGTCGGCCGTCGTCGCTTCCTGCGCCGCTAAGTATGCCACTGCAATGCTATTTTAAGGTGCAAAGTGCATTGAGTAGGAGGTGAAGTGCCGAACAGGACCAGGACCAGGACCAGCTAACCATAACCCACACACACACTTTACAACTACGGCGACAACACACAAAACGTATTCAAGTGTAACTAAAGACGACCAATTCACAAACAAACAAGCGAGCCAGTAGCGGTAGCGGGGGAGTGGGGAAACGGAACCGACTGGAGCGGATCGGACGACCCTCGAACCATGTGACCGCGGGGGAGGGGTGCGGGCGACAGGGCCTACAGGGCGAACCAAGGGCCGCTCGCTAATGTTTATTATGAAAAGCGTGCCCTTTTGAACGCCATCGTGTATTTTTATTTTTATTTGTATTTTATGATTGCGCTTAGCCATGTGTATTTGCTTTGAGTGCGGCGGTGTGTGTTAGTGCACAGGAAAAAAATACATCAAATTATAAAGCACCTATAGTCTGCATATTTAAAACGTTTTGAAGATTGAGTTTTCTTGTATAATTTCAAGCTAAATAATCTTTATTATTGGTTCTATCATCAATTTTTAAATAGTATGTTGATGATTAAACCATGGACTTAAAAAGGATATAACCTTTGACTTTTTTAACTTTGCATTAGATAAGGTCGTAATTGAGAAGTTTGACAGTTCTTTGAAAACCGAATAAACTTCAATCCCTTAATATTGCAGATAAGAACTTTCAAATTTAAAAATAATAAAGCAGATAATTTATGATCAATTTTAAAAAATCTAGTTTTCGTAATTTCCATAGCACAAATACAAAGTCAAGAGTTATTTATTAATCCACTTTTCTGAAATCATATTATATAATTTCCACAATACACAATAATAGCCTACCCAAGCATGAGATCGTTATAAATTAAAACGAATAATAATTTTCCAGTTGCAGAAAAGTCTATTTCCGAATGACCGAGTTCTAGATCGGTTTTGGAAATTTATATTTTTCTCAGTATGTTTATTTTTGTTTTTCCTGTCACACAGTGGGATGGAGGGGGTGGTCGGGCGGCTGTCGAGAGGCCCTCATGAGAGTGCAGCACTCAATTCATTGATAAAAGATGCAGCTACAATTTTAATAGCAACTCCGGCCAGCGGGATGCCGCGATCAACATGCCGCAATTACAGTTATAATTTGGGCCTGTAACCGTTATTCAAATGTAAATTCAAATGTGGATTGCAATTACCAACCCTCTGCGACAATCGTTGGGTCGGTGGGTCGGTGAGTGGGTAACAAACAATCGCCAATTGGCATATAATGATCCCCTTTGGACGTCGAAACGTCCTAACTGACTGCCTGACGTACCGACTGACTGACAGACAGACGAAATGGAATGGTACTATGCTTTGGTATGGTAGAAAGTGGCATGGGATTCAAACAACCAGCAGCGACATTCGGAACAATTCTCAGGCCTTGACAAATGCACGTAATGATTGGACTCACACTTTGGTTTCTGCTTTTTAACAATTTACGCGCAGCTCTTACTCTTACCCCTTCACGAGTTCTCACACTCGGCCTAGTAGTCATAATTTTAGGGGTTGTGCAACAGCACAGTAATCGAAACTCAAACCCCGTCGTAGATACAGATACAGCTGTTCCCTGCGATGGGCAAACAAGGGCTCGGCTTTCGATTTTCGGGACATGGGAACGTTGAACGTTGAACGTTGCATGAACATCTTTGACTCCTGCGGTGATTAATTGTCATTCCAGCGTTCTACAACATATGTAGAGGTCGTTCGGGCTGGGTTTCCTACATATAGGTTCCAGGGTTCATGGGACCGGGACGCGACTTAACACTGGATTAGATGTCGATCGAAGTGAAAGAATAGGCTCTTTTCATTTTCTTTCGGCAACTGGCTTTGTTCCGAAAGTAGGTAGCCGATGGTAGTAAGGGCGCAGCCGGGCTTACCGTCGTAAATCGTTGGATTGAACCGAGCCGATCGATGCCGGTGAGAATCAAGAGGGAATTAACATGCCTAGGTATTCTGGGGTAGAACTTTCTACAAGCCCGACTCTTATCATTGCATCTTCGGCGGTTGCGTAGACAACTGTTTCTCTGTTTTTCTCTGGCTATCACCAGCTGGCATCATGTGGCACCACTTTTGGCAACATAAATTAGGCCAGGGGCATCATTTGTTACAAACGGACACATTATAACTTTGCTAATACGATACAAATGATAAGGGCCCCGTCATCAGTTGTTCAGTTTATGCTACTTAGACTACTGATGGAATCATAAATAATTTGTTTATTGCATGCAGACGGGCACAAGTATGCTGGCCCTCCTCCCACACTTCATCTGCGATTGTATCTGGTGTATCTTGTAGTAACATGAGCTGTATCTGGCCCATAACTCATGCTCGAAACTTTTGTTTCTACTTCTAATTCCTCGACAATTACGCTTAATTAATTTAAAGATGTTTGTTGTCGTTGTGCTCTCGCAACGCATCCCCCGTTGAGTTGTTCGATCAAGCGACGCTCGTCGCATTTAATTTTGAGCAGTTATGACGGCGGCTCGACAGTTCGGCGGCTGTGCGGCAATGGGGGAGGATTTTATAAATAGATTAATTAAAATCATCTTTAATTGTTTGATTACAAGACAAGCGTGGCCCGAAAAAAAAACGCGAAGCGAGCTGAGATCCACAATAGCCGCCTCTATAAGGTCTCAAGTTGCCGAGTGAGTGTGTGGGCAAAATGCGCAACATGTGAAATGCAGATGCCTCAAAGTTACCAGCACGGTCCCTTGAGCATTAAAGATTTCATTTGTGCTACAGATGTTCCGGCGATTGTACAACATAACTACAACGAGGAGTAGCCAGAAACGCCGGAGTACAAGTCACACGCAATTGAGGCAGCGGCATCTGCGGCAGCCACATCCACATCCACATCCATGGATCCACTTCAGGGCAGTCACCAAAGCGACTGGCGCAGCGTTTCGAGTGGCATTTGATTTTAGTGCTCGAGAGTGTGTGTGCGAGTGCTTCAGAAGTATAAAAATTATTGCTGCCAAGCAACTGAGTCAGTCAGTCATCAATTATTTTATAGAATGCTCACTTGTTTTGTGTGTTCTGGCATTGTTCCCCATCCCCATCCACGTCTCCATCCACATCCCCATCCCAATCCCCATCCCCATCGGCATCCTCATCCACCGAATGCCAGCCGAATCTGTGTTCTTGGAGTTCACTTGGAAGTTCTCATTCGGCACAGGAAGGGCTTCTCCGCCTCTACACTTCGCTGAGACTCCGCAATAGTTGTGAAATTAAATTGAATACGACGCCGATTATCCCACGCAGTCTTCCATTCGCATTTCCCATTCATTCAGGCTGGCTGCCTAGGAAGCAAGTGCCGGCGACACAATTTTATCCTCCTCCTCCGCGAAATCCGAGAGCTTGGGAAATCATCAAAGTTCAGCGGGATTTCGGTGGCGTCTTTTGCTCACAATATAGGATGATTACATGCACACGCAACTTGCGTATCTTGCCATAAATCTCAAAGACTGCACAGCGAAAAAAGGAATCTTCAAATACTGAGAGGATAATTTTATTGGCCAAGTAATCCGTCTGGTTTTATAAGTCTGAATATGATGACTAATTTACTTATAGATTTTTAATTTATTTCGTTTTTTCACTAAACTTTCCAGTGTTCTTATTGATTTAGCATATCCATTCTATAGCTTTTAGCTGATTATACTTATATAACATTGAAATGGCCATCCTCTAAAATGTTTTAAGCCCAAAATTTGCAAAGTTCGTTAGCCATCCAGTTTCAAAACTTTTTAAATTGTATAATAACTTTATCCAAACAATTCAGATTTTTCCGAAAATCCACATCAATATAAATTAAAGCTTTCCAATTTGTTTAATTCGATCTACCATCCGCAGTAATCCCCTGTCCACCCTGGCTGGAAAGTTGACACTGCCAAAAACCCTTCTGAACTCTGATATGTATTATTTCACACGAGCCGAGTACTTAGCACATCACTATCACAGCTATAACTATATTCAAAAATTGCTTATTTCGAATGATAATCTCTGGCTATTGTTAGCACCATTCCAACATTTTGGAACCATTGAATTCTGTAAAACTTTATCTCCTATTTAAAACAGGGCTATCATTTTTGAAAAGGATTGAATTACATACATAATAATATTTTCTGATATTTCAAAAACATTTTATTGCTCAGTGCATGTGCGTGTGTGTCCCACAGTTTGTCATTCAGTCATTCATTCCGAGGATGAGGAAGTGGTAGGGGGTTCCCCGGATGCTTGCGTGCCAAAATCAATGCATGTTTATACCCGTTACTCGTAGAGTAAAAGGGTATATTGTATTCGTGCAAAAGTATGTAACAGGTAGAAGGAAGCGTTTCCGACCCTATAAAGTATATATATTCTTGTTCAGGATCACCAGCCGAGTCGATCTAGCCATGTCCGTCTGTCCGTCTGTCCGTCTGTCCGTCCGTATGAACGCTGAGATCTCGGAAACTATAAAAGCTAGAAGATTGGCATTTTGCATGCAGATTCTAGGAGTTCCTACGCAGCGCAAGTTTGTTTCAAAAAGGTGCCACGCCCCCTTTAACGCCCACAATCGCTTATATACGATTTTATTTAAATATAAATTTAAATATTTCGGAAAAGTAAAAATGCAGTTTTATTGTGTTTATCAATACCTATCGAAATGTAGAAGAAATTTTTCAAATCGGACCATTCGTTTAAAAGTTATGCGTGATCAAAGTTTCTATCTTCATCTCCCTCGCACTCCTTTTACCTGAGTAACGGGTATCTGATAGTCGGGGCACCCGACTATAGCGTTCTCTCTTGTTTTTATTTGCCAACGACAAGTTTGCATTCAATAAATAAAACCCATTCGATTATAAAGTACACCCGCAGACAATGAAATGTCGCTGATAAGCGCCTCTTACAATCCATTTGGCCTACTTCACTTCATTAAAAATCTATTAAAAAGTAATGTACAATACACCACCGCCCCGATCACTGACGTTCTTGGTCCGATAAGGCAGGCTCCAAATCGATTGAATCGGGGGTATTTTATGTGCCAGACTTTGATTAATCTCGCCATCAGTTGTTCCGTTGTCATGTAAATATATGCCTTCAATTCAGCATTATTCCTGAGAGAAGCTGCAGTAATAAATAAGCTTTGTTTGTATGAGCTGAAAATCAGTGTTCGATTTTCGCTGATGGCGATATCGATTTACTTTAGCCGAAATGTAATTTAGCTAAGCAGCCCGGCGCACACAATGTGGCCCAATCTCGGCCTCGTCAAACAAAAGTCTAGACAAATCGAAAACAAAACGAGCTTCAATATCCACATCTATAATTGAATGCACACACAAAACAAAGCGGATAGAGTCGGAAGAATACTATTATAATCTGGTCAGTTACATGAGCGCTCCGCCCGCCCACATACCATATATAGAATATAGCATTTAGCATTTACCATCCCATCGCCACACGAAGGAGAATATTGACAGACACTCAAGTGTCCACAAGCACCCTGTAAATCCAATTGAATTACGCATAAAGGCGCTTAAGCCGAATGAAACGATGATGACGACCCATCAAATGTATTATTTCCCTTTAACTTCTGATTACCCGATATTTTATTACGATTCGTGGTCACGACTGCTACTGGGTACCTCTGATTTGGCTGAGTTGTGAGCTGTGGCGCATGGTCCCTCTGAACATAATCACTTATCGCATATCAGCGTTTCCGCAAAATTTACATATCGACTTTTACTTGATGCGCCTTTTAATGGCCCACGTCGTCGGCAATAAAATTTTGTGTGAGCGGTGTGGGGGGAGTCTTTGAGTTTAAACTTATGCATGATTAATACATAATTACAAAGACAAACGCATAAACTCCAACTCGAAGTTGGGCTCAAAGACGGGGGCCGGACTTATCGCGGTGTTCGTGCAGGCATGCCTCCTCTATTCCTCCGCCTCTCACTCCACCATTCCACTCAACACCGACCACATAATAACTCTGACAAAAGACAAAAGGCGCTTTTCCCACAGCCCGTGGAGGAGACCACGTCCTGAACGAACCGCCTAGGTGACCGGTGGAACTGCAGTGTGGCGGAGCATACTTATACCTGTTATTAATATTTCGATTAGGTACCAACGATTCGTAGAACCTGACGCATGACTTGCATGGCTAATGGGAAATTTTGTAACTTGTGACCACGCTGCCCTACACTTGGAAATTCGTTGGTCGTTGGGGAGTATTGGCCCTCTGATTGATGGAGACAACCCATCGATTGTGCTGCAAAAGGACAGGAAGTGTCCCTAAGTGCAGACGATACATTTTCATTTTCAATTGATCCTGACAGTAGATTGGAATCGGTGCGAACTGAAGTAGGGCCTACCTAGGGCAGGAAATGATATCTAAACATGGGAATACAATTTCAGATAGTTTCGCCCATGAAGTGAGCATCTTTAATGGAAGGGTATTGTTACAGTATTATTTGAGTTTCCCATTAGACCCTTTAGCCACCCTTAAGGCATTGTTGATTCTGGAGAATGTGCTCGTAAACTGACACCTTTTATTCTTGATTTCAGAAGGGGTTTTACGTAATAAAACGGCAGGTGTCTAGCTGAGAATTTCTCATATACAGTCGAAATTCTGTATTGATCTATTGACTCACCATCTGCCTCCAAAAAAACAGAGTTTGAGTCATAGAATTGATTGAACTTTTATTTAAAATCTCTATTGCCAATAAAACTACTTAAGCATAGGGACAATTCGAGGAACCGAAATTTAATTGTGTTTAATAATTGATCATTTTTCAATCAGAACTTCAAAATCTGTTAAAACTATCTATAGACCTATTACTTTAAACATTTTTAGAGATAGATACTAAATATAATGTTTGATATATAATACGTGGAATTATATTGGATAATTCAATATTTATTTATGTTGTAAGATATCCCTTAATAGGTCTTGGAAGTCTCTAAAAATATTTAATAATAATTTAGTAATAGCTTATGCAGTTTGGTGGTCACTTAAAATATTTTGTATGCTCTTTAGAAGAGCGGAAAAAAGTCTATATTCATATTCCAGTAGAGTATAATCAAGCCGTCTCTAATAGGAAAACCCAAGTACAAGACCATAAGTTTGTTAATGCTAAGCGTGTGCGTCAAAGATATGAACACTTTAGTCAAACCATGGACACTTTCGTGGCTTGACAGACCGCTTGGTAAATAATCGCCTTATTGCCAAGTGCGCAAATTGCCCGGTCGAATAAGTAAAGGTAGCTAACTGGCGTTTCTTATCTGCCTTTCCAGATCGTATTCACCACGTCAACGGAGCGAGTGTGCAGCTAATGCTAATGCCAGCTCCTTCAGCTAGCTCGCCACATCGCCAGCAGCAGCAACGACTATTGGCATTGCAGGTGTCGCTGCAGGTGCATCAGTTGCACAGGAAGCGCAGGACAAGGAGACACCTCCTCCGAACGACGGGCCAACTGACAGCAGCGAAGCATGGCGGTGATTAATAAGGCCGGAAATGTGATTGCCCTGTTGGTTAACCTGCAGGTAATCCTGCTGCTCTCGCTGCCAGTTTCCGGGGAGTTGCCGCAGCTGGACTACGGCAGCCTGTCCGCCTCCCTGGAGGAGGATGCGATTGATCCCCTCACGGCGCTGGCCCCCTTTGCCAACTCCCTGGTCACCGAGGAGTCGGCATCGCACAGGAACAACGTGGAGCTGCTGGGCAATAGCAGCGAGGATGAGAATGCCAGGCCGCCGCAGGGATCCTCATCCTCGGGATCATCGGGGGCGGCAGCGGGATCGGGAATACTGCTGGAGGAGTTCAACTCTGGGAAACTAAGTCCCGGCGAGGCCAGCAACACCCTGCCCATTTTCCTCATCGAACCGGAGAGTGTGTTCGTGGTCAAGAACAGGCCGGCGGTACTCAAGTGCAAGGCCTCCCATTCGCTGCAGGTGTTCTTCAAGTGCAGCGGCAGTTCGCAACCACCGCCTTCCACGCACGAGACCCACGTGGACCCGCACACGGGGGTGAACATGGAGGAGGTCACCGCCACCATCCACCGCGACCTGGTGGACGAGTTCTTTGGCGACGGACCCTTCAAGTGCGAGTGCCAGGCCTGGTCGTCGCGTGGCATGGTCAAGAGTCAGGCCGCCACCGTCCACAATGCCTGTGAGTACACTTATAATATCAAATGACTCACTTACTTACCAAAAAAAATACTTTTGTTAATTAAATGATCAATAATTTAGAATATCCTTTGCAGTAGCTGCATCTTTATAATAACACTCTAAAACAATTTAAACTCAAGCGCTTTAATCTATTCAAATTATATAAAGTTTTACTCTATTGAATGAAACTTGAATTCAAATATTTTCTTTAAGTGTTTTTGTTGTGTGTTGTTTTAAGTGTTCGTTTTGTGATAATGTAATGTTAACACACCTTAACCAGGGGTGGCTTCCTGTCGACAACTGACCCTCGCTTAGCTTACCGCTATCGGTATCCGAATCTATATCTACATCGGTGTCCTGCATCTGTCTTTTTCACCACCACAGATATTCGCAAGTCCTTCAACCAGTCGCCCACCTCGCTGCGCCTGGAGCTGGGCAGTCGGGCGGAACTGCGCTGCGAACCACCCGGCGGTTTCCCGGAACCGAAGCTCACCTGGCACAAGAACAACGCGGTCATCACGGCGGACGCCGAGCCGGGGATCAGCGTTTCGTCCGGCACGCTCACCTTTCGCCAGGTGGCCCTGCAGCACATGGCCAACTACAGCTGCAGTGCCGAGAACATAGCCGGCAGACGCGTCTCCGATTCCGCCGTGCTCATCGTTTATGGTCAGTATTCAAGGGCTTCAGGGCAGGGACATGAATTTAAAAGTTCATTTTTTTACACGGTACTCTTTTGGGGAATGTTTCGTTCTTTATAAAATAAGTATTAAAGCTCCTTTTTAGACTCACTTAACAAAAAAGATGTTAAGGCTTTGTAAAACTGTTTAAGCAATCTGATGTGTTTGAGATGTTCAAAGTTTAATATAATGGTCTTCAGTAACCTGTTATGAAAATGCATTCAGATGGAAAAATCATTCAGCCCCTTCTTATCACTATTGGAAAGTGTTTTTTTTTGACAATGAATCATTAGAAAATAAAAATAAATCGATGTAAAAAATTGTATTCAGATGGAAATGTCCTTAAACACCCTTTCAAACCCCATTGAAATGGCTTCTTATAAATGTGTAGCAAGTTAAATAGAGTACCGGGAAATGTCATGGTCGCTTTACTGGTCGATAACGCTCTTAATTATTTTATTTCTGATTTCATCCCACAGTCAATGGTGGCTGGAGCACCTGGAGTCCGTGGCGCGAGTGCAAGTGTGCGGGAAAACCCAGCCAAGGACGGAAGCGTTCGCGCACCTGTAACAATCCAATGCCATTGAATGGGGGCGCCCAGTGCCCGGGCCCCCAGATCCAGAAGTCCCCCGATTGCGCCGCATGTCCAGGTACGTTCCTGCGGTCATCCGCAAAATTGTGGGCGCTACGAATTGCGGCCAGCACGCCCATTATACGGGTTTCCTGGTTGGGGCGAATGCGGGGAGGCTTAAAGGCAGCTGTAAAGCAGCAGCAAAATTGTCAATTTAAATGGTATTTGCGGCCGGGATTCCAACTTGGGCGCCACCTGCACATCCCAGTTTCCCAGTTTCCCAAATTCCCTTTGTCCACCCCGCTGACTCTGTCGATACATCTCCTGGAGCGTCGAGAACAACGCGTATTTTTCACACCAGGGAGGATGGTCGGTGCCAGGGAAGGGGGGGCAGAGTGGCAAGGACAGTCCAAAATACAAAGCACTGCACAACGCAAAAGTTCAGGGGGCGTTTCACAAAAAAAAATGGAAAAAGACAAGATAAGCTTAAGGGTCAATGCGAACTAGGC
Source organism: Drosophila fuyamai (assembly GCA_018153365.1). Lineage (NCBI taxonomy): Eukaryota > Metazoa > Arthropoda > Insecta > Diptera > Drosophilidae > Drosophila > Drosophila fuyamai. The sequence continues at coordinate 5,241,668 of JAECXW010000758.1, forward strand.
ATACTCTAAGGATTCCAGTGATTATCATAATCCCAATGGGATGGGATTTGCATAAATGATTAGAGTGGTATTGAAATTGATTTGCGGCGTACGGGATTTGTGTGGATTATTTCAATATTTGCTTCATTAGAGTCTAATTTAACCTTTATTCCAGTTTATGTTTTGGGATTTTTGTTAAACTGAATATATTAGTAAATCGAAATTCGTAACAAAAAGTTAAAAGAGGTAAAATAATATATTAAGGAATAAAATTTTCTTTATTTTGGTAATTCTACTAAACATTTTTTTTGGTTTGCATAACAAAGCATTTTGAATATAAAATATAGAATATAGAATATTAGAATATAGATATAGAAAAAAGTTGATATACATTTTTCTAATTCTTTCATACAAGTTAAGAGCCATTCCTATTTCATATGTCAATCAAATTATAGGAAAGTTTTAAGTTATTCTTGTCTGTCATCTCAATGTCCTTTTTTAGGAATAATAACTTAATCCATGTGCATTAGTACTAAATATAGACCAACCCCTCTGCATAGTCACCATACCCGGTGCGAACAATGGTATAATACATTTTTGAGTGAGTGCTGAGTATTTCATTTTAAACACGCATTCGGTGCCTTGGACCGACGACAGATATCTCCACATGCGAACGCGTATATAGATGGATAGATTGGGCCGCCGACTTTGGCAGTGGGGAACGGGAAGGGGGGCGGGAAGGGGAGCGGGAACGCCTGCCGTCGGCGTGCCACCGACTAAATGGTGACAAAGGAATGAAACCGGGGGAAGGGACCAGGGACCAGGGACCAGAGACCAGAGACTTGGGACTGAGGATGAAATCTGGAATGGATTCATATGGAATGAGGTGCACGGTGGTAGATGGGGCGCTCTTTTTGACAGACGCACGGGCGGCATGTGTTTGAGACTCTTCACTTTTATTCATGTAAATTTATTGTATTGCATTGTATTGTATTGTAGTGCTCGCCCAGATACTCACCCACACGGAGATTTCGTAGGATACTTGGCCAGGCGCACAGCGGGCACAGCAATGAGCAATTGTTGACAGACAAGCGGGGCAAATGGGAATGGTAGTGGGAGTGGAACTGGGAATGGGACTGGGAATGGGTATATATATATATACTCCAGAAGGGGGCCTTTCGGCCGTCAAGAGGGGGATGCCATTGTGGACTGGGGTATTTCTTTTCTATGAAAAGTGTGTCATAAAATTAATTTTAAATTTCGCTTGGCTTTTTTTTTTTTTTTTTTTTGTCCGGACTCCTTCAATCTGCCGACTTTTCATCCCCATGGAACCGTGTCAACCTTATGGTCCTGCCGCCACGCCCACCAACGCCTGTGATTACGCCGTCGTCCTGTCGCCACTGTCGCCTGCCAACAACAGAGGACACTCAAATCGTGAGCCCTGATGGATTTGACATTTCGTCGAGTAAGCGCAGTAAGTTGAACCGAAAGCCCGACAATATGCATTTCCCTCAAAGGCTTCGCATCCCAGGAGGTGTGGGGGATGGGGAATGGGGGAATCCAAAGGATTCAATACGACATTGTGTTCGAGCAGTTAAACTTGAATGCTTAACGAGCCGACGACAGTTAAATTTTTTAGTTGGGGTTCTCCCATATTCACTGGGGCCTTAACAATCCAATAAACAATCGTGTTAAACCGAACCGGAGGCATCAGCATCCAACCAAGCGTGGCGTCATTCGTTTCGGGACTTCCCCCAAAAAACTACTCCACACTCTTTAACTGACTTTAACTGAAGTGACTTACTTTCCTGCGGGGTCGCCGGTGACGTCACTGCGGCAGATAGCAACTTAAAAATCACTTACCACGACTTACACTCTCTGATTCATGCAACAGTCTGGCCGAAAAGGATACTTCCAGGGATGGGTATTGACTGGGGGTTATGGGGGGGTTGATCAGGATGCGCACGGCGTAGCGGGGGAAACTAAATGCCTGGCAATGTGATGATGGCTGGCGACAAGTCCGGCATTCTGTGCGCCCTTTTTGGGGGTGGTTTTATGTTTCCAAAACAGGAAGTGCCAAATGCCGATGTATTTATATCAGTATGTGTGCACACTCAGGAAAAAAGTACATCTGGAATTTATAATTAAGTGATTAATGCCACTGGACTTATTCGTTTTTGAATAAATTAAATGAATTCCTTTTCTGAAATTTTTTAGAATGAACCTATTAATATTGGTTTTAATTTTAAGCAGTTCATGAACATACACTTTCTCGCAAGCTCTTGTTTTATTTTGAAATACAAGGTTACTCCACAATTTAGTTTGTAGTTAGTACATTTTTTCTTTTTTAATTATTATTAATTACTTTTGTAACTATTTTGGCTCAGTGTACTGCTGTCGAACATATATTTCAGCTGCCATTGGCATGCATCACACCATGAACAGTTTTGGCTTTTTGTTTAGCTTTCGGACTTTCCGTTTTCTCCACCCCAAAAAGAAAGCAGGGAAATTGAAATAGCAAAGAAAATGCGAAAATAGAAAAGCATTAAAATGACAATCACTTTTACTCACCCACCCACGCACAAACCCCAAAAATCAGCAGAGGCGTCGCCAATGGAGTGCTGGGGGTAAAAAGAAAATAAAATTGGGATAAGGGACGGAGGAAGACCCACTAATTTTATGGTGGGAACAAACTTTCGATTTCTCCCCACGGACCATCTATTAGACCGTAATTGTGTAGCAGCATCGGGGGCCGAAAGAGCCCCACGTCCCTGGTTATGGAATGGCCCCCGACCATCTTGATATATGACCCGGGGAGTGCCGCTGTCGGGAATGTGTGCTAAATCATGTTAATATGACTTTTGATTTCTAAACTGCCTGTGCTTTTGCCCTCCCCATCCATTTACAGTGGCCCGCTGGTCCGCGTGGAGTGACTGGAGCATCTGCTCCGCGGAGTGCATTCAAGTGCGTCGCCGGAAGTGCCTGACTCAGGGCCAGACTCAGATTTCCGAGGCGGAGGAAGCCGGTGATCTGCACCTCGGCGCCGGAGTGGGCATGGCCGCCCTCATCGCCTCGGGGGGAACCGGAGGCGGAGGAAGCCCCAGCGAAGCTACTGGCTCGAGTTCCGACAATATCCCAGGATATGGCAAATCATTGTGCGCCGGAAAAGACATACAAACGGCCGAATGCCGCGGCGAACAGTGCCAGATTGGCAAGGATGGTGAGTAGTCGCAGTCGCAGTCTGTGCTTATGACAAGGATGAATGCCAGGCAGGAGCAACAAAGTAGACAGTTAGACAACAATAACAGCAGGGACAGAATACAGAACCCAGAAGCCAGAATCAAAAACCCATGCCTCAACCTCACACAAAAGCCGAGCACTCAACGCTGATTGTCACAATGGGAAATTAACCAAGTGCATTTGTTTGTGCACGGCCACGAGCTTATTTATATCTAGCAGTATAGAAAGTATTGAAAGCATGCCGAGGACAGTTCACCCCAAAAACCCCCCAAGTCTAAACTCTTAACTTCCGACTCCCAGTCCCAGTCACAATCCCAATCCCAATCCCCATTTCAATACAAAACCCAATCGAAGAAGGGTCCGTCGCAAATCAATCGCAGCAGCACTTGGAATTGAGATTTAAGTGGGGGTCCCACACAAGTCTGCTGAGGGTTTATGTGCTTTGCCAGATAATTAGGCGTGCGGCAAAGACAGCAGCATCAGCATCAGAATCCGCACCCTGCCCCATTTGCCACCCCAATTCCGGGCTTTTCCCGTGTCATTGTTGCTGTTTGCGATTCGATTTTCAATGAGTGGGGGGAGGGGGACGAGGGAGGTAAACTTGTGCGATTGACCCAACTCAAACATAGTTTTGTGCGGTCCATGGGGATCAATTAGATGGCTGTCACAGTGTGTAATTGAAAGGATCAGGGTACAAGGACTTGCTGCCGCCTTCCGATATGCCTGGGGTTTTTGGCAGGTTTGTCTTTTATTTGATTGCCTGCTGAAAAGTTTACGAAGAGCGACACTGTGCAGCTTATTTTCGATTTCATTACGATTCGGTAAAGCTCAACCAATCCGGGACAAATCCCTGGGGCCACCGATACCTGCGGCTTCATCATGGCCCATTGTCAGCAGCTCGTACTCAACCATCTGATATTAAAAGCGTATTTGTCAGGCCAAGGAGACGAATCCCCTTTTGATGTCCCGTGCAGGAGGCAAAAAAAAAAGAAAAAACAAAAAAGTAAAAAACCAGCATGCAAAATGCACAAAAGCGAATGGAAAACGAAAGCCCCGAGATCCAAGATCCTTGGAGTATCCCAGTTGGGGATGCTGCTGCTAGGGACTTCAACTTCTACTTCTACTGCTGCTTCCGATGCTGCCGCTGATTTACAGCGAATATAATTGCTCATTTCATACATTGTATAATGCGTCCGCCCACCCACTTCTAGCCCTGCTCTACCGACTGCACGACTATACGGGGATACTACGGCATAATAATCATAATATATACAGAGTAATTCCTTGCGCTGCAGCGATTCCTTTTTGGCCAACCAGTCACCGCCAGCGCCAGCAACAATGACGACAACAATCACAGCAACGGAAACAGCCAGCGCAACAATGGGCGTCCGATGGGTGGGAGGATTCCATGGGTATGGAGATGGGCATCCAGATGGGGATGTGGAATGTCGAGGAACTGACTGGTGGCGACGGGGGGCCGCCGGCGAATAATAATGCGAAATAGACGGAGCTGGACTGGGGATGAGCATACAAACATAAAACATTAAATACAGACATACACTGCTCTGCTCCGCCAGATACGGATACGCATGGCTGCTCGGGATTGATGACAATGGGTGAGAGAGGATGCCTGTTTGGTTATGGAAAAGTTCAGTTCGGTTTGGTTCAGTTCAGCTCAGTTCAGTTCGGTTCGGTTCGTTTTTGGTTTTGGTTTCGGGTTGACGTTGACTCAAAGTCCATGAATGTGTGGATTTCGCTTGGCAGGCATCCTGAAAAGCATGAGGGTGGCGGATTTACGCAGAAATCTCATGGTTTCCTCCTTTTTTTTAATGCCCAAACACACAAAGATTGGCAATTGGAATGGGGTGGCGTTGGCAGCATCTTGGCTCGCAGGCTGGAATTGCAGGCAGGCTGGCTTTATTGCCATTCAGTTCTGTAGAAGGTGAACGGATTTTGAAGGACCACTTTCGATGATAAGCTGGGGAATACCTAGTAGTTAAGTCCCTATCATAGGAAGAAAGGGAAATATGTAGGTGGAAAGACAAAAAGAAATCAAAAGAAATTAAAAATGTATCATTATTTGTATGAATAATCTCTGTTGGCAAAGAACAATATTATTTTTAAAGCAACAATATAAAACGACATGAATTACAGAACATAGGCTTTTTAAAATGTTTTTGAAATAATTGAAAAAATATTTAATAATTATTTAAAGAACTAATGGCAACAAACAATAGGATCATTATTTTATTGTCTTACATTTATCAAAAAGAACCTGATTTTAAATATATTAACAAAGAAAGTACGAAAACACCTTTCATTGCGTGAGATTCCAGGGTATAATCAGCCGATTCAGCAGTTTAATATGAGTGCGCATCGTTTCGCCATTGCAGATTTCGATTGGACCCTCTATCTGGGACTGGCCTTCATAACCGCGGTGTGTTTCGCCTTTGGGACGGCGCTCATCTGCTGCGCCCGCCGTGGCATCCGCACCAATCCCCACTACAACATGGCCCGCTCAGGTGAGTTGAAAGGACTCCCACTGCGTCCTTGTGCTGTTGCGTTCGCCGCCAGCAATTGACCGTTTGTATTTCGACTCCGTTTGCAGTAATGGACGCGGATTATATGCCCGGCGTTGTGGAAAAGAAGGAGATGCGCATGCACATCGAGGCCAACAACATGGGATACGATTACGTCAATCCCGGACATCGTTATTTGCCCGGCGAGCACATCATGGGCATGGGCATCGGTTGTGGAGGCGTCACGGAGCACCACTACGATGTGCCCAATCTGTCCGCCAAGTAAGTGTACAAATAAGCCATAAATGTTATTAGTTTGCCTTTTATATGTCCTTTTTATCCTTTGGATACTCATGAGTCTTGATTTGGGTACAATATGCTGTAAATACTCTGGCCATAAACTTTATAACTAGCAAATAAGCCCGGCAACATTTTAATATTAACGGATTGTCTGCGATTTCAAAGGAGTCCTTTAAATACCAACACTTTTACTTGAAAAGTTGCTTAAATATTGTTAATTTTCTTATAGATCTTTTCCCATGGTGACTCTTTTTCAGATATTTGTCATGAATTGGTTAGAGTGCTTAGATAAATACAATTAATTTTCGTCATAAACTTTGGACCGCTTTAATTTTTAAAGATTATCTGCTATTATAATAAGTCTGAAGTTTTATTATCTATTTGAAGGGAACTCAAATACTCCCTCATAAAATTTTTAAATATTCCTCGTTCTATGTTCTTAAATTTGAAGTCTTGTCAAGCACAAGGGGCTTTCATTTTTATATGACTCATACGTCATTAAAATTCGCCTAAGACCGCTTATAGTTACGAGCTTTTTAATATTCTTGTCGCGGATATTGAGTACTTACAGAGAAGTTATTTCCACCATACGCCTTGTTGCTGTTTTTTAACAATGTGTAGACATAAACTTTTTAAACCCTTAACATTAAATGAAGAATGGTTTGAATAATTATGGAATTTTCTTGCTTTCAGTTACACCAATCCCATAGACCATCTTAGCGTGGATTACTTATCAGAAACGGGGGAATCCTCCACCGCAGATACCTGTAAGTAAACCCGATGAAAGAAAGTTAGATATGAATTACATATCCTATTTTCCAACAGCCAACTCCACCTTCGATATGAACGGCAAGCTGTCCATACTGAATGTCTCGAAGAGCAGTTGTTACGAGCTCCTGGGGAGCGCCGGAGGACAGCTGCGTCTCTACGGCGGAGAACTCCTGCTCTTTGTGCCGGAACACGCCATAGGGAAGCATCTAAAGAAGCACGTATCTCTGCTCCTGTTGAGTGACGAGTGCAGTCGTGTGTCCTGCGCCACCGAAAGCTCCATCCTGTGCAGCAGTGTGGTGCACAGTGCCCCACGAAACTACAGCTTCGTGAAGCCGGTGATCCTGAAGATTCCCCACTGCCTGGTGGCTCCGGAGCAGTGGCATGTGCACATCTACCACGCCGACAGCGAACACGACGAACTGAGTGTCAATTGGAGGCGGGCCGTATCCGTCGGTGAGGAGACCATAAACACACCCATGTTCGTGCAGCTGGAGGCGACGCATGTGTTCATCATGACGGAGCAACTGGGCCACTTCACCGTGGTGGCGGAACCTAGGATTCAGCAGCCCTCGATCAAGATGAAGCTGCTGGCGTTTAGTCAACACACCCCACCCAGCAGCGCCAACTGCAGTTTGAGGATCTACGTGGTCAAGGACTTTCCCAATAGCCGGGATATCTGCGCCAATGTGGAGGCCAAGCTGGGTGGCAGCTTCCTCGGCGAGAGCCAGGTGTTTGCCTTCACGCTGAACAGCCGGAATCTCAACATCCGGGTGAGAAGCGCGGATGTGGAGGCAGCAGCTCCCTACGAACATGCCATACCCTACCAGCACATCCTCAGCAACAACTCCATCCTGCACTGCGAGTTTAGCCTGAGGAGACAGGATCAGAACACCCTCTGCGTGGATTTCGGTCAGGGGAGCGAGGATGACTACTATACCTTCAACATTCCAGCCCACTCGATGAGCGGCTCGGCGGAGGAGCTGGCCTCCACGACGAACACCACCATCTCGATTGACCGCCAGGGCAACTATGTGAACGAGAGCTGTGTGATGGACTTTGTCCAGCTCCCGCATGCCACCAAGCGTCTGATCTGTGCCGCCTTGGATCCTCCGCGGGCGGACGAGCGAGACTGGCGATTGCTGGCCAAGAAGCTGAATACGGACCGGTATATCGCCTACTTTGCCACCAAGGCCTCGCCCACCGAACAGATCCTGAATCTGTGGGAGTGTCGGGCGAATAGCTGCCCCGGTAATAGTTCCAACTCAGTTTCACACACGATAATGGCGCTCCTGCTGACGCTGAAGGAGATGGGGCGTCAGGATGTGCTGGACATCATTGTGGAAACCATTGGTCCGTTGTGGATCTAAAACAAAGGACTAGAATCGATCCTGTTTCGCAGCTCCATTTAAAAGAATTTTGGCGGAAGAGGAACATGTTTTTTAAGTATTTCAGAGACTAAGAGAAAAAGCTTTATAGAAAGTTATCTTTTGGGAATTCCACTTTCGCCAAACTCCATAAGAATAGGAAACGAAATCAGGAGGTATTTAAACTAACACACTAAGCGTTGATTTTCTCTGTTGAGTTTTAAAAGTTTTTCCCAGTTTTTCCTGTCTTCATCCCGTTTTCAGTGACAAATCACTATTTGTTTCCAAAGATAACTTATCCAACAAACATATATAACACCTAAGAACTGAACCACCTGCAAAGTTTGTTAACGTGAGATGGGAAAATCAGCGTGAGGCCCTTGGTCCCTTGTTGTTGAAAACAAAAATGTTCATGAGTTGCCTTTTATTTACAAAATGTATGAACGACGCGAACGAAAATCGAAACGAAATCTGGAAAATTGGAATCGAATTGACGAAAATATTGAATCAAAGTGTAGCTGTAGTCATAGTTACTAAGTTACTGTAGTGTTGTGTTCTAAGGTAACTTGCTCAACGAACTCTGTTCCCTATGGGTGCCATGCATTTTATACACTAAACAGGAAGAATGTAGCGATTAATTATACTTGTGGCTTAGCAAACTTATAGTTTTAAACACTAAACTCTAGTTTTACGATTGAGGAGTAACTGTTTGTGTACGATACGACAGCTGTAAGATACGAATGCATCGGGGGCAGTAGGCCAAAATATATATAGAATAAGTTATGGCCAACTACGAAAGACAACCGACAAACGTTTGAATTCGAATGCGGGACTTGTAAACTGTTTGCCAAATCGTTGAATTTCTCAGCCGACTCTAGTTACGAATAGTCACTAAAGATGAGCAGCATTTAGTAATCAAAACTAAGCCATAGCACACATATACCCGAAAGTATGTAGCCTCTCAAATATTATATATAAAACGTACCCGTATATGTATATTTAGTGTACGATCTAGTAATAGTTATTAAACAAAACAACAAAACGAGTAGCTTGTTAGACATACTCAAGTGATAACCTTTGTATTTGTCTCTAGTTGTAAGTCTGATCCTGTCGTTTAATCGTTAATCAAGTAAGCATTTACAGAACAATGACGTATACTTAGTGGCTCAAAAGAAAAGTTAAATAAAATAAAAACTGCAACAATAATTAATTATGTCTTTTACAATTTGGTCTATAAGCTACCTGAAATGGACACTCATTCTGATTTCTCATGAACTTCAGTAGTCTCCTCCTCATCTTCGTCGTTGTCCATTATCATTGTTATATTAATGAGATGGCGCATGGTGGGACGTCCATGTGGGCAATTCTGATAGACAGATATATTTTATTCTTATTTTAGGATTACATTTGTATACATACCCAAGGCTGGTCGATTTCTCCCATTTGGGTAATAAGTCGCCTCATAGTTGTGGTCCTGTTTAGGGCAGTGCCAATCATTACGGATTTTCGACAGGCTCGGGAGGCAAACATAGCTCGTACCCTAGATGGACGGCATATCGTGCCTTCAGGTGCATCCTGCAGCATGAAAATGAGCTCATCTATGTCCTCCTTGCCGAATTCCCACCGTTTGCTATGTGGCTTGCCCAGCAAACGCACCTTTTTTGTGGCAGAAGCTGCAATTTTTGAATTCTTTAATAAAGAAAATATACATAAACCCAAAGCGTACCCTCGTGATTGATCTCGAACTTGAAGCCGTTCTTTTCGAACACAGAAAGGTGGTCTATAAGAACCATTTCATTAACAGCCGTCAATTCGAGATTTTGGGGCACTGTCAAGCGCTGATACTCCAACTGAGTGGATCGCTGCAGAGTCTCAAAGTTGTACTTTTCATCGGTGGCGTGCTGATCTACAATAAAGAGATCATCTTCCAGTTTGACTATGATAAAGCCCAGGTTAAACTGCCCTATGATTTCCATGCGGGCAAAGTCCTCCTTCCCGATCTCCCGCTGCAACTCGGCCTCAGCGTTGCTGTTTTGGTTCGGATTAATTTCGGTCTTGAAACGCAGACGCTGCAGCTTGGCCCGTGACCTTCGATCCCTCTGATGCTGCTCCTGGACCTTTAAAGAGGACGCAATCTCTGCCAGCGTGGTGCGTAGTTCTCCGTTTGAAAAGTTTTCAGGCGGCCCCTCTTCCACCTCCTCATCAAACTCTATACGAGTGGGCAGTTCAATGTCATCATCATCCTCGCTGGCAATATCGGTTTCTTCGGATAACTGAGATGAGCTGGGTGGTTCTGGGTAAGTTTCTGGAATTGTCTCCTGTTTGGCAGTCATTGTTTCTGGCTTGAATTCGGCAACACTACGACGGCTTTTAACTGGCGTAAGTACTTTGCAATCAATGCGAGCTTCCTTAGCTGGTTTCATCAAAAGATCATAGGCTGAAAGGAATTTACATTAAATATAAGATTAAGGATTATTTAAGGCGTTCTTACCTTCTGACTCTTTAGCCAATTCTTTAAGATTCAAGAAACTATCGTCAAGACTACTCTGTTCCTTGTTTTCCTTTATCTTTTCATTATCACTTGCTCCTTCAGATTCCGATTCGCATTTGGAGTTCTGTTCTTTCGGCGACTCTTGACTGAGAAAATTATGAATCTTTTGCATTTTCATAGAGCGAGTGGCCAACTCTTCTGTCTCACTGCAGCGGCGCTTGACAGGAACTGATGGTGCTGTACCTTTAGTATCACCAGTCCTTCGCCACTGGGTGAGTACATCCATAAATCGCTGCGAGGAACTAATAGGAACATCTTCATCGTCCCCTTCTGCGTTCTTATCTTCATTGCCAAGTTCTTTAGGGGATTCGATTTTCTCCTGCTTCGGTTTTGGCTCCAGCATGCTCACAATGGTGGTGTTTTGCATTTGAAATGTAGCTGGAGTCTGACCAAAAGTGTCCAGTAGCGATTTTTTCAGCGCTAGCAGTAGAATCCGTTCGTTGTTGATCAGCAACTGGCGTTTGTCTGGCGTAAGATTCACATCCACATCGGAGCGAGCGGTGACAATATTTAGGTATATAAATGGCTGCTGTTGAACATTATAACGATGGTACACCTCGTTCATGACCTTGGCTATCTGGAATGGGTACAATTTGTTTTATAAAATCTTCATAAGGCAGATTTTTCTCACATTTTTAGGATCACAGGGCCTTGAATTGACGAAGAAGTATTGACGATCTCTGCTGGAGCGGCCAGCACCATGTCGACAGCTGGAAATAAATCCCTCCAGTTGAAAGTCTGCTTGGTTAAGCCGCTCCACATCTTCGGAGCTGATTTGTGGGCAAGTGGTATCGGCTGCATCTGCAGTGGATTCGAGATCGGCCCGCAATTCCGCCTCGCTCAGCTGACCCTGCTCGAAGGGCGACTTCAGGGGCACCAGATCCGCCGCCTGGCGTGCTCCAAATATGGCCGATATATTGGCTAAGACTTCCTGGTTTCCATGCGTCTGAAGCACTACTGTTTTGACGCCTTTGGGCGTTTGATTGCTGCACAAGATGCGAACTCCCTTGGTGACCAAACAGTAGGCCTGCAGGATCTGGCACATCTTGGTGAACTCTTTCTTGATATTGCGGGTGAAGTCACGGCGACGAACGGGCAGAGTGGCAAACAGATTGCCCAAAGTTACAGTGGTGCCCACTGCACGAGCACACGGAGAACGCTTCTTGATCACGCCGTCGTGGTCGAGTTCCACCTTGATGCCTGGAATTTGGAGCTGGATTTAGTGGGCTGAAGGGTGAGAAATCCTTTGTCAAGTACTCACCCACTTCGGTGGACTCGTGCCGAGTTTGGATAACCATATCGGACAAGGCACAAAGGGAACTTAAAGCCTCGCCTCGGAATCCAAAGGTTTCAACGCCCAGCAGGTCCACGAATTCCCTGATCTTCGAGGTGTGGTACTTGGCAGCTGTCGGAGGTAAGATAACCAATCTTTTCTTGCATTATAGGGATCATAGAACTCACTCATGCCCTCCAGATTCACTTCCTCCACGCCACTGCCATTATCGCTGACCTCCACACCCTGCAATCCCTGATCCTTCAGCTTGATCTCCACCAGCGTGGCACCCGCATCTATGGAGTTCTCCACGAGCTCTTTCACCGCCACTGCCAAGCTGAGAACCACCTGGAATGGTTAAAAACAAAGATCAAGAAACATAAACAAACTAAAGTTTACCTGTCCTGAGCAGATTTTGTGAACTGTCTCCTTGGCAATAGCTTTTATTTGACCCGAAATCGCGGTAGTGGGGGGTGGGAGCTCCGCATCATCTACTTTATCCACTATATGATCGCTTTCGTCCATGATTTTTAAATAAATAAACAAAATCAATCTTTTTGTGGCGCGTTTTAGGATTAAGTGTGACCAGATATAAACACTCTTGTGAACAAGTTCCTAAGAAAGAACTAGTTGAAGATATATGTAGAATAAGCTTATGTCGAATATAGCTAGAGGGCGCTGTGTAAGTATAAATTATTTAAAATTTAAAACTTTATCATTTAAAATTACTAACAAGTTTCAAAATCTAATCAAAAGCCTTATTAAAAAGAAAAAAAATTATCTTAGAAATTGGTTTTATTCCGAGGTCGCATTTCTCTGCATATTCCAATCCTGAATCAACTTAAAAAATACCAAATTTTTCAGCAAAAATATTTATTTATTCAACGTGGTACAACATGAAAAATGATCTTAAAACTACAAAATATAAATGTATAAACGCTTGGTCCAAATAGTATAGTTATAATGATTGCTTGGGTAAATGTGATGAATCCGATCCTGGTTGTCAAGGTGCTTGTTAGATTTGGAAGTGTCATAATGGTGGGAACAAAAAGAGCTTAGCATAATCTGGAAAATTTATAAAGTATTGGCTAGCTAGTTAATTAAGTTCTTAAAGATATAGCTGGATGAAGCCACAGGGTCATTGCTCGACGGGGTCCCACGTCCTGGTTGCGTTTCCGTGTATCCGGTTTAATTGCTCTTCGCGTTCGCTACACTTTCCAGCTTCTCGATGATCTTGTTCATGTCCATGTCCTTGGCCACCTTTAGGTACATGGTCTTGCGCACCTCGTGGAAGGATGCCCAGCTGGGCACCTCCTTAGCCAGGAGCTTAAGGTGCGCCTCGATTTCCTGCGGTGTGAGGTTGGCCCGGAAGCTGTTCTGGATCTTCTTGATGATTACTTCCAGGGTGAGCACTCCTTTCCGCTCGGTGACGAAGACATTTCGCAGGTGCCTGGCTAGTTCCGGCAAACGTGAGTACTTGGTGGCCTCCTGATCCTGCGAGGGTCGCCGTGTCATTGCCTCCAGAGCCTTGGCCGCCTGCTTGGCCCGGATCTTCTCGATCAGCGACTTGGGCAGTCCCTTCAGCAAATTGGAGCCAGCATCTGGGGCAGAGCACTCCTTCACCGTTGGCTTGGCAGTGGCTGTTTGGTCGGTGGTTTCAGTTGACGTTGGCTTTTCTGGAGCTCCTGAAGTTCCAGGCACTTCCTCAGTGGCCTGAGTTCCACAACTTGTCTTGGTGGCCACTCCTGGCGGCTGTTCCTCCGTCTTTTTGTTGCTCTCAGCTGCCTGCTTGTCGGCCTCCAACTTGGCCTCATAGCGATCCATGGCTCGCTCCATGGGCGTGGCGCAGTTAAATAGATTCCTAGCCGTTGATAGAATGTCCTTGGCCGAGGAGTACTTCTCCACATTCGGGGGCTGGGGCAGCGCGGCCAGTTCCACCTCCGGGCAGCTCTCCAGATCGAACTGCGGATGCCAGCGGGTCAGTGCCTTATCGATAATGATTGGTGGATCTTGGGAGCTTAAGAACTGGTTATGCGCCCGCATCACCCGATCGAGCAGCAAACTCTGGAAGCGATGCATGCGAGCCGTCATGACGTGTGGATTCATGGACGTCGACTGGGCCGACGCGAGCACATCGTCCTCGTTGATCTTGCGCTGCGGTTTCTCCGATTGCTCCTGCTCGGGCAGCGGTTCCACATTGGGACTGATGACCAGTTGGAAATAGTCCGCCTTGGATATGGATCCAAAGTTGCGCGTCTTCATCTGGCTGAAGATGAAGGCCTCCGGATAGACGTGCCTGATCTGAGCCAAATGGGTCTCCGTGAAATTCCTGCGCAGCATGCGCTGCACCGCCGGCTTCAGCTTCTTGTAGGTGATGGTCTCCTTACGGTTGTGGAACATGGCCACCACGGAATCGAGTCCCTTGAACACGTCCAGCAAGTGGCGGTATTTGTACGGCAATGGCAATTGTCCGGCGCGAGATCCCTCCACCAGATTGGCGTATCGCTTGTATGCTGGCACCTCCACCAGCTTGACAGGTGATCCATTCTTGGCCGGACTGAAGAGCAGACGCTTGGACACGTCAGTGTGACGCGGCGACATAAGCTCATGTTTGTCCGGGGTGGGAGGCGGTAGTTTAGTGGGTGTCTTGAAGGTCTTCAGGGGGCTGAAAGAGAGAAATAGGGGTAACCGTAAGTAATCTGATCCATTTAATATTAAATCCTTTTTTTCACTACTACTTCCCTTTGAATATAATATAATAATGAATATTTGATACAATAATAAAATCATAATATATTTATTTAATGTTAGTAAATTTACCATGCAACAAAGACTACATTTAGAAATCAGTAGGAATTTTACCTAAGACTTTGAGGAAAAGTTATGTTAGAATTATTCTATCAATATATTTGAGATTGAGAATCTTGTTTTCAGATAATAACTGATAGGAAAATAAGCCCATTAACAAACATATTTATTTAGGGGCGGTCCACAACTACTTAATCACCGACGGTCAGAGAGGTGATTACTCCTATGGACAAATCGCAAATATGATTAAAATGGTTTATTTTAGGTCATTTGGTAAATCTTAGTTATAGAAATTCTAAAGCCATAGATGCAAAATCAAAACAAACAAAAATTCCTGTACCATTAAACTGGTTTGGCATAGGAAAAGGGAGTTCGCTTGCCTGTTCCTATTCGAAAATAGTTCCTATTTGGTCCTGGAAACCTTTCTTCAAGAAAACCGTTACGAAAAAAGGTTGCTACCTGAGCCGCATACCCAAAAAAACACATACACATCCCGATGGTGACTCGCATTCCCGTGCAGTTACGATCCTTATTTGCCCGAGGTAGAGAGTGCAACCCCCGAATGCGGGCGGAAAGTAAGCATTTTCAAAGGGAAGGTCAGGCAAGATTGTAACGTCTGCGAAGGGTAAACATACATATAGCACATAGCGATACACACACAGCGTCGCATGGGGAGGGTCAGCCAGATAGTTGAGTATTTATGCATGTTGTACAGACGTCACGAATCAGCAGCAATTTCTCGTACTCGTACAAGAATAGCTATATAGCCAAAGCCAAAGCCAAGCCATCGGTGACTACTTAAGTCTTGGGTGGAAAATATGCAACTTCAGCAGTCGAGCGCTTGAATAACCCGGAGACCCGGAGAGCGACCTCGATTGCAGCAGAACTGCACGGCAGCAACTGCTGGCCTTTCGCTAAATGATGTTACCCGGTTTTTTTTCATTGTCCACACTCCACACTCCGTGGTTTGTTTATGCCGATTCTAGGCCACCAGCCAGCCAAATCGAAATTGTTGTGGCAGGCACATATCTTGAGCTTTATAATGGAGCTACCTTGGTTCAAGATTTAATTAGTTTAGTGCAGGATGTTAAGTAGGATGAGAATGATTATCACTTTCACCTAAATCTCTCAGGTTAAAACTTATGACGAATTTTAAATAATATTATTACTATTATCATGTAGTACAAGGCTCAAAACACTTTTTTTTTTTTATCTTAGAATTATCAAAAGTATCTATCATAAGATAATTTAAACATTATCCCGATAGGCAAAGGATAAAGAATAAATATAAGACAGGATACAAGTTAACATTTTGGAATGCTTCTAATTTATAAATTAGGAAATGGGATTATATATTAGAAGCCATAGAATTCCCGTGTAAAAGCCAGGATAATAAATATTACACAGGATATACAAAATACTATCAATAAGTATACAGAAAAGGAAAAAAGGGGATGCCCAGGGGTTTAAAACATTATACAAGATATAAATCAGCAAAACCAACTTTAGTGATATAAAATATATTATATTAGCTCACCTTGTTAGCACCTCCAGTTCGATGGTGTCGAACTCCTTGAGCTGCACGCTCATCTTGGACTTCGATGGGGAAGGGCCAGCCTCTCGGAGTTTCCGGTTGCGCTCCTCCTGCTCCTTGCGCTTCTGCTCGAGGGCCGCCTTCCTGGCCAGCACCGCCTTGAGCTCCTGCAGCTTGGCGCTCCTCGAGACCTTGGTCTTGACCTCATCAAAGGTGAGCTGGCGGCGCAGATCCACTCCGCTGCCCTTAATGGGCGAGGCGTGCTTGAGGATCTGTTTGGTGGGCGTGCGCAGGCCGCGCTGCACATTATCCGCATTCTGCTGGCTTGTTATGGTGAAGTTCACCTTGGGGGTCAGCTCACTGATGGTCGACGACTGCTGCAGCTCCTCCTCGTCCAACTTGCTGGACTGTGCCTGTTTCCTGGGCGACAGAGTGCCCTTCTTGATGAACTGCACCAGCTTCGGCTGCTTGATGTTGGCATCCATTTTCGTGCCACCTGGTATCCTTTTAGTTTTGCTCTCCTGGATGGCGGTGACGATCAGGCGGGCAGTGCGTCCGGATCGGGTGCGCATGCCGCTGGCCGCCGCCTTCATGGTGTCCAAGTCCACATCCTGGTCGCCGGCGGGCTGTTGTGAAGGAGCGGGAGAGGCACTTTCGGCGGGTTCCGCCAAACGCTGCAAAATAAAAGCCAATTCTTAGATGGCTGCACTGGCACTTGCAGATACTTTTGTATCTGTCCACGTTTCTGGGCCGCATTTCTTACCCTGTTCTTGATAGTGGTAGCATCATCCAAGGCGGCGCGTTTGCGATTGGTGAAAAATGCAGCTACAGATGGCTGGGCCATTGTTTTGTGTGTTTATTTATGCCTAATTGAAGATGCAGTTTGCAGTATGGTTTTTTAGCACCCTTTGCTTAGTTGACAAATGGGCACGTCTGACTATTAATCACTGTTCTTGTTAAATCTTTTATCGGTCACCACGTCGTGCCAGCGCACTGCTCAAATTACAACTGGCCACGATTTTTCACTGGATGCAGTTTCCCTCCAAAAACTAAAATTGCGCCAAAACGCCACTAGTGTTGGAAGTCACCAAATGCGATCGCCCTACAACACTAGCCAATCAGCTGTTTGCGCCCGTCGCCCTACAACACTGCTCGCTCGCAGAGTTGCTTTTTCCGTAGCAGTTTTTTCCACTTGCGGATTTTCGTTGTGCGCGTGTTTTTTGCTCGTTTCAGCTGCATTTGCGGCAGCTGAACAACGCCGGCGAATCGAGATGCTATTGGCCTAGTCTGCGGCCACTTGCGAAGCCAGGTGAGTCGGGGAAAACGTCATTTTTGGGAGCCTTTGGCAATGCGAACGCTGCGCAAAAATGCTAAGCAAATTGAGTACTAATAAGTGCGAGCGGGGCGGCATATACTGCTGCAGCGTGCGAGAGGGATAACAGAATCTAATAGCGTAGTGTGCTTACGTTACGTTGTTATTGGTGTTCTTTACGACGGTTTGAGTCTGCGCTAAGGTGTAGACCTTGTTTTCAGTGCTGCTCTTTCTAAGTATTTTGTAGCTATTTTATAATTTGTATCAATACTTTGGTGGTGTATTTGTTTCATTTTTGTAAACAATTTAATTGAACCTACTAAAAGCAAATTCAACAGAAGAAAATGTTGATAGTATTGCTTAAATATAAACATTAGTTTATTACGTTTTTCGTGTCTATTTATTCAACCAATTTAAAATAAGCCGTTGTAGCAGCACTGATTCCTAGTTTCTTCCAGTTTCTTTTGCAGAGCTCAATGGTATTTTGTAACGTTCGCGGTGCGGTCACACTGGAATCGAGTTTTGGGATTTGGCGTTTAGCGAAGATTTTTTGTGCTAATTTTGTGCAGAAATCGAAGCAGCAGCCGTGTTAATTGGAAACAAGTGGGAGCCCGAGGCAAGTACTCAATTAGCTTATGTTTAAGCTGGTTTTGCAGCTCTGTTTTTGTCGTATTTGCGGTGAATGGAGAGGCCCGTGAAACTAACAATCGAAAAACAGGGCAGAGGAAACAACAAAAGCAAGAAAAACAACGTGAGCCTCGAACATTGCCTTTTTGAGATTTGTGCACGTTGCTGTCTGTTTCTGTTTCTGCTCTCTACTCCCTACTCCCCTATTATTTCCATATTTATCAGCCTTCCCCTAACCACTTTTCTTCTCTCCTACTCTACCCCTTCTTCGCCGCACACAACAGCTGTTACACCTGGCCGGAAATAAAGGGTATAATAGTAAAATAGAAGCAACCAGCAGCAGCGAAATGAACAAGGCTGACGTCAACCGCCGCGTTCTGGCCATTCAGGCGAAGAAGAAGCGTCATAAGAACAACAAGAAGCGGGGCAAGCAGAACGGCACTGGACCCCAGGATCAGCAGCCGAATGCCAGCCAGAATCCCAATCCCAATCCCAATTCCCAACCGAATCGGAGCAGCGAGAACTTGCAGGCACCGGATAATGCTAATAATAGCCATGGGGATGTGCCGATTTCGGCTGCGTTCAGCAAGGTTAATGCAACAGCAACGGCCTCCACGTCCAGCGGAGGATCGGGAGGCACTCCCGATCAATATCAGCCACCCCAGCCGCAGCCGAAGTCCAAGAGCAACTCACAGAAGGAGCAACTGCAGCAGCCACCGCGAAGCAGCTCCAACGAATCCTACGAATCAGAGCTGAACAGCGAGAACGAGGAGCAGGAGCTCAAGGAGGACTACTGCAAGGGTGGCTACCACCCCGTCAACATCGGTGACCTCTTTCAGGGTAAGGCACCTGTTAGCACCCCCACATATTGGCATTTACCGACCCGAAAAAAAAAAACCCGCAGCAGCAACAACAACAGGTTGCCAAAGGCGCACAGCACAGATAAATCGAACGCACAGCGGGTGGTTCTACACCACGTTGCCCCTTTTGGGCAAGGGTTGTTTTTTCGGGGAGGAAGGAGGCGCCGCCTCCTCGTGTTGTGGCGACGACAACAATAGCAACAGCAAAGCATTTGGGGGCGAGCTGTCACCTCCAAACGTTGTCGCCAACATAAACCCGGAACTCCACCCCGTTGTTAACATGTTTTTTCCACCCATTCTACAACGCCAGCTGCCAGCTTGCCAGCTCTCCGCCTTCCAAATCCATTTGCAGGCTCTGCAGCTTTTGGAAAAAGAAAATCCGAGAAATCGCTTGGCAGCGATAACACAATGAGAACCTGATAACAACCGACCAAGCTCCGCAAAATCGCCTGATAGTGCTGCATATTATAACTCGAATCGACCAAGTTTTCTGCCCCTCTCTCTTGGTCGTTTTATGCAATCCATGCGGATTTATAAAAGGAATGTTTATTAATAGATTCTTACTAGGTTTCTAGTATACTTAATAATCGGTAGAATAAGGTTGATGATTATAAATTTGTTAGGAGTAACATAGTTTATTTATATTTCCTACTTCAGTTAAAAAAAACATTCTTAATTTAGTTGGCTAAACTTTTAATAATCAGCCTTGCGTTTCAGTGGCTTAAATTAAAAAAGAGAACAAGCCAAATGTTAGTTAATACCGACTTAGGACAAGATTGACCTATTTTTGAACTCTAAAAAGGATTTAGTCTACGTCTACCATGAGCAATCCATGTTAGATAATGCAATTTTAACAATGTTATGAGAGCTCTAATATCAGTTTTTCGGCATCTTTCAAGCCCTTAGGCTGTGATTCCGAAGAAGCCAGTGCGAAGAAAACGCACTCAACTGCATTCACTCCCGGATTTTAATTGAATTCGAGCGGGTAGTAGCCCTCGCGGTCGGCTATTCGTTGGGTCAGTCGTGATTTGACTGTGATGCGATTAAAATGGATTTGTTGCCATCCGAGGCGAACATTTGCGATTTCATTTTCTTAAGTGGTTCTGTGTTACTCTCCCCCAAACCCTTGTACTTTGCCTTTTGACGAGAGAAGCAAGAGATTAATGCAATTTTTGTTCTGCAGGTCGCTACCACGTCATCCGAAAATTGGGCTGGGGCCACTTCTCTACCGTCTGGCTGTGCTGGGACTTGCAGGAGAAGAGCTATGTGGCCATTAAGATTGTCAAGTCGGCACCGCACTTCGCTGAGACGGCCAAGGACGAGATCAAGATACTCAGGACGGTGCGAGAGACGGATCCATCGAATCCACGCCGGCAAAAGACCGTTCAGATGCTGGATGACTTCAAGATCACCGGCGTTAATGGCACCCATATTTGTATGGTGTTCGAGGTGCTCGGAGACAATCTGCTGAAGCTCATCCGCAAGTCCAACTATCGCGGCATACCGTTGGGCAACGTAAAGACCATCACCCGCCAGGTGCTGGAGGGTCTGGACTATCTGCACACCTGCTGCAAGATCATCCACACGGATATTAAGCCCGAGAACGTGCTGCTGTGCGTGGACGAGCCGCATGTCCGCTCGCTGGCCACCGAAGCCACCCAGTTGTACTGCATGAACTCCAAGATGTATCCATCGCTGGTGAGCCGGGCGCCCAAAGAGTACCGCGAGCCACCCATCACAGGCAAAATGAGCAAGAACCGAAAGAAGAAGCTCAAGAAGAAGGCCAAGAAGCGCATGGAGCTGTTCAAGAAGCAGCGTGACTACCTGGAGCAAGCGGGTGGTCAGGCGGCCGAGGGCCAGGATGCTGGCGAGGATCAGACGGACTTTGGCGTCAATCACAATGAGGTGCAGAACGGCGATGCTGGCATCTCCGATGGGGATGAGTACTTGGATGTGAAGCAGGAGCCGGAAGACATTGATGGCGACGATGACGAGGATTTGGCTGCTGCGCAGCCAGTGCGAAAGGAGAGACACGAGCGTAAGCAGCGTCCGGAGCGCAAGGAACAGACCCAGCAGCTGGAACAACAAACTGAGGGCGCTGACAAAGCCAAAAAGAAGAAGAAAAAGAAGAACAAAAGTAAGTAACGACTACGCTTAAAAAGAAAATGTGTTCACACATGCTTGCAATCCAACAACCGCAAGAGATTTGAAAAGTATGTGGTTAAGTTTGAAAGTTATTAATGAAATAATTTAAAATACCCACAAAACTCGACATATAATCCGTTAATGAAAAGATACATTTTTTTCATTTTATTTTTGCTTTCATAAGTTTTTAACCGCATATCCGCCTAAGAAAGAAAAACGAATTTTGTTTTTTAATACATAAATATTCTTTATTTAGACAAATCCAACCAACCGCAAGCTCAGCAGCCTCCACAGCTGGAGAACTCGACGAGCAGCGGCGACAGCAGCAGCGCCCTGAAGGGCCACCAGCTAAATGGCAGTAGTAATATCAGCAACAGCAACTCCAACACCAACAGCAACTCGAGCGGCACTCTAAAAGGACAATCAAACGGCAAGAAAATGCCGTTGCGACCGAAGCAGGAAAAGCAAGTGGAAAAGCAGCAGCAGTCATCGAATCAGCAGCTGAACAACAACAACTCCAACTCTAAGCCCAACTCGAACAGCAATTCGAAAATCTCAAGTGGCTCCGTGGAGAACTCTTCGTCGGCCACCAATGGACCGTACTCGGAGGCCATGCTGCCACCACCTCCTCCGCCACCGCAAGCAAAGCACAGGGCAAGGCGGGATCCGGCGCTGGAGGAATGCAGCGTCTATGTGAAGATCGCCGATTTGGGTAATGCCTGCTGGGTGGATCGTCACTTCACCGAGGACATTCAGACTCGTCAGTACCGATCGTTGGAGGTGATTCTCGGCTCCGGCTATGACACCTCGGCGGACATTTGGAGTACTGCGTGCATGGTGTTCGAGCTGGCCACCGGCGACTATCTGTTTGAGCCGCACTCCGGCGACACCTACTCCCGCGACGAGGACCATTTGGCACACATCATCGAGCTGTTGGGTCCCATACCGCGCCACATTGTGTTCCGTGGCACCTATGCCCAGCAGTCATTCAACCGAGGCGGCGAGCTTCGGAACATCAACGGCCTGAAGCCCTGGGGCCTGATGGACGTTCTGCTGGAGAAGTACGAGTGGTCGCACAGCGAGGCGGAGTCGTTCGCCTCGTTCCTCAAGCCCATGCTGGAATTTGATCCGGCCAAGCGGGCCACCGCCGCGGAGTGTCTGCAGCACCCGTGGCTTAGATAAGATACGATGCAACCTGGTTGTTGGCTGCGTGCCACCCAGCCAGCAACAGCAGATGGAGCGGTAGCGGCAGCAGGAGCAAGATCACTGACAGCAGGATCGCCGGCGGCAACGGCGGAAAAAGGAGTAAGCGGAGGCTATGTGGAATCTTCGGCATCGGTGGCTACTTTGGCTTCCATTTCATCAATCGCTTCCACCTCGGCGGCGGCAATGGCGGCGTTGAAGGCCCGTCCCTATCTGGTTGCGCCCTTCGTGACCACAGCCTCAGCACCACCCACACCACAGCCCCATGTATCCATTGCCACCAACTCGGCCCGCACAGCGCCAGCCACACCCACACGTCGACGCATTGCCCCAGAAGAAGACGTGGACTTGGTGGAGGACTTTGATGTGCCCCTTGCCCAGTTGGAGGAGCCACAGTTGCATACAAAGACCAAGTCGCAGCGCTTTTTTTGGCGCAAGGCACTGCGGCGCGTCTTCCAACGCCGGAAGTGACGGCGTCGCCGGCAGGACTTGCCCCGCTGGCATCGTCCCGCCCGTCGCTGTCGACGCCGCAACCTGGCCGAGCGGGTGAGGCGCATCTGCGCTTGCTGTGCCTACGGCCAGATCCTGCTGCGTGCAGCACGCGTGGCCCTGCTCAGCTGCATCCGCTGGCGAACCCGTGGCAACATACGCAACAACAACTTTTACTTCAGCAACCACTAAAGCATCAGCATCAGCAGCCAGAAAGCCAGCCAGCCAGCCAGCCAGCCAGCCAAGCAACCAGTCTCTAGACCAGCAGTCGCTAATCTCCGTTCTCCAGCTAACTCGAGTTACGTTTAAAGTTAATGAATAACCATTCGATTTAGTTTTACACACACCAGCGCTTAATTTATTTCCTGTGTTTTACATCGACAATTAGACTATTTTTGTTGCTACATATGAAATTATACAATGTATTACCGCCTACACGAACACGTCCCCACGAATCCTGTACATAGGGTCGATTGTGCTCGATCCCATTATTCAGTTTAGTCGAAGCGACGCATAAGAAAGCGATAGTAAAGCGAGAGCGAGTGCCGCATACAAACCTAAAATATAGGCCTATATCTGTTACTGTACATTTAGCCAAGAGGCGAATCGGCAAATATACATTTATTTAGCGTACATAGTTAAATGAACTGGAGTCGATCCATCGAGCGGTGCCTCACTTGCTTAATCGCCCTATCGTTGTTTCGATGGGCTTGTGAGGGACCGCAGATGGATTTTTATTAGCATATGTAAATGTACATGGATGCAGAAACTTGAGCTGAACATAACAATAATGAGAACGTAGTTAATTAGTTTATCCTCGGCTTAGTGATCGACATGAACAATTTGAAATGGCATTAGTAACCATTAAACCGTAACCTGAAATAGAAAAGCGAATGCACTACCAGCAACAACCACAAGTGAAACGAATCCTTAGCCCCGAATCGGAACTAATAAGCATATAAATATAATTAAAAGTAGCCGCCACTAACAAAAAAGTATTGTTCAACATTAAATACTAGCGCAAGCGCAAAATAATTGCAGCTTTATCGGATAGATAAAATATTCAAGACACAGAAACACACCAAATTTGGCACACTTATCAATACTAGAGCCACACAAAATTTATGGAATTTTTCTCACCCACTCTTAACACAAGCATAAATACCTAGAGGCCACTTTAGTTAAGGCTAGAAGTTAAAGCGATTTTTTCAATAGATACGATTCGACCCGGAGCGGTAGTGAAGCTAAAGCGCGGGATTATCAGAAATGCGAAGTGTAGGGCCCAGTGTCCTTGGCAATCGGATGGCAGGGGATGTGTGCATAACTGACTATTGACTATATACGAGTACGTACACACATATATATGGATAAGTGGCCTTATTAATTCGGTTCTCCGCACCACACCACGCACCACGAAACCACAACCACAACTACACACGCACCTAAACCAAACTAATCCACAAACAGATACTAACCAATCCCCCAGCCAATCTGAGAAAGCTATTGCAAACACGATTTACGCTGCGCGAACTAAGAAATTAAAGAATTAGGTATGAATATTATTGTAACTTGAGCAGACATTATTGTAACTAGAGAGCCTAGCCAGCTAGCAAGCAGATATCAATCTAAAATTAAACTAAACGTGTCCAAGTTGGAGGAGAATTAAATGAGAATGAGAGACGGTTCTTAGTAGTAACCCACAATCGATCTTCGATGTTGTCATCAAGTTAATCATAACATAAATGCAAATTCAACCATCTTCGGCTGGCCGATGTTTCGAAAATACTTACCGCATATACTCTTTGAAAATCGCCCAGACTTCCGAACGAAGCTATTAGACCTGGTATCACCAGTGGGGAATCCGCAGATGACCACTTTGAAATGAATTAGAACCAGAATCAGGAACCCAGCTGCCGAATTGCAATTCCAGTATGTTCTCACGCTTTCAAAGAGTATAATTATGAATTATACGATACGATACATAATTTATTGATGTAGTTATAAACAAAATAAACAACAAATTACACAAATTGGAAAACAATCGACACCGTTCGTTTCTTTTTTCTTTTTTATGGAGTAAGTGCGAACGAACCAGCAGAGTATCTATGTATCTTTTGGCCATAAATACACGCCGGCTTACAGGACGAGCAAAGGATTGCGATAGGGAGACAGCTATGCTGGCGATTTATGACCACATAAAATTCACAAAACCATTGAGGAGGTCCTCAATGAATGGTTTAAGCGAGGGAGCGACCTTCGACAGGCTCACATTAATTCCAGGATATATCCTCAGTACCGGAATTCATCACGTTTGTTTGTCAATGGCTCGAAATTGAATTTTATCCACACGTGCACCCGAATGTCCGGCCAGAAGCGATGGCCACTCGTTAAATGCTATGCACATATTTGCGTCTTTGTAGCTCAATGGCAATGGTGCACAGATGCCGGTGCCCCGTGCGACTATTCCACCTGCCTTCAACTTGAGCGGAAAAGGCCAGCGCCCAAGGCTCCCAGCAGTCTCAATGGCATCCGGCGAAAGTTAAGTCCTCGCTGTTTGCCTTTGCCTTTGAATTTGCCAACTCTCGCCCAAGAATCCTCGAGCCTTTGGGAATTGATCTAAGACAAATTCGAAGAGCTCAACGCACACATTCGTCCTGGTATTTGGATTATTGTTGGCTAAAGTTTCCACTAAGTGAAAAGTGCTCAGCGTTTGAGCAGGGGATCAAAGTTTTAAGCGCGAAAAAATGTGGTGCAACTTATCCGGAGTGCAAACAAAAAGCGGAGTGGCTTGCACAATTAACCATCATAATGAACTTCAGTATCTTCGTAAGTAAATTGTAGGATTTAAGCTATCTGAAAATAGTTTGTTTATAAGTTCAGCTTTATGGCATTCTAATTATTTAGTTGATATATAGTTTATCATTGAAAGTTCATATATCTACATTTAACATTTCAGGGAACATAACAAATAACATCAGTTATACTTTCTTATGATACTTTAGAAAATATTAGTTGAGATGGTTATTAAATATCATTAACTATATTCAATACCCATTAATAAACTTAATTATTTAATGACTCCAATATTGTAAAATATTAACCGTCGTTTTTAATTAAAACCTCACATTATTTTACAACCATCAAGCTAACGAACAAAATATAATGCGTCTTAAACGACAAATAACCATTTAACGTTCTTAATCCATAACTTTGGCCCTCCTCGAGTCGCTCGAGCACTTCCCAAATGAATTAAATATTCTGCTGCTACTTCTGAACTTGCAAATACTTTTTAAAGCCCTCACAGTTGAGTTGAATTCCTTGGGATGGGCATTCAATTTCATTTACTCGAGAGTTCGGTAACAAAACCAAACCCGCTTTCAATGTATGCTAACGAGACCCGCAGTCCATGGTCCACGAGCAGGTTCTTGTCCACTGCCACACCCACACCCACATCCACATCCACACAGAACCCGAATCTGGATTTGCTTATAAATGTCCAACAAATGACAAACTTGACAAAACAGGGACGGTAAAAGTTTTTTGCATGCAAAAAGGAAAATCGCAAAGGAAAACTCTTCAGACAACTCGGTCAGAAGTTTTGCGGAGCATAAGAATAAACCCAAACAATTGTGCGTCTAAGTTGTCCATCAGCCGTCCTTGATGATCGATATTTGTCACACACAAACACAGAGGGACAAAGGGAACTTTTAAAAGGTCCTTTTTGTAGATGCGGCGAAGCGCAAACGATTATTCAATTTGCACTCGGTGAATCTGAGCTCGATGGAAAACGTTTAGCGTCGTCGACCTCTGTTCTCAACATAATACCTAGACCCCCCCACCCCCGCTTCTTCCTCCCGAATCGTTGTGCACTTCCAAATGTCCTTGTTGAAAATGCCAGCGAGTGGCACACTGATGACATTAAGTAGCTGTCGGGTTGGTCAGGATTAGATAGCAAAAGTGCCTGATGTTAGTTTAAAGTAGATAAACAAAAGCGGATTCACCCCGCACCCGTTAAACCCCCCTCACCACCGCCCCTCCCACCCCACACAGCTTCTCGTTTCTGTCTGTCAAGCTGCCCATTGTTGTAGTTGCTGTACAGACGTTGGCGGTGGCTACGGTGACTATGTGGGCAAATATGGCCTACAGAGCAAAAATACCATCGTAATTTGGGTTTTATACGGCTCATTTTCTTAAGTATTCCAAATTAAATTGGCTTACTATATTTGTGGCATAGTTATGATTTAGAGTCCCAAATTTCATATCATTTTGATTACCACTATTGAAAACAACTACTTTTCAAGTTGAAACTAAAGGTGCATTCATATTCATTTCTTATGTAAATTAATATACATATTTGAACTATAATTAAGCTATTCTTGATTCCTTTTTAAAAATAACCAACCAAATTATATAGAATACATAACATAACGAAATGTCTCTTAAGCTACACCAATAACTATCTTCAAAGGTTTAATTTTTTTAAACTTTTTTCTCAGTGCATAACCCAAGGCAAAGTGCTCATGTGGGTTGTGATGTCAACCGCGTATCCTTGTGTTCATAGAGATTAACCTTACCCTTCGGTTTACCTTATACTCTGCTTTCATCTCAAACTGATTATTGAAATGCCAATTAAATTGGCTAAGAATTCTTTGAATTTCTTAACATATTAAAACTTAGTCAAGGCAAAGTTAGTTAAAGGTGCGCTCTGTCAGATCCAAGCCTCTCTATGCAGGGCTTTAGTTGGAGTCCTAAAGTTTACAAAATGCACTTACTCAAACTCCTCCCATTTCTGCTCAAATCCCACCCACACTCTATTTTGTAAGTAGGCAACCACTTGTGGGCGCAAAATTCATTTCGTTTTCGGACTGACTCCGAAAGTTTTTAACCCCAGAGAGTGTGTAGTATTCTCTCTTTGACCCACTGTGCCACTCTCTTAAGTTGGGAAAACACTTTTCATTTCAACCTCATGATGTTGTTGGTTACTTTGGCTTTTCTTAAAACGCTAAGGAGCTGCCCCTGTAAACTTGGTCAGCAATAAGGAAAAACTTTGCGCTACTTGCCACTTGAACTTTAATTTTTGGGGAGTTTGGAACCCCCTACTTTTCATAGGGAGTCTACTCCCACCATGAAGCAAAGTTTTCATGCTTAACACCATCTCTGTAAATATTAAATTGGGGGAAAGTGGACTTAATTAAAATCTATGTGCCGTGGTCAGGACGGCAGTAAGCTGTTGTCCTCACAAACATTGAGAAACCTCAATGGGTCCTGGGTCCAAAGGACTCTCGGGCCAACGAAAATACCACAGAAATTCCCGCTTGAAATGGCAAAATGTGATATATAAAATGAGATATCCTTGCTATGTGAAAAACGATGATATATGAAATATTTGCCAATACAAATACGGGCACAACAACGGATAAACAGGCGGAATCGTATTTATTACTCATCCCCGGCAATGGCAATCCCTTGAGGAAATGGTCATCTGCTGGCATCATAAATTTATGAAATGCATTTACAAAGCGTGTAGTAATTGTACGGCATTGGGTCTGGGGAGCGGAGATAATAAAATCGAATGTCAATTGAATTTGTCGAAATCAAAAGGGAAATAAACGATGGCCACTTGATTAAATTTATATTTCTGCTGTCTGGATTCCCCCAACAACTGCCAAACACACACATGACCCTGAAGGGAAGAAGTGCTGAAGAAGAGCCCCATTGGAGGATACGTCACTATCAGATGCCACTCCGATTCTGGACCGCCCTTTGTTCTATCGTCCCCCATTTCCCCTCTTCCCCTCACTATCCAGTCGAAACCCAATATTTACTTTCGCCCCGCAAAGAGGCGGCAAAGCCAAAGACGTGTTCATGGCCCTAAACAAACAGACTGTCAACAGTTTAAAGTTTCCATTGGAGCGATAAAATGGTTGGAAGTCCAACCAGCATGGTTAGAGCTACTAAATTGACTTTAATTTACCAGTTAAAAGCTGACCGGCTATCCTAAGACAAATGATGTTAATAGTTGATCTGAAAATTAAATCCATATTTATTGAAACTAATCACGTTATGGTTTCAAATATTGCTAATGGAGTTACACATTCAATTAAAAGGGGAATTAATAAATTTAAATCTTTCTATTTTAAATGAAATGCTTTAAACTTACTTAAAAATATCTTCTTTTGCACTCTCAGGGTTTTCACCTTTAATAATTAGTTTTAAAAATCTCTTATTTTAATTTTGATTGTTAAACTTGTTTAAAAAAACATTAGCCAGAAATCAATGCAAATACTTTATAATTTGATTTTTCTTATAAATTAAAACAAAAAAGGAGTAAAACTAGTCACATTATTGTTTGTTTAGATATACTCTTTCTAAATTTAGATCCTTAGGGAAGTTCCACATCGTTTTGATGTAATTAACTTTTATTTGCTGTTTTTTCTCCATTCCTGTGTGTTTGGTAATCGCCTGCAGTGTGTGGGTAACGGCAAAATTGCCTTTTAATTGCATGGTGTTTTTCTTTTTTCAAATACAATATTTGCACTTGAAATTGCCGAGCAGCACACATGTCCGTGTGTTAGTTAACTCCTCCCATCCGCAAATGTCTCATGGCCAAAGGCCACTATCCACAGTCGCCCCCCCGAAAATCCCAGTGTGTGACCTTGAAACTGTTATATCTGCACACAAACACACGTAACGACTTGGTTCTGTGCGTCTATGGGTGGCTAAACGTGGTTGGATGGTGCCACCCACTTGGGGGGCGTGGATGGTTGGCTGGTTGGTTGGGTGTTGTGTGTGCGGTCTGACAGTTGAACTGTCTGCCCGCTCCAGTTCCACTGTTTGCATTTGACATTTTCAATTTGCATGACAGTTGCCCCGGCATCCTGGCATCCTCGCATCCTCCCATCCTGGCATCCTGGCACTTTGGCAGC
The DNA here is from genome assembly GCA_018153365.1 of Drosophila fuyamai. Classification (NCBI taxonomy): domain Eukaryota; kingdom Metazoa; phylum Arthropoda; class Insecta; order Diptera; family Drosophilidae; genus Drosophila; species Drosophila fuyamai. The sequence continues at coordinate 5,271,569 of JAECXW010000758.1, forward strand.
TGCCCAGCCTCAACCGTTCAATTTGTCACGTAAATGTCCCAGCGGTATGAGCTGCTTTTTGGGGGGGTTCTACGGATTTGACTAACACTTCACGTACGACGCTTATATTTACCCAAGATCTGTTATACACAGGCAACAAGCTGCCTGCCTAATTACCTTATCCACTCCCACCAGTTCGCCCCCAAGATTTTCACCCGATAAAAAACAAAATGTCTTTGTAAACACGCCCGTGCGGCACGCCATTCAAATTTCCAGACCTCTGTGGCCGGAGTTTAACAAACTTTCCACCAGCTAATTGATAAGCCGACGACCTTCAACAAATTCCTTTCGATTTCATTTACTTCGTCGTATCTTGGGTCCGAAAATTAATTTAATCACGGCCACGAGCTTCCATGCTCTAAAAGAAGGTATGTCTTTTGATTGAGAAGGTTCAATAAGAAGTATTAATGATCTTATTAAATGTTTAATAACTTAGCCTTAAAAAGGAGATCAATAACAAAGTGCCTAGTAAAAAAAGTATTTTATAATTTTTAAAATCTCATTCACGGTATTGTTAATTTCAAAAATACTTCAAACTGTATTTAAATGTAGTGTAAAACTCACTTTTTAAATCACTTTATTGTTGCTAGTACACAACCTCATTATTTCACATCCATTTTAACATTTTCTGTTTTAAATAATTTAAAAGCTTTTGTTTGGAGTTTTTATAATAATCAACTTGTTCGTATACATTTAATTAAAAGCTGTGTGTGTCAACAGAAACAACATAAATTGGTAAGTAATCAAACAATAATCAAATTTAATGTTTCCATGCCTTTGTAAATGGACTAAATGGAGAACATGCTTATATACTGTACACTCGATAAAATAAGCAAGTAAATAATATTAGTAGAGATAGCATATTCATTTGTTTTAATTTTTGGTCAAAGTGTATTAACTGTATTGAATCCAAAAATTTACTTCTTTTTTCCACATTAAAGTCCAAAAACTTTTGGGGCAACATTTTTCATGGCGAGTAGTTTAAGCTTTTAATGGAAGAAGCTTGTTCACTTTGGTTTTGGTTTTTGGTATTATGATGTTTTCGGTTTTATGATATTTATAAGCTGCCCACTGCATCCCCATCATCATTTGCTTTCAGTTTTCCTGGTTTTATGGCCGAAAGTATGCCGCATTTGTGGGTTCCTTTTTTGCGCAACCGGAAATTGCCGGAACTTGGCGCTGGCACCTGACAATTATAGCCATAACGGTGAACGTGTACGTATACGCTGGTATTGGCTCTGTGTGAGTGGGCAATTATTTACCGCCGCCATTTTGGCACATGTCCCTGACTTTTATAAGGACTGCTAATGGCGATGGCAGATGTAAATCAATTTGAAGCCCCGCCAAAGATGCATATATGGAACGTCAATAAAAAAGGCTATTTTAGTCAGTGGATAAAATTTTATACGTTGAATTGTTAGTCGAAATGAATTTCATATTCATATTCCTTGTCCGTGTTTAAATGAATTGTATTGTTCCACTGAAAAACTGAGAAAATGTTGACTTTAACTAGAGCGAAACAATGAAAAAATTGGCAATTTTTTTATGGATAGCCCATACAATTTGAACTACAAATATTATTTGAGGTTCAGTGCTATTCTGCTAATAACCCCTTTTGAATAGCCATGATGTGGCAAAAACCGATTCAGTTCTTTCAGAACTTCTCAATTGGAAACTCAGTCAACATTGCTTTGCGGTCATGAACGTATACATCGTATGCACTTATTCCTGACCATGGACTCAGTGAGGCTTAAAATTTGAAAGGGCTGCCAGCTCAACACGAATGTGTCAAAGTTTGACAAATTTGTGCGAATTTCTCCTTTGATTCTTGGGCTTTTGTTTGCCTCTTCTGTTTTTTTATTGTATTTCTTTTTAGTTCTTTCCGTTCTCCATGTGCGCATACATTTTTTATTGACATTTATTTGTGTGTGGGTCGCTGCAGTTGCTCGTATGTCAATGCACCATTAAGAATTCCCTTTTGGCCCGACGGCAATCGATTTCCATTGTGGAGCTGGAGCTCCTCAAAAGCCGACTCCTTTCCGCAGTCTTTGTGTGTGTGTGTGTGTTGATTTACATATTTTGCAGGCTTAAGTGGATTTATGGAATTCTTGGCTCTGCCTTTGCATTGAAGTCCCCTTATAAATGCTTCATGCGACGAGTTCAATTCGTTTCTTTTATCCATTTCCCTCGCTTTCCCACTTGTTGCACTTGCCTCTCGTATTTACTGTGGAAATGGCAAGCAATTTCCGTTCGCTGTAGCTTGTCTGTGGCCAAAACTAATTGAGATGGCGAAAAACGCTGGCGGAAATGTCACTCTGGTTTTTTCGGTCCCTAAAAGGACGCAAAGAATGGTGGTAGGAACGCAAACGCCGCCGAAGAAGAAGCCATCAGAAATGTAAATATATAATGGCCGAAGACCAGCACTTGAGCAAGTCGGTGGTTCGGGCGGTTCTTTCCTAGAATAGACACAAATATAGACAAGACAAGGAGTCGGTTAGCCGGGTCCTGGAAAAAGGTTCTCGTGCTGTTGAAGTGGAGCGCCAAATGAATTAAATATAACCCAGCCAAGTCAGTCTAAAGTGTATGCGCTACAAGCTCTTCGGTTGATTGCCATTCCTCCAGCCCCAATTCCTGGCGACCCGGCCCTCCCACTCGTCCTGTTCCCGTGTCCTTGCCGAATGAAACTTCGATTTACATTTCAACTGCAGCCATTGGGGAGGAGTCCCTGACGTAACCCGCTTACGTAGTGAAATTCTACCAAACACAGTCTTAAATAATTAACATTTATTTACATATAGGTAACTTTTTAAAAATATTATGAATATTTTATTAACGAACTCATTTATGATTAAACTATTTAAATACAAAGTTCAATTTTTAGAATCAAATAATAAGTCTTAATAAAGACAATTAATATAAATTTTAGTTTTAAACAAAAATGGTCTGCCTAAATACAAGATTTGAGCGGATTAAGAAAATTCTGTCTTTTTCAAAATGCTACTTATTTGATAAAAATTGGCCACAAGGAAATACAGAAATACATTTCACTGGTGTTTTATTGTGACAGTTTCTCAATAATAGTATTTCATGCTGCAAATCAGTTTAGTTTGTCGAAAGTTGTGAAGAGTTTTTGTCATTGAAAAGTGGATTAATATTTAAAATACAAGAGATTCCACTTATCCAAGTTTCTGTTAGCCAAGTTCGTCTATATTGACTACAAGGTGGGAGGTAAATCAGGTAAAAGTTGTTTTTTGGGGGGGTTGGCCTTAATAATTCACACCTACATGAAAAGGCGAACTCCTGTTTGACTTGCATATTCCTCTGTTGTTTTACACCTTCGCTTGATGGGGCTTCGGAACATTGGGAAAATTCTTGTACTTGACACCATAATGGCTACGAAATATGAGTCCGAGTGACACTTCAATAGCTTTCATGTGGCATATTTTTGGAAGAATGAAAGAGTGAAATGCGGTTTGCTTTTGACTCACAGTTTCAGTTTCATTTTGTTTCTAGAAAGCTTGTTTTTGTCCGAATTCTGGGCATTAATTTTTGATTTATGTGTGCATCGCAGTTATTGATTTTTGCTGCACATGCAAGCCGCATTCATGGATATTCCCTGCTGGCTGGAGCTGCCAATGAACACAGATGCCAGGTCATAGATTCTGGCCCGATTACATCACAAATGCCACTTAATACCAGGCCGGACTGGTGGGCGGTGGGGCTATTTGTTAATTGTCCAAATGTTTACACATGAGCAGCAGGTATCCTGCTAAACTTTTCCTATTTCGATATGCATAGTGCTTTTTGTGGGCCGGACTTAACCCCCGGAGCTGGCCCCTATTCAATTCCATTGCCCCGCTTGTTCTGCATATTAAAAGAGCCCCGTAAATAAATAAGCATATTCAATTTTGTATGGAACGTGAATGGTATCGAAATGTTTAACAAAATACGTAATACGTGACCGTGCTGAAATGGCCACTGAAACATCGGCAGAAGCTTCACAAGTTTCTGTTGCGGTTTGACACTTCAGTGCACTGAGAGAAAATATATTGGTTTGTTATTAGATGTTAATATGTTAACAGTTTTCTAATCAAATTACTTACTAATTTTAAAAATGAACAAGACTTACAGAATTATTTTCAGAAAAGCCTAGATTTTAAAGTATTAGAGTTTTTAAGTCTTAAAGACTTAAAATATATTACAAAATTGTGTTTTGTTCTTTCTTTTGAAATCAAAGAAATTTTGAAGTTCCAAAGTTTTGGAAAATGTAAAACTCCGAAGTATTTTTTAAGTTCCCTATATTTTTATTTTCTGTGCACCTCGAAATTGTTTATATTTAGGCACGAAGTGCTTGACTCACAAGGAGCTGCAATGCAGCACCGACAATTGGCAGGATATTATGATTTACTTGGCCGTCGTGGCCGGATTCCTTGGCTGAATTATTTACTTAATTGGCCCCCAAAGACGTACGAGTGCATATCAAATGTCAGAGTTGGAGTAAACATCGGGCCGAACCGCGTTACACAACTGTCAAAACCACATAGATGTGGCTGACGGGATGGCACACAGATTTGGGGAAACTGCAGCTGGATGCGATGACATTGAAATGCGCCACAGCATGACCGGAATTTCCATTTGAATTTCGAATCAGTTTCATATTTGTAAGCTGCACATTGTTGATTGGCAACTATCAAATGAACCAGCATGATGAGTTGATTTGATTTCGTGATTATGCGGGGACCATTGTCTTTGACTGGAATTTGCATGATTTTAATTAGGATACCTTTTTTTTAGAGGCTTCCCATTCATTGGCCTATCATGGTCCCAGTTTGACAAGGGAGCTACAATTTTTGTGGCTCGGACAGGCCAATTTTTACTCCTTTGTTTTAGTTACCACCTACCTTTTTCCAAATCCCCATTGTTCTTAACAGCTCATAGCAGGTTGTGTAATTTCCAACTTTTCCATTTCCCCCACTCATTTCTGTAACTGAATTCAATTTAAAGTTGAGCTCTTCAAGGATTAACCTTGAACCTGCAACTGCTGCACATGCTACCATTCCTAATTCTATTTTCAGTTCATTAAGCGGGATTTTCAGCACGTTATTTACGCTTCGCAGTTGCAAAGGAACAACTTGGTCGATGGCTTGGGAAAAGCAGTTGGCACAATTCCCGACTATAAGTGCTCCACGACGTGCTGACATCCTCATCTCCCTTCGCAGCGATTCATCTCATTTAACTTTGCCAAGTGGCATTTTCCGGGGAAAACGGCTCTGTGTTGCTGCATGTGTTGCAATTAGTTTGTCTGCTTGCAGTTCAGCGTCTTAAGTTTTAAAGTCCCAAGTTTATTAAGTCCTTGTTCTGCGCCGCCTGCCACTCCGAAGGTGTTCGATTGCAAACCAAAGTTTCCCCACAGATCCTGTAAGGACTTTCTAATATACGCACCACTGGCAATAGGATAAGTTGTTGAGCAATGGAAATATAAGCTTAATTGAAATACCGAGTTCAGAGGCAAAGTTTTAGTTGCACATTCACATTCGTATTATGGGATAAAGGATAATGTGGAATAGACGGAATTCTCTAATTAAAATAAGCTTTCAATATACATTTCGTACATTTAGATGTGCTTAAACTTTTCAAAGAGGAATAAAGGCGATTTACAGAGACTTTATGCATGATTATTCAGTATCTAATGTTTTGAGAATCAGTATTTCTTTTACTCGAAGCTTTCCATTGGGTTTTCCTCAAGTGCCACTAATTAATCAATTTACTGAACGTAAAGAAATTATTTATAATACATTTGAAATGCAACTCCGTTGTTTCAATCCTACTGATTATCAGAATATTTACTTATCTGTAAGTAACAAAGGTCCTTAGGTCATCAAGATAAGACACAAAATGTTATTTAGATTGTTGATATCTCAAAAGTAAATGTAATTGTATTGCAACCATAATATGGTTATTAAATAGACTAAAATCTAATTGGGTACTTTGTTGTCAGAACGAAAACTGTCGCATAAGGGACTGCTAATATTCCCTTTTCCTTTTGCCAAACCCAAAATGCCAAAGCAAAACACAATATGTAAATTAGTCAGTCGAAAAGCAACTGTATAGCCCACGTAATAATTGCCTTTTGTGCTGGTTTGGCAGCTTAATGAAATTTTAACAAAGGTAAATGTAACTGGTAGCTTATCTTTTGGTTAATCGAAAACTCCAGAGCCCCGGGCATCGAGCAAACTACACGGAGACACGCAGGGCGGTGGGTGGTCCAAAGGGGGAGTGGCAGGTAGACAGGGCCCAAACACATTTGTCAAATAACAAACGGCACACACACTTACCCATCGCGCATACGTTCCGTGTTCAATTGTTTGTGCTGACAGCTAAATGGAGGAGGCTCAGTCAAATGGATGCTACCCCGTGCCCTCTGCCATTTACACAGAGAAATACTTTGAATTCCAAATTAGAACAATTAAAAAAGGCAAATCTGCAGACCCATTGCACATTGAACTTAAAAAAGTATAGTAAAACGTAAATTCATATCAAAACAAATAACTATTAAATTATTAAATGGCTATCAACTTCGTATTCCCTGAATTTTAGGGTAGCAAAAAGAAGGTAAAATGTTATGAAAACTCAAAACTGATTCGTTTTATCGGGGATATTTTTTCCTTGTGCATTTCGTGCTTTTTCAGCTTTTCAGGTTTCTGCTCACCGCACAACATTAGCATGGAAATTGTTAAATTGAAATTGTCATTCACATTTCCGATGCTTGAGTTGGCTTTTTGAGCTTGCCTTTCGGATCGGACAAATCACGAATCGATGGTTGACACGTCATCGCCCCGGATCTACCTCTGTCACTTCACTTAGCCCTGATTTGGCTTAAATCCTAATTATACCCACCAGAAATGACCATAATTAGTGCGCAGGTTGGCTGGCGGCAGGCAACTAAAATCGATACGATTGACCAAACTGAAATGGTGGGTATGGTAGACCAAAAATAAACACAAATTACACGGACTTTGATTGAAGGCTGATTTGGTCTTGGGGTTTGGCAGGCTGATAGGCAGACAGGTAGGTAAACCGCAGGAATTACGATTACCCCAGCGAAATGGGCATTTAATTGAGCGTCTTAATAATTTTGATATCACAGCGGTGGCGCTGGCAACGCTAATTGGATTCCTAATTAAGTATACCGCCGGATATAGCGCGTTGTCAGGGAAACTTGAAGCTCGCAGGCCTGCAACTCGACCAATTATCGTTAACATGGCGCTAATGGAGAGGCATTCTCCGAGGTACAGAACGTGCCACTGGAGATGCATCAATGCGGCATAACAATGGCATCGGCCCCGTGACAACTCGTAACTCGTTACTCGAGACTCCTGACCGGCAATTAAAACTCAATTATGCGGCTACAAAGTTGACAAAGTGGCCACGTCAAAGTAGATAAATTTCATTTACCGCCTGAAAGTGCAATCATTGCACTTGGGAAAACTTCGCACTGCCGTGCCGTTCACACTTGATGGGTCAAAGTAGAGATTGCAAGGGCGGCGATTGCAATTTCCCAAAGTTTCCAATCAGAAGTTGTCTCAATAATTGAGCACATCGAGCAGTTAGGACGGCGACAGGGCCAAGGTGTTATATAATACGTATGCTCGTGTGGCAGGATGAGGATCCTGCGGCGAATGCCTCTCGCATTCACAATGAGGCATTGGCATCCCCGGAACGTGTCCCCACAGCAACAAGTACGCGATTCCTGCGTATCGCATCAATAAAAAAGGCAAAAAAGAGGATATCTGCCAGTAACCGAGAACTAAAATTCCAGGAAAATCACATTTGGTCAAGGCTACGTCATGCACACAACGAATTTAGAAAAGATTTTGGTTGTCTACATTTATATGTATAGTTTGTATGGGTTTGTGATAAAATGTGGAATTTATTCAATGAAATAAATAATTGATTATTAAGCAAGGGATCATTATTTTTAGTTGGAGGTATTTTAATACGATTCCTATTGGCAAGCGTTCAATCATTGAGCTAAATAGACTAATGGCTTAGCTAACATCTGTTATGGTCTAAAATTAATTTCACATCTTTAAATATACATGGGCAAATACATTTTTAATCAGAATTTTTGAAATTGGAAATTTCAGTGCAATATTAAATATTTTTTATAATATTTAAAGAATTTTAGTAACTTTTAAGTAGTAGATTGAATATATATAAATAAAACAGTCATACTTCCATTTATTTCCCAAACTCAATAATATCGGAAGAGGGTGTAGAAATATCGCATTGCCAATGGCAAAATTTTTCATCGAGTTATTTATTTTGTAGCTGCTAGCCTTGTTGTTGGCTGCTCTTGGAGGACTTCATTTACTTGACGAATGTGTCCGTGCAGAGCGAAGGTCCAACGCTCCTGGCTTCATTAATATTTATAAGTTGGCTTCTCTAGTAGAAGCTTAGCCAAAGCTGTAATAATTCCCCCGACCACGCAATCTAGATCAGCAATCTTGGAAACTCTGTTTGCTGGAGACAGCCACTTGGCCCGCTTAACAATTTCAATTTCAATCTAATCTAAATTACATGATATGCGCACAATTTGAACGCTAATGAGCAAGGAATTTGCGGTAAGGCGGTGGCGGTGTAACGCTGCGTATGCGCAACATATTGCGTGTGAATTTTAATTAAAAACTTTTCTCACTTTCCAACCAAGATAATCTGTATCCCCGACCCTCTGTTCCTCTAAATCTCCCACAGCGAATCGGATGTCCTTTCTTGTTGGCTGCTGTTGTTGTTGTGGCTTCGATTGCATCGATTTTCTGCTAACTTTGAACGCCATTTGAAAGGAGCTTAAGCATGTTTCAGTTATTTGCGCTACCTTCGGGCGAAACCTGATTCCTTGGCCGGCAAACAGCAACTGCTTGGCTGAGGAATTTGGTAAGTAGGGGTAAATACATTTTTATAATAACCGTAATGCGATTAAGAGGGGGAAAAGGTACCCCGCTGACCATTTGTTTGCTTAAATCAACTGTTAATGCTATTTCTTTCTGTGTTTATTAGAGTAAAACATACGATTTTATCGACATAATTCTTGTTGTTACAAATATAACAACTTACTGAATGTTCAATTTTTAAATTTCTGTAATTTTAGGAAGATAGCAAATTGTCTTAAGACAAATGGCTTAGTTAAATATTAAAAATTACTTTGTGTAATAAAAATACTTTTAACCAAATCTTTCTTAAATCTTAAAGTTCAGCTATCAAGTTTAAAATCACAAAATGTATATATGATTTTAAATTACATTGTTATATGGATATTCTTAAGCCTTTATAACGAAATTTAATATACTAAAAGTGCTAACCGCCCTTTTATTAAAAAAACTTTGCTGTTCCATTTTTGTATTGGTTCAAAAAATGGTATTTAGATATTTTTGACTATATATTTTTTTTCCGTCTCAGGAGATTCAAGATTCGTTGCATTCCTTCTGGCCTCTGAACTGCTAAGTTGGTTTTAATTTACACTTAATTACGTGCATTGCTGGGGCAAAAGTGCAACAGATTGCTTCGTGGGTGTTCCATTAATTGTCCTTTGTTGTGGCAGCTTTACCACTACCTCCTCCCCCGCCATACCTTCTGTGCTCTAATAACACATTACCAAGTTGCTTGTTGGTGCTTTTTGATGGGGGCACATGTTCGGAGGAGAAGGTGGGAATTAACTTATGACCAGAACTTTTGAAAGCGAAATGGGAAAGGTAGTGCGTCACTTGGCTGTTCAAACAAATTACTTGATGTCGAAAAGTTACTTTAATCGATTATGAGGCAGTCGAATAATACATTAGTAATGCAATTAATTAGAACAATTTAGTATTCTCACGGCCCTCGGCGCCAGATGATTAACTTCCATGGCGATTGTTTTGCTTTCCTTGGCCCAACCACTTGCTTGATTCCATACTTGGCTGCTCTTTTTCTGGCCAAGAGAACGCTGCTCTTTCTCACTCGCTCTCTGTTTTTTTGCCACGCAGTCGCAGCTAAGTTATTCCGAAAATAAAGCAGCCGACCTGTGGACGTTGCGTATACGCAGAGTTGTCGACGCCGTTCGTTTGGAATCACCGTTCAGTCGCTAGCTGGACGTGATGTTGGCCGGAAGGGCAGCACGGCAAAAAAACCAAAACTATAGACTCATCACAACAGAACAACAGCTGAACTCTAAGTCGTCATAGAAAAGAGGTGTTCGTGCCGCTGAAACAACAAGTATCCACAGTACTTTCTCTTTCGGTCGAGTGCCCAAAATCCAACAGTGTGTGCGTGTTAGCCAACAAAAATTTCAAAAACGCGCGCGTGTGTGTGCGTGCGCGCTGTTGTGTGTGGATGCAAATCAAAGCGCAGCTCACCTGAAAAGTATGCTTTAAATTTCTGCTATCGCCCGCTGCTCCGTTTTGTGTACTTGTAACTTGTAACTCTGGAAAGTTTTTATTTGGCTGCCCCGGCGCATTTACATAAGTGAACTTTGGCATGCGCGCGGCCTGCTCCACATGGCGTTGATGTAGCTGTAACGACGACGACGACGTTTGCACTGAATAATTAATGCAATCAAGCAATTTGAACCCGTTTCGCCGTGGAGTGAGCCAGTGCCAGCGTTAGAACGGTTTCAACGTGACCATAATCACCGGAGTCCCTGAAAGAGCCCAAAACAACACGATATCTACAAAAAAAGAGACAACCTGACCAAAAATTTGCAAAATACACGAAGCCTGAGGAACAAGGAGGGAAGACTATATTTTTCGAGAGCACTATACTATACTATACTACCGAGAGCCTACTATATATACTAAGTGCTAACTGACCACGCATATTCCAATCATAAATTATCGTGATAAAAATTCTTAGGCGCTGAAAGCCCATTTCAATTTTCACCCAAAAACGCTAGAAGAAGAATTGCCCGTGCATGAGAAGGAGAGGGGGAAAGATAGAGCGATAGAGAGAGAGAGAGGGAGACACTGTCTGCAGACCAACAAATTACTAATAATAATTTTCAGATTTAAACGACAACAAAAGCGAGGCAAACAAACATCTGCTGGCCACGCAAGAAACATATACAAATAAATGCGAACGGGTATATAGCAAAATGTAGACAGCTTGGCAAATATATTTCGATTAAAATATAAACCAAATTGAACTGGACAGAGCTTTGACACGAAAACCAAATCGCTTGCCAAGTGTCTCCGCCAACGGATTTCACACACACATTTTGCCTGATTATTGCGGCAACAATAGAGATAAGATTCGCAATTTAGGGGAAAAGCGTTTAAGTGGATGGGGAAAAGCAGCCAACAGGTTGTCGACGTCAGATAAGAACGACATTTTCACGAAATTGGTAAGTCTACTTCAGAGTAAAGTTGAATAAAAAAGTAATATAGCTTTTAATACAACCCTAATTGACAGAAACATTTGATCTCAAAGTTTGTTAAATGGCTTTTTGATAATATTTAGTTAAAGCTTTTGCCTTAGAAAGAAATTTAAGCAATGAAAATCCAATTTAAACGAAATTTATGAGCTCCTGCATTTAGTGAAAACAAATTTAGATTCTGTCGCAGACTGAATTCTAATTAAAACTTTAGATCAACCATGTTTTTTAGGGCAGTGCGCTTATAGTTTAATTAAAACGCAACATATCAGTTAAAAAATTCAAATGTGTCAAGTGGAATTTTTCGCGCTTCTCCAACTGTCACTTTTTGCAAAGGTGCTGAACGTCACCCGCCAAATCCTCCATCCATTATCCCCATAATCCAACTCCTCACGAGATCCCATCCGTCAAATCCCATGCCCCGCCCAGCGGCAACATGTAAATGCTGCTGTAGTTCCGCTCGTAACATATGTGGGCGAAATGAAAAGTTCGCAAGGAGTAAACTGTAAAAATACTGACCATGTCGCAAAGTGCCATAAACAATTTTACAACATTTTTGCTGTCATAAGATTAAATGTGCATAAACTGGAGGGGCAAGGACAAAGCACGAGGAGTCCTCCACAGAGGCAGGAGTGAAAATGGAAAGTGGGAAAAGAAAAGAAAAGAGAAAGCGGGGCAATAGAGCGCTGCGATGGGTGAAAGCGAAACAAAAGCAATAACTATAAAACAAACACGACAATTCGCTTCAACTTTGGGGCTACAAAAAATGGCTGAACACACACAGACGGAAACAAACCGACTTTATGGAAGAAAGAAAACAACACCAAAAGCAGAATGGCACAACAACAGAGACACACCGATATGCATACACTGGGGGAAACCCATGAATTAAATTACGCAATAAAAGTATTGATTTAAGAGTGCGATGTTTCGCTAGTACACACTACGAAATACAGTTGAACAATATTCGGGGTTAGGTCCTGAAATGGTCATTTTTTTTATTGTAAATGAAAGAATGGCTTGCAGAATTCAAGCTAACACAGTAGATCATACTTTAAAAGAAGTAAATCATAATTTTAAAAAAATCATTTTTAACTAAAGGTTTGAAAAGATATTCTAAATTTAAACACTTTTCAGCAACTTCTTATTACAGCCTAATTTGGGGCTTATTGTAAAAGATATAGTATTTCAAGACTTAATCTTTTATTTTACCCTTAAGAAATATTCCAATTTGTCTAAAAAGGAAAGGAACTTTCTGTCAAAGACCTCAATCTTGAATTTGAGTTGCAGTTTTTCTCTGTGTACACATACACATGCTGATATGCATTCATTCCGAGCTTCTTTTTTATGGCCGCAGGCAGTGGGTGGTCGGTGGGAGTGTATTGTTAAGGGTCGACGTCGCTATAAAGGTATGCAGCAGGCAACAGACGACAGCATCCAATTACAAAAGTGAATATTTCGAGACTTGTTGGTTTGACTCCCCTTGGTCTCCTTCCATGTTGACCTTAACATTTATTTCATCTGCTTTCTTCTCCTGTTTTTGTTTTGTTTTTTTTTGTTTGTTGCTGGCTTTAAGTGACTTTCAAGTTGTTGGTGCCGCTGTCGCTGACCTGATTCTGATTTCTTCTTCAGTCACACGCAAGCAAGACCACCAAAACACCCGGGCAATTCCAAAAATGAAAACATTTCACGGTTTTTTTTTTTATATTTTTGGGGACGGGCAGCCGGGGTCTTGGGGGAATAATGAGGGGCACGCGACCGTGCCCACTTGAGCACGTTTTACATGAACTGTCGAGCCAGCCGGCGTTGATGATGGCATGCTAATAATGACCACGACCACCTTGCTGAATGGCAGAATAACAACAGCACAATAAAAAACGAAAAAACCACCATCATATTTCGCCCGCTTTAGCATTTATGCATGGCCTGTCGTTTTTACATTATTCAAGCGAAAATCCCCCAATGGCTATCGATGCGGTTCTGCTGTTTTTTGACTTCGGGGCTTCCCCAAAATTCCGTGTGCCAACAAGTGTCCGCTCTGATGTTTGGGCAGCTGTGTGAAATTTAATTAGATTTACGGCGGCTTTTTCCATTAAGCACTGCTTGTGCTCACTCACCCACGGCGTATACGCAATGTCCTCGCACTTAAACACACAGGAAGCAATCACCTGTGCTGACCAACAAAGAGCACATTGTCCCTGCCTTTTGTGCCATGATTTTTGGGCACTTTGTATGCCAGCCGACATGTGTCAGGTGGTCTTAGTTCCACCTTGGCTTTTGGCTCTTTTCAAAAAAAGCAAAAAAAAAAAGGAAAAATGAAAGCTCTGAAATGGCAGCACGTCCTGTGCGCCGTATGACGTGTGGCAATCACAAGGCAGCTCAATAAAGGACGAATCGAATTTTTAGTCCGCCTCAGCCGAGTTCCGACTATCAAAAGGCACCAGTTTTGAGTGATATGCCAGCTTCCGTCCACCCAATTTTCCCCCCTTTCCCACCCAGGTTTGATTAACTGTCAGGGTGGCTTAGGGAAAATTATGGGTTTCGCTCATGTCGGGAAAACAAACAAAAATATTTTCACAGTAGACCCTCTGCCAATAGAAACCGCAGAGTTGTAACTGGATATGTGTTCTCTGTGGTTAGCTAAACAAACACGCTTCTCATACTTGGGATTTTGGGAATGATTCGAATATTTGGTTTCCTATGAATATACTTTTAAGGGTTTGCTTAGAAACAGTCTTTTATGCAACTGTTTTAAAAATGACCATTTTATACTATTTTTATGGCACTTAGTAATATTTTATAGAATAAATTTCATATCGGAAATCCATTTTTTTGAGATATCAAACAGCACGAATTTAAAACATTATTAAAGTATGATGAGATAAAAATAAGTCTTAAAATAAATATATCCGCATTTTGGGACGTAATATAAATATATATCCAATTTTAGTGCAAAGAAGAAAATGTTTTTTAAGGATTTTTCACTATCTAAAACTGTATTCTGTAAAGTAAAAACGCCGAAACAAATATGCCCAATTAATAATTTTGTGGAATGCCTAGGAAAACAAAGGCATTCCTCCTGCAACGGGGGAAACGAAGTAGCGGGCAGAAAAGGCCGTTAAGGAAATTGCAAAGTTAATAAAAGAGTAGTCGACGAGGCTTTGCGGTTGGCATTTAGCTTTAAACGCGTCATTAACTGCTTAAATAGCAACATGTGCGCTGCTTGTGAGATGGTGTGATGGTGTGCAATGGGTGTGGGGGGGTGTGCGCTGAGTGTGTTCATTATCACCTGTCCGTCCGGGACGCACACAGACAAAGCGAATATGATACCCTGGAGGGAAGTGAAGGACCTATCCCATTCCCCGCAGGATGCTGACATCGCACAACGTATTTCTAAGTGCTTCATCTTGTCTGAATAACATTCGGGGCAGGACTTGGGCAGGATGAGAGGCATTTACCTCATTTCCATTCCCCCAGCTCCACCTCCAGCTCCACCTCCACCTCCATCCCCTCCTTCCACCTCTCCACTTCCATCGCCCAGATCCACCTCCATTTCCCTTTTCCCTCACCAGAAATGAGCTGGCGCATTTATGGCTGCCATTTTCGGGACGAGCAACTGGCATTTAGTGCCCCGCCAGAATTCCTGCCTTCATACGTATTTAATGAACTTTGTATTCTTGTTTCAAGCTCGCCTAAATAGCTCTTGTTGGCTTCGGGTTACCTTGCCCATCTGCCATCTGCCATCCCCGGAGCTTATTTATGATTGCCCCTGCAAGAGTAGAATGCATATTTACGAGGATGCCTATTTTCGGCCGGGTTTCCTTTGCATTTCAGAGCGTTTTCTGGCATTTTATTGATCCGCCTTTCTGAGTTATGAATTTACCTCAGCCTCCGTGAACCTGCCAACAATAAACTTAAAAACTCATTTTGCATGCTAAATGCATAAATTACGTTTTCGCCAGTCCTTATTTTGATAGCTGTAGATTATGTTTCACATGCCTTCTGGTTTTTAAAAAGTCTGCACTCATCAAAAAACTAAACTGAAAAGCCATAAAATGTTACCACAAATTAGTTAGTAAAGTGAAGTGCGTTTGCTAGAAGTTAACTCGTTAGCTAGTTGGCTAATTAGTTTTTCAGACAGTGTATAGCATTTCATATGGTCATCATGGTGATAAAAATGATGTATGCTTTCCCATATTAAAGGCCGTTTTTTGTGTATACAAGCAAAAAAGAAAGCAAGCTTTGGGTATAAAAATAGTATGAAATTTGTTTTTAAAATGCACTTTGCATGGAAAAAGCACGCAATAAATTCGTATCTCTAATTTGTTGAACCTGTGCAGGCTTAAATGTCCTATATTATACTAAAATCCATTAAGCTGTCGAGAAACAATTAGAATAAATCCCTATTATGTTATGCTAGAAATTGCTAGGATACCTGCATAACATAGCAGAGTGAAGCTTATTGAAATTTATTATGAAACAATTATTCTAAACAAATACGCTCGGTATGCACAAAAAAGAACTTGGGTTTATTGACTGATAAAAGTTTGTCCATCAGCTGTCAGTGAATTGTGTCATCTGCTGGCGATTTACTTTGAAATCCGAAAACAATGAACTCTCGCTGATTTCATGATGAATTTGCAAAATATTTGCCTTCGAGTGTTGCCACACATAATTAGAATATATTTTTTAATGATTTCTCAGCTGTCAGGTTCGCGTCAAGGCCTTATCGATTTGGCACTACGAAGAACTCGTCGAGTGTTTTACCTTCGAGCTGGTATCCGTTTCCTAGGAACGGTGCGAAAACATTTTCCGCCACTCTGCACTCTGGTTGACAACTTTTCATGTTTTCAATTGAATTGCCTCCATTTCGGTTCTTATCGGCTCAAATTCAACTTTTCATAGCTGTGCGAGTTTTTCCAAAAAAATTTTACTGTGCCACTTTGCGGGGTGTGTAGTTATAAGTATTTTTTTTTTTTGTTTTTTTCGGTTGCTACTCTTGTTACGGTCGTTAGCCCTCGGGGGGGGCGGGGCTTTGGTCGGGGGGCGTGGCACTCGAGCTTAGCCTGCTCAAGAACGATTTGCAAGAAACATTTCAAAATGTCAGGCGCAGCTACGAAATGAATGCCAAGCGAAATGGCAAGAGCAAAAGTTAAATTTTTTGCAGCAGGCCAGCTCAAATTTCTTAGCCCAGTTTCTTGGCCGAAAGTCGACTTTTCTGCCATTACCCGTCAGGGCCAACAACAAACGGCAGTGATTGATTGACTAATGCCTCAATTTGCCTGTCTCCCCGCTGTTTACATTCGGAATCTATTCTGCTGTTTACGCGCAAGCCAAACATTTATTTTTTAATGCGCAAACCATGGAAAATGGATTAATTTTATTTGGAATTCTGTTTGATTTATTTGATTTATTGTTGCAGAAGAGAACATAAAGGCCATTTTCGTAAACCGATTTTGAAGGCTGAGATCAATTTAAATCGATTTAATAAACAAAACTTTTTTATGTTTAATGTACACCTTTTGTTTGTCTTTTTGGTGTTTTTTTGCGTAGTTGGTGGAGCGGAAATGGCGTCAATCAATTCAGCTCACCCCTTTTTAAATCCAAAGCTGCGCAAGTCAAGCGTTTTTAAAGCTTAATGAGCCGTGACTATAACCTCGTTTCCCTCTGAAAAGTAAGCAAACAAACAATAAAATGCATAAGGAAAATTACTCAAAATGTCAGTCGAGTCATTTAAAGGGCAACATCACCCTCAGCCCTCTCATCCCTCTTTCAGCACTGGGCTGCTGTAAGAAAACTAACAAAGTGCTCTAATCGAGCCAAGGGGCAATTGCTGTGCTGCTCCAGCTGCACTTTTCTCCTCCATATTCCTGCCTCCAAACACACTTCCTAGGTAGAAGGATGGCATACTGGAAAAAATATATGGAAAATGTTATAAGCTCAGCACAATCTAAAAGACTATAATTTCTTCGGAAATTTAAAGGTGCCAAGTTTTGTTTGCGATGTTGCGGGTTTAAATGCTACAAATCTTGTCACTTTATAATTATACAAAGGTTTAAACTCACAAAAATTTTAAAAATTCCTTACCTCATCATTATTGTCAAGTCATTACAAAACAATATTAATTAATTTTACTCGAACTGCGTACAAACAATGGGCAATACAAAGTCTCAAATCATTATCAGTTTTGTGAAGAGGGATTCCCAATTTAAAGTGTTGATTTTATTTGCTGAAAAGCAAAAGTAGATTTGAATAATGTTGAAGTATAGTATAATTTTTAAATAGTTTTCTTTATTTAATTTTAAATATACAGTTACTCCCTAAATAGCCATAAATTTCACAATTTTTTAAAGTCCAGAAATATATAGAAATAAATGTTAAAAAATTACTTTAAAGTTTAAACATATATATAGTTTTTCCTGTGCACTACCTAGCAACTAGAGGCTGGGGCAGGGGGGGAGCTGGGTAGTGGGCGTGGCTCGTGTTGACGCATGTTGACTATGCCTTTGAATGGCTGCCGTGGTTGTTGGTGGGTAATTTGCAATGCAGAAAAACCAAACCACGCCGAGGCAGCATAAATATTCAGCGAGAAACGTCATATTTACATTTAGTCTAGGCTGCTAATCCGGCACCGTGGGATGCCCCGCTGGGGTGGGTTCCCCTGGCCGCAATCGGTTATCTGCCCCCGGCTGACACTTGGCCGTCATTCATTCGGCTGCTTATCAGTGGCAGCCCAAATAAAAAGTCCCCAATCTGCTCGACTCGTGCGTCTGGGACTGCGACTATAAAAGCTTCGCTGGCACACAGCGCCAAGCATCAATCAATTCCCGTCACCGAGCTAAGATGCAACTCAATCTTGGAGCGATTTTTCTGGCCCTGCTGGGAGTGATGGCCGCGGCTCCAACTGTCCTGTCAGAACCTCATCGTCACCGGGGACCCATTTTCGACACGAGGCCGTCGCCCTTCAATCCCAACCAGCCAAGACCGGGTCGAGTTTATTGAGGAGTCCTGCTGATGTCGTTAACACATTGAGCAAACTAATACAATTAAAGCTTAACTGAACATCAAAGCCTGACACTGTGTAATTTAATTAATTGTACGCTGATGGGGCAAAGCACGCAGGTGACTGGAGGGCAATCAGCAATCGACTTTTAAGGAATAGAAATTGTGGGGGGAAATTAAATAGTTCTTCTCTCGATTGCTTTGCATTTAAGACTCCTTCGATGGTTCATGAATACTAATCGAAGCTATGAATTGCAAAACATTTGAATGCAATTTAATTTGCATTTGGCATCTGCTCGGCTCTGGCTCTCGGGGCGTATGAGTAATCACAGTTGCCATCGATTGCCATTCTCTGTATACTACACGCGTATACTCGTATATGTATATTTAGATGCGAATAAAAATTGAGTACGCGCAAACATTTCAATGAGCTTCACACACAAAAACGACAATTTCTTCCTCACCCTCTGCTTTTCTATTTTCAGCTGCGATCGAAGGAAAGCGCTAAGAAAAACACTTGCAAAAATTAGCAGCAGCAGCTGATGGAAAGAAGTGGCGGTGGCGTTCGGTGCGGGAGGCCATTGATCTATAAATAGTGTTTCGAACACTTTCTGCGCGTGACAGCTGTGACAGCGGTGGCGGCCATGACGTCATTGGCTGGATAGGCCACGTCACGGATGCGGTATAAACTGGTCTGGCCGGGGTGAATAAAAAGCATATCGCGCATACGCCGCATTGACCCAAGGCAATTAAAAGCGCTCAAGTGTTTTGGCGGAGCGCGCCATGGCAGCGATATGATCATATCAACAGCAACAACATGCGTAGCAGCAGCAGCACCAGCAGCAACAATAGAACCAGGAGCAACATCTGCAGCAGCAACAAGCACAGTACAACTAGCAGCAACACCATCGACAGCAGCAACATCGGTAGAGCAGCCATGAGAATCGCGAGAAAACACAGCAAGAAGAAAGAGCGGCGGAACACAAACAAAAATTGTCAAAATATTTCAATGCTTACAGCTGCTCGAGCCTCAGTCTAAATTCGTCGTCGATCGGTCGTAGTTCCTGTTGTTGTTATTATTATTTGTTGTGTGTGTTGTGTGCCAGCGACATAAGAATAAAAATTGCAAAAAATAAAGGAAGTGCAACTGAAACGACTCGAAACGAGCCCTAAGCCCAATCAACGAAACGAAACTTAACCAAAAACTTAACCAAAAAGCTAAACAAACCAAAACCAAAAGTCAACCCGACACACCACATTCATGTGCCACATATGCAAACCCAGTGAATCGGACAAACAACAGTGCGTGTGTTGTGTAAACAAACAAATATTTGTGCTACATTTAAATTAATGCGAAATACTGAAATGTCAACCCAACGACTCGATAATAATTCGACATCGCTGCAGATTCTCTGAATGGTGAGTTGGATTTCTTGTCAATGAATAATGTATAATATCAGATTATAAGGCAGCTTTTTAAGGGTCCGATTTATTGGTTCAATGGTATTGTTTATTTGCTTGAATTTCCAATTTAATTATATTTGATTTAATTAAATTTAATATTTGAATATAGGTTACAGAGCCATTCATTTCGTTTTTCCATTTTAATTAGTTAATATTAGATTTTGAGTTTAATATTCGGTTACCAGCCTGTTGGGTAGATTTTCCACCAGCGATATGGACAGTTCCTGTTTAATTATCCTAATGTATATTCCAACCCCGAAACTCGCTCAGGGCCCGAAAATGTCGAATTTGGCAGTGTGTCAGTGTGTGCATGTCAGACGGAATTTCAATTCGAGTGGGGACCCATAACCATCCCAAAACCCAACCCTCTGCGCCCGGTTTTGCTGCTCGGGTAACTCTGCATGGAGCCCACGTTGCGAATACGCAATTTGTGTTGAAGCTTCTCCGTGTTTCGCCTGCCTTCTCGAACGCTTTTCTCATAAATTGAGTTTACTCTTTTCGACAGCTTTGTTTGCCTTGCTTTCGAAGCGAACGCCCCCATCTGCTGCGCCTAATTTCCTTTTGCATAAGTATCACATGTCTAGGCTACCTATATCATTGTGTTTTTTTCTATATTTTTTTTTTGCCTCAGCTCTGCTCATTTCAATGTGCATAGGAATTATGGCGAATTATGGGCCACACAAATCAGCACAAAACTTTATTGTTAGCCATGTACTCTCAGCAGGAGTACAAAAACGCTGGCTGAAATGAGATTGATTGAGCTATTAGATGAGGGATTTTCTTCTTGATTGGCAGTGAAATTAAAGAGAGCTAGTTTCTTGGCTTAATGGTAAATTACAAGGATTGCCTCGTTTTCATGATTTTTGTACTAATTTGTTGAACTTACATGTGTTTTCATTCTGCTTAAAATTTGTTTTGCTTTTATTCTGTTTTTAGGGGTCTACATTCAGTTGCACATTGATTTATTAATTTTTACATGAGTCTCGGAAGTTCTTAATAAAGTTCCCTTGACCTTTGGTTAAAATTTCGTGCCTTTTGTTTTTATAAAACGTTTTAAAGAATTTTTGTTATTTGCATTCTCACAGCAAGCTAAATACATATGAATGCCGTCTCACTGTATTTTATTTATTTAAATGATTTTCAATTGAAGGATTAAAATTTTATTTAAGAGGTTTTGTGTGGAGGTGAAATGCAATGACAAATATTGTCAATATTGATATGTTTCTGCACTTAAAAATTTTTAGGTATTTACATGCTAATAAATCTAACTAAGACTTTATTAAACATTTTGATTGGTATTTAAGCTTAAGGGAAACAATAAATGAAGATGAATTCTTTAGGTGCTGAAAAGTACTAAACGAAGCTTTATGTTTTTCAAGAAAACCGCAAACAAGTGTTGTTGAATATGTTATTGACAAGCCAAATGTTTACTTATATGAATTTAAATTTAATTAAGAATGTAGAAAGAAAATGAACCTCCTTAGTTTGAGGTGGAATTTAAAAGCAGGGTCAAAGGCACACAACCAAGTTCCCTTGATCTTAGCATGTTTTCCTATTTTCGTAGCAAGTCGCAAAGAATTTGGTTAATTTGTATTCTCATAGCAAGCACCGAATACCTCGGCGTGCAGACCCACTATAATACATTTGTTTATATGCTTTTAAATATAAATATGTGCCCCGTCTTCTGGGCTCACTGCCATGTAATTATGTATGTCTCTGGCCGAGAGCAAGTGCATCATCGCATGGCATCGCCTGGGCGCCTTCACATTGCTCCTCTTCGCTGCTTTTCATTTCTGTTTCTTTACCTTTTTTTTTTTTTTTTTTTCTTATTCTGGCCCGCCTTGACAATGCACTTGAGTCAAGTTTGCTTCCTCTAGTTGGCCGGCTTTTCCTGGGCATTCTTGGTATCTCGGCAACACGGCATCTCGGTATCTCTTGCCAATATGCAGCTAGCCAAAACGAGGGGTTTGTCTGCCTGTTTATTTATAACATTTTGTTTGCTGCTGCTGTTGGCTTCCTCGTTCTGATAAGCGAACTGGCATTGCTCTTCGGTCTTCATTGTTTTCTGCAGTTAATTAATTTTAATATAAGTAGTTGCCATTTGCCCTTTCATGGCTCAAAAGCTGAGCAACAGTAACAACAATGCTGTTTGTGCATTTTCCCCAAATTGCTTTTGGTTGGATTTTTCCCTGTTGGAAAGGCTTTTAAAATGCCATTCGCTGTCAGGAAGGGGGAAATTCCTGGGTCTCCCGGCTTTTATAACTTTAAGCCGGAGACTGCAAAAACTTTCCCTTTGGCCGCCCACCCACTTTCACTTACCCTCACCCAGTTTGATTGATCAATGTTGACAGATTTAACGAGCTGGTAAAGTGCAGCAAAACAATTCAATTATGGGTGTGTGTGTGTGTGTGTGTGTGTGCGGGAGAAAGTGGGGGCGGATGAAAAGGAAATATTTGCGTACCCCGTCGGATAGTGTCATCGGCAGCAGTTCCTCCTCCTTGTTCGCGTCCCACCCCTTTGGCTTTTCAACCTTCGAACCCCCCCCCACTGCCTTGCCATTAAATATGGGGAATTATTCATGGGACCGCCCCTATCTGACAGCTAATAAATAATTCACATTGAATTAAATTGCGTGATTTCTTTTCGGCTCGCCTTGCCACAAGAGCTGTAGCCCCCCATTTATGAAATGCAATTTCTGTCTTGGCTTTGCTTTTCCTCATGCTCGTTCGTGTTTCACCCCCCCCTACCCCCCTCCCCCTCCTCGAACACCCCGTCATCATCTCGCATTCTTCTTGTAAGTTTTCTTTTCGGGTTTTCCTCATTTTCACATACGCACACGCAAGGTCGAAACGCGCGCGATATATGAATTTAATCTCTACCGATTTCCCGTGCCGCTGTGCGCGTAATGCGATTTTAATGCCGGCCAAGGATCCGCCTTCTCGCATTTTGTGTGTGCATATTTATTGGGTCAGTATCCATTATATATCAATTATGTAAATGGTAAATTTATAATGCAATTGCAAAATATGGGGTTCAGCGAATCGAGAAGCCTTAGGAGGGTATTCGGTCGAGGATTAAAAATTAAAATAGGCTTACTTCTCTTAAAATGTAAATAGGTTACTTGCACCATATTTTTTTTTTACATTTTCTTTATTTAAAGTTCCGCATATTTTCTTACAATGTAATCGCTAATACACTATTCAAGTGAATAGTTTCGGTTTCTGTAACATTTTGCGATGAAAACCATTTTATATAAAGAGTTAATTTAATTTATCTTCGCATTGCAAAGATGCTTAAACATAATTAATAAGAGCACTTAATCTTTGTTTTGTTTTAATTTGACCACTTCAATTGACCTTAATTTGGCTGATGTAGATCTATTCACTGCAGGCTTATGGTTATCCAAGCTGCTGATATCATACCATCTGGGGTCTATAATTTGAGAGCCCATCAACTTTGTCTGGCAGGACAAGACAATGGCAAGCTATAATCACTCATCCGTTTAATTCTGATCCGATAATTAAAGCGGCGTGTAACCATCGGTTATCATGAATATTTAATGCAAATTTAATTGATAGGGGCCCATCGATTGGCCAATAAAATGGCATAATAATAAGCCTTGCATGTGGCGAGACTGAAATTCACCTGCCACCCAACCCACGAGTGGTTTCAGCACGCACATTCTTAGTGGGCGGAGCGGGTGAATCGGCCAACTTTGAGCTCAGGCTGTCATTGGCAATTCCTGTTAATTTGTGTTCGAGAAACCACCCCATTTAATAGTAAACTATGGGAGGTCTAAGACTTTGGGTAAAGGAACACTACTGCAGATCAAGAAAGGGGAAATTAAAGACAAACGGTTCTGAAATATCATTCAACGTTTACAAACAATTTGTACCTCATATTTTCCTATTGAAAACCAAACCTGAATAAACTGTTCATAAATCGCCTTTTATAAACAGTTTATAAAATATTTTATTATGGTAATGTTCAAACTATAAGCAAAATTGAAATACCGATGAATAATGCTCACATGAATAATCTATTAACTGGTGTTTTATTTACCATAAAGACTGGGAAAGAAACAAAAGTTTGTTTACTCTTTTTCTTGTAGCATTTGTACAGTTGGCACTCTGACAATTAGGCACCTGGCCTCTGAGTTGTTTGGGCCCTGGCCTTGGCCATGCAAACCTGGCCAGAAAATTTGCTCTCTGTCAAACTTTGTTTACCAACTTTCGGTGGGGTGAAGGCGAAAGTTTGACCTAAATCCTGACCCTGGAGCAGTAACTTCTGGTCTTCCAGAGAAACGAGAAACAATTTAATGAGCAAAAAGACTCGCATGAATGAGTGACCAGCACAAAGAAATGTTTTTAATGAGGATGGCGTGAGTTCTGATGCGTTTTTTTCTTTGTTGTATGTGGGCAAACTTTTGCTTTGTGTTCTAAAATTTAACCTCCAGTAATTGCAACTAATTAATCTTGCTCTTGTCTTGTTTTGTGTTCTTATTTCAGCATCGTCTTCAAGCATCGACAACATGCAGCGATCCAAATGACAGCACGTCCCCGAGAAATAAACTAAACTTGAACTCACTTTGTGATATACCCGAGTAGCAGAAAGTACGTTAAGTCCTTAGTTATAAACGAACCTAGATACGCTCTCTATTGTTTTGGTAACTTAAAGCACTTTAGTTAGACAACCCACAAAAGACAGACAGCTGACAGCACTGCTAACAGAGGACCCCAAAAAAGACAGCACCCAACGTAACCGAGACCCACCGAAAACCCAGATTTAGTGACCCCAATCAACCAACACCCCCCCTCCCCCACCACTGGGTGATAACAAAGCCAACAGCTGAGATCCACTTAGCGCCGTGTGCCACCATGCCACATGGGGACCGTGAGGAATGTACGTAATATATCCCGCCGATGAGCTCATCTTGATGACCTATGGTTTCTTTGCGCCACGTGTGAAACCGCGACCCTCACTCGACTGCCTGCCCGAGCCGCTCGTGCCCATCGAGATTCCAGCCAGATCCCTCAAGCCCGCTAACTCAGTGCTGACAAGCGCCACCAAGGCTCAAAGTAGCCCCACCAGCCCCGCCGTCGTCCACTTCGAGACCACTCCGCCCATTGCCATCCAGCAGCCAGCAACCGCTCCGGCAGCACTAGCCTCTTTCTATCCAGGATCACCGCCAGCCTCGCCACCGTTCGCCTATCCAGGCCCACCCACCCAGGAGTACGCCGACTTCTTCAGCTTCGAGGAGCCGCCACCAGTGCCGCTGGTGCAGAGCCAATCCCAGAGCCTGCCGCCCACGCCCACCCGCCGCACTTCGCGTGCCTCGCTGACCCACTCCAACAACTCCAATCTCTCGCACCAGGGCTCCACCAAGCGGAGCAGCCTACGGAGGAGCCACCAGCGTCCGCCTGCTGCGTCCATGTATAATGATTATAATGATGCCAGCCAGTTGCCGGGGGGGAGCAGTGCCACTGGACCAGGACGAGCACCATTCCAGCGCAGCAGCGCAGCCTACGATCAGGATTCGGGAGTAGCAGCAGGAGGAGGAGGAGCACTGGAATATGGAGATCTCCGTTCGCGCAGCCCGAGTATCTTCTTGGAACCGCCCACGCCGGATCCCACGCATGCCCACTTTGGACCTGGATGGGGTCGACCCATGTCGCCCATGGATCTGCCGCCGGAGAGATCCTCGGCCAGTGCATCCGGCAGCAAGTCGCCCACTGGCAAGTCCCGATTGCGGCCCAAGCTCCATCTGCCGCTGGGCAGATTGGGGCGATCCAGCTCCTCGGACACGAGGGAGAGCAACAGACTGCGTGAGGATGTCCATGTGCATGTGGAGAATCCGGTCTTCAGCAGCGAGAACCTGCGCGACAACAACTTCGATGCATTCTTCGAGGCCCGCGAGCCGGTCATCAAGGTGCAGCCGCGAACGCCCCACACGGCGCCCGTGGATGGCAGTGGGCGTGGCTACTCGCCGCCCCTGGAGAACTATGCGGGCGTCTACGACTCGCCGCGGACGAGGAGTCCGGCGGGCAAGGGCGGCGGCAGCGGGGGCGGTCTTTTCGCCCGCTCGCCTCGCGAGGATCGTGAACGGATGGCCGGCGCAAGGTCGCGCAGTGCGGATCAGTGCGACGGGGCGGTGGGTGGTGGAGCAGGTGGAGCGGCAGGCGGAGCACCCAGTGGAGCCAGGGGATCCAACTCGGCGGGCGGCGGCGGCGGAGGGGCCAGCTCGGCCGGAGCGCACTCCAAAGGTGACAGGTGCCTTCCAAGTCTTCTTCCGCACCTGCTAATCGAATCGTTCACAGTTCTTTGCCGCGCGTCTCGTAGAGCAACCTTGAGTTGGTCGCCATAACATGCAACATGCAGACTTGTTTCGGGTTCTCACTTTTACGGCGTTTTCAAGGAGTTCGATTTGATGGCGGTGTCACTTCAGAAACGTACAAATGCATTTCCCAGAATAGTACTCATAAAAACCTTAAAGCAAATCGAACTTCATACAAATCTTTGAAAGTGAAATCCAAAACATTTCTGTTAGCAAAAAGCAACGTTTCATCTGCAAGTTTGAGCTGCAGTTCTGAGTTCTGTTAAAGTTTAATAATGCCCTAAAATATGCATTTATACTGAGTATCCTTGGATAGTACTGCGTTTTTTATTAGTGTTGAATTGGATAAAATATTTGTTTATGTCCGTTAAAAGAAATTTTCAAAAAATATTTAAATTATTAGTCTGCAAAGCCTGACCTAAATAGAAAATTACAAGACATAAGTTCTAAGAAAACCTATTTCTTGTATTTTTCTATTAAGTTCAAAATGTCAAAACTATTAAATCGCAAATATAATTCCAATTAAATTATTTAGCTACCTTAGTTTTAAACGGAATTATATTTTCTTTTTCTATGATTTACTATTGAGCCCTTGTTTTACTGCCAATTAGTCTGTGAGTACGGTAATCAAGTTATTTCGTACTTAAATTCCAAACTTTTCCTCTGTGATTTCTATTTTATATTCCTGCTCTAGAGCCTTTCAATTAGCTGTGTTAGGACCACGTTCAATTACCGACTCCCACATAATGAAGGCAGAGTCCTCACAATGGACTCTCAGATTTTCCACTCGTGGTTTTTCCAAGGATACCCGACCTTTGGCTCTGCCAGAGAGTTCGCTTTCCCATTCCAATTCCTTTCGCGCTTGGTTAACTTTCGGTACTAAACACACACAAAGGCGAAAGGCGAACTTAAAGTGCTTAGGATGCTTGACTTTCGGCCCCGCCCATTTGCCATCTGCATATCCATCGCGCCACCTTTTCACTTGATCCGGGTCCACAGCTGCTTCTCGCATGCATAATTGGATTACCTGTGCCCCCGTAGATGTGGATGTGGATGTGGATGCCACTGTGAGTGCAACTGCTACTGCAACTGCATTGCGTGCCCCGGGCGCATTCCACGAATCCGAGCACGCACATAATTCCTTGAAAAACTAGAACTAGAAGTGGAAGGAGCCCGAGGAGCTGGAGGAAGCGGAGGAGCAGCACATCCTGCTGCGACTGGCGTCCCGAAATGAATGCCAGCTTAGCAGGGCGTGAAGTGTAATCAACAACAGCGATAACGACATCCTTGCAGCTGGCACGTGAGCTTGAAACGCCCGAGATCCTGCGAAAGCCACCAAAACACCAACCACCCACTCGAATTCATTTAAAAGTTCACAGCGCGGCAAATTTGATGACCAGCGGCAAAGTAAATCAAGAGCTACGTGATCGCTGGCAATCTCGGACACGCCTTGTTTATTCCGCTTCAAATTGGACTTAGCTTAAAAGGATGCGACGGCTGACCATTTCCTGCAGCCGACTTGTGTCCTTTAATAATTTCTATAGCCCACTTTCGTGGGCGCTGCGCTGCAGCTCCTACATATTTCATTCGGCCAACCCGTCGGACAGTAATTGAGCCTCGTGTGAGCGTGTGCAAACAAACACGGCCAAGTCAAGCCCACAGACAGACACTTTGGACACTTGGACAGCCTGGACGTTGTGGAGGGGGCAGTCCTCGTCCCGAAGTCCCGAGTCCGGATGAAACAATCACACAAGACATGCCAAACGAACGGGCCCTCGAGTCTTTTTAGCTGCCAGTGTGTGTTCAAACGAAATCTCGACTCTCGCCGCGGCAATGAAATTACGCTTCATTTATTGATTGAATTTTAAATGAAGGGACACCCATCTGCCCCGACTTTGACTTTGGCCTCCAACTGCAGCCCGAAAGAACCAAAGACCAGCAAGTCATACATAGGAACCCTAATACAGTTGCGCTTGAAGTTATAGCACTGAATCTATAAATCTTTTATACTTAATAATTGGAGCAAAAAAATATAACGCATAATTTCCTTAAGTATTCTCTATACGCTACTGGTACCGTAGTTTTCTATTATTTTATTATCGAGTTATAAATTCTTATTTAAAGAATGTTGAAAGGCTTTCAGAATCATTGCCTCCCATTGAGTAATTTTTAGGGAGCACAAGTGAATCTTTTACTGCTTTAACAGTCAAGAAATTATTTTTTTATTAATGCCTTGAAACTTGTATTATTGTTAAATATAAAAATTAAGAATGTTAACGTTCAGAAAGAGGCCAAAATAAAAATAGAAGAATAATAAGATAAAAGGAATAATATTTAGGATTTTTGCAGTACAATGAAACCACTTTTTCAACACCAAAAATGAACTTTTCAACTATAAAAACTGAACGAAACGTATAAATACTAAAACCAACCTAAGTATGATTGTAATGCCATTATTTTGGCCGCTTCTGTTTAGGTCCGCTTGTTGACTTTGGTAATGGTGCTCGGGTTTAGGCGGCGTCTTGGACTGAAATACTCGAATTTCCGCCTTGGCCCAAAACGAAAATAGAAGCGAAAGGAAAAATAGAGGCGGAATGGAGTGCTGCCTCCACTCATTATTTATGCATAAATACAAAAGGCAGCGATCTGTTTGATTGGCCAAGAGCTTTTTGGCGGCGGAGAAGTGAATTGTGTATTTATCGCGGAGTGGCCAAAATAATTCCTGACATTGCCTGACGGATACTTTACGTTACATCTACCCAAATCAAATCAAATCACATTTCGTTTGAAAATTCTCATTTGTTTGCTTTCATTTCGGTTTGTTTTGTTTGGAATTTACGTTGCGTTCTGTTTGTTTTCTCTTTCTTTAATTGTTTGGTTTTACGAGTTGATTAATTTTTGGTTTGAGTAAAAAAATTAATAACGATTTGTTAGAGCCAAGTGAGTAATAACGAAATTGTCGGCCCATTGACAGGTTCTTCGGTAAAATCTTCAAGTGGTCGAAGAAGTCGTAGGAGGATCTTCGGGTGGAGGGGACCACGCGGTGGTTCCCTTGGCCCAAAAGGCGGCAGGATGGCGTCCTACAACGGCGTGCTCAAGGATTACAGTCACAGCAGTTTGAACGAGGCTTTCAAATCCCAGAACAATGTCAACTTTAAGTTAATTAAAACAGGTGAGCAGAACAGAACCCAGTGTCACAGCCAATCTATTTGGCGTATGTAAGTCGGATCCAATTCATATTGCCGCCACACGGGACTACACATGTCGTGTGCCAGCTTTTAACACCTGACACGCTCGCCAGGTGGGCCAAAAAAAAAAAGCAGAGGCTATAGGTTTCCACCTGAGTGGGATAACAAAAAGCAATTTATGTGCCAGCATTTTATTTGATAAGTTTCTGTTGTCACTTTTATGGCTTATTGATTTCGATTGTCAATTGTCTTTGTCAGGCCATCAGATTGAGACATAAATCTGTTCCGGGCACAGCCCATTCAGCCACTAAAGCCTCGTAAATTCTCTATCCCAACGCCGAGTATGTTTACCCACGAACAATCTCCGGCACAGCTGCAACTTTTCGACATAACTTTGACTTTGAATTACAGCGTTGTCACTGAAAGTTGTCCCAGCGAACGGCACCTTTGGCACTTGCATTCGGCAGAGTTTGTACATACTACTCATAGTTCGTAGCATCAAAACTTTTTAATAACATTTTCGCTGTGAACGGCATGTGAAATCAGAGGAGCAAAGATAAAGTATTGATTAAATTAAAGTTGCGCAGAGCTACACGGACAAACTTTAGAGTTTCAACACACTTGACAACCTGTTGCCGGAACACTGTAAACGCGTATCTGGCTGGCCATAAAACGTTTGGGCCATAAACTGGCAGGTTAAGAGACTGAAAGCCAAGTGAAAGCTAAACAGCCATATTCATATATGCCGGAATAATCGTAAATATGATGGATTATCCAACAGGCGTTCACTCCTTTTTAAAGAGAATGGCTTTTCGCTTTTTACGAAGCATAAGATTGGAGTATTTTGACAAACAAAACAAAGTGTGATGAAATGTGAATGTCTTTTTCATTCTCTAGAAGTAGAATTAAAGTTCACACTCCGAAAAAGTGAGTACATCATTTGGGGCCGATTTAAAGTCATGGTAAGGTTTAGGTTTTAGGTTTGTATTGCAAGCTTTTTGACCTTTAAAACCAATTAAGTTGTTGGTAAACATAAAATCGTTTGCTCTATGTGATGTTGATTGTTTGAAAGACATCTTTACAAGTTTTGTTTAGACACAAGTCGTTAAGAAATTCGTAAAGAAAAGTTTAACAAAGTACTTTAACAAAAGTAGATTGGACGGTAATTTAATAATAATTGGAACATAAACTTTTACCAATTATTGAGAATGTTTTCGACACAGCAATTCAGCTTAATGTCAAAACTCATCATGACTTAATAAATTGGACATTAATCATGAGTAAATATTAATAATATTCATATTTTTAAAGTTCTGAGTGTATCCTTGAGTTCTGAGATAGAGAGGAAAAAGCACAAAGGCTGCAGCCGGAAGTGCCCATCTCTCCCCTGTGTGCATATCCGTTTCCGGCGCTTTTATTATTGTGTCTCCTGCAGTTTTGTAGCTCGTCATAAAGCGTGACTGCCTCCTAGTTCCATTTAGCTATAGTGCTCACACAATTTAATTCAATTGCAGTATCCGATTTCTCCGAAACACTCTCCCGTCTGTACGAGGAACACGCAACTGCCCTCCAAGTTGCGGTGTCCAATTATCGCAAGAAGAATGCCGAATTACGAAAAGAAAGGTGAGTGCCTCAAACGATTTTCCAGCCAAATTGATACCAACGAAAACCGAGTGGCGTGCAGACCCGCCTGCCACTTGGCCATCTTTCAGGCATGGGAAACATTCCTGCAGGAGGTCGAAACCGATTCACAGGCCTGCAACGATGTGGCCAGCGTCCTTTCCCGCCAGGTTAGTCCTTAAACTACCCTTTTCATCACCACCAAAAGTTGCCGAAAGGCAAATGGGTTAATGGCAAAATCGTGTCGCGTTAAATATTCAGTTTCCCTCACTGGAAATAGGACCGAAAGACTCGGCAATGCAGTTGCTATAGAGGATGGTTAATTAAAATATTTTTGGAAACCAAGCACAATGCTTTATTGATTTGTATTTTTCTTTTTTGCATGCTCTTAGAAACAAACGCCAGATTTCTATTAATAATATATGTACATATATGATAATTTTATTAGTACCAGTTACCGCATCGATCGGCTGGGTAATCCACATGTGAATGTGGCCTTGAAGCCGCAGAAAAAAAATATTCCCAATTTGCATTATAAAAAGCAGACTTTAATTATGGTTAATTAGTGGGGGGCGTGGCTGCTGCGGGGCCCTGGGAAATGACATGTGTTTTTCGAGTGCCGAATAATGTTGTTGCGCTGCCGTGTTTGCTTTGTTTTTTGTTTGGCTTACACATTTAATTTTCATTTTTCACGATGATTTGCCCTTTTTTAACGCGAGTGCGTTGGCAGAGGCCAACAAAAAGTATGGCATACATAATTTATTTAAACCCCAACCTCCAGGTGTCGCGACCAATGCTGGATAAATCCTTTCATCGCAAAGTTCAAAGCCGTAAAATATTCACACACAGGGAGTCTTTCGAGACTATTATCGCAAAGACTGAAGAGAAGCTGTCAAAGGTGAGTTTAATTAGCAAAGAGTCTTGATTAAGGCCATTGAAATCCCAAAAGTAATCTAAGCGAAGAGGGCTTTAAAGTTAGTTAAAGTTCTGAAACGCGCGGCAACAGTGCGTATGCGTATTGGGCCCGTACTTAAACTGAAAGCC
Organism: Drosophila fuyamai; assembly: GCA_018153365.1. Lineage (NCBI taxonomy): Eukaryota > Metazoa > Arthropoda > Insecta > Diptera > Drosophilidae > Drosophila > Drosophila fuyamai. The sequence goes on from JAECXW010000758.1 coordinate 5,303,661, forward strand.
CTGCTGGGCCACAATAAGCATACGCACTGCTGGCCCGATTCAAATTGCCCGTCCATTGTGCGTGTGCCCATTCACCCTTTTCTGTGATTACCAAAACCCAAACTCTAACCGAAACCAACCCAATGCAACCCATTTTTGTACCCCCACAGTGCCGAGTGGACTACAAGCAGTGCCACCTGGCCCACCGACAGAATCCCAGCCAGCACTCGCTCACCGAATACATCGACGCCCACAACGCGTACGTGCAGCAGCTGCATGCCACCAATGGCATGCTAGAGGCCTACCACTCGGACACCCTGCCCCAGCAGATGCAGGAGCTGGAGGAGATCCACAACGACCTGGTCGCCATTGTGTCCGACTCGCTGATGCAGGGCGCCGAAGTAATTGCCGGCAAGGTGAGTGCCCCGCCAGGCGGTGATTTATCACTGCAGCAGGTGGTTGTGCCCTGGTGTCACCATATTGTATGCCACATCCACCACTACACATCCACTGGCACCTGGAATTCGAGTTAATTTTTGCAACGCCCTTTGTTTCCTGAAAAAATAAGTTGTACACGATTATAATAATTGCCCGGTGTAGCAATTTGCCGTGGTAATTTGCCTAATGCGTGGGCAGGCCCTGGCTAATGATGGCCACACTTTTTACCTAGCTCGTGGTTTGTGGTAACTACAAAAATATTATGCCTTCATATAGATAGGTAAAAGGTCCTGGTAATAGCTTTGTGGTATACACAACACCAAATAATGGTTAAGTAAAGTAAGTTCTTATAAAGGTAGAAAGTGGAAGGCCTCTGATTATATTGTAGTTTCAAGTAAATAAAATATTTTAAATGGTAAATTAAGAAATAAAGGGTCTTAGGCCCAGAGAATGCAGTACTTACTTGAATATCTTTGTAATAGAAAGAGATAGGCCATCAAACAATTTATATTTTTGGGTAAAGGCAAAACCTATTTAAAATATATACCAAGATTTATCCCCTTACAGATTCTAAATAAGTTCTCTTTAAGGGGAGACCATATTAATTGTTGCTAAAGGATGTTAAGATAATGTCTTAAACAAACTTATGTGAACAGCAAATAATACGATTTTTATACATCTCCTCAGGCCAATGACCAATCCAAGCGGTACAACAGCCTGACAAACCAGTGCAGTGCGGTGTCACCTCAACAGGATCTGGTGAACTTCGTCCGCCTGCTGGCCCAGCCGTCGCAGGCCCAGAAGATTCCCCGACGGGTCTTTGCGACGCCCCAAGTCGAGGCTGGCGAGGAGGCGGGTGACCACAATGTGAGTAGCCAGTGAGACACCTATCCGGCGGGTTTAAGTGAATGTCCTCGTGGGCATCTGTATGTGTCCTTTGCAGGAGATGACGCCCTTCCTGCGGAATGAGCTGGTCTTCGACCGACACTCCACGTTGTCGCAACGCTCCGCGCTGGAGTCGCTGAAGCGAGAGGCCATCGAATTGGAATTGCAAATACGTCAGCTGCAGGTGAGATGAATTGACCAAACAGAGAAAGAAATACACGATATCGTATTAAATATATATCTCAGGTGTTCAATGTCGAAATATTTCCAATGATTTCATACAGAATGAAGGATTGTGTTGTATTCCCAATATATTTCAAAGAACGAAAATAAGAGTAATCATATTTGAAACAATATCGTATAAGATGATGTTCTTTAAAGAGACCTTTGCTCGCTTTCTGTGGAGAGCACTTTAATATCCGAGTTACATTTATAATATTTATCTTGAATCTTGCAAATTAATGAAGCCACGACCATCGCGAAATAGATTTCAATTACTGAAATTAATCATATTAAATCTAATATTTCAAAAGATTTGTAGCACTTACTTATTGAGGGTAATGTTAGCAAGAACTGCCTCACACAAATATTGCGCAAATTATAATCTGTATTCGTCATAAGAGTCGTGAAGAGCGAAATGTAAATCCAAAGATAAAGGCAAACTTGGTGACTCTGTTTTAATAAGTAATTATTTGTTAGTTAAGAAGATGTGCTACCAATCCAGGCATTTGCTCACCCATTTACTTCCTATGAAGAGGATCATCGAATTGAGTACAGTAACCAAAGCTAGGCCCATGCGAAAATGGTGGTTCGTGCGATAAAGAAACAACCTTTTGATTATGCCATCTCTATCGATTTTTGTAACCCAAAAAGGATCTGGAAACATTACACTTGGAGTAGACTGGTTGACCAGATAATAAAAACTGCAAATCTGCGCCATGCTCATAATAGCCTCAAAAGTGGCTATTAGACTACAGCCTTTCTTCAAGTTAAAGAAATAGAAGCAGCTGTTTAGTCTAGGAATATTTTGAAATTTTCTCCTAATGGTTTGCCAAGAAGAACGAGCACAAATTTGGGCGAGTATATTCGCAGCAGAAGACATTTTTAAACGATTAACGACAGAGAAATATATATGCTCAGAAAAAATTCTAGTGAAAGTTTCCAACTAGCCTACTACTTACAGAAATGTTAAGTTCTTATATCACTTATTTAAATTCTGGGGTAAAAAAATACATTTTGAATGCATTTGGTAAAGATTTATTTTTGATAATGAAATGAAAATTAATTGGCTGACTACAGCTCCTCGCTGTCCGATAAGAGTACTTCGACATCACTTGTAGCAGTACGATCAGTGGATTTTTCCTGGAACTTACAAATTAATGAAACAACCACCATTATGAAATATGTTTCAAGTGCTGGAAAACTTCTCCTTAAATTAAAATCGAATTTAATAACATTGGGTACACTTACTTATCGATGATAATGATATTAAGAATTGCGTCAAACCAATGTAGCGTAAAAGATAGCTAACATTTGTCATGAGAGCTGTAAAGACTGAAATGTAGATCCATAGGAAGAGGAAAACTTGGAGACCCTTGCGAAATATAATAAGAATATTTAGATAGTTTATCTATTCCTTAATCAGTTTGGGAATTCTCACCCATTTGCTTCCTATGAAGAGCAGCATAGAATTGAGAACTGTAACCCAACCGAGTCCCATGCGAAAGTTGTGATTTGTGCGATGAAGAAAGAACCTTCGGATTATGCCATCTCTATCAAGTTTGGTGACCCACAGCGGATCCGAAAACGTTGCACTTTGACTTGCCTGGTTGACTAGATAATATATACTGCAGATCTGGACCACGCTCGCCAAGGCTTCAAAAATTGCTATGAACTTGCAGCCTTCTTCCAAATTAAAGAAATAAAAGCAGCTGTTCAGTCTGGGGAAAAACTTCGATTTGCGCCTGATGTTCTGCCAGCGGAATCTTGCCCAATTTTGGGAACAGACTAGTGCATTCTGAACAGATGACATTTTCAATTATTAACGATAGACTGTGGGAGATATAGTTAAAATCTGGAAAAATTCTGATGACAGTTTTCAACCAGCTTACTTTTAACTGGGAATTTTTTATTTTAGTAACTACGACTCGTGATTTAAAATAAATCTTTTGAAAAGGCAATCAAATATTTTTAAATATCAAAAGATAATTTAAGAGTAGCGCAAATTTAACCATTTTATTATCCCAAAATATTTTTGGGATAGAACCATCTCTACTCTGTATTAAGACTAAGAAAAGCATCACATAAAACGCTTACATTAGTTTCACGATATCAAGCGATATACAAATTGTTTTTGATTTTTTCCGAGTTTAATTATAAGTATATCCCTAATTGTTTCCCCGCAGGACTCCATTGAGGCACTGAATCGAACGCAGACCCGCGGAATCGAGGGTCAGCTGTACAACAAGGTCAACGAGCTGCAGGAGGATTTGTCCATGAAGAAGTTCGACCTGCGGGCCAAGCAGATCCATTTGGCGGCCATAAGAGCTCAGGTGAGTTTATTTGGCGAGGTGAAAAGCTCGCAAGTTTAGCGGGAAATGAAACCCATGAAAAAGCTGGGAAAAGCGGGTAAAGTATCCAAATGAAAATTAAGTTTTGGCCATGGGAAAGCTTTCACTTAGCTTTCCACGGACCTGTTGCTGGCAGCTTTTCTGAGGGTGCTTTTCATGGCCGAGATCTAATGAGTTCCATTAGGCGGGGTCGGGACCCCCGACACGCCCCCCGTTTGCACGCTCGAAAGTACAGATGAACTGGCGCTCGTATGTAGGTCAAACAGCTGATTGCCGACTGCGCATGTGACCCAAGCGTTTCGCCGTCTCTCTCGCTCTTTGTTGGCCGTGGAAAGCCGCCAGCAGCCAGCAGCCAACTGTGGGTTAGGTTCGTCCTTCGTCCTTCGCCTTTCGCTTAGTCCTGCGGTAGATTAGCTTGTGCGTGGTCAGTGCGGCAATATGGCTTGATTTTCTCCAGCGTGTTTTCCCAGTTGCGTGTTTTTCGGGGCTGCTCTACGGAAAATTTCCCTCTGTGTGTGTTATTTACTCTGTGATTTACTTTGTCTATGCGTAACAAACAATTACTACTGTGTGTGGTGGGGTGGCCAAAAAACTCGCTTTCTTTTGACTGTAACCTCAACCTCGGAGGCTCCAAAGTGAATCAGCTGTTGGCCGAACAGGGCTCGGAAAAGCGGAAAAGCCAACTGAGAGAGAGAGAGAGAGTGGAAATTGCATGCCGAGCGTTGCCAGACATTTGCCCTTAGCCCGATGTCGCTGTTTATAAAAGCAGCGTGCAACGGTCGCTCCAAGTCAGTCACGTGCTTGCATCCCGACGTATACGTAACGCGGCTCGCCAGCTCCGCTCTTGAATGATCCGCTCGACAAATTAGCCGTAGCCGTATCCGTAGCCGTAGTGCCGTAGCCGTAGTTCCGTAGCCGCATCCGTATCCGTAGCCGTGTCCGTAAGCGCGTCGTCGTCGTCGCAGTCGTTCTTCGTCGCGTCTGAGGTGTGATTGGCTGCCAATCGCGCTTAACTGGAGGGGCTACCTGAATAAAAACTACGCAAAACGAAACACAAACCTTCAAAAAACAAATAATTGAAATCTATATATTCCCAAAAAACAGACACCACTCATATATATATTCATATATATATATATAGCCTCCTAATATGTATGCATAATTTTAGAGCGCAGTTCAGGGCAGGCTTTTCTAGGCGAGTTGTTCTCTATTTTGATAGCAAACACAAGATAAATTGAATTGAGTTCAGCGCGTAAGTAACCAAACGATGATCAAAATAGTAATGCAACCAACTAGTCGACAGTCTATGTAAAATAATATAGCTTTATTTATCAATCACGCATACGCACCGTGCGCCCAACGAATTCGATTCCAAAATATACAAAAAAAATACAATAATTACGATGAATCAATGTAGCACTGCCAGAATTTCTCAGAATCTTTTGCTTGCCTTTCTACCAACATTCTAGCCAAGTAGTCGAAATTCGTGGCCCAAGCGCCAAATTCACCCATCAGAAGCTAGAGCAAAAAAACACAACTCAAGAATTAAATAATCTAGCTAACCAACTCTCGTATGTACTGTAAATAACCAATACTCTTTGCTAATCTAGATGTAGTTTAACTTATCTTTACTTATCAGTAATTGCAACATCAACTATGTAAAAATCTATCTAGAGCTAGAGGCTCGGCTCGCTTTGCATTTTGTAATTTCGTGACCTTTGTGCCTGCACCGCACCACCCGAATGTGGGTGCAGTCGCAATCGCACCCGTACACGTACTTGTAACCAACCACGAACCACGAACCACGTACCACCCAACAACCACCCACAACACACACTCCGCATCCGTATCCGCATCTGAATCTAAATCTGAATATACGCCATCGATGTCGCGAGGAGTGGAAATCCGTTTGTGAACGGCCAACTCTTGAGAAAAATAAGACTAAGACTAAGACAAACTCGGCGACACATTAAAAATTGTTTTATAAAAAAGAGAAACAAAAACACATTGCGTAAATAGCAGTAGCCGAAAGCCACACGCACACGTACACCCCCCTTACAAATATATTTAAATAAATATATATACTATATATATATACATCTGCCCATCATGCGCGTTATCGTTCTGAAAAAGAATCGGCCTAACAAACGCGGCACGCCCACGGCCACGGCAGCGGCCACCTCCTCGCGAGAACCGCCAAAAAAATCGCCGTACGCAAAAGTAAGAATTTAAACTCGATACTACCAATATTTGGTTTCAATTTTCGCCGATGAAATACTCGTTATCGCGATAACGAGCGTTTCAGCCTTTGTTTCCTGTTCAATTTGCCAGTGCAATCAATTTTTGAGATACACCACAATATACTCGTATGTTTTGTGTACATTTGCCTGAATTTCCCATGCAAATGTGCAAGTTTTCGCGCCGCGCGTTTATGTTTCATGATTTCGAATGCAAATGCAATTACTTAGCCGTAAATATCAGCATGTTTAAGTAGCAATCTGTGCATATCCTAGCTCAAAAATTGGTTGTAGTGGCCAGGCATGCTATAACTATTTACCTAACAAAATATTCATTTTATTTACATGCGATAGAAATAACCATATGTTTTGCGTACGCTAAAAGCAAATTAGATTGCGAGCCTGTAAACTAATATACTATTATACATTTTCGAGTGTAATGCGTATTTTCTTCTGTATCATTAAGAGTACTTGCTTTTAAAAATAAGAAATGCAACCACTTCCAAAGTAATAATTTAGGTATGACCTTGATATATTTAAAATATAAATATGGGATACAATTAAATTATCTTGCATACAATTAAGCTTCCTCGCTTTGTGTGTAGAGCACTTCCGTTTCCTGCACATTGCGGCGAAGTTTTTCCTGTAATTTTAAAACTAACGAGGCAACCACAGCGCAGAAATAGATTTCCAGAACTGTAGGTGGTGCAAATTAGAAAATAATCTGATTTCTTTTTGGAATACTTACGAAATGAAAAAGTATGAATGAACACTGGATGCAGGGATATTTCTTGCATAATATCAATGAATGTGCTAATCATCATGGTTATAGCCGTAATGCAAATCCACAGAACTAGACAAGATATGTGACCCTGAAAAGGATTTGATATGGTTTAAAATAATCAAACATTTAAAAATGTTGGCTTATGTTAATGGTTTTATTATTTCATATTTTAAACAATACTCGTTTTAAAATTTTAACAGCAATTGTATATATAGTTTATGCTTAAGACCCCAAGAAAATAGTCACCCATTTGGTTTTTCATAAAACTTTGGATAGATTTTAACCCCTTAAGCTAACTTACCCATTCAGCACCTACAATGAGCAGTAAGGACCTCAGCATAGTCAAGGTGTGCAGGGCCTTACTAAAATAGAGATTGGTTTCAAAAATCGGCATCTTCGTATTCGGACCGAGCATGTCCCCGTCGGGTTCCCTTGTGACCATTAGCGAATCTATGGACTCCGTTGTGGTCGTCCATACTGCCATTTCCATTTTCATCTCTAATTTGTAGATACTGCACATTTGCAGGATATTAACCAAGGCTTCGAATACGGCTATCAACTTGCAGCCCGTTTGCAAGCCAAAGAAATAAAAGCAGCTGGTCAGACCCTTCATTTGGTGAAGATTTCGATTAAGTTGAGTCCAGCCATTTGGCGATTCTAGTAAATTTCGAATATACGACATTCTCGAACGATTTCTATAGATTACCAGAATAAATGCCGATGAACGTTCGGCTGCCAGCCTACTAATGAACTTTTCATCGGCAGCCTCTGATTGAGTTTTGGGCTTTGGGCTTACTTCCGATTGGCCATTCGGAGTTAAGTGCACAAGAAAATCCAATTTGATTTATACGCTGCGCCAAAGAGAGCCCGAAAATGGAAGAAAATCTAAAACAATTCAATTTTCCAAGTGTGGCTGCCAGAAACAAAAAAAAAATCGTTTCCTCCTGTTCCGCCAGAACCCACCCTCCACCTTCCCCCTGCTACTTGTTCAACTTGTTCCGCCCGATTCGATGGCACAATCAGTTGCCCATAAGCGAAATTCCTTTACTGATTTCCTTTTAAAAGCATTTTTCGAATTGTCTTGACTGCGAAGGAGCCACTTGAGTCTGCCCTTCGGCTTTTTTCGCTCATTTCACATTTATTCGACTTCCTTTTCGGCCCTGTTTCAAAAGCCTAGGGCCAAGTCGTGTTTCCCATTTATTTATTATTGTTTGGCGTGCTGCTGCTGCTGTTGCTGCACTGACAACTTAAAAAAATGCTGGATATTCCTTAACTGTTGCCAGCCAATATGCTGAAATTTATTCATTTCGATTGAAAGTCGAAACTCATTCAATTAATTAATCGCATGAAATGGAATTATTCCTTTTTTGTTGCCAATTTAAAATGCACAAATGGACCACCTGCAAAGGCGATTAATTTCGCAGGACTCGAGAAGATCTGCTGTTCTCGTTTTGGGCTTTTAGTCCCCAGGATTTATGTCGTGTCGCCGCGCGCGCTCCCAAAACTGAAGGTCAAAAGCTGTGCTCCTAAAGGGTTAATTTTAAATTTATGGCCGTGCCCTTCTTACTTATTCCTGGCGAATGTGAATCCTTGCCCAGGGACCTAGGCCAAATCCGTAAGCCAAGTCCGTAGGCCAATCGTGAGTGGAGGCAACAAATTTGCACGTTAACCGCAACCAAAGCAACAATGGCTCCCTCAATTTATTTAAGTGTGTGTGTGGGTGTGCTGTGTGTATGTGTGTGTGTGTGTGTGGGTGTATGTGACGAGTGCGTGTGTGGGTGACACAGTGATATTTCTCTGGGTCCTGACACGTTATCTGGCCAACAACTCTCGTGTCGTGCCGGAAAGGACCGGCCCGTGTTGGTTCCTACTTTATTTTATTGCTTTAATAAATATGAAATGCGCTCACTTTTTTCCGGGGCAGGCACTCCAAAAGGCATTCGGCATTCGGCATAGTTTTGCTTTTTCCGCGTCACTCCATCGCCCCTCGAGTGCCTCCAATTAGTTGCCCAAATTGGGTTCTTCTTTATGACAATCCTCTTAATCTTAATCACCCCGACTTGATGGCCACCAGGAATTGATGCCTGCGCGCTCTGAATAGGAATATTTATACGCAAACGCCTGCATGTCTTTCCGGTCTATGGGTATGAAAGCATAATTTGCTCGGGCATAAATTTTAATTAATCATAAAAACGCTGGCATAAAAATGCCAACAGGTCCTGGCAGCGTTTTCTTTTTCTCAGCACTCTCACTCTCTCTCTCGCTGCTCAATCCCCTCCAGCCATCGCCTAGCCCACAACAACATCCAGGAATTCATATTCATGTTTAATAATAAATCACAAGATGCCGCTGTAGAGGAGTTGGAGCTGCCCGCGGGCAATTGCGGTTGCATCCTTGGAATCCGCACAGAAACACTGCGAAAGCTGCCGCGAGATGGCAAAGTCAAATGCCAAAGGAAGCCCCAGTAAAATGGCGCTGGCATAAAAGGATTTGCGGCTAAAGGCAAATTTAATTAAAGACATCAACGCCGCCTCACACACAATGGCGCCGAATCAGGAGCAAATCCTTGCCTCAGCCCTTTTAATTGCCCACTACCTGTTCCTGTTCAGCTGAAAACCACCAGAAGGACGAACAATGAACAATGGGAATTCATTTGCGAGTTTTGGTATCAATTAACCGACCGCCCATTCATCATCAGTATCGTATCTAACGGATGTATGCTTCAACTAATTTAGTGAATGAACACGCGGCACAAATGTTCTGTTCTCTGCAGTTTTGCATTTTACGCTGAAGCTTTTCGCTGTTCCCTGATAAATATTTAAGTGGCAGGGTCACCACTACAGATAGTACACAAATAAACTCAAAGAATCTCAGCAGTCAAATGATCCGACCGTGAAATACCCTAAACTCACTATCAAACTTATAATTTTTAAAGAACTTTATACAAGTGTGACTCAAAAACTGGCAAATCGAATTATTTTATTGACAATTTTTTAAAGTACAAAATTTTTGTATCTTAACTTGATTGATAGAATAAATGTGTTTCAAAATTGAACATTCTGAGCACAGTTGAATTCGATTACTTGATAAGTCACAAAACGTTTCTTCTACAAAATTACATTCCTCACATTTTCTGTACCCCTGAAGTACTGGGTATAAACAGCTGTAGAAATAGATACATATACTAGGGGCCAAGTGGGAGTATCCTTTGGGGTCGTTTGGCTGGAGTTGACATACAAATAGACAGTTGGACAGACAGATTTTGGCTGTTTGGCGCTCTAGAGATTTCACATTTCGTTGACGCACGAATGGCACAGAAAACACTTTTCAGTTCCGATTCCTGGCACTCGCCACGGGTTTCTGGGATATCTGCATGTGGGTGTGTGTGCATTCATTAAAATTTCATTCGAAAATCAGCAGAAATGCTGCTGTAATCTCTTCTAGTCATTTGTTTTGCCAGCCACGAGAACTTGCCATTGTATTCCCCTCGGTTCGCTGCTCCTTGGAAGGGAAACATTCGCCTGTCAGCAGGAGCCAAGTTGATGGAAATCTGTGAAATTGGTAGAAAAAGTGCAAGGACAGGCAAATCGTAAGTTGATATGCTTGTGTCTTGAATATTTTATTGCTGGAGAGATAAATCTGATCCAGTTCTGAATGGATGTGCCTAGCTTAGCAGTGAGCGCAAACTAAATTTCACTTCGAACACAAGCATTACTTGTAAATTAAATATTAGTAAGGACATGAGCTTACACCATAACGTGAGAAATTTGGTCAAGCTCGGACTGTTGTGCTTTTAAAGGCCCATAAATAATTTACTTAGTAATTCTGATTTGGTTGCTATTTTTAGTTAAAATGAGGCATCGATTTTACATTTCAAACTTTAGGTTAAAACGGGAAGGCAAGCTAACTTAGGGAAATTAAGACCCAGACCGAAAGCACAAGCTCGTTTGTGCAACCGACGACATCAACTATCTTCACATCACTTTTCGAAGATTTAATTTTTTGACCCATTTTTGCATTATTGATAAGGGGTTAACCATAATTTTGTACAACAATAAGTCAAAAATTAAATTTTTAACGAGGTATTACATTCCAACTTTCGACCATTATTTTCCAGGGTTTTGATCAAAAAACGGATATAAAAGTATATTTTTTCGGATCTTCGGATTTCACCATTTTTTATTTTGCGGAAAATCGACCAAAATGAAATTTTTGAGCTGTGAATGCCACTCGATTGGAAATTCCATAAGGAATTCAGGGAGGTATGGCATTCCAACATGGGACCAATATTTCCAAGGGTTTTGATAAAAAACTTAAAAATAATTGTTGGTTTTTTTCGAATCTTATATTTCAAAATATGCTTTATGCTCATCAATTTGGGTAAAAGTCTTTAAGTCTTTAATCGGATTTTATTAAAATTAAACAAGATGCCAACTTGGGTTCTCCCTATTAATTTAACTAGAAAATCGTTTGATCTTTCCTGCTGTCTTTGTAAATCGAATAACATTTTTATTTCTCCCCCGACGGCTTCGGGGAAATTTACGATTGCGTCAAAAAGTATGCCATTGCTGGCCAGGCCAATAAAGTCCGTTCTTTATGGCGGACCGAAGTCGAAAGAAGGATTTGGTCGAAAGGCGGGAAGGACCTAATGGTTTTAAAATGCGCTCACCCACTAATGCGAACCCTTCAGATCCGTTTTCCCGCTTCTGCGAGACCGACGGCTGTTTATCTGACATTCATAGTTTATGTTCCATGTTCTGCTCACCTTTCTCAACAAGATAAACGCAGCAGAATTTCCCTGGAAAAATGGGACGAAAGAAAATGAGGGAAAATATGGCAGGTATAGAGGGAGCGAGGGCAGGAGAGCCAGCAATGATAAAACTAGTAAAGCATACAACATTGTTTGACTTTGTGGATTTGGTGAGGCATGGAGCAATTCCACTCGGTTTCAGATTCGCCTGAACTGCCACCTACTTTCCGCCGAGCGCCTCAAAGCATTTTTGGCAGTTAACCCGTAAAGATGATAAATGCGAATGTCTTTGCCGTTTGAGTTTGAGTTGTTGCAGTGCCTACTCAACGAATTTATGGGCATGGGCACGGGCACCCGAATCAGCAAACAAAACGAGAAGGAAAACAATCAGAGAAAATGGAAAAAAGGCGAGGCCAAGCTGCTTGAGTTTTCTTCTCCTTGGGAGATTGACAGGCCAAGCAGGCCAGCTGGCCGAGTGCCATCGTTTCCATCGTCCCCTCCACTGCATCCGCATCCTTCGGATCCGTCCACTTTCCAGGCAAACAGAAAGTCACATTAATCAACACTTAAACGTTTAATTGCCGTACATTAATCTTGAGGTTAAGCCGCCACCGTTTGGCCAACACCCCAACACCCACCACCCCCAACCCCAAATAACTGTCAATTTGGCCCGGCCCGGTGTATATGTGGGCGTGTTCTTGCGGCCTTTTTCCAACTGCCACGGCATTAATTGTGTCATTTGGCAATTAACTTTCCAGAACCGCAAACTGCGAGTGCGGGGTGACAAATTCGGGGCTCGCCGCTTGTAAATATTGATGAGCCGCGGCAAATCTGGCCCGAACCGAGCGAGCTGGCCAAACAGTTGATGGACCGTTGCCAAAATTATGTTCGAGCTTATGCCGCTGGCTTGCAGCTGTCGCAGTTTTGATTGAAATATGAGCGTGGAACTGCCAACGCGGTGACCTCAGTCACAGCCAGGCATTCTGGGGAGCAGGGGATTGAGGGGAGTTGGGGATTCTGGGAAGTCCTGGCTTTCACGACGAGTTAATTAATTTCCACGTTGACATTTCACTCTGCTGTATATTTAATGAGCGGGCTTCGGTTACGGCTGCGGTTTCACTCCCTGCCTTTCACTCTATTTATCCGAATCAACGTATATTTTCCGGCCTGGCAAACAAGTAAATGTTGTGGCGAAAGTTGATACTAAGATCTTAATAGGTGTCTAAATAAATGTCATCATTTTATTTAGAATGTGACTTGTTTATATACCAATAAATTAATATTTCAAATAGTGGTGATTATAAAATTCATAACGAACAGTTTAAGATACAAACTATTTTTTCTACTCGATTAAAATTTGTATATTTATGTTTTGATTTTATGATATGATTTATGTTTGTTTGCCATACAAATATATCGAATGAAATTTGGTATCTTAATTGCAAAATTAATTCAAAATGAAAATTTGTAGAAACATTTTATTTCCTCAATTTGATAAAGATTTGTATATTTATGTTTTTATTTTATGGCATGATAGTTGTTAAAAACTACAACATATATTTATACAAAGCAGTTAGTGTTAACATTTAGGAAATATACACCAATCTAAGCTAACATGAAACCTATTATGAAAAAAACTTTTTATTTGAAAAACACTTTAAATTCTTAATGTGATTCCAGTGCTGCCCTATTTCTTGAGTAATTTATGCTTAAAGTTTTCCCAGCCTCTTTTTAGTTCACGTTGACAGTACTTATCCGCATCAACATATATTTTCCGGGCTGGCAAAAAAGAAAAGCCGTGGCGAAAGTTGATCGTAAGAGCCAAATAGATGTCTAAATAAATTCCATAATTTCATTTGGTCGCTGCATATTCAATAAGCGAAACTTTGGCCGCAAGGAAAATAAAATAATAACGTTTACCAGCCGCATAATCTATAGCCATCTCTTTTTCCGTCTTGGCTTACACTTCTATCTATCTCTTTCTGCACTGCAAGTGCAAGTGTGCGAGTGTGTGAGTGTATTTGCCTTTACGAGTTGCATTTCGCCTTCAAAAGGAAAAGTTTTGCACTATTTGCTTGGCACTTGTCTTTTATTTTGCCTTACACTTATACGTCCCCTTCTGCCGCTGCTGCCATTTCGCCTCCATTTTCTTGGTTTTTTTATTTTCCGCTTTTTCAATTTTTATTTATGCAAATAAGTTTCGCCTGGCATTGTTGCCCGCCGCTGCTTGTTATCGCATAAGGATGTTGTTACAAGTTTACTACTCATTCCCTCCTTCTGGCCCGCCTTTCTCGTTGTCTATATATCTTGTCTTTTTATTTTCCTTTGTATTTTGCTGTATTCTGCCGTATTTTCTTTTTGGCCCGGCCAGCATGTAGATGTTGGCTACGGCTGGCCGCCCACGACAAGTGTTACGAGTGTCAGTAAAATAGTTGAATAATGGCAAATGCCATCGCAAAGGCAATGGGCAATGGCAAAGGCACCAGAAGTGATACTGTCTGCTCTTCGTTGTCGAAAGTTTAATTATCACTGTGTTTTCCCTCTGTGTGCCATGTGAGTTTTAGTTTGCTGTTTGAATTTTAAACTTTTCCCTCCCCCGTTTTTCTGACTGGCATTTCTGTGGCCTGAACTGCGAACTTTGTGCATTTGAACTGTTTTTCCCCTCCCATCTGTCATACTTTTTTTTTTGTTTTTCGGCTTTATATTTTGTGTGTGTGTTCCAGCAGTCCATTTCTGTGGTCAATGGCCATTGCATACTTTGAGGCAAATTCGAAGAAATCACGCATACGCCATGTGCTCGGCAATTAACTCGAGCGCCTGAGCATTTTGTAATGCCCCTGCGCCAGCCAGGCAGTCATGCCGAAAAATTTCCATATTCATGTGCACACACTCACGCATTTTATCGCAGTTGCAATTTTTTTGCCGGCCCCAGCCTCATGCATTTTTATTACTGCTGTCGTTAGTGCTTTGCATATATTATTAGGAGGCGGTTGTGCAGCTGCAGCTGCAGAATGTGTCCTGTGCCTGTGGGTTTGAGTGTGGGTGTGTCGCCTGCACATTCCCCATCAAGAGCAGCGTGCACCGCACTCATTTGCAGCGTTTGAAATATGCCAAGGAGCTGCCACAAATTTGTGTGCCCAGAAATCAATGAACAGCTACACAACGAAAAAACCAATCTAAGTTTTGAGAATAAATATATATATTGGTTCTTGTCCCAAGATTTAATTTAAGGGTACAACATTTCATTAAATAAACCACGCTTTAATTGTGGATTTATTGATAATTAAAAAAAATATATGTATATTTTTAAAAGTCTAGGAATATTATATAGACTTTTAATGATTAGCGTTCATTTATTTTTTATGAACTTTTATCGCACTATGCTTTTAGCAGCACAACTCTCCAAATTAATTTCTGTTGTTCTTATTCAATCTCTGTGCATCATGAACTACAAGGCTTATATATTCCGAAGCCAAATCAAATGCTAAACCATTTTCCCCAAGTGCAGGGAATGGGTTTTTGCCTAACGAAGGACTCCTTTTTATTTTATTACTCTCATTTCACTTCCTCTCAGCTTGAAGTACCTTATAGAGCAGGCACTTCATTACGCTAGCCCAGCATTTCTCAGGAATCAAGAATCAGGAATCAGGGAGTTTCGCTGCTTTAGGTGAATGGTAAACGGTGCCACGTGATTCGCATAGACAAGCGGATTTGCATTGATCGTGGCTGCAAATGAAAAACGCGACAGCCAATTCAGTGACACCATCAATTTGCGATAAATCAATGCGATGCTGTGGAAAGTGGGTGAGCTGCAAGTGTGCATGTCATTTAATCTCTGCCTTCGCTGACGTCGTGACAACTTGATTGCGAATCTCGCCTGAATTGTTCAGTGCAATTTCGATTCGGTTGGGTTCGCATTGGTTAGCATTGCCAGTTGCCATTTGCCCAAAAACTTCGTGGCACGTTTCGGGGCTTCAATTAAAGGCTCGTTTGGGGGAAACTTTACAGTGGCCAAGTGCCCGGCACTAGTCTCATTTGAAGTCCCAGTTCCAGCTCCTATTGTACATGAAAATATGCTGGAAATACAATAAATGAGGCGAAGGTAGACCAGAGCGAGTAAGTGCAACTGGTACAAGGCCGAAAGTTTTTGCAGCACATCGAGAGCCACAAAGCGCAGAACGTGGCGCTTTCTTTTATACATTTGGCTCAGGTACATATATGTATGGTAAAGTATAGTGTATGTATTATAGTACCAGCAGTATAGCACTTTCAATGGCTGTTCGGAAATGTGCGAGTTCTGGCCCATTCGTGGTATCTGTGTGTGTTTTTGTGTGGGCGTGTCGCATTTAAGCCGCAGAAATCGCCTTGGGGTCTACCATCTTATGTGGCTTTAATAGAAAACGAGCGGAAAATCGCTTATTATGCCAAAAGGAAATAGTTGCTCATCCCCCCTTTCAGCCTTTCTTTCTTTTACTTTTGCTAGAAATGTGCCACCGACAGCGGCCGTAATTTGACTTTATATATTTCTCGGTCTTAGCCATGAACCGAGTTCATGCTAGATTTGGCTTGCCAGCGAATGTAGGCCAAAGCTGGGGGGGATTTTCAAAAAGCAAAACTACTTAATTGCACTGGGACTCCTAGATCTCTGAGTGGCTTAAACTTCTTGTTTTCAGCCGTCATCTATACAAATCTATGACGATTTGAATCCAATTAAAGGATTCAAATCGTCATCGATTTGTATAGATCAGCAGAGAAACAGTTTACGTGTCTGGCATAGCTATCGTTTCATTTCCCTTTCATTGTGCTGCTCATTTGCCTGTGAACCCAAACAGTACACTTATAAAAAAGCAGCACGACAGTAGGTTTATCTCTCCTGGTTTTATTGCATTACGAATTTTAATAAAATTGAATTTTGCCATTTTTTTAATAATAAATCAACATACTGAAACAGTAAAGTTGTTAGCCGCTAAAAATGAAAAAGGAGTACGCTTCGCTTTTTCGTTTAATTAAATTTACGTGCTCTCTGACTTTTTTAATATCATAGTGGGAGGTGCACGAACTTCCAACATATTAATTACAAATATCAGAAGCTAATTGAAATGAACAGTAATCAAATTGGTTATCCAACATAATCAATTTTTCTTGATGTGCACACAATGGCCAAGAGGTGGGAAAATGTGAATGGGGGTGTGTGCAGCTGGCTGGTGTTAGCGAAAATATTTTCAAAGAAAACATTGTTCGTGCTTTCCCCTTCGCCCACCGCTCTGCTCAATTTATAAACGATTCGTGCGGCAAATGCATTGGCATGGAATTTTAATTGGATGATTTTTGGCCGGAGCCACGTGTTGTTGGCTAAAAAAGGAGAAACTATGCCATAAACATATGTATTCGCAAAATTGGTGAGCTGGTGAGTTTAAGCAGCTTTGCTGGCCGACAAATATTTCAATGTTGCTCCAGACGCTGTGCTGCCAAAGATAATCCCCTAGCTCGACACATATTTTATGGGGCGTGGTCGTGGGCGTTTTAGGGTCCAGGCACGAACAACTTCCATTTCCACATTGGCAGGCCATAAACGAGCTCGGAACGTGGGTCCTGTGAGCCGGCGGGTGCCATGGCGAGTGTCCTGCGAAGTATACTTGTGTGTGTGTGTGTGTATACACATGTATGCAGGAATATGTATAATGATGTGGTCTTCCAGTCTGTCCTGCCGAGCGTGAAATGTATGACAAAAGGAGCAAAACAAAGCTGGCAAGTGTTAAGCTAAAAATACGCATGCACAGCGCACACACGCAGCCGAACAATGGCCAAAGCCAGCAAAATCAACACCCAGGACCCGGACACGGGGAGCAGCTGCTCAAATCCAATAACAAATTATATGCACTAGACAATTGGTCCTTTATTGCGACAGCGGCGAAAGAAAAGCGGCAAGGACGACGGCGACTTTTATGAGAAAAGTGCAAAATGATTTACGATTATGTTGATAAAATGGCTTAAATAGTATTTTCATTTCTTGATGCTCGAGTGCACTTTGTGGCATCATCCCTGCCACACACTCACACACACACACATACACGCAAGTCGTATCCTTACACCCACACACTTTCAATTGTCTGCTGCGGCAAAAGTGCCGTATGATTTGTTTGCGCTTAAGCAGCGACGACAGCGAAGGAGCTTTTCCTGCTGCATACTTTTCAGCGCCAAGATTACACACATGTGTGGGTGTGCGGGTGTGTGTGTGTGTGCGAGTTTCTGTGTGTTCTAGATGGCTTGAAATATTCATGGCCCTGACGCTCCTTGTCCTTTTCCCATATATATGTATTCCGCCCTTTCACTTGGCCAAGCATCACTTTAAGTCCGCCTGCCAAATGTCTTGACTTTAAAAACTTTTTCCCCCTTTGCATATGAAATCTTTTCTGAAAAGCGGAGTCGGATCACTGGTCATATGCAGCCGGCATTGGTTTCCTTCATGCCAGCTCGGTCTGAATAATGAATGCCCAGGACGCAGCAATCCTCAATTTTTATACCCGTTACTCGTAGAGTAAAAGGGTATATTGTATTCGTGCAAAAGTATGTAACAGGTAGAAGGAAGCGTTTCCGACCCTATAAAGTATATATATTCTTGTTCAGGATCACTAGACGAGTCGATCTAGCCATGTCCGTCTGTCCGTCTGTCCGTCTGTCCGTCTGTCCGTCTGTCTGTCCGTATGAACGCTGAGATCTCGGAAACTATAAAAGCTAGAAGATTGGCATTTTGCATGCAGATTTTAGGAGTTCCTACGCAGCGCAAGTTTGTTTCAAACAGGTGCCACGCCCCCTTTAACGCCCACAATCGCTTATATACGATTTTATTTAAATATAAATTTAAATATTTCGGAAAAGTAAAAATGCAGTTTTATTGTGTTTATCAATACCTATCGAAATGTAGAAGAAATTTTTCAAATCGGACCATTCGTTTAAAAGTTATGCGTGATCAAAGTTTCTATCTTTATCTCCCTCGCACTCCTTTTACCTGAGTAACGGGTATCTGATAGTCGGGGCACCCGACTATAGCGTTCTCTCTTGTTCTTGTTAACTTTTGTCCGCAACTTTTCACTGCACTGCTCAAATCCTAGGATTTTTTTCACATAAACATGAGAAACAAATTTGTATACTTATTAAGAAAAGTAAAATCTTGGAATTTACAAAATATTTAAACGGGATTGTAAAGTTAACATATAGCTTAAGGAGAAATGGTCGGTGGCCTAATTTTTGAAAATTTAGACAAAAAAGTGTCTTAATATTAGATACTTGCTTTTCGTTTTCCAAATTCTCTAACCATTTTCCCATTTTAAGTGTATTGTAAGGATATCCGAAAGCATTAGTTTTTTTTAAATTCTCAAATGTTTAATCCTCTTAAATAACAGTTTATTGGTTCTGTGTATTTATTGACATCTGTAAAAACTTTTAAGTATTTTTATTTAAGCCCTGAATAAACATTTTCTTGAATATTCATCACAAAAAAATTGTATTTGTGAATTAAAGGCCCAAAAAATATTTTTTCTCTGTACACTATCTCCATATGCGAGTGCAGCTGCATCAGTTCTTATTGATTAAGCTACTCTGGAATACGAGGGAAAAAGGCTCTGATGTCTGGATGCAGGAGCGATGAATAAAAAATTAATGCACTCGCTCGGCATAATTGAATGAAACCGCAAACATATCACCGAAGAGTTCATTTCATTTGTCAGCTGCGCGTCGAGGTTAAAATGTGTTCAAATTTACTGACACTTTTCACATTAGTCCTTGAATAGGCCACCTTACTTCTATCTCTTCGCCTTGCCCACAAAACCCATAAAGCTAAATCCAATTACTTTACACACCCCGGGTCCTAACGCGCAATTGAGTTTGTATGGCTGGCTAAAGGCAAATTGCCCGTGAAATTATGGCAAATACTCAAACTTTCAAGGACGAAAAGGCGCCTGCAAAACACATAAATCACATCTGCCCAAGGCCTCGGAATCAAATTGTTGCTTATTTACTATTATTTATTAATATGATTAGATGCGAGTGCTGGCCGAGTGGGGCAAATATAGAAAAACAGGGCCAATAAGTTGTATCTAACCTTAAGCCGCCCCTCAAATCTGAATTAATGGTGAGCTTACGAGGTGCAATCGAAAACGAAATCGGTCTTTAGCCCCCAACAACTGACCTGTCCACTGCCTGACTAAATGACTGAATGACCAAATGACTGACTGATTGACGGACTAACGGACTGACGGACTGACTGACTGACCGATGGACTGGCTCTAATTGGATTTTCGATTTTCTACTTGTTTCACGCACGCAAGTCGCCAGCCCCGTTCACGTTGTTTTTGCTCTTGTCGTCGCTGATGGCGATTAACTTAATTAATGTCACACACTAATGACAACTCAATGCGATTATGCTGACATCTGCATTGGCCGGAGCGCGGGAGTGGCAGTGTGGCACTGTGGCAGTGTGGCGGACTAAATTAAATTGAGAAATTAACAATGGGGCGGCACGAGGCGGATAAATTGGAATTTCAATCGGCAATTCAGCTCGAGTGGCAAACGCGATTAATAAATGAATAGCTAATGAGTGTTCCGCCCGCATACCGCCCAATAATCGCACGAGTGTTGTCGGGAGGACTGACTTTTTAAGCCCCTAATTAGTCCGTTATGAATTGCTCCGCCAACAGGAGCAATCGGAATGGTAGAGCAAACTAATTGAGATTGGGTTGGCCAAGTCAATGGCAGGGCCAAATGACTCGTCTCTAATATTGGCAGGGCCCCTGATCAGGTCTTTTGTCAGTCACACTTGATCCATATTCCGTGTATGCCACATCCCGCATTCCGCCAACATCAGCAGCGGCAGGAGCAGCAGAAACAGCAGCTGCACTAGCAAAAACAAACATGTTGTCGGCCCTTCAGTGGTCCAATTGAGAATGCAAATCTGTGAGCCAGCTACACTCAACAAAAATTTATTTTTTAATTTGTTAAAGAATTTTTAAATTACCTAAAATTATTACCTAAAATTATTCCCTACCGAGCTTATTATTTTATGATACTTAGCTTGTAAAATAATTTTTTTTTGTTTTCTTTCTTAACCCTTTAAAATATTATAGGCAGGGGGTATTATCTATGATTAGTTTTGATGTATGGTATTTTAAATTAAATTCAAAACTTAATTATGAATAAAAAGTTTTTCTTTTGAGGGCTCATTATAGCTCGTTCTTTATTACCGAAAATATGTTTTAGGGCTTTAACTGGGTCAGTTGATTTGAGGAGTTCTTGAACCCCTTCTATTTTTTGAGTGTACGTGCGCTGGCAGTGACTAGGACTTGCCTGCTGTTGCTGTTGCTCAATCATCGGCTAGGCGGGTTGAGGCCTCGTCATCGCCAGCTACACTAACAGCCTATAATCGCAACTTAACATGCTAACAGCGAGGCACTGGAGGGCCAGAAGTGGCAGGGAACAGGGGGCAGGGGGCAAGGAGCGGGGATAAGGATCCAAGGAGCGGCGGCAGAGGCTGAAGCATCAGTGCAAACATCCTTCACATGCCGGATATCGCACAATCTCGAAAAACAAAAAAAAAATACAAAAAAAGTAGTGAAACCAGCTTGACAGGCTGCCATCCTGCTGCTAGTCCTGCCAACCTCAACCTCGTCGCTTCCGAGTGCCCCATGTTGCACTAAATGACTCACCCACAGCCACGCCCACACACATATGACGGCGGGAGGGGGGAAGGGTAGGGTTAAGGGATGTGTCGAGTGCGTTGCACTGAATTTTACAGCTTTTGTTTCGCCGCTCGAGCTGCTCTTTCTCTTTCGGTTGAGCTTGTGTTTTATATGCGTTTATCTCCCCGGCTGCCGCCTTTTCGTATTGTTCCTGGCGCCAGGCCTCCTTTTGCTTACCGCTCATCCCGCTTTGCTTATTGGCAGAGAGGTCCTTGGTCCTTGTGCCTGAGCAACGTTTACAAACATCCAGTTGAGTGGCTCTGAGTGTCATTGTTCTTGAACAGTTGAACATGTGTTGTCAGTGCGAGACCTGCACAGCTGAATGCGCCCCTGCAAGATATCCATTTCTCTCCATCTGCACTGTAAAAAAATAGTGTGCCATTTGCTGCCAGACTTTCATCGCAAAAAGTAACACGATTATCAAGTTTACGATGCGCAAACTTTCGTTGTAATCTGCTTTCATTATCATAACTTTTATCATCTCCACAAGAAATGAAGCGGTTGTAACTTTTTAACCTATTGCCAGTTTTCAGCTCAACTTCGCTTTTTTTTAAGTGACAACATAAATCTTAAAAAAGTGACTTAATTAATAAGTACAAAGTGCACTTAAAACTGTGGCATACTTTGCTTATGCCAAACAAATCAAAGCCCATCAATTGTGTTGTTTTGACAGTTTGCTAAATTTATAATTGATATATAATTTCATAGGCAATTTGTTGTTGACTTGTCTTTTTACGTAGTCATCCAAATTAATTGCTCAAAATTAATTTATCATTTGTCACTTACTTTATTGAAGTCTTTTATTGTAAGTCTTAGGCATAAATGGATTTATTATTTATTAAATATTCAAATGATTTGATTAAAGATGTTCAGGGTAGTCTGCAACTTTTGTTTCTATGTTTCCATTTTCCTCGTACCCTCACGAAATCATCTCATCACGCTCGAGCGCTCGAATGCTTTTGGCCAGAAGACGATTTGATTATGAAATCCATTTTGGCCAAGTTTAAATTCGATGTTTCGCGGCGGAACTTCCGGCGGGAAGCACTCAAGCCGCCGAGCGGAAAACTTTGGCCCGTTGTCACCTTGTCGCCTCGCTGCTCACATTGCCAATATCTGGCCAAATCCAATATAGCTGCGGCTGCAGTCGAAGTGGCAGAGGCAGTGGCAGCAGCTGAGGAATAAGTGCAACTACAACCATTAGCATTTGACAGAAGAATGGAATAGAAGTCAACAGAAGTGCGGGCCAAGTGAGCCTCTTGAAGTGCGAAAAGGCGAAATGGGAAAAAATATTTGCCCTGCCAGAAATTGACAACTGTTTGCTTAGTTGAGAGTGTTTACACCCCCGGCCAAAAAAGCGAGAACCCCTCGAAGCAGCCAATGCAGCTCTGGCACTGAAAGCGGAAATTTGACACTCTCGGTCCCACTTTCACTTTCGCTTTCACCCGCAGGGCCATAAACAAGGGAATAGGAATAGTGGCGGAGTGTGGGCGGTGTGTGGGCGGTGGCACTGGGGAAAGCGGGGAAAGTGGGGAAAGTGCGAGAGTGGCAGTGAGGATGATGAAAACATTCCATTTGCTAGAATGTTGCGCGTTATATCAGCTTACGTTTTAATGGCACTGCCGCTGGCGGTTCTTGGCAGTCAATGATATAGTTTCGTTGGCCATTCGCCGCACCAGAATGTGCCATTATATGGCGGGAAAAACAAAGAAGGAGGGGACCAGGCGATGGAGACATCCATGGCCAAACTATTTGATTACCAATTGCTGCTGCTGCAGAAGGGGAGTGCCGAGGATATCTGATGATGGCTTTTAATTGCCGCATCCATTTCAAAGAAGCGCTAATGCTGCAAGTTGTACGGTGGAAAAAAAGAAAATGGCAAAAGGGGAAAGCAGAACATAGAAAGAGCTCATAGAATAATGTCAGAGTGGAACAATATGCTCTAAGGATACTCGAACTCAGAATAGGGAAGATAGCAACTAACAAACGAGGAACTTTATCTCTTTAAAGTGTAATCAATAAGTAATAGTAAGACTATGTAGTAAAATAGACCCAAGAAACCATTTATTTTAGCTGAAAATATTTAGTTGTAAAACCCAATAAGAAATTGTATTGAATATCTTGAAAGCTATCTATTTAAGAATGTTAACATATATCTTATAGTCCTTTCTAGATTTTTGTTAATCGTTGTAAAATTAGTACTCGATTTTAAAATTTGTTTTTGAGCAATGTATGGTTCAAAATGTATTGTTTTTACCTATCATTTAATTGGAAATTTTGAAGGATATTTTCTTTTTAATTAAAAAACTTAAAGAAACGGCACAAAAATCCTTGAAAGAGAAAAGAGAAAATCTAATAAAGCGATGACGCCCGGCCTCCTCGAAATTTAATCAATCAACTTAAGTTGAAGGATTTCTATTTCCCAATTGCTTTTTGAGCCACGAAATCGATTAGGAACTTGACCGAGAAAGTTTTCCCGGCCACTATCTCTTGAAATCAGGCTAGTCCAAAAAGTCCACTTTCTTGTCCATAAATTTGTAATTCGTATTTCCCAGTTTTAGCCACAGAAACTTTGGGAAAAACAAACTTGCCAGTGGCAGGCGCTTTCCAGAAACCAAATCGATAAAAAGAAATGACTAGCAGAAAGTGTAAATAGAACTATTTGACCCTGGACAACATCATAAATATGTCAGACGAAGACCAAAAACAATTTGTCAGCAACGGACGGCACTGAGTTAACATATAATAATATTATGTCGTGCTCCCCGAAACCCTCCATCCCCCTTGGCCATCCAGCCCGACTTTAATCAATAAATTGTACTATTATTAAACCCACGCCCACAATCGCCTGCAGTCCGTTGCTGCATGTTGGATGTGTGCCGTGTGAAGGCGGCCCGCAAATATTTGTGAGCTGCTTGTGGCAGACTCGTAACGATGCCCGAAAATATGAGTCCGACAAGGACTTGTGTGCCGGGCCCACAGGCGGAGATACCCGTGATACCCGTGGAACCCATGAAGCCCGTGCCCGAGCAAATGCGGGTGTTCCAGCCACCACATCTTGGCCCAAAATGTGTGTATATGTATCCCGGGCTCACTCCTTTGGCATCGTTACGCTAACAAGCTGCAGCTGCAGCCCCGTGAACACTCGGCGAACAAGCTCTGGATTTTAGAAACTTCCTCTAATTTAGTGCATTTAGCACTTAAAGAGTTTTTCTATAACGAGCCAAAAGGAACATGTTTACTACAGAAGATTTTACTCTACTTTATTGGAAAACTCATTGCTTTAAAGGATAATGGTTTTTAAATTTAAGAAGACAACAGTTTTTATCATTAAGGAAAATGGTTTCTTGTCGGGTATCTTGTTAAAGAAATTTTGTTTTTTAAATAACTTTCCTACATTTTTTTTATAAACAGCCCTGAGTGTCTTTTCTGCATTTTGACCTCTCACTTTTAGCCTTTCTTATCTGATATATTTTATGTTAAAGGATAATCTAAGAAATAATAATTTCTCCTTTTTTGGGGCCTAGATTTATTATCTTTGATTTTTGTGAGAGGTTAAACATGGTAACATAAACATGGATATATAGATTTTCAAATAAATTGAATTTAAGAGAAAAGTTAAAAGGTTAAAAACACATAGGCGTGAAAAGAGTTTAAAGTCCAGGACGGCGCTACATTTAATGTTTTTAAGAAAATCAGTACTTAAAACTAAATTATAAATTTGTTGATGAGTATTTTTTGTATTAGGTACCATATTTAGAAATATTTCCTTCATTTAATCTAAATTTTCTCCAGTGTGAGGAGCCTCTGATCCCTTTTCCCACATTCTACTCCCTTGACTAAGGGCAAAAGCCAAGCACAATGTATGAAGGATGCCAGCGAGTCCTTGCAAGCAATTTGTCGGGCCGGGGTGCTGGGGCCGAAGCGGGTGTGTCCTGGTCGCTTGCTTAATTTTACATCAAATTTATAACTGACTTATTGGCACTTGGCACTGGGATTATGCCTTCCAGGCCAGCACTTCCCAAACTGCACCGAGGAGTTCTACGCTCACAAGTTATTACGTATACGCAGTGTGTGTGTGGGGCTGACAGGAAATAGGGAAAGTTTTCCCCCCGCCGGCGGGGGCCAAGTTGGGCAACCAGAGAGATCAGGTAGTCGGAAATTCAAATAGAGCCGCTGGGGAGAGCGGTCGGAGCAGACGCCCCAGACCAAAAATACTTCATTTATGCAATTTGCAATATTGGCAACTCAGCAACACGAGTGGGCGCATCCCCTGGCTTTCGTCCTCGAATCCTCGAATCCCCGATTTCCGCATCCCGATTCCCGCTTCACCGCTGGCAGCTGTCGTCGGTTTCGTTCTCGCTTTTTTATCAAAAGCAATTTTGCACTTTCTTTGGCTTGGCCTTTTAATAAATTCCGCCAAGCTTTGCATTTTCAGCAGTTTTCCCGGAAACATTTCTCCGCCCGGCTATTCCACAGCCACCTCGGCTGCTGTTTCGTTTTTTCCCACTGCTCTTTGTGCTGATTTTAACACTTT
The DNA here is from genome assembly GCA_018153365.1 of Drosophila fuyamai. NCBI lineage: Eukaryota > Metazoa > Arthropoda > Insecta > Diptera > Drosophilidae > Drosophila > Drosophila fuyamai. The sequence goes on from JAECXW010000758.1 coordinate 5,329,572, forward strand.
TCGAAATTTCCGAGTAGGCCACGAAATTGGCAGAGGCCACCAGTCTACCAGTCCACCATCTGTACAGGCAACGAACTGAATCCGGGTTGAGTTTTGGCAGCGCCTCACCTTCATTTTTTGCTGGAATTTTAATGAAAATTTAAATAATTGAAAACCATGTTGCAAGTGCGACAGGCGGAGTCCGCTGATAGTGTTGCATATTAATGAGAGCGGCTTCCGTTCGGCAAACGCTTTAAGGGCTCTCGGTTAAAGCGATTTGGCAGGTGACCAAAAGACGAGGTGTTTACCTCGGCAGCTCCTTGGCTGCAGCTTGCACAGCGTTTGACAATGACAAATGATTACTTTTATGGCCGCGACCCCGACCACTGAGCGGGCAGAGGCATTAAAACTTTCGTCTCCGACAAACTGACACCCCAGACAGGTATTCAGGAACACAGCAAGAAATTCAAAGCCTTTTAAGGTTTCATTTATTAATAGCCATGTTTCACAAATGTTCTACTAAATATATTCATTGACTAAAGCCATAATTTGATTTGACACCATTCGAATGTTTTTCATGATTACTGTTAAATTAAACTTTATTATTTATTATATTTATATTAAAAAGCACAAACACGAATGGCGAAAAAATAATAAACAAGAGGTAAAAGTCATTGTTTTAATTCTTAAGAATTTTTATATTTACCTGTTTAGGGGGAAACACAGCTAAGATAAACATCATTAAATATTTAAAATGCCACATTCTTCATAGCATTTTTTAAATTGATTAAAATGCACATTGTTCAATATAATTGTGATTTAAAAGAGAGGTTAAATGTGTTGCTTTGTAATAATCGTTAAATCTTGATATGTCACAGATAAGATACGAAAAAACGTTATTTACCATCGATTTATGGGATGTTTTTCTCTGTGCAAGGACGTAAAGGTAAACAGGCGGGCGTCGTTCTAAGCAAGGTGCGACATCCCGTGAATAAGTGTGTGTGCTGTGGTGTTGCTAAGGCTTTGGCTTTCGTCCTGACAGGAAGTGGTCTCAGCTACTTACCACGCAGTCAGGTCCAACACTTGCCTCTATTTATACAGACAGGTCCTGCGTGCTTCGTCCTTCCTCCTGCTGCTCGAATCCTACTTCTCCTATCCGGCCGTGTCCTGTTTGCCAAACGAATTAAATTGTTCGCCTCGAGTGTATTTTGTGTTTTGACGCACAAACATGGGGCAACAACTGTGATTGCCACTGCTGTTGTTGCTATTGTTGCTGTTGTTGTTGTTTGCTGTTTGCCGCCACAGCCTCGAGGCTCCGAATTTGTTAATCTGTGCCACTCAATCAGCGAAAGCTGCGAGATGGGCGCATTCCATTTTTGCTCCTTGCCAACACACTAATTATGCACGTGTCAGGATACAGTGGGGGATAAATGGAAAATAAGTGGGGCACAAATCACACCTACAAATGGGCGGAAAACAATGCAGCAAATAGCGATTTGTGATAAAGAAAAAAAAAAAGATATTTGATTTATTAGCCATGATACGTGAGAAAGTAAAGACAACAAAAGATTATTTAATCCAATAAGCTGCATTCGTTCTTTTAAATTAAATTAAATTTTCCTTAGAGCTCTTTAATAAATATTTTATGCGAAACTTAGTTTGTTAAATAAATAAAATTTTAGTTTTTATATTCTGGTATGAACACAATTTTTCTTTTATTTACTTACTTTATTGGCCAGCAATTTTCATTTTGCTCACCTAAATTCACGTTACTGACCACAAGCACTTAATGCCTTCAATGTGTGATTGCATTTTTGATAAGCTTTCAGGAAAGTTCACTTACCGAATGTGTTCAAGACCACATTAAGTCGAATTTAATCCACCCATGCCTTGGTTCAACTAAAAGCTAGGGAAATAATAGCCACGTTGCACGTCTCTATCTCTGTCAGAAATAGTGCTTATTAAGTTTGGCTGTCAATTGGTATCCTCACGGGTTTCTCCGCTCCATTCTCATCCGCATTGGAATTCACCCACCTGGGCCTATATGATTAACGACTTCATTCGCACACACACCATCGCACTGAGACAAATGTGACGAGCATTTGACATCAATTATCGCGCCCGGCCTTAGCCAAAAGCCATGGATGTACATAGCTATGGAACCATTTTCTGAACACCCACCCACCCACTAGAGAAATACGTGAGCCGGGGCCATCGATTTTCATCCGTGAAGTTGGCTTAAGCCTGTCATTGAGTAACGCGACTCGTGTGCAGGCAGCCAGTCAGGCAGGAAGCTCGAAACACGGAACATTAGCCAAGGCCAAGTTAATTGATTTTTTATTAGCAGCCAGCACGGGCTAACCAAATACTCAGTATACACACACAACTCACCTGGAGGCCAGCACAGTTCAACTTTTGTAACTTAAACTTTCATAAAGCGAAGCCTTTGTAAGTCATGCAAGCTGTTGGGAGCTGACATATAGTATACCGGAATTTATAGTCATCTATCTTTTACCCACAAAATCTTATTTTTTATTCTAAAATTCCTTAAAAAGCTATTAAATTAACATTTTAAATAAAGAAAATCAAAGTAAGAAAAATCCTTTGGAATTTATAATACAAATTTTTTTCTAAAGGGTAAAGGTTATATAAATTTAGCCCAGAAAATCAAATGCAAACCAAACCCTAACTAAGTTAAATAATTTAATGTATAAAATGTTTTCTTAGAGATTTGAAAAAAAAGCAGAGCCTTATTGAAATTTTCACAAATTTTGTTTGGCACTGAATTTTTGAATAGATTTCTTCCCAAAGGATTTCTTTAACTCAACCGGGCACTTAAATCGAAAAAGTTTCGCCGGCATTAAAGATTTTAAATACATTTCCTAGACGATTGTGGTTGCAGATAGTGGTTTTGGCCATAGAATTGCGACTGTGTTTGGAGTGTGGGAGAGTGACAGGATTTTTCGTTGCGATGAAAAACCGCAACGAGATAAAAAATTGACAATTTTCAATTTGAGTTGCGGAAATATTTTGATTTCCTTTCTGGTGGCGCACAAAAACGTGGAAAGCTCGGATGGGCACATATGCTGGTCAGGGGGGATGGAGAGCGAGAGGGGGTGGTGGTGAAGCGGCGTGTGCACTCACATGTCCCGCTTGTCGCAAATATTTTCCGCTCCATTTCCCGCAGATGGAAAAAGGAGGCGGGGGCGAAGTCCTGTGGAGGAAAGCCACAGCGGGCGGCACTTTGTCAGTGCAATAAAAGTTTGCGTGTGAATTGTGCTGCCCAGAAGACAAGCGGAGAGCTTCAAGCTGCCGGCGGCTTAATCAGCTGGGAAAGGAGTCAGCGGGGGGGTGTGAAAAAAAGAAAGGAGGGGGAAGGGGGGAGAGAATGCTGGTGGGGCCTTCGGGAAAAGCATGCACTTTAAATTATGCATATAATTCGCCCGCTCGCCCCACCAAGTAATTAAGTAGATAGCAGCCAATGTGGGCCCTCACTGCGTATACGTGATACTTACATAATATACACGTTCACATTTGCATACCAGAACATATACATATATGTACGTATCCGTATGCAGGATGCGTGGGTGTGAGCCAGCCTCAAATGAGTATTTACGAGTGGGGGTCTGCGGGGAGTGCCTGGTGAGGCTTGCCGGCGTTTTAATTAGAAATTCATGCGCCTAGTTGAGCAGCCTCAGTAAACTTTTGTAAGCCCCGCTTGACTGACTCACTTGACTTGACTTGCGCCCCCGTAAGAGCGTGAAAGGCGCCTTTTGAAAGAGTTTTTCCTTCGCCCCATGCCGCCGTAGTTGCTCTTGTTTTCCTCTTTGCATATTGATTGATAAGCAGCCCGAAAATAAACTCAGAAATTCGGGGTGGGCCATTGATTAATCGCTTTTAGGCTGACACGTCCTGGCCATTTATCAGCAGGCCAATAAAAACAGATTCAATAGATTGGCAGGGTCAGAGTGGTGATTCATTTTGCACATTCCGCATGCAAATTGAATTAAAGCAATCTTAATTACATCTGAGTGAATTAAGCTGTGCTCAGGAAACCGAAAACTTTTCTCAACCGCAAAGCAGACAGACTCTGACAGGACGAACTGCTCGAACAGGACGAACAGGACGAACAGTACGAGCACGTAGCCGGAACTTCTAGGGGCTTGCGGGAGTTAACCGAGTATGTCATTTTATTGAATCAAAAACCACTCAGCTATTGAAAATCAATTTGTGCTGCAACAGCTGCGGAAGTCAGTCACATTCACAGTCGGGCTACGGTAAAACCCACTGATCCACCCACACGATGCCATTTTCCGCCTTTACACTTGCAATAATAATAAAAGTACATAAAAAGCGAAACTCAGCACTGAGTATTTGCATCAGCCAGCATTTTGAGGTGTGTGTGTGATCAGCAGTCGTCGCACATAACGCCTTTTAAACCGACTCAAAATCGAGTTAAGGGGGCAAGGGGCGACCACCAATGGAAAGTCCAATGGCATTCACCTGTTTGTATGCAAAATGATGCGGCACTGGGCCACTGAAAATTGATGGCAGTCACGTAGGAGCGGCGGGAGCATAAGCAAAAGGAAAATCCCCAGCACTCTGGGAATTTCCCCTCGTTCTCCGTTTTGTTTTCAGCAATAAAAATAAAATGTAAAGAGAGAGGGAGGGAAAGAGGGAGAGGGCGTGCAAATGCAAATTACATTCGGAGGTGGAAAAGATGTGAGGATGCAAGTGTCATTACAGGAAGAATCAGGGGGCATTTCACGCAGCTTAACCAACGCCCTTTAGGATTCTCCAGCACCATCACACTCTTCGGCTTAATGAAAGCCTTTGGCCCTCTTATTTTGGTAAGAGCAGCTTAGGGCGGTGGTCATAAAACAAAATGGGGCGTGGCACGCACGCACTACCCGGCCGAAAGGCTTTCCAAATGGCTAAGGACATTCATACCTGACCTTCGAAATTCGGAAAAGGCGTTGAGCCTGAGCCGATTAAGCTTATCAGGCGACCCCAGCTCCAGTTGCACGGTGTGTGGCCAAAGCAAACAGCATTCTGCAATTTTAATTGTGGCCAATAAATTTTCCATCAGTCAGACTCTCGCAGTCTGAGTCGGAATGCGGCCTTTGCATATTTATTAAGTGCTGGGCAAGTATGGCAGAATGGCACGAATTGCGGTTAACCCGGCCACAGGATGAAAGCCCCAACCGGACAGGTTTGACTTGCCTCTGTCATCCGTCGGCATTCAATCCTTGCTCTCCCAATCGCAGTGGCATTTGTTATGGTTTCTGCTGCGGCTGTTGTTGATTGTCAAATGCAAATTGTGCCGCCTCAGATTCTGACTGTCTTTTCATATCCTGCAGCTGCAGGGCCTGAGGGTGTATTGTTATACCCGTTACTCGTAGAGTAAAAGGGTATATTGTATTCGTGCAAAAGTATGTAACAGGTAGAAGGAAGCGTTTCCGACCCTATAAAGTATATATATTCTTGTTCAGGATCACTAGCCGAGTCGATCTAGCCATGTCCGTCTGTCCGTCTGTCCGTCCGTATGAACGCTGAGATCTCGGAAACTATAAAAGCTAGAGGATTGGTATTTTGCATGTAGATTTAAGGAGTTCCTACGCAGCGCAAGTTTGTTTCAAAATGGTGGCACGCCCCCTCTGACGCCCACAAGCCACAAGCTGTGGCCACAGTTTTGATGCTATTATAAAAATTTTTTTTGATATGTATTTGTTTCGTTAATACCTTTCGATTGGCCAAATAAAAGTTTGCCACGCCCACTCTAACGCCCAAAAACCCATTAAACGCTTAAGCCTGGCTAGCGCCTACATTTCCGCCTTTCATGGCGTATACAATAGCGCCATATAACGGATGACTTTGGAACAGCTGGCCAAGGCGCTCAACAGAGTCAACGTTAATTCTCGATAAGGATTATTAAAGGAAATTGCGATGGCTTTCATTTGTCAATACCGAACTATATCCCAAGAACTATGCAAATCAAGTCAAGTTAGCCATAATGGAGGTCTGAGTCAAACAATGGCGTATGTGTGTATGTTTGTAAGCATATACATATGTATGTATTTACATTGTACACAGTTGCAATTGCCCTGCAAAGAAGGCATATTTATATTAAGTTGTTTAGCTGAGTAACGGGTATCTAATAGTCGAGGCACTCGACTATAGCGTTCTCTCTTGTTTTCGAATGGATTCATGTAACTGGCAGAGGAAACAGAAGGTATTTTTTATTATCTTTACTTTGCGTTAATTTATGAAGGAAACTTTGGAGAGCTTAAAGATTTTTGATTTTTGTGAATAGCCATAAGCTCTTTATCTACCTAAATAGAAAACTTAATACGGATAATAAACTTGTTTAAGAAGGATAACCAAAGGAATTATGCAACCTGATTTTAAATTACTTCTAAGAAAAAGGTTGGCTTTACTCACTTTCAGAGTTTAATCATTCTTTATTGTTGTGACTATTAATTGCATTAGGGCTAATTATTTAATCAAAGATAAGTATTTTACAAATTTTTATAGCAGCAGCGATAGTATCAGGTATTTATTATGCGCCCTTATTCATTATAAGCTCATACATAACATTTTTGTAAAAGTACAATGCTATTGCATAATAAATTTAACCCAATGAGAACCCTCATAAGTATGCAAGAGATTTTTGAAGCCGCCCTAAAGACCAGGTATCCTGTTGGTCGCTTTCAGGACTCTATCATCCCAAGCTGTTGTGTATGTCAGTTGCAGTTTGCAGTTGACACAAGTAATTTGAAGCCGCAGTTAATGAAAATTGAAAAGTGTTCGTTCACATTACGCATACGCCAAGAGGTCCGGTGCAGTGTGTGTGTGTATGGTGCGTCCTGAATTGGATCGATGAGGCATTGTGAGAGTGATGTGGTTGCATAATCGCTGCTCTACATTGCGCGCTGCAATGATCACACAGCTGCACACACACGGCGGACACAATGACACAGCAGGAGCAGCAACAAGCAAAGCCATTAGAAGTTGCAACAGTTTTACAACAACCATCCACAGCCTCTCCCCCACCCCGTCCCTTCTCATCCCCGCTTTTGCGTCCTGTTTTTGTGTTGAGTCATTTTTGCGCTCAGAAGCACTCACTAAAACAAATAAACACTTTGCGCATTGTTTCGTTTTGACAAATGCGTGTAATTTACGGAAATGTTGTGTTTGTACATACCGTTTTCCCTCCCCTCTTGCAATCCAGCTATCTGCTATCTGGCCATATTCCCGTGCTCCTTGTTGGCTAAATAGTCTTAGGCATGTTTGCAGAGCTCTTGGACTCCTTAGACAGACTCTACGCTACGGCAGCGGCAATTAGTTGGAGCTGGGAAAAAGCCATGAAGTGGCGGGGGGTGTCTGATTCTGACCACCCACCCATCCATGTCCGCCCTGCACACATTTACACTTACTCTAGATTACAAAGACTGCAGCGGGCTAGAAAAATATAGGTTAAAACTGAATGCTCAACCCCCCCACCCCACTTCACTCCACCCCATCAGTGGTCCATGGCTGCTCATCAAAGTGGCAATAAAATATGCTTTCATATTGCCAGTGCTCGAATGGGCCATCGTGGGCCAATTGAAATGCTTATTACAGGGAGGAGTGGTGGGGGCGTATCTGGCATCGGGCTGTGGTTAAGCAGATCAAGCATGGAATCACAAAGGACTCCTTTTGTTGGCCAGCGCGCTTTGTTGCGGCCTTAATGAGGAAATTTCCATTGGCCAGCTTGCCCGGTTCGCCCGCTCGAGTTGGCAATTTACGATACCTTTGTGGTTTCAATCTAGCAATGGGCAACATAATTAAAAATTGTGACAGCCATAAATTTTGTTTTGGGTTCCTCCTCCGAGACAGGAGATAGCAGATAATTAAAGTGGCTGGAAAAAAAAGCGCAGAGCGAAAAGAACACAAAACGGGCTCTAAGCCGGCAACTTTCCACTTTTGGAAAGTAGCTTAAAAAGCCAAGTGAAATCAATTAGGTCGCAATTTATGTCACACAGAGAGGGAGAGCAGGGGATTGGCAGGGGGTGCGGTGTGTGGGGGCGCAGCACTTTAAGCCTTTTTAGTCCTTTCCAAGGCAACATTTGATTTCAGTCTAGCAGTTGAGCAGCAGGAGCAACAGCAGCTGCTCCTGATTGCACTGCACTGGGGGATGCCCACATCTCACAGAGTCCCCAAACGATCCCATACCCATTTCCCCACTCCCCACTCCCCACTCCCCATCCAAACGCCCCCGTCTACGCCCCTGTCCATTTAACAGCTGGCTGCGGGCTTTGACGTCCCCTTTTTGGATGGGACTTGGCCTGTTGTAAAGTGTCAAAACGTGTACTTGTCGCTGGCAGGATGTGCTGCTGCTGCTGCTGCTGCTTCTGCCGTTGCAGCTCCTTTAATTTGAATTTTATGCACTGCATGCATAAATTTATGGCCCGGGACACGCCTTCAAATGGCGACGACAATGACAAAGGCAACATGACAGGCACATGTCCATTATGGCCAGACGAAACCACGCTGGCGTCGCCACTCGGGCGAAGTCTGCCCATTTAAATGTGCTGGTAGACACCAAAAGAGCACTCGCTGGCTGCTCAAGACCGGCCATCCGCTTATCTTTTTGGCCTGGCCAAGATGTCGTCCTTAATCGTTGGCCAGCATATTCTGGGGCATTGCGTTAAATTAAATCGTTAACAGGTTTTTTCCATTTCCATTTCCGGCCTTTGGCTGGGCATTTGCGTAAAAATTAATTACTCATTAAATATGGGCGCTTTGTGCTGTGTGAAAAATTAATTTTTAATTGCAATCGCTGCGAGTGAATTAATTTGTATCAGTGAATTCTTGGCAATCGCTAAATGGCATTCCAGTGAATTTCATCCTTTGTTGTCAGTCCCGCCGAAACATTGATTTTGATATCGCGCTGCGCCATATGGACGCCGAATGCATGGCAGCCTTAATATCCTGCCTGTCAGCTAGTCACCCACCCAAAACACTCAGCCACCCAACCACCCACTTACCACCCATCCACCCACTTTAAACCACCTTCCGTATGTGTGGCCTCGCCCCAACTTCTGTCGGGCTGTCAAAGTGCTAAAAATAACATGTCGAAAACGAGCTGGGAGGTGGGGCGGAAAAACAAAGTGGAAAACCTGCCGAAATCAGAAACCGAAAATCGAACGAAGCGCATCGAGGCGAGGCGAACTGCAGTGAACGCGTTCTGCTGCATTATAAATACCGCAATTGCATTGAGTGCAATGATTTTTAACTTGTTTTGACGTTCTGACATCATAAAATCACGCTTCACTTCTGTCTCCCGAAATTCGGTGCGAAGAGCGATGGTGTGCGATGTTGCGATTGACGATCCAGGACCAAAAAGTTAATGGAATTGACTGACAGCCTGAAAATTAAAGATTTTTCCGGGATTCACCTGCCAACCGTGCTGAGATACATATCACGTATATTTTGTTTTTAGTTTGATTAGGGCTATCATTTTATTCTTTGTTTCTTTGTATTTACGGAAAACTGACCTGGTTAAACAACTGATTTGAGTAAAGGCTGCATTATATCATAATTAAGAGTGTGCTTTAAAATAAACTTTGTGAATCAGGACATTCATAGGTAATTGGCTAATAATTTATGTTCAAAATTAATAGTTTGCTGATAGAAATATCATATATTAATTGATGGTTTCAAAACATGAAACCCACTGATAGCCTCATATGGTATAAAATTAATGGATGTACTGTTAGCTTACTAATGTATTAAATATATGTATGGGCCAAGATTTATTGGTAATATTTGAGCTTGATTTTGTTGGCTTAATTGTGTCATTAATCTGAACTATACGATACCACAGCCTCAAGGAATATTCAAGAAATTCTTTACTATTATTGCTACTTAAAAGGTAATAAAAGTTCAGCTTTTCCCAATATTATTGCTAGAGTAAATACAATAAATATGCTTTCCCTTGTTGTATGATTTTTCCATTCAGAGTTACCTGTTAATTGCCCCCCACTACAATTGAGATTCTATTTTGTGGGGTAAAAAAGCAAATTAAATGCATTGCAAAGCTCATCTAATTATGCAACGCCCATGACAGATAGCAACCAAACAGGCCGACAACTAAACTACTAACAACGTACGATAATAACAAGGACGGCAAGGACAACTAGGCTTACTAAACTGTGACCCCATGTCACACGTGGTTTTAATTATTGTTACAGACTGTGTGTGTGTGTGTGTGTGTGTGTGTGTGTGTGCGTGTCTGCGTGTTTGTGTGTAAGTGCGAGAATTTGAGCCTGTGTGCGTTTGTCCTGAGCGTAATTACATTTTGTGGCATTCGGCAAAGTGTTGATTATTAATTAAAATGGCTTTATTCAACGCCTGGCAGCAGACACAAATGCAATGGCCATCATAGTATCAGTTAAATATTTAAGCATTCCTTTGCCTAAATACTGTCCCTGTAATCATGGCTCCATTACTGCATAACGAGTGTTTTGAAATTTACACTGAAATAAATAGAAAATCGGATTAACACATGGTAAAGGGGATCCATTTCATAATATACACGAATTATTTGATATTACTAGTAATACTAGACTGTTGAGAAACATGCATTTATTGAGATAAATATTGAAATTGAATGATATGAATACATTTTATCATAAGGCTAGTATCATTGGGGTAGAATATCCTTTTTTTTCTGTGCATGTAATATGTGTGCATGTGGCAAAAACTGAAATCAAAATGGTTGGCAAATAGTTGCAGACAAAGTTGAAACGGAATGCAACGAGTTGCGAGTGTTAATGGCCTGTAATTAAACTGCAACGTGAGACGTTTAAGTGAAAATTGCATTTTGGCTAATGCACTTTCTCCCCTCTCCTCCCCTCTTCTCTTTTCACTCTTTTGCAGAAGGATCTGTTCGTGAGCAAAGTTGAGCCGACATCGCCGCGAAACGAACGCAAATTCTCCGCTGCCACAGCGCCATCGATGAAAACAAAGTGGCTGAAAGCATTTAAGAGCCTAAAGCCTGCTGGTTCTGGTTCAGCACAACAAGCAGATAGGTGAGTACTGCACCAGTAAACCTTCAGCTCTTTTCCACCCACCCACCTACCATTTTCCCGCTGTTACACAACATTATCGGGCATAGAGCAAGGCCCATTAAGTCGAATACAAGCCGCAGCAGAGTATCTAGCAACTGCGGCGTGGGCGGCGGAAAAGAAACCCCTGCCAGATACAAAATGAAATAGTGCGGCGAATACCAGTAGGCACCAGTGGAGGGAGGACAAATCGGGAACGGGGCCGCCCGCACATTAATATGACTAAAAGCTTGTGGAAAACGCGAAAAATTATTCAGGCATCCAAGGGTAGAGCAGCCAACCGACATCCCATCCCATCCCATTCCACATTCCCATCCCCATCCCACATCTCCATTCGCAATAAAATACTCTGAAAGAATTCCTAATATTTGCACAATCCGGATTATGCAATGCAATGCAGCAATTGCACTCGCAATTTACAAGATAATTCCATGCAAATTCAGGTGCATAAACCGGGCACTCCACTCTAGTTTAAGCTAAGCTAAGTTCTACTTGCCATAATAATGATCTCTCCACTTCTTCTCTATATAAATTTACGTATATACCATCTCCATTCGAACACTAAATGCATTCGAAATGCTTTGCCAAACCAAACAAAAAATAAAACAATGTCTCGATATTTAATCGCGATCTATCAGCCAACCACCCCGACAAAATCAAATGTACCACGCTGTATCAACCGTATTGACTTTGAGGTAACCGAAATTCACAAAGAACCACAACAAAAAACCATCACCCAGCATCTAAATAGTCCCATAGAACCCACGTATATATGTAAAGACGAATATATAGTATAATCGATTCGAAAGGTTGCTGTAATGTTGCACGAAAATGTAGAATTAGCTGAGAAAATAAACACCGCTTTCAACCCGGCTAATTGGTTTCAAATAACGCATCAACTGCAGCACACGACACACTGTATTATTTGCCTATGTTTGTAAATCGATTTAAAATTCAATTTCAACACACATATACCCAACACATTTAATTTGTCTTCGGGCGCCGTAAATGCCACCTGCGCCCAGTAAATGTCATCAATCACATGCTGGGCGGCAATTAAAATCCATAGCTAGTCGAACTGGCACAAAGACAATGGTCTGGATTCTGTATTCCGTATTCTGTATTCTGGATCGGTTCCAAGTCCAGTAACAAAGTTTTCCCTGTTCGATAACTACGGATAAATGTGTCGCTATATGTGTGTCCGTCCGTCCGTCTGTCCGTTTTGTCCGTCTGCCTGTTCCATATGTTCCGGACAAGTTTCCGGCTGCTCCCAGTAAATTCCACTTGGCGCCAATGGAGCATTGAAAAATATGCGAAAAATTGCAAAACTATAAATTCTGCAGCCAGCCTTCCACCCACTTGCACACACTGCCAGCTAGAAACTGCGAACTGCAAATGCAACTGCAAACGTTGCAACATCCAGTGGCAACAATACTTAATTCCGTGCCGCCAGCTTGCCCTGCCAATGATGATAAATCGGAAAATCTTCTCGGCTTAGTGAATGGGCAGGGGGTGCTTAAGTGGGCTCTATCTCTTCAAACTTCATTTCGAGATATTCGCCATCCTTTTTTTTTGGGGTGGAAAGTACGGGTACAAATACACAGAATAAATACCACTCGTATATATATAACACTCGTATATATTTGCAAACGTGACAAGAAAATCGCAGCTAAAAGTTTGGCTGTGTTATATTGCAAAAGTTTCGTCTGAAATTACGGAATGAACGAAACTAAACCTCAACTGACCCCCAAAAAGAGAGAAAGCGAGCCAGTTACTCATTACTGCTTTTTATGGGTTGCTTTCTGTTTTTTGTTTTTTTTATTTCTATTTTCGTGCATTTATTTTTTGCGAGCCCAATAAAAGTTTTAAGTTGCACACAAACCAACTAATGAATATGTTGTGGAAATTATTATAATTAAACCATTACTCATGCTGCCCAAATAGCTAAAGAATTTCCGTTTTGTTTTTAGCATTTTGCCATAGCTCTGCACCCGAAACGAAAACCAAAACACCCCAATCATCTCCTCAAAAGCCTAGTATAACTAATTTAAATTAACTCCATAAACCCCGAACTATATAGTTCCCTTAAGTATATCAATTAATCGTAATTACCCCAGTATAAACCAGTTAAATACTGTACATAGCAATTGTACATACCTGTAAATTGTACATGGCCTAGATAATCAACATGTCGGTCATTATTTGTTAGCTAAGTCTATCAGTTAGTTTGATCAATATTTAGTTTAAGAATTACGAATATATTCAATGTCATCGTGTCAGTGTTCATTTGTAGCTGCCAATCACAATGTTGCACTTTCTCCCACAGCCCCGTCAATGAAAATGTGCCAGAAATCTGGGTGTTTTTGTATACCTTACGCATTTGCAACAAAACAACTTTATAAATATTGTGCCAATGTGCTCAACTGAATTTATTTGCCAGCCGGTCTGTGTGTTCATCTGTGTGCATAAGCCACTTACAAACAATCAACGTCGAGTCCTAGGCCTCTGAGCCTGGTTCTGCCTCAACAATTGCCCCATTGTGAGTCCTTCTCCCCTTTCCCTCCCCCTTTTCCAGCCCCGAAAGTCCTTCGCTTTTTCTGGTAAATAAAACAAAAGTGCCAGAGGGGCAGGAAGCGAGAAGGAAGCCCTTGCAAATTGGTTGTATCTCTCTCGCTTTTGTATAAATATGAAAAACGAAATTGCTGAAATGAATTCGATGTGTACACAATATAAATAACACAATAATTTGCATAAGCATCGTGGATTGAGAGATCTGGCCAAAGCACGAGATCACGAGATTGTAAAATACTCGGGGCAGTGATTAATTGATCAATTTCCTGTAAATCCAATTAGGTTGAGTACCGCACAATGTGTGTCTGTTTATTTTAAATACAATTCTTTTTAATGTGTTTCTTGTCCAAACATATAGACACACACATGGCACACGCACCATCGGTCTGATTAATGTGTATTGTCCGTTGTCCAATGTCCAGTGTCCATTGTCCACACTCCATTGTTCATTCGCCATTGTTTGCTGTTGTCACTGTGCACATAGCGTATAGATATACAAAAACATAAAAACATAACATAGCATAAGAGCAGCCTTCAAATGCAATGTCTGTTCATACGATTTATGAACATATGTTTAGCCATTTGGCCAACTCTGGCTTTGGGGTTTTGGGGAAAAGTGCAACACTTGCGACTCCATTAACGGGTCCACCCACTAACCCCCTCGAATCGTCTCCCTCACAGGCGCAATGGAGCCTCCAGCACAGCCTCCGAGCCGCTGCGTCCCAACCTGGATGGCAGCCACCACCTGCAGGAGTACACCTACAAGAAGATAACGGCCTGCGACGTCTGCTCCCAGATTCTGAGAGGTGGGTATGGCCAAAGGGGTTCTCTAATCCTCTGGCTAAAGGGGTTAGATAAATTTGCCAAGCATATGCTAGGGTATAGAAGGGGAGTACATTTTTGAGATCTGAATTTTCCCAAAATAATTTATACCCTGAATTTAAAATATTTTTATTGAACAAAACAAAAAATGATAAAAATGCCGAAGTCCGGAAATACAGAAAAATCAACTTTTATTTCGTTTTTTCATCAAAACCCTGGGTAATATTTGTCAGATGTTGGGATGTCATACCTCGTTGAATTCGTTATAAAATTTCCAATCGATTGGCATACCCAGCTTAAAATTTTTATTTTAGACCAGATTTCGTAAAAAATCATGAGGTTACCCATTAAAAAAAAATTAGAAAATCAGTAAAAAAATTTTTTTATCGAAATCAACCTAGAATCGATAGTTAAGATCCTCAGTATCATAAAATAGTAATTGTTTTGTCTGTGCGTCGTATTTAGGCTAATTTAGAAAAAAACCCTTATTAATGGCAGTGTAAACTGCCCTTATATATGTGTATATATATGACAGTTATATGTTATAGCCATCTCAAGGAATGTATTCAAAATTATATAAGCCATAGAAAAAAAAGAATGTGAAATACCCTTAATTTTTCGAAAACAACCAGGCTTCTCAAAGCTTACAGCATTATAAATTCTGATCAAAATTATTCGGTATATAAATTATTGTACTATTATATCAAATAGCTACAACAGGAATAACAAATATTTAAATATATATTATTTTCATTCGTTTTTGTATTATCTGCAAGGGATGATTTTAATTTTTTGAATGATGGGTACTTTGGGTATTGTTAAGTCGAGTGCGCTCACTGCAGCGCCTTAATACGCCTTATGGAAAAACATTCTTAACCCTTTCGCTTTTGCAGGCCACACACGCCAGGGATTGCGGTGCCGCATCTGCAAGCTGAACGCCCATGGAGACTGTGCCCCCAATCTGCCGCGCTGCCAGCCGAAGCAGAAGCTGCTGCGGCGCCAGAAGAGCACCTCGGAGCTGGAGAATCGCGTTGATATCGAGGAAGAAAGTGAGTATCTGGCACGCACCAGCATCACAGCCATGGCCCCAGAAAACAGAAACAGAAAGCAGAAACAGAAAACAGAAAGCAGGCTAAACACACTCTACATACTAACCGCTTGAGGCCGACTAACGAGTTGCATGGGATAACGAAATGCGATGTGCTGGCAAGCGAAATTCCCCAACAATTTGTTCGACTGGCCGTGCCCGAACTGTGTTTGCATCGAGGCATTTGCATTAGCATTAGCATGTCCTGCTGCAGGACGAGGACCTCCCCTACCAAGCCCCACCCCGTGTCCACCTTGAATATATGTAGGACTCCTAAGCGAATGCATTCCGTTTTATGGCCAACTCGGCTCACCTTCCTTTTGGAACAGACCGCATCAGCAACATTTTGTTTGCCGCTCGGCAAACATTTATTGATTCGAACTGGCCAAAGAGAATGCCGAGTCGAGTGGGAGTGGCTGGTATCAGTTGATTTCACAATGGATTTATGGCACTCGTGGGGCATTCAGATTGTGGCAACTTGTGATTTGTGTCGCAATTCTCCAGACCTCAGCGAGCAAGAACTTTTGCAATTTCCCTGGCTCCTTCGGTCTCTCTCACACACACACAGTAACACACGCACACCCTAACACGCATTGTAAAATATATCCTTAGAGTTCCGTAGATGATGATGATTTCCTGCCCATTGAACCGTAAACAATTGTCAGGAGGAAAATAGAATCTGTTGCATTCCCTGCGGGTGCGACTCTGCCATTTATGTAGTTTATCCATCAACCACACAAATTCCAAATTGCCGACTTTCGACATTTATTTGATTAAATCAATATGAAATCCTCTTCCCTTCCCCCCAAAAAACAAAAAAAAAAAAAAACAAATACCACAAAACTATGTTAAACACAACTAGCCTCGCCACAGGAGTCGCTTGTTGCAGCTGCAGCAGATCAGGCGGCAGATGATCCGAATCCCAATCTGAATACGAACACGAATCTGAATCTGAATACGAATGCGAGCGCAAGTCAGTTGAATGTGCCAAATGCGAAGTTCCGTCAAAAGACGCCCTTCATGCATCGCATTGCGCAACTAGGTATCGGTATCCAAATGAACAGTATTATTCGATTACTAGTATGTGCCATAAACGTACATCCAACATCAATATATATAAATACTCGTATAGTATGCGCCAGATACTCGATTGAAATGCGCTTGACCTTATGATTTTGTTTCGTACTTTGTGTTTGACTGTTGCGCTTTTGACCCACTTAATTAGCGAGATAATCAGCGAATGACAACCAGCTCAATAAGTAAATACAATACACACACACACACACACCCTACACTATTAAAAGATCACAGCCCACATAAATATGTTAAGACCACACAAAAGGACAAATCGAAGACCCTAAAAAGAGCTGGGGGACCACTCAACGAAATCAGTTCAAGTAGTGGAGCATGTGTTGTAGCCGCAATACTCAGTACTCAGTTATCAGTAATCAGCATTCAGTAAATATCGAAAAGTTCACTAGAAATTGCCTCACGTCTCATACACCGCATAAGTGTTTTTGGCTACTGTTTTTGGATCGGTTTTGGGTACCACATCTTAGACATCTGGTTCAAGGGTCACCATCGGGCCTAGAGTAAAGTAACATCGAGCTTAGCTGTTCGTTATTATATGTACCTACCTACCTCCCACTCTATTATACATTCGAAGTCATGACAAGAGTCCCCAGAAACCCACCCACCTTATCATCAATCTCATACCCAATTATCGAATCGCCCCGAAACCACTTGCAATTTGTACTAATGCACTTCAACAACGCATCAACAACATCATCATCCGAATCCGACAATTGAAAATCGAATCGAATCGAACCAATCCGAATACCAAAAAAAAAAACTGGCCCTTCATCAACCGTACCGTACCAACTTGTCAACTCTCCTACTTCGGCACCAAAAAAAAAAAAAAAAATCAATAAAGAAATAACCGAAATCGATCAAATTTACCGCGTGCTGAAACAAGCCGGGGAACTCAAATCCGGGCATCTTGCAGCAGGCGCCGACAAGTCCGTCCAGGGCAAGCAAATGGATGGCGGCGTCGCGGGAGGATCGGCGCTTCCGGTTCCGGTTCTGTCCGAGCGGGAAATGGGCAGGGCCCCGCCGCCGGATATACCCATTGTCAGTGTCTCGGAACTGGTCCTGCAGGAGCAGCAACAGCAGCAGCAGCAACAGCAACATCAGCAGCAGCAACACCAGCAGCAGCAGCAACAGCAGCAACAGCTACAACTGCAGCAGCAGCAACAGCGCAGTCTGGCATCGGTGGCGCAGGCGGCGGCGGTACGGGCGGGACGAGGGGTCCGCCCGCCGCCCGTGGCCATGCCCATTCTGGGCGTGCAGCTGCAACAACAGGAGCTGCAACAGCAGCGCGGCGGCCTGCCGGTGCCCACCCAAGATATTTCGAGTAGCTCAGGTCCGACAAGTCGCCAAGTTGCTGCCCAAGTAGTTTGTGTTATTCTCTACTACCTTCCTTCTCTCTCTCTCTATATATATATATATATTATATATCTCTGCATTTTTTCGCTCATTTAACATTTTCGCAATTTTGTTTGAGAATCCTTGGTTGTAGTTTCGGTTTTGAGTTCGGTCTCCCACCACCTCTCCTTTGTATGTCTCGAGTCCCGGATCCCGTCTCAGTGCCTCAGCTTACCCATTAAACCGCATACCAAATACCAAGTAAAGTCCAAAAAACCAGTCACCAGCTCATCTAGTTATCGGGCTACTTTTCTCTCACATCTTCTGCACCTGACTTGTAGAGCAGACAGTATACTGTAGTAGTTCATCTCTATCCACATAGTCGCATTAGTCACACACAATTGCATTCCCTTTGCGAACATATTTAGATTTGGCATAAATATTTCAATTTCACATTGCGCTAACCAAATAATTGCTCATACGCCCCATTGCTTCGCTTTGGAGTTGATAGATTTTTTTTAACCAGTTTCAGCACACACACACAAACACGAACACTGATAAAACGCAAATAACAACCAACTAATAACTCACATATAAATATGCATTTTGTGTATAAATAATTTAATTCTAGAGTTGAATTTGAAGCAGTTGCCGAAATATAGTACTTTGTAGCTTAGCCAACATCAATTATAGCTTACGCAAACACATGTAGCATCTACGTATCATATTTAGTTGAACGTAATTAATTTGTGTATGCCAAACACTTTGTTTCCTTAACCATCCTGATTTCCCTAGCATTCTCTATTCAAATACCGAATCGAGCCCAGACAGCACACAATCAAGTGAAGTGAGTGAATGCGAATGCGAATGTAATGGGAGGGCGTGTGTTTGTCTACGCGAATGAGCTTCAATTAAAATACATGTCCTATCGTCTCGTCTCGTCTCGACTCGTCTCGTGTTCCCCAGAGCAATCACATGGCAACATGACATTGCCTTTTTGTCGCCTACTTAGGGCCACAATTCAGACCGCTCCCCTTTGGCCGCAAAGTGCCCTAAATCTTGGCAAGTGCGCACATAATTAGCGCCACTGACTGCAACTAGCAACTGGCAACTTGCAACCTGCAACTGGCAACCAGCAACCAGCAACTAGCAACTTGCAACCTAGACAAGAACAACTGCAACATTCCCTGCGGTCTGCAGTTGTATTATTCCAATTAGGAGAGTGTGAATGCAGCAGTGAACTGATTGATTGCAGATTGCCTTTTGCGGCTGCAGTTGCGTCCATCTTGGTTCCATCTTGGTTCTATCTTGGCCTGACCCCAATTACAGTAGTTGTAAGTACAGTTCCATCCGAATTGCGAACACAGAACTCACATCTTAGATAAATAAACTGATTTACTACGCCTTAAATGAAAACACATATATATCTATATATTCTTTCGTGTCCATATCTTTTTTGCCAATTTTCGTTTCGCTTGCCAAACTCAAAATTACCAACCAATAACCTAACCAACCAACCAACCAACCAACTAACCACATCAAACAAACACACCAAGAACCGCGATATGGCCAGTTCTTTGCCCCCGTATCGAATATGTCCAGCTCGGCGTACATCAGCAATGGCATTGGCATCAACTACTATACGGGGAATGCCCAGCAGCTGGCCTACATGCAACAGGTTCCTGCCACATCCTCGATTTCGGCCGGAGCTTCGCCGGCCCACCAGCAACAGCAGCAGCAGCCGCAGCAGCAACAGCAACAGTCCGGGAGCAGCACCAGTGGCAGCAGCATCAACGATCCAGGACTCCGGAGGCGACTGTTCGCCGGAATCCGGCCATTATCCGTTTTTGGGCGCCTCAGACAGCAGCGATCCTCGCAACACCGATCGATCTCGTTGCCAGAAAGTAATTACGAGACAGAATGCACCAACAGGCGAGGGGACAGCAAGAAACAGCACCACAAACCGATCCACAATTGTACTAAGAACCAGAACCAGAACCAGAACCCAATCATGCCGATGCAGAAATCGTTCCATCTCCCAGCCAGCACTTGCAGCACCACACCATCATCACATTCCGGGGATGACCATAATGTAGACCCCATCATAGACATGAGTTCTCGTTGGAACAGTACTGCATTTGATTCCCACTCGACATCGATGTTTAGATTGTGTTTTCGTGTTCTGTGTATCTCTTTTTGAATTTATTTCCCGTGTAGTTGGGGGCCACCGCAGTGGTATCTGTCGTATGTCGTGTGTCTGTGCGTGATTGTTGCCCGATGCCAAAAGATATAGAGTGTGGCAGGACGCGTTTTAATTATTTCAATTCGAGTCTGCGGAAAAGCAAGCCAGCTCAGCGCACTCGGCCCAGACCAGCGCCATTAAACAATGGTCGGATTAAATGCCAATTAGTCTTAACCCAGTTTACACTTCAGGCAAATGGCTCATTTCCGTTGCAACAGCAGCGAAAGCAACTGCAACGCCATCATTTGTATACATGGCCGAGTTCCTTTTGCGCTGAAAGGAGCTTCATCATGCTTCAGCTTGGCTGGAGTCGAAAGGAAACTTGCTCCACGGAGTGCATTTGCATCCTCCTACACTTGGAAAGGTACTATTTGGGGGGAAAAAAATCCGGATTTAAGAAAGCTTTTCTCTTGATATTTAGCTCTTGAAATAAAAGTAATGGTAATTGCAATCGGAGTTCTTTTTAAAAGCAAACAAAACGCTGAACTAAAGGCTAAATGTGGGTTTAATTTTAACAATAAATTTTACTTGATTGAAATTTAAAAATAATTCACTTTTGAATAAATGTTTATAAAAAGCAATATTTTTCAGTGTGAGCTTAGTGCGATATACTTAACCACAGAAAGAATGAATAAGAATCGTTAACTAAAACTTTTACTCTAAAAGTTCCAAATTGAATGGCTTTGAGTGCCTACACATAAAGCTGTCTTGATCTTATTGCATTTTTATTCTTGCTTCATAAATTATTAAGTTTTAGATTTATAAACGAGCTAAAACATTTGATAATCAGAACTTTCTCCCCGGATTTCTTTTCTCTGTACTTATTTTCTGAACTTCCCATCCTGCTACTGTTTATGCCACAGCTTCAGAACTACTGTTGCTGTTGGCACTGCCGTGTAAATTACAAGCCATTGTCAACTCTTGTGCAAAAATTCTGCCGCACAACTCACAAGTGGGGTTTTGGGTTTTTGACGCTGGTCGCTTGGCGTTTTCAGCAGGATGCTGCATACAAACACTGCAGACGGGCCAAAAAACTTTTTCGCCAAGGCGCGAGTTCATTTTCGCTTAATGTTTGCTGCATTTTTAATGCCACTCGCACACAGAAAGCGAGAGACGCAATTTTAAAGTCGCGCTGCCAACTTTTTGTCTTAGGCGAAGAGCTAACTTCTTGTCGATGGGCGGATGGGCGGAAGGGCGGATGGGAGGATGGGCGGTGGGGCGGATGGCTGGGGGCCGAGAGGTCGGTCCCAGGCCGAACATAATTATGCTAAAAATTGTTATGACACACAATCTTTTTGCGCTCCTTATTTTTCTTTCCGTTTTGGGTCCGCCTTTCGTTTGGCCTTCCTCTTTCCCAACCAGTCCATTCCATTCCATACCCATCCCTGCATGCCGCCATCTCGTAGTTGCCAGAGTCGACTTCCTTGTGGCAGAAGTTCTGGCGGGGCTCTGCACTTATTTTCCCAGGATTATGTTTCTGCTCTATTACTTGGGCCAGGGATGCTATGCTGCTGGTCCTCCTCCGCTCGCCAATCTCCTCCACTGAGTCTGCGTCCTCCGGCTTGTTTTGGTTTTGCTTTATGCATGAACGCTGTCTTAATGTTTAATATTTTCTTTCGAGCTTCTTGTCTTCATTTAACTTAATTAGTTTTAATTCACATTTCTCGGCGAGTCAGTCAGCAAGCTGCCTGCTTTGCCAGAGCAGTTAATCGATCCAAAAGCTACTAACCCAACCATGAAATCAAAGAAAAGCTGGGCTCAAACTATAAGCGATATAAATGGTATATACTCGATACAGCATCAGCGAATCCGAAGTCGGAAACTACACGACCCTTTGGCGAACCCCTGATGCTCCTTAAGAACCCGGAATCCAATCCGGATGAGTCCAAGGGCAATCGGCGAGTGCGATGAATCGAGGATTGATATGATGAAGACGAAGGGAGTGGAGGAACACACTTAACACTATAATTTAATACAGTTCTAATGCGATTTATTGTTTAAGTTCTTGATTTATTATACCCTAGACACCTAGCCCAATTGATGTTCTAATTGCAGCACAGTAATTATTATAAAATACTCCTCATAGTTAAATTTACCCACTACACATATATATATATCATCTTATATCTTAGTTAATTTCGATTCTGCGAATGTGCGTAAGCCAGAGAGCAATGTTAAATGTATATTACGATTAAAGTATTAAGTCATTTCTGAGTACACCGCAATTATATTCTAAATGTTGTATGATTGTTGTAAATATCGCACAAAAAAACCCACACATCACCCACAAACGAATGACTATAATAACACGAATAAAAAGCAAAACGATATCTGGCCTTCCTTTAGTCTAAGGATATATACACACGATCACCTTCATCTGGCACAGGGCGATGGAAACGAGTTTTCTATGATTTTCTATATACTTTCTATATAGTCAAAATCCAAATTGGCCAACACTGAAACACCAACCATTAGTAATCTTAAGTTTGCTTTTGTTTTTTGCGGCAACTGAAACGGGATGACTAGAAAAAATACACTGGACATGCCAAAATACACTCGCTGTCTCTTCCTGAACGTGGCGAATGTTGCTCTGTTGCAAACTTAAACAAAAAAAAAACAAAAATTTTATTTGCATTGACCAAGCTACAATCTTTCTATCGATGTCCTTGCCAAAAGGCCACTAAATGTTCAACGTCTTTTCAGTTTATTTTTCGAGTTATTTTGGGTTTTTGTTTAGATCTGTAGACGCCTAGATTACAAATTTGGACTTACCAAATGCTTAACAAACGAAATTAAAATCAAACAATTTTTATTCCACATTTTACTGCCATTTTTTTGCCAACTGTGTTTTGTCTGACACACAACAACCAAAAATAACCAAATGATCCAACACAAAAAAAATTCGAAATGAAAAATCCCAAAAAAAAAAAACAAAAAAACAACAGCACCGCACTCACCGCGTCGCCAAAAATTGAACTTACGCATGAAATCCCTGAGCCTGGACTCGCCCGAATCGTCGGAGCTGCACGGCCAGTTCAGACGACGGGCCCAACTGCCGGGCACGGGCGCCTCGACATCGGCCGGCTCCGCCTACTACCATGGTGGGTCCGGAGGCCACCTGGAGCACAGCACTCCGCCGTCGAACAACAGCCGCCTGCACTGTAAGTAGCAACCCAGTAAACGTTTCCGGTTCCGCTCCCGGTCTCCCCAAAAATACCGATACCGCTAACGAACCCGTTTCCGGACACCGACGTACGCTGCACCACTAACCAGTCCAACCACCACCACCACCCACCCACAGCGGGCACCTCTAATGAATCTCAGTTCCCTTAAAAGTCTAATTTCCAACCTAGTATGTATGAACACCCACACGCTAACTAAACTTTTCTTAACTGCTTACTATACTATAATACTATGTAAATAAGTTGAAGAAGTAAAGGTCGAGTAAAGTTAACTTTTGTTGAGTAGTTCGATTTCGTTCACCTCTTAACTAGTAGTTAATAGCAGCTTAAAAATACATGCCAACTGTAGAGTAACTAACTTCATCTGCTAACCACACATCTTCAACCTCAAGATGGGGGCATCCTCCAACCCCCCATCGATATACCCTTTTTTAGACGTATATGTGTATAATTTATCTGTACAATATCTATATCTTCTTTTTCCATGGATATTCTTCTGATTTTTTCGTTCATCCACTTGCATTCGATTAACCAAACCGTAACCGTAACCATTGAGCCTGTCCTGGAGCAGGGATTAACGCATCCAAAACCATTACAGCACCATCGAGCCCCTCTCATCCGGGCCGCAAACTACTCTACGCCACCCGCGGAATGCGTGGTGGCAGCGTCGATCTGCCGGACGAAATGGAGAAGTCGCAATCCTCGGCCAGCACCTCGCCGTGCCTCTCACCCGTAAGACATCCCCAGGTAGTCCCCACTCCGCTACTCCACCCACCTCTTTTGTTTATGTGTTCGTTTTGCCTGCTCCGTTCGATTAATTGCACCTTACACACCCGTACTAACCCATTCCCAAACACGCTTAACATTTTCAAGAAAACGCATCGTCTGTTGCCTACGAATCTGTACGTCATCATCTACAACTTCAAGGCGCGACATGCCGATGAGCTGGACCTGAAGGCCGGTTACAAGGTGAGCTAATACTACTGTCCCTATCTACTCCATAAATATCCCCACCCATTTCGCATATGAATGAATAATCAACAATGCGCTTTGTTTAATCCGCTAAGCGGTGAGTTTAGTGCACAATGGCTGCCAGGGAAATTGGTTAACTAAATCAGAAACATATACTCATATGTACATTCCGCGCTCTTTATTCAATATTAAAACGAACAATGGCAACAAAAACTTGTTTATTTATCATACAAGCGAGCATATGGAGGAAGCTCTTTTTCCACTGCGTAAACAGGGCGAAACAAACAGTGAATAAGAAGAAATAATAATAGTTACCGACTTTTTGTGTACATTCTCTGATTGCGAGTGCCTGCCCGCCGCCGGCAAAGTGTTCAATATTTACAGATTAGCTTTTGTTTGGACTGCGTCCTTGTTCGCGAGCTGGTTGGTTTGCCAGTGGTGCAGGATAGAGACGAACTTTTCTTTATGGCAGGCTTCTGGGAATTTACTATGCGGATCGATAAGTGATTTTTTCCTGCGAACTTATACTTAATAACCGAACTTCAAAGTAAGGAAGTGCAAATAAAACGACGAATAAATATATTTATACCTTAGCTGATGTCATATACTATACAACTCCAATAACTTTGTTGAGCACTTTTCTTTTTATACTCTTATTAAAATTTCAGAAAATTAATGAAGTGCAGTAATTCCGACATTCATAAAAGTATTTATTGTTAAACATATTCGCTTGTTTGTATCAATGCAAACTATATATTCAGTAATTACAATGGCTCTTAAAGCCTTCAGGGTACATTTTATTTCCTTTTGGAAGCTATTATTAATTCACTAAAAAGAATGCAACGCTGGAAGTAGTCAAATCCGATTGCCACAGAAATATATTGTATATTTTTTAAATTTTTCTGCGTGATTGTTTTTGTGTAAACAGCGCTCTTAGTTTTGATGCTTTTAGGATTTTAAAAATATATAATGATTCATCAAAAATATTAAAACTGAATAATTCACGGTAACTGACAATAAACTCTATTAAATTGTGAAACCTTCTTACTACCGCAAATCAGGTGACTGTCATTGACAATTCGGATCCGGACTGGTGGAAAGGCAAAGTCTTGGGACGCGTGGGTTACTTCCCATCCAAGTACTGCGTGCGTCTGAATGCCAATGAGAAGCCCCTGCAGGTGACCCACAATCTCCAGGTGTCCGACAGCGAACGTGGCGAGAACCTCACCCTGCTGAGGGATCAGATTGTCATCCAGGTAAGAGCACTCCGCCATACTCCTTCCTAAATCACATGGCACTTTCATTGACTCCCAAAAACAAGACCGGCGACGAGGTGAACGGCATGGTGATGATCCGCGCCGCCGAACACGGGCAGGGCTACTGCCCGATCAAGTATCTGCAGGAGGTGTGACAGCCAGAAGAGGACGAGCCGCCTTCCGACGAGCGGGACAGACCGCACAAGTCGTCCATGCAGTCATCGTCGTCGCGGACGGCGGACAAGACCAAGCGTAGGATTAGAATCGTAGTGTCCGAGAACAACAGCTTAGCTGCTAGTAGTGTTGCACCCGCACCACCCGCATCCGCCTTCACCACCACCCAGCACCACCACCACCACCAAGTTCCGAGGGAATCCAACGTCGAGACGAAGCGGCTAAATATCGACTACGGCGATGAGGGCAGCAGTGCCGATTGGGACAAGGACCGCGAGGTGCTCATCCTGTCCGGGAGGCGCAACAAGAATGACAAGAACTGGGAGAACTGGGAGCGCATCCGGGAGCAGAAGCTGGAGAAGATGAAGGGCATCTGTTTCGAGAGCTACCGCCAGTCCAAGCGGGATAAGCTTCTTCAGGCGAAACCGCGACCCAAGCAACTGGATTCCACCTGGTACACGGACAACATCTATTCGAATCGATCCGATGACATGGACGAGGACTATGTGCCGGATTGCCTGAAGTACGGAACTTTTCGCACGCTGCGCGACATCCACGAGCTGGACGAGAAGAGCGGAGGAACGGAGGAGCGTCGCGTTGACGGTGAGGGATCCCCCGGTTATGGCCTGCATCGCTCCAAGAGCTGCAAGGAGTTTCAGTACCCAAAATCCCAGAGCTGGTGCTTCGAGGGCAATGTCTTCGAGGCGGGCGGCGGTGTCGCGAGTGGGAGTGGCAGTTCCGGTGGAGCTGCCCCGCCCACCACCTCCATCCTGAAAAACCGAGCGGGTGTGCCCAAGTCGTACTCCTTCAGTGCCACCACCAAGACCATGCCCTTCGACATCATCGACTACGAGCTGCCGCCCGCCTCGAATACGCGACGTGAGAAGCGGGAGGCTCTGCGGCGGAACATGAATGCCCTGTGCAGCAGCAGCTTGGACCGCTGCTGTGCCCGGGACCAGTGCACCAGTGCCCGCTGCCTGCTGGAGGACATCTATCCGGGATCTGGGAGGGTGAGGCCCAGGGCGGGCAGCAATCGGAACCTGAGTGCGGCGGACTGGCTTTTCGAGGAGCGGGCTGGGAGGCAGAGGACACCCGCTGCTCCCACGGTCATCTGCTGCTGCTCTGCGGCGGAGGACTGCTGCTGCCACCGCCAACGGCCACAGCAACCGCCGCTGCCGGCTCGCCCAAGATCCCGACCCATCTGCCCGGGTCATCATCCCGCCGCCGAGGAGGAGGAGCACATGCACTGCCGCTACGACACCGACCTGGAGCACTTCATCCGCGCGGAGCGAGAGCGCCTACTGCTGCAGGACAAGTTCCTGGATGAGGATGAGCGGTATTTGGCTGCCGCCCCAGCTCCTCGAAGTCCTGGCAGGCGGTATCCGGCGGGGAACTACCACCGGCCGCCACGCAGCAAGTCGCTGCTGGAGATGCAGCCACCCACCAGCCTGTTCGACGAGGACACCTGCTCGGACACCACGGAGATCGACCTGGAGGACTTCAACATCGACCTGGAGAAGTACTGGGAGCAGCTGGACAAGCCGCCCAGTCCCATCAACATGGACATGCGGCGCAACATGCACAGCAGCCTGAAGGTGAAGAACGTGAATGTGCGGTGCTACAACAATGGCCAGCCCATCGATCTGCACGATAGGGAGCACGAGCGGCTGATGATCAAGAAGTCGCTGCTCGAGGGGATGCCCTCGCCGCCGCAGCTGGACTCCAGTGAGTCCTCGACCAATGCGGGTGGCTATCCTTTTTTTGACACTGCTCCCGCCGTTGCTCCTGCCCCCGCCTTCCATCACCGGACGAGCTACGGACACCCACAGGGATATGGCCACAAGGTGTATCCCACGGTGGACACCCTGCCCTCGTACCAGTACAACAACTTCTATCCGGAGCACAGCCATCCGACGGTGGGCAGTGTGCTGACCCAGCAGCCGACGGCCGGCATCCATCATCCATCGGCCGGGGGTCACTCGGCCCTCAGCCTGATCAACAACATCTTCTCGATCTACAAGCCCAACAAGTACTCGCCGGAGAACTGCCAGATGAACTATGAGAGCAAGCCGGAGCCGTGCAAGAAGATGAACGTGCCCAGTACTCATAGGCCGCTGGGGGCGGCCAGTCATCCGTATCCTGCCCACGACTACATGCACTCCTCGATGAAGCGACCCCTGCTGGTCAGTGCCGATCAGCCGCACTTCAAGATCATCCCGGAGAAGACTGGCCTAAAGATCTCGCCCCTGCTGAGTTACGAGGACTACGGCGGAGGAGGAGGAGGAGTTGGAGTTGGAGTGGGAGTCGGAGGCGAGAAGGCCCACCACAGACTGAGTAGCACGGCACGGCCTCTGATGCTTCCGCACTGATGGTGCTGGACCTTTCCGTGGTATGGCAATGGCAATGGCAACTATTGTTAGTTGGGCTCCAACACCCATCCAACTATCCCAAAAAAGACTCGCGAGCAGCGAACAGCAACCCAAACGCACAAAAAAACTGGGTCCAGCCAAGAGAGAAGAAGAGATACGTAAGAAGGACAGGATACCATCGGGGGACTATCGGGATCTGGAATCTTTATCTGGATCATGGGTCGTCAGTGAAGAATCCCTCCCGAAACCAACCTCCACTCCACCAACTCGCCGTCTTCGTCTTCGTCTTCGTAGTCGTCGTCGTCGTCGTCGTCCATCCGCACAATTTGCTTTTGGTTTAGCCGGGCAGGTGTTCCATCGAAGCATCCTTGACACTCCAGCAACAGGAAACCACTTGAACAACAGCAACTACAGCCATACCATTGGAAAACAGCACTACAGACAAACAGAACAACCAACATTCGCAACATGTCAGATGGAAGTGAAAGTGCAAGTATTAGTAATGTAACGATTTGATCAGCGGATCGATTAGGATAAACCCACACAATCCCCTCCCTTAGACACAGATACACACACACACACACAGAGACATTTGTATACAATCAATGTGCTTTTAATTCGCTTAAAATCGCTAGTTAAATCGCTGATAAATCGCAGTTCGATAACCACTAAACAACAGATTCACTAATTTTCGAGCAACTTTTAAGCAATCAAGAGCGTATTCGATAGAACAAAGAGTAGAACTAAGTCGAAAGTGTTTAGCATTAAGCCGTTCATATCGCGTTTCATATTCCAGTATGAACATATTGTATACCCTAAACTCTGTAGAAAGCTAAAAGGATTTTATTAGTACTGAAGTTTCGGGAGAATATCTACCCAGACTCGTGAATGTCAGCGGGACTTATTTTGGCCTCAATATATATCGCGATAATTTTGAGATGCAAAACGAAAACTAAGGCGAACCGTTTTTATTGTCACCAAATTTTTTCTATTTTTTATACCAAACAACTTTGAATCAACTAAACGGGCGGGGAGTTATTGAAATTGCTACGATTGATAGGGCTAGAAGCTTTCCCCATAAGTTGCGGCTACTAGGAGCGATTATACGAATGCATGCTTATGCTGTTTATATAAATATGAAATATGATTAGGAAAGATGAGGATAGGTGTGTGCGTTTGGATCTCGATAGAAGCGCTTTTTATAAACTAACTAGATTTGTATCGAAATGTGAAACATTGAAAATATGATAAACATTAATTGTACTTTTATGATGTATGCGTATCCACTGGCCTTATTTATTGAGAAGTAACCAAAACAATGAGCTGAACCCTCTTACACACACACACACACACACGTACAAACGAGCACACAGAGACAGACACAGACATCCCAGAAAAACAACTTGAGAATTGCAATTGAATTTTCACAAAGATTCAAGCTTAGGGCTTTGCGTCACTTTTGTTAATTGTTTTTTGGCGTCCAATTTTACATGATAACTAATGTAGGACTCTAGAAAAACCAATCGAAACTATCGAGAATAGATTACTAACAAGTATTTTGTAGTTCGTAAGCTAACTAAAACCTAAACCTAAACAAATGAGGATAACTTTTTAGCGCGAGACTCCTTGTGCGAGAAGATTTTGAATTTGAATTTATTTTTAATGACTTTTGAATACAAGACGAAACAATGAGGAAGACATTTTATCAGAGATCGTTTTTTATCTATTTAACATTTTCTTGAACCACATACAACAACTATTTGCTAAGTGTACCCTATGGCCTATGAGTTAGTTGTAAGAAAGAGTTTTTCCAAGCCCCCGTTTAGACCACAAAACAGATACTGAAGACAGGAGAACAGGGGGAAATCTGCACAAAACCCAATCTAAGAAATATTCACACTCTGCACCCAATTAATTGTACGATATATCTATCGAGTAACGAGTAATTACGATCACGTCTAGCAACTAAGGATGAATTGTATTGTAAAATGAATGGAATCGACGAACACGAAAACGCCCAAATCTTATGAGTATGTAAGCAAAGCCGAAAACTTGAATTCAAACAGGATAACCGCTCCCCGCGGTAATCTAAACTGCTGAAATTGGCACTTAAGTATATAGGTATACACACCGCATATGTATGTATGTACAACGTAGTAGAATTTTCGACTAAACTAAAACGAACTTGCAAACGTAGCGCGACATTTGTGCAAGTCCAAGGTCCCCGAGAGCCCATCAAAATCGATGGGCTGCAATTTAAGGGGGCCAACTTCACGGAACAGCTTCTTGTTTTTAGCGTAATTTTTGTTTCACATATGTACGATTAGGCGACCAGCATGACGATGCACCTGGCGCACCTGCAGGTAGCTAGCAGAAAATACATGTAAACAGTAACTAGAGAAATGGAACAATATAATATCAGTGCAACGTAATATATCAGTTAAAATAACAGAGGCAAACAGAACTCAACTCATTTAGCACTACCTGCAATTTGAATGTGAAAAACAACACTATCCCCTCATCCCGGCCCCGCTTCTCCGACGCGACCCCATTAATTTACCTGAATTGCAAATAAAAAAGATGTTCAATTCGATGTGAAAAAACAACAAACGGTGTTTGGATTTCAGTGTGGGTTAGCTTATTTATTCACTGTCGCCTGAAAGTAGGCAGCAATCTGTAAGCTTCACGGTGTGCACTGAGGGAAAAGCACAATCTGAATTTATGAACAAAATTCTTGATTAAATAATTATTTGGAACTGTAAGTATTTAATTTAGAATTTGTATGTCCTTTATTTTAGAGTATTTTGATATGATTGGTATTATTGAATTTAAAATAGTATGCCTTGATTTCAGGCCCAACATTGTGTTTATTTTCAGACAATTATTCTTTTATACTGTTTATATATCAGATTCCGATTTTGCAACAAGAAACCCATTCACAGTGGATACTTAAACACTTTGCTTTTTATTCAGTTTTAAATTTATATCACATTAAATTTTAAATTAACAGAATTACAAAAGTTAGTCGATTCGTCAGTTAATGCTGCTGCAGTCGCAGTGTTTTTTTTTTACAATCATCATTATTATTACATTTTCAATTATCGGAAGCTAATTGGGTCTGCCAACTGCCAAAGGCGACAGCGGCGTTGACAGGACGGCTGGATTGGTTAATCGTAAATCGTTAGCATAATATAGTCAAACATTTAACATAGAGTCACACTTAAAGCTATCACTAAATTGGTTTTAAGCTAATTGCATCAGAGTCAGTCAGAGTGATGTTGGGGACCTTAAGAGCTACGTTTTATTCAGGTGCTACACCTGCTTGTCAGGCTTACGAGCTAGTTCGTTGGCTGTTCTTGTTGCTGATGTTGCTGCTGCTGCTGCTGTTGCTGCGGGGTATCGCTGGATGTTGCTCCTGCCAGAGCTGTTGCTGCCGCAGTTGCTGCTGCTGCGGCTGCCGCTGCGGCTGCCGCTGCTGCTGCAGTAGTCGTACTAGCTGCCGCAGCATCCAGATTCAAGGTGGTACTGCTGGCCGCCTTTTGGTTGGGAAAGAGCACCGAGTACGCCGGCGGCGGATCCAGCTCCTCGTAGTTGGGCGGCGAGGTGGCGCCCAGGTGGTCCTGGCCACCACCTCCTCCTCCATTGGCAGCTGCCAGCGCCGCCTCCCGCTCATTGTTGACCGCATGCTGCGATGCAGAGGCTGCAACAGAACGTATGGTTTCAATGTGAGAGCTCAAGCGACAACACAGAACTGGGGGAAGTGGGATGGTGATAGTGATAGTGGTTTAGTGGGTTTAGTTGGATTCAATTCAGCGGAAAAGTTAGACACGGTCATAGCACAGCACGTGAGTCGTGGCATCGGTTTATGATGTGTGCAGGGGTGGTGGTGGGGGGAGAAAACGAGGAAAACACGCATAAATACAACGGCCAAATGACAGTGCCTTACTTGGACTAGACTATGGTGCAATTTAACGTACCCCAGAGGCCGCAGATGAGCAGGGCCCCGCCGCACAGGAGCATTCCGAGCATCAGGTAGCCCCAGGGCCCATACTTCGAGAGGTCCGAGTGCAGCCCGGATCGCGTCGAATTCCGGCGGGTGAAGCCGCTTCCCGCTCCAGTGCCCGCTCCCATTTCAGCCGTCTCGTTTTCCGGCCTCTGCAGCTCCCCATCCGTGGCCAAACTGGGCCCAATGGAGTTGGGCGAGCCATCGCCCCCCGGCTTCTTCATATCTTTGGTGTGCACTTTGCGCAACGTCGTCGTCGAGGTGGCCGTCGAGTTGTCCAAGCCCCCGGCTCCGTCGCTCCCGTTTCGTGGCAAATCCTCTGGTGCCGTAGGAGCATCGTTGGCAAACAGATTTCGGAACACTTCCAGGGCGAACTGCTCGAAGAGATCCGACTCCAGGCCGGCGGGTAGGTGGCCAGCTCCCGGGCGATACTGCTTCGAGCACAGCTCGTAGTCCTCATCGCTGTCGTATTCGTTGCTGTAAGGACAATGCCGGATCCCGTCGCAGGCCAGCTCCTTGGAGATGCACAGAATGGGCTCATCGCTGCAAGGATATATATATTTTCATTAGAAGATGGTTCTTTTTTGGGATACGAAATAATAACTCTAATAAATGATAACCTACATTTAAACTTTTTCTTTTTTTTGTCAACCATTGTGTGTTTATTATTTTGTAGCCTAAGCTTAGGCTGTAAATTAGTTATTTCTGTTTCCATTTCTAGTACAGATAATATTTTTGTTAATGAATACATCTTAATTTGTTTTGTTCCTTTATACCAAATGTATATTATATTTTAAAAAGTTTGAATTAAATGAATGTTTTAATTTAAATAGATTAATTCCACTTCATGATGGTTTATAAATTAAATTATATTTATTTTAATAACTTAAGGATTGTTTATAAAAAAATTTTATTTATTTTAATAACAGCAATTTAAGCTATTAAGTTCAAAGAGACAGACAATTTATGCGA
Organism: Drosophila fuyamai; assembly: GCA_018153365.1. Taxonomy (NCBI): domain Eukaryota; kingdom Metazoa; phylum Arthropoda; class Insecta; order Diptera; family Drosophilidae; genus Drosophila; species Drosophila fuyamai. The sequence continues at coordinate 5,362,736 of JAECXW010000758.1, forward strand.
AAATGTAAGCTCCAATCTATCTAATTTCCAGTTTGAGAACTTAAGTGGTAGTTGGGCTGTGTAATCCGACTCACCCGATCTTCAAGCACTGGTGCTTGCTGCCATCCTTGCACTGCTCGCCCTTGCCCAGCACCGTGACCATCAGTTTGGATCGCAGACTGTGCTGGCCGTGTTCCCAGACGATCTTGACGCGTCCGTGGAAGAGCCGCACCGGGTCCTCCATCTCCGAGGCGGTGTCCTCCAGCTGGCAGGGATCCACTCGCCACTGGGCCGTGTGCGGGTCCAGCGAGCTGAACTGTTGGGGTGAAGGCAAATAGAATTTTTTAATTATGGGGGACTGGCTAAAAGCGTGTGGCCTAAGTGCGTATTGCGAAACGTGCGAGCAAACAGTTTACACGAACGAAATGCTAATCGCTTAAATTCAGCCTATCGACCACGCCCACACTTCTCGCCGACGTGACGTGAATGACCAAGTTCAACAAAACGATCAGAAATCAACGAAACGATCAAAACTGCGAATGCAAACACACATAATGCAAAATTAAATATTTACGCTGGAAAAATACAAAACAAAAAGCTGTGAAAGCCACGCCAGAAACCAGAACTACGCTTTGAGAACCCGATGGGGTAGATACATATATAAAAATAAATCCATTAATGTCTTCGCTGTTTCACGTGCAGAGCGATAAGCTAAATAAAACAAGAATTGGATACGGGTTCAGATGGCTTTGTGCTCTCAGGTTCAATAACTGCGACGACTTGGTAGTCCCCATTGTAAGTGTACACTCGTAGTAAACAACAATTAGCCAGGGTGTGTCCCCATCGACAACGGTTAAACCAGTTCTCAAGTGATAAACACAATAATCGTAACCGTGCATAGTGATATGTATTTACTAGAGACATTTTTCTAGTCAGCTCATTAGGAAGACGATTCAGTTGCAATTATGCGACGCATCAATTTGCACTTCTCACCGACACGCAGGTGACGGAACAAAGAAACGCTCTATTCTGGACATGCAAATGTGGATGTGCGTCCACACCCTCGGGTCCCCGCAACCAAACCCATCTTTTTTCAGTAGCATAGTTTGCCTTTATGGCGACGCCAACTGCCAGTCAGTCGGTTGAAGTCGACGGATTTATGGCGACGCCACCGAAAGTGTTGCTGTGGGACTGCGGTTGCTGTTGGGCTGTTTCTGTTGCTTCCCTGGCCAAATGCTACAAACGTGTTTCAAATATCAACAAAAAAGGCCTCACAAAATGGTCGGAATTGGCGCGCTTATGCAAATACGCCGCTTTTCTGGCTTTGACGCGGAGTTTTGGCTCTGCAGAAAGTGAAAAATTTCCAGCTGACGGGGGAGTTCAATGTCAATGGCCAACACTTTAATGGAAAGTTTCTTAATTAACCGAGAACACCTTGACAATGTCAACGATCAGCTGACGAATTACGCTTGGCATGGGACCTGCCGGTAATTGGAGACAATTCCAGATGTCAAACTGTCTCATCGGAAAGCCACAAAAAAGTAACAATGTCAATAGAGAACTTAAACTTGTTCGCTCGATAAGTCTGTTTATGAGAACATGAGAATTGCAGCCTGCAAAACGTAATCTAATTGACAATGGGAATTGTCAGCAATTTGGCAGCAATTTTCTGTATTTTGCGGCATAAATTAGAAACAGATATATCATAAAAGATTTCGTATGAAGTCATCCAAAATTCTGATTTCATTCGTCTCTTTTAGGTGTAGGAGAATCCTGAGTTGTGGAAATTTACTGGCTATCTGTTCATGAACTCAGCTCTTTGAACTTTGGGATCTGATTCTCACACTTGAACGCTGCGCATGCGCACTCCAAGTTGTATTTTTCGAAGCAGTTGAATGGGATCAAAGAAACTGGCAAATAATTCGAGCGGAAGGTGCAGAATATGGCAACCTCGCACTAATCAGTGAAAAAGAACTACACTTAAACAAAATAGCTTGTCAAATAAATTGTTGTTTCGATTTTTTATGATAATGAAAAACTCAATCGTGAAATAAACTAAAAGGTTCCTCATGTATGCCCTTTCAATACTGGCTTCTAGCTTTTAAGATTGCATTATTTGATTAATTATTTGATATTTTTAACTACATTGAATTTTTTTAGGTTTAGCCACTATTTGCTTTTAAGTGTGCTAATAAGAATATTGTCTAGATATCCTATTAGTTTGTTTTAAGTGTGCTAAATCAGAGGCAACCTTGTCTCCAGAAATGGGGGCTAAGGTGAGTTCACTTACAATGTTCAGGGGGCAGGTGCGTCCCAATGCCCGGGAAGTCGTTATGGCTGGGAAGATGCCCATTGTTGAGTTTAGCGTGGCGGAGGACTCCATCCCTCCGCCGGATTTGGCAGTACGTCGGAGTTTGGATGAGTTGCTGCCCCCTGCTGCTGCGGGCATAATGTTTGTGGGCGGACTCCTGGAGGTGGCCGCATCCAAGGGCTGGCTGTGCCGCAATTTTGGCAGGATGAGGCGCACTATGAAGCCATAGTTGGGCGGGGCACTCAGGATGCGGGAACAGGAGGGATTCTCTGCTCCATACGAGCCCGGCTTCAGTTCGATGATGAGACTAGATTCTTTGCCTTCGCTCTCGATGAAGTGCTCGTGCTGGGCACTGCAAAGTGGTTTGAAAGTTGGATGCGACAGTCGATCACCTGAAATGGAGAGTTTCGAAGAGGGTCAGTTATCGGATCAGATGCCTTGAGTTAAAATTCACAGGGGTCTGTTAATTTATTCATCAAATTGGTCTTATGGATGGCCTGCGATTTGTGGTCATTTGTATGCGATATCCATCATTCCCAACTAAACCCATTGCATGCAGACGAAATCCGCGAGTTGTCAATCAATAAATAACTCACAGCTTGACAAAAATAAAAACAAATAATAAACTGCGGTGTGACAATGCTAAAAATAGGAATTTTGTGTGAATTGACAGGGAAATGGATGGCACTCCAATTTCGGGTGATGAAACCAAACCAAACACAGTTCGAAAATTCAATTAATACGAATGGATTCTACGATAATTGAATGACTACGTTACGTTTGCCTAAACACAGCGATACAAGTGATCCCCTCTGTTCAATTATTTTGCACTCGATCTCGAACTTTGCGCCGTAAAGGTTAAAGATTCACACAAGCACTATTAAGTACTTCAATTAATAAAGTACAAATACAAGCGCGTTCGGCGGCGTGTAGGAAAACTACTTTTGCATTGTGCTCAGCGGTAGTCATACATCCATATTCTGGGTCACTGACTGCACCACATACGTACACCATTATTATATTATATTACCCGAGCGGTTGCTGCAACCGACTTATTGTTTGTTTGTCTGTTTTTGCAGCCGCCCTCGCTCTTTTTTCTCCGCTGGGCAATTGCCACACAGCTTTTGCAAACTATTAAACATTTTATTAAACAATTTGCATTTTTGCTCCGTTCACCCAAGCCGGAGTACGAGTACTCGTGTGTACGGGTGCAATTTAGCAGCTAATTCCCATTTCGAACTTGACATTAATAGCCAAGGGGCTGCGAGCTGTCCACACGTGCTGGAGTTTCAATCATCATTTTGGCAAATGCACTCATTACAACCGGGTTAATGACAGTCTTTCGAGACCGCTTTATACGGCAGTTATTGTAGATTTGAGTAATCGATTCGGTTGTTCTAGGGAAAGTTAAACAAATAACACTCATTCAGATTCCACATACAATATCTTCAATTAGACGCTATTGTTACAGAATGAAAAGCCATTAGCACTGTAATACAATGAATTGCATACAGTTAAGTAATGATTAAGCCTTATTTGATGGTCAACAGAGAGCTCTAAAGCGTCATTGCTAATTGGGTTAAAGGCGCACAAGCACTCTCCGGCAAATAAACACATGAATCCATACACAAGTAAACTTGGGTTGTTTGGGGTTAATGCGGAGAGTTTATAAACAGTAGAAATGGGTTTACGATTCGGGCAGCCAGCCAAGCGGGCAAGAAAGAAAGGGCCACCAGTTCCACCCAATTTTTTCACTAAATATGCCGTTAATAATTTGCTTATGTTTTCAGAGCAGAACCGAGTGTTACAGATTTTGTTGTTGTTGTTGTTGGGAAAGCAGAACGCTTTCCCGGGGGAAAGTCAAAACCTGCAAGTTGAAGGTGCTATCGAATCAAAGCTTTGAACTTGTACCTACAGCTCAGTTGCTTCAAAGTTTTGGGCAAGGTCAGGTTTAGAGACATGATTACACAGATAAACATCAAGTCAAACAACTAACAAACCAACCAGAAAACTCACAGACAAACATGGAAAACAATTTACCGTCAACTGTTGGGCACTGAGAAAAAATCTATTTCTTTTGGTTGGGATATTATAAGACCTCTAAAACTTATCATATAATTTAAATGTTAATGTTAAATTGTTTTGATATAAAAGCTTATTCCTTTTTTAAAGACTAATATGGTGCTTTGTCTTTTTCAGGACTTTAGAAGTTCTTTTTTGAACTACCTATACTACTATTTAAAAAATATTTATCGATGGTTTAAAACGTTTAACTTCATAAGAAATGGTTCCTCTGCTACCACATTAAGAACTGCTACCGTTTCTGTCAGTGCACTTCTATTTATCTGCCAATATCTCGCGATGTGTATCATTGACTCCCAGTGTGCGTGCATATCTGTGTGTAGGTCAAGCATCAGCAGCCACTTGAATTTGAAAAGGGCACATTAAAATGCGTAGTCAATGCCGATCCACAAGTTATAGTGCTATACACAGTCCCCTATGTCGAGTGGGCCAGTTGCGAGTTGTTGTTTGGACTCAGATTCGGATTTAGACAAAAACGGAACTTGGCCAAGAGCAAACTGCAACTGCTCGTGCAGAGATTGTCAAGCGGTTTGAGGGTTTTTTTTTTTCTCTCATTTTTTGAGTTCTGTTTCTCGAGTGGCGACTGGGCATAATAAATTCTGTGGCTGCCACGCGATGCAGACGCGTGTTGCATGCTGGATGGATGGATGCTGGATTCTGCTCACTCGTCATAATTACGCCCGGCTGCCTGCGGAAAAGGGGGGGGCGGTGGTATGGTGGAAAAGGGCGGGCTGAACAGTAAAAGAGCACGATGGAGAGACACTCGAAAAAAAGTTGTTGTTAAAAATTACACAACACTCGCACACACACACAAACACACGCAGAGGAAGCACACATACCCGGAGTGAACGCCACTCGACGCTCAAACAGAAACAAACAAAAACAGTCTGCAAGTGCAGTTTGTTATACTCTTCTCCGCGGGGGGATGCCATAAACCCATAAACCCTTCACCAAACTTGCAAAGTCTCACAATCGAATTACGGAATCGATATGTTATCTGTAAGTGAAGTGGAAGGCTTTCAATTCTGCCCTGTTTCCTGTGAAATATTTATTTACAAGAACCACTCATATGCAATTTCATTGAAATGTGTTCTTTAGTAAACTCCTTTGTTAAAAAAAAATCAGAAAGAATTTAATTGATATATTACCAAAAAGACAGAAACTACTTATAGTTTATTGGCAGTAACATTCTATTTAGAAGTTAATTGCATTATGACTCAAATATCTGCAAGTCAGAAATGATTTTTACTTTACACACCAAATGAAAACTTTTTAACAAACAATTAAGAAAATAAATAAATAATAACGCATTTTATTTTGTAGAGCATATGATCTTCTGCTTTCGCTGCTTATCATTCTATTTGCTTTATTTTTATTTGTGAAACTGCTGAAATTGGGTCAACTATCAAAGTCAGAATGGCAAGGGTTAAGTGCTTGTCCCTCTATCTCTTTCTCTGTTGTTGTCTCTGTCTTTGTCTCTGTCTCCTTCTCTGTCTGTGCCTCTCTATCTGGCCTCGCACCTTTCCCGCTTTCCCGCTCTCCAGCTTTCCTCTCCCGCTTTTCCCGCCTGCCCCGCTTTCACAGCCACATGGACAGCGCGCTACATTTCCCGTTGGCCAATTTTCCTAATAGGTCAAGCGAATGTGTCATCATGTTGCTGCTGCTGTTGGCCATAGTCACTGTTGTTGTTGTTGTTGTTGTCGTTGTAATTTGTCTGTTTGCCCAGCTAAAGAACGACAAAATAAATAAATTGTACAATAAACAAGAATTCTGGCCAACTCGAATGGCAAGGAACTGGGAATTTGTTGCTGCAGCTGCTAATGTTGCTGCTGCTGCTGCTGCTGCTGCTGCTGCTGTTGCGTGCAACACATTGGCAGACCTAACGGCAACTGTTGCTGCTTAACTGGCCAAGCAGTCAGCGGAATGGCGGCGAGTCGAGGCGGAAGCCAGTTGAACATGACTTCTAATGGCCGCATACATAAATCAAAGACCCATTTTCAGAACTTGGCAGAAAAACAGTATTGAAAACGTAAGGAAAAAAAGCAACGCAAACGCCAAAAATTGCCTTAACTACTCGAGCAAAATGGCAGCTATTTTCTATTGCCATTTTTTTTATGAACAATTTGCATTTTAATTAAGCGATTGTAAATGCTTTATCGCTCGCTGTCTCGCTCGCAAAAAAGTTTGAATTGGAATTGAAAAACGAGTGGGAGTGTTGTGTGTATCTGTGTGGCAGTGGCACCTAATTGAACCCAGATGACTTTTCGGGGCCCATAGCAAGCAGCTTCTAGCCACAGCAGCCTTATAAAACCAGACTTTGGGGGAACTTCTCCAATCCAATCCAATCCACAGATGGCTGCTGGCAACATATGTTAATTCTACTTGATATTCACAACAGCAACGGCAAAACAGAGCTGGAAACCAGTTTGCAAACATGTACATGGCTAAATATACATATGAATGTTTATGGCTGGATAAATAAAGCTCTTCGACCCGACTGTTTGTTGTGCTAGCCAAAAAGTTCGGATAGAGTAAACACTAGCCCAGATCAAGATTCGGTGTTAGATTTCGATTTAGATTGGGTAAAAAACTCGTGGCTGCGCACTTAGAAAAAATTGATACTGCTTAGGTAGTCCATGTAGTACATTTAATTTTTTAATGGCTATTAAGTGCTTTTGGAATGGGCTTATCAATAAACAAAGTCATAAAATCGGTTTTTTATGACTTATTGTTAAAAATCGTATAAACAAGAAAATTTGGTTCAATCAACCTAAATTCTTTTCTATAATATTCATGCTTAATTTACTCTGCGTGGTAAAGAAAAATTTTAGGGTAACAGGTAACATTTTAGATACAATTTTTTAATGGAGTTTATATCCTGCCGATTTAATTGTCTCTTATTAAACTCTGTATCTATGGTAAACTAAAAGTGGTTTTGATTCCATAAAAGCCTTAGGATATTAAACATTCACTTAATTTGGATGAATGATTTCATGATTTTTTTTAATCTTGATATAAGATAATTAAGTTTGATCGTTGATCTTATAATATTCATTGCCTAATGATCTAATTGTGTATGTCCATTCTATCGCTTTCTTAGGCCTCAAAGGTCAATGGAGCACCGGCGCTCGGTGGGTTTGCTTGGATGTTGCCATCAACATTAACCCCTTGTTGCAACGGAGGAGATCAAGACGTGTAGTTTGCCAATTTGCCTCTTTGTTCGGGCCATAACTGTATTTCAATGGCAATGAGGTCGTCTGGCGGTTGCGTTTTCTGTTCTCCGCTTTGTGTTTTTTGAGTTTTCTGTTTCTGTTTCAAGTTTCACAAAAAAAGTATTTTCTTTTATTTGCATTATATTGTTTTCTTTTTATTTAATTTCATGCCGCAGAACTTCCGCGTGATTTATTTACGGCGTCTAGCTGCCTTTTATAGCACCACACGCTCAAAAAAATTAACGAAACTTAACGCTTATCAGTAAACTTTGGTGACTAGTACTCGAATTTGGCCTTTAGGCAGAAAATGAAACACAATCATTTACGAAACCATGTGCACGGCGGGATCGGTCAAATGCGGTTAATATCGAGTGAGTGGGGGAAACGGCAACCGGTTTCCCAAACAGAAACAGCACAAATAATCGGTGATAAAATTAAAAGCACACACAACAAATGACAGTGGTTCACAACGTGTATTCTAAAGCCACGGATATGGGATGGGTGACTAAAAAAGAGACTATAATGGTAAAGATTAGAAAGGCAATGGTTAACTACAGTCAATACTCGAGAACTCAAACCACCAACAAAATAATTATAATATAATTACTTATGGTATTGCTCCTCTGTCTATCTTTCCTTTAACACTAATGTAACTTAAAACCATTCTGGGTTTTTAAAAGCTTAAAGAGTTCCTAAATACAATTGAATCATAGAAAATGAAGTTAAGTTAGAAATGTTAAGTTTGATTTATGAAGGGTGATACGCAAGATCATTTGAAATTTGTGTAAGAGATTCTTTTGAACTGAGAAGATCGAATTTCAAATTATAAAGAGTGAATTATGTGGAAAGCTAAAAAAACCTGGAGAAAACAAGTTTATATTTATTGTCAATGTATTTCAGAGGTACCTAAAATAACTATTAACTTTCTCGGAATTACCGTTAATTCATCTTTGGAAAGTCCCAACTATAGAAGTATAACGAGAAGTGAAATCCAAGTCTTTAACTTAAATGTGGGGAAGACCTCTTTTGCCCAGATCTTGTGATCCGATACTCCGAACCGATTCCTCGTATTCAGTAATTATAAAAACTGCGAGCACTTGAGGGCGCCTCAATTACCAGGTATTCCCATCCGCCCATCCTCCCACCCTTTCACCAATTTCTTCTTCTTTTCTTCACACACCGTTTGCACACAATGCAGCGGCGCCTGATGAAATCCCCCCGGACACAATTTTCCCAGGCACATTTTCAATTTTTTTCGCTAACTAACCAAAGACCGCTGCACTTTGGACCATGGCGGCGCTGGCGGCCAAAAGAGTGATCAACGCCCACGCGCTGTAAATGTGCAGAATCCGCGGGCTGTTGCGTCGCTGCTGCTGCGCCTGCGCCCCATGTTGCTGGTGTTGTTGCTGTTGTTTTTGTTGGGCGCAGCGGACGCAGACGGCGGTCGCCATGTTAGTTGGTTTTCAGTTTTTCTTTTTTGTTTTTTAAAACGGCTTTTCAGAGCCGCCGATCGTCGCGTTGCCTTTTGCTATCGAATTTCACTCGGCGACGCGCACTGAAACAGTTGCTTTTTCGCGATTCACGCGGTTAAAATTGCGCAATCTAAAAACTAGTTCGTCTAGGATCAAGATCCGTTAATAGCGGATCTCCACTCGCGCGCCCTTTTTTTTATTACTCAAAACCAAAAAGGAACCAAGTTTTCTGCGCCGCCCTCGGCGTCAGCGACTGGGGGCCGAAGTCTTGGAACGCTACTTTTTTTTCTCGTTGTGCGCCGCTGCTCGAAGTCGCGAACTTGCTGCGACGACCGATCGGATGGAACTGAGCGCAGCTTTGGAGCCCAACGGCGACGTCAACGCCTCTGCAGCGGCAGAAACCGTAGATCTCTTCCAGACTCACAGAGTGATGTTGAGATAGGGAGCCAGCGCGGAAGGCAAACACTCTTCTCTTTTAAGCTCTCTTTTAGTTTTGAGAGAGCTTAAAATAGTAACAAAACAAAAACAGCTCCACTGAAAGAAAGTATATAAAACGTCGATAATCTTAGACGCAGATAATGCATACAAATGCAAAATTAATTGACATTGTCTTGATATCATTTTATTAAAAGTTGCCATAGTATATCGAATCAAAAATATATGCATATATTTAACACTGTATGGAAATCTTAGAATTGCTTTCCGAAACTTTGCTTAGACCCTAAAAAATAAAAAGCCCACCTCCACATTTGTGTCCATATAACCAACATGGCGAATGAGTAATGTTTTAATATAAAAGTAAACACTGGTGCTAAAGATATTTTAGTTCCGAACTTAAGGAAAAAAACCTCGTAAACAGAGCAAATAGAAATGTTTATTGACTAAGCAAAGAGTGTTTAGGAAAAAACCGACTTAAAGTTTCTTACTTGTGTTTTTATCGGGACCATGCAATCAGTTTGTAGATACCACTACATATGTATTTAAAAACTATATTTAACGTTTGGAAAACTTGGTTTATTTGTTAAGATAAGATGTTAGATCTTTAAGATCAAACATATTTTTAACACACAATATTTTTTTCTTTGTGTAAAGCTCGTAAACAGCGGTAGCACTACAATTTAACTAAGAAACGGAATGACACGAGCCAAGGAAGCAGCCAAAAGAGAAATCGTAAGGAAGGGAAAGGAGGGAGAGGAGGAGAAAGAGAAGAAGTTCACCGATGGGGTAGAAGGGGGCAGGGCATGTTCTCCTTCATCTGCCACCAACGAAAACAAAAATAAAAACAAAAACATAAGGCATGAGCAATCAGTGCAACAATTCTACTGCTCTCTTCTGACTCACAAAGCTTAGGGCGTCAAACGAATTTTTGCATTTGCATTTTTTTGCCTTAGTCTTTGCTGTTGTTGTTGTGGCCGTGTGCTATATTTTTTGCGGGCCCTCTTTTTTTTACCTTTTTTCCTTTTTTTTGGGAGCGGGGGTCTGTAACCCAATTTTGAGACGAGTCAAGTCGATATGCGAGCAGAACAAAGTGTGCAAAAAAAAAGAAAAGAACAAATCGCAAAAATCAGTAAGACGCATTGGATGTGGGAGGCAGAATACGAAAATTACAGCAAAAGACGTTTGTTCGAGTGAGGCAAAAAAATCGAAAAATCGAAAGCAGTTCAAACAACATGTGTCAAAAGGGATGAGCACGAAAAATACATCTTCAGCCAACGAGATGAATGCATACCACATGGTCCCCCTGGGAGTACATACGTGTATGCATGTGTGTGGGTTGGGCCAAATTGGAGTTTACCTTAAGCCCAGCCAGATGACAGGACTCGCTTCCAAGGCCAACCGATTCGGAAAGTGGGTTAAAGCCCCGTTTTTACATCAGCGCAGCAAGATACAATTTTAGGTCACCGGATTTCAGGAACAAAGCATTGCCTTGCCATGGAAATTCACTTCAAATTAGCTTCTTTTCAGCCTTAACTGTGCTAATAATAACAGCCAATAAAACGATTTTGATGTGATTCTATAAAACTAACCACTTTTTTTGAAATATATGTACCTTTCTCACAATTGAAAACAGGTTAATAGAAACACATTGGGTGAATCACATCATTTGAATAAATAAACTTATATTCAATATTAGATCGGGTCCCCTTACTTAAATTCTAGAAATCTTTAAGGGAAACCAAATAACAATAATTTTTAAACTTGGTCTTAAAAACCATTAACAAATTTTGTGTCCTGTAATGTAATTGATAATTGGCAGATAATGATTTAAATTAAGTAATCTCCCAGCTTATTTTTGAAAATTTTCTGCCAAAAGCATGTTTTTACTTCCCATAAAAATAAACCTACTGCTAGTAAACAAATGCCAGAATTCACCAGCTAATTCTCTGACCCCTTGAAGATTTAACAACTTTCGTGTCGTTTGCGTTGTCTTGAGCTTTGTTTGTCTTACAACGAAAATATTTTGAAAAACGCTCGAACATTGCATAAGTCAAATAAACATTAAAAACGGATTGCCCGACCCGTCGTGTCTCCCCATATCTGAAACTACTCACTCTTGGCAACAAGAGTTGCAGCCAATTCAGCCGGTATATGTGCGGTACTATATGTATGACCAACGTGAAAAACCAGGCTTCGTTTCACTAGTATGTACTGCAGTTTTTGTGCTGTTATCGCTGCATTTGGCCGTTTGCCAGTGTACGCGAGTTGCGAGTTGCTAGTTGCTAGTTGCCAGTTTTTTGGTTGCTAGTTGCAAGTTGCAGCCGGGGCAACTGTTGTTGTTGCTGGCGTGCGTAGTTGCGGAGCTAAAAATAAACTGCATGTAATTATAGTCGCAGCGACTTGTTGCACCTACCATGCCCAAAATAAAGAAAACCCGTCAAAACAACCAGCCAAGAAACTGTGAGAGAGCGGCCTAAGAGAAACCCCGCTTTTAGCCAACTCTCTTCGGCAGCTTCTAGTCACGTCTACCGCCGTGGACCAGATCCGATATCGGTATATAAACATTAAATAAATATATAGCTGGGTCACGTATGCGTGTGACTTATGGGCGGTGCGAAATCTTGTCCTGCTATCAAGACACGTTTAACTTCTTGCTCGCGGAGACTGCGGTGGCCACCGGCTAACCTTGGCCCAAATTAAGGGGTCCGATTCAGACGATATTGCCCTCGAATCAAAAGCGATCTGGTCGGATTTGTAAACAACAGAAGCAAGCTTAACTTGCATGTAAATTATATTCTAGAATTTTTTAATTGAGAACTATTTATCTATAATCATAAGAAAAAGAATTTAAGCCTCAAAAGGTCCATAATATTAAAAACACAGGTATCGTAACTTAAGAAATTTGAACAACGGCGCCAAAACTGTATGACCGCCTTGGAGAAAACGCAGAATATCTCGTAACGCCTTGCGAAAGTGGCCAGAAAACGCCTATGTTTGCGTTAAACCAAAAGGTGGTCACACTGGTTGGACCTGAAATCTGTGTATCGCGAAATTCTCCGTTCCGCCGCATTTTCCGCGAGAAAAAAGTGGGGTCGAACCGCAGCGTCAGACCCCCCAAAAGTTGCGCCCCGCTCCCTCACATCCGCCACGACCCTGGCACCCCCTCAGAAAAGCGTAGGAAACGCTCCCAAGGCTCCCGACTGAAATCATACCCTCAAGACTGCCAGCGTTGCCCCCCTCAAAACCCTCCCCCTCCCGGCACTACCATTTAACTCGTGCCCAAGTAAACCTTACATGGCTTATACATGCACAGTGGCGCTGTCAATGGATGTGGATGATATTGGCACTCAAGTTAGTTACCTACATTTACTGTCGTAACTAACGTAACTTATTACGTTACTACGTTTCCTGTATTTAGTTTTGACACCAGAAATATTTATAAAATATCAATAAGAATAATAATTTAAATAAAAATTAATACTAGACTGAAAATAAACTGTCTGTCCCAAGCGTATAATATTTCCGATGCGCAAGCCCATAGTCCTGGTTAAATAACGATCCATTTAGAATTCATTCCAAATAAAATAACTTGAATATTAATGAATAATAACATTTAGATAATTCTTCTTTTAAAATTAAAAGTCTTATCGTTTTTGTTCTATAGAAAGTCAGTTTTGTACAGGCTTAATATGCAATCCCAACAAAATGAACTGGTTTTACTATATACCAAAATTTCTAGACCGCATAAAAAATAAAATCTTTTGTTTTAATTTTCTTGTTTATTTTAATATTTTTACGTAAATTAACTTAAATTACGATAATTGTAACATCAGCATAGAATATTTACAAAATGGAAATACTACGAGAGGATTGGATGCAATGCCGTGATCAATGAAACGAGTTTCTCTTTCTTTTGTGTGGAAAATGTGCAACCTGAGGACAGAATAAGGAAAATAAGAGAAAAACAACTAAGGAAGTGGAAAAACACAAGAGGGGTTTTCAGGGACGCACGATGATCATGTCTAGTTGAGTTGCTAAATGGCATTTTGTTGTGGACTGCGGCGGCTCGACTCGATCGCGATGTCTATCTGCGGCGCAGATGCATCATGGACTCCAGCGAACTGGGGTCCAAGGTGGCGGCGTGCTCCAGATCCTCGCTGCTGGCGTTCTCCTCGGCCACGTTGACGAACGTGCTGGAGAGCTCCCCATTCAGGCGGTTGATGCTGCCCGTTGCAATGTCATACATGAAGATCTCCTGCTCTGCGGAGGCATCGGTGGATCTGGAAGGGAAAGTATATGTTTAGTACTCTGGTTAGGATGGAAAGTACCTAAAGTAGAAGCTTACTAGGAAAGGCTTTCAAGAACCACATTATATATGCATGAATTCGTAAAAGAAATCTCTTATTATCATAACAAAAGATACTTTATTAGATGTAGAATAGGACATTTTTGAAACTTGAAACTGTATTGACAAAAGGTGCAATGGATTAATAACATGAATATTAATTAAACTCCCGTCTTTTTTCTTTTTTTTCATTGAACATTGAAAAGTTAATAAAATGTTTTTAAGATTAATCATGAAAGGATTTGAAAGGAGATCAAAAATAAACAAACAAAATGTGTGAATTTGCGATAATTCTTTGGGACTTAAATATTATAAGAATATTATTGGAAATACCAATTCAAGCTAGCTTCTACTGGAAAACTAGAAAAACGAGTAATTCACTCACTTGGTCACCAGCAGAACCACGGATTGCAGTTCCAGATCGGTGCGCGCCTCCTTCTCCAGCCATCGCTTGAAGTTGTCCTTGGTGGGCTTCTTCACCAGCGTCTTGATGAGCTCGCCGCCCAGGAACTTGACCTCCTTGCCGTCGACACTCCGCCCCTCACTGGTCGAGTGTCCTGGATTCTGGGCCTCCACGGGAGCCAGGACCACCACGCTGACAATCCGCTTGCCCAGCAGCTCCTCGCTGTCGGGAATGGGGAACTGTGCTCCATTGATTTTCAGTGGGAGGTAGCGGTTGTACTGTTGCCGTTCGGCCAAATCCACTGGGGTCACCACGGTGGCATCGGTGCGCACATACTTATCGCTCACACTCTGACCTTGAGCGGCATCATAACGCACCACTTTCACATCGAGATTCTGTTTCTGAGGCAATGAGTTGCTCTGCTTCACGCGATCCAGTTGCTTCTCACTGAGAGCCACCTTATCGCCATTGGGTTTCACCACGGTCAAAACTTTGTTGGTCTCGGCAATCTGGGCGCCACCACCCGCTCCATAGAAGTGCTGCAGGTGCTCAGCGGGCAGGTTCTCCAGTGCAATGTCTCCCTGCTTATCGTAGTCCAGGATGGAGATATCGGCATTGTTCAGGATGCCCGAGGAGAAGAGTTGCTGGCGGAGATCGTCGGGCACTTCGTCGGGCAGTTGGAGAAGCGTTTGCGAGGCCTTGCCATTGGGGGAAGTTGCGGGAGTGGATGTGGGAGGGGGTACGGGAACGGGCACTGAAACTGGAGCTGAAACTATCTTGGGAGCCTGTTGGGGCACCTGCTTCTCCTTCTGATGCCGCTGCTCCAGTTCCTTGAACACATCCGAGTGGTAAGTGGATACACTGAAGGGAGAGTTGTCACTGGATGGAGCACTGATCAGCGAGGAAGCTGGCTGCCGGGGCTGCTGGGCAAAGTTGGTGCTGGCCTGAGCCTGCAGAGCCGCTGACTGGGCATTGACATGGACCACTGGCTCATGGGCGGCCTGGGAGTACTGGCTATAGGTCACATAGTTGGAGGATGGAGGCACTGGGGTCACCACCATCACCTTCTGGCCATGAGTAGACTCAGCATAGACGGGAGGCTGCGAAGGAGTTTCGCTGGGGAAACTGGCGAAGTGGGATTGCTGCTGGGAATGCTGGCCATTCGTTGACCCCGCCGTTATGTAGTGTCCAGAGATGGGCTGCTGTGCTGTGGGTCCCAGATTGGGAGCGGGCACATCGTGGATCACCTCGTTCCGCGTGCTGCTATAAGAATACTGCTGAAGTTGCTGTTGCGCTTGTTGCTGCTGCACCTGCTGCTGATATTGCTGCTGTGGTTGCTGCGAGGGAGAAATGGGGTTCTGGACAGTCTCCGTGATGTGCTGCTCAAACTTGGGAATGGACTTCAGCAACTCCGTCTCCTTGGAAGGCTTAATGTCGAAAAAGTTGAGAGCGCTCTGGTGATGTTGCTGCTGGGACTGCTGTTTCTGCTGGGAGTAGAATTCTGGCAGTGGCGTGGGTGAACGCACCACAAACTGCGGCTGCTGCACAAATTGAGGTTGACGCACAAACTGATAAGATTGCTGCTGATGTGGCAACTTCTGTTGCTGTTGTGGCTGATAGTGTTGCTGCTGCTGCTGGTAGTTGGCATTGTCCAGCTTGACGGGCAGAGGCAGGGGTTTCACCTGACCCACAGCTGCAGGTGTGGGGCGGAATTTAACGGGCTGATATGGAGCAGAAGTCACGCTTTTCGGCGGAATTGTGGGGAAGAATGGCACTTGCACTTGCTTGTGGGGCGGTTTTTGATATTGCTGTTGCTGCGGTGCCTGTTGATGCTGTTGTTGTTGCTGCGAAGCTGTTTGCAGGTGTTGCTGTGATGTCTGCTGATGTTGCTGTTGCTGATGCTGCTGCTGATGCTGCTGCTGATGCTGTTGTTGATGTTGTTGTTGATGTTGTTGTTGATGTTGCTGTGGTTGATGTTGCTGTTGGTGATGCTGCTGCTGTGGGTACTGCTGATTGTGGTTGATATAGTACTGCGACTGTTGCACCAGCTTATTGAAAATGGTTTGCGAAGAAGTAGAGGGGAGTTGTTGCTGGGTGATGCTGGGGCGATGCTGCTGCTGCACCTGTTGCACCTGTGGTGCTGGCTTTTGGTAACTAGGAGGTGGACCCACAAGTGCCGCTGGCGGCCTAAAGTAGTTGCTGCCGTGTTGAGTGGGCAATTGCTGCTGTTGCTGGTAGTTATTGGGCGACTGTTGGTAGTTGCTGCCAAAAAGAAGATTGGAAATGGGTCCTGGAGCCCGGCCAAAATTGTTCTCTCGTCCGTAATCCGCGCGGGTATTGCTCAGGAATCCACCCTCGGATTTGGAGGACACCGAAGGTGGTAAGGCCACAACTTGGCGCTGGATGCTCTCGGCATCGTGCTCCTCGAGGATGTGACCCGTTTGGTGCTGATTCTCCGCTCCAAATGACACATGAATGCCGGAGTTGCTGTGGAATTTCTCGGAATCCGGGTGGATAATAGTCCGCAGAGTGGTGGACTTCACTGGTGGCAGTGGAGTAACTGGGTACTGGATGACCTCCTCCTCCTCCTCCTCTTCCTCCTCATTATCGTCGTTATTCAGCGAGGCAATTGGCGACTCCAAGTGCAACTTGTTGTTCTGATCCTTCTTGTAGTTCACATAGAACACATGCACCTTCTCCTTCTTCTTCTTTTTCTTGGTCACAATTGGCTGGGCAGGCTCTTCGGCTAGGGTCTCATTGGCATCCTTAATGATGATCTCGATGATGGGTTCCGGAGCCTCCAAGTACTGGGGATATTGGGCATAGGCGGGTCCAAAGCTACCGGGATATTGAGCTGAAATTTAAAAGGGTTTCGTTTTAGTTTGCAATTTGTTTTTATAATGTTTTCATTTTCACAGAATTGTGTTGAAATCGTTTCTCTCATTAAGATACGCCCAAAAACATTTCCCCTTTTTTATTCCCAATCGAAATAAGTGGAATGGAAATTAATTTGTAATTTATTTTTAATGACTGGTATTTTGCGAAATCGAATTCCATTAGTGTCTGTGAAAATGAAAACCAGATCTTTCCGGTTTGCTTACCAATTGCATTTTGGCCATTATAGTAGCCAGTCTGGGGATAATAGCTGGCTGAATTGTCCACATAGCCAGCCCTCCTACTGGCCACTTCGGGATATAGATAGCCCGCATTGCCAAAGTCATACAGCGTTCTCTTGCCACGATTCTCGCCCGGCTTTAAAGCCTTCGATTGGCGGGTGGTGGATGTGATTGT
Organism: Drosophila fuyamai; assembly: GCA_018153365.1. Classification (NCBI taxonomy): domain Eukaryota; kingdom Metazoa; phylum Arthropoda; class Insecta; order Diptera; family Drosophilidae; genus Drosophila; species Drosophila fuyamai. The sequence goes on from JAECXW010000758.1 coordinate 5,380,269, forward strand.
GGCCTTGGAGGAAGGCGAAGCCGAGGGAGAAGGCTGTTTGGTGGCCTTTTCCGGATCAGCTTTTGGCTTGGTCTCTGTTTTTGGCTTCGCCGAGGTGGTGGTACTGGTGGTGGTGGAGGAGGATGAGGCTTTGGCTGTGGCTCCAATGACCAACAGCGCCAGCGCCAACTGCAAATTGAATAGAAAGTTGAGGATTAGTACTGGAACCAAAATATTTTAATTAAAACTTCGTGGAACTCAAATTTAATTTTGGATTAGGCCATAGCAAAAGATACTAATCGGCATTGAAAGCGAAATTTATTCGGGGGAATTTGTTGGAAGCTGAAACATCTGAGCAATCTGAAAGATGCCCATAAATCTTCCAGATAAATCTCACTGCCATGTAAACACATGGCTCCTGGAAACAAATATTTTAATTGATATCTAGTGGACAAGGTCGAGACCCCGACAAAAGCCCAAAAACGAACCCAAAAAAAAACACTTTTACCGGCTGAAATAGAAGATGGCAAAGCAAATTGGTGAATGCCAAAAAAGGCGAATTAAAAACGCAATAAACTCGAACATCACCAGTTAACGAAGCCGCAACAAATTAGCCCAGCAAAAACTATTTTTTCACTTTTTGCATTGGGTCAATGTCAAGTTGAGGCTGTGAGTTGGAGATGGAAATGAAATGGAGAGGCTGGGATTGAGTTGTTGACCACAGAATTGACAAACCGCCAACTTGATGGGTCTAAAGGCAAGGCAAGGCAAGGCAAGGCTCAAGCATTTCAATTCGGCCCGGTTTCGCCTTTTAATTTTATATATCGCCATGCGGATCATCGGCGAACTTGGAGCCGAAAGACTTTGAGTCATCATCAGTCATCGACTGGCGGAAGAGGCAGCCCGGCCTTTCTGGCTTAGCCGTGAAAGTTGCCCTGAAGTGCGGCGACGAATTTCAATTGACCGCGGGAGCCGCTTTCTGGCCACGTCCACGCAAAAATGCCAAACGAGACAAAAGGAAAACTCAATTCTGTCTTGAATTTTTCACCGAACTTTCCAAAACTGCACTTGGACTGCAAATGTCAGCCGAAATCACCTGAATTTCTTGGTGTGTGAGTGTGTGTGGGCGTTTGACATTTGATTTGTATCTATATAATAAAGTACGAGTGCCGGTATAACACATTTTGATGGCTGCGCAGAAAGTGAAGTGAAAATAATACACACTCGACGGACAATGAGCGTTACCCACTGCCATAAAGATCGGAGTTTTAACCCAGTTGAGCTCTGTCGATCGGTGGCGTATGCGCAATCTCACGGCAGTAGTCTCGCCTGATTATGGCATCCGAGTCGCATTGTTTTTTGATTTTGCTTTTAGGCGGGAGGCGTCCGAAGTGTCATGTCAAAACGGAAGCTGTGAGATCTTGTTTTGACAGCCTCGCCGACAGCCTGTTCCTTTGTTTTCACAGTTTTAACGCAGACATTTTGACAGCTTAATGAAGCTCTTTTAATTGCAATTACAGACTGCAATGAAGTCACTGCTCTACTACACTCACTTTTTAGCTGGATTATTTTGGGAAGGGGGGGTCATAGTTATGCCACAACCTTTGCGCGCCACATATGCTAATCAGTGGAAGCCCACACAAACAAACCGATTATCCAACAGTCACTTCCCAAAGAAACTGTCACATTACCATACCCGACCGTCGAACTGACCTATGGATAACTTCCAGTAGTCCAGCTGCTACAACGCACACACTCCGCTGACCACATACAATGGGCAAATGTCAAAGATTTGCCAAAACAAAGCCAAACAAAATATGAAAAAGACATAAGTAACAAAAAGAGAGAAATAATCAAATCAACATCACCATCGACAGACAGCGCGAACAGTCAAAAGCAGTTCATGAAAAGAAAGATGCTAACAATGGGAGAAAGTTACACACCATGGCACTCTTGGTAAAAAGCCATCAAAATTCATCTCGAGCCAAAGCACCAAAATACTCGACAGCTGAACTCGCACATTAACATAACGAAAATGTTTACAAGCCAATAAATCTAGTGTCTCATCCAAGAGAGTTTTCCTCCATTTGGCCAGAAAGGCGAGAATTACGCAACCGGGCCAAGACAAAAATTTATTAATGAATAAGCAGTAGAAACCCGAAAATCTTTGGCAAGCATTTAGTGGGCAAGTGTAAATCAACGGCAGACACTTCTCTAACTGCTGCTGTTGTGCAATGGCTCAAATGGGTTGGTAAGGAGATGGGATGGCTAACCAGTTGACCGACCGCAGGACTAACAACTTGTGGCATGTGGCTAAAAGAGCCAAGTGGCAGCTACAACTGATTGCCGGCACGTTTCTGCGGTTGGTTTTTCGCTTGTTTTCTGGTCTTTTAATGTTTGCCATTCGCTGTTTGCGTTGGTGTTCGAGACGATTGGCCAAGTGAAATCTGGCCGACAACTTGTCTGAATTTGCAACTGACAAATAGCCAGGGAAGTTCTCATGTAAATTGTGTTTATTTTCGGCTGCTTTGTTGTCTGAATGCATCATAAGCCAAAGAAAACGCGACGAGGAGAAACCCCCCTTGCACTTGATGATACACAGTTATGATATGTGCCAGTTGATCTGCCATTGTTAGGCTGTCTGTCATGTGAATAGATTGCAGATTGCAGATTGCACAGACAATCAGCCTGTGACACGGCACAATTATTCTGGCCCACAACTTGAAAGTCATCTTCGTGCGAACCACCAGCAGTTAGCAGTTAGCCCAGAATCGCAACTTGTCTGCAGGCCAATTATCCGAATGGCTAGGAACGTCAGTCATCGCAAAGTGATGCAAAGGTTGCCAAAGAACATAAGACATTAGCATTAACCGTAACTGACATCATTTCCCATTCCCCCCCCCAAAAAAAAAAGTAATAATAAGTATAAGTCACAGAGAAAAGAAACCGAAGCGGATGTAAATAATGCGTCACTTTCGCGTTCGTTTTCGCGCGAAATTGCCAACAATCTGGTAAATCCTTATAATTAAATCCCAGGCCCTGGTTGCATAAGCCAGCAGCTGTCCAAATGGAATAACTGTAGCGCGACCAACAGACAGGAATGAAGAAAGGAAGTTAGCGCTCAAATTGAGGTGTAGAAAATGTGAGACTTGCGAAAACAAACGAAAGACTGAAGCGACAAACTTGCCATGCGAGATCACAGACCCCCCGATTCGCTAAGCCGAACTAAATGGTGTAAAAAACCCGTGTTCGAAAATAAAACATTTATCGTTTTCCAGCCGTCATTGTGTCTTAGAAGTGGCATACGACCAACGAAAACGGAAGTTAGCGACACGCCAGCCGGGAAAATGTGGACCAGGCCATAAACCATTTCGCGGGGGGGGGCTGCAGATAACGCCAAAACGATGACGGCGCGGAGAAACAAAAGGTGAAAAATATGATGAATTATTAAATGAGAAGAAAAATGAAAGTGTTTTTGGGCTTCTTCTGCTGCTGTCGCTTCTCTGTCGGGTTAAGTGCACACAGAGAAAAATTCACCCGAAAAACATTTCAAGCTGCCATTACCTTCTTTCAAAATATGCATTTGTGCTAAATCACTCTAATAAAAATAATTAAATGCTTTGGGGAGCTTAAGTGTTTGTTGCCCAAATGGGAAATCAATTTGTGATTACCTGTGGAATCTCTGTTAGTTATCTAAAATCAAATGTTTCATTTGTACTGCAGCTGTTGCTTAATTTAAAAATTGCGTGAGAGCCCAAGGCACAGTGTTGGCTATTAAATAAATCAATCAAATCCAAAATTAAATTATATTTAATATGTTGTTATTTAAATTTAATTTAGTATAACATCAAAAACTACAGCTACAGCTGTTGTAATTTTATTTTTACATTAAGTACAACTTTGTAATATAAAAGTGAAAGCATTCTTCACTAATGAAATTATATTCCAAATAATGCATTTTGTACTATATCGGTTTAAATGTATTACGTTTTAAAAAGATATTTTTAAACATAATGCTTATTATTCATTAGTTGAGTGATATATAGTTTTCGTAAGGCGCCCAGAAAATATCTCTAAGCATTAAGATGTCATTTAAACTATTGAGATAAGTTCCGTTTTCAAATTACCCACGGAAATGCGAAAGGGCTATTTTGGTGTGAAAACTATCTTGAATAATGACCAATTTGTGAGCTATTTTTACTGTGCATAGATTGGCCCCGAGAAAGCTGGCCGGCGGACGTTGGTCCACCTGTGCCGACAAGTGGCAACATTTCGTGTGCGTGCCCCGTGGAAGCCGATCAGTGGGTGTGGGAAGCGGTCTTAGCGGGTCGGACCTGTGCGTGAGCCAGGCCAAGCTGATCTGCATAATGGCCACTACTGTCGAATGATGGGAGATGGGGCTGCATAGCTCGGAATCCGGTGCACGCCACAGCCAATGTAAAAGTTGTCCAACAACCCAGCCAAGGGATCTCGACTTCAAATGGGAGAGCTATGGAATTGATTGCAGACTTTTCCTAATACAAATGAGGGCGCTGAAGTCCAGAGATCTCAATTGTAATCCGACCATTGCAATTCATTTCATATTTCTCCCATTTTGTGCAATATTGGCAATGTGTCAATTGCAAATTACCGAGTAATGAGTAAATGAGTAAATTGAAAGGCAATCGGACAAATATTGCGTATTGGCAGTGACAACAACAGGTTATGCAAACGGCGACAAATCAAGCAAATTAGCTGGTGACCAAGCAACACCTTCGAGTGTGCCTGCTAGTGGCCACCAGTGGCTACAAACAATTGGCCACAGTCAGTGCAAATATTGCCACCGAAGGGAGACGAAAACAAAAGACTTAGGCAACGAACTCGAGGCTCGTCTTGCGGCCAGGTGGAAATGAAAGGTGGGTCCTAATTTAGCAGCCAATCAAATGATACAATCCCAATTAACTAACCAATTCCAAAACCCATTTCTGTTGAGGGCGGTCAGTGGCAGGCGCTCTGCTGACTTTTTATGTCTTCCCTGTTAATTACTTAACTGCGGTGACGAGCTAAGCGATGAGCAAGGTCGTTGCATAAAATAAATAAAAATCAAATAAACAATCAGTAACCCTCAAAGGGAAAAGCTCGCATAAATTAAACAAACCTGGTCGCTGATAGCCAGCCGGAACCGCGATGAACTCTGGCCGCATTCACGACCAATTGCGTAATACTCTGTAATACTCTCTTTCGCCCTCTCATCGCCGGTGAAAAGACAAATAATTAAGAGGCCCCAAACATGTTAACGCCACAAATTAGTAGGCAGCCTAATCGAGATCCGAGCAATTTCGGTTCATCATTAATATTCATGGGGAATGGGAATGGGCAATGGGAATGCGTGCAGTCTGCAGTTCAAGATGCTGGTCTCTTGAGCAATATTTAATTAAATAAATATACGAGTACAAGCCCGCACGATGACCACCGAATTGCGGATACTTGTACATTGTAATTGCGCGCCAAACAGAAAATTGTCTGCGGTCGAAAACCGCATTCCCAAATATGAATTCGTGTGTCGCCGCAACCCCATCGGTACATCGGTACATTCACATCTCGGCGGTCCAAGAGCCGAATAACTGGCAACTGGCCACTGGCAACTTGCAACTCGTCTTCAATTGCAAAGTTTTCCTTTATTCGGTGAGCATCTTTCGATGGCAGCAAGGAAATAATTGAACGAGAAGTGAAAGGTGCATTCCTTGTTTAAGGAAAAATTCACAGGGCTGCACTTGCCGAAACTTTCGGACGGCAATCCAAATACATAATAATAATCGAATCAAAATCCAAATCCCATTTCGAAGACGAAATAAATCCAATCAACTTTCTACACTCCAAGCAACAAATGGACAGTTTGCATGCGTGCAGCATATTAAAATATGCTCAGCCTCGGCCTATTTGGGGAACCACTAGTTTTTGATTTTGGACGAGGGGAAAAGACACAACAGGTGCTGAAGTGAGCGAGTGTCGTGAATAGCCGCTGGCCAAAAAGCCTCGAACAGAAAGCCAGCCCATTCTTCTTGGCTCAACAAACATGCGCAATGACAATCAGCATTTTCTTTTTCTCCACTTGCCCGAAAATTAGCCATGAAATACTCGTACTTTTCTTTACATACAATCGACAGTAATGACTTTCTGGGCCAGCTTCACTTTGGCATTTATTCGGAACTGCATTGAATTTGGACAGCAGAAAAGAAGTTCAATAAACGAAGCCACTTACAAGTCTTTTGTAAAGGTTACACACATCATGATCCAAATAGCAATGGCAGCCACTAATGATCATTACGGGGATTTTCGTCTGCAAAAGTTTAAAGTCATCTCTGGCTGCTTTTGCAAACGCCATTTCTGATGGCCATTTGGCGCCTCAGTTTTGAAAGGCAGACGAACACACAGAGACACGGACAGACAGACAAACCGAGATCGAAAGGAGGACAATTTGGATGTGATCTCGGAGATCTCGGTCTCGTGTTGATTTTACTGATGATGCAGATGAAGACGCTAAATGAGCGCAGCGGTTCTCCAGCAGGTGGCTGATTGCATGTGATTCCATATTGCAAAAGGAATATGATTGTGTAAATTACAAGATGCACAGAAAAAAAAAGATTGTAAAGATAGAACTGTCATAACCAAGTTAAAAGTTCTTCAGATAAAGAAGAAAATCGGGAACAATATCCTTTAAAATATAAAGTGAAATCGGGAAATTCTAGGGCATAAGCGACTTTTTTGATTTCTTAAAAAATATATATTTGCATACCTTCTGTATTTTGCACTATACTTGTTTTTTTTATTTTATTACATAAATACATTTTATTTCGTGAATAATTCAATAAGAAACCTGTATATAAGTTCAAAGAAATCAATTCAAAACATCATAAAGTTAAATGCCCTTGTCAAATTTGATTTTAGGGAAACAAGAAAAGACCATGAAAAGATTATGTTATAAGAAAACCAAATCTTTTGTAAATCAATAAAAATGACATTACTAATCTGCATATTTCCTTTTGTGTTTTATGTTTACCAGTTCTCTGATTTTATGAAAAATCTAGCAATTAATCAAAAAATCAAAAAGTTTGATGTGGGCAGAAAATCCCCATGATCAAATTTGAGGCCAAATAAGTTGTTAATGCTAAAAAACAACTTGGGCCATAATACGGGGAAAAGTGCAAATCAGGCAATGGCAGTGTTAACAAGAGTGGTGGAAACAATAGGACAGTTTTCTGGGCAAATCCGCACATGTGCGGATCGCATGGATGTACTATATAGAGATCCATGAGATAGGCAGACATTTCTTCGCGTAACAAGTGCCAAGTTGAAGTCTTGCAGTCGCGGCAGCCGGAAGGCAATTTACACTTGGCTTACTTCGCTTACTTTTGTTTGCGCCCTGTAATGGAATGACACGATTTGTCAATGTCAACGATGGGGAAGAGGTCGCAGATCGCAGGTCAAGCCAGCGATGACACCTCTGCAGATTAATGAGCCTCGACGGGGTTACATAAGTGGCCAGCCCCTTAGTAATGAAAATAGATTTTGAGTCCACCACTTACCAAAAATGGCAGAGTTCTCATCGCGACAGGATGCAATTTAATCCAGAGTCCTCGTTGATGCAAACAGCTACTGAAAATCAAAACTATATTTAATAAGCACTCGCGTCAAGTCAGATTAACTATATATATAAAAAATAGAAGATCTTGCACTGCACCCACTCTTTATGGCGATTATCCTTGGACGCGGATCAGGATATACACTCGCAATTGGGAGACACGCGCGGAGCAATTGTTTCAATCGCAACCAGGCCGAGTCGCTGCCGTATTGTAACTGAAACTTCAAGTCGAATGTGGCCAACAGCTTGGCCAAAACGAAGACGAAACCAGCGAAAGAGAGAGCGAGGGAGAAGGCCGAGAGAGTTTCCATCTCTTCGCCAGTTGAAGATGGTCCCTCTCACCACGTGGTGAGTTTTGCGATTCGACTTGAAGATTCCAATACCAGATTCAAGTATTCTCAATCAAAGCATCGAAAGTGAATCTGGATACCAGCAGTGAAGCAGCAACAACACCACGATTTTACTTTCAATGGCAAATGCTTCAGACGAGGAAATGAAAGAGAGTAGCCCGTAATGAAACCGAAATTGTGCCGCCAGCTGTCTGGTCAATGTGTGTTAAAATCGCCGGCAAAATGTCGGACAAACAAAGCCAAAAGTGGGCACATTAAGAGAGCCACGCCAAAAATACAATGCACCAACAACAACAATGTTGTTGGCCCAAAACAAAAACACAATCGAAGACCTAATGAACAGCTCGTGCAGATTTCGGTGGCTCTTGGCTCTTGGCTCTTGTTTTATGGCTCCTTGGATTACAAGCGATTTGACAAGCCATACAAAAGAGTAGGGAGTGAAAGGAAGTGTAACCAGTTTCGTGAAATTATCATAATAAGCCGTTCTTATACCATAAAATTATATTGGGCTAGTGGGGCAAATGAAATGGCTTCGATTTATTTTTGGAAATTTATTTTGATGGTTCCTTAAGAGCTCTTAAAACGTGGTAAAATTTTAACAGCTGCTTAATTGATTACCTTAATCCAATAACAAAACGAGATTTATTTAATGAAAACAGAACGGCTTAAAATATTTTTAAAATGTCAAACATTCAAATTGAACGATCTTAAATACACATATACATAATCTATATATATATATATATATTTCAACATTTTTAGTTAATAAAAAGATTGAAAATTTACCTTTATTCACAGCAGACAATTAGCATCTTTTTTTTAGGCCATTGTGAAACTGTGTTAAACAGTTTAATGTGTAATAAAAGGTGGACTTTATAAATGAAAAATTTACCATTTATGTTGAAGAATAATATTTGTTCAACAAATTAAAATTGGCTAATATCCAATACAACCTTGAAATACTGCTTTGTATTTGTCAATTGATTATTTAATGTGCTGTTAATAGCTATAATAAAGTTTGTTAAGACGCAAAAACAAATTTAAAAATGAACCTTAATTAACATCATACAATTAGCAACAATTAATTTTCAAAAGCATTACGAAATTGCAAATAAACAATGTAATAGACTTCTAGGAAAATGTAGTCCATTAAATAACACTCCATAGGTTACCAATCAAAGACTTTATCGGTTTCCTTTGATGTGTGGTTAAAAAAATATTTTGGTTGAAAAATATTGAACAATGTTCGACTGGCAGTGCAACTAGTTAGCTATGTAAACATTTACCGGCCATAAACAGCGAAATTCGCCACACACTCGCACGCACGAAAGCCATTACAGCCAAATCAAGCATACGCAGTGTGGAGCGCGCCAACAGCAACAGCAAGTGACAACAAAGCATTTCTGCCCGTCGTTCGTGTGGCTGCAGTTGCCGCTGCAACGGAGATGAGTTGTGCTCCCCAGCTGGTCATGGCCAGGCAATTTGCAGTAACCAAAAATCAATGACCGACCGGTTTTGCATAGGCTTTCGGTGCTGGTTGTCGATGGTAACGTAACAACTTTCGCTTCAACGTCATTCGCAGCGGAGAGCAAAATGGCAAAAGGCAGACCAAGAGATAAAGCCGCGATATCATCGCCACTCGATGATGAAGCAGAAGAAATTCAGTTTCAGTGTCGCCTTCGCCTTTGCCTTTGCCATAGTCTTTTTCCCTCTTGATATCCCAAATCTCGTTTGTGTATTGGCCAAAAACGCATGGCGTTCGGACCAGTTTGCGGCAGTTCGGAAGTGCAGCTGCATGCCGGGGAAGCGCCTCATTTGAATAATTGAAATACACTTGCACTGCAATTAAGAGCATAAAACGAAATGTTTGCGTTTCTACACTTTCCATGCGGGACAACCCGTCCAAGTCACAAAAATCGAATGCAATGAGGCTGACTTGGCTCAAATTGCCGGAAAATTTCGTTTCAGCAATCGAATTGTCTGTCTGCCCAGCGCTCTTAAGACATGCATCGAAATGGAAATGCACTTGATGTTCGAGTTCATTTACGAGTTTGCAGCGGAAGTTGTTAAAGGCCTTTTGAGAAATTCAAATGGGGCAATCTCACGCACAAGGCCAACACATTCTGTTTTCTTTCTGTTTGCTTTACCCCCAGGAGCAGACATTCTCACTTAAATGAATCTCGTTTCCCGCATAAATGTCACACAAACACTTAAGAGTGCCGCCGTTAATAGCCATACACGTTGAACACGGAAATTGCATGACAACCAGATATATGAAGACATACATGGCTTTTAAATACCTTTCAAATGGTTTCGGGTTAAAAGGTTACTCTTCATATTGTGGTATTTTTGTATTTGGCAAATAAAAAGGACTCGTCCTGTGAGAACCACCAACAGTTTCGTGATGGCTCCGAGATGGCTAGTCATCTTTTTTAGCTGCTTTGCACAGCTAAGTGCCGCGTTTTTCAACAGTACTCACCCAAGAGATATGGAATTAGAAAATAGATTACTACGGGTACTTTTAAGGTTTAATTTGGAGGAAGAATACAATACTCTGCTGGTCTACGGAGAAGAATGTGTGTTCCATTCGTTATTAAGACACTTGGAAGTACCCACAGTTATTGCAGCCTCAGGCAGCACAAATTACAATTGGAGTTTCAGCACCTCGACCCTAATACTAACTTGTGAATCGAATGCGGAGAACGAAGAGAACTCGTACACCCTACTAAAGTTGCAGAGAACCAGACGGCTTATATATCTGCAGAATGAGATTCCACCAGAGTCTATTTGTCAGAAATACTCACTCAAGGAGCAACACAACATTGCCATGGTCAAGTCTAACTTTGTTCAGTCGGATATCATTTACTCCTGTCGCTTCTTTCAGACACCCAACTACGAAGAGATACTCTTCTTTGAGGATCAACCTGTCTACATTGAAAACTTTAAGAATATGCATGGGTCTGCTATAAAAACAGTGCCTGATCTTTTGGTGCCTCGAACCATGGTGTATACAGATAAAAAGACTGGAGAGACCAAGATGGTGGGTTACCTGGCCAACATGATGAACACATATGCCCAGAAACTGAATGCCAGTCTGCAGTTTATAAACATAACTCAGCTGGGTGTTCAGAAGGCCAGTGTGATTGATATAATGAGTTGGGCAAAGCAGGATTTGCTGGACATTGGCACCGCATTGTCCAGCTCCTTGCAGTTTAAGGGCATAGATGAAGTGTGGTATCCCTACCTGCTCACTGGCTACTGCTTGATGGTTCCAGTCCCAGCCAAGCTGCCCTACAATCAGGTCTACTCGATGATAGTGGATCCGGTGGTCCTCAGCATTATCTTTGTGATGCTGTGCGTGTTCTCAATCCTGATAATCTACACCCAAAACCTTTCCTGGCGGAACCTTACTCTGGCCAACGTCCTGCTGAATGACAAAAGTCTTCGTGGACTTTTGGGCCAATCATTTCCATTTCCCCCGAATCCCAGTAAGCACCTCAAACTGATCATCTTTGTCCTGTGCTTCGCCAGCGTTATGATCACCACCATGTACGAGGCCTATTTGCAGTCCTACTTCACTCGTCCTCCATCCGAGCCTTATATTCATGCCTTCCGGGACATTGGAAACTTTTCGCATAAGATGGCCATCAGCAGGCTAGAAGTTAATGTCCTTACGTCGTTGAACAATTCACATTTTCGGGAAATAAGCGAGGATCACCTGCTGATCTACGAAGACTGGTCGGAGTATCTAGTGCTGCGTGACTCCTTCAACACGAGCTTCATCTTTCCGGTGTCTGTGGACCGATGGACTGCCTATGAGGAGCAGCAAAAGCTCTTCGCCGAACCCGCTTTTTACCTGGCCACCGACCTGTGCTTCAATCAGCTCATGTTCTTCAGTCCCCCGATGCGAAGGTACTTGCCACATCGCCACCTCTTCAACGAACACATGATGCGGCAGCAAGAGTTCGGCATGGTGGGATTCTGGAAGAGCCAGAGTTTCTCTGTAATGGTTGACCTGGGCCTGGCCTCCATGAAGGACCTGAGTCACAAGAAAACAATTGAGGAAAGCCTTCTGCTGGACGATGTCTCCTGGATACTCAAGCTTTATTTGGGAGCGATGGCACTGAGTATTTGCTGCTTCCTACTGGAGATATCGCGATGCAGTGAGAGGTGGAGTCGGTTTTGGAGACGGAGAAGGTGAACACTAATTTGTTAAAGCATTGCACACAAAACTGTAATTAAACACTTCGATTGTTTACTTAAAAAAAACAAAATGATATTTCTGATAACTTTAAGAAAAAAAGCGACAACTAATCTTTGACTTATTTTGGGCCAAGGCGAACATTTCATAATTTTGAATGCAATCTGAACTTAATGTAGGGCAGGCTAACAAAATTAGAAAAAATATTTTATTTCGTAGCTATTCATTTTACAAGGCCAACACCATTCAGAAAACAAGAAAAATGCATGAGAAAAGCTAATAGGTTTTCAAACCAGCAGTAGATTTTAATAGATGATGCAGAAACGTGAGTGACAGTAATTAAATTGTTCAAGGTAAATGTTTTACTAAAATAACATAGCCTGAACCATTTTAAAACGACCTTAACACATTTAGCACATATTTCTAACTCCATATGAGTAGTAAGCATGTGAAGTATTTAGTTAACAAAAAGCATGAAACATTCATGGTATTAAAACAGTTTAGTTAGAACTATGGTTGGGTTGGCAATATTTCTCCTCTGTCTGGGGCAAATAAAAGCTCAGTTCCCGGACATTTCCAATCAACGAGATCAAGAGCTAGAAGAGGAATTAATTCACCTTCTTGAAAGACTTCGCCAGGAAGAGTTCTATGATACCCTCCTTGTCTATGGAGAGGATTGTGTTTTCCATTCGATATCCAGACGTTTGGATGTGCCCACAGTGCTGGTGTCTTCAGGAACTACGAGTTTTAATTGGAACTTTAGTAGTCTTACTCTGGTATTGAGTTGTGATCCAGGAGATGAGAGGGAAACCACCTACCGAACTTTCATTAAGCTGCAACAAAACAGGCGGGTGATTAAACTACCAAAGGGCATTCAACCTGATTCTGTGTGTGACAGCTATTCGCAAAAGGAGCAATATAATGTAGCCATGGTGAAAGAGGACTTCAATGACACGGGAGTTATATACAGTTGTCGCTTCTTTCCATATCCCAAAATTGAGGAAATAGATCTACTTGATAGTAAACCCATTTATATTGAAAACTTCCGAAATATGCACAGAGTACCCATCAAAGCTATGGCAGATCTAGTGCATCCTCGATCCATGCTGTATGTGGATGAAAAGAGTGGAGAAAGAAAATTGACGGGCTTTCTGGCCAATTTGATCAACAGCTTTACAGAAAAAGTCAATGCCTCTTTGCAATTCGAAATCCTAAGCCCCCAGGTGAAATTTACAGATATAATAAGGCGGGTAAGGAATGATGAGTTTGATATCGGAATTTGTTTGGAGGCCCCATTATTTTCTAATAATCTAGATACAACCAGTTATCCATTCTTGCTGACCAACTACTGCGTAATGCTTCAATATCCGCCAAAGTTGCCAATAAATCGGGTATACGGAATCATTGTAGACCGCCTTGTTTTCGGTATAATCCTAGTTATTCTCTGCCTTCTGTCCCTGTTGCTTATTTACAGTCGGAATAAGTCTTTGCGGGATCTGAATATTCCCAACATCCTGCTTAATGATATAACCCTGCGCGGTCTTTTGGGCCAATCATTTCCCTTCCCCACCAATGCAAACAAACATCTGAGAATGATTTTCTGCATCTTGTGCTTCGCCAGCATTATGATGACCACCATGTATGATGCCTACCTTCAGTCTTACTTCACAAATCCCCCTTCTGAAAATCCAATTCGTTCCTTCAAGGATGTTGGGAAATTTAAACACAAGGTTGCGATTACCGCAACCGAAGCGAATGTGTTGATTATGGCTAATAATTCACAACTTGGCGAAATAAGCAAAGATGACCTACTAATTATTGACGGATGGAAGGAATATTTGAACCTGCGTGACTCACTCAACATTAGCTTCAGCTATATGGTGATGGAAGACCGTTGGATTGTCTATGCTGAGCAGCAGAAAATCTTCAAGAATCCTGTTTTTTACTTCTCGAGGGATCTCTGCCTCTCACGCCAGGTTTTCCTGTCCATTCCGATGCGCCGATACCTTCCATATCGACATCTCTTCGAGGAGCACATGATGCGACAACAGGAATTCGGATTGGTAAGCCACTGGAAGAGTCGCAGCTTCTTCGAGATGGTGAGACTTGGCATCACGCCCCTGAGGGACCTAAGTCCGCCAACAGAGTACGATGCCAGTTTACTGCTGCAAGATGTCTCCTGGATTCTGAAAATATATGTGGCCGCTATGGTGATTAGCATTTTCTGCTTTTTGTTAGAGGTTTTTAGCAGAAGTAAGACATGGACAAGATTAAGGAACAGAGGAATAGTTTCAGTACCAACTAGTTAGCAGAATAATAATCTAATAATTAAGAACATGTCAAACATAGTAATTTCAATAATATTGTTAATAAAGCCTTTTTGAAATCCTCAGCCACAGTTTTCTATACAGCTTTATTTTATTATTATTTCAAACAGGAGGTGGGATTTGGACAAGAAGAAACAAAGCACACGCAAAATATCTCTAATTTTGATTAGTAGTAGCTTTGCAGACCCAATTAAACAAATGCATTTTTAAAACTAATCATGGGTTGAACCCTAACCCTTTAGGCATGTTAACACAATGGAATAAACATGACAGGTGCATGTCAAAACAACATCCACAATATATCCGACAAAATGAGTGGAATTCACGAGATTTCCAACAGTTTACTGTAGACCATGGCTTGGTTAATTGTTCTTCTTCTCTGCCTTGGGAATTCAAGGGCTCAGTTTTCAAGTATAGCCGATACATATAACGCAGACCTAGAGGAGAAATTGTTAAGTCTTCTATTTAGATTTCAACAAGAGGAGTCATACGAAACCCTGCTTGTTTATGGAAAGGAGTGTGTTTTTCATTCAGTATCCAGACGTTTGGATGTACCAAAAGTTCTTGTTTCCTTGGGTAGCACCGATTTCGACTGGGGTTTCAATAGCCGAGCTCTGGTATTAAGTTGTGGTCCAGATGCTGAGAAGGAAAAGACAAACCGGACTCTCATTAAACTGCAAAATAACAGACGACTGATCTTCCTACCACAGGAAAGTCAGCCAGATTCTGTATGCGAACGATATTTACAAAATGAGCAATATAATGTAGCCATGGTAAGAGAAGACTTCGCCAAGTCAAAAGTCATATATACCTGTCGTTCCTTTCAAAATTCAAAGCTTAAGGAAGTAAGTCTAATGGAAAGTGAACCGATTTATATTGATCAGTTTCGGAATATGCACGGAAAACCCATAACAGCAATGACTGACCTTTTAGCTCCGAGGACGATGCAGTATCAAGATGTAAGGAGTGGCGAAATGAAGTTAACTGGTTGTTTGGGCAACTTGTTCAACAACTACGTCCAGAAGGTGAATGCCACTTTGCAATTCGAAGTCAATAAAGACAACTTTAGTGAGATCATAAGGAGGGTAAAGGCAGATGAGCTTGACATGGGCATCCATTTGGTGGTCTCAATATTTTCCAGTGGACTTGATACAGCCAGCTATCCATTCCTGCTCACACCTTACTGCCTAATGCTCCAAGTTCCAGCCCAGTTGCCAGTCAATATGGTCTATGCCATGATAGTGGATCGCCTAGTCCTCCTCATTATCTTCGTGATGTTCTGTCTGCTCTCCATGCTTCTAGTTTATAGTGAAAATATGACATGGAGAGCCCTGACTCTTTCTACTATACTGCTAAATGATATAAGCCTGCGAGGTCTTTTGGGTCAATCACACCCATTTCCCTTTAACGCCAGCAGGTCATTCAGGATGATCTTTTGCATCCTTTGCTTTGCCAGCATCATGATGACCACCATGTACAATGCTTACCTGCAATCTTTCTTCACGGATCCCCCAACAAAAGCACCAATTAATTCCTTTAAGGACATCGACAAATTGCCGCAAAAGATTGCGATATCCGCATTTGAGGTAGCAGCGCTTACTAAAGGCAACAATTCACATTTTAAAGATGTAAACCAAGATTATTTGGAAGTCTTTGATAATTGGCAAGAGTATGTTTATGTACGCGAGATGCTCAACCTAAGCTACGCTTATGTGTCCTCAGGAGATCGTTGGACCAGTATTGCCGAGCAGCAGAAAATCTTCAAGAGGCCTGCTTTTTATTTCGCGACGGACCTTTGCTTTTCACGTCTAATGTTCTTGTCCATTCCCCTGCGCAAACATTTGCCATATCGGAATCTCTTCGAGGAGCACATATTGCGGCAGCATGAATTCGGACTGGTGAACCACTGGATGGAAAACAGTTTCCTGGACAAGGTCAGACTCGGCATAACGCCTTTCAAGGACCTGAGTCCACCAACAAGGCAAGATGCAAGCTTAGTTTTGGAGGATGTATCATGGCTTCTGAATCTTTATGTTGTCAGTATGATGCTAAGCATTTTTTGTTTCTTATTTGAGGTTTTTACCGAAAGTGAGAAGTGGAGACGTTGGCGGGGAGTCAGTGATTCCTCTTATTTACAATAGCAGCGAAACAACCATTAAAACTGCTATAACCAAAGTGATTTGATGTCTGCTATGCCTCTTTGTCCTTAACAATCATACGCTACTGCCCTTCAGGAGATCCATATTTTAAACAATTAAATACAAAATATATATATCAAATGTTGTTAATAAAGTCCAGATAGAATTATTAAATTTTGCATATCTTTACTTAAGGGATTGTAATTTTAAGAATGTCTAAGTAATTAGTGTGTGTGAGCTTAATAAATGAACATTTTAATTGACTAATAAAATAACATAGCTCTAAATTTTTTCCCCTGACGTTAACAAAAACGAAACATGAAAGGCACCTGACAAAAGCGTGTAACTGCATTTACGAAATATTTAAATACGAATATTTGCCTTTAACATGAAAACTTTTAATGGTGTTAAAAAAGGTAACAAAAAGGAGAGAACATTCATTGTATATCAACAGTTTGCGTGAAAACTATGGCTTGGTTGGTCATTCTACTCTTCTGTCTGGGACAGATTGGAGCCCAGTTCCCGTATATTTCCACTCGGAGCGAATCGGAGCTACAAGAAAGATGGCTTGAACTTTTTGAAAAAGTGCGCCAGGAAGAGTTCTATGACACCCTGCTTGTCTATGGCGAGGATTGCATTTTCCATTTGATATCCAAGCACTTGAATGTCTCCACAGTGCTGGTCTCTTCAGGAAGCACCAGCTATGATTGGAACTTCAGCAGTCTAACTCTGATACTTAGCTGTGACCCCGAAGCAGAGAGAGAGGTGACCTATCGAACTCTAATGAAGCTGCAAAGAAACAGACGACTGATCTACCTAAAAGGAAACATCCAACCCGAGTCCGTGTGTAATAGCTATTCGCAAAAGGAACAATTTAATGTGGCCATGGTGGGAGCGGACTTCGATACGTCTAAGTTCATATACGCCTGTCGCTACTTTCCAGATCCTAACACAGAACAAGTACATTTATCGGAAACGAAACCCATTTATATTGAACACTTTCGAAATATGCACGGAGCACCTATAAAGACAATTACAGATCTATTAGCTCCTCGATCAATGCTATATATAGATGAAAAAACTGGTGAAACTAAGTTGAGGGGCTATGTGGCTAATTTAATGAACAATTTTGTAGAGAAGGTAAATGCCACTATGAAATTTGAGCTACTAGCAAAAAATATTAGCTTAAGGAATATTTTAAAAAAAGTGAAAGCCGATCAGATTGACATAGGCACTACATTAGAGACATCTATACATGAAACACCACTTGATACAGCCAGTTATCCGCTACTTCTGACTACCTACTGTTTAATGGTTCAGGTTCCAGCCAAGTTGCCATACAACATGGTCTATGAGATGATAGTGGATCGTCTAGTCCTGATCATTATCTTTGTGATGTTCTGTCTGCTCTCCATGCTCCTAGTTTATAGTGAAAATATGTCTTGGCGAGCTCTGAAGCTTTCTAACATCCTGCTAAATGATATTACAATGCGAGGACTCCTGGGTCAATCACACCCGTTTCCTTTAAATGCCAGCAAACCTTTAAGGATGATCTTTGTGATCTTGTGCTTCGCCAGCATCATGATGACCACCATGTATGACGCCTACCTGCAATCATACTTCACAGACCCCCCCTTCGGACCTCACATTCGCTCTTTCAAGGACTTTGGAAAGTTCAACCAAAAGATTGCCATCTCAACAATTGAGGTAATTGCGCTGACCAAGACCAACAACACTCCATTTCGCGAAATTCCCAAAGATGACCTAAGAATCTTTGACGATTGGCGGGAATACATTCAACTACGTGACTCGTTCAACCTAAACTATAACTATCTGGTCACGGGTGATCGTTGGAGCTCATTTGCGGAGCAGCAGAAAGCCTTCAAGGAGCCACTCTTCTACATCGCAAAGGACCTCTGCTTCACGCGACTGCTCTTTCTCTCCATTCCCCTGCGCAGACACCTGCCATATCGCCATCTCTTCGAGGAGCACTTAATGCGGCAGCAGGAGTTCGGATTGGTCAACTACTGGAAGAGCCACAGTTTCTTCGACATGGTCAAACTGGGCTTAGCACCTCTCGAAGACCTTAGTCAACCCAAAGCGTTCGATGATAGTCTGGTAATGGAAGATATCTCGGGGATACTACAACTTTATCTGGCAGCCATTGTACTCAGCACTATCTGTTTCTTGTTTGAGATAGGTGCAGATAAGTGGAGACGTTGGCGTGAACAAGGAAAGTAATATTTAAGCACTTACTTTAAAATCATTACAAACTATCTCTAAACCTTCTAAATAGCAGTTTTGTTGACCCATTTAAATAAATGCATTTTTAATTCAACCCAATCACTAACACAGTCTGTCATGTTAACACAATGGAAGAAACATGACATGTCAAACCAACAAAATGGAAACACGAGATTTTTAACAGTATGGTGTAGACCAAGGCTAGATAGTTATCTGTATTCTCTGCATTGGGAATTAAAGGATAGTATATCAATTATTCGAATATACCATAAAGAAGAAAATAGACCTAGAAAAACGATGTTTAGGTCTTTTCCTTAGATCACAAGAAAAGGAATTTTATGACACCCTACAATGTTATGGATAGAATTTTATTTATTTTTATTAAGAAAACTCATACTCTACTTTCACTGAACTGCAAGAAAACAGCTAAAAATCAATTTAGCTAGCTCTCATTTAAATGTTAACATTTCTGCCTGCTAAGCCTTCTTCAACTTTAAATCTACATATATGCTATAGAATATCCTTTTGACCAACTAGATTTTTAAAATTTTCCGTTTTGTCAAGCAATTAGATTTTCAAATTATTAAACTTCTGAAATTTTAATTGGCCTATACATGTTCATAGCTTTGAATTGTACCATTTCCACGAATGTTAACAACGGGAACGAAACATTGAAAGTGCGTGATGAAGGTCTCGAACTCTTTTTAATGTGGTACAAAAATGTAAACAAAACTAACAGACATTCCTACAGAATATTTTTTTTACAAAACGGACATGAACTTGATAGCGCTTACAAAACATGAAAGCTATTTAAATTGTCTAGATAAAATGAGAGAACATTCATTGTATTTAACCAGTTTGAGTGAAGACCATGGCTTGGTTGCTCGTTTTCCTCCTCTGTCTGGGACAGATTGGAGCCCAGTTCCCAAACATATCCGTTCCAAGCGAACACGTCCTACAAAAAAGTTTGCTCCAACTGTTTTTAAAACTGCGACAGGAGAAGTTCTATGACATCCTGCTGGTATACGGAGAGGATTGTGTTTTCCATTCACTGTCCAGACTTTTGCCAGTATCCACAGTGCTGGTGACTTCTGGTAGTACTAACTTTGAGTGGAATTTCAGCAGCCTGTCACTGATTCTCAGTTGTGGGTTCCAAGCCGAAATGGAGGAGAACTATCGCACACTGATAAAGCTACAAACAAACAGACGTATAATCATTCTTCAACAGGATATTCAACCCGAAAACGTTTGCGATTTCTACTCGAAAAAGGAGCAGTATAATATAGCCATGGTAAAGGAAAACTTTGATCAGCACGAGGTAGTCTACTCCTGTCGCTTCTTTCAAAATCCAAATTATGAAGAAGTGAGTCTATTTGGAGAAAATCCTATTTTCATAGAACAGTTTCGAAACATGCAAGGAGCTCCAATAAGGACAATCACGGACAACTTGGCCCCTCGATCCATGGTTACCCAGGACCCGAAAACTGGTGAGAAGAAGTGGATAGGCTTTGTGGCCAACTTGCTAAACAACTTCGGTGAAAAGGTCAACGCCACCATGGCCATGCAGGTGGAACTGGCGGAGGTCAATGGCACTATATTCTTTGTGAATATTTCGAAATGGACCGCTAACGATCTTTTGGACATTGGCATGAGCATCGACACCACTTGGGAAATGGCCAACTTCGATACGTTCACATATCCGTACTTGATGTGTTCCTACTGCTTCATGGTTCCTCTTCCGGATAAAGTGCCGTACTGGGATGTGTACGGGATGATCATAGATATCCCTGTCTTGGCTGTACTCTTTGTTATATTCTGCATATTTTCTTTGCTGCTAATTTACATACAGCAAAAGTCCTGGCGCAATCTGAGTTTGTACAGCGTCTTGATGAACGACATGTGTTTAAGGGGGTTTTTGGGTCAGCCGTTTCCCTTTCCCCGTCACTCTAGTAAGAAACTGAAGCTAATATGCCTGCTTCTCTGCTTTGCTAGCCTAATGGTTACCACCATGTACGAGGCTTACCTGAAGACCTTTCTATATAGTCCACCGCCCGAGCCGATGATGCATACCTTCAGCGATTTGGAAAGGTCCAGGTACAAGGTGGCCATGAACTGGGTCGAGATGGAAATGCTGCGGTTCAAGAGCACCCATAAGTTGCAAAAGGTGAGCGATGACCAGATCCAGATGTTCGAGGACTACTACCAATTCGCGCGCTTGCGAGGGTCCTTCGATAGGAACTTCATCTTTCCGGTGAACAGTGTGCGCTGGGGCACCTACAACGAGCAGCAGAAGCTGTTCGACCATCCCATTTTCTACTACTCAGATGACTTCTGCCTCAGTCGCTACAGCATCTTGAGTTTCCCCATAAGACGACACCTGCCCTACCGCGACATTTTCGAGGAGCACATCCTGCGCCAGAAGGAGTTTGGCCTACTGAACCACTGGATCGACCACAGCTTCTTGGACATGTTAAGCCTGGGTCTCACTCCTTACACTGATTTTAGCGACCCTCCAGACGAATGGGCCATCGACGTGGATGATCTTTATTGGGTTTGGGGCCTCTACGGGCTTGCATTAGTCATCAGTTGCCTTTGCTTTGCCCTGGAGATACTGGGATCATTAAGTTGCTGGAGCAGCTTAAAAACATATAGATGGAGAAGAGCTACCAAGAAATAGCTTAGTCTTAGGGGATTTTATTACATTTTGTGACTCACATTTCAAAAGGCTTTGTTATATTAAACAATTTCAATGGCAAGACCAAATATGATGGTTTTATTCAATGGTATTGATAGATTGTTGTCAAGGGTTTTTATTATGTCTGTATTTTGGGATTTAATTGATATATGTTATTAATTTGTATGGGATTGACATAAAACAATAAAACACCCACACAATTTAACCCCTTGTATATTTGCTATGAATATTTAATGCCTTCGCTAATTGCCCAATCATGGGTCTGTACCTCCCAGTAGGTTAACACAGTACGTGAAACATGGAAAGTGCATGTCATTCCAAGAGTTCATGTATATTGAAAGTACAAAATGTGGGGAAAGCTCACAATTTCTCGCAGTTACATAGAAAACCATGGCGTGGTGGATTGTCCTGCTTTTGTGCATTGGGAACTCCCGAGCCCATGTAATGGATATACTCAATAAAAGTGACCCAAGCCTAGAGGAAAGTCTGTTCAGTCTGCTTCAGAGATTGAAACTGGAGGAATTTTACGACACGCTGCTTGTCTATGGAGGCGATTGTGTTTTACATTCCCTATCGAAACGTTTGGATGTGTCCACAGTGCTGGTGTCCTCAGGTAGCACCAATTTCGATTGGAACTTCAGCAGTCTAACTCTGATACTTAGCTGTGACCCCGAAGCAGAGAGAGAGGTGACCTACCGAACTCTTATGAAGCTGCAACGAAACAGACGTCTGATATACTTGCAACGAAATATCCCACCAGAATCAGTGTGCAATAGCTATTCACAAAAGGAGCAACACAATGTAGCCATGGTGGGAGAACATTTCGATAAGTCGGGAGTTATATACGCCTGTCGGTACTTTGAAGATCCCAACTTTGAAAAAGTAAGTTTATGGGACACAAAACCAATTTATATTGAAAACTTTCGAAATATGCATGGAAAAGCTATCAGAACAGTGGCGGATCTTTTACCACCTCGTTCCATGATTCATCTAGATGCAAAGAGCGGTGATGTGCAGATGATGGGCTATGTAGCCAATTTGATTAAAAATTATGCTCAGAAAGTGAATGCTACATTGCAATTGGAAGTTCTGAACAATAAATTCATTGTGAGGGAAATATTAAAAATGGTGGAAAACGAACAGCTTGACATTGGCACTACTTTGGATATCTCATTGCGAACGGCGATCCTTGAGACATCCAGCTATCCATACATTCTGACATCGTATTGTTTAATGCTTCAGGTTCCAGCTAAATTGCCATACAATATGGTATATGCTATGATTGTAGATCGCTTAGTTTTCGTCATTATCTTTGCCCTGTTCTGCCTACTCTCGCTACTGTTAATATATAGTAAGAAAATGTCTTGGCAGGACCTGAACCTGGCCAACATCCTGTTAAACGATAAAAGCCTTCGAGGCCTTTTAGGACAATCCTTTCCATTTCCCTCCAATGCAGGCAAACATCTGAGGATAATATTTTGCATACTTTGCTTTGCCAGCATTATGATAACCACCATGTACGAGGCTTATCTGCAATCTTTTTTTACGAATCCCCCATCCGAATCCAAAATTCACTCCTTCCAGGACATTGGTAAATATCAACCAAAGATTGCTATGCCATCGATTGAGATTGAAGCTCTGATCAAGACGAATAATTCATATTTCCAAGAAATTCAGAAAGATGCCTTGATAATCTTCGACAATTTGCCGGAGTACTCTAAGCTGCGAGATGCCTTCAATCTTAACTACAGTTTTGTGGTGACAGGAGATCGTTGGAGCGCCTACGCGGAGCAGCAGGAGCTCTTCAAGGAGCCGGTCTTCTATTTCGCAAGGGACCTCTGCTTCTCCCGCCTCATATATATGTCCATTCCCCTACGTGCCCATCTACCATATCGACACCTCTTCGAGGAGCACATGATGCGGCAGCAGGAGTTTGGCTTGGTGAGTCACTGGAGGAGCCACAGCTTCTTCGATATGGTCAGACTGGGACTAACACCGCTCACGGACCTAAGTCGCCCAAAAACAATCAGTCCAAGTATATTATTGGATGATATCTCGTGGATACTGAAAATCTACCTGGCTGCCACTGTGCTAAGCATTTTCTGCTTCTTGTTTGAGATAGGAGGAGAAAAGTGGCTGCGTTGGCGGGAACTGAGGAATTGAGATGGCAAATAATCAAAACAATAAATTAAGAACCATAAACCAACCAGCATTCTTCAGGAGGAATCAAACAGGGACTGTATCTGGCTAATATTTCAAAAAAAGGGGTGTATACAAAATATAAAATTGATATAGCCATGGTTATGAAGAACTAAATCTATTCAAAGTTATCTGAAATTCGAAAATGCACGGAGCTCTGACAAGTCGGCAGCATAATCCATAGTTCACCAGGATCCGAAGACAGGTTAATAGAAGTGTGTCAGACTAAAATTCGTTGTCTCGACTTCGTTGAGATGAAGAACTCATCTTGAGCTTCCCAAAAGGAAGTCATCTTCTATCGCGATATATTTTATATACGATTAAGCTTTTAAAATCTCTAAGCTGCAGGAGAACCTACAATACATCTTAATGAAAAAGTAATTGAAACAAATTTGTATCTCCAAAGCTTTTATTTAAATTTGCCTTATATTAAATAAATAAATTTGTTCACTAGCATGTTCAAATTAATTCGGCTCAAACAGTCAATGAATTAATTTTTTGTGTTACCTTCCTCTTACTTTACGATAAAGGAATATGGATCAGAGATCACGGATACTCATATGGTTATATTTTACTTTAAGAGTTCCCCGAGTAATAGATAACCATTCAATGTGGCCTGCATGCTGTGGTAACATTATCAAATATCTAATACAAACAATACCATTTCCTAGCTTATCATGCCCGAAATCTGTAAATTTATATGGACGGACAGGCAGAGAAACATACATGAAAAGATTCCAAAGTTAAGGATTTAAAAAGCTTCATACCATTATCTTTTAAATCTCACTTTTACAAACACTAGGATAAAATTTTCCATGTTAACACAAAGATAGCTAGAACACAAGTATGGCATGCCTTACCACCATTTTAGTGGACAACTCAAAAACTTGTAGAATACAAAATGTAGGAAACGCCCGATATTCCCAATAGTCACATTAGGACCATGGTTTGGTTCATAATCGTTCTTCTCTGCCTTGGGAATTCAATGGCTAAGATTTCGGATTTAACCGTTTACAAAGATTCGGAACTAGAAGAAAGACTATTGAGTCTCCTCCAAAGATTGCAAATCGAAGAGGTGTTCGACACACTGTTAATCTATGGAGAGGATTGTGTTTTTCCTTCATTATTCACAAGTTTGCCAGTATCCACAGTACTAGTATCGTCAGGAAGCACTAACTTTGATTGGAATTTCAGCAGTCAAACACTGATACTCAGTTGTGGATTTCAGGCTGAGAAAGAGGAGAACTATCGTACCCTGATGAAGCTGCAAAATAGCAGACGTTTAGTCATTCTCAGCGAAGATATTCAACCAGAGACTGTTTGCGACTATTACTCGAAAAAGGAGCAGTATAATATCGCCATGGTAAAACAAAACTTTGATCTGTTCGGGGTAGTCCACTCCTGTCGCATTTTTCAAGAACGAAAATATGAGAAAATTAATCTCTTCGGAGGTAAACCGATTTTTATAGAACAATTTAGAAACATGCACGGAGCTCCGATCAAAACACTCTCAGACATGGAACCACCACGATCCATGGTTTACCGCAATGCAAAAACAGGAGAAGAGAAAATAATCGGCTTCGTCGCAAATTTGATAAGCCACTTCGTCGAGAAAGTTAACGCTACCATCGATATGCAGGTGAAATTGATTGAGGCCGGAACGAAAGTAACTTTTGAGAACATTTCAAAGTGGGCTTCGGAGGACCTTCTTGATATTGGCATGAGCGAGGCCACATCCTGGGAAAAGTCGAACTTCGATACGCTTTCTTATCCGTACTTGATGACTTCCCACTGCTTCATGATTCCCATTCCGGATGTGGTGCCGGATAGCCAGATCTACATGATAATCATAGATCCCCCTGTCCTCGCCATGCTCTTTTTTATATTCTGCATCTTCTCACTGCTTCTTATCTACACTCAGCAAAAATCGTGGCGCGATCTAAGCCTGTCTAGCGTACTGCTAAACGACAAGAGTTTAAGGGGATTTCTGGGTCAGCCGTTTCCTTTTCCCCGCCATTCTAGCAAAATATTGAAACTGATTTGTTTGATTGTTTGCTTCTCTAGCCTGATGACCACCACCATGTATACGGCTTACCTGCAGAGTCTCTTTTGCAATCCTCCGCTCCAGCCGAGAATTCATAGCTTTGGCGATCTGGAGAAGACCAGGTTCAAGATGGCCATATCCTCGTACGAAATGGTTATGCTGCAACGATTTAATCTTTGCGAGAAGCAGCTGAAGATCTTCGATAACTCCAACCAATTCTCGCACTTCCGAAACTCCTTTAATACCGACTATATCTACCCGGTGACCAGTGTGCGCTGGAGCACCTTCAAGGAGCAACAGAAGCTCTTCGCATATCCGCTATTCTACTACTCAGATGCACTCTGCCTAAATCTGTTTGGGATCTTCAGTTTTCCAATAAGACGCCACCTGCCCTACCGCGATCTCTTCGAGGAGCACATCCTGCGGCAGCATGAGTTTGGGCTCCCGAAATACTGGATCGATCGCAGCTTCGCCGATATGCTAAGGCTGAAGCTCACACCGTTTGAGGACTTAAGTCCACCACGTTTGAATGATAAAATGCATGTAGACGATCTTTATTGGGCCTTAGTCATGTTTGGAAGTGGATTAGGCATTAGTTTCTGGTGCTTTGTCATCGAGCTTTTGGGATCTCCAAGCTGGTTGAGACGCTTTAAAACACTTCTGCCGAAAAGGATTTAGGACTATTTTATTTTTAACATACATTTAATTAACTTTGCATTGTATTTTAATAACGTTTAGCCTCGTAAGCTGAATAAAGTTAATAATTTGCTAAGCTGGCAAACTGGATCTTTAAAGCCTTTAACCAACTTTATCATATGGAAGTACTTAAACTTTAGGTGGTCTCCTATGCGGATATTATTT
Source organism: Drosophila fuyamai (assembly GCA_018153365.1). Classification (NCBI taxonomy): domain Eukaryota; kingdom Metazoa; phylum Arthropoda; class Insecta; order Diptera; family Drosophilidae; genus Drosophila; species Drosophila fuyamai. The sequence goes on from JAECXW010000758.1 coordinate 5,406,928, forward strand.
TAAAACTTTTTTTTAGAAGAGAAGAAAAAGGAAAAACCGCCATACTCTAGTTGACCAACGGCTTATCTGTTATTATAAGTATTACCAGACATTGACATTTTTGGCGTATCTAAGTAGAGGTTTTCAATACAAACCACACAATCCTCTATATCTTATTATTTCTGAGATTTAGAAATTTATTCGGTCTGTCGGTCCTAGCAAGATCGATAAATTGCGCATTAAAAAAGCCTTATAGCAAAAACTATATTATTATATTTTTGAATATTCTAATCCGCTTATACGCTAGCCCCATTTAACTATAAATATTTAACCATTACAACTTACATGGTCCTTGAACTTCAAGCCATTTTAACAAAATGTGAGATACATAATAAAGGCATACCCAATGAATATTTAGGCAGACACACCAGAGGCGTGTGGAATACAAAATGTGAGGAACGCAAGGCATTTCCAACAGTCACATTAGAACCATGGCTTGGTTCATAATCCTCCTTTTTTGCCTTGGGCAGTCGAGTGCTCGGTTTTTGGAAATAACCGTTGAAAGACCCTTACAACTGGAGGAGCGACTTTTAGGTCTTCTCCAAAAATTTCAACTAGAAAATGTGTACGAAACCTTGTTAATCTATGGAGAAGATTGTGTTTTTCCTTCACTATTCACAAGTTTGCCAGTATCCACAGTACTAGTATCGTCTGGAAGCACTAACTTTGATTGGAATTTCAGCAGTCTAACACTGATACTCAGTTGTGGATTTCAGGCTGAGAGAGAGGAGAACTATCGTACCCTGATGAAGCTGCAAAATAGCAGACGTATAGTCCTTCTCAACGAAGATATTCAACCAGAGACTGTTTGCGACTATTACTCGAAAAAGGAGCAGTATAATATCGCCATGGTAAAACAAAACTTTGATCTGTTCGGGGTAGTCCACTCTTGTCGCGTTTTTCAAGAACAAAAATATGATAAAATTAATCTGTTCGAAGGAAAACCGATTTTTATAGAACAATTTCGAAACATGCACGGAGCTCGGATCAGAACACTTTCAGACATGGCACCACCAGAATCTATGATTAGCCGCGATCCAAAGACAGGCGAAGAAAAGTTAATCGGTTTCGTCGCCAATTTGATGAATAACTTCGCCGATAAGGTTAACGCCACCATGGATATTCAGAAGCAATTGATTGTGGCTGGAAAGAAAATATCCTTTGCGAATATTTCAGAATGGGTTTCGGAGGACCTTCTCGACATTGGCATGAGCGAAGGCGAATTCTGGATAATGTCTAACTTCGATATGCTTACTTACCCGTACTTGGTGACCTCCCACTGCTTCATGGCTCCTCTTCCGGATATGCTGCCGTACAGCGATATTTATATTATGATCATAGACTCCTACTCCCTGGCCCTGCTCCTTCTAATATTCTGCATTGTCTCGCTGCTTCTAAACTACACTCGGCGAAATTCGTGGCGCGGTGTCAGTTTCCTCAGCGTACTCTTCAACGATACTTGTTTGAGGGGATTTCTGGGTCAGCCGTTTCCTTTTCCCCGCCACTCCAGCAGAATTCTGAAACTGATCTGTTTGATTGTATGCTTCTCCAGCCTCATGACCACCACCATGTATACGGCCTACCTGGAGAGCCTCATGTGGAATGCTCCGACCGAGCCGAAAATGCTGAGCTTTAGAGATTTGGAGAAGTCCAAGTACAAGGTGGCCATACCCTCGTACGAGATGATCATGATGCAACCCTACAACGTCAGCGCGAATAAGTTGCAAGTCTTCGAGGACTTCAAGCTATTCCTTCACTTGCGGGAGACCTTCAATGCCGACTACATCTACCCAGTTACCGATGTGCGCTGGAGCATCTTCAACGAGCACCAGAAGCTCTTCGCATTTCCCCTGTTCTACTACTCCGATTCCATCTGTCTGAGTTCCTTCGCCTTCTTCAGTTTTCCCGTGCGACGTTATCTGCCCTACCGCGATCTCTTCGAGGAGCACATGCTGCTGCAAAAGGAATTTGGCCTATCGAAGCTCTGGATCGATTGGGGCTTCTTGAACATGCTGAGACTAAATCTCACCACTTACCAGGACTTCAGTCGACCACGCATAGATGATTACATCGAAGTAAAGAACCTATACTGGGTTTTTATAATGTATGCTATTGGACTGAGCATCAGTTGCTGCTGCTTTGTGTATGAGATTTTGCAATCGAAAGGTTTCTGGAGACGCCTAAGGTAATCTATGTAGTTAAGAATCCGAAATAATATGTTAACCTTCACAAAAATTTAATTAAATTTGTTTGACTCACAATATTTTGCAACATAAACTGAATTTAATTAAAAAGTTTCGCTAGCGTGGCTCCACCGCTTAACCTCCATCCAAAGCCATAAAACAAACAAAGAAATGCTGAATTGGGATTAGCCACCTCCGCACGATAAATGATAGCGGATATGGAGACGCAGTGGTTATTGTTGGCGCTGTGTTATTCAAATGGATCCGAATCATCACTCCGGAGGTTGCGAACATTGAGACAATGCTCAATTTTGGATATTGATCGATACGCGATATTGATTTTGATGTGGTTTTAAAAGACAAGCGGACGTATCTATATCTGTCCATCTGTGATGCGATTGTGAAAACCCCATCAAAATGTGCATTCCACCTGGTATGATGTGTCGATCCAATGAACTGGCCAAATATTTGATGACATCTCGCATGATTGGCTCTTACATAAATATAACCATAAACGGACGACAATGCGGGTGTCTCAGCAGGGTCAGGGGATTATGCAAAACCCCGAATTGCTACCGCCATAAAGCCGCCTTAGTTTGTGCATATTCAATCCAAATCATATTTTTTGATCGTCACTTTGGCGCCACTTTTGACGCGTGCTGATTGGACCTAGGGCAATGGAATTAAAATTGGAATTCCGAATTGGGAATCGGGGATTGGGAATCGGAGATTGGGTAACTGGTTAACCCCCAATGCGCTGTAGTGGGTGAGACAATGGCTTGGCATTGTCATTGCCAAGCCAGTATCGTGAAATCTTTCACTTTCGATTTAGTTGTAAACGAAGTTCCCCTTTAAAATCGGTCAAACTGGATCATAAATCACGCTCGAAAACGTATGATAATGTGGCATCATTACGCTTCCCAGGCTGATCAATTTGTCATGGGAAGTCGTGGACTTGCTCCAGCTCTGATCCGATAAAATCCGATCAGATCCGACCTGTGCTCATCCTCTGGCGCTGTTGAAATCTCAACGCAATCATCGCAATTGCCCAACCTTTTGACATTTGCAAAGGCTTTCGAAGCGAAACGAAAGTGGCAGACGGACGACCACCGACCATAATCCGTAAAATCTATGGCAGGCATTTTTCAATTGCAATCCCAATCCCAATTCTCCTATTATCCGCCGTCTACTGCCCATTTCCATTGATGGATGGTGATCGTTAGTCGACCATTTCTTGGCTGCCTGTGTGATCTTCAGGGTCATTTAGATTTAATAGATTTCTGCGGCCCGAGTCATTATGGCCAGCACCTTAACCGCAGTCGGCTCACATGTGTAACAATGTGTCTGGCAGTGGTTAAACTGTTTTTCGCTTGTTGTTTTTAGCCCTTTTTTTTATTGTGCGCACATTAATGAGACCTCGTTGGGGGGCTTCAGGCACCCTCGTTATTGAATAGAGTAATTTTAAAAAATTATTTATCGAGCACTTCTGCTATTTACACAAACGTATTTGCGGCCCCTCGACGGCGGCTTGGTTTTCAATCCGGTTGCGGCTCATAACACTTAAGAGCCAACTAATTCGACCCCAGGCCATTAAGCATTTCACAAATGTGCTGAAAATGCATAATTTTCGGTGGCGATAATAAAATAGTATTTCAAATTTAAGAGGTGTTAATTTTTTCGAAAGAAGAAACTAATCTGTTTCAATGCCGGACTTGTTGCATTTTTACAAACTAGTATTTTGAGGTCGCACACGAAATGAGATTCGAAAATCTCGTCCCCCTCTTTTTCGACTCTGTCTTTCGGGTTTTCGGTGACTAAAACAAAGGCCCCCGCCAAGCAGGTCCATCCAACTGTGCCCAGACTGCAAAGTAATTTATTTCCTTCCTAGTTTTTGTCGCTCAAAGCCATTAGGGAGTTTTGGCGAAGATTGGTAAAACAGTTGCCACCTTTCAGCGGCTCAACGGTTGCTTCCCACAAAGGCGGCGACTCCGAAAACTCCAATTACCATGGCTCTCTGGAGCACTTTGAACTTTAATTTTGCTGCTGGGTCGCTGATCTGGCCTGTGGCGTCTCCCGCAGCGACACCAATGCGTATACGTAACGTATTAATTATGCGGCCCAAGAGCTCGCAGAAAACACCAGCTCGCAGTTAACAGTCGTACGTTAATTAGGTAAATTAATCACAGACCTCCGAAAATCGGGGACAGACTTGTTGGCATCAATTCGAAGCATTACAAAATGAAAGTTGCGATGAGAACCAAACTCAATAAGAATTAAAATGAGATTTAAGCCAGACATTGGCAACATGTGGTCGCATGCTTGGGCCAAAACACGGAGCAACAAGTTTTTAATAGGAAACCCATTTGCTTCGCTTCAACAACAAATGAACATGCCATTTGTGCATTAAGTGCCGCCAAAAGTGTCAAGTGCGCGGCAGTCAGTCGGTCAGTCCCTTTCCTTTTTTTTTCGATTTTTTCGCTTTCAACGGTACTCGAGTGCAGGAAGTATTTGATTTAAATTTCCTCTCTTTTAAGTAATTGATGTGACAACTAGGGCAGAATGTGCGGTAGGAGGGGGGCTTGGCGTGCTCGTTGGCTATAACTATGAATTTTAAGTTCACACATAAAATAACCAGCCATAATGCCAGTTACTGCGCCCGACAAGGTAATCAGGCTCTAGAAATGAGTATTGTTCGTAAAGATTAATTTATTTACCGATTACTTACTAGCTTTCTGACTATATACAAGAATAAAAAATATTTCGGATAGCAGAACATAAGGTTTAAAAATTTGTTTTAGGAAATAAACTATATTTTCTTTCTTTTTAAATTGGATTAAAAGAAAAATTATGTTTTACTTTGGCTTATCACTTAAAATTAAGACCGTTAAAAATTATTCAGACGTATCACAAAACCAGGCCGAAAACGGTGCTGCCAGATCTGTGAAAATATATACGACCGTGTTGCCAGACCTTTCGTTCACACTGTCTTCGCTAAATGTATATCAGGGTTATGCTCCATATTCTCTAAATTGGCTATTCTAGTTCACCACCTCACATTGGGACACAAGATACAAAAATTGCACAAAATACGTCTTTACCTAAAAACTACTTTAATTTTGTAGTAAATAATGCTTTTTGTCGTACAATTGTAAGTACTGCCATGGCTTCATTAAGAAACAACATAGGCAACTCCGATTTTATACAATTCAATAGCCTATAGGTTGTTTAATGCTGAAATCTTTCAAAGCTGATTGTATGAAATATCTGATTAAAGCTTAATCAATCTTCAATTGAGGGAATATCCAAATAGTTTTAAATTAACTTTGGAATAAAGTCTTTGTTAATGCTACAAATCTTAACTTTCTGGCCCACTGTGCCCGCGACGGGTCACACTATTTGCAAACACTTCGTTATTTTGCTTTCGCGCGGTCACACTGAAGAGAAGCAACAGCGTATAAAAAAACATGCAGAGTACGTTTTTTTGGTTTTATTGTTGTTGTTTTTATTGTTGTGGCAGTCGCGCTTAGAATTAATATTTCCATTTAGTCTAGTTTAAGGCACTCCACAAAGCGGCGGTGCGCGGCGCTCAACGAAAAGCAAGAAGAAACTGGAATTGTGGGCGAACCGAAAGCCACGAAACATATGTGTCTGTATTTTCGCCATCGACGCAGAGCTAAATGATTGAGTAGTGGACAAACATCGGCATTCGGAGGCGTACGATCCGAGCTGAAGAGCCACTTCTGCGTGGAGCTACCTAGGGCTACCTCAATAACCCAACCAACCAGAACACACACCCACCAATCCCAACCAGCAGACATAACCAACCCAACATGCTGCCTCGGTTCCGTTCCTTCTACGGCAAGCTGATCATCTTCATCCTGGTCGCCCTGTGCTTCATCCTCTACAGTAAGGTGCAGCAGAATGGATCTCCGGAGGAGCAGGTGGGCCCACCTGCGCGGGCGGCCGCTTTACGCGGACATGGACGCGACCGGTTCGAGGCTTACAGCGATAGCGAGAACGAGATTGCGCGACCCGCCACCCAGTCGCCTTACGAACAAATCATCCGGCTGGATCTCCAGAAACAGAAAGTGGGTCTCGGCGAACAGGGCGTGGCAGTGCATCTTTCAGGCGCCGCCAAGGAGCGAGGCGATGCCATCTACAAGAAGATTGCCCTGAACGAGGAGCTCAGCGAGCAGTTGACCTACAACCGGAGTGTCGGTGACCACCGCAATCCCCTGTGCGCCAAGCAGCGCTACGATGATGGATCCCTGCCCAGCGCCAGTGTGGTCATCATCTTCTTCAACGAACCCTACTCCGTGCTGCTGAGAACTGTGCACAGCACTCTGAGCACCTGCAACCAGAAGGCCCTCAAGGAGATTATCCTGGTGGACGACGGCAGCGATAATGTGGAACTCGGCGCCAAACTGGACTACTACGTTCGCACAAGGACTCCCGCCGGCAAGGTCACCGTCTTGCGGCTCAAGAACCGGTGAGTAACCCAGATGATAAGGGGAACCAACCAAAGTAATTCACTAAAAACATCTGAAACATACAATCTAGATTAAAGATTTTTTTCATGGGAAATCTTTTTTGAAATTAATTAAAAGATTTTAGAAAAACGTTGTCACAAATTCTAGATGTTCGTCTTAAAGATCAAAGAGATAAACAAAAATTCCAAGTTGAACAACCTATTTTAACTATAATGAATTATTACTTATATGTATGTTTGCCCTAGCCCCAACCTCATCAAAAATATATAATATAATCAACAACGTGGATTCCATGAATAAATTATAAATATAAATTGATGAATCGATTATGCAGTCAATATACAATCAATTTTCCAAAATTATTTTACATAAAGCAAGTTGAATTTTGGATTATATTAAAAAAACTGAAAATTGAGTTTAACGTTTATTATATCGAGATATATTTCTTCTCTAACAAAAGTGAAAGGTGCAAAAGGAACTTATGAAAGTGTGTTCGAAAGATTAAAAGCCTCAAACTATTTAATTTTAATAGTCAGTGACGCAAATATATCAATAGCATTTATAGCTAAAACCGAGTAGAACGGCTTATTTACTATTAATATGACCTTTGATATATGCAAATTTAATGTGTTAAACTTTAAAGCATGCGTTTCGTTCTTTTGAGATACAATTTCCTAACACTTAAAACTTTGTCTGGCCTGGTAAATACTATAGTAAAATAAGTTTTTAGAGATAAATTCCAAACTCATAACTAGGCAAGGTGCAAAGAAGTGAAAACAAAACACCTAGATTACTGTCATTACTACAAGGCAGCTAGGAAAAGTTCAGCAATTCAGCTAATCGAATCGCTGGCGGCTTGAACTCATTTGAATAACTTGTTTGCCATGTCGCAGGCACATGGAGCATCTTCTTTTTGGCCAGAACCGACAAACGCTCAAAAGACCGAAAACTAAAAACTGAAAAAATGAAGAGAAAACCAGTTCGTCAAGTTACGATTATGTGTGTTGGGCTTGACTTTTTGTAATTCCCAGACTTGGTTTCTGCGTGCATTACACTCGCCAGCCCGCGAGCTTTGCAGACTTTCTGATGACTTCACGCCGTTGAAGCCATGTAGGATGGTGTTAATCGTGCTTGGCAAACGATCGAAGGTTTTCGGATGACCCAATAAATTTGTTTTGTTTTGTTTTGCCCTTCACATTGCTAAAGAAAGTTTTTGCCTCTCTCGTTTCAGGTTGGGACTGATTCGTGCCCGATTGGCCGGAGCCCGAATCGCCACGGGGGATGTACTCATCTTCCTGGACGCCCACTGCGAGGGCAATATCGGCTGGTGCGAGCCACTCCTGCAGCGGATCAAGGAGTCCCGAACGAGTGTCCTGGTGCCCATCATCGATGTCATCGATGCCAACGACTTCCAGTACAGCACCAATGGCTACAAGTCTTTCCAAGTGGGAGGATTCCAGTGGAACGGCCACTTTGACTGGATCAATCTGCCGGAGCGGGAGAAGCAGCGCCAGCGACGCGAATGCAAGCACGAGCGGGAGATCTGTCCAGCCTACAGTCCTACCATGGCCGGCGGACTGTTCGCCATGGATCGACGATACTTCTGGGAAGTGGGCAGCTACGACGAGCAAATGGACGGCTGGGGCGGCGAAAACCTGGAGATGTCCTTCCGCATCTGGCAGTGCGGCGGCACCATTGAGACGATTCCCTGCTCCCGCGTGGGACACATATTCCGGGACTTCCATCCTTACAAGTATGATATAAAAATCTATATTTTAAGTAGAAGACCCTTAGCCACTGGGGCCTATAGGTTATGCTAAAATTGACCTTCAAAGCGTGTATACAAGTAATCTGAACACATTGTTTTGATCTCTGACATTATCTACTGCCGTATTTTAATAGGCTCATTTAAATTCTTTTCAGATTCCCCAATGATCGCGACACACACGGCATTAACACTGCCCGCATGGCTCTGGTGTGGATGGATGAGTACATCAACATCTTCTTCCTCAATCGGCCGGACCTCAAGTTCCACGCAGACATTGGCGATGTGACCCACCGAACGATGCTGCGCAAGAAGCTCCGCTGCAAGAGCTTCGAGTGGTACCTGAAGAACATCTATCCCGAGAAGTTTGTGCCCACTAGTGACGTGCAGGGCTGGGGCAAGGTGCACGCGGTGAGCGCCAACATATGCCTGGACGATCTGCTGCAGAACAACGAGAAGCCCTACAATGCCGGCTTGTATCCATGCGGAAAGGTAATGCAGAAGTCGCAGCTCTTCTCCTTCACCAACTCGCATGTGCTGCGCAACGAGCTGAGCTGTGCGACGGTGCAGCACAGCGAGTCCCCACCGTACCGGGTGGTGATGGTGCCCTGCATGGAGAACGACGAGTTCAACGAGCAGTGGCGATACGAGCGCCAGCACATCATCCACAGCAACACGGGCCTATGCCTGGACCACCAGGGCCTCAAAAGCATGGACGACGCCCAGGTGGCGCCATGCGATCCCAACAGCGAATCCCAACGATGGACCTTCGTGCACTGACGAGATTTGGCAGAGCAGGGGAACGGGATGGGGACCAAACCAACTGAGAGATTCTGACTAACGCCGACTGAAAGGAACTCGAATTCAAATCAGAACAACACTGTAAATATCGAATACTAGAATTATATATTTTCTATACACTGACCGTGTATACTAAGATGAGACAGACGGGGTAGCTAGTGCAAATCAAATCAAATGAAATGGAATCAAATCAAAATGAAACAAACCCAGCAAATCAAACGCAAACGAGTCATTTGGAAAGCTAATTACAATTAACTGTGTGTTGTGTACTTTGTGTGTGTATAAATATAAATAGAGCAAGTTGTAAAGATAGAATGTCGGAGCATCCTATTTAAATGATATAGTCTTCATGTGATCACATAAGGATGTAAGGCAGGGTGTGGAACAATTGCATTCCATGGCCAGGGGATTCACCGAGGAGCTCTCCCGTGAGAGGAACTCCAGCAATAACCAACTATGTAAACTGTAAACTAAAAGTGTTGTAAGCATTTATCTACTAACATAACAATTTTGCCATTTGTTTTCATAAATAAAACACTTCCGACTGGAAGATGCACATCTTCAACATAACCAGTAGCCTCATTTGTCGCAACCCTCTGGGCCGAAGGTGTTGGCCCTGCGAAATGTAACCAGTTGTGATGGTTCCAAGGTCGAGTTCAGGGCTAATAAAGCTGTAGGTGCTTGTTGAGCCAGTAGCAACAAGTAGTCCCCATTCAACCCCCAGTTGTGCAATTAATGCCGACTCCATTGAAAAAACATCCATTGCATGTTTGTATATTTGTATTTATAGATATAAGTACATATTTCATATTCTCATTTGGTTTTGTTTTGTTGAAGTTGTTCAAATTTGCTGATTACGCGTGTATTTTTTGTTTAATTTCTCTGGCGTGTTTTGCATTAAAATACTTAATTTGGAGTAAAACAATTGTAAATTACTAAAATTATCTTCATGGTTTCCGCTGCTGACACCTATTTTTTGCTGTATACTAATCTGATCTGTATTTGCAACTACGAGTGAGAAGTGAACTCAACTGGATTATCTGCACTTACAAAACGACCGAACCAAATTCATCAACAATGGCTTAGCTTCGTGCGTCTGTTTGTGTATCATGATAAAGCAGATCTAGCATATGGTTTAGTTTATTCATTAACTCGTGGCTGAACTCTTTGGATAGTTTATTTAACGGCTGATGGAGTCGATCTATAATTGAGGTGTAATAACATTTATTCGTTGACCGTGCTAAAAGCTCTAAGAGTGCGCAAACTTACGAGTAAACTGCTTCGAAGGCCATCTACCGATTCTATATCCCATATAATATGTGTGTGCCTAACATTCCGTTACGCTAGAGGCTATATGCAATGGCAAACTATTTTATTTGCTGGGCTGATTGCGTGAGAACTGCACTAGATTGCACAAAAATATGATTAATTCTTTAATAACGTCAAGGTACGATTTAATTTGTCGGCGTTCCAATCGATCTCTACGGCTACTTAATTTCCTTGCAATGCACTCTGTCTACAACTATGGATCTCGATCTATTTTACAATAAAGCCCAATGTGCTGCTAACTTTCGTTTTTCTATTGGGGTTTTCTATTACGTTACTCAATCAACCTCTAGTTGACCATTATTTGCGCTAGTTAAATGCGTTAATTTGAGGTGATTTTGCCGGTAATAATGCCCCACTATGTACATTCATGTGATTAAATTAATTACGAATTACAATGCTCAACCGATTCGAACTGCGGCGTCTACAAAATTGCACACACATACTCAGCAAATGCCCCCTGGTTGGGATTTAGCATCTGGGATTCCCCCAGGGAGCACTCAATATTTAAATAATTCTGTTTCAGTTAGGATTATTATTGGTAAATATGCCATTTATATTTATATTCATGAATATCCATGCAGTGTTAAGTATATATCGTAGTTGTATCTTGACCTTGAATTTTAAATTTTGGACGTATTTTCAAGTATATTTTGGTAGTTGCTTTTCGCTTTTACGCAAGTAGAAAAACAGTTCGAAAATATATACCTAATATATATATAAGTGGTGTATAATTATGTTTGTATACACTGGATGAATGGCTGTAGATCTTCCAGTTGGGTTTTGACTTTTGACGGGTCCCAACTGTTTTCTGTTGGATTTCAGTTTCAGTTTCCTTTTTTTGGGTTTTTCTAAGTGTAAATCGCTCTTATTGTTTGTTTTTAAATTGCAATTTATCTCAGACTCAGTTTTGGAGTGCTTTGGATGTTGGTTGGTTGGATGGATGGATGGATACGTTTCCGGTTTTACGTACAAACGTTCGTCAGCCGGTGCCCGATTTAATCATTCACATTTCCATGCTCTTTCGGCACTTTTTTTGGGGACCACACTTAATCCTTTTCGTGTACGATTATTAAAGTATCTTAACATAAAATTGAATATTCAATGCAATTATTGCTTTCTTGCTTTTTTGGACAAACACCAGCTTGTGGCTCGGTGTTCAGTTAATGTTACTTAAAACGCCTCACAAACATAGTCGCACAACCTTCAACATTGATAAATACAACTTAAAGATCCTAACACTTATATTGCACTTTTTGGACGGGGTGATAACATAAAAGAAATCATAATTAATGAGGTACATATATGATAAAATCAATTTTATTTATATATATGCATATATAAAGGGAAATTATAAATACATCACATCAAAATAATACAATTTACAGATTAACTGCGCCGGTGCGAAGCGTCTTAATCGGGGAGTAAGTTTCAAGATGCGATCATCTTAGGAGGCTTCAATTGCTTGGACGCAGCTCTATAGAATATGTTGCTCTCATTATTACTAACATTGTATTGTATTGGTAATTGTATATAAATGCGCTAAACAGAATATGAGCTCAGGAAAGGAAACATGGAGAAGAAATTATTGCAAGATCTTAATTATAAATATATACAAATGATTTATATATTGAATATAGTCAATAACAATTAAAAATATAAGCTCATAAAGTCACATTGATATCAAAAACAATTGAACTAAACTAAAGGCAAAGAACCATTACAAAAATATATATCAGTAAAGCGCTTCATTCAAAAATCGAAAAGCAATAAACGACAATTAACTACACGAACACAAAACAATGGAATCAGAAGTGCCTTAATACACACATAGATTAATCAAAGGGTCGCTAAATTTTACGATCTCGACCAAGGTTTCGAGGTATTGCAACTACGCGAACGACTGCCCGGCTTAGTTTAGTTTCGATTCGTTTCGTTTAGTTTAGTTTAGCTAGATTAGTAATTAGTTCTGCTGTAGACACCGCCTTAAACTACTTAGAGAAGCGTGGGGTTAAGTGTACGGCATTTCATTTGCGGCATGGTGTGAGAATAGTTAAGTAAGCTAGAATATGGTTGGCATGTGGATTATGCTCCGCATTGTTCGTTGCTCCTCCTCCGTCGTCCTCGACATTGTCATCCTGGGTAGCGGCCTTAAAAGGCCGTCGAGCGTCGATTGGCATAGCACTTCTTGCCATGACTGTTCGCATCTGCAGCGCCGCTGGTTGCACGCAATCTGTGGCAGGTCGCCATCTGGCTGGTTGCCGCACTGGTGGCCACCGTCGATTGCCTGCAATTAGTCCAACGCTGCAACTGATGCGAACACTTGGGGTACAATCATTTGCGCGCCGAGAGGTTTAGCGAATCGCCGCGGCTCTTGGAGCGTGTCATCGACCCAGTCATCGAGGTACTCATCTCTACATTGCAAAAACAATATATATCAGTGAATAACACTCATCTCCAATGCCATCCCACTCACCTTTGCTGATGCTGTTGCTCTTCTCGGCGGCCTTGTAGGCTCGCATCGCCTTGCCGCGCTTGTCCAGCATCAGCTTGTCGGAGCGCACGAACATGCCGTGCTTGGGCTTGCACTGGAAGTACTGAATGCCCTTCACGCTGCCGTCGTTTTTGCCCGTTGGCGTGTCCAGTTCGACGCCTATCCAGGCGCCGGGCTGGAACTCCGTGGTGCCCACGAAGCGGATTACGCCGCTGGTATTGTACGGCCGGATCAACACCGACTCGCCCACCACTATCCAATCCGGCAGGATCACTTCCACATCTTTGCTTTCGTCTGGAAAAGTTGGGTATGCAAATATTCCATTAGAACATTTTTTAACTAGAGCTTGTTTCATTATTAAATAAGATAATCACCATCGACTTCTGTGCTGCTGGACATGATGCTAGAGTCCATGTAGGCGGCCAGACCTTCCATTTTGGCCACCGATGCCCGATGATTGATGCGCGGCGCCTGACTTGTGCTGTTATTATTGTTGTTATTGCTGTTGCCATTGCTCGGAGGCTGAGTGTTTGACTTCTTGCGCCGCACCACCTTTCCAGCGGGCAGCTCCTCCCGGACGATGCCATCGCCTTCGAGCAGCTCCTCGGAACTGTGGCTCAACTCATCGGAGGACCTGTTGCCGTTCTGATTGTCTGTGGCAAGCTCTATTTGTGATTCGGGTTGTGGCTCAGCATCCTCCAGCTCCGTTTGTCTGGAAATCTGTTCTGGTTCCTTGACCATTTCCACGTTGTTGTTATTGTTCTTTGGCAGCTGCTCGCGCTCATCTTCGTCGCTTTGTGCGTTTTCCCGGGAATCCAGCTGCTCCAACGGATGCGTGAAGGTCTCCTGCAGCTGCTTGGCCTGCGGTTCTGGTTGCTCCTGTGTTTTGGCTTTGGGCATGTCCTTGAGGAAGGGATTCACTCGTGCCTGCCGGTTCGGTGGCGAATTCGAGTTGACTCGATCGAAATCTGAGCGGGAAAATTATGATAACTACCTGTTCAGAACTATCAACGAGTAATAACTTACCTGGCGTCTCATCAATGCTCATGGAGCGCATTGAAGCTATGTCCTCGTTACTCAGATTATTGCAGGAAACAGCCTGGGAACCGTACCCACTGCTGGTGGAAGAGCTCATGCTCAGCGTGGCCAGACCGGTCAGATGCTTCATGTTTGTGTTGGCACTGGACGTGTAGCTCAAGTAGTTTTGATTCGAATGACTGCTGACGTCCATGAATGAGTCCATGGTCTTGGAAGCCGTGAGGCGGGACCGCGTGGCCAGGCTCTTGTTCTGCTGCCGCTCCTGTTCGTACTCGGCGGCGTACTCCGAGTCGCTATAACTGTCCTCCGGCTCCTCGTCCAGTGATTTATGCCCACCCAGAGGCTCCTCGTGCAGCGTGGTCATGCGCATGCCCAGCAGCTTGCTTGTAGCTGGGGAAGCTGTGGAAATATTAGAATGTCATGGTCAATATACTGGTTTCTTGCAGATAATACTATTCGCTTAGAGCTAGACAAACCACATACGTTTCGTTGGCGCAATTCTCAATGTGTTCAAGTTCAAATTGAGATTCAAAAATGTTGGACGCGCTGCATTCCACATTTGGGGGCGGGGGAAGATAATGATTATGTGTTATGTTTAGTTACAATGCAATTTACAGACTTCGATGAGTGATCGAACTAGCGGGGAATGCGACTAACTCGCATACCCAGCAACACACTAAAGAAACACCAATGGAAAACAAAATAAAAGGTCTAGATTCTAGGGTAAATAAACTCTACAGATACGCGGCTCGTGCTAAGATCTCGTGCTGTGTGCTTTGCTGCTTTGTGAATTGTGCACCGGATTGCATGGGTGGCTGGAATGGAGTGGATGGAATGTCCAGGTGATGAATGTACAACTGATTTCCATCGCGATGTCTCGAATTTGGTAGGATGAGAGAGAGTCTTGGATATGATTTGAAGACAGATTTACCAGCAAACAGAACTAACACAAAACTACATGTAAACGCTTCTAAATGGGGCACAAAACAATCCCTTTCATCTGGGGTCATGGAATAATGAGAGAAACATGTCTATGGATGAGTGGGTGTAGAGATGATGGGTTGTGAGAGACAGACAAACTTAAACTCAACTAACAATCAATGCATAGCAATCAAGAATGCACCTTCGGATTTGAATTGGGCATAAGTTTGGCCTTTACCTGACAGCAGAGATATTGAGCCTGTTGCCCGTGGAATTTCGTATAGATAAAGTTATGTTGAAACACACAGAAAAGAGTTGGACAATGTGAGAAACCATATAGTAAGTACGATAAGCTATGTGGGCTTTGGTTCGGAATGGTTCATGTTTTCGTGGATGCATGTCAATTTATATGATAAGCAATGGAATGTGGAACAGTCGTGTGCATCAAGACGAAGAATCGCTCGAGTCTTCAGATCGAGTTAATGCGGTTGCTTTTGCTAATTGCTTGGTTGCTGCAGGTGTTGCATCGAAGCAAAGCAAACAAATTAGGTTTGAAAGTTTAACTAAGCAATGCGACAGTTCACAGAATTGGAAACTATTGCCTTTGGGTGGTTGCTCTTGAGCATGAAGAAAGCGTAAGTAAACAAACAGTTGGAAAGGATTTATCTTGTTGCCAATAAGTTTAAGACAGTTTTGTGTTCACTAAGTACAGCTACAAGTAACGAATTGCTGAACGTACAAAGTAATATACTATTTTTATGGATTATATCGTAGATCAATAACATGAAACAAAGATAAATCCCTTGCTCTTGAGCTTGGCTTCAACTAGGTTGTATAAAATGTTGCCTGCGCATAAGCATATGCAGAATTACTTAGTTTAATATAGTAAAGTGGATTCAAAAACTCGATTATATGGATTATAGTTTCAACATTTTTGCTCAAAAATTAATGGTGAGTATATAGAGAAAATTGTTTGGTACGGAATCGTTTGGACCAACTAAATACCCACCAATGCCAAAGGCTTTTCCGGGAGAATCATCACTGCTACCTTTGCCGCCAAAGCTGTGGCGATTCCGGATGACTCCGCCTGCTCCTGCTGGACTGTGGCCTGCTGAATAAAAAAAATATTAGAATTCTCAATAGTTGTTATTCCCATGTTTCGCTCACCTGGCGTAAATTTGTTGCCTAGCGCACTGTTATTGAGATCGGCAAAGGACTCGGATCGTCCCACATTCAGCAGCGACTCCATCGATGCATCGAAGCGCATAATCTGCGTAAGTTTGTTTATGAGTTGCTTGCATCATAAATTTCGTATTCGAACGTTTTTTTTATAGAACAAATGTTATTCAACAGGATGAAATAAAAATGGTCGAATTAAAAACGAAAAATAAATGAAAAAAAAAAATAAGAACAAAACCAACGTTTACGGAAATGGCGAACTGAAGGGCGCACACAAACGGTTCTTAAGATAGTTAGTAGTAGAATAGTCAAGAGGGAACTGAAGAAAACTCCAACTACTAAAGCTTAATGTACAGTGCGCGGCACAGGATACAAGGAAACAGAGTACAGAATACAGGAAACAGAAAGGAGGATACTAGTTACTTACACTCCCGGTATTGGTGGTGTCTTTGACCGCCTATGTGCGCAGTGAGAAGCGTTTTGGGGCAACACACACACGTACACAGCATAAACATAAAGACAGGATAATACCAATACACACACACACACACATAGAGGGGAATTCAAAATTGCAGGAGGTGCGCGCCGAATTTCGGATTTGGTTAATTTTGTCATTGTTATCGGTGGTTAAACACAAATTATTGGGGGTTAGTTTGGTGAAAGCGCATAGAAAAAAGTGTGAAAAGAGAAAGAATTTGCGTTTAGTCAGATGTTCTTGGTTAATTTTGCTCGAGTGTGTTAGGTGAGTAAGTGGAAGCACAAAATTCAGCAGCGGCGGCGGCAGCGACGAATTGTGGAAGCGGCGCAGCAGCAGCAGCGGCTCAATGGAATGAGCGGGATGGGGTTGCCAATCGGGACTCGTCCTTACCTGCGAGAAGTTCGGCACACTGACGGTCTTGCGCATGCTCAGCGGTTGTCCATGAGCCGTCTCCAGCTCCTTGACCGCCACATTTTGCCGCAGGCGATCCAGGGTCAATATGCTCTCCACCGCCGAAACGCCACGAGTGTATTTCTCTGTAAGATTAAGATATCAGTAATCCGCTTAGCATTATAAGTGATGTCAGCGGACTCACCTATGTAGGTTTCGCCGTCACTCGCCGAGCAATCATCTCCACTGGCAGCCAACTGGGCCAGTGACTCGCGATCCTCCAGCTCCTCCGAGGCCTTGGGAATGTTAGAGACCACCTCGTAGGTGACGCCGCTCTGCCAGATGGCGTTCTCGCCCCGCACCAGCCGGAATTTCTTCAGACGATCGGTCAGCGTCTGTCCCTTCTTGATGTTGATACTTAAACGCTTGCGCAGAACAAGATCCATGGGAGCCGGATGCGACAGACGCACAGTGGTGCGCAAAATGAGATAGACGCGCTCATTGGCCTCAGTAACACGGTTCAGAGCCTGGCTGTCGTGCATCGAAGAGTCCCAGCTGGCCACACAGCACACATCCTTGTCCAGATGCTGCAGGATTTGCAGTGTGTAGAACTTATGACCATGCTCCTTGGATAAAATGGAGTTGATGCCGGCAACTGATAGCTCGTCGTTGGTGTTCTGCGCCGACAGATCATCGCCGTTCAGGTTGAGGAAGAGCACGGGCACATGGGGTTCCATTCCCGACGGTGGCTCCCAAGAGGCGGGTGCTCCGGGAATGCCCGATCCAGGGGCCGGTACCAGTACTGCGTTTCGCTCCTCCGTCAGTGAGACCCATTGATGCACCAGACTCAGCTCGCGCTCTCTTTCCTGTTCGTTCTTTTCCTCTTTCTTTATCAGCATCTGGATTTGCTGGTCCAGGTATTGCCGTCTTCGTCCCAACGCCTCGCTCCACTTCTCCCGCAGCACTGTGAGATCCTCCTCCTGGTACGAATCCAGTGGTCGCTGCAACCGAGATCGCACCGTCACACTGCCAATTGCAACATTCACAATTGACTGGCAGATGATTGGCAGGGTGCCTGAGTTCTGAACCGGCTTCACCCGCACATTCACCCGCCTTTGCTGACCCTGACGCAGCTGGTAGATACCCCCGGTCAGGACCTCGTTGCGATTGGTCACCTCCACCGGTGAGTACTCTCCGTTGTCGTTCAGCTCGTGGATTTCAACCCAGAGCTCAATCTTACGCGACAGCTCTGCCCAGCGATCGACCAGGGATCGGGCCTTGGCCTGCTGCTGCTCCACTTCCCAGCCCTTTGTCCTGGAGAAGCCAGCACTGCGATGGCCCCACACCTCGATGGACAGCGCTCCCTCGATGCAGTGCTCCAAGAACTCCTCGTTGATGGTAACCGTAAAGTCCTGGGTGTGTTCGAATTTGAAGACCATGTTCTGATCGTGGGCCGTTGATTCGGCATTGATGACCGGCACAACCATCTCTTGGTGTCCCCAGAAAGTGTACTGGCAAAATACGAAGTTCGAGAGCGATAACGGCAGGCCACTGGCGCACTTGATGGTCACTCGGCAAGTGATCTGATTGGATGTGGGATCCACCGGGTCGTCGTACTCATCCCGCGAATCTCCGGATGACTCTGAGACCGACTCGCACATGCGATCCTGCGGCATCTGTCCGGCAATACGCTCGATCTCTACCTGCAGGCGACCAGCAACTTCGCCCTGCTGACTGATGATCGGCGTGTGGTAATCCAACTTGACGTCGTGAAAGAGAACCTCCAGGAATATATTGGCCACGCCAATGAGATTGTGGTTCTCCTGCGACTCGTAGAACGGATCCTGCGGCTTGGCACTGTCCTCCTCCTGCGGAATTCCGAGATCAGTTAGCTTTAGGCTAAGGGTTCCCAAACAATACTAGCTACATCATAGTTTAGACGTGTGTGGTGTTCATGTTTAAGGGTGGTGGGGGTGTGGTGTCTTAATTACCTTGTCATCGTACTCGTCGTCTGAGAACGGCTCTATAAGGGGCTGTAGTCAGGGGTTAATTGAATGCGTGTGTGAATCGATACAATTATAAATGGTTAGTACGCAGCACAATGGAAACAGGTGGACGAGAAAAGGATCGAATCGATGTCAACATACCAGTCCGTTCAAAACGCGCTCCTTGTGATCCTGGTACATCTCGCGCATGTCTATCAGCTTGTTCTCCAGCTTCTCCATTGTCCAGATTTGGCTGCCGGAGTTTGTGCGCTTCACCAGAATGGCGGGTTCACTGACGAAGGCCCCTCGTCGCCTGTTGGGACTCAGATTGGCCGGCGGAATCTGCAGGGTAACCGAGAACTTGGTCTTCTTCTCCATCTCCTCTGCCAGGAAGTTGGCCTCCTGCACCAGCGAATTTGCCCGCATTATATCGGTTTTAAGCTGACCTAAACTGCGCCGGAACATCTCATCTCGTTCCTGAAAAACCAAAGTAAGTTAGAAAATGGAGTTGCAGATCCATAAAGGTCTTCGTTTACCTGCGCCCACTTTTCCACTCGCATCTGCGATGTGGGAGTATTCGGTGTAATCTTGCCCATGCGCAATGGATCGTACGGGGCATAGGGAGCATACGGTGTGCTGGGCGACAATATATTTCGGAGCTGCTGGAACTGACGTTCATACTCCTGCCGCTGCTTCTCAAGCGCCACCTGCTTATCTTCCTCATGCTGACGTTCCAGCCGAGCAATGGCCGTCTGGATGGGGTCGTTGCTCAGTTCGTTCTGCATAATCTCATCGCGTGCGAAATTGTAATCAATCAGTTGCGCCGGCGTCTGAGGCTCCGAGGCGCACATGCTGGTGTTGTTGCTCTTCGGCGAGTTGACGCGGAAGAAATGGTGGTTGCCCCACAGGATACGGTCGCCGTTCTGGAGCGGAGTCTTCTCCACGGCTGCCGATCCATTGACAAAGCAACGGGCTCCCTGCACTGGCTCCATGTATAGCCCGCTGTCCTCAATGGTAATCACACAGTGTTCGGGTTGGATGCCCAGACCAGACAGTTGAATATCCGGCTGCTGACCACTGATGCTGCGTCCACCAATTAGCGTGCGTTCCTGGAAACAGATAAAGTAAATCAAACCGTTTCTATAGATTTTCAACAAGGACTCACCTTCAGGTAGTAGACCAGGAGCTCGTTGAGGGACGGATCGGCATTTAAATTGACCAAGTAGTACTTGTTCTTCTCCACCTTGATTCCACTGGCCTGCACACTGATGCCCATCTTCTCGAGCGCCTGCTGCCGTTCGTTCTGGATGCGTTCTGTCTTGACCAACTTTTCTTCCCAGGTCTGCGATATCTGTTTCATCAGGTTTTCGCTTTCGGCCAGCTTGTCCTGGACATCGCCCACGGGAGATCCAGTGGCATGTTTCAGCATACTCCTGAGCGTTTCCACCTCGTGTCGCAGCTCTCGAATGATGCGGGCATTGGGATCTTCGTTGACCACGGCATGGTTCACAATACGCTTGGCCCGATCCGCATAGCGCAGCGTGGACAGCGTCTCCTCGTAGTTGTCCGCCGACGGTGAGATGGTGGCCACCATCACGGTCCTGGAATTGCCGCCCAAATTGTCCTTCAGCAGCCAGGTGAGAACGGAGTCGCGGTAGGGCACGAATTTGTCGTTGCCGCCTTTCTTGCCGTTGGATTGATCGGCCAGCTTGGAGATTACCAGGCCCAGCGTGGTTAGAGATCTGGAACAAGTACAAGATTAGCTCAGAACCTTAATTAGATTGATTCCCATCGAGAGTGCAGGTCACTGCAATGCGGGTTGTTCAACTTTGTCATTGAATTCAAATGCATTACAAATGACCTGCATAACCGGTGAAAACCAATGCAAACCAAGATTATTGACTAATTTCACCCACTTGTTGATGTTGGAACCTTCCTTTAAACGATCGCCAACGGCTCCAGTTTTTACGGCTCGTTCGGATCCAGCCAAATCCACCAGGGACATGCGGGAAACCTTCTCTCCACTCACTCCTGTCGCCTGATCCGTGAGTATCTGAGTGAGGACCACTGAGAAGACGGCATGGGAGCGCGACGACTCGGCGTTCATGTTGGTGGCGGCCACCGTACGCGACTTGTTGCCCTCCGTCATGAGGTTGTCGATATCCTGGTAGGATGTCACGGCCAGCTGCGATAATCCGTCCACGTAGGGACCCATAACATTGTGTTCGCGCACCTTAAGCGACTGTTTGTTCGGCTTGGGATCGAGCAGATCATGAACCTTCTCGTTGTAAATCTCCATGTAAGACACCTCCACCTTGTACATCAGCTCCGGTGTGGACTTGTTCGCTATGGCTGAGAAGAGCTTGTCACACAGACGCGGAATGATGCCCTTGCTCTCCTGGGATCCCATCATCGTGTAGGACTTGCCAGAGCCTAAAACAGTGAATAAATGATTAATTAAGTACCTGAAAATGGTGAATCATTCGCGCTGAAACTTACCCGTCTGGCCGTATGCGAATATGCATGCATTATAGCCCTGGAATGCATTATCCAGAATTCCACGTCCCACGCAATCGAACACTGTCTCCTGAGACGCAAAGTTGTCGTCCTCGGGGTTTAGTGAGTAAAAACAGTGGTCGAATGCAAATGTCTTTGGTTGTTTTCTGTTATAAAAGAGGGGTGAGAAGGTATTAAGCAAACATTTTATATTGCAAGTGTGGCCATAAACTTCAACATAATTTAATTGGTTGTGCAACGGACAAGCAGGCTGATTAAATAACACATTACAATTCAAACTGTCTCTTTGGCAATGTGGAATTGGATAGCCTCTTACCTTTCGATTTTCTCCAGTGGGGGCGGATTCTGCAGTATCGTCTGCTGTTTTTCCATCTCCACGATACATTTTGTACCCAGTTCGATTTCTGAAAGTATACAAAATCACTTTTAGCCCTCGGTTCCGGAATATATTTATGTGTTATGTGTGAAATTGAGATAATTTCGCATTTATTCCGCGGTTGGGGTGATAACGAGTTCAAAGTGGCAAAAACAATTTATTTCATACTTCAGCTATACCCTGCTCATAGCACACAAAAGCTTGTGTGTTGCGTTTTTCGTACATGAGTGCGAAAATGGATTCGTAGAGAGCGAGGGGCGATAAATGTGCAAGTTTAGGTATAAAACGCCAATGCCACTATAATCTCAATTGAGAGAACCTTTCAAATAAATTGTAAACATTCTTAAACAGAAAGGAAACTGAGTTGCCCAAGCCGCCCATGTAATAAATATTTCAAAAGCAATAAAACAATAAGCGATTAGATAGTCCTTGGGACAAATTTTGGTTGCCCTTGGCATTATCAAGCTAAGATTGTTGAGATTTCAAAACCTTGCTGATTAGATTTAATAAGTCATTGGAAACAAGTATTGTTAATTGAATATTTTGAAAACTATTCTAAACTTGAGAAAGATTTCAGAATTTTATTTCGATTTACACATTTTTTATATTATTTAAAGAATACAGAGTTCCGATAACGTGGTGTTACAACAAAAATTGAAATATTTATTTTGCTTATGTTTGTTTATGGCTACTTATCATTTGAATATTTCCTACATGAGCGATATACGAACTACTAATTTGCAAATGGTATTAAAAATGTAAATTCTATTATGTTTTACATATTTAAAAGCTGCTCAATTAAGATGATAAACAGTTGGTACAAATGCCACATAAATAAGATTTACCATATGCCTTGCAGTCATATTAATTTATCATTTGAATATTTTATATTTTAATGACTGTGGATTCACTAAACGATGCATTAAATATGGCCAAACGAGGTGACCTTATCAGGCTGATTATTCCATTCATCCTGGCTGGCTTACACAAAAAAGTGCCAGCTAATAAATCGTGGAAATATTTCGGTTCCGATGCCTCCCCTTGTCCTTCGCATACTTCATTCACTCCGAACGAAACGGAACGGATCCAAATGGCAGAGAACGGCGAAATGGCAAGGCATACTACTATATGGCACACGAAACATGCCGAGGAAGGGGAAAAACAGCGACGTCAAAGCCAAACCCAGACGGGCAGACACATTTGGGCCCACACACAAGTCGGTATAGTATGTACAGCCATATCCTGGTGTGCTGCCTGGCCTTTGGAACTTCCGTTCCGCTTTATGTTACAGAGCCGAGAACGTGACATGACATGGAAATGAAAGCCTCAAAGGACCCAGAACAGGACAGGACAGCACAGGACGGAGCAGACCTGACCCTATCGCCTGGTTTACATGTCTTGGCCGCTGCCGTGGCCGTTGCCGTTGCCATTGCCTCAAAAAGTGACGAAGGCGTGCCATAAATTATTTGATGGTCTCATTTGTAGTTCTGGTCAGTTGATTTGATAGCTAGCGACTCCGTATAACCTCAAACGGTTTTCTCTTCGCTATTGTCCAGCGCTGAAATTAACATACATACACTGGCAGAGTGAAAACAGGTTAAGCTTTTCGGTAAGAAGTAAAGTAACTCTGCTGTGACTTCATTTCAAGCTTGTTTCGACTGCCTTTGGCTCTGTCTTTGGAGTGTCTTTGCGTTTGAAATTGCCTTTTCTGTTTTCATTTTACGCTCTGCTGGCCAGCTCAACACGGAGAGGTCACTAGTTACGGACATGGCCCAAATAAGTTGCCCACGATTGACTAATGCCAAGCACTTCATGTGTAACCTGGTATCGCAAAATAAACGCGTTTATCAGGCCTGATAACGTTTCTGCGCTGCTTATCGCAGACACTCTGGGCCTACGACTACTCCCTTCAGTCACGAAAACAGTCAACGCATCAGGCCGTTTAGCAAACAAGCGAATAACATGACAACATACAACATCGAAACACAGTCAAAGGCCTAAAAATAAATGTGGTTACTAAGTTTACGCGTTCTCCTTCTTTGGAAACACAATATTGGTGGAGACAAATTATGATCGATAAACTAGGAGTTGTTTTTTGTTTGCCAATATATAAGTCACTATACCTTTTACTAACACAATTAATTATTTTTACAAATAACAAACACAACAGAAGGGGGTAAATAAAGAGTACCAAATATATTAAAATGCATCTGATAAAGAGTAACTATAAATATAATTGGTTTGAACCAAGCAATTGGAGAACCTTTAAGAGGAAGTCCAACTATAACTTGCTCCATCTAATCTGTAGGGTCTATTATTATAAATGTAATAATTTAAAAATCAAGTTGAAACCTCCCTTAATCGTTTTTGATGTGACTGTAAATGAAACTGTTTCTATAATTTATGTAAATATAAACAAATGTGCAATCATTGGAGAACGTTTGCCATTCAATCAATAAAGCGGGATTCCGAGCGGACCTTGCCCCACGCACAGGCACATATGTATATTTGTATGCTTGGCAAATGGCATCTGGTCGTGTAGCCCCTTTTTCCGCTGCCATCCTTCGTTTCCGCCGTGAATGTGAGTCATGGATAAGCCAAACGAATGATCAGTGCTGACATTGGAAACGCTGACTGCGCTGTCGTTGTTATAGCTGTCTTGTTTTTTTTTTTGCACTTGCAACACTTCATGGCTGTAGTGGGAAACGCGAAATTAGCTGGAAACGAAAATCGTTTGTCAGACGACCAGGGACCATCCCGTAGGTAGTCGCTGCAGTAGGTAGTATGCTATGCTATTGCTATGCCCATACTATGCCATATAAACCCAGCGAAAAATCCGCTGGCGCAGCAGTGGAAAAACGAAACCGTATTTCAAAGGAAGCGAAGAAGCCCATGTAAATTTCGTTAGCCTAAAAAAACAGTCTCTGCTTGGTTGTTTGCATTATTGATTGCAGGCAACTGCAGTGCCAGGTATTGTTCAGAAACAATGTAGGAAAAGTGGAAAGTAAAATGGAAAGTTCTGGCTACTCAAGGCAACTCCTTATGAATTTTGGGAAGCGATAGATCTTCTTTGTACATTTGTATAGATCGGATAATCAATTTTTAACTTTAAATCAACTAAAAACATTTATCAAGTGAATGAAAACCTAAATAATAGTCACAAAGATTGTTCCGTCGTGTTTACAAATATCTATTTCCTGTAGACATTTTTATTTTTCCCAGTGCAGGGATTATCTGAGCGGGGAAATCTGCACTTACCACGGCGATTGAAGGGTCGCACCCTTACGGCGACTTTGATCTTATCACTTGACATCGTGGATGCGGATGTTGCAGATGCTTCAGAGGGACTTGGAGTGCAGGATGCGGGTGGGCGATTGGGGCACCAATCGCGTGGGCGGGAGGCGTGTTTAGCTCCTTCTCCTCCTGCTGTGCTGTTTCTTTTTATTATGTTTAGTTGCTGGTTATTTGTTGTCCTCGCGGGAGTTGTGTGCACGCAATCTGGAAGGCAGGTGGAAGTCGTAAGCTGACTCACAAATATGTGGCTTTGTGGAGCGCCAAAAAAAACAACTTAAATAAATTATATATATTGTGTGAGTTCAATTAGCGCCACGCACACAGGCGCACTTCTAACAGTAAAAGGAGGGTGGTGGGTGACGGGGGGTGGATTTCCATTTCATTCTCGCCGTTTGTCATTCACTTTGTTTTGCTTTTGCTTTTTGCCTTGTTGTTACTACAAACACACACGCACGCACACAGACACACGTTTTATTGTCATGTGCTGGCATTCCGTTATTTACGCGAGACACACTCAAATATTTACTGGAAATTAGCTAATTAAGATTATGATTCGAGGGTCCTGTCCGATTTTCAGGGTTGTGCAAATAAAATAATAAATACATACAGATGAATTCTTTTCGCACTTGCTCACTCACACACACACACAGGCCAGTAGGTACTCAGTCTGCTCAGGTATATATTAACCCTCCAAAGCCCCTGGCAATTTAAAACATAGACTTTGCGAGGCCTCCCCAAACTTAATTGGCAAAAAGCAACGCCAGGCTCCACCGCCCGCGCGAAAAGTCTCACACGCAGTGTGCGACTTCTTTGAAGAATCGATTTTTATGGCTCTCTTTTCTTTTCTGGGGAGCCTTGACTTGCTGGGGGGTTTATTTTCTAGCACATTCGAGGGTTTTTATTATTTGTTTAGTATTTCGTTTGTCGCACCTTTTGCTCCGTCGTTGTTGCACTTGGTTTCACTTCAATTTTGCTTTTCTGTATTGCGTTTTCATTTTTCGCGTTTTCGTTTTTCCTAGCAAATTTTACTAGTGGTGGAGAGTCATCGACAGTTTTTGCGACTATCGACTAGTGTGGCCGTGGGCGTTGAGCAGAAAAAATCCCATTTTTATATTGCCTATCGATAACGATAGAAGATGTTTCCACTGGCATAACTCGATCTGGTAGGAAATAATGGATTAGTGTAAGTGCACCTAAAGTTGTTTGAAATTGATAGAAATTGGTGGGTGCATTAGGTATCAGTTTCTGACTTTGCTAGAAGGGTCTGGCGTTGCCAGATATGTGAAATAGGTTAATTTTGTAACGTCTTTTATATAACATAAAACTTTACTAAACTTTTTATTTATTTTTCTTATTTTATTCCCTTATTTATAATGTGTTTTATAGATATTTGTAATTTGGTCCACAGTTAAAAAGTCAAATATCAAATCCTATAGCTACCATAGAAGCATTCTGCTGATAAAGGCAATTTTTGCTTTTAGTGTTCCGTTTAAATGTCTAAAATCGCTAAAAATGTAGATTGGCTGTTTAAATCTGAGTCAATTTTTTTGTGTAATCTTGAAGGTTTTTATGAAAAGAGAATGTTTCAGAATTTCATTAAGTTTCTACGTATGTAGCAATTACATTCTACATCTTAATGTAATTTTAGTTGTATATCCTTGTAATTTCTGTTGACCCTGCTGGTAAGTCAACAGGCAATTACTCCTGCAATTGCAATTTAAGTAGTACTTCCTGTTAAGCTACAGTAAATATTCCCTAAGTAAAATGTTGTTCCGGTTCTAGTTGAATAATAAAAAAATTGTACATAAGCTTTTACTTTGCTTCCAATAGAAAACTTATAAAATTAAGGGAAATACGTTGTGAAAACCATGTGATGTAAGTCTGTAAAAGGTTCGTGTAAATGAAGCTTGACTGCCTTATTAGGGGAATGCGTTGTAAGGGCGCTCCCTGCAGTCCCCAATTCCAGGGAACGCCCCCTTATCATCGCAGTGTCAATGAACGCGATCGATGGACGGATCGCCCGATCGGTGTGAAAAACGAGAACGCCAAGACCGGCACTTAAGAGCCCGGCTTTGTGACGTATAAAAAGCCGATCGCAGATGCAGGCCGTACGCAAGACTCCCAAAAATAAACACCGCGCAGAGCAGTTTCGCTTTCATCGGTCGGTTTGTTTTCATTCGCATCTGCGTTTTGTGTAATGCCCCGCTTGATACCCGTTCACGTGCGTTTAGCGCTGGCGGAGTTTATAAAGGTTTGGATCGCTGCGAAGGGCGCACAGTTCCTCGGAAAGACGCGAAGCTGCATGAGTTGCGCTTAAAAACTGAAGCACCTAATTTCAAATCCGTGGTTTCGATTTCAAACGTTGGACAAATAAACAAACAAGCCGCGATAATAACAAACGAAACTCTTATTAAATAAAAGCGAATGCCAAGGACGGTTCTATATTGATTGGATACTTGTTTGCGTCGCCACAGAAAGTAGGTCAATTTGCTTATTTTATTCGTTTGTATTTGATCGAATCCGGGACTTTAATCGATCTGAAAGCCAGTTTTCTGTCCACGCCTTGACCCTTCAACCGCGATAAAGAGTAAAAAAACGAATCACCATTTTCTTATGACACTTCCATTAATAAGCCAAAAAATAAAACAATAGCAAAAGCCAGCAAACATGGCAAAACCAGAGCCAGTTTGCGAATATTAGTTACAAAACCCATCGTTTTTTCCAAAAACCGGGCGATCGGGATCCGATCCACTGGCAAAGTTAAGGTGAAGGTTCATTTGCATACCCAAAACCGAGAAAATAGATGCGAAACCATGCGCAGATTTACGATATACCCTTGAAACGGTTTCATCCAAAAGCCATTAGCTGCCACAAAATGCAAACTCAGTATCGGGGGCTTACATCTACGGATCTTGGCGACGTCTTCGAGAGCAAAGAAAACATTCGATATTAAAAATATGGGGTTTTGGCCCACGCCTGTGCCAAAATTGGCAAAACGCCCGGGGATTTCATTCTCGAATTCCTACCTCAATCAACCTAAGCAAACATCATTTAGGATGAGTATTTTGGGCAAACAACACAATTTTGATGGTCAATTTAATTTATGCATGTAAATTCTGAAGCGCGTGGCTTAAGTCTTGATTCCTGACCAAAATCGGGCAATGTTAGGATCGTAAAAATATTTACCCGACACACGCACTCTAGTCGTTGACCTCTGGCAATTGTGCAGATTTGGGTGCAAATAACAAAAGTAATAACACTGAACTTGGGGAATCAATAGTGGGTACTTGAAATCCGATGAATCGACCCGAGTGACAAGTTTAATTGGCTTTTGCCTTTGGCAGCCCATAAACCTTCAGGTGACTGACTGTTCATTATAGACACTGTATTTTCGCGTGTGAATTTCTCGCGAATCAAACTAATCCGCTACATTGGAGCTGACATTGAGACGCACTTACTGCTCGCTCGGATGCGGCTAATTGATATTTGAATTGAACTCCACCTTCCACTCGGGTTACCACTACCACTTCCATGTTCTGCGATCGGTTGACTGCCATGGGTACTTCCCCTTTTCACATTTATCCTCTAGTGTCTCAGCCATTTAGGGATAAACCGATTGTGGGTGTTCAATTAAAGTGTCCCATCACAACGAAAGTGAATAACATTCTCCACATATTCAAGTAGTTTTTAAGAATCTTCTTTTCTACTTAAGGATGAAAGCATCTCTTAAAATAACTCAAGATATTTTTCAGGAGAGATCTTTTTATGTCTGAAGGAATTCCTTTTTAATTTGATTATTTAGTTTTTTTTATTTTTCCTATTAAAATTATAAGACTTTTTATTATAATGCATCGCAATTTTTAACAAGCACAGAAAACAAATAGTTTGTATTAAATGAAAATATATTGGATATTATTGGATGTATCATAGGGCTACTATGCAAAAAATAAACTTAAGATCTTAAAAGGGTAACTGATTGGAATTAGCAATTGTTGGGCCATCGAGTGCATCTCACTTGGGAAACAGCGCTCCCAGCTCGTAAATCTGTTCCGGGAGGAAGTAGTCGTCGTAACTTCGTTAGTCCGATTTTGAAGGGCTGCCTCTGGTTTTCGTAACATGGGAGTGCTCGTATTGAAGGGTAAACAATTAAACACCTCCTAACTTTCCAGCTGCCGCTCGTTAGCGGTACATCGGCATGGAAAGGCACTGGAAGTCGGTCTTAATCATCAGCATCTTGGCTTTCGTGGCGGATGCTGCGGTGAATGAGTCCACTGTGCGACGACATCGCTACGATTACGGCCTCTTCAATGCCAGCCTGGAATTGTCCACAGAAGTTATTGCGAGAGATAGTGGGGAGAAGGAGGGATTTACTGTCCAATCGCGGAATGAACCCCATCTCATCCGGAGCTCCGTCATCTTTGGATTGACCAAAGCGGCCAACGAGAGCAATGTGAGTCCCACCTGCCACAACCACCTGAAGCAAGTGCAGCGGGGAATCCTCAGTAAACAACCTTGGGCCATGAAAGGTAAGTTACTCGAAACTACAAAATTACTATCACTCATTTCTTTTAAAGTACAATTTATCAGGCTATTTGATTAGGTAGATAAAACACACAATCTGTATTATTGTAATTATTGTTATAATAAGTATAATGTATATTATTGGAATTATTTTAATAATATATATAATTTATATTATTGTAATTATTGTTTAAATCGCAATTTTAAACAAGAAGGAAACATCCAATTTGAAAACAAATATGTACCTAACAGATGGCTCCACTTGAAATTCTAAAAGTTATATCTATCTATCCGATTAAAATATTGTTTGTGAGATGATAAAAGCTGATCGGATTAGTATACATATATAGACATTTCCGTATCATGTCACTAAAGGGCTTCACTATTCGTGGGCGTTAGAGTGGTCGTGACCAAATTGGAGTAAACTTGATCTGCGTAGGCATAACTAGATTCATGCTGCTTACGGGTAACAAAATTGAACTCTAGCCACTGATAGTAATAAAATGATATATAAATAAATATTTAATCTGTTTAATACATTGAAAATGTGCTTGAGATAAAGGAGATTTTAATATGTTTAGTGCTGACCTTAAATGAAATGTAAATTATCACATACAGAGTTTGAAAGATATAACATATGTTACCTACCTTTAACCGTTAACTTCCAGTTCTTGATGCCTCGGGAGCAAAGCCATCTGGTTTTGTTTTCGGCCAGAACTACTGGCTGGGCAGTCGGGAGGCATGTCGTGGTGCCCAGAACCCCGTGGGAATTACTCTGTCCCGGAACTACGAGCGAGTGATGCACTACAGCATCCTGACGCAAAGTGCTCCCTTCGGGATGGACTACCGGGTGATCTACCTGAAGCATCGCTCACCCTGGCAGGTGGAGATCAAGGTGATGTCCGAGCAGGTGCTCCACATTGGACTGTGCCTGCCCAGCTCGTGCAGATCCGAGGAGGTGAAGCAGCTGGCCAGGGACTATGTGGCAGGTGGTTCGTTTGCCGAGGATGACATCTTCGATATCCAACCGGAGGTTCTGTACATGAAGGATCTCAAGCTGAGCGAGCGATTCTTCCAGCGACTGACATTCCGCCTGGTGGTGGCCGCCATCCTGGTCACTGGAGCCCTGATGCTCTGCGCCCAGCAACTACGGGTGGCCAAGAGGGGCGATGAACCGGATCAGGGTCTCGCCCCAGTGGAATCGGAAATCTGGCAGGCTCTGGACTTTGTCCTAAAGTGGCAGCCTCTCCAGAACTTCGCGTCCTGCTTCGATGTGGCCAACAATTGGGGGAAGATTTCCGCCATGAAGACAAATCAACCCGGAGAGATCCCCATCATGAATGGACTTCGATCAGTGTGTGCCATCTTGATCCTGGTCTTCCATGTGATGTGGTACATGTACTTCACGGTGCACAACAAAACGGAGCTGATTTCCTATGCGGAAACGGTTTTCTTTCAGTATGTCTCTACGGCGCCGCTCCTCGTGGATGTCTTTTTTACCATCAGGTGAATATTACCATTCAATAGTGTAACTACATATTTACATTATTAACTTTATTCGTTTCTAGTGGTTTTCTGCAAACCTACAACTTTCTGAGAAATACGAAACAGTTGGAGGCAGTGCGTCGCAATGGACTGTGGGCCAATGTGAAGCTCTTTGGAAAGCTGCTGTTCCATCGTTACCTGAGATTGGGTCCACTCTATCTGGTGGTGATGGGCAGCGTGGACCTGGCCTTCGCCTACATCGGAGATGTATCGGTCTTCCACATAAACGAGAGAAACGACGAGCTGTGCACCCAGCACTGGTGGCGCAACCTGCTCTTCATCCAAAACCTCTTCGATCACCGGGAGATGTGTGCCAACTGGAGTTGGAGTCTGGCCTGCGACATGCAGTTCTTCCTGCTGGCAAACATTGTGCTCTTTATTTATGCCAGGTAAGATGACCTTCTTTAAAACAATGAATTAATCGGTGAATAACCAAAGAATACTACTTAATATCTAAGTTTAAGCAGTATAAAGATTAAATCACCATTTTGTACACTTGATATTCACCGGAGAATCTCCACAAAATCTTGATTATCAACCATTAAATAAGAGATATATTCTTTAAAACAACATTTCATATATTCGATAAATTAATTACAATAGACTTTATGAATTCATGATAATTGAAATGAATCTATACAAAGAATTCGATATAATATAATAAAATCTATAAATCTCTACAAAAATAATGAATACCTTGAATAACTTATAATATTACCATTATGTTTTATTATATTCCTGTCTAGACATCCAAAAGTGGGCAAAGTACTGACAGTATCTGGACTACTGGCCACAATAACTTGGTCCTACGGAATCGGGATCTCCACCAAGTTCGAGTTCTCCTTCGACTCCACCTACGCCACTGGCACCCAGATATACACGAGTCCCTTTGTGAGGGTGCTGCCCTATATTGTGGGATCAATCGTCGCCTGGGGATTCCTGGAGCAGCGATTCCAGATGGAGATGAGTGAACGGAGGATCCGACGGATGTGGCACTTGAGTCTCCAGGTGTTCGTGGGCTGCATCTACTCCACGGTGAAGCGAGATCTGGGCTATCTGATCACCATTTCGCTGTTTGTCCTGGGAAGGGGGCTGTTTTCCCTCACCGTTTGCTGGATGATCGTGGGCAGTGCATCGGGAAGTGGAGTGTGGTGGTCACGCCTCTTGGAGGCCAAGTGCTTCCAGCACCTGAACCGCCTCTCCTACGCTATATATCTATTGAATCCCTTGGTCATTGCCCTCATCTACAGCCTGGCCAGTACAAGCACTGCCGTCGATCCCTTCCTGTTGGTATGTTCTCATCTATTTTATACTGTTTTACTTAATTTAATCGTTAAATTTTCGTTTATTTCAGACCGTAATCTGCTGCGGCTTTACGATGATCGTCTACCTTGCCTCCATCGCTTTTTCACTTGCTTTTGAGGTTCCCTACGGCAATCTGTCGAGTTTGCTGCTCAAGGGAAAGCCCAAAACCGCATAAACTGTGATTACTTCTCATTGCTAACATTGCATCTAAGTCACTTATTAATAAGAAAGTATGGTTACATCAATGAATTCGTGTTTTCTTTGTTTGAATAACAGGTTTTAAAACTATAATTTATCAAATGCCATACGTAAGCATTAGGAGTGGGGCCTAAAGTAAAACTTAATAATAAAAGTCTTATATTCACATTTTTGGCGCCTATATTTCAAATTTTCTTGTGGATTATATTGGAATGCAAGTGAAAAAGATTCGCGTCTGAGCTAAATTGGTATCCAATCCAAGAACCACTTTATATTGCTTTACAATTTTTTAAACAGAAATATTTATGTTTTTCGCGGAAAACTTGACTTAATTGATATTATTACGTTTATTTTATAAAATATTCAGTTTCGAAAGGAATGTGCAATCCGAAAAAGTATGCAAATTTCAAATGAAAACTTGAAAAATGTATAATCTTAGATCATTGGATATTTTTAAAATATCAAAGAGGTTTCCGTTTCGCTTTCCTATGCATACGCCTTTTTCTTTTGACCAGTTAAAATTACTAATAAATAAAAAACAAAGCTAAAAATCGATTGCCCGCCAGTCGACTTTGAAAAAAAGTGACCAGATGTTGGCCGTTCCGAAATACGAACTTTTTCCGTTAACTTAATGGAAGCTTAATGGTAAGCTAAGAAAAGAAGATACGGCCACACTTACAGCGTCTAAAAAAAAAGAAGCGTTTTCCAAAAAATATTGATTTTTGACCACTGCCCGTCCGCGACCTGCTAAAAAGAGCTGTTAGCCAGTTAGCCCAGACCCGGATCCAGATCGAAATGCCCAAGGAAGACGCGGAGCCTTCGGCGAGCGCCGTTGGGGGCACAGTGGTTGCCAAAGAAAACCAAGTGCCTCCTCCCGCGGAAAATGCGACACACAAGGAAAGCGACGCCTCTGCCTCGGTCAGCGTCTCTGCCAGCGCCAGCAGCGCCTCGACCACGCCCCCACCAGCCCAGGACGATGTGGAGGAGGCGGAGTTGCTGGAGCGGATGCGCGGTGATGCGGTGGGCAACACCATGTACAGCAGTCGCTTCATCCTGCAGACCGTATTGAAGTTGGTCGAGCTCCAACCGGAATCTCCCATGGAACAGCAGCTGGAGGACGACCTGTGCAAGGTTTGGGACATGTCGGTGGCCCCCGAAGTAGTCACCCTACTTTTGGAGAACGAGGCCATCGATCCGATTATGTACTCCTTGATGGCCGGCTGTGAGGATGTGCGTCTCTACGAGATTCTCATCGGCCTGCTGGGCAACATGTGTGCCCAGGTGGAGTGCGCCGAACTGCTCACCTGCAACCACGGGACAATGGAGACCCTGTTCAAGCTGACCAACTGCATGGACACGGCCATGCTGATCCAACTGATGCGTCTCTTCCAGTACATCATGGCCCATGTGCTCAGCGGGAAGGAGCAGTTCGCCGTCGACTGGTACATCTGCTTTGCCGCCTTCGAAAACTCCGCCCAGAATCTGGGCAGGATTCTGCAGCAGTCCGTGAGCGATGAACTGCTGGTAGCCGCTCTGAAGGCCACAAATGCCGTGCTCGCCAGTTGCGCTTTGGTGGAAGAGGAGAACGCCAAGTCAACCCTGAATCTGAAGCCTTTCGCGGAGGTCTTTCTCGTTCCCGAGCTCTGCGATGGCGTCAATAGCGCCTTCCTGCGTCTCATGCGAGATGATCAGACCAAGCTGGCCGACGAGGAAGCTGGCGAGGAGAACGGAGAGGCAGATGTTGCAGCCGTCGCCCAAGACAGTGATGAAGATGCCGACGTTGGTTACGACTCGTGCGGCCCGAAAATAACCTGTGATGTGGAGATCATACAAACCTACCTCAACATTTGCACCATTCTGGTCCAGCTGCCAGAGGCGCAGGCCTCCATGGATGTCTACGCACCCAGCATAGTCAGTTGCTTAGCGCGGATACTGCAGTTTTTGCAGCAGCCGCTGCAACTCATTCCATTGGGTGAACGACAGGAGGAGTATCTGGAGGATTTGGCGCACATTTGGAGTGTGAGTTGAGGAGTTGCCCTATCCAATCGCTGACTATATTAAATATTCCCTGTTACAGCGCCTCAAGTACTTCTATCACAAAGAAGCCTTCTCAAATCTTCTGGAGTTATGGTACAGACTAAAACAGCACATTGATAACTACACCGGATCAGATCCAGAGACCAACGACTTCGAAGAGGACGACGAAGAGGAGGACGCTCCCAAGGAGCAGTATGTGGAGAATGCGTTCAAGTTGCTGCGCCTATTAGCCTGTATGGTGATAAAAGCAGACAACTCGGATCTCCAAGAGATTGGCGATGAAAAAGTGCAGCTTTTTGTGTCTGCGCTAAAAGCCGAAGAGGAAGATGCAATCTTCTCGAAGGCCCTCGAATGCCTGAGCGATAAGGATAAGGAGTCAGGCCAAGCCTAATGAATATACCTCCATGAAAGGAAAGACAAAAATGACTGAGATTGTAGCTTGCAGCACAATATATTCGTAACTTAGTGAGTATCCGTCTTTAACTAGGGCGCTTCGGTTCCAATGGCTTCCAGCTTTTGGCGCATCATATCGCTCCATGATTGTTTTCCCAGTCGAACGCCTTTACCGCCAGTGCTGCTTACCTGCAGACGATTTGAATTCGAGTTGTTGAGGAGGAATTTGCTCTTCTCTTCGTTGAGAGCATGGGCCACATGCTCCAGTTCGGTTTCCAATTTTACTTCAGAGGCTGTCACCTCTATGTGAAGATCCTGCTCAATGGCTTGGGAAATGTGAATGATAGCCTCGTCTTCCAAGTTGTGGGCATCGATTTTG
Organism: Drosophila fuyamai; assembly: GCA_018153365.1. NCBI lineage: Eukaryota > Metazoa > Arthropoda > Insecta > Diptera > Drosophilidae > Drosophila > Drosophila fuyamai. The sequence goes on from JAECXW010000758.1 coordinate 5,442,582, forward strand.
TTGTGACCCACCAGCTCAGATAGTTGGACATTTAAGCTGCCTCCTTTGGTCATTACTTGGAGATTGCCATGTACTCCAGCTGAAATGTTTTAATTATTAATATATAATTTGATATTTCTTGCATTGACCTACTCATGTTGATTTCTCCCGACTGGTGGACATGCACTTGACTGGTCTTATGGACATTCTTGAGTTCTAGGCGTCCAGTTTGTGTCTGAAACTTGGAGTTTTCCACATAGCAACAGTCGGTTATAATACTGCCAGCGTTGGTGGAGCAATTCAGGTTGTCTCCCTGCAGTTTGTCCATGAAAATGTTCTAAAAAGTAGACAAATAAGTTGATGGTATGTTTGCGATTACGGCAATCTCCTTCTTACCCCATTACGCGTCTCTATTTCGGTGATCTTGCCGAGCAGCGTGCCCTGGCAGTTAATGTTGCCATTTTCGCTGTACAGCTTTATATTAGTGGCCTTAACATTCTTGGTCAGGATTCCTCCCTCTGCCTTGACTTGCAGGAGCTCGCTCTGGACTCCCTCCACTCGTACACTGCCTTTGGCCTCCACGGAGACATCGGATCGCACTGGAATTTGCAGATTGCACTCGAACTGCGAGGGCTGCTCCACCAGTTGCTTGACCACCACATTAACCACCTTGTCATCATCGGTTATTTTCACATCCAGCGAGACATTGGAGTTCTTGACTTGACCACCGTGCATTTGGGCTATGAAAACATCTCCGCTGGTGTACTGATGCACATCCGCCGGCTGGATGCGCAGAAAAACATCGGATTTTACGTTGATCCTGGCAAAGGGGTTTACATAATGCAGGATCTCCTGGTGGACCATGCGCCTGCTCACGGCCATGGCTGGCTTAAAGTGGGCGCGGGACTTTTTGGCGTATTGTCGCAGGTGGTTGTTTATATGTGGCAACCACACGCGTTGCAACAGCATTATAAATCCAAAAAAAAATTGTAAGTTTTGTTTACTTTTAAATGCAAAAGCAGCTGTTTTAGGATATTCACGAACACTGCATTTGACGGTATTTTCAAGCACTATTTGTTATCGATTGCCTGCTGCCCATAGCCAACACTGCCATCCGTCATTTTCCAGTTGGAGTTTTTCAGTGTTCTGCGACGGTTGCAGTTTTCTCGATACGCAGTTGAAAATAGTTTAATCCAGCCAATCACCACCCGAAAAAAGCAGCAAAATGTCCGGAAAAGATAGGCTACCGATTTTCCCGTCCCGTGGTGCCCAGATGTTGATGAAGGCCCGTCTGGCTGGAGCCCAAAAAGGTCATGGCCTGCTTAAAAAGAAGGCGGATGCCCTGCAAATGCGATTCCGTATGATTCTGGGCAAGATCATCGAGACCAAGACTCTGATGGGTGATGTTATGAAAGAGGCCGCCTTTTCGCTGGCTGAGGCCAAGTTCACGTCGGGCGACATCAACCAGGTGGTGCTCCAGAACGTGACCAAGGCACAGATCAAGATCCGCACCAAGAAGGACAACGTTGCTGGCGTGACCCTGCCCGTTTTCGAGTCCTATCAGGACGGAGCCGATACCTACGAGCTCGCCGGATTGGCCCGTGGTGGTCAGCAGCTGGCCAAGCTGAAGAAGAACTACCAGAGCGCCGTCAAGCTGCTCGTGGAGCTGGCCTCGCTGCAGACCTCGTTCGTCACCCTAGACGAAGTGATTAAGATCACCAACCGTCGTGTGAACGCCATCGAGCATGTGATCATTCCCCGGATCGACAGGACACTGGCATACATCATCTCGGAGTTGGATGAACTGGAACGTGAGGAGTTCTATAGGCTGAAGAAGATCCAGGACAAGAAGCGCGAGGCAAGGATCAAGGCCGATGCCAAGAAGGCAGAGCTACTGCAACAGGGCATCGATGTGCGTCAACAGGCCAATATCCTGGATGAGGGCGACGACGATGTGCTGTTCTAAGTATTACCGTGGAAGTTGATTATTCCAGCAATATTATTGTTAAACTATTTTTGTTCTGTATCCGTTTCCATATTGTAATTCGCAAAGGGCAAGCCACAAAACTTAATTGTACCTAGTAGCAAAAGTGTGTAGACTATTCCAATAAGCAGAAAAGTATGTATTCCATTTTTGTAGTGTAGTGTAAGCTGCGCAAACCATGCATTAAAGTCTTGTTGTTTCATACAAAATGTATTCTTTGTGATTTGTGAGTGAAAAAGGGATTTTTCATTGCAAAAAGGGTCATCTGACTAGTTTTATACAACAGTAAAAGCAACAAAAACAATGACGCGGTCACATGACAGCAAACATATGTCCAATTGGAAATAGTGTTGGGCAGCGCGAGCAGATGTTGCCCCTTGCATTTGATCAGCTGTTTGCGTGGCTTTTTTGTATTTGCACGCTTTTTAGCCGAACTTAAATCATTTTTGTGTGGAAATGACCAATTCCGAGTTCCAGGCAGTAGTTTTTGCAGCCGGGCGTGGCACCCGCCTGCCCGAAGTCCTGGGAGACGCCCCCAAATGTCTGCTGCCCGTGGGACCGTATCCCCTTATTTGGTATCCACTTAATCTGTTGCAACAACACAACTTTTCAGGTAATACTGGTTAAAATAAGAAAATCCTGTTTTAAATGGTGAATGCTTTGTCCTACAGAGGTCATTGTGGTGGTTCTGGAGCAGGAGAAGCTGGAGATCCAATCGGCTCTGGAGAATACTCCCCTTAAGCTGAAACTGGACTATGCCACGATTCCCGGCGACAGCGACTTTGGAACTGCGGACAGTCTACGCTATATATACGACAAGATCAAGTCGGACTTTCTGGTTGTGAGCTGTGATCTGGTCAGCAATGTCAATCTGTATCCGCTGATCAACAAATTCCGGGAACATGACGCTTCCTTGGCGCTGCTACTTTTCCCCAGCGGATTCGAGTCGGATGTGGTGATGCCGGGTCCCAAGAGCAAGCACAAGCCAGAACGAGATGTTATAGGCATCCATGCGGCCACCCAGAGATTAGCCTTTGTGTCCGCTGCCAGTGATTGTGAAGAAACTCTGAATATTCAGAGGCAACTGCTCAAGAACCGGGGTAGATTGGATGTGTACAGTCGCCTGGTGGATGCCCATGTCTATGTGCTTAAGAAGTGGGTCATCGATTACCTTCGGAGGGTGAGTTAATGTGTGAATACAGAGAAAATGTTGCTCTAATATCTGGCCTTTGCAGAAGGAGAACATATCCACATTTAAGGGCGAGTTCCTGCCACATTTGATTAAGAAGCAGCACTCCAAAAGACTGCCTAAAGCTGTGCAGGACACAACCTCCGAAGTGGGCGTGGTCACCAAGAATGAGGATAATGTTTTGCATGTGGGTTCTTTCGAATAGTCCTATAGAATGAAGACAACTTCATATGTTTCATTATTTATTTCCCCTTTTAGTACGTGCCTCACTCCATCCTGGACCAAAAGATCACGCAGGCCTCGCTGTTTAACCAATCTCTGTCTCAAGTTCCCTATCATGGCGACTTGGTGCGCTGCTATGGCATACAAGCGCCCAAGGAAGCGATTGGCGTGCGGGTGAACAACACTCTGACCTTCCTGGCCATCAATCGCAAGTTGGCCAGTATTTGGAACGATCTGTGTGGCGCAAAGCACCCACTGATCTCCCCTGGTGCTGTGGTGAAATCGACGCAAACTAAGGAGATCATTGCTGCCGACAATGCCAAGCTGTCCGAGAAGACCTCACTGAACTTTAGCGTCTTCGGACCCAACAGCATCATCAATCCCAAGAACATTGTGTCTAACTCGATCATTATGTCCAACGCCGTTGTGGAGGAGGGCTGCAACATCGACAACTGCATCATTGGCCATCGGGCGCAAGTGAAGAGTGGATCGGTGCTGAAGAACTGCATCATTGGACCCAACTACGTGGTGGAGGAGGACACCCACAGCCAAGCGCTGCATCTGTCCAACGCGGATCAGTTCATGGAGATAGACATACAGTGAGCGGCTAACTTAATGTGGCTTCCTTTATTAACGAATTGAGTTAGAAGGCGGATTCTTCTAGCAGGACATTAAATATTACAAATAGGTACACAAAACTCGCGCAAGGATTTTCGGGCCTGACAGAGAGCTGGGGCGAGAGCTTAAAGCTACTTAAATGGGGAATGTACACGAGAGGTGGATCCGAGGGAACGACAAGACTGTTTTCTGCTCACTCCTCCGCCATCCTCCTCACTTCCTCCGCTCGTAGAGGTACTCATCCTCGTAATACCTCGGCGTTGTGGCAATGAACACCTGCGGTCGGCGCTGCTGCAGCGAGATGTTGATCTCCTCGGGCGTGCGGTAGACCTGCTGTTGCTGCTGCTGCAAGTGCTGCAGTTGCGGAGCGGCGGTGAAGAAGCGGTATGGCGCTGGCGTCACGGTCGGCGCCAACGTCTGTGGCCTTTGCTGATGCAGCTGCAACTGGGGCTGGTGCAACTGATGCAACTGCAATTGTGGCTGGACTGTGGTCGCGGGCAGTGGCTTCCGGTAGGCCAGGGTAGTCGGCTGAGGTTGCGGCTGGTGGCGGATCTGCGTCACCACTTGTGGTTGAGGCTGAGCCTGTTGCTGGTGCTGCTGGGGCTGCTGATATTGTACCCTAACTTGGGGCTGTGCCTGCGGTTGCTGGTAGGCCACCACTTGGCGATGTTGCTGCTGCTGGGGCTGTTGCTGTTGCTGGTGGTGGTGTTGCTGCTGCTGCTGGTGATGTTGCTGCTGGATGCGAGGCCTTGGCGCCGCAGGCAGTTCCTCCTCCTCGTCATCGTAGCGCTCGTGTTCGTAGTAGTTCTCCGGGAAGTAGCGCTCCGAGTAGCGAAGCGTAACATTGGGCTTGCTCTGGTGCTCCTGAAGGTTGATCGGCTTGTACAGATAGTCATTGACTATGTGGTACTTGGATGACTGCTTGCAGATGTTGTCGTGCGAGGGCGGCATGCAGATCAGATGGATCTGGTGGAAGGTGAAGCCTTCGGGGCAGATCCACGAGTGCTTCTGGCTCTCCTGGCAGTAGTGGAACACTTCGCAGCTCAGAGATTCGTCGGCATAGTATCTGAATTTAGTGTTTAAAATAATAAATTGCAATAAAATATTTCCTGACTGCAACTCACCCGGAGTTCCTGTCCGTGCAGCTGAAGGATGACTTGCTCAACAGAGTGGACAGACGATCGGGCTCCTCCACCTCCTCCTCCTCCTCCTCGCTCTCCTCGCTCAGCGGCTTCTTCAGCTGGCCCTGGATCTTGAGGAAGTTGCTCTGCTGCTTGGCATTTCGGTTGGTGTACACCTGGCGCGGTGCCTCCTCCTGATCCTCCTCGCTGTACTCATAGATCTGGCGTTGTTGCTGCTGCGGCTGCTGGCGATAGGCCAGATGCGTCTGGGCCTGTGTCTCGAAGTCGTCCAGCTCCTCCTCGCCGCCGCTGGAGTTGACGTCCAGCGATCGGGCCTCGAATCCCTTGGGCTTGGCGGTGGTGGCCGAGGCCGAGGGAGCTCCGGTGGCTACTCCCTCCACGCAGCTGGTCCACAGAACCGTGGCCACAGCCAGGACTAGGAGTACGGCTGATGGGATGCTGCAATGGAAGCAAGGGAAGCGATGGCCATCAATTGATGAGTCAGCCTGCTTTATGATATGGGAAACTCTGTGGCAACAAGACAATCAACCGAGCAAAAAACGCGGGAAAATATTTCTGCGAACCTTTTCGCGAAGATGCCGCCAAATTGCAGCCAAAGAAGGCAGCATCATCGGATCGTCATTGGCATCGGCAGCCCAGCGACCAGTTATGCAAGAGACCAGACCAGACCAGGCCAGGCCAGACCAGCCAGCCAGGCCAGAAAACTTGTTATAAGGCAACACGGCAAGTCCCCCAAGATCGAAACGGGCCACGGAGCTCGGGGCATGGAGATGCAACTGCGGCTGGGAAGGCAAGGAAAGCTGGGCTCTGGGAATCACTGATCATGGCATACGCTCGAAGAAGGTACCTCAAAAGATTAGAATTGAAAAGGCCCACCACTGAATTGGAAAATGTAAGTAAGATTTATTTACTAACCCATTTAGGAAATTGGATGATTTTACTCTTTAGTGCTTAGATAAAAAAAACGGACTTACTTTTTGCTTAAAGTATTGACCAAGATATTAAAACAATTTTTTAAAATGGAGAGTGGAAAATAAAATGTAATGATTTGGTATGCATAAGAAATGCATGTTTAATGAAAATTATTCAAATCTATTTCTTTAAAACATTTTTAATTTGAGGACATTTTAATTTATATTTTGTTGGTTTAGGAAAAGGCTTTCTTTGAATTATTCTTATATCAAGAAACCTTCATAAATTATAAGGTAGTCTTTAAGTGATTTCTACCCCACACTTGAAAACCCTGATCCCATAGCTCATATACCCCACCACCTGGCAGTATGATGAAGATGCTCGGCCTGCGGCGGGTTCAATTTGAACGCCATTTACCCGAGACCCACTCGCTCACTCGACTTGGCTGAATGTCAACTGCTGTTCGTACGCATAATATATCTGCCCCCGACGGGAGGGGAATTCCTGGCCTGAACCACCGCCGATCCGGTGCTGGCCAGTCCAATTAACCAACGTTACATGCCAGCATCTAATTGGGGCCATAACGTCAAAGCCCGAGTAAGAGTCGCAAATAGTTGGGCAAGGTGAAATATGTGAGCTGTAATGAAAGCAAAAGCAACAGTCGAGCCGGACTTTTACTTTTCACGCCAATCGAGGCGAGTGTCCGGCTGTGCGAGTGACTTTGAACCCGATTTCACGGCGTAACCCCTTGATTTGGGCCAGGCCAATAAATCTGGAGAGCGTCTTATGCAGGTATCGAATTTTCCAGCTGGCAATTTGTCAGCCTGTCGCTTGGCAGCTGCAAGTTGCAAGTTGCAAGTTGCACCTTTGAACTTTAAGAGCTGGCTGAGAGTGCCACTGTTGCCTGTTGCATTGTCACTGTCAGCGAACCTTTTGCGCAATTTCCATGGGAATCCGGGGGAATCTGCCCCAAGGAATTGCCTCCCTAAACCTCGAACCCACCTGCAACACATGCAAATATCTAAGCCCACATTCCATCGCAGCCTGGAGTGCTCCACTTGCGGCACAAAGACCACTTTTGCAGTCGCAGTCGCAATAGCCAGTGTGTCTGCCATAAATGGGGAATCGGTTGCATGTCTCGGGATCTGTCTCTGCTTTTGGTCCAGATGCAGACGTTATCGCACTGCAGTTACATCATGCATATATAGCATATAGCATAGAGCAGAGGCGATGCGTTGATGTTGATGGTTTTCCTCGGCTCCAATCCGCAATCCTCATGCCCCATTCCCCATTCCCCAGATTTAGACTCCTACCCTCCGCTCACCCACTTCTGGAAACCACAAGACAGGCGAAGCCGTCGGTTTCGTTATACATTCAAGTATTCGAGTCTTAGTAGATTTTGTTTTTTGTGTGTCACCGGGTTTTCTTGCGTATGGAACTCGGACTATATTTGCTTTTGATTTCCTTAAATGTTGGGTGTGCGTCATGTTAGGCGGGCATTTTTGGGGTGACATAAGCGCCGGTCTTAGGATATGTATTACGACATTTGGCAACCACCTGCATTTTGATAAGTGTGCTGCTTTCTGCTGGCCGACGAGAGTGTAAATTTCTTGTATAACCTGGGCCGAGTGGGTACTATTAGAGAATTAAGAGCCTTGCCCACTTAGCGCGGCTGCCCGCTGTTTTCCATCCATTTCAATTTCCATTTCGGCTCTTTAGCATGTAATCTGCTCGAGTTTGTTGCCCAAGTCTTTTGTTTTCACTTGCTGTAGTTGGTTTATTCGAGTGCTTAATTAAACACAAGCTCGTTAACACAACTCCCGATGCCATTAAACTGTGTGAAACACGAAAGCCCAACAAAATGAACTACATTGCACTGCCTTAATTTCGTTTCTTTTTTTTTTCACTTTTTTCCATGGTTTCTTTGGCAGTTTATTTTGTTTGTTACAAATTAAGCGCTGTTAATGTGCGTGCAGTTAGGGCGGTTGGTTTTTAATGTACTGGAAATTTACGTTTGTCTGATTTCGGGCATCTGGATAATGTGGCGGCATAATTGCTTGGCAATGGATTTTATGTTCCACCGTTTTTCTCTTTTGTCTCTTTTTATGCCGTGGTAATTTTCACAAATCTGCGACCTTCACTCGGTGGGGGCTCACTCTTAAGTGGGTGTGTTTATTTGCTTGGCGTCGATGACGGGCGAAATCCAACGAGCCAAGGCAAAAGTGAAAGAAATCAATTCGATGGCTATTTATTAATTGCTCCCCAAAACACACCCCATCAATAAAGTGACCAAAAATCGAAAGCGATTACACCCTGGATGGGGAGGGGGTATGGGGCGGAGGAGCTGTGGGCGTGGCTTGAGGCACGCTTGGGCAATTGCGCATTTCTGTGCGTCGCTGTAATTCCAAACGTTGCGTATACGCCACATGCGTCGCAGTGCGTGCATTTGATACAATTACCACTCATATTCGCAGTCACTTATATAATGCCCAGAGCATGAGTAATCCACACGACTCGACTTTTAGAAAGGACCAGCTTTGTGATGCAATCTGTCACGGAGATTGGATCTCCCCATGTCCAGCAGGCGTGACCATCTGGAGTCCTAATCGATTGATCTAGTCTCGGACATTCGATTGCCACAAAGCAAACATAAATTACTGGATATAAGTTCAAAAGATTGACTCATGTACACCGGAATTAAATATCTTGTATGACGATCGATGGTTTAAATTGAAATTTCTAGGAAAATGTAATCTTATATTGCCACGATTCCAACTAAAATTAAATTTATGTATTATTGAATATGGTTTAGCTCGGTAAATTTAATAATTTTTTTTTGAATTCAAAATAGTTCTGATTTAAATTTATTATATGACTAAAAGAAAAGAGTCCATATGGCATCTACAGATTAATATAGTCGATTGAAAACCGATTGGAAACAAAATCTGTACGGAAAGTTATTATTAGAATTACTATCTTTAAAGGTAAACATCAATTTTTCGGATCAAGTATTTTTAACATATGCCCTCCAATAATAATTTTACTAGGTAACAGGATTATACATCTGATTATGAATCCTCATTAACATGATATTCTATTTTGATAGCTATTTATAAAAGTTGAAATCTTTTTTCTGTGTACCAACTAATATAAATAAGTACAAGTATCCCCCTGGGTTAAAGTCTGCTGCCTGAATGAACTGTCGGCGAACAAAAGCGAAAACTCCCACGCCAAAAACACACACACAGACAGAAAACCAACAGAAAGATATAGAAGGAAAAGTCAGACCAACTACGGTTGGGGTTTTGTGTTTCTCTATCTGCTACGTATGTCGCTGGGTTTTGAAATCGCCCAAAAGAATATTTTGTGGTTGCCAAGCGGGCCAGAAAATTGGGCCGAGAGAACCCCGGAGACCGAGACAATACCGAAAATGTTAATTATGGGTTGCAGCGACTGCAGCACGAATTGGTGGCCGCGAGGCGGGCCAAGTCCAGGTTCAGATCCAGGTTTGGGCCATGATTCATTCATAGGAACTTACTGCATTCTAGAGGGCTATCGCTTGGCGGTATCCAAATAATCCAAAAAGTCTTGGCTCCGGATCACACACTGCACTGATCACTTTTTGTTTCTTGCTTTTCTATTTATCACTCGGTTACTTGGTTGCACTGGGCAGCTCGGCTCTTCTTCTAACTTCTGCTGCTGCTGCTGCTGCTGCTGCTGCTAACGGTTCACTCGTCTGGCTCGAACAACAAAATGAATGACTTTCTTTGGCTTGTTTATGTTTTATACCAAAAAATCCACATTGAGCCGAAGCCGCCCATTGAGAGGATTGGCCGAGAGAACCGTCACTTCTCAAAGTCTCTCACCGTCTCGGGCTTGGGTTTCTCTCTGTGTGCGGAGCTCTCCAATTCTCTGGTTCTCCGCCTCTCTTTCTCTGTCTCATTGCCACTCAAACAAAAAGATACCTTTGCAAGTTGAGTGGAGTTTTCCTCATTGCCGCCAAGTTCGTTTCTCAAGTCTTTTGATCTGCACAACAAGAAAAATCATTTTTATATTGATAAGAAACGGGAGCAGTTTAATTAAATGATTTTTTCATAACTTTTACAGATTTTTTTTTCATTTTAAAGAGAAAATAATAAATGTCATAATTATTTAGTTTCTGATTGCCGCAAAGTTCGTTTCTTAAGTCTTTTGATCTGCACAACAAGAAAATTCATTAAAATAAAATAAAAAAATAATAAAATCTTTATTATTTTTAAACTTTTAACTTTAGCAGTTATTTGATATACATAGTCTTTATCTATTTGTGGGCATTTGTGTAATTAAGTTTTACATTTAAGAGCACATAAAAAACTGTATACGAGCCTTTTTGTTTTAACTTAAACAAAATACGGCGCACTGACAAAAGAATAACTGATATTCGGAAAAAATGTGTTCTTTGGTTTGAGAGAAAACTTAATTGTTTAAATTATACTTAAAATACTTTATTAGAACACTTTTTGAAGTACATTTTTATTCATATTAAACACAAATATAATTTTTTTTCTCATATAGAAAGTAGTAGTACCTTTTCAGCCTGTTAACTAATTTACTAAGAATATTTTCAAGGTTTCTTATTAAAAATACATTGAGATAATTGTATTTGTATTTATTGTCATTAACATTTAAGTTCGTGTGTCTGCTAAAAACGATTTATATTTCAATTTTGAATTTAAAATGTTCAAACTTTCTAAATCATGTGGAAATACGTTTTTATGCTTCATTGATAGAAAACGTTTGCGAAAATAAAGAAGGAAAATGTTTTCGGTGTCCGCTGACAGGGATTTGGTTTTAGGCTTGCCCATTAGTCATAAGCCAATTGATATTACTCATGCAGCCAGATATAAATCGGGAGATCTGTAACTGTTGGTGGTTGCGAAAAAGCCCTCCCCACATTTGCATCCATCAGATCAGATAGTCTTAAGTGGCCGTCGAACGGCCAGATAGAAGTTGCTCAGATATAGTGTAATTAACATTTTCGCTGTTGATTTTCTCAGCCTTCGCGGCGCATTTTGCATGTTTGCTATTTTCAATACAATAACAACAAACAGTTGCAGCAGCAGCAGCAGCAGCAGATAAAAAAGAAATAAAAATCATTTGCGCCGGTTTCTTCAACGAGGCTGCGACTGCGATGCTCCCACAAGCGAACTTCAGACCGCAGAAACAGAAACAAAACCTGTGCGGCAACTCATCTCATCCGCCGAATGAAATGCTAAAAGCTGCTCACCGACACACTCGGCACACACATGCCTGCATTTGTTTGGCTAATATGAATTAATTTACAATACTGCAGACGCCTACTAAAGAGGGACGGGGGGTTGGCGGTTGCTGTGTTTCCAACGCCTCCGACTGTTGAACTTTTGCGTTTCTGTGCCGCACTTGCATCTGCATCTGTATCTGAATCTGCCGCTGCCACTGCCGCTGCATCTCAATCCGCATCTGTATCTCTTCTCGGCGGACAGCGTTGAAGCATTTCAATTCCATGCCGTTCAATGTCTGGACACTGACCGCTTGCATATAGCCGCAGATATCTGGCGTGGCTGTGTACCAAAAAATATATACAAACGATTTGGCAATGCATGCAAAGAAGCGTAACGCAAAGAAAGTGCAGCCAGCTTGTTGTTATGATTGCCGCCGTTCGAATATAAAAAAAAAAATTAAAGTGTTTGAAGCCTGCGATTTTCAGCCAGGTGATATAACAAGTTCACATAATTTGCTGGCTTTTCTTTTCGGTTTTTTATTTTCTCCATCCCATCCACATTACATATTTCCACCGACAAACAAATCAGGCAAACTCGCTGCTGTCAGCAAATCGCAAACAGCTTCACGATTCGAGGGATAATTGCAGGTTGGAGCTAATCAAAATCATTCCCAGACGGGTGCCTCAATTATAAGGCATAATTAATAAATGTTTTGCCGGATTAGTCAGCGCAAAAAGGGAAAATCAACTTCCACACACAGAAAAATATCAATTTCAATGGCTCACAAATAATTGAATTTACATGATGATTGATTGGTTGCGGTTGTATTTTATTAGCATGATAATTAACATACAATTTTTGATAATGTCAAAAGAATATTTTCAAGCTGAAGTACTAATAAATTATACAATTTTAAGCATACATTTGGAAAATAATAAAACCATTAGCTCTTTCGGGGCTAACTGTAAATGAACTATAGTAATAATACACTATCCCATAAAGTTCAGAAATGAGAAAATATGCAATAGTGAGATTTTAACTTACCAACAAAGTTTCTTCTTAAATGAATTTTAGCGGATTTATATACATATCAACAAATGAATATTTAAAGTCTGCTACTCCCTATTTGTTTTTCGTTTGGAATAAAATAAAATATTTTATTTTTTCTCTGTAAAAAGGCTTGCCAAAACACCGAAAAACAAAACGCAGACCCAAATGCACCTGTATCTGCAATGTCGCTGACTCCCTGACAGCAGCGATTGTCCCCTAATAACACGGGTAAAAATTCATTACACGAACTAACTGGCTAACTGGCTAACTGGCCAACTGCTGGCCATTATGCAAAGTCCAAGTCCATTCCGAGCCATTCCATGCCAAAGCCATTCCAAAGCGGCACGTTTCGAGGAAGTTGATTGTCACAAAACCTCTCATAATCATAACTGTGTTTGCTGCCCCATCAGCAACTACTACAGCAAAACAATCGCAGTTTGGTAGTAACAACGACAACCACGACGGTCAGGTTCAATGGGGGAAATTATGGACATTGCAGCCACAATAAAACTGAGAAAAAATATTGTAATACTCAAATCGGACTTGGGCAAGGCCTGGCCAAAGTGATACGAGTATATCTGTGAAATTAGCCCCTGCCTATTGCAACTTACTAATGCGCTTTTGTCAGCTTTTCAGATTTTTTAGCTTCAGTTGAGTGCCACTAACATTTGGGCCATACGGTAGAAAACGAATCAAATAGGAAGAAATAAAAAATATGTATTTTAAAGCTATTCGTTACCTTTCTATCTTTATGTTTTATGGCACCTAATAAACCTCCCGGAACACGAAATCTTTTTCAGTGCACCGGTGTTTACTGCTGCAATTGAGAATTGGCCAGTTGAATAGTCTGCAGCGGACTTTGCCACCAAAAAAGAAATAAAACTAAAATAAAAAAAAGAAAGACAATAAAATTGTGGAGAAATATTTTGCATATGTCCATGGTCCACTCTTTTGTTTATTAACTAATTAGCCCTAATGCATAATGCTCCACATAGTTTCCATCTGAAAAGCGAGTGCGTAAGTTTGAGTTATGTCACTGGGTTTTCCCCTCCAGCCAATCTTAATCTCTCAATATGGGATTTCTCAAGAACTGCGATGTATCTCAATGGAAAAAAGCGAAAGTAAGTCTTGGCTCAGAAAAGGCGGATCCATTAGCGTTCTAATAGACACGTCACTCTTGAAGTTCAAGGTCGCGCTGAAAGAGTGGCGAATTGAAATTAATTACATCGAACGCGCCTCGAAGTTCCCTGGGCGTTGTTTGAGCACTCCATTAATGACTTGGGGCCGGGATCTGTTTTAGATTAGCAGTTCGTTTAATTCTCACACGAGTAGATTGAGTAATTTGGCTGAGACATTTCGAGGGGTTTTACTTGGGCTCTTAATAAAGTTATATTAGTTAGGTTGAAAGTTTGGTTTGCCAGACAAGGAAAAATAATCTTTTTGGTTCTTAAGAATATACAACTTAAAATTTATTGGATCGACAAATTTATGATAAATTTGTATGCAGATTTTTAGAGAATAACTAAAATAACTTAAAATCGGGTTTAATTTGGTAAAGTTATGGACTCTTGAAGCCCAATAGTTGGTCACCTTTTTACAAGTAATCGAAACACTTGGAAATAACTTTTTAGGTATTACTTAAAATAAGTTTAGTATTACATTATAAATGATCTTAGCCCTTTGATTATTAATATAACATAAAATAAATCCCTAGACTTCTAATGTTAGTTAAAGTTTTAACAGCAATGTAAAGTTTTCAAAAAATCAAATTGATCAAGTTCATCAGATCAAATTTTTTATTGATTGATTTATTTATAAAACTGTCCCATTTTTTGATATTATTATCATGATATAAACTTTCTATAGGGCAACTAATCTTCGACTAAGTCACTGAGCTTTGAAAGTTATTCTTCTTGGGACTTTTGGGAGTTAATTGGCTCCCATTAGACCCGCGCTCAAAGTTATTTAATAGATGATTAAAGAGCCAACAACTGACATCACCCGCCAGCATCAACCAGCAATCACACACCCACAATTAGCGGGCAGTCGGCTCCGAAAACCGTTGAGATTAATTCACATTCACAGCGTCATAAAAGTTATAGCCATCGTTTATGCCAAGTCAACAATGGGCAAGTATTAGACCATAAAGCCAAACTCCAAAGCCGGAACTTGTCCGCTAGATGATTTGTAAGTTTTATTCGTCTGAATATTTGATTGTTTTTCGTGGTTATCAAGATCAGATCGGATCAGATCAGTGGAAGTTACGTGTTAATACAAGCCCAGTGCATTTTCCGTTTTCGGTGCGGAAGTGACTGTGAACTTGACATTGAGGGGGCGTGCCCCAGAGCCAAAGAAATGTAAATTTCTGTCCAATCTCACAGATCGCAAAAAAAGTGGGAGATTAGAGCGGAAGGAAGTGGAAATCGGAACTGAATTTAAGTCAGTTTCTAAACTACTTAAAAACTGACTAACACTAAAGATTAATGATAATTGTTTAGGCTTAAAATTGTATTATAAATTGATATAAAGAAATTAATCAAACTATGATTTTACTAAAATATGCCAAGTTTTGGGCTAATAACAAGGTTAGCCCGTTAGGAAAAGTTAGGAAAAATATATAACATTATGGCGCTATATTTGCCATTTAAATAAATTACAAATTTGTTCTGAAAATATTTTTTATTATCATTTAGGCAGTAATTGCTAAATCTGGATAATATAACTTTAAAGTATGAATGTTAAAAAAGAACGTTTAAAATTATACTACTATAGCATTTATATTTCGTAGTTAAGTAAAATTGCAATTTTCTTACAAAATCTTTAGAATAGCGACTTTGAATCTCCTTGTATATAAGCGAATTAAAATATTTAAGCCATAATGACAGATCGGAAATGAACATGTTTGGCTTTTCGAGTGCCCGAGTGTATGTGCGTAATTCAATTGAAATCAATTGCAATGCCCCCGCTAACAAATTACCAATCCACGCCAACCTCAAACTTCAAGTGGCAACAAAGAAAATGGAAATGGACAAGATAAAAACCCAAGAGCCAAGAGCCAACAGCTAACAGCCAAAACCAAGCAAGCCAAATCCGCTTTTGTCCAATTGTTGCGCACTTGAAGCATGAAGCGTGCCCATGGAGCAGGCACCTGATGGCGGACTCGCTGGACGGATGAGCTCCTCCGCCACGGACCGACCAATTGGGCATGGCTGGCTGCATTAGTGGTCCCATGGAACGCCACAAAAGAAATGCTGACTCGGACCGCGGACTTGGACTTGGGAGGCTGGGAATGGAAATGGATTCGGGCTGATTCGGGGCTAGCGGGCTCATTAATTTCAGTTCAAGGCATCGAAACAATTTTTGTACCTTTACGTAAACTCGCTCGTTCCGTTGCCGATTTGTAACAATAAAAGACTTGGAGTGGAGACGCGAGATAAACAAAAAAAAGAGAATACATATCAAAAACAAGCACACGAAAATAAATTCGCAATTTTTGTTACAATTTTCATTGTCTTGGGTGCAGTTTTGAGGTCCGAAGGCAAGATCTACCCTCCGCGGACACTCCCAGGCCAACTATTAATTATCACAATTCAGCAAAGTCTGTTTGTTTTTTCAGCTCCGACCGCCCTATAATTACCCGAGCGGTTCGCTTTAATTGCCTCAGATTTATTAAATGGGTCAGAGTCGCAGTTGGGTTTTTTGTTTTTTCGGGTCTTGTTGCCGCTGTGAACTTGAAAATTGAAATTGTTGTGCGATGACCATTCGAGTACAATGCAAGGGTACCATAAAAGATCATGACTATGTTTTCAGCTGGGAGAGTTCGGCATTTCAATTACTATTAAGGTGGGAGAGTTCCGATTTCGAACGTTTGATGGGAGAGTTCTGGACAGCAAACCTATTTCACCACTCTTGTTATCTAGCCTTTGCTCTCTTAGTAAATAATACCCTTGATTATACTCTTGTTCAAGGTCTTATTATCAAAGCTAAAAATTGGCTGATCGAAAAGAAAGAGTTTCCGTTTTATTGGGGGGCGCACTCAATGATTTTAGAAAGCTGCCATTCACCTCAGTCTGCTTTTCTATTCCTAGAAATTCCGTGTATTCGTAAACCCTTCCTAGGAAGGGGTATTTTAATTTTATGCAGAAACATTTATGTATTTTTGGATTACACATTCTTTGCATAATTTGGTTATTAATTTCAATAAGTCTTTTGAGCATTACAATCGTTCCAACAAACTTTGGGCTTTCTTTTTAAAATGTGTATATATTTTCCCAACTTTATAAATTTTATAAATTGTTTTTCAAAGCAAACCATTAACAAAAAATAATTTAGGAAGGGTATTCCTAAGTTCGGTTTCTGTAGTAATACTATATAATTTTGACCGATAAATTTTAATCGGCAGTTAGTGTAGACCGATTAAGTATGTGCGCAATACAGCATTGTGGCGTTCGATTACTCCATACATCTGCGATTTGAAGAGCAGACACTCAGTTGGCTTTTCGCACTCATCATATTTGGTACATATTAATCCAAAATGACTGCAGCCTTCTACATTGCAATGGTTATGCTGGTCCTGGGCGCCCTGATTTTCATCAAGGTTAGTGTTTTATAATTGAAGAGGACACTTAAAATAGGTATTTGCTTTACAGGTAGCAATTTCGGCGAGCAGAAGGAGTTCCAATGGAGGTAAGTGTATTTACGAAACAGGTAGTACGGTGATAAGATATGGATAATGAGCAATCGAATAGGGGGGGTTCACGAAATCAACAGCTTTTGATAGCTAGTCAGTTGTCAAGAAGCATTTGTACCGGACGGATTGATAAAGCCATGGCCTCTGGGATGGCTTCCTTTTCGGTGGTGCTACTAGTCATCATAATATTAATAGTCGTGAGTAACTTAAGGCAACCATTGATCCGGAAGTGGGCAATACAGTACTTTCCTCCCCCCAACAACAGTTCATTTCCAATGCATATCACAAGGCCAAGAGAGCTGGCCAGGGCAGAGATTACAGGGCCAGATCGGAGAGGTCCATCGACACTCGTAATGGTAAGCCGGACTCGTAAAACCTACAAATAGACTTAGGGATACAGTTGATAACCAAGTCGTAACTGGTCGCACATGCCTGCTTTATTGCCTCCGACTATAATTAGCTCTGATTTGCTTATCTGGTAACTCAGCCGAATTACCCAAGCTGTCAAGTTGATGCAACGCTGACTTTATCTCTGTTTATCGTAAGAGTTTATCACAATTTTCCCGGGTCTTATTTTTGTTATCCCGTGGGCCTCTGCTCATTTGTTATTCCACATCGCCCAGAATCGGTTCGAAATGGATTTCGTTGAGGGCTACTACTTCATATCCTTCATTCTAATATTCCTTATCCTCATAAGGTCCTATATCTGTCCCAATCACAAGTGGAAGTGCGTTTGCTGTCTGCAGTATACGCGGGAATCGGGTGAGTTTATTTATCCGAAGACTGTATAAAGTAACTCCGCTTTCAGTAGTCAATTTGTCCAAATTAGAATGTGAAAAACTAGCATATTTTGATCTAATTCAGCAGCCGGGAAATCGAATATAAAACACCGCTCAATAGAATCCAATGTATGTGGAAATCTGGTTCTTTGGCTTTATCTTGCTGATCGTCGTATCGCTTGTCGCTCGGGTAGGTTCCCACCCACTCCGCTGATCAGGTATTTTATGTCGTAACCCATTTCCAAGGAGTGCTATCTGTTCATCAAGTTGAAGATCGATGAGTGGAACATGCGGGTGTATGCCCGCCTTTTGCGCCACGAGATGATGTTGCGAATGGCCATGGAGGGTAAGATCCTGAGGTTGCTTATCACTTGCGAAAAAGAAATGCTATAAAAGCTCCGCTGATAAGATATAGCATGTCGTTCGATGGGGGGTTAACAGCAATATAACAATAAGCTAAATTCTAAGATATGAGCCAACAACTTGAATGGCATTCTCCGTCGTTCCTCGCAAACTACCGGCAGTCTAAGTTAATCCATCGCAGACTCTACTCGTCTCATTGTTCTTAAGAAATGGAAGTCATCGACTTTTTCTACATAGCTCTCTTAGTTTTCCTGGTGTTCGTTGTGAGTTAACAACTTCTAAAATCAGGAATATTTTCTTGATGGTAATGGTAAAAAAAGATCGAAGAGCACAGATAGTTTTGGTTGTAAAAAATGATTGAAATTAATCTTGAAAACCTATCAAAATTTGAGAAACAAGTTCTTGAGAACTCTTCAGCTTTAATACCTTGAAGAATCCCCAATCATGAGGTATATTCCTGATCTTACAATAGATTTTTGTCTTTTTTTAATTGGTTATCTGCTTTTGTAGTTGTGCTCCAATATCAGGAAACTTCTGAAATGCGGAAAATCCCATGACGAAAGTCATGTGGAAGAGGGTGTGTCCACAGGTGCGTAAGTGCTATTATCCGATTAAACATGATACCTTCGATGAAGTTTGCACTCTTTCATTCTTTTCTGCTTTCACATTTTGGCAAGTTTTATAACCTTAAAGAAGGTTGAACAATTATCAGCACTTCTGATATATCTTTACGGTGTACAATTGAAGAGCTAAACCATTTTAATCAAGAGTAGTATTCCTGGTTTTGAAAGGTTCTTTATGATATTAATCGAATCTTTGTTTTGACAGCTTTGCTGCTTCAGCAGGAAAAACGATTGCAGTCTTACTGTTGAAAGGGACGAATCCCCAGGTGCGTAAGTTTTTCCGCACGATCATTCATACCGATTGTGTTAAATGTGCGTGTATTCGCCCAGTTTTAATCGCAAAATTGTACATTTTTGATAAGGTTTGTGTTTGATTTGGTTTTTGTTTGGTGATTAGGCTGTTGGCAATGACTGGCGTTGCCTTTGCCATTTCAGCAAGGTTTCTTGTGCGCGGCGAACGGTGCAAAAATTGTATTGTCTGTCCTAGGCTTCCGGTTTTAATGTGACTGATTTAATAATGACCTATTACGCTTTTATGATGGTCGGTTGGTTTCTTATAATCTCCATTGCAGCGATCTTGATTCGAGTAAGTTGTTTTTGAATTTGTTCATGAAAACTCTGGATGATCTGAGGGATCCGCCTTTGACCTTTTAGGCTTGTTGTCTTTGCGCCCGGCAAAAGGTTCCCAGTCACAATACCTCCAGTGGGCGTGGTCACGATCGAGGTCCTGTTCCGGGTGAAAATTCGGGTAACCGACAACCAGGACGTGTGCTTCAGAGCTATAGAATCGATCCATCAGGAGTAAGCTTGAACACAGGTGAGCTGCCATGAGTCACGAGCGTTTCCCGATAAGGTTATCTGTCTGTCATTCACCACTTTGCTTATCGATGGGTTCGGTTCGTTGGGTTGGTCTCCAAATTGGCGGCAGTAAAATTAATTTATTCAGATGCGCGTGTAGGCAGGTCGAGAATGAACATAAGTGTAGCCATTCCGTAAAATGGGTGATCAGTTCCGTTGGAGTGAGTTCAGTATCCTGATGGTATTTTTCCTGCTGATTTTCTACTTTTCTGTCAGTGTGAGTTATGGCCCAGAAAAACACTTAAACACCCGACAGAAGTGAAAACCGCCAGATCATTCCAGAGATGTGTGGCCGAGAAGCGGCGCCGAAGATCGCCGGTTAGCCCGCCCTTGAGCAGATTCGCTTCCTCCTGCCCCTCGTCGCCGGGATTGAGTAGTCGACTCAGCTGGAGAGCAGGTGAGCCAGCTCAGGTGGTCCGCGGTGATTTGTGGCAGTCACATTCGCGGTGAAAAGGTTCTTCCGGCCTTCAAAAATGTGTGTTCTTTTGTTTGGCCACAAATTAATCGCTTTGAATTAATTACAAATTGTGTTATGTTCGCGCTTCCACGCTTGGATTACTTTTGATGGATTACAATTGGGGACTTACATTAACTCGTTGCTAAGCCTAGAATATAATTATTATTTTTAAATGAGTTAAACATCGAAGAAGTTTATTGATGAAGAATTAAACAAATTTCGCCAAAGTTTATTACGTATACGTATTTATGTTACGTATACGTAATATCAAATCTGCTATTAATTACATAGTTTTGTGTATATACAAATTAGAAAATATTCTTATTCTTATTTCTTAACTTTTAAATATCCGTAATACTTTAAATTCTGGCAGCAAAATGTTTGAAAAGGTTAAGTTTTCTGCACAAAAAGCAGCACTTTAAAAATAGTGCCTTATACAAATATTAAAAATTTCATAAAATTCCACAATAGGTAAATTCAACAAATTTTTTCTGACATCAGCAATCTACAAATAAAGAGTTGTAATTTGTAAATATTGGCTTTGATGCATATATTTTGGTTGTCTTATCTTATCTATTAGAAAACGTTATATTTGATAATCAAACTAGTCATTGCACTAAGAAAAACGATATAGTAATATTTTCTGGATTTAACATTTAAAGGAGTACACTAAATATTATTGGTTTTAAAAATTTATGATGATCTTTTAACTGTGATGTAAAACCGTTATGAAAAGTCCCATAAAATGTTTGAATTTCTATTAATATATTGTATAGTTTTTTTTGCTTTGTTAAGTAGTTCCGAGACCTTTGCAAGTCACGTGCCCGACTGACATTATCCAAAGCGCAATTATGCGCATATCTGTCAGATACAGATACATTTACGGCCCGCATACAGCTGTACCTTTCTATTATAATAGAACGCCGGAGCGAGACAGACAGAGAGAGAGAGAGAGAGGCGCCTATCTTATCGGACTTTGTTCGCCTAGCGCTTATCACATGGCCCTTGACACACCTGTTCGCCGCCCCCTCTTTTCCCTCCCTTTTTCCACCAGCCGCCGATAAGTCTTGGCCAAAAGCCAGCGCCGTTATGATATGACAGTTGGCCTAAGGCCTCTTTATGGAGCAAATATCTTCGCCGCCGGTGCTCCCGTATCCACGTGGATATCCCGCCCTAACCGATCCCAGAATGTCCAACGTACCGCCCTACCTGGTCTTCTTCTTTCTGGCCATCATCTCCTGCGGAGTGACCTTCTGCTGCCTGAGATTCTGCCTTTGGGTGTGCTTCGAGGCCAGGGATTCCAGGAGTCGCCGACGAAGACGTGGTAGGTGTTTTTGCACTCAAAACAAAGTTAATTCGGCTTATTTTTGGCGGCTATCGGTGGTTGAATATATATATACACATAGACACTTGGCCCAGATAAGATTAGTTTGAATTTAGCTCTGGAGAGTTCTCAGTTTTAACTCGCCCCTCAAGTGATTCGATTGTGTATTTAGCCGACGGGAGTTTATCACAATGGATTTCTTCCTCTTCTATGTGGGATTGTTCTTCGTCTTCTTCCTGATCATGCCCATGGTCTATTTCGCTCTGCAGGTATCTTTCCGGCATTGTTTTTGCACCTGTCCCTCCCTTAATCGCTTATTTTTCTTTGACGAACTTCCTTATCAACCACACCTGCCAGCGAAAGCGTTAAATTTGTGTCAAAATTAGTAATCCCTTGGAAATAGATTTTGTTATGGCTCTCGAGATTGGCTCTTTGACAAAAAAACATTTTAAATAATGCTCAAATGATAACTTTGTTATATGATATGATAAATCAATCAATTTAAAACGATTTACGCTCATACTTCCGTATTGACTTTTTCGGCTTATATAGAAAATTCAGTTGAGGAAGTTTTATTTAATAACCTCTTGTGTTTTTTTTTTTATACCCGTTACTCGTAGAGTAAAAGGGTATATTGTATTCGTGCAAAAGTATGTAACAGCTAGAAGGAAGCGTTTCCGACCCTATAAAGTATATATATTCTTGTTCAGGATCACTAGCCGAGTCGATCTAGCCATGTCCGTCTGTCCGTCTGTCCGTCCGTATGAACGCTGAGATCTCGGAAACTATAAAAGCTAGAAGATTGGCATTTTGCATGCAGATTTTAGGAGTTCCTACGCAGCGCAAGTTTGTTTCAAAAAGGTGCCACGCCCCCTTTAACGCCCACAATCGGTTATATACGATTTTATTTAAATATAAATTTAAATATTTCGGAAAAGTAAAAATGCAGTTTTATTGTGTTTAAAAATACCTATCGAAATGTAGAAGGAATTTTTCAAATCGGACCATTCGTTTAAAAGTTATGCGTGATCAAAGTTTCTATCTCCATCTCCCTCGCACTCCTTTTACCTGAGTAACGGGTATCTGATAGTCGGGGCACCCGACTATAGCGTTCTCTCTTGTTTTGCTTAGAATTATTTGAAATACCTACATTTCGGATTTGAAATGTATTATTCTTGTTTTACTGTACCAAAGATTTTAAGCGAGGGATATAAGGGTGCATACCAGACCAAACCTTCACTGATCTTCCTCGATATTCCCTCGAAAGTTTATACTATGGATTGTTCTAAACAAATGCTGTGGATCCGATACTGGGGGATTGCAGGATCCGGCGAGACGGCGACGTAGACGACGACGTCAACGCGAACGTCGGATGGTTACCATTGGTATGTATTGAGGAATGGAATTGATGGATTGACATATTGAGCAACTGATATGCTGTGGCCAAGTGTGTGTGAGTGG
Source organism: Drosophila fuyamai (assembly GCA_018153365.1). NCBI lineage: Eukaryota > Metazoa > Arthropoda > Insecta > Diptera > Drosophilidae > Drosophila > Drosophila fuyamai. Next base: position 5,465,473 of record JAECXW010000758.1, read on the forward strand.
GCGGGTTTGATGATCAAGTGCTTCTATAAATCCATAAAGCCTGGAGTGTTTGTTTTCGTGGACTCTAGCGATAAGGGACCTTCGCTTGCCTTGCAGATATTGCAAATCAGTTTTTAGGGGGTCAGTCTGCTGGAGAGCTCGATGCACAATGGAAGCGGGTCCCCTGGTTACTTTCTTCGTACTCCTGCTGATTGGCTTTGTGGCCTACGCGGCCCTCCAGGTGATCCTCAGATCTTAGTGATCCCTTAGTAATCCTCTAGATTCTGGTTAACCCTCTGTTGTTTTTCCAAGTTCGCTGTCATTTGGATCTTGAAATTCTGCTGCTCCAGGCCGCGAAACTCCCGATTCGAGATGTGTAAGTTGCAATGTCTTTTGATTGTTTGACAACCGGGACGTCGTGTATATTGTATATCTGATAAATGGAGCAACTTTTATGGGGTATTGCCAAGCAAACATGGCGGACAATCTAATCTCGGGCGACTAATCAATTGCGTGCAAACGGCAAACTATGGCCAATACTAGGCCCAGAAAACGCAGTTGGTGGCTGTAGTTGGGCTCTGATTACTGCCCGCGTCGTTCTGAGTTCCACAATGCACGGATCCGAGCCAGCGATGGATTGGGGCAGTGACTTCGGCCTGCATGTGGCCATCTACCTGGCCCTGGTCCTCTTCTTCTTCTGCCTGATCCCCCTGGCCTGCTACTACATCCGCGTGGAGAGCAGTACTCTGGCCAAGTTCTGCCAGCCGCGATGTCGACGTCAGCAGAGACAGAGGAATCGGATTGCTACTCGGAATCGACAGCGATACGACATCGGAATTGGTAACGTGTGCCAAAAGTGGCAAGAAGGGGAGCCTATCTAATCGGTTAAGTTGGGGGGCGATTACTTTGGCCGCAGTCTTCGAGGATCGCGGAATGGGTCTGATCGCTAATCTGAGCGTGGCTCTGGGCTTTGTGTTCGCCATATACGTCGTCGCCCAGCTTATATACGTAATTATCCCTTGGCGCCCAGCTGATTTACCAGACTTTCAGCCGGAACAATGGCCCCACAACTGATTTATCTATTCGTTTCGTATATTCGATAGCTGGCTAAGCGCATGCACGACTCGCGGACTCGCAATCGTCGCCGAATACGAACTGGTACTGAAACAGTGTGGATATATGTATGGCAGGGAAAAGTGGGAGAAATGTCACCCAAATCGGTCATCAAATGTGGCTTATCACCATGAAATTCCAAAAGTCTTAACTATGTTGACATGCCTACAACGTATTAATTAAAACCACGGTGATAAAATGATAAAGTGATAAATAGTTAATTAAAAATGTGTATAAAACATGAGTAAACTATGTGAAAAATAGTGAACCTGAAGATACGTTTAATACCTATTTTGATTATTTTGTTGGACTTGCATTCAAATTTGAATTTTAGAGTTTTGTTCAGGCTTAGAAGACAATTCGACATTCCTTTTAAAAAACCAATTAATTGGTTTCATATATTAATAACTTCTAATAATGTTATGCATTATCGCTGATGTGCCGGTGTTAACTGGTTAAATTTGTTTACAAATTTTGATTGCCAGGAAGTAGCTTTTAATGAGTCTAAAAACCTTATCGGAGAAAAAAGAATTGCCCTATATTCGACCTATAATATTTGTATTATGAGTGATTTCCCATTTTAATAAGGTTTTTGTAAGAACTAGAACTTTATGGCTTAAACATTTATTTAATTCCAATATCTCTGTTTAATTTATACAAATTAAAGTTAGTCAGCTTACAAAAATATATTTAATTTAATTATAAGACACAAACTCTCTGTTTCTGCATACTCACCTTTTGTCCTTCGATTTCTTGCAGACCGCCAGGGCAATGTGTTCAACGTGCCGGAGGAGCCTTCCGGCAATCGCTATGGCGACATATTCTTCATTGAGCCAGGGAGCGTAGAGGCCAACCGCATCCGCGATCAACTGGAAAAGGACGAGAAGGATTTGCCCAGCTACGACGAGGTGATGCGCATGTGCAACCTGACCACGCCCACGGCAGCGGCAGCGGGGACACCGCAGCCGCCCCTGGGTGAACCCGGTCCCATTGGGATTGCGGCACTGCCGGCTCCTCCATACTCCGAGACCGATCCTCATGCGGCCGCCGGAGGAGCCACGATCATCGCGATGGAACCGATGGAGCCCTCCACCTCGAGAGCCGCACAGATCCCGCCCAGTTCTGGCTCCAGCCCACCTGCTCCTCCGCCAACCGCGGTATGATCCGCCGGAGTCACGGGGAAACGGAACTGAAGCATTCGCCGTGCCACTCTGGGCCACACAGATGACTGTTTGTGTGCGCTTTCAGTACAGAAATGAACTTGTGTGATCTTATTGAGTACTACATACCTAGTTAAGCGGTAGAGATTAAGCGTCAGCTATTGTAAATACATATTTTAAGAGTCTAGGATGAAAATTAAAGTGAGTGAGTTAATAGAAATCAAGATGGTTTATACTTATGCAGGAGTGAAGTGAAACTAGGTTTTCTTACTAATGAATTAAGTGTTCTTACAATGAATTAAGGGATAAAATTTATTGATAATATACACATCAGTTAGATTGAAATTAAATTAGTGGGTAAACTAATAAATTAATGTGCTTAAAATTTGGTCTTAATTAATTTAAAACAAACATCAGTCACGTTTCTAAAGTATAGTCGAACTTTCATAAGCGAAACAATTAGAATCAGAATAGCTTTAACCTGTTATTCTAATTTCCATTGTCAATAAGTCTCGATTTACTTGATGACTCATCGAGTAATGGATTTAATGAGAGTTATGAACGAACTAAAAATATAAATTCTAATTTATCGTAAAGCGGAATATTTGGCGAAAATTGTAATCATTTTTAATTATTTACACTGCTATGGTGTAGATTAAAATTCGCAATGAGTGGACGACAAGCTGCGCTTAAAATGATTCACTTGTGATTCAGATTAGGCTTATGCTTATAAATAAAAACATGTGACCTAGCACCATCAAAGCTTATAGAAAAATAAACTCAACTCAAGGGGAAGTTTTGCTATACTGATGATGGATTCTATGTATATTTGCTTTAGGCAGAGTTTCACACAATCCCTTTTTAAGCTTACGGTAGACAAATTTTATTTATTGTTATTAGTTATCAATATGTGTATGTGTCTTCTTATATTCATATTGTATTGAGAAGTCAACAATTATACAGCTAAGCGCAGTGTGAATACCGAGAAAATACAATAAATTATAGGTGGACTTCAGCAAAACGTTGTAGACTATCACATAGATAAACGGTATTCGTGGGAGCTAAAGCTATTTACAGAGAATACACTTGTAAGATTATAATAAATAGTTGTACGTAAGATCGCAACATAATAATATCCAACGGAAAATGCACAAATGAGAAACACAAATTAGGGCAGAGAGGGAATTGTGCAGGACTTGTCCCTATAGATTAAAGAACGATTCGAAACGAACTCGTGAACAGCCAAGTTTTAGATTGCATTGCAATGAGCAACATTCAAAGTGTGTAGAAGCGCGATTTTCTCAAAAAAGCCTCCAAACATCGGTGCGTTTATTCGCTGTTGCTAATCAGCGACTCCTGCTGCTCGTCATCGTTGACCCTGCATGAAAAATAATCCTGATCAAAGGCAGTTCATTAATGGAGAACAAGGGACTCACCTCACAATACTTGGCTTATGGCAACGGCAGACTTTTCTATATACAATTCTGAAGAGCTTCATCAGCGGATCGGAATCGTCGTTTCGCATCAGGAGCGATACGAGAATCAGGGCCAGGAAAATGGGTATCGAACCCATGTAGAACATGGACGAATACGGCTTGTTCTTGAGCAGAACATCGAACAGGATGGCCAGCGGAATCTGCAGTGACATCGCCAGTGTGCCAATCAACGAGGAGGTGAGAAAGCAGCCCCACAACCAAAGTGCTTCGGCTAACACCGTGCCAATTAATCCGTTCAGAAACAGTAGGGCAAACTGACCCTGACTGGGCAGCTCAAACGTCTCGATCTTGGTGAAGTGCAGAATAAAGAATATCGGCCACAGTAGCAGCAGATTCCACAGGCCAACAAAACCTGAAAGAAGGCCATAAGATAAGCCATGATATCACAACCAAATTTAATAAACTTGGCTCACCGAAAAACAAAGGTATATCAACCTTTTCCTCTGTATCGCTTTTTCGCTTAACGAAAACCAGATAGGCGGCGTAGAAGAAAGCACTGAACAGGGCCAAAAGGACGCCTCGCGTCATCTTTGTGTCGTGGAGATCGTTCATGGTGATGGCCACTATGCCGCCAATGTTCATGGACACCGCAATCACCTTGGTGATGGTCAACTTATCACCCGTTGCTGAGGGAAACACGGCCGCCAAGCAGATAATGAAGAACGACGACGTGGAGCTGACCAGCGTTATCATGGCCGTCTCGTCCATTTCCAGGGCCAATTGAAAGAAGTAATTGGCCACGAACCAGAGCAGACAGAACAACAGCGCAGTCTTGGCCGTCTTGTGGTGGGTCTTCTGCCTCCTTATCCTCAAACTTGCTGCATAGGAGAGCCTGGCCATCAGAGCATCGGTGGCTTCATGGGCGGACATCTCCCTCACCTCAGCCATTTTGCTGAAACGCACACTGCGCACACTGGAGTCATCGCTTTCGGTGCCGGATAACGAGTTCGAGGTGCCATTGGTGGCTGGGGCTCCCGAATGCGGCGATCTGATGGGCACGTAGGTGGGATCTCCCTGTAAAAGTAGAATTACATATTATGGTACTTCCTGCATTTAATTTTAACCTGATTTTCTTACTAAAACAGCCTGATTGGTGTAGTAGTTCTCGTCATCAGCATTCTGTTCCATCATCTAAGGAAAAGAACTATAATTTAGTGGTGTTTTAGGCGGATATATCTAATTTCTTACAGCATAGTTTCCATTTTGACGCTCGCAGGACTCTTTCCATGGCGCCAGGATACCAATGACTAGCAGGTAAATGCTGAACATAGATGTTTTGAAGTAGGTGCAGAAGAAAGGCTTGTCAAAGTTGGCCTCATTGTAAAGAAACTAGGGAGAATGTTAATAAAAGTTAGACCGAGATCTTAGAAATATAAAATTTCTCACCTTTGTCAGCTCGCTGGAGGAAACCCAAACCACATCGACTAGTATCAGTATTGATATGCCCAGCAGCAGTTTTTGGGTGCGACCCAGCATGATTTTCCGACTTATTTTCGAATGTTTTCCAAACGAATTATGTTTATTTTTCAGCTGTAAAGGGAATGTCTTTCTCCTTCGGTTATCTGTAGGCAAATAACTATTTACGTTTGTGCCGCCAGCGATTTAGTTTCATTTTTGCGACTTTTTTGGCTTATGCTTTCCGAAAGTGATAAAGGATCGATTCGAATATGGTTGCCAGAGAGATAGGCCTTCGAATTTACGATATCATTGCAGCTGAAATGGATAAAAGGAAAAGTGGGTGGGTTAGTGGGCGGACAGGACCTGCATTTATTGATTTTGTTTGAGTGGGTGCGGCATTATTCGAGGCGTAAATTACTATTTAACACGTTCGATTTCAGGTGTTTTTTTTTTCGGGGGGTAACGACTTGATTAACAAAGCCATTGGCCAATTAGCATCTGTTTCTCCAGATATCTCCATCCAATTACGGATTAATGCTGACTGATGAGCTCAAAAGAGTAAATTGGTATAAACAAATTAGCAAGATTTTCGGGCTACTGACTGATAAGATAGCTTCGGAAGCCAATTGTTTGGTGGGTAAATAAAAATACATTTTGGGGGGCGGGCGTAGTGGGCGGAGCAGGTTGTTGATAAGAGCCCAAAAACAAAATCAATAAATGCCAGCGGCGATATGGCGACTGGAAAAGCAACAAGTCTGCTAGCCACCACTTAATTGAGATATTGAAAATAGTTAAACGGTAACGCCTGGCTAATTTATGCAGTTTTATATATTTATATTTACTTAGCAATGGGTAACTTTTTTTCCTGTCCAATTGCCGCAACACTTTTTTGAGCTTTTTCCGTGTGTAAAATTATTTTCTTTGTTTTTCTGTTTGACCGGCCGAAATGCAGAAGCTTATCTTTTGATTTCGTTCGCTGGGTTTGGGGAGTTATGTGCGTTATAATACTGATTCTGATTATAATTTTTTGATCCGCACAGCTGGAGTCGTAAAAGTGTGGCCATAAAAGGGCAACAACAAAAGATACAAAAATATACCAACCATGCGACTATCGCCGTTTTAACGGCTCGTTTAAACAGAAATTCTGGCAACGCTGGTTGCGAGGGAAACTCCGCTGGTTGATGAGTGTATTGGCTATTAAGAAATATGGCAATATTGTTAGCCCGCAAGCCGTTGACTTTTAAAAAGCATGAGTTATAAATAATATATAATTTAAAATACTGGTTTGAGGAAAGCAAATCGTTAATAAACAGCATAAGATATTCTATACTTTTTACCTGACTGACTCATTGAATCCTCATATAATTAATTCGTTTCATTTTTCTCAGAGTTTGATGACTAGTTATTTACTTATTAGTTGGTGAAATCAAGTTTTTCTAGTCCTATGACTACTGAGCTTCAATATATATATACAATTATGTGAATTGTTATCTGACAAGCATAGTTTATTTATGAAATCAGAAAAAGTAATAAAAGTATGATAAACATTAGAGTTTATAAGCTTAGTCATTACGATTTTACTAATTTTTTAATTTGATTGGTTATAAAATAATAAGTTCTGATTTGAAATATTCAAGTCGGGTAACTTATCGATAAACAGCCTAGCGCCTTTTGTGAAAAATACTAAAAATACCAATTAAAAAATCGATAATTGCGGCCAAGTGCGCTAATTTCAAATGCAGTGCTTATGAAAGCTGGACATTTTTTGTGTTATTTTGGCACTTGACAATCAACCATTTTTGACTACCTAATTTATGCAAACAATGCTGACAAATTACTTGTGTACGCGTGCAATTTAAAGTGGAATTATGCCGTCACGCCTGTAGGACACGCACACTGCGAAATTTGGCGGTCGCAAATGATATTCAAATACCCGGTTGATACTCGAGATTTACGCCGGAGACAAAGCCATCGCCTCCGGCCAGGCACACGCAAACTGAACAGAACAGAACGGAACGGACCGCATACCCATGGCTCAGTTTCACTTTCATCACTTCAAACCCGATTAAGCACCTCATTTTATGTGTTATTTATCTACTGATTGGATGGCGATACGGGACAGAGGAGCCCTAGCCCTCCAGCTTGGAGGCTTGGGTTGGGGTGGCCTGGTCTATTGCCCTTGTTATTTTCCACTCGACGGGGTGTTCGCCGTTCGCCATTCGCCTTGTCTTGCCTATTAAAAGACGACAAAAATACGCGTATAAATGCCACATAAAACAATACAAAGAATAATAGGCTACCATTTTTCACCACCCCGCCCCGCCAATGGGCCACACCCACTTTTGCGAGTCTGTCAGGCAGCCACTCAGTCGGCGACACCTGTCAAGCCCCCACTTTCTCCGCTTTCCCCACGCCGCTCCCCACTTTCCCCAGGCGCGTATGTGCGTAGGCATAAAATAAATAAATAAAAAATTGACTACCAGACGAGGACCCATTGGGTGCTATGCCGTCTGTCCCTTTTTCGCCCGGACCGAAAAAATAATATTATGTCGACCCATTGAAACGAGCATGATGTAATTTTCTTTTCCGTTAAGTTTCATTTGCTCGCTGAGTGAAAGTGGCTTTCCCATGTTGACACACACATTTCCCTTATGATTTTCGGGGCAGGTGCTGCAATGCCAGCATTGGTAATTTGTGAATTTGCAATTGTAAATTCCGTGCCTTAGTCGAATGACATAATTCCGAGGGATTCAATTATATTGCCATATTACATAAGCCGATTACAGCGATGATAACAAAGCATTAAACTCATTAGGCGGCCACTCCAACAAATGTCAAAACGGAGACAATGGCGGCAGGACGAGAAAAGGAAAGAGAGGGTCCGATTGGCAGTGACAGAGAGGCGAGATGAGATGGCAGCTGGCGGAGGCCATGCCCATTAAATGAACTTATCAATAAAAAAATGAAAGCAGCGGGAAGGAGCGGAAAAAACAGCACACACCCCCATCAAGAATACAGGAGAAAGTCTTTAAGTGAAATCAATATTCAATCCCGTAATATTAATTACTATGAATTATTGGTTTTTATTAAAGAATTAGGAATTTATCCTTTAAGGACTATACAAAAATAAACAAATAATAATAATAATAAGATATATTTGCCTAACTCAACTAAAATATTTTGGAAAACATCTGCTTTTCTTGGTAGTAATTTGTAGTAGTTATTTATGGTAAATTAAGCGAAAGGACTGTTGCTATTTACATCATATACAATTTTCCTTAAAACGAATTTGATCATTAATTAATAAGGTTGTCAACTGCCATATTTTCCAAAGAATTATTATATTATTTATGATTAACTACCATATTCTCTCTAAGAAACACACATCCTTATTTTGATAGTGATATTTTCTTCATAATTAGTTTTCGATTGGAAAAGCAACTAATGCCGTAAGTTAATCACAAAAGATGTATTTAGCGAAGCTCAACTGTAGAAGGACAACAAACAGTGAAGGGAAAAAAGTCGAGAAAGACAATAAAGGCAAACAGAACATAAATTGAAGCAGGCCGCGCCAAATATCAACAAAAGCTTGCCCGGTGGGTGGCAAACACACTCGCGAACACCCAAATGCGCTGGCCCAAGCAAAAGAGAGACAGGAGACGGGGAGAGAAAGGGAGGGCGAGAGAGCGCGCAGAAAACAGCGATATCGCATATCAAGAAAAATCACAGCCAACAAAAAAATAAACCCAAAATTAAATGTCCCCAGTGGACATACAAAAAATGAAAGCAAGGGAGCTGGAATGAAAAATGATTGACTTTTATGGTGTAGCGCATATTCGGTCTTTAACATAATATTTGTCATAAAATTAAGGGCTGCCCGGGAAAGAGACGGGGGAGAGGTGGAGAGGGGCAAACATTGTCATAAAAAATTTGCTAAATGCCGGCACACACAGGAAGAGCTTCCTTTTGGCCAAGGCACAAAAGTTCATGCAGTTCACAAATTGTGCGAGACACATACACACACACACAAGCACACGCACACACATATGCGCACATTTCCGGTTAAAATAATAATGCCCAGGATTGAGAGGGGGTGAGTGGGGGCAGGAAGGACGATAGCTACCAACAAAAGCAATAATTATGGCAAACGAGTTTGCCTCGTCTTACGCCTTTTGTCGCCCATTTTCCTGCTTTGACATAAGCCTTAACCTACAAAGATGCGGAGAACAGCCTTCTGCCCAGCCAACCACCGAGCCACCCACTGAGCCACCCCCCACCCCCTCTCCCCCTCATACAAACGCAGAGAGACACCCAATGCTTTTGCTGTCATGTACAAGCAACAAAGCAATCGAAGCTGGCCCCTCATCCCGGCAAAGAAGCCGACTATTGTTGGCCAGCTACCAAGCTACCCCTGCCCCCTTAACCAACCCCCCCTAACCAACCCATTTTCCACCCCCCAACCACCCCCCTTAGCCTGTCTCCCTTTCCTTTTCTGTGTGCTTGTGTGCAGGAAATTTCGTTTTATGCGCGAGACAAATCGCACCTTATTATGTGAGTCGCGCATGTATGTGTGTGTGTGTGTGTGCCATTGCAAGAGTATGGATGAGTGGGCGGTGGGTGGGCAATAAGGGGGCTTGTGCAGACATTCGGTGGCTTGGTGTGTGCGTTTCGACTTTGCGACGAGCCATTATCCACACTCATGCACCCACGCTCTATCTATGGCTTTATCACCCAACAACAACAACAACAACAACACATTCGCCCGCACACTCGCACACACCCATAGGAATTTACATTTTACGTGCTGCATATGTGTACCGATGCGAGAGAGTGTGGGTGAGTGAGGGTCCTTAAATGGTTGGCCGGCGAATGCGCTACTCCACTACTCCCGATTTTATCACATCTGACTGTAGTCAAACTAAAAAGAACGAAAATAAAACTTCAAATTGCCCGTGGCTCAAATTTAGTTTTGATCAATGGCAGTTTATCAATCTTACGATTTGGTTGATGTCTCTAAGGCATTTATTTGGAATACTAAATGCGAAAGATATTGAATAAGTCAGATTTGATACCTTTCTTTAACAGTTATACGAAATAGAGACCTGATTTTTACGGGTGTTAGCTTGCTTGGAAAAAAACTTGTAAAAGAACTATTCTTTTTACAATACTAACTCATAGAAAATAGTACCTGTTAAGGAAAAGCTTATCCTGTTCGGTTTAAATCGGACAAGATTCAAGATGTTTTCAGAAGCTTGCCTTCATAATCTTCTTTTATGTTTTTATCTGCGCATTTATTTTGCCTCCCCTGCCATCGCGAAGATTGCAATAACCTATTTTGGCTAACCGACCTCCCAACCACCATCCGCCTTCGCTTTTATTGCGCGCATTTAACCGTATCTCCAGCGCCATCTCCAATGGCTGGCAGTTCGCAGTTCGTAGCTCGCATAATTATCAGACAGCAGGTCCCATTTGTGGGTCAAGACGGACCGAACGAGTCTGAGTCCGATTTCGAATCTGAGTCAGAGTCATCGTCATCATCGATAAGCGCCGAGCATTAGTTTAGTTTCCCTTTTGCCTTCCAGCGTTTTCAGGAAGGCAGCAGACACCACGCCCGCTACAACAACAATGGGGCGACGAAAAGTAAGGAAGCAGCAGCAGCAAGAAGCGGCTGTCGACTCCCTTCAAGCTTCTTTTTATACATAAAATACAGTCGAACTCCTTTAAAATTGACTGGTCCTTTAAGCTTTAGGCAAAAACCTTGTTAAGTCCAAATTAGGGAAGTTCGAATTCTTTAAGTTGGACTTCGATATTTTTGTATTAAGCAAGTGCTCGAAGTATGAAAATAACTTTGCAATTCCAGACAAACTTCCATTGTGGAGAGCACATGTCACCAGGTCATAATAATTGCCGCCCAACGTGGGGCTTGCCTTGTCGAAAGTTCGATTTATAGAAGTTAGACTGTGCTTTTTGGCGGCATTGTTTGTGTTTGCTTTTGTTTTTCGGGTGGCGCTGGGTATTGGGCGGTGGAAGGCTCTCTGTGCATCCGCTCGCCGCGTGACTTGCCCGAGGGATTTGGGCTAAGGCGGGGGATGTCCTGCCGCTGCCTCCCTTTTTATCACATTGTTTGGCCGCTTTGTGCCTGCGCGAAATTTCATTCACAAAACTTGCCTCTGCCTCCCGCCGCTTCTCTGTGTGTGTGAGCGTTCCTTTTTGCCTTTGCTCTTCGTGGTGCGTGTGGCAAAAAAAAGAAAATAAATAAAATGAGCAGAGCGACTTGCGCGAGGGAAGGACTGCGCAAAATCCTTGCCGCTTCCTTTCGCCACCCACTTTCCCTGCCTTGGCTTTCCTCTCGTTTCGTTTCGATTCGTTTGCTTTCGTTTTGGTCAGGCGGCGTCCTTGTAACGGTTATATCTGAAAAGCTAAGCGTCGAAGCTACCTTGGCACGCTAGGAGCCAAAAACCCAAACTGGCAAACTGGGGAATTGGGAAACTGAAACTGCGAAGCTGCGAAACTGAAGCTGGCACTGAAATTGAAGAGGATGCTGCCCCGAGATGCGATGCGATGCGATTGGATGCTCAACTTACCAAACTGTCAGATGCGGCGACGATAACGAGTCTGATTCTGACTAGAAAGCTGTAGCACCCATCAAACCCCCCTCGTCGCGCTTTTAAACTGTCCTGGTAATGCATTCGATAACGTCCTGCCAAGACAAGAGCTTTGCGTATCAATCAGCAAAGGAAGTTTATTTATAAACAGAAAATGAATCAGTTTAATTAATCAGCGGAGCATGAATTCGGTTGATATCTGGGTTATACGGTTAATAAGATGATGTAAAGTAAGATCAACCGTAACTAAGAAAGAAACAATCAATGGATTATTCGTTGTATAGTTAAAGGGTTAGCTTAGGTATATCTTTATGATATATTGAAGATAAAACCATTTATTTTAATTAAAAGGTTGTAAGATATAATTAATAATCAGAATAAGTTAAGATGTGAAATCTTTAAAACCTATTAAAATTTAAAGCCACCGATTTTGTGCAAGCCGATATGGGAATTTGCCTAAATTAAATATTTATAGCTCTCATCCTTCGAAAGAGTATCCATGACTCTTCGTATTGTTCCACGAAGCGGTAAGTTTCCCTTCTAGTTTTCGGTATTATTTTGTTATTTGTGCAGGCATTTTGGTTTTGTTTTCCATTTTCTCAGTGCCTCTCCCATCCTGCCGCACACACATACGCTCGCTCGCCGCAAATTTTCTTGAGGGTTATTCCGTTTCTTATCAATTTCTGCACGCACACCGACATGCGAGTGTGTGGGTGAGTGTGTGTGCGAGTGGTCCTGCCCGTGTGTGGGTGTGCGCCCGCATAAGTTTGACACATTCATATCCATGCCACAAACACCAGCGAGCCATCTTCCATGTTCTCGATGTCCTGGCACTTTCACTCTCCTCGTGGCTCCTTGCGTTCTTCGTTTCTTGGGTTCTTGGTTCCTTGGCTGATTCTTGGGTGGTGTGCTTGTTGTCGGGCGGGTCTGGCACTGGCACTGGGTCTGGGTCCTTTCCTTCCGTTCATCCTCTCTGCTCGTCCTGTTGTCCTTGCATGTGTCACAGTTATTGATTGGAATGCGCATAAATTGAAGCAAACTGCTTTCCAAGCCAAATGATTCTCGCCCGCTTTCCTTCCGCCTTTGTTGTTATATAGTAATCTTTGTATTTTTTCGATTTCTGTTTGTTTTGCTTACCCACTTCACTTGGTCACTTTCGCCGACGCCTTCATCGGATCGGGTGTGGCTAATGTGGCCATGGTCGGGCCTTCCCTTTGATTTGTCGTGGCAGTTACTTAAGTTAATTACCAAAAAGAAAACTTAATAATTCAAGTGCTGTCTGTCCTCCCATTCACTGTCCTCCCATCTTTTGCCCCGACTAACCGCCAACTATTGAGTGAGTGGCTGTTTCTACTTCCACTGACTCTGCTGCTGTCGAGTGTCTGTTTGAAGGTCGGCGCGGCCTTGGATATTCATCGCAATTGGACTGCCGGCGAGAGCTCGGCAGAATATGCATCACCGAAATTGGTCATCAACTCGGTTCACGTTGAAAAGGCTCTTGCGTGGATTATTTCTCGAAAATAACTTAATCAATTTTTAAACTGTCCAAAAGGTCATTGCTAACTAAAAAATTGAACATGGGCTAGATTTAGTTACTTTTAATTGATATTATATGTAAGTTTGAAATGCTATTTTCTTAAATGTAATAATAAATAAATAATTTAATAATAAATTATACAAATAATTATATTATTTTTAAAGTCGTTGGAGTTGGCAAAAAAAGAATATCAACTAAGAGAAATTTAAAATGTATCTTTTTATCTGTCTAGCTTATATCTGTGTGGTAAGGAACCAATTTCAGTTTTAGATTTATCCGATTTTCTAAATAAGGTAACATAATGAAAATCTGTAAGTCAGCATTAAAAGTTCTTAATGAATTGCCTCGATCAAAATAATATTGCGACAACATTCAATTGGTTTTCCTATGCCGCATCAATTGTGAACCATATTAATTGGCCGTGTCCCCATTATCCCGCCGCTAATTGCCAATCAAGTAGCTGCAGGATACCGGAACTGGGGAACTGCATCGCCTCCCGAGGCACCTGGCAATTATCTCTCCATCGACTGCGACAACATCCCGACTTCGCCTGACTTTGGCCTAAGCTGGCGGGCGAAACTAAAACACGTCGAGTGGGATTAAACGACATTATAGGGTATTACACATTTAGGCCAAGTGAGACAAAGACAAAACGCCATAACGAAATGCGCACACAAAAGCCAGAGACCGAAAAGTAAAAGTAAAGACAAAAACAGAGGGACAGTACGGGATGAAAGGGACGATGGAAGGGGGCCAGGACGAAATAGATGAGTCGAGTCAAGTGGGGACTTCTGAGTGACTCTCTCTCTCTTCCCGCCCGTGTGATTAAGTGCCCTGCAGCAAGTAATTCTTCTTACTTCAACTCGAACTGGCCCTAAAAATGGGTTTTCGAAATCTCTGCTACTTAACAGCGGGCTCTGTTAAAGGACGAAAGCAGGACGAGTCCTGGAAAACGGCGGAGAGCGACAGCGCATGGGAGAGCAGGCGGCTCTCCTTTGTCAGCTGCTGTGCCCTCGGGCGTGAGTTCGTCCGAGCATTCGGGTGAGTTCGTGCAGGCCTCGGCTCCTTGTGGACCGCTCGCACATTCCAGTCGAGCGCCATCTGCAATTGTGGCACAGTCAGTGCCGTTTGGGGCCATCAGCAGGAAGCAGGATTGTACGGTATTTGTCCTGCGACGTCGCGTCCACAAAAAACACACCAAATTCTAGCCAGTAAAAAAAAGAAAAACAGCAGCAGCAGCAGGAGCATCCAGCCCTTCAGCGTACTCAGTGAATCAAACGGTACTCGGGTCCTCAGACTTCTTACAGTGGCCGGGGGCGATGGCTAGTCTGCGAAACTAATCCAAATATAACCCTAAATCAAAGCCAAAAACGTAATGTTAACCGAATAAAAAATAGCAAAAAAAAAGAAGCAGGAAAATCTGCCAAGCATAACTCTCGAGCACTGCCTACCACGCCACGCCCCCCGCATTCGACCGTGTGTCCCCGCCCACACATGCGAAAATAACCGTTACACGGCCGTTGATGCTGCGCTCTGCGAAGAAGAAGAAGTAGGGCTACCACCCCCCTACCCCCCATCCACCGAGTATATAGTACATATTTACCTATTTACATATTTGCACATAGGTAACCAAGCCGAGTATTTGCCACTCGAAAAAAAGTGTTACCAAAGTGCTTTCGAACTCGTTAATTCTCGCCCAGAAAAACGGACGGTTTGCGCCCCCCACCAAAATGTTATATAATGCAAAAATTAATGCCCCCGCATTTCGGGGAGTTTTTCGCTCGCCCATCATAATGCCGTTCGATTCGCAGCGCATATATACGTATATATAGAAAAAAATACCCAAAATCCGAAAACAAAAAACCCAAAACCCGCTAAAGAGTGTTCCAAAGTTTTCGTGCTACGTTCCGGGCTTATATAAGCGGCTGTTGTACTGAAATGAAAGGATCCCACAGCCAGCACACGCACCAACAAAAAAAAAAGAGAAAATCCTTATACATATACACCTAGCCACGAGTGTGCGTGCGTTCGTGTGTGTGTGTGCGTGTGTGTGTGTGCGCAGTGTCAACGCAGCAAATAAAACAAAAGTGAAAGTTAACACACAAAGAGCGAAGGCAGAAAGCCTGCGAAAAGAAAGCGAAGAGGACAATCGAGGATTTAAATGAAACACGAAAAATGCTGAATAAAAAAATCTAGAGTCCTTTGTGATACACACGTTCTCGAGGGTTATTATAAGTCAAAAGAAAATGATTTGGGACTTTTATTTCCATAGGTTTGGTTTGGCTTGTATTTGAAACATGCTTCTTCGATTTCCACTTCTTGGATTTGAGGCTCTAACACCAATACCAATGTAGAGGGAAAGCCAAGAGAGGCACACACGCATAGGCTTACCACCAATACAGCGAAAGGGGCGAGTTCTTTTGGTCCTGCGGCCTCTTCCACTTATTCCTCTTCATCTTCTTCTTGTTCCTAGCCAACTTCTTCTTCTTGGCTAAAATACGAAGAAAAAAAAGGGAAAAAAGTGGCATGCGGAGTGCTTGCCTGGCTGCCCTAAGTAACTACTCACGCACACAACCGCGCTCGCAGGACGAAAAAGAGAGAGCGAGCGAGCGCGCGTGTGTGTGTTAGTGTGTGTGTGGGTGAGAGAGCCACGGCTTACACCCACGAA
The DNA here is from genome assembly GCA_018153365.1 of Drosophila fuyamai. NCBI lineage: Eukaryota > Metazoa > Arthropoda > Insecta > Diptera > Drosophilidae > Drosophila > Drosophila fuyamai. The sequence goes on from JAECXW010000758.1 coordinate 5,481,429, forward strand.
TTCGAGTCCTCGTGCTCCTTGTGTGGATCCCTGCGTTCGCTGTTTTTGTGTGTTTGCAGCGAAAGCCAACAAAAACAAGAGAGAAAGCAGAAAGCAGAAGCAGAGCAGCGAATTATATAAATTTCTTTGCACTGCCTCCGAGTGTGTGTGTGTGTGTGTGTTAGATATACGGGATTTCCACGACCGTTTTTTCGGCTTTCTTCTTTTGTGCGGTGTTCGCGTTCGGTCGGTTTTACCGTTGAAAAGCTTCGGCAAAACGAAGAGCTAGTGCCATCTCGCTCTGTGCGAAAAATCTTAAAAATAAATTAATAAAACTCTGGAAAAAAAGCCACCAATAACCCCTTGAAAAGTTATTGCTAATCACTTTTCCAAGAAAAAGAAGTTCCCAAAACATATTCTTAACCATTAGCTTAATGATTTTGAGAGAGCGCAAATAGAGCGCATTGAGAAATCGAGAGCGTGAGCGCACAAAATATTTTCGAACATGCCCCCCTTCCCCCACTTTTTTTTGACTGAAAAACACACATTAAAATCGGAAAAATGCCCCTAAAAGTGCCTAACCACAACTTCTTTGTCTTTGTGCAGATTTCTTAATTAATTAATTATGTGAGCAACCCAAACCCCAACGTAAAAGATAAAAAAAGAAAAAAACCAATTCAACGAAGCAAACGAATTTCAAAATGTCCAATTCCAATTCCAAGGTTATTGTGCACCACCAACCAATACAACAATAATAATAATAATTAAATAATAATAGTATGAGAATAACAGAAAATTAAAGCGTTAAGCGGAGTGTGTTTTTATCGAGAAAATCGCGGCCCCCAAACAAAGGTGACTATACGAATGCTGGCCAGTGATTAGCTGGCGAAAGGAACTGGGAATCTGGCCGGGATTCATGCCGCTGGATGTGGACGACGCAGGGCAGCAACTGAAGCTGGAGCGGCTCTGGCGGAGGGATCAGAGGGATCAGACGACGGATCGAGAGAGAGCCGATCGCCAACCAAGAATACCGCTCCGCAGCCCACACTACTGATGATGATGGGGCCATGAGCCCATCATTACTCGCATTGAATTGGAGTCGCAAGCGCGTCTCAAGCGGGCCTGCACCATGCTAGCACCGCCGAACCCGAGGTCAATATGCGGCCAGGACCCGGGCTGGTCGTGATGGCGCTTGCGTTTATTTCGGGGGCTCGGCGTGGCAGCAGCAGCAGCATCAGCTCAGCAACAGCAACACCAACAGCGGCAGCGGCAGTAGCAACATCTGCAGCAGCAGCAACAGCAGCAGCAGCAGCGGCGGCAGCAGCATCATCCGCAGCAGCAGCAGGGGCAACCACATCGGACGGCGGTGGAAGGGGCAGAGGCAGAGGCGGCGGAGGCGGAGGAGTTGCAACCACGTTACCGTCCACTAGCGAATCGTCGTCGTCGTCATTCGCTCGCAGCTCTGGCTCATACCTGCTGCCCATCTTCCTGCCCCACCATCTCGACTTCGCGCTCCAGTTCCACCCACAACTGCCGCCGAGGGAGTACAGCCAGTACCAGGCCCACTCCGAGTCCTGGATAACATCGAGGATTGCGGACAGAAGGCAGCAGAGGCGAAGGCGCCGCGAGAGCAGCAGCAGCAGGGATATAGCAGGTAGGGCAGGCGGGACAGGATTGGGAGCAACGGGCGGAGGAACGGCGGTCACAGCGGGCACAGAGTTCGGCGAGGCCAACAACCACGAGGAGGCGGAGGAGGATCGCGGCCTGACCGTGCAGTTCCCCTCCTCGCAGGCCTACGACGAGGACCAGGACATCTTTGCCCTGGTGGCCGAGGACGATCTGCTGTCCGAGGAGTCCTTCGATCGCCTGATCAAGCTCAACGAAGACGCCGACGAAGAGGACTACAATCTGCAGCAGCAGCAGCAGCAGCAGCAGTTGCAGCGGCAACAGCAACCCGAAGCGGAAACGGAAATAGACACAGAGCCAGAGAGCGAGACGGAGACAGAGACGGAGGCGGAGACAGAGAGGGAAGCCGAAACGGAAACGGAAACTGAAACCGAACAGCAGCAGCAGGACGAGAGCCGACTGATTGATGAGGGTGTCCTGCAGCATAACGACAACAGCAACAGCCACTCGAAGGAGTTCGCCAACAGCTACGATAATAACAATAACAAACGAGAGGCCAGCGGCCACATCCTTGATGCCCAGACGGCCCAGCTGATTGGCCACAAGGATAACAGCCTGTCCGCCGTGGCCACCACCGAGTCGGCAGGAGCAGGAGCAGGAGCAGCAGACAGCAGCACCACCACATCCTTGCCAGCACCCGTGGATCTGAAGAAGTCCATACTCGGCACTGCGACTTCGTTAACACGCCTTAATCCTTGGATATCAGCCTGTGATCTGGCACAGCCGGGCACAGCAACCGACTTGCAGGTGAGTCTAATGGCTTCGTCTCGACTGTTTCTCTTTGGGATCTGGGGTTCATCTGGGATTTCTCAGTGTTTGTTTTCCACCCCAACCATTGGCACTGTGGGAAAATATATACGATTCCGGACTAACAATCATTTCTTATTAGTACACAAATTTAGAGTAGTTTTTTTTTCTATTGAGTACGCTTTTGAGTCTTGTCTTCATGTGATTTTATGCGATATTAATTTAAACTATAGTCTTTTTAGCATTTTTTTTAAGTTAAAAAATATTCTATTAGAAACCTTTGTTTAAAATTGATTAGACAAGTGAAGAGGCTCTTGTAATTTTTCGTATATTTTAAAGAAATATGAAATTTAGCATTCCGATTTTTTGGGCCTTAGTACAAAATCAAAATGCTTACACTTTTATAATAGAAAAGCTGATAAACAACAAACTCCAGTATTTATATTTAATACTGAAGCAAATATTGCTATGGTTTTTAAGCAATAAGCTACTTTTTCGCCAAGAGGAAAGTATTGCATTTCAAAGATTCTTTTTTTTTCTGTGCAAGAAACTGTCAAGCAATCGACCACAAAGCTCGGCTTAAGTGCACACCGATGCAAATACGAGGAGCACGCACAAAGGACCTCTCGAATGCATATACAAATTGTGTGCATTTCAAGGAATTCTCGGTGCGACAGGCAAAGGTCCCTGGTCATTGCGATTCAGTAATATTGAAAGCTGCTGTCAATTGTTGGCCATCTCGATGGCTTTTCCCGGAAGAGAGTGCTGCCTACTTTAGAGGGCAAAACTAAAAAATTTTGGGAACAGAATTTGATACTTTTAAAGTCAATTAAAGTTTGGCAAACGGCAACCTTACGTTTTTCTTGGAATAGAGCCTGCCAACAAGGCCTTTTGCACATTATTATTGTCGCTATCGAGGCAGCTACTTTGGTTTTGTTGGCTTGCCACTCCAAACTGCCAAAGGAAAAAGTGATTTTTTTTTCGCCGCTATACTGTGTTCGTTGTCACAATTGTGCGCCACATCTTGGACCACTTGAAGTGCCACGACAGCTTCATCATTGCCGGAATCATCATCATCGACTTCGCCGGAATCATCAGCGGTAGTGCTGGCAACTGGGAAAACGTGCTGCAAATCAACGAAAATGCCTTGGTAATTGTGCCAGGAAGTGGGAAAGGGGAGAGGGGCGGGCAAACACTTTCAAATTGATTTCTTTTTTATTCTTTTTCGACTGCCTCGTTCTTGGTAGCCTGCCAAAAAATCCCAGCTAACCACTCACCTACGGAGCTCCGATCTCCCCTTACTCTGCACTCAATTGGCTCCGCAAAGTGTAATTGAGATCTTAATATTTATTAATGCATTCTCGCCCTAATGCAAATTTAATTGAATCGAATAGTTTCTCGCCTTTTTAGTCTTTCGGTTTTACCAAGACCACAACTAAGTTGGTTCTTCGACTGACAGACAATTAGCTGGAATCCAATTTGAAATGGCAATTGCTTAAGCCGGTGCCGCACTATTGATTTTCCAATTATTGTCGGGGTAGCCGATGTATTTCGTTTCGATTGTCCATCATTCAGCCAGCCGGCAATTAAGCAATTAAATCAATCAAGTCCTTTCGAGGACATGGCTAAGACGGTAAATGGTGTGGTTAAGAGAAAAATTAGATTGGTCTTGAATTTTTCATCAGCTCAATTTACAACTTTTTGATTAAAATTTACATTAATTTAATTGGGATTTTCAGTAGTCTTTAAAATGTACAGCATCTTAAAATAGAGAAGATCCAAAAGCATATTAATCTTTGTATCTGATATTCAGCGGTATTGATTTTCAATACTATATAATGCTGTATAACGCTATAAAATGCTTTCATATATGAATAAACTTAAACTTTATAAATATATATTTTTTGTAGGCTTTCTTTGAGTTCTAGCCATTATTTTTTAAAAGCACTTAAAATTTTTTAAGAATGATGATTCAATTATTAAAAGTCGATTGATTTTACATTTATAGTATTTATTGTATTGAAGATTTTATGAATATTTTGTAAACAAAGTTTTCTAAAACTTAAGCCAGATAATATTAGATTAATTTATGTATTAGGTGATGTTTGTCTTAGGTCTGAATCAGTGTTTCTTTCTTAAAAAGAGACAAGTTTTTGGTAGCTAGAATAGATTACCTTCTGCAGATGTATATTTGCCCTTGTCGACTTCTCCCGTAACCTTTGGCCCAGGGTTTAAAGCAGCTTAGGAAAGGCCGAAAGTGCCGTGATCAAATTGCTGCACAAAGACGTGTCCGAACTTTCAATTAAGCCGTGTCCCAAAAGAGCGACACGCCTGCATTGAAGCTGCAAATTAGCCAACAGTTCTTCAGTCGCCGGGTTTTTAGTGGGTTAAGCTCTGCCTTTTGGCCCCATTCTCTCAGCCCTTCTGCCATTCTCTTTTGGTGGCAGTTTTTGCGAACGCGAGTGCTGAATTTATGATGGCAGGACTCGCGCAGTATTTGGCGGCCTGTTGATGTGTTGATGGCCCAGTGGATTGCAATGCAAAGGCATCCTGCAGCCAGGCCCTTGTCACTGTGTCGAGTGCAGAGGGCTAGGAATATCGAGGACTTGGCGGTGACAAGTGGGTGGATACGTGGCACTTGGGGCCGTGCAACGAGTGCCTTTCGAAACTCAATATCCTGGAGTCGTAGAATGAAAGAATCGAGTTGTGTTGCTTGTTTTCAGGTGATTAAATCAGTCGTATCCTAGGCTAGCAATTTTCCGAGTACTCTGTACTTCTGGTTATTTGCTCTCCAGTGTGTTCTGTTTGTTACAGAGACGCAGACGGAGATGGGAAAAAACACAAACACTCCAATCGAGCATAAAAACTTCATTGGATTCATTAAACTTTTGCCAGTGACTGTGCAAACTGCGAATTGAACTTGCTGTGTTGAAGCCCCTCAAATTCAATTAAAAATCCTTCAGCTTTGTTTGGATTTAATTCAAAATTTTCATAGAGCTTTGCGACCCCCAACATGGCTAGCTCATGGTGGGTTCAACTTTAGCAGAGCCGAGCGAATGTTTATTTGTGTCAAGGATGTGTACAAAATCAATTATTTTGTAAGCAGTTGCCGCTGTTGCAGTTGCTGCTGCAGTTGGTGTTGCTGCTGCGACTGCTGCTGCTATTGCTGCTGTTGCTGCTGCAGGTTGTTATTGCTCCTTCTGGTTACATCATTCGCACTGTCGAGCCATCCAGTCATCGAGCCATAGAGCCATAGAGCCACAGAGCCATAGAGACATCGGAACCCAGCCAGACACAAATAACCGAAAACTGTCATAAATTTTCCGCCCGCAGGCAAATGATTCCACAGAATATCGTCTGCCTGAATGCGAATCTGCTCATTGCCCAGATGTCTATATGCATCAATTGTGGTAATTTCCCATTGCTGTTTGCCATCCTTGCTGCCTGAAGTTTAATTCTCTTGATTTCTGCTCTTGGTCTCGCCATTTCAATCGAATGAAAAGATTGCAATTGATTACAGGAAATGCCATATGCAAATTATTTCGCTTCATGTCGTTTCATTAAAACGAAAGCCGACGAAAACAATGTTGAAATTGGATATGCTGAAAACATATTTTGTCAAGGAATTCTTTGTGTATATATTAAACTTTTCAAACGCATTAAGATTGCATGTGATTAATAAATAAATAAATAAATTAAATATTTATTTTATTTATTTGTAATTTACGATAAAAGTAGTCTATCGAAATGACCCAATTTGGATATGCAATTAAAATAAACTATCAGAACGGAGATAAAATATTTTTATTCCAAACATGCTGTCATAATTTAAAACTTTAATTAATTAAAAATTGGGTGAATGATTCAAGTGATAAAATCATTTAAAATTGTATTTTAAGAACGGGCAAAATTTGTTTTTTTTTGTTTTGCAATAAGATTCCTTGAAAAATCGTTAAGTTATTTTATATAATTTTCTTGATATCCAAAATCAAACTACTACAATTTCACAAAATCTTCAAGACATAACGCCTTAGTCTGCCTTTATAAAAACAGTCTTAGCAATCAAATTAAATATAATTAAATTTAAAATTGAACTGTTGACTTAAATTCGAGTGGCATTGAGAGGGAACTAATCAAAAATTGGCAAGTGAAGAAGACAGATAATTGATGCAGGCCTCTTTGTGGTTCGTCTCCAAAGTCTCTGCTCAAATGCCAGCACATTAGGCGTCGCAACACAGACAAAGTTTAATTAGTTGGCTGCAGATTAGCCAAGATGCTATGCTGGTGGAGCCACCTTCGTGCTGGAATCGCTTGAAACGTTAATTGCCAACAATTTGCATTTTGAGCTTGTCAAATGGGGCCAGAACTTTTCCCAACTCGCCGGAATCGCGTGCATTGATTGGCTCATTAAGGGTGGCGAGGGGCAGGTGGGTGGCTGCCCGGTGATACTTGAATGCAATGTCCAGGCTAAATACACAAAACAATTACATTAACCCGGGGGGCGAATGGGGTGGCAATGGGATGCCACATCCAGCGCATCCGACTAATGCAATTATGCCCAGCGCCTGGACCCCGAGCACGTAGATTGCCAAGGGACTGGGGAGCTCACTAAGTGGAGCACTGCTGCAGTTTTCCACACTCCCATTCAGCCATTTTGCCCCATTTCCCCCGATTTCACCCGTTTTCCCCAGTCCGTTTGGGTTTTTCATTTGTGCTGGCGCAGGGCGTAAATTATTCAATGAGCATTGTTTCAGCAAAAGTTGCAAAATGAATTTCTACTCAAGAATTTCATTACGAGTTCGAAAACAAGTAAATGCAGCAGGGAGAAAGGGAGAAAGGGAGAGAGAAAGGGAGACAGAGAGAGAGAGAGTACGAGTGGTTAACAATGGCCAGGGTCCTTTTCCTCGCTTTCCTCCCTTCTCCACTGCCTGTCCACAGCTGTCCACATGTTTACATCTCATTTCATTAAATTCATTCAACTTATTGTTCTCATTAAAAGGGAAGGATACAGGCCCTCTAACACAAGCGAAATGCCGGCAAATGTTTGACAAATTAATGTTGATAAAATTGTGTGGCATAACGACAGGCGCCTGATCCTGCGAGTGTGTGTTAGGCAAACAAATATGTGATGTGACAGACAGACAGGTGCGTCGCCTTTTTTGCCTTGGTTAACAGCCCTCCTCCTTCCCCTGCTCCTCCCTCTAATCCCTCGCTCTCCCCACAGTCCTTTCATTTTTCCTTTCTTTTTTTGTGTGTTTGTGTGTGTGCGTGTGGCTTTCTTTTTGGGCGCGGTTTTTCCACGAATTTTCGGGGCATTTGTTTGCCCGTTAATGGGGTCTCGTGGCCATATAGATTGATATATGCATAAATAATGAGCGATAAATACAGGCGCTGTTTAAATATGATTAAAATGATATGAACGCCCCCGCCAGCGAGCTCTTCAACTTGATGGATCGCCTTTGTTAATGGCCGTGAAACATAATTCCAGCATTACTGCATTAACATTAACCCCAGCTCCTAATCGGCACTTTTACCAAAATAACACACAATAATTGATTGGTAAATAAAATGTACGCTAAACAGTTTTCAAAGTAAGGCTTCCAAAAACACTAATAGTTTTTTTGCTATTTCGTAATGTGTAGTAAAGAGCTTTATAAGGAAATTATAAAATTATTTTTATTTAACCATTTTTAAAAATGTTGCTGGTGCCTAATAAATCTTTGTTTTCAAAAATCAAAGCCAATTTTTAATTTTTATTAAATTCATATATTGCGTGGTTCACAAATGGTTTTTGGCTGATGCCCACGTTTAATTAACAACAAAGAATATTTTAAACAAAATTGAAGTAAAATGTGTTTAATAAATCATAATATATTCTGTCAATACAAAACATTTTTTCCTGTTTTCAAAAACTAAATTAATTTTGTATAATTTTTATTCATTGCTTGGTTACCTTTGAAAGCAAATTAGTTTTTCTGTCATAAACTGTCATAAGCAATTGGCTTGATTGAATGAACAACGCTTTTACAAAACGGAATTTGTGGAAAATGGGAATTATTTATGAGCCAAATGTGTTAGAAACTAGCAAATATTTGATGACTGAATGAGAGAAATATGAAATTTGCGGGGCGAAAGAAGCACATTTAATTGCTTGCTAAATCAAATACAAATGCCACAAATTCTCGGCAAAGCACTCCATAAAAATCTCACCCTCTGTTTATTTGGGGCCACTTTAGTTGCGTGTTGAAGCCATTTGTCTCATTGGAGTAGACCTCGGGGAGTCCTCACTGAATAATGCACGAACTGTAATTGTCCAGAACGACCTGGCAGCACTCTCGGCTCGACTTGGTTCCGTTCCTTGATTTCTCCTGCTCATATTTCTTTAATACAAACAATTTCCGCTTTATTTGCATCTGATTTCCGCAAGAGAAAATGCTCGGGTGCCCATTTTTGCCTGCCAATTGCACATCGAAAATTGTTGCATAATTGTGGAGCAGACTGGTGCTGAGCTGCTGGATTACACTTGTTATGCAAAGCAATGCAGCTGGCAAATGCGTGCAGTTCGACAATGTGCAAAACAATGCGAAATGGCAGCGAATGGGGGGCGTGGCCGGGTTCATGTTTATGATTTTGACAACAAAACGGCAGCGAATCCCACCCAGCATCAAGGTGAGACCACCCCCCCGCCTCTGCCCCCTGAAAGGGGCAATGGGAGCTGGCCCGGCCATGTGACAAACAATTTGCCTACGCCCCACCTCCTGCGACACCTCAACCCCCCTCCCCCCCTACCCGCACACTCTTACCAAAGCCTGTCCCTTGCGGCTTTCAGCCACGTCAACGCGGCCATGTGTCTGTGCCAGTTTGTATCTGTGTGCATGTGGGTGTTAGCCATCCTCTGCGTTGGCCGGGTGTGTGTATGTGTCGCCTGTCACTTTTTACGCTCCTGCAAAACACATCCACATCCACATCCACATCCATATCCACATCCACTGACGAACTGCATAAATAACTAAGCGAATATGCGGCAACAAACGAATATGTGATACCTCTATGGGGGATACGAACAAGTGCTGGAAACATGATACTACACACTATCAAAACACGACGATTTGATAAACGAGATTGGTTATATAACCAATATAACATTTGGAAAGCAATAGGGTTGACATATATCTAGCAATGTGCCTGTGCGGATAAATAAATGAAGCAAACTATCAACGAAATGATAGCCTTTAAAAATATATGGCATCAAATATCTTGAAAGTTGCCTTTTTAGTAAATAACTGCTAGTAGGTGGCATATTTATAATAATGGTGATTTATACAGCCTTTTGTTATTTGTACATTCAAGGAATTTGGTAGGAGCAAAGAAAAGTAAGTGAAAAAGTAGAGGAAAAAATGGTTGAATTAGTGGAGATACTCTTTCCAACATACTCGTACATTCATAGAATCATGATTCAGTTCGAAGAAAAATATGTCGGAGATTATGTCATGGCTGAAAGTGGTTTAAACTTGGCTCAGACGTATAAACTCAATTGCCAAGCAATTTGCATCGAGTTCCCGGAAATTGTACATTCGAGAACTGAGCTTAGAAAACTCGTATTATCCTTTTCTTCGGCAGGGTATCGTTCACCCACACATTTGTATGCATGCATTTGAAAATTTGAGTGCTGCTTGCGACATGTTCTTGGGCTGTTGTTGTCGTTTCCATTGCCGCTGCATTCTTTTTTCCGCCTGCATTGTTGACAGGCGTTAAAATTTGACATACACACACATATGGTGGCACCAACACATGTGCCGCGTCTCCCTATCAGGACGTCTCTGTGTGAGTGTGTGTATGTGTGTGAGCTAGGACATTGTTTGAATTGCCCGTCGAGGTTAAGCTGTAACATTTAAAGTGTTGTCGGTTCCGTTTGCCGTTTGCCATTGTACATAGTTGCTGCTGCTGCAGTTGCATGTTGCTGCCGTTGCCGTAGATGTTGCTGGTGTTTAGCTCAAGTGCACTTTGCGTTTTTCCCTTTTCTGGGCCCACAAGTTGACATTCCTGCTGCCGAGAAGGCTCTGACGGATTTCAATTGCCCCCCGGCACTCGGCAAAAGTTTTGAATAATATTTCGCTTGCCCAACTAATCAAGGCATTAATTTCCCAGAGCTCAGGGCATTTAGGGGTTAACCGTCCGTCCTTAGTGCCATGTCACATATCCATCAGAGATTGTCGCCGGGCGTAGGCTGTCAAGGGTCAAGGGGCCGGGAGCTCCTCCTCGGACCTCAAAGGACCTCGCCCCCCTTCCTCCTCAACCCATGCAACTGACATCATTGTGTGTGTGTGTGTGTGGGTGAGTCCATTTTCATTGTCTAAGCATTTAGGACCTCGGCTTATTAGACATTGTGGCCCCGCCTCCCCTGAACCTCTAGCAACCTCCGCACAGCCGGGCACAAAGGATCACAGCCACAAAGGACATCCCCGGCCATCCAACACAGGGCATAAATGTGTAGTTGTAGGCGTGTGCCATTAGCCATAATGCATACTCCATTATGCCGGCATTGTTTGAGTTTTTGCGCCCCCCATTCTCCTTTCTTTGGGCGTGTGCAATGTCCCCGAGAGTAGGGAGCTGGAAAAAGTGAATCCACGGCAAAAAATGGTACAATATTTAAAATCAATAGGATTTTATATAGTGAGCTAATTAGTTCTAAATAATAATATAATAGTCTAAAATAGTATGTGCAAGTTGATATCTTTAAGATCAATTTAATTAAATGATTTCAATCACTTTGAAGATGTTTGCACAGGTATATAGTCATGGTTTTATATCATTATCTTGCAATCATTTCTCTTATTATCAAATCCTCTGATTATCCTCATATAATTATTTACTTCATATAATATTTTGAGTGGTGGGGTTGCTCATGCAACTTGCTGCTGCGACAAAAGCCCAAAGTCCAAAGCCATCTGGCTGTCAGTCAGCTTCAGTTTCAGTTTCAGGTCCACAGCAAAGTTAATGACAACTTGCATAAGAACACTTTACCCAGCCGCAGAGACAGACAGCTGGCGAGTGTCCTGCACACATGAATGTTTCAACATCTAGCCAGGAGCCCTTGGCCATTGGCCATTGGCATTCCTGTTGCAATCCCACTCCACCTTACATCTCCACCGGACAGGTTATGAATATTTGAAGCGAACAACCGACTGCATTCAATATGCTCTATATGTAGCCGAACCGAAAATGGGAAGACAATTATGGCCAATGGATTTTAACACTTTCGAGTCAGGAAATATTAAAGACTTTCAGTCGGATGATTTTCTGTTGTGTTCCTTGAAGGGCTTACAAAATTCATGGAAATACCAAATGAATGCGATATCCTAAGAGCTTAATGCAAAGTCCACTTCGCTTCCTTGAAATATGCTTAATTTAATTATTAATTGATTTAAGTGGCGCTTCGACGTGAAAGGTTGCTCATTATGAAGTTGCCAATCGAGCAGAAATTGGAAAGTTTTCAAAGTTGAGAGTTGTTTTGGGGGGCATGGTGTGTGGGCGTGGGCGTGGGCGTGGGCGTGGGCGTGGGTGGGTTCTCACAGGACTTCCGCCCAAGGGCAGGAACTGTAATTTCTTATTTTGCCTGCTGCGAATTGAAGAATTTATCTTTATTTTTTACCCCAGTACATTTCCCCCCCCCCCCCTCTTGTGTACCCCAGCCGCATTGTTGTGCATTGGGCCGCAGCTGGTCTGCCATTAAATCAACAATGGCCGCCCGTACACGTGCTCGTCCTTCTCAACGGGTATGTGTGTATGGGGATGTCCTGTGTGTCTCTGTGTGAGTGTGTGTGGGTGTGTGTGTGTGTGTGTGTGTGTGTGTGTGTGTGTGTGTGTTTTGCTGTATTAGTTTCCCTTTTGTATGATTTTTCATTTGAGTTAAGACCCTCCCCTTGCCAACGAGCCCCACGGCCTGGGCATATTTGTGCGTATTGCAAGTGAAATTCTCTGCTGCTTATTGTTATTGCCCCGGGAACATGGAAAACGATTGAGCGGTAGGATGGGCAAATGGGTGGGCGACTGGTGGAAATGCTTGGGGAAGGGGGCTGGGGCAGGGGCGATGGGGAAAGGGCACACAGGACATTCAGAACACAGAGCTCGGCGCACAGGACACGCAGCAATTGAGAGTTGTTGATTGTTGCATATTACTCACAGCCCGAAAGTTCAAAGGGTCATCGCAGCGGGCAAGTTGGCTCCGACTCTGAATTTGTTCTCAGCTTGGCAACAAGCGCAAAAAAAAAAAGAATTTCCGGTGCATACTCTAGGGAATAATGCCTGTATTGTTCAACCATCGAGTAGTCGGATTATTCGGACTTAAACTGATATTTAAAATGTTACTAAGGAGCTTACAGCATTGCACGCTGTTGACCTTTTCAATTGAATAGTTTTCATCTTTTTAATGATGTATTTATCTTTTAATTTTTAATCAAGTCAAATATTTTTACAACATATTTTTAAACTTTCATCACATATAACGTATTTTAACTACTTAACTAATTAAAATATAATCAATACTTTTGGATGCGCCGGAATTTTAAAAAGTTTTTATTTCTCTTTAGCAATTAGTTTTATTTTTTAAAAACCGAAATAAAGATATTAAGAACATCGATTTCGCTACGACTAATTGGCAGGAATATTCAAGTGAAATATCTATAGAGCGAAACGTAAATCACTTTAAATTAAATAATCTCAAGCATATTGGCTGCAGGCCATAAGCATCTCTCCGAAATGTGCAATATGAGGTGGAAGCAAACAATCGGGATAATATAATTCTTCCTGCCAGGCTCATAAATATTCATGCTATAACCGGAAAACGATTAAATTGCAAAAGGTTAAAGGCTCCTGTTGCAGCTCCAACTTCGGCGAGTTCCTGCTGCTGCTGCTGCAACGTGTATTCCAATATTGATAGTAAATGCCGTAAAGTGTTCTACGGAAATTCTGCAGCCACGCGTACTCGCTTTTCCCGCCCACTTTTCCGCCCCTTCACAGTGTTGTTGTAGCCGCTGCCTTGAGTTTTATGCAAGCATGTGGAAAATTCCAACGAAGTGCGGTCATTTTAATAACAAAAAACATCAGCTCTTTATGCACTCAATGCTCCTGTTTTTTTTCGCCGTTCGCTGCTTTGGCTTCTATTTACTTGTTTTTTTTTTGTTTTTTTTTGCATTTTATGACTTTTACTGTTGTTGTTAGCCGAGCGAAACTTTTCCAATATACCAGTATGCTTTTTGTTTTTCCCGCTGCAGATGGTTGTTGCTCCCCATTGGGTTGCTTTTCCCCAGCGTGTGGGTGCGTTTTGTACTTGTGTGCGGCTATCACAGTCGCTCGGTTTAATTTTTAAATCACACAGGACAGTTAATTAATGGAGGGAAAAGTGGTGTTAGGGACCGGAACTATTTGAATAAATATGAAGTAAATTGCTTTACTTTCACATTTCTGGATAAAGATTTTGGGAGTTGCAGCAAAACCTTTTTAAACGCTCTTAAGCTGTCAGTTTTATTTTCTCCAAATTCTTCAAAACTTTGCCATCCCATGCAAAATATCTCTCCCTTTAGCACTTTCACACTAAAAGATTAAGTGCCATATCAAATCCAGACTGACACTCTCTGGTTAACAGTTTTCTTCAATTGTCAGTCTTAAATCAGGGTTAAAATCTCCTAAAAAGACATTTGACCTTGGAATCACCATCTTTTTTATTTCTTTTTCTTATGTGGTCTCTTGCATGTGACACATCTTAATTGAGATAAAATTATACAGTCTATAAAAAGTTTATCTTTGGCCTTCAGCTTGAGAAGGGATTGTATGGCTCATCATTTTTTTGCTTATTTTTGTGTTAAATGGAACCTTTATTAAAGCCTTATTTAAGCTTTTTAAGATTTTTAAATTGTAATATTATAAAATCTGATATATGAACTAGGAGCTAGTCAAACATATTTTCACAAATTTATATCTTTTGACTACAATTTTGAGATACATCTTAGCAGTAAAGCAATTCATTTTAAAATTGATTTATACCTATTTATTGGCTTTACTGATTACGATTATTTTAAAATAATAAATTCAGAAATAGGAGATCGATGATATTTTGTTTTAAAAAGAACGTAGATTTGTTTGTCTCAAGGATTTATCACAGTTTAACTTTTTAAAATTGTAATTGATAACTTAGAGATTTCATATGACCCCATGAATAACTTTACCTTGCCAAATGAACATTATTATTAACATACCGTTGCCATCTCTTCTCCAATTGCAGGGTCAGTGCTCGGCTGGTACACTGCCCATGGCCTGGGTCGATGAGGGACCCGGGCCCCCAATCTGCCCCCGATCCTGCGCCGAACAGCAGCAACAGAGGCCGGCGGCCTCCAAGGCGAAGCGGAGCGCCACCAGTAACAATAAAGTCAAGTATTTCGTAAACTATAAGACAGCCCAGATGCGTTTGCGCCGCGGCGGGGAGTACGCGATGGACGCCACCGAGAGCAATTCCCCAGCGGCCAGCGAGCGGCCAACGAGCACCACCGACGACCAGGAGGATGTGGAGTCCCCGTTCTCGTTCTCCACCACGACAGAGGAGGCGATGGCGGAGGCGGACGGGAAGGTGCCGGAACCGACGCTGTCCTACAGCCATCTGCATGCCCAGGAGCCGATCCTGGTCCACCAGCAGGGGCAGGAGCAGGGACAGGGGCAGGGGCAGTGGCAGGAGGAGCAGGAGGAGCAACAACAGTGCCTTGAATATCTGGGCGATTCCGCCGAGTCGAGTCCGCAGCACCTGTGCGACCTCCAGTCACCTGCCCATCTGCTGGAGCGGCTGAGGGTCCTGCGGCTGCGCAACTGCTGCGAGAGGAGCGCCTTCAGCGCCCTGCACACGCTGGCCTTGAATGCCAGCCTATCCGATCGGAGCGAGTGCATCCGCGTGCTGACCGACCTGCTGGACGTGGACGGACTGGCCAACAGGATCACCTGCGAGCTGGCCGAGATCCTGTTCCGTTTCGACTGCCGGCAGGTCTACTCGCTGATCAATCAGTGCGACGATTGCAAGGTGAGTCCCAGATTTTGTACCTTAGCAAGAAGCAAGGACCTTAACTTTCCCTCAAACTCCTTGGCCCTTAACCCGTCTAATCCCCTATCTTGCCACTCCCCCAGTCCACACCCCTTTAACCCAATTAAGCCCCAACCTCATTCGCTTTCCACTTTGGCCCAGGCCGAAACTCTTCCGCACCGCGTGACATTTTTAGCTGCTCATTAATTATTAAAGTTGAGCTGCGAAAAAAGGGAAAAACTGAAAACAAAACCAAAACCAAAGGCCCTAAAAAAGCAATTTAGCACTGCGAGAAAATTCGAGTTGTGAGAAATCTTAGATTATCAAAGTTATTATTCTCTGTCACTTGTAAATTATTTTAAATGGTGTTAAGTTTACAAATATAAAGTAGCAAGTTACATCTCAATCAGTTTTAATCTAATCAAAATATTGTTTTTAATATTTGTAATTTTTTTAAGATAAAATATTGGCTAAGGGACTAAAATTTAAATCAGAACCACAAATATTTTTCTTCAGTGCTTGACCAAAGTACCCAAGTTAAGCTTTTAAGGTCTATAAGTTTATCTATTTATCAGGGGCTCTTCGAGCTGATATTCTCCCAGTGAACCGCTACTGCAGCAAAGCAAACGTCAAAAATAGTAAACTTTAATCCGCTAAGAACAAAGGCCTGTTTGCATTTAAAATTACCAACACTGCCATTGGCCATTCTCTCAGTGCAGAGCTCATTGAGGGCTCATGCCGCTTTTGGCCCATAACCAGAGCCAGGACTCTTGTCCAAGGATTCATATTTCAGACTCGTAATTATGGGCCAGCCGCGGAAAGGACGAGCGAGGAGACGCAGGAGTCCGCGTTGCGGTTAATTTGTGGCACTTAAGCTCGGCTGCAGTTGCTCCTCGCTACATAACAACACCAGATTTCGGTTGCATATTTGATGTCTGTTCCATATAATTGGTAATTATTCGTCGAGTGCCGGCCAGAGGTTCCTTTCCTTAACCTGAAAACCTGAAATGGCTGAAGGGGCGAAAGGAGGAGCTGGCTAAAACAATGACTACGCTAATGAGGGTCTCTGTGGGTAAAGGAAAAACCTTTTGAATACTGCAAAATCTCTGCGAGAGCAGTGGCGAATGGAGGCAGTAAAAAAAAAAAAACAGAAATGTGAATTGCGCTGATTAACAAAACTTGAGGCAAATGCTAAGCAGACGGCAACAGAGCAGCAACAACAACTCGGGCCAAAAATACACAAGATGTAAGTGGGAAGCTGGAGGGGGGGGCGTTGGTGGCTCAGGTGGGTTGCAGGTGCTAGGGGCAGACATATGTACACACACAAATTTAAATTTAAATTACGCATACGCCTGGTGGCACACATTTAATGCGCTGTGCAGCCGCAGAGGCAACAACAACAAGGGCTTTAAACTAACCGAAGGATAGGGATTGCAGGGGGGGGGTGCGGGCTGGAGGGAGAAGGGCGTGCGGTGAAAGGGGAAAAGAGAATCAGAGCAGAGAATCACCAGCAGCAGCCTTAACATAATTCTAGTTCGAAAATCGGGTTCTCTCTCTCTCTCTGGAAATCAGTTAGGAGAGAGCTGGTGAGAGATTTCCAGGACCTCTTTTTCTCTCTCTTGCGGTGTCAGCAGGGCACTCTCCCGCTCTCTCTGGCAGCACTCATACTCTCCCGCTCTCGCAGCTTCCCTGGCTTTGGGGATTCTGCAAACTTTTTCGCAGTTTATATAAGTTTCAACAGGCCAATGTTTTGTTATAAATTCCACAAAATTAAAAAAAAAACATATACAAACTTTTAGGCAACTCTCCCGGGAATCCTGTAAGCTTGCCAAACATTTAGTTTTATAATATTTTAATGACCCAAACTTTAATTTGCTTAAGCTTGGCCATTTGCCCGACAGAAGGCAAAGGCATTTCCAGCAGAAACATTTGAATTTTCAACTGCGCGCGCTTCTCTTGCCCTCTTTCTCTCTTGTTGGCCATTCAGCAGAAGGTTCCTTGGCTTTTCCAAAGTGCCAGCCTCGTCCACACGGCCAGATTCCAGTACAAAACACGTTTTTGCACATGGCCCGACCAAAGTTTGGACTTAACCCCGACAGTATCGGTATCACTGGGCTGTGATATCACTCATGGTCCAGTTAACCGATTTAAATACTCGCTCGAATTGCACTGGCCATTGCATATTTATATTTATTTATGATTACCCACCTTTTTCGACCGCAAGTTCGTCTAATTAGTCGCAAAAGGCTTGACATTGCGGCCAACCGCAAAGGGAAAACCCATTGGCCGGAACTCGAGCTTCAAGGCAACGGTTTGTGTCCTTATTTGCGGTTTGGAAAGCAGTTTTGGGTGCAGCTCAGACCCATCTTTGGGCCTGCCCGAAAACCAAAAAGACGTTGACGGTCTCATCATTGCGGCAATTCGATTATTTTGGTCATATTTGTGGAAATTACAATCGCTTTTAGGTACCGCATTATGAGAGGACAATATGCTTCTGATGAAGGGACCATATACTCAATAACTTGACCCTAAAATAATGATACTAAGTACTATTTAATGACTACGCTATTTTGTTCTATTGAATTTGCTCTAAGATTTTAATTATTTTCTCGGTCAAAAATTGTGGTATTTTATGACTCGTAAAAACATCAATTAAGCAAAATATTCACGGCATTAAACATTGCATTAAGGAACTATTTATTACTAATTTTGTCGAATTAACATTTTATTATTATATGACGCGCTTTAAAAATATAGTTTAAAATCAATTATTTAATTAAATTTCCGATTTAACGAAATATTTGTTTATATGGAAAAATGATAAATAATTTATTATTTGTGAGTTAATGTCTGAAAACTCCTTTTTTTCTATCTGTCATATTTACTAAGATGACTAATATGCATTTGCATGCACTAAACAAACTGAAACTGCTGATAAATCAAAACCTGTAGCCTTAATTAAGCCTATGAAGAAGACAAATAAATATTTGCCACTTTGCTTGAAACTCAATTAAATCTTCAACAAATGAATCACAAACAGATGAGCATAGGAACACATGCATATTTATGAGGTAACTCTATTATGCACAAAGCGACTATAAATCGTTGACCTCTAGAGCATGCAACATTGAAACTTAAAACTTCACCTGAGAACAATGGCGTCAAGGTTGAAGCTTTGCAAAACAACTTGCACTTTGTTGATTCCGATTAATTTAATCAATTGGTTCAATCAACTATTGTTTGGCTTATATTATTTACATAGGTGTGTATTCTCTGAACCTGCTTGCTTGCACATGCGAAAAGCATTCTATCAACATAGTTTGCTGCTGTTTGGCCATAATCTATTTTCATCGGAGATTTCGATTTGATGTGGGGGATTTTCGTTATTTTCTGTCTCGCCCTCTGGCTTTTTTGTTTCATATACTTTGTGGCAGTGTGTATAAATTTGCATTTTACATATAGACACATATCGCATAACCTTACGTCATCGAAGGAGCGCCGGGGAAAGCTTATGGTTGGGTGAAATGTATTGGTGGAAGTGTGGAAAGGGCCGTTGTCGACGAAAGAAAATTGTCAAAAGCGGAAGTAGCGTAATTTCATAAATGATTGATTACAAACACTTTACACGCATTCTCACTTATGCACACCAATCACACACACAGTCGCACACACACACACACTCGGGCACATCCTGGCGAAGGATAACGCTTTCTCTTTTCTCACATATTTGCTTAGGTGTTTGGGCCATAAACGATTTGTTGCTGTTGTCGCCTGGCGACAGCTGACAACACTAAGCTGTATTACACTATAGCCGCGTTTTGTTGGGTCCGCTTTTGCACTTCTCTATACCCCCCTCCCCCCTTTGCGGCTGGACACATGTGTGCGACGACAGCCAGGAGAAAAACTTTCTGTGTTCCAATAATCTTTTCCCCTCCCCTTTGGCCGCGCCATCAGCATTTGTTTCTACCTTTTTTTGCATTGGCATTTGGCTTGGCTTTCTCGTCCTGTTCGCCTCCTTCGCAGTTTGCCACTTTGTGCAATCTAGCAATTTATCGAGTTCTGCGTGGGCGCCGCATCTTCCAGATTATAATCCCGCCCAGGGTGGAATTGGAAGCAGCTGGCCCAAGACTCCAGATTGATAGATTTCACTTTGCGGTGCACGGTGGATTAAAGAAAAAGTAGATTTAGCAGCGGAGATTTCTGAAAACGAAGGGATCCGACGGCCTGATTCTATAAATAATCCTGGCAGAAGTTAGAGAGAAAGTCATATTAATATATTTGCCTTGTTTTGTTTTGGACTTCTTGATAGATTGTTCATGATAAAATATAGCCAAGAATGACATTTCGTATTGTTTTTTATTAAAGTTCATACATTTTATTTAAACTTATTTCAGAATGACAATAATATTTATTTGGTGAAGGAATAAAATCTTTTATACTGAATTCATTGAATCCATACTTAAATAAAATTATCTCGAATGATAATTAGGAAATACATTCCAAAGCTTCAAAAAGTTACGATTATCGTCTCTGTAATTTACACTTTAAAAAACATAAAACTTACAAATATAAATACAAACAGAATAATCTAAAAAATATAGAAATTTTGCCTTGAAAATGGCTACAATCGATATCAAAAATGTATGCTTTTTTCCGCTTACCAAGCAATAAGCATTTGGGTCACATTCCTCCCTTCGCACTAACCCCCTTACAAAACTTTCTCCCCTGATTAGCTCCACAAAACCCCCGTTGAAAACAGGAGCAACTTTCGCTTTTAACCCTCAGAAATATTGCGTATACGCCATGTAGGCTGAGTTCTGGGGAAAAGTTTCGGTTAAAGGCCCTCTTCGCCAAATGAATGGCGCAATGCAGCGGAAAATTGGCCAATTCGAACAAAAAGAAGAAGCAGAAGGAGCGCTAATGTGACCAAATGGAGAAGTAGGAGGATGGTGGAAGGGGACATGGGGAGGAGGAGCAGCAGCAAACGATTAATCAATAAAACGAAGCCTGATGAGCAGGACACAGACTGACAGACAGACAAGGACCGCAGGACAGACAAAAGGGTAGCAAGGGTAGCAAGGGCAACAGCAGCAGCTGCTCCTTGTGCTCCTCGGGGTCTTTGGGGTCCTTACACCCCCACCGCCCCCACACCCATTCCATCCCACTGTGAGATCCCCTCCAGCTTCGGGTGAGCTGCTCCCACGTTGACTGACAAGTCTTTGTGCAAACAGACGCACAATCCCACTCACAAACACACACTCGCAAATAGGGACAGCACACACACAATCACACACACACAAACAGAGACCATCTCGTTGCTGACACAATATGAAAAATGTTTTTTTTCCCTCTTTCCAGGGGATGTGGCTTCTAAGGGGGAGGAGGGGCGGTTCAGGGCATGTTCGTAATCCACAATCGACAAAGATAAATCGCTTTTAGTGTGCTTCAAAGCATTTATTTAAATTTACGCTCGCTCTCTGTTTGTGTCTCTGTCTCGCCCTCACTGTCTGTCACCTCGCCCTTTCTAGTCAGCTGCACCGGAAAAAATAAATAAATAAATTGTAGCTAAGGTCAATCTGATCATGGTCTATGTACTACAAAGTCACAGAAATCCCTTTCAACTGAATTCAAAAGTGAAAAGTTACAGAGATCTTTTGAATTTCATTCTTTGTGATTTGGATTTTTAAGCTGTAAGCTTTTTTTAAAAAAAAAACCTAATCAGGTTTTCAGATGGTATAAATAAGACGTTTAATTTAAAGTAAATTTATAACAACTAACAAACTTGTTACAATTTTTAAGGATTTGGTAGCCTAAAATTGAATTCTGAACTCTCCATACTTTAAAATCCCGAAAAAGGATGTTAGAAGTATATATAAACCTCTTTATTCAGCAATTAAGACAAAAATACATTATAGCTTAGCACTAAGTGCTTTGAAAGATATTAAGCCCAATGGCTTATATTTTGGATCTTCAATGCTGTTTTGTTTTCTGTGCAGCTGGTAAAAGCTGAAAATTGAACCTGAAAAATGAGACTAAAGCTGAGGCCAACAAAGGCCAATGAATTATTTGCGGTTGGCGCTGTCCGCTGACGTCATAGATAGGCGTCTACGACAACTTAAGCTACCCTGCAATACACTCCACTCATCGCCCACTCGCAGGACTCAGGATTCAGGACGCAGGACGCAGGACACCCCACTACTCGACGACTGGTAGCAGGCATTAGCGTCATTCATACTTTGGGACTAGCTTCTTCTTGGCGCTCAGCATGTGAGCCGCCTCCCAAAATTATGCCACACCCCCCATCCGTGAGGTGCGTGTGTGTGTGAGAGTGTGTGTGTGGCGGGGTGCCAGTGTGTGTGCGGGTGTGTCTGCCTTGGTGAGAGTGTTTAACTGCCTGTAATGAGCTGCCAATGACTCAGCCTCGGCCGAGGCTTAATGAGCAAATTAGTCGGCTCGGAATTGTTTTGTGCTCGAATCTATCTATCCGAAATGGATAGCTTTGCAGAATATCGTTTGAGCCAACAAATTAACCATGACAAAGTTTATTTTAATCCATAAGTTTTCTTATATATCTTATCTTAACTGATTAAGAAGAAAGGAAGCAAAATTCGACCAGCCGAAGCTTTTATACCCTTGCAGCTCTGAAAAAAATTAAATATTCCATATTTTCCGATTGTCCCCATACGAGCTTTGCGATAGGTGGCCGATCCGTCCCTTTACGACTTATGTACTACCTGCAACAGAGGAAAAATTGACAAATTTGAATGCAGATTCTTAGAGATTAAATCCACAAGTCTAAGGAGGTATGTCACTTTGAAATCGGATTCAATTTGGTAAAGTTATGGGCTCTAGAAGTCGGGTTTTTGTGACCCCAATTTTCAAGTAATTGAAAACTTAGTAAAACTTAAAAACATGAAAATGGGTCAAAATTTCGACCAACGTTAAATTGACAAATTTGAATGCAGTTTTTTAGAGAATTAAAATACAAGTCTTAAGAGGTATGTCACTTTGGAATCGGATTAAATTTGGTAAAGTTATGAGCTGTAGAAGTCGGGTTTTTGTGACCCCAATTTTCAAGTACTTGAAAACTTAGTAAAACTTACAAACATGAAAATGTGTCAAAATTTCGACCAACGTTAAAATGACAAAATTGAATGCAGTTTTTGAGAGAATTAAAATACAAGTCCTTAGAGGTATGTCACTTTGGAATCGGATTAAATTTGGTTAAGTTATGGGGTCTAGAAATCGGGTTTTTGTGAACCCAATTTTCAAGTAATTGAAAAGTAGTAAAACTTACTAACATGAAAATGGGTCAATATTTCGACCAACGTTAAATTGACAAATTTGAATGCAGTTTTTCAGAGAATTAAAATACAAGTCTTAAGAGGTATGTCACTTTGGAATCGGATTAAATTTGGTAAAGTTATGAGCTCTAGAAGTCGGGTTTTTGTGACCCCAATTTTCAAGTAATTGAAAACTTAGTAATAAATGCCATGAAAATGGGTCAAAATTTGGACAAACGTTAAATTGACAATTTGAATGCAGTTTTTTAGAAAATTAAAATACAAGTCTTAAGAGGTATGTAAATTCGAAATGGGCCTAAATTTGGAATAGTTAAGGACTTTAGAATCAAGATATATTAAGATTCTATGTAGTCCAATGCATATAAAAACGTTAGGCATTCAGAATTGGTAGGTTGATGTGAAAACTGAGTTCCACTAAACGATTCCACAACGTGCACATCGTATTGGCCACATTTTCGCGATTATTTACATATGTGTGCTTATTGGGTCGGACAAGGTTCGATGGGAATTTCCGCGTCTTATTTTTAATTAAACTTTCAATTCATATTTGCCGTCTGTTAAGCGGCTTTCAAGGAATTGCGCATGCTGCATATCTGAAATATGGAACATACCCAGCATGACTGAATGTCTTTTTAGCCCATTGGCATGACTGCATTTTTCTCGGGGAAATGTTGCAGACGTGGCATGGAACCCACACCCATTCAGCGAAATCGACTTCGCCCAACACATTGAGCTCGGTTTGTGCATTATTTACTTGTGTGTGCCACTGGCATCCATTGTATTTGAATTGTCAAATCAGTGGCAACCGAGGGGCAGGGGCGAGGCGCCACAGACGCTTCCACAATGGCCGACGATGGGAAATGCATAGACAAACGGGCGGAGCATCGGATCCTCCGGGCTTGTATCAGGCCCTCAACGGCTGACTGACTCAACCGGACGGAAGCTGCAAAATAAACTAAGCATTGCATTTACGGCAGAATAGAACGGGCTGAAAGAACAGCTACAAAAAAGGTTAAGGCTCATGCACACAGGAAACATATCACCCAACGTCGATTGAATATTCTTCTCTTACAATTTTCTCAGTCTTGTAACATTTGCCTGGCTTTTTTCGTTTTATTTCTATGGAAAACATATTTTCCCTAATTATTTTTTAGTATATTATTGCTAACAAATTTGTATATAGTATTGCTTCTTTTATGCACTTTCTTGAGAGATTTTAAGTCTCCCCTATATGTTTCATTTCAATTCTAAACATTTGATAGTCTAAAATAGCTTAATTACTATTACCTATTAAGCATTCACAATGTGCAAGTTAAACACTTTCAAATGGATCTGTGCTCTTTTTCTAAGTGGGTTAAAATAAATCTGTTGGGTGTTCCTTGTCTGCACATAATAAATATATCCCAGTTTAGCAATTATTTAAACAGGCTCTGCCCAAAAAATCTATCTTCCGGGGACATCCCACCTAATTAAATGCTAACTAATGTGTTTGTCCATACTCCAGTGGACAACTCAACTGGTTCGTTGAAAGGAGCACAAAATGCTAATTAGGAAGCCTTGTGAAATGGAAATCTCTCCGAATGCCCCCTCTAAATGTGTACATTATCTGTTTGAATATACTCGCAGCGACTAGTGTGTGTTTGCTTTAATGTTTATGCATGTATGCAGCGCTGGGTACATAAATTCCAACACTTGTCGGCCAACATATCCGTCATAAACATTTCACATCAGCCACAACGTAAATTTCACTTAAATATGCAAATTTCTTTTCTCCTCCGTAAAATACACACACAGAAAAGGGGGGAGAGAAAAGAGGGTTTAGAGGTTGACATTTCAACTGTTTCGCGTTTGACAAAAAATGATTAAAAAAGCGAGTGAGCCTGGGACTCAAAGCAAACACGTTAATTGAAAAATTTACCCACATTCCAGCTATGAAAATATATACATACATATATTCCATATACATTTATGCAAAAATGTATATTTACAATAGCAAATGTTGTTGGCCAGTTATGACAGGCAATTAAATTCCGACTAGGGCAGCATTTTGTTGCCCAATTAGCCGAGTCTGCCAGCGATTTATAAGCGTCGAGTAGAGAGAGGCTCTTCGGGTTGACAACAGACAATTATGGAAAGGCGGCAAATGAATGCGGACAGGACAGCAGCTGAGCAAATGTGCCAAAAAATGTTCATGATAATTTGGGCCGACACCCTTTTAAACACTCATCCGCCCCGTTGGCCGGCGACCACTGCTCTTAGCACCGTTAAAGCGCCAACAGCTCTGGCATTTTGTTATGGGATTTTGCGGTTTTAAATTTTGTATTTGTCGGATGCAGCACGTAGATGGCTGGGAAATGGAATGGGGATGGATATGGGGATGAGGACACTACCAAGCACCCGAGTACCGAGTACCAGAGCTTTATGCGCTGCACTCTGTAGGTAACACGTGACCGTGTGGCAAACAAAACAAACGAAGCAATGAACCAGCCAACGAAAGGGAAACACAAACCAGTAACACAGAAAGAAAGTGCTGACGAAGGGTTGGCCGACGGGGGGGGGGATGGGGGGTTGGAGGGGTACATAATGGCCCTTGCAAGGCGTTTGTTCGCTGGTTGCAAGCTGCAAAAACCGCTCCGCAAGAAAGCGGGCAACACCAGCCCACACTCACGCCCCACAGACACACTCGCCGAATGGATGGAAAATAAAAGTTTATCCTTGGACCAACAGCAGAGGCATTACTTAAGCGGGGGGGGGGCGGGGGACAGGAGGCGGGGCAGGACACGCTGTGTGTTCTGCTTATTGCCATAGCCAATGCGACAACACGTGCCACAGTGCCACAGTTGGTCAAGTGCGTTGGCGTGGGCGAGGAGCCACTGTGGCCAGGCCACTTTGAGCTGGTTAACAAAATAAGCAAGCACACACACACACGCACACACACTTGGCCAGAATAGTTCTGCGGGTTCTCACAGCTCTATTGCAATGCACGCTGAACAAGATATCCTGCGAAGTTGCGTTTTAATAACCCACTATATTTCTGGTGAAACGTATATACCCATTTAGTGTCACTATTTGTTTGCCATTTTTATTCTTTCATTTTTCACAACATTTCGTTCATTTTCCAGCTAACAATATATTCCGGTAAATTGGGCTTACCACACCATATTTCTGACAATTATGTGTCATTAATTAGTAAAGAAATTTTTTATACTTATTTATACTCATAGTTATTGGAAAGGACATCTTTTCTTATAATTATTACTTTAACGGGCAAAGAAGTATTTGCAATATTTCTTAAAAACGTTTAACAAAGTACCCGTTAATTATAACCAAATGAACTGACATAACATTATTTTATACACCCAACATATGGTTCCTTATTCACAGGAGTTACAACATCAGTTCACATAAATTCCCTTTGAATTGTTATTATTATTACTTGACATAATTGAAGTATTTACTCTGCAGAAACAATAACCAGGGAAAATTTGAATTTGCATTTAATGGCTGTAGAAATCATTGTTGATTGTTATTTATGGAGTGAATTTTAATAAATGTGTTTTAAATTTTGCACATATAAAAATCTGTAGCACGCTTATGTGGGCCGCAATTCGCACACAAGCGCATATGCATACCCATGCCAACATACACACACACACACGCATCGTTTCGTGAGCCATTATGCAAATTGGCAACAACATGGCAATGGAAATCGAAATCGGAATGGGTCCCGAACCAAAGCAAAAGCCGAAAGTCGAAAGCCGAAAGAGTCGAGCCAGCTGTAATGCCCGGCTCTTACTACTCATAAATTTACTGCAATGGTACAAATCAAATCATAACTTATTTGCATACATACGAGGAATGCCTAGCCGCTGTATGTGTGAAGGTCCTACAATCTGTAGGCTGGTGTATATGTATATACAAAGTACGAGTGTGTGTGTGTGCCATATCAATTACATTACATAGTCCTGGCCAGGGCATTTTGTGTGCTGCGCAAATCTTTGCCAAATTCAGTCACGTTTCCATAACACACTGACCAGGACCTCGACCACAACAGCCAGGCATCCAGGCCACCAGGCAGCCAGGACCCTCATGAAAGTGTATTAAATTCATGCTGAAGTTGGGGATTTTTCGCTCACACTAGCGGTGGAACGAGTGCGCTTAGAAAGCCATAAAATATTTATGTCTCAGCCAGTTTGCGAATGAATTTGAAGGCCAATGCAGGAGCATAAACTTTGATACACTCAACCCGGCCAATCGAATTGTGGATTGACTTGGGGCGAGTGGTGGGGAATCGATAACGCAAACAATATGCAAGGACAAACAAAGTTGTTCCCATTTCGCTGGTCATCGTAAAGAGGTTTCCCTCATTCAATAGTTTTTGTTTTTTCAATGACCATAATTGAGCTTTATTGACCAACGAAAATAACAAGGTTTATTTAATCGAAACAAAAATAATGAAAGCGATAAACAAACAGTTTTGAAGCTCACGGGACAAAATCTATAATGTATTCTTTTAATCGAAAAAAGGGAATGCTAATAATATTGTTTTTTTAGATTTATACCTGCACAATTTGTAGTGACAACAATTTCTTATAGAATAGCTTTGTTTTTAAGTGAGAGAAATTAATAAATATCTGGAAAAATATGAAAGCCGGAGGGCAATTTTAAAATAAAATCTTGATAAATGTTTCTTATTAAAATTGCTATCTGGTAAATACTATATATAAAATAATATAAACTTAAATAAACTTGTAAGAAATAAGCATAAAAGCTAGCTACTCAGCCGTGGCAAGCCAATTCGTCATTATACAAAATCGTATAATTTTCGCCATGTTGTTTGGGTTGTGCCCTGTGGTTTATTTATATATTTATTCCTTTTTTTATTACTCATGCGCCTGGGCAATGTTTGCGTTATTTCTTTGGTTCAACGGCTTATGAAATTATGATAGTAAAACCCGACTACGGCAATGGCAATGGCAACGGCAGCCATTTGAAAACTCGTAAATCAACCCACACGCAATGTCTGCTCCGTTTGGCAAATATAAAAAGAATTTTCTTGCCTTCATTCTTTTTGAAAAAGACGAACAAAAATTCAATTATTTGCCATATGAAACGGTCATTGACTGACTGATGGTCAGTGGCAAAGGTTGCCCTCTCCTTTCCTTTGTTGTCGCCTCTCAATGTCCTGCGACCCCTTAACCCTTGGGCTAGCCATTAATGTTTACGAGGGAGCGAGAAAAGTTACAATATTTTTTTCGGGCCACGGACATAAACGTTATTCTTATTGATATGGTCGGTTGTAAAACAGGGCAAAACTCTGGCTAAACTCACTGGCGCAAATATATATATGAAATTAGAATTTCATAGCCTAATCTGAATTTCCAATTAAGCCCTGCTCATCGGACTCATTATCGCATATTGGGTTTCGAAAATTTAAAGCCACAATTGTGATCCCTCTGCGCCGCATCCTGCATGCCCACTTACATCCGGCCAATCTGGGTGAACGGCAAGGGAAGGACGAGGAGGACGGGGCGCGAAGGTCACACATCGATGGGCAGGCATAACTCCGGCTTATTTACTGCCCGCATGTGTGTCGCAGCCCCATCCTTCGTACTTTCGTCCTTTTCGCTGCAGGCTGCCTGCATGGCCCTGCTGATGCCGATGCTGATGCTGATGCCGATGCTGATGGTGTCATGTCGGCGTAATGGCCGAAAAGGACGAAAATCGGGATTTTGCGTGCGGAATGACTTTTGCGCCCCGCATTTAAATGAAGGCAAGCTTAAATGGATTCCCTCGAGCTGCCGGGGATGAGTTTAAATCCACTTCTTCAGCTCGGATTGATTTTTGCAGCTCCTTCGTGTGAAAGTTGTGTGTGTGTGTTTTAGCTCCACAGTCTCCAATTAACTTTGCACCTGTGGACCCTCTAATTGAGTTCGCCGTTTGAGACTTTTTATTTTGGCGTCGGAATTCATTTAGTGCAGAGTGCAGGCGCACATACGATATGTACACCAGATGGGACAGGTCGGGCTCAAGTTATCCGCCACGTGCCACACAAGTCGGCTGCACGGCTGCTTTCGCGGCGAAGAACACTACACGACGGTGTCCTATTAATGGGGAATACTTTTTTGTAATTAAATAATAATTTAGCAAGTGGGGAAAGGAGGGGCGGAGATGTGATGACGGGACCCGCCTACGCAGGCCAAAAAGCCCCCAAAGTTACCACAGCGACAGCCACCCTGAGCTTTAGCCTTTTATAGGGTACAGAGAAAATTAAATAAGGTACTTAAATGCTTGACAGCAAAATCCTCCCTTTTTCTTAGTTTATAAATTCATTTTCTTAAGCAAAATGCTCATTCATAAAAACATTTTCCGCATAATAGAATATAAAGTTGAGACAAACCGTTCTTAATTACTATTTTTCATTGCTCAATATTATTTAAGAATGTTTATTTCTAACATTTATATTCTAGTACCGTTATTTTCGCAGTGTACACATTCGTGGGTATATTTATTTGTACACGAGTATTTGCGGTTTAATGTCAGACACTCGCTGAGTTTATGGGGTCGTTGTCTTTCATGGCCAAAACAAAATGAGTATAGTTCTTGATGAACTGCTCACCAATGTTTTGGCTGTATCAGATGATCCGGGTGAATATACTGCCGCAGATGATTGAACTGCTCTGTCGATTTGGACGAAAATAAGGAATTTTATGCGCTTGAAAAATGTCTGGCCATCCCAGATAGTGCGACATGCTGTTGCCGTAGTTAATTTTATTAGAATTTTTGATTTTTCCGACCTCAAACACAATTGCCCGCAGTGACAGCGGCGGCAAACACAAACAATTAGCCTTGCCAACTGCAGCCGCAAGCCAGCAGTGCGTATACGTGATTTATGAATGCGGTGCACGCTTTTGCGGTTATCAACAGTAGGTAATATTTAGAGCCAAGTTGCATTAAGGCCAAAATGAGGGGAGCAGAGCCTAATTCAATTAGTGTTGTGTTGTGTTTGCATTCGGCCTTTGCCCAGCAGTGCTTTGTTCTATGCACACAAGCACGATATTCGATAATTGATTTAGACAATCAATGCATTTTGTTGCACTTTAACTTGGGGCAATCAAGAATGTGGATAAATATTGGGCAGATTTTCTGCTCCTTTGCCTGCCCACCAGAGTTCCCAGTAAAAATATGTGTATATGTATATGTATGAACAAAAATCCAATGACTTTTGTCCCTCACTTACGAATTCTGGAAAGCAATGAAAACGGAAATTCCTTGGGCGTCCTTGCAGGCAAAATGTAATGGCAGTGCAGACACATTGATAGCCACAGAAATGTTGGCAAATAGCAAAAATTTCACCTGAACCAAATTTCTCTGCAGGCCTGCGAAGAGTTGTTTGTTTGGTATTTGCCTTTGACCAACAGTTATGGGCGGAAAAGCGAAGGGCGGATGAGGGGACAAGGTGGGCGGGAAATTCCGAAAAACTACTGCAATAGTTCTGACAGAATAGAAAATCACAACAAGAGCAGCAGCAGCAACAAACAGCAAAAATCAACAGCAGCATAGAATAAGCAAAAATATTTTCCCTACCTTCCAACAAATTGGCTGCCAAATGAAAAAGCTGTCGGTGGAGCAGATAGAAAAGTGAATGGACAGATGGATGGATGGGTGGATGGGTAGATTCAAAATTAATATGTGTGGAGTGTGCATTCTATGGCAAAGGCAACCATTCGAAGCTGAATTTCGGCAGAGCCGAATGGAGGAATTTCCATAACTGTTTATGTAAAAGCAGAGTATACATAAATACGACGCTTTGTGTGCACTTTTATAGCAGCATGAAATTGATGCAGTAGATTTTTATAAAAACATGGATATCGAGGTTTGCTTGTCGCTATTCAATTGTGTTTTTTTTTTACATTTGATAGATCAAATAATAAAAGCTATATATAAAGTGAATGAATTGCGGTCCTCTCTAAGCATTTTAAATTAGGTTTAATAAACTTTTAAAGAAGGATGTTGAAAGAATTCTCTTTTAAGGTTTTAAGGACTTTATTTTATGCTCATTATAAATATCTTAAAATCAATTTTTGGTTCACAAACAAGAGTAAAATAATACCTATTAATAAATAAGATAAAATCCTTTTCCTCGTATTCATACTGTTTTCATTTACAGTTATACACATATTAAGCCAGGAAAATGAAGCCTATCATCGCATATAAATAAGATATTATATATAGATGTGCTGGGAAACCCCTAATTGAGCCGTAACTCAATAATTTCAATTAAACTTTCACAACACAAAAGCGAGCCCATTTCGATCGAAATAATTTAAATGTGGCCCAGGGACCTGCATAATTGATGAGCCTTTTCATTTGATTGTTTTGCAGGAAGCATATCGTCGCTGGGTCTGCAGTACACTAGTGCCATATTTCGCCGAGCCAAAGGACGTGTCGCCGAAGCCAAAGGACGATGGCCAGGCAAACACAGGCAAGAGCAAACGCTCGGCGAGAAGTGCAGCGATGGCGATGGCGATGGCGGACCACCGGGTGGACGGAATCAAGCATAAATCTCTGAAATTAATCAGCAATAACAATAAATCAAATAACGGCAATAACATGAACGAGCGTCAGATTAATCAGAAGCATGACAAGAGCTCGACTGCGAACGCGAACGCGAATGCGAACGCCAACGCCAACAAGGACATTGACCGCAGCGTGGAGGAGGCGATTGGCAGGGACCTGGCTCAGACATTCTACGATGTTGTTGGCCTGTCTAAGCCCCGTCACGGAGGAGAGCAGGTCCTGCCGGACGACGAACCAGCACCCGATGCGGACTCCGAGGTCGAAACGGATACTGAGAGGGAGAGGGACAGGGAGGGGGACAGCGAAAGGGACAAGGAGATGGACAGGGAAAGGGACAGGGAGACGGAGAAAGAGAAAGGGAAGGAGACCGAGACGGATACTGAGGCCCAGGCCGAACAACAATCCAATAATTTCATATCGACTGCCAATAATTCGGATCCCAGAGCCACGGATCCAGTGATATCAAAACTACAGAAGAGGTAATTAATTGTTTGAATGTATAATATTTTTGGTATACAAATCACTGACTAGTTAAATAAAAAAATTTGTATGACAGTTTATGAAAGTACGTTGCTAGTGCATTTTATAGTTTAAAACTCATTAGACTCATAAAGGATGAAATAATCAATGCATTTTATAATGTTTCGTATTTTAAAACTAACTAGTTATTTAATAAAAAAGTGAAAGTTAAACAAAGTTAAATTTAATAAGTTAAATTGTATTGCACTAATCCCCAAAATGAGAAGTGAAAAAACTAATATAAATGCAATTAAAAGTCTAATGAATTAAGAGGACTTTTGTGTATTGCAGAATAAATAAAAAAGACAATTAAATACTTCAATGAATTAGGACAAGCCAAATATAGAAAATCATTCTTTTAACAAACATGTATAATATAGATAGTAGGCATTCAGTAAAATTTGGTTCTAAATAACAAATGGAATTTAAGCTTAAATTGTTAAATCTTTTTAATAGGATTGTTTTGATGAGTAAGAATGTAGTTACTTTACAAATATCAATTATATTGTTTAAAGCATAGTAATGTTTATAATGTATTAATGGCTATATTTCCCGATCAACCCCTCAGATCAACACGCAAGACAGAGTTCCGTAAGCGCCGCCGTATCCGGCCGTGTCTGAGCGTCTGCCAAACCGTGGAACAAAAGTGCCCCTACCTGCTGCCCGCCGATCGCGCCCCCGCGCTGCCCACCCAATATGCCGGCGAGCCGACATTTCTCTGCCTAGGTGAGTATATAACTGGAGGTGGATTTATCTGGACTAATGCAACTAACATTTACTACCACCTCCGGCAGATCAAAACATTCCCGAAACAGGGGCACAGCTGGAGAAGTCGAGCTACGGCCCCAACGATTGCTGCTACAGCTACTGCAATGGCCCGGCCTCGGGGATCTGCACCATCTGCCCGGACTTCAGCCAGTCCCGCATGGAGGAGCAGGAGGGAGCTGGGCCGGGCAACTCCACCCGCCGAGTGCACAACATCACCATCTCGCTGAGCTCGCATCCCGGGGAGCATGCCCGGGCCAAGAGCGTGGCCCTGGCCCTGCGGAACGTCAGCCAGACCAACAGCGATCCGGATGCCGTGGAAACGCTGCTCGAACGCCTGCCGTACTACGCCCGCCACGACGGGGTCTTCTACTATGACGAGGAGGGCGAGATGCCGCAGGCATCGCTCTCTGGCGACTGTGCCGTGGTGCCCGCGGTGACCACGCGCTGCACCATCCCGTACTACGCCTCCGGCACGGAGGCGGTGGCCAGGCCGCCCACGCAGCTGCTGATCTGGCTGAGCGCCCTGCTCGGCCTGCTCAGCAGCTGTGGAGCGGCCAGGCAGCGGTGGAGCTGCCAGTGGAGCAGTGGGTGCGGCGGTCACAGGGCTCGCCATGCGGGCCACTCGGTCGCCTGCGAGGCCAGCTGCCACGAGCAGGAGCTGGTGAAGAGCAGGAGCAGCGGTCAGAGGACGCCCGCAGGACTCGCATCGAAGGAGAAGCTGTCGCACGACACGGAGGCGGTGCCGGTGCCAACCAGATCCTGGCTGTGGTCCAGATCCTGGCACACTTACAAGCTGACCTGCAGCAAAGTACGATTCTTTAGTAGCCGGAGCAAGTTCAAAGGCGAGTCGGGGGAAGGTCGCTTAACTAACTATAAGGACTCGCGGTCGTTGAGAGCGGGCATACAGTGGAGTCGGGGGGCAGGATGCTTTAGGACTAGGAACTATCGCTACTTCTACTACTACAACTACAACATCAACGATTGGTGGCGGAGATGGTGGCGCTGTTTGAGCAGCGGCGCCTTATAGTGCCTGCAAAACGTATGCGGCCAGTGGAATAAGGGGAATGTATGTGGAATAAGTGGACGGACAACAATGACGACTCCCTCTCTCTAGTGAAAAAGCGATACCAAATACTAATAATAGCTA
Organism: Drosophila fuyamai; assembly: GCA_018153365.1. Taxonomy (NCBI): domain Eukaryota; kingdom Metazoa; phylum Arthropoda; class Insecta; order Diptera; family Drosophilidae; genus Drosophila; species Drosophila fuyamai. The sequence goes on from JAECXW010000758.1 coordinate 5,515,222, forward strand.
ATTCAGAAACGATACATAATAGATGTAGCGATGGTCAAACAACAGACACACAGCAACACACCAAAAATCCATGGAAAGCGAATTAAACGAAACGTAAAACAGAAACCACTTAAATATTTATGGTCCTCTTTCAAACGAAATAAAAACAAGCATGAATTAATTATAAATCTCTATTGAAACAAAACCAAAATAGCATATTTTATTACAACTAGAACAAAGAATATGAATATTTAATTAAACAAAAAGCAACTGCCACAAGAATAGGTTTTTTAGATAAACGATAACGGAAGTATAAAAAGAAAAAAAAAGACATTTAACAAAACGCATACAACTAAAATATAAAAGGGGATAGCGACGGAAAATATAAATAGTTAATAATTTAATTACTGGCGAACACAAATACAAAAAGTTTAGGTTAGCTAAAAAACAAAAAGAAAAAAGAGACGAAAAGAAAAGAAAAAAATCCAAATTTACTAGACTAAAAATTTGAAAACGGCAAAAGCGATTAGAGGAAATTGAATGAAAATGCAAGGATGGTAAAGACGCAGGAAATTAAGACACAATTTCAGTCAGAGAAAAACAACGTATAGGCCGCGTATCAACCACCTTTCAAAGAAAAAGCGAAACGTGAACTTTACTTAAATTAGTTTAAACAAATACATATGCGTATATGTATGGGAAATACTATAGTCAAGGTGGGCGCGATTTAATTAACAATTAAAACAATTAACGGAAAAGGAAAACCAAATGAAGCCGCAAAAGTGTCTAAAAATGTCTTTATTTAGTTTAAAAATAAATAAGAGGAAAACATTTGTATAATCCAAGAAAAAAACAAAAGAGCCAAAATGAAAAAATGAAAAAAGAAAACAGAGAAGAGTATGTAAAGCGCACAGTAAAAACGTATCTTTAAGATTCATCGACCGACGACATTGCAAGGGGATTCCAGCGGAAATTCGGATTCGGGTAACAAACGGAAGCATTACCAGCATATAGAACCATGCGCCACATAAGACATATATGTAATTACGTATATGTACGATAGATATAGTCAACAATGTGCAACGTAAGCCGCTAATTAAAATAGAGAGGCGTGGTCAGAAACAACAACAACAATATACCTACTATATAAATACTAACAATGAATAATAATACTTTTTGTAATAAAGTGAACTCTATGTAGCGTATATATATATTAATTATATATATGAAATATATATATTTATATAATATATATTGTCTTAACAACTTATCGTACATAACTTGCAGCAAAAAAAAATGAAAACTATGAGAAAAACCAAACGAGAAACCCCTAAACGGAGAAAGCAAAAAACAAAAACGTAAATAATTAAGAAAATATTGAAATAATTAGTCGTATTTGGTATTAACTAATTAACTATTAAAGTAAGAACTAAACAATTTGAGAGAACCCTCTGATAGAGCACACTCGCCCACACTGTCACAGATATAGAAAGACACCTTCTTTGAGCACTCCTAATGGTTCAGTTAGTTTCCCCCACCCAATCACCTTTCACCTTCCACCTTCGACCTTTCACCTTCCACCTTTCACACTCCACCTGTCACCTGTCACTCCACCAATCCAATCTCACTTCTTTAACAAATACCCTTCCATGTTTCCGGGAAAGTGTTTTGTTCGATCTTTTTCTCTGAGGTCTATTATCGAACGGTTTAACCCACTGCAGGCAGTGTCAGAGTTACCAGGATTTAAGTCTATTAGGAAGTCTTTTCCGTTGGTTAATCGGAACGTTTCCAACATGAATTTCCACACAACAAGTTTGCATTACAAAATAACTGACGAAATTACTTTAGGAGAAGATAGCGGGATAGGAGAAGGACGATTATGGTATGGATTTTGTTAGATGTTGTAGTAGAAACGTAAACGATATAACGAGCAAGAGCAGCAGCCTTCATTACGAACCCTCCATTTCTCTCTGGTTAGCCCCCATATCAATAAATCTTTGTAAATACAGATTACGTATGAGCAATTCGCCTCGACTCCATCTGCACAGTCCTATCATATAGTATATTCCACTTCTCGCTCTTATGATTCAGCAAAGTTTCCCTCGATTGTGGTCATTTGCGAAACTCTTTCCATAATTATACCAAAATGTATGAGTTAACGTGGCCAATTATTTCACTTATCTCGGCTCGTCAACGGGGTAACTGTACATTGGGGCGAATGCATAACCTTTTCTAAGCAAAACAAGGAGCGTGAAAGTAGGAGAAAGGCGGGGCAGAACGACACCGTTGTCAAACATTTCACTGGCGGAACGGAAACGGAAATGGAAATGGAAACGGAAACAGAAACAAAACAGCAAAGGAACAGAGCAGAGTCAGCCGCTGGCACAAATTGCGCGCATATAGAATGCAAATTGTTATGAATTATTGTGTACTTTTGTAAAACTTTTTGATATATATAATATAGTTAACATGAATAGATGCCTAAATAATAATAAATTAAATGTTAATTTATTTAAATGTAAACAATAAATAGAGAAGGACACTGGAGTAGGCCTCGCGGATTCGGAGGCGGGTGGAGAGGGCATTCCGGTTTGTTGGTCAATGCGACTCGATCCCGACCCCAAATCCGATCCCGGGCATTTAGCGTATGTACGAAATAAATTTTAGGCACCGGCGAGCGAGGATCTTAACGCCCGACCCCCCTCCCCCCCATGGGCGGGGATAATTCGTTCCAGGACGAGGCGATTTCCCTTGTGCATAGCGAAACTAGTTGAATTGTGTATGTAACGTGGCAAAAATCATAGCACCAGATCTAATCCATCGACTTTGCATGGGCGTGGGCAGTACTTTACAGTAGACAACGCATCGACACCATCTCATGCGATCCACAAACACACACACACAATCGATTCAAATTCACATCCAAATCCGAATCAATAACCAATTAGCACGAATTATACAATAATTTTTGTAATTGATTAGCCGCTGCCACACAAACAAAACCAAAAATACCAAAAAACGAAAAACAACAAGCAAAAACCGAATAACTCCGCTGCAGCGTACGCTAGCAATTATTTTTTACAAAACCAAAAAAAAACTATTTAAAATATGTAAAAAAAAGAGATTTTTAAAAACCGAAACAAAATTGGAAACACAAAATTCTTTTTAGGCCAAATGAAATTACATAATTGTGTGCCAGGACAAAAGTGACAAAATATATAAAAACAATGGAAACGTTAAAATGTGTTGTATTTGATATCATGCAAGCATGCACAGAAAAACCGAACAAAGGCGAATAAATAAAAACCAATTAATATAAACGAAATTCATAGCGTCAAGTCAAATTTAATTTAATTAAATGAAAACATAGACTAATTTAATGGAAAGCCACACAGCTAGCAAACAAAAACAAAAAGTCTCCATAAAATTGAATACTCTAACCATAGTATTTCCCAAATGAAAAGTTTGCATAGTGAAAAATCGAAACCAACAATGACAAGCCCCTCCCAAATAACAGTAATTTAGTGGAAACTGATAAAGAAACGTAAAATCTAAAATCCCACTTGAGACAGCTAAAAACTTTAAAAAAACTAAACTGAAATCTTCTGTACTTGTTATTAAAAAAAATACGAAAAGTAAGGATAAAGAAAATATAGAAAAATCAACAAATTATAAAAAAAAAACAATGAAAAATCCAAAAATAGAACACGGAAAAACGAAATTTCATAGTCCTTAAGCTAAAATCTAAAAACGAAATGAAAGTAAATTCCCCCAGCCAAACTATCTAAAATAATGAAAATGATTTCCAAAAAATGGACGGAGGAAGAAAATAGTAATACTACTTAATAATAATGGCAACTGGCATAATTATGGTAATTGTAAAATAATTAAACAATGACGTAAACGTAATACCAAAACGGAAAAAATCGAAAATAATAAAAAATAAATTGTTGTTATTGAATGTATTTGTATAGAAAAATTATTATGATTATGACGATGAATAATAAATGATTACAAAAATAATAATTATTGTTCAAACCGAAAAAAGCAAAAAAAAAAAAACAAAACAAATATATATATATACGAGAAAATGTCTTTGACTTCCTACTGGACTGGAGAGAATCCCGGGTCATAGGTCAATCGAGCTCTCCGCCAACACGTGTCAAATCCCGCGGGTTTTCCCCCGCTCAACGTGGTTTTATGGTCGGGTAAAAAACATCCAGCAAACACAGTAATTAGGAGCTCCCAAGAGAAATGGTGGGAACACAAAAATGTCGAAAGCGAATGAAATGGCAGAATAAAAGGATTAGAGCAACGAATGTGAAAATTGCATGCACTTCCCATTAAATATTTAAACTCCCAAATTAGTTTCATTATAATGCTTAATTATTAATAGCTTACCCAAAGTCTTAAAAGGTTTAAACAATTAAAAAACAAATAAACAAGAGTTGAAATTAGTTTTAATTTTTAAAAGTTTTTTTGCTTTTAATGACCAGACATTTTGCTTTTCCAAAGTAAAAGAACATTTTAAGTAATAGCTAATAGGCTTACAAGATTTGAATAGGATAAAATAACTAAAGGTCCTTTTTACTCAAAGTGTCGAGCCCAATTCAATTAACCCCATAGTTATTGGCATTTTATGGAAAATATAACTATGCATATCAGGGAAGCTCTGCGTGAAAATCTTGATTTCCCCGAAGCCGAAAGCCGGCTAAAGTGGCAGCAATCAAGTCGGAAAAGCCAGCGAACGGTGGCGAATGGCATGTTCTGAAATCTCGCACGCACTTGCGTTTAAAGTGCTGCTTGGCTCGTTCTGGTGGCCCCCGACGACATTGTATTATATAACTTGTATAACTTTCACTTTCCCAGCCCGCCGCTCAACGCAGGTGCTTAGCGGTAGTAACGGCGGCAACATCAGCAACAGCCACAACAACAAACACTCTAATTAAGCGGGGCCAACAAAGGGGGGTAGGCGGGCGAAAGGACGAAAGGACGAAGGCAGCCGAAGCTGGCTCCTCCGCATCCGAATCCAAATCCTTCGGCTCCGTTTTTTGGCCAGGGCACTGTGCCGCCGATTCGCCGAGTTTTCAGATACGTTTCGGCTGGCGAAAGGGAAAGTTCGAATTGCGGACGCGTGACCCGGGAAATCCTTCGTTTTTTCCGGCTGTTTTTCCGCGCTTTCTGCGTGCTGCATGAGAACGCACTTTTTGGTACGTGTTTATCCGCCGTAGAAATGTGTGTTTGTGTGGCTAAATATTTGCCCAGCGTTAACGAGTTGTGCGACAACGGTCAACTGGCGTTTTCTGTTTACCCCAGCGCTTTTGCGGTTACATTTGCATACTTTTATTTTGGCGCCACCTGAAAAAACACAGGATGAAAAACTGCAAATGCGAATATGTCCGAAATCATTTATTTGTCATTAGAACTTTATGCCAACTGACAGCTACACGGAATTCTACTCAGGCCGGAATGCGAGTGGTAAAAGGTCAATGCTAATTGACACTGACACGGCAAATGAGTTGGGAATTTCCCGATAATTGGAAATTCAATTACTTTCCTTTGCAAAAGTTTGATCGTTCGGTAAATGTCCGTAATGGGAACAGTAGTTTGCCAACTTAATAAATTATTTTTAATTTGACGGGTTTTTCGAATAGTTTACTGCATTTGAAATAAGTATTTAGTTGCTCTTAATGTTAATAAGACTGTTTTAAAAGGATTATTGTTTGTATAGTGTGAGTTAAGATTTTAATTAGTAGTTGAGCAAAATAAATAATAGTTTAGTTTGGTGACATAACACTAAAGCTTTGCACCATATAATTATTTACAAAATTTATTTATCTATTATTTATCGTTTCTTTGCAAATCAAATTGCTATATTAATACAATTGCTATATTATAAATAAATAATACTAGTGTTTATCTTGAAGTTTTTTTCTGTTAAAGTGTTGAAATATTTGTTGAATAATAGTGATCACATTGGTAGTGCCTTTTGCTATTGTGAGGATGCTCGTTTTGAATACAGAACCCTTTATAAATTCTAACAAGACTTTTTGCTGGTTGTTGACTGTTTGCCGTGAGGCCAGCATCTTGGTCTCATTTAAATATTAATTGAGTCCTCGTTCGAATAGCGTATTATGTGTGGAGAATGAGGCGAGCGACACGCGCATTGCCGGGTCAGTGTCAGGCCCTCCTCATCGGACTCATTATCGTCGTGTGCGCCGCATTAATAATTCAAAGTGAGCGAATCGACGGGGCGAAAGCTCAGCCGAGACGCGAACCCGGCGAGGTGAATTCGTGGCACCGCAACAACGGTGCGTATTAAAACCCAATTACCCGAAGTAATGACACAGAAAAGCGTGTGCGCAAAGTAATTTGGAAAATGCATTTCCCACAGGAAATGACACCGCCTACAATCGAATGCCCCGCAGTGTTTTCCACGTGCGCTGGAATCCCAACGAAAAATTCATTGTGGAGAGCCGCGAGAATCCGGCCATCAACTCCTCCAAATTGGCTCCACATCCGCGGCTGAAGGTGTCCAAGAACACCAAACTCACGCTCAGCCCCAAGCTATATCTCTGCCATGACAAGCACTCGGAACTGTGCCACAACAAGACCCAGCAGTTCCGGCAGCGGATTGTCCAGACCTTCGAGAAGGCCATGATTGAGTCGGTCAACGAGTCGCAGGCGAACCACTACAACGTGGACTACAAGCCGGTGTTCGGGGACAGTTTCGAGGAGCAGTACTACCCGTCCACCTGCCTGGTCATGGAGGCCGGAGTGCGAGTCCTGCGCCGCAAAGATACGCCCTTCAACAAACTGCCCTTCGGCCGGCTCTTCCCGCGCCAGAAACTCTTTCGCAACATCAAGGACATCAAGACATGTGCGATCGTCTCCAGCGCGGGTTCCTTAGCGGGCTCCAAGCTAGGTCGCTTTATCGGTGAGAAAACTGCAAATGCACTTTGATATATGTTTCACAAAAATTATGCAACTGAAAAAACATTTATTTTTACAGTCATTCTTTCATAACTTAAGCTAACGTCTGCCTCCAAAACAGATTTGAGTTATGAAGACTTTACGTTATAGAATTGATTTCATCAATATTAGTACTTTCTATTGCCAATAAAAATTTTTTCACTCATATAGACTTTGGGTTAGGAAAGTTTGTCTCATGGAAGTTCTACTGTACCTTTTCAAATACTTAAAATAAATAATTTTTGCGAACATTCAGTTTAGAAGTGCACTGCTGTTTTGCATCTTTATTTAACATATTAACTGTACTTCTTTTTGAAAAACCAACAACCAACAATTCTTTGAAAATATATTATGTTTTAAAATATTTCTTTAATCATTTATATTTTGTAAGGCTTTTAATTGAAGTGAGTATAAGGCTCTATGTAACGTAATTATTACTAGTACAAAATGTAATTGCAAATTGAATTTTCGCTATAGAATTTTTTGTATGTGCAACTGCAGTGGAGGCAGCAGGCCACCTGCATTCACAATTAGTCGGAAGAAGCCGCACATGAACAATTTGATTTACCCGTCTACTCTAATTCCGTTTATTTCTCTGGCTTTATGTCGCCCTGCCCCCAGACACGCACGACATTGTGATGAGATTCAATCATGCGCCCACCCAAGGACACGAGGTGGATGTTGGCAGCAAAACCACAATTCGTGTGGTGAATTCTCAAGTAGGCAGAAACGCAGTTCCGCACTTTCGATTGCAGTTTGCATTTTCCGCACCCCTCGCTTTTCCCTCCCCTTCCCGCAGGTGGTGACCAAGCCCGAGTTCGACTTCACCCATGCCCCAATCTTCCGGAATGTGACGATCGCCGCCTGGGATCCGGGCAAGTACAATGGTACCCTGGAGGACTGGCTCACCAGTGCGGACTACGATCTGTTCACCAACTACGAGATATACAGGCGTCGATACCCCAAGTCACGGGCCTTCCTCATCGATCCACATTCGGTTTGGCGACTGTGGCAGAGCTTGCAAATGTTTGCCGGAAATAGAGCGATCAGCCGGAATCCCCCCAGTTCCGGTTTCATAGGTGAGCTCTGAAAATTAAATTAGGCTACAATTAGGCTATTGTGATGTTAAATGGCTAAAAAATAAGGTTCATTCTAAAATGGAAAATAATATCTACGCTTATAGTTTAAATAGTTAATTTACTTTTAGCTTCAGCTTGAACTTGATATACAAATTATGAATAATAGAGCAATAAATTTATGAGTTAGTTCTTTTTACAAAAAATTATGAGCATTACACACATTAGTCCAAACTTGCCAGATTACTTATATTATTATCTCAAGAAAAACAACATAATATTATATTAGTTATTAACTTATCTATATTTTATGTACGAAGATAAAAATAATAGTATTACAAATAAAATGATTAAAATAAATGATAAATTAATGATTAAAAAATAAAATGTTTACAAACATTAATCATTATTTTAGAATGTACTTATATTTTAGTGGTTAGAAGATTACAAAATATATTTATAAATACAATGTTTTATACTATTTGTATTATAAACTGCATGCTCTTCCCATGTTTTATTTAAACCTTAAAATGTTATTTAAAACTGATTATGTTTAAGCTGAGTTATCAGAGTTTTTAATTAAACAATTAGCCTCTTAAGCTTGAGTAATCTATGAGACATCCCTTTTCAGGATTGGCCCTTCTCCTGCCGCATTGTCCGCAGGTGGACTTCGTGGAGTATGTGCCCTCCACTCGGCTCAATGGCCGCTGTCACTACTACAGCAAGGAGGTGGGCCTGAAAACTTATTAATTTCCATCCTTGTCAGTTGTTGATGGCTCAACTCTCACTTGCCCCATTCCCAGATGAATTCCGCCTGCACATTCGGCTCCTGGCATCCGCTGGCCGCCGAGAAACTGATGGCCCTGGACATGAACATGGCCGAGGACGATGACATGTCTGTCTTCCAGTTCGGCATCCTGCGGATACGCAGGCCGGACAAATTGCTCTGCGGCTTCAATTTCTTTGGCTACTGAGCTACTGAGCTACTGGGAATCGCGATTCGCAGGCGATTCGATGGCGGAAGTGGCAGTGACAATCCAGGTGCATTTAATCAAGCGGTTTTCATCGAGTGCAATAAACAATTCAACTTTGCAATGAATATTAACTGAACTGAAGTACTCTTCTCGGAGTCTGTGTCTGTGTCCCAAGTGGATTCTGTTGCCTTTTGATTGCTTTTCTTGGCTGGCTGGAACAAAGCCGAACAGAAGTTATGACTGTCCTCATGGATTCATGTTTTCCTTTGCCATTAAATGCCATAACTGTTTGTCTACACGGGCGACCTGAGTGCAATAAGTTTATTATTATTATTCCAGCCCCAAGGATCTTGGGCGTGGGCGTGGATGTGGACATGGGAGTGGCAGTGGACGATTCGGGGAAGGGGCAGGAAAGTACTCATTAATACGTGATGCGGCAGGCCGAACGTGCGATGACTTCAAAGTGAGGAGACAACAGCAGAAAGTCAGCGTTATGATGGCGATTTTTTGTTGGTCGCTTTTTTTCTGCTGGCTTGGCTGGAGTTAAACGCTGCGTATACGCAATTAAATAATATATAGCCAAAATAAATATTGCGATTCCATTGAACCAGGAACAGGACACAAAACGAAAGTTATGACCGAAGGGCACCGCCCAGCATCTCGAAAGAAAGCAAAATCGAATTTAAAGTTTAATGAAATAAACAGAAAACGGGGTAAGGGCCATGAGTTTCTTGAACTCTTTTGGCCCACCTGCAACCTTATTATTCCACTTGTCGGGATTTTGCTCCTTTGCATTTCAAAAGCCAGTCACAAAGTTCATCTAACTCAAGTCGAAAATAACAAAACAAAAGAAGTGCAGTCCGAATTTTTGATGTAAATTTCCATTTCAGATTTTTATTTGACAAATGCAAATAGGCAGACGGTTCACGTGTTTATGTTCGCCATCAGGCAATTCTTTGTTTTGGTAATTGTGCAGCACCCCCGGCCAAAAACTGGCCATTGGCCATTGGCCACTGGCATTCTGGTCGGCAATATTTTGACATTTTTTGCAAGCTCTTTAACATTTTGTTTTTTGCTTTTCTGCTGAAAGCTCGCCGCGCAGGCGCGTTCGTTGCCCTCGTGTGAACGTGTTTGCAATGCTAATAAATCAGCAAAACAAAATTATTAATTTTATAGCTGAAAGTCATAAAGTGATTGCTACGCGTGTGCAAGACGCCTCTATGGTAATAGGCCATTTATTACTGAGGACATTAAAAAATAGCTACTCTTTTACAAATGTTATTTTGTTTGTGAATTAATAAACTTTAAAGTGAGTTTAAACTACAAAAAATATTATTTGTCACACATATTGCACTATATAAGTAAGGCCACCTACAAAGGCAGTACCAGTCAGTGCCCACATCTCAGTCATCCATATCGCTATTAAGTATATTTATTATTATCATAAATACTATTTTATTTAATTTACATTTTTATTTAAATAATGAATATGACCTGATTCGATGACACCAGCTGTCAATTGATACTCATAATCTTATTATAAAATATTAATTTAGTTCTTACTATATACGTTTATAAAACTTTTGCCCAAAGAATTTTGTAGAATTTTGTATTTTTGATTTATGATCGTTTAGAAAATATCATAAATACCTTATATTTAGAAAATTGTAACTAAATTGCCAAATTGGGATTCTGTTCTTACTTCACATGGAAAATCCTTTTTTTTCATGTTATGACGTATTTTCTGGACTCTCGCTTATCCAAATCTGCAGCAATTTATTTTCTTTTGGCATAATTAGAATGGAAGCAAATTGTGTACAAAATTTAATTTGTAAGCATTTATATTTTTGGACAAATGTATTTATAACGGACCTCATTTTTAATGTTTTTATTTATTTTTTAACTTTACTTAAGATTGTTTTCAAAAAGAAACTTTTTAGGAGTGTGCACATTATGCACATAATTTCTGTAGTTAATGGAAGGGGTAGACCCTCCCACATCGATTCCCCTAGCTCGGATCCAACTTTTATGTGGAATGCAAATTAAGAATTGTAGCTTTTTATTGGATTTTTATCGACTGGTGAATGACAGTGCCGGTCGCACGAGAGGGTCAGTAGTCACATGGACATGGACATCTGTTTTGAGCATCGCAATCGGTATGCCCCCTCCTTCTCCTCCTCCTCCTCCTCCCCAGAACCTCCCCCTGAAATGTCAATTTAGGCTGACTTCAATGTTGGGCTAATTGAAATCCATGGTCTGTCCATCTATTTATCTGGAAATTTCGGGTGCAGTGCTCGATGAGCCACTATGATGACTCAAACAAATTTAAGAAAATAAATTTCTTTTTTCTTCATTTGGTTTCTTCATTTGCATTGCACGTTTGTGATTGCCTTAGCTGGCTGTGGTCTGCCTTTGTTTACGATACATTTTATTTTCGGGTAATAGTATTACTCAAGGGGATTCCAAGAAACACCGGCGTGCGCCGCTATATACAAAATAAAAATATGAAACATAACTTAGGCAAGCCGCAGCCTTTGACGAAAGGGTTAAACCAGACTTGGTATGGGTTGTGTGGACACTAGGGTGATGCATCTGGGTGTGTCCTACGACCACAACACGTAGCTGTTTCGGCCAAGATCCAGACAAAAGATGGCTGGCACAAAAAGCCGGCGAAGAGTCAAGGTCGGCAGACAATTTTATTTACTTTTCATTATCTCTTGAAGGTGGAAAAGGGAAAAAAGCCTTTAATTGCGAGGATGAGGCAGTTTTTTCCAATAAATTCTGAGCAACTAGTCTTTATAATAGTAAGTCTAGGACTTATTAAGGAAGTAGACGAGTAGTCATGCTGAGCTTTATAAAAACAATAACAAATTGATCATAAAAATGTCTTACGAGTCGTATGATATCTTGAATTCTGGTTAGACCACAATCAATTTTATTATAGCAATAGCCCCATCGCTTCGTAATCCAAAAAGTATTTTAATGTTGAATCTAAAAAGGTTTGTTTTAAATTTGCTAAGCGTTGATGATAGGTTATAAACTTACTTATGTATATGGAACTATGTGTATGTACTATAATAATACTTTTCATACTACATTTTGGTTTCAATAAAAAATATATCAAAACAATTACACAGAAAAAAGAATTTGGTAAACATTTGAAAGTATAAACAAGGAAACTTCAATGGAAAATATCCAAACAAAACCAAAATATAAACATTTCCATACTTAATATTAGCAACTGCAAGGATTTCTTTTTGTAAACCAAAAAGGAGTGGCCCCATCAATCAGTGCGGTTAATCAAACAATTATTCAATCACACTTCCTGCTCGCCATTGAATTCCTCTTTTGTATCTAAAATCCTTAGTTTATTCGTTTGTGCGACAGCCATATCAAAATATTTAATTGCAATACAAAAGAAGACATTACACCCGATTCAGGAGTGGGGGGGGGGCATTTGTGGGGTAGGTGGGCGTTTGAGGAAGAGAGCGAGAGGACGGCATTCCAGCACGTTTGATTGCATATAAATCAAAATATAAGAACAATATAAAGCGAAGGAAACCGAAACAGAATGAATCGCAGCAGAGGATGGCATGCATTTAAAATGAATCAGCCTGAACTTTCAGCCGAAGAATCAGTGCAATGGGAGATAAAAGGCCTACGCAATAGCTCCGTGGGTCAGAAACTATCGCTTGACCCGCTGATTCATCCGGTTGAGATACTGGGACCGCAGCGTCACTGTACCGTTACCCAAACGAAACGAGGAAGAATTCCCACACACACTCGCGAAAAGGGGGTGCTGACAGGGAAGGACGCTGGCATCAAACTCAACGAATGACGGGCTTTTCGAATCGGAACGATATCCGATTCGCATCGCCTTGCGCCCGGCCATATAAAAGAATCTAAGCTGAGCTCCACAAGCCTCAGTCTAGCACAAAAAACGCACAACGAACTTGCAGTTACTGAGCAGCGTGCTGCAGCAAGGCAAATCTGGCTAAACACATAGTACATGTATATTTAAACAAATTAGCAAGTGTTAAAACAAATTAATTTGTGCTTCCGCTGCGTGAAAAGCTTTCCGCTATCGAGAGTGATAAAAAACTGAGAGTGAGAGAAAGCTGCGCCCTCAACTGAATCATTAGTGGATCTAACAGACAGCCAAAAGCTCACTAACAGCTAGCTAGAGGTGAGTGCTATCATAAAAAAGGTGCTATAGCCCCATTTCCTTTGCTAAGGATAAGGGTAAATCGACCTATTATAATGGTTAATTGGGTAAAACGATTGCTTTGTATTTTAATTTTTATTTATCTTATTTATATCAGGAAGCCCAATTAAAATGTATGAAATACGACAAACATTGTAAAGATAAATAGGGTCCAATCGATCAATACTTAACACCGTTTCTTTCTGTGCACAGTTAACAGTCAGCTAACAGCTTACTAACTGCTAGCCCTAGCCAAAAAAAAAAGCTTTCTTCGCTTATCCTGTTGCTCTGTAATCACATGCAAAGGACGAAGGGCCAAGGGGCGGCTAACAATTTTCAACCACCAAAACTAGGATTCCACCTATGACAGTGTGTATTATGGTTATTCGCGTGACTCGTAAACTAGAAACGAACACCAGCACAGGTCTTGGCCATTAGACTCACACACACTGTTAGACTGGGCACAAAAACAAGAAGTAGGGGTAGTACGAAGACGACGACGCGAACATTATTTAGCTGCCACCACAAAGGCAGAAAGCTGAAAACAGAAAACAGAAACAGCAAAGCCAGACGAGTCGCAATCGGAACTTGCTGTGAATCGGTCGCTATCGCACCTCTCGGAACAAGTCGTTTTTAGCTGAAAGTTGGGAATAATGCTGGCAACCTGAACATAAATATGGATAAAACGCTAAAATCGTAGCGAATTTCCCCTCAAAGTGAGAGAGTGATAGTGTCTAGAGCCTTGATTCGCCACTGAATGAGTTCGCCTGGTCCTTATCTAACTTCGAAGATCTAATCGCAATCGGTCGCAGATAATAACTGATAAAGTTTAAAACAACACGGCGAAGAACTTAAAGAAAACAAAAGTCGCTTTGTGCAATATTTGTGGAAGAAACACGAGTAACCGACTTGATTATTTCACAAAGTTTATGCAAATTTTGTTTGCTCAATGCGAACAGACAGTATTCGTCTGCTCTGCCTTATGGTAAGTATAATCAAGTGACTCATCTCCGGTGGGGAATTCCACTTTCTCAATGAGCATCGCCATCATCGGCAGAAAGTGATCTTTTGTCCGGACTTTGCATTCGACATTGCGCCTATTGAGCGACTATAAAGACCCGGCCTAAACAATCAGCACGTAGCCGCTCTGTAATATTCCGATACATGAATACATATAATTATATAGATTCATCAGATACTTCATTTATCGCTTGCCAAACGACTATCAAAGCCTGACCGTGACGTGATTGAGTTTTAGAAATAGTTTTTCGCACTCAAAGTCAGAGTCGCGCACTGTATTCAAATAAAAATACTATATTCATATGCAATTAGCATTATCCGCCTAATCTATTTGACAATTATATGTTCTGCTTGGCCTGGTGCCACAGTTCAAAGGCAAAAGTCAATGCGAAATCGCTTGTTTTTATTTTTTGTATTATTTTTGATGCGGTGTGGAAAAGTTCATTTCACTGCCGGCGAAGCCAACAAACCTTAATGCCAGCTATCCATCGGGGCGGGGGCATGGTCTAAAAATACCATAAATAGTTGTCATTAAAGGCAGAAGAAGCTCATAAATATTTCATTGTTCCAACGGCATGGGCAGAAACTGCATCGCACAGCAGGCGGTGACGACAAGTCAACTTGTCCACTGCCTTAACAGAAGAATAAACATGCATATAGACACACATATATATCCAGAGCCCAGAGCAGATGGGCAAGTGGGGGGGATGCTAAAGGGGGGACTGACAGCAGGCCAGATGCACTTGGTCCACGGATAAGTGGCAGCAACAGCATCGGATTTGTCTCTCAGCCCTCGCTTTGTTCTGCCAAGTTCTGCCAAGTTATGCCAGTTCCATAAAGCGAATCAGGAATTGTCGTTAAGGCAAAATGTCGCCTATTATCTGGCTGTCGGATTTACTTGGCGCTTTTTAGCCGCATGCCCAGCTGAAACCTTTGCCTTGGGCTGGTAAACAATTGTTCCAGGCGATTACTAGATTTGTTTGCGTTTAGGTAGCAATTTACTTCACGTGGCCCGACGGCTCTGATTTGTGACTCACCGAAAATTGCACTCAATTGAAATTAATGGATGGCACAGACGTAAGCTGGAATATTTTATTGATTCTCAGAAGAAGATACCCAGAGATGAATAGCTTATTAGCACAAATCCCGGTGGCTGGTGCTAATCGGTTTGTATTGAATGCAAATATGCGATCCAGATGTTTTATAAAAGCACATATGGAAAATACGTCACTTTATTAACTTACTTACTTCATTTACCTTACTTACCTTAAATTACTTGATTTAATACTTCAAAATAGGGAACATAGTTTTTTAATAATGTCATATATTTCATCCAATATTTTTTAAATTAAAAAAAAGAGTTTAATAATTATAATTCTCAAAAACATTATTCTTGTAATATCACTTATAATATTACAATTTTTTGTGACTTCAACCCAATTTTTGCAATCAAACACAATTGTTCTTTTTTTTATTTGAGAAAACCAGAATCTATATATGTTTATAAAGAATCCCGAAAGAAATGAATAAGCATCCATATTTTTGGTATATCTGTTATTTTAAAAAAAAAACATCTTTTGAAAATAATTTATCTTAAATAGAACATTATTATTAAAATTTCCTGATTTATTTACAATAAATAATAAATACAAACAGCTAGGTGCTGCACCCTTTGAGTGAGTGACTGCCTATTAGCACACCTTTGCCCCCATTAATATGGGATTATCATTTATTAACTTATTTGCTTACGCATTACTCATGCATTCATTGAGAAATCGGTTGGACACGGGGAATCCAAACCTCAGATTCATTCATAAATATCATTATCTGTAAAGAGAGGCCGGGGAAATCGCTGAATTCAGTCGAAAACGAATGCGATTTTTAAGAAACGAGAGCTGTTAAGTTGTAACTGCTTAACTGTGTGTGAGGGAGAGAGGGGAATGTGTTAAACTTCAAGAAAAACTGTCAATTGCCACTGAATATATAATATATTTGTGTGGCCACAGAGGCTGCTGGTATGACACATATGTGGATGATTCCAATAAGCCGCATTACTCATACGATCCCCTCCCCTTAGACTACAGATGTGGGGGAGGGGACGGGGAAGGGACAACTTCGAATATTGGCAACAGGTTTCGACAGTCCCCCCCGCACCTCAACGGAATCTCCAGTTAGCATCGCCTCTGTTAAGGCCCCAAAAAGCTTTTCCCCTTTTTTTTCCCCCAAAAGCTCAAAACACGATCGGTACAACCTCTGCCTCAGTCGGCGTCGCAGTCGACGCCGCTGCCGACTGCAACAGTCGTCGTCGTTTGCCAGCGACCGCTGAAGATCAGTTGAAATTTGCGCGCTGTCCAGGGCGGATGTGTTTAGCGGCGAGAAAAATAGAAGCAAACGAAGTTTAAACCGATAATATATTAACCTAAGTTCAAACCGCTTAAATCCGCAGAAAGTTATTCGAAAAGTGAATCAGTTCAGTTTTGAGTTTTGTTTTTGAACGCGGAAACGAGCGGGAAAATGGAAGTGCCCGCGGGCAATTAGTGCAGCCAGACATAAAGACACACAGTCAGCTCGAAAATAAAGTAGAAACAAAAGGATTGCGATTATAAATTATAAACAACGACAACACATCCACAGCGGAATACGCAGCGACGACAGCTACAACAAACAACAGGAGAAGAAAAAGAAAAATGTATGTGCCCGAGAGCTAATTAATTAATTTGTAAGTGTTGCAAGCGACATGCAGGCAACAAAGGCAGCAATAATAGTTCAATGATCTGAAACTGCATCCCACTCGACGCAGCTCAGCAGTTAATTGAAAAGGTCAAGAAGCGGGATCAAACTGATAAATCAGCCCATTAATCAGGCCTAACCCACAATCGCACACCCTATGAGCACTCCACTTTGGAGGTGAACTTGAATACCGATTCCAATTTGGAAATGTTTCGACATGGGCCACAACTTGCCCAACTTTACGATATGGCTGGCGCTGGCTATCACTAAGGTCAAGTTCTAGTAACACTTGGCCACATGGGCCGTCCGACTCATACACCAAACTATTTATTTGGTACCTCACAACATAACTTGCAGCCGATCCCCATCATATCTTATCTTATGGGCCGTATTCATTGGGGATTAAGTCAGCTGATAAGGTGAACAATGCCAAAAAGCTATAGCAAGTGGAATTCGGCAGTGTTGTTGGGTAATTTTTAGGGGATATTTTTCAGAAAGCTGGCAGTTTGGCGAAACTGGTTGGAATATTTATTTATTTATTATTATAATTTATTTGTAAATAAGCTTCAGCAGCTAAAAGTTTGACTCACGCCTGCTTCTTCGAAAATTTTCGATTCAGAGAAGATTAAATGGAACCGGCTAACCGGTTTGGCCAAAAATCCGCGTTATCAGCATTGAGCAAAGGCCCTGTTTATGACCCAATTCAGAACATTGAGCACACACTCAGACGTGTGCTACATGTCGTATACGTAACCATTATGATAAAATAAACAGGGCAAACTTTCGCGTTGAATGCAATTTCGCCATCGATTGTTTTGGCCAAAGCACTCAAAACTCACTTTATTGATCTAACAAGCGAGTGAAATGCGTTTATTGTTATGACAACCCCATGAACCCTCTCCACTTTCCCCTTCAACCCATCACCCATCACCCAACACCGGAGTTAACCACACGGCGCTAACCTTAAACTGTCAGCCAGCCGACCTTCAACCCGGCCGAAACATTTGCCCAAAAAAAAAAGAGAAAATGGGATATATTTATGGTATTTGCTTAACAGAAATTATTGTAATCAGATAACACCGGGGCAATGGAGTGTGCGTTATTCATTATATATTTGCATGTTCATTTGGCTGGATCTAGCGGCTAATTGCCGTACATAAAAAAGACTGTTAAAAGTGGCCGCCCAGAAATCCCCAACGATTAGTCAGCAACAACAAGAGTCGGCCAATGCAGACTTAACTGTACAGTGTCCGCTCCTAGATATATATCATATATTTACAAAAGTGCCAGCCACTTGGCGTATACTTGATACAACTTATCGCACTTTTTAGCCCGTCATTTGGGCTGATGTCACACCCATTCCTTGAGGGAAAAAGTAGGCGACTATTACCTGAGACAGATCAGCATGATGCAAGATATAGTGGAATAAACATCTCCATAAACATTAAAGTTTATTTAGCCAATTCTAGCACTTGTCTCGCGCCCTAGGTCAACACCATCCATATCAAGAAAAATATATGTATATCAGCCACCATGCAAAACTTCTGGCTATTTTTAGCAAATCAAATATCAAAATATCAACAAAAGGCCCCACAATCCTTAACGGTTATTGCCGACTTGGTATTTACCATCGCACAGTCTAAAATTAAATTCTAATTGGAGTCTAAACTTACACAAAAGCCGTTTATGACGTCCGAGCTAGCCAGACATCAGACCACATGACTTTCTATATCTCGGCCGATCAAAATATCAGGTACAGGACAGCTGGTTGGCCGCGGGGCTCAACGACTCCGAAATACCCTACGTGGGGATTACGTTGATATGGTTTCAGGTTCTGCAAATATTTAACGGCGATAAGGGGATATTCTTAGGCCGGTGGCTTAATGGCTTCACAAGATGTGAGAGTGCAGTTTGTGCTCTCGTAATAAAAAACGTGTTATTACCATGCATAATAAAGGGTATACTATAGCAGATGGTTACGGGTTAGGTCATCTCGAGTGCCACCACTCCAGTTGTACTATTTTTTACTACGACTTGGAGTAGAAAACCCCCGATTCTTGGCAACGCCGGCCACTTCCGTTTGCCGTTCCACCTGCCACAAAGAATGTGTGCCACATTCAACCTGTTGGAAAGTGGGAGTGGCAGAAGGAGGAAGGTTGGCAGTTCGCAGGACACGATTTCCGTTCGCCCTTTTGCACTTGTACTTGGCCTGCTCCCTTTCCTTTCACCTCGTTCTATTCTGGCCCGTTCCTGTTTGCCGCTTTATTACTTGGCCGGCTTTATGAAATATTAATTGACCTTTTTTCTCCACCCTTGCCTTTGCAGTGATATAAAGTTCAAAGTGCTACCAGCAAGTGGAACTACATGACAATTAGACAAACAACGGGAATACAAACCAGCAACAGCAACAGCAACAACAGCAACAAAATGACAAACTGCCAAAGTTCAGTGTTCATAGTCGTAGGCACCCTGTTTTCCATTCTGGCAGCGGCACAAACGGCACCCGTTTCCACCACCACACAGGCAGAGGTGAGTACATAATTAAGTTATTACATTAACAAAAAAAAAACCAAAAACACTATTTAATAGTACCCATTAAATTGCTAAATTAAATCCTACGACTTATCTATAATTAAGATAAAAGCTCGTAATATTTTTCCTCATGCACTATACAAAATATATAGCATGCAATTGATAAAAAAAGGGATTATAATAACATTAAATTACTGAAGGGAGCTGAGGGCGCAGTACTTAAACAGGAAAGAAAATGGAATGGAAATGAATCAGAATCGGAATCAGTTTGTTGCACTCGAGGTGACAGTTAACTGCACGAGATAGCCACTTTGTCTGGCTCCGACTCGCCCGATCCCGATATGTATTATATATAATATATAGTTTATATGGCCACTCTGCGGCTTTACTTCCGATTTGCATGACAGGCGTGCCAGGCGCTCAGAGTTCCGAGCTGGTTGCATTTGGAAATTATACTTAATTTTGCACTAGACACACAGTACATACGTGTATCTGGTGGAAATATTTCGTATTCACGGCTGTGACTGTGCAACAGGCTCACGCGCATCGCATGTCAACGGGAATTTTATTCCACTCACACACTCGATTTTGGCCCGGCTCAGAGGTTCTGGCCTTAGCCTTAGTCGGATGGCTCGAAAAGTGCATGCCCGCCGGCTAATTGCAGTCTGATTATCGCTATCGCTATCGCTCGTGACATTGGCCAGCGGAAAATGTATATTTCCACCAGGAAAACTCTCACGCCATTCACTGGTTAGCAAATCGATTCATATAAGTTCCCTTAAATGATGGTCAATTCCCAATGATCTCAAAATGGAAAAATATGCTGGCTGAAAAGAGGTCTCATTCTAATGAACCCACTGATTAGCATAATTACGACCTAAGACATTTTCAGGAATTTCCCCTCTTTAATTCACAAAGTGCACTGGCATTAAATTGCCTAAGATTCTATTAAGAGATTGGAGCACACATTTAAAATACACGGTAACCTGGCGCTGAACGTGCTTATCTCTGCACATTCAAAATTTATTAATTGTTTGTTTAAGGTCCCACAAAATATAAAAAAAAAATGTTAACTTATAAAATAGGCATTGCAATCACAAGATGTTATTGAAATTTAATACTAAAAAAACCATTTAATATTTGAAATGATTCAGAAATGCGGTGTTTTGTTGGAAAACCCAAGTAAAACTGTTCTTAACCTGTCAGTGTCATTAGTTATCTATGGGTATTAAAAATTGCATTAAATTTCTTTCACCAATAATATTTGATAATGATATATAAATACAAATTACCGCAAAGCAAAAAAATCGATTAAGATCGTAAATAATTTAGAAAAGCGCAGATTATTGAAAAGCTACTGTTAAATGTACATTAAGCGATCATTTCTAATTACTTAATAAAAAAAATTGATAACCAAAGCCCATAAATTAAACATTTCCACTAATCGAATTATTCCTCGGATCAAGCGGCTTGATTTCCACGCTTTCAATTTATAAATATTTATCTCTGGTTAATTGCTTGTCATGATTGCTGTTTAGCCAAATGTAATTTCCATTTACGAATTCAACAATTGCTGCAGCATCGGCACGTTTGCACTTGGAGCTATGTACCCGAAGCTAATCACGTTTACTTGCCACAGACTTGCATAAATTAGTTGGGGAAAAAGTGGATAAGCAGTTCCAGAACTTCCTGATCAACCATTTACGATCGCCCGCCTCTCACAGGTGAAAAAGCCAATCGATTCGCTTTGATTCTGGTACCCCAGCACGCATTAGCGCGTGCTTAACATTGTTTTTAGGTTTTATTTATGTTTTACGTAACTGCCCGGCAATCCGGGGAATTGGCTAATTGGTATGTTGGCCGCGTTGCCTATAACTTGGCTCGTTGTCGCTGGCCAGTCGCCCCAAAAGCAGCCAAAAGGCGACACTCAACCGACGGCCGACGTGTTTGTCTCTCCAATGTCAGGTTCTTTGTTCCCACCCGATCGCAAAACGCTTTCTAATAAATCTCCCAGGGGAATGCAAATCGCGCAGACCACCGCTGGAGCAAGGAGGAAATCGTGATTTGATAAATCTTCCCCGATCAAATTCCACTTTCTCAATGGCGACAATAAATAATCGCAATTGATTGGATCTGGTGCGATCCGATCGGAGCAGGAAAAGCTATATCCATTGCTGGGTGAGTCATCCGTCTGGAGAGCAAGTATACACCCCGCACATAATAGAGCTGTCAAGAGGTTAATTACTCGTACGAATGAACGAAATTGAAATGAGCTCAGGCATTCGTCATCACTGTGGGCGAATACAAAAAAAAAAAACGCCTAAGAACCAGAGAAACCCGTAAAACTTTCCTGGTCTAATTATAACTAAATCAAAGCCAGAACAAAGTCGCCAACTTTAAGAAAAACTATTCGTGCGTCAGGCTAATTCACACTTTTCCAGCTCAGAGTTGCTGGGCAAACCAATCAATAGCTGTTTGAATTTGTATGCTTTTCGCCAAGTTTGATTGATTTGCCTATGAAATAGTTGCGTGCGACCTTCGCGAGGTGCCAAACAAAAGGCTGCAACAGCCTTGCCACTTGGCAAACAAATAGTTTTGAATAGACAGTTTTTGCTGCGCCAACATCCTTTCTCCTTTTCAGACTTCCTTAAGGTCATCCATAGCTTAGCATTTCACGCGTCTTGCCATAAACAACCGCCTAAAAAGGCTTGCAAATGGCAGCAGCTATAAAATCCTTTTTTGCCTGACTTTTGCATGAATAGCGCTTTTTATTGTCCGGTTATCTTAGCATCTTGACGCTTATTTATCGCTATGTGAATTAGCCACTTGAAGGGTAAAAAAAGTTGCACACAAAAAAGTGGTAGAAAGACACCTTTGGGCGGTGGTATGGAAATGTCAAATATTTTGTGGGAGTTTCCCTTGCCAACCAGCCAGTAAAACCCTTCAGTTAAATGTCAAGGAATTTGTCTGAGCTGAATTATGTGTTTTATGTCTGCAAAACTGAATTTAAAACGTCCATTTCGTATTCAAATTTAAAAGTTCTTGCTGCGCACTTGCTTTTATGTACAAAACTACGCTCCATAACCCAATTTAGTCGGCAAAATCCAGCTCGAAATTCTTTCAATTTAATCCATCTCTCTGGTCCTGAATTAAATTGAAAACGTTATACAACTTTAAGCCGCATTCAAGACTGCCGATGGCCCAGTTTCTGTTTTACTTTTCCTTCGGCTGTGGTTTTGGCTTTCGTTATAGTTTTGAGTTTTCTTTTCCAATCTGCCCAATCGGCTTGTTATAGAAACCCAAAAAGAAATGCCGCCAAATGAGGCGCCTGCGCTTCAATTTGCGGCTAAGGAGTGAGGGGTAATGATGTAATCGCCGAGTTAAAAAGCATTTAAACAAGTTAAGCCTGTTTGCTAGTTGGCGGCGAGATTGGACAACTGAAATTGCCTGCGCAGTTAAGGTGGAAAAATCGCAGGGAAACACAGGGAAAACCTGCGCTATTTGCCTTTAATTGTCACAGACACTTTCGTTTATGCACGTGCCACGCAAATATTTGTGCAACTAGGTCTAGGTTTGTTTGCAGGCAATTTGCAGAGGGAAATGGGTGAACTCCGGCCAGATGGGAGAACCTTTCTAAGTCCCCTCTGTAGCGGACGAAAGTCAACGACCCGGACTGACCCACATTCCGAGTGCAAACTAACCACGCACCCCCGAAAAACGGAGAAGGTACACCCAAGAGTTTTCCCACTCTCGCTGGCCAATAATTTTCTCATCAATTTCAACCAGGCACGTCGGCGAGTGTACACAAAAAGTATACACAAAACGATACTTGTTTATAATTTATGCATGTCCTGTTCTTGTTTCGGCCGGAAATAAACGAGTCAGAGTACGCCTTCAATTTAAATGGGTGAAAGTTCATTGACTGCGAGGAGCAGTTCCCTGTTCGCTTAGCTCCAAAGCCATTTCCCCTTCGAAATCAAATCGAGTCGGAAACTTTGCAACTTTGCACCTGTGCAAATTGTGTTAAATATTTGAAGGTTGCATTGCAATCGTAGCATACTTTCCCGGGCTCACAAACACATGTGCATTCCTCAGCCAAGTCGAGCTCCACAGTTTGGCTTTGGGTGGCAAACCCCCGTGGGCCATTTCCCGCAAGTTCAACTCCTTCGGCTAAGTAAACCAGGCAAGCAGGTCAACCATCTGAATATATATTTTCCCTTACAAACTACTAGTTACCTTTCGTACTACACAAACGGAAATATTTATAATTATTCTATGGAAATCCATTTTAAATCGATTTTTCAATTATAAAAGCTTAGATCTGAAATATCAATGACATTTATTTACTTTGGATATATCTATTGATTACTCATTTACTTAATCCTATCAGTTGAAACAAAGTCCAGCTTACTTAAAATAACGTATATCACAAACATAGTCTTTTCTGTTTTTGTATAAAAATAGATAAATAAATATCTTTAACACTTTAACTTTTCAAATGCAAAGTTTTGTTATAAACCTAGGCACTTTGAAAAAGATTTCTATTTCTCTATTGTTTTAAAGTTCTAATTTTTTCCAGTGCACCTGTAGGTAGTAACACTGGGTGTAGTATCTAGAGTGCTGGGGCGTGGCGAAAGCCATTCTTTGTTGACATTTCTGCTTTGATTGTCCGCCAAACAGAGCCGGGCAAAAAAAATGTGTGTCAATGTCCAATAATAAATTGAAGTGCAATTTCAACGCCCTCTGAAACGTGACCCAACTGCAGTGGCCCTCACCCCTTGGAGCCCGTGTAATTTAAAATGATTTGCATGGCCAGGGAGCATCTAATCGTCTCAATCCCGCCGAGAATTATCGGTAAGCACATGCAAATGCATGTGTAATGATGCGGATGCATTCGACTAACCCATGAAATCGTGGCAATGGAACAGGTGTATTGTCAATCGTAGACCGATGACTCCCGAAAAAACTATATGAAAAACGTTAAATTAGTGGATAAACATTTCCGTTTTGGCCCCGACTTCCGTTTGCCTTGTGACGCATTCAATTCTGAATGGAAGAAATGCGTCAGAAATGACTCAATTATGGACAGGTTGAGTGGTCTTTTGTTTGCTGCCAATGGGAGTTATCTTATCGATAGAAGATAACCGAAAGAGCTCATGTTTGAGGCTCCGAACAATGCATTCGATTGCTGTCAGCCTGTTTGTTCTATGACAAAAGCTGCATTACAATCCCAAGAGACTGGCATAACACCTTTTCAGTGATTTCTGGGTAATCAAGACGTTCGTGCCCGCCGGCGGGGGAGGCGGTCTCCATTCGACATTGTGCACTGCGAGTAATTATGTTAATTGCATAAAGAGGCATTCCTAAGGTCGCCGCCGATGATTCAACCGGACTTACTGTCAGTCAAAATGTTCTGAATCTGATTCTGAATGTCGAGTGGATCTCTCAAGAGATGAGCGACAGATATTTTTCACTTGAACCCCGCTTTGTTTACAGTTCGTTTACCTTTAGGCTGACCCAGCTGATCGTTGGTAAGAGCTGTTGTGGCCAACCCACCCAGAAAAAAAGATCACAGAGCCACTGCGAAGACGCGACTTGAATGGCTAACAAGCCAGCGAAATGTTTACTTCCTCGCAGGCGGAAAGAACACAATAAAATTAACAGTCAGCTGGCATTATGCAAGATTCGGCAAATCATTATACAACATGTACTATATACTTATATATACATATATATAGAAGCTACGGCGGCGTCATTAAGAATGTGCGACACATAAACGGCTGGTGAACCTGATCCACATGCCAAATCGAATCGTATTCGTGTTGCCAAAACATTAAGCGAATAAAACTCTATTCCCGCTGTAAGACAATTTGCCGTTGTAATTGGCCAGACAACAAATTCTATTTAGTTAGTGAACAACTTAACTGTTAAGATAACCTCGCATTGTTCTCCGCTCGCACAAGTGCACTTCCCTGATGGGCAAACTGTTTTTATTCGATTGCTCAATGTTACAATTTGCAATTAGCAATTGAAACGCTTCCTTAATGTTGGCGATGCCCGGACAGAGATCGATTAAGAGTTTTCACACCTCAGCCAGTCACGTATGGCCATCGCCATAAATACATTGCATATACGTATTAAGCATACGCCGTGTGGGCCCCCTCTACCCATCGGTTTAGTTATATAAATTATAAGCCACTGTGGCAGTCATAAATTATGCAAGTCAGATGGGCAGGCGACAGAGTAGAGAGTGAGGAGTAGCCAGGACATGCCGTTGCGAGCTAATCTGATGGCCATAAATCAAGTTGGCCACAACGGGTGGCCATCAGGCGCAGCCCCATTGATCTTCGCCCGTTGTTGTCCCTGCAGTCATTCAACCCCGGTTTCCCGCTCTCCTTTCCTTTCCCCCAGATCTATCTGTCCCAGTTTGGCTATCTACCCGCCTCGGCGCGCAATCCGGCGAGTAGTGGACTGCACGACCAGCAGACATGGGTCAGCGCCATCGAGGAGTTCCAAAACTTCGCGGGCCTGAACGTCACCGGTGAACTGGACTCGGAGACCATGAAGCTGATGTCCCTGCCACGTTGCGGAGTGAGGGATCGCGTGGGCACCGGCGACAGTCGCTCCAAGCGGTACGCTTTGCAGGGCAGTCGCTGGCGCGTCAAGAACCTCACCTACAAGATCTCCAAGTACCCCAAACGACTGAAGCGCACGGATGTGGACGCGGAGATCGGTCGCGCATTCGCCGTGTGGTCCGAGGACACCGATCTGACCTTCACCAGGAAGACCTCCGGTCCCGTGCATATTGAGATCAAGTGAGTAGTTTGTTTTGTAGATAGTACAAAGTGCATATCCCTAAGGAGCATACTAACCACTCCTTTTAACCAGGTTCGTGGAGAGTGAGCATGGTGATGGCGATGCCTTCGATGGTCAAGGTGGCACCCTGGCTCATGCCTTCTTCCCCGTTTTCGGTGGTGATGCCCACTTCGACGATGCGGAACTCTGGACCATTGGCTCGCCCCGTGGCACCAATCTCTTCCAGGTGGCTGCCCATGAATTTGGACACTCCCTGGGACTCTCCCACTCCGATCAGAGCTCGGCTCTGATGGCGCCCTTTTATCGCGGCTTCGAACCCGTCTTCAAACTGGACGAGGACGACAAGTCGGCCATCCAGTCGCTGTATGGCAGAAAGACCAACCAGCTGAGACCCACCAACATCTACCCGCCCTCCACTCAGCGGCCATTCACCCCGCCCAAGGTGCCGCTGGACGACTCCATTTGCAAGGACTCCAAGGTGGACACTATGTTCAATTCGGCGCAGGGCGAGACTTTCGCCTTTAAGGGCGACAAGTACTACAAGCTGACCACGGACTCCGTGGAGGAGGGCTACCCGCAGCTCATCTCCAAGGGCTGGCCAGGATTGCCGAGCAACATCGATGCGGCGTTCACGTACAAGAACGGCAAGACATACTTCTTCAAGGGAACTCAGTACTGGCGCTACCAGGGACGCCAGATGGACGGCGTTTATCCGAAGGAGATCAGCGAGGGATTCACGGGCATTCCCGATCATCTGGACGCCGCGATGGTTTGGGGGGGCAATGGCAAGATCTACTTCTTCAAGGGCAGCAAGTTCTGGCGCTTCGATCCGGCCAAGAGGCCACCTGTGAAGATCAGCTATCCCAAGCCCATTTCCAACTGGGAGGGATTGCCCAATAACCTGGACGCTGCGCTCAAGTACACTAATGGGTACACGTACTTCTTCAAGGGCAACCAGTACTACAGATTCCACGATGCCCGATTCGCTGTAAGAATAGCTCACCTAAGAAACATTAACAAACTATATTTAACTATTTTGAATGTACCCCCAGGTGGACTCGGCCACGCCCCCCTTCCCCAGACCCACCGCCCACTGGTGGTTCGGCTGCAAGAACACGCCCTCGTCCACAGGTAATATCGTCGAGGGTTCGGACAATGAGTTCGAACAGCACTCCATGATCCCGCATGCCGACGATGGTAATGGTGATGATTTCGACGCAGGTGAGTGGGACCGACTCGACGGTAGTTTTGTTTGAGCTCGAATCGATCTACTGGATCCACGATAAGCGAATCCCAAACTTTGTAAAGTCAAAAAGATCTCATAGAAAGAAGTCTTGTATGAGTTGTTACTTAGCGAGAAGCAGTTACGAGTCATGAAATGATAATAATAATAAATCCTATCTATATGGTATGTTTAATTAAGTTAATGTCTATGTAGTGAAATTCTATTACTCAAGTCGAATGTGTTTGTCTTTGTTGCCTATGGAAGAAATACATTTATAATACTTATTGAAAAAAACTAATTACCAAACTGTGTATGTCCAATGTCTTTTGATCAGTCTATATATATTTTGTACTTATATATCTTGTATATTTATTAATTTCTCTTTACTCTTGATTTTGTGGTGTTTTACTTTAGTTTTGTTCCAGTGTTTTCAGGTTGAGTTTTACTTAGCTAAAAACACTTTTCTTTTGAGTATACGACATAACTAACACCTTAATCTAAAATATCTACAATATCTAAACATATTAATAAAAACTCTTAATTTAAATAACATTTTTTTCTAGCGCTTCTAATCTTGATACTAACCTAACTTTGCAAACTTTTCACTTTCTAATATTTGTGTGTTCCTTCCAATAACCAATCTAAACCTATCTGTATCTTATGCTTTCGGTATTCGGGTATTTTTTCCTATTAACTAACGAACTCAATTTAGCATACCATGTATAATAAAGTTTTTTAGCCTAAGAAACAGCAATTAATAAAAAAAAGCTATACAATAATTTAATATCTTGCTTACAGTTTAATAGCCAAGAAAAAAAATATAAAGCAATTATCTACAGCAACAACAACAGCAACAAAAACTACTGGTCAGTCGGTCTCACTAACTGTGGTCCAAGATCAACTCCACCAAAAACCATTTTCCTAGCCTATAAGTCACAATCCTAGCATGCGCACAATCTAACCAACTAAACTGTAGAGCCCATCAAAACCTATATAGCATCTGCAATAAGTTACTAACTAACTTACCCCAAGAAAAACAACACTATTTGTTAAACACCACAAGTCCCAAAAAATGAAACCCCCAAAAAAGAAAAAAACACTCCACCCTATGGTCTAAGCGTAGTTCCCTAGCACTAAGTATTTATCCATTTATGGTACTATTAATATTTGATTTTCCACTCCCCTGAACTAAACTCTTTACCCTGTAGTGTGAAAACCGCATAAACTTGAACAATGTTTATGCGTAACCGTTTCCTTGTTTTGGCACCCTCGGCACAAAATTCAAATGGCTAAATGGCTGGGTTGAACCACACGTAAAAACCACCCACTCACCACCCAACCAAACCACCGAACCACCCCACTCCACCCAAACTTACACTTACACACCTGAAATCCCCACGTTAATTGCATGAACAAACCGAAAACGTACTAATCTAGAGCAAACAAATAAATTACACCTGCATGGGAATCAAAAAGTCGGCGGGTATTATAAATAACCGGGTATATGGGGCCATATATGTGGTCCACACATCCCGTTATGACCCACAATCGGATATTTGTATGACACCCGCTTAACCATCGCATGCACGTGCCTGGCCCATAATCGTTAAATTTGCATTCAACAAAAGCAAAATGCCGAACTCCAGAACTCGAAATGTATTCGTCATTGTCATCTGTCTGTATGTATGTATATTTCTTGCAGGCTTTAAGAGACGTGGATACAAAAAAAAGAACATTTAACCACAGCACACATCCAGAAAAACACAACAACTACAAGAACAGCCGAACCAAAACGAACACCAACTCCATTTCACCACCCACACATGTACATCAGAAGAATTACAAAGCGAATGTGCCGCCCCCATTAAGCATATAGCAATCAAAAAAAAAGAGCTTTCCTGTCTTCCTCCGCCTTCGCCTCTCCTTTCGTAGTCGTAATCGCCATGGTGATTCTTCCTGCTCTATTGTAGTATCATCCAGATCTTAGACTGCTATCGCATTACTGCCACATACGTATTTGTTTGAGCACATCCCGCCCTCCCCGAATGCAATTTTGATATATTCTTTCCCGAAGAATTGTTTTATTTATGCTTTTTCTTCTCTACTTTTGTTTCTCTAAAACAAAAAACTTTTAATTTGCGGCTCTTGTATACGCACTTGATATATATACAGCACCGCAAGTGCCGAATCAGGGTATTCTGCCCGGCTGGATGTGGGGCCTAACGAACAGATTCTTCTAGAGGATCTCGTGCTCATCCGTGTGTTGTAGCCCAGTCCCGTTGTAAATTGCCAGCATTAGTGCTTGTCCATCGAACCCGCTTGAGTGATCTCTGTCTGAATAAAGTAAACCATCAAATCGAAACATATATAATTCATGCCACGCCCAAGATCTGCGCCGCCTGCCGAAACGCCAAACCAAGCCAAATAGAAAGAAACGAGTTTACAGAGTGAAGAGTATGTTACATCAATTATTATTATTTGATCCCCCCTTAAGTTACTTAAGTTATATTAATTTTTCGAATTAATTTCTTTTAAAATACCCCAACAATCACGTCCGACAAAAAAACTTAATCCAGTTCTATAACTTCTATAGCTTAGATCTAAGACATTTCTGCACAAAACATTCCTAATTTGAATAGCTTAACGTATAACGTAACTAACATGATATTTTGGAACCCCAATTTTCCATAGCCGTGGGCGATCACCAGTCCAACGACGAACCCATCGCACCGGAAGTGGCTGAGCGAACCGGAAATGGAGCCATGTCGCAAACAAAACTGACGAGCAACTCCGCCGTAAGCACTGTGATCACCACCATCCTGATGTGCCTCGTCTCTAAACTCATCGTTAGCTAAAAGAGCCACCGATACCAGCGACCTATAGGCAGTGCATTTTTTGAACCATAGGAACAAAGCTTGCAACTCGAGTAAAGTTTCTAAAATTTTGCCGCACGTTGGACACCAAAAGTGCTTAAAATTCAAATGCGTAACATCATATCGAATACGATGAGAGGAAATCCAAATAAAAAATTACGAAATAAAAAAAAACAAATTGAAATCGAACAGAATATCAATTGTAAATTGAGCGATCAGCATGTGAAACAGGTGCCTTATCAAATACTTTTGTTGTTGTGTAAATAAAATCAGCCTTAAATATAATGAAATAGTTTATAACATTCCGCATTCTAACGACGAAAACCGATCAGAAGTCATATCATAGCAGAAGTTCTTTATGTAGCCAACTGTTTTGGTAATGACAAATTGCGATATTAAATTTAACGAGCCATATGCAAAGAATTGGAGAGAACCAAACAAAAATTATACTGAGCATTGAACGTACTTTAGTTTAGAATTAATTGTTAATGTGTGCACATGGGACATGAACTTCCGAGAGTTCCTACAGCTGTGCAACAATTTGGCAACTGTAAATGTTTTAAGTTTTAAGTTTATGAAACAATACGTGACTTGACTTGACCATATATAAACTAATATAAAAATCATCATCGAGTACATATGATTATTATATAAGTGATATTTAAGACAGTCCCTTAAGCGATATTTGTTCGGGTTTAATATTTAAAACCGAAATATTATTTATCTTACGTATTATTATGTGTAATTTTATTTTGTATACCATAAATGTACGCTGAAATGAGAGAAACTGAACAAAACCGAAAAGATAACAAATAAACAAACAGAAGTCCAATAAAAAATAAACAAAATTATTATTTTTAGAGTCGCCTACGACGAGTAATTTGGTAGACGTTAGCATGACAACTTAAGGATCGCACTCCAGTTGAGCGTAGAGCTCCTCGAGTCTGTCATCCTTGTCTGGCGATGCCCTCGAATCCTCATACTTGTCAGCAGTCTGCTTGGCACTCTTGCGTCGTCTGAAGGGACCTGAAAACATCCAGCCAAAACAGGTTGCTGAGTAAGATACGGAAGGACGTGAGGCAAAGGACTCTATTCGACTGATAATATACTTTTGACTTTCTTCCGGCTATCGTCTAGAGGCTGCGGGGTTAGCTTTTCAGCCGGTTCTTGATCGGCAGTGCCATTATCGGGAATCCCCAAATAGGCACACTCCGTTTTGATGTCGCGCATTAGGTGGATCGCATTGGATCCTAGTATACAAGCTGATGGATTCGCGCACGGCTCTGTTTTCGGCGTAAGATCAGATATAAATAAATCTGAAAATGGAAGAGAAAAGTATGTTATTTGTTGGCTCATAATCTTTCATTGCCAACATACCTCCTAAGGTGATCTGTTTGACTTGCAAGTTCTTTATGATAGCACCGTATTCGGCCATCTGACGCTTGAGCTTTTGTATCTCCCTCTCTTGTTCACTCATCTTATCCTTGGGCTTGCTCTTCCCTTTGCCCTCGCCACTGGAGTCAGAGCAGTTGTCGCTGTCGCTGATGACGATTGACTCCACGGGCGGTGGTGATATTACCTTGCAGTCGGCGTTGTCGTCGTCGGCGCTTGGCGAGGGCATCCTCTGATGACAGCTGTTACATTTCACTGTGGGCATGCCTGCGCGCTTCCGCAGCCGACGGTATCGTACCATAAGAGTTCGGCTATTAAGTGGAGAGTCAACCAGCTCCTTGAATGCCTCCATTGTCTGGTCAGGCGAAGCGTATCGCACGAAGGCATACCGAGCGCGCTTCTCTCGCTTTAGCACTCCGATGTCCACCCGCAGGGCGTGGGCGAAGTAGGCCTTGATGGCTGAGGTGGTCATATTGAAGGGTATGTTGCTCACGTACAACGAGCAAGGATCAATGAACTCGGCCTGCTCCTCATCGGAGAAGGGCTTGAGCTCCGCCTGCAGGAACCCGGTGCCAAAGCGCACCTTGTTGATATCACGAATGGTGGCCTCGACATCGGCTCCGGCCCTCAGGTGCACTAGACAGTAGCGCGGAGCCACGCAGACGGGCAGGACTACGTCACGAATCTCCTTTGAAATACCGGCCAGCATGGGAGCAGTGATATCGGGGTCTGGAAACCGAATAAGGAGCACCACGGCTGAGGGTGACTGACCCGGCTTGTTCGTTAACTCGCGCTCCAGGGCTAGGGCCTTTAAAGTGTGCTCGCGGCGGCGTTTGGCCACTTCACGTCTGGACATCTTGGTAGTGCCGGCTGGAGGACATTAACAAGAAGGCTTATTAAGATCTGGGATTCTGACAAACGTCACTCAATGACAGCTCACGTTTCTTGTTATCACTGGTGCTGTTTTCCAGCTCCGCATCGTTCTCGGAAGTTGGCCCATCGGCGGCCGAGTTCCATGGCAGCAATTGACTCCCGGCGGGAGTTGTCTCGAACATGTAAGACTCCAGAGGGGGAGTGCATCCGTTGCCCGTGTACGGTGCCACATGCTTGCCCAGCATGGTTATCTGGTTACCGTCGCCGGGCGATGGCTCCTTGGCCTTGTCCCGAGCCTCGGTGTTATCCATCCGCTTCGCATCCGGACCGTCGCCGGTTTCCAGGGCCGCGCGTTTTGAATCCATTAATGTTATCAAAAATATAAATAATACCCGACCTATACAATGTGTTCCTATCTAAAATTGGAAAAAACACTGATGTGCGTTCACTAGCTGTGTTGTTTACCTACTGAATAAACTCGAAGGAATCGAAAACAAACTTAGGTAGAAGAACGAATCTTAATTCCCAGCACCTATGACCGGACGATCCGACAACGCCGTCATACAGCTGAGTATATTGCCAGACTATGTTTTTGCGCAACTTATAGCTAGGGTATTCCATTTACGATGGAATTCTTAAAAGTTCAAAATAAAATATTCGAAATTTTAGAAAAAACCACAACATTTTCAAAGTTAAATTTTTAAACAGGTTAAAAAAGTTGTTTAATTTGTTTTCGATGTTTGTTTATATACTATAATATAGGTAAGCTATTCCTAACTAAACTAGATAATTAGTTTGCATTTTTCCTACACTATTCTATCGGGAAGAACCTGGGGCGCTAATATCACCCCGTTATACGATTAATAAAACAATTTAAAATTAACCATTTTTTCCTTGAAAATAGCTGCCAATCCTCAAAATAAGCAAGCCCTCGACAATTTTAGCTGCAAGCAGTGCCCAGATTTCCTGAGGTAAGACAGCAGCAGTCCGGCAACGCCAGCACCAGCTGATGTTGTGGCTAGACTGCTTTCCAAAAACATATGTAACAGTAAAACAAAATGTGTGCGGCTCTCCTTCGAAGTGTTAAATTGGTAAATTTAAGGCCAATTACGGCTATATCGCATTACCAGAGTCTGCAGTGAGTGATTATCCGCTTATATCTTTACAAACTGACGTAATAATAATAACTCTCCATTCAGCACAAGTAATTCGGTGTGCAATTGGCGGAATGTGGGATCCGGTGAAGTGGAAAGGAAGCTCTTGTCCGGCGACCGTCTTCCGGATAACTATAAACTGATCTACCGTGCGCCCATCGAGAGCTATGTGACCTGGACAAAGAATATGTCCACTGCTACGACCTCGATTCTGGGCTTGGTGGCCGCCTATCACTGGGCCACCACCATGAATTTCGTAAATACGGTCCAAAAAATGGACATTGCTATACTTGTATCCCAGGAATCTGATCTGTACTACTTTTTAACGGGATTTGTTCTTATCAATCTGGCGATACGTGCTTTCGTGGCGAAATATCCGTTGAGGATCTACAAGAGCTCGGAAAAGTACGTTGGAATGATGACATCCAAATTTGTATTCTACATCTCAATTTCTTTTTTAGGTATGTGGCTGTCTATGGCTCCCAACTGCCTCTGGGAACTGTGAAGCACTATTTCGAAAGAGGACAAATAGCTGAATACAAAAATTTTTTGAATCCTTGGAGACATATTATGTACAAACTTGGGGACCGCTCTTCCATGCTGCTAGTTGACTACTTTAAGACGCCCTCAGAGTTCCACCAGCTATTTGAGACCAAGCAAGAGACTTAGTTTTGTATTTCCTTATGAAAGTTGTTCAAATTAATGTTTTAAAAACGAATTTTGTAGACTTTTTGTAAACAAACGGGCAGAGTTGCCATAAATCAGCTCAGAGTGTTGGTAAACTGTATTCGGCGAAGTTATCGAAGTACTTCCACCTCTAAGTCGATACCAAAACAATTGAAATCTCCACGTGCGAAATGGAGCTTAAAAAAATGAAACCTCTAAAGGATGAAAAGGCGGAATCCCCGCCAGAAGCGGCGGCCGGAGAGCAGGCCCGAAAGCGTCGCAATCCGTTTAACACACAGCGCCTGAAGGAGGAGAAGGAACGGCGCCAAAAGAAGCGGGCGCGCCTCATCGTGCGCAACATCAGCTACAAATCTACGGAGGACTCTATGCGGGAGCACTTCGGACAATGGGGCACACTGGAGGACGTGCACATCCTCAAGCGCGGCGATGGAAAGCTGGTGGGCTGCGCATTCGTCCAATACGAGACCATTAACCAGGCCACCAAGGCGATTCTGCATTCCAATGGAAAGGAGCTGCTGGGACGAAAGGTATTCGTCGACTGGGCCCTGGGCAAGGATGAGTATGTGGCCAAGAACCCCAAGGACGGGGAGCCGGATGAGAAGAAGCCAAAGGTGGAGGTGAAAGAGGAAAGCGGCGTCGAGAAGGAAGTCAAGGAGGAAAGTGACGAAGAAGCTGAAGAGGAAGACGGCGAGTCCGAGGAGGATTCTGATGCGGAATCTAATGAAGATGAAGAGGACGACGAAGAATCTGAAGGCGAAAACGAGGACGACGATCAAAAAGAAGACAAAGACGAATTAAAATCCAAATTAAACATCGAAAATGTCAAAAAAGAAAAGCAAATCTCCAACGATGTCCAACAAGGCTGCACGGTTTTTATTAAGAACGTTCCCTTCGATGCCGAGGATGCAGATCTGCGGAAGGTGTGCCGCAAGTTTGGCTTGGTCAACTATGCCATCATCAATCGACAGGCGGTTTCTGGGCACTCCAAAGGCACAGCTTTTGTTAAATTTAAGGCTAAGGAGTCGGCAGATCTTTGTTTGCAAGCAGGCACGGAGTTCAAGCTAATGGATGAAGTCCTGGATCCTCATCCTGCCCTGAGTCGAGAAGAAATGAAGTCGAAGCAGACGCAGGACAACAAAAAAGATGACGCCAAAGACTCCCGAAATCTTTACTTGGCCAGAGAAGGTCTTATCATGTCTGGAGCAAAGGCTGCCGATGGGGTTTCCGCTTCAGATATGGCCAAGCGCCATGAACTGGAGCAGGTGAAGACGCAGGTGCTCAAGAACTTAAATCGGTAATATTGGAAGACATCTTAGTAGGTACATTTCTAATCAAATTAATGGTTTTCTAGGTTTGTGTCCCGCAACCGCTTGTCCATCCACAATCTCCCCCAGAACTACGACAATGAGAAGCTGAAACAAATGGCCCAGACCTACACAGGTTTCCGGCCCCACGAATGCCGAGTTATGCGGGAACAAAAGGTTACCCCGGAGCATCCGCAGGGCAAGTCCAAGGGATTTGGTTTTCTCTCCTTTGAAACGCATCAAAGAGCTCTGACAGCACTGAGAAAATTAAACAACAACCCTAGTATATTTGGACCCCAGAATGTAAGTTATTTAGTTGTGGAATCTCTCGCAACCAATATATATTCAACTCATCTTTTAGCGTCCCATTGTGGCCTTCAGTATAGAGGATCGCGCCGTTCACAAAATCAAAGAGAAGCGCACGGAGCGCTCTAAGCAAAACAATCCTACATACCAGAACAAGCAACAGCTGCGCAAGGAGCGTCGCCAGCAGAAGCGTAATGGCCAGAAGAACAAGCCCCCGGTTCCCCAGACAGACAACAAAGCCAAACTGCAGAAACACATTAAGAAACTGGAGGCATCGCGGGCAGCCAAAGTCGAGGGTAAAGCCACCGAGAAGAAGCAGGCCAGCGATGTCCAGAGCGACTACGTGGGTACGGCTGCCAAGCCAGGAACCTCGCTGAAGATGAGATCCAAAAAGAAGATTGTTGAGCAGGCAAAGGAGCACTTGAAAAAGGTGAAGACCGAGAAGCGCAAGCAGAAGAACAAGAAGATACGGGAATCGCATCTGGCAGAGCGCAAAGCTAATAATCGGCCTAAGCAGGGACGCAAGAAGGAAAAGGATGATCTGCGACCCTTAATTAATAAGTACAAGAACATGATTAGTGGAAATCAAGAAGGCGGCGGCGTCAAGGGTGTCGAGGGAGGTAAAATTAAGAAACCGAAGCGTACCAAGTGGTACAAGGAGTAAAGTTCCCTTCCCTAGGTTAAGAATTGTCCTTGTAGCAATAAAACTATAAATGAAAAAACCAATCCAGGTATCTGGGACTTTTTCCTAGGATTATGGAGGGAACATCTGCTTTAAACTATGATTCTACCTGTCAAGTCGGGTATATATAATCGGCGGAGTGGACCAAGCTCTTCAGTATTGCCTAGCAGTGCCTGTGAAGCGTTTCGTTCGCACTAAAATAAAGATATCTCAAAGATGGCTCCTCGGGAGAAAATCGAATTCGTAATAGTTCGCCTAGCCTATGTGCCGTACATGTAAGTACTCAATAGAGTTCGAAAATCGACAACTTATTGGGGATTCTTTCCACAGTCATCCTCTGTATCCACGCATCAGCTACCAGATTAGAAAACATCCACCCACAGGGTCGATCATTCAAGTGCGCGATTGGTTCGAGCATGTGATGATGAGGGAGCGTTCCAAGCTCCCGCCAGATGTCAACATACGCTACGCTGAGTGGCGCATCATCACCGGGGATGTGGAACTGTTCCAAGTGCAAGGCTGTCGCTTCGACAAGATCATGCTGGTGCTGGGAGAGGAGAATATATCGTGGGTTTTCTATCAGAACATGCCGCTACATCGCCGTATCGAGGGCAGCGCCTGCTTCCCCGTCAGCTACTGCGGCTGCTGCCTGAACAACCAGTACCTGGACATTATGGCCAAGATCAAGCAAACTGTGTCGAGAAAGAAGATACGATGAAATAAATACATTCGAGTACTAATGGAAACAAGAGTTTATGTTAAGATGAACGCTTTCAAATTTCACTAGGCGCTAGCAGCTGTCTATTCCAGCCAGTGGAAGCGGGAGCCGTACTTGGCTGGTGGCTTGGGGTAATCCTCGGGCAGACCGGGGGTGGCATCGGGATAGGAGACCTTCTCCTCCTTCTTGGGAGCTTCGCGAGCTGATTTAATGACCTGGAAACAGGAGGGTTTATAATGGGTTTAAGGGACAACGACAAGAAACTCACCTTGGCCCGCGAGAAGTAGCCGTAGGAAGGACGATCCCAGTCAAAGTTATCCTTGATGCACTTATCAAACACTCCCTGCGTGTTGCGGCAGCTAAAACAAGGTTAAACTTGACTTATAGTACTTGAACTCTTTAAAATCGAGTATTCTTACTGTGAAAAGGCCATGGTGCCGCTGCTTTTGTCAAGGCAGGTTGCGTACTGCATGAACTCCTCATGGCAGGTCTTCTTAACCTTGCGGAAAAAGTCCAGGGCGCAGCTGGTCACCGCCTTGCCCTCCGCCAAACAGGCCCGCGGATCATCCAGCTCCTGCCGGCAGAGCATAAACTCCTGAAATTACATGAAACACAAACGTAAACAAACCGAGGAAGTTGCGTTTTGAGGTTAGGTTATATAACTTAAGCGGAAGGATTTGGCCATCTCCCCGGCAGATAGCTCCATTTGCAGCCGCTTTTCGGGTGGGGATCACTTTAGGGAGTATTCTGGGAATATCTGGATGTACTAACATTGTTGACCTGCTCGCATTGCTTGCCCAAATGAAAGGCACCAGCACGCAGAGCCGCCGACGAAAGATTCAGCTCCTGGACGTCGAGCTCCGACTCCTCGGGCAGTGTTGTGTTGTTGGTGATGACCATTGTAGAGTAGCTGTCCTGTCTGTTCAACAAAAAACCTGCAAGGGGTTATAAAACTAATAAAAATCTCGAAAATTGTTAATTTCTGTGGCCAAATTTACGTTTGCCTACAACACAACAGCTGATTTTGTTTCAGGGCTGCACAAACGCAGTTGTCAGTCAATCTTATCGATAGTTCAACAATCAAACAAAGTCGTCGATAGCAGGCTCTCAATTTGAAATTTAAAAATACAAGCTACGAAAATGATTTCTTTAATTTTATATATTTGTATATTTTATTCCGCTGCTGCTGCGCGCAATTTAAAAGTAGTTAAGTATGAGGACTCGGTTGACACCATCGTTAAGGACCTCGTCGACAACTGGCAGTCGCCACTTGTTTACCTGAAAAGTCGCGGCTACCTGCCAAAGGATCTGCAGAATGCGCCCGAACTGGACTTTCAGCAGTTGCAGGGGAGTTTAGTCCCGGAGCTGCCCTTAAAAGATTTATTTACCCTCAGCAAGGACTCCAAACGGGAGGTGGAAATTAAAAACGAAGTGAAAAGTATAGATCAGCGCGCAGCTCGATCCCTCGATGATCCCAAGGAACTCGATTTGAAAAGGATGTTCCAATCGTTGTTCTCCTCAAACGACAAGGCTGCCTCCGAGGAGATTAAGTCGAAATTGGGTGTATCCTGGGACATGAATGCCCTGAAATCCTCTGCCCGCCTGGGAGCCAAGAAATTTCTCGACAAGTTTAACAGCAAGCGGAATCAGGTGGAAAACATTGTCTTAAATGCAGATAAAGATGCCGCAGTTTCCTATGAAGGAGCCCACAAATTGGAGGTCCTGGTGCCGCCCCACATCCTGGAGAAGAAAAGCAACGAATCGATGGACAAGTCTGCTTATAATAAACCAAACTTTCTGAAGGGCGTAGCCAAGATTTTGAGCAATCCCGAGATAAGGATCAAGGACTGGGACACCAAGCCTGCCCAAGAAATCTTTCTTAAAGGACCGGAAATGGAAAAGTGAAGTTTTTATTTGTTGATTAAATGTTCATGTAGTTCCAAAATGGGTTTAGCCAAAGCATAGTTAATTAATTGGGTGAGGGCGGCCTGGCTGTGCCAGTAGCAGATGCGATTGAGCCGCCGTAAATTTGATATTCATGGCTGTCTGGTTAATCTCAGTCATTAGCAGATGCGATTGAAACCCGTTTAGTGGGCTAGGCAACTTTGGAGTGGTATAAAAGGCCGCTGGTCATTGTTTCACATCAAGTAGCTGCTCCAAAATGCTGAAATACGTGAGTTTAATCGGATTAAAATAGAACCGTTGGACATATTAGTTGACCAATCTCCCATCTTCAGACCCTTGTCTTTGCCCTGCTGGTGGTTTTGGCCAGCTGCAGTGAAGACGACTTCCAAGCTCAGCTCCTCAAGTCGGAGAATCGCCAGAATCTAAACGGAGCTGGAGAATTCCAGCACGAGATAGAGGTCAGCAATGGCATCCAGATAAAAGCCCATGGCAATGTGAATGGCATACAGGGCGAATACTTTTTGCCCGGCGAAGATGGCAAGCTAGTCCGAGTGACGTACACAGCAGATGCAACCGGCTTTCATCCGAATGTAGAGAAGTGATCGCGTGACCTTGACTACATAAATTAAAATATAGATATACTTACAAAACGGCTGTTTGTTTTAATTCGTTTGATTGTTGAAGTGTTGTCGTCGCAATGAAACATTTTTGGCATTGTGATCCACATTTTGTATGACTTCACGGGCATTAAGAGAATTAAACCACAATTATTTAGAGGAATGCCACTTTGAAATCGGATGTGTGTAAGAAAAGTTATGGGCTTAAAAATGTGCAGGTTTTGAGCCACTTTTCTCCAAGCCAGTTTTCGAAAATTTGGAAAGGAAAAAATGACGGAAAGTCGACCCCAAAATACAAAACAAACTGAAAACACAGACTTTTAGAGAATTAAACCACAATCATTTTGAGGTATGCCACTTTGAAATCGGATGTCTGTAAGAAAAGTTATGGGCATACAAGTGCAGGTTTTAGGTGACTTTTCTGCAAAGCCATTTTTCGAAAATATGGAAAGGGGTAACATCATTAAAATGACGAAAAATCGACCCCAAAATAGAAAACAAACTGAAAACACAGATTTTTAGAGAATTAAACCACAATCATTTTGAGGTATGCCGCTTTGAAATCGGATGTCTGTAAGAAAAGATATGGGCTTACAAGTGCAGGTTTTGAGCCACTTTTCTGCAAAGCCATTTTTCGAAAATTTGGAAAGGGGTAACATCATTAAAATCACGGAAAATCGACCTCAAAATATAATCCAAGCTGAAAATGCAGATTTTTAGAGAATTAAACCAGGATTATTTATAAATATGCCACTTTGAAATCTGACTTCTGTAAGACAAGTTATGGGCCTAGAAGTGAAGTTTTTGTCCACTTTTCTACAAAGCCATTTTTCGAAAATTTGGCAAATGCACTTCACTTCCATACGGCCGATGAGAATGGCTATCATCCGCATGGCGATCTCCCGCCTACTACTCAAGAGGCGATTCTCATGGCGCTGGCCTACATCGATGCCCGTCCGCAGAGGGATGACCATCGGCCCTTTCATCACGACTCGCAGCCACCTTCTGTTCATCATCATCCCGGGCATACTGTGCATCCTTAGCCAGTGCGTTCGCTTCCAATGGTTAGTCTGCACGTCCATCGTCTTCACTGAGCACTCGAATGGGTCATATTCCGGCCAGTGCGTCGCTGATTTCCCATTGCCGTTCCCTGTTCAACAAATAAAAGGTTACGACGCAACACTCAGCCTTATAATCAATGGAGGGTGGCGCCTGTACATAAAATACGCATTGTCATCCGCATAATAAGGACCCCGCCGGAAATGGTCCAAAGGTGGAGGGACCCAGCGGAAGGGAGCCCATTCGAGGCTATTGTTAAATGGCAAATTCAAATATGGACTCGCCCATTGTGCGGGACCATTGGAATATGTTACGGAAATGACAACTTAAATGGGTGCCGCTCCCATTATGCCCATTATCCGCTTCCCCCTCGCCATGCTTTATCATTACAAAAAACACTTTTCTTCATGATGGTTATATAAATGCAATTGGCATCCCCACATACAGCCATATATGACAAGAGGAGCACCCTCACAGCTTGGCACTGCCCACTGGCTGCCCGTTCCCGTTGCGCGTGAGTTCCATGTCCACCGAGGGCTGGTTCACCAGTTTCCGGACCACATCGAACTTGGGGTTGTTCTTGTCCCGAACCAAGTCGAAAATGACGCTTTCGCTGGTGGTGATCACACATCCCGCTTGGCGCAGGCGGTCTAGTGCCAAATCTCGATCTTGGTTCAACCTGGAGGAGCAGCAGTCCGCCACTATGTACACGTTGATATTCTGCTCCAAGAGATCAATAGCGGTTTGCTCCACGCAAATGTGGGACTGTGGAAAGAAAAATTGAGATGTAACTAAAGTTTACTTGATTTGTTTAATATGTATAGCATTTTGTGGAAAGCTGATTTCAGTTTAAATTTGTAGTGGGTATCCTAAAATAACTTTTTAAATATCCCAACTCACCTCCAGGCCATACAACACCACATCCTCCGGCTTGTCACTGAAAATATCCTTTATCACAGCCTTGACTTCGGGAGTAACCATGCTGAAGAGGGTTTTTCCGGAGACGAGTTTTGCATGGCTCACATCCAGTTGTTCCACGGTTTTGCCTAGTTTTTCCGGATAATGTTCGGTGACGATCAGTGGAACATCCAGAGCTTTACCCGCCTTGGTCTGAAATCGATTAAGGGTTAATCTCAGAGGTTATAGATAAGAGATTAATATCAAAATCAAAGTTCAACTTACAAGTTTGTCGACATTCTTGACCATGTTGTCGAAAAGCGGCATGGCGGGACGGAATTTCTCCTGAATGTCGCACAACAGGAAGAGAGTTTTCTTCGGGTTCAAGTGACAGCGCCTCAGAGCCATTTTGTCGTGTATTATTTAATAATTTATGTTTTCAAAACACGCAAGTTGCACCTGCTAATTAAACTGATTGTAACAGCTGTTTGGTACCAGGGATACAGCAAAAGCGAAACGGTTATATGATCGATTTCAATCTATTAGTGTTATCGATAACAATACAACCGGTTCGCTTTCTCTCAGCCGCTATGACCGTTATTTAAGTTTTTTTAAATTTCAAAATATTTAACATTTTTTGTTTTAGAACTAAATATGCTCGTATGAAACGGATTATGCAGTATGGTTTATGTAACTAAATAAATTTAAACACATTTTGCTGTCTTCTGTGCTTATAATTATTATGATTAAATGTATAAAATATCAGAAAATGTTGTATTTAAAGACCAGGACTACGGAGATTTGCTGCACCAATGCTGTTGGAGCACCGAAGATAAGTAAGATAAGATCACCTAACCGTCTGAGTTAATTAAAAATCTCACATAACCCTCGTTTAATTTAATTTTGCCCAAGGCGACATCATCAAGTAAATAATTACAAGCCCGCCCCGTCCCAACGGCGCCTAGGCCAACGGCAATTAAGTCGAAGCTGCCGCACAGCCAGCAGATTTATATTCATAAGCCAAGGCAACCTGGAATCCGCAAGCATTTATAATTGAATTCCTCGCAAACGCCCCGTCCGCCCCCGACATTATAGTAATGAAGCCACCGGTCCAGTCAATTTCAATAACGCAATCAAATGCGTGCAGTTTCAAAAACCACAAATGGGAATGTGAAGGTGTGGCACTCCCCAATGCCATTGCCATTGCCATTGACATGCCCGGAATGAGTGTCCGGCGGAGCAATCTCTTGGACATTCCCGGCACGTAGCCTCGATGG
Source organism: Drosophila fuyamai (assembly GCA_018153365.1). Classification (NCBI taxonomy): domain Eukaryota; kingdom Metazoa; phylum Arthropoda; class Insecta; order Diptera; family Drosophilidae; genus Drosophila; species Drosophila fuyamai. The sequence goes on from JAECXW010000758.1 coordinate 5,558,494, forward strand.
ACCCGATACTTCTGCCGGGAAAAGGAAGCCCACGATAATGGCCATGGCGAGTCGCATGCATATTTCAGTAATTTGCTCCGCCTTTTGTGTGCCACGCCCCCGACTCCTCGCTTTTCACTCGCCCCCCCACCCTTCCACGTATTACTGGTCTACATATTTCATGAGACCCCAAAAGTTTGCGGATGCTGCAATTTGGGGGCTAAGGAAGAGAAACCTTAGTGGAACCACTCAAAAAGTAATCGAAATGTCTGAGACAAACACATGCGTACGCACCTGAATGGCACCTGTATTTGCTATTTGCGTGGGATTCAGTATTCATGACGCCTCGCTCCCTATTCTATTCCTAGAAGAAGTCATCTTGATTTTCAATTTCGACGCCATTTGCGCTTTACCGGAATCGAGAGTCATTTGCATTTTTCTTCAACTACACTTTCACTTTGGAAAGTACTCTCACTGAGTGGGGAAATTTTAGTACATTTCGAGAGCTTACCCATAAAATAGGACAGCTTGAGTTAGTAACTTTATATATTTTTCGTTCAATCAAGACAAAATCATTATATTTAAGAGTCTATTAAACATTTGCCAAATTGAGCTCATTGAAACATTATTATAATTGGTATTTTTTAACTAAAAGTAATTTTCATTTAGTTATTGAAATACTTAGTTAATAACAGTAAACACATTTAATATCAAAATGGTAACTTAAAACAATAAATGCAATATCTTAATACTTTTTTAGCATATACGTATTTTTTTTATCTTGCCAAAAGAGCCATTTAATTAACTTTTCCCATCCGAGCCTTAAATTCTAACTTCCTTCTTGAACAAGTGTATTGAGTGCCTAGTCAAAAAGTGCTAATGCTAATAATAAGTCGACACAATTGACAAAAAGTTTTTTCATTTGCAAGAGAAAAAAGTAACACAACAACAAGCTTTCCCCTCAGCAATTTGTTGGCTTCCCAGCAGCAATTTATTGAATGTGAAAATTTAAAATTGTTCATTTGAGAAACAATTTGTGAGCATAAAGTAAAGTCGAAATGTTTTTCGTTTTGTTATTTCAGTACAGGCAGAGAGCCATAAGTTCGAATATATGGCAATAAAAATCCAAGATGTTCGGGGAGCAACAACAAGCGCCCAGAGAGTTGGTGCGTCTGTCTGGCTGTATTTTTATGTGATTTCTCAGGCCATCTTCCATCTGGGGAGTGCCAGTGCCGGGGAAAGTGCTCTCATGCGAGATCGAACGGGGAAACTGGGAAAATGTTATGCCATTTATTTAGAGTATTCAAGTCTTTTGGCCTCCCACTCTCACCGCCCTCCCCCCACCCCTTCGCCCGACCATCTGCAGTGCCATTTGCAATTGTGCAATTTACCAATGAAATGTAAATGCGAATCAATTGTAGTTTTATTTGCAGTAATTCCTGATTCGACAAACTTGACTTTGTGTAAACGCATTTAATTTCGAATATTCAATTTCAATTTTAGTTTCCATTTGCATATTGCTATTTCTGTGTGGGGCAAATATTGGAGTTTAAAGGCTCTCAGTTAGTCAGTTAGGTGGAGCAACTAAAAGAGTTGAGGTCTCGTGGCTGTGGAAAAACATCGGAAAGCACTTTGCACGGCGGTGGGGAAACTTTTCTTTGCCCCCTCAAAACATATGTAGATATATACAGCGCAGGTACGTGAGGCGATCCCCCAAACCAATTTGATTTGCCGCCCTTTTTTGCCCACCCACGTGTGCCCTCTGTTTACACCTCTTGAGGTCACCACCTCGCATGCATATCAACGATTTTCAAATTGGCGACGAAATGATATGCCAAACTACACGGCGCAGGAGGAAAATATTTTCTTCCCGGGAAAATTCTGGCACCCAATCCTTCGGCATGAGGACATGCAGCGACATCCACATCGACATTATCGGGTGGGACGGGTTGTGGGTTGTGTGTTGTAGGTTGTAGGTTGTCCTCCGTAGGTTGTAGCTGTAGCTAATGCTTGTCACGTCTCCTTCAACATTTGACAAGGCAAATTCGCCGAAAATTCCGCCCCTGACTTCACGACGACTCTTTGTTTTTTTTCGACGCAACGGAGAAAATGATTTTCACAGGTGAATTGGAAAGCGCGTAATGTCGTAATGTTTGACTTGCCGGCAGGCACGTTGCCAACACATGTCCTCCAGTCCTTACAAAATCAGCACTGAGCGAAAACGGAGATTTTGAAGGGTAGGTGGACCTTTAACACTGAAATAGTTTTCATCTTTTTAGTTGTGCTTAATTATTTGATTAAGTGTATCTATATAGGAATCACTACACTACAAATAGCTTTGAATTAACATATTTAAAATTGTATTTGTAAGACTTAATCTTTAAATATAATGATGTAAATTTAAGGGTAGTCAAACTATTATAAATATTATTGTTTTTTAATAGAATTTCTTATTTTTAACACTTTACTTTGATTTCTTTGTCGTATAATAGGTTTTTAAGTTTCAGAAGAAATGCATATTCAATTTTGAAATGGATTATCTTGATACAAGTGATTTATATTAAAACTAATCTTTGAAACATATTTTTATGTATGGACCTTTTACCTTTTCAACATTTTGAATGAGAAAACTTTTCTCTGTATCGATTTTGAGTGTACGCTCACGTGTCTCATCGAACTTTGCGGACCACGGGGCGTATGCGTATTCCACTTTTGCAAATTGGATGAAAATCTTTGGCTTTTCAGCAACGCAATTCTTTTTGAACCCGAACCCACTCCCCGTTGCCATGTGCGATGCATCAGGCTGGAAATTGACATGTCTAACAGAGGGTTGCATTTCTCAAAAGGGCCAAATGGGAGAATTCCGGAGGCGGGCCTCCCTCATTCATCATGGCACGCCTGGCCGTGTCACACAGCACAAATATGTTGTATACATTCGGGTCCAGCAAACAGCAGCAACAATTTCCAAGAAAAAGGATTTACAGCATAGATTCAAAACACCTACACACACAAGACAGGACAAGTTCTTGGCAGCTTACTCCGTGTAACATTTTTTTTTTTATTTTCTTTTTTTGCCAGGATTACTTGGTTCTGTAAAGTTTTGCCCCCTTTTCGGCCCCGGCCGCAAACGAAAACAAATTCAAACAAATTGAAGAGCTCGGCTCACCTTGGTGCCCATTAAACGAGCTGAGCTGAGCTGAACTGAACATGAACATGTGTTACGGCGTCCGACGAGTGCGAAATGTGCTCCACGTTGCCCGAAAAGCCGTAACTCTTGGCTCCACGTTTTTATTGCCCCCCGGAACTTAAAGGATACTGCAGTAGTAGGAATCCCTTTCGCATTTGCCACTGCCACTTGCCGTCATTGGGGTTCATTGAACCGAGCGTCAAGCGGGGCGCATTTCCGGATTCCGTGTCTTGTCACTCCGGCGGAGTCTGCAAATAAACCCGGCTGAGTGGCCTGCTCGGAGACTTGGACTTGGTCTGGGAATGGGACTGGGAATGGGACTGGGAATGCGACTCCACCTGGCTGTGATAAGTGTGCACATAATTATGGCTCAACCGTTTGAATGGACTGCTTTCTATTAAAGCCATGTCGCTGTGGTCCGCTTTAAGGCCATATCCACATCGAGTCTTAATTAATGTTGCATAATTAACAGTGGCAGGCGGGGAAAGGGGCGAAAAAGGTAGCTAAACAAAGTTAAAGCACGGCAAAGAAAAACAAAACTGGAAAACAAAAACTTTTCTAAGCATCTGCAAAACATAAAGCATACAAATTCTCACATCCTTGCCGAAGAACACGAAAAAAATTGCGGCCAGGCTCAAAGGAAACGGAAAAGTCCCAAAGGGCAAGCGGTGCCAAAGGCAACAACAAAGCCCAAAAAGGGGCGTGGCCAGGGAGGTGTGCTATAGGGGGGATTCCCCACTTTCATGTCTTTGTTGCTGACAGCCTTTTGGCCACCTTCGACTTGGGGTAGCGCCTTCAAATTGGCGCCAAGTTTTAATTATTCCATCATATTTATAAACTTTTGTACTTGCCACGCAGACTCATTATGTGCGTCATCCACCCACACTCACAATCGCACAACAACAAAGCACTCACACACACTCGCCTCTCAATGGTGACTTTAGCTGCACTGAGAAAAAATATTCAATTTTTTCTTTTTCTATTATCTTGTGTGCTTACAACTAAGATTTTGATTAGTTTTTATATCGATCCTCAATTAAATATTTTAAATACAATTTGAAAATTAATTTACTACATGATATTTCAAGAGCATCAAAACCATTTGGATTTGTTCAAAAAGGAACCATCCCAATATTGAGGTATAAAAAATATTTATGCTATCAAAAATGATTTTTTTTTCAAAGTTCATAGTTTTAAACTGATTTTTGAATGACTTCAGATTATCAGAAATTTCTGTAATTTATTACCCGTGAGCTAAGATTAAATTGTTCATCTGCTTAAATCCACCCACATGATAATTGCAGTGCACAAGCCAAGTGCCTTGTTGTTGCCGCTGTTTCCCTCTTGTTTTTGTGTCGTATCACAATAATGGCAAGGCGACAACGGCAGGACAATGACGACGTCTGCCTGCTCGGCTCCATCCTGCCCCGGCAGAAAGGAGTAGTGGTGGGGAGCAAGGGGGGCATGTGGCATGTGGCATGGGGGCAAGGATAAGGCGGTGGCACGAGGCGTTACTCCATAAAAATGAACAACAGCTTTTTATTGCCGAACAATGAAGGCAGAAACAACCAAAGCAGAGCAAAGTTCGACCTTTCCCTCCTTGGCTGGCGATCCTGTTTGCCGGAGTCCTTGTCTTTGTTTGCCGCTGCTGCCATTGGTAAGAGCATTTAATGAGGCTGTCGCATTATTGTTCAATTGTGCTCGGAACGACTCAGCCTGGCCATGGAATTTCAATAAATACGGCACAGAAATTGAGAGAGTTGCTCTATAAAAGGTTTATGGATAAATCGAAGAAGCGAATTAAATCAAGAATATACTCAACTCAATCCGGCGAATAAAACGAACAAAGAAATTTATAGACCTCGATTATTGCTAGTTATGTATCGAACTCAATTAAACGGTGAACAAGTTTAAAAAGTCAATTTTGGCAAAATGTAGCACCTAAAAATACAAAGTGGGTCGAAAAACAATTGACCACATATAAAAGCCAATATGGCATGCACATTAAATACTTCCCATGTTCAAGATTTAGCCACAAATATGTGCATACAATTAAAGCAATATGTATTTTATCAAATAGTTAAATGATAAGTAGAAAAGCACCAAAAATAAAATAATAACTAAATACCACCGAAACAATGTTTTATCGTGAAATTATGGGCGAAATTCCATACATAAATCAAGCGAACCAATTATTTGAAATATATCCTTAATCAGCAACAAAAATAAATTGGCAAATAATCGGTTAAATAAATCAGAGCCCCAAGGCGAAACAAGACAGGACCGGATTAGATCACCGAAATGTAGGACCTCCGGTGGCGCAACTGCCTGAGGACTCAATTAATGGAATGGAAACAAGAAACAATTTCCCCTGCCCCTTTCTGGTGGCTCTTTCGCTGATGAAACTAATAACATGTCATCCGAGTTACGCACCAGGGCACACAGAGGGGCACTACCTCATCCCAGGTCCTGCCAGGACCTCTCAACCCATCCCAACCCATCCCAGTCCCATCCTCAACCCACTGCCACAACACTCAAAGGCTAAACGAGGCTCAGCGCTGACACTCAAAGCCGACAAGTTAAGCCTGTCGCACATGGCGATTAAGCGGCGAAGAAGCAGGTTCTACCCCTGCTCCTCCTCCTGCTCCTGTCCACCCTCCCCTCCCCTAGATTAGCACTTTGTTGCAGTTGGAAAGGCTGGAATTCTGGATGCCCCACGCCCGAAATTCGCGACCCCCTTTTTCAAGGGCTTCGTTAGCCCGCCGGCAATTTCTGGGCCCTCCAGCCAACCGGCACCCGGTACGTATGAGCAATATTGAATCGCAATGCAGTTGCAGTGGGGAGAAAAAAAGGTTGGGGCAGGTGGAGGTGCAGAGGAGCCACATCCACTGAATGTGCATAGTTAGAGTGATAAACTGCTTTGGCACGGAAATGGCCCTGGAAATGGAAATGATGTCGAGTGTGCCTGTGTGCATAAAAAGGCCAATTAGAGGACGACTGAGTTGCACGTTTTCCGCCTAAGCACTGAGCAAATTTTAAACTATAAACGTTGAGGGAGATCTATTCTTATGAGAAGCACAAGTAATAATATTAATAAAGACAATCTGATACTTTTCCTCATAAGAAACACAAGTAATAATATTACTAAAGACAATATGATACTTTCTCTTATAAGAAACACAAGTAATAATATTAATAAACACAATCATCATAGTCAAACGATAATATTTTCCACGTTTGTAATGTGATATTTGAAATAACAACCAGAATTACGATAAGGACCATTGGCAAAAATTGGTATCATTAAATTCCTTTTGCGTAGCATATTTCCCAGCCTTTCCTTGGTCATCCAGTAAAACAAAATTTCGAATTTTCTCTCTGTGCACTGGATAAATCCTTCCTTTAATTTCTCGCAGTGCCCTCGTAGGCGGCACAGCATACACTTGGCGACTGACAAATGCCAGATTTACGACCGCATCTAACTTTTTCCCAGGCCACATATACACTCGGCCTGACTGTTTATGTTTTAGGTTTCGGCCTAGGAATTTATGGCTGCAAGCAAACTTTAAATGAACTTTTCGGGACAGGGGAATGGGGGTTGAGAGGAAATTAAATAAGTTACATGTTCCAGCATACCGCTCCTTTCGGCATAATCAAAACTTTTAAATGCATCATAAAAAAGGTAACGTTTTTTTCAGTTTGGTCAATTTGAAAACTTGCCTGTGACGTATGTGGGGATTTATGTGTTTTATTTACTTTTCTTTTTTAAGCAGCGGGGCTTCCTTCTGTTTATGACAAATCTAGAGGCGACAGGTGGAGGATATCTGTCAAATGCAGTAAAAGCCGTGGTAGCGAACATAAAAATATTTATGACGTCCTGCCGCCGGAGTTTCAATATCAGGCGAGGCAACAAAGGCAATAACAAGTGCTGCATAAATTTACCTGGCAACATCAAGGCGTGTCCTTGGCTCTTGAACTTGATGTGTGATGTCGGATACCTGTGCACACCACATACACTGTATATATCTTAAGTGGCTGACTAGCTGCCTAGCTGCCTGGCTGCCTTCTGCATTAAACATTATTTTGGGTAGACGTCAAGACAGTCAAAATCTGTGTTACATAAATTATTGGCCAAAATGCTCTTAGCCGTGACTTGATGTCACTTTTATTGACAGTTTTTGGTGCTGTCTAGGGCTCACACAGTCAGTCGTGTGTATGCATCGATATACACGTGGAATGACAAAGCAAAAGCGCCGGGGTCATAAAATTTCAATTATCGAAAATTGCCCTGGGACACCGTCGACGTCTGGCTCCGGCCCACTCATAATATAATTAAGGACGATGGAGTGCAGCGAGTGTTGACGTTTCAATTAAATTACGAAAATCATTCCATACGAGCCGCGCTTAATATTCATTTTGCCGGCATCGAGCAAAATTGTAGCCTACTTCCCAGGGCCATGATTACATGGCACTAGGTAAAGGTGATGGTGATGGTGTGTCTGTGATCCGAAGGAGGTGTGTGTGCGTGAGTGCCTGTCAAGTGTGCTTTGGTGCTGTCAATTACACACATCCTTCGGCTTATGAGTGTGTGTGTGTGTGGGGGGGGGGGGGTGCTACACCTGGGGAAACCCTGATTGCCGGCTTTCGGGCTGCATCTTTTGTTATCTGAAGGACTGCAGACTTTGAGCTCCTAATTAAATTAGACTGCACTTATTGCCAGCTCCCAGATTTCCCCCTTCCATCGCCTTAAAATATGCCCCATCACGGCCAGACTTCAGTGGCAGCGCCACCGGCAATTGACCCAGTTAACTAGCACTGTCAGTTGCAATTGTCTCGGATTTCGGATCTCGGAGCTCGGCTTTCCGGTCTCGGGTCACCCACTTTCACTTCATCTAATTAAGCGACCTCTCAATGCGTGACACAATCCCCTGCCCCATAAATGAAAAATTAATTTATTTGCTCCAACTGCAGCAGTTTGTCTCGCATTCATTTCGCGTCCTCCTTTGCAAACAAAGAAGTCCAAGAGCTGAGAGCGCAAACTGCAGTGGCTACACAGAAAATAAAAGTTTATCGTAACTTTATAAATTAAAATACACATTTACAAAAAATGTTCTTGATTGTGCCCTTTGAACTCCTTTTATTATCTTTTTGTCCTATTAAATATAGATATTCTTTTCCTGTTTATTTATTTAATTTAGGTGTAGTCCTTTTTTGTTTATTCAAATGTCATAGAAAATGTAGAGGTAATAAAAGTACATCACTGCTTAAATAATTAAAGTATATTCCCCTTTTTAACGTGTACCATTAAGAGTCACTTTATCTGGCTGACAGTAATTTAATTTGCCTGAGCAAGACAATAAGTGGAATCCCTTACGGAGCAACTCTTTTCCTCCGGCTGATTAAAACAGAGGACTCTGGGCGCTGAAACTTAAGTTTACGATCCAATCAAGAGTAGGACATAAAAATAAATGCTGGGCAAGCGAAAGATGAAGAACTAGCTAGGACTTCGATATACAATATACTAGATATACACATATATTGGCGACGCTGACCGTAAAAAGCTAAGCAATAAAATTTGAAAGAAACAAGCCAGAGGAGGACGACTGTCACGGTCTGGCGTTTTCCTCTGGCTAATGGCTTATGTAACAGTCCGAAGGCAGGGGGCCAGGACCTCGAAAGGACCTCGAAAGGGTGTGAAAGCCTCCCGGGCCAAACACAAGTCCCAAACAGCAACAGACGTAAGCGTCTTATTAGATTTTCGTGTGTACTTTACGCCGGGGAAAGGACTTGGGACGGGGCACAGGATTCGAGTACCGACGAAACCACGGCGACGCAGGAATTGGCAGGACAGCACTCGCATTAACAACTTCATTAGGGCCCAAACACACACAGACACACACACAGCCACGCCCAGACAGACCAATGGCAAACACACACATGCTTGGGCAGCTGCTAAACTCAACTGTGAAGTACATTAATTTTGTGGGCTTTTGGCAACTGGCAATAAATCTTCGGCTTTCCTTGCGACCTAAGCGGCTATCTATATCAGTTGTAAGGGAGTGGGGTGGGGATGGGGATTGACAGCTGGATTGAATTGGGAAATGCAGCCTCAGCTGACATTTATGGCTCCCGAACAAAGCCGAGAACAATGCAGCACTATCTCCCAGGACATCGGCCCTTTTGTTTTGCGAGGCAAAATTAATTAGTGCAGCCAAAGTATCCGACAGAGAAACAGTGTAGCCGCAGCAGCAATCGGCCAAAACAAATCAAATTACAGAGGAGCCGGGCAGCAGTAACTGTTGACAGAGGATCCGGGGTATCCCAACCCATCCCAACCCATCCAGTCCAGTGTTCTCCAGTGTTTCCCAAGGACCAACACTTTCGGAATGGCTTGTGCTAGTCCTTCGCATGTTGGCTGTGGAGCAACAAATGTTGCAGCTGGCAAATTGCCTTTTCCAGGGTGCTTGCAATAAAAACGCAGAGTGGCTTGAAGCGCCTTTGCAAGGATACCATGAGAACAGCAACCACAAGCCCAAGGATAACAAGTGGAAAATGATTATTCAAAACAGAAGTTTTCATACCTTCGAATAATGCGTCCTGGGGAATTCTCAATGTTAAAGGTAAGTATTATACACACACTGGCACATAGCGATTTTTGAGAAAGTATTTAATAGGCATAATGATTATCATTGAGCCGAAAAGTAACAATTAACTTATCAGTTAAAAGGAATTATTCAATAAATCACATATTAAGTATTTAGGATGAAGTGGGATAATCATCCTGTGAAATGTAAGTATGTATAAAAGGTAAGTATTATACACACACTGCTATAAAACAACTTTTTATAATGTAGTTGATAGGCATAATATGTTTATCATTGAACCGAAAAATTACAATTAATTTATCAATTAAAAAGGAATTATTGAATAAATTCCAGTTTAAGTATTAAAGAAGAAGTGAAATAATCTTAAAATAAAGTTAAAACATTTTCGTGTGTAAGCAATTATTCCAATTCAATTAATTCAACAAATCGTATTTTAATTATTATTATTATTAGGTAGTTAATCACTATTCAAAACATTTACATTCTTTGGGGCAGCATATGCTCATTACTTGGAGTAAATTCCAAAAACAACACATTCCTACTTAATTATCATTAAAATCTGTAGTCAGCAAAACTCCTCCCTGCGCTTAAGTTATGTTACGGATTATTGGGCTTGTACATTTTAGCATTACATTCGTTCTTCATCGGTTATTCCAAGGGGTTTCGCCTCCCATACCACCATCACCCTTCTTTTGAACTCCCTGGCGTATACTTAATATTTGAGCAGACAAGAAGGTTGCCGGCCATTATTTGTTCATTATTCAACTGTTATCAGCTGGATCTGAGTCAGAGCCAATATGTACGCCAGCGGGCTTCCGGCCCACTGCCTGCTGCGGTCAAAGGTCGCATTCTGTGGGCACGTCTGCCCATTAGAGACAATAATTTTCTTTAAATTTGTCGATTAAATTGAGCGCAGCGAAAGCGAATGATATCCCAATGGCAACCGCAAGTGAGGAATGAGTGTGTGTGTGTGTATGAAAATGTGGCTTAATGTGAGCTCTTAAAGGCCGACTAATGAATTTAGCCCAAGCCCGTCGGAATTACGAGTTTTAAATTGCGTGACAGAAACGCTTTCAAAGGCAATTAGAAAGCGAGTGTGTGTGCAGGCTCTTTGCTGCATACTTAGCCCTGAGTTAAAAGGCCATGACAGAAATGTTTAGCATATATATATAGCGGAGCTGGGCTGGAATCCTTGGGCATCCTTTCGACCAGGTCACGTGGCAGCAACAGCCGCAGCGGCACTGATGATTTCCGGGAAACGGAAGCTGTAGCCCGTCCGCATTATGGCAAAATTAATGCGCCATTATTAGACAAATGCATGACAAGCGATTCAATTAGGGCGCCATAAACTGTCGCTACTACATACACACTATATATATATACTATATACACACGATGACACTGCCGGGGCATCATTATAGTCAATTGCAGAATGAGGATGACGAGGGACAATGCCGCTTGCCTGCGGATAATCAAGCGCTTTTAATGATTGCACATTCTGTTTTTGGCCGAGGGGAAATTGCATTTCTGCCATTGATTGCCAGCTTTAGTTTGCCAGCTCTCTTTCTCGCTTTACCGTTCGCGAGGGCCATCAGAAAACAATTTAATATTAAAATTTTCATAAATATTCAGCCAGCGAGTTGGCCCATGCGGCAGGACCTCGCTTGCCATGTTCGGCACGTCACGTTTGGAGGGGATTTTATTTTCCGATTCCTGGCCAACAAACAAACAGGAGCCTTCTAAACTCGACAGCTGGCCCAATTGATGGCCGTTTTTGATTCGGCCTATTAATTAACAATTCCATTATTGCAGATGTGCGAAAATTGGGCTTTAATTAAATGGCTGGTAATGCCGTAATTATCACACACACACTCCCATACACACTCCCACACACCGGGTACAATTTTCCCCGTAATTAATGAGTTTTTAGTTAAAAATACATTTTTGCTTGTAATAATGACTTGAGGGGCGAATACGAACAGCAAACACCAGCATGTGCCTGGCATTTTCAATAAATTTAAGCACACACAGCTCATTAAATGCTTTACATGTGTTGGCTTTTCCCCCAGCCCCCTACATTCGTGGAAAAGTCAAGAAGGAAAAGCGTGGGGAGTTTTTCAAAGTCCCTAATTTATGCAAATGCCTATGCCAAAATGGGCGATGCTGGCTGTGTGGCTGTGTGGCTGTGCACTTATGTAAGCCTCATCAATTTTCCATTGACACAAAGAAGAGTTCTATCACCCCGAAGGCACTGGGAACTGTTCGAGTACGAGTAGTAAAAGCAATTGCAAATGCAAAGGGGGCACCATAAAGTTCGTTAGCAAGCTGAACAAAAATGTAGCTCGACTTGCAGATACTTAATTCGCTTTTTTATTCTCTCCAATAAACGAGTTGTTTGAGTTTAATAATCTTACATTTATATCTCTTTACTATATTCAATTTAATTCAATACCGAATCTAATTTTATACTAGTCTTACATATACTCTTAAAATATCTGTTTGGCCTTGAAAATTGCACATTCAATATACCTTTTTATAAAGTTTGCCTACCTTACAGACCTTTACCTCAGTAATTAAACGACATTTGAACCGCAAATGTAAACCGTAGACCAGAAGTACATCCTCACGACATATCCAGCAATCGGCATAAATCCCCAGCGAAAAGCATTAAGCGTAATTACAATTTGAGCCCAAGTCCTGACTTTAAGATGCAATGAGCTAGATAAGTCCCCCATCCAGATGGGATTAGACATGACTTTTGAGAGGAAACGAATGTCTCGCTTTCTCGGAGTGTGAAATTGGGGCCTTGTAAATCCATCAAGATGGTGAATCCAGATGCCAGCAACATAACCCAAAGAATGGGAAATGATTAGTGAACTTTATATCAGAAGATAACAGAAAGCTGCAAAGGTGATAAGGCGTGGGATGGGATATATTTATTGAGAGAGTGACTCTTACTGTGTTTATGCGATAGCCATTTCATGCAATCATTTATAAAATTTGGATAAAAGTGGGTGCTAAGTTTATTTTGATTTTACTTTTTAAAGAACTAATTAAAACTAACATTTGTACTCCTTTAACCAGTTATTGGCCGTTGTATATTTATTCGTTATTATATTTTATTATATAACTACATATCTATTGACCCACAATAAATTTTGAAGCCATTGTTTTAGAAGTTAATAAGAAATAATAAACTCTGCTAGATTATAAAAAAATAAATTCAGTTCTAAAAACGGTGTCAAATAGAAAGAGCGAAAAAACTGACTGCGCGTGAGCTGGAGATTTTCCGCAGTTTGATAAGATATGAAAGTGGCAATCAGAAACTGAACCCATTATGTTTTTACTCAGTACACTGAGAACCTTTACGATGGCTGGTTTAGCAGTTACGAGAGGCGTGGGATTGACCTTTGCCCTGCTGCTCCTGCTGGTTAACCATTTTGTCCCGGCGGAGCTGCTTTGCTATCCGGAGTCCATTTGCTCCTGCGAGTGCAGCAGAGTGAGTGATACTTGGGGAATGCCTGTCGTGCGCATCGATTGCAGTTCCAAGGACTTCCGGGTGAGGGATCTCTCTCTGCTGCTGCCCCTGTACATCGAGACGATGGACCTCTCCTGGAATGCCCTGGACGCGGTGCCAATCTTCACCAGCGAAGATCTGCGTCAGTTAAACCTGATGCACAATAAAATTTCACAGTTGACGGCTCGTACATTTGAGCGACTGACCAGTCTGAAGGAACTGTATCTGGGCTGGAACAGCATTGGCCACGTGGAGGTCTCCTCCTTCGAGGGTTTAACCTATCTGCAGGTTCTGGACCTGGCCCACAACAACCTGCACACAGTGCCCAGTCAACTCCTCGCCCCCCTCTTGATTCTGGGCACCCTGGATCTTTCCTGGAACCGCCGTTTCAACGCGTCTGGAGTGGATTTGTACTCCGGACTCGGCCTCAACTGGAAACTGGCCACGTTGCGTCTGGATGCCTGCAGCCTGAGTGAGCTCCACCTGCCCGTAAATGCTCCCCTGAAAGAGCTCTCCCTGCGGAGGAATCAGCTGAAGCGGATTCCAAGCCAACTGCCGGAGACCCTCCTTCGCCTGGACATCAGTGACAATCTGTTGGAGGAGCTGTTGCCCGAGGACACGGTTAATCTGACCCAGGTGCGTCAGCTTTTCATCGAGGACATGCCGCTGCTGCAGTCCGTGGTGGCCAATGCCCTGAATTTCGATCTCCTCGAGACGTTAAGCTTCCAAAACTGCAGGCAACTGAGCCACCTGGATGCGGAGGTCTTTGGACCCACCACTGGAATCTCCAAGAAGAGGGCGCTTCGGTCGCTGAGCTTTCGTGGCACTATGCTGCGCACCTTTAATTCCACGTTGGCACCGCTTTTTACTCAGCTTGCCGAGCTGGATCTCAACGGGCTGCCGCTGCAGTGCGACTGCGGGTTGGTCTGGCTGAAGCAACTGCCGGTCCAGACCAAAGGACGCTGCTACAAGCCGGAGCGCATCCGCGGCATGCTGGTCACATCTGCGGTAGAAGACGATTTCAGCTGCGACTTCTAGCAGGGATAGACCTGGTGGTGCTCACCCTGATCCTCCATAGCGTTGTGGAGTCACCATGGGCCGAAAGGTGGGCGCTGGAAGTCCCTAACCCCCACGAGAAACAACTTACCACATAGAATCTCTTATTGAACAATAATTAAACCAATTTTAATGCTGCATAGTAGAGAATAACGATTAGCTTTGGTAAGTTTTAATACCCTTACAGTCACTAGAGGTTATACTCTACTCGAGGGAGGGTATACTGAGCTTAAAACCAGGGAAATAATCGTCAAATCTTGAATTGTCTTACCTCGTTGTATTTGTTAAAAAATTACTATTTATAAGTATTTCATGGAATGCCTTCCAATAAAGCTGCATTGAATAACATAATCCATATCGATTATTTTCGATATTTCCTTAGGCATTTCGATCCGGATTTCTGTGGCAAGATCAATTGTTACTTTAGTTTCTGTTTGTCTTGTGAGAACAAGTTAAGCTGCAGTTTGAAGACACAAAGGACACGGGCCATGGAATACAGGATACATGACATTTCCCAAGGCCTTAAGGGCGTGAATCTTTAAAGGCGTGGCTAAGTTCTGGCACTGCAATGTAATAGTGTTTAAAAGAAAATTATTAAATGGTTCGACCCTATTTTCAGTTTGCATTAAAACAAAAACTAATTTTAAATATCTTTGTAGATCAATATTACTTTAAAAAATATATATATGGTATTAAAATAACAAGAAATAAATACATCTGCATCTGTAACAAAATCAAATCTTCTGTAAGGCATTTAAATTTAATTGCCTATTCAAGGAGTTTGGCTACATTATTTTCCTATGCATGTCAGTAATTAAGCGACATTTAAACCGCAAATGTCAACCTTAGACGTGCGTAATTACAATTTGAGCCCATGTCCTGACTTTATGCAATGAGCTAGATAAGTCCACCATCCAGTTGGGCTTAGACATGACTTTTGAGAGGAAACGAATGTCTCGATTTCTCGGAGTGTGAAATTGGGTCCTGGTTAATCCATTAATAAGCCGAATCTAGATGCCAGCAACATAACCCGCCGTCCGAAGTATGGGAAATGATTAATGAAATAGATATCAGAAGATAACAGAAAGCTGCAAAGGTGATAAGGCGTGGGTGGGGATCTCTTTATTGAGGGACAGAAGGAGAGAGATACACACAGATAAAAAGGTAAAGCTCTGCCCTGCTATCTTATCAACAATTTAAACGCAAGGGGCTTTTGGCTCTCCGCACTTTCTGTTTACCACTTGGCTGCCCAAATGGATTTCAATGACTAACCAGACCAGTGCAAGACCAAAGTATTTTTGCTGATAAATTTATTGGAAAAATCGACTCACAATGTCTGGGAGCTTTTCCGCCGTTTGATAAGATATGGAAGTGGCAACCACGAACTGAACCACTCATCTTTTTATTCAGTGCACTGAGAACCTTTACGATGGCGAGTTTAGAAGTTACGAGAGGCGCGGGATTGACCTTTGCCCTGCTGCTCCTGCTGGGTACCCACTTTGTCCGGACGGAGATTATCGATGCGGAGCAGACGGACAGCTTTTGCTATCCGGAGTCCATGAAGAACTCGCGTCGCTCCTGCGAGTGCAGCAATGTGATTGCTTCTCCGTGGGGAGCCACGCGCTCCCTGCGCATCGATTGCAGCTACAAGGACTACCGGGTCAAGGATCTGTCTCCGGTGCTGCCCCTGTATACCGAAACGTTGGACCTGTCCTGGAACAATCTGGACGCGGTTCCAATCTTCGTTAGTATCACTCTACGTCAGCTGAACATGAGGCACAACAACATTTCGCAGTTGACGGCTGGTAACTTCAAGGAACTGACCAGTCTGAAGGAACTGTATCTGGGCTGGAACAGCATTGCCCAGGTGGAGGTGACCTCCTTCGAGGGTTTACCCCATCTGCAGGTTCTCGACTTGGCCCACAACAACCTGCACACGCTGCCCAGTCAACTCCTCGCCCCCCTCTTGATTCTGGGCACCCTGGATCTTTCCTGGAACCGCCATTTCAACGCGTCTGGAGTGGATTTGTACTCCGGACTCGGCCTCAACTGGAAACTGGCCACGTTGCGTCTGGATGCCTGCAGCCTGAGTGAGCTCCACCTGCCCGTAAATGCTCCCCTGAAAGAGCTCTCCCTGCGGAGGAATCAGCTAAAGCGGATTCCAAGCCAACTGCCGGAGACCCTCCTTCGCCTGGACATCAGTGACAATCTGTTGGAGGAGCTGTTGCCCGAGGACACAGTTAATCTGACCCAGGTGCGTCAGCTTTTCATCGAGGACATGCCGCTGCTGACGTCCGTGGTGGCCCATGCCCTGGACTTCGAACTCCTCGAGACGTTGAGCTTCCAAAACAGCAGGCAACTGAGCCACCTGGATGCGGAGGCCTTTGGACCCACCACTGGAACCTCCAAGGAGAAGGCGCTGCGGTCGCTGAGCTTTCGTGGCACTATGCTGCGCACCTTTAATTCCACGCTGGCGCCGCTTTTTACTCAGCTTACCGAGCTGGACCTCAACGGTCTGCCGCTGCAGTGCGACTGCGAGTTGGTCTGGCTGAAGGAACTGCCGGTCCAGACCAAAGGACGCTGCTACAAGCCGGCCCGAATCCGCGGCATGTTGGTCACAGCCGCACGAGGAGACGCCTTCAGCTGCGACACCTGGCCGCGGTGGGCCTACGGCCTGGTGGTGCTCACCCTGATCGCACTCAGTGCCGTAGGCATCTACCTGATCGTGATGGGGCTAAGACCGCACCGCGGAGTCACCATGCGCCGCAAGGTGGGCGCCGGGAGTCCCTATGCCCGCGTCACCATCGAACCCAATCGTCAGGAGAATCCCCACTAGAAATTCCCTAGCAACCTACCACCTAAGGCCTTTTACTTATCTCAATTAAAGCCAATGTTAATGCTGAACAGTAGAGAACAAAAATACAAACTGTTTGAGGTATACAAACTTATTGAGTTTTGGGTTACTTTTGTCAAATTTTACTTTAAACCAGACTAGAATTCAAAATTAAACTGATATTAAATGGGAAATGGGCTACAAATGTTAAGATTAACTTCACTACTTACATAAATCTAGTTGCAATTTTTGAAAAGATCGAAGAAAAAAAAACAAGAATCACCAAAATTTAAATACAGTTAAATACGGAATTGAATTAACAATTTTTGAGGTTGTTATCTCCAGTCGAATTCGATCAATAATATATATATACATATATACATTATCTATAAATAATTAGTTATTTTCCAATTGCTCTAACATGAACTTTACGATGTTTGTTTTCTAGATTATTCTTTTAGTTACTCAAAGGTTAGTTGGTCAAGAGTATGGGCTATGTCGGGATCGTTAGATCGGTCTCTTCTGGGTCTCCAATGTTCGTAAGAACGTAATTTCGTTTGCCAAGCAGATAATTAAATATAAATAAAAGACAGTCTTTAGTTTTAATCAAAGACAAAGCTATGTTAGGAATAGTGCTGAGCGAGTTTATTTAATTTTAATATATTTAGTAAATATAGATTAGATTTTTAATATATTTTACTAAAATACAATTGGAATAAAGGTTTTAAAAAAAGGCAACTTAATGTTGGGATGGTAGGCCAACCCAGGAACAGCCTTCGTGCCCTGGGGTGCACTGTACTTCAACTTGATCCTCAGCGGTGGCTTGATGTGGAAGCGGTCGACGGCGTTCACATCGTAGTGCTCCTCCAGGGAGCAGAGATTCGGATAGCGAGGATTGCGTCCCGCCAGGCAACCGCTGCCGGATAGAAGACCCACCTCGTAGGCCGGTTCCCCGGCAACATTCTCGCGGGCAAAGTTGCAGACGATGAACTGCTGGTGCCAGCGCTCGTCACTTCGCTGCCGGAGTACTCCGCATCCCATGTGAGTGGCCCGCTCCTGCATCAGTTGGCGGAAACTGGTGATGTCACTTGCCGGATCGGCTTCTCCCAGCTCCTTGGTGGCCCTTTTGTACTGGCCAAACCAGTTGGAGATCTTGTAGCCCAGCAGCTCGAGATCGCTGTGCCGTCCGACGCTGAAGATCACGTGTCCAGTCAGTTGACCCACGTGCTTGAAGCGCCTGGTGTTGCGACACCCATCGCCCGAGAGGCTACACCTTTTGACCGCCAGTTCCGCCAACTTGGCCAGCTCCGGATCCCAGCGGACACTGGCCATCCGATGGGCGGGCTCGAAGCCGGAGAAATCACCAGATGCCACCTGATTGCGATACAAGTTCACCTGATTGACGATGAACTCGCGCATCCCTCCGCTCAGCGGTATTAACCTGGCCTCGTTACCGCACTCGGCTCCAAAAGTCTGATAACATACAAAACAGGATTCATAAAATAAAAAATTATTTAGATATCATTAAAGAACCCATTACCATTATTTATATAGATAAAAAACCAACTCTTGTCGAGAAACATCCAAACATTCGCATATCGAAGTCTGCCAAACGGACAACAATCTCTTTGCTCGGAAATGAAAAATTTAAATTCTTTTGTTTATCCTCCTCTATTCCCCTATCAAGTACATTTTTAGCAATATTGTAGGTTTCTTTATATTCTCAACAGACAGACAATCTTCAGTACGTTTCGAAAGTTCTCTAAAAGAGACTGATAAAAGAAACGTATCTACTTTATGGGCGGAAGGGTTACAGTCTCAGAAAAGGGTATTCATTTTAAATATCTTGATACCATGAATTTTATATCGCATATTATTATCTGGCTCTGTAAATATAAGAAAACTTACGCCATTGTTGTTGCATGCCACATGGTCGCTGGAACGGGGACACCAGTGCTCCTGGCAATAATCCCAGGCTCTGGCGGGGATTGGGGACAGGAATAGGATCACGACGCAGATAAACCACTCTCGAAGCAGGAACATTGTTGACTATATGTATTACGACTGCAGTCACTTGAAAACCCCCCAATCCAATCACGAAAAATCTCAATTTGCATGGCTCGATTGGCCGGGGAATGTATAGAAAATCGAGAAAAATCATATATGTATATACCTAAAACAGAAAGAAAGAATACCTTCCAAATTATAAATTATTATTTATAATTATTCATCTTCTCCTATTTGAGCCCAATTGAATTAAAATCTGTCAATATGCCACTTTACTAAATGCTTCACTTGAGGGGAGAACGGAATGTATATCTCTGGCCAACTGGCTTCACTCCATTGTGCGCGACGTTAATAATAATAATAATAAAGTATGTAATAGTCGCCGTCATAAATATTCGGACCAACAGCTTTAGTCGCGAGGGTGGCGAGAGATTTACGAGCCCTCTGAATGGAATTCGCATAAATAAATATTTTTTGTATCGCGTTTCCTCCGTCAGGACCAGTATGGTGCAAATTATTAATTTCGATATCTGACTGGCAATTATTGTACGTCAAATGACCGAGGGAAAAGGCATTCTTTATTTCTCATGAATTAATTAAAAGGAGATCCGAAAATTTGTGGAATGCTCAGATGGGGAATGGCACTGGCTCTCAGATTAAAATTAATATTTTCTTGATTTTACCTCACATATATATGTATTATATAAAAATGGTGCCTAATTTAAAACGCATTAATATTTTTCCTTATAACTTATAGCATTGCAAAATAAGAAGAATTCAAATGCATTCAAAAAAGTAATAGAAAAATGGGAGCTTACCAATATATTGATAACTGATCAATCTTTTCAGTTATAGACATAACCCATTCCTTTGCCGCCTAATTAATCGCATAGGATTTGCCTTTCTATTGCCGCCGGGGCAGATGTGGGGGCAATTATTGACAAGTAATTTGCATTTCATTACGACAATCTATCAATGACTGGCCCGTCATCGGCGACGCCTGTGCATATTAATTGTGGGCCACTTTCACACCGTCTGTGGGCCAAAGGATGCGGCTCTCTCCGGGCGCCTGCGTCCTGCGGACGTGTGCCAGTGGCCCAGTGCCACGAGTTGCATGCCACTCCGAATGCGAGTCCGAATCCGAGCCCGAATCGGAGCCATCAGCATCCAAAGTCGCGTTGTGTGCCAGTTGGAATTGGTGCGTCGAGGCGAGTGGACGCGCTGGCGGATGATTGATGCGAATATTGCGTATACGTCGTGTGTGCGGTTCTAGCGTTCGTCGGCTGTGTGGGTGTGTGTGAGTGTGTGTGAGTGTGTGTGTGTGTGTGTGAAGCGTGTATGACGAGGAGCACTGGTTAACTCGAGAGGGCCGTTAATTGTGCGCTTGACGTTCTGGCTTTAGATGTGCGAATTATAAACCGCTTTCAAGGGCCGCCGGCCGATGTTGTCCTCTCGCTCATCAATAAATTATAATGTCCTAATACCAATTGACAGCGCTGGGAGCGTTGGCGGCATGAATAAAATATCAAAAGCATTTTCGGGCCCCAAGGTCTGGCGTTATCATCACCGAATGAGCAATGGCAATTCTCCGGTGTGCCGATGCTTAAGTTGATTTTGTTTTTCGTATCTGGGCGTACAGTGCCGACACGCACACATCCCCCTTTTGCATTTATTAAATATTCAGCGTTTATACGCAACAACACAAAAGTCGTTGCTCTTGTTTTCGCCCTTTGCTCCCATTTTTCTCCTCGCTTTATTTTGTTTTTTTTTTGTCTTTTTTCGGGGTATCTCAAGCTGAGAAGCAAAACAATCCTAATGTACATTGACAGTGTGGTCGAAGGCAAAGCTCTTACTGGGCCACATCGCCACCCAGCCATGGCCACATCCACATCCACATCCATATCAGCCCAGCGGGCTTAGCGAGTCATGTTTACTTAATGGATACGCCAGGCAACTATTAAGTGCTCCCCAAGCTCTCGGGGCCTCCGTTTCTTAGTTACCATCTAAGCAGGGCCAAGCGGATATTAGATTTAATATGGCCATGTCAGTTAGCCACATTATCTGTATTTGCATTAAGGCCCCGGCTGCAGCTAAGCTCGCCTCCAGAAATTACAAGCACCCTGCTGGAGCCATTATACGTACTTATTATCACTCGTGGAATCATTCGACTGGGGGAACTCCCCCGAATTAGCCCCAGAAATTGAGATTTGACTGTGCCCCCGGGGGAGACCTGCATTGGCTTATCTCGATTGCCCCATCTTCAGACCATTACCCCTTCCCACACAGAACAACAAAGGAATTCCGCGGAAAAACTCGCCTCGGCCAGATTCCTTTGCTTTCCTTTCTTTTTTTTTTTAATTTTAATGCGTATCTTTCTGCAGCAGGACAACGGCAGAAAAGGCGGCAGGTGAGAACGAGATGTGAAAGCAGAGCCCGAGGCCAAAAAAGAGAATTAAGCCAAGTTGAAGAGCGAGTAACAGACACCGCCAGCGGGCGGTCCAAAAAGCCAACTTCATTTACGTCTGAAACGCAGTTGAAATAAACGACTTCACGACACTGGCGGATTTCCTAAAAAGTAAGTTAAGCCTATGCCACCTCGCCGCATCACCTGTCATCCTCCTAACACCACCCACCACCCTTTCAATCCTGCATCCGGTTTCGGCATTCCTTTCACCTGCCGGCACAGCTCATTAAAGTTGGGTATCGGGGTAAAACGGAGAAAGTATAAAAGTCTATACACGGAAAATAAAATACCAATCACTACTACGACTTGTAACTGTTTAACTAATTTTAATACAATCAAATTAATTTACATCATTTATCAATAAAATATAAATGTCTTCAAAAAGTTGTCATTTTCTATCTCCCACATGTTCACATACTTTTCTCATATTTAATAAAATTATATACCCTACTTACTTTTTCATTATATATAATAATTAAGTATCTTATCCTAAAAGTATAATTCTTAGCTTAAAAACGCGTTCTGCTTTATGAGCCACACAAAATATTAAGCACTTTGCCCAAATAAAAATCACTGTTACACATTCCTAGCATAAAAAGTTTATAATCTGACTTAAAAAGCATAATTTTGATGATGGTTCACTCCCTAATAAATGTTCTTAACTTTGAACTTCTTCAATTAGCAAATCATATGGTTTTAAATGAATTTGTAATTGGTCCATTAGTACACAAATTGTTTGAATTACCAAGCAATAGTTAATTGCAGCTTTTAGCATTTGATTAGATTTACCTAGTTAAGTTGATCCTAATTAAATGATTAGCAATTACTAGTTTCAAGCTCGATATAATTCCAAAAACAAGAGAGAACGCTATAGTCGGGTGCCCCGACTATCAGATACCCGTTACTCAGGTAAAAGGAGTGCGAGGGAGATGGAAATAGAAACTTTGATCACGCATAACTTTTTAACGAATGGTCCGATTTGAAAAATTTCTTCTACATTTCGATAGGTATTGAGAAACACAATAAAACTGCATTTTTACTTTTCCGAAATATTAAAATTTTTAAAATCCTATATAAGCGATTGTGGGCGTTAAAGGGGGCGTGGCACCTTTTTGAAACAAACTTGCGCTGCGTAGGAACTCCTAAAATCTACATGCAAAATGCCAATCTTCTAGCTTTTATAGTTTCCGAGATCTCAGCGTTCATACGGACAGACAGACGGACAGACGGACAGACGGACAGACGGACAGACGGACATGGCTAGATCGACTCGGCTAGTGATCCTGAACAAGAATATATATACTTTATAGGGTCGGAAACGCTTCCTTCTAGCTGTTACATACTTTTGCACGAATACAATATACCCTTTTACTCTACGAGTAACGGGTATAATGAGTGTATGGGTGAAAGTATGGAGTTGTTTTGATACAAAAACCCCATATTTTTCTCCATGTACGAGTGCCTGTGGCCAAAGGGCGAACGTAATGCAAAAGTAAGTCAAAGACGACTTGTGCTTTTGGCCAGTTGGCATTGTTTCAACTCGACGGCGGATGGAGCGGAGTCAGCAGTTTCTGCTCATCCCGCCACTCGCATTCCGCTCATCCAAGCCGAGATCCCGCATTCCAAGCCGTTTCCTTCCGCTTCTTCCTGGCACTCTGGATATTTACAATTGTCGTGGACTGGGCGCCTAATTAAATTTCACAGCGTGGGCAAATAAATAAGCCCAAGCGATGCTTCTGGCCTACTGCAGCGAGTTCCCCATGTTTGTTTGTGTTGCTGCATCTGCGGGCGGATGGGGGTCCGGAATCCAGGATCCGGATGCAACTGGCACTGCATGTGGCATGTGGTTGGAGGGGTGGGGAGGGGAGGGGGGTGGGAGGTCCTCGGGCGGAATGACAACAGCTGGCGGCGGAGAAATATTAAAAGTTTTTACCTACTGCTTCCTGCCAGCTGCCACATGCCACATCCTCTCGGTTGTTGGGGCGGGGGAAAACCAAACCGAAAAATGTCACACAAATATGGACCAAAGCGATTTATGTGCACCAGCTCAGTTATGACAATGCCAGCAATGCAAATTCACGCTTGGCCAGTCCAACGTGCATTAGACAATAATTCTGGGAACTGGGTACTGGGTATTGTATCCTGCGTATATATGTACATATACCACCAGCAGAGCAAGGACGAACTCGATTTGCCATCGCATAAACAAAAATGTTGCAGAAATTGCTGTAATGCGGAGGAGCATTAAATAAAAACCGAAAATAAAATTATGTTTATTCTCCCCCATTCTCCCGCCATTTTCAATGCGAGTGTGTGTGTCTGTGTGTGTGTGTGTGTGTGTTTGTGTGTGGCTTCTGGAGGAGGTCTTCAAAAACTTGCCAACGACACAAGAAACTTTCCCTTGAAGCACTCTCCAAATTATGCTTTTCCTTCTTGTTTTCCTTATGGGGAAAACTTGCTTACACCGAATTCAAGAGACGTTAACAACGTTTTCCCAGAGCAGAGGGCTGGAAAAGCGGGGGAAAGCTGGTTGTTCGTATTTATATACAAGCTACGATAAGCAGAATGAGAGCAGATTCAGATGGGACAAAGATATTTGACTACAAGGGAACAAACAATGTCAGGCGATTCAATTACATAGTTTCAGAATATGGGAACTTTTGCCATCATTATTGTTCTTGTCTATTGTGACGTTAAAGGCCGTCAAAGCGTCTTAAAGTTTATGAACTTTCAATAATGATTAGGTAAAATGCATGCGTTTATTGTATTTAAATGATTTTTGGGTCTATTTATGGTACTTAAAAGGGTGTAGTTTTAATTATTTGCCTTTAGCAACCCACAAGTTTTGCTTTTAAAGTTAATACTTTTCAGTTGCATGTTCCTAATAAATAAGATGATTTTGTAATATAAAATTGATGTTAAATAAGTACATTTTATTATTTCTTGTATATTATCCTATTTATATTTTCAAAAATAAAAATATTTGTTTTTTTGTGCGTGTGTATTCATTATATTAGATACAAAGTATGCGTTCTTGTTATTATGTCGGCCAATTTATGTGTAAAACGAAAAATTCTGCCTGCTTTTTGTATAATAGAAAGCATTTACCAATTTATAATCTTTTGTTATCTTAAAGATTTATAAAATTTGGCAAATTGGAGGGTAAACAAAACTTGACAAATTTCCAATAAAATAACCGAGCAGCGTTTATAATTATCCATTTGTCACGGTTTTTGGGGTTGATGATTGAACGCCGGGAACTCGAAATTCCACCAAAAAGTACACATCCTCACACCAGGGAAAACACTTGTCACACACCCACACAATCGCTATCGCATGGTGCTTATCGCCAAACGCATCTTGGCTAGAGGGAAAGCGTAGGGAAAGCTGGGAAAACGGGGAAAACCAGAAGGGAAAAGCTCGTGTGCGACAGTTTGGCATTGTACGAGTATTGTGCCAAATTGTTAATGCTCAGCATTCTTAGCTTGCCTTCTCCTTTTGCCTGCTGCTCCGCTTATTGTTCTTGGCATTATCATTGTATCGTCATCATCGCTGTTATTCTCCTATTCTCCTACATTTCCCCGCAATCCACAACCCACTCCTGCATCCTTCATTTTTATTTTATTCGCTTTTTCGTTGTTATTTTCTGTTCTGTTCTGCTCTGTTTTTTTTTTATTTTTTCGTCTGCCGGGAGAAAATTTAATACTCCTGGTGGCGTCTGGCGGTCGCGGCGCCAAAGTTTCTTTATGACCTCTGCCCTGTATCCCCAATACTATACCACATACATATATATGTATGTGGTGGCCCAACCCACATTTTGTGTGGGTGAATTGATTGATAAGGTTGCTGTGAACAAAACAAAAAAACAGGAGTGGCAACAGAAATAGAAATAGCTCTGCTGGTGTCGCCACAGTTTATGACGTTTGCCAGATTACGCATACGCAGCGGTGGCATTTGAAGATTACGTATACGCAGCGTTGACAAGCAGGGCGATACTCAAATGCAGCCACCCCGAAAAACTCGAAACTTGAAGATGCCGGTGGCAAACTGAGAAAACTTCGGCCATAAAACGAACGGACAGAAACCGCAAAGCGTTTGCTTAGTTATCCCCGCCAGCATCTCGCAAACTTTTCGCTTTAATTCCACTTTGCCACTGCCACTGTTACTGCCTTTGCCATTGCCTTTGCCTCATTTTTAAGCAAATATTGTGGCAGACTTACACACATCCGTATGGCATATATATGCCTTGGGATTGCCGCCGGCTTATTTGCTCCTCCACATGTGACTGAATCCAACCAGACGAGACCAGTTTTTGCATGGCCAAAAAGGGGCAACAACATTGTTGCAGCGAGGACGACAACAAGGCTGCCAATAAAAAAACATTCAACTAATTTGAAGCGCGTTGAAAGTTTTACGAAGCTCGAGGCCCCGAGTTATATGCAACTAATTACGTGCGTTACATTGTGCGAATAATGGCTGGGCGAGTGGATGTGTGTTTGCATGGCCATATCTGGTAATTGCCTTTGCCTTTTTATTGCTCTGGGGTGCCAGCCTAATGACCATAGGCGTGCTCCGGATTTGACCACCGTCACCGTGGCCATCAAAAGACGGAGAAAGTCGGGGCCAAGTTCTTCAAACTAATCTACTTTATAGGCCATGCGGATTGCCAGTTGTGCGCGCAACAAATTTAACATAAAAAGGACACTTAAATGCTAAGATAAAAGTAAGCAGGTTTTGAATATTGCTGACATTACAAAGTAGTAAAAAAGTGATTATGAAACTAGGACCCTAAATGTATGATATGATTTGCTTCTATTGCCTTGTACTTAAATACCAAAATTAATAAGCTTGTGCTATAATCAAATATTTTCTAATACTAATAAACTTCAGTAAATACAGAATCCTGTAAATTACGACAATGATTGATTTTGTTATTAAGAACGTATAGTGCAGCTCTAGTAACATATATTTTTACTGAAAGTTTTACGAGAACAAAATAAAAACCAACAAGAGAGAACGCTATAGTCGGGTGCCCCGACTATCAGATACCCGTTACTCAGGTAAAAGGAGTGCGAGGGAGATGGAGATAGAAACTTTGATCACGCATAACTTTTTAACGAATGGTCCGATTTGAAAAATTTCTTCTACATTTCGATAGGTATTGATAAACACAATAAAACTGCATTTTTACTTTTCCGAAATATTTCAATTTTTAAAATCGTATATAAGCGATTGTGGGCGTTAAAGGGGGCGTGGCACCTTTTTGAAACAAACTTGCGCTGCGTAGGAACTCCTAGAATCTGCATGCAAAATGCCAATCTTCTAGCTTTTATAGTTTCCGAGATCTCAGCGTTCATACGGACAGACAGACAGACAGACAGACGGACAGACAGACGGACAGACGGACAGACGGACATGGCTAGATCGACTCGGCTAGTGATCCTGAACAAGAATATATATACTTTATAGGGTCGGCAACGCTTCCTTCTAGCTGTTACATACTTTTGCACGAATACAATATACCCTTTTACTCTACGAGTAACGGGTATAAAAAGTATCATGGGCATGACTTCTATTTATTTTTAAAACAAATAAAAAGCCACTAAGCTTTGAGATTTTGTCTTCAAAGCGTCTTGGTTTAAAAACATAAAATGTTTCTTCAAGACACCTTTATCAGTGTTTTTAGAGTCCTAGAGGCTTGGAAAAGATAGAAAATAGAAAGCTCAATAGAACAATCAAAACAAAGGACTTCTGGCAGATTCCTTCGTTCTCAATGAGCCAGGACAA
Source organism: Drosophila fuyamai (assembly GCA_018153365.1). Lineage (NCBI taxonomy): Eukaryota > Metazoa > Arthropoda > Insecta > Diptera > Drosophilidae > Drosophila > Drosophila fuyamai. The sequence continues at coordinate 5,585,929 of JAECXW010000758.1, forward strand.
ACAGCATATTTTTTCCGTTCGCCAGTTTTGCCTTCTCTCTGTCCATCAATTTCGATTGGATTCTTAAAGCACAGATTGATGTTAATTATCTGCCTTTACTTTGCTGCATTCTTTATGACAGTCAATTGGGGGTTGGAAAAAGCGGAAAAGAAGGAAAGATTTCCCTGCTACACCCACAATTTTCCTGTTATGCGACAGAGAGTTTATGACACGAGCGTAATATAATTCATATTGTACCGAAAAATTTTAATGCCGCCTGAAAAATAACTCCCAATAAATAATCCTTAATGTCCTTGCGAGAGGGTGGGTGGCTGTGCCGGTGCGCGAGTGGGCGTATGTGTGGCTTATGTTGGTCCACCCTCATGTTGTTTTATGTGGTGAAACCGCACCACATACAACCTAGGTGGTTGGATGCGGCCAGGCCATCATGTCCTGACAGTATTATGACGTGGCTTGTCGCCTGCTCCTAACTCGGAATCTCTGCCCGTGACATCGACTTTAAAGTCGGAAAACCCAGGGAAAAACAAAGCGAATGGAAAATGAAACATGGCCGCGACAAATTTGTCAAAACAAGGGTGTCCAAATGAAATAAATTGCCACCGTTTTTTTTTTCGTTTTCGTTTGCTCTTTCCTTTTATTATTATTTATATGTGTTTGGGGGGCGTATTATTAATTAAACGGATCCTCGGGACTCCAGTTTGCACCAGAACAATTCCCGCGGCATCAAGCGAAAGCCGGCAATGCTGGCCATCATATCCGGTGAAGTGCGATCCGTGGGCTTCAGGCGATAGCGCAGGACCAACTGGAATATCAGGGACTTGACCTCCATGAGGGCCAACCGGGTGCCAATGCAGCTACGTTGGCCCACTCCGAAGGGCAAATATGTGAACTGCCGGATCTCGTGCTTGTGCTCCTCGTCGAAGCGCTCCGGTCGGAATGCCTGCGGCTCCGGGAAGTTATCCGGATCGTGATGCAGTGCTATCACGGGAATGTGCACCAAGTCGTCCTTGCGCAGATTAAGCACCACCTCGCCCTGCTCATCCTTTAGCTCAAAATCGGCACCACACATGCGATCTAGAACGATGGCCGGCGGCCATTTTCTCAGCGATTCGGAGACCACGCAATCCAGATACTTCATTCCCATCAAAGTGTCGTAATCGAGTGGCTTATCCCCCAGTTCCTCCTTTACGGCCAGAATTTCGTCGTACAATTTATCCTGCACCTCGGGATTCACCTGCAGTTCGTAGCTGGTGAAGCTCAGGCAGGTGGCCACCGTCTCAAATCCCGCCGAGAAAAACAGCACGCACTGGGCGAGGAGATCCACATCGTTGAACTCAACACGGTCCTCTTGGTTTCGACTTGCATCTTCCTTAGAGTCTTCTTGATCTTTTTTAAACTGCTTCTGGGCCTCCATAAGCAGGTGAATCATATCGGGTCGCACAATGTTCTGCTCCTTGCGGTACTTTATGGCATCGAAGACCAGTTTCCTGAAGTACTCCACGTTGTTCATGTCCATCACGGGTACTCGCAGAGCCTGAAGATTAAAGGAGATTATTAAATAAGGGTTCTTATCCAATAGCACTATAATACCTTACCTTCATCAACTTGGGCATCAGGATATACAGCATAACTTTTAGTCCGCCCCAGAAAGTAAACTCCGAGATGCGCTGACCAAGGGAGAAGAAATCGTTGTTGGGATCCTTGAAGGAGTTCACCTGGATGCCAAAGGCAGCTGTTGCAATCACGTCATTCGTGTAGCGCGTAAAGAAGTCCTTCAGCTCCAGTTCCGCATTGCCCTCATCCTGCTGCCGCTGCAAAAAGCCCACTGCCTCCACATTGCAATACTGAATGAGCTCGAACATCTGGCGGATCTTGAGGCTGGTAAATGTGGGCGTGAGGGTGCTGCGCATCTGTTTCCAGCGACGATCCCGCAGACTAAGCAGACTTTTCGACATAACACCTGTCTCGTTGAATCCATCAGTAATTCCCTTGCGATGATTGGCGAAGTTATCGAAGCTCTTGATGCCCACCTGACGTATGAGATCCGGATCGGAGAGATAGTACAAAGGATCACGCAGGTTGTACACTCCATAGGCCTTGTGCTGCTTATGTCGCATGTGCTGTTCAATGCTGGGGATTAAAGAGAGAAAGCAAGAATTTTTATAGCATGTGATAATATGTTTTGTGTGGTATTTCACTCACCTGTGCTTTATATACGAGTCCTTGCCCATCATCACCGACCAGGGAATGTTACCCAGCAGAGGAATGGGCTTGTCATGAGCCACGCCCCGTTTCGTGAAGTAGCCGAAGCTATTGACAGACCATTTGTACAGAAACAAACCGATGAAGGCCAAGAATATCAACAACTCCACGAAAACCATGATGAAATTTTGGGGGATTAAGGGAGAGAACAGGGGACTTTTAATCGAACTGCGCAGCGTGGTGGAGCTTCCAAAAAATACAGAGAGCGTCTTCGCCGGTCGACAGCCGAAGCGCCACTGAAGTAAACAAAAGGCGCTCTCTTTATTTATATATACGCGATTTTAAAAGAGAGCCAGATATATATATAGCGGGAGAACGCAAACCGGCAAAAAGTATAGATGTGTGCAGCGGTTTACCTCATTAAGGGAGTATCAAGCAAACTTAAGAGAACAGGTTTATGTACTTATCAATTTGTATTTCAAGTCACATGCCTATTGAAGAGTTCTACCTATAAGAAACATAAGCATTGAATTAATTTAAAGGTTATTATTTCGGTATTTATGAACGAGATATGAATGTTTTGAAAATGTTTACCTAATGATGAAATGAAAACACGAACAAAGAGATCTATTTATAGATCGCAATCGGAAAAAAACCTTTCTGATTCTATGCATATTTTTTTGGCAACTCCATTAGCAAACTTTTTTTTGTGCACTTACAAACTGGATTTAGCCGAAAGAGATAACTGTTATCTATTAGTAAACCATATGTGGGAAGATTACTTTGCTGGTTTTTCATATTAAACAAAATCCATATTTCGGGAACATACATAAATGGGAAAGCAAATTCCATCAGCATTTTCGAGTAGATGTAGATTCAGTTCTCATCTGAGATGAACTTGGCATTCGGCATGTCATGCCTAATCTCATTGGCATAAACTAATTTCAACATTAATCCCCTTAAGTGACTCAACTATTTATTATAAAGGACTTAGCGACGACAGCGTAAGGGGGGAGTTAGGGGTTGCTTAAGGAGCACAGGGAGCTACGTGCCTGGGATCTTCCTCCAGTGGTGACCTCAAACTAAAACTCAAACCCAAACTGAAACCGAAATGGAACTTCTGTCACTTACTGCATCTTACACTGTAATATAAATGTCCCGAAAATAGACGTTTCCAACACCTAGAATATTTGTTTTTTGTTACTTTAACCGGACTATTGAAATTTATAGTGTCTAGAGTATTAATTTTAACAAATGCAGATGTCAATTTTGAACATATTTTTGGTTAAAGTTTGTTTGTAATATTGAGTTTTGAAAAAGTTTTTAATTTTGTTTAGTTTTTAAAGTGAATACGAAAAACAGTTCTTACAATGTGTCACATTTCTATTCCTTATTCATTTATATGAAATTCGAAATACAGACTTCTTGAGATAATTTTTTCCAAGTGCCCAAGAAACCTTCTGAGGTGAACACACTTGTATAATTCTGTGCGTTTGAGTGGTGTAAGCATAATGAAATTGCTTGGAGTTTGCAGGTTGGAAAAGTTTAGTGTGCTGACAGCTAACTCGCTCTAGTGCGCGAGGTCCAGGACGAAGTCGAGGTCCTTGGGCAACCAACTCACGTTCCGGCCAAATGACAAAATTTGCTTGCATTTAGTGAGCGGCTAACGGGAAATTATTGCACTGCTTGGCAGGAAGCGAGTGATAGAGAGGGCCAAAAGGGATGATAGAGACAAAAAGCCAACAAATCGGTTGGCAGGCAAAATCCCGTTTGATTCAGCGGTCAGGAAGGAATATCAAATGAGACCAAAATCAATCTTTCGCTCTCTCTTTTGAGCTCGAGTGCTCACCCGCCTTGTTGTAGGGAATTAAATCTTTCGTTCTTTGTAACTGTTGTTTTGTGGCAGGGGCGTAGACTTGATAAACCCCCTGGGGGATTATTCGATATTACATTTTTTACTAAATACAAGTATTAGGTTGAACTCAGAAAACAAAATTTTTTTTTATGAAAAGATTTCCTAATTTGGAAAAGTAACAGTTTTTATTTTATTGGTAATAAGCAAGAATTACATTTTGATTTTGATATTGTGACAAAAATGTTTTATACAAATTTACTTCATTAAATTTAACAAATAATAAAGCTTCTATTTGGAGCATATGCTCATTTAACGTAAAGAAAATTGTTGAAAAATAATAAACATTTTGAAACTACATCCTTAATAAAAATACTTACGCCACTGCCCTTGTTCCGTCCGTTTTGTTTTTGTTGGATATCAAATGTGTTTACATTGGCAAAAACGGAGAAGGGCGGCGAATATAGTTGGAGGTGGAGTGGACAGAACCGAAATGGCCAAGTACTTGAAGTCGTTTTTTGTGCACTTCATTGGCAACTCATGGGTTTGGGGCCATTTGAATGGTTTGTCCTCGGCTTCGTCCTCGTCCTCGTCCTTGGCTTTGTTGCTGATGACTTGGCTGTTCTCGAGTCTGTTTTCACTTTCCCTTTCCCTTTCCATTTCCATTCTTTGGCCAGCCATTTGCCATTAGAATTCAAGTGCCGCCAGAAATCTCCTTCGCAGGAGGCTCTTCTTTGATGTGCGGCCAAATAGCCTAAGTCAATGTTTTGACATTCTGACTCTAATTAGGCCAAAATGTTGTGTTTCCTCTAATCAAACGGATAATAATGGTTGCCAGCTCTCGCGGCCGTGCACACAAGCGCAAATATTTGCCCAGTCAGTCGGTGTGTGTGATTTCGAGTGCCCAGAGCGGTGTGCATGTGGTGGTGATATCCCGAAGAAGGAGCGGGAGGAGCAGGAAAAGCAGGGGGAGGCGCCGCACTTGGCATATTTCCTGCATTCCACAAAATTTTCCCACCCACCTTCTCTTACTCAAGTGGGCAGCAGGCCGCAAAGAAAGTAGAAAGTGATGAGGAAATAAAACTGAAAAAATAAACCAAGCTCAGAAGACAAATCCACAAATACTCTTAAAGATCTAATTTAGATAATGCTAAATAAGGAAATACAACCAATGCGCGAAAAAATTTTGTTTTGAAAAACCCGGACAACAAATTTAATGCATTTTTTAGTCTTTAGATCCTCTTAAATTTGGTAAAGTTATGCAGTCAAGAAGTCCAATTTAACAAGACATCGGAAACTTAAAGGCATAAAAATGTGTCAAAAAATTTATTAACGCTAAAGTGAGAATGCAGATTTTTAGAAAATCAATGCACAAGAGGAGGTATGGCACTTTGAAAACGGATTAAATTTGGTAAAGTTATGGACTCTAGAAGTCCAATTCTGGTGACAGTTTTTCGGAAACTTAAAAACACAAACTTAAAACATAAATGATAAATTTGAATACAAAAATTTGGAGATTCAAACCCCAAGTCCGAAAAGGTATTTCACTTTGAAATCTAATTAAATATAGGCTGATTCGATACTATATCCACAAGAAAGAAGACTTGTTGAGACTAGTTTGCATAGAGACGGACATGGTTAGATCAATTCGCCTGGTGATGCTGATCAAGAATATATGTATGTATACTTCGTAAGACCGGAAATGTACCCCTCACTGCCCTGCAAACTTTTGAATGAAATTATAATACTCTCTGCAAGGGTATACAAACATCCGTGAAATGCTCTTGGAACGCCTTGAGCCAAACACTTGGCCACTGTTGCCAGTGTTTGCGTTTGAGTTTTCTTTCTTTTATATTCCTGTTATCCTGCCATGCAGAATTTCAATTTAACTTGCTCTCTTTGCTGTATGAGTTTATAATTAAAATAAATAAACAAGAGTCAGAGCACTGAATGCAAAACCTCATAAATATTTGCCGTTTCGGTTCGACTGAGAGATTGAAAGGCACCGGAATGTATGCAACATAAATTGAGGCATCTGCGAGGAGTCCTCTGCGAGAAGTAAATCCTGAGCCGGATCCTTTGGGACCGGTCAAATCCGCTTTGAATAACTGCTTATTGGAATGCCAAAAATGTTTCTGCCCGATAATCGCGCCATAAAAGGCTTAGAAAACTGCATAGTGGAAAAGGACACACACTCACACGCGCCGAAACCACATTCCATATAAAATGCTAATTTATTGCCATTGTGGGCCATTCCACAAACGATGTTATTATGCAATCGCCGGGAAAACAAGCTTCGGAAAAATACCAGAACATACAAAGCAAATCGGCTAAAATTTCTGTTTAAATGTGTTTCCATGGGCAGCGTGGCCCCCAAAATTTATGACAAACGGAAAACGTTTTGGTTAGATTTTCGTTGGCCGAAAATCAACAAAACGCAATAAATATTTCGGGAAAAAAAAATAAAGTAGGCAATGGGGGACGCGAAAACAATGTTCTGGCCCACTTATTGATTCCAGGCGATGTGCCGCCTTGTCGACAGGATCTCGGGGAAAGTGGCCCAAAGACAATACCCGAGCTGGCGGCCAACACCTGCTCGTACGTGACCGGGGCCAAGAATTTATGTGTGTCGAAGGAAATCGAAAAACATTTTTTATGCACACATCAAATTTATGGCCCCCAAATATGGACATGCCCAGATAGCCTCGGTCCGCCCATTCCATTTCTCATTTTTGAGTTTCGCGACCTCCTGCAGTACCCGGAATTTCTCAGTCAAATATTTGCTCACAAAGCCAGTCCGCCGGCAACTCGGCTCCTGTCAATCGCAAATTCCTGATCCTGGGGTGCGGGTCAGTCATGTCCCCGCATAGATGAGTCCTTCTTTGTTTGCATACGCTCGCGTTGAGTACTCCGAATTTTTCACCCATCGATAGGGGACAGATTCCAAAACTTCAAAGTAGTTTTTAAACGCTTCTTTTACACGTTTTAAATGTATTGGGGAACATTGAAAATTATTCAAATTTATCTTGCAATTTTTTTATAAATTCTTTTGGATGTTGTGCTTAACATAGAAAGTAATTTTATTATTTAAAAGAATGATATTTTCATTTAATAATACAAATAGATGCATCTTAATATTATCATTATTAGAAATAGTTGTTACTACAACTTATTTTATAGGCATTTTTTTGTAAATAAATTCCAAATATAAATAAACACCTTCACTTAAATCTCTTTTTTCTATAAAATCATTTATTGTCACAGTGATGGGAAATGTGTTCTCCCTGCTCATCTCTAAAACAGGGGAATGGGGGAATGTAGCAGTGCCTAATGTATGATAAGGATGTCTATACAATATGGACCTTGACCCCCGTCCCTTCGCCCCTCCCGTGCGCACTCATTCAAATTTATGCTTATGCCTAAACGCTGATTATGACAAATATGCCACGCTCCACTGGACATGCCACCCACTTGTCCAACCCCCCCCCTCCCCCGTGCAACATCAACCATTTACCTCCCACTTCCCCCTTGTTTCTATACTGGCTTATTATTTCTGTAGGCCTGTTTACTTGCCAGCATTTTGTTTACTTTCGGTCAGTTGACGAAAATCCCCAAAATAAATAAAAGTTTTATTATTAGCTTGATGGAGCAAGGGAGGGGGGAGGTGATGCCCAACAAATAGCACAAAATAAAATGGAATCAAGGCAGGATTTCTGGCTCTATTCAAATGCCCACTAATGACACGCATACGACAGGGATATATATAAACACACACCCATATTTATATATTCTATATAGCCAAGCATAAGGGGGCGTGTCAACAATTATAATGTGCAAATTGTTTGATACGTGTGTGTGGCTGTGTCACCTGCCACATTTGCTTTATTGCCGCTCATTAGAGATGCTCGACGAGCAGCAGGTGAACCCTTCTACTTCCACCTCCACTTCCGCCCACTGCCCATTCAACTTTTATCACTCCCCGATGTTTTACATGTTGCTCTGTTGACTTCCAGCACGTATTAGTTTTTCTCTATGGCCCCCAGCCCCTCATCAAATCCCTGCGATTTGACAGCAAATGACAAAAGATTTCTGCTCGCCAGCTGCTACGACACTTTGATGAATGGGGTCACCAAGTTGCGGCTGCCAGGATTTACGGCAGTGCCACATAGGGATACAAATGTTAAACGCTTCACCGATTCAAGTTCATCTGCACACATGCACGCTCAAAAAATGTCTAACAAATTGGTCAGCAATATTGAACGGTTTATTTCAGTGATATAGTTATATTACTTTAACCCTTTGTAATAAATATCACAAGAGTCTCTTATAAGTGTAGAATACTTTAGGTTTTTTGTGCTTAAATCCAAAATGACCTAACGAAAATAGAAGACTTACTTTGACTTTTACCACTTACAATAAAACTTATTTTATTGCACATATGAGAATAAAATATAAATAATGTATTTTAAATGAATTTCAATCACTAGAGATTTCTTTACGCACCCAAAGCTTTTGATATGAACACTTTTTTTTCTTCTGTGTATGCATATTCGATATATGTTGAGCTGAATTGATAATGATTAAATCTTGAATGATGAGACCAAAATGTATGTAAATTATTTCTCAATCGGGATCGGATAACACAAAGCAGCGTATTGCAATTGCTGAATCGAGAAAGGCAATTAACTATTAAAAAAAGCTCCAATTTTACTACAACAAATCAAGTCTTATATTTATATTTATGCACGTGTTTTTGAGTTAAATACTTTTTTGTATATCTAATTTTGCCCCAAACTTATAAGTGCTCTTGTTTTTGTTTGAAAAATATCAGTTTATTATTAGTCAGTAAATGTATTTAATTAACAGATTTATTGGTCATGTTAATAATAAATAGTAAAAATAAATGTATAATTATAGAGCGCATTCAACGACCGTTAAAATCAACTCGAAATTATAATTAGGTGATTTACCTCAATAAAGCTTTTATATTCCACAAACGAATATGAGCTCTTGCTTGGCTATGAAAACACAATATAATATCAGTAATTGGATAACAATTAAATCATAAGTGGAAACTGTGGCAAAATCATATCTATACAATTAATTTGAGCAGAATAACGTGGCCACTTCTGTGGAAATATGCAGTGCATTTACCAATTGTTCAAGTATAAATTGCACGGAAATCATATTTCCATTTCAGTCATTGTTCGCACTCAACCGAGGCTTAGGATTTCAGAGCTCACGGCTTCGGTTTTGGCTTCCACTTGTGTCGATTGTCCTGGGCAACGGCGATTATATTGCGTATGCGATGCGTAATTGTCGGAATTGTCGGAATTGCTGCCGGACCGAGCCGCACAATCTCTCTAAGCCAACAATGGAAGGGTCTCCGGACTGCGTAACTAAGCCCCAAGGAGCCAGGCCAACAAAAAAGGATTATTTTGATTATTCTGCGTGTTTGCCAGTGAAAGTGAGTGGGTTGGATGGATGGATGGTTGGGCGGCAGGGAAGGCTGTTCATTTCAATGAACTTGCCTTTCAAACGAAATTTTATCATGCTTGGCCAGGCCGAGTTAACCATTTCACATTTCCATCCAAAAGTAACGCAACAATAAACCGAATGCGTGAAGCGAACAAATCTGAATTGAAATTTGCTTATGCCTGTGCCCCTTACTTCACAGACATCCAATCCCTGTGGCTAACGAGCTGGCTCAGCTCTGGAAGGACCAGCGGGAGGACCAAGCGGAGCACCGGAGGAGGAATCGGAATCCGGGGAATCGAAGGAATCGAAGGAATCGGCGGAATCGTTGGACACGAGAAGCGCTCAGTCAACGTTTACACGCTCCAGCAGGCGCATAAGTTTCCGCTTCAATTCGACGTGTACGGCGGCGGTGGTAATTGCAGCTTTGATTGCCAACAGGAGCTGGACAGGATCCGTCCGGGCAAGGATCCAGCATCCCGCCAGCCATCAACACCTTCCTCGGCAGTGGCCGAGGAAATCTACGAAACCAAATTTATCGAAAACTCAATGGGTAAGCAGGAAAACAACACCGCAACACGACTACTACACATCCACCCACCCACAAACAATCACAATCAGCAGGCAGCAATAAGAATTTAAATTAAATTTTCGCCTTTTTCACCGCCCTTCGTGTCCTTTTCCCCGGCATTTTCCCTTTTCGAATGCAAAAAGTTGAAACAGAGACGCCGTCTGCTGTTTGATTTCAATGTTAAATTTGCATAATTTTGTTAAGCAACATTTTTCGACCCGACCCCAAAAAGCCTGTAATCCAATCTTACTTTGGGATACGGTTTCAATAGGTCAGACTTTGGGTAGAGATTCATATATTCTCATCTCTTAATACTACCACTGGTGTTTGAATATGTTGAATAAAGAAAATGAAAGGTTAAGTGATGGTTGTAAAAACTGCATAAAAAATTAATTTGTATTTAAAAGGTATTTAATAGTAACTTTTGTCGCTGTCATACCATTATTTGACGAGATGTTTAAAGACATCTATTTGTTATAAATCCAATATAAAACATATTAAATTGATTTGCAGTACAATTGAAATAAATCAAACCTCTTTGCCGTTCTCTGTGCAGCTCAAACGATGGACGACATGGTCTTCCAGTGCAGCAATCAAAATTCGATTTATGTGCTTAATGCCAGCTACGGTGCATATGGGGTGAGTGCTTTGCGATGCGGGTCCAAGTCCACTTATTGGGCCATCCACTTGCACAACTATCTGAGCTTCTTTCGTCCTTTTTTGGTCCTCTCTCCCTCAAATATATCTACCATCTTGACAGGACTATGGCACATATGCGGCAACAAAGCGTGAAATAAATGGCAGCCGGAGCAGAGCGGCAAATCCAATTGAGGCAACTTGCTCGAGTGGCGTCCTGCAGCATAAATTCAAAACTTTTGGCAGTGCCGCAGGAGCAGCAGCAGCAGCAGCAGCAGCCGCAACACCAACAACAACAGCCATGGATGCGGCAGCGGGAAGCGCATCAAACTACGTAAATCCTGTCGCTACATCAATGTCAACCGCAATGTGTTCACCGGCAACGGCGGCCCTGCAAAAATTGTTCAATTGCAGCGTCGGCGTCGCCTGCCAAAATGTCACCCACGCCCACAGCAACCACAACAGCAGCAGCAGCAGCAGCAACAGCAGCAACACCAACAGCAGCAACATCAACGGCAGCAGCAGCAGCAATAACAATGGCAACCCTAACAATAGCCGCCTGTCAGCGGCAGGCGGAGTAACCCAAAACGGCCGGAATCGGAGCCGGAGTGGCGAAACGCTCGATGGCCCAACGGGAGTGGTTACCTCCACAGGAGGAGGAGGAGCACCACCAGGAGGACCTGGGCCAGGTGGCCTCCCTCTGTTGCCGAAGAAGAAATGCACCAATGTCAAATCAGCGCTTATTGCCAAGAAGACAAAGTTTCTCAAATATCTCGAAGAAGAAAAATGGCGCAGCAACGCCGAAGCAGCGGAAGATGCTGGCGCCATCAGGTATGTAACACCCAGACACTCGCGGAAATCTGATATACACCTCTGCTCAGAATAGTAGCAGTACCCTTTAAGGCAATTATTAATTTTGACTTGCAGAAGAAATCTTCTTGGCAATATATTTAAAGAACTTATACTGTTTTAATTTGTCATCAGAAATGCAAAATGTTTATTTAATAATTAATTTATGAAAATTTTCTTAAATATTGATTAACAAAAGTACATGGCAAAGCCTCTGTCTTTAATAATAAGGATATAGTTAAAGTTAATATACCATTTAATAAAAGCCCAAAACACTAATCTTTAAACATAACAACAGTCATAAACTCTTAAATTAAAATACTTTATTATTGTATAAACTAAAGAGTTGTAAGAACTTATCAAACAACCTACTTATATTGCATTTTTGCTGGAAATAAGGAGCAGCCACAAATGTATGTCCTTGCTTTTCTCAAAGTCCTCTGTCACATTGTTATACCAGAAATTCCATTACTTTTTCATCTGCACAGAAAATATTTCCCAATATTTTTTTTACATTATTTTTCGAGTGTAGTTATATGTTCCAGTATGTGGGTTAGTGTCAGCGGAGCCATCTTCTCGCCGCCGCAAAAACTTATAAATTCCCATAAATGTTATAAGGCATCTTGCAACGCGCTGCAAACTGTGGCAAGTTTTTATGATGGCAATCTGAGGGGACAAGTGGCGGTGCGGTGGTGTGGCGGTGTAGTGGTGGTGCGATGATGGTTCTGCGGTCATAGTTGCCATGCCGAAGTGGTTTCTCATTAAGTTGATTGAGAGCTGTTCGAATTCCAGCAGTCGCAGGCATTCGATTATTTCTTAATTAATTATTGAAGTGCAGCAATTGGCGTTAGTTGCCACTTATTTCCTGGCAAATCATTGGAACCATCCAGCGTTCTTTTCCTCATATCGATTGGTCATTTCTTATATCTGCCGCTGGTGGCTTTTTAATGGCCAAATGCGATTTTCTTGTTTTTGCTGCGGCTTTTAAGCGCATTCAATTATCTGTCGGCGGACACTTTGTTGCAAGGACGAAACTTTGCCGCGTTGTTCACGAAGTCATAAGTTTTGATCATCATCGCTTAGCAAAGTTGCTCACCCCATTTTCCTGCTGCTTTTCCGCTTTTTCCGCCCAGCAGTCATTTGCGAAATTGAAAAATTAACGCGCTCGGCATAAACATAAAGTGAGGCGAAAGCATTGCGGCTTAAAGAGGGCTTAAAAAGTGGATTAAAAGCGAGGGCCACGCCCATAAATGTACATATTGAAGTGCAATAATCATATTCTGGGTAACTTAATGCCCAAGGTGCACTTACAAGTCACACCAGGATCCCTCCACCAGTCATCGCTCATACGCAAAGTTTTCGAGACCCACTCCTTGTTCTGCAAACCTGCCTTATCCCCTTTGCAATAATGATGTCAAAAGTTCGCTCACTGAAAATTTGCGCTGGCAAAAGCGGCTGGGAAAATTTCATTAATTGCATCAGGGAAAAAGGGCGGGTTCTCGCTTTGATTTATTAGTACCCTGTGCGCATTTAATTAGTAAATGTCAGGCTCCCGGAAAAAAATGCAGAGCCCTCCCCTCTTCTTTCTTAGGCATTTTCACGGCGGAAATTCTCGGGCGCACATTCATCAACTTTCTGGATGGCGACACCAGCGAAACTGACAAGAATGACTCCGTCAACTTGTGTCGCAAAATAACTACGGAAATTTGTTGTGCAAAGTTACTCACTTTTGCATTTTTCCTGCCGCTTTTTGTTGCCTCGTGGAGCCTGCTTTTCCGCTGATGCAATTTAAATGCTCCCCAGCTCACATTTAAGCCCCCCGAAGGGTGGCTTAATTTATTGTGGCCACTAGCTGGAAATTCTGCTGTGAGACAATGTCCGATTGTCGCCTCAAATTAAATTGCTCGCTTTATTTTAATTTTCCATTTTTTTTTTGCCTACCGGCGGAAGTGAAAAGTTGCAAAACTGCAACCGCCATGATTTATCGCTTTCATCGATCGGTGTGCTTTTGTTATCGCTCAGTCTTTGGCGGTTTTGTGCATCTACCTTTACATTTTGTTCCATGATTGAATTCTTATATATTGTATACTTTGTATACTTTATTCCCTTCATCTGAATCTATAAAAGTTAAGCTAAATATAAAAAAACCCTGTTTTTAAAGCAACAACAAAATAGTTGTGAAACTTCAAAGAGTTATTTTAGCTTTTAACAGAAACTATTAACAAATTTGGTTAGATGTCGCTTTTATTATTTGTTTAATGAAAGAACTTTGTTTAAAAAAATAGGAATATACCAAGCAAATTTTAAATGATTTAAAACTGGATTATTGGCTAGTAAAATAAATAGTAAGGAATCCTGATAATATAAAAAAATTATTGCATACTTTGGGGATACTAAATTGAACGAGAAATAGGCCAACTTTAAACACTCTTGCAAGCGTTATATTCGTTGAATTCGGTGATATGGAAAATCCTATATGGGTGGGAATTAGAAGCACAAAGGCTTTGTGTTCACGTCAGGAAACTCTTTTTTTCATGCTGTGGCTGCTGCAGAATTTAGTATTTTGGTTTATTTTCTAGTATGAAACTGATATACAGAGGTTTAATTTCCATGTACTGAACACATCAGTTACCATAACCGCTCCCTGGGCGACCATCCCCCCCTCCACTTTATATAAATTTGAATGAGGGAGGTGGGGAGTGGTGTGTAAGCTCCACTTCCTCCGCTCCTCGTCCTTTATAATCGCTGTGAGTTCTTCCGCGCCACTTGCAGCTATTTGATACGCGTTTAGTTTAGTCAACCAAAAGCTAAATAAACTTTCATTTAACATGCTCGACAGCAATGAGGCGGAGCCACCACCCACTGGCAACAGCAACAACAACAGCAACAGCAACAATGGTGGGAACTTGAAAAATCAGAGCAACAGTCGAGAGGCTGGAAATGGAAATGGAAATGGTGGTGTTGGCGGAAGGCAGCTGAATAAATTGACCAACTGGAGCGTGCATAATGAGGACAACAACACAACACTGACCAACAGCCAGCAGCAGCAGCAACAACAACAACAGCAGCAACAACATCAAATACAACTACAACTACAACAGCAGGTGAAATCAAGTTTCGAACTTTACCAGGAGGCAGCGGACATTTTGGGCCTGAGTTGCAGCCTCTGTGATAATTGCCGATGCCTGGACTGCCAGGTGAGTGACAATGGGAATAATGGGATATAGCCGAGTTCTCCAGAATTCAAAACTGTTCAAAAGAATGGGGAAGAAGGGGGACTTATAGTGTCACTCATAGCAGCTTATGCTTTGATTCACTGGCTCTTTTCACCCGTCTACTATTAAACACACATTTTCCAAAAGAACAGGATCTCAAACATTTTGAATTTAATAAAAAACTAAACTAATAAAAAACTAAACTAACCACATATGGAAATTACTTCACCATAGAAGATTTTACAACATATGATTAACTTCCTATTTAAATTCAATGTATTTACTTTTTAATAATAACTATTAATATTTTATGACCTTATGAGATGACGAGCCTTAGCAGTAGAAACAAAGCAAGTGAAAAAGTCAGATTTACAGGAAAAACACTTTCTTCATTTACAAACGAAATTGAACTGTTGCTTGGTTGCTTATTATTATATAATATTATAAATGAGGATAATTTATAACCAACATTTCCCGAAAGTTTAAATCTGATTATTTAAACAGTCTTTTATTATTGTTGAACTTTAATGGCTTTATTCTGGAGCTGTATATACATACATGGTTAGAGGTTAGCTCAATCTTTATTTGAAATACTACCATCCCTGAAACGATAGCTCTCCTTTGGCAGCGCCAATCAAGGGCTCAATCTTGAACCAAGAGCAACCAATTACCAATTCACTGGCTCTTCCACAGAGCGGTTACTTTGACTGCGACGACGACGATGAGAGCTACTCGGAGCAATCGCTGATGGACGACGAGTACGATGAGTTCGACTGCAGTGCAGAGGAGCTGCAGGCGGTGATGACAGGAGCCCGGGATCAGGATGTGCCCCGGATCCCCTGCTGCCAACTGGACTCCAACTACCACCCGGTGCTCAAAAAGGATTCCCCGGACGCACACACGGTGCCGGAATCCCTGGGACATCGGTTGGCCATCGATTTTGATTTAATTAACGCCACTTGCAGCCAAGTGCTGGAAAATTGTGAAACATTCAACGATTTGAGTCTGCTAGATGCCGCCACCGGAGCTGAGCGTCCTTTCACGTAAATCCAGGTAGGTGTCTGGCATCCCAGTATTACGTGTGTTGTCCTTCGGGCATTTCGTGAATTCCTGAGCACTGTATGACAACCATATCCTCTGGCCAATGTCCGCCGGCAGGGGGATTTGATTTCACCTGTCGCTGGTCAAAGCGCTTTGCTGCTCCTCTCTAACCATGGATGCTGGCCAAAATCCAGTGCGGACTCGCATTCGCAGATTGCTATAGCAATATCTCATTCGTTTCCTGGCAGCGAGAGTGAAACTGAAATTGGGGTTTATGCAAAAATGGGCAAATTGCATTTTATTCTAGAGAAGCGGAACAAAATAAAGGAAGGTGAAAGTCGACTTAGAGTTACCCTGTTTTTGTGTCTTTTGGAATACCAATTCGTAGATGGATAAATCTAGAAATCATACAAAACATACAAAACCCTTTTGTTTTAAAATCACAAATACTTTTGTTATCGGTTAACATATAATATTAAAGTATTCAAATTTGGTTTTAAAAAACTTTAAATTTGTCATAATTCCACATTTTTACCATATATATTCCGATGGATCTCAATCCGTGGCCTACGTTTAAAATATAGTTAACTTTCTTGGAGTATATAGATTTCCATTTTCAAAAACTTTTGCCTTACTCTATTAGACTAAAATATATTTGTTGTCCATAAATCATGAATACTTTTAAATAACCGTAGTATCTGTTACACCCTTGAACTCAATGAATGCCGGGTACAAAAATGCCGCTGAGTTGGCAGAGCTTAGCCCAAAGCTTGGCCAGTGAAATTCTGGGGGGGATCGGGTGGGTGGATGGATGGGTTTCTGGACCGCAACAGTGGCAAAATGGCCTGGCACTTGGTCAGTTTATTGCATTTAGTCAAAGTTTCGCCGTTTGCATGGACGATTGCTGGCAACAAATGAAATGCGGTGTTTGGAGGTTTGGAAAACCGGGGCGAAACGGAAGCTGGGGGCCAGCAAATTTGATTTTCGCACATACACACGCCCAGCGAAGCAGGAAATTTTCCATATTTGTTGAGGGCTCAAAGCAATATGCAAAACATGCACTTCCGTTTGTTTTTATCCCCTTCCTCCCTGTGCTTTTTTTGCATTAAACTTTCCATGCTGCTCTGCTTTTTATTTTGCAGGACTTTTTGTTTGCTCGCTTATTCAATTGAAATGCAGCCAAACAAAGAGCACAAAAGCCAAGCTGAAACTATGAAAAATTCATTGCCACCAGAATGGCAAGCGGCAAAAATGGCAAATCGAGAGCGGAACTTAAATCGAATTACATTTACCAAATGAAATTTAAAGAGCCGGTTCTTGCCGAGTGAATAATGACTGCTACAAGCGGTGGCAATAAATAGGATGCTCCTCGGCTGGCAATCCTCTATCCACTCCCTCCCCCCATTTCCCTTCCCTTTTTGGCCATGCTCCGCTGCACGCTGGCAGCCAAAGCGTCCAAAGCCTACCATCTAAGCCCCGGAGGCTTAATGTCTACAATGATGCTGCACTGAGAAATGTTTTTGGACCCGTTATTAAAATTTAATTGATTTTCTAAGTCTACAATTTATTCTACTCACAAAAAGGTTTTATTTTTAATTGATAAAGGCCAAAATCCCAACTAAACAGAATAGATAAACACATTTTAATCCATTTTTCTTGGATATGTTTGAAAGGTTTTGTTTTAAGTTCTAACATTTTTAATACTTAATAAAGGGAAATAGCGATTTTGATTTATTTTTGTAAATATATCAAAATTTTATCATGGGAACGTTTGTTTTCTTTTAAAATTCTTTAACAACAAGACCAAGTGCATTCGAATATTTATTGTCAATCATTTTTGAGTTTTTAGGGAAGTTATTTAAGACAAGTCTAATATATTTAAAGAAATGCTCTTCTAATAACTTTCTTACACAATGTTGAATAATTTTATTGGAGGGAAATGTTTATAATTCAAAGAGTTGCACTTGGCTATGCATATTGCTCAATAATTTTGAAAAGTTTATTTCGTTAGGCTGTTATTAAGGTTCAAATTGATAAAAATTGTGATTTTTTCAACTTGACCAAAAGAACACTCCCATTTTTTACCGTGTACAATACTGCGTGTAACATGTTGCCAATGTGTGCGCTCGAATATGTGGGTGTTGGCGAAGTGCATTGGCTGTTGTTTAACCTCCTCCCAGGAGGAGTGGCACCCGAGAGTTGCGCCAGCTGTTGGCCACTTGCCAGGCGCCCAGTGGAATTCCGCTTGGCTGAAAGACAATGCACTTAAGTGGGTTGCTTGCCCAAAAAAACATGGGCTCCCATCGCTCTGCCCTTGTCAGCTACTTATGCAATTTCTGCCCACGGGGGACCGTGCTCTATTGAAAAATCATTTTACCTTAGAAATTTCCGACATGGCCAATTGGACACCCTCCATCCCCTCGCACACACACACACACACACACACACGCAGAAAGCCATTTAGACAGAAGCGCCAGCCATAAAACCGTGCTCACAAAATTACATTTTACGCAATGGCCACAGAAGCTAAAACATTTTGTGTGCTGGATTTTATTCAATTTACCCTTTGAACAGTGGTAGCAATATCATGGCTATTCAAATGGCAATAAAACTAGCCATGCTCAGTGGCTGCACATGAAGCAAAAATAATATTGAACATAACAATGAAATAAATGGAAAATAATGCCAACAATTCCATGAAACTAAGATTAATCAATTAAAACAACATTCTTAATATTTTTTCATTAAAAGAAATTAGTGTTTATATAATATCCTTCACTTCACCTTAAAATTAGATGCCTATCAGAATTTTGTATAGTTTTATCCCCTTGTAGTTCCTTAAATTAATGAACCGCAGTTCAACAAATCAAACTTTGAAGTCTCTTGCGGTCTGCTATTGACAGCTTAACCGGTCCAAAGTGCTCATAACCACGGTGCACTGCAAATCCGAATGCAATTGCCATTAGAGCCCGACCGCAGCACGCCCACAGGCCACGCCCCCGCTTAATGATGCTTGATTTAATTAATGCCGCATTACCTACGTGGCCGGGACGAAGTCCCCGACTGGCGGGCCCTGGGGTCCTGAATCGGGAATCGCAACGACCGGATGGCAATTGGAAATTGGGAGCGCCTGCCGGGCTGCTGGATTGCTGAGGGGGGATGGAGCGGCGACAGGATGAACCACATTGCCATTTGCTGATGATGATAATTTATTGCCCCGAAGGGCTTACAGAGCCACCATCCCCATCACTCCCCTTCCTGCTGCCCGCCCCCAACTCCTTGGAGGAAACGATTTCCGTTTCGGCCTGCTCCGGGCGTGGGCAAATATTTGCCATGGCTTTCTATTTCCCCAGCCAGGCCAAACAAATTGTTTACAATATTTATTGTTTGTTCGATGTTCTGCGGCCGTTGACAATGATGAAATGGCAACTTGGGCGAAGGACCCGCCCAGTCGGGAAATCAGCGCATGTGACTTGACCAAAGGAAAGGCAGGACCCCGAAACTGGGATGTCTGGGTCACGACAATCGGACGGCAGCGGCGTCAATGCTCATTTCCGTCGACATATTTCCATTTCCTTTCGACTTTTTGCTCCGCTTTCGCTGGCTGTTTGTCCAAGGATTACCAGCAGCTGGCACTCCTTCCGCTCGTCCTTCGTCCTTCGACCCCCATTCGCCGCGTAAAATGTAATTCATTAAACTTTATTGTCCAGCGTTTTCCACTCGCTCTCTTTCGCCTGACCTCGCTTTGAGTTCGACTTCAGTTTAATTTGTTTGTGCGGCAGGAAAACCTCATTTATGGCCCATGTACACACAACAACTTTTTGGCGAATATTTAAAAACCAAAAACAAAAAAAAAAGCCAAAAACGCACACAAAATCATAATTAAAATTTTCAATAAAATCTCCGTTAGCGGGGTGAAAAACAAACAGAACCGCTTTCGCTGGCTGCTAATTATAAATTATAATTTTCCAGATCCTTTGTTGCCAAAATTAATCTTAATGAAATTATTCAAACAAAAGTTTTGTGCAATCGCTGGGGCCGTATTTTCCCGCCCGCCGGCAATTAATTTCACTCAACATTCATGGACAAAGTGAGAGCACGTTTCGATAATGAAAGCCGCCACCGGCCAGGCCCCCTCCATCACGCCCACTGCTAATTGTGCTAACAACTTGATTCCAGCTGAGCAACTTTCCACACTCGACTGTAGTCCTCAAAAATAGCCTACACCACATAAAAGGACCACGACGAAAGTTTCCCCTTTTTTACGAGTTTTGGCCTGCCCCAAAATGTATGCTATCTAATTGTTAAAGCATCGAGCAAATGCCACAGATTCAAACGAGCTCCTCTGCTGAGATGAAAATCAGACACGAGCGCTCTTCTACTGCAGTTTCATAAATTTGAATTTCAAATTTAATACACATACGCACGGGGGGGTGGGGGACTCCTAGGTGCCACAGATTCGACTCCCAGATACCTCAAAATTTAATTTTGAGCAGAGCTTACACTTTTGGGGAGAGACTTTATATCTTCTGGTTCCACAAATCTAGATATACGTGCTGACAGACTGACAGGTGGACTGATATCTGCAGCCTGTTGCTGACACAAAACCGAAAATAACAATAGTGATGGGAAGATTTTTGTCTTAAATTATACAAAGCAGGAGATTTTGACCAGAAAATGTCCAAAGCAGACTATGGAGGAAATGATAAAACTTCATATTAATTTTTTCATTATATTTTAAACATTATTATTCTCAAAATATCAGTTAATTAGAAACGCAACTTTATCTGACAATTTTGTATTAGATATTTGGATTATTATTTAGTCTACAAATATTTGATTTTATTTATAAAACCAGCAATGAATGGGCTTACCCATCATCGCTTTTGATTACTTCGCCTGCCACAAAGCAAAGTTTTCTCTCGATTCTAAAAGTTGGAAAGTTCTATCCTTATGCAAATTGATTTGTGCGGTGTGCTTCTGCTACAATTTCCACCCAGTCTCACCTTGTGCGTGTGGGCTTGTATTCATATGTATTTATTTGATTAAGGTCTTGTATGGCTGGCATTTTCAGTTTACATTGTAAACTCGGAGGAAACACAAAACTATTAACAAGACATAGTCGGGGATAAATTAATTAAAATGTCAACGTGAGTTTATCTTTTGAAACCAATTTCGCTGTGTACAGAACTTGACAAAAGTTGTATCTTCTTGAGGATAAGGGGGATATCTTTAAGGAAGCCGCCTGGCAGGCATACTTTAAGCCGAAAGGACGGAAAAGCCCGGAGAGAAAACCGGTCTATGAATCTTTTATGAGCACAGACCGTGCATAAAAATTAAAATAAATTTCGTGTGTGATTTTTATGCGAGAGTGAGCATGCATATGCATATTTCCACTTAGCCATAGAATAAACATGTCGCCCCCGCCTTTTATTTACTTTTCCCCATTTCTATTTGCACAGGTGACGAACTACAAGGTGCGGGGGAACCACCCAATCAGGATTCGGACACTGCAGCTAATTAAAGTTTAACAATGGTCAGAGCCCATTAATTGCAACTGACACCTCTTACAGCGGCTGCCAATTGTATGCGGACACACACTCGCCGCGGGTGTTTGCCTTTCATTTATTTTCTTATTTTGATTTCAATTAAGTTCCGATGCAAATAGAGAATGAGGAATGATAAAAATGTTTTACTGGTTAACAGGAAAGCTTTCGCTGCCATGTATCCTATACAAATACGCAATATATACTTGTGTATATAGTGGACATTATGCAAACGCGTGACGAAATGGTCAACAAATCGTAAATAAATTAATTGCGAATTGCAACTTCAATTGAGACAGCGGAAATTCAATTGCAGCCAGCACTAGCGAAAATCAGAAACGTTTCAGCGATTATCAGTAAATATAAACCACATATGCAAAAACAATGAAAAACAAATTGTGCCAATTTCATATTCATATATGAATCTATTCGAGTTGCAATGAATTGCAAACCAAAACGAAATACAATGGGATTATTTAGCCCGTAATCCGACAACAAAACTATTTGAAAATTCAATAAAATATGTATCTCTAAATCTATGTAAAGGCTCGATGTTGGTAGCGCTTAAGTATTTAAGAATTTTCGTGTGATGCTTTTCATTCGTTCAATTGATTTCAAATCAAAGAGAAACATTGGAAATATATTTGTGTTGGAAAAGAAACTCGGTCTGCGAATTCTGTGTTTTTTTTTTTCGGTTGCCAAGGGTCAGGGGTCGTTCTTTGGCCGGAATGCGAAGGCACACCAAAGCCAACAACGGCCATTAGCTTCAATTAAGCGTTAACAACTGACTGACGGACAGAATCCGGAGATAACAGCCGGCACAAACATTAAATGCAATCTGGCCGAGATAACTGGACCTGCACCATCGGAGAGTTGGCCATTTGGTAAGTGGCTGCCAGTTGGCCCAGTTCGCTCATTAGTCTGCCAGGAATCCCCTGTGTTCAGAGACAAAGGTGCTAAAAAGTCCATCAACTGCTTAAAATGTAATCAGAGTTTGGGCCACACGCCATATCTTATCGCTTTGACATGTGCCTTAGGCTTTAGAGTGAATCACGGTTTACGTTTTCGACCAAAACAACTCATTCGGTGGGTCATCTTCTGGGTCATTTAACCGAAATGGATAATCTGGGGGTCTTGCTCTTGGTCCTGTGCGTCCTCAGCTTCCTGCTCTTCCTCCTGCGAGTGAGTGCCCCATTTCGGCCAATTCAGTTCCTCCCGAAGTGGTATTAAATTTCGCTTTCCAGGTGCTACTTATTGCCTGCCGCTCGTACTCGATGTCGCTGCGCTTGAAGGAGGAGCAAGGTGAGTGTTTGGCGGGGCATTTGTGGAGAGCAAACATAAATATTTGCCCCAGTTGGGCCACTGAACTCGTTCTTGAGATGAGTGAGAGAACGAGAGTTTCACTGCCGCTATAAATCATGGACGACATTAATATATATTTATGCGTGTGTTCAGACGTATATCTATTTGCGCACATTTATCATATCGCCTCATTAGATAAATTGCGAACACGAACAAAAAACAAAGCCCTGGCTCGACAATGGTTTTGTCACCTTATCAGCTAATGATTACAAAGCAAATATGTATGTTTTTGGTTTTTGGCCTGGTGTCTGACCCATGCCCGGATGTCCTATCAATTCGGTGGCCAGTAGTTCATGTTAGTCGGGTTCGTCAGTTTGTCAGCGAACGGTTGTCTCCGAAGGAAACTGGAATCTAAATTCGATCAATCCCGAAATCACATTAATTAGCGCGGTATAATAGTTTATTTAACCATGGCCCCTGCCATAAGCACCACGGTCACCGCGGCTACCACTCTATTGAGTTCAACTGCTGAGGTGCTAAACAGTACACTCACCACCGAAGGAACGACTTCGAGTTCCAAATATCCGACTTACATAACCGTCGGCCCCCAAGTCGACCCGTATATCAACAATGGTCCCTACATGTTCTTTTACCCCAGCTATGTTGTTTACGTTGTGCTGGTCTTCTTTTTCGTCATATCCTTTCCTCTGGCTATGATTGTGGTAAGCCAATGCGAACTGATACATATACCTTTTGCTTCTGCTAATGATTCACTTGTTCTTCTCCGAAGAGCGCCAAACGTAAACAGAATTCAGCGGCACAGAATCTCGCCCAGCAGAGACAACGAGGTAATTTCCCTTTCCAGGCTCGTCCAGAGTTTTGTACTTTTAATTGGGGAACCACATTAAGACTAAATGACCTGCTTGAGTGCTTTGAGGAAACCAAAATTAATCAGTCCCAAGTAGAGGTAGTAGCAGTTAAGTTTGAAAAGCTCCCATCGCTCGCGCACCCGCAGCCAAAGGATTCGCGAGGAGCCTGAGGCAGCCTGTTGCGCTCGCTGTTCGGCGTAGGAGGATTGCACACAGCACTTGGACATGACCCAGAAGGCGGTCATACGGTTTTGGGTGCGCAACGTGGACTCGATGCCGCGAATCAAGTCGTTGGTCTTCAGAATGAGCAGCATTTGGCGGTCCACTTGCTCTAGAACGTCGGAAATATGCGGCAGCACCAGCGACGTGTTGTTCTGCAGCGTATTCTTCTGCAAAATCAATATTGAAAACAATGAGTCACTGGTAAGGGATTAACGCTTAACGATTGACGCACCTCTTCTTTGGAATATTTGACTTTGGTAAGGCCCTGCATCACCGTTTCCCAAGGACGTCCCGTCACCATGCATGCAAACAGACCGTACAGATCGCCCTGTAAACAAGGAAAAGGTTAGATTGGTTAAGGTTCGTCAACATCTCCCAACTAAATACCTTGATGCCCAGCTGCTCACTGTGTAGCCGCATTGCTTTGCGGTCCACATTGAGGATGCTCAGCCAGAGTTTGGAGTAATCGTATCGGAACTTGTCCGTTAGGTTGGCATATAGTCCATGGTCCAGCAGAACGATTTCCAGGCTGTCCTTTGGCGTGCGCCGCACCAGGATGTTTCCTGGATGCGGATCGCTGTGCACAAAGCCGGTGCGGAAGATCATCTCGGAGTACAACTGCCCAATGCGATTGGCTACCGCAAAGGTGTCAATTTTGTTCCGCCTTATGTAGTCCAGGTCCGTGACGTGACCACCCTCCAGATACTCCATGACTAGGACGCGTGAGGAGCTGAATTTCCAGTAGATCTTAGGCACCCGCAGCCAGGAGTACTTCTCAAACTGCTTAGCCACCTTCTCGGCATTGCGTCCCTCGTTGAGAAAATCCAGTTCGATGGGCAAGTTCTTCTTGGACTCCTCTACCAGCCAGTGAATCTTAAAGTCAGGGAATATCCGCGCCAGCACATTGACAGCCAGTTCCATGGTCTTCATGTCCACTCGGGAGTTGCCCTTGACGTAGGGATGTTGCACTTTGACGGCCACCACCTCGCCGGTTTTAAGGCGTGCCTTGTGTACTTGGGCCAGGGAAGCAGTACCCAGTGGCTCCCGCTCGAAGCTGTCGAATATGTCCTCCGGATTGCAGCGCAGATCCTGCCTGATCACCTTGTACAGGTCCTCGATGGGGTTCTGCGGCGCATCGGAGTGGAGAACCTTCATGGTCTGCACAAACTCCTTGGGCAGCAGGTACTCCAATGCACCGATGTGCTGACCCACCTTGATGTAGACGCCCTTATTGATGCAAATCAACTGGAGCAGCTTCTCGGCGGCTATCTTGTGGACCCGGCTCTTTTCCGCCTTGTACTCGGGCGTCTCCTTGTCCCATTCCCTGTAGTAGAGCTCCCGCTTGTAGGTGAGTGCCACATCCACGACGGCGGCGGCGGATCGAGACAGCCGGACGATGCCCAGTGAGTTGGGGTCGTAGTCGTTGGTGTGCAAACTCCAGCCGGCGGAGACCAGTCCGGCGCCCACAACGCCGTAACCCAGAAACCGACGCAGCGCCATCTCCTCCGTCTGAAAAACAGAGAGGGTTTAGTGTGGTGTGCCAAATCAACAGGTGTCAAATGCGATTAACCTCCGCGCTTTCACCTCCGATTACCAGCAAAGTTTTTACGGTTAGCTGAGTCAGTGAGTCACAATTTGAACTTTGGCCTGTGCCAACTGATTTTGGGCAAATCGAATCCACTAAACCTGTTGCATATCGGCAAACATTTTCATTTACATTTTCCACATTTACATTTCCCACATGCAGCGCAAACTTTCACCTCGGCGATTTGGCCAGCGTCATTATGTAAACATCTGAATGAAGGTGAGCCGGGGCTCACTTGGAATACCTGCCAACAGTTTCACTTACTCGATTTTGTGCGCTTCAGGTGGCGCCGCGTTTTCGACGGCGCGTAGGTGTTGTAATAACAAAGTCTGTGATTAAATTGAAGCGCTCTAACTTTTTCGTGGCGGCAACAGCTGTTCGCCTGACGTCAGAGCAGCTGACCCAACAGCGAAGTTCAAGGGCGTAGCCAGGGTCTTAGAAAAGGGCTCAAATTTTCTAATAATAACAAAACCATTATCTAATAAATAAGAATATAGTCGGAGAAACTGGATGCATGCTGAATATAAGAAAAGCCTTAACATTATAAGTTTTACTTATCCACAACCCCTTATTCATAGCTGACTGCGCCATTGGCAAGCGGTTAACATGAAGCGGTTAACAGAGCACAGCAGCGCGGTCACTGTTAATTTAAATGAAATAAATTCATCTTTTAATAGCATATATCAATTCTTATTTTTGTATTATGGTTATAAAAGATTTGAATCTAATTTTTAAAATAAAATAATGTTACATGCATTATCAATTATAAAATTTTGTACTAGCAATATATGTAGTATTTAAACTCAAAAGAGCAAACTGAAAGAGCAAACTTAGATATATTCATAAAAATATTAAAAAAGTAAGCATAAATCTGGCTAAGAAAAATTCTGTTTTAATCAAATCTTAAGCACATTTTAAAGCAAACCTGGTTTCTATTTTTACACAGCCCGTCGCCAAATGGAGATTAATGTGACAAACAACTGCAACGAAAGCTCCTGCGGAGCCACCAACGTTTGCGTAAACACCCAAGACGAGATCAGTGTGCTGCCCAAGACCTTGGATCTGCCGCCCAGCTACGATGAGGCAGCTTTCAGCGATCGAAAGCAGGACAGCACCCTAACCATAGCCACCAACTTGGAGGCAAGCAACCCCAACTTGGCGACTGGAATCAACGAACCACCGCCGGTTTACGAGGCAAACGTAGCCACTACAACCACGTCGACCACTACCACCGTGTTCCTGGTCAACGGCCAGCCCCCAGTGGTTTAACTCAACTTCGTTTCAAAGAAATCTTACATTTATTCTTATTTATACACCATACACACATGTACAGTTGTATTATTATGTAAATAAATTTTTGTCCTCGAGAACTATTTCAGTTCGGGCCGAAACTTACATTTATATTCTTAATTAATTCGCCCCATTCGTATTTACAATAATATGCATTCGAAAATACAATTTTCAGATAGAAAACTATTCCAAGCATGAAAAATACGTGAGTGCCGCAAATTAATTTCGAGTTTTGACCAACCTCACAAACCTTGAAAGATAATATCAGAGAAAAATGGATGGACGGCCAATTAAGCTAGTAACTCAAAATCTTTAACATGAAACTAAATAAATCTTTAAATAAACACAAAAAAAAGGCCATAGCTAACTAAATAACCACAGGCTTTAGCAACGCAGAATTTCATCTAGTGTGGGTCCCCAGCGGCCGTACGGATCTTTGGGAAGAATGAATATATTGTCGCACCACGTGTAGCCAAGGACACGATTCTGCACGATCATTTTGAAGGCGGGACATTCATCAATCAGGTCTCTGTAGTTGTCGTTGGAAACAACAGCGGCATTGCATTCGTAAGCCAACTGCAAAATAAAGCTGAAAGGGAAATTGTACATATTACATTTTTCTGAAGTAAAATAGTCATCTAGTATGCTCACCGATCATCGTAGCTCGATGACATTTTTCCGGGAATGTTTTTACATGGCGTAAAAACTAACTTTCCCTCCTTGTGCAACTCGTCCAAAATTTCAGGATTCGAGGATTTATATAAGTTTTTCCGAAACATTGGAATTACAGCCTTGACGTTATGGCCCATTTTGTCGAAGTACTGCACGCAATACTTTATTCCCTCGGCTGAGAACAATCTCGAGTTTCCATGGCTGTCAACAAAAGATTGAATCAATATAAAGCGGGTTTGCCTCCTCTGGAGAACTTACGCAAAGGCCACATTGCTACCGTCGATGATAATAGTTCTCTTATTCGTTTTCGGCTTGCTACTGCTACTGGTCACTGCTGTCTCTTCGGAGGGATTAAATGTGTTGCTGTTATACTGTCCAAGTTTTTTCTTTTCGGAAGAAGTGAATAAGCTGTTGTTCATCCGACTGCTTTTCCTTTCGGGCTTTTCTGCCAACCTTAGACTCTTACTCTTCTTCATGCCTTTCGGCGGACTGCACAAGGGAATTTTGATGAAGTCTTCTCCACCAATACACCCCGTTGAGTCCTCTATAATTATTACTGAATCGTTGTTGTCTGGAACTGGTCTTGGCACTCGTTCAGGGCTATCAGCCAAGATGATGGTGGGTCTCGTCTTTGTAATGGTAGAGTACCATACTTTGTTTACTGATTTTGTTTTTAAACGCAAAGCAGCCTCGCCTTTGCAATCCTTAAATATCTTCGGTGTTGAATTGCACTCGGCCAGACGCTGACAGTCCTTAAAAAGTGTCTCACTAGGGCTGGACTCATCACCGTGCTCATCTTCATCATCATCAATATTTATGGACACATTTGGAGTCTCCAGCAACACGCAGTCATCGTCGTCGCTGCTCGGTAACTCTTCGATGATTTCACCGACTTCAATGGTCTCATTTATAACTATAGTAGCATTTTCCGTGTTCTAAATTTCAAATTAGTTTAGCAGAAAAACAAAATATCTAAAATTCCTTAATCTGTTTACCTTCAGAGGTCTGTAGAACTTTGGTAAAGGAAGCAGGGGAATCTTTTTCGGCGATTCCATACGACGAAAGTCCAATCTTCGCTTTATCCGAGGGTTTCTCTGGACTTTATACTTTTTCTTAATCGAACTTAGTAGCTTCGAAACCATTTCGCGATCAAGTTTCTTCTTTTGAATAGCCTCGCGTTGTAGTCGTTTTGGTAAATTCTGCAGGAGGTCTCTATGAGTTACCTTGGATTTGGCATCTTTGAACTTTCTGAACCCTTCTGGCTGAACTTCTGGTCTTGGCATTTCGGCGCTGGTACTGGAGACCGCTGTTTCTTGTGTTGCTACCTATTTAATAAAAATAACTTGTTTAATAGTATCGAAATGTGACCATTCCTTTTCCTACTTACTGCGATTTTATATTTCTTTGGTTCTTTAAGTGCTTTTAGAAAAACTACATGTTTTGGTTTCATTTACATCAAGTTTATTATGAGCTGGAGTCTACAGGGCTTACGTATATATCTAGGCGTACACACTAACTAGGAAAATGATTTTGATTACACTTGACTTAAAAGTAAAATTAAATAGATGCATGGCAGAGAAAGTTGCTCCCTGTTACACGAACGCCTTGCAGTCAAACGAGGTAAAACGGCCAGTAAGTACACAACTCAACAGCAGTAAACAAAGCAGCCCCGTCGCATTTCGATTCCTCCAACTCCAGTCTATTGCTTCTTTAGATCATTGATCTCGCTGCGTATGTTGGTGCGGGCCAACTCCTCGTACTTGTCATGATAGTCCCCGGTGGCATAGATGGAGGGTATCATCAGCAGGGTCTCCAGCACCTTGATGCGCATGGCCTTGTAAGTGGCATCATCCAGATTTGCGTACTCCGAGCGGAGTAAAGTTGTATAGTGCTTATACTCCTCGGGCGAAGAACTTAGGTAGTTAAAAATAGGGATGAATTAGGCGAAGGATGGGTTGATAGATAGATACTCACGCAAGCACCACCAAGTCCACATCCTGCAGTAAATTGGCCTCGTCGTCATGGCACCAGGTTAATTGGTTCTCTGGGGTCTTGCGCCCCAACAAATTGCAGACCAGGCTCTTGGCGCGGTCCTGTTCAAGGCAGTACACTTCGGATTTAGAGGAACAATTAAGCCAGACTCCTACTCACATCCTCGATGACAGCATCGTGGCAAAACTCCTCGAAGACCTCGCAGTTCTGCTCGGCACAGCTACGGTTGCCATCGAAATGGTAGTACTGGAAAAAGGCAGCCAGCACGATGTTGGGGTCGGCCACGCCAGCCAGGTGCGGCTCCTTGCGCTGCATCATCTCCTGCCAATTATGATAGGCGCGAGCGGGATCGTCGGAGCTGAGGTGCTGCTGGATGCGGGCAAACCACTCGTTGGCCACCTGCTCGGGCACATCGTGATGCTCGCACACCTTTTTCCAGATCTTCTCCATGCTTGGTGGGTTCTTGGTTAAAACTTTGGCCTCTAGAATTCGGATGCGGACTTGCTGATTGCGGCAGCGATGATTCAGTTGTCTGGACCTGTGTGTCTGGAACTTTTCACTATTCACTGGGAATGTGGGGAGTTGGGGGCTGGCGATTGCGCACTGCCCAAAAGAGCCTCCACCACCACTTGGTCACCACACACCGAAAAACAGAAACTGCGCGTAAAACCGACGCGAACTCGGAAATGTCGCCAAAATGGAGTTTCATCTAAAATAATAATCCCTAACTTACCATCTTATCTCTTTGGGGATCAACCGCTGACAGCTTTAGCAGGATCTCAGAAGCCTTGACGGAGGCCAACCCCTTCTTGTGCCACTGTTGCTTCATCTTCTTCGTCTTCTGGTTGTTCTGGTTGTTTTTGTTTTTCTTCGGCTTGCCCATTATCGGTCGAACACGTCTAAGCTATGGCATACAAATCGTTAAAACTCTTAATCTTTATTTAACTATGCAATAACAACAGCTGACTTCGCAATGTGCGTGTTTTGGTATTATTCCAGTCACTATACACTTTCCACAGCGTCTAGGCGCGAATGTAAAGGCGGTAGCACATTCTGATAGGGTTGTCGTTTAAGGTTTTTATAGAAAATACAAATACCAATCAATGATCATGTTGTTGTTTATTTTTTGGTATTTAAATTGAATGGTTTTTCCTTAAAATGTATTTAAATCCCCATTCAGATGTGTAAATCGGTAAACTTGTTACTTAAGAATCATTGTATTATTGTTTTTAATCAACATTTATAAAATACTTACTTCTAGTCTTTGGAAAAATATCTTCCTTGTGGAATGAATATTACATTTAATTCCATTTAGTGTAATTTCATGTTTATAATATTAATTATATTAATAGTAATTTTAGGACTCTTTTGCATCGTTGCAAATAAATATTCCAAACACCACAACGAACTTATTGACCAGGTGACGATGACTATTGTATAAATGCCGATACTATCGGTTAAGAGCCTTTCCTTCCACGCACTTGACAACTCTACCTTGCATTGGACGAAAACAGTTTTTTGCAAAATCGTAAACAAAAGTTTTGAGTTGAAATGGAGCAGGTTTAGGGGTCTCCCACTGGATCCGGTTACATCATGACGGCCTGCGTGCTCTGTTTGGCCTGCTCCTCCGACGGCTATGGACTGCAGTCCGCAGAGGGCATCCGTCTGAACATTAGGGCGACCATCAACAAGCACTTTTCGTTTTCGGAGGTAAGCTGTGCGCCATAACGGCAAGTTCGGGTGTTAAAGGACTCACATTTCCTTCCCCCGCAGGTCCTTACGGCTGACGGTGATGCGGCGATCTGCCGGGAGTGCTGGGACTGCATCAGCAGCTTCGAGGAGTTCCACCAGCGCGTTTCCTGCCTGCACCAGCAGAGAAGCACTGACTCCAAAAGCGTGCCAATTGAGTTTTGCGGCGCGACGGAAGATGCCATCAATCCGCTGTACTCTGTGGAACTGGACGCCTTGGCCGAAGGTTTCTTCGCGCCCAGTGAAGTCAAAGTAGAGGTGAACGAACTGGAACCTCTGCCCAAAGTGGAACTTCTGGAGGACCCTGTTAACACGGAGACCAAAACCGCCGCCAAGCGGTTGGGTGTGCGAGCCGAAGGTTCTCCTCTTGCAAAGCGGCGCATTAAAAACGAGCAGCCACTGGACAGTGATTCGGATGTACCTCTAGCTGATTTTGTGACCTCGGATATTAAGAGCAACTCCAATGGAGCAGCAAAAGCTAGCGAACCAATCAAGGGCCGCCCGCTAAGAAGAAGCACGAGACGTGGCCGTCCGCCTAAAGCCAAGCCGGAGCCCCGTGCTTCCCCCAAAAAAGAGCTGGACTCCGATGAGGACGAAGACGATTGCAGAGACAATAATGACACGGAGTTTGTAGCTGCCGAGGCTGTCCTGGGGACGGACGACAGCGCCAGTTCCTCCAGTGAAAGCAGTGGCGAGGATTCCGACCACAGCCTGCCCGACATTGAGCCCGAAGAGCGGTACGCCGAAATTCCGAAGCGGGTGGTGGTGAAACCCAAAAAGTACCGAAAGCGGGAGAAGCCTCTGGTTCCACCCGTTCGCCTGAGCCGCGATGAGATCGAGCGACGGAAGCTCCAACAGAGCGAGTACGATGAGATTATCCTGCAGTTCTTCAAGAAGTTCCCCTGCTCCGTCTGCAATCTGCTGGTGCAGAACTTTGCGGACATGCGACGACATCAGCGCGTTTCCCACAACATAGATTCGGGATTCATCGAGTGCTGCGGAAAAAAGTTTCACTTACGCAAAGCTTTAGCGGAGCATGTACTGGTCCACAAGAACCCGGATCACTTCATGTGCTCGGAGTGCGGGCGAGTGTTCCAGGACTCGCGCACCCTGGAGATTCACGAACAAACGCACACGAATCCGGAGGTCAAGACGGAGCCTAAGGAGAAGCGCGTCTACCAGTGCGAGAAGTGCCCTAAAAGCTTCACCACCAAGGCGGCTATAGAGTACCACGACGTGTCCAAACATGTGCCCAAGTCTGAGTTCAAATTCTCCTGTCCAGAGTGCAACAAGAAGTGAGTGATTACTTTTTGGGTGCCCCATATGGCCGATTTCGGAACTAATCTCTTAATGGTTTCAGGATTCCAACGGAGCGGAAGCTGAAGGAGCACTTGCGCTACATGCACGACCCGGAAACGGCCATCATCTGCGACAAGTGCGGCAAGACACTACGCTCCCAAACGAATCTCAAAAAGCATCATGAGCTGGAACATTCCGAGGAGCCGCGTCCCAAGCCCGATCCCGTCCAGTGCGAGATCTGCGGCACCTGGCTGCGCCACCTGTCCGGACTGAAGCAGCACATGAACACGGTGCACGAGCCGCCGGGCGGCGAGCATCGATGTCATATCTGCAACAAGACATCCACCAACTCCAGGGCCCTTAAGCGGCACATCTACCACAATCATCTCTGCGAGCGGAAATTCAAGTGCGGGATGTGCGAGAAGGCCTTCAAGCGGCCGCAGGATCTGAGGGTAAGCCCTACGAACTTAAAACCACCAAGGCTGAAATTCATGCACATATTTAAATCCACAGGAACACACGTCCACGCACACCGGCGAAGTGCTCTACACCTGTCCCAACTGTCCCATGACGTTCTTTTCCAACGCCAACATGTACAAGCACCG
The DNA here is from genome assembly GCA_018153365.1 of Drosophila fuyamai. Lineage (NCBI taxonomy): Eukaryota > Metazoa > Arthropoda > Insecta > Diptera > Drosophilidae > Drosophila > Drosophila fuyamai. Next base: position 5,618,901 of record JAECXW010000758.1, read on the forward strand.
CCAGCGACTCCATCGAGCCGAATGGGAGGCGGATCGCAAGAAGCCGCTACCACCGAACATCATGAAGATATCGCAGGGCGCCACCTCGGCGATGAAGAAGCGCCAAGCCAGCGGCTCCCTGTTCCCACACTCGGAACAGAAGCAATAGCATTTGTTCATTTACGACATCTATAGATAGTAGATAAATCGTCAACCATTATTATTAACTCGCACTTAACACAGATAAGTTAAGCCATAAATAAGTAGACGTGAACATATTTACATCGATTTATGAGGCCTGTATCTTATCTAGCCATCGTCCTGTGGTATCCGGATTTCCTCGCTCATGCCCTCCTCCCGGTGAATGCTCGCCCAGTGCTGGGAGAGTTCTCGGCTGATGGCCTTGCGGAAAACCATGCACGAAATGTGTGGCAGCTTCTCGAAGCGCACCCGCAGCAGTCCAAGACGGGCCAGGGAGTAGCGCCAGTTCTTCATGAGGTGGGCGTTCTTGCCCACGTGCTGCGAGTCGGGTGTGATGAGCACGAGGATGCCCTCGGGCAGGAGAAGATCGTAGGCCTTTCGGCAACACTGTAGCCGTTGCTCAGCGCTGGGCATGTACTCTAGCAGCAGGCTGAAGATGACGCATTCGTAGTGGTTTGCTGGGAGCCTCCTCACACTGGCCGCCTCCAGTTCCGGCTTATCTATTCCAGGCACCACCTCGACCTTGAGGAAATCTGCCTGCAGAACATCTTCAGTGGCGGGGCACAGGTCTAGAGCAGTGACCTCAAGATGCGGGGCACTTGCGAACGGGTTGAAGCAGCTGCCCACATCCAGCACATGCAGTCTGTCCGGCGGCTCCTCCATCGTCCTGCACTCGACCTCATCCAGCTTTCCTTCGGCTCTGTAGGATTCCAGGAGTCGCTGTTCCCGCTGCCGCTTTTGCATGTAGATACCCTCGGTGAAAAAGTACTTGGTGATGTAGTCGATGGCCCACTTGATGCGACTGCGTGCCTGTAGCTCCACGTTGTCATCGTTGGTCTCCCATATGGCCGCTAGTTGCCGCATGGCCTTGGCGTACTCAGCTAGTCGCTTGGCATTCCTAGGACTGGTGTGCTCCTGCCAGGCCACCGTGGCGCCATGTTCCTTCGTCAGTTGTCGCAGGCTTTCGTGGCAGCTCTTCACGATGCTGGCCAGGCGCTGGTGTTCCTCCGTGGCCATTTCCCAAGCGTTTGCTTGGACTGATGTTGGATTGTTTACTACGGTCAGGTCGCGTGTATTAGGTATGCGAGAGCCTCGACATGCACATATGAAGTGTGTATTCGAAATCGGTATCGTTATCGCTTCAGATTCAATGTTGCTGGTGTACCGTTAAAAATATACAGAAAATTAACGAACAATAAATTAAAATATTTATAAATACATCGTAAAGTACACATTTCAATAAATGGCAAATCATAATAAGTTTTGGTTATAAATTTCACACTACTCGAAATTTGAGAAGCAAAAAATTAAACTCAAAATCAAAATTAAATCTTTATCTTTTTTTATTAATATTTACAATCAAAAGTGTAATTTTTTTATGTTGTTGCTTTGGGTTTCCCCAATTGGCAAACATTTTTTTACATTAACACGATTCAATTTGAATAAACACTATCACTTGGGATCTTTTATATAGCGATTCCCTTCAGATAACTCCCTTTCCATTGTCTGATTTTGTCATTAGCCTTGGATTGGGGGAGTCATCAAACCAAGACATAACATTGGCGCACAGAGCAAGGACCTCCATGCGAGGATTCGGGGGAAAGATACGGCCAAAACACTCTAGCAACATTGGTTGTCGGCGTACCACTTCGTAATATTCCTCCACCTGAATATTGGTATCTTTGTCCAGATCGAATTTTAGGAAGAGCATTTCCTTCATGTCCTTTAGGAATAAAAATAACTAAAAGTTAAATAAAAATAAGCAGATTGTCTCACCAATCGCAACTCCATGGCTTCGTCTTCATCTTCGTTCTCGAAAAATTTAGATACAAAAAATCCTACATCTTCGCCAGATAACTGCATGGAATCGGACTTATCGTAGATCTTTAAAATATTTTATATAGTACATAATAGCGAAGATTGAGGAAACATTTTATTTCAACTCACCGAAAAGGCAAACTCCATCTTCATCTGCAAATCTCTGGTAAAATAGATGGTAAATAGCCTCACAAAGGCCTCCAAGTGCACATGTTTATCAGGGAAGAAGTCGGAATTTCTAGTGCCCGGAGTATGGGCAATTCTATAGACAATTGTCGCAATAATGTCGCGATCCACAATCTCGAACAAGAGCTCCATTAGCACGGTGAGTTGCAGTATAGTCATATATTTGGCCCTGGGTCCGTTGACCAGGACAAACTTATGGTAGAGCATCACAATGCTGACCAGCTCGTTATTCGTAAAGATCGAGTCCTTCCCCAGCTGAGCAATGGCTTTCACATACACATAATTGAAACGGGCATTTTCCAGGGTATCCAAGGTATCGTCCAGGTCCTTCATTTTGTGTTACTTCTCGAAAATGTAGTAGTTCCAGAGGTTGATTATACGGTTTTTTAAAAAATTATTATTGAGCACAATTTTTTATAGCCTAGTGCTACTGTTTTGAAAGCAATAAGAAAAGCATCTTCGATTTATATAGATGATTTTAAAATTCAAAAATGAAAAGCCACATAATGCGGGCATATATCTGCAGAATTACTCCATAAAAATATGTTCCCCGATTCCCAACCCCTTTTAAACATAATTTTAAACTCGTCACAACTGTTTACACACTATGTATTTGTATTTCATTATCTAATGGTTTAATTTTTCCTTGCTCTCGCCCCATATACGGCATTTATTAAGCTGAAGCAAGTGACAGGATATTACAGCGCTATACAACACGACGTACAGTAACTTATGATTACACGAATTATAAAAGTTTCTCGTTTATGTATGAACAAACATACATTGATTTACATATATACGGCTTGGTTTTACCCTATGTATAAATGGTAGTAATGTAAAAAAAAGGCTTAAAACTAAAAAAATTAATATATATAAAAAATAATACAGTGGCCATAGAGAATACTGACTGATGAGTAAATTGCGTTCTGCAAAAGGGGAACTTATTCAGAGTCTGTGCTTGAGTATTTTGTTTTCTGTTCGACGACACAACCGCGTTTTAAATTGTTCTCTTCGCCCGGAATACTTAACAGATACCGATACAATTATATTTATAATACTAATTTCTTGAAAATGCAATGTCTGTGAGTTCGTGTGGTGCGAAATGCACAAAAAACAACAGTCCATTTGTCCGTGTGGCAACTTGAGTGTGTCGATGAGTATTCGTATTCGTTTCCGGATCCGGATCCGGATTTCTGCATTTCCGGCTAACCAACCGGATGAGCTACATTTCGCTAAACGTATTTCAAGCTAAATTTTAAAGTACTGTTGATGTTTCCTCTAAATGCCCTTACACGCTAATTGCTGGCAATCCGTATTGTATATGCATATGAGCCAACGGCCACGCCCCCTAATTGCAGGCGGCATTGGGCGCCAGCGCCCCCTCCGCACTGGTCGATGGCCCGACCTCGTGGACGTTGTTGTAGTCCGCTTTGGCATTGCACTTTACTGAGCTCTGTTCCTGTATGCTTCCATTCAGACCGCCTCCCTTCAGCGAGTAGATTCCCAGACGAGCCTCGTGCTCCCGCCGCTGCTGCCGCAGCCGGATGTCGTGCTCCTCGCGCATGTGCCGCAGCTTGAGGTCCTGTTCCTGCCGGTAGTAGGCCATCTTGACCTCCTGCTCCATCTGCTCAAAGCGCAGCTTTTGCTCATGCTCCCGCCGAGCGTAGTCGATCTCGGCCAGGCGGGCCTGTTTCAGCAGCCGGAAAAGATCCTGCTTGTACTTCTGCTCCATCTCGGAGGCGGAAACAAGATCTAGTGGCTGGCTGTTCATGTCCACCGCTGGTGTGGCGCCCAGGGAGAGCTGCTGGAACGAGCCGGTCTGAGCTACGCTGTTGGAGGGCTCGTTCTCGTCGGAAAGTAGCGACTGGGCTTGAGAAAGCTAGTGAAAGATAGAATATCATTAGTAAGTTTTAGCAAACAATGGGAAACTAGAATAGTTTATAAGGAAACAGGCCTATTAAAATGATATAACATTTTGAAATCATATAATTAATGCTGCATTTAATTTACTATTCCTATAATCTTTCTGTTTTTAAGTTAAGTCCTAAAATAAACAGAATAAAGATATGACATTAAAAGATAATGCGGCCAGTCTTATTGAAATCAGAATGTCTATAAACATAAAATATACCTAAAAAATGTTTTTATACAGATCTTTAATTATTAAGCTCGAAAGATTAAAAAAGAAACTATAAAAGGACATATGGCAATCTGGTAAGGATGGACTTTTGTCCCAACTCACATTCCTCTGTCTGCGTTTTCGCGGTGATGCTGTGCCTTTTTCGTTCTCTTCCCCCGTTTCGGCGGACGTTTCTGTCTTGGCGCCCGACGGCGATGGCTTGGCCTTGGCCCGCTTGCGGCGCTGGACTGGCGGCTGGGCGGAAGTGGCCTCTTGCTGCGAGTCCCCATCCCCGCCGGCGGTGGAGGGCGGCGGCGAGGGGATGGCTATGGTGGAGGTCTGCAGCGTATCCTCGCTGGCGTTCGTGGAGTTGGGCAGAGCGGCCAGCGGCATGTCCTCGTCCTCGTCGATGTCCAGCAGCTCCTTCTTCACGACGCCGTTTGTGTTGGCACTGCGTGTCTGGCTGCGCGAGGTGACCGGGTCCTTCTGCATCTCCTCCAGGAACTCGATCATGCGCATGCCCTCGAGGGCCTCCGCCTTTGGATGCTTCTGCTGGTGCTCCCGCTTGGCGGAGTTCTTCATGCTGCGCCATTGAACCTGGATCTGCTCCAGCAGGCGGTGGCGGAAGTTGAGGGCATTGAACCTGCAAGAGTGTTTAGAGCAGGAGCTCCTCGAACATTATTGCGCAACTTACTGCTTGGTGATCTGCGACCACGCCAGACGCTTCGCCTTTATGCTCTTGGCGTCCACACTGCGGTTCTCCACGAAGGCCACCTTGGACTTGATGACCTCGAGCAGCAGTCCCCGTTCGGCCTCCTCCCAGTTGAGCGAGCGTTTCTTGCGCGTGCCTTTCTTTTTGCCACCCGCGCCTTCCTTTTCGCCAGCATCCTCGGCCGCATCCTCCGCGTTCTCCGCCCCCTCATCCGCAGTGGCGCTGCTCGACTTCTGTGGCTTCAGCTCCACCTTCTCGTCCTCGTCGTCGTCTTCTGGCGGCGAGGAGGATCCTTTGGTCAGCAGCTCCTCCAGTTTCATTGTTTTTGTTTACAACTCCGCTTTACTGTTGGTTGGATTCCAATTCGAATGGCCAGGCTTGCAAAAATCGTATTTGATTTCTGTATATACTGGAGTTTCAGTGTTGCCAGGTGGCTCAACTCGAAATTAGACAGGTATTTTTGGGGATTGTCAGAAGCATAATTAAAATACTGATTTCTTAATGAATTAAAAAAAGGAAGCGCTTAATAGAAAACATTAACAATAGAAATTAAAAAAAGCTTGTACTTGAGCGTTACTAAATTAATTCATAGGGTGCAAAATGTCCGTTAAAATATACTGATTTTTTGGATTGTTTTGTTTTAAGCTAACCTTTTTAATATTTGTATTATTATGGTAGTATGGCGAGCAAGAATTTTAAGCTATATTATCAATGTTTACACACTTTTAGTTTTAAAATTATAACTATAAATATATTTAAAATATACTCCGAAATGGTCACCCCAAGCTAATGTAAGTAGTAATTTTAGCCGAAAAATACCAAGACTCCGCTGCTTCGGTCACACTGATTGTCATACTTTTGGTATCGAACGAGTAAGTAGCAGGCGTAATTTTTCGTTTCATAAGACTCCGATTTAAGAATAAACTTTAACCAAACCAGCGAGATGGCTTTCGGTGACTATCCAGCTGAGTACAACCCCAAGGTGCACGGGCCCTACGACCCGGCCCGCTTCTACGGCAAAGGTGAGACAAAACCGAGAAATTACGTAATTTTTGCACGGTGTTTTGCGGCAGGCGCAGAGCACATTTACACTGGCCCACAAACGATGCTAACCAATTTACATAATTCCCTTGTTTTCCGATCCGCAGCCGATGTGCCCTTCGGCCAGGTGAAGCTGGGCGAGATTGGCGCCTGGCTGGGACGCCGCAACAAGAGCCCCAACGCATTGGCCGGAGCCGTGAGCCGTGCCTGGTGGCGCTGGCAGCACAAGTACGTGTTCCCCAAGCGCGCCGGAATCGCTCCCTTCTTCCAGCTGACCGTCGCCAGCATGACGTTCTTCTATCTGATTAACTACACCAAGTTGAAGCACCACAGGAACTACAAGTACCACTAAGCGGCGCTTTTCCCGTGGTCCTGCATCTAAACTAGATCTACACTTTCCACACGGCGTGCGAGAGGCGGGCAAACACCACATAATAACTATATTTGGCTTTTGTGTTTTGAAAACTGCTTAAGTGAATAAAACGGCTGCGAATATCTATGCTGCCATAGGACTCAATCGTTTCCGCACTCGAAGACCGCATTTGGGCCAATGTCCAGCTCGGAATCAGAGTGCTCCCAGGAGGAAATTGGCCGGGCCGTGTGGATTTCGCAAATGAAAGGCAGTTCCCGGTCGCAGTTAAGGGCTTGCCAAGTTCCTTGCGGCGTCAGGGCCACGCAGCTGGCATTGCTCAGCTCCTGCCTGGTAATTTGGATAGATTTATTTTATATGTATCTTTAAAAGTGATTGCCAACTTACCCGATACGAGGATTACCTGCCTCCCAGGCTCTGTAAAGAAAGCACTGCAGGCTCTCCTGCTGAGAATTCCGAAAATCTAGTGGGCTTAGGGAAGTAGAGATATTGTACACCAAGCCCACATAGGCTAGGAAGATATTTGTCTCCATTTGTGGCCTTCTGTTAAACTCCTGTAACCACTGAGCCAAGGAGTTCGTTCTGGCCTCAGAAGCTACGTGGGCCAGACTACCAGTGAACTCCGAGGAATTAGTGCAGGTCAAGGAGGCATTCAAGTAGATACTGGGCTGCGTATAGACCACAAATAGGCCAACTTCCGGAATGCAGCTATAGTTCTGGATAACTAGCAATAGTATCATATGATTTATAATATCCTTAGAGATACTTTAGTGTACCAACCAGATGGCCTGCCATATAAACTGTAATAATCAAAACGACTATCGTTGACCATGCCGGAAAAGGTGTTGTTTTGAGGACACTGCAGGACATGACAGTTGAAAAACTCCCCAGGCTGTTCGAAAACATTTAAACGACTTCGTATGTGCTGCTGCTTTTGACTCTCCTTGCCAAAGGATCTCTGATCGTATATATTTTTTCTTCTTTTTGGTCCTCCAGGAGCGTAGTTCAAGGCCAGACCTCTCATTTCGTGAGCCAGATTAGCACAATCTTCCAGGGAGGAAGTGTTTTCCAGAGCTAGTGCATCCTCGACCAAGGCTCGTTGACACTGACGAACTAGGTGGAACTGCACGGGATGCGATTTTCCAGTGGGACAATTTAGGGACCCGGTCGTCAGACCCATCAGTGCATGAAAGATAATCCATGTGATAGTCGCCATTTCGTTAAAAACTAGTTTCCTCCTGGGAATAAAACCTTACAAATTCTGTAATATTCTAAATCATTTGAAAAGTAATTTTTTTAAATATATTTTTATTACGACTATAAGCCCTAGGATAAATCTTGAAGAATAAATTATCTTAAGGAAGTTCAAATCGAATACACTTAAAAGTCTGTAGAAACCCCAATTGTTCGTTTTTTAAATTAACTTACCTTTATAAAAATTACTTTTATATATTTCTAACCTTTCGGGCTAAATTCCAAAACTACACTGATAGTGTGCACCATTTGTGCTTCATCACATTGTAACCCCCAACAGTTAGTGTCACTCAAAGTCGGCAGCAGATATTTAGGTCAATTTGAGTTTATTGTTCAATGATTAATATTAACTTAGAGGTACACTAAAATTGAGCTTTATAATATGAATTGAATCGCGTGGATTGAACGGCTCCAGAGGAGCATTCCCTCATTTTGCCAGTGGGCGTTGGAATGCTCGATTGAAGCTGTGCAAAGGCCTAAGCTTACTTTGAGAACTGTTGCCAGACATTCCTTTTTCGTTATCGTATATAGTAAGTGGCTGGTCGGGACGGCTGCTTTATAATAAGGGCTCCTGCCGCATGGGGTTTACAGGTTAAGTAAATCAATGACAAGAAAATATTCAGGAAATTCTACTAAGAGGGCGTCGAGTGCTGAAGTTTTGGACCTTTGGCAGTTAGGCATCCGATAAATTAATAAATTACGAATAGGAGTTAGTCATTAAGTAGATACGAGTACAAATATCACCTGAGCGTCGGCTGCTGCATTCGTTGTTAGTTCGAGTGATTAAGTTAGGGGAAGTAGGTTAGTTAAGGTAGGGATGTAGAAACACGCTTACACTTGCAGTGGAGTGTCTGAAGGAGGGGCGAGTCCAACACCGACTGTGCGGAACAGAGTTCTCTAGATACCATACCTTCCGGATATCTAGGATGGAGTACCTGGGATCTCTGCGACATTAGCGGGCAATTAGGATGGACCCCCGCCATTGCCCGGTAATCTCTGCACATCATTTTGCAAACTAAGACTAGGCTTAATCTAGGAAACAGCCGCAGGACGACTGACTGCTCCGGCATCCTTAAATACTAGGTGGCTCCCAATCCTACCAATCGTTGACTACCGCAGCGGCACCTGCGCGACCGAATCTCCTCCTGGTAACTCTCTCTTCTTCTCTGATTTTAAACACTTTGAGTGTTTTACATTTTGGAAACGTTTGAATTTTGAATTTTCTCTTTGAGGACCTCCTCTCCCCGCGCTTAGCTGCTGTGCGAGAAGGCGGTGTTCGTGTAGGGTCCACTGTAGATGGAGCTGCCCGAGTTGGACACCGTCTTGGTGCTCCTTCGGGCCATAATGCAGAGCACGGCGGCGACCACGGCCAGCATGAGGATCAGGCCGGCGATGGCAATGGCTATGGCGAAGGTGCGTTGCGACACGCACAGGGCATCATCCAGAGTCTGGAATTAGGATAAATATATTATATATATTATATTATTATATTAAGGAAAGTAAGTATTAAAAAAAAATTTAAAAGATGCATTTGAATTTTTGTTTTATCTTAAAACCACTTGCTCAAAAGAATTCGGGGCTTGATAATAAGTAATGTTTTTCCTCAACAATATTTCCAACTAATCATTCGAACTTTATTTTGTGAGTTATGGAAACTGTTAACCACTTAAATCAACTTTTTCTTAAGAATTCGCGTGTTGATTTGATTAGGAATTGGTTTAAGGAATTGGAAGATTAAATGAAACATTTGGTAGCTAAGAAATAGCATCATTTGCAATCTCATTGTTATGGGTATATAAATTCCTAGACACTCACCTTCTCCTTGTAAACCGCATCATCCTCGCTGTCATTGGCATTCTCGTTCTCATTGACGTACAGACCCGAGAAGACCTCGATGGTGGCGGGCAGGCCGTCCTCCTCCTTGCTGTCGACCGCCGTCTGGCGCTTGGGCCTCTTGCCGCTGCACAGAGGGGCCTCCTGGCAGGTGGGATCCTCCAGGGCGCACAGGCGCACATTGCACTGGTAGTAGACGGAAGTGGTGTACGGGAACTTGTGCGCCGGGAAGGTCACGTTGGCAGCCAAGCGATCCTCGGTGTAGTTGAACTGACCCATGATCTCGTTGTCCATGGGGCAGCTATGGGAATAGGTCATGAGTTTTGTCCATATCCACTTTGATTTCGATCTGACTTACCCATCTTCACCCACCAGTCGCTGCTCTCCCCAGCCCAAGCCATCGCGAACTATGCAGTCCGTCACATGGAGTCCATAAACTTGCTGTCTATCGATGCTGATCACTATGGTTAGGGGATCGCCAATCTTCACATCATCGGCTATCTTGTGCTCGTCGTTGTAGATCTTCATGTGGCAGGCGGGCATGGGGATCTCGTTGTTGCTCACATCCTCCTGCTCCTGCGGCGCATTCGCATCGTAGACATCCTCCTCATCCTGGTCATCGTCCTGCTGCTTGTCCAGCGATCGTCCATAGTCCCTGCGATCTTCGCTGCGGAAGGCCTGCGGTTTCTGGGCGTGCTTGCGCAGATACTTCTTGGGCTTCATGGCTGCATCGCGGCTTTTGTAGGCACAGCGAACGTGGTAGCCACGTCCCAAGTCCGTGATGAGTTTCAGGTGCGGCTGCAGCACTATGGTGTTGAAGAACTCGATGCCACCATCATCCTGAAAGGAGGCGAAATAATTTAACATGGTTAAACAGAAGTCATAAACTAGTCAGGCCACTTGCCAATTTCTTCTTTAGAGCTCAACTTTCTTTGATTTATTAATAATATAATTATGATATCTAAATAATTAGAAAATGTGGCTTAAGTTTGAGGACTAGATTTTTAGTGAATTATTTAAAAATTTTATTTAACAGATTTTATTTAATTTGTTATTTATTTTAAACGAAACTTTGCCGTCTTTAAGTCACATTCAAAAGGTCAAACTTCGTAAGATCCATGATCCTTTGTTATCCATGAGTATAAGGAGTTTACAACAGATTGCAATATAAATTTCCATACCTTTCACTCTGTTTTTAAAAGACGTTTGTCTTGTCCAGTAATTATATACTTTCTTCAGCTCTAGTTATTACCATTAAAATGAGAATAATACATTCAATTACCACCTACTGACAAAAGGCCCGGACAACAAACCCGTTCGCCCCCAATTCTCTGGGTGAGCTGCGCTGGCCACCGGCCAAAGCCGAAGCCGAAGCCGAATCCGAAGCCAAAGCTAAAGAAAATGCTAATGCTAATGCCGAGAAGCCATATCAGCCACCTGAACCCAAGTATAATGGCGGCGAAGCCCCTTCTCATTATGCATTCAGATTCACGCTTGGCTGCAGCCAGAAATCGCCGCTCAGAAGTTGAATGTGCGATCCAAGACAGACAATACTAAAGTGGGGGCTATGGAGCACTTCCTGAAGTCGCCATCAGAATGGTGCTAAAGCCGATCGGCCAGGTGTGACGTCTAGTCGCTGCGGGGATCTGTCGGCCTTATCTCCTCGCAAATTAGCCAAGTTTGCATGATGAATTTTAATGGCTTGTTACTTAGGAACTTGGGAAATCCAAGAATGCGATGCTGGCATGATGCAATTTCCCTTAGGAAGGGATTCTTAATTGAATATCCGCTGATGAGAAAATCTTCTTGGTTTGCCACCTGCTTATTAACACCTGCAGGTATTCTGAATTACCTTTTATTTTCCCACTCAAACTTAATTTGGATGTACAGAGAAATATTTTTCTATGTCAAAGGGGGTGCGTAAGCTTCGGATTTTTGAGAGACATAAAAGAATTATAGTTAAATTTGATGTTTTTATTATGTTGCATTTTATGAAACCCACATTTACAATATAGTAAAAACTTCTTGGATTTATTATAATAATTTAATAAATTATATTTCTGCATTATACATCAAACTCAATATATTAAAATATATAAAAATAAAAAACAGTTCAATGTAGACATTAAAATACGTGTTTACATTGTCCATACCTTTTTTAAATAGTAATCATATAAAATATATGTTTCGACAAGTTGTTAATATAATGTTTACCTATCAAATTGATAAGTATCGCGTATCCGGTACAAAACAGTACAGAAAATTATTAAAAAGTTGGCTTTAAATGTTGTGCTCAAATTGGCATAGTTTTTCGCTCAGTGCACATGTAACGGGTTATTCGCCCATCGGTGATTGTGCTAATTCCAACGGGCAGCAGAAACAAATCGAGTACACACTCGATGGCGATGGCAGCCGAAAGCCAAAGAAAGGTGAGGTAATGACCGGGGTAAGTAGATACTATACACCGCCAGCTCGGAAGTTTTGTAATTGGGTCTCTGCGGATTTGGGCACGGAAGTTCTTCGTTAAAGTGGGCTCTCCTCAGCTGGGTATTCTTAATAGCCATGTTTGAGCTGATAGCTGATGTTTGTTGTTATAGCAGCCATTAATCGCCGGCCCGAAGAAGCCGACTTAAAGCTTTGGACTCTGGCTAGTGTGCGATTTATTGCCCAACTCGGCCTCTGCAGCGTTTCCGCTTAAAGCCAGGCCAAGAGATGGCTGGAAAATGGAGAAGAAAATAGAGAAGAACGGGCCGGGGGCTTCCTTTTGTTGCCCAAGTCCCCGAAGAATCGTTGACAGTTATGTTGGAGTGTCAGTTCTCAGCATCTGGGCATCATCATCATCTCAAGACAATGGCCCAATAAAAAGCATAATAAAGTGACATTTAAGATTTTCAAGCACAGGCGGTTGGTTAGAGATTCTAACGGTAGAAAACCCTATTATGTCATTATAACACTTCTCCGCATAAATATGGTACGAAAGCAAGTGTAAATGTATCAGATGGCTTGAAAGTATTTGGCCAGAAACAGGTTCAAAAACTGGATGCGTGGGAGTCGACGACTGACCTTCGCTCCAAACACGGCGGTAGCCGCCTTTAAATATCAATACCGGCCATAAAGCGCTTACATGTTCGGACATTTTTGGCCTTTTCATGGTCAACCGGCGGCATTGGTGGCCAATGAACGCATTACCAGCGAACAGAACAAATTGATTTCGCTGCGAGAGATGGCTTACTGGCTGTGCGATGAAAAATCGTTTTCAATTGCCACTCGCAGCTAGAAGTTCTGGGATGACGGCAATTAAATTTTAATTAAAATTGCGACCCTGCGAGTACCTGTTCGTGGCCGATTTAATTATGCTTGACATGTGCACAGCCAAGACCCTCGACTCGACTCTCGGCTCGATTCGACTCCTCAGGGGAGCTGTCGCTCAATGGCAGCAGATGTGGCGGCTTGTCACGCGACTTTTTACACTGCAATGAGCTCATCTCGACGATGACGTAAGGCAGGATGGCTGCCATTAGTGCGACTGCACGCTGGATGAGACCCGCTCATCGTGTTTAATGACAAACATTTAAGATATCTACCCGCGGGGCCTTGGACACCGCTGTTGATTTTTCAGTATTTGCGGGGGTAAATAATATTTACCGATTCTTACTTATTGAACACTTGACGTGAATTGCTTGGATCAACAGAAGAAAAAAACGGGGCGGCGAAGGACAAAGCAATGGAAAACGAAAGACTTAGGCAACGAACTGAATGAAAAGCAAACTAAAGAATACTTTATATGCTAAAAATGGCAGGTAACCCTAAATATGTATAGTGATCGTTAAATTGTTATGTACGTTACCAGTTTTTGCATAAAACATTAATCAAAATCTAATGACTTAGGCAACAAACTTAGGTATGTGCTCAAGTATGAAAAATCCAAGGTAGGACTGTCATGTTAATTTCATCCTTCCTAAAATTTAAGCACACGTTAACTATCTGATGACTTCACCAACTTCACATAAGGCATAAATAAAAACTTTATCTTAAACTGGGAAACTTTGAAATACTAGATTTACTAAACATGACATTTAATCGTGAAATACGGCAATGATCATTAAAATTTTTAGTAAGGCTTTAAAACTTTTTTACAACCCAATGACTTAAGAAAAATGCCATAATACTCTCAAGTGCTAACTATTGCATATAAATTTAAGAGTATGGTTGTTTTTCGCATAAATCTTGGCAAAATGTAATGTATTTTTCTGCCTTGTCTAAAATAGAATATTTTTTTCTGCTTTCTAGCTTGCCGTAAATACTTTAATACTACTTTAAATTTAATGGCCCACTGTAAATATATTTAAACACAACACAGAATTTTTTAATTGACTATAGCAATCGTAAAGTAGCTAGCTAACCCAAATCGATAACTCCTCGTAACATCTTGCGGTTCTTGAACGCACTGCACTTTGTTGCCACATCGCGTCGACTGTCGTAACTGCAATTAACATTGGTAATTTCAAAAATTGTGTCAATCCAATTGAGCGAAAGGAAAAAGCGGCAAACAGCAGCCGCTACAGGCTACAAATTACAAAACGCTGCCCCATAAGAGCCGAGAAAATTACATTAAATATGTATCACAATCGGACTGTGTGGCAGTGGCTATAAAAATGCCTCTGCCGAGCGGACGAGGTGCGTGAGTTGCAGCCGCATTAGCCCGGTTAAGTGCTAATTGAGATTTCAAAATCAGATCCCAGCACAGACACAGCCCGTTGTTTGCCCCAATCGATCGAATGAATGAGCCAATAAATAAGTCGAGCCATATACGTATTAGACAAACCCAATGGCGAAGCGAGACTGAAATTTATATGGCACATCTTGGCCGTCTTTCGGATTATTTGATATCGTTTACAGGGACATGGGAGACAGCTTGTCACGCTCGATCGGGCGGTTCAGATCAATAATACGCTTTATCGGGTCAGATATCTTGGGAAATCTAGTTTTAAGTGAAACTAGCTAACTGAAGCAATAGATTATGGATATTAAAATGATAATTTAAGAGGTTCTGTAATGAAAATATTGATTGGGCCCACTCTTGTACCTTCTTTATACCATTGCTACGTAATAAATATTTCCTGGAATATAAATTTCACCACTTAATCACCTGTTGCTGATTCCTATTAAACGATAGACATTTATAAAAGCCAAACCCATAGCCATTAGATTCTTAATTTTATCCACCATGTCTAATGACAGCTATTTTAGCTGAAAACTCTGTGAAGCCATCACAATCGCATCATTAGTTTAGCCGCAAAAGATGCGTGAGTTGGCCATTTGAGTCGCAACCTTTCAATGGACTAATCATCATGGCATATGGACTTTACCTTGTAACCAATGAGTCGGGCCTGGCTGCCTTATAAGTGCTTAAGCTTAATGTTTATATTTTTATTTGCATGCCAAAATGGTAGAACCAGTTGGAATATGGGAGATGTGGCGTCACCATCTACCATCTGCCTGAGTGGGTGTTTTTTCGGGGAGTAATGAATTTCTAGACTTACCGTTTCCTTCGGCATCGTGTTGCAAGATCTCAGTGGCAGCTTGTACCGCAGGGAGCCCACATGATCTCTGTGGGGCGGAGGATTAAATGGATTAAAGTCGGGATTCGATTATCCAAAGTGCCAGCACACTCACCTGTATTCGCTCAGGCAGGTGGAGTTCTTGGACAGGCCTTTCGGGTAGATCATGCCGCTGAACAGCCCCGTTTCGTGGTTGGGAGGAGCGTCTTTGATGGTGATCAGCATCGATCCGGACAGGCACTTGATCCGCACACTGGGCTCCACCGCCGGCTTCGTGGTGGAGGCCACCTCCGCCTCCGCCGCCGCAATCGCCTCACTCAGCGAGCTCTGCGCATCCTCTGCAAGGCGAAATCGGAAATTATGAAATGCAAACAGAAACACGACAGGCCCACTCCCAAAAAAGCACAGTTAGACGACCAGGAGGATGCCGCATCCACTTCGGCAGGCAACCTCAAGAGCCGTTAGCATAAATCATGAGCGGAAAACCCAAGACAATGGCCCATGGGAGCAGTATTTAGTTAAGACTATAGCTCCGAGTCGATGCCGGCATGCGGAAGACTATAACAAATAACAATAATGCACTGGGAAAAGAATTCATAGCTTTTATATAAGCATTGGCATACCAAAAATATATAACTTAACTATGATGATATAAAAAATGTATACTATTATTGTAGTTTCAACAAGTTCATCTTAATATTTTAAAAACATATAGAAGTTTCCAATAACTAAAGCTAGTGTTATATTCTAGAGCGTGGTTGAGAAAATTATAAAAAAAGATTCAAGAAGTAAACATTTTATTAAGCAAGTTTATTTATGTTATATGTAATAGCTTTTAATAACTTCCTATCTTGCATATTATAGCCAATTAAAATCCTGGTACGGACCAAAAATGATAAAACTTTTAATACCCTGTGAATATTAATAGTATTTTAAAGAGTCACAGAAAGGGATCTATTTGATATATGATAATCCAAATAATTTAAGCTATATTTTGTGAAATCAAATTGAAATTTGGTTGAGTGTTTGCTCATGACATTGAGAAGCCATTGAAGCGGCAACATCGAAAATCAGCAGAAGCAGCAGCGGCAGCAGCAACATGGGGCGAAGACACGCCACAGAAGCGCTCGTGGCCATTAGAAAGACGCCACGCTGCAAGTTCCTTGAACTTCGGCGAACAGTTCGAGACCCAAGCTGGGATTTGGCTGTGCTCTTGGCATTTCCTGCTTTCAGCCAGGCGGGGATCGCAATGCCAAGAACTCCCCACCGGCTCCTCTGCACCTCAGTTCCTCTGCAAAGGTACACAATTGGCCAAGAAGAGACCGAGAGCGGAGAAAAGCTGCCCAGGCACGTTCGCCCTGGCAGTTGGCGGTGTGTATACAGTGCGGCATGGCTGGGATATATATATGGTTCGGATGCAATGGAATGGGATTGGATGGGATGGGATGGGATGCCTTCGGTCGAGGTGGTTCAACGAACCTTGCAGCATTTCGCATCACTTACTGCGGTTCTGGGCAAAGTAATTGCATGCAACACGGCCATCGCAGAGCCGGTTTTCTTCTTACCGGAATGGAATCCACATTCAGCCGTCGGCTCGACTGGCACATAAAACATTTAATGGCTTTCTATTATGTATAATTTTATGGTCTCCGCAGGCAAGCCGAACTGCACTCCTCAAATAGAACAAACTAGACTAAAGCAACAATGGTTCGCATAAATTACTCTTCTCCAAGCAGTTCCCTTGGCACTCAGCGAACAAAGAAAATGCAAAACCCTACAGTATATATATCTCGGTCCCTGTGTCGTGTTGCCTGGCAAATCAAATCAGCTTGTCAGTTTCAGTTTATTACTCTCCGATTTATGTGATATTCCGTGATTTAGATCTAATTCGAGGCAAATTATCGATCGCTTTCACCAAGTTTATGGACACAGCTAAATTTTAAGTACAAAGATGGATGAGATTGGGCCAGAAAATGAGCCAAAACAGGAAGGCCAAGATGGTGAGTTGGACCAGGCCATGATCGATTCTCTAGCTGCGGGTCTGGCTGCGGCAATAAATGGTACATATATGAAGAATATTAAAGTGGAATCAGAACTAATGGAGTCGGATCTTGAGCTTGAAGTTCAGTCCTCGCCGGCCGATCAAGATGTAAGTGGAGGGTTCTTAATTTGCAAGAGGTACATATATAAAACGATATCCAATTAACCACAGCTTATTATTAATGAGAACATCAATATTATCGAAGACAGTTTTGATTCGGAGAGGTTGAGGTAGGTAAAATAAATATAAGTATACTAAGAAAATAAGAAAAGTAAATAAGGTTATCAATATTATTATTGTTATTATTAGTTTTGCAAGTGGGTATGTATAAATATAATCACATAAATATATATAAACATCTAAATCTACTTCTAAAATTACTTCTAATTAATAACCTTTGCTTTAAATTAAGATCTATCTCAAACCAAACTATGTGTTTTAAAGAACTACTTATTCTTTCAAATTTATTAACTTGTACTTTATTTTTATCCATATGTTTTTCCTATGTGGTATATAATTTTACAGTCCCTTGTCATCCGAAAGAACTTTGAAGCTGGAACCCTTCAACAACTCGTTTAGTATTCTGCCCAAGCAAAGTCCTAGCAATGAAGATTTCAGCTGCTGGCAACCTACTAAAATCGCCATGGATAAAGAGCTCCTTCGACTTCTGGGTGACCCATCATCCTGCTCTTTTAAAGTTTATATCGGCAAATACAAATTCCGCTGTCATCTGCATGTTCTGCAGTCCCACTCCAAGTATTTCCTGAACTACAAAAAGGTGGACACCCTCACTTCCCATTTGCCGATCGAAAAGGTGACCCCAACGGCCTTTAAAGTCCTATACAACTGGATGTTGGGCATCGAAGGAGAACGAAAAAAGAATGCAAGACCAAAGGGCTGCAACCTTGTGGAACTATATAGTGCGGTCTCGTTCCTGAAAGTCAATGAGTTGCAGGAATTCACCTATATTTGCTTCAACGATGGTTGCAATTTCGGCAGTTTAGCATTTAGACTGTTTCTAGAGGCTCAGAAGTTTGAGATTCCCATGATTCAGACTCTCACGTTGTCTCGTATCCAGGAGTTCTTCCTGCCTTTGGTGGCCTCCAAGGAGTTCGTGGAACTGGACTTTCATTGGGTTAAGAAACTACTGAATATGAACAATGTGGGTGTGAACAGTGAGATAGAGGTGACATTTCCTGGGAATTTCATGATATACTATAATAAAAGCTACAACCCTTAGATATTTATGAGTGCAGTTCGCTGGCTCAGTCATCATTGGTCGGTTAGGAAGGATCTGATGGAGGAGCTAATGGACTGTGTGCGTTTCTGCCTGATTCCTCCGCTTTTCCTGAGGTTTCTGCAGGGAGAACAGAAGACGAGGGTGCTGAACAGCATTTGCCAGTGTCCCAAAATCAAGGAGACAATCACTCGGGTCTTTGTGTAAGCCAAGGCACGAGTTTAAATCCTGATAACTAAAGATCCAATCTGTAGATACACCTCCACTGAACTCGGCGACCTGACGCAACGCTTCTGTGGCTTGGTCAACAACATCGATCCGCCGGAGCAGAGGAAGTGGATATTCGACAAGCGGTGCTCATACCATCGCCATCCAGGTGGAAACCAGGGGCAGTTCTTCACCTACCAGCAGTTCCTCAACCATTTGGAGTCGCTCCACGACTCGCTGCCCGATCATGGCTCCTGGGTCAACGGGGTCTTAGCCAAATCCCACTCCAAGCCCAAAAAGCAAAACCCAAAAACGCAATGAGAAAGCCAGAAGGAAGTGTGCCGCAATGTTTGGCCAGTCGCCTCGCAAATGAGGCAGCTCCAAAGAGCCAAGCGACTCCAATGGACTTTTGTTTGCCATGCGATTAAAATGCCTGCTTTCGACTTTTGGCCAACAGAGTCAACAGAGATTTTGCAACCCGAAAGACAACAGTCAACTTAGCCAAGTTTACTTAACAATGGCAAGCGGCGCTGGCGGATTAAAGTGGAGTGTCTTTATAACTAATTAGGTAATTGTTTGCAGGGAAACCAATTCATCATTGTAAAGCTTTTTTTGTTACTGCTTTGAAACTGTCTAAGGAATTCGTATCCTTTCTTTTTAAATAAATTTGTAATCTGTTTTTTACGTCATGATGGAGTTATTTATATTTTTCAATTTATTACAAAACTTTTATATTATTAACGAACTACTGTGAGCGAGATATAATTGCTACTACTGTTAGAAATATTTTATTATTTTATAGCTTAAAATTTAATGGTAACCAATTAAATGTTAAGCTATTTAAATTATTTCTATTGTTATCTATCAATACGTAAACTTTTAACCATTTAAAGCTTTATAGTTCCATTATTTGTCGATGCCTTGTTTCAATTTGCCTAATAATCTAAACTGAACACCCAATTTTCCATAATAAATATTTTTAATCTTGTATTAACATATTTATTTGTCCTACTTTGAGCGATAACGAGTTTATGGGTTAGATGTTGATGCCTCATTTGAATGTTATTTGAGTGTTCGGGGGCAAACAAAAGCCCCCCAACTGAGTTCGATCTTTTCCTTGTCTCAGCTACCAATTTGTTAGCAATTTTTCTTTGGGCCCCCGGTGCCTGTGACTTGGTACCCCCAATCCATAGAATTTGGTTTAGCTTCTTAATAGACAGATTTATGTACTCACTGACTGCCGTTGGAATCTGCGCCGCGTGCGTCGTCAGAGCTGCGATTGTCTGCAAAGAAAGTGGAGACAAGTCACTCATTAGCATAGCTGGCATACTATATGGGATATATATACTACGGCTCCCCGATGCCCGATCCCCGACCCCTTTCTGCCCATTAAGCGTTGACATAAATCACGGCAAGCCGACATTAAGTCCCTGGCTTAATCCATCGCCAGTAAGCTTCTTTAATTAAAGTTGAAATTTCGTTTTCGTGTTGCCGGGAGATAGGGGCAAACATTATATTCTCACGATTCTAAGGCTCCACTGGAGCCTGGCAAAAAACTTTCGCCAGCAGCTTGCGGCCTGGGTTAGAGTTGAACCCGAACCCGGACCCCAATCCGAGTCCGAACCTGAAATCTGCTGGATCTCAACTTGAGTTTGGAGGCCAAGCCGCTTAGAAGTTGGGGCCACGGTGTGCCACTTTTTGGCCACTTGGCCTGGCCACTTGGCTGGAATGGAATGGAATCGCGTTTAGCATACGGAGGAGGGAGTCGCAACTGGCCTCCAGTCTCATATCCAGGTTAATCGCATTGGCATGCAATTGTCATTCATTCGGCCGGGCTCTTTGATTGATGTGTTCTGCCCGAGTCCGGCAATTTTCCATTTCGATGGGCCCCCGAGAACCCAGTTCATACTTACGATTAAGTGCAGCGCCGTGTAGAAAATGTCCATTGGAGTGCCGGTCTTCATGGTGCGAACTGCAAAAGAGTGAGGGAAAAAGTCGAAAGACGGATATTAATGCGGATCGCAAACCTTGGCAAATAGTCAAAACTTAAAATACATAACTGAGCACTGAAAACCTAAAGCAAACCGGTTCCACACCCACAACGAAACATGTATAGGATTATGCTAAATCACTCGAACACAACGATTCTGTAATGAATTTCGTGGCTCCAGGGCAAACTTTCTGTTTGCCAAATGGGTCAAGTCAACACAGCCGAATTTTGAATCGCGTGCGGGCTTATTGCAAATGGGTTAACATCGACATAAAGTGGTGACTTTGCAACGGTAGGAGGTTCGGGCTAAAAAATATCTCCAATATGCCAGCAATCGAGCGCAGAGCAAACAAACATCCGTCAACTGCAACTCATGGCATCATGACTCTGATTTCCGCTCCTTTTTGAGGCGGCAACAGAAGCTGCAACATTACGAGATATTAAGCGTATATCAATGGCCCGTGACAAACGCTTTTCAACTTCCTGCCGAGCGGTGAGAACTTCACGGGCGAGTCATGCCAGGAAGATAGTTTCCAAGTGACCACTGCACTGGCAACAATAACTAGCGATCCCTATCCATTTACGATGTATAGCTATTTATAAAATTTAATTGCTCGTCAGTTGATAGTGAAACCCCACAGCAGGAAATAATCAATTGGGAAACCTTACTAAAATAAAATTGTATTTATGTATTTTCAGGGTTTTTTATTGCCTCATAAAGCGTAAGATCTTTTAAATAGCAGTTGGACTTTTACTTGCTTTTACTTACCATTTTACTCTCATTCATGATAAGCTTCCGCCATTACAAATGAAATGGTAATTTCAAATAAATATTTTTAATTAGTGGCTTACGGCTTAAAGTAATTTATTCGGAAACTCAAATGAATTACGATTCTTCACAACTTTAATACTCTTATGATTGAGTAATTTAAATTTAATACAAAGAAAGGAGGAACTGATTTTTTTGAAATTACCAATTTAATAACAAATTTTCTATATTTGTTAAAATAAACTACACTTTTCAAAGAATACACTATAGTATTAGTAATAATTTTTGGTCATTCATTGCGTGTTGAACATGTGGTGATATGCTAGAACCTATATTTATGAAATACCTCCGAGATGATAGCCGAAATGAGATCATATTTTTCCCCGTGCATCATGATTATTGTCTTGGGCGTCGCAAGACAGCAAAATGTGGCTTACGCTGATGGCCGAGAGGCGATAATGATTTGTTGTTACCACTGCCGCTGCCAACACATTTCATTCACGACAAAGCACACACACATGGCGATGATGTCACAAGACCAGCACTCCAATTCATCTACAGCCACAGCCACATCCACATCCACTCACCCCGGATCAAGATACAGACCGTAAGATACGGCCGGTTATTATCCAAGAGGTGTAATCTCGTTGCGAGTCTGGTTGTTATTGAAATTGGTTTGCCAGCAAAACGGGGAGAAGCTCGGAATTGGGTCAATAGTTATCGCTTGAAATTGATAAATTGTGGGCATTATGCGGTAAGCACACATCAATTTGTCAAAGCTCATAGGCTCACACTTCCTGAACAATGCGATCGCAAGCGATCACAATCCGTAGACGAACGTGGCTCAGAGTCGAATGCAAATTGCCAACTGACGCCGGGCAAAACAACATCCCACCATCGTACTTCCACTGACATTGCAATAAATTAGCTAAAATTAGCAAAATGACGCAAGCGAATCTAACCGAGGCAGACAGGTAAAAAGTTCGAAATTGAAAACGCAGCTCATGCAGGCAAAAAATTAGTTGGAAAAATGCGGCGAAACACGCCAACGAACATTATGAATAATGACTTTGATTGGCATCTGCTCTCGTTACCCAGTTCGAGCCAAAAATGAGCAAAAGAAAATAAAGCATAATGCCAAATGCCCAATGCCCAATGGAAATGGCAAACTCCAACTGACCTTCAATTACGTTCATCGGTGATAAGGGAAATTGCATCGAATTGGGGCACTAATTATAGATTTTTGGGTCCATAATAAAATGATAGAGGTTTTTTGGTTGCTATAGAATTAAACAGCAGCTCTTTTTTATAATGAAATTTTCTAGTAAAATTTATGGACTTGTTACTTATAAGGTAACTTTATTTAGTTGCTATTCTATTTATTATAGAGAAATTTGCTAGTAAAATTTATGGACTTTTTACTTATAAGGTAACTTTATTTAGTTGCTATTCTATGTATTATAAAGAAATTTTCTGGTAAAATTTATGGATTCATAACTTAAAAGGTAACTTAATTTAGTTTCCATTCCAAACAGAAGTTCTGATGACTTTCTTTTGGCTTTTTTTGGAATGTTTTTCAACTTTTAAGCTTCCAAAATCCTAAAATATAAATGTTCATATTATTTTAAATCAAAGTGCTTATACATAAAATAATATAATGATTATAGACAGCATTTCCTGCAGCTGCTGTGTATTTCCTCAACTTGCTATTCTTTCCATGGAACCGAAGATATCTTGACTAGAATATAAATTATGCAATGATGATTCACTGGCCGATCAATCGTGTGCATTGGATTGTAACGGATAGCTCCAAGTGTCGATTTGAATTCATTTGACACACATTTCACAGAGCAAATAGCTCCGAAAAAACTAAACAAACACAAAGTAAGACCAAAAACCAACAAAATGGGCCGTGCAACTGAATAAATTAAATGGGTTTTGCGTGCACGACGAGCCAACAAAGTTGGGTGTTTTATTATTTTGTTGTTTAAACAATTGCAGTTTCATTGAAGTGTGTGTGCTCTGTTAATGTGGCGGCTAAATGACCTCGCGTGTTTCCATTTTCCCGTAATTTATTTGCTTTTAAATACCCAACGAGGGCTTGGGTATGCAAAAAAAAATAGTTTTGAAATGCACACTTAACTTTACAGCTTTCTGCTTGAGCAAAATTGTTAGGAAAAGCCGAAAAGTGTGAAAAAAGCGCGTAACTGTGCGTAAAATTGCGCTGTAGCTAAATATTTGAAAATGAAATGTTAATGGCCCCTTAAATGTTTTGGGCCGGGCGAACCAATCCCTAATGAAGTGAATAATTAAAGGGAACGGACCACCCGTAGACGAATGTATCTGGGTGAACCACATTAATCAAGCCGCCGACTTGGGAACCTTTGGGGAATCTCAGAGATCTCAGGAAATTAGTCAATTAGAATATCTGACGACTCCCATCGCGGACTGCCAGATCTGGTTCCAATCTGAATTGCCAAAGGCAATGGCAAAATCACAAACAAAAACTGTGTTAAGCACACAAACGCACACACTGGCAGCGACTTAGACCACAACTCACTAACGTGGCTGACCCATTTGGAACTATCGAAGTGGCGGCGCTGGAGGGGGTTCTACCAACTTTCGGTTGCGGTTTGCCATTAAAATGGGAAATCTCCGACGTACATCTCGGCTCTAGTGTGATCAATCACACGGCAAGAAAAATGGCATGACATCATGATGGATTTGATCAGTTATTTATCAATTTAATAAACAAATACGTAAAGTTTTCAGAACTTGTGAACATTTTTGCAGATCCAAATTGAAATATCTGCTTGACCCGCTACTTTTGGGATAGACATACCTCAGATGGAATTGTTTTAGTATACGAAACTTTTTAGTTGGTATAAACATATAATAACTTTTTGTTTTTTTTGTTGTATTTATTAAAACCCTTTTTAAATACTCTAAACTTGAATAACTTTTTGTTGAAGTTAGCCATTAATATATTGCTTAATCAGTATGTCAAATATTATAGTCTCCATCGATTTTAAAAATATTTTCGTTAAACTCACATAGAATTTAAAATCATTTATATTTTGATGATTATTTGCAAATGATGATAAAACCAGTTTCGTTCGATTTTTACCTTCAGAAACTCATTCAGCCTTAAAAAAACAACTTTATTGGCATTTGCTATTAACATGGTATTGCAAATAAAAATCTTATATCACTCCTTTTTTCCCTGTGTAGCATAGCGATGCGTAGAGCTAATTTCGCTGCAATTCCGCTGGCGTAGAAAGTAAGTTGGGGCGGGTTAGGGCCTTGAAGACCGAATGCCGCTCCGAAGATGCATTGTGCGATTGTCCCGCATTGTTCTTAATGATGGCAATTAACGACGAGTCGAACAAAAAGGGCAGCATTTCCTTCAAATGAGGTCAGCCCGGCTTTATTGCCAGACTCGTTGGGCTTAGCTTTTACTTTTACCCAAGCCAAAAACTTCTAGTTGGCCAGCGGGCTAATCAAGCGTCGGAGATCAATGGCAATTGAGGCATCGACTTTCACCCGCTTGTGTATGCAGGCTTTGTTTTTCGAAAATTAGAATTTAAAATTTAAATCTCAGAAATTAGCTGGCATTTGATGGGGGATTGATGGCCAGGTAGCCCGTTGGCCAGGCTTCTGAAACCCAGTCAGTCAGGAAAGTCAACGGCTCGGAACGAACTTTAGTTTTTGCCCGACGATTGCCTCAAGGTCAATGCAATTGTCTCGCCTCCGTCGCCTTTGTTCGCCTCAAATGAGCTAACAATGCTTTAATTTGCTGTTAGCCAATTGCAATAAACGCCAACGCCGATTTCGTTTATAGATTATTTGATTGGGCCAACAGCAGCCGCGTTGTTTAATGGACCATTGGCCATTAAGACAATGTGAGAATTTGAAAATCGCTCATTAACAAAAAAAAACCCAACCCCACCTTCTTGGCCAAAATGCGTTGACCTGGTTGTTGCCACACGCAGCATTAAACTGGAGCGTGGAGACATCGTTTGTCTTGCCACATTTTGTGCGAACCAAGTTTGGGTTTTAAGACCAAAAACTGCCCATTGCGTTGCGTATTTTTCACCAATGTGTTATGTAAGTTCTCTGCAAATGGCTCGCTTCTCTGCGATTTGTCAAGATGTCCAATTTGGCTCAAACGCTGACTGGCAATACAGTATGCAAAAAGCCAAAAGCAAAGCCACGCTGATTGGACACCCACAACTCGCCCGTGGCTCAGCCTAAATATATTTTTCTCTCTCATTTTGACGCCTAATTTTTGTGGCTTACAAGCTTTGCGGCTATTTTCTGTTTTTTTTTTCTTTTACCACCAAACATTAAAAAAAACTCGAAACAAACGGCAAAGAAATTCGCATTGAACGTGACTTGAGCTAAGCTGTAGACATGAATGTGTTTGATTTTTATCAGCCGGGTCTACAATATTTCAGTTTTAGCCGTTTACTTTGCGCATTTTGCTTTGCCTTTTTGCCTTTTTGCCTTTTGACTGGCGCCCATTGTTACCCGCTGTTTTTTTCATTTTGCCTCGAAGGCACAGCTAAAACTAGTTTTGCAGTTCCGTTTTTGCTTTGAGTCCGGGTTTTGCGCCTAGAAGTACTTAAAATTGAGGCTCCCAGCGACATTGGCAACGGCTACTGCTGGTCAAAAAGCTAAGCATGGGCCTAATTCGTCATTAAAACTCATTTATTGGGGCCTATTTTAAATGCAGATACTCGGTGCTGATGAGGGAATCCACTGATGAGCCAGAGACACGGGCATTACAAATTACTAGCTCCCAGTGCTGACCTCACCTTTCCCATAATAACTTTATCCAAGTTTCCCTGGGCTCGATTTATGGGGTTGTATTTTAAAGATGTACGTAGAATAAATGATCTCATACATGGACTAATGAGCGCAGAACTTGGCAGAAGTGAGAAACTTTTATTGTATATTCGATTCATGAAAAGAAGTTAAAAAACTTAAACCATAAATAACAATTAGTTTTTGTGCCTTACCAATAAAATATTACTGTAAAATCGTATTTAAAAGTATTTGGGTATTGTCTAAAAAAATATTGCAAATATATATAAGGTGATATTATCGGAAGATGATCACTTACTTTAAACAAATTGCAATTATTTGTAGAGTACTATTTTCCAATGTTAAAAATCTAAATACCTAATTGTTTAAGAACTTTATAAAAAATGTTTTATTATTAACTAGCTCAAATAAATACTTGTTCATTTAAAAATTCATAAATAACACCTATATTATAGTAATTTCATTAACATTATTATAAAAACTGCGGAATATACAAGTATTTGAGAACTTATTTTAAGCCGTAACTGATATCCCAGAACTTATGCCATTTGGTAAAGCACACCATTCTCTGCTCACTTCCTTTAGCCACAGTCCAACTCAAGGCGGTTCAAAAGTCTTGGCCTGCCACACCCCATTTAAGGTTTGCATTTGAAAGTGTTTCGGAATGAATGGAACAAACTCGTATTCAACTGCAGTCGAGCTGTTTTTTTGCGTGGGGTTGGTCTAAGGTAAAAGCCTGCATTTAAGTCCGCTTGAGTTTGCCAATGTTGATTTAATTCGCCAACGGTGGCGAAGGAGGCGGAGGAGTGGGGCGGGTGGTGGCGGATCAACTAGCCAGACGACTTTTCATTTTCGGCCAAAAAACAAACAAGAAAAAACCAATGCACATTGTCCAGATCGAAGAGGCAAAAAAAAAACAAAAACAGCATGTGACTCACGGCTATGTTTTCGGGCACGCCTTTCGCTAGCATTTTGGGTTTTTGCATAATTAGTGGCAAGCGCCAACGTGTCGTATGAGTAATGTAATATTCAAGTTCGTTGCTTAAGTCTTTCGTTTCAACTGTAAATCAATAGCAACGACCAAGCGGGAAATCTAACGCTGAAAAGGTCTTAGTCTGGTTGAATGAACTCACCATTTTTGGCGCTTTCTTTGTCAGTTCTTCGGCGGAAGATTATTAATCAATCACACACCTTTTGGCAAGCCCACACGCATTTTGCTGCTTAGTTCATGAACCCCCGAAAATCCGGCATTTGTCATCATTGGCTTTAAAGTTGGAGGAAGCTTTGTTGCTTATTTCTCTCACTTAAGCTCGCCCATATGTACATACATCTCACAACAGCAAAATAATACGAAATTATACATACAATCATATTTCCCGTCTTTATTTTATTTTGTGCCCGCTTCAAGGTCACTTCAAGCTGCTGTCTGGCTGTTATATAAACAAGTTAACTACACGATGGCTCAGAAAACTGGTATTCGAGCAGCTCAAGCGCGGATTCGCCTTTTAATTATACAAATTTTACGCTTGCGTTGGGGTTCCTCAAACTGAAAGCCTTCTGAGAATGTCGGAGAACTGGGAAATCTCCGACAGAAGTCTAAGTTAGACCCCTTCCATATCCAAAAGGCCATTATTTACTAGACAAGGCGTTGCATTCAACGCAGATGAAGACCATTACATTGGCCAGACAATATTTTGATAGCTAACAAACCACAAATTAACCAATTAATAGGCCATGCATCACCGACATTTGAAAGGTTCCCATACAACCCATACCCTATGCCACAGATGATGCAAGTGTCGGATGGTTTGAAACACGGCATCTCCATCAATCAACTTTCCTAATTGCTTCTTTAGACGCCAACTCATATACAATGGAAATGAAGATAATTATGGCCTGTAAGATCCATGAAAGTGCTAAAAGTTCCACAAGGAGAAGAACCCGAAACCAAGCTTAGCCGGGGATTGTTAGGTCAGCCAATTAGCAGCAGATTCTGGCTTACAATGGCCGCACACAAAGTGTGGAAAATGTGAATGGACCCGGGTTACCAAGACCCCAATGACACATTACTTATGCGCTGCACATCCAGGAATGGCTATTGAAAACTGGGAACTGGGAATAGGAAACCGGGAAAAGCGGATGCTCGACGGAAGTCCGTGATATAATTACTTGAATAGCCAACCCCATCCTTACCATAATAAAATTTGTGTCCCCAGATGGTGATGTAACTGGCTGCGAACTTGGCAGCCAATTTTGGCCACAGGCAACCTTGGCAAACAGGTTCAGATCGCCAGGCAGATGGGGACAGTTTTTTTGCCTCAGAAAAACGCAGATAAAACCCATTTAATTTGCACAGAAAACAGATTGCAATGCTTCTTCAATTTATTCCCCCAAGTACAAGTATTCCGTGAATTTCGAGCGAGGCGAAGTGAAGCTAACCGGTTTGGCTGATGGATTTTTGGCACATCCACAGCGTTCGCAGCGATTTATGAAGTCATCTTTTAAGGCTGTTTTGGTTTTGTTTTTGCAAACGGCACAAACTTCGATTTTCTGCCTGATTTTAACTGTTTCTCTTTGCGGTTTTTTCGGGGCTTTTGGCCAACTCCGTAACACTCACCTCTATCCAACTTCGCCCTTTTTGCGTAATCCAATTTGTTATGTGTCCGTTGTTTGGCGATTTTGCTATGCTTTAAACTGGTTTCCCGGAACGTTAATGATTTTTAAATATTTTAACAAAATTTTGGTTTCACATTAGTTTGATGGTTTTTTTTTCAATACTTCCTTGGTGGATATATTTCTTTTTTGCGTGCTTCCTCTATAATTATTTCGTTTTGTGGCCAACACTCGTTTTACATGTTAACGCTGCGGGAATTGCACATTTAAGAGTTGGCCAAGAGAGGCCAAAGAGTCGAAAAGAGTGGCTCTTTGGCGAATTGTGGCAAAAAATTGTTGTTGTTGCTGCTGCTGCTGCTGCCGCTATTACGCTGTCTCAACACAAAAGACTGAAGCAACAAACTTTCCGACACTTTTACACTTCCCCAGAAAACAACGCGAAACATTCAAAAGATTCACAAATCATTCAGCACGTATTTGCTGGGCCCGGTTCAACCACCCGTCGAGCTTAATAGCTTCCCAAGGGCAACAACAATCAGAGAAAAACACGACAAAAATATCACAAACACACAACAGCAACAACCGCAACTATTTCAAATCTCGAAAACCCAATCGAAAATCTTTTTTCAACCACGGAATGGCGTTCCGAATCCGTTTGCACGATCCAATTAGAACCGAGTAAACGGAATTCAAGCCGTACAATTCAAATCACTCGAGAAACTCACGCACGATTTGGAATCGAAACGAATCGTAAACGGATCGTAGGGAATGGAGGTTCGTTGAGCGCTGTGGATGTGTCTAGCACTCCAACCTGGCCAAGACTGACTCGGCCCGAAGCCGAAGCGATCGCACTCCGACAAAACCGTCAAGACGGCGGCCCAACAACCGGTCTTGCCAAGATTCGGAGTAGCGACGCTCTGGCGGCTATCGGTTTTCGGAGCAATTGGCAAGTCTACTTGCGCTCTTAAAACGAGCTCTTCACGAGGTTATAGTACACCGGGTGGGTACCCAGGCAGTGCTGATGTTTGCGGTCGTCTTGGTGTCGCCGCCAGTTTTTCAGCAGCAACACGTCGTCCAGTTGGGCTGCACTTCATGATCGGCGGGACGGAGGGGCCACGCTCCGGTGGCTCCCTTTAATACACCTACGGGTCCAGATTGTCTTTCTAATGAGTGAGGCATAATTAGAGGGTCGGGCGGTGGTCATCCCATATCGCAAGTCTACACTTAGGGAAAACAATAGCCAGGAATTAAAAAAAAGGAAAGTTTTAAACGAAGTAGTTTTCTTAATATTTTAATAAAATTACAACAGGAACTCTTTTCTTTAAATGGTCTAAACTTTTGTAACAATTTGCTTAGTGTAAATAGTGTTAATATCCCAAAATCTTATTTCAATATAATTTTTTATATTATATTATTATTTAAGATCTAAATTTGGTAAAACTTCTAGCTAAAAATTTTAAAAGAATATATTGCTTGTGTAGATAAAAAATATTGGTAATGTTTTTTACCTTTTCTAAAATCTAAAAATAATTTATTTTAAGAAGTATACATCTTGATCGAATTATATTAGAATCATAGCCCAAAACAAGACTAAATTAAGGACTAGTTTACATTCTAGTGTTTTTAAAAAAAACCCCTCCAGACCAAGCGTCATGGTTTTGGCCACAGCTGTGCTGTCGCAACTGGAAGCCAGGTTCTGCTCAAACTTGGCAACAGACCCGCTGCAATTATGGCCAGTGTGTGGGCTGTCACCAGAACACCTTGATGACGGCATATATAGCCACTGCTAAGGCTGATTGAATCAACGAGCGGCCTCTCGCTGTGGGACAAATGTTTTATCATCCTTTGTTTTACTTCGGTGGCACATAAATCTTGAACTTGCATTTACATTCTGTGAACCCAGCACCCTTGCACCCTCGAAAATACAGGTAAAGATACAGGTAGCTGTGACATCTAGCGAAGACCTCGAATTGTTATTTCCCTTGAAGTCGCGCGTTTCTGTTTATACTTTTAGTTATACCAATATTTATGATTATTATGCGTGTTCTTCTGTTTGACTTTTGATCCTCATGGAGAATAGGGAAAATTGGTTTAAGTGGACGAATTATTGTTTTGAAACGTGCTAGAATTCTCGGCAGTGGAAAAACTGATTCCCTCAATCACCACTTTTATGCATTTTAAGTATTTACCATAAATTAACGATATTCAAAAGTGTCTTTGAATGATTTCGTTATTGATATTGAACATTTAAATAGATTACTAGATTTCTTCCTCGGAAGATAAAAATATATTAATTTTAATGCTTTTTAAAGTTTTAATAATTTATACATTATATATAATTGTACAGATTCAACTTAATTCAAGGGTAAGCTCTTATAAAATCGTTCATCTTTCTGTGGCAGTCTTTAATGATTCATGCCGGAAAAGTATATTTATGGATCAGTTACATCAGTCAAATTCTGAGGAGTATTAGCATAGTCAGCCCACGCGATTTGGTATCTTTTGTGTGAATTATAGCACCCACGCTTGTTTATTAAGTTCCCCATTCCGCAAATAAGTTTCAGAGGGGAAAGCAAAATCCAAGCAACAGTCGCCTGGGGGGAAAATCGAACAAACCGAAAAACCACCCCATAACTCAGCAACAGGACATGGACTTCTCCTGGGACCGGGGCGATTCCCAGAAGCCGGCCGGGGAGCCAGGACTAGGTAGCCAGGGGTAACTGTCACTGTTTGGCGTCCGGAAAATGTATTTACTACGGGCGAATTTATTATATCAACTTCGATATAGCCGTGTGGTGATAGCAAGCAAATTAAATCTGAGAAAAATTCAATGTGTTTAGTTTGTCCAGGTCATTTATCAAATCAGAGTCCCAATTGCAATAAACATAATCGCTGTTCCCGTATTGACCCACCGTAATGGCCGAGCTTTTGTGTCGCGAGAAGGAGCTGTTTAAAATTAACCAGGAGTTAAACCTGCTGACCCTCAGTTCCGCCGCCGATGCCTTGTATCCGGCCAAAGGATCACCCACAGCTGTGGCGGCTCCTCGATTTGCCACGTTCCAGAAGCACAAAGGTCCGAGCAGTTTGCTCAGAAAAAAAGGTGTCACTACGGCGCCCACAAAAACGCGTCCAAAAACTCCGCCTGGCAGAGATGTGGTTGGTACGGTCAGAGGAGTGGTCACATCACCGCATCCCGACACCAATCTGCTGACCAAGTCCAAGGCGACCGACTGGCGACAGACCAAGACCGCCGGGACACCCACCTCTCCCACCAGCCGCACGGTGTCCAAGTTCAGCACCTTCACGCGGGATGTGAGCAGCAAGACGGCGACGTTTGTCAAGTACCGGAATCCCAACTTCAGCGAAAGTCCATCGCTGGACGAACTGTTGCGCAACGACGCCGATGAGGCAGCCCGGAAACAGGAGGTCGAGGTCGAGGTGGAGGTCACCCAGAAGCGGGAGAGCACCACTGTCGTCAATGGCCAGCTCAAGAAGCAGGTCACCAAGGATAACTTTATCAAGTAAGTAAACCAAGAAAAGGCAGATGAAAGATATTCTCTTATCCAATCGTGTAATATATCCGCATTATGCAATTTGATCGAATTAAACTAAGGTTTTCGCAGGTTTCTAAGGTAGATAAAATATATAATAGTCAACTTTTTACCAATCTTGAAACACTAGTCGTCAGGTTAAGATACGATTTTAGAGAGTGAAAAACAGTGTGGAATCAAAACCCGCCTTGACTTCTAAAATTAAGGTTCTAAAAAAATATATAATTAAAAAATACTAAAATCACAATTGTTACAAAAGTTCTAGTACGTTAAAAATATTTCTATTACTATTATAAAGAGTAATTAGAACCAACCTGCTATTTTACCTTTAGCTTTTAAAAATATCGAGTTATAAATAAAAATATATCAACAATAAAAACCTTTATAGGCAATACAAAACCCTTATTTTTCTAGGTTCCTCAAGGCCAAGGTGGCCATCCTGGAGGAGGACCACGCCCATCACGCCGGCGAGCTGACCCGCCAAAAGGAACAGCTTGAGCTCGCCCTGGAAGGGCAGCGCAAATCGGAGAACCAGCGCGACCAGACGATGAGTTCCAACAAGCATCTCTCCGAGCAGCTGATGCGGGCGGAACGGCAGTTGGAGGATGCCAACCGGCGACAGAAGGAGCGGCAGCAGGAGTTCATCACCCAGCAGCGGGAGCTGGAGCAGCTGAAGCGGGATGCCAAGGTGTCCAGGCAGACGACCGTGAACCTGGAAAACCGGCTGTCCCGCGCCCAGGAGGATGCGGATACTGCCCGCCTGGAGCTCAAACAGCTGCGCGAGGAGCAGCGCGACCAGTTGGAGGCGCAGCGCAAGGAGCTGAAGCAGCGGGACAGCCGGATCCGGGCCCTGAAGCGCCAGCGGGGCGACCTGCTCAACGCCTACAAAAAGCAGCTCTACATGATCGACAACCTGAAGCGCCAGACCAGCTGCATGGAGCAGTCGGCGGCCATCGGGTTCGGCGAGAAGGAGTTCAACAAGGTGCTCGAGTGGAATGCCAAGACGTGAGCTCGTCCAGCTCTCAGAACGAAGTCTAGGCTAAGCATCTACGTTAAGCATAATACACCAATGTACATAAGTGGAATGTAATTACATTTTATGGTCTCTCTCACTCGTCCTCACAAGTCCCCAAGCAATCTCGTTTCAATTAGCCAGGGTTAACGCGATTAGGCGGTGGGTATCCTTTCTGCTCGGTTGGCGGGTATAAAAGTCAGCGATTCGGCTTGGTTTGGCACAGAATCATCCGGTATCTACCAGCGCTCGGACCATAGTTCGCACACTGCCCACAACGCTCACCGAAAACTGTAAGATGGCTCTGCGATTCACGCTCACTCTGCTCCTGGTCACCATCCTGGTCACAGCCATTTTCCTGGGCTCCAGCGAGGCCGCCTACCGAAAGCCTCCCTTCAACGGCAGCATCTTCGGCAAACGCAACAGTCTAGGTAAGCTTGAAAGCCGAATCCTGGTTGGGGTTTGATAGACCCATCCATATCCCAATACAGACTATGACAGCGCCAAGATGAGCGCCGTTTGCGAAGTGGCCATGGAGGCGTGTCCCATGTGGTTTCCCCAGAACGACAGCAAATAGGACCACGCCCTGCGACTGCACCTCCAAGAACTGATATCGAGCCTACGACTAATTCACCAGCGACAGGTGGGCAGATGCTGCGCCTGCACCTGCGACTGAATGGGAAAATGCCAGACGTTAGAAAAGTCATGTATAAAATTTATAGTGTAAGCCGTGCATATAGGTACATAGAACTTATGCCATACATATACATACAATACTCAATAAACTTACAGCACTGAACTCGCTCATCTGTTTCAAAATTATTGAAATATTCTAATAGATACCTGGCTGTGGACAGCACTCGCTTGAGATACAATGGGATTAAAATTAAAAATACAGTTTGCTGATTTCCTAGTGGGTCCTGGCTTCTCGGCCACGCCCCCGATGCCTCAGTTCGTTGACATGCTTGCGCAGATTGGTTATGTAATCGGTCATGGATGAGGTAAGGGCCTGCAAGGAGTTATTCGGGAATGAAACTATCTAGAAATAGGTAAGAATTTGTTGAACTTACTGCATCCAGGACGTAGCGAGGAATATAGCCCTTTAGATCCAAACAAAGCACCCATTCTACGATGCAGCTATCCGACTTGCCGACGATTTCACGGAAGGCAAACCCGCTCACAATGTTCTGACCTCTGAAATTTTGAGTACCAAATCCCCATTTTAAATTTGTATCTCATTTCATAAGTTGCAATCTCACCTTGTGTATTTGGATGAGGGTGGAACCCCCGCATATTGCACACTAATCGCTGAGGTAACCCAAACTTTATCCTTGGTTTTGCCCACGCTGGGTATATTTGGTTTTGTAATGTTTTCGGTTTCGCCATCGACCTTGTCCTTGGCATCCTGGAACTCGTCTTGATCCAGCGGCGGTGGTTCCTCCTCAAAGTTGACGATGGGACCCAAGCTCTTGGCGCCCAAGCTGTTGCCCAGCGTATCGAAGGGAGTTGTGGCTCCCTTGGATGAACTGGGAAATGTGGCCTTGCAACTGGACACGCTGCTGGGCAGCAACGGTGTGTGCGAATCAGCATCTGAAATCGTGCTAACACTACCCTCACAGGAGCGATTCAGACTGCTGTTACCACCATCACTGCTGAGTTCTGCCGCCTCATCGTCATCGCAGATTTTTCCATTATAAAAGAGACGACAAGACCGTAGGTTGACAAAGTCCCGGCTTTTCACCATACCACCTCCTCCGCCAACAGAGACCTGATAGGTTATATCGGTGTAGGAGTTGACTTTCTGTAATATACATCCAATATCATTAAAAGGTTCTTGATTTCACTCCTTGTATTGTTACCCACTCGCACTATTTTCGATTCTAGAAGAGCCGGATTCCATTTGGGACAGTCTTCAATGCGATAGAATAGATCTTCCATCAGCGCCTTAGCAGGATACTTGATGCGAGCCTGGAAAAAAATATAAATTTGGTGAAATAATATTAAAAAATAAATTGCCTCAACCTACCGTCAGCTTGTAAATCTTTCCAATCTTGTCCCGCTGAGTGCTGTGAATGGTGTCGCCCTTTTGGGTAACCTTCTCCATCTTCCAGTCACTGGACTCGATGATCTCAAAGGCCTTTCGCAGGCAATCCAACCCCATTTGCGTGTACTCCTCATCCTGAAATCCAATCGATTTAAAAAGATTAGTTAGGCAGCAAGATCGTTAAACAAACAACTACCGATGTCATCTGAGCACACTATTTTGGTCAATGCTCTGATCATTCATCCGTTTAGCATCTTATATAGTCGCCAGGCTTACTTTCTTATTCTGGACCGACTTAAAAATGCGCATACATGAATATCATACCTCCTCTTCTTCCTCGTCAGAGTGATGAGCCGTGTCCATGGGTGAATAAAAATTAGTAACACTTTGCGGAGTCCGTTCGTGCTCTATCAAAATGGCCGGCTGTTCCATAGGGGTGCGATCATTAGAGGTCATAGCTTAAATGCAAAATAAAATTAATATTTAATCTGAGATCAGTGTAAGTCAGCGTAAACTTACTTCGAAAATAGTGTTGGGCATGACGCTCCTGAGGAATTACACGACAATCCAGGAACCATGCCTCTCCCCAAGCCAATATAAATGAGGTTATTATTAGGACGACCTCAAACACTTGTTGCTTGGATTCCAGCCACTAATGAAGATTTAGTATAAAATTAGTTAGAAGCAAACTTATATAGTAGATTTCTGTGTCTTACATTGAATACAAAAACTTTGGATATGAGGAACAAACAGGACCCACTAGTAGAGAGCTGCAAAAGGAGTTCATTAATATAATATCAAATACCACAATGTGGATTTACAGTACTCCCAAGAAATGGTAAACAAATTAATAAAGTTTAACTGTATAAGTTCCTTAGCCTCTTTACTTATCTAATCTTTTCTAGCCGAATCAATTTAATTGTCAATGGAGACATAAAATTCACGTACGACTAATTCATATCTTGAAGTTCACCTATTAGATTTTATAATTACATACATATACAAAATATATAACAACACAAAACCTAGATTATATAGATAATTTAAACAACAAGCTATAGACTATAACTTAAATTTCTTAAAAAGGCTTGGTAAAATCGGGTAAAAACAGATCTCAAGACTTAAAATTCTGTTTCTGCTATATAGAATAACCCACCGCAATGACAGACCAATGGTTGATGTACAATATGGCGTAGAAAAAAATAAGAACGACGAATCGGCAGATGGCGATGGCCACAACATCGAAGAGCGATTTGTAGATGGTGTACTCCACGATCTGTTTGTGGAAGGCATTGAATATATTGTCGCCGTTGATCTGTAAAACGAATGAATGAATCTCAGCTGCATATTATTCGAATAACACGACCACATACCACAATGCAAATGAGCCAGAGCAATGAAACGAAGACCAAGTCGAATGTGACAAAGAGGCAGAAAAATCTCCGAACCACGGACATCCTACCATCCTGCATATATCCGGCCAGGAAGTCCTCCGTAATCAGGTTGATGGAATGTGCTCGCGCTGAAATCAGTTTTACATCTTAATAGTTTCAGCGACATTTGCATATTTAAATGGTTTTATACTCACACATATCATATGGCATGTTGTAGGCACTGTTGCCCTGCCTCGCATTGGCTAAAATCAGCTGGGCGGTACTACGAACATCACTTGGATCCATATTAGACATGGTGAAGTTGGTTTTACTAAACTTAGCTCATGACTTGACTATAACAACATAAACATAAGGTATGACTAACTTTAGGTTCATCAACTGAAAATAACAAACTATGCCAAAGCATTATATGTATATGTACCTTGTTTGCAAACGTAAACAATCGCTGTGTACCAAAAACTAGATTTCAAAACTGGAGCAAAGCCATTCTAGTTATAGATCGGCAGTTACAGATTATCTATACTCGAAAATGATTCGTCAGCTTCGCTTTCTTTGTTTTTTTTTAGGCATAAACAAAACTTCTCATATGGCAAGAACCCGCATAATACGCAAAAAAGAACTCCCCATATCCGGTATACACTATTTAAAAATAGAAAATTAACTCTAATACTGAAAACAAGAGTAACTAGCGGTTTTATTATTAGCGTTTTATTTGTCCTATATTTAAGCCTTTTAATTGCACTATCGGAACAAAAGGAAAACCGAAGAAAACGCAAAAACAGCTGTTTAGTGTGCCGAACTGGGATTATAAAAAAATACCAGCTAGCTAAAAAATACCAAAATTATTTAAGTAACGGTACCTTAAATATTTGAACATTTAAATTTGTATTTACAATCTCTGTTTAATTACTTAAGTGTATGGATATTATTTTAATGTCATCGTAGGGCTTGTCCGTCTTGGGATTCGCCTTTGAATTGCATATGTTGAGAACCACTTCCATGCCGCGATAAACTCGTCCGAAAACAGTGTGCTTATTGTCCAGCCAAGGCTGAAAATGAGAATTAATTAATACCTATATTATTTTAATCAAATAGTAGATATTTACCGTGGGCAGGACTGTTATAAAAAACTGGCTGCCATTCGTGTTTGGCCCCGCATTCGCCATGCTAACCGTGTAGGGACGATCGTGTTTTAAACTCTGCACGAATTCGTCTTTAAAATCGCTCCCCCAGATGGATTTTCCGCCCGTGCCTGTTCCCGTAGGATCGCCAGTCTGCACCATAAATCCCTTGATCACGCGATGGAATATGTGGCCGTTATAGTACCTATTAATATGGTTTAATTAAAACGTTAAGTTCACGGGTGTAAATGCAAATCCTACCCATTTTTCGCATGAACACAAAAGTTTTCCACGGTTTTTGGAACCTCCTTAAAGAACAACTTCATATGGACATCACCTTTCGTGGTGTGCAACACCACGTTCTCATAAATACGTTGCACAACTAGAATAGATTAAACATTTTGTATTAAATTGTTCTTGAAATATTGGATATGGATAACCTTCGTCTTGAAAAGGTGTTAGCGTGCAATAAAAAGTAGGTTAGTTGTTAGTAAACGAACACCAATTAGATAATTCATAACCAAATACCTGTGGCTTCTGGCACCGCGATAATGTCCTCCTTCGAAGGCTTCTCGTTGAATATATCACGATCGACATCCTGCAGATCCGACGGCAATCTTCGGCTGAACAAGTAGAACCGGTTTTTCCTAGTTAAAATAAAAATGTAAATTCTTAAGTTTCATAACATTTGGTATTAGCATTTACTAACTTGTAGGCAGTGCAAAACGCTGTTGGATCATTTAAAATATTTTGCAATGCGGGGTTTTCACTGGCCTCCTGCTCCATTGTTATGGCAGCTTTTTGTCGCTTAATTCTTCCCTGAAAAAGGGCCACC
Organism: Drosophila fuyamai; assembly: GCA_018153365.1. Classification (NCBI taxonomy): domain Eukaryota; kingdom Metazoa; phylum Arthropoda; class Insecta; order Diptera; family Drosophilidae; genus Drosophila; species Drosophila fuyamai. Next base: position 5,657,616 of record JAECXW010000758.1, read on the forward strand.
TGCAGGGGCCGAATGTTGTCCGTTTTTCCCAGAATAGTAACGCAGCGATTTGTTACAACATTAATTACTTTGATGCCTAGCATCGTAGGGTAAAGTAAAAAGTTGCCGGTGCTGTCGAACAAAATATTGAGGGTTGTGTTTTGAGCAGTCTTCTCTAAGTCTCGCTCAGCCGCCATCCTGTAAAGGTATATGAAAAATATCTAATTCAAATGAAATTCAAATGATGCGTTTACCTCCTGCCAAATTCCATGTTGGGCAATGCGTGCTGCGTTTGCTGCATTTGGGTGTAGGTGGCAAGAGCTTCATCAAATACCCGGATCAACTTGCCCGTATTGAACTGAAAAACGCGAACTTTGCGATCTGTGGAAATGGCGGCAAAACGCTTGCCATCTGGTGTGACAGCCAAACCCGTGACTTGGGTCTTTTGTTTGGCGAACTCAAAGAGGCCTTTAAAGAAATGATTACAAATTAATAGGGGGTAACTAAACTTTCTCATTACACCTTACTTGTGTCAAGTTTAGAGTCAAAGTTGACCAGGCGCTGCGGAAACTTGTAGTCGTGCTTGGAGTTCTGCCAGTACTCCAGAATACCGTTTCGATCCACAGAGATGACTGTTTCCATGGCCACATTCAAGCACATGGCCACCACAGGCGCCGAGTGAAGTTTCTCCAAAGTGTTAAGGACTTCTCCGCCTCCTTGTCCGTCGTAGATGTGTATGCAGCTGCTCTCCGAATCCGAACTAAAAGTAAAGTAATCTTTAGTGTGCAGTCAATTGGGTTTAGCAACCTACTGACATGGCCAATCCCTGCACTGCGTCTCCTGGTCCATTTATCCACTCACTGCACTGCGGTGTATAGCCCAAACGAATGATGTTTATCATGTCAAAGTTGACCACATCGAAGACCTTGGCCGTCTGATCCGTGGCCGCCGAGCAGAGCAGCGTGCCACTATCATTGGTAGTTAAAGATTTGATGGGTACTAAAGGATTCATTGCGATAAAATAAGCAATTTAGTTTTTTAAAGGTATAAACAAACCAAGATGACTGCGGAAATGCTTGACAAACTCAATGCCTAGCTCGCCCTTCTTCCAGAACTTGATGTGGCCATCCAGACTGGCGGTAACCACGAAATCCGTCTTAGTGCAAACTAGATGTGTGATTACATCGCGGTGCATGTAGCTTCTTTCGTAGCTCTCGGCATTGGGCAGGTTCTCCAGGTAAATGTGCTCGTAGGGAAGGACTATTGGAATTAATGAGGATAATATATATGCATGTAAGATATAAAATACAAAGGTTTTTATTTACCCTTCTTTTTCTTGGCCGCCACTGGGGCGCTTTGCTCAGAGGGCATCGGTCCGATCCAGGCGTCCTCCTCGCCCTCCGCCTCTTTCTCGTGCGCCGCTCCATTCTGAGGTTCCTCCTCCTCTTCTGGAGCACTGCGCTTTCGATCCTCCTTGGTTTTATCGCTCATTTCGGGGTATAATAAACAAAATCACAAGGAATACGGATAATATTTTGCCGCGGTTTGGAGGGTAGTGTTGGAAAATGCGCTGAAACAGCTGATTGTAGCTTGGGGTGAACGTGGAAAATGGATTTTCTGGAAACGGCTGCCAAAACTCATCAAAATTACAAGCACAATACGGCGAAGAAAATCCAATTGAAACCTTTTTCCCGGAATAATCAGAAAAAAACTTCGGGAACATTTGGAATAACTTTGCCGCCGTTTGCCAAGTAGTGTTGCACAACGACCAGAATCAGCTGTTTTTTGCCAGAGTTGACAGCGCTTTTGTGCGAATGGCACGCAATATTCACACAAATTGCAAACACAACAAGGCACGGAGATTTAAACAAATTAATTGTATATAAAAACGCAAGCCTAGTGATGCAGAACATAGCGGACGAGGAGGGCGTGACGCCCAGTCGCGCGGCAGGGGGCGTGGCCGCCGGTGGAGCAGCCGAGGGCGACGACGGCGGTGGAGGAGGCAACAACAACAGCAGCGGCGGTGGCGGTGGCGGCATCATTGTTTTGAGAGCTGCGCTGGGAGAGAACGAGACGAGAGCGGTAATCAATAAATGGCGGGTTCGCGAGGGACAATTCGTGTCGGCGGCCCAAATCCTGTTTCTCTACCAGCCCGTTGGCGAGGATGGAAAGCCCGGAAAGGTGACTGGCGGCGGCGACTCCTCCATCCAGAGGTACAAGTCGCAGCGCGCCGGGGTGGTGAAGAAGCGGCTCCGCAAGGACGGGGAGCTGCTGGCAAAGGGGTGAGTTTGTGGGTGGCAACTGACAAGTGGGCGTGGGGGGAATGCAATTATGCAGCTCGTATACACACTAACCGAGCCTGTCCTTTAGGGATGCCATTCTGGAGTTGTCCGAGTGCATACACACCACGGTCATCAAGGACATGTGCGCGGACTGCGGAGCCGACTTGCGTCAGAACGAGAATGTGAGTACATACAATCGCCCACGAATACTGAATAATTGAAAACTCTCCACTCGCAGGGGCAGACATCGGAAGCTTCGGTGCCCATGGTGCACACCATGCCCGATCTTAAGGTCACCCAGAAGCTGGCCCAGAAACTCGGACACGACGACACCCGCCGCCTGCTGGCCGACAGAAAACTGGTGCTGCTCGTCGATCTCGACCAGACGGTGATCCATACCACTAACGACACGGTGCCGGACAACATCAAAGGCATCTACCACTTCCAACTGTACGGCCCACATTCCCCGTGGTACCATACGCGCCTGCGCCCCGGCACCGCCGAATTCCTGGAGCGCATGTCTCAGATGTATGAGCTGCATATTTGCACTTTTGGGGCGCGCAATTACGCGCACATGATTGCGCAGCTCCTGGATCCAGAGGGCAAGTTCTTCTCGCACAGGATTCTGTCCAGAGATGAGTGCTTCAATGCCACTAGCAAGACAGACAACTTAAAGTGATTTTACTGTTCCATCAGGAATGTTTTTTGTTTGCACTTTCGAATGATATACTAAAAAAAAAAATGTAATATAGTTTGCAAAAAACTGGTTTAAGCTTAAATCGAATTCGAAAAATATCTTAAAAGTGAAAACAAAAACAGGCCTATAAAATATTATTGCAGCATTTAATTGAAAATTTTTTATTGCAGAGCTCTGTTTCCCAATGGCGATTCCATGGTGTGCATTATCGACGATCGAGAGGATGTGTGGAACATGGCCTCCAATTTGATTCAGGTGAAGCCCTACCACTTTTTTCAGCACACCGGTGACATTAATGCACCGCCCGGAATGTCCAAGAACGAGCTTGACGGTGAAGGTGTCGACTTTAAAGGTTAGTATGCCCAACCACTCACTTCCAATTGTCCCTAACAAATGCCCCATTCCTGCAGAGATCACCGAGAAAAAAGAAGACAAAGAAAAGGCGGAATCCAGCAGCGATGTAAAACAAGACACCGATAAAAGTGACAATACTGTCACAAGTACAAGTAAAGATGACGAGGGGAATGAGGAATCGGTGGACGTTTTCGAACTGGAGGGCGACACTAAGGACGCCGAGATTTCCAACTCCTCAACTGCAACAGAGGCACCCAAAGAGCCAAGCGACAAGTTAAATGGCAAAACAGTCGCAGAGGAAATCATGGTCATAGACGACAGTTCATCTGGCTCACCGGATGCTGAAAAGGCGGCTAGCGATGGCGAAGACGTAGTTGTTATTGATGACAGTTCCAAGGAGAGCACAAAAGCCGAGGTGGATGCTTCACCGGCAGAAGGAAACGAGGTGGTGGCTTCGTCCACCAGCTCGCCAAAGGAGAAGAGCCCGAAAGCCGACGAAGATGTGGCCACTACTTCGAAGATTACTCCCAGCATTCGGGTACCACTCGAGGGACAGAAGCAGATCGAGATCGAAGACCCCGACGACTACCTGCTGTATCTGGAGGTCATACTGCGAAACATTCACAAGCGATTTTATGCCATTTACGACGAGACTACGGAGATACCCGACCTGAAGATCATTGTGCCGAAGATTCGGTGCGAGGTGCTTCGCGGCAAGAACCTGGTGTTCTCCGGCCTGGTGCCCACGCAGATGAAGCTGGAGCAGTCGCGGGCGTATTTCATCGCCAAGAGTCTGGGCGCCGATGTGCAGCCGAACATTGGCAAGGAGATCACTCATTTGGTTGCGGTCAACGCGGGCACCTATAAGGTGAATGCCGCCAAGAAGGAGGCCGCCATCAAGGTGGTAAATGCGAACTGGTTGTGGACCTGCGCCGAGCGCTGGGAGCACGTGGAAGAGAAGCTCTTCCCGCTGGATCGCAAGGTGCGCAACAAAGGCCGCCAGCCACCCGCCCATTGCCACAGTCCCGAGCACGTGGTCAACTACAGCGAGCGGTCGGAGATCTCACCCTCGAGCAGCAAGCAGCAGGAGGAGCAGAGTGGCAATTTCCGTGAAACACTCAATCCGCTGCTGGTCTTCACCAACGCGGACATCGAGTCGATGAACAAGGACTACGAGACATTCTTCGAGTCAGACTCGTCCAGCGACGAGGGCCCTGTAAATTTTGGTAAGTCTCTCACTTGTTGAACTACGTGTCACTTTACCAACTTAAGCCAAGTATTCAAACTAGCAAAATGGCTGCCAAAACAAAAAACTTCCTCAATATTTGAACACACTTTACCTACATATGTATGTATGTACATATATAGAATTTGTTTATTACTTTGGAAGAGATTTTGTTTTCTTGAATACCGACCCTTAATCAGCATGATATTAAATGTAATGTATTTTACCAACTCCAGAAAATCCTCCAATGGACAAGAAGCTGTTAAAGCGAAAACGCGAGGATGACAATTCCAATCGAGCCCATGACTTCTTCACACGAAGCGAGGATGTTATGATCGGAGCACCAAACATCTTGGAATATGAGATAAGCTCAAACGAGGAGGGCGACGAAAATAACGAGGATGCAGATGACGACGATGAGATGCCCAGCGCCAAGTTTCGACGAGGTAGATCATTAAATTTTGCTTATTTCTGACTTGTTATTAACCATTTAATGTTATAGGGGAAGAGCTGCCGTCCGATCTGGAGATTGGGTCCGACTCGAACAGCGAGAAAGATCCTGAGGACGAGGACGACGGCGAATGGAACATGATGGGCGCCGCCCTCGAAAGGGAGTTCCTTGGCCTGGAAGATTAGCTACCCAACTTTGAATTTGACATTTAGAAATTCTGCAACATCCTTGAACACCAGACAGGGACATAAGTCCCCGCATTGGAGGACCTGCTGCCGGTCACCCAAGACATTTCAGTTTCACTGTAGAGCAAGGAGCATCGCAATTAGTTGGGTTTCGTGCTAGAGCATCCGGGTACGCTTATGCTTAGGATCTGTACTGTATGTATTAGCTGTTAATATGTACTTTTAAAGTAGCTTGTAAGAGATTGCACATCGACCGGCATTGCAGGTCCTCCAATCGAAGTGAATTTTTAAATCAAAAACTCTCATTCTGATCTAATGTAAATTGAAGCCTACTGTAAATGTTTTAAAAATAAATTCCGTTTCAGCGGACTAGTATCTAGTGTTTAATTTAAAAACCAATGTACACCACACCAGTAGTTGTTTATTGTTTGCGTTGTGTTTGTAATACAAATCCACATTAAACTTGAACAAATATACGATTAATTTCCAGCTGAAGTTTCACTCTTCGCTACGTTTTGTTGAGAGCGCGCTGCTCCTTGAAGCGGCTAACCCGCTTTTTGGGAGCATGTGAGTCGATGAATTTGCCCTGAGGCAGAGGCTCCGGTGCCGTGGGCTCCTTCTCCACGATATTATGCATGACCTTCTGGTAGGCACTCATGTCGCGCAGGTCGTCCTCCAGTGTGCGCTCTTTTTTCTTCTGCTTCCGTCCTTTTTTTCCCTTCTTTGGTTGCTGGTTGACGACGTGCGGTTCCATTTCCACAGCCTCCTTATTCCGGAGTATCGACTTGGTGGCAGATTCGGGGTCAGTTGATTCTCCCTCGGAATTGCTTGGCTTGGAGAACTGCAAAGCTAGAAGGTTAAGATATATTCTTACTTGATTTAAATGATCTTACCTGGCTTCTGGGATCTTCATAGGCTGATTCGCGCGCAGCTTCGCTCAGAATTGGCACTTTAACATGCTCCTCGCCTTCAAAGCCATTTACATATATTGGAAACGACTGATTAAGTTGTGCCACGTCCTTCTTATATTTCTCATAGAAATCCCCTGGGTTTCCAGGTATGGCACTATCATGATCACTTTTGGGAGAAGGCACAGCATCGGAATGTTTGAAACTAATGTGTAATGTGTTAATTTGTCCCGTGGATTCTTCCAGAATTCGATTGAGCAAATCAAAGTCCTGGACACTCTGATTTTCCTTGACAAACTCTACGTTTCTTTCAACTTTCTGCAATATATCGGAGTTGGTTTTGCACTCTTTTTTATTGACTGCTGGTGGCGGGGGGCTTGGAGGATTAACAGGTTCGTCTAACTTTATAATATCTCTGGAATTCTTTTTTTTTGCATTTGGGAGCATCTCGGCCACAGTTTCCTCACGTCTAAATTCTAGCTTTTCATCGGCGAGAGCAAAGGAAATACGTCGTTTATTTGTGCTGGCTTCAGGTACTACTTCAGGTTCTTCAATGATCTCTTCTTGTGAGTTTTTTTCATCGCCATCCCCTTCCTCGCTGGTCTCCATCTCCTGCTCGAAAATCATGTCCTGCAGATCGTCCTCTAGCATGACCACCACGTTCATCAAGTGAATAAGCTCATCGCTTATAAAGTTCACCTTTTGTATCTTTCGCATTTTGGCCTTGAGGACCTGCAGTTGAGCTCTGAGGAAGGGCTCACGTTCTTCGTTGGGAAGCAGAGACATCTGCTCTCGTATGGTTTGCACCTCCTCTTCTTGGTCCTCATCATCATCATCATCCTCATCATCTGATATGCGTTCTTCAATATCCACAGGTTTTTTAATGCCTCCTACCCGTTTTTTGGTGGAAGTCTTCGTTTCGCCAGACATTAGTTGACGCACTAGATTTTCTGTGCTTTTCAGGCTTTCTTCTGCTTCTGAATTGAGATCTGCGGCTTCGTTTTGCTCCTCAGCCTCAAGCTTTTTCCAGAGCTCCGACTCCTGCTCCTGGCTAATGGTTTTGGTAGGAGGTTCGGTAAGTGATGACTTGCTTTCTGGCTTCACATTCAACAGGTCTTGTAGCTGCTCTTCGTTGATATCATCGGGATCTAGACCCAGTTCCTCCATCATTTCGCGCTCCTCAAGCTTTCTCATTACTTCATCTTCGCTCCCTGGAGGTTCTGCCTGACGTGTGAGGCGCTCTTTTTGCTTTTGTTGACGCACCCGCTCCCTGTGCTCGGTCATCCACTTGTTGTGCGACTCCTCGTTGAAATCTTCCACGATTTCTACTTGATCCCCATTTGGAACCGCTCCCTGTTCCAAAGGGGTATTGAGTTTGTTTCTGAAAGTCAAGTGTAAACATTACTTTTTCCGATTTCTGTAACAAGATCCACTTACTGCCAGAGCTCGGACTCGATTTCCAGCTTTTTCAGCTGCTCCTCAGCCAATTTTAAGCGATGGCGGCATATCTCTTTGGCCTTGTTGGCGGAGCACGCGGAAAAGTAACCCTCGTAGTGACCCACCAGGAGTTCGTTGGTGTGGATCAGCTCGCCGGGCATCAGGGCCTTGCGTCCAATGGGCACCATAACCTCCACACTGAGATTCTGGACGAACATGTCCAAGTTCCGGATGGTGGACTCATTGTCGGATTTGAATGCCTGCCAGCGATCCGTTTCGCTGGCGTTCTTATTGAGGGCCTATCGTGTAGGGTTTCCAATTGGAATCCATTAGTAATTGCATTTAAATATTTAAAATAATATTACCTGTCGCAAAACATCCTCTCGCCGGTCCATTGTTTTTGTTGTTTAGGTAAACAGTGTGACCGTTGCGCGGCTTATAAAATATACTGATTAATTTTTCAAAAATTACGTTAAGAAAATTTGTATTAATTAATTTTTTAATTTTTTAATTGTTTGTATTGTCACAAATATCCCTCATATATTAAAATAACTTAAGATAAAAAATTAGCTTTTCACGAGTAAATAAAATTGAATTTTAAAATTCATGTATATCATTTTATTTTTGATTTTGATGGTAAATATTAAATTAATCATTCAATTTTGTTAATGAACCACTGACCCTTATTTTATGGTCCTTTTTAATACTTAATTATTGAAAACAAAAATTATTCCTTAGTATTTTCCTAAGCTTTATCCATTCACTTAATAATTAATATAAAACTTGTAAAATTTTTCAAAAATCTTTTTTAAAGTCACATATATTTACTATTTTGATTTTAATGGTTACAATCTTTTTCTGTTCTTAAGATTTGTTCAATGTTCCAAGTGTTATATTTCAAACATATAACATAAATTCAACTTAATGGTATTAATCAAAGACAAAATTAAAAATTAAGGAAACATTTTTTTTGATATTTATCTAGCATTCAAAAAATAAATATTGATTTTCATATGCCATTCGAATTTCACAATTTTATAAAAGCAAAATAAGCTTCCTTTTCGATCATCCAATTATATACCCAAAACTAGTAAAGCACCCAATAGCTACTACAGTTTAACTAACAATAAAGATAAGAGCAGATAGCAGGTTGCAAGTCGTGCCATATGCCTGATTATAAATCAGTTCTTTTCGACTCCTAAACAACCAATTTCATTAAGTGAATATCAATCCATGGCCTCCATATGTTGCCATTTGATAAGAGCCAAACAAAAAAACAAACACTGACAAGGACCGTTAACATCCAGGCTGATTACGAAATTAAAATGTGATTGATTTGAACTTTATTAGGTTTCGGGCATTTGCTAAACACAAGCTCACTCGTAAATATTAAAAACGCATCCCAGACTAGCAGGTTGCTCACTACCTGCCTGGACTAAGTCACATTGAACAGATTGCAATATGGGATGATTTCTAGTTCGGCTGGTTCACATTAAGATTTCCACTCATAACATGACCTGGGGACATGGGCTTCTGGTTGATTGAAACGGTATATACATAGAAAATATACAGGGATAAAGCTTTTGTTGTCCTACGCTCCATATGCCTCAGTTGCGGTGCGTATTGGAAGCTGAGCTTCCGAGTACGGGAAAGTTCTTGGAGAGGTCATGCGCCTTCTGGTGGTCCTGTAAATCGGCGGTGATAAGGATCTGTTTGCAGATCTTGCAAACTTCAAGCGTCGGCACGGATTTGCGCTGGGCAGGCGACAAGCTATTCAGATGCTGTTTGTGCACTAGATAAAGTTCCTGGAAATCATAAAAATTATTGAGTTACTTTAAGAATAAATAACAAGTTTCTTAATCAACGGTTCAAACCTGTTGCTTGGTTATATCAGGCAGCATGGCGAGCAGCTCCGGGAACAGATTGTAAAACGAACTTAACATCGCGCACTGGCAGTGCTCGTAATAAGCTTGACCAGAACATGATCCATCTCGGAACTTGGACGATAGCATGCGAAATTCGTTTAATGCCTCTGGCGTTTGCAGTAGGCTCATAACCTGGTCAACCAATTTCTAGACGGGGAACATATGTTAAAATTGTATGCTATTGCAAAATATATTCCCTTACCTGATTCCTGGAACCGGTATCTGGTGGATCGGTGTACGTATAGGGGCTAGGCACAATGTTATAGGACTCGCCCAGTGAGCTAGTGAACGTGAGATTGTTAGGCAGCTTGGCCACCGAGTTGACCGTCACATTGGACACGAATCCGGGTGGTGGTTTGAGCGATCCTCCAGATCCTAAGCCAGGTGGAGCACGTATTGGTGTAGTAGGAGACCCATTGGTTGATTTTTGTTCGTTGTTATTGTTCTTCTCTTTTTGCTTGCCCGCCTTGGGCTGATTCTCCAAATTGTTCTTTTTATCTTTCGCTTTTTTATCTTTTTTGTTGGCCTCCTGGACATTGTTATTATTTACCTTGGGTGCCGGTTTTGCTGTGGGTGTAGGCAGAACAGGGGCAGGTGCCACCTTGGCTTTCCGATTTTCCAGTTCACGCTGCTTCTTTTCGGACGTCGCCTTTGACCAATTTAAGGACCCAGAACCATTGGCTGGCTTTGGCGCATTTCCCCTGCTGGAACTGGCACCGGCACTGGCACTCGGACCCAGGCTGGGAAACTCCGAAGCGGTGAGTTTGGGAGCACTCTTCTTCAATGCCTCTTGACGCGCCTTGGCCTCGTCCTCCTCCTTTTGTACCATTTGCAGCTTATGGAAGTTGGTCGGGTTAGCTACCGACACATAATCGTCGGCCAGAGACCGGTGCTTGGCAGATATATTAGTCATAGGCACTGCTGAACCGCTGGGCAACATATCCTCCTCCAGATTGCGCAAGTTCTTCTTGTTGCCCTTTCCTGGCAAAGCGGGAAAGTCTAGCTGTGGAGCGGCTGCTTTTTTGGGCACGGCTGCTGGTCGATTGGATACATGCAAGAGCATTCCATTGCTGGACGGTGTATTGCGACTCCCGGAAGAGGCCGCCGTACTTGTTGGTTTCTTAAAGACAGCTGCCACTGGATGCTGGGACTGAGCAGCTCTGGCGGCGAGGCTGCTGCCAGTAGGACCGGCAACGCCACCACTATTTCCCCCTCCAAGAGCTGGAAAGTTCTCTTTGGTCCGAGCAAGTCCCGAGGTGCCACTGAGATTGCGCATCGAGGGCGGGGGCGGTCTCACCAGGGACACGCTGGGTGCCGTGGTGGCGCCTCTCAATGTGGGAAACTGTTCCTCGTTGCCAGCATCAATGCTCACATGACGTTGACTACTTGATGGCAAATCGTCCAGGTAATCGTTGTGCTCATCGTTTCTATAAGGATACGAGATTTCGGTAAGATTTTTGTTGCTTTAAATGAACGCACCGCACTTACCTCGCTCTCATGCTGGCTATGCCCTGCTCCGTCTGACCGCTGCGTCCGCGCGGTCCCAAGGTGATTTCCAGCTGCAGGGTGCGCGTCTGCTTGGCCTGTTGCTTATTGAGAGTGTTGCCGTGCATGTTGGCCACGTGCGCCTTGTATTCAATCTCATTGCGAAACGCGCCGACAAACTGCTCGGTGGCGCACTTGCCCTCCTCGCAGAGAAAGTGCTCTTGTCGGAAATGATCCGCCAGATCCGCATAGTCGTTGTAGAACTCGTTGCAGCCATCGGCGTCGCAGAAGTGACAGAAATAGTGCTCACGCCGCAGATGCCGGAACAGCTCATCCCGGTCCAGGTAGCGTTTCTTGCAGTACTCACACAGCGGATGACCGCGATGCGATCGATTGTCCGGATCGCCCTTGGCGTTGTGCAGCTGCAGCTCCGCCTGCGTGTAGCACCTGCGCTCGAAGGTGAAGATCTTGAGGGTCTCCACGCAGAGATCGCAATACAGCAAACTGTGCTCGCTGCGCACATGTGTGCGCAGGCCCTGGAAAGTTCGGTACGGAGGGGCATCGCATCTGGTTTTCAATCGAAAAAGGGGAATCACACTACTAGCACAAAAGCACTGATATGGCATAATTACTTGGGGCAGGGGTGGTCGAGCAGCTTGAAGAACTGCTGCTGAATCTCGGCGCTGCAGAAACCGATGCGGTACTTCTTGCTGTAGAAATCGGAGCGGTTGTTGGCCTCCAGTTCGCGGTACGGAAGTTTCTCCAGCGTAAACAGAACCTGGAAAAGGTAAGAGGTGTTTACATGGCCATCTCTTTACAGGATGGAGATATTACCTTGGATAAGACGTGGCGGCAGATGGGGCATTCGTTCTGCTGGCAGAGGACCCGCATACGGGTGGAGCACTCATAGCACACCGGATGATCACAGTCCCCAATGGAGTAGATGTCCACATTCTTGAAGCACACCACGCAGGCATTATCGTCGTTGCCTACCTGATAATCCGTGGACTCCGGCTTGACGGTAGCGCTCTCCGTGGCGGAGTTGGGCACTCCGGATCTGGGGCGACGATGGTACGACGGCCTGGCCGCGGATCTCGGCTTTCCGTTCTGCATTTTTCTAGAGTGGTTTTGCAGCGAATGGAAGGGGGGAATTACTTGTTGCCAAGGGCACTGAAAGATCGGAGTGCTCTGGTGAATCAGCTGGTGTTTTTCGGATCCCAGGTACTTCCTAGAGTACGATACTGCACTTGGCCAGCGAAATCAATCAAATAAATGGAATATTTGCAACGCCAAACACGAGGCAACATGCACACACGTCAAAAAACTAGAAGGGAAAACTGTGAAATTAGAAAACCCGATTGCGATGGGTTGCAGTTAATCGATAACAGCAGATCGCAGCCCTGGAATTATCGATATTTAGCGGTATAAAGTTCCCTGAATGTTAGGTTTTTTACATATTGTTTGAAAACTGAAGACAAGCCATGTTATTATTTTACAAAGTCAACATTTATTAAATCAAAACCTATAAATTTCAACTAAACCAACTTAACACTTGGTTACCACTGCCATATATTTCGGATGCACTTCCTAGTTTTGTAAGGGTATACAAATTTAATTTAAGACATTCTTTCAAAGGACCTATCTAGGTTACTATTATTATTTGCTAGAAATAGCTTTTATTAAAAACCGGGGCCCTAATCGTTATTAAAAGCTTCCTTTTATGGCATGAATGCCATTTATACTTCTATCGTTTTCTTAAAACTTATCAATGTTAATATATCAGCATTTTCTTAAGGTAATAACTATCTAACCTTTCCCTTTATACACATCTTTACTATTTAAAAAGGTTCTTTTAAAGCTGAGAGCAGAATGAATTGCTAGAGGAAACAAGACTTGAATCACTTTATAGAATACCCCCATTATTTCTAGAAAAAGCGGTTTGATGACTCCGCCAATCGTCTATCGATAGTTTACCTGCAGGGCTGAAGCATAATGTTGGCAGAAATTACAAGGAGTTCATTTTACACTTCACGTGCGGCCGCTCGTCTCTCTGGTTTAATTCCAACGTCATCAGCGGTTCTTACCAATTGTTCAAGACATATTCAAATAGAGCGAAAGCGCACGAAACCATTCAAGATGGCCCTGTACGAAACCGTTGAGAAGGGCGCCAAGAATTCGCCGAGCTACAGCCTGTATTTCAGTGAGTATGCCAAAAAATTCCCGGCCCAATGTGACCCGGCATAACCCTCTAGCTTCCCAACTATACATTTGCATATTACCCGAACCCAATGCAGTTACAGCACAGGGCTTTAGTTAATCGCAGCCGGGCTGATTATGCAACAAGTCAAACCGGACTCTGCTTATTTAACTCGTCGCTTTATCAGCACTATCAGCCGATTTGTCTTTGCGGCGGAACTGGCGGAAATACCAAGAGGTTCGGTCTCTTTGGCCTTATCTTTGTTTATTATAGCTCCCTTATAGCAGATATCAAAATTGAAGGCCAAGTTTCAGTTTACCAATCAAGATTGGCACGCTAATTTTGTGACCTTTGTCTAGACGACGGCCTTTCGAGCACTATCAATCAACTCGCGTGCGCCAGGTGTCATCTATATATCATTTCTCTACTAATTTCTGGCCACTCTCCACAGAAAACAAGTGCGGCAATGTCATCTCGCCGATGCACGACATTCCACTTTACGCCAATGAGGAGAAGACTACCTACAACATGGTTGTGGAGGTGCCACGTTGGACCAACGCCAAGATGGAGGTAAGTCTGGCTTTCTCCAGTTCAATACACTTTAATAATTCAACTATTGCATGTCCGGACCCGAACCATTAGATTAGCCTCAAGACCCCGCTAAATCCCATCAAGCAGGACATCAAGAAAGGCAAGCTACGGTTCGTGGCCAACTGCTTCCCGCACAAGGGCTACATCTGGAACTACGGAGCCCTGCCCCAGACCTGGGAGAACCCTGACCACATTGAGCCCTCCACCGGCTGCAAGGGCGACAACGATCCCATCGATGTCATCGAGATTGGCTACCGTGTGGCCAAGCGCGGCGATGTGCTGAAGGTCAAGGTGCTGGGCACCATTGCCTTGATTGACGAGGGCGAGACCGACTGGAAGATCATTGCTATCGATGTTAACGATCCTCTGGCCTCCAAGGTTAACGATATTGCCGATGTGGACCAGTACTTCCCTGGCCTGCTGCGCGCCACCGTTGAGTGGTTCAAGGTAGGCTTCAACTTCCATTAAAGATTCCTTTGCTAACTCCTTGTATTCCTCAGATCTACAAGATCCCCGATGGCAAGCCGGAGAACCAGTTTGCCTTCAATGGCGATGCCAAGAATGCTGACTTTGCCACCACAATCATTGCCGAGACCCACAAGTTCTGGCAGAATTTGGTGCACCAGAGCGGTGTTTCCAGCTCAATCTCCACGTGGGTGCCATATCCCTAATAGCAGTATCAAACACCAAGCTTAATATCCCCTATTTGCAGTACCAACATCACCAACCGCAATTCGGAGCACGTAATTGCCAAGGAGGAGGCCGAGAAGCTGCTGTCCGAAGCTCCCGAGGGCGGCCAGGTGGAGGAGGTGTCCGACACAGGTAAGGTTCACTATGTTAGATCGAGCTTATAGCTGCTTCACCCGATCCCAAGCAAAAACCACGCTACTCCAACACCTGCTTTAACCAGAAACTTGCACACAAATTGGTTACGAAAACCCAACCTGCATGTTTACTAATAGTTACTTTAATATGTCCAGTTACCAACCAAAAAATCAAATTACGCCACGCTGTAAATACTGCTTAAAACCCAATACATGTAATTGGCTGGCTTGCGTTTGTTAATCGTTTTACATATATATTGAATGTGATGTTGAAATAAACCTTTTTAAAACCATGCCCCTTTTGTTATTGCAGTCGACACTTGGCACTTCATTCATCTCAAGTGAGAGGTCCTCTTGGAATGATTCCACCATAATATCCACGATCTAATCGTTGTCTAATCGAATCGGAAATGCTTGCACTTGTGAATTATTGATATTGAAATAGTACGTTGAATAAATTTTTGCACCGCAATCAAATTCGCTGCCGACTCCTCTTGAAATATACAATTTTTATTTATACTTTACGACTAGATCCAAACAAGTTTAAATTAATTAATAGTTATGTAATTGTAGGGTATATGCAATTATACATAGAATCGAATCGAATTATGCCTTGTGGGGTTTCTCGGATGTATTTTCGGTTCTATTGCCGGGGGTGCAAATGTGGGGAGGTGTGGAACGTAAAATTTATTGCCGTAACAAGTTAACTTAAACTTACGAAATAAAAGAAATGTACAAAATAGTTAGGCGTTATAAATATGTATGTATAGAAATCTTTAAAAGAAGACAAAAATAATTTATTTACATCAGACATTTTGATTCTTGTTCGTTCGTTCGTTTGTTTGTTTGTTCTCTTATTTGTTTGTTGGCTTTCTTTTCTTAATTTGCTCTTGCGCGAAGAACTGAAAGAAATTATTATAATTCTCGTAGTAACTAAAACTAAAATATCCACGAGACTGTTTAGCTGATCGATGTGCATGACAGAGAATAATAAAGATAAATAAAAACCAATTTTCAATTCCCGATATCGGTGCGGATAAGTAACGTGTAATAGCTTAGTAATTGTTTTCATCATTTTTTTTCAACATTTTTGATCTGCTTTCTCTTGTAGCTTAGTCGTTAGTTTAGTTATTTCTTTAAGTGGTACACATTCCTCGGGTCGATCGTTTCCTGGTTGCCATTGTTTCGTGCCGTGTTCTGCCACAGTTATCAATAATACGTAGTGTACTTTAGTTTATTTTAGTTAATAGTTTATAGAATTAAGTAGCTGCTTGTGCCAGTGACGGTGCCAGTGCCCAGAAAATCGCAGCTTACTTGCGTCCCAGGGTGTCGCGCCATTCGTTGTACTTGTCCATCTCCTCGTGCAGCTGAAGAGCCTCTATGCAGGCGTTGAAGAAGGGCGATCCGAAGCATTCTTGCCTGTTTTGAATAGATCGATAGGGGATTAGAAACCTGATTTAAATCTTCATTTTTATATAAAATTTGCTAAAAAACTGGAGCCAAAATGTCAAAAACGCTTTGTGTGCTGTTGGATATACAAGAAATTGCACACAAAAAATACAAATATTGCGCAAACTTATTTTTCCATATTTTTCTTAAAAAAATGTTAAGGAAAAAGGTCTAAATGCATATTTATGCTTGGTTCAGATGCAAAATTCTTGCATCTTACATATATGAAAAAAATCAAAAACCTTTTTATTGTAACAAAAGGGTAGTTTATAATTTTTCACAATAATATTTGGCCAAGTTTGCTAAAAAACATAGAAGCAAACAGGTCAAAAATGCATAGTTATTTAAAGAAAAGGATAATTGATCACAATATTTATGTATATTAAATTGTGTGAGTGGCTAGAAGCCCAAAAATTCACAAAAGTCAAAAATCAAATTTTAATTAAAAAAAAATAAAATTAAATAAAAACGTACCAAAACAAAAACGGTAAGCAGGCGCTTTTAGTCGCGCCAAAAACGCGGGCAAATCGCCGGCTGCTGGCTGTCTCTTTCACATCCTCTATGGCGGTCTCTTTCTCTGGCGACTGTCTGTCTCTTTCGCAGCCCCTATAGCGATCTCTTTCTGGGGTGTCTGGGTCTCTGGCCGCTCTGCGTCTCGCATTCGCATTCTAATTCTCATTTATCACAATTTTGATGCTCTCAAATAGCCAGCGAATGATTATCTTTTATTATTTTACATGGGGTTTTATAATCGTTATTGCCACATTTGTAATGCAGTCCTTTTTCGCGTGTTTTTACCGGGGGTTTTTGTTTGTGTCTTGCACAAATTGCGTTCTTGCGTTTTTTTTTTTGTTTTAACATTTAGTATGGGTTTACTGTAGTCGTATTATGCGGATAAATGTTAGGTTTAGCTTTAGATAGGTATATATATCCTCCTTTCGCCAACAGATTTACGCTAATTAGGGGTTTTATCTTTACAAAATAGCACAAAATTGTAAGTGTAATACATTTGCAAAATACTTTCGGTCTTGTGTGCGGTGTGTGTGTTTACAATGGAGTTGCTTTATATTTTCGCCCTTGCGGGAAATCGCGTAAAACGTTAATTTTAAATGCTGATTTTACAATAGAATACAAAAATAAAAATAATCATTTTACATTACATGAATTAAAAACAATGGATCTCGTTTTGTTTATTTTATATACACAACGCATAACGCAATAATAATAAAACAAGCTAAGAATACTTAAAAATAAATACTTCGGCTTCTATATGGGTGAGTTAAGAGATCTGCGAAATCCTCATCATCATCATCATCATCGCTAATCTCTCACTCGCCCGATTATGTTACTTACAACAAACGCATAACGTTCTCAATAAATTAATAAAAATAATTCGTTTTTAAAAAAACACATATATAGTAAAAACTGTAAGGCATACAGTAATAAATAAGTACGAATTAAATTTGGGCGTTTTAATATTTTAGATTTCTTTGTTCTGGCTCTGCATTTGTGGTTGTAGTTGGATTCCCATTCTCCATTCCACATCATTCGCAGCGAATTTCAACTGTGTGTGTCTGTGTGTAGTTGTGTGTGTGTGTGTGAGGGGAAGGGGGGACTTAGAGTTATGTTTGCGGCCCCATGTTGAAGGATATGGGCGAGCCATTCACTACTCTCAGAAAGTGCTGTAAGTTCGATATTTCCTCTTCGGGTATTAACAGCACTTTCAGGCATTCGCCAAACCATTTTGAATCAAAGCAGTCTTTCCTAAAATTAAACACGAAAATCATAATGAAACACAACGGTAAAGGTAACTCAAAGTCGTAAAGGTAAATAATATATGAAATCAGGAAAATAATGTCGTAAGCGGAAACGAAAGTGGAAACGGAAGTGGAAAACGAAAGTGGAAGAAAGTAAGGTGTCTAGTGGTAAACGGGCTTGTGAAACGGATAGGGCGATCCGTTGATCACTTTCAGATAGTGCTGCAGCTGCGATATCTCATCATCGTCGATCAGCAGGACCTTCAGGCAGTCCCCGAAGGTCTCGTGGACGAAACAATTAGCCCTGCATCGAATAGACAAGAAATACAGATATAGGAGGTTGCACAGAGAAAAGTATCCAAAAATATTTTAAAGGCTTTGCTACAGAAATGTATCTCAAAAAATATGACATGATTACTGGAATAAAAATCCAAGCGAATCTCTCAAAGTTTCTTTAAGACTCATAATGATATTTTCATAAATTGTTATAAAGACAAATTTAAAAATATTTAAGCCTAATCAATGGGCATTAAAATCGAAATTGAATTATTAAATATTCTGATTTTTTAGTTTAATCTCACAAAATAAGCTAATAGATCCAACACAAATTTTAATAGTTTATGCCCCGAGTAAATTAAAACCTTTTAATGAGTGAAAACGATTTTTTAAGTTTGCCATAACTATTTTATATTAATAATTTCGCAGATCAAAGAAAGATTTGCAGAACATCTAAATTGGCAGTTGTCGTTTTTCTCTGTGCGTGAAAGTCAAGGGGAAAGTAGCTGGCTGGGCGAGGAAAGAGCCCATAAAGTTTAGAAATAAACGAAGGTCCCGAGAGCATTTCCCGAGACCCCCGGCATTTGTGTCAGGGCTGACAGCACTTAAGATCATAATTCGACCGAATTAGTATCTTTCTGGCCTTGCCTTGAACGCTGTAAGGGAATCTCTGCGTCGGGGTTGAGTTAGTTAGTACCGTGGCTATATCATATATGATATGATACCACCAAGAGACTTACTTGCATAATCGGTGTATACTCGTCTCGCGGAACAACTGATAGCAGTCCTCGCAGATGCGGTCCAGTCGGAAGAACATGGTCTTGTTGAAGATGCCCTTGCACTCCAGATCGAAGAAATTGCTGCGCTTCGACAGATTGTGGTTGTGTGGCAAGGCGGCGAAGATTGGTATCAAGACGAGAAACAGCACCACCGAGATCTTAATTGTGCGGGAACACATCTGCAAAAGAGTGAGAAACCGGAAATGCATGTAAAAATAGATGCCTATTTATAGGTGCGATCAATTAACTGGCTGGCCATCTGCCCGGACGGTTCTTTTTCCCTCCACCCGACGACCTGGTAACTGGGTAAGCAGATATGGGCCAAGCCAAGATCGGATCGTATCGGATGGTGGAAACTTGCCGCCAAAGGACAGGGGCAAGGGCAGGTTACCCAGGTGGCAATCAAGCTGCCGCTGCTGCCCCATCGTGGCTACCCTATAAATAGACCTCGTCCGACAGAGCCGTCTGCCGACTGGCTAAAAATAATCCCCCCAACCCCAGCCCCATCTCCAATCCCCAATCCCCAATCCCCAATCCCCATCCTCATCCTCCGATCGTCTGCCCAAAGGTGCAATTGCAATTGCAGTTGCTGTCGCTGCCGTTGCCGCAGACGATCTTATCGCAGGAAAACTCTATAAATAGCACCGGCGATTTCAATGTTTATAGCATTATTTGCCATCTGTCGGCGGGGCTTAATTTATGATGTAAGTTTGCCGCTTTGGCGGCTCAAAGGAGAGCCAATTTACGGGCGGACGGGCCCCCAAAAAAAAGTGTATATTCACACAGACCCGTATTTGTTTACTTTGCATATTTTATCAATTTGCGCGCTCGCTCGGGAATTACAGCGTGCTGACACATATATATATATATGTACATATGCACCAAGTCATATCATATATACATCTGTGGCATTCCAAACTATTGAATAATTTGATTAAAGCTGCAAATTTTTCCATTGCGCATTGTGCCAATTGTTTGTTTGCACATGACATGTGTGAAATTCTTTCGACCCCCGTCTGAAAAATTGAAATGCTGAATGAAAACCAAAGCAGACACAACGACGTCGACTATTTTGAGAACAAGTGAATATCAACAACATGAAAGTGAATTTGTAATACCATTTTGCGCTCTTGTGCCAATGATGATTTAAACACATTCAGATTCTTTTATCGAGTTTTTTTCGGCTGTCGAATCTGACGATCTGTGCGTGCTAAGATCTTTAGCAAATTGATTTTTTATTGCCTTGTTGATGCCTTCAATTAAGTTGAGCACATTTTTTGCTGATTTATGGCGGTCGTATGGGAATTTCAAAAATGGGAATGGGGCTTTCGGGACTGCGATTGCGAATGGGATTTCTTAGAAAGTTCATTAGTCGCCAGCCAATGGCCTAGGCCGAAATATATGCATGTTTTTGGCAATAAATTGCCGGACATTAATGGGAATATCCGCCCCTAAAAGTATGCTCCAAATGGGGTTTATTTATTTAAAAAAGGAAAAATTAAATTCACGATAACCATTAAAAGACAATTTAACATTTTGACACTTAAGTGCTGAATTTGTTGCTTAAATTTCTACTGAAATTTAGTTTGGTCGTTTTTTAATGTATAAATTTATAAAAACTCCTAATCATATTCTAAAAATATTTAGAAATGTTTAGAAATTTTGGTAAAAACCAAAAAAGTATACAGGAAGCACTATGATGTAATTCTATTTGTTATTGTATGTGTATCTTTTCAGCGAATTTTAGAGGTTAAAACCCAATGCATTTGGTGTATATTCACGATCATATTAAAAATATTAAATGGATGTGCTATATATGACAAAGATAATATTTATTTGACAACATTTGATGACCGATTGCTTGTTTGTGATGAAACAAATTTTTAATTTTAAGTTATTAGAACAGTATTCAGTTAAGGGAACGTAAGTGTGTCATTCCATATGTCCTCATAGTTATAACCCCTATTAACTATGACGACAGATAGAATAACACAAATTCGTTTAACGAATACTAAGTTTAGCTACTCAGACTTTTTTGCAAAATATTAAATGAGCAATATATATATAAATTTATCATTTCATTTCCTAAAAATATTATTACTGGCAAATATAAAAATCTGAAAATAGCAGAATAATACTGGGTTAACCCCTAATATTCTTTTTTTTAAGTCAATACATTAATTTTCTTGAATATAATTTTGTAACTGATAAACCAATATAATAATAAGTGTTACAAAGTATATCTTTATAAATGACAACTTATTTCTGTCTGAAGTACTCCCAATTACCCACTGCTAAAGTTTTCTTTTTTTCTCAAATAGTGTTATCGGCAGCTGGATTTCCCCCACGTGTGTGGGCGACACTTGGCCACCGCATCGCAAAAGTGCAAGTTGTGGCCGAGTGGGGAACCCAAGCCCAATGATGCCGCATAGTATTCATTTCGTCAGAGATCTCCCGACGACGTCCCAGTGCAAAGTGCAACAGCTTGCGGCGGAGCGCCTCGATTCGAATTTCCCCAATGGATTCGGCTTCGGCTTCGGCTTAAGCATCTGGTGATAATTGGCTTCGAGTTGCACGATTTATGGCATCATCGCTCGGTGCAGGCGGCTATTTTTAACGCTCTTTTGCCGGCCGCATGAATGCCATAATTGATATGCGAAACGCGTCAAAGATAATGTAACATGGGCCGTGGAAGGGAGGGGTTTCACCAAAGGGGGGATTATGTTGTACAGGACAAGGGAAAGTTGAAGGAGAAGTTGAATGAATCGATCCGCCGATCGAATGGCGTCATCATCGTAAAAAGGAGCCAACGAACGCCGTCGCTTTAATCGATCTTCGATCTGCAATATAGCATATATGTACATACATATATACCATACAGCATCTTCGATCATTATTATCAACGGCATGTGCTGGCAATTCGTTTGCATTTAACTTTTGATTAGCTGCCAATTGATTTTATTTGTCGGCCGGCGCTTTGTATCAATTCAAGTCGCGAGCGTGTCGCACATACAAGTCATCCCATTATTCGAATTCCAGCCACTATCTATGTGTCCATATGCTCCATATACTATACATTTACATACGTATTTTCGTGTCCGTACCACTGAATCATTGGAGCGAGTCGCACGCACGCCTCTCAATTGCCATCTTGCTAATGTTGTTGTTGATTGCCGTCTGATTGTACACTATTCAACTGTGATTTGATTGCTGTTTTCGCCGATGGTTTTATTGCCGCTGCTGCCAGGCGACATTGAATGAAGTCATGAGCCAAAAATAATTATGCCAATTATGACAGAAAAACGGATTGTGAATTCTTTTTTGCGCAATAGTTTATAATTATTATGCCCAGGGAATAATTGTGTAGGGGGTATGCTCTATTTAGGTAAAGTACAAAGAGTAAGATGATAAGGTTTTAAATTAAGATGGGAATCTATTTATAATATATTATGAATATGAACCGTATAAAAAGTGTTTCTAAAGTCTTTAATTGACTAAATTTATATATAACCTTGAGCACTTTAAATGGTAAGCCCAATTAAAGTATTTTAAGAATATATCAAGATTCATCTGTTCGATTGTATTTTAAAGGCTGAATTTTAAGGCACTGATTTTTAATAAAATAAATAATAAATAATAATAATAAATAATAGGCATTTCAAGGTCGACTCCCTAAAGCTCGATCCTCTTTTCGAAACGCCCACCCGGAGCTGTCACGAAATGCGCTATTAATAGAATAAATGGTAGGTTCAAGTCCAGCGATTTCTTATCAGTTCCCCTCAAATCCTACTTGGTATGTGGGAAATGTTATCGTGAGATAAATGTATACCATCGGGCATTATGTGGATTATAAAGCGGCACTGAAGCGACTGCAAAACTGTGCATTCTATATGCCAGATATACCTGATTGCGATATGTGTGTGTACCAGTACCGACTAGTACACTGCTACCATATATCTTAACGCTTGGCTACGCAAGCATGGCAAACCGAAAGCCAAAACATAAAACACAGGCCCCCTTCGGTTTTAGTTGTTTCTTTTTTGTTGTTGTTTTACAGCGCAACTAAAAAGTGCTTAGACACGCAAAAACAACACTACTAGCGGCAGAACAACAACGAGGAGCATATATAAACATTCGTGGCGAGACTGCTTGGTACCAGCAACTATATGCTAAACTGGCACAACGGCAACACTTGCTGCCACATTTTGCTGCTGCGCCTGCGCGGGTCACTAAATGCTGCTGTTAATTTGATGGACATGCTGGAGCTTGAGCCTCCTCTCCACCAGCAATTTGCATGATATGTGTCTTCGATTAATATTCATTTATTCATGAAATCTCTGGGGTATGCTAAACAGGAAAGGCCGAATGGAAAACAAAATCTTTCGGACCTGTTGAAGGCAGTATGCACTGGAGAAAACGCTTCCTAAGACACTTGGAAATCTCACCTCACACATTTCGCATATCATCCAAATAAATATTCATGCATCACATGATTATATCACATTCGGATTATATTGCGATTAGATATATGAACAAAGGGGAGGTGTTTTTACTGTAGAGATAAGATGATACTGTTAATTCCCCTTGGTTTTCCATGAATTTTAATTAATTTAGATGATGCATCATTTTATGAGTTATTTTTTGGGAATTTGGGATATTATGAATTAATATTCTTGAAATAGTATTATTAAAAAGAAGTAGCTAGATTACTTATTTTTACCAAATTTACCAAAGATCTTAAATTGAAGAGGAGAATTTTCAGATGGGCCTAGACAACTTTCTGATTTCTAATAGTTATAAAATAAAAACTTGGTTAGATTTTCTCTTTATTAATTTTAAGGTAAGAAATCTTTCTTCTGAATAGACTTTTTAAGATGAAAATCACATTTCATAAGTTGAAATGCTATAAACAGAAATTCATGCCTTGGAGAAAAGGTGGATTTTAAGCAACAATACGCTCATCGTTCTGCGATGTTAAAGAAATTTCCCACAGACACACAAACTGAACTCGTGCCTAGTGCAATAGACACACTTTTTGTGGCAGCCCCAGGTTCTCTTGAATAATTCATCAATGGGGGACCTGGGCTAATTTGGTTTAATTTCCGAACAATTTTACATCCTCCCCACTTACAGTGACTGCCGCCAATGCAGCGATTCTATGGCTTCCATCCGCGGGACGATCGATGGAGAGGGAGGGCATGGCTCAGAGTCAATTGATCTGAATATATATCCAATTGATATTATTGAGATTAATGGCGAATGGCCGTTTCGCAATAGATCTTCGGCGTCTGCCAAAAGGCAATTGGCCGCGCACTTCGAGTGCAGCTCGTTTTGGTTAATTCTTGGATAAACAATCGCGATGTTTAGACAGCGATGACAAAAGTCAGTCGGCAAACAGCACGAGATATTCAAACCGAAAAAATCCAAATAAAATAAAAAAAAAGAAAAGTAAAACAGAAACGAGAACGACGCGCGAGCAATCAACTTTTGTTGGCAACACAAAAATAAAACTGAAGATCGCGAACGGCTGTTGAGGTTGGATGGCTATTGCTACCGCTTTGCTTATCAGGCGGGTCCACACAGATACACACGCACACACCGAAGAGCAGGCGACGACAGCGAGTCTGGCGCAGTCGGAGAAAAAGTATCTGAGTATCTGAGAGATCGCCGCGACTGAAAAAAAAAAGAGAGCGAACAGAGCCGTTTGGCTTTGGAACACCCAGGCGTATACGTGATGTGAATGCCTATCATTTGAGCCGCAACACAAGCGGAGTTGGCCGGCATATAAGCCGTTAAGAAAAAATCACTGGTGAGCGGCACTTGTCCTGGCACGCTCATGGAATATCTAATTGCCATCACTAAACTAGTTTGGACCCGCCCAGCTTTCCCCTGCCGCCCCGACCCGCCCCCAATGGAAAAGTGAATTAATCAGGCATAAAACGAGCGAGACTGCAACTAAATTTTCCACTTTGCCTAGGGCAAGTGGAAATTTCTCAACCGATTCTATCTGGTTAACAAAATGAGTGACTAAGCGGTTCGAGTTAATTGTCATAAGTGAAGTAATTTCCGCAAGTTCTTTGAATAAATTAACCACAAGTAGTTTATTGTTTTTATGACGCCTTTTAAAGGCGTTTTAATAACCTCAAGGAATTCATTGCATACATTTGGGAGTTGTCTGAAACCTATTATTGTGATTGCTTCATTGACCAGCGGAAAACTAAATCTTTAACTTGGGCTTTTCTATATTTTTCAATATTTTTAATAATTTCTAGGTACAGTCTTCATCACCACTGAACTCATCTTTGAATAAATTACAAACAGCATGATTTAAATTTCTTTATCATTAACAATCTCAAGTCCTCCATTACTAACACGTCGCTTTTTTCTTAATTAATCAATTTTTCTAGAACTCTCTGATAAGGAAACAAGATTTTTCATATTTTTAAAAATTAGTATTATATCTAAACTTGGAAATGAATTCTTCTGTATATTTTTATTAATTTATAGAACTTTACAGCACACACTTATGTGATAAAATTTATTTTTATATCGCACATTATGACTAAGCCAGGGACAAGTCTATTTGTGCGGTTTCTATAATCTTCAAGTAAATTAAATAATGTTCTGAAAACATCTACAAGCTGAAGTGTATTTTTAATTATAAAAACATAGGCTTTTTACTTGTAAAAAGTTTATATAAACTATAATTTCTGTATAGGTCTATAGCTACTTGTAAATTTCTTAATGTTGTAATAGTTTTCTTTTGAGAAATTAATACAATCTCACATTCCGTATCCCTAATATGTGCCTAGTTTACGTAATAGCATTGTTTTTAATATTATTCAATACTTCTAACATTTTTCTGTCAACCCTTTAGTTAATTAATGGAATATTATATCCCGCATCACTCATACGCCATGTTGCACTGGCCCACCAATTAATCTGCCAGCTCTGCAACCATTTTCTGCCTGCTCCGCTCCAACGTAATAGCAACCACATGCGATCGAGAAATGCAGCCGCTGGCCGCTGGCCATATTGTATCTCCTATCTGCTGCTGACGTTGTCGCGCGATTTTGCCAGCCAGTTGGGCGACCATTTGGCACAAACAGACTGACAAACTCGGACTCACATAGATACTCTCGCAGCACTCACACACGACAATTGGCTTTTTATTAGTTTAATTGAAAGCAAAACAATTTAGCATGGCGAACTGGTTTCAGCTCGTTTTCCAAATGCACGCCAAATTATCATACTCGACTCGAGGGGGGGTTTGTTTTTTTTTGTTTTTTGTTATTTGTTTTTTTTTTTGTTTTTTTTTTGTTTTTGCAACAAGGCGGCCAACTTTGAGCCAACGTTTGAGTCGGAATTTGTATCTTGTATCTTGAATCCGAATGTGAGGCAGATGTTGGGGCAGCGGCGCACAGAATCGTGTCACACGTTTCGCTCTCACAAATATTTACTTATATGCTTTGAATTCGCGTATAAATAAACAAGTCCATTGAGGAAATTATTTGCAAAGTATTCAGTGAGAAAGAGGGGGAAAAAAAAGTACAAAAATGTGCAAGCTGATCGCCTTTTTGCTGATTGTGCCAATTTTCAGTGTTTTTGTTGCTGGTGGCGGGCTGAGCGCTTTGTTTTAAATAAAATCGAAAAGCTTATAAATCACATAATTAAGTTTTGCCCCTTCGATTCGGACCCGATCGGAGTGTTATGGCTACGTGAATCGTATTAATGAAACGTAACCCAGCGGGTGTTGAGCTCTCGATAGGGCCATTACGCCCCGCAGCTGGACTTCTCATCCCAAAAATCTGAAAAGGAGGGAAAGCGGTAAGGGGATCACCGATCACCAATCACCGATCAGCGATGATGATGGCAAGGTGTGGTTTATTTTCGGTCGCAGGCGATCGCGAAATTCGCGGAATCCTCACTCACTCAGAATCACACTTAAGCTGATTAAAAGTAAACGGCTCTTGAAGTCACAATCAAGGGGCTTAAGTTGGAATTAGAATATAGAAGTGAAAGTGTTTGGAAGTCTCAAGAATTAACAATCAAGAGGCTTAACTTGGCAGGAAAATATAGAAATCAAGGTGTTTGATATTAAAAGAATTATTTAATTACAGGATTAACAATCAAGGAAGACTTTAAGACGCTTAACTTGAAAAAATGACATAGAAATGAAAGTGTTGGAAAAGCTCAGGCAATAATTAACTATCGAAAAGATATTTAAGAGGCTTAACTAGGAAAGAGAAAATACTGGATATCTAGCAACTTAACAATGCCAACCACTAGTGAATGAAAATATTGTTTGAGTAAACCTCGAAAAGATCATGTTAAATGTACATTCATTTAAGAAAATTAATTTTAAAATAAAATATGAGGAAAAAAATTACACTCGTGGATTATCAAATGTTGTCATTAATAATCCAAAATTTTTTCCGGTATAAATGTTTTGCCAAATTTCGAAGAACGTGGCGGTAATTAACAAAACAAAAATACACCCCAAAATATTTGAAATATTCCAAAGTGACGACCTATATTTGAGATTTTTCTTAACAATTTTGGCAAACACAAGTGTGCACAAAAACCATACCGCGAATGTCAAACCACGGCAGCCGAAACGGAAATGAGTCATTGGCAAGGTGCGAGGCTATCACGACCAAAGAACCAATTACAATGAACGGCCATTGAACGATCGGGTGTTAATAAAAACGAGAAAAAGAAGCAGCAGATAGCAACAGCAGAATTAACTGGCTATAACCAATAAGTGCACTGCCTGACATACAGATTCGGCCAATACAATCACTCGTGCATTCCGAGAATTCGAAAAATGCCCCAAACGAAGTGATGCACCGCAAAAAGTAAAGGACTAAATATAAAACTCATTTCGTGGACGTGAATAGTCGTATGATATCACTTATGTTTCTTATTAAGAAAGTTATTTTTAACCGATTGACATTTAATTATACTAATCAAATAGAAATCTTAAAATCCAGTAATATCTTTATTTTTTCAAAAGTTAATAAATAAAGATCTAAATAGGTTATTATAGTATGTAAGATATTGCGATAGGCTTTTTAAATTGATTTACTCTGCAGCAATAAAATAAAATACATTTAACAAAATTATTAAGCTTTTTTATGAAAATTTACAAAAAATGTTTTTTTTCCTGTGTTAAAATCGCATAGGTTGATTTATTATTTTGGGTTTTTCGCATTCCATTCGGGTGCTTGGCTTGGTTTTTCCATTGGCCAATTCTCTTGGTCTAATAAGGTCACCTACAACTCCAAGCCGCCGCAACAACTATTGCGATTGCAATTGCAATTGTCGTACGGCCAAGGACGGAAGAAATGTGCGCGAGGAGATCGGGCCAGTTGACGTCAATTAAATTGGCTAAATGCCTGAAACTAGTTTCAGCCCGCTCCCCAAGTCGATTACATGACACAAAATCAATCATTAACATTTGTATATCGCAGACATACTATAGAGGTATACGTATTTGGTAACCTGTCGTGGGTCTCCAACTTTTTAACTTCGACGGGCCCCCGTTTTCAGCCGCCTTCGTTTTTGTTGTTTTGGCTGCCGCTGTTATTATTGTTATTGTATATTGTGAAGTTTTTATGACGTTTTGTCAATTTGTTGTTTAATTTTCATGGCTTATTACAGCATTTTATTTGCCTGCTGACATAAGAACCCATTAATAATTTAACGATCATTTATTAATAACAACAACAACAACGGCAGCGAGAACTAATTGAATCGTTCAGCATAAATTAATAATTATATGTGGAGATATGTGGATTTTATGAGTGGTTAGAAGTTAGCGGGGCATGGCCATAAAAGGCGAAAATTAATTTTATTTGCAGACAAGCCATAAAACCTGATGGTTGCATCAGCCAACTTCAATGTGAAGTGCTGCTTATGATTAAGAGTAATTTCCAACCACAACAGTCAATATACTCCAAATTCTTTGAATTAGTGTTGAGTCATTGGAAGCGAATATAAATATAGCAATAAGATAACATAAATGAAGAGGCATAAATGAACAGGTGATGTGGATAAAGTGTAAGTGGCTTGTAATATCAGAGTGACTAAGATTGTTAATGAAGCCTTCTCTGAATGGGAATCCCTTTTTTCGCGTTTGTCTCACTTTCTTTATGCTGTTTTTTCAAAAACTTTTATATTTATAAATTTGTTCAGCATTTAGTCCTGCCATTATAAGTATGCCACAAGTTAAGTACCAAATAAATAAACAATCGAAGAGGCAAGCAAACTAACCGTCAGCCACAGAGTTTTGGGGCATTGAACTGCATAAAATAAGCCAAACGACAAGTCGGGAACAGTTGGCAGATGTTATAAGGCGCACAAACATACAATTATACGTAAGCATCGCCCAGTGTATATACATACATACACGTACTCGCATGCATGCTAAAAGCATATGCATATTGTATATTGTATGATATATGGCCAATGACTGTGGCGCAGGAGAAGCGGTCTCTTGAGTTGCCAACATCAAAGTCGCGTATCTGCGAAATACATTTGTATCTGGACTCTGGTCGTCGTATCTCCTGCCACACATTAACCCCGAAGAGATGCGCACACGCCTCTAGTTGAGTGCGCCGCAATTGCTTTTCAATTAGCCAGAGTTGCGGAGGAGGATCTCTGCGATCTGGGATGCGACTGAGGTGGCGCGTGGCAGTGATTTATCGCAGAATTCAATTAGAGCCACTTCAGTCTCTGGCAAGCCGCAAAGGCGAAGGTCAATCCATTGACCGTTGACCAATAAACGATGGGGTAAAGGAGAAAGATGGCGATTTGAATAGAGCTTTATTGAAAAGATCTGAAATTCAAAGCCATTTAACAGAATATTGGCAAGCAAACATGTTAAAGTGCACTTAAAATCCTCAACTAAATCTTTTCTTTAAAGAAATGCTTTTTTATATATTTTCTTATACATATAGAACCTTTAAAGAAAATAAGTTTTCTCAGAAGATATGGTTTTATAATGCACTTTATAGAAATCAAATAAATAATTTGGGACTTTAAGATTGCTCAAATTGTAATTTAATTTTTTAGAATATTGGCAAGCAAACAAGTTAATGTGCACTTAAAATCTACATTCAATACTTTCTAAGGAAATGCTTTTTTGTGCACTTAGAAAATTAAAGAAAATAAGGTTTCTCAAAAGATATGCTTTCTTGATGGATTTAAACGAATTCAAATACGTAATTTAACAAAAAATCCAGTTTCTCGAAAGATGTTTAATAGGAATTAAATATCTCAATTGATTTCGAGGAAATCACTGATAGATTTACAATTTATAACTGAGAAATCGAGGTCGAAACTATTTAATTAAAATTAGGTTTTAACTATGAAGTTCAAATTTTAAGACCTGATTTCCGGATTTAAGATTTCGATGGGGTTTGTAATAGGAAAGAAAAACCGGTTTCACAAAAGTCACATTGTTCCCATAAAATATATTTTTACGATCTTCTAGGATTGGACTATGGTCTCATGTGGTCCTAAATAAGCAATCGATTCTTTGATTTGCCAGCCCGTCAGACTTGTCAATTGACCTGAATGTCTCCATTCAATTTTCCCTTCAATTGACGAAGACTTGGGAGCTGCTGTTTCAGCTCAACTTTTCCACTTGCTGTCCGATTCTGCACTTTGATTTCAACGGCTGCTGTGAAGAAAGCAACTTCATCATGGTGCTCATCATCCGCCTTCTGGATCATGATCTTCGCAGCGATCGAGAGTCTTTTCAAGTTCATTAACATGACACGGTCCCATCAGCAGCGATTCCATTCCCCCCCCCTCACACACCCCCTCTCGATTCCGTTCCTGAACTTGAAAAGTGCAGTCCCCCAGACCACGCCCCCCATTTCGAAAGAAGGCCCTTTGTTGGGACAACATGTTGTTTGTATTAAGTACTATATATATGCAGAGTGTTGATGTCAATTCTTATGGCCCGACCAGATTGATACTCACATTTAGTGACAGCTTCTTCATAGCGAACGATTTGTGTCTGTTTCTTTTGGGTTGTTTGCTCTCTTTTTTTTTTTAGAGAGAAAGAAGTCGTTTGTTTGCGTTTCTAATTATTGTATAATGTCGAAACTAAATGTTTGCTTAAGTACTTTTGTTTGCTGTTTAAGTACTTGGTGTAACACAGTTTGGTTTTATTGTTTGCCTTATTAGGGTTTCCTAGTTTTTAAGTTGTTTGGCCGCAGTTGTTTGCGTTTAATTGTGGATTATCTAAAATTAAAATAAATACGTTAGCACTGCTTTCCCACGAGCTCGGTTATATTTTCTTTGATTGACAGCGTCTAATTCGATTTTAATCACTCTTTCTTGTGCAATTTGGATTACTGATGGCAGCTTAAGCAAAAGATTGACAGCAATCACCGATCAAAGTCTCGCGGCCTGACGTCTAAATTTGCCTTTAAAATGTATTCTTTTTTGTTCGTATTCCTTATAAGTCCATATGTAAACTGGCATGATCGCTGATTGTCATTTATTGTTATTAATGTTGCTGCTGCCGCTGCCGTTGATTAAAATCATTTATATGCATCGGAGATGAACGGGTTGCCGCTGCAGCAGCAAAAACAGCAGTAAAATCAGCAGCAGGGCCCAAGTTGCTACTGCTGATGTTGATTTATTTAGCCGGTCCGATCGCTTCGCTGGCTGCATTTAAAATGTCGGAAGTGTTTGCACGCAAAAAATAAATACAGCCACATATAAAGCACACATCATACCAGAAAATGTGTGTGTTGCGTTTCTCAGCATAAAATATATATTTCCTGTTGCACACGCACTATTAAAGCGATGGCAGCGATAGACGCCGGCATTTAATCGCCGAGATTTCGAGGAAATAATTCCCCCAGTCGGCAGCAGGGCCTTAAAATTCGAGCTCCGAATGCCAGTCCCTTGGGACTGTCTGGATGTATGGGTGTATGGGTCCACTTATGACATCATCGCCGGATCAATATCGGTCGAGTATCAACGAAAGTTGTTCTGGTCGCTTGACAACGACAACACCATGCACCATATAGCACAGACGGCACACACAGCACACAGCACACACAGCCACAACACACACAGAATGAAATGGAACAAAAAAGACTGACCAGCATGAGGAGAAGCAATAACCAAAAGAAACCCAGATTGATGCTGCTGCTGCCGCTGCTGCAAGGTGGCAACATCATGCGAAAAGGGCAACAAGGCAGTGGTGATTTGATGGCCATAACCAGCAGGTAGTTTTGGCTACCCGCTTCTCAGCCTTCTGGCAATTCGGTCAACTGATGCAGACAAAGATTACAGATTACAGATTACGAATTGCAGACACAATTGGTATTTGGTATTGGAAATTGGATGTTGGTTAAAAAGCAAAATACAAAGCATGCCCTGCATTTACAAACGCATTAAGCTTATAATTGTTATTTAATGTTTCCTCTTTTTTGTTTTTTGGTCCCCCAGTATTTTTCCACATTCGATCGGGATTTGTGCCATTTGTGATTTTTTTTATTTTCGCTTAATTTCGCTTGATGTTAATTGCTGCCAATCTTGAAAGCTGCTCCAAGTTCGAGTTGTATGTTTTTTTGTTTATAATAAAACGTTAAACGTTTATTACATTTTCGTAATTCTGTTTGTTGTTTTCGGAGGAGGGAAACTTTGCGTCCCGTTCGATTTTTAGTGCTGGGCACCGACCGGCACGAGATTGCGGGGTTACAGGTTATAGGTTGCGGTTTGCACCGTTTTGCAGGTGACCTTTTCGAGCGGTTTTTTTTGGCTCTTTCACTCGCGCGCTTGCGTTTGGTAAGACTGTAGAAACACTTGTTTGCTTGGTGTAATTTTTTTCGGACACACACTTTTTGCCCTAATATTCTTCGATATATGGAAAAAGAAAAACCGAAACCGGAGTATCTCAACTTGGCTGCGATGCTTACTTGTTGCTTCGCGTTTAAGGACTACGTCGCAACTCGGCGGTAACATTGTATTTTAAGTGAGCGTACCGCTGCGCAGTCGACGTCGCTGTCGGCGGCGACGTTAGCAGCGCTCTCGCAGCGCTTGAGACTGTATCTGCATCTGTATTTGTATTTGTATCCGTATCTGTGTGTTGTGCTGCTCTTGGGCGATCCAATATGTTGCCGCAACATGTTGCTGCAACACAGCGATCTCATAGATACAGATACTCTCTTTTTCGTCTGGCTTTGCTCTCTCTCTCTTTTTTAACCACTTGCTTTCGCCGGTATAACTGTTCTTGGGTCCGTAGGGTTTCCCCTGTTTATACATATATAATACCTAATTGCTAATCAATGCAATTATCTGTAGCGGTAATTGCAGAGTAATCTCCATTGTTTGGCGCGGGAATGGGAAAATCTTCGACCGAAAACCTCAAGTGAACGATGACGAGGCTTTTTTCACCAACAAGCCGGAACTAACAATATGTGAACATAGCCTAAAAATAAGTCCTGAGAGAATATCTTTCATAAATCTTAGCTAGTGTAAGCTACGACAACTTTTGGAAATTTAAAAGTACTCAAAATAGTCATTGAACATAATATAAAAAGGTTTCATTAATTTGAAAGGACAAAAAGTTAAGCTGAACCAAATTTATGACTTCAAAAAGGACATAAAATAGTGAAACTAATCAAATTACACTACTTTTGGGTTCCGCAAAATTATTATAAAAATTAATAATGGGATTTTACTTCCTACTATTTTTAAATTACTTCAAATTGGGCATGCACTATTTTCAAAAAGAAATTGTATTTATTAGGAAAATGTTTAATTTAGCATCTTAGTGTTATAATTCGATAAGAATAATTTTATAAATATTTAATTTCCAAAAGAAGTTACATACTTACGATAAGGACCTTATTTTAAATCGAATCTGAAACTCCCATTGAAAATAAATAGATAAACAAGATGCAAATAGCCTAATAAAAAGTTCACTTGTAATATTACTTCAGGTATATTTGAAATAACTCTATTTGAGACCTAATGGAACAGAATCCCTAAAAAGGGTGTTAATCATTTTGATGATATTATGCAACCTTGCTAAAATTGCGTAGATCGGCGCATCGTCACTTGGGTGACGATTTCATTTTTGTTGATAAATCTCATTAGACGCAATTAATCATGCAATCGTACTTTTTCACCCCTCTGGACTTCCCAGCCTCGCAATTGCTGTTATTAAACAGAACCGAATCCAATTAATAACCAATTTTGGTCATTGCCGTATTGGGTGGGATATTGCCGCCCAATTAGCATAATTCGATAGCAGGTGTTGTGGTCAGAGGATTCCGGGGGTACTTTACACGTATTTATTCTGGGTGACTCAGTTTACCCATATGAACTGGATTCCAAACAAATGGAAAAATACCGATCAATGGAAAAATATTATCCAACGGGGTTCTGTAATGGTTTATGATCACTTATATAACAGAATTAGATTTTCTCGTTTATATTGTGACGATTATTCTTAGTAAGGTAACGTACTTTTTTAAGCTGACTCACGGGTTTCGAAATTAAAATTTAACCTGTCTTGGGTTTTGTTTCTGAACCATTTATACGATAGAGTAAATTAAAGTTGATCTTCAATGCTCCGAATAGTATGCAATACGAAATGACACACAAATCAAGATGACTCTAATGACTCTATTAAAGGCTATTAAAGTAAATATACAAAAATTGTTTTCACAACGATACATTGGAAAAGTAATTAAATAACAAAATTTCATCCATATAGGATCTACTTGCAAAATCTGACGAGTTCAAAAAGGCGTGTTTTTATATTAATAAGACATAGCGATAAGTGATATATTAAGCTAAAATACAATATATAATTTAACTGAAATATACAAAAGTTATTTTAGGTAATGCTAATGCCAGATTTAATCAAATAAAACAATTTTACATAAGTAATTTAATAAAACAATTTCATTCATCATGATCAGATTAAAGAGTTTCCCACACGCAAGAGCTGATCAATTGGGATGTGAATAATACATACATTATGGCTGTGGCATAGCAACACTTTACACGCACACACAAAGGAACATAATGGGGCACCCATTACAGATTTAAGTAACGGAACCGGAAATTGCCTTAAGAGAGTCTTGACTTATACATATATAAATGTAAGCACACTCACTTGGACTTAAACTGAAGCACACCCGAATTTCTGTCAAGTAAATAAGTATTTTTCCCAAAAGCTTCACTCGCTTAAACTACTGACCTTGTAACAATTTCTTTTTACACGAATTGGTGCCCCTCATTTAAGATACGATTTAAGTCGGAAACGTAATGCAGGGCCAGGGACAGGGCCGCAGACTATTTACGAATTCACTGTACTTGATCATGCCAGTGTTATTAACCTCCAAGTGGGCCAGACCCGCGATTCGAACAAAAGCTGAACTTGTAAAAAGGGTGTGAGACCGCTAAATGCAAATGCAAACAATCAACAAACGGATATATTCGCGAATATGATCACAGTTGATCACAGAGAAGATGTTCCTTTTATTAGGACTGCTTTAAAATAAAAAATTTCTCACAGGATTTATAGTCTTAGGATACTACTAATCTACTAAACAATTTTTGATGTCAAGAATTCATCCAATATTTAAAATTATTAAATAAAGATAAATTCAGTTTATTCGTGAATGGTATTTAAAGTTATAGTTTCTTGTATAGAGCTTATGAATTTTGGATACAACAAATTTTGCGATAAAATTAAGTATACGTTAAATTAATGGATTCTGATTAAGACCCAATTTTTCAGAGTGTTGGAATGCGAAATGGTATTTTAGCTGCTCTTACCTTAGGCGATTGTTTCGGGTTTGGTGCGGGGTTTTCTGTGGACTGGGCCACCCAAACTTTCGGATGCTTAACGCTGATATTATTGTGGGTTCTGCGGGATCTCTCGAAGTTCAGGGGGGTATTGGGGGTATTGTTGTTGTTGTGGGGCAGAAACGAGTTTGTTTGCTTCACTTTTTTTTATGAAGTGAACTTTTTTATACCCGCGGCGACTCTCTGGTACTCGAGTTTATCGCCATTTTGTGTGGATTTTGGTTAGGTCCTTGTGTTTATTGTGTTTGTTGTGTTTGTTGGATGTCCGCTGATAACGCGTCACAGGGGGCGTCATA
The DNA here is from genome assembly GCA_018153365.1 of Drosophila fuyamai. Taxonomy (NCBI): domain Eukaryota; kingdom Metazoa; phylum Arthropoda; class Insecta; order Diptera; family Drosophilidae; genus Drosophila; species Drosophila fuyamai. Next base: position 5,693,564 of record JAECXW010000758.1, read on the forward strand.
AGGGGGCGTGCCCAGAGCGAACTTTTTGATTGCTGCTGCTTCCACTTCATTCGCTCCACTCTCCGTCGCTCCCCTTTCGCATTTTCTTACGGTTCACACGCGACACTCTCTGCTTTCCACTCTCAACTCTCACTCTCCTTCGCCCACCGATTTGTATTCGTGCGTGGTGAAAGAGCAAAGCAAAACTGGCGATAATCGCAGCAATGAATGGAAATGAATGTGAATTGTCGCTTGTTTGTTTGTTTGTTTGTTGTTACTGTTGTTTTTGTTGCTGCTGGCGGTAACTGATCTACACGCACTGGAAAGAGGGCTGGCCCACTCCCACACTCTCGCTTCCTCTCTCTCACTCTTTTTTAGTGACATTCAGTGCCAGGAGGAACTCGCACACTCACACACACGCACAGGGTGTATCTTTGTAAATATATTTCCACATAATTGACACTCCACATCGATGTTACAATTACAACTGCACTGCGAACTTGCAACGCCAGCGCAATTCTCACGTTCGCACTGATTACTTACACACATACATACTATCTGTATTTGCGTATTTATTTAGCTCACATATATTTTAGCTCAAAATATTTGCATATCGGTTGGATAGCTATATCTATAGCTATAGCCAAGGCAACGGAAGCGATCGCGACACAAGGATTTTCCGGCGAATCCAAAGGAAAAACAAAAAAGAGGAAAAACCCCAAACCGCATGAGAAGCGAAAGCAGACTAACTGCAAACATGAAATGTCAAAATGCTGGAGACCGTTCTGCCATGCACACCATCGCACACATTTAAACACAAACGCACACCGACCACACGAACATCATGTGAGGGGACGAGGGTGGTGCGAAAAGTTTGTCAAAAGTTACACCGCCAAAAAATATACTGCCAAAATAACACAGACTAAATTAGAACATGGTGACTTTGAACATTTTCTTCTTTGTTTGAGTTCCTGAATTCTATGACAATTGCCAATAAAAAATATTTTAGGCGTTGACCAGGACTCTGTTGATAGCAGGCCATTGAGGATAATTTGTTAATTACTTATGTTTATTAGACCAGGAGACATAGCTGGATCTTTCATATATTATAAAATATTTTTAGAAATTGGGATAAACAAAAAATATATTGCGTGCCATAAAATCTCTATATAATTAATAGTATTAAAAAAAGTGTCTGAATATATATGTATCCAAGGGCCATTAGGGTTCAAAATATATCGTAGCATACTTTCAGGAGCCTCTATTAGTGATTACTAGCCCCTAGAGATTTTATGTATCTGGTTTGTAAAGCTTAAAATAACTGAATTGATATCTCAAAGATCGCCCCACGTTGGATATATGGAACGCTTATTGCTCGAAAGAGCACGCATGTGCCAGCGGTTTGATTCGCTTTTCGTTTCGTTTTCGAGTGTGTGTGTCTGTGAGACAATGCGGCCCCAAATCTTGCCCACTCACCCCACTGTACCACCACCCCCTCGATTACCCCCTTGTCCACCCCCTTTTCCCCTGGAACGAGGAGACAAGCGCCTCTAAGGGGTCTTTAGACGAACAAAGGAAGTGGCTCGAGGGTGATAAGTCCACATGCACATCCATATCCATATTCACAGCCACTTCCATCGGCGAGTCATGGTCGTTGTTTATCGGATTATCGGGGTATTTGGCCCCCATTCGCCTGCATTGGCTCCCCATTCGACGCCCCTGTCCACTGACTTCAGCTCACCGTGTCACAAATACACACATGCTCACGTTCGCTAATTGAAATCGAAGCATGTAACTGTAAGTCAGGCTCTCGCAAGGAAAACGTGAGCATAAGCCGCTCTCTGTCTTTTAATTGGAGAGCGGCTCCTCCCACCTTGGAAAGTGCGAAGAAGAATGGCAGTTCGGAAGTTCGAGTTGCCTGTAAATGCGATGTAAGGCGAGTGTAAAAGTTTGCGTCGCAAATTATTGCACATTTCCGTTCTATCCCACTGTCCGTCCGCCCGTCTGATTCTCCGGCGGCTTGTCTTTCCGTCCGTTTGCCCCAGCACCCGCAGAAGCTAATGAATGCAACTCAATTACAGACAGACTTCTAAAAGTCGAACTTGAAAAATTGTTCACTGGACTAACTATGGCCTTATTGAAATAAGATCTGTTAAATAAATAAGTAATTTCAAATGATATGTTAACTATTATTTATTTAAGAATCCTGTGAAAGGCTCTTATTTTTAAACATTAGTAATGAAAATAATTGATTTCTTAACTATGAAAATAATTTATTTGGAAAATTATGGGTTTCTCGTCTATTAACTTTTTAAAACCCTAGTTTTATTTAAAGACCAGCTTTTAAAACCGAATAAAATAAAATTACTTGTGAAAGTTAGGGGCACTAAATCGAATCCAAATTGATTTTTAAACGCATAGTAAAGTTATGGTAGTTGGACTGTAGATAAAGCTACGAATGAAAAGCAGTATGGGCACACAATGTAGGCTTGTTCACAATTAGATTTACGAGCATTCTACGCTCAAGCCTTACCCCCGGCTCATATATCATTCATTTCTTATATATGTATGTATATATAATATATTCAAGTTTTGTATGCAATAAAAATATTACGTATACGTCAGCGGAGTGTCAACAAACTTGTAATCTGGCACAAGTGTGATTCAACGAGCCGTGGAGGGGGGATGGTGGGTCCCCAGGTGCGATCAGAATATAGTACGTGTCTGGGGTCCCCCAGTGGAGTTACATATGTGGTCCGCAGTCCGGACAAGGTTATATAACCTCCCACAATCGCACAGCAATAAGAAATAAGAAACGCTGCACCGCCGGCCCAAGTTGACTTGACTTGACTTTGACCGGTCGGTCAATTTAGCTGCAGTTGAGCGGGCTAATTGCCGCTTTCAGATCTAAATGAGCGGCGCACACGCAAATGATAGAATATAAACACGGCAACGGGCACTTGAGCGGCACACATTGTAAGGAAATGCTAGGCACAGGCACAAGATTTTGAGATTTTTAGATTCGAGATTCCAAATTCGCGACTCGGGCACTTTCTCAGAGCCTCGCAAAGGTCAAAGCGAAAACGATCTGCAGATGTATCTCAATTCGTGACTCTGACTCGTGATGGGCACTTAGGAAATCCAGATATAACCGATGCCATTTAGAGAGACGCGCCGCAACATAAATAGCAATTCCAAACAATTTTCAATTGCCAAATGCCCGAGACGCGATGGCTTTTCCTCTCTCTCTCACTATGCCGCCAACGCCGCCAAACTCGTTTCCACTGTAATTGAAACTAGATCTATTTTTAGATCCAGTCCAGCCAGACGCCAGCTCAGAAAGTATTGCCAAAGCCCCTTGATACTAACACTTAGCCGCCAATCGACCACAAACGATCAATGGATCGATGGGTTTATGTGTCTATTTCAGCGGGTTTTGCATCCCACACAGAACTAAAGTGTTATATTTATTGGGAAGGATGGGAAAATGTTCTGTTGAAAGATAGATTACTTTATGGCAACTGATTTTAGGTCCGACTCTGAAGTATATTGTAATATGTAGAAGGATAGATGAAAAAATGACAAAAAGGTTATGAAAACATTACTATTAAAAGTCTGATTCCAGTGATTTGTTAAAACTTTTTCATTAAATATCACTTTAAAATGGATAAAAATCATTGTTGTAAGTTCAAGTTTAAATATATTTTACAATGGTTTTCACACCAGCTTTTAACATTGTAAGGGATTCCCATTCGGACAGAAACTATCTTATTTGAGTTGTCAACTATACACTTTTATAACTATATTTCCTTGAAAAAGAGATATTCCAAATTGTAATATTTAGCTCGATAGTTTACTAAGAGTCCCAAAGATTTATTTAAAGACTTCTAAGTCACATTTAGGGGCTTAAAACGATATTATTTCCGTACTCACCATTTTGAGAGCCCTTTTAATCGGTTGACGGACTAGCGGAATGAACAGACTATAGATTCTCCGACGAGACTAGCACAAAACTCTGTCGATGCCAAAATGTTTGCGAAACTTCTGGCCAAGTGGCTTTTATACGCCGCTCGCATCCAGCGGATGCAAGGGCTTGGGGTTGGTGGTTCGGCTTAGTGGTGGTGCCGATGGTTTTGCATAATACGCGGTTAGTATTGGCTGATTACAAAGAGCCCCGAGACACAAACGCAAGACAACTCAAACTGAAGTCAAGCCAAGAAAACAGTATAAATTATACGATTGTGGCCCCTTCAGAATGTCTGTTCTGGTCATATGATTATGATTACGTTGATTAAAAGGCGCTCTTATCGCCACTTGGTCCGCTGCTGTGTGTTAATGTGTGTTGTCTCATGCCGAGTGCGTCCTCCTCCAACATTTCAGCATCTTAGAATAAAAAACATCCCGCATCCGCCCCGTGCGCCCGCTCAATTGCAATTGCTCATACGCCGCGTTGGCGACAGTACAGTCCGCCAGTCCCGCCTTTCAATTGGCTCACAAAAGGACATCGTTAGGCAAATGGATGATGGATTCATTATGCACATCGATATGCGCTTATTGAGGTCTCAAGGCTGTGGCTCCCATTAACCCTTTCCCTTTTTTGCCCTTCATTCTCTTCAGACAAATTCAAAAGGCTGAGAAGCTTGAAGTTCTTTCCGTTGACAAACATATGGATAATCAGGTTTTAAACTAGTAAAGATATGTTTAAGCAGTAATTGACTTGAGGTTATTTCATCTTCTGATTTATTGTTTGAGGGACAAGTATTTAACTTAGGATTAGCAATAATTAATACCATCATTTCGTTGTGACCACTTTGATTTATTTATATATAACCTTAATAAAATCGTAATCGTTCGTATAGCTATCTAAAGTTAAACCTTATTCTTGCCATGATGTCCATGTCCGTGTCCGTGTCCATGACCGTGCCCACCGCCTCCTCCACCACCTCCACTTCCTCCGCCGACGACGACTGGTTTAATCACCACCACGGGCTTGACAATCACGGGTTTCACAAACACGGGTTTGGGTTTGACGAATTTCGAGGGCAGGGCGGAGAGCAGTTGACTGGGATCCTTTAAGAAGGCCGGTTTTGGTGGCAGTTTGGCTAGCAGTTGACTGGGATCCAACTGGAGTTTCGGTTTGCTTAGCTTAGCCAATAGTTGACTGGGATCCGATAGAAAGGCGGGCTTTGGCGGCAGTTTGGCCAGCAGCTGGCTGGGATCCGGAAGAGCTGGCAGGGTTTTCTGGACGGTCAGAGTGGCCTGGACTCCGGCACATAGACACACTCCAATGGCCAGGAGCAGCAGGTGACTCTTGAGCAGATCCATTGTGAGTGTGGCGGCCTAGTGAGGAAGGCATCTATTTATGCTGGATGATGCTCTGGTATCGAGATCTCATTGGCATGCACCACCCGATGCCCGATCTTGGCGAGCTTTTATTCAAATTTTAGTCGATCGAATCGGTCGAAACTCTTCATACGGCAGCCGGCGGCATTCCACGCGTTCTGTCGGAAGAATTCCCCGAGTGTAAGTTGAATTCACAATTACCGGCTGGGCAGGGTTTTCCTTCTCGTAATTCTGCGCGACATTTATTCATGATCGATCTGAGTTGGCATTCAGCAGGCGATTCGCAAGATTCAAATCGAACACGACATGACGTCTTTTGCTCCCGAGAATCAAGGCTTCCATTCGCATGCCTAATGTGTTGAGATAAGTTGACATAATTTCTGGATCCGAAGGCGGAAGTAATTCTGTACAACGCCAAATTTAGTGGTGTCTAGGAATAATATATTATACTATATAACATACAACATTTTCTCTGCTGGACCTTTATTACATTGCATGTCATTAATCTTTTTTAATATTATGAGAAAAAAAAATATTTTTAAACATCGAATTTAAAAAAAGTAAACTATTTCCCTTTGTAGTGCTTGATAAAAAAATAACATTTTAAAGTACAGTTAATCTCCTTTGAAATGCTCTTATTATACCCTTGTTTTTAAAAATATTTTCGTCAACATATTAAAGAAATAAATTTAGTTAATGTATAAATTAAATGATTACCAAAATGTTTAAATTATTAAAGTTTATTTATTAAAAATGAATGATATTGGTTTTAGTTTAGTTTAAATTTAATTGTTAATAGTAGTTAATTCCGTCTGCCAATTCAAAATATTATATATTTTTGAAACCAAACTTGTACTTACATTACTTCATAGCCCCAAATTTTATTTTATAAATATAATATAATACTTTTCCTTCTCGGGCAGAAACAAACTTATAAATAATCTTAATTAAAAACAACAAAAAGTAGGCAATAGTTTTGAAATGTAAAGTATATACGTAGTTATCATATACCGATTACAACTATCGCGTCCAGCAATCGATAGCAACACTGGTTTGTTTTTGCGTTTGTTTTGTGTATACACGACAACCCTGCACTATAGGGGAGAAAAACCAGTTGTTTTGCAAACAAATCATAATTATCAGAGAAAATATAGTTCTAACCAGATATGGACGATAGCGTAATACTGCTAGACGATTCGCAGAACAGTGTGGAGATCGTGGAGGACGACGTGGAAGACGGAGAGCTGGAGGATGAAGTGGTATTTGTGTCGCCTGAAGAAGTGACCCCAAAATGGGTCGAACCTGCCGCCAAAACTAAGAAAACTGCAAAAGATAATGTCAGACAGGTGGGTGCTATAGGATATATCCATTACTCGGGTTAAGTCAGCAAACCTCTATTTCAGAAAACCATCGAAGAAGACGGGGTTGACCTGGTTTTCGAGGTGAGATTCCGCACGAAGGAGCACTTCGCCAGTATGCAGAAACAAATGTTGGCGGTTTTGGAACACACTTTTGCCGAGAAGCAATTGCTTTTCCGGGCAAACCCAGAGGAATTAATAATAGCTGCCTTTGAGAACAGTGAGTTACCGGTGGAAGAAGACGCTGTGAACACCGAGGATCTATTCCTGATCGACACCCAGCCGGTGGCCAAGTTAAATGCCTCCGAAGTTCCCTCCTACAAACGCTGCAATACAGACATCCTGGACGAGCAGACGGAGGCGAGAAAAAAACGAAAAGCGGACGAGGTTAACAAGTGCTTTCGGCCCAAGGCGCAATCCTCATGCTTCAATTGCGGTGACACAGATCACTCTGTGCGCGAGTGTCCTAAGCCCAGGAACAATGCCAGGATTATGCGGGCTCGCAAAAAGAACAGCCACCGCATGGAGCGGTATCACGTTGATACAGAGCAGCGCTTTGGTCACATACGCCCCGGCAAGATCAGCACCAAGACGCGCCACGCCATGGGCTACAGCCGCAGCCAGTTGCCATTCATGTTCTACCGCCTCAGGGTATTGGGCTACCCACCCGCCTGGTTGGAGGAGGCCAAGGTCCAGAGCTCGGGCATAGCTTTGTTCAATGCAGATGTAAGAGGGTTACCTACGCTACCAGATAAATACTAACTATACCTTCTTACAGGGCACAGAGGTCACCAAATCAGACGACGAAGACGGAGAGTCGGACACCTTTAAATACGACATCAACAAAATAGTCGAGTATCCTGGCTTCAATGTTAGGCCCTCTGACAAAGTCTTCGATGTAAATATAAGCTTCAGCTATTCTCAATACCCTTTTAAAACTATTTGATTCCCAAGGAATTTAAGCATCACAACGTGCCGCCGTTTCAAGAAAGCCACTCCAAGGCAAACTTTATCAAATCACTGGGGGAAAACGTGATCAACGGTTACAAGCGCAAGAAGCTGGCGTATTTGCCGGCACCACACGACCAAGCTCCCATTCCCAGCGAGGAGCAGACCTGCTTTGGTGACTACGACATGGAGCTGGTGGATGAAGAAGAGGATCCCCCGCTGCCACCATCAACGCCTCCACCACCACCACCTCCACCAGAGGAAGAGGACCGTGATGAACAGAAGACACGGTCGCCATCACCAAGTCTGGATGATTTGAGGGCTCAGCAAGAGAAGCTATTGCAGCAGTTGGAGAGTAACACTTCGCTGAACACTACGACGAATGATTCGCTATCACAGACTGACCTGGATGACACCACTGAGGTGGAGGAACCCGCCGTGAAATCCAAAGAGATTGAAAAAACGCAATCAGCTTCTGCCGCCCCCTTTATAGCGTCCTTTGAGGGAACACCCCTGCTGAAATTCTCCGTTTACGACAAATTGCCCGTGGGCAGTAACTTTAAGGCGGGCGTCAGCGACGTCATCAATTTTGAGAATCTGCCCGATTCCACTGGAAAGTACGAACAAATGAAGGGACTCCTGAAGAACGTGCGCGAAAAGATGGTCAGATTGCAGAACGAGAACTGACAAGCCCATGGACAAATAAATGCAACCACTTCTCATCCCGCCCACCAATTGTACAATATTTTAAATATTTTAAAGCCTCTTCTAAAATAAAAATAGACAACAGAATGACAACTTGTTTTCCAAAGACTGTTTTTAAAAATTTCCAAATATGTTAGTTAATAAGCCGGTGTCTTTTGTTTTTTGTGTGTGCGGTCTTGTGTTTTGTACAATGTAAGGTATGTTTAATGTTTCTAATTTGTGTAAACATGCTGAAGGAATTCACCAATTGGATTGCTCTGGTTCGAACCGCCATCTAGATATAGAGAATAATCTTGTTTCTCACTTGCCGGAGAAATAACAAAACAAGGAAATGCGTATTGCGAATTGTGTTGGAGAAGCTCAGGTTTGGCAGAAGCATGGATCAACGTCGTCATCTAGTTGATGGCCGGCGGAGGAGGTTGGGGTGGCGGCGGTGAACCGTCCTGATTATTGTCGCGTCTGCCGCCGGCTCGTTTGTTGCTGCTGGTCAAATTGCCCCAGGTACTAGGATTTAATATGTACATGAACATTGCGACGATCAGAAAGATCATCGCGACGGTGAAGCCGCTATCACCGCGACCCGTGGCCTGCGCCTGCTGCGCAGGACGTCCGGAAACTAGAAATGTATGGGATCAAGATGTACATATATATTATATGCTATTGCATACTTTATGGCGACAGGCTTCTGTGGAAACCAACAAGAAAGACTTCTGCGGCCGTAATATTTATCCGATCATTATCGAATTGGTATGGGAATAATAAATTAAATATGCAATCTTAAAATCTCAAACCATAAAACCGTAGGTATTTTCTTTTATTATCAGTAAAGGGCAAACAAAAGCTATAAAGCTATTATAAAGTTTAGAATAAAAGGCAGATCCTAAGAAGAGAGTGCCAGCAATTTAATCACAATTATTATAATTGCTAAGAACTTATAAGGGTTTGTAGAATTTAGATTCATATTTAAATTACCATTAAATAAATTTGTCAAAAATGTCTTTCCACAAAAAACCAAAATGTTTACCAGAAAGTTTAGCCTATAGATTGGACAGTACTCACCATCAAAGCACTCGGTATCTGTGCAGGCATTCTGGTTCTGGCGTATCTGCAAGGAAAAGACATAGGATTAGATAGAGAAGAACCCATTAATCCAGGAACTTACAAAGTTGATAAGCCGCTGCATCGCATATTCCTGCGACCAGACACACTCGCAGCCATCGAAGTCGTCGGACATGGTTTGGATTGAGTCTGAGATGCGCTGCAAGGATCCAAGTTGGTTTTTAAATATTAAAATTTTTTAATATTAAATATATTTTATTCTACAACTGTTGACGTGTCTTTCAAACAGAACCGAATGGGAACGAAGAGAACTGTTTTTAAACAAAACGAACTCAGCTGAGACTAATTTATTTACCAGTCGCAATCGAGCTATATAGTACATGTATATATGTTTGCACGATTCCGATAAAGTGGGTTTAAGTTCGCGAGAGCGGAGAAAAGAGAGAGCTTGGAAATCGTGCGGTAAGTACTGGGTATGTGGAACTATGACTAAATGCGGATTTATTCTAAAACAATTTTAATTTTGGGGCAATTAGCAAAGCAAAATTATTTGCTTGACGGCAAACGCAAATCGAAAAAAGAAATCAAAACAAAACATGATGAAATCCCCACAATGTCCACCCCAATAATTTCCCATATACACATACATACATACATACGTAAGCCCCAATGTTTTCTGTATAAGTATTTTGACATAAAAACGCGATTATCAAAAAACCCAAAACAATATGACAAGTTTTAATTATTGCCGAGCGAAATACGAGTCTTATCACAATTAATTACAAGGTCTTTTCCGTTTGAAGCTTCACTTTTGAACTTCCCCAAAAAAATGTTATCTTTTAAAAAACGTAAACACAACTTTCCCAAGGTGTTGTTGTTTTTCCAATAGGGGGCGTAAACAAACGCAGTTTCTGGGCGTATATCACTGAAATATTGTTACCTCCCCAAACTTTCCAATTAAACACGCATCCCGTGCATGCCAATCGTGTTTGTAATTAAATTATATTATACTTTTACCCCTGCAGTGTAACAATTTGACTTTTTCTTACCAACTGGAATGGGTATAATAATCGCACATATGGTAGTGCTGGGCAACGTCCAAGACTGGAGGAAATATCGATGGAACGGCTGGCAGTGCTGGAAAGGTTCAGTTTTAAAAAGTAGTCGGAATGGCGCCAAATCAAAATCTACACACTTTTCTTAAGTAAAACGATTATTTATTGAAATTCAAAGTAATCCAGAATCAACAGAAAAAACAAATATTACCTTTCGGAATGTGATCTAGCAAGAAATATACATTTAGAATAATAACATTTAACCTCCAGATTTACTTCCTAGCCTATACTCTGTGGTGTTCTTTTCTATGGAGGTGGTAAAGTTCCTAATTACAGTAAGAGGCGTTAATTATAAATTAAATTATATACATGCATATATCGTCCTATTCGGGAGAACAAAATTAAAATACCCTCTGCAGCTAAATCGTATTGATGCATTACCAAATCCCATTAAAAATTATAATGATAAGTGTGCTATTTACTTTTTCCGACTTTCTACTGCCGTTAAAAGGTGGTCAACGTAATTTCTGTGATGTAATTTTAACTTCATACGACCCTGTAAACTATAAAAAGCTTCATTCTGCCTCTAAATAACAACCACAATGTTACCATTTCTGCTTACGTCGGTTCTGATTCGTTTCGTTGGTACGCTTAACACGGAATCCACCGGGGTTATCCATGAACTCAATAGAGCTCTTCAAATATAACTCAATGTATTCATTGATATGAAGGATTTCTCTAGTTTGAATATACTTCAGAGACTGGATGTACCTAGTATTCAAATCGCTTCAAGTTCGGAGGAAAATATGGATCTTCGAATACGTGGACATTTTACGGAACAAGCTCTTATTATAGTTAAACTAATGGATTTTGGACTGGATCCCAAGGTGGCTAACTTCCTGCCACTTTTATTGGACGAACTCCATGAGCTGCATATAATATTTCTGAGTGTGGAAGAACCCGTTTTCCTGAAAACGGACCTCTACACCTACTGCTATAAACAGGGTTTCGTTAATGTGATTTTAATATACGGCAAGGACCTCTTCAGCTATCTACCATATCCATCCATTCAACCGATAAAGCACTCAAATATTTCAGAATATCTCGGTACGAGAAAGAGCATTCGCAATTTTCGGGGCTACCCCATACGCATTTTTCGAACGAAAGTAGCTCCTCGTGATTTTGAGTATTTTAACGACCAAAATGAGCTGGTTCGGGCAGGATATTTATTCACGGCTGTCAAGGAGTTTACCTCTCGTTACAACGCAACTCTTGTAAATGCAGCCTTGCCCGATATATCTAATTACGCTTTATACTTCACCCTATTGGAGATGCTGAGCAACAAGGAGGTCGACATTATTTGCTACTACAAGGAGTTGGGCTGGCCCGTTTCCAGCACCGCACCTCTTTCGATCCTCACTGTTAACTTCATGGTCCCCGATGCCGTCCCGATTTCCAGCTATTTCTATTACTCGCGACCCTTCAGTTGGACCCTTTGGCTGGTCATAGCATCGACTGTATTCTATGGAACTCTGGCGCTGTATCTAAGTTCGAAAGCGAAGCGAAACGATATCGGGATGTGCCTACTGTACAGCCTCAGCCACATCCTCTATACCTGCCATCACAAAATCAGGAACGCAGGCTGGCGAGTCATGACGATTCATATTATTCTAACAATCTGTGGTTTTATACTCACCAATGTCTACCTGGCCACGCTGTCCAGCATCCTGACATCGGGATTGTACGAGGAGGAGTATGATACCCTGGAGGAACTGGCTGAAGCTCCATTTCCTAGCCTGCACGATGAATTTCACTGGAAATATTTCCAAATAAACTCCTTTCTGCCCGAGTCCCTGCGTAAAAACAGCAGATCCCTAAATTACTCTATTCTGACGACCTATCGCGATGGCCTCAACAAAAACTACATGTATATGATGGGCGAGGATCGAATAGACCTCATCCTGAAGCAGCAGTACCTGCTGAAAAGGCCGCGCTTTTATAAGTTCAGTCAGGCGGTAGGGTACACCTTTGAATCCTATTGCGTGTCCAAGAGTTTACCATATCTGGAAATGACCAGTGAGTTCATGAGGCGTCTGCAGGAACACGGGATTAACATCAAAATAAGAGCGGACACATTTCAGGAGCTGATCCAGCTGGGAGTTTATACGCTGATGCGGGATGATGAACCTCCGACCAAGGCATTTGACCTCGAGTTTTACTACTTCGCCTTTGGCTTGTGGATTGTCGGACTGACTTTGTCTTTTATGGTTTTTGTTGTGGAGTCTATTAAATAGTACAAATCACTTATACACACAATGATTGTCTTGATGTTTTAAATTACATGGTGCAAAACCTAATTATCTCTCATTTTTACACCTTTATGGCTTAATTTGTTTTTGAACTCATCTTTGTTTTTTGTGGCATGGCAGCCAGTCAATTATCATAATAAATGTGGCAGCAAAGGATATTGTCATGTCATGTAGACATTGAAACAAACCTATAAAAGCTGCTTTCCAGAGCTTGGTATTTATCAAAATGTTATCTTTTTTACTGGCGTCGGTTTTCATCCTTGTGATTGGTGCTCCTAATTTGGAATCCAACCAGGTGCTATATGAACTCAATCAGGCTCTTCGAACAGAACTCAATGTATTCATTGATTTTGACGATTCTGAAAGCTCTTATACACTTCACAGTCTGGACACGCCTAGAATTCAACTCACTTCAAAATTTGAGGAGAGTACAAAACTTCGAATACGTGGAAATTTAACGGAAAACACTCTAATAATAGTAAAATTAACGGATTATGGACTGGATCCCATGGCGGCAAATCTTCTGCCTTATTTATTGGACAAACTTCATGAGCTAAATATTGTTTTTCTGAGCATGGAGGAACCAGTGTTTCCGAAAGAGGACCTCTACACTTATTGCTTTAAAAATGGTTTCGTCAATGTGATTTTGATTTACGGAAGGGATCTCTACAGCTATCTGCCATATCCATCCATTCAACCTATTAGGCTATTAAATATAACAAAGTATATTAATACAAGAAGAATGATACGCAATTTTCAGGGATATCCCATTCGCACTCTTCGAACCAAACTAGCGCCTCGCGATTTTGAGTATTTTAACGACCGAAATGAGTTGGTTCGTAGGGGATATTTATTCACGGCTCTCAAGGAGTTTTCGTATCGCTATAATGCCACAATTGAGAGCGTACCCGTGCCCGAAGTATCTGAATATGCATCGTACGATTTCATTTTGGAAATGCTTATAGCGAAAAATGTCGATATTGTTTGCTATTTTACACCGGTTGTACTTTGGAAAAGAGTGCCCCACACAGCCCCGCTTTCGATTGTCACAGAGTACTTCATCGTTCCCCATGCCCGTCCGATTTCCAGTTATCTGTATTACTCCCGACCCTTCAGATGGACTCTGTGGTTGATCGTAGTCTTGACGGTCTTCTATGGTTCCCTGATGCTGTATCTGGCTTCGGGAAGGGCACGAAACGAGATTGGGGAGTGTCTACTGTATAGCCTGAGCCACATTCTGTATAATGGTCAACAAACAATCAGGATTACGGAATGGAGAGCAATAGTTATTCATATTATCCTCACAATCGGTGGTTTTGTACTCACCAACGTCTATTTAGCCACGCTCTCCAGCATTCTTACATCGGGATTGTACGAGCAGGAGTATAAAACACTGAACGATCTGGCCAAAGCTCCATATCCCAGTCTGCATGACGATTTCTACAGGTTACAATTGCAGGCGAAAACCTTTCTTCCCGAAGCTCTCCGTCGGAACAGCATGACCCTTAATTCAACCTTGCTGATAGCATATCGCGATGGCCTCAACAAAAACTACATGTATTTGCTGTACGAGGATCGCCTGGAGCTGATACTGATGCAGCAATATCTGCTAAAGACGCCGCGATTTCATATGATTCGTCAGGGCGTGGGTTATGCCCTTGAATCCTATTGCGTGTCCAAGAGTTTACCATATCTGGAAATGACCAGTGAGTTTATGAGGCGTCTGCATGAGCACGGAATCAACATCAAAATGAAGGGGGACACATTTCGGGAGCTGATCCAGCTGGGAGTTTATACCCTGATGCGGGATGATGAGCCCCCGACCAAGGCATTTGACCTCGAGTTTTACTACTTCGCCTTTGGCTTGTGGATTGTCGGACTGACTTTGTCTTTTATGGTTTTTGTTGTGGAGTCTATTAAATAGTACAAATCACTTATACACACTATTATTGTCTTGATGTATTTAATTACATACTGCAAAACCCAATTATCTCTCATTTTAACACCTTTATGGCTTAATTTGTTTTTGAACTCATCTTTGTTTGTTGTGGCATGGCAGCCAGTCAATTATCATAATAAATGTGGCAGTAAAGGATATTGTCATGTCATGTAGACATAAACAAACCTATAAAAGCTGCGTTTCAGAGCTTGGTATTTATCAAAATGTTATCTTTTTTACTGGCGTCGGTTTTAATCCTTGTGATTGGTGCTCCTAATTCGGAATCCACCCAAGTGCTATATGAACTCAATCAGGCTCTTCGAACAGAACTCAATGTATTCATTGATTTTGACGATTCTGAAAGCTCTCATACACTTCACAGTCTGGACACGCCTAGAATTCAACTCACTTCAAAATTTGAGGAGAGTACAAAACTTCGAATACGTGGAAATTTTACGGAAAACACTCTAATAATAGTAAAATTAATGGATTACGGACTGGATCCCAAGGTGGCAAATCTACTGCCTTATTTATTGGACAAACTTCATGAGCTAAATATAGTTTTTCTGAGCATGGAGAAACCAGTGTTTCCGAAAGAGGACCTCTACACTTATTGCTTTAAAAATGGTTTCGTCAATGTGGTTTTGATTTACGGCATGGATCTTTACAGCTATCTGCCATATCCATCCATTCAACCGATTAAGCTCTCGAATATTTCAGAGTATCTTAGTAGAAGGAAAATTCTACGCAAATTTCAGGGATATCCCATTCGCAGTCTTCGAACCAAACTAGCGCCTCGCGATTTTGAGTATTTTAACGATCGAAATGAGCTGGTTCGCGGTGGGTATTTATTCACGGCTCTCAAGGAGTTTTCGTATCGCTATAATGCCACAATTGAAAGTGTTCCCGTGCCCGAAGTAGCTGAATATGCATCGTACGACGCCGTTGTGGATATGCTGACAGCGAAAAATGTAGATATAATTTGCTATTTCACACCGTTTGGACTTTGGAAAAGAGTGGCACACACAGAACCTCTTTCGATCGTCACACAGTACTTCATCGTTCCCCATGCCCGTCCGATTTCCAGTTATCTGTATTACTACCGACCCTTCAGATGGACTCTGTGGTTGATCGTAGTCTTGACGGTCTTCTATGGTTCCCTGATGCTGTATCTGGCTTCAGGAAGGGCACGAAACGAGATCGGGGAGTGTCTACTGTATAGCCTGAGCCACATCCTGTATAATGACCAACAAACAATCCGATTTTCCGGCTGGAGGGAAATAGTTATTCATGTTATCCTTACAATCGGTGGTTTTGTACTCACCAACGTCTATCTAGCCACGCTCTCCAGCATTCTTACATCGGGATTGTACGAGGAGGAGTATAAAACACTGAACGATCTGGCCAAAGCTCCATATCCCACTCTGCTTGACGATTACTACAGGATAGAATTGCAGGCGAAAGACTTTATTCCCGAAGCTGTCCGTCGGAACAGCATGACCCTTAATTCATCCTTGCTGATAGCATATCGCGATAGCCTCAACAAAGACTACATGTATCCGCTGTACGAGGATCGCCTGGAGCTCATCCTGATGCAGCAATATCTGCTGAAGACGCCGCGATTTAATATGATTCGTCAGGGTGTGGGCTATGCCCTTGAAACCTATTGCGTGTCCAAGAGTTTACCATATCTGGAAATGACCAGTGAGTTCATGAGGCGTCTGCATGAGCACGGAATCAACATCAAAATGAAGGGCGACACATTTCGGGAGCTGATCCAGCTGGGAGTTTATACGCTGATGCGGGATGATGAGCCCCCGACCAAGGCATTTGACCTCGAGTTTTACTACTTCGCCTTTGGCTTGTGGGCAGTGGGTCTATCAGTATCTTTTGTGTTTTTTTTCACGGAGGTTGTTAGGAGTCGATATTGTAGTAAGATTTCTTAATTAGCCTAAAACTGTAAAAAATTAATATTCCCCCTAAGCAATAGTATTGGCTTTGATTTCCTACTAAACTCTATTATTCTATACATCATTGAACTACGAATTTAAGAACACTGCTTTAAACAGGGTTTCATTTTACCACATCCATCCATTCCATTTTGTAAGTATCTCAATACATTTAGTTAAAACTTTATGGATTGTATTGCTTCAACTGTGTTTACAGGCATTAAGTATCCACGACATTTTGTTCGAACATTGGAATAAACGAATTTAATGGTTTTTGTAAACTTACATAACGAAAAAAAAATTACGAAATATAAACCTACCGGCGATTTATATTTCTTTAAAAATAAACTAATAGCGACTTCGACTCAATCCAAGACGTCGAGATTTATTGGGTGGCATGCAAATCGGTGACACTTCCTCTGCATTCTGTATAATTTTGGTAGACTCTTTGGCCAGATTCGTGTTTCTATCGGCCAGCGGAGTACTAGTGGAAGCTGGCATGGGAGCAAATCGGGGTTTAACCGGAGTGATAGCATTCCCCGCAGAAGTTTCAGTTGGCGTGCTGCTCCGCTTCCTCCTTTTGGTTAGTGACAGATTCCTGGTTAGTGACAGATTGCGGCGAGCTATCACGGAGGTCTTGTTGCTCTTGTCCAGTTGCGGTTGTCCCGTCGGTTGTGATGCCAAGTGGTTTAACTTCTGTGTTTGGGTAGGCGTCCCAAGTGCACTGTGGCACGAGTTCGTCTTTTGCAATTTCACGCCGCTTTGGGGATGATTATGTTGTGGGAGTAAGTTTATTTCGCTGCGGCGCCTCTTACTCGAGGGAATTCCATCGGAGGTGTCTCTTCTGAGCTTGGGTGTGACCACACATGAGTTATCTACACAATTGGACACGTTTTGGGACTTCTGAGATTGCCTGGGAAAAACGGAGTCGTTGGATAAGTCATCGTCCATCGCAAGAAGGACATCGTTTAACGGAAAGCCGTGGAACTCTTCCCCAGACACATCTGAAGAATCAGAATCACTATCTTTTGGCTTATTATCAATATTTGATGGTTGATTCTCAGGAATTGTTAATGGAATCGCTGCTTCTACATCAGCCATTAATTTGGCTGCTCTAAGTTTCATTTCTTCTGATATTTCTATACATTTGTTAGACGCTGTTCGGAACCCAAAGAATTCTGTATTGTTTTCGGTTTGCAATTTTCTATGCGCGCTTTGGTCTGCTTCTTCTGATTCGACTTTCATCTCCTTGGACACCTCAAATGTTTTATTTGAGGATGTCCCAGCAAAACTTATATCATCAGTTTTATTTTCTACAAAACCGTTCTGGAGATTTGATTCTCCAGAGTGAAATTCAAACATAAATTGGGCCGCTTTCTTTTTCATCTCATCAGACACCACAATTGGTTTATTTGAGGCAGTGCGAAAGCCTTCAAACTTGGATTTATTTATGGTTGCATTATCTACAGCTAGGCTTTGTTGATCAATATCTCCAGATTCGACTTCAGCTATTAACTTAGCAGCTTTCCTTTTCATCTCCTCTGATATTACTATTGCCTTATTTGAGGCTGTTCTGAATCCCACAAAGTCTGTTTCACCAGTAAATTGGCTATGATTACCTGGAAGTTCTTGGGTAAGGGGTTTACGTTTCTGACTAGGTTGATATAATCCGGATTCAACTTCAGCGATTAACTTATCGCCTTTAATTTTCATTTCCTCAGCCACTTCTAAAAATTTGTAAGGCGTTTTACGAAAGCCAACCAGTTGAGGAATGTTCGACTGACTTTTCTTAGGGGTCTTTATTTCAGAAAGCTCCACCTCTTTTATATGCTTTGATTGCTGATTTTCTTCTGCGTCGACGGCATTTATTGAAGCGACTTTTTCTATGTTGATGAGTTCAGGCTCTGCAGTTATTTTTTTCGAGGTTGAGGGAACAACATCTGAAATACCCGTTGGCTGCCATTGACTTAAAGCGATACCCTGTAAAAATAGGTCATCGTTCGATTGAGTAAATTGGTCTGCAGTTTTAAACTGAGCCAAGAACATCGCTCCTTTACTTTCCATTTCTTCAGTGATCTCAATTGGTTTGTTTGAGGCTGTTCGAAAACCCACAAACTCTTCTGACACTTTTGGGTCGATGTTTTCCTGTTCATATTCGGGTTGATGTGTTTGCTCCTCTTTGAAATCAGCCAGCAATTTGGCAGCTCGCTCTGGCATTTTTTTGGAAACCTCAATTGGTTTCTTGGACGCTGTATGAAATCCAACAAATTCTGGAATCTCCATTGGTTGCCATTCGTCAAGGTGCATTTCATGCAGGAACTGCATATCGCTAGTATGTTGGGAAGTAATGTTTTCAGCGGGGCTTGGTTCTAATTTTACTATTTCTTGGGGTGGTTCTTTGGTTTCGTGAATTGATACTTCGGGGATTTCCATTGGAGTTTGCCACTCGCTGATTGGAATGTCATCTAATATAAGGGTATCAGGGTTTTCCTCCGTTTTAACTTGATTTTGTAAAGTTGTGTTTTGTTCAGAATCTTTTTCATCTAATGACATTTTTTCAGTGTTGTAGTTTTCCATAAAGGAATCTGCATCAGACCAATTATCGCAAATTTTTAAATCTGTAAAGGCAAGGGATTTTATTGACTATTTTTATAAGGCAAAAATTGTTATTTTACCAGTTTGAGAGTGTATGATTGTGGTAGTTGTTCTACCATCGCCAAATAAAGTATCAGCCAATCCTGGAACAATAATTTCAAGGTTATGGATGTATATCATAATGTCCTAATCAATTTCTTACCTTCAGGTTTAATATCACAGATTTGAGAGGCTTCAAGAGTGAAGCCGTTTTCCAGGAGGTCATTTTTAAGGTTCATTATTTCAGTATAGGTACATTCCGCTGATGAAACCTTTTCTGAAAGATTGCTTTTGTGTTCCCGGGAACACGAAGGTTTTTCAGAATCTCGTCGTGACTTAGGAGGAAGATCTATTCTTGATTGGACAGTACGTTTGTGGGCGTTATTGGAGTTCGAGCTGGTGCTGCTTAGAGAAAAGAATTGACTTAGGTTTTGCAAGTTCTCACGTATCTTCTGCGATGTATTGGCATCCAAGTTGCAAACTGCGGCCGTTAAAGATGTATTATTAAGATCCTCCTGCACAGAAAGATCTGAAGAGCAGCTTAGCCGATCCTCCTCTTCGTTTTCTATGACCACATGTATGCCCTCCTTCTGGGGAACCCTTTTCCTACAATATGTTTTGATTCTTTTCTTGCGAAATCTAAACCATGGTGGGGATTCGCATGTGGGAACGTCCTCCTCCTCCACGAACGTAGGAGATGAGCAGAAATCTCTCAGAATCACTTGGACGATATTCTCTTCGGGCGTGGGGTCGGATTGGGTAGACACGAGATCCTCCAAGCAGACGAATTCACTGGTGGCAGGTACAACCCGATTTTGTCTGTAGACTTGCGGTGTGTGTTGGCCATTCTGGCGGTCGGCATTATACATATTGGCCAATTCGTCTGCCGGAAATCTGTGATTTCCTGATTTAAGTGTTTCTCTTCTTCGAGAGCGTTGGGTGGATGTGGAGGCATTATCCTCCCGGGTCCTAGGACTCGCTGGGGCCGAATCCTGGTCCATAAGGTCCTTATATCAGCTATAATATTGCATTTACCAAAAACAAGTGTCTAACGTTATTGTGGTTGCAGTTCGATAGGCAAGAAGGCGCTCCAAAACTATCAATTAGAGAGGAGCGTGCAGCAAGGAAAATGTGTGACCGCCCTGATAACTATTGAAATCTTAATTAATTAAAATTTTAATGAATTGTTTGAATTGAATAATTGAATTGTTTTGTTTATTAATTTGAATGAGATGAATAAAATCAAACGATTATTAAAATATCGATTATGTGAACAATACGAAATACACCAATGTAATCGATAGTGCCATCGATTTTGTTTCCAGCTCTAGCTCTTGCAAGTAGCGACAATTTTTGCATATAATACAATTAAATAATAAAGGGCGACCGCCGAGGCTGCGAAACTTTGTTTTTATACTGCTGTAATTGCTGAAGAATCTAGTTTAGGTGCCACCCAAGAAAACCAAAAAGTTATATCGCAAAAACTACAAAAAGAGCTCCCAAAAAAAGCAGCGACGGCCCAAAAGTGAAAGCCCCCAGAAAAAGTACAAAAGAGCGAAAGAGCAAAAGCAAGAGCGAGAGCGAGAGAACGGTGAAAAGAGTCTGGGCGAGAGAAAAACGATTTTTTCAGAGAACACCGCGATTTTTGGTCATATTTTTTGTGCAATTGCAAGACCTGGTAAGTGTGTTGATTTGCCCGAATCAGATTGGAAATAATGCCCGAAACGAACTTCAATCCGATCAGGTAGTACGAGGAGCCGAGGAGGAACAGGACCGGAACCAGAAACAGAGACAGAAAGCCATCAAGATTCTCGGGCACTACTACACCGGGATCCAGATCCAGAGCCAAAGCCACGGCCACCAGAACGCAGAAGCCACCGCTACCTACAGCACCAACAGCACTCCACTAGCCGCCACCACGCTCCACAAACAGCCAGCAGCCATTATGTTCGTCAACTCGATGACGTTCCGCGGCAATCCGGCGAACTACCACCAGCAGCAGCCGGCCATTAACCACCACACGCTGGCTGCGGCGCACCACCAGCAGCAGCTGCATCACCACGCCGCCGCCGCCGGTCACCTGGGCCACGTCGGCGGCGGCCATGCGGCCAGCAATCACCTGGCGGCCGCCGCTGTCCTTGGTCGACATGGACACAACTCCCTTGGCAGCGGGCATACGTCCAGCTCGTCGCACTCCACCAATGTGGGTGTGGGCGTTGGTGGCGGTGCATTGGCCAGCGGCTCCACCGGCGGCGGTAGCGGTGGCAACAGCTCCCCGGACAGCGGCAAGATCTATATCAAGAACCTGGAGCGGTCTATCGACAACAAGGCGGTGTACGACACGTTTTCCGTGTTCGGGAATATCCTAAACTGCAATGTGGCCAAGGACGAGGATGGAAACTCGCGCGGCTACGGTTTTGTGCATTTCGACTCGGAGGATGCCGCCCGGGCGGCTATCGAGAAGGTGAACGGGATGCTGTGCAATAACCAGAAGGTGCACGTGGTCAAGTTCATACCACGGCGGGACCGGGAGCAGGAGAAGGCCACGCACTTCAAGAACCTGTACGTGAAGAACCTCAGCGAGGAGTTCACCGAGCAGCACTTGCGTGAAATGTTCGAGCCCTACGGCCGCATCACCAGTCACAAGGTAAGTTGTTTTTGGTTTTGGTCACCTTCCCCAGCGAGGGGGGTGTGAGTTGGGCCGGGTAGTTGGACGACAACCATGTGGCACAGATTCACACGCTCTTAAATCCGCTCTTGCCACATTGCTGCGCATGCCCATGAAGCCGCGAGGTGATGGGGGAAGTTACACTGGGCGGCACATCTGTTTAGATTTGTTTATATCATCGATTTGCTTTCTCTGATCCTTGCAGCTCATGCTGGACGAGGAGGGGCGCTCCCGGCGTTTCGGTTTCGTGGCTTTCGAGAATCCACAGTCGGCGCTGGCCGCCGTGATTGGCCTGCATGGCAAGCAGCTGGGCGACAACAAGTTCTTGTATGTGGCAAGAGCCCTGAGCAAGGCCGAGCGGCAGCAGGAGATCAATCGAAAGCTAGAGGAGCGCAAGCGCCAGAAGGCCGGCCAGATATTTTACTACTAAGAAGGCGACAACGGCAGCTGATCCAAGGACATCGCTAGGAGTTGACTCAGAACCCACACACATACAATATACACCCATATATAAACCTATATAGATATTTACAAGAAATTGTATCGAACAGCTGAGCGAACATTCAGGCAGCAGACAGGCAGGACGCAACTCCTGCACATTTACATTTAGAAGTAGGCAAAAAGTGTTGCAACACAGTTGAAATTTGTAGAAACACACACAGGAACATAAACAGAAGGAGTAACAGTACACGAACTCTCAATCGAAAGGATTCTCTAGGGATTAGGACAAAAGTTTCTTAGTACTCACTAGCGTTTTTTTGGAATTAGATGTTTGTCTTTACTGTTGAATTTAGTGAGCAGAGGCTTCGCTGTCAGCTTCTCGCCTAAAGAACACATTGCGTACACGTATTTCGAATTGTATTTACCCACACCAGGCCCACGTTCACACTGGCCCTTTGGCATTAAGTCTAGATCGCGCGATCGCAACTAGAGCTACGCCCAGCCGAGTCCTGGGCAAAATATGAATATTTACACATACCTATTATATATTAAAAGAAAACTAAAGCAACACAAAAAAAAACACAAAAAAACAAAAATGGAAAAATGAAAAAAACACAATTGATGTAACCCCTATTAACAATTGAAGCACTCACTCTACGTATATACATAAACATATATATTTAACGTAAAACCCATTACACGCTGTAGTTAAAAAGCGTTTATAATACTCACACACTCTACGCTATAACTAATACTTTTGACGAGGAAATCAAGTGCAACCATTGCGAAAGCGAACCCTACACGTAATTTATATAGTAGACGCAAATGCGGAGGAAAGAATAAATCGAAGCTGAACAGAAAAATAATTAGCAGGAAGGCCGAGAGCCGCTCCTGCGGACAGTACATGAGTATTAAAATTTTAGCAATTACAAGACATTTTTGTAATTAATTGTACATTGTTTCAAGTAGCAAAAACGAAAGTGAAACCACAAAACAGGACCGCAAAGACAGCCGTAATGTAACGACAAAACAAAAAAGGAATAACTAATTGAATATAATCAATCCGAGGAGTGTACACAATGCAATGTTTAAAATCTTTTAGAATATTATTACGGATACAAGGCACGAAATAAAACTCCCAAAAAAGAAAAACACTTTAAAGGCAGGCGTGTATACAAGTTCGGCCCATGGCAAATTAAACCGAAAGGAAAGCAAATACATACATAATTTAAGATTATTGAGCTTAATTTTTAAAATGTTTCCAAGAACAGAAAACGAAAGTAAAGAGAAAAACAAAAATATTAAGAAAACAAACAATGCTAAACTCACTCAAAATTTGTAAGATTCAAGTTTTGCGTCTAGACATACACACAATGTATAGTTAAAACAGTACCACAAAAGAACAAAAAATGAAATTACATAAAAATAGTTATAAATGATGGCAATATTTAGGATGGCATAATTAATGTAACCCTCATTTGACAATATTTATTTTCCATTACATTTCATTTTGAGCTTAGGTTGCTCGCTCCCTTCGATCCAATGTTTTTGACCTAGGGAGCGAACGATATTATGATTCTAGTTTTCAGGACAAAAGTAGGATTAGGCCTCCACACTCTAACTCACACAGAACATATGCAATATGAATTTACAAGACAAACAAAAGAAAATTATGCAATTGAATAATATTTACACAAATGTACAAAACAAAAAAGAAAGAAAATGAAATTTATTTTCCTTTGCCAAGCAAATGCGACATACTTCTTATTATTATTAGAAATTATAATTGTAATTGAAACTTAATTTTTTGGTAATTGCTTTTGCAGAATTTACCTAAAAACAAAATAAACAACAAACAAAAAGAAAAAAACCCAAAGGAGAACCCTTTTATAGTGCTAAATTTTTAGAGAGTACAAGAAATGTTAATTCAGTCTTACAAAATAAATTGATAAAATACACAAAACGAATTCCATTTCGAACCCGCAACACCACACAAATTAACTCAATTTTGCACATTTGCTAAATGAGACATTACAACACCTGCATTCGATTCTACTCACGAGAACCTAGTTTTTATTTAAATTTTTTGCTTGGACTGGGGTGTGTGTGCCCCCTCGAAAGTCCCATTTTAATGACTAGCAAACCCCACACAAGAAGCACAGATAATACTGACACAGATGGCGTATAATATATGCATTATATATGTAATTCCATTGAAACGAAAATCCTAATTATAACATATTACAAATACCTACTTATTAACAAACCTAAAAAAAAAAACAAGCGAAAATGAACAAGAAAAGGAAAACATTTAATGATGAAAATCAAGATGCAGTGAGCAGAGACATGTGAAACTTGAATAAAAATGCTTTTGCAAAAAGTGTTTGAAATTGCGACCTGTCGTGTATTTATTTATAAATTCGTTCTCCAAAGAAAAGGGGGGATTGACAGGACCTTATTTGAATATATTTTAAGTGACTTTGCATTCAGTGAAGAAACAAAATTGTTTTTATCTAGATTTGTCGATGCCACTTTATGTAAACTATTTCAAAAAGCAGTACCAACATTCCGACTATAGTTCCACCAATATAGGCAATCCACACGTAGTACAGGTCCTCCCAGATGAGGTCGTGATATGGTGGCTCAGAATGATCTTCACTGTAGTTCAGTTTTCCCACGGCTATCATTTCGTGATAGGATCTCCTGAACCACAGATCGTACAAACCACTGGCCAGTGTGTGACTCAGATATCTGTTGAAGACGTCACGATATATTGAATTTCTGGCCATCGGCATTGTTACTGGCATAAATTGCATGAAGCTTATTTCATTGGACTTCCGAAAGACAGGTCGTCGCATTTTAATCTGTTTCAGTTGGAGAAAGGGCCACAGAGTATTGGTGACCGGATATCCAAAGGAGGTGTTCAGCTCGTTCCGTTTGGCCAGAAACTCCTCAACGGAGGGGGTAATCTCAAAGGCGTCTAGATTTCTTTCCAGAACTTCTTTCCCAATAGAGTCATTGAGGGTGGGCAGCTCCTGCTGCAAAAATAAGATCTTTCCATGGGTTCTCCGTAGGTCTTCATAGCTCAGGATCTTGTAGGCAGCTGGCGGATTAACGAGCAGTGTCGATAGATTGGCACTATAAAAAGTACTAACTATTAGACCTGCCATCATCAGCAGGCTGTAGAGTAGAGTTCTGCTGAAAGAGAGTCTGTTCGGCATGACGAAGGATTGTGCCAAGATGGCTCTCAAAACATGATCCCCAAAGATGTCACCGCATCGCAGGGTAAGATATCCCTCGCCCGACTCCAACCTATGGGCATTGACCAGCAGTAGGGCCAAAATGATCATCAGACCCAAGAAGTATCGCCATCCCTTGAGGTTTAAGTAGAGACTGGAGTGCGGCATATCGGGTTCCACGGGCAGCATCAAAAACCAACTGGTTATCTCCCCCACATAGCTGGGATAGAATGGTTCCGGAGCAAGTGTGGTCAGCACCAGTGGAAAGTCCACCAAACCATCCCGTAGCAATGCAGAAGTGACGTTGTGGTTGGGTGCTTCATTTTCCGGAACGAGATCCCAACGGACCCAGAGAGAAGTGTTCAGGCTCCTGGCAAAGTTCCCATAGAAATGGGTGAGGTATCCGGTCATCTGGCGACGTCCCTCCTCATCTCGATAGATCACACATCGGGGCAGCATGCTGTAAGGAATAGTGGCGATGGGATAACCTTGGAGATCCTTAACTTGAGGTTCAAAGAACCTCATAACCTGACTTATTCTCCGTCGAATTAGCTTAAAATAAGGAAAAGCACGGTAGCTATATATTAACTCGCGGTTTGAATCTCTCAAGGCTAGAACATTTAGCATCTGATTGGAACGACATTTCTCGAACAAACTGCTGATATTAGTTTCTAATCTAACCAGGAATAATATTGGAGTTCCTCGTATATCCATTAGATTTTCACAGAGCGCATTCAATATGCCCTCCTCTGCAGAATCCAAACAAACTATAGCTAGTATTTTTCTATTAACTTTGCCTTTGAGGAAGTTTTTTTGATTAGCGTTGAAGTTGAAGTAGGCAAAGTTAAGATCAAAGTCACTTTGCTGCCAACAGATATCAGTATTTGCTCCACCACTAAGTAAAAGTATGGACCGAAATGATAGCTCCAGCCTTAAAGATTCAATAATATTAGCCAAGAAAACTTTGTGGGCATAAACTAAGCTAAATGTGAATATAATATAGCAACTGATATTAAACCACATTGTTTGCCGTTTTCTTTCCAAAAGCTTTCTGGTAAATGTTAAGTATACTTCTCGTTTATTACGGGTTTGAACAAGCCGCTTTTATAGGCCTAACAACTAATGGTAATCAATCAATATATTTTCATGACAGGCAAGTTTTTGAATCCCATAACCATAAAAATGAAAATGACAGAGCGATTATTGTTTATTTCTGGTTAATATATGCAATAATAATATGATATCCCATTAGTGGTGCGTCTTCTTCGCATTCCACTTGTAGTATCCCAACTCCGAGAAAAACACCAGGACATTAAAGATGGATGTTCCCACGAACGCTAGCCAAACATAGTAAAAGTCCTGCCACTTAAGATCATTATACAACTGATGGTTTTTATCTTCCTTGTAGGATATTTTGCCGAGGGCCATCAACTCGTTGAAGCTACGTCTGAACCAGTGCATAAATAGACCGCTATCCTTTGTGAGTGTTGCATACCTTTTGAGAGGCTTGTAGAATATTGAATTCCTTGGCAGCTTCAAGCTTAGGATTAGGAGCGGTACAAAGACCATCTCCCGGGATCGGCGGAATATGGGGCGATGTAACTTAACTTGTGCCTGCTCCAAAAGTGGCCACAACGTAGAGGTCACAGGATAGGCATAGGTTTCATCCAAACAGATGCGTTTCCTCTGAAAGTTCGTAGAGTCGGTGATCTGGAATATATCTTTGTGCGCATCTATAAACATTGGGCCTACTACGCGCTTCATGTAATTCGCCTCTGACGAAATCACAAGGATCTTCATCTTTCGACGGCGAATTTCATCCCAGCTTAGGATTGGATCCAATGGCGGTGGATAAACGAGCCAGGTCTCCAAATTGGCAGTATAAATATTGCATATAAAGAATCCAGTAAGCAGGATCAGCCAGTAAATAAACATCAGCTTGACGGAAAGTCCTCTGGATAGGGTAAGTGGCTGGCTCAATAGTCCCCGTATTACTTCAGTTACCACCACATAACAACTCAAGGATGGACTGCGGCCCAATTCTATGCGATGGGCATTACTAAGGACTATTGAAAATATGAGCACTATAAGTATCATATAGTATACACCAAATTTAACAATGAAACGAGTTCGGGGCACGCAGTTTTCCATGGGTAAGATCAAGTACCAGCTGGAGACCTGCATGGGAACGTCCTGTTTTGATGTGCTTTGGCTATGACCATTAATACCGAGCGGAAAATCTATTTTATACATCTCCGAGAGTTTGGTAACATCGGCCAAATGGGTCATACCATCCTCCGGAACGAGGTCCCAGCAAATTTTAAGAGTAGCGTTAATGGTGCTCACATAGTTTCGGATGAAATGGGTGAGATACCCGCCCAACTGGCGATTTCCATCGGCACTTCGATAGACTACGGTCCTCGGCATTATGTTGTCCGGTAGTGTCCTTAGGGTATAGCCCCCCATATCCTTAAGTTGGGGCTGAAAATATCGAAGTACTTTGGTGACCCTTCGTTTTATTAGCTTAAAGTGAGGAAATGCCTGGAAGCTGTATATGTACTCCATATCTGAGCCTTTAAAAGCCACTACATTAAGCATGTTTTCACTAAAAGACTCCAGGAATAGATTAAGTATGTGGTCATCCGAAGATCCAAATAATATGGTGGGGGTATCTCGCATATCTTGAAGATTACTAAAGATCGCCTCCATTGAATCACTTTCCTTTTTTTTCAAGCAAACAAGCACCAAAAATCTTGAACTAAAAGTATCTTTTAGATACAAACTTTGATTTGCACTGAAGTTTAAGATGGGAACATCGTCTTCAAGGGTTTTTCGGTTCCAACAAGCATCACTTTGAGATGAACTTTCTATAAAAAGAAGACTCTCATATTGGACCTGTTTCTTAACGGATTTTAGAATGTTTTTCAAAGAAATACTCTGTACATCAACCAAATTGGCCAGTATAAAACACAAAGCAAGACGCATTTTTGTACCGACTGCCCAAAACGGGTTGATAAAATAAACTGCAACTTGGAATAACTTTCACCTAGAGTAAGGGTCAATATGATAAAATCAGTCAAGCAAATAAAAATCAATATAAATTCAAATGTCACAGTTTTTAATTGCAAATACATAGTATTCCCTGGCTATTTTCAGTTACGGAAATATAATTGAAACTCCGTGGTGCTATATATAACCATTATTTGTAAGACATAAGTTAGTAGGTAAAGAGGTTGAAGTAATTAAAAAACATTTCATTTTGGTGTCCTTTTCCAATGCCACTTGTAGTATGCCATCTCGCCAAGGAACACTAGAAAACTCAAGGTAGTTCCATATACGAAGACAAGCCATATAAGGCTAAAGTCCTGCCACTTGAGATCAAAGTAAACGTCATGGTCGATATCATCTTTGTAGGAGATTTTCCCTAGGTCCACCAACTCCATGAAGCTACGTTTGAACCAAACCGTATACAGTCCACTCTCATAGGTTAGTGCAGTATATCTTTTGAGAGGCTTGTAAAATACCGAGTTCTTTGGCAGTGTCATACCCAAAATAATAATCTGCACAATGACCAACTCCTTGGATCGCCGGAATATGGGACGACGAAGCTTAATTTGTGACTGCTTCAAATGTGGCCACAGGGTGAGGGTCACTGGATAGGCATAAGATTGATCCAGCGACATTCGTTTCCTCTGGTAATCCGTCGAGTTGGCAATTTTGTAAATATCCCAGCGGGCTTCTATGAACTCTGATCCCATTGTAACCTTCAAGAACTCCAGTTCTGATGGGATTGTAAGGACCTTCAGCTTCCGGCTGCGCAATTGATCCCAGCTAACTATTGGATCACCTGCGGGTGGATGGACAAGCCAGGTCTCCAGATAGGCCATGTAATAGTTAGTCACAAAGAAACCGCTGAGCAGGAGCAACCAATAAATGCACATGAGTTTGGTAGAGAGTTCTCTGGGTAGATCAAATGGCTGAGCAAGGATTCCTCGCAGTACTTTGTTTCCCACTACGTAGAATCGCCAGGTGGGACTTAGTCCCGATTCCATGCGATGCGCATTACTGAGCACTATTGCTATCAGTAACATTAATGGTAAGAGTCTATATAGTCGAAATTTAGTAAAGAATTGGGCTCGGGGAAGGGGATGTTCCATGGGTAACATCAGAAACCAGCTGGAAATCTCCATAATAACGTTTTGTTTCAATATGACTTCGTCAAGACCTTCAAGGCCAAGCGGAAAATGCACATGTCCCGTCTCGGAAAGAATGGACTCCCCCCATTCGGGGATGATACCATCCTCTGGAACCAGATCCCAGCAAATTTCGAGAGTGGCGTTTATGCTCCTCACATAATTCCGGATGAAGGGGTAGAGATATCCAGCCAACTCCCGTTTTCCTTCAGCATTTCGGTAGGACAATGATCGCGGCATTATGTTGTCTGGAAGAGCTTTCAGGGCATAGCCCCCTAAATCCACGAGTTGCGGCTCAAAGTATCTGTGAACACCCATTGCACTCCGTTTTATAAGCCGAAATTTGGGATATGCCTGGTAGCTGTATATGAACTCCGTATCTGAGCCTTTGAAAGCCAGCATATTTAGCATTCTTTTACGAAAACCCTCTTGAAAAAGGTCTTTTATGTGGTCTACCGAAGATGCAAATACTATGGTGGGAGTATCTCGCATATCTTCAAGATTATTGTAGAGTGCCTCCATTAAATAGTTTTCTTTTTCCATTAGACAAACAAGTACTAGCATTTTTGAGTTGAAAGTATCTTTCAGATACACACTTTGATTCGCATTAAAGTTTAGGGTGGGAATCTCCTTTGGAAATGAAGTTTGGCTCCAACATGAATCTCTTTGTGTTGAACCTTCAATAATAAGAATTGTCGCGTAAGACAGTTCCTTCTCAAGAGCCTTCAAAATATTAATTAAGGAAACACTCTTGGCGTCCACCAAACTGGTGAATATGAAAACCAAGGCAAGCCGCATTTTTAGGTTGACTGTTCAAAACGAGTTTGTGAAATATACTGCAACTTGTCAGAAGGTCCCTTTAGGGCTAGGGTTATTACGATAAAATCAGATATCGATCAGCTGCACAATCAAAACGCAATGTTAATCAAAATGGCCCTGTTTTCTATAGCTTTTAAGTGCCTGGCAGCCCCTGCTTTTACTTGTTATTACGGAAATTCAAAACCAATCCAATAAATTTTGAATAAAACATTTAATACACAGTTTACAAATATCTTACATCGTATTAAAAACCAATAAAGTTTGGTGTCCTTTTCAAATTCCACCAGTAGTGTCCAATTTCGCCTAGAAATACTAGGAAACTTATGAGCGTACCTCCCATAAAGGTGAACCACACAAAACTCAAGTCCTGCCATTCGAAATCGCGGTACGCTTGATTGCACTTCTCCATTTTATAGTTCATTTTACGAAGGGCAATCAAATCGTTGAAGCTCTGTCTGAACCAGAACTCGTATAGTCCGCTCTGCTGTGTGAGTGTCCAGTATCGATTCAGTGACTTGTGAAAAACTGAGTTTTTCGGCAAAGGCATGGCCATAATCAAAAAAGGTATCAGCACCAGCTCCCGAGATCGTCGGAAGATGGGTTTCCGAAGTCTCATCTGTCCTTGCTCCAGTAGTGGCCACAAAGTTTGGGTGACAGGATAAGCATAGGATGGATCCATGGATAGGCGCTTGTTTTGGAAATCCTCTGAGTTGGATATTTTAATAATTTTGCTATTGTCATTTATAAAATCGTTACCTAAGACTTGCGTCATAGTGTTAAATTCTGTAGGTACAATTAGAACTTTCAAGTTGAGGTTTCGCATTTGATCCCAGCTTCGGATTACATAGCCCGTAGGTGGATCTACGAGCCAGGTTTCCAGATGAACCACATAGTAGTTACTCACAAAGAATCCATAGAGCAGGAGCAACCAGTAAATGAACATCATCTTGGGAGATAGTCCTTTGGGTAGAATAAACGGTTGTGCCATGGAGCCTCGCAGGACCTCATCTCCCAGGACGTAGCAGCGCCAACTGGGACCCAGGCCCATTTCTATGCGATGGGCATTACTTAGCACCATAGCCACTAGTAACATTAGTGGCAAGACCTTCTCCAAGCCCAATGAAATGAAGAAATGGGCTCGGGCGAGGCAGGGTTCCGCGGGTAACATCAGGAACCAGCTAGAGGTTTCCACCAGAACGTATTGTTTGGTCGACCCATGCTCAATTCCGTGGATGCCAAGCGGAAAGTCTACGTGATTGAGCTCCGAGAGCCTGATTACTTCCGGCAGCTGAACCATTCCCTCCTCCGGAATCAGTTCCCAGCAGATTTTGAGATTCGCATTAATGGTGCTCACATAATTCCGGATGAAGGGCAAGAGGTATCCAGTCAACTGGCGATTTCCATCGGCATTCCTGTAAACCACAGTTCGCGGTATTATGTTGTCGGGTAGTGCCTTTAGGGTATAGCCACCCAGATTCTCAAGTTGCGGCTCGAAATATCTACGAACTTTCATTACAGGTCTTTTAATCAAGTGAAACCTTGGGAATGCCTGGAAGCTGTAGATGAACTCTCTGTCTAGACCTTTAAAAGCCACCACATTGAGCATATTATTTTGGAAGCACTTCTTTAACAAATCCCGGATTTCATAATCCGAAAAAACGAATAATACGGTGGGTGTATCGCGCATATCCTCCAAATTTGTATACAGAGCCTGCAGCGTTTTTCCTTCGTTTTTGTGAATGCAAACTAGAACAAGAATATTTGTGTTAAATGTATCTTTTATGTACAAACTTTGATTTGCATTTAAGTTCAAAACGGGAACTTCTTCCTGAATGTCTTTTTGTTTCCAACATGTATCACTTTGAGATGAACCTTCCAAAAGAAGAATTGACTCATAAAACAGCTCTTCTTCAAGAGATTTCAAGATGTATTTTAATGAAAGACTCAGTGCGCCTATCAACCGGATGGCAACTATCATATACAAAGTTAGCCGCATTTTCAATTTGACTGCTCCAAGTGGCTGAATACGAGAAACTGCAATTTTCTTAGTTAGGTTGGGTAATTACAGAAAAACACTCAAGTAATCGAACAACTAACAATGAAACAATGTCAAATCAAATGTCATAGCTTTTAATTGGAATCCGTATCAACATATGTAAATGCATTTATGGTTTGTTTTGGTAAGGAAAATAAATCTTGGCAGAACTATAAGCTCAATGCAAGACTTAATATAACAAAAATTAACCAAGAAAGGAAGCAAACTCGGCAAGCCGAAGTTTATATACCCTTTCAGCTCTTCCAAAAATTAAATATGCCTTAGTTCAATCCTAAAAAAACAATGAATAACCTTTACAAATTTCATAGGAACCTTCACTTAAAAATGGCATTGGATTTTGTAAATTTCTGAACTCTAAAAGTCCAATTTTGGCTAACCGTTTTATTATACATCGGAAACTTACAATTATCACAAATTATAAATTCGAGTCGAGTTTTGCGACACCTTTTTTCAAGTCATCGAAAACTAATTAATAACTAACATGAAAATGGGTCAAAATTTTGTCCAACTTTAAAATGAAAAATTTGAATGCAGATTTTTAGAGAATCAAAACACAAGTCTTAAGAGGTATGGCTCTTTGGAATCGGATTAAATTTGGTAAAGTTATGGAATCTGGAAGTCGAGTTTTGGGACACCTTTTTTCAAGTCATCGAAAACTAAGTAATAACTAACATGAAAATGGGTCAAAATTTTGATTAACGATAAAATGACAAATTTGAATGCAGTTTTTTAGAGAATCAAAACACAAGTCTTAAGAGGTATGGCTCTTTGGAATCGGATTAAATTTGGTAAAGTTATGGAATCTGGAAGTCGAGTTTTGGGACACCTTTTTTCAAGTCATCGAAAACTAAGTAATAACAAACATGAAAATGGGTCAAAATTTTGATCAACGATAAAATGACAAATTTGAATGCAGTTTTTTAGAGAATCAAAACACAAGTCTTAAGAGGTATGGCTCTTTGGAATCGGATTAAATTTGGTAAAGTTATGGAATCTGGAAGTCGAGTTTTGGGACACCTTTTTTCAAGTCATCGAAAACTAAGTAATAACTAACATGAAAATGGGTCAAAATTTTGATCAACGATAAAATGACCAATTTGAATGCAGTTTTTTAGAGAATCAAAACACAAGTCTTAAGAGGTATGGCTCTTTGGAATCGGATTAAATTTGTTAAAGTTATGGAATCTGGAAGTCGAGTTTTGGGACACCTTTTTTCAAGTCATCGAAAACTAAGTAATAACTAACATGAAAATGGGTCAAAATTTTGATTAACGATAAAATGACAAATTTGAATGCAGTTTTTTAGAGAATCAAAACACAAGTCTTAAGAGGTATGGCTCTTTGGAATCGGATTAAATTTGGTAAAGTTATGGAATCTGGAAGTCGAGTTTTGGGACACCTTTTTTCAAGTCATCGAAAACTAAGTAATAACTAACATGAAAATGGGTCAAAATTTTGATCAACGATAAAATGACAAATTTGAATGCAGTTTTTTAGAGAATCAAAACACAAGTCTTAAGAGGTATGGCTCTTTGGAATCGGATTAAATTTGTTAAAGTTATGGAATCTGGAAGTCGAGTTTTGGGACACCTTTTTTCAAGTCATCGAAAACTAAGTAATAACTAACATGAAAATGGGTCAAAATTTTGATTAACGATAAAATGACAAATTTGAATGCAGTTTTTTAGAGAATCAAAACACAAGTCTTAAGAGGTATGGCACTTTGGAATCGGACTAAATTTGGTAAAGTTATGGAATCTGGAAGTCGAGTTTTGCGACACCTTTTTTTTTCAAGTCATCGAAAACTAATTAATAACTAACATGAAAATGGGTCAAAATTTTGTCCAACGTTAAAATGAAAAATTTGAATGCAGATTTTTAGAGAATCAAAACACAAGTCTTAAGAGGTATGGCTCTTTGGAATCGGATTAAATTTGTTAAAGTTATGGAATCTGGAAGTCGAGTTTTGGGACACCTTTTTTCAAGTCATCGAAAACTAAGTAATAACTAACATGAAAATGGGTCAAAATTTTGATCAACGATAAAATGACAAATTTGAATGCAGTTTTTTAGAGAATCAAAACACAAGTCTTAAGAGGTATGGCTCTTTGGAATCGGATTAAATTTGGTAAAGTTATGGAATCTGGAAGTCGAGATTTGGGACACCTTTTTTCAACTTATCGAAAACTTAGTAATAACTAACATGAAAATGGGTCAAAATTTTGATCAACGATAAAATGACAAATTTGAATGCAGTTTTTTAGAGAATCAAACCACAAGTCTTAAGAGGTATGGCTCTTTGGAATCGGATTAAGTTTAGTAAAGTTATGGTATCTGGAAGTCGAGTTTTGGAACACCTTTTTTCAACTCATCGAAAACTAAGTAATAACTAACATGAAAATGGGTCAAAATTTTGACCAACGATAAAATGACAAATTTGAATGCAGTTTTTTAGAGAATCAAAACACAAGTCTTAAGAGGTATGGCTCTTTGGAATCGGATTAAATTTGTTAAAGTTATGGAATCTGGAAGTCGAGTTTTGGGACACCTTTTTTCAACTCATCGAAAACTAAGTAATAACTAACATGAAAATGGGTCAAAATTTTGACCAACGATAAAATGACAAATTTGAATGCAGTTTTTTAGAGAATCAAAACACAAGTCTTAAGAGGTATGGCTCTTTGGAATCGGATTAAATTTGTTAAAGTTATGGAATCTGGAAGTCGAGTTTTGGGACACCTTTTTTCAAGTCATCGAAAACTAAGTAATAACTAACATGAAAATGGGTCAAAATTTTGATCAACGATAAAATGACAAATTTGAATGCAGTTTTTTAGAGAATCAAAACACAAGTCTTAAGAGGTATGGCTCTTTGGAATCGGATTAAATTTGTTAAAGTTATGGATTCTGGAAGTCGAGTTTTGGGACACCTTTTTCAAGTCATCGAAAACTAAGTAATAACAAACATGAAAATGGGTCAAAATTTTGATCAACGATAAAATGACAAATTTGAATGCAGTTTTTTAGAGAATCAAAACACAAGTCTTAAGAGGTATGGCTCTTTGGAATTGGATTAAATTTGGTAAAGTTATGGAATCTGGAAGTCGAGTTTTGGGACACCTTTTTCAAGTCATCGAAAACTAAGTAATAACTAACATGAAAATGGGTCAAAATTTTGATCAACGATAAAATGACCAATTTGAATGCAGTTTTTTAGAGAATCAAAACACAAGTCTTAAGAGGTATGGCTCTTTGGAATCGGATTAAATTTGGTAAAGTTATGGAATCTGGAAGTCGAGTTTTGGGACACCTTTTTTCAAGTCATCGAAAATTAAGTAATAACTAACATGAAAATGGGTCAAAATTTTGATCAACGATAAAATGACAAATTTGAATGCAGTTTTTTAGAGAATCAAAACACAAGTCTTAAGAGGTATGGCTCTTTGGAATCGGATTAAATTTGGTAAAGTTATGGAATCTGGAAGTCGAGATTTGGGACACCTTTTTTCAACTTATCGAAAACTTAGTAATAACTAACATGAAAATGGGTCAAAATTTTGATCAACGATAAAATGACAAATTTGAATGCAGTTTTTTAGAGAATCAAACCACAAGTCTTAAGAGGTATGGCTCTTTGGAATCGGATTAAGTTTAGTAAAGTTATGGTATCTGGAAGTCGAGTTTTGGAACACCTTTTTTCAACTCATCGAAAACTAAGTAATAACTAACATGAAAATGGGTCAAAATTTTGACCAACGATAAAATGACAAATTTGAATGCAGTTTTTTAGAGAATCAAAACACAAGTCTTAAGAGGTATGGCTCTTTGGAATCGGATTAAATTTGTTAAAGTTATGGAATCTGGAAGTCGAGTTTTGGGACACCTTTTTTCAAGTCATCGAAAACTAAGTAATAACTAACATGAAAATGGGTCAAAATTTTGATCAACGATAAAATGACAAATTTGAATGCAGTTTTTTAGAGAATCAAAACACAAGTCTTAAGAGGTATGGCTCTTTGGAATCGGATTAAATTTGTTAAAGTTATGGATTCTGGAAGTCGAGTTTTGGGACACCTTTTTTCAAGTCATCGAAAACTAAGTAATAACTAACATGAAAATGGGTCAAAATTTTGATCAACGATAAAATGACAAATTTGAATGCAGTTTTTTAGAGAATCAAAACACAAGTCTTAAGAGGTATGGCTCTTTGGAATCGGATTAAATTTGGTAAAGTTATGGAATCTGGAAGTCGAGATTTGGGACACCTTTTTGCAAGTCATCGAAAACTAAGTAATAACTAACATGAAAATGGGTCAAAATTTTGACCAACGATAAAATGACAAATTTGAATGCAGTTTTTTTGAGAATCAAAACACAAGTCTTAGGAGGTATGGCTCTTTGGAATCGGATTAAATTTGGTAAAGTTATGGAATCTGGAAGTCGAGTTTTGGGACACCTTTTTGCAAGTCATCGAAAACTAAGTAATAACTAACATGAAAATGGGTCAAAATTTTTACCAACGATAAAATGACAAATTTGAATGCAGTTTTGTAGAGAATCAAAACACAAGTCTTAAGAGGTATGGCTCTTTGGAATCGGATTAAGTTTAGTAAAGTTATGGTATCTGGAAGTCGAGTTTTGGAACACCTTTTTTCAACTCATCGAAAATTAAGTAATAACTAACATGAAAATGGGTCAAAATTTTGACCAACGATAAAATGACAAATTTGAATGCAGTTTTTTTGAGAATCAAAACACAAGTCTTAGGAGGTATGGCTCTTTGGAATCGGATTAAATTTGGTAAAGTTATGGAATCTGGAAGTCGAGTTTTGGGACACCTTTTTGCAAGTCATCGAAAACTAAGTAATAACTAACATGAAAATGGGTCAAAATTTTTACCAACGATAAAATGACAAATTTGAATGCAGTTTTTTAGAGAATCAAAACACAAGTCTTAAGAGGTATGGCTCTTTGGAATCGGATTAAATTTGGTAAAGTTATGGAATCTGGAAGTCGAGATTTGGGACACCTTTTTGCAAGTCATCGAAAACTAAGTAATAACTAACATGAAAATGGGTCAAAATTTTTACCAACGATAAAATGACAAATTTGAATGCAGTTTTTTAGAGAATCAAAACACAAGTCTTAAGAGGTATGGCTCTTTGGAATCGGATTAAATTTGGTAAAGTTATGGTATCTGGAAGTCGAGTTTTGCGACACCTTTTTTCAACTTATCGAAAACTTAGTAATAACTAACATGAAAATGGGTCAAAATTTTGATCAACGATAAAATGACAAATTTGAATGCAGTTTTTTAGAGAATCAAAACACAAGTCTTAAGAGGTATGGCTCTTTGGAATCGGATTAAATTTGGTAAAGTTATGGTATCTGGAAGTCGAGTTTTGCGACACCTTTTTTCAACTTATTGAAAACTTAGTAATAACTAACATGAAAATGGGTCAAAATTTTTACCAACGATAAAATGACAAATTTGAATGCAGTTTTTTAGAGAATCAAAACACAAGTCTTAAGAGGTATGGCTCTTTGGAATCGGATTAAGTTTAGTAAAGTTATGGTATCTGGAAGTCGAGTTTTGCGACACCTTTTTTCAACTTATCGAAAACTTAGTAATAACTAACATGAAAATGGGTCAAAATTTTGACCAACGATAAAATGACAAATTTGAATGCAGTTTTTTTGAGAATCAAAACACAAGTCTTAGGAGGTATGGCTCTTTGGAATCGGATTAAATTTGGTAAAGTTATGGAATCTGGAAGTCGAGTTTTGGGACACCTTTTTGCAAGTCATCGAAAACTAAGTAATAACTAACATGAAAATGGGTCAAAATTTTTACCAACGATAAAATGACAAATTTGAATGCAGTTTTTTAGAGAATCAAAACACAAGTCTAAAGAGGTATGCCACATTGGAATCGGATTAAATTTGGTAAAGTTATGGAATCTGGAAGTCGAGATTTGGGACACCTTTTTTCAACTCATCGAAAACTAAGTAATAACTTACATGAAAATGGGTCAAAATTTTGATCAACGATAAAATGACAAATTTGAATGCAGTTTTTTAGAGAATCAAAACACAAGTCTTAAGAGGTATGGCACTTTGGAATCGGACTAAATTTGGTAAAGTTATGGAATCTGGAAGTCGAGTTTTGCGACACCTTTTTTCAACTTATCGAAAACTTAGTAATAACTTACATGAAAATGGGTCAAAATTTTGATCAACGATAAAATGACAAATTTGAATGCAGTTTTTTAGAGAATCAAAACACAAGTCTTAAGAGGTATGGCACTTTGGAATCGGACTAAATTTGGTAAAGTTATGGAATCTGGAAGTCGAGTTTTGCGACACCTTTTTTCAACTTATCGAAAACTTAGTAATAACTAACATGAAAATGGGTCTAAATTTTGATCAACGATAAAATGACAAATTTGAATGCAGTTTTTTAGAGAATCAAAACACAAGTCTTAGGAGGTATGGCTCTTTGGAATCGGATTAAATTTGGTAAAGTTATGGAATCTGGAAGTCTAGTTTTGCGACACCTTTTTTCAACTTATCGAAAACTTAGTAATAACTAACATGAAAATGGGTCTAAATTTTGATCAACGATAAAATGACAAATTTGAATGCAGTTTTTTAGAGAATCAAAACACAAGTCTTAAGAGGTATGGCTCTTTGGAATCGGATTAAGTTTAGTAAAGTTAGGGTATCTGGAAGTCGAGTTTTGGAACACCTTTTTTCAACTCATCGAAAACTAAGTAAAAACTAACATGAAAATGGGTCAAAATTTTTACCAACGATAAAATGACAAATTTGAATGCAGTTTTTTAGAGAATCAAAACACAAGTCTTAAGAGGTTTGCCACTTCGGAATCGGAATTATCGGAGTTATGGAATTTGGAAGTCGAGTTTTGGCACACTTATTTTCAAGTCATCTATTAAATTTAAAACGACATATGCCGATTTTAAAAACTTAAAGTATATTAACCATTAAAGTGGTTTTCCTATAATAAAACAAAAAGTTTAAATAATTAAAGGAATTCCCCTAACGAATGGGAATTTTTGAGATTTGCAGTGCGGTCACACTGACATCAAACGTGAAAAAAGTGAGAAAACAGACGGTTTAGTTTTTATTATTTACCTGGCACTCAAGCGAATGACAAATGGATTGTATATAAACGGTATAGAGCACACGGCGTTATCCGCCGCTCAATGATTTAACCGGTTGTCAATTGCATGAAATGCAAAAATAATTAGAAATTTCTTACTCAGTTGTGTAATTTGATTTGAAAGAGTTCGAGGCAAAAACAAAAACAAAAAGCAAGATCGCGCGATATTGCGTCGATGACGTAGCGCCTGCGTGTGTGTGTGTGTGCTAACTTTTTAGACATCAAAAATCAATGTGTGATTTAATCAATTTATTGACTTTAACCAAATCCACAGTAGGCTAACAGCAGCAATATATGCGTTTTATTTACTTTTTTTCATTAGACGATAATCTTGGAAAGGAAACCGTTACATTGCGCCAACGATATTGGAAGAGGCAGGGAGAGAGATAAACTATAATCTTTAATCTACGCCAGGAAAGAAAAACAACAGAGGATAGAAACCCGAGCGACAGAGAAACCAAAGATACACAATCTACAGACAGTTTGTCGGAAATTCAAAATTACAATTG
This sequence comes from Drosophila fuyamai, assembly GCA_018153365.1. Taxonomy (NCBI): domain Eukaryota; kingdom Metazoa; phylum Arthropoda; class Insecta; order Diptera; family Drosophilidae; genus Drosophila; species Drosophila fuyamai. The sequence continues at coordinate 5,733,950 of JAECXW010000758.1, forward strand.
AAAATTGTTTGGAATCGGATTGGCAGCCGACCCGAGCCACGCCCCCCGCCGCCCCTCGCCATCGCCATGAACGCCCTGCTTCGTCACAAGGGACGCAATTTGCGAACGAGTCATTTGGCCCAGAACGTCTACAAGCGCTGTAAGTTGGCCAAAACAAAACGCAAATTCAGAAAACTTTCCATTGATTTTGCCCCCTTTGCGTGTGTGTGTGTGCGCCACTTATCCAGTATTTTGTTTTGACTGCATTTTCGCTGGAACGCAACAGCTGACTGACTGGAAAGTACGACGTGCGCTGGAAATTCTATAGTGGAGGGATTTGAACAGGGACGAAGTCAGAAAACATTAAAGCGGGTCTCGAGTATTTTTTATATTTTTTTCAAATGACTACAAAATGTTTCTAGATTCATATAATCTTAACTTGTTTTAAAACTGGAATGCCCTTTTAAGATCCGCCACTGTTTTTACGTTTTCGAATCTAACCTGTTAATTTAATTAGTCACTTTGTTATTTGCGGTTCGATTACTTTTGATCGCGACTTGTAATAGTCTAATTTTCTTTATTACACATATTAAAAAGTTTTTGTGAAGAGGAAAACTAAAACTAACTAATAAAAATGATGATTATAGGTAGAAAGGTTAAGTGTTTAGATCAAACGATATATGTATGTTAAAAACCACGATTTAGAAAAAAAATAATTAGTTCCATAAATAATTTTATGAAAATGTATGATCATTTATCGACTTAAAAGTTTAAAAAAAAGTATGTTTTAAATTTTTATAAAACATTTTTTTTTGTTTAATTATGAAAGTGTACATACTTACTAAATTAACAAAGAACCCATTTTTGAACCATTCTGGTAAACAAATCTTTTTCCTCTACATGTCACTCACAATTTTAGCATTATTTGCGCGACAAATTTCGATTTTCTAAGAAATACCCTAACAAGGAGCAGGTGCCAACGACAGGTACCAGAAATCACCAGACAAAAAGGCTCTTGATGAAAAGTACAGTCTCAGTTCTGTGCAGAAACTATTAAATAGACCTGAAAACAGGTCCGAAATCATTAAAGAGGCCAGAAAATGGGTCAGAAATTGCCTTCACTTTCTCCGCCACAGTTCCTTTTTCGTATTCCCCTTTTTTCACTCAACCGCACATTCATTTACCTTGAGCAATTGCCAAAAATCGGAAAATGAGAGAAAATAAAAGGAAAAGTGCGCTGTAAACAATTGCACTCGGCGCACATTTCTGAATGTTTGCTACATCGTTTATTTATAGAGATAGAAAGTTCTCAGTGTTTGTGCGGGCTTGGGTTCGCTTTTGCTGATTTATGTAAGCTCCACTCCAGGTGCTAATTTTCACCTGTCGTCTGCGATCTTTGCCTTTTCTATTATCAACTAGTTGCCTTCACTGCAAATCCCAACAAAAATCCGTAATCAAGGGGTAAAACGCTTATCAACTGCAAACTTTTCTTGTTTTTTGTTCGTTGTGATTAATAATTTATTGTGTGCTTTTATTTTTATTCTTCGCTTCTCATTTTTCGCCGGGTGTTCAAGATTGTTGAACTGATATTATTTATTTCAGTAAGAAAGGAAATGTGTTTCGGAAAAGCCTTTTGTCATACGAACGTTCATGACTATAGATTCAGTTCATTGAACTTAACGTTGCTTATGTGGGCTTCTCTATGAAGATATTTAAGGTTTTACTAATAACTAAGAATTATAATGTTTTAAAAATATATTTTGTATATTAATTGTGTTATAATTTAAACATTTTCCTACTTGTTTTTTTTTAAGCATATTAAAATATTTTATTCTTATTAATCAACCTATTTTCAACCTTTTTGCAGATCTAAAATCGAGCTGCTGTGCATGCAGCTCGGCTAACTTCACAGATGACCGCGCTGCAGTTGATGAGCGGCCGCGGAGATCCTCGTCGACATCGGTGCTAGAAATTAGCAGATCGCTGGCAGCCATCCACCGGAGGTTCCAGCCACATGCCAGCTATGGGTATCACTATTCGGGCCACGGGTTCAGGCATCTGCACGCCAGTCGGACGATGTTGGAGACGTCTAGCTCGAAGATCGACGCCACTGTCAAGAAGCTGAAGAACCAGCAGAAAGAGAAGGTTGAGGAGATCATGAAGGAGGTGGCCAATGCTCAGGCAACGGCAACGGGAGCAAGCTCTGCAGCTACTGCCACTGCATCCTCAGATAAGGGTCAAAGTGCAAGTGCGACGACAGGTTCCACATCGGCGACTGCCTCGTCGACGGCTTTGTCCCAATCTTCGGACAAGACGGTCGCCAAGCCAAAGAAGCCACTGCGCACACGCATTTGGGACGAGCTGGTGCACTACTATCACGGCTTTCGCCTGCTCTTCATCGATGTGGCCATCTGCTCAAAACTCCTTTGGCGGGTGCTCAACGGCAAGGGTCTCACGCGGCGTGAAAACAAGCAGCTGCAGCGGACCACCTCGGACCTGTTCCGCCTGATTCCTTTCTCGGTGTTCATCATCGTGCCCTTCATGGAGCTGCTGCTGCCGCTGTTCATCAAATTCTTCCCCGGCATGCTGCCCTCGACGTTCCAGACCTCAAGCGATCGGCAGGAGAAGCTCCGTCAGTCGCTGGGCGTCCGCCTCGAGGTGGCCAAGTTCTTGCAGCAGACCCTCGATCAGATGCCCGTCCAGCACAAGGAGCACAGCAGCGAGGAGGCCAAGCAGTTCGAGGCCTTCTTCAACAAGATCCGTAATCCCACTGAAGCCGTGAGCACCGATGATATCATCAAATTCGCTAAGCGATTCGACGACGAGATCACACTGGATTCTTTGTCGCGGGAGCAGTTGGCGGCCCTGTGTCGTGTCCTGGAGCTGAACACAATCGGCACTACTACTCTACTTCGATTCCAGCTGCGGCTAAAGCTGCGATCCCTGGCCACCGATGACCGGGTTATTGCCCGCGAAGGAGTCGACTCTCTGGATCTTTTAGAGCTGCAGCAGGCGTGCAAGGCGCGTGGTATGCGGGCCTATGGACTCACGGAGGAGCGTCTTCGGTTCCAGTTGAAGGAGTGGATCGATCTCTCGTTGAACGAGCAGGTGCCGCCCACACTGTTGCTTCTGTCCAGGACCATGCTCATTTCCGACGACAGCATCACCACCGATAAACTTAAAGAGACGATGCGTGTTCTGCCGGATGCTGTGGGAGCCCATACACGTCACGCCATCGGCGAGAGCGAAGGCAAGGTGGACAACAAGACCAAGATCGAGATCATCAAGGAAGAGGAGCGAAAGATTCGCGAGGAGCGCGAAGAAGAGCAGGAGGAGACAATCGCCAAGCGCACGGCCATCAAGGATGAGCACCCAGCTCCATATGTGTTTGCTGAGAAACTGGCGAATGACAACAACCTTCTGAATCGAAAGGACCAGGCTTCGGTCTCCGAGACGGACAAGAGCATTTCCTCAACCGATGTCCAATTGCTGTCCGATGCACTGAAGACCCTGTCATCCGATAAGCAGATGGTTGTGGAGAAAGAAACTATCAAGGAACTCAAGGAGGAGTTGGCTGACTACCAGGAGGATGTTGAGGAGTTGCGAGAGGTGCGCCAGGTCGTCAAGGAACCGGTGCGAGAGAGTAGAGCGGCCAAGCTCTTGTACAACCGGGTGAACAAGATGATCTCTCAATTGGATACCGTACTTAACGATCTGGAGCACAGACAGCATCAGATCAAGCAGGCGAATTCCAGCGATTACGTGGCTTCTACTCCCAGTGTCGAGCCTCAGCAAATGGTGCACATCGACGAGCTGGTCTCTACCATTAAGCGCATGAAGGAGTCCTCCGATGAAGAGCGATTGAAGGTTGTCGAGGATCTGCTGGTCAAGCTTGATGCGGACAAGGATGGTGTCATTTCGGTGCATGAGATAACCAAGGCGGTGCAGAGCATCGACAGAGAGGCCACCAAGATCGACAAGAAGCAGCTGGAGGAGTTCACCGAGCTACTATCCAAGATGGCGACCCGCCGACGCAACGAGGAGATCGTGCGCATTGATGACCTTATGAGTAATATCAAGGTGCTGAAGGAAACCAGTGACGAGGCACGTCTAAAACACATCGAAGCTGTCTTGGCGAAGTTTGACTCCGACAAAGATGGCGTGGTGACCGTCAACGATATTCGCAAGGTAATTGTATCATACAAATTACTAACAAATTTGTACTTAACGGATTTTGTATTCTTGAAAGGTGATGGAGTCCATTGGTCGTGATAATATCAAGCTAAGCGATAAGGCCATTGAGGAGCTGATTTCTCTGCTTGACAAGGAGCAAGTACTGCATGCAGAGCAGAAGATTGAAAAGGCCATAGCCAAGAGCATGAAAGAGGCTGAAAAGCTGAAGTCCGAGGTGGACAAATCGGACAAGGATTTGGCCAAACTTGTGAATAATATTCACGATTCCGCCAAGGAGATTCAGGACATTGCCAACGAAATGCGTGATAAGGAAGAAACACTAACTGATAAAGCTAAAGAGTGTAAACCGGAGGTAATTTTCTAACAAATCTTATCTTAAAATACAAATACTTATTTTATTTGTGCCATTATAGCCCGCCTTCCAGGACACGGCCAAAACATTGAAGGACACAGCCCCGAACCTAAACGAGACGGCGCCAAAGGACACCAAAGAAGATCCGAAACCGCCCACAAAGGCTTCCGCTGGCTCTGGTCCAACGGGGAAGTCCGGCGGAGGTGCGAATAGTGGAGGAGGAGGCGGCAGTATCGTTGGTGGAACAACGACGGAATCGGCGCTCCGAGAGGCGACCGAGCGGCAAATGGAAAAGATCCTGCCCTCCACGGACATTGGCCTGCCGCCCACGATACAAACTCCTCCGCAACCACCGACGTCCAAGAAGGCAACGGCCACGGCATCGACCCTGTCCACGACGATTACGGCCAAGAAACTGCTCTGACCGACCGAAAAGTCCAAGGAGGGAGCGGATGAGACAACTCCTAGGTCTGTACCTAAGCCGAAGTGATGTGGTGGAGTAGAGGGCGGAGGAGAGGTGCTGCTCGTGTGTCCCATATTGTTCCGACTTTACAAAGAATTAATTGTTACCACTTAACTAAACGTAGGGAGAAAATCGAAACGAAAATGCGACTCTGTATTTAACTTAATTCGTGATCCGGGATCAGGATTAGGAGAGTGCTATACTTAACGCGTGGCTGTAGTACAGTATCTTCTCTAAGTAAGGCACAAATCACAAACTAATAGAAATACATAAGAATAAACCCACTTTACCGATGTATCTTGATTTATAAATTAGTTTACCCATAAATCCACATTCAAAGCCTGGTCGGGCGATTGACAACTTAAATTGGCCCAAAACAATATTAGAGAAGCGATTGTGATCATTAGGCGAAATGTTTATTTACGTTTTATACCCTACTGCTATTAATATGTATTTACCTCAAGCAAATGAATTAAGGCGACAGGTTTACCGAAAGATGACGGCGAGATATTGAAGTTTAATTGAAACCACGTGATAGATCTAAACAATAATGAGTGTGCTTGAATTACCTAAAGAGAATTTGTAAAAGTGTTTCGCAATAAAAGTTAGTATACAAAACAATTACTAATTAACTAAGTGTAATTTACGAGGTCAAACGAAATGGTTTTCCTTATACAATGCACAATTTCAATCTGGCATTATCAACAATTTCCTAGAAATTACCACTGAAAACCCATTCGGGAATTTTAAATAACTGACTTCAACCAAACAATTGCTCTTACAAACCGCATTGATTGCTCAGAATTATATTTTTGCATTGTTTATTGCCTCGGGAGCGGAATAGTGCTCCAAAACCACCCCCGACAAACCCAGTTTGGCCAACTGGCCGGTTGTGATTCGCAATCGACAACCGCAAAACCCAAACTTTTACGGCCAAGTTAGTTTTGGGCCAACGAGAAGCGGAGGAGCAGTGCATTTTCAGCATCACATCCGGGGCAATAGAAGTAATAAAAATTACCACAAAATGTTCAAAAATTTCATCTTTGCCGGACCACTGACCTATAAATTCCCATCATATTCAGCAAAGGCCAAGAAAGTGTGGTATTCGTAAAATATTTGAAATGCACTCAAATAGTTTTTCCTTCTCTTGGCACAAACAATTGAATATAATCAAATGAAGGCTGCTTTTTTGGAATAGTTCTGATCTTCGATGCCAAGAATCATTAATTAAACCCAATCTGTGCGTAAATATGGGAATACTTCCGACCAACAGCGGAATCGAAAACAAATAAACGCAAAGCGGCGGAAAAGAATGAAACGGAAATTTATTTAAAGGTAAATAAAACCGCCAAAAACGCGAAACAAGCCAAATAATAATAAACTTCAGCTCCGCTGGGAGGGAATTGTTGTTTGCAATCAGGCCAGGCCAAGCCCAACAACCGAGCACCGCAAAAGGGTCGCGGAGGATATGGTAGATGGACAGGAAAGTTCTGCAGAGTGTCTCGGCGAAAGTTTGCTCAGCTCAAAGTGCTTCGGATGCAACAATGAAACTCGAAATCTGCCATGAATTGCAGACAATCAGCGACAGAGGACATAAGACAAGCGGACCGGGTGAATTTAAAGTATTTCGCCATGGAACGAAGTTAATAAGTTTGAAAGCCAACGTCCCGGACAATCTCTTTCCCTCTCACTTATTTTCTGTGCCAATGAAATAGTGCTGCAGGACGGCATAAAAATGGCAAAATTATTTGAAGAAATGTTACAAAACAATTAAAAAGTTGCAGACTTTCATGAGTCAATCAAAAGAGCGGCAGCCGCAACGAGTTTTCTAAAAGTTGCTCAACTTTGCCGCACTTTAAATGCCAGACAACAACAGGAATGGGCGCAACAAGCATACGCCCCGTTGTACGTCATGTGAGCAGCAGACATCCTTTCGCCCCCAACTAATGCAATTTGCTCTTGCTGAATTTTATTTTCTGGCCAATCAGAGGCAGAACTTGAAAAACTGCTGCATTTTCGAAAGCAGCAAAACAACAGAAAGTCGGAGGCTGTCTGTTAAAGCCTCTGGCATCTGTTCCACATATCGCATCGTAACTCGAGATGAGCTCCTCCGAGGCGCTGATGCACACCAGATGCAGATGCCTAAATGGATTGCCGCATTTTTACATTTAATTCGTTTTTCAAAAGCAATTATATGCCATAAAGTTATTTTTCTCTGGCAAATTTTAGACATTTTTCACTTTGTAAATAAAGTTTTTATCTCGGATCTTTGGCCACTACATTTCTAGACTAACAAAATAATAATGAATAAGTATCATATTTTTTGTTGTCAAATCTAGAACAAATTTAGTTGTACCATTTTTAAATAATGACCTTTAATGTTGACACATTTTAAAGCAACACTTAAACTTTAAGACAATATAAAGGGACATGACAGCGAAATAATCGAGTGCACGAAATGTTTATTTAATCTCGTCTGGGTACTCGTTTCTGGAAAAGATCAGACTCCCGATGAAACCAGCCGTATCGCCAGCTAGTCGCCTCGGGATAGTTGTATTTGTCGTCCGGACTCCGTTCGTATCGCCTCTCCAGGTAGTTGATCCGCTGGCCATTGCGTAGTAGTTGAAGTTCGGCCGCCGGCACCGATTTCATGGGAAAGACCAGACTTCGTCCAAATCCGGCCTCCTCCAAGTCTGATAGGTGGTAATGGAATACTCCGGAGCCGGCGGGTCGGTAAATTCGACTGGTCACTCCATTCGAGCTCCGCAGGGGAATATAGAACGTTTGTGGTTTAATGGTGGCTGTGCTCCTAGTGATTCCCGATTGTCTAGAGGAACCTGTAGTTGGAGTAACACTTTCATTTGTTTTGGACCTTATCTTTTTAACGATCTTCCCCGAAATATGTGGCTCAACGACCGCCAGTTTTAGACTTCGACATGGATTGGACTTGAGCTTTTCAGATAGCGATTTTTCCGGTGTCTTCTCGGAAACTTTAGGAGCTGATATATCAGAAGAAGCTGAAGCAGTCTTGGCCACATTCTGCCCCTTCTCCAAATGGAAAAGAGAACGCAGAGCAGATGTGGACTTAGCGGGTTCCACGAACTTCAGTGTGTTCGACGGCCTTAAATTACTTGACTTTCCCGAGCATATACGCTTCATAACTGCACTTAACAAATTTGGATGTTACTTATTTATTTGGAGATCTAAACGTTGGGTATAAGCCACCGAATTATATATAACCAACAATTTATATTGACATTGACTGAAAAAGTAAAGAGCTACTGTGGGTGTGTTGGGCAAAACTATTTTTAAAATTCACAAAAGCTGAGATAAAGTTACCAAATGGCAATATTTTCATCAATTTTATCTTACAGCAGATGTCATCTATCCAATCTGTATCAGGTCACGCAAGAGTCACGATCCTCAGGAATTCCCAAAATGCAACTTAGACCTCTTAAGTTATTTGGCTCTCAAGCACCTGATAATTCCAATCGGCTAGCAAGGGTTTATGTCTTTTATAAATCTATGTTTTGATTCTCAATAAATGCAAATTCGCAGCGCAGTTTCCTTTTGCCATCCATTTTTTCTCTCGTAACCCGAATTTGTGTTTATTTTCAATTTGTGTGGTAGTGTGAACATATAAAGTGGATTATACGGAGATAAGAGCGCTCTACAGACACATTTTTCTCGCATTTCCCATGTTTTTTTCTGCGCCTGGCCAAAAGGAAGCGTTGTCCCGCACGTTGGCCATAAAAATATCGCAGATATGTCGCCAGACTGTGAAATGTTTATATGCATGGGGTCGTGTGTCGTGGTTGCAGCCATTGCAGTTCCACCAGGAAACTCTATAAACCCCCGAGAAATCGACAGGGCTTCCCCTTGCCCTTGCAACTTAAAGAATATATATATATTTGGCATTGATTTGGTCTCGTTCCAATTGGCTTGTTTATTTTCGTATCCTTTCTGGTTACCTGGTGGCTTCGTTTGAGGTGGTTTTGCTGCATTTTTTTGGGGCTGTCGGGATTTGGTTGTTTACCTACACCTGCAATTGCCTCAGGCAATACTGCATAATTTAGTTGCATGGCTGTTTTTATACATTTTTTTTCTTTCTTTCCCATCTGTGGGTGTCAAAATATATATCTGAAATATAACGAAACTTTTGCTGAGATTGCGTGTTCTATTTGACGCATGATACAGTATCGCAGATTGATTTTGCCAAACTTCAATGTGATAGATGGGCGTAATGTCATTGCAATGCATTCGGAACTGAAAAATTGAAGGACTTGCAACTTTAATAAGACGAGAGTGTGCGACAGCTGAAGCACTCACATTTTCCTCGACCCTCGCTGACCATTAGCGGAAAACTAGCTCTTTCCACTTCGATTTGACTCGAATCGCTTCCATTTCCATTTTCTTTCGCATGCTGCATTTTTCTCCATCAATACCTTCCCTCCTTCTCCTTAATTTGCACAGCATTTGTCGCCATTTGGCTTTTAGTTAGCCGGGAAATGCGGGAAAAGCAGGAAAATCGGGGAGTCGGGGACTGCTGACTGATGGAGTTGCAGTTGCACTTTACTGCAATTGGTTGCACTTTATTCGCGGTTGCGTGAGTGGAACTCGAAACTTGGAAATGCAATTGGCAGCCAGCAAGTTTAAACTTCTAAATTGCATTATTGCAAGCCCCAACCCACAACCAGCGAAGCATTTTAGACGTATTATTTCTAATTAAATTGAACACTGCCGATATCCGACTTCAGCTCACGTATTAATGATGTAACGACTGGCAGGCATTTCGAGATATCATTCCCAGTTGCTACCAGAAATAACTACGTTTAAGCAATATTAAATCTCAATTGGGAAACAATAAAGGATAATTAATTATTTTAAGATACTTATTATTCCATCTCAAGAAAAACATTTATGGAATTAAGGGTTTCTTTTCAAACTGAACACTTTTTATTGTAATTCAAAAGAGGTAAAAAAGACCAAATATATTAATCCTATTTATTTACTTTCGTTGATTAAGAAAATTATTCAATGCAGATTTGGTGAAATGGTGAAGGAATGAGGAAAATTGGGGCGGCAGGTGCATCTGCGACCGCCAAATTCAAAAGGTACCATGGCAATGAGCTCGAACGACCTTATAACCGACAACTGAGTGGGGGATGCTGTTGGCCAAGCCAAAGTTCGTTGACTCAAAGTGGCACTTTGGGGCCGGGCACAGGTACTCACAAGATCTCCATAAGCAGCCGGATGATGAGCAGGAGCAGGACAAAACGGGACAGGCAGGACAGACAGGACTCCCCCCAAGAAGTGGAGCTGCGGAAGGACTAAGTCAACAATGCCGTGCGCATTGCTAGGTTTATTAAAAAGGGCTCAGGTGAATGTCTGAGCGCCATTTGAAACATCCGGCGAGCCCCTCGTTATATCCCCTGTGTTTACTTAGCCGAGACACACGCAAGCATACGTATACGTAATATTGAGATAGAGATAGGGTCGTGGCAACCAGGAGCCTCAAGATTGCCCTGGAAGTTGCCACCGACTCGACAGCAGTCTGCCGTCAATGGTCAAAGGTCATTTGCATTTTGCCATCGTCAGCTTGGCCATGGCCAACCAAATAAATATAAACGTTTGTCGGATGGCGGAGAAGGGGCAAAAATATACAAATACAAAACTGATTAAAGTGACGAGATTTGAGGAGCAGTAAAAATGTTTACAAAGACCGCAACAGCACATAAAAAATATTTAATATTAACCAGATACAAAGTTTTTTAATATGTTGTTTATTTATTAAACTAGTTTAACCGATGTTTACTAATTTACTAATTCCTTCAATTAAGTTTTTATCCTTTTATAAAAATTTATATTTCAGTTAACTCTTACTAATTAAGGAACTACAAAAAACATTATTGATGATAAAAGTAATTAAACAATTTAGAAAACATATTTTAAAATTATACTCTACAAGCGTTGTTTTCTATATAAAAAGTCATTGTTTTTACTGTACCGCAAGTTAAATAAATACTGAATAAAGCATTGGCCGATAAAGCGAATAAATAAAAGAATGATTTAATGCAATAAATTCAATAATTTCAGAAGCAAGTTGGCCGCTGGCGACCCCAAGGTATAACAATAAAAATTATATATACTTTCTGGAATGATTAATTGACAAATTGCAGAAATATGTTTTTTTCGCATGCCACAGGCAATCGCGAGATGCCCACATTTTCAGCATGTAAACACATTTCCATCGCACAAACTCCCATCCCGATTCCCTCCCGATCCCGATCCCAATCCCAATCCCAGTCCCGTCATGTTCAAATCGCTCGTCATTAATTTCCACACATCGGAGTGGGCGATGGAAGCACTTGAAACTGTGCTCCAAACCTTGTTTATCCACAACAGCGTCCTCAACTTTTATTGGGTCTTTAGTTGTGCCGACGACGAGGATTTTGTGTAGAGGGGATGGGCGTTGAGGGGGGGCTTAAGTGGGTTTTTGGAGGGGTTTTTGGGGTGCTGGGTTGGGGACAAGAAAAACAACAATCAACACCATTTGACGCTACAAATTAAGCTGGAAGCAAACAAATCGTGGCAAGTTCCCTCGGTTTTGCCAGCGAAAGTTTCTGCTGTTTTTAGCACATGTTGTTGCCTTGTTTTATGTGGCTGTCTTGTCTGCTTTCCCGCTTTTCCTCCTTTTCCGCTTATTGCTCGCCTCAATCCCCAATGCCCAATACCCAAAACGAATCCCCTTCCACTTCTCGATTGTCTCAAGGGCAATTCAGCGTTCAGTGTGAAGGAGCCTTTTCGATTGGCAATGCTCACTATTTATGGGGTAAAAGTGCTTAATCAAATGCCAAACGGCAAAAGCACGCACCGAAAACACGGCGTATACTTAATTTTCGCTCACTGCTAGCGGGCAAAGTCTTCTTCTCCCCAACTGTGTTTTTGCCCTGAGTGCTAATGAAGCCATGCTCTTAACATTGGAAATTCTTATTTAATTAACAAGTTTAACAAGGGCTTAACTGTTGATAGAGGACTTAAGACATCAAGAAAGTGAACCTCGTTATTGAAAACATTTCATTAATAGTACTTTTTGAAAGACTTGAAATGAAAAGAACTTATAAAGATCAAATAAGAAGTTATTACACAAAAACAGATATTACATTAAAAAGGAACGTTATTTCTTTTATAAACTCATTTTAAAACAGAGTACCAGTAATACTAAAGCGAATTTAAAAAAGAGCAAGTTAATTAAATGTGAAATAATAAAATACAATAAATGAAATAAATAGGGATATAATGTTTTAAGAGTTTTAAAATTTCCTACAGTTTATTGCTTAACTCGTAAACACAAATCACGCTATTTTTATACCCGTTACTCGTAGAGTAAAAGGGTATATTGTATTCGTGCAAAAGTATGTAACAGGTAGAAGGAAGCGTTTCCGACCCTATAAAGTATATATATTCTTGTTCAGGATCACTAGCCGAGTCGATCTAGCCATGTCCGTCTGTCCGTCTGTCCGTCCGTATGAACGCTGAGATCTCGGAAACTATAAAAGCTAGAAGATTGGCATTTTGCATGCAGATTTTAGGAGTTCCTACGCAGCGCAAGTTTGTTTCAAAAAGGTGCCACGCCCCCTTTAACGCCCACAATCGCTTATATACGATTTTATTTAAATATAAATTTAAATATTTCGGAAAAGTAAAAATGCAGTTTTATTGTGTTTATCAATACCTATCGAAATGTAGAAGAAATTTTTCAAATCGGACCATTCGTTTAAAAGTTATGCGTGATCAAAGTTTCTATCTCCATCTCCCTCGCACTCCTTTTACCTGAGTAACGGGTATCTGATAGTCGGGGCACCCGACTATAGCGTTCTCTCTTGTTATATTCTGCGTCCGGCTAATATGCATTGATAAATGCCTTTATTAATTCATTTAGCGCTATGCTCGCGGCTGTCCCAATAAAATGTTAAATAAAAATGTATAAACCATATTTGCTTGATTCAACTTTCGGCTGGGCGACAACGTGTGTAAATTTAAAATGTCCGGTCGATGGGAGGATAATTCAATTTTTGTGATTCTATTTGCAGGTCGTTTTGTTTGCAGTCATGCTTAATTTATTTATATGGCAGCCGCATTTTTAGTAAACGTTTGTTTTGGGGATTGGCTATTTTTGGATGGCACGTGTTTAATCCTGGTAAGTATTCGCCATACCTCCAGGACAACCAGGACTCCTCGCTGTCCCTTTCTTCGGTGCACGGTTGTCATAAAATGTTAAATATAAATTTATGGCAGACTAGCCGCTCCTGGCATACTAAGCATCGCATCAGGAGTTCGCTGGCAAAAGGAGTCGCAAAAGGACTTTCCCCCAGTTGGCTAAGCACATTAGCAAAATGAAGCTGTTTCGATTACGTTTACATTGGCCAGAGATTTGCGCTTTTGTTGCACTTTGTGATTTTGTTGTCAGCGTTTCAGCCACAGGACATTCGTAGACTTGGTTAACAGGGGAGCAGTTGCCAAGGACTCAGGACCTTTTTATGTAGGGTCAGGTGTTGGTATTGGGTTGGTCGGAATAGTCAGCAAAACAAATTAAAATTTTCACTGAATATTTCTAAATCCATTTTATTATAAGTGTCCCAACTATTTATGTTAACGATAATCTGATTAAAGTAATAATTGTTAATTCGCTTATAGTTTGAATTATGCTAATTCACCTTTATTGCAGCAAATTGAATTACATGTTTAATTTTGAAGTTATTTAATTGCTAAAATACCTGATGACAATTGTAATTAAATATACATTTGTTAAATGCTTTAATAACAATTCACATGATAGAACTCGATTGATACAATAAATTTGTATATAATGATTTGTATATAATGATGGTTATCAATTTCCAAAAATGAAAACATTTTCCACATTCTAAAAAGAGATTCTGATTCCTAGCAATAGGTTATTTGTAAAATAGCAGGCGTTTTAAATAGTTCAAACACTTGAAAATGTTCAGCTTGCAAACAACGTTATCGAACACATATGTACATATATTTTATTCCAATCTTTTTACTCTCAATTATTTAAATGGCCGAACGCTATGATCGCGCGGTGACCATTTACTCACCCGATGGCCATCTTCTGCAGGTGGAATATGCCCAGGAGGCCGTGCGAAGGGGTTCCACAGTGGTAAGTCTCTGCCCTCCGGAGTTAACCATTATTTAATCGGGCGAAACCCGCCAAAAGGTGGGTCTCTGCACCAACAACGCCATTGTGCTCGGCGTGGAGAAAAGGTCCGTGGGCGATTTGCAGGAGGCGCGAATGGTGCGCAAGATTTTCATGCTCGACGACCACGTAATGATGACTTTTGCGGGACTCACGGCGGACGCACGCATCCTGGTGAGCCGCGCCCAAGTGGAGGCCCAGAGTCACCGCTTGAATTTCGAGAAGCCCGTCAGCGTAGAGTACATAACCCGGTGAGGAAAAAGCTTCTTTACCTTCGATTACACAAGTAAAAATAATTATTTCGAAATTTACCATTAAAACTAACATTAATTAAGATAAAGCTATTCTTCAGTAAAAAAATGCCTGTAAAATACGAGTATATTAAAAGTACAACGCACAGTCCATTATTTCCCACGGCTTTGATCAAATAACCTAAGCTAGAGGTGATTTTTTCCAGAGTTTGTTGTGTTCTTTTTGCACAATCAAATGTTGATTAAATTTTGATTATCAGAATTTAAAACACTTTGTTTTCTACCGTGTAAGCCGCAGAGTAATTTTCGATTTTTGTTTCCCCCTTTTCCATTTCGTAGCTTCATGGCCCAGCTAAAGCAGAACTACACGCAGAGCAATGGAAGGCGTCCATTTGGAGTGTCCTGCCTGGTGGGGGGCTTCAACGAGGACGGCACTCCGCACCTGTTCCAAACGGAGCCCTCGGGCATTTTCTACGAGTGGAGGGCGAGCACCACGGGTCGGTCGGGTCAGCCGGTGCGCGACTATATGGAAAAGCACGCGGACGAGATTCTGGCCTCCGCCGACGAGCCGGCGGCCATCAAGCACATAGTCCGCACTCTGATGACCGTGGCCTCGCTGAACCACAGCCAAATGGATGTGGCGGTGCTGAAGTACAAGCAGCCACTGCGTATGATTGATCCCAAAAGTCTGGCCGATCTGGTGCGAAAGGTGCGCTCGGAATTGGAGGCGGAGGCGGAGGCCAATCGGAAGACCCATAATCCCTAATTTTCGGACATGTCCCAGGGTCAAATTCCTCGCTCTTTCATGACCAATCAAAAGTTGATAACCATTCCTCACATTGCGTCTCCTTTTTTTTCGCGAGCCATTCAATTTTGTCCTGGGAGATGGGGAAAAGTAATCAGCAGGAAAAATGTGTAAAGCGGGCAAATCACTTAATTTGTCTCGAGGGCGTATTTGTTTACTTTATATCTCAAGCGAAGCCTCGTCCGCTTCTTTCAGGCCAACCAAGTTAAAAAGTTTTAAGTGAAAATGGGAATTGAATTTGTAGAGGAAAAAATAAGAGAAATACGCACACATACAGAAAATATTTCTCCATGGTTTCATTTAATTTTCCTTTGATTTTTGGTAAATAGTCTGTTAAAAAATATCGCAGCTCTAAATTGCATTTAGAAGGGCAAATCAAGACCATTTTGTTTGACTGGAAAAAATGCTTGAATTTAAAAATAATTTCCTTTGAAAAAATTAAGTAGTAAAAATGTATAGTATAATAAAGTGTTTTGTTGGATATTTTTTCAATTTGAGTTCCAAACTCTTTAATATTTTTTTGAGTACAAGCTCGATGTTTTTTTAGCTGTTAGTTCCATTTAGGAAATCCTCTTCCTCCTAAACTTTTTGTTCCCCAGGCTGTCATACTGGCCGTCAAAAGTTAACCCCCACCTTTTTTCCTGAAATCGAGTACTTCAATCAAAAGTGGGCTTCGGGGGTTAAAGGTGTGTGCCTTTATTTGGGTATTCTCATGGTTGAGTCTGTGTTTAACCCTTTAAAGAGGTCATTCCGGCCTGCATTATTTCATCGGTGAGCAGAAGGTTGCTGGCAATAATGGAACACGAGTCCAGGATTTGCCTCCGAACGCAGAAGTTGTCAAGTATGCCAATGGATGTGGGGTCCATGGGTCCCCCCGTTGCCAGGTCGAGTCCCACGGATCCCTCCGTCTCCCGCTGGGCATCCGTCAGCTTGACAATTGTGTCCTGGACATCAAAGCCACTGTTTGTGGCCAAGGTTTTGGGTATAACCAGCAAAGCCTCGGCGAAAAGTTGAAAACCCAGTTGGGCCTTTCCTTTCACTGAGTGTTTGGCCTTCAGCAGTTCCTTGTGGGCCTTCATTTCGAAGGCTCCTGCTCCTGGCACAACACAGGCATCTTGTATGGCATTTTGAATGGCATGGAGACCATCGTGAATGGCATCTTTGATGGCTGAAATCTGGTGACGAGCCTGCCCGCGAATCACGATTGTTACGGAAGTGGGATGCCGACAGTGCTCCACGAATGTGTACTTCGTTTCATCCAGTTCCTCCTCGCGCACCAAGGCAGCGAATCCCAGATGCTCCTCCTTCAAATCTTCCAGAGAATTCAGGGCCTCTCCTCCACAGGCTCTAACCAATCGCTCCATATTCCTGCGTTTGGCACGTCTCAATCCCAGAATTCCCTCGTTGGCCAGAGCCTCCAGTGAGGGCACATCGATGCCTTTCTGATTGATGACCACGAATCCTTTTTCGTTGCCCGCGCAGACTTGTTTCTTTAGTTCTATGATTTTGGCCAGACGGAGGTCTATAAAGCGATGTTCCTCGGTGACACATTTTTCCAGTTCTCCAGCTGTTTTATAGTAAAACCCCGAGGTCACAGAGGTTTTCTCAAGTTCCAGGGACACATTGCAGGTGAGGATGTAGGCATCCTGCAGGATCTTCGGCATATTCACATGACGTCCACCGTGATCCAGAACTAGTCCTTCGACGAGCTGAGTTTCCACACCCGTGTGCTGCAGCATTTCCATTAGTTCGATCATGTTGAGATCCAGCAGATCCTTTCCATCGCCACGAACAGCCAGGACAGCATCCACGCAGATGTCCGTGAGCAAGTCGGCCAGGCCGGGTTCCAGTTTAGTTCTCAAACTGGTTCTGGCCACCGGAATCAAGGCTTCCCGTTCAATGCCTGTGGGAATCTTT
Organism: Drosophila fuyamai; assembly: GCA_018153365.1. NCBI lineage: Eukaryota > Metazoa > Arthropoda > Insecta > Diptera > Drosophilidae > Drosophila > Drosophila fuyamai. The sequence continues at coordinate 5,751,131 of JAECXW010000758.1, forward strand.
AGGGATTCGAGTACTTCTAAGGCGCGTTTCTTAGCCAACATGATACCCTCCACCAGCAGGCGAGGATGCAGTCCCTCTGCGATGAGTAGCTCGGCTTGCTTGAGAAGCTCCCCGATCAGGAGCACCGTGGACGTGGTCCCATCTCCCAGGGAATCATCCTGGGCTGTGCTGGCCTTGGCAATCATGTTTGCCGTGGGATGGCGTATATTCATCTCGTGCAGCAGGACATTGCCATCCTTGGTGATCCGAATATCGCCAGCCGGCGAGACGAGCATCTTCGTAGTGCCCTTCGGACCCAGATTGGAGGCCATGAGCTTCTGCAGACCCATAGCTCCAGCTATATTTATGCCCAAGGCCTGAGCAGCTCGGGCGATTTCAGCTTTAGGATTCAGGAGACTTACTGCTGCCATGGTGATTATTTTCTTAATTAAGATGAAAGGTAAGAATTTTCTGGCACTTCTAGTTACCGCTAACAAACAACTAATGTCAAAGTGACAGCTTTTTCCTAGCACACTATTTAAAGGCGAAATAAATTTAAAAATAACCCTTTACCACACTAATTTATAAGACGCTAATATTTATGAAAGGGTTTTCTTTTCTAAAACCAAATAAAATAAATTCAGCTCTCTTGCCATTTATATTTTTAAATTTCTCGTTTTGGCAAAGCCATTTATCTAGCTTATATTACATTTACAGTGCTAAGAACTTTCGAGTGTTATACAATCTGGAGATTTAAGGTTTTTTTTTAATACCAGAAATCTAAAACAAAATCGATAGCCAATTTATTTTATTTTCTGAAAAACCTTTGACGTTAAAGAAGGCTTTGACCCACAAAGTCATTTTAATCACACTTGTTTCACTTACTTCAAACAACTGCTTTGCCAATATGTCGGGCACGTAAGTATTATTATTTTCAACTGGAAAGTGTTAAATATTTACATAAACAAATCCATTTTGTGTTGCTTTACAGCAACAACTCGGTGCGAGATAGCAGCTGGATCAGCTGGTTTCTTGGCCTCCATGGTAACGAGTTCCTCTGCCGGGTGCCATCTGATTACCTGGAGGATAAATTCAATTTCACGGGCTTGGAATCGCTGGTGGTGAACTTTAGTCATGCCCTGGACTTGCTCCTGGATCCGGAATTCGACAATCAGGGCTGGGATAACGGGGTGGATACGACCGATGCGGAGCAGCTGTATGGCCTGATCCACGCCCGATACATTCTAACGCCGCGTGGCGTGGAGGATATGTGTCTGAAGTACGAGAGGGGCGACTTCGGTTCGTGTCCGAGGGTCTACTGTAAGGGACAGAGGACCCTGCCCGTCGGCCTCTCCGATCAGTTCAGTCAGAAGCACGTGAAGGTCTACTGTCCGCGTTGCCACGACGTCTTTCATCCCAGAACTCGATTTGCTCTGCTGGATGGAGCCATGTTCGGGACCAGTTTTCCGCACATGTTCTTCATGCAGCTTCCGAACTTGAGACCCCAGCCACCCCAGGAGAAGTACGTGGCCCGGTGAGTGGTTAGCCCACATGAGGCGGGATCAACTCTAGACCTATCCCCTTTTGCAGTCTCTATGGTTTCCAGCTGCATCAGAAGGCCCTGATGCCATCAGAATCGCCTGAACGAGAGCCCAGAAACTCCGGATCCTCGCTCAGCAAGGCCACCTTTGGAAACCTATCCAGTTCCATGGCATCCTGTGCACCTTCGCTGCGTCCCATCAAATTTTAATGATTAACTTTTGCAGGATAATTTGCTGCAATTAAACGCATTCCTAAGCAGTGCGTTGATATCGCCAGATACACACAGCAAACACCTACAGATTATTTAAAGCTGGCCATATCAACCACTTCAATGAGTATCAAACTCGAGTGACTTTGTCATTAAGAGAGGTTATCACCGGGGCATTTAGGAACTGAAGCGACTTTAAGCGACCTATACTTCCGCTTAAAGCAACATATTTTGCACTGGCAGAAATTAGAATGAACTAATATAATATAAGTTATATTGCATTCATGAGAAAATTTGTTTCTTAATACAATTCCTTAAGGAAAATGGAATTCCATAACCTCTTCATCAAATTAATAGAAAATCTTTAGATTCTATTGCTAATATAGTTGTTTTTTAAGAGACAAAAATGTATTTTCCAGCGATAGTGTGGCGTGTTTCTTTAAATTACAAATGGAAGTTAATTTAACTAAATTATTTTTTTAAACTAGATGTTCTTGGGGATTATAACGTCGACTGAATGAAGATGAAGGGAATTGAAAGAGATGGGAGAAATATTATGTTTTATCTCGGTGTGACTTGTGTACGCTGGATTGTGCAATCAAAATCCACTTGCCAGCACAACCTGCTAAGCCGATAATGGGAATTACGCAGAGTTGAGGCGTTCGCAAGGACTCGAGTCCTGCGAGTCCTGCAAGGAGTCGGCTCCTGCCCCACTGGCATCTCCAATAAGTCATGCCTTTATTATTATTTACTGCCGCCTGGCCGCCTTGCCGCTTCCAGTTTTCAGTTTTCCGTTTGCAGCTTTCCGCGCTACTCTACGCCTTTTCCCTGTCTAGTGGAGAATTGTGAGGACAAGCATTCTCTCCTTTTCGCCTTTTCTCATTTTCTCCTTTTCGCCATCTCTCAGTTCTCGCACTTTTCACACTTAATTTCATTAAGTAATCTTTCATAGCGCAGCTTTTATTGAGTTTTAAACTGGCAGACCGTATAATGAGCATGGCGGTCGGAAAAGCGAGGAAAATGGAAAAGGGGAGCTCTTCAGAGGAAGTGAGCGTTTTGTTTTACATTACAATTGAGCTGGGAATGTGTTTTCTTATTGTCTGCTGATGGCTTTCCTCTGGCGACTCCTTTGCAGCTCCTCGGCCACTTGTTGCTCCAGCCAGCCATCATTTATTCATTACGAAAGCATCAGCCTGCCTGTATTATTTTCAACATTTACCCAATTTCAGAAGGGCACACGTTTTGTAGCTCTACTTCTGGTTGGATAAACAAATCCGAACATTATAGTAAACAACGAACTTGCATTCGATTGTAAACTTCGCTCCAGGATGGCGATGCCATTCTTTTGTTGCCAATGTGCCGGGCCAAATGTGTTTTCAAGAATGGCCGAATATTTGATTGTATTGCCGCAGGTTCCTCAATTTCTATCCACCATCCCAGCACCACCACCCAATTTTTAGAAAGTGGTTTTCCCGAATGCCGCAAAAGCTTACAGAAGAAATATTATTGTGTGCCGGCTTTCGAAAATATTTGGGCTCCCTTCGCTGGGCAAACAATGTATGCGATTCGAACAACGCCTTTACAATTTCAATTTTATGTATGTGAAAACGGAGCTCGATTTTAATCCGTTGTAAGATACAAAATAAACAATATTTTGAACAAAAACATGCGAACATTTATCGAATTTTGCTGGTCATAATATGGCTTATTATACCCTTGCGAGTGGTATAACAAATTAAATTTTCAAGGCAGTGAAACAAATTTTTCCGACCTTAAGGTATATACCATTAGAACCATGTCCGTCGAACGTACTCTGTTAAAAACATCCGACAAAAAATATAATAATCTCTTAATAATCAGATGGAAATTTTCATTGTACAAATGCAATCAAATAGAAGACAAACTAACAATGACGCACTTTTGACCCTCGCCTGAATTATTTTGGTGATAAGTTTCTGGGAATTTACGTTCCATTTAAGTCCGTCATCAAAACTCTGCAAACGCCTATAAAAAGCTCATCCACTTGGAAACAAAGAGTCAGTCGTTTAGAACAGATCGAAATCGAGTGTGATCAAGCATAGTCACCGCAAAATGAAGGTGCTCGTTGCTGTTTTTCTGATTGTTCAGATTGTCAGTGGGACACGTATCCAGGGTAAGTGCTAAGTAGACTTTTGAAAACATCCTGGAAATCAAAAAATAAAACCTATCAAAAGTATCCTGGTTTGATTCCAAGCAGATCCTGAAGAGCATCTTTCTAAAATCAACGTTAAAACCCGTGCCTTGTTGAGTAAATCGAATATCTTAAATACGATAGGTATATTTTAGAATCAAACTTTGTAAACGCAATACATACATTTATTAAACTAAACTAAAAAAATATTTTATTTTCAGGTTCAGTTGTTCTTCCTGGTCCTGATATTTGTGGAGTTGATGTCATAGGGCAACGGATCGCGTCGAGCAATGATCAGTTGATTGGTAGTGAGTTTCCCTGGTTGGTATTGTTGCAGTCCCGTCCCCCAAATGGAGGTGATCTAGAAGCTCGGTGTGCTGGATCCCTGATCAATCAACGATACGTTCTAACAGCAGCCCACTGTGTGTCAGAGTTCGATATCGGAAGACCGTAAGAAATCTTTCTTTAAAATATGTTAACTAATGAAAATTAATTTAAAGCCAAATTAATTTTGGCCTAATTCATATAAAAACAATTAAATCTTTGGTAATTAATTTAAAGTTAGTTAAATTTATAAATTATATTTGTCTGCTGTGAGAGTTTTTAATGAAATCTTTTTATAACGCTTAAATATTTATAATAATATTTCTGATTTTTTCAAGGAGGTTTTCGAGCAAAGCAACGCTTTAGAATTTTTATTACGTTAATTAAATGCTCATTAATATTTTCTTATTTTTTAGTGTATCTGTGAGATTGGGCGATAATAGCACACGTGTTGGAACAGAATTTGTAACATTGGACATCGAAAAGATATATGTTCACGAGGGTTATAACAGATTTGGAGTTTCAAGAGATATTGCCCTAATCCGTTTGAAGAGTGAGGTTTCCTATTCGGAGAATATTAAACCTATTTGTCTGCCCTCGGCTGTGCGACGATCAACACTGCGTAACGGCCAGCCGTTGACCGTGGCAGGATGGCGACTCACTCTAAATCACGGCCGCAATAATACCACCAAGCAGAAGGAGCGGGCCACTTATTGGGATATAGATCGGTGTCGTACAGAATACTCATTTATTGATTTGGACTCCAGTCAAATTTGCGCCGAAAGGAGTGCCAGCTGTTTTGTGTATGGCGGAGGACCTCTTATGGCATACCATCATGGTGTTTGGGTTCTGCATGGAATTTCGTCCTTTGGTTTTGCTAATTCTTGTGGTCAGGAGGATAAGCCTGAAGTTTTCACGAACGTTGGTGAATATGACCAATGGATAAAGGAAAAAATGAGGCCTTAGTAGAAAATCAAATACGTTTTTATTTAACTTAATATGATTACAATAAATCAAATTATCATCGAAACATCTGACTTAGCCTAATCAACATAGAATTCACATTTATTCACCATTCTATATTAAATACTGATCTCAACGACTTTTCTCTGAGTACTGAAGATAATATGGAAATTGATTTTTAGTCTTCGACTATGAGATATAAAATCTTTCCGATTGAGAACTTAGAAATCGTATAAACAACATTTAATAGTTTTGAAAATATTTGGCCTCTCTTCGCTCCCTACGCTCCCTGCCAACGCCTTTACAATTTCAATTTTATGTATGGGAAAACGGAACTCGATTTTAATCCGTTGTAAGATAAACAAGAGAGAACGCTATAGTCGGGTGCCCCGACTATCAGATACCCGTTACGCAGGTAAAAGGAGTGCAAGGGAGATGGAGATAGAAACTTTCATCACGCATAACTTTTAAACGAATGGTCCGATTTGAAAAATTTCTTCTACATTTCGATAGGTATTGATAAACACAATAAAACTGCATTTTTACTTTTCCGAAATATTTAAATTTATATTTAAATAAAATCGTATATAAGCGATTGTGGGCGTTAAAGGGGGCGTGGCACCGTTTTGAAACAAACTTGCGCTGCGTAGGAACTCCTAAAATCTGCATGCAAAATGCCAATCTTCTAGCTTTTATAGTTTCCGAGATCTCAGCGTTCATACGGACGGACAGACGGACAGACGGACAGACGGACATGGCTAGATCGACTCGGCTAGTGATCCTGAACAAGAATATATATACTTTATAGGGTCGGAAACGCTTCCTTCTACCTGTTACATACTTTTGCACGAATACAATATACCCTTTTACTCTACGAGTAACGGGTATAAAAATAACCAACATTTTGATCAACAACATGTGAACTTTTCTAGAATTTTGCAGGTTATAATATGGCGTGATAAAGAATTCGCGGCATAAATCTCGTGAATGTCTTTAATAAAAAGAGCTTATAAATACATATATAAGAAAGAAGAGGGGGCAACCTTCAAGCCTTCCTTGTCCAATCAATTTTCTTAAATTAACGTAGTTATAAAATGGTTCTTATTCCACAATTCTGATTCCCATTCAAATTAAAATCCCTTGTTGCCAGTAGCGAATTTTTTGATCGTTAATGTTGCTTTATCTTTTTGCTCCACTCTCAATCAGTACTTTAATGCAGTTGACGTAATTTTTTGACTTTCTATGATGAACCCCCAGCCTGGGCTAAGCGATTCAGCAATTTATGGTTAATGACACTAAATTGGTTAACTTTGCCAGCCGGCAAACTTTCTTAAAACTTGCCAAAGGAGAGAAAGAAAGGCCGGTTCCGTTAATTTGGAGCTGAGCGGTCGGTTGACCAAGCCCCAAAGACAACTACAAAGTCCTAAACGCCGGCTGATTAACCCATTGGGACGGATGGACGGGTATCCTGCTCCAGAAAGAGGACTGCCGTAATTATCCTGATGGGATTGGCCGGGCAGCTGGGAAGCGCACTTCGCAGCGCGTTTCCCAAGGTTCATCAGCCTGGTTAGCAGTTCAAATTAAGTTACTACGGTCGAAACGCCGGACATGTCTGCCCGGTAATAAGCTAAATGAAAACAAAAATGGATGTCACTCAGTGTCGCCAAATTGATGAAGATGAAGTAGGTGGAGAGGAGTAGACGAGGTGCTGGGGGAAACGTAACCCAATAACTTTGGCCACGCATTAATTGGTATTTATGGAGCTGGCCACTCTCCGCCGGAGATTCTGTGCTAAACATAGCGCGTAATGCGTGCCAAGTGTCACTGGAAAGGGTTACCAATCCCTCACACAAATGGCAAAAGGAAAATGGAAATGGAAAAGGGGCGAATAAAGGGGGAGGAGGAATTGTGCGCCAAGTTTAAGTGCTTTTAAAAAACCATTAACGTCATTTCCTTTGCTGTCTGGCCCCATTCGATGGAGCCATTCCATTCGTTTTTTTCTTTCTATATTTACTCCTTGCGAACGGACAACATCAATACAATAAGCTCTTGAAACGAAAATTTTGTTAAAATAATGTCCTGGTTTCTTGGTCACTTGGATTTCTTCTTGGTCACCGGCTGCAGGGATCCGGCTCCCCAGGTTCCCTTTGGATTGGGCACAGGTGCTGGCCTATCGTTGCCAGTTGGTGGAGGTTTCATCAATGAACTGGCCCTCTTGGAACCTCGATTTATCCTGGGCCTAACTGGTGGCTGGGATTTGGGTAGAGGAGGTTCCTCATGCGATGTCCTAGCCAGCTTGGATGTTCTGGTTTGAGGATCAGCAGGTGGCGGAGGACCTCTCATGCTGATGATTGACTCCTTGACGGTTGGCATCAGCTTGGGTTCGTTCAGCGTATTTATAACCCTTTTAACAACACCTTGAAGAAAGGGCGATTCCCTTTTCTTAACTTCCGGCATTGCTGGCAGCTTGATGGATTCCTGGCTGATCCTTCGCCGGTTGTCCAGCGGATCGTTGTGGATGACCTGCATGGGACCGGGACAAGCGGCCACCGTGGGAGGATCGATGTAGCAAACGTGTCGGGCGTAGTCGAAGGAATCTCTGCTATCCGTGGCCGGCATTCCGCGGCGATGGAAGCAATTGATGGGACAGGAGGCCACACAGGGCGTGTACGGCTTCTCCACTTCCGCCAGCTTCTTGATCTTCACCGAGTTGCAGTAGATCTGGTGGCGATCGGCCACCTGCTCCTCGCGGCACATCTCCCGCTGCTCGTACTTGCGGTAGGCCAACTCCGCCTTGGAGTAGTAGCCCGGCCAGCAGTAGTCCCTCAGCCGGCTTCGCTTCACCATCCTGCCCTCCGGACGCATGTCCAGTTGATTCTGCCGCTCGTAACGATCCACGGCGGTGGCTATCGGGTAGAGGGGTCGACCCACTTTGCGGGACTCCTCCATGATTTGGACCGCCTGCTCGAAGAACTTCTTGTCGTCCTCGAGGTAGGGATCCTCGTTGCAGGCCGCCAGGTTCATCAGCTCGGCGCGCCGCTTCTCGAGGAACTCCTCCCGCTGGCCAAAGAGCACGTTGCGCAGCTCCTCCTTGACCTTGTCCCGCTTCCGCTTCTGGGAGGCCTCGAAGTAGCGATTGGCCTCGGCGTTCTTGAGGCGTCGCGCCACATGGAAGCGCTGCAGCTCCTTTTGGCGCCGCAGTTTCTCGGCATCCTGCTGCCGCTCCACCAGCTGGTATTTCCGGCGCTCCTGGGCCAGGACCTGCCGTTCGCACTGGCGCCGGTTCTCGTCCACCTGCGTCTCGAACTCGTAGCGGTCCTCCGCGTTCGCCTGCCGCTCCTCCAGCTTCCTTTGCTGCACCTGCTGCGCCCGGCTGACCACCAGAGCCTGTTGCTCCCGGTCCTGGATGCGCTTCTGCCGGATCTTCTTCACATGGCTGCCGTAGCGAGTGTCCAGGTTGCGACTGGCCACGATGTAGACGCAGTTGCGCCGGTCGTCGATGGCATCGCAAATCCGCTCGTCTGCGGAAGAAGAGGTAATTATGAGAGGTTTATGATATATGCCATGACTACCAAATACGCCGTACCCTGCTATCCCATTTTAAAACAAATATACTCCTAACATTCTATTGGCAAGGTAAATACAAAAACGGTACAGGAGCTATAATTATGTAATATAATAATAATGAGGTAGTAATTTACAGACAGAAATCGCACTTTGTAATTAACGGTCTTTAATGGGAAGTTTTTTTAAATTATTCCAAATGAAAGATTTTATTCTTGACTAACTAGGATCTTTTACAATACCACCGATATTTAAACGCAGCAAAACATTATTATTATTATCCGATCGTACTCACGCTCTGCAATCTCGGCCTTCTCCTGGATGGCATCCCGATGAGCCTTGCGGTAGAAGGCGATCTTGCGGGCCTTCTTCTCCTTGAGCGCCTTCTCCTCCTTGTCCTGGAGGCACTTGTACTGCGCCCGTTCCACCTGCACATCGAAGATCCCCTGCTCCCGCTCGGCATCCCGGATCTTCTCCCGCGCCGCGATGTCCTCGCGCATGAGCTTGGCGTGCTCCGAGTTCCTGGCCTGCTGCCTGGCCACCTCCTCCTCCTCGGTGGCGTGGCCAAAGGGCACCAAGGCCGCCGGACATAGCTCCTCGTCGGCCCGCTCCTGGGCACGAGCTGCCCCGGCGATCTCTTCGTTCAGCGACTCATTGTACTGCCTCTGGTGGATCATCTCGCTCAGGAGGAGGGCCTGGTGCAAGGCTCGTGGTCCGGGCTTGAGTTGGTCCAGCAGGCGATTGGCCCGCAGGATGCGCTGCTTGCGCAATCGCTCGTCCGCCAACTTGGTGTCCACCTCCTTGACCACAGTCATGGCCTCCTTGCTCTTGGCCCTGGCCGACTTCTTGATTTTGGGAACCGTGGGATCCGTGAAGAGGCTGCACAGCAGATCGTTGCCATCCTTCAGGTACTGCCGGTACCTGCGCTCCTCCTCGACAGCCTCCAATTGGGCGTGCTTCTCATCCTGGCGGGAACGTCCCTTGATTGCCGCAAATCGCTTGGCTGAAATCACGACGGGATGTCGCGTGAAGCGCTTCCTCACAAACAATCCGTCGGGACCGACTTCCTTGGGTTTGCACACATTCATTTCGACTGTGGTGACATGAAACTGATCACTCAACAATTCAGAAGTCGAGTATACGGGCTTGTTGGCGGTGTAATGAATAATCTCCTCCGTTCACTCGATCGGTTTGCTTTCGAATTAACTTATACTAATTTCTAAGACTACTGACGTAGTAGTTTTATCACCAAAATATATAACTTATACAATTTTGCAATTAAGTCACTAGTTAAAAAACGTTAAATTATCATTAAATATTATAATTCTACTAAAACTTTATATAAATAAGAAAATTTTTGTTGATACAATTTTTTAATTGGCAATCAACTATGCTCACTCACTATGCCGCTGTCAGAAAGATCATACAATAATTAAATAGTCTTTTGATTATCTTGTTATTGTCACGAAATTGTTTTTTCTACGAACAGATGGAAATTGATAAGGTTCCGGCAATTTACTTTCGAATTTAGTCCGACATTAAAAAAGCTCATTATCTAAGAGCTAATTAACTAAGAGAATATAAGAGTCGGCTGTTTAGGTGCCTAGAACAGATCATAGGCGAGAGGGATTAAGCATAGTCACAATAAAATGAAAGTGATCGTTGCTGTATTTCTGTTCATTTTGATTGTTTGTCAGGCCATTTGCCAGTGTAAGTGTGTACTTCGAAAATTATTGTATTAAAAAGTTTGGTTTGATTTTAAGAAGTTCGAAAATTGGCAGATTCTGAAGTGCATCTACCTAAAATTAATGTATCAACTCCGTGTCTGGTTAAAAAAATCAAACTGTTTTTATTAGAAGAATTAAATTATTACTATAATTAAACTGTGAAACGCAATACTGACATTTCTTAACTTTGTTTTAAAAAGTGTCATTTTCAGGTTCAAACGAGCTTCCTCGTCGTGGTATTTGTGGGAATGATGTCACAAGGCAACGGATCCTGACGGGCAATGATCAGTTGGTTGCCATTGAGTTTCCCTGGTTGGCATTGTTGCAGCTCCGTCCCCCAAATGGAGGTGATGTGGTACCTGTGTGTTCGGGATCGCTGATCAATCAACGATACGTTTTAACAGCAGCCCATTGTGTGATAGGGTCTGAGATCGAAACTCGGTAAGAAATTGCTCTTTAAATATGGTTAACGTATATAACGTTATATTATTTATAACAATATTTCTAATTTCTCAAATAGAATTTCGAGTTAGTCAACGTTTTTGAGATTTTAATAACCATGTTAATTATACTGTTTAATGCCGTAAATGCTCATAAATATTTTCTTATTTTTTAGTTTATCTGTGAGATTGGGCGAGAATAACACTCGTGCTAAAACAGAATTTGTAACATTTGACATCGAAGAGATACATGTTCACGAAAAATTTAACTTCAGATCTAGATACTCTAACAATATTGCCCTAATCCGTTTGAAGAGTGATGTTTTCTATTCGGAGAATATCAGGCCTATATGTCTGCCCTCGAATGGGGGCCAAACAAGACTGCATAACACCTATTTTTTAACCACGGCAGGATGGGGACTCACTCTAAATAACAGCCGTGGTACCACCAAGCAAAAAGCGCTGGCTTCCTTTTGGGATGTCGATCGGTGTCCTTCAATGTACTTAAAGATAAACTTCGTCGTGGATTCACGTGGAATTTGCGCCCAAGGTCATAACATGCGTGCCGGTTGTATCGTGGATGGCGGAGGACCTCTGATGGCATTCCATCATGGTGTTTGGGTTCTGCATGGAATTATGTCCTATGGTGTGCGTATGTGCGTTACGATGAATTTTCCTGATGTCTTCACGAACGTTGGTGAATATGACCAATGGATAAAGGAAAAGATGAGGCCGTAGTAGGAAATCTAATACGTTTTTATGTAACCTAATGTTTCCAATAAATAAATAAAGTTAAGTATAAACAAATAATTATTTGGGGATTTTTAGCAAATAACACTGTTATGCTACAATTATCATAATAATCGCTTTTTATATAACTTAATGAGGCAATAAGTCCACAAAAATTAGCTGCGAATCGGCAGTATTTCACTGGTGCCCGGCCATGGATCGTAGAACTATAATTTTTGGAGTCACGATTTTATTTGCTTTCCTCCTTTGTAGTGTAAGGCAGAAAAATAACAATATCAAAATTGATTTTACTACAGTTCTACATTTTTTTAGGAGGCACCTTTTGTGAAAATGACAAATGCAGTTTGTAAGTCGTATAACAAATCTTGGGTTGCCATTCATTATTGCCGGCTAAAAGCCTATTCGCGAAACAAAACTAGTTTGAATATAAATTCAACATTTTTGGAGCCGGCCAACAATATATCCCTTAAAATGAAGATGATGAAGAAGGCCAGTGGATATAAGCCATTTCTTTTTGATTACACCTTCGACGCCTGCGAATTTATGCGAAGGCGAAACCAACCCTTTGCCAAAATCATTTGGAATATGATCAAGGATGTATCTACTGTTAACCACACCTGTCCTTATGTGGTAAGATCGCAGATTTAACAACCGAATACATTTATCTTCTTAAACATTTATGATTTCGCAGGGCTTGCAGATGGTAAGCGATTTTCATCATATAGAAATTCCATTTCCATTACCCTCTGGAGACTACTTACTTTTGTTAGATTGGATATTCGATGCTAAGCCACAATTCGCTACAAATGTTTATTTCACATTTGTAGAGGATCTATTCACGAAAAGCATGAAGAACTAACACGTTCCTTAATAAAAATGAACGAATTTCCCCATAAACCGTATACGAATTGCTTAATTTATTTTTTTGTTTGTTTATACCAAAAGTAACAAAAGTTAAACTATAAAAAAGTGGTGAAGTGCCTCGACTATAAAATACACTCTACTTAATCAATAGTGTCTTTACGAACATTGGTAAATATGACCAATAGATAAAGGGAAAAATGAGGCCGTAGTTGGAAATCATCTTTTTTATGTAACTTAATATGATTACATCTGCTTGAAACATTCCCAAAAGTTGTCTTTCTATTGCAGGTAGTATATAAGTCGGAACGAGTCGGATCGGGCGACTATATCATATAGATGCCATATAACTGAACGATTGGAAATGCTATAACCTTGGTGTTTTTAAATTTAGGAAGTTGAGATTTTCTATTGGTTTTATTTTTGGCCAACCAGTATAATTTACAGAATGTTCTGCAGGGGTATATCAACTTCGGCTCCGCCCGAAGTTAGCTTTCCTTTCTTGTTTTTTTTTTGCTGATAACAACGCTGTCAAGAAGATCATATAAAAATTAAAATTTTGATTATCTAGTTGCTGTTACGAAATTCGTCTTTGTACGAACAGATGGAAATTCCCATCCATCAAACAGAAGTTCGTAAAGGCCAACGTACCAATATTTTATTTATGATTCCGACTTATTTTGTTGATAAGTTTCTAAGAATTTACGTTCCATTTAAGTCCGTCACCAAATACGCCTATAAAAAGGTCAGCCATTGGAAACCAAGAGTCAGTTGTTTAGGAGAACAACTAGAGCAGATCGAAGTCGAGTGTGATCAGTAAAATGAGGGTGTTCGATGCTGTGTTTCTGATTATTCAGATTGTCAGTCAGGCATTTGTCCAGGGTAAGTGGACTTTGCGAAACTCCCTCGAAATTTAAAAAAATAAAACCCATTAAAAGTATCCTGTGCAAGTTGGTTTGATCCCAATTATTTCGAAAATTGGCAGATCCTGATAAATTTAACGTAAAAACTCCGTGTCTTTTTGAGTAAATCGAACTGCTTTTATTATTCCTAAATATTGAACATCTTTAATATGATACGTATATTTTAGAATTAAACTGTGTAAACGAAATTCTGACATTTATTGACTTTAATCCAATTAAAAAAATTATTTTATTTTCTGCTTCAATTGAGCTTCCTGGTCTTGATATTTGTGGAGGTGGTAGTAAGTTTCCCTGGTTGGTAGTGCTGCAGTACCGTCCCCCAAATGGAGGTGATCTAGAAGCTCGGTGTGCTGGATCGCTGATCAATCAAAGATACGTCTTAACAGCAGCGCACTGTGTGACAACGGCTCGTATCGGAATACCGTAAGAAATCGTTCTTTAAAATAGGTTAACTAATTAATTTGAAGCTAAATTAATTTAATTCGTATAAAAACATTTATCTAATTGCCCTTGCTCTGATTTTTTCAAGGAGGTTTTCGAGCTTAATTTAATTAAATTTTCTTATCTTCTAGTGTATCTGTAAGATTGGGCGATAATAACACTCATGTTGGAACAGAATTTGTAACATTAGACATTGAAAAGATATATGTTCACGAGGGTTATAACAGATTTGGAGTTTCAAGAGATATTGCCCTAATCCGTTTGAAGAGTGAGGTTTCCTATTCGGAGAATATTAAACCTATTTGTCTGCTCTCGACTGTGGAACGGTCAACGATCATTACCGGCCAGGCGTTGACAATGGCAGGATGGGGCCTTTCATTAAATAACGGCAGCAGTATCACCAAGCAGCAAAAGTTGGTCTTGTATTTTGATAACGATCGGTGTCGTAGAATATACCCATTGATACATTTGGATCCTAGTCAAATTTGCGCCCAAGCTCTTAACATGAATGCCCGCTGTATCGCGGATGGCGGAGGACCACTGATGTCATACCGTCGTGGTATTTGGGTTCTGCATGGAATTACGTCCTTTGGTGAGAGTGAATGCGGTTTGAAGGATATTCCTGATGTCTTCACGAAAGTTGGGGAATATGACCAATGGATAAAGGAAAAATTGAGGCCGTAGTGGGAAATCAAATTCGTTTTTATGTAATTTAGTAAGTTTACAATAAATAAAATTATCATCGAATATATAAACACACAATTACACACAATTACAATTTATTTAACCTTGACCGACAACGTTTTCCTCGTTCAATATATGTATATCTACACTAAATAATTTCGATTGATTTGGGAAGTCATTTCATTTTTAGGAAAGTTACCGTATATGGGCTGTAATCCACCCAATGTTTTTATATTGCCCTTTTGTGCATAATTTTTTGTAATAGGTCACTCAGTGATGGGTATCCCCCCGTCGCGAAACTCGACTATAGCATTGTCTTTAAATTAATAAACCAAATGAGCAGCCATATTCTACGATCTTTTTTATTCCCAAAATTGTTTATTTTGTTCTTCGCACTGATTTTTTTAAGAACTTTCCACACAAAGCTAACAAAGGAAAAACATGCTTGGATATAAAAAAGAAAAGCTCTATCAATTAAAGTTAAGTATATAAAAATAATTATTTGGGGGATTTTTAGCTAATAACACTGTTTTGCTACGATTATGTTGTTAGATAACTTAATGAAGCAATAAGTCCACAAAAATTAGCTGCTAATCGGCAGTATTTCACAGGTGCGCCCGGCCATGGATCGTAGAATTATAATTTTTGGAGTCTCGATTTTATTTGCTTTCCTCCTTTGTAGTGTAAGGCAGAAAAATAACAATATCAAAATTGATTGTACTACAGTTCTACATATTTTTAGGAGGCATATTTTGTGAAAATGACAAATGCAGTTTGTAAGTCATATAACAAATCTTGGGTTGCTATTCATTATTGCCGGCTAAAAGCCTATTCGCGAAACAAGACTAGTTTGAATATAAATGCAACATTTTTGGAGCCGGCCAACAATATATCCGTGAAAATGAAGGTGCTGAAGAAGGCCAGTGGATATAAGCCATTTCTTTTTGATTACACCTTCGACGCCTGCGAATTTATGCGAAGGCGAAACCAACCCTTTGGCAAAATCATTTGGAATATGATCAAGGATGTATCCACCATTAACCACACCTGCCCTTATGTTGTAAGATCGCCAATCGAACAACCAAATATATTTTTTTTCTTAAAAAACATTTATGATTTTGCAGGGCTTGCAGATGTTAAGCGATTTCCATCATATCGAAATTCCAATTCCATTACCAACTGGAGACTACTTAATTTTGGTAGATTGGATCTTTGATGCTAAGCCACAATTCGCTACAAATGTTTATTTTACATTTGTCGAGGATCTATTCACGAAAAGCACAAATCACAGATGAAAGAACTCACACATTTATTAATAAAAATTAACGGGTTTCCCCATATGCCGTATACGAATTGGTTAATCTATTTTTTTGTTTGTTGACTCCAAAAGTAACTAATGTTTGGAATATCGCTTTGAAGAAAAAAAAAACATAAATTAGTGGTGAAGATCCCCGACTATAAAACGCACTTTACTTAATCAATATCACACAAATGAATGTGAATGGTATAATATACTTTACTTTACTTTACCTTTCAGATGGTGAGTTATTACTCAATATACTTATAATTTTCACTATTCGAAAGGAATAATAGTAAGTATAATAGTAAGAGACCATTGACAGTAACACAAGCATTTTACATTTAATATATTTACTAATAAATATTTTGGTATTTGCCATTTACAACTTTTTATTATTTTGTAGACTAGCTAAATCGATTAATGCTTATCAAAATTTCAACGAATGTTCGGACATTGCGCACTTAATAAATCATTAGGTTAATATCATGGTAAGTCCTGACAACAATTAAAAGAAATTCTGCATAGAATTACGTCCTTTGGTAGACGCGAATGCCATACGAGGGGTTAACCTGATGTCTTCCGCGATGATCTTATTTAAGTTCTGAAGATAAATTGGAAATTGGTTTTTATTGTACAACAGGTAAAATAAATCTGTGGCCGAATTGATCCACCTATGTCGGTCTGGGGGTTAAAACACCTGGTTTGAACTTTAAATTATTTAAATTTCCAACATACGAATTTGTATAATTTTATCAAAAATGATATAATTATATTTTTTTTTAAATTGTTGACGTACAAGGACTGACAAATACAATTTAATTAACTTTAACCTTCAATATATTATATATATATCTGCACTAAATCATTCTGATTGATTTTTAAAGTCATAATACTTTTAGAAAAATTGGTTGTAACCCATTCAATATTTTCTTATTCTCCAAAAATATTTTTGTATTCTTCGCCGACCTGATTTTTTGAAGAACTTTCCACTCAAAGCAAACAGAGAAAAAAACATGCTTGAATATAAAAAAAAGAAAGGAAAAAAACTTCGGCAAGACGAATTTTATATACCCTTGCATTTATTACAAAACGATTATTATTACCTATATTTTACTAAAACAATTAACAAAACTAAAGTCGCAATTCTAATATAGTAAATAATTACTATATCTCAAAGAGATATATTGATAAACTGAAAAACAGGAAAATAAAAAAAAAAATAAAAATTATATAATATATAATCTTATTTTTTTATTTTTCTATTTTCCTATGGGAACTATATGATATAGATGTCTGATCTTAATTTAATTAAAACCGAAATTCAATAGTATTTATATTTTTATATAAGCCATACTTTTTAAAATTTTTTTTCCAATTGTTCCAATGTAGCTCCCATTGATATGATATAGACATATATATATAGATATATATATTTATATATATAGATATAGACAAAAGACAACTTTTGGGAAATTTCAAGAAGATAGCTTTAAACTGATTTTTATACCCTTGCAGAGGGTATTATAATTTTGGTCAAAAGTGTGCAACGCAGTGAAGGAGACATCTCCGACCCTATAAAGTATATATATTCTTGATCAAGATCACCTCCTGAGTTGATATAGCCATGTCCGTCTGTCCGTCTGTCCGTCTGTCCGTCTGTCCGTCTGTCCGTCTGTCTGTCCGTCTGTCTGTCCGTCTGTCTGTTTCTACGCGAACTAGTCTCTCAGTTTTAAAGCTATCGAATTGAAACTTTGCACACACCCTTCTTTCCTTTGCACGCAGTATATAAGTCGGAACGGCCGGGATCGGCCGACTATATCCTATAGCTGCCATATAACTGAACGATAGGAAATGCCATAACTCTGCTGTTTGTAAAGTTAGGAAGTTGGGATTTTCTATGGCTTCTTTATTTGGCCAATCAATTCGACCTACCAAATTTCATAAGGATCGGCCGACTATATCCTATAGCTCCCATATAACGATAGGAAATAGCATAACTTTGGTGTTTTTAGAGTTAGGAAGTTGGGATTTTCTATGGGTTTTATATTTGGCCAATCAATCCGACCTACCAAATTTTATAGGGATCGGCCGACTATATCCTATAGCTGCCATATAACTGAACGATTGAAAATGCCATAACTTTGGTGTTTTTAAAGTTAGAAATTTGGGATTTTTTATGAGTGTTAAGAATGCATCATATGAATAATTTTGGAGAATATTATTTACAGAATATTCTGCAAGGGTATTTCAACTTCGGCTCCGCCCGAAGTTAGCTTTCCTTTCTTGTTTAAATTACAAACGTAAAAACTGTAATCATTTAATCAAAAATAATATAAACATATTCAACTGACTTCTTGATTTTGGGAATAATATGCACAGTTGGCGGTGTAATAATAATAATCTGCTCCGCATACTCGCTCAGTTTGCTTTTGAGTTAACTTATACTAATTTCTAAGACTACTGACGGTGTCCCCAAAATACGTAATTTATATAATGATTGTGGTGTAAGAAAAACATTTTTTTTAGTTAAGCCACTAGTTTAAAAACGTTACATTATCAAAATATATATTAATATTCTACCAAAACCTTATATAAATAAGAGAATTTTCGCTGATATTGGCACTCAACAATAGCGCTTCCCATTGATTTTTTTGCTGATAAGAGCGCTGTCGGAAAGATCATACAAAAATGAGAAAAGTCTCTACAAATATTTTACTTTTGACCTTGGCTTATATTGTTGATAAGTTTCTGGGAATTTACGTTCCATTTAAGTCCGTCACCAAATCTCTCCGAATGCCTATAAAAAGCTCATCCATTTGAAAACCAGGAGTCAGTTGTTTAGGAGAACAACTAGAACAGATCGAAGTCGAGTGTGATCAAGCACAGTCGCAGTAAAATGAGGGTGTTCGTTCCTGTGTTTCTGATTATTCAGATAGTCAGTCAGACATTTGTACAGGGTAAGTGCTAAGTGGACTTTGGGAAACTTCCTAGAAATTAAAAAATATAAAACCCATCAAAAGTATCCTGTGCAAGTTAATTTGAAAATTGGCAGATCCTGATAAATTGAACGTAAAAACTGCGTGTCTTTTTGAGTAAATCGAACTGCTTTTATTAAATATTGTAAATCTTCAATACGATACGTATATTTTAGAATTAAACTGTGTAATTCTGACATTAATTGACTTTAATTCAACTAAAAAATGATTTTATTTTCAGCTTCAATTGAGCTTCCTGGTCCTGATATTTGTGGAGGTGGTAGTAAGTTTCCCTGGTTGGTAGTGGTGCAGTACCGTCCCCCAAATGGAGGTGATCTTCTAGCTCCGTGTGCTGGATCCTTGATCAATCAACAATACGTTTTAACATCAGCCCAGTGTGTGACAACGTTCGATATGGGAAGACCGTAAGAAATTGTTAATTATTGTTGTCCTAATTCATATAAAAACTATTATCTTATTGGCCTTAAAATAAATCTTTGGTAATTGTTAACTGTTTGTTAAATTTATAATTTATATTTGTTTGCTGGAGAAGTTTATAATGAAAATTTTTTATGGTATATTATTATTTATCCAGTATTTTGATATTCTCTAGGATAATCATTTAATTTAATACTTTACATAATCAAGTTAATTATAGTGTTTACTCATTTATATTTTCTCTTTTTAGCGTGTCTGTGAGATTGGGCGATAATAGCACTCGTGTTGGAGCGGAATTTGTAATTTTGGATATTGAAGACATCCATGTTCACGAAAATTTTACCGGCGAACCTAATTTTTTAAACGATATTGCCTTAATCCGTTTGATGAGGACGGTTATCTATACGTGGAATATTAAACCTATTTGTCTGCCCTCGACTGTGGGCCAACTAAGACCGCGTGAAGGTCATCCGTTGACCGTGGCAGGATGGGGACTATTAAACGACTTCCCCAGTACCAACAGGCGGAATGAGCGGGTCACGTATTTGGATAACGATCAGTGTCGTAGGAGATACTCAGAGGTGAACATCGTCGTGGATCCAAGTCACATTTGCGCCGATCATACCAGGGATACCCGCTGTATCGTGGATGGCGGAGGACCTCTGATGGCATACCATCATGGTGTTTGGGTTCTGCATGCAATTTTGGCCTTTAGTGGACGTCCATGTGGTGTGAATAATTTGCCTGATGTCTTCACGAATGTTGGTGAATATGACCAATGGATAAAGAAAAATATAAGGCCGTAGTGGGAAATCAAATAAGTTCTTATGTAACTTAATATGTTTACGATAAATAAAATGATCATCGAAATATCTGCTGACCTAACTTTATAAACGGATAATTCACTTTGCTCTTCATCTAGCGATTTTATATTAAATACTGATCTCAACGACATTTCCTTGATGGTCCTATTTAAGTACTAAAAATGAGTGTAAATATGAATATAGCCGAATTGATAACTTATGTCGGCCTAAGTGTTAAAACACCTGATTTAAACTTTAAAGTATTTAAATTTCAAACATAAATATTAACATAATATTAAAATAAATTATAATTGTATAAGAAAAACTGTTGACGTACAAGGACAGACAATTATAATTTATTTAACCTTGATCAATATTTATATATCTACACAAAATCATTCCGATTGATTTTGGAAGCCAGATAATTTTTAACAAAGTTATTGTTATGGGTTGTAACCCACCCAATGTTTTTATTTTTTTAAGAACTTTCCAATCTACGCAAACAAAGAAAATACAGGCTTGAATATAAAAAAAAAACTTGATCAATTGTCTGTAATTAATAAAAGGAAGTTTTTAAAAATATTTATAAATATTCAACATTGTCATGCTTTAATTATTATAATAATCGCTTGTTATATAAGTCAATGAAGCAATAAGTTCACAAAAATTGGCTGCGTGTCGGCAGTATTTCACTGGTGCCCGGCCATGGATCGTGGGATTATAATTTTTGGAGTCTCGATATTAGTTGCTTTTCTAGTCTGTAGTGTAATGCAGATAAATTACATGATCAAAATTAGTTACAAAAAATAATAATAAATAATTTAAACATATTTTCAGGAGGCACCCTTTGTGAAAATGACAAATGCAGTCTGCAAGTCTTTTAATGAATCGTGGGTCGTCATTCATTATTGTCGACTGAAGGCCTATTCCCGTAACAAGACTAGCTTGAATATAAATGCAACCCTTTCGGAACCAACTAACAACATTTCCGTCAGAATTAGGGTTATGAAAAAGGCCAATGGCTAAAAGCCATTTCTGGTTGATGCCACAATAAATGCCTGCGATTTTATGAGAAAAAACAATAACCCTGTCGCCAAGATCATTTACAATATGATTAAGGATGTATCCACTGTGAATCATACCTGTCCTTATTCGGTGAGATCGTTTTTTTGATAAATGTGTGACCTAAACTTTAACTAATCGTATTAATTTGTAGGGCTTGCAGATGTTAAGTGATTTCCATGTTGTTAAGATTCCCGTTCCTCTGCCAACTGGAGACTACATACCTACTTTTATTGGATTGGATATTCTTTGCTAAGACGCAGTTTGCAACAAATGTTTATTTTACCTTTGTAGAAGATTTATTAGAAAAAACAAACACACAACAAAAAGTGTATAACACGAAAGCTTAAACAAACTTACTCATCACAAAACTAATTTGAAACATATTAATGAAGTATTAGATGATTAAACCTTTTATTGACACTGATAACCGATCACATTAATATTGAAAATAAAAGATTTTTGTTCAAAAAGCGGTGTCTTGAGTGCTAAATATTTCAATAAATATTGATGAAAAGCTAAAGAGAAAAAAAATGTCAACTTTTGGCCCACATTCATTTCGTTTTTTCTGCGAACTGTTTCAAATAATTATAGCTATTATATGATCATTAAGCATTGTTGTATTAAAATCATCAATAGTATTATTTATTATGTTTTGTAATTGTTTCTCAAATGGATTTCGTTAGGCTTCCGATATCAAGATCAACGTTAATGTTTAAAAATAATTACACCAAAAAGTCTTCTGTTGGAAGTAGAAATGCAATTTGAATATCATAAAAATCGCTTGGTCTCTTTATTTGAACTTCGTAAAAGATTTTTGTATACAAAATCGCATACACAAAACTAATGATTTTCACATAACTTAAAAAATAGTACATTATTCAAAATAATCGTTGAGCTTTAGTTTATCGGAAAACGAAATTGTTCTTTCCTAATATAATTTATAACTAATTTATAGTTATAATTTATACTAGTACTTATGAGATATATTGTTAGCTATTTTATCAATTAAGGACTACTTACAATTTGTTTCTAATATTGCAAAGTATTGAAAACTCTCCTCTCCAATTAAATGGCCAACAATTATACAGCCTAATAACTTATTCGTCACGAGAGTTTTGTATAATTTCCGCAATTAATTTCCGTCATGATTTGTTTTTGAAGCCTGCAAACGGTTCCACTGCAGCACATGATACTTTGATACTTTGGCCATCCGCAATTAGATGAACCCCAATTAGTGTTAATCAAATTAGGCAAAAACCATGGTGGAGAGATTCGTGGAGCAGGAGTGCGAGACCAATCCAATTCCCGGCAGGCGTCAAATTATACAGAAAACTCAGATGGCGAACAAATGGGAATCAAGAAAGAAAAAGGAAAAGTTGACTTTCATGCGAAAAGTTTTTTCGGTTGTGCGGCGTGAATTTGTGCACCGAAAATTTTCATTGGGGGCAATGTGGGCTATTCGCGGGGGCGCTGTAGGCGTGGTCAGACGCCAAACACCGGCGATTATTGTTACAAAATGCAGCGAGGCGTGTAATTTCTCGGTAACGAAAGAAACGCAAAAGAATCCACATCCAGATTCAGTTTGAGATTCAAATTGCCAAAGAAACCAGTGGCCCTTGGGAGGGGGCGGGGGGGAATGCGGCTTCTGAAAATTGTTTTGCGAAAATTAGTTTTCAAACTTTTCTTGTTCGTTTATCTTGCATTTTCCGACGGTCTCGTCCTTTCTTTTTTTTCCTTTTTTTTTTTGCCTGGGACGACCCAGGCAAATGAAAATCTAAACGCAGTATGCGATATTAATTTGCATTTGGGCCTTGTTGTCATCTGGGGGCAGTGGGATTCGTGGAAGCTCGGTGGCACAATAAAAATCAAATTTAAATAATTTTTAATTTATTTAGCAACGGTTCGACCGAGTTTCGTTGGTATTTTTTTATGTAATTGGCATTTCTGTTGTTGTTACTTTTTAGGATCCATTTGTTGGCTTCCTTTTTGAAACGGTTTCGTCGTAATTGCCATGAAATTACCTTTTGAGTGAGCCAGAGCGGCAATTTTTGCAAAGCAGTGGGAAAACAAACTTTATGCAAATCGTTTTAGTGATATTTATTTATTTTGATTTAAATCCATTTTTTGTTTTGCGTATTCAATACATACATTACTTATTAAACATCTCGCGTTTAAATAACTAAAAATAGACGTACTTAAACTGTAAATTTATTTTGCATTAACTATTACATTACTTAGCTACAAATTAAAAATGATTTAACAATAATGTTCACATCAACCGACTTAAATTCTTGACAATCACAAAGTTAGGATTTGATTTTGATTCGTAGAACAGTGAGTAATTTGGTATACGACTCCAGCTATGGAACTAGAACTATGATTAACCACAACGCTTTAAGGTCCGCCAATATCAGAGACTACATTTGATCCTTATGCGGTAAAGAATGGAGGAGGAAGTGATTTCGAATTTCTAGCAGGATCTGAGAGGAAAGTCTGATATCTCTTTGTTTTATTATATTCTCGGGTTTCTGAGTGCACGGCAGAGGCCAACCACGTTGACCAAAACCATTTACAATCTATTCTATATTCGATTAAGCCGATGCACACGCACAACACCCAACAATTATGATTAATTTATGTATATATATTTATGTTTGGCTGGGAAACTTAGGGTATCACAAACATTGAATGAACACTTACTATGGCTAACATCTGCTTAATTTGGCTGATTCCGATTGGAGGGGCATAGTCGTAAAAGTAGCCCCCAAATCGGGGACTTACGGAAGGCAAAAGCTTGAAGTAGAAAAAGTAACAGTCTAGCTAATCAGATTTGTAAATTAAAAAATTCAAAGAAATTATTGCCATTCCCTCTATTTTAGGGGTCTTCATGGGCTTTGCACTTTCACAGATTTTATTAGACTAAAAGTGGCTCAAAATGTACAATAATTTGTTTAATCGAATGCACTACTTGACATCACTACCCAAATAAGCTACATTTAAATTAACTTATACCAGTGGTTAAATAAATAAAAATTCTAATTTTTAATTAAGACAAAATTTCTGTGAAACCGAAAGCCCGACTTGCTCCTTGTGATCTTCCAGTTCTTAAGCCTAATAGACAACACACAAATTATGGTTTGCTCATGCGATATTATATAGACACTCACACGCACATACACCTAATGAAGCTTATGGATACTCGCTCGATCTCACTCCCCATTCCCCGCCTGGTAGGACTTTCCCCCCTGGGGATTCCCATCCTACTTGCGGTACTCGGCCAGCGGAAAGCCGGACTTCTCCGGCGGCGGACTGTGGCAGGCGGCCCGAATTCGGCTGAAACGCAGACTGCCCGTGTGCGGATGGGTCCTAATCTTGGCCTGCTGGTGCAGCGGATGGTGGGAGCACTTCTGGGCCTGGCGGGCCAGCAGCTGGCTCTTGGCCAAGATCACATCCTCTGCGTACTAAATGTCCGGAATGCTGCGCCCACAGGCCAGTTTGCCGGAGGACTCCAGATCCACGACTCCCCCGCCATTGGCGGCCTTGCTCTTGGCACAGTTGACATCGTGGAAGAGGTGCTCACACAACTTGGGCTCCGAGTTGGAGAACTTGCCCAGATCGACGGCCGTGGCGGCCTGGCTGAGATTCAGATTCAGCTGCAGATCGCTGGCCTTGCTGAAGGAGGTGGTCTGCTGCTGGTGGTGCTGCTGCGGCTGGTGGAGCTGGTGGACCAGGTGGTGGGTGTAGGGCAGGTGGGGCGGCAGGTTCTTCTGCATGGCGCTCAGATTGCCAGAGCTGACGGTGCGCTCCAGGATCTCGCCCCAGTACTTCTCGGAGAGGCCCTCGATGTCGGGCCGAGTGGCAGAGAAGGCCTCCGCCGCCTGATGGCCATGGATGCCACCGCCCATCGTGCCTCGGATGTACTGTGAGGCACTGCGGCTCAAACTGTTCGCCCGCGAGCGGGCACAAATGCCCAGAACTGAGCCACCAATGGAACTGGCCACTCCTCCTCCGCCCCCTCCTCCCCCGCCACTGGCTGCTCCTCCGCCACTGGCCGAACCTCCTCCTCCTCCTCCTGGAGGTCGGGATGATGGCGGTTCCGGGGGAATCGGAAGCGTTGTGATTTCGAAATCGTTAGCATTGATGTGACAACAGCCTGATTTGTGCTCGGGCGTATCCTCGTGGGGGAAGCACTGAAACAGAGAATGGAAAATGGGAGGGCATCATAAATTTCGACTCGCACAAAAATTAATAAGGATTTTAAATTCGCATTTATTCCGGCACAGCACAAGGTTGTGCCATAAATATTCCACGGACTGACCCCCGGGCTCTCCGGAAGTAAATCATGCAACTTGACTGCGTTTACCCAAAATAGAATCAAGGATTTTCGGGATGGGGGCCATGTGGATGTAAATGCCGTTTTGGATTTGCTCTTTCATAATTCAAAATCACTTTGCAGGACCTGTTATTTTTGTTGCTGCTGCTGCTGCTGTGTCTGTTGATTGTTTACTTTGCCGGAGCCAGTCTGCCAGCTTCCTGGGGCTTACACCTTCGGTTTACGGATTTATGGGGGCTTTCCCGGAGTTGGGAGCTCTCGCATACATAGCCGTGTTTTTGTTCTCGCAAAGTTTGCAGTTTGCATCCAGAAAATATGCGAGCTGCAGGATGTGCACTTGGGTGAAATACCCATATTTGGGATTCGGGGAGGTCAATGAATGTGCGGCTGGGGTGTTTGGAATAGGGATAAGCGAATCAATCAATCAGGGCTTATGACAGATTTGCTGCTGAAACAGACACTGAACATCACTTCGGATCGGAGATGCTGTAAATTAACCCCGCAAAGCAAAAGGCAAACTCACTTTGTTGGGCATCAGTTGACGACTCAGTCGGCGGAAATCGGAGTTCAGCAGCCAGTACATGAAGGGGTTCCACAAACTATTGCTCAGCGCCGTCCAGGTGACCAGGAAATCGAGGAACGGCGGCAACTGCAGGTTAACACAAATAACACAGATAACACAGAATGTCACAAAATCAGAACTGATGAGCCAGACGTGGCCTCATTACGTATGCGCCGCGTTGTACGCAATGGAAAGCGGACCAAACAACACTTGCCTTGGATCCAGTGCAGGCAGTGACTATCTCCTGAATCGTCCACGGAGTGACCATCACAATGAAGCCCAGCGAGATGGCAGCCATCGAACGTGAGGTGGATCCGCTCGAGTTCTTCTCCTGGATGGGAACAATCTGGGCCAATATGTGGGGCAATGCAATTAAAGAGGTAACAATGTTATTGCTTCATAACATTTTTTGATGATAAGAGGGGCTGGTCACCCACCCCATTTTGTTCAATATATTTAACCTAATTTTTTCCTTTTATATTTTCTTCTTTTCTTTTTTATCATTGGTTATTTGAAAGGTATCCATATATATTTCTGATTTATTAAATATTCCCAGAGGGCGTAACCGAATCTACTTTCATTTTAGTTGCTGCAAAACTCTAGGAACTTAATTAATATTGTTCTATGGCAATATGTAAACTTAATAATAAACTCATAACTTTATGATCTAAAAATATCTAAATAAATTGTAACAAAATTGTACAAATATTTCAAAAATTGAACCCAAAAACTTTAAAATTCATTCAACAATTTTAGATTTATTCATTTTTGATTTTTGTTTTTGAAGAACTTTTTAAAGTTTAAAGTATAACGTTTAAAATTTAATTTACTAGTAGCTAGTATCAAGTGAACTTCAATACTTATTTATAAGTCCTTCCTTAAAACGGAAAGCTGTCAGAAGTCTTTAAGTTTTAAGTACGCATACTGATAGCTTTAACAATTTGTTTGCCCGAGCAGCCAAAGCCAGTAATATTTACTGCTAAACTTAATCCCCAACTCGCTCGCTTGAACAAACTGTTTTGCAGTCCGCCTCCTTTTGGCCCACTTGGTTCACTTTCGGACTCACCTTTTTGGTAATCTTGTTTGTCATGTTCGGCATTCCGGCCAGTCCCATGCTCATGGCCATGCCGAGATGGCCCATGGGGTGGCCATGGTGGTGGGGGTGGCTGGGGTGGTTTGGGTGGCTTGGGTGACTCGGGTGACTCGTGTGGCTTGGATGATGTGGATGGTGCGAGTGGCCGTGGTAGAGGTGTGAGTGCAATCCCGCCTGCTGATGGTGTTGCTGCTGCTGCTGCTGTTGGTGGTGTTGATGCATCTGGAGCTGCTGGGCAGCGGTGGGGTGGGGATGGGGGTGCGGGTGGTGGGCGGCGGCCGTGAGCGGCATGGTCGGATCGTTCAGCCGGAAGCGGCTCATGTGGAAGCTCGAGCCGTAGCAGTACATCAGCACCATCGTCGTGGGAAAGTAGAGGGCGCACGTCGACAATATCCGATACGAGGGCTTGCTGTAGAAGGGCTCGCAGGCCATTAGCCCCGTACTGTTGAAGTAGTAACCTGCGCATAAACATATATGGTTTGGCGTGTTCGAGAGCATATTGATGGCAGGCTAATCACGATGGGTGGCTCACCTTTGGGCAGCACCAGAAAGCCAAACACCGTCAGACTGATAATCCAGGTTAAGCTCAGTATGGCAACACAACCCTGCAAAATGAATACACAATTAGTGGAGCCCATTTCCGACAGATGTGGGTTGATTTATGACTGGCGAACCGGTTGAGAGCACGTTTCTGGCGCAATTCAGGAGATATGTATCAAATATCAAGCCGAAATAACATCTGTTTTTAGGCTATTATTGGACATTAGGTGTTTCAAAATTCGGTGTTTAATTGATTGAAAACATATAATGGCTGGTGTCACAGAAAACACTTATAAAGGTGTCTAAAAGTATGCAACAGTGTATTTGATATCCGGAATCCGAATTCTTTATTCCCTGCATACTTTTATACACCTTTTTAAAAGATTTAAAAACTTTAAAGATTTTAAAATCCATATAGGGATGTTGTTTTACATACATTTTCCTATATAATTACTACTTCAGTCTCAAATTTATAGAACTTAAATGTCAACGTTTACGGTTTGCACCAAGTTTTGTCTAATTTGGGAATATTTCTTTCATCTGTCAATCATGAACGAACCAAAAAAGACCCACAAATAAATGAAAATCTGTTGATTATGTTGAAAACAGTTGGTGAAGGGTGCTGACCGCAGAGGGAAAGTGATACTTCCGTTTTTCGGAAGTGAAGAAGTGCTGCCACAACCGTAACTGACTGACTGAGTTACTAAATGCAGCATTCTGACAGGGAAAATGGAGGAATACTGTCCTGTCCCTCAGCGGTCGCCACCTGCACAAAATGAAAATAGCCCTGCTATCCAAAGTGCCAAAAAGTCCTAGCAAAAAAAACCGAGAAACAACTTTTGTCTGTGTCTCTTTGAAACGGACCATGGCTGTGATTCATTTAATTTACGCTATTATATTTAAAACTTTTGCCAAGCGGAAAACCAACAGTCTGAGGGGCCCAACAATAAGGGAATATTTTTTGAAATGTAAACATTTTATTAAGCTGCAATGCCAGAGTTTTCCGTAGAGCACATCCCAGCGGGAGTTTAATTAATACGGGCACTCGGAAAATTCACTTACAGTTATTAGTTTTGAATTTTAAAATGAATTTTATTACGAAATGTGATTGATAAATTAGTCAAAGTTTAAGTAATAAAACTTGAGTTCGATTTATTTAATATTTACTTATTGCTTGTACAAAAAAAAGTCATAAATTGAAACCATTTTTCAAGACTGCATTTGAATTTATGGCACTTTTAAAAGTAAGTAAAAACGAAAGTCACAAGTTTCTGATGCCATTACCAAGTTCCACCGAGCATTTCTTTTTCTTGCATTTAAAGTATTTCCCATTCAGCATCCATTTATTAATTTTCGACAGTCCGCACACTATTTTCACAAAAATGGGGGCGTGGCAGTGTGCCAATTTCGCCCACTTGCCCCATTTTGGAGGCCAGATGGCGAGAAAAAACGCAAATGGCGCCGATTTTTGAACCATAAAAAATTGCGGAGCAATTTTATGTAAATTTATTTTTCACTATTGGTATTTCTCTGTTTCCCCATTGTTTTATTAAGCCTGATTGTATTTTCTTTTATTAGTTTAAGTTACAACTTTTTCCGAAAAACCCAAAGACAACAAAGAAAATTGAAACTTAATCTGGAGGGGAAGCCAATGATTACATTTTGAGAAATTTGTTAAGCTCTCTTTTCCTTTTTATTGGAACTTAATTCAGTTGGAAATAAATATGTTAGTTTTTCAAATGATTTTAACGTGGGTTAGATTACTTTACCATAACATTTTAATTGAGCAATACACTCGATTAAGGGTTATAAAGTAAAACAGCTTAAACATTTGGATATTAATTGAAATTTAAATTTAAGTTCCTTATATACAAGAGTTTAATATTTGACAACTTAAGTTGTTAAAATGTTCAAAAGTAAAAAATGTTTAGTTATTTCTGTAATCCGACCAATTTAAATTTCTTTTTTCCTTTTATTAGGTACAAGGACATTTGTGATTCGGTGTCCTTAGCCTGCCGTCTAGTTGTCTTTTTGTTTACAGTCCGGGAGCCATAAATCAGGTTGCTGGGGAATGGGAAATAGAGTTGCTGGCTCGTTTGCTGCTTTTTGGCCCTGCCTGCGGTTTCCGTGGGAGGTGCCGCTTCATTTGCCTGCCTTCGTCCTGGAAAAGGACTTTGCTGTGGTCGTCGCCCCTTTGCCGAAGTCATTGCGCGTAAAAAATCTCTAGGCCAACTTTTCCCTCCTTTTTTTTCATCCTCATTTTATACACTTTTCGAATGTCTATACGACTTGGCTCTCGTATATTTTTTGCTGGTTTTTGTTGGTTTTTGCCAACTCTGCTTTTTCATTCTTCGTGATGCTTTGTTTTGCACTTGCTCTTTGGCGTTTCCCCTCTTACCAGTTTTGTTGTTGCTTGTTTAATGACTGTCAAGCAGCTTAAAGCCCATTATCCTTATTTATGCCTGCGTAATTGGCTCGCCAACCATATTGTGTAGATGTTGTTTTCCACCCATTGTTATAGTCGATTTTTATTGGCGCGTGATTTCTTGTAATTACGCCAACGCTTTGTTTATTGTCCTTGCGCGAGCATAGGAATAATAGGATAAGGATCACACCAGCGCGTGTCTTATCTGAGTAACCCAAAAAAAGAATTCCCATTCCGATATCTATATCTATATAGAATCTTACCTTTTTGCTCGAGTGCTGGTAGTAGCGGCGCGGATGTAGAGCACACATGTATCTATCGACGGCCATGCAAACGAGGATAACGGCGCTCTGCTGGGAAAGCGCGCCGCGCAGCAGAGCCTGGAAAATGCGGAAAATGCGTTAGTGCTAGTTTAGAAGTTTATTATTTATATTATGGCTTTCGGCCCCAAAACTTTTCCGCTGGCCGAGGCGAAATGAAAAACTTGTAATGGAATTTATGCCGGCGTCCCGGCTAATACGTCGAGATTATTAATCGTCAGTATGTGTTGAATACCAGTGAGTTATGCGGCGAACGCGTGTATGTTTTGCCAATAACCTTACTTGGGCAATAAAAAAGCTCATATGTTGTAATAGAAATATGAATCGAAAATGCCAGCATGACAAAACTATTTTTATGCCCCGCCGCGTTTGAGGGAACAAGCTATAAATTATTACATAATAAATAAAAAATCTTAGATATTTTAATTCATATTATGCTATATGAAGAAAATTGTTATGCTATTCATATTTTTTTGTTTTATACTTTCATTTGGTGGGGTTAATTAATTTTAGTTAAAAGAAAAACCTTTTGTTGAAATTTCTAAAACATATATAATAATTCGAGTTTCTACAATTCGATTAGATCTCCAATAATAATGTAATTTCTTTTCGTGCATTTGTTAATTAACTTATTAAAAGGGTTAACTTGATTTATCGAATAATCCGCATTTGAGACCATGTTATTCCCCACTTAATCCTACGTATACTTGAATATGTTTACATTAGCATTACACATTGTTCCGGCTGATAATCGGGTTTTCCCGTTTTCATCTCCGCCACTTATGCCCTTCAATTACCGTGCATTGTGAGGAGCGAGTTAATTGACCGCATGGGCCAGCAACAACAACAACAGGAACCCCGGGATTCTACAACAAATTACCGTACTTCCGCCCCACCTGTTGACCCTGGCCACTCCCAGCCCCAAAACCACCCAAAACTCACCTGTATCTGACAGAAGATCTCTCCGTACGGCCAGCAGTGGAACAATGCGGGCATTAGACCAAATGGTGTAATTAACAGACCAATTGTCAGGTCATTCAGGGCCAGTGAGGTGAGGAGATAGCGGGGCTGCCAAAGGATAAACACAGGATACAATGAGGGGGGGATGTTACTCAGCCACTGACTCATCCACATCCATCCTGCCCTGAGATGGGTCCAATCTCACCTGTTGGTGTATATAGGCCGCATAGCGGCGATTGTTGATGACGAAGATGACCAGGCAGTTGGCCCCGATGACGCCCAGTGTCAGGACCAGAATCAGTACCGCCTCGATGGTCTCCGCGATCCCAATGTGTGCGATGAAGTTGTGGCCGGAGTAGCGGGGATGCGAGCAACTGGAGTTCTTCACGGCGGGCGCAACCAGGAGAGAGCCGGTCTTTAGATCCATGGCAGGGCTGCAAGAAAGGATGCGAAATAGGGCAGGATTCTTATCAAAAAATCAGAGCAATATTATTTAAGCAAAAACTTCCTTGAATGATTTGTTATTTGTGTAGCTATTGTAACACAGAGGGGTTTCTTTGGTGCTCGCTTGAATTGATCTTATTTGAAGTTTACAAAAAAAGAAAAAAAAACAGTAAGTAAATCTTAATAGTTCGTAGCAATTGTTGGTAATTCTGTCTAAAAAATAAATAAAACAATTAAGTATTACATACCTTTTTCCCAAGCAAGCAAAACCATTTTTTAATAAATTTGTTATTTAAAACAAGAAAGGAAAGCTAACTTCGGGCGGAGCCGAAGTTGAAATACCCTTGCAGAATATTCTGTAAATAATATTCTCCAAAATTATTCATATGATGCATTCTTAACACTCATAAAAAATCCCAAATTTCTAACTTTAAAAACACCAAAGTTATGGCATTTTCAATCGTTCAGTTATATGGCAGCTATAGGATATAGTCGGCCGATCCCTATAAAATTTGGTAGGTCGGATTGATTGGCCAAATATAAAACCCATAGAAAATCCCAACTTCCTAACTCTAAAAACACCAAAGTTATGCTATTTCCTATCGTTATATGGGAGCTATAGGATATAGTCGGCCGATCCTTATGAAATTTGGTAGGTCGAATTGATTGGCCAAATAAAGAAGCCATAGAAAATCCCAACTTCCTAACTTTACAAACAGCAGAGTTATGGCATTTCCTATCGTTCAGTTATATGGCAGCTATAGGATATAGTCGGCCGATCCCGGCCGTTCCGACTTATATACTGCGTGCAAAGGAAAGAAGGGTGTGTGCAAAGTTTCAATTCGATAGCTTTAAAACTGAGAGACTAGTTCGCGTAGAAACAGACAGACGGACAGACAGACGGACAGACAGACGGACAGACGGACAGACGGACAGACGGACAGACGGACAGACGGACAGACGGACATGGCTATATCAACTCAGGAGGTGATCTTGATCAAGAATATATATACTTTATAGGGTCGGAGATGTCTCCTTCACTGCGTTGCACACTTTTGACCAAAATTATAATACCCTCTGCAAGGGTATAAAAATTATAATTTAGTATAAATTTCTATGTCCTTCTTTCCCTTTAAATTGTATTAATTTCAAGCAGTTAATATATTAACAATTGGAATGAGAATTTGTCATTTGGCTTTGATAATTTGTACTAATTTAATTTATTTAGCGTCAACTATATGTTTCAAAAGCTCCTTGCAAAGAATTAAAAAAAATAATAATACAGAGATCAACTTCATAAGCCAGAAATTCGCTCTACTCCCATACCAAAGCAATGTTAATAGGCTTATCATATTTTCGCTGTCGCCTAGACATGTGTATAAATTAGATGAAATTGTCTATATGTCCTGCGACCATTGTGCCGTCCGGCCACAAGGCCCAGTGCGCCGTTTCTTTCGGAGATGCCTTCCGTTTCCGTTTCCCCGGCGAGGAATGCAAAATGCCGGCGATTTGTTAGGCCATAATGAAGTCAGAGCATGTGAAAGGGAAGCCGCGTTGACGATTTATCAGGCGGAGTCCTCGAAGGGGAGTAGCTAAGGCGACAGGATGAGTCCTGCCGACGAAACCGCAGTGTTGTCACTCCGCCGGAGTGCTCTGCATAGACAATGGCGTAACAATGGCCCAATATGGCGGCACATCCGGTTGCCGCCATCTTCCCTCCGAAAACAGCACAGTGACATAATGAAAGCTAACAGTATAATTGGATGGCTTGGGCATTGCCAGCATTGTTAGCGATAAATCAAAATACTCCCGTCAGAGTCACGTTGATATCTCCCTTTGGCGATCCGTCTGCGAATGAATCTATACAGCGCGGTGAAAAATGTCTTGTGCAGCGAGGCAGTGGCTTTAAAGAGTTTTCCCGCTACCCATTTTCCATTTCCCACTTTCCATTTACCGCTTCCCACCCCCCAACTGTCGCCGTCTGTCGTCTATCTGTATCATTTGTTTGTTGTCGCATCTCTTATTAAGTTTCGCCACGCATACGGAGCCATATATATGCACTATATCCCCGAGCTACCAACCGAGATCTGCGCCTTGATTTATCGCGACCCGTCCAAAGTCGCCAGAGAGTCGGGATGTCGCCGGGCCGCTTGGTTTTATGCTAAGTCCACAAATCACCGCATGATATATAACCGTGCCGCAAAACATTAAGCTCACCCAATGGCCCCGATGTCTAGATTTAGTACGCTAATGTGTCTCGGTTCAACTTCAGGTTTTTTCATTAACAAAACGTTGTGCTGGCGGCAATAAATCCTTAACTTTGGCTGAATCAATTAGGATCTGGTTAGTGAGTGGTATCCGCCTTAACCGCTTCAGGTTTCCACTCGTCATGTGTGTGTGAGTGTTTCGGTTGTGAAAACCAATTTCAATTTCCAAGTAATGAAAAGAGGAAATTCGCTTAATTCCTCGCATTGTTAAGTCTGGCGTAATCGAAGAGTAGCAACTGCAAAACCAGAAAACCCAGAGGAGAGACAAAGCGGAGCAGAGGGCGAAGGTCCTGGTGGAAAAAAGGATAGCAAAGGCAGACGCAAATGCGAAACCGCGTAATTGTTTTAAAATGCACAACGAAAATGGCAATAAATGGCAGATCCAACTGGTGAAGCTGGTAACTGGTAACTGGAAACTGGAAACACAATCCGGTCATGGGGCAATGCCATTAAAATAAACGAAATTTCCATGCCAAATTTTAGGGATATTCGGCGAAGGGGAATCGGCAAATAGTTATCAGGATGCCGCGACCGCAGCTCCGTGAACCCAATTCGATGACATTGCCAAAGACAAATGCAGAATAAATAATTTAGCTGCCGGATTAGAGAGCCGCAATCCGCTTTTGAATTTACACTCAAGTAACTGCCATTAGTGGCGAACTATTGCATATCATTAGGCGCCACCGCAGATTTGCAGCTGCAACTGCAACAGCAACTGCAACATCAACTGCGGCAGCAACTGCAGTCGCCCCCAATCAGCGTCCATTGTGCATCCGCAGCATCCTAATCCGCAGCCAAAGTTATTGCAGTTACTTGCCACTGGATTTGGCCAGGATGAAAATAACAACTCGCAACGCACTCTCGTCCAACCGCTTTTTGCCCAGCCAAATGGCTAAGAAATGTTCAACCGTTTCACGGTAATCTGAGGACCAGGTTATCATCTGCACTGGGAAAAATTACGATTTGTGTCAACTTTAATTTTTAAAATTTTTCTCAATTTTAAAGTAATATGGGGTAGTTAATGCCACGCTTTAGTATATATAAATGGGAGAAAATATAGTGGTAGATAATAACAGAAAATGTTTGATTTTATTGTATAATCCTTAAGTTTCATTTTATGGTTTATTCCAAAAACAAATGGCTCAATTTGCATTTTGGTATTATGTGGTGAAAAGAGTGTATATAAATAAATGGAAATATTATAACATGAAACATGAAAATTTTCTACTTCTAGAGTAACGACAAAAAACTCTAAAGAGCACAAATATTATAAAAAGTTAAAAATTATTTCTTAGATCTTAAGAAATGTTAGATTTTGTGTCTAAGAGATTTTAATTTTGTGAAGGAAAGTTTATCATAAAATGTCCTAGTTTTTGAGATTAATAAATAAATGTTTAAAGAGAATTTACTATTTATAGTAATTTTATTTAGCACATTTGCAGTGCGGTGTATTCACCCCCGAAAAAGGCAACCTCGAAAAGGGACACACCGAAATTGCTGGGCATAAAAAACAATGCCACAGGAGCAGAACAGAGTAACACCGGCGAGCAGAAAGGACGCAGGATGCAGGGGACCGGAAGTGGGCCAGGGTGAGGGGAAGGGCAGGACACCACTTTCACATTCACAGTGCGTTTTGTCCTCCCAAAGGACTCGTGTGTGTGTGTTTCTGTTTTGGCCCTCTGTGCGTGCGTGTTAATGCACGAAACCGTAACGCCAGACAGAGAGGAAAAAGGTTAAAGCCAGCCTGACGATGCATTTCATGCACATTTACACTGTGGAACCGAAAAACCGGGAGAATAACACCAGCAACTCAGATCTTAAGCCAATGCTGACATGCCAGAAAGAGTGTGTGCTTGGCAGCAGCATTTCGCATGCAAATTTGCTGCTGGGAGAGTATTCCATTTTTCCCTTTTTTTTTGGTTATTTATAAGACTTGCGTTGAGGCCACTCACTTGGCACATGGGTCGAAGCTGATTTCGTTTGACAAAATGCCCCAGCAGCCACCCGTTGACTGATTGCCACGCCCCCAACACGCCCACCAGCCTGGGAACATGGCAAGTGCTTAAGCGAGATTGTGACCAAATGTGGAATCTGGCTGGGAATTTGAGTGCTCAGCTGAAGAGCTGGCCTAAATTGACTAGTTAAGCCACAGATTTTCCAAATTGCTCGACATTGTCAACTGGTTTTGCTTAAATAATTTCCCATTGATTGAGTTGAGACACCTAGAAATGCGTTAATTAATATCCTGCAGATGTCACTAACGAGTTGAGTTTCATCTGCCGCCAACGTGTCGTATACGTGTTGTAATCAACACAAGAAAAAGCAAATTAATTATGAAATGAGTTTCATAAAGGCAAACATTATGCATATGTCACTCTGTTATGTCAAGCTGTGTTTACTTTTAAATAATAAGTGATTGCTTAGCATCAAGTCAAGATGTTGCCAACTGAAACATGAATAATTTGTAGCTACTTAAAAAGCTCTTGGCAAAAATTAAAAAAAATAGGTTTTATTACTATTTAAAAGGAGCTTTGCATAAATTACAGAGTCCCTATCAGGAAATAAATACATGTAAATATGAAATTCTATTTGAATTGGTTCCTTTGAATATTACTCTTTCAAAAAAGAAGAGTTCAGTCTGTTCACGGGATTTCCATTTGCACCGCTCGATATGCAAATTGAAACTTGTTTCAAGCACTTCCTTTCTGCTGTGTGGAAAATGCATGCAAATGAATTAAATCACATTAGCTCTTTTTAATGGGGTTACGTGCCCAAAAACTGATGGCTGATGCATACGAAAATCAGTAGCATATTAAATTATTGATTCAGAGCCAAATAATAAACATTGAAATATTATTGCTGGCCTGGGTGATACAGATTCGATTGGCATGCAAAGTGGCTTCTGTACAAAAGAAATATACAAAAAAAAAGAACGAGGAACAACCACGTATTTAGGGCGGATACAAAAGTTTATAAGCCAAAACGGTGCAAACGGAATTTAATAAATACGTGCAAGGCATTTGTAATTTTTATTCGCACTCGCAAAGCATTTCGCCATTGCCATTGAAGCTAAAAAACTTCCCGAAATAATCACCCGCTTGGCTGCAATTAAAGAGCTCCCCGCAGCCATAAAGTGAATCCCCTAAGAACACACCGAATGTGTGTGTGTGTGTGTGTGTGTTTTGGGTGTGTATTTTTGGGTAGTCCTGGGTTCAACTTTTGCGTTTGCCATGCGTGGTCACGTACACGTGAAAATGGCGTAAATGTTTTAAAAGTTGCATCAA
Organism: Drosophila fuyamai; assembly: GCA_018153365.1. NCBI lineage: Eukaryota > Metazoa > Arthropoda > Insecta > Diptera > Drosophilidae > Drosophila > Drosophila fuyamai. The sequence continues at coordinate 5,788,516 of JAECXW010000758.1, forward strand.
ACTTGTTATGAAGTATTTGCCCCACAGAAATGAAAGGAGCAACCATATACCCCCTCTCACCTGCCTACTTATCCCCCGAAGTCACCTCGCAACTTGCCAAGAAATTGCAATGCATGTGCGACCGTCGAAAGAAATTAGCAGCAACATTTTTGGGCTTCAAGAAGGAACTTAGACTTTTTGTGTTAATGGAAAGCTGGCCAAAATCTTGAAAAGGTTGGCAGTGTCACTTAAGTTGCTATAATTGTTGTAATTTCTATTGAAATATTTACACTCGTTATGATTTAGGGTAGTGGCTTTGTGGCTAAGTGATTTTGGTATGAATATTTGAGGTCCAAGATCAGTTTATAAAATAAAACATGGATTAATCGCTTATATTTCAGCCATTTAAAAAGAATTTGGATCAAGGATTAATATTCTGTATTAATATTCTGTATTAATATTCTGTATTTATTTAAATGATACTTGTGTAAGGAAAATCTTAGAGATTTCGAAAGCTACAAAACTTTGCACATCAAACCATAGTTTTCAGAAATAGTTAGACATATCTTATAACCCTTATGCTACTTAAAACTTATCTTTGCTTAATACCTAAAACCGCGTTTATAAAGTTTATAAATAAAATCAATTTGCAACCTATTGATTACAAGTACTTTTACATATTCTATTACATGTTTCCATTAATTATTTTTGGAAATAAGCTCCAACTTAGGTAGAAATTTTCTTTAACCAACAAGGCTGCTAAAACTTTGTTCATGATGTAAATGTTCAACATTTTGCAGTGCCGCCGTCAGGTTAAACTTCAATGGAAGAGCAGAGGAATAGGCCAGGAAAATCGGCAACCGCAATGACAACACAGTGCACAAAGTTATCTTTGGCTCCCGGGGATCGGGCTCATGTTAGTTTTCAAGTACGAAATAAGCAGAGTTTCCCGTGCCGGTTTACTTTTCCCAGCCTGTGGCGGCACATGCAGGTGAAAATGGTGAGGAAAATGGGGAAAAATCCCTCTCGGACAGTGTTTCTTTTAAAGCCACTACATGCAATTAAGGTAGAGCCATTGGCATTTTTTGCGAAATTATACTGCCTTTGCCAGACAGTGGAGATTATTGACAGTAAATGTTAATTAAGGTCTGAATCGGAAGTAATTTTTCCCTTTCTCGATTTCTTGGCTTTTGAGCCGTATGATATTAATTCCCAACACATTCGGAATGTGTTTTCATTAATTAAGTGTGCGGATTGCAAGCTGCACTTCAGTTCTCTTTTCTAATTATGATTTCTCTGGATTTGATTGGTTTGCCAAGGCCTCAAGTCGAAGGATTGAGGACCACCTTGAATTGAGGCTTAATTGGAAAGTAATTAAAATGAAAAATGCCTTAAAGCCAGTGCTCTTTTGTTTGGCAAAACAATGGGGCACCTACATTTTCTTCTTCAGACAATGAAAATAGTTTTATACCAGCGGACATTCGTCGTAATAATTTTCAGGCTGTCAATATGAATAATTTTTTAATTGCCAGCTTAATTTATTAAATTTATGCATTTAATACATACAGCATACTGCACTTTATAACGCATTTTGATTGATTTGATTCCGTCGGACAAATTGGAAAAGTAAGCCAATGGCTGGCAATCATTGACAGATATGTATGTAGGATTGGTAAAGTTAGTATCAGTTATTTACCCTATAATTAAGTCGAAAGTATCAGGAGAGTCCAGCATTAGTATTAAATTTATTTTATGAATAGCCCTATTTATTTTTAATCGAGGTTATCGAAGAAAAAAAGGGCAAACAATCGAGTGGTAGACGATATAGAGGTCGTCGAGAGTGCAGCAAGACAGAAGTGAAGAATAGAGGGAGGTCGTCGAGGAATTTTATAAGAAGTTAAAGTCGTACAAAGTGTGGTTGCGGTTTAGAAGTCGGTCTTGGTAAACATTTAAAGTTATTTTAATCGTATTAATAAATCTAAATTTGTACTATCCCACATGTATTTTGTATGTTAAATGTCGAAATCCGAGTGATGAGCTTCAGCATAATTGCTCCCTCACTTGCAGCATTCGGCACCGTTTTTAATCCGCTACAATACCATCCGAAAAGGGCTTAAATGGCACTAATTAAGGGCAGCACATGTTGGATTGGCTGGCAAGATGAATGTCCGCAAATGCGGCAAAAGGGACGACCATTAGTCATGGGAATATGTTGGCCAAAAAGGACATGGAATTCTGGACCTCGAAAAGTGGGGGGAAAAGCCCCTGATTGAGTTCACTTAACACATATATATCGTTTATTCAACGACCTGGAATATTCATGTGTCTAAGGCTTTAGCAGAGTATTATGGAATTATAACCGGCAATTATGTGTATTGTTTATTTGGCCAGGGTAATTTTAGTTGTTTGCCATAATTACAAAAGGTCTCCCTTTGTGTACACACCATTAATAAATGCAGTTTGTGATCGGCTTTGGCTGGCCATTAGATAAACGTTGGTTTATGGTTACCCCTATTTGGTTTTGGTGGCGCGAGTCGGTCTATGCATTTGCCAAAGGGCAATATTCAAGTGGCGTCGTCTGGCCAAATAGCCTTTAACCTTTCCGAATTATATCCGCCTGTACACAATTTCACGATTCATCGCGTGCCAGACGTGGAAATATTTCAATCTGAGCCCTGAAGGAAAATCGTGAATTTTCGATTGACGACATGGGAAATATGACTTAAAACGCAGAACTCTTTAAATACGGTTGGTAATTAAAACAGCAGTCGCTCACACTTCACTGCAGTGGCTTCCATGTAAATTCTCTCCTCTTACATTATTAATAACTCTCGAATATTCATTGAAAGTCAACGAAATTCGGTATGCTGCATTCAACTCGGATCGCATCGTATCGAATCGAATAAATTAAATGTCAACATGTGTCGAACGTTCAGCACTTTGGTCACTTAATCACGTCGAGCGATTTCCCAATCGACTCCTTGAACTCCTTTGGCAAAATGATGAATGCGGCCTTTCAACACGACCAGTAATCTGATGGCATAATCCATCCACCATAGAACACATATTTACAAAAGCCAACGCTATTTGCTGTTTCCTTTTTGAAAAGATCGCATTTGCGTTTAGCGGATTTGGAATTCAGTGACAGACAAACCGTAAATATTTGCACCACATTGAATAACGAAACACCAAAACACAAACAATGAAACATGTACTATATCCCGGGAGATTAAATGGTGACCAAATACATACGTAAGGCCCCTGGACAAATGCCACTGCCCCTGTGGCAACAACAGGTTGAATGAATACGGCCAATTCGAAACTAAAACAATGCCGAAATATTTACCGAACAATAGGCGCATTAGCAAATACCATTTTATTGTCTGACTTTGCCATTTCCTGCCTCGTGCCAAAATACAGCGCCCCTTTTCGCACTTTTGGAACATTTCATAGATTGATTAAACAACAAGCAACATACGTGGGTATGCAAACCAGATTTGGAATGGCAAAATATTTTTATTGATTGTGCTACGACACCAAAGCTTGAATTCGATTTCATTATTAATTTTGTCAATTTGTAATGTAAACAAAATTTAATTTAAAGGTTTTTCATTAGGATAATCAATATTAGTACGATTTAAAAACTGTTTTAAGACTTCTATGAGCTTCTCCTATTTTCATGAATTCTTGATTACGAGACCAAAAGTTGTATTTAATTAAATAATAATTTCTCTTAATTTTGTAATATGAATAAAATTAAATTTAAAGGTTTTTCTTTCGGATAATCAACATTAATGCGATTTAAATCTGTTTAAAATCTTTTTAGAGCTACTCCTATTGTTAAGTATTCTTGATTACGACACAAAAAGTTGTATTCGATTTGTTTATGAATTTTGTCTATTTTGTAATATAAACAAAATTCAATTTAAAGGTTTTTCTTTGGGATAAACAACATGAATAAGATTTAAAAGCTGTTTAAAATGTTTCATAAACAAGATATCTTCTTTTTAATGTATTCTTGTTTATTCTTAAATTAATTGCAGAGTGGATATAAATGAATAATAACAACAGAAACAAGAGCCACCAATTTACCAACAGGCAAGTTGTGAGACGTGAGAATTTTAATTGCCATTATCTTTTAATTTTTTCTGTAATCATCTCTTGCTGTTCATTCATTCAGTGGTTGGATGTTTTTTTTGCCGAACTGACAACCAGCGGAATCGAGTTGAGTGGCTTCCAAAGAACCAAAAGCCAAAGACCAGCGAAGATTAATGAGTGTGGCGGGTCCAATTGAGAGGTTGTTTCATTCAAAACGCCAGTAGAGCCCCCGAAAAACAACTGACAACCCAGTGCAATATTCGAATGCCGCACTAATTGCCGCTTTGATGCATTTTCCGGATTTGCAATCGCTGCATAAACGGATTAGGTTGCATTCGTTGGGCTTTCCCGAAATTTCCCCTTGAAACCAATTTCAACCTCTACTCATTTGTCGTAATTGCATGCAATTTAATTTTTAGTGGAATGATAGGTACAGCTCAATTAACTCTCAATTGACAACTATTTTTTTAGGTTGAAGAACTTCTCTTAAACTTCTTAAACTTTTGCACGACAATCAAAATAAAGTCGGATCCCAAAGTCATGTGTATTTCGCCGATACTGAAGCGAATCCGCATAAATGTAATATCGTTCGAAGGGTCCAGATCCCTGACCACATTGCGGGCCATAAAAAGAAGGGGCTTCAGATTGGAGACATAGTGGAAGGTTCGCCTCTGACTGCAAGTGGATCGAAGGGGTACTCCGTGGTTGTCCAGAATTATAATGTCGCGACCTCCGCGATGACCGAAAAGGGTGACGAAGGCATCGTCATCATAGGATCTATCGCGACTGCGGGTGACGAAAAAAAGTCAAGTATTCATAACTACTTCATTGGATAAAACAATTTGCCACTTACGGCGCTTCCTTTTTTACGACTTGAGCTTTGGTCACTGTTTTACGCAGATTTTCTTGAGTCGATTGCCGGGAACTTTTCGACATATTGCTAGTTTATCAATAACACTGTGTATGTTTCACAGCCAACTTGTTTTTTGAAACTAGAAGTTCAAATTCAAGTGCTGAGGAGGTCATTTTAGCAAAGCCACTTAAATTGTAGTTAAAACGAAAAATATATACACTCAGCGTCATATCTCTGCGTACAGGGCAAATAATTTTTAATTTGTCACTTTGACAGGAAAAATCTTGGGCTAGACGTGTTATAAAAAAATTATGATTTTTGTTACGGATAGTCCCAGCAATTACCTTCACATTCTATATTTAAAAAATTTGTATCTTCTTTGGTACCCCTATAATTTGTATTTCCCCAAAACCTTTTAAAATAACATGCTTTCAAAAGTTTGCGTACAGCTGGAGATAGTTGCATTTATTGGCCATTTATACGCAATTTAATAAGAGGTTGGATAACCTTTCCGCTTCAAAACTTCTGCGAGACGCTTTGGCATAGAATTGACCAACTTCTCAGTCTCAGCTTCGGCTATTTGGTCCCATACAAGACTCCGAAAGGAAAATTATCCTAAAATTGCATTTGGAAGGGAAAAGCTTGAGAGATATTGGCGGAATCGTAGGTCGCGCACACTCCTCAGTGCAGAGAGTCATTAAAAAAAAAAAAATTAAAAATTATTTGCCCTGTACGCAGAGATATGACGCAGAGTGTACATAATTGGTAAACAGTCATATAAAAGGCTGAGTTCCGATTATTGCTGGGTTTGGGTCACCCCTTAAAATATCCAAATCACTACTCACAACTTAAACATTTAATTCTAGGAAATTAGGCTATAAAATGAGAGTAGTGTGCCACTTAAACCGATTTAAATGGGTAAATTTATGGGTAAAGAATCTCTGCTAACCCATTTTACGCATTTTCGAAACTATAAGGTTTTACATTTGACAAAAGCACTTCCAAATTTTATTCGTATACAATAACAATTGTCTGATTTATATGGGAATGCGGGTTCGCAAGTAGCTCAGCACCGACTGAGTTCCCATCGAAAGGATCTGATGACGTGGCTGGCGGAAGGGATTGCCCCACAGCTCCAATTTCTGGAGCTTACGCATATTTCCCAGAACTGGCGGTATAATTTGGATATCATTGTTCTTTAGATTCAAAGTTTGAAGTTCCGGCAAGGCGCCCAATCCCAAAGGACCGGCATCAATGCCCTTGATCTTATTGTCGTTGGCCAACAAGGATTCCAGGCTCTCCAGTTCGTAGATTGAGCGCGGCAGAAGATCGAATCGATTGTGGGAGATGTCCAGTTCCCGGAGTAACTTGAGTCCACCCAATTCCATGGGCAAGTCGCACAGCAGATTGCCGGAGAGATTGAGGACCGACAACTTGGAGTACTGCGAAATGTTGGTGGGTATGTAGCAGATCTGGTTCCTGGTCAGGATCAACTGGTTGAGCAGCTCGCTCAGCATGTGCAGATCCTTGGGTATTTCGCGCAGCCAGTTGTCCTCGAAGCTCACAATGTTCACCAGCTCCTGGCGAGCCGCCTCAAGGACCTCCATGGGCACCTCGGTGATTTGGGCCTTGGTGATCCTAAGGATCCGGGTATTACGCATGAGGTACTTGTCCGGAAATGGCGATTGTGTCCCCTCGGAATAAGTTTTCCCACCCTGCCGCCGTGGGCTATTCAATCCGTCACCAACCATTGTCATCTCGAGGATTCTCTAATACCGAACAGGTTAATTGTAGAAAGGCGGGTCTATTCAAATCTTACTGAACTTAAGATAAAATATAAAAAGCCTTAAGAGTTGCTTCGACTGATCCAAATTTAAAACTGAAATATTTATTCATTTATAACAAGGACACTTATTTTAAAATGACAGTTTTTGCAAAGGCAATTCAATTTATATATTCAAGTTTGTTTAAATATTACGAGGAAAATAAAATAAGAAATAAATAAGAACTTGAATTCTTAGGAAGACTGTTATCGGATATAAGTAAATTGGTTTTGATTATACAACAGACCTTCTTAATAAGTTGAGTTTTGGATAGACTATTCTTTCAGGTAAAACCAGCAGCTTTTTCTTTTTTTATTTGATTTAATATTAGAAAATTTCCGCTTTTCTTTGTCAAATGAGTTGTAGTTAGGATCTACAAGAAATTTTAGACTTCAGAGCACGCCACAGTCCGTCAGCGAGATCATGTTGTGGCTCATGGGCAGGTGACCGATGGCCTCCTGAATCCTCTCCAGGAGCTGCATGCCCTTGCGCACCTTCCCGAAGGCGATCCTCCTGCCGTTCAAAATGGACAACGGCTTGAAGCTGATGGTAAAGTTCACGGCGGTGCGGGCATTTCCCCGGACATATCGACTGGGAAACGAGAGGATGCCGGCATCCACGCCATGGTTGAGCACCTCGAAGTCGTGCTCGATGTTGGTCAGCTCGGTGCTCCGATGCGGATCCATGGCCAGCCGACCCTCCATCCAAATGGGCGCCAGGGCTCTCGTGAAGACGATGGCCCGGTTCCGGTTCTGGGTGCAGACCCTCATGAACTCTAGGACCACCTGCGGACAGGCCTCCGTGAAGAGCTGGATTTCCAACCGACCCTGGATGCGGGCCTCCCGCACCTCGATGTCCAAGAAGATCTGGGGGCGCAGCAACTTGCACAGGATACCCACATCACAATGGTCGTCCATCAGCCGCTCGTAGCGATTGATCACATGGAGCGGGATCTCGCAGCTGAAGGATCCCGATGGCTTTGGCTTGTAGCGCTTCGATTTGCCCGCCTCCGGATCGAAGAGTCCACCGCCCTTGTGGAACACCTTGTTCTTCTCCAGCTGCCGGCGCTCCTTTTCCCGGGCCAAGTTGGCATTGCGCCACCTTCCTGCAGCCAGGCGTTCCGGGGATTTGGTGAAGGTGCGCAGCGTGTTGTTGCTCTTCTTGTAGAGCGCCGTCAGCATCTCCATGTAGGACAGCTCCATGCCATTGCCCTCGATCTGGACCTTGGGCGGAGGCAGATAGGTATTTACCTTGCCCTTGATATTGGACATGCGATCGCGGTGCTGGCGGTACAGCTCCCGCTGCTCGTTCATCACCATGTGGGATCGGGTCTGGGGCATGGTCCGCCGGGATGTGGGCACGGGAATCAATCGCTGGTGGTGGTGGAAGTTGTTCTCCAGCGCCTGCTTCTGCACATTGAAGGTGTGCTTGGGCCGCGGCTCCTCCACCTGGCCATCTAGGCCCACCAGGTTGGGATTGTGGCTGTTGTACACCGGATTGGTCATCGTGTAGGGACCACGTTTCACCGCTGCCACGTAGGGGGTCATCGAGCTGGGAATCTGGGGAATCTTGCCCCGGGAATTGCGCGGCACATCTCCTCGGATGAACATGGTGGCTAAATAAATGTAAATCTGTATACTTGAATTTGAATTTGCTGAGCGGGTTTCCGGCGACCTTTTATGGTGGGCTAAAAAACGTTGACTGATGGGATTTAAATGGTAAGAGTCGAGTTAACTGGCGTAGGTCACTCAGTTCAATCACAAAATACAAAGAGAAACAGGCTCAATTGAAGCTCATGGCAACATAATTATCTTCCTAATACCAATTTCATTAACTGAAACATACAAGCTGACAAACATAATAAAATGCATGCTATGCGTGCGGCTTTTTATTCTTTGATGTGGAAAACAACATGAAATTGCAAATTTGTGCATTAATTATTTATTTGATATACATATATAAAATGCGCATATATATTGCTGTCGACGCGTGAAATATAAAGTTCAATTTAATTATTTTCAACTATTTCCACCGAAATTAACACTGCGGTGGGCTCATAAATGCCAACTTATATTCGCGTAATTAGTAATTTAATTAAAATCTGCAACTATTCATGTCATCGAAACCGAAATATTTGCATAGTTGTTCACGACACTTCTAATTCCCATTGTATTTTGGGGTACAAGTTACAGCTAGTTACCAATTTACAACCGATTATTGCCGTTTCTTAATGTTACATATTCATTTAATGTTCATTTATTCAATCCGAAAGCGGCTTTGGTTTTATTTTCACGCTTTTGACTTTTTGTAATCGGCCATTTAATGGGGCATAAAATGGTTTTGACAGTTTTGTCATTGGCTATTGGTATTTTTGTAAGCCCATTGAACCGATAGGAAAATGGACAATTAGCGGCCATAACACTTGAATAATTGTGTAACATAATGTGAATAAATTGCGGTGCTTCAAAACTACTCGATGGCTCTAAAATATACTAATTTTTCCAAGCATTTGTTTTACACACATTTTGTTTTTTTGAATTAATTAAGCTAGTGTAAAAACATTCATTAAAATATAAACCTTTTTATTCAATGGAAGCTGTATTAAATCAATAGCAGTGATTTACTTTTGTTCAAAACGGATTAAATGATATCAATGGCATATGGTGCTCATATTGGTATGCAGATAGTGGGAATTATACGAATAGCATTAATTGATTGTTAATATGGTTGGGCTTTTGCGGTCACAATTAAATGATTAATGCGATTGTGTGCGGTGTAGGGGCATGAATTAAAGATAATCGAGCTTTGGCAGTGCGTATGAATATATGTATATGTGTGCACCAGTCGGGATAATCTGATGCATTAATGGCCTCCACTCAGCCGATTATGAGGACATCAACTGAAGGACATCCCTTGGCTGGGCAAAGTAAAGAGTGCCGGGGCAAAGTGTCATTAGGGCAACGCTCTTATCGCTCGACAATCAACGTCAACGTGGGCGGATGGGTTGATGGGTGGCTTTGGGTGGCTAAGGCCTTAGACATTGAACCACTTAAGCGTTTTTTCTTCTCAAGTGTCTCGCCCATCAGTGCTCGTATCATCCAGCATCCACCATCCCTAGTCCCTCTCAACTTTCACCTCCACGACGTGTTTTGTACTTTCTCTAGTGCCAGTGCGCCATGGCATTTATATATTTGATATTCATATTTCAATGTACATCTTTAAAATGTGTCAACAATAAACCCATACACCCGTGCGGACAAGTGACTGCAATTTGATCAAATACATACTACACACGTTGCATCCGAGCTATTTTATATATCCAACCCACAATGTCCTGTGACAAATATTCAGACCGGAATGCTTGACATCTTCAATAAACCACCGTACGCATATGCACATTGCAATGTCGGTCTAAGGTCTGGTTATATATGAAATACTCGAACTGTGATCACCCATTTGCAATACTTTAAAAGCATTCCTTTTGGATAAAATGGCAGCTCTTTATAACTTTCAAGTTCACTTCACCGTTCGATGTGCTGCAATTGTAAATCGATAAATCAAACCAATAGAAACCATATATAAAATTTAAGCTTTAACGTTTTGCAATAGCAATACAAACCAATAAAATGTCATTCAGTGCAAAAATTTTCACCAAAGTCTAATTTAAAATTAATTTCTATAGCCCAACACCCTATTTGTTTTCAATTTAATATTTAGTATGATTTTAAGTTTTTTTTGTATGGTTCACAAAATCTTATAAAAATCCAACATTATTTAGGCATTGATGAAATACCCCCAATAAACATATTTTTCTATGAACCATGATTTGACCTTGTGGCCATTGCCCTTATATTCTCCTATTATTTTCGTAGTCATTTTTTTATGGACGAAAACAAAAGCCGGGACCGTTAGTTAAGAGCATAATGGATCATAAATGCTTTGGCTGCAAAGATGTGATTTTATTCTGTCTGCTCCGACGCGTCTTTTGCCTCCATTATTCCAGCATCTGGCTTATGGGACCTGTCTTATTGCTGCCCCGTCCCCCGGATTATACTTTCGTACACTTTCGCATAGATATGTACACGGCACAAGTGTGTATTTTTATGACATTCTGTTTTTCCCCATCTCGTGGTCGGGAGCACTTTGTGTTTGTCATATTCTTCTACCGCCGAGATGTCAGGGGAAAAGCCAGCCAAAAAGCAAAGGTCGAGGAGATTTTTGGTAGAACAGGCAAAATCATGTAAATGGAATATGTGAGTATTTAAGCTGAGATTTAGTAAGGGAAAAGACAAGGTTTGCTAAGAGGTTTACCATAGAAAATTAGAAGCATTTAAACACCACTATCCTATTTTTAAAAACATTAATTGCTTTCCTCAAATATCATTTAACTAAGACTTTAATACTGCCACCAATTTCCATCCAGTCCATTTAATCAGCTCTAATTAGCCCATTGCCTCTGCTTAAATGCCATCAATTTCAGTGCTGTGTTTCCCAATCCAACGACAGACGTTGAGTGTCTGAATTGGCTAAGCCCTTTAGCCATCAGTTAATTAATGCCATTAATGTCTTAGCAGTAGCTCTCGAAACCAGTAATTAACCGAGTTGACAAATCAAGTTTGCCCCTAAGGACTAGAGTGTACGGTACGGGCATAAAGGATTGGGTTATATCAGTTAGCAAGGAGGCTTAATTAACAATAAGCTAAGGTGTTAATAGCCCGACGACAGCAAGCCCAAAACTTCGCTTCCCGCCCAAAAATTTCATTCCGCAAATATTTAATCCAATTCACAGACGAAAGTGGAGGCAGTGAACCATGGGCAGGTCCTTCGTCCCCACACATTAAAAAACCATTTCAAAGGATTAGGTTTTGGGCTCGCAGCCCCATCCCATTGCCATTAGCCAACTCATGGCAAAGTTGCTTACCTTTTGGGAAAGCCAAAAAGGTAAACGTGGAAAAGTTGTCGTGCCAAAGATGAAAATGCTGAGCTACAATTTTAAGTATCCATGTAATCCTTGAACAATTTATTAGCCAGGGAAGCAGTTAAATAGAAGAAGCCAATTAGGTTAATGTGTCGAATGAAATCGAATGCTGCAACTGAATAGCCCAGTTTAAGCTTCCTTTTAATAATTCCCAAAAATAAAATGTTGTATAACAGAGCCCAAAATTTAGAGTTTGTCAACACATTTGCATTTTGTTTGTGATACTTTTAGCAAATTTATTTATAAAAGGATTTATGTAGTGATGCTTTAGCAATGCCTTAATTAAATGTATAAAAAGGACTGGCAAACTCCTTTGGTTCCAGCTGCAAACTGCATTTAAAAGCGGACATCTGGGGATTGTAAAACGTGAGGGTACAATTTAGGGTTGGACTCCTGCTTTTTGCTTTCTGCTCCTGCAATTTTCCGGGCAAACTGGCAGGGGGCAAAACACGAGTGTTCCTGAGACACTCACAAAGGGCTTGGCACGCCAACAGAATCGGGGCTTACATGCGTTCGTTCTCGTTCTCGTCCTCGTTCCCAGGAAAATGGCCACAGAGTTGGCTCTGAAAAGCCATTTATCAAGACATTGCATAACAATGGCGCCCTGCGCCCGGCCATAAAGGATATTCAAAGCGAGTTAAGCTTTATGATTTGAACACGTGTTAACAACACATAAAAGCAAGCAAACGCTTTTGCCAAAGGCAAAAAGCGACCAGATTCCAACTAAATATCTTTGAATCCTAGATGGATTTAGTGAGGCAGAAATAACTGAATCGCCGCCATCTAAAGACTCAAAGTGTAAAATAAATTTCTAAATAAATGCTTTCGCTGAGCAAACACCACACTCACTGGTTTCATAATTTGTACCGGAGCCAACAAAAATAATAACTTTTGAATAGGTATTGCCGCTGGGCATGCGCCTGAATGCAGCTTGAAAATTGCACGGATCATAAATTAAAATCAAAAGCAAAGACTCCAGACAGGAAGCGTAAATTTGCCAACTTTAAGTGGAAGTCTGGTGCAGTGGCTTAACCTTAAGATATAGCTCACTCAGTCTACTTATTCTTTTCAGGGTTATGGTAAATCATTTCATCTGATTTATGCAATGACTTCCTAGATTTAAGTTGTGAATTGGAGTTAGGTTTATTCCTCTTGTGGAGAGAATATTTTTCTTTCTCTGATCACTTTTTGAAATAAGTTATGAATATTGGTTGGTTATATTTTTCTTGTGGTAACAATATTTTCTTTTTTCTGATCACCTATTAAAATAAAACTTTGTTCTTTAAATTATATCCCTACTTTAAATTACATTTCTAAAACTCTACTCTCACTTATCAAAATCTTTCTTCTTATGTACCCCTACTCTCGACTCTAATATCACTTTTCGGAATTTTTAATTTAATATTCGACTTTAAAGAAATGCAATCCTATATATAATTTTTAAGTTTCACTTTTAAGAACGAATGTTTTGAAAGATCCTCTTTACTTCCCATCAAAATGACTTCCTCTGCCTGTTGCATACATCCGCAGGAAAGTAATATACCCATAGAGCTAACGAGTACCGGGTAAAAAAGATACAGACCGAGGCACACACACATGGTGGAAAGTCAAGTGCATGCAGGAGCGGCTGGAATGAAAAGCCAAGGAAAAGTGGAAGCTGAGTGCCACAAAGCAGCTGTAAAATAGTTTTAATATCCGCTGGCAAGTTTCATTGTGTTTGTTGCTTCTTGTTTTTCTCGGCAGCGCCTTTCGCCCTGCTCCACTCATTTCTTAAGCTTTCCCAGTTGGGGGCTTCCTTGGTTTGCCGCGCTTTCCCCTCTGTTTTCCTCAGTTTTCCCCAGTTTCCCCCCACTTTGTCACCTGTTCTCGGTCGGTAGCTGCCAGCTGTGTGATTGCACATTCATAACATTTCCTATCAGGCCCTCAGCTTTGTATGCCATATTGCACAGGCCCTTTGAATTGAAGCTCATTTCTAGCATTTGGCTTGCGGAAATTTGAACCTCTGCAAATCAAAGTGCACACGCACACCCGCCCAGTTTCATCACAAAGTGTCTGTCACTAAATAAACTTTGATTTATTTATACACACTTTGCACTCGAAACGCCCTCTGGTGTTTCGCCCCTATTGGGAAAAAGTCCTTTCAGACAGGGCAAATATTTTGTGGTTCTATATCCTTGCCATCTACTTTACTATCGCCAGTTTGCTGGAATCCCCACTTTCCTGGTCTGCTTTTAAGGTAAGTACATTTTAGGCATCTGGCCAAACTCCACAGAATCTGAGTTTGCTGGCAGTTATGCTGGCCAGACAATTAAGAAGTACACTTTCATACGTGCCGTGGCCAAAAGGACGAAATCACATACGCAAAACTAATGATGTGGCGTAGAAAGTTTGCTCTAATAGCCCACAATGTGTGCAAAATGATTTGAATTATAATAAACAAGACTTAATAGTTGGTTGTGGTTTGCCGATATGTAAGTCTCATATAAGCAGAAAAGTGTTAGATTTTACTTTATAAATAAATCATTTTGTCCAAACCAAAGATCACAATGATGTAAATGAACCCTTTTTGTGTCTGTTCTCAAAAGAAATTTCCATCTTTTTCTTCACAATGTAGACAGCTCAGTGAAGCTGCTTGAGAGACTTGTTGCCCGGATGGAGAATCTGCATAAATCCTCGTTAACGATGTCACATCACGTGACTATATGAGCAGAGCAGGGATTTAACATCTACAACCATCCGTGGAAGTGCCTGTGGAGTAGTAAACTGAAAAAAGGGGAAATTGTTTGCCACTGCAGGAGTCCTCAAAGTCAATCCCCCTCCACCTTGTCAGTCGAGGGAATCCAGGTGTGCTGATACTTAACTCACAATGCTTACACGTTTACTTTACACCGATTGCTGCATATAGATTGGAAATAGCGGCAAAAGCACCTGTTGAAATGGTGACTTTAGTGGAAACGCAGGTAAATGAATTATCGCTTAACTCCAACACATTTCCCATTTTATTTCTAAGGAGCTTCTTTGAACCACAAAATGGTCTGCCCATAAAGGCTAGAAGCAATTCATGGGATTTCGTTATAAAAACCACTGCCAAGCTACTTTATTTTTTTCCTTTTTGATACATTTTTCATCTTTGGTGCACGTACACTTGACTCCCACTTGTTATCCATTCCTCTGGCACAAAAGCAATAAAATCACGTAGTAAATACTTGCAGAAATAAACTTTTAGATATCAATTCATAGCCTTGCCCTTGAACAAAAGATGTAATATTTTAAGGAAAGAAAAAATATATAAAATATTCTCTTTATGCCTGCTTTTAACTTCTTTAAAAGCACATATGATACCCACAAAGGTCCATTTATATCCAACGCGTACTTTGTTGCCTATGCAAATTTCCTGTCACTTCTTGCAATGTCTGATCCATGATAGAATTCACCCTACAATCGATATTTCTTCCTGGATTATTGCTTTTCCAACTCCACTCCAATTCCTGCAAACAATCGGAGCACTTGGCTTAAATCAAATTGCTGAGCAAAAACACAATTTCAGCAAATAGTCAGGAGACTGAAAGACGCCGGTTGAGGAGCAAAACACCCCCACAAATCTAATGAAGAGGGCATTCCCTGGCAAGCGAAGATGCTTACCGCATCCAGCTGGCTCTGATTGACTTCAGTAGCTGAAGAATCTACAATGGAGTATCTGCGTCTGCAGCTGCAATAACTTCGAATGGAGTGCCGTAAAGGGGGAACTATCAAATATTCGACTCGGTGGCCACGAACACAAAACGCTAAGTGAGCAGCACGTAAAAACCTATTTTCATTGTTAACAGTATGCAAAATTTTCCCAATTCTTCGGGCACTATCAATTATTTCCTCTTTTTTTTGCTAGCTTTTAAACATACAAAGAAATGAACGATTTACTTTCAGATATTGATAAATATCAAATAAAAACAGAATTCTTCAATTTGATTTGAAAGATTTTATGCAATGTATTATTCAATTTCGTAACAGATTTTTATTTCTTAGACTATTTCAGAAATAAGTAGACATTTATTATTAAAGAAATGTGGAGCTTTAGGTTTTCTAATACCTTAAGATCAATTTATTATTAGCCAGAAATATAGCTTGCAACATTTGCTTTGACTGAAGAATGACTTATTCAAGGAAAACTATTGGAAACCCCTAGGAAATATTTTTCCTGTGTAGTTATTGTTTTTCCAAATATTTTGCTCGCACTTTCGCAAAATGCAATCCGGTCTCTAAAACGGAATATTTTTATTTTTTGGCAGTTGTTTGCCACTCGAAGCTTAAAAATATTTTTATGCGCTGCAGATAAATAAAATGTTGTAATATTCAAGCCCAGGCTGGGGTCAGGCAGAATAAAAACATCCAACCTACACATACGCAAATAAATATATACGTTTATGTATGCATATATGTGGCCGCTTAAATGCAAACAATTTAAGACCGTTTTTGGGCCAAAACGGAAGTTGGTGAGCCGGTGGACGTGTACTCTGAATGTTTTTCTTGTTGTGTTGCCACGGCTGTTGTTTCAGCTACTGCCGTTGCCCCTGCCGCTGCTGCTGTTGTTGTTATTGTCTCCGCCACCTGTCGCCCGGGGACTTGGTAGCTGATATTTCAGCTCCGGCTTTATCCGCCATCCACATCTCGGGCGCACACGGCGTATGAGTAATCCGCGTGACGTACGCGTACGCGTTCGCTACTGAATTTTTTTACGTATTCTGCAAGCGCAGCTGCCGCCACAAGTTTGTGCCGAGTAAATTAAATTTTAACTGTGAGTTTAGCTTAAATGGAAAGTTTCCGATCCCGAAGGGTTTGAGGGGTTAAGGGGTTGTATGGTATGTGGGGGGGGGGGGCTTAAGAAGCCCCCGCCTTTCTTAGTTTAGTGGGTCTTAATTAAAACGCGAAACTTGCTCTTCATGTGTTTTTGTGCGCCTCTTGATGCTTAATTAAAATACTTATACGACATGTCGTACAACCTATGTACAAGCATATGTATCTGCCGCGTGCGCCATGCAGAGTGTGTCAACAGCTGCTCAGCCCACACCTGCCGTCCACCTGAATCGAGTGTGCTCCTGCTCCTGCACCTGCTTCTCCCCATCCTTTTCGTCCTTTTAAGCTCCTGATTCTTGGCAAAAAGTGCGCAATCCCCGCTAATTTTCCATTCCCTGCGAAGTGACACCATTAGCTGGCTTTGCCGCTTTGCCGGGCTTTTCACGAAAGATGAGCTACTTTCGAGCAGTCATCAAATGCGGTTAGCTAAAAAGTGTAATCCTTTTCACTTTTTTCTATTTTTTTCTTGCCTTTAAAGTTCTTTCGTATCCATTAAGAGAAATAAATTTGGCCTTTAAATGGCATTTCCATATCAGTAAATTCCCAAGTTCAAAATCTTCTCAATCCCCTGAGATATTTTAATTAAAAGTCGTTAGTCTTTTTGCCAGGAATTTCATGGCACATGGCGTTCAAGTTGGCGCATGAAATGAATTATGTTAACAGCCATCCGTTGGCGGTAAATTTGTGGGCCCAACTGCTATAACCGCATTTTTCGTTAATTTCAACGTTTTTCGGGTGTCGTGACTGCGGTTGGCGTTTTATGGCATTTCTTTGTACAGATTTTGCGGCTGGCGGTTGCCGCATTGAGGCTGACACCGATGACAGCCAAGTGACTGATCCTGCACCAAAAAGCCCATACACACAGGATGTTTCTCGGCTGCTCTCAGACTAATGAGCGGATGCGACCGTCGCCCGACGGTTTAAGCCAGGAATTTGTCGACGACGTCGTCGTCTGGCTTAAATGAGTTTAACCGATTTGCGTTGCTTGAATGGCACACACGGAGAGAAATTCACAAAATAATTAGTTAACAGGGTAAAGTTAATAATAGTTAAGTCATAAGTCAAAATATAATACATTAAAGAGTTTTATTTAAAATTATTTGTTGTATTCATTGCTTTATAATGAATTTAGTTAACATTGTCAATTAAAAAATTGTATCTCAGATTATTTGTTATATAATTTGCTTTGTAATGAAATCATTTAACATTGTAGCAATATATTTTTTTATATTTCATGCAACTGTAAGAATGTCTTACAATTATCAGATAGAATAAACATATTCACATCGCAGAGTAATGATCTTAATTGATCTTTAAAACCCTTTGCTCATATGTCAGTGATAAATCTTGGTGTTTTGAATATAACTTCAAAGTAGTTTCTGTGTAATTATTTGCTATGACTAAATGCATGGATTTATAAGTAGCCTTATCGTTGTTTGGCAATTTGGCATTTTGAAAGTACAAGGCACAAGCCAAGGGGCGATGGGGTTAAAATGTCACTGCTTCGATCATGCTCATAAGCAAATTCCCCTGGGATTTGCCCCCGGCTCCTCTTTGCGGTTACTCACTCGCTTTGAGTGACAATGTCTTGTTAGCCAAATTGGATTTAGCTTGGTTAACTTTAAGCATATACGTATACGTATTTTATTCAAAGCAGTTTATGCATGCATGCTACAGTTTTTCCGCCGGAGAGAGCCCGACGTCGGCGAAAGTTGGAAAAGGGTTATCAGCACGCAATCAGAAGGCACCCTCGATCCTGAATGGAGGACTCGAAGCCTTCGACCTCGTCCTGTGGTTTGTTTTCGCCCCTATATTCGCCCTATGCTTCGACTTCTGCTCCTGACGTTTATTATATTGCATTATACGAACATTTCTATTGGTATTTATGCGCGTGCTTCTTGTTGCCGCTTTTTTTTCGGATTCTGTGGGTATCCTTATGGGTGGCATGAGTGGGTGGGTGTCCTAATTTGAAATGTGGTCGCTTGACTTTTTTATGTGTGTGTGTTTGCGACACTTCAGTCGCGGCATTTCGGGATTTATTTTAATGTGTTTTCATTTTTCCTCAATACGCCATGTTATTGGCAGACACACACACGCCTGTCTATTTATGAATTATTTATTGATAACAAGTGCAGAACAACCAGCGAAGGGGCAGAAAAAATATGGGGTAGACAGTAAAGTTTCGCTTTGGTTGTGACAGCGACCCGAACTTGTGTCGAATTATCCATTCAAATTGGCAGCGAAAACTTTGGCCAAAAACTTTTGCCAGTCCAAAAGCCACTTAGCCACCGAAAAGTCTGCAAGAGGATCCAAACTATCTGATAAGTATGCAATGCAGTGACATACCAAATGTGTTGGGCCAAATTCAATAAGGCCCAAACTTAGGGTTGTAAATTACAGCCGTCGAGTGGTATTTTTTGTAGGCATTTTCCGAAACACAACTCAAGCCAGAGGAATTTAATTCGATTTACATATTTAAATGACAGAAAAATAACACACGCACGTGTTCCATTCAGGAAATAAATGACGACATTATGCTCTAGATATGCCGCCAATATTCTGCGGTCGTACATTAAGCTGCCAGAAAGAAATCTGATCAGGACAACAGGGCGGAAGGGTAACAAAGATAAACGTAGACAAACCGATGAAAGCCCCGCGGCTGGTGGCCTTAAAGCACTTAAATTCATACACAAACGTACATTATTTATATATTACAAAATAAAAGAAAAGGGAGAGAGGCCTAACCAGAAAAGGAAAGGCATAAAAATGCCAAGTAAATAACACTACAATGTGGAAAAATGAAGATGAATGCGAAAATATTGCGTATCCGCCGGGATGGCATCGAAATCGCTCTGCGGGTGGCAGCCCTGATGTTTGGCGCTGGCATTTGTGGTGACAACCCTCCGCACCCAGTTTATGGCCCTTAAATCCGATTTCAATACTTAAATCCAGCGGCACGTAAGTGCCAACTTAAGTTGTGAAAAACTTGTGCAATTTCAATTTCCAATCAATCAGACTTTATTTATTTTGTGCAGAGATTAGAATCAGAAATAAATTAGAATAAATATTAAAATTGTGGGAATTTTCTTCTGCCTTTAGGGGCAAATAAAAAGCATTCATAATGCTGATGTGCCTCGAGAAAAATATTGGTGGAATGCAAGAAAAAAGCGGCAAACAGACGATGAATGTGCTGCAAACTTTATCAGGAATTCACAGACTAATGGATTTTGTGGATAGCATAAGAAAAGTGGAGAAAACATTAAAATCCATGAAAAACTTCGCAAGAATAAGAGACTGCTATAAAATTGGAGGGAAATCAGAGCACATAGTCAACCAAATAATAAATAAGAAATATAAATATAAGCTTTTAAAATACTTCAATGCGATAGAATTTAAGAAATCCATATTAGCAGTAAGCGAACAAAACAAGCCCAAAATAAAGTAACAAAAATTAACAAAGGATACAAATAGCTTATATCCTTAAAGTCGAAGTTCGGGAGACTAAAGCTGTGGAACAGCAGATAAACAAAGACAATTCACATTTCCGAAGGGAACAGCAAGGACGAGAAGGTGAAGGGATAAAAAGAAAATGTGCAGACTGTAATCCAAAATAGCCATCACTGAAGCTTGTTGCGAACATCAAAAATCCTACAAAACGGTTTTTGCGGTTTGAGAGTGGATTTCGTATATGACTTTTATTTAATTTTATGCAGAGGCAGAATAAGTGAAATTTAAAGACTCTTATCTCGGGGTTTTCATACGTACAAGTATTGACAAATTAAATATGCTTTAGCAGAAATTGGTTCAACCGGAAAAGTTCATTGAAAATTGATTGGGCTCCAAAATGGGTTTAGTTTTATTGCTGCCATTAAATAAATATGTCTGCTAAGCTTTCAGCACTAAGACTTTAATCCGTTGAATAATATTTCTCGTACATATATTTTAAAAGGCTTAAGGTTTGAGCAATTGTAACTATGTTCCATTTAAATGGAAAGTTTTCCAGTTTTTTCAACAATAATTTAATAAAGAGAAAAAATAAGAGAATTGAGAACTTTTCTGCCATTTTTGTTTTTGTAACAAATTTACAAATGAAAACTATATTTTCATGAATTCTGCATTACTAAGTGACCGTTATTGCTCTCGCTATGGCCAATCAATAAATCATTTCCGCTGCCTCTAATTAAATCCGATTCCCCTTCAATCAACTGAGAGCTTAAATTACAAGAGAAAAAACTCAAAAATAAATCCCATTAAACTGGTAAAACGCCATGGGCGTCAATATGGGAATAAGCGACTCGGAACTGCTTGAAATATGGAACCATAAAAGTTAAAGTGCCTTAAAAACATAAAGAAGCAAGTGTCCCAAGTGCCTTAAAGTGTATTACATTTCTCATTCTTTTCCTGTGCCCTTTGTTTCTGCTCGGCACTTCTATTCCGGCAGTGGAAAATCCATTTCCCCTCGGATTCTCCGGGGGATTCCCGTCAACGCTAAGGCGACTTATGCACAACAACGGAGTGGAAGAATTATATGGCATGGCGATGGGGGCTGTAGTATCAGACTACACAAATTATGATAAGCACTTAAGTATAATAGGCCATGGAGCAGCAATCAATGCGGGATCCAAGTCCCCACTGACTATTGGCCAAATGAAAGGCCAAATGCCGAAATTTCTCCGGATGAATCTCTGCCAAGTGCATGGTCAGCATCGGTCTCTTTCTAATGCCATCGCCCTGTCTCTTTCTTTGGGGCCAACAAACAAAATCACTTAGATGGCTGTCGACAATTTTGCTTGCCAAGAAAATTTACAAAAATAATAGAAAACTCCAACTATATAACGTGCCAAATAGTTGTTTTCCCCCTCTCTATCTCTCACTCCTTATTTTTCTATTTGTATATTTGCTTGTACATATTTATAGAGGAAAATAGTGAAAACTGAAGAAAACAAAACGGAAAACTGAGCCGGAAAATGCCTTGAAATGTGTCAGAGGCATACATTGTGAGTGGAAAAACTGAACTGAAAACTCCGGCCAAGTCGAAATAAATTATGGCAACAAACAAAAAAATTAGTTCAAGCAACCCACACACGCAAGCCCAAAGCGGGCCAAAAGAAAAATAAACTATTCTATACAAAATGTACTGGGTAAGGTCATGGAATCTGACTAACTACTATAAAATGCTGATTTCCCATTGGCTCTATTTGCCAAACTTTAACGGAGCAAAGCAATTTTATACACACTGAACAAGAAGTGTGCTGGGCAAACAAATCCTTGGCCCTGGACATTAGCACATGTTAGTTGAGAGGCTCCCAGAGGTCGCCCGAAAAGGACTAAAATTGCAGGATTTAAGCTGCAGCCATTGACTGATAAACTGAAAGCGATACGGAACGAGAGTTTAGGGACATCGGATGGAATTGGCGAACGAGAGCATTTGTCTGACCAATTTAACTTGCGCCCAATGGCAAACAAACCTGCTCGGCTGAATTTTGCGGTGTCCCATCTGTCCCCATGGTAATGGAGCTCTAAATCTGTACGCCGGAATACATTCAGGGACTGAGAGTTCGGCAGGCAGACAACGGATGAATGGAGGACAAACAAACAAGATGCCGAAGGCGCTTATTATTGTTTGCCATTCAAGCATCACCCGGGACTCGCAGTGCGGAACCCAAAACATCGAATCCCCCGAACGACGACCACCCGACAGGCACTATGGTGGAAATCAAAACAATAGAGGCCAGCCCGAAAACTGCGCCAAATGGCCGATTAAATTGGGGAGGGAGTAAAACGAGCGGGGATCCGGAAAGTTCCACGACAAAGTGCAAATTAAAGTGTGATATTAACTATATGTGGGAAACCTACACGGAAAGTCCATTAATGGTTAAGAGCAAAGCCAAATAAAGATGGTCATACAAAAAAAATGTCATAGAAACCACTTTAATTTTGACTTAATGATTAAGCAATTAATAGGACATAAAAAATTAGTTATAATAATGATAGAGAAATTAACAGTGGCGTTTTTAACATCTCTGTTAAGTTTACTCCGAAATTTCCATGTCTTCAAAATAACGAACAAAGTAACCTAAAAGTATGCAATGAATTTTTTTAAAAGACAACTTCCGTGTAAAAAATTGTATCTTCACATGTTTGTGTAGATAAAGTTTTTAAGGGTAAGAAATTAAATCCCTAAAATCTTTAGTAGCTATAACTTTAAAAATCTACCTATTTTTTTCTATCCATCTTTGCCTTGTAAAGTATCAGCTTATAATAATATACATCGAATGAATATTATGTTTTCTATGTGTTAATATAAATTTCCTTTTATTGTAGACCCCAACTTAAATACAACTATAAAGCAGCTTAAAAACGATCCAAAAACTTCAAATAATTGTGTGGTAATTACCTGTGGGATATCAAACTTTAATTTCGGACCCCCAAACCGCTTTTAAATGCGTATACGCCGGGTTGTCCGCGCGGAAATACAAGCACGTCGCATAACGAAGCAATTAAAAGGAGAAAGAATGCAAATATCCGGCTGGCCGAAAAGGAGCAAAACGAAGTGAATTAATGTGGCGTCAAATTGAATGACAAGCCGCTGCCCGAAAAGGTGGAAAAAGGAGCAGAAATGGAATTAAAGATGCTGATGGCGCTGATGAGTGAGGGAGCCAAAGAAATGGGACGACAATTTCATTTCAAAAATGCAAGATGCCGTGATGAAGCTGATAAAAATGAAGTGGATTCCTCCCGGAATTATAAACAGCTGTAAGAGGAGGCGGAAAAAGGCGCTGCCAGTGCAGTCCACTCCGGATCCGTAACAAGGGTCTGGACACAGACGGCTGGATGGCCGGGAACCCCCATCTTCCAGGACGACGACTCTGTGTCACGTTTCAGTTAGTCAAATGAAACGAGGAGAGGTGGACTTTGCTGCGGGCCAGCACAGAGAAAAAGATGAACGCAACTACATAAAGTGCTGGGGAGACTGTAAACTCTATAATGAAGACGCCGGAATACACGCCTTGCCGGCAATCCATTTAAGTTCCGTCAAAGGGTTCTCAATGTCCGCCTGCAGACAGGATCCAAGGAACAACAGCATGAGACAGCATTTTAATTGAAGTTTGCAGACAGCCAATCCTGGCAAAAATAGTTGTACGCACTAGCTAAAGAAAATATTCTTAATAACTCGACAGTATTTGTTTGGGTTTCAATTACATTTGAAAATTCTGTGAGCCATTTGTTCTCGTAAAGTCATGCATTTTTCATGAATTTTTCTCAAATGATTTTATTGCTCAATATGGGCAGGCAAAGGGAGGCAACAGAAATCCATAAAACAAAATAAATGCTTCGTTAGAAGCTTTTGTGTGCCCTGGGATAATTTAATATTTTCTTTGACACTCGAAATCCAAACAATTCCTTGGGCCATAAATGAATGCTTTGTCATGATTTCTTTCATTACAGACCGACACCAAATGACAAACCACACAAGGAATGCCAAAGTCAACGAACGAATGCACACACATTCTGATTCAGGTTTAATGAGAGTGGAGTTCCTGCCGCCCCATATAAATTTCGTATATAGTATATCCCCCGCCAACTATCCAGATCCCAGATCTCTAGCCCCCCGTCCCCCCACATATGTGTGCAAATTATTATCCCAGCCGCATACACATACACAGATAGATATACATTTGAGTGTTGATTTACATTTTTGATTTATTTTATTTATTTAAGCCCCTGCCTTCTGTGTCTCTGTGTGTGTGTCGTCGTCTAGGCCACAGAAATGGCAAAGCAACAAAGCTGGCAAAATTATTGCCGCCCATAATTTTCATGCTCTCATTCGTATATTTTCTTTATTTTTCCCTTTTCGGTTTTTGTGGATTTATCGCAGATTTTGTTCTTTATGTAAGTGTTTTGTTTCTTCCTTTGTCCTGTTCGCCCATATTTTTGTATTTCACAGGACTGAGCTACTTGAGCGGAATTATCATTGGCAGATCTGCAAATGCTTCAATAGCTCACAGAGATTTACAAATAGCCCAGTTGACCTCGGGTTCAAATTACTAGACAAACAGCAGTTTAAGGGGGTAGACTTATATTAATAACAGCCTAAGTAATCAATATTTTTGCTGTCTATTTGGGATATTGCTGAGTAAATTGGTCAATCATAAGTTCAAATTTGAATGTAAGTCAAGCTTGGGAGTCTGTCTATTAATCCGACCTCTTGTTATTAACCACATTCGTTAACTTGCCCAAGTTTAAGTGCGGTAATCAGCTAAAAATCGAATGAGCTTCCTCCCACAACTTGATGTTCGTCTATAAATCAGACTTTATTATTTTACTCACATTTCAGCTGCACATTTGACTTGAAGCAAGTTTGAATGGGTCAATCATCAGTTAATTTAACCTACTTTGATGCATTGCCTCAGTGCTAAATGGGCCGCAAGCCGTAAATAATATTACAAAGAGGCAGCAAAATTTATTGCCAGTAAAATTTGTGTTAACGGTCAGTCGGTAATTATTTTATTTGCCCTGCGGAATGTGATGTTTTGGCTAGATGTGCTGTTGTTTTAAGGTCGGAACTCGCACAGACAGGGATGAAAATTAACTATGCAGCTAAGACAAACAAATAAACATTGGAGCACCTCGACCCAAATGAAACGACATCACAGGGTGTTGAACTTAACGAGCCTTCACTGTAGTTCGGTCGAGTGGCTTGTGTATTTTTCATAATTATGTGTGCACATTACTCATGAGCAGCCAAATGCAAACAGGGACAATGCCAGATGCAGAGCGTAAAGTCCGGTACCGAGGAGTACCGACTGTAACTAGGCAAACATTTGTCGTATATTATGGCTAATTTAATTGACTTGCCAAGCTTGCTTTTGGCCATGTGTTGTATTGTGCTTGTGTGTCTGCAGTTCCGATGGCAGGAGAATTCGATACCTCATGTTTGCCTGTGCGTGCGGTCCCTTTGATGTTTTGCAGACTCGTTGAAGAATGTTCTTATTGGCAATACAAGTACTCCGAAATACCAGACGGCAAAATATCAAGGACAATCAACGGCATTAAAGAGGTGAAATTGAGAAACTTTATCAACTGTATATTGCTTATGGAAAAATAAGAACAAAAGCTGAAGTCTGAACAAAAAGTAATACAGAATAGCCGATAAAGTATTTCGCAAAATTATTTCAAGCACAGACGAAATTAAAGAGCTGGAATGAAATAACTTTATGAACTGTTTATTGAGTACAATATACAACAGTTGGGCCTTTTCTAGACGGGAAAGAAATATAATAGATTATAACAAATTTTGCACGATAATCAAAAGTTTTTAAAGAAAAAGCCATTACATTTTTTTTAAGGTTTGAAATCCAATGTACATTTTATATATAAAAACAATTTTAACATATTTTAAAAAAATACATTCTTGGGATAATATCTGCACTTTAACATGTTGAGGAATATTTTATCTACTTTTAAAGGATATGTAGTCAATCCAATAGACCGAAATGGAATTCTCAAGCAGCTTGGCAAACGCCATTCGCAGATTACAGAACCCATTCTTCGGCGGCCTAGTCGACATCTTCTATTTCTGGTGCAAATGTTCTGGGGAAAATATGTGAGGGCATGAAATACCTCCTTGTGGGCCCAGCATGCTCTATATTCACTTAATTATAGATGCGACACGCACAAATTCCAGCCCTTCTCGGTGGGTATTGTTATGGGTCCATGTCCCAAACTGGGAACATATTTATGTGCCTGGCAGTGACCCTCTGGGATTCCTAGGCTCCTTTTGTCCATTTCATGATGGGACACGAAGCTACAATAAAGTAGCAATTACCACAAGTAGTAACACATGCAAATAGCCAGCATAGGGTCTTCAAAAAACCTTTTAGGTATTTGGTAGCTTGACTATCAATTGCTAATTGGTTTCTGGAGGGACACATGAAAAAGGTAGTTATGATTGACATATTCCCAGAAGGAATTCTTTAATGAAACATAAAGAGTAAATACACCTCCCTTTCATAGTTGTATAAAAACTGTGTTTTGTTGAAAAATTACTTATTGTAGAAACAAAAAAATGTGTATGTTATTATTTATCACTCATACGCAGTGTTCCCAAAATTTGTTGAAAAAAGCATAGCTTTTCGTTTAATTAAAACTGGTTTTGTATACCCGCACAATGCCAATCAATTGGTATAAAAAAACCTGGAAAAGCCTCAAGTTAAGTTGGCACTGGCAGGATTGCACAAGTTGCTGTATATCGAAAAAAAATGAACCACATCTGCTGCACTTACCATTCACATCACACGTTCAATCTGTTCACTTTGCTGGAGTTTCACGTAGTTAACCAAACAAGGATCGAAAGGCTGCAAAAAGTGTAGGGCAATTTTTTTGTAGCACAACCTCCACTCTGCAGTTCAGCCGGAAAAGAATATGAAACCGCGGCAGCTTTGCTTAACTAAATTTTGTTGTCAAAACTTCAATTGTTGGCGGCCTCCTGCACGGAAAGTTCGGGCCAAAACATTTTGACAGGCCCGGATAGAATGAAGAGTGAAGGGGGCGAGGGCCAAAAAAACTTTTGCGGATGAGGACCAACGTGTGAGGATTCGAATGGGCTGAGATTCAGTTACGAGCGCACTTAACTATCACGTCTAACTTTGGAGCACTTAACAACACTTGAGCGAAACTTTCTACTAACCGCATAGACAAAGACATGGACTTCTTTTGGCAATATGTTAGGCCGTTAACTGTGGCTAATTCGTGATTGAGTTCCCTCACTCCACACTTAACACTCAACTTAACTTTCCCTTTACTGTTCTGACCACGGCAATGGTTTTCCGAGCGACTCGTAAGCCGAGCTTGCAACCGCCTCGTCGAAGGAATCACCGCAAACTGTCTGAGCGTGTCCGAGTCCCCAGACAGCAGACTGTTGGCCCGGTCCTTGCCAGCAGCCAGCATCCTGCCGAGTCCTCGGCCGAGGAACATCGCCGCTGTTTATGAATGGGGCGATGTTTGTGGAACGTTTCGGCAGCGAAACCCAACCCGCGCATGCCCACACGGCGTATGCAAGATTTATGACAGTTGCGCTTGGCCCGAAATACATCGAAAACACGTGGCGATACCTCCAACAAGTGTGATAAGCGCGATAACGCCCGAACGCAAATTCCACTGTTTTTTCGCAGCTCTAGGTCGGCGATTGTCTGAGGTCAGGGACGATGACCGCAGACCGCTTACACAAAAGGCCAGAGGCACTTTTGATTGCAAGAGAAGAAATCTCTACTACTACTAGATTAGCTTTATAACTATCAATTAAATTCTAAACTTATTAAAGACCATAGAGAAAATATATGAAGCAGTATTTAGAACCTTTACATTTGTTTTGCAGCTTTAGGTTTTTCTTTTTATTAATAGTTTTTGAATTCTTTAAACAGTTACATTAGCATCTACCCATCTTACGCTCTTGCAATTGTCTTATTTTCTAAGATAGAATAAATATATAATTCTGTTTTACATTTATTACAAAAGGTTTTCTCTCGATTCATAGTTGGAAATCTAAATAAAAAATTGAAATAAATAAAGTATTTTAAATAAAGTATTTTATTTAAAATTTATATAATATATAAAAATAGTACTATATATATATATATAAATACTATAAATAAAAAGTCAGTTTACTATAAAACTAATATTTATAGTAGTCAGTGTAAAAACTGATAACGGAGTTCTAAGCAATTTCCATATCATTCAATTTAATTAAATTCAATGTTGTCTATCTAAAAATGCTTAACCTTTTCAAGGAAACTTTAAGTTCATTGAGAAAACAAACGTGTCGTAAGAAGATAACTTTTGGCAAAATACTATTTCTTATCAGGCGTTGCCAGCCGATAAAGTTATGCAATATTTTGCACTTAGGATATCTTTTATGAACTATCCTGGATTCCATACTTATCGCAGAATTAAGCATAGGTGCACATTCATTCAGAAACTGGTGATGACGGAAGAAGAGATAAGCTGTCAAATAATAGTAATTCCTTATCAGGCATCGACTGCTAATTCAATTATGTAACACTTTGCACTCGAAGTGACGTTAATTAATTAAACCGGCACTGCAATGTGGCTGCTTGGCTAGCATCTCATCAATCCGACAAACATGTGGTGTGATCTCTTAGGAGATTGAAGTCCTTGGTTTTAGGGAAGGGTGGCTATCTGAGGATGTCTCATTATAATGCGCATTATTAACTGACGTCTCATGTCACGCCCGAGTAGGCAAAGCGACCACTTTGTGTGAATCCGCCAGAACGGACAGCCAAAACCGCCAATCAAATCGATTGGCATTCGCTGACACGGAACATGTGCTCGTGTCCTGGCCGAAAATCAGAAGGACTTAAAGCTTTAAGATGTAGAGTCTCTTTATTTGCATGCCAATCGACGGGAGCATCTTGTCCGGGGTCCTCTTCCTTTTCCTTATGCATTTTCGTCGTGCCCTGCTCATTTTGCCAAACAAATTCAGAAACACTTTAAACTATTTTGCTTGCTTTTTGGCCGTTCTGTCTGTAATTTCATGTTAATATATGCATGCAGGGCGAACTCCAGGGAACTTTTCTGAGGGGGCGGCACCCGCGTTTTGTGGGACGCCGACACACAATGCAAATAGCGCAACAGGGCGTGGCCCCTCCCCAAAAATATTACAACCATAATAAAATGCCAAGCGTTGAGTTCATTTAAAAGGGAACTATTTCGGTGAGTCCGTTTCGAAAGGAGCTCAGAGAAAAATTTAAGTTGCGCATGAGAAATAAGTGTAGGTTAAGCAGACCAAATAATTATAGAGAATTTACCACACAGAGCTGAAATTAAAATAATTGAAGTAGGCGGGGTCTAATAAAATACTCAAAAAGCAGTATCTTATGATTTACCTTTGTTTATAAAATTACTTACCAATATATAGAAAACTAAAAGAAAATGTTAAATTTTTAAATACCTGAAATTCTATACAAAATGATAATTAAGGCCGATTATTATCTAATAAATACAATCTCTTAATCCGAACCAAATTTATAGTGCTTCAACTTAACTAACACCTGCTAAAGGTTTATAATACATTTGCATATCAAATATTTTGGCTTCCTTATTCGATATAAAACAAATCTTTAAGATATCACCTACTTACTCATGGCTTATTCACCCGATAATCGAAGGGGTTCCTGGCACACGCCGTTGCCATGGCACTAAAAATACGGAAGTCACTCTCTCTTTTGGGCGGAAATTAAAAAAAAATTGGCTAAAAGTAGATTAGACGAGCCCACAACCAAAATCAGCTGATGTTACCATAAATCTTTGGCTTATTCTGTCCAAACTTTGGACTTCACGCGTGTGCCGATTGGTGCTTAATTGATAAGCGGGCCATCAAGGCGATATAAAAAGACAATGTAAGAGCTCTGGGCACTCAGTTGCGAATTAAAATTGGACTAGCAAAATGCCGACAAAGGCGGTTTTCCCCACCTTCTACAACAAGGAGACCAAGATCTGGAGTGGTCCGCCCAGGCCCACGGTGTACGACCACAACACCTCCGTTGGCCAGATCATCTTCAACTCGCTGAGGTGCTGGCCCACCAATGTGATTCAGGTAAACGCTTGAGAAACGCGGATATTCCATAATTCGGAGTCTGATGAGCTCGATTATATAAAAGTAGATCACCGACGACGATGGCACCGTTCTGACCAACGCCGACATGCTGACCTACGCCACCCGCATCGCCCTGTTCTTCAAGAGCGAGGGCCTGACCCAGGACGACCGGGTCGGGATCATCGCCAACTCCAGCACCTTCGTGATCCCCGTGGCCACCGCCTGCTTCTTCCAGGCCACACCCTTCCACGCCGTCAACTACTCGCGGGAGCCGGCCATCATCAAGGGACTCTACTCGGTCACCAAGCCTAAGATCATGTTCATCGACGCCCCCGACTACGAGAAGATCAAGGAGATCACCAAGGAGTGGTCCCCCAAGCTGATTACGCTCACCGGAAAAGTGGAGGGCGTGCAGAGCATCGAGGATCTGGTGAAGCCCCATCCCGCCGAGAAGATCTATGTGTAAGTACTATAAGGTTGTCTTTTAAAGTTCACTTAAAATGTACATAAAAACATATTATAGATAATATGAATATTTGTCTAGGATCATTCAAGAGATCGTAAGATCTCAGAAACATGATCAAAAAGAATTATAATAATTAGTATTGCATTTTTTTTAATCGCTTGGCATTCAAGATCACTTGTATTCCAAAATTACCAACAGTTTCATAAAAATCAGCCAAATTGGAATTCGTAGATTAAAAATCCCAATAGTTTAACAAAACAAATTTTCAATAACGATCACTCTGCCTCCCTGCTTTTCTCCTCTATTAACTAATAACTTTTACCATTTCCAGCCCCGCTTCCTTGGTCAATGGAGGTGACCAGGTCGCAGTGGTGCTCTGCTCCTCCGGCACAGCTGGCCTGCCCAAGGCAGTGGCCCTCTCCCAGCGCCACATTGCATCCACCAACTCGTGAGTTCCAAGGAGCCCATTGGTATTCCCCTCTAAACCATATTATCTTCACCTGCAGGCTGTGCATCAGTACCGATGTGCTGTACACCAGTGCCACCATCGACTGGATGACCGGATTCTCGATTACCGTAATGAATCTCATTTGTGGCTTCACTCGCATCATTTCCAGCAAGACCTTCACTGCCGAGACAGCCCTCGAATTGGTCAACAAATACAAGGTCACCTGTCTGGCGATGGCTCCTTGGCAGGCCTATGAGTTGTACACCAGTCCACTGGCCACTCCGGAGAAACTGCAATCCCTGAACATATCCTTTGTGATCGGTGGCTGGATATCGCTGGCCCTGCTGCGAAAGGCCCAGGAACTGATGCCCAAGACCTACATTATGTTCTCCTACGGAACGACAGAAACTGGCGTGGTGACCATTAACATCGATCATAGTCTGGAGTGCTCGGTGGGCAGACTGGCGCCCGGAATGAGGATCAAGATCCTGGGCGAGGATGGCCAGCAGTTGGGCGCCAATCAGACGGGCGAGGTGCTTATCGATATCGGTCTGAAGTGGGAGGGCTACCTGTCGAATCCGGAGGACACACTGACCACTCTCCAGGATGGCTGGATCAACCTGGGCGATCTGGGCTACTTCGACGAGGACAACAACCTGTATCTGGTGGACCGCAAGAAGGATCTGTTGAAGTACAAGTCCAAGCACTACTGGCCCAACGAGATCGAGCAGATAATCGCCGAACTGCCGGAGGTGGAGCACGTCTGCGTGGTGGGAGTTCGGGATGCGAGGTATGGCGATGCCGCCGGAGCCCTGATCATCAAGAAGGAGGGAGCTGAGGTCGCCGGACAGAAGATCATTGACCATGTGGCCCAGCGGGTGGTGGTGGACTACAAGCAGCTGAATGCGGGAGTCATCTTTGTTGACCACTTTCCCAAAAACGCCAACGGCAAGGTCATGAGGAGCTTGGCGCGCGAGGTCTTCGAGGAAACCACCAAATAGGCCTACCTTCCAATACTATTTTAAATAATATTTTACAAATTGAGTTACCTGCTTTTAATGTAAAGAAAAACATAAGTCTTTGTCGTTCGTGATAATTAAAATGTACATTTGGTTTTAGTTTATGTGTGGCGTTTTATTATAAATCGACTTTTTAAAACATTTGATTGTTTAAATCAAATAAACTAAAGGAGCAATGAGATCTAACCTTTTATCAGTTTATGACATGCATTTATTTTAGTTTGCTTTGGTATTTTCTTTGTTGTTCCTGATAACTAAAATCAATGAATAACAACTCACTTTTTCAAAGACTTGCGTTATTTTTAGTCTGCAATGCCCTTAACTTTATCTTTTTAATTAAATTAAAACAGAAAATGCTTAAAGCTTAAAGCCAGATAAGATATGGCTTAAATCCAAAAGAATGCTATCAAAATATTTGTCTACTTATCTTTAATATATTTTTGTAGAAAGTGAAACCATAATAAGCCATCAGCTCGGCCAATAAAATATGGACAATAAATCATTAAGATCCCAATTTAAGTAAAGTAAATAAATTAGGCGGCTTAATTACCGCATATAGCCGGCCATATATAATCACCGACCACTACTCATTTCATTTAATTCAGTTGCACTACTTTGAATAGCATTTTAACCACGTTCAAGTGCGGCCATCAACGTGGTTTTCCGGTTTCAAAAGTCCGAATAATGGTGAGTTTCCGTGGAAAAATGCAAATCCCTCGCCTGATCCTTTTTGGTATATGAACACCTTTTGTCACGGCAACTGCAGAGGGGAAATGCCACCGTTTTACGGTTATGGAAATGAAAATGTCTGGCAGTCCGATTGCAATAATTTACCATCCGGTCGATGGTGGCATTTTGTGTTTCCGGTTGCGTTCAACGCCATAGCAGCCGCTGTTTCCGCCGCACGCGGTACAATCTGCTCGATTTCCCTGGCTTTTCTGGGACTAGGCAAAAACTCCCCACTCGAATGTCCTGTTTGCTTTTATCTGGTGGCTTCTACTAGTCTTCTGTTTCACCATGCACTCGTATTGCATTCTTGGCTTGCCTTCGTCGCCATCGTAAATTATTCAAGTTTTAAGTCGTAAATAAACGCGCATAAACATAAGCACAATCGTTGTTTGTTGCCGGCCTGCTTTTGAAAACGGGTAACGCCCACAGGACAACTTTTCGGCTCCGGGATTCCAGGCTCTCGTCTCCGTCTGCGGATGCCACAAGCCTCTCGTGAATTCAGTGGCAAATTGCTAAAATCGCCGGCTTCCCATTTGAGTTTGAGCTGGCTTGTGGGAATCCCCGGCATTATTCTGCGGTGGCAGCAGCAATTGATACTAAAGTCTAATGCAGCCAGCCGCTCAGAAAACGTGTTGGCCAATCATTTGAGGGTTTCCAAATATTCCATGTTGCACCAATAAGTTGGTAAATATTTAATATGTAGTATCCTTTAATTTAAAAATTATTATTCATCATTAAGCGAACTCTTTATGCATCAATTATAATTAGGCAAAAATATAAATTGACTATAAATTTATAAAACATATTGTAGTTTGACCACTAAACCACTTAACCGTGAACCGTAATTTACAAAGAAATTATTTTTGTTTTATATATCATAATGTATGTGAGTATCATTTTAAATTACTCATTAATATTAGTTAGTTTAAAAGTAATTAAATTGCAATCAAAGCACGTATTAAAAATTGAATTCGAATTTGATTAAAAGTATAAAACTGTAATTTATTCAATTTGTTTAACTATATAAACACAAAATAATACGTATACTTTTATGGGCTCTATCTTTAGCTAAACCGTTTTAAAAGGATTTTGAAATGTTCAAAACCTTAAGTGGCATTTCCAAAAGTGATTGACATTTGGCCAAAGCAATGGGTGATTTCCGATAAGGCTCGCTTGGATTGCTGACAGCCCTAACATCCATTCTGTAACGAGGACTTTACAGATCCTGGCATTGATGCCTGGTGAATGGACTCAGGACTCAAGACTCAAGACTCTTGACTCGCCACCCAGAGGCAATTGTTTGATTGATGGACACCGAGCTGGAGGGTTTCGATTGCCCGCTTAACTGAGCGACGTGGCAGCCAAAGTCTTTATCTGCAGAGGACACTCGAGCCGAGATGAAGGTCGATGGCAGGACCAAACATCAATTCCACCAGCCACATTCGGCTTTAATCACTCACCCACTCACTAATTATGCCATCGCCGCAGGCAAGTGCACCTTCCTCACAAACGATGTTTACATGCAATTACCGTTGCAGTGTTCCGCTGTCAACTCGAACGCTATTTTCCATTGTTTATTACATGCTGCTCGCAGCCCATCTCGATTCGGTTTGGGGGCACTAAGTGCAGGAGTGGAGTCCAGGTGGCGATTCGGGGGATTCAGGTGGCTCTGTGGCACGGGGACTCCACTGGACTGGGCGCTCGTCCTGTCGGTGGCATTCTTAATTGCATTGCTGCCGGTCATGTATCATCGCAGTGCCATTTCTGTTTCTCTTTCGGCTGCAGCTGGCAAGGTAAAAATGTTCATCGCTAATGTCGCAAATGTTTGCTGTTGGCTTATGACTCCACTCCTGGCCAAAACACGAAACAGGGCCAACTGGCGAAGGAAGCGAATGTGGTTGAAAAAAGCAGGTTAATTTAATTGCTGCATTCCCGAGATGTCATCGTTATTTTAAAGTTTATATCTAGTAGTGTTGGTTTGGATTCTAGAATATTGAAGGTGTTATTCGAATTATTGGATTAATTTGAATATGATCATAGTCAAAAGATACCGGTATTTTTATACTCTTGCAAAGGGCATTATAATTTTGGTCAAAAGAGTGCAAGGCAGTGAAGAAGACATCTCTGACCCTATAAAGTAAATATATTCTTGATCAGGATCGCGTCCTGAGTTGATATAAGCATGTCCGACTATCTGTCTCTACGCGAACCAGTCCCTCTTTTTTTTTTAAAGCTAGCTGCTTAATTAAGTTAAGTAATACAAAATATAAATAGAATAATTCTCCAATCGCACCGACAAACAATATGTTAAATTAGAATTTTAAAAACTAATGAAAAGACTGTATAGTGGTGTCCGATTCAAATAACATGGTATCACAATTAATTATCTTCAACTCTTCCAGTAACATAGTCACCCACACGGATTTCTAATTAGCTATGACGTGGCCATAAACATTCTGTTAAAGTTAAGTTAACGTTTTTTTAAAGTTATGTATAACATATGTTAACGTTATGTTAAAATTATGTTAAAGTTATGTTAAAGTTATGTTGAAGTTATGTTAAAGTTATGTTAAAGATATGTTAAAGTTATGTTAAAGTTATGTAAACGATATGTTAAAGTTATGTTAAAGTTATGTTCAAGTTATGTTAAAGATATGTTAAATTTATGTTAAAGTTATGTTAAAGTTATGTTAAAGTTATGTTAATGTTATGTTAATGTTATGTTAATGTTATGTTATTGCCATGTTAATAATATGTTAAACTTATGTTAATGTTGGCATTACCACGTCATACCTAATGAGAATTTTTCCCATCGATCGATTATAATTCCCAACTGGTTCTAGCCAAATATTCATGAAGTAGAGACTGTGGCAGGCGAAAATTCAGTTCATCCATTTGACGGAAAGTCAGTGTTACTCGGATATCTTATTTGGTGATGCCTACTTATTTGGGTTGATCAGCAGGATGCAGGATCAAGGACATTTTAAGGATGCTGGAGGCATATGGCGGCACCATCACTTGATCCGGATGCAGTGCATCAAAAAGCCAACGGAGTGCGCACCATTTCTAAGGTAATTTAATTTTTTAAGCAATTTAGTATAAAGATAACTCATTAAAGTAGGCAAAGTAATTTTATACCCTTGCAGAGGGTATTATAATTTCAGTCAAAAGATTGCAACGCAGTGAAGGAGACATTTCCGACCATATAAAGTATATTTATATTATTGATCAGCATCACGAGGAGAGCTGGGCACAGCAACCCTTTTAAATACAACTTTTTGAGTTTATCTGACCTCTTTTTTACGTACACTATATTATAGTGCGGTAAAAAATATATCAAGACATTTAAAAGTAAAAGAATTGACTTTAAAGTGAACAATTTTCTAAACATAGTGCTAACACCCTAAATATTTTGAATAGAAAATCTGTTTGAATTTCAAATTTCTCCTGAATTTATTTAGGGACTTCATAATTTCTCAACACCAATCTTGGCTAATTCATAATTCGGATAACAGATTTGATAAGTTAATTAAAATGCGAAGATTTACTTGGAGGGGTGATAGAATCCTCAGACATTTTCGAGGAAGAATTACAGCAGAGGCAATTTAAGTTGTTAGGCACCAATGAATTATTCATTGCCGCTCGTTGTCCTGGCCTACGCGTCGATGATTAAATCAAATGGCTTCCAGCCGCAGTCAGTGCCCCTTCAGAACTCAAAAACACACCCAAGGTCGCCGCCCACACTGCGACACACCCACCGGTCATCCTTATCGCGAGGAGATGTGCAAATGATGCCCCCGGGCCAAATTACCAAAGTATTCAGCTGCCTGGCAACTGTCAGCGATTTCAAGGGGTTAATTGTGGCGCAACCCGCTTAATTCACTGGAATTTTCTATTTGGTAAAGGTCAAAGACGGGAGGAAGTCAATCCCAGCTTTCTATTCGCAGTTCGTTGCCTTGAGGGAAAACAAACAAACTTCCAGCTGGCTGGAGCCAAAGTAACAAAAGGTCCGAGAAGGTCAAAGGTTGCGTATTCGAAAAACAAAGAAATAAATAGGAGTCAGTATAGACATTTATTTGCCAGCTACGAATTAAAGTTTTTTTGATTAAATCACAGGTTTTTGGGAGTGTCTGCATATCGAAATTCTGCGAGGACAGAGAAGTTTTGGAATTTTTTGGCATTCGTAACGGTTGTATGGGCCAGAAATTGAATGGACATTTTCATTCAGCAGCATTCTGGCCATTTCGTTTTGATTTGGATTTCCATTTTGGTGCATTGGCCATTTGCTTTTAATAAAAATTCATCAAAAGCCAACAAAAAGGCAGAGGCAGAGGCAGCATCAGAATCATGTGCGCCAGAAGTCATAAAAAGGGGTTAAAACAATGGCGAGCGTGCAACCGGAAACGGAAGTCGACGCAGACAAACACCAGATACGAAAGGGCGCCATGGTGAAAGGGAAAAGGGAAAAGGATAAGAGGCGGGCCAAGGCTCAAATGGAATACAAGTCGGGAGCAGAAGCTGTAAAGAAGAAGCCCAAGCAGCAGTGACAGCAGAAATAAGCTGCCCTTTTTTGTCTTCACAGTTTTCTGAGATGATTTTTAAATAAGCAAGCAAACAGAGTACATACCTACGTATTTTTATGGCATTCCAATTTGAGGAACAGAGAGGGAGAGCAATGTGGTAACAAAAAGAGATCCTTTGGGCCAAGGACTAATAGGCAGGGCCTTGACAGCACGTCCTGGATGTGGAGCGAAACGAGATGGCGAAATGGCAGCACCCATAAACGAAAATGTGTAAAAAGCTCAAGCGGCACTAAAGGATTCCCTCCATTCCCCCCGTATTCCCATATCCTCCCACCAACCAGAATGGGGCGAATAGGTGCATAATGGCCGCCTGACACTGTGGGCAGATGTCAACATGTGCTTTTATTATCAGAGAGTGCACCACCACCCCCTACCCACCACCACCCTCCACTCCACCCCACCCCACCCCATCCTTTGTCCACGTGGCAGGACTCGAAATGCAACTTAATTAAGAGCCGAAAAAGCGGCAAAGGAAACTGCAGCTGGCATCTGCGGCGGTTAATGCCGGACGGCCATAAATCTGCCGAAATGCACTGCAAGCACCAAAGATCTGGAAACTGGGAACGTGGGGCTATATAAATATACGACTACGACTGGCAAGCGATAGCCAAGCGAATGGCGACTTTTATGACCCCCTCCGAAGCGAGTGAATTAAATGCGAGGTAATTACATATTATAAATGTGTTTAGTTCGGCGATAGTTTGCACTAAAAGAAAGCTAGTTATCACAATGTATTCGCCAGGCACATAAAGTCACACAGACAAAAAATTCCAGTAACTTTGAAAAAATTTCTTTAAAAGCTTTTATCAAAAGGGCTTAAATTTAACTTTCCCTAAATATAAGTAACAAGGGTCCAAGTGTTGACCAACGATAAAATGACAAATTTGAATGCTTTTTTTTAGAGAATCAAAACACAAGTCTTAAGAGGTATGCCACTTTCGAATCGGATTAAATTTGGTAAAGTTATGGAATCTGGAAGTCGAGTTTTGGGACACCTTTTTTCAACTCATCGAAAACTAAGTAATAACTAACATGAAAATGGGTCAAAATTTTGACCAACGATAAAATGACAAATTTGAATGCAGATTTTTAGAGAATCAAAACACAAGTCTTAAGAGGTATGACTTTTTGGAATCGGATTAAATTTGGTAAAGTTATGGAATCTGGAAGTCGAGTTTTGGGACACCTTTTTGCAAGTCATCGAAAGCTAAGTAATAACTAACATGAAAATGGGTCAAAATTTTGAGCAACAATAAAAATTACAAATTTGAATGCAGTTTTTTAGAGAATCAAAACACAAGTCTTAAGAGGTATGGCTCTTTGGAATCGGATTAAATTTGGTAAAGTTATGGAATCTGGAAGTCGAGTTTTGGGACACCTTTTTTCAACTCATCGAAAACTAAGTAATAACTAACATGAAAATGGGTCAAAATTTTGACCAACGATAAAATGACAAATTTAAAGGTAGTTTTTTAGAGAATCAAAACACAACTCTTAAAAGGTATGGCTCTTTGGAATCGGATTAAGTTTGGTAAAGTTATGGTATCTGGAAGTCGAGTTTTGGGACACCTTTTTTCAACTCATCGAAAACTAAGTAATAACTAACATGAAAATGGGTCAAAATTTTGACTAACGACACCTTTGGGACACCTTTTTTCAACTCATCGAAAACTAAGTAATAACTAACATGAAAATGGGTCAAAATTTTGACTAACGATAAAATGACAAATTTGAATGCAGTTTTTTAGAGAATCAAAACACAAGTCTTAAGAGGTATGGCTCTTTGGAATCGGATTAAATTTGGTAAATTTATGGAATCTGGAAGTCGAGTTTTGGGACACCTTTTTTCAACTCATCGAAAACTAAGTAATAACTAACATGAAAATGGGTCAAAATTTTGACAAAAAACACAAGTCTTAGGAGGTATGGCTCTTTGGAATCGGATTAAATTTGGTAAAGTTATGGAATCTGGAAGTCGAGTTTTGGGACACCTTTTTTCAACTCATCGAAAACTAAGTAATAACTAACATGAAAATGGGTCAAAATTTTGACCAACGATAAAATGACAAATTTGAATGCAGTTTTTTAGAGAATCAAAACACAAGTCTTAAGAGGTATGACTCTTTGGAATCGGATTAAATTTGGTAAAGTTATGGAGTCTGGAAGTCGAGTTTTGGGACACCTTTTTGCAAGTCATCGAAAGCTAAGTAATAACTAACATGAAAATGGGTCAAAATTTTGAGCAACAATAAAAATTACAAATTTGAATGCAGTTTTTTAGAGAATCAAAACACAAGTCTTAAGAGGTATGGCTCTTTGGAATCGGATTAAATTTGGTAAAGTTATGGAATCTGGAAGTCGAGTTTTGGGACACCTTTTTTCAACTCATCGAAAACTAAGTAATAACTAACATGAAAATGGGTCAAAATTTTGACCAACGATAAAATGACAAATTTGAATGCAGTTTTTTAGAGAATCAAAACACAAGTCTTAAGAGGTATGGCTCTTTGGAATCGGATTAAATTTGGAAAAGTTATGGAATCTGGAAGTCGAGTTTTGGGACACCTTTTTGCAAGTCATCGAAAACTAAGTAATAACTAACATGAAAATGGGTCAAAATTTTGACCAACGATAAAATGACAAATTTAAAGGCAGTTTTTTAGAGAATCAAAACACAAGTCTTAAAAGGTATGGCTCTTTGGAATCGGATTAAGTTTGGTAAAGTTATGGTATCTGGAAGTCGAGTTTTGGGACACCTTTTTTCAACTCATCGAAAACTAAGTAATAACTAACATGAAAATGGGTCAAAATTTTGACCAACGATAAAATGACAAATTTGAATGCAGTTTTTTAGAGAATCAAAACACAAGTCTTAAGAGGTATGGCTCTTTGGAATCGCATTTAATTTGGTAAAGTTATGGAATTTGGAAGTCGAGATTTGTGACACCTTTTTGCAAGTCATCGAAAACTAAGTAATAACTAACATGAAAATGGGTCAAAATTTTTACCAACGATAAAATGACAAATTTGAATGCAGTTTTTTAGAAAATCAGAGCACAAGTCTTAAGAGGTATGACTCTTTGGAATCGGATTAAATTTGGTAAAGTTATGGAATCTGGAAGTCGAGTTTTGGGACACCTTTTTGCAAGTCATCGAAAGCTAAGTAATAACTAACATGAAAATGGGTAAAAATTTTGAGCAACGATAAAATTACAAATTTGAATGCAGTTTTTTAGAGAATCAAAACACAAGTCTTAAGAGGTATGGCTCTTTGGAATCGGATTAAATTTGGTAAAGTTATGGAATCTGGAAGTCGAGTTTTGGGACACCTTTTTTCAACTCATCGAAAACTAAGTAATAACTAACATGAAAATGGGTCAAAATTTAGACCAACGATAAAATGACAAATTTAAAGGCAGTTTTTTAGAGAATCAAAACACAAGTCTTAAGAGGTATGGCTCTTTGGAATCGGATTAAGTTTGGTAAAGTTATGGTATCTGGAAGTCGAGTTTTGGGACACCTTTTTTCAACTCATCGAAAACTAAGTAATAACTAACATGAAAATGGGTCAAAATTTTGACCAACGATAAAATGACAAATTTGAATGCAGTTTTCTAGAGAATCAAAACAAAAGTCTTAAGAGGTATGGCTCTTTGGAATCGGATTAAATTTGGTAAAGTTATGGAATCTGGAAGACGAGTTTTGGGCACCTTTTGGCAAGTCATCGAAAGCTAAGTAATAACTAACATGAAAATGGGTCAAAATTTTGACCAACGATAAAATGACAAATTTGAATGCAGTTTTTTAGAGAATCAAAACACAAGTCTTAAGAGGTATGGCTCTTTGGAATCGGATTAAATTTGGAAAAGTTATGGAATCTGGAAGTCGAGTTTTGGGACACCTTTTTGCAAGTCATCGAAAACTAAGTAATACTAACATGAAAATGGGTCAAAATTTTGACCAACGATAAAATGACAAATTTGAAT
Organism: Drosophila fuyamai; assembly: GCA_018153365.1. Classification (NCBI taxonomy): domain Eukaryota; kingdom Metazoa; phylum Arthropoda; class Insecta; order Diptera; family Drosophilidae; genus Drosophila; species Drosophila fuyamai. The sequence continues at coordinate 5,829,944 of JAECXW010000758.1, forward strand.
GCAGTTTTTTAGAGAATCAAAATACAAGTCTTAAGAGGTATGGCTCTTTGGAATCGGATTAAATTTGGTAAATTTATGGAATCTGGAAGTCGAGTTTTGGGACACCTTTGCAAGTCATCGAAAACTAAGTAATACTAACATGAAAATGGGTCAAAATTTTGACCAACGATAAAATGACAAATTTGAATGCAGTTTTTAGAGAATCAAAACACAAGTCTTAAGAGGTATGGCTCTTTGGAATCGGATTAAATTTGGTAAATTTATGGAATCTGGAAGTCGAGTTTTGGGACACCTTTTTGCAAGTCATCGAAAACTAAGTAATAACTAACATGAAAATGGGTCAAAATTTTGAGCAACGATAAAATTACAAATTTGAATGCAGTTTTTTAGAGAATCAAAACACAAGTCTTAGGAGGTATGGCTCTTTGGAATCGGATTAAATTTGGTAAAGTTATGGAATCTGGAAGTCGAGTTTTGGGACACCTTTTTTCAACTCATCGAAAACTAAGTAATAACTAACATGAAAATGGGTCAAAATTTTGACCAACGATAAAATGACAAATTTAAAGGCAGTTTTTTAGAGAATCAAAACACAAGTCTTAAAAGGTATGGCTCTTTGGAATCGGATTAAGTTTGGTAAAGTTATGGTATCTGGAAGTCGAGTTTTGGGACACCTTTTTTCAACTCATCGAAAACTAAGTAATAACTAACATGAAAATGGGTCAAAATTTTGACTAACGAAAATGACAAATTTGAATGCAGTTTTTTAGAGAATCAAAACACAAGTCTTAAGAGGTATGGCTCTTTGGAATCGGATTAAATTTGGAAAAGTTATGGAATCTGGAAGTCGAGTTTTGGGACACCTTTTTGCAAGTCATCGAAAACTAAGTAATAACTATCATGAAAATGGCTCAAAATTTTTACCAACGATAAAATGACAAATTTGAATGCAGTTTTTTAGAGAATCAAAACACAAGTCTTAAGAGGTATGGCTCTTTGGAATCGGATTAAATTTGGTAAATTTATGGAATCTGGAAGTCGAGTTTTGGGACACCTTTTTTCAACTCATCGAAAACTAAGTAATAACTAACATGAAAATGGGTCAAAATTTTGACAAAAAACACAAGTCTTAGGAGGTATGGCTCTTTGGAATCGGATTAAATTTGGTAAAGTTATGGAATCTGGAAGTCGAGTTTTGGGACACCTTTTTTCAACTCATCGAAAACTAAGTAATAACTAACATGAAAATGGGTCAAAATTTTGACCAACGATAAAATGACAAATTTGAATGCAGTTTTTTAGAGAATCAAAACACAAGTCTTAAGAGGTATGACTCTTTGGAATCGGATTAAATTTGGTAAAGTTATGGAATCTGGAAGTCGAGTTTTGGGACACCTTTTTGCAAGTCATCGAAAGCTAAGTAATAACTAACATGAAAATGGGTCAAAATTTTGAGCAACAATAAAAATTACAAATTTGAATGCAGTTTTTTAGAGAATCAAAACACAAGTCTTAAGAGGTATGGCTCTTTGGAATCGGATTAAATTTGGTAAAGTTATGGAATCTGGAAGTCGAGTTTTGGGACACCTTTTTTCAACTCATCGAAAACTAAGTAATAACTAACATGAAAATGGGTCAAAATTTTGACCAACGATAAAATGACAAATTTAAAGGCAGTTTTTTAGAGAATCAAAACACAAGTCTTAAAAGGTATGGCTCTTTGGAATCGGATTAAGTTTGGTAAAGTTATGGTATCTGGAAGTCGAGTTTTGGGACACCTTTTTTCAACTCATCGAAAACTAAGTAATAACTAACATGAAAATGGGTCAAAATTTTGACCAACGATAAAATGACAAATTTGAATGCAGTTTTTTAGAGAATCAAAACACAAGTCTTAAGAGGTATGGCTCTTTGGAATCGGATTAAATTTGGAAAAGTTATGGAATCTGGAAGTCGAGTTTTGGGACACCTTTTTGCAAGTCATCGAAAACTAAGTAATAACTATCATGAAAATGGCTCAAAATTTTTACCAACGATAAAATGACAAATTTGAATGCAGATTTTTAGAGAATCAAAACATAAGTCTTAAGAGGTATGGCTCTTTGGAATCGGATTAAATTTGGTAAAGTTATGGAATCTGGAAGTCGAGTTTTGGGACACCTTTTTTCAACTCATCGAAAACTAAGTAATAACTAATATGAAAATGGGTCAAAATTTTGACCAACGATAAAATGACAAATTTGAATGCAGTTTTTTAGAGAATCAAAACACAAGTCTTAAGAGGTATGGCTCTTTGGAATCGCATTTAATTTGGTAAAGTTATGGAATTTGGAAGTCGAGATTTGTGACACCTTTTTGCAAGTCATCGAAAACTAAGTAATAACTAACATGAAAATGGGTCAAAATTTTTACCAACGATAAAATGACAAATTTGAATGCAGTTTTTTAGAAAATCAGAGCACAAGTCTTAAGAGGTATGACTCTTTGGAATCGGATTAAATTTGGTAAAGTTATGGAATCTGGAAGTCGAGTTTTGGGACACCTTTTTGCAAGTCATCGAAAGCTAAGTAATAACTAACATGAAAATGGGTAAAAATTTTGAGCAACGATAAAATTACAAATTTGAATGCAGTTTTCTAGAGAATCAAAACAAAAGTCTTAAGAGGTATGGCTCTTTGGAATCGGATTAAATTTGGTAAAGTTATGGAATCTGGAAGACGAGTTTTGGGCACCTTTTGGCAAGTCATCGAAAGCTAAGTAATAACTAACATGAAAATGGGTCAAAATTTTGACCAACGATAAAATGACAAATTTGAATGCAGTTTTTTAGAGAATCAAAACACAAGTCTTAAGAGGTATGGCTCTTTGGAATCGGATTAAATTTGGTAAAGTTATGGAATCTGGAAGTCGAGTTTTGGGACACCTTTTTTCAACTCATCGAAAACTAAGTAATAACTAACATGAAAATGGGTCAAAATTTAGACCAACGATAAAATGACAAATTTAAAGGCAGTTTTTTAGAGAATCAAAACACAAGTCTTAAGAGGTATGGCTCTTTGGAATCGGATTAAGTTTGGTAAAGTTATGGTATCTGGAAGTCGAGTTTTGGGACACCTTTTTTCAACTCATCGAAAACTAAGTAATAACTAACATGAAAATGGGTCAAAATTTTGACCAACGATAAAATGACAAATTTGAATGCAGTTTTCTAGAGAATCAAAACAAAAGTCTTAAGAGGTATGGCTCTTTGGAATCGGATTAAATTTGGTAAAGTTATGGAATCTGGAAGACGAGTTTTGGGCACCTTTTGGCAAGTCATCGAAAGCTAAGTAATAACTAACATGAAAATGGGTCAAAATTTTGACCAACGATAAAATGACAAATTTGAATGCAGTTTTTTAGAGAATCAAAACACAAGTCTTAAGAGGTATGGCTCTTTGGAATCGGATTAAATTTGGAAAAGTTATGGAATCTGGAAGTCGAGTTTTGGGACACCTTTTTGCAAGTCATCGAAAACTAAGTAATACTAACATGAAAATGGGTCAAAATTTTGACCAACGATAAAATGACAAATTTGAATGCAGTTTTTTAGAGAATCAAAATACAAGTCTTAAGAGGTATGGCTCTTTGGAATCGGATTAAATTTGGTAAAGTTATGGAATCTGGAAGTCGAGTTTTGGGACACCTTTTTTCAACTCATCGAAAACTAAGTAATAACTAATATGAAAATGGGTCAAAATTTTGACCAACGATAAAATGACAAATTTGAATGCAGTTTTTTAGAGAATCAAAACACAAGTCTTAAGAGGTATGGCTCTTTGGAATCGCATTTAATTTGGTAAAGTTATGGAATTTGGAAGTCGAGATTTGTGACACCTTTTTGCAAGTCATCGAAAACTAAGTAATAACTAACATGAAAATGGGTCAAAATTTAGACCAACGATAAAATGACAAATTTAAAGGCAGTTTTTTAGAGAATCAAAACACAAGTCTTAAGAGGTATGGCTCTTTGGAATCGGATTAAGTTTGGTAAAGTTATGGTATCTGGAAGTCGAGTTTTGGGACACCTTTTTTCAACTCATCGAAAACTAAGTAATAACTAACATGAAAATGGGTCAAAATTTTGACCAACGATAAAATGACAAATTTGAATGCAGTTTTCTAGAGAATCAAAACAAAAGTCTTAAGAGGTATGGCTCTTTGGAATCGGATTAAATTTGGTAAAGTTATGGAATCTGGAAGACGAGTTTTGGGCACCTTTTGGCAAGTCATCGAAAGCTAAGTAATAACTAACATGAAAATGGGTCAAAATTTTGACCAACGATAAAATGACAAATTTGAATGCAGTTTTTTAGAGAATCAAAACACAAGTCTTAAGAGGTATGGCTCTTTGGAATCGGATTAAATTTGGAAAAGTTATGGAATCTGGAAGTCGAGTTTTGGGACACCTTTTTGCAAGTCATCGAAAACTAAGTAATACTAACATGAAAATGGGTCAAAATTTTGACCAACGATAAAATGACAAATTTGAATGCAGTTTTTTAGAGAATCAAAATACAAGTCTTAAGAGGTATGGCTCTTTGGAATCGGATTAAATTTGGTAAATTTATGGAATCTGGAAGTCGAGTTTTGGGACACCTTTGCAAGTCATCGAAAACTAAGTAATACTAACATGAAAATGGGTCAAAATTTTGACCAACGATAAAATGACAAATTTGAATGCAGTTTTTTAGAGAATCAAAACACAAGTCTTAAGAGGTATGGCTCTTTGGAATCGGATTAAATTTGGTAAATTTATGGAATCTGGAAGTCGAGTTTTGGGACACCTTTTTGCAAGTCATCGAAAACTAAGTAATAACTAACATGAAAATGGGTCAAAATTTTGAGCAACGATAAAATTACAAATTTGAATGCAGTTTTTTAGAGAATCAAAACACAAGTCTTAGGAGGTATGGCTCTTTGGAATCGGATTAAATTTGGTAAAGTTATGGAATCTGGAAGTCGAGTTTTGGGACACCTTTTTTCAACTCATCGAAAACTAAGTAATAACTAACATGAAAATGGGTCAAAATTTTGACCAACGATAAAATGACAAATTTAAAGGCAGTTTTTTAGAGAATCAAAACACAAGTCTTAAAAGGTATGGCTCTTTGGAATCGGATTAAGTTTGGTAAAGTTATGGTATCTGGAAGTCGAGTTTTGGGACACCTTTTTTCAACTCATCGAAAACTAAGTAATAACTAACATGAAAATGGGTCAAAATTTTGACTAACGAAAATGACAAATTTGAATGCAGTTTTTTAGAGAATCAAAACACAAGTCTTAAGAGGTATGGCTCTTTGGAATCGGATTAAATTTGGAAAAGTTATGGAATCTGGAAGTCGAGTTTTGGGACACCTTTTTGCAAGTCATCGAAAACTAAGTAATAACTATCATGAAAATGGTTCAAAATTTTTACCAACGATAAAATGACAAATTTGAATGCAGTTTTTTAGAGAATCAAAACACAAGTCTTAAGAGGTATGGCTCTTTGGAATCGGATTAAATTTGGTAAATTTATGGAATCTGGAAGTCGAGTTTTGGGACACCTTTTTTCAACTCATCGAAAACTAAGTAATAACTAACATGAAAATGGGTCAAAATTTTGACAAAAAACACAAGTCTTAGGAGGTATGGCTCTTTGGAATCGGATTAAATTTGGTAAAGTTATGGAATCTGGAAGTCGAGTTTTGGGACACCTTTTTTCAACTCATCGAAAACTAAGTAATAACTAACATGAAAATGGGTCAAAATTTTGACCAACGATAAAATGACAAATTTGAATGCAGTTTTTTAGAGAATCAAAACACAAGTCTTAAGAGGTATGACTCTTTGGAATCGGATTAAATTTGGTAAAGTTATGGAATCTGGAAGTCGAGTTTTGGGACACCTTTTTGCAAGTCATCGAAAGCTAAGTAATAACTAACATGAAAATGGGTCAAAATTTTGAGCAACAATAAAAATTACAAATTTGAATGCAGTTTTTTAGAGAATCAAAACACAAGTCTTAAGAGGTATGGCTCTTTGGAATCGGATTAAATTTGGTAAAGTTATGGAATCTGGAAGTCGAGTTTTGGGACACCTTTTTTCAACTCATCGAAAACTAAGTAATAACTAACATGAAAATGGGTCAAAATTTTGACCAACGATAAAATGACAAATTTAAAGGCAGTTTTTTAGAGAATCAAAACACAAGTCTTAAAAGGTATGGCTCTTTGGAATCGGATTAAGTTTGGTAAAGTTATGGTATCTGGAAGTCGAGTTTTGGGACACCTTTTTTCAACTCATCGAAAACTAAGTAATAACTAACATGAAAATGGGTCAAAATTTTGACCAACGATAAAATGACAAATTTGAATGCAGTTTTTTAGAGAATCAAAACACAAGTCTTAAGAGGTATGGCTCTTTGGAATCGGATTAAATTTGGAAAAGTTATGGAATCTGGAAGTCGAGTTTTGGGACACCTTTTTGCAAGTCATCGAAAACTAAGTAATAACTATCATGAAAATGGCTCAAAATTTTTACCAACGATAAAATGACAAATTTGAATGCAGATTTTTAGAGAATCAAAACATAAGTCTTAAGAGGTATGGCTCTTTGGAATCGGATTAAATTTGGTAAAGTTATGGAATCTGGAAGTCGAGTTTTGGGACACCTTTTTTCAACTCATCGAAAACTAAGTAATAACTAATATGAAAATGGGTCAAAATTTTGACCAACGATAAAATGACAAATTTGAATGCAGTTTTTTAGAGAATCAAAACACAAGTCTTAAGAGGTATGGCTCTTTGGAATCGCATTTAATTTGGTAAAGTTATGGAATTTGGAAGTCGAGATTTGTGACACCTTTTTGCAAGTCATCGAAAACTAAGTAATAACTAACATGAAAATGGGTCAAAATTTTTACCAACGATAAAATGACAAATTTGAATGCAGTTTTTTAGAAAATCAGAGCACAAGTCTTAAGAGGTATGACTCTTTGGAATCGGATTAAATTTGGTAAAGTTATGGAATCTGGAAGTCGAGTTTTGGGACACCTTTTTGCAAGTCATCGAAAGCTAAGTAATAACTAACATGAAAATGGGTAAAAATTTTGAGCAACGATAAAATTACAAATTTGAATGCAGTTTTTTAGAGAATCAAAACACAAGTCTTAAGAGGTATGGCTCTTTGGAATCGGATTAAATTTGGTAAAGTTATGGAATCTGGAAGTCGAGTTTTGGGACACCTTTTTTCAACTCATCGAAAACTAAGTAATAACTAACATGAAAATGGGTCAAAATTTTGACCAACGATAAAATGACAAATTTAAAGGCAGTTTTTTAGAGAATCAAAACACAAGTCTTAAGAGGTATGGCTCTTTGGAATCGGATTAAGTTTGGTAAAGTTATGGTATCTGGAAGTCGAGTTTTGGGACACCTTTTTTCAACTCATCGAAAACTAAGTAATAACTAACATGAAAATGGGTCAAAATTTTGACCAACGATAAAATGACAAATTTGAATGCAGTTTTTTAGAGAATCAAAACAAAAGTCTTAAGAGGTATGGCTCTTTGGAATCGGATTAAATTTGGTAAAGTTATGGAATCTGGAAGACGAGTTTTGGGCACCTTTTGGCAAGTCATCGAAAGCTAAGTAATAACTAACATGAAAATGGGTCAAAATTTTGACCAACGATAAAATGACAAATTTGAATGCAGTTTTTTAGAGAATCAAAACACAAGTCTTAAGAGGTATGGCTCTTTGGAATCGGATTAAATTTGGAAAAGTTATGGAATCTGGAAGTCGAGTTTTGGGACACCTTTTTGCAAGTCATCGAAAACTAAGTAATACTAACATGAAAATGGGTCAAAATTTTGACCAACGATAAAATGACAAATTTGAATGCAGTTTTTTAGAGAATCAAAACACAAGTCTTAAGAGGTATGGCTCTTTGGAATCGGATTAAATTTGGTAAATTTATGGAATCTGGAAGTCGAGTTTTGGGACACCTTTGCAAGTCATCGAAAACTAAGTAATACTAACATGAAAATGGGTCAAAATTTTGACCAACGATAAAATGACAAATTTGAATGCAGTTTTTTAGAGAATCAAAACACAAGTCTTAAGAGGTATGGCTCTTTGGAATCGGATTAAATTTGGTAAATTTATGGAATCTGGAAGTCGAGTTTTGGGACACCTTTTTGCAAGTCATCGAAAACTAAGTAATAACTAACATGAAAATGGGTCAAAATTTTGAGCAACGATAAAATTACAAATTTGAATGCAGTTTTTTAGAGAATCAAAACACAAGTCTTAGGAGGTATGGCTCTTTGGAATCGGATTAAATTTGGTAAAGTTATGGAATCTGGAAGTCGAGTTTTGGGACACCTTTTTTCAACTCATCGAAAACTAAGTAATAACTAACATGAAAATGGGTCAAAATTTTGACCAACGATAAAATGACAAATTTAAAGGCAGTTTTTTAGAGAATCAAAACACAAGTCTTAAAAGGTATGGCTCTTTGGAATCGGATTAAGTTTGGTAAAGTTATGGTATCTGGAAGTCGAGTTTTGGGACACCTTTTTTCAACTCATCGAAAACTAAGTAATAACTATCATGAAAATGGCTCAAAATTTTTACCAACGATAAAATGACAAATTTGAATGCAGATTTTTAGAGAATCAAAACACAAGTCTTAAGAGGTATGGCTCTTTGGAATCGGATTAAATTTGGTAAAGTTATGGAATCTGGAAGTCGAGTTTTGGGACACCTTTTTTCAACTCATCGAAAACTAAGTAATAACTAATATGAAAATGGGTCAAAATTTTGACCAACGATAAAATGACAAATTTGAATGCAGTTTTTTAGAGAATCAAAACACAAGTCTTAAGAGGTATGGCTCTTTGGAATCGGATTAAATTTGGTAAAGTTATGGAATCTGGAAGACGAGTTTTGGGCACCTTTTGGCAAGTCATCGAAAGCTAAGTAATAACTAACATGAAAATGGGTCAAAATTTTGACCAACGATAAAATGACAAATTTGAATGCAGTTTTTTAGAGAATCAAAACACAAGTCTTAAGAGGTATGGCTCTTTGGAATCGGATTAAATTTGGAAAAGTTATGGAATCTGGAAGTCGAGTTTTGGGACACCTTTTTGCAAGTCATCGAAAACTAAGTAATACTAACATGAAAATGGGTCAAAATTTTGACCAACGATAAAATGACAAATTTGAATGCAGTTTTTTAGAGAATCAAAACACAAGTCTTAAGAGGTATGGCTCTTTGGAATCGGATTAAATTTGGTAAATTTATGGAATCTGGAAGTCGAGTTTTGGGACACCTTTTTGCAAGTCATCGAAAACTAAGTAATAACTAACATGAAAATGGGTCAAAATTTTGAGCAACGATAAAATTACAAATTTGAATGCAGTTTTTTAGAGAATCAAAACACAAGTCTTAAGAGGTATGGCACTTTGGAATCGGATTATATTTGGTAAAGTTATGGAATTTGGAAGTCGAGTTTTGGGACACCTTTTTTCAACTCATCGAAAACTAAGTAATAACTAACATGAAAATGGGTCAAAATTTTGACCAACGATAAAATGACAAATTTGAATGCAGTTTTTTAGAGAATCAAAACACAAGTCTTAAGAGGTATGGCTCTTTGGAATCGGATTAAATTTGGTAAAGTTATGGTATCTGGAAGTCGAGTTTTGGGACACCTTTTTTCAACTCATCGAAAACTAAGTAATAACTAACATGAAAATGGGTCAAAATTTTGACCAACGATAAAATGACAAATTTGAATTCAGTTTTGTAGAAAATCAAAACACAAGTCTTAAGAGGTATGGCTCTTTGGAATCGGATTAAATTTGGTAAAGTTATGGAATCTGGAAGACGAGTTTTGGGCACCTTTTGGCAAGTCATCGAAAGCTAAGTAATAACTAACATGAAAATGGGTCAAAATTTTGACCAAAGATAAAATGACAAATTTGAATGCAGTTTTTTAGAGAATCAAAACACAAGTCTTAAGAGGTATGGCTCTTTGGAATCGGATTAAATTTTGTAAATTTATGGAATCTGGAAGTCGAGTTTTGGGACACCTTTTTTCAACTCATCGAAAACTAAGTGATAACTAACATGAAAATGGGTCAAAATTTTGACCAACGATAAAATGACAAATTTGAATGCAGTTTTTTAGAGAATCAAAACACAAGTCTTAAGAGGTATGGCTCTTTGGAATCGGATTAAATTTGGTAAAGTTATGGAATCTGGAAGTCGAGATTTGGGACACCTTTTTGCAAGCCATCGAAAACTAAGTAATAACTAACATGAAAATGGGTCAAAATTTTGACCAACGATAAAATGAAAAATTTGAATGCAGTTTTTTAGAGAATCAAAACACAAGTCTTAGGAGGTATGGCTCTTTGGAATCGGATTAAATTTGGTAAAGTTATGGAATCTGGAAGTCGAGTTTTGGGACACCTTTTTTCAACTCATCGAAAACTAAGTAATAACTAACATGAAAATGGGTCAAAATTTTGACCAACGATAAAATGACAAATTTGAATGCAGTTTTTTAGAGAATCAAAACACAAGTCTTAAGAGGTATGGCTCTTTGGAATCGGATTAAATTTGGTAAAGTTATGGAATCTGGAAGTCGAGTTTTGGGACACCGTTTTGCAAGTCATCGAAAACTAAGTAATAACTAACATGAAAATGGGTCAAAATTTTGACCAACGATAAAATGAAAAATTTGAATGCAGTTTTTTAGAGAATCAAAACACAAGTCTTAGGAGGTATGGCTCTTTGGAATCGGATTAAATTTGGTAAAGTTATGGAATCTGGAAGTCGAGTTTTGGGACACCTTTTTTCAACTCATCGAAAACTAAGTAATAACTAACATGAAAATGGGTCAAAATTTTGACCAAAGATAAAATGACAAATTTGAATGCAGTTTTTTAGAGAATCAAAACACAAGTCTTAAGAGGTATGGCTCTTTGGAATCGGATTAAATTTGGTAAAGTTATGGAATCTGGAAGTCGAGATTTGGGACACCTTTTTGCAAGTCATCGAAAACTAAGTAATAACTAACATGAAAATGGCTCAAAATTTTGACCAACGATGAAATGAAAAATTTGAATGCAGTTTTTTAGAGAATCAAAACACAAGTCTTAAGAGGTATGGCTCTTTGGAATCGGATTAAATTTGGTAAAGTTATGGAATCTGGAAGTCGAGTTTTGGGACACCTTTTTTCAACTCATCGAAAACTAAGTAATAACTAACATGAAAATGGGTCAAAATTTTTACCAACGATAAAATGACAAATTTGAATGCAGTTTTTTAGAGAATCAAAACACAAGTCTTAAGAGGTATGGCTCTTTGGAATCGGATTAAATTTGGTAAAGTTATTGAATCTGGAAGTCGAGATTTGGGACACCTTTTTGCAAGTCATCGAAAACTAAGTAATAACTAACATGAAAATGGGTCAAAATTTTGACCAACGATAAAATGACAAATTTGAATGCAGTTTTTTAGAGAATCAAAACACAAGTCTTAAGAGGTATGGCTCTTTGGAATCGGATTAAATTTGGTAAAGTTATGGAATCTGGAAGTCGAGTTTTGGGACACCGTTTTTCAACTCATCGAAAACTAAGTAATAACTAACATGAAAATGGGTCAAAAATTTGACCAACGATAAAATGACAAATTTGAATGCAGTTTTTTAGAGAATCAAAACACAAGTCTTAAGAGGTATGGCTCTTTGGAATCGGATTAAATTTGGTAAAGTTATGGAATCTGGAAGTCGAGATTTGGGACACCTTTTTGCAAGTCATCGAAAACTAAGTAATAACTAACATGAAAATGGGTCAAAAATTTGACCAACGATAAAATGACAAAATTTGAATGCAGTTTTTTAGAGAATCAAAACACAAGTCTTAAGAGGTATGTCTCTTTAGAATCGGATTAAGTTTGGTAAAGTTATGGTATCTGGAAGTCGAGTTTTGGGACACCTTTTTTCAACTCATCGAAAACTAAGTAATAACTAACATGAAAATGGGTCAAAATTTGGACCAACGATAAAATGACAAATTTGAATGCAGTTTTTTAGAGAATCAAAACACAAGTCTTAAGAGGTATGGCTCTTTGGAATCGGATTAAATTTGGTAAAGTTATGGAATCTGGAAGTCGAGTTTTGGGACACCTTTTTTCAACTCATCGAAAACTAAGTAATAACTAACATGAAAATGGGTCAAAATTTTGACCAACGATAAAATGACAAATTTGAATGCAGTTTTTTAGAGAATCAAAACACAAGTCTTAAGAGGTATGGCTCTTTGGAATCGGATTAAATTTGGTAAAGTTATGGAATCTGGAAGTCGAGTTTTGGGACACCGTTTTGCAAGTCATCGAAAACTAAGTAATAACTAACATGAAAATGGGTCAAAATTTTGACCAACGATAAAATGAAAAATTTAAATGCAGTTTTTTAGAGAATCAAAACACAAGTCTTAAGAGGTATGGCTCTTTGGAATCGGATTAAATTTGGTAAAGTTATGGAATCTGGAAGTCGAGATTTGGGACACCTTTTTGCAAGTCATCGAAAACTAAGTAATAACTAACATGAAAATGGGTCAAAATTTTGACCAACGATAAAATGACAAATTTGAATGCAGTTTTTTAGAGAATCAAAACACAAGTCTTAAGAAGTATGGCTCTTTGGAATCGGATTAAATTTGGTAAAGTTATGGAATCTGGAAGTCGAGATTTGGGACACCTTTTTGCAAGTCATCGAAAACTAAGTAATAACTAACATGAAAATGGGTCAAAATTTTGACCAACGATAAAATGAAAAATTTGAATGCAGTTTTTTAGAGAATCAAAACACAAGTCTTAAGAGGTATGGCTCTTTGGAATCGGATTAAATTTGGTAAAGTTATGGAATCTGGAAGTCGAGTTTTGGGACACCGTTTTGCAAGTCATCGAAAACTAAGTAATAACTAACATGAAAATGGGTCAAAATTTTGACCAACGATAAAATGAAAAATTTGAATGCAGTTTTTTAGAGAATCAAAACACAAGTCTTAAGAGGTATGGCTCTTTGGAATCGGATTAAATTTGGTAAAGTTATGGAATCTGGAAGTCGAGATTTGGGACACCTTTTTGCAAGTCATCGAAAACTAAGTAATAACTAACATGAAAATGGGTCAAAATTTTGACCAACGATAAAATGACCAATTTGAATGCAACGATAAAATGAAAAATTTGAATGCAGTTTTTTAGAGAATCAAAACACAAGTCTTAAGAGGTATGGCTCTTTGGAATCGGATTAAGTTTGGTAAAGTTATGGTATCTGGAAGTCGAGTTTTGGGACACCTTTTTTCATCTCATCGAAAACGAAGTAATAACTAACATGAAAATGGGTCAAAATTTTGACCAACGATAAAATGACAAGTTTGAAAGCAGTTTTTTTGAGAATCAAAACACCAGTCTTAAGAGGTATGGCTCTTTGGAATCGGATTAAGTTTGGTAAAGTTATGGTATCTGGAAGTCGAGTTTTGGGACACCTTTTTTCATCTCATCGAAAACGAAGTAATAACTAACATGAAAATGGGTCAAAATTTTGACCAACGATAAAATGACAAGTTTGAATGCAGTTTTTTTGAGAATCAAAACACAAGTCTTAAGAGGTATGGCTCTTTGGAATCAGATTAAATTTGGTAAAGTTATGGAATCTGGAAGTCGAGATTTGGGACACCTTTTTGCAAGTCATCGAAAACTAAGTAATAACTAACATGAAAATGGGTCAAAAGTTTGACCAACGATAAAATGACAAATTTGAAAACAGTTTTTTAGAGAATCAAAACACAAGTCTTAGGAGGTATTGCTCTTTGGAATCGGATTAAATTTGGTAAAGTTATGGAATCTGGAAGTCGAGTTTTGGGACACCTTTTTGCAAGTCATCGAAAACTAAGTAATAACTAACATGAAAATGGGTCAAAATTTTGACCAACGATAAAATGAAAAATTTGAATGCAGTTTTTTAGAGAATCAAAACACAAGTCTTAAGAGGTATGGCTCTTTGGAATCGGATTAAATTTGGTAAAAGTATGGAATCTGGAAGTCGAGTTTCGGGACACCGTTTTGCAAGTCATCGAAAACTAAGTAATAACTAACATGAAAATGGGTCAAAATTTTGACCAACGATAAAATGACAAATTTGAATGCAGTGTTTTAGAGAATCAAAACACAAGTCTTAAGAGGTATGGCTCTTTGGAATCGGATTAAGTTTGGTAAAGTTATGTAATCTGGAAGTCGAGATTTGGGACACCTTTTTGCAAGTCATCGAAAACTAAGTAATAACTAACATGAAAATGGGTCAAAATTTTGACCAACGATAAAATTACAAATTTGAATGCAGTTTTTTAGAGAATCAAAACACAAGTCTTAAGAGGTATGGCTCTTTGGAATCGGATTAAGTTTGGTAAAGTTATGGTATCTGGAAGTCGAGTTTTGGGACACCTTTTTTCAACTCATCGAAAACTAAGTAATAACTAACATGAAAATGGGTCAAAATTTTGACCAACGATAAAATGACAAATTTGAATGCAGTTTTTTAGAGAATCAAAACACAAGTCTTAGGAGGTATGGCTCTTTGGAATCGGATTAATTTTGGTAAAGTTATGGACTGTAGAAGTCGAGTTTTGGGACCCCCTTGCAAGTAAAAAATTAATTAGCTTTTAAGCAAATCATTAATTAAGGAACAAATGTTTTGTTCATGTAATGATGAAATACATGTATGTTAAATAGTGCGATTCCGGAATATTTGATATATGTCTTAGTTAATTTTGATTTTTTTAGGATTGTAATCTGTAATACTTCTTAATTCTCACTTTCAAGGCGATCACAGACGGCCCTGACGAACTCGGAGCACTTGGCAGTGCCTCCCACATCCTGGGTGCGGATATCCGTGTCCCGGTAAACTCCGCGAACCGCGCACTCGACCAGATCCGCATGCTTGTCCAACTTGACGTGGCGCAGCATCAGGGCGGCACTGAGCAGGGGTCCAGTCGGATTGGCCATATCCTTGCCAGCGAGGGCGTGGCACGCCTTCATGCGGCAGTCGAACACGGTGCCCAGGCTGCTGACAGAATATCCGGGGCATATGCCCGGCACTCCCATCATGCCGCCCGCAATGACCCTCATCACATCGCCGTACATGCTGGACGAGACCATGACGTCGCACTTCTTCGGCGCCATCAGGATCTTCATAATGCAGGTGTCCAGGTAGCGCTCCTCGAATTTAATTTTGTCCGCAAACTTTTCGGCCTGGACTCGCATGGCCTCCAGGAAATTTCCCTCCGTTAACCGCATGATATTGGCCTTGTGTGCCACCGTGATCTTTTTGCGATTGTGCTCGGCCGCATAGTTAAACACAAATTCGGCGATCCTGGCCGCTCCCGCCGTAGTGCTGACCTTAATAGTTTGCATGACACCCGGAACCACGCGATGTTCGATGCCGGAGTAGTCGCCCTCCATCTGATCCCGGATGATGACCACGTCGAAGTCACCGTATGGCGAGTCAAGGCCGTCGATGTGAGAGCACAAGGACACGTAGGCGAACTGGGCGAACTGCTTGCGGATATGGCGCTGCCAGTGGCGACTCTCCACGGGTCCTTTGATGCCCACCTTGTTGGCTCGCAAGGAGTCCAGGATTTCGGCGGAAACATCTTGACTATCCGGTGCCATGTACTCCTCATGGATGTCCCAATCGATTGGGACCTTTGCGGCGCAGAGAACTTCCTGCACGGCATTCATAAGTTCGGGACCTACACCCTCGCCATTGATTATGGTCACCTTGGTGACCTTTTTGGCAGGGTCACCCTTGTCCGTTTCCTTACCCTTTTCCTTCGGCGGATCCTTGGGTGCTTCCTTGGACTTTTCCTTGGGCTTTTCCTGTGGCTTTGCCTTGCTAACTTCACTGGTCTTCTGATCCTTTGACTGATCCTTTGACTGATTCTTTGACTGATCCTTTGACTGATCCTTTGACTGATCCTTACCAGAATAAAGTCGATAAGCACCGCCCACCGATCTGAGGTGACCCAAACGTAGCCTCCGCACGGTGTTCATTTTTGAAAATTTGGCCCAAAATTTAAACTGTGACTGGAGAGGATTTGTTTGCTTGGGCTACGTGTTCGGCCATCCCCGAAAACACTTGGCTGCAAATTGATTTGGCAGCATTTCAATTGCCTGCTCATAAATTCCCGCGAAATATGTCTTGGCAGTGCAAGCAACTGGGTCACCAGGGGATTTAAAAGTCGGCCAGCGCGCTTTAATGTGATTCCCCGGGCACCTGAAATCCAGGCAATTTCCAGGTGGCTTGGTGTGGTGTGGTGTTTCAGCCTGCGGCTGTGTAAATGTGACAAATGGCTTGTCAACGGCTGTGGGCCGAAACCCAAAAGGCGACTGCTGGCGACAGACAAATGTCCGGACCGCCCTGCTCCGCCCGAGGGGGCGTGGCAATTATGAGACTGGCGGCTGTGATTTTTCACCAGGGGCGTGGGCAAACGAACACCATTAAAATCGACGACCATTAAGAGCAGACCACAGGTTGTGATATAAATATTCAGTAATTATTTCGCCCCCAGCTGATTACAATTTAAGAATTATAAATGAGGTTTTCGCCACCATTTTATCTTACTGGTAATCAGCGAAAACAATCTATTAAGGTTTTACGACATCTTCAATTCTCTTTTACGAGACAGAACCGTAAATCCTTGAAAGAGTATCTCACAGATATCGAACAAAAATGGGAACTTACTTGAATGTGTTTGTCATCCCGTGCTTTACTATCATATTTTATCGCGTATGGCCTCTATATTGACAACTTCCTGCACATAAAATCCAACAAAGTGCATTTCGCCAACAAAGTCGGTGCAATGAATGGCCAAAACTTAGCAAAGTTTGTGTAAACATTGGCCAAAAGCAAACTGAAAGGAAGCACACTTACAATGTGTGAGCCCGAACTATTATTAACCCCAGTTCATTGTTCAGCAAATTGAAAGTTATATCAAGTCGATGGCAGGGGTGATTGCCGGGAACCGAAGGACAAAGGCCTTGAATTGTTACTTTTCGACTAGCATATTCAATTCAAGGACCTGTCTAGGTGTCACTGTATTTGTTAAGATTTTGTTGATATTCACAAGGCAATGTAGAGATACCTTAATACTTTTTCTCAGACACTTATTTGGTCTCTTAGGTGTTGATATTGATATTCTATTGAATATTGTATACTTTGTTAAGTTATTAATAAAAATAAATTCTAAATATGGACTCTGGATGTTTGTGCATGTATGCATTACATATTTTTGTGCCCAAATTTTGTCTTCATGCTTTATTATTATTTATATAATCGTGTGTTATTAATTTTGTTACTTATCACAGTTGTTGTAAGACCTTCTACATAACTTAAAATACCTGAGAAACTCACTGCAAGCTCAGGTAATATTTAAAGAAATGTTACAATTTTTCTTATAGATTTTAAATGACAATTTGGTTTTAATTTTTCCCAGTGCATGCTGAAAGTATACGTTTCCAACCTTCAATGAGTCTCAGGAGCTTTTCTAAGCACCTGCACTTAGAAATCGTTTAAAATTGTTGCAAGTAATACCAGTCGGTTGCATGGAAGGAGAAGACAATATAAATGCATGGCTTATTTACAAGTTGGGTGCTCCTTCGAGTGCATACATAATTCGAGCCAGTGTGTGTGGTATTATATATGCGGATGCATTTGACGAAGGACGTTTTCCTGAAAGCAGAGGGGAAAACGGCGTAAGTGAATTACTTTTCAGCATCTGCGAACTCATTGAAATCCACATCGGGCCACTCACACATGTAAGCTGATCTGTGGGATTACTTTCGCCTGCGGAAAGGGAATCTCTATTATATAGTTAGTCGAGTGCAGTCTGATGATAAAGCAATCTGCAGTCAGCTTTACCATATATCTCAAGGTTATTAGGGTAAATGCTGGAATGAGCAGTTATGATCCGATGATTTTCATTAGCCCTGCTCTGCGCTCATGAATTATGCATGCCCAGTTTATTATTTCAATGGGCTACATGTTGATTTAAGGCTTTTCAAGCCTCGCCCCTGGCCAAAACAACTCATGCCAAAATATTGGCAGAGGAAATAAAAAGAGTTTTTCACACCCAAAAGAACTGGACGACGGACAGATTTTGGTTGTTTATGTAGTCAGGGGACGTGCAACCCTTTTGTCAATGAGAGTTGGAAATTTAAGCAGGGGATGGAAAAAAAAAAGGAAAAATCGGAGAAAAATACTGTTGCATATTTGATTGTCTCGTTCAATATTTACATATTCGGACTCGTCAGTTTCGCTTTTCTTTCTTGTCTTTTCTGGGCTTACGCTTCGTTTGTTTTTGCCTCACCAACGTCGTCGCCGAATCCCCTCCAGAGTCAAGTTATCGACTCCTGGAGGACAGGAGGAACCCCAGCAGATCCAGTGCCATCCGGCTGAAATCAGAATTTGCATTTCTATTGTTGCCCTTTGTTTCTTGTGCATCTCATCGAAGTGCGGTTGGCCAGGTAGAAGCGTGTGAATACCAGCACCTGTTTTTGGCCAGCAATTGGAGTTGCATGGCACAGAAAAAATGGGTTAAAAACGGTATTTTCGACACGCACCTGATACCCAGGATCAAGTGGAACATTGGATATAACCGGGCTTACTCTCACCAACAGTCGATTATTTATTGCCGGCAAAAGAATAATCAAAAACCTAAAGCGGCAACACTTTTTGTGGGTCACCTGTGAAAAAAATAATTGAGCATTTGGATGCCGAACACGGCCAATATGTATTTATTTATAGCTCTGGCTTGGCATTAATTACAAAATGCTATTTGCACGGGCAAAATGCGTTATGTTTGCAAGGAGAAAAAAAACCAATTAAAGTGTGTACTTTTAATAAAAATTGATAAGGGGAATAAGCAAATACAAAGCTTTAACAATGGGCGGCCAATGATTAAACAACAGCTTTAACAAAACAATACAATTAGCAACTTTATAACATGTTCCTAAGACTACCATAATTGCTTACCTACGAAGGAATTCAGCGATTAATTAGTGGCTTAATTGCAAAGTGTTTGTCTGACCAACTAAATCAATTATAGAGTGATTCAAAATATTTTTCGCAAGCCTCGTTTGTGGCATGCCACATCATTTTCATGACAATCACCTCACAATATTGAGTCACTTTGTGGCTGGCCACAAAAGCAAATTCGCCAGGCGCAGATTGGAATTCTGCAGGGATTTGCAGTCTTATCGATTTGCCCAACGTCTCAATTAAATAAACATTTTTAATCAAATTGAGAGGCTCGAGCAGGCAAATATTTGCCAGTGCCATTGGATTGATTAGCATGTATGCAAATAAATAAAATGTAAGCAAGTGAACATATATTTGACAGCTCCATCTCTGAATAATTTGCCAAAACTAAACTGCAGCTGTCGGCCAAGTATTAAATTTGCTCTTCTCTGCCTGCTGAATAATTACAATTAAAATGCACAAAAGCCGCAAGAGCCATAGTGCATGTATAATACTTCGACAGTATTCCAGTCACAATATTGAGAATATTTTTGCACGCAATGCGTCTTGTTTATGCGTTTGCCGAAGCGTAAAAAGTCGCACAATGTGACAGTTAAATATTGTGGGTTATATATATATTTTTACGATCCCCATGCACGTTCCACGACCAGGCGGCAATAACAGGGAAGCAAAAAGTTAATTAAGTTCTTAAAGGACTCATTTTTTTTGCACTGGCATTTCTCGACCCTTCCCGTTCTCTGTGTGCTTTGCATATCTCAGCGAAAACGGCGACACCACGTGGAAATGGAAATGGACGAGCACCTCGCACAGCGGAGGTGCAGCAGCTCACATAAATTGATTCCATACAAAACCGTATAATTCATTCTCGTTTCGTTTCGTTTCGTTTGCACCTCGATTCCCGGCTGCATTGTCCACCGGATGGCTTCCTCCGGCTGCTGGGTCTTAACCCGCCGGATTACCATCGCATCCGCACTCGCCGGACAATATAATAAATCATGCAGTCCAACGGGCCAAAAGTGTCCGGGCAAATCAACTTTATTTCGGCAAATGTGACGAACACGTTTTAAAGTTGAATTAAGAGCAACAATAGAATTCTTTAAGAATGGTTCCCCTTTAATTCCTTCTTGAAAGTTGGAAATGAATATGTATTAAAAAGATAGAATAACAATACAAATAATGTTATAGAAGCTTAAAACATAAACCCATCGTTATTTTAAAATATATACGCCGTATGCATTAAGAAAATTATTAATGACTTAATCGTTTTCTTTAAATTATAAAATAACTTGAAAAATTGTTTTGGGTTTACTCAACATATTTTATCATAATCATACGATATTTTGAAAAATTACTTCGTTTTATATTTTAAATTAGTTGTGAGAACTTTCCACCCATCAAATCCAAGTTCATTTTCATGCCATGGTCTTTTAAAACCTTTATTAAGGTGCTCGTTTTGCAGATTTTTTTCTGCCCTTTTCTTTCACACTTCAGGCGTTTGTTGATTTAAAATTCCGGCTTCCAGGTAATTAGTTTACTAACCATTAACACCACACCGGTGTCACCGCCCCAGTAACTCGCCTCTTTTCACAGGTTTGCAGAACCGAGACTTGGAATTTCGCTCACGTAAGGAGTTGCCGTCGCGACTTTGGGCCAACTCGGCGGGGAATTTGCTCCAAGTCAATTTATATCAAGTGCGAAAAACGGACAACAGCCGTTCGGAGGGTAACGTTTTGAGAGGTGACAGGTGAGCAAAGCTCTTGGCCTGCTCATAACTCAGGGGCTGGAATGAAAATGAACCCCCTTTGCCTCTGGCAGCTACCAAATTTAATTACGGCTACATATTAGTTAGAAGTTGCATAAACAAGAAACAGGGCGTGGTCGGTAGTTCGGAGAAGTGTTTTGCAATTTCAGCAGGCGGCCAAATTGCAGGGCATCACCGCCCACTGGCTGTCACTTCAGTTTCCCGGCTAGCTGGACAAACTTGAGCCAATTTTATGCTGCAACCCACAAGATGAAAAAAAGGACCAACCAACTGACGTCTATTACTTGCCTTCTCAGCTCAACTGCTCCTTCGGCTGGATGGTTGGATGGCTGTATGTATTTGGCCGGGGCTACTCACTGTCTGGGCCAGGGCCATAAATTATTAAATTTTAACAAGTTTTTATGCAACGGCAACATCCTGTCTCCTTGTCTGGCAGCCATCTCCCCCTCCGCCCCCTCACCCAGTTGGCCAAATCGGGCAACTTGGTTTACTTTGTCAGTGGCCGAGAACGTGACTGAGAAAAGAAGCCAGTCCGCTCCACGCCCCTGCAGCCACGCCTCTAATTGCCTGGCATGCGGCTACTTTGATTGCAATAATGATATTATTAATTGTAACAAGTTTTTAGAAGGCAGCTTCAAACTCTACTTAATATTGGCCGCTTGTTTGCTGAAATTATACCACTGAAGGTATGTGGAAAGTTGAAATGAAAATTTCCCAATTAAAGTTTAAAACATTTTTCAAAGTTTTTAGTAAAATTTGTGTTTATATCAATTTGTTTTTATTTTGATCTTGAGAGACTAAAGGAAAGTCTTTATCTTAAGACTTCAGACACATAGAACATTTAAATAAACTAAATATTGATGACAGATATTTGTGTTATATTAGTGATATAAGTGATATAAATACTATCGAATTTTTGTATTCCTTAAAAAAGTGTCTCAAAACTGACATTACATTACATTACAACGTTTAATCCTAGATATTGTTAGGCAATCTAAATAATATAAAAGAAAGTCACAACATAGCCCATTCACATTTTTCAAATTTTTTTAATTATATCAAGAGCTTAAGGTAATTTCATGAACATAAGCCGTATTAAAAACTTTCCTTACCGGACCTAATTTAGTGCCAAATAAAGAAAGAAGAGGGCGAAGAGGAGCCAGGTAAGGGCAGACCAGATACTATTTAGTATTTTACCACTGACAACAAAAACGAAGAAACAGAAAACAAATTAATTATTATAATTACAAAGGAGTGCGGGATGTGGCGGTTGGAGGCCGTGGTTAGCGTACATCTCATTGTTGCATTGTAAAATGAACTGGAGGTTTAATTATGGGCCGTAGCCGGCACTTTTACCGCAGAGCGAACGAAAGCAACACGTGACTCCTGCTGCCGCAGGATCCAGTCTACAGGACGAGGGACAAAGGCCAAAGGAGCTGAGGTAGCAGCAGGCCGGAATGGTTGCCATAATTACGGAATATTATGCTGCTTAACGACTATCTTCTGGCTCTTTCTGTGGCTGCCACAGCAATACATTATTTATGCCATTATATGAGAGGCGTGAATGGAACCTGAGCCGGAAGGAAATCTGTGTGTGAAATTATTCAAAAGTACCGCCAACGTGACCGAAATGACAAAGCATTTGTCCTTGTCCAAATGTCCATAAAATGCCACTGAATTAGCAGAAGCCGAACTATCAAAATGAAATAGCCTTTTGAAGTCGAAAAAACCATAGCATACTTATCAACACACTTCACCTTGACTTATTACCATTATATTACCACTAACAACATCAGCGAGATTTCAACTTTGCTAACTAGGATTATGGAGACCAAGGCACTTATTATTTATAAAAATTGTTTTGCCTGCTACTTTAAAACTTCCATGGCCAGCGAGAAATAAAAAGAAAATGGAAACGAAAGAGAAAAGAATTTAAATAAAAATGAAATTTCTTTAGTTTTTACTATGCAAATTGCTAATTGCCCTCATCAACCTCCTCCCCTAATGAGAAATGCAAAATAGTCTCAATTTATAAAATGTTCAATGGCCAAACGGGGCAAAAAAAAAAAGAAAACGGGGAAATGCAAAGCTGAAAAAGATGAGCGGCGAGTTCGTTAAGTCGAAAATTAAGCATTGGCCCGGGAAAAGAGGAGCAGGTTGGATCCGAAGGGACACGGACTGGGTTTCTATGCAGAAACTTAAGTGCCCAGAAATGCGCACGCACTGAGGCGTACAAATTGTTAGGGGACCTGAAAAGGCGAAGAAGAACGGGCTTTCTACTCGTAGATTTAAACAAAAGTTCCCCAGCGCTTCTTTCCCTTTTTTTCTTTTTTTTTTGTTTTCTGCGCCTTTTATCACTGCGGGGCGCATTATGCACAGAGCGAAAAGTGGGGTGCGGAAGTGGGTGGCGAGTGTCACGGATGCCACAGCAAGGCGCTATAAGTGTGAAGTATTTGCATGAGAATAAACACCGAGTTGAGCAGCGCACCGGAAATGGCAGAGAAGAAACGGCAAAATAAATGGAAAGACAATAGGGTAGTGTCATTTTAAATGCCACTCCCAGTTGTTAATTGAAAGATTAAATATTAAGAGTATTTTATTGTATTTAAGTAAACTACCAGGTGCCACCTGGCGCCACACAGATTCAGGTTTCATTGCCAAACGTTTCGCCAGGGGAAGATTCGGCAATGTGGGTGTATAACAGTTTCCGAAGGAGCACACTGCCATGCCGGTACAAGTAACTTTACATAAATTTGCAAAATTCGAGACCGGATTAATTTGCATACTTATACATCTTGATGAAGGCTGAACTGCCATGTAGAAGTGGCATAATTGAGGCTATCAACTGCTGCCTGCATACGTTGCGAATGCAAATGAAACAAAGGAAGTGCGGAGGTCTCAAAGTAAATACGTATATCTACATGTTTCCATCGAGCAACGGTGATGGATGGACTTGAGCTACTTAGGAAAATGCTTCGGCCCTTAGGCAGACGAAATGCTGGAATAAATTATTTTAAAGATTCTGTATGTAAGCCTCGGGAAAAAAGGGAAATTGAACATCCGTTGCTGGAAACTAAAGTAAGTCGCTGGTAAAGCGGCAAAAACACGGACACTGCCACGGCCGGAAGCCATCCGTAAAGCCCAGCTCAACTATGACACGGCTTGCATGTTCTACACAAACTAACTCGACTCAACTCAACTGAGCCCAGATGCTCCGAAAACTAAATAATGTGCTCGATAGGGTGGTTCAAAGTGCTTTAAAATGTGGGATTTAAGTAATATCACTCATACGACATGGAGTCCAAGCTTAAGAGTCTTAACTTTATAAATGTCACTTATACGACACGTTGTCGTTTATAAATAACTATTTGTTAGATTATTTAATTTTTTTATATAAATTCAATAAAATTAATGAGATCCCTATAAGAATATAATTTGAAATAAGTACATAAATTTCAATTCTTAATAAAAAAATGTATCTCAAATTTGAATACGTACTTAATAATGTAAATTGTTAACCTGCATATGATTTATAAGCTAGGTATGTATAATCTACAAAGGGAAGTCCTTTTATCTGCCAAAATACCAAGGTTCACCCTAGGGCACCCACACATGTATCCAGTTTGCCAGCTGATAATGCTGATGACTCCTAAGCGAAGATGCTTTCGAGCCACCGCTGATGACGCTGGTGGGCGGGTGACTCTGGGGCGACAGGGGAAATGGATAACCATGAATGAATGAAAAGCGGATGTTCGCCACCAAGCCGCCGTCAGCAGAGCAGATTACACCAACAATTAGGGCCAAAAGCGGAGCCGTAACCCGGAATCAGATGGAGCAGAAGAGCCCGAAACATTCAGCAGTTAGCAGGCCAAGTGCCATGAAATGAGGATAGAGGAGAGAGGAGGGGGTGAAGCGTTTTGGAGCTGTGGGGATAAGCAAAATAATGTGACAAGGCTAAATGGCGGAGCTGACATTGCACAACTCCAACTGGCTGGCTGGTTGGCTGGCTGGCTAAAAGGACATGGCCGAGAGCCAGGACGAGGTCCTGCAGGTCGTCGGCATGTCGACGCGGTCTAGATTTCTATATTTTCAACTGACGAAGCCAAACTTTTGTGACTTTTAATTGCCGTAAAATGTAATTACATCGCGATGCAAGTTAGTTTCCTTTTCCCTGGCATTCATTCGGAATGTAAACACTTGCACTCTAACTTAAATAGCTTTCTCCCAATGTTTATGATGCGAACTGAAGTAAATCATAAATTAACAAAATTGTTATTAAATTTTATTCTCAAGTAAAGCAACCTTAAATCGATGCAGTGCAATCAGGCGCAAGGACCAAAATCGACATGTTTCAATCGAGAATAAACAAGAGAGAACGCTATAGTCGGGTGCCCCGACTATCAGATACCCGTTACTCAGGTAAAGGGAGTGGGAGGGAGATGGAGATAGAAACTTTGATCACGCATAACTTTTTAACGAATGGTCCGATTTAAAAAATTTCTTCTACATTTCGATAGGTATTAATAAACTCAATAAAACTGCATTTTTACTTTTCCGAAATATTTAAATTTTTAAAATCGTATATAAGCGATTGTGGGCGTTAAAGGGGGCGTGGCACCTTTTTGAAACAAACTTGCGCTGCGTAGGAACTCCTAGAATCTGCATGCAAAATGCCAATCTTCTAGCTTTTATAGTTTCCGAGATCTCAGCGTTCATACGGACAGACAGACAGACGGACAGACGGACAGACAGACGGACAGACAGACAGACGGACAGACGGACATGGCTATATCGACTCGGCTAGTGACCCTGATCAAGAATATATATACTTTATAGGGTCGGAAACGCTTCCTTCTACCTGTTACATACTTTTGCACGAATACAATATACCCTTTTACTCTACGAGTAACGGGTATAAACACTCCAGTGAGTGAGCACTCACACACACACACACACACACACACACTGGATACACTAGTCCTTGTTGCAAGGATTACATTGCTTAACTGTCCGTACTTCTGAACTTGCCCGAACATACTTATTCAAATGCATTGCAACTTTACTGTATCCGCAGTTGTGCGAATGTTCGTTCGGCTTAAAAAGTTGCCATGACTTTCGGCACGACCATTATTGAAGGGTATTGTAAAATCGAAGCTGATAGGTTTTGGCATGATTGTAAAAAAGTTTGGGAAATAAAAAGAAATACTTTTAAAAGGGAAAATCTGAAGATATATAAACATGGCTTTAAATCTTTATAATAGAAAAACTGACAATATAAGATATATCATAAATTATCTTTAAACGTCTGGAATTTTATTTCATCTAAATCATAATATTTCAAATATTGAGGAGTTTTTACTGCATAGTTTAACAAATAAATTTAAAACTTTAATTAAAAAGAATTTCTTTAAGAATGTATTTAATATCAGTGAAAGCAAAAGTGTTATCCTAATAAACCAAAAAATGGAAAAACTTTGAAATATTTTAAGCTTTATTCGCTTTTATGTAAAACCAAACTTTATTTCTGCTTTTTCAAACTTAGTTTAATAACATAAGTTTTTTATTCAAGCTTGCAGTTCAATCCAAAACCAATACTACAGGGCAGCCCAATATGCACTTTATTCATCCATTCATCCATGAGTCCCCAGTCGATGGCATTGTTCCACATATAGTATAGAACATGCCACAACCATAACCATATGTGGGATTCACCCAAAGAATTGTTCAATTGCCAGAACATAAACGTGTGCGTGTATTTTTTGGCCTTTGTTAGTTTGATTTAGGCGGCAGTATATATGAATTATTATAGTTAAATATGGATATTTATTGCGATTTTTGGGGGCGATTGTTGTAATGCGAGATAGTTTCGACCCGAAAGTGCAGCTGAGGCAGAAAGCTTTTGATCTGCCGGACAATCGAGTGTGTGGGGACATATTCATATGTATTCATGCATTGGAATTTTATGGCCCCTCCAATGAACTGCCTTTACTTCCATTCAGAAGTTTGCCTCATTTCAGTAATATTTATTTCTTTCGAGTGCTTTTTCGCAAAAGGCAGACGAGAGAGCCCACAAATTTAATTGCACAAAAGTTTTGTCGAAAAACCAAAAATGATGAAATGAGCAAGTTTCTCGTTTGTGGCTTTTATACTAATCAAAACGGGAGGGGAGGAAATGCGTTTGAATTGCAACTCTCTCAAAAATCAAAGACAAAATTCGAGTGCAGTGAAAGCAATTAGTTTTAAAGCGCAATATAATTAGATTTTCATTAAAAACTCAAGAGTCCAAAGCCGAGCAAAACAATTAAATTTGAAATGGACAACGAGCGCAACTGCAAATGCAGCAGGCCAACGCAAATATACAATTTATGCGTAGCACATTGAAAGTGAGCAAATAGAGAGTTTTTGGTACGAGACTTAAGTCCGGACCCGTTCTTAGCCCCCGGCTTGAGCCATAAATTGTAACGGCTTTTGGCCCTACCTTATGCAGATTTGTTTAACTTCAAAAGAGCCAACAAATTGCCGGGCATTGGCTTTTTCAACCATACCTTACACCCAGCTCCTCGAGCTGACTTTTATTTGGCTTGTTTTCTGTTGCCTTTTATTTGTATTTTTATTTTCCTCTCAAACATTAATCCAGTAAACCGTAAACAAACGATGGCAGTCAACAAAGGACCAACATGGCGTATGAGCTATTAAGTGTACCATATGTTTGCCGATGTGTGCTTTGGTCTAGCCATATTTTAAGCTCCCCTGCACAATTCTGTTGTTTTCGCATTCTGTTTATATTTTCTATATTTTTTACCAACTGCAACTGCAAGCCGTTTTCACATAGAAATACATCGCTCTTGAAATATACGATTCTGGGACTTAAGGATTTATTGCACTGCAAAGAGGCTTAAAGAAGCAAGTCCTAGTGGAATATTTTGCACATAAAAATATTATATTTAACATGGTTCTATTGCTAACTTGATGTTTTAATAAATACAAACATAATTAATGACTTTTAGACCCTCACGTAAGCAATTGATAAAACTCATTTATTTGAATTAAAACGTATCGCTTAAATAACTTACTAACCCATTAAATATTTAAAAATAAACCCACTTGCTTTGTCCGGGCTAACTTGAAAATTGTGAAATTAAATATTTATTTGCTCGCTGAAAAGTTTGCGAGCCCCAAAGTGCTTATCCTTTCGCAACAGAGTCACAAGGTCGAACCGCAGTGGGGAACTTGCCTTTCATTGGCAATTTGTATTTGTTTCCCCGCTGTTGCTTTATAAGTATTTTTATTTGAGCACAAACACGAACGCCAACAAGCGGCAATGAAAGTTAAACAATGTTTGCGGCTTTGCTATCCGTTTCCGCAATAATTTCTCGGATCCGCCTGCGAGCGTTTTGTGTCCTTGACACAATTTCCACAGGAAACTTTTGATTTCGCCGCAAGATAATTTGCTAGCTGGAAAATGGAGGCAGTGCTGGGTCGCGGCCACTTAAAGTAATGCAAAACGAAAAAAAAAGGAAAAAAATTCCAAATAAGGAAATCAAAATGGCAAGGCAACATGAAAGGCGAGCGAAAATTGAACATCCTGCAGCAGGATGCGTTGCGACTTGGCGGTTGTGGAAAAGGCCAAGAGGTTCCAGCCAAGACGAACACCATAATTATGGGTGGCCGCGATAAGGAGGAGCGCTGAATGTAAGGGAATTGCACGGGACAATTGCCGCCAAGGACTGCGCCCAAGGATTCGAGCCGGAGTGGGTGGCATTTTCCTTTATGGCTCAAGGATGGGGCTGGCCGTGGGTCTCCTCGATCCCGGACGACTGGTCACCCTGTATGGAAATGGCTATGAAGATGGAGATGGAGATGCTGCCCCACTTTGTGCAATGAGAAATTTCCGCTCGCTCGTTCCTTTTTTTTTTTGCTTGAAGGATGACATTTTTGCAAATTGCCATCATAATAATAATCAAATTCGTGTAAATTTGTTTGCAAATTCAAGAAGGAAATGGTGTCAGCTGCCCCAGTTGCCCGCACTCACCGAAAAGCAAATACAGATGGTTTGGGATTATCAAGTTAATAGCTTTTCTCGTTCTCGTTTCAGTTTAATGCTGATGAAATTGAAAACATAAACTACACAGAAGTGCGCAACTTGGGACAGGCCCTTTGCAGTGATTATGGAGATGGCTTTTGCGAATTTCGAGAATGTAAGGCCAAATTATTCCTCCTCTGAAACGGATGGCAATTAATTAAGGGAAAAGGGTCCAAGCTTGGTAGCTTAAAATATACAACGTTACAATTAGGGCAATGCCCTAGGGTAATATTTTGTTTAATTTATTGAAAAAACCAACAGGAAATTATTGGCAACCTTTTTGCACATCAAAAGATATGTCAACTTCCATAATGAATTTATAATGGCATATTAATAAATTCATTTGATTTAAATAAAGTGACTTAATCTGCTTATGAGTTTAACAACAAAGTGTTTAATGGCTATTTTCACATTCTGGATTTAATATGCGTCATTTTTCATGACTTTCGTATTCCAAATTAAATTGCACACTAAGACCACCTGCAGTGAGTTTTTGAAGGCAGTGCAAGGAAGTTCTCAGGACATGAATTACAACTTTAAATTGACTTGTCTGCCATTCACACTCACTATTACACCACCATGGCCTTTCACACACGTACTTATTCAAACACCTTGTAAGAGTAATCCCCACGTTTCTAGGCCGCACAATGCGAGATCTGTTTTATGGTTCCTTCAAGTGGCTTATTCCTAGGACCCCACAAAAGTAGTGAATGAATATGTGTGTGGGCACAAGGACAAGCAGGTACTGTGAATGCACAGAGAAAACGCAACTCAATAATAATATGCAATTTTGTTGGCTGAAATGCTAGGTAACATTACATGATATAAATAATAAATAAATAAATATGAATTTTCTCATTTGAAGTGAATAAACTGGAAAGTAATGAAAAACGTAGGGGAAGTTGTATTAAAACATAACATTAGACAAAGATTATAATTTTGATTTCTGCAAAAACATGAATATATATCTGCTATAAAAGGGTTCAAATATTATTTTAGTTTAATAAAAATATATAGATTCATATGAACATTTGTTTTTGTGATATGGGATAAAATTCTAATACATAAATCATTAAAATTTAAAAATGTTATAGTTCTTTAATTCACACTATACTTTTCTCTGTGCTCCTAGTTTAATAAAGGTGTCAGGGTGAAAAACTTGCCAAAGCCAAGCTCTTTTTACCACAGAAGCCTCTTTGGCCAACAGATAAACTGGCATTAGCCTGATCCGTTCAGGGAACGCGCTTAATTTCAATTCCAGGCGGTCGCCAATCGATGGGGTTGAACCTGGGCCAACTTCCCAACTTCTGGACGTTCCCCGGTGGTGGTAGCATGTCAAAAGTTTCAGTCAACTTCATTAGGCCAAATCCGACGGCCAACAGACTGGGGGACTGGCAGCCAGGGCACGTCATGGTCAGCCACTTGTGGATATCCCGGTGCTCCCCACATTCCTGATGGCCATGACGCTGAAATTAAATGAAGCAAAAACTTGGACAAAGTTATTTAGCGAATGATAGGCCAGTTGGCCTTTTCCGGCTGACTGGCAGAAATTAAATGCCCTGGCCACTCATTTGCAGGAGATTTCCCATTCGAATAGGTTCACTTTTCGTTTTCCAAGGCATCACCTTGCTAACTTATTCGGTTTTTCGCCGCCTGATTGTGGATGGGCGTAAAGTTTGCCGCTCAAAAGTTGCTCTCGAGTATCCTGCCGAGGGTAAAATAACTTTGACACAAAAGTTGGCCGGCCAAAACCTTTCAAGAGTCCACTTTTCCAACTCTTTCAAAACCCCGTCCTCTTTGTCTTGAATGCTAATCAAGAAAGGGAACTCAAATCTGAATAACTTTTAAAAGTGCGACAAAACCCACTGAAGAGTCAAAGTTGATTGCCATTGCAATTGAGTTAAACCCATAATTGGCTGATATTTTAAAAGTTCTTAAATGAGTGAATGAATAAGCAGAGTAAATTGGTAGTAAAATGTATTGGGTCATTAGCCCAAATAGAAAATTAACGTTAATGGAGAATCTTGTTTTTAAAAGACTTCTATAGTTTTCAAAGTGTGTACAAATTATCAAACAAATAAGACTCTTTTAACTTAAATCTACAAAATCTATAAAACCAAATAGATATAAAAATAGTTTTAAATGTTGCTCCCAGACTCTTTTAAAATTAAAGTCTCAAATAAAGATTATTTTGGGTTCCTGGAAATTGTCATGTTTGTTTGAAGTTTGAAATTCAAGCACTAGTAGCTTGGTTTTGAAGTAATTCAAATCTATACTTGTGAAATAAACAAACTTTCACTGATTCCAATGAGATATTCCGCCCTTTGGCGCTCGGTGGGCGCCATGAGCTGCGGTTCCCTGGTCACCTACTTGACCCTCCGGCTGTTCGATGGCCAGCAATCCTCGTTACTCTCAAGTGGAGATGGCAAGGGGGAGTTGGGACCCGTGGACAGTGGCACTTGGCTGCACCATTGGGATCTGCAGAAGCCGCAGCTGCAAAAGGTGTCGAATGGCGAGGAGTCCTCGGCCCTGCGTCATATAATCCTTGTGCGACATGGCGAGTACACGAAGACCCCGAATGGAAGCCACCTCACGGAACTGGGTCGTCGGCAGGCGGAGCGGACAGGTCAAAGGTTGCGGGAAATGGACTTGAGCTGGGACCATGTGGTGGCCTCCACAATGACGCGGGCTGAAGAGACGGCCATGATCATCCTTAAGCAGTTAAATCTTGATCCGCTCAAGATGAAGCGGTGCACCTTGCTGCCGGAGGGCACTCCCTATCCGGGGGATCCTCCCTCCAAAAAGAGTGCACGCAGCCTGGAACTGGCCTACCAGAGGGATGGTCCAAGGATTGAGGCGGCCTTCAGACGCTACTTCTTTAGGGCCAGTCCGGAGCAGGAGCACGATTCCTACCTGCTCATAGTGGGCCATTCCAATGTGATCCGGTATCTGATCCTGCGCGCCTTGCAGCTTCCTCCGGCTGCCTGGACACGGCTCAACCTGAACCACGGCTCCATCACCTGGCTGACTGTGTGGCCCTCGGGCTATGTGACCTTGCGCTGCCTGGGGGATTCCGGCTTTATGCCCATATCCGAGTTGACCCATCGAAGGCCGTCGCCGGCTAAATCGGATAATAACTAGCTCATGATTAAAGCTTCTCTACCGGATGAGGATTCGGACCAGTACTAGTTCATTTTCGCAACACGAGTGGAAACGTGACTTCCTGCACATTTTGTCGCAACTGGGGGAAAACCACTTTAACTTTGGCCAAAATCACTTGGCCAACACACTGCCAGCTGCATTTGCATCCGCATGCCAGCACATTCACAGGCACATTCACATCCAAATTCACATCTACATCCAGTGGCCACAGTGCCGGCGGTTTGGGGCTGTCACGCCCAAAGCGGTCATACCGCCCACTTTTTGGCCAACCGGTAGTTGGCACATTTGCGCTACTCTTTCGGGATTGTCTCTGCTCATTAGTGCGGCTTTAATTTTGGTTATTGCGCCTGTCCCATGTTGTTCGGTTTTGGTTTTTGGTTTCGGTTTTCCGCCTTTGGTTTTGGCCATCGTCAACTTTGTTGCCGTTGTTATTGTTGCTGTTGCCTTTGCCGCTTTCCCGCTTTCCCGCTGGCGTTTCATTAAATTTGCATCCGTTCACAATTTGAATTTAATTTGTTGGGGGCTGAAAATTGCATTATAGCAATCCGCCCGGAGCTGCTCAACTGCCACTCACATCGAGTGTCAGCTGCTAAATATTTGCCTCGCCCCAGAAATTCTGGAGCGCATGGAAAAAAGGCAAGTGTTTACTTTATGGCCCTGTTATTGCTGTTGCGGTTGGCTGCCTCAAAATGACTCTTGACGTCCATCGGACGTGCATTATAATGTGGCAGTATGGTCTAGTCATTATTGTGAATTTTATCGGGCGAAAATCTAAAAATAGCAGCCAAGGGAGTTACAGAATGATACCAGAGATTTTTCTATAAACTTAAATTATTTAAACGCTGTAATCGTCTGTTTCACTGACGATTCATTTTTGGAGACCTATCTTCAATATTAAAATATATTATTCTTAATTTTAATGGGAAAAGATATTGCCGCTAACGAATAACAGAAAGACACCATAGTTCATACATTGGAGCTTATATTAAATGACGAATTATTTTTAATGACTTTATCGGTACAATTATTGAAATAAACTTTTGTAAATTTAATCACAGTCACAAAAAAACCGAAGTTCTTACAATAATTTCTTTTAACGGAATAATAAAAATAAAATACTAAATATATTTTATTAATTTGTATAGCTCTATACCTATATTGAGTTTTCCTACTGAGTTTTCATTCTCTTTTAGTTCTGGTCAGTATTGGGCTTTAAAGACAGTAGATGGTAATATAAGGGTAATACTCGTTTCGCCCTTGTAACTGGCAACATATACTGGGGAACTACGACGAGTGTCCTAATATGCGGAAGGAAAACATCCTTGGAAAGTACTGATTCTTACAGACTACTCCTGAAATCATAAGTATTAGCAATTGTTTTCTGACCTCCTGTTCAGCCACTCACATGAACAAGTTCTTGAGTCAAATGAGTCAGAGAGTATTCAACTTGAGTATCCCCAGCACAGTCATGATTATCAGCGATAACAGTTGCCAGACTAGTGAAAGTGAACTTTGGGACGGATTAACTATTGTTACAAAGTAAGTGCCCCAGAATTCCTATCAAGGTTTGCTAAACCATTATCATAACAGAATGTTCTTATCATCGATGTGTTCAATCGTGGCTATCTTCAGGCTGTACGACTACTTTGTGTGCAAGAAACAAAGTAAGTTTAAGTAAGTTAATGGACTTAAGTTAATTCCTATAAATTAAGTTCTTTCTACATGGCGACTTCTCGATGGATCCATTCTCTTTTCTTGCTTTGAATTCGCTGCAATCAATTGAAAAGTAAGATTTAATTCCATATGTTTAGGTACACAACTAAAAGTATGTATTTACTTTAATGCTACTAGAAATCTTCACAAATAAAAGTATATTTTTTCACGTAACTACCACTTACTACTAATTAATTACTTATTAACTAACAAGTTGAGAACAACTTGAAAGATTGTCTTATCAGGCACTTTAACTTAAACTAAACAAATAATGACCAACTTAAATGGGTGTAATTAATATTATCTAGGACAAGTTTCAGTTGGTTATTAAGGTTCTTAAATATAATCAGAAGCCGTCTAGCGATGAGTGGTGGCTCATTCTCATGGGATTACTTGTCGGCAAACGATCAAATATCATCGATGATAGAGTCAAAGTCAAAAGTGTATTATTTTTGTAAGACCATATTTATACGACACTTAGTTATACTTAGTCATTTACATAGCCTTCAAATATTTGGGTTGAGTTTTAAAACCAAATTAAACGATGGAAATTTTGACTGTTTTAATAGGGGTTGTCTTGTGTAGCTCAGTGTGCAAAGCCGAGCTTGGTGTGATTGGCGACATAAGTGACGAATCCTTTGAGATGTTGATATCCGGCGGTCATAAACCCAAGAGCAATCGGCTGTCCCGTCACGTGGTCTCCATTCGCACCCAGAACTATGTGCGCCACCGGGGAGACAATCACTTCTGCAGCGGAGTCCTGGTCAGCAGTCGAGCGGTCTTAACCGCTGCTCACTGCATTACGGAGTAAGTTTCATAGTTCCTTTCTATACTATAATACCTACATATTAATTGAGTAATACCCCTGCAGTCGGTACAAGGCCTCTATGAATCCGCGGGGCCTGAGAGTGGTTTTCGGAAACGTAAGACGTCTGGCAGCCTATGAGGAATCGGATACCAGGACTGTGGATCGTCTGGTGGTCCATCCGGAGTACCAGCGCTACAAGAAGAACGACCTGGCCATCCTCAGACTCTCCGATCGCCTCCACAGCTCCAACCATGATGTCCTGCCGCTGCTCCTGCGCAAAACAGCCAATGTGACCTACGGCGATGTCTGTGTCACCGTCGGTTGGGGGCAAATATATCTGGTAGGATATACCCCATAACCAACATAAACCTTAAAATAACATCATTCCCAGCACGGTCCTTATGCGGATGAGCTGCTTTATATGGATGTTATTTTAAGACCGGCCTCCTTTTGCGAAGAGCACTTCCCTACCTTTATAGAAGAGCTTTTCTTATGTGTGGAGCCCGATGTCGAGGGTACTACCTGTGCCGGAGACATGGGCGGACCGCTGATCTGCAAGGGCGCTCTAGCTGGAATCATTCCCGGGCATTTGGGATGTGCTGGCGGCAAGGCTATGCAGTTCTTGAACTTTCTGTACTACAAGGATTGGATTATGAGCACCTTAAAATCCCTTTCCGATTGTGGCATCATAAAAGCCTCGAGAAGTATTTTTATAACTACCTTCATATTGGTTCTCGTAAATTTATAAAAATAAAAAATGTATGGGAAAAATATTATAAAAATTGATCATAAGATAAATTACTTTTTAAACTGCTTATTCCGCCTTGAATTATTTTTACATAATATTATAGTTGTTCCCAAAAAATATATATAAAAAATAAATATGTATAGATACGCTTAGATTTTGCGCATCAAAGAAAATCAGGAAAATGTAGGAAATCAGATCCTACCCGATTTACTGAAGGATAATGCGGAAATCGTATTTAAATAATATTTAACTTAATATTTACGAGCAAAAACTCTATACAAGCTATTTTTCAGTACTTTCTTTCGCAAATATGGTTATAGTTAAGACTTTTTAAATGCTTATTAATTTCTTCCTCCAATGCGGACAAACATTTCATGTTGCGGTCCATTAGTTTCTTCTAGTTTGGCCACCTCATTTGTGCATTCGATTTCCTGCTGTCCTTTTTGGCCCTAGGCAACCGCATTTGCAGTGCTGCATGAGTCAGTTTTGGCCACGATTGACATTGATACACCGCTCAAAGGACGACAAATGCACACAAAGAGGAACCCAAAAGACCGGAAGTGGACTGGAATGTCTGCTATCAATGCTGCCAAACTAGATGCACCTTTGCGGATGTTTCCGGTTCAGAGCGAAACGAACTCGGGGCCATCATTTCAGTCTTTAAGTTTGAAAGCCTCTTCGGGCTGGCGTGCAAATCTGACGCAAAATGCATAAATCAAAGGCAAATTGAATTTTAGTCATGAAAGGCACTTCTGCCACGGAGGCAGTGAAGGAGCCCAGGCGTTTGCGTTTTCGTTGTCGTTTTCGTTGTAGTTGTCGTTGTCGCTTTCGTTGTCGTTGTCACTGGCGTCTCCCGCTGCGAGCTCTGACAATATGTTGAGGAAAATGCCGGGGAAAATGACGACCGCCCCCCGAATGTTCGCCGTTCGCCGTTCGTCGTGCTTAACTTTAGCCAGCTCCGCTTTCAGCTTTCAGCAATGGCAAAACTTTGTCTGGCTTGGCGTTGATGCAACTTTAAAGTAAAGTCTACTTAATGCAAAGCTCAAGGCGCCTGCCGCCAACACAAACAAAAACTGCGAAATTGGTCGTTAGTGCTTATGAGATATATTTGGCGTTTCCACGAAAACTAAAGAGCTCTTAGCATGGCTATGCAGGATAACCTGACAACTGAAGCAAAGTTGGAGTATGCATATGGCGTACAAGATTCATTGAAATGGGTGTGTCCACGAATTTTTAGATTTTATACA
Organism: Drosophila fuyamai; assembly: GCA_018153365.1. NCBI lineage: Eukaryota > Metazoa > Arthropoda > Insecta > Diptera > Drosophilidae > Drosophila > Drosophila fuyamai. The sequence continues at coordinate 5,866,605 of JAECXW010000758.1, forward strand.
ATCACTTGTTCTGTTGTTTTCTTTATATATCTCTTTTAAACTTGTCCACCTCTAGCCTCAAAATGTTTGAGGAAAACCAATACCATTTTATATGGATTAACAAAATACATTTTTATAACAGAAGCAGGCTAATAAATACACAATATTGTTAATAATTGGGAAAACTATAATTAGCTTGACGTAAAAGTAGTTTTTAAGAGTGTCATTAATATAATTTAAGGCCGATAAATCAGTGTTTTTCTTTGTTTCTCCCAATAAACACTGTTTTTCCCGCCTCAGCAGCACGTGCTTTTTCCCCAAAGTGAGAAAAAAGTGCAACCAACAAGTCAATATTCACCATACGCCTCTTGTCCATTTTCACTCGCTGGTCGGTTAATGCAAATAGTAAAACAGGGAAAAATTTCTAAGTTTTCTTTGCTGATTATTTGGGCCTAAAACCTTTTCAACCGTTCAGTCTTCGAACGGTGCTGGTCGAGCTTTGTGGTAAAATCGCGGAGAAAATCGAGTCAGGACATACCATATTCATAGCCATTAGCACCATTGCTAATTATGTGAAAATAAATAATTAATTGGTTGATAATTGCCGGGTTGATTGCATGCAATGTAAACACCGAAAAATTGTCGCAAAATCGGAAACGGTCAATAAACGGGAGGAAAACCCGGTTTTCAAATGTGCTCAATTACAAATCGATTTCAACTCAATTTCGGGTTTCGGTAACGGAATGTTCAAATAAACGAAACGAATCAACATATCAAACTAATTGCAGTCGAATTTAAATAACGTTCAATTAAAAGCATGGTTCGCAAAGTCAAACCCATAATCACACCATATATATGTATGCAAGTGTAAAGTGTGTGTAAGTGTTTAGCAAGAGAGGGAGACGGATAGAGTAGAGAAAGAGAGAGAAAGGGCTTCGATTCGACATCAATCAATTAATTGGAAATCCAAACGAGGTGCGTAAGTTCATTTGGCGTGCAATTTGTTAATTAATCGAATCTGGTGTATGAGTATTAGCACAAACTGGAGCGTTAAGTCTGGCTCATTATAGTCGATGTAAATTGCTGACTCCGTTGTGGTTTTAAATTTGGGAAATGTAATATTCAGCCTTACATATAATAAATGTCTGTAAAGTTCAAACTATGTTGGAAACAATTCAAACTTTGTTTTAAAACTCCACAGGATTAACAATAATAAACTAGTAAAGGAAAGTAGGCAATACAATATGATACTTAATATCTTTTTGCCTTATATTACCTTTTATTATTTATTTAAGTTTAATGTTCGTTATAAAATTCACTCTAACTATTGATTTAAGACATCATAATATTTCAAACCTAAACCGTTTCCATTACTTAAGCGATTTTATCTCTTTCCCATTGCAAAGTAATGTGAGTAACTCCACTCTAAGCCGCACTGAAAGCCTTTTACTGGGTGTGACCCAATGCATTGAACTCTGCCACCTCGCTCCATAATACTTCGTCTGTTATCATTGAACGGCTTTCACTAATATCGTTCTAACAAGCAGAGCAATGGCTGCAATAATGGGGAGATAATAGGCGACAACAAGTCCACACATTGCGTATCGAGTTGCCTTCGAAAGAGCTTGGCCAGCAAATTCGAGCGCCTTGACTCGTGTCCACTTGGCTAACATAATCGCACATGCAGAGCCAGCAAGACAGCCAGTTCTATCTATATATATGTATATATATATCTAGTGGGATGGAAAGGTGGCAACACATACATGTGTATGTGGGGGGAGCAATTGCAAAATCCCACCCAATGCATCGGGGTATCGAGTTTTAATGACCCACTTTCCAGCTCAAGACTATTTAAGTTTGGCCAGCCATCTGTATTGGTTTGGTCTAATTCTGAAAGTCCCCTGGCAGAGCAATTAGTATGGCCATTGGCCAACATGAATGGCCGATAAAGGCGGCAAACGGCGAACGTCGTATTGTCAAGGAAAACAAATGAGTTGAGTTTACCAACGGTCACTTGAGGGGCTTCCACCACGGGGTGTTCGTACTTCTTCAGGCCCTAAAGAGATGTCTAGTCCCAGAACCGAAAAAAAGGGAAAAAGAGAAAATAAAACAGAGAAAGAGTAATTTCACAGTCTCTGAAAGTCATTACCCATTGATATGTGTTCTAAGGGAGGTGAAAGAGTGGCTTTTGTTGCTTTTTTGTCAGCTTTTTTTTGTCGACTGTGTGTTGACAACATTGGAAAGGGCAAAGACAGCGCAAGATAGCAACAAAGCGAAAAATGAAATTAATAGAATTAAGAGGTGAAGAATTCAATTCAAGGCAACATTCAGGGACAGCAATTAAATGGAACAGAACCTTGACAGGAATGCTGCTCTGGCATACGGTGCGGATACTTGATTAAAGAAGGCAACTCTTGAACAAAATAAGGGAGCTTAATTGAACAAAATCAATACTTATTAAATTATTTCAAAATATGCAGACTGAATGAAAGAGAAAAGGGCTTTCAGTAAAAGGAGGCATACAGTGCGTATACGTAATATATATTTGAACTGCTTAAGGTGTCACTTTAATATGTTTATTTTGCCTATTCTCTAATATATAACATTTAGCTACCACAAGAACTATCCATAAAATAAAGAATAATACTAATAATAATACCACAAGAACCATCCATAAAATAAAGAATAATACTAATAATAATATAAAACGTTTGCTTAACATTCAGACACCTTTAAGTTAGACCCAAAAAGAGGTCACATAGTATTTAATAAACAAAATTTGGGTGCCCGGAAATTTAATTTGTGTGAAAAATATGTGAAAATTCCTCATGGAGCTGCAATATTCATTAATTCGCTGAATGTCTCATACTCTTTGTGAGTTACTAGGGCACCCAGCTAGTTACTTGGGTCTCTGGAAGCCGAAGCCCAAATCCCGCCTGCAAGCCAGCGCAGGAACATACATATGAATGCATAATTGGAACATAAAATTCCGAAAATATTTTACAACATTCTCCCTGGTCCCCATATGAGTGTTTTGGGTTTTGTTGTGCCGGGTCCTCCTCCTTCTCCTTCTCGTCTTCGGCTTCATGGTCATGCCTGTTCCGCATTAATTCATTCGCAGGACGGAGAACCAGCCAAGGCAAGTCAGCCATCCGGCCGAAGATGGACCAGCGTAATCTAACACTGCCAACGCCAGCCGCAACAACAATTATGTCCTCGTCATCCGCAGCAGCAGCAGCGGTGATGGCGGGCTTCGGAGGATCCGGGGGACCAACAACATCTGCGCTGGCAGGATCCACAATAGCATTAGCCACAACAACAACAGCAGCATCAGAAGCAACAACAACGCCAGCCACATTTTTTACCTACAGCATACCAGGCATGGACATAGCGCCAGGACCATTTATATTCACCTACGTTAGTGAATTTTTATCGCTTATCACGCCCGAGGAATTGCCGCTGGGTAAGTCCTGTCCGCCCACCTGCCCCTTGTATCCTTGCCCAATGGGCGTGTCCTTGTGTCCATGTATGGGTTGCATATGGGTTCGAAGGATATCGGGGGAAAGGGGTTTCGGGTTGGGGTGTCAACTATGTCTGCTCGCCAACAATGAAGGCATTAGAGATGTAAATTCAGGACAGCATTTGATAGGTAGGCAAGTTATTCAACACAGATGGAAGTGCTCGGTTAAATAGTGCACACAGAGAAAATCATTAAGATATTTAAATATTATCGTCTGAACTAACTCAACTGGCATATGAAGTTGTATTAAAAATAATTAAAACTTTGAATTCTAAATTAATCTTTTTATCTAAACCATAGTAAATCATTAAATAATGATTAATATAAATATTTCAATATTAATTTAAGCGTTCAATAATAAAGCACAGTTTTTCACGATCTTGGGATGAGATTTTTCAACTACATTTTAAAGCCTCAAATTGGTTTAAAAAAATGTATTTGAATTAAATGTTTTAACTATAAGTATAATTTATTATACTTTTTTAATAATACATATACATATATTCTTTGATAATATATAATATGAGCACAATGTAAAATTATAAGTAGTAAATAATATCAACAATTTTATCTGAGTGCTAGAGTACTTAGTAATAGGTTAAAAACAACCAAGGCTTAAATAGTTTCCATGGCACTAATCCCTGAATGGTGGCCCCCTTGTCCATGACCCTTTTACCATTAAAAATGCATGAGGGGTGAGGGAATGGGGGGATGTGGCTGCCACAAGGATTTTCGGTGTTAGCCAGAGGCACAGGCGGCGTAGCTACAGTGATCACCCTTTGGACAACATGTGTTTGTAAATTCACTCCATCGAAACAGCCCCAAAATTGGTTGTGTCTGCCCAGATGACCGATGAGCAGAAGCTGAGCACGTTCATGAAGCGACATGGGGTGCGTGAGGAGGTGGCCCGGCAGTACCTGAGCTCCAACAACTGGTCCCTGGAGATAGCCAGCACTACCTTCGAATCGGATGCGGCGGCCAAAAAGGTCGAGCCCGAGAAATCCTCGCAGCCAGATGACAGTAACAAGGATATCCAGTCGCTGTTGAGCCAGCACTCCCGCAAGAGGGAGAATGACCAGGATGGCTACCAGGCAGGTGCCTCCGATAGTTCCTCCGATCACGAACCTCCGGTGGGCAAAAGGGTCAACATCGAGAACTCCACACCGGCCATCACCAACAACGATAGCGATCGGAGTTTGAGGGTCTGGGGTCATGGCGTTCGTCTGGGCAGCGCACATCCCATCAATCCACCTCCTCGTTTTGCTGAAGAAGATTCGGATACGGAGCCCACCGACGATGAGCACACCATAGTGGTCCTGCATCTCTGGTCGGAGGGGTTTTCCCTGGACGATGGCTCCCTGAGACCATATGCTGTCCCCGAAAACGAACGTTTTCTACGCGCCGTCTTGAGTGGAGATTTCCCGGAGGAAATGTTAAGGGTGCCCAGAGTTCAGCTTAGTGTTCAGGATCACACCAACGAGTCCTTTCGACATCTGTCCAGGAAACAGTTCATGGGTCCCGGTCGACCCTTAAACAGTCCTCCCTCCCGAATAATTGTGAGTGTTCCAATGCCGGTGGAACCGCAAACCCTTCACCTCAACGAACGGGCCGCCATAACTACCATACAATTAAGGATGGCTGATGGAAGCCGCGTGGCAGGAAGATTCAATCTCACCCACAACATAGGTGACCTTTACAGATATGCTCGACAGGCCCGTCCGGAACTCTCCGACCGAAATTTCGTACTGATGACGGCGTTTCCGCGGCAGGAACTCCTCGAAACAGACACCCGAACTCTGGACCAGGCCAATCTCTGCAACGTGGTCGTCATCCAGCACTTTAACGAGGAGCTGGCTGATTCCTTGTCCAGTGATCCTTCTGATCAGATTGTGAAATAAACGTCAGTTGAGATGGAAGAGATCGGGGGTGGTTATATAAAGGTGGCTTCTATTTGGATTCGTTTTTGAATTTATACTTTATACTTTCAAGTGCTGGGCAGATAAAGAAATACAAGTGAGTTTATTTGTAAGGAAGAGGCAACATTTAATTTGAGTTCTCAGGAATTTCCTTATTATGGTCTTAGCTTAAACAAATTGAATTAAGAGATTGTTGTTAATTGTCTTTATAACAAAAGAGGGCTTACAGTTTCTATTACCCAATTGGAAATTATAGTATTCCTTGTGGTTACATTGACATTAAGATTTTAGAGACTAAAATCATTTTCTAATACTCCAGATTCCATACGCGATGTATTACACAAAAACACCAGTCTGCTGGACTTTGCCTCCAATGTAAGTGAAGCTCTAAACTCCAGAGATGAATCTACATAACACTTCCGCCCCATTTAGGCCATTAAAATCGAGTCTGGCTTCATCGCCCTGATGAGCGTGTTCGCCATCCTGGCCCTGGTGCCCCTGATCGCCACCTGCGCCTGGTGCTGTGGTCGCCGTTCCACCCAGGACGAGGTGGACCACATACGGAATGCACCCTGCCACATCCGCGACGAATCGCTGGAGGAGAGTTTGCGATGTCGCAAGAGCGCCGGACTGGTCACCCTGTGGATTGTTTTCATTCTGCTAACGTGCGTTGCAAACTAAACAGCTTAACTTTTTTAGTAATGGAAGGTAACTGCTTTTACAGGCTGAGCGACTTCAGCATATTCTACGCCAACAGTCGCCTGTCCGCCGGCATCGAGATGACGCCCGAGATGGTCAAGTCAGCCGTGCACGACGTGGAGGTCTTCCTCAAGGACACCCATCTACAAATCAAACACAAACTGGATAATGGCTTCCACGTTTCCGTGGAGCGGGTCGTCAAGGATCTGGAAGGTCAGTCAGCCAGTCACCCAGTCCGCCAGTCATTCGGCAAAAGTTTCCCAATCGCCGTGCCAACTTTGTGTCGCCGAGCACTCGAACTCCCGCCCATTTTATAGCCTTCGATCCATGCATTATGCTGCACAAACTTTGCCCGCACTGCACTGCTGCGATGATGTAAATGTATGAATTTTATATATACGTGTGCCTTTCTTCCGCAGACGTGGATGTTCTCCTTGGCGAGCCGATTCAAGCGGAAATATCCGCACACACTGGCCTTGAGCTGGCGTATGATTCACTGACGACACTTAGCCTGGGTGAGTACGGATGGTTAAGTGCTCCCCATGCGATGGGCATGCGATTGTCTGGTTACGGACTTGACCCAAATTCCATTGTTGGTGGCCGGTGGCCGGTGGCCAGGCCTGCATGGTCAGTAGGCCCGAACCACCCGCCATTGGCCAAACATGACAATAAACCAGCCCCAATAAATTACGGTCCCCGAAAGGGGGTGACCTTTGGGTGGGGCTTTAAATTTTCCACTTTTCCTCTCTTAATTTCACTTCCATTTCGATTACCATTGATTGCGGTTTCTATTTTTAAGAGGCTTTAGTCACTATGCAAGAATTATTTAGAAAATATATACTTCCAATAATTACAGTGCGAGGAAATCACAATAAATCGACTTATTATTTTTACGTTATTTATTTATTTATTTTTCTTATTTTTTTGTATGCCACATGTTTATTTGTTTTGAGACCATCTTTACTATCTTTAAACAAACATAGTCGAAGGTCTCATTGCTTGCATTATGCCTTTTATGTTAGCTTCAGTTTTAAAAACTATTGTATCATTTATAATAAATAAATAAAAATATATATTTTAAGAATTTTTTTCAAAGTTCAAAGACATTGGTAAAAAAACTTACAATAAAGCGAAAGTAACGTTGTACCATTTCAATAAAATATGTTCCGCCTATAAGTATTTAACCGTACATACAAACTCATAATGTATACGAAATCGTTGTTATTTGTAGTTTGAATTCTTTTTTGTATTTCGACAAGATATTTCTTTTATACACCACCAAAAAACATACTTATGTCCCACTTCGAGCGTAGATACTCTTGCTTAAATCTCTGAAGCCTCCACTCAAGTCCAAACAATCTGAAAAATCAAAAACCCAAGGCAGTCCCAAAATGCAGGCCATTGGTAAATATTCCCAGCCAGAAGCAATTGTTTGCGCCCAATTTCATTAGGGGAATGCAAACGGAGGCAGCCGGATCCGGCGAAAGTCTTCCTACACAATTGCCAAGATGACAACTCCATTATGTTCGCCATCGAACACAATGTGTAATTTGGAATCATGCTCCTGTGACGACTCCCTGGATCCCCTTTTCCCCCTCCTTCAAGTCCCCCGCTCAAATAAAACACGCTACAATAACGCTGCAAATAATAATATTTTCGTGCATTTGTCGCTGTCAGCGAACGCGGAGCTCATCTACCGCGTGCTCATGCTGCAGGAGACGGTGGGCAGGGCCCTGAAGCTCTCCCAGGAGGCGTCCGCCAGGATGGAGGAGCTGCAGATCCAGCTGTCCGTGCTGCAGCGCCAGTGCACGTACCGCGACCGCCCGCTCTGCGACACGTTGCGTATACGCAGCTTCGAGGAGAACGGCGTCGTCGACGCCCTGAAAACTGTGAGTTTATTGCCGGGGTGCGCCGCTCGATTATATCTCTTTTTACGAGGATACGGATACCCTTGCTGGGGCTGAGACACTTTCGATCTGGAGTCACAAAACCTATAATAAATCTTTTATAGTCATTGAAAAAGCAATGTCTGTCTGTCTATCTAGTCCTTGCTATACTTGCTGTCAATCGGATTTTTGCATAGGAAACATCAGAGATTTTATTTAAGGATTTTAAAGCTGTCCTCTTAGAAATTCGTATATGATAAAAATTCATTAAACATTTGGCTCCGGAAGCATACAAATACAAACACATTTAATAGGTTATCTTTTTGGGTAACTATGATTTAATGTATAAAGGCTATGTCAACTATTAATTTTATAAAAAATATTACTACACTTTTTACACTTTTAATTTCAATCCATGTTTAGAAAGTAAATTAAATAAAGTTCACAATATTGTTTTCTTGCTTTTCTTGGAAAAAAGATTTTATTTTTTTAATTTTAAAAGGACAAAGACTTTAAAATATCTTTATACATATTTTTGCATTAATATTTTTGTATTAATTCAATTGGTTTGATTTTATTCAATAAATATGTTTAAGTAGTATTGAGATACAATCATAGGGAAGCATAAGAGCAAGAGTCTTATTACAAATGACATTTATAATCTTTAAATGTATCTTAAATCAAACAAAACCCCAGATGGTAAAGCTATCATTTATAAATCTTTTTCGCAAGGGTATTCCCCGCTTCGGTTCACCGAAACTAACTTGCGTTTCTGGTTCAACGTATAAATAATTTGTACCCTGACTTCCTTCCCCCCTTTTTTCCCCCGTTCGGACTACACTGTTTTTCTAATTTCACCCGCAATATCTTATTTCCTGGACAACGGCATGCCGACATCGCTGACAATTTGTCAGCTGCAAGAGGACCAGAGCATCTTCCGAATGCGCTACTTGGGCGAAATTGAATTCGGTGCCACTGTCAAAAATCTGACATCGGAAGTTGGCGTGTCACGTTCCATTTTCAGCAATTTCCCGCAACAAGTTAAACATGACACGGCATATGAGCGGAACTGTGAGTAGAGCAATCAAAATAAAAGGAAGCGGGTCGAGTTGTAATATTTAAGTTGGGCTTTCAACCAAGCCAAGTTAATCGCCGGTCCTACATCAAAATCCATATTGTCGTAGCCTGGCCAAAACTCAATTATGCCAACTGGCTAAGTGTACAATTCAATCAATGGCACAGGTGTCGGGCTTCCCATTCAGTCCATTTCTCTCCTCTGCTCAGGACCCATGATTCTGGCAATGCAATTTCCGAAACATACAGATAAATACACAGGAAAACCAATAGATTTGATGATTTCGATTGATAAGTTCGGGAATATTAATAATATTAAATAGATACGATTATAATTTTAAGATGATATATTTCTAAATTAAAATTGATACAATTAAAAAAAAAATTTGTTTATTTCGCAGTCTTATGATTCTAAATTAGAATTTCTAAAATCAAAGTAATATTTATACATCTCGTCCTTTTTTTTAATATTTTGCTTTCTTCTGTCTCGATTGCCAATAATTTTCTACATACAGTTAAGAGACTTGTAAATTTTGATATATTTTTGATATTATTCATTGAGTAAAATTAAAGTTTTTCCGTGTAGCTGAAGAAGTTGCCCAAGTTTAGTCCCCAATATTAATTAGTGTCATTGGGTTTTGGTCTGTGGATGCTAATTGAATTGGCTCTAACTTATCTGCAGATACGTTGGAGCAGTTGGCAAGTATTCGGCATCGGACGACTGCCAACGCCCAGCAGCTGACCTCCACGATAAATGGACTGCTCCAGCGACTGGAGGGCACCTGGTCGTCCCTGCAGCCCGCCTACAACGAGCTGAAGGAGTGGGCGGATGCCTACTGGAGTGTGGGTTGGATTGCCGGCACGGTGATAGTCTGGGTGATGCTCTTCATGCTGATGTCCTACTGCTGTTTCCTCTGCGAATCGAATGCCAAATCCGGAGTGGTCTTCTTTATTGCCGTAATGCTGATCTGCCTGGCCAGCATTTGTCTCACCATTTATGGGGTATTTTCCCTGGCTGTGGGCGGCAATGCCGAGGTCTTTGTCTGTCGATCTCTGTACGATCAGGACTACAACATGCTGGGTAAGCTGCTGGACAAGCCAGGTTACGCATACGCCCGGGAGCCCCAGAACGGCATCATCGGGGAGCTGTTGCGCCCCGCCGGCGTCAATCGGTCGGTGGTCAATGTGGGTCTCGGCCAGGCCCTCAGGTGAGTCCATGTCCACTAACCAACACGTGTGTATATCTAGAGTTCCCAGGTAGCCAAAGCCCAAAAATGCCAGCGTTGAAGTAACGAATTTTGTTATCCAATTACTTTGATACTGTACGTGCCTGTAATTTTGATTGCCCACCCAAAAAGACCGAGTCACCTTGTATTCTGTATGAAAATCGAAATATACACCAGTTTTATGGTTCCATCGATTAGCAGTTTCGAGGGAAATTAAGCAGACATGTTTGTACACAGAAAATTCATATTAAATTTGATGTTTAGGAAATGCCATATAGCCCATTTACAATTTCTTTCCCTTAGCAATATGATTTTTGTGGTAAAAATGTAAATTTGGACCCCTTTTTGGGATGCTCACCCTTTCGAAATGATTGACTGCACTTCCCAGAATCTCCTTATGAGCCAATCGAACTCCTCCCAAAAGCTCTTAATCGATTCCACTGTGATTACCCATTTCTGTGATTATTGTTGCCACTCTCCAACTTTTGCTATTCCGGACCCAACTTGAAACTTGGGCAACCACAACGCACTCCCTCAACTTGCCAAGTAATTCGGCTTCGAAGTCCCATCCATACCATTTGGAGCTCAAGGGTGCAAACCAGAACAAGCCGGAGAACAGGGAACAGAGCAGAGCGGCCCTAAGCCACAAAGTTTTGAAAGCCCAGTGAAATTTGGTAGCCACATGGCACTCAATTTTGCAGGGAACACAGCAATGCCAATTCAACTAGCCGCACGCACCACCCACTCAAAAATGCACCCACTTCACCCAGTACCACCCACTTGTAACCGCAAATTTTAAGCACGATTCCAATTATCCGGGAAGCTACAAAATGCACATGCAGGCGATAGGAGTGTGGAGTTTGAGTAGAGAGGGGTATAAATAGCCGAATTTGGCAGGACAAACCACCACCCACTACTCGCCACCCCGTAGATATTATGGGTATAACCGAGGTGGCTTCATCCAATCTTTTGACATTTCTTTGACAACCCACACACACACAGAGGCTGCGAGCAAAATCAAGCATCGTACAATGTCTTTCAATTGGATGCATTCGTGAATACCAGCAAAATAGCCGACTTGAGGCAGTTCCCCAAAGTGTCCACGGCCATCGATGCGATTTCCGTGTCCGGGCGAACGCTCCTCTCGCTCACGCAATCCGTCCAGAACATTTTGGAGAACATGCTGCAGACGTCCTCGTTCAATTTGACCACGTACCGCAGCAGTGTGGGTGCGCCCACGCCCGAAAAGGATTTGGCCACATTCATTGATCAGATGCAGCGGGTGGCCCTGCAGGTGAGTGCACCACCTGGTGGCTCCATGTTGAGCCCCCTCTCAAGCCCCCTGATTAGTTTCAATTAAAAGGGGGCGGCTACGTGAACTGCATAAAGCCGTAATTCAATTCACTCATCCGATTTGTGTCGCCAGATTCAGGATGTGGCCACGTCCTCGCGCATGACCACCTTGGGCAGCCGGTCCAAACGGCTGCAGGCCTCGATTCTCCAGCCATTGGAGAACCTGCAGAACGAGATACTATATCATCTGACGGCCCTGGAACTGCAAAGAGATCCCTGGGCCAAGCAGGTCAACCAGACGCTCAACCACCTGAAGAGCATCCAGAGCTACCTGGAGAACAAGGCCGGCGAGATATGCCACAATATGACGCGAGCTTACACAGATCGGTGAGATATGAATCTAGATATATTTATTACAATAGGGTGGACCAGTTTCTTAGGCACGAGAAATTATTCTAAGAACTTTTTGATATGTTCTTAGAGAAGATTTTATTGAATTTGACTTTAATTTGTATTTCGCTTAAGATAATTTAAAGTTAAATATTATGAAATGGGTGATTACTCTTGAGGTTTAGTAATCATACTAAATGTTTTAGGTTGTCTAATGCATTTTTAATTATTTTTTATCTTTCTATGAATTGTATGTGAAAATATGCAGCTTTCAACTGATATTAAATTTCCAATAAAGCCAACAAAATTACCCATAAATTAACTCAAAAATAAACCAATGCAAGTTATTATATTCTTTCTAGTATTTAAGTTTTATATTTTGATTGCCAAATTTATGAATTTAAAAATGTAGCTTCCAATTTTAAGCAACACTCAAAGCTTTATGCAAAACTAAAATACCTAAAATCTGACTATAGTTCACCAGAGTCACAAGCAGCAGAGTCCCAGAGATATTCGCCCGAAAGCACTCCCTCTCGAAATGGCTCCCATTTAGCCACTTTTCTGCCTGTGGCACTTGCAACCGAACTCTCGGTCTGTCTGCGTGTTTGACTTTTTTATTGTGTTTCTCTTGCCCCAAACAGGGAAACAAACAACTCAAGCAATTGTGGTAGTGCATTCGGGTGTACTGCACATAGTTTCCGGCTTTATCAAATAATTGAATGTCCTAATCGTTTGATTAAGTTTGCCAAGTGTCATGATTGTATTTTTAGTGTTTTTCCAAGTGCACTCTTACTTTGCCACACACACATTATGAGAGGTAAGTTGGTGAGGAATGCTAAATATTTTGCTGCCAGGACTTGAGAATGTCCGAATGTCTTTTGTTGCTTTGACCCACTGAAATTGTAGTTTGGAATTGTTTTAGTCACTTATGAACTCAAGTGCTCTTCAAGCGATAGGGCCAATAAATAATCAAATTGTCATTTCATTGTCGAATTGGTTTTCTTAGTATATCTAAGTATTTAATAGGATTGAAGAGATTGGCAGGGATTACAAAGAGGTTTTCAATTTATGTATAAATTGTTTTTAAAATACTTAAGGCTAATTGTTAAGCACCTAATACTCTTAGAGGCCACACTTCGTCTTGGAAAATATGATAAATATTTGTACCGCCACAGCCTGAAGGCCTACTTGACCACCAGTCGTGCCACAATGGAGTCCCAGCTGGGCGACACCACCACAAAGTGCCGACCCTTCTACGACACCTTCGACGCCAGCCGCACCTTCATCTGCCGCAACATGGTGGACTTCATCAACGGCCTGACCTTCTTCATCTTCCTCACGCTGCTCCTCTGGGCCATCGGCACTCCAGTTGGCCTGAATCTGATCACGGTCCAAACGCGGCTCAATGTGATGCAGGCCGCCCAGTCGCGCAGCAAGGGAAGGCAGCGGAGGAGCGACCGGAGTCCGGATCAGGAGCAGCGAAGCGGGAGTCGCGGGCGGAAGAAGCAACGGACGAGCAGTGCGGCGGCCAGCGGGCGGAGCGGCAAGAGGGAGCAGAGCCGGGAACGCAGCACCAGCAGCACAGCGCGACCAAAACCACCACTGTGAGTTAACCCTTCCAAGAAATATTCCCGTGTCTTAATATTTGTATTACACTATTGTTAAATTTGTTTGGAAAATGTAATTAAAAAAAAATAAAAAAACAGGCTTAAAAACCCTGATTATTATAATAATAATTGTTGATACCCTTCCCTCTATTAGGTCATTGAAAATGTGACCCACACACTGTATATTCCGGACTAGTCAAAATAGGTTGTCGGATTAGAAATGGTTTAAAAAAATTGTTTTTTAAATTTTAATGATCCATCGAAATAGGTCACTAATGAAACCTGAAAGTGGTATACCTACATAAGCTTGTATTATAATTGTCAATTAATCCCCATTAAAACAGAAATCCGGCTAAAGCATTACAATCCTAGATATAGCACTTTTGAGATAAGTTAAGATCTGATAGAAATTCTGATTGGTGACCCCGATCATATCATTAGCCCCTGTTCATATTCAATATTTTGCTTTCTTTGTGTTACAATTCTAATACCTAACCCTTCACAGAAGACGCACTGCCACTGAGGAAACCTTGGACCTGGCCGACGAGGACTCCACCCCATCAAGGCAGCAGCAGCAGCAACAGCCACCACGTCGCCAGGAGCAGAACCAGCGGGAATCAGACAGGGAGCGGGTGCGCGAGCGGGACCAGCGGAGTCGGGAGCGGGAATTGAGTCGGGGCCGTGACATGTCCGCCTTAAATACGCCGGTGCGCAGTCGCAGTCGCCAGCAGCTGTGAGTAGCTATCCTCCATCGAGACACCGCATCTCGAACTCGTTCCATCATATGGCATTTGCATTCTCATTTGCATCAGGCGCCACGATCCCGAAGATGACAATTGGGGCTCATCCAGCGGACCCAGTAGGGCCAACTCCCATGAGCGAGATCGTGAGTCCAGTCAGACTAGAAAGATTCTCAATATTTGGCAGTCGCGCAATAAGATCAAGACGCCACTGTAAGTCGAGGACCCTTAGCTATCCTTAGATATCCTCCCTTTCTGATTTGTCTACCCTCTGAACAAAAGTCGCCGGCAAGGCACTGAGGAATTCGACTTTGACGATGGCCAAGAGGATAGAGGGTGGCAGACCCAGACACAAAATCAGAATCAGAACCAGAACCACATTCAGATTCAGAGCCATTCCCATAACCAGTCCAGTGTCAGTCCAGAACAACGACCCGATCCGCGCGGCCATCGCTCCAATCTGCGTACTAAGGCCAAGTTGTAAGTGACCCCTGGTGACCCCGAGTCTCCGCCCCCCCACTCACTCTCTGCCCCACCCCTCTGTGCATGCCAGACGTAGTACCAATGCGGATAGAGCTAGCAGTGAAACGGCCCGGCGTCCCATTACTCCCGTGCTCAGCGTTAACCCGGACATTCCGGCCGCCATTCCGATGCCCAGGACGCCGATGCGTCTCAAGAGCAAGGTGTCGCTGACCGCCCGAGCTGTCCAGGACATTGTCAACAAGCGGAATCAGCGCCTGTGAGTGTCTCAGTCCTGGTACCCCGAAGAAAACCCATAGCCAGTTTGAAGATCACTGCACCTCCACTACCACACACCCACACCCATTAGCAATATCAGTATTTCTTCTCTGAGATATATACTATATATTAAAAACTAAACTTATTGGTATTCCCCACAGCCAACGCACCGGCACCGATGAATTCGACTTGGATGAAAGCGATGCCTACGGTGCTGGAAGCCATTTGGATGCGGACGTTGCGGCGTAAGTCGAAGTCTCATGAAAGTGTTACGGAAATCTCAAGATTTAAAGTTTTTTTGGAACCTTAAATTCCTATTCCATTATAATAAAAAAAACTTAGTAAGCTTTAAAAACAACAGTAGTGCTGCGAATGATTATAATTTTCTTTCACTATAGCCTTCCATATTATATAGAATATAAATTAAATATAGATTTTCACTTTAAAAGTGTCGATCTACAAATATGATAGGTGATATGATGATATGATGACTCAATGATCATATACAAATCTCGAAGGGCTTTCAATCAAATTGTTCTCAGAAGTGCAGGGTATAGTGTTCTTTTGCTTATTACCATGTTATTGACCAAGATATGAATGGAATTGTTACATGACCATAACGAAATTGATCTGTCAGCAGAAGTCCAATAAATCAAATAGCGAGAGCCACAAAGCCCATAATTTTTCAAGAGGCTAGCCAAGCCGAACGACCTTAGGTTTGCCTGAGATTTCTGTGACACCTAGACTAATGGAACAATGCAAAACTCCCCCAGTAACAATGGTTTTCGTGATCTTTCAGCGCCCGACGCACGCCGCCCAGGGGCGCCCCTCCGCCCCCTCCTCCGCCAGCGGCCGGCTTGAACAGGTTCTACCAACGTTATTAACCGTATTCTGTTGCCAATGAGTTTGTTTTTTGATTTTGACTTTTGGTTTTTTGATTGATTTGATCGAATCTTGTGCACATGCCAGAGACAAGAAAGTACCAACCAAAACACACACAAATTCTTATTGTGTTCACAGCGACAAAGTCTATATATTCTGAACTTACTTTCTCTCCCCGCACGGCCACCAAAATCGATAATCAATAATCAGTAGTGATCGCACGGTGCGCTGGAACGAGGACGAAACCGAGGACTTTGACTTCGAGGAGGTCGACGCACCGAAGAGTCCCATGTACTTGAGCCACAATCTCCATTGAACCCATCGAAGCCATCTCGAATATTGCACTTTGTTTTGTATTTCGCTCTTAGCACTCCCTAGATCTTAAGTGAACTGTAGCTTTAGTGGCGATCCAATATGTTTTAGGCATTTAACAAGCGTAAATAAATAAATAATCTGTAGCGAATACATTTGGCTCAAATGGGTTTCATATCCAATGTTCTATTAGTAACTCGTTAGCAATGCCAAAGATCGTGTGGAGTCTCTTGGTTTTATACATTATTTTAAGTGAAGTTCACCCGAAGAAGTTCACTGCCCTTCAGCTGGCTTCGAAGATCATTTTAGAACTATCCGACACCAATATGATATTTAGCCCGACCGCAATCGATTTGGCCTTGGCCCAAATTTACCTGGGAGCCGCCGGAGAAACTGAAACCGAGCTGAAGAATGTCTTGGGTTTCCCCGGGAAAACCAAGTCAGAGATCATGGAGACCTTTCAACGAATCAATCCCCACCTTTTAATAAGCAGTCGAATGTTTGTAGCAAATGGAATACCTATCCTACCAAGCTATCAAAAAATGTCGAGGAAATACCTCAATGTCGATGCCGGGAACATGGATCTGAATTTCCAGGGTGCCAGTAAAATAAACCAGTGGGTGTCATCTAAAACCAAGGGCAAGGTTGTGGATCTAATAGACTTTTCAATGCTGGATGATGCAACGAAAATTATTCTCGTAAATACCGTCAGATTCGTAGGTGATTGGAAGATCCCTTTGAAAAGAGCTTCAACGGGCAACTTTTATTTGCCGGACGAGAGACGCTCGGTTGCCATTAGAATGATGGACCTTGTGGGAAATTTCAGATACGACTTTCAAGACAGATTAGACTCTCATGTGGTAATGATTCCCTATGGCAACTCCAGTTTATCTATGCTCTTGATTGTGCCAAAAACTTTCCGCGGAATCCGGAAGGCGGAGGACAATCTAAGGTCCCTCGATTTAAATAGTTTGAATTTAAAGAAGCTTCAAGTCTCCTTGCCAAAATTTTCGATTAAATACGACCAAGATTTGGCGCAGCCATTAATTGAACTGGGAGTAACGAACATATTCAACGACGCCGATCTCTCTGAACTTACCAAATCGAAGGAAAAAATAAGGATCGACAGCATACAGCACTCGGCCTTCATTAATGTGGATGAAAGAGGATCCAGGATATCAGCAGCCGCAGGTTCAGTATTAGCCTTATCTCTATGTTGGTATTGCTTTAGAATCTTTCAATTATATTTCAGGTGATGAATTATTAATATCTGCTCGAGGAAGAAAGAAAAGGAGAGTTTCGGACTTTGGTGGACTAATGGTTACTTGCAATCGTCCTTTCCTTTTTGCCATCGTTGAGAATACGAAAATATTCTTCTTTGGGCGATTAAGTCGTCCCGAATAGAATAAAATATGCATTCGCAATAAGTTTGTTGCTTGCTTTAGTTCTGGGCTGGTTATCAATATTATACATTAGCCTTCAACACAGTGAGACAGTTTTTCACACCGATTTGGGTTCATGTTATGTTCGACTTGAACTGATCAGCATTATTGGTGATGTGAACTGAAAGTAATTGCTTCTATATTTAAGCATGTCGCCATAGAAAAGGCTTTTTAGAATTGCGATTGATGAGGCATAGAGTGATCTGTGTGGTGGCTATTAACAGTTCAAAATTTGCCAACTAATGTTTTCAAAAGTCACAGAATTCGCTTAAATTGGCGGTTTATTTAGTTTATCGAATCGTTTGGATGTGTCAATGAGTGGGTCCTGTTTACTTCTTCTTCAGGAAGGGGCTGACGATGGCCGGAGCCGAGTAGGTGGTGATGGGTGCGGCGTAGGCGGCAGCAGGAGCGGCATAGGTGGCCACAGGAGCGGTGTAGGCCGGAGCACTGTACACCGAGGCGGTGTAGGGAGCGGCAGCGGCGTAGGTGGAGTAAGCAGGGGCAGCGGCGGCATAAGTGGAGTAGGCGGGAGCGGCGGCAGCATAGGTGGAGTAGGCGGGAGCGGCGGCGGCATAGGTTGTCACGGGTGCACTGTAGGCCACAGGAGCAGCAGCGGCGTAGGTGGCGGCATAGGTGGCCACCGGGGAAGCAATGAAGCCAGCCTGGGCGGCGGCGATGCAGAGAGCCAAGCAGATGAGGAACTGAAAAGAGGCAAAATTGAATCCTTTAATGGCTGATCATCCTGAATGGCCAACTGTTTCTCACCTTCATGTTGATTTGGTTGTTTGGGTTGGTTGGTTTGTCAGTGACTGATGCTTTTGACTAAAATTCTCCAGCATTTTATAGGCCAATTGTCGCCGCATTGCCAAAACGGGTTTCCGGCTTAGGCAGCCCAAATACAAAAATCTAAATCAGAACACAATTGCGTCCGCAACGAGATTTCTGCCTGGTAACGTTCAATGAACGCGGATGCCGCGCCTTTACGCCCTCAGATGTTTGTCGGGAATTAACAGCCAACGGCGTGTCAAATGGATTACTCTTTTCCAGCAACGAGCATTCGACAACTGAAATGGACAGAATTACGATTCTGATTACTGATTGTTGGAACATGTTAAGTGATTTTGTGGCACAGTTCTTGCTTACCTCTCAAATAGGATTCCCTTTTTAGCTACTCCGTTTATCTCTGGTCACTCAGTATTATTGTCCTAAATAATTAACTATAGATTGGCTCGAGTATTTGTGAAAACTTAATTGATAGTTAAGATTAGCTAGTTATTTGGTAATGACTAGACATATTTGTAAAATTCAAGTTTGTTGTGCACTAAGCAGGAATGTTTACAGAAGTTAAGCTTTACAATAAATAGTTTTATGTTTACGGAAGTTGTGCTTTACCAGACTTGAGTTACAATAAAAAGTAATAAATCTTAGCCTACAACTTTGGTTCAAGGCACTTTGAATTATCAAATAAAAAACCCTACGCTGGTCTTTCCGTCAAAGAAGATTTCTTAAGTAACACAGAAAGCGGCTTTTTGCGCTTTACATCGATCTCGTAGAGCGCCAGTCCCAGTTGATGGACGAAAGAACTGAACTGCTTGTTCAGGTAGGCAAAGCTCAGCGCTGGCGGCTGCTCCACGGCACAGGTGCCCCGGAGATCGTCGTGCGCCCAATGAGGGGCATCCACATCGCAGGGATGCCTGCCTTGCAGGCGGGGAAATGCCTCCGTGGAGAGATGTGGGTAGAAGACGTTGATTAACTCGAAGTTCAGGTAGCTGCTGGCATTGGAGTGCACCAGTGCCTCGTGCAGATCTGCACTCAAGGAGGCCGGAATGGCCAAGTACAGTTTGTAGCGCAAGCGACTGGGTCCCGACTGTTTCACTTCGCAGTTGCCACTAATAAGTTTCACCTTCTGCAGCAGGAGGTCCAGGGAAAGTCCTCCATACTCGTACATGTAGAAATCCCGAGGGCGACGATATCGCTGATGGGTCTGCCTGTTGAAATGCATCACTCTCGAGCTGGGAATGTTGATGAGATGTAGAGGCACACTGTATATGTGCGATGTTATCAGATGAACATGAGTGGCCGCCGGCTTGGTGGCTATTACATGCGACATTTCCGCCGCCAATGGATAAACGCCCGCTTGATGGATGAAGCCGAAGAAGAGGGTCAGCGCCACGTTGCTCACGTACCAGATCCTCAGCAGGTAGGGTCCCGAAGCTTTGCTGGAAAGTAGTCTGTCGTAGAACCATCGCAACAGCGGGTGATCCTTTTGGAAGGGATACTTGGCACTGAATCCTGTGATCAGCTTGGGAGCATGTAGCAGCAGTAGGGGAAAGGTCACGGGCAGCAGGAACCGTGGCTCCTGATGGTTGATTAACGAAAGAAAGAACAGCGGCACAAAGATGGCCCCCGACATCAAGGACACGATGCTCTGGAAGCGCGGCAGCACTTGGTATTCCGCCCGGAAGAACCTGAGTAGCAGCTGCGCAAAGGCTCCCAATGAAGCCAAAGCCAAAACGTTGAAGAGCATTGGCATATTGACCATTAGGTGGACATAGCAAGGGTGCACTCCATGGCTAGCTGTCTGTGCCGAATCCAAATTGGCTTTGATGAAGTTCCAGGGCGTGAAGACGAAATTATCGATGCTCAGGTGCATCATGTGCAGTTCTCCGAGAGTCAAATGTTGATAGTACAAGGAGTCGCAGAAGATGAAGATCGCCAAGGCAGGCAGTGAGCACAAACAGAAGAGCACAATCCTCAGATTAAAGTCCCGGAAGGTAACGCTCCTGGTTCCCATGCCTCGCAGCAGCCAAAAGAAGACCATGGGTGCTCCGAACAGCAGGAAGGTGGGTCGATTGAAAACCCCAGCCACACAGATGGTGGACATGGTCATCAGGTGTTGCAGATTGTGCGCCGGCAGGGAGTTCTTCAGCTTCCAAATCCGCACTCGCTCGCTGATGGACTCCGCCTTGTCGTACTTCTCCTCGAGGAACTCCTTTTTGTAGACCACTGTATTGGTGCGCAGCATGCATTCGGATACCAAACAGAGCAGCCAGGAGCACATGGCCATTTCCAGGCTGTTGGAGAAGGTGCGTGTGCCGAAGACGAGCAAAATCCAGGAGCTTCCCAAGGCCAAAAGGCGGATTTCGAAACGAAGTCCATACAACCGGCAAATGCGGTACAAGCAGTAGTCGTTGGAATAAGAAATCAAAGTGTAAATCAGGCGGGGAAACACCACATAGGTGTAGGTACCCAGGAGCTCCAATTGCCACCCAGCTTTCAAGCATTCGGCGATGAATTCATAGAAACTCCAAGGAATTCGAAGCAGCGCAAAAGGAAGAACTATTGACCTCACTGGCAAAGAGTTGTTGAACTCCCAGGCGCGCGTGTGTTCCAACCGAAAGTGATCGCCTGTAAAGTTGGGGATGTAGTAAATCTTAAAAGGGGGTATAATATCCCAAACAGTACTCACCCGTCATCACCTCCACACTTTGGAAAAACTCATCCGGATGCACATAACCCAGTTGGGGCACGAAAACCAATAGCAATCGCAGTGCCGCAAAGCAAAAATATGTGCTCAAGTGCCGGTCGCCGGGCGAGCGATTCTGCCAAAGCTTTGTCAAGCGCATTTCATGTAAATTATATTTTTTAACTATCAAAACTTTTAGAGTTTTTCGTTTTATTCTTTGTCAATCGACAAAAAATCAACAAAAATTTATTTGTTTTGCCAGCGCATTTGTGTGAATGGCACCTAAGTGTGACCATAGCTGGACAAGCAGAAAATACTCTTTCAGGACAAAGTTCAATGCCTCTTAAACTGCATTAAGTAAGTTGGAGAGGCTCTGAACTCTTGGGCGGTAAAGTTTGGGAGGAACTGGGGTTTTGAATTTAAGACAGATCAATTTCACAATTTTATGCAAATAAAAACAAGGTTTTTTCGGCTTTCAACCAACTTGAAGCCTTATATAAGGTCGAGAAAATGGTTCTTATGTCATTAGATTAACAAATTCTACTTTATTGGAAATTATATATTATATTATAAATTATAATTATTACTTTTTAACTAAACATAGAAGCACACAAAAATAAACGTAATATAAGTATTCGCTAAACATTGTTAAAAATATCTCAAATATTTGTTAAATTTCTTAAAATGTTTGAGGTATCAAAATACCAAATCTTTTTTAATACAAAGTTATTTAAAAGAATGTATATGCCTACTCGTTCATTGATTATCGGTTATTGAAAAACTTATTGAACACAATTTTATTTGTACAAGATTGTTATCTTTCTTATTGCGGTTTCTTTTGATTTTATCCGGAATTGGTTTTGCTAATCTGCAAAATTTATTAACATATTTTTGAATGGATTCTCGCCTTGGTTTCTATTAAGCGATAAGCGTGGGACTTAAATGTTTTTCAACCGCAGACTAGCGTTCAGTCTGTTTTGATATAAGCTCGAATCATGAACACTACGCTCCCGGTTTTTGCCCTTTTTTGGGTAATATTTTGCATAATTCCTTTAGCTCATTTGTTGACAATAGAAGAATTCAGAGTTTACGTTCAGCTAAAGCAGCAGTATTGCGGAATATCAAAGTTTAATCCAATTAAAAATAGTAAAGGGATGCCCTTCCTGATGTCCCAACCTTGGATGGCCTTAATCTATGCAGAAAAAAATATAAATGATTGTCACTGCGGAGGCACACTTATCTCAGAAAGTAAGTATTATTACAGATCAAGAAGTAAATTAATCTAAATACATGTTTTCTATTTAGGTTTTGTTTTAACTTCCGCTCATTGCCTGGCATTTTGTCCCCCATCAAGCGAGTGAGTAAAATATTTGTTTAAATTGAATGCTCATTTTTAATATTAAAATAATTCTTTTATTAAAAAGATTTAAAGTTCGTCTGGGAGGAAAAAACTTAACGACCGCAAAAGATTGCAAATTGTACGGCCAAAAAACTAATTGTGCACCATTGGTGGAAGAGTTTTCTGTAAACAGAACTATTTCCCACGATAATTTTGTATATAACCAACTTGGAAATGATATAGCTCTGCTCAGATTGGACCGAAAGGTGGTCTTTAAAGGTTGGTAACACAAAATACCATGCCCTATATAGATTTACCATAACCTAATTTTATTTTTGCAGATCACATTCGACCGATTTGTCTACCTCTGTCTCCCGAAGTGCAAAAGTCCACTTCGTTTATAGGTCAATCCTACATATCTCTCAGATGGAAACAGACCGGGAAAATCGTGGAAGGCACTCTAAATGAGGAAAATGTGACTACGGAGCAGTGCCCTGTGGATGCACATCAATCGTTTCTTTGCACCACCGAAAACACTGAATGCCACGAAAACTCAGGAGGACCACTGATTCGATGGGGAAGGTACCTTAGCTCCACCCGACAGATGGTATTTGGACTGGCCAGCCATGGAAAAGGACCCTGTGGTAAAGGTCAGAAGGCCTACTACACAAATCTGTCCCTCTTTATGCCCTGGATACTTAAGACTCTAGCTGAATTTTCAACTTTTTAAGAAAATTATAGAATAAAAACAAAGATTAGTACATAAGGCAATAACTTTATTTAGTTACAAAAAAGTTCCTCTAAAAAGTAAAATCTGACTTTTGACCAAATTGAATTTAATTTATCGATGAATATTCACATAATGTTCCAATTAAGTTCCAAATCTAGAAATCTTTCTTAAGTCTCTGAGATAAGACAATTTCTAGTAGAAAATACGCACAGTAAAACTATAAATCTCAGAAAGATTTTATAGAATTTATTTTGCCAGTATTTAAATAAATATAATTAAAGCGTTGTGTTAATACTCAGAGCCTAAGATAAACTTGGTATTCAAGATTAACCTGTGTTTACACTCATAGCAAAATTAACCCTAAAAACAAGAAATTCGCCTTAATTTTGACTTCAAAGGCATCGCACCTTAAATTTTAGGGTAAAATTTTCTAAAATTAAGGGCGTTCCTTTCTAAAATCTAAGGCAAAGGGCCCTAAAAACAAGAAAAAGTTTTCTAAAAAATAGAAAAATATTTCTTAAAATTAGGGCATCTAACCATAAATTTTAGGGTATTTTTTCTAAAAATTAGAAAAAATGCGCCTACATTCATCATGATGTAATTTTTCATTCAGGATTTATGTATGTATGCATATATGTACGTATATGATTTAAGCACTTCGCTTTTCATTTAGAAAAGTCACAAAGTTTGTATTAGTAATGCGCACTAATGAATTGCCAATATCGATTTCAACTGTAATTCTGTGGGGAAAGATAGAGAGAGAATTAGTACAATTATGATTTATTTCAGTTCTTACAAGTAAAAATCCGATAAGTTTCGTATCCGAAAAAACTTATAATTTTATTCGTCCGTCGGGGGTGAGATTCGAACCCAGCTCTCCCGCGCGTGAGTCCAAAGACATTAAATGGAGCCACGGTCGCGCACGGAGAACGCACGGCAAACCAAAGACTATATGATGGGACGTTTGCGAAGAATATTAGTTTTAAAAAGTTTTTAGAACTCGTTAAGTCGCAACTGTGAAAGTCGAAATATTTAAAATAAATTTTCTAAAATGATATTTCATATTTCAAAAAATATTTAAATTACTTTTCAATAAAGGGTAAAACCTTTAGTCGTTCTAAGCATTACTTCTCATCTGTGTTTATACACAAGTAAAAAAAAAGAAAAAAAGAAAGATGTCGGCAGCTGAAATTGAACTTGCGGTGCTTAGATTTCTGGTCAGACATT
The DNA here is from genome assembly GCA_018153365.1 of Drosophila fuyamai. Taxonomy (NCBI): domain Eukaryota; kingdom Metazoa; phylum Arthropoda; class Insecta; order Diptera; family Drosophilidae; genus Drosophila; species Drosophila fuyamai. The sequence continues at coordinate 5,891,071 of JAECXW010000758.1, forward strand.
CTAACCCCTAGGCTACTCGGACAGGGTTAGAACAATTTTATGGTCATTTTAGAAAATAATTCCTATGTTATAGAAAATATTTCTATATTGTGGGATTAATTTTTATTTTTTAGAAAATATTTCTATATTTAAGAAAACATTTCTATGTTTAAGAAAGCGTTTCTATTTTTTAGGGTTATCGAATTTTTAGGGTTAATTTGAGAAAATTTTTCTATATTTTAAGGTAAATCATTTTTTAGGGCAGAATTTCTAATTTTAAGAAAAAATTTCGAAAAACAAGTGCCATTTTTACTAAAATATAGAAATTCTTTCTTGGATTTAAGGCGAGTTTAGTTTATGGCGACAATTTCTACATTTGAGAAACACTTTCTTGATTCAAGAAAAGTTTTCTTGTTCTGAGAAAAAAATTCCTTGAAAATAGAAATCTTTTCTTGGATTTAGAAAAAATAAAGTTTTAAGGCGAATTTCTAAAATTTAGGGTTAATTTTGCTATGAGTGTATATGCTTATTATGTAAATATAAAAAATCCAATAAAAAACCGAAGCAGTAAGGGCTTTTAATTGCAGGTGTTAAACTTATAAGCATACTTCCATTAATCACAAAACATTTGTAAATAAATTATTGATGCACTACTCAGCAGCTTGGATCGACCACCTGATCAAAGGCAATCCATTAAGACCTCACGCCTTCCGTTTATTCCGTTTATAATAAATGTGGAGCCGATGACGTAGTTTGCGGCTTTTGTAGGAAATTCGATGTCGCATTACCGTTATGTAAGCGCAGTTTTGTGGCAAAATAGTTCAGGAACGCACATTCAGCGATGATCCGCTGACGTGGGTGGTTGGCTGGTGAATAACACCCATGGTACATCTCTATCCCGGATCATCCATTCACAGACAGAGCGTCTAAAGGGAAAAAAGCTACATCAGCTCTGCTCTTCATCAACTACAAGATCGCCTACCTCAACCACAGAAAACGTGTGCAGCCGCTGGCGACTCCAGATAATATTATATATGTACATATACCCCACAAAACCCCCGATCCGCGAATTATAGTGCCGATGGCGACTCGCAATTACGCTGATTTACCCACTTGACAAACCGAGTAGCATGTGCGCGCTACGCTCTCGCAATCTCCGCTCGCAATAATTAGCAAATAAGTAAACAAAAAGTTTAATTAAACTCTATAAAAAAGCACTTAATGATTCTCAATAAAATCAAGTGATCACATAGAAGCCCGTGACTATAAAAATCAGATGGCTGCCGCTTTTCAATGGGTAAACAACTCGGAATTATCCGCAAGTTAACTTCCCCGAAAGTCTGTTTGCAACCAATCGAAACCGATTTCAACTGAATTCAACTATCTTTTAAGTTAACTGTGATTGCCATCTGTTTTTTAGTGGAATTATAAATAATTTCTGTATAAATCTAGACGAATTCAATCAAAACAATCGACTCGAAAGTGTTAAGTGAAAAGTGAGGGTGATCCTGAAAAATATAAAACAAACAAACGAAATAAATATAATAAATATAATAACAAATCCGTGTACAGAATAGTATAAAAACCTTTAACTTCCCCAACTACAAATATGTATTATTCTAACTTATAAGGAAATTAACGGAAAAGATAAGTTTAAAATGAGCTTAAATTTATCAAACACAATTAAGTAAGGAGATTTATATGCAATTAAATTTAAAAAAAAAAAACACGGATTTTAAAATACATTCAATGGAAATTAAAAATATATTTTCGGCCTATAATCAACACAATTAAAACTAATTTTCTTTGATGTGGTGATGTGCTTTATAAAACTACAAATAATTACCACAATAACATCCGCACAAATAATTATCCATAATAATCCAAAATAAAATGTAAAGTGGCTAAAATAATTTGCTGATAAGCAAAGTAAACAATATCAGTGAAATAATTACCTAAATACTTTAATTGTCTCTATGACTTCGCTTTACTTTACTACATAATATAATTTCCGCAATTATCCATTCCAACTCGAAACTGAATTAGTGAAATGGAACTTTTGCTCTTGTCAATCGGCTGGACAGTATAGTAATGTGGCAACCATTTAACAACACAAACTAGGCGCTCTTAATGGGCCACGCCCACAGCAACGCCCACTTTCGGGGAGGCAGGGGGCGGGCGTTCAATCAACTTCGATGAGCAACAGTTTGCTGCAATTTAAGTTACACTTTGCCACCTGTCCACGAGCCCCAAGTTGGGTTGCCCTAGCCTCCAACCCCAAAAAAGGATTCTTCGAGCACAGCAAGCCAAGCCGAAGGATACTCGGCTCGTCGTCCTGCCGACGACTCCTTGGCGCCCGCCTGCGCAGCGAACGTATAAAAGGACGGCTCCGGCCGCAGGATTCATCAGTTGGCCCAAAGGAGCGGCGCGCGTCTCTCAAATCGGACGCATGGAAGTCCTCAAAATTTAAAATTTGTGCAGTGCCTTGGACATTATTCAAAGTGCTTAATTCAGAGTATAAGTGGCAACTTTTTTAGTTTAATAGCCTGCGGTTGTACTGGGAAATACATTTTTTATACAGTTTAATTCTAACAAGTAAGTATTAAAAAATATTTTTCACACCGAAAACAGATTCTTTTAAAACATTTATGTATTTAATTAAATCTTTCTAACAATAAAGTGATACATACTACATGGTTTATAAAAATTAAATAAATATCGTATATTTTATATTTAATTCTAGTCAATTTGCAATTACTTTTAATTTCCATCAAATGTAAAAATTGATGAAAAGTAAATATTCAGTATAAACTAAAATGTATTTTATAGTTGCTTAAAATAAACCAATGTTCTATGACCAAACAATTTTTATAACAATCAGCACTATTTCCATTAGTTACATGTGATGTATTTTGTGAAGCTTAATTCAAAAGTTCCTTTCCTTAAAAGTTAATATAATTTTAAACATGGCAACGTTCGTAGACAAAAGTATTAAATCCTAATACAAGAAATTGAGCTTTTATGTTTTTTTTAAAATTATTAATTAAAGTTCTTTCAATACGTACATCTGCTAAATATCTATTGTGTAGCATCTGGCAGGCATTCTTCTTATCGCAAAGTGTCTTTTGATTGTTTCGAATTTCGCTGGCCTGTATTTTCAGCCACTTGTCTTATCAAACGCCTCCCATTTGGAAATTCCATCTGTGGTCCGTCGGCACATGTGTTCAACTTTCTTTATCTTTATCTGCTGTTTGGCTTCGCGTGTGTGCCACAATTAAATGGCAATTAAAAATTTATGCAAAGGGGTGTCTGAAGCCCCTGAATAAGATCAAGGCTGCAATTGTTTTCATTGGGAATTCATTTGGCTAAGTGAGATTCGTTAAGAACCATGGTTCAATTTAAAATGTAAAAGTGTGACTCAAGGATAAACCTTTAAAGTGATAAAGGGAACACAATTGCCAGTCCTACGGAAATGGCAATATTTCACGACATTGACATTGAAAGGATTTTTGGTGGCCATTAGTGTGGTTTAAAGGACACCGCGGCTATTTTAATTCACAATTCAGTAGGGCCTGCAGTGAGGGGCATTTAAATTTGACAATTTATTGAACATCTCCCAACTATTTACAAAAATCTGTGAATTTTAATGCTTCCCTGGGGCAGAAAATCGAAATCGCATGCCAATAAATGACCATCATTAGCCATGCCCCATTTAATGCGATTGTTTAACTTCGGTTCCAGTTATTGGCCAGTCGATACAGCGAGTCCAGCATGTGAAGAGTCGAGGGAAAAATGCAATTTCCACGACCACAGCGCTAAACGGGCCGGAAAAGCGGAAAAGCGAAGGGATTGCAGATTGCAGGTGGCGTCGTGAAAAGCCGCAAATAGAGCGCAGTTTTTGCTTTTTCTGGCCCCCGGACTGAGTTCAGAGTTCGGCTGGCTAAGCTAGTGCCCCGATCGGCGTACACTGCCACGCCTCCAGGCACCACGCCCCCGCCCCTCAAACGCCCCCCTCACGGCAACATGGATCGCAGCGGGAGTTCCGATTTCGGAGGAACAGCTGCCACGACGGGCCGCTCGAATCCCGCTCCCTGGAGCAACGACAAGGAGTCGCCGAACAACGAGGACGACTCCAACGAGGACGACGGCGACCATGCCACACCCGCCAAGGTCACCGATCCACTGGCCCCTAAACTGGCCAACAACGAGGTGAGTTCTCCTGGCTGAAAAATATCATAAAACATAATTTAAATCTGAGGAATATAATAAATTTCATTGACTAACAAAAATAATAGTTTTATTGTTTGATTTCGATTATTGGTTTTTGTTTCTTTAAAAAACTTATTTTATATTAACATAAAAAAGTATATAAATTTATAGTGTCCTCTTACAAGTTTCAAATGAAAACGTTTATTAATAAACTACTAATGTTAGATTTTAAATTAGAAATTATGGGATTCCGCAACCTGAGTTCTATGAACTTCAGTAAGTTACTTAAAAACAATCGATTTCAAGCATTTAAATGTTATTTCAATGAAAACAAAAATTGTAAAGTAGATATTTACTTAAGGCTCTGTTCTATAGCTCTTAGTAATTATGGGCTAAAAATGTCGCTAATGATCTTGTGGTAAAGATTATATAAAATAATGATATAAAATAATGATCTCTTCATTTTGTGATTATATTATATTTTTGTTATTTGAAATAAAATTCCAACTTAAATTTGATTAATATTCCGAAAAATAGTTTAATAAGGATACATTATCATATTTTGTACCTGATATTAGCGCATTTTGGTTGTGTCCGTGACGGAGAGAACTCGAGAAACGTGGGGCCAAAAAGCCGAGTTCCTGCTGGCCGTGATTGGCTTCGCCGTCGACCTGGGAAATGTTTGGCGATTTCCGTACATCTGCTACCAGAATGGAGGTGGTGCCTTCCTTGTGCCCTACTGCCTCTTCCTCATCTTCGGCGGTCTGCCCCTGTTTTATATGGAACTGGCTTTGGGGCAGTTCCATCGGTGCGGCTGCCTCAGCATTTGGAAACGCATCTGTCCAGCCCTAAAAGGTGAGTACAAAATCGGGGATCCCTACATGTGGGCCCTAAAAAATGATAAGTCAATAAATTTGAAATGGCCTTAGGCCTTCGCATATAATGCAAGATTAAATGGCAATTTAAATGAATTACAAATATTGGGTTTTAGTCGCAGAATGTAAAAACCTGATTGCATATTGAAATCTATAAAGGCGTTCAATATTTGCGCAGAGGACTTTTCGCCTCGGGCGCAAGCATTTTGTAATGAGAAATTAAGTATACGCAGCGTGGCTCTGTGAAATTCATATAAAACACAAAACTCGTGTGTTGTTGATGTCTGATATTTTACACTCGGCCGAGCATTATTGTCTCAGGCAGATTCCGAGGCCACCCGCACTTGTTGGCCGCACAAAGGACCAAAGTTTCCTGTTTTTCTTTTTTTTTTGGAGAGGCGGGAGGGTGGTATTCAAAAAGAAGGAACAGGGGGGGGGGGGCGGGGAGACCATTGTGTGTGCCTGCGACATTATCAAGCAGTGAAATGGATAAGAGTCACCAGTTTTGTTGCAACAATTAACGACTTATTCAAGCGGAACGCACAAAGCCCAAATCAGGACCTCCATCCGGGCTCAAGGCCCTAATTAAATTGTCCTCAAATTGATTTACACCAGCAACGGCGATGAAAAGCCAGCCACTGGAGGGGAAGTCCTATTCAAAGTTTTGCATATCGAGTTGATAATTCCATTAAGTGACAAACAAAATGTATGGCCTGCTCCAGTGGATTTGCTGCTCGCTTAAAGTCCGCTCAAACTTTTGCCAAGTCACTTTGTCTAGGCCAAATCCCCCTCCAACTGGCTGCCTCGTAAAAAGTCCGAAGGCAAACACCACTTTGTGGCAGTCATCATTTGCTCAACAAGTGTTTGCTTTGGCAAACCTTTTGCCGAGCGACTCGAAATGAATGGAAAGCAGCCGGAAAGCAAAGCGAGTGGAAAACTTAAAGGAGGCTAAATCACGTGACGTGTCTTATTGGCCTCATAAGTAAACGGACGGAAAAACACAGAGGGTGGTTTGTATAAAAGATGAAACCTGCAAATTGTCACGCGGGAATATAGAGTATTCCAATTGCTTTTCCGATTCTCCTTTGGCCGTTTTCAATCAGATATATTGGCATTCCCAGGCCAAGTTAAGCTGGCTGTTAAGTGCTACCTGTTGATTTGCGAGCTTCGCAGTCTTGTTAAGAGAGCAATCAAGGAAATTAATGAGGATAATAGGGGTTTTAAAGGAGTATATCTGAACTGATTAAGTTAAGACTCATATTGGTAGAGTTTCTGTTTTAAATACTGATGATTTCATAACATTAGATAGCAATAAAATCAATAAAATTTAGATCAATTTCTTAATAGGTGTTATTAAACATTAAAGGAAAACCAAAAACTTTTTAAATATTACTTTGAAGATAGTATAATACAATAAAAACATTTGAACATTTTAAGATGCACTTTTAAGTAAATCTTATATTAATCAATGGTACTTTTCTCTAACGTAAATTATATATATATAAATTTGTGTATTTTTCCAACCCTTTAAACATTTTCAGGTGTTGGCTATGCGATCTGCCTGATTGACATTTATATGGGCATGTACTACAACACTATTATTGGATGGGCGGTTTACTATCTCTTCGCCTCGTTCACATCCAAGTTGCCGTGGACATCCTGCGATAATCCATGGAATACGGAGAATTGTATGCAGGTGACCAGTGAAAACTTCACGGAATTTGCCACCTCACCAGCCAAAGAGTTCTTTGAGTGGGTATTCCTTATACTTATATCCTTAAAATCATATCCCTAAGTAATTGTTTTACAGGCGAAGAGTGTTGGAGAGTTACAAAGGCAATGGCCTGGAATTCATGGGTCCAGTGAAGCCAACTCTGGCACTTTGTGTTTTTGGGGTCTTTGTCCTGGTTTACTTCTCACTTTGGAAAGGAGTGCGAAGTGCCGGAAAAGTTGTGTGGGTCACAGCATTGGCTCCGTATGTGGTTTTGATAATCCTTTTGGTGCGAGGAGTTTCTCTGCCTGGCGCATATGAGGGCATCATGTATTACTTAACGCCCGAGTGGCACAAGCTGAAGAACTCGAAAGTTTGGATTGACGCCGCATCGCAGATATTCTTCTCTTTGGGTCCTGGCTTTGGCACTCTGTTGGCTTTGTCCAGCTATAACAAATTTAATAACAACTGCTATCGCGATGCCCTCATCACGAGCAGCATCAACTGCCTGACCAGTTTTTTGGCCGGCTTCGTCATCTTCTCCGTTTTGGGGTGAGTTTACGATATAATTTAGGATTTTCAAATAAATCATTCTTAAGGTTAAGTTATATATTTCATAAATATTAACTTGAACATATAGTTACTATAGAGATTTTCTAAAGTAATTGATAATGAGTCCATGATAAGGAGTAAATGTCTACTCCTTTTAAATTGGTTTACTTTTTAGATTACAGATAATATTTATTACATAAATGAACTATTAAATTATAATACAATCTTTCAGTATATGATGTATTCCAGATAGAAATAATATAATAATATTATGTATTTTTTTCTCCTCTATAGCTACATGGCCTTCGTGCAAAAGACCTCCATCGACAAAGTGGGCTTGGAGGGTCCCGGCCTAGTGTTCATCGTCTATCCGGAGGCCATTGCCACAATGAGTGGTTCGGTGTTCTGGAGCATCATCTTCTTTCTGATGCTGATCACCCTGGGATTGGACAGCACCTTTGGCGGACTGGAGGCGATGATTACGGCCTTGTGCGATGAGTATCCGCGAGTGATTGGCCGGCGAAGGGAGCTGTTCGTCCTGTTGCTCCTGGCCTTCATCTTCCTGTGCGCCCTACCTACGATGACCTACGTGAGTATTCCAGGCCGTGATTCGGTTAATTAACTCCTAAGCACGGCTAATACATATGCATGCCTGTCCAACTGGCCCATTTAACGCTCCATCTAGCTGATAGCAACCCCTGTTTAAATATGCCAGCTAGAAGTCGATGGATTGCCGTGTTAAGTGCTTTTTATCGTTCGCCAGTTAATCTCACTCCCTTGGCTCTCATGCATTTTTATCACCTGTCAAGAGCAGTGGGCATGTTTGCCTTCAACCCGGTCAAACAACCACCGATGTGTGGCCAGTTGCTCCTGCAGCCAGCGAAGTTCTTCCTCCCGCCACTTTATCTGATTACATTTGAAATTGTAATTTGCCGCCTTCTTTATTTCTGCCTGTCCTGGTCACTTGAGCACTTGGAGTGACCAGTATCGGTCAGGGGATCAAGCTATTCAATAACTCAGCCCACAGCCATTAATCAGTGCCAGTTAAGAGGGAATCTGTTGATTGGAGATTTGGTCCTGGGTAGTCTAAGGTGTTATGATATGGCTGAACTTAAACAAAGATGGGAAAAACTTGGGAAATACATAATGATGATAACAAAATTATACAAAATACAGACACTAGAAATCAACCCATTTGGTTTGCCTTAATATTACAATGCCAATTGGAATTGGAGACCTAAAAATCTATATCCTTTCAGGGCGGTGTGGTGCTGGTCAACTTCCTGAATGTCTATGGACCTGGATTGGCCATACTTTTTGTGGTCTTCGTGGAGGCAGCCGGAGTATTTTGGTTTTACGGCGTAGATCGCTTCAGCTCGGATGTGGAGCAGATGCTGGGCAGCAAGCCAGGATTATTCTGGCGGATCTGCTGGACGTACATAAGTCCCGTGTTCCTGCTGGTGAGGAATAACATACGAATTAAGAATAAATTCAAATTACAATAATGATATACTTGCAGACCATCTTCATATTCTCCATAATGGGCTACAAGGAGATGCTTGGCGAGGAGTACTATTACCCAGACTGGAGCTACAAGGTGGGCTGGGCGGTCACCTGCTCCTCAGTGCTGTGCATTCCCATGTACATCGTCTACAAGTTCTGCTTCGCCTCGAAGGGCGGATGCCGCCAGAGGCTGCAGGACTCCTTCCAGGCAGAGGAATCCTGCGGATCGGTGGTGCCCGGCCAGCAAGGCACCTCGGTGTGACATGACCACGCCCAGGTCCATCTCAACATCCGCACCAGCTGCACCAGCATCAAGATCTACAACCTCAACTGCAGCAGCCACAGCAACAGCTTGTCACCAACAACCTCAGGGGCCGACGGAAGGAGCTGCCAGGCGGCCCTCCACTCAAACAATCTCAACTGCAACCACACCTGCCCGCCGGAGGATCAGATTCGCAACCGGAACCAGCAACAGTATCAACATCAGCATCGGATCAGCAACGATATCATTAGTTCTAGTCTTAGGCAGTCGCATAGCCATAGTTTAAGCCTCTGCTCCGTGCAGAGCAATCCCATGATGACCACAAGGATCCCACTTGCTGCCGAGGACAATAACTGCTCGCTGAGACTCAACAGCTGCCAGCCGCTCAAGTTCCCGCTGGCCAGCGAGTGGCTGGTCTGAGGGGCTTCCTTAATCTATCTCTATTCCACCGGGCGTCCTGCAAAGCAGCCATTTTGCAGGACTCCCCGTGCACAATATACAATTTAGCCGAAAAGGGAGGAACGAGGAACTCAACGTTTAATCTAGTTTGATTGCATCGCAAGCACATAGTGAACCTAAGAATTCTAGTTGTCCAGCCATCGATGGTGTTAACAATAAAATCCCTAGCCTTAGTTCGTAAGCGTTAACTAGCTTAGCTGTAAGTCAAGTGAAATTTGGTAAAATGCTTTCTAAGTAATAACTGCTCTAAGATAGAGAGCGCCCTGTACAATGCATTACTCACACGTTTTCCTGCGCGCTGGAAAGGCAATTGTAAGACAGCCATTTACATTGCCTTTCCGATGTGTTCGATGATTCAATTTCATTTAAAATATAATTTCGGTTTTACGAAATAAGAAAACAAAAGGTAAATGTCTTTTTAGTGCAATTAGAAAAAAGGGTTGGGTTCCCCTGTGCCAAATATTCATTTCAAGCAAACAATCAGAGTATTTAAATTATTTAATTTTTAATTACATAAACTTGCCGTTAGTTAGTTACGGGTAGCTGGCGAAATAATAAAGAGGGAGCTTGGTTTCATGGGGACAATGAACGATGAATGGTAGCAATGTTTGTTTCTCTGAGGCCATTGCACACCCACGCGGGATTATTTGGAGATGTTGTTTCCAGTTCCTGGACGCCAGAAGAAGCAGCAGCTAATCCTGCGGCCCCTGCTTCTTTCGCTTGCGACGGGGCTTGCGCTTCTTCTTTCGCTCCTATTTGCGCGACCCCTTGCCGCCTTCGTCCTTGCCCTTGTCGGCCTTCTCCTCCGTCTTCTTGCCGTCCTTGGTCTCTTTGTTGTCCTTGTCCTTGCTCTCCTTGTTCTTCTCCTTGGCCTCCTTGCTCTCGCTCTTGCCCTCCTCGGCGTCTCGGTTCGCCAGCTTGTTGTTGATAAGGTTGTGCAGGGCAATGATCGAGCGCACCATGGAGGCCAGGTAGACGACCAGCATCTGATCGTTGGTCTTCACGTACATGGTGCCCGTGAACTGGTCGTTGGTAATGTCGGGCAGCAGGTTGAATATGTCCTGCAGCTGGTAGACGATCTGGTGGTTGATGGGCATCTTGCTGTCGCCCACGCGCTGCAGATACTGCTTGATGTCCCGCAGCTGGGCATTCAGACCCTTCAGTCCCATCAGTTGGTTGGTGATCTTCTGCGACAGGCTGCCCACGGTGGTGTCCTTGATGTCGCGCAGCAGGTGCTCCACGCCCACTTCCTCCGCCTCCTCGGCGCCAATCTCGCTGGGCACATGCTCAAAGGTTTTACTGGTGGGCGAGCCGTCGTCGTGGACCTCCTCCACGGATATGTACGCCTCCGTGGGCAGACCCAGGTCCTTGGGCTTGGCATCGATGATGACCAATACGGAGTTGGGACAATAGCGACGGACCAGCTCATTGATGGCTATGTCGTTCTGGTGGAGCTTGGGACCTGTGTGATACCAACCCACCACTCGTTCCCTGGCATTGACCTTCTTAAACATGCCGTACATGTTTTCCAGGTAGTCGTGATCCAGGAACCACACCGACTTGTCCTTGTCATCCTCGTCGAAGGGCACTGCAAATGAAAAGGAGTCTGTAGTTTTCGGTATGTGTTTTCGGATGACTGACTTGCACTACTAACCTGCAAAGCTGTTGGACACATCGAGGACTCCCTTGGAGCGCCAGCATCCCAAAAGGACACCCACAACGCGCTTCTGGTTGCCGATCTTTCCCATTCGGTTGAAGTGATCCACCACGGACAGCAGAACCAGTGGATGCACTATCACTTTGTTTACGCTCACCTCCAGCGACGGCATGTTTGTGCTTTTTTGGGGTTTTCGGTTCGAGGTTAAATGTTACTTCTGCACCGCTTGCTAGGTGCCAGGCTGCTTTGATTTTTGTGGGGTTTGGCTTTCTGCAACTCCTATATTTTGCGAAATTACCTGCAATTTGCGGCAAAAAATTCAGAGCAAAATGACAAGCAGAAACGATTTGCAGTGCGCCCGTTGATATTATTCCTTAAAATACCGTAATGCCACGCTCCGAACGCGACATGGCGACAACCGGTCACATTTCGATGTTCGCTCTTGGCGGAATATATTTATTTATTTAATTAAGAACGGTAAGATAATCGCCATCAGTAGTAACGGTTTTACAAATGTTTTAATAGAGAAATGTATCCTATAGCTACCTGCAATAAGAAATTTAAATAAGTACTGATTGGCTTGCCAATATGTTACAACAGAAAGGGTATCAAAAATTCGCCTTGCCGCGGAAAAATTGCTTCCTTTTATGGTATATTCTTGCTAATGAAAAACGGTCACACAGTGCGTATGGGAAAATCATGAGAAGAAAAGCGCCGTGCAAACAGTTAGAAAGTGCGCAATCGGACTGCGGAAGTGCGAAAAAGAACGGTCAGTGAGTCTGCACCTGCTGCTCGCCTGCAAATCAACAAAGTAATTTGTCAACCGATTAAATTAATTATTTTCCTCCTTCGTCTTCCTGTGTGTGTGTGTGTGTGAGTGTTGTTTCTGTTTTTGCCCTTGGCGAAGGCAAATAGTGCTGCTCTCTTCTCGCACAGATGACCTAAACGCCATTTTTTGCTGGCGTTGCCGGATCGCCGGCAACGTTGCAATTGAAACGCAGTGGCAGCACCAAGCATTGCGCGAGAGAAATTTCTAAGCATTTTTATGGGTAAAATACGTTTTAAACGCCTCCGCGAAAGGGTGTGTGGTTAAAAACAATAAAAAAAAGGCAGAGATAGTGCAGTGATTGATAAAGCCGAAAAGCGAATCAGTGATTCTCTGTGGATGAGGTAATTCCCAAATTCCGAATTCGTGACTGCGTGCGTCCCCAAGTTTCACGCCCATTCGCCGACTTCGTTTGCTCCGTAATCATCAATGAGAGGTTGCGTTCACTTAAAAGTGCGATTCGTGCGCGTGTTGTTTACAAATTGCGGGCTGCATAGTGCGAATTCATGGCGCCACAACTTATTTGCCAACTGGTCTCTGTAAAATCCCGAGTTTCGCCGAGATTTGGCCAAATTAAGTGGTACGGTTGAGAGAGGGGGGCTTAAAAGCCCAGAGACCAGCTCACAAACACTTAGAAGAGCCACGCATACCCTCACACTCACACACACGATGCGCTCTTTTGTCTACGTCTTTGACTTTTTCTCGTTTGTAATCATTTTCCTCCCATTCGTACGTGTTTTTTCTACAAATATTAGAGCTCGCGAGCTGCTAATTAAATTATAAAACATACAGAAGCGTTAAAGACGGGCCAAACCAAGCCCACAATCCCCGCTCGTTGGCCTATTTCGCTAAAAAAAACGAAGGAACCTTAAAGAGAGAGTGCCAAGAACGTCTGAAAAGGTGAGTTATGGACATAGACCCACAAAAACTGGGCTAATTCTACGGAGGTTCCAACGTTCTGTGGGTTTAACCGTAGTTCCACCGGATTTGAACCCCTGCCAAGTCTATACCTTGCCATACACCTGCCGAGCCAATCAATAAACGCTTGCCAATGTCCGCAGCTTTCACCAAATCTAGTTTTCCTGCTTGGACTCTCGCCCAGGAGCTCACTATGTAGACTCAACCCAAATCATCATCATCATCAGCAGCAGCAGGGGAAATCTACAAAAGAGCGAAAATGTCTTTTATCACCAACCTGAAGAAGGTCTTCCACCTCGGCGGGGGTGAGGCCAAGAAAAAGCGCCTGTACAACAACATCAAGATGGACACGGATCCGGAGGAATTCTGGGAAATGGTCGGTGAACTGGGCGACGGGGCCTTCGGGAAGGTCTACAAGGCCCAGCACAAGGAGCAGAAGCGCTTCGCCGCTGCCAAAATGTGCCAACTGGAGGATGAGGAGAACCTCAGCGACCACATGGTCGAGATCGATATTCTCTCGGAGATCAAGCACCCCAATGTGGTGGAGCTGTACGAGGCCTTCTCCCTCGATGATAAGCTTTGGGTGAGTATCTTAGTAGGGTTGTTGGAACCGGAAAGCAGAGTAATCTTTGGGTAACTCATTCATTCAGATGCTTATCGAGTACTGCGATGGCGGAGCCTTGGATAGCATTATGGTGGAGCTGGAAAAGCCCCTGACTGAGCCGCAAATTGCCTACGTCTGCAAGCACATGACGGAGGGTCTTACCTTCCTGCACCGCAACAAAGTCATCCATCGCGATTTGAAGGCAGGAAACGTACTGCTAACCATGGAAGGCGGCGTGAAATTGGGTAGGTTTTTAAGATACCCCCGTCCAAATATAAATTTATACATATTATCAAATTTCAGCGGACTTTGGCGTCTCGGCCAAGAACAAACATACCATGCAGAAGCACGACACCTTCATTGGCACTCCCTACTGGATGGCCCCCGAGCTGGTGCTCTGTGAAACGTTCCGGGACAATCCGTATGATCACAAAGTAGACATCTGGTCACTGGGAATCACTCTCATCGAACTGGCCCAGATGGAGCCGCCCAACAGCGAGATGTCGCCCATGCGAGTGCTGCTCAAGATCCAAAAGAGCGAACCGCCCAAGCTAGAACAGCCTTCCCGATGGAGCAAGGAGTTCAACGACTTCCTTAAGAAGTCTTTAGTCAAGGTGAGTAACTCTTTTGGGTGTGGAATTTTTTAATTTTTCTGACTGGAGGTTAATTTTTGCGCAACAGGATCCACAAGTGAGGCCCACAACGGATGTCCTGATGCAGCATGGCTTTATCAACAGAAATCTGGACGCGAAGCCCATCAAAGATCTGCTGCTCGAATACAAGGCAGAGGTTGTGGAGGAGGTGGTGGACGATGAGACCGAGGTGAGTGCGTCTATGGTGCCCATTTGTCCCTGTGCCCTGCACCGCACCCTTGTAGTCCAAATGCTAGATGTGATGATAATCTCTACGTTCTCTCACCTCTCCAACTGCTCTTTCTTCTCTCTTACACGCTGCCGCCTCAACCCAACCAAAATCGCACCGCGCGATTCATTATTTTTATACGTTTATCTTGGTTTATTCTCGACTATTCTTTGCCTTGCGTTTATTTTACGTTCTCTGTTCTGTTCCACTCTGCCAAAATGTCGCAATGTTTATTCTTATCATTTGTATGTGGTTACTTGGAAATAATTGATATAGAAGCTTAAACGCCAAGTGAAGCGGCGCTCGCTCTATCAGAGGGTTGGTAAGTCGTTCTACAGCAACACGTCCGCGCTCCGTCCGTTCCCGGCACCCACACTCCACCCATCCGGCACTGCATCCCAGGCACTGGCCTCCCTAGGCGGGGGCACAATTAGTTTACTTATTTTATCAGCATTGCCAAATGCTGCTTATCACTTAGCGCCGAAGGCATTTTTCATTCGTTGTGTTTGTTTATGTGCTTTGGTTTCTCAGTAAGCCCTTGCCATGCTATCGGTTTCTTGCGGTAATTATAGCAAGCACACTTTCAATCACACACGGTTTTAAATTACTAATCAGTCTGGCCAGCATTTAACTGACAAACGTGTCCATTTCGCTATCTATAAGCTCCTTACATCAAGACTAGGAAATTGTTTATGGAGCAATATAAGATATAACTAGCAAACAGTGGGTTATTATGCTCTTCGTCGGATGTAAACAAATTTCTTTAGGTTTTTTTTGGTTTAAAAATAGCAATTACTCACAATTGTAGAATTTTTGTTTAGATACTATGCAAATTCGGCATGACGAATATAGTTAAAAGATTGTAGTTTGAGTTGCTAAAGTTGTAAAAGTCAAGTAGCTCTGCTAGTTGAAAGTCTATACTTTAGGAAATACTATAATTACCTTAATGCTAATGAGTTGTTTTTAATCTTTCTTAGGAACCCCGCAACTCGGCGCTCCAGCTCGACCTGGACGATGACTCTGCTTCGCTGCAGAGCCAAGACATTGACAAACGTAAGAATCTTTATTATATTATTCACCTTTAGACCTCCAGATTATACCTTTAAACACCTTGCAGTTCCAGGTACACCTACATCCATTTTGCGGGATGCCAAAGAGCAGTCCCAACCAAGTAGCAGTTTACCAATCGCAGCAGCGGCCACTGCAGCAGCAGCTACAACCACAACTAAAGCAACCACTCCGGACAGACCAAACCACACAAAGGATGACAATGCTGAAGCGGCAGCCCAGCAGCCGCCGCATACCAAAGTGCCTGCTCCAGCGCCGCCGTCGTCTCAACAAACGCCACCACCGCAAGTCCAGCAGCCACCAACACCACCAGCCCAAATCCCAGCGGCCGTGCTGCAAAAGAAACCCGAAGACGTGGCAGCTGCAAATGAAACAGCTGAAAAAACCGAATCCGACAAGAAGGTAAGAACTGCACTTTTAGTTGAATCATACAAACCGATTTTAATTATCCGCTTTCTTTAGCACTTTGTCAAAAAGGAAAAGGGCAAAGCGCCGCCCCCACCGTCCCCCTTGGGCCTTACAAATGCCAAGGCGCCTGCAAGCGATTCCCAGACATCTCCCAAAAAGCTGGCCACGCCCGAACCCGCCTCCTCAGTCACCACAGCCATTGAGGTAGCCATTGGCCAGGAAGCAATTGAGCCGAAACCGCAGCCGCCCTCACCCACAGCTTCATCTATTGTGTCAGTGCAATCGGTGGCCTCTTCCAGCTCCTCGGGCAGTGTCTCTAATGCTGTCCTCAGTTCGAGTACATCTTTGATTACTATCAACAGCGATCCACCCACACCGCAGCATCATCAACAGTTGCAACCACCACCGCAGCATTTGGTACTGCCAAACAGTTTAGAGTCTGTGAGTCAGATCACAGTGGTGACCAGCACCCATCCGCCGGTGATTATCGACAACTCGGTGCCACCGCAGAACGAGGTGATTATTGTGTCCAATGATCTAAACAAGAGCACTCACCTGCATGAGTCTTCGACGGACGACGACTTTCCCTCGCTGGACGACAGTTTGGGCGATGCCAGCACACCGCCCCACAAGCAATCCTCCATGATATTGGCTGTGAATGAGCCGGCAGGAGTGGTTCCTGCTCCTCCACAGCAGCCGCAAATTTCTTCCACTGTCCACGCACGCAAGCTGGACGAGAGTGAGGTGTTGATTGTGAGCCCCTCCTACGCGGATGATGACTCCGCCTATAACACGGCATCTGGCAGTCACAGTCACGATCACAGCGACCAACTGATGGACACGAGCCACGTATCCGTGGTTACCGTGGGCGATGAGGGTGTCAAGGTGAAGGATAGCAGCAATGAGCTGGGCAAGCGACAGCCCAACGGACTTGGCCTTGTGCCCGAGGACGTGAACATCATTGTGAACCGATTCAAGCACGAGAAGCGATCGCCGGACAGCTCGCTGAGCGAGAATGGCTCGGTGCGCGGACGTCGGGGCATCGAGGTGCTGGTGGGCGGCAGCGGAGGATCCGACGTGGACAGCATTGGCACCAACACTAGTCAAGACAGCCGGAATGAGACGGATCACAATAACAAGCAACAGTTGCAGCCACCAGCGGCAGTGCTGATGCCTCCACCACCTCCGTCGGTGACGAATAACCACAATCATGAGACCATTAACGAGGATGAGGAGGTGGTGATCCGGCCCAAAGCGAGGGTACCGCCCGTGGTCAAGTCTGTAAATGCTCAAGGCCTTACCAAAGAGGAGATTGAGCTGCGCAATCTGCGCAAGAAGACACGAAAGCGAACCCGCAAATTCGAGATTGATGGCGTGCAAATGACCACCACCACGAGTCGGGTGATCTACGGCGACGATGAAAACGGACGAATCTACGATGACCACGACTTCCGCAAGCAGGAGCTGCGAGAACTTAAGATGCTACAAAAGCAGGAGAAGAAACAGCAGACCGAGCTGTACGTGAAGGAGCAGCAGGGCAAGGAGCAGCAGGATCGCCGCTTTGAGCAGGAACGATCCTCGCTGGAAAAGACATACGAGGCGGACATGGACTTGCTGGCGCGTCAGCACAAACAGCAGGTTGAAAAGACAGAGCAGGGGCAGGAGAATGAGCTGCGCTCCACGTCCAAACGCATTCGCTCCGATCAGGAGCAGGAGCTGAAGATCTTCCGCGAGAACCTCAAGCAAGAGATCCGTCTGCTCAAGCAGGAGGTCGACCTGTTCCCCAAGGACAAGCGCAAGGATGAGTTCAAGCAGCGCCGCTCTGCCATGGAACTGGATCACGAGGAGAAGGAGCGTGCCTTCCTGGATTCCCTGAAGGAGAGGCATGAGCTTCTATTAAGGCGACTTAGCGAGAAGCATCGTGACCACCTGGCCACCATCAACCGCAACTTCCTGCAACAGAAGCAGAATGCGATGAGAACGCGGGAGGCACTTCTCTGGGAACTTGAGGAGAAGCAGCTTCACGAACGCCACCAGCTGTCCAAGCGACATGTAAAGGAACTCTGCTTTATGCAGCGCCACCAAATGATCATTCGGCACGAAAAGGAGTTGGATCAGGTGAAGCGTATGCTGCAGCGCAAGGAGGAAGACATGGTCAAGAAGCAGACAATGGAGAAGCGGGCGCTGCCCAAGCGAATCCGTGCAGAGCGCAAGGCACGAGACCTAATGTTCCGTGAATCCCTACGTATATCCACGATAGATCCAGATATCGAGCGCGATCGATTGAAGAAGGTATAATTTAATGAATTAATGTATTATTAGATAAATGAATTAAACTCGATTTTAATTGCAGTTCCAGGAGCAGGAGAAGAAGCGCTATACGCAGGAGGAGAAACGGTTTGAGGTCAAGCATCAAAAGCAATTGGAAGAGCTACGCGCCACACGTGAAAGCGCTATAAAGTGAGTTCTCTAAAAGATAACCTCAGCCTGTACTTATTTGCATAACTTTTACAGAGAGCTAGAGCAACTCCAGAACGAGAAGCGCAGGGCTTTGGTGGAGCATGAGCACTCAAAGCTGTCGGAGATCGATGAGCGACTGAAGGGCGAGCTGCGCGAGTGGCGCGATCAGTTGGTGCCCCGCAAACAGGTGTGTATGCTAAATCCCTTTTTGAGATCCGCCCATGAGCTCTTTTAGCTATGCTCTCTGCCTTATTTCGTTGGTGTTATGTGTTTTTTTAATGTACAAAGTAGATCAACTCGTTTAATTTAAGTTGGTAAATATACTTATTGTATATTGATTGGTTTACGGTGAATTGTGGTGTCTTGTGCTCCCCTCTTTCCCTTAAAAATGAAACCCATCCCGACCCGTTCCGTCAAAGTTGTGCGGTTTAGAGATGAGCAATATCCGTGGTAGACTACCTAAGGTTATAAAACATTCGCAAATTTAATTGTCTTAACTCAACTGATTTGTCATACAATCAATAAGTATCTGACTCATTCGTTTCTCACTGAATCATCATTAGCTAATTTTTTTTAATGTGAGGCGATACTGTAATCTTTGCTACTGATACGAGAACTGGAACAATGACTGACGAACACCTAGCTCATCTTTAAATCGCTGCTACTTGGCTGAACCAAGGCTGAACTTAATCCAATTATTTTTTCAACTTTTTCTCTCTCTTTACACCCACGCAAATGCATTCACTTTGGTGGCCTACTGTACCTACTACTACCTACAAAACTAAACCAAAAAAAAAAACCAAACCGATAACTGATAAAAAATTAAACAAAATATATAAAAAATGCTTAACGCTGTGCTTCCCAACTACTAACAAAAAAAAAACCAACCAACCGATCAACGGATTTGGTGATGCATGTGTTTAACAACCAAATCGAATCGAGCGTAGGAACTGATTAAGCGGATCAAGGTGGCCATCGATGAGCATGAGAATCGTTTCGGCCTGGTGATCAATAGGCAGGAGTTCGAGGATCAAAAAGTGGAGCTGCCCGAGCACCTGCGCAACATCTACAGCGATAGATCTTCGCGCCTGCCCCGCCACACCTTCATTGATCCCCAGCAAATGCCGCGCTCCCGCTCCTCGCTCATGATGATGGGCGGCAGCGGCAGCCGGTTGTCCAACTTCCGCGGATCAGCTCCAGATCTTAGCCGCAGTGTGCCCAGTACTCCGATCCTACACAAGCAACAGCGATCGCAGATGATCAGCAATTTGGTGCTAGAAGAAGACGAAGAGCAGATGTTGAGCGAACAGATGAAGCGGGCCAGCGTGACCACGCTGCCGGCTCAGAATCAGCTGCGCCTAATCACACAACTGCCAACCAATGAGCTGGTCAAGGTGGTGACCACCACTCCGCCAATTAACAGCGCGGAGGATACAAATGGCAAGCCAGCCATGAGCACGTTCCGGAGCAGTTCGTCACTGAAAACACCAGATGATCTGGGTCTGGTGAGCAACCGATTCAGCCGCTTGGATACCACGGCAGCGGCAGAGGCCAGCGGCGTGGAGCTGCGCATTCACGAGGGACCAGTGTTGACGGCCCACACCCAGCGCCTGCTGCACACCACCTCGTTTGCCATCAAGCGACCTTCGCTGGCAAGTCGGAGCAGCGGGAGATCCTCGCTGAGCAGTGCCCAGTCGATGTACAACATAAACGAGCTGACTACGCGGTTCACAAGCGATGCAGACTTGATTTTCGACTCCGGACGCAAAGCAGCTGCCCTTCTGGATGAAGTACAGCCGCAGCTGAGGTCCTCCGTCAAGCCGGGACACAGTCGCCTCAATGGAAGCGTGGCATCGGCGGATTCGGCCGCCTCCTCGGATGATTTCTACTACGATCTGTATGCGGCCAAGTACAGGTTGCCGAGGGTCAACCAGCGGCAGCACAGCCTCGAGGAGGATTCATCGGCCATCTAGAAGACAAAGACGGAGAAGGATCATCGCGATCAGCACTTGCCACGTTCCAGCAGCCAGTTTCCTAAATGCACCGCAGCTACTAAATACTAACCAGTCAATCCAACCTGTACTCACACCTACTGACACCGAACCAACCTGCTTTTCATTCCTCGCTTGGTGCTGGCTAAATGTACATCCCTCGTAGTCCACCTATTCCCCAAAAAAACACTTCATCTTGCTAACCGAATATGTATAGCTTTTCTCACCTATTAACGCTCTGCATCGGAAATTGCCATACATTCTGTCTTGCCAAAAGTTGATTATGTTTGTTGGAATTGCTATTTTATTGAACGAAAAACAGATTACTTGTTTGCCTATTTTTAATGTTGAAGTATTTTCTTGACTTGGACCAGCCATCCGCCTCCAATCGCATTCCATTTAAGCAGTATTATCGAAGTACTTAGTAAACGAAAATGAAACGAAAAGAGAATAATAAAGAATACAATCAACATTCCACTTAGCAACATGCCAAGCATTTGTGTAGCCATATCTTACTCTAAACATTCTTATAACTATAACCATACAAAGAAAATATTATCATATTGCAAATTTCATGATGCTTCACTGTACACACCCACTCTTACATATAAACACCCACATGCAAACAACAACGCGCTGCTATCGAAAACCAAAACAAAAACCAAAACCAAACCAAACCAAATCAAAAAATCTGTATCCAAAAACTTTTCTTGCCGGCTCTCCTCTTCTCGTAATGTGTAAAGCAACTACAGCAGCGGCTGCAACAAGAGGTTAGTCCTTTGATCTATCCCCAGTGTGCTCCCCAACTATACGATATGGGTCAAGGCTTTGCAAACAGAGCTCGCATATCAGATGGTTTCGGAAGGCACTGTGTATTCTATGTATAGTTCTTCAGCTCTAAATGTCCTACTAATGCATGCGCTATATAGCTAAACTTTCCTCCAATCCCTTTAATATATCTCTCTAACTTGATATTGTAAGAACGAATGTTGTTGCCTAGTAGAGTATATTGTTATCCCATGTATTACTAATGAAAAACCGATATTTTGAACCAGCGCCTGGAGGAGACCTTTGCCCAGCAACTGGACGAAATGGAGACCCTGTATGGAGGCGCCCTGATTGTGTCCATGCCCTCGGACACACTGCAGCGAGATCACTTCACCGGCTCGACGCGCAGCAGCCTCAGTTCGTATTCCGAGGGCTGAGGGCCAGAAACATAATGCCCGGGGACGGGAAGCCAGCCTGTCGAACCGGCAAACAAAGGAACTGCAGCGGCAGCAGCTATGACAGCTATGCAGAACGTAACAAAACAATTGTCAGCCATCCATTAAGGCTTCCGCCAGAGATTGAGCGCCTCTGCCTTGCTTATATATATAGAGAGAGGGTATATATTTTAGATGGACATGTATGTATGTGAGTCGTGCCAAGCAGCGCGTCGGGTCAAGCTTAAGTTTTTTTGTGTCGTAAAAACGTATTGCATAAGTTTAATTTTATTATCTTGCAGAGTATGTTAGTCTATTGTTCTATTATTATTATTATTATTGTACATGTCTATCGATCTGTCGAAAAATCCAACGCGATGAAATACCATATCTACGATTTATACATGTCCACATGTATATACATATATGTTATATGTGCACGACCGTCAAGAGCAGAATTAAATCTACTTAATATTTATCTATGTTTAACACACCACACACACACACTCCCGCAAACAAAAGGACAAACATACGTAAACCAAACAAATATTTTTTGTTGACCTTATCGCTATTGTAAATATATCTATAAATATTTGTATCTTAACTATCCAACTTAACACACACACTTAGAGACAGAGACACATCTACGGAAAAGTTTAGCAAAAGTTAATATGTGGCAACAGGAGAAATATGTGAGATGTTGGGATTCCATAAAACAAATTGTGTGAGCACTCGAGCTTCGAGTTGCAGACGGACGTAGATATGCAGATGGATAATGAAAGGCCGTCGGGTAACGATAAAAGATATTTATATTTGTAAACGTTTATGCTTATATATTTTATATAAATATATATATATATATATAACAAAAACAATATTCAACAAAAAAAAAATATTAAAAAAGAATAGAAAAATTACAAAGAATTGATCTTTTCATTGGATGGAACGGTATTTAAGCCTATTGTTTTCATGCTAATTAGCCATGACTTTGTTCTTAGCAAGTTTCTTTTTCCATAGCTCTTTATGCCCTCACATCAATTTAATTTGCTAAGATTAAATGGAAAACTTTGCCGTCGAAACTTCAGCAACTTAACTGCAGTAACTCAGCTTGACTGAAAGCTAAAGGGAAATTGTGCGCTCGAATGTCGGAAAATATGTCAGTACCAAAAATTGCTGAACTCTCGCCGGCATTCCAACAATATCTGTCCACTGAGCTTGGCATCTCTCTAGTTGAGCGATGGCATGCTGTGCCTTTCGATTACATGGTCAACGGTGCGTATGGACAACGTGGGGGCACTTTGAAGAATTTTCCGGCTTCCTCGAGCGAGAGTGTCGCCACCAAATTCCAGCATATGGATGCATTGGCCATTGATAAACCCGACCTTCCTGCAGCACTCGATTTCTGGCCATTTATTGCAGCAGTTCTTGGAACTATGTTAGCTCAGGACCACACCCACGGCCCACTCACAATCAATTCTGTCCCTAATCCGAGCTGGCCATCCCCTCGTCCCCATCCCCCGTCCGCCCAGTGGCACAGAGCTCTTACTCATCTTTCCTTTTGCATTGTCCATTTATGTATTTTTATATCATATAAGGTATGACGAGCATACAGAAAGTATCCGCAGACCTTAACACATGCCAAGCCCAAGGGGAAAGTGCGGGCTTGTTGGTTGCCAGGATTTGGATGGGTGATGTAGGATGCTGGTGAAATGGCAGTGGCAGGGTGTGGGTTCACTGGGGCCACTGCCACTGCCATTGCCAGTGCCATGTCAGGCGCGTTAGATCCATTGTTGTCCAGTTTAAACGCAACATGAGTTGCTATTAATAAAGCCAAGGCACTTGAGGGACTCGCTCGTAATTGGCAAAGGGTTCGAAGTTAAAATACTCTAACGTAATTACATTTTTGCTGGGTAATCATTTTTATTACCCCGAAACTCAGAACAGAGTTTTAATTTTAATTTGTGAATTTAAAAAAATTCTGGCTATTATGGGATGTAATATATAAAGACATATTTAAGGATTACTTTAGTAATTGTTTATTTCAAAGACAAGAAAGTAATTGAATAAAACTAAAACTTAAGGTTAATAAATGAAAAAAATGGCATGTTTCTGTCTCACAAAACAAAAACAATGTTATCACGGTTTATCTGAATTTCCAAATGTAGTGCTGGTTCAGAATGCCACTTCAACCTAATTGTGCCCTATCAGGTGATATTATTTTTTATTTGATTATTTAAATAGTAATATGACTCTCAACAAGTCTATTGGAGCTATTGACATATTTATGTGTGTAATCATTTTCTTGTTAATCACTTTATCACGGCTGATAAACTCCCTGATGGTAGTATTTATCTTGATACTTTGCCCTGAACAGAAGTTCTTGTAGAGTCGGCCTATTTTTATTGGAAAGAGAAAGTATAAATAAAGGTAAAAAAATAACTCCGCACATAGTCGATGTTTTTTGGTGATTATAGAAGTTAGACTGTAGCTAACTTAAGTGATTATTTGCTTGACACTATTGGTTTTGTTTACCGCTTTAAATGTTCATATTCATATAATTTTCTTCTTATTATTTTATTTTTTTAGTTATTCTGTTTTATAAGTTTTTAGCTTTTCACTTTATCGGGGCTATTGAGCTCCCTAGAAGTAAATACCTCACCTTGCTATGCTTTCAATACAAAAGACCCTAATAATTACATTTGATTCAAACCTTAGTTAAGTGGTTACTTTCCTTACAAATGTTGTGCTGGCCCAGAATGCCCATTGAACTGGCAATTGTGACCGTACGCTGGTGGTATTATTTAATTGAAATGTGAGAATGCGCTTTTCCAGCGTTTCCACTTCACACGAACACCCTCGCAGCGCCACTCACACTAACGCGCTACACTCATTCGCCAGGAGTCCCATTGAAAAGTTGCCAGTGTTGTTGGTGTTGCTGCTACACTTGATGTTGCTGCTGTTGCTGGTGTTGCTGCTGTTGTTGGTGTTGCTGTTGCAGATGTGGCAGTCGTAGATGTTGCTGCTACAAAAGATGGCACTCGAGCAATGCCCGTGGGCCTCGTGCGGACTTGTCTTCGCCACCTGGAATTCCCCTTGCCTCCTAATGCCCCTACCAATCCCTTGCCGCCCCTTCCCGCTCCTCTTTCAGTTGGACTGTTGCGGCGTTTTCATTCATATTCATCCATTAAGTTCCGCTGGCAGCACATTTTCGGCTGCACACACACACACTGGCGCATTCCATTTTTCCGTATGTCCTTTGTGCGAGGGTGTTCGTAAAAGGATGCTCGCCATGTTGCCCAACAAACACAAATTCCAGCATAAAGAAGTCGCTTTCTCTCCTGCTCTCCCTATCCCTCTTCATCTCCCTCTGTCCCTCTCTCGCTCGGCTGCTGTTCGGCTCTGGCTCTCTCTCTTCGGCTCTGTACCGTTATATACCTTGGCTAAAATTTTCAGCTTCAGTCCCGGATGAGATTTAGCAACGTGCGCTACAGCCTCTCTCTATTTCCGCTGAAAAAAAATTTAGAGCCACAAGCCGAGTGAAAAACAAAACGCGTGCAAAAAGCTCCCAACTTATTTTATCGCTATCTCCGAAGTCAAGGGAATTTTTAACAACAAGCAATAATTATACATAAATAATAGCTTAATAATTAAGAGTCGTGTGTGTCGTGTCTCTATATAGCGAATATAAAATAAACCCGATTACAATGTTAAATGTGGAAACTTTGGGCACGCAAAGCGTTGTCGCAGCAACGTAGACGCCGACTGAAGCAGAGGCAGCGGCAGCGACGTCGGCGTCGCAGTTCGCATTGTGTATAATAAAATTGGCGAAAGGCGAAATGAATTGAGCAGGCAGTGGATCGAAAGGAGCGAAGGAGGAGGAGGAGAAGGAGCGGGGAGCGGCAGGAGCAGCAGCAGGACTAGAAAGCAGAAAGCCGAAGATGTGCGCGCACAATACAAAAAATTACAAAGCATACTTTTGGGAGCGGCAAATGGCCAAAATCAACAGAAACAGCAAAAGCAACAGCAACACCAACGCAGCGACGCCGGCAGAGGCATCGGCTGCGGCAGCATCACTAAATACAAAAACAAAAACAAAGTCAAAAGCAACAACAGCATCAACAACAACAGCGATGTCACCGTTACAACGGAACATTCACAAATAAGCAATAGGTTAGAGCAAGAGGGCACCAGAGAGCCAGGAGAAAGCGGCGAAAGCGAGAGAGAGAAAGAAAGAGAGAGCGCAAGTAAGTAAGTGTCCGTGTGTGTGTGTATGTATGTGTGTGCGTTGGCTGCGCTGTCGACGTCGGCAGCGCTGCTTTCTCCGTTTCCAGTGCTCTCGTTTTGATTAAACTTTGTGCGAGTAGGTCGGTGGGGCGCGGCTCAACGCCCCTGCCGCCCGCCCGCACCACCACCCCCTCGACCAGCAGGCCACCAGTTCGCACAACCTCACCCAAGTCTGCACAGCGAAAAAAGGCACTAAAAAGCGCCATAAAATAGTCACTTTTCGTGGCAAAAACAGTTGCTAAAAGTCCTTTTAGAAGATGCGCATGTTTTTAGCATTTTAAAAATCACCAAGGATAGGTGGAAATGCTCTATTTCACTAATGAAAGCACAAAAAATATAAACACCGCCATAAAAAGTTATTTGACGTACATAAAATAGTTTACGCAGTAAAAAAATTTAAAAGGATATGTTTAAATGGTCATCCTAACAATCCTTAGGAAATAGTTAAAGTGTCAAATATAATTCATTTTCCTAAAATTAGTTCAAGAGTCCTTGAAGGTTATAAAGCAATATGTTTCTTAGGTCAATGCATTTTTGCTCCTTTATTGCCTATTTATATAATCGACTTCATATTTATTTGGAAACATTTATACACTAGTTTGATGTTCAATACGATTCATCTAATTAATTATGAATTTAGTTTAAAATTGTCTATATAACTACAGAAATATTTTTCTTACCAATATGTTATGTACGTTTTTATATGAAATAATTATAAAAACTACTTAATATAATATATATTCCTTTTTTAAAGGATTTAAATAATAGTTTTATTGATATTGTTAAGCAGATCATAATAATGTTTGCAAGTAATTAAAATGTTATCAGATCAGAATTTAATAAAACATAATTTATTTAATTGAACTTATAGCTAAGATAATAATTTTTATCAAAAAACAACAGATATAGTAAATGCAGTTATATAAAGATTGTTTCTCAAGAAAAAGCACTCAAGGGCATGGGAAAACGAATCTTAGTCTCTTTTCTCTCTGTGTGGGCACATTTCGC
This sequence comes from Drosophila fuyamai, assembly GCA_018153365.1. NCBI lineage: Eukaryota > Metazoa > Arthropoda > Insecta > Diptera > Drosophilidae > Drosophila > Drosophila fuyamai. The sequence goes on from JAECXW010000758.1 coordinate 5,917,908, forward strand.
ATGGCAATATGCTTAGCGGACAGCCCGAGCATAAGGTGAAAGCCAGTCCAGCAATTTAATTTCCGCAAACAAGCCAGGCAAAGCAGCTCGGCCCAAAGAAAAGCAGGCAGCAGAAAACAGGCAACAGAAAGCAGCTAGCAGCTAACGGCATCCGCTTGGCATCAGCAGCCATGTGGCAAGCAATTAAACTCGCGCAAAAATTAACATAAGCCAGCAGAAAGGAGAAAAAAGCCCAAGTGAAAGACAGGGCGCTCGAAAGTATGCAAGCTAGTTGGCCTGGCCTTTCTTTCCGTTCCTTTTACTTTTCCCAAAGTACGCGTGTGTGAGTGTGTTGGTGTGGGCGAGTGGGTGTGTGTAAATAGGCGCGAGCGTGTGTGTGTGTGTGTGTGTGTTTGAACGTTGACAGAGCCCGCATAAAAAGAAGCGAAGCAGAACGAGAACGAGAATAACCAATGCAAAATAAAGCCGACTGTTGATGAGCTGATCAAAAATACACACTTTCGCAGACAGTGAAATTTGGCTAAAAGCGCAGATATGTAAAGAATACTGTAAAACATAAACATATTCCAGGAAATCTTCAAAATCTTTCTTGAATTTGAAATCCCAATTGATTTTTATTTTTGTCCTTACTAAACGTTCAAATTCGTAAATCATGTTTTTAAATATTTAAAATTTTTAAGAAATCTTTTAATTTTCCTGTCATACTCTTTTGTGCTCGTTAATTGAAAGTTTATTAATAGATTCATAAACATTCAAGAATTTGCATATATTTTCCATTGCTCCTGCCAAACATTAACTTACTTTGGCACGTGCTAATTAGCAAATGAAAGTCATTAATCAAGATTTCACTTTTCATTAAATCAGCGGTTGCTAAGAGCTTTTAAGAACTGTGTCACCTGACCGCCTATAAGCCACTGATAGAATGAAAATTTACTATCATCCACTGGGCAACCAATTGACTGGCATTACTATTTATTTAAGTGTGTTAATTACAATTACAATTAGCAAATGTGCATCTAATTAAAAGCAAGATTTACAGTGCCAGTGCATAGGTGCCATGGTTTAAAAATGTAAGCCCCCTTGATTTGATTAGTGGTTGCTCACTGTGTTTACTTCATCGTTCCACCAGCTCGTGGCTGTGTCATAAAAATAGCCTAATAAATGGCAAAACAAATCCTCGCGGGTCGCAGGTTGCTCACGCATCAGTGTGTGTTACTGTTTTTGAGGCTGCCTTGTCCGTGTGCGTATGTTGTTATATGGTTACTTGTGTTTCTGCGCCCGACGCATTTGATAATAAATCCATAAATCCTTTTTTATGGCAGCCAAAAAGCGAGGCACGGCAACAAGAAGCTCAATTCGATTACTTGCCAAAGGAGCGGTCGCCTGATAAATTTGAATGTAACAAAATGCGGACAGCTAGCAGTGGGGAGGGGAAATCGGGGAACTGATTACCAATAACTAGCTACGCCCCAAAAAATAACCCATAAGCTGACGTGGCTAAGTCAAAATCACGTAGCCGAGAAATAACGATGCAACTACTTTGGTCTCGAGCAAAATAAAAGTAAAAAACAAACCTCTCACTATAAGGATGGCCAAGTAGTATCGACTCAGCCACTCGACTCCTGCGATTTGTTTTTTTCATTTATTGGAAATGTTTTGCCCTCTCCATTTGTTGCTGAGAATGTTGTTGTTGTCAATACGATACGTCGGCTCAATTTATGGCGCCCCATTGGTTTTGCCCATCTCCATCTCCACCAGTTTGTTGGCTTGTTTTGCAATTGATTTATACGTGTGTGCGTGTTTTCAATGAGATAAACAGACGGATTTTGATTGATTTATTGGTTAACGCTGCATTTAATTGGGCATCCATTGGAGTTGCCATAAATAGCTTAAAACAAGAGCAAAGCAAAGCCCATGGAAATTATACATTGATTGAGCTCGACAAAAGGTCAATTGAACCATCAATGTGCACAATTCAGTTATGCCAATTTCGAGTATGCAAATGTGATATTTCAATTGGTTTATTAATTGAAGCAATTTGCATTAAGCAGAACATTTATCGGCGTGTAATCATGCAACCTAAAAGTAGGCAATGTTATTTTTTTGCAAGGATGACTCACTTTGTACAATCGTAATTGAGGTGTTAGAACTGGTAAATCAAAATTTAATCGGCTTAACTAACAGGTAGGTCATGTTTATTTAATTGCTAGCTTAGAACAACTCAAATTACACCAGTCAAATAGTAAAACAAAGTCATAAAATAGGATTAGGATGTTTGTTTCTCTTGCTTTGACTGCATTTAATTGCAGAGCAAAGCCAAATAATCGTATTGCAGCAATTGAATAAAATCAAACATTAAATTGCTTTTCCTACAAAATATTACGTATACGTAAATTAGTTTTCGGACCCTTTTGTGACCTGATTTCTATGAAAATGCCCTGACCAACGACAATGGCAAAGCGAACAATAACTTCACATCTATTGAATGCGAATCAATCACGGACATCTCATTGTGGCCCTTCATTTCACCACGTATCGTATCATAGCCTATCAATCAGGTGGCAGCCATGGCGTATGCGTAACGTGACTTTTCATTACGAATGAAAAACTTTCCAAATCAAAGTCGCCGGGCACAATGGCTGCCAAATGAACAAGCCCCCTCATTTCCAGATATGTATAGGCATATGGCCAATGACAACATCAATAGTTTTTGAAAAGTGTCAGAGGAAGCCGCCTGGAACATTTCCGTGCCAAAGTGTCGGGGCTCTCAGCTCGATGCTCCTTGTTCGAGCCAAGTTCTTCCTCGACTGTTGCACGCGCTGTTGTTATTTTGTGCCGTTTTTGTCGCTTTTGTCGTTTTTGCCACTGCCATTGTTGGCAACAGTAATAAACGAACAACAAATGTTGTGGGTGTGGCTGGGCTGAGGCCTGCCAAGGAAACGCATTCAAGCCGTTTTCATTTTCATTTACATTTACATTTACATCCACGTTTTCATTTCCATTAAAACAAATCACACAGAAAATGTCATTTTGCAGAAAGGACAAAGCAAGTCAGGCCCCTGGCATTGTAAATATATTATTTCGCTTCCTTTCCCACGATTCCTTGCCAAGCCCTCGGTCGCAAAGGCAGATGAGATATATATCAAAGTCCAGTGCCGGGGACAGTTTCTCATAAATCTCGTCATTCTTTTTTTAGGGCTCTTATCCGCTGGGTGGGGCATTCGTGGAAATCGTGTAACTATATGCAACCGACTCGTGATTGCTGCATTTCCCAACCACATGCAATTACGTTGGTTGCTCGAGGGTCTTAAGTTGATTTTAGACACTCAAGTTTATTTCGGTGCTTAACCGCCCAAGTTTGCTTATCATAATTATCGCTGCATCCGGATGCCACTCGAGTAATCTTCATCTAGTAAATTATTTTCACCGCAAGATATTCCTTTCGCTTGCCGACTTCGCCTGGCATTTCCACATCTGCTCAGTAAATTTAATAATTTTCTTCGGCGCCACTTTACAGCTTGTCTTTGAGAATCTATTTGCAGTTTATTACTGTCATTCAAAAGGCTGTAAATTCGTCAAGTTACGAGACCTTTGAAAACTTAACTAGAAGACAGTAAAGGAGAAATTTCCGGTTTTTATTTTACTCCATTCTAGGATGGTTGCAAAAGGTAATTTTATTTTTTATGTTTTTTTAAAGAAAATTAAGAAATGGTGAAAAGAAAAGTTTTTACTTTATTTTAAAATAATTTTAGGGTTTTTATACTTACCCTAATTCACAACAAATGTTAGGAAAGGGATAAGTTCATTAAAGTTTTGCAGTTATCAGGCTCTTTATTTAAGCCAAACTGTTTCGTCTAGGAAGTGGAAAATTCCATTTTCATAACCTCTCCGTGGACAAGTGTCTGCAACCATCGCAGTAATTATTTCAGGGTGCTTTCCGGTCGGACCGTTCTGTAATCCCTGCTAACATCCTCTTTTTTTTTATTACTTGCAGGGCCAGTGGAAAAATGGCCAACGCCTTGCGTGGGTGCAGCCAAAAGGATAAGCAGCGGATGAGGGCAAACTAAACGACCAGCGAGATAGAGAGAAAGTGCGAGAGAGAGAGAGAGAGAGAAAGATACAGAGCAACAGCGATAGAGCATCGCAAGCCTTGCAGCTGCAAAGCAGATAAAATCACGTATCCGCCATGGAGCCGGTGATGAGTTTGGCATTGGCCGCCCACGGTCCGCCCATCATTCTGGAGCCGCTGTATAAGCCAAGTCCAACGACCACCACGACAACGACGACCAGCACGACGACGACGACGAGCAGTCCAGTTGGCTATGCGCCGGGATATCCGGGAACGGGCACCACGCTGCTCACCGCGATTCTCGAGAACCTCACGTCGACGGCGGCCAGTGGTCTGTACGATCCCTACTCGGGGATGTACGGCAACCAGACCAACGGCACCATGGGCTTCGAGACGAAGGGTCCCCGGTACTCACTGGCCTCCATGGTGGTCATGGGCTTCGTGGCGGCGATTCTGAGCACGGTGACGGTGGCCGGCAATGTCATGGTGATGATCTCCTTCAAGATCGACAAGCAGCTGCAGACGATCAGCAACTATTTCCTGTTCTCGCTGGCCATTGCGGACTTTGCCATTGGGGCGATATCAATGCCGCTGTTTGCGGTGACCACGATCCTGGGCTACTGGCCACTGGGTCCCATCGTGTGCGACACCTGGCTGGCCCTGGACTACCTGGCCTCCAATGCCTCCGTGTTGAACCTGCTGATCATCAGTTTCGATCGGTACTTCAGTGTAACACGACCGCTGACATATCGCGCCAAACGCACCACAAATCGGGCGGCCGTGATGATCGGTGCCGCCTGGGGCATTAGTCTGCTCCTCTGGCCACCGTGGATCTACAGCTGGCCGTATATCGAGGGCAAGCGGACGGTGCCCAAGGACGAGTGCTACATCCAGTTCATCGAGACCAACCAGTACATCACCTTTGGCACTGCACTGGCTGCGTTCTACTTCCCGGTCACCATCATGTGCTTCCTCTACTGGCGCATCTGGCGCGAGACGAAGAAGCGGCAGAAGGACCTGCCCAACCTGCAGGCGGGCAAGAAGGACTCCAGCAAGCGGTCGAACAGCAGGTGAGTTTCGAAGAAATCAAGGCTTTGGGCAGCAATTAAGTAGAATAGTATTGATCACAATATGAACTTCATGTAATCATTTGCTAACTATAATTGGGCGATTTATTTATTGCACGAAAAGTGAACAGTAAATTAAAAACGGATTATTTATGTAGATTTATTTAATTCCTTTAAAAAGATAAAGATAAAGGGGAACGAACGTTTGAGGGTTTTTAATCCAAAGACAAATTTATTAGGATCCGTATTAAAAAATCAATTATAACCAGTACGACTATTAAGAAAAATAACACGAACTCTCATTGAACTTCTATGGTCTAAATTTATGACGATTTCAAAAGAGCATACCTCTTAAGATTTTATAAAAATTCTTTCTTGTTTGTTCTAACTTAGACAAAATGCGACGCACATAGCAATAATTGTTTTCTGCAGCCGCGGACCTAAAATATCGATTATATCGAAGTTGATATAGAAAGAGATATTGACAAATTTTTGCTATTTTCATATTTTTAACCTTTGCCCAAAAGTGTAATATTCTCTGCAAGCGTATATTAAACCCAAAGTCTTCTAAATAAAATATAGTTTTTTTTTAAAGACTTCCATTGCGTACCTCAGAGATTATTGGCCTGCATTTCTTAGTTTCCGTGTTATTTTTGGGCTTAAGGTGCAATAATAATTTATATCCAATACTTTTATTAACAATTACATTTTATTATTATTTCAGTGACGAGAACACGGTGGTGAACCATGCGTCCGGCGGTCTGCTGGCCTTCGGCCAAATGGGCGGCAACGATCACGACACCTGGCGAAGACCGCGCTCCGAGAGTTCGGCGGATGCGGAGAGTGTCTACATGACCAACATGGTCATCGACTCCGGATACCATGGGATGCACTCGCGCAAGTCAAGCGTAGGATCCCCTAACCCAAATTATATCCCTTATCGATTACTAATCACATCAATTTGCAGATCAAAAGCACGAATACAATCAAAAAATCGTACACCTGCTTCGGCAGCGTTAAGGAGTGGTGCATCGCGTGGTGGCACTCCGGTCGCGAGGACTCCGACGATTTCGCCTACGAACAGGAGGAGCCTTCTGATTTAGGGTATGCAACACCAGTAACAATTGAAACTCCTTTACAAAGCTCCGTCTCCAGGTAGTAAAAACAATCAAAATTCTGAACTTTAATCGTCTATATTTCGAGTAAGCCGACACCGCACCAAACTCTCTCACCCCAGTATTTCGTATGACTAGCATCAATTGCACCCAGAGCACTTTTCCGAAAAGCAAACAAACAACTCGCACCCAAATATATACATATACTCGTATGTTTTTCACTTCGATTTCCCGTCCAATGCCTGTGCACACAAACGAAAAGTGTCAGTGGTAAAAAGTGTCCAACACGAGGATGTGAGAGAGTTCGCAATCCCTCACCGGCCATCACGATGCACCACACCCATCCAATCCCGATCCCCGCCACTCCACACTCACAAATCCATCAAAGTCGCAACATCCAGCACTAAAATAATCCACGTAGATGGAAGGCTTTGCACCACTGCACACATCGGGATGGAAACTAATTGAGGCTACAGTCCAAAGGAGCTGGCCATTGTGCTCCCGAGTTTGTTGATTCCGTTGGCTGTAATTAATTCATGAAATTGGATTTCAACAAGTGATAGTTTCAGCTTAGCTTGCAAGTCTCACATGTCGGCTAAGAGCCATTTCTGAATGTCAAATTCAACAAATTGTGTTAAAAGTCCACAGGGAGAAAGCAACAAATGCAGATACTGAGTTAGTCTTGGTTTGGTTTTTTTTGAAGCAATAGAAATACCTGGAGATTTAAGATTGAGATTATGGTACATTAAAAAATAAAATTTCGATGTCACAAAAATGTCATTAAAATCAACGGCAAGGAGTCTATAAAAATGTTTATCAATTTTTAAAAACATTTCTGATTCACAACAAGAAACCTACAAAATCATGTAAAAAAAACCTTTTTTTATAGTAAGAAATATTTATATCAATTAACATGATAATTTCTATAGATTTGGCTAATAACCAGAATAAAAGTGGCTTGAAACTTTTGAGTTAATAATGTATTTCCATTCCTGAAAACTTATTCTGTAAAAGCACCTACTTAAATGTCATTAAGGACACTTTTACCTCAATTGTTTAAATATTTTCCAAACAGCACAGTTCGCTGGTTCAAATTAAATTTAATTCACTACATAAATCTTTTTTCCTTTAAAATTTGTTTAACAGTCTGAAAATTCAGTGCAATTAGCAGAGCCATAGAAATTATATTTAGATGTTTTCACATTAAACTCAAAAAATTCCACAAAATTGCATGGAAATTTGTTCGCATCGCTGGGGAATAATTAGCAAAAATAAACAGTTGAATATTTTAGCTTAAATGTAATTTCAGCTGAAATCTGCAATTGCCAAAATGCAAAATGATTTACCGAAAATGAGCTTTCCCGATGAATCGGCAATGTGTCACCATTTAAGTCAGCCCACAAAGTATGGCGAAATTCCACAATATTCTTGCTAATTATAATTGAATGCCAAAAAAGCATTTTTAGATGATACATGTGCAATTTGGGTTTGGCAGTGGTTTAGATCGCTGGACTTGTTTCAATTTATGTTTGCCACTGGCATTGGACTGGGTAATCGATTTAAGTTGCGATTTCCGGCCACTTGTTTCCATTCCAAAACGCACTTGACCACATGAACGTATGTATTTTGTGTATCTGTGTGTGCCACATTTAGACGAGCAGTTGCATCCTGAGTTTGCCCCCAAGTTGTTGTTGTTCTTGCCTGTCAGTGTCACTCGGAGTGGTCCACTCTGTGATGTGTTTGAAAATGCGTTACCAACATCCACATCCTTTCTCTCTATCTCTTTTCGCCCCCATTTCTCGCACAGATGCACCTCGATGAACGTGATGCGGGACAACTATTCGATGGGCGGCAGTGTGAGCGGCGTCCGTCCGCCCAGTATTCTCTTGTCGGATGTCTCGCCCACGCCGCTGCCACGCCCACCGCTCGCCTCCATTTCGCAGCTGCAGGAAATGAGTGCGGTCACTGGGAATGTGAATGCGATGGCGATGGCGAATGCGAATGCGAATCCCAATGCGAATGTGAATCCCAGTGGCAATGGCAATGGCGCCATCAACAACAACAACAACAGCAACCATAATGGGAATGGTACGGTGAATGTGAATGGAAATGGCGGCGGAGGCGGAAACGGAAGTGGAATCGGAATTGGAACAGCCGGAAATGCAGCGCACCGCGACTCACGTACGCTGCCCGTGATCAATCGCATTAACTCACGGTCGGTGAGCCAGGATTCGGTGTACACGATACTCATCCGCCTGCCATCCGACGGAGCATCGAGTAATGCCGCAAATGGCGGGGGAGGGGGTGGTGGAGGGGGAGCTGCTACCGCGGCAACCTTGAGTCTGCAAGGCGACTGTGCACCCTCCATCAAGATGATACACGAGGATGGGCCCACAACGACGACGGCGAATGCATTAGCCACGGCAGCCCCGCCAGTCGCCGCCACCCGACGACCTTTGCCCTCGCGCGACTCCGAGTTCAGCCTGCCACTCGGCCGGAGGATGTCGCATGCCCAGCACGATGCCAGGCTACTCAACGCCAAGGTCATACCCAAGCAGCTGGGCAAAGGGGGCGGGGCGGTGGGCGCTGGGGCGGCCGGGGCCCACGCCCTGATGAATGCCCGCAATGCGGCCAAGAAGAAAAAGAAATCACAGGAGAAGAGGCAGGAGTCGAAGGCGGCCAAGACGCTGTCGGCCATCCTGCTGAGCTTCATCATCACGTGGACACCGTACAACATCCTGGTGCTGATCAAGCCGCTGACCACCTGCTCCGACTGCATACCCACGGAGCTGTGGGACTTCTTCTACGCCCTCTGCTACATCAACTCGACGATCAATCCCATGTGCTATGCCCTGTGCAATGCCACCTTCCGACGGACTTACGTCCGCATCCTCACCTGCAAATGGCACACCCGCAATCGCGAGGGCATGGTGCGCGGCGTCTACAATTAGATATATGTATTTATATTTATATTTATATTTAATCACCCAATCTCTGGCCAGAGTACCGGTTTAACTACTAGTAGTTGCAATAAGTGTTGTGTGCTAAAATTTTGGGAGGCAGTTAAACCAAAACTAGGCTTAGTGATTACCCATTGACAAGCAGTACTGATTTTTTGATGTCTAGCCCCCGACTATATACACGCATTACCATTCCGGAAGGGTTGCCATTTAATTATTTGCCAGAACTGCGGTTTATACGGTACATGGATCAATTCTTAGATGGTTTCAGAATGTGCAATAACACTAGTAAAATATTTAAACTTGAATGATCAAGTATTTCAGGTTTACCTTAATATAAAAACTTAATTGTCTTGATCTTAGATCACAGGACTTTCTTGGCTTGTCTTATTCCAAAACCAAGTCCTTATTCCCAAACCAAGGTCGACCAACTGCTTCCAAATATGCCAAAGATCTCATTAAGGTATCTTTAGATTTAATTCCCGAGGCAACCCTATCCCAGCACCTGGCCATAAAAATGTAAATCACAATGATCATAATCCCAAAAAGCGAGAGATTCCATTTTGTTAGGCGTTTACGTACTGTTAGGTAGGCACATGCTCGATGCAAGAAGAATTTAATACAAATATAATGGATTACGATTTGCAATTCATAAACATACACATATATAAGGAAATATATTTATTATTATACACACGGCAAATGAGTTAGCTTAAGTTAATGGCAAAAAGGCAGAGAGGCAGAGAGGCAGAAACCCAAAAAGCTTTAATACAAGTTCAAAGTAGGAAGGATTAAGTTCCGCAGGCAACGAATCGCGGCGCGGATCTGGTTGCAACTTGGCCAACCGGTGGCAGACGTTATGTTCTCGTTCCGATTTTCGTTGTGTAGGTTGGGGGGATATGATATGATATGTATTTAATCGTAGGGGGAATATTGTGATTGTACTGCTCGTTTTCGATAGTTTGGATCAGTTTTTTTTTTTTTTGTGTACATGTGCGTAGAAACCATAACAAAAGTAACAAGCAAGCGTCAACCGTGCAAATCAATTTGTAGGCACATACCTGCTAATATATCGGAATATGTATGTATAAAATTACGATTATTTGTATGTATTAAGAACGCAACCCACCATGGTTCAACAACTAAGAACAAACCTTTTGTAACTGACGATGATGAGAGGATCCCCATGACAAGGGGATAATTTAAAACCAAGAGTAACAACAGTAACGCAAGCAATATGTTTGAGAAATGTGTCGAAGAGATGGCCCAGTTGAGGAAGGATCAGGAATACGGATGTGGGGCGGGGTTGGGGGTCGATAATTGGACGGAATAGTATTTAAATAACCCACAAGGTTGTGCTGAATGTGGCCAATCCATCGACTGGCGGACCATCTCTTTGGACAACATACTCGAATCGTACCACAAACTCATAGCTATTAAACCAAATGCTTCTTCGAAGTGCACCAATTCAAGTAACTAACATAATTAATTAAAAGTAAACCGCAAGCATATTTAAAGCATATGAGAGAGTAAAATACATACAGTGTAAGAAAAACGACATCCAGGTACTACGATATATTCGATGCGATCGGGGGAGCGAACATTTTTAATGAGTGTGTAGGTAACGTAACTAATTGAAATATTAACAAATTGTTGGCCCTCGTTGATCCGAGTGAAAGACGGGGCCTAGACGCGAATCAAGCCGAAATCAAAGCGACATTTGTAGTGTCTGTGACACAATACGCATATTTATACCTAAACGATACGATATATACAAGTACATATATATGAATACGACGATTAATATGAAGTCGAGAGCAACAAGAACAAGTAAACCAACCAACAAACCCAAAAGACATGATTTACAACCACGCACACACATCCTAATGAAGCATATAGTACTGCAAACAATATATATCCGACAGAGGCCAAAACGCGAGTCGAGCAAACAACCAATCCAACAAATAATACCAACATATAGCCTTTAGACGTACATATATAATCTCGGCACACGCCGGACACTCGATTACGAATAGATCACGTTTTTGACTACCAGCGAAAAGGTTTGACATATAGGATTACGGAGCAAGAACAGATGGACAGCATTTTGATGATGAGAGCAGATTTAATTGCATACAATCTAATTGTTTGGAAATATACTACGATATATAGTAATACATATATAATTTAAAGCTAACAATAAAAAATGTGAATGAAAAAGAAGTATATTCTTAGTCGGGGTTTTCGGGGTTCTCCTCTTTGTCACCAGTATTTTCTTCCTCTCCAGGATTTTCTCCAGGACTCTTCATCAGCATTTGGGCATTCTTCTGGATGATCTCCAATTTCTGCTGCATCAGCTCCTGACGTCTTTGCTCGGCCTTTTGCTGCTTGTCCTCCAGTTCTTCCAAAGTCGGTGGCTCCGAACTGGCTGCCTCCTGCAACATCTGCTGAATCCTCTTCGGTGGCTGCCGCAGTGTCTCATTTAGCGGCATCTCCGTGGTTTCTTCGCTATCCAACGGAATGGTAAAGGCCTCCGAGGCAGCTGAAAAAAGGGATTCTCGTACTTAGAAATTCCCATAAATCGCGGTATTGTGTCCCCAACTCACGGTACTCCATTTTAGTTTTAGTTGACTTGGCTGAAATGGTCTTCGGCAATTTGGTGTCGTCTACGGTGGCGGTGGACTTGGAACTGGAGCAGCCCATGCTATGCAACCATTCAGGCGCAAGGCATTACGGCTAAGACTTCCGTTTTAGAGCTACCTTTACCTTCACCTTTTCCTTTAACGTTTCCGTTTAGCGGGGAGATGGCTAAAAATGATGCTGATGCTGATGTGATTTCCTGCTGCAGTCGCTTGGTTAGAGCCAACATTCAATTTCCGCCGCCGCTCAGCTCATTAGACTACGGCCGACTGCAGCTGGGGCCACATTTAATGGCTCATTAGTATTGATTTTCTTGGGATTTGCCGTGGGTAACGATACCTTCAGGACAGGACAGGACACTCCAGGACACGGCCGTTTGTCGGGCCAACGCGATGGCAACTGACTGGAGAAATTGCAATGCAAAGTTTTCCGCGCGCGTGACCATTATTAATAATCGTACGACTGGCCAGGACAGCAGAACGGAACAGGATCAATATTCACATGAGCTTTGCGTGGGTGCGGTTTAATAATGAAGCGGCTAGCCAGGACAAACCCAGGCAGACAGTCGTGTACACACACACACACTCACACACACATGAGCACCGTGGTCTAGCCCACAAAATGTCAATCAACTCTCTGTTGGCCATAATCAACGCTAATTGCGGTTTCATTCGCAAACACCGACGATATCCGAGTTTAGTGACCCACTCAACTTTGACCGGGGCCAAGCGAGTGGGATGGATCGATGGATGGATGGTTAGTTTTAGCCTTTGATTTCTGTCTCCGCCGTCAACACTTGGCCATAAAAGCCCACATGGCCCAAACAACTAACGGCTTCCGGCCAAAGACCAAGTCCAAGTCGAAGACCGAAACCCACGGAAACCGCGGCGCGTGCCAATCCACCGCCCAGGTCGTCCGCACTTAACCACCGCACAGTGGCATTCAGTTTAGGTTTTAACCAAAATTATAATTATTTTAGAAGAGTTTTGTAAAAACAATTAGAGGATTAAAAGTAAATATAAAGGAATTTAGCACACAAAAGTTATTTGGTATTTTTATGCGTGTGTTCTTTATATAATTCATTAAAAGTTTAAAAGGTTTTCAATATAATGTGAATTAAATACAAATAAAATATTTTTAATATTCACAACTTCTTTAAATAAAGTCTTAAAAAATATATATATAAGTTCCGTATGGTAAAATGAAATTTATTATTTTAAATCACAAAACTTAACTCCTTTCTAAAAGTACTTTCTTTAGGTCACGAGTTTTGATTTTTAATTGAAAAGGAAATAAAAACGCTCCATTGTGCTTTGGCTGGCATGTGGCAACCATTAGTATGTGCCACACGTTGCGCCTTTTGTGGCCTTTTGTGGGTCTCCTGCATGCAAAGTGCCTCCGCCGAAGCGGAAGTACTCGTCCCTCCTCCACCGACTGCCAGCCAAAAGATCAATGGGAAGACGAGGGCCTCCTTAGCCCCAATCGAGGGCCATAAGCGGTAACAGGTGCTAGACGGCGAGTACCTACAACTACCTGTGCCAGTAAGTAATGAGCGACGTTTAATTAGGTTAAGTGTCAATAAGATTATGTCGTCAATCAATCAAGTGCACAATATCCACCACGGACACATTCATCAAGCGGCTAAATACCAAAAGGCATTTGTCCGTCGCTCTTTTTGTGAGTGTGCTTAATCCAAGCACTCTCACAGATACACACTGTACATAGTATATAGTATGGCAAGTAGCTGTCTATAATTATTGGGGTGGGGAAGTCGAGATGGGCGTTGCCATTTTCTGCTTAAGACCCATTTCATTGGATTAAAACGATAAGTGTCTTAGCTTAGCTGCTTTGAAATCAGCATGAGCCATTTAAATGTATTCCATTATAATAAAACACAACAAACGATTTGGTTTTATGCAAAAAAAGTGGTTTATATGTATTTATGTATTGTATAATAAAACAATATAAACTAGTAACAAAGCAACATGATCTCTGCGATTTAGGAACATCCATATCATCCTTGTTTTCCATTTCTCATTTACTCATCGATCATAATTCATCTCGATATCAGTTTAATGCTTTTACGATGTATAACTTGCAAAACTTTTCAAACTTACGTATGTAGATATGCCGCTGGCATCTTGGGTACCAGATCAGGGTTTTCTTTTCTCACATCTCCTTGTATAGGTATAAAAAATAGTATATATACGATATAGTAGATATAGTATGACTTAGACTTAGCAGGCGATCGTCATCCTTAAATGATGACGCGAAAACTTTGGATAGACTTTAAGAGGGTATAGTGGGTGTGTAATGGTAATCTCCTGCTGGTGTTTGTTTTCAGATGATTTTGTGGGCAAGTGTGGATAAACGCAGTTCTCAGTATTGGATAAGCAGTGGGCGTAGCTGGGGGCTAATCGTATTCCTGTTTGATGGTCAAGGGTTTCTCGGCACTGGGATCGCTCTTCGATGCATTTCCTGAACCTGAAGCTCCTGATCCTGCCGAGGCTGTTAACTTATTGCTCTTGATTAGGTTGGCCGTCGTGGAGCTGAGTGGTATGGTCACGTATTGATTGCCATCTGTTTAGGATTGTAGTATTTAATTTATAGTTTTTGGGTATAATATCTTTGAGTTACTCACCCTCTTCAGCGTGGAGCTGCAAGTGTCCTGTCTGTATGAGTTGCCTCAGCATTTTCTGCGGTATGTTGGCAAATGAGGCAGCTGGGTAAACATACTTGCTGTCCGCCGAGCCTCCCCCTGCTCCTCCTCCTCCTCCTCCAGCCGCTGCTGTGGAGGTCGAGGGTCCAGTGTTCTCAGTCTGATAGTTCAATGCTGGCATGGTTTTTTGGCCAGAAGATGAGGCCGCCGCCGAAGATGTGGCCGTTAAAGGAGGCGCTGATACCTCTGTTTTGCCGACCGTTAACTTGGAGGCCACCTCGGCTGCCTCGACTGGCATCTCCACATCCGACGAATCATCCGACTCGTTGCCCGACGAAGTAGGCGATCGGTCATCCTGGAAAGAAAGAAGCCAAAGCCAAAGACACTCGATTAGTGGTGGTAGACAAACAGTCTGCTGATCTTAAGGCTAAGCTTAGTTTGAGATGATTGGGAATAGGAATAGGAATCGGAATTGGAATCGGGAGATCTGCGGTTTGCTCCGTGGCCTGTTCTATATGCCAGCCAAGTGCAGGGAGCAAAGAGACAACGACGAGATAAGAAAAAAAAAAAATCCAATATGTTTGAACCAAATATGGCGCGAAATTGCGTATAAGTGCTGGCCAGGCTGTTCGCCGGCACGCATCTCAATGAGCTGGCGTTGCCTTAAATGTGCACACGCGTTAAAGAATTTAGAATATTGATTTCTGACTCTCCGGCGAGCGACGTGATCGGTGCGGGGCCATCATTGTCGTCGTCGCATCGCCTTGGATGGTATCGCCAGCGTCATTTTAATTTTGATTAGTGCCAGCAGAGGCAGCAGAGGCTGCCACTGTCCCTCAGAGACGACACGAATAAAAAAAAATAAATCAAAATAATTGCAAACTGTAACAATGCGATCGCCATTTTGTGCGAGGGAGATCGCAAATTGCATTGCGCATACGCCGCGTGCCCCTGCCACATCAGCGGACTTCCAATGAAATTGTAGCAGCAGCAGCGCAGCAGCAGCAGCAACAGCAGCAGCATTTCGCGAAAGGCAAAATCGCATTGTTGCCGCCGAGCTGACTAAAATGGGCGTCGTCATCGTCGTCGTCGTTGTGGCAGTCTGCTGCCAACCAAGCGACTTGGCCAGTGGATCAGGCGACCGCCTTTTGAGTGACAGCACCAAGACATTTTAATTAGCAAAGCCAACGACGACAAACTGTCTCCAAGTTGCCATGATATACTTGGCCACGGCAACACCAACATGTGCATGTGCAACTGTTGTTACGCTCGCGGTTTTCAGTTGCAATGGGGGAAAAAAACGCTAAAAGGCAGCTGAAAGTGGAGCTGCTCATGTAAAGGTTACATTGTGCCCAGGCTTGCATTTTAAGCACACATATAAGGCCCTAAACACACCACACAGTAGCTTATGACTGATATTCATTTATCAATAAAAAGCCAATTACTACTCTTCCTATTTATCTAATCTATTCTATCTACTCGTTCCTCACAGCAGTTAATTTGCGGACCTCCCAAAGCGTGTGCGATTTCGATTCGGTAATTGAACAATTAAAATGCGCCACACAAAGGTAATAAATATAAGTTTTATCAACAGCAAAACATTAAGGAAGCTATTTAATATTGAATAAAAAAAAGGTAATACAAAAAAAAGTTGTTTCGCCCCCGGGTGGACTCGAACCACCAACCTTTCGGTTAACAGCCGAACGCGCTAACCAATTGCGCCACGGAGGCTCTTGGAAGTCGTTGAGAAACAATCCCCTCAATATTTCCACTAACATCATCTTAGGGGTTGATTCCATTATTATCTGATTAAATCTTTTAGTAAGCGCATTATTCTCTGTGCCCTCGCTTTAAATATAAGTATGATCGTATAATAAAATGTTATAATATACATTCTTCAGCAGCTTAAGGTAAATATAATATGAAATTATGCTATTTGTGGCACACAAAGAAAATAAATAAATGTGTTGACAAAATGAGTTTACCTATCATTTGCCAAGAAATTAAAGCTATAAATACATACTAATAAAATTATTTAAAAGGCTGATTTAATTTTAAATAGTTTTGAGCAATATGATGGTAACAGTAATAATTCATTTTTCACCTTATCTTGTATGTCAACTTTAATTTGAAGCACAATCATGAATCATTTCACTTCTCCTTGGCGAGGAATTTAAGCTATGTATAAATACACAATTTATAAAATCTCTTTACGGGCTAAATGAATTATTACATTTTATGTTTCTATCTTTGTTTAGCTCTCCATTGATAAGTTATTAAAGTTCTAAATAAAGTCGTTTGCATATTTAATGGTTAATATTTTCCTAGCACATAAAATGCGTAGCACTTTATTAAATTTTATTTAGTGGCTCAGATGGTGCTCCTAATGAAGAGCCCTGC
The DNA here is from genome assembly GCA_018153365.1 of Drosophila fuyamai. NCBI lineage: Eukaryota > Metazoa > Arthropoda > Insecta > Diptera > Drosophilidae > Drosophila > Drosophila fuyamai. The sequence continues at coordinate 5,934,818 of JAECXW010000758.1, forward strand.
AATTTCAATCTGCGCCTCATCAATATTGAATTTAATTTCCAGTATCGAGGCAGGACGACAAGATGGGTTTGTCAGCGAATCGAACAGATTCATCGATGGCTTCTACTGTTGATTCTGCTGCTGCTGCTGCTGCTGCTGCTGCTGATGCCAACTGCAACTTGCCAAATTGATAGTCGTGTGTCGTGCGCAAATGCCGAGCGTGTCTCATTAAATGACAATTAGAGTTTGAGCCTGGCTAAAAGCAAGGCAAAAAATACAATCGGAGCGGAGTGGAGCGTTGTGGAGAACCCTGCCCCGAGAGTCTCTCGGTTGGCAATTGGCTGGATGGAATGCCAACTGGCCGGGCCAATGGCATGCAATTTATATAAAAATAATGCCTGGCATTGTCTGGCCGATCTGGCCTCGCCAGTGGTGGCTTCGAAGTTCGAACTTCGAGGCTTGGAGCCTGCGACAAATGCAATTATATAGAAATTTGTCTTGCTGTGATATGTGCGGCATGTTGTTGTTGCTACTGTTGTTACTGTTGCTACTGTTGCTGTTGTTGCTGCTGTGTGGCCATCGGTAGCTCCAAAAATAGTCAGTTTGGGAAAGGCTAATAATAAATGTTGGCAATAGTCAGTCAGCGAGTCGTCAAAGCATTGAATGAATGAATTTTCAAATTGGCTAACTGACATTCACAACCAAGGTGGCATTTTATTTGCCCCAAAAGTGAATGCGAGTCAATTCGGTGGCCGCTGTTGCAGTTGCAAACTGCTATTGCAACTGCAACCACCGAGCTGCACCACCACCACCAGCAGCACCGCTCGTGTGGTGTCGTGTGACCTACACCACCGCCAACTGACTCAGTGATTGACGGATGGCACATTTGCCAATTGATTAGTTGTTTTTACCAAAATGGTTGCTGCCACAACAAAAGGCGACAACTTTGTGGCAGTCAGCACCCGCTTCAATCGATTGAAAGCCTAAAAAAAACAGGGGGAACCAAGCAAAAAAAAACAAACAGAAGGACCAGTGTTAGCCCATTCTCAGTTTAGCTGGCTGAGATCGTTCAGCATTTGGCCAATAAACATTTGCATTTTGCATGTTGTTCTCTGTTGTTGTTGTTATTGTTGCTATTGCGGCTGCTACCGTTGATGCCGTGTACATCTACCGACACTGATAACTTTAAGCCGAAAACAAAGGAATAGCCAAATGTGCTCTCGACTGAAGCCAGCGGGCTCCATTGATGCTGGCGCTTTCAATGAAAACATAAAAATAAAAATGCAAATTAAGCCTGGCAAACGAAAGCACTTAAATCTAACGCACAATTGCCCAGGGAACGGGCCAAAAGGATAACAGTGGCCCAAAAGGGTAAGAATACAAGATGAAATGGTTTTGGGGTTGCGGAAACTGAGGCATTTATTGCCTATAAATCATTGAAACAAATAAAAGCAATCGTAGTGTCTATAAAAAATGTAAACATGATTATTAAAACTTGAAAGGGTTTGTGTGCAAGAGTGTTTTTCCTTTAAATTGATTGAACATAGAAAGGGCTTGTTGAATACGTAATGTATTTAAATATTTATATTGAACATTCTTCCTGGAAAGCATTTTACACTATATGTAAATGACAAGTAAATACATTTAAAAATCAATTAAAATATAATTAGTTTTTTGTTTGGATTCGTTTTAAATACACAACTTTCATATTTTTAACGAATGTAAAAAAAACTTACACTTTTCAATTAAATTTTAAATGTTTTTTCATGTTATTTACAATCAGTGTTTAGTTTTTTAAAGAAGGGATCATCTCATTTTGTTTATTTGTTTATTGTTAAAGGAACTTAAATACATTTATCGAAATTTTTAAGTTTGATTTTCACAATTAACCATTTTTGAAATAGTAAACAAAACCTTAACACAATTATAATATCTCCCCGAACCACTGTTGCTCAATTTTGTAGGAGGAATCACACAATCACAACCACAGGACAGCGGCGAACATTCTGAACAGGAAACGTTGAGGCAAATGTTATGGGATGGCTCTGGCCAACTTGCTGGCTGGCTAAGCAAAATGGGGCGGCTTGGCTTGTGAAAACAAAAGCCGAAAACTAAGGCCCCCAGTCAGTTGACACGAAGCGGCAACAAGCGAACAACCAACAGCCAACAGCCAACAACCACATCAGTTGAGCAGTGGCAACAAAAGCAGGAGAAGCGACAACACTGCGTAGACATTTGCCAGCTAAACTCGGAGTCGCAGTTTGGCCATTTGGTCTGGTCTTCACAATTGTCGTCGCATCCGGGCCAGGCCGCAATATGGAGTTTTAAAGCGTTTATATCCGCAAAGCATGGCAAAGCCGAGCCAAGCAAAGCTTTCTTGCCGGCTTTCTGTTTTTGGGCAAATCACAGTTTTGTGTCTTTTTCTTCTGTGCGGGTTGCGGTTACACGGATTCACGCGCAAAGAAAGCGGCCAGCAGGAAGTGGAGATTCAAGTCGAGTCGAGTCGGGTCGTCGTGAGTCTGTCTCAATCGAGCAGCCCAGTAATCGACCGGCGGGTTCAAATTCATTAGTTCAGTCGAAAGGAAACGGGACCGGGGTCTCCAGTCAGTTATGATGGGAATTAGCATCTATTTAAATGTCAGGGCCGCATTAAGATGCCACGATTGGCCGGGAGAGTACGAAAAACGAGCTTATTGTTTTCAGTTACCAATTATTTGGCCAAATTGCGAGGGGTAACCTGCTGCCAGTGCACTTGGCAAAATGTATTTAAATTGTAGGGAAAAAGAAGCTTTTAATTAATATTAATTTTTCTGAATTGTTAGTAACAAAAGGTATAATTGAGAATTAAATTAAATAATATGAGAGTGTCTGTAAGTGTACAGAAAATAAATGAAAGCAATATCTGTAAGGGCTGTTCAGTTTCATTCAAAAATTGTATTATATTGTTCGAATAAAACACAAATTCAATTTGGTAAATACACTTTTAAATGAGTTTTCTGGCTAAGTATAAAAAATGGGGGTAGATTCCTTTGGCGTCTTATGAATGTTTTTAGATCATTAAGTCTTTGCGGGAGAGTCGGGCGATTCTGGTAATATATTTATATATTCCGCCATTAATTTTCCGCAGTGTGAAAGCCAAAACGATTGTCCTCAGGCCTAATTATGCGTGCGCCGACAGGCGAACAAGAGGCAACAGGACAGCGGGCCGCAGATGAAACGCCACCGATTAGCCTGTGCCGCTCCCTCTGCCCCCTCCTCACTCCCCACTCCTACTACTCAGCATCCTTTGCCGCTGGAGGGGAGCTCCTCGCCCACAATTGGCGCAATTTATGATGGGCACTAACAACCGCAAAACTAGCCAAACAAATGAAATGGAGTTGGACACAATCCGGCGGGCTAACAAACAGTTGAATGGGAATTGCAATTATACGAATACAAGATCTCAACTCGGCGTATGTTAAGTGAGTCGAAGGACTGGAGGGGGACCACTCATGTGGGTGCCCCGACAAACTGAGTTCGATGTTTAGCTAGATTTAGCCGAACCGAAGAAGGCTCCTAACTAACCAAACAATCTGGAGCCACTGACAGCGATTAAATTCCGAAAAACAGAGTCAGAAGCCAATTGAAAGCCGGCTAAAGATGCTTAGATTAAGTTGCAATATGGGGATTATTTATTAAATAAGTCATTTAAATTTGGTTCAAAATAAACTATTGCCAAGAAACCACATTTTGATAGGAAAGTATCTTAGACATAATAAATTGTTTAATCTTTTTCAATCCGATTACAAATGTGATTTATGAATTTTAAGCTAAGTATTTCTTAAAAATGGTCGAAATATAAAAGTTGAGAGTGAAAATTTATTTGACTAAGATGACCTTAAAATGGATAAGATATGGAAAATAGGTAAATTAAGCTCTCAAAGAAAAAAGTGTAAGTAAGATTAATAAACAATTGCAACAACTGATTAAGAGCGGTTAAAGAACAATCATAACCAGCACTTTAAAATTTATGACAACAATTAAGAAGTCATATCCTAGCTGACAAAATAGATATTTCTGTGCTAATTTAATTCAAACTATAAATCTAACGCAATTTGGTCGAAAACTGTCAGTAGGTTTCAAGCTGCCAAACTCTAAAACTAATTGAAAATCAGTTCCAGCACTTCGAACAGCGCCTTCATCATTAGTCAAAGAACAAGTCGAGAATTTTTTGGATTTCATTAAATTGTGTCATTTTACAAAAATGAACAAAAGCAAAAACCATCTATAGGTACGGAGCGTGCCCACGCCCACAAGCTAAAGAAAAAATATTCAATCGCTGATTTCATATGTTATTTTTTTTTTTTGCTCAAAAACTGGTTACACCCAACAAATTTGATGGAGAACGAAACGGAGAAAGATATATCCACTATAGGTATCTGTATATAATTGAATAAATTTCAATAAATACATGCAGAGATACGTCATTTTGTAGCAGGTTGGTGTAAATTGAATTTTCATGCCCAGAGCAACCGGGGACCACTCATTTGTTTGCTCATTTGTCCCCCACGCCAATGTGGCCAATGTATATAAGCCCGGCCCAAAATGGAATTGGTGAGCAAGTCAAAAGCGAGTCTATAAAATCTAATACGCACACGAGCAGCCAAGCCAGCAAGTCCCGCCCACAGATCGTCGCTATATGGATGACTATATAAAATATAAGTGCCTAATAAAACCCGAGAGAGAGTCGGGCTTAAGAGAGCCGAAGTGATAAGAGTGCGACCCCAAGAAGGTGCAAGCGGATCGGTAGCATATTCTCCTTCCCTCTCGCACTAATCGCCCCAAGTGCCGATCTCGTTCTCTTAAGTCCCCTTTGAAACGGGTTTCTTCTCAGGTTTCTCCAACGAGACTCAAGAGTTCCGACCGCTGGGCTTACGTTTTCAGTCTGTGAGTAACTGCGTGACCTGCACGACGATCGAGGAGCGATCTTTGGCTTTTTGCTTGGCCAATTGAAAGACGTGAAAAGTGTGATCGATCAGAAAAAGAACTGGGAAAGTGTGTGAAGTAAATTAATTCGAGAACATTGAAAGATGGTGACTTGAATACTTGAGACTTGATCGCACAGCGATCTTGACTGCTGGCAAACAGATAAGGAAGATCTGTATTTAATTAACATTGGCTTAAATATGGGTAAGTTAAAAAATATTTTGTTTAAATATTGATTAGTTGGTGATATAGAGAAGATTAGAGTGATGTGAAAGAATTAAGAATTTAAGAATTGATTTAAATTATTTAATAAAAATTAAAATAATTACTTTTAAATCTATGGTGAGCTTAGTGAGGAAATATAGATGATTATAGGATTAGATTAGTTAGGAAATAAAGATTATTATAGGATTAAATAAAAATTGTTTGGGTGACAGGATAAGGAAAAAGACAACCTTGGAAATGTAATATACATATATTACAAATTTTTTTAGAAATAATAGATACCTATTAACTTCGCTCTTAATAGGTGTCTTTAAGTTACACAATAGATCTTGAACTATCAATTTCAGTGCATACTTTCAAAAATACTCGCTGTAATTTACTTTTATTCTCTTTTTGCTCTAAATATCGGTCAGAAGTATTTAACTGTCATTTAAGTTCGGTATTAATGTAAGGCCCATTTAATTTTTTATTGCCACGTTAAAACACCAAAACTCAGCTGAGAAATTAGACTGTGGATAGGTTAGTAGACACTTTCGGTGCACTCGATCATTCCTTGACCCCTTCTATAAGCCTTGATAAGTGCAGGCGGCAGAATAATAGCCGACTAGTCGAACAGCTGCGATGCACTGCTAAGATAAGCCACTCACCGCACTACTGCAAACAGTAGCCCAGCAGGCCGACAACTCAATCACGGGCCTACAATCACACAATCACCCAATCACCCCTGCCGACTGGGCCCAGTTAGAGGCCCCGGGAATCGCGTCTTGGCCTGGTCAAAAGAGGGTTGGGGTTCTGTGGTTGTTGGGCCCGCCACATCGGCGTCCACATTTCATAAATCAGCATGAGCAGTCGCAAAACGAGCGAGGGAAATGGAAATTGTGTTCGCCTTGGAGAGCCAGTGAAAACCGCCTGCTGCGAGTCCTGGCTATTTATTGTATTTTAACAACATTATAAACGAGCATTTAAGTGGCGAGTGTTGGGATTGCTGTTGGCCCGTTTTGATTTGTGTTAGAATGCAAAATCGAAGACAATAACCAAATATCCCCGCGATACCGACAAAGCCGTTTCATAATCAGTCGGGACTGGCAGACTTGCCGGCAAAACTTGCAGGCCAACAGGCAATAGACCACTGCCAACTGGAAACTGGCAACTGCCAACCGGCAATGGCAACATGTGGCTTGGCCATAACGTTGTCGTTTGGGCCGGGTCAAATGTCAAGCACATTATTTTTGTATTTACGTATAATAAATATAAAATGCATGATGCATTTTTGATAGATTTTCATGCCAATAAACAAGCTAAACGAACCGCTAGAATGGTGTTTAGGCCGACACCATGGGCTCCGACTGACTCCCCGGCATCGAAGACTTCGGGGCTTCGACAACGATTCCCCCAACTGTTTTGTTACCCCATTGTGTGGGTACATAAATTTAAGCCACAAAAAAAAATATATATAAACACAAAAAGACCAGGAAGCTGCGTTTTGTGGGTCCTGGGCCTCGGTCTCATATAATTTTGTGTCTATGCAAATGTACGCGCTGCATTCGGTTTTGCATTGGCCCGACTTTGGTTTGACTTTGGTCTGAGATGTTGAAAAATCAACGACGATCGGACGGCCGATCGAGTCTGTCAGTTGAGTCAGGGAGTCCATGAGTCCATGAGTCCACGAGTCCGGGATGGAGGACCAACCACGTTGACGTTCGCCAAACAATGCCTTGTTGACACTGATGGAAAATCTGCGTGTCACAAATATCAAAAATGCAATCGTTAGAAAGCAGGACGAGCCTCTCTTCGCATGACGGATCCCCACATAACCATATACCCATATCCACATATCCTCATATCCCCATATGATCCCATCCCGTCCGATCCGATCTGATCCGTCTGCGGGGCGGAGAAAACTGTCAACTGTCCGTCGTCCGTCGAGTTTAGTTATAGATCTTATGACCGATATGCTAATGCCTGATTGCCTGAAAATGCCAAGTAGCCAAAAGTTTTCATGCGATCGGGAAAGCGAAGTGGAGGCGTTGCAAATCAGTTTGTTAGATAATGAAGGCAGTCATTCGAAATATGGTAATCATCTTTGGGTTAAAACCAAAAGCGGCTTTTAAAGTCATTTCAAATAGGTCTTAATAAAACGAATAAAAAACGATTTTAAGAGCCAATGGCTCAGTTAAATCTATCTAAACACAAAGGCTGACTATTGAGATTATTTGTATTATTTCTAACGAAAAAAACAGTTGGTATTTAGGTAAACCATTCATTCATTCATTCAAGAAAACTATCAATCAAAAGTTGATACGATCTAAGATGGTTTAGCAAAATGGAGAGTATAATATGCCCATAAACAGTGCATAAAATGTAGGTAGTTTAGAAATTTGTAGATAAAATCTTCCCTCACCTCTTCATATTTTTTGAGCATCTGCCAAGAGAGCAACTTCTACCCACCAAAGAACAAAACACCTTTGGCCTAATTGAATGCCAATTTATTGCATTTATAGAAACAATAACAAATTCAGCTCACAAGAAGCTCTTTAAACAAATATTCCAAATGCAATATAGAAAAAAGGAAAATGCACCGAGGAGAGTTGGGCAAAAAAGGCCAACTAAATTACTTAACAAGCCGTTGGGTTTCGACGTTGGACATTGGACATTGGACGTTGGACGACGACGTCGACGATGATTTACTTGTGCGTAATAATGCAACGCCCGCAATGCTGGCCGGAATGATCGTGGGGCAGCTCCAGAGGAGCAGGAGTTGGAGTTTGGAGCTGGAGATGGAGCTTCTCCAGTCCAGCATTCGTACTCCTCCGCCTGGCGAATCGAAGGATGCCGAGGCTGTGGCTGTGGCCGAGGTAAATGCATGTGAGAAGAAGTATAACTGGGAATGCGCCTCAATTTAAAATGCGAATTACATTATCTGATCAAATGCATTCTTCAGTGCGCTCCAGGAGGAGCACACACACTCCGTGCGGACGATCCACTCCACTCCACGAGAGGATCCCCATCATGTGTGTGTGTGGAGGCTGTGGAGGCTGCACAAATAAATAAATTTTAAAATACAAACAAGTAGCGCGCGCAAAAAGCGCCGAGTGGAAAATTCGTGACAGCAATTGTTGATGAGCAGCGTGTGAACAGCAGCAGTCCCGTGTCCCCCCGAGTTACCATCCCATCCCATCCCATCCCATCCATCCATCGATAACTCAAGATCACAGAACACGGGGAGCACAAAAAATAAAAGCAATGTTGTCGGGCAAACGCGTAATATTGAGCGACTAATAGCTGGGGCTTGACTTGAAAGCGAACGACGGTCGACGGACGACGGACGACGGACGACAGATCGGCAGTTCGAAACTGGGCCCGTACACCTCCGCAGTCTAATTAACTCCTACGAGCAGCGGGCCACAGTTTTTAATTAAGGCGCACACACACTCGATGATTTTCATTACACACATATATATATATATAACAAGAATCAAATGTATATTAACGTCCAATAACAACAATAACATCTAAACAATCGAACAGATCGTGGGCAGCTTTAAAAGTACAGCGCAACTAGGCGGCCAAATCAAACAAAAGAATTGCACAATTACAACGCCGAGAACCTTAGAAACGACGAAGTGCTTAGGAATTTCAAAGAACTCTGGATTGGAGAGTAGTTTTTCCCAGAACATTAACAGTATAATAATTGATGAGCTCACAAGAAATCAATACAACAAAAAGTTTGTACATAAGGAAGTTTAAAAATGTTATAGAATATTATATTATTCCTTAAAATTAAGCGAACCAGGTAATAAAGACGAATATTTCTACAATGATTTAAATAGAAAACTTTTTTAAACAAAGGATGGTATAGGAATATGTATCAGCTGGCCCAAATATGAATCATTTATCAGATACGTTTCTCTAAAATATCAAAAATCATCATTATTGTTTATGCCCAGAGTTCTGAATAGAAACAATGGATAAATTTTGACGCTAAAATTCATGGAATATGAACAATAAAAGAAAATACCTGCATATTTAATATATAAATTAAGCAATCAGCTTAATATATGGAACACATTTTCGATATTTGTGTACAAACCTAAAGCAGTTGAAATTTTCTAACTCAAATCCAAGAGAATCCCCCTTCCATTGTATTATATTATATATTTTTGTTAGAATATAAATTGGGATCATATAAATATCAAGTATTTAAAACTTAATACTACTTCAATTATCGATGAATATATAGAGAATTTACTTCTGGGTTTTGGGCCAAGCGTTGAAACATTTTCAATAAATTTTCGAAGCATATTAATAGGACACATAAAATCAACTATCCGTTACTAAAATTCTTTACTTTTTAAACTGACAATTTTTGTGCCTTATCTTTTGCTGGAGTACGACCAATCTCCTCCCGAAAATTCCATCGCTTCCAGGGGCAATGAAATGCCGAAGTGCGCAAACTGTGCCAAGCTTCTGCCTTCTGCCCACTCCTCCGATCGCCCCGCCTCCTCCGCCCCCCCCTGCGATTCTGCGGGACTTTTGGACCGGCGGACTGATGGACTGATGGACCGATGGACTGATGGACCGACTGACTGTCTGACTGCCTGACTGCAGAGACATCAATCTAGAAACGGCAGGCAGAAAGATAGCCGGGACAGACGACGATTGGCAACTCGTTGAGAGTTGACAATAATGACGATGGGACGTCGTCTTCGTTCGCGTCTCTGCATCGCTGGCTCGATGACGATGATAGAAAGTAAAAGAACAGAGGCAGCATCTCGCATTTTAACTGCAATTTTAATGAGACGTGGGAAAAAGAGTGGACGCACATACATATTCCGTCTGTGCCGGGCTCATTTCGTCGTAATTTGTAAAACTCGCACGTTGCCGGCATTAAGGACATGCAGATTTCTCTGTCCCTCTGCCACCGCCTTATTGATCAACATTTATGGCTATATTTTTAGTGGAAGCCGCTGCACGAGCAGCAACAAATTAGCACTGACAGGCGGCGAGCCGAGCCGAGGCAAGGAGCACTTCCGAGACAAAGGACCACCGGCCATTGTCCACTCGGTGGCACTAGCACCGGGCGGGCACCATGTGGCATGACCATGATCGGCGGCAACTGCAGCCAATTGGACGCCTAGCGTGAGCTTTCTAGGTGGCATCCTCGGCCCAACGGACAGCCGATGCTTGTTAAATGTTTGCCGCCAAAGAGAACGGTTCGGAACAAACAAAATGTGTCGACTAGCAGTTGTTGCATGTTGCAAGTTGCACGTTGCTGGTGGCCATTCAATCCTTCCCGCTTCGAGTACAAAAACAAACACATTCGTGAGCGTCATTTGAATGGTGTGATAATTTTTGCGCCTTCGCTTGGCAGCTTTGGCAGTGAATTAATTGCGTGCCACATTATAAATTTTGGACTCCCTTATTAAAGGTTTTCCTTTACACTCGCGGACAACAAACAAGCATACACACACACACACACACACTTGTGAATTCTCACACGCCGCAACAGCGGCGAAAAATTCCAAAAGTTTGGTGGCATGTTGCAAAGTTGTTGGGTGTTGTTGTCGCCGGACGTGTGGGCATGTCAAGGCGTTGTCGCGTAAGTGGCAGCCAAGACAAACCAAACCGTTTGCCCCACAGTCAGCCGATTTCCAAAGATCTTACGCAAATATTGCGCATACGCCGCGTGGCGCCCAAAAGAGATTTTCCAGGAAGATTTGCAAAGGAGAAGGAAGTTGAAGTTATCAGTATACGACAAACTTTAGGAAAAACTACTCTTACCAAAGCCTTTTTATTTTTAAATAGTTCTTGGTAGAATATTTAAATCGATCATTTGCACAACCTTTAGGATACGAAGTAGTTAAAATATTCGAATTTCCTATATAGTTGGATTTGAAACAATGAGCAAAAACATTTATTTATTATGACCAATATTATTCTGCAAGAAAATTAAAAAAACAATATAGTAAATTAAATCAGAAGAAATTCTGCTTTGGTTCCAAATTAAGATTTTTCACACAAATCTTAACCTTAACCGATTTCAAAGAACTCTTCTCTATTTTATGTTTTGCTCATTGATTTAAATACAAACCAAAATTCATATTTGCTTTTTGGGTCAAGTTCGTTAAATACAAACGAAAGCAACCATTTTTTTTAAGATACCTATTCTTTGTTGACCACTACGGCTTAGGTTTTTCAGATGAGCAATCATGAAATGAATAGTACTGAAATAGTAATTTTCCTATCCTGAGAAGTACAATTTAACCCACTTAATATACAATTTCCTGGGCTTTTCCTAGTCTAGTACATATATATATAATTTCCATATGCAACCCCTGCCTCATAGCTCCCACAACAACTGTCGACAGATACGATAATTCTGTGTCTCTTTCTAAAAGCACAAAATTTGCATATCAAACGCAGCAGAAAAACAACCAAAAAGCATGGAAAACAGACGCCGCGCAGTCGCCTTTCATAACAACAACTAAAGCATAGGCAACAACTATAACAACAAAAACAACTGCGACTGGGACATGAAGCTAATGCATGGACAATGTTTTCTTCCACTTTTTTTTGTTGTTGCTTTTGCAAAATTTGCGTATTCTGAACGATACGAAATTAAGTAAATTACAATATTGTACGATGATTGTCGTAGTCGAAGTTGTTGTTGCTGTATTTGCTGTGCTATATTTGCGTGAAATTATTATGGCAATCGATTTGGGACCACACACACGCAGATGTCGTCGCGAAAAAGCTACGAAGAAAAATAGTAATAAAATTGGCGATAAAATTATTATTGATTACTCATACGCCGCATGTAACGGGCTAATGAAAACGGGCTAACTGCGATGGGCTTTCTACGAATAATCGATAACGATGACGATGACGCGATCGCCAGTTAGAGATAGCTATAGCCAGCAATTATTTTCGTCATAAGTCAGCCAATGTGGCGACGACTTCGCCGCTGCACTCGGCTTTAACCTGAACTCGACGACTCGCCTTTTGGCCACCGACGCTACACTCGTAAAATATAGTTCGAAAATGGTATATTTTCTTCATAAAACAAAATAAGTTTTCTTAAGAAAGTGTTTTACTAAATCTTAGTAGCCATTATCTCAAAACAATCTAGTTTTATTACTTTAACTGTAAAGTTAATGTGAAGTTCACGCTTTCTCTTTAAAATTTTTTTTTTTTTTTAAATTTATGACCTTTTCTAAAACCTACTTATAAGTTCCATTTTTATGAAGTGGAATTTTATAACCAACTACATACTTCTTAAAATGTAAATGGTTTACCAAATTTTTAGTTTGTTCATAGATTTATTATTGTTTTAGAAATAACATTCTATAATCAATAAAGCTGGAGATCTCAACAAAAACGGCAGAAATGTAAATTACATTTTTCTTAGAAAAAATATACTATATATCTTTACTTCTCAGAACTTATCTCAAAACAACATTATATGTAGAAATAAACTTGCTTCCCTTATGTTTTTGCCATCCAACAAAATTGAAAAAAAGATAAGTGGTAAAATAAGAAACACTGCTCTATTAAAGATAATATAATCTAGATGAAGCTAAATTATTTATAATAAAAAGATTGATAATTGGCAAACTAAAAAACACATTCTGTATTAAAGATAATATAATTTAGAAGAATGTTTTTTTGAGCTTTTCAATACATTTCTACTCACTAGAATTCTATTGTTACTTGACAAAGATAAGACTATCTTTGGATAATGTCGTGTTCTACAAAACAAAGCTATGGTGAATTTCTGCATTGTAGACTATGATTTTCTTTGAGTGCACTGATGTTGTTGTGCTGGTTTTTTTCTCAGTCACTCGCCTGTGTGAGTTTGCTCAGCTCGCACATATATATATATATAATTGTTGCGCTTCGCACACAAGCTTCCAAATAAGGGACGGCACATGTGAGCTGAGGAAGCTATAACTATCGCTGCAGGCTACGCAAATCGCTGGCGTTTCCACTTTCGCATAGATTTCGAGGGAAACCAACGCATGCCGCCAATCTGAAGTTCAGCCCGTTGATGCAACCGTCACAAAAGTGGTGCAGTTGTGCCAGGTGGTGACAAGTTGCTGCTGCTGGCTGCCCCAAAAGCGATCGCGGATCGCGGATCGCCGATCGATGGCGATGGCAATGGCTATGACGGTGGCGACCAGGAGTCGCCGGTGGCGGCGGCTGTCGTGCAACATATGGCAGCGATGACAACGCATGTTAACAGCTTTTTAAAGTCGTTGCACAACGGCGGCAACAGCAAGAACAATAAGCGCCTTTTGCCACAATTCCCATGCCGATAAGCCCAGCCGAATCGATGTTTGTACATATGTGTGCATATGTGTATATGTATATTTAACCCCGCGTGCCACAAAAGGATGCCAAATTTGGCTGCAATCCGATATGAAATGTCCCAAAACTGCAGACAGGAAATCTCACGCGTGCCACCGGCAACATCGGCTCACTGGAGCGGATGGAGTTGAAGTTGGAGCTGGAGTATATTATCCAAAAATGCGGTCTGGCGTGCCTTTGAATTAAGGTATCGATTTAGCCCAGGCCAGCGGACCAAGCGGTCATCTCTCCGTCAGTTCAGTCATTTTCATTCATTGTTGGCGCGCGCTCATTGTTGGTGTGAAATTTAGCACAACAGCAGCAACAGCAGCAACACACAACAGCAACATCAGCTAACTGCTGCAGCAGCAACAAGTGGCTGCGGTTGCAATGAATCCGCATAACAGACATACAACAAACGGACGGACTGAGACTCTTAAAATGCGGCAAAATATTTCTTGCTGTTGCTGTTGCTCTTGCCACTTTAGTTGCTGCTGCCGCTGTTGTTGTGGCCAACAAAAATACTTTTTAAATGCGCTGAAGCGTCAAGTCGGCCCAGCTTTCAACGGATACGCACAGGATCAAGTGTTATAAATGTTAATTCGCAAATAATTGCAGCGGCAGCCACGAAAATACCCTCGCTGGATTGCTTAATCGTCGTCAATCAGACGATGAGACTAGGGTTGGCTTCCAACGTCTGCATCTCAGTCTGGAGGTTTACGAAAAATGACTTTATCCAGAGTTTAATTGAAAATTTATTACACTTTCATTAGCGCCAAACTGAAATCGTGGTATTAAGTTCTGGCCCAGCGAAAACTTTCAAGTTTAGGAAGCGAAGAGAATGTATATACGAATGATTAAAATATATATATCACATGGGTTGTGTTGATTTCAACATTTGATTTTATTGTGGGCAGGAAATGAGCTGAACCAGCCGAACATCGATTGTTGTTAACTTTTGTTAACCGCGCATGGACTGTGGGTAGAAGTCGGCTTTTGCCCCGTCCGTGTGGGAAGTCCGCGTGTGCTTCATTATATAATGAATTGGGAGATGGGCACAATCGCAATCGCAAACAAAACAAACGCCAGCTCAAAGTTTTACCTAGAATTTATTACTACACATGTTTTTCTTCTTTAAAGTACAGTTTGTCTGGAGTTCTGCTAAAAGTTGCTACAAAAAACTGGGGAAGCGGCAAGTTTACAGTCATTGGATAAAGTTTTTGACAATATTTGTCAACACTTTATTGGCCCAGCTTGTTATTTGGAAAATCATTGAAAACCATTAATTAAACAAACAACTAGGAGCGAAGTTTTGAGGTACTAAGACATTGTAAGTTCAGACATGCAAAATAATTGTGCTACATTTTTGAAAAAGGTTAATGGCTTTGCAAAGAAGTAGAAATGTTTGCTATTCCATTTATGAAAAGCAACAACCGCTTTAAAAATTACAAAAAAAATCGTGTTTCGAATTTTTAAATTTGAAAATCTTAAACTGAAATTCTTAGTTTCCGATATCTAATTAATAATATTAAGAAGGTTTGCCTAAGATTTGGTTTTAGGAAAGAAATACATCAATGTGAAAATATAAGGAATAGGGAAAAATAAGATGACTATAATTTAAAGAATATGAGAAATTGTCTCTTATTTGTGTTTCAATTATTTAATAAGAGGTTCAAGCTAATAATATGTAACTACAAAATTAAATAGGTTTGTTGCATTTTCATCTAGTAGGTTTCTAGATCCCAACATTCCCTTGCACAATTAGGCAAACATCTTCATGGAAAAATCCACACTGTGAGGCAACCAGACTCGAAATAAAAAGAAATATTCCCAGCCATAAATTGGTCAGTGAAGCGGAGCTGCCTTTGCCTATATAAGTAGCTAAGGCGGGGAGCGGTACGGCGAATAAACCATAAGTTTCCTCCAAATCGCTGCCTCCGCCACGCTCCAGTGGATGGGCGTTGCATTGGGCGTGGCCAGGCGGCGGCGCTAGAAGAGCCATGGAGGAGGGGGTGGGCGGCAGTAGAGGGGGAGGAGAAGGGAAGGTCGCAGAGATTTCGACGTGGATAGCCAAGAATTTTGATTAACTTGGAAAATCATTGGAGTAAGTCGGCGCGGGAAGGGGGAGAGGGAGGGGAACCACTGAGGCAGATAGACTCTAAAGCACACAATGTACGCATTATTTGTTTGCATTGCGGCCCAATAATTGCTTAACTAAATGTGAGTCCTGCTGAAAGGCCAAAAGCGCCTCGTTAAGGTCTCAGTCTGGCTTTTAAATAATCACAATGAAAGCAACAGGGCCAAAAGCAAGCCAGCGACAGGGCAAAAAACAAAAAAAAAAAAACAAACACACACACAATACAAAGAAATAAGAGGAAAACAAAACGATACGAAACGAAACGAAAGAAAAGAAAAAACGCTCACAAATTGTCATTTCTTAACCTTTTCAGATTGCGAAGGCGGCGGCAGCGGCGCAGAAGCAGAAGCAGAGGCATCAGGAGTTGGACTTGGACGCGGACGCGGAGGTTGCCAAGTGGCCAAGTGGCCAGTTTGCCGGTCGCCAGAAGTTGCCGACTCACAATGTGTGTGCGCAAAGGCTTTAAGAAATGCCGAATTCCAGAAGCTGCAGTACAATCAGTTGAATTAAAAAACGAGCGCACAGACAGAGGACGACGGCTGGATGGGATTGGGGATGGGGCTGTGGCTCTGGGATTCTGGGGATCTCGGGAGGCTTTCGGGGGGGGTGGTGGAGGAGGGGTGTGCGCTCTGGAGGATCGCCGGCGATATCATCGCGTGGTGAGCGCGGGCTAGGAAATTAAGAGGACATTGTGGCGGCATGCGGTTAGAACTTGCAGCGGCGGCTTAAACACAAAATCCGCGAAGGAGATTCCTTGCGTGGCTGCGTTGTTGGTGGCTTTTGGCTGGACAGCTGGACGCTGGCTGACAGAGGTCGCCCTCGTACGTAATCGACGAGCATTGCAAATGCTTTTGTCCTCCGCCTGCGTCTTGTGCTGCGCACGTGGCCATGTTGCTGACGCAGCAGCAGCAGCAGCAACAACAGTTGCAAGCACAGCAGCAACATCAGCAGCAGCAACTCCAGCAACAACAACAACAACAACAACAGCCAAACAGCAAATCATTGAAATGTCGTTAGAGGCTCGAGCGGCACGCAGCTTCGATAGTCAGCGAAACCGCAAAATGCTTTTAATTTCTCAAACTGATATGCACCCGTGCTCCCACTGCCGAGGGGGAAAACTTGGCCCAGAGGTTCGATTTGGTTTGTTTTGTCTTATTTCAGCTTGCAGGTAATTCAGCAGAAAAGACCTCTGATGAGGTGGCCAGAGGGTAAGGATCACAACATTAGCTGGACCAGAATCCGAAAAGGGCAAATAGAACATCAACACAAATAATTGTAATCACCGATCGAAATGCTACAAATAAGTGCACATGTACATTTCTTTTGGGAAGAACTATATTTGTAAACCTTAAAAAAATGACATTTTCAAATAGTAAAAGAAGTCTAGTTCATCAAAAAAAGAACTGAATGTTTTATCACTAAGAATGTTTATTTAAGAGATTCGAGTCAATTTATGAACAAATTTGTTTAACAGTTTTCGAAATATAACTACTTTAAAAACTGAAGGGTGTGCTTAAAAATCTCCGGAAAATATATTGAGCTGATTGCGGAAATTATGGTTTAAAAATATTAAGCTTGAAGTAGACAACCAATATATATTATTAATTTGATCATTAATTGAGACATGAGAATGTTTATAAATGTGTTCATTTTATTTACTATTTACCCATTTGAAATCATGTTAACGCTAAGCTACACAAATCATATTATGAAATAAATACGGAATCGTAAAAGCCAACAAACTTGCAGCTTTTTTTACTGGCTGGGCTTCGTGGGCGGTTTAGATGTGATGCGCAGGTGAGCGACCATAGAAGGTAATCTATGTAGCCAAGACACCCGCGCAGACTGATGGATCGCACTCTCGATCCGCGCCAGATATATAGATATATACACACATAATGTGAGCCAGCAAATGTTGGCAAACAGCACAGCGAACAGCCCACTGCAAGTCGGCAATTAACCTTGGCTGGACAAAGAGTTGGCGGCGGCAGAACGACCTACAGCAGCAGCGGTACAAGTTATGGATTTTGTTTTATCAGTCAGCTGGCAGTCAGCTACCAGCGTTGGAAACACAGGAAATAATTGAAAGGGGTTTGAATATTACAAATATCCACACATTTTAAACAAAAAGATTACATTTTTGTGTCCAAAAAATATGTTGACTAATTCCCATGGAAGGAAATTGGTGCTAAAAATTTTAATTCCTTTTTTACTAATTCCTCAAAAATGAAAGTAAACTTTTCTTGTCATAATAAATTAATAATAGTTTTATTTATAAATGTATTTCCAATCTTTAAAAAATATTTCTATGACGGTTTTAGCTATCTTTTTTTAGAGATTAAATATAGGTTTATAAATAATACTTCAAATCAAATTCTTCAAGAGTAAACAATAAAACAAGGCCAAATATACACAACATTTTGGTTTTATTCTCAAAAAATCCAAGCGATGTTAGATGAGGTGTTTGATAACTTATTTCCTTTGATTTGGGTTTAAAGATTATACTTTTCTTTGTGTGTAGCGCAACAACTGATGACCTGAGCCGGCGTTGGTGTCACACCCACAACATTTTGGCTTTCATTCATCGGCCCATGCTGAATGGAAAAACAGAGTGGAGCGGAATGGGACGCAGATCGTGGCACACGTCATCGGGGCAACCAAGAGGCCAGTAGTGCCTACGCCAAAGCTTTTGGCATTGAAAAGTACGAGCCACAAACGCGATTTGCATGCCAAGTCAGGAGAAAAGCGAGGGGAACTCACAAACTGAGAAACTCAGAAACTCACAAGCTGACTAACTGACTGACTGACTGGCTGTTGGTGCATGACGAGATTCAATGGTGGCTCTGATCGATTTATGAACTCGTCGCCTTTTGCATTGTTGTCATGACGTCACAAAGCCCCCGAGTGGAAGCCCCCGCAGCCAAAATACTTTTTTATTCGGCGTCTCTATGGGAGAAGCGGAAGCTCTTTGCAACATATCGAAAGGAAAACAGAAACATATATGCTCGAAAATACAAATTCATTCATGGGGCAACCCACTCGCCAGTTTTGAGTCTATTACTGACCGTGTGTAGGCTAACTAGAAACTTTGGGTTCGGGCTTATCGCGGTGCTCTTAACCTTGCTCTTGAAACAGCTGGAAATATGCTTGGGCACTTTTACATTATTCTGCATCGGTATTGGTTTTTTTTTTCGTTTTCTGTTTATTATTTTATAATATTGCGCTAAATAATATATATATTTATATTTCTTTTGTATAGATACTATTTTGTGGTTCGTTTTTTAAACATATTTTGATGGCTTATTAGGTAAATTGCTTTAGGGTTATTCGATTTACGTCTTTTGTTTTGCTTCGGCGCATTGCACGATCTATTAAATAATAAATTTAACTAGTATTAAAGAAATTACTCGGCTTTCTGTTTGACAGAAACGTGTCTTCGGTAATTAAATTATGTGTGGTTGTTGAGCATTTTCTTTAATGAAGTAAACATTAATTAATAAATTAAATTTAAATTGCCTTTGATGTGAGAGAACTTGAACATTGAGCTGTTTTTTTTAATTTGGTATTTAAATTGAAATGTACAATAAATATTAGTAGAAAGAGCGAAACAAGCAAACAGCTCAAAGGTGAGTAAATAGCGGTTATGTTGCATGGAATATAATATTTTGGAATTGATTGTTTCAATCCGGATAATCCTTTTTAAGCAATTAGCCATGCAACATGCCAATTAGTAAGTGTCAATAGAAGCCAATTGGATCAATCAAATAAACATAACTGTAGAGTGGTAAATACTACTAATATTAAGCTAAACGAATCCGGAAAATACGCTTAAAACTTTACGGAGCACGCTCATCACACACGCATTCACACACTCACACTCAGGAAAATGGCCGCCGGCGCATTCGACATTTGCATCTATTTGTATTTATTCGCTATCAAACTTGTTAACTAAGTATTGTAAACGCACTGGAGCTGTTCGCCCTTTAGACTCTGTACAGCAAATCTTTACGGAAAGTTTTCCCCCCTCTCTACCAGACTTTCCAACTTTCCCCATCTAGTTATGTATGTATGTATGGTAGGTATTGCACTTATGGTTTAAAAGGACTAACTAAAGCAGTCTCGGCTGTGTCTCGATGTGTCTCTAGTGGTTCGGTAGAATGGCACTGGGTTAGAAGCTGCAGCTGCAGGTGATGCGACAATTGATCTATTGCTATGGGATGGTACATGGTACATGGTACATGGTACATGGGTGGAGCTGTAGCTTTGCTATGGCACAGTCGCCTTTAAGTAAGAGTCTTGACTAGTATACAAAAAAAATGTAAATTACACATTAATAAAAAACACAAAACACTGCGATAAACAAGAACAAAACGAGCGGCGAGATCGAATTGGCCATGGATCCGAAATACGAGTATCGAAGTTCGATCAAGCCATTTGCTGCACTTTGGCTCTGCTAAACATATAAACTGCTGTCTAACTAAACTGGCTTGGTTTTTGTGCGGGAAAACGTCGAAGTTTGGTGTTTTGGTAATACAGAGTTTCTAGCGCAAAAAAAAGTATTTAAGAATTTTCCGGGGGACAAGTTATTCTATCATTTTTGTGAGGTCTTATGGAACTTTGTTGACCGTCTTTTACTGGTTTTTACTTTCACACACTTTTATGGGTTGTAATTGAACAAATAACACAATATTCTCTTGTTCTTAAGATTTTAAAAAAATGAATGGACTTTATATGGACTGTACTGAAGAAATTTGTTAAAAAATAAATCAATAAACTTGCAATGTTGCATTCAAATCTTTTGATTTTACCGATTTAAAGTTGATTTTAGTTATTTAGCTACTATATTATGTTTTTTGAGGAAAAATAACTTTAACAATTTTTAGTCAATTGCTTTTTTCTTTGAACTTAGAAATAATTACCTAATGAATGATTTTCCATCTTTAAATAAACTGAATTAACTAATTATATTTAGACAATAAAGATGGTAATTAAAAGTAGAATTTCATTAAATTTTATAAAGGAATGTAATTGAAGTGCAATGTAATAAAGGAAACTGCAAGACTGTGAAAGTGAAAACCACAAAACAAGATCTACCCAATCATAAGATCCTGTGTGAGCCTAGCTTAAGTTCAGGAACTGATATTGAAAGCTATGTGCTGGAGGGGATCGCCACCCCAACCCTCCGACGCTGTCCGCACCAACCAAGTCCCAGATATTGCCTAGAGTCCTAGAATCCTAGCCGGAAACCTAGCGCTGCGCATGCGTGTGGGACATGTGCGAGTGCGTCGAGTGCGGCGGCGGCACGTGCGGCACGTGGGCGTGGTGCCCGTGTCCGCCGTACTGGGCGTGGGAAAGCGGCGAGGCCTGGCCGCCGCTGTAGCCCGACTGCATCAGACTCTGCTCGAGGCTGTAGTGCGAGGGCGGCGCCGGCGGATGGCCCAGATGAGCGTGCCCGTGGTGGCCGTATATCAATTGTCTTACTTTCGAGTCCTCGTCGGCGATGTTGTAGCTGAGTTCCGTCTCCTCGAATCCGGTGGCCGACATCCGCTGATCGCCGCCGCCGACGCTCGGCGGATCCGGCGAATTGAGGCAGGTCTGGATGAGCTGCTTGCCCGCCTCCGAGGTGATCATCGGCTGCAGCTTGCGCGTGGCAAATGTGTACACGTGGCCCGTCTCGCTGGCCACCAGCAGCATCACCTGCGTCCCGGTCAGCGTGGACAGCTCGTAGGCCTGCAAGTGGAGGAGAGGAGAGGAGTGAGCAGAGGATCGTGTTAAGTACTCGATGGTATCGGATCGGAATCGGTATCGGTATCGGGTATCAGGCTGACTGGCCAGCCGAAGCGTGTGTTGCCCCAGCGGCACATAAATTTACCCACCAAACTATGCGATTATGTTGCAGCGATAAGAACGCGTTAAGCGGGGACCTCGAATGTGCCGGACTTTAAATTACCAGAGATGCCAACGTGATTTAGAGAGTTTAAATGGGCTTCTAGTTTTGGTTATTCTAAAAGCTATTCAAAAAATTAATTCAAGCCCACATTTTCAAATGAAAAGTATAATTAAATCTATAGAAAAATTAGCAAATGATATTAAAAAGTGACCCCATTATTATTGAATATAAAGGATATCGGATTTCATCTTTTATACAGAACAAGTAAGATAAATTCTGTCCTTTCTTTTTGAAATCAAGTTGTTTTTCAACTATTAAATTATGCCACAGAAAACTATGACTTATTAAATTACTAAAACAAGACCCTTTCTATTAAATATTCATCAAAAATATAAATATTTTATTGTTTATTTATTAAAGGAGTGTTTTGTTGTAAATAACTTTAAAGAGTTGTTAATCTATATCTATCTCAATTATTTTAAACCACTCTTGATGGTCTACTTCTAAATGCTTATTAACCCATATCAGATTTAGGCGCCCTATATTGTTTTGTAAAACAACCTTAATCTCCAATAAAACCAAGTGGATCACGGCAAACCCATTTCGTATGTTGATGCCAGTGAAATCAGTAAGTCGGACCCTTCCTTTCCTCAAAAAAAAAAACGCCCACGCAAAAGAGCCGAAAGTCACGCAAGCATCGCGATGGAGCTCCACAACGCTCGACAACACCTCCCCGGGCCACAGAGCATGTGGCTGCACATTAGACGGTAGCCTAAGCTGCCTATCAACAGCTCGTAATTACTATAAAAGCGATAAAGTCGCTGTCGGTCTGGCGGGCAACAGTTTTTGCTACTTTCTGCGCCACTACTGCCACTGCGAAAGAGTCGAACACAGCGCATAAATAACTGGCGGACCAAGAGGCAAACGCTTCGGGAACATTTATTAATATTAATGAAATTGTTGTACACATTGTTGCCCGGCCTGGATTGGATATTGCGATTGGGATTGCTATTGGGATTGGGGATCGCATCGCATCGCATCGGATCGGATTGGATTACCCCCAACTACCATACACAGACATCGATTGGCTGCCAATTTTATGTGTAACATGTGTAAATGCAAACAATTGACACGGTCCGAAAGCGGAATCTGAATCGGATTTCGATTATTCTTGTTGTGATTCGGATTCTGAGTAGGTGTCGATTGTGTGGCTAGGTAACCGCGAACGACCCAACAATTCATGTCAATTTGAATTTCGAACAAAGACAAAAGGACACGACACTGGCGAGGATTGGGATTGGGGTACGAAAGCGTTGACAGGACAAGAAAGCAGCCCCAGAGACCGCGGGCCAGATGGAGAGTCATTTGTTAGAAGCCGATTGTTGCCTGTTTTTCCCCTGCCTGCCCGCCACCTCCCTCTTGTGTGTGCCATGGCCTGTTGCATGTGGCCAAAAGGCGAGCCGACGTGGAGCCTCTTGGCCCGGCTTTCTGCGGGCTTATCTGGGCACAATCTGCCGCCGAGTGGCTAAGGCTGCAGCCTTAAACCTCAAGCTTCCGTGCTGCTGGGGCCCCCGAAAACAATTCCCAAGCCAAAGCCTCGTGATTTCAATTTAACACCTTTTGGCGGCATTTTGCGCCTGTGTGTGCCCTTTTGGCCATGGCCAATTGTTGGGAACTTGTCGATGGCTTGTTCGCCGTGCATTTATGCAGAAGCGAAAGCTCGAATTGGCCCACGCAATTTGGCGGCTGGCCAGCCAAATGAGATCACTTCTGGACATTAGCTCACTTTTCACTTTTGTGGCCTTTTTTGGCCTCACTACCACTACCACCGCCCACCCACGCACCCCACAGATCCCCAGTTCGCCGGCCAGATCGAAATGACCAAAATTGGCCAGTGGAAAGCATGCCAACAGGTTGGCGCGACAACTCTCTGGGCCAAGTTCATTGGCCGCAATTTGTTGGTTGGTAGGGATGGCGGATGGCGGATGGCGGATTGCAGATTGCCTTTGCCTTTGATTTTGCTTTTCCACTTTTTGCTGCGACCGCTGGTAGCGCCAAGTCCCAAATCCCATTGTCTGCCTGTCAACTGTCCGCCGGCTGGACATCGATGAGGGACCGCATCAAAGTCACCAAAACGATATTTTTTTTGGAACGCATATAGCAGCGGTCTTTCGTCCCGGGCGTGCGCCTGTCATAAGTTTGGCCCCCGAGAACCACAATCGCAGGTCGGGGGAGCCCACGTCCCAGGGGTCAAATATTTTGGATGCCCTAACCGATAAAGTAATACCTCTTTTAGATCAAATACCTCTGCTGGCGATTTTTAATAAATACAAAGGATCTAGCATCTAACTGTGAATGATTGTATTCAGTTTTTAAGTCTTTAAAAATTCAAAGAATCTAACATCTAACTTTGTAAGTTTATGTTTAGTTTTAAAGTATTTTAAGCCTTTTAAAACATACCATTGAGACATTTTTTAAAATTAATTTTAACACCAACTGTTTGAAATTCTAAATTGTTTTGTTATTAAAAGCTTTTGAACATTAGAAAAAGTGTTTATTTCTAAACTCTTCTTTAATAAAAGTTAAAAGCGCATAAAGTTATATGTTTTTAGTTGATCTTTTTTTAAATGCATTTTGTTTTATAAGCAATTATCTATACCATTATCCAGGGTATTTAAAACTTCGTTTTTTTGCAAAACATTCAACTTTTCAATTGTAGAGCTCCTACGTTTTGGTTTCTTTGGCCTGCTTGGGTCAAATATTTCATAAGATTTTGTGTCTTGGGCAAAGATCGTGCTGAGATCGTGATTTAGCGCCGCGATGTTGATGCTTTTTTGTCTGATTTTGATCGGGGTTTTGGCTTGGCGGCCATAGAAGTCTATTTCAAATATGTGAAAAATTTCATATGCGGCCCCCAGATCGATGGAAAGCAGCAGGAGCAAATGCAGGGGCATTATGTAAGTTTGCGTGTGAAAATTGGTCATTTGAAAATGCCAAGGCATTGGCCACATTGCAACGAGTGGGGCAGAATCCGCAAGGAGCACGCATCAATTGTTTTTTTAGAGGAGGAGTGGCGGGCAATGGATTGTGGGCAGTAACTGGTGGGCAGCCTCCTTTGAATGCAATTGCGGCGGCAAATTAACATTTTATGAAGCCGAAAACAAAGGGAAACGCGGAATCGTGGGCTACCGCGCTTACACAACGCCGCCAAAGAGGCCAAACAGTTGGCTTAAACAGACGCGATCTGGCCAGAAGCCACATGATCTGCAGCTACTGTTCTAGAGCGGAGCGAGGTAAGTTCACAGGCACAGTGGTTGAATGTCTATTCATTTCAGAATGATATAAAGAAATCTTGAAATCAATCTATCTTTTAATTCCCTGAATATTAATGCTATGGGATAGGAGATAATGGCACTTTTGCGGCATCATTGTCAAGTCTTAAACTTAAAACATAAAATCGACTCGAAATATATTGATTTGAAGTTTTATTTGCAATATAATCTACAGCTGAACTTCATTAGTAAAATATCTAAACATTACTTATTGTTTTAAATTATCTTCATCAAGCATAGGTTTATTTGTTGATATGTTATAATTTATACCTTCATTTGATTTTGACTTCAAACCTATTAACTTTTCCCCAAGTCTTTTTAAGTCTAACACTTTTCTGATAAGTGCTATAATTGGGAAATTGCAGATCACAGCACTTGCCAATTAGAATTACGCCTGGTAGTTTAACTGTTTGCATTCTGCCAATTATATTATTTATACCCATTAAGAAGTTCTTCTGGTAAGAATGGGAAATAAGCAAAAAGTTATCTGAATTTACGAATATCTGTTTTTCTAATTCAAAGTGTGGAGTACCTTTAATTTTTAATATTTCTACATTACTAACGAATATTTCTTGTAAGAAAACTTTACTATCCAATTTCGGAATCTAATTGGGCACTTTGAAGGAGTTTTCCCCGCCAATCTTCACCACTGTGCCGATGGCCAGATGACGATAAATCCCCGCTCTTCCTGGAGAGAGAGTCAGAACAATGCCAGTTCTTAGGGAACTGAATCCCCGAAGCATTTATTAATTGCACATGCGCTGGAAACGTGGCCCAATGTCAACATCCCAATTGCCAGAATCCCAATCGTGGCTGGGATCGTATGGGGTTGGGGAAATGTGGATTGTGGATAGGTGAGTGGGGATGGGTTATATGGGTATTCCTGCGATCTTACCTTCTTCATGATGCCCGTTTTGCGCTTGGAGAAGGTCGTGTAGCGACGCAGCTTGTTGTCGATATATTCCATTTTGATTTTGACACGTCCCTTTGTCTTTTTGCCATTGGCGGGCGGTGATTTCTTGTTGGGCAGTGGGTTATAGCTGTCCACCGCATCATCGACAACGGCTCCGCTGGACACGCTGTCGAGTCCTTGGAGGGTGAGTCCTCCGCCTGAGGAGCGATGATGATCCTCGTAGCAATCGCTGCCGGAACGTTTGAGTCCCCGTTGTTGTTGTTGTTGCTGTTGCTGGGAGTGTTGCTGCTGCTGCTGCTGATGTTGCTGCTGTTGTTGTTGCTGCTGTTGCTGCTGCTGTTGGGAGGCGTGCTGTGGGCTGTGGAGCGTTTGGCATTGGGTGGATGGAGGTGCTCCGCCGCCCGCCGGATTCGGCCGCTGCATGGGCGGCACACCACCGCCCATATTCTGGAGCAGCCCCCCCGAGGGTGGGCGTGCCCCGCCGAGGGCGGCGTTGCCGTACATATCCGCCGGATCCGCCAGACTTAACCCGATACTACTCATCGAGTAGTTCAGGTTGTAGCGCGAGTCGCCCCGCGTCGGATCCATTCTGAGGTAAAAGTTCTCCACCGTGGAGCCGTAGAAATCCAAGGCACCGCGCGCGTCTATTATTGCTTGGGTTTTTGGGGCCGGCCGCGGCACACTTTTTTTTCTTTTTTTTGTTATACTTTCCTCTCGGATTGCGGATCGCTCGCTTTGCGTTTTTCTATATTCCAAAAATAAAACTACACACAAAAACAGAACAACGCGCGCGTTTTGCTGGCGTTTTTTCGCTTGTATACTGGCAACGCGCGAGCGTTTCTCGGGCGGTTTTCTTTGGCCCCGGTTGCGCCTGGGGGCTAACGCTTTAGCCCGTAAATTGTTAGCAACCCGGGTTTTTTTGGTTTTGGTTTTATTTAATTTTTTAAGTGCAACGCCGACGTTTTGCAACACGCACACGCACGCACGCACACACACACAGGAAAATTGACAGCTGACAGTCCTGCAGTGTTGGAATGTGGCGGAAACCCAGGGATGCCGTGGCTGAGTGTTGCAAAGTAAAGGGGTTTGGCGGTAGATTTGAATTTATATTGTTCTCGTTTGGTTTGCTTGGGAGTTCTTTATAAGTTTTGGGTTTTGTGTGACTGTTTGTTCAAGTTGCTGTAGCTATGGCTGGGAGTTTCTATATGGCTTTTTGTTTAAGTTTAATGTATTGCTTACATGCAGTTTTTTTAAAATTATATATTTAACTTTGCTTCTGTTTTCTGTTATTTAGCGATTTAGTTTCTTCCTGATTGGTTTTATTTCATTATAACCTGGGGTGCATTTGCTTTTATTGAATTTTTTTTCGATCGCCGATTTATTAAATGTAGTCTTTTGTAGTTTATTTAGTTTTATTTTATTTTGCCAGATATTTCAAGTTAATATATTTTTCAATGCTGCTCCTTCCTTTTATTTATTTTTGTCTTTTTATGGCTTGTTTTTTAATTTAATTTTAGGATTAGCTCTTGAAGTCTTCCTTTAGGTATCTCCTTGTTTTTATTTCCGTTTTACTTCAAAGTTTAAAGTCTTTTTGTATTAAAAATCCTTTTTCCATTTGTTTGGATATCGTGCAGTTATGGGAAATATTTATGGGAAATACTTGTGTTTTTGTTTGTTCCGTATGCGTTGCATTTAGTTTGCTTATTTGTCGCTAGGCACTTGTTTGGACTGTTTACTTTATTTGTGGCGATTTTATTGTGGTTCATTCCAAATACGATTCGAAAACGACGAGCTAAACTTGCGATCGATGGCTGACGTTGTGCTTCAGATGGCGTGCAAATACCTAATAAACTTCGGTTTTTGAAAAATACAACGACGATGTTCGTTCCAAACTTGGGCCGAACCGGTTCTCTCTTTTCGAAAGAGAACCGCTGCCAGTATTCCTCTCTTCGATCGGCAGAGAAGAGCATTATATACATGGAAACCCCCCTCTCTACTCACTCGTTTTTTGTGCTGCTGTCTTTCATTTTGCAGAGGCGGCTGGCTTTATGGCTTAATTAATTAGAAGGCCACGCCCCCCATATGCATACTCATTCGCTGCGCATGCGCATAGATTGGGGATTTCGGATAAAATGGGTATATATTGTATATATACATACATAGTTAGTACTGTTGGCTCCTCCCCCTTGAAAAATACTGCGTGATTGAATTTTGTAATTACTTTGTGCGCCATTTTATCGTGATTGTTGAAGCTTATCAGCTTTTGTTAATTTAGTTAATTTGTTATTTTGTAATTTCTTTTTTTTTTACAGATTTTAAAGCCCCTCTTTTGCTGGACATTTCAAGTCCCCACTGACAACAACAGCAACAACAACAACAACAAAAAGCGATACACTTAAACTATGCCAGGAATTTTTTAGCCCCGGCCAATATGGTCAGAATGCTCTAGAGGATTTGCGTGGTGGGCTCACTTGTACACAGGAGCACGAGTATTTCGCCATGTCCTTAAATAGAGGTTCGCAAGAAAATTCAGCTGGGCGAAGGGGGGGCGGTGGTGGGCATGGCCACGTGCAGTGACTAACAGATAGCAGGGAGATATATAGTAAACTCAGATAAATCGATACTCTCTCCTCCGATCCAACGATCGAAGATGATGCATTCCCTGCATTCGGCTGCAAATGGTCATCGTTGCCTTTTCCAGCCATCGGTGTCGTTGTCGCCAGCTTGTCTCTTCCGCGAATAAGCCAGGTCTTGAGCCAGGGTCTCCGATTCCTGGACACCAGGACCACATCCACATCCAGCTCCAACTGATGTCGCATTCGCATCCCCCCTCTTGCATTTAATTAGAATGAAATATAGGAACTCGCGCGGCTCCTCGATGGTTTGTCTACCTGCCCGGGCTGCCTAATGATTTAAATTAATCATAATGACTGTCAAAATAGAACGTTTGCCGCTGGCAACGGATCATATAAGGATCGATCCACGCAGCGGGCACCCGGTCTTGGGGTTCATCTGCCTCCAAGACACTCAGAAAAAAAAGGGATTACTGGTTAAAGGATATTCAGGAAGGTAAATATTAGATTGCGATTCAAAAACATGTAATTGGAGCAATGGTTTCAATTTTGTATTTATCTTCATGATAGTTTAGGAATAGAATATGGTTGTAAAAAAAAATCTTCTGGCTTGGCCTTATAAGTTTGTTATTTATTTTCTAAAAATCCCTATAAAACACTTAATTTTTATACATTTTAAAAATGTGTTGTTCATTTACGAAGGCTTTACCAATTGGGCTCAATCTTTAAGTGTCATTCTTCTAAATATGTTTTGGTTTCATTTGCTAATTATGAGTACATTTTATTGTTAATTTAGTTATTAGGTCAGTATCAAAGTTTTTCAAATGTGGATGGAAGATGAGTAATCTATTCATATGGGTAATCAATTATTTCATATTTGGAATGTATAACATTTAGTCAAGTTGTGATGAGATGAATATATGGTTTAGTGACATTAATTCTTTATGGTTTTCTTATAACACCTTTATTATCAGTTTTTAGATATGTGTATTTTTGTGTTCAACGAATTTAACTTGTTTTTTGGAATATATTATTTGTATTTATATATCAATTTAAGTCAACCTGTAACATTTTATTTAACAACAATATAATCAATTGTGGTGTCATTAGATTGGTAACAATTTCCTCGAGTGCATGTCGATGGAGCTCCTGGTCCTGCTGACATTTCATCATACTCACACGGCCCGGCTTGTTGGCCTGGTCTAAGGTTCTCACAATTGTAGACGCGTTCTGTGCAGCGCTTACTAATTGGTTAGTTGGCTGCAGGCTGCTGGCTGCTGGCTGGTTGGCCACCTGCCCCTTTCTCCGCCCCGCCCCGCCACCTCCTTTCACCGGGCGGAGTTGGCTCCAGTGCGGCTGTCTTTCTAGGCGAACGTCAGCCTGTCTGGCCGAGAAGTCTAAAGTCTTGGCTAAAAGGCCTCCAGATCTCGGCTCTCAGCTGGGAACAACTGCAACATGCTGCTGATGCCTTTTTTTTACCATTCGATTTTCCACGGAATTCTCCTCCGCTGAACATTTCTAATACTTAATTATTTGCCAGCGTTCGCTGGCCGTTCTACGTGCATTTATTTCAGCCATTTCGAGGAGGACTGGCTGCTCCTGTTCCTGCATTCCGTAATTCCGCATTACGTAATCCTTCGCGGGTTCACCTTCAAAACGGAGCACAGATCATCTAGGCATCTAGGCATCCACTCGTCTATATTCCCGAATATATTTATAACTTAAGGGGAACGGTTTGTTCCATTTACGATTTCGAACAGCTTTTTGATTTGCCGTTTTGGTCTGTCCCATGCAGCTAGCCACATATGTGTATTTATATATATAGACTTTTTTACTATTTATAGAGCTTCTTGGGCATTTGCCTTAAGCCAAAGCCAAAGTGTTTTAAATAGTCGAAATATGTAAATTTCTGTTTAGTCTTTTTTAGTAGAATCATGTCACAAAGTGGGAAAGTATCTGCAAGATGTTGGATTAGGATTTAGATTAGAAGTGCGAGATTTGATTGGAATTTGAGTGGGAAATGTTATGCATGGCTTGGGATAGATTATGTAGATTAGATTGAGAAACAAAAGGAGGATACTTGTATTTAAACAATTCCCTTTGGAAATAAAATAAATGGCTTAATAATAATTTTAAAACTAAAACTACATGTTGTAACTGGATGAAAATCCAAAACAAATCTAAAAAAATACAAAACCAAAAACAAAAAATTATAAATTAGCATATTACTTACATAAATACAACCTAAATTAGGATTTTAATTAAAGTTTGAATTAAAATACAACAAAGAAGTTATATATACTTAATTAACATATACTAAGACACACATTCAAATTTAAAATTACTATGGAAGCAAAGACATAAATAAATTCGTAGAGCAAAATAAAAATGTTAGAAAAAAAGTAGATTTTTCAAGAAACTTAACATTCATTGTCTGTAAATAGTTTATTTAAAATACAAAATATTTTAAAAAGGTAAACCAAAGACCAGTTGATGTAATGAAAATGTCAGCAAGGTCTTTTAAGTAAATTCCAAAAGACAAATATAAATGTAATCTGTAACATAAAAAAAAAATCTACCAATTCCCCAAGTAATATTTAAAATAGAAAATCTGTTATTCTCAAACCAAGTTGGTTGATTTACACACTCCAACCAGCAATCACACTCCTTATAGAGTTGAGATTCGCGATCGGGGCAATGAATATATCTGATTGAATAAAAGAACGTGGCACATGTGGCATGCATCGCCAAAAACTCAGGTGTCTAATTGGGCGCTGGGGTGACAATGAACCACTTAACCAAGCCAACTTCAATTCCATGCCACTAAGCCATGAGATTGACAAAAGCCGGCAGAGAAAACCGCCAACGCCGAAGAGCCGGCTCAAAAGTCGAACCAATTGGCAATTGGTACAGGCGATCGCAATGTTTTTTGCCTCATGAATAACGCATAAGGATTGGCTTTGCGAATCGGACGAGGAATCGAAATCAGGATCGGGTTCTTGGGTTCTTGGGTTTTTCGAGTTTCGGGGCAATTGTCTGGACGTTTGTGTTACAATTTAAATAAAATTGCGGCTCCCTGGGCGAAAACAAAAGGAAAAGCAGACATCACTTGGGGATTTGGGGTGTTCGGTTTTCGGGTTTTCGGCTTTTGGTTTTGCTTTTGAGGCGATGTTGCAAGTACCGTTGGGGCACAGGAAACAAAAGCACCGCTACAATCATAAAACGATTAACAGGTCGTGACCGTTTCACCTGATTACCGGCAGTCCATCTCATTTGCATGCATGGCGCGCCCTCTTCTTGTCACTGTGACAAGTGCAGGAAGTTCGGAACTTCCTCTGCCCTCCACTTGGCCCACCTCTAAGTTCTAACTTCCTCGCCTTCCGCGCATTTCAATTCACTCAATATTTAATTATGAATATCAAAAGGCAGACAAAGATTGGTGCGTGCCCCGCATGGAAGTGGCTTTTCGAGGTGTTTCTTGCTTTGCTTTTTTGGGCCGAAGTCGAGTTAGCTGGGACCCACTAACTGGGGGCCTCTACAAATTAGAACAGAATTATCCCACGCATCTCGGATAATGTACGCGAAATACTTGATCGATTGCCAGCGATCGATAGTTTGTTGTTCTTGCTACTCAGGCTCCACTGCAGCAACAAAAGCAGCTAGAACGACAAAAACGACGGCAGACAAGGAGGATCGTCGCAGACAGTCGAGAAATCCATCAGTGGCCAACTGAAAACACGGCAACAGCAGCTTGGGATCTTCGCATCTTCGGATCGTCGATTCGTCGGACGGCACAACAAATTTCAGCGCGTAGAACGGTAACTTATTTTTTCCTACCCGCTAACTAAGGGGTATTTGGGGTAGTTTGGGCTACACAAAAGTTACAAAATAAAATGTCATACATACTGGCAAAATAGCTAATAAGTTTGCTTATTTTCCTGATTTGTAATTACAATACCATTTTATGCCATTATGAAAGGTTTTTTATTTTCAAGACACATTATATTTTAGTTTGTTTTCCGATTGTTTTACATTTTGCTTTATTTGAAGGGCTTTAGAAATATAATATCTTACATCTGTTACTGCATATAAATTCGTTTAGAAGAACATAATTTAACTTTCCGGGATCTCTACCTTTTCTCATTGAATTACAACTAGCAAGTTTAATTTGGCAATGTCAAATGATGTATTAATTTAAAAATCGTTAAATCTAAAAAATAAAGTCTAATGATTTAACTTATTTTATATATTGTATTTAAATTGGATAACACAAAACTATTTGATAGTTATCAAGTTGTTTGAATCCCTTATATAACATTTATTTTGGCCAATTATTAAGGTCACAGCCAAAAGCAAAGGGTTAGTTAATAAATTGTAAAATTAATATAACATTACCTTGGTATTCAACCATTTTCATATCTTAAATTTTTAAAACCTATACATGTGTACTATTAATGATTCCTTGAATTTGAATTAAAGATTTTGCCACATGTCTTTTTAAGCTATTATTTAAATAAGACAAGATTGATGGTTATCTTAAATAAACTGTTTTTCATTTTACAGATTTTTTATGAATGTTGTGGCTATTTCTTGCTGAATTTAAAGAACATCTAAATATGTTTATAGTCTGTTTTAAATCTTAAAGTGTGTAAAGACTTTTTACTAACGAATAGCATATCCTCGGATATTCAGGTATCCCCCATTCGAGTTGTATCATCCCACCTGACTGGGGTCCACTTATTGTCAAGCTGCGCAGAGCAGAGGGTGAAGGGGCTTCGGGGGATCCAGTGATCGGGGGATTCGATCCCAAGGAGTTGGAGGAGGAGGGGGAGGCTCACGGAGCGATGTCTCCAGTTTGGCTGTGATAAAATGTGCGTAAGTGATCAGTTGGAAGACAACGACTTGGACTCGGACTCGGACTCGGACTCGAAAACTCAGACTGCGACTCAGACTGAGACTGAGATTCACACTGGCACTGCGACTTGGGGTTAACATTCCTGGACTTGTGCGATTCCTGGCGTTTTTTGTGCTGTTGCTTTTTCAACTCTCTCGGCACTCGGCAGCATTTTAAAATTACAAGTATGTAATTTTACTGAAATCAAGCGCTCATATGAAAATTCCACTGCCACTGCAGAGGCTGTCGATCGATCTCGATCTCTCGGGCAATTGTGGAGCATTTTTAATTTGTGCTCGTGCACTTTTGCCTGGAAATCGGAGCAATGTGGATTGGATTCGGGTGGAGTGGAGTGTGGAGTGCAGGAATGGACTGTTTGGCGACCTTATCGCGCCCACTGTGCACAAATGCACACACAAAATGTCAATTCTGCGCACGTCGCTTCACCAGGCATCCCAATCAGTCGTGGTCGGGCCAGCACGGCCACTATATATAGCCCCCCGATCCCCACCAAAATCTGGAAAGGGGGTGGCTCCGGCTCCTGCAACTTTTGCTGGATTCTGGATTCTGCTCGCTGGCAGCTCGTCATCATTATCTCTGCGCTCTGCCAACATCACAAATAATATGAGGAAAGCACACAAAAAGGCCAAGACAATCGGGAATCGGGAATGGAGAATCCAAGGAGCAAGGGACTTCTGGCCCGCAAATAAACTATTTCAATCAATGCGTTTGTCGTCGGGCCATCGATCGCATGCCAAATGCAGTTTGGTAGCCTATAGGATGAGTTGTGGGCTCTGCGACTTCGCATTTTCGAGGTATTTTTCGGGTGGGTGGGGATGGCTAAATGTATACTAAGGTGAGAGGCAACACGGTGTTTCCATAACCTTTCTGGTTTAAAAGTCACAAGGAATACAAAATAATGTTGAGGTACAATTTTCTTTGTGGAATTTTATAAATTCTCGGGGAACTATTTAATATCTCCTTAAATGATAAAGTTATTAATGGGGAAATTATGGCTAAGCGTAATGACGCAATTATTGCTTTTAAATAACTAACCAATTTACTAAATTAACTTTTTCAGATTTCAAATGTTCCGCCATTTATCTAGCAGTAAACTGCTTGCAAGCAGTAAACCTTCATACTTATATAGATGGCGCCACAAAAGTTATCGAATCACTTAAAACGAACCACTTTAAACTTATCGAAATAGCAAGCAGTTTATAGGAAATGAGCGCCAAAATTTAAAATCATCAAAAGATCGTAAACGTAAGAAATTCTATAAATTAAATTATAAAATACATTTTTGAACTCCTTACGCAGCAAATTAAGAACTAAACAAAACGCATTTAATTAAGATCCAATAAAATATATAAATCAAAAAATAATTAAGTAGAGTAAAACTTTTAATAAATAATAAACTTTTAATAAACTTTTTTTTGACGAAACTACATTACATTACATAAAACTGCATACAAATGACTACCTTTTTTGCCAATATTTTATAACTTACCATTTTATTGACTCATTGCTCCCAATAATTACATCCAATTACGAATACGTTTTTCACAAGCCCCAATTAGTGAAAACTCGGGCAATTTCCACCTAATCGCAGTGTACTTAACACCATTTTAAATGCAGCCAGTTCGACGACCCCAAACTCTTTTCCAAAAGGGGATTCTCGTTCTTTTGTGCTTCACTTCTGATTTTCTGGCTTTCTGACTTTCTGACTCTACTTCCACAGAAAGCGAGCCGTTCCCTGTTCACCTTGTGCTGATGACAACAGAAATTAATAATATTTAATGCTGATGCCAGGCGAATGGCCAATGAAAGTGGCTGGCCGGCTCTTCGGCGAAGAGTGTTCGCTGCCCGGTGCTTAGAAAAGTATTCCCCATTTGCAGGGCCGTGAGAATAAAGACCGCGAGTCATCCAACCCCATCGACTCGGGTTCATTGCGATGGGGTTCAAATTTAAGGAAGTGCCAAGTGAATTGGCAACGCGTCATCATCATCGAGATAAGGTGACTACAAAATCGAAAAGCAAAACAAAACAAAACAACGAAAACCAAAAAACGCTGCCTAGAAATCATTGGCCACAACTCTCAATTATGGCAGTGTGTTTATAAACAAATTTCGGTCTGATTTTTCGCATGTGTCAGACAACTCTTTTCGCGGAGTGCAACGAACGCCACTTGAGTTGTGAATTGTGTCTGCCACTCGTATTTGTTTTGTTTACGCGCATTCGCGGCTTTTGGCCGTCTTATCAGTCGTTTGCCAAAATATATAAATAAATACCACTTTATAAGGCATTTCGCGTGGTCGTCTTTTTTGTGGGGGAG
Source organism: Drosophila fuyamai (assembly GCA_018153365.1). Taxonomy (NCBI): domain Eukaryota; kingdom Metazoa; phylum Arthropoda; class Insecta; order Diptera; family Drosophilidae; genus Drosophila; species Drosophila fuyamai. The sequence continues at coordinate 5,970,407 of JAECXW010000758.1, forward strand.
ACAAATACGCCTACGATTTCCCTCTTCTCCGAGACAAGAGTTAAAATAGATAAGGTAGATAAAAAGGCATTTTAGACTTTCACTAACTTTAGTTTCAAAAGCTTAAAGCCATATGTTTACTTTACATTGGTATAAACAAAGGGAAATCGTTTGGGGGCGGGTGACACTTGCATATTTTAATCTTATCAGGGCTAACACCTATTTTGTTGACCAAAAGGTAACATTTCTTATTTAGCTGGCAAATAGAAAAACCTTAAAAATGTATATTTGGAATCTTAAGAAAGGTATAATAAATTGATAAAGATATAAGCAAGACAGAGTGAAATTAACATAAGTTGTAAATCACAAATGACAAGAGTTAAGCAAATTGGAAACATGTTAAAAAATTAATCATCTTCTTTCAAATATTGTATAAAAATGGATTACAAACTTTAAAGTTTTCAATTTACTTTGGGTAGTTTATATTTGTGTTATCTAAGATTTAAGTACTTTATATTAAAAGTAATACTCAGCCAACTAATGACTTTCATAGATGAAAACTAATTTAGACCAAATAAAAAGCGGATTACTGTCTAAGTAAATATATAACGTAAAAGTAAATACTCCACAAAGTAGCTATGCATTGTTTTATTGACCAGTAGTTTCCCCATAAACAAGCCGATAAGATAAAAAGGATCATAAATCGATCTTGCCTCATTTGAATGACAGATGTCATCACTTTTCCCAGCCGATAAGCCATGATCGTTATCGGATCAATTCTTGGGTAATTTCAACCCATAAGGCAATCCCCCAAGAACAATAAAGGTGCAATTGAGATCATTTTGATTTCAAAATCACACGTATATCTTTTGTGGACGCATAAGGAAGCAAATTCTTTTTTGCACAATCTCGATGTAGTCATCGATATCGGCGATATTTTCAAATCGTTGCAATAACTTGACTGATAAGCAGAAAAGGAGAGAGGCTGCTGCTCCTGTCATCGACTTCGGAATATCCGCTTATCGTCCAACTGCGCACGGGGCGTATGATTAATAAAATCCAAATAAACAAAAGGTAGATACACAGCGAAAAAAGGGAAGGAAAAAGGGTGAAGAAAGGGGGGGGTGGAAAAGAGAGGCACACCTTCGGAAAGTAAACGACAACTTGACCCAAATTAAAGACACGAAAACTCAGGAGGCGAGAGTAAAAAAGTAAAGGCAAAGAGAGCCATGCGACACAGACGACTTTTACAAATCGCTGCATTTAAATAAACAAAACTACGAGGCGTGCTAATTTTTATGAATTTCATAACATGATTTTAATTTTGAATCAGACAACGCTGCGTATTACGTGAAAGCTCTCTGATGCGTTGCGACTGCGAAGTCACGCATGCGCGCCAAAAATGTAAAACCAAGACTCCCCGAAAATCCCACTGCATTTCTAAGGCGAATAAACGAAGAGTCTAAACACAAATCGGAGTGGGCAAGGCCCCAAAAATCGGGGGTCGGGTGTCGGGGGTCGGGGGTTACGAAGTGGATTGCCGGTTTTATGCGGGCGTGGTGTTGTTGTTGCTTCTTTTTTTTCTTTATATAGCTTTTGCTGCCGCTTCTCCCAAAAAAACTAAAAGCAAACGAAAATGAAAGCGAGAGCCCCAAGAAAAAAAAAACGCTGGCTGCTCAGTCGACTTCGTCTTTTGTTGGTGTGAGAGGATTTCTTGAGTTCGTATGGGTGCTTTTTGACTGCCTTTGTGTGACGTCACTTGATCGAGCGAATAACGGTGCATTGAGTTTTTTGATGAAATAAACAACTGCATATTTTAACTTGACAAAAACACAAACAAATTCTAACTTTAACTTTGGATTTAAATGCATTTACATACGGAACACACGGTAAGAAATCTTTTTAACCATCCTTCTTTTATTGACTTTTTACTTTTATAATTGATTAATTTAAAATAAAAAAGTATTTTGAATTTAAATATTAAAAATTAAAGGCAATTAAGAGTTATGAATATAAATTCAATAAACTTTTTAATTATACATTTTTAAGTGTTTTCTAGCGTTAGCATATTTTTTAAAAAATATTTTAAGTTGCACTGAAAAAAAGCAACATATAATATCTGAGAGTAAAAAATTAAAATCATTGAAAGATTTAGTTATTTTATAACTAAATATCAAATATTTTATAATAAAAAAATATTAAAAAATTTTAATATTGATGTTGTTAAAATGTTAATAATAACAAAGTGTATGTTTATCATATGGAAGCTTAATTTTTAATACAAATAACGTGTAATAACATAGATGCTCCGTACAAAAATAATATAACATATTACACAAAAATAATAATACTACTTTTACTTAAAGAAATATATTTCCTTCAACTTGTCCCTCTAGAAACTTAAATTTTACTGTTAATGTGTGGTGGTAAACGCCAAAACTCACAACCAAAAGCCCAAATGCATATTATTTACGTTTAATGGTTTACACTCGGACTTTTTGCCTGCGGCAGTAAAAACAAGAACTTGCCAAGTGAACTGCCTTGCGACGAGAGTAAAAGTGATTGGGAAAAACTTTTGCTTTTTTACCTGATCTTGGCTCTCCTCTCGCTCTCATCCACAGGTAGTTGCTTTTGCTTTTGCTTTGCTGCTTGTTGTTGCTGCTTGCTGGTGTTGCTGTTGCTGTTGCTGCTGCTGCTGCTGCTGCTTGTTGCTGTTGCTGTAAAGGTAGCGCAGTAACAGCGCGACGTCGGCGTCTTTTTGGGGCTTTAATGGCGAGCGTGGAGCGACGAGGGGTGAGGCGGTGTGTGTGTGTGTGTTACATGCGCCGTCCGCTCATTTTCTTTTTTCTTCGGCTGCGTCGCTGCGCCAAAGACTTTTTCACTTTGCCGCGCGTTCGCATTTTGTCACAGTTACAATTTACCATTTGTCGGCGACGGACGCGCGCTCTCCGCTTGGCAAAAGAAATATACAATACAAATCTCAAAGAAAAGCTCGCTCAGCTAACGGTTCTTCAGGAGCGTTTCTAACACCAACACAGCGACAACCAACAAAAGCCACCAGCGTCGGCCCGTCTCGTATAAAATCTGTTGCATCACTGCTGCGGCACTTCAGTCGTTCGAACGCGTGCGGCCGGAGAAGTGCAGTTTACAAATAAGAAATTCAAAATAAAAAATACCAAAACAATAACAACAAGAATTAAAACAAAATAAATAAATAAGCAAACGAAAAATGCTGGGCTGCAGTGACCACTTAGGCAGCCTAAAATGAAGCTTAATATTAAATAATAATATATTTGAAGTAGAAACGATAAACATTTCCAAAGACCCACTTACCTCAGTGCAATGCTTTAGGCCTTATCAAAAATAACCGAATTCAAATTCTGACTTTATCTGAACTAATTGAAAAGAAAAACAGCCAAAATTAACGCTCTACAAGGCATCAAGATTTTACCCTCCTTCGCGCAACTGAAAATGCTGAACATGGAGTCGCCGCAGATGTACGCCGATGCCGTTCAGACATTGGCCCAGCTGGACCTAAAAAAGGAGCCGCCGCTGCAGCAGGCCACCATTGGCCAAATCACCCTGACGGCCATGTCCACGGCACAACAGCAGCAGCAACAGCAGCAGCAGCAGCAACAGCAGCAGCAGCAACAGCAGCAGCAACAGCAGCAACAACAGCAGCAACAGCAGCAGCAACCTCAGCAGCAGACAACCGATGCCAACAACAATACTTCCCAGGATGCCGCACTCCTTGTAAAGCAACATGCCATGCATCAAATGCAACAGGTTGCCGCCTTGGGCAACAACAACAACCTGTTGCAGAAGCAAATGTTGCAGCAATACACCACCCAAACGGACCTGGACGAGCTGACCACGCAGGAGATCACCCTGGATCTGCAGCACCTGATAGACGATCAGTTCAGGGACACGGAGGCACTGGGAATCTTCAGTGACATGGTGACCAGTCCAGGTGGTCTATCGGCCACCTTGCCACCCAGTGGCATGGTATCGGCGGCAGCGAAGGTCCTGCAGCAGCAAACCCTAAGGAATCAGCATGGCTATGGGGGCAGAGGAGGCGGCGGGGGAGGAGGAGGCGGTGGCGGCGGAGGAGGAGCCCTGGCCTACATGCCACAGCCCGTTCATGCCACCTACAACAATTCCAGCGACGAGAACAGCTCCGTGGGCTCCGATTCCAGTACGATCAAGGAGGAGCCCATCGATCCCGAGTACAGGCGACACCTCCAGGAGGCGGCCAACCAGCAGGCGGCGTTCATGGGCAACGGCGGTGGCCTGTATAACGGCTACGGGGCGGGGGTGAACGGCCTGTCCGGCGGTGGCAATCCCTTGAACGGCGGCAACACCACGCCCAGCAGCAACGGCAGCAATGGCAGCACGGGCAGCAGCAACGGCAGCCAGTTCACCAATCTAACGACCGCCAATGTCCTGGCCCATCACAACCTGCCACATTTGGCGGCCGCCGCAGGAGCCCAGCATCTGTTGAAGCAGCACAGCAAGTTGCATGCCCAGCAGCAACACCAGCAACACCAGCAGCAGCAGCAACATCGCAAGCACAGCAACAAGCATGTGGACAAGGGCACCGATGAGTACCGCCGGCGAAGGGAGCGGAACAACATTGCGGTGAGGAAGAGCCGGGAGAAGGCCAAGGTGCGGTCGCGGGAGGTGGAGGAGCGGGTGAAGAGCCTGCTGAAGGAGAAGGACGCACTCATCCGGCAGCTCAGCGAGATGACCAACGAGCTGCAGTTGCACAAGCAGATCTACATGCAGCTGATGAACCACGCCAATCCCGAAGTGAGTCGCGTGTGCCGCAGCTTCCTCAACACCAATGAGCATTCGCTGTAGCAGCAGCAGATACAAAGAAAGTGTCCTTTGGACATGCGATAGTGTGTGTGTGTGACTGCCTAAGTGTGTGTGTAAGTGTGTATATGTGTGTGTGTGAGAGAGACTCTGTCAAATCAAAGATTCAAAATGCTGTGTGGGTAGCTCGTAAGAACCATTTTCCTTCTACTATTCATTGTTTTCTATTTAAGCAGTTGGTCTGTAAACGCTTACAACCATCTGCATTCCTTTGTACATTTTCTTCTACTATCCCCCCTCCCCCCCTCCAAACTCTTGTTATCATTGTAAAGCATATTTTTGTACTTAATTCTTAACGACTGTAACATATATTTCGCACATTTTTTATACATAATCTTATACATTATATCTTATCATAAAGTTAAGCCAAAGAAAAATGTTAAAAATATTTATGTAAAAAAAAATAACACGCAGGAAAGAAAGAAAAAATGGAAAATACAAAAAATCAAAACTTATTTATATACATCTAATTCAAATTTGTACATTTCTTGATTGGTGTGCGGCTTTGCTCTATGCTTAATGCCACGCCCACTTCCACTCCCAGCCCCCCCTGCTTGATACACAGAAAAAAAAAAACATTAGCAAATCTTTAGTTGTTAAGCCGATCGCCCGGAACATCGAGTAACCGCTTTACCTGCACAAAACCCTCGAAGGAAACCCTGCCCGTAATTAACAATTGTCTAGCGAATTCGACGAGTTTGCGGGAATTCGCTTTTGAGAGAGCGCAGAAGATATGAATGCTATTAATTTGTAAGGCCAACGCAATGTTCTCATTTTAATTTATATATTCGTAAATTAAATATACACAAACAACAAAGAAAAACTGTAAAGCAAATCTAAATAAATTAAATAAAATTTACAATATACAAAGAAACTGATTTTGTTGCGCTTTCAATTTATTTCAATTAATTTCTAGCAATTCATCTTTTCTTTCAGCTCAAAATTTTTAATTATTTACAGGTATATAAAATGAAGTCAAAAGTTAGCGATGCAGTAAATGATATATATTATTGATCGCGGAAACCGTATTTCCATTGTTTTTCCATTGTTGTTGTTGGATATCTATTAATAAAGTTTATTATAATAAAGTGAATTAACGTATTTAATAATCCCATTAAAGTAATAAACAAATAACATATATTTAAATACTTAATCGAAGCGGTGGCAACCACTTAACTTTAACATATTCCAACCATTTGTTGGAATGATATTTAAAAAATCTTTATGGCCAAGAAATCTAAGTCAATTAAAAACATTAAGTGCCCGGTATGGTTTTTTCTGGTTTTTTATTTCTTTCCCAAATTATGCCCCAAACTGCAATTAGTTCAAGACACAATATGAATTGAAAAGCGCTGCCAAAAAATGTCTAATTAAATGTCGGCCATATTTAGGCGACAAAACCGATCTGTTGGGGGCCAAAGACTAGAAAGAGAAGCACCATGTCAGCCCCGACTAGAGAGTGAGTGAGAGGGGCAGTGTCTTTCTTTTGGTCTGTCTTCCGATGGGACAAATAAGACAGGCCAATGCATTTTGGGCTGCCAGGCAGCGACAGGCAGGGAACCAAAGGGAGGAGCTCGGACCCCCAGACAATTGCAAGGCGGCCGTGTTGACACAATTTGACAGTAAGACAAACCCAAAACGAAAAGCAAATTTATAAACGACAAGGCGAAAAAGAATTAATGCAACTCGAGAAACCGACAAATTAACGCGCCAGAGAAAGCCCAAACAAAAAGGCCAACGAAAATCCCCAGAAAAAAACGCATGCCATGAAATGCCATGACGACCTGGGGCAGATAATCACTTACAGACATTTGGGTTCGAGCTAAGCCCTTTTGGGTCGGAAACCCAAGGCGGTGGCCCAAACTTTCTTTCCATCTGTATCTCTATCTTGGTCAAATGCTGCTGCTGCTGCTGCTGCTGCTGCGTGCGTCCAATTTGTCTAGCTGCATTGTTGAGTACTTTGATTGATGAAAGCTAATTGCGCATGCACTCTAACCGAAAAAAAAAAACAAAAGTGAAATTGCTTTGAACTTGTGGGTGTCGCTTGGTAGCCACAGACCCCAAATTAGCCCATACTTCACTTTAAAGCTCGACTTTGATAAGGGTTCTAAGCGGATTAAGGTGAAAGTTTTCCTCAATGCCTCTCCACATTGAATGCAACATGCAACTGCGTTTTGGCAGGCAGACAAAAATTGCCGCACAATTACTGCCAAACTAAGCGCCAAGCAAGTGGCGCGGCCACGCGGCGTATGAGTTATGAGTGGCGGCAGCAAGAAGTGATAAATTTGCAACTGCAACGAGCAGATGAGGCAGCAAACACACTTTTTTCTGGCTTACCTGTGCGACGCGTTGATAAATGCTAATTGCAGCAATGAAAGAGGCTGGGGTGATATCTTGACAGGACTTAAATCAGGAAGAAAAATACTAAAGGGAATTAAGGGATACCTAATAAGTGAGAATTTATAAAGACATCTATTGTAAAAATATGAAATCATTGTACTTTATTTAATTTAACAGGTTCAAATTATTTAATCAACTTACTAAAGGAAGATCCTTACATATTTAATTAAACAAATAAAATTCTTACATTTCTAAGCAAAATATAAACGCATAATTAAAAAAAGGGATGCAAATTCGATATTTAATGTTATTAAAAGAGTTCTCTATTAATTATTATCAAAGGCAGACTTCCTCTCCTTATTAATGATATTATTATAAATTTAGAGAGGTTGCTAAATATGAGATATGTATGTAAGGAATGAAAACGTAGTAGAAGACAACGATAATAATGTTATAGAACAGGTTGGCTACTTCCTGAACAAATTTATTTATAAGCCCTTTTCTGATCGTTGTTACTATTTTTGGCTTTTTTGCTCTTCCTCACTTTCATTAACAACTTTTCGGTTATAATCATTAATTCCTTTAAATCCAGCAAATAAATAGCAAGGTATATTTACCATTTGATTTATTCATGTTGATAAAAGCTGGTACTCTGTTATATATGCTTTTGCTTTTCTGAGCTAGTCACTAACATAGTCAGTTACATGAATGGATTGAAACAATTTAAAAAGGGATAGTACATAAGATGAAAGATTGGACCCCTTCGATCAGCGTCACTTTCGGTTTCTTCGGGTCCGTTATTGAGGTGAACAGCTCCAACTCCAGCTGAATCTCCAGATCCCGATCCATCTCGATTCAGTTGTCATCCAATCCATCTTTCACACTCCAGTTCCACTTTGTCCGCGCCGCATTGTTGTGCCTCCGCGGCGCTTCATCTCCAACTTTAGCTGCAGCGACTATAAAAACCATAACGGAAAAAAGTGGGTTACTTCATTTTTATTTTCATGCCCCAAGACGGCGAAAGAGATGGCGAGAGAAAGAGCAATAGAGAGAGGGAGACCAACTTTACATCTATCTATCTATCTTTATTTTTTCTTTTTAGCACAGATTGAGTAATAGTTAGTTGTTTGGCTTATATCTTAGAGCCAGGCTTCGTTCCCTCTCTTTTGCGTTGGTATTCGCTTGGCAACGACGATCGTGTGGCCAACACAGAGTGGTTTCACTTTCTATGCCGACTTCGACTTCGACTGCGACTGCGACTGCGACTGACTTTTGCTATCTAATACAGCCCCTGCAACAACAATGGCCCATCCAGCTACACCTTAAGAAAATATTTTGCAAATTGTGATTTTGAAAAGTTTCCTAAAAATATATGAAAGTGTAAAACAACTTTAACAAATTGAAATACTTTCTGAAATTGAGATAATTTGCAAGTATTCTATGCTCTTGTGTAAGTTAATGTAAGTCCAATTTTTAAAAATTTTAATGTATGTGTTTTTCTTTTGCAAAAAAAAATATTGCAAGATTATTAATTAAATATTTTCGCTTCACAAAAATTCAATTGGAACATATTAATTAACGAAATGATAATAAGCTCTAAAATTATAATACTAAATATTCGATAGCTCGAACCAACTTTTGCTATCCAAAGAAAAGTTCTGGAGATCTTTAGTCATATAACTATTTGTACCTGTATTATATCTCTTGTCAATAAATCTTATTTGTATTATGGACTAAGAAGAACAACCTACTATGTTTGCCATAAAAGTAATAGTTCAATCAAGGCTAATTCTCCCAGTGCAGCAACAACAACAATCGCTCACCTCTTTTTCTTCGCGCTTTGTTGTTTTCTTTCCACAATACATTGACTATTTTCTTTTCGACGACGCCATGTTGGCCACAGAGTCTAAGACCCAGACTCAAACGCAAACTCGGGCCCAGAGTCTGAGATTCAGCCTCACTCTCGACGGCCTGTATCTGTATCTGCAGTTGTATCTGTATCTGTATCTGAGTGTGGTGTGGGGGTTATGTAATAGTCACGACTGCTGTTGTTGCTGCTTTAAAGATGCCTTTTCTTTTGTTGGGCTGTCTGCTGCCTGATGACCAAGTTAAGATATTATGTTCGTTATGTTGCGCTTATTAACGTGGCCCACAAAAATTGTTTAGCGTTTTGTTTTGCTTAAACGAATTTTCCGTTATAAATCAAGCGTACCACGCAAAATAGAGACATTTTGTGTGCGAGATGGCCAGATGGTAAATCATCATCAACTAAATTGTTTAGCCAAAATGACCCACAGCCGAAAATGATATCCCTTCTCCCTCTTTCGATATTTTCCTTACGCAACTTGCCGAGTGGAAATGCTATCCATCTATGTATCTACCTTCTCCCAGTCCAATCAGTCGGCACTGCCATTTGAAACAATTACACAGCTCCAACGGACATTAAAAAGAAATAATTTACGCATAGTAAAAGTATCTTTTGGGAAAAAGTAACGCACCCTTAGGGGAATATAAAACCAATTTATGGGCCTAGTTAGGCATTTACACGTAAAGAAAAAGGGAAAGAAAGAAAGTAGTGGAACTAGAAAGGCTGAAAAACTAAGAATTCGGTACTTCGGCATACATCTATATCGAAATGTGAAATGGTTCTAAATATATTTTAAGTCAAATCGTTATACTAGTTATGCATATGGTTAATATGGTTATTGATACTTGAACATTTTTGAAAAGATTGCTAAGAAAAATTGGGAAGACTATGTATACTAAGGCGTTAAGATCTGAAAACCAAACAATCATTAAATTATTAAGTTAATTCCTAAATAAAAAGTCCTTTTGCAGTTTAATATAGTCATTTAATGTTTAATTAAATGTTTCTCAGCTGCATTAAATACCTAATAAAAAAAGTTAAACTGAGTAAATAGAACACTCAAAAGTAAAGCCAAATGTATGTCAGATGAATAAAATATATAGCAAAATAAATGTGTAAAATTAATAGAACACTCCCTTAATAAAAGGCAACTGAAAAAAATAGCAAAATCAAATGAAAGCAAGAGGAAGAGAGCGAGACAAAAAAAAAAAAACTAAATCTAAACCACTCACCCAAAGACCCATTGGCCTACTTTTCTTACAGAGCCCAGCAACAACAATAAAAATATAAAAAATGCTAGAAAATAATCTCAACGCCAACACACGCACACATGGCTAATCAATGGGTATCTGTGTGTTTGTGCGTCAAAATTTACAAGGGGCGCCCTTTTCGAAAAAAAAGTCGACAAAAAAGCAAAACGCAAACGAAAACGAAGTCTTCCAAGAAAGCTGCGCGCGCTTCTATTTTCAGCTGCGTTGGCGTCGACGTCGACGTCGCCGTTGCCGACTTTATCAATCTTTCGAGAGGGTGGTGAGGGGTGGAAAAGCGGGGAGGGGGAGGGGGCGAAGCGGTACGAGGGGGCGGGGCCGTTACTTATCTTAGGGCAAGACCCGCGTCCGCTGCGCGAACGAGATGGCTGCCAAAGGGCCAGACACTTGTTGCAAGCGGAACGCCCCACCGAAAACAGAGCAGCAACAACAAATTGACCCAATTTTTGTACATTTTTTTTTCTTTACTCCACACAGATACAAACAACGCAATACAAACAAACCTAAATATGCGCCCTGAAGTCGTAAAGAAATATATACACACTGAAAACGAAGTATTAATATTATTGCTAAGGAATAAACTATCCTATACATACATTTTTATTCAATAAAATTTTGAGTAATATAAAAATATGAATTTATAAACAAATTCTTATATAAAAACTGGTCCTAGATATTTTCTAATTTACAGAATTTAAGTGACTCCTGTAAGGCTTTTATGGCCAAATCACAAAAAAAATCTACTAAAATTCGGTTATTTTTTATCAAAACCTAAAGAATTAATAACCAAATATTGGAATGTCATACCTTGTTGGATTCGTCACAAAATTTCCAATCGATTGGCATTCACAGCTAAAAATATTATTTTAACCGATTTTCGCAAAAAATGATGATGTAACCCCTTGTAAAAAATGCGAAAATCGGTCAAAAAATAAATTTTTCCAAGTTAGCCTGGAATCGATAGTTTAGGTCCTAAGCTGCTCAAAAAAGTCACTTTCATGGCTGTGTGACGTATTTTGTCTAATTTACGACAAAAATCCTTCAATAATACTAAAAAATCAAGCGGAGTTTCATGATCAATTGTGGAATAAATATATTTTTATTTATTGTAAATATTTTGGCTATAGCTTCTCTTATAAAATGTTGTTTATTTTTTTTTTAAGATTAATTCGTTTGCATTTTATACATCATTTAGTTATACAAATTAATATTTACGTATACACAAAAGAACCTTTTTCTCTCGGTGTATGTGCGACTAAATGTGTGTGTATAATGCTCCCTTAAAATTGAAATTGTTGTTAATTGTTGTTGCTGGTGCTGTTTGTTGTTTGCTTGGCGGCATTGTTGAGTTGTTTGCAGGGGGGCGGTGAAGAGGGTGGGTGCGGGATGGCCCGGGGGGCAGGGGAAGTGGCTGCAGCAGCCCAACACCAAAATTCACTTTCAATTTCTCGGTTATTTTTTTTCTTTTGGGCGCATTGAAAGAAATGTTCTATGCTTTGCAGGAACAACAACAGCCAGAGCAACAAAAATTTTCTTGACTTTGGGAAAAGTGGGTCAGCAGCTGTAAAATAGACTCCACCAGACTGGGGCCTCAGCACCACCCCCCCTGCCTACTGGTCCAAGAAACACCCCCTTTTGCCACCAACCTAAAGGCAATCAAATCGAAAAAGAGAGAAATGTTTGTGCATTTGCCAGTGGAATGTGTCTGGATATGTGTATCTGCGATCTCTGACTCTGTTTAGACGGTGTCTATTTCTCCTTTGGTTTTTCCTGTGCCTGTCACTCCCCCTTCCGCCGAGCCCCGCCCCCTTTGCCATTCGCCCACCCGGGGGCCTGTTAAGTAGGTCAGCACTTACGGCCCGATTCCCTATCCCCAATTCACGATCCACGAGAAGTTTTCATTATCATGTGCAGCTGATGCAGCGACTGAGGCTGCCAAGCAAAAGTATCTTTAAGTATCCCCAGCATGTTGCAACATCGGCTAGTAATGGCAAAAAGAAATGGTTTCTGGGCTTTTATGTCTAAACAATGCAGCAGCAACTTCATAAAATGTGTCTTTCCATAAGAAAAGGAGATAAAACAAATTGGAATGTTTCTTCAAAGTACTTAGGATCTTGATGGATCACTAACAGAAAAGCTAGGAAAATGCAATGAGTAATTAAATATTTACGGTAATTACAGCTTGATATTGTTGAATTCCCTCTTAAAAAGAAATTAACCATTTAATATATTTTAATAAATCATTTATATATAGCCAAAAGTGCAAAACAGAAACTAATAATAATCCAAATAATACGTTTACTTATTGTAAATTTTTCTGGCACAAATCTTTATAAGTGACTACAAGAAAGCGATCTAAAACCATTCATTAATTTAATATCTATAACCAAAGAAAATGTGCTTTATATTAGGGTTGAATAAGGAATTAAAAAGTTTATATTTTAGATATAGATAAGGCATCACCATTAATATTATTTAATATGTATTAAAGATGTTTAAGTTTGAGGTTCTCTTCTTAAACTCCAATCATTTCAATCCCAAAGATACTTGCCTTAGGGAATGCGTATAATCTTGACCATTTCACGATTGTGATTTTGTCTCTCTGTCTCTTTAAATCCCCACAGATCTCTCGTCCATTTATTTTCACTTAAAAATAGCACCAAAAAAAGGTTCATTCCCAGAGAACAATAAAATCGGCAAAAATATGTGTGATTTTCTGCGTCGCATTTGTTATAGCAGCAGCCAAAATCCCAAAACAAGAGATCACAAGCTGCCAACAAAAAAAATAAATAAAATGAATTACATTTGAATGTAATTAGTATAAGTATACAAAACTGCAAACTAGACGTTAAATCATGTGTTATATATTAGGCTAAAACATGTCAAGATCACACAAACTTTTCATATCACTGAAATTGGGGAAGTGTGGTAGGGTGTTCTTGATTTTTGAGTTTTTCAGAAGCGTGTTGAGAAGATGTAAAAGGGAAATTGTGGTTTATGATAACAAAAGATGGTTGATTGAGGGTACAATAAAGTTTATTTGTACATTTCCGCTGAAGTAGGTCAATTATTTGATGTCTTCCTGTGTGCGGTAATTTAGTGAATCACAGGTACAATGACTCAGTTTTAAGTGGATATATCCCAGGAGATTCACTTTCTTTGTGCTTCCTTTTTTGAATTCTACACAGTGAAAAGAAATCTTAAATTATAGGTTTCTTAAATATATAATTGAAAAATAATTTAGTGATAATCTAGGGTGAATGGACTGAACAAAACACTCGAAGATACTATAGGGTTTTAAGAATCCTGCCACTTTGACCTTAATCGTTATTATCTCCCTTTGTGTAACTTCACAATTTGCTTTGTAATATATAAAAGTATATCTTGTTGTAGGAAAAAATATTTATGAAGGGCTTTGCTTAATATAATCTACATGCTAAATAAATTTATTAAATAATTTTAAGGACAACTTGGCTTAGGTTGTTACTTGTTGTAACCTGATTTTAGATCTTTTATCTGCTTTTATCTTTATCCTTGAAAAGTATTAAATATCTATAGTTACTTTCTTTATAATACATATATTTTTGCATTGCATTAAATTATATCACTTTTACTTAGTGTGCCGTGGATTTTGGCGCCAAAATCATAAGCCCACAGCCACCAGCGTTGCATTGCCATTGCCTCATTTCGCCGGCTCGACTCGACGCGGCTTGAGCTTGAAAGTAAAAGTGGTTTGGCTTTCTTTTGTGGCACACGCTTTTGGCGCTGCTTTCCAACAACATTGGCTTTGGCTTTGGCTTTGGTTTTGGCCACAATACGGCGACGACAGCGACAAGTTGTTGCCGTGTTGTTGAGTCCAAGGTCAAGAGGAAGACTTTGAAAATGCCTTAACAATGTGGCTGTGGATGTTGCCGCCGATGTGGATGAATAATGCAAGAGACTCTCAGGTAAGAGTGAGAGTGAGAGTTGGCTAAGTGAGGGGAGGAGGCAGCGGAGGGTGTCTGAAGATCGGGCTTTGTCTTGGTTACCGTTATGCGGGCCAGTTCCGGTTTACGACTGGTTAACTGGTTACCGATGGAGATTCGATTCGGGGTCCCCGAGACAAGAGATCATCTCGAAATGTAGTCCATGTAACTGGCACAGCTCAGCCACCGATGACGGGTTTTTGCTTTTTGGCCTTTATGATTACGCGAAAAGCCAAACTGGTGGTTTAAAAATCATTTAACTTGGCTCTCCTCATCTCTACCTGTTGTCGCCTAACTCTTGGCAGCATTATGCATAGTTAATAACCGTTAACGGAACTTCAACCCGCAGGAAATATTTTCAATGGGCTCTTATTTCATTTAGCCCCCAAAAACTAAAAAAGGGAAAGACAACAATTATGAGTATCTGTTGCAATCGGGCCGAACTAAAAGAAAAATGCATAAGAGCATGTAATATTATTACGATTATATTTTTTTTTTTTGGAGTAGTTAAAGACAATTAAATATGTGAGCGTTGACTTATATAATCGTTCGCCCTGTTAGCTATGACTGCCCCGTGTTATTTAATTGCCTCCAGCCAACGAGAAAAACGAAAAATAAAAACTAAAACTAAAACAGCCAACGGCTGTGGTAAATAAAATGTGTTTTTAACTGTTAATGCAACTGCTTATGAAATGAGGTTGCCTCGACAATTAACTCGAGTGTTGGCCAGGCCTTTAGCCGGGATTTTATGTAAATGAGCCCCAAGATCAGGCCAAATAGTATTCCCTCCCGCCCCCAAAGACAATAAGTTGCGGAAAAGGCAATAAAACTTAAGACCGATTTAAGTGGGTGTCGCGTGGGCATAGATATTTGACATTTGATAGGGCCAAAAAACAACACAGAAAAGTGTCAGAATCAACGCTCAGGTTTAATTGCTATTTAAGTTTGTAATTTCAGTCAGTTGGGAAGTTCTTTAGCTTGACAAGTCGCAGCTTTAGGTACTCTACTCTTGGGAATGTTAAGCAGATTCTTGGAGAATTACTTAAAAGTATTGCATTTCAAATTTTCCAGGTCATTGCGTTCTAAGATAAATAAATGGTGTCGGTAACTATAATTGTTAGATATTTTAGCCATTGGAAACATTATTTATTTTACAGATCAATCAAATGATTTGAAATACCCCAAAAATACCTTTTTGGCCCTCTTTCAGAGTATTCAAACCAAACCAGGAAAACCGAAAACTTTTGTTTTGATTTATTTCTTTTATTTTTTGTTGAAAAAAAAAGCGAAAGTGGCCGAGCGACATCGACACCTTTTCACTTTCAAGGCCGCGCAATCAAAACGCTTCGAACGCTGTCAATACGACGCGTCCGCGGCCCAAAGACACTGAAATGAAAAGAAAACACAAACTGAGGCACGAACACACCCGAAAAGACATCGGGAGTCACGCATGTGACCCACAGCACGGAAGTCGAACGAACACCAAATAAAATTAGAAATAAATAAAATATCTCCGAAGCGGACAAATAAACAAACAAAAGATATTGTATCTTGTGTTCGTTTTGGTTCGGCCGACAGCTTAGAATCATGAATGGGATGCAGTTTTTTGGGCTACACGGCAGTTAGTTAGCGGGTTATATAATAAGTGTTAAGCGCTCGGCGACGCAACATCGGCTGACTTAGGTCAGTTACGTAAGCCAATTCGAAAAGCGTTTACATTGGGAAGCGGAGTTTATCTAACGGATGCGCCTCGGGCCAGCGGAAGTTATAGGTCGCATGTTGCTTAGCTAAAGAAGAGTTAAAGTGGATTACTTAAAATTATATAGAATATTGGTGTTGGCAAAATGGGGATTTTGAGAAAAAGTATGGTAGATTAATCACTATCAATTTTAAAGTTCTTAAATAATTTTGTATTTGCAAATATATTTTATAATCTTTTCAAAATTAAAATATGTGTTTAACATAAATGTAACTTTAACTTATATTTTAATGCCCATGATCTCTGGAATTTTTAACATTATCTAAAAACTCTTTTTGATCCAAATGGAATTTTTTAAATTATAATGAGGTCCATAATAGGTCCAATATAATTATTTAAAAAATGTGAATATTTAAGTTACAAGTTTTTCTTAGGCATAGAAATATCAAACTTTAATTTCGGAATACGTTATATGACATCACAGTTTAACAGTCTTTCCATTACTGAACTTCAAAAGGACTTTCTAAATCAGTTCTTAGTCTGAAAAAATATTAATAAATCCACGAAACTTAAATTTTAAAATTTTATTTAATATTAAGCCCCCTCTGATTTCCCAGTTGATAACTCCCTCCCGAGCTGATGAAAAGTGCACTTCGTGGAGTGCTCTCTGTGTGAAAATTGTGGAAAGGAAATACAACAAAAACTTGAACTCAAGTGTTGAAGTGTCTTGAACAAACAAACAAACAAGCGGCAACAGGAACAACAACAACAGCAACAACGGCATCGACAACTGTGAGACACCAGACAGCGATGCCGACAAACAGACAAATGGGACACAAAGGGGGGCGGGGCAAGGGGGTGGCTGTGGGGGTTGGGCGGCAAAAGGGGGCAGAGGGGCAGAGGTGCAGCGGGGGAGGGGGACCGACAGCCACACACTTGTAACTGCATGCTAACATGTTTCACCTAAAAAAAAATAAACGGAAAAAGCAACAAAAAATTTTATTTATTTATTAAACGAAAAAAAAAAATAGATATATAGGCAAACTTGTTTACAGTTGTTGCTGCTTTTTAGTTGTTGTTGCTCGCATATTAAAAACACATACACACTCTTTTTGGCCAGGCTACAAAGACGAATGTATGCGTTTGTATATATGCAAATGGGAAGCTCCGACCATCCGCCTAAATTCATAAAGTTTTGTATTTTTTCTTTTTTTTTTTGAGTTGACAGCGGTTACATCACTTCACCGTTATGCGTATGACATTAATTTTTGCATACGGCGACAGGCATAAAATAATTTCTTCTTCAAATTCCAGTAGAAATTAATGGCGCCCAACAAGGAGCATTTGAAAAGCCATCGTTTATTTGAATCCCAATGGACAGTCACGCTGCCCTGATTGTGGTTCTGTGTTGGCCGCTTGCAAAATGACCGCGTTTTGCCCAATATTTACCATTTCCTCACCAGCCCGAGCTTTTTCTTCTACGACTTTGAGAGCCCCGCCGGTGGCTCAGTTTTCCTTTCGCTTTCATTGACGCGTGAAGTGGCTCGGAGCGTAGGGCAGGAATATATAGTAGTCGAAAAGTCGAAAAGTCGACTAGCAGCAGCACCACCAGTACCACCAGCAGCAGCCAACCACAGCAAAAGCGGCAAGAAGAAACTGGAAAATCGATGCAGAATGCAACGAATTTTTACATACTCTTGGGGATTTTTTTTTTAATATTAACAACATTTTCAAGTTGCGTCAGAGATTTGGCAAAGTTTGTTTAACTAATCTGGGTGTGTTAGCCACATTACACATTCAGAAACGAGAAGAGTGATACATAGTTTAAATACTGTGGTGTCACCGAAATATGTAAAACCTTTGACGTCAGTTGGGTTTAAATTCGCTCACCGAATTCAGAAAGTTAAAAGGTGTTACTGAAATAAGTTTATAATTTCTTTTCATGTATTTACAAATTTCAACAATTTGTTGTATATATATAAAATAATTATATTTTGGCAATTAATAACAATGTCTTTGCTTACACAGATCATTAAAATGTACCTTGACTTAGTTTAAAATGAATGAATGAAATGAAATGAAAAGTATAAAATTGTTTAAACATTTGTTAAATAAATTGATTTAAATAATAGAGTAGATGGACCCTCCTCGCAGGGCATCCAAAAATGCTTAGTTAATGTGCATTACATTTTCGTGATTCTGATCGATATCGCCAGGCGAGCGTCTCGTCTCCGTAGTTAATAGAGCTTTTGTTGCAGACATAATCAGCGAAGCAGAAATGCGGCCCCCATCCATCCCCATTTCCCCCGCAGTCCAAAAAAAAAAACTCCATAGTCATAGCCGTCCTTATAGATACCATGTGCTCTTTTTCGCCGGACTTTTGATGAGCGAGCAATTAAGGCAAATGCATAACCAAAAGATCCCCTGACCGAGCTTCAATTTCAATTATTTGTCAGCGGCAGAAGGCCCACATGCTGCATAATACCCCAATATCGAACGATCGGCGTACGATAATTGATAATGGGAATATGTGTGTGTGTGTGTGAATGTAAACTGTAAACTGCATATAAGAAAACGGGGAAAAGACGGACGTCGAGGCACGAAAACCAGCAAGAAAATCAAGCAAACCAACCATAATAATATTAATTCCAGTGTGTGCCTCCACGTACGCTGGTATTGGTATGAGAAACTGGGTCAGCGTGTCGACAAATATATGCACACATGTAAGTTGCTGTTGCTGTTGCTGCCGTAGTGTTGCTGTTGCTGCCGGGGAGCGATAGAAAGTGAAAACGAAGCAGCAGCAGCAGCAACGGCAGCAAACGGCGACTACGACAACAAAATGGCTATGACGAACGTACTGCGGCAAGAAAAATCACATAATCGCCGTCGACAGCGACGCCGGCAGCAGCAGCAGCAGCAACAACAACAGCAGCAACAGCAACATCATCAACAACAACAACAGCAGCAACATCAAGACGAAGAAGGGCGATCGGCGGGCAAATGAATTATAATTTAGGGAAAATTATGCACGCAGCACTGTAAACATAAATAAATAAATAACAGCCATAAAAAATTGAGCCACAAATTAAACTCACGTCGCCAAAATGGGTGAAAATAATAAAAAGAGTTTCTTTCGAACCCACTTTTGGGTGGCCCTTTCCAAAAAAAATCAAAAACAATTATTATAAATTTTAATGGTCTTTGGATACATAAATCAAAAGAGATCACATAACAGCTTGGATCAAGTGGGAAGAGGGAAAAGTTTTTGGAAGTCGTTAAGTTTTTTATTGTTTTGATTAAATTAAAAAACTTTATCACAAAGATATCCAAGAAGATAAAAATAAAGCTTTAGGTGTCTTAAGGGAATTTGGTTTATATGTATAGCTTTTATATTTAATTTAAAATAAATAAACACTTCTAAATAAAAAGGCATTGAATATAAAATTGGGAATTAATTATTTCAAAATTCCGACTAATGTTAAGTAATCAGAAAATAAAATTGTTTAGTTAATTAATATAAATAAGTGCACAAAAATAATCTAGGGTACTTATATAAGTAGTTCATAAAGCCATGTTCCCTAGAGTCATCAATAATATCACGTATACGCCATGTCTTCTGCTTCCCTAACCTAATAATAAAGCACTTTAAAATGCATTAAACTAGATATTGCATAACCGGCAAGTCCCTATAACAATATAGATTCCAAGTAATAGCCGAAGTACCGAAAAAAATCAATTTCATGTGGAAATTAGCGCACGTTTGTCGACTGTTTACCTTTGAGAGGGCCATAAATTGATGTGCCCCGAATAAAAACAAATGGAAAGAGAAGCCAAAATAGATAAATATGTCAACGGCAATACAAAGGGAATCAAAGTAATCCCCCGATCTCCCCGACATCTCCGGCATACCGATATAGCGATAGACACAATCAAAATCGTGACAAGGCAATTACAAGCGGCAAAGCGAAAGGGAGGCATCAGGAGAAGCCAAAGCCAAAGTCGAAGCCGAAGCCTTTGAGCCAAAAAATCTCTGCCAAATGGTCAAAATTTTGAGTGAGGTGAGGAGCTCATATAGGATTTCATGTTACTGCCTAGTCAAAAAAGCTATTCAACCGGTTAAGGATAGGCCCGTGGACCCGATGCCAACAAAACCACGCCCAAACAAGAAAGCGCGTGGAAGATTACAGGCCCGTGATTAGGCCAAACAAATTTCCAGTGTGCCTATGAGTGGGCAGAACTGCAGCCCGAAAAGAAGCAACCGTCGACCAATATAGCGCTGGACTAACTGGCTAAGCTGCAAAAATCAACGAAGCGCTGCAAAAAAAAATGCACAACAAAAAGTCCAACGGCAGCAGGCGATTGCGAAAGCCTGCGAAGATACTCCAAGTCAAGCCAAATCGTAGTCACAGTCGCCGTTTGGCGATGGCAATTCTTTCAAATAAAAATGGGTATTTTAAACATTTTTATTTATTTACGTATTGATGCAACCCATTGCTGACTGAATATCTAGATTATATTTGATTTAATTTAGGTACTTCCCTTAAACATTTTTTATAAGCCTTTTTAAGTAGCTATCATATTTAAAAGTAAATATAACAATTTATTATATCTTGTTTATTTATTGAAAATCTAGAGATATGGAATGTTAGTTATCACATTTTTTCCCATTACAAAATTTTTAAAATTAGATTAAATTTTAAGTCAATTTTCTGAACAAATCGTATCTAAAACGGAATTTAATAATTATGAATAAATATTTTAATAATGCCATTAGATTTAATAATCTAAATTACACATTATTCATTTTTATTTGTACAGTCTTATTGGCTGACATATCCTTATTTTTCAAATAGACTCTTTGGCTAGCTGTTTCTATGCCTAATAGCTCAACAAATTACCAAAATAGCTGGCTAAGAGTTTCTGACCCAAATTATTGACTGCGTGACTGTTTTCTCGCTAATCACGACCCACTTGCCGCCCCCGTGACGAATCGCTTGCATCTCTAGACGCTGGCCGCTAGTCACTAAGTCACTAAGTCAGTCTGTCGGGCGGAATGCGAGCTGCCGCCCCGCTTTCTGGTCCGCCCCTGCCATTCCATCCTATTCCACCTATTCCACACCATTCCATACCGCTCCATGCCAACCGAATCCAACCCACTCCCGCTTCGTTTGCGATCCCCCGATCCGTTTGGCATACATATTTGTTAGTAGCTGGGTTTTGTTTTGTTTAGCGCTTTTGGCCCGGGCCTGGTTATATCATCGAGCACTCTTACGACGTGCCGCAGCCAAATGGTCAACAGCTTGGTCGCTTGGCTGGAGTCGCAGTTGCTCCAGCCGACCAGCAGACCATCAGACCAGCCGACCGACTTAGGAGCCAACAGTTGCACTGGGAGAAATTGTTAAACGTTTTTGCAACTCCTCTTGCTGTACCCTCATTTGGAAAATAGAGCAGACTTAGTTTTTTAGCTACATGTATTATTCATTTTTAATCACCTACCAAGGAGATGAGGTTGCTCTCATCGGACAAACATTACAATTTCTCTTTAAGATATTCCTTTTCTAAAAAAATTAGTAAGAGCCAAACACCAAGAAGTATGCAAAAACATTCAAGAACCAGATGCACCATATTTAAAAATATTATTACTAAATATAATCATGTAAAAATAATATAATATTTCATAGAAACACTCGTTAGACACTTTTATACAATTTAAAAAATGCTATACTAAATTTAGATCCTTAATTATAAGTTCCTATTATTTTTTCTCCGGTGACTCCTATGAAATCATATAAAATAATATAATCTTAAATAGAAATGGTCTTAAAGTCTTTACTTATATTTTGTAAATATAATTAAAAACGTTCTATATAGATCAATAATTATGTCAGGTCCAATTTGTTTCCAAAGTGCAAATAGTTATCTTTGTCTCATAAAGAACATAAAATATGAGCACATTCATTTGTGGATAACCCAAACCCAAAACCAAAATTAAATACAAAATTAAAGATTTTATAAGTTAACTTAAATATTTCTCATTTGTGCAAATAGTGATATAATCTATTCGTTTATTTAAAATCATTCCAAAACATAAGCATATAAAATATAGATCGTATAAATTATAGACAATACCTAACTCCGGTGCAAATACTAAGACATGATTTATTTATTCAAGCATTTGTTTAAATAAAAGTAAATTTCTATGATATAGGTAAGGGCCATAATTTTTTCGTCTGCAAAAACAGAGCCATAAGAGCCATGGCTGTAGCCCGAGTCCAAGCCAAAAGCCGAGCGCGCGCT
The DNA here is from genome assembly GCA_018153365.1 of Drosophila fuyamai. Lineage (NCBI taxonomy): Eukaryota > Metazoa > Arthropoda > Insecta > Diptera > Drosophilidae > Drosophila > Drosophila fuyamai. Next base: position 5,992,697 of record JAECXW010000758.1, read on the forward strand.
TTATGCATTTTGGAAGCGGTACGCGGGCGGGGCGGAGAGGGGCGGGGCAGAAAACGGCGCTAAATGGCCGAGTGGCCGACTGGTTGCTTGGCTGGTCAGCTGTCCGATCGCCGGATCGGTGGATCGTTGGGGTCCGCAGTCCCAGCCCCTCCCCCTCCCCCTTCTCCTCCTCCCATCCCCCTCCTCCTCTTCGCCCCACTCTCACTATTCATTCATTCAGTTGTGCGTCGTCGCTCGCTGTATTTGAATAATGTTTGACCCAAATTCGAGTTTTGTGCGCTGTCTCTGTGTCTTTTTATTTTTCCCTCCTGACAAGAAAGTGTTAGTTACTAACAAAAGCCTAGCTGAAAAGTCAACAATGTCTTTTATATTCACCCTATTTTTTTTTTTTTAACTTTTTGCATTCAAGCGGCTTTTATCATTTTGCTGTAACAGACAATCGGCAATTTTTTGGCTGCGTGTGAAAAGTTTCGTTCGGCTCGCTAAAAGTCGGACATTAAGATATCAAAAATATGACAACCAGAAATTCACAAAGTGGATTTGTCCAACTCGAAAAACTGCAGGCGAAGAAATAAAAACATTCGAGAAACGCACACCGATGATTCAGACTAGTAAACAACCATCGTCCTTGAGCCACGAGTCAACAGTTTATAAATAAAAGCAAACCATTAGCCATGGGAAAGTTGTTGATAAATATTCAATTTATTTCGGGGCGATTCCCAGAGGGCTAGATCTCTTTTTTTTGTTGGAAGGTAGATTAGTGGCAGGAAATCATTAGGAGAATTATTAGAAAGGTATATCTTAAGGCATTTACTTTGAAAAGGGGTTACCAAAGAAAAGCTAAGTTCCTAATTCAATGATTTGTTAATTAGCAGAGTGTTACAAAATATATTAATTTTTACAAATTTCCCATAATTTCATCACTATTTTCTAACACCTTTGTAGAGGTGTAACTGTTGGATAACATCAACATTTGACTTCTTTGATTTAATATGTGTATTAAAGTGATTTGGGTTAAGTATCTTTTGAACTCATAAGCCTTTATTGTGCCCAATTCTTCGTGGGTCTGCAGAAATGTGCTGGCTCATTGACTGCCGTTAAAAGGGCATTTTACATATGACATAAAACAAAATAAGAGCCATGTGATCGTGCTTAACATATTTGGCTTAATGCTGTTCGTTTGGCCGAGTGAAAAATCCGTAGCCAGCACATTAAATCATGGTGGAAAAAGAGAGCGCTCGCCGAGTTGAGCTGTTTACATGCAGTTAAACTTGATGAAAATGTCAAATGTTTTTAGTTTAAGACAAAGGCCACAGCCATACACAAAAGTAATGAACAGGGAAGCAACAACAATGCCAGCCAGTGACAACAACAAACAGTGCAGGCAACAACATTAAACAATCAAAAGCGCAGATACGTGAGCTTATGAACGTGGCTCCGAGTGTCAAACGTCGGCCACTTTAGTGGGCCCCCAAAACAAAGTTGGAACTTTGAGCCCTAAACTCGCATTTCGCATGAATCATTCATCACAGGAGTCTTTTGTTGCAAAGAGTCGTGGAAAAAGATAAGTTTCCACTGTGAATTTGTACTTAAAACTGTGTTTATGGTATGCAATGTGGGTATAAATCATAGTTCAGAGAAAATCTTTAAGCCCTTAAAAGGATAGAACACTTAAAATAATTTGCAAATATTTTAAAAGGTTACTATAATAAAAAAATGAAAAACTTTTGGGTTTTAAATTACAAATATTTTATGTTTTTATAGGTAATAGCGCCTAATGTATGGTATTGAACATAGAAATTAATTTATAATGATTACATTACATGTCTCTTTATAAAGGACCAAACTTTCATAATATTTGATATTCCAACAAATGAAGAGAAAATATATTCCACTTAAAATTTTCTTACCTCAAACCCTTTTTAATATTTAAATATTTAAATAAATTACCTTTTCTATTTTTAAACTTAAAAATATACGCCTCTAATTGTCTCCATTTTGTTGTATGCATATTTTCATTCTATTTCTGCTTCTATCACATGGACCAAAACATGCCGTTCCTTGTGGAAAATCTTTACAGCTGCTACCTTGCACTGTTTAGAATTTACAATGATGCCTCATTCACTCATAAATATGCACTACATTCGGCTATATGTGAGTTTTGTTTATCAGCCGCAGAGTTCAATATATGCCGACTGCGATAAGTCTAAGAACTTGCTTCCTTTTAGCGATTGGCTTCATCGAAATGCGCATTAATTCCCAGCCGCATTTGTATCTGTATCTGTATCTATGTGGATATATGTATCTATGTATCTGCGCGGCGGCAAGGCAATCAATCAAGCGACAGGCGGCACAATCACATTAGCATTTGCATCAAGTCGCATTGCAAATCTGCTGCAAATCGGTGGGGAGATGGCCGAACACTCGAGGTCCATTTCATTCAATTGGCAATAGTTATTAGCACCTATTTACCTTACTATTGCCGACCGACCGACTACTGCCACTTGCTACCTGTGGCAACAACTCATTAGACAAATTGCCCGGCTTCGATTTGATTGATTTGCAGCAATGGCAATTACAAATGGCCAAAGTAGAAAAAGTATCTCCACTTGTTGTCAGTTTTGTAAGTCGCAAAAAAAAACTGGGGCGTCTGAGCTGAGCTGCCTTTCTTGGGAATATAAAACATGAAAATGTGCCATAACGGCACACTGGCTGTACTTTGTGTGTCTTCCAAATTAAATGGAGTTAACTGTCCACTGTTGGCCACGACGTGCGTTAACCAAATGTCAACGGTTAATAAACCCGGCCCAAAATTAAACTCCACTCGAGATTCCACGAATTGGCAGGCGATAAAAACATGGCCATAGAAGATCTCGGCTTGTAAAACAGTGGCCAATGGCTAAATACATGTATTTTGGCACTCACATGCTATACCCGAAAGTGTTAATGGATGGGACACTTTGGCAGTGCCCACTGTAATAACCACTCGATGCCAAAGTTAATTAACACACAATCAGCACACACACCGCCAAAAACCTTAGACCCACTAAAAAAATAAAGAAAAGGCGAGACACCAGATGAAAAAACGAAAATGAAAAAAAAAAACCATTGCAATAATCACAAAACATACGTCGGCACTTCAATGCGCGAGAATGCACCGAAATTAGCCAAAATACAAAAAGTAAAGGAGAAGAGGAAAAGAGGAAAAGCCAAGAAAAACAGAAATTAAAGTCGTAAGATTACAACAGTAGCAGATTGGAGCTGAGCTGGGCTGATCTGAGTGTGTGTTTTTCGGTTGGCAGAGGAGTCAGCCAGCCAGCCAGCCAGCCAACATGCCATGTGAACCAATTTGTGGCATCAATCTCAGGCGTGATGTGAAATTGGCCAAGACGACAAACTAAATGAATCGCGGGAATGGCATTAGTTATTCTGCCGCGGATCACTTGACTCCTCCATTTGGGAGGTGAACTCTCTGATGCAACTCTTTTTACCGGCTAATTGTGTGCAAAAGTGATTGATAAAACACATTGGCTGAGTCACCAGCGATGGCATCAGTTAGTCATCTATTAAATATCTACAAATCGCAGCAAGTCATTTGGTCATTGTTGGCAAATTAGGTAAATACAAGTCTTCCAAATAACCCATCCTGCAAGACATGTTAATGGTCTAATGGGTTTTAACTTTTTAAAAATCAGTTCTTAATGGCTGACGATGACAGAAACGATCACGAAAAAAAATAATTTAGAAAAGATAAACTATTGGTTATTACTAATTATTAAAAAAAATAATTTAGAAAAGATAAACTATTGGTTATTACTAATTATTAAAAAAACAGGCATTCCCCTTTCTAGAAACAAAGTATTCTACTCGTAAATGATCAAAACTATTTGTTTTATTACTTAGTATATTAAAGCTAGAAAGACAAAAGGCTCTTAAATTATTATTTTTATATAATATTTTATATTGTTATTTAAAAATATTTATGATTTATGTATAGATTGCCTTAAAATTAAATATATTTTTCAAAAAGTCTTAAATTTTAAAAGAAATAATCATGATGGTACCCTTTTGAAAGCACCTAATTTAAAGCATAGAAATTAACATAAACTAATAAATGGTTTAGAAATAAGAAAATGTCTTTAAAATATTGTTAACAATAGCAGTAATATAGTCCATAAATTATTTACCAATAAGTCTGGGGAAAGAGATGAATGAACGTTGTTAAAAGTCTATTAACCAACGGAATTAACTGCAAATGGTATTGCTTCGTCCTTGAGTGCCCATAACTTTTAGTGCATTGATTTGCACAAATAATTTGCATGTACTGGGCCAAAGCTCTTACCACTTTTCGTATATCATTTGCTTATGACAGCGTTGAGAGCGTTGTTTGCTGCCGTTTTAATAACTTTGGCTGGCCAAAATGCAGCGATTGGGCTTAGAAGGCCCAGCCCAGGTTGGAGCTCACCTGAAGCACTTCCGCTGCACTTATGTACTATGGGGCACTTGTTGTTGGTAAGAAACTTGGCAACGTTGCAAGTGAACGTCTGCCAAACATATGAGCCGGGGTTTTCGCTTTTTCGGATTTTTTTTTGGGCCCACTGCGGTCGCATCAATGACCAAGTCAAGCGTGTATTTTCGTATTTTCGTGTGGGCCTCTGTCTCTCAGTTTTTAAGCTCGGCGCATTTTCCTAGCTGCAATTTGTCTCGTTATTGTTGTTCTACTCGTGTTTGTCTGTTAACCACAAAAGACAACCAAGAAAACACGTAGAAAATTGATGGCAGAAAATCAAAAAGCAGCGTAGATCGAGTCTAGCCGCCGTTGTCTAAGTCCAATCTAAACTAGTCGAGGCGTTTGCGGTGGCTTTTGGCTACCACAGAGTGCATTGACGTGTTGTTTGCATGTGCCCCCAGCACCACTGCACCACCTGCCCCCCTTGCCACGCCCCTCCCCTTGCCCCATTGTCCCCTTGCCACTTCAAGCGGGTTTCGTTTTTTGGCTTTCTGAAGAATCGGCAACTAGCTGGAAAAAAAAACTCGATTTTTTCTTTGATTTTTTTTGGCCGTGCTTCTACTGCAGTTTCTCGGCGAGTGCAATGCACTTCCCCGAGCAAAAGTATCCAGCTTCAGATTCAGCTTTAGCTTCAGCCTCAGCTTCAGATAGTCGGAGCTGCACAAGTCGAGATCCAAGAGCTGCAGATATAGCCAGCAGATCCAGCCGAGTGAGGAGTAGGTAGGTAGGTTGGTAGGTAGGTTGCTGGGTTGTTGTCGTCTCGGGAAACTGGGTCAATCACTGCTGCTGCTGCCTCGCTTCATGTTTTGGATTTTCTGATTTTCTTATTTTCCTATTTTCCGATTTTCTTGCCTCCTTCTGCCGGACGACGACTGGCTTTTTGGATGACGGCGCCAAATGAGTGTAAGTTGGCAACTATTTTATTGCTTTTACATTTGCCTATTTCTGCTCGATGTCTTGCTGCACGGCAAAAAAATATGTGTGATGCCCGATTCGACGGGGTTTTCTTTGTAAGACAAATGCTGTTGTCAATGTATCAATAATTTATCATGTGACAAGGATTTATCCTTTTATAAAGAAATAGTTTTCTTAAGAAACATTACCTATTATTTGTTTAGTTTTAATAAGAAGAAGTGGTAGAGCCTGATAGTCAGAAAATGGTAACTGGTTATTATAAAGGAGAGTCTCAATTAAGATAGTTATGATAGTTAATTATACTGAGAGATTGTTGGAGATAATTATTAAAGATACATTTTGGGAAAGGTTTAATAAATGGTGAGTTTATCACAAATCGATTTTCTTAAACAATTATTTTATCGTAAAATATATTTATTTATTAGATCTCTTTAATTAGACTAACAATAGGTAGATTTAATCATAAAATAACATCGAGTAATAAATATAAAATCATATATTATCTATAAAGTAAAATTAATTATTTAAGATTATAATACACTTTCAAAACGAATGCTAGGAAGGAGTTCCTGCTTTTTTTTTAGAAAAAAGGGAAGTGTGTCAGCCTTTAACATTTTAATTTAAAATCTATGTTTTTCAGTGCAAAAATCTTGACGGATAGGGTTATGGATGTTCTGGCTTTTTATATTTCCTTTATTATTACAGTTAAAATCTAAAAGAAATGTTTTTATTTTTAGAAATGCTCCAATACAAGTTTATTACGATGACATGTACTTAATTTTTTTTAATGACTGCTGTTGAATTTGGCAGATGGATGATGGCACATTCGTCATCTGACATGGCCCACTTTTCAGAGCCGGGTTCTCAGCTCCAGACGACGGGGAACTTCCGCTCTGCATAACCCATCCCTTTGACCTCTTGTAGTGACATAACTAACGGTTAAACGCACTTTAACCGGCCATTAAAGGGGCAGACGGAAGAACGTGTTATGATGTTTTAGCCGGCTCAAAAAAAAGGTTCTCGGTTCTCAGTTCTCGCAGTCATTCAGAAAAGCCGGCCGGCTCATTCGATAAAAAACAAAAATAAAACTGGTTCTCTCTTGCACTTACCTCTTCTTTCCATTCTTGTTCCGTATGTCTGGCGTTTTGTTCTTAGCCGACTTTGTTATTGGCTTTTTGCTTGTTTTTGGTTGGTTTTTTTATGTAAAGCTTTGTTTGTGTCACGAGACCGCTAACGTCGTTTAATGTCTTTTAATTCTAGCGAATTGCCGCATATGAGGGCCGAGAGAGTCGGTTAATGGAAAGGTTTGTGCGACTTAAAGATCCGCTCGAGATTATAATGTAGCAGCTTTGAATGTACTTTGAGCGCGTGTGGCAAGTAGATTTTTATGTGGAAAAAATTACGGTTAATTGGTTGGATCTTTCGAGAAAATAACACTTACTTATAAATAAGATAAATGACTTTTTCTTCAGTTATTAAATAGCATATGCTTAATTGTTTTCTTTATTTGCTATTTGTGCTTGGTCGGTTTACAATTGAATATTTCTTAAATTAAATACTCATTAAACTCTGAAGGAATTCTAATTTGAAATCCAGATTTAAAATAATCTGCAGCCTAAGAAATGTAAAACTCAGAAGTATTTACCTCTAATTTTTTAAGAAGCTTTTGCTCATAAGAGAGTTCTTAAAATCAAACAAAAAGGAATGATAATCTATTAACTATTTTATTTCTTCGGTATTATTATATACATAGATTATAAATACGTCCTTGACTTAATTAATGTCCGAAAACATTTTAAGTCACGACAGCTTCTTTAGATCAAAAGAGTGTAGCTTAACCTCATACTGATTTTGATGATAGTGTATACCATGGTGTATACCATCATCTTCATTTGATGCATTTTTATTATTATTTATAAATATTGTTTTTTGAGCGGTGCACTAAAAAACTCATTTATAGTTTTGAATTACATTTTCAGATATTGTTAACTCATTTTAAAGAAGGCTTCTCCGTTTTAAGTTTATATTAGAGTTTTAATAATTTAATAACGAAAGATGAAAGTCAATATTTTGCACATTTCAAATTCAAATTGACAGTTAGTAACAGTGTTGCCAGTCTAACGAACTGCAGTTCCTTACTTCTTACATTAGATTGATAGGTGGCGCTATGGAATTCTACACAAATTCTACCCGACGTAAAACTTGTATACGTTACTTATCACAATTCTACGTATATTCTACATTTGAGTAAAATCAAAATTTTCTTTTAGGCATTTGGCACCGACATAAGCAACTGCCTCTGGCCAGTTTAAAATAAACGATTATGGTAAATAATACATTTTAGAAAGGAGAAAAAACATTTAAATTTTTAAATCCATTAATTATGTTAGAAAAAACTGCATACTACTTCGAAAAAAATTCCATTTCTCAAATATATTTTTATTTATCTCTCTTTAAACCCAAAGATTACCCTCCTTTTCCCGCTAGTAAAAGTCGCTTGTTAATTTTAAATAAATTCCATTTATTATTTGTCAAAAATGTTTGCCATTATTAGTCATTTATTTGGGTACAAATGTTTCTTTTTGTTTATTCATATAAAACTACAAGAGAAAGTACTGCACACGAATACAAAATTAATAGATTGTGCCCTAAGATTATGTAAATACAATTGCGGATGCTTTTTAGAAATTGCCTTTATGAGAGGATCTCATGAGAGTTGTCAATCGATTATCTTTGGATAAGCTCGTATCGTAAATAGCCCTAAATGTATGTATTGCCAACTAACTTCCTGGACATTGGACATTTCTCGTGATTTCCGTATAAATTCGTTTTCCTTTGAAATACTAGATACTTGTGGTTCCATCTTGCTAACGTTGCAATATAAATAATTGTATAAAAATGATGTCAGTTGTTTATAGTTAGGGTTATGAAAAGTGCTGGACGAAAGATGGCTGATGGGTGATGGGGAAATGGGTGAAAATGGGTGAAAATGGCTGCGAGAAATGCGATAGACGTGCCTCCGTGTAAAGTGTATATCGTAAAGCGTAGAGGATAGTGACAAGTGCCGAAAATGGACAAAAAGATGAAGATGCGATGTGGTATAGCATGTGAGATGGGAAGTGAGTTGAGATGATGGATGAGTGATGGGGAATAGAGGAAGCATGAGCTTTTGGAACATTTCCGTTTGATGTTCTAACTACGCTGGACCTTCCTGTCTGTCTTTCTGTCTGTGTGTCCTGTTTGTGTGTCCTTTCTGTGTGTCCTGTTTTGTCAGTGTGTGATTGTAGTGGTGGTGGTGTGTGTGTGTGTGTGTGTGTCTCTGAGTTGGGGTCAAAGGATACTGCAGTGCTTGGCCGCCAGCTGGTGACGCATGCCGCGCAGAAACAGGACATCCCCCCCCTCACGCACGCTCCTCATTCCTCTGGCCACACCATTAAATACAATCGCCCTCGACCTCCTCCTGATTAACATCCGGATCGAACTCGTCGTCGGCGGTGGCCTCCTGGTACTGCTGGTACTCGGACACCAGGTCGTTCATGTTGCTCTCCGCCTCGGTGAACTCCATCTCGTCCATGCCCTCGCCGGTGTACCAATGCAGGAACGCCTTGCGCCGGAACATGGCCGAGAACTGCTCCGAAATGCGCTTGAACAGCTCCTGGATGGCCGTGGTGTTCCCGATGAACGTCGAGGACATCTTCAGCCCCTTCGGCGGTATATCGCACACGGCCGTCTTCACATTGTTCGGGATCCACTCCACGAAGTACGAGCTGTTCTTGTTCTGCACCGCCAGCATCTGCTCGTCCACCTCCTTCATGGACATGCGTCCTCGGAAGACGGCGGCCACCGTCAAGTAGCGACCATGTCGCGGATCACAGGCGGCCATCATGTTCTTGGCATCGAACATCTGCTGGGTCAGCTCGGGCACGGTCAGGGCACGGTACTGCTGCGATCCTCGCGAGGTGAGTGGAGCGAATCCGGGCATGAAGAAGTGCAGACGCGGGAATGGAACCATGTTGACCGCCAGCTTGCGCAGATCGGCATTTAATTGGCCAGGGAATCGCAGGCACGTGGTCACACCCGACATGGTCAGCGAGACCAGGTGGTTCAGATCTCCGTAGCTGGGATTCGACACCTTCAATGTCCTGAAACAAATGTCGTACAACGCCTCGTTGTCGATGCAGTACGTCTCGTCTGTGTTCTCCACCAACTGGTGGATCGACAATGTGGCATTGTAGGGCTCCACCACAGTGTCGGACACCTTGGGCGACGGCACCACCGAGTAGGTGTTCATTATGCGATCCGGGTACTCCTCGCGGATCTTCGAGATCAGCAGGGTGCCCATTCCGGAGCCAGTGCCTCCGCCCAGCGAGTGCGTCAGTTGGAAGCCCTAAAAACAGATGGATATAAGGTGTTATTACTAGAAGGAAATATCAAATAAAGTAAATTAAATCTTCAGACTCATAAATACTTGATATGTTTATGTTAATGTACTAATTACAGTAATTATGTCAAAAAGTAATCAATTTATAAATGTGGTGACAAGCGTATTAATTTATAAGTTATTAAACTTGCTAGGATAATTTTAAAAAATACTTTAAAGATGGTAAAACTTAAGATATAAAAAAGATTTAAAGATAGATTTAAGATTAAGATTTTGGAAAACTGTTCTTTAAATAGCTAGTTTTATGGAGCAGATGAGGATAACATTTACTTTTTGCAGAACATTTCATAATTTTAACCGTTCCCAAAAAGACAGTCTTTGCCAAATGACTATACAAAAGTATATATACAAATGTACTATTTAATTATTTAAGCTTTCTTTTTTAATTTTAATTATTTTTATTTATTAGCAGCTGTAAAATCAAATTAAGTATTTTTCCTAGACCTAATTTACCAACCTGCAGGCAATCGCAGTTCTCGCACTCCTTGCGCACCACATCCAGGACATTGTCCACCAGCTCGGCACCTTCGGTGTAGTGACCCTTGGCCCAGTTGTTGCCCGCTCCTGATTGGCCAAAGACGAAGTTGTCCGGCCGGAAGAGCTGTCCGTAGGGACCGGATCGCACCGACTCCATGGTGCCCGGCTCCAGATCGAGCAGAATGGCCCTGGGCACGTACTTGCCACCCGACGACCGCGTGACCGCTGGAAGAGATTGGGAGTTAGTTAATCCCACTGGGAATCTGTGATATGACGTGATTTACCAGATGCCTCGTTGTAGTACACACTAACGCGCTCTAGCTGCAGATCACTGTCGCCCACATAGATGCCATTGCTGTCAATGCCGTGCTCCTCCGAAATTATCTCCCAGAACTAAAAGAAAGTAATTGGAAAAGGCATTGGGTAAGTATGAATAGTTTAATAGTATAGTTTTAATAGTAACTAACTACTAATCAGCATTGAATTTTCTTAACTCTTTTATAATTCAATATCAACTTAGTCTAAACAACACTTTCTTCAAACAAATTTGTCAATAGAAAGAATTATTTATATAATAATTATACCCGTTACTTGTAGAGTAAAAGGGTATATTGTATTCGTGCAAAAGTATGTAACAGCTAGAAGGAAGCGTTTCCGACCCTATAAAGTATATATATTCTTGTTCAGGATCACTAGCCGAGTCGATCTAGCCATGTCCGTCTGTCCGTTTGTCCGTCTGTCCGTCCGTATGAACGCTGAGATCTCGGAAACTATAAAAGCTAGAAGATTGGCATTTTGCATGCAGATTCTAGGAGTTCCTACGCAGCGCAAGTTTGTTTCAAAAAGGTGCCACGCCCCCTTTAACGCCCACAATCGCTTGTATACGATTTTAAAAATTTAAATATTTCGGAAAAGTAATAATGCAGTTTTATTGTGTTTATCAACACCTATCGAAATGTAGAAGAAATTTTTCAAATCGGACCATTCGTTAAAAAGTTATGCGTGATCAAAGTTTCTATCTCCATCTCCCTCGCACTCCTTTTACCTGAGTAACGGGTATCTGATAGTCGGGGCACCCGACTATAGCGTTCTCTCTTGTTCTGTATCTAAGATTAACCTAATAACCATTTTTGTTTAGATAGTAGCTAATTACTAATTATAATTTGAAGTTTCAAAATTCTTCTATAATTCAACATTAATCTAATTTCATCAAACAAATTTGTCAATAGAAAGCATTATTTATAGTATATTTCTGTATTCAAGTTCAAACTGATAAAAATTTTGATCACGTTTAATAAAAATGTTTTAAAACTCGCTTAATTAGCAGTAATTAGTATGAGCATTGTTCAGCTTAATTTCATCAAGTCAATTAACAAATTTCTTGGAAATCGAAGAATGTATAAATTGTAATAATAAAGCCTGAATTGTTCAAGTGGCAAATGCAACTTTTCATTAAAGATAAGAAGTCATAAGAAGGAATGTATTATAGATGAATAATTTAGTTTAATCGAAAAGTGGGCAGTGCAAATGTATAATGTTTAGTCACACAAACAGTATTCGCTAAATAATTATATACATTTTTCCATTCCTTATAATATCAGAGATAAGAAGCTGCAACCCGCATCTTGGCAAGCTCTGTTATCAGCCATTCAAGCGGAGATCATTCATCCTTATCATCCATCCCGCAGATATCTTTATAGCCCCAAACGAGCACTTGCCGATTACGGATTCTTTATTCGGCACAAAGCCTTACTATATATTTCCGGAGTCGTTCATCAAGTTGAATAATTGTGCCCACCCAGCCATGTCACAGTTCATGTTGAGCCTTGACATATGGCCCCGGCCACAGAAACCAGCCAAAAACAAAAAAAATATTAATAAACAAGAGAGAACGCTATAGTCGGGTGCCCCGACTATCAGATACCCGTTACTCAGGTAAAGGGAGTGCGAGGGAGATGGAGATAGAAACTTTGATCACGCATTACTTTTTAACGAATGGTCCGATTTGAAAAATTTCTTCTACATTTCGATAGGTATTGATAAACACAATAAAACTGCATTTTTACTTTTTCGAAATATTTAAATTTTTAAAATCGTATATAAGCGATTGTGGGCGTTAAAGGGGGCGTGGCACCTTTTTGAAACAAACTTGCGCTGCGTAGGAACTCCTAGAATCTACATGCAAAATGCCAATCTTCTAGCTTTTATAGTTTCCGAGATCTCAGCGTTCATACGGACAGACAGACAGACTGACAGACGGACAGACAGACGGACAGACGGACAGACGGACAGACGGACAGACGGACATGGCTAGATCGACTCGGCTAGTGATCCTGAACAAGAATATATATACTTTATAGGGTCGGAAACGCTTCCTTCTAGCTGTTACATACTTTTGCACGAATACAATATACCCTTTTACTCTGCGAGTAACGGGTATAAAAAGAGAAACTGAGAACAATTCTAACAGTCCTCCGATGTGACAATGTGACAAACAACAAGGCGCAGCCGCAGCCCATAAAGTTTGAGGTTTTTGGAAAAATATACAGAGGCGCATATATATATGGGATATATGTATATGGCCTGTCCATATAGGGGGCCTTCTAGTGCGGCATCAAAAGTGAGACAGATTGCCCCGAAAAAAAAAGGGAAGAATAAATTTATGTTTAGTTTTTCAAACGACAGTTTCGGACGCCGACGAACATGCCCTGATTTAGTGCTAAATTTAAAAGATGCGTCCGGGCCAGTAAAAAAATAGTGGCCCTCTCACTGTATGGGACACCATCTCCACTCCACGGCGCTCCTGGGGAGAAATGCGTTTAAAAATAGAGCAGCCCGTGGGATGGGATGGTATAGGATGGGATGGGATATTACTTATATAGAGGCTGACTCATCGCGGGGCCAAAGAATCAACCGAAAGTTGCAGGCCAACGACCCAGCGACGACAACATCATTAGACGGGGTTAGTCCCACTCCAAAAATCAAAAAGAAAACCCAATAAATTAAGTATATCATGGATACACAAACCATCCCGAATATTTATTGAGGAAATGCTCTGCAATTGTTGTGCTGCGTTTAACAAGAACCAAATTTGGGCGCCATTAGATGTTCATTAGCCCGACTATTTTGGGGATCAGCATAGACTCTCCGTTGGAGCGAAACGCAGCTGGCTTGGCAACAGTTCCCCCAGACTCGAAAACCAAATCCCAAGTCGCAGTCCAAGAGACAGGGGAAATAATAAAAATGTTAGCGATTCACCAGTCGAGAGGCAGACAAATTCCTGCGATGTCTGAGTTCTTGTTTCCCTTTGGCACTTGAACTTGACGTGTGCGACTATAAACAAAAATGGGAGTGGGATTGGAATTGGAAGTGGAAGTGGGATATCTTTAGGGGCGAAAAACTGAAGCTACCCATGGCGTCTGCATTTCTTTGTTTATTTAAAAAGAGGGAGAGAAGAGACTACATCAACAGAAATGAATCTCAGGCCAGTGCAATCTTAGCAAGATCATCAAATTTAATTGGAGTGTGGCCGCCGCTGCAATTATCAAGCTAACCATAATGGCTGCTACAATAAAGCTCGGTTTATAAGGCCGGACGAACGAATAACGAAAAAAAATAGATACAAAAGCCACACGGCGGCAGCAACAAATATGAAAACTGAATTAGCACACAAAACTGTTGAAGTGAAAAGTCGTTTTTCACGTACCCCTTACTTACTTACTACCTCGACTTCCTCCCATTTCCACTTTTTCTTCTAGCACGATCATCGCTGATCGCTTTACTTTTACATTCGACTAATTTCTCACTTCGGATTTTTCATTTCGAAGATAATGGTTTTGTCGGAAAATGGCTTTTTCGGTGAATGTCAGTTGCAGCGGATGGTCGGTGAGTGGAGAAGGGGGGAGAGGGGTTTTGGGCGTACGACACACAGTTAGATCGTAATTATAGATTGATGGCTTTTTGGCGAGATTTATTTCGGTAAAACACGATCGGTGGCAGGAATTCAATTTGATGTAGAAAGGTTGTGTCCAATTTGATTTATGGCTTGTAATTCCATAAAAGAACATTTCTTTCTTTTATGTGATGCCTCCAAATATATAATCTCTATTCTTATTATACCCGTTACTCGTAGAGTAAAAGGGTATATTGTATTCGTGCAAAAGTATGTAACAGGTAGAAGGAAGCGTTTCCGACCCTATAAAGTATATATATTCTTGATCAGGGTCACTAGCCGAGTCGATATAGCCATGTCCGTCTGTCCGTCTGTCCGTCTGTCTGTCCGTATGAACGCTGAGATCTCGGAAACTATAAAAGCTAGAGGATTGGCATTTTGCATGCAGATTCTAGGAGTTCCTACGCAGCGCAAGTTTGTTTCAAAAAGGTGCCATGCCCCCTTTAACGCCCACAATCGCTTGTATACGATTTTAAAAATTTAAATATTTCGGAAAAGTAAAAATGCAGTTTTATTGTGTTTATCAATACCTATCGAAATGTAGAAGAAATTTTTCAAATCGAACCATTCGTTAAAAAGTTACGCGTGATCAAAGTTTCTATCTCCATCTCCCTCGCACTCCTTTTACCTGAGTAACGGGTATCTGATAGTCAGGGCACCCGACTATAGCGTTCTCTCTTGTTTTTCATTTTAAAATGGGAAAAACATTGATCAATATTTAATATAAAGATATCTAGTTATAGTTTAAGAATTTAATTCGTATCTTCTAATACTTATTATTAAGCCTACAAAATCAGGTCAAACCTAACGTTTTTTTGAACATTGTTTGAGTCGAATGTTTGATAGTCTTTACAAAAATAGTTCAAGAACATTTTCTTGAGCTACATTTTGTATTCGGATCGGGTTTGAAGTGAATCTAAGGTATAGCTATTAAAATGTTGAGTTCTTTAGTTTGTGGTAAAGATCAATAAAAGATCCATTATTTCTTTTTTTATATATATATAAAAAGTTAATTATTGCTTTTCCTACCACATAAAAATAAAAACCTATTGTGAGTACTTTTCAACAATCAGTTTTCCATTGGATTTCCTCTATCAAACTCTCCTCCAATTACCGGCAACATCTGTGCTAACAATTTCGTTTGGCCATACTGCTGCGAGTCTATTCTTTTTCGTGTAATTGGTTTCAAAAGCTCTGCTGGCAACTGGCAACTTGCAACCGGCAACTTGCAACTGGTCGGGTCTAACCCCCCTTTAGAGACCTACGACGCCCCTGCCACGCCTCTGGCATGCGATCATCTGGCGACTGGCAATCGAGACGCCCTCATTAAGTGTTGCATGTCTGGGAGCCGCCACGAGAAGCCTCCTCCGCGGATGCACTTCGTCTATTTGAGTCTGGCGATGGGGAAATCACTCGGGCATGAACTTGGAGCCAGTCTTTCTTTCTTTCTTTCTCCGCCGAGGATCGCTGGCTATGCAAAAAGACGGAGAGTGGTATTTTCACAAGATACAAAACATTTGGCATCAAAAGAAAATTCTTTTAATTGAAAGAGGAAAAGAGGGCTGCCCCCAAGCCACCCACTTCACCCAAATGGCGGGGCATTTGTCTTTTCTCGCAGCTGCTGTGGAGTGTCAAAAAAAAGGCCGAGGAAGGCGATAATAATTCCGAAAGAGAGACCGGGTTGCATGGC
The DNA here is from genome assembly GCA_018153365.1 of Drosophila fuyamai. Taxonomy (NCBI): domain Eukaryota; kingdom Metazoa; phylum Arthropoda; class Insecta; order Diptera; family Drosophilidae; genus Drosophila; species Drosophila fuyamai. Next base: position 6,008,682 of record JAECXW010000758.1, read on the forward strand.
CTTTTCAGTTCTATTTAATCTCGCTGGCAGTGTATATTTAATATGCATTAATCGTCGTCGAGCAAGCTAAAAAGGGAAACAGAAAATCATATATATGTATATATCCGATATCCTGTAACTGTATACAGGACAGGTCCGGTGAGTCACTTCCTTCACTCTCCTGCACTTGTGCGGTTTTCGGATTACCCATCTATATTCAAGTGTGGACTTAGTCCACCACATTCCCTCGTATTTAAATGTCCACTCAGCTGTTAGTTTTTTGTGTTTCTTTTCTTTTTTTTGGGGGGGTCTCACATTACGAGGAGGTACGCTGGTCAAATTACCAAGACACAAACTTCCCATCATATCTCATTCATGTACGTAAACGTCTGTTTGCGTTTATTTACCGCCGAGTGCGAGTGCTGCCCCATAAAACCATTACTATTGCCGAAATTCTGGGAAACGCAAAAGGCAAGCGAGTTTGCTTTTAAATTGAAGCTGCTGACTAGCAGGTAGCCTCATTTATCATCTACCCCAAATTGACTCATATCAAATGATTAAGTTTTGCGGGCTTATCTATTGTGTTGGCTTACTATTATATCAGCATTATATCATATGTGATACACATATGACCCACTTTGCAGGGGGTGATGATTGGAAGTGAATCGAGACTTTAGGCATTGACATTGATGCCACAGAAAAATGCACTCAGCGGGGACCCACTTGCCCGAGTCTCGATCCGAAACTGGTATTGCCAAAAAAAAAAAACATTAAGAGTTTGTGGCAAGCCGGTTAACTGCCTGCCTCCTTTTTCATTTTTTATTTCTCGATGAGCTGCACTTTGTTTTTCGGGGCGTGCTGATTGAGTGGACTATCCCATATATATGCGATAATTGAGAATGCTCAACTGGAAATCAGAACTTAATTGCTCTGATTCGTTTGCATTTCTCAAGTTTCCGTTTCTCGCTTACTTTGATTCATTAAAGCCAACTAGCTGATATCGTGGTAGTACTTGCTGATCAGTCATCGTATACTCTACATGTAATGCGAGTGGCGAGATTGCAACAGCTGCAATTTGCTTGCATTGTTTATGATTATTGTTTGATAATCATAGAAACCTTTAATAAATATTTTTGAGAACCTTCTTAATGGCTTAATAGCTACTTATTTTCTGCTTAAAAATGGAATAAATATTTATGTCTTCAGTATTTACCGTTCAAGTTACAAACATGGAAATCCTCTATTAAATATTTATACTTTTCGGAGAATTTCTACTAACTTTCAGTGAGTAATTACTCGTTAAAACCAAGTTTATTTCTCAAAATAAATTCGTAGTACTTTCTTTGGAGTAAATTTCGTTGGAATAACTACTTATTTTTATTGCAATTTTTTTTGTGGTTTCTTGAGCGAATGCAGGAAACTCAAGCAAAGCGAAAAGATTTCTCCGGCCAGATAATTCGAGAGATTTCCCTTCTTGGCAAAGGCAAAAGTGCAAGGCAGCGAAGTGAGCTCCAAATTGCAGAAATCTTGAAGTTTTCTTGCTGATTTCCTGATTTCCTGATTTGCGCCTCTGCCATAATTCTGCCTGGCCATTCCCCTCCCCCTCCCCACCCCCTCCCAATTTCCCTCGGGAGGGTTTGCCATGAATCACTTTTCGTGATCTGCAGCCGGCCCAACCCTTTTTTTTTTAGTTTTGGTTTTGGTTTTTTCTTCGGCCAAACAGAAAGGGCATTTTGAGAGCCAGACAAACTCAAAGTATACTTCTCTGCCTGTCCACTTTTTTTTGCACTTTGCATTTTATTTTATCGCATTTTTTGTTGTTAATTTTCTTTTGCTTTAATTGCTGAATGCGCTGAAAAAGGCGGCGACATCGAACCGCGAGACTGCGCCCGATCATTTTGGAAACTCATTGAAAATCGTTTTCGGTCAATGTGAATAAATTAAGTGGCCAGCAAAAAAAAAAAAAAATAAAGAAGAAAAAAAAGAAAACCGAAATAAAGTAAAATAGTAATGAGACTTACCTTAGCGCCAATTTGGTTGCCGCACTGGCCAGCTTGCAGATGGACAATTTCTCTCATTTTCGGACTGGCGATTTGTTAGGTCGAAAGGCAAAAGCTAGAGCTGCTCTGAGCCTGGAAATGGATCTTGATATGATGGATCTGGAGGAGGATGCACCGCACAGGCCGAGTATCTTTAGCTGGATTTTCAGAACGAAGGCGCAACTTCACCGCACAACGCACAAGACACAACTGATCGGCGGACCAAGACTCGAGTGGTCCGTCGCCGATGTTCTGGTGATTTTTGAGTCGACTTGCGGCCGACTGCCTGCCAACGCCGGCGGCTGAAGCGAGAGGGAAGATCGCACTCACACAGAGGCACGGGCGCACCGACACACGCACACAGATACGACGGCACAGTGGGGCAAGTTCTCCAGCTCGAAGCTCCTCACATGCCAGTTCCAATTATAGCCATCAAAAGGGCCAAGAAATACAGTCAAGCTTATGTGAGGCAAACATTACTAGAGCCTTTTTTTAAAGATCATTGATATCTACAGATTATTATAATATTTTAAAAGAGTAATAAATAAACTAAGTTCTACTTTTAATAAAATATCGTTCCTTTCTAAACATGTTATCAAAATGTATTTATGTATATAGTCCATAAAATATGTAAAAGATCTTAATGCTCCAATAATAACACCCAATCTGTTTTTTTAAAATAGAAAACCCTATTAATAATACTTTTATAGCATGTTCTATATTTTTCACTGGATCTACTTTTTAGTTGGTTAGACTTGATTTAATTCTAATGATTTATATGTTAGAACATCAAGTTACACATAAAGGCTGTCTAATTCCTAGTTAACATTATCTTCTTAGTTTATAATACTGATAAACTTACCAAATGCATGTTGCTTAATATTATCAAATTTAATACAATAACTTAATATTATAAAATGTTTTATGACACTCAAAGTCCTGCTGTAGTATTGTTTCTAATTTTAGAGGTTCAACTGTATTATGATTTGTCTAAAAATATACTGAAAGTAGATGGGGTTGACGTGGGGTGGTCTCAAATCATTTTTGGTAATTGGAAAGTTTATTCCTCAATCGGCGGAAGTTAATAAAAAGTTTTGCAAAGGGGGTTAAGTCACGACAGAGCTCATGGGGAGTCGAAGTCACTGGCAAGTGCAAATCGGTTCAGCCTTTCGGTTTCATTATTAATTTCCATTTGGTCTATGTACTGCCACATATGCATGGGCATTAAGCTGGTCGTCTGGTACCCCGCCGTCGTTTTCCTGTTCCTAAGTTCACACATTTTTACGCTGTCAACTGCAGCGACTTTCACGTTCTAATTTTATCCGGCAGAATGCACAGGTATGCAACTCCCCGACTGCCCGACTCCCTGACTTCTCTATATATCTCTGCCTCTGAATCTGAGTATATATGCATCCGCCGGCTTGGTGTGTGCACTTCCACAAAAGTGTCACCGCAGTCATTAGAAATGTTTCGTCTTCTTACATGTGTTTTTGCCTCTCGTTTTGGAACTCCTAATGCACTCGGGTAAAAGAAAACCGAGATGCAGGGTATGCTATTTTTAGACAGACTTCATTTCACTCCGCTTGGCGGCTGATTTTCCCGACTCGCAGTTCGGGGATTGGGATCTGCTGCGGCGTCAATTTCCCCATTTCCTTGGAAATCAATCAATGCCCCGGCAAGACAATTTGTAGTCGTTTTACTTTCTAATTGCATTCAAGTTGAAAGAGCAAGAGCAAGTCTAAGTGGGGAGGAAGAGAAGCCAAATTCGAATCCAACTCCGATTCCGATTCCTACTTTTCAAGTGCCTCTGTCAGGCCTATTTTCATCTCTGGCAGTCAAACCGCAAAATTCACTTTAATTTCGATGGCAAAACAAGCATGGTGAAGCGAATCGTTTGCGCCGAATGCACTTACATCGCTCCATCTATCTGTCCTTCCATATCTTTTATTCCACTGTTTTGCTAAATTTAAATGCACCACAAAATAATCTCGAATTTACGAGCTCGAATAGACAAAATGTTATACATTCATGCGCAACAAGAGAACTACAATCTAAGCGCTCAATGGCGACAATCGCTCGCATTTCAAAAAGGAGTGGGATTTAACAGGAGACATTGGGGCAGAGTAAACTTGTCCAGGTCGCCGGTCCAACGGACAATAAATGCGAATATTGCCGACATTCTTGGTTGACCAAATAGATATGGAAGTGTGCACACAGTCTCTCGAAAAAGGCGTAGAATAAAAAGGGTCTGAAAAACATGAGTCTCTTACAAGTAAATGTTGAACCACGAAGAGGATTTCTTTCCTTAATTTCCCCCATTTTAGAAGAGTATTTTGTTTATAACTTGTCCAAAATACAACGCACAGCCAAAAGAATGACTTTTTTGAGCAGCTAAGGACTCAAACAATCGATTTTAGGTTAATTTGGAAACCTTTATTTTTTGACCGATTTTCGCATTTTTCATAAGGGGTTACATCATCATTTTTTGCCAAAAATCGACTCAAATGAAAATTTTGAGCTGTGAATGCTACTCGATTGGACATTTTATAACGAATTCAAAGAGGTATGGCATTCCAGCATCTGACAATTATTTCCCAGGGTTTTGATAAAAAAAACCGTAATAAAAGTGAGTTTTTCCGGATCTCCCGATTGCGTAAGTTTTCATAAGGGGTTACATCATGTATATTTGCCAAAAATCGACTGATTTGAATTTTTTTAGCTGTGAATGCCACCCGATTGGAAATTTTATAACAAATTCATTGAGGTATGGCATTCCAACAGCTGACCATTATTTCCCAGGGTTTTGATCAAAAAACCGAAACTCTAGTTGATTATTTCCAAATGTTTTCCATAAAATATAAATTAATAATGTTTTTTTTTTTAATAACTTTCCCAAAATACGACATACACCTAAAAGAATGACTGTTTTGTGCAGCTCAGGACCTAAACTATCCATTCCAGGTTGTTTTGGAAAAAATATATATTTTGACCAATATTTGCATACCCAAAAATTAATTATACCCGTTACTCGTAGAGTAAAAGGGTATATTGTATTCGTGCAAAAGTATGTAACAGGTAGAAGGAAGCGTTTCCGACCCTATAAAGTATATATATTCTTGATCAGGGTCACTAGCCGAGTCGATATAGCCATGTCCGTCTGTCCGTCTGTCCGTCTCTCCGTCTGTCCGTCTGTCTGTCTGTCCGTATGAACGCTGAGATCTCGGAAACTATAAAAGCTAGAAGATTGGCATTTTGCATGCAGATTCTAGGAGTTCCTACGCAGCGCAAGTTTATTTCAAAAAGGTGCCACGCCCCCTTTAACGCCCACAATCGTTAATATACGATTTTAAAAATTTAAATATTTCGGAAAAGTAAAAATGCAGTTTTATTGTGTTTATCAATACCTATCGAAATGTAGAAGAAATTTTTCAAATCGCACCATTCGTTAAAAAGTTATGCGTGATCAAAGTTTCTATCTCCATCTCCCTCGCACTCCCTTTACCTGAGTAACGGGTATCTGATAGTCGGGGCACCCGACTATAGCGTTCTCTCTTGTTTTTAAGTTAGTTTTGAGGCATTTCTAAAGTTTTACATATTATTTTAGGCTGTTAATTTCTTAAACAATGTTGTTCCCATAATAGCCATGAGCTGAGTAGATTAAGTTGCCTTACCAGGAACTACTTTAAGGTATTGGAATAACAACATGAATACAAGGCCATCGGAAAAGGACCTCTGCCTGCCCCCATGAAGGAATCAATCGGGCAGGACTACGCTTATGTCGGCACACGAAGCTCACTCACACACCGTTGTATTTTCACAAAGCCCACCAATACCAACATGAAGCGATGGCCTGCATTATGCTGGATGTGTTTGTGAGTGTGTTTGGGTGTGTGTGCGTGTGGTCACCCCCCGTGCATTGGACCATGCCCTTCGCCCTTCGTCCTTCATCCCTGGACCCTCACAAAAAGTAACAAATGTTTTTTTAGGATTTGTGTTTTGGGAATTTTTGCACTTGTGTAAATGTAAGCTTTGCACACGCACAAAAAACACCCACTCGCACACACAAAGCCACACATTTAGGCAAAAATATATATATTTATATATATGTATAATACGAATTTGTAGCCAGCATTTGTCTTTTTTCGTATTTGCGCATTACCATAGTTAAATTTATTCCCATTTAACATATACACACACATATGCGTGTGTGCAACAGTGTAAATGTTATTATCGTGTTTACATAGTCGCCCATACGCAGGCAATTAGGTTTGATTGATTTGCCCGGAACGGCGAATATTTAAATTTCTTTTACAACTTTTCATCTCTTAATTGCAATTTATAATTGGCATTTTAATTTCTGTTACTGACAAACCTTTTTTGTTCTACATAATTTTTATATGAAATTAATTTTGTATAATTGCATTCTGGTTTCCATGTGTTTTTTTTTTTGCTTTTTGGCGTTTTGTCGGCCGCTTTTTGTGTCCGTTGGCAGCATTTTAATTGAACTTGATTGATTTTTGCTGATATTGTTGATGGAAAAATAATATTGTTGTAAAATCATAACAATTCTGTTTGAGATGGGGGCAAATGGGAGCCGGGAGCTACAGTTTTATCTGTGGACACAAGCCCTGAAGCTTACGAGAATCGAACAAAGCAGAAACACCTGTGCAGAATGGTGTTCTTTCAACCCTTTTTTACTGTTTTTCCTTTAAATTTTGTTGTGTCTATAATGCTATTTTAAGTGTAGCTTACTTTGCGAGGTATATTCTAAAAATTGTAAACGTTTTATCAAATTTTTAGGATAAAAAAAGCTCTGCAAAAATAGCAAAGGAAAATAAAAAAATAGTTGTCGCATTTACTGGACCCATTTTGAATGAAAACCTAGTTCACCAATTTATACCTCACTCCCCTTCAATTAGCCACCGCCGCAAAGTTGCAACTTTTGCTAGAAATTTATGCAACTAATTTTTCTCATACTTTTTATGGAAACCTTGCGCAGGAACGACCAGCAAACATCTGCTGTTCTTGCTGGCCAATAGTTTTTGCTGCCAATTAGTTGTTTTAATTGCAAAAACGTTGCCAATTATGCAACACGAGGCGGGACAAGCAGCAAACAAGCTTTGCACCGATGAAATGACAATTTAATTGTTAAGCCCATCCCAACTTCTCCCCCACCCGAATCAATCTAAAATGCCCATTGCTGCCCCAAAATCGCGCATACGCCATGTGGCCGCTGGCTTAAATTGCCCGAGGCAGTCCGTGCACCTTTCCATCGCCGACAGCCAATCTCGGGGATATGCCCTGCGTTTATGGACGAGCAGCCGCAGCAATTTCAATAAATCTTGGCAATGCCCTGAAAATATTAGCATAATAAAAGGCGCGACAACAGAACAGAAGGGTCAAGTCAATATCGGAGGGCTTCCAGCGCATTTGGCACATTTACACAGACAGACGGCAGAAGCAGCAGCAGTGACAAATTTATGTCAGCAACAAGCTATCAAGCAACTCGGATAACGCCACCCACCTCCCCCCAAAACGACCTTAATACGCATAATTTGGGAGGAGCGAAAGTGGGAGGCCTTGTCATATAATGTGCCGCAGGCTTCGATCAGCAATAAAAATTCAAATTTTGCCCAGAGCGCACAAAAATGTTCGATGTCAAGCGAGGCTGCTCTTAAATAAATACCCTAGACGTACGGGTAGTTTGATTTTGCAGGTGTGTCCTAGGTGTTCTAAGTCCAAAGACTAGTAACAAAAGCTATTAATCCTTTAAAAGTCATATAAAGATATATTTTAAAGATATATATTCTTTTAAAATCCTCTTTGTTAATATCAATTGAGTCTTTAAAATGTTATTATTATCTTAAATGTATAAAAATACACTATTTTTACTTTATTCTTAATAAGAGAGTGAAGTTCTACGAAGACTATAAATTATATTTTTATCTTTAAAATTCGAGGTGTAAGATTGACATTAATCATTTTTTTCTAGGGAATAAAATACTCTATCATATTCTTTTTTCTCCCCTGCTTTCTGGTATTAGATAATGTGTGTGATTGCAGGGATATGTAGATGTTTCCTCTCGCCCACATATAAACATTATATTGCCCGGGGGGAAATCTCCGCTCAGTGAGATTCAGCTCAGCTGAGTTCCCGCCTTCGCATTTTTGCCAATTGGCCAACAAGTGTTGCCAAATTGCGTTGCGGTTGCTGGCCATAAATAACGGTACTTTTGTCATTTATACACATAAATTGCAGCAGACGCTGAAACGCGAAAAAAAAGCAGAAACGAACCAGTAAGCCAGTGCAGGAGAGCTGCTGCTCTCTGGCCATGTCCTGCTTTCTGGACTAACAAAACAAAAAAAAAAAAACAAGAACAAAAGCCTAGGCCTCCTGCCATTTGTCCAGTCAGGATATCAGGACACCGGGATGCGGATGCGGATGCCCCGCCAATGCCCCGCACTAACGACATTGGCGACACAACGCAGCTGGCGCTTGCCATTTGGCAATAATTGTTTAATATGCGGGCGCATAAAGGCGGTCGCCCCATAAAAAACAACAACAGCGGGATTGGGGCAGCGCCAGCTGGGAGCCTTCAAAGTGAAATGGCCGGAGAGGCGGGCTAAAAACACCCCACCACCCCGGAGAAAGCAGCTCACACACGTGTGTCCTGTGGTCCTGTGGTCCACTGTTCGCATCGCACTGGTGCAGCCGTCACGTATTCCCTATCAACTTGATTCGACGGAGGCAAACTTCCAGTTTCAAAACAACCCAATGGCAAGTGGAAATGAATAGGAACGTATTCCGGAGAAAGTTTGAGAAGCCGGCAAAAGTAATTGCGTTACAAAATGCCAATGCGGATTGAGGCGCCCGAAAGTATGCAGCATATTGGCGCAACCGGCTGCCGACTGCAGTTAATTACAAAACTGTCAAATCCAAAAGGTGCCTCGAATCAACGGGGCCAACACACACACACAAACGCACAGGAGCAGGAACAGGAAGAGAATGTGGCCAAGAGAGAGAGAGAGAGAGAGTGGTGGAAATATGGCATAAAGCAAATAGGCAGATCAGCCAACAGGCGAAATTCCCCAATAAAAACAAACAAAAAAGCAAACAAAAACAAAGGGGGTTGCATTGTGTTTGAACTTTTGACGCTCCTGTATGTGAAATATAATTTTGCCGTATTGTTGTATTAAATGATGTCAACAACAGCCGTCCAGCTGAGCTCGAGCTACGAGTCTCCAGTCGAGCAGTCGAATGCCCGACCAAATCGAATTTAATTGCATTGCCGCCGCACGTTGGCTTTTAATTAATTTTTGCTGCCTTCTGCCGGTGTTGCTGCTGCTGCTGCTGCAGCTCAGTCAGCGCCCCAAAAAGACCAAAACCAAACAAGCTAAGCGCTCGCACACACTCTCGCACTCGCTCACTCCGACCAACAACAAACACAAGTGACAGTCGAAGCTCGACAGGCCAACATCAAACGTCATGCACAGGTGCAATGTAATTAGCACGAACTGACAAAGCTCCAAGGACCAAAGGGACGGGCGGGGTGGTGGTGGCGATGGCGGCGGAGGAAGCAGAGGCAGTGGCAGTGGCAGTATGAAACATAAAAACAAAAGCAAGCAAAACCTTTAAGCCCAAATGCATACAAGCAAAAGCGGAGCGATCCAAACCGATTCCAACAGCAGCAGCAACAGCAGCAGCAGCCACAGCAAGTGGCAGAGCCAGGGCAAAAAGGATGCAGAGCCTGGCCGAATGTACAGGTGCTCTATGAGTATAGTAATATACAAAAATATTAAATTAATAAAAACCTTTACCAGCGTTATTACAAATTTATTATATTAAAATTCCACGTACAATTTCTAAACATGTTTCGGACATTTCGAAGAGCTAAAATAATGAAACATATTACTAAAAAAAAAGAATTATATATTATATTATTATTATATTTTCCAAATGACATTTTTGTTTTATTAAGTAAAAGTGTAATGGTATATAGGTAAACAAATAAAATATAAATATGAAACAGCTTACCAAAAAATAAGTAATATATATTTTTTATATTTCTTTTTTTATTTCTTATTCTATTTATTTAAGCAAACTCAAGTTTAAAAAAAATGAATTAGAAAAACCGTTTACAACAAAATTACTTTTTTAATATTATTAAGGTACAAGTTAAAAATTTAAATATCGAAACCAGCCTAGAAGTAGGCAACCTAATTAAGCCCATGCGAAGTTTCGCCTCCCAAACACACAGATTCATGGGAAACGACAACCAAATCCGAGATTAAGTCTGGCAATCAATTTGGAATACCCCATTTCGGCAAGGGTAAAACAGACGAAGGGCAGCAGCAGAAACAGCAGCGGAAACACTGGTGCCCGTTTGGTCGTAGCTCCACTGGCAGCGTTTTAATAGCTTTGGAATTCCAATGGCAGCTGTGGCGCCGTCGCCGAGCCACCGGCCTTAGCCAACCAATTTCCGCCCACAAAACACCACCCACCGAACACCGCCCACCACCCACCGACCACCGCCTTTCTGTCCACCCAAAAGCTTTCTAAATGAGCCCAAAAGGAGCAGAGGCAGGACGAACAGCTAACAGCGAACAATGGCAGGGCCCGACGTTCTTGTCGAACATTTCGAAAAATTATTGAGAAATTTTTAATTTTCCCACTTACGCAGGCCAGGCGCACGCGAAGTTACAATTACAACAACAGCAAGAATAACAGGGGAGGACAGCAACAACAACAGCAGCAACAGCAACTACAACAGCAGCAACATCAGTTGCTGTTGGCGTCAGCTGCAATGGCTGTTTTTGTTGTTGCTTTTATTGTTATTAGCTATGCGAACGTATTCATGCACTTCTGCACCCACAACTGCCATTTTGTTTATGACATCGACGATGGCGCCGCGAAAAAGGAGGATTGGGGGGCGTGGTTTTGGCAGCTGCTGCAGCTGCAACTTTATGTGCATTTTTGGCATACGCCTTTTACTTTGTATATTGCCCATCACAGGATCCCTTGGGAAAGTTTTGTCTATTACAAAAATATTCGAACATCCATATAGATCATGGAAATCGAAAATAAAACTATTGTTTACTTGCCAAACAAATGTGGCTAAGAACAGAATTTTAAGAAATTAATTGCATATTCTAGTATATCCAAAAGACTGAAGTTTTTTATTCGATAAAAATTCTATTGTCAATTAAAATCGCAGAAATCAATTACTTTGCCTCATCAAAAAACAAAAATTATTCTGGAAAATAATGAATTCTTAATGAAGATCCTGGGATTCAAAAACAGGGACTTCCAAATTAAAAAAGAAAAATCTACTTTCAATCTACTTATATGTGCCCCCATCTGTTACTGTTAGCCATCTACTTTTAAGGACATATATTGCAGATTTAAGGATCACAAGAACACCTAATTCGAATAAAGAAAATATGGGAATCTAAATTAAGATCCCGGAAATCGAAAAAGCCACTATTTAGCAACCTGCAAGAACTTTTGGCCATCGAAGAACCTTTGGCATCCCGAAAGCAACACCATCGCCATTTCCTGCTGCTGCAAAATGGCGCCCAGCTTTGTTTGCCATTTCTTCGTTTTTTATGATTGCCTGCCACAACTTTTTCGCCATTGGCATCGATATTGGTGGCCGTCGTCGCTGCTGGCGATGTTGCGATGTTGCGCTGTTGCGGTTGCAAGACCTTGTTGTTTTTGCCATTGTTTTGTATGGATTTTGCACATCGTTTATCTTAGGCGACGGCCAACGAAGTCGCAGCTGCCGCTAGCGAGCGGAAATGGCGTTAATGTTGCAACAGCAGCAACTGCAAAAGTAGCAGCAACAGCAACAGCAACGGCAACGGCAAAGGCAACGCAACTGCAGCAGCTGCCAATGAGCGAGAACTTAATCTTGGGGATTTAACACTTTCGATATATCTTGTGGCGGTAGCAGCATCTTCTGGCCGTAAAACGTATTGGCTCCCATTATCGGTTAAGCTGCCATTTTATGGCCAAGAAACGCGCCCGGCTTTTCGGGCCGAGCAGAGAAACAACTTCATCACTGGTATTTTCGGAATCAGTCGTTGTTTAAGCGTTAAAAATACATTGGGACACACACAAAACGGTTAGCTATATACACATTGGCTGGAATTAAATTTTGTGGGCGATTTATCCTCAGAGCCCCGCTTTTCCCGAACGCAAGGACTCGTACTGCTCCTGGCTCAAAGGTCTGTAGATCCCGTCCCGATTCAGGTAGTAAATGGGATCCGTAAGCTTTTTGATGTCGTAACCCTCCTGGGCCAACTCTCGTTTCTTCAGTTTGAATGTGGCAGTGCGCGGAATCTCGTCCAGAATTCGGATGAACAGGGGGCGGGCGTAGGTCGGTAGACTGCCCCTCAGAACTATGGACAGGTAATCCATATCCACCTTGCGGGCTGGATCCACAATCGCTGCCATTCCGGCCTTACCCTCCACATAGGGGATCTGTAAAGATAAGGGTAGGCAAGATAGTGAAAATCGAGGTTTATTGGCATGTTTCAGGTGGTACGCTATCTACAATAAGTGGTCGAGGTGATTCAGAGCAACATGGGTAGTTCCCTCGGCTACACTTGAGAAAATAGACGGAGAAATACTCTTGATTTACAATAATGTGATAATTGGTAAGTCCTATCAAATAGTAATCAAGAAAAGATTTCAATCTTTCTTTAAGATTGATTTCTTCCAAGAAGACGTTTTAAAAAAAATTGTATTGACTTCAGTGGTAGAAATTTTTAAGATAAGATATCATTTATTTATGATTCACACTTCAAAGTAGAATTCGAATTGTAAATTAAAATAATGAATATTGAATATCAAGCAAAAACTTTTCAGATAAAATAGTAAATAATTATCAAGAATAAAAATTGATTTTCCCCTAATGTTGAAATAAGTTGAATTTAAGGTGAGGAATCTTTTATTTATGTATTCCATTAATAGTTTGAATGAGATTATAATATTGTAAGAAGAAATAGAGAAGATCATATACATATTTGAAGACATAATCTCTATTATCTATGTAAACCATAGATTTGAAAGACTCACCTGAACACCGTACACCACACAATCCTCGAGACCAATGCAGTTGGTGATGGTGGCCTCCACCTCCTGGGTGGCCACGTTCTCGCCCCGCCAGCGGAATGTGTCGCCCGTGCGATCCTTGAAGTAAAAGTATCCGAGGATGTCGCGCACCACCATGTCACCGGAATTGAAGAAGACGTCGCCGGCGGAGAAGACATTCCGGAGGAGCTTCTGCTCCGAGGCTCCTTTATCCGCGTAGCCATGGAAAGCACTCACTGCACGCCGGGCATCCACCTTGCCCACCAGAAGTCCTGCCTGTCCTGGCAGACACCTGATGCAGTGACCCCGCGAGTCCTTGAGCAGCTCACCCGTTTGCTCATCGCATCGCAGCACTTGGACAGGATACAGCCTCGATCCGTAGACGGGCACGAAGCCAATGGCTCCCACGCGATTGGTGATGTTGATCAGGTTGGAGTTGCCCTCGGTGGCGCCGTAGATCTCTCCAATATGCGGAATGCCAAAGCGACGGACGAACTGCGACCAGATCTGTGGCCTCAATCCATTACCATACATCAAGCGAAGGTTGTGCTTTTGCTGATCCGGAGTGTAAGGAGTGGCCAGGAGGTAGCGACACAACTCCCCAATATACTGGGCCACTGTGCAGCTATGGCGGTTGCAATCCAGCCAGAAATTCCTGGCCGAGAACTTCTTGCGCAGCACCACCGTGGATCCATTGAGTATGGCATTGCCCACACCCACAATTCCGCCAGCAGTGTGATAAAGAGGCAAAGGATTATACACCACATCATCGCTAGACATCCTCAGCATATAGAAAGATCCAGCGGACATGAATAGAAATCGAAGGTTGGTTATCACAGCAGCTTTGGGCATTCCCGTGGTTCCAGAGGTGTAAACATAGAGCAGTTTCGAACGGGCTTCTTCAGGGGACTTAGAACTTGGTAGCTCCAGTATTTTCTGGTTTAATAAAGCACTCCTCAGATCCACAGCTCCTGGCAGAAGATCATGTTCTGGAACCTCCCGCATTTCATCATCGGTGTATTGATAGATGGGCATATCCTGAAGCTGCTCCTTTTCCTTCAACGATTTCAAGACATCCACCAGTTCACTGCCCACAATGATGGCCTTGGCATTGGCCACTTTTATGGAGTGGAGCAGAGATTCTCCTCGCAGATTGGAGTTTATAAGGGCAGTGATCACTCCGAGTTGCGAAAGACCCAACCAAATGCAGGGATACTCCAAACGCGTTTCCATTAACAGGGCTACACAATCGCCTTTTTGCAGACCTTGATCCTTAAAGTAGCCAGCGATCTTCTGGCTCAATTCCAAAGCCTCCGTAAAGTTTAGACGGCGATTGTTCATGAGAAAGCAGGTTTTCTTGGGACGAGATCTGGCCTGCTCCTGAAAACATCGGGCTACGGTGAATCCACCACGATCCCTCCTAAGAAGGTAGATATTAAGGGCCAAAAAGCGCTGCAAAGCCCTGAAAAGGGAAGCCAAGTTAGTAAGTTCCAGCTGGGAATTAACCCAAATATACCCACATCAAGTCTCTTGAGCAGGTCATCACCAGGGCAAACACGAAGCTGGGATTCCTGAGCAGAAGTGCCACAACCGCTCCCAAAGTAAGACTGGCCAGCGCGTTGTCCCAACAAAAGCTGGCGAAGATCAGAGTGGCCAACAGAAGGGTTCCCAGTCGAGTGGCCAACTTCTGCTTGAGGTTCAGCTCCAGCTGGATCTCCATTTTCTTGCCGCCAGCCTGCTCCTGATCCTGATCCTCCCGATCGCCGCGCTCCTCGTTCTCGCTCACTGCGAAGGGCAGACAGCAAAAGCAAACATGGTCGAATTAGTTACTCGAAACGGATGGATACGATTGCTGTGACAGCTACAGCAAGGTCTAATTTAGCAATTTGTGGGTGTGGATGTGGGTGTGGGTGTGGATGAGGGTGTGGGTGTGGGTGCAACCCTTCCAATTCCTATTCCAATTCCAATTCCAAATCCAATTCCACCTACACTTGCGACTAGGACAACCGACTGCGAGCGACTGAGTGATAAGCGGACTAAAGCGTTGTCTGATACCGATTTACTATTCGGTTTGTGGGTCGCAAGTTCTTATCAACCGCCGCCATGAGTTTAAAAGGGGTTGTGGGGCAATGACAAGTGCTTAGGGGCCTCAAGTTGGACCGGCTGCTAAAATCCCAGTTATGCACTCAAAACATTTATTCAAACCCAAGTAGAGCAGTGACAATTGAGCGGGAGAGGTGTGAATAGCATTTTATTTTAATAACTGGAATGGAAAACCAGCTGTCGCAACTGATTGTAATCAATGTGGTACTTTGATATACCCTTTGATATTCGACTCATTTAGTTACGAGGTACGATACACCCTTTTTCATACGACTCATTTTGTTACGAGGTAAAAGAGTGAAACAATTTTGAAATGGTTTCTGTAAGACCTAAATCTTTTTTGAAAATAAAGAGAGTAATTAAGGAAAACGCTTAGGAAATGTATATACCAACTTGCGACTTAATAAAACTTTCACAACTAACTTAATTGCCCTTAGTATAAAGTATTTTAAAATGGTTTATTAATGTCGTTACATGGTTAAAAAACTAATTAGTAAATTTCATAGTAATGTAACATTTACGACCTAAGCTAATGCCTTTTTTATAGCGATATCATTCTAATTGGGGGCCTCAAATTTCTACCCATTGAGTATGGAAATTTTTCGGGTTAGTAGGTGAGCTCTCGACATTAATCTCTCCAATTGCTAAGTGGTTAATCAGTCCATAAAAACTCCGCTAGCCATTGAACCTGCCCTGCTGCGAACAGCTGAGATATCACAGCGTCTGGTTCTTTGTTTTGCCAGCTTATCGCGAAAGGCGCCAAACAATGTACAGGTGGTCAAAACACTTGCAAACAATGCAGTTGCGAATGCCATACCCCAAAAGGGTATACTTGCAGTCCATGTAATCGTAGAGCCATGGGTTAAGGGAGTTATCAAGTGACGAGCCGGCTTCAAAGTTCATTGCTACTTGCCACTTGATTATACCAACATGGACACGCTATCGCTATAAAAGTGTGGCTTCTACATATATGAGTTATGTTCGGGCGTCTATGTTGAGGGACCTTGACTTATTTCGTATGCCGGGCACAGAGTTTTTATAAGTCGTTCTATTGCGCACACGCAGTTCTTGGCACTGGTCATGCCTGGCTGGCCATGGAATTGGATTTACCAACGATTTACATGACTCTTTTCTGTTCAGTGAGTTTGGGCGCCCCCATGCCATGATCAATGTAATTCACTTTTCAATGTCAGTGCAGCGCCCCCAAATGACATACTTTTTTTTAGCACGATCACAAACAGTTCTTTGCACGGAAAACAGCAACAACACGTAGATATATAGCACGAATGATCTGTACAACCGACGTCGGATCGCTGAAGTAACTGGCGCTGCGCTCGGGAGCTGGTTTTTATACCCACAGACATGCCGAGCAAATGGGCGAGTGGAAGAGAGTATGTGTACATGTATTATTATTAGGTATTCTTTAACCTGAGAGACAGAGCAAAGTCAGTCCAAGGCAGCATCCGAAAGAGATAGCTATGATCGGAGACACTTTCTACAATCTGTTAAGTTTACAGAGCTCTGTAAACTCGCTTAAAAAGTATTAAGATTTTAAATATAATTATAATAACAATAAATAAAACAAAAGATGAGCTTTTATTCTAACTATTTTTTTAAGGAACCAAATTATTGTATTAGGTTTTTTTATACAACATTTCAAACGATTTTTTCTATCAATCGGATAGAATCGACAATTGTGGTTCGTTTTGGAACAACCTTTGTAAACATACATATAAACAACATAGACATTAACTTTTGTTAAAAAAAATCTTTAATAGAATCTAAAACTTTTGTCTTTACACTTAATCAATTTTATATTCTTTTAAACCATTAAAAAAGTCGGTGGTGGAAGAGAAGTTTCAACTCTTTATCTTTTTTTTGCCACACTTAAAAAAAGGAATATTAAAAAAACTCTAAGTGAAGAAATGTTGAAATGCAGCAAATTAAAGCGAACCGCCACTCCAAGTCGGTTCGAAAAGTCAAAGTTTTTGGCATCCTACTTTGCTCTTTCCACCTGTTACAGTGATTTGAAATTTTTTAATTAAGCATTTTTTATTTGCCAAGAAAAACAGAGCTGTGAAGTAATTTCTGTGCTTTCTTTCTCTTTCTCTCTTTATTATTCTCTTTCTCTCACACCCGGCAACGAAATGCTGTGTGAAAATAAATTAACATAGGGCAGCCTCTGCTGGCGTCGGCGTCGACGTCGCTTAGCTGTCAAATGCCGGCAGCACAAATATAAAAAATATGTGCATACTTTCGGGCGGCGCATATAAAAAATGTGCGCATACTTTTTGGCAGCTTTTTGAGTTATCGACGGTGTGAGAGCAAAACTAAGTGAGCGCATATGCATGTGTGTTTGTGTTGGTATTGGTGTTGGTGTGCCGGCTGTTCCTGCTGTTCTGCGTATGTGTGTGTGCGAGTGTGAGGGTGTGGGCGCCTGTAATTGACACATGTTACGCGCACAAAAGCCTGCGACCCGGGGCTCAGTCCATCGTTATTATCGACAATGGCGCCGCCGAAAACACACACACAGCCGCAGCCATTCGCTCCCCTCCCTCCCCCTCCCAACACCCTTATCCTGGATCCTTCCTTCATGTCAGATGCCTTTGCTGCACAGCCTTCAAATGCAGGCTCGCAGACACGCAAACTGGCAGCCTCAGTCAACTTTGTTTGTAGCCGGCGAAAACAAAAACACACACACACACAGGCGGTAGAGGCCCAGAAGCAGGCAACACACACACAGATAAAGGAAGAGTGTCAAGTGTCCCGACTGTAATATATCCTGTACTAATAATTATGTTACGAAATATACCGCATCCTTAAGGCGCTCGTTTAAAAAGCTGTTAAGTTATTATGGTTGATATAAATATCCTTTTAGGGTGTCTGCAATTTTGCAGTGATGTCTATGCTTTTATGGTTAAAGCATAAGCAAAATATTTTACGGTCTCAAATTTAAAAAAGTTTAAGTACATACATATATAAACCTTCCACTTAGTTTTATAACCTATGAGTAACAAATGTTAATCCACTATTATTCATCAACTTTTATATCTTATAGAAATGTCTCACTCTAAAAATACTTTATAAGTTTAAAAAAATAAGCTTTATCACTCCTCTGTTTTTATAGAAATAACTTACTCAGAAAAATTTCAAACATTATAAGGAATTTATATTGATATTGGACATCTTGAAAACATTTATTAAAATTATACAAAGATTACTAATGATGACCAATGATATAATTGACTGCAAAATTTATCAACAGATATTCATTTCAGGCCATTAACAAGACTTCCTTTATTCCTGTTCCATAAATGAAAGCCTACCTAATACACTCATGAAATCTACGATTACAGGGTAGAAAAACAGACCCACACAATTTCACCGGCACAGCCGCTTGCTGATAACGTTAACGTCAGCTGTGCGGCACTTTGGGCCACACGTGAGTTCTGGGTCTGGTTCAGGGCCAAAAGGGGGTGGCCAAGAGGGGGTGGTATGGGAGGGTAGGGGGGCCAAAGTCGTGCGCAGGCAAGCGTCAAACGGTTTGTACCTTAAACCCCCAGGCGACGGCATCCTTGCCGCACCCCTCGCTCCCTGCATTTGGCATTTGTTTGTGTTGTCAACAAAAGTTTCTTTGAAATCAGTAACAGATGTCGATTGAAATGGCACAATTGCTGCCAGCTCGGCAGCTCGGCAGCTCTGTAATGTCGAGCATCGCTGGGTGGCCGCCACTTATGCTGAATATTTTTATGCCAGACGCACACACAAGAGGGCCAGGCCAAGATATCCGGCGAGCGGGCTCATTGTGCGCTAGTTGCCTGTCACATTTTAATTAAAATTTCAGCGCCCAAGTTTTAATGTTAATGCATTGGCATCGATTGGAGCTGGAAAACAATATTCAGGGGGGGAACTGGGCTCTCAGTGGGGGGAGGTGGGAAATAAACATAACTCCATCTGGCGGAAAGGAATTTGGTAATGTTAATGGGGGGTGTTCCAGGAATCTCAACCTTTATGTGGAATTATCGATGCCAAATTGATACTAAATTAGGTGCTTTACTACAATTTGCAGAATATGATCAAAAGAATGTATAGCTCTGTTAAAAATATTAACAAGTAAAAACTTTATTCTATATATATTCTATATTCCTTCTCACTTATCTTGTAAAATTCAATAAAATGAAATAGTTTTCCTTTTTAGTTTTATCAAATGGATTTATTAAGCACCTTATTTCTGAACCCATATCTATAGTCTTTTAAAAATTATCAAGAGCATCCAGACATAAGATCCTTACTCGAATATATCTAACTCGTGGATTTACAGGGCATCCAAAGTTCGTCCAGGCTGTCATCCCTCTTCAAATGGATCCCTGTTTCCCTGTTGACAAGCTGCTTTCTGTGGGAGTTTGGCTTGTGGCTGCTGGCGATAACAAACGATAACTGCATGTTAAATAGAAGCTAACGAAAGGCTAGCCGGCACAAAGGGGTAATCGAGTGGTCTAGTAGCGATGGGGAGGGGGAGGGGGGATTCCCCGAGGAGATGGGAAAGGCAGCATGTGCAAGCTGAAAGCTGGACGTGCAGCCATTTGAATGTGCAGCCATCTCACTCACAACCGGAAGTGGAAGTGGCAAGGGGGTGAGAGAGGGGGAGGGGGGGGAGGGGGTATAGCTGTAGCTTTAGGAAATCACTCAGGTAGCAAATGCCACCATCATCATCATTGTTGTTGGCTGAAGGGTTGCAAAAAAGCGCACAGCATCTAGACAAAGGCAAAGTTAAGGCAAGCTGTCTCTCTGTGTGTTGGTATTGGTGTCTGAGTGTGAGTGTGGGTGTGTGGCTGTGGGCGTGCCGCAAGCCATGTGTGTGCGTGTGCAACAAATGTTGTGGGTGTCCTTGGGGGCGCAAAAGGAGATAGGGGGCATGGACTAACGAGCTTTTACTTGCTCGCTTGCAATGCGACAGCAGCAGGTGTGCCATACATGCACACAGCCGCAAAAGGAGCGCACACAGATACAGATACTCACCCTGGGCACATACACACACACACACAGTTACTCACACCGACACACGGGGCACACAGCTGAGTGACGATAATTGAAATTTCATCACAGTAGTTTGTGGTTTTGTAGCACACTCACTCGCACACTCGCACACTGGCACAACCAGACCCACACTAATGCGCTTTTCATGGCCTTCTTTTAGGCTGCCAATCGAATTGTTATTTTCTAATTCGCATTTAGGAATCGCAACGGATTTTCGTTTGGTTTAAAACACTTTATTTCTTGGGTTTTTCATTTGTCGTAGCCTTGCAGCCTTGGTTTTGTAGGTGTAACATTTACTTGGTATTTGTTTATGATAAAAGTACATTTACGTTTTAGTTTATAGAATACAATAAATACTAATCAATAAATTAAACTCATTCAATAAATTAGCCATAATCATAATCATACTCATAATCATATCCGTAGTAATATACTGTATTGTATTAATAAAATCTACTATGTTCAGTTTTTTGTTTTTACTCGCTTTGGGTTGCTTACTTACAGAATTTTACTGTTTATCAAGTGTTGCTTTTTAATGAGTTTACTTGCTTATGAAATCTTTAATAGTGTGCACATATTGTTAATAATATTAATGCATTTTATGTTTTCTGTTTGTGAAAGTGCTGATGGTAAAATGGAATTTTCGTACATTTATTAAGTCACAGGTTGGAAATTGAAGGATGAATTCCATAAAAAGTATTTCTTTGAGTAATTTAAGTTGCAAAAACATTTCCCTTTTCTTTAATTTCTCTAAGAAATGTCATCCTTTTGATTCTTACCCTTCAACCCGTTCGTTAATTATTTTCTGCTTGAAACATTGAAATGTATAAACTCTAGTGAAAATGCACATTAATCTGTATCTATTTATGCGTTTTTGGATGTTAAGCATCATCTAGTTTCTTGTGTCTTTAAATGACGATGCTCACATTACTCGTTTTTTGGTTTTTGGATAACTCTATATTAGCTGCATAATTGTAAGTGTGTATATGGTTTTTAGTGGTTCACCCCCTTTATAATTTGACTAGCACAAGTACTTCTTCTTGGGTTTCATCATGCGAATGCGTCATTTGGAGCCCAACCCGTTGGCCACCAAAGCACCTGGAGTGGCAGCGGCCACAGCGGCTGCCGAAACTCCTCCGCCACCCCCTCCGCCTCCTCCTCCGCCCCCTGGTCCAGAGGGTCCGGCGCCTCCTGCCCCTCCGCCGACAGCCACTCCTGCAACAGGACCTCCCACTGGACCGCCGCCACTGGCAGCGCCCACCGCCTCACGGGCGCCCGCAGCAGCAGCCGCAGCAGCTGCCGCCGCCTGCAGATGAGCCGCTGAGTTGGGCGTGGGCGGCGACCTGGTGGCCATCGCACTGCGCAGACTGCTGGCCGAGTGCAGGTGCTTGGCGCTCAGCTCACTGGCCCGGGAATTGCCGCACACCTGCAAGGAAATTGGGGAAAATGTCATTAAAATATTTCAAGAGGAATGCAAAATTATCAAGGATGAATCTAACAAAATTCTTGGCTTATATAAGATTTTAAAAAAATATTTAAATTGAAACTTTTAATTTATTTTAAATACCTATAAATTGTGAGCTTAAATAAATTTGATGATACAACAATTAAAAACAAAAGATATATGTAAGTTTAAACCAACTATAAAATATTTTAGTCGATAATGTCTTTAAGAAACTTATTTATTTCTGTATAGTTTGAAATATTAAATTATATCAGGACTTTACATTTATAAAATGTTATATATAATGATTTCGTTGATTTTTTAATAAACGTATTTGTATAACATTTAAGTTTCTAAAAATTAATTTTAAAGCAATAAAAACTTTTAATTTAAATACCCCAAACAGTGCCTTTACTAAAATATCTAGCTATGTATTAAAAACAACTAATTTAATTTAGAAAACCCACCTGATGGTGACTATCCCAATCCCTGTACTGGCATGAAGCGCTGCAATAGCGGGCCATGTTGCAACCGGAGCAGGTTTCCGTGGCCTTGCGACCGCAATTCCAGCACTGCTGTTGCAGATTGCTGCCCTAAAAGTGGGGAAAAATAATTAAAAAATGTTAATTGTTTTAGACAAACTTACATTCTGAGCACTGGCCATTGAAGGCGACTTGTTGTCCAGATCCCGTTCTCCGCTGGAATGGCGACTCATCTCCATGAAGAACTTTTCCATGCGCAAGCGTTCCTGGGTCATAATCTCCGCTGCCCGGGTTTCGGCTGCCACCACTGCCCTCTGGATTTCGATGACAGCTTGGCGCTTAACCTGGACACAGAAAAGGAGAACATGATTAAATATAGTAAAGCAGAGGGTTCTGTTTTTATAATTCCTGAACAATACATTTAAAGGTTCAGGTCTTAGGCCATTTATTTAAGTAATCTAAAATAAATCTTTTGTATTCTATAATAAAAATCTTTCCGTTTAACAATACTCGTTCCTATGGCAGCTATAGTTGTAAGTGGTCAAAAATAAGACCCAGAGATCTTCAGCACAGATTGTTTTGTGGAGCTGACAACCTTTACCTTCAATACACATCACTTTCCGAATTTCTCCTATATTGTTTAGCTATGAATGCCAATTGCTTGGAAATTTATAACAAATAAATTTTTTCTTGGCTCTACTTGGCTCTAACGAGTCATATCAAAAATAATGATTGCTACATGGAGGTAAGAACCTAAGCTAACAATTCCTTTATAAGTTTGATAATTTGATTTCTAGTAAATTTAAAAATGTAATTAGCAACAGTTTGGTTTCTATGACTTAGATTTAGTAACGAAATCCTTAAAAGCCTCGTAAAGTATTGTAATTCGAACAGTTTCTTCGCCTGAACTAGAGCAACCTCTCACCTGTGTGACAGCATCTTCGGCGTTCCGCTTGAACTCGGCGACCTTTTCCTCCGTCTGGCGACGCAGTTCCGCCATGGCCGCCGGCGTGACCTCCTGACCACTGTTGGGATGCTGCGGCTCGATGCCCCGCTGCTGGAGGATCGTGATGGCCCGCTTCGTCTTGTCCACCATCGCGGAGATGCAGTTAAGCATGGTGTGGATGTTCTTCCACTCCTCCTCGCCCCCCGATCCCGGTGCTCCGGGGGCACCAGCATTGGGATTGCCATTGGGGTTCGTGTTGGGGTTTCCAGCTCTTGGCGGCGGAGCGGCGTGCCTGGCCTGCGCCTCGCTCATCCTCAGATCCCGCTCATCCCGCTGCATGAAGGCCGCCGCCGAGGGCAATCCCTCCGCGGAGGAAACTCCATAGTCCCCGTAGGCCACCACCGAGTGGGCGGGATGCAGGGTCAAGCGTTTGCTGGGCGGCGGCGGATAGCCAGCTCCCCCACTCGCCATATACTCGCTCCACTCCTGCAGGCCATTGTGACCGCCCTGCTCCATCATGGAATCCGAGGAGCGGCGCTTGAAGACCCCACTGCCCCCGTTGGAAGTGGGTGCCTCCAGCTGGATGAAGATGTCCCCGAACTCAGCACTGGCCACTCCGTGCGGGGCGAACTCCATCACCGCCTGCTCGTTGTTGGTCACATACTGCAGGGCGGACTGGTTGGTGGCCCGGGCCAAGGCCAGGACCTCCCGCTGCACCAGCGCAATGCTGTTCTTCAGCAGCGGCACCACATAGGGTCGCAGGGGCAGGTTGATGGCCTCCTGCAGGGCCAGCCGGAACTCCTCCACGGAAATGCTGCCGCAGCACAGGGAGAGCACTAGGGCGCGCACACGCTCACTGACCTCCGGCTGACCCAGTTCCTGGGAGAACTGCACCAGGGCGCCGAGGAACTTGCGCATCTTGGCCACCAGGCGCGCCTGTTCCACATGGGCGGCGGCAGCGGCGGCGGCTGCGGCGGCGGCCAGGGAGGCGGCATGCTGCTGACCGCCCGGAGTGGGCGTGGGCGAGGTGCCCGAGGAGCCCACTCCCCCGGACGACCCGTTGACCACCGGCGAGACGCTGGCGTTGCGCTGCGGCCGCTGGTGCAACTGCAGCGGGGAGTGGGGCGAGCGGGGGGCCAGGCTGCGCGAGCTGTCCGGCGGAGAGTCCGGCGGAGTGCGGCACAGCCTGTCCCGCTCCCGCTCGCGCTCCCTCTCCCTGTCCCTTTCGCACCGACTGCTGGATGTGTGGCTGCTGTCCTTGCTGCTCGACGAGGAGGAGGAGCTCTTGTCCCCGCCGCTGCTGCTGCAACTGCTGGCTGTTGAGGGGAAAAGAGGAAAGAGTAGAGAGCAGGGAAATTGTTAGTTGCATGTTTGGCCAGGAACAAGGGAAACAAGTCCGAGTCCAAGTTCGAGACCAGGACAGGATGTGCAGCCCAGGCGCATTACAAATGCATTAGCAGAAACCGAGGGAGCGGAGGCGGTTGCGGGTGCAGGATCGGAACGGAACGGAACGGAAATATATATGCCACCTAACCACAACAAGCTACAGCACTTGTCCCACAGATCTGGCCGGGTAACTACATACTACACACTGCACATTACACACTACACACTACATACTACACACTACATACTAGACTGTACAGCACGACCAACTGCCGGCATTAACAAATTTGTTTGAACATGGGAAATAAATTAGCAAACATTTTTGGCCCTACCGAAGTGCGGTGCCGTGTGGTTTGGGCCCAGTCAGGCAAGCAAATCAAGCACCACATAACGCACTAATTGCAAGGCTTGGGTGGGTTTGCAGAATGGGAAAATGGGTGGTGGAAACTGGATGAGGATGTGGTTGTTTGGCAGGGGATTTGGGATGAGGGGCTGAAGGATGCTCCGTGGGTGGGTGCAACACATTGCGGTACGTGCTGTCCCATCGCATCCATATCCATGATCCTCGTAGAGCGATGCTGTAGCTCAAAAATGAAAAGCTTAACGCAAATCCGCAGTGCGCAGCTGGACGGAGAAGCTGCTGGGAAACTCATTGTCAGGCGACCAAATTTGGGAAACGGAGTTGGTATTAATATCTCGAAAGGGTTCTTGTTTCATTGGGATATTGCCATTGGCATTTTAAAACATAATCGTATACTGTGGTCTTTGAAAGTGGCTGCAATACCAATTTCAAGGGTAACTAATATGAGTTATATTTGAGTTTTATTTTATAAATAAATAACCACTGACGTTACCTATCTTCATATTATTATTCGCTGGGTGGAATAAATCACTATTTAATATTTAAGTCTATCGCCAAAAGCAGGATATATTCCAAAATAACTAAACACCTAAATTTTCATTTTTCTCATAATACGAAAACGTTATAATCAAGGGTGTATCAAACATATCTGTCTTTTGCTTTTAAAAACATCCTTACAAGTTTTAAAGTTTTTGAGAAGAAGTTCTTCGACTCTCGAAAGAATCTTTAAAAAGTCTAACCTTTGTTATTTAAAATCTTACTTAAGGGAAAAGGGGTTCCAAGCAACAAGTGTTCAATAACCATACGACTTTGGTTGGAAGGGATTTCTCAAAAACTCCCATTTCGGTCTTTCAGAGTTTTTGCATCGTTAATGGAACAAAATGAAAGGGCTTAGGACACATTTGTCGCCTGCGACGACCAAACACACACAAACTTTGTTTGCACAAGCTAATGGAAATTGTTTATGGGTGTGGGTTGGCGGGTGGGAGGAGGGGTGGTGGGGTTGGTGGCTGACAGACACTCTGGGTGGCGAATGTTGCTGATGACCATGATGATGAGGACGATGATGATGACGACAAGGACGATGGGAATGGCAGTCAGTTGATGTTGCCGCTGCTGCTGTTGCTGTTGCTGTTGCTACTGCTACTGTTGCTGCTGTGCGGCTGCTGCTGCTGCACAGTTTGCTTTTGTGATAATGATTGTGGATACAGCTGCAACTGGCTGTGTTTTCACAGCCATTCAGGCACGCCACCGCCATGCCAATCGAAGGGCCACACAACCACCCACTCCCACTCCCACTCCGACTCCCACATCCACTCCCAACCAGAATGGGGGACACACGGATGGTCGGAGGCATCAGTCAACCGAGTCGGCGGCTCTTATCAAACGCCAAACATAGACAATGATGGATCACATGCCGCTCCCCAGTGCCACGGCCCCTTTTTGCAGGCTTAATTGGCCGGCATTGCCACATCCACATCCACATCCACAACCCTTTGCCCTTTTTCTCGGCTGCTGTACAATTGTAAAATATTGCACTTGACCGGGCTTAAAAGTTTTGGTTTGTTTTGGTTCGGTTTGGTTTCGTTTGGTTAGGTTTCGTTCGGTCCTGTTGTGGGAAAACCTCAACTGCTGACCCAAAGTTGCTGCCCAGGCAGCAGCTGCTACCAAGAAAAACTATTTACGAAAATTTTGTGTTGACAATTCACATATTTTCTAAAACATAATGTTTGGGCAGAGGCAGGGAGGCGATTCAACTGCTGGGCCAACATTTGCCAGCATCATGAGCTGCTCCCTCCAGCGCTGGCATCGATTTAAGGTTACGTATACGCAGCGTGGTCCCTGCCTGCATCTGTTTCTGTGTGAGTGTGTGTATGTGTGTGTGTCTCCTCTGAGTGCCAGTGTGTGTGTGTGTCTATGTGGGCAACAGAATTTGCACAGCTGCGTCCCATAGATTGCAGTCGAGCGCACAAAACGAAACGTTGGCAAGTTTAGTTTGTTGTTGCTATTGCTGCTGCTGCTGCTGCTGTCATTGCTGTTGCTGGCATAGTCATTTGGGAAAACAATCATTTTGGCAAATATTCATCATGCACTGCTTCTGATTATCATCGGAAAAGGGGATGGGGCAATTTGCACAGGGGAAGCACTGCCCCTGCCCGGAAAATGATAATTGCTGGTGAAAGGAAAGAAATTCAAGCGACTTAAATGCTGGGCCACACATCATTTGCCTGGGAACTGGCGCAGGTAGCAGAATTCCCAGCAATCAAAGCCGCAATGATCCCCTTTTCGCCGCCCCTGCTCTCCTCTTCAGGCGCCCAAAAGCAGGCAACACAAAATACTCGTCTGCGTGCGGGCTTCTGATGCTGGGAACAATGCCAGCAGCGGTTTCTGTTTTTTCCTCTTTTTCTCGGTGTGGGTTTGGGGGAAAACTAGCAAAATGCTTTTGGCCTTTTTCATTCGCAAAATCGTGAAGTTTCTGACTGTGGCCTGTGGTCTCGGCTCGGAAAACCATTTAAAAAGTAGCGAATTTCCTATGCTCTGATGTGGAGTTCCAGTTGAAGCACCACAGCAGAGTTTGGATGGGATCTAGGTCCGAATTCCTCTGGATATAAACATTTTAAAGAGGTGGTGGAATACGTCCAGCTGCTGGATTTCACACCAGAAGGTACACGACGAAAAATAGAAAATAGATATAAAACATTCTCTCGAACTTCTATAAAAGAGTAGACAAACTGCCCTGAAAATGATTTATATCATTTATTTTCGGTTTAATTTTCTAAGCATAATCTGTATTTACCTTTATATCAATACATAATTTATGGTTTCAGTCTAATATTATAATTTGTGACTTTTTGTTTCACGAACAGCTTAACTTTTTTTTGCCATAATTCACAAACAAATTATTAATAGTCCTAAAAACGGCGCAGGTTTAAGTTCAGATAATATACTGCAGTAATCTACTTTAAAACTCCAAATCTCTAATATTAAGCAGACAAAAATTGTAAATTAATTAATTGTATTTAATTGGGAATGCTGCCTACAGTTTTCTATATATTTAAACAGCTAACAATTAATAATAATTAATGTGTTTTAAAATATGATTCATATTGGATGATTCTATTCTGAGAATACATTGACCAAACACAGATGACTCTCTCGTGATTGGCAATTAAGCATTTGGGGTCTTAAAAGTGAATATTTTGAATATTTATTTCGAATTTTGACCTTCTGTGATATATTCTTTATATTGTAAGTCAATATTTCCGTTCCCCCCCGATTTCTCGCTGTGCAGGCGCCTTGAAGTATGCTCCACTCACCTTTAAGCCGGCGACTAATTGCTGCCGCTGTGGCCACCGCCGACGTTGTGTTGTTGTTGACCGCCGCGGCTGCCGCCGACGCTGATCCCGCCGCCGACGATGACGCGGGCGGCACCTGTCCCTGGACAGCTGCTGCGGTGGCCACCGCCAAGGCTGCCCCCGCTGCCACCGCCGCCGCAGCCGCTGCCGCCGCGTCGTAGGCGTCCTTGTCGGTAATCTCCTCCTTAATTATCGCCTTGCCATCGAGCGCCATCTGGAAATAGTCGGGAAACAGGCAAAGACAATCGGTTAGTGGTCGTTGAGCAGGGGGGGAAATGTGGTAACAGGGAAATGGAAAAATGAAAATAGGGGGTTGGCCCTGCCCGGCTAATTTCCCCGGCAGACTGCACAGGTTCCCAGCGTGGCGATAGACGAAAACATCAAGTGACAAAGTTCTCACATTATGTTTTCAACTTATTTGATTTCAATTTGATTAAATGGCTGTCTGACATGCAAATTGGGCGCACCCGCACTGAAATTCACCAGTCAAAGGCGAAGACCTTGGGCCTTTGTTCGCTTCGAGAGGAAAGAACAGCTGCCGCTTTAATTTGGCCAAATTGCTTCCATTTTTAAGAGCTTAAAGTGCATAAATTTTAAATATGCACTTTGCCTTCAATAATAAACCAGCTGCATTCATTTAGTTTTATGTTCCATTGGTAAAAGCCCTTAAAATTAGCAGTTTTTCCGCTCATAATTGGTATTAAAGATTTTATCTAAGCATGGACATTTTTTTATGTTCTTCTGAGTTCATTGATCTTATATATTTTAAAGGTTTATTAAATTTAAATTTAATTTATGCAGCATATTTTTCCTGTACACTTAATTGATTCTATATCACATATAGGATTTAAATGGCCTTTGTATTGTAATTTGTCTCTTGTTCATTAATTAACAAACATTCTTTTTAATTTCTAAATATTCTTGAGATATTTCTTTCCCCCCAAAATAGCAGAGGCTAAAAACAATTCTCAGCCAAAGAATACCGACAGCTGCCAACAGTCCACACGCCGTAGCCACCTGTTCCGTAATTGAGTGGAAGAACTTTTAATTCGAGAGGCCCAACTAAATGAATTTCCATTGGGAAATCTCGCAAAGGGGGGAGGGGGTTGGAAAGTCGAGACGAGACTAAGAGATCGCTAATTGACTCGCCAACTGCACTTCCTGTTTACCAATCATTGCGACCCATTTCCCCCGGCTCCCTGGAGTTCCGGTAACCCACTCGCCACACACCACCCACCGCCCACCACCCACTCACCACCACCCATCTTTCCACACCCCACATCTGAAACTTGTTCATGTCCAACTCGCATGAGGGGAAACATTTCTGTGTTGATTTTTATCACTAAAATATGTAAATACCTTTGCGGACTGTGGGAGTTTGTGCAGCTTGCCATGCCTCTGCGTAAACAAGCGGGGGAGTGGGGGGCGCGGTAGGAAACAAGTAAAACACGAAGGAAAAGCGGAAAAATAGGGGGAGGAGTGAGGGGGGTAGTCCCTGTTAACCTGTTCATTTTCATTCATGTTTTCGATCAATCTCTGCTGGCCGTTTCTATTTTGCGCCGAGGTGCAAGAAATGTTTAGAGCAATTGTTTAAAGTCAATCGTCGCGCCTGGCAATATTTACAATCAAGTGGGGGTATCGAAACCCCTCCTGCCCCCCTTCTAAACCATGAAGGAGGGGAGGGGGGGGCAGAGCAGCTGTTTGGCATCAGAGCAAAATTACACACAGAAATGCCGCAAATGAAATTCTATTAAAAACAAACACTTGACACGCCGGCAGCTGCCGTTTTTGCCAAAGTGCGGGTTGCGGGGTGCAAGTTGCGGGGTGCAGGGTGCGGGGTGCGACTACTAATGACGACCCAGCCCCTTTTTTATATTTGCCCCCTTGTTTTTTATGCCAGACAATTCGATCTTGTGCTATCCCCGCAGTTGGAGGAACACTTGACAAGTGTTTGACGGCGAGGTCTTTCCAGAGTTGGCAAAAAACCAGAAAAAAAGAGACACACAACATGCGTGAGTGGGTGGCGAGGCAAACAACAACAAGTGTTTGTGAAAGGCGGCAGGTGAGCTTAATTGGGAAGTGGGTGGGAAGGTGGGTGAGAGGAAGGTGGTGGTGGCTCTGACTCACTTAATAGCCAGCAGCTGCCGCCTTTGGCCCTGGCTATGACGAATGAATCAAATGTCAGGAGCAGTCGTGTCGTTGTCGCTCAAGCAGCTGTCGCCTGTCGTCGCCAGAAGGCGCCCCCCAAATGCCCTGCCCCTCATCCGCCTCCGCCCCCCCCCCCCTCTACCAATCCCAATCCCCAATTTTCCATCCTGTGTAAGGCAAGCACTTCAAAGAGCCGGGAGCCTCACAAGCTTCCATCGCAGCAAAATGGAAAATGTCGCCCGCAGAAGTTTTTCCCACAAAACTTGGGCCAGCTGAAGCTGGAGCTGAAGCGGCAGGATCCGCAGGGGGAAGGGAAGGGGGAAAGAGGAACGGGGAAGAGGCTGTGAGGCTGCGACGGCTGCCGGCGAAATTGCCAAGAGGAAAAGTAATTATTTAAACGGAGGCAGCACAGTGGGATAGAAGCCTCAATTACTGATTTACTAGAAGAACTCATCAATGGTGCGATTTTTTTGATCAGTATTTTTATTTAATTCGTCTAAAAAATTAAGCAAGTTTAGACTATTAACTCCAGTATCTAATGAGCCAAAAGAGAAAATAACAAGTATTAAATTTAAATATATTCTTATTACTTATAGATAGTTTTTCGAAATACCCTTTTATTATGCGCCACTATTGCATGTCCTTTAGATTTTCTATGATTATTGTTATTTTCTATATTAGGAATGTTAGAATAGAATGTTGTAATAAACTTCTTGTTTGTATTAAAAAGGTTTCAATCTATACTTTAAAAAGTTACTAAGACTTCCCAATCAAAACAGAAAAAAAGTACTTAGGAAAACTATTTGTTGGCATTTAAATATATGCTTCAAATTGTGTCTAAAATTTCTCAATGATAAACCGAATTTTACATTGATTTTACTAAATTTCACAAATTGTGAAAAACAAAAAGTCATTCAAATGTTGGACTTTTAACATCTGATAAGAAATGTTATTCCTAAAATCGAGTCTGCTCAACTCACACTTAAATTATTATTTCATCCCCAAGGCAATAGCAACTATTAGCAGCCCATGCTCGGCGATTTGACAAATGAATGGCAACGGCAAAATACATTTTCACTGCATAATTTTCAATTAGGCTGGCGAAAATCATAAAAAAGAAAGGACCAATTTTAAACGACATTCATTTAATTCTTTTGGGGGCGAAGGCGGGTGATTTGGCAGGAGCGTGGCCCAAAGAGCCATGTGCTGGACACCAAAGCATTTTATACTTTTATCCCTTTTGCTAACAAAAACACACCCACACACACAGAGGGAGACACACAAATGGTGCAGGATAAAAAGGACGAGAAGTGGTTAACGAAAAGGCGCGCCAACTGAAATAACAACAACAAAGGATGTGGAAAATGGGGTGTCAAAGGGGGTGGGTTGAAGGCCGGCCGAGAACGAGGTGGGTGGATGAGTGGGGGGGGAGGTTGGAAAATCACAGCACAGCTGTATGTGCTTTCCCCGTAAGCTGCCCATTTTCCTACCACTTACCCCCCCTCCGTACCCCTTTCCCATCACATATGGCCGTGTGTGCGA
The DNA here is from genome assembly GCA_018153365.1 of Drosophila fuyamai. Lineage (NCBI taxonomy): Eukaryota > Metazoa > Arthropoda > Insecta > Diptera > Drosophilidae > Drosophila > Drosophila fuyamai. The sequence continues at coordinate 6,040,600 of JAECXW010000758.1, forward strand.
ATGACAACCAACTGGACCTCGGACCTCGAACCTCGAACCTGGGACTCCAGGACTCGCAGGACTCGCAGGACTCGCAGGACTCACCGGACTACGGGGCACTTTGTATTGCGGACGCCGCATTGTGCGTCATTATGCGCAAGTGGCGCCCGTTTTCCCGCTGCTGGGAGGGATTACTGGCGACGACACCTGTGCAACAGCAACATCGTTTCACAGTTAAAAACTTTTTTGCAACTTGCTGCGTCAGCTGCTTCATTACACATGAACCTACAAATGTATGCTGGCGCAGGCGAAAAGATGGGTTGTGCGAAGAGTTCTCGTGAAATTAAGGCAGTGTGAAGAGTTCCCGGGGTCTGGTTAATTAGCATTGAAACCGCCAAGGGGCTGAAATAGGGCTGTCTGGCATTCAGGGGTTAATTACACACTGAGCGACTACAATTATAGCCATTCGAAACATTATGGTTTTTAAATGAGATGTGAGAAATGTGCCAAAGTGATTACTAAGCGTTTGCCAAGGGCATAAAAATCGATTTGTAGGATTTTCCAGTAAAAAAGAAATATTATTGTAATTAAAATGTAACTGGTATTTATTTGGATTTCAGCATTCTATAAGCTTTTAATTATCAGGAGTTCTAATCAATCTAATTTTTGATTTGAACTGTGATTTGTGACCAATTTGAAGTAATAAAAGGTTACATTTTGGGTCGAAATTATTATTGTTCTTAAGTCTTTATTTTTTAGTTTGATAATCATAAAATGTTATCTATATTTTATTAATAACAAATGTATTTTTAAGCTTTTAATTATTTGGTGAACATACTGTATCTTTTTCTTTCGAAAATTTTAAATTGAGGAAACCGAAAACCATTTTAAATAATGTTCCCTAGTCTGCTGGATAAAAGCATTTGACTTAATTCCTTTAAGATTCCCTCTCTATAGATTGGCTAATGAAATTGCAATCTAAATCCCCTGCTGATTCATCCACAACAACAAAAAATCAATTTAAAACCCTTACCCTTTAATTCACGCTCATTAAACTGCAATAAAATACATAATTGGCTGAGTCAGTGGCCGAACTTCAGCGGCAACCCTCGTCAACTATTTGCTAAGCGCCTCTCAGTCTGCCAGAGTGTCTGTTTCTGTATGTCTGTGTGTCTGCTGGCAACGTGCCGCAGCATTGGCGTCATTTAAAATTACACATCACATACACACACACACACACACACTCGCCGAACAGACAACGAGCAACAGGAAGCGGGGCAACAGCAACATCAACATTTTTGCACTACTTGGCCGCACGTGCGAGTATTCCTGCCCAACCACGCCCCCTGCCACCGATGCCCGCCCCCTGATTCACCCTTCATTTGCAGCCTGTGTGGGGCATAATAAGATAATGGCTTGTCACAGGGCAGCAACATCAGCAACTACGGGGAAAAACAGTTGAACGAGTGTCGCGCTTAATCGGCTTTATGGTCTGTTTTATTTCCGATACGAACTGCTTTATGCAGAGGGTTTCTGGGGCAGTCGAAAAAGGGGAAAGGGGAATGGGAATGGGAAATGGAGAACGGAGAACATTTGGCTGCCACATGTTGCCCGCAGAACGTATTTAGGCATCCCAATTATGCCAGCAACAGCAGCTGATGGCCGCCAGCTGCCGATGTTGCTGCTGCTGCCGGGATGCAATTTTCCAACGTGTGTTGCAATTGAAGATTTCCCAGCTGCCACGGCTGGCGGCGCTTGTTCGCCTCTGATTGGAAAATCGTTCTGCCAGCCTTGCAGCACGTGACGCCATTCAAGTTTTTGCCAACTTGTCTGCCAGCAGCAACAGCAACGGCAGCAACAACAGCAACACTAGCAACTGGCAACACATGTTGGCACGTGTCGACGTTGATGTCTTTTGGGCAAAAGCCTGCTCTAGACAGCAGCAGCCACCGCTGCCGTTTTCAATTAAAAATTGCGAATGACAGCAGGTGTTCCTGATGGCCCGACCGATGCACCTGTGCGGTCTAATAGGACCTCTCTTTTCCCTGGCCATTAGCAGGTTATATCATGGCTGGGCTTGGGATATACATCCTCTAGTCTCTGAGCTGCCGGGCAAATGCTCAAATCGATGAATGTTGCTCTCGTTCGAACGAGCAACACATGCCCCTGCAGCAGCAGCAATTCCTCCTCCTCCTCCTCCTCTTCTACTATTTTTTTTTTGGCACAAATCTGTTGCAGACACTCGAGGCGGCAGCTCAAACAACTGTGTCCTGACAACTTACAAGGAGGGAGTGCTGCTGCTGTTGCTGCTGCCACTTGGCGGACTGTGTTGCTGTTGCTGTTGCTGCTGCTGCTGCTTTTCCTGCGGCATCATCTGCGTTTCATCTGGCGCAAGAAATATTGCGCCAGCTGTGCCAGCTGCTTCGTTTGTCGTTTTTATCCAACGCCCCTTTCCTTCTTGTTTAAGAGTCTGTGTGCGGGACAAGGTCAGCCAAGTTTGAGGCTGGAGATTTAGGGCTGAGCAGCTATATATTGTACCGCCTGGCAAATCCAATTCAAATGCCGGCTGGTCGGGGAGGGGGTTGAGGGGCGGACCTCGGACATTTTGGTAGCTTGCCAGCGAATGGCGTCTGCGATTCTGCGATTGTACTGGACATGCGGCACTCGTGGACACAGTTTTTTGTCCCGTCCCGGCAAAATGTTTAAAACATAAGAGGGCTTTGGGGTTTCGGGGTTTGGGGCAAGGAGTGCAGTGGCCACTACGGATGGGTGCTGTTTTGTGGGTGGACTAAGGTTAATGGTTAAGACATTGAAATATATTGCAACACGGAAAAGTGTTTGCAGTTAAACTAGGGTTATTTGGGGGGTAGCAAAGGTGCCATAGAAGTTCACCAGATTTAATAACAATAACATTTGTGAAGCCCAATGACATCTTTAAGCTGGAATTATTAATAACATATTACACACGTTGCCTGTTGAAATCTGAGTATTTATTTGTATCAAATTATCTTTTACAAGTACATAACTTGTAAATTTATTTTTAAATGTAAAAAAGGATAAAACCTGACACAATATTATACACTTTAATACTAGCAAACTAAATCCAATCACGTGACTTAAAACGAAAAAATTAATTAAATTATAGCTGTGAAACTGGTAGTCTCAAAAAGCTATAGCTTTATTTTTATCTGTAGGATTACATTATTTGAATAAATAAATATTTGTATATACCTGAATATATGACAAATTAAAATAATAATGGCTCAATTTTGAATACCTGTTTTTTAGCATGTCAAATGAATATAAATTATTTCGAAAACACGAAACTGCTTAACAAATTTAATATCACAAATTGATTGAATTTTATTCTTGATATATTAAATCAGGAAATCGAACTATTAAAAGATTGAGCATGACATTATTAATAATGTGAAACCGAAAGGTGAATGGATTAAAATAGTTTACAACTTGGTGTGAGAACTAACAATTTACCAAAATAGGGTTATATGTTTGGGGGGGAAATAATATACCAGAATCAAAACTTACTCAATAAAGTTTCCCCTACTAAATAAATATATCCCTGCCACTGGCTACACCGCTTTATTATTTTCTCCATTGTTTCTGCGCAAAAAATCGCTTGTGTGAGCTGGCTTTTCCTATGACATTTTTGCTTGCCCCCAAAACATTCTGTGCTTCGCTGTGGCCCACGTCTTTTTAATAAGCTGCCACTTGCAGCGCCAACAATTTCGCTGGCTGGCAGTGGAAAAGCCACAATAGCGGAGCGGAAAAACGAGGAAAAAGAGGAAGGCAGCCAGGCGAGCAGAAGAACTAGGAGTAGGAAAGCTGGAAAACAGGACGAGAGCGACACCGAATTTTGTTTTTGACTTTTTCGATTAAGCGTATGCAGGCAGGCAGCCCCGTTTTTCCATTGGAGCCGTTAGTTGCTGTTCTGTGTGTGACATTTTCGCGATTTTTTGGCTTTTCTTTTTCTCTTTCTGATTTCTTTTTTCCATTCATTTTTTTTTTTGGCCCCCACAATACCATCCATTTCGCTCGTTCGGTTTGCAATGTTTGCTTTTGAGCTTTGAGCAGGGTTTTCAGCTCTCCGCTCGGTTCTGTGCTGTTTTCATTCCCTGTCAGTCTAATAAGCAAATTGACTTATTTCCGGTCGCCATGTTGTCTGTTGGCTCAGCTGTGCCAGGCCGCAAACAAAATGGCGTCTCATTAGTCAATGTCGTCTAGGCGGCATCTTAATTGCAAAAGGTGTGAAAATCCAAAGTTTTTTCTGTTTGTTTTCGGTTTTCCCTCGCCCGAAGTTTGCACGACTAATGATTGATTGAGCCCTTGATGGATTGCCGCTGGCTGGGCATGGCGGTATTTGGCTGGTTGGCTAACAGGGATAAAGCGCGGCACATGTGGCCAGAAGGGGACTAATTTGATGCCAACAGCTGCACTTGTCATGTGCATTTTCACCTGCTTCTCTGCCTGTGTGTGTGTGTGTGTGTGTGTTTTGTTTGCCCACCGACTATTACGCTAATAACTTTGCCCTTTTTCGCCGCTGTCCATTTTAAATTCAATCACCATATGCAATTGGCCGACGAGTGGACGAGTGGAGTCTCCTGGCCCCAAAGGCATTGCATTATTTAATAGAACTTTGTTGAATGCCTGATTGCCCGCTGATTACCGATTAGACAAGAACGGGCCAGCTGAGTTGCCCAGCGGCCAAAACGAAATTAAATTGCTGACACTAATTGGATTGCAGGGCCGACTAAAATATCGGATCTATTTGCTAGACTCAATTAAGCTGTCTACTTCGGCTGCAGGCGTTCCAAATGTTGGCGATTAGGTAGCTTAGATACATTAAATTATAACCTTTCATGAGGGATTATATAGAAGACGACTTTATTTATGTCAAATCGAAATAAAATAATTAAAATAAATCTCTAAAAATCTATTTCAATTATTCCATTAATTTAAAATGTCTTATTTAATACCAAAAATGTTACAATATAAATATAAGATTGTAAAGTTTGTTAGAAACAAAAACAGAACCAATGTTGTTAAACAAACGATCATACTTTTGATAGTTGGTACGAAACAAGACTATCATTTCTAGTTATTAAAATGTATCCTACATTTTTTGCTATTAATCTGCAATAATAATAACCATTTCAATTCACCAAAGTTAAAGGCCTATCGTTACATATTTTACAAGATAGTAAATGCAGCTTTTATGGTTAATATCTCCCCTTTACCTTTTAAACTGCCACCCATAAAGATTATTGAATTATCCCCTGCGTTTAGGCCTTAATGTCACAGTGATCATGGGTATCAATTAGTCCAACCCTAAATTAGGGCAAACTCTCCTGCGACGTTTTCGCCTTTTTTGCGGTGGCACAGTATTGTTTAATGAGCAGCGGAAAAAATGGGAAAACACAAAACAGACCGCGCCTGAGCCTACAAGCTGTTAAAATGTTTATGCAGGTGTCATGCCAATGACAGCGGCGCTGAGAAAAGGAGACGGACGGCGGCGAGATGGTCGAGATGGAATAGCAACCGCAGTGCCAATAACAATAACAATAACAACCAGGCCAGGCAAAAAGGCCAAAAAGACAAAAAGGCCAAAAGGCAGCTGGCCTCACACTTGTTCGCATCCCGCTCTCTCCATCCCGCTCTCTCTCCATCCCGGTCTCGTTCTTTCCACATTTGATCATCAATTGCAACAGCTGCCAAGCCAAGGCCAGATCGGCCAGGTGATTTCCAGGCTGAGTCACAAGTCGCCATCCAGAGATCCCCAGAACCCAACGATCCCTAGCCGATAATTGTGGTATTGGAAACTAAAGCACACATAATGTGGATCACCAATAAGCTCCTTAATATGGGGAGTAATTTGACTAATGATCAAGATACAAAGGCAGTAATCTGTGGCTGATAATTGTAGGTTCATTACCTACTAAGGAGTAATGACTGTAATAGTCCTCAATAAGTCTTTTAATCTCAGGTAAAATTGTTTATAGGTTTTACCTTTTCAACCTTAATAATAGACAAATTTATGATCACTATTTTAAGGTCTCAACTAATGTAATTTGTTATTATTTAAATCTTATCTTATCCCATTTGTATCTCAAAGGATTTTAGCTAAGCTCATTAAGCTTTGATCTTTGTTATCATATTCAACATTACTGGCATTCCTATTTGCATATGGATTATATTACATACTTAGCTTCAGAGCACTTAAGATCATCATGTCATTATTTTCTCAATCATCATCGATCAATCATTTTATGTCAGTTCAAGAATTATTATTGTAACTATATAGGATAGGATAGGATATAAAACTCTTATTTCTGTTAACCGAATATTAAGTACATGTTGTATCATATCAATATTAAAATGTATGCTTTTAAAAAAAAAACCTATTTTGCTAGCGCCACATATTTTTGATTTAACAAGTTGTATATGAATACATTTAAATATATTATAATTCAAAGTCAATAACTGGTAAACCGACTTTGGTACTCAAAGGACGGATTAAGCTGATAGGGCAATCAATTAGCCCTGCCGGCACTCAAAAGTTTACCATCGGCCATAAAGTTTGGGCTGGAAAAGGCCCATCTGGCCTGGTCTGTTTGGTCCGAAGGTTTTCCTGATTTCCCAATTCCGCTGGAGGCTGTTGGCGAGGCAAAGTTCGGTGGTGCTGCGACCACCGCTGATATACGGCGATGGCAGATGGAATCGACAGACGGTGGAAATGGCAGCAACACCAGAAGCAGCGACACATGGCAGCCAGCTGCAATTATTTGCAGTTGGAAGTTCTGTTTCTGTTGGGAACGCGGGCGCACAAGGCCATCAGAAACAGACGGCGGCCGAAGTCATGGACCAAAAACCCACTGGATGTTGCTTCCGGGAGGGGGAGGGGGATTGGGTGAAATAAAAGCGGCAAAAAGAAGGCAAATAATTTATAATTTCGCACGTGAAACTGACAAAGCAGAGGGAAAACGAGATTTCCCACTACCATTTTCCCCTAGCCTGTGTGTCTGTATATTCCGTCTTAAACTATTATTCGAGCACTTGACAAACGAATTTGTATCTGCAATTGTGCCCGGCGAATTTGTTTGAGTTTGAGCATATAAAAAACAGATGCGACCAGCCATCGCAGACATCTCTGCGATATATGTGTATATAAGGCCAAAGACACTTTGAGTGGCAGCAGACAGCTGGCCACAATCAACATGTGTTGGCCATGGCCCATGTCGAGATACAATTTGCATGGACTCACCATTTTGGCAGATCTCTGTGTTATTTTGATTTTGATGATACGTAGATGGAGTTTGTTTTTGCTTTAAATTTCCGACTGTTTTATTTGCTATTGCATATATATTCCGTTGATTTAACACATCGCGACTGCATTGTTCACCATCGAATCATTGTAAAGCAGGCGGCAGCGCGAAACGCGAACCGGCATCTCGGAGCAATGCCAAGCGACTGAATCTTAAACTGAATCTAAAACTGAATGGATGCGAAAGTATCTTTCGGTTCGTTTGCGTATTTTGAATGGCGCGCTGGATGCGATGCACGAGAACACGCGGAAGTCGAGTCCGAATGCGAATGCGAATGCGATTCAAACTGAGGGACGTCCGACCAGTCGAAAGTTGGATTTGTTTGTGAGAGCAGTGTTGTAGTAGCGCCCAGGTAGCACATGTTCGACCGCTCCGCTCGGCATTCCGTTCGTCGGTCGACGGTCGACAGTCGGCAATCCGACGGCTGCGACTCGAGGCGCCTGCGCCGTTGCAGATGGAACAGCTGTTTCGACCAGACCGCTCCCCTGTCCGCTTGCGGCCAACAACGACAACAACTGCCAGACCCGCTGGGCTATTAACATCAGCTGCTGCCGCTGCTGCTGCTGCTGCTGCTGCTGCTGCTGCTGCTGAACTCAGACCCTCCTCCTCCTCCTTTCCCTTCCTTTTCTTTTCCTTCAACGGCAGCTGAAAAATTCCTTTTCGGCAGCAGCTTGTTTCTTTCTCGTCTCTGTTTCTCTTTGGCCGTGTTGCTGTTTCACATTTATTTCACTGCCTTGGCATTCCAGTTGGCATTGCGTTCCCAACTGTGTGCCGATATTTAAATAAATTGCCAACCAATTGTGCACACACACTCACAGTCACACTAAGTGTGCCTCGGGGGAATCCCCCTTCCGCAAAAAGGACCTTATGCGCGTGTTCACACCATGTCAAATGCTCAGTCCACCCCACAGACCGTTTTTTTGGTCCACCCCCGCCCCGTTTCTGGTCCACCCCCGGCGAGGACTCAAGCTCAGGCCATCGAAATGAGCTAGCAAATTAGAAGCGATTCAGTTCGTTTCGATTCCATGCGGGATCTCCAATTGGAAATGGCCGGATAACTAGGGGTTTAAGAGATCATTCTCGAGAGCAATTAAATTTGGGGAGCAACAGAACACATTTGTCTGCTATCTTCTGCGTTTTCCCAGGGATTATACCAAATTATACGGGCCTTACACATGTGGAAGATATTCAGCTGCGTAAAAGATGTCGTTTTGTGAAACATTTTTGTATTGAAGGAAAATAATATAATAATAACATACTGATAACTCTTTTTTGTGTTTTTCGGTTGCTATTTAAGTTCTAAACATGGGTCCTTGAAATATTAATTATATCAATTATTATATCAATTGATTAGCATTTAAGCTTGTATTGACATCATTATACTGACAAACAAAACTTTTTTTAATTTTCAATTATAATTCACAAAAACGAAATAAAGTAAAACTATATCTATATCTCAATTAATAAATTGATGGTCCATAAATAACATAAGTTAATTTTGGCCCACTTAATAAGTTGTATATGTATATATATAACTTGTCGTTAAGACTATTTTATTAAGAAATCCCTATACACCTTAACTTAACATTTCTTAGAATTTCCTCACCACTACAAACAGTAAGGCGTCACGGATGACTTCCACATAGTATCCAAATCCAGTCACTCCCATTTCCCGCACCATCACAATAGTAATTAGCCACCGATTGACATATCTATCACATCGGCCATGCATATCATCCCGCCATCTGGTGGCTCCATCAATCTACGCCTGCGAAGACGTTTCAATACATTCCTACAAATTGACCACCACAATTTAAACAAAACCCGCTTTTGGCCAATAAGTGGCCATTCATCTTGTCCAGCAGCCGCAGAATGTCCCCCGCACGCCCCTCTCTCCACTGCTTTCCATGGAGAAAACTTGCCACAACCGAAAACCCAAGCACCCCGAACCGCAAACTTGAACGTGGAGCGACAGAGAGGGAATATTTGGCACTCGAAGGCTGGGAAATCCATGGGGGGTGGTCGATGGGTGGGCTGTGGGTGGAAGGCCGCTTCTTTTACTACTGCCACTTGGTAGCAGTTGGCCATGGCAGCGAAGACGTCGTCGTCGTCGGAAGAGCAGCATCAGGCGGCAAATAATGTAAAACGCCATTAGGCGAGATTTTCTCATACAAACAACAATTGTGCATTGGCACACCAGCCTGACGTCGTCGTCCTCGTCTGGGATTTCTGGGGGGGATTGGGTTGGAATTGGGCTGGAATTGGGTGGGGGCTTTGGGTGGACCGGGTGGTTTTGGCCGCCTTGTGGGCGTTGGACACAGCATTTTTTTATGCGCATTTCGCACTGGCGAATGGAAACGAGAGAGAAGAGCAGAATATTCTCATGAAACGTAGCAAACGAAAACAATTTTGGGCCGCGCTGGCTGGCAAGTGGCAACATTTGTTGCTGTTGCTGCTGTTGCTGCTGCTGCTGCTGCCGCTGCGACAAATTGAATGAAATCACGGCAATTTGGAGTGGCATACATCGGCAGGCAACAGCTGCGACCAGACCGGACCAAAAGTCCGCTTCCAAATGGCCAGTCGCAAAAAAAAGAAAAACATAGGAGGGGTGAAAACAAACAACGGAACGCTGTTGACGCATAATTGAATTATTAATTTTTATTTTAAACATCGAACGACATGTTGTTGCTGGTGTAACTGCTGATGCTGCTGCTGCTGTTGCTGCTGCACATGCGTCACTTGTCACTTGTGTTTATCTGGCGTAGGGCAGCGTGTATCGCAGCGATAAGGAAGTTGTTTGCTCAGCGCCAATTCAGCAGCAAACAAAATCAGAGTCAACCCTCCAACCACCCCCTTAACACCCACCACCCACTACCACCCACTTGATGCGTGCTCTAGGCCAGCAGGTCACAATGAAGCTGTTTGTTTGGGTGTCTCTCGGTTTGTGCCACTTTTTCGGGGGCGACAGGGTTTACCGGCTGGGAGTGGCCAGATATGGGAATCGGCAACTGAGTGCCGGCAGATAACACTCCATGGATGGTAATGGCCTTGTTCGGCTGCCTGTAAACCAGCCACCCACTGCGGAGGCTTATTAAGATGGCCCTGCGTCCTCCAGGACGACAGTTGCTCAGCGGTTGTCCTGTCCAGAGGCAAAAGACGCGCTAAAATTGTCGCCGTCAGCGGCAACAAGCCAGCGGGCCTGTCCTGTCCAGGACATGAAAAGCCAAGAAAGGACTTTTCTTCCCGGCGACCAAAGTGAAGGGCGCAAAAATGTAGACTGCAACTGAAGTGCGGACAATGCAGAGGGCTTTGGGAAAAAGGGGGAAAGCATCTCGCAACTAAAATCATGACAGCTGCAATTATACAGTTGTGGTAAAGTCTCAATAATTTGGGTTGATTTGCGGCATCTAGACCTGACACGACTTCATCAGGGAGCTCTAAAATAATGAATTCGTTTTAAATGAAAAGCGGCAATGACAGCAGCAGCAGCAACCAGCAGCAATGACAGCAGCAGCAACAGCTAGCAGCAGCAACTAGCAGCAGCAACTAGCGACAGCAGCAACATGTATTCAAACAAAGCTTTTGCCACAGCAATTGTATGCCCCAAAGACACAAAAACTCTATAAGGATAATATGCGTATTTGTGTGGCAACTGGCAGCTTTCAGCAGCAGCAGCAGCAGCAGCAGCAGCAGCAACAACCAGCAAGAGTAACCGTTATTAAAGATTTTGAATACCTAATTATGAAAATGTCAGAAGCAAACGTTTTTTTGCTGTGAAAGCGAGAGAAAGAGAGAGAGGTAGAGCAGAGACAGGGACGGGAATAATCTCCGACAGGACTCTTTTAGCTGTGTGGGTGCGAGGATGTTGCTGGTTTGGCTGCCAGCCGTTTTGCTATGCCATAGTTGTTGTTAGCCGCAGCAACAGCAACAGCAACAGCGGCAGCAGCAACAGCAGCAACATGAAGAACTGTGTTTCTGATGTGCCTGGCAGCCAAACACAAGCTCTCTCATCTCAGCAGAAAGCAACAAAAACATGCGGAAAAATATGAAAAATTCCATTTTCATGTCACTCAATTGAATTTCCATTCAAACTGCTTTTTTCCTTAGCCAGATTCTCTGCGTGTTTTTTTGCCACTGACTGACGCTGACGGCGGCGCTTTTCCATTTCCACTCTCCATCCCCCCAACCCTCTTTTAATATTTTCGCCCATTTTCCGCAAACAAACACACTCACACACACACACACATATGCGGGCGGTTGTTTTGTATTTTTGGGCTTTCTAGCCAAATTAATTGCCTACGGATTTGTAGTTAGTTGCCATCGTCATCGCTTTTGTTGCTGCTGTCGAAAGCTCAAATACAAATACAGGCACAACAAATGCCTGCCACACACACACACTCACACTCTCACACCGACACACACAATCACAATGGCTGGCCAAAAGTCCTTTTTGCCTTGACTGCATTCGGGTTTATGGCAAAAATAAATAAATTTTGGGTTTATCTCAATGGCACACAAGTCATTTGCAGCTGAGATTTTTTTGCTCGCTTTTCTATCTCTACTACTATTTCCAGCCAACCTACAACCTACATCGTTTTTTCGTTTTCCCCCTCTTATCCTTGTGATTATTTTTTTTCGTCCTGTTTTCCCCTGTGGTTGCTTTTTGATGGCAAAGGTGAGCACATGTGATGGTTCCGGGTTTTGTGGGTGGGTGGGTGTATGTGTGTCCCGAGAACAATATGTCGGGAACAATTGAAGCATGACGTGGAGATCTGTGGACTTTGGACACGAGCTTACATCGGATTAACATTGTGCTCAAGGCGTTCGAGTCTGTCGCATCGAATGCATTAGGTTCCAGTTGCAAGAACAGCAAATTGTTGTGCCATGAAGGAAATAAAACTCTGCCAGAAGCCAGTGGAAGCCAAAAGAATTTTGTCACATGGCAAAGAAATAGATGGACAAGCTGACAGATGTGCTCAGACCATAACTAAGAATTCAAAGTATGTTGTGTTGAGCAATGTAAGGATATCAAAGGAAAAATGCATTACATCTGTGAATATTTTTGATGAGTTTTACAGTGTAAGTGGCTTTGCCATGCTAATCTAATTATTTGGTCTTTATCTCTATTGTGCCAAGATTATTTGCCAATTTTTCAGAAAAAAATGGTAAACATTTATTTTTAGAAATTTGTAGTAATAGCGAAGTTTAATTGTACCATAACTAAATATAGCTTTATATTACCTCAACATTTTTTAGTTGGAATTATATATATCTATTTTGCAAAACTTGTAGTATTAGCAAAGTTTAATTGTACCAAAACTAAACATAGCTTTATATTACCTGAACATTTTTTAGTTTAAATTATATATGTACATCTATTTTCGGCAACTTGTATTATTAGCAAAGTTTAATTGCACCAGAACTAAACATCATTTTTTCCATAGAAACAACTAAACTAACTAACAAAAACTGGGCTCCCAGGACCAGTGGGATGGAGTTTGGCAAACGGGGACAACACAGTGCCTGCTTTTGTTTAGTGGCCAACAGCGATGCCAACTGCAGTCACAATCCACTGGCTCGTGCTTATGGCAAACATCCCATTCGCCAACCTCATGCCCTCATGCAGATTTATTTATAGAATTTAAATTTAAACAAAAGCGAGCAACAACAGTGAAAGCAAAGGCAAATGCAAAGGCAAAAGCAGCAGCAACAAGAGTGACCAATGTGCCTTTGGCGGCTTTTCCATGGCGCCTGCTCCTGACAAGCTGACAGGCCTGCTGAGTCTGACTCTGGATCCTGGATTCTGGATCCTGAATGCAGGACTCTCACGCCCAGGCGACATTTTCACTTGTCATCCTTTTGCTTGAGTAATTAAATAACATTTTCTTTCCGCGCTTTACACGCTGGCCGAAACAATAGCGACAAGAACATTGACAGCCGCTGAAAGTGACGGCGGGATGTGAAAGCTGGCTAACAACTGCCGATTGGGGGAGGGAATGGGCTAACATTTATTGTAATAAGTATTGAGGATTTGCCATCTAATATGTGGCATTGTGCCGGATTTCTTTTGGTCTGGAGCAGGAGACTCCGCAGCTAAAAATCTGACAAGTGGCGCCATGAATCTATTTTGAAGACAGTTAAGACAGCAATTCAAAAATAGTATTAATGGAAATCATAATTATGAATAATATTTAATTTAAACATAGCCACAAAAACTAATTAAATAATTAAATATAATAATTACCAAAATGTGGGGGAAAATGATTTTTCATTTTGAATGTATATTTTTCACCGGCATGAGTAAATTGAATAAAGTCTAATAACAATATTATAAAAAGGCTTGAAAAATTTTTATCGAACTTTACTGAAACTGTCAATATATAATATATAAAAATTCCAATAAAACACCTATGTACCTTGTCAGTCCTAAAAAAATCCAATATAATTTTAAACCAGAACAAAAGCTAACTTTCGCATGCCGAAGTTTTAATACCCTTGTAGTCATACTAAATATTAATGACTGCTATGATTTTTACTCCGCGAAAATACTTATGAAAGGTATAGGATATAGTGAACTTATGAGATTCGAAATGATATTAAGCTATCCTATTAGGGAAAAAACAGAAATGTAGTTAATAAAAGGTAAAAAAAGGTTAATAAGCTTAGTGGATCAAATATTAAAAGCACTACAAATTCGTTTTTTATTGGATTCCGGGGACAAGAACTAAAAGCCAAATCGAATTTCAATATAGGTTTTATCGATTCTTACATGAATTTGTAAAAAAAACCGATATGAATTGTTTTTTATGCTAAAAATACTAACAAACGAAAATGGGAACTTTTTTCTCAATCTGGCAGCATTAAAAGCACATTTAAACAGAAAACTGACAGCTCGATGTCATTTTTTTAAAAAGTACAGCTGATTAATTATCATTATCTCCATTTTTAAAGCCAGACAAAATTATGGCATTTATAATATTAATCCAAATTATAAGCACGATTTTAATGGACCTTGGCAACTCTGGTTCTTCTGCGGTCGCGATTTTCGCCATCTTGACCATCATTCTTTCTTTCGCGGCTGCCGGTCAACATGCGCGCATGCGCTTCTTGTTTCTAAGAATTGATATCTGAGAATTAAGTTCCGAGAATTTCCTGCACGAAAAATCGAAATGGTAGGAAACTAAAGCAAAACTACATAAATAAAGTTTGTTAATTTTTCGTAAATATTTTCCAGCCCAAGAGGAATTGGCTCCGGAGCAAATGCTCGGTACACTTGCCCAGGAGCAAGTTGGTCGAAATAGTTCCCCAGATGCAGGGCATCAGCGCCGAAGAAAGTGCATCATTATCCGGATCCGGACATCTCATGACCCTGGAGACTCTTTCACCCATTTCCCAGCTTCCCAGCACCAGTAAAAACAAGCAGGATGAGGAGCCAAAGGAGCTTTCACTTTGCAATAATTGCCTTCGCAATTTAACATGTGATGCCATTGCTAGTAAGGTCAATGAGGTTGTAAGGGAACCCGATTTTCCAAAAAGTACTCCATACGGTCGTCTGCTGTGCAATAAGGAAAGTTCGGATAATGTTTCGAAGTGGGATCAGCGACTACTGTCTCCTACCGAAATTCAAAACAAGGAGAATAAGGATACGTCAAAGCTTAAGATCTTACCGAATCCTTCAAGTGACGACTTACGCTACAGCTCGTGGATGCTCTTAAATGACGCTTTTCCTTCCCAGAATAGCGATAATAAGGATAATTCGAGTGATGTTCCGAAGTGGACCAAACACCGCTCAGGTTGTATTATCATATCAAGCGATGACGAGGGTTTGCCTGGCCAGAAAAATGCAGCTATTAAAAAGAGCAACAAAGTTCGCAAGAATATGTCTAGTTTTTCAAAAAAGAATCACCAATCTAGTAGAAAATATCAAAATGAAGATCCAAATAGATCCAAGGATAAGCAAGATACTAAAGCAAAGGATATGCCCCGGCTTACTCGTATTAACATACCGCCCAGTAAGGATAATCCGATTAGGGATGCGATGCATAGCCCTCATCACTCCGAGGACTTTGTTTTCCATCAGAATCTGGGTAATAAGATCGCTGTGAAGACTGTGATGCCGAAGTTTCTTTCAAATCTGTCTTCGTCATTTAATTGCCAGCCGTCGTCCAGTAAGGATAATACAAATGAGAATCCTTTGTGGCTCAAACTTCCGAACCAGTGGACGGTGCCTAATAATGGAAGTGAGTTTCTTTTGGATGAGAATCAGGATAATAAGGTAGCTCTGCAGCACCTGCTCCCTTTAATTTCACAACCTTCAAACTTGATGGAGACATTGGGCGAGGACATAGACCTCAGCAACGATAGTTCCAATGGTAATCCCATGCGGAACTTAAATCGAAATCGCTTGGACAGTAAGGACAATCTGGTCAATAAGGATATTAAAGGAAAGGAAAAGCTGGGCACTAATACTGCTTCAAAGGCTGTTTGGCACACGGACAACCTGTGCGAGTTCGCCATGCGGGAAATCCAGAGCCCAGAGTCTTCCCAAACCAACGTGGAAAGCTGGCGGAGCATCGAGGCGATCTGCATGCGTCTGAGAGGCATCTCTGTGCCGGGTAAAGTTGGTCATCTGAAGGAAACGCCATCCTTCGAGGACATTTTCGATGTTCTGGGTATTCAAGAGGAGCATCCCGAAACAATTCGTGCCTCTCAATTGCCCATTGCCATCAAAGAGGATGCCAGTACTGATTCTGAAGACGAGACAGTTTAGAAATATAGTAAAGTTGTAATTTTTTTGGGTTTTTTTTTCCATTTTTTATGATAAAAAAAGTACAATATTAACCATATTTGTAGTTGTAGATGTAAGAAAGCCAAAAAAATCTGTTATTTTTAAAAATGCAAAACCAATATATATTTTTTGTATCCTTACATAATATTCCAAAAATTTTTCATTTTATAAATGATTTTCAAAGTTTGATAATAAAATATCACATGTTTGTTGTTATTGGTATTTGTTTCTTTTTGGGGGCGGATAAATTTGAATGCAGATTATTAGAGAATCAAACCACAAGTCTTGAGAGGTATGCCATGTTAAAATCTGATTAAAATTGGTAAAGTTTTGGAATCTGGAAAACCAATTTTGGGACCCCTTATTTAAAGTCATCATTATTAAAGTCATCGAACTTAGTAATAAACTAACATGAAAATGGGTCAAAATTTTGACCAACGTTAAATCGGTAAATTTGAATGCAGTTTTTCAGAGAATTAAATTACAAGTCTTAAGAGGTTCCGATTTGCAAGTAATAATACTGCAAAGGGTTTATAGTACATGCATATAGTAAGTATCTGTGCTTTGTTAAAGCGATAGCTTTTGAAACAAATATTGTTCTCGTTTAACTTATGCAAACTTTTGAGAGGCCGCTGCCTATTTTTGGTTAAAAAGATTTGGAAATATTTGTACCCACTTGACTCATGGCCGTGCTTTGCTCTGCAGCTTGTAACAATAAATACTGTGTGTGCAGCTGCAGCAACAATAGATGGAAAAACAGCAATGGCATCAATTTTTTGTAACATGTTGCCAAACATGGCCGTAACCACGCCCACAGCCTGGAGCAGAAGGACTCCGGCTGCTACTGCCGATGTTGCTGCTGCGGTGGCCACTTAAATGTCGTTATGTTGTCGGGTCACGCGCTCAATGCCTAGATGTCCATGGGTTGGATGTGGATGTGGATGTGCCCCTGGCCATGTCCATGTCCATGTCCTTCGTCCACGTCCTTTTTTTTGGGGGGTTGGGGGCGGGGCTGCCAGCGGGGGCAAAGGGAAAAACAACTTTATTGCCGCAGCAATTATGCGTAGCTAATAAAAATGTGCGGAGGTGTCGGCAGCAGCAGGGGGTCGGAAAATCGGGGAGTGGAATACAATTTTCCTGGGGCAGGCAGCATCGACAGCGAAACGATTTATGCAAGCGAGAATAATTAATGCGCTGATTTATTTAAAAACGTGTTTTGGCATTCAAATGAAGGCGCCAATTCTAAAGAGCAGCGCAGCATGTTCAATTAACCCAATGCGAATTGCCAGAGAGTTTTGTATTTACTTTCACCACTTAAATTTCATGAAGTAGTGTTAGCCATAGATGAGGCATTAATGGGTTAACATGTGCGAATTCTCGCGCTTTGTCGAAATGCAAATTTATTTGCCAGCTTGACAGCAACAACAATCGCATAACGCAAAAACAAACAAGGAGAACAACGAAAAAAAAAAGAAATTGGCAGAAAAAAAGAATTGGTAAACCGAAATGGGCAAAGATCAAAAATCAAATAAGTTAAGCGGCATTTAAGCACGGCATCGAGAATCCTGTGAAAGTGTGTCTGCCGCATGAGATAATGCCACGACCCCCTCTCCCCTGTTCTCCGCCCCCCGCAGTTGTTTGTATATTTTTCTAAAAATTTGCACGCATTGCATTGTTGTACTTTTCGCCGCTGTTGTTGTTGTTGTTGTTGCTGTTTTGGGCTCTCTGTTTGTTTGTTTGTTTTTTGTTTGTTTGTGCCACACACACACATGTGCGGTTCCCAGCGGCCGCGTCCCCTAAAAGTATGCAAAGCAACAAAAACAAGCAACGAAATCAGGAAAAAAAAAGGAGCGCGGCACACGCCATTTGTGTGTATTATGTGTTCATGTATATGTATTTCGCAGGAGATGTGGGAAATGTAAACGGAATTGTTTTGCCCGCCTGTGTGTGTGTGTGTGCGTGGGGTGTGGGTGAGTGTGGGAAAACGTGCGGGTGTGGATGTGTGACAAAGGGATAATGACTGGCAGCCAGGATATCCCCCGCACTTACACACACATCGCGCTGCGTGTCTTATCGCCAATGAAGGAAAACACGCACGGCCGCTCGACAAGCTCAAGGCAACAGCAACAGCAAAGGCAACGCCATCGGGATCGTCCACCCGGACGTATTGACAACAAGGACTAGGATATGCCCAGCGATTCCCCTTTTGCCGTTGGGTCCTGGCGTTTGCTCAAAGGACTAGCGTCGCTTTATCCTGCGGGGCTGGGGTTCGAAATTCCAGGAGTTAAGTGCATTGCGAGCAGGTAGCCCCACATATTTTGCCCATATTATTAATAAGCTTAAACAAACCTGTTTGAATTTCTGTTGATATTGTATTTAGAGTGTTCATCACTTACCCATTACTAAGTTACAACAAATTGTTTTATTGTAAACAAAAACGTATTGATTTGTATTTTAAGCAGTCTTATATTAAAATAGTTAAACATTTATTTTGTATATAAGCTTGCGAAAGAGCTCAGTTATGTTATTGTTTAGTTTTACTATTTTTGTTGTTCAGATAACAAATAAGACTATAGCTTTGATTTGCGATTCGAGAGAACAAAACGGCCATAAATTTTAAATTTAGAAGAAATTATAAATTAAGAAGAATTCAATATTGAATAATTTGTTAATACGTTTATATTACCACAATTATTTAAAATGTGTATTATTTATATTATTTTTATTTGTTGGGAAGTAAATTTAACGAATAAAATTATGCTTACATTTATTCAAATTTAAATGTAAAACCTTATCAGCTTTTGAATTTACCGCCAAATTTCGATACATTGTGCCATTCACAAGGAAAACACCATCTTATCGATAACTACAATGTAGCTTAACATTGGTGTTTTCAGTTAAGTCACTGTAATGTTAACAACTGTACTGATAAACGGTTAGGGAAAATGTTTTACAGCACTGGTAAGTTTGAATTTAAATTTCGCTCCACATTTAAATATCTTAAATATTTAAATTATATTTTCATAAAAAAGAACACTATTTAATTAGGAGAAATCGCAAAAACGCAAAGCCATGGCTTGTTTTATAAAAATAATTGCACTTTATTTACGGTAAGCCCTAAACTAGCATTACGATTAGGTGTCTAAAAAGTAATTTGTTCAACAATTTCCATTAGGTAAAAGGGCGCACCTGCCACGCTCCGAAATGCATCAGCACGGGCAACAACAACGACTCGATCGATTACAGTTAAATGACTATAGTTCACTGACTCAGTTTCCGAGGGGCGTTTCAAGGGTTCCCAAGTCGTGGTCTTCTGGGGCGGGCCATTGGGACATCATTGCGTTAAATGTTAACTTAGACAATTGGGATTTAAGCACTAGTTATCACATAGTAAACTTATGGGGTAGGTGTTTCCATTCGTTGCGATTGCATTGACTTGCACTTGACCGACGGATCGGATCAGATCGGATCGGATCAGCTCAGCGATATCCCAGCAGGTATTTGGGCAGGTAGGTGATGGAGGACAGCAGGCTATATCTTTTTGGCAGAAGAAAGAGTTTCCGTTGTGAATGTCTAGGTCATTTATTGTTATAGAAACTTTACAAAATCTCGCCACCATTTTTATGTACAGGCCTTAATAAATCAACCACCAACGTTAATAATCACCAGATCAAGCGGTCCATAACCATCCGTATCGGTGGTTGTCCCCGGCATTTCCTTCCGATCTTCAGCTCTGTTCGGTAATAAGTTATTCGTTATTTAGTTGTTGCATGAACCACACCAGTGCATAAAATAAAATGTGTTAGTTATGTATTATCGGGTAACAATAAAATACATGAAAAGGCGAAACAAAAAACAAGTGATAACGTTTACAATTAAGCAATCGACACCAGAAAAACACGTACACATAGCTTTTAAACTAAAAACATTGCTTACGAGTTGGTCAGTCCCTTGTAGAACCAGGACTTCCAGGACTTGGATGACTCCTCGTCGATCTTGGACTCGACCTCGGCACAAAAGTGTTTCCGATCGTGGGAACGTCCACTTTTGCAGTCGCAGATCAGACGCTTTTTGCACTCGGCATCGCAGGTGGGTCGCGCCGGGGAGTTTTTCCAGTAGTATCTAGTGAAAAGAAAACTCGTATTAAATATAAAACCAAACCTTTTAATTATAAACACCTACTTGTAGTATAGCTCGAATAGCTCCTGATTACTGGCCAGCTCGTTGAGCAGACTGTTCCAATCGCTGGGACGCAGGGCCTTCATATTATACGCAGCTCTGGCTGTGTAAAGCTTGTACCAAATGGGATAGCCATACAGATTGGCCTCCCTGAGGTTCATTATCCAGGATTCGTGGTCGATGACCAGCCGCGTGGTGGAGTCATGATCCCCATCCACGTAATAGATCCGATAGCCAGGATTCAGATCGTAGTAAGGCGAAACAGAGGGACCAATGTACGCAATGCTATTGGGGTGAGCTGAAAAAGGCAGTTAAAATTAGGGAATTTGTTTATTTACTTATTCTATTATTTCTTACTCAAATCCTGAGGATCGTAGAACATTTCAAACTCATCGTAGTGCGTGTGTCCATAGAACTGAGCTGTGACTGTGCTTTCGTAACGTGAAATGATCTTGTAAAAGTTGCGAGACCACACTTTCAAGCAGTCCGAATGTCCTGGTGGAATATGGCCTATGACGTGCACCTTTTCGTTGGAGAACTCGGCGCTTTGAAGCTCGTAAATGAACCTTAAAATGAGATTTTTTATAGAGCTTATTATACATTTTAAATATGTTTTTCTTACCATTGCAGTTCGGTGGCGGGATCCGTGGAGTTGAGTAGCAGCCACCAGTTCTTGTTGTTGCAATAGTTCATGTTCAGCGAGATGATGCGGAATCCAGGACGCACCAAAACCGAGTAGAAGGCACCACGTCGCACCGTGTGGGTAACACTTTGGGGCAGCCACCTTCGCCACTGGACATCCAGTTCATCGTAGAGCCAACTAATGGAGATGTCCACCTGGTTGACATATGGCGGTGGGAAGCTATTCACCGGAGCACTTTCGTGATTTCCCAGAGCTGGAAAGATGGGCACTCCGGGGAACATCTCCACCATCTGCTTCACAGTCTCCTTGATGATGGCCAGGTTCTCCTCTTTCGTTTGATTCCACACATCGTGCGGCGGCAGATCGCCTGTCCAAAGGATGTAGTCGATGTCCTTGTGCGTCTCTGCAATGTGTGACAACATGTGATCCACTGTCCTTTTGGGCGTATCGCACTTCCGGTAATCTCCCCACTTTCCGGCAGCTGCATTTGGCGTGGCCGGACGACCGCTGCTCAATCGACAGCAAAGTGGCTCATTGCACTCCGCATTGGAACCCTCCGCGTAGTGGGGATCATAATGGGTATCGGAAATGTGCAGGACCTTGAAGAAGGGAGCAGCTTCCAGGGGAATAGGCAGATCAGCCAGACGTGGTGGCTTCGGAACTGGCGGGAAAATCACCTCCCACTCGTGATACGGATTGTAGACATCCGCACAGCCATCCCCGATCACAAAACTGCAGAGTTCATCGGGACTCAGGTTGACCCGCTTCAGAACGTATATCAGTTCGCTGCCAAACAGTTGGGCCACTCCCTGGCAAACCCGGGCACTCTGGATGTTCAGATTGGTGCAATAGTCCGTGATCATGCGGATGAGCTCCGCATCCGTCTTCCCCGACTGAATCTGATGCTGCAGCATTCCGGTGCCCGCTCTGCAGGCGGTGCAGGTCACCTTGGACATCAGACTGTTCTCGATCTCGAAGGCCACCTGCTTGAGATTGAACAGCTTCAAGGCCTGGTCCACAAACGGCGGATACACCAGTCCATCTCCGCCGGCCACATCGTTCCAGAGCATCCGACCACTGGCCGTCTGATTCTGGCGCACCAGTCGCTTCAGGAACTCCGAATCCGAGGCATCTCCGGCTAGTATGTGATGACTGCGATTCGGATGCAGCAGTGGCTCCAAGTGCGGCTGAATGCTGCGCGGCTGCTCCTCAATCACCCAACGCTCCATTTCCGGCTGCGTCCAGTTGATCTGCGGCTTGATGTGCGAAAACAGTAAGGGCAGGGCTGCAGCTGCGGGGGGATACTTCAGTTAGCCATTGATCCAGGTGATAACCCATCGGATTACTTACCATCTGCAAAGTGGAGAAAAGCGAGTAGGGCCAGGATGAGCCAGCGTTTTCCCCTGGGACTCGGCCACGGCGGCTGTTGCTGTGTCATAATTCAGGCTTTTGGACTTCGCTACGCCAGGTTAACTTGGGCTGGAGCTCCACAGGTAGCAGGCGGCTTGACCTACATAGCAGGGTTTACCCAAAAAAAAATACAAATAATAAGCGGTGACAGCAAATTGGAGAGTCATTATTTTGTGGAACGAGTTTCATTACGGCGCTTTTTTTTTAAGTAAGCGTATGTGCAGTGGCTCATCAACGTTTTCGGTTTGTTTTGGTTTTTAGTATGCAGTTTCTTTTTCTTTCTTTTGATTTATGGCTAGTACCATTAACATTTATGCAATGCAGAGGACAAGCTCATAAATAAACTGGCTGCTGCTATAACTTTTTAATAACTCACAGTTGAGTTGGGTACTCCCGTAATCTCAGACGAAAAAGTTGGCCATGTTCATGAAACCTCTAGAAAGCAGAGGGTTTTTGGTTGTGAGTAGGTGTTTTAAAGTTGCCAACTCCTACTTTGTACATGCAAATGCTAGTTGAAGCACAAACTACATACAAAATATCACTGCTAAACATTTCCAAGGGAAATTGGTATATTGTTAAACTAAAGACCCACTGCCATCACATTCGAAAAGCCAACTTCTACTGCTATTACATTTGATGCCATGATTGCAAGTACCAATCTTGTTGTGTCTAAATCCTGCTCATTTATTCAGCCATAAAGGTATCTCCACTGGACAGCCCATAAATTTCCCTCCGGCTTTTGTCGCATTATGTTGCTGGGCCACAAATCCTATGACAGTCATTTCCATACCCCAATTTCATACCCAGCCACATCCCTTTGAACACTTGACCTTTCCGATTGCCCGTCACTGGGGATACAAAATCTAAATTTCAATTTGTGTGCGGGTGTTTGCCGCTTTCATCAACATTTGACAGCACTTAAAATCTCGTTAGCTGTAAATGGCAGACATGTTTGAACACCCACAACAACAGCAGCAATATCAGGAGCAGCAGCAACAGCAACAGCAGCAGCAACAGCAACAGCAGCAACAGCAACAGCAGCAACACCAGCAGCAACATCAACACCAGCAGCAACAAACATGAGCAACATCATCAGCAAAGTCAGCGGCAATCGGGGAACTGTCACCTCACGATGCATGTGGCATTAGATGGAATTGTTGCAGCGCTTTTATTGCGACTGACAGATACATTTGTAGCTCACTGTTGCCGGGGTCTTTATATCGATAGTTGTTTGTTTAAAGCGTCATCAAATATCACAGTCTCAGGGCTTTTACTTCGTTTATTTACTGTGTTTCTGCTGAGATGGCTTTATCAAATTGCCTTATCAGCATCTGTCGTCCAGATGTGTTTTGATTAATCCTAAATTTATTTGCTGCCATAGTTTTTATTTATTTTTTAACACTCGCTTATCAAGTTGTTGTTGAAGGAAATGACTTTATCAGTGTGAAATGCGTAACATAAATACTCAAGGGGTTAACAAAATTAAAATATGGGAATTGGTGAAGAAACGAACCCAAATGTACAGAGAAATATGTAACATTTTTTAATTTCACAGTTTAAGAATAAATTATGCCATGAGCTTTGATACTAATTTTCTTTTAATGCCCTTGTTCATACAGATATTTATAAAGTAAATGATAGGAATATGATCATTTCTGCTACATTTTATTATATTAACCAAAAGTAAATTTACAAAAACATCTAAATTAATGAGAACTAGACACCTTGACACATCTTCAGTCGACCAATTGATGGTTTACCCATCCAACGGCTATCACATGACACAATATAAAATAACCATCAAGTGCGAGTAAACAAAACAACTAAAGCAAATTGATTTGTTTATGGTGGCGGGCCTTAGGAGTGTTTCGTGTTTTGAGTTTTATGTGGTGGTGCTTGGTTGTGGGGCTACATTATCCACCGGGCTCAATGCCATTCAATTGGCATAGCCCCGCCAAATTGGCCGACAATGCCCCATCTATAAGCCAGATACTCCGGCAAAGGGTACATTGGCCTCCCGGGAGTGAAATCGTCGTCGTCTTGTAATAATTTCAGGGAGGTAAAAAGCTTTTTATTTGCCTTGGCGATTCGAGCGAAAATCGAAAGTGTCTTCTCTAGGGCGACTGGCTGGGGTTCAAGTAGAAATGCATTATTAACACATTTGATAGGGGGCAGAAAACTCGTTTCGCGGACAAGGTTAACGGAGGACAACACTAATTTCCAGCTGAATGCAGGTCAAGTTACAGCCATCAAAAACGCCTGAACCCAGAGACATTACAAAACTATCAAAAGTTAAGCCAGACCGGTTTTTTATCGTCTACAGTCAACACCTGCAGCACGTGGTAAGAAGAATGGATTTTTGGCACACATCTCTAAACAATGATTCTGTTCAGCTTTCTCATTCACAATAAGTTCAGTCTCATTCATTCAGGGCACGATTACTCCCAAAAAAAAATATAAGGCCCTTAAAGCAACGCAACGGTAAGTTGGAGGAAAAAAATGTATACGCACCCCGAAAAACTTTCACTTTCTTTAGAAATTATTTTTGATAATATAATTTCTTCTTTCTTTCGCTTTTGTTATTTTGGGTGGCCGAAACATGAAAACACTCGGGCATGTGCTAAATGGAGTGGGTCGTCCCACACCCATTTACAAAAAAAACATACAAAATATATTATATCCCAGGGCTTAAGTCATTCCATCCAATCTTGTTGGCTTTGCTTTTAGTGTCTATTGTATAATGCTGCAGTCTCGGTCACGCTGCATGTAATGTTTTAATGAACATTTCTGGTTTTATAATAATTAGGAAAGAGATGGGAGAGCGCCGTCTAGCTGGCCAAATGAAAACGAAAGTGAGTTTCTTTTCTTTTTCCCAGCCGCAAATTGGCCTATGGAAATTTTTCGAGTGATTGATAGTTTTAATTGATTTCATAAAAGAAAGCTTGGCGAGAATGTGGGCAAGAATTAACTCAGTTTTCACGGGCTATCACGTTCACAGAAAAAACACACGTTGTCATTTGGTTTGCCCACAGATAAGCAGCTATTACTTGCTATTTGAGGCACGTAGAAATTAGAAAAGTAAATTATTCCAATCTCCCCCTTAAGACATTTCGATCTTCCATCTATCCCCACTAAAATCCACCCAATTCACCATCGATTTAATATTCATGGTCAAGCTTCGGGGAGTGCGTGAGGCTTATTTGCCATTCGTATGTACATGAGATTGCCAGTGGCCAATGGCCAATGGAACAGCCTCGTCATGACCAAATACTGGCCTATATATTTGTTTTTGTGCCCCGAGCGTTTTGGTTAGCGGTGGCTAATTAAACATGCAGCCATTAGCCACTCATCGCAGCTCAAAATACCTCGACGACAGCGAACTGCACGCAAATAGAAACGGAAAATAGAATGCCAAACGAAAGCGTAAAGCTGCGTAACCAGAAGATTGGATATGGATGGGTCTGGATTTGGATCTGGGGAATACATATATAGATGGTGTGGCAGTAACACCTTAGAATGGGCCGCAAAAAGTGAAACAAAGTGGAGATTTTGCAAGATGGTCTGCGCATGCGTGACAAGATAGGATACCCAAAGTGAAATGCGCAAACGTGTTTTTCCTGACGCGTTGCTTCTGACGAAATGTGTAACAGTAAACAGTAAATAGTAGAAAAAAAAAAAAAAACAAAAACTAAAAAAGAGTAACCAACACAACTGGTTTCAGATCAAAGCAAACCAAAACATTGATCAGAGCCGCAGACTTCGCATAGATTGTACTATAGTTACCTGTCCCGAAAAATGCACAATCAACGGGCCGAACTTTCGTTCTTGACCCACAACGAACCCGCCTTTGTTCTTTCGGTTTATGTTTTCTTTATTTATTTATATCTTTCTTCTTTCCCTTTTTTTATGCTTTTTCTTCCGTGGTTTGCCACTTTTTCTTTCTTATAGTTACACTATTTATAGGCAATAAAGTGCCATAATTCGCAGCTCTGCTTCGGCGATTGGCCTCTTTTATTTGCGATTCATTTGTTCGGCTCGCGATTTTCTACAGCCGCACAATGCGATCCGAACTTATTTCTTTTTTGGCATGCACTCCACACTTGTCGCTTTGTTTTTTTTGCCGAAGATTTCACCCGCCGCACACAGACGTTTTTTTTTCGCGTTTTCCCCGCTGAGAAAAGCCAACCGCTCGCCGCGAACCGCCGACAATGAATGGCTGAAAACTGCAGACTACAGCTTTGAGTCGAGCTTCGAGCTCTTTGGCTGATAAAAGTTCATGGAAAAGAGAGAGTACCGTTCGGATCTGAATGGAAAAGGGGAGAGAGCTTTTGCCATATAGCTAAGGTCTGGCGTGCCCAACTTTTGACAATTAATTAACTACGGCTTTATCTCTCGTGAAAATTGGTTAACTATTGTTCCACAACGGAAGTGCCTAGTATAGAATCTGCGATACAGATCATGATGCATTGTTTCGGCCACGATCTGCTGACTTTATCATGAACTTCTCTTAGTCATTTTTAGTTCAAATTTGTTTTATATATTAGCATTTTTTGACAACATTTAAACTAGTTAAGTTGGGTATAATAAACGGGCCACTTTCGGTTTCTATCTATAAGTCATTAGCTACTAATTGTCTTTTGTTTATAATGACTGTCCATTTTGGAATGAACACTATTTTGTTTTATACTTTTTTATGGTCGTTTTACTGGTGTATATTCTTTGTGAGACTTATTACAGAACTAAATTAAAAACATTATGGAATATATGTATATAATAAGCCAATATTTTTGGAAGCCTTTTATTATTAACCAATTGATAATATAATCTTATGAAAAGTTCTTTGCTCACCACCTTTATATTTTGGTAAGCACTCATGTATGGTTGCCCAAAATTTTCAATATAAGAGCAAGCATCCGCAAGGAAATAAAGTTTGTAATAGGCTATAACTTAATACTCAGATGAAATAAGCAATTTTTTAACTATGTGCACTTGGTGTCAAATTGGGCTTCAATTACACTTGGGATGATGACTTAGACCTTCCTGATCTCGATTATGCGGTGTGTTAATGGTTAGTTAGATGCCAACACCCATTCGCTTTATTCTTCGTATTTACATGTTTAATGAGGTACATAATATGTGCGCTTAAGTGTGTATCTATAGGTGATATGTATGCCCACCGTGACAAACCGCTTTTTGCAGCTGAATGGAAGGGGGCTGGGTCCATCAATCAAGTTCTGCTAACCGTTGGCCCCCGTATCCGACAAATGCAGCCGAGTGATTTATGACCACCGCCTATCAGGCGGAGGACTCGATTGACGCACTCGACGAGTCATCGTACTGCTTGTAAATGGTGAACACCTCCCGGTTGAAGCTGAGGAATCGCCGCAGGCTACTAGGATCCGGCTGCCCCTGGTCGGAGTGTTGATCTGGCTGCTCCGCATCCCGGATTCCAGTGGGTGCTGCCATATTCCGTGCCGGATGACAAATCCATGTGAAGGTGGGCGGACGCAGTCCACAGCAGCACCTGCTCTTATCCACATGATCCGTGGGCATGGACTCCTGCACTTCGCCAGAGGCACAGCCAAAGAAGCCCCGTACTTTCTGCTTCACCAGCGACACTGTGCGAATGGTTTGAGTTAGGAAGGTATAGAAAATCGGATTTAAGGCACAGCTGAGCAGGTTTAGTATGCCAAAACTGAAGTACAGCAGCCAGTCGATGGGCTCCGAATAGGAACCAAAAAGTCGCATGATCAAGAAAACCCAAGCGGGCAATCGAAGACAGATGAAGACAGCCATCATCAGGATGACCACCACCACCATCTTGCGGTGTCTGGCCTCCCTGGCCAGGGAAACAGCTGTGGTTTTCTTGCCAGGATCCTTGGCCGGGTGACTCTTGGGTGGCAGCGAAGTCTTCTCCAGGGCAAAAGGCAGGGCCACACCTATGGCACTGACCAAAGTGGAGGGCATCAGGAGGTCCCCGCCCATCGACTTGAACTGACCCTCCTTGGGCTCCTGCTGCTGCACCTGCTGCTCCTGGTGGAAGTGCCTCCGCAGCCACAGCTGCCTGGCAATCGTGGCATTCAACCAGAGGAAGGACACTATGCAGGGCAGAAAAATCAGGGTGAACAGTATGACGTAGTAGAGTCCAACATCGTGCTAGAAACGGCATATTAATAGAATTGCATTAATTGTTTTTTCACAAACAGCTGATAAGATAAGCAGAACACTGGTTCAACAAGTCAACCCCCCCACCCTCGCACAAATCCCCTTTAATCGCTGTCAAGTGTAAAGCGATAATCTAGTCGTTCACTTACGTCTCCGGCTACGCACATATGTGCCATTTCCAATTCGGTGACCACCAGTTCCTCCGGCACTGCGTCTGTGCTTCCCTCACCCTCCTCCGAGGTGTCAGTCTCTTCCAGGAGGTAGATCTCTTTGTACTCGTAGATCCCCAGCAGCGGACCAGAGGATCCAATCGAACAGGCCCAGATGAGCAGCATGCTCATGCAGCTGAAGCGGATGTCGGGGTTCCAAAAACCCAGCACGGGTCGCATAACGGCCAAATAGCGATCCAGGGCAATGGCCACCAGGGTCAGACTGCCAGACAACACCGATGTGGTGGTTATAAAGGGCACAAACTTGCACATAAAGCCGCCAATGGTCTGGAATGATTTTTAATCACTTACAATTATTTCATTATTTTACATTACCATATACTAATAAAAAAAATAGCGCCTGAAAATTGTATAAAAGTGTATAAAATTTGTATTTTTAACCTATTCTTAATATCGAAAATGTCTATATTGTATTTTCTATCAAATATTATCTTGTATAGGTTAAGTTAATCGCTTTCTTATAACAGAAAACATTTTAGCTTGTCATCATAGGTGATAAAAACTATTATTTTGGAAGAACTAATAAAGTATGTTTCATAATTTTAATAAAAAAGATGGGAAACAATATTTTAATTTAACTCAAGGCCTAAAAACGGATTCATTCTTCGAGCTATATTACAACTCTATTCATTTTAAAAATACTTTTTAAAAGCAGATTCTTGAGTTGCGATAAATAATGTATAGAATGTGTAGAATATAATGTAGAGAAATTCAAGAGATCTGCATGAATACATTATACTATTGGAAGGATCGAATGTGGCTAAGAGAATTAAATACATTTATACAGTCCTCCACATCCACATCTTACTCCATTTGATCCTGTTGTATCCACTCACCCAAAGCTGAAGGTATTTCCCGTGGAACTGTGCCATGTAGGACACGGTGCAAAAGACGGTGGAGGCGAGGTCACTGCAGGCCAGGGATATGAGGCAGGCTCTGAAGAAGGGTCGCAGTTTCCGGCGGGAGTTCACGACCAGGGCGCACAGATTCCCAGTGAAGGCCAGTAGGAATAGGGTTCCCACCACCCCCGAGAAGGAGTTCCGCTTGAAGCGGTTCAGCTGGCTGAGATCTTCGACAAAGACGCCCGGATATGGGGGATACTTGGGATACAGGGCAGCCGAGGTCGGGGTGACCTCGCCGTGCTCGGCCAAGGCCCATTCCAGGTACCGCTCGAGTTGGTCGAAAGTGTAGTGGAGCAGGGCCATTTCCAACTCGCGCCCGAAAGTATGCCGCGTTAAGGTCCGCAGCCAAAAGCTTCTGCGAACAGACTGCCGGCAGATTTATGACCAGCCACTGCCGATGGGTTTAATGTTTCATTATCGGCTGCCGCTTATCGTTCAGATTGCTATCCACTGTCATTATTATGCGCACCTCGTTGCACACGCCATCATCACGATGATGATGATGATGATGATGATGGTGATTGCGATTAGTGGCAATCACTCATCCATTCATGCCCCAAAAAGCTTTTGCGCGGGAGTAAAACACCTTGCGAAAATCGGATTTTCCATAGCTGCGGTTTCACATTTATTTGCGACACTTCCCTCCTTTTATAGCACATTTGTTTATTGTCCTCCTTTCGGTTGCATAAGTTCGGCTTCAAAAAATACAACGCTTTCAACGCACATATATAATGGTATATAATATATATCTAATATAGAGCTAACTGTAAGCTTAATGTACAAAAGAACTACACAAAACTCTTTGTTTACGGTTTAAACTTAACAGCAAAAGCCTACGAAAACTAACTTTAAACTTTAAACTTTAAACTAGGAGTGCTAAGGCTAAAATCTAAAAAACGATTATCCGGTAAGCAGAGTGGGGAAAACCAATGAAACAGTTTATACAAACATTAACGGCTAGCTAAAAATTACAAAACTAAGCACTCGAAAATACTTGGAATCAAATGGCAAACACAATCATAAGTCACACGCACACACTCACTCGCTCACACAACATTTGCCACGAACATCTGTATATATGTATAGCTTTATATATATATACACACATATATATATATATAGTATATGGAGCTAGGTGTATAGTCTTTTAACCAGCATAGTTTTTGTAGGATAGTGTAGTAATCGTAGTGGATAAGGTAGCTTTACAACGACGGATAGTTCAGTGTTTGTATTCGAAAATGCAGCGAAGCTTTTTGTTTTTTGGGTTGGGGGTTACGACCCGAAATTCGTAACGCCTAGTAGAAGGACTCGTGGGATCCGTCCAGACATTGACTGGCCATATGGAGGGTGAGTGCCTGGTAGGGCAGTGGCTTGCCCATGCTCAGATTGGCGGTCACGTAGACCAGGTAACTGGAACCCGGCATCAGGTTCAGAATGGTCTCCGTTTCGATGTTGTCGGGACTGTGGAATATATTAGTTATACTCTTTTACTCTGTTTTGGACATGGTAATACCACAACCCACCTTTGCTGCCGCTCCCTACAAGTCATCCACTCAAAGTTCCTGTAGTGCTCCACTCTTTTTGGCACAAAGTCCATGCAATAGTTGGTGGAGTCCACCACACTGCGATTGCGCTGCGGCAGATTGAACACTATGATGCAGTAGCTGTGGGTTAAGGAATAAGGTAAGTATACTCCATATAGTAAACACTTTTATAGTCCCACCTCAACTCGCGTTCATCTGGCGAACCATTCCAAGCAATGGTGGCTCTATTACACCTCGTGCGCACATTGAAAACACTGGTGTTTTGCGGCAGCTCCGGTAAATCCCGGAACAAAGCTTCGCTGCTCAAGGCCACCTAAAGAATAGTTATTTATAGATTGTGGGATATTGTTTTGGATGACAAAAGACCCACTTACCATCACTTTCTGGGCTCGCAACGCCTCATCCTCGTTGCTGGGCTCAAATCTCATTAGATACCGCTCGCCAGGAGTCACTCCCTTTTGCCTTATATAAGTTGGACTGTAGAAGGCCTCGGTTCTTCCCACCTCGTTTCGCTGACGCAGTAGCTTCACCCTGATCTCGCTGCCGGAACAGGGAATCAACAGGTGACGCATGAAGGGCTCCTCATCCTCGAGCATCGTTTGTGGCACCTTGAAGCTGTACACCTGCTTGCCGTGCTGTCCTCCGATCTTGAGTTGCATCAGGGCCTGCTGTTTCAGGGCCAGCGGTTGGGTGCGATTGAAGTTCACCTCGGTACTGGCCAGTGGAAAGGATAGGTTCTGCCTCGCCTGGTGGATGCCGAACAGGTCCAGTTGGTAGTTGTTCCGGGGCACAAGACGACGCAGCATCTGCTGGCGCCTCTTTCCCGTGCACACGATGTGCAGGTTCTGCCGCCGATTGAGTCTCCTCTCCCGCTGCGGTGGTGATCCCCAGACCAGGTCCATGGGATTGCCACCGGAGCAGCTGGTAGTCATGGATCGCTGGCCCACGAAGGCGGACACCGCCTGGCAGAAGTTGGCGAAGCTCTTCCGTGGAGTGTCCACTGCAAGTCGCTGAATCACCAAGCAATAGTGCATGACGTGGTAGTCAAATTTGCTGAAACGATTTAGGATAAACCTCAGATGAGAAAGTACTAGGTAGCCTATTAGGTTTACACTCAGAGAATACTCAAAAAATAAATTACCGCCTTATTGGAGGTGCTATTCATGTGCTATTTTCTACCATTTTAACTAACATCAGTTACATTAAACCACATTTAAAGTACCTACTTAAGCAGTGATATTACCATTTAAGGGGAGATAAAAGATTGCAATATCTTCACATCTGAAATCTCGTGGGTAACTGTCTATAACATTCCCTTAATTCTTATTTATATTAAATTATTTTATCGCCTCATATGTTTTGATAGGATTCCTTATTCACAAATAAAAGCCAAATAAATTAAAATCAACAAATATTGTGGTTTTAACTTTACTTCAAAAAAAAGGCTTCAGAAGCTTTTAATAACTTTTTAGTGAAGTTCCGGTTAAATCAAAAATTGTATATTAATTAATTAAAAGCGTATATTTATTAAAATATGAAAATAAGGAAGCAGTTTCTGATATTGCCAAATATTAAAGTACGAACATCAAGGTTTTTCGAATATTTTTCCATGGCAAATAGCAGGCGGATAAAAATAGTAAACAACAAGCCCCCATATCCTTCTCCCCATTCTTCCATTGATATTTCCCTTTTAATTGCTGGCTACCTCTGGACTTAACTGCCCCTTTTACCAACTCCCCATAACTCACCTCCTGTCCCACTTGACGATCATCTCGTGCTTCCGCACGCGGTTCTGGGTGCGAATGGCGATCCGGTGCGTGGCATTGAGCAGGGGCCAGTCGTGCTGCGGATGCTCCGCCAGGGCGTCCACCTTGAGAGCTCCAGAGTGGCGGGCCTGGACAAAGAGGTCGTACTGGCCGCGCAGGGCGCAGGGCAGCACCAGGCTGCCCACAGCCACACCTGGGCCAGGTGCCACTGCCGCCGGTCGGAGGAGGTTTCCTGCAGAGGAGGTGGCAGTGCAGTGTGGTGAGGGGGTGCAGCTCCGGAGGGGCGGACTTACCTGTCTGATTGTAGTACATCTTGCGGCCCACGGGCGCCGAAAAGCGAATCGTCAGCGGCGTCGAGTCGTTCAGGTTCAGCACAAATCTGCAAAACGAGATGAAGTCGGCTTTGAGGGGCGGAGTAAGTGAGCTGTTAACGCCCTTTGTCAAAAATGATGACACTAAATTATCACACGCAATTTGTTTTGCCGCCTGTCTGGACCGAACTGAACCAAATGAGTCAGCGGCTTTTGGCCATACTCTGGCCCAAAAAGGGTCATTTAGCTGACCCTAAATCACATTTTCATGAGGTAAATAGTCAAAGAAAACTCTCTTAATTCTATGTACCAAAGTTTACAGAGAACATCTGAAACCAAATTGATTGAAAAATCTTGCTTTAAAGGCGAACTCAAATTCTCTATATTTATAATATATTTATAATATTATTTAATAATAATATGATAGTGGCCTACTGTCATAATTTCTTGTGGCTGTCAAATAACTGTCAACATAAATAGAAAATACACTTAATTCGTATTAGTGCGTTTAATATCAAATTTAAAATATCAAAATATATTGAATTTAATTTTTATTATAGCCGGAATTTCCCACACATTGATGAAGATGTTTTCCTGGATATCCACGACGAAAACTCGGGAATCGCTAATGTCTGTACCCATTGTGTCATCAGGATTAAGAAGGAGGTAAAATCTTATAAATTTCCTAATTTCCTAATCAGATCTCTGATGATTTTTTTAGTTTAATTGGGATATTCTGACAAGTTATGGTCGTCCTAAGCTAATCGTCCTTTCTCTTTTCTCCTTTCATTTTTGTAAGGCAAGATCAAAAAACAGAAATACAGTGTAAGAATACATCACTTGGGGCACGTCTAATTAAAGAGTATATATATTTATGATCTATAAGGGTAGCTCATTAATATTCTAACACAAATGATATATATATTTCGTAACAAATAAAATATATTTTAAAAAAAAATTTATAAAAAAACCTTTTTATAAACTTTAAGAAAGAGTATTTGCTCTCCGACTTGAGACTTTTTTTTTTACCAACTTTGTTTATCCATCTTCTCGCCGAAGCTGTTGCAACTTTGTTGCAGCAAAAGATTGAGCTCAAGTCCCCTGGGCAGTGGTCTTCTCTTTCTCAACTTGCCGAGTTTTGTATTGTAATTAAATGCGAAATTTACGAGCGATATTTCTAATGACAAACTGCTAAGACAAATGAGCTCGCCGATACGAGACACCCACACGGAATCGCACACGAGTGGCGGGGCAAGGATAAGGATGCAATTTGTGGCATGGCGAGCGGGGAAGGCAGGATGGCCATTGCAGCAAATGACTCATTGACTTGGCTTATGGCCGGCCATCTCGAGTTTTATTTTTATGACCGGCTACTTCCGGCCAACGCCATGCCATGGGCCATCATCATCGTCATCGTCATCCCCCGCAAACCGGACGAACAGAAGTTAGTGCGCCATATAGTCGTATTTTTGGCCGCCCTGCCAAAAGGTTCGGATTGATGGAGTGTTTTAATGCATTTCGACCATTGTTGGCGGCGGCGCCGCTGCGACTGAGCAAATATTTGCTTTAATTTAAGCCTTGCATGTTGCAATGGCGATTGTTTGTTGTTGCAGCCATCCTTGTTGTCGGCACGATGACAGCAGTCAATTATACAAGGCAAACATCGGCCAAAGGCGAGAGTTGAATGCGCTCCTTCGGCTCCTTCGAAATGATTTAATGCATTTTATCCAGCCTGCTCAATGGATTTGAAAGGCTGTGATTCATAAAGGAATTCAGGACATTTTGATAGGGGAAAATCACTAAACTATAATTGATTTTATTTCTTAAGCATCTATTTACTTACAAAACATCTTAGAAATCTGCTTAGCTTGCCTTACTTAACATTTAACATTAAGCTTTCGAACTTTTTAAGAAATTTCAATTTTTTCATAACTAATATGCCCAACTAGTTAAGGGAAGGATATTCTTTACATGACTTCTTTGTATGGCCAACAAAAATCACACCCAGTGCAGTTAATTCGCAATTGTTCAACGTGACAGACACAATAATGTGGTGGAATTATCTAAGTGCCATCGTCTTTCTGCTGCTGCACTTTGACCTGGGACAGGGAATAGTAAATCCCTCGAATGAAACGGCCAACACGGTGATCTTCATGCTGCCCGCCAAGGACATTGGACCGGATGTGTGGAAGGCAGGAGTCGATTGCCTCGATAGCTTCGCGCAAATCTTCTTCTATCGCAATCCAGTGGAGCGATTCACCAGGGCCTACAATCTGATGCTGGCCCATGCTTTCAATCTGTCCAGTCCGGCGGATCAGATCCAGGAGGGATTCAGCAAGCGAATCAACGAGGCAGCCACTGATCCCGGGGAGCCTCATCGGCAGGAACTCTTCCAGATGCGAGTGGTCAGCGATCACAAGGAGAAAGTGAAGTCCAAAAACATGGGGGAACTCATCCTCACTGATAACTATGTGATAATCGTGGACTCCGTGGAGCGACTGCTCAGCCTGATGGCTCTGTATATAAGCAAGATGCGCTCCTGGAATCCGGGTGCCCGTTTCCTGGTCCTCTTCCACAATCCTGCGATGTTTACTCGTCCTCGGCACGTGGCCTCCAAGATTTTCAATGAGCTAATGCACAGTTTTTACGTGCATCGAGTGGCATTGCTGTTTGCCAGCTCCACCACGGACTACAATCTGCTGGTCAACGACTACTACAGCAATGTGGACTGCAGGATTCTGAATGTCCAGAGCTTGGGTCAGTGCCACGATGGCAAGTTGTATCCCAGTTCCACTGCCGTGCACGCCTCCATGTTGGACTACGTGGCCGGTTTCAGTCCCAGGAACTGCACCTTCTTCGTCTGTGCCACGATCTCGGCTCCTTTTGTGGAGGCCGATTGCATCGCGGGCCTGGAGATGCGCATCCTGGGATTCATGAAAAATCGACTGAACTTCTACGTGAGTATAAAAAATTATAAAACCCTTTCATTTGTTGCATCTATCACGTAGATCAACTTAAAGTTAAATCAGCCTACTTAACCGGAAAAAAATGTAAATTCTTCAAATTTCCATTAATTACTATAGTACTTCAGTATAGCAGAATTGGTTAAATTCAAATAATCAAATATATATTTTTTTAAGAAATACTAATCTAATAAGGTTGTATAGAAATCTTAAGGGACAGTGACTTTCGCTTCAAAGATCTTTAGAGACTGCGAAGTAACCAAAGTATTTGTAATGTTTCAGGGTACTTTTCCTCTAAAATTATAATCAATTTTTTCTGTGTTTTATCTTTGATGGGTTTCATACCTAAACATGATTTAATGTAGTCTTCTTAATCCCTTATTCCACAATCAGGTTAATCAAACCTGCAGTCTGGAGTCACGTGGAGAAGTGGATACCGCTGGCGATTGGAATGGCTTGCTGGGAAAGGTCGTGGACAACGAGTGCGACTTCATAATCGGGGGCTTTTATCCGGACAACGAGGTGGCCGATTACTTCTGGGGATCTGATACCTATTTGCAGGATGCCCACACCTGGTACATCAAGGTGGCCGAAGGACGACCCGCCTGGCAAGCGATGGTGGGCATCTTCGAGGTCTACACCTGGATTGGCTTCATCTTGATCCTGATAATCAGCTGGCTGTTCTGGTTTGCATTGGTCAAAGTTCTGCCAGAGCCGAAGTACTTCCAACAGTTGAGTTTAACGGCCATTAATGCACTGGCTGTATCGATTTGCATAGCCGTTCAAGAGCGTCCGATTTGCGAGAGCACCAGGTTGTTCTTCATGGCCCTAACCCTTTACGGCCTGAATGTGGTGGCCACCTACACGTCCAAGATGATAGCCACTTTTCAAGATCCTGGACTCCTCCATCAACTGGATAAACTGAGGGAGGTGGTCGAAGCGGGGATTCCCTATGGCGGCCACGAGGAAAGTCGCGATTGGTTCGAGAACGACGATGACATGTGGATCTTCAATGGGTACAACACCTCGCCGGAGTTTGCTCCGCAGACGAAGAACCTAGAGGCGGTGAAGTGGGGCCAGCGGTGCATCCTGAGCAACCGGATGTACACGATGCAGAGTGCCCTGGCGGATGACATATACGCCTTTCCCAACAATGTCTTTAGTAGCCCACTGCAGATGATCATGAAGGCAGGCTTTCCATTTCTCTTCGAGATGAACAGCATCATCCGTTTGATGCGGGATGTGGGCATCTTCCAGAAGATCGATGCGGATTTTAGGTACAACAACACATATCTGAACAGGATCAACAAGATGCGACCACATTTCGCGGACACGGCCATTGTCCTCACCACGGAGCACTTGAAAGGACCCTTCGGCATCCTGGTGGTTGGCATCTCCTGCGCCGCCCTCACATTTCTCGGCGAGCTAATGATCCGGAATTGGCGCTGCCAGCTGGTCACCTCGGAAACTAACCAGCAGGGCAGGAAAAATGGAAGGAAGAGGAGGAGACCGAGGCAGAGGCCGAGGCAGAGGAGGTGGATGAAGGACCCAAAAGATGGCCACTGGCAGCGCCAAGTTCAAGTGGCTCCAGTCGTACGATTTACGCCAGTCAAACGACGCAAAGTTTTCTAGGGACAAACAAGTCAAAAGTAAACTAACCCAAACCAACTCCCCTAGCTGGCTGCGATAAAATTGACTCGATTCACATAAATTTGCAATTGAGAGACACTGACTCTGGCTCTGACTGGTGGTCCTGGCCCCCCTCCTTGCTCCATCCCCCATCCTCCATCCAGTGTCTGGAGGTCTTGTCTGGTCTATAGTCTATACTCCACAGTCTATGGTCTGGTCCGTGCCGTTCGGGTCGCTTCTGTTACTTTTCACGCGAAATACTTAAAATCAGAGACAAAATTCTATTTTTGCAAACAACAACGGCGGGGAGTCTCGTTCCTCTTCTGGGACTGAGACACGACACCCCTCGCCCTGCTTTCCGCAAATTGACAATCAGCTTCAGCTTTCCCAGCTGCACAGCGCAGCCGGAAAACTGCGAGCGAAAAACACAGATAAAGAACGAGTTAAGCAGATATCCCTATAAGTGGCGCATTCGCTGATTGCACAGTCGCGTTTTCGCTTAGGAAGTTACTTTACTTTACTGCAGTGCAGCCAAACAAATATCGCGCCAATATCAGATGGCACAAGTTTCGATTCGAAAATATCCCAAATGGAATTGGAAGTAGCTCCAAGCAGGAGGGACAACTTTCCCAGAATTATGTGAGTTACAGGATATAAATTCGGTAATTTACTTCGGATGCCTTTTCAATTGGTTGTCGATTTTTATAGGATATAAACTGGCAAGTTATATTTTTGATGTCCAGCTTAATCTATAGGTATTTAATAGTAGGTAAGCCATATAAGTTTGTGGGGTTACTTCTAACTTATTTAAATGTTTATTTTCAGTTTGAACTTAGCTGTGGGTATTTTATCCCTTTTATTACAAACTTAAGTTTAATCCATAAAATGAAATTACATTATAAAATTGGAAAAATAAAACCATTTCAATCTGTAGTAATTACAAACATCACAATACATATCTTATTACTTTAAAAATAGGTACTCTGAACTTATTTTTCCTGTTTTACTAAATACATTTTATCTCATAAAGAATGCAAATTATAAAATGCCAATTTAATAAAAGATAAATACCCCACAATAATAAAAATAAATTTCATTTTATTTAGATACCCAAAATGTATCTTTAAGAATTCAAATTGAATCCATGTGATAATAGAAATTCCATAAATCAGGTTTCTTGTTTGGAAAATTCCCATGGAATTGTTTTGCCGCCTGCAACTTGTTGAGACAATTTATCATGTGTTTTCATTAATGGATCTTATGGCTGACATTGAGTGCTGGGGATTACTCATCCGCTGGCGGAGAAGTCAAGTGTAAATAGAGCCCACCCACTCACCCATTTCCCGGACTCGCATTTCACTTATGATCCTGTTGTGGGGCAAGAACATAACAATTATTTGATATCTCTATTATGCCTCGGCACACACTGATTTTGATTCTGTGAGTGATTCACGCCGAGAACAATGCGAACCAAAGACACACTCAATTACTCACACCGAAATGGGCACAGTGAGCACTTAGTGTCTGTAATTTGAAAATTGCTTCTCCCTTCCTCTGAATGTTGCGTCTATTTTTTTTTTTTTTTGGGAAATTTTAGACTATTGAACTATGGCGTTGATGCGTCGTCTTGATGCGGAGTCGTCTGACTAAGAGCGACGCCCCTCTGTCTGTTCGGTTCGGTTTGGTTTTAGTTTTGGTTTTTGGTTTTGGTTTTGGTGTGGTTCTGTCGATTCCAAATCCTATTCCTACTATATTTCGAATCCCATTCCCATACCCATTCCCCAGTCGCAGACGGACTCAGTCTCGCCCGAGTATTTTCGTACTCTGTCAAGTGCTAAAAATACTATACCCACTACACTCGTAGGAGATCTTTTCTGGCGGCGCAAAAAGTTGCCGCGAAATAATGACGACGATGTTGAGTTTGATGTTGATGCTGATGATGGGGCATTGGTCATTGTGCGAAATTTCGATGCGCTGCAAGGTCTGCGTAGTTTCAGTTAAAAACCGAAAACAAAACATAAAAAACAAAAACAGAAACAGAAACTGAAAAGGCCAAAAACGAAACACACACACGGACAAAGAATTATGCTTCGCATTTTATGGCAATTTGTTGTAGCCGCTGTTTGCTGTTTGCTGTTTGCTGTTGTTGTGGCTCCTTTGATGCGCTTACAAATAAATAGTTTCACGCCATAAAGCCCGGAGAGGGGGCGGCGTGGGCGGGTTTTCGCCGAGTGTCGGGCCGGGCAATAAAAGTTGTTTACACCGCCTGAGCCTGCGGCGCACATAAAAATGCAACGCCAACAACAATCAAACAACAGCATCAACATATTAACAACATTCTGCCTTCATTCCCTACACAAATCGTTTGGGCAAGGCCAATATAGTGCTGGAATTGAGTATGTGACGGGGCTTAAGCATCGTTCCATATCCACAAATAGCTCCTAAATCACTTAATTTGCTATTAAACTGTTTATTATTATAAATACATTTTATTAATATAATTTATCTGATAAAATAAATAAATAATATCAAAAGTGAATAACAATGGTTAGTGCTAAGCCAAATAGAACAATTCCGAAAATAATTTAAACAAATCAATTTCAATTAAGTTTACTTTTTAAGTATTTTTTAGTCACCAACAATTTTCAGTAGGTGGTAGATATGAAATAATATACGCTTCACAGATGTTGAAAATTGAACCATATTTTTTGAATATAATAAAATATTAATCAAATATAAAAGGGGACCGAAAATATACGTTACTTGAGACTTTTTTGAAGGACTTTTTTAATGGTTACTGACAATCCTCTTAAATAAAAATCTTTGTATTCTTGTCCATAAAGTGTTTAAAAATCAGACAGATTAGAAAACAAATACAAATCTATTCAGCTAATTTATTTTAAAAAGTAGAAAACTATGACCTAAGGTAAAAACAATCAAATAAACTTTGATTTATGTGTACATCACTAAACCACTTTTAAATCCAAGTGATATAACCTCAAGGGAAAGTTACAAAGTGCTTTTCAAAATCCTTTATACGAGGTATTTCCTTAGTCGACTGCTTTCTTAGCTTGGTAGCCACACAATCACCTTTCCGGCAGTTTTGGGGTTTGTTTTGATTTCAGGCCACTGACTGGCTGACTGGGTGACTGGCTGCCACAACCGAACTAGCCAGCGAGTGCCACAGGTGGCCGCAAGTGGCATCCGCGTC
Source organism: Drosophila fuyamai (assembly GCA_018153365.1). Lineage (NCBI taxonomy): Eukaryota > Metazoa > Arthropoda > Insecta > Diptera > Drosophilidae > Drosophila > Drosophila fuyamai. Next base: position 6,081,660 of record JAECXW010000758.1, read on the forward strand.
GAGAATGATCGACTTGCGAACGCGAATGTGAATGCGAATCGGGAATTGTGAGTTGTGAATTGTGAATTGGGAACGGGAACGCATATTGCGCCGTCGAATTAAGTCGTTAAATTAATATTTATGATTTGTTTGCGCAAAAATATTAACGCTCGCCCCTTGATTGGCGGATGGAAGGAAGGATACGCACGGGGCCACTGGGAATAACAACGAGAACGGGAATGAGAATGAGAATGGGACTTTGACTGGGAATGGAAGCGGGAATGGCTTGCTGATTCTAGCAAAACGCTTAATGGCTGCACGCGCCATAAACGCGATTTTTGCTTTAGCTTCTTTGGCTGTGCCACCAACTCGCTCCTTTTCACACGCTCAGCAAACTGGGCAACTCGAGCCGAACGTCACGTACTCTGGTTCTGCATCTCGGATCTCGGGCCTCGGAGCTCCAGAATCAAGAGTCCCGCGAGCTGGTCACTCGATCTGCAGTTGGGCAATTGGAGCACTATCGCCGGGTCGCCTAATACTACACACTATGCACTGGGATAGTGGGGGAAAAAAGCCAAGAAAACATTGAAAAAGCGAACCGAAAAAGGAGTTGACGACAAACCACGACATTAATTTGAATGTTTGCTGGCATTCTGTGGCAAATGATCAAGTGTTATACGAGTCGAGGGCTTCTAGTTTCCCTGTTTCAGAACAACAACAACAAAAAAGTCCGCTCGCACGTTCACTGGAGAAGATGAAAACTGAAATCCCGGAGCCCAGAGCCTAAGCGAAAACGTGACGGGCCTCTTTTAACCCAGGCCCAAGCTGCGGCCCAGCGGAAACCAATGAAAATCGTAAAAAAAGAACGTTACTCATACGCCACGTGCAACGCAGCGGGAACAGTGGTGCAGGAAAATGCTGGAATCGGCCATTGCCGATGGAAAACTTTAAAAGGGCAAGGGAAATTCAATACTGGTGTGACACCGAAACTTTTACCAATTGGGTTCCCAACGAAAAGCTAATAATTCTGATGCAGACATTTGGTTTATTTACATATAAAGCTGCCGCTTAATGCATTAAGTTTCACAAATCTATTAGAATTGTTTCGAAATTTGTGGCTTAACGCAATAATGTTGTCTTTGCCTGAATTAAAGCAGAATTAAATTATACAATTAAAATGTAATTGCAATACGCAGTATACCTTATAATCCTTATTATACTGCGCTCTTAAATTATTTGCATTTTTATTCGATTTCCTATCGTAACATATTTAATTAAGTGATTTCTGCCTTTTTATACCCGTTACTCGTAGATTCTATTTTAAATAGAAGCTAAACCTACAATTATTAAAGAACTGAAAGATCTGAAAGTGTTTTTGTCTTATTACTTTTATTTGAATTATCATTTCCTTAGAATTATCCCAGATTGTCTCTGAATGTACTTACATAACGTAATGTAGTAGACTTCGATTCTAAGAAGCTAATGGTTTTGCCCATCAAATGCTGTCCAAAAGTTCCAAAATTGAATTAGGGACGATAAAATTGAATTTTTTTCGGCCCCCAAAAAACTGATAACTTGAAGTATAACATTTTCCGCAATTTAAGAGGTTTTAATTCGGAATCCGAGTCTGAAGCCAGTGTGCGGTGTATGGCGGCAGCTGTGAGGGCAACAAAAGCTCGCACACTAGACAAAAAAGAAGAAGAGCGCCGAAAACACACACATGCACACACATTGAGGGAGAACTATAAAAAATCTGGCTGTGGATGGTTTTTTGTTTGGCCAGCCACACGTCGTGGTTATAAATTATTTTTTTTTTGCTGCTCCTGCCGGCTTCTTGGTGGCGAGGCGCCCCTAAGTTTGGCTCTGGCCATCTTTCGCATTTGTTTGGCCGTAATTTGATTTGTGTGGCAGGCGGCGTCGCCATCGCACTTAGCCGTATTGCCCCCATTGCCCGTCATCCCAAAACCGCCGCTACTCACCGCTTCCTCTGCCGCTCCGCCAATGCGATGTGCACGGGCACGTCCACGTAGAGGTCCTCCAGGTCGTCGATGTCCTTGAGCATCTTGCGGTACCGCTGCAGCGAAGGACACTTCTGCGGCGGCACTGGCGTCGCCTTAACCGCTGGCATTGGAGCGTTGGAGTCCGGATTCAAAGGCGGCTGCAGCAGCTCCGTGGAGTCCAGGATGATGCGATTGCTGGCCAGCGGCAAGTGGGAGATCTCCGCAAGGAGCGACGGGCTGAGCAGGAGCAGCAGCAGCAGCTCCACTCCTGGCAACATGATTTCCTGGATTTTGGTTCACTTTTTGTTTAACTTTTCACTGATATTGTTCTTTTGATGGGTGCAACACAACCTTTGAGTGCGTGTTCTGTGGTTTAATTGACCGAAAGTTTTTTTATTAATAATTGATTTCTTATTGGGGCACTTCGATCTCCATAACATACAATTTTTTACTGCAATTAAATACATTCACCGTTCAGCAAATTCGATTTATTTCTTGTTTGACGCATGTTCATAAATTGGAGGAAAATTTGATTGCAAACCAATATCAATCAAATTGATTTACTCAGTTTGTTATAATTAATAAGCACTTGGTCCTAAACCTAAATTCTAGCCCCCAATTTATAGCTCTATTTTAATTTAGTCTATAAAGTTATTTTGGAAAATGGTTACAGGCTATGGGTTATCCTAATTATTTTACTAACTACTAACTATTTCGGTTTATAAAACGTGCCTCAACTTTGCTCCTTATTTTAAAAGTATCTCCTGTTAGCTTAGTAAATAGAGGTGAGTGAACTATTAAGCTAATTTTAGAGCAATATTAAATAAACTCTTAAAGTTATTCCTTGTGAGAATAAGAACAACGAGAAACTTTTAAAGCCGGTAAACGTAATAGTACGAAATGCCGAGTTTCAAATTAAGTTGGCTAGCTTAATTTCCTTCTCTATTTTTCTTTCATTTATTGCTGAAAATTCCTGAAAATTAATATACTATATCAGCGCTCTACTTTAACAGATTGTCTGTGTTTCTTTTCGCAAATTGTGTTATAAAGGAAGCTTTATAAATGCGTTGGGATACAAAATGTGATGGCTTCGGCCAACGTTTAATGTCCTGCCTCCCCTGAAAAAACTGCGTTTCGGTTCTAATCCGTAAATCCGAAAATCCCGAAGTACGAAGCCTTCGCAACGTCGTAACTTCCCCCTCGTTTCATCTCCTGATTTTCTGTCCTCCGCACAATTAAGGCCTGTCAAACCTTTGACACACGTCGCCTGCCGTCTTTGTCCCTCTTCCCCAAAAACTCCCACTCCCACTCCCCCGCCACCCACTTTTCTTTTTCCACTTCTTTGGCCCGCCGTAATATGGCCAAAAAACAAAAAAACAAATTTTTTTTTAGGGGGAGTAACGTTGTGCGTCGGCTCTTCTCTTCGGTACGCGTTCTTCCCTTTGATTCTTTGCCTGTTTTGGGGGCGCCCAATTAATTGGGGGCTGCAGTGAATCGATTCTCGGAACTGTTAGATTTGCTAATTGCTGCTGCCCGCTGACCTTTCCCTCGGGCTCCCCTTTTAATTAAAGTTCTCCGAATTTGCGTGTGCCGCAACAATTGGCCAGTGGGCGTGGAAATGGGGGGGTGGCAGAGAGGCGGGAAGGCGGGGCTGAAACACCACCTGTGGCTGAGCACGAGCAATTAGCCGATGGCCCACGCACGAGCACTCTTACTTTTGCGAGAAAACACTTTTCATAAATTCGTATTTTGATTTGTGGTCGATGCACGCATAGTTGGGATTCTTTTAGCGGGCTTTTTGCCGGGTTTCCCTATCGCTCCGTACACCACCGGCACACACAGCCCGTCCGTATTTTCCACTCGGAGCACACGCGACACGTTTCCCGGGTACGGAAGTTGCTTCTTGGCCGCTGTTTCCGTCGGCGCTTCTCGTCGTCGTCCGTTTGCCTTGACGTGCAAACGCAAAATGCCCGAGAGTCGTGCGCAAAGAAAGCCAAAAAGCCCGAGCGTCGAGAGCAAGAAGCGACTGCGCCGCCGACGGCGACGTCGACGGAGGCAGCGGCGGCGGCAGAGGCAGCGACGCCGGCAGATGCCAAGGAACGAAGAAGGCCCCAACTAAATCCCGAAGACGGCCCGAAGTCTCCCCCACACGCACACACACACAGAAATCCCGAAAAAAAAGGCAAGAAAGAACGGCAAAGTCGAGGGCCACGACTTTCAGATACCCGCTAGTCACAGTCGTAATGCCAAATGTATTGCATACTTTCAGGCGTTGAGTGCCATTTAAGGTCACCTATTGCAATATGGTTAGATTTCGGGGACTTTGTTGTATGAAAATAGACTTTTACAATACAAATCTTCTCCTGATTTAATAAGCATTTACATACAGGTCTTGATACAGAGTTTTAATATGAAATATATTCTAATAAATAGGTTACATTTAAAATGATCAGATTTTGTCAATACAAACTTTACTTACACCAAATTATCCGCCTTAAAAACTTTTTTTTTTGCGTTTTAAAATAAGATATGTAAGTTGTTGTTGATACTAAATTATATTCTCCATTTCCGTACCTTTTAAATTGTTTATTCCATAAAATTGAATGAAGATTTTATTTTGGCCACCACAAACTCATCCCAATAATCAGAATACCTCATTTAATCTACGAGTAGCGGGTATAAAAATAAGAAAAACAATGCATACACTTTTTGCTCTCCCTTAATTAATGCCTTTGCTTTGGGCCTGCCCCATTGATGGCTTGTGTTGTTTTTTGTCGCGCCAACATTTTTGATTTTTGAATTTCGTTTTCAATGAAAACCAGAACAGAAGAAGAACAAGAGCCCAGAATCAGTGGAATAACATGATGTGCGTTGATTTTTTATGTGCCGCACGTGACTTTCGGTGGAAACATTGAGCGCCACTCGGCCGCGTCTTGGCTACAACCCTCTCTGCCCCTCCCCCCCCTTGGATTGCAAAGGGGGAATGGGGATCCCCCGAAAGCCATCCGCATGCAAAGTGCCCCCACATGAAATCGGAGCTGGCCGAAACACGGAAGATAAACATTAGATCCGAGTGGCAAAGGCGACGGTGTGGATGCAACATGCGATGGGGCGATGAAGCGATGCCTTGGAAACGCTTTGACAGCCGAGTGTTTGCCGATTCGAGTGCATGTGCAGCTGGGATTGCGATTTACATGCACCCCAAGCGATTAAAGCTATTTTGGGCCACCGGTCGCAGCTGTATCAGTTACTAAGCAAGGACTAGTGCGGAACCACTCCAAATTTGGGGGATTAAATCACTAAGTAACATGGTGGTGGGGTAAATAATTCCACCTTTGTGCCTTGGTTTATAAAAAAGGGATGGATGTTTAATTGAGTTTCCAGAAAACCTAACAAAAACTACTTGTTTTTATATTTAAGCTCTAACTATTCATTATATTTAATTTAAGGAATTTTTTAAACGGAAGTAATTGTTTTAAGAGTGTAGTTTTGTTAATAGCTTTTCGATAAATATATCTATAAATTCTAGATAATATAAGTGCATAACTTCCAAGTACGAAAGACCTATTGTTTTTTATTAAAAAGAAACTATTTCTTGTCAAGCTCAAAAATATTTTAAAATTGCTTCAGTTCATATTTCGAATACATATAATGATCTAAAATATATCACAATAAAAGCAAGTTAAGGTTGCAAACAATTCATATAAAAACATTCGCTTTACTTGTATAGTTCTCATTTGTCAAACATTTGTTGGTGGTTCCTGTTTTGCAATTTAAGATGTAACGGAACCGAAACCTCATTAACGTCAGCTCAAATTTGTTATGAAATTTTTGCTGGCAACATTATGCATTTTGCTGATATAAACAAATTAGTTTTTGCTGTGCTTTACCTTTTTCCCCGCTGACTTCCCAGGGATTTGTCTGGCTTCACCTGTGTATTGCGTTGTGTTTATGTTTGTGTGAATAGGGGGGGTTTTCCCGGAATTCTGTCAGCCCAAAGCGAGTGAAAAAAGCCAAGTAAAACAACATTTTTGCACTGTGACAGGAAGGAAATGAGTTGCGTCTGGCCGTAGCGTAGCAACAAATTAACAGCAAATTAGTTAGAAAAGCAGCCAGCAGTTTTAGTGACTTAATCAGTGGCAGTTTGCAGCAGGAGGGGATGGGGATTCGGGGGCAAGGGGACCAGAAGCTATCAAGAGTTGACAACGGCCAACCTTGAAGGCGCCCCTGCAGCGCATTTCTCAAGGATCCGCATCCCCGATTCCCCCATCATCCACATCCACATCCATCCATCCCCCGCCCTCAGTTCCAATCTCATGCATAATGCAGGCCGCTGCCCGCCTGTCAAAGGGATTCTGTCCGGAGTAGTCTGTCCATTCCCCCAACCCATTCCAATTCCATGACGCTGATGGTGGCCCAGCGTCGGCGTTGCATTTTCAACAAATTAATTATTGGCGAGGAGGTGGAACAAGTCACTTAGCTGCCGAGTTGAATATGCCCCAGTTCCAAGACGATCGAACGATAAGTTAGCAGGAGCCTTAAAGATTTTTGATAGCGAATTTATTATACATTATAAAAATCATTTACTGAAATTGAACATTTCAATTTGTTTTCGAGAAACTAAAATAAAAGAGTTTTTATTGTTTACAATGAACAGGCCAACCTAAATTGTAATTTAAATATAATTTAAATATTTTTTCAATTAAGCCCTTTTAATTGAAATACACAATCATAAAATTGAATCTTTTATGTCCTTGTTTGACAACCTTTATACATTTCAACTATTTTTGTCCAGCCATAAAATACCGAAAAATATTTGATTGATTTCCTTTAAATTGCTGACATACCAGTAAATGCCGCGTGAATCAAATTGAGTGCATTTTGCTGTTGACACAATACTTCAGCTGCTCCATTTGTGTAACGATAGAGTCAACACGCCGCTCCCGACAATCGATCAGCGATTTGCGACTGCCAAACTGGGGAACTTGGTAACTGGGAGGAACTGAGAACTGACAGACTGACAAACTGACAAACTGACGGACTGCCGAACATCCTGGCATTTTGGCATTCTGGCATTCAGCACCATTGACTGAACTTATTGGAACAACATTTTTGCCTCACACTCGCACTTCATCAACGCAAAATGATTGGCATGCCAACGTATAGCCAAAGCGGTAGCTATATAGCTGAAAACTGAAGATGAGGGTAGCAGGGTAGCAGGGTGGGATGGTAGGATGGTAGGAGGGGGAAGGGCACTGAAACGGCAACAATAAATGCGGCAACGTTGGCGGCGAAAGCCTCCGACATGTGTAAAGGAATCGTTTAAAATAAATGACAGGCGAGCCCCCGTTTCCCGATCCCCGCCGTTTCCCGACATGTCGAAAACCCTACTCCCGCAAAGAGTCCCCTGGCTGCATAATTACCCCCAGAGCGGAGCACACGGCAGATCACAATAATCAATACGGCCAGGCCAAGAAGCAGGCGGTGGAGCATGGGGGGGGCAGGAGGGACAGGAGCGGACCTGGCCGAGTTTTTGTTGTTGCTCCTCCTTCTCGAGGAACTGGCGTGTGTGGTCCGGCTTTTCGTTTTTTACATGTTTTCGGTGGCTTTGGCTTCGTTTGAACTTGGGCGCTACTCGCTGCCTGGGAGCTAGATTATTTGTTTACACGCATCTGCAAATCGAACCACTAGGGATGGATACCAGAATGCTAATGCGTGGGCTCTATGCGAAAAATACGAAACACTATAGCTAAAAGCTGAATTAAAGCTCTGAAAAAAATTAACAATATTCCCAAATAGATCTCCATTCAGCTTAAGTATTTTAAAAGTCAACGATTTTGAAGGTCATAAAAAATAGTAAATAAATTAGAGCTCGATAGCCTCATTAATTACTTTTGTATCGTCTGTATCTAAAGTGAAAGCCATTAATTAGGCCAAAAAAATTGATGAAACCTTTAATTGTTTTTTAGCTATGAAATTTAAATGAATTGATTTAGAAAATAAATTAACACATTTGAGCTCAATTTATAAACATTAAGAACGAAAAGCAATAGGAATAAAAAGAATAAAGAAAGACGACGGCCGAGAAAATCCTGTTATTGGACCAATAATCACGATCCCTATAAATCCAAAGAAAATCTCTTATCTTAAATCATAGTGAATAAAATGGGAATTGTTAATATAGAAAATCAAGGTTTTCTTTGCTCAAGATTCTGATTCGCTAATTCTGAGAAAATCTTTAGCAAAAACACAAAAAATCAGAAATCCCCTTAATTATTGCTTTTATTTAATGTTAAAAATTCTAGTTATTGGAGATTTTTAAGCAAATCTTTGTTTGGAGATTTTATTTATGAAACTCTGCATTTTTGCGCTATTTAAGTCAAAATCCGCAGCATAATCCATCCCTCGTTCAGTGAATTATCATGCCAACTCCAAGACGGCAGAGTAAAAAAAGGAGACGCTCAAGTTTTTAGCACCTTACAACACCTTTGAATGAAAAACTTTGCCGCTGGCCGAGGAAGGCTCAAACACCTGGATCTTTGGCTTGGACAAATTGCCACCACACCCCCGTCCCCTCTGCCACCCCACCCAACCATGTTGATTGACAACGAAGGCGGGGGGCGTGGCTCTGGCAAAATCAAAAACTTGCAAAACTTTCGGCTTATCCCTTATGCCCAAGTGACAGCCCAGTGAAAATTGTCAACTTGGCACGCATTTTATTAAATGAAAGAATTTTCTTTGTAGCCTTAGCTACAGTTGGTCGTGAAAAGGAGGAGGGGGCGGTGGGGGGAAAATGGGAGGCTGCTGTTTCTGCTGTCAAACTTACGCAAAACAAATCGGAAAAGGCCAACTCACACTCGCCCAGGGGGAAAAATAAAAGAAAAAAGAGCTCTTTCTCCGTTTCTCTGCCAGCGACAAAGTGGAAATTTTTTAATTGCATTTTTGCCAACTGTCGCAGCGGATTATTGGCAAGCAATTCATTCCACTGGAAATTGCAGCGGAAAATCTTTTCGCATCGCCAACACAAAAGTTGCATTAGGCTCCGTCTCTTTTTCTTCCTGAAAAGCGGAATGAATTTAACGTAGAATTGTGCATTTGCCTTGAGCGAACCATTGTACATTTTCAAACGTTTTTCCTCTCGTTTTGTTTTTTGTGAAAGCAAAGGATATTGCTACTTATGCTAATGATGAAATGAAGGCAGGAGAGTAAGGGCAAAGTGGGCGATAAGGCATTGCCTTTTCAATTGCTTGCTTTTGAATAATTTCAGTTGAAATCAAGAATGACTCTGTAATCCAGTTAGGTGCAAGAACTTACTTTTGCAGTAATTCACGAAAATATTTCCTTTTCTTTGGCGCTCAGATTTTCGAATAGTTTATTTAAATTGTTCATATAGAAATCAGAAATGTCTGAGAAATCCAATTACATTGTAAAACTTACTTTGCACAATTTATGAAACATTTACAAAACTGCAATCTCGTTGCATGTCCCTAGGTCATCTCTCAGATATTTATGCGCAAGTTTACCAAATTCCCTCAAATCTGCAGTTGAAATTGTATCTTGCATCAAAGAAACTTTTGCTTTCGTTTCAAGATTACTTTATTTTCAAGTTTCGTGCCAAATTAAAAGCCAAACACTTGCCAACACACAAAAACTGATGCCAACAAAACCAACAAAAAATCGAAAACTTTTCTTATCTTCCTGTTTTTTTTTGTTGTTGTCATGCTGACAATGTAAACAATTTAATTCGCTTGTTGTTAATGATATTTCCTGATTGTTGTGCATAAACAATGCAAAACTTTAATGGTAGTTTTACATATTTTAATTCTGATGTCTGCCAGATATACACACCTATAAGAAATCAATACTCAAACCAATATACGTTTATTTATGTGTTTCTGGTTCGTTTTTTTTTTGTATTTCTCAACTTGTTCACCGCTGTTTTTTTTACGTTTTGGCTTAAACGTTTCGGCCGCCTGTCATGCGATGAAAGAGCTTTCTGGGCTCATGTTATGCGTCGCCACCCAGAAGCTCAAGTTTATAAGAGCCTACATATTCCATCATCATCATTATCGATGCGCCACCATCATGATCATCGTTGTCCGCCGTCCGAGAAACTTCCTCGATAAGTTGTGGCAATCGAGTTCCGAAACCCGGTGAAAAGGGACAACCCCCATAACGATCATCATCAGCATCAGCATCATCATCATTGCGTTCGATGGGGGCCAAAAAGAAAATAAATAAAAATACTAAAAACAACACCCGACCAAATGATCATGATCGATGCGAATGCTGGCAATAGGAACACACACTGGCCCAAAGGCAAAACGGCGTCTGCGTTTGATTTGTTTGCTGCCGATGCCGCTGATTCTGATTCTGGGCTGCTCCCGATGCTCCTGGATGCTCCTGCTGCCACTGGCCATTAAAAGTACAATGACCAGAGAAAAATAACGTTATTAAGCCATCCGCTGGCACGAACAACAACAGCAACAACAACAACAGCAACAGCAGCAGGGGAAAAACCTACAAAAACCCTCGGAATCGGGATCAAAACAAAGAAACCGAGAATTGGCCCAAAACACACACGCAATGTGAGGACTCCTTGGATTTATAGAATACCCATTAATAAATGGGATAAAGGGATATCTGTGATGTTATCCAATTTATAATCTGTAACACTCCTTTTTATATTGTTTTTATAAATATACATATATACTACAAAATATAACACATGTTTTTATTGTATTTAATTTAATTAAATATCTTTAAAAATAAATTGGCATATATAATATATAAAGTTTTAAAAATAAACCTTACTTTTATGTGAACAAAAACTAAAGAGTATCTTAAAGTCTAAACTCCGGTATAAAACCAAGTATTTTCAGGGTTTTTTTAACATTCAAACACGATCGAAAGCGAAAACGTTGGAGGTCCGCCTTGCGTAAATAAAACGCAGGAGCAACAAAGCCTTAGATTTTGAACTTCCAATTCATTCTCGTTCGGAATTTGGCTTTATTCTTGGTTGGCCTAACTGTTTATCACATGAAAGGTCCAACTAATTGGCTTGGGTCTTGCTTTTTGATTTGGGTTTCTGCTTTAGAACCTTTGATTAGAGTTTTCGAGCATATGAAATAACTCTAATTAGTTTAATTGGTGTTATTTAATTTGATTATTTGCTAAATGAGCAAATATGTTATAATTGTTATTCTTACTATGCTTTTTAATGTTTTATTGGACCCCCCGCAAAGTTCGAAAACTACCAAACCACAATACTTTTAACTAACTATAAGAAAATATTAAAATTCTTTAATTTGTGTTTTACGAACTTCAAAATGAATGAAATGTTATATTTTGACCTTGTTTTTCGCAGATTGTTGGGATTGTTGGATTTTATTTGTGTTTTAATCTGGTCAAGCCACAGAAATGAACTTTTATAAAGTTTTAGCCACTTTAACCAGTTACTTAACATCACTACGCGCTCTTTAAAGTTTTTAGCCATCGAAGAGATGTGCAGTCAACTCAATTTCCATTAAATTTTCAGTTTGGTAATTGCAGGCAGTCAACTGCGAAACGGCTAAATTGGTTACCCTTATGTCGCTTTGTCTCTGGCTTAAAATTGATTGAAATTATCAGCTTTGGTTTTTGGCATGCCGCTGTCTCTGTCTCCCCAACATCCTGCCACGCCCCCTGCCGCATGCCGCCCACCGCCCACTTTTGGCTCTCGGTTTCAGTGTGTGCAACGTTAAATGGGTTAAACGAGGCAATGTGTCGTCGTTGTCGACATTTGCCAAAAAGGCTTACGCTTGTTACTTAATTGGATTTGGTTTAAGCTACAAAATTACAGCCAACATTGCTCACAATAACAATAAAGTTGTAGTTAAATTGCTTCCATTTATGTGGCCAGTGTAGACGAGAGTGTGTAATGAAATGATTGCCCCGAATCTGTGGCAGTTGCGCTTATCGCAGTCACACAGTCCCATAGATTTTCTGGCAATGAAGCCTGTCAGAAATCCAGCAAAAGAGCCTCAAAACTGCACATTGTAATTAGCCATGGCAGCAATCGTATCTGCAAAATGCCAAAAATTAAACGCTTCGCTGGCAGAAAACAAAGCCAGTCAAATGAGTGAATATTTTAGAAATACTATCAGTCAAGAGCATTATATTATGTATTAGAATTGGCAAATAGCAGTTTGGCATAAGGTCCTTGCAGCAAAGTTAACTTGAATGACAGGCGATGGTAATCCTTGAACTTCAATCACTTGGTCATTAAAAGGACTGAAATAATTTAAATAAATAATAATTTCCAAAACAGATATCATTAATTTATGCAGTTAATTATTTGAAACAGGAAATCCCCTTTACATAAATGAAATAAATTAGTATTTACAAATTATCTTAATACCTAAGGCTATTAATTTATTATGTTTTGTAAAGTTAAAGGTAAGCGTGCAGACATTTAAGCCTGATAACTTCAAGTGTAATAAACAAATAATTTGCAAGCAATGTCTTAATGAGCCAGCTTTTGTATTCATTTTATTTTGAAGCCACTGATGAAATGATAAATTCGGAGGTAAATGCAAACTGAAATGGTAACCTCAGTCTGGTGAGGTCGGAGAACTGCCAAGTGCCGGTTTGGTTAATGGCTCCTGCTCTGCCGAACAGGAATACTTCATTCCTGGAATGCTTGCCATTCAAATGGCAAAACTAATGCCGCTTGAAGCGAGCTGAAGATTTCTGACATGCCTTTTACATTTCCAACAAGGATCTCCCCTCCCCATTTCGACTCCTCCCTGACTTCCGCGGCCAACTTAGGAGTTTTGGGACGACCTCCTGGCACCATGTTGGCAACTCGGCCGTCAGTCTGTCATATTTCTAAGACTTATAAAATATATTCACATTCTGGCCATACATACATATATATTGTGTATGTATTTCTAACTGGGCTCCCTGCTCGCCTTTTGTTTTGTGCGTTTTTAGTCGTGTGTTTTGTTTCGTTTTGTTTTTCCCTCGCTGTGGCAACATATTTCACTGCATAATTTCCTAGCTGATGTGACTGTTGTTGCCCTCTTCTACTCGCAACGCATGCAAATGACAACAGCAACATCACGAGCGGCAAAAACAAGCAACACTAAAAAAGTTGACAAGGGGCAAGCCGCAACAAACGTCTAACTGACAGTTGTCGTTGGGTCCCACTATCTATAAAATATTCCAGAAGGTATATCGAATATTATCGAAAAATAACAGTGAGTTATAAATGGGATGTCGATTGGAATCTGTTTTAGAAATATTTCCCTAAATACATTAACATTTACATAAAACTAGGGCATCAAATGTTTATTTAGGCAAATTAAACTTGTATTTTTAAAGATTTATTTAAAAAATTTGTTATTTTGTTTTGAATTCCTTGCAACTCCAGTTCATGTTCAATAAAATACCTTTATAAATTAAAATTAAGGACTTAGTTTCTCTGCAATATACATGAAATAGAGAAGTTTAATTTTCTGATTTACTTAAAATAAAAACAAATTACTATAAATACTTAAGTCGTCGAACTATAAACATATACAAACCTTTATTCTCCTTAAGGCTTTGATAATAATAACCTAAATTAAAGTTTTTAATGAATTCATAAATATACATTACAAATATTTCAAGCACTTTTAAACCTACAGGATACAAAATAGTTGCTATTCCTAGAAAACCTGTCGCCTGGCAACCATTTTTTCAGCTCTGTGCTTGGCTTGTTATCATTTTTTAATAACATTGTTGCGCACAGCGGTAAAATTTGCATAAAACACACAGCGGGCGACTGGCGACGGGACGGCAAATGGATGGAGAGCGGCTGAGGGAATCGGGAATGGGACTGAGACTGCGACTGAGACGGGGACTGAGGGGGGGATGAGGATCCATGGGGACAGCGGCGACGGCGGACAACATGTGGTATGAGTAATTTCTGGCTTAAGCACAAGACAACGGCACGAGCGTGCTTTATGATTGCGAGTGTGTGTGTGTGTGTGGGAATGACGCGATGGAATAAAACAATTTTCATACAAATTCCGTGCATTTGCATAAATTTCATGCACTCCGGACGTGGCGATGTCGTCATTTTCATTTTCATCTACTTAGCAAAGTGCGGTGCGATACGAGTAACTGGTATGGGGGCGTGGCGGCAGGTGGGCGTGGCTGATGAAGGCATCGGAGCATGACATTTAAACCGACGCGTATATAGGGTATCTGTGGCCCATTTCCCAGGACATCCTCTTTCACACGCCTGTAAAAGTTTGCGGCACAACTTTTTGTCGCTTTGGCAATAATCATAAAATTTCACTGCATATGAAACAAAAAACCATAAAAGCGGTACAAAAAAGGGAGCAGAAGAAACGTGATTGCAGCATAAAAGCGTCATTTACATGCCGTTGTCGTTGTCGCTGCACTTGCATCACTCTCATCGCATCCTGTCGTCCTGTCGTCCTGCCGTCCTAAGGTCCTGCTGTCCCACCATCCGAATGTCCTGGAGTCCTGCCATCGTCGTCCTGGTCCATTTGCGCATGCGTCGCAAACTTTTCCGTTTGCCATTTTCCGCCTCAATAGTTCCCAGTGTTTTTCCCCCGCCCCGCCCCACGGCTTTATTGAGGTTTTGTTTAAGCTTTTAGCGTAGTTTCCATTTTTTGGGTACATTTTTCGGGGTGGGGGAAGAAGGGGGGGGGGCGCCCACCCAGCTACCCATTCCATTCCATTTGGCCAAAAAAAGTTTTTTCGGTTCTGTGTTTGGCCGGCAGCATTTTTGCAATTAGGCAACTGTTCTATACGAGTACATTTCTTTTTTGCTTTTCTTTTAGTTTGCCAAATGCAATGGAACTTTTCATTTTCGGCCACAGTTGCAAAGTTTTCATTGCTAACAGCATTCGACACACACTCACACACACACTCACACTCACACACACACACACAGAGGGACAGAAATTGGTGCGTAATTGAGACCGAATGTAAAAGCGGACTTTGGGAGGCAGTCATAACAGCCTTTTGAGCTGCTTTTTTATTTGGAACAATTTGAAGAGGAATATTTATTAAATTATGAGTGGAAATTTGCATGGGAAAAATTATTTAATTGGATATGGTATTTTTTATTGGTGTTCCAGACGAACATTTTATTTGATAACGCTCGAAATGGGAAAAACTTAATGGACTCCTATCTCAGGGTTTTAATTCCAAAAGGGGACTTTATTGAAATTAGTATGGGTTGTACAGAAGGATTTTCCAGACTTATTAGCATAGACTCGCTCTGAAAAGTATGCTATCTAAAATAATGTAACAAACATCGTTTTTCCGGAAGAAATTATCATATCAAATCATTAGATTCAAAAATTAAACAAAAAATTTAAATCAACTTTAATAATAGCAATATGGGGTATTTTCATTCATTTATGAGACATTTATATTCCGATAAAATTAGGTTGAACAAAAGTATTAGATTGATTTCTGAGCTACAAATTGCTTATAAAAGCATTAAGCAAGTTAATCTCCAATAATTTTCCAATGTTTTAAAGGTTTAAATGCCTTAATCTCAGTTATGAACAAGCCATTAATCCCTCGCCCACCTGCAGTTAGACATCTACAGATGTAGACAAACTCATATCGGCCTTTGTAATCTATTTGCTTGTTGTTGGCACTTCATTCCATTTAACGCTAAGCAAGCGGAAGCCTCATCAATATGATGGTCGTGTCGCATTATCAAACGTATTTATTTGGCAAACAGCAAGATGTAAGCAGAAACAAGACGCCGGCAAAGCTCGAGCATAAAGATAAACTAAGACGTTCTTATCGCCCGAGATGAAAGCGACGAAAAATGGCAAAGGAATTGCCGAAGGCACACACGCACACACACACACATGGACACAGAAGGACATTCAGAGGAAGAAGAAAAGGAGGTGGACATTGTGGATACAAAAATATTGGCCACGTTGACAGCTTAACGTACATAATTAATGTGACAATCTAAGGGAATGCGTGTGTCCGGGTGTGCGAACATTAATATATGGGCATTGGGCCAGATAAACATGTTGCCAAAATGATCAGCCCGGGCACACATACTGGCCCACAAATGACGGGGCCGACATTAATTACAGCCTGGCTGCCTTTTTGGCCAACTGCTCAACTAAAACCGCCAACTCATTAAAGGAGCGCTCATCTTGGCCGCAGCCAACTGGGCGTATGCGTGACGCTTGCTAAATAAATTGAGAGACAAACAACAGACATTAAAAGTTTTTATTGTCCAAATGCGTTCTCACCAAAAATATATAAATGCGCACATCCGCACACGAGACGGCCCAGCATCCTCGGCAACAAAAAGCATTAAATTACTTTATAATCCGTTTATAGCTTTGCCCGGAAGTGGTCCAGACACAAGCAAACGAACAAACAAACAGACAAACAAACAAACAAACAAGCAAACGAACGGACAAACACTGGCAAACACTCACCAACCTCCCCTTGGGAGGCCAACTCAACAGCATAATCAAATCAAAGATTACGTTGAAACATTGAAATTACGTCTAGAGCAGAAAGCACTCATAGTCATAGACACTACCACACACAAGCCACACACACACACACACACACACACACACACACATCCATACACAGGAACACATAGACATGCCTCTTCATTCCATATCCTTGTTGGCCGAAATTAAAATGTTTTTTCAACTGCTCTTGCAACATTTTGATACTCACGATACGGGCTTTGGTATATGGAAGAATATTTTGTCAGAGCATTCCCGTTTGTTTTATTAAAAAATTTATTTTTTCACAATATTTAAAATAAATAAAATATTGTATGCTTTAAAAAATAAAGGTAAATTCAATCTCACAAGCTTGAATACCTTCTACCAAATAACTGGGTTAGAAAAAAATAAGAACCATAATTTTTGTTACCAAAAATCAGCTTTAGAATTATCCAAAGATTTTTGTTTAAAATCCTGAATGCAATTATATAATGATATCTTAGACATATATATATTTTGACTCAATCTAACTCAACTATTGAAAGTAGCTTAGATTACATTCCATTAGTGTTGAAAATTAGATTTTTAGTAGCTTTTCAAAATCACATTTAATACAACTAATTGCTTTTCAGAAGCGGATTAAACCAGGCTAAATATAATTTATAGTAAATTACTTATATCGCACCCCGACAACATAAAACATTCCCATAACCCTAAGAAATAGTTTCTTAATCGCTTTTGTAAAAGACAATTATTGCATTTAATTGCTTTTCATAAGCCCAATGAAACCCAGTTTTGGTACCCATTACCACTCGAGTATTCCCCCGTCGAGAACCGAAAAATTCGCAGCCTAACGTGAGGCGTCACTCGGCAGCCGCACAAACAATTACAAACACAAAACGAGAGGCTGTACAACTTTGACCCTGGGAAACGTAAACAGCAAGAACTACGGAACTATGGAGCACAGAAAAAAGTAGAAAAAAAAACAAAAACCGGGGGAAGACCGTAATAACTTTGCTTCATTCATGCACACAAGGTGATTCATGTTCGAAGGACTCGGCCTGCGCACTCTCTCTTTCGCTCGGCTCTCCCCATCTCTTTCGTCCCGTATCCCTGTCCCGCTCTCTTTCGAAAAGCTGACAACCCTGCTGAGCGCACATTTCCAAAGCAAAAGCCATGGCTTTTATCAGTTGGCTCGCTGACTTTGTCCTGTGAACTTCGTCGCGCTGAGAAGTCCTTCGAAATTTTCACAATTTCCCTTTTTTGGTGTGAGTGCTACGTATTTTGAGCGCCCGTGTGCGTGTGTATGTGTGTGTGTCTGTGTGAGGGCGCCAAGTTTTGTCGGTTAGACTTTAACCACCAGTAAACAACAACAAAACAGAGACATTCACCAAAAAAAAAAGAAAAAGAAAAGGGAAAGGACAAAGGACAATACAGCCTTCGGCCAAGGAAACCGCAATCAAAAATTGTAAACAAACTCTGGAAATTGAGAAAAATCAACAAAGGAAGACGACGCCGCCAAGTAGGCAACAATTCCGCTGCTAGCCAACATGGAAATGGACGTTAATCGCCCGACTGGCCGCCATGGCAGCCTAATGACCATTTCCGCCCGCTGCTCCAACAACAACGACAACGGCGCAGGGGCAACAAGGACATTGGCAGGAAGTGAGCCCACTTCCGGCCCGTCGCCGCCCAGCGGCTGTTGCGGCATCTTGGGCCGCCTCCTTTGTGTCAGCCGCCACAAAGCCACGCAATCGGTGGCAGGCAGCGATCCCTTTTCCCAGTTGCAACTGCAGCGCAAAGGAGCAGCAGCTGGTGCGGCAGCAACAACAGCTGCGACTTCCGGCCAACGAGGCCGTCGCACGCCGCAGGAGATCTACTTCGAAAGTCGCGGCAAGTCCTGCAAGAAGCTATTGAAATTCAATGGTAATTCCAACAAGGTGAGTGGCAGGACGGGGAATATCAATAGGTTTTCATGCTCAAATAAAAAATGGTGATTCTGCGAGATGCGCATGAAATCCCAGCTCGCAAATCACTTGCATTTAGTGGCTTCCATTGAGTTCAAGTGGAATAATCAAGGCTTTTTCTAGAATAGATTTTAGAATTCCCTTAGCTTATAACTATTTACTATCCTTCGCGAACTAGCTTAGAGCAGTACCTATTTACATGAGATTATAAATGAAAACCAGAATAATACCAAAGTTACTAAATAGTTACTGAGTTTAGCATCTATTATCATTTTGATTTTATTAATAATATACCTGATATAATATTTATTTGTGTTTCTAGGTGGCAATAAAAAAATTAATAAGTAACTGAGTGCGAATCATTGTAGAGTTTTTTATTATTTTTTAATTGCTTCCCAGATTCAATGATTCAATAATAAGAAACTTTACTTGAAGCTAGTTCTTAAAGGTAACCTATGCGTCAAACAAAGTAGAGACATAGTTCCCTTACTTTAGATCCTTATAAACAAGGACAAGTAGATAATTGATTTTAGGTTTGACCCAGTGCTGATGGAATATCTTTAGAAACTGGCGCAGAAACGCTATTTCGTTGTATAATAAAACACCTTAAGAGAATCCCAATGCTTATCGCATAATGGAACAATTCCCTTTCGAGCACATTGCAAACAATCCTAAAAGTGCATAAATTTTACAGTCTCCTGGTTACATTGTCATCCATTGCGAGGCAAAGACCCCAAAGCCGAAGCGCTGGCGCCAAAGTGCCATGGGCCATGAGCCATGAGCCATGAGCCACGAGCCACTCAACCGTAAGGTAGCCAATACCCTGGGGTCCTTTCTTCCCCCCTTTGTCTCTTCTCCCTCCCAATTATTATGCACGTGTGTTTGTGTGTGGGCCTTTGTTATAAATTTTGGAAAATTTGTAGCCAAAGCTGTGGAGTGAAGTTCGCTCGATTGCTACCGGTTTGTTTGGTTTTGGCCTAGGTAACAGGGAAAAGGGGAGACGGGAGAGGGGAGCTGGGAAAACGGGGCCAAAACACACAGTTATGCGAGTGTGCTTATGCCACTTTGCATATAAATCATTTGGCATTGTGGCAAGAGCGCAATGCGCTTATGAAATATTTCGTTTGTTTAATGCGCCAAAGGACAGCATTCCAATTCCGTTCCACTTTTTGCCCCGATCTCTCCAAATTCCCACTAATTAAAAACGTGCAAAAGAAAAGCCAATCAAACAGGTCGATGCACAACAATGGCTGTTTGTTTCTTCTATTCCAAAAACCCAGAAAAAGAGATGTTCAATTATGCCAGAGCACTGGACAAAAAAGAAGCTTTTCACTCTATGGAGCTTAGTCTAAGTGAAAATAATATTGATGTTTTGAGCCTTGAAATATACATACTCTTGTATAATTTATAAAGAAAAACTTGTCTTACTCCAAGAAATATGTTTAATATGTTTAATGTTAATTACATTTAAGTTAGAAATTTAAAAACATTACTCTATACTTACTTTAAATATTGAATACTATTCTTAAAAATGGAACATACTTTTTGTTATTTATTTGTTCATCCTAAACACAATTCATTTCAAAGTAAAATCTTATTAATTAAGAGAAAGACAATCTTTATTATAAGTTTTAATTCCAGATCATCATGTTCTGTAAAACAAAGTAGTTTAAAACAAAATAACAGCAATTATTATTTAAATACATAAGTAAGCATATATAGCCATGTATTACATACGTTGAACTTCTTTGTGGCCTCGAAGCTAAGGACAACTAGTCCTGATTTTAAGAGGGGTCACTCTCAATTCCCGAAATTGGCGTTCCCCCATTTTTTTTACTGCACGAGTGTGTGTGAGTCGGTTGCACACTTCACACAAACACACACTCTGCAATCTGCTGGGCATCACGCACTGAAGCGCAAGCAACAGGATGAATTTGTTAAACAACACGAACACGATGGATCTGCAGGAGCTCGAAGATTGGGCAGAATGGAATGGGCTGGGGTTACGGGTGCATGCGAGAGCGAGAAGTGAAAAATGAAAAACCCATTCGCCCTATCAAGTGACATCATCAATTTCAGTCTATTTTGCACACAGTCGACTTGTGGTCCTGGTCGTCCGGCTCCTGGTCCTTCTGCTCGTCCTGGCAGTGCAACAATGCCAAAGGACATTAACACCAATCCGTTGACAACGAGTCCAGGAGTCCATAGTTCAGAGGAACGATGGAGACATTCTGGACTCCCACTCCCGTAAAATTCAATTCGAAAAGCTTTACCCAGTCATTGAATCAACCGCTTTGAGCAGCCGAGTACCAAAGCACCTAGCTCTGTTCCTTTGATGAGCAATCTGATTACCCCCTAGTTTCGCCCTCAAAGGGTAGTTTACACTTCGTCCCCGCCATCGATTTTATAATGAAGCAATAGCTTAGGTAAAACAAAAACTGTTTACTGGCGGGGGTGTGAGAGCGGACAGAATAAATTGTACTGGGTTGCAACCACCCAAAAAAACGGAAATCAACCCTCAGATGAATGTACTTGTATATATATTTTTACGGATAATGTTGCAAGTGAAATCTGTCGAGTGAAGTTTACCCTCTTAACCGAATGCGATAATGCTGTAAGATATATTTACATTAACAGCAGAGTTTGTTGGGGGAAGGTGTCTCGAAAGTCAGGGAATACCTGGGCATATACGAATTGCTAATAAACCGATGAAGTTCAGTGTTAACCTAACCAGATAATTAAACGATATGCCACACTTACTTCAATATCAGAGCAACTTTAATGGCTATTACAATATCCTTTATGTCTTTATCATCACATTTAGTTTTAATCACCCATTTTTTATGCTGTATAATTAGTTTCACATGCACAAAGGCCAAAGCAATCAAGGACTGAGGGAACTCAAAGAGCGAAAGAGTATTATGAAAAAATGAACGACCTCTTGAAGCAAGGCGGAAGTGACTAGCCACTGTCCCCGCCCCCTTTCCAGCCCATTTCCCACCCCCCCTGAATGTCCTTGTAAGCTGCTGCCTGTCTGTGAGCATCGTTATGTCCTGGGTGTGTGTGTGTGTTTGTGTGTCTGCATACATATGCATAAAAGAGGAAGAAAATGCCATCAACATTGCAACGTTGTAATTGCCAACAGGCAATGAAGAGCCACAGCCAAAAGCAGCAGTTGGCGAAAGGGAGGATGGGAGGGGGGCGGGAAAAGCGCAGCAAACTGCCAACTGCCACATGTCCTGCCAGCTCAGCTCCAACTGAAAAAAAGGACCCTCCGCCTGGTCACTCACTTCTAACGAGGGTCACTTGTAAAATGTTCAATTAATCCAGGATACAAAACGAGTATTGTACTTAAACACTAAGCCTAATCGTTGTTTAAACTGGCTTTTAAAAATATTCATATTGTCTTGATCTAAGAAGTGGATCCAGCTATGATCGTATTCCTTTTTCTTTTGAAAAGGTTAAATTAAAATCAAAACAAGAGAGAACGCTATAGTCGGATGCCCCGACTATCAGATACCCGTTACTCAGGTAAAGGGAGTGCGAGGGAGATGGAGATAGAAACTTTGATCACGCATAACTTTTTAACGAATGGTCCGATTTGAAAAATTTCTTCTACATTTCGATAGGTATTGATAAACACAATAAAACTGCATTTTTACTTTTCCGAAATATTTAAATTTTTAAAATCGTATATAAGCGATTGTGGGCGTTAAAGGGGGCGTGGCACCTTTTTGAAACAAACTTGCGCTGCGTAGGAACTCCTAGAATCTGCATGCAAAATGCCAATCTTCTAGCTTTTATAGTTTCCGAGATCTCAGCGTTCATACGGACAGACAGACGGACAGACGGACAGACGGACAGACGGACAGACGGACAGACGGACAGACGGACATGGCTATATCGACTCGGCTAGTGACCCTGATCAAGAATATATATACTTTATAGGGTCGGAAACGCTTCCTTCTACCTGTTACATACTTTTGCACGAATACAATATACCCTTTTACTCTACGAGTAACGGGTATAATCAACACCTGCAAAAGATTGTATACCCAATATGACTGGGCATTAAAGGACATTCCTTTTTATATAAAGTTACAAAATACATTTATCGCAACAACAGAAAAGTAACGAAACTTAAATTATTCTTTTAATAGTTCTGTAACAGTAGGTCTAAAAAATTTCAGTCTGCAATAAGTAAAAGTCGATAAAAGTAAGGATTAATATGTCTGAATATTTATTACTTATTTTCCAATGGATATCAACCAATAAGGATAACAAACACACTACGGAATTAGGCCTATCATTAAATAAATTTATTAAAAGAGGTTAAACTTATACCAACTAAGGACTTAAGCTTATTAAATACTTTGGATATAGCTACATGCCATAGCTTTTCAGATCATTCGATATTTTTTCAAATTCTGGCTACTCCCTTTAAACTGGGTCGTGAATTTGTGAAACACTCCTTTCGCAGGATTTGTGCGTTGGGCCGACTGGTCTGTGCGACATTTTTAGCACACGGCTAATGTGTTTTGGCTGGCGCTGATGCTGCAGCAGTTCGCAGCTCTCAGTTTTTGAGCTGGATGCAGGACGTAGGACGCAGGACACAGGATTCAGGGACATCGGGACGGGGGGAGGGGATAACGAGGGGCTTTGCGGTCCACTACAAACTGCACTGACCGGACTGACTGATGAGCCGGCCGACTGAGTGTCGCCTCTGGTTTCGCTGTTTGCTGATTTGGCCAGCCCCAACTATTCATTATAATCAGGCCTGATTATGTCTGCCCAAAAGTTAAGCAGGCCAAGTCAATTTGCGAGTGTATTTATTTAACTGGCGGGCAAACGGGAAAAGCCAGAAGCCGGAAAGTTGAATGTGCTGTGTGTATAAAATAAAAAGTCATAAAACTGAACCGTTAATCCAAGTAGTTGAAACACAGACCCTTTTTTCTTCCTTTTCTTTTTTTTGCTGCCCAGCAGATGAAGCGGTTTGTTGGCCTTTATTTGGCTGCCGGGAGTTTCCCTTCCCTTACCATTTCCACTACCATTTCTTTTTTCATTGGCGATGACGATGACAAGGGTGCTTTGCCGCCTCACTGACTAAATAAAATTGGAATTTATTATCATGATTTGTAGCAAGAAGCGGCAGAGGCTCCTCCGCCCAGAGACAGCGGCAAAATGGAGGGCATGAAAAGCACAGCAGTGCCATTCCTCGTCATCAGATCCCAACTCTCTGACTCATCGTCGAATCCCGAACGAACGCCTAACCGAAAGTCATAGACTTAGATAAGTAAGCGGGGCGCACTCTTAAATTTATATGCCCTGGCAAAGATTTAAATCGCTCTGGTCAAAGTTGAAGGCAACGCCTACTCCCACAGACCCAAAGTGGGCGTGGCAGCTGCCGCAGAAGGCTTAACTGTGTGCAGTTTCTTGCTGGTTTATTAGGGTTTTCCCGCAAGCTGCTAAGGCGATTTGCTGCTATTCAAGCTGATGCAGCTGGCCACGGGTCGTATGCGCGATTTTGCTGACTGGTCCTGGGCTCTTTTGTGGTAAGTGGTGGGTTGTAGGTGGTAGCCTTTAGTCGGTAGTTGGTTAGTGGCAAGTGCCACTGGCAGCTTAAAGCTATCAATGAGCAACTGAGTGGCAGGTTTTCTAATTGCGGTGACTGCAACATGGCCGGCAAAGATTTATGTGCCCTCAGCCGACTTTAAACTGACTTGCTAACTTTTTGCTAAACATCTTATAGAATTTATATTGCTAAACATCTTAAAGTATTTGTACAAGCTAAGCTTGGAATAAATTTGTCACATTTTCTTGATAAAAAGTAATAGCTCAAGGCCACAAAAATTCCGAGACAGCAATGTCATTCAGGCAAATTAAAATCTTTCATCAATCCCAAAGTATTTAAGCCCTGCTCTACATTTGCAGTTGAATCTGGCCAAAAATACCTCCTGCCATCTTGGCCACTATTGTTAAGCTTCCTTGGGGAAGCTTACCTGCCTGGCATTTCTTGTTTAAACCACAGAGTGCTGTCATTTTGCAGTTGTAGCTACGAACTACAAGTGGAAATGGGAAAGGAAAATTCGTAGGTACATATATTTGTGGATGTCAATGTTTTTTTTCTGGAATTTCTTCATCTCCATGCCGTGTATTCAAAGTGCTCCAAAGGAAGGGCGGGGGGGATAAGCCAAAGTTGAAGTAGAAAATGCTGCGATGGAATGTGTAACTGCAGCCCACGCAATTTCATTTCACCTGTCAGCTCAATGTTGCAAAATAAAAACAAAAAACACAGGCTCCTGCAGACACCTACTTATTTTTGGATATATATAAACCAAAATGTTTCCTTTTTATTTTGGACCTGCAGGGGAGGGGGGCTTGGGGGCAAAGTTTTGGAAGCTGGCTAAGCTGCCGACTCTCTGGTGTCTGCTCTGCTGTGACAAATTGCGTTAATGCCAAGTTAAGCTGCCGGCTAGAGGGGGGCAGAGGGGGGCAGTCGGGGGTTAAGAGGTTACTCGACCTTTTCCACTTTTTGCCCTCCTCTGTGTTTTTCTCCTGCGACTCAGCTGCTGCCTGGCGGCTTGATGCAGTTAATTATTGTTGCATCCATTTAGCCCATCTGTCTGGCCCTGAAAAGTATGCTTTAGCTTTGGCCCAGGCCCAGCTTAAGTTAAAATGCGAAATTAAAAGATAAGTTCAGGCCTTGTTGAAGTAAATTTAAAGGAATTCGAGTCACTATCATCTCCCTGCGGCATTATTTGCCACATTTCCCCACTTGGCACACAACTGCCGCTTGATTAGCCCCGGAAAAAAACAATTTCATG
This sequence comes from Drosophila fuyamai, assembly GCA_018153365.1. Taxonomy (NCBI): domain Eukaryota; kingdom Metazoa; phylum Arthropoda; class Insecta; order Diptera; family Drosophilidae; genus Drosophila; species Drosophila fuyamai. The sequence continues at coordinate 6,106,931 of JAECXW010000758.1, forward strand.
TGCCATGTGCCACATCTGCTGTCAACAATATTCTGGCTCTGGCCAGCAGACCATATCAGCCATATTGAGCCACCTACAAGAGCAACAACAACGAAAACCAGAGGAGAATTAAAAAGACATTTGAGCCAAAAATTAAATGAATTTCTCCTTTGGCAAGGACCAACATCAAGAAAGCTCCACACACAATTTCCCTGCGCATCAATTTAATTCAATTTATTATCTCCGCTCGTGTGTGTGTGTCTGAGGGCTAATTCAATGAAGTAGACAACGAAATAAGTTAAAATTTCATGCCCTCCAGAGAGTATCGGCTTTAAAATGCCTTGTACAGCCCCGGCAAACTGGAGTCGATGGGTTAAGGGCTGCCAGAAGCAGGCTGCTTTGGTGAATTTTGACAGCAGACAGCCGGAGTCACTTGCAGAAGCATCAGGACCCCTACTTGTACAAAGCCCCCCCTCCCCTTTGCAACCGAAGTCCTTCAAAGCACGCGAAAGGCTCGCGTAGGACGCGCGATATTTGATGGATGGCATGGCATCGCATCGGTGATATGCTAACGTGCTGGCAGCCAAACAGAATGCGAATGCCAGCCAAGGACACCGGGACACCCAGTGGTTGGGCCACAGGACGAGGCCTGGCTTTGATGTCGAGCACTCACATCACGGCACCTCGTATCGCACAATGGGACAACTGGGTCGCATACTAGTACAATGGGAGCGAGCATTTAGGCTGGCGGCAAACAATGATAGGGGCTTTCAAGTTTGTGATTGGAAATTGTTTGCACTTTCCCTGAGTTGCGAGGGGCTGGCATGGAGAACCTTTTCCATTCAACTCTTCCGCGAAACAATTTGGCTAAACAAAATTCCAAGAAAATATGTCTTTGACATATTCTAAAGGTATCAGTCTTATTTACTTCGTTACTTTTTAATTACATTATATATTTACTTGAAATATGTTGGTAGGCAGAACAATTCTATCAATCATTGAATAACAAGTTTAATTTAATAAAATGCTAAACGAAGTAGAATATTCCATAAATTCAACGATTTTAAAATTTAATAATTGCCCAATAATGAACCTATTTATTATTTTTATAAATTCACCTTTAACATTTTCAATATTCCCGATAAATTTTAGTGTTATGCTGTCGTCATAGAACCGACCATCATCTAGACATTAAAGAAGATATTAAATTTCTTTATTTACTTTTAACATAAAAAGGCCATATACATTTTAAGTTTAAATTGCGCCTTTGATATACTTTGGGCATTCCCAAAGCTGAAATTCTAGCCGTGTAATGGGTTAATGCCTGGAGCTCGAAAGACAATATCTTGGTCTTTAAAGCAGCCTCGAATAAAATTCTATTTTATGTCAGCCATGCCCAGGAAATGAAACACAAAAGGCTAGAGGAGGGTAAGGTTACCCAGTTTTTATGTGCCGCCATATAAATTCGGTTTGCCTTGCGACTCCTCGGATCCGAGTACTTGAGGCTCCGCATTACGTTTATGGCTGCCTAAATTAAACACAAGAAGCCAGCCAAAGATGCCGAAGTGGCAACGGCAATGGCCCAAAAGGGAGCCGAGAAGGGAATCTGTGGAAGAGGACCCGAGAGCAGGGGAAATTGCTACAAGTTGCTTTATTTTATGCGCATATTTGCGCATATTACTCATACGCCCGGCTGGCATACATCTTCATTTAAAGCAAACGTCTTTAGCCCCAAGGAGAGCAGCTCCTCCTCATCGCAGCAGGCCCAAGTCGTATACTTTTATTTTATTAAATTTTCATTTCATTTCGTCTGTTAGACATCGCCATACATTACACGCTCAACATGTTGCATGCCCCGGCTGAAATACTGAAATTCGTGAACATTTCCCGCCCTCTTTAAGATGATGCGAATGCGAATGGGGAGGGTGATGAGGAGGGGGATGGGGATGGGGAATTCTCAACAGGCCCTGTCGCTCATTAAAAATAACTGAAAGAAGCATTTCCTCGCTGATTCGTTGATTGCCAATGAAAAGCGCAGATGTGGGAGATTTATAAGCTCAAAGGGCGGGGATGGGGCTTTACGTTTCCTCGACCTGATTTATGTGCCTCTGTATGAATGGTAAAGTGAATAAACTGGGCTCACCGTTTTGTATCCATATACACAAGGATATCGGAAATAGGACTCAAAGCAGCTTGCGATTCCCCGTGGGTAAGGTCGTGACCCGACCTCCCACAAATGGGTTATTGATGAGCTATTCTGTTCGGGGACTCGGCACAGTGGCAAAGTTTTGAGCCCAGTCTGTGAATTGAAGCGTGACCGAGACCTCTGCCCCTAATGAGACACAAACATCTGTGCGTTGTATTCGGATGTGTTCGGGAGACAGGACTTTAAGCTTCTACCTCTGACTCGCATTAAGCGTGCTAAACTCCCCGGCAAACTTGTCGCAACTCCTAAGCCAGAGTATCAGGCCCAGAACACGTCTTGTCAGTCGGATTCGATGCCATTTTTGGTCCCTGCACTTGCATAACTTTGCACTGCTCCAATTGCCTGGCAGCTGCGAAAGCGGCAGCTCAAATTTCATTAGCGCTCAACTTTAAAATTGTGGCACATGCGTGCCTGTCGCTCTTATCCTTCCTCAGGACAGGAATCCCCATCCCCATTTCCATCTTCTTCTCCTGCTCCTCCTCCTTGTGCTCCTCCAGCTCCTCGTTGTCTCTGCTGATGTCGCACTTGTCACATAAATGTGCTTAATCTTTTACACCGGCGAACCCCATCCAAGAGGATCTGACAGTGTGTGCTTCGCTGGAAACTGAAGTGAAATCTGGCTGCCTGGAGATTCAGCAACTTTTGTAATGCCAAAATGCTGTAAAATGTATGAAAATTAAATTTAATGGGTTTTTTGCTGACTGAAGATATAAAACTGATTTCGATGACAAAGTTTTCCTGCTCTCTTACAATTAAATATAATTTCTTGTTCCATTTTATTTTACTTTTGTTTTATGTTTTATTCAATTAATTTTAATACCTTTTAATTTAATGTCGACAAAGTTTCGGCGCATTACTTTATTTAAAGGTTACGCAGACATAAAGATATTTTTAATGGGTAAATATTCGTAGCTAAATAATATTTGTACTTTTCACTTTTTGAAAGTTTCAGCTAATCTCTGTTGCTTTAAATAAAATTAATCATTGAAAAGTCTGCAAAACATTAAATAAAAATATATTAAAGTTTTCTATTCAACTTTAAAAAGTTGTTATTGTGTACTAACTGATATTCAAATCCATTTAAAATAATTTTAGAAAATGGCAACATATTTCTCCCGTAATCCCCTAATAAACGACTTACTTTACATGGATGAACTAAAAGCAATATCTATATTTCCGCTTGCATTAACCCTGCAACTCTGTCTGTAATGCCAATATATCCTCCTCCGCTTCCTTCCACAAAGTTTGCCGGCATTTATCGCCCATGGTGCACTGACGACTGGAGGATTGCGAGTGGATTCCCATTTCCCATTTCCCACTTGCCATTTTCCATTTCCATGCCCCTCGAGCTGCGCGTGTAGCCGGGACTTGTCTAACATATCAAATTTGTAGCTACGCATATCCTTGTGCGACTCAACATGTCAACTAGCGCCGAGGACGAAACTTTTAGCAGCCACTGCCTCGTGTAGTTTGGCAAAGAACTTTAATTTGTGCATTACTTGCGACGCCGCAAGGACTCGCGAGGAGGAACTTTGTCATATATAAGTTTACACCAAGTTGCGGCTGCGAGTAGGTGGCAGCTTCAACTTCTCCTCTTAAAGTTGCTCGTAATACAACTCATTAAATTTAGAAAATACTAGCGGCAAAAGTTTCGATGTGGGCCCATCCGTTGACATCTACATTTACCCAGCAGCCAGCCATAAACTTAGCCAAGATGGGGGCCAGGATGGGGCCAAGATGGGGGCCAAGATGGAGGGCCAAGACATCCAGGCCTGGCCAAGACAGGCAGCCAGCGGCGATTCCTAACCCGGAAATTTAAGTTCTCCCTTTGCAGTTTAATTGCAACGGATGTTGGCGTGTAAATTATTTTGTCTGGCTGCCGCAACGCCGGCCTCATTTTCTGTGCTAATGAGCAAGTTATTAAAAGTTTTACCAGCCCAGCCCATCCTCATCCACATCCACTCACCTCATCCCGGCCAGGATCGCTCTTGAATAGCATGACTCCAGACCAAAACCAAGGACAAAAGGCAGCGGATAGTGAAGCGCGTGAGGCGAATAATGAAATACAAACAGAAAATAACTGATACAATTGGCACTGGCAATTGAAAACAAAGCCGCTGCCGAAGCCAAAGCCAAAACTAAAGCCGTACAGCCAACAGATAAGTTTTACAATCAGCCAAAAACTCATTTACGCTCTCGGAAAGCAAAGAAATGAATCGAAGGAAAACTTCAATTTCCCCCAAACTCAATGGAATGCTTTTCCGTACACGTAAGAATGGCGTAAAGAACTCGAGGGGAAGTTTGCTCAAAGCGAACTCTTCGCCGGATGAAACAAAAGCCTCTGCTTGAAGGGAAGGAAAGGAAAATCTCTAATATAAATGACCCACCTGGCGGGTTTCAGTAAATAATTACGTGACTCCTTTTGTACCTAATATTTAAAGTTAGGATTTAACAAGCTCTAATTAAAAAGGACTTTGTTTCAAATAAACAACTATGTGATTCCCTCACTTTAAACTTAATTTTTTTGATCAAAAGTGAGGCAACATTTTATGTAGCTAACTTTGATAGGTTTTTAAGTTTCTCATATCACTTTTTACTTACTTTTTAAATGTATATTTAAAACCGTATCAAACGTATCATGATAACAAAATTGTATCTAAAGACATTCAATAAAGAAGTTTGAAATTCATTGTAAATATATTTTAATCTTACTTTACGACGAACTTATCTTTGAATTTACAACTTCAGTTTAAAAATAATTCAAGTGGGAAAACACAATTACCAAATTAAAAACTTGTTCGCTATAATTGACACTTTTTAATCTTCAAAAATGAGCCACAAACTGCTGAATACCTGTAATCTCCCGGAAAGCCTTCTTTCATCCTTCGCAGGATCCAGCCTTCCTCGTCAGAAGTGTTCATAAAAATCTTCGAGAGGTCCTTTGAGTGGAGTTGCGTGCATGGAAGGATGAGTGGGTGGGTGGTTGAGTAGATCGGTGGACGGGGGGGTGGCCAGGATGACTAAGATGGGTGGTGGGTTGGGGGCGCCTCAAGTGCTTAGACAATCGTGTTGAAGCTTTGATTTTCGAGCTTATGCTGGATTTGGGGGCACAAGATCTGCAGTATGCCTATAAGGGCGGGTAATTAAGTTGAAGTGCCCAGAGACACATATACACCCACAAATGCGGAGACCATTTGCCTAAGTAATGCCTGAGTCGATGACAGACAGTCTGACTGACTGACTGACTGGTAAAAGTGTTGAAATGTCTGCGGCAGCACTTAATTAATTAATGTCGAGCGAAGCGAACGGGCAAGCCAAATGAGAAAAGTTTCCCTGCTCAGGGATTGGGTTTTTGGGGCTGGGTTCTGAGGGCACCAAGGGTGCCGAGTCCCTAGTCTCCAGCTCCAACTCTCGAATCGCAGGAAAACTTGGCAGCTATTTGTTAAGTTACAGCCGTTCAATATTTGTCACTGAACTCATTAAGCAAATTAATAGACAAAGTTGCCAATTGCTGACAATGGTGGTTGCCCTCAGCGCGTTCGGGTATTGCCATTTTGCCATTTGGCATTTTATTTACCGAACCGGAGCTGAGAAGCCACGTTGGAATATAGGGTCGACGTGGACTTGTGGTGGCAATAAAATGGCACGCAATAAAAAACCCAAAGTCAACAAACAATTCCACGGATGCTGCCAAGGCAGTTGAAGTCGCAGTCTCTCGAACGCAGAAATCGATTATGGACGCCTCAAGGAGGAGCAGTTCCCTGTGAATCGACGACCCAGTCTTGGCCACGTTTTCGATTTTGCCATTCGGCATTCGCCACCTGATGCCCCTTTTGGTTGGGTTTTCATCCGCCCACCACACACCCCCACCCCGCATCCCATTTATCTACGCTCCTCTGCGAAATTGCCAACGTTGCAGCTCAAAAGCGGAAGTGATTTTCCAGCGCGTACGTGTCTGCCCTCTTTTTCGCCCCTCGAGTGTGTGCGTGACTGGATGTGGGTGTTAGTTTGGGGAAAACAGTTACTTTGAAATAGAGATATTTTGATATGTATTACGAAAACAAATTATAAATAAATCACTATATTACCTATGTACATGTTAAGTTAGTTTTAGATAGTATTTACCATCTGACAGCCGACATAATTTTGATTACTCATTAGACCGCAATTTTATTTTTAAATCTAGGTAAAGCAATGATGTAATTATGAACTTGTTCAGAATTATAGTTATATTACCTGAAAAGTATTAAAAAAATTAAAAAGTAAGTATTAATTTAAAGTTAAAAGCAACTAGTTTTAGAATTCCGCAAACAAAATTGTAGAAAATACCAAATTTTTCTTCGAATCCTATGACTTTTTTCTTTAGTTTGTAAGGTTTTTAACCCACATTCTCAGCATCAGCAATTACCATTTCCCGACCGCAGTTATACTAAAAACAATAATATATTTAATAATATTTAATATAATATAGTGCCGCCATTAAAAGCTGGACCAATTATTTATAACTATTTTCTGCTCACTATAAATTAGTCTGTCAAGCTTTTAAATATTATTTTACCCTCAAAAGGGAAGTATTAAGAAAGATTTATCAGAAAGATTTAAGAAGATCACTTAATACTTGGCCAACAGTGATTTCTGAGGCACCACCACTGGCGAGTCCTTGATGCATAAACCCCACAACCAATATGTGTGCTCAGCTTGGAAGGGGAGTGTAGAAGGGAAGGGGGCGCGGATGGCAGTGAAGGATTTTATGACCCTTGATAGTGGCAAGCGATTTGTTGCGTGCATTGGTGGCTGCCGTTGCATTTTCAATTTTGCAGCGCGCGCTTTTGGCATCTTTGAATAATGCAATGGCAATCGGGGTCGGAAGAGCGGTGGAGCGGTGGAGCTGTGGAGCCATCGCAACCCATCAGTATCTCTACCTGTCGTCGCAAAGCTTATTTTGGCAGCTTATTAGCCAGTCGTTCCCACAATTTCGGTTTGCTTCTATTTTCCGTGCTTTTATAATTTCCAAACACGAGAGGGCAATTCGAGGCCAGCCAATCGCGTCATGTGGGGCCAGTTGACAAATATGCAGCACGTGCTCTGGTTCACCAGACGGCAATTTGTGGATACGGATTGATGTGTCATCTATGCAGTCAGACAGTAGCTCGGTTTTTCCAGAGAAATTTTCATTTTCGGTATCAACTTACTCGCATTAGCGAGAAAAATATGCTTTTAATTAGAAACAAGAAAGGAAAGCTAACTTCGGGCGGAGCCGAAGTTGATATACCCTTGCAGAATATTCTGTAAATAATATTATCCGAAATTATTCATATAATGCATTCTAAATACTCATAAAAATCCCAACTTCCTAACTTTAAAAACACCAAAGTTATGGCATTTTCAATCGTTCAGTTATATGGCAGCTATAGGATATAGTCGGCCGATCCCTATAAAATTTGGTAGGTCGGATTGATTGGCCAAATATAAAATTCAAAGAAAATCCCAACTTCCTAACTTTAAAAACACCAAAGTTATGGTATTTCCTATCGTTATATGGGAGCTATAGGATATAGTCGGCCGATCATTATGAAATTTGGTAGGTCGTATTGATTGGCCAAATAAAAAAGCCATAGAAAATCCCAACTTCCTAACTTTACAAACACCAGAGTTATGGCATTTCCTATCGTTCAGTTATATGGCAGCTATAGGATATAGTCGGCCGATCCCGGCCGTTCCGACTTATATACTGCGTGCAAAGGAAAGAAGGGTGTGTGCAAAGTTTCAATTCGATATCTTTAAAACTGAGAGACTAGTTCGCGTAGAAACAGACAGACGGACAGACAGACGGACAGACGGACAGACGGACAGACGGACATGCTTATATCAACTCAGGAGGTGATCCTGATCAAGAATATATATACTTTATAGGGTCGGAGATGTCTCCTTCACTGCGTTGCACACTTTTGACCAAAATTATAATACCCTCTGCAAGGGTATAAAAAACAAATATCAAACTGAAAGAGAGGTAATGAGTTTCAGAAATTTAACATTTAAAGCTGATTTTCGGTGAATAGAATTTATGGCTGGAAGTTTCCCAACAAAAAACCATTAGGAACTAGATTGAATTCCTACGAGCGTTTAAGTCCACCATCATTATCATTGTAAATAATTTTCAAACCGTTTTCAACCATTTACAAGTTAAATACCTGCTCATGACCATCGGGTATTCACCGGTAGCACTTTCACACAACCATAGCCTTGCGAAAATCGTTCAATACTCATTAATGTTAAGGGGGATTTCCATTTCCAGCTTAATGTGCCGTGGCCGGGCTTTTCACTTCCATTCAAACACCCAATCGCTTCGGAAATTCTCATTGTTTTCGGTCAGCCAGAGTTGAGCGTCAATAAAACGTAAATGGATGCATTTTTAAGTGCCCCCGCGATGCATTAATTTTAAACAACTTACCTGGCAGCCGAGAGTCCGTGTTTCGAATCGAGGCATATGCGAATTTTTATTTTAAAGTCAAAGTGAAGAACAAAGGCGAGGAGGCTGGGAAACGGCGAAAACTGGGAAAACTGGGAAAAACTGGGGAACCCCCGGGGTGAGTTTCCTTGTGGCTGCAGCTGCATCCACTTCAATTTCAAAAGCATCAGCTCCTGGTTCCCGGTTATATTCCATGGTCCTGTGGTGGCCATTGCCCGCCGGCCTTTCCCCTTTTGGCCAACTCGTTTCACCCACTTTGGCTTTGGATTTTTTATTCGCCCCATTTCAATTTTGTTGAAGTTTTCTTTGGAGTTTGCCAGCGTGATTTTGCCTTGGCCGTAGAGGAGCCTTTAAGCCAAGTTCAATGTTTGATTAGCCCGCTCCCTGTATCCCTGTATCTCTCTATCTCTGTTCTTTTCCATCCCGTTTGCTGGACGCTTATTAAGCATACGCCCCGTTGTGCGCAAATATTTGAAATGTCTGGCATTTAGCGACTGTGAAATGTATTAATTATAAAAGAGCCGCGTGCATTGACCGCAAAGACCGCATATAAAATCGGTAAATGAAATTGATGCCAAGCGGAAGACTGGCATTTGGGCATTTGGGCAATGATAAACTAACTGACGAATTTCATTTATGGCTACTGTTGGCCAAATGCGGTTGCAGTGCCAGTGGCGAAAATTTCAGTTCGATATGGAAATGAGAAATGAAAATGAAAATAATAAAGCAAAAGCAATCAAATTAACAGGAGAGATTGCTTAATGACAACAAGTGCATAAGATACAAGTGAATTACTGAAAACAGAAAATTTACTGTTTACATTTTATGGTCGCCTGTTGCCAGGCTCTGCTGTGCTGAAAAATATGCCGCTATAAAAACGTCAAATGCAATTTCATGTTAATTTTATACCAATTTAATTTGACCAAATTAAGCGTCAGTGTGTTTAACAATAATTGCCCACTTAATGATAAACACTCGCACTGGACTTGATTAAGGTGCAGTTCCATGAGAGCCGAATCGGATTCCAAATCCTGGCTAAACAATCTGCACGATTTTAATTACGATTTTCAATTAAAGAGCGACACAGAAAACCAATTTGCTATTGCCTTCGATGTCCTGAAAGGCCTACACGGAGAAAAAATGATTTAGAAGTCTTCTTTGAAATTGACAGAATAGTGAGAAAGCACAGATAATGTTTTTGATTAAAACTCTTTGCTCTTTAACTATAATCGCAAACTCTTTAACGTAGAAAAATTATTACTATATTAAAGTATAATATTAAAAAGAATTATATTGCTCAATAAAATGATATATCTCCTTTAATAAAGGACTTTGCAGTTTTTAACGATCTATTGCCAATTGGGAAAGAATTCGAATTAGGCAAGTTTAAGCCAATTTATTTCATTATTTCTTTCTTAAAGTAATTTGTAAAATACAATGCAATTTATCTTACAAGCTGCAAAACACATAAATATGTTAATCTCAAAGTTTCTCCTAAAGCTAGAAATTTGTTGTTTGAACCCCGTTTTTTCGACAGTGCACTCACCTCTGGTCTCATCTTTTCTGCCACCTTTCAGATATTGCTGTATCCCGAGGAGGGTTGGGCGCGGACGGCCTCGTCCAGTTACTGGACCATCACGCCCTGCTTTTGGCAGCCCAATCGCTGCCGCATCGTAGAGTGTTCCGGAACCCAGCGGCGCGCGACGAAGGCACGGATGTTGCCGCTGGAGCAGCAGGGCTCCCTCCTGATTGCCGGACACTTTCGCCGGACAGCGGCCACGGGTGGGGGTGCGGCATCGCCGTCGGGGGGAGGGGGAGCGGGCACTGGATCGCTGGCAGCCACGCCCACACCTGCGACACCTGCAACTGGAAATGGAGGGGCAGTCGCCATCCGGACGGGGGCAATGGGCTGCGACAAGTCACAGCCCGCGTGGAACGACGAGTTCAAGCTGTATCTGACGTCCAACATATCGATGGAGGACTACAACATGGGCTACTGCCTCACCGGATTCGTGGAGCGCCGCTGCCAGGTGACCAACACCTTCCAGATGACCCACTTCGCGGTCATCAAGCGCCAGTGGCCACCGTCGCCGTCCAATTTGAGCAACTCCTAAGGCCCCCGAGTCCCACTTTTGTAATTGTGATCCGATCTTTTGTTTCGAATTGTAAACGAAATGAAATTATATAAAGGATTGTAGCTGTTTTTATTTTCAGGCAATTAGAGGAAAAGCTACCTTGCATTATTATACTTAATATACATATTTTCATACAAAAAAGGCTGCTTTGTTTTGCCAGAAAACATATTTTTATGACTTAATTTTTATATTTATTTAAACTAAAAATGACTCTAATCACTATTTATTGACATAAAAAACATTTGTATGAGGACTAAATACTTTGATTTTTGGAATGTCAAGGAAAAGTTTTTCTTTACAACTATATTTATTTAGGAAGGTAAATTCAAATCGCGAAATAAATGGCAATAAATAAAATGTGTAACAATAAATTTCTATCAAAAAGTTTGAAAATGAAAACAGCTACAGATCTAAAAGATACAATTTAAGTTGTTAGCATTTAAGTAGACCCAAAAGTTTGTTGTGCAATCTTGAACAGAAATCAAAATAAATTTCGAAAAATCTATAGAAAATGTAAAAATATATTGCAGGGGCCTCAGAAACCGACAGCCACTAGATTATAAAGCTTAGAAAACTAAAGACACAAAGGATCTTTAAGGGCGAACAGCATTTGCTCTAATTTTACGAAATTCCCTGCATGTTTAGTGCGTAAATTGTAATTTTAGCTAAATGTGCAAGAGAAATCCAAAAAAATACAAAAACTAGGAAACCAAAACAAAAACTTTACGTGTGCTTTCAGTGTTGTGTAATATGAAAAACGGAAACAAACCGGAAAAAATAAGCGAAAAAACAAAATACTAGTAACTGTTAAATGCTAAATGAAACTAAACCGCTTTGCCAACTCTCACACACACAAGCAAACAAAAACACACACCAACACACACACAGGCACCCACTCACACACACTCGCACACTTAAGCTTGGGCAGCTACTTAATGCTTCAAAAAAGTGCAACAAATTGAAACTTGTGCTTGTCGAAGCATGTGATTGTGAGTGCTCCACTATAAGCTGCTATAGTATATTTACGAGCCTGTGTGCGTATTCGAGTAATGGTGTGTGTGTGTGTGTGTGTGTGTGCTGGTACTCTTTTCTACTACATACAAATATGTACTTTAACGGCCATGTTTGCGAAACCTATTGCCTTTAAGCTTTAAAATATAAGCTCAACTGAACGCAGGCAAACAAGTCAACAGCTTCGAGCGATGGCCATTGGCACTAAACAGCAGCTTAATAACAACTGAGCATTAAAGTTAATTATTTAACAAGCTGCTTAAAAAAAACAAACATGTTTTTGGTTTTAAAGTTGTAAGTTTACATATAAAAGAGTGTTTTCGTAAAGCTTATTAGTTGAATTTAAGGTAAATAACACAATTTTAAGCAGGCTGCATGGTCACACAGCGCCCAAAATGTTTCTCTTTGTAGCTTGGTCACACTGCACCGTAATTAACGATCTTATTATTTTATTATTATTTTATTGTTATCATATTATTTCATTTTTGTTTATTTATAGTTTTGTTTAATTAAAAAAGCTGCTGAAAAGTGTCACTAGCCATTTAGCCTAGTCCAAAACGAAATTTGCCAATCTACGCTAATCTAAGGAACTAAGCCAGTAAATGTCTCTATCTCTCTCTCACCAATTCACCCACTGACCCACTCATGCTACGGCTCTATCCCTCTCATTCACTCACTTTGAGCATGATACGCAACGTATATCAACAATTCGTCCAATAATTGGAGACTTTCGGCGCCACAAATTGCCAAGTGTCAAATTGGCAAGGCCAGAGCTCCAATTGCCAAAAACCCTAAGTGTTAAAAAACAATGAAACCAAAACGTAAAGAAAACCAAAGCTAAGTCAAAACTCAATGTAGCCTAAGTGATAGTTTAAAAATCAATATTTACAATCTAGAATATGAATATATATATATATATATATAACTATATATTTGTGTGTAGGCTGAACATTTTTCGTATATATCGGTGTATTTATATAACTGTATTGCGATTACATATACAATAACATTTTTGCTGTAGTTCGCATAGCTCGCTTTTAGGCGCTTTTACACGCAAGCGAATAAGGCCGAATCTCGAATCTCTTATTTGCTTCAGACAGATCTCCCCTGCCAACTTTACTCCTAAACTAATTGATATTTAAGTATCAGGTACCTGCCAGAATCAACAACAACAACAACAACCAAATAAACAAGAAAAATATGAATATGCATAAATATTTATTGAGCAATTATGTCTGTGCAAATATTTGTGTCCATTTTAATTAGAAGAAAAAATAAAAAAAGAACACGAAACAAAAGCGATTTATTTTTTAGAAAACTCTGATAAATCGGAATATCCTACCCACATACACACACGCAAATCGATGTCGTCTCCCCGAATTGTATAAATGTTTATTAGTGTCAGATTCTTGCTCTCTGTGTGTAGCAAATTTTTCTGCGCCTATGCTTAAAAAATACAAACAACAGACATAAATTCAGCTTCAAGCTGGATGTCCAACACTTAAAAACAAATCGAACAAAAACACGCATGAGCTTTTTTGTAGTTCTATTTAAACATTTTTAAATAGCAAATACAAGTCAACCAGAAAATCCCGTAATGCGTGAGCATTGGGAATTAATTAACATTAAGCTTCTATCAAATTAAGCGGTGTAAACGAGCATAATTAGTCTAAAACAGAGATAAGATTAATTGGTAGAAAAAATGGCAAGAAAAAACACAAATCAAATCAGATGGAAATGCAAATGAAAATATAAATCGAAATCAAATACGTTGATGTTAATGCAACTGCATAAATCAAAAGAGAATAAAACGTCAGCAAATGCAATTTAAGCCGGCAGTGGAAATCAGTAATGAAAATAAATACCCCAGAGGTTGGTAGAATGCAATTGAAAATGAGAAATCAAAACATTGAAAATAAAGAAAGAAAGCAGATAATAGTTGTTTTCCTGGGAATGTAATGGGAATAATTTAAAATAAAATGTAGATGGTAATTGTGGTAAGTGCTATAGCTTAAAGTTATCCATTTTAATCAATTGTTAAATTTTCATAAATTTATAAATTAATTTAACTATTCTATTAAAAAATAGATCATTAAAGATTTTAATTCTTTCAAAAAGTTTGAGCTCCAAATAACTTAAAGAAACCATTCTTTCAGAAACATTGGAACACATGCTTAAATTTTGTAATTTTATACATCATTATAAGCTTTGTTTGTTACTTTACCAACAATAATTGTTACTTGAAAAGTAGGGAAAATGATTGTTAGATAACTTATCATACTGTCCAAAACAGGTAATTATTAGGCTCAGTTTGATTAGTATTCTAAAAAGCATGTTGAAAAATTTGAATCATCTGGAAAGTGGATTAATTAGATAACTTAAAAAAACAAACCCCAAATCTTATGTTACAAATTTTCCCTGTTCACATTCATGCATATTCAATCATTTAACTCGTCACCCAGCAATCTTCTTTTGGGCCCGTTGGCAATTTTACGGGGAATCAAAGCGAGATCTAACCCCTGAAGTGCGCCAAGCCATTAACTTTTATCATTGTGTGAGATTCACGCTTCAGTTTTGTTTCGTTTGCTTCGCCAAGGACGAAGGACGAAGGACGAGTGGACACTTCAGCTCCCCTGGAAATGCACCTGCAACTCCTGTTCACCTGCACCCGCTGAGCCGGCGGCATAAATCGCGCCCTCAGTTTCAACTTTCAACAAAGATGTAAGCCAAGTTAATTGCTTTTTGTTGCCCTTTTTTCTCCAGCACACTTTTGCCACGTTGCCGTTTCTGTTGCCGTTGCCGTTGAATCTGCAATGTCAACAATGAAACTAACGTCAGTGAGGTCCTTTTCGCCCTACCCTAAACATCCTACCTTTTTGGACCCCAGGACCCGATGCTGCTGTTGTTTTTGCTGCTCCGGTGCTTATTTGAACAGCTCTTCACAAACAAGAACTTGGCAACATGGAAGCATTTACGAGCGCATTTCGCGCAACCATTTTGTTGCCTTGGCAGACAAACGGCTCAGCACTCGGCGGCTCCTGTCACAGGACATGGCCTAAACCTTGAGCACCGAAGGGCTGCTCCGATTCGCAGTCCAGAGTCGAGGAAAGCCGACACAAATCAGGAAATGGAAATGTTACGTTTGTAGGATTTATATTTTCATTAAAATATTCTCAAGTGGTAAAGTGCTGCGAACACTCAAATTATTTGCACTGCCATTTGAGCCAAGGATCACAGATACGAGCTATTTTCTTGTATTTAATTATGTTAAAAATCATTATTTTTAATTTCTCAATTAAATGTTATTCAATCTGGATTATGATTAATTCATCAACAGTCAACAATAGAATCACATTAAGATAAACCTATCTGGGAACAACAATTTCAAAACAAAATATTTAACATTTATTTACGTGCCTACTTATCATATTTAATTCCATATTAAGAACAAATACATATATTATATTATATTTGCATTATTTTTATGGGATTACGGTTATTTTCAAATTATCTTTGCTGAAAAGCAAAAATAACTTCTTTAAGCTGGGTTTCCTTCACGATTTCATGCCCAGAGCCACAGGCCACTATTATTAATGATAAGTTACAAAGAGCCTTGAAGGGACAAAGCAAAATTGGAAGATTTTCGCTTGGGTCCTCAATCAATTTACAATTCATGGTGTAAGCCCAGAAAAAGCCGTTGCTAGAAATCGAAATCAGTCGTCTGTGAATATTGCAAAATGAGCTTCCGCCCTTTGCCTTGGCTCCCAACTTCCGGCAACAATTTCCGTTTCCTCATTACCTTATTTTTTCATCGCCGAAGTCGGGACTTTTGCGAAGGCCTTGGAGGCCATGGAGGCGTATCCCTGCCTCCTGCCATATGACAATTTATTACGCTCGGAGCTTCGATTTAAATTGCTTGACAATTATTACACAATGACGAAGGACGACGACGAATGAAAAATGTTCCCGTTCGGCAATTTACCAAGCGGCACGCCCACGCCCCCCTGGTTTTCCGCATGCACCCCCCCGCCCAGAATTAATGATGGCAAATTTGCAAAGTTCACAAATTTCTTATTAGTAGTCCATGGCTAAGGAAGTTGGCTTTTCCCCGTTTTCCTCGCTCCTCCCTCGCCTTTTTGCCGCCCTCATCACCATTCGGCGGCCTGGGTTCATATTTCATTTTAGGCAGTTAGTTTTCCTGCGCAGGAAAATGCGGATGAGGTGGTGAATGGTGAATGGTGAATGGTGCTCCTCCCTGTGGTTTTAAGTTTTCGCACTTTTGCCACCAGGCAGAGCGAATTTCCCAAGCGCTCTAATTTGAATTTTAATTGAGGTTCTCTTTGTGGTTTTCCTTGTTTTTTCCGTGCTCATTTTTTTCCTGTTTGTTTGGTTGGTTGCTTGCTTTGAAAATTAACAATAATTATAAATAATTGATATGCCGAGCAGGTTTTCTTCTGGCTCTGCTGCAGAGATGAAAATACGTGCCTAAGATTATTTTTAATCGAAAAAAAATACGGGAAGTATGCTTTTTGATTATGATTTGTTTGAAAAGGAAACTTTAAAATGTGCCCAAACATTCTTAATCTCTTACTAAGTAGGATTTATTTGGTGCTTTATCCCTCAATTGAAGTCCCTTTGTAAATGTTTGACAGCGGCAATAAATGAAAAATAAATGTTTATACGTTGCGAAATCAAATCAAAGTGAAAATCTTGTATATTTCATGTGTACGATTCACAAAAAATGTACACGTAAATCATAAAAAAACCATTCATCAGCGACAAATAAATAAAAAATCAAACTGAATATGCAAATGTCAAACAAATAAAAAATGGGAAAAGGCACCCGATTGCACCATATATCTGGTCTGATTTATCCACCGGCTGCTGTGTGTGAAACATTGCTGTAAATATAAATTTAATTGCATGAAACAAAATACGCAAAAAAGCCTTCCGCTATTGAATTGGCAAGGTTTTCACTGCGGACGAGATGCAATTATTCCACAGGCAGCGATAGAAATTGTAAATTGAAATGTGAGCGCTTTATTGCATATTATTTTATTAAGCCCGCACACCAAGGATAAAACGGGCTCCCATTTTAATATATGATTGAAAAATGTTAAGCCGCTGCTAAATCAATTAAGTAGACAAAGCATGGATTAAAATGTTAAGGAATTATAAATTAAAGCTTGCAATCGAATATAAGCACATATTCAACATCAAAATTATTTAATAGCTGTGTCTAAGCCTCAAAAGGAAGAAGTTTTCTCTTCTTTATCCGTTCTAAGTTAAATTTGGAATTAATATATTTATGATAATAAGTTTTTTAAAAGACAAAATGCCTGATACTGGCATTTAACCCTACCATTTACTTCTGATAATACATATTGTCCGATTGTATCGAACCATCGATAACCAAAGCTATCGATACATAATTTTGTCGATGCATTTAAATTTTAAAACCCTCCGTTTGACAGATGTCGACCAGTACATTTCCGTTTTTCGTCATCGTCGGACTTGACTTGAACCGATAAGCTAATAGTATGCCGCTATATAAGTCGTGAACTAAAACAAAAACCCTATCAATTGGTGAAGTGTTGTACCTAAGTGTTGTAGATCAAACTGCCAAAAAAAAAAACAACTGCGAGCTGAAAGATCCCATAAAATATTGGGATCTCATAAATTTCGTTATCAGCTGCGACAGATTCGCAGAAGCATTTAAGCAGTGGAAATTAGATCTTTACATCGCACTTAACATAGAGTTTTTCCGTTTCTTTTCAAGAAGCCAATCCTGGTTGAATAAATATTTATTTAACTATATGCTTAGTCTTTTTTGTAAAACTTGGATTACAATCAATTTAAGCGAGCTATATGACGCATTGCAAAACGTTTCCGAAGAGTACAAACAAACATATTGGGATATATACGTTAATGAGGTCAAGGAGAACACTAAAGTAGCTATGCTTGAGATAGTTTATAAACCAACCCGATACTACCCCGAACATTTGGACAGGTTCGAGGCCCTGATGAATGCCTTTACTCACAAGAACTCACTTAAACACCTTGACATTGATGTTTCCGGTGAGTTTTTAGGAATACAGTTTATAATTGCTATAATCTGATTGCTTTGAGTTTGTAGGCAATAGGATCCACCATATTCCACAGCTCGGTCAATTGAAATTCCTCTTATTAAATGCGCAAATGGACGTCGAAGACTTGGTAGAACTTTGCAAATCAAATCCAAGTTTATGTGAACTTCATATTCATAGTGCCGAGTTAAACGGAAGGTTTGCGGATATTTTACCATATTGTAACGAATTGAAAAAACTTATCCTAAAGATGAAGACCGATATAGACGCAACGGAATATGCTGCTATTGCAAATTTGCCCAAGCTTCAATCTCTGAAACTTTGGGGAAACCATCGAGAGGGAACTCTCTTCAAGCTCTCGAGGGAATGCGGCTCAAGAGATTACTTATTCCACACATTTTGCTCAGCAATCAAGAGGCGCTGGCAATCTCAAAAATTAGCTATTTGACCTTCATAGCGACTGGTTTCAATGATGAATCAAGCATTGCGTTTTTGACTCAACTCCCGAAACTTAAAACACTCACCATATTTGCTAATTCGGACCAGGCAACTTTAGTAAATCACTTGAAGCACTTGCTAATGAAGTCCAAAATATTTATTAGAACAAAAAGATGGAGTTTGGAGATCAAGTATATCGAGGAACATGGAAGACTGGAAATTTGCAGTCATGATGAGCATTCCAGAAACCTCGAAGATATTTGTAATTACATAAATGCCATCGCCCAGCTACTAAATGTCGTTCAGTTTGAACTAACTGAAGTATTTTACAGCTTCGCATTACAAGCCGTATACCAGAGTCTAGCCAGTAAGAGACCACAAATTCTAAAAAAAATAAAAATCTCTTCTCCATTTACCCGAGGGCATGCTGAAACACTTGCTTCCATTCAGTCACTGACGGACATTGATTGCTCATATTTTGATTTGGAGTATATAATTGCAATGAAGATTAAGCAACTAAATGCCATTGAAGAGATATCAAATAGAGTGGATCGAATCAACACAGAAATGTGCAAGATTTCTATAATCCATAAAAATTATTCTGTTACACTAATACTAGACTTTACCTTTATCAGAACGCACAATTTGCTGGATGGTGTCAGAATTTTTGAGCCTCTTGCGAAATTAAATAACATAAAAGCTCTTTTGATTAAGGGTCCCATCGAACGTCTATCTCTTACAAATTTTATAAAGTTGTTCGAAGGTCTGGAGGAGTTGGAAATTAATGTTCTTGGTCCCGAGGAACTTAACGAGCATTTAGGGATCGGTAGCTTAAAAGTCCTTAAGTGCGGATTCTTCTGTTCCGAATCAACGGAATATTTGGCAAAGTTAAATCACCTTGAATCACTTACAATTCTGGAACATCCGAAGGGATCTCTACGATCGCTTCTCAACGCCCTTGCCTCGAGAGAAGATCAAGTACTGAGAAGCCTGAGTATTCAGCGCACAAGCCCTACTTTCGAAGAGATCCTGGCGCTATCTGGCATAAAATCCTTAGAGAGTTTGCAACTAGGAATATCTGCTGACAAAATATTTAAAGATTGTAATAAAGATAAATTTATTGATATTCGACATTGTGAAAGTTGTGGTCCACTTCCAATTAGGTTCAATGTTGGACATGTTCTTGACATAAGGACTGTGTGCTTAGACCAAATTGAAATGCGTAAGCATAAAAAAGACATCCCATTAAATATGGATATGATAGCAAACCTTCCAAATCTTAAGCAACTGAGCATTTATTTTGATTATGAAGCCCAGGCTATCGAATCACTGTTAAAAAGCATAATCCTACGATCTCCCCATAAACTGCGCCGCCTCACACTTCCATCTCAGAAGTTAGATCTGATACCCCAATTCGAGGAATTGCGATCCCTCGAGTGCTTTGTCTACAATGTGCAAGATGTTAAATATATAGTATCTCTCGATTATCTCACAGAGTTACACATCCACAATTCGCAGGACACTTTGATGTGGGAGCTACTAAAAGAACTAAAGGTTTTACTGAACCTTCAGAGTTTACTATTAGACAACACCCAATTGGAATTTTTGGACGTGGTCGAGTTAACAAACATTACTTGGCTAACTCGATTACGATTGGGACTTGCCAATAAAAAATTTATTACTATGCTGATTCAATTAAGAAATCTGAAAGATTTGGAAATTACTTCAACCCATTTTGCAGAAAAAAATGAATGCAACTTTTTCCCATCATTTCTTGAATCATGTCCAAACCTGAGATCGATTGCTCTCTATAACTTCTACAACTTGTTCAAAAAAAATTACGTCAAATTTATTTGGAACACTATTAAGCTCCTTAGGGATCCTGCAATTTATGCCCCATTTAAATTACGTGGGGTATATAGTGAAAAACCTTTGAAGCAAGTAAGTTCCCTAACATATCTCACATAAAATTTTAAATTTTTTTCTACATTTATCTTTATTTTAGGCGGCAAATTACGATGATGCTTACCTTCAACTCAATATCGAATGGAAAAAACCAGTGCGATTTTGATTATATATTAATCAACGTAAGAATTCAAAATTGTATTTTTCTTTTATTAAGAGTTGCGTATATTGGGTATGGTCTTTCAGACAAATACTCCTCGTTATATGCCAGCTCTTACAAAAATTAAACAAAATATATTTCGAGATAGATTCTTAAAATAATCTTTCCTATTCGTTAAAGTTATGAATTGTGAAGTCCAATTGTAGGTAATCCACAATTATGAAAATGTGTCAACAAATTTTAATTTGCCAATTGTATTGATATTATAATACAATTTGTTTTTTTCATTATCAATTACATATTGCAGTTAAGCATAAACCAATATTTAATATCCAACAAAATAATTGTTTTTTATACCCGTTACTCGTAGAGTAAAAGGGTATATTGTATTCGTGCAAAAGTATGTAACAGGTAGAAGGAAGCGTTTCCGACCCTATAAAGTATATATATTCTTGTTCAGGATCACTAGCCGAGTCGATCTAGCCATGTCCGTCTGTCCGTCTGTCCGTCTGTCCGTCTGTCCGTCTGTCCGTCTGTCCGTCTGTCTGTCCGTATGAACGCTGAGATCTCGGAAACTATAAAAGCTAGAAGATTGGCATTTTGCATGCAGATTTTAGGAGTTCCTACGCAGCGCAAGTTTGTTTCAAACAGGTGCCACGCCCCCTTTAACGCCCACAATCGCTTATATACGATTTTATTTAAATATAAATTTAAATATTTCGGAAAAGTAAAAATGCAGTTTTATTGTGTTTATCAATACCTATCGAAATGTAGAAGAAATTTTTCAAATCGGACCATTCGTTTAAAAGTTATGCGTGATCAAAGTTTCTATCTCCATCTCCCTCGCACTCCTTTTACCTGAGTAACGGGTATCTGATAGTCGGGGCACCCGACTATAGCGTTCTCTCTTGTTTTTTAACTATATTCCACACATTTGCATTAATTTGGAATAATTTTAAAAGACATCATTATATTTCAAGAGGCATTTTCCTGAAGACCGAATTGCCAGACAACAGACATAAAACTAGCCCTGCATCTCGCATTTCACCTGACCAGAACAGTCTGGCGATGAATGATGAAGACGACGTTGATGATGACATTATCTCATGCTCATTGAACGCAAATGTGGCGTGCACACCATAAAACAGACAACAAAAACTAGGAGGAGGAAAAGTGTAAGAATAGTAGCAAAAACTATGCATAGCGAAGACCAAATACCCTAATCTTGGTATTTTTAGAAATTCCAACATTTTTGAAAAATACTGTTTGTTTTTGCTACCAATTATTTTGTATTCACAGTCTGTATCTTAGCCACATTCTGAGTTTTAAATTGATATGTTTTTATATATACATATATATTAAAAAGCAATGCACTGTATCTTTTATAAAACAAATGAATAAATCAATTATCTATAGAGTATAATATAGTCAGAGTTTAACAAAATATAAAAACAAAATATGTACATGCAAACATTTTTGACAAGTGAATGCCCCATTCTTTTCCCCATTTCCACCCGGTCCTTCGTCTAGTTTACCTTATGTCACTCATTGTTTTGAATAGTTTTGAAAGGCTTTTGTATTTCGCAATGAAATGAAAGTGGAGCTCGAGATGTGGTTTCTTTTTTGAGGAAAATACAAAGTCAAAAATGCGTTGTTTTTTTTTCTGTAGGTCAAAGCAGGTGAGTGATTGAGAAATAAATAAATATTGTTTTTCTTTTGCTATTCTTTAGTTCCCTGACCTTTATTTCCCTCTGTTAGAATTGTGGACCAGCGAATTAAGTTAAAGCGCTTAGGGCGCATTTAAATTAACTTTAATAGCGGGGCCCATTCAGGAGCCCCCGCCCAAGGTCCTTCGGGAACTTCTCACAGCTCACGGGCCCCTCGAAAAGCCACATTTACGCCAAGTACTTAACAACTTTAATGAGCAGGGGATAGAAAGAAAGGAGCTGGAGTTGCGAAAAAAAACCTGCTACATCGGGGGAGGATCCAAAGTAGCCAACGCGCACTTAATACTAATGGCTGTCATTATCCTTTATCCTTTGGCTGTCGCAACAACTGTCTATGCCACTATCCCTCTCACTCACTCATTCACCCCTCTCACTCACTCCCTTCCTTTTTTTGGCCCCTTCTCTGCACGCACATTTATTAGGCAAACCAAAGCGCAAACTTCCTGCTGCCAAAAAAAAGAAGAAGAAATTGCCAAGAACTTGGTAAAAACAAAGAAAAAATTAACTTAACTCAATTTACAAAAAACTTTTATTTCTATTTTTTCTTGCTTGTTTTGTTAGCTGTTGACAAAAAAACAAAAAACAGAAAACGAATTAAGCGCCAAGCCAGGGCAAACTTTAAGTAGCTTTTGTGCGAGAAAGTATTAAAATCGCTTTTTCAAATGGTTCCCAACGAAGTGGGCTGGGAATCTGTGCACAAAAGTAAGTGGCCAAAGGGATTCCACAGTCGGCCAAGTGTCCTTGAATCATATTTACTTAACTCGATGCTGGCTTTTGGCATGTTTTCCCCGCCCATGGTTTTCTCCTTGATTTTATTTTCATTCGCCAGCAATTTCCTTTCTTATTTGAGTTAAATGAATTTCCATAAGACTGACACTCAAATTTAGTTCTTAAAACGCTTAATATGTGATGAGATCCAATTTCAATAGGGCTCTGAAAGTTTTGCGGTTTCGGGTCAAGTTCCAATTCAGTTAGGTAAGAGTTTTTATCAAGAAGCTGCAGATTGAAAAGTTCGCCAGCCAGCTATTAAATGGTTAAATTCCATGGTGCAATAACAGAATTTTCGGACAGTTTTCGACCACACTCTATTATTGCCTGAACTGCAGTTTCTGGACAGAGTAAGCCACAGTTGTCCGCATCTATCCTGTGTGTAATAATTTCACACGCTCTGTGTCGCGGTCGTTTTAATTAGCACGATTGCATTTTCAACACGTTCAAGCCATTCAGATTGTAAATCACATAGGCTGCCCAACATGTGCCGTCCACTGTCAGTCATTCAGTCATTCGGTCAGTCATTCAGTCACTCACCCAGTCAGTCGCTCATTATACATGATATGTACTCAAGCGTTGGTACATATTTGATTTCGTCTCCGTGTGCATTGTGCTGCAGATTGCGGCTTGGCGCTCTTCAGTTCACCGCTGTCATAGCAACAACATACCGCCAAATCGGCGAAAAGCTGGGAGTAAATTAATCCAGCTAATTAGAACATAAGGGTTCAGGGTGTATAATGTGATCAATTATTCAGACTGGTTATAAATAAGAGTATTGCTTAGAGTTTCCATTTAATTTTAATTATATTTATAGTGTAAGCAGACTCTATTCAAAATGTTTTTTATATTAACAAAATACACAAAAAATAGAGCTACGTAAAGATTATTAAAAATATTGCAAAAAATCAATAAATATTACAATACAATACTCATAATTTAAAAGTCTTAGTTTGGGTACTGAAACAATACAGCATATTTAAAATCAAAGTAAATACTTAAATATTCTAGAAATAAGAGTTACTGCATATTTTAACGTTTCTAGGCCACCTACGTAGGTTGTCATCAATTGTCAGTCAACAAAAGTTGAAAATGTGTTTATTTATAGCTCCCATTCAGAGTGCGAACCCCCGGCGAACCAAGCCCCTTTCTTGGCCCACATTGCGTATACGCAAACACAAAAACCGAATGCGAATGCACCGATAGCCGCAGTATCCATTCGCACGTCACGTGGCAACAATCATGTCTTAAAGACTGCACTCTAAACACTCGAACAATATGAGTTTTGGCTTGGTGTTGTGCATAGTGATGATCAGTTGGATTGCCTTGATCGGAGGTCAAAGTTCGTCATCGCTGATCGATTCCGTTTGCCAGGCGGTACACCGGCAGCAACTCGAGTGTCAAGTGCATCGCGTGGAGACCGCCGACGGTTATAGATTGAGTGTTCACCGGATTCCCGCTCCCCGAAATGCCCAGTGTCCCCAGCAGTTGCGTCCCTTTGTCCTGATGCACGGCCTCCTCGGATCCGCCGCAGATTTCGTGGCGGGCGGAA
The DNA here is from genome assembly GCA_018153365.1 of Drosophila fuyamai. Classification (NCBI taxonomy): domain Eukaryota; kingdom Metazoa; phylum Arthropoda; class Insecta; order Diptera; family Drosophilidae; genus Drosophila; species Drosophila fuyamai. The sequence goes on from JAECXW010000758.1 coordinate 6,131,367, forward strand.
GGGGCAGATCCGTGGCCTTGGAACTGCACGCCCGCTGCTTTGATGTCTGGCTGGGAAATGCCAGGGGCACAACCCATTCCCGGGGGCATCGCAGTCTGCCGACAAGTGACGCCCGCTTCTGGCAGTTCAGTTGGCACGAGATTGGCATCTACGACCTGCCCGCCATCGTGGATTACGTGCTGGCGAGGACGAACCGCCGCCAGGTGCACTACGTCGGCCATTCGCAGGGGACCACGGTGCTCCTGGTGTTGCTCTCACAGCGGCCGGAGTATAATGCGCGGTTCGCCAATGCGGCTCTGATGGCGCCGGTGGCCTTTCTCAAGCACCTGAGTAGTCCGCCACTGCGTTTGTTGGCCAGCGACAGTACCGCGGTCACGGTGCGTATACTTGATGGGACTGGGAAGTGCTTTTGATGCGGGACAAGTGATAAGCTCTTGTCACTCAAAAAAAAAAATTCACTTAAAAAGATTAAAACATTTTTTATTTTTCATATGCAAAAAGCTTTTAATCCTTTACATTTTAACAAAAACTTCCATTAAAACATTTTTAAATTCAACTTTTGAGGTGTTGAATGCGAAGTTTATACATTTTTGTATATTTTTCGTGACTACATTTAATCTTTCGAAGTAAGCAACTACTTCATTTCACATTTGTTGAAACATATATCTTAAACTGATTAATTAAATGTCTAGTTTTAATATTAAAAAACACGTACTATGGACCTTAAATGCACAATGCAGGAAAAGGTAAATACAATACAAAAAGTTTTTTTTAATATTTACTTAAATTAACTATTTTAAAATATTGACTTATTAATTAACTCACCTTTAAGTTAATTTGTGAGTTTTATTGATTTAAATGATAGCTAGATAACTTTTCTTGATTAAATCGTTGAAAATCCATTTATGTCTTAAATTGAAATATTTAACTTCAATTTTTGATACTTAACTTTTATATTAATATAGCAATTGATTGAAAATGATTTTGAAATCATTGTATTTATTTTAATTGTAACCAAACTTGCCCAAAATTAAAGACATATTTGTGTGAGCATATGGAACTGATGGCCTTTCCTCCGTGCAGCTGCTGCTCAATAAACTTGGCCTCCACGAACTGCTGCCGGCGACGGCGCTGACCCAGGTGGGCGGGCAGTTCTTCTGCACCGCCTCCCGGCCCACCTACGCCCTCTGCACCCTCTTCACCTCCCTTTATGTGGGCTTCAGCGACTATCCATTGGATCGTGTGAGTACGATTATATATGCGGGCCATAATTTAGCCAACAAAGCGCCCCGAAAACTTTTTTCTTGTTGTATGCAAAAGTTTTTATTGCACTCTGGAGTGAGCCCAGCGTTTTCCCTCCCGCCCCCACAAAAACTCCCGGAAACAGGCAAACATACGCGGAAAGGGGGAGGGTGGGGAAAAAGGGTGGAGGCCTTAGTTTCGGTAATAAAAGTTATTTGAATTTAAATGCGTAAACGAGCTGCTCCTGCCGGGCAAAGCTTCCTGGTTGAAAGTCAGGCCAGAACTATTGTGAATGTGGATAAGAGGGGGGATAGTGAGAGGGGGAAAAATACCGGACCAAAGGGGTTAATTGGTGGCAGCGTTTAACTTGCCCATTTTCAGGAATATATTAAGCCCTGAAACCACTTTAAGTTAATATTCCAAAAGGACTATCAGTGTTAAAACTAAAATTAAAAGCTATGTAGTATATTGTTTTCTAACTTTTGGATAAGAAAGTTATATAAATATGGTTTACAAATTTTACAAAACTTATAAACAGTGAAATATTACATTTAAAAACCATATTACATTTAAATAATATTACAAAAATTATAAAAAATATGACCTAATATAGTAGTTTTAGAAACCCACAAAAAAGCTTTTGCAAAAGAATTTTGCTTAAATTTGTTTAAGTTTTAATACATATATAAAAATATATTAAGGGCATTACCCAAATAGACTTTAGGGAAGGCAAAATTCCTGTAGTAATGTGCAACCAAAAGGTGCTCTAAACTTTTCTCCCACCACCCACAAAATGCCACTCCAGCTGGCGGCTAACTAGAGTATTACACACATTACGTATACGCCACGCTGCCTTAAACACTTTTTGTTTCCCGCGCACACGGTACATTTAAATTTTGTTTTGCCGTGAAATATGGCAAATAAATCGCGTTCGTGTAACGAAAGAAAAAAACTTTATGGCTTATCTGTGTGTTCGGAGTGTTTCGGGGCGCGTGCTCAAAAGGCTTACCATCTGAAGTGAGTTAGTTTGGGTGTTTTGGGTGGCGGGTTTTGGGGGTCAGGCCCTGGCGCCAAGTGCCGCTTGTAAGTTATTAAAGTGGGGGGCTTTGCCCAATTGGCTGCGGCCCTGGACACTGTGATGCCGAAACTGTATTTGGACTTTTTATAGTTTCATAGAGAGCACAAAAAAAGGTTAGAAAGTTCTCGTGGATATAGTTCTTAAATCTTTTTACATATGCGGCCATAAATAAGCATTTCAAGCACTGAATAATCCAAGGGTTAAGTGAGAAATGGACATAGAAATGCATTGTTTTAGTTAACTCTAAAGTGGAATATGCAAACGAAAATAAAATTCATTAAACATCAATCCTTAATGACATAAGAAGTGGTAAATGAAAAAAAAATAACATTGTATTGTTTAAGAGATAATACATTTGAATTTCGCGATTATATTGAAATTTAAAGTATTGTTAAGAGTCCTAAATATTTATCAATTTAAAACTATTGGGTATATTAAATTCAGGCCCTTAATCAGCAAGTAATAAGAGAGTATTCTCCGATTTTAAAATTCCTTAGCAAAAAATAGTTGCAAAATGTATTTACAAACTATAGTTTCGAATGCAAATGTTTAACTCGCAATGCCAACGGATGCAAGTAAATAACAAATTCTCGGAGCTACTGCCACTTGACACAAGAGTCGAATCTATACAAAGAGTCATAACTCCCATAAAAAAGTCAACAAACCAGAACCAGCAGCGAAAAATTGTTAAGCAAATACAGTGAAAAGACGCCGAGCTTGAGCAAATGGAGCGAGGCGATACTTGTGACAACTGCCGAACATGCCACACCACACAGATAGAAGTCCGAATAAATATTTGTGCATATTTAGTAACCCCTGAAACCCCTGAAATCCCGCCCACGACCCTCGCAAAGTTCAACACTCTTGGAAAACTGCACTGCGTCGAATAAGATTCGAGCTGAAATACAAAAAAAAAACACCAGATGTAAGAAAAATAAATGCAAAGGAAACGAAACGAAAAGAAAAACTCGGGGAAACACAAACAAGCTGGCGGCACAAAATTGCCAGTATTTGCCACAAGTTGCTGGCTGGCTGCAAAAAGGAAACAAGACTGAGAAAAAATGGTGAAATGCAACGGCCAGGCGGAAAATCAAATAAACATCAAAACAAAAAAAATATGTCGCCGCAGGACGCATGCAACGTTTCAATGGCTTGTCATGGCAATTTAAAGTCGGGGCGATTTACATAAAATTCTATAACTGAAGAGTCGTAGCGACATCCCCCCCAAAAAAAATGACAAACATCAGCACATCGGAAAAAGTGAACTGTTTTTTGCAGATATTGTGTTTAAACAGGGCTTCTCGGATTTATTTGGAATTTTAAAACGAGATTTCGAAAAAAAAACATAGCAATTAAATAGTTTAAGACCTTAAGTCCCATTTAGTTTGAAATCAGCAAAGGCCATTTTTTATTTTAATGATGAGAAAAAATATATTCCTATTTAGGTAATCCATATGAAATGGTAAATTTACAAAGTCGTTAGAAAAATAACTGATTTTCTTGCTAATACAATTTTTGAATTTAAAATCGACAGAATTTTACTGACATAATACACACATAAATAGTAGGAGTAAATTCTAATTCTTATTTAAGCAATTATATAAAGCAAAGAAAAAGCACCAAGAAAAGATAGAATTTCTTTGATACTTTACAAACACAGCTAAACTTATTTTCCACTTAATATAAAAACATCAAAAGGCCAATGAATGTATATATGCCTAAAGAGGGGCAGAAACTGCTTATCCTTACATCAATATTTTCTTTAGAAACTACTTTATTTTGCCTACATCATCCCGGCCTTTCAAATCTGTTGGCAATTTCAATCAGTAGCCTAGGGCGATAGCAATATCAATATCAATTTCAATCTCAATATAAAACTGAAAAGCCCATTGCTTTTACCTTAATCAGGGGCTGAGGCGAATAAGCAGCTAATTTCAAAACAAATACTCGCAATATAAATTCAGCTCCGCTCCCCCGGCCGCAGGATCAAAGCAAGGACCTCTTGGTCTTTTGGCCCGAGACCTCGCTCCTGTGCCCGCTCATGTGTGAGTGGCCGTGTGTATGTGCCTGTGTGCACTTCCGCAAATGCTTTGTGTCGCAATGAAACGGAAATAGCAGCCTGAACACACACACCGATACACACATGAGTGGTCAGGACGGTGAGAGAGGAGTGGAGGGGAGAGGTGAGGTGAGGTCCTGTTTCCGGCCGCTGCTCATAAAATTTAAACGTTTCGGGAGTTTAAGCCTAACAAAATGGCCTTCCTCTGTTCCGTCGCCAGAACATCTTGCCACGCATCCTGGAGACGACGCCGGCGGGCATTTCGCGGGGCCAGCTGCAACATTTTGGCCAGCTCATCAATAGCGGTAAGTCCGGCCAGCAGACGTATGCACTAATGCACTGGGATAAATCAGAACGATATAGGAATAAAAAAAAACCCATATTATTATCAGCAATCAGTATCAAAATAAACATCTTTTGAACACCTACTATTACTAGTTTGTCAAAGTTGTGAATATTTTAAAAGAGTGAAGAAAAACTAGGACTAATATATATAAAAATTTCTCATTAAAGAAAGGCTAATTGCTCTATTATAATACAATTAAATAAATTCAACAGGTTGTATTATTAAAACAAACTAAGGGCCACCTTTAAATCTTTAAATCTTTTAAAGATAAAATTGTTGAAAATCACTTACCAGTTTTTCTGATTTTGCTCTGCCCATGCCACCCCACAGTGGAGGGGATAAAAGTGGAGGCGGTGAGATTACCATTGATGGGTATTATGTTTCGTCCGCAGGCCAATTCCAGCAGTACGACTACCGCTCGCCGAGACTGAATGCGCTGCGATATGGTCAGCCCACGCCCCCCTTGTACCAGTTGGCCAATGTTCGCCTGCAGCTGCAGATCTTTCATGGCAACCGGGACGCGCTGTCCAGTCAGGCGGATGTACAGCGCCTGGTCAGCGAACTGCGGAACAGCATTACGCAGATGTATCAGGTGCCCGGCTATAATCACATTGACTTTCTTTTCGCCCTCTCAGCGCCACAGCTGGTATACGAACGAATTATTCAACAGGCATGGCAGTTGGACGCGGTATCGGAGGCGCTTCCAGGCACCTGATGATTAATGAACATGGATACATACTGGGGTATCTCACAATAAATAAGTTCCATCAAACGTGCGGACTGACAACGCTTGCCCTTTATTGAAATATTCTTAGCTCGCTTTGATTTACATTTATATTTTGTTATACGAAAAACAAACTCAAACGAACTACAAAGAAAACTTGGATAAACAGACCTCATAAGCTTCATACTTTACACTAAGCAATTACGTTAATCAAAATGTACATTGGTTGTAAATTAACTGGAATAGTTTGCCTGCCTTCTTACCAGCCGTCCTGCAATCCTTTTTCTCTGCCAGGTGGGTAATTTATATGGGACTTTGTTATTTGTTTCTGGGGGCTGTGACTTTTGGATATGTTTGGAGGTTTTCGACGATTGACAGATTAGCTGAGTTCAAAGCCAGCGCCGGACTGAATGGCGTAAAGCAGCTTTTCACGCATTTGTTCCACATTGTTGAAGGGGGGAAGCTTAAGCAGATTCGTGCAGGTGCTGGCCGTGGGCAGCCGTTCCATGTCTCCAGCATTTTGGATAAAGAAAGGTGGATCCAGGTCCTGTTAAAAATAATCAAAATGTGTAAGTAACAGGTATGCCAAATGCACTATTCAATACCAACCTTAAAGCCCAGTAACGGTGGCCTGGAGCAACTGGTGACGAACTTAAGCAGCTGCCTGCGCTGCAGATCATCGAAACCTTCCAGAGCCTCCCAAAACGCAACAATCGAGGGGTGTTCCGGAGTAAATTCACCGCCGTATTTGCAGTGTTTCTTAAGATCCTCCAGGTCAATTGGTATCTCGGCACCCGAAATGAGTATTTGCAGCTCTTTGTTGCTAAACATGTACAGCCATTCGATGGGTAGGACGTTGGACAGACCCTTGCGGAAGGCGTTGCAGTGACGACGTATTTGCACGTTGAGCTTGTAGTCGGCTATCAGTTGCAGGTACTCAATGCGATTCGAGTTGGTCACCGGAATGCTCTGGCCCTGCGGCTTTAGCTCGACAATTTGTGTCTGTCCCAGCGAACTGCTGGCCACGGTAAAGTCCAAGTTTAATTCACTAACATCGCCTGTATAGTCCTTCAAGTACAGCAGGTTGCGGTACAGCTCCGGATCCAAGGAGGCTAACTGATGGATGTCCACGTCCGAGTATTTGCCAGCTAACTTAGTGAGGAAGAACTCGGCTAATGGCAGCTCCACCAGCAGGTTTTCATAGATAGACTTGCCCAGGATGCGACCAATGAAGTAGTAGTGCTTCTCATAGTCTTCGAAGAGATCGGCTACATTTGGATTGGGATAAAGCTTGTTGTCCGTGGTTACCCTTGTTAATAAAATGAAAAGATTAGGCTGGTACCTTAAATATTTTAATAATACTTACATAAAGAAGCCACGATTGGGATCAAAGGAAGTTTTGATTAGTTCCGAAAGGAACTCGCGGAAAACACCACCGCCATCGATGCCGGCCTCATCCAGTCCCAGCGAGGAAACGAACTGTATACGAAACTTAAAGCGCAGATCCGGTTCTAAAATTAAAGCAATTTATAATATTTAGTAGTGTGGGTATTTTAAATAATACTTACCATTTTCAGGACGCAACTTGTCATATGCATCTTCGTAAAGATGAGACCGTCTCACTGTGATCATAACTGAAGGACCCTGGAGAAAGGCTTGGAGATTGCCTTGCACCCGCATCTTGTTGGCCGCCACCAAACCTTGCAGAATGCTCACCCGCTTGTTAAAAGCCACGACAAAGGGAATCTCGCGCAGAATGGTTATGGAGCGAATCTGCTTGGTGGACATGGGCGGCCCGTTCTCGAAATCTTCTCGAGTGAAGTCCCGTATGGGCTGGAAGGGTCGAATTCCCCGCAGGCGACTGCTATGGGTCAGCGGTAGATCTGTAGGTCTGTCCAGCGGCAAGTCCAACCGGGTTACGGTCCAGTGTGCCTCCGGGCAAAAGCCTAAACGCAAGTCGCGTGTGTGAATCTGGTTGAGCACAAAGACGACCACATTGAGCAGGTTGGCCCAGATTTGCTTCTGATGCCGCAACTTCTTGTCGTCGGCCTCCGTGTGCCCAAGGACACTCCGGTAGTTGGCCAAATTGCTGCGAGTCTCTGGAAATGCCAGCTCCACAAGGCCCATACTAATATCCTTCAGTGTCTTGGACATTTGTACAATTTCCGCAATAGAAAAGGGCATGAGTTGGACATGGTTAATAGTGGTCTGGACCTGAAGCAACAGCTTGTTCTCCCCAAACTCCACATCATGGAGGGTGGGCAGTAGCCGGCCGAAAAGCATGCAGAAGGTGGCCAAGAGAGGAATAGTTCGATCCACTCCTTGTGGTTTGGCTGTGAAAGAAAAATCGACTTAGTAAAGGTTACCTTTTATAATTGTTTCAAGTCACACTCACGCACAACGCCCTTGGAAATAAGGGTTAGAGGGGCAGAGAAGCCCATTTGTGTGGACTCTGCAGCCAACTTAAACCACACAGCGCGTATGAACTTAGGAGTAAAAGCCAACGTATACAGTAATCTGAAAGGGTCATAGATAAGATATTGAAAAGGCAATTTATGTTAGGGCATCTCACTTGTATTCAAAGACCGCATGCTTGTTGTAGATCATCAGGTTGTGACAAATCTCGCAGAGCGCATAGATGAGCTGACTGTTATCGATGTGCGGATCCAGTTGCTGGACAATGAAGTCCACCCGCTCCGTTTCATTCAGTATGCCAATGGACTCCAATAGACAGTCACGCTCCTTGACAGTCAGTTCGTTGCTGGCTCGGCAAGCCTGTTCCATATCATAGTCCAATGTGCGAGCCGATGGCAGTTCCTCTCCCTCCTCTTCCGAGTCCTCGGACTCATCATCGCTGTCTCTGTGACGATGAGGGGCGTTGGCATGGCCGCGCAGCGTGGACTTGGGCAGCTGCAGAATGTTGGGCATCATTTCGGCGATGAGGCGCACATAGACGACCAACAGTGAGCTATGCTGCAGGGAGGCTAACATAGGAATAGGATTAATTATTGCTTCTTAAAATGCATCTGTTAATAACTTACCCAACTGCCTGCGATCGAGCACCAGGAGGGAGTTGAGTAGATAGGAAGAGAACAGTGAGTCAAAGCACTTGGCCTTCTGGCCCGTTTCTGTTCCGTGAAAAAGGAAACTGCGCCGGCTGGACGTACTCTCGGACTCTGCTGGCCCAACTGATTCCAGAGCGTCGAAGAGTGAGCGCATCAGCAAGTCAAAGGGAAAATCCGCGTTCTGCGCAAAGCATGGTAGCAGAAAGTACCGCAGCGAATCCGTGTGTGGCGTGGCAAGAATGTCCCGAATGAAGTTTTGACAGACGGCCAGCGACATGGGCGACAACTGGCCCCCAGCAGAGGCCCGTTTAGCCACCGCCAGAGGACGCAGTAGTAGCTGGAGCAGAGCTTCTGCTAGCGGACTCGGAGCATGCAAGGTCTCTCCATCCAAGGGCGGGCACTTGTCATCCAGCAGCCGTCGCAGTCGAAGAAAGTAGTTACGGGCAATCATAAAGCCAAAGACACGCTCCAGATACTGGAACAGTATAGCCTCATCCTCCACATAGCGCTGGACAGAGGATACGGTGGTGAAGGTCTCCAGCATACGCAAGGGAATGGCCTGGGCCGTATGCGACTGACTCAGCTGTAGCAAGCACGTATCCAGCAGCTTACAGAGCCTCAAAAGCCACGTAGGGTCGAGAGAAGAATGCCGTATCAGGCGAGCTGGCTGTCGTAGGATCTGCTGACAGACCTCGATCTGTGCAAAAATTTGGGGAATCATTAGAAAGGCTAAGAGGAAGTCATGTTAACCTTACCAATCGCTCGCCATCTTTCGCCTCCCGACTGCTGTAGAAGAAGTTGAGACGCCGCAAAAGGAAGGTTAGGCTGTCGTCCTCTGTGATGCGATCCTTGTGGGCCAACAAGTAGCTATCAAACGCCTCCCGCTCCGCCCGCTTGCGCCGCTGTCTGTGGATAAAGGAGCGGGCGTAGGACTGCAGCACGACCGCACCGTTCTCCTTCTGGCGCAGCTCGTTGCGCTTCTGGCGCTCTTGGGCGGCCTTTCTGATCACGGTGTCCCGGTCGCAGGTGTGCGAGGCTCCACCCAGACTTTGCACCGGTCTCCGGCGATACTCTCCGTCGAATCCGAACATGACGCGGCGGATTTGGGTTTTTTAGTGACTCGGATCGGTATGAATCTACCAGCCTTTTGCTTCCACTCACTCAGTCAGCCCTCCTCCACATTCTTCACCTGGCTCCGGGGGCGGGCGAAATACGGTGATTCCGCGGTGGCTGTCGTGCACTTGCTCCCCGAATAAAAATCTATTGCTTTGCACGCTTTCCCTCCCGATACTTTCGAATTTAAAATGCGTAAAACCCTAATTTGCAAATGATTTGTATATTTCTCTTGTATATTTCGATAGCAACTTATCGACAGCTAGGCCATCACTGGACTGGAATGACTGGCACGTCGCCCATCCCTAGTCAAAGGGGCCTTCCCGATTTCAGTTTCGATAGATTTCCATTTGAAAATTCTAGAATTTTTGTTGTGGTGAAATCGACTGTTGTATGTATGTTTAGTCGTCATCTTTACTTTTATTTTAATGCAAGGTTTCCAAAGTTTAAATTCAATTAAATTAAATTAGGTTTTTTTATTATTTAAGATTTAATGCTAATGATTTTATGACAAAAAAAAATATCTAAAGTACTCCAAGCTAAGAGAAGAACATACATATCTATAAATGTTTTGATACCCAGCTAGGTCCTCTAATAAAGGTCTAACATACACAATATTTGTTCTGATAAAGACTATCCAATTAAAACAAAGACAGCCTCTCTTGCAAAGCACAACATTGTCTTTAATATGATTTGAAAACGTGAAATATACATTCATTTGTTAAGATGAGTAAAATGGTTAGCCTAAACCACCTAATTAGTAGCTTCTGTTGTTTTCAGTTAGCAACTTGCCTGCTAATGAGAGAGCAGGAATTGCTACGAGTACATTTCAGACTGAGCTATTCTGCCTTCGGGAATTAAAGCGAGCTCTGTTTGCCAGCCTGCAGGTTCAGCTGGTGCTGCTCCTCGATGAGGGCGAGCAGCGTCCTGGGCACATCCATTGTCTGGTCGTCCACGAGAACGATATCAAAAGTGTCCATATACTTTTCCATGTTGGCTTCTACATGATCGAAAAGGAAACCGATCTTCAAGATGTGTGAGGAGGCTGGCACGCCGGCAGCCATGTCCGCGTCCCCAATAGAGTCGCCCATGACGATGATGTGGTCCCTGGTGTGAACCAGGTCGTAGTAATCATTGCCATCCAGCACGGTTTCGTTCTTGTTAAAGGTGTGAATCATTGGCTGCTGAAAGCCATCGAGCAAACCATCTTTAAACTGCAGGAAGTTGGAGACCACCTTCACATTTGGATGCATTACGTTGGCCTGGCGCAGTACGGAGACCACCGAGTTGCCCAGTCCAGCGGAAAATACCAGCATGGGAATGCCTAGACGCTTCAGGTCCCCGAATAACTCGTGGGTTCGGTCACGTAGCGCATGTTTGTACTTGCTGGCTATCTGATCTATTTCCGACTGGTCGAAAGGGAAGCCGCTGGTCAGTTCCCCCGATTTGGTCCACCACTCGATCATGTACTTCACCTTCTCGTCTATTGGCATGTGCGGATCTATCTCGATGGGCCTGTACTTGTGGTACAACTTGTCCGTCTCCTCCTTGAAATTCTCCGGCAGCGATTTGCAGGCATTGAAAATACCAAAACTGGAGGGCACTGCTCCTCCATCTTCCGTGCGTTGCTTGGTGATGGTGTAGTCAAAGTCGGAGACAACCTGCATCCGTTCAGGTCCGCCCATGACGAATTCATCGATGGTGCGCTTCACTTTCGCCGGATCACGCATGCGGCAGTGGTCCCTCGTCAGCGCCGGAATTCCGCAGGCGGACTCTCGCTTTTCGTCACAGCCCATCTTCAGTAGTCTTCTCGTCCAGCAGCTCAGAGGTCTTCCCCTGATCACGGTGGCTGAATATCTGGGGTCTGGGGAATCGGAATCAGAATCGATCGAGCTTTTGCCTGCGATATCTGCAAATTGTTTAGGCAAGCGATTTAGTAGCGCTTATATTGCTGATCGTCTGTATTTGTGGTTCTATATCTAAGGCTGACCTTGGTCGATTGTTTTGCCAATTGTTGTTGCACCTTGTGCGGTGTTCGCTGTTATCAGCTGACTATCAAAGCTCCGATATGACTAGCTTTTTATTTATATAAATTATGTCCAAAAGCAATAAGAAACGCGCTACGTAAATATTGGTTTTTGTTTTAAAATACGTTTTCCTTTGCCCCGTTTCAATCGGACCGCATTGGTGGTAATAACAGCTGTTCGTGGGCGGAACGAATTGGAATCAGAACGGGAAACAGCTGATTAGTGCGCGAAATACTCAAAATTCGCCCCATTAATAATTTAATTTCTTATTCCTGACTAAAAGATATCCGATACTTACTTACTGTAAACCAAATTTATGAAAATATTTAGTACCACTCTTTCTGAATTATTTTTATTCTACGACTAACAATGTTTAAAACTTGTTTCGTCTTTAAAGTATATTTAAATAGTTTCTTAGCTTAAGAATACAAGAATACAGAACCTATGCTGCGCAATAATAAAAATTTTGAAATCAAGCAGCAGAATATACAAAAATTAAACAGCCTTTCCAAAAAAAACAATTTATCTATTTAATCCTCCGGAACAGCTTAAATTTCTTAAATGTCGCATTGACTCTGTTGCAGTCGCCGCTAGCTAATACGTTTATGTAAATTTTAAAATTGTGTAACCATAATCAAACTCAATAAGAACATTAAATGGTAATAATCTATAAGTCTAACTACAACCTAAACAGTTTTCATATTTAATATGTATCCGAAAAAGCGGGAGTGTACGTGTGAGCTGCCTATTAAAACTTTTCGGTAAAATAAGCGTAGTTTAAATGTGATGGGCAACAAAGAATAACGCTTCAATCTTCGATTACGATGGCAGCCGGTGGCTGCTGATTCTTAGATGGCACATTTGAGGTGCTATTCTGTTTGATGGGCGAGCGCTCCAAGGGCAGGAACTTCCACTGTGCCGGCAAGAGCATCTTGAATTTCGGCTTCTCGGACAAGTGACTGTAGAGAAGGAATACTTCAATTAGCATATAGACTCTGGAAAACGGTTTCGCCTGCACTCACCGATTGAGAAAGCTGGCGGCTGCTCCGAAAGTCTTGAAGCGCTGCACTCCATTTTCGGGTATCTTGACCATAAAGTCAGATCCCTGGACTTTGACGCGAAAGCGCGGCAATCCTTTAGCGCCCATGATTCCGTAGCAGCACTCTTCGTTTCCCTGTTGATTTGCCGGAGCGTTGGCTGCCTTCTGGGGAGACGATGCGACAGGTTCCGGTCGAGCTGATGCGACGGGTTTGGCAGATACTTTTGCTGGGAGAGATTGACGAGATGACAGCTGATTTCCGGATGTTGAAGGTTTAACTGGCAGGGATACGCGTACAGAGGGCTCAGCCAGCACTGGCAGCTTAGTGGTGCACACTGGAGATGGCTTATCACTGGCAATTGTCACCTTGGCTGGCAGGGATTGGCGGGACGTCGTCGGCACCGCCGGTTTAGCATTTCCCGGCACGGATTGCCGCTTGGCGGCGACAACGGATGGTCTGGGATACAACTTAACAACGGCGTTCGTTCCCGCAGCTACGGGTCGTATGGGCTGAATGCCTTTCATGACATGTCCGACTGAAAAAACTGTACCCGGTACTGGTATCGCCTTGGACACTTGCTTAGCAACCCCGGTTACGCTGCGCTTGCTGCCAATCTGAACGGCTTCGCTTGGCAGTTTATTGTCCTTGCTTTCCAGCTTGGTGATAGTTATGCCACCAGGAGTTACAGTGTTCCCACTGCTCAACAGCTCCTGCAGCGACTCGTTAATCTTGTTGTGCGCCGCCGAAAAACGGCTGATTTTCGCTGATGGGGGATTGGTGGAGGAACTGGGCGAGGTAGTCTCGGGAACGCTTGCCGACGTAGTTACCTGCACTTGGGGAGTCAGGTATTGGGTGGTGGGTGCAGCCTCTCCATTCTTGGCGGGTACATTCGCAATAAACGGCATGAAACCCCCAGTCAGTTTGCAAGTGGTCACATCTTTGGAAGGACGTGCGGCCGGTGCTACCAACTCCGAGGTAGTGATCTGCAATGTGCCACTGGTGGGCAAAGTCTGAATTGTGAAGTTTGTACGAGGCAGTTGTTCCTGCTTAATCTCTGACACCAGCTGCTGGTCCTCCTGCTCATCGATTACCAGTTGATTATCCGCATCATCGTCCTCCTCATCACTGTCGATAATTACCACCGGTGAAACTGTCTCGTCATTTTTTTCTATTTCCACAGACAACTGGGACGGTATTTTCACAACATTGAGTCCAGATGTCGCCGTAGAATCCTTCTGTTGTGCCGCCAGTTTAGCCGTCGACTCCATGTCAATCTCAAAGTGCACCTGCCCGTTCACATGCAACACCCAGAGGGCCATACTCCGACGATTACGCTGGACGGGAATAGAGTGCTCTCGCTGGTACACTTCACGCAGCATCATCTTTCCGTCAACGCTTTGCAGCAAAACCAGCACCGGCGGCGGCATGTCTAGGCTCAACGGTCCAAAGTAGATCTTCTTCTTGGACGATGGCGTCACGAAGGCGTCGTATGGCGCATTGGGGAAGAACTGCAGCTTTACCACTTTTTGAGTCTCCTCGGCCACCTTCATCACTTTGTGGATCCTGGTCAGCGAGATCATGTCACCGAATGTGGGTACAAAGATATGCGAAAAGTCATCGAAGATGTCGAGCACCACCCAACGGTGGTCGGTCTTGTGCAACTCGGGTATTTGGAGTTCATCTACATCGCAGTGGTTAACCTTTCGAAAATCGATATTGCTACGGATTCCGGAGGCGCTGCTTTTAGATTTAGTACCGGGTGATAAACTATTGGCGAGACCGACAGAAGGACCAGCTGTTTCAGAACTAAGAGCAGGACCAGGCACCGCGCAAGATAAGGGAACAGAAGAGGTGAATTCTCCAGCTGACGAACTCTCCAGCGAAGTAGTACTGAGTGCCGCTTCTTCGTTCTTAGGCCTTTTCTGATGCTCCCGAGGGCGTTGCTTAATGAGCAGCGAAGTTGGTGAAGCAACTTCTGCGGCCGGACTATCAGAGACTTCAGAGGGTGATCCTTCGCCACTGTGTAGTTTCTTCTGGTGCTCCCTGATGCGCTGCTTCACCAGAAGCGAGCACAACACATTGATCTTCTTGGTTAGCAGCGGATGAGTCGTCGGTGTTGGCTTCGTGCAGGCATTGCCTTCCATATGTCGCAGGAATCCCTTGACGAGCCAAAAGCTCTTCCTGCCTTGCATAACCACGGCAAGACGGTTGGTGTTTTCATTCCGCGTGGAATTCATCAGCATCCGAGCCATTAGAGGCAGTGCCTGTGGATCTGGAGCAAACTTTGTGTTCACCACTCCGATTGCGCCGCACACCGAGGGCATCAAATTGGCGGTGGTGGCTGCCAGAAAGCTGTGGGTCTTCATTTGGACGTCCCAGATAAACACAAAACCCGATTCGAAGGCGGCCAGGAAATTTGTCCACTTAATGATGCAAAGGATCTCTTCGTTGGGGGCCGGGATGATCTTGCTCTCGCGTTGTAGGGCCAGGTCGATGTCCTGCATCTTTTTGCTGACCAGAGTGTTCATGTTTTTGACCACTTCGTTGTAGAAAGACCGGAAGTTGGGAGAATCCGTCTCGGCGGAACTGTGTGCCCCTCCAGTTACAGCGGCAGCTGCGGCGTTTGCCATTCCAGACCCAAGGACATCCACGGATGCGGAATTAAGGGAGTAGCAGGCGGCAATGCGGGGCACTTGAATGTCCAACTTATTGTCCTCCTCCGGCGGCGAGAGCGTATCCGACTGGAGCTTCATGCGCTTGCTTGAAGTCGGCCCCTTTGCAGATTTTCCACTTCTCTTTCGACTGCTAACCTCGCTTCCGTCGGAATCATCACGCACCTCTATGACAGGGGCGTTAGCGGACTTCTTGCTCTGCTCCCGCTTCCGTTGCCGATCGAGTTCCTTGCGGTAGTAGGTAATGGCACCCTGTATGCGAGTCTTGAGAAGCTCTATCGTTTCTGGAGTCTCTTGGCGGGCCGAATGTTGACGTACTCGGTCCGCCCGCCGTTTGTTTAAGCGCTGGTAGGAGTTCTTTGGAACGGAAATGGCTCGCCGGCAGATATGAGGTCGCGATCGGAAATAGCTGAAGATTGTATCCAACTCAATGGATCTTTGGAGAGGAGATTCATCATTAAATAGGGAAGGAGATACTTTCGGCTCATCTTTTGGTTCAGTCTTGGCCGGAGAATACTCCTCCTCAAAGGTATTTGGCTTTGGATCATCTTCCATCGCTTTCTGCTCCAATTTAACCTTGGGTTTCTTTTCCTTACCCTTCTTTTTCACTGGCATCTCCTCCGGCGGTCGCTCAAAGCTGTAGTGAGCCCTGGTGGCCAGTTCTGGATTGAAGTGGGTCACAGGCGCGTTCCACTGCTCCTTCTCGATGACCACGGGCTTTCCATCAGGTGAGTCTCCGCCACAGAAGCACTTATATAGTTGGTGGGTCATGCAAAAGGTTGCCAGGTTATCAATGTCTGGCAAGCGACGCAGCCCCACAAAGCAATGCTTTAACTTGGCCAAATCCGTGTCCTTCACCGAGCACGGTTCGCTTAGAGCAGGAGCAGCTATCTTGGCACTGGCAGCTGCAGCAGCAGCGGCTACAGCAGCGGCCGCTGCGGCAGCCGCAGCAGCGGCAGCATTCTTCTTCTGCTTTTTCGAGGTAGGTGATACATCTTTTTCCTCCTCGTCAAACATGGTGTCATCAAAATCCTCGTAGCGCTTGGGGGCCTTTGTGCAGCGTCGCTTTTTGTCGCCCTGCGACTCATTAATCAACAGCGTTTCGTTGTCGGTAAGCACCAATGTGGAGGTGAAGTCCTTCTCCATCCTGGCTAGTCGCGCAGTGGCCTTGCGGCGCAAATTAAACGCATCCTCGTTGGAAATTCCTCGTCCCTGAATTATAACAAAAATTGTAAATTGTTAAAACAGAAAGCTTATACCATAGTCATCAATTAATATTACATCTGCTGCCTCCACCCGCATGACACGACCCTGCTCAGCACCCAGGCAACGACAATTGAGGACGCACTCTGCTCTTCCGCAGTGATCCCGTACAGGTAACTCTGTACCTGCCAAACTGGCGCACAGGCAGCCCAATTGGCAGTGGTCCTTAATGCAGGGTTTGTTGGCTGAAAGGGAAACAAATCATACAATATTATTAAATATAGGTAGACCTGACCAACTCACCATCTGCGTTCCTGGCAGCAGCGTCTATGATTGTGGCATTCAATCGCCTGAGCTCGCTGGCCAGGCGTTTTTGCTTGTTGGGCAGTCGCTTTGTTTTGCCACCAAGCTTAGCCGCATCCTTGCCTGTCTCGTCCTTCACAGGACTTAGATCAGACGATTTGCTCTGAGAAGCACTATTATTTAACGTATCCGGATCCTCGCTTATAAAACTGTTCTCGCTGCAGCTAATTGCTACGGTGTTAATCATGTCGTTGATCATGTCAGCACAGGCCAGAGTATCGACATCCGGTTTAGATGGCAGCTCCTCCCGGAAAGTAAACTCCTGTAGCTTCTCGGGCACCTCATTAAAGCTTTCGTCCAACTGCTCCGAGCGATCGACCACGCGCCGCACAAGAATGTGATTCCGATCGTTGAGATAGGGAATGACAAAGGTAAAACTCTTCCGGCGACCGGCTGGCGTTTGAGCAGCCTGCTCTTCGGCATCCTTCATGCAGGAGGGTGGCGTCTGCAGCGTGGACACACTGAACTCGGCCCACTCGCGCGTTATGTCGTGATGGGGCAGGATATGCTGCAGATACCGCTTGGCAATCTCGTCGAGTGGACGACCCAGCTGGGGTATTACATCCAGCTGCACGTTTGGCATGCTAACCACCGCCATGCTTCCTCCGGCGAGAAGCAACGCGGCTGTATCATCGTCCAGTGGTCTCTGAAACGGTTTCTTCGATAGTGGGCAGGGGCGAAAAATGGCGGGCAGCGGGAACTGGTTGAGGATTTTTGGGTTTCTCGGTGGACCCACTTTTGTGGGAATCACCTTAAGCTCCCGGCAGATGCGCGCATCCAAGCACTGGCTGCTGCATTTCAGTTCGTTCTCTTCTTTGCTAGTTAGCTTGCTTAAATACGGGCTTTTCTCGCGCTTAAGATTATTGCCTTGGGCGCCTGGAAGACGCACCATCTCTCCATCCACTTGGATTACCTGATACAAGCGAAAGATAATTGCAAAAATCCAAGTTAAACCCCTTTTGAGCAACCTACCTGATAGTAGTAGTTGGAGTTCTCGGTGGCCACATAACTGGCTGCCTGCCAGCCTTGGCGGGTGAAGGGCATCTGAGAAGAGGGCGCCTGCAGACCCTGCATGGCTCCCACCTTCACTTTTCGTTGGCGCTGCTTACGCTGCAACTCCCTGTATATATTGGCCTCGTTGTTGATGATTCCCATCTTGTGGTTCTTGCAGCGCTGCAGATACTGCCGCCTCTCCGCAACCGTTCGCAAACGCTGCAGTGCTTCCGGAACGGCTGGCATATCCATCATTGGCGGCATGCTGTGCGAGGTGACCTGGCCATCGTGTCCCATCGGCTCGAGCAACTTGTCCTTATCGTCTTTTTCGTCGTCGTTGATGTGGTGTTCCCGCATGTACGCATCCAACGTTTCACTGACGAAGGCCGAGTTCCCCTCCTGGGTCTTGCAGTTGATGGGGACCAGCGGCGTGAGAAGCATGCCCGGCTGGTGGACACTCTCGTCAAAGCCCACGAAGTCCTCACTGCCCTCGTCCTCGGAAACGAAGGATTGAGCCGCAAAGGATTCCGAAGGCATGTTGTCCTCCCGCGCAAAGTTTTTTACGCGCACCTTGCTGATGAGCATGTCCAGGAACTTGCTACCGCCAGCCTTTTCCACTTTGTCCGGCTTTTCGGCGCTAGAGCAGGTGCTGGTCTGGCCGCTCTGCTCCTTACTGGGTGTTGCAGGGGTTGGGGCATCCTCCAAAGCGGCTGTTTGTGCGGGTGACTTCGTTGGCGTTCTTTCGGCAGCCCTCTTGGAGAGGCCAAAGTCTGAATCCTGCTGATCTTCGGCGTCTTCATCGTGCGTCACGTGGGTAACCACACCCTGTTCCTTTGGCCTTTTTGACGGGACCTCCCCACTGAGATTGGTGTCTTCTATTAGAGAGAGGCTTCTCTTGCCCGTTTTAAGCAGCTCCAGTTGCTGCTTCATCTGCTTCGAAAGCTCCTCGGCGCCCAGCGGTTCGGCCACACTGTACACCTCAGTCTCCTCGTACTCCTCAATCCTGCCCATTTTTTTGTAGTGACTCACTAAGGTCCTGGACCATTGACGGACGTTCTGCAGGCGGCGCTTGATCATCCGCTTGATCCGCGGATCGAAGAGCAGAATGCGGACACGCCGCACAATCCGGACGCGATGGCTTCGCCTCCGGCGCCAGGCATAATTCCGGATCACGCAGCGGGGACTGAGGGCGTAGACTATAAACCTTTTAACATTCCACCAGTTGCGATGCAGGAAGGCCTTCGAGACGGGATATTTGCGCTTCAGATGGCGGTATTTGCTCAGTTCTTTGCCCTTTAATACGATTGGCGGCAGTTCGTAAGTCATGCTGCGGGAAAGCAAAAAAAATCATTATTACACGTTGGAAAAACTTTAACCTCAAAAATCAGGATGATTTCCAGTGCTTAAAAGTCCTGGAAAATAATGTGGCGTTGGCGACACTGGCCGGAAAATGTACTGATCACTTTTTCCAGCACTACAAATTTTCAAAACTACATTTTAGAATTCGAATTAGTGATTTTTTGCGAATGAATTACTCTAGTTTTGGACTTTATACTGGGTTTTAATGGTTAAATGTTTACAAATAGCAAATTTAATGGGGCACACTGCCGGGAAAAACAGCAGATACACACACACGTTAAACAGAGCTCTAGGCAAAATAATTTTACAGGCTGCCCACGATGGCAATGTAACTAATTTATCAGACATATTGAGAAGCATTTTTTGGGAATATTTATTACGCACTTTTTGAAAACAGACCCAGTATCACAGGAACGGTATATGCACGATTGTTGGTGTTCGTTTAGCGCCTTTTCCCGCACACCCACACAAACAAACACGCGATGCGAAGAGCACAATCAAAACATTTTGAGACTGATTTTCCGCACTTATGCTGACTGCAAACGATTGGCGAAATGCATTGCGCCTGAGCACAATATTTATTCCATCTGCAAGTGACACTTTTTTCAGCAGCAGGGTGAACTAAAGAGTGTGCTTCAAATTTGCGATCAGATCACAAAATAATCCGGGTTCCGACTCAGCGTCACAGCCACATGCGTGCTCGCAAGTGTGTGTGTGAGCCCTGGCTGCAGTACACTTTCAGGCATTTCCCAGGAACACATGGCAATGGACTAGCGGCTGTTGTTGTTGCTTCCGCAAGTGTGAGTGGGTGCGGGGGGTGGCACGCACGTGCGCCTTTCGATGACCGATAAATTTATTATGTAAAAATGCAGGAAGAAGACAGGGAGAGAACTTTGGGATAATGTCCTGGTTTTACAACACTTAAGCTGCGAATGACTGTCTTCGTGAGAGCACAAATGTTTAGATGTCTGATCCGTATAAAGATCGAAGAAACCTAAAAGGCACATGTTATTTGAATAGAAAGTTTCCAAATATCATTCAAATAAGATAAAACAGGGAAAATTATTATTTTTTAAGAAACAATTCCGAAATATAACATTTTACAAAACAAAGAATATACCAAAATAATCAATAAAATAAGAGTCGGATTTGTGTACTACGATTTGTGTACGAAAAAGTAAATTCTGCATTGGAACGTGTGCGAAAAACACCTCCGAAAAACTCGATCAAGTTACCCAACTTTCCCACCTCTTACTTACGTTTCACTAATTTCCCTACATAATTGATTAAATTTAAAAATTAACGACTCCTCTAGGTGCAAACTAATCAATAACCTCAAAGTGAAAATCCAACATGGCGTTGCAATGGATACATACACAACCGATCGCATGCGTCACTTGAAAGCACCCTCTACACTCCGCACAAAAATTCCTATACCGGCAATGTCCTTATGAACTGCAATTAAAAACCAATTTACGACCACTTACCTGTTCTTAAAGTGACTAGTAACAGCCTCTTAGTTCGTCGGCACTTGCAAATCCGTAACCGCGTCGCAATTGTTGAATTTATTTTCAGAATAAACCGACAGCTCTGGTTGACGACGCGGCGAAAAAAAGCATAGCCGAATACATACACAAATAGTGACAAACATACTACGATTAATCAAACATGGCGTCCGATAGGCAGGGCGCCAAGGGATAGTGGAATGGAACACAGGGCTGGTCAGACAAAAAAACGTCCACGCTGCTATTTTAAGGTCACCGAAAACGTGTTTATGTTTGTATATTAGTCTAATAAAGCACTTTAGGTGTGTATAATATTGTGGATCAATGATGAACCTCGTTTTGACACACACTTAAGCAAGCTTATTTAAGTTTTCAAGCCAACGGACGCCTCGCTCACGATTTGCGCCTTAATGCACCCCTGGCAGATGATTGCCCGCCCAAACAGGCTCGCCAAAGATTTAATCCGAGTTTTTAGGTTAAAAACACGCATGACCTAATCCCATTAAACAAATGACACATGTTTTTTGTTTACTTTTATTTTTGTTCGGAAGTTAAAATAGGATAGGGTATTTTGTAGGTACTGTACCTGGAAAATAATTATTTGGAATGGAATATGTTGTGGGTCATATAAGTTTAACCAAAACAGCGGTGAAGACATCAGACACTAAAATAAAGAGAAAATGTCTTAAATTAGTTTTTGCTTATTATAGAAATAACATTTTGTTTCTGATGAAAATAATCAGTAGGACCTATTGGAGTAGGATTTGTGTTGCGGTTAATGTGAAAATCATGCCACATAGTTCAGCTTTTTCTTTTCATCATTTTCAATAGAAACTTTTTAAAGTGATTTTTTGTAATTACCTTGGTATAAAAACAACATGCTTTGGAAACTAAAAAAGCAAAAGAAAGATCATTGTTAGTGAATTGTTTGTTATATAAGGCAAAGGAATTATTTTTGTGCGAATTGTCAGTAGGACCTATTGGAGTAGGGTTTTGTTGCGGTTAATGTGAAAATCATGCCACATAAATCAGCTTTCGTTTTTCATCATATTTTAGTAAAAAGTTATTTAGTATAACGTATGTTAACAAATTTAAATTTAACTTAAATAAAACATAAACATAAGTTTATCACAATACAATTACTTTCATAGTTTCATATTTACCTTTTAAGTAGGAATCGGAATCGTAACTTATAATTTCATGGGATTAAACAACCTAAAAATGAGAGTAACATTTATTTAGTATAGGAGAAAAAGAATTTAATTTATTATCAATCCTGATTTATTTCAGTAAGACCAATCTCGCATTCAACAAGAGAAGTTTCAATTTCAGATAGGGGCGAAAATTTATGCTCATCACTTGTAAAATATATATTTTTATATGGTTCAATATTTACCTCTTTCTTGAAAACCGTCCTCTATTTTGATCGCATTCACCTTGATTAAACAATCTGTAAATTAAAGGAATATGTTGTATTAAGTAGGGTATAAAACTATATGGATTTATTGCATTTGTCATACATATCAGTAAGACCAATTTCGCATTCAACAAGGGAAGTTTCAATTTCAGATAGGGGCGAAAGTTTATGCTCATCATAAAACATATATTGAATACACGTTTTTAATGTCATCTTACCTTAATTTCCTTGCTGATGGGATTCATTTCATTGTCTTCATTCTGTCGACCTGCAAATATTAATAAGAGTTGTAATTAGTTTGTGTAAAACGTAAAAAAGGAACTAGCATTTCTTGATTTTTAATTTTTCAGTAAGACCAATATCGCATTCAACAAGGGAAGTTTCAATTTCAGATAGGGGCGAAAGTTTATTCTCATCATAAAACACATATTGAATAAAAGTATTAAATGTCATCTTACCTTAATTTCCCTGCTGATGAGATTAATTTCATTGTCTTTAGTCTGTCGACCTGCAAATTTAAATAAGAGTTGTGATTAGTTTGTGTAAAACGAAAAAAAGGAACTAGCATTTCTTGATTTTTAATTTTTCAGTAAGACCAATTTCGCATTCAACAAGGGAAGTTTCAATTTCAGATAGGGGCGAAAGTTTATCCTCATCATAAAACTCATATTGAATAAAAGTTTTAAATGCCATCTTACCTTCACATCACTTGCTTATGGAACTACTTCCATTGTCTTCATTCTGTCGATCTGCAAATATTTATAAAAGTTTTGATTAGTTTGCGTAAAATGTAAAAAGCAACAAGCATTTCTTGATTTTTAATTTTTCAGTAAGACCAATTTCGCATTCAACAAGGGAAGTTTCAATTTCAGATAGGGGCGAAAGTTTATCCTCATCATAAAACACATATTGAATAAAAGTTTTAAATGCCATCTTACCTTCACATCACTTGCTGATGGAACTACTTCCATTGTCTTCATTCTGTCGATCTGCAAATATTTATAAAAGTTTTGATTAGTTTGCGTAAAATGTAAAAAGCAACAAGCATTTCTTGATTTTTAATTTTTCAGTAAGACCAATTTCGCATTCAACAAGGGAAGTTTCAATTTCAGATAGGGGCGAAAGTTTATCCTCATCATAAAACACATATTGAATAAAAGTTTTAAATGCCATCTTACCTTCACATCACTTGCTGATGGAACTACTTCCATTGTCTTCATTCTGTCGATCTGCAAATATTTATAAAAGTTTTGATTAGTTTGCGTAAAATGTTAAAAGCAACAAGCATTTCTTGATTTTTAATTTTTCAGTAAGACCAATCTCGCATTCAACAAGGGAAGTTTCAATTTCAGATAGGGGCGAAAATTAATACTCATCAGAATTAATATTACTGAAAATGTCTTTTAAAATGGAGACTTACCTTATATTCGCTTGCATCCACACATCGTACTTTAAAGTGTTTCCCAAGCTACAAAGAGTAAGACATAATCATTCATTATTTATTAGGCCGCATGATAATTAAAAAAACTGAAGTAATTTAAAGGGGCTTTTATTGCGTTATATTTTCAGTAAGACCAATCGCATTCAACATGAGAAGTTTCATTTTTCAGCTAGGGGCGAAAGTTATTGCTTATCAGATAACGCAAACGACAGCTCCATTTAAATACACTTAAAAAATGTTTCAATTTAAACTCACCTTCCATTTGAGTAAGCCTTTCCAACTGTAAAGCTAAAGAGAACTAAAACTTGAAAAACTAACAAAACGTTTACAATGAAATATACAATTTATTGCATTGCGAATGTCACTTAAATGCATTTTGTAATTTGTATGCACTTCTACACATAAAAACACTCCTTAAACTTAACAGCTAGCAAATTGTTAGGTGTCTCTACAAAAAACCGTAGAGTTCTCTATAAAACCTAATCCTATAGAAACATTCGATTTCTATTCCTGAGCTTCTTCTCTGTCCCTATCCTTATCCTTCTTCTTCTTCTTTTTCTTCTCCTTCTCTACTGGCTCTGCATCGGCAGGTGCATCCTCCTCGGCAGCTGGTGCCTCCTCATCGCCCTTGTGCTTCTTTTTCTTCTTCTTTTTGTCCTTGGAAGGAGTCTCCTCGGAGGCTGTGGGCGCCGTTGTATCAACACTTGAAGTGCTTAACTTGCGCTGAATAAATATATAGTCAGTAAATGATTGTCAAAGGGGAATAGATCTACTACACTACCTTGCTGGATTCACTGGAGCCATTCGTGGGAGCAGTCTCTTGAGGAGCTGCCGCTGCAGGTTTCTTGGCATTGTAATCCACATAACCGGTCAGCCACTCCTTAGGTGTGTTCTCATTGGGCCGGCCGAATTTGTCCAACTTGCCGGCGGCGATCAGCGCCTTCTTGGCCGACGCCTTGGGGCCCAATCCCCACTTGCGCGGATATGTGTCGCGCTCCATGATCACACGCTTAATCTTGGCCACCACTCCATGGTCGCAGGAGGACATGGTTGCTGTGGTCATCAGAGCAATAGCCAGGCAGATAGCCTCGCCCTTGGTGGTGCAAATGACGATCTCCTGATCAATTTCAATGCCATCCTCGTAGCGCAGGACACCGGGTAAGGTGATTTTGGCACCGTAGCAAACGGCATTTACCTGGGGAATATCAGGACGGTTATTTGCTATCAAGATGGGAATTTAAAAAGAAGAGATGTCGTCCGAAATTTCTTTGTCGAGCGCGCGGATAAAAGCGCTGCCCAACATACACACATCAGCGGCTTCACTGTTCCCAATCAAAGTCACAGATGCCCGTGGGGATTGCAGGCACCTGCCGGCTTAATATCATGGGGTATGCCTTTAAAAGCCCAGTAACCCAACTCACCGAACTGTCCTTCATGATGATGCGCTTGTGGTTGACCAGCAGACCCTCCAGCGGCTTGATTACGCGTCGCAACATAGACTCGTCCTTGTGATTCTCGTACAGCCACATGGCGTCCAAAACATCATGCATGGTCACCATGCCGTCGCGCTCCGACTGAATGCCAGAGCGAACGCGCCGCAGCTCCAACATCTGGCCACCGACGCCCAGGACGAGACCCAGATGGACGCACATGGTACGAATGTAGGAGCCGGCCTCACAACTAACCCAAAAAACACCTGAGCACGTGAGTAGGCGGCAGTGGAGTAGAGAAAAAGATAATGTTTTAACATATACAATGTGCATTTGCGCGGGTTGGCAAATGCTGGAGTTTCAAAAACTTAAGCGGGCTGCATCCTTGCAGGACAAACTAATCCTGCAGCGACGCAGTAGCTCCGGATGCGATTGGGTAAACAAAACCAGACTCACCCATATTCCGACTCTCATCGTAGTCCAACAGCTTGCTGTCGTAGACCGTGCGCACTCGCAGCTGGCGTTTAACGGCGGAGATTAGGGGAGGACGCTGGAAGAGGGCGCCGCGAAGCTTCTCCAGACCCTGACGCACCTTAGCCACAGACTCCACGGCTCCGTGAAGCTTGAAGATGGCAACGTACTCCTTGCCAGCGCTCTGCTGGGACTTGACCAGTCGGGTGGCACGGTCGATGCAGACAATCAGGCAACCTGTCAGAAAAACACGCGGCCACACATTGAGGTTAGGTTTGGCTGGGGGAGGAAAACACGCGTTTTCACTTACCCGTGACTTTTGGATCCAGCGTGCCGGAGTGGCCCGTCTTCTCCACCTTTAGGATCTTCTTGATCCAGGCCACCACCTCGTGGGAGCTGGGGTTCGACGGCTTGTCTAAGTTAATGAAACCAGTCTTCATGTACTCCTTGATGTCTCGGTTTAGTGGCGAGGATCCGTGGGCCAATGGAGTATAGTGGTTGGAGCGGATGTTCAGCTTGTCGAAGTTTTTGAGGAGGAGCGGCCATTGCGAGGTGTCCAGCTCGGCAATCTTAGAGGAGGGCTTGATCTGGAAGTTGCCCTGCTTCTGCAGCGTGCCAATGTCATCGCCGTCCACAGGCTCCTCCTTGATCTTCTTCTTTTTCTTCTCCTTGCGTACCTCTGCGGGCAGATAATTCGTACAGTTGCAGTCTGCTTTTTATTCATCTCTTTTTCGGACTTACCCACGTCGGCCATTTTATATGCGTTTGTCTCGGAAAACTACTGATAGACGGAGGAACCTCCGCACGTGTTGCGCGCTGCGAGAAAATGGACGGGAAAACACGTGGAGCGCGGTATCGATAGGTATGCGATGTCTGGATATCGCACTTCGATACTATCACCCAGCACTGCATCAGATTCAGTAATCGATATGTACATGAGATCTGTTATCTTAACAGCGGGCGTAGCGCCAATTTTAAAATGTAGCTGTATATTGTAGTTCGAATTTAAATTGTTTACTCTTCATTGAACATAATTTAATAAAATTGTACAAGCTAATGCTAAGAAATTTTTCAGTCGATTGAGCAAATATATTAAAAATAAATTAGTTAACGATTATCAAATATTAACAGCCAAGTAAAATCTGAAAACCGATAGTTAACATCTGTATAAAATATTTGACGACTTAACTCTTTGGTCACACTACCACTATACCTTGCAACCGGTTGTTTATTTTTTATACATTTTTAAATAAAAATCCTTCAGGATCATGTCGAGGCGAGGACTACTACTAATGGGCCAGTGCATGCCCTGCATTAAGCAGAATGCCTCCAAGATCCGCATTCGCCGCATGGAACTGGACAAGAATCTGAATATGGTAGGCAATACCACTTCTCAAAAAATTAAAAACTTATTCCTGTTTTTCTTATAGTACTTCAAGAAGGACGAGTTCTACTTTGCCCACGATCCACAGAAGGTGTGCAAAACCGGTGATGTGGTTCTGATAAAGGAGCTACCCGAGCGACTCACCCGACTCATCACACACAGTGTGGAAAAGGTCGTCTATCCGTTGGGTGACATAACAGATCCACTGACTGGAAAGAAGGTGGTCGTGGGCAAGTACCGCGAGGACATCGAGATGGCCAACCAGCTGTTCGGCAAATCGGAGAAAGCCTTCGACTACGACAAGGCTCCGCCGCGCGGTCGCCTCGAGGGAACCAAGGACTTCACGCACGGAGAGACGTACATCAAATACCACGAGGATGGCAAGGACCAGCCGTTCGCGGTCTAGAGGATCACCAGTCGTTTATCTGTTAAGTTTCCCATTTGTTTAATAGTAAAGTGATTTAACTTGTCCTAGAGAGACGTATGGCTTTTTTATTCAGGCCCTAGAAAACACATTTAAACTAAAATTCAAAGAGCGCAGTTGTAGTCCTCTTAAAAATTCACTTTTATATTTTAAATAGTATCGTTGGTAAAGATAGTCGTTTATTTACCTTTCATAATTTGTCCTAGCTTAAACTTTGAATGTTCAAGTCTAGGGTATTCCGTTTTTGCATTTAAAGGCAAATTTGTGGGTTTCTCTTTTATTAACTTATTGATTTTAAAATAGTATTCTAATGATGCCCAGCCATAAATCAACTAATAAGCATAGAATGTTTGTTACTTAAAAAATCTTGCTTAAAATTAATAGATTATTTATTTAGTAATTTTCAAGGTTCAACCGCATTGTCTGTTGATGTACTTATTTGTCAAAACTATAACTTAAATCAATTTTTCACACTAGCTCTATCCCTTGCAACCGGTTGTTTATTTTAAATTGAGTTGTATCATAAACTTGTCCCGGTGTCTATTAGCCTCATTTGATTTGAATAGCGACACACATTTTAAAAACACTTTTTAAAATAGATAACTTGAATACCAGTTAAATACAACTATTTTACTTAAAATGTTTTAGGTATTCACTGTTTCGAAAGCTTTCAATGCTCTTTTTCCATTACCCGGCCACTAAAAGAACATTTTAAAAGATTTCTCTACATATTTTATTTAAATGGTCGATAATTGTTTTGCATTTAATAATGATTTGTTTTTACGTATAAATGTATTCATTTTAACTTCCGCTCGCTGATCAACAGTTTTAGTTTATATCATTTTTTCATTTTCCTAATTTAAACGAGTTTTCCGTGTTGGGGGTGCCAGGACATATCCGCAACATTGAAACATGCAGTACATACACATATGCGTAGATTTTTGGAGTTCAGATTCGATCCGTGTCATAAATTAAGCTGTAAACTAATCACAATCTCTTACGATTCTAAAGTTGTACTGGAGTATGGGGTTTGCCAGGTGAGCGCTGTCGTCGCAAAGTTTTTGCTGCAACTAAAAGAGTTGAGGAATAGCTGGAGGAGCTTGAGTAAATCCGGAAAACTCACCTGCTCCAAGTCGTGGCTGGCGCGGAGCATAAAGTCACGCAGAAAGTATCCGCGAGCGGGCAGATCCAAGGCCAGGCTCAGTTTATTCTTGCCCTGCTGCTTGAGGATCTTCACTCCGCTGGTGCCTGTGGCCTCATCATCCTCGTTCAGTTGGGCGTTGGCACTGGGCTTGGCCTGATCATCGTCGATGCAGATGGACCACTGCAGAGGTTTGTTGGAGCTGTAGAAAGAAAAATGTTTATTCTGTCTTTATCTGTATATATTTATTTTAGAATGAAAATATGTACAAAAATAAATCTCATACCAAAAATAATTTAGATACTAATGAATTAAAAAATGGTGATATTTCCATCCGACAGTTCAAAATGCATATCCTTTTGTTATTAATCACAGTGAAAAAATAGTTGAACAAAATTATAGTTAAGGAAGGAAATGAAATTGCAATGCAAAACGACTATCCTTCGATCTTATACACTAATTACCAAGATGTCAATGTTCATAGATAGCCAATCAACTAAGTTAAGAGATGTTTTATTTAATACCCAACATACATACCTCAGATGGAGCTCCAGACTACTGGCCTGCAGATAACGCGACACGGGAACTATATAGCTGACATTGAGGGAACTGCCCGAGGTGGGACAGAACTGCGCCACGTCGATGGTGTGGTTGTACTGGGCAGCCAGGACGCAACTGGACACGCTCCAGCAGTCCAGTTGGAAGGGCGGCAGCACCGTCTCGTCGGTCTTGGACACTTGATCCTGAGCAGAGGCAGCCTGCACCAGCTGGTAGACTGGATCGTCCTTGGCTGCGATCACCGTCTCCGTCTCCTGGGTGAACTTCTTGGCCAGGGCATCGGTGCTATGCGAACTTTTGCCCAGGAATCCTGGCTGGGCATCGAGAACAGTCGAGGTTTCATTGCCAACTAGGGTGGCGGATTGTGGCTCTATGATGTCCGAATCCTGCTCCTGCTCTTCCGCCGATTGCAGATCGTCCTCGACATGCTGCTCCTTCACATTGGCATCCACATTATCCGGCTCAGGCTGAGACGGTGGCAGTTCCTCGAAGCACACGGACTGGAAATGAAAGAACATGACTTACTTATTTGGACGGAAATTACACTAGCTAATCCTTACCTGGCAATTATCGCTGACCGACTCATCCCCGTTGCACTCTGCTGGTTGTCCAAACAGGGCCGCCTTGATTCTCTTCTGCCGGATCCAATCCAGACTCCGTTGACTGGCTGACCGCCTGCCCACATTGGACTCCCTCAAGCCCGATCCCTGATATTCGAAGCCATACACCCCGGTGATGGGGTTGTCCACGGACTCGTTGGTGTTGCTCAGGTTCTGCAGGTCCAGGGCATCCGGATTGTCGCTGCTGTTCCGCAGGGGAATCGCCGGCGGCGGAACCTCTAGGGCCTGGGCAAGTGGACTCTGGGCGGGCTCGGTGCTCACCTTGTTGGTGGTCAGGGCCAGATTAGACGTGGGTGGTGATACCGTCTTGTAGACATGGGTATAAACGGTGCCGGGGTTGAATTTTCGAATGGGATGTGCAGCGGCAGCGGGGGAATTGGAATCATAGGCATCGGAGGCGGGACTGGCGATGGTGCCCACCACCACGATGTGCTCATCCAGTTTCAGTTGCGACTGCTTCTGCTGGGCATCGATGTCGATGGAGTTGTTTTCAAAATCCTGGGGCAAGAGAATAGCCTGAGATGGCTTCTCCGTGGAGGTCAGTGTGCCGTTAGGGGCAGTGGGAGGATGGACCTTTGCCAAAGCAGGAGGAACCACATGGACCGGCTGTGCTAGGTGCAACTTTTGACCCGCCGCCTGACGCAGTACCTCCTGGGTAGGCGGCCACTTGCCCTTCTTGCTGTTGATGGTCTTGTTGCTGAAACGCGGAGCTGACGTTGTGATCAGCACGTGCTTGTTATTCTGCTGCAGCTGGCCAGTGGAGACCTGGGGCTTGATCAACACCGCGGCCAGGTCCACCGCCTCCTCTTCCGCTGGCCGGGATCCGGGAGGTCGAGCGGTGCTCGTCCCGGGTATCCGAGGGGGCCACGTTCCGTGGGTCTTGTTTTTGAAGAACGTGTGGAAGTAGTGACGCTGTTCGTCGCTCAGGTGCGTTTGCCCCGCATCCGGTCGGAAGACCCCGTTGCCAATGATCTGGTAGCCGTCCATCTGCTGCTGCTTGTTGTGCTCCACGAAGTACAACGTGGACACCGCCGCCAGGCTTTAATGAGAGGAAAACAGGTTTCGCTTTAATGTAATTTCATTAAATCCTTTATTCTGTTTGTAAAAATTATAAAACGGCCATTAATCAACCGGAAATGATAGAAAATGGAGCCAAAAACTTGTAGATGAAAATACGATTTATATGGCTTAATTTACGGGACCAAAAGGGTACGTCGGGGTCACCTTTTTGCAAAGCAAAAACGACAAAAATCTAAAACCATAATTTGAATCCTATATCAAATTATTGATATCAAGTCAATACTTCTACATATTTTACAAAAAGGTTTTTTTCCAACATACATATTTGATAGATCTTTTAAGATATGATATTTTCCTAAGCAATATACTAAAACTGATTAAACAAATAATGTATAACTTATAGGGATACTGCTGTGAATAGAGGATCCTACTCACCAGGCTGCCATAACGATGATCAGCAGGAAGATGACGATCTGCAGGGAGCGGCTGGAGCAGACCTCATATCCGTCCCGCCGACTGCCGAAGGGCTTGGGTGCTCCTCGTTCCGGCAGGATGCAGCGCGGCTCGAGCAGATCCTTGGCACGCAGTTGGTGGCTGTTTTGGCCAATATTGGCACGTTCTAGGTGCTCGATGCGCGACTCCAGCGATCCCGTCACCTTGCACAGCTCCTTCACGGCTCCGATATTCTCCATCAGGATGCGGTCCTTTAAAAGGTAACAAGTGATATTGTGGATTTGCTCGATACAAGTCTGAGGACATTTCTCACCTTATTGACCAGCAGGAATTTCTCAATGACATTTCCGTTGGGCAGCACCACACTGCCAGCCTCTTGCACTGCATCCGGGATCACCTCTCGCACCTCCTGCGCAATCACGCCGGTGTCCTCGATCTCCCGAGTGTCGCTCGCCCGCCGGAGACCCGAGTGCACAGCGAATTCCGGCATATAGCGGTAGCGCACTATCCGGATCTTCTGGAGATTACGGAGCTGCACTGACGTGTCCAGTTCGGCGATCTCCTGCTTGGCGCGACTGTCGCTCGGCTGGACAATGTGGCCGGACACCTTGAGGTTGCCATGGACCACCAGACTCTCATCCGGACGGTCCGTGTTGATGCCCACGCGACCCGTGTGGACCACGGAGTCCGGGGTGAGGCCGCGTTGCCAGCACAGGTCCACGTCGGACTCAAATTGACCCGGATTCGAGGCACGGACTATGATCTTCTCGCTGCCGTGACTCACCACCGGAAAATTGCCGGAAATGGTGTGCACATGGAGACCCACGACCAGCTGGAAGAAGCGCTGCTCCGGATTGGGACGACCCTTCTTGCGCATGTTGTTGTTCGTCGTCTCCGAGAAGTGCAGGCGGCCCACGGTGATCTTGCTGACGATGTGCTTCTGGAGATCGATGCTGTGGATCGAAGGGAAATGGAAGTTACTACAACAATATTTAAAACTTTTCAATGTTTTTAGATCTCTCAAAAGAGTTTTAAGGTACGCTAGGATATGTTTTGAGTCTAAATGTACTAAGTATTTCTAAATCAAGAAAGACGATGTCCTGTTTCTCATAACACCTTCTCTTGGACACTTTTTAAGGTGGCTCTACAGGATTTTGAAAGATATTTCTGTTGTGGCTTAAAACCGCTTAAAAAACACTATTTCTCTTCCATGTTTTATATATGTTTTTTCGGAAGAATATGGAATATTATTATTTTATATTAAAATAATCAATGTAGTGCATATGTATAATGGTGCATTTTCAGTTCTGGTCAAGACTTTTAATCAACTCCAATAACTTCGCTTCCATTTTCTGGGCTTCAATTCAAATTATATTCTAAGTGAATACCCCTTATATGTATTTAAATTTTGTTTTGAACTTGTGAACTATTGCGAACCAGCAAACAACAAACTAGATCGCGAATGCTGGGGAATCACACCAATTAGAAAAGGTTGGGAGTAAAAGAATAGAAGAAGTCGGAGAAGCTAAATTAGCTAATTCTCATGGAAATTAACATATTTAATGAATTATTTATAATTTTTTTATGAATTTTTAGTAGTCGATTTCATAACCAGCTTTTGTTGAACATTATATTTATTACTATGTAATGGTTACCATTTCGGGTAAACATGTCTATCATTATTCACATATTGTAAAGATTTTATTAAGTATCAATTTATCGTGTAAACGGATATACTCACGGTACGGGATAGAAGGCCTTCTTGGAGCGATCCGACTGGCTCTGCTCCACGCGGATCGTCTGGTTGGGCGCCTCGAACTTGACGCCGTAGAAATGCAAGTGGAAGGATTTGATTTTCTCGAAGCCGGACGGTGTCTTCACGAATTTGGCATCGCCCTGGAGGCGCGCATGGCAAGTAACCTGGAAGTGGTTCTTCTTCTGGCACACGTACGCGTCGTCCGAGACGCTGAAGTTGAAGCCCTTGTCCGCATCCACGCGGTAGTAGATCACAGACAGCTCCTGCAGGCTCTGGTCGAACAGCTTGTGCCAGTTCTCCGGCTGGAATCCGTTGAACCGGATGCACTGACCCCCCGCCGGATCACCTGCCTCGCTGCCGGATCCCGATCCCGAACCGGATCCGGTGGTCACCCCATTGGGCTGTCCGTCCAGGCTGTTGTCCGCCTGCGAATTTACGGCGGACAGGGCTGGCGATACGGAGGCGGAGCAGTGGGAGGGCGCCGGAGTGGGCGTGGCCAGCGAGTGATGGGAGGCACGCAGGGGACTCATCTGCAGGCCCGCATCCACTTTGGGAGCCGTTCCAAACTCCGGACAATCCAGCTGCGTGGACATCTTGCGCTTGCGGGACAAAGAGTGCACGGGCGTGGAGGGGGCAGACACACGGTTCAGCGACAACTGGCTGGTCCCGATCACCTGGACACGATCCAAGCCCACGGTGGAGGTCACAGTGCAGGTGGGCAGGTTCTGGTAGCTGCTGGCCGAATACATCCCCGCACCGGCTCCGTTTTCGTAGTACGGCATGTGGTTCTGGAGGATCACTTCCTGGTGCTGTTGCTGATGAGGGGCAAATTGCTGCTCATTGATCTGGTGTTGCAGCTGCTGCTGCTGCTGATGCATCTGCTGCTGCTGCTGCTGACACAGCAAGTTGCCCGGGTTGATGATGAGTCCGGATTCATGCTTGATCCGGACATCAGCCTGTGGAGGCGCAAAGTGATGTTGCTGCGGAGGGGAGGCATATTGGCCCAGATCCGTTTGGAGCAGGTTCGCCTGGTGCTGCATGGGCGGCAGACCCGGATAGATGAGGTCCCGCCCCGACATCGCCATGCCATGGGCCTCGCCCAGCGGACTGTAGGCAGGCTGCGAGTCTGGCGGACTCTCCGGCAGCTGCGGATGCACGTGGGTCTGAGCCTGCGTCGCCAGCGGAGTGCTGCCCACACGTCCGCAGCCACTCAACTGGGAGTCCAGGCCATTCATCGGCGGCGTGTGCGGCGACTCCATGTGGGAGTGGACTCCTCCCCCTCCAGACAGGTGGCCATTGTGTCCCAATTGGATGCTATTGTCGAGGGCTCCTTGCATCAACAGATCCAGATTGTCTATGCCATCGCTATTTAAGTCATCCAGATCTTGGGGAGCTAATACCACAGGAAAATTACGTTAGTTATTACAAGGTTTTATTAACACTGGTATATGTATCGAATCAAATTACTAAACCAAATAATAATAGTTTTTGTGACGAAATTAATAAAATAGTTATTGTGACGTTATATTACATCCTGTTTGTGAAATAAAAGAAATAAATAAATAAAAAAGTAAAAAAAAAATATGATAAAATAACACTATATCCGGGAAGGCAAAGAAATCTTATTTTTCAAACGAAATTCAACCGAAAAATTTCTTTGTTACCCTTGATAATAAATATTTTTGTGCTATAATGGAAATTCCCCATAATAATTACATTTTTTTCATAATTTGTATAGCGGAAATATTATTAAAATTGTAATAATAAGAAGAATGAATCTAAAGTTCTGATAGATTTGCATTCTTTAAAAATATTTTAATTATAGTAGATTGTTTTAGGCATTAATCGTCAGAATGGATTATACATATATTTATAAAATGGAGAATGGTGTACTATCCCATTTTTTGCTGAATATAATTGGCAGGGCCATATTTTTTGAGAAACAAAACTTATTCAAAACCTGTTAGTTAATTATATTAGACTGAGTATATCTATAAAGTTTGGTGGTCGAGGTAAAAGGTGTTTTGTTATTTTTCCAATAAATGGACGCTTTGCCGACAACAGAGGTATCGACTTGGTGGAGATCGAGAGATCACATTATATTCCGTAAGAGAGGCATAATTGGAAATACAGGTGTGTACTTGCTACACAGCTAAAAGGATCTCAAATAGAAATCTGTTCCCTAGAAATATACAAATTGAATATTCCCATATAAGAAACAATAAACTAATCAGTCGGAAAAAAGCTACCCTGCTACGTAATTAATGAGTAAACATTGACATCCAATATTGAAATGCAGGCAAACAATATTTTATTATCTTGGAAGTAGAGCAAAGTCCGGGAATCGCTTTTATAGAGAAATGAAATATCGCACGTTTCTGAGGGGGCGTTTACCATACCAGGAGATAATTATAGTTAAATAAACACATTCGGGGCACTGAAAACTGGGAACAGCCCGCTGATAAGCCCTGAAATTCCCGCTCTGTTTGATCGATACTTGGCCAAAATAAATTGTTGACGTGCCGAATGCAAATTGTTGTGTAATTTATGCAGACAGTTGGGGGATTATGTTAGCATTTACCATTCAAAGTCTTGGGATAGTCCATAATTAATTTGTCGTTTGTCACCGGAATTCACCGAGAATTCCCCTCTGCAGGACTCCGAAACCTTTTTTAGCGCGAACGCCTCGCGACTTGGCCCAAACGAATCGCACTGATGGCCAAGTTAGCTGACTGCCAGCATCCATGGAAACAAAATGGAGTTTCGATTTCAGTAACCCTCTGTTTTGGATGCATTCTGCTGCTGCTGCCGTTCCGTTTCAAACTGAGAAAACAATTATCTAACGCACGTATGAGCGAGCATACGGTTGATGCACTCTTCACAACTCGCTGAGCAGGGAAAATGCCTCGAAAACAAGTAAAAACTAATAATCAAACTATAAAACCAAACTGAAACCAAGAGCGAGTCAAATCGGCATGGTAACCAACCGAAAGCGACGATGAAAACGAAACCTAATTGCTTGGAATAAAAATAAGAGCTGAGCCCTCAAATCAGCGAAACTTCAGCAGCAGCAGATCATCGTTTTTCAGTTATTGGGATTTAAATGGCAGTTACTGTTTATGCAATTGTTCTCTAATAAATATTTTTACAATTGTTTTCGTAGTACACCGCATCCCCCTGTTTAATCACTGAAAACTGTTTCCACAATCTCAATAGTTGGTAGAAATTTGCAACTCTTTGTTATTTGTTTAGTCACTGGGCGATGCGATACGTCGGATGTGGATTGGAAATATCTGAGCACTGACTGCGGCCAGCGAAATCATAACCGGAGTGCAAATATTTGGGCTTCCGTCCCCCGAAGTCGGGGTTATTGATCAAACAACCTGCTCGTTTCGTGTGCCGCACAAGTGGCATGCAAATCCCAGCTAGTCGGAGCGAAATTGTATAGAAATATATTAAACGATTCCAGCTATCATATATCCTGATTGTCTCATTCTCGGTCTGCCCGTGTCTGTGTGGGTGTACGAGATGCGGAACCTCAGACGGACGGAATTTTACCTAGTCAATTTTGGATGCCCTTTCTTTAATTTAGAAGTGCCTAAAGTGGGTTTTTAATTTTCAGAACGGACAACAAAAGTTTTACCAGTCAATTTCGAAAAGCCTTTCTATAATTCAATTCTATTTTTAAATTTCAGGAAGGGAGTATCTTAATTTCATATTTTCAATCAGAAAGTTAATTCCTGATAGCATTTCTGTATTTCAGAATTACGTTTAAAAATGATCATATTTATTTTATTATTTCTTTTTTCGTTGCACTATAATTTATATAATAAAAGTAATTTTTACTTGTTTTTTGAACAAAAAATCACATTATGCGTAATTGCATACGTTATTCAAAATTTTCATAAAAATGAAAGTTATTTCTTAGAACAATATCTACCGATTATAAGAATCTAGGTAACCAAAATGGTCTTGGAAAAAAAATTGAAATCAAACTTATAGGGGATTAATATTTTCTTTTGGAAACGAAAGAAGAAATATACTTTTCGTTTGTTGTTAAGTAATTCTTCTAAAGTGGGAAATTTTGTTTTAAACAATTTTCTGAATGGTATTACGTACTCCAGAAATTTTTTGTAAAAACCTATTGGTTATGCGAACTTTCTGGTTAAGAGTATTTGAAAGTCTTGAATGGCCATTTTCCCGTTATGTCTATTTTCGGCTCGGTTGGTTTTTGGTTTTCAATGACGAGGAGAGTCGGGCCAGCCTTCAATGGGGCCACTCCAAGGACCCCATTTGAATTTGAATTGGTTATCCTTGCCGAAAATATGTGCATAAACACTCGTGGTAATTGAATGGATTTTGTCTTTCGTACTTACAGAGCTGTTCCAAAAAATCAAGGTCCATATTCGAGTCACTTCAGAAGCATCCTGTCTTTGTGGCTACAGCATGACTGGTGATCGCTCTGTAAAAATTTGGAAAAATGTGACCATGAGCTACCGGCCTTGCCTCTTCAAAATTCAAAAAACATCTGAGAATTAAATTAATGTATACAATTAGATTAACCTTATCAGAAATCCATTATGTAGAACAACCCGGCTTTTTTTTACATTTCTTAACTCTGAAGAAATAAGGTTTCCTGTCAAGATCAACAATGCTTTTAATGAAAGTTTCTTATTTAAGTGGGTTTTGATTGTATTATGTTTTATGCAGCGATAAGTGTTCTAAAAATAGTAAAGAATTTTGCCGAAAGTTCCCTTCAAATCTATATTTTTGCTTTACGCAGGAAGTCCAACGTTTTAAACTTCCGAGACCGAAAGAAGGAGTCCATTCAAGGTTGGCGTATAGGTCTGAAATATGACTAAGTTTGAGGAATGCGTATTTATTCCGCTTTGCAGAATTAAATTTGATTACGTATTTTATTGTTTTATTAAGGAGGTATTCAAAAAAATTTCTTTAAAAAATTACCTATTCAAAATGGCTGCTACAGCTACCTTTCACTGCGAATATAGGTGGAACATTGTAAAGTATAGTTAAGCATTTTTAGGCTGTTGGATTTAAAGCTGTTATTTAATTGTACATTCGATTCGAAAGGTTTATGTTTAAATGTTAATTAAAAAAGAAACACACTTTCAAATACGCTTTATTTAAGCCGTTAAACGTTGTAATCGGTGTAATCCTTGTAAAATGTTCATAGCACACTCTTCCGCTTTGTCACTTCTATATATAAAGATATATAAAAATTCGACTGACATTGAAAAAAAATGAGATTTAAAAAATTACTATAAAAAACTATCCATGATTAAATAGTATAAAGGCAAACCTCCCCTTATAGCTTAAAAGTTATAGTTCCGCGTGCAAATGTGAGATGCTTCGGTGCAACGTATTGGCATATATATATATTCATATTTGATATCTCTGATGTCTGGCAACAGAGCGATCCAAAAAGAAACACAAGTGCCGGATAAGTAAGTCTTGATTTCGACGCCAGCATTGCATTGCGACGTCTGAGCTTTATCCGCTTTTAAACGGGGGCCACGACACGATTTCATCCGATGTACAGCAGCAACTAATTTGCATCAAAATCAACACGTGACACTCGACTTGCAGTGAATAAAAGTAACATAAATGACACGCCGTTGAGTTATTTAGCAATGCAAATTAATATGGAGTGCCACAGCATGGAATTTCAGCGCAGATAAGCCAAAATGTATGCTACGAAAGGTGTTTTTAGCACACATGGCGTATGCGCAATGACAGAGATCTACATAGCATGTTCGAAATACACGACTTTTTAGTGAAAAATACGGGATATACGATTTTGTAATAAACTTTAAATCGAACCAAGGCTGACTTTAACTCTTCGCTTATGCGATGCGAATAGTCGCTGATGACTGAAAGTGGTTTCTGAAGCGAGACTTTGCCTCCGCTTTGTCATGTATGTTTCGTCGCAATGATTTTGATTGAATTAACGCCTTGGCTTTCATATACATTTGTATATGTACTTCGCCTGGGGCTGCTTGCCCGTCGGATAAAGAACGCTTCCTCCTATAATAATATAATGAAATGCTCAAGTGATTTGATTTAGTCCGGCGGCAGGGCAACTAAAAATAAACCCAACCAAAAACGCCAGACTCACGATCGTGCCGCGAGTTTCACTTGAAGATGGCTGAAGAAAACAAAAACCTGTAGTTGTCCGGCTATTGATTTGTTGTTCGCCGTTTCTATTACGGAGTCGGAAGTTAATAACTTGGGCTTCGCAGGGCGCTTGACTTCTTTTGTGGCTTTAACCTCATCCTTGGGGCTTTTGGGGCTTTGGCATTCGCAAAATTGGCTGGCTCATCATGCCGGGGCATTTAGCGTTTTATTAGCATTTCAATAAATCCACCGAGACCATACTGTACGACATCTCGCAGCTCTCAAATGGCGTGCGGCGGTTCGAAAAAAAACACGATTGCACGTAAGCAGCGATCAAATTGAGCCATAAATATGAATAAATTGTATTTTGTTTTTGCTGTGCTAATTGCCGCTGGCATGGGATTCACTCGGCCAACAAGTCAATTATGGCTAGTACCTTAACTCTTTGCCGAAAATCTGAACCCATGACTTTAATTTGACCAGAGAGCCCAGCCCAAAAACCCAGATGATATTATCAAGATGTTTGGCAAAGGCGTCAGTAATCAAGGGAATTAGCACCAACTGCCTAACTATATGGCCAAATAGCGGGGCAGTGATCGAGCCCGAAAACATATATTTCATCAGATCTGGTCGGAAATGATCCCGCGAAGGAAGTGCGTCATAAATTATACAAAATATGAGTCGAGGAGTGATAACACTCGGCCAAAAATCAAAAATGTACCAAGCTACTCTGAGGACTTAATTTGAATTGCAAATGTAGCGGATGTTAGAAAAGAAAGTCGGTACGAGACAGGAATGGAATATTCCATTTGTTATTGATCGCATATTTAGCATCTTTTTCGGATTCCAGTTAAACGGATCCAACCGCAGCCCCTCCCCCGCCCATTAGCGCTAAAATAAACTATGCTAAACAGCTTTCTGAGCTGAGGTGGCTTCTTTTTAGCCATCTAGATTGTTATTTATAAGTATCGCCGCGCGTTTTTTGTCTGATATATTTTTTTTCTCTGATTTTTTCTCGGCTTTTACATATTATTGCCGCTACATTTAGGATCAGGGGTCTTTAAAGAGGGGTGCTGCTGCTGTTGCTCTTTCTGCTTCTGTTGTTTTTTTTTTTTTTCATTTTCTGTTACTGTTGCTGGTGCTCGAAAACTTAACTAACCGGTTGACTTTTATGTCTTGGCCCGATGCTGTTGTTGTGAGCGTCTTTTTGGGCTATGGGACACGTTTTTGCTGTTTGCCGTTTGCTGGTTTGCCTTTATTTTGCTTGATCTTTTTTTTCATTTTGTTTTTTTGCGCTTGGCACAGGTTGAGACGAAGATCGAAGTAATCTCCGAGTTGTCCGGCGGCCCGAAAGCATAGCTATCGAACTAAAATTAATGAAATGAAGACGTGCACTTGGCGACGGCAAAACATAAAAAAAAAACAAAGCCGAGGGAAACACACAAAAACCAAATAAATAATGCAGAAAAAAAACCTGTGTTTTTGCCGCATTCTTCTGGCCGACGGAGTGTTATTGTTGTGGCTGAATGAAAGGTGAACTACGCTATTTGATTTTCCAACGCTATTTGTTTCAGTGGGAGGCTGGGCCCATTGTTTTGAATGATTCTTCTTTATAGATTTGACAAGATTCGGCATTACGTATACGCCGCACTGGCTGCTACCAACACACTTTTGCACGTTAGTGAAATCGCTACTAAATCACTCGTTTCTCACATGTTTTACTGGCTTTTAAACAGAATTTGCGTAATTTCCAGTTGTTCACAAAGACTCGCTTTGATGTGCACTTCTAGTATAGCTATTAAATATTGTTTTAAACATTTGATCACTGCACAAGAGAAGGGGTTTTTTGTTTTTTCCCCTTGGTTTTTCGTTAATAAAATCTTAGTTAAACTAAAGTCGGCTTTAAATTAGTCGCACACAAGCTTTCGCACAACGTCACTTACACTCGCACAAATCGCCGTTACTTTGATTGTTTACGAATTTGTTGCTTTATTTTGTCGTTCGTCGCTTTTTATTTAGTATTTCACGCTCCGTGTATAGTCGATGCAACTGCTTCCAAGATCGCAATTCCCTCGATTCTCCCCGACTAACCGCGATTATCTCACGGCGGAGCGACTATATCTATATCCAAGTCGCTTGGACTGCTAAGCTCAACTAACGCGCTCAGCAGTTCGGCTCGACTCGGCTCAGTTCCGTTCCATTCAGTTCCATTCCACTCTCTCCCGAAAAGCGTCGGAAAACGTTGCGCAGGTCGATCAAGCGGGGCTTCGTTTCGGGGTTGCCACTGCGCTTGGAGATTGGTCTTAAATGATTAAACTAAAAATTAATAACACATTTTAATTTATACTTTCGCTTAAAAATAATATTTTTTATGAACTAATCAATTTGACACAGCTCTTGCTGATCGGTACAACGGCTCCTCTAATAGATTGGAAAATAAATCATATAATATCCAATTCATTCATAAGTTTTAATGAAAAATTATTAATTTTAATAAACTAATAAACTAACTGCCTCCGGGCTTGCAGATCGTTGCAATGGTATAATTAATGCATTTTTAATACAAATTTTTATAAAGTAAATGCCCTAGTAACAAAAAGCAAATTAGCTTTTTCTATTCGCTTGCATATCAGTGCAATGGTACTTAAATATAAGTATTGGTAAAATTAGGTATAATTGATAGCATCGTTTTAAACCAAAAGTATTATTTTTAATAATCCAATAATAATAAACCTGGTGCAACGGTATTTTTAAGGGATTAAAGAGATTTATATTGTAGCTTTCACTGAAATTTCTATGCCACTGCAATGCAGACTGAGATCTCTATAAATATATATCTAATGAATTAATCAATAATTACAGGTTAGATTTTCAATGTTATATTTTTTAAAATCTTTTATTTGAATCTCTTTAATATTTATATATTGTATAATATATATTCCTTTTTTATTTCTCATATTACCAGTAATAGATTCACAAAAAGATCAATACTTAAATTTACAATAATAAAAAATGGGATTTGAAAGGCGTAACCATTAAATCTTTTCTACTACAAAGAACTCGTATTAGATGTTTTTAAATTCAGACTACAATTTTTTTATTTATTTACTTCACTAAAAATTATACTTAATGGACCCCGTGAAATAAATTGCAGATACCCTGTAGTCTTACATTTGGTCGGGATCCAGCATCTTTTCGAGTGTCAAGCGGAGCGGCAACACTGAACCAATCGCTCTCGCGGATTCTCTCGCGGCGAGAAATTGATAAACCGCAGCCAGCGTTTGTTAAGAAACATGTAAATTAAATTATAACTAGCGGCGGCAACAATGGGATTAAGTAAAACCCGGCCCCTGTGCTTAGTGCACCAGCTCTCACGCAATTAGCGTACCGCCCCGTCGCCCGCGAATCTCGACGGGATCGGGCTGATGCTCGCTTTATTTGCCTCCCCTCGACTTGGGTTTCTTCTTCTTCTCCTCCGGCGGGTGTCGCTGTAATGATATGTGCGCGGATCGGATTCCCCGTCTGATCAGCGCTTCCAACTTAACGTCGCTTAATGGAGTTGTTGTTCTTGCTGGAAAGCCCATTTTAGGTGGCTTCGCAGATTGAATTAATCCACTGATTTATGTAAATTACACTAATTCGTATTACTCAATTGGTTATTCAATATTCATGGTCTGGCAGGGCAAGAACGGTTTTGTTTGCTCAAATGGTCTTCTGCATATTGAATTAGGGCTAATATAAATACTAACTTCATAGATGAGTCACATGACTGAGAAATAAACAACTAGCGTAACTAATGCCCATCCAAGCCAAAGAACCGCACCTAGCGTATCTAATTACCATCAAAATAAATACATTTCGCATTCTGTGTAACATTTTGTGGATCCTATCTACACATCCTCTTTATATTTATAATGTTTGTTTTTGAGCTAACAATTTGAAGCAACATAAGTACATTTAAACTTGAAACATTTGGCATTTACGCCACGCCGTAAACCTTCGATAGCTTATCCAGCACAGCTGGATTTTTGTTGGGCCAGTTTTTGAACGCGTTGAAAATAGAAGTTACCACTGGAGTAAAGAAAGACATTAAACCATACGGTTTATAGGAATAATTTCGCCACTACTTACCCTTCTTCTCTTCCGCGGACATGAGCATGGCTAAAATGGTAAACTGGTCATTTTTGCTAACCTCCAAGAGGACAGCCGCCGTGGTTGGCTCCTTATTTGGTACATAATAGTCTTGAACGGTGCGCAGGATGTCCGCAAATGTATCTGGATCGAAACCTGCTCCCAGGATCTTACAAAGATTAGATACTTCAATGGACTTCAAATAGTGGTACTTCTGAGTAGCACTCAGTTCCTTCCAGGTGACATGGAACTGGGCTGTGCCCGTAGGCGCAGGAGGCACCGAACGCTAAAAAATGAATGGTTTAATACAGCTTAGGTTTCGTTACTAGTGAACTCACTTCCAACGGACTGGCTGGCATTTCGTTGTTCTTTAAATTTGGCTCGATCTTTTCAGTTCGACTTGACTTGACATTGTCCGCCTTGACTTCTGTGCTGGATTTTTCGTTTGTCTTCGGCGGCGAGTCGAGACTCTGAACTTGGGGGATCTCGACTGGCAATTTGTTAGGTGAACTTTGTTCCGATTTTTTCTCGACTTCTTCCTTACTTTTTGTATCTTTCTTTGTTTTATTGAAGGCCTCCTCAACTGGAGGAGGACTCTGTTTGGTTTCCTTCTCTGCTTCTTTGGAGGCCTCAATAATTGTCTCAGTTTTGGGTGAAGTTGATTTTGCTTGATTCTGCTTTACATCAGCCTTACTTTTTGTATCCTTATTTGTTTCTTTGGAGGCCTCTTGAACAGAATCTGCTTTGGTTTGACTCTGTTTGATTTCTTTTTTTGCTTCTTTGGAGATCTCAACAATTGGCTCATTTTTAAGGGGACTTGGCTTTACATCTGTTTTCTTGACTTCCTCGAATGCGCCACAATTACTATTGAAAATCTTGTCTATGTCCTCATCTGAAATGCGAAGTTTGTTGGTGTCATCGCTGCTCCCACGAGGAGAT
Organism: Drosophila fuyamai; assembly: GCA_018153365.1. Lineage (NCBI taxonomy): Eukaryota > Metazoa > Arthropoda > Insecta > Diptera > Drosophilidae > Drosophila > Drosophila fuyamai. The sequence goes on from JAECXW010000758.1 coordinate 6,175,476, forward strand.
ACCACATCCACAATGGACACTCGATGCATGGCCTTCTTGGAACGCTTATAAACAGGCTTCTCAAATGGCAAGATGTCGATCATTCCAGGACGATCGGGGGTGAAGTTTGGACCGCTTTTAGTGGCTGAAAGAACACGAATATATATACATAAGCCATTTCTCAATAATAAACAATTTATAGCTTACAAATTACGTTAACGAGATGGAATAACCAAAATGTTACAAAAGTAAAAACAAATGTTATTGAACCTTGTTATATTGATCTTGCAAGCTATCTTTGAAGTAAAATAATGATTGTCATTAGCTTTTAACATTAAAAAAAAGAAAAGCAGCTAAGTACATTAGCAAAACATTAACTATGTTTACCGTTCTTGCGCAGACGTTCGTTGATCCTAGCCAAGCTCTTCTTGGCTTCGATGTTCTTGGGTTCAATGGCCAGCACTGTGGTGCAATCCTTGAGGGCTTCCATGTTGAGGCCCAAGGACTCGTTGGCCTGCATTCGCCGGTAGTATGCCTTAACGCAAAGCTTGTCCAGCGAAATGGCGGCCTCGCAGTCCTCCACGCACATTTCGAAACTACAAGGACGTAAGGAATTAGTTTAGAAGGTTCTAGAATATTCGTTTGTAGTCCTACCGCTCCTGTTTGAGATAGCACAAGGCCCTGTTTATAAAGTATATAGGATCGTGGGGATAGACACCAATGGCAGCGGAGTACGCCACGATCGCCTTGTCGTACTCCGCCTGCTTCACATAATTATTGCCACGGTCCTTTATGTCATTGGCCTTCTTGTGCTGCTGGGCCACAGGATCCAGGGGCAAATCCTGCTTCTCCGTGGGAGTGCTGGCCGCCGAGCTGCTAGGGCTGTCCTTCTGGGACTTCCCATGACTGCGCACTGGTAGGTTCTGCAGAAAGACATTGTATTTCCGGAATTAGGGGTCCACTAGAAGCTCACCTTATTGGCGGCAGACGCCGGCGCCTTTTGGAGCTCCTTCTCCTTGCTCTTGATGTCACGCTCCCAGGAGTAAAGGTCCTTCACGGAATTCTCATACTCCTTGGTATTCTGGCGCACCTGGCGCTGCAATTCGAAGGCCTTTTCTGCACCGCTCATGTTGGTTTCCTTGTCAATTAGTAATCAAAATTATTCAATGAAATTTGTTATTTCTGTTGCTAGCGCTTACTAAAACGGTCTGGCAGCACTGGCTGGCTATCGATACTTGCTATTTCACCGCACAGAGCTGCCAACTGAATTCGAATCGACTATCGAAATTGAAATTGACTACCGATTGAAGCGCGAAAAGTGCTGCTTGCAAAAGCCCAAGGCAGTTGACCAAAATTCGGTACTTCCGTAACGACTACGGCGGCCCGAAGAGTGCCACGTCAGGAAGCCAGAACCGGTGAACCTGCTGGACTTTTGTTTATTAGCTTTGACGAGACCCATTGTGAAGACGCTGGTTTTTCTGGCCGTCGCTATCGCTAAGTATACAAAGAAACGAACTTCCGTTTCCGGTTTACTGAAATTGACGTTGGCCTCCATGAAGAAACTTAAAACTATCGAGGATAACTTTCGCGCCTTTATTACCGATTTAATTAAACCTATAATACTAGTATAAATTACTGTAGGAAATATAACTTAACTCGATTTATCCAAACTTTTCTTACTATTCTCCTACCATGGAAAGCTTGCAAAATAGTGGCGACAAACTATGGCGCCCAAGATATGCCCGTACATTGCCGGGGTCATAATCCATTTGTTACAAAATATACCACATATACTAAATCGCCTATCGGGATGAACTATCGTCCCTCGACAAAAATTATAGCTCAAAATTATGGTTACTGCCACAGATCAAAACAATTAATATTTACCAGATTGCAATGCTGAGGTTGTGTCTTTCGCCGCGGACAGGAGGTGGCTCCTATAGGCGTAAGTAAGGACTCGTTGGTTAAACAATTGTTATGTAAAGTAAACATTTGCTCACTGCGCAGTTTTTCCCACGAAAAGGCCAAAAACCCGGAAACGCACTATGAAGTTCTGAATATACGCAACGATTGCACCACCCGAGATGTCCGCAATGCCTTTGTCCAGCTCTCCAAGTTGGTAGGTACCTTCAAAATACTCCCAGGACCTTATTAAACCTGGTTTCCTTCCAGTATCATCCAGATGTCAAGAGCAATGCTGTGTGTCCCGAGAGAACAGCCCGATTTGTTCAGATATCCGAGGCCTATAGGACGCTGATAAAGCCGCAGAGGAGGCGGGATTACGATGACAGCCTGCTGTGGCAGTCAACGCGCTCGGATCGCAGTCCTGTGGGCGAAACAGGTAATCCCGGCCAGCCGTGGGATGTGAAACCCAACTATGATCCCAATCCAGGACCCTACTATGGCATCAGGGGCCTTAAAAGGGTCTCCAACTGGCAGGTGGCCCTAGTTCTAATGGCCCTCGGGATTTTTGGGGCACTCTTTGGCTTCACCTCCGTCAGGTGAGTGTTTTACCATTGAAATACCATTGAAATTGGTATAATTGCAAATCCATACAGGCACTCCTTTCACCTGAGCCGCCAGCTCCAGGACGAGATCTCGGCAGAAGCAAATTCACACCATGCAGCCGTTGTGGCCGATGCCCAGAAATACGGCAATGAGGAGCAGGTGCGTCGCATGGTGGATCGCATGTCCAGGAGTCCCTTCAACCAGACGACGGCTAAGTAATCCTAATTCCCTCTTTGTTTTGGCTAAATTAAACGTGAAAGCAGATAGATATTTTTTGAACTTTTGTTTTGGTTCAAGGAAAAGCAAACGGCTAAGTATTTTGCCAAAGTTCTACGTTGTGGTCGGCCTTCGCAAACGATTTTCAAACTGTGTAAACAAAGGGGGAGCGACTACTTAAGCACTCCAGTCGCATCAATCGAAGCATATACCCAGCAAACTTACTACCAACATGAAGTCAATTATTCTGATCGGCGGCGCCTGTATCGTGGTCCTCGTCCTTTTCAACCTGGATGTTTCGAGGGCGCAGAACTCCACTGCCACCAATACCAGCAGCTCTACTTCAAGCTTGTCTCAGTCCCCCAAGAAAGTGTACCTAACCGATCTGACATACAACATTACCAGAAGGATTCGTGTGGCCACCACAACAACCAGCAGCAAGAGCAAGAACAAGAGGAACCGCAAACTGAACGCCAAGAAGGCCCAGGCCAAACGCAACAAGTCCAATCGCTCCAACAAGCGGAAGTCGAACGCCCGCGTGGTCAGGGGTTAGCCATGGTTAGCCCATATATTTTTAAGACGTTTTTATTTTTTTAGCTCGTTCTAAACACAAAACACTTAAGTTTACCGTCGCAACAACGGGCGAATTAAATTAGATAAATACGTAACTTGTACTGTTTGTTTATGCTACTCTGAATCGAAAACACTTGACATGGAACTACTGGGAACCCGCCACCGAACTACAAACTAAAGAATCACATAGTACAAAATCCAAATTCAGATCATCTACAGCTTCGTCTGCGCCTTCTTCGCCGTGCCCACTTCCTTGGCCATCACCTGGATGCCGACATGTGGAGCCGCCGGCTTGAAGACCACCTCTCCCTGTTGCTTGTAGTCGGCGAACTGCAAGCTGAACACCTCGTGGAAGCCCAGTTTCTCCATCACCCGGGCGGAATAGTGGCTGGAGCAGAGCACATGGTACACTTTGATGCCATTCTCCCTCATGTACTCGTAGGCTCGCTCTGTCAGGCGACCGGCGATGCCCAAGCCCCGGTAGTTGGTGTCCACCGACAGGATTTTGCCGTCCAGGATCAACTCCTCGTCAGGGTACACGTCGAAGATGTTGAACTTCTCCTCCACATGGTCCATCAGCGACAGGATCTTCTTGAATTTGGGATGATCGCAAGAATCGGCCGCCTTTTCGGGCACATCATCGGGTGACTGTTTATAAAATCATATAAACACTAGTCAAGAATAGGTGAGCATTATCATGATTATCATTCACTCACCGGACGTCTCATTAATCCATTCAGGAATAGGCCTATAATTTCGCCCTTCTTGTTGACCGCCTTGTATGAACAGTTGTCGGAAAGTGGCTTCAGGGAATACTTCTCCAGCTCCTTGCACTCTCCCAGATCAAGAAAGGTATTGAGGGGTTCATCCTGTTTAGAAAAAAGTTTAGAAAGTGTTAGAAGACAATTCCAGTTCAACAACCCAATTTGCAATCATTAAGCCACCTATTTGGAATCCCGATTGCTGATCAATCTGAGGATCTTTCATCTAAACAAATTACGCGACACGATCGTGGAATTAATCAGCAATTTAAATGATTAATGCACGCGTGTGGTATGGCGAGATTTTCTAATAATTTATAGAGACAGTTTGAGAACTGCGAACGGAACTTGATTTGCATATTGCCATTATCGCCGGAGGGCATGGCATACTAATCCGCGCTGACTTTTTATAATATATTTAAATATAGGTCTTGTTTATCCAATGGGTCTGTGGTCTCTGAAGGGGCAGCATTCTCATTGGCCGACTCGAAACTAGAACCTGATCAAGTCAAGATCAACCGAGCATATTGGTTTCAGATCGTCAAGAGTCGTGATGCAAGACCAGCTGAAAGTTTGCCGTGACATGGATATTGTCAAAAGGCCTCACGACAGCCGAATACTTTGCTCCGATTTTAGTGGAGTCCGAGTAACGATTCCCGGGGACTGGGTGAATAAATTCCCCGAGATTAGTCAACGCATAACTTAATTAATTCAACTTTTAGTGTGCGAATTTCGAACTGAATTAAACCCTAATTTAGACGATCGCAGGGGCATGTGGCCGTGCTAATTGCGTTTCGTTGGAACATTATTTAAATTCACCTTTGTGCTGCCTTTCGTTTCCAATTATTTGGCATATATAATGGAAGATATAAATTCAGAACTCCCTAATCGGAAAGGCAGGTGTTCAGCTTGATTGGTTACCCTGATATGCAAACGAATCGAAAATTCCCCGTCTATTACAATACAATAAAATAAGGTGTATGGGCAATGTGGGAACTTAGAATCGCACTTCGAACTTACCTTGAAGAAAAAGGTCTTGAGCATGGCTATCACCGCATCCGCATCCTCGGGACGGATCAGTTCGATGGTATAGGGGCAGTCCTTATCGACGGAAGCCGAAGACGAAGCCGAAGCCGAAGCTTTTCCAGAAACACTTAGGGCGTCCTCCATTTTCTGTGTCAGCCGGGCAATCGGATATAAGTCGTTCAGCTGCAAATGCGGGAGCAGACAAAACAAATCGTTCAGCCATTATTATTATTTTTCTGGGTGGGTTTGAGGTGGAGGAAAGACGTGCGGCGTATAGGAAACATTATTATTTATGGCTCTTAGATGAAAGGCATTTTAATTTGTTTTGTATATTTTGTAGCACATGTAGCGACGCGACGCCATCCCCGTGCATTTTCATTTTCACTTCCATTTTCCACCGACTATATTTTTCTAAATTTTGTTCTCATATACGCCACCGACAGGAGCCATAAATTATACAACTGAAATTAAGGTCACCGTCGTAGTGTACTCTAAAATATATAGCATCTGACTATCAGAACAGGAGGATTTTGTCGTTAGATCGGATTTTAATTTACTGTTGTTTATGTTTAATATAAACACCTTAAGCTGGTTTATACTGATGGCTTAGAGCTTGTTTATAATTTTAATGAGCTAAGCGACAGACAAAATGGAATAATTATCAAAAATGATATCCAGCACTGAAGAAAAAAGGTTCTTTTTTATGAGTACTTTTAATAGTTGTTTATTCAGCTGTTTAAGGTAATATTTGAAAGCGCAAAATAATGTTATCTTAAGTTTTAAGGCTGCTTATGACGGCATTAAGTGAACTTTGTTTTTAATTCAAATAGAATATTTCTTATTTATGTTTTTTTTATCATTAAGAAAATTCCTAAATATTCCTAATTTGGTTTTAATGGCATTACAAGATCTCTGCTGGAAATTCCTCCTCCCGCATGTAAGGATCATTAAAATAGTCGAATATCCAATCACGTTTCATTGACTTTTGCGCCATTAATGCCAAGCACACTCGCAGATGGACCATAAAATCAATCCCGAAAATATTTGGAAAATTCGCACATGCCAAATTACAAAATTGGCTGCCTTGCTCCCCCAGAAATTGGCCTTTGAGTTTTGTTTACTTCCACTTATGACTTCAACCGAGACCTCTATTATCTATTATTGGATGCCCCACTGGTATTTATAGAGCTATCCACTGCCACCCAAGGTGTGGGTGTTGGTGGGTCAGGGTGATCGGTGATCGGTGATCGGTGATCTATGAACTGCGATCTGCGATCTGTGGCCACACTTACCGCACATCTGGAATCGAGCATTATGCTGGATATCAGCGACTGATCTGGTAATTTCTGCACTTCCATATTGTCTGGGTTTTGCCTTAATGCTGCTTTGTTTATTGCAAAATGCTTTCTTTTGTTCTGCGTAGGCAAACAATTTATTGGGGCGAAGAAGGGGCGTGGAATCGGGAAAATTTATAGCGAATTTTTCCCTTCTTTCGATTTTTTGTTGGCGCGCACGTTTTGCGATATTTTTTTTGTTTATTCCACAGCCGACGAATCTTTGTTTGTATTTGGCGCTGTTTGGCTTTTAATTTGACTTTGCTTTGATAAACAGTAGAGTACACAAGCACACACACAACTCCTGAGACTGGGATTCAGACTCGGAGCAAGATTAATGATGAATGAATTTCGATTTGATTGGATTTATGGCCCGAAATCCTTTGGTCCTTGGGTTGGGGAGTTGATTTGCCTGCGAGCAAACAATGAATGCCCAGACATCGGCCCCGTTTGCACTTTATATAGCCACCGGATCGTGGCGAGAGAATATATATGGACTCGATCTTAGCACAGAGCCTCGCACCGCCGGCTGTTTATTCGCGACTGAGAGAAGCGAGAAGCGCTGGATAAAGCCAACCGCCGGCGGTCGATCGCATACGAATGGGATCGGTTCGGTCGCTTGGCTATATGGGCTAAATCGCAGTCTATTTGCTCATTTATCACTGCCGCGGAGAGGAACGGAGACTGGTTTCCACTCTCTATCGAGACCAATCGAGTTTTCGGCCGTTTCCTGGACTTTCCAAGATGGGCCTTTCCCTTGCCATCCGGCACTTCCGATGAGAAGGGCGTTTATTTACATATTATGTTTTGCGGTCTGCGGTCAACGGTTCTTGACATTTTATTCTTGCCGAATTAAACAAGAATAAGAGAAATAAAAAAGCCACAGGGAAACAGGTTCGAAATTAGTGCAGTGCTGTCGAGAGGCTTTAAGTGTGCTAACTATCAAGGTCAGTTTGCCAGGTGACCAGTTAAGGAAGGAATTCTCTAATCTAGTTATTCACTAGGAAGATGGTTACAAAAAGAAAGCATGATCATTAACTCCTTACACTAAATATATGGGATTTTATATTATTATACATTTCTAGCTTCTGATCATTGCTTTCTAAAATCACACCTTCTTTATTAGTTCATAAATTATTAATTAATCAAAAATATTAACTTATTTTATTTATATTGTTGGATAAGATCCAATTGACAGTATACTTAACTCAATACTATAATTTTAAAAGTGTACATACGTACAATGTATCTCAAACATTTCACTTTTTAATAAAATAACACTTAGCATAAGACCTAAACCTATTAATCAAGGGTACTGTAATGTATTATTTATAATTTCTGAAAATAACACCTCCCCTTATTAAAGACACTTACATTTTAAATGGAAACTAGAATATTTGTAAAATTATATGTGTGATGTGAATAAGAAAATGTATTCATCAGAAGAATTCAATGAAATTAAAAAATCGAATCTAAAGCTAAAACCGACAGCCAGACAAATATAAATAAGCATAAAAATATGAAATATATAAAATATTTTACGATCCACACCCCAACTACTTTCACATGAATGCCCACGGGGCGTATGAGTACTGCTACGAACTTGGAATGTTTTTAATGGCCCTAAAAGTACTGAGTAAACAGACCGAGTGGCACACCCCCAAAATCTTAAAGCAATTAAAACCCACACGGCGTATGCGTACTATTCCGTCCGTGAATGATTTTCCCGCCGCAGTCCGGCCGAGAATCCCGTTCTGTTTTTGTTTACTTACCGCTCGCAGCTGTCGCTTATTTTTATTTTGGCCGTGCAAACGGGCAAAAACGGAGCGCACGCCGCTGGCTCAATTAATATGCGACAAATGAAAGAAATACAAAAAAAGCTTTGGCTATTGTGGAGGGGTCACCCCCCCTTTCCCCTTTCCCCACAAATCGACGGATTCCCTTGGATCGGCGGGGCATATATTTACATTCTTCGCCGTCGAATCGGTTTGTTTAATTTGGCGCGCGCTCTCGAGCGCCAATTATCACCCAATAATACAGCGGTTCTCTCCGATTCCCCCACATTATTATCACGAAATTATTCCGACTATTAACTCCCTCGATTTCCTAGACAAATCAGACAGATTTTTTACATATTTTGTTTATGGCTTATTCAACCGAACTGTCTCTATGTGGGTTTTATGGCCCGCAATTAGCAGACAAAAAATGCAAATTGTCGCCGAAACTGTTTATCATGCACAATCGTTGGAAACTTTTCATGGGTAATTCTGTTTACATTATTATTTATTATTTATTATTTTAGTCAGCGGTTCGCCCTCTCACTCTGTCTGGTTTTTTGTGACTTTCTGCTCGGGAAACTCGTTTCTGGTCAGCTGATCTGGCCCACTCAAATGTGGAGTACTAAATATATCTCAAAAGGTCCAAAAGTCGCGCCTCCTTTCATTGTCCCGCTTATAAGATTTCCTTTCTTTTCACGGGATGACTCAATTTGTGTCGATTGCGTGCAGCTGCAATTTTTCGGTTATTTATAATTGTAACCACATTTGTTTCTGTATCCGGTGAGTGACTAAAACTTTATACGTCTTTTTAATTGAGGAACATATGTACATGTGTGTTTATATGGCTATTTTTGATTTAATAGGTCCCCCTGCACTTCTGTATCTGAATTATTATTCCCTTTTGCAGCTTCCATTTAGCGGCGTCATGCATCTAATGATCTCCAATAAATCTCTTAAACGTCGCCTGAAGTATGAGTTTATTGAGCTGCCCAAATTGGCGAACGGGTGCTAAAACCAGTTTGCACCTTCTGTGGGGTCTTTTGGATTATGCACGCCGATATCGAACTAATTGACAGTTACAAATGTTTTACGGCACCATAACTTATTTACACGCATAAGTTAAATAGTTTGGTCGACCGACTACCCGTAATTATTCAGTCAACAGTCAAGAAAGATATAAAGATTTAAACCAATAAAGCGCTGTTTGTGTAATTAATTATATTGTTCAATTTTAATTTCCTAACGGAAATGACTGCAATAAAAATGTTCCATTGAACACCATTTGTTGAGGAATATTCCGATTTTTTTGTGAGAAATTCCCAGATATGATTTGAATCTATTCTGGAGTATATGGGACTTTATCATTTTTAAGGTATGCTTATAAAATCCTAACTTTGCATTTCGCTGAAAAGTTATTTCTTTGTTCTGGTAACTGACTTTATAAGCAATCTCGCTGTTTAATTGGTAATACTACCCAAAATTGCACCTTTCTTGGCCCCACTGTAAACCTGCATGAGTGATATGATATTCTAGCGCTATTAACGACTTCAAAGTGCTGAACTGCCCGCCGTCATCGCCTCGATTCTGTTTGCATACGGATAATTAAAATCACATTAACGCCGTTTAAGTGAGCTTCGAGATGGCTGGCAATTTGTAAATGCAATCAAAATGATTGAATGTTTCGCTAAACGCTTGCAAGTATCGCTCAAATGTTTTGATGTTATCTCTGGGCTTATCTCCAGCCGAAAACTAATTTACCTTCTTGTCTTATCATCTGATCCGAAGACAATTACTGGGGAACTTTCCACAAGAACTGTGATTATTGTGAAGTAGTTCAAACGTTTAGTTAAAACTCGTTCAGACCAAGGCCACATGCAAATTCACAGCAGGTGTCAGTACTTGGGCCATTTATCAATATTAATAGATTGCTCAAGTAGTCATTTCACAATTATTTAAGGAACAAGTCAGGCCGATTAAGGTTTCATACAATGAGTGGGCGTCCTCCTATTAATTAAAATGCTAACTAACCAATGAAAACAGGTCGATTTATCATATTATGCGGCCATTACAACTTAACTAGTACCGCGATCTCGCTTATTTATTTAATTTAATTTATTTTATTAATGACTTTGACCAATCAAAGACACGAATAACCATAGCAAATCAACTTTTTACTTTAAATCAAATTGATATGACCAATTATCCTGTCATATCAAAGCATAGCACTAAATAAAATTAAATACAATCTAAACCACTTTTTAAATATCAGATTTATTTAATTAAATATGTAAAAAGTGGCTTAGATTTTAAAGTTACAGTAGCAAACCAATTTTCATGTCATAACGTAGACAAACTTATTTTCATTATAATTACTATTTAGTTTAATAACACATTCATAATTTAAGAATATTGACTAAAAATTATTGAGTATAGATTGGTGTAGATCAAATACAATGTAGTACTTACACGTGTAAGGGTCAATTTGAATATGGAAATATTCCCAGAAATTCATAATATTACTTTTCAGCCGCTGGACGGAACTGAGACATACCCACAATTAGTGGCTGCTGTCATATAAATTACAACTTTTCATTTGCATTTGCCATAAATCATTTGAATTATTCTACAGTCAATTGGCTCTGGAATCGGTAGAAAACAGTTCTAGATAGTTTGGCCGTTTGAGCCATAAACTTGGCAGGTTTGTCACCAGCTTTTCCGACAGTTGCCACAAGCCGGAATTGATTTCTACGGCGACGCCTTAATCAAATGGCCCACGGCCAAAATCAGAAGTGCGGAGTGCGGAGTGCGGAGTGCGGAGCTGTGGAGCTGGACAACTTCGTGACTGGAAATCGAAAGCCCACATCCGATATGCAAGTGCAGCTGGTTGGAGGAGGGCTACGAGGAGAGGTTCGCGACATGACATTGAAACTCTAATTCATCCTAGAACTTTTAGTCTAAAGCCGCTAAAGCCGCCTAATCGAATTAGCCGGGCCACCACCCCACTTGGACAGTCGCCGTCACCACTCCATTGCCAAAGTCGGTGGCCCCAGCTCCGGTTGGCTGTCTGTCCGGATCCGAGTTGGTGGGTGGTGCAGCCGGTTCAAAGTTTCACAAAGACCCCACCGAATCCAAGGGGTATGCTCGCATTTATACTCAAATAACTTAATAAAAATAGGTTTTTTTAATTCATCTTATTAATGTAAGGCATTTTTTTAAACACAAAAGTTATGTTAAATTGCTTTGTATATTATTTTAATATAATATATGTATAACCAAATAATGTGGGTATTGTAAATAAAAAAAGTATTATTTCTAAAATTCGTCTTTAATATATGTTAGCTTTGAATCGTTAGGAACTGTCTATAGTGGGAAAGTAACTAATAAATTGTAATCTTCTCATTAGGTTTAATAATAAAAATAATAACAGTAGGCAACCATTCATTAAAAATATTACATGCTTCATCTAAAATAGTTTAATACCTCTAAAATTGCTTAAAAAGTTTTGGTCCATTTTCAATATTGTATATAAAACTATACAAAACCAATACTTTAGGTACATGAGAAGCTAATAAAAACTTTAACTCATATTTTGTGCTATAAAATATACTAGGTTCAAAGTAAAGCTTACATTTAAATATTTATAACTTTATGAAACAAGTGAATACATTGCCTACATTTTATGCGGAAGATTTATTATTATCTATTACTGCTCTATAATATTTTGAAATGCTTTGATCCTGTTTTTGCTTATATTTAAAAGTTTGCTTTCATTGTGTACAAAGAAAAGTTATTTTCAATGCATACTTTCAGGGCTTTCCTGAAGCCCAGTTTCAATTGCTAAGTAAAGAGTAGTCGTTCCCTTGACTTTAATCGTTTGAATCCGCTTCTTGTGCTGGCTAATGTTGCATTCTAAACACATTAGAATTAATCTGCTCTTAAAACAAAACAAACACAATTGTTTGAGGGAGTGAAACGGAAACGAACGAAATTATTTATCAGTTTATTTACACCAGCACTTCGAGTGCTTTGGTCATTTGAGCGTTTCAATTCAATGCAAATTGCTCGCTTAACTGAACATCGGATATGCCGCGTTTGCGATGCATTTCATTTACATAAACGAACGGGCACCCCAACTAAGTTCCATCTGCAAATTACCCATTTAAGTTGTAAATTGCATTTTCCCCATTCCAATGGCAAACTTCATTTAAATTCATAACAGGCCCGGGCAATTTCCTCGCCCTGAATTTCCATTTCCATTTGCATTTGGCTGGCCGCAGCTGAAAGGATGTCTGAAATCCCAGTCCACATGCCCGAACAAATTCAATCCAGGCTAGTTACCATTGAAATGCAAAAATCTCTGCAAGCCAGCTGATAATTTCTCCCATCTGCCAGGACACAAAAAGCTGGAAAAAGGATTGGGGGCGGGGCACAGAGGGATCTGCTGTTGTTGCAAGCAACAGTGAACAATAAACTCTGGCATCCTCTAATCTGGCTGGCGCATACATTCCCCTTCCTATTTTTTCCTATTTTTTTCACCAAGGCAACGTGTGCAATGACAACGACACATTGCGCATTCGCCGTGTGCGCCCTGCTGAACACACACTGAGCGATACTGTTTAATCAAACTGTTGTCGCTTATCAATTTGATACTCTTCCAGGGAACTATTGATTATGACACTTTATGACAATCGTATAATTAATTCGCTTATCGGAAATTTTGAAGCGAACATTTTTATAAATTAAATGATTAATGGAGGGAAAAATGTTCGGGATGTTTTACTGCTTTTTACAAATGTAATACATTTGTTTTGTTTTCTTATACATTTAAGCTTTTAACTTGGACAGTAAAAGTAGTTTAAAATTAAAATTCAAAATATTAAAGCCTTGACTTTTTCAATAAAATAGGTGAAAAGCTGTTTAAACTTTACGATTTAATAAGGATTGTTTCTAAGGGCTTAAACATCAATCATATTAATTGGGTATTTTAGAGCTAAATAGGAATATATTAGTAAATATATTAGTAAGCACATGTCTTATTTATTGTTGTTTTGATTGATTTAAATTAACTATTTTATATTTACTGATTTTTGGCATTATTTGAGTATTACCATTGAGTAAGTTACATAACAAACCCGACCATTATTACCCCTTTAAGTTATGGAGATTAAGAAAAATCTCAATAATTTTAAACTTTTATACAATTTTCTCTATTTTTCCAAGTGCAGAAACAACATACGGCATCGCAAATTGCTGGCAGGAAGCCAAACGAAAGCCGTGCACCAGTGGGCATCATCATCGCCACAGTGATGATCCTGCAGGAGCAGCAGCCTCAGCAGCATCCTCATTATGGCCATTGCCGCTCCGCTGGATGTTGCCTGGAGCAACAGAAGCGGGAAATTCAACGGCAACAAGCTGACACTCTGACAATGTTGGCGCCATTTTGCTGTTTGTCTTTCCTCTTGTAATAAAACGACATCCTCGACGGAGGAGGGTAATGGGATTGGGCTGGTCCTGATGCTGATGATGACTCTCTGCCCGACTGAAGGGTGTTTTAAATACTTGAGGGACTCCGGTGCTCCTTCACAACGTAATCATCGTGGATGGGGCTTTTGTGTGGCACGTAGTCAGGACGCTTTGTCAGTTTTCCCGGGGCGGCGTCTCTGTTGTCAGCACTTTGCTCGACTTTTGTTGACAGATTGATTTTGATGTGTTTTCATTGTTATTGTTTGGCTGAGGGTCCTTTAAAGACAAACGCGGAGATGGGTTGTCCTTTTCCGCGCTGATTTCGGGGGAAATCAAGTTCGCTTGAAGAGGCAACAAACATTTTAGCCTAATTGGTTGGCTCTTAAAGCGCTTTGACTAATTGACAAAAGGCTTTTCTATGGATTTACCGACTTAATGAACGCTCTGAATGGGTCTGGGTCTGGTCCTGAAATATTCATGCACTTTCATTTATTTAATTGAATGAGAAACGGCCTTCAATAACTCAGCCAGCGAACACAGAAAGGACCCTGGTCAGAGAGGAAAATGGGAAAACTTTGCTGCCTTCAGTCCAGTTAAATCACGTAAATCTGTGTTGTAACAAATCCTTTGGTCAGAGTTTTCCGCATTTTACTCATTGGTTGTTTGCCCAGCTTGGTCATTTACAGTCCAGCTTAACTAACTTGGACTTTAAGGCGTTTTAATTGACGATGTCTACATTTCTTCAAAATTTACCTAAGTAAAATATGCATTTTTATTTTGTTTAAATTAAAACTTAAAGAAAATTATTTTCTTTTAAATCTGGAGAATTAAACTTAGGGTTAAATCAATAAGAGTTTGTCCTTCTCCAAAAACTGTAATATAGTGAATTAGAATGGATAACTTTAATAAGAAACTGGAAACTCCAATTAAAATAGTTAGTAACATTTTTAGTTCCATCAAGAATTTAAGGATTATGTTTGTATGGGAATCTTAACATGGAGTAAATCTCATAATCTTGATCTTTAAAATAGAGTCAAAGTCTTGAAATTTTGAAAAATTTAACAAATCAGTCAGACTCGTAACTCCTTTAAAAGCCAATTGATAGTTCCAGCAATTGAAGCTTGCCTGTAATTAAATCCAATTAAATGGGCTGAGGTTTTGGACCAAGTCGGGCGTCCAAAGCGCCCAGTCAGCTTTATTGGAGCGTATTATAAAGCCACAAAACCCGCTCGGCAGGAGCATCAAATGGAATGAAATCCAATCAAATCGATACAAAATACTGTATAAAGCCAAAGGTCGAGGGGAAGGAGAAGGAGGAGTCTGCCAGAATCCTGTTGCCCGATGCCAGGAATTTCTGTTATTTTCCTTCTTTTTTTCTGCCTGCGGGATTGCTCATACGCAACGTTGCCCCCAAATCAATTGAAATAAATAGGATACACATGGTTCTGCCTGTGTGTTTGTGTGTGTGAGTACTGTGTGTGAGAAAAAGTTGTTTTTCACATATTTGCTTTTTCCTGCGGCAACAAGGACTCTGATTTTCATTGCCCTTGTGCAGCTCCCTTGTATTTATTTGTCTGCTTGTTATTGGCAGCTTAGTCGTGCGTGTGGGCCACGATTAAAGTTGGTCAATTGTCACGTCCTCTGGTCAGCGATTAAAACCATTTCGATGGGGCGCAAACTTAAAGCTGCCCACCGATTTTGCCTTGACAACGGGTTAAGTAACAAACATATTCCCGGATCGATGTGAAAAACATACCACTTCTGCTTTAACGCTATCTTAACTAAAAAGTATTCCTGGATTCGATAAGGAGTATGGTCTGTTTGCTGAGTGCGATAAGGAAAATGTCTTATCTGAGGTTCCTTAAAAAACGCATTTCGGCTTGGTGAGGCAGATAAGTGATTAGAAATGTAAAGTCTTTTGGAATATAAAGATCATACACATTCTTATCCCTTTACTTCCTACTTAATTTTATCTTTCACTTACAAAAATTTATAAATCAGTGTTCTGCACATGTTAACGTAAACATTTGTGTTTCTGTGGGCTTTCATATAGTTTGTCAATTTCAATATTTTGATTTGGTAGCTTGCCAAAGAGTCGCGTCTTGGGCGCTTAAGTTTTCGCTGTTCACATTTAATTAGGACGTGTGTTTCGTTGGGAAACACTACGGACAGATGTCCGACAAACACAAGTATATACATATATAGTCTATAGTGAATTTTCGTGTTTTATTATCGACGAACTTGAAATGGGAAACATTTGGCGGCAAAGTAAATGTCAACGAGGGGTTCTATAATTAAAACCGAAAATAAAAATGTATTTTCGTCGGCAACTTACGCGTGAAATAGGCTAATAAGTGGGCCCTAATATGCCGCCTCCTTTGATTTGGATTTTTGGTGTTATTTGTTGCAGACCGTCGAAATTTATGTTCGAGATTTCAGACCGATTCGTTCCAATTCACCCGACAAAATGAACCGCTAGCACGTTTTTTTCAAACAAATACAGCTTTTACAGGCTTTTGAAACGTATATGTATCGAAATGTTATAAAAACAATATGGTTTTAGAAGAAACCGAAATATTTTTCGTGATTTTAGGGTCGACGGTGTTTAGGAATCCGATGTCTTTCGTGATATTTTTTTAATGGCAAACGGCAACACATTGAAATGCAATGAGCAAATGAACGTTGCTTAAATAGTTCGCCGGTGGAACTCAAACTCAAACTCAAACTCAGTCGCTTCCAATCTTTCTCTCCCAATCTGTTCTACTCATTCATTGAGTGGATTTCGGTTCATTGGGCTCTAAAGTTCTCTCTGCAGAGACAGCGGATTTAGTACCCTTAACAGCGGATTTATTGGATGAGCGCTATATATCAGTAAAAAGAACAAATAAACCTGATATCTAAATGACTTGTATATCTACCAAAATTTGTTTAGATTTGAATAAAAATTATATTTTGATCATGACTAAGTAATTAACAAGCCTGAAAGACGATTGCGCCAAACAAAATTTTTTTTAAATTTTGTTTTATAGATCCATTTCAAACATTTAAAGTAAAGTTTTAATAGTTTTAAACATAACTGAAAGTTCCATTGGGGTTTTAAAATCACTTATTAAGGCGTCTAAAAGTATGCAATAATATATAAAATTTTAATATTATTTCAAATTAAACCACTGTTAATGCGAATATTCTAAATTTTCGTTATCATGAGTGCTCGTATTAATAATTGAGCCGAAACGCGAAAAAGTAGAGAGTTTTTGGAGCCTAGGGAGAGAAAGATAACGTTTTGGGGAGAGAGAGCGAGTGAAAGTGGGGCCTCCGTTGTAAACAAACCAATCCAACCCCTCCATTGCAGTTTTCACTCGCAATTTGGATACTTGTAACACTCGGGTGGGTGGACAACCAAAAAATCCGTGGGGCGGTCGCTCAGTAATTTCAGAGTGGAAATGCGGAGTGAAAGCGTGAGCGAGCTTTTCCGTTTGCGATAACAGGGGTCACAAATGCGGTTGATAAGATAGTAATGTTCCGACTCAAGGCTTTATTTTAGTCTAAGCAAGGGAACCATATGTGTTCTTGTACAAACAACGCTCCAACTTTCGGTCCGTCTTTTATCAGCTGCGAAACTGTTCTGTTATGTTTTGATGGTCGTGTGGGTCTCGAAAAACGCCAGCTTGCAGTCTCAGTCACTTGGTTTAGTTAATGAGCCAGTCGACAGTCCAATGAACCGCGTGGGTTATTCGGTTTTCCTGTTTATTTCCATTTTCACCTGACTCAGCATTTGAACTTTGTAACATTCGTAACGTATCTACGCTGTTAAGTATAACAGTACACTTTTAAATAATCCAGGGCTGTCAAATGCTTAATGATTGTTTGAATACAACATACTTATCAGGTGAAATTAACACTATTTAGCCACAATTAGGGTCTTAGTAACTTTTTAAAACATGTTTACTTATTATAATAAAAAAAACAATGCATAATCTTTTTTAAAGGGTAATTTTAACTTTGTGAAGAAGTCCCTTATTCTGTTTTTATAAATAAGGAACATTTCATCGGCAGAAACGTGTAACGATGTAAAATTTATAATTGTAACGACTTCACGCTGTTAAAAATAACAGATCAGTGCTGCGAAATGCTTAATGAGTTGGCGCGAAACAAAATATACCAAATGTTAAACATAATTTTCTTTTGCCTATTAACTGTTATACAGATTAGTTTGAGGGAAGCCTGCCATCATTAATCTTCTTAAAAACCCTAAAAAATTTTCAAAATCGACAATAAAGTTCAAAAACCACCCAAAGACAGATATTTTTGGTATACAGCTGTATATATTGCACATCAGGCATGCTGGTGCGATTGACATTCGGTCACACTAAGAGTTACATATGTTTATTCATAAAAAAGTAGAACTTTTATAAATAAAAGAAGATTTGTGGCGAATCGAGCCACAGGTTGAAGGCCTGTAGAATATAGATATAAAAGATATAGACTTCGCCGGGGAGGAACCGAGAACCGAGCACCATGAACGGAAGGTGAGGCGTGGAGCACCGGCGAATGTATCTATCGAATGTACCCCATCTATATTTAAATCCCACAGCAGCGTTGCGGAGCCTCCGGATTTCCAGGCGGCCACAGCAGCCGCGGCGGCAGCTGCAAGGGCCAGTAGCTCGGAGCAGGACGAGTGGAGCGTGAGCGAGTGCGGATTCCTGGATCCGGAGGTGCAGCGCACCATGAGGAGTGGCAGTGCCGCCGAGGACATCACCCAGTACCCGATGCACGGCTGGGTGGACGTCACGCAGGAGTTCCACGACGCCTGCGCCGAACTGCAGCCCGGCGAACTGGCCCAGGACATGCTCTTCGGTCTGTTCGAGGCCATGTCGGCCATAGAGATCATGGATCCCAAGATGGACGTGGGCATGGGCTTTGACAAGCAGGACTTGCCACCGCCCTCGTTTGAGGCAGCCATTGCAGTGAGATTCACTTTTATTACACATCAATATTTCCTTGAATTGCCGTTTCATTCCAGACTGGCGCAATCAAGCTGGACGATCTCACGCCCTCCGAACTGATTGGCATCTATGATGCCTTGTTTTCCTGCCTGGTGTCCTGGCTGGAGGGCAACTCCATGGACCAGGTGCTCTTCACCTGTCTCTACCTGCACGCTCCCTCGCAGATCAAGGACAACGCATTGCGCGTCTTTTGCACGGCCGTGCGAAATCTCATTGTAGTCATCAAGAACATCATCGCCGTGGCCGCCGTCAACGAGGAGGAGGACTTCCAGCTATACGGAAACTCCGCTCTTTTGGCCGCGGAAAAAGCCCAGCCTGCCTCTGTCTACAGTTCACTCAAGGATGTGGAGGACCAGCTTGTGCGGAAGTGCAAGAAGCTGACGGCCACGGAGGACTGGATGGCCGTGGTGCACCGGCTGCGTTTCATGCGCCACCTCTTCCAGGTCATCTACCACGTGGAGCAAATGGCCAGCAATGACACCGTCGACGACAAGGTGGACATCTACAAAATCCTTCTTGTGGCCTCGGAAATGTTACCGGGCATAAGGAACACCCTGGATCGGGGCACCCAACCCGAGAAGGGATGTAAGTTGTCCGCAACAATTTCCTTATATTATTTTAAAGACATTTTTTGCTTTAATATCCAGCTGAAGCACCCAATCCAATGGGCTTCTCGCCACGCATCCACGACCGCAGCCAACCGCCCGCCTTCCCGCGCAGTATCAAGATCAGGGATCGTCCGGCCAGCTATCAGTTTCTGGAGGAAATGATTTCCCGCTTCAAGTACGCCTGCAAAGTCACCAAGCACAAGGATTACTATTCGGCGCTGGTGTGTAAAATGTTGTATAACAATTAGAAGTAAATACTAATCGAATCCTTTTGCAGAACTTTTTCATCGAGTACAGCAAAAAGTCAGGCCAATGCATCCTATCCAGAAGCGTGCTGCAGAGCCTGTTCAGCGCCAACATGCGAATGGCGCATGGAAAGCTTCCTATGAAGCAGTTCCTGCGGTACTCGGTGCAGACCTTTAACTCACCACCAGTGTTGAACGCGAAGCATCCAGTGGCCGCCGATCCGAAGGTGCAACAGCACCTGGAGAACTTCTTCCGTTATTGCATCAACATGAACACCTTCACCCAGTTCATCCGCATCTGCGGCTTCAATCGCGCCAGGCAACGCGATAAGCTGGCGCGCCTGATCGAGATCTTCGACCCCATCCAAGTGGATGCGGCGCGGCTTGACTCGATGATGAACCAACTGGCCAACGAGCGGGCGATGGAGGGCAACGAGCCCTTGGCCACCGCGCTGCGGCACAGCACCCACTTCTCCACCTGGGTGCTGTACAACTGCTTCCGTGCAATGCTGATCTTCCTGATGTCGGGCTTCGAACTGGAACTGTATGCCGTGCACGAGTTCCTCTACATCTACTGGTACCCGTACGAGTTCCTCATTGGCTTCCTGGTCTCCGCCCTGACACGCACGGAGAACATCCTGTTGGCCCAGGAGGAGTACGCCGATCATCAGAGTAAGATCCAGACGGGCGGCGGCGGAGCGTCCAAGAACCGCAAGGCCGCCAAGCCGAAAAAGAACAAGAAGCAGCACCGACCCTACCGCGCCGAGATCGTCTTCTACCACGCCCTCCTCAGCCTCTGCGGCGGAATGTACAAGGCCATGGGCGCCTTGACCAAAGACGGGCGCGTGCGCCTGCCGCTGTCCAAGTTCGACAACGAGGAGATCCGCTACAATCGCCGCTTCCTGCCCTTCGCCGCGCTCACTAGTCCGCCACCCGTGTCGTACGCGGAGTTCAAAAACATCCGGGAGCACATGATGCGACCCAGCGTAGAGGATCTGTACACCTATGCGGCCAAGCACTTTGACCAGGCGCGCAATGTTCTCGAAAGTATTCAGAATCCCGATCAGGAGGTTAGTTTACGGAGTTTGATGTAATGAATAGAGATTAAAATGCGCTTCTTTCAGATGCTGGACCTCCTACAAATAGCTCGAACAAACTTTGTGGTGATGAATGTGCTGGCCCGAGGCCACCAGAAGGAAGTGAAGCGCCAGCCGGAGTTTGACTTCTCCAAGCACAGCTACTTCCCAATCATCAAGCTGAAGTAGATGTTCATGTGTTCCGTAACTGACAAGAATAAAATTTATATGTATGCATTTTAATGTCAACTCTGTTCCTCTGCCACAATGTCCTGCTTGATGAGCAGCTCCTCCACGTAGCCCTCGATGGGACAGCTCTTGGCACAAGTGTAGACCGCCAAAACGCCCCAGTCTAGGTTTTCGTCTTCCAGCAGCGTCAGTGTTTGCGGCATGATCTGGAACTCGAACTGGCGGGCTCCTCCACAATGGGTGCAATTGGGCAGCTCCTTTAATTGATCCTCCACCGTTTGGGCAGTGTTGGCGATCCACAGGGGCTGGCCCCCGCGCTTGTAACGCACGATCTGATCGGGTTCCGCTGCCGTTTGTTTTTTGAACTGACGAAAGGTCTTGTCGTCGGCGGTCGCCGTGTTTCCAAAGTATTTGTCCATCTCAGCCTCGGGAACGTTGCTTAGGTCGCCCGTCTGACCACTGGCCTCCAGTTCCTGAAACTCGGCCAAGCGAGCCTCGTCGTCTTTGTCATCCTTTCCAGATTCTACGGGATTAGTATCCATGACAATCTCGAATTCTGGGAAAACGATTTGGGTTAGAGGTTTGGACGTTGGTCCAGCTGAAGCTCCGCAGTTTGGCTTGTGCTGTGGCCAGTGGGCACGCTGGTGCTCCGAGGAGCAGTAGTGGATGGCCTTGCATTTGCTGCAGGCATGTGGCGCATGGCAACCACAGGCGGCACATAGTTTTTTCAGGCTGGTGATGGCGGGCTGGAAGAGAAGGCTAAATGTAAGTAGGAGCTACATATGCCGAAATGATTCCGTTCCTACCAAAGGATCTCCCACATCGCTAGGCTCCTCCTCAGAGAAGAACTTGTTTTTCTGCGGCAACTGTGATCTCAGCACCGTGAAATTGCTAAAAAGAAGGGCATAATTTTAATCTCTTGTCAATCACCATAGTTGGACAAAATTACCTTGCACTCTGGGGCTCCTGGCAGTTGGGATTCCGGCAGAGGAACACATAAATCGACCGGTGAAAGTTAAACTCATCCTCGAAAGGAGCGTAAAGTTGGACCAGGAAGGATTTGGGTGCCTGGCACTTGCTGCACTGCAGCTGCGACGTGGTCGGCAGGACCTCCAGTTCCAGCCAAGCGGGTTGTCCACCCAGCTTGCTTGGGAAGTAGCGGTTGCTCAGCCAGGCGGCATCATCGCTCTTTTCGGCAAATCCCAAGTCAATTTCCATGTTTTATAAACTCGTGTTCGATGTGACCGCATCTGGACCGCCAGAAAATCATATAAAGTTGGTATATTGATTTTCGTATATTTTCCAAGTAACATTTTCTGGCGGTCCAGATGAGGTCATACTGAACTGATATTTTAGGGGGAACCACATTGGATAACTGAATGAATTTCTTACGATGGTTGAAATAATGATCAGCATATTGAAGCGAAAAAATAGTACCTTACTACATGATCACTAATTACTAATCGATAAGTAATCATCGATCGAGTTTATTTTGCTCAACGCTAATGAGACATTTCGTCATATTAAAACTAATTTGACTGGAATCTGCCAGTGTCGTCGTAATTAGCCGCGAAAAATTGTTTTCAAATAGCTGTTCTTTTGAAAAAAAAAAACAACAAATTACAGATTGGAGCACAGTTTTCGTAGACCATTACTTTTTAAAAAATTCGTACCGAATTCTGAATTTTTCACCATGTATAAGATTAAGATTATTTAAAATACAAAATATATAAATGTTGACAGGTTTTTATGGGGTATACATTTTTATATGAAGAGTTTCAGCACAAATCGACCAAACATAACCCCCATTTCTCTACGCCTGTGATAACAGAGCTTATTAACGGCCACATTTGGTATTTTTCGCGAACGCTTTTGAGGCGATGGTCTGGATTTTTCCCAATTCAGTATGCGGTTATCTCTCACAGTTAAAAGTTCTCCGAGCTGATTTAACTGATTTAATTTGTATTTTATTTACCATTGTGATAAACGCGTGTGAAAAACAAAGACTTTCCAATTACCTGCGAGCACAAGCGATCCACGAGCGAAAGTGCGAGTCACGAAAAACGAGCGGAAAAACGAGTTTTGATTTGATTTGATATTTGATTGTGAAAGCGCAGCAAGATTTGTCAACGCAAACAAGCAAGAAGAAGAGTCCACGGTATAGCGTAATATTTGTTAATAATAAAAGCATCAAAAACAACAACATCGCGGAAGCTGAATCCGACTTATCGCGCTGCCCGTATCCGTCGGAGGGCTAAAAATAAACCCACCCACGCTCCCCCGCCCACAAATCGCATCCCCACACTCCGCCCACCATCCACCCACACCTACGCACAAATTTGGAGAGGTGAACTTGTGTTGACTTTTCCAGCACGCGGACTTTTCCGGAGGAAAATGCAAAAATGAGAGTTCGAGCAACCAGCAGACAACTGGGAATTTGCGTAAGTTTAAAGCGGATACTTCCTGGTTTTTGGATTACAGGGTATCAGTGTGTTGCTTTGTGAGTGAGTGAGCCAAGAAGGGTTGTGCCCTACAGTGAATACTTAGCTTGTTACCAAATAAGGTAAACAAGTGAGCAAATGAACATTTAAACAAGGTTACAAATGAACCAGTGAACAGCAGATAAAAAAATTACAATTCAATAATATTAAATATACTAAGTATTAAACATTCATTCAAAATTATGTTTATTATTCTGAATATTGCAATGCAGCGGGGTTATTTAAACCCGGGATTTGTTACTACAATCAACATTCATCTTAGTCAAAAAAGTGTATTTTATAAAAACCTTCATTAAGGAACTGACCATTACAAGGTATTTCCAATTCGAAATCACAAATTTTTGGTTTGCCTTCTGGCTGCCAAAGAGCCGGGTGAGCTTTTATTTGCTAAATTTAGTGCCGCATTGCTGAAAATAAGAATGGGAGCACCCTGCCATCGGTTGCCGGTAGGCAGACACATATGTATATAATCGCCCATAATGGCCAGTATATATAGCGTATCTCTCGCCAGGGCAGATGACTCGGCCAGCTGAAACTGTTGCATGGTTTATCCTGGCCTGGTGGCCAATCGATACTTTTGGAGCAGAGCCTGAGTGCAAACTTTGGACTCCAGCCTGAATCAATAAACGCCTCAAATCCCTGCCATATTGCGTCCATTGTAATGTCAGCACACATTCTCGGCCCAATCCAAAGGCATTTTCACTCGGCTGCAGGCATTTGTGTGTCCACTCTGCGGAATCGACTGACAGGAGAGGCAATAAATATTGAAAATTCAATTACCCGTCATCCAGCCAGCCAGCTGAAATCCCATAAAATTATTATAATGTGAGTGCGAACATGGTTGTGCATCGCTCTCAGTTACTTAAAGTAAATAAATAAACACATCTTCTGACCACATTTACATTTTCAGTCAACCAGTTTCGTCGGCAGAGTCTTATTACTTTACCTTGCATGCTGGCTATTGATTTTAATTCGCCTTGTAATCATTTTGCTTCATTTGGCCACTGAAATTATGTTTTTTTTCCCATGAAAGCAACTGCTTTCTTTGGCCCCGCTTTCCTTTTCCCTCCTCTTTTTGTAACGGCCAACAATGTGAGCAAACAAATGGCTATTTCCACGCTGTAAAATATTAAATAAAATGCATTCGCTGGGCTTGCCATCAAATGTATGTATGTACATACATACATATATTAAATTGATTTGGAGCTGGCACAAAGAAACTTTTTTCATTAGCTGTTGGTTCTTTATTTTGGCTGTTCAAAAAAGATACAAGTAATTCACCTGCGCTTCAAAATTAAAATATATGTAGATTCATAAATAGTAAAACAAAAGTAATTAGATTTATATATTTTACTATCTAAACCTTACGAATTTTAAGAGCAACTTTAGAGTAACTTGTCAGTTCATTAAGCGTTTAAATTATATTAAGAACATTGCATTAACACAAGTAAAATAAAATTATAAAGCAGTTATACATAGGTTCGGCCCTTTCTTTAACTTAACTAGACGATATTGAACCGGAAAGTGAACGTTTGAATGTGATTTAGATAAAGATAAGAGTAATTTGTTTTCTTATAAGTATATTTTTATTTAGAACTGACTCTTATCACTCAACATTTTAGCTGGTATCGCATTCTGTTCCCTTTGCTCTCCCATTCACACCCTGATTTCTTCGGTTCTTTTTACTTCCTTTTCGCTATTTACTGAGTTGGATGTGCTTGCAATTACACTTGTTTTTTCACGTCCGCTTTGGGTCGCATTCGCATTCTGATTGGAGCGCCAACCGCCAAGTGAGTCACTCCCCAAGGTTATTCAACGTAGCTCTCTTTTCCTCAAGTTCTCCATTTCTCCCAACTGGTACATACATATGTATGTTTGTATGTATAAATCGCATGCTTAAAGGCCAATGGACGATCTTTGGCTCACACGATAGCCGATATCAAGCTCACTTGTTCTTTTTAATTTAAAGTGCGGAGAGATAATGCCCAATCGATGTCATCGCAGGGCTTCTGGCGTTGCAATTGAGCATTTGTAGGATTTCCTTTGGGTCGGCGAAAAAGATAATACTTTATTCTAAGGGCAGTCATGAGTTAACCGTTTCCTTATTTACGATAATCTGCTAATTAAAGCTAAATATGTAGATAGTATAGGGATCGATTGATTTGATAGATTATACATATTTACAAAAAATATCTTAAGCTTCTGAGGTTGATTCACTTTTTCCGTTCTTGACTTTTGAATCACAATACATACGTACATACATACATATGTACAATGGAAAAGCTTTTTTTATATACATATAATTATGTATAAATTTTATTTTTATATTCCCTTAGACGAATTTTCTAATTTTTCCAAATTGAAGGGCAAGCAGCATTTAGCGACTTCATCAGTATGAATGAATGTATTGTTATTACGGTGTTGCAAGATACGATAATACGAATTTCTTTATACATACAGTGGCTCACAGCTTATTTCAACCAGTGCTCAAGTAAAACTTAAAATCGCTGTATTTGCCAAATTAAGAGATATATTGGAAAATTTAAAACGCAGATTTATAGCTCTTTATTTTAACTTTTATTTCATGAATTCTTACATTTTTAAATATTTTTTTAATATTTATTTTGATTTTTAGACTCAAATAACAGGCAAAATGAATGCCACAGCTTATTTCAACCAGACCTTAAATTTATATATTTTTTAAAGATTAGGAACTAAAAATGATAAAATAATATTTTGTATGTCCAGCCTCCTGGTAAACAATCATTTTAAGTCTTTTTTGGATTGAATCGACCAATTTTTTAAGTCACTTGGGGACTTATTTTGGCCCATTCTTCGAGTAATGCGTTTTTTAAGTCCGTCTTATTGAAAATTTTACGTTTTTGAATTTTTCTGTCCAATATAGGCCACCAATTATCAATAACATTATTATCTGGAGACCAGGCTGGTGGTTTCATGATATTCGGGCATTTTAAATGAGCCTTGTCGGCAGAGTTCCCGATGTGGGCTTGGGATAATTGTCCTGATAAAATCGGAATTTATCACGAATCACCAGATTTTCTGCACTTTGCAGTAAAATGGACTCCAATATGTTTCAATTAAGAGTTTTTTCATAGTTGTGTCCATCAAATCCAAAATCCCGGCTCCAGCTGCCGACATACAGGCCCAAACCCACCACCAGGCTTGAACATTGCCTTTAAATATATTATATACAGCTCTATCTTTGCTTTTCGCCAAACATAAGAAGCCCCATCAGATCCAAAAATATTAAATTTTGACTCGTCGGAAAGTATTACAATGTTCCAGAAGCTGGAATCCTTATTCAAATGCTCCAAAGCAAACTTAAAGCGTCACTTTTGATATTATGTGCATTTGAACGGCAAGCATGGTGGTGGGAGCGTCATGGTTTGGGCCTGTAAGTAGGCAGCTGGAGCCGGGATTTTGGATTTGATGGACACAACTATGAAAAAAACTCTTAATTGAAACATATTGGAGTCCATTTTACTGCAAAGTGCAGAAAATCTGGTGATTCGTGATAAATTCCGATTTTATCAGGACAATTATCCCAAGCCCACATCGGGAACTCTGCCGACAAGGCTCATTTAAAATGCCCGAATATCATGAAACCACCAGCCTGGTCTCCAGATAATAATGTTATTGATAATTGGTGGCCTATATTGGACAGAAAAATTCAAAAACGTAAAATTTTCAATAAGACGGACCTAAAAAACGCATTACTCGAAGAATGGGCCAAAATAAGTCCCCAAGTGACTTAAAAATTGGTCGATTCAATCCAAAAAAGACTTAAAATGATTGTTTACCAGGAGGCTGGACATACAAAATATTATTTTATCATTTTTAGTTCCTAATCTTTAAAAAATATATAAATTTAAGGTCTGGTTGAAATAAGCTGTGGCATTCATTTTGCCTGTTATTTGAGTCTAAAAATCAAAATAAATATTAAAAAAATATTTAAAAATGTAAGAATTCATGAAATAAAAGTTAAAATAAAGAGCTATAAATCTGCGTTTTAAATTTTCCAATATATCTCTTAATTTGGCAAATACAGCGATTTTAAGTTTTACTTGAGCACTGGTTGAAATAAGCTGTGAGCCACCGTAACTCAGAACGAATTGTTGTGAAACCCGCGCTTAAGGCGAATTTTTCAAGGAATTGAATTCTGGCGAATTTTTATATTCCAATTGTCTTAAACAGGGAATTTTCTCCAACTCGAAATCTCTTTTTATCAGATTTTACGTTGTATGATGTATGTATGTATGTACATATGTACATATGATCTTCTTATGGAGGTTTAAGTGAAACGTAAAGATTAGATTTAAGTCGATAAGAAATGTTGTACAATTAAGATAATTCACAAATTTTTATTTTAAAATTGACTTTTGCTAAAATTATCCATAACATTGCTGAAAATGATTTAATTTGTATTTATTAAAATCACAAACGAGTGTATTCAAAATTATTCTTTATTTCCAATAGATTTTTTAAATAGCAGGAAATGACGAAAGATTTGTTCATTTAAATTAAAGGGGAATCCCAATTAAAAAAAAATAATCATCAAAAGAGGCACCCTGTCAATGAGTCAGAGTCGCACCGCTATGAAATAATTTGTTGGTTATTATTGTTTCTACTAAAGTAAACTTAAGCAGAGGTGAACGTTTTGGTGAGCTTATTGTTGTCAACTGTTTTTGTCGTCGAGGGGGTTACTACTGGTTGGGTGCTATTCTGGCTGGGAGGAAATTGATAAGCACTACGGGAATGCCACTATCGATGACGGGCCACAATGGAAGCCACGGCGTGCCCATTGTTTGCTCTTATCTGGCCAGTTATTGTTACTCCACTCGAATAGTTACTTCAGTGAGCATAGTTTTTATTTTTATTTATTTATTTGGTGCATGTTTCCTATTGCGTGCGTCATGCCGGGGGAAAAGATGTGATTCTGGTGATTCATGCCAGACAAGTGCATTCTCATCTTCTTGGTAGAAAATCGATAGCTATAGCAAGGGCTCAAGGCTCTCGAGATGTTTGCCGTAGTGTAACCTTGCGGTTTTGTTTTGCAGAAGCCGGAGGCGCCTTGAATGAGTGTCCTTAGCCCGACATGTCAGATTTCGTGCCGCGCGACCTCCTCCCCGATCTGTGGGAGGAGATACTCCGGCGTCACTGGATGTTCCTCGAAACGGAGGAGAACATACAGAAGCTCGAGGAGCGCAAGCAGCTAGAGGGTAAGTTTGCAATCTAATCTGGGTACCGAGCGGAGCTTATCAATCCTGATTCACAGGCTGCCTGAAGGAGTTCCTCTGCGTGGTGCAGCACGATCGCAAGTTCTTTTTGCCGGAGACAGGGCGTGTCCTGCGGCGATCCGTGCGCGAACTTCCCGACTTTTCGGCCCAGAACGCCATCGTCGCCTTCGAGAAAATCAGCCAGTATGCGAACAACCTGTTCACGAAACCCTGGCGAAAGGAATATCGCACTCTCAAGGTAAGTAAACCTATATTTCTTTAGTCTTATCCGACCCTTAACATTATGTTTTTGTAGACCTACTCGGGATGTTTCCAGCACGACATCCAATCTCGCCTGCTGGACGCAGAGCAGCTCTTTCTGGCCATGGGATATCGCAGAGTTTCCGAAGACACCTTTGTTCTGGAGGGACCTATCTGTCCGGATCAGGTGACGAATGTTTCACGCGATGCCATGGCCGCCTACGTGGAGTGCCAGATCATGAAGCACATCTATGCTGGTGTCACGGCAGCGGGATACAGTTGCAGTTGGAAGGATGTACTGCAGTATCGCGAGCGCCTAGTGGGCGGTACCACGCGAACCATTAAGGAGATGATTAGCCACCTGAGTGAGAAACGGATGCGAAAGGAGCAGCCGCCAGTGCAGGAGAATACATACAGCAACGTGGCGACAATTGCGCCAACCGGCTGTGTCCTGCATGGCAACAACATGGCTCACCATCCCAGCAGCTCTGCCAGTTGTGCCCTGCATCCGAATGGCCTAAACATGGCCAGCAACGAGGTGGGGAAGTATATGCCGCCGTATCCAGCGCTTCCGCCGCAGCAACCGCATCTGCCGGGTCCGTTGATGACGCATTCTCGCAGCTTGGAGCACTACCAGGAGCCACATGCCCATCTGCCGCATCGCCACTCCTTCGACCAGCAGCTCCAGCAGCAGTGTCATCTACCCCATCTCTACGAGGCGCCCTACGATTGCCTGGATGGCCTGAGCATGGGCAGCACTGCCTCCTACGCAGCCGTGGCTGGGGCCTATAATGCTCCGGGAAATCGCTATCCGCTACCATACAACATCTCAAACCAGCTGAATGCACCATATGCCTCGCCAGCCGACGTCTACGGCAGTGGGGAGCACACCAATATGTACGCCACGCTCGGAAAGACGGGCCCAGCACACAGTTGCGATTACCACCGACTTCAGCCAAGTAATTCAGCAGCTGCCGCCGCCCTGGCGGCCATGCAGCATCGGCAGAGTACGTATCCGCCGGACCACCATCTCATCGACTTTGACGAACGGGCGCAACTGACCCAGCACGACTTCGGGACGCACGACTACGATCCTCAATATGCGGAGCTTAGGGGTCCAGTGCAGCCCAGTCTGCGTGGCAATCCGGCTGCAATGTATGCAACCTACGGGGGCTACGATCTGCCCACCACGCTGCCGCAAACGGCACCGCCAACGAACCAGGATACCTACATCTATGCTCGTCCAGTGCCCAAGAGCAGCCGGATGCGGATGCTAGCCGAGGCGGGGGGCATTAATCCGACTGACAAGCATCCGCGATCAGCGGAAAAACAGGTGAGTTTTAGATGGTTTCATGCATATACCTTAACTTACCCATTTTTTTTTAAATTTAAATCAGAATACCATGGACAATAATCGCAAGTTGCACAAGGAATTGAAGGAGAGGATTAGTCGAACGGCTCCTACGAAGAGATCCGGAAACGAACGTGATATACCCACCACCATTTCCGACATGAACAGCTACGACTCGGCTAGTCTGGATGGTTTTGTGGCTCTGGACAGCGCTTCGCCGCCCTTGATGCCCAAGGTGCAGGAGGGCGTCGGCAGTTTCGAGTCTTGGAACTATGTGTTCAAGAACCTCGAGCGTTCGGGTTACACAAAGGATTTGGGCGACCGCGAGGACCTGCTCGTGCAGAGCCTGGACCTGGACTCGTTGGCCATAACGAATGGCGCAGCAGCTCCTCCGCCGGAAAAGAAGCGCGAGGCCGCGAAACCTACGAATGGCGAGAAGGCACGCACGCTAGAGAAGAAATCCGGAACGACACGACGCGAAGCTAAGGTTGTGGTGGCTCCAGCGCCAGCTCTTCTGCCCAACAGCAGCAGTGCCGGCGTTAAGAAGGTCAAATCCGCTTTGAAAACGGCCATAGTAGACAATCGGGGAACAGGATCGCGCCATCGTTCGGGAGCTGTCCCCAAACAACCGCCGGCCGTGTCCCCTCAGCTGATTGTGACCAGTCCGAACGAGTGGAGCTGCAGCTTCTGCACGTTTCTTAATCCGGACACCAAGCGCATCTGCGAGATGTGCTGTCGCAGCAAGGACTTCAATCTGGAGGCCGCCACTGCGGCATCCTCATCGGCGGCTGCAGCTGCAGCGGCGGCGGCCAGCGTTTCACATGCATCCTCGACCTGCGTCTAAGAGGTTGTCCATTAGGACCCGACCCTCGCCCCATTAGTGATACAAACAGTGTATAGCTTGATATATTTTTTATACGACCAATGTAAGCCTGTGCGCGTGTCTCCAAGATCTAGTCTCGTAGTCGTCGTACGATGGCAGGCAACCCTTTGTTATCCTGATACAGTGGCATGGATCAGAGCGGATCGTGCTGCAGATGAGGGATATGTCTGCAGCCTGTACATACGAAGTATTCTAATTAGTTACCCCTACATGTAAACACACGCTTTAATTAGTTTTAGATTGTTTCCCCATTGTTAAGGGCGCTTCTGTTTCAAATTACGTGCCTCCCCGTATAAGTCATCTATATATATATATATACAAAACATATAGACATTTATATATTTGTACGTGTGCATGCGTCGCGAAAAGCGATAGAGAGAGTGAAATTTGAACTTGGAAATTTTCTAGGAAATCAACTGATAATTATATACCTTATACTAATAGTTGCATTCAATAATACGTATTTCCAACAGTAAATCAGCAGAGTACATAAAAGTTCTATACCGAAACTTGCATAGATAATACACCTATAGCCGTAACATAAGCGATTTCAATTCGAAGAACCGAGCTAAGCATAACGCAGAAAACAGAAAATAAATCGAACAGAACTGGTACGGGTTGTAAACTTAAAATTTTTGATTCAAATTTTACCGGAAAGGAGTCGAAGCACTCACTTCACTGTGCATGGACAGAATAGAGTAAACCACAATTTGTAAAGCAAACTTGTCATCCCACCCACCCAAGCTTAATGAGCACTGTGTCCCAAAGCTAATTTGTTTGTTGAAATGTTACTATTGATTACCTGTTGAATAGCATCCCGGTATAAGCGAAAAGCACTCGATATATTTTTATAAAGAAGCGAAACCACGTACCTATTGCTCTATGTTAAATAGTTTATTATATTTTTTTGTGTACCTATGTTAGCGTTTCGAGTCCCAAATGCTCTTCTGTATATACCACTTGCAAGCAAATCGAAAAAAGAAAATATCTAGACCGATAAAGAATTGAAATTAAACTTCATTAAAGCCATTTAGGCGCAACCTTCGCTCAAACCATTTTATTACATAACTTTGCATACTATTACCGAATGAATTTAGTGGCAGCTCTTCCTAAAAAAAAACCCTTAACGAAAAAAAACAATAAATACAATTTTGACAAATCGATGCCTTGTTTGAATAGAAGGAGTTTTCTTTTACTGACCCATTTCCATTCACTTTTACTTCACATCTTACCCAAAACGAAATAGAATACCATTATACAGTGTTTAAATTCAATATGATACTGACCTTGGTTTTACCGGTTATGTTACTACTGCCGATGGCTTTCGGCTATAACTACTGTCACAACATGACCCATGTATGCAACCTGTCCAAGAGAAGGCACTTCATGTGCCAATTGGACAAGGATCTTCCTCCCTTTGGCAACCACACGGAGTACTACGCCATGGTTCCGGACACCTCCAACCTGCATCTGAAAACGTTGGGCATACTAAACACCTTTCGGAACACGTTTGCCAGCGGGGATCTCATCACGAACAACAACAAGACGTTCGCCACTGCCAAGCGAATGCGCAGACTCATTTGGGACAATGAGCTGGCTTACATGGCCAGGACACATGCGTCCACCGTGTCGTTCAAACACTCCGAGTGCCGGTCCACCCTGCGATTCCCGTTGGTTGGTGAATGTCTGGCTCTCTTGCCACCTTCCAAACAGAAGATCGGTCTGGTGGAGCTATTGACCAAAGCGTTTTCACCGATGTTGGACGAGTATAAGGAGGTTGAGAATCCGGAAAGCCTCCTCGTTGGCTACGACCCCTCCAGGTGAGCCAGGGTCATTTGGTGGGCTGAACTTAAGATAACCCTGATTTGATCCTACAGGGACTACTTCGTGGGTCACTTCACTACCATCGTCAGTGATCGGGTTTCTCGGGTGGGCTGTGGTATTGCCGTGGGTTCCAACTGCCACGTGAACAATGATGTCGGGTGAGCTGGGTGATCTTTTGATTTCGCCTGCGTCCCTGAACCTCTTGATCTAACAGCTTATGCCACTTCCTGACCTGCCACTTCGACTTCACCAATTTGGAGAAATCCTATGTCTATAAGGCTGGAAAGCCCGCCAGTTCATGCTTTGACTGGAAAACTGTTTCCAGCACTAAGTATGCCTTTCTGTGCTCTAACAACGGCGATATTTTTTCCTAAGTGAGTGGATGGAAATGGTTCTTTAATAACCATCAGCTTGATCCATTTTTTTGTACTCTTCAGGATTAGGGCGATAAAGAGGGAAACCATTGACGTTCATAATAAGCTTCTCTAAAATTTCTACAATAAATTTTAAATTTGTACTGCTTATATTTACCTTAGATTTATGAGTCATTTCGAAGTTCACTTACTTTAACATCATATTAAGTGAAGCGATAGTTTTCCATTGAAAATTATTAAAAATTTATAGTAAAGATGATCTGGTGTCGAGTAATAACAGCGATCATTCTATTGCTGATGGTTCGCGGCTATAACTACTGCAACAACAAGACCCATAAGTGTGTCCTAGACGATAAAGAACACTTCATGTGCCGACTCCATAAGTTTCATCCTCTGGGTGGCAGTACCAAGTATCATGCCATCGTTCCGGATCTTCCGGAAATGCAAAAGGAAATACTGAATATTCTCAACAATTTCCGTAACGCTTTCGCGGCCGGGGATTTCACCACGAAGGAAAACAAGACATTTGCGAGTGCCAAGCGGATGCGGAAGATCATGTGGGACAAGGAACTGGCCTACATGGCTCGCTCCCATGCCTCGACTGTGTCCTTCCAACACTCCGAGTGCCGGTCCACCCTGCGATTCCCCTATGTGGGTGAGTGCCTGGCCATGATGACCCCTAAGGAAAAGCCCAAGATCCGCGATAGTTATGAAAAGATGTTTAAAATGATGTTCGACGAGTATCTGGAAGTCGAGAATCCGGATGGGCTGCTCAAAGGCTTTGACCCTATCAGGTAAGATGAGTTAATTTTGAGCTACGTGCCTGGGTTAACCTTAGGGTGATCCTACAGAGACTACAAATGCGCACATTTCACTAACATCATCAGCGATCGAGTCTCGCGCGTGGGATGTGGTCTTGCCGTGGGTTCCAACTGCCACCAAGGATCATCCGTAAAGTGAGTACGGATTACCAAATCATATAATACAGATTCAATATCCTAAATCAGAAGAAATTTAATCGTTTCCGATTCGAGAGAATACAAATTGATCGAAACGTACTATAGAAACTAATACTTCTTTTTAGCTTCTGCCACTTTCTGACCTGCCACTTCGACTTCGTCAACTTGAACGGTTCGTATGTCTATAAAGCTGGAGAACCGGCCAGTTCCTGCGATGACTGGAACGTGACGGGCAGCACTGTGTATGCCAATCTGTGCAGAAATAAAGGCTACATTTTCCCTCCCGTAAGTTTTATTCATTAGCCCCACATAAAATCCCATCACATTTACCTATCTCCGCAGAATCAAGGCGACATATCTAATTGAAATCCTTTTGTGATATATTCGTACATTTATATTTATTGTAAGCTGATGCTTAAGGATTTTAAACTCTATTAAAAAATACTTTTAGCTCCCAAGAATCAATGCGAATAACAATTATAAATAAACGTCAATTGTAAATGTATCAGAAGTACACTTACTTTTACATCAGAACAGACCCGAACGTATAGTTATTCCAAAAAGTTAACTTTTTCATTAAACACACTTAAAATTCAAAGTAAAGATGATCTGGAGTCTGGTACTTCCATTGGTATTGCTGTTGCCACTGGCTTCCGGCTACAACTACTGCAACAACAAGACCCACAAGTGTATCCTGGAGAACAAAGAGCACTTCATGTGCCGGCTGGGCAAGTTTCCTGTGTACGGCGAGCGGACCAAGTATCATGCCATTGTTCCGGCCACCCGGAAATTTGAATCTATTATATTGGAAATCCTGAATAATTTACGAAACTCGTTGGCTGGCGGGGAGTTGAGGACGAATGACAATAAGACGTTCGCGAAGGCCAAAAGGATGCGGAGGCTCATGTGGGATAAAGAACTGGCGCACATGGCACTCTCCCATGCCTCCACATTGTCCTTCAAGCGCTCGGAGTGCCGGTCCACCAAGAGATTTCCCAATGTCGGCGAATGCATTGCTGTGGTGGCCCCCAAGGATAAGCTCAGTATCTTAGAGATCTGTAAGAGGGCGTTCCACATGATGTTCGACGAGTATAAGAACGTTACGAACCCGACTGCACTCCTTAAGGGCTTCGATCCCGTCAGGTGAGCCTTGTGTTTAAGCCAACACATCACATCGACGTAATCCAGAGGTGCCTCCAAAGGGACTACTACGTGGGACACTTCACTACCATTGTCAGCGATCGAGTATCTCGGGTGGGCTGTGGCATTGCCGTGGCCTCCAACTGCCGCCAGGAGTCGTTCATCAAGTGAGTATGGTGCCATGACCGAGCTCTGATCCCCTGTCCTCCGCTGCTCCTCCAGATTTTGCCACTTTGTGACCTGCCACTTCGACTTTAACAATGTGGAAAGTTCGTATGTCTATAAGGCTGGGGAACCCTGCTCTGCCTGCGATGACTGGGGAACACATGGCAGCGATAGGTATCCCAATCTGTGTATGAACAGTGGAGTCCTTTTTCCACCGGTAACTAGAAGATTTGGGCCCTCCTAAATAGCATCCTAACCCACGTATTCCGCAGAATCACGGCGACCATGGTGATTGAAAGTCCTTTTGTGAGGTGTTTAATATATTCGTACATTTATATATTTTTGTATGCTCTTGCCTAGGGGTTCCGAAGCACAGGAGACAAACTTTGAATACCTTTCAGAACCCAAAATACAATCCTTACAATTCCTACGATCCGTTTCAAATTAATTTCTATGCTGATGCGAGTTTTGGGCTCTCTTCTTACACAGCTATTTGGAAAATGTATTTGTTTTCCTTGAATGTTGTTCGATTTTGCATTCTACTACGCATTTTACAAGTAATTTTCTAATTCCATCTAACAGCTAACAGACTTAGTCGGTTTTTGCTTTCTCTATCGTTCGTGTTTTGTGTTTTCCTGCGTAACTGCAATTTTCAAGATAGATTCAAGTGGATTTGTCGAGTGAAACCAGCTTAATCTTCGGAAACTATCTTTAGCATACACATAAAGCAAGATTCTAAATCAGGACCATATTAACCTTCAGACTAAGTTTTGCATATTCGTTTGTTCGAGTAAATAATTAAGGTTCGTATCGTCATTTCGATGAAGTTAACTTTCGCATTTGCAGAGTGCCTATAGGCTTTTGGTTTTCCCGAACCGCCAATGATCTGGGTCTAAAAACGGGCACAAAAGTGCCGACTTGCTTATTCTATGGTTTTGCTGATGTGGATATCATTGACTAGTAGTGTTATTTATACGGGCCTTTCCGGTTTTTGAGAGAACTTTCGCCT
The DNA here is from genome assembly GCA_018153365.1 of Drosophila fuyamai. Lineage (NCBI taxonomy): Eukaryota > Metazoa > Arthropoda > Insecta > Diptera > Drosophilidae > Drosophila > Drosophila fuyamai. The sequence continues at coordinate 6,211,942 of JAECXW010000758.1, forward strand.
AGAACTCTAACAAATTGTTTTGAAAACGCTTTAGAGTTCTGTTTGGAGAATTTCCGGTTGCTCAGGGCACGGGAATGCCACTCATCTAGCTCTTGACCTCTGCTGTGGTCGTTCTCGATCCTCTACACATCTTCTGTACACTTAGAAAAATACATATAAATAGTATGGGGGCAAAGCAGCAAGGGAATACTTATGAGGAAGCCGGAATGACAGGCTCAAAAGGTTGGGCAAAAGAATGAGATGTATAAACCTCCAAATAGCGAATAAAGTCGCTAAAAAAAGAACACACTCAAGGATATTTAGATGTTCGTTTGCAAGGTGGGTATATTACCTATCAATTAATTTCGAAACTCGTTCCTCCCCCGTCCTAATTGTCCATACCGATTTTCCTAAGTCCTACGACTAACACCAAAAATATATTTTTACCGCCTGATTCGCTGGTAGTTTTTCCCATTTTTCCCACTTTTAAAGCCCCTAAAGCGGCTGGCCAATTGGCATTCCTTAAATGTTCCTCCCGATTCCCTATAATAACGTATATCAGTGCAGCATTACCTTAAAATAATGTGCAAACATTCAGTGCTAATTACGTGAAATTACGCCCTTTCTCAACATGTACAATACGGATAAATAATTGTAGTGTTTCAGCAAATCCTTGGGGATGGGGAATCCGGATGTCGACCCCCTCTACAATATGTTGCATCCCGAGCCGTGCATCACCTCGCTGATAAACATGGGCGTGCCAGCGCCCAGTCCTCCATCCGTCTTCTGGTGCTCGTTCTGGAGGAGATTGGAAGGCTTTTAGGGAGGAGGGAACATGGCTTCTACTCCATTCAACTCACATCATCGTAGTCGCAGTCGAAGTAGTGACTCTGACAGTCCATGCAGCGACAGCTCTCCGACATTTTGCAGGTGATGCCCCACTGTTTGGCCAGGTCCTTGTAGATCTCCTTGCTCGTCTTGTTGCTCATCATCTCCGGCGTGAGCAGGCTGGTGTGGCAATTGGGCGACTGGCCCTGCTGCTGCTGCTGCTGTCGCTGCCGCCGTCCACTGCGTCCGCTGCGGGATGCAGTCGATCCGGAGGCGGATCCGGTGCAGCAGGCCTCCTGGCACAGCTGCCCGTTGCCGGAACCAGTATCCGAATTCGCAAGGCCACCTGGAAAAGGGGGTTCAATTAAATTGGTAGTCATTAAATGTTTCGAAGAACACTGCATTTACAACTTTTCTTTTAAAAATTAATGTTTTTTTTTTATCTATAAGTAATGATTTTATAGCTCGAACACTCGTGAAAAAATAAGTAAGTTCTATATCATTTTATACTTTTATTCGTTGGACATTTTTTCATGATCTTTTAATCAATCAGAACATCAAATGAAAAGTTATAAAACTTGGCCATATTTTCCAGCCCAAAATGCTCGTTTGCTATTTAAGTTTGATTAACCCAAATGTAATCTTTTTGGGCTGCTAATGAAAAACAGGAATACACAATAGGAAGTCATAGTCTCATCTTTTGAATTAACCAAACGCAGTCGCAAAGCAAATGAAGCTCAATGAATTCGAGGCTTTAATCTCCGGAGTTCAGGTTTTAGATCTTACCTTCGCTGTAATTGGCGTAACTGCCTCGATTCAGGAGGGGATCGTAGAAGTTGTGGCCACCTCCGGATGAGGCCGCCGCCTGGCTGCTTGTGCTGGCCGCATCCACGTCGAAGGTTGCCCCATGGCCGCCACCTTCTCCGCAAGCCCGCTCCTCGCTGCACTGGGCACACTGGTCGTCCTGGCACTGGCCACCCTGATCCTCATCCTCCCCTGATCCGGCATACCGCTCCTCCGGACGGCGTGACGGTGATGCCGCCATCTCCGTCTCCAGCAGGAACTCGTTGATGCTCAGCTGCTCCTCGTTGTCGCTCCGCAGTTCCAGTTCGGTGACGCCCTCGAAGATCTGCTCGCCGTTGTTGTTGTTGATGTTGTTCTGGTTGTGGTTGCTGTGGCTAGTGGCGCCGTTGTTGTTCAGATTCTGCCGGCAGTCCGGGTCATTGCAGATGCCGATGCCCGCGGCTCCTCCATTCCCGGCCAGCTGCTCCAAGGCGGCACTCAGCTGGGCGGCACTGTGCCGCGAGCTGTTCGCCGAGCTGCGCCGGCTGTTCTGGTTGGGAGTGGCGCTGTCCAGGGACAACTGTCGCTGGTGCTGGGACAGCCGAGTGTTCTGGATGGGAAAATCACAATAGAAATGACCATGGCCTTGAAACATAGCATACTTCTGAGGGCTGCTCGATTTGCGAACAAGACTTTTTATTTTTGGCAATAGTTTGAAAATACTTTAATAATTTCAATCAGTTAACAAACAAAATAGTCAAAGTAAAATCATAAACAATCACTTAAGGTTAAATGATCAAAATATGGAAAATAAATTAAAATCAAAAACAAATATTAAATAAATTCGAATCAAAAAATGCTAAAAGAAGAAAGAGATGTAATAAATTAGCTTATCTTCTAGCTTAAATCGTGAATATTAAATAAGTTTAGTTTACAGGGAGCAATCTAAAATCAATAGTGCTGGATATCCTTGTTTATTCAGTCTTATAGTACTGCATTTAATATTAGGATTGCACCTACAGCTCCTCCTAAGACTCACCTCTTCTAGCACATGCTCGTAGGAAGGCGGTGGGGTTGTGGGCACGGTATCCGCATCCGTATCCGTCAATGACTCGTTGATGCACGGAGTGCGGCTCTGGTTAAGGTAACCTGCAATGGGCCGCAAGTTTAGCAACAAAGGTTTTGCAGCAACAAAGTTACATATATGCTATATTTCCTGTTTAGCTCAGAGATTATTTAGGAGATTCCAAAAAGGAGGTGAGTGCAATAGCGGATGAAAGATTCGTGCGTGGAGTATCATTTATTGGCAAAAATTAAGGATCTGTAACTACTTTGTTACCTAGTTACCTAGTTTGTGTGCTCAGGCATGCAATGTACTACACAGAAAAAAATACATGAAACATAGGGCTGCCATAGAAACCTGTCAAATCTCTAATAGATTTAGCTTAAAAGAATACTCCTATAACCTATAAGGTTATGTGTTTTAAAATGAACCAAATTATATCGAAATTAAAGCTAGAATTTGAACTCAATATATTTTACTTATGTTTTGGTGTTATAATTAATTAAACTAATTATATTTATACATATATGTGGGGATTTAAAATCGCTAAGAATGGTTTCAGATCTATGATAAAATTAGTTTAAAGACACTTTTTATAGACACTATATAATAAAGAACAGATCTTATTATCAAAATTGGAAGTATATATCAAACATTCATATAAACAAAAAGCTTTTCCCTTTGTTGTCTTTAAAAAAACACTTATATAATTTAATAAAATGTAGCTTATAAGATCTATCCAAATCCTCAAAGAGTATAAATTTATATATTCATGTTAATTTCTGTTGTAATGTCCCTAGCCTGCTGTCTCTTTTTTCTCTGTGTGTAGGTTGCTACTGTGTCGTCCTTACCCAATCGCATGCTGTTGCTGGTGGGCGGCAGGAGCAACTTGCGCTCGCTGCTCAGCTGGCCGAGACTGCTGGAGTCCGCGAGGTCGAGGCTGGAGCTGCTGCTGGCCTCCACCGCCTCCTGGAGGGGCTGCGGATGCGGATGTGGATGCTGGCCCTGCTGCTGCTGCTGGGCGCCCAGGAGCGCCTCGTTCACCTGCGGATCCGGGTCGTGCTCCTGCGAGGTGCTCCGCGAGCTGCCCATCCGAAACTTGAGCTTGAAGGGCGCCATGTGGGTCCAGCTCCTCCTCCTCCTGCCTTGCAGCTGGCTTATGGTTACTTTTCTACTGCGTTAGCTTTTCTATTCGAACAGACATTGGATGTGGCGGCAGACTTGACAACATCGAAAGTTACGGAAGAAGGTATAGAAATTACGAAAATTACAGAAATAGAACGAGTGAGAGAAGAAACGAGAGGGTGGAGGAGGATAATAGCTTTACAATTCTATATCAGAGGTGGTGACTTGATTACGAACAAAGAGTAACAAACACAGATTCCCCATCAGATTTACACCGATATTAATTGTATTGGTTCAACGAACATTTTGGTTTTTCAGCTCTTCTCGCTTTTTGATTAGTGGCATGCAATGGTTTTGATTTAGCTTAATTAAGGTTCAGCTTACGGCGCAAATTACCTGGTTGTCCGAAAGCAATGACCTGTAATTAAATGATAGCAAAATTTTGCATATGAGTGACATAATTGAAGGCAGAACAGTTCAGTTAATCTAAAGTTAAAAGAATGTCACTAAAGACAGCCGTGGATATACATATATATACATATGTATGGAGGATAAAGATGGAGGATATAAATATAAAGGAATAAACTTGGGTATTAATGTTATATATCAAAAACCAAAAAAAAAGTAACTTATATTTATAAACCAGAAAATTTAATACTGTGTATTTGCTTTGCTTTCTTCAAAAATATTATTAAACTTTCCTAATTTTGTAAGAACTAGCTGTCATTAAAAATAATAGATTATCTTTATTAGGAAAGAAAGACTAGTTAGACTTTCAATATGTTTTAAATTGATATTTATTTAATGTGTTGTTCAACATACATTTCATTCAAATAGTATTCAAAGGGATTTTGATAGATTCATTGATATATAAAGTGTTTAATAAATATATTCAGCTAATCTCAAAAAACAGCTTGTTTTTAATTTTTTTAATATAGATAATACCTATCTAATTTTCTTAGCATACCTATTATTTTGACCGCATCTGTTTCCCACAAAGAGATTGCAATTGACCGCTTTTGTACCCGCACACCTGAGCTGTTTATAGTTTCCTTAAGGGGGGGACAAGTAGTTGGATATTCGGGTAATCACCTCCCGACCACACCCCTTTCCGCGCCCCTTTGTCATTATTATGCAGATTGCGCAAAACCCACTTTTGCATGCCCATCCAAAAGATCCGAGATGCACAAAGTCTGTCTTGGGCGCGAGCAAACTATTATTATGCTTATTGCGCCGAGGAAGCTCATTATGTCCCAGTTGGAAACGTCCTTGAAGAACGCGCTCCATGTGGATGCATCCATCCCAATTAAGCCGGGGGTGATTCGTCAATTTGCATACCGTTACCCATCAACTTTTGATCGATAACCCATCACCGAACAGGTTAAAGATGCCCTCACATTCCATTCCCCGGCCCACGTTATTTCGGCAAACATTTATCTTGGCATATTTGCCGACAATAAACTGCCAATTGGCGGTGTTGACTCGGCAAGCAGATTCATATGGAACTGCTGATTGGATGCACGCAAATCCCCATCTTGTAGACTCATCAGCCCGAAGGCCGAACAATTGCAAGGAATCCCCACAGACTCTGAGTGAGGCCTGCCTAATCCCCAATCCCCATTCCCCGAAAATCACCCACATACGTTGCTTGAAAAAGTGTTTGATTTGTGGGTCGGGGGAGAAATTCTGGTGCTCCAAATTCAAGTGAATATAATATATTATACATGTTGTATGCCACTCACTGCAATCCCCACAAGGGGATTTCTTTACTACAAATTAAAGGGTACTCACTCTAAAATGTTCGTGTCACTAAAATCTCTTAGCCAAGCGAATACAATACTCAACAAAAATGGATAAGAATTTTAAAACATGAAAAAACCCACACTACCTTTTACCTTCCCAAAAGTCTTTAGCGATATTTCTGTAACCGTTTTTAAGCGTATAGCCCACTCAAACTCAGAAAATAATTTTCTCTCTTAAGTTTCATTTGTATTTTGATTTAAGATTATTTAAGATTTTTGACAAAAATTCCATTCCTTATAGGTTTTATAATTGATTGAAATTGGAGACATTTTTTGACACCCAAAAAATACTTTATTTAAAAAATCCATTTTTATAATAATTATGTGTTACATTGCGATACGACTATAACACCTTGTAAGGGCGACCTTGGATGGGCGGTCATTGCAGCAACAGTTGGCTTTGGGTGGGGGTCAGGCCCTCCTCGGATGCATATGCATGCATTTCCGAGAAATGGATTATGAATTGTTCATGAGTCGCGGGATATCAGTGGAGTGAGGAGCGCAGGACTGCTTTAATATGGAAGCCAGCTTAATCTTTAATCGAAACTTTTGACTTTGAGCAATGGCAGAGCGCATTTGACATTCTCATTAATTTTACAGCGGACAGGCACATCGCGGAGCGGGAATCGCTATCCTAGTTTTACGGTCCGGACAGTTGGTTACGTGGTTGTGTCATCCTGCAGTAAATTGTTTTTCCCTGCTGCTGTCGTAAACAGGGACATTAAAAACTTGACTTGACTTGGCTTGGCTTGACTTGATTTGGCCGTGGGATTGAAGCGACGTGGCTGCAGCTCATTTCCCAGTTTGATTGCAATACCTGGGCAATATTCGGCCAATGTCGTATATAAATAGTATGTTGACCCAGTTGCCCTATTATTGTTGTGCCCTGCTGTCAGGACCAGTACCAGTACCAGTACCAGTACCAGTACCAGAACCAGAATCACAAGCAGAGGTCCTGTCAAACGCAAAAGCGAACAAGTGCAGCCTGTTTGCATTGCAATTGACGCCAGCAAGGTCACTTCTTATCCCGGGCTTAGCCTCACGCCACTTTCCGGATGCTTCTCCTGCGACTTTGGATAATGGTTACGGTATTTAAATGTCCTTTTTCGCTCCCCCTCCGGCCAGCTTACTCTGATTAAAACGCTACCCACTTCGTGGCCATCAGCATAAAATATACACTGAAGAAGTAATCTTAGTGGAAGCTTAAACAAAAAAATTTCCCCTCCTTAAAGCTGGTCTACCAACATTTAATGTAATGTTCTTGTTGTTCCAAAAAAGGAGCACCCTAAAATCTCTAAAAAAAATCATTAAACTATGATACTTGTTTGTTGAATCTTAATTCAAAACTAAGTAACTTATTTCTGAAAACAATTTTACAATAAGAACATTCAAATCTTTCTTATAGTTTAGGTAGGCGGTTTTTCCCAAAGAAATAATAAACTGTCTTAAGATTTAGAAAGTATAAATTATTTAAATATTTTGATACCATTAATTCCAGAATTTCGGTTTTGAAGACTTATTTAAGGATTTTAAAATAACTTAACTCATTCGAAACTTGGCTTTTATATCCGTTTTCTATTCGATTTCGAGGACATGTTTTTCTCTCTGCAGCAATGTCGAATTGGTGGTCATAAAATCAGTCGGAAAGTGAGCTCTTTGCCATTATCGAGAAGCGTTGGCCACCGCGCGAAATGAATATTTTAGCTGCGTTTTTTACGCTCAAGTGCTCGGCGAAGTGCTTTGTGGATTTTTGGGGGCACTGGCATTCAAACTGTATTTCGAAGTCGAAGCGGGTGCGGCACAATTACACAAATTGGATATTAATTGGCTGCTCCCGCCGACACTCGACGCGCAATTAGTGGACATCGAAGGGCGCCCAGGTAAACAAATGATGTGAGTCCTTATGGAGGGGGGGGGGGGGATGGGGGAGAGAGGGTGATGTGGATTGACAAGGGGGTGTCCTTCCACCCAGGATATCAATATCGAGGTGGTGGCAAGGATGATGATGATGATGGAATGCCTGTTGGGGAACATGGCATCATCGCCGTAAGGACACAGATATTGCAGGCGTCGCAGGATAATGCGTCTGTCGGTGGAAAACTGATACCTAATTGAGCAAACAGCTTGGGGCTACGATTCCGTTTGGGTGGGTCAGTCGACTCTGCTTGTTTTCCCCCCATTATTCGCATTTTTCCTTTGTGTCCTGGCCGTTACGAAAAATCGAAAACACAGACGACACAACGACTTTCGCAGCCTTGAAGCGCCGAAAAGCGATGAATTAGACTCTTACCTGCGGCGGGATTTACAGCCGGATCGGATTGGGATTAGCTCTCGACGCCTCCTGGTTATGCCCGATTTCACAGTAGCTCAGATGACAATCACTTTGCCACATTGCGTGTTGGTGGCAAATTCGGTTTTTTAGCACTCACAATGATCCACTGGGCCTTCTGATTGCCACAGACTGCGAAAAGCTGGCCGCAGGACCAAGCTTTTATTGTCCTGCGACGGCGATGAGAGCTTTTTTGTTGGCAGGGGATGGCCGAGGGGTGAGGCGTTTCACGCAGCTTGCGAAAGTCCTGCGCCTGCGCTCCTGCCCTTCCGGCATTTGCCCTCCATTGTTTTGCTTTGCACGGACCATCCTCGCATTCTTTGCTTTTGGTGCACATTCGCGTGAAAGCCCACGGATGATAACGTTCCTACGGCTTTTCCCTCTTCCGGAACACCTAAGCTTAAGACCAGTTCACACGTCCCCAAAAACTACCATAAAAATACCGAATAAAGCATTCACTAAGCTTTGAATATATTCATAAATGTACACCGCGCAATGTCAAAAGATATTTACGAATTGATATAACACAATCATTTCATAAACAGACGGACAGACGGACATGGCTATATCAGCTTGTCTAGTTATTTTGCTCAGGAATATATATATTTTGAAGGTTCGGAAATGTCTTTCTTACTGCAAGCTTACTTACGAGCTTCTGACTAAATTTGTACCCTCTGCAAGGATATAAAAATGTATGCTTTCTTTTAACAGAAAATTGTTTTTAATTTGATTGATTTAAGGGGTTATATACCTTTTTCATTTAAAAAAAATCGAAATTTTTTTGCTTTATCTTAAAGAAGAACTTTATGAGAACATTTCCCCAAATTTTCACAGAGATTTGAGCAGTAGAAAGAAAGTTACAGCGCTCCCGGCCGCGCGCCTCGTCCCCGCCCAAACCCAAACTTGAAACTTTAAACGCGAATATCTCGAAATGGTGTTTTTTAAAAAATGACATTGCGGTGATATTGATTGCCGAAAAACTACTGAACCGATTTTCTTAAATTTTTTTTTTAAATATTCGCCATGAATTTTATTAGTACTTGAACGGTCGATTTTTCATTTAAAAATTTTTATTTCGCCGGAATAGATACTTTTGTAAGAATTTTAGCGTCCAAAAACTTAATTTTTTGTTTTTAAAGCGCTCGTTTAAGTACAGGATATTACTCTAAACCAAAAAAAATATTTTTATTTTTACGGTTTCAGTTGACCCGTTCGTCCTGGGGAATTATCACCGCAAGGCTCTTCCAAAAAAAGGCGTTCAAAGGAAACAGCCACCCCTTTAAAACTATTAATCATTTTTTCACAAATTTTTGCATAAAAATTGCCAACAATCTAAACTTTCAGAAAATATAATCATTCATTTAATTAAAAAAAATTGTTGCTTAGACAAAAAAAATCCAAACTTTACTTTTTTTTTCGACAAAAAAAGGATATACCCCCTTAATGGTCCTATCTAAATGATAATCTCTTCACTACTGGTACCCATATATACGTAAAGATCTTATTTTAATCATTGATTCTGCCTTCAGTTTTCCATTGGATAAGCCCGCAAATAAAAAAAACAATAAAACAGTTGCTGATAATACATTTATTACAATGAGGAGCTCATTAAAAGCCCGCAACCGAAAAGCAATCAAACAGTTGCTGATAATAGAAATGTTATTACGTTAACAAGCGTATTTAATTGGGTAACGCTTTAATATCCACACGGAAACTAACACCGCCTCCAGGTATTCCGAATCTGTCCTCAACAGTAAGCAAAGCAAGGTACTGACCATCGTGAAGCAACCAGTCAATATTCCAAGCCGAAACGTTGAACCTAAGGACGTCAATCGAGTAATCACCTTTTGGCAAGGGGCACACCGTTCCATTCTTAAAGTCAAAGTTTGTGTTTTCGCCCGTCACTAAAATAGGTTTTATGAAGGTTGGGTATAATTCTTTGAGAGCGTCGCAGACGGGTCGATCTATTAGATTATCGAGACTTAATTCCAACAAATCTCCGGTTGAATCCGAAACAACTTTCAACGAAACCTTATCCTCATTAGTGATATCCTTTAAAAATTTTACCGAGCCATAATAGTAGGGATCTCTGGCAGATTTTCTTTTCAGAGAGGGGTCTACCAAACTTCCTGGATAGTTAATCACTTCCTCATGTCGCACCTCGTATTCACGAGCACCCTAATTTTATTTGAAAATCGGTGACAAATGGTAGGGCAAAGGGTTTAATCTACTTACTGTCACCACACCGATAAAAACAGCGAGGCAAAAAAACACTAAGCTTAACAGATTTCTTTTCATTTTGTGTTTAAGTTATAAACTGCTCTATAGGAAGAATGAACAGACCTATTTATACACCCTTCAGGTATCTAAAGTCGTGGGCATACATAGATAAAGCTTGAATTATATAATTTTTAATTCCCTTTTAAGCTCATGTGCTTGCATAATAAGATATATGGGAATCATGGGTATGTGGGTTCGATTACCTATTCATTGGATAATAAAAACAAAAAGGTTTTGGTGTGCTTAATAAGGCATTCCGGGCAGAGCCCAAGTTGATATATATTCTGTAAATTATATTCTCCAATATTATTCATATAATGCATGCTTAATACCCATAAAAAATCCCAACTTCCTAACTTTACAAACACCATAGTTATGGCATTTCCGATCAATCAGTTATATGGCGGCTTTACGATATAGTCCGCCGATCCCCGACTTATATACTGCGTGCAAAGGAACGAAGAGTGGGTGCAAAGTTTCAATTCGATATCTTTAAAACTGAGAGACTAGCTTCCGTAGAAACAGACAGATAGACGAACAGACGGACATGCTTATATCAGCTCAGGACGCGATCCCGATCAAGAATATATATACTTTATAGGGTCGGAGATGTCTCCTTCCCTGCGTTGCACGCTTTTGACCAAAATTATAATACGCTCCGAAAAACTTTAAAACCACTCAAATAATATTCGTCTAGTATTTTTATTTAACTACGATTTGATTATTTTTGGATTTCAATAGCAAGTGTGGGTCATTTTTGTATCGCACAAATATTTCGCTTTTGAAAACATCGAACTTCCTGCGATTCGCATTATTCTGCTGCTCCCGCCAAGCAGGTCTCGCCTGCTTCCTTTGCAATCCCCAATGCCCGGTAAAAACAGGAGACAAAACATAAAATTGAAAGCCAGCTAAATGCATCTCATACACCTGCGGAAAAGTAAATTGTAAATAATTCCATATATATCAATTTTAGAACTACTCACTTGGGAGTTTCTGGTGAACCCATAGCCCAGAAATCTTTCGTCGTGCGCTGGTGCGTTGTCTACGGCAATGTAAAATGGTTCATATAGAAATTCAAAGTTCGTTACGATATGGCTCACTGAGACCTCCGTCTCATTTGTGTTTGTGGACAGCCACCTAAAATACAATTATTTACTAAGATACATTTAAAAACATATTGAGTTAACATACTTGGAAAAGTTTGTCGCATATTGGTTGTAGATAAAGACCTTCTCGTGAAATGGTCTTGCCAAACCTTTTCTAATCAATCGCATCAGAGCGTTTTTGGAGCGGGGAAACGAGGCTCTTACGTCTATCTCGAAAGTGGGGATTACGTAGGCACAGTTTCTGGATCTTATTTTAATCAGTGCTTGTGCCTTAAATTTTCCGTTGCATAAGCCCGCAAAGAAAAAACAATAAAACAGTTGCTGATAATATATTTATTACGATGAGGAGCTCCTTAAAAGCCCGCATACGAATAGCAATCAAAAATCGCGGTTCTCTTTAATATTTAAACGAAATGCAACACCGTTTTCCGTTTTTATCCTCAACAGTAAGATTAGCCACGTACTGAGCATTAGGAAGATCGCAAATATTCCAAGCCGTAATGTTGAATGTGAGGTTGTCGATTGTGCATTCACCTTTTGGCAATGGGCATTAAAGTTCCATTCTTAAAATCAAAGTTTGTGTTTTTCCCCGTTTTTAAGTATTTGTAGAAAGTTTTTTTTTTTTTTTTTTTTTTTTTGTGTAAGATAGAGGTTTTATATTTGAAATTACTTTATGAACAACATACATATCAATCTGGAGTTAAAGGTAGACACTTGTTCATCCAAAGCTCTCTATGTGGAGTTGGCGTTGGGGCCGCGACGACGGCAGAAGCCATGGACAACGTTGACGAACCGGCGGTTGTACTGGATCCTGCGCTTGGCGCGTCCCGTCTTCTTCTTCTTCTTCTTCGCTTCTCCACCTTGGGCGTCTGGCCCATGACCTTGCCGGCACGAGCCAAATATCCGTGGACCTTGCCTCCCAGCATGGGAATGTTGAGGTCCAGCTCGAAGGAGCTGAGGGCGGTCACGGGGGTCTCGTTGGCCAAAGTGGTGCCCTCGCAGTCGAGGCTGAATTCCTCGGCGTTGAATCCGTGCATCTGAGCCAGTTGGTTCTTGACGACGGCGATGGTGGCATCCTGGCTAACCTCCAGGGCCTCAATGGACTCTAGTCCACGGACGAACAGCTGCATGTTGATTCGCTCTTTTGACTTGGTGTGCGGATCCCGAAAAAGTTTCCAGAGCATCGCAGACGGGTCGCTTCCGCAGATATGGGACGCGATTGATATGCCTAAATTCTCCCCTAGCATTCGAAACGATTTCCAACGTAACTTTATCTTCATCAGTGATATCCCTCAAGAATTTTACGTTGCCAAAAAAGGATCCCCCGATGGGATCTCTTTTTGGTCGATTTGTTTTTAGAGAGGGGACTACCAAAGTTCCTTTATAATTGACTACTTCCTGATAATTTATGTATATCGTAAACTATTCCAGCGCCCTTATTTAATTTGAAGAACGTTAAAAAATGGCCAGGCAGAGGGTTTAAGTCTACTTACTGACGGTACACCGATTAAGATAGCGAAGCAAAAGAACACTAACAGATTTAGTTTCATTATACCCTTCCTGAGGGTATTATAATTTTGGTCAAAAGTGCGCAACGCAGTGAAGGAGAAATCTCCGATCCTATAAAGTATATATATTCTTGATCAGGATCACCTCCTGAGTTGATATAAGCATGTCCGTCTGTCTGTTTCTACGCAAACTAGTCTCTCAGTTTTAAAGATATCGGATTGAAACTTTGCACACACCCTTCTTTCCTTTGCACGCAGTATATAACTCGGAACGGCCGGGATCGGCCGACTATATCCTATAGCTGCCATATAACTGATTGATCAAAAAAGCCTTAACTTTGGTGTTTGTAAAGTTAGGAAGTTGGGTTTTTCTATGAAAGTTAATATTGAAGCACCCCGAATCATGGGTATTGGGTTAATTTACCCAATACCTTTTACTGAATAGGTTTCGATGGGTTTAATAGGTCATTCCCGTTTGGACTCCACAAAATTGATCTTTTTACAAAAATTCTAGTGATGCCGTACCATAATAATGCAATCGCGACCAATGAATCTTATAATTGTCGAATACCACCCATCCGGGATATTTGTTGACAGAATCGTTTGTCACATCGTTCGATTGCTGCCAGCTCCAGATTTGTTGGAGAAGATATAGCTCTATTTAACAAACTCTTGTCATATTGATGGATCGTTTGAATTCTCGCTTCAGTCTTTAAAATTTTAAAAAAACAAGAAAGGAAAGCTAACTTCGGGCGGAGCCGAAGTTGATATACCCTTGCAGAATATTCTGTAAATAATATTCTCCAAAATTATTCATATAATGCATTCTAAATACTCATAAAAATCCCAACTTCCTAACTTTAAAAACGCCAAAGTTATGGCATTTTCAATCGTTCAGTTATATGGCAGCTATAGGATATAGTCGGCCGATCCCTATAAAATTTGGTAGGTCGGATTGATTGGCCAAATATAAAATTCATAGAAAATCCCAACTTCCTAATTTTAAAAACACCAAAGTTATGGTGATTTCCTATCGTTATATGGGAGCTATAGGATATAGTCAACCGATCCTTATGAAATATGAAACTTTACAAACACCAGAGTTATGGCATTTCCTATCGTTCAGTTATATGACAGCTATAGGATATAGTCGGCCGATCCCGGCCGTTCCGACTTATATACTGCGTGCAAAGGAAAGAAGGGTGTGTGCAAAGTTTCAATTCGATATCTTTAAAACTAAGAGACTAGTTCGCGTAGAAACAGACAGACGGACAGACAGACGGACAGACGGACATGCTTATATCAACTCAGGAGGTGATCCTGATCAAGAATATCGGAGAAGACTCCTTCACTGCGTTGCACACTTTTGACCAAAATTATAATACCCTCTGCAAGGGTATAAAAAGATGATGAAAACTTCCTGACACACAAACCACATAAATACTATTTATCTATTGAGTTTTTATTTAACTGTTCCCGCCAAGCAGGTCTCGCCTGCTTCCCCTTGTATATACACAATTGCTGATTGTAGCTGGGTGGCTTCTGCCCTTCCGGCATTTGACCTCCATTGTTTTGCTTTGCACGGACCATCCTTGTTATCCTTTACTTTGGCTGCACATTCGCATGTAAACCCACTTATGATAAAGTTCCTACGACTTTTCCTTCTTCTGGAACAACCAGCTTAGGACACACGTCCCCAAAAACTACCATAAATGTTCAAAAATGTACCCCGCGCAATTATACATATGACATCTAAAGAATATAGTCAAAGTATACTAACGAAATGATATAAAACCATCATTGCATAAACAGACGGACAAACGGAAATGACTATATTAGCTTATCTTTGTAGTTATGCTGATCTGGACTATATATACTTTATAGCTTCTGACTAAATTTGTAATACCCCCTGCACGGATATAAAAATGTGTGCCTTCTTTTAACAGAATATTGTATTTATTTTGATTCATTTAATGGTCCCATGGCAAATGATAATCTTCTCACTATAGGAACACATACATACGTAAAGATCTTATTTTAATCCATTGAATAAGCCCGGAAAGAAAAAACAATAAAACAGTTGCTGATAATACATTTATTACAATGAGGAGCTCATTAAAAGCCCGCAACCGAAAAGCAATCAAACAGTTGCTGATAATAGAAATGTAATTACGTTAACAAACGTATTTAATAGTTTGTAACTTTAACAAACACACGGAAACTAACACCGCCTCCAAATTCTCCGTTTCTGTCCTTAACAGTAAGATTAGAAACGAACTCATTATCACTAGACACCAAATAGTTAAGGTTCCAAGCCGCAAAATTGAACCTAAGAACGCTAATCGAGTAATCACCTTTTGGCAAGGGACACACCGTTCCATTCTTAAAGTCAAAGTTTGTGTTTTCGCCCGTCTTCAAACTATATTGTAGGTAGGGTTCGTACAATTCACTGAGAACGTCGCAGACGGGTCGATCGTGCACTCCACTGAGCGGTAACAACTTAGAAACTCCGTCTTTTACCGAAACAACGTCTAACGTAACCCTATCCTCATTGGTGATATCCTTTAAGAATTTTACCGAGCCATAATAGTAGGGATCTCTGGAAGATTTTCTTTGCAAGGAGGGGACTACCAAACTTCCTGGATAGTTATACACTTCCTCATGTCTTACGTCGTACATCTTAGCACCCTAATTTTATTTGAAAATTGGTGAAAAATGGTAGGGCAAAGGGTTTAAATCTACTTACTGTCACCACAGCTATAAAAACAGCGAGGCAAAAAAACACTAAGCTTAACAGATTTCTTTTCATTTTGTGTTTAAGTTATAAACTGCTCTATAGGAAGAATGAACAGACCTATTTATACACCCTTGAGGTATCTAAAATCGTGGGCATGCATAGATAAAGCTTGAATTATATAATTTTTAATTCCCTTTTAAGCTCATGTGCCTGCATAATAAGATATATGGGAATCATGGGTATGTGGGTTCGATTACCTATTCATTGGATAATAAAAACAAAAAGGTTTTGGTGTGCTTAATAAGGCATTCCGGGCAGAGCCCAAGTTGATATATATTCTGTAAATTATATTCTCCAATATTATTCATATAATGCATGCTTAATACCCATAAAAAATCCCAACTTCCTAACTTTACAAACACCATAGTTATGGCATTTCCGATCAATCAGTTATATGGCGGCTTTACGATATAGTACGCCGATCCCCGACTTATATACTGCGTGCAAAGGAACGAAGAGTGGGTGCAAAGTTTCAATTCGATATCTTTAAAACTGAGAGACTAGCTTCCGTAGAAACAGACAGATAGACGAACAGACGGACATGCTTATATCAACTCAGGACGCGATCCCGATCAAGAATATATATACTTTATAGGGTCGGAGATGTCTCCTTTACTGCGTTGCACGCTTTTGACCAAAATTATAATACGCTCCGAAAAACTTTAAAACCACTCAAATAATATTCGTCTAGTATTTTTATTTAACTACGATTTGATTATTTTTGGATTTCAATAGCAAGTGTGGGTCATTTTTGTATCGCACAAATATTTCGCTTTTGAAAACATCGAACTTCCTGCGATTCGCATTATTCTGCTGCTCCCGCCAAGCAGGTCTCGCCTGCTTCCTTTGCAATCCCCAATGCCCGGTAAAAACAGGAGACAAAACATAAAATTGAAAGCCAGCTAAATGCATCTCATACACCTGCGGAAAAGTAAATTGTAAATAATTCCATATATATCAATTTTAGAACTACTCACTTGGGAGTTTCTGGTGAACCCATAGCCCAGAAATCTTTCGTCGTGCGCTGGTGCGTTGTCTACGGCAATGTAAAATGGTTCATATAGAAATTCAAAGTTCGTTACGATATGGCTCACTGAGACCTCCGTCTCATTTGTGTTTGTGGACAGCCACCTAAAATACAATTATTTACTAAGATACATTTAAAAACATATTGAGTTAACATACTTGGAAAAGTTTGTCGCATATTGGTTGTAGATAAAGACCTTCTCGTGAAATGGTCTTGCCAAACCTTTTCTAATCAATCGCATCAGAGCGTTTTTGGAGCGGGGAAACGAGGCTCTTACGTCTATCTCGAAAGTGGGGATTACGTAGGCACAGTTTCTGGAGCAATTAGCTGTTCTAAAGAACTGGTTCAGCTGCGGAACACTGTTCATGCTGGGAACAATGTCGATGTCCGTTAGAAAGACGTACTTCGTCTGACAGCCCTTGCGCGCCAGATTTCTCATGTGGTTCTGGGGATAGATGTTCCTCTGTCGCCACTGGAGTGTTTTTAGGGAACGAAACTTGAGCAGGGATTTCAGCGTTCTATCTGGATACTGACAGTCGAATTTTCCCTTCATGTTTAGGGGAAGAGCCGCTACTCGAGGCAATCTGTCGTAGTCCTTTGGCGTAAGCAAATGAAACGTGGCGTTCTCCCGAATGTTGGCAAAGCACAGACGCATGTAGGTGACGAAATACTGTAGGACAACGAATTCCTCATGTCCAGCCGCAAAAACCGCCACGGACATCTTGCCCTGCCAATTGGCAGCCACCTGGGGCAGCGAATTGAGGCGCTCCACCGAAGTCTGAGTTGCAAGGCAAACCAAACTGGCATCGGCATCCATGTACTGCTCGCCTAACAAAGCAAAGTCCTTGATTCTGTACAACTGTTGATTGTCCCAACGACCGTAGCTCAAATCAACGTTCTCAAAGGCAAGCATCGCAGAATTATTCGGAGCCACGAAGCCGTCCAAATTGTTCAGCGGTTGCAGCAGGCCGTACGCGATGTCCGAATGCTAGGGACAATCTACAACCGCAGGACTTCGAGGAGTGAGCTCCGGAGGTGGGCATTTTTCGGGTGCATCTCCTGCCGGTGGATACACCTTTAAAAGCCAAAAAATATTGACCAACAGAAAGGCCAGCACAATTTTCAGCGTACTCCAGTTTGATATGTGGCACTAAAAAAAAAGGATAACAGTCTCAATATCATATTCTCGAAATTCTTTTTTTAAATTACCATTATTCAAGCAACACAAATATCACAAATTAGCTATTTATCAGGAAAACACAACCATAAAAACTATATTATACGTTAAAATCCAAAGGTCCTTCCAGTGTGACCGTAACTTTCTTAAATGGAAATAATTGACTGAGCTAAGTGAAGCCAAGCTAGAAATGGAATACAAAACACTTTACACGCACTGTGTCGTTCCTGTTGCTCAAAATATGTTTCTTCCATTCTCTTTTTGTCAAATATGAAATAAAACCGAGATCGGAAGGTACCTTCTTAAAGCCGATGTTTTAATACCCTTGAAATCTTACCGAAAGCACCCACTGCGCGATAATATATATATGACAGCTATGTGTCATAGTCAACACAAGGGGTAGATACGAAATGATTTAAAACCATTATATCATAAAAGCTAGATATACGCATTGTTTTTCAAAACGAATTATATATTTTAAAATTCAAATTGTTAAATTTTAAATCACAAAAATGTTTCGTGTCGTTTCCACTCGTATCGATAAATATCCCAGACCAGTCGTGCAATGAGTCCACACCAAACTGGTCATCGAGTAATATCGCTCAATGCATCGATGTTTTTATACATCACTAGTTCATATCTATGTATAGTAATGTATTCATTATATACAAATATACAAGTTGAAAACAGCGAGAAAATAAATCGAGAATAACATATTAAATTAGTATAAAAACAAGCTAAAGAACTTAGACCTCGAAATAAAAGTGGCAGACGTGATCAACCGAGAATCTCAAAACCGAACACCATTAAAAAAACCATCAAATCGTGCATATGAAAAATCCATATGTATAAAATAACAATAATTAAGAAGCTGTGTTGTTAATTTTTTCATCATAAAAAACTAATTCGCCGGCTGCATGTAAATGTACGTAAGATTGTTTATGCATCAAACTAAATAAAAAAATCCTATTTAAATTTGATGAAAAACCTCGCCAGTTAATGTTCATATATATATAAATATGAATTTGTATTTAAGATAATTTATGTGTCGATCCCATTTGTTTTTATTTATCCTTCCCTGAACAATAACAATTAGAACCGAGGGATAAATTCCATGAATTCCCACTTTTTAAGGCCAAATATCCGGCCCGGTTAAGAATTCAGTATGTACTTGCTTATATGAGTATGTAATGTGCATACATGTCTTGTAAAAGCCTAATTCCTCAAATATATTCCTACTAACTCTGCTGATGTAAGACCATGATTGTTTAGTTACTGAACATATTGGATCGGTAAGCATTTTCAAGTTTCTACGATTTTTATATGCCCTCAAAGCATACGAAAATTACACCTGTATGTATGTAAGTTTGTAGGGGTACTTCTGATAAGTGTCAACAGTACAGAATTTATCCATGCCAAGTAAATACCAATCTCGTGGAATCCATATCAAAGGTAATAGCCTCCTTAAATGAGTGTATAATGGCTCCCGAGAAGTTACTAGATCCAGTTTTTTTGCAACGCCCCTGTCCCTAAAGATTTGTGAATTGGTTTTGTGACCTTTGTTAGCGATAGGATAAGTAAGGTTTCTGTACATCATTATAATTGCAATTAATTTCCTGCAAAGAACCAGGAGTCATCTATTCCATCACTGTAACTTAAGAATCTAATTATAGGAGTTAAAACTACTTGATACTGGATGATAAATTTCTAGAACAATTTCTAAAACCATATTAATCACTCCCTTTTTCCGACAGGGATACATCCGAAGCCAATATGGAAGAAACAAATCCCAATTACGACGTTAACCAAAGACTTCAAAAGCCGGAGGGTTGGCCCAACGTCAGTGAGTTTCATCCCTCTATGATGTTTCCGGAGGACCCTAGGCAGTACTTCCACAATCCCCCCATAGAGCCACAGCCTCCTGTACCCACACCGATACCCATACCCATACCTATCGATGGAGCTGTGGAAATACCCGCTAAAATGCCAGAATACTGCCCCGACATTAGTCAGCCTGTAGAGCCCGATCGGGTCATAAATCCGCTGGCCGAGGTGGTCAAAAACACAGTACCTTACGGACACAAACGAAAGAACTCGTCGGCAGAGGACCAGGCGGCTAACAAGAAGATCAGTCTGGCGGCCGCTGAGGAGAAGAAGGCGAGTCACCTGCGAAAGAACATCCGGGACGTTATGAACGAAAACAACCTGGACACAACCACACTGGCTGCGCAGAGGGAGGAATCGGAACGTCTGGCTCGCGTTGCTGGTCAACAAAAGTCAATGCGCGAGATTCAAAAGCAGGTTGTGCACAAACAGTTCTTCCGCATCCTCCAGCTCGACGAAAGCGAGGGCATCGAGAGCTGTGCGCTTGCCAATCCCGCCGAGCATCACCCGCCCGCTGACTTTCCAGAAGAGGAGATAGCTTCGGACACGTTCGACGAGTCGAACAGCAGCAGCCTGAGCGGCGGCAGCATCGAGGACGTGCTGCACAAGGAGGCCAGTGTGCAACAGCCCAGCGAGGTAGTCACAATCGACGACAGCTCCGACGACGATTGCATACTCCTGTCCGAGGAGGAGGAGGAGGAGGATGACGAGGACTTGAATGAGTCAGATGATGCGACCAACAGCGGGATGCATGTGAAAGACGCGTACAATGTTCCCGACGAGAACGGACAGGTGGTGGTCAACATAGCGCACCCCGAGGGCGAGGAGACATTGTACCTGGCCCCGCAGATAGCCAAGGTGATAAAGCCGCATCAAATCGGCGGCGTGCGCTTTCTGTACGACAACATAATCGAATCAACACGGAGGTATAACAAATCGAGCGGTTTCGGCTGCATTCTGGCCCACTCCATGGGTCTGGGCAAGACGTTGCAGGTTGTTTCCTTCTGTGATATTTTCCTGAGACATACCTCTGCGAAGACGGTGTTGTGTGTAATGCCCATCAACACGCTGCAGAACTGGCTGAGCGAGTTTAACATGTGGGTACCGCGCTACTCTGCCGACAGCAATGTGCGGGCCCGCAACTTTGACATCTACGTGCTGAACGACCAGCAGAAGACTCTGACGGCGCGGGCGAAGGTGATCTTGAATTGGGTCCACGAGGGAGGCGTGCTCCTGATCGGCTACGAGCTGTTCCGTCTGCTGGCCCTCAAGTTAGTAAAGACGCGGAAGCGAAAGGGCAGCGTCATCCGGCCCGACGGCATGGACTCCAGCAGTGATCTCATGAACCTCGTTTTTGAGGCCTTGGTCAAGCCAGGTCCCGATCTGGTGATATGCGACGAAGGGCACAGGATCAAGAACTCGCACGCCGGCATTTCGCTGGCCCTGAAACAGATCAGGACGCGGCGTCGCATTGTGCTTACTGGTTATCCGTTGCAGAACAACCTGCTCGAGTACTGGTGCATGGTGGACTTCGTGCGGCCGAACTACCTGGGCACCCGCACCGAGTTCTGCAATATGTTTGAGCGGCCAATCCAGAACGGTCAGTGCGTGGACTCCACGCCGGATGACATCAAGCTCATGCGATATAGGGCACATGTGTTGCACTCTCTGCTACTGGGATTCGTGCAGAGGCGGTCGCACACGGTGCTGCAGCTGACGCTGCCACAGAAGTACGAGTACGTCATCCTGGCCAAAATGACTGCCTTCCAGCGCAAGCTCTACGACACCTTCATGACCGATGTGGTGCGCACAAAGGCGTTTCCCAACCCCCTGAAGGCCTTTGCCGTTTGCTGCAAAATCTGGAACCATCCGGATGTTCTGTATAACTTTCTGAAAAAATGTGAGACTGATTTAGATTTAGAAATCGACGAGGAGTTATCCAAGGGCGCTCCCACCCCAATTGTCGAGCCCAGTCCAGATCCTGCCTTGAGTGTGGCTTCGCCTCTGTTCGAAAAGAAAAGTAATGGCTCCAGCGAACTGGTTAATAGTATTGAGACCCTACCCAAAGCCAATAATCAAACTTTATTTAATATCCCCACGTCATCGGATTTGAATGTTAAATATTTAAATAAGAGGTATGGTACAAATTAACTAAAGTATTTTCATGTTTATACTTATAAATATTTTACTTTCAGCCCTAGTTTCTACGATGAAAAACCGGAGCCACTTAATTATGGTGCATTCGGTAGTGAAGGAAAAAACAATTATTGGATGGATTCCAGTATTCTTCCCAAGCCGGGATGCGTTGAAGTCATCAAGCAAACGGACACGAATATGTCAAATAACTTTGAAAGTATAACGGGGTCTTCGGAGATCGTGGATCTGGACACAAATGAGATAAAAACCGTCGAAACGACAATACAAACGCCGTGTTCCAACAATCATATAGATAATGAGTGCAATTCTAGCAAAGCAAGTGAATGGAATGCCTCGGGCATTAAAAACGTTAGCGGCGTTCCTGCCGAGCCGTTTAAAAAATTGCTGAAGAGTAAGCGAAACGATGAATTTTCATGTTCGTGGGCCGTTGACATAATGAAAAACTATGTGTCGGGCCTGATAGTGAATTCGCCGAAAATGGAGATTTTCTTCTGCATCTTGAAGGAGAGCCTGCAGTTGGGAGATCGTATTTTGTTGTTTAGCCAAAGTCTATTAACCTTAAACTTACTCGAAGTCTATCTTAAATCTAGTTATGTTCCTGGTAGCAATCTGTTTTGGACTAAAAATAGCTCTTATTTTCGTAAGTATACAAAACGATAGTATATAATTAAAGTTAACCATATGCTTTTATTTCAGGATTGGATGGTTCTACTTCTTCGCAAGAAAGGGAAAGACTAGTCAATGAATTTAATGCAAATAGTAATGTTAAGCTTTTTTTAATATCTACAAGAGCTGGCTCATTGGGAATAAACCTGACTGGAGCGAATCGCGTTATAATATTCGACGCCAGTTGGAACCCTTGTCACGATACACAAGCTGTGTATAGGATTTATAGGTAAGAGTTGATTGACTTGAATTGACTTTCTCACTACAAACGTATTTCAGATATGGTCAGATAAAGCCGTGTTTTGTGTATAGAATTGTAATGGATAAATGTCTGGAGAAAAAGATATACGATAGGCAAATCAAAAAGCAAGGCATGTCCGATCGTATCGTCGATGAATGCAATCCCGAGGCACATCTTTCAATGAAGGATATTACCAATCTGTGCCACGACTATGACTCCGATGAAGATACTGTCGAGGAGTCGAATAAACCAACAAGCGATTTAAGCAAGCCAAGTTCGCCATCGGAGGATCAAATTAAGAAAGAAGAGCCAAATATGTCGCCAGATGGGACAAATAATTCAACCGATGATCAAAAGAAGCCAGAAGAAGATCAAACTGAGTCCAAGGCGCTTAACGGCGCATCACACTCTCAAGTAAAAAAGGAAAAGGATGATGTCCCAGAAATTATTGTTCATGCCGACTCAATAATTAACACCATTCTTGAATCGCATAGACACTGCGTGACAAAGGAACCATTTTTGCACGAAAGTTTGTTGGTTGATCAAAAGGACCGAAAACTTTCGCAGGCGGAAAAAAGACAAGCTCATCGAAGCTACGAACTGGAAAAGAAAGCTGCCGTCAATCAAAGATGTACTTATGCACCTGCAAAAATGCATTACAAAATCGTGAACAACGATGGAACTGTAATTACCAAACCAATGAACCAGGTAAGTGTCTGGTAAATTATTGTATAACCTATGTATTGATTTTATTTTTATTTTACAAATCCATAGCAAACAAAAATCAATAATTCTGCTTCCACTGGACGATCGACCCGTTGGATTCCAGCTGACGTGTGGCAAAGGCAGGGAATGACTGCCCAAGAAATGACCTTACCACTTGGTAAATGTGATTTTCTATTTTTCAACTAAAAGAATAAGCTAACAGATATGTATTTCAGATGTTGTTATTCCCACAAATTCGGCCGATAAAGCCAATATAATTCTGAAGGCTGGTCAACGAGTTATGGTTCTGAAGTCGACAAAAGGTATTTACATGCAGTTGGACAGCGGGAAAATCATAGCTATAAGGACAACGGCAAAAACTGAACCTGAAAAGACAAATAAGGATGATGTGATAGACATAACTTCTGATTGTGACACCGACATAGCAAAACCACAAACTCCAGAAGAAGGTAAGCATTTCACTTTTAGAATTGATGATTTAAAATTAACTAATCTGATTTTAGATGTGAAAGATCTGACTGCTGATGACGAACCGCGTGCAGTTAAAAGTAAGGAAATTACTTCAGCAACCACTAGCCGGACGGAATTGTCTACAAAAGAGAGAAAGTCCACGGAAAACATTCAACATTTTAAAACGCAAACACAACCAAATAATACTTTAACCACCCCAACAAATCAGCATCCGATGCCTTGTGACTTGAACTATCCACAGCAGTCCCAATCGCTGCCGTCGCATCAACAACCACAGCAAACACCGCAGCAGCAACAGCCGCAGCAGCCACCGCCACAGGCTTACAAACATCAAAATCACTTGCCAGCTGTCGGCGAGGGTTACAACAATGCCAATAGTATTCAGCCCAATGCGCCACTGCCACCGCATCCAGGAGCTGCAAACAGTGAACCGGCGCCGTCGGCGGATAGCTCCTACTTCCAGGCCAAACCTTTCCAGCACACATATCCTCCACAGTACTACGATTACTATGACAATAAGCACAAGGCCGCACCACCCGGTTCCAGCTATCACATCAATAACTACACCTCATATGGCAATCTGAACTTCGCACCGTATCATTCCAATCTCCATCCACCAGCGGCTTACATCGGAGCACCGTCGTCGTATGTAAATTCGAATGTTTTCCCTCGGCAGCATTGGAGTTCGGTTGTTAATTCACCAGCGTCAAGCGAGTCTATTCGACAGCCATCGTACATTGGTAGTACTTACCCCATCAACGAATGGTCGTCGCAATAGCGAGTGTAAATAGACTATGGTCCAATATCTCCGTGTCCAGTTGAGGGCGAAGCCACTTTAACGAGCTCAAATATACTCAGACTATCTTGTAACTGCTAATTTTATTATTTTGATTCATGTTCGACCTTTAATAATGCTTTATTGTATAGATTATTCAAAAAAAGTGTTTTGTGATTTGTTTTTTTATACATTTTTTTAATGTACTCAAAGAATGCCCATAAATGGTAAATATTTATGCGGGCGTTGACATGAAAATTATTCTGCAAACGTTTAAGAAAACCTAAACAAATCATTATCATTATACTAGACAATTAATGAGATCATACAAGTGATCAATAAACCACACACAATGCTTCCTATACTTATTAAATTTCAATTTTACCCATGATAATGTTCTTGCAAACAAATGTTTTTACTTTGTCATAAGGTGTTTACCTTGACTGGACAAACAGAGCTCGGCCTTTATTCCTTATTATTATTTTCCTCTTATTTATTTATTATCTTATCATAGTAAATTCTTTTTAAACGCATAATTATAATAAGTTATTAGTTTTCATTCTGAAAAATACAAATGAAATCTAAATAAATATTCATAGCTCATAAAATACTGTTTAAGCAATCGTTCTACCCAATTGTATTTAATTCAGAAGCCCATAGAAAAACTCATACGGAATAACATTCGAAAATTGGTCTCTTTTTGGTTAAGGGTAGCAATACCCAAAAAAGGAAACTAAAAAAACATTGACATTAGTCTAGATAATAGCACATTCGAAATAATAAACAAGCTTTGATTAAACAATGTTAGATATAAGCAATAAAGAAAAAGTATTAAACAACAGAACCGCTTTCGTTAATTTTGAGGAACAAGACAGCGGATTGAATTGTTAAATTGACGTAATATATATTTATTTACAGCACACATTCATATACAATATATCATACTCAATATAATAACATATAAAATGTGCGCATCTATTATCTGCGAATAGAACTGTTGAGAGGTAAGTAAGAGTAAGAGGGATACATCGGATTGGATGGATTGGCTCGCTGCAGCACGCAGGCATCCTGGTACTGAGATTGCATATTCATCATCTGCATAGGAATCTGCGAGTTGGGGTATTCGCTCCCCGAGCTGTAGCTTCCAGTGGGCGGTGACTGTTGCGGCGACATCCGGTAGTTGTTGATGGCCCCGTAGGGGGCCATCAGGTTTGGGCTGATGTGGACATTGGTGGTCCGGTTGTTGCCGCTGCCCATGGGAGTCGAGGTGTGCTGCACCGGGGCGGATGGGGTGTTGCGGGTGTTCCGGCTCGTGTTCTGCGCCGACGTAATCGGCGGTATGTTCATGTTGCCCGGATAGTACTTGTACTGCAGCGGCGTCACCTGCGACTGCAGCATGTTGGGTGGCGTGGAGATGTTTCTGTTCTGCATCAGCAGGTGCGGGGGCGGCGTCATCGAGTTCGGGGGAATAGGGTGGTGCGGCGAGGGGGCCAGATTCACCTGCGCTCCCGGCGACGTGTTGCACGGCTGACTTTCTAGGCAGTTGGTGAGCTGTTGCAGCTTGGACAGGCTGCACAGATTGCCCGCCAGCGAAGCGGTGGCGCCGGTGCTATTGGCCGCGGAAATCGAATCCTGACCCGCCTGCCGCTGGTCATTGTTTCCCGCCGTTGGCGGACCACCCAGAGAGCTGGAGACTGGCACCCGCGGCGTATTCTCGGCAGTGGGCATGTTGTTTTGCAAGTAGAAATTGTTGACGGCACACGCCGACGAAGGCTGCTCGAGGCGCTGGTGGGTGTTGGCCAGCGAGTGCACGGAACTGTTCAGCGACATTCGCTGCTGAATCACTGCCGGCATAATGTCATAGTTCGAGGGATTGGTCGAAAAATTCTGGCTGAGTTGCGGAATGGGCACATAATCGATCGGCTGCATATTCTGCTGGTGTCCGTGCTGCGAGAACTGCAGGTTGTGCAACGTGTCGTGGTGTGATTTGGAAATATTTGCCGTGGCACCGCCCTGGGAAATCTGATGATGAGTATTCGTTGTGGTTGTTGCCGGCGCCGCGTTTTTAGCGTCACGTTGCTGGGCGGTATTCCCGCTGCGAATTTGTTTGGGCGTGGTGGCTCTGTGAGAAGGTGTCGGCGAACTAACTGCTATGTCCGCCTGGAAAATGAAAATAAATACGAATTAACACGCAAAACTTTATAAAGAAGAACAAAAAATATATTACCTGGGCGTTCAACTTCCTGCCCTGATGCTGGTGCTGCGGATTGCTGAGGAGATTTATGTTTGGCGAACCCTCCGGCGCCAGATTCATATTCAGATTGTTCTGTTGCTGCATGTGCGAGTTCTGGATGGACATGTGCATGGGCGTGGTAACTGGTTGATTCTGCATGGAGCAGTCAGAGAACTGTCTATGCGGCTGATGCATGTGGACATTGGACGTGGCTGCAATTTCCTGGGAACCGTGAGCGATAGCCGTCCCAATGTTGGCCGGAGAGTCCATGTTTATCTGCGCACTAATTCCGCAATCATAGTGTTGCATAGCCGCGTTTGACGATGATTCCGTGTTATAAACCAGATTTGGATTAACGTCAGATTGGCCACCGCCCACTTGAAGATTAGCATGCTGGGCCGTGGCGTGTATGTTGGGGAGACCAATCTTATTGTGCTTCCCCTCGCGCGAAATGACCGATGCCGAATTGACGCCATGCTCGACTTTCTGCTTGGCGGGAACAGCTCCTGTTTGAGGATTTACTGGATTGGGTATGAGAACTGTTGATTCAGTCGGGTTGGGGTTGCTCTGACGTGCCACTGGATTCTGGACATTGGCAAGGGACTTCATTTGCTGTGCCTGTTTCTGTTGAGTGGCGCATTTTTGATTGTAAATGGCCACCTGGTTGTTGGCCACATAGTCATTGAAATGCTGGACATGCACATCCTCACGAGCAGTGCTAACTACATTGACACTGGACACGACCTTCGGCTGCTCCTCCTTTTTGCCGCTGTTCTTGCGTTCCACCTTATGCTTTTCCTTGGTCTGATGCATCTGGTGATGGGCATGCTGCATGGCCTGTTGGGCGGACTGGTAGAGGTTTTGCGTGAAGTTGTGCGTGTAGGCCATGGTCGTGGCCAGATCCTTGTGAAACTGCTTCTGTCCCTTTTGTGCAGCGGGGTCCAGGTGTGAAAGATTGTAGCCGTAATATTCCCACTGCCAAAACTGCGAAGAGTGATAGTTGGGCACCTGGTGGGGCGGAAACTGGGAGGAAATGGGGTTCTGTAACTGAGCGTGCTCGTTGCTCTTCAGTTGGATCTTGTCCCGAATGGGAATGGGTGCCGAGGGCGCCCTTGAATTCGTTTTTTCCTCCTCCTTGACCTGTACTAGTTGTTGGTCCGATTTGATGACTTCCTTTTCGGGTACCACTTTTACCTTGCTCGCATCGTACTTCTTTTCACCGCTGTTCATTTCCGGCTTAACAATTGGAACTTCCGGTACTGCTTTCTTAATTGCCTTTTCTTTAATTTCCACATTTTCCTTAATTATTGGTTGCACGGTTTTTTCTGGTGAGATCTTTTCCTTCACCGGTTGATGTTGTGGTTGCCCCACAAGGGAAGGAACATCCGTACGGATCAATGGTGGATAAGCTGCAGCGGGTTCGGCTTTTTTGACGCTTTCCATTTCTGACGTCTTATGCGTGGTTTCAATAGGTTGAGCCGGCCCAGTTTCTTTAACTTTTTCTTTATGGACACTTGGCGCGGGAACCTCGGGCATTGACTTCGGAATGGGCAATGCTGGCGGAAGTACCGAAGAGTCGGGTGAAAACTTTATGTAGTTCACATCCAGCTCCAGTTTCTTTTCCTCCGCGCAATTCTTAACATTCTCCGTATTGACGGGAGCAGTTCCCTGTTCTAAAACGGGCTGAGCAGGCACCACAACGGGTTCCGCTTTTTCGGGAGTATTCGTCTTGGGCTTCTGATCAGGAACTTCAAGCGGTTTGACCTCCTTAATGTCAACCTCCTTCGGGGTTTCTTTCACCTCGGGTGTGTTTACCACCGGCTTTTCCTGCGTATTATGCTTGACATCTTCAGTGTTGTACGAAGTTGCGTCGGAGAACAACGTCTTCTTAGTTTTCTTGGCCACTGCATCGAGCACTTGGTCACTTATGTTGTTAGCCTCACTCTCGTTCTTCGTTGATTCTTGAATTTTTTCCGGGCTCTCAGTTTTTGCCACAGTAGTCGACTCTTTAATGGGTTCCTTTACTGGACTAATCGGCACTACTTCGGCAGGTTCTGAAGTGGTACTTCCATTGAACTGAGACTCATCCGAGCGTTTACCATTGGACTGCTTACCCCTTAGTTTGGGTACAATGTTCACTGGCTTGTCGACGTGTTCTTTTTCCACAACGACCTTGCTGATCTCCTTAGTAACAGTTTCATCCAACTTGAGGCCTCTTTCGACTACTGTAATTTCCGATTGACTTTGAATCGGTGGATTTTGGTCAGTTAAGATCGCGTTGCTTTCCAGCGGCCGGTCGAAATGCTTTCGTTTGTTTGTGTGGGGGATTAAGTCGTTGCGTTTGGCCAAACGTTGGGCCCTTTTGGTCAACTGCTCCGACAGTTCTTTAGAAGATTTACAATCAGATGAGTCGGAGTGCTCACCAAATGACTGCTCTTCAATGGGCGGCTGAGCTGCATTCACCTTCAATTTTTTTGCCTCATTCGGAGCCGATTTTAAGAACTCTTCCGGGCATGCTCGTTTTCGTAGATTTTCCCTCTCGTCCAACAACTTTTCAGAGCTAGAACCACGATTTTTTATGGGGAACTCGGGAGTGTCCTGATTCAACTTCGGGGTGATCGGCACATTTTGCTTAACTATAACCTTATTATCTTCACAGATTTCTTTAAAATCTGATTTGTCAATTTGGTTGTTCAAATATTCACGATTCGAAATTGGCTTGATTATGTTGGGTAATTTCGAAACCGACAGAAGCGGACTCCATCTTAAGCAATCTGCTTCTATAATTATTCGAGTTTTGCTGGTTGCCATTTTATTATGGTGAGCCACAACTTTTTTCCAGTCAATTTTCACATTAATTTGATATCTTATGTCTCCATCGTTTTTCCTCAACTTAATGAAGTTTAACAATTCGAAGGCCAGAGCAATGTCGGAAATAGCCAAACCAGTTTTAATGGCAATATCCTTAAAAGTGATTTTTGTGTGGTTACGATACTTGTACAAGTACTCCAACACAACGGATTTCCAATAGGAAAAATACGATAGGCGTCCCAGATCCGAAAGCGGCTTCTCCGGAGTACCCAACTGTCCCTCCTCGCGGCTTAACAGGTAACTAAAGTCGATCAGAAACCTTCCGTACCCTTGCCTTTGATATTGTGGCATCGTTAGGATGCAAGACACATTGTACTTTTGAGTGCAGTGCTTTTCCTTCGAGAAGTAGCCAACAAGATGACATCCGCTTTGATCATTTTTGGTTAAAATATAGAAGAGAAAAGGTTCCACGTCGTAGTAAAGTGTTTTGTGGTCGAGAAAGAACTTGGCGAGCAGGCATAAGTTTTGGCAATATATTTTGTTAACGTTGCCATCCACTTCAAAGACTGATATGTTGCCCTGTCTGAATATTTCAGTACCTGGCGGCTGCTTCCAAATGCACTTGTTCTGATGTCTGTCGAGAACAGAACGACTCTTTGTGTACTTCAGGCAGAATTCGCACAAAAACAGTTTCAGTAGCCTGGCGTACTCCTGCGGAAAGGGGCTGGAGTACCAGGTTTCAATGTCCCACTTTCCTATTTGGATCGATTTGGGACTCTGGGTGTTCTGTCCGGGCTTTAGGTTGATATCATTTACTTTTTCAATATGATTATTGGACATTTGAACGACGGCCTTGTGGAGAACCTCTTGATATAATTCCACATCCGTGGCGGTTACGCCAGGCGGCAGTGGCTGATTCTCAAAGGGATTGGTCCGTTTAGTGTTTTCCCCAGCCACGTCTTCGTCGTTATTAGTTTCCTGTTTGCCATCAGCTTCGCTATGGTTTTCCCTACTTCTTTCAATCTCCTCCAGAAGTTGAACTTTCATAACAGTTTCCTCTGTTAGATACGGAATGTCATCCTCGCACTTTTCGTACGACTTGCCTGCTTCCAGCGGCATACTTTTCAAGGGCACAATTTTTTTCTTCTGACCATTTGGAATTGTTCGCTTTATGGTCATGCCGCCAATGGATGTGGAATTTTTGTCAGGAGTAGAAGAAGCTACTAGCGTGCTTTTTGTCGTCCGATTTGCGGCAGGGGACGTGGCAAACGTGCTCGCTGCTGGCTTTGTATATCCAATACTCTTGGCACTTGCGTTATTTTTTGATTTTACAAATATGTCGATCGGGTTTTTCGCCACGGCGGCGAACCCCCAGTTCTCACTAGCCACTTCATTAGTATTCGGTGAGCCTAGACCATCAAGTTTAGCGCAACTTTGCTTCTCATTCTCGAAGATCTTTCCCTTTAGCGTGCTGCGATCGGTGTCATAGTCCTCCTCGTCGTTTTCGTCATCACATTCGGAACTGTCGCTGGAGCTTTCGCTGGAGTCCGAGTCAGAGCTCGATGAAGTGCACGAATCCGAGGAAGTGCTCTCGTCCTGATCGTTGTCATCACCATTCCTGTTCCTGTCGTCGTCCTCATCATCGTCATCTTCGCTTTCGCTGGACGAACTGGAGGAAGAAAGATCCGAAAAAGTTCGCTTGCGCGTTTCTTGGCTAGCAAGGTAGCCTCCCTGTAATATCTGCGACTTCTTCTGCTTGCCGGGGAATTCGAACTGGTCCTCACTGTGGTTTAGTTTTCTCGAGCTCAGGTTGGCGGGCATTTTTCTCCTCTGGCCATTGCCATCATTGTAAACGCAAAGTTTTGAGGTCGATGGGCTATCGATATTGCCCTCCTTCTTGATGCTTTGCCGCTTACTGGAGGCATATTTATCGGAGGGGGTCATTCTAAATTGACAAGTAATGATTTAGAAAAAAATTTAAAAATTTAAAAGTATTGATAATTACCTCTCATTGCCAACTTCCATTTTTATCCTTGTACTGTCTTTTTTAATTAACTTCGGATTATCTATGCTTTGTTTGGAGCATGTTTTACACCTAAAAAACCGGAATTCTTAACTGTAAAAATAATAGTTTCGCTAAGTCAAAGTGATTCTACCTGTATGGGTGCTTGGGCTTCTTGTCTGGAATTGTATCGAGACATGTTAAGTGAAAGTGGTCCTTGCACACGAAGCACTGCAGCAGGCAGGGTCCTCGGTTGCGCATTTTGCAGACCGCGCAATCTGCGCAATTCTGGCAATCCCAAATTGTGCCCTTGGTGACAAGCATGTAAAGCAGCACGTAGGATTGGGATTTGCACCTGCCGGCAATATTAGCGCAGGTGGTGTGC
Source organism: Drosophila fuyamai (assembly GCA_018153365.1). NCBI lineage: Eukaryota > Metazoa > Arthropoda > Insecta > Diptera > Drosophilidae > Drosophila > Drosophila fuyamai. Next base: position 6,244,097 of record JAECXW010000758.1, read on the forward strand.
AGAGAAATCCCGCACTGCTTGCAGGAACTTAATGGCTCTGGGATTCCGTTAAGGTTCTTCTGTGAGTTCCCCGAGCAGTGGGTGCAGCTCTCCTCGCCCTTCATAATCACATCCGAGACAGGGGCGCATTTTCGAGGCGTTGTCAGAGATTTACCCTTTTTGTAGAGCTTTCCTTCCTGGATCAGAAAGCCGGCGTCCACCGCCTTTTTAATGGATGCCTTAATTACGGCTTTAAAGTCCACATTGGGCGACAGGTCGATGCAGTTGAACTTCTGAATGTAGTTCTCTATGCTCTTAATTGTGGATCCTTCGCATTCGCCCAGATCGTGGACAGCCTTAGCCACCAGCTTATACAGATTGGTGTTCTTGTCCACCTTAATGCGACGCTTGGCCATTGGGGCCTTGTACGAGTGCAATCCCTTGTTGTACACCTTGATCACAGCTCCCGATTCGACGGCCTTCTCCAGTTTCTCGGCAACAATGTCCTCGTGGAACTTGTGATGAGTGCCGATCGCCTGGCAAATCCTCTGCACAGAGGGCCTCTGTTTTTGGGACCTAATCTTCGATATGGCCTCGAGGATCCATTGCTTCCAGGTGTCCATGCTTATGTCGTGAGCCGACTCCCTCATCATGGCTTACTCTGAAAGAAAATCAAAATAATTATATCTGAGTTAAGTAAATCATCTAATTTTCAAAGAAATTAACTGTACTTCTTTTCAATAAGTTTTCTGATATTACTATAAGAATCAAGATACATAAATAACGATATAAGCAATTTTCATTTATTCAAAGAATAATGCATCTAACAGATGCATCTTTTAATCGGGTATCTACTGCTCTACAAAATAGTATCTAATATCTTGGGCTCCCCGTATTAATTGTAAAAAATACACGTTATCCTCAATGCGTATTGAGGAAAACGTATGTTTTTTAAATAGTAGTGGACTATCGCGAAATGCTGGTAAATTTTTCACTTGGCGCTACAGAAAGAAAATGAACTTGGGCTATAAAGTATTTTCATTTATAACTATATAAAACCAAAAAAATGTAACCATGCAATATAGTTCGCACAATTTGATTATTCCTAGTATTTCCGGACAACAATCCCACTTTTTATGTACGTATCCACTTTACAAAAACTATTCTACAGCATACACACATATTTAGATACATATGCAAGCCAGTATGCTCGTATGTACATACATTTATTATTTCAATTGTGGTGAAAGTAATTGCGAATATATACCGAACTTCCAATATATATATATTACTCGATTGAAATTCTACGCTGAACGCATCTTAAGACATTTCATATCTTGGAAACAATAACAAATAATAATTTTGCAATGAAGTTTGATCGCTACTGAGTATTAAAAGGCTTTATTAAGGCCCTATCTACACTGCCACAACGTAAAAGCGGCTAGGTTTTTAGGAAATCAAGTTAGGAATGACGGAATGAAACACAAATTTAATTAATATTTATGTTAATATAAATGTACAACTTAAATTTAATTTAATTAAATTCATATGTATTAGTTTTTAAGACCTACACAAATAAATGACATTAGACAAAGTACTTTTTAACCTATTTTGTTATGTGTGAAACATGAAAGCATGGTAGTAATAACTAAAAAGCTGTTAAATTATTGATGTGCACCTGACTTTCAAATTACTGATTACCATATTTTATAAGCCTTTTCAAGTATTAAGCAGTGGCGAAAAGCTTAAGCGATTAAAATATTTGTATAAGTAAATGAGAAACCTATTTAGATTCTTTGATCAGCTGTCCGACACAAAAGGCTTAGTAAGACCGCGCATACTAATATCAAAGGTATTTTGGGATTATTTTGAAACTCAGAAAGGGCATACTATTTTCCCCCCAAACGGAACACTACAATTCGTCAGTTCGGCTTTTTTGCACTATTTTGGATAAATATGATTTAGTCCGGACAAAATAAAAACTAAAATGGAATACGAATCTTCCGAAATCAGTGGTAATATTTGTGAATCGGTGACATATAAATCGAGGAGTATTTGATTGTGTTTATTTGTTTGTTGACCATTTGTTTTTTCGCACTTTTGTAAAATATACATACATATGCATATAAACAATTATTTATTTATATCTATGCGGAAGAACAAACATACATACCGACATGTACATACGCTTAGACATGTCTGTATGGATTTATATTTAATATATACTCCCGCACGGGGGGTCGGCCCAACACATATGTAATACCCAGCATACATATTTGAAAAATCGAAATGGCCCGAATATGAATTGTAAATAATGGTGGCCAATAAGAAAAACAGAAAACTGTGTGTAAATAACTTAGCAATAGTATTGAAAGTTTAAATCTATTAAAAATAGGGCTTTGTTTCGGCCCTTTTCTATTTTAGGCCATTGTGCTTCAGTCATTTGTTTAAGAAAATACATATGTAAGTCTGAGTCTACGTTTCCCCACGTTTCGGTTTCCGTCTCCATGATAACCCACCCGTTTGAGCTGATTTTTTGCCCCCCGAGCCACATATTTAAGTTGGAAGGAGCCAGGTGATTACGACGTCAGTGGGTGCGGCATTATTGTGGGCTTGCAAATATTTGCAATGCATGTGTTGGTCTGTTTTTAGGGTAAAATAATAATTACATTCTTGGCCAAAGGAGGACAAGTCTCTTTGTTTTTTTATCTGCTTAGGATATACTAATTTTTATTTTTATATTTAAGTTAACTTTAAGTTCGAATTAAATACGCATTTCTAAATTTTCAGAACTCATTTAAAACCGACTTTCAAATATTCATTTCAGTACCGACTTCCAAATATTCAGATAACATATTTGGTGGTATCATTCAATTACTCATTAAGCACCAATTTCAATTTTTTCAGATATAACCACAGGAAGCTGCAAGAAAAGGCTCACATTTTTAAAATATATTTTAAGTGATACCACAAGCGATCAAAAATGGGCAGCCGAATTCGGCGAGGACACGGAAGGGCATCAGTTTTCGTTGGATTATCTGTTAGACACCTTTATCGTGCTCTATGACGAATGCAGTAACTCTTCCCTGCGCAGAGAAAAGGGAGTTTCCGATTTCCTTAAACTATGTAACTATGATAGCTATAAAATACCTAATTTCCCTATTTAAAACTTTACTTGTCCTTTAGCCAAACCCTTCGTGCACATTGTACGAAAACTTCGGCTGAGCCGCGATGATTTTGATATACTCAAAATCATCGGGCGCGGTGCCTTTGGAGAAGTCTGCGTGGTTCAGATGATATCCACCGAAAAAGTGTATGCCATGAAGATCCTAAACAAATGGGAGATGCTTAAGCGGGCCGAAACTGCATGTTTTCGCGAAGAGCGAGATGTTTTGGTGTTTGGGGACCGCCAGTGGATCACCAATCTGCACTACGCCTTTCAAGACAATATAAACTTGGTATGACACTCTTTCAGTAATGTCCCACTCTAGCAATTTAATATTTTACTCATTTCAGTATCTTGTCATGGACTATTACTGCGGCGGAGACCTTCTGACCCTGCTGAGTAAATTTGAAGACAAGCTGCCTGAGGATATGGCCAAGTTCTACATCACAGAAATGATTTTGGCCATCAACAGTATTCACCAAATTAGGTACGTTCACAGGGACATTAAGCCGGATAATGTGTTACTCGATAAACGCGGCCATGTGCGGCTGGCCGACTTTGGATCCTGTCTGAGACTGGACAAGGATGGCACTGTTCAGTCAAACGTGGCTGTGGGCACGCCCGATTACATTTCGCCGGAAATATTGCGGGCCATGGAGGATGGAAAGGGGCGCTACGGAACGGAGTGTGATTGGTGGTCTCTCGGAGTGTGCATGTACGAAATGTTGTATGGCGAGACGCCCTTTTACGCAGAGAGTTTGGTGGAAACCTACGGAAAGATCATGAATCATCAGAACTGTTTCAATTTACCGACACAAGAAACCATCAATTACAAGGTGTCGGAGACATCGCAAGACTTGCTTTGCAAACTGATATGTATACCGGAGAATCGCCTTGGCCAGAATGGCATCCAAGACTTCATGGATCACCCCTGGTTTGTGGGGATCGATTGGAAGAACATTAGGCAGGGGCCTGCACCGTATGTGCCGGAAGTATCGAGTCCCACGGACACTTCCAACTTTGATGTGGACGACAACGACGTCCGGTTAACGGACTCCATTCCCCCGTCAGCCAACCCCGCCTTCTCTGGATTTCACCTACCATTCATAGGCTTCACTTTTTCACTGAGCAGTAGCTCAACATTGGATTCAAAAAAGAATCAGAGCTCTGGCTTTGGAGACGATACCTTGGATACAATAAGCAGTCCACAACAGGCCATTCTGCCGAGCAACAACTCTGAGGCGTCGGTGGACTCCATTCAGGAGAAACAGGTTAAGGCCCTAAACGAGCAGTTAGCTAGCTTCAAGCAGGAAAGGATCGAATTAACGAAGCAACACAATGAGATTTTCGAACGCCTCAAAGCTCAAGAGTCCGAGCTTCAGGATGCCGTTTCTCAGAGAAACATTGCTATGACGGAATACTCAGAGGTAACTGAGAAACTCTCGGAGCTGCGCAACCAGAAGCAGAAGCTGTCTCGGCAGGTAAGGGACAAAGAGGAGGAGCTCGATGGAGCCATGCAAAAGAACGACAGTCTGCGAAACGAACTGCGCAAGTCAGACAAAACGCGGAGGGAGTTGGAGCTGCACATCGAGGAAGCCGTCATCGAAGCTGCCAAAGAGAAGAAGCTGCGGGAGCATGCCGAGGATTGCTGCAGACAGCTGCAGTTGGAGCTGCGAAAGGGGTCCTCGAGTGTGGATACCTCTCTGCCCATAAGCATTTCATCGGAGATGTCGTCGTACGAAATCGAAAGACTGGAACTGCAATTCTCCGAAAAGCTAAGTCATCAGAAAACGCGTCACAATATGGAGTTAGAAACGCTACGGGAGCAGTTTAGCGAGTTGGAGAACTTAAACTTGGAGCTCACCAAGGAATTGCAGCAAACACAGGACAGACTGAAGTTCACTCAATTGGAATCAATTACCGATTCGGCAGACACGCTCTTGGAATTGAAGAAGCAGCATGACTTGGAGAAGACTTCCTGGATCGAGGAGAAGCAGAGGTTAAGCTCAGAAGTAAATATCAAATCAAAAAGCCTAAAGGAACTCCAAGCAGAGGACGACGAGATATTCAGGGAGTTGCGAATGAAGCGGGAGGCCATTACATTGTGGGAGCGGCAAATGGCGGAGATCATTCAATGGGTGTCCGATGAAAAGGATGCACGCGGCTACCTTCAGGCACTGGCCACCAAAATGACGGAGGAGTTGGAGTATCTGAAGCATGTGGGAACCTTTAACAACAACGGTGTAGACAATAAAAACTGGCGGAATCGCCGGTCCCAGAAGCTGGACAAAATGGAGCTGCTAAACCTGCAGAGTGCACTCCAAAGGGAGATTCAGGCAAAGGCGATGATATCGGATGAGCTGAGTCAAACCAGATCAGATCTTATATCCACGCAGAAGGAGGTACGGGACTACAAGAAGCGCTATGACTCCATTCTGCATGACTTTCAAAAAAAGGAAACGGAGCTGCGGGACTTGCAAAAGGGAGGCTTGGAATACTCTGAATCATTCCTGAACAAATCCACTCATCATGGCCTAAGCAGCGCCTTTTTCCGTGACATGTCGAAGAACTCTGAGACAATAGATTCTACGGAAAGCTTTGGCAATGAGTCAGGCGACAATTTTATCGGAACTCCCAGCTTCTTCCAGTCCGGCAATTCGGGCATGCTCTTTAACTATGAGCCAAAATATGCAGGTAAAAACAGCAAGGACAACTCGGCTATGAAAGATATCTCGGTCAGCGATTTGTCCCGTGAGGAGAGTGACCTGCTGGTCAAAGAATCTCAAAAGAAACTGCCCGGTAATACGGCGATTCATCAGTTCCTGGTGCGCACCTTTAGTAGCCCCACGAAATGCAATCACTGCACATCGCTGATGGTGGGTCTCACGCGGCAAGGAGTAGTGTGCGAGATCTGCGGATTCGCCTGTCACACGATCTGCTGCCAGAAGGTTCCAACAACATGCCCCGTTCCCATGGATCAAACGAAGCGTCCGCTGGGCATCGATCCCACTAGGGGAATTGGCACCGCCTACGAAGGCTACGTTAAAGTCCCTAAATCTGGGGTGATTAAGCGTGGCTGGATCAGGCAATTTGTGGTCGTTTGCGACTTTAAGCTGTTTCTCTACGACATTTCACCCGATCGATGTGCATTGCCCAGCGTGAGTGTGTCCCAAGTGCTGGATATGCGGGATCCTGAGTTCTCTGTTGGGAGTGTGCGGGAAAGTGACGTCATTCATGCAGCCAAGAAAGATGTGCCATGTATTTTCAAGGTAAACCGGAATGTTATTACGACGTTTTTTGGAATTAAGCATTAATTTTTCTGCCTTCCAGATAAAAACTGCCCTTATTGATGGTGGGCTCTCGTTAAACACCCTTATGCTAGCCGACAACGAGTCGGAAAAGTCCAAGTGGGTCATTGCCCTGGGCGAACTACATCGAATATTGAAACGAAACAGCTTACCAAATACTGCTATATTTAAAGTTAATGAAATTTTGGACAATACCTTGTCTTTAATACGAAACGCATTGTGTTCTGTCATCATATATCCAAATCAAATATTGCTGGGGACAGAAGACGGCTTGTTTTACATTAATCTCGATCAGTACGGTAAGTAATCATGTTTTTACGAATGTGAAACGAACACAAACACGGTAATTGACAACTTTAATATTCAGAAATCGCTCGTATTGGAGAAAGCAAGAAGATTCTGCAACTATGGTACATTGAAGAGGAGCAGATTCTCGTTATTCTTTGCGGAAAACAACGCAATTTGCGTTTGTTACCCATAAGGGCATTAGAGGCTAGTGATGTCGAGTGGATTAAAGTGATTGAATCGAAGAACTGCATATCTGCTTGTACTGGAATCATTCGCCGTTTCCCCAACATCGTCTATTCATTTATTATCGCGCTAAAGCGGCCCAATAACCACACACAAATCGTAGTTTACGAGATAAATAGAACGCGCACAAGGCACCAGAAGACTTGCGAATTCACCATCGGCTACATGGCCCAGCATCTGCAGATCCTATCCGATATGCGATTAGTTGTAGCTCACCAAAGTGGCTTTACCGCCTATTTTCTGCGAGGAGAAGCCACGGCAATGTGTGAGTAATAATATTTTTGTGTTTAGTTTTCTTTTTCCTAACATATATGTCTTTTCCCATAGCTTTGGTACACCCGGAAAACCAGTTATGTGCATTTTTGAACTATTCTGGTGTTGATGCGGTTAGGGTTATTGAAATTCTGTGCCCAAGTGGCGGAAACTTTGGAGAGTACTTACTGGTGTTCCAAACTTTGGCAATATACGTCGACCTACAGGGGCGAAAGTCTCGGGATAGGGAAATAATGTATCCAGCCTTTCCGACATATATAAGTGAGTAAAACACAACTTCGTAATGACTCATTCTATATAATTGTTCTTTGTATATTTACTAGCCTTTTGTGATGGCCATTTGCTTGTGTTCTCGGATACACATTTGGATATCTTCAACACACAGACCGCTGAATGGGTGCAATCGATTGGCCTGAAACAATCCCTTCCCCTAAATAATCTGGGAAATGTGGTGTTGGCCTCAGTTAATGACACCCCCTTGATTGTTTACCTCTCCAATATTCACACAAGTAAAATATTGATTATTCTATATATGCGGTTAATAATAATTTGTTCTTTTCAGAGGGCCTTCTGCAATATCGTGAGGGAAATCGAAAAGGACTTCCGAGCATTAAGCGGAGATTTTCCATTAGGGAGATTAATAAAACCATTAAAAGGTTGGGATTAAGTTACTGAATCGGCGCAACAAATCCATAACATCATTCTATTCTTGTAGTGATCGTAGATCAAAAATGATATCAGCACCGACAAATTTCAACCACATTTCTCACATGGGACCAGGGGATGGCATTCAAAATCAACGACTCTTAGACTTACCAACAACGCTCGAAACAGCCGATCAAGCCTGCAGTCCAATAATACATTCGCTGAGTTCCATAACCCAAACTAGAAAATCAAATTTTCTAGAACAAGGTAAGACCCTTTAAATTGGCTATTTCTCGTCGAATTGGACTAATTTAGTTGAATTTTATTTTGCTTTCAGTGGATGCAATCTCCGATGACTATGGCAATGATAATATAATCTCTAGAACACCCAGTCCAATGGCATCGTCCTTTATGGACGGCTTAAGCAATAACGATTAATTTCAGTCAAATCTCTACATATGTAATTTACTCGATTTTTTAAGATAACTGTTTGTAATAAACATATTTAATTTCTCGAATATAAATCAAAAGCGTCTTAATTTCTTGTTGCTTGTCAAAGCTTACAGAAAAATAAACTCAGCTCTTAATATGATCTACCGATTTTGATCAAACACAAAGTATTGATCCAAAAACAGGAAGAAAATAAAAACCAAAAAACTTGAGTTTTGGTTAAATATAAAGCTCAATAAAATCATTTTTAGGTTTTAATGATGCTAATCATGAGTTGGAAGGGTAATGGTATCATATTATTATTATTCAAGACTATAAAAAGTCAACTGAATTAAATTTCCTTGAGTAGTTCTGTTTTATTTGTATACTTAATTGCATGATAAATACATACATTAAAAATCTTTGATTTGTACACAGAAATCTTCAATATTAATATATTTCTTATTTCATAGCCTATCGTAACCTACTTCTTTGATTTTTTCTTCTTTTTCAAAATCTTACTCTTCTTTTTGCTTTTCAGATCCTTGCGTTTTTCGCTCCTCAACGATTCAGTTGACGAATATTTAGCATGTTTCTTTAGTTTCTTATCCTTTTGCTTTCTATGTTCCATGCTGTTGTCCGAGGACGCACCCTCATTTTGTATCGTATTATCATATTTTACAACTAAACTGTTCGACGAACTATTGTCGACAAATTTCCGGAACGGATTGTCTGGACGACAGGGCTTAGGCTTAGGAGCAGCTGCAACAGCTGTAACGGAGGATACCACTCGGCCGTCACTGGATTTAGCGTTTCTAGCCCCCCTTCGATCCGAGTCGTCGCTATTGATTTGATCATATTTTGCGAGCTTAGGGTCGGAACGGTCTTTATACGGTCGCCTTTGCTTGTCGTCTTCGGGAGTACTCCGCTTATACGAACGCTCCTGCCTTTTCTCCGACGGCGCAGTTCTGTCCCGGGATCTGTTCTCTCTTTTCCTGCTGCCATGACGATCTGATCTTGCACGGTTCACATCGTCGTCGGAGTTCTTGCAGGTCGCCTCCCTCCGTCTGGATTTCGACTTGTCCGGCGAACGGCTTCTTTCACTTAGAACTTTATTGCCCAACCTTTCCTTTACCGACTTACTGCTGGTACGTTTGGGCGAGGGCGAGCGATCCTTGTCATTTCTAATTACAGAACGGTCCTTGCTGTTGCCCTTGGAATTGATGATAACTTGAAATTCAACTGGCCTTATGGCATTTATAGCCTTGGCAAATATCGCGTTTTCAGCTTTACGCAGGACATCCGAAGTTATTTCGGACTGGTCGTCCAATAGGCCGCCAGACTTTTTGGAAGAATCTTCCAGACCTAAATTATTCTCCTCCAGTTCCCATTTTGATAGATTGACAGAATTAGCCTCGCTACGCTTGCTTCTTGGACCGAGGTTATCGTCGGTGGCAACATCCATATTTAAGGAGGCAATGCTCTTTTTAGGATTTTGGTTTTCTGTAGCGTTACGGGCAGGAGATATAGCAGCAGATTCGATGTCAAAGTTGGGACTGACCCTAGGAGATAACAAGATTTTATAGTTTGTTTCATTTAGCAATGAGCTGTTGTTAATATCCGAGTCAGAACGATTTATTGAAGAGCTCTTCTTCTGACGGTCGCCCTTCTCCTTTTTAGACCGCTTATCCTTCTTGCTTTTCTTGCGTTCAGCCTTGTCCTTCTTCTTCTTCTTACGTTCCTTTGACGAAGGACTTTTAGCCTTATTCTCCTTTCCCACATGTGGCCCCATTTCCGAGTCGTCAATATCGGGCTGGGATGTATTAGCCCTAGCCTTTGCTAGCAAATACTCATCGTGGGCCCTTTCCGGCGTTTTCGGTGAACATTCACGTTCACGTAACTGAGTAGAAGTCATTTTCGGAGTGGTAATCTTCGCTGGCGGCGTTAAGCTCCTATAGCTACTGTCTGTCGGCTTCGACTCCTTGCTCTTGCTGCGGGACCTGTGCCTTTTGCGTGGCACCTCTTCGTGCCTGCTCTCCTCGTTCTTCTTGCTGCTTCCGCCCTTGCTGCTGCTGCCATGTGATGCTTCTGAGCTGGCTAGGTGTTTGTTCTTGTAGCCATCGTCATCCGTCAGCTGCAACGGCTCGAATCCGGGCGGAGGAGGCTCAACAGGCTCTGGTTTTGGTGCATAAGGTTTGCTGTATGGCTTATCTCTGTAATCACTCTTATAAGCTGGCTTTGGTGACGCAGAGCGACGATGCCCAGATCTAAACAGCAAAAGAGACGACCAAATCATTTAGCTAAAATCCCTATTTTCAAATTTAAATAAACCGAAAGTACCTTTTGATCCTGCCACCTGGTGATTTGGAGCCATCGCCGGGCTGGCGACTAGAACGAGGATGACGCATATGACGTTCGTAGCTGTATTCTCGTTTTCTTTCCCGAGATCGTGGCCTCTTGTCCTTAAGATTATCTCTGGGGCCATCCTTTTCGTACATGGGGGATTTAAAGCGGTGCCTCTGTCTGTCCGGCGATCTAGACCTATGATGATCTGAACTGCGAAATCGGTCTACCTTCTTGCGCTCCTTCTCCTTCATGATGCGATTAAAGGCCTCCAATGGGTCGTCAATTAGACTGAAAATTATTATGAGTTATTACCCTATTCTTTGCAATTGCTTTGCAGCACTCACCCTGAGCCGACCTTGGCTGCGACCCCTTGATATATCGATGCTAAATTTGGGGACTGAAATGGTTGTGACATATTCATATTCATACTTCCGCCAGAAGATCCGTAAGGCGTACGCATGGGATGTACGGATTGGTTTTGATACGGCACATAGCTGCAATTTCAGAAGTTTATTACAATTCAAAAAGCTTAACGTTGATTGTAAGCAATACTGTTTTAATGAAAAATACTAATATTAACCAATATTCAACAAAGCAGAAAGGCTAGAAAGCCCACAGCTTAAAATACTCTTAACTAGGTTGTATATAGTCTCAGTTGGAACTTAAATATATTGAGATCAGGCAGGACCGGCTGCGCATGGATTCGTCTAGAGCCTCGGAAATCCAGTGGCTTGTCGATACTCGGTCCACTTGGTGGTTTGATCCGGAGGGTTGGAAAAGAAACCTACCTTAGAGGAGGCCTCTGTCCCATGTTGTTATAGCCGTTGTTGTAGGCTGCCATATGGTGACTCATCATGTGCATCGGGGGAGGACCCCGTTGCATTTGCATATACGGGGGCTTATAAGCACTCGATCGGCGAGCGTCCTCCGATTCGCTCATCATGTGCCCTTGGTAGCTGGGCACAGTGCCAATGGGCGTGGGCAAAAGACTTCGTTCCTTGTGACCAGACTCCGATTTCGATGGACGATGGTGCTTCTGATCGTGGTCCGAAGCGTAATCCGACCTCTCTCGTCGGTGAGATGATTCACCCGACTTATGGGAATAAGTGGGAGATCTCTGAAATCATAATATAAACGCATTAATAAAGCGAACCTTACTATTAAGCATACTATTTCTCACCTTGCTTGGCACTGATGTCGAATCAGCAGAAGGTTGAGGCATTTTGATGGTTATATTATCCTCATAGTCTGAATCATATTTATCTTTTTCCTTTTGTAACGGCTCTACCGTTGGTGGAGGTTCCGGGGACTCCGATTTCGGTGGCTTCTTGCCATTAGTTTCGGTTTCCTCTTGCTTTTCAGTTTTTACCTCAGCTGCCTCTTCGGTTTCCTCCTCCTCGACCGGCTTTTCCTCCACTTCATTTTCAACAGGAGGTTTGTCCTCATTTTTCACTGCGGCTGACGAAAAACAGTTTATTATATAATTTCAGCATTGCTTAGTTTAAACCATCATACCTGATTTAACCGCACTAATTTTGTACCCAGTCTCGTTTTTAAAGGCGTTGACAGAATTCCTTAAAAATCGATTAGGAATTAATGAGCCAGGTGAGCAGTTCTTTTCCTCGCAATCGGGACACTCGCTATCCTCGGACTCCAATAACGAAGTGCGTACACAGTCGTCGCAAAAGGAACTTCCGCAGCAAGGTATCATTACGGCATCGACGAATATATCACGGCATATGCCGCATATCAAATCTTCGGGAATCTCCTGGTTTTGAACTGCAGGCAGAACAAAATCAGAGGATTCATTCTCTGCCGCATCTGGTTTGTCTCTAAAAGACCGCGGAATCCCGGTGTTTCTTTTGACCTCTTGCTGATCCTTTCCCAATATGAAGGGACAGTTCTTGATCCAGTGTCCGCTCTTCTTACATTTGTTGCATCGGTAGGATGCTGGAACTTCGCCCACTTGAGATTGCCCTTTAATCCGATGGTACCTGTACAGATTAAACATTAGACATTGGGGATTCTGTAAATTTTTAAAGCACTTACGTCTTGGGATCATAGTCAACAGTACTTTGCATCATCATGGCTTGGATTTTGTCCTCCTCGCTACCTTGCATTTTCGACAGGTCCATGTTGAAGTTGTCCTGTTTAGTTGGCGCAGTTGCGAAGGCATTTTCCGATGCCGGTGGCTCCCAGCCCTTCTTCGTGGGATGTGCAATGGGAATGCGCGATATAATCAGCGTGGTGTTTTTGGGGATAAGCACTCCATCGTCCTTGTACTCTGCGGGCAAATCCGTCATGTAGCAGGGAAATAATTCTGAATTAAAGCGTACAAACCTTCTTTACTCTGCGCATTTGTGATTTGAAGATCGAAGTCAATTATTTTACCCAATCGCTTCTGTTGCACAATCTCTCTTTTCAAGTCCCCAACGGAAATGTGAAGTCCATCAAATGTTATTGTATCAAAATTGAGGGTACTTTTAAATTTATAGTGTACCGACATAATTAAATACAGAAGAAATCTGCGATGGAAAGATAAAGACTTGATTATCTTATAGTGTTCAAGGCAATGCGGTTATCAGAGTCAACTCAGGTGGAATAGAGAATATATTTCATAAATATCTTAATAATCATACAGATAAAGTAGTTTACATAACGGAGGGCTTAAACAAACAGCTGAAAACGTGTGACGGCGTTGCTGCAATCTCTAAAAACCTGCTTGACACGCTTTTGTGCCCCGACCCAGACTGAATTAAGGCCTTGCAATATCCTACAACTTGTAATTGTTCCCTTAAAAAAAGAACAAATCACTAAACACCAATTAAAAAATAGTTTTAAAAGGAGTCAGTCCGTGAGCTTTAGACCACCCATATAAATTGGTCTTTAATAAGATTAGCTAAACGTGTAAGTGCGTATGCAAATAATTTCTATATGCATTTTAGCCAAATTCGGTTATAAATAGAACGCATTGGCCCTTCACCAATAAAGCCAAAATAAATGGATCGCGTTCTTTTTATTTGATCCACGCACAATTATGCCAACATAAGTTTATACATATATACATATGTGAAATCGTACAATTGCACGAATAACACCCGGAAATATCATGTATATAGTCATACAATTGATTATTCTAAGGCACTTTTTGCAAGCAGCGTGACGCGTTGCACTTATATTGCAATTATGCTAACAGCATAAAATTGCATGTGCACAAAAACACACACGAGAAAACATACTTATGACATACATATGTACATCGGTTTTCCCTCTAAATAATGGCTAGATCATCTTTTAATTAGCTTTAAACTATGTTTTAGGTTAAAGGTCAACACACGTCACTCGCAATGTTTACTACCGGCAAGCAATAATCACAAAAATAGCAATTACTTACACCACTTCGCAAGCACATAAAAACTCCGACGATTTTATTTTTTCCAATGTCTAGAGATGTGTAAGTGCCGCAAAAGTCCTAGCGATGTGGAAAGCGGCTTGCGACAGAGCAATCGATAGAGTTAAAAGTTATCGGTGTCAAGGTGTGAGTATTCATTGATATAAAGGTTATGTGCTGGAAAATGTATTTCAATTTAATTGTTTAATTACAGTCAAAATATATATATATGTATCATTATATATATCATTAACTAATAACTTGGGGCCACTTAGTTCAATAAGCACTCTCTCCCGATTGGAACGATGGAAAGGAATGCAAAAAATATCAACCGTTCCTTTACAAAATCTTAAAACAGCTGTGCATTTTTGTAAACTATTAGAGCCAAATAAAATAATAAGACCACATTAATTTTGGGAATAAAAAGGGTAAAGAATTTATTAACAGCAGTTAAACGAAACTACAACCATTCATTGCTTATCTGATAATAATCCAAAAAATTCGATGAAATCTTAATTTAGACTTAATTTTATTATTTACATTAACAACTTTGCGACAAAGTGCATATACAATCTAATAAAATCTATTTTTTTGTATCACCGCCTTTTGATATTTGCACATGAACTTAATTATAATACAAGGCTCCTGATTGGAGCAGATGAAGTTATAGGTTTTGGGTGCTCGCACTTACATCGATGGATTTAATAATTAACCAACATAGGCAAATGGATTGTATGGTGGCGGATAATAGTTCGGGAAAGATTGACCGGGTTGACCGGGAATAGTAGCTGTTATTAATCGTGTAACAGCTGTTGGAACAACGGAAGTGGAAAATATTGTGGTATAAGCGGTTCTTGCACCAAAAGTCAGTTTCAAAACTTTGGAACTCGTTTCCGTTACCATGGATTGCTGAACCTCAGTGGATGTAATAAACTGCTGTGGGGGAAGGGGTAGTAATGGGTTGTACGGATTGAATGGGTTAATTGAAAATGGATATTGTGATGATGGAATTGATGGAATTGGCATGGAAATTGTAGCCACATCCGTTATGTATTCTGTTTTTTCAACAACCCCAACAGACTTTGAAAGCGTTCTCATGATAGTTTCGGTTCCTCTAACCAGGGGAACCACATGGGATTCCCAAATTGTTTCCAGTTTAATGACAGGTCGCGTTGAAGTTATCAAGTTGTTTTGCAGGTTATCTGGGAAGCTAATCGATTCCGGGATCAATGGGTTGCTTATATTATTTTTAACGTCCACTTTTAACTTTGGTTTGATTTTCGCGTCAAACTTGCCGGTATTATCTTCATCTCCGAACTCAAGGTCCAAGTTAATTTCCGACCCTGCCTCGTCTAAACTTCCTTCAAAGTCTTTAAAGTTCTTCGATGGAGAGAAGTCTTCGCTCAATGGCGATATTGTCTGCGTGACGGTGATAAGGCTCGTATAATCATATGTCTGAACCAGCGTTACTTGGATCGTTTCATTTCTCTTTTCAAATATAATAGGCAGGATCTGAGTTTTCAGCTTAGTGTGAGTTATAGAAAAGGACTCTGTTACTGTCTCCAGGCTGGGAGTTTCCGACTCTTCTCCCAGATAAATGGGTTTTAATGTCGTTATACTACCCGCCAAAGATTTTTCCTCGGGGCTGGCTGTAGCCTCTAAAATATTCTCTGTCAAAGGACCATCATCTTCAGAGTATTCTTTAGTGTGCTCCTCTTGAATTACTTTCTCTATTGTTGATGTAACGGTCAAAAAACGCGTTTTCTTAACCACTCCAGCCTGAAATAATATTAAAGTTTTATTACAACATGCATAGGGATCAACGACTAAGAAATAATAGTCTTATATTAATTAACAAAATTAAATAATATAATTACCTGGAAGATAAAAGGCGTTTTAATGGTAGCAATTTCATAATAGGTATCAATAAAAGGTTGAGGTGTCGATATTTCAACATTCAGTGTTTGCACAAAGTATTTCGAATTGGGATCATCATTATTATTATTCGCAACAGGACCATTTTGGGAACCAGACGCCTCTAGATCTCTACCGTTGTTAAGAGCCTGATTGGTAATGATTTCAACAGGGGTCTCATCATTTGGAGAAGTTTCGTTTTGAATGGGGCTCGGTACATTGGGGCTAGCATTCTTCCTAATGTTAACTTTGGGCTTCGGTGAGGACTTGTATTGCCATCTTCCAGGACGCCTATTTAGCTTAAATGAATTGGGGCTAACAACCGATACTGGTTCTTCCTGTACAGCATTTGCATTTGCTTTCGTCCGATATGAGTGACGAGAGGTAGTTTCTGTTATTGATGGAGTTATTGTCAGTTTGGAACTATGGGTGTGTTTGTTCCTCCTGAAATTAAAGTTGTCACGATAGAGAATATTTATATAAATAGCAAAAGTTGCGAAAATTATTAGATAGTATTTTTTAATATTTCTCTGAAGGAAACTATGGATTTACCTTTTTCCTTTGGGCCGCGAAGACTTCCTGGTAGTTGATGATCCCCTATTATCGCGACTACTTTGTTGGCTTTTGCGTGGCGGTTTGCTGGATAACTGAGTCTGAGAATTTGACTCTTTCAAAGTTCGACTCGGTTGAATCGAGCCCGTAACTGGCTTGTTTATACGCGTCTGTCGTGGCTTACTCTTTTTCTCAACGCTCGAAATGGGATGTACCTGAGATACCTTAGAGAATTTTGCGGACTCCTTAGTTGCCGTCACAATGCTCTTAAATTCTTGACTTGATCTTGTTTGATAGCCATGAATGGGTTCTTTCTTAGATTGATATATCCTTTGCCGGTCGGCTTCGTTTTTGGATTTAAAATTAACTAAACGATAAGTTTCTTCCGCAAACTGCTCAGGCTGACGAGAGAGCAAATCGTATTCGGGGGTATTCAAAAGAGTTTGGATGGGCGAGTTCGAGAGACTTATATTGTAAGATTCTATCTGGGATGTTTCAGTTTCGGAATTAACATTTGAATGAGTCACAATTAGGGGCGTTGGCTTAATTCCAACCTTTTCTTTTTCTTTTTTAGTTACTTTCGGCTTAGTTTCTATGATATTTATTATTTCGTGAGTATTGTTGGATTTAAGTTCTAAAAAAACAAACACATAGTTATTATTTACGTATATTTAAATTGACAAAGTAATCTAATTTTTTACTAATAAACAGTAATTTACTTACCGAAGGCTGGAGAGCTTTGAGGTGAGAAGACCATAACAGTATTCCCAATAGTAGTTGTAAAATCCAAAAATCCGTAAACAGTTTGAGTTAGTAACTCGGTGTCACCGCAGGTAGCTAAAGGAAATGGGGTTTTTAGTCTTGATTATTTACTTCAAATTCGAGATTGATATAAGTTATTATTTACATTAAATACATTAAACAAATGCATTCCTTTGTTTGCTTATTTTATAGTCAGATTAATATTTAGTTATAGAATACAAAATATACATTTTAATTTTATTTTAGTTTGAGAAATATTTGAGATAGAGAATAGATGACAAAGACAAAGTTATAAAAAAAGAGGACTTTACATAAGCCTTGAAGATTTAATATTATAAAAAAGTTTGTTTTACCTATTTTACTATACTATTTTTTTGCTTCTTGTTTAAAACTTTGTATTCCAACCAAATAAGAACAAAATTAGCCATTGAGGCGTTAGTAAAATTAGGAACGAAAAGGCTTCTTAAGTAAAACTCTAGGTATATAAACTTACCGCTTTTTAGGGCGCAAAGAATTAGCAGATAGCGCAACATATTTGTAAAGTGGAACAGGTCAAAAGCTTAGAAAATTTAATAATACCTGTAAAGCCAAGAAAGTAAATATTCAGAAATTTATAAACGGTTAGTAGGCAATTAAACGCTTTCACCCAAAACGATTTAAAAAGTGGTTATTCATTAACTGTTTTTTAATAAATTGTTTCAAATGTATTTCCAAAAAAATGTAAAAAAACGTAAAACCCTACAAGATTATTACGATTATTTTTTATTACACTTTATTGCGTAGGGTTTAATTAAAATGCCATAAACTTTTTAATTAGCCACTATGACACTTGTTGCTAACTATGATTTTCGGCCAGCATGTGGGCATTAAAAGTGAGTGTTGTCCATTGAGTGAATTATCCATGCCAGTAGGTCTGTTATGTAAAGTTTTATGTACTCATACAATACGGTTAACTTTGTTTGGATTTCGTATGGTCGAATTGTGATTGATCATTAGTTACAAAATTTTTTGTTTGAGCCAATTTGCTGACAAGCGACTCGTGTATCGTTAAGTTTATTTATCGACCGCTAACTTTTGGCATTGAATTGAATTGGTAAAAACTGGGTAGGGTGCCCCATAATGATAAAACACATACATCTATGTAATCTTTCGATCTTTTAAAGCGGTAGATCACTTTGGTATTTCAAAGGCACTTTGCAAAATGCTTTGGCTCCCAGAACTGGTCAGATCACTTTTGAAAAACATTGAAACTAGTAATAGAGTGCGGGTAATTTTCGCACCCACTGTATGTAACTATTCAACTAATGCACACGCACACTTTGAAGCACAAAGACAATGAAACATTAGGTCATTGAGAAACACATTCGATAGAGAAAGGCTTCCAGTTTCAGGTCCCCACACAAAAGATAATAAATTCAGTTTCTTTTCTGCGACGGGATAAATCACTTACACTTCGTTTAGGGTGTGGGTTTTTAATGGTAACTCATATTTTTTATGTTCGCCACTAACATACCACATACATACACTTTTAAAAATGCATTTTTTTTCAACACGATTTTAGGTGGTAATTCGATGCAACAAAGCACTGATCTGATTAAAACATATTCCGAGCGAAATCATTAAAACACTCTGCTGGCCAAGACAATAATTATGAAACTGTAACGAAAAGATATTCGTGAGTCCAATGCGAAGCATAAAGCTGAAGTGACTCCGAATCCGAATCCAAAGTTACCATGGCCTGCACACATGCGCAATGTCTCGAAGAGAACGTCAACATCGTTAATTGTGGTTGGCCAAAGCAGTAGGGTTACTCGATCCAATCCAAAAACCAGTTTGCCACTCTTGCTTTTCCGTTTCGATACGCCGTGGGAATATGTAAACTTTCAATGAACGAAAGGCGATTTCTCGCTCTATCCGGCGAATCTGAAAAGGTATCTTTGGTCTTTAAAAAATCTGATTTTTCGACAAAAAACCATGTAAGATTTGTATTTTAGGGGCTACAAATGTTTTAAACATGACTTTACTTATATTTCAATATGTAACCTTAAGGAAATATGTTTTATTTTCTTGTGTTAATGCAGCATTTATTTTGTGTATACATATATCTTTTCCTTAATTTTTTATGATTTCAGATATACGGTTATATTAGGATATATTATCTATTATCTTTTTAAATAAATCAAATAGGTAGGTTTTTTTTTATTTTATTTAAAGTATTACAATTTTGTGTGGATATTGTTACGTAAATACATTTTTATAAATTTTGTTCGCTCTTTTCAACGGAACTTTTCAAATAAAAATAAATTGGTCTAGATTTCTTTACAGAAGGCCTACGTGTATTGAAGCTTAGATCATTTAAATATTATTGTTCATTCCAGCGGGCCTGGCAACAGTCGTAGGCCATGCCCATCCCAAATCCGAGGCCCAGCCAAATCGGATAGGTTTGTGGGCGCGTAAAAAATAAGGTAAAAACGCTGCCAATTATCAAACCACTTCCGCCCTTCATGCAAAAGTCCGCCAGGCATTTGTCCGTGGTGATGGTCTCTTCACTCAAAACTGCGGGCTCCTTTTTTGGCTGTTTGTTGGGCTTATGCGGTTCATGAGACATTTTCGATCTTAAAGGGAATTTAAAAAAAATTTTTGGAAGTATTATTACTTATGGAGAGTTTGACATTTAATCCAAATAGATGAAGAGTCGCAAAAAGAAATATATTAAATTGTACAATGCTTAAAATACCCTAAAATATGCTTATTAACAAAGAGTTAAATAATTCGCGTTTCAAAATATTGTACTTCTTACAACAAATATTGAAATAAAGTGAAACAGGATGTCAGTTTTTTAAAGTTATTACTAAAATTCGGTTTTTGTGATATTACATGTAGGTTATTTCGTTGAAAATTGGGCCATAGGGGGTTAACAGCATTCCGATGGTGACGTAGGCTAAATAAATAAAACCAACCTCAGCGAAAGGAGATGGATGAGTGCCATAGTTACAAAATGCTAGGCAACAATATTTTTGTGTATTTTCGCCATGGCAACCGGAAGCTCGCGTGCCTCGAAAGATTGCGAACAGTGTCGCCTAAGTTCAAAACACAGAAAGATGTGAAGGAAACGGACGAATTATGGATTGCAAAAGGAACTTTCTGGCTTATTTAGCATTGTTTTTTCACATAGTCAGTAATTATTGTTTAATACGTGTGCAATGTGTGGACGCGCCCTTTATACATATTCCGGGCAACGGAGTTATATCCGGAACGTATTTGAAAATGTTCCGAACCCAAAATATTAAAGCATATCTTGGCATTCGATACGCACATGCCAGGAGATTTCAACCGCCGGATATCGAACTAACACCGTGGAAGGGGATTTTCAACGCAACCGTTTTTCAACCGGACTGTTGGCAGAATGCCATGCCTTCCGTGGGCAAAGAAACCGAACAAATCCTACAAATCATATCTTCCGATTCGAATTCCGAGGATGGTGGCAGAAAATTCGAGGAAAACTGCTTGTATCTGAACGTTTTTGTACCTGATGGTAGGTGTTACAAGACATTAAAATCGGTAGTGGTAGCTAACCCCATAGATTTTATGGATTTTAACATCGTGAAAAATCAAATAGTACCAAATTTTTGTAATTCTTTTTTTCTAAGATACAAACCATATGAAAATCGCTTGAAAAACTCTCTGTCTTAAAGTTTTTTGAATTTTTCGAGTATTTCGAAAGTTGTTTTTTTTTTAACTAGGGTACTTGTAATTTAAATTAGCTTAGCTTAGAAAATGTCTAGCTAATTAATTTGTTTGTGGTATTCTGTGGTTTCTGTGACACTAATAAGTCGACCTGTTTTTATTGGTAGTAACTAATATAATCAATTAATTCTATTTACGTTTTTGTTGTTATGTTATACAACATTAATTTTAAATTAATATGTTTTCTTACACAGGATTGCCCGAAATCAGTGGATATGCCGTCGTTGTATGGATCCATTCCGGTGATTTTTCTACTGGCAGTCCCGCTGATGTAGAACCATTTCAACTGGTTTTCAAGCAGAAGGTGATTGTGGTGACCTTTTCGTATCGACTGAATATCTTTGGATTTTTCACAACCGACGACGGGGAGGCCCAGGGAAACTATGGTCTGATGGACCAGTCGGCGGCACTTTATTGGGTCAAGAAGAACATTAACTTTTTCGGAGGCGACTCCAATCGGATCACTCTGATGGGTCACGATGCGGGTGCTGTGAGTGTGGCGCTTCACATGACATCGGGTGAGTGGTCGAAGGGGGGCTTCCACAAGGCCATTATAATGTCGGGGAACCCCCTGAGTCCCGTCAAAATGCCGTACGAGTATGAGGGATCTCTGGACCAAGTCTCCAGCACTTTCGGCTGTCCGCGTAGGCCAACTTCGATGTTTATT
Organism: Drosophila fuyamai; assembly: GCA_018153365.1. Lineage (NCBI taxonomy): Eukaryota > Metazoa > Arthropoda > Insecta > Diptera > Drosophilidae > Drosophila > Drosophila fuyamai. The sequence goes on from JAECXW010000758.1 coordinate 6,265,807, forward strand.
CAGTGTCTCAAGAGACTGGATGCCAAGAGGCTTGCGGAAAACTTGCCCTCGGTGAGTTGGGGTCCTGTTGTGGACTTCGGATTGAGTAACACCTCGTATCCCTTCATCGAGAACCAGCCGGAGATCCTGTTCAAAAAAGGGAGCTATCACAGAGTGCCCGTCATTATAGGAGTAACCGATATGGAGGAGGTGCTGACTTTGTTTAAAGATAATCTCGATACGGATATAAGCGCTTCCGATCTGGAAGGATTTTACAACGACATCGCTGTGAACGACATGCACAAACTTGTCAGAAACTATGAGTGGTGTTCGAACTACGAGTTGATATCCGACGCCATTAACTTTATTTACGCCAATGACTCGGATATGGACGTGAAAAAAGCTAATAAACACATTATAAGTGCACACACCGAAAAGTTTTATGTGACACCGATGCAAACATTTGCAGATATGATAAGCAACGATAGTCAAGTTTATAGTTACCTGTTTAAGATGCGACCGAGCTCGGTACTCCAGGATCTTCCAAGTTGGATTAGTGTGCCTAAGCACTTCGATCAGGTTTTCGTCTGGGGCAATCCCTATATGACCAACTCCGTGGATTGGAAGTCAACCGATAAGAAGATCGCCGATATTATCATGACCTTGTGGGCAAACTTTGCCAAGACCTCAAATCCCACAAAATCGAATGTGTACGTTAAGTGGAACGCCATGACCCCCAACAATGACTCAGTGCTTCTAATCGACCAGAGCTTCAACACGGATAATTTACTAAACAATCAGCGGCTTAACTTTTGGAAATCATTATATCCAAAAATTCTTGTCTTCTCCGCCGATTGTTGCAATTCGACATTCTCGGGTAGCGCCTTAGTGATCGCAACTTCCGTCCCAATATTATGTACTCTAACCATTATCGTTAATATATTTTGAATAAAGAACTCCTGCAAATAGATACCGCTTGGACCCTCTGTCAGTAATCTGTCCTACCGTTACTTATATTAATAAATACTTGAAAACAACAGAACCAATAAATACGGAGTTTACCATTTCTCGTTTATTAGTCGTTCGATATGCCTATACCTAAAGGATATTGGTTAGTTATTACGACTGCCACACATAAAATCATTGTTGGGAGATTTCGTTTTCGCAAATTACACCATGAAGTTTCAGTCGAAGAATGCCTTTTCGTACTTATTTTCGAGACCTATACAACTCTTAAACTAATCACCACTAACTCATTCGCCTTTTATACTTTCTTAATTAAATGTCGTTGTTTTTGGAGCTAAATACAAATATTTTTTGTGGAATTACAATACTACAATACATTCTCGTCAGCCTCAAAAATATGGGCGTTCAAGAACTCATACCCCTTATATGAATTTTGGAGCTTATTGCATATTTGGGGTCGGTGCTTGAACGCGCTTTTTTGGTCGAAAGTTTAAGCCATTGTCAATGTGCCAGCTCCGATTCCATAGCCCACACCTTTTGGTCCGTAGAATTTCCCGTAGCACGATCGGCAATATATATTGCCATCCGGTCCGTCGTTCAAGTTGGTCGAGTCCAGATACTTCCGACACTCCATGCAGTAGAAGCACAACTTGTGCCACACATTATTTTTGCTCTTCATCTGCTCCGCCGCGAAGACCATGAATCCACATCGGGGACATCCATTCTCTGACTTTTGTCCGTTGCGATCAATGGTTCCCCAACTGAAATAAAGAATCAAGGAGGCGTTTTAGTTTATTTCTTTGTTAATTAGAAATTATTAGGTTATACCAAATATCTGCACAGATAGTAATACATAAATTATGTAAAATAGTTTGTCCGATTATATTAATGGGTTAATTGAAACTAACATTCGGAGCTAGTGATATTAATTATTTACTAAATATATCTTAATATTAAAACCATAATCAATATAATTGATATCCTTGATATATACATATTACTCTTATGGCTATATATCAAAGCAGAAGCCGCGTTGTAGTAAGTAGTTACACGGGGCCAATTTACTATTTAATCAGATTCAGAGATCAAAATTGAGTCTTACCTTCCTAAAAAAGAAGTATAAATAAAGGCTTACCAACTGGGCGTGTACTCGTAGTTGGTGGAAACCAGAGTGGGAGTGTGTCCATAACCGAATCCTTTGGGACCGTACATCTTGGCGTAGCAGAGTTTGCAGTAGATGTTGTCATCCGGACCATCACAGGCGAGCACGGAGTCCAATGGACGGTGGCACCTGGCGCAGTTGAAGCACTTCCTGTGCCACATCTTTCCCTTGGACAACTGCAACTCGGCGGCAAACACTGCACCGCCACATCGCGGACATCCCTCTCCATCTGGAGCCATGATCGAAGTTGTATCCGGGGCCACAAATGGACGCATGGCTTCTAAGTTGTCCTCTCTGTAAAAAAACAATATAAATACAGATAGGAAATAAATACATATATTCGACGTCCTCCAAAAATCTTCTCCAATCGAATTTCATTTGAGTTTGATTATGTAGATGTACGGTTTGTATTGCATCCGAAATCTGAGCAAATAAATTTCGAAACACAGTTGTTGTGGGATTCCAATATATTTATAATTTTGTTATAACATTCTATCCCGGGAATGTATTTATTATTTATTGAACATTTTTAACGCTAGGATATCCTAGTGAATAAATAATTGAGGGGAAATACGCTTCGTAGTCACACACATAAAGTGAACTACTCACGTAATGCCATCGGTTTGCAGGAAGCTGGATCCACAGGCGAATCCGTAACCATGGGGTCCCCACTTTTTGCCGTAGCAAGTTTTGCAGTACACCTCGCTGTCCGGACCATCGCACGCGATAATGGAGTCCAGAGTTTTGGTGCAGTCCCGACACTTGTAGCACTTCCTGTGCCAGGGTCTACCCTTCGAAAGGACCTGCTCGGCGGCAAAAACAACGCCACCACATCGCGGACATCCTTCTCCAATTGGCGCCTGAATTTGCTCCACATTTATGGCAGAGGATTTTGGGGCCATATCGCTGAAAATATATTTCATACAATTGGCCTGGCCAACATTTCGTAATTTACATTACCTTTGCCATTCGCAGTCTTTGATATCGGACATTAGCCCCAAGGACGAAATGCCAATGTGTCCATAACCCCTAGCTCCAAACTTCTGAGCATAACATCCTGTAATAATAAATGTTCTCAAAGCTAACCCATAACCACTAGGCCTTTTCAAATATACCTCTACAGTAAATGTCCTTGTCTGGACCATCACAGTGAAGAGTTGAGTCTAAGGTTTTGTTGCATTGAACGCACTTGAAGCACCTCCGATGGTAACCCTATGATAAAGAATATTATCCAAAACAATAACCGAAGAATCTAGAACAGGAAACATGTTGATAGTTAACCTTTCCTCTCGCCAACATTTGTTCGGCAGCATACACATATATGCCACACCTTGGACAGCCCAACCCATCAGGTGCTTTTGGGGGAATCTTCGGCGTAACAAATCTAAAAAGATTCAGATGCTTCCCTCAATTATAGTGCTCAAAATGGACATTCATTAGGGGCGCATCTTAGTCACACAGAACACAAAACACAGAAGACGGAAAGGTCGGTCGTTGTGCCTCAACAAAAAACGAAGTGGGGGAAGACAACAGATCCACATAGACAGCGACAAGAGAGAAATACAAATAGAACCTATAAATAACACATGAATAAGCTTACAAATACTTAGTTTTATTATACATTTTATTTTATCAATTTACAGTCTGTGGGCGTTGTAAACAAATATACAAAAATTATTTTTACCAAAGACCACAATGTATTTGTATAACATTAAACAATCGTATATGTTAGTGGAATTTTTCCAGGGAATTAGAAACTGGATATACCTGGCAATTTCTTCCCAGAAAAAACACAGGAGGGGGGAGGTTTGATCTTTGCGGGGATGGAAAACATTGAAAACATACAGGTTCTAATAGAAAGCAAAACTACACATTTAATTCAAGGAATTTTACACAATTTTCATACAAAACATATTTTTAATTTAGTCCTTACTCTCTGTTTAAGTGGGCGCCAGTGTCCGTGGACAGGCAACCGGCACCACCACCGAAACCGTATCCCTTGGGACCGTATTTGCGACCATGGCAGTTTTTGCAGAAAAGCTCCTTCTCGTGCTCTGTGCAGTTGGTCGAGTCCAGGGCCTTGTTGCACATGCCTGCAAGGGAGATTTTTAGTTGGCTATCCGGTTCGAAGGACCAAATAAGGCTCGAAGGACCAAAATACTTACTGCACTTGAAGCAGGTCTTGTGGAATTTGTAGCCTCCAGCAACGCGCTCCTCGGCGGCATAGACCGACTTTCCGCACGCGGGGCACTTGGGGGTTTCCACGGGAACAAAAGGCATTGTGATCTGAGTGCGTGTGTGTCTGAATGGGGGGCAAAAAACTCTGGTTATAGCAAACTAGCAAACTGCAGTGGTTGTAAATCGGCAAGTCGGCGCGATATAAATATGTATATATATTTAATCCTTAGGATATATACCTCGGAGGTACTCTGTGAAGTAGTTCCTATTCGTCGGAAATGCCGCGGACTAGACTGGAAAGATTCTGTACACAGGTAGTCTATATTTGTGGATGCACACGGCACAACTAAGAAAATACAGTTTGCGTAATAAAAACAGCACTTTCTGAATATATCATTATTTATCATGCAATGCCCACGGCTGTGTGTGTGTGTACACTCAGCTATATCCACGTCGATGTCTCATTTCTGAGATGGTAACAGCTTGGTTACTATAACCATAACTTTGATTTCTGAAGACTTCTTTCTTTGTTTTTTTAGCTTTGAAGTACTTGGTTTTATTGCACTCTCAAGTACTTAAGCATGCAAGTTTTGGGAAAAATCGAAATATATAAGTGGCTATTTCTCACGTAGGTTCTAGGATTTACTTACATTCCCACCCCCCTGTATGTAATCCGATTTTACGCAACAATTAATTTATTAGCTTTCGACACGCACACCAAAGTCCCAGCAGATGTAAATATGTATGTTTGTAGTCTAAAAATATATGCACACCCATGCGATATGTATCAAAGTACATTCATGGCCTTATTTTAGTCGTAGAAATACGAAAATAACTCATAACTGGTCAACCCAGTTCCATAAATAAATATGTTGCGCATACATAGATTCGTGGATCTGTGTAAAAATATCACTGTTCGATCTTGATCGGAATCAGATTTACACACATTTATTTGCATGTTCGAAAATATGTTCCAGTTTTTCGAAAATCAGTATTCAGTATTTGTGTGTGGATCGAATATAGCCACAAGTGTTTCATTAGAAGCAAAATGAATATGCATATGGAAGTGAAGCATCTTTTCATCATCAGATTCAGATGCGATGCCCATGTATAAACATATCTATTAATAAACGGGTATCTGGGTATTTGTTAATTGTAAATCGCTCACTTGCGATTGGCAATGAGCCTAACAATTTATGAAGGCCAGACCTATTGACTCGTGATTTTTAACAATATGGTTTGCCTTTGCCCGCATTGTTTAAATGTTGTTGTCGGTTCGATACCACCATTATTTTTTGGCGACAGTTCAGGGTTGGTTAACAAGAATGTCGGGAATTATCCACTCGATCGCCGCAAGAAAACACGGAAGTAGATTTTAATTACCTCTATGGGTGGACAATTAATATAAAATAGAAATGTGGCACAGCACTGAGTCATTTATATTAATAACCGCACCGCGCATAATTATGAATATGTAATGTAATTATTTACCATATCTTTGGTTTCGTTTATCTTTTGTTTAATTATAATATGCAGCTTAGGAGAAAACTATAGGTTGCTGACCTGCTCTCGCTCCGTTTAACAAAGAAGGCCTCACCTTCAAGCCCATTTTTCGCATTTGTAAGTATGACTGGCGTTTTAGCATAACAAAGAAATTAATTTGCACCAATCAATTCCAGATGTTGTGATAACCATTGTTATCTTCAGATCAGTTTATCAGATATTATTTATTTTTTAAAAAATAGATAAATTAATTAATATACAAATAATTATTATAATTGTACATTTGACTTCATCTTTTATTAAACCATCCAATAGTTAATCGTAATTTATACAAATTACAGTCGCTGCAATACAAATTATGCAAAATAATGTATATGATTTACAGTCACTGTAGAAATATGTTAGTTTAGGTTGAGTCCGACTTTAATCGATTGGCAAACTCAACTTGCTGGATCTCCCTCCACTCTTTCTTTGGCTTCATTCGCTTCAACTGTCCGTCCCAGACCAGATCAATCAAGCCTCCCTGCTTGGCGATAACGCTCTTCACGCGGTTCGCGAAGTCAATCGCCGACTCGCCATCCTGCCTGTACATCGGGGGAAGGTACCAGACATCGCAAACTATGGCCCACGAAGTCATCATCATGTACAGATACTGCATCATCGAGTACTTCGCACTGTTCCAGAAAGCATCGCCGAATCTCGGATCGTACCTTGAAGATAAAAGAGACAATAATCAAAATTTACCCATAAACAAATAGCAGCTGTTAAAGGGCAAAGGCTCTTTTCACGAATTGGAATATTTTTATTTTTGTAAACCCCTTTGCGTACTCACTTAATGGCCACCGGGTAGATGACACCGCCCACTTCAAAGCTGCCCTTTTTGAACTGCATAACCGATGTGTTGTTAATGCAAGTTCCTTCTGGAAAGATGAGAATCGGTGGGTTGTTTGGGTCCGAAACGTGCTGCTTAAGCCGCTCAGCCACTAAGTGCCGATCCTTTGCCTCGCCACGTTCAAACCAAATGTGAGGAGATGCCCTGGCCAGAGCCCTTTGCAAAACACCCAGAAAGCCTCCATGGCGTTGACCAATCTAGAATGTCAAGGAGTGACTTATTATCTGGTTTACAAAATGCCTTTTACTACCAAAAACACAAAAAGCCAAAACATTATACATGCAATACATAAAACCATCACCAAAGCAAGCTTAAATTCGGGTTAGTACCTACACGGGCAAAAGAAAAAGCCAATTTGCAATTCAAGTTGATTTCGGAGATTTATTTGTCTAATTTCATCCCGTTAGTAACTTTTAAAGTGTTTTTTTTTTTTAGAAAATTGATCCTTTTTTTCTTATATCTAAGTACTCTCATCTGCAAATTAAAAGGTAAATCTATTTTCATTCGAGACTTAGAATTGTTTGGGATAAAACCAAGAAATAAATAAGTGTTTTAACCACTTTTTTATTTTTTGTGATTCTATTCTACTATAGGAACTAAGAAAGAAGGATGTTAAAAACGAAAGTGAGTAATTCCAAATAGTGGTTAGTATGATCAGGTTCCAAAGTTGCCTTACCAGAGAATAGGTCGAATCGCACATCAAGACCAGCACATCGATGGGGCTGGTATGATTGGCAACACAAATACCGGATGATGGGCGATTATCCTCATTGTGGTAGGTTATAACCGCCGATATTGCGCTGGACAAAATGCCGAAGCACATGCCGAGCACCTTGTGCACGAGACTGCGCTTGTAAGGCCCATCCTTCAAATATCCCACTGCAGCCGTACAAACTGTTAACCACACTACCTAAGATTGCACAAAACGAGAATGGGAACAGTGAGGGAAATCAATTATATGGAGCTTCAGCATTAGCTTAGTAGGTCGGGTCACTGAAAATCATTTAAAAGGGGCTTGTAGCAGACATCTTTATATTCGGCTTCTTGACTCACATTTGGCACTGCTTTAAGGACAGCCAATTAAAGCCCGACCTATGTGAGTTCCTTGCATCTTCTGAAAATAGAGTGTTATCCCAGTCCTTTAAAAAATTAACTTCTGAGGTGTTTTCTTGACTGTCTCTATAGAATCTAAAGATCATTTTCCGCCAAGCCCACCCCGCAAACAAAATTCACCGGGGAAACTACAAAAATACAGCTGATTCTACTTGTCAGACGTAATATAGAAAGGTAAGAAGTACACGAGTAACCGTTGAAGCAATAAAGTAATAAATAAATTGATTTGATAGCCATGACGCTTATCTTACCTGATTCGCGTTCTTGGATACTCGCACGCTGAATAACAAACTAAAAATCAGCCAAACTTTACATTACAAACAAACATTTAGGCAAGGACAAAAACAAAAGCCAATATTGCAACATAGACATTAACGACATTTAAAACTGAATCTTTAAATTAATTCATGCATGCATTCTCGAATAGACTATTTTAGCCTGAACTAGAAATAGAAAAGTCTTATCAAGTTGTTATAAAATAATTCGTGTCGGCGAGGTTGACCAAAAGTTTTCAATGCTTGTAGGTATGTTAATATGCCTCGGGTCTAAACTCCATGTATACAAAGATAATGGCTTTCGGCCAACGCATATACAATGGAACTCTTTAATAACATGGCTCAAATGAAAACTAATAAAACCGTTGAACAATATATCTGCAGATACTAGATTGCTAGCAATAGTTAAAAAACCATTAACTACTATAACATTAGATAGATTTTATGTTCCTACTTGTATACTTATGTTTTTAGCCAAAGGTTTTAGTATTTATATATAATACATTCAAAAATATGACATTTCGGGTGTTACATGCATGAATTTTTAACATAATAGGAAACCAGTTTCAAGTGTAGATTTAAGATAAAATTTCTTTCTCACCAAAGAATAGGTACAATCGGTCGATAATATTGCCACATCCAAGGGAGAAGTGTGGTTGGCTACACAGAACCCAGAAATTGTGGGCTTATATTGTTTATTGTGGAACTTGATAAAAGAAGACATAGAACTGGAAATAAGGCGGAACGTAATTTTGAATGACAAGCTCGCTAAATAAAGCCGTACAAATCGAAAAGGTAAACAAGCCACAATGGAGTTTGATAAAACTGCAAATAAAACCTAGGAATTAAATAATATTTATTAGAGAAGTATTAAACAATAAGACGGACACAAAACAGAAACAAATAATTTGGTATTTTCAAAAATATCAGTTAACAAAATTTGTTAAAACAAGGAAAATATTAATTAATTAACATAGTAAATAATTAATCAAAAGAATTTTTGTTAGATCACTATTTTAAAAATTGCTATCTACATGGTCGAGACTGAAGAACTAATGTAAACGTTAGTACAAGCACTATAAATATAAAAACCGCGATTTATGGCCGTCTGACTATCCTATGATTTCCCTCATTAATTCGACTTATTTAAATAATTGAAGAAACCTTTTAATTTCCTGGTAAATATATTGCAACCAGTTTCATTCCGTTTGGTCACTTTTTTTACATACACTGTAATAAAACTACTTGTCTGCCAAATTCCTATGCATGATTATTATTGACGAAGATACTCTTGGGGCAATTATTCGCATGCATGGGAATCCAGACAAGTCGGCAAGTTGGTGGTAAGGCCACTTAATCAACTGATTATACTCACACCAACAAAGCAGACCAGCACTCGAAGTGGCATTAGGATTACGTATCGAATGAAGAAGCCAAACACCCAGATGGATGTTATTTTCCAGGAAATGAATTCATAGTGCCTATTGGTGCGTGTAAGCATGTTCCAGCTCTTCAGCTCCTCTGCCTCGAAACGCGATGTTACATCGTCCTCGATTATGGCTTCTACGCCTGACTTCACGTAGTCCAAACATTTCTCAAAATCGAAATTGATTTCATCCTGAAAGCCAAAATAATGCAATAATAATAGTGTCCCATGAAAAGTATAAACTCTATTACCTTTTCGGAGGAAACTGATTTCTCGGGCGCAGGCTCTTGTGCTTGGGGCAGCAGGACTGCATCTCTGGTAATCAAGGTAGCTCCGTTGGTACCTTCTTTGGAATCGGCATCGTCCACTAATTGCACTCCCTGTGTATCGTCAGTCTTGGGATTATGAACGGAAAAGTGGTTTTCTTTGGATGCTGTCTCTATACTGACTCGACCGTACTGAAAATGGAGGAACATATGGTTAGTTATTACCAAGTTACTTTGGAGGATTATACATATATAGATAAGAATATTATAACCCTAATCAGGGGCGATAATGGCTGGATGATTACATGTGCCCAAAAAGTGTTTAATATGTACATACTTAAAATACTTTAGGTAGACAGATTGATTAGGGATAGTTCAAGAATTTTTAATCTTCTGGCAAATAACATATTCGCGAGTAAGTTTGTGGTATAGTAAATGCGTATGACAGACATACGCTTGTATTCCAGACCTGACTATATTTATGGACTTTGGAATATCTTAACTATTCGTAGCACAACACCTTTTGTAAAGCAGCCACTGCACAAAAATATCGCTATGCGTTTCTTATTTATTTATAATTTAACAAAAACAATATTTACCTCGAATATCCTTAAGAGAAGGTTCACATACGCTTTTCGGACGCCGATTGATTTGTTTATGGCGGAAATAAATATCAAAAATGAAAGGAAGCCCCCAATGGGGATCCAGAATATGTCCAGTATCGCGCTTATCATTTTACATTCGGTTCATGGGACATCAGTTATTGTCAAGAGCAAAATGCTTCCGAATTGTGTCGTGCCAATATATACAATGTTAAAATTATTTTTTTTGCTGTAGAGGAAACTAGAGATGGGCATTGGCTATGTTGAAAACCTGTCTCGTGCCCTGAAAACCTGGCCCGTGCTCATCTCTAGCGGGAACGGAAGAAAACGGGAGTGTTTGAAACCCAATAAAAGCGGAATGGGTTGTTCCATTACAGACTGTTCCACCGAAACGGAAACAAAGCTACACGGATAAAAATTTGTATAATTAACATTTCATAATTTATTATCACTTCACCTACCAAAGGAAAAATATTTATTTTAAATAGATGGCTTGAATATATTTTCAACAAATGTTTCAGACATACGGTTATTTAAGTACCAAGATAAAAAAGGCTTCAATGTCACATTGTTGGAATTGATAATAAGACTTATACATATTATACATTTTGTGATTTTATCGTATTTTAAAACAAAAAATATATTACGTTAGTAAACTACGTAGAAGTCTGATAATATAATTTTAAAAATTTAAAAGACACAAAATATATATTTAAATAAAAACACCTTAAACACAAAAATATCCATATATAAAAGTTAAAAGTTAAAAGGATGTTTATCAGTCGTCGAATTTATCCAGTAACACAAATTTAAAATTTCTGGAAAGTTACAAGGTCACACTGATAACTCCAGCCAGCAATCAGCCTATGCGAAATACGACAACTAATCGAAAAGAGTTTGAGGAATACCCCTGACATTCCGCAGGTGCAGCCACGAAACCGATAACAGGGGAACGCTGGAATCGGTATAGGCAAGTGGATGGTGTTCCCAAGTGTGTTTGTTTTATGTTGGCAGTTCCGTAATTATTATTATTACTATTATTTATTGCAACGAAGTTTAGTTTTTAACACCTTAATGTTATAGTTTCGCGTAGCGTAACGCGATGGAGTGATATGTATATGAACGAACATATATGTGCGCGTGCCTAATCGCTAAGATAATTCTATGTAGTTTTCATTTGTATACAATAAGTGCCTTTTATATGTTAACGACGATGTCAGCCAGCAGCAATACAAACAGCCTGATCGAGAAGGAGATCGACGACGAGGACATGCTGTCGCCGATCAAGTCCAACAATCTAGTGGTGCGGGTCAACCAGGACACGGACGACAACCTGCAGGCGCTGTTCGACAGCGTCCTGAATCCAGGGGACGCCAAGCGCCCGCTGCAGCTGCCCCTGCGCATGCGGAAGCTGCCCAACTCGTTCTTCACGCCCCCGGCGCCCTCGCACTCGCGGGCCAATAGCGCAGACTCTACCTATGACGCGGGATCCCAATCGAACATCAGCAACAAGTCGGTGGTCCAGGTGCAGCAGCCAGGCGGCCCAGATGGCCAGTCGTCCATCGCCGCCATCCCACAGATCCAGCCATCTCCGCAGCACAGCCGCCTGGCGATACATCACTCCCGTGCCCGCAGCAGCCCCGCCTCGCTGCAGCAGAACTACAATGTGCGCGCCCGGAGCGATGCAGCCAACAACCCAAATGCCAATCCGAGCAGCCAACAGCCCACCGCTGGGCCCACTTTCCCCGAGAACAGTGCCCAAGAGTTCCCAAGCGGCGCCCCGGCTAGCTCCATAGATCTGGACGCCATGAACACGTGCATGTCGCAGGACATACCCATGTCCATGCAGACCGTCCACAAGAAGCAGCGCTCCTACGACGTGGTAAGCCCTATTCAGTTGCAGCGCCAACTGGGCGCCTTGCCACCAGGGTGGGAGCAGGCCAAGACCAACGACGGTCAGATCTACTACTTGAAGTGAGTATTCAGAGAAATTTTTAACTAAATGTATAAGTTCAACTTTATAGTTATGTGTTTTATTAATAATAATTAATATCATATGGTATTAACCCACAAAACTCCTCTTAACGATGTAAAAAATGTCGTGACGATAGATCCCTCAACATTCAAAATTTCTGATACCATATTTTTGGAGGAAAAATTATTATGTTTTTATGCAAATTTATTTTAATTTGGCCGCACCAAAATATTTTCGGTTTTTACCTTTATAGATATTTTCTCTTTCGCACACCGTCAGTGCGATTCGTCACTATGTGGACTTCCGTCCACTATGATAAGAAATAAGTATGTTCATATATCCCATCTTAGTTTAGTATTTTAAAGTATTTCAAAACTTTGAGAATTCTTGATATGGGGAAGGTAACAACGTAAATGTAATAATAATAGTGTGTAAAAATAGGTTTCACCAAATTGGTACAACCTCAAAGATTCTTTCTTTTAATCAATATTAAAAGAAATACCTAATTTTAATTTTTATTAAGACATTGAAATAAGTAAATTGTTTTTCATGAATGCTACAGAAATCTGTAGATGTTTATTTTCATAATTAATTATTATAAAGATTATTATTTTAAACAAAAAACATCTTCACAATGTATTTTTTATTTTCAGTCATACTACAAAATCTACGCAGTGGGAGGATCCCAGAATTCAATATCGCCAACAACAGCAAATTTTAATGGCCGAGCGAATAAAGCAAAATGGTAGGTTTTCTTGTTATTTCGTGCATTAGATAAGTACATCGTTAACTGCCTGTGGCTGCGTTTCATTTTAACCCATCTATATCATCCGTTAGAGATCTAATTAATGCTCTAGGCTAGGCAGGGATAAATAGGCTCTAACTCATTTAATTTAACGCATGAATAGCTTAAACACCAAACTCAGGGAATGCATTTAATTTATTGAAATCCATAAACAGACGATTTTGGAATTGGGTTATTTTGGCATTGGGGAATAGGAGGTTAAAGTTAAATTTAATTTCCCTAAATTGATTTGTGCTGCATGCTGTTTGCAAGTGCCTCTCAGTTATCATCCGCTTACACTGCAGCATTACGTTTTAGACCTATTTTAATTTGTTTTTATTTACTTTGGTTTGTAATTCATTGTTTTTGTTCGATAGATGTTTTGCAAACTACAAAACAAACTACCACATCGACCATTGCTAACAATATGGGTCCACTGCCGGATGGTTGGGAGCAGGCAGTTACCGAGTCCGGAGATCTTTACTTTATAAATCACATTGATCGAACGACTTCATGGAATGATCCCAGAATGCGTAAGTCTCGTTCCAATACCCCAACTACCGTAAGACAACGAGACACAGAGATATCGCTAGATAACACTTGAGTGCGCAGTGGGCGGGGGGCGGATCACGTAATTCCCATGGCATCTCTGCTTTCACTATAGTACTGATCTTGAGATAGAGGCTGAACACTCCTTATCTTACTCACGCCTTTATTAATATCTCTTATTACCGTATATCTTTGCAGAATCAGGGCTTAGCGTCCTCGACTGCCCAGATAACTTAGTGTCTTCCCTCCAGGTGAGCATTCATAAAGCCTCCATTTGGATTTCGGAGTTTTACAACTTTTCTATTTTCAGATTGAGGATAATCTTTGCAGTAACTTGTTCAATGACGCACAGGCCATTGTAAATCCACCGTCTTCCCACAAACCTGACGATTTGGAATGGTATAAAATTAATTAATTCAAATGTATACATCTGTATTAGACCTAAAAGTTTTATATTTTGTATTATTCTAAATTAAATATTTTTCAAATTTTATAGTATTTCTTTACATCTGTACATATTATTGAAGTTTGTTCATTCATTAATCTGTTTGTGGTTTCAAATGTTTGTGGTCTCAAACAAACTATCATTGGTTCATTATCAACGTTGAATGAACTAATACCGGCAAAGAAAAAAAATTTCAGATGACTTTCGATCGCTAAAGGGAGAGTTCAGGTGGACTGAAGGTGTGGTCAGCAGCGATGACTCATTAAAAAAAACGCATGCCCATCGACTTTTGTAAAGTGGGAGAGAACGAAGAAAATAATTGTTTCGTAATAAGAACATTAACTATCAATATAAAAAAATAAAAATAGTTGCTCGATACTCGGTCTCTTCGTACCATTCCCATCTAAGCATTGTGCAGCTATCAACTTTATTACAACATATTTTTTAGGCCCTACATAAAACTTCATCCGATCATCCGTACTATTAATGTTTATTAAAACTGGTTTATGACTCATTATTTCAAAGCTCTCTCCAAAAACCTCATATATTTTTTTTATATTTCAAGTAGTCATCAAACACTTTTTAGCTCATTTTAATAAATGATAAGAAGCTGTTTTCTTATTTTGTACTGGGCCGTGAATCAGAATTCCAAATCTTTCCAATTAATTTGAGTTATTCATTTTGTTGTCTAAACAATTAAAAGACCTGCATAGTTTCGTTATCTATTAAATATTAGTAATTTTATTTTTTAACTATAATAATCTTACAATTTTACAAAATTTCTATAAAAGCGTACAACAACAGTAATTTTTTTTTTGCCGATTTTCTTGCGTCAAGTTCATCTCTCGAACGATGGTGGCGAATACTTCGTTAACGTTTATTCGATCCTTTGCTGATGCTTCAATAAATGGACAGTCCCACAGTTGTGCCAAGGCGTTACCTTCGAAGAAAAAATAGTAAAAAACGTCACCATGAGTAAACTAAGTATTTTTATATTTCAGAGGGGTTCATTTATATGAATGTCTTTAAAGGTCTTTTAGTCTATCTTCCCCAAACAAAGACGCTTACCTTCAGCGGTGGATACCTCTCTTTGGCAATCTAAATCGAATTTGTTTGCGACTAGTAGGATGGGTGCTGGCTGACTTCCTTTAACTCGAGTGATCACATTTTTCATACTAGAAATATCCTGTGGAATAGAGCAAAAACATTAATAAGCATTTGAATATTTGAAATCTTGTCAGAAATAGTTTATAAAGAAAACACAAAAGGCCAAAACGTCTTGCAACTTTCCATACCTGAAATGTTTGATGGTTCGTAAGTGAATACATTACAATAAAACCATGTCCATTTTTGATATAGAGATCTCTCATGGATGCAAATTGCTCTGTTCCCGCAGTATCCAATATTTCCAAAACACATGGCGAGCTGTCCACCTGAAGATAACAAATTAAATTTATCAGTAAAATTGTATTAGGGGCGATGAACTTAAAAAGGGAATACTTGGTGTGGTTTTGAATAAACAGTCATCCTCTTAACTTGGGACGGATTAATCCAAATAGTTACTTACTTTTAAGGGGTAAGTCAATAGGTTTATTTTTTCCGTAAGTAAAGCTGCAGTATTAGGGGTTGTACAAGTGCTTTCAGTACAATGGGGTAGTATATACGATTGTGGGCATGTGCGAATGCGGAAGAAGTGCATGCTCTTTGTCTTTTAACAACATTAGATATATTTTGTTTAGCTAAAGGCGGCTTTTATTCGCTTGCATCTCGTTTATGGAATAAAAAGCTCGTTTCTGAGATTCATGATATATCAGATATCCGATGAACTTATGTATGTGAATGTGTGCATTTGCATGTGTCACTTGCATACATGTTTACACTGGTTTGCGTATTTGCGGTCTAAGTTTTTGTAAAATTTCTAATAATATTACTAATAATGACAAATGATAAAATGAAAGAAATTAAAAAAAAAACTTTTTTTATTACTAGGCCTGATAGATATTTTACAGTACATGTTTTGAGCTAAAAAAAAATACACTGCACAGTGTAGAACGCATATTGTAACTGAGGAACAAGTTTAGCAGGCATAATGAATCGAAAACTGCATTATAGGGTGAACTCCCTATTTAAAAGACCCCACTACTATCGACACCTATGATTCATTTAAAAACTGGCTTCGCCTAATCCTTGCACCAACACCCACGCTTATGCTTAAATATGCACATTTGGATGCACAGACGCTTGTGAGTTTATGAATTACATACTTTACAAATTACATACTCCTATGTAATACATCTACATAAGCACAAATACTTGGTCACATTTCGCACCTACAAGAACATACTATATGTGCATATATACAATTAATCGCCCATTATATGTATCCACATATATATGCATACATATGTCTGTATGTGCCTGTAAGCACAGACGTTAATATGTATATGCGTGATTACGCTTAGTACATACATATATGTAGATATGTGCGTGTGTCTGCGTCGGTTTGTAAATTGATTATGTCTGCCCGATTCGATATCACCCATATGAACTGTATACGTACCTCAATTTCCTTGCGGTAGAAGTCCTCAATTGTCGGATCATACTTTTCAATAAAGCATCCTGAGACAAATTGCACCGTGAGGGCCGATTTACCAACTCCCCCAGACCCGAGCACAACAACTTTAAATTCGCGCATTGTTAAGTCACTTTTTTTGTGTTATTCGATGCGTGCAATACAGATGCGAATGTGTGTTCTATATGTGTTTATATTTAACACTAATTATGTATATGTATTTCAACTTAAAACCGTTTACAAAGCAAAATATTATGTATGGATTGACATTGCGTTTCAATGCATGTAATGCACAAGTTCGATTGCAAGACTGCGGTCTACTGGTTCATCGTCCTTAGCAGGAATTCGTTTTGCATTTTTTTGAACACATTATATTGTAAAATATAATAATCAAATGATAATTGATAAATGATGACACTGACACTTATGGAAAATGGAACGATGCATTGGTATAGAGGAAATGAAATAATGGTTTTAGAACAAAAATGTTAGGGGCAGATACACACGACAATTTCCCGAGTAATCGATGGGAATGTAATCGAACAGTGGTAATGAAATACATTTAGTAACACGTCCGAATTTGTTGGAACACCTTTAATTTCTGGGAAATAACAAAAAAATAATATATTTCCATATTCTCATAGTTAACCATTATGATAAACTAACTACAGTAACTAATAGATTTTTTACCCCCGGTTTCAATTATTAATTTGTTTAAAATGCTTCTTCACGCTAAAACAAACTTAACAATATGGTCAACATATTTATAATCATATATCTAAACATATTTCATGAACATTCTGAAATATCTTATGATTTTGCGTTATTATATAAATCGAAATTTGAAATCAAGTTGATATTAATTATTTTATAAGCCGTTACATAGCTTTATCTTCATACAAATAGTCTTATGAAAAACAAATCTGCATGGTTGATTACTAAAAAAAAAAAGATTATTCAAATTTTGCTTCTATTTGAAAAGTAGTCATGAGTATATATACAGAAGACAAATTAGTTCAGTATTTTACTTTTGATGACACTCAAAAATTACATAAATTTGCATTTATTCCGATAAGCAAAATACAAATTCCATGTAATATAACATATTATTTGAGAAGGTTTTTAGTTTGTTCTTCAAGACCATCTGTTCTTAAATATCATTTTTCAAAAATTTCCAACCAATCCGTTGGAATATACTTAATGAGAAAGCAACACATTCTAAAAAACAAGTAAAAAATAAGCGATCTTTAAGTTATACATTTTTATGTATAAGTTTTATATAAGAACGAAAAAAACGATAAGATTTCAAAATATATTTATATTAAAAGAATTATATATGATATATGAAGGGTAAAATAAGATGTATATAAAATGTAATATCAAAATATTTTTATTAAATACTTGAGTGGAAAGTTAAAATTGTATTAAGCTAAGAGCAATCATCTAGTGGAACATTCCGTTTATCCACAAAAATAGGTAATATAAATCGCATTGAAAGACTTCTTATCTTATTAATGGCTTAATCCAATTTTTTCAAAGATTATAAGGTTCGACTCTTATGCAGAAAGCAGTAATCGAGTAATCAGTTTCGGAGGGCCACTTTATTTATTTTAATATTGTTATAATTAGGTTTTCCGTTTCTTTACCATCATTCCAAAAACATCGGCTTGCTTACTCATCAACGTATCGCCAATTGTCCACCTCCAAGACTTCTTTCTTTCCGGTGTGGCTCGTTGAACAGATCGGACGAAATGGTGGGAAATCAATATAATTGTTTGGAATCATTAAATATTCTGCAAATATAAAAATTGTTTAACATCCTCAATATCTTTTTTTACTAGGCGGCACACAAGTCGTTCAGAATAAAGCAGAAGCTGGCTAAAAAGCTGAAGCAGAACAGATCGGTTCCCCAATGGGTTCGCCTACGTACTGGCAACACAATCCGGTAAGATTATTTAAATATCGATTTTCTTTATAGTTAAATTCAGTGAACATTAGAATTTGTGTTTGTTTAAGTGGATCAAAGTTTGGCAAGTGCAGACGTTAAAAATTATACAATAAGAAATTTTAGTATTATGTGTGAGATTTAAGCACTACAGGCGTCAAAACAAAGTTTCGCTAATTCGTAAATAACTTTGATTAACTTAAACTTTGTGCCCTTTGACATCCCATAATTTACATTTTAGTCAAATGGTTGACCTTACCTCTAAAATACTGTCTAGAAAAATTGTACTAACTTTTCCCCATCTGTTTTTCTTTTTTAGCTACAACGCTAAGCGTCGTCACTGGAGGCGTACCAAGTTGAAGCTGTAAGCTGTTGATTCCAGAAGCTCCGCAATTTGTTGGAATGCTTAAGACCTTTTCAAAAATATAAAATAAATTCGTTTAAAATTTTCGGATTAAATATCCCGTTTTTTTTAATACGTTGGGTTTCAGCGGCGATAAGGATAAGGATCTATGGTGACAGAAATTAGTAAAGAACTTTACTAAAGCATCCGTCCACATAAAATACTGGAAACTTCCTTGCTAAGAATGGATCTTGCCTATAAAAAATGTACTGAAAAGGATTTTCGTAAATCAAACGTAAGGTTCAAATTTTACGATAGCTGCAAAAGTTTAAATGAGACCGATTTAACATGTAGGATCTATTAACTGATCATGGATCAGTTTTGCATGTATTTTCAAATTTCCACTGTGAGCATCTTATGCTTAAGCTTTGAATTGTTTAATCTAATAAGTAGATAACTTTTCCGCTTGATAAGCTCCTAATACGTCTTATCTATAAGCCCATTGGCAGCACGTCAGCTCCAAGTAAAATACTTTCCAGTTGGGTCAATTATTACAGACTGTAACGCGTACAATTTATTAATTCTGGATTAAAAACTGTTTATTCCGCGGGAACTTCAATAGAGCCCTCGTTAAGTTCGTCAATAACATCATGAGGGTGCTTTCCGTCAACGGTGCAGCCGACGCTCTGAGCAGTACCCAAAACTTCCTTGCAGGTTCCCTTCAGTTCGCGGGCCATGGACCTGGGCCTCATCACTCGGGCGATGGCCAGAATATCATCGAAAGCAATGTTGCCACTGTGCTTGACTAAAAATGGAAGAAAAATTGTTCGTTAATTAAGTGACCAGCCATGAAGATATTCTCAGTGCATTTGGGTTATCCATGGAACCAGAACATTGTTTATGTCTAGTATAAAATTCAGATGCACTTGGAATCCCACAAATTCCGGGTAATACTTACTGTTCTTCTGCTTCTTGCGGTCACGTGGGGGTTCCTTCAGAGCCTTGATGATCAGAGAGGCAGCGGAGGGAACCACGGAGATGGCAGCCTGTCGGTTCTGGATGGTCAGGCAGACGGTGATCTTCAGACCCTTCCAGTCGGAGGTGGCCTTGGCGATGTCATCTCCAATTTTTTTAGGCGACTGTGAAAATTACACCAGTCAGCTCAAAATGGGGCTCAGGTAAACAAACAGATTTTTATGCTTACCAGACCGAGGGGACCGATCTTGGGGGCCAGGGAAGATGTGGCTCCGACTTCTCCGCCCACGCAACGCAGGTACACTGTAATAAAGAAAACAATACGTTTTTATAGGCATATACTTATTTTTTTATTATTGTCCATTTGAAGCATAACTCTTCATATCAACAATGGAAAACTTACCCAATTTAACTTCCGTGGGGTCGAATTTGGGAGGCATTGTGGTATCTCGGCTTGAACAGTCGCTGAAAGGTAAAGATTACATTAGTTTTCGCCGATTTTTTAAAAGACATTTTGGGCTCTGTACTGTACCGCTAAAAGACACACAGAAAAAGAAAGAAGAAGCTTATCGATTTCCGGCACGAGTGTATGAATGTTACTTATCGCAAGGAGCTATCGAAATAAAAAGTATATTAAATGAAACGTGGAATTGAAACGAGTTCAAGCAATACGATATATGGCACAGACATTTATTTTAATATATTATTTTTATTGGTTTTACCCTGTAAACAATAGATATGACTTTTAAATTATAAATAAAATCTGTGAAAATGATTAGTCAATTCAAATTTTGATGCAATCCCTTGTGGCCAATTTACGTGACTGTATATCGATTGTACATATATCATACCGATTTTAAAAACTATCGTTTGGTTTTGTTGGACCCACAAAATATTTGCACTTTTGTTGTGTTTTTCCTTTTTTAGCAGCTCTGCAATATTGGCATTTAACATTTGACAAATAGATTTAGTGTTCGTATGTATGTGTAAGTCATTTCTGACATCACACATTACAACAATAACAATTGGTATACATAAGTATGAATCAATAAATTGGTCCTGTTTGATTCACCATTTTCAAAAATACTTTATTTTTATAAATTGTGTACATACATATAATGCAAAACCTACATATGAATGAACCCTTCCCAAACCGGTAGCATCAGACTGGTCTGCGAAATAAAAAAAAAATAGCGTCCCACGGCGGATATTTTTATCTTTATCAACCGCCACTACTAAATAAAAAGCGGATCAAAATTTTACGGATGACGTTTAGGTAAAAAATTTTATTGGCAATCGTGTATCTTGTTACTCAGTTATTCAAACATGGATGCTTCGAGTTTCTGTTATATTTATTACAATCGTTAGAACCAGATTTAAGATGTAGAGCCAACTAGCCTATACATTTGTTTCAGATGTAAATGCAACAGAAATTTGCAGCGACACATTTTGCTTATTTGTCCAGAGCGGAATTGGTCTTAATTGCGATTACACACTCTTCTCCGCACGCCTTAAGAACGGTGCACTGTAAACACATAGATGGGAATAATTAATGCCTGGTGCAGTAATAAAATGACGAAAAAACTTACAAGCAAGTCTTTGCCATTATCAAAATCTGAACGCAATGTGTCGCCCAATTCACCTTCTGGAACCTTCAAGTCTTCACGCAAATCTCCGCCTTCGTTCATCATGGTAAGGAAGCCATCATCACTTATAGCTATCAACTGAAGGTCTTCCCTTTTAACATGGGGCACATCCATGTTATGAGTAGATGGGCAAATATCTTCATATCTGGAATAATGATAAAGTAATGAAAGTATATAAGTTAATTTCGTAGTCTTTTTGCATAATTAAAGCCGTATACTAAATAGCGTCGCACGGGTAAATTCTACTTTTCCTACATAAATTATTGATACTTTCAGTCCAAGATAAGATTACTTGCGAATATTTTTCGTTGATTATATTCGAGAGCACGGCGATGCTTCCTTTGTGTTAACTGCCAGATTACTCACTTCTTGTTGGAGAAAATGTCAATGCCGACCATGTGAACCTTGGCGTGTCCGTGCTTTCCAGTCTTTGAAGTAGACATCTCGACAATCTTGCATGGCCGAGACTTCAACATGACGAATCCGTTTTTGCGCAATGCTGAACATTGCATGGGATAGGTCGTCGATGCGCCGGAATCTGCAACATCAAAGTGATCGTCCAAATCTGCCATATCTGCCACAAAACAAGAAATTAATTGGATTAATTATTTGGTAATTAATTACAAGTTATTTGTTGTATTCACTCAAAAAGGGATCCAGTATTAAAAGCACATATAGTTACAGACAGATACGATATGTAAATACAATGAGTGCTTGCCGAAAATATGCATGCATGTATGTACATCGGCAGGCACGGCACCCATATGTATGTATTCAAAATGTTGTATGCCAAATGCACACCCAAGCACTTTAAAATGTTCAAACATTTAAATTGGCAAAGTCATTCATATATGGCACTCGAAAGTTGTGTACTGCAGATTTGTATGTATATGTATGTATGTAAATACTTTCTTTCGCACATAATGGAATGTGTGGTGGCGACTGGAGGTTAATTTTAGTTCGGGCTTAATTTGTAACTGTTTGACCGAGCTCCGAGTACAAAAAATTATTTTCATAGATTTCCGGACGAATTTGCAATTTTTGAATCTGCAAAAATGCGAAATTACTAACCTACTTGCAAAGTCCAGTGACTGTTCCAACCGAAGATGTAAAATGAAAGAACCCTGCTATCGAATCAAACCCACGTTTTGTTTCCGGTTAACAATAAGAGCGAAGCAGGAATGCAACTTAGCACTCGGAATATTCATCGCTTTCCACAGTCACTAAATTTAGGAACTGTGGAATCGGCACACGAAAAATTAATAAAATCATTATAATATTACCTATGTAAGTATTCAAATTGTTAATATTTATACTTAATAAGGAAACAATAGCTCACATTTTCTACAGCTGACTTATATTTTAAGAAACTATAGCATCGAAAATGAATTCAAAATCTTGCTAATTCGAATCTGCCCTGCCAACTCTGCCTGTATTCCCCAGCTTGCAAAAACAAATTTGGCTTGCCAAATTAGCCTGTATTCGCCATGTTATTAAATAAAACACATTTTTAATGGTACTTAATTATGTGTTTCAGGATATAAATAATATTTAATATTTCTTTGTTAATTTACACAAGATACATGAATAACTTTCAGAATATTTGTATTTATTGCTGATTTACTTTTTTAAAATATACTTCAATGGGCAGGGACGGTATGAAATTATCGTTCTCCAAAAGGTTAGTTTTTCTGGCGCTGTGCTGCTTTGACTTTACTTTTATCATTGACTGCCTCATCTTCATATTGCCACTGGAAATAGTCATAATTGCGGATTCCGTTACTAAGGCGGATTTTTCTTCTGTTATTCCGTCGGCGCGAGACTTCGCCACGGCGTGATTTATTGGTTTCGTTGAGTTTCGAACAATTCCGTTTTCATCGGCATTGGTCGATTTTCTCGAGCTTGTTGTTGCTCTGCGTTTAAACTTATTTATCGATTCATTGTCGATTGTTGTGTTTTTTGTTGGTTCAGGTGAAGCAGTAGAATTGAAGTGTTTGCGTCTTTGGTAAATTCTTTTCGACTTTTTATGTTCCAACTTAACATTAATGGATTTTGTCGAATTTCGCGTTATTTGAATCGGAACCTTTTTAGTTGATGACAAGACTCGTAGTTTTCTAAATTTCCGATTGACATTTGTCCTTCTTGTTACGGGCGTGGGGGCTGTAGTAGAATCGGGAAATGTGGTGTTGCTATCGATAACAACTGTGCTTGATGTGGTTAAATTTTGAATGTTCTTTGGAGTTTCTTTTGTGGTAACGAGATTTTTTAGATGCAGCTTTAACAATTTCAACTTAGTTTCAATATTTGACGAAAAGTTTTTAGTAGCTTTCATAGATTTCAATCTGTGTTTGAAGGACTGTGTTGTAACATTTGTTGTGGAATAATTATTTTGTATGGGTTGTGGAGTGGTCCAACTCGGAATATTTTCGAAAAGCGTTGATTCCGTTGATGTTGTTGTTGCGGTAGATGAAGTGGTTGAACTAATCAAATTTGGTCTAGTGGTATATTCGATATCGAATAAAGTGGTTTTAAATGGAAGAACAGATTTCGTTGTTGTTGTTGTTGTTGTGGTAGTTGGAATTGGCTGAGTAGAATGCTCAAAACGTTCTGTGAATAAGCCTTGGGGAACTTCTGTGGTAAATACTTGGAGACTGGGACGAAATTCATGTTGCTCTTGTGTAGGGGATTTACTGAACTTGGATGCCGAATGGGGTAGAATAACATCGTCCAGGGTGAAATAGGTGTGAGCAACATAATTAAAGAATGGCAGGGTAGTTGATGTAGTAGCAGGCAATTCACTGGTCATACTGTGCGAGCTATATTGGTCTTTTGCAAAGCCTTGAATTGAGTTTTTGAAGCAGTTTTCTGTGCACTTTTTCCAGATATCATTGGAGTAGTCGGACTGGTTCCACTGATTCGCAACGCCCATTACACGTTCTGCGTTCGAAAGCGTTCTAGCGGTTAGCGGTACAAACGCGTTAACGGAAGAATGTGTTTTGAAATCCACTGGAGGGCTTACTGGACCTGTACTATACTCGATTGTATTAACCGGGGCAGCCACGTAATCCACTGTGGTTGTCGGCGTTGATGTTGTCTTGAATCCATGAAAATTATTGAAGTCCCTAAAGACGCTCCTGAAAAATATGGTTAATAAAAGACAAAGAGACCAATATAGAAAATATACCTTTTTGAATTGGCATAGGCTTCGTGATATTGAGCAGAGGAGTGAACGTATCTTGGCAGCATATGGACATTGCGCATATAGTTTTTTAGTCTCATTTTTCCTACCAAAACCGGAGTCCTGGTGTTGTACCAATAAAATTTTCGCATAGCGCTTGGGTGTTGTCTATATAAAACAATTGCAGGATGATCCACAGACCACATCTAAAAATGGATTTAATTTGCACACTTTCGCTTTTTTAAAGAGCTAATAATATTTACCTGTCGTTTTGGTCTCATATAAGTAGAAGATGCCCTTATATTAAGCAGTATATAAAACAGTCCTAAATAAAAATTTAAAAACTTTAATTGAGGGGTTAACTCAGACTTTAATTTTCGTACCTATTGTCATATAAATGACAATAACGCTGTTTTTCACTTTCCCCACCATATTGTACCAATACGTTTTACCGCAGACAGCTAACGACTACTAGCATTAGTTTTTCATCAAAATTATTTGCTACTTGGTTAGGAACAGGTATGTATATGTGGGTTTTTGCAGACTTTGGAGAAGGTTGTATACTTGGTTAATCATTCACACTTAAAAGAGCTTTGAGACTAAAGTAATATATAAATTTTTGTTGCTTATTAGCTTACTATTAACTCATCTCTTTAAAAACCTTGAAAAAACTGATTCTATAACTAGTATAAAAGTCCTTAAAAATCAATATTCGGCTTTTATTTCGTCTGAAGTTGCAATGTGAATGATTATAATTAAGATAGTTTTCAGATGCTGCATGAAAACCATAGCGTGTGTTCTATGGAGCATAAAAATCAACGCTTGGACAAGCTCATCTTCTCTGTTATAATTGTTGCATCTTATATGTATATAATTGCACACACTTTCAAGGGGTAAGTTAATTTTCTCAAAGAAATTTTTGCATTCTGTTTGGTATAGAGCTTGTTGATACCCATTAATGCATTAACACATTGCGTGCATATTTCGGTATAAAAAACAAGAGAGAACGCTATAGTCGGGTGCCCCGACTATCAGATACCCGTTACTCAGGTAAAGGGAGTGCGAGGGAGATGGAGATAGAAACTTTGATCACGCATAACTTTTTAACAAATGGTCCGATTTGAAAAATTTCTTCTACATTTCGATAGGTATTGATAAACACAATAAAACTGCATTTTTACTTTTCCGAAATATTTAAATTTTTAAAATCGTATATAAGCGATTGTGGGCGTTAAAGGGGGCGTGGCACCTTTTTGAAACAAACTTGCGCTGCGTAGGAACTCCTATAATCTGCATGCAAAATGCCAATCTTCTAGCTTTTATAGTTTCCGAGATCTCAGCGTTCATACGGACAGACAGACGGACAGACGGACAGACGGACAGACGGACAGACGGACAGACGGACATGGCTATATCGACTCGGCTAGTGACCCTGATCAAGAATATATATACTTTATAGGGTCGGAAACGCTTCCTTCTACCTGTTACATACTTTTGCACGAATACAATATACCCTTTTACTCTACGAGTAACGGGTATAATAATGATGGGTAAGGAATCAAAAAATTGCGTGTCTGGTTGCGACATACATATACGTATGTTAAATTATTTATATTATAAATGAATTACTTGCATGTCTAAATAAGAACTGGAACTTTAATTGATTTCAGCAATAGAAAACAAAATGTCGCGTAAAGCAGTCAAGTCTTGTATCGGCTTTTTATTATTTTTTGTTAAAAATAAAAGGTAAATTTCAGTATTATTAGTATAAGATAATTTTATACCAACAATATATAACCTACATATACTTATTATTGCAGACTATATTGGACATTTGTAATCATTGTTTCTGGATGGAGCATGATAACAATATTTATTCTTCTAAAGAATAGATATGAAACGGATTCCACGAGTATTGGAGTGTCAACTTCCTATAGTCGTTGGACGAACACCTTTCCATCGATTGGAATATGTTTATCCAAAGCTCGGATAACTAATGACTTTACGAACGCTGTTAATAAACGTTTTCATGGTGAAAATCAATCTTTCACATATATAAGAACTTTATACGATTACCTCTTTATAAACCCAAATAACTTATACCTAAAGCCAGATCATTGCAGGAAACTAAATTCCACATGTGGAGTTGATATTTTGGAGATGAGAAGAGAGGTATTGAATGGATAAATGTTTTTAAATTGTGCTTAACATATTCGATTATAGTTTTTCCCGACGTCGTGTAGGGACTTTTTGGAAAAAATTTACTTTGGTGAAAAACTACTCCCCGACTGTGAAAAAATATTTAAGTTTCATGAACTAGAAATGGGTTATTGCTTTCTTGCCAACAATTTAATGGACTAGTAAGAATAAATATTATAAAACGTTATAGACAAATTGCATATCCCTCGAAATTCTCCTAGTGAAAGTACCGAAAAAATGCCTTTGTTATATTCTTCATTGGACAAATACCGGAATCTACGATTGGTTTTAAAAAGTGGCCTAGTATTTCGCTATGATGTAAGAACCTTTAACATATTATAGTCCCGACAGTACAATTTCTTATTAATTTTTATATAGTTATATGTTCACAGTCCCGAGGATCTACCCTATTTTAATGCCATAACATATGCGATTAACGAGGAGCCTACGATACATAGTTTTAATGTCGAGGAGATTCATAATCACGATGGTGTCATTTATGAGCCAGTTTCTCAACGGCTTTGTAAATTTCCCATTGAAAGTTCTATCAAGGGACTTCCATACAGGTGAGTCTTTTGCATTTAATAAATTATTTTTTTAAAATGTTTTTTTTTTTTCAGTTTTTCTATATGCATGTCTCTTATTCGAAGTGAAATTGAGATGAAGATCTGTAACTGCACTCTATTTAGTCATAAAGATTCTAGTGAGTATGGGCCGATTTCACAATGTCATGCTAGGGTTCTTATTTGAAATCTGCAAAAGAAAGGAAACATTTCTTGTAACGCATTACTTTTTTAGGTGCAAAGAACTATTGTGGTGTCAAGGAAATATCCTGCTTGGAATCAGGTGAGTTTTAGTTTTAAGGTGTAAGAGTAACTGGTATTATTGTATAACTTCAGGAAAACTGGCAGAAAAGGTTAAGGATTATGTTGGAAATAATATCGCTTGTTTACCATCCTGCGTAGAGCAACAGATAAGCCCCGTCGGGTAAAAAAATTATTTTTGATTTTCTACATTCTTAATACCCAAAAGCTTCTAGGTCCAGAGAGAAAAGAAGTAAAATAGGCGGAACTAAGGGTCACGTAGTGGAAATCGAAATAGCATCTCCACCGGCTGCCAGATATTACAGAACTGTCACCCAGACCAAACTTGATTTAATTGGTAGATTTTATAGACTAGCCGTAACATCTTATTTATTTTTGACTTTTCAGTTGGCATTGGAAGTGTAATAGGACTCTTTTTCGGCGCATCTTTACTTAACCTTTTGGAAATAATATCATTTTTTTTCAAAAAATGTAAAACAATGTTTATAGGTTAGAATTTTAAATGTTATTAACTTTTCAATTCCGCAGCGGCTTTTACATGTCATTTTACTCCCACAAATAAAATAAATATATTCTGCAAAGACAAACGTATGGTTTTTTATTAAAATTGTGCTAAATGTGCTTAATTACTATTTTCGAATAAATCTAAATGATAGTTTGCGATTTCGTTTTCTATAAAAATATTAAGGTCACGGGAGTTATCATTCTTAACTTTATGCACAGAAGTGTTAACATTTTGTTTTTTATAACGCAGTCCAACTCTAAAAAAAAACAGTCAGACAGATTTCTTTTCCGAAAGTTTATAATGGCTTACATTCTGATTGAGGGTATATCAGGAGAGCTCCTCATTTTATCGGAGGACTTTGCTCTCAAGTAGCGGTGCTTAATATCGACACCGGAATGCTCATCCTAAAAAGATTTGGGTTTTTAGACCTTTTGACATATAAGTCCATCAATTTACTCACATCTCTCATATTGTAGGTGATAACCAAATTGTTGACGAAGCTCTCAAGAAATTCTGGATAAGCGTCTAGAACGTCCAGCAAGTCGTCTCTATGCAACTTATGGATATCGCAATATGTCAAGGCTCTAACAACTCCATTTGATTTCCCAAGCGTTGGATATATACAGGGGTTTTCGCCAAATATGTCGTTCTTGCCTTAAACGAAAATAATATTATATTTCATTCGATGGTTAGAGTAAAACATTAAAAGTAACTTACCTAGGACGATAATCATATTGCCAGCTCTTTGAATTTCTATGGATCCCCTGGCTATAAAAAACAAAGAGGTGAGGACATCTCCTCTGTGGACTAGGATATCACCAGGTGGCGCATGGGTAGTTTTAAATTTAAGGGAGAATGCTCTGAAAATAGAAAATGACTTTTACTAAGATTCGCGTAACTATGTATATTAAAACCTACCTTAGGCAACCCGGACTGGCCTCGGAAAAAGCTGCACACGTTGTTAACAACTTTCTGTTCAAGTGTAGGCAAATGTCTGCTTGTAGGCACTCAGGAAAACCTTTCAGCAAGGAGCTCATATCGATTCCGTTCGTATCTTAAAATTCAATAAATGAAGCATAGATAAAAAAGAGGAAGAGTAAGAGTATAATTAATAATATTACAGGTCCAAGCATGTTGAAAATACTCCTCCAGTCTTTGCCTGAGTGGATTTGGTATCTGTAGAAAGGGGAAAAGCTAAAGTGCATAATGTTTACAGCGTTTGGTATTCTTGATACCTGGTGGAATCGAATGAACTCCCGAACGCGTAACATTTGAGTATGATATCTTGCAGTTCCCGAGTAAAGTCTTTGTATGATCGCAGAAACATTTCCAAAAATGCTTGCATACATAAGAGCTTAAAAGAGAAATTAAAAATATCTCAAGGTAAACATATTTTTATAGTAAGTGCATATTTCGCATACATCCAACGAGCATTACGCAAATAGTAAACGCTTTTTCAGCATCAGTATTCGGTGCCACATTTCCAAAGCCAACGGATGTGAGCGACGTAAATGTAAAATATAAAGCTGTGATATAGCGTGACTACAAAAAAGGATTGTATAATTATCCGTTTTTCGTGTTAAATTAAAAGAGGAAAACCTTTATAGAGGGTCCACCAGTTCGGTTGTCAAAATAGGGTTCTTGAATATCATAGGCCAACGAATTCAGCCAACCGATGTTTTTCGCCGCAATGGACTTTTCGGCATTTCCAATTGCATACCTGTAATAAATATAAACTGTTTTTACAAGCTTAATTAATATAAGCACTTTATGTACCATATGCAGGCCAGCCAATGGGCAATCAAAATAAAAGTCGCCATCAATAATATAAGAACTGCAGCTCCATATTCCGAATAACGATCAATTTTTCTGGCCACACGAACCAGCCTTAAAAGCCGCGCGGTTTTTAAAAGTCCTATTAAAGTGGTCGTCTGGAATTACTTCAGCATTAATAACCTACTGAAAATAATTGTTACACTTACCTCATCGGTGTCACTACCAACTAAAAGCAAATCAAATGGAACAGCTGCCACAAGATCAATTAAAAACCAACCGCTTAAGTAGTGAACTGCTATACGTCCTGGATGAGATACCTATAAAATGGTTAGGTATAATATATATCTGTTCCAAATGGAGGGTTCTTAATAGTACCACTTCATCCTGTGCGTTAACAAAAGTAGTTCGAAAGTTAATTAAAATATCCACGATAAAGGTGACATCCACTGAAAATGTCTATTATATTACTTGTTTCATTATCATGTTATCACTTACCAATCAAATCAATTATAACAATTGGGTCAGAGTTTATGTATTTATTATTTCTTCTTTGGTAATCCTGTTCTCCAAGTAAAAACGCCGCCACATATGGAGTGAAAATCGCTGTATACATCACTAGGAATAATATTACCCAATCCCACACAGCTTTAAACGGCGAATAGTGTAGTAGGGTCCATTTATGATAGTAATTATTCTGTAACTTTTGATCAAGCAAAATGTTTCCCCCCAGAGAAATAATCTGTTGGAAAACCAAATAGTTAAATCAGTAAGCTATGAAGTTGATTAAAAGATTTGGATATACCATATCGTTGGGATCTTGCATCTTAGGTTCACTTTTGGACCCGAGAAGGGCTTCTTTGTCCAACATATCGTCGTATGAACTCCCCAATAAGTTTTCGCTTGCCTTTTCGGTTTGATTGTATTTTGTATTTTTAAACATGCATTCGTAGGAATTTCCTTTATGGGTTTGGAAAACATCATTATTGTTTTTACGCAATGGCTCATACGAGCAAAGCAAATCGCAATCCCGTCTAGCCAATGTCTGATAGTTCTTAATATATAGCTTCTTTTTATCACATTTAACGCATTTCTTCGACATTTTTATACTAGTGTGCTTTTTGGGTTGGCTTGTTTTAAGTTCATTTGAGACATTATTCTGCTCGAATTGATTCTCTCCTCTGCCGACTTTAATTTTTTTCAAGCATTCCTTTTTATTGTTTATTTTTAATAGTAGAGGCGAAAAAAAGCAATCTCCTGTGAACTTCGAGCCATGCCTCTCCTTAGCTTTTGTCTTTGTCTTGAGCTCAAGGGTTTCGTCATCATTAGTAGGTCTGGTCCGCAAGAATTTGTGATAGACCAGGGTGCTATGGTCTGGAACATTTTTCGGAAATCTTGATAAACTCTCCTTCTTGTCGTCGAACATACTGGCGTTTATAAGGATATCTGAAACAAAAACCTGCTTCTTTTCAATCTTATTTAGGTTGCACATAAGAGAGAAGAGTTCCCTCTCAACAAATTTATTGGATTTTGCAAGGCAATTTCGTTTAAACTCCTTTAAAGGCGGTTTCTTAGCGGTATCGTTAATATTATTGTTGGACATGTACAGCTCACATTGCTGCACTATTTTATCCAATTTTCGGATTTCGCTGAGTTCCACGCAAGATTTGTGGGACATTTTAAGTCTGCAAAATAAAAGGCGAAAAAGAGTAGCAAATTAATATCAAACACTCGCAATAAGCTAAATAGGAAGCACTTTTGATTATAACTAATCAAAAATCCGTTACAAAACACCTTTCGATCTAAAATGTTGTGCGATTGCAACCAGAAAAAATGTCGACTTCTTACCTAATGCACTTTTATTTACTTTGCGAATCAAAACTGAACAGGTATGGCATACACATAAAAAAATTGGACTTTCCTAAAATTTTAGTTAATAAATGTGCCACTTTTGAATTTATTTCTTTTCAGTTAAGGTACAATATAATCATAAGCTACATAAATTCATTTTAAATAAATAAATTTTAAATAAAATAAATTAATTATTATTTGTTTTCAGCGTATTCAAGTCATATTATTTAGAAATGTTCAGACATGCGTACTTCGTCACCAACTAAAATTTTGAATCCACCAAAATTTCCGAATCATTGTTAATGCACTTGCAGCATTCGGTCACACTACTTTTAAATGTAAACAATTGATTTTTCCTACAAAACAAAAGTTAACGAAAATGTCTGGAGTTGCTGCTAAAAAGATTGCCGAGGCGGAGAACTTGGTGAAACAGGCTGAGAAAAGGTAATAATAAATATATTGTCATAAGGGGAACACCTAGAAATACAACCAAATTATCTTTACAGCTTGAAATTGTCAATGTTGAAATGGGTACCTGATTACGATAGCGCTGCCGATGAGTATTCCAAAGCTGGTAAGTATTAAAAAATCGGTGTGACTAATGTTTCAGAAAATATTATTTATATTACACAATTATAACGTAAATTATAAAATAAGTAAAACCTTTTCTTTTTGCTTAACAATTTTCATTAAAAATATCTTGGTTTTTGTGTATACGTGGTTGATGTACACAGTGCATCGCAAATGTACATATTAGAATTTGTTAAAAAACAAATTTTTATATATTTTATATAATATTAATCTTATAAATATGATTTGTTCTTTTGTATCTCCTTAAAATTTATTTATTTACTTTATCATTTGCAGCTACTGCCTATCGAATAGCCAAAAGTTACGATAAGAGCAAGGATTGTTTTTTGAAGTCTATTGACTGCTACAAAAACAACAAGTCCTGGTTCCATGCAGCAAAATCATACGAACAGGTAAGCAAACTATATATAAAAGCTATGTATAACTCCCCAACATGTAATGTATCTTTTAGATTATTTTGTTGTCTAAGGATGCTGATAAACTTCACGAGGTTGAGGAATACGCCAACAAGGCTGCAAATTTGTATCAACAACATGGATCTCCGGAAGCAGCAGCTTCAGCATTGGATAAAGCCGCAAAATTAACCGAATCTAAACATCCCGACATGGCGTTAAGGTTCTACCAACATGCCCTTGAAGTTATAATGGTTTGTAGTCACCTTTAACTCCTCTTATGATCTGTTTTTTTTGTTACATATACATATATGTACATTAACTATTTCGCACAGATTGAGGATTCCGTCCGTCAAGCAGCTGAAATTGCATCTAAAGTTTCAAGAATATTGGTTAAGCTAGGAAGGTAAGGTTTCAACTCACACTATTAATATTCATTTACTATTATTATATTATTAATTCAGGTACGAAGAAGCCACAAACGCTCTCAAAAAAGAGATAAGCTTAAATCAACAGACCGAATCCTATGGTCAAATTGGGCGGTTAGTCGTGGCATTGGTAATGGTGCAATTAGCTCGCGGGGATTCCGTAGAAGCCGAAAAAACATTCAGGGAATGGGGAAATTGTTGTGAACCCGAAGAAGTGTCCACATTGAAAACATTGTTGCAAGCTTTTGATGACGAGGATCCAGAATTAGCCGCTAGGATGCTTGCGTCCCCATTTATCCGACATATGGACGTTGAGTATGCCATTCTATCCAAAAACATTCCATTGCCCCAGGGCATTCAAATTGAGAAGAAAGCCGGCGATAATGATAATGCTGGATTTGTAAGTACTATGATTAAAAAACATTCACTTTCGGCCTAGATCCCCCTTTATTTTAACAATGCAGAAGAATATGTATCAAATCTGATTTCAAATATCGATTTTACAGTTTCTTCTATAACTCAAGATGAGTTGGCTTATTGTTTATTTTTTAACAAAGCTAACAAATTTGATCTTTTCCTTTTAGGAAACCAATGACAATGAAGCCGAAGACGAAGGAGGCTTATGCTAATTTTATTAACGTTTTACGGTTTGCCTGTTAGTCAAAAAATATTTATCGTTAATAATATCGCTTTTAATATATAAATTGTTAAATACAAACTTCATCGCAATCGTTGTACTAATATCCTTAAGAAATACAAAAAAACTGAAAATACTACTAGTTTTTGGACTCACCACTGGGGAAATAAATATTTATCACTAAATAAATGGGCTTACTGTTGCTTAATAATAAGCGTACAGATTTGTTTAAACTGTACTTCAACATCGAAAATATATATGGTGATTTGAAAAAATAAGCTACAGCTGTTAAAAATTTTCAATAATATTAATTTCACTTTATTGAAATTAGAAAGGAGCGTAGAACATTCTTTCAAAAAAACCATCAATGGAAAAATAAAGTATCTTTAATATTACTGCAAAAACTTTAGTAAAATAGGCAATTCATTTATTAATAATATTAGATGAATGAATACTCTAGTGTTCATATTTATTTATTTGTATCTTAAGAAAAAAAAATTAACTAGGAACCGAACAACCTATTCTTTTTTCTGTTCTTGTTAATATTATTAAATTATTAATTCGTATTATAATATAAATGCGTTAAAATTCCGAATATGTATCATTCCACCGTTCCTACTCGAGGATAATCATTTGAGACGCGTCACGACTCATGTTGATATTTTGCATTGCCCTGGCAACTCCTAACCTATGCGAAATAACCGACCAAATTGATTCGTCCGGTTGTTCGTGAAAGAAGGCGGAAGGTTAAACAGTATTTGTAATATATATACTTGGCAAGCAATTTAAAAATTGTGAAAGTAAAAAACTACAGGAAAAATGGTACGTATAATTCCGACTCTTAGTCACTTATTGTTTGGAATCCAGCTAATTAGAGTGAAATATTGGTGAAATCGCATGGAGTGAGTAGGAGTGCGAATAAAAGTGCCTTTGATTCGATGAATCATATAAGCATCTCCTTTGAAATCTGTATATATGTATGTATATACATTTAGATAAGTGTATATATACCAATCATACATATATTTTAACTTTTTTTTGGCTATATGTACGTTGGCCATATTCGGGCATATAAATGGTCATGAATGTGTGCGTATACATATAAACCAAATTAGTCATTGGTAGCAGCGGATATTACTCATTTATTGAAGTGTTTCCATACTTTTCGACAACTACTCACTCATAAATGGTAATTTGCGAAAATTAATCGCAGAAGAATGTTAAAAAAAAGCAGCTGGAAAAATGGAGCAATTTTAAATTAAAATGTTGGAAAGAGAAATGCTCACATTTGGATTTTTATGTGCATATATTTTTACACATTTGAGTGTGTGTGGGTATACCGCTTTTTTTATATTTCGATGGCTATAAATATGTACATATGCATGTATGTATCGGCGGGCAATGCTTATTTTCTCGCAGACGCAAAATGTGTGTATGTAAAACTATATTACCATACAGAAATATGTATAAATACATATCCATATATGTATCTGCAGGCATACATATTTAAGGTGTGATCGTTTCCTTGCCGCCTGCGTATGTATGTTTTTGTGTGCGAGACATACATATGTCTGTATGTATGATTTTGGTTTGTCGGCGCTTTCCCGAATATTATGGAAAATCGTGCATTTTCTTTCGTTTTCCAACCACACACAAGTGGGGGGGGAAATGCACAATCAGACTGCCACTTCCCATTTCTTTCTCTTATTTCTCGGCTTGTTCTCACCCTTAAACTTGCCGGCACTTGTGAACTTACCCTTGAACTCTTTGAGCGCCGGGTGAAAAAAAGAAGACGAGCTGTAAATGGTGCCACGCCCACCACTCCCAGCCAGTACATGTGTTAAGTGTGCGCCACATTTTGAACATTTTAACCATTAGAAGGTTTCTAGTAGCAAGCCAAATAAAAAACAAATAATATTACCTTTGTTATTGCCGGCAATCAAAGAAATAAAATTTGCAAAGCGGAAAAGAGATGGCTATACTGTCGGTTCAAAGTGGGCAGTTATGTTGGCAGTTACTCACACACACATGCTTATATACATCAGAAAAATGCAGGGTGCCCCATATTTAAGTCGGTATGAACTTTTAATAAAGTTTAAATTTAAAATCTTCCCTAAGAATCTCTATATGCCAAAATAGTCACCCTACGCGTAAAAATACAATAGTTAAAATAACTTTGTGTTCATTTAAAATAGTACATCAAGTTGCTTAATGTTTGAAAGCGACATCAAAGATTGAACACCCTGTATCATAAATTCATATAAATGTACATCTGCCAGTGACAGTTTCGCGCGCTTTGAATAATTCAAAATAAATAGTATATTTCATTTTTATTTTAATAGGCTTCTGGTGTAACTGTGTCTGATGTCTGCAAGACTACATACGAGGAAATAAAGAAGGACAAAAAACATCGCTATGTCATTTTCTACATTCGCGATGAGAAGCAGATTGATGTGGAGACTGTGGCAGATCGCAACGCCGAATACGATCAGTTTCTAGAAGATATCCAGAAATGCGGTCCTGGAGAATGCCGGTAAGTTTTGAGTAAAGATGTCGAGGGAATCTAGTATAGAATCCTCAACAACTTGCCTTTCTTGTCTTTGTCTTAAGCAAAAAAAAGGTGTTAAATCGCCAACTTTTAGCTTACCATAAAGACAAAAAGTTGGAGCTTAATAGTTGGATGTGCGAACAGAAAAACATTTATAATTTACGTTTCAATTCAACAGGTACGGATTGTTCGATTTTGAATACATGCACCAATGTCAAGGCACCTCTGAGAGTTCAAAGAAGCAAAAGCTGTTCCTTATGTCGTGGTGTCCCGATACTGCCAAGGTAGGCTTATCAATAAAAACTAAGTAAAACATTGAACTAATTTAGTACATTTTGTTCTGCGCAGGTCAAGAAGAAGATGTTGTACTCCAGCTCCTTCGATGCTCTCAAGAAGTCGCTGGTGGGCGTGCAAAAGTACATACAAGCCACTGATCTTTCCGAAGCCTCCCGTGAAGCCGTCGAGGAGAAGCTCCGGGCCACTGACCGCCAATAAACTGTACGAGAACTGTGCATTGCATTTAACAAACAAGGCATGCATGAAACAGCGATGGAAACAAGTATCCTGTTGAGATCGCCAATTTGTATGAGAATTTTCTACATAATTTGTATTTTCAGTAGAAATAAAGAATGAAATATTTAACTTGAGAAATACGTATTTCAACACTGAATGTGGTAAAAATATTGTACCCTTGGATACATTTTATTAGAGTTAAGATTACAATATACTTAAGATAAGAAGTCTAACCTATAAACTGAACATCTAATAGCCATGCTGGATCACTAATGTCTGAAGAACCTTTCGAATCTGGTGACCAGTATTCAGGCACGACTTCAAGCCCAGCGAAAAGGCCACCGTCAAGATGTCAATTGCGTGTTCCTGCAACAGCACCGACATCTCTGGCAGATTATCGATGGCTGTCGCTGCCACCGAGGAGTTTTCGTCCCGGAGGCACTGAATGTAGGCGTTCAGGGTGCACAGATTGATATCCGAGTTGCCGGGGTTGTGCTTGAGGTGTCTGATCAGGATGATGAAGGCGATGGATCTGATCTGAGCACTTGGCGAGAATATCAGATTGAGCAGACGCTCGAACAGCTCGTTGATAAACACAAACCGCTTGGATGTCAAGCACTCCAGCTCCTGCATTGGACCCAGAACCACATCCTCTGTGTTTGCCTGCTTAATGATCTTGATCAGATCGAGGAAGTGCGGCGAAATATCCGTGTAGTTCGATCTGCTGTAGGAGCCCAAGGTAAGAACCGTCGAAGAGCCCCTGCTGCCGCCCACATCGATGGGTGTTGGCGGATTTACCTCGATGGACTCTTCACTGGCTACGGGCTTGCTGGCCGATGGCTTCACATCCACGTGCTCATCCAAGTCGTACTCATACTTCACCTCCTCGTCGTCCAGCTCGGAGGCCGAGTGCGACTTGTGCTGCAAAAGGGCAACTGCTTGGACCAGAACCTGCAGTTTGGCCAGCGAAGTGTACTTGGCAGCCAGCTCCTTGAGGATTCCCACGTACTGCTCAATGAAGAGAAGGGCACTTGAGGGATTGTAGTTGATGTAGGCCTGCAGCATCTGCACAAACTTATTTAGCATCTGGCAGGCCTCCTTCACTGAGCTGTGGTGCTTAAAGAAATTGAAGTAACACGACAGTGTATTTTGGATTTCGTTCTTGTACGAGTCCTCGAAGATTGTCGGTTGCAGCAGCTCCAGCGTCCTCAGAATCTGGACGAATCGATGAAAGTGGTGCTCCTCCCGCAAAGCCTTCATACTGATTTGCGCCCGACCCTGCATAATTGAGGACAAAACGCTCAACTGGCGTAGGAAAAGTAGCGGATGAGAGGCAGCCAACTTGCGCAGAAGTAACTCCGTGTCCGTGGATAGGGTTTCAAAGTCCTTCTTGCCTACCAGACTTCCCAAACAGGTGATCAGATTATTGGATACTTTGTCAGCCTGACATCCCTTTAAACTTTGCAACTTGTAGGCCTGTTCGCCAGTTTTGCTCGGCTTCAGGAACTTCACGCGAGGGTACATTATATACATCTGTTGCACGACTTGCAATTTTAAGTAGTCCGACACTGCACTGTTCTCCACGTGTTCCATCACCTTGACCATAAGGTCTCTTCGCTTCTCTGTCAGCTTGAACAGCAAGTTCATTCGCGAACAGAGCTTAAAATCGTAGTTTCTGCTGTCCACCTTTATCTCGGAAAGTCCCTCGTGCAGAATAAAGTGGGCAAATGGTTCCAGTTCGGAGGTCTTTAGCAGGAAGAAGGCATCCGGCCGTACGTTCTTAGACATGTACTTCTCGCGACCCTTCCAAAGCTTTGGATTTGTGGTCAGCGCCTCGAAATAGTTAAGAACCGTGGCGTAGTCGTAGTCTCCACGGAATTCCCTGAACAAATACTCTGCAATCCTTTCGATAGTGTCCCAGTTGGTTTGGTGATTGATTAAGGACAACAGGTAGAACCTAAACTCGCTGCAGGACTTTGAAAACAGGAAGCGCTCCTTCATCAGCTGAGTGGAAACGATTTCGGGATCCACTTCGGACAACCAGTCGATGAAGAGTCCGTTGTGGAAGAGCTGATCGCTCTTGCTTTTCGCGACAGTCTTACAGTCTTTGGTTTGATCGAAGCTTTCGATGATGCCCTTAACGATCTGCTTTCTCGCTAACAAGGCGGTATTCGCCGTAAACTGCTGTTCATATATCTCCCGGGAATTCCTCAGCATAAACACTAGGCTCTCGTGATATAACTCGGTTTTCTGTAGCAGGCTGGAATCGGTGAAATTGTGCTTAAAAATACTGAAGTTCTTTTGCAGAGTGTTTTCTAGCATGTGGTAATTATCGCTGTGCAGCATGCAACTGAAGAACGTTCTCAAAAAAGTGCATGCATGTCGACTCATAATGACATCGCAACCCATGGCCATCACCTCGGTTATGGCGGAGACCAGATCGTTTCGATTGCTACTCGGGTTGACCAGCATATCCAAAAGTTTTTGAATCAATGATCGACAATCACTTCTTGTTACGGTCAAGTGATCGGGCTGCGTGAGAATGGTTTGGGCCACCTCTTTGGTGGCCATGAAATCGCTGAAACTGCTAGTAGTCTCAGAGGAATCGTAGTCACCGATTTCCACGGTCTCCTGGATCACCACACTGATTTTGGGCAGATCCGGTACAGTTTGCGAGTGGGAATGCAGGTCAAGCGCCTGGACGGTGTAGTGTCCATTCTTTGCGCCCCGTGCCTGCTGAATCTCAATAAGCTGAGCCAGATACGCCTTGTTGAGAATGGCATTCTTCACCAGATCGAACTGCTCCAGTACCGCGGTATCCAGCATGGCCAGCAACTTGGACATCGAGTTGACAGGGGTGCCGAAGTTCTGGACAAATAGCACAATTTGATCAGGCGTCAAGTCGTTCAGCGCGGCCTCAATTAGTCTGTCCACGGAGGAGCGGATCATCTTCAGTTTCAGCCAGTCGGGCAGTAGTTGCACCTGTTCCTGCGGCATGCTGGGCAAAAAGGCCACAGGCGCCGGTCGTCCGGGCGGGAACCAATAGTCCAAAATTGGAATAGACTCCGGCATGTTGCTGTTCGAATACGTAAGCAGGATAATGAAGGCGTGAATGATGTTTATATGAAGGGGCAACTGCACTCCGTCGTCAAACTGGACCATCAGCAAATCCGGATATTCGGTCCATTCGTACGGCTCATGGTACTCCCTCAGCTTAATAATATAGTTATTAAACATGACAAAGAGGCATTTTAGTGTTTGAATGCGGTTCTCGTCGGGCACATAATCATAATCCTCCTGAGAAATTATGATGTGCTGGAACATTGTGCTGCGCTCCACAATCAGTTGCGCCATATCGATCACGTGATCCAGCATTTCATTCACCGGATCGTTCAGCGTATGCGCCGTTATGAACTGGATGTAGGCCATAATCAATTCCGGACAGTTTTCCACTTGGCATGCAGCCCGCAGCTGGGGAATAATGAAGGGTTTGACCTCAAAGAAGTGGGGAATTTGCTGGATCGACTTCAATAGCCACTCGTTTTCAAAGTCCCCCGAGTGCCTGAAAATTATTTTCAGGCCCGAGAGAGCTGCTACTCGCGATTGTTTGACCGTGGAGGACAACCGCCTGAATATGTAATCCAACAGCTCGCAAACGATTTGATGGCTAAGATTCCCATCGAATATCAAATTTCGCAGGAAGTTAACCAGCTCAGCATCGCGACTATTTTCCTCGTTTATGATATGCGCATTGAAGAGCAGGAACTCACAAAGGCACTGCACAGGGAGGTGGCTGAAGTCGCCCTCGCTGTTCTGAACCAAGTCCGAAAGCCAGGGCATAGATTGCGTGGTGCCCTGCCTTTGGATTATGTCCAACAGCAAGTCCGGTTTGCGGCAGCGACAAAACAAGTGACCAAGCTTGTAAGTCTGGTTCAGGAACTTCAGCTGGTCCAAAACCATGGACGGCACCTTGCGCGGAGTGCCCATGGGGTCCATTAGCATGAGCTGGGTGATCAGGATCGCCGTCTCCTCGGTGATAACTGCATGCGGCGATGTTTGGGCAGCCAAGTACGTTTCGAACTGTAAAATGTGATCTCTTTCCACTGTGATTATCTAGAAAAAAACTCATTACAACATAAGCACCCAGTTATTTATTTAAAATTTTACCTGCAACTCATCCTTGTTGGCTGTCGAATTGTTAAACTGATTGGTAATGCATATTTCCATCATCATCTTCATTGTGGGATAGTGGTCCCAGCAAAAGGCTCCAAAAGAGGAGGGATTGTGCGCGGATATCATAAGCAAAATGAGCCAGGCCTTCCAGTAAAACGCAATGATGGCAAGCTTTGGTGGCTCATAATCCGAGGGGAGCCGAATATTCTCCGGATGATGGTACTCAGACATGCTAAACAGAAAGTCAATAATGTCAAATTTGTTGGCCTGCACAGCCGGTATATTTGTGGCCTTCATTCCAGAAACTCGCTTGATGACCAGCAACAGGACATCGAAGGTGTTCGCGATTGAGAAAGGAATATCCTTGGTGATGCCAATCAATATGATGCGCAGCAGGGTCTCCTCGTGAATCGGCGTCTCCGAAATGATCCTCAGGATGGCTCCTCGCTCCGGTTCCGAGGGCCACTGATCGCAACGCGAATACTGCTCCGGGCTGTCCAGCAGCAGAAGCTTATGCAGTGCCTGGTGATATTCGGCGGCCGGAATCTTAAAGACAGTAGGCACTGTTTCGTACATCCAGGACACTGTGTCCAGTTGGATCTGCGACATCTGATTGTATAGCTTAAGCAGCGCGTGGTTGTTCTTCGTATCTCGGTTGGTTTTTAGAGACAAACTTGCTTCCCTAGCCTGCGGCGTGGCCGACAGAAACATGCAGAGGCACACAATGTCCACCATGGAGTGGAAAATTCTCTCCTTGAACTCGAACATTTCGATTTGCGGCGTGAGGTCTTCGCGCTCGCTCAGAAATGTCTTGCAAAACTTGACCAGGTTCACATCGAAGCGCAGCATTCGCACAAGTTCTCTTAAAAAGACACGCAATGTCCGGAGGCAGTCGTCCCGTTGAAGCAAAAACTCCTGGTAAATTTCAGCCAGATTTGCAGCCGATTGATCAGAAGACGTTTGAAACATGGTAGCTGTTACGGTTTAAATAATATATTAGTAATGCATATGATTCTTAAAAAAAGGGCTTATTTAATTACCAAGCATTCCCATATTGTTCGGGTTCCTGGTGTTAGACAGCTCATTTTGCACGACTAGTTTCATCACAGTGCTCAGAATGTCCGGCTGCAGATATATCATCTCCTTGAGGCACGACATATAATGATTTATCAGCGGTTTTGTTTTAAGCCGCATCTTCACCAGAACTAAGAGCACCTCGTTGTCCTGCGTGTTGCGTCCCTTAATGTTGAAGCAAATGTACGAGAGCAATTGCTGGGCGAATTTAACTAGTTTTCCGTTGTGAATCCACAGCTCCAGCCGCGAGATGCTCAGACATCGAACCTCTGGAATTCCGGAAGTGGTGCAGAGGAACTTTAGAAAGTTTCTAGTGTAGTTATCCTGCTGCTGGCGCTTGTTGAGTTGATCTCGAATAGCATCGCTAACATGCTTCTGCACTATGGCATCGTTGTATCTGGGTTTAACAGCGCACATGGCATCAGAAATAGGCTCCGATTCGGCATTCAGCGGACTGGCATCGAGGCTCTGTGTGGAATTGTCCCCGGAATCATCGTCCACGGTCATGCTATCCCTGTGCGCCTGTCCCGTGGGAAGAGCCGTGCTCACATCCCACCGTAGCAGACTTATGTGTGGAGTGCGGGTCTTGAAAGCGGCGCAAATGTTCTTTACCAACGGAGCGCACAATTCGTTATCTGCCCAATAACGCTCGTTGACCGCGTCGTCTATATAGGCGCGTAGGAGTATCTCCGGCCACTGCGATATGTCGACAAAGCCCCTGGTCAGCAGGTTGGCAAACAGGATATGCAGATTGGTGTTGTACCTCATTTTTACATTGGCCTCTCGTCGGAGAAAGGACAAGAG
Organism: Drosophila fuyamai; assembly: GCA_018153365.1. Taxonomy (NCBI): domain Eukaryota; kingdom Metazoa; phylum Arthropoda; class Insecta; order Diptera; family Drosophilidae; genus Drosophila; species Drosophila fuyamai. The sequence continues at coordinate 6,308,893 of JAECXW010000758.1, forward strand.
CGCGCAGGCCACGATATCCGTGCAGAATATAGTCGGCTGCAGCTTGGCCACATAGATTAGGGCCAGCAGGACTATATTGTCCACCTTGGAGCGCGATGAGCTCGTCGTTGTCTGTTTTATAACGCCACAGACCAGCCGGCCCACAGTTTCGCTATCGTTCTGCTCCAGGGCCGCGTAAATAGTTTCGATAACGCTCTCCAGATCGCAGTCGATGGCGAACTGTTCCCAGGTCTCGCACTGGCTGCTGCTTGACATGTCCGTGGTGCCCGAATCCTTCATGTTGCCCCGAAATCGTTTGCTTGAGCTGGCCAACGAGGATGAGGCTTCCCGCTTTCTGTCCGACGAAGATATGGCCTTGATGGGCATGATCTTGGATTTGGAGTCATCGCGAACGCTTTTTGTTCCAAGGGCAAAGAGTTCTCCGCCCAGCGGAACCTTCTTTTGGGATCTATTCGATCCGCTGCCTTTGCCGCGGTCCATTTTCTAGCAGATTACAACGAAGGCAACATTATGTGACCGTCTTTCTTTAGGGTGAAAATCGTTTGCAAATGTACTAACGCATTGTGGGCGTCAGCGCTAAGACTCTAATTTGAAACGATGGAAATGTTGAAACAAACTTAATTTTTAAAAATAACATAGTTTTAAGCTTATTAACTATACTGTTATTAAATAATGGACCCAATTTACTAATACCCTGCATTTAGAAGCATCTTAATATATATTTTTAATGGCTGTTCTATAGTACACATTTTGCACTCGTGCCCTTCAAGGCTTTCCCCTTAAGGTCACACTAAATATTTCTTAAATTGTTTACAAATTTAAAGACATAATAAATCATATGAAAAGTTGCGGTATAAACTCTAAATTAAAACTAACAAACCAACATGTTTCTGTCCATCGCACCGCCTTTAATGGATTTCGAGGACGAACTGATGTGGATAAATCAGTCGAACAGCGAGAAAGTGGAGATTTTATATGACAAATCCAACTACGTTACTCCCAATACAAAACACCTCATCGAACAGGCATTTCTTCAGCCCTTAAGTCTACAGGATCAGCACATTTTGTTTGATGATTTGCTAAAACAAAACACAGACATTGCACGCCAATATGGACTGACTCCGGCCAAAGTAAGTTTCTAAATTGCAGATCTATATAACCCCAACCGTATCCTTTTATAGCTACCTCTACTAGTTGAAAACAATCCTCTAATTTCCATTGAGATTTTATTAAGACTGATGATGACCACCGATATAACAGAGTATTTCAACATATTGGTTAATATGGATATAACGCTGCACTCCATGGAAGTGGTTAACCGGTAGAATTTCACAAGTGTCATCATTTATAAACCCTGTTAATGTACAACTTTTGTTTCAGATTAACCACATCGGGTCCATTGCCTACAGAGTTTATCCACTTATACATAAGCAATTGTATCTCGACCTGTGAAACAGTTAAGGATAAGTACATGCAATCCCGACTTGTGCGGCTGGTTTGCGTATTTCTTCAGTCATTAATTCGAAACAAGATTGTCAACGTTAAGGTATGATCCCTTACCCTTCTAGGGCTATACTTATTACTTAAACTTCTGTTTTCCAGGAATTATTCATTGAAATCGAAGCTTTTTGCGTTGGTTTCAGTAAGATCAAGGAGGCGGCCGCCTTATACCGTCTTATCAAACACTTGGAAACTGGAGAGAGTGCTCTGTCTTCAAATTCCCTATCAAAGTAATAAACTGGTGTCTTGTTATGGTCAAAACTATGTTGATAAAGATACAAACTAATAAGAAAACACCCCAAGGTACATGTAAAACAAATTCGCATTTAATAACTTAAGTATCTAGTGTAGAGTTGTGTGTTTTATGAGTGAGTGTTGTTGGCCGCCTCGCTAGTATGAAAGTAGAGTTGCTCGGACGAGGGTTTGGGGAATCGGCTTAAATAGCGTTCAAGTCTTAAAAATTTAATCGAAATCAGGCGCTTGTCGAACCACCAGCCGTTGATTTCGTTGTGAATCATGCCGGCGTCCTCCTCGCTGGCGCATCGGATGTAAACGCAGCAGGACTGGATGTCCAACTGGACATCACAGATCTTGCAGCGAGACCCAACCTTCTCAATGATCGACTCCACGATAGACTGCTTCAGATTGGCTTGATCAACTTCTGAGGAGTCAAACATGTGCCGTATCTTCAGGCATGGCGTCGGTGGATTGGCAATCTTGTTGGAGTTATCGAAGGCGGGACTCTGCCACTTCTTTACCAGGCCCGGATCCTTTTTGTCCAGATTCCTGTTCCACGCAATCGTGCGCATCGCCTTTCCATCCCGATTGACCATTCCGAACAGCACACGGCTGTCGCTCTTCTCCAGCTGCTTGAGGGCCTTATTCCAAGAAGACAGGTGCTTAGAGCGCTTCTTGGCAGGCAAAAACTTTTCCTGCAGCTGGCTTATAATCACCTCGGGATTCTCAGACTGGGAACTTAAGTAGATTAACTCATTGATTATGTCCTTTGAGAACTGGTCGACAGCCAGCAGGGCTTCCTTCTGTTTGAGTCGGTAAATTACCACCGCAAAGTATACGATGAGGAATCCAGCTACTATCAAAATAAGCGTACCGATTACGGTGAAAAATCGGGTCATCTTTTTCATTAAAATGCACTTGAGCGGCAGATTCGGTTCGGATAGCTCAAAGTATGAGCTCTGACCAATTTGATTTGAGGAATCCACCACTTGAATACTCCACTGTGGATTTTCGGCAATAAGATATTGTGCAGCCAACAGGTTAGTGTGCAGATTTCCCCTGTGGGTTTTCGGACTACTGACCATTTCCCTCACAAACTCGCCAACTTCAAGGGTGGCCGATAAACTAGCATCTTTGCAGTGATGGAGCCTGGCTCGCTCGTTTAGATGCTTGAAAAGCTCCTCGCTCAAATCCAGCGCACTGCTCAGCGAATCTTTTGCTATGCAATTTGTCTTTTCGCTGATCATTTGCAATTCGTTGGGGTTACATAATGTATACTTCAGTGTCGTTTTGTCGATGGGACTCTGCTCAAACCTTTTGCCCACATACAGAACAGTGATTATTGTCAGAAATATTAAGAACAGCGAAATAAGCACTTGTGGTATTACGTAGGGCCTGATATCGGGGTTTTTAAAAAACGATTTAAGGTCTGACAAAGCGAATCGAGGAAGTCTTTCGTTTCTTGGGAGCATTCTCGCCGCCTGGGGTGTTGAATAATTAAATTTCCGCTGGATTGTGGTATCGCGAAAGCTGAGCAGTCTGTTTACTACGCCTCCATCTGAAATCTTAACCTTTCTGATTGGTTTTGCAAAGCTATTCGTGTCTATGGCGTACTGACTGGCGCATTGCTGCCGGAATTTGCCATTTAAGCCCAGGCTGTGGGGCGAGCAGTCGCCATCGTAGTTGGAGGCCACTACAGGTGGCGGGGCGTACATCTTAGAGGCAGACAACTGTAGCGGGCTCGAATCGTTCTCGTCGAAACTACGATTAAAAACCAAGGAGCTGCGACTCATGTCCAGATCGTTATTGTTGTCGAGGCCATTGGCGTATCCAGGAGGAGGGGGGACGAAGTGTCCCCACTGCGGATATGGCAGCGACTCCGTCTGCTCCTTGGAATATAGAACGTACTTGTTGCTCCGCTTTTTCAGCTTGTCCGCTCGGGTGTGTTTCCTCAACTTCTCAATTAGAACCGCTCGCGTTGTTTCCGTCACTGGAGTGCTGGGAAAGCCGCTCTGGATTAGCTTTCTGTGTAACTCCTTGTCACTCAAACTATTTAGGCTTTCAGTTGACATTTTTCCACGCTCTGTAAAAAGTTCAAAGATTTTTAAAATGTATGAAACGTACATTGCAACATATGTATATGCACACAGGAATGTGCATATATAACTGCACAGAAAAGCACATTTTCACAAGTTTTTGAAAAAGGCAGGCGGTTTTCAGTTAATGTTCGCCTATTTAACTATAGCTAGCTTTTCTCAACCCCTTAGTATCAAATAATCAAAAAACTGTTTATAATTCAACAAACATGGGGAAATGTGCAAAATAAATGGTATTTATTTAAAACATACCTACACAAATACACTGATACAGAAATGTCCAACAAGTGAGCGCATCACACAAGGTGTTCAAGGTGCAACAAGGCGGTAATTACATAAAAATAAAATAAACTACAGATTTTTAAAGCAACAGTCTTACAACCATATTTTGATTACAAATTAATACGGCACATACTAAATTATTAAGTCAAGGGTGCGACGCGAGCTTAAGTAAAATTAAACTGGAATGAAACAGACCTTGTGCACTCACGACATCGGATCTAAATATCGATATATTCTTTATTAATTATAAATAAGGAATAACCAATTCTTATTGTAAGATTTGAAAGCCTTAAAAATAATGAAATAAAATCGTAAAACTAATTGAATCTACTAGATTCTCCATATGTGTTTTATTACTAGCATAAATTCATTTATAATATGAAAAGCTAAGGCAAGACCTTTCGTTTTGTTAAATTATGTTGACAGTTTATTATTCAAAACTTTTTATTAATAGTTAACAAAAACTAAAATGGAAATTGTTTGTTATATATGGTATAAATTAAATAATACTTTAAACTTAGTGATTTTGGATTAGCCAAACATTCGTGTTTCTCCCCAACTGTTCCCCAAGAAAAACATTTTCAACGCTTGCTACCGTATCTATCGAAAGTGGCTATTTGGAAAGCGATGGCAAAACTATCGGTGGAGGCCAATCAGTTTTCTTAAATTGTAGATACATTTATATGTGTTTGTGCTTTAAGAATTAAAAAATTGTATGCCTTTTGCAAAGGTACGTATACGGAAGCTACCTGCCCGCAATTAATTGCGAATTATCCGGCTCTCTGCAACGTTTTCCATTTTTAAGTGTGAATGGGCCGTGAAAAGTGTGTGTGTGTACACACATATTTTGTAAATGCAGTGGGACATATAGACAAGTCAAGTGCATACACATACGCACAGTGCCACCATATAAATATACCGAACTGAAACAGAAAGTGCCGAAATAATGTGCGGAATCTAATTCATTTATCTCTGGGATTACAGGCCGATGCGAATGCCCGATACAACTGACCACAGGCATGAATCGTAGGGGTTTAAACACTGGCAATACGATGACTTCTCAAGCGAACATTGACGACGGCAGCTGGAAGGCGGTTTCCGAAGGAGGATCTATGCTGCCCGCGTCCAATTCGGCAGCCCTGAATCCGGACGGAAGCAACCAGAGTGGCTTTGCGCAGGGCGGTCTGCCGTACAACTCGGGCGGAAATCCCTATCCGCCCGCGGGCCAATCTTCGCCAGCCGGCAACCAGTCCATCGTGTTCCAGAATTCCAACCAGCCTGGCTCGAACACACCTCAGTATACCTCCTCACCTGCTCCCTCGGGCTCATCGACACCCGGACCTGTTGGTGCGCAGAACATTCCCGGCAACTATCCGCAGTCGGCGACGGCGGGCAACTTCAACGGCCCGGTGGGCGGACCATTTGGCTCTCCATCCTCCGGACTGGGACAGTTTAGCCGGCCGGCCAGCTCGGGCACACCGTTCAACAGCGGCCAGGGCGGACACTTCTCATCGCCCACGGTCTTCGGCGTTGGCGGGCAGTTTAATCCAATGCCACCGGCGTCACCATTTGGCCACGGAGGCAATCACCCCATGATGGGCGGCCCGCAGCAGATGGAGCGCATCGATCAGGGCTTCAGGCGGCACAATTCCTACTTTAGTCACACGGAGCATCGAGTCTTCGAGCTGAACAAGCGGTTGCAGCAGCGCAACGAGGAGAGCGACAACTGCTGGTGGGACTCGTTTACCACGGAGTTCTTCGAGGACGACGCCCGGCTGACCATACTGTTCTGCCTTGAGGACGGCCCGAAGCGGTACACCATCGGACGCACGCTCATCCCGCGATTCTTCCGCAGCATATACGAGGGCGGCGTTTCGGATCTGTACTTCCAGCTGAAACACGCCAAGGAGTCGTTCCACAACACGTCCATCACGCTGGACTGCGACCAGTGCACGGTGATCACGCAGCACGGCAAGCCCTTTTTCACAAAGGTGTGCGCCGATGCAAGACTGATCTTGGAGTTTATGTATGACGACTACATGCGCATAAAGTCGTGGCACATGACCATCAAGGGACACCGCGAGCTCATTCCAAGGTCCGTGATCGGCACCAGTTTGCCGCCCGATCCGATGCTGCTAGATCAAATCACCAAGAACATCACACGGGCTGGCATCACCAACTCCACTCTCAACTATCTGCGCCTGTGCGTCATTCTCGAGCCAATGCAGGAGCTGATGTCGCGGCACAAGGCGTACGCTCTAAGTCCGCGCGACTGCCTAAAGACCACACTGTTTCAGAAGTGGCAGCGCATGGTGGCCCCGCCCGGCAAGAAGGATCCGCAGCGGCCGCCCAACAAGCGGCGCAAACGGAAGGGCTCCAATTCGGGCGGCGGCAACAATTCGAACACGCCGCCCGTGACGAACCAGAAGCGCTCCCCCTCCGGCCCCAGTTTCTCCCTGTCCTCTCAGGACGTGATGGTGGTTGGCGAACCTACGCTAATGGGCGGCGAGTTCGGCGAGGAAGACGAGCGGCTGATCACACGGCTGGAAAACACGCAATACGACGGAACCAATGCCGTGGAGCACGATAATCACACCGGCTTCGGGCATGCGGACTCGCCCATCTCCGGCTCAAATCCGTGGAGTATCGACCGGGCGGGAGCCATCCCGGCCAGCCCTGGGAACGGGGCTGCCCCGCAGAACAACGCGAATATATCTGACATAGACAAAAAGAGCCCCATTGTATCGCAATAGAAATTAATAAAACATAATATTTCGCTATATTGTCAAATGTATTTTCATACTTGCATGTAAAAATATTTAAATAAAGCTTTCAAGTTTTAGGAAATGTATATAAGACATACATACATATTAAATCTATATAATTGTACTTTAAGTCGTCTATTCTACACACTATCTATTATATAATTGTAGCGTAGGATACTTCTGTTCTGTCTTTGACTGCCTTGCAAAGTACTTAATGTGTTGTTTTAGTAAAACATAACTTTTAAGCACAACGCAAAAAAACATTGAAAGCTATTTATTTACATGTTATTGTATGGAACAGCAGTGCTGTCTTACTTGATGGGTTTTTTCTGGGGTTTTGCTGTTTATCATGGATTGCCTGTTAAGATATGATACTGCCAAATTAATGAAATTGACAAAAACAACAGAATCATTTATTAATATTTTTATGGGTATCGTCACAATGCAGGTAGAGTATTTGCATTGGATATAAGTGAACCAAAAACATCTCATGAGATGACATAGCTCCCTATTTCGCTGGGATTATTATCGCATTATTTACCGATTCTATACCAACCCTACCCATGGATTTTATCAAGTCCAGCTCCTTTGCGCATGCACGAATATCTATATCTACAGATACAGATACACAGTTTCTGCTCCACATTCAGTCGCGCGTTCAAGAAGGAGATATGATATTTCTAAATAAAAACCGAGTGCTTTCTTTGGTCCTTAATTTTCTTTTCTTAATCATTCTAATTTCATCGAGTGTCCACGCAGATGAGAGAAACATAAACAAGCTACTGAACAACCAGGTCGTGGTCAGCCGCCAAATTATGTGCATCCTGGGAAAAAGTGAATGCGACCAACTGGGGCTACAACTCAAAGGTAATAAAAATAGACAGCTTATTTAATGTTGCATTTAATATTAAGAAATGGCATTGCCAAGACTTAAAGAACTTAGTCGTTTCTAAATTTTAATTCATCTTTAAAAACGGCCTAAACTTGAAATTAATCATTTTTGTTTACTTACAGCTGCCCTGCCAGAAGTTATTACCAGAAAATGCAGGAACTGCTCCCCACAACAGGCTCAAAAGGCGCAAAAGTTGACTACATTTTTACAAACTAGATACCCGGACGTTTGGGCAATGCTTCTAAGAAAGTACGATAGTGCCTAAATATGGCAATTTAATGTTCTTCTCATGCATCGAATATAATAAATTAGTCTCGACATCATCCTCGGCCTTTGCTTTCTTTTTAGGGGTTAGGGTATTGAAAGGAAAACCTCCCAGCTACTGATGAAATAACACAGATTTAAACACATGAATGTATTTTACACCTTATTCTTACATAAAATCTAAAAGTACGTCTTTAAGGGGGCCATCATTTACTATGACTCTCTAGAAAAACTGTTGCATTGTCGACGCCCAAAAACTGGTGTATACTTAGCGTAGACAGCATTTTCATCTGACCCTGATAGAGAACATCGGCGATGATCTTCTCTGCATATATAGCCTGGGTGCCATCCATTGAGCGCAGTTTGTGGGCGATGATTTTCCCGAAATTCGAGAAGTGGTCGTCCAGCTGACTGTCCGCACTTTTTAAAGCCAAGGAAAAGAGTCGCTCAAAGTCAATGGTAGAGATGTCTGCCCGGAATTTCCCGGCCGGCGGTTCGTTATCCTCCGAAACCTGCGAGGAGACAGAGGAAGATCGTTTCCGGATTATGTGATTGGGTTTCTGGATCTGATTGTGGTTCGATTTTGTTTGGTTTTGGGCCATTATGCGTTTGCAAGGCGATTCGGAGTCGCCGGAAGGGGACTTAATCGTGTCGGGAACAGATTTTCTGCGGCCGGACAACAGTCTATTGTTCGCAGGGACTACGATTTCGACCTCCTTGATGGTGGCGCCACCAGCATGATTGTTTGCATTGACATTGACTGTCTTAATACTGATAACGGGGTCAGCAGCGGCCTCCTCGAAGATATTGGCACAGAATTCGTTGGCGCTGTTGTTGGGCGACAGCTTGCTTGTGTCTGCCGATGTTTTCGGGGGCTTGGGAAGACTTTCGGCGTCGGAAAACTCGTCGCAATTCTCTGGTTGCACCAACTGCACTGCGCTATCCAAACATCCCGCCTGCTCGCGCTTACACTTCTTGTCCGGGATCTCCTCGTCCTTTAGGAACATCAGGGACTCAAAGTAACGTCGTTTTGGACAATAGGGCTCGTATTTTTCCCCCTTTTTCTTGACTTCGTTGTATTTTCTTAACTGATGACGAAATGCACACCGTAGATTGTTTATCTTTTGCTTTGTTCGCTCAACATTGTACATTTCTCCATGCTTGGTGGCGACTTCTATCAGTTTCGCATAGGCCTCCTGCCGCCGACTGCGGTTCCTGAAGTCCGCCGAGTCCGCTTTCCACAGGCACGGATTGCATTTATATTCCTCTATGAAATCGTCTATAAAGTCCATTTTTGTTTACTAAATGAAAACTGTAGTCCACGGCCCCTAGTGTATGTTTGTATCCATGTGTGTGGCATCAATAACTATCGTTCTATGATTGGAACGAACGGAATGGAAACATAAAATGGGCTGGGGCTGTACTACACGGCAGAATTTCAGTATACCTATTTCAATGTCGAGCTTTTGTAAAAAGGAGTAAATGTTGTGTGAAATGATTAATATTGCAAAACTATAAAAACAAAATCTATAAAAAATTGCAGTGTGAGAATAACATCGCTGTGCAAAACTAAAAGTAGATTTTGAACAAGTAAAAATATAGTACATTTTCATTGTAAATAGTGTCATTCTTCTTTCTAGTGATATCAGTTATTGATATTTCATAAATAATGATAGGCAACCCTGATTAAGAACGATTTATTAAACAGCTGACCAACATTTAAGGAATGCCCTAGATGTATTTATGGTGTATTATAAAATAAGAATAGTTTACAAAGTATATTTTTGAGAGCCGGTCAGTATATTTGTTTGAGATTTCTGGTCACACTATAAAGTCCAACCCAGAATTTCTAGTAAACATTTTAATAAATAAAAATGAGTGGGGCTCACAGAGAAGCGATTCAAAAGCAAATCCATCAGGACTGGGCAAACAGAGAATACATCGAAGTAATAACTGCCAGCATAAAGCGAATTACAGACTTTCTGAACTCTTTCGGTAAGTAAAGGCTGTCGCACCCACATTTACTGGTATATGTACGTACATATGTGTGAGTGTGTTTGTTCGCACTTTTATTTATGAACGAATAAATATTGCTAACAAATCTCTACATTTGCCATTGACTTTATTTACTCTAATTGTAATTCAATAAAAAACAAACACAACTCTTGTATATTATGTATACTGGAGAAGTGTGTAAAAACGAAGGCTCCAAGGCAGTCGGTGTTTATCTTTATCCGGATTACTCATTAAAATTAAGTAAATGTTATCTGTTCCTTTATGAATAACTTGGTACTGTGATAAATGATAAATCTTATCTGTTCATAGATACAGTAACCATTGATCTGTATTTGCATGACTTGCCGAATTCAACATACGTTGTTGAATTCGGCAAGTCATGCAAATACAGATCAATGGTTACTGTATCTATGAACAGATAAGTAAATAAAATAAAAAAATATATATTTTGTGTCAGTAGTTTTTAATAAGTTTTTTAAGTGGAATGAGACATGTCTGAATTAACAAGTGATGGAGATCAGGAATAACATATATATTTTATGTGATCGAAAAAATCTTCTTTTCTGCATTACAATATTCTGACCTATATTTAATATTTCCTGAAAAAGGGTATACCAAGTAATTTTTAAAAGCTGAAATAATTAATTTAAAATAATTACTTCACTAAAAATAAACCATCATTTTGAAAGATACTAGTTATATTATATATATTTTTATTTAGTTTTGTCATATTTTATTTCATTAGATACCATAAAACCATATATTTTTCGCACTCACTTAAGTAAACTGTAAAATATTTGAAATTCTGAGATACCAGCATCTTCGCTATCATTTATTTTTACCATTTTTGATTCTGCTATCATAGCAAAACTAACTTGACGTTGTCCTTCTTTCAGATATGTCCTGTCGCTCCCGTCTAGCGGTTCTAAATGAAAAACTAACGATCCTTGAGCGGCGCATTGACTATTTGGAGGCGTGTGTCGCCCAGGGGGAAACATTAACGTAAAAGCGCTAGAGTTCTGCCCTCAAATTTAATCTAAGCTTTGTACATTTATAAGATAATTAAAAAATACTGATATAATATTTAATTTTTTCTTTTGTTTCACGATGTGAATTTGCCGTGACATTAATAATTTGTAGTACATTGTTTCTCTTTGAAGGACGGTAATTCATGGTTGAGTTATTTGCCGGCCATTGGATTCGTTCCATTACCCCCTTCAAGAATAATATAAGTAATAACTCTGAAGCAAGACGAACACGCGATATTTTTGCCAACTAGTCGTAGCTGCCTTTATTTGTAATGCTAATGCAAATTAGCTTGCGGAATAGAACTCGTAAATTAAGGTCTAGACGTAATCTTGTGACTGAGTTGTTAAGAGTTTAATTGTTTTTATAGTAGTCATCATCAAGTTAATATGAGACTGGGCTAAATTGTCGCTTTTAACAAATTGATTGATATGCTTTCTGTTACTTAAAAAATCCCCATTCGAGAACTATTCCGTAAGCGTACAGTACAAAACAAATCTCTTTATTCGGCGCACGATCGTAAAATAATTTGGATGAACAGATGTACATAGACCTAATTAACAATGCATATAACAAATTGATTCCGGGTTTTTCGGGACGGAATAGGGAGTTACACCTTGATTCCGGACTGAGCGGCAGTGGCGCGATAGCGCTTGATATAGATCTCCTCGGGATCGAACTTGGCCTGCAGTTGCTTCCACTCCTCCGGCTTATTGTCGATGATATAGCGGATGACCTTGTCGGTGTTCTGACGCTGCTTCTCACTGCACTTGCTGCACTCCGTCTTCAAGGCATCCGGCAGGGACTTCTTCAGCTCCCGACCTTCCGGAGTGCACTTTCCGGTGTCCACCAGGCACTTAAAATAATTGCCAAACAAGCGGTCCGACTTCAGGATCTCGTCCACATCGATGTTGTCGTACTTGGTGGTGTACTTATCATCAGCGGCGACTAGGACGAGTCCAAGGACGAAAAGCGCAAGTAGCATCTTCATTTTGAGGTTTTCTATAGGTAAAGTGGATAAAAACATTCATCATTAATCATCATTAGTGGGTCTCTTGGTCGTTAACCAGTTTTTTATCGGGGGATTTTAATAGACTATGTCAATGGAAATATTTTTACTAGCTACTGCATTTGCAAAAGGTGTCTATTAGATATTTATGCAAATTAATGCATGGCAAACGCCACTTTGTATGCGTATCTGAAACACATTTATTGACTCAAAAAAGATGTCACTGTTTACACACGATAAAACTGGTTGTCCGACTCATTTGCCTATGAATATGTTGGACAGCCAATTCGATCAGCACCAAAATATATGAACGATGGTCTTACAATGGAGCTCGACTTAAAAACGACTCGAAGTAGATGTGTAGCAATGCAGCTGCTGGAGCTAACTGAGAAATATTTCTATGAAGTTGGCTTTTATACCTGGGCAAACTTGCGATTGAACTTCAAGTGTAATACACACATCGCATTGTAAGCCTGTATTCGGGCTGAGTTCGTATCCATATAGGATTGCACACACTTTAGACTTTGAAGCGTAAATCGCTATTGCTGAAAAGTCAACCCAGTGATTAGTCAATCGTCGTTATAAATTTATATAATATATATGCGATAGTTATACATACTTAATTTGACATTAATGTTAGGCAGGTGACGTCTGTGTACTAAATGGCGATCGACTGCTGGGCTGCGAGGGATTCGCAACTACCATTTACGGGCAAACATAGTAAAAATATATTTCTTATTCAAATTTAACGATCTCATTAACGATTCCCATTAGCAATTTCTCATTTTTTTACTAGAGGTGTGTACAAAATGACCCTTCAGTATTTGCTCTTAAGTGGTCACTTTAATAGTTCCCGGAACAATTAGAATCTTTCCATTAATCCTCAATTCAAATGTGAGTCAGTCAAGCTTACTATACTCCAGAAGCTAAGTACAGTATAGTCCGACCGGAAAACAATTAAATGTTGTCTACAAGTAACTCTTAATTTGTCGTTATTGGTTTTTTAAAGTACCCGTAAATCATTATACCCAAACACTAGGTTATACTAAAATTTTTGCATAAAATATAATTGTTTTTTTTGTTAAGTTTTATTGTAGTTACAAATAGTGAAATGTAAAAAGTAACAAACACTTATACATTTTAGAAATCTGTACAAGGAAAGTATTCGACCTGTACACCTTCTTGAGTAATGGTAATTTTGTCTATTTAGGATGCCTAGATGCAACTTTAACTTTAGGCTTAAAAGTTGTGTGTGTCTCAAAAGTAAATTGTCAGGAGGCAGTTAGTAGTACTCGATCGATGTGCAGGAACAAATCATAATTGAATCTGAGCAGGACGTTTGCGTTGGAATATAGTTTCGATGGTGGAGAAGACGTCGCTGGACTTCTTGGCGGCATCAACCTTGAAGTGCAGTCCTCGCAGGCCGTAGTAATCGACCAGGGGCCTCGTCTGCTTGTGATATGCTTCTAGTCGCTTCTTTAAAGCCTCAGCGTTGTCATCGCTGCGTCGGATTAGAGGTTCTCCGGTTACCTATGGGTTAGATAAAATCTGTAATTTTGAGTTCGTTTAGAATATCCTATACAGATACTAACATCATCGGTCATGGGCTTTTTGGGAGGGGCGAACTCATCGTGGTAGGATCGCCCACTGGCCTGGTGAATCAAACGGCCAGTGATTCGCCTTACCAACAGACTGTCGTCGATGGCAAACTCAATGACAGCATCCAAATTTGCTTTCCTCTTGTCCAGCAGTGTGTCGAGCTGGAAAATACGAGTGGAATAGGTTAAATCAGGGTAAATAAGGAGACATTTTAATAGAGCTACCTTCTCAGCTTGAACGACAGTCCTGGGGAATCCGTCCAGGAGGAAACCGTTCTTGCACTCCGGCTTATCCAGGTTGGAGTCGATCATGTCCACCACCAGATCATCAGAGACCAGCTTGCCGGCATCCATGACCTTCTTTAGTTCGGCTCCCAGCTTGGAACCAGATGAAATCTCGGCCCGCAGCATGTCGCCAGTTGATAAATGGCAGACGCAGAACTTCTCCTTTAGCAGCGGAGCCTATATAATGGACATAATTAAAACCATTGATAAGTTTCAGTTTCAATTTAATCAATTTAGGACCGCTCATATCACAAAGGTTATCTAGCCGCTAGATAAGATGCATTCTTTTTGTGGCTAAGAAAGTTCTAGTAGGCTTTTTATAGCTGGGCTGCATAATACCTACTTGATTGCTTGAGGTGCCCTCATTTAATTCGTTTCTTTTCGCCAATCATTTAATTTGATTCAGGGTCAAGTAATTTCTTTTTGCATATATACCCGTATATGTAGATACAAAACTTCATGTGTATACCAATACATACATAAGTTAACTAGTTTATTAAATTCATTGAAAATTGACTTGATTCTTTCTTATTTCAAAAACACGGTCCCGCGCATTTGAACACGTTGTACATTTATTTATAGACTATATAGCGTCCAAGTCACTAAAAACACACATTATGTAACTTTGGACCCACCTGCGTTCCCTTGCCGGAACCCGGCGGCCCCAGAAGAATGGCGTTGATCCCGATGTTTTGGGGCTCATATCGCTCCACTGGTACAGCTGCATTCGGCGCCATCGTTTACTATTTATGCTCGACTGATTTTTGGCCACTAATTCATAGCCCGACGGAGCCAAAAATGAAGGTTAAAGATAAGAAACAAGAAGGAGAAATCGCCTGCACGAAACACCCTATACCGTTTTGACCACGAAATCGTCGTGTTCCCACTCCGTTGCTTCTTGCCTATCGATAACAATTGCACAACTTTTAAATTGCTTGTATCTTTTTAATCAAAATAATAGATACAATATTTTTTGATAATTTAACAAATATTTTTTGGTTTTATATTCTGTCAACCTATAAATAAATATAAAAGGTTAATGAATATAAAATGTCAATATTTAATTGTTTTAAAATAGTCACTATCTCTTAAAAAGATAGCAGTTATATTGTTCCCCACTGATGATCTTTTCTGTCCTACCCACTCTCAATATTTTGCCAGATTTCCGTTGGCTTATACAATTTTAAAGAAAGCCATCGCAAAAGGGATATTTTTAATATTACTATAACAATTTTATTTATTCTGGAATACGCGTATTACAGTTGCCATGGTACATTTTAATATTGCCCTCGCACCGGAAATATGCATCGAAAATATCGCTATAGCCGTGATCCTTCCACCAGGTGCACAGCTGCCTGTTCCAAATGCAGTCCAGTCTGTAGATCAAGTTGGGATATTCGTATCCCAGGAGTGTGAAAAAGTCCTGATCACCGAGATGACCCTTGAAGGAATATTTGGCTACCAGAGTGTTCACCTCCGAATGGGTCAGCTTCTCCAAGTAGGCCTTTGAGTTCCTTATGCGGTTGAGCAGCAGCAGGACCACCCCAGAATTTAGGCCAGGATAACCGTGATGGATATGACTATGTTGCTGTTCGTTGTTCATCGGATAGTACGGATTGCCAAAACTGGTCTTAGGATACCGTACACGGTAGCGATAAAGGATATGGCGATAAACGGGCGTCAGTTCCGGCGCCAGTCCGTAAAGCTGGTGCGGCAGAAAGTGATCAAACTCGTTGAACAGCAGTCGGACATCCGATCGGAAGACTATATCACAATCAAGCAAAATGGCTCTGTTTAAGCTTCTATCGGCGATTCTGTGCAGGCCAAGGGAGAGGAAAAACAGGGAGTCGCTATAGTACGAGTTCGGGGTTGAGCTAAAGAACGGGGACAACTTGGCAGCTATATCTTGTATTATGCTGGAGCAGACCTTAACATCGTAAATGGTGTACAACACCGTCCTCCGGAATCTCCGAATCTGTCGCTGCAGTATCTCCAGCACAGAAGTCTGACTTTCGCTGTCCGTAATCACATGCAAATGCAACTGGGCACTGGTGTGCTTCAACAAACTGTGGGCGAACAGATCGAACTTTAGGTTGAGATGATAGTTTTCTCGGGTGTATATAACGAATATGTTGTAGTCCGAGGAGAAGCCATTCAAGTGGGAGCCCAGCTCCAGCTGGGAGGAGGAATAGTTCAGCAGGTAGTGTGTTGGCCTCAAAACCGGAGGAACTATCGGGGTCGTGACCTGGGTATCTGGATATCTTGCTGCCTCCTGTTTCTCTGCATGCGAAAGTTTATTAAGCCGACTGGAAAGGAATGCCGACAGGATATTGCCGCGAACCAAGAGATGCGTATTGGCGAAAACGATTAGAACGCACACACAAATAAATATTAGCAACAAAACTAGCTTCTTTTGCCACCTGCATCGCAGCAGGGTCCATGTCCAACTTTTCGGCTTCTGGCGAATTGAGTTCCGTCGATTGATGATCAGGGTCACGTTCTCCTGATCCTCCAACAGTTGCGATTTGCACTTCATTCCGTACATATTAAGGTCCGCCGGAAACGTTTTATGTTTCTGACTGATTAAAGTTTTAAAGCTGTTCTTGGCCATTTTGAAATCAGTTACAATGCATATACATCAACGAACAAATACAAGATCCTTTGTTAGAACACACTAAACGGAAACTCTGAGCAGACAAGTAGAAGCGCACAAAACATTTCGGACTGACTTAAAACTTAATTAAACTAGATCGATAAAGCAAGCACAGCGTAAAAATCAATGCAAGTCGTTTTGGGGCAGTGAGACCGTTATGAGAACCCCAAAATTTACCGAACTTATCGATGCTTTGGGGGCGTTTTTAGGTCAAAATATTCCAGTACTTTTAGACTATGGGAGTTATAGTTCTCCAAGAGCTTGTGATTTTCCAAGTAAAACTTCTATTATAAACGAATATTCTTTTCAAAAAGAATTTAAATGTATTTATCGATAACTACCGATAGAAGTATCTTAATCTTAATCACTATAAATATAAATCATGCGCAGAAGTAATTTTTTTATCAGTATAAGTACATGTTATGGTTGTTCCAGAGTTACAAAGCTACTGGACTTACGCACTAAGAAAATGTAAAAGTTAGAGCCATCGAACACGGACTTTCAAGAATTCCACTGGAGACGAGCGTTTTTAATAGCGAAGCAATGGACTGCCATCATCGCATTGAAGTGCCCCTACGGGCTGGAAAGAAAATGAAGAAACGTCGGGAGCTGGACGCCCTGATAGCCCAGTCCCAGACGTCGTCGTCCAAGAGAGCCAACCGGAGAATCCCTGGCGGAGCCACACATTCCCAGGACAAACTGCTCTCGGTCTCGACCGATGACCCTGAGGATTACGCATGGGTATGGTATTTACTACACTTCTATATCAAGTACAAGGTTGGCTGTATTTGTATCTACATACAAATGTATCTGAACCTGCCGTAATCAACTTTCCCAGCTCATGAGTTCTTAAAGATACATTTCATTTGCCCATACCATATATTCATCGAACAAAGAAAAAAATTTTGGTTTTACAATAATATTGCGTTGTTTTCAGACGAATGTCGCTGGTTCTAGTCGCCGTAGTCATCGAAAAATTGCCTATTTCCGCATGTGCGGCCCACTTTTATTGGGAATTATTGGGATTTTAATTGTGGCAATTTTGTATTGGCTGTATTTTGATCTACGCCAGCAATTAACTGATTATCGTCAGAAGATCGAGGAGGGTATGTAATAAAAGGTCTACTACTTACAGTATATTAATTATATAATATTTCAGTGTCTGCCATGAGCAAAAACTTTCCGGACACCCTGCAAAGATGGCACGAGACCTCGTCTTACCTGCTAAAGAATCAAACGGCCGTCATTACGGAAATAAATGAAATGCAAAAAACTATGGAGAGTCTACGCAATAACTTTAGTAATCTTGAGGCGACAGTGGCTGCCCAGAGAAACCATGGCAAGGATGAGAAGTTGGTGGCCGATTTCGGGGCCAAGATAGAAGCCGTGGCGACCGATATAGAGGCCATCAAGGAACACTATAATAAGTACACCGAGGTTCAGAAAACTCTGCAGGCCGAAACAGAAGCTTTAAGGGTATGTTTATCTAGCTATTCTTTTATTGAATTACAAACTAATTTACGAATACCATATCTTTCCAGGTTAATCTCTCGCAATTACCAACGCTTCAAGCCAACGCTTTGCCAGCAAATTTATCGGAAGACATTGCTGCTCTTAATAAAACCACTCTCAATTCCTTTAAACTATTGGCCAACGATCTTAAGGATGTGAATAATACCCTAAGTCAAACAACGAAAATGCTTAGTGAGGAGATATCTATGCATAAGGTAATCTGCCGCAAAAGTGTGTGTTATCAGTACTTATTTTATTTGTTTATTATTTCCAGACAAAAATAGACGACCTGTTGGATCGATCGGAAAACATTACGTCCCATGTGGCCACAATAAGTAACAGTTGGCCGGAATATAAGCAGAAAGTAACCAGCTTCGATGAGTCTATAGATAAAATAGAAAAAGAGGTAAGTCAAGTGTGCTTCCTGTGGCTAGAATTTTAAGATTAATGAATATTTATTACTCCCAGATAACGGTAACAAACAGTAAGAATAGCTTGCTTGCTGCTTCATTGGATCAGCTAAAAAACTTTTGCATTAAGAGCATGGGTAATACAAAATCTCCCATCAGTGAAGATAGCTCCGCAATACCCAAGGTATATTTTAAAATAACATCATTATAAATTTGTATTGACTTTACATCTTTAATTGCAGCCTGAAGCAAATGCCGCTAAACAGGAATTTATAAAGCCGTCTGCAAATGCCACAGCAAAGCTACAGGAATCTATGAAGCTGTAAGCTGTTGCATTTTTTTTTAGAGATGCCCGTTGTATTACCAAATTTGTTCGATTCCGTATTTAGCCATTAAGACTTCATGGGTTCCATGTGTCAAAGTCACAGCCAACGATAACTAAATTACATTTAACACACGAAAGCTGCAATGTACATATGGTTCAAAGAGCTATTTAACTTAATGACAAAATATAGGATGGCGAAGTGCACGTGTGATTTCAGTTAAGTTTACTTTTAAAGACCGTTTTAGAAAGAGTAACTGTACATAAGGGAGTGAAGTAAAATTTAAGTCCAATATTATTCACTTTAGATACACGATATGTATTTTATTTCAATTTAATAAAATCAAACTAAAGCTCACAAATTATTCTGTATTTGCTGATTGCTAATTCATTTTATTGCACAACACAAAGGGAAAGATAAACATTAAATTTAACAGTCTATAACTAGTCATCATCGTACTGATCGTCGAACTCGTCATCATCGTAATCTTCGATGTCTTCTGCCACATAGGCGTCCTTTTGCTGTTTTCTTAGGAGCCAAGCCTTGTAGGCTTCCTCCTCCTCAACCGTTGGATCACTGGCCTCGATAAAGTCCTCGGCATGGTGGGGAAACTCCTCCTGCACCATGGGCAAATGCTTGAAGGGAATATTGCGGGCATAGTACTTGTGGCCCCAGCCCAAGTATATAGATTCGCAGGTCTTCTCGAAGATAAAGGTGAAGGCCCCCGGCCAGATGTTTGATTGCATGAGAAGCATTCGCTCCTTTTGGTTTGTATACTTGCTGGTCAAGCGGACTAACCAGGGAACCGAAACTTCGGCGTTCATATCGTTGGCGCAGGAGGACAGAATACTGGGACCTATTTCGGGCTGATTAAAGCCCTCGATCATACCTTCCTCTTCGCCCTCCTCCTCGCCCTCCTCCTCCTCTTCCTCCTCCTCCTGCTCCTCCTCCATCTCGGCCATCATTTGCATTTTCAAGTAGAGGGCGAGGGCCTTTTCCCTTTCCTTCCGGGCCTTCTCCTCGTCGTACCAAACCACTCTTCCCTGGATGTTAAGGATGTTCGACCTTACATGAACCCAAGCCACTGGGGTGGCCAGAGATCCCAGTGGTTCTGCTTCGTATTTCTCATTCTTCAAAAGCATTACGTCGTTATCTAGGAATTGATGATGGGAACAAGAAAAGTTTTTAAAGTTCTCTAGACATACCTTCTATTTGCTCCTCCTCGCCTTCGTTGAGCTCCTCCTCCTCTTCTTCCTCCTCCTCTTCCTCGCCTTCATCGTCCTCCTCACCCTCGAACATGCGTTTCTCCTTCTTGGTCATCCGCCTGTAGTAACCCACAGGTGCTATATAAGTACTGGCAGTGATGCGACCTATCAAGGCTCGAAGGTAATGCTTCTCTTTGCCCGGAAAACAGGGGTAAGAGATTACATCCGCTTCCAGATCACCGGTTAGGAATTTCTTGATCTGGCGGGACACTACGATCTGCCTTGGAGTCACAATAGGCAACTCGATCCAATCGTCAAAGAGCGAATTCACTACGAAGTAGGAGTACCTATTTGACCCTAGGCCAACCAACTCCGGTGGAATGTCGTAAAACTCAATTTCCTCAACAAGGGGAACGGGTACCGCCTTCGGTCTCATTTTCTCCAGTTCTTCGGCCGGATACTCCTCCCAACCATAGATTCCCGGCGTGAGTTCCGGGCCAATGTGAGGCGGTAAGGGCTTATCCTCTCTATCCTTTCGCATCTTAAAGGGAATTTGCTTTTCCCTCATCTCCTCCTCCATCATGACCAAACGGGAACCCACTTCCTCACGGGTCAGTGTGGCCTCAACTATATAATAGGAAGCCTTCAGTCCATTGATGCAACCCCAAAATCTGCACTGCATGATCGATGGATGGGTTTGTAGACGGTTCATAGCGCTGGCTAACTGAAATATGTCATCGTTGCAGATGCTAAATCCACATTGCGTCCAATAAAACTGCAATTGCTGGACTCGTTCGTTGAAGGTGACAAAGTATCGCATGGAATCGTCAATAACAATGCGAAGCTCTTCGTTTGTCCTTGGATCTTCGCCGGACATATCTTCGCCCAACAAATCCTCGCCTTCGATTATATAAGGCAGCTATAAAAGAGATAAGATGGTATAAAATTCAAGCAGGGTTATGTTTCAAATTACCTTCATTGATTGGAGAATCTTCTTGGCCACCCGAAAGGTGCGAACTTCCTCGAAAACCCCGCTTGGAGGAAATCGCTCTGGCAAATGGAACTTTTGTTCTCGAACATTACGGCTAAATTCCTCAAAGAAATCTATAACATTGGGGGGTCGCTCATCAATCACTCGTTTTATAATATCACTTAAGTGATCAAATCTGTTGGGATGGTTATTATAGTTTTGCAATTAGTAAGGCTAACAATTCTTCAGAAAGAATCTAAGGTAGTAAGGGTTTTGTCAACTGTTTTCTCTTGGTATTAAATTACTTATGTAATCAGATGTCAAGGAACGAACCTTTAAAATGGTATAAACTTTTATATAGTACTTACAAGTTGTCGCCACTGAGAGTGCTGTATTTCTGCAATATTGACTTGGCCACGCTCAATTCATAGCCAATATTTGGGGCCTCGGGAACAGGTGCATTATGCAGATTGCATTGCGAATCAAATACGCCTATGGATATGGTGGTCGTCGAGGATGTGGAAGACGATGTTATCACGTTGGAACAGTGTGGAGAGGTTTCCTCGGCGGACTTCTCAACTTCCTCTTTTTCCGGTTTCTTCCTTTTGGGATTGCAAACTGGCGGAAGGGCAAACTGCGAACTGGACGTAGAGTCTAATGAGAAATTTTGGCAAGAATCTTTGTCCATCTTAATATGATATTAGAACTCTGATTTGTAAATGTTAAAACATGAGTTTTTGTTGGCTTGGTAGAACTTAATAATTGTAGGTGTAAATATTTGACAATCTACTCAAACGGAAATTAAGCCTATTTAGGTTTTCTATTATTTAAATTCTACATAAAATTCGGAAAACAAAGAATTTGAATTTTCAATTTATTTTCATTCTGAGCGCTTACTATCGTTATCGATCGACCAGTTTTGTTGGGAGTCTTCAGTCGTTACCTTTTACAACATATATGAGAGTTCCTCATATCTGTATGCGTGTTGTTTACGTTACATCTGATTCTCAGTTTCTTATTTGCAAAAAGAAAGTGCCTAAGAAAGTAGTTATTTGTTTGTCTCCAAACGTACTTGTTTTTAATATTGTATATTAATTATAGAATAATCTATGCGGTTATGCTTAAGACAAATGGCGAAAGTTCTGTGTATTTATAGTACATTCGAAGACATAAATCACAATCATAGATTGGGAAATAACTTTATTTAAGTATTGAAAAAAGGTAAATAAAGTTGTTATATATAACACTAAAATTAAATTAAAAAAGGAATATCAAAAATAATATTAATAATTAACACCGAGTTTAGCTTTTAAGTACTAAATATTTATATAGATCGTTTAAAACGTAAATTGGGGAGGGGCAGTTCAATGGTCTTTGCGGCACCAAGTAACTTTCTTAAATGTTTCTAGACCGCGAAATGTATTATCTAAATAACGAGACTTCTGCTCTTCCTTCGGCGGCAAATTTCGCGCAAAGGGAGACACACTCATCAACATTAGAGCTAAAGACTGTATCTATAAATCCGGATGGTGAGTATCTACAGAAAACATTTCACACATTTCTGCGTATCTAGAAGAATTTCTTTTTTCCACAGATACTTACACTGTTCAGCAGGCGATCAATGCCTTCGGTTTCGGATGGTTTCACGTCAAGTTGTCGCTTCTGGTGGGTCTCTGCTGGATGTCCGACTCCATGGAAATGGCCATCCTAAGTATCCTCGGCCCAGCTTTGTTCTGCGAGTGGAATGTCACAAAATTCCAACAGGCCTCGGTCACAACCATTGTGTTTTTGGGCATGATGCTGAGCTCCAGTTTTTGGACACAACTCAGCAACAGATATGGTCGAAAGTCGGTAGGAACTATCAGTTTCAATGATAAACGTAGCTAGTATCTTATATACTATATCTGATTTTCAGGCCCTCACTTTATTTGGAGTATTATTAGTCTTATACAGTATACTAAGTTCAGTGGCTCCCAGCTATGCTTGGCTTTTAACCCTCAGAGGGCTAGTGGGTTTTGCAATTGGCTGCGTTCCACAATCGTGAGTAATTCCATTGGCTTACAACTATTGCACCTGATGATAAACTTTCTTTTACCCATAAGGGTCACCTTATACGCGGAGTTTTTGCCTACGAAACACAAGGGAAAGTGCGTGGTTCTAATGGATGTGAGTACTTATTTGTATTTGTATGACTCTTCATGATGGAATTCTATATTTCTTTCAGTGTTTCTGGGCCTTGGGAGCTTGCTTTGAAGTTGTTTTGGCCCTAGTTATCTATCCTTACTATGGATGGCGTGGACTTTTGGCTCTTTCAGCAACCCCCTTATTAATTTTCACCCTTCTTTCACCGGTAAGGAGAATTATTTGTTACTTTAGTTTAATGACAGCTTAAATCAAAATCAGTGGCTCAGCGAATCAGCGCGCTATTATTCATACAACGGGCATAATGACAAGGCCATTAAGGTTCTGGAACAGGTGAATATTAAAAGTACAAAGTGTATATATCATTGTAGAATCTTCTGTTTTAGATAGCTCATAATAACAAACGACATATGCTGATGGGTCGTTTGATGGCCGATGATGAACCGAGTACTACAGAGAGCTTCAGATCTCTGCTCAGTTCGAGTCTATATCGCACTACCATGTTGTTGTGGTTCATATGGCTGGCCTCGGCCTTCTGTTATTACGGATTGGTGCTGGTCACAACTGAGCTTTTGGTGGCCAGAAACAAGGAGAATAACCCAAACGAGTGCGTTACCTTTATGACGTCCGATTTTATGGATCTGCTGTGGATTACCTTGTCGGAATTTCCTGGTATACTAATTACAATCAAGGTGATCAAACAATTTGGCAAGAAGAAAACCATTGTTCTGCAATATCTAGTTCTTGTCTTCTGCACTTTGGTGCTGATGTCGGTAACAAGGTAGGGGATATTACACCAGAGTTATAAATATACTACATTTTAATATGATTCATTTAATTCTAGTCGCTTTTCAACATCCGTAACTCTCTTCATTGCCCGAGGAACGATATCTGGGATTTTCCAAGCTATTTATGTGTACACTCCGGAAATATACCCTGCTGCCCTGAGATCTGTTGGAGTTTCGGGATGTTCCGTGTTGGCCAGACTGGGAGCCATGCTAACTCCTTTTGTGGCGCAAGTTTTGATGGATTCATCCAAAGTCCAAGCTATGACCACCTATGCGTTCGTTGGCTTACTGGCTTCCATTGCATGTGCTTTTCTTCCCAGAGAGAATGTTGGCTATCATTAGATTATTATGTGCAATTATTATTACAACAAACTATTATTATTATTAAAAACTCAAACTAAATAAGTTTGCCTAGTTTTAGGCTTCATCTGTTGTGGGATAGTAATCGCAGATGCTATTCTAGAATTCAATTGTTTGCTGGTGGTGAAAACTAAAATAAGATGTTCGTTTTAGTGTTTTTGAAAAGTAACAAAGCTTTGAACCGGGAAGCTTTTGTTTTGCATTAGCGTAAATACTTAGATTTCAGATTTAAGAAGTTGCTAATAACTTGTTTAATGAAAGTGATTACCTGCCAATTTAATATGATTCAAGCCTTTATAGTGACTAATAATCCTCTGAATTCGTACTTTGTAAAGCCAATTTCCCACTTATTTATTCGACTGTCGGCGTTTGGCATCATTTATGATACAAGTGACAGGAGGAAATGCACTTGCAAATTAATTACAAAAGTCATTATTTCAGAACATAAACATAACGTAGTGGCACGTATAGACACTTCTTGCTTATATATTATAATACTTAATTAAATATGTATGCTGGCGCACTGTTGGGTGCTGAAATATATATGCACTCCTGTGACAGCTATAAACTTTTAGAATGTTTGCTTGTATTTAAGAAGACGAGAATCTAAGCACATGGCTATGCACATGCAGATGCCCGAGGTGCATGTGCATTATTTTTAAATTGTGAAACGATTTTTTCGAGGGGAGCTTTTGTTGTGATCAGCGAATATCGATCAGTCGTACAGTTGTCGGGATGCAGTTAAAATCATTGGTATCCGCACGCAGTAGATATTATTTTTCACGCGACGGAAGTTTAAAATTAAACCTATTCCACTTTTGAATTGGACTGGCCCCCTCGTAAAATTCTTCGACAATTATTATTATGACAAGCGAATTCGAGTGCCTAAAAATTTAGTGTTTCAACGATCGATATTTGGGGTCAATCATGCCACAAATCCTGTGCAAATAAAAAAAAATATAATTCGAAATTGCTCTCAGTAATAAGTTATGCAATACATTTTCGAATACGTACCAATGTGCGTATATTAATGAAGTGTGGGAAGTTAATTGAGTGATACGGATTCAATATAGCCAGCCGAAATGGATGCCGTAAGTTATGCGTGTCCAAAAAGTGTACAAATAAATCGGGGATATGAACATGTGCCAAATTTACTTATTAATACATTTGTGCAACAGATATACTTACGAAAAAGTGTACAGTGAATGTCTTGCTAAAAAATTAACTGAAGTTAATACTTTCTTCCGCTTCCAATGACAGCTGGAAATATTTCAAGTTATTCGGTAGAAAAACATTTGATAAATGACTATTATAAATTTAATATTGAATATTTATCGTGTGCACTTCACTCAATAATAATTAAAATACTCCAAATTTAAATATAAACTAATTTCATTTGGTGCTCTATAAACATCTCGTCGGGATAATATAAATTATTATTATTAAAATATTTTTTTAACATATTGATGAAAAAATTGAAAAATATGTATTATTTTTAAACATATAAAAAAAGCTCATGTATAGTGTTTATAAACAACTAAAAATATGAACAAAATGTATTATGTGAATTTAAAAATGGGACAGCAAATTATTCATCTTTAAAAACATGTAATAAATACGCCTATCAAATGATCATACAAATACAATTCCACATATTGTTTTTGAAAAGTATCTGTGATTTCAAAATAGCGAAAGTTCGTTATGGACGATTTTACTGTGGTTTCGGATCATTGGCCCGAAGTGAAGAACCCTGTTCGAGGCAGAAAATCAGCTGTTTCGGCTGTTTTTGAGCTGCAAGCTTTGCACTCAGTAAAATTGGACATCGAAATAAATAGCCAGCCCGCGTGTCTATGTCAACGCAAAATAGACTTTCAGCTAACGAGCTAAATATTGCACAGCCACTTTCTGTTTGTGTACGCTGAATCTGAAAGTGTTATGAGAACAAATCGATAAATCTTGGTGTTCATTGGGAAATATCGGATATATTTGATAAATTGCATAAGCTTTCCGGCTTGTGAAAATAACGGTCTATCCGAGAAAATAGTGATATTTCAGTGAGAAAGATAGAAATGGCTGAAAGAAATGTGTGTGGCTAAATGTTACAACTTCAAGGAAATGCACATATATAGTCGGTATCGGTTTTTTCAGGTCGCGGATATAGTATTCGTGAGCCGGGATTATCAGGCTCAATCGATGGCCACCGACGAGATCAGCGTTTCTCGGGGAGACCTGGTCGAACTAATAAGCTCAAAAGCATCCGAAAAATCAAGGTACGTTATTGGACCTCCCAACAAAAAATAGGGTTCCTATTATAACTGTTTTAAGAGAAAGAAAAAGTTATAAGATCTTACCAACTTTCAGATGCTTTGTTAGAATGTTCGATAGTGGGGACTCCCCCAAAGAAGGCTGGGTACCTATTGAAATACTAGAATTTAACCCCACAATGAGTAGCTCGAATGGCAAGGAAAGTGGCGATGCGGAATTCAGAAAACTGTAAGAGATTACACTTAAATCCTGGTAGAAAACATAATGTTAGTGTTATTAATGGGTATTATAGAACCATTCTCAGGGAACTTGTGGAAACTGAGGAGGAATTTTCCAGGGATCTTCTACATGTCGTAGAGAAATACATAAAGGGTATAGACAAGCCGATAGTGCCAAGATCTGTGCGGGACAATAAGGATATCATATTCTGTAATTTTCTACAAATCGCTGAATTTCACAACAAGTAAGGATACCATCATTTTATTGAACAAATAGCAGTATAAAAACTTGGAATTTCAGCGTGCTGAAGGAGGGTCTAAAGTGCTATAGCAATCAGCCAAACATGGTGGCCAAAACATTTCTACGATTGGAAAGGGACTTTGACAAACATGTTGTGTATTGCCAAAATGAACCTCTGGCGCAGGACTACTTGACCTCAAGTCCCGATGCCAAGAAGTACTTTCAAGTAAGTATCAAAAATAAATAATATGTATCATCAAAACAACATCGCGGGCCTTATGCCAAATTATAAATGCCTTTCCCTTATTTATTGTAATTGTGGGTTGAAATTAAAAATAATAGAGCATTGAATAAATTTGAAGCTAAGCAAACGTTGGAATCGTCTTCAAATATTATGCGTATGCTATGTGCGAGAATATCAGTTTATTTTTAAAGGCAGACGCTTTTCAATTCTAAAGCTTTTGCAGTTCTCAGTTGCTTCCGAGTAGTGTTCGCGGTCGCGTCGTGCTAATTATTCATATACGTAACCGTTTCGCTTTAGGTACTTCAAGTTATCTAGTCATTAATTGGTTCGACCATTATTTTGACCCATATTTCCTAAAAACCAATCGTCTTCAATACTGAGGTTGTGCATCCATTTAAAAACTACTAACTCTCCGATATCCGATTTAACATTGGATAACTCCAGAACTGAGCAATTAAATCGCTGGAAAAAAAATGATTTTTCAAATCAATCTGTGAATGTTTGTGACGTTTGCCCGTTATGCAACATTTCCGAAATTTTACTGTGCGAGGGTATATTTATTAAAAGATACGCTAATACGTATACATTTATAAATATATATATGTGAACAATTTTTTCTTCAGCCCACATATTTCGACCTCACATCTAAAAGTGTTTAAATATATACTGGCAAAAATATTGTAACATTGACTTTAATGAGTTCACTTTTTCTCGTTCATTTCGAAATTGGTTCAGCAGTGAATATTCGTAGTTGGTGAATATGAACATGGCGCATAGAGTGAATAAAAATATCTGAACAAACATTTGAATACTAATATTCGAATATGTATTTGGTATATGCGAGTAGATGTGTATAGCTTTCCAAACCAAAGTACATGCATATAGAAAATCATTCACCGACGCACGCACACGTATCCGTTTTTGCAACAAGTGATAAATTTTTTAAACATCGTTCCAAAAATAACCCCAAAAGAGAGAGAGATCGAGAAATCGTGTTTCGAATGTATATGTTCATTAGACGGGGCGCAAAATTCAAGCGGATGCAGAAAACCACCAAATCTGCGACTAACAATAAATATTATTATTTGATTTCCGAATACATTCGAACTTTGGAGAAAGAGGCATACAGTCCAGTGACCTTGCAATGCTTTGAAATATGCATATACCTGTACTAAAACACCTGTTAATTTTTGCTTTGCAGGAACTTTCAAAACAGCTTGGGGACGACAAATCTCTTTCTGAACACCTCAAACTCCCCATCCAGCGAATAAACGACTATAAACTTCTGTTCAAGGTTTGGCGACATAAACCCATATATTCCCGTGTTTAAGTTTATCTGCCAACTCTTTAATGACTTTAATTTTTAACCACTTAATTCAAGCTATGTTTAAGCTTATCACCATGCGCCTTGCTAAAGACCTCAATTAATGTTTGTTTTCGCAGGACTTCATTAAGTACTCGCTAAGCTTGAAAGAAAACGTTAAAGACTTGGATCGGGCCTTAGAGTTAATGCTTAGTGTGCCCAGTAGAGCGTACGACAATAGGTTTCTTTCCAGCATCGAGGGCTGTCGGGGTAATATCTACAAATTGGGTCGCCTGCTTCTCCACGACTGGTGCAACGTACTCGATAAGGAGGGCAAGTCGCACGATCGCTACTGCTTCCTGTTCAAGTCGCGCATTTTGGTGACCAAGGTCCGAAAGATATCCGAGAACAGATCCGTATTTATATTGCAAAACATCGTGAAGCTTCCGCTCTGCAACGTCGAACACAAGGCCGACGAGAAACAAATCCAATTGAGCCTGAAAACACCAGAGGCCAGCTCATTTTTACCCATAAATATTAAGCCCCATGGCCCAGACTCTCATCTAACCTGGTTCAACGAGATCTCCAGCCACATCAACCAGGACGTCACGTTGCAAGAGCATAATGCCGATGACCTGAAGGTCGATTCATCTCAAATCGCCTCCGAAAGTGAGCTAATCCTTCATCTTCCGCAAAGGGCCGAGGCCCACGATCCGAATCTCAGTGTCCGACCCTCTGACGTAGCAGAGAACTACTTCCTGAGCAAGGAGACCAAGGAACGTCTTCAGCTCGAACAGCAGGAGCTGCTTAGGCAGGAACAGGAAGCCATAGAGTTGTACAAGAAGCAGCAGTCTTCCAAGTCATCATCCTCAAAGACCGAATCGGTCCAGATCACTAGCTCCCAGATCAAGACTAGCTCTGAAGTCCATAGCAAAGCTGAGGTCAAAGAGGCTCCTGTCAAGGTAGTCTCCCCTCCACCTCCACCACAGCCCAAAAAAGTTTCTTCTCCTGTGAAGGAAGTTACTCCTGTTAAAGAGGTTCCTCCTCCACCACAACCTCAAGCAGCGGCAAAGGAAGTAACTCCTCCGCAGCCTGAGCCTGTCAAGGTTACTTCTCCTGTCAAGGTTACTTCTCCTGTCAAGGTTACTTCTCCTGTCAAGGAAGTTCAAAAAGTTGAACCAGCTTCACATTCCAAGAAAGTCGAAGCTCCAATCGCGCCAGCTAAACCCGAAGAGCCCCAGAGGGAAATCAAAGAGTCTGTAACCGAAACTGTAATCGAGTCCGTAGTCGTACAACAAGAATCAAGCCAATCTAGTCAAATCCAAGAGGAGATTTTAGTCACAGAAGAGACCTCTTTAGCTGGTAAGCAAGACGAAGAATTTAAGCGAGAACCGTCACCATATTCGATTCCAAAGATCCAAGTTTACCGCCCCGTAGAAAGCGATAACCCCGTGGTAACCAAGCACAAGCCCATCGAGCTGAAAGACATCGTTGGCTACAGCGAGTCCCTCCGGGATGGCGATACTGCTCCGGAGGGATCGCAGGGTCGCCAGCAGGGATACACCGCTAACATAACCGATCATGCTTCACTAACCATTTGGAATAACCGGCTAGCTAATATTGCAGGCGATCGCAATAGGGTTAACCAGTATCTGCAGCAATCTGGTCCACCGCCGCCGCCCATTCCGCCCAATTTCACGCGCATGCCCGGCTTCTTCCAACCGCTTCCATTAATCGCCTATGAGACCACCATCGAGATACTAATTGTCAAGGCCCGTCCCCCCTCACCGCCGCCCCCGCCGCCGCCGACCATCAAACGCGTTCTAGTCCATACTGAGAGTCTAGAGCAGAAGACCCAGAACTTCTTCGAGGGCATCTATGACGTATCCTCCTCGGATACGTCGCTTCGCAATGCCAAGCAGAAGATTCGCAGCATCAAGAACACGGTGCTGAAGTCAAAGGACTCCACCAATTATGCCCAAGACACTGTACAGAAGGCCAAGGCCCGCGATTTTTTGCACATTTTCACCCCGCCCGTTAAGAAACGACCCATTTACGAGATCGTTGAGGAGCCCGTTAATATCTTTGAGCTTGAAGGCGAATATACTGAGTCTATTGCTGACGATTTCAGAGAGCCAAGTGCCGATTTTGAAGCCAGGGGCCAAAGCGTCGGTGGTATGGATGATTATTATTCTGGCTACTCAAGGGCTTCAACACGTCGCTATGAAAGTAAGTTGTCGACCAATCGGTCGAAAAAATAGTTATGTATTGACCGGTTTTGGTGTCCATCGTCGGGTGCCCGTGTTGAATGTGCGTTCTAAAGTCAGTTAAACTCTATGTCTGGGATGTCGTAACTATCAAAGACTGCAGTACCGTTGATCTTTCAGTGTAACTTCATAAGACTCCTTGTAAGCGAAGTCCTTGCCTTCAGATTCAGCCTCACATCGGTTTTACTTCACAAGTGTCACGTCTATCATCTACACACATATATCTGTTGAGTTAATCGTAAATAACTGTGTTATACAACATATATATTCTTTTCAATGTTTAAAGTTTTCTTTATAATTAACAATTTATTTGTGTCTTCCTGTTTTCCTACATTGAATCCTATTTTTCTCCAATCCTTGCTAAATCCTTCAGATTGAGAATTTATTATAGCGGGGTATTCCTACAATTTCTAGTTGTCTGGGTTTTCTAAAAGAAAACCTAGTCTTAAAATATGTAGAGATTTTGGGGAGACCCCAAAGACTAAAATGTATGATATATATTTATACATTTAATAAATTTCCCTGCCTTTGCTTCAAACTTTGCTATCCATAAAGCCAAATCGCGGGACTACGACCGGGGGACCTCTTACGATAGCACCGTAGAGCGATCGCAGTATGGCATAAGTTCCAGGCGAGATCGGAGTTCCGTTGACAAGGTCGAAGCCCGTTCATCTTTGTTGGCCACCGGACGTACTGAGAGTCGTGCAGCAAGTCGTGCCGAAAGCCGTGCCGAAAGTCGAGCCTCCTACTCGGTGGCAGAATCGCGTACTGGAATCCGGTCTTCATCCCGTCTCCAAGAGGACAAGCCCCTTCGCTCCGTCGACAAGCCCGTGGTGGTGAAGATGCTGAAGAGCGTGCAAGTTGATCGTAAGTTTATTTAACATAGTACATCGGAGTACAGTTCTCAAAGTGGTTATTTTACAACCCAAAACAGCTGGAGAGACCGCGCATTTCGAGATTCAATTCAAGGATCAGCCTGGACTGGTTACCTGGCTGAAGGACAACAAGCCACTGGAAGATCGTTTGGCGGACCGAATTACGCAAACCGCAGCTCCAATGAATTCCTACAGATTGGACATTAAGAACTGCAGGTCGGTAGCCCATCATCCTTTTCTCTGATTTAAATTATGTTAATGTTTCGTCGATGTCTTTTCAGTGAAACTGATGCAGGAACCTACACCATCCGTGCTCAGTCTGCATCTGAAACCACAACTGTGTCGGCACAGCTTGCTGTTGGCCAAGGTAGGCTATTAACAATGGGATTATACCCCAAAGATAACTTACTTTTTAAATACAGCTCCAGGCCATGATGAAACCAAGACGAATGTGGAGCCAGCTTTTCTGGTCAGCCTGAAAGATGCCGAGATGATCGAGAACACTCTCTTCCGTTTCATGATCAAGATAAAAGGAGATCCCAAGCCAAGGGTGAAATTGTAAGCTGCTAACTTAAATATATATTAAACTATAAATTAAATGTTATTTGATTAACTCTTTCAGCTTCAAGGATGAAAAGGAAATACTCGAAACCAATGATAGGATTCAAATTATTCGAGACAAGGACTACCTGGGCTTCTATGAGTTGGTGATTGCCGATGTGCAGAAGGGCGATAGTGGAACCTACTCGTGCAAGGCCACAAATAAATACGGTGAAGCTAGCTGCGAAGCTATAGCCACCACAGTGGGTAAGCAGTTGTTTAATTTTAATATGAGAGAAGTGAAATATATCTTCTTATTTTTATATTTTTGCAGAGGACAGAAATCCTTTTGGAGCCCTTAGTGGACAAATTCTGCCAGCTGGTGAGAAGCCAGTCTTCCAATGGAAGCGAAATGGAGAAGAGTTCGATCCCGAAGAACGCTTCAAGGTGCTTTTCGGCGAGGACGAGGACTCCCTAGCTCTGGTCTTCCAGCACGTTAAGCCCGAGGACGCGGGCATCTACACCTGCGTGGCTCAAACCTCCACCGGAAATATCTCGTGCAGTGCCGAGCTCTCGGTTCAGGGTGCGATTCAAACTCTAAACCGGGAGCCCGAGAAGCCCACCCTGGTGATCGAGCACCGCGAGGCGAACGCCAGCATCGGCGGCTCGGCGATTCTGGAGCTCCAATGCAAGGGCTTCCCCAAGCCGGCGGTGCAGTGGAAGCACGACGGTGAGGTCATCCAGGTGGACGATAGGCACAAGTTCATGTACGAGGACGAGGAGAGCATGTCGCTGGTCATCAAGAATGTCGACACAACCGATGCCGGCGAGTACACCATCGAGGCCATCAATGAACTGGGCCAGGACGAATCATCCATTAGCTTGGTGGTGAAAGGTAATAATATAATAGACGCCATTCCATAACTCGAACTTTTCTTTACCGTAAGTGCTTCGAGCTATGGAGACTCGATTGAACTTACTCTCTTTTATATTTAATCGTATTGTTATAGACCACCCTGGTGATATATTGGATATTCTTTTAATCCCAAACTAATGATACACAAAGTTTTTAGAAATAGTTGCTGATGAAAGAAACTGTCTTTCTGTAGAAACGAATCTATTGAATCAGATGTTTTGATCTCTTGTTTATTGTTATATTATTATATTTCAAACTTTCAACTAATCTTGATCAATCCCATTAAAGCTCCCCCAAAAATCAAGAAAGTCACAGACATTACTTGCTCTGCCGGCGAGACCATCAAGATGGAAATCGAAGTGGAGGGCTTCCCGCAACCCACCGTCCAGGTGACAAACAATGGCAAGGATGTGACTGCCGAGAGCAACGTCAAGATCTCCTCGAGCTCCATTGGAAAGAGTCTGGAGAAGGTTGTGGTCGAAGTGAAGGAGATCAAGCTATCCCAAGCGGGCAACTACTCCATCAAGGCCACCAACGATCTCAGCCAGACCTCGGAGTACTGGAGCTGCACGGTGAAGTCAAAGCCGGTGATTGTGAAGCACTTCGAGAGCGAGTACATCCACGGGGAGAAGGAGCACGTCCAGATGACGGTGAGGATTGATGCCTATCCGGAGGCCAAGTTGATTTGGTACCACGATGAAACGGAGATCAAGGTGACCGATGCCAAGTACACCGTGAGCAGCGACGGAAATGCCTACACCCTGAAGATCACCGGAGCCACCCGAGTAGATGCCGGAAAGTACACAGTCAAGGCCACCAATGAGCATGGATCGGCAACCAGTTCCACCCAGCTACTCATCAAGTGCACCCCGGAATTCACCCAGAAGCTGAAGAACATCACAGTGGCCGAGGGCGATTCCAATGTGGAGCTCGTGGTGGGTGTGGATGCCTATCCTCGTCCGCATGTCAAGTGGTACATTGATGGCATCGAAATCGATGAGAAGAGGAACGATTTCCGTCACGTTGAGGAGGGTAATGATTTCAAATTGATCATGAACCAGGTGGCCACCAACATGCAAGGCAACTACACCTGCAAGATCATGAATGACTATGGAAAACTGGAGGACAACTGTGTGGTGACCGTCAACTGTGAGTTACTCAAAAATATTGGGTTTCCATAGCTAATATATGTCTTTCAAAACAGGCAAGCCTAAGGTGAAACGCGGTCTTAAGAACATCGAAGTCCAGGAGGGCAAATCCTTCACTTTGGAGGTGGAGGTCTACAGCGAACCAGAGGCCAAAATCAAATGGTTAGCAAATTATTCATATTTTTTTATTCATTAACAAATATTGGTTTTGAAACAGGTTCAAGGACGGCCATGAAATTTATGAAGATGCCCGCATTAAGATCTCTCGAGACACTCAGCGCATCGAGAATTACTATCTCACATTGAATCTGGCCAGAACTGAAGATGCAGGAACCTATGAGATGAAGGCTACCAACTTTATTGGCGAGACTACCTCAACCTGCAAGGTTGCTGTTTTAAGTAAGTAATTTTGAACATTACGAGATTATAAAATAAACAGGAAAAGAATAAGGGAAGTGGGTTATCAGGAAAAGGACTTTTAGCTTATCGAAAAGGAAACCCAATATGTTTCCTGAACCCCCAAAAAATCTCATTAAACCTAATCTCCCATCTCCAATATGAAATTTTGATGCAGCTAGCGACGCTTTGTCTCTGGGACAGACCGTTACAAAAACAATGATTGCGACGACCGAAGAACCTGAAGAAGGGGGTAAACCAAATTCATTTTCAATGCACCAATTAAACAATATAATAAACATAACTAAAAATACTTGGGGAATGCAATGAATGAGAACGAAACGAAATAATTCTAAATATAAACCTATTAACCCTGAATATGACAAATAACCATGAACATTTCACAATATTTTAATGGTGATACATTATTTTTCATATGCGCACGCCCATTGTACATATAAAACACATTTCTCATTTAACACAAACATTTAACACAAAACTGTACAGACAATCTAAACCAAACGACAATTAATAACAAAGTGTAATAAACGCGTAAGCATCTTGAGAGATATGATTTTTAAAGAATTGCACGATCATTGGGAAATAAAACAAGAAAGGAAAGCTAACTTCGGGCGGAGCCGAAGTTGATATACCCTTGCAGAATATTCTGTAAATAATATATAATAATAATTCTCCAAAATTATTCATATTATGCATTCTAAATACCCATAAAATTCCCAACTTCCTAACTTTAAAAACACCAAAGTTATGGCATTTTCAATCGTTCAGTTATATGGCAGCTATAGGATATAGTCGGCCGATCCCTATAAAATTTGGTAGGTCGGATTGATTGGCCAAATATAAAACTCATAGAAAATCCCAACTTCCTAACTTTAAAAACACCAAAGTTATGGTATCTCCTATAGTTATATGGGAGCTATAGGATATAGTCGGCCGATCCTTATGAAATTTGGTAGGTCGAATTGATTGGCCAAATAAAAAAGCCATAGAAAATCCCAACTTTTTAACTTTACAAACACCAGAGTTATGGCGTTTTCTATCGTTCAGTTATATGGCAGCTATAGGATATAGTCGGCCGATCCCGGCCGTTCCGACTTATATACTGCGTGCAAAGGAAATAAGGGTGTGTGCAAAGTTTCAATTCGATATCTTTAAAACTGAGAGACTAGTTCGCGTAGAAACAGACAGACGGACAGACAGACGGACAGACGGACAGACGGACATGGCTATATCAACTCAGGAGGTGATCCTGATCAAGAATATATATACTTTATAAGGTCGGAGATGTCTCCTTCACTGCGTTGCACACTTTTGACCAAAATTATAATACCCTCTGCAAGGGTATAAAAATAAGAGCACGGCCAAGTCAGAAATTTATAAAACGACTTTAAATTTACGCACTTGGCATTGGATGTATTGTATATGATAAGATAGTACATAAGAATGGTTATTTGGGAGGTATAATTATATCAGGATTGTATTTACTCAATATAAGTCTTATATATACGTTATAAATATTGTAAAATATAAAATATTGAAGATAGTGTAAGTGCTGCACTGCCGAAACTAACCCTACGAATCAAATATGCACTGTGTACATAAACCTAATAGTTACTTTAAGAGGTTTCACTTATATATACAAAGATACTGATAAACTCTATATTTTTATAGCTATCCCTGAAATCGTGCACGTTGATGTCTTCCAACAGCACAGTTACGAAAGTGTACCTCTCAAGTATGAAGTCATTGCCACTGGTATTCCCAAACCGGAAGCGATTTGGTATCACGATGGAAAGCCAATCACAGCCGATAAGCACACTGCTATTACTGTCGATGGGGTTTGTTATTATTTAATTCTGAATGTTATGAGCTTGGATTTTAAACCATTACAATTTCTTAGGACCACTACAAACTGGAGGTACAGTCACTGGATCTGGTAGATGCGGGAGAATATAGGGTGGTTGTGCAGAACAAGTGTGGTGAAAAATCTCATCAGGGAGATCTTTCTCTGTCGGGTAGGATAACCTTAGTTAAATGATTTTAAAAATCCTTAATCCTTATTCTTATTTATAGGAATCGCGGAGTATCGCAAACCTATCCTTACACAAGGACCTGGACTGAAGGACATTAAGGTCCACAAGGGCGATAAGGTCTCCGAGCCAGTTATCTTTACTGCAGATCCTGCTCCTGAAATTATTTTGCTCAAGGATGGTCAGCCCGTCAAGGAGAGCAACAATCTCAAGCTGAAGGTGGAAAAGAAGGACGCGGAAAATGGTTTGGTTCAGTACTCTTGCACTCTGAACATCTTGGAAGGTATATTAATGAGCTACATATATTTGAAGTCTAGCTTAAAAATAATAATGGTATTTAAAAACAGCTGAGATTAAGGATTCCGGACGCTATGAACTGAAGGTGAAGAACAAGTACGGTGAGCTGACCACTAGTGGTTGGATTGATGTGTTGGCCAAGCCGGAGATTTCTGGCCTCGATGACCGCAAATGCCTGCCGGGCGACACCATTTGCTTCGAGGCTCTGGTCCAGGCCAATCCAAAACCCAAGGTTTCCTGGACCCGTGGCAATGAGAATCTTTGCAACAACGAGAACTGCGAGGTGATCGCCGACGTGGATGCGGACAAGTACCGACTGGTGTTCCAGGCTGTTTCCCCCAGTGAGGATGGCAAGTACACCATCACAGCCACCAACAGCGAGGGAAGAGCCACAGTTGACTTCAATTTGGCAGTGCTGGGTAAGAACTCTTCTCTGGTACAGAATCTATATAAATTATTCTATATAATCTATTTTGCTATGCAGTGGAGAAACCCACTTTCATTGTGCAACCCGAGAGTCAGAGTATCCACGACTACAGACCTGTTTCCACCAAGGTTCTGGTGCATGGTGTTCCACTGCCCACCATTGAGTGGCTCAAGGACGACAAGCCCATCAACTATGAAGCCGTCAATAAGCCCAGCAAGGATAAGTTGTACAGCAAGGAGGACACCAAGAAGGGTTCCGACCAAATCGAAAGTGTATTTGACATAAAATCATTCAGGGAAAACGATGTGGGAGCGGTAAGATTATAAACTATTTATAAAAGGGAAAGGAATATAATGACTTCTATTACCAGTACACCTGTGTGGCCACCAATGAAATTGGAGTGACCAAGGCCCCCTTCAAGTTGGGCTTGCTGGCTCTCGCACCTAGCTTTGTGAAGAAGCTTGATAATGCTTTGGATGTGCTCCAGGGTGAGCCTCTTGTCCTGGAGTGCTGCGTGGATGGAAGTCCTCTGCCCACTGTTCAGTGGCTTAAAGACGGCGACGAAGTCAAGCCCAGCGAGAAGTAATTACTTAAACTATATTCATAATCATTTGATACCAATCTTTTGTATTATTTAGTGTGAAGATATCAACCAACCCTGATGGCCTGGTTAAGCTGGAGATCACCAATTGCCAGCCCAATGATTCGGGAGCTTACAAGCTGATTATATCCAATCCTCATGGCGAAAAGGTTGCCCTTTGTGCGGTGGCTGTTAAACGTAAGATCTTTTAAGATACTACTTTAAAAGGTAATAGAACTTCTACATTCTTTAGCCGAGGAGATGCAGCCCAAGTTCCTGAAACCCATTACCAGTCAAACCGTTGTCGTGGGTGAACCCCTGAAGCTGGAAGCCCAGGTCACTGGTTTCCCAGCGCCAGAAGTCAAATGGTATAAGGATGGCATGCTCTTGCGCCCAAGTCCAGAAATTAACTTTATCAACAGTCCCAATGGTCAGATTGGTTTGATGTGAGTATGGCAGATAAGATATAAGTGAAAGATAATAAATACCCAATTTTCGTTATCCAGCATCGACTCCGCCCAGCCTCTAGATGCCGGAGTCTACAAGTGCCTGATTGCCAACAAGGGCGGCGAGCTCGAGGGTGTGTCCAAGGTAGAAATTGTACCCAAGGAGTCGAAGCCAGTGTTTGTGGCCGAGCTTCAGGATACCTCCAGCATCGAGGGCTTCCCCGTTAAGATGGACATCAAGGTGGTTGGCAACCCGAAGCCAAAACTACAATGGTTCCACAACGGTCACGAAATCCAGCCCGATCCAAGCCACATTGCCATTGTGGAGAATCCAGACAATAGTACGAGCCTGATTATCGAGAAAACCGTTCCTGGTGATTCTGGATTGTACGAGGTTATTGCCCAAAATCCAGAGGGATCGACCGCCTCGAAGGCAAAGCTTTATGTGGCACCCAAGGCCGATGAAACCGCCACCGAGGAGGCACCTCAATTTGTGTCTGCTCTGCGGGATGTGAACGCGGATGAGGGTCAGGAACTGGTGCTTTCCGCTCCGTTTATTTCCAACCCAATGCCCGAGGTGATTTGGTCCAAGGATGGCGTTACTCTGACGCCCAACGAACGCCTGCTGATGACCTGCGATGGCAAGCACATCGGATTGACCATCAAGCCAGCTGAAGCTGCTGATTCCGGCAACTATACTTGCCTTCTGGCCAATCCTCTGGGCGAGGACTCGTCCGCCTGCAACGCCAATGTCAGGAAGGTTTACAAGCCTCCGGTGTTCACACAAAAGATTTCCGATCAGCAGCAGGTGTTCGGCAACAACGCCAAGATCCCGGTGACTGTTTCCGGTGTTCCCTATCCGGATCTGGTGTGGTACTTCCAGGACAAGCCCATTCCCAAGTCGGACAAGTACAGCATCAAGAACGATGGCGATCATCACATGCTGATTGTCAACAACTGCGAGAAGGAAGACCAGGGTGTCTACAAGTGCATCGCCAGCAACAGGGAGGGCAAGGACATCACCCAAGGACGTCTTGACATCGTCAATGAGATGTGAGTGTCAATCACAATCTATAATTTTGTAATAAACTCTGACTTAACAATCTATATATATTTCACAGTAAGAAGCACTCGCGATCGGAGCCCCCAGTATTCCTCAAAAAGATTGGCGACTGTGATATCTACGAGGGCATGATTGCTAAATTCACGGCTTGTGCCACCGGATATCCGGAACCCGAAGTCGAGTGGTTCAAGAACGACCAGAAGCTCTTCCCATCTGACCGATTTTTGATTGATATCGAGCCCAACGGCCTGCTGAGGCTGACCATCAAAAATGTGACCGAGTACGATGTGGGCCGCTATTCCTGCCGCATTTTCAACCCATACGGAGACGACATTTGTCACGCCGAACTGTTCTATGACTGTAAGGAGTATTAAATACTCTTCGAACTGATTTTAACTACTTTCCAATTGCAGCCTTGGATAGTCAGCAGAAGCCTTTGGAAGACCAGTATACCGATTTCAAGAAGTACAAGAAGTCTGGTGCTCCTCCGCCACTCTCAGAGGGTCCCATAATTTCCCGCATGACCGATCGTAGATTGCTCTTGTCCTGGAATCCATCGGTGCCTTTGACTCCTCGCTATCCCATCACCTACCAGGTGAGTCACTAAAAAATCTAGTCCTCAAGCTTAATGCAAATTTATTTAAATGTCAAATCTTAGATCGAAATGATGGACTTGCCAGAGGGTGATTGGCGTACTCTTCGAACCGGAGTTCGCAGCTGTGCCTGTGATATCCGTAACCTGGAACCTTTCCGGGATTACCGATTCAGGGTGCGCGTGGAGAATAAGTTTGGCGTAAGCGATCCCAGTCCATACACTCAAACTTACAGGTAAGAAAGCAGCTGGCTATGAGATAGGTAATTTATTTTAATAATGTTAATATTATTGCAGGCAAAAACTGGTACCAGATCCACCAAAAACCTACACCTACTTGCCACCAGGAACCGACTTCAGGCCAGAAACTTCGCCCTACTTCCCCAAGGACTTCGATATTGAAAGACCTCCACATGATGGCTTGGCCCAGGCTCCTCAGTAAATAAATCTAATTTTTTGTTTTCTCTAGAAACTATTAACTTGTCTCTATAGATTCTTGCTGCGCGAACAGGATATGAGCTATGGCGTCAAGGATCACAACGCAGAACTTATGTGGTTTGTCTATGGTTATCCCAAGCCAAAGATGACTTATTACTTTGATGACATGATCATTGAATCGGGTGGCAGATTTGATCAGAGCTACACCCGAAATGGACAGGCTACTCTATTCATTAACAAGTGTGTTTAGGAAATGTAACTTTAAGTACTTTATTTGATCTATTAAAATCCCATTTAGAATGCTGGATCGCGATGTTGGCTGGTATGAAGCAGTGGCCACAAACGAACATGGAGAGGCCAGACAGCGGGTGAGACTAGAGATTGCCGAGCATCCTAGGTTCCTGAAGCGTCCAGATGAGACCTTCATCATGGCCCGCAAGAACGGAAGAATCGAGGCCAAGTTGGTGGGCATTCCGTTGCCAGAAGTGCATTGGTTCAAGGACTGGAAACCAATTGCCGAATCATCACGCATCAAGGTAACTTTATAGTTAACAAATATTTTCCCACAAACTTACTTGACATTAACATTGGCCCATACAGATTAGCTCCTATGACCCGGATATTTACGTACTCTCGATTCATGATTCGATCATCAAGGATGGTGGCTTATACTCGATTAGTGCCAGGAATGTTGCCGGCTCTATTAGCACTTCGGTAACAGTGCATATCGAGGAGAACGAGGATCAGTACATCTACAAGACCTACGGCAGACATCCGTATGTGCGATCCAAACAGCTGCGTTACCAGGACAAATATGATATTGGAGATGAGCTGGGTCGTGGAACCCAGGGAATTACCTATCATGCCGTGGAGCGTTCCTCCGGAGATAATTATGCTGCCAAGATTATGTATGGCAGACCCGAGCTACGTCCGTTCATGCTGAACGAACTGGAGATGATGAACACTTTCAATCACAAGAACCTGATCCGTCCATACGATGCCTATGACACCGACCGCAGTGTTACTTTGATCATGGAGCTGGCTGCCGGCGGAGAGCTGGTTAGGGACAATCTCCTTAGACGCGACTATTACACCGAGCGAGACATCGCCCACTACATCAGGCAAACATTGTGGGGACTGGAGCATATGCACGAAATGGGTGTGGGCCACATGGGTCTTACGGTACGTGGTTTTAAATATACCCTAAAACAAACTCCCTTCAAATCTTCCCTCCTTACAAAACAGATCAAGGACCTTCTGATCTCCGTGGTCGGCGGTGATCTCATTAAGGTGTCTGACTTTGGATTGTCAAGGAAAATCAACAGGCACAATCTGTCGACCTTGGACTACGGAATGCCCGAGTTTGTTTCCCCCGAAGTTGTTAACAAGGAAGGAGTCAACTTCTCCCACGATATGTGGACCGTTGGGTTGATCACCTACGTCCTGCTCGGTGGTCACAATCCGTTCCTGGGCATTGATGACAGGGAAACGCTGACCAAGATTCGCGAGGGACGCTGGGACTTCAAGGACGAGATTTGGACTCACATCTCGGACGA
Organism: Drosophila fuyamai; assembly: GCA_018153365.1. Taxonomy (NCBI): domain Eukaryota; kingdom Metazoa; phylum Arthropoda; class Insecta; order Diptera; family Drosophilidae; genus Drosophila; species Drosophila fuyamai. The sequence continues at coordinate 6,351,089 of JAECXW010000758.1, forward strand.
TGGTCGTGACTTTATCAGCCGGTTGCTGTTGTACAGCCCCGAGGAACGTATGGATGTGAAGACCGCACTGAAGCACCCCTGGTTCTTCATGCTCGATCGCCAGGTGTACGACCATGACTACCAGATCGGAACCGATCGTCTACGAAACTACTACGACCACTTCAGGGACTGGTATGCCAATGCCTCCTGCAAGAACTACTTCCGCAGACGCCGCCTCAGCGGCTGCTTCCAGCACCCTTCCAAGATGGTCTATCCCCCCGGACACGTTTATACACCGGAGAACACCCCGGAGCCACTGCCGGAGCCACGAATCCGTGCCAAGCGCGAGGAAGTGGTTTCCAAGTACTTGCATCCCGACTACGAACTGGGTCTGATTCAATCGGAGAGCCAGTAAGTATACAATGTACAATATAAAGTTCAAATACAATTTAAGTAGTGTCAGGCAGGTTTCAAAGTCTTCCCGATTTAATCCATTAAATTCTTGTATTTAAGTAGGTTTTTTTTTTTATTTATTTATCTTAAAATATATTGTTTCTAGCTACCAATACGGTCCCGATACATATCTCTTGCAATTGCGTGATGTCAATTTCCCTGTGAGACTGCGAGAATACATGAAGGTGGCCCATCGCCGATCGCCTTCCTTTGCCTTGAACGATTCAGTGGATTGGTCGGTGAGTAAAAGGTGGAGCATTGCATATATCGGGAGTATTAAAATATGATTTTTTGTAGCTACCTGTCATCCGCGAGAGACGTCGCTTCACCGACATTATGGACGAGGAGATCGATGACGAGCGCACCCGCAGTCGCATCAGCATGTACGCGGCCAATGAATCCTACTCCATCAGGAGATTGCGCACGGAGTTGGGACCCCGACTGGATGAGTACACCGAGGCGGATGCCATGATCGAGACCCAGCGCGAGGGCTACCCACCCTTCTTCCGTGAGAAGCCCCAGACTATCGCCATAACCGAGAACCAGCCCAGTCACATCCATTGCTTCGCCGTGGGCGATCCCAAGCCGTGTGTGCAGTGGTTCAAGAACGACATGGTTCTGTCCGAGAGCAAGAGGATCAAGATTTCGGTGGATGAGGATGGGCGCTCTATTCTGCGCTTCGAGCCGGCCCTGCACTTCGATGTGGGAGTCTACAAGGTGGTGGCTAGGAACAAGGTGGGTCAGACCGTGGCCCGATGCCGCATCGTGGTTGCCACATTGCCCGATGCCCCCGATTCGCCGGAGATATCCGCAAACAGCGGAACTGAAATCCTCCTGCGCTGGAAGCAACCACGCGACGATGGCCACTCCACGGTCCTTTGCTACAGCCTGCAGTGCAAGCTGAGCAACTGCGATGCATGGACTACGGTGGCCGATAACATTGACCACGAGTTCTACCTGCTGCACGACTTGCAGCCCAATACCAACTATCAATTCCGGTTGGCCTCCAAGAACCGCATCGGCTGGAGCGAGATGGGCATCCCGGTGGGCGCCTCGACGGTGGGCGCAGATGCCCCCAAGATCCACATCACCAAGGCCATGAAGCATTTACAGCAGCTCACCGAGAACGGGCATCAAGTAATACCCGAGGAGGAGCGCGTCCACACCGACTACCATTGCGAGCGGGAGCCGCCCAACTGGGTGACCGACTCCTCCGTCAGCGACAAGTACAGCTTCATCTCGGAGATTGCCCGCGGCGAGTTTAGCACCATTGTGAAGGGCATCCAGAAGTCCACCGACACCGTGGTGGTGGCCAAGATCCTGGAGGTGACCGACGAGAACGAGGACAATGTTGTGGCCGAGTTCGACAACTTTAAGACCCTTCGCCACGAGCGCATCCCGGCGCTATTTAGTGCCTACAAACCCCTCAATGTGCCCATTGCCATCTTTGTGATGGAGAAGCTGCAGGGCGCCGATGTGCTGACCTACTTCAGCAGCCGACACGAGTACTCCGAGCAGATGGTGGCCACCGTGGTGACCCAGTTGCTGGACGCCCTGCAGTATCTGCACTGGCGTGGCTACTGCCACCTGAACATCCAGCCCGACAACGTGGTCATGGCCTCGGTGCGCTCCATCCAGGTGAAGCTGGTCGACTTTGGATCGGCCAAGAAGGTCAACAAACTGGGCATGAAGGTCACTCCCTGCGGATCGCTGGACTTCCAGCCGCCCGAGATGATCAACGACGAGCCCATATTCCCGCAGAGCGACATCTGGTCGCTGGGAGCGCTCACCTACTTGCTTCTGTCCGGATGCAGTCCATTCCGCGGCGCCGACGAGTACGAGACCAAGCAGAACATCTCCTTCGTCCGTTACAGGTTCGAGAACCTGTTCAAGGAGGTCACTCCCGAGGCCACGCGATTCATTATGCTTCTCTTCAAGCGCCATCCCACGTGAGTATACTATACTATCTTTTGTTTTTTTCTATATCATTTATAAACTTTTGCCAATATTAACAAAAATTGATAAGTAAATATAAAAAGTTTAATCATAGGAATGATCCGGTTTAAGATATATGAAAACACCCTTTAAAAGATTTGAAGTTAATTTCAAAAATATTTAATTGACCTAATGGCCTATAATCGTTTGATTCGAAACAAACGGTGAAACAAGTAGCCCCAAATGAGAAATGAAGATCTTTTAAAGGCTCGAATAAATAAAAGAATATGGCTGTTTTTACAAAACAGAGTCCGCCCAAGAATTGGGAACAGGGCCATTTATGATTGATATTTATCTCTTTTTGACAACTGCCAACTTTTCATTCACGAATTCATGTAGAAAACGACCATACACCGAAGATTGCTTGGAGCACAGGTGGCTCATGTCCTCCGACTACATGGTTAGGAAACGCGAACGTGCCATCTTCTTGGGCAGCCGTCTAAAGGTAATAAATTGTATTATTCGTATTGAAAGAAACATGTCTCATGACGTTATTTCCGCTCGACCACCAGACGTTCTGCGATGAGTACCATGACCTAAAGAACGCCTCGGCAACGTCATCCAAGGTTCTGAACACGGTCGCCGGCGGTCCAACCCCCACTCAACTACTTCGATCGAATAGCATCCAGGAGGAATTGCTTACAACATTTTAGTCAATTAGTTCCGAAGTAGTGTTAAGAGAATGTTGTTTTTATTTCTTGTATATATGGAATATAAATAATTATACAACATCTAAATTCTATATATATAAATATATTATCTGGTTAATTAAAACGAAAAGATTCGCATTCGATACACTTATTTTTAATTTGTTGACAGCGGACCAGCAGACACACCCACGACTTATCGCCCTTGCCAATCAATAAAATGTGAATGACCTTCACCAATAAAAGATACAGATGCCAGGTCTAAAAATAAGTACTCTTATTCAGTGGTTTATAAAAAGAAAATTTCAAGTGGGCGAAACGAGCATTTTCCGTTTGCTTCTAGGGGAACTTTTTTGATTAGCGGGTATCTCGAAGTCGAATCTACTTATTCGCTAACTATTTGCTGAGATACATAAGTGTTCGTCGAAAGGTAAACACACTCATACAAATGTTGAAATCAAAAAACAGAAAACATAAATCGATTCGGCAAAATCAACTCTGCGAAAAGCTTGTCGTTTGAAAAGCTGTCCAGTACACAGCTTTCTTATCACTATTGATTAAATTTTCGTCCAAAGCTTATATTTTAAAGTAAGTGCTAGGTATAACACGCAAACACCTCAATTAGTACAATACAAAATACAGTTTAGTCACAATGTGAATCGAAATAAAACCGATCTCAATACACATATAACATCTACACGTCCAGCGTTCATTAGCAGTAGAGAAATCAATGAGTGACAAACCTTGGTCACAAGATTACAATCCATCGAAATAGCAACTACGAACAAAAGGTATACAGCCGAGTAGCGATGGCATATACACACAGACATATGTATATACTATATTCGGAGTACTCCAGTAATCTCACTTGCTAAGATTAAGCTCTAACCCTTTTAGATTTTCGACTGGCCAACACGTCGCACATGTCTTTCCAAGTGTAAACTTATTCGTCTCCGTATCAGAGGGTCAACTGGCAATCAATTGAGCTCACAATTAACACGCGAATTCAATCAGTTCTTGGGTATAGCCGCACTTGATTCATAAAATGGCAGAGGGCGACTATTCAGATCATGTGGAAAGGTTAGTGGTTAAAAGCGCTTCCGAATTACTCATCCACCGACTCACACTGTATCTTATCACTCGCAGAACCGAACTTCCGGCTCCGATGATTTCCCGCAAGGAGGTCAGTATCTGGGCAATTCTAAAGAACTGTATTGGCAAGGATCTGAGCAAGATCACCATGCCAGTCATGCTGAACGAACCACTGAGCTTCCTCCAAAGACTCTGCGAGTACATGGAGTACGCACAACTCCTGACCGAGGCTGCTCAACAGGAAACTCCCGCGGAACGGATGAAATACGTAGCGGGTAAGTGTTATCAGTGGTTATGGTTTCTCCCAGCCCATGTAATAAATAAGAATTGTTTTCCGGAAAGTTCCAAAATTTGACAAATTGTCTGTGGTTATGAACTTATTAATGATTCATTTTTAAATCTCAAACTTTGTGATTGTGGTTTTTTCCACTTCATACAATGTATCTATTAAGAGTTCAATGACTTCACGATTCCTAATGATATATATATATTGTCTATACGATATACGTTGTGGTTGAGCTTTATCAGTGGTTGGTTTTTTTTTAAATTACAAAAAATTGACTTATGGATTGCCTTCACTTTGCAGACGCCTACGCCTACTTATATGGTTTTATGACTAAATGTTCAAATGTAAAGATATATGTGGCAGTGAATCACGAAATTAACCAATACTTGTACTCTCTCAGTTAATCAATATTACATTTGATAACAAAAATATATAATTTATTTTCCAGCATTTGCCGTATCGGCATTAGCCTCAAACTGGGAGCGCCTGGGTAAACCATTTAATCCACTTCTTGGTGAAACATACGAGCTGCAAAAGGGCGATTATCGAATTGTTTGCGAGCAAGTTTCTCATCATCCTCCAGTATCTGCATTTCATGCAGAATCCAAAGACTTTAAGTTTCACGGTACCATTAACCCAAAAATCAAGTTTTGGGGAAAGAGTGTTGAGGTGAACCCGAAAGGAACTGTCACCATTGAGTTTCCAAAGTACTTTTTACTATATATTATCTAGAGAAATATATGTACTAATACAAACTATTTTCAGGTGGAACGAATCGTACAGTTGGACTAATGTCAATTGCTGCGTTCACAATATAATTGTGGGCAGACTGTGGATAGAGCAATACGGAAAAATGGAGATCATCAATCATTCCACTGGCCATGTGGCAAGTCTCACCTTCAAGTCCGCGGGATCTGGAGCTAAGAACTTACATCGCGTTGAGGGATTTGTTAAGGATTCTAGGTAATCTAAAAAGCTAAAGTTCTTAAAGAAGTAATAATATTAAAACAATATGTTGCTTAGTGAAAAGAACCTATACTTTCTGTATGGCAAATGGACCGAGTTTATTAAATGCTGTTCTGCGGACTCCTACGTTCAGTATCTGAAACAGGGAACCAGAAAGAATGACGATTTTGATGGATCGCCGAATGGAACGCCAAAGAAAATGTTCTCGAAATTGAATAGTTTTAAGCTGAACTCATTTCGCAGCCTATCCATTCAAGATGTAAGTGTAAGACTTTCTTGAGTTACCATCGAAAAGTATCTCAAAAATTGTTACATTTCAGAACGATAGCTACCCACCTCTGGAGCAAGAGGGTGACATACCAAAGAGTGATTCTGCATATTCAATTGACATACCAGACTCCACGACTTTGTGGAGTTGTAAGCCGCGACCTTCCAACTGTAACGAGGTGAGAAACTTATTTAAAAATCTCAACACTCAGTATATATCCCCGCTCTATTTTTCAGTATTACCAGTTTACGCATTTTGCAATGCAGCTTAACGCTATGAGTAATAGTATGAAACCACCGCTAACACTATGCCCTACCGATTCGCGACTGCGACCTGATATATTATACTTAGAGGACGGAAATTTGGATGGTGCTTCCAAGGAGAAAACACGTCTCGAAGAGAAACAAAGGCACACACGGAAACAAAGAAAATCCACCAGTAACGATGAATGGACTCCAAGGTAAAGTAAAGCTGATAAAGTAATTGATTGCTCACTAAGAAATCCCAATTCTAGGTGGTTTAAATACGTAACAAACCCTAGTACCAAAACCGATGATTGGCTATATAGCGGAGGCTATTGGGACCGTAAATACGAAAACACCGATACGATATTTTAGATACATTTTGTAGAATGCTTATGCTTACAGTATATATATTTGTAAAAAGTTTGAGAGTTGTTTAAACTTAGGAATCGTTAATAACTGGATAATTGTAAATGGTACTATTAATTGGCAATCGCAATCACATCTTTACATTTCCTTCCGTTGGATACAATCACGTGATTAATCGATTCGCACAAGCATCCAAAAAAATATTAAGTTGAACGCTTACTTTTCGGTAGTTTTTATGTCTGTGTATAAATAGTTGTTAATTCGTGGCGATTCTATACGAAGCAATTAAAATGTTATTCAGTTATTTGTTGCGCTATTATGCATAAAACAAAATATTTTTGATTTTGGGTGAAACAAGGTAAGATAACTTGGGGACAAAATATACTTTTCATTGAAACTACACAAAGTGTAACAATAAAATTTTTTATTTTCTTCTACATATTTTTCCGCCTCCAAACCTTAATTGTCCTTTCACAGATGCTACTATTTACATATGACAGTATGCATAGGTTAGATTTACACATGTACAACAGATATAGAACTTTACTTAAGATCAAGTGTTTTAGGTTTCGTGCTCACATCGTGCAAGCTCACTACGTTATAAGCAGAGACGCAGGGCTCGAGTTTGTTCTTAAATATATCGTTTTCGGATTTCGAGGAGCATATAGAACCCCCGATTTCGGTGTGGCTGGAGTCAGGTAACGAGGCCCTCAGTTCGTGATTACTAACTGAAGTGTTCAACTGGAATTGCTTCGCATAGAGCGTGTCCATCTTATTGTGTTTTGCTGCAAGAAAAATATTTTTACAAAGTTTTACTAGTAATATATCTATGACTCACGTTCATTAACACACAACTTAAGTCCCGTCCTGTGAGATGCCAACTTGGCGTCATCACTGCCGCCAATGGAGGATTCTTCGATGTGGGAGAAGCTCTCCTGTGGCGAAATCGTGGACAACACGGAGGTGCTGGAGTACAAGTAGCCGGAGAAATATATATCTGGATTCGCCTCGTGCGCCTTGCAGGGAACTATCCACGAGAAACTGAACACCGATGGGTTTACCTCCTGGGTGAGCCAGGGATCGGTTATCAATTGGTGCATGGTGCAGCGGTATTTGGGGTCCTTGTTTAACATGGAACTTAGTAGTCGGCTCAGTTGATCGGACACCACTTTCGGTATCTGGATTTCGGCCTTCAATGTTTCCTCAACATCGATGAATGGGTTTTCGAAAAACATTAAGACATACAAAGTGACGCCCAAAGCCCATATTTCCAGCTCGGGACCCACGTATCTATTCCCGGCCAGAACCTCCGGACTGCAGTACTCTGTCGTGCCATAAAATGTTGAGAAGAACTTGCCCTCCTCCATGAACGTTGCTGAGCCAAAATCTATCAACTTAATGTTAAAATTATGATCAATTATTATATTCTCGTCCTTAATGTCACGATGAAGGATCTTCTGCTCGTGCAAATAGTTTACGGCATCGGCTACCTGCCGAAAAATATAGCTCCCCAGTTTTTCATCCATCAGAGGTCGCCGCTCAATGAATGTCCACAGATCCATTCCGGAGCCGTGTTTCTCCATCACCAACTGGTAGAACAGGTCGTTTTCGAAAACATCCAGCACAGAGACAATATTCTTGTGGTTCAGCGTCTGTAGCAGATGAATCTCGATAGGAACTTCCTTGCAATCGCGGTTCTTGACCATAAACTGCGAGCAGAGCTTCTCCTTGAGAATGAACTTGGTGATCACAAGCAGGCGATCGGTGTTCCGGAAAGCCATGTTCACATACCCGTAAGCTCCCCTGCCAATCTGCCGGATCGAAGTGTAGTGCTTGCTGTAGTCCCCCACATAAAGCTCATCCTCGTATTTGCAGACCAGGGACAGAGAATTCGGTCTGCTGGAGTTCTGGGCAGCCGTTGTCTTTATGACCTGACCCAGCGACTGCTCAATGGGGCTGGCCATGCTGTTGAACGTGGACGTTAGGTTCGCGTAGTTGTACTTTTCTCCATCCAGCCGAGTGCTGGGATTGCGACACACCCAGATGCAGTACACCCGATTGGAGCAGGGCAGGATCTGCAGGAGCACGGAGTAGACCACCTCTATTACTGTGCCATCGGCATGGATGGCCTCGCCCACGAAGCTTCCGTTGATGGAGCTGAGCAGCCTGGTGGCGGGATTACTGCCGGATGCATCACAAGTCTCCGTGGACGCGGACTTTGCCTTGTCGAGGGACACCTCGTTAATGTGTGAATGGGATCCTCCCTCAAATTCATCGGCGGGGAAACTATTCGAGGCATTCACTGGTGTTAAAATATCATCTATTGTACAATCGTCTGGCTGTCGAAGATCGCAGAACAGGCCACCGCTGTTCTCCAGATTGCAGCTCATGTGGCCATCGCTGACCGAGGGTTCGTTGTTGGCTTGGAGTGGACCTGGTTTATTTGTGGTATTCTTTTTACAGGACTGCAGCGAGGAGTCGTTGTCCAGGACGAATGGGTCGGTATCCGGCTCCCAGTCATTGCTGGTTATTGAAGTGTTCGAGACATTGGGACTTTTGTCTTCCCGGGAATCCTTGCCAAAGTTGGGTAAAATGGAGGATATATGCATGTTCATAATCTTGTCCTGACCATAACCGAACATCAGCAGCGAAAAGGGCTGATTACACATTAGTATGTTGCCCACGTCGTCCACCACAATCAGTCCACTGAGATTCTGAAAAACCCAGACGGTGATGTTGATGCCATATCCTGTCGATGTGCTCTCATCCAGGGCAATGAGCAGACAAAGTGGGAACTTGACATCATCCGTAGTTCGTCCTGTGGCCCTCTGTTTTCGCAGGTTCTTCGGTATCTCCCTGCAATCCGGATCGGGGAGTTTTATAAAGGGGATCAGGGTGACGATATTGATGCCCACAACGCTTTCGATGGATTCGTAAAAGAATATGGTAGCCGTGGTGGCGTCGACGGATGTTATTACCCCAAATCGATCGGTGCTTATGTGGCATATATGTCTTTCCACGGGTTCGGCAACGGCTATGTGCCTGCCATCAGTACTGATCTGACGGATCCAGAGCGAGACCAGGATCTTGTTGCTCGTCTTGGTCTTCATTTCGATGACCTTGCCACTCAGCAGGACCACTCTGCCCTCATCGCCCTCGATCTGCATCTCCGCCAGCGAGGAGATGTGACTCTCCGTCTTGCCATTGAGCAGATCGAAGAATCCCTTGTTCCGCAGCTCCTGGGATGTGTAGCCCAGTAGTTGGCAGGCCTTGTTGTTCACTATGAATATCTGTCCCGTGTTCGCGTCTATGGTGAATATCGCCTTGTTCGGATTGATCACCTTCGAGGAGTGAAGATTAGGAGGCGGCATGCTGAACGAACTGGCATCCATCAAGTTCAGCTTGCTGGACGAGTCCTGACGGGACTGTAACTGCTGGCTGCTCATAATAGGGTCATCTAGATGTCATAAGTATGTGTAAATAATTAAGCATTGCTCTTGTTTTTATTTAACGTGCATTACCGTTAGCACATCGGTTTCTGGGGCCCTGGGCTTTTGAAATATTAAGCTTACCAGCGGCTTGGTCCATCACTTCGCCCTGATCCTCCATTTAAACTATAATTATTTTCCAGATCCCAGCAGTTCCAACTTTGGGACTTAAACTATATTTAAAAGAGCGCACCATAAACATTGGAGTTCTGTTTATAAAAAATCAATTGTTTTGCGCATGCGAATCATGGATTTTCTTAGTGGGTCGAAACGAATGCAGCCCCGTTTAGTTGGCCTGGTTTTTCTAGTGAATTTTACTTGCTAACAGGTGTTTTTTATAGAAAGTTATCACCCAATTTTAATAAAACAACTATTTGTTGGTATATTTCATGCATTTCCGAGTTTGTTTTAAATGTACCGCTAGTAACTGGCAGCCCTGGCTCTGCCATCGATTAACGGCTCTAAGTATCGATAACACCTTGGTATAAGTATATATATAAGCTGGGCCTAGCTACGTGTGGAAAATTATCAGGGCGCAATACAAAACGTATTGTTCTTCCACATAGGAAGGTTTTTTGTTTCGTTTTCTCAACAAGTATTCGGTACATATTGAAACAAAAAAGGCATTCGAAAATGCCGAGAATATCTGAAGTATCCGTATCCGTGGGATTCCTCCTGCTTATCAGCCTGATAAGTGTCGACGGCCTTGTAAAAGGGGGGAACTACCAAAACTCGGTATATCAACGGAATCTGGATACCAACTCCGCAACAGGCACAACGGCTTCGTTTCCATTCCTGATGCCCAATGTTTCCCCGCAAACAGTAAGTAGTCTTTAGTGCCACGAAAAAGATACATTTAGTTCGACCCATATGGAAGAGCAAATTTCCCAGCTGTGCGCTTATGCATACATTTATTTGTAATCAACAAAATGAATAAATATACAGGGGAAAAAATGTCAATGTTTGTACTCTATATAGGATGTGTTGATTTGCATCTGGAAAACATCTTCGTATAATGTGCAAATTTTTCCATATGGTTAGTTAGTTAGCTGCCTCGAATACACACACGATTTGACACCCACATGGAGTGCCTTGAAATCCGTTGAAACCTGTAGATTGCAGTTCTCGAACCTGCGCCGTAGATACAAAAATTTACGAGGGTGGCAAAAAGGGCATAGGGCCGCCGAAGGCCACTCACTTTTTTAGTTTCTGAATAATACTTGTTGACAATCTACTTTATTATTCTCGTTCTTTTTTAACAAAACTAACAAAATGAATATAGCTGGATTTGTATTTGTGCACACCAATCAAAGTCGATCCAACTACCACCTACTATATTGGTACGTTATCATAGATTCTTTCAATTGAAAAGTATGCAGTAATTGTTTGAATTCTAACAGTTGGCTTCAATCCCAATGCCACCATGAACACGGCTCATCACATGTTGCTTTACGGATGCGGAGAGCCTGGAACCACGAAAACCACTTGGTGAGTTGCTGAAGTAATGCCACTGAGATCTTCTGAAACTTATATTTCTTTTCCAAACAGGAATTGTGGCGAGATGAATCGAGCTTCCAAAGAAGAGTCAGCCAGTCCCTGCGCACCCCATGCACATTCTCAGGTATTTAAGTCCACCCCTTCCCACAATTAATTTAGGATAAAGTCCGCTCGACAGTTATACATTTATAAGGCACACAAATTTTGAGGGCTTAAGACGAAGGGCTTACAGGCCATGCAGATGGGTCGTCCTTCGTGGATCTTAAATTCACCGGTGGTGATCCTTTGGCGACAAATGAAGCAGATGAAACACTCCGCATGCCATTTGGTGCTCAACGCAACCACAGCTTGTTTATCGATGGGCTTCGCACAGCTGGCACAGCGGGACGAAAACTGTTCCCGGAAGTGTGACTTGCAGAAGAGGTATCCATTGATATCGAAAAAGGACGCCGAGATCAGCGGTTTGCTGCAGCTCACGCACCGAAAACACTTTTCGTGCCACTTGCGCCCCATGGCGGCCACCCCGCGCTCTAAAATTGGAGTTCGGCAGGCGGAGCACCGGGCGGCATGGTTGTCCAAATAGCACTCACTGCAGACCACATCGTCCTCCACCGCAAAGAACAGGCGGGGATCCACCACCAGACCGCATTCCTTGCAGGTGAAGTGGTGCGGATGGTAAGCCTTGCCCAAGCTGCAAACTGCCCGGTTCAAAATCTTCTCGTTGCACCTGCAGCAAATAGAAGGTGACATTACTCTAAAAAGGCTTTCTGGGCAGTAAAATTATAAATTTAGAAGGATTGTCGAGATATTAATTTCCGATATCAATTTTTCCTCAATCTGACAGAATTGGGGATGCCTTTAAAGTTTTGGACAGCTTCAACATAAAGTTAGCAACTATCAAATGTATTTTGTATATGTCGAACTATTCCGTTTTAAAAACCTAAAAATTCAGGTTAAAAGTTCTGGGCAAAACAAAACAGAATTGTATATTTATTAAATAAATAAATAAGCCGATCTTAAGCAAAGTATCTAAATGGTTTTGATTGTACGTATATAAATACATCAACTTTATTGGTTGTTTCGTATACAATTCGTATAAAGGTGCTAATAAATAATATAATTAAAATAATAAATATTAACTGAAATCATACTTATCTTTACACAGATAATATACGCTTGGGCCAGAGACGCCCAGAGGCTGAATTTGCCCGAGGGAGTGGGTTTCAAGGTGGGCAAGAACTCACCGACCAAGTACCTGGTGTTGCAAGTTCATTATGCCCACATTGACAAATTTAAAGGTGAGCACTGAAATGTCTATAATAAAATGGATTTTTAATGTATGCATCCCCTTCCAGATGGTTCCACTGATGACTCTGGCGTATTCTTGGATTACACAGAAGAGCCGTAAGTTTATGGCTTATAAAATATGTCTTAACACTAATTTTACTTTTACCTGATAGACGTAAAAAGTTGGCAGGTACTCTACTGCTGGGCACAGACGGAATGATTCCGGCCATGCAAACGGAGCACCTGGAAAGCGCTTGCGAAGTGAATGAGCCAAAGGTCCTGCATCCTTTTGCCTACCGTGTGCACACTCATGGCCTGGGAAAGGTGGTCTCTGGATACCGGGTCAGAACCAATAGTGAAGGCGAGCAGGAGTGGCTGCAGCTGGGCAAGAGGGATCCCCTCACGCCCCAGATGTTCTACAACGTCACCAGCACGGCGCCCATTGTGGAAGGAGATAAGATTGCCGTGAGGTGTACTCTGCAGAGTACCCGTCATCGGATAACCAAAATTGGGTAAGCACCTGGTTCTTGAATGCCAATATTAAATTACCTTCAATAATACTATTTCCCCTTTTGTAAAGTCCCACGAATGAAGACGAGATGTGCAATTTTTACCTCATGTACTACGTGGATAATGGGGAAACCCTGAACATGAAATTCTGCTTTAGCCAGGGCGCTCCCTACTATTACTGGTCCAATCCCGATTCTGGCCTACACAATATCCCACATATCGAAGCGAGCACTTTGTAATTTGCCGATGGTTGACAGCTTTGGAAAGTGAAACGAATGTATACTACTTTATTGTCTGGATTATTTTATCGTGTATAACAATTAATGATGGTTTAGCATCATTCCGTATCCTATTCTGTTGGCCACCAATGATTTATGTAAGATATTTGTGCGTGTAAATAAACATATGTAGATAATTCGCGAGATCCCAACGGAAATCTTAATAATTGAATTTGGAAATAATTAGCTGTTCACCAGCAAGGTTAATCAGCTCAGTCGTATATCGTATATAGTGGGAATCAACAATTCCGCTACGCAGTTTAATGAAACTCTTCGTAAATATTTTCAATGCAAAGCATTTTATTCACGCTTTTTTTTTGTATATAGAATTTATGGAATATATAGTATTTATCTGTATACATATATATATTTATATATATAATTTGGTGTAAAATTATAAACGTACAATTAGATTAGTTATAAATTACACAAAACTTAAATATCTTTCACATTTTATAATAACTTGCAAACTCGTACTTGTTAGTGTTAAATTCTAAATGACTACCGGTTGGCTGAGGCGGCAAGTCCTCAAATGTGTAAGCTAGTAGAGCTCCGTTGTTATCGTGTGCGGCGTAGGTGAGATCATTGTGTGTTTCAATTACATTTCCGGCGTAGTCTTGTTGGGTGTATGTACAATGGTTCCCGATGGTATCCGACTCCACAAAGCTGGTGCCGTTGAAGCCGATCTGCGGCGAGTTGGAGGTGGTCAGTATGCTGCAGTCGCTGTCCTCGGTGGCCGACGGGATCGGGTTGAAGTCGTCGTTCTGGAATGTGTGCCCCCCATCCGGCCCGCCGTAGGGAACGGTACAGGTCATGGTCATCGTGACGGTCTGAGGACCCACCTCGAACTCCACCTGGTGCGAGGAGTTCTCCCCGACGCCGCAGTCCTCCGCGAAACAGTCGTGGTTGTCAGGCACATATGGAGGTATTTGATGGCTGGCCGAGTGCAAGTTGGCGTCGTTCACAATGTTGTCCTCGGAGTCGAACACGGGCTCAATCAGGCCGGGATTGCTATCCAGCAGGCTGGGCTCCACCTTAAGAGTATGCCCATCCGTGGGATTCACCTGCAGGTAGGGCAGGAAGTTCAACACCTCCTCAGACAGCCTCTCCTCGGGACCGATGTCGGAGAGGTTGTCTATCAATTCCACGGTGGGATCCGACTGATTGTGGTGGCTGTGCGACGAGGAGTTGAGTTGCGAGTTCTCGTTGCTGCTAAGGAAGAGCGGCAAGAAACTGTGGACCACGTCGGATAGACTCTCCCGCGACTCCAGGGGACCCGTGCTCAGGTCTGAGTGTAGCTTTTCATCGCAATCGGCATTGCTATTCGTGCTAAGAGGTAAATATTCAGATGATTGGTAGCTTAATAGATTATCGGCTGAGGGTAGGATAATATCCACGGTATTGTTCTGCTCTGCAGGCTCCCCCTTAACTTCGTATTTAGGCTTGGAGTTATCACCCGAATCGTTCCTTAATCGTTTCGAAACTGAACCAGTTTGACATGTAGAGGTAGATCTTTTGCTTTTCCGACAGGCAGTGGTGGTTCCATTAATTGCAAGAGTGGTCAGTGTGTTGTTGGGAGTGTCATTTTTAGCTTCGCAGCTGTCTGCGTCCGGATTCTGTTTCAGCGATCCCGGGGATCGCGTCTGCTTCTTCTGGGGCCTGTACTTGTAATTGGGATACTCGATCATGTGCATCTTCCTTAACTTCTCGGCCTCGATAATGTAGGGCTGCTTGTCGTCCTTGCTCAGGCTCTGCCATCGCCGGCCCAGCTCCTTGGATATCTCGGCGTTGTGCAGGTCCGGCGTCCGCTCGCAGATCTTCTTGCGTTCCATCTGACTCCACACCATGAAGGCATTCATAGGTCTCTTAATATGGCCGGGAGAATGTTTCTTGGTCTGCAACAAAAGACGAAATAAGCGGGTTAGTTACTTTTACTTTTCACAAAATACAACAGGTTTTGGTTTTTGTAACGAATTTATGTAGATCAAGTTTTTTATTTTTGAGAACTGAAATTACGTATATAAGATTATTTCTCTCTAACTATTGTGCAAACTCTATATTAATTTGTTTGAAAATGATTGGTGAATAAAAACTAGACTGTAATATTTGCTATTAAGGCCCAATTAAAATGAATAAAATGTAATTCTTTAGAACTGAACAAACAGTTTCGTTTACCTAAGATAAAAGATATTGATTTAATTATTAACCTAAGTTAATAAAAGGTAACCTTTAACTGAGAATTTGGATCACATTTATATATTTATTTATTCGCAAATATTTATTCCATATTACTTCCGGCACTTCCCAGCAAATAAATTATTACACTCCCTTGTTTTCATAAATTATGGAACAACGAAATTTCCTTTGCTTTTTAAAAAACCTCAAATATGTAGGTAGATACGCTCCGTTAATTTGTTCATGCGAAAAACACATTTACCTAATATACATTTGCGTATATAAATGTTCATTGCATATTAACGTATCACAGATAAAGAGTTAGGAAATAAAATTCACACCAGAGGTGTACTATACGTATACCCGTCCATCTGAACATTTGTGTGCGCCGACATATATGCATTTTGTATACCGCCTTGTCTATGTCGGTATGTATGCATTTGTATCTGTACGAAAAATACGTATTCGCGGCGTTTGAAGTTCAATGTCCCCGCCAAGGTTAATAAAACGCTCCTAAAACGAAATATGGTTTGTATTTGTATGTATTTCGGTTGTTAAGATACTCGTACGCGTACAAGTGGGCCGATGTACTGGGGAGCATGCATTAATTCGCATCTGCTTCCTGGTTTCCCGGTTGACAATACCTTCGATCTGGGCATGAACCAATCTCGGGAGCCCAACATTTGGCATAGGAATAGGTCATAGCGGTGACGCGTCGCGCGTCGCCTCGTTTGGCCAATGTGAATAACCGTTTTATTCTCGCCGCGAGAGACGGCAGAAACTACCTATTAATAGCGTTAACTTCGACCTTGCAGCAGTTCGTGTACCTCGCGAGTTCATCCACATCCACATCCGAGGCGATACCCTTGGCAGTAGCGAGTTGAACCGAACTGAAATGAAATGAGCTGAGCGGGCTGAGTGGAGCAGACTTTCAGCTGAATCGACTCAACGATGGTACGAGAGTGTATGGTATTGGGGCCGACGGGATGCGATGCTCCATCGGCCATTGCCTTTGCCATTGCCATCGCCATCGCCTTTGCCTTTGCCTTTGCCCTCGCAACTCTGCTCCGAAACTCACTCTCAATGTCGCCGTCAGTCAGACAGTTCAGTTCAAGTCTAATAAGCAGCCCGACTCTTGTAGACACAACACACTCATACCACGGCGAACCCGGGCCCAAACACACACAGATACTCAGGCCAGAAGTTGCAGACACCCGCATCCGTGAGATACAGATACATGTGTATTATATACACTCTTTGGGGAACAAGTAAAAGTGATGAAATGGGTCTGGGGCTCGGGCTTTCGATTTTAACCGTTCCTGCCGCACGCTTAGATTCTAAGGTCAACAGCTCGAATACTATATTAATTCATTTTTTGCAGTAAAGATAAAACATGTAGCCGCAGAAGTCAACGACGCCTGGCAATAGTACATATGTATGTACTCAGGTTCTACATATATATATATATACGCGAGTAATACGCAATTGAGTTTTCTGTTCGTGACGCCAAAGGCAAAAGGCAAAGCCATTGCCTCCTCCATCCGTCCGCACTAATAACCGTAAAAAACAAACTGCTAAGCAAGGTCAATGCACCAAATGTGCTATGTGTGCTATGTGCGCGCTCAATTATTTACACACTTATTTGCTAAAATACGCTTACTTTGGATAGGAGGCAGTGAGTGCATTCCTATGGCTATGTATTTCGGGGGTTCTGGCTAGCTGGTATACCAAATTGTCTGGTTGGTAAACAAGATGACGAATACTTATGGACACACTCTTGCGGTTAGCTAGATCGCCATAAGGAACTTGTGTTTTGACAAAAACATATCAACAAATATGTATCGGTCACAGTTAAGCAGCGCAAATTATAGACGTACATACTATCCGCTCGAACAGCATATCCATCCGCACAGAGCCCCATACAGATACATATCTACAAACGTATATATGCAAGCTCGACAAATAATGTGAGTCATCAGGGAAGCGAAACACGAGTACAACCGCCCCGTAAATGCACGGGGACAAAAAATGCACTTCCACGCATTCCACGAATGTATCTATGGTCGGGAACTCATCAGCCAGTGCTCCCAGGTGATATGTACATATGTCCCAAATAACCATCCATCAGTCTTTCCCACGTATCCACTGCACAGGGTATTTCATCATAATAAGTCAGAGTATGAAGTTGAGCTTTTATGATCAAGCGTAAATAAATACAAACGTCCGTTCGATTGCTAATCTACATTAATTGTTTTGCCGTGCTTGTATTTGTAAACAAAGAAAATAATCGCAAAAAAACTTGAATCTAATCTAAAAGAAAATCTTATCAGTCAAACTTTTTGTTGACCTGCTTGGTCTGGAAAAAGTATTTGTATGTATTCTAATGTGGGTCTCTCAGCCGAATATGAAGTACGTTTGCCTTGACGAGACAGCTGTGAGTGTTTATCTAAGTAGTTCCCATTAGAGCTGATAAGAAATGCATCGCTGGCGTGAATTTCACTTTGGCTGAGTGGACACGCATGCATATAGATGCGATAGAACGGATCTTCCTATCGAGACGAGATCAGGCCACCGGATAGGGGATTTGGAAGCCAAAATGACGTGTCAACTAAAATGCATCCCTGTCTACACGGGGAGAGAAATGTTATATTTTTCATATCTAAAAAGTAAAAGTACTCTATAAATCTAATGAAATTTTTTTGTTTTTAAATTAGGAGATATAAAATTAATAAGATTGAAGTATCTGTTTTAGGGCCTTTAGCAAGCTATATAGATGTTTTTGTGATACAACCATGGTTTAAAATGTAGAGTATATATATTTGTTTCGTTTTAATTGAGTAGTTCTACCTGAAACCTCTACTCTATCTCAAGCAAAAAATTGTTCAGAGTCCAGAACTTGATCCAAATTTTTCGCAGTGTCGACAAGGCAGTGTTACTCACTCGAGTTGCATCCGAATACGGGGTGGTGGAGTTGACAGGAACCCGTGCAGATCCGAACACCAGGCTGGAAAGCATTTCGTTCATTTCATGGCCGATGTGGCTCGGAGATCTTTCGTCGACCATATTGGATTCGGATTCGGGGGTTACGAGGTGGGGATCTGGGTGGTTGAGCTTGAGGTTGCGGGTGAGGGTGTGGGTGTGGGTGTGGGGGTTCGGTGCAGCTGCAGCAACAGGCGCGGAAGGCGAAGCCACAGCCGCTGGATGAGTAATAGCTGGCTGGCTTTGTGTTTGTGTCGTAGGGGTTTGGGGTTGCGAAGTGCGGGGTAGTAGTGTTGGCTCCGGTTTTGGGGCTGGATTCTTTATACTCGCTGGATTCGCTGGGGTGGTTGCTGGAACCGTTGGCACTGTTCCGGGGCGAAAACTGAATGGTGGTTCGGTGGTGGCCTGGTTGGGCTTAGCTATCATCTTTCCACATTCAGTGATAATGGGGTATCTGGTTGGGCATCTGTATCTCAGACTCAGTATCTGTATCCCAGGGCAGTTGTCCCGATCCCCGCTTCAACATAGTCCCAGAAACAGTGGCAGTGGTGGAGCAGCGATAAGGCGTAGGTTCTGGTTCTGGTTTGGGTTCAGATGTTCCAGGGCTTTATCACGAATTATGTGTTATATGCTATGCACTATATGAACTATGTATTCGTAGTCGCAGACTGATCGGGCTGTTTCATTTAGCAAAATACTCGCGTTCACTGCATATGCTGTCCATGTGTGTGATTGTGATTGTGTGAGTGTGCACTAGGTATTGCTCCTCAAGGTGAAACTGGTTCCTCGTTATTTATTTATTTTTTGTTTTGTGTTTGCAATATTCCAAGACTCACGTTCGCTGCGTCCGTGTAATGAGCTTATATACGTATACACTCACAATCGCACTCGCTCTCCGTATTTATTGTACATTTTATTAATTTATAAATGCACTGAAACTGAATTAAATAGATTGGCTCGTATTTATGTGCAGAGAGTTTACACACGTATGTAATGCATACTTATGTGGCTTATGTTTGTGTGGTCACTAATACTGCTGCACTACACACACACTCGCACTCGCTCGTCTGATTGTGTTTGTTTTACGTGTTGATTTTGAAACACCAAATATTTTGATAATGTTTTCGTGCAGATTTGTTTGAATTTCAGCTGGTACCGAATGTTTATAGACAATAAGTTTTTTTTTAAACGGTGACGGATCGTGGTTATTAGTTATATCTATGTATATCGGGGCTTAATCACAACTTTATTTATGCACACAGGTTTCCGTTACTAGATTTAGTTAGTAAGTAAGTTTATCTGGTGGTCTAGATTGCTTATATCTTCACCGAGTAGGAGTCGCGCGAGACCAGGGCATTTCTTCTTGTCCTGGTCAATCTAAACTAAACATCGAATCCGAATCGAGCTGAAGAAGCAACGCAACTCTCGGCGCAACGCAACGCAAAGCAGCGCAGCACAACGAAAAACGAAGCGATGAGATACGAGTTGGTTTGGATTGGATTGGATTGGAGTGAAGTAAAGTGAAGAAACGAAACGAACGACGCGAGCGAATAAACTACGCAAAAGATTTTACGTTTTTATTTTGTTGTATATTTTTTGTGATTTTGTTGTACTTGTTTCTTATGCAGCCCCCATGTACTGCGATGTATGTAATTATGCATATAAGTATGTATATATGCGCGTCCGTGTGGAGTATCTGTGTCTGTGTTCGTTTCGTTCCCGAACAACGTCGATCGCTCACAGCTGTTCAAGTGAACTGACTGCAAAGTTTACGATTGAGTCCGCAGCACGTAGATACAGATACATGCACCCATACCAGCTTCAGATACATTCGGTGGAAGTGTGTGCGTGCGCCCGAGAGAGAGCGCAGGTTTCGTGCGAGCGTGTGTGTGTGCATAATGACTCTCAGCCAGACTGATTTCCTTGAATAGTCAGTGGCGGACTTGAAGTTTATTGGGGTTTATGTTGTTATTAATTATAAATTAATATGCTTTTCCGGAACTATTTATATTAGTAGCTATTACATTTATTCTCTCAGGTAATAGCTTAAAGATTCTTTCGGTTTTTTAGCCAAACCTAAAATGCGGCCCTTCGACCGGCGCCCTTTTAACTCCACCCCTGAATTTGTTGATATCAACTGTTGCAGTAGCGCTGTCAGCTAGTGTGTGAGTAACTCAGCACGAACATATGGGCGAGTTGGTGGGGGCATGTACATGTATTGGCAGCGACGCTTATGAATCAGCTGTTCCAATGTGTATTAATCATATGGCTGTTTGATTAATCTGTACGTGTGCTTGTGTGCATATACTGACGAGAATATGTATGCATGTATATACATACGTGTGTAAATATGTGCACATGAATATCAATCTGGCTTCTGTTTATTTCAGACAATTCTGAACGGTTTTGAGTACGGAAAAACTGAATTATACATGGATATTGTACGTATTCCCACATATGTACATATGTCTGAATATGCTTCTATGTACAATATCTGATATAATATGCAGTTAATTTTGAGTATTAAAAAAATACGCAGGAACATACAGATATAGATGCATATACATATATGTACTTGTGTATATTTATCTATAGAATGACGCAGCGGAACATGCACTTGCATTTTCATACAGTGTCAGGTATAAATATCGGTTAAAGAACAATGTACATACGAGTATGCATGATTTAATTGTGCTCTGACACACGGAAGTAATCTTGTTGATCGTAGCGACCGCAATATTTTATATTAAGTTTTTAGAATGCAAATTAATTTAATAACGTATATGTTTGAATTCTTAGTGATATATATAAATAAATAAGTAAATATGTAAGTCGTAAAAATGTAATCTTTAGTTGTTACATACAGGGTGATCAATTATAAGATGTGTTATCTTAGTAAAAGTCGTTCAAGTCCAACAAAATTAAAAAATGTATGTACATATTTAATTTTTTTTATAACACAGCCTTTTACTTAACTTCCCTTTAGAAAATAAATAGAATAAATACTCGCTATAAACATTTCAATAAGGGTTTAATGTTCTTAAATCCTATTAGAATTACAATTCCGCTTGCTATAAATGTTTCAAGGATACGGTATATAAAAATATAGACTTCTTATTTATATTTAATAGCATTAAAATTTCGCTTGCAATAAATGTTTTAAGGATATGGTTAAAATATAGATTTGATATTTGCAATAAACGTTTTAAGGATATGGTAAAAAAATAGAGAATAGCATAAAAAACTTATCCAATTCAATTTCAATATCCAATATGTAGGAGTTTAACTTTGTATGTTCAATGTAAAAAGTTAATAGCAGAAATTGAAACTGTTTATGATTTTTTTTATTTTGTTATTTTAGGGTAACCATATTTCAAAAAAATATTATTGGGATTACAAAATATAGAATAAAATATCGAAAACGCAATTGAAATATTTGAATCACTATCTGGTGATAAATAAAGAATTTTGTTAATTTAATTTTTTAAAATATAATTTAGCAAAATAAGTGACATCAAATTAAAATAAAAAAGTGTATATCGATAGACAGGAATACCCTGATCAGAGTGTGAAATATTTGTTGGGTGCGCGGGTGAATGTTCACAATAACAACAAGACCCAAGGTGATTCAACGTCTGTTATCGATAAATTTTCAGTGAAAAAGTATGGAACTATTCTGGTATAAAACGTGTAAAACTCTGAATATTATTGTGCCTGGACATTATATCTCACTATATACGCTCGAAACTAAAGCGGAACTAGCCTATAACTGAAATCAACTTGCGCGCAAAGGATCGGATGCAAGACATACGTAACATTTCACCATATATGTGCGTTATTTCACCCCATATTACATTAGTTAATCGCAGTAATCATGGATAAATCTGCCTCAAATTGAGCTGGCTACAATGCCACCCAAAGCCAAATTCAAGAAAATGGCCTTTCGCAAGGGATTCCCACCACAGCATACTTGTGTCTTTAAGTTTAGATGTCGAAATTTCACACTCTTATGGGCGCGCTGTTTGACCCCTTCCTCTTTGTTCTCCGCCTGATTGCGAATATGAGTTCCCCCATCTACGAACACTATCGGTGCGGACCGACGCCGCGACCCCTTTCCACTGGCTCGCTGTGGAAGCCAAACAAGGGACATAAGGAGCCCGAGGCCAAACCCCTAGAGGTCCCCGAGGATCTCCTGATCCCGCCAATGCAGTCCGACCCCCTGGATCCTCTGGCCACCATGATGTCTTTCAAATTGATGGCCATGGACGTTGTCAGTCAGATGCAGACAGCCCTGCAGAAGTGCGTTAATGCACAGAGTCCTCCGGGCGCCAAGATGGCAGGGCTCGAACTGCACGCACTCCGCCGCTGCGTACCGTCCTCCTGCTACTTCTTCATCGACCTGCACCCTCATACGCAGACGAGATGCAAGGAGTCCGCTGAGGAGCACTGCACTAGTCAAGTGTCCAGTGACAGGAACAACAATGCTGGAAGCTCAGGAGCTAAGGGGGATCGCCTGCAGAGACAGCGGAGCATCTCCGAATGCAGCGAGGATAGCTTTATTTGCTTTGAGGATGATGCGGAGTATGAGGATGACGAGGTAGACGACGACGAGGATGATGACGACGACAGCAGTGTTCAGTTCACAGCATGCGGTGAAGATGAGGAAACCGAGGAGACCGAGTCTTGCGAGAACGCTAACAACAGCTCTACATCCGCCAAGAAGGTGTGTTAATCATACCCATTCTAAAATTAATGGCTTTACTAATCAATTAACTTTAAATACCCAAAGGTTCGATTCAACATGAAACCCGAAGTTCACGTAATGCTCGCCTGGGACTATGCTTACCGCGCCGCTAGAAAGAGTGAGTGGCAGTTGATGGCCCGAGATCGGGATCGTTTTCAACAGCGTATTAGGCGGATTTCGCCCATTCTGAACGCTATCTTGAGCCCAATTCATCGGGAAAGTGTCTATCAAGCTCGATTCTTGCATGAGGACTAGCCTGTCTTCACACCTGAAGTAACTTTTGATGTACAGATTACAGTTAAGAATGATTACAGAATTAAATTTAGCACAAGTTGATTGCGTGTATACAGTGATCAATTTAGCCACTGATTTCGTGATTTATTGTATGAAACCAAAAACTGTTTAACCCTGTAAGGTATATCAAAATCAAGCATATTTTTGATCGCCTTTAGTTTTTTAAAGTTAATAAGTTTGAATTTGTTGATAACGGGATTAGCATATAAATCTATAACCTTAAATAAATTAAGCATTAGACGTAAATGATGCTGTGTATTCTATTGTGTACATATTTGCATGCTCTCTCCGTTTAGAACCCTTAAGTCATTCACAGAAAAATATGATTAGGCGGAGGCTTTACTGGGTACGCTGTGGGCTGTCAAATAACCCAGAATAGAAATAGATTAGGCGTCAGTTAACAAAAGTTAACGTTCAGCATGGGACAGTAAATTTTATTAACGTTATCACTTTCATTCAATTATTTATTTCATGATTTCTTCAGTCGTTTGCAACTTAATTTTGATAAGCTTCCAAAATTCATTTCGCCAATTGATAAACTCCACCCGAAAATATGAGCTTATGCTCTCTGACTTTGCGCTGCAAAAAGTGCTTAAGCTCGTCCTGAGTGAACTCAACTCCACCGCTGTGGGAGGCAAACAACTTTAACATTTGGTGGATGCGGTCTATTGGCATGGAGTCGAGGTTCGTAAGCATGCCAACAATATAGGACCAGAATACCTTAGAAAAATAAATTGTAAATAAATATCTAAAAATCTATGGATTAAACTAGTCTTCTAGTTCCTTACTTGAAGTTCTTCTTCTCGTTGATCACTTGCTGAAGCCATTGCGGATTCCAAATCCTCTTCGTCAGCTTCTGCAAGACTCATGTCTTCGAATTGAGATTTCTCCGACTCCTTTTCCAACAGAGTAAAGATTCCTGGGGTTGTTTCAGAAATCAATCCGTGATTTTGCCAAAAGCTCAGACGCCGTCGCAACGCAGACGGTGGAACTTTTGTAATGGAGCTTAGGTCTTCAATAGTCCATTCACCTAAAATATTTCATTTTGATCTTTTGATCTAATTTGGGAATGATATTTCCTTACTTTTGTTTTGAAAATGGTAAATGATGACTGCCAAAGTGGGGCTAACAACCATTTCCATGGTTCGATCGCCAATTTCGATCTCAATATTTACACGACCAGTCACAGTACGCCAGTTAAGCGTACGGTTTCCTTTGTAAGCTTCGTAAGCCTTAGTGTACTTCTTGAACTCATTTTCAATCTCTTCCGGTAGCTGGAGACTCTCTTTGTTGAACGAAGGCCAAAACTGTGCGGAAACAATCAGCGAGGAGATGTCGAATAACTGATCTAAAATAAAAGATGTTGCTTTAAACGCAATTTAAATTTTATGATAAGAATTAACCCACTTTCTGTACGGTTGCCATCGCTATGGATATGGGCATTGATTCTCTTTGAGTCTGTAACATCTTTCAACATCACCTCACAGCTGTGCAAAAGGGATTCTCCAAAACGGATTTTTAGCAGTTCCAAATTTCGAATTTCTTTTTCCGAATTAAAATCTAGCTGAGCTAACAGTCTATCTGCCATCAGATTTCGATACTCTGTCATGAACAACTCCTTGCTACCGTATATATCAACAACCATTGATATAATATCAGCCGATCTCATTTTTCTGGAGCTGTTATACTGCATGATGCTTGCGTCTATTCCAAAGGGATCCGGTTCCCAATTTTCCCAGTTGCTGAACTCTTCAGTACCAGAATCCTTGCCTTCTTTAACTGATTCACCCTTGGCGAGTTCCTCGGATAAGTCCGTAGGTCCCTCTTCAGTTAACCCAGTTACCACTCGTCGCACTGTGTCGTTTCGTTTTCTCAGATAATCCTTTATTGGAGCAGTTACCATCTCCAAAATGACTCCTGTATTATCCAGATGACGAATTGCCTTTATCGCTGCCACATAGCCGGTTAATATGTCCATTGTGTTGACACCGGGATGCAAGATTCGTGCTTCTAAAGAGTTTCTTAGAGATTCAGTAAGATAGACTCGCATATCTATTTTCTCCATGCAAATCTTTAAGTCATCTATGGCAGGAATGGAATCTGGATAGTCTGTTTTAAAATATTAAAATAAATAAATTATAAAAACGGTAAGTATAAAAATAACTTAAGACGCTGACCTATAATGATGCTAAAGAATTGACCAATAACGCTCTGAGCAAAAGTTTCGTACATAAAGTAAGTTAGTTTTACTTTAAAGGATTTGACAGACTCAGGAACTTCTATATCACTAATACTATCTTTAGTCTTCCATTCTGTGAATATGTTTGTCAGCCAGGACATTATAACATCCGAGAGCCACTGCAAAAATATTAAATTAAAATTATTGAGCATCAGGGAGGGGTTTTGCACTCACCGTTTCCAGCTGTTTGAGATGACTCCTATCGAAAATCCCCATGCAAGTATCGTTGATGTGCTCCTTTATTTTAAGTTTAATGAGCGCAGTTAAAGCACTTCCAGTTAACCGATCAATGAGGTTCATCTCGAATAGCTTCATGTTTGTCTTGTTTACCATTTCCGTTAGCCTTTGGCAACAGCACTGCTCCACATCAAAGTTGCAGCCGACGCACAGGAGCTCATCGAAAACATCAGAATCTAAAAAGAAAAAAGTTAGTATGACAACTATGGGATCATCAATCCGATCCTTACCAACTGTGGCCAGGGCAAGATGCGATGCTTTGGTAAACAGCTTAAAGTGCACCCAATAGAAGGCCCCCACAACCACACTGAAAGTGGGAGGTAGTTGAGCCAGCAGGGAGTCTCTTAAGCTGTTCTTGATCCCGTCCTCCTGCATTAACTTGACCGAGTTTGGGGCAGGTCTTCCTTCGTTTCCAATAAGCTGGATAAGTCTGGGTTTAACCTGCATTAGACTCAGAAAACAATCGTGCAGCTCGTTGATGGCATCTATGAACTGGGTAAATAGTCTGTTCTTGTCGGGCAGTGCTTCAATGGCCAGTGCCTGGTCGTTAATCCCGCTCTGCAATTCTGACGGAACTAGGCCGGCGTGGAAGTGCTTCCAGAACTTTGGCACCAGGACATTTCGAATGGCCGATTGGATTTCTAGGTCAACTAGGGCGGTGAAGGTATCTATGCTTCCCAAGACCTTCAGATGCCGCCGAACGTTTTCAAACACCTTCTCCTCAACTGGATCGGTGGAAACCGCATTCTGAAAGAGCTTTTAAGTTTAATAACCAATCCTTAATAATAAAACATAGATATATACTTACCGCACCACCCAGAACTGGAAATATTTTTAAAACATCCGCCCACAAGGCTTCAAAGTCGCACATTATTTCTAATCAATTATTTTTGGCAATACAAAAAACATTGCTAAAACAGCGTAGGAATCAAAATGCAAGTAGAGATGATAGTGTCGTTATCGATAATGCGAGTTCTATTATCTGTATCGATAGACCTTGGTTTCTTTATTTATCAGATACTTTCTATATCCAAGAAAATGGAATTCATTCGGTTTTATTATGGATTTGTATTGACGTTATAAATTATTGGGTTTCTAATAATCATACACATTCCATTTTCTTCCAGTTTCCAACAAGGATCGAACCCATAAACAATTTCTAATGACTTACCATTTTTATCAGCAATCCCATAAACATGCACAACAGATTTAATGCAATAAATTATATTAATGGATACGGTATCCAAAAAGTAAAAAACAGCAAGAGGTTTAAAAATATTTCTTCATGTTCTGGCAAACACAAAACAATTAGAGTTAAAATTAAAATTGCATACGACTTATTTACATACATACAAATTGAGATTTAAGAGCCAGCATAAGACTTGCGTAGGAATATTGTTAGATTGCGAATTTATTTAATTTTATTGTACTGTGTGCGTCACCTGACACACGCCCGTGTTTTAGCCAATATAAACTGGATGCCAATGGCTGGCGACTTAAGGAGTATATCTAAGAAACTATCGTATCTTCAAATGCGTCTGCTGGTGCTTTTTCAAGTGGTCGCTCCTCACGAATCGGCGACAGCACTGCGGACAGGCGTAGGGCTTCTCGCCTGTGTGCGTTCGTATGTGCCGGTTGAGGTCGTCCTGCCGCTTGAACCGTTTCTCGCACTGCCGGCAGCGGAAAGGCCGATCCTGAACAAACTGCGGCATCCCGTAGGTGCCGGGTCCGTCCGCAGGCGGTAACTGAGATAGGGTATTTACAATTTCGTCGGCCGGCTCATATTTTACCTCGGGCTTGGCCTGGTTAAGGAAAGATGGCAGCTGGCTCTGATTCTGGCTCTGATTTTGTAGCTGGTGCTCCGGAGCTACGATCTGGTACTTGTCACTGTGCTCTGGCCGCTCCAGCTTAATCTTAAGCGGCTTGTGCTGACAGTCAACAATGTCCGCAGGCTGCTGGTGTTGATGCTGCTGATGGTGGTGCTCCATTCCCTGATCGCCGCAGCCAACCATGGCGGCCATGAAGTGGAAGCCCGAATCCGACTCCGCCTGGGAGTGCTTTTTCGAGGGCTTGAGCCGCACCCCGCCACTAGGCACTGATCTCTTCGGCGTGCTGCCCTTAAGCTGGCGGTCGTGGGTGGCCAGGTGCTTGGTGAGGTGGTCGCTTCGCGAGAACTTTTTGGTGCACTGGATGCACTCAAAGGGCTTCTCTCCGGTGTGCGTCCGAAGGTGCCGGTTGAGCTCGTCGGAGCGCGTGAACCCCTTGCCACACTTGGGCTCGCTGCAGACGAAAGGTTTGATGCCCGTGTGCCAGGTGAGGTGGGACCGCAGGTGGGAGCTCTTGCCATAGCTCTTTGTACAGTTGTCGTAGGGGCAGACGAACTTGCGTTTAGGATCGGAGGCGTGTGGCACGGCCATTAGTTTTACGCTGGGCATGATGCGAATCTTAGAGCTTCCACTACCGCCATATGGTGAATCCTCTTCTTGCTCAGTCTCAACTCCATGGGGCACGTTCTCCAAATCCTGTCCGTCGTGCTTGAGGTCCCCGAAAATAGTAGAGGCCCGTAGTATCATATCCGACGCCTGCTCGTGAATGTTTGCACCGCTTAGCGTGGGAAACGCTGGTGGTGGTTTCATGGGTTCTATGGGCGTTGATGTCGTCAGCATTTGGGGTGTGGGCGTGTTAGATATTACTTGTGACATTGCGCTTACGTTCGGGGTTCAGTCCGGCGGAGCTAAATTGTCTGAAATCGTAAATGGAGGTGCTGTAGAACTCGAATCGCACTGCCCTTTGTTTAATTACCCAATTTGTGTTTATCCAAAGCTAAACTCCTGCACAGGAAACTGCGTTCAGTGGGCGTCGGCCTCGGATTTATTAGTTTTTTGGTCCCTCGTCACCATAGCCAGCACGGATAACGGTCTACATTCCCTTTGGGTGCTCTACACACATTTTCCAATTGTTTTCGGCCAGCGCGAATGCGTATTCCAGCAGATTTACTTATTTTACTTTATTTTATTTATATACTGAAGTACATCTATTTAATTGCGATGAGATATATCGACTAGTCGATAAGTGCAAAAGATGCGACTAAATGGGTTCGTGCATGGAACTATCGCATGAATACCTTAGTTTAGTTTCGTTTCGGTAGTTATCATTTGCTATATGTTTTTGGGAAACAAAATTGACAGTAATATTGTTTATATTAATAAAAATTGATGGGCAATGGGTATTAAATAATAAAATATCTTTTAAAACCATTTATTAGCTAAACGATATGGAAAAATACTGAAAGTACTATCTTTTGGTATTTTGTTATCGATGACCGTAAGATATTCGATAACAACTTTTGGTCATCTCTATCCTGCGCTATAGTAAATAAATGTATTTTTACCAATTGGTAATTATTTGCCAAAATGCCAAACAACTCAGAGGAAGCGGGCGATTTTCAGTTGACAAAAAGGCAGGGTCGCCAGCGAAGAAAACAGACAATTTGGACGCGCGAGAAAATCTCCAAATTAATTGAACTTTACCGATCATCGGATTGTTTATGGAACCACTACTCGGATTTATATAAAAACAAGGATTGTCGAGCAAAGGCCATTGATAACATTTGCGCAGCCCTCGGAATAACAAAAAACGACTATGGCAAGAAAATACACAACCTACGCAACCAATATAACTCGGAACTTAAAAAATTGGAGCGACGCCTGGAGGTATCAGAAAGTTCTTCGGGGGAAAAGATCTGTCGTTGGGAGCACTTTAAATCTCTGATGTTCCTACGTTCCATTATAGAGCCGCGACCAGGATATCAGCAGAGTCCTCAATGCAAAGTAAAAGCGGATCCTAATTTGTAACCCATAAGTTTGCTAAACTTATTCCTATTTTGTAGAAACCAAACACAAAGCTGGAATTTGGCTACGCCGAGCAGGATGTGCTTAAACAGAGCCAATCCTCCATAGAAAACTTAGAAACAATGATTTTAGAAAACGATGCAGAAATTGTTGAGCTACCAAAGCTCAGCGAACCCATTCCCGCGCCAACGGAATCTGCGCTGTCCGTCAAGTTATCAGCTCCAAGTCGAGGAGCAGAAGCACACACTGTTTTAGCTCCTGTCCATGTCCCACCAAGTGGTCGCGACCAATGGGATGCCTTTGGGGAATTAATCGCCAGTGAATTTCGCAACCTGAACTCTGAAATTTCACGCAAGAGGCTAAAGCGGAAAATCATGCAAGTAATGCTGGAAGTCGGGGAAGAAGATGATTTGGAGTACCCAATCACAAACAGTTGATTTGTGTATAAAGTCAGACCACATGTTGTACATATTAACAGAGTAGACCTCTTTAAATTTAAATGTTAAGTATATTCAGCACACAGATCACTCAAAGAGCAATGAGCGCAAGACAATTTGTATGTACATTTTAAGCCCTCTTTAAAACAGAACGGAAGTGGACAAAACTCGTCCTTCTTAAACAATCAAAAACAAACTTGAATTTGCTACTGGTAATTAATTTGCATATTTATTCGGTAGAGGGAGATACATTGAATCAATGGGACCTAATATTATGGAAACAACAATCCAAGGATTACGTCAATTGCTGTTGGAAATTCTTGAAGGGCTGTGAAAAAGCACTAGTTTCAACAGATTATAGGCAGGTGTGAGATTTGTCAGAACTTAAAGTCCTTAATTGCCTGTGGCAGATCAGGTAACTTTATGTCCTTGATCTGTTGTGGAATGTTCATACTCTTCACGGCACTTACAGCTCGAGCAGGAGCAGCCGAAATTCCGGCCTCCTGCTTGACAATCTTGTTCTGCTCCTCGATCCTGGCCATTATGTCGTTCATATTAGTCTGTAGGACCATTCCGCCCATTACCAGTTCTAAAACAATGCTAAGATTACTTAAACTGTACAGTTTATATGAGCTATATTCCAAACCTGACAGTATGTGGTGGACGGCATCGGCGTGAAATATCAAGTCCAGCTCACAGACATTTTCGAAACACTTATCGAGGGTTTCCACAAAGACCTGTATCAAATCAAGGATTCCCAGTTCGCTTTCTGAGGAGTCTACGCAGAACACAAAGTACAGCGTGGCATAGTGCCGATAGATGAGCTTATAGTCTGATCCACCAATTAAGCTAAGGAATGAAAGTTGGTACAACATATTCCGGAAATAATTTCTCAGAATTACTCACCTTCCGCCCTCCAGAAAGTTACAAACATTATCGTCCCGCTTGGAAACCAGCTGAAAAGTCTCCTTGATTATTTGTTGCTGCAGGCTTTCATCCTAAAAAGTAAGTTTAAGATTGTGGGAATCCTGGTTATATACCCAAGCACTTACGAAATACTGATAGAATTTGGACAGCCTCGGCTTTCCATGATTATTAAATACAAGTATAGCTTTTATCATCTTAGTTTCTCTGATAAATATAAAATGTTGTTTAAACTGCCAGCTGTTTTAGTTATTGACAAGGGCTGCAACATCGATGCTTGGTATGTCTTTTATGATATCGATATTTTGTGTACTCACGGTTAAATTTATTAAATGAAAAAATATTTTTTTAAATGGCTCTGACAAGGGCTAACTTATTTGTAAATATTTATACTTTAACAGTTTTACTGATTTCAATTGTCCGAAGATTTTGTTATTTTTACAATAATTGTCCATCTCTAATACTACCAACCTCGCGGTCCGCGTATTGTTTATTTATTATTTTAATGATAATAT
Source organism: Drosophila fuyamai (assembly GCA_018153365.1). Lineage (NCBI taxonomy): Eukaryota > Metazoa > Arthropoda > Insecta > Diptera > Drosophilidae > Drosophila > Drosophila fuyamai. The sequence continues at coordinate 6,382,841 of JAECXW010000758.1, forward strand.
GAATATTTTACCTAACGTAAACTATACCACCAGGTATTATTGAATATGCGTTGAAATATATAAGTGCTAAACCTTTTTTTTTTAGGGTGAGCTCGGTTTTAAACAAAGAAGTAAAGCAATATGGAAAACAGTTCATGTTTGATACAAAAGAAGATACATCTTGGAGTTCCGATGAGGTATTTGAATTTGTTCAAAATAAAAAAAATGTTTTATTTAAAAAAAACACCGTACCTTTGAGTTAACCCCTTAAATTCTTAACGGTTTTTGTAGGGAACCCCTCAATGGATTATTGTGAGTTTTGATGAACCACAAAACATCACTGGATTCTGTTTTCAATTTCAAGGAGGATTCGCTGGTCTGAAATGTGAAATAATAATGTTCTCCTCTGACGGATCCCAAATACATCAAGAGCCATTTTATCCAGAAGATATTAACTCTCCTCAGCCCTTTCAAATTAAAGATACAGCCCGGCAAAAAGCTTGTTCTAAGATTAAGTTTGTCTTCGAGTCTAGTACAGATTTGTTTGGTAGAATCATTGTTTACAATCTCCAACTGTTAAGCTAGCCATATTTTAGTAAAAAAATGTATGTGTACAAACTCTGTTCTTATCAACATATAAAAAATGAACAATTATCTTTACATCAAAAATTATTAAAACATTACTGGGTGAGTCCCGGCTATCAGCTAAATTTGTGGACTCACCCTGACTGTGCGGAATTTTATTAGGTATCAATTTCATTAATTTTATTCAAACAGGGTAAGCCCATTAAGGGACAACGAGAGTGGACTGTTTTGTTTGTCTAAATTCCCAGAAAAATAAACTCATGAACGACAATATTAATTTGTACTTATTTTTCAAATTTGACTTTGGGTCAACTTTCAAGGAGACTTCTTACGTGCTATTCCCCAATTAGAATACCATTTGCATGTCTGGACTTCGTTCGTGAAACATGCAAATTCTTATCTAAGGTGGCACTTCAACCAAAGACTTATCACCCCTTGTGTCGTCATTAATCAGCTTTACCCTTTCCAATACAAAATTACATCATTTATATTGCACCAAAACCATTGTTTATTTGTCCAAAACCACAAAGTTATGTTTAGGCATAGCTTAATATTTCGAATGCTTCGGTTAGACTCCTTTTATAAGAGGATACTATGCTGCAACGGAGATTTCCAACCTTGGGCAGTTGGGAATTCCACATTCGAGGTCGGGTGACGCATCCTGGTGCCAGCAGCTCTCCGAGTTACAGAACATGCATCCATTGGGCGAAAGCGGAACATTTGTCGAGAGGTCCACCATTTCCCACACTTTCTTCAGATCGGTAACCAGGGCATTCATCATTTCGAAAGTGTGGAAAGGAGTGGGGGCTAGTCGGAGTTTCTCCTGACCGCGGGCTACTGTTGGGTAATTAATTGACTGCAAGTAGTGTCCAAATTGTTCGATCAGCACGTTTGAGATTTGACTGCTTTTAAGAGGGTCTCCGATTTTGATGGGAATGATGTGACTTGGTGTTTCTTCGACGGGAAAACCTAAAACGGAGAATATAATATAGTCAGTAAACAGAAAGTAATCGCGCAGATATATTTAGCCAGCGTTTTAAATAAAACGAAAGTGCGAAAATAACCTTAAATTCGGGTTACATAAAGTCTAAAATTACATCTTACCTTCTCTTTTCAGCAAGTTCTTTAGGTACGAGACGTTGCGCTGGTGCATGTGGCGCAATTGACGACCTTCCTCCGATGCCAAGATATTGACAGCCTCCAGTGCGCCACAAAGCACAGTGGGCGGCAGCGAAGTGGTGAAGATGAAGCCAGCCGCATAAGATCGGATCATGTCGACCAGCTTATCGGACCCAGCTATGTAACCCCCAATGTTACCGAACGCCTTGCCCAAGGTTCCCGATATGATGTCCATTTTGTGGAGCACTCCCTCCTGTTCACCGACCCCGGCACCATGGTCGCCGTACAATCCCACGGCGTGCACCTCGTCGATGAACGTGATGGCCCCGTGCTCATGGGCCACGTCCAGCAGCTCTTCGAGCGGGCAGATGGCCCCCGTCATGGAATGTACTGTCTCAAATGCCACGATCTTGGGCGTGCTTTTGTCCGTCTGCTTAAGTAGCTTGTGCAAGTGGTCCACGTCGTTGTGCCGGAAGATGTGCTTGGGCACCCCGCTATTCCGTATGCCCATTATCATGGAGGCGTGATTGCCCGCATCTGAGAAGATCTGGCATCCTGGTAGGAGCTTGGCGAGCGTGAACAGCGTGGAATCGTTGGCCACGAAGCACGAAGTGAACAGCAGGGCAGCCTCCTTCTGGTGGAGCTCTGCCAGCTTTCGCTCGAGGCGCTCGTGGTGGAGCGAGTTGCCCGAGATGTTCCTGGTGCCGCCAGCACCCGATCCGTGCATATTAAGGGCCTCCTGAACGGCCCTTTTTACACTCGGATGCGCGGACATGCCCAGGTAATCGTTGGAGCACCACACCGTGATGGGCTTCTCCGTGCGCTCCGAGTACTCCAGCGCGTGGGGGAAGAGCCCATCGCCAGCCAGACGATTGACCTTCTTGAAGACCCTGTAGGAGTGGTCGCGTTTCTTTTTCATGATCTGCTCGTTGAAGAAGCGCTCGTAGGGAAAGGTCTCCGAGGTCGCCTTTCCAGGGTCAGCAGTTGCGGGCTTTGCGTCAGCCACGAAAGTATTAGCATTGGACCCCGTCGAGTAAGACCTTGTAACACTTGGGGCGACGAGTGAAAGTTTCTTCTCGCCCGCACTCAAGGTCTTGCCAACCACGGGGCAATGCATCCCGTAGGATTGGCATAGCGTCTCCGCGTAGTTGCGGACGAAGCTGGCGGTGAAGCGGTTCAGGAACGGACACTGCATGACGAGACGATTTTCCACTTTTGAAGACCCGACCTAAATCAGCGAACTTTGAAAGTGAAGTGAGGTGTTTCGTAAATTATGCAAGAAGTGTGATTGCGGAGGTGTGATAAGTGTGGCCAAAGCGGCCCAAAATCAAGAATCCCTCAATTTGTTCCAGCTGACTTCAAAAAAAATACTAAGCATTACTTTGTTTCTGCTTCTAACGGTTTTTTTGTCCTTAAGGGGAAGTCCCGTTTATTGGCCCCAAAAATACCATTTATTTGAATTTTGTATTTTAAATGCAAAAACATTTTGTGTTATTATTTTGCGAAGATAAGTAGTTTTTATTTTAGTGCATGTGAAGGCACTACACAAAATTCTTTTTACGAATGACGAAAACTAATAAAAATATGTTGTTGCAAAGAGAAGGTAGTTAGTTCAAAGTTAAAAGAGATTAATTTATGTATTACGTTACAGTACTAAACAAAATTGTTGAATCTATTTTGACATAGCTTTCAAAATACATAACTAATTTGTTTTGACAAACGTTTCATCATCCACAATTTTGAAATTGTCCTCCCTAAAGTGGAGCAAGTTCTCATTAAAACACTTGCTGCTTTCGTTATGTAACTTTGTCATAACAGCTTTAATGTTTTTTACTCCAGCAGTTTCCGCCAGGTCCGAGAAATAGTCAATCTTGAAATGAATAAATTAACATTGAAGAAAGTATTTAAGTAAATCTAAATTATTCTTACTTGTTTAGGACCCAGCATATGAGCATGACGTTTCCTGTAGCCCGCTTCCCAAAGTTTGGCCATTTTTTCTTGGGTGTCCTTCTGCATTTCCTCTGTCGATGGCAGCTTATTGCATCCGTTGTAGTAGCTCATAATAAACCTAGCTTGAATGTCCATCATTTGGGCGGCGCAGACGTAGAACGGCAATCCAATCAACGCCATCGATGGGTTTCTTATATTAATGCACTGCTTATACAACTCCTGAACATAGTTGTCCTCGACATAGATTCCAGAATTAACAGTCAGAAAGGGAAAGGCATACTTATATCCTGTGCAAAAGAAAATAATGTCGAACTGCTCGTAGGATCCGTCTACAAAAAAGGCTCCCTTCTCATCCAGTTCCCGAACATCGGGTTTCTGCTGCACATTGTCAAAAAATATGTTTATTCCAATATCAGTCAAGTGGTGACTTAAAGTAACTCGTTCCGCCGATCTGGAAATGATATTAGATAAGTCCATTCCACTTGGTCCAGCTCCAATGACAAGAACCGATTTACCTTGGTTTTAAATGAAATAAATCAGAATGTTTTCTTATTTTTAAAAGACTTAAAGAATTGGGTGTGGTCAATAACGCCTAGTCGATATTTTTATTTTAAATGTAAATCAAAATTGAGTAAGTCTGGGTAAGTATTTTGACTTTGTATTAGTTTTTTTTATCTGCCCAACACAATATTTCAATAAACATTATTGAATTACAATTACCTTCAAAAACTTCTCTACTTCTGAAATCGTGGCTGTGCAAGTAACTGCCCTTGAAACGATCCATATTTGGAATTTGACTATAGTTTGGGGTGTGGTAATGCCCGTTTGCCACCATAACCTTATCGAAGTATTGGAATTCGATCTTGTTAGTAACTACATCTTTGAACAGGACCTGCAAACGGTTTGGTTAGAAAATGGTTAATTTGGTTGACTGATTAACTTACTTGCCACTTGGAATTTCTTTGCACAACTCGAATAACATAGGTGTTAAACTTTATATGCTTTTTTAGTTCAAAGTGGTCGGAGTACTGGTTAAGGAAATCACAAATTTCGTCGGATCTTACATAGGAAGCTTCCTGTTGGCCAATTTCAAAGTCCGGAAAACCCATGACTTCCTTAGGAAGATTAGTGCTATTTTCGAATATTCCTTAAACTAATTAGTGTCACAAAAGTGTTGGAAAAATATTGCCTACCGTAAATTTTTGTACATGCTGCTGTGAACATCGATGCCATTGACAACACCTGTTGCCTCATTGTAAACCCAGGTTCCGCCGATTCGGTCAGATAGTTCAAATACAGTCGTCTGAAAGCCGTTCTCAATGGAGTGTCGGGCACAGCAAAGGCCTGCTGTTCCAGCCCCAATAATGCATACGCTTATCATGTTACAGTTTATTAATATTAATTGTTTTTACGTGCGATACGCCGGAATCGCTTTCTTCACTCCGATTGCCTTAACGAAACTGAGGATCGCATCGTGATGAACTTTATGGCTTCCTCAACTTGTTATGCCCCTAGAAAAGTAGGGTACTTGGATTTGTATGACAAATATGAATTTTAAACTGATCTCTCAAACCTTATAATAAGTAAAGTTGTGGGTATATTAAGCGATTTACTTTTCAAAACTTTTCGACCCCGTTTTTGCGCCAAAACTATTGACTAGCCAGAGAAATCTGTGTACCTAATAATTAAATCTAAAATAAGATACACTATATTGTTAAGGGGATTCTATTAAATGTAAGATTAAGAAGTTATAATAATTGATAAAAGAGTATATACTAGTCGCAATTTAGTCAGATCACATGGTCAATTTTACTATAATCGTACTGATAACATTATTAAGCACAAGGCAGTTTTTCCACAGATCTCTATACCTGTTTTGCTTTATATACCCTTGCAGAGGGTATTTTAAATAATTAAAATTATTTTAATAATGATTCCTAGCGTTTTTATCAAAAAACCGAAATAAAAGTTGATTTTCCGGATCTCCGGTCTTCCGCATGTTTCATAAGGGGTTACATCATCTATTTTTGCAAAAAATCGACCAAAATGGAAATTTTGAGCTGTGAATGCCATTCGATTGGAAATTTTATAACGAATTCAACGAGGTATGACATTCCAACAGCAGACCCTTACTTCTTTGCGTTTTCATCAAAAAACCGAAATAAAAGTTCATTTTTCCGGATCTCCGGTTTTCCGCATTTTTCATAAGGGGTTACATCATCTATTTTTGCGAAAAATCGGCCAAAATTAAAATTTTGAGCTGTGAATGCCATTCGATTGGAAATTTTATAACGAATTCAACGAGGTATGACATTCCAACAGCAGACCCTTACTTCTTTGCGTTTTCATCAAAAAACCGAAATAAAAGTTCATTTTTCCGGATCTCCGGTTTTCCGCATTTTTCATCTATTTTTGCGAAAAATCGACCAAAATGGAAATTTCGAGCTGTGAATGCCATTCGATTGGAAATTTTATAACGAATTCAACGAGGTATGACATTCCAACAGCAGACCCTTATTTCCTAGCGTTTTCATCAAAAAACCGAAATAAAAGTTAATTTTTCCGGATCTCCGGTTTTCCGCTTTTTCATAAGGGGTTACATCATCTATTTTTGCGAAAAATCGGCCAAAATTAAAATTTTGAGCTGTGAATGCCACTCGATTGAAAATTTTACAACGAATTCAACGAGGTATGACATTTCAACAGCAGACCATTATTTCCTAGCGTTTTCATCAAAAAACCTCAAATAAAAGTTAATTTTTCCGGATCTCCGGTTTTCCGCTTTTTCATAAGGGGTTACATCATCTATTTTTGCGAAAAATCGGCCAAAATTAAAATTTTGAGCTGTGAATGCCATTCGATTGGAAATTTTATAACGAATTCAACGAGGTATGACATTCCAACAGCAGACCATTATTTCTTCGCGTTTTCATCAAAAAACCGAAATAAAAGTTCATTTTTCCGGATCTCCGGTTTTCCGCTTTTTCATAAGGGGTTACATCATCTATTTTTGCGAAAAATCGACCAAAATGAAAATGTTGAGCTGTGAATGCCACTCGAGCACTTGAGCTGTAAGTCCCCACCCTCAGTAAAAGTTTTCTATATATTTTTTTTTTATAAAAAGTTTTTATTCAAATTATTCAAGTTATTATAATATGACTGGAGGCATTCAGGAGATCAGGATCAGCATTGTCGGGGAAGTTTCCGTGGATAATTGGGCCGGATTCAGCAGTCGTCGTATCCTTGCGTGTCACCTTACCAGCGAACATTTATATTAGTCGCCTATTTATTTATTAACCTTTGATTACTTGGTTAAATAAATAAATGGAATATAATATATTTATAATAATATAATATAAAATAATAATATATTTAAATAACAATAGTATAACTACTTACCTATTCAACGAATAATAAATTAAGCTGTACTAATAAGTTAAGTTAATATATAATTAGGATTAACTAATAAAAACGAAACTTATATAGCGAATTATGTTTTTTATTGGGATTGGAATACGTATGACATTCCAACAGCAGACCATTATTTCCAAAATGAAAATGCCACTCTATTGGAAATTCGGATCTCCGGTTTTCCGCATTTTTCATAAGGGGTTACATCATCTATTTTTGCGAAAAATCGACCAAAATGGAAATTTTGAGCTGTGAATGCCATTCGATTGGAAATTTTATAACGAATTCAACGAGGTATGACATTCCAACAGCAGACCCTTACTTCTTTGCGTTTTCATCAAAAAACCGAAATAAAAGTTCATTTTTCCGGATCTCCGGTTTTCCGCATTTTTCATAAGGGGTTACATCATCTATTTTTGCGAAAAATCGACCAAAATGGAAATTTCGAGCTGTGAATGCCATTCGATTGAAAATTTTATAACGAATTCAACGAGGTATGACATTCCAACAGCAGACCCGTATATTCTAGCGTTTTCATCAAAAAACCGAAATAAAAGTTAATTTTTCCGGATCTCCGGTTTTCCGCTTTTTCATAAGGGGTTACATCATCTATTTTTGCGAAAAATCGGCCAAAATTAAAATTTTGAGCTGTGAATGCCACTCGATTGAAAATTTTACAACGAATTCAACGAGGTATGACATTTCAACAGCAGACCATTATTTCCTAGCGTTTTCATCAAAAAACCTCAAATAAAAGTTAATTTTTCCGGATCTCCGGTTTTCCGCTTTTTCATAAGGGGTTACATCATCTATTTTTGCGAAAAATCGGCCAAAATTAAAATTTTGAGCTGTGAATGCCATTCGATTGGAAATTTTATAACGAATTCAACGAGGTATGACATTCCAACAGCAGACCCTTATTTCTTCGCGTTTTCATCAAAAAACCGAAATAAAAGTTCATTTTTCCGGATCTCCGGTTTTCCGCTTTTTCATAAGGGGTTACATCATCTATTTTTGCGAAAAATCGACCAAAATGAAAATGTTGAGCTGTGAATGCCACTCGAGCACTTGAGCTGTAAGTCCCCACCCTCAGTAAAAGTTTTCTATATATTTTTTTTTTATAAAAAGTTTTTATTCAAATTATTCAAGTTATTATAATATGACTGGAGGCATTCAGGAGATCAGGATCAGCATTGTCGGGGAAGTTTCCGTGGATAATTGGGCCGGATTCAGCAGTCGTCGTATCCTTGCGTGTCACCTTACCAGCGAACATTTATATTAGTCGCCTATTTATTTATTAACCTTTGATTACTTGGTTAAATAAATAAATGGAATATAATATATTTATAATAATATAATATAAAATAATAATATATTTAAATAACAATAGTATAACTACTTACCTATTCAACGAATAATAAATTAAGCTGTACTAATAAGTTAAGTTAATATATAATTAGGATTACCTAATAAAAACGAAACTTATATAGCGAATTATGTTTTTTATTGGGATTGGAATACGTATGACATTCCAACAGCAGACCATTATTTCCAAAATGAAAATGCCACTCTATTGGAAATTCGGATCTCCGGTTTTCCGCATTTTTCATAAGGGGTTACATCATCTATTTTTGCGAAAAATCGACCAAAATGGAAATTTTGAGCTGTGAATGCCATTCGATTGGAAATTTTATAACGAATTCAACGAGGTATGACATTCCAACAGCAGACCCTTACTTCTTTGCGTTTTCATCAAAAAACCGAAATAAAAGTTCATTTTTCCGGATCTCCGGTTTTCCGCATTTTTCATAAGGGGTTACATCATCTATTTTTGCGAAAAATCGGCCAAAATTAAAATTTTGAGCTGTGAATGCCATTCGATTGGAAATTTTATAACGAATTCAACGAGGTATGACATTCCAACAGCAGACCCTTACTTCTTTGCGTTTTCATCAAAAACCCGAAATAAAAGTTCATTTTTCCGGATCTCCGGTTTTCCGCATTTTTCATAAGGGGTTACATCATCTATTTTTGCGAAAAATCGACCAAAATGGAAATTTCGAGCTGTGAATGCCATTCGATTGGAAATTTTATAACGAATTCAACGAGGTATGACATTCCAACAGCAGACCCTTATTTCCTAGCGTTTTCATCAAAAAACCGAAATAAAAGTCAATTTTTCCGGATCTCCGGTTTTCCGCATTTTTCATAAGGGGTTACATCATCTATTTTTGCGAAAAATCGGCCAAAATTAAAATTTTGAGCTGTGAATGCCATTCGATTGGAAATTTTATAACGAATTCAACGAGGTATGACATTCCAACAGCAGACCCTTACTTCTTTGCGTTTTCATCAAAAACCCGAAATAAAAGTTCATTTTTCCGGATCTCCGGTTTTCCGCATTTTTCATAAGGGGTTACATCATCTATTTTTGCGAAAAATCGGCCAAAATTAAAATTTTGAGCTGTGAATGCCACTCGATTGAAAATTTTACAACGAATTCAACGAGGTATGACATTTCAACAGCAGACCATTATTTCCTAGCGTTTTCATCAAAAAACCTCAAATAAAAGTTAATTTTTCCGGATCTCCGGTTTTCCGCTTTTTCATAAGGGGTTACATCATCTATTTTTGCGAAAAATCGGCCAAAATTAAAATTTTGAGCTGTGAATGCCATTCGATTGGAAATTTTATAACGAATTCAACGAGGTATGACATTCCAACAGCAGACCCTTACTTCTTTGCGTTTTCATCAAAAAACCGAAATAAAAGTTCATTTTTCCGGATCTCCGGTTTTCCGCATTTTTCATAAGGGGTTACATCATCTATTTTTGCGAAAAATCGACCAAAATGGAAATTTCGAGCTGTGAATGCCATTCGATTGGAAATTTTATAACGAATTCAACGATGTATGACATTCCAACAGCAGACCCTTATTTCCTAGCGTTTTCATCAAAAAACCGAAATAAAAGTTAATTTTTCCGGATCTCCGGTTTTCCGCTTTTTCATAAGGGGTTACATCATCTATTTTTGCGAAAATGCCACTCGATTGAAAATTTTACAACGAATTCAACGAGGTATGACATTTCAACAGCAGACCATTATTTCCTAGCGTTTTCATCAAAAAACCGAAATAAAAGTTAATTTTTCCGGATCTCCGGTTTTCCGCTTTTTCATAAGGGGTTACATCATCTATTTTTGCGAAAAATCGGCCAAAATTAAAATTTTGAGCTGTGAATGCCACTCGATTGAAAATTTTACAACGAATTCAACGAGGTATGACATTTCAACAGCAGACCATTATTTCCTAGCGTTTTCATCAAAAAACCTCAAATAAAAGTTAATTTTTCCGGATCTCCGGTTTTCCGCTTTTTCATAAGGGGTTACATCATCTATTTTTGCGAAAAATCGGCCAAAATTAAAATTTTGAGCTGTGAATGCCATTCGATTGGAAATTTTATAACGAATTCAACGAGGTATGACATTCCAACAGCAGACCCTTATTTCTTCGCGTTTTCATCAAAAAACCGAAATAAAAGTTCATTTTTCCGGATCTCCGGTTTTCCGCTTTTTCATAAGGGGTTACATCATCTATTTTTGCGAAAAATCGACCAAAATGAAAATGTTGAGCTGTGAATGCCACTCGAGCACTTGAGCTGTAAGTCCCCACCCTCAGTAAAAGTTTTCTATATATTTTTTTTTTATAAAAAGTTTTTATTCAAATTATTCAAGTTATTATAATATGACTGGAGGCATTCAGGAGATCAGGATCAGCATTGTCGGGGAAGTTTCCGTGGATAATTGGGCCGGATTCAGCAGTCGTCGTATCCTTGCGTGTCACCTTACCAGCGAACATTTATATTAGTCGCCTATTTATTTATTAACCTTTGATTACTTGGTTAAATAAATAAATGGAATATAATATATTTATAATAATATAATATAAAATAATAATATATTTAAATAACAATAGTATAACTACTTACCTATTCAACGAATAATAAATTAAGCTGTACTAATAAGTTAAGTTAATATATAATTAGGATTAACTAATAAAAACAACACTAATAAAAACAAAACTTATATAGCGAATTATGTTTTTTATTGGGATTGGAATAGGTATGGCATTCCAACAGCAGACCATTATTTCCAAAATGAAAATGCCACTCGATTGGAAATTTTATAACGAATTCAACGAGCTATGACATTCCAACAGTAGGCCATAATTTCCTAGCGTTTTCATCAAAAAACCCAAATAAAAGTTCATTTTTATTCGGATCTCCGGTTTTCCGCTTTTTCATAAGGGGTTACATCATCTATTTTTGCGAAAAATCGACCAAAATGAAAATTTTGAGCTGTGAATGCCACTCGATAATTTCCCAAGATTTTTTTTTTTATTTGTCATTAGCATATTTTGTTGATTCTGGTAGTGCACACTGTCATTAGTTTTCGGTGTGACTGAAAGGGTGTTAAGACTTCGGTTTGGCGAAGTTAGCTTACGTACTTGTTTGTTTATAGGCTTACACACAGATCAAGCAACCACATTTATTTATTTTATTGATATTTATTTTGCTGATAAGGGTACAAGCATAAAAAAATATGCGCTGCAGAGGCCGAAGTCTGCTCGTTTGGTTCTATAGTTCAAGGTATTAGTTGAAAACCAGCAATAGCTGAATATGTCAGGAAAATGAATATTTTTCTTGGCCTAGTCACTTCTTTGACTTCGTCTTTTCCCACGCTAAACAACGAAACCAAATGTGAGAAAATTTGCATGGGTCAGATAAATTTTGCCCGTATGCGCCTCAGTATTAAAGTATTCGTTAAGAACGTCTAACATGGGACTAGCGGCTTGTATATGCACAAAAGTTCTCCAGCTTGCAAGTATCTTTTCATGTTCATATTCAAAGTGACCCCATTTAGTCTGATTTGGTGAACCCATTAGTGAAAAACTTTGAAATATATGTAAACAATCAAATTAATTGTACAATTCTTTGGTAGATTGCTACTGTGGCAGCGTTGATTGTTAAAAGATTGTCAGATAAACATTCGGAGCGGGTGTTTGTAATTAACAAAAAACAATCCAGGGAATGGACACTCTTGAACAATATTTCATGGTCAAAGGAAGGCGACGACTTTAGCACTCTCACATTCTTGGGATACACATTTATTTCAGCAGTTTTACTTCTCACAAGGTAATTACTTCTCATCCATGAGTCACCTCTATCAACTTTTTATAAAAGCTAAACTAATTTTTTTTAGAATTATTGAAACAACCTCGAACTATGGTACTTGCGAAATAATTCTGTTAACCTGTGGAGTTCTGTTTTTCACTATAGAGGGTAACGTATTCTTGAATAATTTAAAAAGAGTGGCTGACAAAAACATTAATTTCAAGGACTTCTGATATTTTTTTCGGTGGAACAATTGTCCGAGGATCTTCTGATTTTTGCCTATTCGTTGGGAACGCTTTCTTTCATATGCGCAGCCTTGTTTGCTCTGGACCTGATGCTCTTTCAGAACCTGCTAAAACTTAAGAACTCTACAGCCCAAACAGATCAATTAAAAGATTCTTCAACAGTCGCCCTAAAAGTGTACAATTTGTCCCAAGAACCCAAGAAAAACTGTTGCAGCATTGGTCCCCAAACACAGATCATAAATGAAAATAATAAGAAATATTTACGAACCGATTTATAGACCCAATTGAAACACCTTTATGTACATATCTGCATCATTCATTACCTTTATTGCCGTTTATTTTTCGAATGTAGTGAAACAAAATATGCATTATAAGATCGTGCTGTTAAAACAACTAATTGGAGTTTGTATGTTAATAAAGTTTTTGACATTAACTAACGCTAGAAGCGGCCTCAACTAATACACAAAATTGAATGTATTAAGAATGCTAACAGTGTACACTATAAATACAATAATAAAAAGTCTGGGCTCAGAACAGTAAAAATGATACCCTCGTCCTCCGTGCATCACCTTTGGCTCTTCGAGCCATCCCGTAATGTCACATGCTCCCCTCGCTGCTGCTCGTCGTTCCTTTGGAGTCGCACATTCCGCCGGCCATGTTCTCGTTGGACCTCTCCGAAGTGAGTCCTCCGGTTATTCCAGTTAAATTTAGTTTGTACTGCAAGGCGGATATTCAATGTATTCAGTTAGGGTCGTCTAACAATTACAAAATAATGGTTTTATAGCTTATAACTCGCAAGAATAAAAATAAAAACTAAAACAAACGGCTAAATTAAAATTATGAAAGAGTGTCTTTCTTCCGCCCGAAAATTGCAGTGGATAGATACATTTCAAATTTATCCAGAGAGCTTACCTTTAATGAAAATGTGGTGTCTGTTGTTTCTATTAACCAAAAGAAAATCTCATTTAAATTATACACGATTCTACGATACCTTTTTTATACACATGTTGTAATAGGGATAAGCAAAATAGCTTTTAATGTTTTGATGTATTAAGGGAAAGAAGTTTTATATGATGTAACGAAAACATCTTGTAGGGGAGTTAAAGAGAGTCTCAAAGAACAAAAACCAAATCGTTTCTTTTCCTCTCCTTTAAATAAAATCAACAAAGTCATAAAAATCATACCTGTAATAATGCATGCTTTAATATCACAGTAAATTATAAATATCATACACATTGAAATATTGGTAATCTTAACTGTATGAAATGGCCCCACGGCTTGGCTTAGACTTATTTACCTTAGTTGCGCACTCAAAGCACTTCGATACTACTTTATTTATAACGTTCATAAGGTTTTTGGTTTCTCTGATGACATGATCGACCTTCACAAATGTGGCAGCTTTACCAACCGTGTGGTCTTTGACTGTAAATTGAAGTGCTTGGACAAAAGTCGGCACTCTATCTAAAATGTTAAGGAGATCCTTTTTGTTGTCACTAGCGGGAACCTGCAAGGATATACATTTAAAGCACTTCTCTGAAATAGAGATATGAGAGGTTACCTGGTATGAAAAGTGGCGGAGGACTTTGTAAAGTCGATTGGCTTCCTCCGCAAAATATTCGGCTTGAGTAAACAAATCCTGAGTTGTTCTTAAAGAACCGTTTCCCTTTGTAAACTGATACATAAGGAAAGCCATAGCTGACATGTTTTTAGCTCTTTTTAATATGTCGTTGTCGTCCGACAAGTCTTCACTCCATTTTGATTGATATGTGTTTAGATCTCCATTGTTTTTGCCTTCGAGGCCAGAATACTCAACCATTTCTCCATCTTCTGTTGCAGGTACACCGGATTTTGTTAGTTTATCTGTGCTTTCACATTTCTGGAGAAAGCGATTAACTAGTTAGGAACATTATTGTTTAGAGCTTAGGGGAACCTACCTCAGCTTCAGCTTCTCTGTCGTTCTTAGTCGTATTAATTGATACAAGTATCTTCTTGGCGATCATAGAAATCTCGTTCGTTAGCCACTTCCACATGTCCGAGAAGGACTCGAAATTCTCGTTGGCCGCGCTGCTGTTCGAGTACTTCCACAGGATCTTGGCCGCTATAAAGACCTGCGGTCCGTAGATCCGCAGATTGATTGCCAGGCACTTCGCCTGGACCTGCAGCCTTTCCGTGGGCGCTATGTGCTGCAGGAGCTTGCAGATGTCGAAGATGTGGTCACAGCAGTCGTGGAACTTCGTAGAGCGTTGGTTTAGATTGTCGATGTCGTAGTTCGTTGCCAGGACGTGGAACGATTTGACCAGCTTGGAGCAGATCTTCAGGGACTCGTTGAAGTCCTCGATTTGACTGGACACGGAGATCACCAGCTGTTTGCACAGCTCCTCCAGGCTGCTCAGCATCCCCAGCTCCGGGTCGCGACCCTTCACCTGGACCCCGGCACTTTCGTGCTGGTCCTTCATAATGGTGTTCAGATACAGGTCGAACTCCAGCTTGCAGTTGTCGCAGTAGGACAGTATGTTCTTTCGATGGTTGTGACTTATGTACGGCGAGTCTGTGAAGTCGTGGGCCTTCTCGAAGAGCTTCTCAAATGCCACCGATAGCTCCTCGCGCAGGTCCATGCTCTCGGAACTCATGTGCTTCCTGAAGTTTGTGTTGTTCACCATGCGTCCGCCTCCGCCCGATGAGGGGGCCAGGTTCTTCTCCGACTTCCAGAGATCGTCGTCCAGGAAATTAAAGTAAGCGTCGGAGTTGTTATTCCCCTCGTTGTTGCTCTCGTAATAGCTCATCTGGTACTTGTACCTTTTTATGAGGTTTACAATGCGCTTTATTGTCGTGTATATGCTCTCGTTCTCGTAGTTTGGGTTGCTGGCCTGCTTGTCGAAGGGCATGTGCTTAGCCGAATCAAAAATGCTGTCCTTCACCACAAAGTGGATGAGGTCCATAGCCCTTCGTATCTGGCAAAATACCGTGTCGCGGTTCTCCTTCACAATCACACAGTCGCTGTGGATGAGGCTGTTCTTCGAGGACGTTAGCAAAATAGCAATGGACTTTTCCAGGATCTGACGAGCCGAAAACATTTGGGCCCGCCGCCGCTCCTCCTTAAAGGAGTTCCGATGGTGGCCAGTGAGGTAGGCCAATTCGATCATCTCCGTGCCGAAGACGGAGAAAGCCCGCACGAATTCTGTGAAGTTCATAACCGATTCTAGTTTTTCCAGGCTCTCGGAGGCTCGCTTCTTGGCGGTCAAGAGTTTTTTCACAACTATAATGTCCACAAGCAGTAGGATTCGAGTAACAGAGGATAGTAGGGACCTGGCCGCCAGGATAATGGCGCCATAGTCTTTTAGAGGCTCAATGTGGTGTCGAAGCTCCATGCCACCTAAAGGCGATACATCACATAGTCGCTCAATTGATTTTCCTGTAGAATGTTAAATTTACATGAAATAATTCAGTTTAAATTAGTTCCCACGGTAATAAATGCCCACCTGCATCTCTAGCTTCCTTGGCAGCCTCGTACATATCTCCCTTGATGTCAATATTTTCCTCGGCTATTATCTCTCCAATCGTTATAAATCGTTCCACAGCGATGTTTAGTAGGTGTCCTATGTTCCCAAAAGTGGACATGATTTGCTCGTTATCCATATCACGAACTCGAAAGCGTTGATTCTGAAAGGGAGGCAATATTGATCAAGTTTCACGGCCAATCAATAATTTCAGAAGAATAAAGGCGAGGCAACCACAGTTGGTTCCGCAGTAAATTCGATTGAAATCGCAAGTCATTCTATAGCCGGTCGAAAACTTACGTTTACAGTTGATTGAGTGATTCCGTACATTTTGAATACGTCAACTCTCAATAAAAAATTTATTATAGTTTCTTAAATATCCACAAAGAGTTTTTAGGCATGTAACATTTTTATTTACTTTCTATTGATTTTTCTCAATACTAAGGTTAGCAGAGTTGAATAGACATTGAAACTAAATCAAGTATTTGGCACTCAATAATACCGTCACTGATTAATGCGTCATAGTACGAGGGTTTATAGGTTTAAGCTCAAAAAAAAGTCGATTTTTCAGCCAAAGAAAGCTCCTTAGCTTAATTTAGTGTTATATAGCTAAAGTGTCTGTAAACAACGTGTTTACTTGTAGACAAATATATGTGTATGCTTCCAGATTTGTGTGTGATTCGAGCTTGTAACAAATTGGTCTGCGCAGGATGTCTGCGCATAAAAACCATGTAGTACTGTGCAATGCAACAGTTTCCCGTTACAAAGGGGTCGAAAATCGATTTGGGTGCCAGGACTCGATATTTTTTGAGGTTCCACCAAGTAATTTTATCTCAATTGCTTGGAATCCTTTGGTTTGGCTCACAAATTCTCGATTTGATGGGTTAATTTCCAATACCAAAACAGTTTCCGCGGAATCCAAAAATAACGGTCATTCGACTGTGCCAGTTTTTTGAAACAGCAATACTTAGTTTACATATCGATAGACATTATATAAAGTTATTAGTTGCTAAAAAAATTGCAAAGAGGAAATTGAGAATAAAAACTATATTTGTGCGAAAATTGCAGCCTTAAATATTATAGATAATAATTATACATTTTGCACTAATTATCCTACAAAGTGGGAATACCCCTAACATTAAGCATAGGAACTTCGCCCTCCAAAATTAATATAAAGTTACACAACACTACGACCATATGATTTTTGCCGTATTTTATTTCCAAATGTTGTTACCTAAACACGAGCACGTCAAATTCCTGCAGGCCGCAAACGAAAAATAGCCTGATAACCTGGACCAACGTAATAATTGAATGGTTTAACATAAAACCGACGTAGATTTGTTTCGTGGGAAATCAAGTACCGGTGAAGGAAGTATAACACAAAGTCCTTGCAAAGATGATGCGAAATTTCGGGATGTTATCAATAAGAAGGAGCAGCTGGATGGCCCACTGGTGCTCCAAGGAACGGGCGTGGGCGTCCGCCATGCGGCTGAATGCACCCGGACTTGCAACATGCCACCAAAAACTGCTAAATTGCCATACATCCGATAGCTTCCAGCAAAGTCGGAGTCTCCACGAGAGCACCAATGCGGAAAGGGAGCCAGGCAACACCAAAGAAAATGCGAGGAAACCCGAGGACTTGGATAGAGCCTACGAGGTCCTGAGAACCACCCTGCCCAAGTTGTTCGTCGAGCCTCTTGATTATTCCATATACAGCCCGGGTCTCATCTTCCACAATAATATCACGGGCAAGCACACGGTGGGCCTGTATCACTACGTCAAGCAGATTGCCATCCTGCGGACTGTGGGTCACTTAAAGTTCGCTTACGTTAAGTTCGAGGTCCTCAAGATCACTAAGCACCAGGAGGACTACACGGTGAGGATTAGGTGGCGAGTGCGGGGCATTTCCGGTCTGAAGGTGATGTTCCAGTTCTGGAAGTACAAAATCTGGCAACTCAAGGAAGTCCTGAAAGACCAAGAGGCCTGGTATGATGGGTATTCCGTCTGCTATCTGGGCGACGACGGATTGATCGCGAAACACATTGTCGACAAAGTAATGCCGGACGAGAGTCGGGAGGCTGTTGAGAACACTTCTGCGTCGGCGTTACCGCCAGGATCGTTGGCAGCGACCACTTCCCAGAAGATCAACTGCCAATGAAGTCGTAGCTAGCTTTAAATGTTACTTATTTATTGTATTACTAAACGTAATAAATAGAAACTGTGAAAATGTTTAGTAACTGCATTGAAGCTTTGTACAATATTTGATTTCAAACCGTCACTGCTTAAACGCGTACACCGATCCCTTTTTTATGTATTTGTACGGACGCGAACGGCTCCGTTTGGCAAAAGCACTTATGTAAGGCTTTTCTTTGTTGTACTCAACGGTGCTTTGTATGGAGCCCTCCGTTTCAAGGAAAATATCAAAGCTGTATATGGTGCGGAAAAGTTGGGCATACAGAATCCGTTCGCTGGCCTCCAACTGTTTGGGCTGCAGTGAATTGGTCCAGAACTCCATCATCTAAAGAATACACTTTTAGTAACTTATTTATTTAAAAAAAGTGTGTATCTATTCACCTTGATGGCCGAATTGTTTTGTGAGGTATGGCAGCCGTTCCAGTGCACATTTAAAATCCAAAGAGGCATTTCCAAAGGATAATTACTCGGAATTCTGATAAAACACTCCATTTTAGCGGAGCCTCTGACGATAACAGCGCGGTAAGAGTTATATGTAATGCCCTTGTCTTCAGACGAAACATTCAAAACGTCTGAGAACTGAGAATGAAACTCTTCGTGCGTAATGGCAGTCCATTGAACAAGGCTGCAAGACAGACCGGCAGGGTAGATATTTTCCTTGAGAGTGTACAAATCAATGTCCTTGTACGTCAACCCACGAATTTGCTGGCTCAATCGCAGCCAAGAGTTCCAGCGTCTGGCAATGCGGACAATAATCTCCCGGGTGTTCTTGTTCAAGTTCAGTTCATGATTGTACAGCAAGGAGCTGTTGACGGTTGGAATGGAGCACATGCTTTGCAGCCAACAGAAAGGTTTTCCAAAGTCTTTGGCCTTCAGATAGCGGATGCATTCGTCAGCTGTCAAATCAGAGTTTCGGAGCTAAAATATAATGATTTAAGTTAGTTTTATGAACAAGAATAGCTTAAGCCTTACTTCATATTCAATTCCAGGAATGGGTATTTCATTTCCCAAGTCATTGGTGTACAAATGTCGCAGGAGGTAATGAATAAAGTTAGTATCACTGTGTAAAGATAAGTTGTAGTTCAGATATTTTATAATGATTTCATTTAGACTTACCCCAGACTGTTGGCGTTGCTGGATGGGATTAGTTGACCCCAGACAGTAGCACATTTAATCAATTCGAAATAACGAATCTGCAAAATAAGCTGATTCGATCCAACGGCTCCAATCTATAAAGATTGTTACAGATTGTAAATATACGGATGTATGTATGTGAGGCATCCCTGCTTACCGTCATGCGAATGTGCAATGGGTGTGGAGCCAGTGCGTCCTCCAAGCTGTTCTCTAAAGGCTTTTCTCGCGATGTGGTTTCCTTTTCATTTAGCTTAGGGTGCAATGTGGTATACTGTTTCTCTTTCAGCAACTCCTGCATTTGGGCCTCACTTTCGTAGCCAACCACCTCGGCGGTGAAGGATAGATCATCGCACGCCCGTTGCAGGGATTGCAGGTTTATGAAGAGTATGTATAGAGGCTTCGGCAGATACTTGACCACGGCACTTAATTTCCACTCCACGTCGAGGGACAGCTGAAGTGCATCGTGCAGTGGCTTCGTTGCGCCAAGCAGGGTGCGCAGGGCAGGTGCGAAGGAGATGTACCTTTGGGCGTGGCTGAGATTGTCCTGCAGTAGTTCCTGCTTTGAGGTCAACAAGGCGCTATATTGCTTGTCGAGATCCTTCCGCAGACGCAGCTCGCAGTCCAGGCGATGCAGGTGCTGCTTATGGCTAGACAAGTCCTCCTTCTCATTGGGAATACTCGGCAACTTGCCGGCGTACTCAGCCTCCGAGAGAAGCTCCAGATTGGTATCCCGACTCTTGAACTTCTGGCAGCGCACGATCTCCTTCTTCAAATGACTCACTTCGTACAAAAGATTCTGCAGCTGCAGCCGGCTGAGGTCCACCTTGCACTTCTCCAGATGCAGTTTATCCCGTCCAGCTTTGATCTTGTGCTTTACTTCGCGATTGGCGTGTTTCAGAGCCACAAACATCAAAGTGGCCGCTGTGCGTCCCTCGTCAGATGACTGCCCCTGTAAATGGTAAACTGTGAAATACGTTTATAAACACGTTTAAATTCACATATTACCTTGCTCTTCGCCTCCATTATTCCCTCGATGGCCGTTTGCAGCTGCTCAAACTGTGTATTTAATATAATTTCCATTTTATTCGGCAAATTATTTATCTGAAGCCGCAAACAAATGTTAAGAATAAAAAGAGTGCCCAGCTTGGACGAAAGTTGCTATCTGGTATAGTTACAGTATTTTGTAAAATAGTTTTAGTATATTTTTCGTTGACCACCAGCTGCTGTTACACTTGCAACCGGCGTTGTAAATATAATTAAAATAAATCCAAATAACTCTTCAAATATTTGTTTCAAGCTAAAAATAGACTAATAATTTAATTAACACAATGTTGCGAATGATGCAGAAAAGAACTAGTCTCATAAAGTTGCTGGTGCCCGGTCCCCGGCTTCATCAAACTATTGCGCAAACAGCAATAAAGGTGATTATCATTATGATAAACATATGTATTAACAATAAGCTCTTACAAATTAAGAATTTCTTTAAATTCCCATAAATTTATTTCAGGAAATCCCTGCGGTAAAACCCACAAGTATTTCAAGGACCGACAAAACCGTGGGAAGATGGTTTCTGGGAGTGAGCGGCATGGTTTTTGTGGCAGTTGGTTTAGGTAGCTACTTACTTTTGAATAAAAATAGTTCTTAAATAAACATTACCCCTTTTCAGGAGGCGTAACCAGATTAACAGAGTCCGGACTCTCCATGGTAACGTGGAAGCTGACGGGTGAACGGATGCCCAGGACCCAAGAGGAATGGCAGCAGGAGTTCAGTCTCTATCAGCAATATCCGGAGTACAAGCTGTGGGTACTTCTCCTAATCCAATGCAGTTGCTAAAACCGATTTACCTTCTTAGGAAAAATGTAAACATGACGGTCGAAGAGTTTAAATTCATTTTTATGATGGAGTACATGCACAGGATGTGGGGTCGTGCCATTGGCGGATTCTTTCTTCTCCCAGCCATTTACTTCTGGAGAAAGGGTTACTTCTGTGCGAAGACCAAGAAGAGCGTCTTGCTGCTTGGCACCCTAATTGGTCTGCAGGGTTTGATGGGATGGTACATGGTTAAATCCGGCCTGGAGGACCGGTTCCAGGACCCGAATGATGTGCCCCGAGTCTCCCAATACAGATTGGCCTCCCATCTGGCGGCTGCCTTCATCCTGTACTCACTCGCCCTGTCGAGGGGCTTGTCCATGCTAATCCCCACCAACACATTTGTGATCCAGGCCAAGAATGCATTTAATATCAAAGGTCTGTCCCATCTCACAAAGGCAATGGTTCTGCTGACAGCCATTTCGGGTGCTTTTGTGGCCGGACTGGACGCTGGATTGGTGTATAATTCGTTCCCGAAAATGGGGGATAGTTGGATCCCCGACGACATGTGGCAGTTTAAGCCGATACAGAAGAACATAACCGAGAATCCGACGACGGTGCAGTTCAATCACCGCATCCTTGGAATCAGCACAGTGACCCTGACCACAGCTCTATGGCTGGTGACCAGAAGGATGCAGCTGCCCAAGCGCGCGAATTGGGCCATCAACGCCGTGGTGGCCATGGCCTGGACACAGGCCACTCTTGGTGTAACCACCTTGCTGAACTACGTACCCGTGCCATTGGCGACTGCGCATCAATCCGGATCTCTGATTCTCCTGAGTTTCGCTTTATGGTTATCACATGAAGTTCGACTTCTGAAGTATCTGCCAAAGTAATGGGCAAAATATATAATCGTTTGTTGAAACTAAATGCTTATTTATTTAATTAAATGCTCCGTCCTTTTAAACACAGCTTGTTACAATCTTAATGCCTCGCCTTGGTAATAACGTAACGATGAGTGGTGCAAATGTAATAGCAACAACCTTTTATTCATTCCTATTCAATATTCATTTTGACACTGTTTTTATCCTCCTGCAATTCTTTGTATTCAACATTCTTGGCGTTCAAACAGGCGCCCACACCCTTAACGCTTTCCGAAGACTTGTTGACCTGGTTTGAGTGGGAAACGTGATTGTAAACCGCCAGGGCCTGGGCCACGAAGCCATTCACATCTCCAGGATTCGAGGGCAAGATCATGGTGTTATTCGTCTTGGCCAGTTTCTTAAAGGCTCCAATGTATTGCTCGGCCAGTGTGAGGGAGGCAGCATTTTGCCCATCCTGAAAAATATAACATGGCAGATAATCGATAAATAAAATGAATTAAGTGCTATTAAACAAATCTGTGGTTTATAAAAAATATAATTCCCCGGTTAACTAAGGGGTACGTCGCAATTTCGTTCTCATCTTATAGATTGATACAGGCTGAGCACAGAGTTTGGCACTTTTGGCGGTTTTTGCTTGGTAAACACGGTCCAGAAACGAAGCGTCTCGTCTGCACCCCCGGTGACTATAGACTCGCTGTCTGGGCTCACGGCTAAATAAAGGACCCGGTGGGTGTGACCGGAAAGCCTGACCACTTGCTTCAGCGAGGGATAACGCCACACGATGACCTGTGGCTGCGCCTGTCCGTGGGTGGTAACTAACTCCGAGGAACCCCGTGCCCAGGCCAGGTTGCTGATCTGGGCGCCAGTGTCGATGCATTGCACCAGCTTGCCGGTAAGCACGTTCCAGAAGCGCAGACACCGGTCAGCAGATCCGCCCCCACTGGCCAGAAGTCCGGATTTGTGTGGCGACCAGGCCAGCGCTTTCACCACCGCCTTGTGCTCTTCGAAGGCGTAGATGGGATCCGGGTAGTTTTCCGCCCACACCAGCAGGCGGTTGTCGTTTCCCCCGCTGGCCAAGTAGCGATTGTTGGGCGACCACTGGAGGCCGCACACCTCGTGTCTGTGTCCGCGCAAGCAGCGGGTTATGTGCGTCGGCGGATTTCTGACATCTCGCTGCAGAATGGAGCGATCGCGAGAGCCACTGGCCAAACTGTTGCCGCGCCATGCCAACGCAGTTACCCGTCCGAAATGCCCGTCAAGCCGATTGAGTTGCTTCTGCTTCTCCGCATCCCAGATGCTCACATAGCCGGACAGGGTTCCAATGGCAACCTGACGTCCGCCACCTTGCCAACTGACCGCTGTGACCAGGTTATCCTCCTGGCTGAAGTCACAAAGCCGTGTCACCTGACCGCTGAGTGCGCTCCACAGGTAAACCGAACAGCCCAGGCCCACGGCCAAAGTGTTTTCCGAAGACCAGTCGATGAGGTTAAGGTAGAAGTCGTCCTGTAGCTCTGGTGCATCAAGAATCTTGTAGGGGAGTCGTGGAAGCCGCCGCGTTGGTTTCTTGGAGATGTTAAGCAGCCGCTGGCTGGACTCACTGATGTTGGCGAATGGTGTACGCAACGGGGGCAAACTACCATTGCCAAACCCATAGATACGGGTCTTCTCCCGCACCTTGAAGTCGCCCGTCTGGGCATGGACCTTAGTACCTTGCTTACACTGATCCAGGGAGGTGATTTTGGTATCCAGGAACTCATTGCGCAACAAACAAGCATAGGCAGAGTTCTCGCTGGAGTTTCCGGGAGCGAGGGCATAGTTTCGAGCCCACTGATTGCCGGCCCGTCTAGGAATGCAGCGCAGATCCAACTGCTCCTTGTTTCCGTCCACTAGTCCATGAAGCAATCGTTGTTCGTACTCCGGTTGAAACATTTCTAAATTTGAATATTTGTGCAAGCTGTGATGGTTGTGTGAGCCTTGTCAAGGTGTCCAGCGATCACAAAGGATTTAAGAGTAAACACCTAGCATGCTATCTGCCCGGAACTAAACAGTTAGTAGTTTTCTAGGGAATTACTCACCAGATGGGACAGAGACTTGGCGATGGCCAGCAGACTGCGGGCCCTGGCATCCGCCACAGCTATGATGGCAGCTGCCTCTCCACTGGCCTTGTTAATGTGCTCCTGCCGCTCGGCCTCTGTCGAAGAAGAAATCATTTGTATTAGCTAGAACTTTCAGTTACTCCTTTAAAGCTAACCGGAGGCTAGGATCCTGGACTTCCGCTTGCCCTCGGCTATATTGATTTCTGCCTCGCGAACACCCTCAGATTCAAGGATAGCCGCTCTTTTCCGCCGCTCAGCCTCCACTTGCATCTGCATCGCCTCGTGGACCCTAGTAGGCAGCTGAATATTATTGGATTATTTCAAGCGATTACTATTGTATAATCATTAAAAATCATAACTTACTCGAATATCACGGATCTCGTAACGCAAACAGGCGATCCCCCACGCCTCGCTGGCCTTGTTGATCGAGTCAACTATGCTGACGTTCAAAGACTCTCTTTCGCGAAAGACCTTGTCCATGGACATCTTGCCCAGCTCCGATCTCATCGTCGTCTGGGCCAGCTGTGTTATGGCAAACTCCGGATCCTCCACACCGTAAGAGGCTTAATGGTGATATAACAGACGGTGAATTCACGCAAAATCGAATGGATTTATGACCTACCTTTATATGGATCGATGATTCGCAAGTAGAGCACACCGTCGATACTTAAGGTAACGTTATCGGAGGTAATAGCACTCTGCTTTGGGACATCTATGGCTATTTCCTTCAGGCTCTGCACGTATTTGATTTTGTCTGCCACAGGAACAAGAATGTTCAGGCCGGGGTCCAGAATCCTATGAAACCGACCCATGCGCTCGACCACCCAGGCCTTGGAAACAAAGTAACGTTATAGTATGGCGGACTCGGGAGATCAGGCAAAGAAACCTACCTCTTGCTGGGGCACAAACATAACACACATGTTTATGGGTGTCGAGGCCTTTCCCCTCCGAGATTGGGACGGAATCCATGAGCCGGCGAGCAAGAAATCTTGCTGCAAATACGTGTTAGTACGGAGCGTTATCGAACCATATATTATTAGAATCAATTGGATCAAACCTGGAGCAAACTGGGAACAAATCTTTTGTTCAAAAGAAATCTTGACATTTCGCAATATATGTGCCGATTTTAGGAGGAATAGAGTCAAAAAATACTAAGAAGAAAACATTATGATAACTCCGGAAACAGGGTGATTCATATCACAAAAGAATCGATAAATTTGTGTTAGGGGTATTTCGGGGAGGGAATTTTAGAACACTATTTGAATCGTTCGAAAAATGAATTTGAAATAGATTTTATAAACAGAAAAATAAATTTTATTGCATATTTTAACGCAAATAAGGAAATATATCTTGGAGTGACAGAAAGTAGAGAGCAAACATATTCATTAAGATTTTGTTTTTTCCCTATTGTTTTAGAATTTCTATTAAAATATGTCTAGGATTTTTTTAACTTTTTGATAACGTTACGGGTGTTTTATTTTTAAATTTCTTATAACGTATAATTTTAAATAAATGATTATGCAATAATGGTGCAAGTATAAAAAACAAAGGACCCAAAAATCGAAATAATACTGCTTCTTTAATACACAAAAATATTATGATTGAAACCTGAAACATTTAATTAATTAATTAATATTTTTGGCATTGACGTTGGTTAGAGATTTTTTTCTAGTTGTTATCATATTGCATAATCTCGAAAAAGTGTCTTAAGGCATACGGACTTTATATATCTCCAGAACTGTGAAGAAAACTTAAACAGTTTCCCGTTAAATTAAATTCGTGGTTAACTCAATTAAACGAGAAGTGACCAAAGCAAAGGACACAGAGATGCGTCCCAACTCTTATATAAATGAAAATTAAATCTAATAACTGAACATATGTTTGAGTGCACGTATGTTTACTGAAATCTTGACAACACTCCGGTCTGTTTGTTGTAGTATTTACCATTAGTTGCCAGAAATATGGTGCAAGTGACGCATTAAGAGCATAAAGGAAACCGCACTAACCAACCAAACGGCACTAAGCTGTTAATAACGGGTGCGTTCCTGCGGCTCTTTTAGCTGTCGTTAGTTATCTGCATCATAAATTTACCATCACCCTGTTTAAGTAAGGACCAAATCGGGTATAAAACGAGCCACGACGGAATAAAGCGCACAGTCTTCTTCAAAACTCCGACGAGTATTGTTTTTCAAAAGCACCAGTGTCCAGGTCAACAATTGAAAATATGAATCTTTTTATTGTTCTGGTGGTGGTATCCGTGTTTTTAAACTTTATTCAAGCAGCGCCGAGCGTGGTATGTATAAGTTTTTCAAGTGTTTATGAAAATATCTGTTGGAAAAATATCGTTTAGCGCAAGGAATTAAATTTACGTATAAATGTTATACCCTTTTAATTTTAGGATATTTCTAACGACGAATTGATGGATGGAAAATATCTATGTGAAGGTAACGGTTTAAGAGATAAATCGAGGAACCTTATGTATTGTAAATCTAAAAAAACTTTGGAAAGCAAAGTTTAGAAAACGACTGAATTCCTTTAAAGATTTGGAAGTTCTGATAACATTGATAACGGACTTTCAATCTTTAAAGAGAGTGTATACAATAATATTTTAAATAGTTTTGCTTGTATATAAGCAATTTAATTCTTCATTTCTTATTATTTTGAACAGATCTTTCAGCGTTAAAACAATTTTTTAACGGCAACAGCGAAAATTTAAGAACACCAGGATTTTTAAGCGACGACATAACCACATCGCAATTATTCAACGAGTTGTACAAACTTTATTTGCGAAATGTAAATCCTTCTCCTGCTAAAAACAAAAATCTCGAAGCCTTTCAAGATAGGTTATCGCGATCAGTTTCTAAACGTGGCTTAGACAGCATTGGTGGAGGTCATTTGATAAAGAGGACTGAAAGTAGACGGCTATTAAGCGACTAAGAAATCCTAGAGATATAAACCACATCATTGACTTTGACCATATCGAGTACCGAAGACCTGTAATGAAACTGAAGTGTATATAAAAAGCATGGGATTTATTTTATATGTACATATAAAATGATGTAGCTTCTATTTGTTAATAAATTATTGCATTAATAAGAGAGTTTTATTTTCACCTTTGTACTTAGCACGCCCTATCTTTGTGAACCTGTCAAAGGCAGCGATTTGTAATCGGAACATATTTAACTAATATTTTTACTCAACATTTAACTTATTCATGCATTCTCCTTAAAAAGCCGGCTCAAAGAAGTACGATGGACCATTTATAGTTAGGTGAGTGTTGCAAGAAGTGTGTACTTTAAGGATAACCATAAACTACGAACTAAACATCATCACAGATACACTAGCAAATAACAGATGCATGTGAAAACCCATTGTCTCGCATACTTATCAATTGTTTAAGATTAAACTGCTGTTATCAGGTCTTATCCGAATGTTATCGAAACAGTATGTAAATACATATACAGATAACAGATAACACCTTCTATCCTAAATGTTAAAGTCCCTATTTACCCACTAGAGGCATTGTTACTCACTGAAAATAATCCTTAAACACATTTATCTTTATCCTGCAGATTGATTTCCGCTGCGAACGGACAAACGGTCGTTTGCTATGAGTGCAGCCAGTCCGATTTCAAGACAAAGTACACCGTGAAGCCCTGCGGAGATCGTTTAATGCCTGGAAAAATCGGGACAAGCCACCACAGAGACCTGCTACCGTACCTGGTGAGGATGGACCCGATGTACAAGGACACCTGGAGCAGTAAGCTCAAAAGAAACTTTGATGAAATCGACAAGGCCTCCGCCAGTTTCAGCATTCTCAACCAACTCGTTTAGTTATACCCCTTCAAACCATTGTAAATGCTCACGGACACGAATACCGATACCGATCGAATCGCGAATATACTCTTAAAATGCTTCATGTCAAGGGATTATAGAAAATAAACAACGTGCATCCTCATTTTTTGTCTACTATGAATAAAACGATCGTCTCTGTTATTAACATGTTTATTTATTATTCTTTAATGTTGAGTTTTGTGAAAGGTCATACCAGATCTAAATGCAGCGAATTTTTTTTTAATCAAGGGACTATTTAAATACAAATTACATTTGATAATTATATTTAAAACAGTAAGTCATTAATATTTTTATTTACTTGCATTACGGCGATGGGGATAACCTATAACAATTCATATTGACGAAGGTGCATCCTTTGAATAATGTCTCTGCAATCATTAAACACACGTTTAATGTTTTCTGTGTCAACGGCGCATGTGAAATGTGGATAGCAGTAGTGTTTACCGTCTCCGCTAGCGGTAGATATACGCTAATTAAATAGAGAATCTCAATGAGCATTGCATTTGTTCAAGGAGCGTGGACATAACCTACCAGAAACTCGTCTCGTATGAAATATTTTGCTCGTATTACTTCTGGGTCGTCATTGGATTCCATTATTGCGTCACCTGTGTCGACAGCACATTTGAAATTAGACAAAAACATATTATCCATTAAATTTCTTAAGTTAAATAAGGTATGAGTTTCAATTTTGAACGGAATTTGTAAGTCAAGTTGGCGTATTTTTTTTCCCATTGTGCATCACTCAAGTGATAAACAATTTGTTGTCATTGTCAGTTGGTTATTATTAAGTGATCAATTGTCCAAATAATCCTGGTTTTGATGGTCGTCATGATGTATCCTTCCCTGTTTTATAGTCTTGCCAAAATTAATCAAAAGGAAAGCCTTCGCTTTGGGTTTTAAAGAGGATGGATTTTTGGATTCTGCTATTTTACTTACTTGGCGTTTGGTATTTGTTAAACTCGGAGAAATATTCCGACAATTTACTTTTTCCAGCCTTAATTTTCTCTGCTAACAAATCTTGCTTATTTAAAAATAGTATAATAGAAATCGTGCGAAGCCATCTATAAAAAAAATCCATATTAGTTTACTGATCTTAAAGGTTTGCCAGCTTTAAATTCACCTGTTGTTCCAAATACTCTTGAACAAATCCAAAGATTCTCGAAGTCGATTTTGGGTGGGATCTTCACGCAAAACCATGTTATAACTTGAGCACGCAGTTACGAATATAATAGCAGTTACATCATTGAAACATTGAATCCATTTTCTACGCTCGTCTCGCTGTCCTCCGACATCAAACATGCTGTACACGTACATTTGAAAAAGTTATTTTCGATTTGTTCACTACTCCCGCACTCCCGCATGTACTTACTGAAAATTTACTTTGTCCACTTGAAATCTTGTTTCAAAAATTCCAGAAGTCAAAACACGGCACCGAAGAATATCCTGCTCATTAGGGGTATAGTTTGGATTCTTGATTGTGCTTACTCGGTCCAGGAAGCTTTAATGTGAAATAAATTGTTTATATAAGTACGGGTTTGTTTCTATCATATATTTAAAATAACTAAAGGAATCTACTGATGTTACTTTCTAATTTATTCCAGTTATACAAGCTTAAGAGTACAGGACTTGCAATACCAAGATTACGAATTAGCCTTGTCTTAGAGGTATTTTTGACGCACTTCTACAAAGCATCAACATTTGTCTCATCAAGCAATTGACTTTTTGAAATTTAAAAGATGCATACTTTCAATCCAACGAATATTCTTAACCATCAGTAACTGGTGCACTTCCAAGAAAAACACACAGTTAAGCTTTTAAAAAAAGATGACATTCACTTTTGGGATTAATAAATAAATTAATTTGAATTCGGACATTACTACAAAAATAAATTTGTTGGCTAACCACATCGATTGTTACTATATAAAGTAAAGACAATACTTACTATTTCGCACAATCAATTAATTGATACTCATTCGACCTCTCATAGGTTTGAAGAACGCCTTTGTCTTTCCATAGTTCTTCTGTATGTTCATAAAATTCAGGAGGATAATTAAAATCCGGACCTGTGGGGAAAGACAAAAGTTATGGTTAAAAACAACTTGAGTTGAGTAGATAAAATGTCTTACTAGATGCATAATCCTGAATGTATTCCACTCTGGGTTCATTTTCTTTCTTTTCTAAAGCTACAGGTGGATTAAGTGTGCTCATGGCTCCTGTAATAGTCTGTAAAAGAAAATAAATTACTTGCTTAGCATACTGTTTTTCAATAGCTATGTACCTAAAGTAAACTTAATTGAACTAACTCACCAAGATAGCGTCTCGAATATTCTTTTTAATATCATCAATTTTCTGTTTCTTCTCTGTTTCAGAAAATCCGTCGACATGCAATATTCGCATTTGCTTGACTATAGTGGATTTGCCGGACTCGCCCGCCCCCAGGAGGAGCAGCCTGTGTGTGGCCCTGTAGAGCTGTTTGTCCTTCTGCAACTGTCTAGATATTGCATCGCTCCGGCGCTTCTGGCTTTTCGAGTCCTCCGAGTTCACATCCGACTGCTTTGAGGTGGGGGACCCAAAGCAACCCATCGCAGCCCACGGGGTCCACCAACACGTCGCTCGGTTTTCCTGGTTCGCGTCGGGTGACTCGGCACCCCTTGTGCTTTCTCCGTTCTGCTCCAGTATAGCTGAGTTCCTCGGATCTATACACAATGTTCTTATGTACACTTCAGGTCTCCGATCTCAGTGACACCACCGTTGGCTCAGCGATTCAGTAGATCTCTGTAGCAAGCTGGATTGGCAAAGTAAAAGAAGATAAGTAGGTTAATCGGTGTATATCTCTTTAGTAGTACTAAAATCAAATAAATAAATGATGATTTCCAATACTTTAAGATTAGAAATGAGTTTTATTTATTATGGGGTCCAAAAATTGGGTATTTCTTTTCCTGCAACATTGCAAGCATTTATTTAAATGGGAAAAGTGAAAATATAATTTTTAAAACGTATAAATTTGTATTTGTGAACGTTTTAAGTAATATGAAACAGGATTAAAAAACTACTCTTCATATTAGACTTTTTTTGAAAATCATATCATGTTAAAGGACCAATGCTTATTCATTTCAAAAAAGGTATTTGGAACACCGAAGGGTGGAAATATATTCTAAGCTGTTATTAAGAATAACACAGTATTTAATCTTAAAGGAATAAGATCTCTTGATAAAATCGAAATAATTCAAGAATAATTCATTTATGCACTTTTATGAACTGACACCTTTTGTTTACATAAAATCGTAAATATAAACGGCAGGTGGCAGGTGTGTATTCCAAGGGATTTATGAACCTACATCAGTGCCCCTATATCACCTATATCACCAATATCGCCCATAATAGGCGCCTAAGCCAAGGCGACATTTCTGACATTGCCGCCCACGACTGCCCAATGAGTCACTTATATTTGGAGTCCGAAAATAATGCTGGCTTTATTATCGAGTGCAATCCAAATCAAAATAAAAATCAAAAATTACTCCACGCAAACGCCCGTACATTCTCGTCGGGCGATTGGAATTCATCATCATCATCATCATGACATTCATATTCACATCCACATCGGCGTAGTGTAACAGGTGAAGAAGAGGGCGGGTGGAATTTTCGCGCATACTAAGGTGCAGGTACGCATGTATATAGAGATACCAACATAATTCCATCTGCAGTTAAAACTCAGATGGCTGTGTGTACCCGCCAGTACACAGTTTGCGAAAATTTACATATATTGGGCGAGAATTTGATTAAACTTTTGCTCAAATATGAATTTATTATATGTACACAAAAAACGTATTTAATCTATTAATTATTGCCCACGGACGGACGACAGACCGACAAAAGTCGAAGGAAGATATGTATATATCTAACGGACATATAGCCGTAGATATGCAGATTTTAATGTAAATATATGTACATAAATTCATCGGGATCTAAGCGGGCACGGGCACATATATATCTCACAGATATGTGTACACACCGTTGTGTATCTACTCGTATATACGTACGTATGTATTTAGATATATACACAAGTTCTCGGTTCGCATGTGTGAATGGATGTACATAAATAAATGTATGTACATATATCAATACGTATGTGCTCCGTGCCTCCGAATATTTGCCATTTCTTTGACACTTTGGGAAACTATATTATATGGTATAACCATCGTGAATCGAATCGGATAGGATAGTATTTTGAATATTCATGCGCGAACGATTTTTCACTGATTTCAGGTTTAAGGACGCAGGACGTAGGACGTCAGGAAGTCGGACTCAAATCGAATCAAATCGAATCCGATCGAATAGATATAAGTCCGCGAATCACATCTTTGCGCGAATCTAATTACGTACATGTACGCGACTTATTTCCCTATGTTTGACAATGGTTATTGTTTACCGTGAAATTACCGAACATTTTTATTCATGGGAGCAACTTCGGGCTAAAACTATAGGTGCACGATTCTGTTGGGGAGCGACTTTCGGGTGTTGAAAAAGGCTAATTCTATCGCACTTGACGCTTCAGCCACTTTTTTCCAACCGCCCAATATTCTTTATCTGTGCGTGGTTGCAATACATCAATTTGTTACTTAAAAATTACTTTTAATACCAGTACTAACTCACTTTTTATATATTTTTTATTTTATGTATCAACCTAGGGATGCAACAAAGTAGATACTTTTATCGATATTTTGCCTGACTATCGGATAGTGAGAGCGCAATGTAGAGATACTTTTAGAGATATTATTGAACAGTAGCCGAGAACAGGCCTATAATTTGTATCTTTTTTTAAAAACTTGTAAAGTTCTGTCAACTACTTTGTCTTAATTGGTGTAGAATTATTACGATTCGCGAAACGGATGCGATATTTTACATTTTCAGTCTTTTTTACAGATTCTTACATATACTTTTACTTAGGTTTGTAATAAACCTTTAAGAACGATTAGAAAATGTATTGATAAGGGCCAATCGAAATAGTTCTGTAAAAATAATCGTCTGAATGATAAAGTGCCCATTGGTTTTCATACCTTAGTTAAAAGTATTTTTCTTTTCATTTTTATTAAAGTATAAAATTATTTGTTTTTAAACAATTGTTGTTTTCATCCTCCACCAACAACCGGATCCAACATCTACTTAAGGTAGGTCTTAATCAAACTCTCCAGCTTAACAGTATCTACGGCAAACTTTCTAATTCCCTCGGATAGTTTGTCGGTGGCCATGGCGTCCTCGTTGAGCAGCCAGCGGAACTTGCTCTCGTCCACTGTGATCTTCTCAATGTCCTGCAGCTTGGCGTTGCTCTCGGACAAATAGGTGATCACCGACTCGGTCTCATTCTCAAGCTCCTTGAGCAGCGAGGGACTGATGGTGAGCAAGTCGCAGCCAGCCAGGGCCTTGATCTCGCCCACATTGCGGAAGGAGGCGCCCATTACCAGGGTTTTGTAGCCGAACTTCTTGTAGTAGTTATAGATGTTGGTCACTGAGATTACACCCGGATCCTTCAGGGCCTCGAACTTCTTGGTATCCGTGTTGGCCACATACCAGTCCAGGATCCTGCCCACGAACGGAGAGATCAGGGTCACTCCGGCCTCGGCACAGGCCACGGCTTGGGCGAACGAAAAGAGGAGCGTCAGGTTGCAGTGCACGCCGTGCTCGTTCTCCAGGATCTCAGCCGCCTTGATTCCCTCCCAGGTGGAGGCCAGCTTGATCAGGATTCGCTCCTTGCCAATGCCCAGCGATTTGTACAGATCAATTAGCTTCAGGGCCTTCGCCACACTCTTCTTGGTGTCGAAAGAGAGACGGGCATCGATTTCCGTGGAAACTCGGCCAGGGACGACCTTTAAGATTTCCGTTCCGAACAGCACGCATAGGTAATCCATGGCCTCGGCCACTTGGTCACTCACGGAGCTGGAAAAAGGTATATTAAATTTATATTTTTGGATATCTTCATAGACTTCTTACCCCTTCTTGCCCTTGGCGTAGGCTACGGCCTTTTGCACCAGAGGCTGGTACCGCTCCATGGAGGAAGCGGACAAAATAAGAGAGGGATTGGTCGTGGCATCTGTGGGCTTGTAGATGTTGATAGCTGGAATCAAAAATAAAGTTTAGTGTTCTGGGTATTTGCATAAATACGGGGCCACGCATCTGAATTACATTGCAAATTCTATAAAGCGCCAAAAAAACCTGTTGAACGACTTTCATTTTTCAGTCGCCCGATTGAAAATATCTTCGACCTTTTTGGAGCAGCTTTCGCATTTAAACAAAACCTTATCACTGGGACATACTATAGCGGTCACATTTCCAGCACACGTAAGCACCTAAGGTCAAACTAAAGTCAGCTTGGTTTTTACTTTTCACTTTTATTTGATCTTCACTGCAGCAGATAAGACAAACTGCTATCGAGATGGCTCAATTGGCCTATGGTTTATGTGTATCTTTCGGTTCAACTTACATTACATTACATATGTACCAGCGATGTATGTAACTGCAGAAACTTGGACTGTATTTAAGTAAATCGTATGTTTTTGAGCTCTGGTTTACGAACATAATATGCGTTTGTATTTCAAGGTGATTCATCCCCAGCTTTAGCAGATTCAAATTAAACTCGGTCCGGGGAAGATATGTAACTGTATATGGAGAGTATATTTACCTTCAAAGTCGCCGGTATCTGCGACGATGGTGATGATTTTCTTAAGTTCTTGTAAAACCGACATCTTTTGCTTTTTCAACGTGCGATCACTTCCCATGTCCTAAAGTCAATGCAATAAGGTCGCTATTGGAGCGGCATTTTATACCGTGCGGCTCTAAAAATATACTAAACTAAGTAACTTCGGTTTAAAAAGGCACATTAGGGGAATTCTTCATAAGGCAGCTTAGAAAGCAAATATACAATTGCAAATATTGTATCCATTGCGAGAATGTCAGTGTGCATATTTTCAGATTACCGTTAATTCAAGGGGTTTTCAGTTTCCCTCCAGAAATTTCCAAATCAGACCGTAGTTTTAAGCAATCATCTTTATTTTCGCCCGAAAGTCTCCAAAAGAAAGTCTCTTTTATATTAACATCCGAAAAATAAAGTCCGAAATAAAACAATGGACCACTTTTTTTTTACTATAATATTTAGGTACCTTGGCTATTCTAACAGTCACAGTTAAAAGAACATCAGGTTATTTTTCGAAAATTGGACAGTTCGTACATTTTTTGTTGACAATCTGAATAAAGAGACAAACTAAAATATCTATCTTAATTTAACAAAGAAGTATTATAATAATAGCACCATAATATTAATAACTGAAGTTTTGTTGAATTACCATTACGCTTGTAACTTCACCACGTTACACCTCTAAGAACTATCGATATTTTCGATCGGATTCCTCAATCACAACATATGTTTGTGTGTATGTTTGCTTCTACCACACGTGTGTTCAACTGTTTCTCCCGAACAAACAATTTAAAATGAAGCAAAAGCACTCTAAAAACCGGGCGAAACCCTACAAAAAAACAACACCCGTGCGCCGAAATGAAAGGTTCTCGAAAAACTATAGCTTCATCCAGAGGAGCAAGCAAATGGAGGAGTCCCATCGCAGGGAGAGAATTCCCACAGTTCCGAAACAGGAATATGAACCCGTTGCCGACCTGCTGCCAGAGATTCAGGACGATGTTGATGAGGCTGGATTCTACGAACAACTCGTGACTGGATATAATCACATTCCCACAAGTACTTTTATAATAACGTTAAAAATTCCAAAGGCTTCCTTAACACCAAATTATATTTTCAGGTCAGATTCTTAGCTCAAATACGGAGGACACAGTTATTCCGGTGCCCAAAAAGATAAAACCCAAAAAGGAAAAGCGTTCTGTGAAGATAAACGCGGAATTGGAAACATACAATTCGTTTACAAAACGCTTCGGTTTTGAGCTTTCTACAGACAATATCAACGATTTGATTGCGGGAAAAGATGTGAAGAGCATCAAGAATAATTGGTCTGCTTTGGGGAATGTAAAGTTTGAGATTCCAAAAATGACTGAAGACTTCAAAGAGCCTGATTGCAACGAACCCAAAGACATTACCAGTTCGTCAGATCTTCAAAAATTGGAGGTCAAGCTGTCCATTTGCGGAAACGTCAAGCTTCCACTCACCGCCCAGCAGTCTCAACTATTCTACGTTGCAAATAACTATCAGGATATTTATTACCCCCACCGAACACATGCTAATGCCGAGGATATCCGATATGTATACTGTCTGCACGCCCTCAACCACATGCTTAAAGTCAGGTCCCTGATATTGCGTAATAACGAAAAGGTTTCGGCACTGGCCAAATCCCAGAAATTATCGCCAAACGAAGTCTCCATACCAGAAAGCTTTAGAGACCAAGGATTGAAGCGGATGAAAGTAGTCTTCATAGTGCCTTTCAGGGAGTCGGCCCTAAAGATTGTCAATATAATCGGAGACCTTCTTTTCGGCAGACAAGAAGGTAGTAAGCCCATTTAAAACAGATGAAGAATCGAACTAATCTATATACTTTACAGATCAGGCTAGAAAGACCTCAATTGCCAACTATGAACGCTTTCTGGGAGATTACTCTGGCAACACGATATATTTTCCAAAAACCAACCCCAAGCCAGTGGACTATGAACAAACTTTCAGTGGAAACACAGATGATAACTTCAAACTGGGGATTCGCTTCACCAAGAAAACTATGTCGCTTTTTTCCGACATGAACTCATCAGACATATTGATCGCGTCTCCCCTGGGTCTGAGAATGCTGGTTACAGACAAGGATAGTGACTTTGACTTTTTAAACTCTATTGAACTGCTTATAATTGACCAAGCAGAACTCTTTTTGGCGCAGAATTGGGAAAATCTTCTGCACTCTCTGGATCACCTACATTTGCAGCCGCAGAAGCTGCCAGATACAAATTGCCAAAGAGTTCGAACTTGGTGCCTCAGTGGAGCATCAAGTTTTTACCGCCAAACCCTGTTTTTCTCATCCCATGAGCTCCCAGAATTCCGAGCAGTGCTCAACAGTAAATGCAAAAATTACCAGGGAAAAGTACGGATCACGAATCTGATCGAACATGGAGATATTCGCAATGTGCTGACACCAATTCAGCAGGTTTTCCGCCGAATCAGTTGCTCCAACGTAGAGTCAACATTCGACGATCGATTTCAGTACTTTGTCAAACATATTATGCCCCAATTCAGAAAGCCCGGGTTTTCCCATTGCATGCTCTACGTGCCCAGCTATTTTGACTACGTACGGATACGAAATTATTTCAAAACCGAAATGGTCAGTTTTGTTCAGATAAATGAGTATACAAAGAAAGAAAAAATTTCCCGGGCGAGAGATATATTCTTCCACAGCGGAGCATCTGTTCTACTGTACTCGGAAAGAGCACACTTCTTCCGGCGCACCAGAATTAAGGGCATACGGAATTTGATTATGTATCAACCTCCCAACTTTCCGCATTTTTATTCGGAAATGATTAATTTGATGCTCGAGTCCAATCAAAACCCAAGGGATGGTTTCGGTGAAGCAATGTCCGTCAATATCTTGTACACAAAATATGACCTGCTAAGTTTAAGTAACATTGTTGGAAGCGAAAATGCTGTTAAATTGACTTCGGGCAAAAAAGATTCTTACCTTTTTTCCAATAAAACATAAATGCCTTCAAGAGCGGACAGTTTGAATTATAATATTATTTTTTTACAAGGTAAATAGTAATATTGCTGATATTTTTTAGTTGGAGATCTATTTTTGGACTAAAATGTTTTTGTGACGTAAAGTCTTCAAAAGGAACTGGGTAGGTGATTGATCTGATGTTAAGGGTAGCAAACTGCTTCTATCTAGTTTATCTCCTCTCTTTGTCATTACGCAATACGGAATTATGAAAAAACAAGAAAGGAAAGCTAACTTCGGGCGGAGCCGAAGTTGATATACCCTTGCAGAATATTCTGTAAATAATATTCTCCAAAATTATTCATATGATGCATTCTTAACACTCATAAAAAATCCCAACTTTCTAACTTTAAAAACACCAAAGTTATGGCATTTTCAATCGTTCAGTTATATGGCAGCTATAGGATATAGTCGGCCGATCCCAATCAAATTTGGTAGGTCGGATTGATTGGCCAAATATAAAACCCATAGAAAATCCCAACTTCCTAACTCTAAAAACACCAAAGTTATGCTATTTCCTATCGTTATATGGGAGCTATAGGATATAGTCGGCCGATCCTTATGAAATTTGGTAGGTCGAATTGATTGGCCAAATAAAGAAGCCATAGAAAATCCCAACTTCCTAACTTTACAAACAGCAGAGTTATGGCATTTCCTATCGTTCAGTTATATGGCAGCTATAGGATATAGTCGGCCGATCCCGGCCGTTCCGACTTATATACTGCGTGCAAAGGAAAGAAGGGTGTGTGCAAAGTTTCAATTCGATAGCTTTAAAACTGAGAGACTAGTTCGCGTAGAAACAGACAGACGGACAGACAGACGGACAGACAGACGGACAGACGGACAGACGGACAGACGGACAGACGGACAGACGGACAGACGGACATGGCTATATCAACTCAGGAGGTGATCCTGATCAAGAATATATATACTTTATAGGGTCGGAGATGTCTCCTTCACTGCGTTGCACACTTTTGACCAAAATTATAATACCCTCTGCAAGGGTATAATGAATAATTAGCAAACCGTTGTGTAATAAAGTGTGCCAATTACAGGAAAATACTGTTTCGTAAACTTTTATGAACTTGAATAATGAGAATCTTATTGTTTGCTTGTTCAAAAAACATCTGCCGTTGCTGGCAAATAACAATCATTTTTGATAAAGAAGATGAAGCAAAAAAGCTGTGATTAACTTATTTACAGAGAATGTTTCAGCCGATTTAAATAGGTGCAATGGCAAATAGTAAAGGACATTAAAAAAAAGTTTAATTGGTTTATTGATTTATTATGTATTTGCTTATCCAGTGGTTGACGACAAAATTAAACCCAGATTTCCCAGTCCAAAAATAAAGCTAAATTCTTGGCTGTATTGTCATTTATTAATATTTTTAAATGTATAGGTGGCTTATAAAAGTTCTGGCCTAGACATATTGAGGTAAAATAGTAGCCAAATGCATATTTATGGGTCTCTGTGAAAAGTCGTAATAGTTGCTGCACAAGGCGGATATCATACGGGAAAAACGTGTGCGGAGAGAGCTCTTGCCAAATTTTGAGAGACATTACAAGACTATTTTTATGCGGCTAAACGACGGCTGCCAGTCTCTGCTGAAATTGGGAAAAAGACAGAAAAGCCAAAGCAAGTATCCTTAAATCAGAAACCGACTGGTGCACGCACTTTCCGCTGTTAGATGAACATAATTGAGTTTATTTTGGGTAAAGCAATAAGTAAGTTTTTCTAAATAAGTGTGAAACGTAAAAAAATTAATAAATGGGAATTCCACTTATTTGGGAAATTTAAAATACGTAATATGTATTTGCTAAAAGATGTATTTCTAAATTTCCATCTTCTTGTCTAATAGATTTCTGAAAGTTTGACGCAATGGAAAATAATTGTATTAAAGACATAAACACTTCATGTGACAAACCCTTCTATGTAATCTAGCATAATTTCCCTAGATTGGTTTAAAAATAACCATTTCTAAATATTAGACAAACACACGTGCATTTTTCGAAATAAGTCTACACTACAGGCACAAGCGATCTCCCCACATTGCTCTAGACTTTTACGTATCTGTGCTCCCGCCGATCAGATATATATATATATTCGTGTGCTTGTGGTATTCCCACCTATGTGCATACATATATCTTTGAGGCTGGGGACCGCAGTATATTTCGCTTCGGCGAGATTTGAAAAACACGAGCAGAACAGAACCGCCAACATTTCGGTTCGCATAGGATAGGTGGTAAGTGCTCAAAAGTTTGTGCGTGCTAAAAGTATTTTCCCGGGCCAAAATAGAGAGTGTATGTAGTTTTGGGAATTTTGCCAAAATATATGAATTTTGTAATTCAAATAGACACTCTCATCGAGCAGCGTTCTCCTTGCGTTCAGTTGCCGTTGATCGTTATAATAGCGCGATCTTTGTGTTAGCTCTTGGTCCTCCGACTTAAATAAATTTATTATATAATAACGGAATTTTTACTAGGAATAATAATTGTAAGTTTTGTTGATTTTTTGCAACAATTCCAAAGCGAATACGCAGTGACTTACTACAAAATTCCATTGAGTAAAAGAAAATATATCCCAAAATGTTAAATATTCAAACGCGCGCATTTAAAAGAAAACCTGGAAAATTAAAAAGTTATACGAAATACCTACATCTACATACGAACATGCTTACACTCGAAAAACCGTGTTCCAAAGTGTCTTCCTAGTTTAGTTACCACCCTCCCAGAGTCCAAAACTCGATCATCTCGTACAGTTCGAGATATTCGTAAGGGGGACAAAACAGTGAGCGGCCTCGACCTCCGGAGTCGATTTAAAAATTTTGAATGTCACCAATACGAGAGCACGCCACGAATAGATTCGACACAGATGTAAAGTTTTCCCCAAGTGCCTGAGGTCTATGTATTTGTGATTGAAAATCTGATTATGCAACCGGTGGGAAATATCCGTATCCGAATCGAATGCATGTCTTTTACCCATTGTTATCAACACACACGATCACTTCTAGTCCTTACCCGCATTTTTATTTGGTGTTATGTCAGTGAGTGCTAGTAACTGACTTCCCTTAAAAAATGCAAATAAGACAAAGTCTTGAAAGATCGAAAAAAGTATAAATACATTCGTCCCAGGATATGGGCCAAAACATGCCCTAGTCACATTTTTTTGTACCATGTCCCAACTCACTTAATAATTATACCATTTATTAGTGGGCTTTGCCAATCGGAATTATTTAATCAGGGGCATAGACAACGTCGCGCACAAATGTCGACATCCATTAGAATGCAAATATCTCTGCTCGAAATATCATAAGCCGTTAAATCATACATATAACCAAATAGAATATTTCTCCCTACGATCGTCTCTCTGTATATGTACATTCATACTTATTTATGTGTTTCTAGTACATATCTTTATATCTACGAATGTTCAAA
Source organism: Drosophila fuyamai (assembly GCA_018153365.1). Classification (NCBI taxonomy): domain Eukaryota; kingdom Metazoa; phylum Arthropoda; class Insecta; order Diptera; family Drosophilidae; genus Drosophila; species Drosophila fuyamai. Next base: position 6,423,911 of record JAECXW010000758.1, read on the forward strand.
ATTGTGCTTGTATTTTTCGGGTGCTAGGACTCTATTTTTAGCCCATCTCGGACAGAGGCGATTTTTTTGCTCCATAATGCACACATATAGACTTCTTCATGTGTGTTCTAGAAATATAGACTGTATGGCATATAGGTGTTTTAGAAATACGTCTGTGTGTTCAAATATAAGACGTTATCAAGCAGACTTCCTGACAATTTTCCGAAAAATAACGTTTTTTTTTGAAGCGGGAAACTTTTGAAAGGAGTTTCGTACGTAATTGTGATTCCCCGAACGTAATACCCAAGTATTACGCGAGTTGGCTGCCGTTCAAATTCCCCGTATGGCCTGATTCTAATGTCTGGTCGCAAAAAGATTAAAATTAAAATTTAAAAATGTCGCTGATGGCGAATACCTGGCACCCAGATCTATTTATTGCGGGCTCTTGATCTCATTAATTTGGGCAAAAAATGTGCGAAGAAAAGTGTTGCTTATTGTGCGGTTGACAGTACGGTTGTCTCACTTGCTCGATGGATGGAATATATAAATAAGTTTCTAATATTTGTGATAAGGGTTTTTAATTCTTGTTACAATAAAGATAGAGGTTATTTTGAAAATAAGAAATTAACCTATTGCGAAATATTAAAATATAATAACGGTCATTAGGACTTGAATTTGTTTTTCACCACAGTAATCGGTACATTTTAATCAGGAAATTCACCAGTTAACTATCGTACTTGAATGCGAAAAAACCGATAACGCCGGCGATTGCATTCGAGTAGCAGATATTTAACGCTTATATAGGGGTCACATTAAAAAGTGAAATAAATAAGGTTTTTCAAGCTTTAAAACCATAATTATTTGGATGAACATACAGGTAGGAGTCTTGCGATTAGCGATATACCTTCTCAGTCAGCCCTGTTCCGAATAATGTCGTGTCATAGTCAAAGAGAAACGCCGATAGGCAGTAATGCGCGGCCCGAGACTTAGTGCAATAGTTATCAGCACACATATTTAGAAAAAAGCGCCATGGCTTATAATATATAGAAAATCAGTGGAAAAAGTACTTAACACACGCAGTGCGTTGTTTTGCGAGGCTAACGTAGGATTACCCGACATTCCGGATTAAAGTTCCCCAATAAAAAGTACGCAGAAACTGAAACTGCGTCTGTTGTGCGAAGTGACACGTGTGTGAATCTCATAAGCGGAGCGATTTGGCCAGGGTAATGCAATTATTCCAGCATATTCTCTAATCCGATCCAATCCAAAGTTGGCGCGATAACTGCGCGACTTAATAGTGGCCCGAAGTATCTGAAAATTAGCATATAGCTCCTGTGTATGTGCACATTTCCCGTGTGCACATGCACATGTACGAACACTTATTCAGAACCTAATGAGGTAGTTTTAACTGCAAACGGCCCCGTGCATACATATGTACGTGCATACACATTTGCTATTCCAGTCAGAATCAGTCGTAGAACCCAGAAAATAGCCCATCTAGAGAACTAAAATGAATGTCTTGCCTTGTGTCTATTTTCAAAACGCAGGCTACTGAACGAAGAGGATAACGAATCAAGATGGAAGACGGCCACTCGAAAACCGTCGAACAGTCTCTGAACTTCTTCGGAACGGACGCAGAGCGCGGCTTAACCCTCGACCAGATCAAGACAAACCAGAAGAAATATGGACCCAACGGTGAGAATTGCTTGGTGGTAGTAATCCACTTTCGAATCGACTGACGTGTTTGTTTTCTTATCGTTACAGAGTTGCCGACCGAGGAAGGTGCGAAGTCAACCCGATCAGATCCCCTCCCTCTCCCTCTCCCGCCTTGCCTAACATTTAATTGTTTTCTAATAATAACCATTGTATTCCATAGGAAAGAGCATCTGGCAGCTGGTCTTGGAGCAGTTCGACGATCTGCTGGTGAAGATTCTGCTGTTGGCAGCCATCATCTCATTTGTAAGTCACGTTCCCAAACGAAACGCAAACCACCCTGGATTTTTAGATTCCGATGCAATAACCCTTTCTCATTATATATTCATCCCTTAGGTTCTCGCCCTGTTTGAGGAACACGAGGAAACGTTCACTGCATTTGTAGAGCCCCTAGTTATTTTACTTATTCTGATAGCCAACGCCGTGGTGGGAGTATGGCAGGAGCGTAACGCCGAGTCGGCCATCGAGGCCCTCAAGGAGTATGAGCCTGAGATGGGCAAGGTGGTGCGCCAGGACAAGTCCGGCATCCAGAAGGTGCGCGCGAAAGAGATCGTGCCCGGTGATCTGGTGGAGGTGTCTGTCGGTGACAAGATCCCCGCCGATATCCGCATCACCCACATCTACTCGACCACTCTCAGGATTGATCAGTCCATCCTCACCGGTGAGTCGGTCTCCGTCATCAAGCACACCGATGCCATTCCCGACCCACGCGCCGTCAACCAGGACAAGAAGAACATCCTGTTCTCCGGCACCAACGTTGCCGCCGGCAAGGCCCGCGGCGTCGTCATCGGCACTGGCCTGAGCACCGCCATCGGCAAGATCCGTACCGAGATGTCCGAGACTGAGGAGATCAAGACGCCCCTGCAGCAGAAGCTGGACGAGTTCGGCGAGCAGCTGTCCAAGGTCATCTCCGTCATTTGCGTTGCCGTGTGGGCCATCAACATTGGCCACTTCAACGACCCCGCCCACGGTGGTTCCTGGATCAAGGGAGCTATCTACTACTTCAAGATCGCCGTCGCCCTGGCTGTCGCTGCCATCCCCGAGGGTCTGCCCGCCGTCATCACCACCTGTCTGGCTCTGGGCACCCGCCGCATGGCCAAGAAGAACGCCATCGTCCGCTCCCTGCCTTCCGTGGAGACTCTGGGCTGCACCTCCGTTATCTGCTCTGATAAGACCGGCACACTCACCACCAACCAGATGTCCGTCTCGCGCATGTTCATCTTCGACAAGGTCGAGGGCAACGACAGCAGCTTCCTGGAATTCGAGCTGACCGGCTCTACCTACGAGCCCATCGGCGAGCTGTTCCTGGGCGGCCAGCGCGTTAAGGCTGCCGACCACGATGCTCTGCAGGAGCTGTCCACCATCTGCATCATGTGCAACGACTCCGCTATTGATTACAATGAGTTCAAGCAGGCCTTCGAGAAGGTCGGCGAGGCCACCGAGACCGCCCTGATTGTGCTGGCTGAGAAGCTGAACAGCTTCAGCGTCAACAAGTCTGGCCTGGACCGCCGCTCCGCTGCCATCGCTTGCCGCGGTGAGATTGAGACCAAGTGGAAGAAGGAGTTCACCCTGGAGTTCTCTCGCGATCGTAAATCCATGTCCTCGTACTGCACCCCCCTGAAGGCCTCCCGCCTGGGCACTGGACCCAAATTGTTCGTTAAGGGCGCCCCCGAAGGTGTCCTGGAGCGCTGCACACACGCCCGCGTCGGAACCAGCAAGGTGCCTCTGACCTCGGCTCTGAAGGCCAAGATCCTGGCCTTGACCGGTCAGTACGGTACTGGACGCGACACCCTCCGTTGCTTGGCTCTGGCCGTTGCCGATAGCCCCATGAAGCCCGATGAGATGGATCTGGGTGATTCCACCAAGTTCTACCAGTATGAGGTCAACCTGACTTTCGTCGGTGTTGTGGGTATGTTGGATCCCCCCCGTAAGGAGGTCTTCGATTCCATTGTGCGCTGCCGTGCCGCCGGTATTCGCGTTATTGTGATCACTGGCGACAACAAGGCCACTGCCGAAGCTATCTGCCGCAGGATCGGTGTGTTCACCGAGGAAGAGGACACCACTGGCAAGTCCTACTCCGGTCGCGAGTTCGACGACCTTTCCCCCACCGAACAGAAGGCTGCCGTCGCCCGCTCCCGACTCTTCTCCCGCGTGGAGCCCCAGCACAAGTCCAAGATCGTTGAGTTCCTGCAGAGCATGAACGAAATCTCTGCCATGACTGGTGACGGTGTGAACGACGCCCCTGCCCTGAAGAAGGCCGAGATCGGTATTGCCATGGGCTCTGGTACCGCTGTTGCCAAGTCTGCCGCCGAAATGGTGCTGGCTGATGACAACTTCTCCTCCATCGTGTCCGCCGTTGAAGAAGGTCGCGCTATTTACAACAACATGAAGCAGTTCATTCGTTACCTCATCTCCTCGAACATTGGTGAGGTCGTCTCCATCTTCCTTACTGCTGCCCTTGGTCTGCCCGAGGCTCTGATTCCCGTTCAGCTGCTCTGGGTTAACTTGGTAAATATTAATGGAGGATTAACTATTTGGGGTGGTCGCTAATAGCTGTGTCTCCACAGGTTACTGATGGTCTCCCAGCCACCGCTCTTGGCTTCAACCCACCTGATCTGGATATCATGGAGAAGCCCCCCAGGAAGGCCGATGAGGGTCTGATTTCCGGATGGTTGTTCTTCCGGTGGGTACCACAGCTCTTTAAGCGCTTTGAACAGATTTAAGCAACAACGATTCTCCATATTATAATTTAGTTACATGGCTATTGGATTCTATGTCGGCGCTGCCACCGTCGGTGCCGCCGCCTGGTGGTTCGTGTTCTCCGACGAGGGACCCAAACTGTCCTACTGGCAGCTGACTCACCATCTGGCCTGCTTGGGCGGTGGTGACGAGTTCAAGGGCGTTGACTGCAAGATCTTCAGCGACCCCCATGCGATGACCATGGCTTTGTCCGTGTTGGTGACAATCGAAATGTTGAACGCAATGAACAGGTAAATCAGATAAGGAATGATAGACACAATAGATACGAACCAAACTCCCTTTGTTTGATTTTGATTAGCTTGTCTGAGAACCAGTCGCTGATTACCATGCCCCCATGGTGCAACCTGTGGCTGATTGGATCAATGGCACTCTCCTTCACTCTTCACTTTGTTATTCTTTACGTCGATGTCCTCTCCGTAAGTAACAGGCGATAAGCACTCGTACATATTCCCAAATGGTAACCTAATTATCTTATACAGACCGTCTTCCAAGTGACACCGTTGTCTGCAGAGGAATGGATAACTGTGATGAAATTCTCAATTCCTGTAGTTTTATTAGATGAGACATTGAAGTTTGTTGCTAGAAAAATCGCAGATGGTGAGAGTCCTATATATAAGATGCATGGGATTGTGTTAATGTGGGCTGTCTTCTTTGGCCTGCTGTACGCTATGATGCTTTAAGAATATAATTATAATCCATAAGCCCAACTTCATTATTCTAATTTCTAGTATAAAATGTTACTAAATATAAACAGAAACAGAAACATGAAACCCACAATTATATACATCTAACGTAACGACTATAACCCATATGAAGTTTGTTCCCAAATACTACTGATTTCCACCCCGGTGTCACAGAATTGACTGGTGACACCAAAAGATGGGCCGACTGACTCACTCCCTGGCTTTTGGCTTTGAACAAACAGCGTTAAATGATCAATATTTTCTATGAGCTAACGATTTATCTAACACGCGTATACCCTAAATATATATTTGTGTTTGTATATTATTAAATTTAGCAGGATTGCTTTTTGTACATACAATGCTATATATACATAAGAAAGTTCCACACCGGTATATTCAATACATTAGTTAGTTTTCGTCATATAATTTTCACTGGATTGCCAAAAAGAAACTTAAAGGAAAATCTAATTTCTGGAAATGAGATGGCTGTTTGTATTAAACCAAACTTATTTATCTTCACATGTTCGTCTCTGTGTTTAGTAACTGAAATACTAAAGTGTAGGCTTAATCATGCAAAAGAACAAAACATTATAATTGATGAACGTTCATGAACAATTTTTGTTTAATCTGTTTAAGTAGAACCAAAAACCTTTCCTAATCGAATCTAACTGTACGTTGATGTTTTAAAAGTTTTCAACGAAGCGTCCTAATGATATTTGGAAGAGTATTCTTAACTTGGTTTATTTAACGTAATTGAATTGCATATATTTATAAACCCTTTATTGCGTCATTTGGCTACTCGCACCGAAATACAAATATTGGTTCATTCATTCCATAATTGTAAGAATTATTTTGAGCACAAGATATTAAGTAAATAAACGATTCGGTACACAAGTAACTCCCAAAATCTGAGCGCGACACAATCGTCTCGGTGTCCGTTTCCATTTGTATTGTATTGTATGTACATATATGAGCAAATGATTAGGATCAGGGTCTCTGGCGATCGTTTATAATGCATATGGCATCTATCCGAAAACAGTTTGCGCGGTCCAACAATCGCATTGAAAATGTTTGAGGGATTTATTGAAAGCAAATTGTGTAATTTATGTCAGCCTCAGTTGTAAGGAATTAAGTAATCCTTCTAGCATTTTTAGAGAATACCTTATTAAATTAACATTATACATAATTTACTCTGTTATACAATTAGAGACGCTGTGAATTGATTAAACAAAAATTACCTACACCACCTAACATTAAAGAAATAAATTATGCAGAACTAAAACTTGCTGGCTCTACGAAAACCCGACGAATGGGACAAAAAACTCCCCCAAAAAAGCTTATGTTCGCTACCGCAAGTTATTTTTAAAATTCCGTTTGCTTGCACGTGCACGTGACTCGTTGGTGCAAAGAATCCCTCTTGGCAGATGCTACCGACGTCTTGATAAACCCACCTACCTATACACCATCTCTCAATGAACTATTGTTTTATTTTATACAGTCAATCCCAGATTTCATTAATTGGACCCCGATTAGTTACAATAACACAAATTGAATCCATCCCTGCTTTAGAAAAGTACATGCAGTTATTATATTATGACCGAGTCCGCCAAATTTGATGTGAATGTAGAAAAGAACAATTACTGTACATTATGGTCTATTACATTATCGCTCTCGTCGACATAAACGAGAAAACACAGAGTTGAAATTCAGCATGTAAGATATCTAAACGTAAAATCGAAATAATAAAACAAGAAATCCGAAAAAGGCCTGTGTACTTTTCCCAATTTCCTCTATGTAGTAGAAACATTCATTTCCTACCCTTGAAAATCCTACTAGGCTGTAAGTATGAACCCACCGAAACTGCCAAATTCCAAAATTTCGGAATCCGCAGATCGCTAATGACGCTTGGCTGGTCCTAAATCCAAATGAAAAGAACCCTATCCACCCATGAGTTTTGGTTTGCTCTTGCGTTGGTTAATCCCTAGATAATGAATACCCGGTAATAATTGCCACCGTTATTCGCCCCAAAAAAAAAAATGAAATTTAGTTCCTGACGTGGTCGTCGACAGGATGTAAAGGTTTGGACCATCAAAACCGATACGAATGTGAAAGTGAATGTGAAGGAGGACAAATTTTTCTGCCTTTATCATTCGTGTATTAATCGCTAAGCCAGCCCTGTTACTTGCAACTGCAACATTAAATCCAACATAAATCAATTTATTTGCTTTAGAAAGTAAAACATTAATGGAACTGTGGGTTAGTAAGAACGGATTTAAATAAATATATACCAAATATATAAATTAGAATGATGTGTTTTTATTTACGTTACGAATCGTTTTCGCAGCCCATATTAATTTATAGACAATTACTTTAATGGAATGCGGTTTATTTAATAAATTAGATCAGTCTGAACTATTCTGCAGAAATACAATATTGACAACGAAATTAAAGCCGTTATTGGAACAATGATTTACCCCTTACGAAGGCGGTAGGGCCCATAATGTGGCTGTCTTATCCGCGGACGTGGAGATAAATGAGAACTCGGTTGGATGCCATCGGATGGTGATGGCCTTGTCCTTGTGCTCCGCCACCACCACGGAGGAGAGTTCGTGGGCCAGGTCTCCCTGCAGATCTGTTAGCCTGATCGAGTTGTCGTAGCTGCAAGTCAGCATGTAGTAGGCGGATGGGGAAAAGCGGATACACCTTGGAGGACATGGGTTATCACATGGCTAAAAATGGTTTTAATTCCAAATACTACCTTATTTCAGCGGTGTGGGGATAGAAGCGCTGAATGGGTCGATTGCCACGAATGTCGAACAGAATACAAGAGCTGTCAGCATGTCCGGAAATAAGGAGTCTGCCTGTGGGATCCACACAAACTGCTGTGACCGCCGAGTTCTCCAATCCACCATCTTTCCGTTCATTGTCCAAAGTGTTCACGGATACGTTTACTCGCAGATCCCAGAAACGTATCGTTTGATCCTGAAAGGGACCGTACTATTACTTGGCTTATGGGTTTCATTTCAGACCTACCTGAGAACCCGACACAAACATCGCATTGTTCCAGCTGTAGAGCGACAGGATGTGCCCACTATGGCCACTATACGCCTGAAAGGGAGTCCCAGATCCGCAGTCTGTGATATAGATCTTGCAATCCCCCGCCCCGCCACTCGCCAAAAGTCTGGACTTGGTGGACGAGTCGTCCAGGAAGCACATGTCCCGCACCGTTCCGTCGTGCATATTCAGCTCCATCTCGTGACCCACCAACTGATTGGTGTCGTTGTTGAACCTCATGTATTTGATGGTCTTGTCGTTCGATCCGGTGGCAATTAGTTCGCCATCCCGCGACCAGCAGGTGCAGTATATGGATCCCCGGTGGTGTTTCGTTCGCTTGCAAAGAACGGATGGGGGATACACCGCCGTCTGTTGGCCATGTCTTCATATGATTGAGGGGGTAAACAATTATAATAACTGCGAAATGGAAAACCCCCAAATTGTAATTACCTCAGCTTGGACAGCTGGGGGTACTGGCAGATGCGAAAGGTCTTGGAGTTGGAGCCCACAGCGTACAACTTTCCATTCGGATGAAAGTCAACGCTTCGAATCGCCTGGGAATCCGACAATGTGGTAACTGCCTCGAAGTGCGGTCTTTCTACATCGCCCTGTGGCAGAGAAATTGTTCAATAAATGTGATATTCGGATCAACCCAAATGCATATGTTTATTGGTTCTTTTGTTTGGCTGTTACCGCTGGATACCAAAAAGTTGCTTGCGTGTTCAAAATAAACAGAAGAGTCTTCAACAAGACAACACCATACGAACCTTTCTTAAATCGAGGTCTTTCGTTTCCGAATTCATTAATAGAGAATTTAAGGAAATCCTTTAGAGTATATGAAATGTATTTCGAGTGTTTTCAAGAATTTCGATCAAGTCTATTTTGCCCAAGAAATTTCTCAGCCATCGAAGGTAATAAAACGTACAACTCGCTACGGTTGAAATAACAAAAGTTGGGAGAAACCACCGAATCGCAGTGTTGGTCAATTTTCCAGATGCATCTGATTTTACAAACGTTGATTTTACCTTTGTAAAAATACTCTGTTTACTTCGTCTCCAAGCGACGTTACCAAAGTAACTATTGATATTAATTGCATCTGTAATAAAAGCCACCCAATCTAAATGCACTTCTTTCTTATTGTTACAATTTTTTGATATTTTATTTACGTAAAAATAAAATATTTGGACATATGATTGAATATAACAAATTAATAACCTTTCTTTTAAAAATTTGATTGATTCTTAAACTTGTCTAGTGTTGCGAACTCTTATAAAACTGAGCGATTAATGCTCTTAAGAGTAAATTGTTATAACTTCTCGGCCTCCTCCACGAACCATTAACACTTTCTCGAGGCCCTCTGTTAATACCTCCAGAAATTCCATATCTACAGAAAGAGAACGATTACTTTTTGACCATTAGTTTCCGCATACCCGAAGTCTTACAATTGCTTTCACGCTCCGCTCTCACTTCCCTAGGTGGTCCAGGTAAATTCATTATGACCAACTGGGCATCCTGTGACTTTTCTACAATAACTTCATTTAGTTTTATTGCTGTGTGCATGCGACGAACATTGAACTCATCCCTGTGGAAATAAGAGTTTTTAGGACACCAAATAGTAAGTAAAAAGAAATCCTGCATACGGTTTCACACTGGACTTAAAGTCTCCGTCGGCTTTTTCTGTCGATTCATCCTTGTTAGAAGTTGTTTCGGGTGTGTCCGCGTTTTCGGGACCATCCAAATCAATTGAGTTACGTTTCTCGTCGTTCTGAGAATCCTGCAGAGTTTCAATCATGTTTAAAAGGTTATCAGATATCTACAATTATTCATATCCTTGATTCCGAATGACAAGTGCCGTCGATTTTGAATAACTTAAAAGTTTATGTAAAATCAACCATTTTAAAAAGCCAAAATATCATTAAAATTAGATCTCAAGTCAACTCATAAATGGATTTCATGTTCTACCATGGATTTCTTTTGTATGTTCTTAAAATTAAAATGGGTCAGGCTTACATTTGATGAGTTCGTCGATCTTACTTAACTTCTTATATGTTCTTATGTGTATTATCGAGAGATTAGAGACAATGGTAAATAAAAATCTAAAAGCAATACATACGTGGTGTATATCTTCTATAGTTGGATCGGCGAAGCGAACTTTAGACGCCGTTTTGGTGGCGTCATAATGGTGGTCTACAATTGTTTGAACCTGAAAATGTTACCATGAGGAGTATGAGAAAATAGGTTGCAGAAGAGTAGAGAGGCCAGTATCAGAGAGGGAATAGCTATACCCGGGATGCATTCCGCAAAGCAGGATAATTTTATTAAGGCTCGGTTTCCCTGCACATATTTCTCGGTTATCAATATCTTAAATCAAAGCTTTATAGATCTTTAAGCAAGTGTCTAAACTATTAAAAAAGCTTTTCAAATGAAAATTTCAAGGTACATCTTCGTGGCACCAAAGTGTTTTAAAAAATTATAATTTATTAGCACGGACTTTAGAACAACTTCTTGAAAAAATAAAACATCGTTAAATCTTCTTCAATTTTAGTAAAACAAGATATTCTTCTTCGAAAAGATTGATTTGGCTTTGCCAACTTTAAAGATCCTGACACTCTGCTGATAACGGCTACTTATTAAGCAAGTCCAATAGTAGGTGTTGAGAATAATTTACAATTTGATAGAGTTACAATAGATAGAAGGAGGGTGAGCATTAGCAACATCACATTGACACAACACATAGAGGTTTATGATATGTATGTATGAAGGATGAAAGAAGCACACGTGCTCCGGCCGAAAAATGTACTGATGAGTTACACACAATCAGGTTTCATACAAAGTTCGGGCAATGAAAAGTTTGTATCTTGATATATCAATATAGTCATTTATACTCTTTACCAAAGACAATTTATTATCACTGGGTGTTTCCTTAAAGTCCATTATAGTCTGAACCTTTTGATTTTTAAATATATAAAGTGTAAAATTTTAATTTGGATCTCAAATAGTTTTATGAAATGGAAATTGGAAGTACATGAGAAACAAAGGGCAAAATGGTTTCCTCCCAACAAATACTTAAATCAAAATACGCAACCTTCAAAACGAACGAATATAAAATCTATGCTAATAAAGATTAATGAAAATAAAACACTAAATGTGCATTATGGCCATATAAATAAAACAATGATGAGAACGTTTGTATGAACAACTTCATTTTGAAGAAGTACAGATGCAGAACAAATGCCGTGGATGATACTCTGCTGCCCAAATGTTGACCACTTACCACTTTGGAGTTTTCTTTCTTATTTAAACCTAATGCTCTCAGCATCTGATTACGCTGTTCCATCATCAGTGTCCGCTCGTAGGTGTAAGCGGAAATATCGCTGTTGTTCTGCAGTTTACAATTGAGAGTTTTAATGAATTTTTATAATTTCTTCTTCTGGATAGTCTTACCATCTCAACAACTTCGACATCGGCTTCGATTCGGAGATGGTACAGGAATGTCTTTAGATCCTTCTTCATTTGAATCGAGTTGTCCTCGATTTGAGCAACTGTGAAGATCCTAAGCTTGCAATTGCGCCAGGTGCGGTGCTGCTTCAGCAGGAAGGGCAGCAACATGAGCAGACCACCGTCGTGGACAATCCACCAGATATCAATGTTGCCACCAATCTGAAAAGGGTTATACATGTTATACACCGAAGACTACGAATTAGGTTAGGTAAATACTACTTTGTGGTTTGATTCTGGGTAGAAGTTTATGCCCTTGGGCACCATGAGAGCCATGTGGCAGGCGGATACTGTGCGGACCGTTTGGATGAAGGTCTTCCAGCTGTTCCTGCCCTCTTGCCGCCAGCTATATGGCCATCCGATAATGACAGTGTTAGGCTTCATGCCGCCCAGTCCAATCGTTTGAATGCTGTTTTCGAACATTTAATTAGTAGCGCACTTAGTTATCTCTTTCCTTAGCCAACTTACACTGAACTGAGACCCTCGCCGATCTGTTGGGATACCAGAACATCGCAGAATCCCTTCACCTTCTCGTCGGTCATGTATTTGCGTAGCGTGGATTTCGCATCCACGGCCTTGTTGGTAATCTTAGTGTGGTCGCCCTTTATCACAGACACACAAATTGTCAATCCCTTGCCAGCTTTTAGCTGAGTGGCAAAGGAGAATATCTTCCTATACTTTGGCAAGAGGTTATCGTTGAGCTTCGAAAGCACCAAAATTTGGGGACGCCAATTTTTCGTATGCGGTGGGCCTTCCTCCAGGCGGAGGAGCGAGTACCTGGCGGCGGTAAGGGCCATTCCACGAATGCCATCACCCCACTCCTTCTCAGCACTGCAACTCGAATAATTCAAATCTGCTCTTCTTATGGATATATAGGTATAACTTACCCTCGGTACTCTATATATTTATAGATGATGATGGCCATTCCCATAGCAATCAGTGCGAAATACCAGGAAGTCATGATCATGACTGATATGCACAGCGTCAGGCCGATCAGCGACAAGCTCCAGTGGTAGAACTTGAAGCGGGGTCTCCAGTTAGGAGTCCTCAGCAGGGTTTGTACGGCACAAGCCAGGTTAACAAAGCCGTAGCACATGAGGAAGAACATGGACAGCAGCGGTGCCAGCAGGTCCACATTGCCTGTATATAATAATCTTATAATCACAATCAAAAATGTGGGATCCAAAGCTTACCCAAGAGAATTCCACACTGGCAAATGACGATGGTCAGGAGCAGGGCACGGGTAGGTTCGCCACGTTTCGAGGATTTGGCAAACGGAGCCAGGAAGGGAATAATCTCATCCCTAGCAATAGCCTGCAGCAGGCGGGGAGCTCCAGTTAAACTTTGCAGACCAGCTCCCAAGGTGGACAGGAATGAGCCAATCAAGATGACCCACTGATTTGGCCAGGCGATGTTGGCCACGACCAATTTCCCACCGATGGATTGACCGAATCTAAATTGATGTGACATTTTAATTATAAAAGAAGCTTATACCGGCGGATAGTACTCACTTGTCTCTCAGCAGCAGATTATCCACTGTGCCGGCGAAGAACATAACGCTGGATAAGTAGACTGTGCTGGTCGTCAGAATGGCACAAATCGTTCCAATGGGTATGCTTTTCTGGGCGTCAGCCAGATCACCAGATCGATTGGATCCAGCCATGATGCCTGAATAGAAAAAGTAAATATATTTCATAAATCATATATACAAATAATAACATTAGCTAGCACCAACCTGTGACCGATGGGAAGAAGATGCCGATAAGAAGGGTGAACGATGTGGTAATATCGGCCATGATCTGATTGTATGTCTGGCCGTCGGTGTTCTCAATGTCAATTGCATTCTTTCCGTAGGATATGAACTGTCCTTTCTCCAAAAACGAAGGAAAGATGTTGTCGTAGAAGACTCCACTAGCCAAACCCTTGATTCCCTTCACTTTGGTCACATTGTTGGCTGTTGGTTAAAGAGAAAATGAGATTTTTTGTATTTTCGGTTTGGGGGAAACTTTTGAAGTTTCTTACCTAGGAAGTATTCATCGCATTTACCATCCGGGCAGTAAATGTCGCGCATAAACGAGTCTTCCTTTGTGCAGTTGTCAAGGGGGATATCCTTCAAGAGTCGTTTTCCCAGAACACACATGCTGCAATCAAGCGGAGCTTAAGTGGCCATTCAAAAGTAATATTCGGTGGGCACTTACTATAGCTTTTCGTTGCCATGGATATTGTCAAATATTCCCACATACACCGCTATTATCGACAGTATGACACAGGCCAGGGCCACCGTTGCGAACTTATTGACGAATTTCACGCCGAGGAACACAATGAGACCTTGATTTATTGCCAGGACATTAAAGTTAATTCCTTACTACTGGTCCTTTAGTTTAACTCACCCATAAAAATGAGCAGCAATGTGCCGTAGACCCGGAAATTGTTATACATCGCGTCAGCATCCTTGGTAAAGTCCCCAAATATTGATGCCCATGGCGCCATGTATGTCTGCAGTCAATGAATGTATAATTAAGTAATGGAACTTTTAAGTTTAAGTGGGGGCTCTTAACTCACCAATACGATTTCCACCGCACCAACGATGTACATCGCCGCTGCTAAAGTGGTTCCCGTATAGAACAACATTCCCACCGCACCACCAAACTCAGGTCCAAGGGATCTGCGGATGATAAGTTTAGTAAAACTACTACTTTTTCCTATTTCCTTGTAATTACCGTGATATCATAAAGTAACTTCCTCCTGCCGGAACCACTCCATTCGTTGCAATGGCCGACATCGAGATAGCAGTAAGCATTGTCTGGAAAGAGGATTCGAATGTGGCCCAAATGGAGGATATAACTTTTAGAATCTCCTTACCACACAGCAGCAGGTCAACACAATTAAGAATCCACACACGGCGCCAGCCGTTCCAACAACCCATGTTAATCGAATGAACAATATGACACCAAAGATGTTTTGAATGCATGGCAAGAACACTCCAATTAGGGTACCTTTAGGTTTAAACATTGAAGGACCATTGTTAGTTAACCATTAGTTAATAGAGGTGCAAAAACTATACATATGTGAATGATTACTTAAAAAAAATCAATATTTTAAACATCTATGTTGTGATGCAAAGCCAAGGTTAAAACACTTTAAGGGGATTAAAGTAATCATTCTTTCACAGCTTTGTCGGGCTGCGAGCATTGCAGTTCCATTGTCTGTATCGTGTGCCTTTCAATATGAGAACAAGTAAGTTAATTAATTCGTGGCGAACATACCCATTCGAGCCGATGGAGCTGCCGGCTTTGCATCGGGATCGGTGGCCGCTGGTATCGTGTTTTCATAATTGGCAATTGATGAAATGAATGTTGATATATGGGGCCTGGTTTCCAAATCATCATCGTATAGATATAGATTTGGGTCGATATTGGACTTCTGGTTTTCTTCAGCCCTGTGGATATCACCTGAGTCTGTAAGAAAAACGAAAGAGTTCAAGATAGTAATGCTGCCATCTATGATATTACGCAATTCTTAAAGTTCTACAAGCTAACTTATTTATCACAGATATACAAAACTAATTTATTGGCTGGTCCCGGACATACCTTCATTTTTTGTGTCGTGAACTGTACCATTGTGTTCGGATGGTATTATTTCCATTTCATCCGAATCATCTTTTGCACTGTTACTTTGCATGTTAACGATAAGGTTGGCCTCAAGCCCTTGCTCTAGATTGCACTTTTTTCACTTAAAATTAGGTAACACTAGAATGCGGACGAGAATTAAATGGGGATAGCTTAAGGGGAGCCCTACGCATCGGCATTATATAACCGAAAGGCGTGGCCGATATTCGGTGTATATATTCACATGTCTAAGGACGTGTGCTTATATACTCAAGACTTGGGATTTCGGAAAGGAGTTCCTAATCGGGAAATGCCCCAGGGGTCTTCGGAGGTGAGTGCGGATTTAAAATTCAATGGGGAAAAGAGGGATGCTGTGCATTCGCAGCTACGAAAATTGTGCCAGCTCAGACAAAAAATATGTAACCGATTAATTTAGGTCAAGGATTTTCAGGCCGTCATCGTGGGGCGGTAAATAAATGCCGTAGTCTTCCTTTTCACTGTAAAGCGGCTCTCAAGCGGACATAAAGTGCATAAAAAACGAATGCTGCTGAAAATTGTTACGAAATGATTAGATTGGCGCTTTTATATGGGAATGCAGGGGAAATTCTTGAGCTCGAACTCCGAGCCCTCGGATTTTGCAGTCTCTAAAAGGGCACACACTTTGTAATTGAACGCACTTTTATTCACGTATTTGATTATTGTTAGAATTTCGTCGATTGTTAAAAGTATGTTATTTGTTAAAGGTGCTCAAAAAGAACTGGTTTTTCATGTTTCTTTTTTTTTTTTTTTATTATTTGAAAGAAGGTTCTTTCTAAAATTATTTTAGGCGAGCGAAAACGCTCAGATGTATGCTACTTTTCGTTTGGATTAATAGAAAAACTAAGAAAACTGTTGGTATTCGGCCGAATAAAAATTATGTTGCCCAGGACCCTGAGCGTTCAATTGAGATGAAATCGAAAGCTTTTGTCTACACACATTTTTAATACACACACTCTTCTTCGAGAGCGAGAGCGATGCTGAAAAGAGCGGAGAGCGCCATTGCAGGTGTACATTTCTTGGCCTACAGCCCACTTGGCCAGGAGCAAGCATCCAACCATCCAGACCATCCAATACACCCATCCACTCTCGCCCAGCATCCGCTGGAAGGGAAATCCAAGGGAAAAGCTGCACCGCCTGGGCGGCTCTCTTTCAGAGCTTTCCACAGGTACAATGAGCTTTGGCTTACAGCTGCGACGAAATGTGTCAGCAGGACATCCTGGACTCGGGCAATTGGGGCAGCGCAGGATAGGATTGCAGGCTCGTAAGCTCTATCTGGGGATACAGTGGGCATTCGAGGGCAGGCAAATTCATAATCTTTAAATACTCATTCTCAAAGAAGAGATTAAATCTCAAAACTACTTATTATTTAAAACCAAAACTTATCCTTGTGTTAGATAAAACTTTAATACATGCTATTGGTTTTAAACATCACAAAAGGTTGGATAACTTAAGAATTACCTTTCGTAGTATTATTCGATAAAACAAATAATTTATATGCTATTTTAATCAACGTTTTTCTTAAGCTCTCAACTTCCACCATGTATTTCTTTCAAAAGCAATTCGTAAATCAGATAAAGAACAAGTAGAGGCGCTTAGAAATTACCTTTTATATAATACACAAATAAAATAAAAACATCCTTACCGGCATAGGACCCATAGTTCTCACCTAGGGTTTCATCGTGGATGTCTCCAAGTAGTTTTCCACTCGCAGATTCATCCTGGTTATAGTCCAATGCGGTGTCTTCATCTGCTTTTGTAACTTGAAATCTATCTGGCATATTTCTAGTTGTAAGGCACTCTAAAACCAAAGAATTAATTTGAGTTATATCAATAAAAAAATTATCACGAGCTAAAGGAAAAATTCTATATCAAAAGCATTCCCGACGATCATAATTCCACTAGGTTGGTTCCGGATTCACATAAACTCACTAATAAACCTTTAAGTACGGGAATTAACTTTCCACCGATAATGTTTCTATTTTGGTTGGTTCCGAATTTACACAAACCTGAAAGCCAATAAACTTTAAGGACAGGTAATATATTTTTTTTTTATTTCTGCCGCACCTTAAATAACTATAATAACCCGTGATCGAAGGTACATACATATATTAAGCTGCGGAAGGCAACATCACATTATTTGCATAATATTAGTTTACTATCACATGACTATAGAAATTAGTAGATGACTAAACAATAAAAATTGCACCTCCGATTTGTGCTCCACTTTTCAGGTCAGATAAAAAGTTGTTTTCGATCTGTTTGCGCTAATCGGTTTACACTTTTGCTGTGAACATAAGATAACGGCTATTTAGTACGGTTCTTTGGTGTTATGTCACGGGTTTTGTTATATAAGATATGACATGTTTTATGCCCAAGATAGGATTTGACAATACAAACTGTTGAAAGTTATATAATAACTCTGTTCAGGCGGTATAATTTAAAAAAAAAAAGAATAATGCGATGGCGGTTCCTTGACCGTGCGTAAAATATTTGGAGCCACTGTAATTTTAGCCTAGACTGATAAAGGAAAAATAAACAACAAATAGTCATGCACTGCCAGCGAATTTGGGGAAATTTGAAAACTATTTCTACTAACAGTCCAAGATACATCTTGTCAATCCGTATATATGAATAAATATAAACTCGCAGCTTATCAAGATCAGGTCTCATCGCGATTTCGGGTCGAAAACGAGCAAAACAGATGGCCAAAAAGGGGGTCTAGTTCATTGATAAGTGCATAAATCTGTTCCCATCGATTGGGGTTCACTCTGCACCCCGCATACACACGAAATCGTTCCATAGATATAGATTAACGTAAATACTGGTACACAAAGAAGTGCATGCAGATATACATTCATATTTCCATATAAATATATACATATGTAGGTATGTATATACATATGTACCAGAACCAAAAACTGGCTGGAAAAGCGCTTATTATCTAACATCTAAAAAACAAAAAGGGTTCGATCCGCGGATATAGCCAAATCACTTCGTCCAGCACTGAACAATCAGCCATACATACGGATTGGATTGGGAATACATCGGGAATGCTTGTGGTACGAGGGAAAATGTAATGTTTACGCGCAGCGAAATTTTATTCCATTTACTTGAGCAAGCGCCTTTTGAACTCGCTATTTCACCGACGATCCACTTATGCTAACTAACGTCCTTTCTCGGGTTATATTTTGTTTATTGTTCCGCCTCCTCTCCTGCTTATTATTTAGTGAACTTTTCAATTGTACGAATAAAATAAAACTATCATATTAAAGGCGCATGAGTAATACAAAATGATTTTCCACTGTATATACTTTGGAATCGCGAGTTGGGGGAAACTGTTGTATTAATGAAAAGTCTAATTGAAATCAAATGTAACGCATAGGGGACGCATGAATATGAATACCGATTGTATTTTGAAAAAAAAGTCTGCCAGTGATATATTTATTGCAATTAGCACCCTAAATACCCATGATACCATCTTATGATAATTTCTTTCTCGCCATTTGTGAACGCAGAAAATTACTGATTCTGGGCAAAGTTTATAAGGCAGTTAAAAAGCGTCTAATAGCTATGAATGTATACGATGTGGGTGTGTACATATGTATATGGATGAATATTTGTCTTGTGCACATAAAATCAAATTCTTAAATTTAAATACAAAATTGTGCATTTCGAATTAAAATTGCCATATTGCACAGTTATTTACTTATATTTTGTCTGCATATTTTGACGTTTTTATGCTGGCACTTAAAAATCTGGGGAAATTTCAACTGAATAAAATTAAGAAATTGTTTTTAATAAGCAAAACACTTTAAAATGCGCTATGTAGAGACTTTATTTATTTACATAGAGCTGCGGGTCCTGAACGATAGTTCCAAGAAAGATTTTAAAATAGTTGGCAAACATTTTCTTGACTGTTATCGACCTTTTACATCCGTTTCTATTTTAAATAAATTGTTAAATTAATTTTAAATAATGGAATTAAAATTTTACAATTAAGGCACAGCTGTTTTATTGCTGGTCTTGCGATAGTATCGATATGCATTTAAAACCAATGTATGTGCTCTCTTAAAGCGTTTTACTAGTTTAACTTCTTTAAAATTTAAAGGCTTATTACGATAATTAAAAACTTGTTAAAGGTTAGATTTATAAATTTTAATATAACTGCCTTGAAAAAATTAATCGATAGCACTAACCAAAAGATCGGTATGCTGTTTGCAGTGCTTAACCGAATCACCCTGTGGTTTGCGCGAAACTTGTGCCATTTCTTTTTCAATTCGGCGTCGTTTCGGTGCTTTTCGTGTGTCTGTTCCAACTAAAGGTAAGTTTGCATTAATTAATGTATGATTATTGGTTAATTAAGGCTGAGTTAGTTTGCGCTTTTAATGAGTAAAATCATCTATAATGGAAGTGATCAGTAACCAAGTAATTCCCATTAAAACGAGCCCCATTTGCTTCACCACGTGTTTTCAAAGAACGCAATGTGTGGTAATTTGATTGAATCGCACATGCACACATACATATATTTCTGCCTGCCGACCGAATGGCGTATTAGTTTTTAAAACGCCCTTCGATGTGTGCGAATGCTAACTTCTATAATATTTAGTTGCACAAATAACTATGTAGTTCAAGTTTTGTATGTGCATTCAGTCTGGGATTCCGTCACAGTTGCAATTTTCTGTATGTCTATGAATTTAAATGTATGTACTAATGTATTTGCACATGTGTACATCAGTCTGTACATCATTTGCAAAGGCGAATCCAAAAAAGCAAGAAATAACTAAGGGAGTCCTAAATCTTTCAGTGAAATAAGCATTTATTAAAGAATGGACGCTCCACCAGAGGGAAACGTTGACACCGAGTCCTGCGATGAACTTAATGATGAGAAGTCTGGCTCCGACTGCCAGTCGATGTGAGTAGTGACGACATTTTGGCACTGAATTTAGGTCATTTGATCCAAACCCATTTTATTCCCACAGGCCGGCCTACATGAACTCAGTTCTGAGACGCCAATTTTTGCAAGAAATGGTAAAATCGCTGCCCCCCGTGGTGCAAAATCGAATTGTGTTCTTGAAAAACCTGCAATTAGAGCACCTGAAAATCGAGGCCGAGTTCTTCGAAGAGGTCTATAAGCTGGAACAGAAGTACCAGATCAAATACCAGCCGCTGTTTGACAAGCGCAAGGAAGTCGTCGAGGGTAAGGTGGATCCCGAACCGGAGAAGCCCAACTGGAAGGAACCGGAGCCGCTGACGGACAATGAGGCCGATGCCGATCACTTCAGAGAAACGCTAAAGTCTTTTAAAAGTATTCCCCAGGATGCCAAGGGCATTCCCGACTTCTGGCTGACGGTGTTCCGCAACACGGCCATTCTCTCCGAGATGGTGCAGCCACATGACGAGCCAGCCATTCGAAAGCTGATCGATATATCCATTAAGTACGATAATGGGGTAAGTTACAGGTTATATTCTTGTC
Organism: Drosophila fuyamai; assembly: GCA_018153365.1. Lineage (NCBI taxonomy): Eukaryota > Metazoa > Arthropoda > Insecta > Diptera > Drosophilidae > Drosophila > Drosophila fuyamai. The sequence continues at coordinate 6,444,718 of JAECXW010000758.1, forward strand.
GTCCTGCATGCTAACCCCACCTATTTTACAGCATTCATACACCCTGGAGTTCCATTTCGACAAGAACGAGTACTTCAACAACTCTGTCCTTACAAAACAGTACGTTCTAAAGTCGACAGTGGATCCCGATGATCCTTTTGCGTTCGAAGGACCAGAGATTTACAAGTGCACGGTAAGCTAACACGACTCTTTAACCACAATCGATGTTTATTAAAAATAAAACCAATTAAAGGGATGCACCATCAACTGGGAGAAGAAGATGAACCTGACCGTCAAGACCATCCGGAAGAAGCAGAAGCACAAGGAGCGTGGCGCAGTACGAACCATTGTCAAGCAGGTTCCAACGGATTCCTTCTTCAATTTCTTCAACCCACCAGAGGTTCCAACCGACAAAGACGAAATTGATGACGAATCTCAGCAGGTTAACTTGATCTTACAGCAGTCATCTGCAGGCTCTTGCTAATTTTTAAATAATATTTCAGATATTGGCAACCGATTTCGAAATCGGTCACTTCTTGCGGGCCAGAATTATTCCAAAAGCTGTGCTTTACTACACTGGCGACATTGTCGATGATGAAGACGACGAGGATGAGGAGGAGTTTGACGAGAACGAAGAGGATGAGTACGATGACGATGATGCCCCTCCAGCAAAGGGCCACAACAAACCTACCGGTAACAAGAAGCAGTCGCCCAATGACTGTCCGAATCAGTAGGCATAGTTGATATGGCTGGTTTACCGATATAATGTATATAACATAATTCAAATTTGATTTGAAATATATTTTTGGTGAATTAAAACTTAACTACAAAAGAATATGAGCTGAACTTTAATAAATTGAACAGGATATTTTACCTTACTCATGAACGCTTTAAAAACTTAGTTGGCTTTGATTTAAATTTAAATCTTTTGAGGTAATAAATAGTTAATTTACCTAGATGAAAGGAAATTGTCTACTTACACTACTAACCAAATTAATAAAAAGGTATTCTATCGTAGGGTTACCCATTGTTTTTGGAAAGCAACATGAGCTGCTTTTTGGATAAGTTGTAGGGATAATGCAAACTAGTTGGGACAAAGATTTGACCAGTGACCTGACTGTCAAAGTTTTCCTCGTAGCCGACCGTATAGCCATCTGGTATCTTGGCTGCCTTTTGCCACGTAAAGCATTCGGGAGGCGTGGAGTTCAAGGCGTAGAAAGGATAGTCGAAAGTGTTAATGTAAATGTCGACGCAGAGACCATGACTTCCCAAGTGAAGTTGGCTGGCCACAGAGGGCTGCTTAAGTCCACAGCTGCCCAGCATTATATTCCGGTGGCAAGAGTACACAAAGGTTCCTTTATCCTGACTCGAATGGAAACACTGGACATGTTTTCCGGCCTTCGAGTGGTCAACTGCAATGGGATCAAAACCGGGTCCAGCCATATCACACGCTAAAATGCAAAATTAGTTAAGGTGAGTTTGAAAAACCATTACAATACTCACTATCTATGCTTTCGATAATATGATGAGGATATAAATTTCTTCCTACTGCTGAAGCTAGTTGTCCGCCGAAGCTAAAGCCAAACATATAGCCTCGTTTTGGGTCAAATCCCTGTTTAATGAGCGTTAAAATAATGGAAGCTATGGCTCCAGTCAGGGTGTTAAAGTTTGTATATAACCTTTGAAAGTTACGAGATTAGAATTGGAATTTTTGTAACTAATTTGCTCACCGCATATACGAGGAACTGGCTACCACACTATAGTCAATGCATATCACGCAACCGCCGCGGTAATAGCTGAGCCCTGGAATATTGAACAATTTAAAACAAATAATTTTAAACATGAAAAATAGACTTATTCTTACGTTCAATTAGTGATGTTGCCCATTCGTCTGTACAACTTTGTATCCACCCATGTAAAACAATGGCAAACTTTTCGGATGCCAAGCATCGTGATCCATTAAGATCATAGGTATCGTCATATGCTGATGTTTCCAGAGTTTTGGTATTGTTCTTATAGAAAATAACTCGCATTGTTTTCTGAGCATCATATTTAATTCTTTGTTGACTGGCTTTTTAACAGATGTATACATTAAGATGGTTCGTCTAAAGAGTATCTCCTAAATACATACCAAACGTGTCATTTTGTAATTTAGGTGCTTGTTTTTGCCTTAAAATAGCATATTTAAGATTCAGTTTGGAATATGTACTATTACATAAAAGTTGTAAGATAAAAATAATTAAGATTAAGTGAAAAATACTGAACAATTGCATAGTTATGTTTATTGTTTATAGAATGTAAAAAAGGTAATATTAGTACAAATTTCATATAAATCCTATTGGGGAATCAATGTTGATTTTATAAAATCGTTAAAATATGTTTTATTAGTAAGGTAACAGATCGATATTTTAGTGGAGCATTAGTAATCGATGAAGAATTGGTTTTAGGCGCCAAAAACAATTTATTTTTATTTTTTAGATCTAACTTAACACGAATTGACTCTTAAGTGCTTTAATTTAATTGTGAATCTCAAATAGATTTCAGAAAGAAAACGATTTTTAGGTAGTATTAAATATTGCATTTTTCTTTATTTTTATTTGTATGATTCTTTTCTATGTAGAACATTTTTCATTCTCATCGAAATCTAGTGCGTTAAGAACATTGACATCTAGTTCTGGGTCCCCATACTCCAGAATATTAAAGTCATCTCCCATTTCAGAAGTAAGCGATTTTAGTAGATCATCGTCGTCGCCTTCGCCGAATCCTCCCAGTATGTCGCTAAATCCAACGTTCTCCAACTCCACGGCAGAAGCTGTGGCCTCCTGCGGCTCTGTCATCTTTACTTCCTGCTCCAACGCTCTGCCATCAGATGGCTGAGATTTTCCACTAATGCTCAACATTGGATTGTTCTGTGTAATAGGGGTATTTTGCATCATGCCCATCCGCATAACATCATTTGGTAAGAATAAGTCCGAATTGGCTCCCATCAGCATTGGTTCCGTGCTGTTCTTTTGCAGCAGATTTCTCAACTTTTTATCTCCGATGGGTTCCGTTCCATATACCGTGTTAAGCTCCAGCCGATTGTCCACGGGGGTCATTTTTAAATTAGAAGTTGCTGTTGTATGCACTTGAGTCCTTTGCATCGTGGCCTTAATAACCAAATTGTCGTTAACGTTTGGCATCACATGATGCGGGTTTGAGTTATTGGGCGTTGGCTGCACCTGGCCACCCACGTAGGTTGCCATGTCATATGCATTTCCATCTAAAACAAATTCGACAATATTAAACGATCGATACATTGGCTGCAGAACTTACTGTAGGTGACAAACATATTCGTCTGATCTTCCTTCAATTTGGGCTGCTGCTTCCACACTCTTCCTATTTCTTCCTGCTTTTGTGGTTTCGGTGGCATGGGGATTTTGTTCTGCTCACGCCTCTGTCGCAATGCCGAGCGATTATCCTTAGCTTTTTGCAAAAACGGAGCCTTTTTCTCGTTGCACAGCGATCGCCACCTCTTAAGAATCTGTTTGCAGCGATCATTCCAGTTGGGGAACAACTCCTTTAGGTTTGGATGCTCCGTATTGGCATATAAAACTGCCGAAATTGTGGCCATTAGACCAAGATCTGAAAGAAGAAACAAGCTGAGTAGAGATTTTTATTTTATAAAAATCACCATTTTTACCCTCGTCCTTCCGCATTTTTTCTGCTGTCTTTTGAGTACCAGCGTTAAGATTTTCCGCCACGGGCTCCACAGTCTTCGGCTCCTCCTCTGGTCTCTTTTCGGTCTGCAAAACTACTTGGCCCATTATAGTTTGAATATTTTGTTTATTAGCATTTTGGGCTTTTAAATGATCGGGCTGCTGTCGGAAGTGAAGCTGTTGAGCGGGGTTAACCGCAATATTTCCTGGCAAATATAGTTGATTGTTGAACTTTTGATCCTGAGGCAACTGGTTAGGCACCATATAATTATCGACCAAGACCACAGGCGATTCCCTACAAAAAATAATATATTTCTCATAATTTAGGAAGGATTTAAATATAAAAAAATGAGGCTCACCGCATTGGCTTTTCAATAATTTCAGCTGACAGAACCGTATTTACAGAGTTTGCTGTATCTAGTTCCGGAATATTAGGTGAAGCCAAAGTGTCCAAAGGATGCCTGTTAGCAAATACAGTAGTTGAAATCTCTGTATGTAAGGGATCTGCAAAGGAAATCACTGGTCAATCAGTCTACAATTAATGTAATCATGACTAAACAATTACCAAAAACGTTCGAGACTGGCGCAATTGGCGTTTTTTGCTGTATTACCATGGGCATTTGTTCAATAAAAACCTTATTCTCAATTTTAATCTCAGCTTTGACTTTCTTCAGGGTCTTCGCTGGACTCTTGTTTACCACTGCGATTTCTTGATTAGCAGGGCTCTTGCCCTCGGGCCGGGTGAAGTACACCTTCATTGAGGCATCAATTTCGTCAGAAGAATCCGATTCGGCCATAACGAACTCGCCCGCTTCCAGCAAAGGCTTTCCGAAGAACGCCTCTTGCAGATACACAGGATAGGCTTCAATAAGCTTGTTCTTTTGTTTTTTGCGTATGATCTTCTTCTTTTTGTCCATGTTCATAATGGAACTTAATTGATCAACTGCAGTCGTCCCCTCACTATCTTTTTTCAAACCTCGATTGCGAACGGAGAAACCACCAATGCCCAGCTTTTGCAAATTCCGTTGTCGCTTTTTACGTAATATATGCACCCCCTCGTCGTTGGTAGAAATGGTGAAGCCTTCGGGAATAGCGTTCTCCGTCCCATCCCAAACCATTCCGTCCTTGTACTTTTCGAGCGCCTCTTCAGCGGCACCATCCGCCGCACCATCCTTGCCATTGCCGATGGCCTGTCGCATCTTGCGCTTTCGTTTGATCTCTGTGGACAGGGACTTAATCATGCCCAACCCGCTCTCGCTCAGGCACACTCCGTCAATCCAATGAATGGCCTCTGGGGCAGGCTCGGGCATATCGCCGGGCAAAGTGTGGTGACTACGGTCAGGACCACTCTTTGTATCGAAACCGGGTCCGGATGTGGCTGTGATATGCACAAATGCTTTGCTCGACTGCGATCCGTTGGCCAGCGTATCCTCAATACCAAACTTCGCATCCATTAGCGACAAACTGCTCCTCGTCGAGCAGCGGCACTTTAAGCATTTGTACACATTACTGTCGTAGTGATCGATGGTCAGTTGGGCGTTGATGGTGTCGCAGAGAAAGTGCGACCAGAGCTCACATTGCTCGCATTGAATGATCATTTCGCCGTTGCTGTAAGGGTTCTTGCACACGAAACATGACGATTGGCTGGTGCATGACGGGCACTCGAGCATGTTGCAATCTCCAAACTCGCTTTTTTCAGTAGGATTGCGCCCGCATTTCTGACACAGGGTGCAGAACGAGCACTTCCAGTTCCCGGTGGGCACGGTTTCCAACGGAGGATTCACACAGTATATATGGTAAGAAATGTCGCACTCATCGCACAGAAGAAGGCGCGCCTCGTCATTCTTCTTGCCACACCCCTCGCACACTGTGCAGTCCAGGCAGCGCCATCCCTTTTGCAGGATGCCCCGTGAAGGTTTGACGCCGGCGCAGTATGGATGATAGCATTGTCCGCATTGGGCGCACGTGATCATCACTGAATCGCTCTCAATGCCCAATGATCCGCACATAACGCAGATATCTTGGGCTTGAATAAACTTGTCCCGCGCCGAGCAGAGCAGCATCTTCTTGTCGCTGGTTAAATCATTGTCCATGCTACGATTCATGCAGCGATCGCTGGAAATGCTGGGCAGCACAAGCTGACGTCCTTTGCCCCTCGTGCTGCGCTTCTTGTTGATTTGAGACATAACGCCCATGCGGTGCAGAACGAACTTTCCGCTCTTGCCGCGAACATTCGAAAGGCACACTTTTTTTTTGCCAGTGGGCAGCTTTTGGAGTTCATCGCTGGATGGATCAATTGTGGGCTTGCCCTCCAGTGGATCTAGTTCAATTTCTTTGAGGCTTAGTTGCTCTGATGACGAATCCATCGATGACAACACGATTGAGTCGATTGCCTGTTGGGATTGCCCTGGACCCGATGAATTACTCTTACAGTTTGGGCACACGTAATCGTAATCAGGGTTCTGCTCCTTTTTCTTGTGGTAAGCCGTTAAATCCGCCTCTTCGTCACACGTACTGTGCACAAATCTGTAAGAAATCCATGAAAAATCATCAGAAATGCGAGACCAATTAGCCAAAAGCAAGCAAAACGAACTTGTGGCACCAGCTACACTTGACCATTTCCTTGTGGGAGGCTCTATAGGCCTTCTGGCAAATTGGACAGGAAAAGCCTTTGTTCCGCTGTTGATAGCACGAATCGCAGATTGTGTAGTGGCTGTGCCAGCGGGAGGAACTACCGCCGCCCGGAGTTCTCGATCCACAATCCGTGCAGACGCGACAGCGCTGGAATTTGTGTGATATCTATTATCTATTCATAATTGTTTAAGTATTTTATACATACATTGCACTTCCAGCCGTATTTGGGAATCGCTGAGATAACAGGTCGCAGGCAAGAGGCATGATAGATCTTCTGGCACTGCTCACACTTGACGTACTTGGTGTCGTTCGAGTCCTGCTGACGACAAATCTGGCACTTGGTGCAGCGGGCACAGTTCCAACCAGAACGGGTGTCTAAGGAAGAAGCATATGTATATTGCACTAACTAGAATGTCAATTCGGCTCACCTGGCAGATTGGCCAGCCCAATGCAGGTTGAATGGAAGTGGTCTCCACAGGTACTACACATTATAAGTTTGGAAAGGTCCCCCAGCGATGAGCAGGTCAGACACTCCACGTTATTGTCGCTGCCTGCAAGTCAAACGATTAGTTTTTGATGGAGTTTATAGACTAACCACTTACATATCACAGGCACTTGGCTCAAGTGCTCCGTGCAGAAGACAGTGAAGCTCTCCAGGATGAGGAGGCAGCCCGCGGCAGCCGCACATGGCCAGTGGTGAACCTGGCGACAGTTCATCTTGCAGTTGATGGAGGCCCCGTAGCGGCCGCAAAAGTTGCACTTCTGCTCCAGGAACTCAGCAAAGTGGCTAGCGAAGTATAAGGCGTCAGCGTCGGTCAGCTGGCTCTTTCGCAGCGACCACATGATGCACATGCGGTGCACGTATACAAATCCCTCGTCTAGAAACTCGGCTGGATGCACCACCTCCGGCTGCCCTATTTTGTCCAGTTCGTAGTGGCACTCGCCTGCAGCCAAGGAGACCTGTTTTTGGCCATAAAACTGCCTGCATCCGTCCTCCCTCAGCCGATCGGTTGGATATTTATCTTTCATTTCAGCGGGCGCGGGCGCCTTCAGCTGCAGAATCTCACCCTGGCCCAAGGCACTCTTCTCCCCGAGGTTGCATAAACAGCACACCTTGCCCGGAAACTTCTCCGGGAAGTACGGCAAGTCGTCGGCCACCGCCTTCTCCTCTATGCTCACAACAACGTTCGTGCTCATCGCAATCCACTCTGTTTCATTAAAATAACAAAAAATAGCCGCCGCTTATTTTGTATACATTACTCGAGTGATAAATAAAATGTGCACGTGTAACAGGCCTCAATGTTATCGAACACCCGACAAAGTTGTCGGTATCGACATTTTAAATAAAATATATAAAAGTATAAAAATAAAAAAAAAAACTTTTGTTGTAAAATAATTAAATTATACATAAAAAAATATTATGAATCTGTGTCAATTACGAATTTAATAATAATTACTGTAAGTATAATTATAAATATTGTTTTTGTTTCAATTGAATCTATTAGAAAACCCTTAAATAAACAATTAATCAAAGTAAATCACCTTATTATTTAATATTAATTGGTGAAAAATTAAATTTTTTGTTGACCGCCTAACAGGTTGTCACGCCTTCTTATCGATAGAACCTTTGGGCACCCATCCCTATTAGCCAATAACCACAGAAAACGGGATGCTGAATTTGTTTAGGGTTCGGAAAATGTAAATAGAGCAATAATTGGAATTTCATTACAAAAAAAATGGCTGTTTATCGTCCCCGAGGCACTTTGGCCAGAGTTATTCATGCCAAGTTTCACAACGACAATTCCCTGGAAGACATAGACACCAGAAAGGTAAGGGACTCGATCTAAATACCGTGATCTGTTGCAGATTCATGTAAATATGGTTGCATTTCAGTGGTATTGCTTGAACCACGAACTGCCCCCAAGATTTCAAGCCAAGTTTGTGCCTCTCGAGCCGGATGCCATTACGGTGAGCTGGCTGGAGCGCACCAAAGCCCTGTCGGCAAACATCTGGACACATTTATGGCATGCTTTGGCCAGAAGCATCCTTCAGTTTTTTATGACCCAAACGGACATCAACGGATTCCTGAAGCGCGGCTCCATGTTTATTTTGTCGGAAGACCAGTTCCGCAAGTTGCTAGTCGCTGGTGGCTTTCAACCTACCTCTGGAGATGAACCGGTATTACGTGACTCCTCCGCTGTTTTCCACTACTTACTTAGCCGCCTAATTTCTTATTTCAGGTCACGTTACTGGACATCGGTGCCGGAGATGGCGAGATCTCGCTGCGAGTGGCCAACACCGTCTCCGAGCTAAGTGGCAGTGCCGGGCTGCGGGTTTTCGCCACTGAGGCCAGCTGGACAATGCGTGACCGCCTTAAGAAGCTAAACTTCAACGTAATCACCGAGATAGGCGGCCTGCAAAACTTGGAATTGATTCTGTGCCTCAATGTGTTGGACCGGTGCTTCGATTCATTCAAGTTGCTGGAGGACATAAACATAGCCCTCGCTCCTAATGGCCGAGCTGTGGTGGCCTTAGTACTTCCCTATATGCACTATGTAGAGACAAACACATCGCATTTGCCACTGCGTCCGCTCCTCGAAAGCAACGGACGTCAGGTATCGTTCGAGGAGGAGGCAGCACGATTCATGGAGCTGCTGGAGAGTTGCGGCTTCCGCGTGGAGTCTTGGACCAAAGCGCCGTACTTGTGCGAAGGAGATCTGCACCAATCGTTTTATTGGTTAATCGACCTAATTGTTGTCATTTCGAAAAAGACGATCTAGAACAATGCTTCCAGATCCTACACAATCCTTTTTGAGAAATTGTAACCGTTTTCCTCCTAGAGTTAAGTGGCTGCATTGATAAACTGAGCATTTATACTTATTACAAATGTAGGCTATAAATTAGGTAAACAATTTATTCTTAAACGATTACCAAAAATGTAAATGGATAAATATGTTTAAATTAAAGTGCGAGAATTCTAAGTCGCGTTCAAAACGAAATCCTGTTCGTAATAAGGTCAACTTATTTTCGACTGTATTTGGTCTTCGGTAGCTTGAAAATTATTATATTTAATATTTGTAAAAAAAAAAAGTTATAGCGAGTACTTGTCTATTTATCGGTAGGTAGTCTCAGGTTTTTCCCTTATACTGTCAACTTATCTAGTTAACGATGTCATTGAGGGACTATACTTAATCTTATTTGGTTTTTGTAAAAACCACCTCCAGGTAGTTATTTTCATAAACAATCCTTTCATTGTTCTCTGGTGAAGGATTATTAAATGGTATTATTTCACGGAACGGATTGTCGGTTATGTTGTAGACTCGCTTAACCGCAATTTTATTTTTTTTGGCCACCATATTGATGGCTGTGAAATCGGACTTTGCCTGGACCTTTGAAATCGACGTATAACAAATGGGGATACCAAATAATCGAACAATATTTGACAGACAATCCATCCAGCTAAAGATCTCTGTTTCTTCAGTTTCTACTTGTAATGCCTTGACTAAGTCCTGGGTTATATTTCCAATGGCAATGAAATCTGGTTGCAGCATGAAAATCAAAGTGGGATCCACAGTGTAAATGCTTGAGAATTGTGAAAATGTTAAAGGATAAAAGCGTCTTATCACGGTTCGTTTTAGATTATTAACACTAAGCTCTCCCTGTATGGCTTCCATCTTCTTAAGCGATTTTCCAATGAACATCAACTCCAAGTGTCCAATGTTTGGGTAATGCAGGAAGAAAAATTGTAGATGCATAATTTGAAAGTATCGCAGGTGCTCCTCGGTGGCCCCGACTACGTAAACGACGAAAGCTTTATCTGGACTAGAGACCCAGGAAATGTGCGTCAGGGCCAGGCAAAGGCTGGCGATGCCGCTGAAGGATGAACAGGTGGCGAGTAGCTGGTATTCCTCCAAATCCATAATAGGTTTTTCACTTATATTCAACGAAGTGGCTTTAAAAAAAGCATCAATGAGATGAGTCTCTGTTAATGAGCTGCTTTGGTAGAACTTCGTAATGATTTGTAAGCAGTCCAATTGCCGTAAGGGAGTGGAAATTAGTGCGAAAGTTCGGCACTCCTTTGGAGAGTGATTGTCCTGGACTAGATGAAGGTGCCCCGAGCAGTAGGCCACTCCGGCACATCCTTTGCAGGCTTGTAGGTCGTCAGTACTAAAGCAAACATCACAGATAGCTGGATTCCCAATGAGTTGATTTTCCCGCGGAGTGAGAGGTCTTCCCAACTTGATCCACAGAATCAGCTTAAGCTGGGAAATGACAAACTGCAGTTTACTGCGATCGGAGATTCTGCCGTGTAGGAGCAATGGGTGCTCGATCTTCATAAACTTCTGAAGATCCCCTAGCACCTGGCAAAGGGGTTGATGTCCTGGGCGATCAGCTATAAGATGGGATACGCTGCAATATTGTTGCATTTTGCATCCTCTGCAAATAACTTTTGCCTTAACATGTGCTTTTTCGAGAAGTTTCGGAAGCTTCAGAAGGTTCTTTGTCATCTGTTTAGGTTCAGTAGTTATTTTTACTTTGTTCCAAATCTGCGCTACATTATTGACACAAACATAACACCTCAAGGGAAATGGAGGATTTAAAGTCGTCATATTTCAATGGTTTAATATCTGCAAAGGATGTGCATATGTTATTCATGTATTATGTTATATAATATACTAGTAAAACCTTAGAAAACACATTTATTAATGTGCCTTTAATTAATCTTATTGATCACTTCAAAATTCCTTATAACCGAACACATTTAAAAGTTGTTACCCGTAAAGTGCGTAAAAAGCGTTTCACTGCATATGATCTCAGTGAACTAGTTCACAGGCTCAATTCTGCGAGCCCAAGCATAGTTAGTTATATAGTTTGCTTATTTTTTTTTTTTCAAAATATATAAATCAGTATTCAATTGTGATCAATTTTCAGTCTTCAGAAGTAGCAAACATTTTTAATGTAAGAACTTTGAAACATTTTCTGGTTCCGAACAGTATATGTCATCTCTAGCGGTTCCACATCATGTTTTCATTCTCTCGCAACTTTAGTTTGTTTTGATTTGGGTTGAATAAAAAGAATTCAAAATGTCAGAAACAATGGCCGAGGAAAAGCCTAAAGATAAATCTAGGGGAAACCGGCGAAAGGACAAGAAGGACAAGACCACCCAGATAATCAAGGTATTGTCAGAAACCTTTGATCCTAAAACCCTATGTTTCTTAATGGTCCCCATTTACCACTCAAAACCCAGATAGTGATGCGGCATTTGCCGCCCACCATGACAGAAAAGGACTTCCTGGACCAGGTGGGACCTTTGCCGGAAAACGACTCCTACTACTACTGCCCGGCGGACTGGTCCCTGGGCCAGGAAGCTACCTGCCGCGCCTACATCGACATGTCCCTGAAGGACATCGCCGATGTCCTGCAGTTCCGGGACCGATTTGACGGCTACGTGTTCGTCGACACCAAGGGCGTCGAGTACGTGGCCATCGTGGAGTACGCCCCCTTCCAGTGCTTCCTTAAGAATAAAGCCAGGAACGACGACAGCAAGGTGAACACCATAGAGAGCGAGTCCCACTACCAGGAGTTTATCCAGCGGCTGGCGGACGAGCGGGAGGAGGCAAGTCGCATGAGCGACGTCAAGATTGACTTTTCCTTCGACAGGCGAGCGGACGAGAAGGTCAAGTCTACACCCCTACTGCAATACCTGGCCAACAAGAAGGAGAAACGACGGGAGGAGGCCCGCAAGAGGAACGAGGAAAAGCGAAAGCAGCGTGAGGAGCAGAAACAGGTGCGTCTGGCAGAGCAATCAGACGCCACCAAGTCCAAGGAAACTGGAGGCGCTGGAGGTGACAACAAGAAGCCTGCCGGCAACAATGCCAAGAGGGATGGCAAGGATAACGCGGCATCCGCAGCTCAAGGCAACGAAGCTGCCAAGACCTCGCGCTCCAAGCGGCGCACGGAGCGAGACCAACGACGGCGGGAGGAGCACGAGCAGCGAAAGCTGGCCCAGCGGGATAAGAAAAAACCAGAAGGGCAGGCTAAAACCGAAAAAGACAAACCATCCGGCGGCAAGCAGAACAAAAACACAAAGTCTAAAGATTTTTTAAAGGCAGACAAGGACATCGTCATTCTTAAAAAGGACAGCAAACCTGAGGCAAATGATAGTGCGGAATTACCGACTACTTCAAAGGCTGCCCTTGCAGAAGATTTCAAGGAAAAAACGAAGGCTGAAAATAGTGAGGTTCCAGAAGCTGTCAAGAAATTTATTCAGTGTGCCGGTGGAGCTCAAAAGGATAGGGAAACTGTCGTAGAAGCGCAAGGTGCAGTCACCTTCCAAGAAACCACTGCTGAGGAAGCCATTAAGGCTGCACGATTCCGTGATTCAGAGGAGCGGCGCATTCGTAATAAGGTTGGTTATTTAGATTAGCTCCCTCCACCCTACGTATACCATTTATTTATTATAGGATCGTCCCTCTATTGCAATCTACCAACCCAAGGCTCGTATTCGTATAGGATCGGATGATTTGCCACAAGGTACAGGTAAAGACGGTTCGGATGGAGAGGCTTCTATAGTGGAGGAAAAGTCCGCTAAGAAGAGCAAACGTTCTAACCGGCGCAACAAATCGAAGCCCAAGGAAGTCAAAGAGAGCCAGATGGAAGCTCGACGCGTTTCCAAATCTTCAGAGAGCAGCAACAACTCCAACTCCACTAAAGTCGTTAAGTAGCGATGACGGACTTTATTGTTAAATAAACGTTGCACATTTGCACGGGGCAGTACGGTCAATAGAACTCGTCCTCCATGTCCATCTGTGTACACGATTTTTGATTATTCTTAACCTGGTCCTGTGACTGGTACATGTGGGCCACTTGATTGGCGTCCGTTGCGTTCTCGCTGTTTTTGTCATCGCGGATTCGAATGAAACGGGGGAATCTCAAGGAAATACCGCGCTCGCCATCCACAATTCCTATGGCTGCTCGGTGGATCGGGCTAAGAGACAGATCGGCACACTTAACTTCCCACACCTGGACCGGCTCAAACCAGTGATCCGGCTCCAGGCTAGAGTCGTATCTGTAGTAGGACTTGGCGCTTGGCGTAACATGCTTGCCCAAGAACTCCGAGTGCGTCTGCAAATCCTCATCGGTGAAACCTTAAATAAAAAGGGGTTTAAGTAGGTTGAATTTAAATTAAAAATCACTGTAGTACCTGTCCCAATTTTACAAATGCTTTGATACTCTTCGTTTTCGGTATCATAGCAAGCAAGCAAAAATCCACCATAGGTGCCAGTTCGTCGACCCTTTCCTTTGTAGCCGCCAATCACTACTAGATCCAGTGAGTCGCCCACATTGGATATGTAATCCTTCTTCAGCTTTAACCAATTTCTGGATCTCTTGGCAATCTCATAGGTAGCCTCCTCGTCAAGAGTCTTTACCATAAGACCCTCGCAATTCCCTGGGGAATAAGTATAAATAAATATATGTAAGTACATACGCAAATATATAGGGCAAACCTTTGATGGATTCTTCTAGAAACTGTTGCACTTCGTCTATGTCATTCGTGTCTAAGGCTGTAGCAAATTTCCATTCGCCTTCGACTTCCTGGAAATACTCCAACAGCAATTTGCGACGCTCTGACAAGTTCTTAGTCACTAGTGCAGTGCCATTGATGTAAAGAAGATCGAATATGTATACGCAGACTTGTACCTTGATTTCTTCGATGTCTACGTTTTTCCGCTTTCGCGTGCTAAGCACTTGGAAAGGCAGAATCTGTTTTCGCTCGACATCCCAAGCCACAATTTCGCTATCAATGATATAAGATTTTACTTCGCCCTTGAGTAGTCCACTGCTCCTGGCAATCAAATCTGGATATTTGGCCGTGTTGTTCTCCGAGTTGCGCGAGAATATGCTGATCTCCCCCTTTTCGTTGAGGTGTATTTGGGCTCGTTCCCCATCGTATTTCCACTCGCACGTAATTTGCATGCCGCCAAATCTTTCAAACACCTCGTGGACTCCCTTGGTGGGTTGAGCGAGCATGGGCCGCAGCGGCATGCCGGGATGCATGGGGCAGCGTTCCTGCAGCTCTTTGATGTCATACTTTAGAATTGCCGGAATAATGATGTCGTAGTTCGGACATTGACTAAAAGAGCTTTGTTAATATATGTAGGTAAATGTGTGATATCTGGGACCCACCTGTATGCAGTTTTCAGCAGCAAAGTGGTCTCTACTATTTCATCCTTATAGACCTCTGGTACCTTGCTGGCTTTGCAGTCATCAATATGGTTCTTTTTCACCAGCCCAATGGCCAAGGCGGTGAGCAGACTCTGCTCGGCAATGCCAATCCGAAGCTTGCCAATCAAAGAGCGGATAAAAAAGCGAGCCTCGGAAGATCGACAGGCTACAAACATGTTGTACACTAGATCCATCTTTGACTGCCCGGATATCTTGGCTATTTCCCGCAACTTTCTGAACACATCCCTTACATTCAACGGAGCTGGCTGAAACATCATACGCTGGGAAACACGCGATTGCTCGGCAACAATCCCCAGATCTCCAATCAGATGCGTCTGTGACTTGATGTGAGCCAAATTGCGACCCGTGGCCTTGCAGATGGCTTTCATCAAGGTGGTTTCGGCCACGCCCAGCTCCAATCCTTCGTAGGCTGGGGCCAGTTGATTGATACTGAGATATACACTGGGCACCAGATCTTCCGGACTCACCAGCATCACCGAGCTGAAAAAGTTGCTTAACGTGTCAATCATCTTGAGGCGGCCTTTGGTCTCCTCGATGACTTGAAATGTGCGAGCCAATGCCAAGTAGGGAGTTCTGAAAATGTTCTTTTTTATAAAGATCCTTTACAAAGGTAGACGGTTCCACTTTACTCACACTTTTTTATCCTTCCAATATGCATTTTTGAGTGGATTATAGGAATCGGCGGACGGGTCATAGTTTTCCATATCCTCCTTGCTGGCGGAAGTGGAGTTTAGACCTATGCTTGTGACCTTTCGATCAGTTGTTTTGCCCTCGAAATCCTGCTCCTTCTTAACACCCTTCAAGGGACTTGTGTTTTCCCCTGAATCCACGGACATCGGTTCAACCTTTGCTTTAATTTCCGGGGACCCATTCTCGCTCTTTATGATGGGTTCGTCAGACAGTTCCGCTTTGGCCTCAATCCTTTAATTAAAGGAATTTTTAATGAAATTGGCAAACAAAAATTGGCACAGCTTACTTGGGAACTTTTTTTGGTGGCGAAGGGCTATCGCTGGCATCGGATTTCTTCTTAAAAAAGGAGCTGAAAAAGGGATTATATGTGGCGGAGTCACTAAACACTTAAACGTTGTATATTTACGTTATAGATTTTTGCATTTTGATGATCGTGCGGCTTTCAAACAAATATAAATTGCAATGCTATTAAGAAATTGGTTCCCGCCAGTTTGGATGTGGTGTGACCAAGTGTGATTAAAACTGAGAAGACAAGAGTCCAAATACAGAATATTAATGCAACTATCGAATTATAAAGACTAGTGACAGCCTATTATTAATAAGCATAAGTTTTGTACTCTTTGTTAGATCTTAAATTTATGTTTCAAATATTTGTAATTTATTTATTTTATAAATAAAAAAAAGTATTTAAGGTTCACTTAAAACAATGGTCTACTTCTAAAAGCCATCTGGTATATTCTCCGTTTTCGGTGATTCGGTCACACTCAAAATATACGTAAGGGATTGTTGAATTCACAAATAATTGCAATAGCATAGCCTGACAATTTGCAAAGCGATACCATGGCCGACGAAAGCATCACGCGAATGAATCTCTCGGCCATCAAGAAGATTGACCCGTATGCGAAGGAGATCGTGGACTCGTCCTCGCACGTTGCCTTCTACACGTTCAACTCTGAGCAGCAGTGGGAAAAAACTGACGTCGAGGGAGCGTTCTTTATATACCACCGCAACGCGGAGCCTTTTCACAGCATCTTCATCAACAACCGACTGAACACCACGTCCTTCGTGGAGCCGATCACCGGCAGCCTGGAGCTACAGTCGCAGCCACCGTTCCTGCTCTACCGCAACGAGCGTTCCCGCATCCGGGGCTTCTGGTTCTACAATAGCGAGGAGTGCGACCGCATCAGCGGCTTGGTCAATGAACTGCTGAAGTCCAAGGACCAGGGATCCAACGGCCAGGCCCAGCGCCTTGCCCCCGCGCCCCAGCAGCCCAAGCAGGATAACGCCAGCATATTCAATATGCTGAGCAAGGCACAAAAGGACTATAACGCCCAGGTGAGCGGCCAACCGAAGGCGCCGTCGGCGGAGAACGTGACGGCCGGCAATGTGCTCAAGTTCTTTGAGTCGGCTAAGCAGGCTACGGCGGAGTCTCTATTTCATCGAGTTCAGCCGCTGTCCGTGGACCAGCTGGAGAAGCAGCAGCGCGCAGGCACTCCTGGCGAGGATCTGCTGCCCTCGGCGGGCAGGGACAACCACGAGAGCAGGCTGTCGCCGTTCCAGAAGGCCCAGCAGTTGAATACCCAGCTCCTGAGTGAGCTAAAGATCGGAAAGGGCTATGTTCCTGCCACATCTCCAACCAGTGCTCCGACCTCGTCGGCCCTGATGGTCAATGACGATGCCGGCAAGTGCTTGCGGCGATTGCTGGCTGGGGACAAGCCCGGACCGGCTCTCATGCCGCCGACCATGTTCGATGCCCCCAACAATGGTAACCCGGAGCCCCAGCAGCCCCTCAACTCGACGCAGTTCGTCCAGGCCTTCACGTACCTTATCCAGAACGATAAGGAGTTCGCCAACAAGCTGCACAAAGCCTATCTGAACGGCTGTTCCAATCTTCTGCTGGACTCCAGCCCCACATACAATCAATAAACTGAAATTTTCAACATTTCCGAAATTCAGCCCATCTTTTCTTTTGTTTAACCATTTCGTTTACAAAATGTAACAGCTACCAGTAGTTAAACCAATAAGGAAATTGTAGATTTTAAAACTAGAAGCACCTATTTCCAGAGCAAGCTTAGGCGAAATTAAAACAGAAATACAAGAACATAAACAGTTTCAGAGTTAACTAACTTAGTTGGTTTTGTAAAGTCATCGTATTTATTTACAAAATAATAATAAGCCGAAAGGGCTTAGAAAAGATAGTTGAATGGCAAACAGAATTCAATAAACATAATTTTAGTAACAATAAATAACAACGTTTTTATTTAATTTAAGATGCCCAACTTGGAGAGCAAGTAGTACAAAAAACAAAACAGCCATAGGTTGAAGTCGACGTGGCTAACTCCCGCCGATGCGGATGTGGCGACTGTGGTCAGGTTCTCAGAGTAACCCTCAAAGGAAACAAAGCACTGATAGGCATCGGGATCGTCATCTGTGTCATACACTGCCACAACCGCCGTCCCATTGAAGTATCCTTCCTCGTTCTTCTCCACATTGGCGGGCTCCCTCTTCACAACGTCCTGATCGTTTGATCTGCAGGTAAAATTAAAGCTAAATACCAATGAATTAGGTTAGTATTGAATAGTTCCTTACACGATCGTGATAGATGGTCTGGGATAAACATTGGTCACGGTGCACTTAAGCTGGGTTTCGTTGTGGATCTTATTGTGAGTCAGCTCTAAGGTGTAGTTCCTCACATCGATAACCTGTACCCTCTGGTAACTGGTGTGTGTTTTTTGCTGGGTATGAACCATACACTTGTAGTTTCCAGTAGTTTCTATTGTGGGATTTATAAGGGCCAGCGAGCTGTACTGCTTGTATGGGTCCGTAGAGCCCTCATACGAAATATCTATCTCGTTTACAAAATCCGGCTATCATAAGAAAGTAATCATGATTTCAGATTGAAGCTATTTACTTATTTAATGAACTTACAAACGCATGTGGAATTTGTCCGAAGAGCCACTGGTATATGGTTTTTCCATCTCTGAACCACTTCAGGGTAAGACCCGTCGGGTTCTTCTCGATTTCATAATGACAGTCCAAAATCGTTGGGAGCATCTCCTCATTTTTAAGGACTACAATCTTATCTTCGGACTCATATTTTGAGGGATAGCATAGCGCATCTACAAAAAAACAAATGTTAAATGTCATTAAAAAGCTTTTTGAAAAACAAGGTTTTAAAAATTACAGAACACCCAGCATTGTTTGGAATATTATATACGCAAAATATGTATACAAATAAATAGGTTCTTATCTATATAATTTCAGCAAGAAAGCTTATATTTACAAAAACCAAAAACTCAAACAGATGCCCGTTTTGTTTAAAAATAGAAGGCAATAACAAACAAAAAGCAAAAAAAAATTAAACATTTTTCATTTGGTAGTTTGTCATGTGTGCCAAAATGCGTGGAAAAGTGCGTCAAATGGCTATTTTATTAAGTTAATTGTTTAGACAGATAAAGTTTGAAACTTTTGTTTTGAAAATTTAAAAATATATTTATTTATTTATTTATTTTTTTTGGTTAAAGTCAGAATTCTTTTGATTGTTTTATTATTTTTATCACTTTAAGATATTTGATATATTCACTTAAGATCATTTATGTCTAATAGTAAAAGGATATCCGAATATCACAGTAGTCTGTTGTTTATACTCCGATTTAAGGCACATGTTAACACAAAACTGTTTTAGCTATACGTTCGTATTTATAGATATCCGATTTGTCATTATTTTTCTCAAGGTTTGTACGATGTACACTTGCTGTATTCGTATAAGTTTATATACGCTTTTTGAAATGATTTCATTTCTTAATTTAAAATTAGTTCGCGAATTCCGAAAATTTATTGCACTTCCATATTTTCTTATGTACCTCTCTGGAATAATCCAATTGCAAGAATGACAATAAGTAGAGGATTCATAACGGGCTATTTACACTTCCTCATATATACCACCGCAATAGATCAGACTTTCAGAAGCGATCCTTACTCTACCGACCGCTCTGCATGGTATAACTATAGCAACTGAATGCTTTTGGCCACGGGAGAAACGAGAACCAAGAGCTATTAGCCATAAGCCAAAACCCACCCAGCGTAACTATACATATTCGTATTTTGCCGAGATAATGCCGGCACTTCCTCTCTGGCACACGATCCGAAAACCGTAGTCTCGGGGCTATAGCCCGTGCCACTTGTGCATGGCTCTCGCGGAGAAAAATTATCATGTGGACATGTGCTAGTGGGTTCGGGCTAGGTTTTTGGGGAGATCGCTCTGCAGCTGCTACAGTAAATAGCCCTGCATGTGTGGGGGTTGGAAAACCTTTACGCTTCGATACTCTCCGCTGCTCCTCGATGCCGTTGACTATTTGAAAACCAGTTGTCGGTTCGTTTCGGCCCACTCCTACAACTAGGGATAGTCCAGTTCTCTGACCGTTTCAGGACATGCCACTGTCGACGGGTGGCGACACCCTTTCCTTAAGGACCTTTCGATATTTTTTGTGTCTCAGAAAAAGTAGAGGGACTGTTGTAACGTTTAAAATTGAAAACATTGCTTCTCCATGGCAATAACGATCATTTAAATTCCTTTAGTTTTAATAGTTTATGAAATATGACATTACATTTTTTTTATTAACAAAGCAAAACGTAGGGAGTTATAAAATTAAAGCACATCGCTATTTGTTTGGCATAGATTGAATAAATTTGTATAATTAATGCAAAGTAAAATTTAAATTAAAAGATTTTTTAAGAATTTTGTATTAGGTGAGGGTATGATCCGCTGAGTTTCACTTTAGCTTAGATTTACTTTTGCTTTGTTAAACGTTATTGAGTGTACATATGACGAAAGTAGTTTTTTTTTGGTTCAGACTTAGATAGTCGTTCCAACTCGTTGATCAACAAAAGAAAAAGCCTTCACTCTTCCATGCGCATGTGTAAATACAAAACACATATGCTGCTAAACCCTTTTCTTCCCCTTGTAAAAGATATCTTCTTTTAAGAGACCATTTCGGATCAAACGTTAGAGACTGTAAAAAATTAGATTAGCTATTTTTGGGACTGATTTTGAATACTCGAAGAAAGCCTTACAACCATAGGATTTAGTTCTAGTTTCTGACTCCCGCCGATGCTGATCTGGGAACTGTGGTCAGGTTCTCAGATAAACCATCGAAGGAAACAAAGCACTGATAGGCATCGAGATCGTCATCTGTGTCATACACTGCCACAACCGGGCTCCCTCTTCACAACGTCCTGATCGTTTGATGGGTAGGTAAAAAATAAAGGTTAATACCAATGAATTAAGTTAATACAGAATAATTTTATACACGCTCGTGATAGATGGTCTGGAATAAACATTGGTCATGGTGCACTTAAGCTGGGTTTTGTTGTGGATCTTATTGTGAGTCAGCTCTAAGGTGTAGTTCCTCACATCGATAACCTGTACCTTCTGGTAACTGAAATATCTATCTCGTTTACAAAATCCGGCTATCATAAGAAAGTAATCATGATTTCAGATTGAAGCTATTGACTTATAAAATTAACTTACAAACACATGTGGAATTTGACCAAAAACCAAAAGCTATACCAAATACCAAAAACTCAAACAACTGCCCGTTTTGTTTAAAAATAAAAGGCAATAACAAACAAAAAGCAAAAATTTAAACATTTTTCATTTGGTCAAATGGGTATTTTATTATTTTTCATTAGACAGATACAATTTAAAACTTTTGTTTTGAAAATGTACAAATATATTTATTTATTTTTGTTTTCGATAACCTGTACCCTCTGTTGACTTTCGAAATAATCTGATGTGGAATAGACCCTACACGTGAAATCACCAGTCGTTTTTATTGTCGGATTAATGAACGACAAGGACAACGAGCTCTTCCGCGTGTTTTGATCCGTAGAGGTCTTAAGTAAGCATTCAATGTTGTCCTGAAACTCAGGCTGCCAAATAAGTAAACTACAACCAAATCCCATTTTAAGAATGTTTGGCGAATTTTAACTTACGGTCGAAATTGAAGAAAATTCGCAGATCCACTGACTTATAAGTCTGTTATTTTTGAACGACTTTACAATGCGAGTTATTGGGTTTCTCTCAATATATACATACATACATATTTACAGCCCAAAATCGTTGGAATCATCTTTTCTTTATTTCAATATATATATAAAAAACTTACGTTATCCGTAGTATTTGTGGAATAGCATAACAAATTTAAATCAAAAAAAATAACTTATAAATGAAGTTATCAAATGATCAACAACTTTCCCGCACAATATTAGGTGTACTATTATTTTGAATGTTCAAATATTTCTTAAATTACAGCACATTTAATTTTTACCTCTCTGAAATAAAACCACTACAAGAATAAAAACAAACTTTGAACCCATGACTGACAATTTCTGTTTTTTAAACTAAACGCTTAAACTCAAAGCGGGTCCAATTAAACCGCCTGATCTGTTTGATCGAGCAGTGCCAACTGAATGTTTGTGGATTGGGAGCACAGAGACGTAATCAAATTGCCAAACTGATCGTTTTGGTAATTTAGTATTGGTAATTTAGTTACACTTCTTGGCTGGTTTAAATAAAAGTAATATACATATGCCCATATTTGTATACATAAATATTTTTGTATCCCACAACAACACTTTTAAATGTAAATATATTTATTTGAAGATTATGTTATGTTTTATATTTGTGAAATATTCTCTTGCTTTGTTAAAGGTAAGTATATCAAGAATTTAGGTAGGAGTACACGTTCCATTTCGTTGATTAGGAAAAGAAAACAACTTTCCTTCACTTTTCCATGCAAATGTGTAAGTAAGTACTCGAAAGCTTCAAAAGATACCTTGATACCACCATATAGTAAGCTGCGTTTACTGACCTAAAATAAAAAATAATAAGTTTGGAAAAAAAATCCTCGATCGTATGTGATTTTTCTCAAACAGTAATTAAACCAATCTAGGATAACCAAAAATTTATACCAATGATTTTTATTTTATGGACGAAATACTTATTTTTAGTTTTTCTACTGATGTTTTCCTATCCTCAGTGTTTGAGTACAATTGAAAATATTTTCAAAAGACTCAAATAACATGATTAACAACACAAACAATATTTACATATAGCCTGTGCAAGACCAGTCAAAATTAGGGTGTCCAATAATAAACTTCAGCATAGGGTAAATACAAATTAAGTTTATCTCGGGCGACAGAAATTAACTAATCGAAATAATCCGCAGAGCAAATAATTGTTTCCGAAACAGAGGGTTACATTCTGCAAGCGCTTATAAACAATGTTTCAATCAGACTAATATTATGAACAAGGAAAGATAGTAAGGTGTCTTTTATTCATTGTGTTAGGTACAACACCATTTGTTTTATAAAATTGTTTCTTCCTTTTCACCGCAGAAATACATTTCCAGATACCCTTTATTGGAATGGTTTTGAATAAAATTATAAAAAGGGAATATTTATATGAATATTTGTCTCTTTTTGTTAACAAGTAATTTTACTGTTATTTTTCTTGACTAACTCCTTATATTTTGTATGTTTTTGTAATTCTTAGCGATGTATTTCCCTTAATTTTAGGGGAAAGAATATTACACGGTCATCGTTGGTGGATAAGCCAATTTAATCTCCTGAGTGTTGCTTTTTGAGGCCTGTGAAAATTGGTGCACTTAAAGAAAAATCGACTGAAGAGTTAAAAAAAAAATTAATTATTTTTAAGTAATTAGGAGCTAACAATTACAATATTTGGTGACATAAAGACAAGTGCTGAACGTCATTGATATGAGCATTAGAATTTATCTAACTAATAATTATATTATTGGGTAGCTTAACAAGTAAATGGGTGGAAGATGCACATTTTTGGGGCAGTGCATGACACGCGCCGGAAAGTCCGATTTCCACCCTTATGTGGAGTGGATCTCGTTAGCACCGCCTCCAAACGCGCAAACGAATGAAATTTTCCGTCCCTTTCTCCCGAGACAAGTGCAGCATCCTTTTTCGTCCAGCATCCTGTAGTTGATACAATCGTAATCGAAGCTTATTTATTCAAGGGCAGTTAACAATTGTGTTTTCCGCGAGACTATCTATAACTATGTGTTTTATTGGCGAACAACTCATTATCGGGCAGTAAAATTTATTAAGTGCTGTATATGTGTATTACCTACTGATGCGATGGAATTTTCATTTATGAACAAGGCGAACTTTGACAAGGATTGTTTATACAACGCGAATTCGGAGTTTTATAATAATAGTGCCAATGCGGGACTTTCCGTTGCTAACCACATGAATCACTATAATCTAATGATTGACTCCAGCTATAAGCTATGTGCAAACGAGACTGCAATAAGGGGTTCTTTAAACCAGGAATCGAGCTTATTATTTTCCAAAATCACCACAGTTTCGGAATTTTACCCAGGAACTCATAACATAGCATCTTATAACTCGGGTAAAATCTCTTCTGGACAAAAAGTTAAAAGTTATTTTCTATCTTTTGTTTTGCAAACAATTTTTACCGACATATTTCGGCTAAAAATTCTTAATTTAAAACCATCCGTTTGCCCATTTTTTCCTTTCAATAGATTTCCATTTAAAATCTTATGGAGATGACGGATTGAGTTTGACAGATAAATCAAAACAGAGAAGAATACGAACTACTTTTACATCTAACCAACTAAACGAGCTGGAGAAAATCTTTTTGGAGACCCATTATCCAGACATCTACACTAGGGAAGAGATTGCATCAAAACTACATTTAACGGAGGCCCGAGTTCAGGTAAAAACAAATAGATAACAGGGAAATTTCAATTAGAAAATTAATAATTCCCGCCCAACTTGGTTTTATAAATAAATTGTGTGCATCCCAGTAGATTCTATAAAAAGTATTTCAACACAGGCATTTTTATTCCAATCTTGCTATTAATTATACGAATTTTTGTTATATAAAAGAGTATCCAGGAATTTCATCTGGAGTACTTTATCTATCGTTTAACAAAAATGCCCTTCCAATACTATAGATCTCTACCTTTGGCTAATAAATCTAATGTTTTGAAATTTCTATAGACTCCCATCGACTTGTAACAAAAGAAATATAGATTAATTTTATCTGTTAAACATAAAAGAATTTCACAAGTTTATTGTCATAAGGACAGAAAACTGTTCAGTATTCTACTTATACACCATAATATATAACTTGTGCAATTTAATATTCTTTTTTTTTTATTTCAGGTATGGTTCCAAAACAGAAGAGCAAAATTTCGTAAACAGGAGAGACATGCCATTTACATAATGAAAGACAAGTCCATTAAAATGGATGGACGAAAGAATCCTGCAGCCGGCTCCAAATATCTAAGTCCATCTCTAAAGGGATCGCAAAATGCCCGTCAAATTAAATGCTTATACGATCAAATTTAGAATCCACTAATATCTATGTAAATATTAGTATACATTTTGATGAATACAATTATTTTGATATTATTTTTACTAACTATTTTGGAGCGAATTTGCGTTAAATAAATAAGATCTGTGTAACATCATTTCTCTTTTACTGGTAACCAAAAATCTTATCATCTGGTTCAACACTCTTTTGAAGGCTTAGCTGGTTTGGACCTGTGGGAAGAAAAACAAGAGGCTTTATGGGGGTTGAAAGGTTAATCACTATAAGTACCGAGAATGTCACCCCCCTCAAGAGAAAATTGTTATCCACTTATCGCGTTGGAAATTGATTAAATTGGTATTGAAGCGTATAATAGGTCAATCCTATGAAATATTTTTTTTCATGGATATACAACGGTATTTGAATTTCAAAGGTAAGAGTGCAGGGTAAAAACTTTTACGAAGATGACGAACCCGATATTTCAATGTAAGTATGCCCTATGGGTAAAGATATAAATATCTAAAATTGGGCTCACCAAATTTCTTTAGACAAGTCTCTTGAACAAATCAAGATCTGTTCATAAATTATGTGATATGTTTTGTTTCGTTACCATAATATAATATTTTGAAAATATATTCTTTATTTAAACAGTTTTTAAAAACTGTCAATGTTGTAACTATTTAACTCAGGTTTTACAGATTGAAATGAAAAATTCGAAAGACAGACATTTTATTTTCTAATTTGAAAAAGTAAATGTTTACCTAATCATATCAAAATATGTCTTGCGTTTTGAAATTTTGTATGTACATAATTTTGTATATTTTGTATAATATTGTATAAAAATAATTTTGAAATCTTCGAAACATGTACATTATTTAATGTAGAAATAGAAACCGAAATAAGTATTACTTATTTAACAAATATTAACAAACATAAAGAAATCTTTGTTGAAATTAAATAAAATAAATATTTTACTATATGCGGTTCGTTAGAGTGAACTCTATCGTTAACTGTTTTGAGTTAGTCCCTAAAGAAAAATATTTATAATATTTATTTATTTCGCTTTAACAATTTCAATTTCACCGTTTCCACAAGAATCGAACTATATTCATTAGTATACCCCTAATGTATTTAAAAATAAAAATACTGGCATGTGCGGTATTAGTTTGGACACGCGTTAGGGATTTTGTTGTACACCTCGCCAGCTGCATGTTATTTGTTAATCGGCCCGGTTATAAAACTTTATGAATTAAAACCAATATCTAACCATGTTGCGGTCGAGGATTTCCTGCGCATTTCTACCCAGAAGATTGGTGTCCTACTTCTCGGCTGAATTTAACAAGTTGGCAAACGAGGGTCCGGCAAAATTCGCCGCTAATACTAGTCATGCTGTAACGAATATAGATTTGGATCTGTTTGTCAATCCGGATAATCGTCCCATGGATCTGGTTGATCGTCTGCTAAAGCTCAGGTGTGTATAAATATCTTACAAGTTTTAACCCAACTGATGAGGATTTCCTGAATTCATGCAGGAAACAAAAGGAGGCCAGTTTGGTGCCTTTACTTCCCAGTGCCCTGGTCAAGCAATTACTGGACTCCACGAACCCCCAGGAGACGATATCGGTCCTACGTAATCCCACCCTGTACGGCCTGTTTCTAGACCACTTTTCCGGCTGCTTCCTACTGGACTTCCTTCTTCACAATGGCCACGCGGTGGAATCAGCTCAGCTGGCCACTATTCTCGTGGACAGAAGCTTATGCAACAACGAATTGGTCGAATCCCTGGCTCTACAGGCGTTTTGGTCCTTTGCCAAGGACTTCAAGCCCTTTGAGTCCTCTAAAATCGAACCTCCTGCCAAAAACGCTGAAGTGGTGAGATTAACTGCCGTCAAACTTATCTAAACAAAATTTTTATAGATTTGAAATAGCGCTTGACTGAATTAGCTTAGCTTTGTGTAAAAAACTTATTGTTAAAACTTATTTTCTAATTGAAACTCCAGAATATGCAACTGCTTTTTAAAAATAACTTAAGTTTAATAGATTAGAAATCCGCAGAAGTCCGGTTTTTTATGGATCCAAGAGATTAGATGTCAATCCAACTTAATAACCTGCAACATAAATTTGTTTTGTTAAAATTGTATTAGTTTATCAATTTTTTTTATCCTTTATTCCAAAACATATTATAAAACCTGTTTAACTGCAAATGCAAATATGTAATTACTTTCAGTTACCTAATACAACTTTTTATTTTAAAGGAAAAGGTTCGTGTCAAGTTCATTCGCAATTATACCGAAGATGCCAGCGAAAACACCGAGGAAAAGAAACTGGGTCGCGCCATGATTCGATTGGGTTCCGGAGAAGGGTCCTTGAAAGAGCTTAAGCAGAACATTGGCCTACTTGGCTATGTACTAAGCGGACAAGTAGCCGAGGCCTCCAGTTTTCTGGCCAAAAACAAAGCTGTTATTCACAAGGAAACTTTAACCACCGCCCAAACTATAGCTGAAAGCCTAAAATTGGAGGGAGCGGAAGAATTGCTGAACTCCCTACAAGAAGCCTCTGAGAAGAGTAGCAAATCCAATGCCATTCAAGAATTACTGGGGAAGAGTATTGAAGGCAGTGCTCAGAAGTTTGAGCCAAAGTTGTTGGCCGATTGCGCAGAGTCCTATCAAGAATGGGCCAAGAAGTTCGAGAGCGCAATTCAGTACCAACTGGAAGCCCAAAGTCTGGAGGAGCGTAAGGCTAGCATTCAGAAAACGCTCAGTGAACTGGAGGACAAGCGCCAGAATCTGTGGTTCTTCGAGAATAGGGACGACATCGACATTCAGATCTACAAGAAGAAGGTATACTATCCAAAGCGCTGGTTCGGCAAGAAGAAGAAGCCCAAGGCTGCGGACACCTTTTATGTGCCACCAAACATTACGCACAATTAACCCTTGACCCCCAATGGCCACAAACAAGTTAGATCCAATTGTTTTTAAGCTTTAATTAAACTACTGGAGAGTTAATCCAAATTCAAATGTTGTTTCTTTTCTCGAACGTTAAATTGTTTAAAATTACCATAACGTAACATTGAGGGTCACAGTTATATTCATTCCATCTCAGTTTACAACATTTTTTTTATACTTTTTCTTTGGAGTTTCCATAAATTTGCAATCTTAAAAGCTAATCGTCTGTCATTTGTGCATGGCTGAGGGCAGAGCAGTTTTTAAAACCCGCTGCCCGGGTGCTGAAGGGGATAGATTGATGGGCGAGGGCATGTCGTGCCGCTTGTCCTGTATGGTTAAGGGTAAGAACTGCTGCTGCTTCTTTTTCCTATTCATGTTCATGGGATGGGTGTTGTCGTTCTTGCCGAACAGAATGGTCAGGTGGACAGCACAGAAGATTCCCAGGCTCTGCGAGAGTTTAGTTTTTCATTAGTATCCATGGAATTGGACAAGAACTTTTTGGTTTTCTTACCTGGAAAATGGCTATGATGGCAGCTCCAAAGGCGGTGATCAGCAAGCGGTTCCTGATCTGCTCCGAGACAACGGCCAGGCATCCGCGTTTGTAGTGGGTATCACAAGCTGACTCGTAGGCGTGCTCCGGACGCGAGCAGCAGGACCAGGGCAGCGAAAGTCGGCGGTAATCAAGAGGTCCGTCCACACCACAGCATTGTAACTAAGGGGAAGGGTTTTTTATTAAGCCAAAAAAATACAAAAATGTAAGGATTACTCAGATTTTAAAGTTTATTTTAAATGTTATCTATCTTGAGTATGCAAAACCTGTCAGGGTATGGTGTCAATGTATAGAAGAGCTCTTAAATGCAAATGAAAATGTATTATCTATTTAAATGTATAATCTATTAAATCTATTTAAATGTATAATCTATTTACTCTTCAAAATATGTTTTTTTTGAAGCATCTATACGGAGCCTTGATATGTAAGCAATATAGGCTCACCTGCGATTGCATCCGATTCCACAAATGTAGGTTGTCCACCTTGGTGCGCGAAAACTTGTCCAAGAACTCAACAAAGGAGTCGTCGATGAAGATCTCTACGGAGGTGGGCAGATTCTCCCGCATGGCCAGCGACCAGCCGCAGATGATGAACTGAACACAGATGCAGGCGACCAAAAGGGCAGCAAACTGGGTGTGATTCCAGAGGAAATACGTTAATTATCACCCACAATTAATCTCTGTGATTTCGATTACCATTCCAAGGAGGCAGCGTTTCCGTTGATTGGTGGCCTGGCAGCCCATCCAGCAGAGGATGAAGGTGACGGGTCCCAGGCAAAGAAGGATTGCGGCCGGAGCCCACAGCTTGTTCTGCACAATTCCATAGTAGACCGAGTGTCCCCAGAGCAGGGATGTGCCCAAAAATATCTGCGCAGCTCCGGTTAGCTAAAAAGTAAACGAAATTTCGGGAGACTGCTGTTATCACAGGGCTTTTTTTCATCTCAAGGCCCCACATCCACAGTGTCCTTGGACTGGGGGCTTTAACTGCACTGTGTGTATTCGGGATGTACCATATATATAATATATGGGGTCTACTCCCTTTTGACGTCACATGCCAAGGAGCCTTATGTGCACGCATGTGTGTGTGAGTGGGCATACATATACATACTTAGGCGCAGCTTTAAGTAGCTCAAGGTCACTCCAAGTCGGGACTAAAAACGTGAGACTTTATCCTGTCAGCGATGTATGATTTATGTACGTAAAAGGATGTAGGGATGTCCTGGTGTAAAATTGCACTTGGGAATATGTATCAATAATGTTGTCTACATGGGTAAAAGTACATCACTTGACGTATGGATTTGACATAGTTTTATAAGTGAATAAATTAAAGTATTTAAATCAAAAGAAATCAAAGGGAATAAAAAGTAAATTGTATTTCTTTGTTAAAATGTTCATATTTTATTGACTTTGTATGAAAAATGGAAATTACTTTAAGACCACCACACACACACAAGCGTGGGCTTTTACATTTACCTTATGTAATTTGATAATTTGACAGACAATTATGCCCTCGTTTGGACCAAATACCAATGCAACTTACCGCTAGGAGAACCACATAACTGTAAACCAAATATTTAAAACATTTAATTTTCTTTGGCAGAGCCATCCTTTCACGTTATCCTTTATCCTTGCTGGCTATCTCTTTCCCACTCACAGTTAAACTACCGTTAGTAAACTGAATCTCTTGTGATTGTGTGCATATATGTTGCAGTTGTATGCGTGTTATGTTGATTTTCAATCTGGGAGTTCTTAGCTTCGCCCGATTTCTCAATTTTCTTCACTAAATCGCTCGCTTTTGGATGCTCGTCCCCATGCACCACATGTCGCGGCTTAACTCGCGAATTCCGACTTATCGGATGCAATTTTTAACTAAAAATAACAGTTAACGTTAACTCCGAGCGACTCGAAATCGTCCGCAGTCGAAAATACGCATTCAACGGTCTGACCAGTTGGCTCCTTGTTTTGTTATACTTCAGCAACCAGCAGTGCGAATATTATCTATAACCGTCGCCTCGGTTGCAATCATGTTTCGATGACAGCGCCAATTGGGCGCCAAACTTCGTTACTTTTTAAAGGTGTGGTTTGAAAAGCAAGTAAGTCGGAGTTCTTAGGCAGTGTTTGGTAGGTAACTCACTAAAATATCACCAAAAATAGAATATAAATCCTAATTTGTTGAAACATATATCATTTTAAGAATGATAACCCTTGGTTTTCGTTTTTAGTATCAACATTTAATAATAGTGCTGTCAAAATTCAGTTTGCATTTATAGCATATGTTAATGAATACAAATTTTAAACTGGCACATTTTCTTGATTAAGCTTTAACTTAAGATGAAAAGAGGCAAACAATTAAGATACATACTTTAATGTTTACATATACTTTTGATTATTGTTAATTATGCAACTGGGCCTGCCAACTCATTTGTTTAATGAAATACCACAGCACAAAAAAAATACTACTAACGGTTTTCAAAGTCGCCAATACTAAATTAAGCTTTGAATGAGTCGAACTATATGTACTCATATTCATCCGTGAACCGTTCGAATCAAGAAATTCTCTTATAATTATTAATTAATAGCTTTATTTGACAACTATATATTAACCAAAAAAACTTACCATTCAGAAAAATATCCATATTCCCTTATTAAAATTTACACAAAACACAGCATCGGTTTAACATAAAATATATTTCTAAAATTGAAAGAGTATAAACAAAACGGAAATGCTTTTCTGATTTTATTATGAGCTTGCGAAATTATACTGTACACTTTACACACTTTAATTGGCGATTTTAGGAGGGAATATGTAAAATCTTAACATGAAAGAGTGTATCAAAACTATAAAAATTTCTAGGTTTAGGTTTAGGTAATAAAGTTCATGTAAGACGGGTTGGAAATACAATAGAAATTAAAAATACCTTGCGTATAAAAATATGCTTAAAAAATAAGTGCTCCACTGTGAATGGACCAGCCGCTTATAAAAGAATTGGGGGTCGTAGTGGGAGTGGTAGTGGGTGCATTTGCAGGGGTTTGGGATTGGATGTCGAATAAAACTTAAATGAGAAAACAACGTGAGTGGCCTCCGGCGTGCGCATTGGAAAGGATCAATAGTCGAGGATCATGCGGATTCGAATGTGGAGCTCCAGACCGTTGGCGTTGGGTGAAATATGATCGAGCAGAATGTGTTGCGTTGGTAAACTTACGATTTAAATGAACATTTTACATATTTATACAATAGGCAATTAAATCTGCTACTGTTACCGTACGATTGTATTTCATATATTTAAAATTCAGGTCTCTTTGCAGTTGTCCGTCCGGCGGATCTATCGGACAGATGGGATACTCGGTTTTCGAAGCCCGCCGGATACTATTCGCGCAGATTCTTTGTCAGCAGCAGGTTGTTGTGGTGGCCGGACAGGTGGCGAACGAGCTCCTGGACCGATTCGAAGCACATGGAGCAGAAGCAGCAGCTGTATCGGTTCTCCGTGTCCGCCCCATTGGTGGTGGTGATTACGTTCCGGTGGACGGAGCACAGGTGCTTCAACAGGTGGGCCTTCTGCTTAAACATTGCCACACAGAGACGGCAGGCGAACGGCTTCTCGCCGGTGTGGACGCGCAGATGGGTCTTGAGGTTCCAGGACATGCCGAACTGCTTGCCGCAGTACTCACATCGATACTCCCGTACCGAGGAGGCGTGCGTGTTGCTGCCGGCCATATTCGATCCAGATCCCGAGGCAGACCCACTGCGCCCCTCTGGATGGTCTAGATTCAGGCTAATGTGCGACAGACTAGAAAGTCGCGACTGCAGATTGGGCATTGCGGACATGGCTGCGTTCTGGTTGGACTGCCATTGGTACACGAACTGGGGCCCTAGGTGCATCGGCATCTCGGGACTCTGGGCTCGATTTCGCTGCGCTTCAAGCAGATGCTTTCTGTCCGGCGTCAAGGTGTCCCCGTTGAGGGCTCCGTCCTCCAGGTGCGCCAGCATATTCTTTTCCGATCCAAAGCCTGAGATGGGCGACGTCGTCGACTTGGCCAGGCGCAGTTCCTCTAGCAGACTGTGTGGGTACGAGGTGAACGGCTGGTTGTCGCACTGCGTGTTATGAAATCCCGGTCGCCGTTTCCTGTGAGGCGTGACCACATAGTTCTCCGGCGAGCTGTTGATATCTGATCCATCCGACAGCGGCTTCATCACATCCTTGTGCGAATCAAAGAACAGACCCTTGCGTTTCGTGCTCTCGCTCGCCGTCACCGCTAGGTCGATGCCGCTATGGTCTGATCCGGATCCCAGAGCTCTGCTCGCCGAGTTCTCGCTCTTTGTCCGAAGGTCGAGTGAAAGGTTGACGGGATTTATAGCTGAACTACTGTTGTTGTTATTATTATTATTGTTGTTGTTGTGGTGGTGGTGGTGTTGCTGCTGGTGGTTGTTGCTGCTACTGCTGATGTTGCTGTTGCTGCCGCTGGTTCCGCTAGGCGGGGCATTCGAGAGATTTACTATTTCATCCGTGTCTTTGTCGCTTTTGTTGTCCTTGTGGGTGCAGTCGTCCTCGTCCTCCTCCTTGTTGTGGCCGCCGGCACTCCGCTCGCATTCGGGCGCACTCTCGCAATTATCGCCGGAGTTGAACGCGGATGAGAAATCGGCCGCATTGCGCGACTCATCCACGCTGTCTACCTCGTATTTAAGCGTCTGATCCGGTTCCAGATTTTGCGGGCTGGTGTACTGCTGTTTGCGCCGGTCCGTTCGATGGTCCCGATGGCTGCCGCACTTGCTGCTCAGATAGGCGGAATCGGTGGTCTTCCAACTGTCCGACTTAATCTGCAGCAGCAACAGCAGGTCGTGCAGGTAGTTCACGTCCCGCGACGTTATGCACGTCTGTCCGGAGTACAGGAAGTCAAGCAGGAACTTGAAGTAGGTGGCATTTACGTCGGGAAAGTATACGGTTGTAGAGCAGTCGCTCAAGTGGGTATCCTCAAGCAGGTTCCTAAGGAATACAGAAAGTTTTAAATGGACGCAAAGGCTTTGATTTGAAGGGATTACCTTATCAGCGGACTGGCGGCCGCCAGGACCAGCTTGTGGGCGTGCAGCTTCACTTTGTTCTCGCAGACGATGGTCAGGTCCGCCGGGTGCTCTCCTCTAAAGGCTGCTCCGATTTCTTTGAGTATGCACTCGCCATGCTTGCTGTATTGCAACATCAACATTCTTTGAAACTGCAAGTGGAAAAGCAAATATGTCGGGGAACTTTAAATTTCTGCTATTTCTTTGGCCCAGATCATTGGTGTCAAGTTGCCGAGAGTCCCACATAAACCACAGTATAAATTCCCCAATTTCCTATTTTTCAACATTCTACAATGTACAAAAAAAGTTTCTTTAAATATTAACAATATACATATATAATAAAAATATGAGATAATTTGTAT
The DNA here is from genome assembly GCA_018153365.1 of Drosophila fuyamai. Classification (NCBI taxonomy): domain Eukaryota; kingdom Metazoa; phylum Arthropoda; class Insecta; order Diptera; family Drosophilidae; genus Drosophila; species Drosophila fuyamai. The sequence goes on from JAECXW010000758.1 coordinate 6,478,248, forward strand.
AAAGCGGTAGCAATTTACTATGATCTTTGAAATCACTCTTTATATTGGGCAGATGTTTTTACACTGAAATATTTTGAATATATTTTGAATTTCAATGAAAAATATCAATAAAAGGGAAAGTTTAAGATAGCCTCTTTTTAAACAATATTCCAAAAACTATCTTAGAAAAATATAAATATTCTTCACATTTCAGTTTCGAGTTTAATCCTTCTTTTGTATTCAGGGAAAAAAGTATCTATATAACTAACAAATAATGGAAGTTCAAAGTTATGAGCGTTTAAAATCCAACATACGGAACAGTTCAGGTTATAGAAGTTGAACTCTATAACTTAAGTATATGGCTATTTACGAATGCATGTGGAGCATGTGGTAAAAGTGAAGCCAGTGAAATAGAAAGTTTTGGAATGGGAAGTGTCTGCATCTGAGTCTGTTACTTTGCTTTGGTATTACACAATCCGCCTTTCACCGAAAGTGTCGTCCTCTCTCTTTCTCTCTGGCTTTCCAGCGATTGTGTCATACATGCACACAGTTGAACAACGCTTTTTGTTAGAAAAAGGATCATGGAAAGATTCGAAAGTGCTTTCCATAACGGTTTAAATGTGACACATTCATTACTGGAATTTCAGCATACGAGTGTGTATGTGTGCTGGCATTAACAAACTTCCCATAAAGCAATAGTAAATGTTTACTAATCAGGTTTTTAGGTTTTTCTGTACTTGGTGTTTTTGTAATACTGCAACCCACAATCGTCATGTGTGTGCGAGAGTGTGTGTGCCTTGTTGGAAAAGATGAAAGCTTCACTTCATGGAGCTCCGCTATGTTTTTCTTGTTGCTGGTGTTGCCTCCAAAAAAGCTTTCCCGCTGTGATGTATTTTGTTGTTATTGTTGTTATTTTTATGCGATGAAATTGTTACACTGAAATTCGCTGGCCTGTGCAATTGTATCGGTGTAAGATCTGCACTAGTGTGTCTGTACACAGCAAAAAAATGATAAGATATCATGAATAATGTAATATTTTTTTAAACTTAATTTAATGGCTGATTCCAAATTTAAAAATTTTATAAGTCAAAAAAGCGTTTTCTAACATTTACATTTTTTTAGGGTTATTACGTTTAAAACTTAAAATATTTATCCCATTAGGACTTCATTTCATTAGGACTTCAAAAATTAACTCAACAAGACTGGGAAAATGATCATATTGATGGCCATAAAGTTTTTTTCCATAATTTATACAGTTCATAGTTTATCCCTTGTTTTCTCTTAAATAATTTTTCCAGACAGAAAATATTTTTCTTATTTAGCAGCAAGTTTTGAAGTACAAAATTACTCCATTTAAATAAGTTTTATTTGATTGCCATGCTGTAATAATACAAACCCTTGACAGAAAGAAAGCTTAAGAATAAAATGTAAAGATATCGAAACAAATGTTTAATACCATTAAGTTTCTTAATTCTTTTTGTGTATCCAATTGTATCGATGTAAGGTCTGTTTGCGGGCATGTGTGCGTGTAGTGCAGTGTGGCTTTTGCAAGTGTAGGTTTATTGGGGGGCCACCATTATTGTATTGTGCAAGAGCATGGCTTGTAAGCTCTTTTTCGATACGCCTGTGTGCGTGAGTGTCTGCATGGCCCCACAAAAAATAATAAACCAAAAAGCGAAGCTAAAGTTCAGCAGCAGCAGATCTCAAACGAAAAAAACTTCAGAAAGATAGTCTTGCTTTTTGTTACGCTCTGCTGCGTCCCCCATCTCCCCCCTTTTGCTCCACCACTCCTTTTTGCTTGGAGACGAAACGAAACGTTCACTTTCAATAAAACTTGAATGACTGGCTTGGCGGAGAGCAAGAGAATGGAAATGGGAATGTTGTATTTTTCATGGGAATGGGAAGCGAAAGCTGAACATGGATCGTTTTTTTTTGCGCTGGAGTGAGGAAGAGGGGGCGTGAGAGGGAAACTGGTGTGTTCATTCTAACGCTATATAAATTCCAAAACGGAATCGAAAGATCAATTATATACATATGTGTTGTATGGATATATGGTTAATTTATGCTTCCACGAATCAGGGCCATTCACTTTCTACAAGTTTTTCACGGGGATTTCGCAATCGGTTGCGAACGAAGCATGACTAAAGATCATTACGACATTTAAGACAATCAAAAGGTGAAAGTTCATGGCAATATTTCCTTAAATTGGGTCCAAGTCCATGAAGGGATATATTTCTCAACATTTCTCCTCTCTTCGCGAAACACACACACACTTGCAAACTGGAAATGAAGAATGAAAGGGACAAAGCAGACGAAGACGATCGAGAGAAGTGAGACAAAACAAAACGCGCTAACTCACAATGCGCGCATAAAATCACCTTTCACAAAAAGCTTTTCTCTCTATGCTTGTGTTACTGTATGTCTGTATGTCTAAAGAAAAGATCGGGGTATAAAGCTAAACAAATCAGACATACTGACATACAGACAGAGAACGCAATCGCTTGTATGTTTCCACACTTTCCGATTTTTGTCGTCGTCACCGTTCCCATGTAATGTAAATGTAAATGTTGTTTTACAATTACTCTTTCCCTTTGCATATATTAGTTTGGCTTGCATGTGTGCAGATTGCGTGAGTGTTTACGAATATAAAGCACATGTGTCTATTTCCAAGTAGAAGAGAACGGGAACGGGAACTGGAAGTGGAACTGAAACTGGACGGATCCAAACCGATCGAAGGCCTCAAAAGAGAAAGCTACGGGGGTTTTGAAAGTATTATAAGCTCGTAAAAGGTAAAAAGTTAAAAAGGGAGCGGGCAACGACAAACTTGTTTTCCTCCCTCTCTGTCGCGCTCTCACATTCTCTACCTCTCTCTTTCTCGCCCGCTCTTTCCCCTTTCACGAAAGCTCTCTTGCCAAAGAAGCGAGGGAAAATGGCAAAGAGTCGCAAAGAGCCGCCGTTGTACTTGTTGTAAATGCTACACTCGTAAAAGTGACCCAAATTTGAATTACATAACTCCATAAGCTGGGCGATACGGAGAAAGATAGGAAATAGGTTTGGTTGGTGTTTATATTGTTTTTCTATCTTAGATTTGCGTGTTAGAATATGCCCAACTCAGGGAAATCAAAGCTTTCCCATAGCATGTAACATACAAAGGCACACATTTTAGTGCAACGTTGAAGGACAGGGGAGTTGAATATGTGGGTTAGAGGTGGTTTCCCTCCCCCTTATTTCAGAGAACTTCTTGATAAATTACTAAATATATGATACACTTCTTATACTTCTACTTAAACACCTTGTAAGAAAAACCCCTCTTACTGGAAAACCTACGCCAATGGCCCTGCTAACAGCATATTTTGTAACATCTGCGCGATCGCCCTGTAACTGTGTATGTATGCCTGTGTGTTTGTATGTTGCGGTGTGCTTTTTTCACCTTCACTCTTATTGGAAAGCAGTTAAGTTAGTCGGTTACGTGCGTGTATGCGTACGCTAATGTGTGTCTTCAAATTTCATGACATGCATACTCACACACAGAGAGTATTACGCAGACAAAAGCACGCGATGAAGGTCACTAAGCCTTTCTTGTCTCCAGTTGTTGTTGTTTTAGTTGTACTGCTAATGATGTTCATGACGACGAAGATTGGATCGCCACGAACCGAAGCTTCGCCGCAAGTTTTGGATACGATACGATACGATCCAAACCGAGCTTGGAATGTTTTCAGTTTTCTGTTTTCTGTTTTCTCTACCACTATTAAGTTAGTTTCTGACCTTGGCTGCTTTGTGTGCTTAGGTGCACAAAGAGCCCCATACACGTACAACAAAAAGACCCAAAACCCCAACTTTTTATCTGCATGTTTTCGTGTCTATGCGATGTTGCAATGCTAAATCTCGTTGGACTGAGAAACCTCGGAAATGGAAAGGGAAAAGCTTACTTACCTCTTTCATTAAGTTGGTTGTTCAGCAGTTAGTTACTCCCAGGACGAATTTAGTCATTCACTTTCTCACTTTCTGTTCTGATTGCTTATTCCCAGCGATCGGCTATGTGCATACTGCTCACAGACAACTTTCGATTTCATTGATCATGTTTTGTTTGGGTAAATCCTTTTGTTTATGTGTTTGTTTTATGCCAATTTTCACAGGAGTGGATTTATAAATTTCTCTTTGGCTTTTCCTGCTGCTTCTTCTTCTGCGACGCAACGCAAGAAATATCCACCAACACTGAGACACCGAAATCCACACAATACAATACCAATGCACACGGACACACTCACAAAAGTTCACTACATCAGCACAACTACAACAGCAACATTAACTTTAACTAGGTTGAAGTTTTGTTTTTTTCTTTTTGTTTTATTGCGAAATAAAAAACTTGATTGGTAAAACTTTTTCTGGCGCGAGCGCGACTGCGAGTGTGAGTGGGAGATCCGATCTCTTGTCTTGCCTCTCTTTCGATTTTCGATTTGCTTCCACTTTCAGTTTGCGCGCGCGCACGTCCGTTCACTCGGACAGTTTTTTTTGACTGTGCGGTCTTTTCGCTTCCCGAGAGATCGCGTCGCTGCTCGCCTCTGCCGCCCGAACTGCGAGCGTAGAGAAAGAGAGAGAGAGCCATCAGTTCTGCCGCCACGGACTTTTCCCGCCAAAAATTAAGCTTTCACCAAAAACTATCTATTAAAAAAAACTATTTAGAAAACATTTCCTGTGCATGTCTTGAATTATGATTTATTATTAAGACATAATAATATTATTATTAAGTTAGAGCTTTTACCAGGGAATTTAAATTTAAATTCATTCCAGTGTGCCATACGTGTTTGTTGTAAATCTAGAAGTTTTAAGTTAATTCCAATGTTTAATTTGCTTGCGAATTAAAAACTTAATATTTCATATATCTTCCCACACAATATAAGACGTACATTATTTTACATGCAAAAGTTCGAAAATATCCTGCCAAAACTCAAACTTTCATTAAAAGTAATAATAACACGCTACACTATTTTGTTCTATCTTGAAGTCTTTTTTTTATAACCATAACAATAAAGTACAGAAAATTTTCCATATTTTGTGCTAATTAAAAACTTTATCAAATCTTTATAAGCTCATAAAAAATAAAAATAATTTTAGGTCAATATTTTAGAAAAATCGTTCAAATAAAACTTATACCATTTTCTAAAAGAAAAGGTGCCACATGGCTTTGGCATTCCGGAAGATTTCACCTTGATCACCAATAAGTTGCGACCCGCTCATTATTTTTCTTCCTTTGTGAGCCCTTAACGATCGCTCATTTGAAATGCACACGCCGCCTACATTTGCATCTACCCTTTACTATCCCATTTTAGAGAACAATCACATTCGTCCTTGAACCTAATTTCTTCCGTTGGCAATGAAGGCACTCACTGAAACTAATTTGTATGCAAATCATTAGATAAAAAAGTAATAAAGACCATAAATGAATTTTTTTTTAGTTTCTGTTTTAATATTACATTTATTAACTGCGCTGAATACATTCATTTATAATAAACAGAACAAAAATTTAACGTAATCCTTTTTTCGTCCATTTGCATACAAATCCTTCTCTGTTACATTTTCAAGGACATGGCTAATGGTTTTCTTTTATGGGAAAGGGTATATGTAAAATTCGTAGGTGACGAATGGGCGGACAGTTGGACATCGTAAACAGCACATTTAATAGGATAATCGAGACGCAGTGAGGGTCAAGGTCATTGGAGAAATCTATCCCTTTATTGGTCTTTCTAGATTCTTTTGCATATATTTGAATAGGCGTAAGTTAACATTTTCTGGTTCAAAATGTGTTAATGTTTTTGTTTATTGATTATATTTTAAAAAATTACAACAAAATCCAATTCCATTCAACATTAATATGTACGAAGAGTTATTTCATTATTATAATTGCATAGTAATTTTATCATAAGATAAATATAATGTTTTATAAATTATGAAAAATAAAACAAAATCGTTAAGGTAAGACATTTAATTATAAAAAGGGAACTATAAGTTTTTTAATATAAGTGTTAAAAACGGCACTGCGAGAATCCCAAATAAACAACAAATCCTCCAATAAAAGGGTATTCAAACTTCGTAAGCTTTTTTGTTACTAAGCTTTCGATAGTCTTACCCATTGAAATCGATAAGAAACGCGATCCGGCATCCATCTCTATCAACCAAACAGCTGCAGTCGCAACATCGAGAAACGAGAGAAGTAATCCGGAAAACTTTCGCAAAATGAGCCTACAAAATGTCTGCCGCAAGGGCAATGCCTTTAATCTGTTGAACGTCTCCAGAAAAAGTAAGTTCCCAACTTTTTAATAAAGTAATCCTGATGAAAACTAAGGCGCCACTAGTTGGACTTTGCCTCTGAATCTTCATAACGTTTTATGGCAGCCGCCGATTGAATATGAAAAGGCCAAAGTCCAAACTTGAAATTCGCAGTGACGTCTAATAGGTGAAAGATAATGGGACAGTACATCATGATTAAAAATAAAATAAAATTAGAAAGCGGTTTGGGATAATCCTTATCTTACGCTTTTATTACAGTTCAATGCCGCACTTTGTCGGCCGCTGTGGCAAATCCACAACCCAAGCAGAAAAACAGCCAGAATATAGTTTTGGTAGATGGAGTTCGTACACCCTTTCTGACCTCCGGAACCTCTTATTCCAAGCTGATGCCCCACGAACTTGCTAGGCACTCGCTCTTGTAAGTTTTTACTTCGTAAGCCATTTAAATTTCAAGAGTTTTATAAGCTTATTCCAATCAACAGGTCGCTGCTTCAAAAAAATAGTTTGGACAAGGAGCTTATTGACTATATTGTGTATGGCAGCGTAATACAGGAGGTAAAGACATCCAATATAGCCAGGGAAGCCGCTCTGGCAGCTGGTTTCAGCAACAAGACACCCGCCCACACTGTCACCATGGCCTGCATCAGTTCCAATGCGGTAATACCATCCATATATGTTCCCGAATATATGATTCTATAGCCAAAATATTGCAGGCCATCACAACGGGCATGGGTCTGATTGCCACCAATACCTACGATGTAATAGTGGCCGGCGGCGTGGAGTTCATGTCCGATGTGCCCATCCGACACTCCCGCAAGATGCGGTCTTTGCTCTTAAAGGCAAACAAGGCAAAGACTCTGGGTCAGCGATTGGCTCTGCTGTCCACCTTTAGACCAGACTTTTTGGCTCCCGAGCTGCCCGCCGTGGCGGAGTTCTCTTCCGGCGAGACCATGGGTCACTCGGCAGACCGCCTTGCCTCCGCTTTCAACGTTTCTCGCAGCGAACAAGATGAATACGCTCTGCGTTCCCACACGCTGGCCAAGGAGGCCCAGGAGAAGGGCTACTTTACCGATCTGGTCCCCTTTAAGGTGTCTGGAGTGGATCAGATAGTGGACAAGGACAACGGCATCCGCGTGTCCAGCCCCGAGAGTCTGGCCAAGCTGAGGCCCGCGTTTGTAAAGCCTTACGGTACAGTAACGGCGGCCAACGCCTCTTTTCTTACGGATGGCGCCTCTGCCTGCCTGATCATGACCGAGGAGAAGGCCAAGCAGCTGGGCCTGAAGCCCAAGGCCTATCTGCGGGATTTCCTGTACGTCTCGCAGGATCCTGTCAACCAATTGCTGTTGGGACCTGCCTATGGAATTCCCAAGCTGCTCAAGAAATCTGGACTGACCCTGAAGGACATTGACTCCTGGGAGATTCACGAGGCCTTTGCCGGCCAAATCGTGGCCAATCTGAAGGCCCTAGACTCTGAATGGTTCTGCAAGACTTACTTGGGCCTGAACGAGAAGGTCGGCAGTCCCGATCTTTCCAAGTGGAACAACTGGGGAGGTTCCCTGTCCATTGGTCATCCGTTTGCCGCCACCGGTGTCCGCCTCTGCATGCATACGGCCAACCGTCTGGTTCGCGAGGATGGCAAACTGGGAGTGGTCGCCGCCTGTGCCGCCGGCGGGCAGGGCGTGGCCATGCTTATCGAGCGCTATCCGGGCGCCACAGCCGACTGAAATTGCAATGAAATCGACAAGGAAAAGGAGCGCAGTGTGACTGTGAAATTGCCTAGCTTTTATAAACTTTACAACTATGTCTATATGAATAAAGAAATCTGAATTTTACAAAACAGTTTAATTTCTAACAAAGCACCAGCCTGTCAAACAAGCTTTGGATGTAGCTTAGTAATCCTATTCGGTCTCATAGAGCTCCTTCCTCCGCAGCTTCGCTTGCAGGACGTCGTTCTCGTTGTAGGTGAGGTGCAATGGAGGTATCAGAGCGCAGGCCACCATTCGGTTTTCGGCATTCAGGAAGTTAAATGTGGCACAGGCCTTGAAAAAGTTGCTTTTAATACGGTTATTTTAAGAGAGCAGTAGTATTTACCTGCTCTGTGCGAAGGACCTCAACGTTGATCTTGTACTTCTTCATAAATTCTATGATCCTTTTGGAAAGCGCTGGTGGCGGAGCTTGGTCGCCAATCCCAATAATTAGGACGTCAATTTTTGGTTCTAGAGTGGGAAAAAGGCTGAGACTGTCCTCGTTGATGTCCTCAAAGCTGTTTACGTTCCAGGACAGAACCGATCTGAAAAGAAGGAGGTTTAGAGTGAGAAACAAGTTTTAAGGATTGAAAAATTTGAATTAGAAAATTTCATTAAAGTTTTTTTTTATATTATTAATGAGGAAATATTGATATTTTTATGAAGAACCATTTTGTAAGTTTTTATAATGAATCTATAATTATTTTAACTTGGAATCCCTATGACAACTCTAATTTCAAAAAGTAAATCGTTCTTTAAACAGGGGACAAAAGTAGATGAATTATACAATTTTGAAGAATACAGTTATAATTTGAATTAGTCTTATTAATCAGTACTATTCGTTTTCAATATGTTATAAAGAAATTTTGAATGATAATTATCATTTGTTCTTAAATATGTGAATAGAGCTAAATTAGAATAATTTGAAAGTGCAGGAATTGGAAAATTTAATCTCAAAATGCCAGAGCATAAACCACATGCATTTGTTTACATAATTATGCCACCTATTGCAATCTCCACCACAAACCTGGGAAAAACGGAAATAGGTCCAATAAGGACCATGTCGTTGTTCAGCCTGAATCCGTACTGGCTGTACCCGGTGACCATGAGTCCCAGATCCGTTTCGGTGTTAAAAATAGTGACTTTTGTTTTCCCATCGTGGTCGTAGGCTTTGCTGAAGTTTACTGGATTTGCGTGAAACGGGCGACACATAGTGCTCCTGGGCAACAAGACGCTGCGGCTTTGCCGACCCACGGCCCTTAGGGTCCTCGCAATCATGGTCTTGTCTTATAAAAGTAATTAATAGCTATTACAACAATTTAAAACTAACAAAATAGACTGAAATTGAAAAGTTTATCAGATCAGCGTGACCGGTCTTGTGGAATTTGGGTATCCTGAACAGTTATCGATATTTAGCCACACATACTTATGCTAACGATAGTTCGTGACGCATTGGTCACACTGGTCAGCTATTAATTTACGAAATTTACGAACAATTAACATAAACTTTTACATTTATCTGTGTGTTTTAATAATAACTATATATTTATGTGCTATTGTTGATTACGTATAAGTACCACAGTGTCTGAAGGTGGAAACTACAACCAGTTGCATGAAATTCCACAAATGAGAGTGATAAACACTAGAATGTTTTGATACAGTGTATATTCGTGTGAAATGATTCAGCAAGGCGGTAAGTATAGCCGATAAACTGCAATTGCCTAAGATATATAGGCTCGATCGGCTATTTGGTGCTTATAAATGGGTGATAATACCATATGCCCACCTATCTTTCGGCCCCATACACACACACACGCGCGTAAGGCAGGTGTATGTATGTATGATTGATTGATGCGTGCACGCATACACTTGCAACCAAATTAGAAGCCCCGTTAATCGTCATTGGCAGTTAAAAGGTTACTAATAGCAAGTTTAATTCTTAGTGCCTTGCTAAAAGCTTCCGCAAATACCTGCAGATAGCACGGTTGTAGATAGTATGCGGGTGGGGTGATTTCTTGCTGTGTATGTATGCCCACAAGTGGGGGGATTTAGTCATTCAACAGACCCTACCATATTGATATGTTTTCCCTATTTCGTCATTCGTAATTGCTCCCTTAAGGAATTTAGTTTTAAACACTATCTTAAAGAGTCACCATGATGGGCTAGTTTTAAAATTATGCAATTCTGAAAATCAGAGAATTCTCCTGCGACTATTCGGGTTTTTAGGAGTATTATAAAAATATTTATACCTATTTTTTAGAACTCACTTCATAAAATATCTTCATAAATACTTCTTCTTCCCTCTATTGGACAAATAATTGTTTCCAATTATATATCTTGCTAATTATTCCATATATAGTATAGGTATAGTAATTCAATTACCATACTGAATTGTTTTTTCTCATTCCTTTTTTCAGTCGCTCCCTGAAATCACCTCGATAAGAATTTAGAGTTAAACACTACCTCAAAGTGTCACCATGATCGGGCCCAGTTCGCAGATCAGCAAGATTTTGCTCACCCTACTGTTTCTGCTGATCATATTTTACGTTTTCATGGACGTGGAGCTCTACCTGCGCATCCACAACTATGCCATCGAGCGAAACTACCACACGAATGTCTCCCTGCCCATTTCCGCCGGAGGACAGTCCACCTCGGAGACCGGATCGGGCGGCAGCAGTACGAAACTCCCCACCGCCGCCGACAGGCAGCCGTCCTACGAGGACCACACCTGGATATCCTGTGATATAAACCCGCTCTGCCATGTCACCGTGAAGGCAATCCTACTGGACCACACCAACCACTATCTGTTCGCCCCGCTGGCCACCATGTTCGACAACGTGATCGGCTTCTCGCGCTCCGCCTTCATCACGCCCAACATGATATCGTTTTTCCACGTGGGAGTGGCCTGTCTAGCGGGCAAACTGGTGGCCTCGGATAGCCTCGGTTACCGGCGATTGGGTGTGCTGCTCTTCCAGATCCGCACCTTCCTGGACGACCTGGATGGGCATGTAGCGCGCGTAAGGAAGCACATACGTGGAGAGCGCTCGGAGATCGGCACATCCGGCTACTACGTGGATGGACTGTGCGACGGATTGGGGTGCATTGCCCTGCTGCTGGGCATATTCTTTTACCTGAAGAACAACCCACCAAGAAGGGGCTACTCCATCATACCCATGAGCGACTCCAAGGTTCCGGAGCCCACGACGATGATACCGAAGATGAAGGCCACGACGAGGAAGGTGGCCAAGAACGTGATCAGCTTTACGGGCCAACTGCTGTTGAGTTCTACGGCGTGGAATCGCTACATAGCTGTATACCAGAACATGCTAGAGCGAGAGGATGTGAGCGGCAGTCAGTCACATTGCCAGGACTACGTCTTTAAGTCAAACTGGTTTTTCTGCGTGGCCTGGATGTGGCGCATCGTTAATGTCCATGCCCTGCTCCACTGCGTCCTGCTGAGCATCTTCTGCGACAAACTGTGGGACTTTTTGCGCGCGATCCGCTATAGCGGTTACATTATCCTGTTAGTTGCTATCTGTTTAACTGAAATGCACATTCTGGAGGCCCAGAACTACATTTTCAACTCCACGGCGTGCAGTAATATTTCACTGTGATTTTATTAATATTACGAGAAAATACAATAATATTTGTGTAGTGCAAATCAACGATGCCTTTTTTTAATGTGTATAATAATGTATCATAATTGTTAGACTGCTCACGTTAAAGTCGGCACCACCAATCACTAATATTTCGAAACAAACTAATGCATTTTGTCATTCAATCGCGGTCCGCAAGAGCAACAGAAAATCCTTCAGCTGTAAATAATAAATGTTATTGATTAATAAAATCTTGTCGTTTTAATAAACATACATTTGTGGTGGGCTTATACTTTACCTTGGCGTTTTGCTAAAATAAAATAATAAATTCTTAATGCAGTGCTGCCAATTGAGATGGTATGTCGTGCTTGGCAGCACTGCTTGTGCTTGGCAGCACTGTTCGTGTAGTATTGTAGCGATCACTCGTAACAGTAAACAGAATAATAAAGCATTACTCAAAAATATAAACTTTAAAATACTAACACGATAAAATTAGATAGAACATTATGAAATTACTATAAATATTTTCAGAGAAAATGTATCACCTTGCACAGTGTTAATATTTATATTTGAGAAATTAATGTATATGCACGAATTGACTTTTATAATTTGTAGAACCTATGATAATGGTCTTATGTGTTTTCTGTTCATATTTTTATACCCTTGCAGAGAGTATTATAATTTTGGTCAAAAGTGTGCAACTCAATGAAGGAGACATCTCCGACCCTATAAAGTATATATATTCTTAATCAGGATCACCTCCTGAGTTGATATAAGCATGTCCGTCTGTCAGTCTGTCCGTCTGTCCGTCTGTCAGTCTGTCAGTCCGTCTGTCTGTTTCTACGCGAACTAGTCTCTCAGTTTAAAAGATAACGAATTGAAACTTTGCACACACCCTTCTTTCCGTTGCACGCAGTATATAAGTCAGAACGGCCGGGATCGGGCGACTATATCCTATAGCTGCCATATAAGTGACTGATTTGTAAAGTTAGGACGTTGTGATTTTCTATGGGTTTTATATTAATCCGACCTACCAAATTTCATAAGGATCGGCCGACTATATCCTATAGCTGCCATATAACTGAACGATTGGAATTGCCATAACTTTGGTGTTTTTAAAGTTAGGAAGTTGTTGCATTTCAAGTTGGAACCGGCCGGAATAGATCGAGATCGAGGGCAAAGGCCTATCGATAAAAGTTGGTGGGTGGCAACCCCTAATGAAGTGGCGCCCCCTTCTGCTCATGCCCTTGGCTATCTAGCTATTTAAACTGGCCCGGTTCGCTCTGGGTATGGCTAGGATGGCCTTGGATTCGTCCAATGACCCACTTTTGGGAGAGGAAAAGGGAACATGGCGTGATGAGCATGACATTGCGTAGGTTAGGGATAGGGTTTAGTTGCTGCCAGACATCGAAGCCAGGTCGACGGGATTTTTGAGATTTCTTAGCTTAGAATAGCCAAGAAAAAGTAAGAGTGCGAGTAGTGCGAGTGAAGTAGGAAATTAAGAAAAGTTTATTTATTTTAGGTCCACCGGGGACCCTAGTACATAGGGCCCCGGCAGTATTTCTGTGATTTTCTCCGGTTTTTCCATAATTTTCTCTGAGGAAGGGCAGCAGCCCTCGTGGTAGTGCTCAGCAGCAACAGGCACTGGCGGCAGCGACAGCCATCGGCAGCAGCAACAGCCACTGGCGGCAGCGACAGCCTTCGGCGGCAGCAACAGCCACCGGCAGTAGCGACAGCCACCGGCAGCAGCGACAGCCATCGACAGCAGCGACAGCCATCGGCAGCAGCAACGGCCACCGGCGGCAGCAACAGCCACCGGCAGCAGCAACAGCCACCACCACCAACCTGCACACAACTGCAAGAATTCTACATTACCTCGGTGAGTCCGTTCCGGGCACGTAGAACCCAAGTCACACAACGTCTCGAACACGACGCGACTCCCATACCACGCAGCATTTCCGACGTCCCGGTCTGCAGTGGCCGAGGCAGGGCGTGATACCGGTTTCCGGACCGCCCTTTATAGGGGTCCCAAGTCGTCCTTCGGCGACCCGCAGCCGGCTTACTCGCCGCGCCCGTTTCTAATTAGATTTTAAGATTAAATTTTGTATTTGTAAATTTGCGTACTCACCTCGTCCGTTTCTGCACGCCTTCGTGATTCCGCGAGCTTGAGTCTGGCCTTGCGCTAACTCGGGGTCTGAAATTGCGAAAACGGGCTTAGCAGAATTTATTTATTTATTTATTTATATTTACCTGTCCCTTTTGTGTCCTCTTGGAGCTCCAGCAGGGTGATTAGGAGAGAAAAGAGGTGTTTGTTCCATGACAGCCACTTGGCTTAAAAATTTTCTGCGGGGCCAAATTTCCAATTTTAAGAAGGCCTTGCAGCTGGTGCAGTCCAGGCCGGGTAGTGGTTTTGCCCTGACTGTAAATAATGGTATAAAGAGGAGAGGATATTCTGAACGTTTATATTTGGCAATCTTATGTATATATTTATAAATAAATGTACTTAGAATGGAGATGAAGATGATGTGGGCCTAAGGCGATTACCAGCGGGGAGATGAACCGGTCGTAGTCTGGCCTGGCAGTGGCTCCCGCCTGGGAACATGGGTGGTGCCTCCCTCGAGACGCTAGTGGCCCCACAGGAAGGGTGGGTGCGCTGTGGCAGCCACATCCAATGCCACTTTTCCGTCATATTTGTCCCAATTCGTTTGTTTTGGTCATTGTTTACCTTTTCGTTGTTAGAGATGTTAGTTTTTGTAGTGTGAGACGTCGATAGTAATCGATGTTTAATGTTGTGGGACCGTAGGGACATTGGGGGAACTCCGCCCTGAAGATTCCGGAGCTAGCCGGGACCGTCCCAGGGAGAACAATACGCAGTTCCATAACATTATGGCGCCCAAGCTAAATAAAAATATAAATTGTCGGGACGACGGCGTCTCACCAATTTGCCTCTTTCTTTTCTCCTCAGCCAACACGACCGGTGACTTGCAGGGCAATACAAGTTGCATGCAACTGCATCGGAAGTGGTGGGCTGGGGGGAAAATTAAGAGCACGTTAGGATTTAAAGCAGACAGGAGGCATGCCCAGACAGGAGGCAATTTGCTCCTGGTCACAGATCGCAGAAGCAGCGGTGACCTGCGGGTGGCATCTTGGCCCAAAAGGGACAAGATTTGCACCTGCTGATAGCTTAATCTGTGATTAAAATCTGTGATTAAAATCTGTGATAAATTAGGTAGGGGTTAGTAAGTTATTTATTTGTTGTAAAGTAATTTGTTTTGTTATAGTTTTGTTGTGAGAGTAGAAGTTGATCCTTTGTTTTGGTTTCGTGGGTGTGTTTGATTTTTCATCTCGGTTTTGAACTTAAATGTGTGATCGTGACCCGTGATGGACACGAGCTGCACGATCACCACGACCTGAGAATCAAAACATACGCGCGAAAACAAATCAACAAGGATTCAACGAGCAGCCGATGTCCTTAACTGGCGGCTATCAGCATATTTGATAGCCAGTCCAGTTGACGAGCGGCGTGTGGAAGGGCATATGGCGGAAAATAAAAAAAAAATTTAAGCGCAGAAAAGTTTCCGGCACGGAGTCCACCGGCTGGTGACCGGTTCCATCTCCCCTAATTCAAACCTGAAAAGAAACAAAATAAAAAGGAAAAATCATAAATATAATATATTATTTATTTATCTATTTATTTATTCTATTTATTTATTCCATTCATTTATTTATATTATTTGATCATTTTCCCAAGTATTTATTTATTTACAAAAAATTTATAAATATCTGTCCTAAAATTATACATTTATTTATTTAGTTAAAATTGTATTTCTATAATTATTATCTGTTCTTACATGTATTTATATTTATCTGTTTATTTATTATTTACTTGTCGTTATTATATTTATTTTTCTTCTTAAGTATTTATTTCTTTTGGTGATTTGTTTCGGGTGTTATATTAGAATTTTTAGGGAACTATACATATATTTTTTTTGTTGTGCTGTACGATGCCGTCTAATTACGATCTCCGATCGAAGGTTCTTCCGGCCGAGGAAGAGGAGAAATTGTGGTCCACCGATTTAGATGAGGCAGCCCGGGCCGAACAGCCACGTATATCGATGGGACTGCCAAGGACTCCGTTGGGTCGTCTTCGTCAGGAGCTGCACAGGGAACAGCTGGTGGAAACAGATCCCACACAACTTCAAAACCCAAACCAGCTGCTACAGGTCGACGAAAGGGATGACCGTACCCAGGAGGCGTTTCTGGACAACGTGGCGAGGTCGGCCGTAAATGTGGCATTGGCCCAGGCGGCAGAGACCCATCGGAAGGCTCAAGAGTCCGGCGTCAGCCAGTCCTTAAGGGATGAAATCCGAGGTGGCTTCCTGGAAATGATGAAGCTGATGAACGAGGTGTTAAGGCCTGCTGCTCAGCGGCCGCAGCTTTCACAGGGAAACCATACCGATCAGCAGCAGCATCCGGGTTGGACGGACACGGCGGCACCACAGGCTCCAAGTCTGGTCCAGAAAGGGGCGATCCCGAAGACTGCACCATCAGCAGACACGATTGGCTCCCGTCCACCGCCACCAAGGGTTCCACCAAAGCCGCCTAGAAGGCCCGTGGAGTCATTACCGGTGGAGAGCAGCAGTCCAGGATATCCTCTGGATGGCGATCGAGGGCGACGCAACGAGTCGCGTAATTGGCACTTCGGGGACCGCAGGGCTTCCGATTTCCGCGAGGAGCCGCGTTTATATGCCAATACAGGGCTAGGTGGCGGCAGCCAACAGGTTCGCATCGAGCGGTGGGGCGTGTCTTTTGATGGCGAGGACGAGCGAAACTCGGTGGAGGATTTCCTGTTCCGTCTCGAGTTCCTGCAGCGGCAGTACCAGTGCCCTTGGCAGGAGGTGCTCCGCCATTTCCATGTGCTGCTAACCGGACGGGCACGCGAGTGGTATTGGGTCCACGTGCGTCACTGCAGGGTGGAGAGATGGCCACAGCTGCGTGCCGCGCTGATGGACAGGTTCCGAGGCCACCAGACGGAGCACGACCGGATGCATCAGCTTCTACAGAGGGAACAGCAGCCGGGAGAAGCCGTTGAGGACTACGTCCATGCGATGCAGCAGCTAGCCTCTCGCCTAAAAAAACCACTGTCAGAGCGACAGATGGTAAAAATAATTAAAAAGGGCTTGAGAGAGAGTATCGCAAGATTTGTTTACGCAATGGATGTGATGACTGTGGACGAGTTGAGGGAAGAGTGCTGCGAGGTGGAGCGCAATTTTGGACGACGAGGACGTGCGGCCTATGCGCACCCGATGCGTTATCCTCCGGCGGAGAAGGCCAGGGTTAGCGAGGCAGCTGGTCCAGATACTGCAGAGGATTCTCAGTGGCAAGTGGAGGCGTTACAGGCGAAGACCAGGAATCCGTTCCGAGCGGGCTGCTGGAATTGCGGAGACGTAGACCACGGGTTCCGTGACTGTGCGGCAACAGAACGGCGCTTGTTCTGCTACCGATGCGGAAGGCCAGACACCGTGTCTCCGAGATGTCCGGATTGCGCGGAAAACGGTCGGCTGGGCGATCCGAGGGCGGGAAGGATGCGTCCAGACAAGAGTCCCGCGAAGAAGTAATTGATCTAGGACTAAAAAAAGGTTTAGTATGTACGAGTAGTAATAAGAACAATTTAAAATACTTACCTTATGAGGAAAGGATGCGCAGGTACTTGGAGGCCAGGAATCGGATCTTCTCCAACCATCAATTGAGCGGGATGAGATTGGTGTCTCGGAAAGTCCAGAAGGCCAGGGATCGATTCCGGAAGAGACGAGCGAAGAGGCGAGAAGTGGTTGCCGCTGTGAAGCGCAGTGGAGCAGGAGACCCTCGACCATTCGCTGAAGTACAGATCCTGACCAAGCAGCTGACTGGTTTGTTGGACACAGGAGCGAGTGTTAGCCTGCTGGGCAAAGGTGGAAGAGAGCTCGTCGAGGCGTTGGATGTGCCTGTACAGAAGTACCTATCTGTGGTCCGCACGGCGTCTGGAGAAGACCGCTCGATTATAGGACGCGTCGAGCTACCTGTGGAGTACAGAGGACAGATAAAGCGGATCCTGTTTTATGTATGTCCTTACCTGGAGCAGGAAGCCTATTTCGGAGTGGACTTCTGGCAGGCGTTTGGCTTGGCTCCGGCGGTGATAGGCCACAGCGATCCGGAAAGCGTGAAGAAGGCAGACGAAATCCACGCGAGGGATATGGAGCACTACGCCGAACAAGAAGATGACGACGAGGAAAAGCCGGATCCCGAATCTTGGACCTTATCCGAGGCCGACGCACGACAGCTCGCGGAGATCCAGGAGGTGTTTCTCACATTTGAGAAGGATGGTCTTGGAACGACCAATCTGGAAAGGCACACGATCGAGCTGATTGAGGGAGCCAAGGTCTTCAAGGATCGGCCGTATCCCATGTCTCCAGCGAAGCAGAAGGTTGTCGAGGATGAGGTGGACAAGATGCTAGCGCTCGGAGTCATCGAGGAGAGCATGAGCCCGTGGAGCAACCGGACGACAGTAGTGTCGAGACCTGGGAAGGATAGATTCTGCTTAGACGCCCGCAAGTTAAACGACTTGACTATTAAAGACGCTTACCCGCTGCCGAGTATTGACGGAATCCTGTCCAGAATCGACCAAACTTTTTACATTTCCAGTGTAGATTTGAAGTTCGCATTCTGGCAGATCGAGTTGGACCCGAAAAGCAAGGAACTGACGGCCTTTACGGTTCCTGGTCGGCCTCTCTATCAGTTCCGGGTGATGCCCTTCGGACTTTGCAACGCGGCGCAGCGTTTGGTGAGACTCATGGACCGAGTGATCCCAGCTGAGATCCGTTCCAACGTCTTCGTCTACTTAGACGATCTGCTGATACTGGCTCCAGATATCCAGACCCATTTCAGGTACCTTCGGAGAGTCGCAGAATGCCTGAAAGTAGCGGGGTTAACGATAGGTATGAGTAAGTCAAAGTTTTGCTTCAAATCATTGACCTACCTGGGCTTCATCGTTGGTGGAGGTCGTCTGCGAATGGATCCAGGACGAGTGGCAGCGATCAGGAGGATGCCAGAGCCTAGGACGATGAAGGAGGTGAGAGCGTTTCTTGGGACTGCTGGATGGTACCGCCGGTTCATAAAGAACTTTGCGACGTTGGCCGCCCCGCTCACTGAATCGCTAAAGAAAACTGGAAACTCAAAGTTTTCATTGAGTCCAGAGGCTCAGCTTGCGGTAGAAGCTTTGAAGATGGCGTTAACAACTGCACCAGTCCTGGTGCATGCGGACTTCAAAAGACGCTTCTTTATCCAGTGCGATGCGTCACACGTCGGAGTCGGAGCAGTGCTTTTCCAGCGAGACGACGACGGACAAGAGCAGCCAATTGCCTTTTTCTCGGCCAAGATGAATAAACATCAGGTGAATTACACCGTGACCGAGAAAGAGTGTCTCGCGGCGCTCATGGCTATTCGAAAGTTCCGGCCGTATGTCGAAGGGATGCCATTCACCTGCATCACGGACCATGCCAGCTTGAAGTGGCTCATGTCCATGAAGGATCTGTCTGGACGGTTGGCGAGGTGGTCGCTACAGCTTCAAGGGTTCCACTTCAACATAGAGCACCGAAAAGGAAGCGAGAACGTCGTGGCAGACACCCTTTCACGGTGTGTGGAGGAGCTCGTAGTGAATCCGACGGATTTGTTGGGTTTCGAAACCACCGAGTTCGCTGGAGAAGGTTACCTCGAGTTAGTAAGGGATGTGGAAGACAACTTGGAAAACTTACCAGACTTAAAGATCGAGGATGGCCTCATCTTCAAGAGAGTCTCTTCGGCGAATCTGGACGATGAGATGGAAGGTTCCGAATGGAAACTGTGGATCCCACAGAGTCTGACCCACAGCCTAATCGAGCGTGCGCATACGGACCCAATAGCAGCTCATGGCGGAATGGGAAAGACGCTGGAAATCCTACGGCGACAGTTCTACTGGCCAGGCATGGTGCTGCAAGTCCGAGCGTTCGTACGTGGATGTGATGTCTGTAAGGAGTCCAAGGCGCCGAATTTCCGGATGCAAGTTGGTATTGGGGAAAGAGTACAGACTGAGCAGCCATTTCAGAAACTGTACATCGATTTTCTAGGAAAATATCCGAGGTCGAAGAAGGGCCAAGCATGGATCTTCATTGTGGTCGACCATTTTTCGAAGTACACGTTTCTGAAAGCCATGAAGGAAGCCTCGGCCACCAGCGTGGTAGATTTCCTCATCCACGAGGTATTCTACAAGTTCGGGGTGCCGGAAATCATTCACTCGGACAACGGTCGACAGTTTACGTCAAAGATCTTCGTGGAGGCAATGGAGAGTTTCGGCATTTCCCACATCAAGACTCCAGTCTACTCTCCGCAAAGTAATGCCGCAGAACGAGTTAATCGAAGCGTGCTGGCGGCAATCCGGAGTTATTTGGAGGAAGACCATCGGGAATGGGACGCTTTTCTCCCGGAGATCGAGGTGGCTCTTCGCAACGCGATACACACTGCTACAGGCGAAACGCCCTTCTTCACGGTTTTCGGTCATCACATGTTCTTGAACGGGGCCAGCTACAAGTTGGCGAGAAAGTTGAAATCCCTGTGCGACCACGATATTGCTGGAATGGGATCAGTCGACAAGCTTAAAGTGATCCAGGCCAAGGTTCAGATGAATCTCGAAAAGTCGTACGAGCGAAGTCGCCAGCAGTACGACCAGAAAGCTCGGACGTTCCTTGCGAAGCCAGGCCAGGAAGTGTATCGCCGCAACTTCGTCCTCAGCAACTTCAAAAGTGCCTTTAACGCGAAGTTTGCTCGGAAGTTCCTCAAAGCTCGGGTGGTGAAGGCAGTCGGCAACAATGCTTACGAGTTGGAGGATCTTCAAGGACGTCGGATAGGGGTGTATCACGCCAAGGACATCCGGGTATAACCTGAAAAAAGGGTGGCACAAAGTAAAGGAGCGCAAGCAAGAAAAACAAAGGCAGTACTTCCCGGCATGTGTGGGCCCCGCGTTGAGCACCGTATGGAACTGCAAGCTGCGTAAATGTCCAGGTTCCACTAGGAAAGGATCCAAATGCTCCCAATGATTTCGTCGAGTGGCTTGAAATCCGATGGCGTCTCTCTAAATCCTTGGGTGGTGTTGCATTTCAAGTTGGAACCGGCCGGAATAGATCGAGATCGAGGGCAAAGGCCTATCGATAAAAGTTGGTGGGTGGCAACCCCTAATGAAGTGGCGCCCCCTTCTGCTCATGCCCTTGGCTATCTAGCTATTTAAACTGGCCCGGTTCGCTCTGGGTATGGCTAGGATGGCCTTGGATTCGTCCAATGACCCACTTTTGGGAGAGGAAAAGGGAACATGGCGTGATGAGCATGACATTGCGTAGGTTAGGGATAGGGTTTAGTTGCTGCCAGACATCGAAGCCAGGTCGACGGGATTTTTGAGATTTCTTAGCTTAGAATAGCCAAGAAAAAGTAAGAGTGCGAGTAGTGCGAGTGAAGTAGGAAATTAAGAAAAGTTTATTTATTTTAGGTCCACCGGGGACCCTAGTACATAGGGCCCCGGCAGTATTTCTGTGATTTTCTCCGGTTTTTCCATAATTTTCTCTGAGGAAGGGCAGCAGCCCTCGTGGTAGTGCTCAGCAGCAACAGGCACTGGCGGCAGCGACAGCCATCGGCAGCAGCAACAGCCACTGGCGGCAGCGACAGCCTTCGGCGGCAGCAACAGCCACCGGCAGTAGCGACAGCCACCGGCAGCAGCGACAGCCATCGACAGCAGCGACAGCCATCGGCAGCAGCAACGGCCACCGGCGGCAGCAACAGCCACCGGCAGCAGCAACAGCCACCACCACCAACCTGCACACAACTGCAAGAATTCTACATTACCTCGGTGAGTCCGTTCCGGGCACGTAGAACCCAAGTCACACAACGTCTCGAACACGACGCGACTCCCATACCACGCAGCATTTCCGACGTCCCGGTCTGCAGTGGCCGAGGCAGGGCGTGATACCGGTTTCCGGACCGCCCTTTATAGGGGTCCCAAGTCGTCCTTCGGCGACCCGCAGCCGGCTTACTCGCCGCGCCCGTTTCTAATTAGATTTTAAGATTAAATTTTGTATTTGTAAATTTGCGTACTCACCTCGTCCGTTTCTGCACGCCTTCGTGATTCCGCGAGCTTGAGTCTGGCCTTGCGCTAACTCGGGGTCTGAAATTGCGAAAACGGGCTTAGCAGAATTTATTTATTTATTTATTTATATTTACCTGTCCCTTTTGTGTCCTCTTGGAGCTCCAGCAGGGTGATTAGGAGAGAAAAGAGGTGTTTGTTCCATGACAGCCACTTGGCTTAAAATTTTTCTGCGGGGCCAAATTTCCAATTTTAAGAAGGCCTTGCAGCTGGTGCAGTCCAGGCCGGGTAGTGGTTTTGCCCTGACTGTAAATAATGGTATAAAGAGGAGAGGATATTCTGAACGTTTATATTTGGCAATCTTATGTATATATTTATAAATAAATGTACTTAGAATGGAGATGAAGATGATGTGGGCCTAAGGCGATTACCAGCGGGGAGATGAACCGGTCGTAGTCTGGCCTGGCAGTGGCTCCCGCCTGGGAACATGGGTGGTGCCTCCCTCGAGACGCTAGTGGCCCCACAGGAAGGGTGGGTGCGCTGTGGCAGCCACATCCAATGCCACTTTTCCGTCATATTTGTCCCAATTCGTTTGTTTTGGTCATTGTTTACCTTTTCGTTGTTAGAGATGTTAGTTTTTGTAGTGTGAGACGTCGATAGTAATCGATGTTTAATGTTGTGGGACCGTAGGGACATTGGGGGAACTCCGCCCTGAAGATTCCGGAGCTAGCCGGGACCGTCCCAGGGAGAACAATACGCAGTTCCATAACAAAGTTGGGATTTTTATGAGTGTTAAGAATGCATCATATGAATAATTTTGGAGAATATAATTTACCGAATATTCTGCAAGGGTATTTCAACTTCGTCTCCGCACGAAGTTAGCTTTCCTTCCTTGTTTTATATATTTCTCTTCCGTTTACGACAACTATCGTTTGAAATCTATAAGTGATCATGTTGTTCTGCTGAACGCGGCCAATTCTATTATGACACTTTTCAAGTATTTTCTCAAAGCCGGTCGGTATATTTCACTTACTCAGCATTGGTCACACTTGTGAAAACGTCAAACGATACATACAGGAAAAAATCGTAACTGAACTGAAAAGATTGAAAAGCCAGGAAATATGGTTCACTTTTCTAAATATATAATGTTGAAATATCAATTGTAAATATTACCTGTTTCTTATTACGCACGGATTGAAAGTGGATGTGCATAAATAGCGTGTGTTGTGTCGAAAAACGAGCGTGGAACGTAAAGTGAATACCTGAATTCTGCCTGAGTGTGAATCGAATTCGTGTGAGAGAGTGCGAGCTTAAATCTGCATTTACTTGAAATATAACTAATAATATCAAGAATATCGTGTGGGAGAGCTGCCAGAAATCGAATCAGATAACCCCTCTCAATAGTGTAAGAATTGTTGTGTAACCACCTTTTGGGACCTCCGAACTGGGTTTTCGTTTTCCCACGGTGCCCATCTACTGTGTGTTTGTGTGTGTGTGCAGCGTGTATGGGTGTAGTACACTTGCATACACACAGATATAACAGGATTCGATATATAATGATTACGTACAGCTATTCCTGCCAAGAATTTGCTGTTTTCATTCATTCATAACCAATCTTATTCCCAACCAAATCTTAAGAGTTATTGATATGAATAGAGTTTACCTGATAGTAATATAATTTTTAATCTTTTTATAACAACTTTAGCGGTGGTTTACATTTTCAAGTGTATAAACAATTTTCATTAACACATGTGCAGTCTGTTAAGATTTACATTTTTTTTGTGTTGCACTGAAAAATATATCTTTGTTTAAATTTCTTATTTTTAATTTGATATTTCAAGATTTAATATCTTATGTATAACTATGGCTATTTTTAATATCCCTATTTTAAAATAAATAAAGCTAACATAGATATGAAAATCTTAGAAAAATCTTTGATTGTAATTTCCTCAAATCTCAAAAATATTCTGATGATCAGTTCGGAAATTATAAGAAAAGACTTTAAAACTGCAGGGATATTACATTTTTCTTTACAATTTAATACTTTAAGTATATTTTTTGTGTTAATTACAAAATAGTAGAAAGTAGAATCTAGTGGACATCAGAAAATTCTTTAAAGAACATTTTATTTTTTATTTATTTATTTATTTTTTTTTTTTTTTTTACTAAAAAACCTTTTGTGTTGACTGGGTCATAAGAATATTGTGTGTAAAAAGTTGTTCCCAAAAATCCCTTTTGTTTTGGATCTATTATGAAATGCATCTGGAAAGAACGGATGAACTGAGTGAGTGCATTTCATGAATGCAGGGCAGAATATGTGGGATGCTTCAGTTGATTGAATGATATGTTGGATCATTTCTAGAGCGAAGTGTGAGCCCCGTGCGGCGAACGAGTTTCTTAACCCTGTATAATTTTTAGCAGCACACGAAGAATTGTCCGTGGTAATGGATTTCGTTCAAGTTTCGGAGGAGGAGGGTGACGAGCCCATCGAGCTTCCGGCCGAAGAGGATGGCACTCTGCTGCTCTCCACCTTGCAGGCGCAGTTTCCTGGATCGTGTGGTCTGAAGTATCGCAATCTGGACACGAAGGCAGTTCGAGGAGTTCGCTCCAACGAGGGCAGGCTGTTCCCGCCCAGCGTTGACTCCGGCTGGGGAGAATACCTATACTTTTGTGTGTTCCCCAAGGGTAAGGCTCGGTATTTGCCGTACAATTTGGATATACTTAATTTGATCAACATTAATCTCTCACAGAAAACAAGCGCAAGAGCGACGATAACTTGGAAAACTCAACGGCCAAAACCAAACGCATCGAGACTCGCTTGCGATGCACAGATCTTATTGTACTGGGCCTGCCCTGGAAGACAACTGAGGAGAGTTTGCGGGAGTACTTTGAAACGTACGGCGAAGTGCTGATGGCTCAGATCAAGAAGGACACCAAGTCAGGGCAGTCCAAAGGCTTCGGATTCGTCCGGTTTGGCTCATACGACGCCCAGATGCGCGTTCTCTCCAATCGCCACCTTATCGACGGTCGTTGGTGCGAGGTTAAGGTGCCCAACTCCAAGGTAAACCTCTTTTTTCCCCTAAGATCCGCACCAACTAATCCTTTTCATCTTCCAGGGCATGGGACATCAGGTGCCTTGCAAGGTCTTTGTTGGCCGCTGCACAGAGGACATAAACTCAGACGACTTGAGGGAGTATTTCTCCAAGTTTGGCGAGGTTACGGACGTGTTCATTCCCCGCCCCTTTAGGGCCTTCAGTTTTGTCACTTTTCTAGATCCTGACGTTGCACAATCACTGTGCGGAGAGGATCATATAATCAAGGGTGAGTCAGGAAAGCGTAAAATGGGAAACTAAAATAACCAAGATATTTTTCCTAGGCGTTTCGGTGCATGTGTCGAATGCCGCCCCAAAAGCCGAGCAGAATAGAAACCAGCAGGTTCAGAGCTACAATTATAACTCGGCCAACAGCTTCGGCATGCATTCGTACCACCCGCAGGGCAACCATATGAATCCCGGCCGCAACGGACACCACAGAGGTAATAACCAACACAGTGCTCACGGCGGTGAGAGCTCAATCATCGCCAATAATCACAGCAACATTGGCACCGCCGGTTACGGCATGGGCGGCAATAATTACGGCGGAAACTCGGGCGGGGGCTATCATAACAATAGCAGTAATCACTCTAGTGGTGGGAATGCAAATCGCCAGGATGGCGGCACGCAGTATAACAGTAGGCAAGCTAACTTTCACGGAATGAACCAGCCTCACAACGGCAACGTGGGCGGCAGCAACGGCTGGATGAATCGGGGCCACCTGGACATGCCAAATCTGCAGGCGTTGGGCATCAATTCACAGGGATCGAGCTCCTCAAACCAGGGCCAGAACATGAGCAACCAATCGATGCTTAATCTGAACACCTTGCCGATCAATCCCGCCCTGGTCGCTGCCGCCTTGAACCAGTGGAGCCTGGTCGGCAACCAGCTGCAGAATCAAAACCAGGACCAGCAGGCAAGCCTCCACATCTCTATCATTGTTTCAAACAAAAAACTCTTTCAGTTACTTCGCAGGGCGGAAATTTTTTATCGTGGATGGCTCAGAACGGTGGTCACGCCAACAACTTTGGCGGACGGAAGGGATCAAATAACCCAAACAACCCGGGCGCCAACGGGATGAACAAGGCGGACAACTCCGGCTGTAATGACCCACAGGTATTTATATTATACACCCCTTAAAAGATGTCACTCAGATTCTATAACGCATTGCAGAATGGAAACACCGGTTGGTCGAACCAGAGCAGCGGCTCTCAAAACTCCGTGGAAAAGTCAAACTTTCTTTAAGGCGGTACCAATAGCACGACTCGGTACCGGTACCAACTAATGTGGTTAATAATAACGTTGATTTAACCAAAACCTCTGTAGCTTACTTAAATATATGTATTCTACATTTACAGAAATTAAGAATTGTATTTAATATGTGCTAGATATTTTCATAATTGTAAGTAAAAATGACACTCGATGGATGATAAAATTTATAGAACCCTTTGCAAAATAAATTCTGCGCCAAAGCTCAATTTAAAGCACTGAATTCATTTTTTAATTTCTTTGGAATTTTTGCTTAACTTAAGCATGTTAAATTCTTTAGCATGTTTGAAAAAATGTAATTTAAGCACATCTCAATATGGGTATTAAGCTTACCAAAATTTTTATTGGTTCTGCTAGGTAAATAATTGTAGGTTTGAAACATCAATCCTAAATTTCTATAATTTCAACATTATTTGTAAGGTCCATAAAAACAACCAACCGTTTTTTTAAAGATAATTGACATGCGATTTTAGGAGGGTCGATTAGTTGTCTACTTAAGCGACCATATTATTGCCTGTATAAACTTTTCTTTATTTTGTAGTTTTGAATGTTAAAATTTAAAATGTGGGTAATCATCGAATATATTTTCAACTTCTTAGGGTTTTTTACCGATTTCATAATATTTCGGTGCTTCACATAAAATTGTTTGAGTAAAGATAAAGGAGTATCCCCAATGAACAAGCTTTGCATCAAGCAGAATACAACCCTGCGTGTTTCATTCCAATATTCCATTATTCTAACGAAGCCCGGCAATAACGGAATTTGTTTCAGAGACGCGGATATTGTGACACATGTAGTTTTCTGAATTCCATTGCACACAGATGCGATCTCTTGCGAAATGAACAAGATAATACAGGAAAAGTTTATTCCGCAGCAACTGCTGTACTTTATAGCCGGCCGGCGGTGCTGCCAGCAATTTCCGTGTACATTCCGCACCAGCGAGCATGAAGCCTTCGTGAATTGCGCCCGCTCTTTGGGACTCCGATCGCAGATTGTCCACAGCAATGGCAACGGATGCGTAAAGGTCTACAAACAGTCTTGTCGCCACTACCTGGAGGAGCCCAAGACGCTGACCATGTCGTCGGGGGCCACGCTTAACATGTTCACCCTGCTTGGTAAAAAATCCTTCATGGGCAAGGATGATTTGGAGCTCAGCGGGGACATGGTCACTCAAAAGCCTAATGCGGCCGACATGCCTTCACTGCATCTTCCCCTGTCCGCCATCCGTCCGCCGAATCCGCGCTTCTGGACGGAGACACAGCGCAACTTTCTCACCAGCTTCCCGGGTCACCTCATGCGCGGCGAGATCATGTGGCCCCTGTACTCCAACCGGGTGATCATCATCAACGCAAACCTCTCCTGGGACAAGTCCGTGTTCTTGCCCCTACTCATCCTGGATGACTGCCAGACCAAGAAGTCCAATGCCAAGATCATTTGCATCGAGCGGGAGGGCATTGTGGCCATCTACAACAGCCAGCGCATGGCCAACTTTTTTGGCGAGCAACTTGGCGAGACTGTGGGCATCCAACTCCCGCACCTGAGCTCTGTCAGCTGCACCACCTTCATCATCTTTTCGACGGCCCAGTACTTTCTGCGCTCCCTGGCCAACCATAAGTTCAGCAATATCAGTCACTTCGTGATAAACGATGTGCATCTGCATGATCCCTATACCGATATTCTGCTCAGCGAGATCCGCCAGGGCTTGAACAGCAACCCAAACCTGAGGGTGGTGCTGCTTTCGCAGATGGGCGAAACGAAAAAGTTCACCGAATTCTTTGGCGAGGGATCGGAGCTGAATATGAAGAACCAGCAGCCGGAGGAAAGGCCCCGCATTTCCTACTTGGACGACCTGCACAGTTGCATTGCCCTAGCCGGGATCCACAGGGGTCCGGACGTATACAAGGAGATTCCGGACACTTTTCGCACTCAAAGCCAGCGCAACGAACAGATGGACAAGTGCCTGCAGGCCTACGCAGAATTGGGAACGGATGCTGCCATACGTCCTTTTCTTTATGCCGTCAACTACGATTTAGTTCCGGTCAACTACCGGCACTCCATGAACGGCAGAACGGCGGTGCACATCGCTTCCGAGCTGAACAACTCCAGTCATCTCCGCTTGCTTCTCTATATGGGCGCCGATCCCTATATTGTGGACCTCTATCAACAAAATGCCATCTCATTGGCAGCTATGAATGGAAACCACGAGTGCATAGATGTCCTGAACAACTACAGCTTGCACGGCTATGTGGTGAAGAGCGCAAAGCCGGATTTCGTGGACTACGATCTTATAATAGACATCATGTATCTGTTGCGCACCAAACCGGAGTATTCACCAGGTGAGTGTACTTTATCTTTTTTAAATATGATCAGGGATTGTATTACTGAGCTTATTGTTAATCTAATTAGTTGAATATTAAGTAAAATTATTAGGTACTTCAGGATTGAGCTAGGAATTAAGCTAGCAATTAAATATTAACTTGAAAAGACTTTTGTTTATGCCTTAAACAAGTCCCTATTCAAGGAAGTAGTTTTTAAGCTATGAGTTCAAAATTGGTTAGTAACGGTCCCGTAGTGAATTGTTCTACCAGCTTAAAGGCGATTAATCGCGGGAAGTAATGCCCTCAACGCCGCGCAAAAAGTTCCATCCTCAAAAGCTATCGATTAGTATCGCCAGGCAATTGGGCATTGTTTTTTATAGAAGCAGCAAGATGAGCACCTATCTACAGAGCAGCGAGGGCAAGTTCATCCCGGCCACCAAGCGGCCGGATGGCACCTGGCGCAAGGCGCGTCGCGTCAAGGATGGCTACGTGCCACAGGAGGAGGTGCCGCTGTATGAGAGCAAGGGCAAACAGTTCGTGGCCCAGCGGAGTCAGGCCGGAGTGCCGCCTGGCATGTGTCCCCTGGTGGCCGCCGAGTCCAAGAAGGAGCGCGAGAAGCAGGAGCGGACCAAGGCCAAGAAGCAGGACAAGGATGCGGCCAGGCAGCCAAAGGCGCCGACGCCCGGCGTCCTAGTTGTGCCGTCGCCCAGCACGTGTCCGCCGCCAAAAGTCAATCAGCAGCCCTCTGGCAGCCGGGAGATTAACTCGTTGTCCAGGGCTTTGGAGGACACCCTTAAGCTGGACGGATCTCAGGAGGTGGATCCCGCCAAACAATTGAAAAAGCTGCGCAAAAAAGTCCGCGAAATCGAACAGATCGAGAGTAGGATACAGGCCGGCGAGCAGAAAAAGCTGGACAAGGATCAGCTGGACAAGGTGAAAAAGAAGTCGGAGATCCTGCGGCAAATTAAAGCTTTGGAGAGCGAGCCGCGGTCGTAGCCCTAAATGCCAGTTAACTCAGATACTGCTATATCCTCACCCTGTGAACAAATCACCGACCAGATGTCGCGCCGCCTCACACGAAAACACATACATGCCTATGTCTGTTAAATAGTTATATTAGTTTTAGCCGAAGATGTCAAAGCCATTTAGTAATATCGATCTATTTTATTAATGTGTGTCTGTCTTAAAACCTAGTTTATACGAATGGAGGAGTGCCGCGTTTATTTATGTATAGGTAACTTTGTAAATCAGATTTAATAAATTAAACCCATTTAAAGCAAACACTATTAAAATAAGTCGAATAGGTCTCTATTGGTTCTGACCTTTGTAATCTTTAAACTTGCATAGACACTTGGTTTTATGTAAACGAGTATTTTGAATGAACCTAAACCACTTCACTCGTAATCTCTGTTTTTCAGGCAACATTCTCATAATTTTGCCCACCTATTACCATATTGTTAAGCTAAACTATATGCTATTGAGTCACTGTCTGACCGGCAACCTGCAGGAGTTCTCCATTTTCCTGTTGCACGAAAACATGAGAAAAGAATACATCGATGCTTTGATCAATGCTCGCGAGGACACCGTAAAGGTGGTCCTGACCACGGATATAATCGAATCGCTCTTCCTGAAGGTTTCCTTTAAGTACGAAATAGATACCGCCTGTCGGCTGAACCACATATATGATAGCAGCACGTACAGCGGGGAGGATCGATACGAATGGGTGGCCAAGGATTGCCTCCTACGCAGGGAGTTAGTTCTCGATCTGGAGGGTTAGTAATCGTAATATGTGGACTAAAATAACTAGCATTAACCAATTTTCCCTAGCTCCTGATGCACAATGCTTTCGTTTGATATCCAAAGAGGCTTTTGAAGAGCTGGGGGAGACCAGTCAGCCACGCCTGAAAACCATGGAGCTGGACAAAATCTGCTTGACGGTTAAACTACTCTCGCCCAACATGATAATTAGTGAATACCTTGGCTTAACAATCTCACCACCGCCGCTGATCAACGTGCACCATGCCGTGCAGTTCCTCAAGAAAATAGACGTACTGGATGAGACTGAGGAGGTTACTTGGCTTGGTTGCCGGTTGCAAGACATCCCTGTTCCTTGCCAACTCGGCCGTATGCTGATCTTTGGCATACTGCTGCGGTGCCTGGATCCAATACTCACCATTGTAAGCTCACTGTCCACGGCAGATCCGCTGGGCATTCCGTTCAACGAGGACATCGATCACTTATGGGACAGATTCACCATTTACATCCAAAAACGCATAAAGAACGAGCGGGCACGCCTGGCCGATAATCAGCTTTCCGATCATTTCATCTTCGTGCGCCTATTTCAGGAATGGCAAAAACGACTGCGTAACAAGATAGCCCCACTATATCTGACGGATGAATATGACTTTGTGCTAAACGGATTGATGGAACAGCTCAGCTTTACGCGCACCGAGCTTGTGAGTTCCCTCCGGGCATCCAATTTGATTCACAGTCGTGGAAAGCTGAGCATTCTGAACCTTAACCAGATGTCTGGAAATTGGCATATTGTGAAGGCGGCATTGACGGGCGGGATGTATCCCAATATCTGTGCCGTAGATACCGGAAAAAATTGTTTGAAATCAGCCTTTTCCGGGAATGTTTACCTGCATCCCAACACGGTGCTGCGTGACTTTTTGGAGCCTTTAAACACTTCGGCTTTGAATTTTCGCACACCATGGATTGTGTGCACCAAACAAAAGAACCATATTATATATGCCACCTTAGTTGTACCCTTGGCAGTGGCATTATTTTCTGGTAAGCTCATACGACATATATTTTTATAGTCTTATATGTATGATTTATTTACTAAGGACCTCCCCGTCTTCGGCTTTCTCAAATATGCGACACCCAAACGACTTCGACCGATCGCAACGTAAATCTCTTTATAGATGAGTGGATCTGGATGGTTATGTCCAAGACTTCTGCGGAGATGATTATGAGAACGCGTCAGTACTTCTTTAAAATGTACCATGAATTACTGAAGCACTGCAGCGACCAGGAAATGTGGTACACCGACACCGTAACGGGTTCAAATTATGCCGCATTGGCGGAAACCCTGTCGAAAATCTTCGAGAGCGAGGAGACTTTTGTGGGCTTTCCAAAGCCACCGTCCACTAATTTTTTTCCAACTATTCAGCTGCCAGCCTTGTACCTTCTGACCGTGAATGAACAGTTCAGTTGGATTCGAGAAATGAAAGAGAATCTGGCGTTGTTCCAAAAAGCCGAACAATTCAACTCGCATTTCGTGGAGAGACAGTTTTTCCTGCTTTTCTCAGAGGGGGAGTGCGAGGAGTTCTACACCAGGAGCACTGCAGCCTATATTGAAAGTGTTCTCGGCAAATTTGCCAGACCCATTGAGTCACCTAACAGACATATCTTTGTGATTTTGTACAGAAAAGATCCACCATTAATGCTTAGCGTTAGTCGAGCAAAAACTATAAATGGTGTATTTACGTTGAAGGAATATTTCCGAAACTCCATTCCAGTGCATGAAATTTTGTGAGTATAAAATGCACTCCGAAAAGCATTCAAATCTAATGTGCTTTCCTTTTAGAGAGGCTTGTATATCGTTAAATGTTAACGTGCCAGTATTTGATGGTCGCTTAATGTCTTGTCTAATTGACAAACGTGTCGGAAACTTAATTATGGATCTGTTTGCATTCCGACATCATTGGATTCACAAGCGATAAAGCTTGGTTTTTGGTTAATATTTTCATTGTGTGTTCACAGCCAGAATCAAAATTAGTATGTATGTATGTATACAGCCCAAATATCATTGGTGTCTGAATTTGGTTTATCAGTATATAATGTTGTTTTTACCTGAATGTACATTTTACAAGTGATGCGCTTGAATATTTTTACTTGAAGTAAAAACTAATCAGAATCATAATAAGTATGTATACCTTAGCATTGTGAAGTCATAAGTATTTGGAAGTATTATTGTTTTTACCTGAATGTTTATTTCGAAGGTTATGTATACAAACATGTTAAGTTGAAGAGAAAACTAATCGGGATCAAAATAAGTGTGTATACATATCTAAACATTAAGGAACCATTTTGATATTGTTTTGTTTTTACCTGAATGTTGATTTTATGTATACGACTCTTTTTAGTTGATGTTACTTCAACTAACTAAATGATACGACAATAAACAGCTATGCTTATTGAAAGTAATGTCTTAGTTTTTGTTATGATAATCTGGATATCTACGGCCATTTGCGAAAATTTGAGTCATAAATAAATAAATTTCATTCCGATTTCAGTTAGGTACAACGCTGTATATTTCTATAAAAAATATTCGAGATTAGTACAGAGATGGACATCTACACAGAAATGCTTTAAATTGCTTAGCCTAAGTGGTAAATTGAATTCAATGGCACCCGCAGGATTTCACAATCATGTTTCTATACTTTTTCAGGTTTACATTCTCGTCGTTCAGGTGGTACAGAACGGGGAGAGCTCCCAACCTGGTCGGAGCACAGCAGGGTTTGGGCACCTTCTTGGGTTCCAGCAGGTGTACCAGAGTCTGGACGATCGCGTGGTTTGTGGCGTTCATGTGCGCGTTGAGCGGGAAATTGCACTCGCCACTGCAGTAGAAGGCGCCATAGCCCTCCGGAGCAATGATCCAGTCGTGCCAGCCCAGATCCTTGAAGTCTATGTACAGGGTCTGCATCTGGCAGCTGCGCGTGTTCTCCATCGGTTCCAGGAGGGGAACGTTGTTGGGCGACACCGACTTCTTGCGCTTGCGCGGATGGCTGGCACTTCGCTTGCTCCTGTGGTGACTGCTGTGGGCCGTCGCCTTGATCAGCTCCGGTCCCCTGAAGAAGCCGATCATGAATGGCTGGAACTCGTCGTCCACCTTGCGGTGAATCAGCCCGATGTCGTCCAGCTTGACCTCGCGATCGGGTCGGTTTACGGCATGTGCTCCAATGTAGATCCCGTGGTTTTCCTTCGACTTGACCAGCCACTCATGCAGACCCTCGGTCACGTTGAGTTCCAGCCATCCAACATAGTCTCCAGTGGTATTCACCGAGGACAAGGGCTCCATGGTTTGCTGGCCCTTCGGCCCGTTCCCAATGGCATAGACCGTGATGGTGAACTCCCTGTTTGCGGTCAGCCATTTGCCCTCGTTGGAGTTCTGGTAGATGCGCAGCTCGGCCATCACCAGGTAATTGTCGTTCGGCACCTTGGAAACGTCGAACCACAGACGGCGGCCGTGCTCGTGACGCAGTTCGTCCACATTGTGGTGGCGCTTGTTCAGGAAGGTCATAATGATGTCGCTCTCATCGATGGCTCGCTTGTCCAGATCGGTGATAAAGTTCTTCTGCTCGCCGGCGATGCCTTCATCTTCCTCGTCCCCGAAATCGGCGCTTCTCCTGGACCGATGGCCACGTTCGTAGGAATCGTCATCATCGTCCTCGTGGTCATGATCGTTGCTCAGGCCCTCCTCAGCCGTGATACGATGATACACATCGAGCAGGAACTTTGGAGCCGACTTTCGCAATGATAACGGGTTGCTGCTCAGGTGGGCCGGACGCTCGGCGATGCCCAGGAACTCAAGGATCTCATAGGACACGTCCAACTTGTCGTCCTCGCTCAGCACCCGGTGCATGATCGTCTGATCCTTGCCATTGTCTATGTAAATCCCCGACTGGGTGGCCTCCACGGATGTCGGCGTCGTCGCCACGAAGATGAGCAAAACCAGTCCGAGTCCCAGGGAAGCCAGAACTGCAACAGCCTCCGAGGTATTTCGCAGACCTGACAACATATTGAATACTGGACGGATCGGTTGCGATCACTATGTTTCGCTATGTTCAGGGGCTATCTACTGCGCGATAGCATTCAGGTGTACACAAACATTTAATTGCTTATTTCGAGAGTTCTAGCGAACCGCAGGTTCTGAAAATTCTGACGCACTTACGGATTGTTGTGTGTATCTTAATCTTCGAGATGCATTTTCTTTGCGTTTCAAGGAGTTGGCAGCACCGCGAAATCATAGATCGAACCAGAGGAACCGCCATTGAAGTAGTTCATTTGAACTGTGATCTTTGAATATTTTTAAGCATACCTAAAATAAATATTTGAGATAAAACAATAATAGGTGAAATATTTTTATGTTATCTATCAATGCCGAATTAATTTTATTTATCCCAATATATATATACAGACTATACTATTTTGCTACGTTTATATAGATTAAAATGATCATTGAAATAAATTTAAATATATTCTATTGCGTTACAATTTCCTCATAAATAGTATTTTTAGTAATAAATCTTTCATTTAATAACAAACAAATTTATTTTAGAACTAAAAGCTAACTAGGAACTTGGGTACGATCAATATATGTATCGGGTTTTTTTTGTACTTACGTATAACGAAATTCGAAAAGTATTAAGTCGGTAGTAAATTATAAATTTGAAAAACACAGTAATAATAAACGAGCACGTCGTTTTTTATGATGATGTTAAATTATATTTAAATTATTTTTACAAGTTTTTTTATTGCTCAACATTGTTGTTGAAAATCTTATAATTATAATTATCAGTAAAACTAATCATTAATAATTACAGATATATCAAATATATCAAACGGATCACATTTTAAAAAAATATCGATTTATAACGATTTCGATATATTGTCGTGAGTCACGATATGGCACATCGTTATAAAGATATCTTGATATGTTTTGGCCATCGCATCCCTTGCGTCTTCATTCCGTTTCGGCGTCGCGGCGAGATAACGCGCGTTGTTTATTTCTGTTTTAGTTTTAAGTTAGCGCGTTTTTCCCCACCGCCGGTGTCGCCCAAATAATGCTAGACACAGCATAAGGCAACGGTGAGCTTGAATAGTCAGATAGAATGGCCACCACATAACCTAACCCATTCATGCCCAGGCAAACCATCTAGTACTCAAAACGCCACACAAGCAGAAACGGAAAGGGAGAAATGGGCCGCAGTCGGAGTCCCGCCTCGCCGGCACACAGGAGACGTGAGAAGGAGCGATCCGAAAGGAAGAAGCGCAGGGAGCGCCGTTCCCGGGAAAGAGAGGCCATCGGAGTGGCCCCAGCCGGAGGATCAGGTGGAGGAGGAGGAGCAGGAGGTGGCCCCAGTCGCCGTGACAGGGAGCGCGACCGGAGTCGCAGCCGTGAACGGGAGCGGGATCGCGATCGTGCGCGGGGCCGGCGTTCTAGGTGAATAACAAAGTGTAGTGTACCAAAAGCCA
The DNA here is from genome assembly GCA_018153365.1 of Drosophila fuyamai. Taxonomy (NCBI): domain Eukaryota; kingdom Metazoa; phylum Arthropoda; class Insecta; order Diptera; family Drosophilidae; genus Drosophila; species Drosophila fuyamai. Next base: position 6,513,939 of record JAECXW010000758.1, read on the forward strand.
AAACGATAAGTATAAAACTAGTCACTAAAATCTAGAAATAAGAAGTTGCATCAGGGGCGCATCCAGGTTAAATCAAAAGATTCTACGGGGGTAAACTATCCTCCATTACCATAAGGCGTATCTAGAGAAATACGTAGGCATGTATTTTTTAGATCGATAGGTGAACAGCTAGATTAATGGTAATGATTTAGGGATTTAAAAAGTTTTCCCTTTACCCTCTGTAACACCCTCCCAGAACTTGTTTATTTACTCGCAAGTATCGATAGGCCCCCAGTTCGATAGGCAGACAATCGATGGTTATGCAGCTCTGGCGGCTCAACATAAAAAATTACCACGTGAAGTGAAATTGTGCGAATTTCATCACGGCGTTTAAATAGTTTTCCGGCCATATAAACCAAATCCAGAGGCGCTTAAGATTCAGGCTCAGTCAGGCCAGAAAATCCGATAAGAGAGTAACCGCTAAAGAAGAGCAACTCGGAAATACAGAGAAAATGGCATTGCGTGTGCAATTCGAGAACAACGACGACATCGGCGTCTTCACCAAGCTGACCAACACATACTGCCTGGTGGCTATTGGCGGATCCGAGACCTTCTACAGCGCCTTCGAGGCGGAGCTTGCGGAGACGATTCCAGTGGTGCACGCCAATGTGGGCGGCTGCCGGATTATTGGACGCCTCACCGTGGGCAACAGAAACGGCCTGCTGGTGCCCAACTCCACCACCGACGAGGAGCTGCAGCACCTGCGCAACAGTCTGCCGGATGCCGTGAAAATTCAGCGCGTGGAGGAGCGCCTGTCCGCCCTTGGCAACGTCATTGCCTGCAACGATTATGTGGCCTTGGTTCACCCGGATCTGGATAAGGAGACCGAGGAGATCATCGGGGATGTACTGAAAGTAGAGGTCTTCCGGCAGACAATCGCCGACAACACACTAGTAGGCTCATACACCGTGCTGAGCAACCAGGGTGGCATGGTGCACCCCAAGACGAGCATACAGGACCAGGACGAGCTGTCGTCCTTGCTGCAGGTTCCCCTTGTGGCGGGAACAGTAAACCGGGGTAGCGAGGTCCTCGCCGCCGGCATGGTGGTCAATGACTGGCTGTCCTTCGTGGGCATGAACACCACGGCCACAGAGATTTCGGTGATCGAGAGCGTCTTCAAGCTGAACCAGGCACAGCCAGCCACTGTTACGACCAAGCTGCGAGCGGCACTTATCGAGGACATGTCCTAAGCGACACCATTTACCACCTTTTATACTTGGTCTAAGGATTATCTGTTATCTACACAATGTCATATAAGAGCGAAATACAAAACAATATATAAAAAAGACTGGAGCTGCAGCCATCTTATAACTATTTCAAAGTAGCCACAACTTTTATAGTTTGGGAGAAATTGTCTTATAACTTCAGAAATCTATAACTAAAGTTTTTTTATTTTTATAAAGCAAGCTTAAAGTTACATGAATAGATAAGTTTTCAGGAAATAGCCCATAAGATTTTAAGCTGAAGCCTATTGAAATATTTTTTTACATATTTAATATCAAATTGAAAGCAGTATTATTATTTGGATAATTTTATTGAAGTACTAGTCACCAGGAGCTTAATTTTCTTCCTTAAAAGGAATTAATTCGATTTTATATTAATAACCGGTTATTTGCATTTATTATAAGATCTTTTGACATCCGCCCTAGCCGGTTCCCAGATGCATTTATGATTACTTAGCTGGTTTTTGGGCCCTAAAGTTATTATGAATGAAAACTCCAATTATTTGCCAAAAACCTAGTCTTAAATGAGGCCTTTAATGAAGCAACCCGACCGGTTGCGAAGTGTCGCATTTCGCTTAATTAAAACTTCAAATTGCACAATCGGATGCACAATGCTCAAGGTCGCCCCAGTTAATTCCCAGGCTCGTTGCAATTCGAATGCAATCAAATCAACTGGTCCTGTCACTCACCAACTGAAAAGTATTGAAACTCACAGCTCACGATGCAAATTTTGGTTTGCAGATCGCGGTCGAGGGGCGCCGGAGGAGGAGGCGGCGGCAGCAGCGGCGGCAACAGCAGCTCTGGACCATCGACGTCGCGAAGGACGACGAGGAACAATGCGGCGGCCACAGCTGCCGATCGGCCCAAGATCAACGAGGCAGACCTGGAGGGTAAATCGCCGGAAGAGGTCGAGATGCTCAAGACAATGGGATTCTGCACGTTCGACACCACCAAGAACAGGAAGGTCGAGGGCAACGATGTCGGAGAAGTGCATGTAATCCTGAAGCGAAAGTACCGCCAGTACATGAATCGCAAGGGTGGCTTCAACCGGCCGCTCGATTTCGTGGCCTAGCAGTCCTTTGCTATTGCCATCTCCACAACCATTTCCTTTGCCCAACTAGTTTGCTACGCTTTTTTACTTGTCCGTGCCCAATGGGCGACGGACGAAGACCTGCAATTTTATGCAATAGACCGGTTTACGAAATTCAGCCAGCTTTTGGCCCCATCAAAATTTCCACTCATCAAGCAAGCTCTGCAAGAGGACAGCCTCATCACACTCATACCTCAATTAGTTATTTAGTAGTTTAAGCCTGAAGTGCGCCTTTGTTATAAAGTTGGCCCCCAAGTTAATTTTACAACAAATATCTGGGGCTGAAAGCAATTCCAACCCTCCTCGGTTGGAGCATCTGCTTTCAGCTGCAGTTGACGACGCACGACGATTGCTTTTTGAATATTTCAAAGTAATTAACAATTGTTTTTGTTGACATCTAATCATTTTGTACGAATACGAATTAACTGAAGCCAGCCTGAAACCGAAATTCACAACAGCAAAATTTTCAAACTCACATACAGACAATTACTTAAAGTATTTGAAAACACACCACAGCCCAAAACGAACCAACTATCCGAATCCCTGTCATAATCCTTATCCTGAACCCTAATTCCAAAACCACCCAACAAACTTCCTCCATACGCTGCAATAGTACAACTTTTACAACCAAACAATATATATCAAATATATATTTTATATATATAGAAATTATAATATACACACACACCACAAGTACCTTATCCCCGAAACCCCCAGAATGAACCTTACAATAGCCATAGCAATTTGTTGAAAGAATATTAATTTGTTTAACAATCAAAATGTTGTAATTAATCCAGTTAATTCCGATTTAAATCACAAGTGCCAACAGATCAGGCAAACCAACGCTGAAGATGAATCACGTTTTTATAGAGATATTTGTATATTCATTTTGTACTCTTTTTATAAGATAGACATGAATATTTGTATGCCGCAACCAGCAAACTATTATTAAGCAATAGTTACCGTTTTTTTTCTTTTAAAAACATTATGTATTTGAAAATTTGAATAATTTCGGCCACACAACCCACACACATCTTATATCAATTATTTGTAGTTTTACACAAACGAAATTGCAGGGATATTTTTCTTATTTCATATTCTCCTACAATAAACTGATAATAAATTTGTAAAACCATTTCTTATCCGTGGACTCTTGTTTATTAAAATTGGATATGAACTGGATGTAACACTGACATTGTATGAAAACATTTGCGGTAAAATTATAAGCAGCCATAATTAATCGAAAACAATTGGGGTTGTTTTTCAAAACATATGAGACAGAAAGTCTATTTTTTAAATATAAATGATTGCCCGAAGATTATTAGCGTTTTTAAACGGACACAAGTAAGTTTTTAACAACAAAACCAAATGCCCAATGGTCATTGAAACCAGCTAGATTAATATAGACAGTTTAATTGGTTTTTAGTTTATTTTGTAATACGAAAATTTAATACAATTTGCAATTTTATTGAAATACAATTACAAATGAAATGCTTAAGAGAAGATAATTGTGTAGAAAACAATGAGAACACAAAATACAATGCTTGGGGAAAGAAAATACATGTGTACGACTAAAGTTAAATTTAGTTATTGTTACGCTTGTTTTCGCTTAATGGATTATAATTTTGTTTTACATAATTAAGAAATACATGAGGCGCCGTTTTCTGGCTAGGATTAAGTGGGGGAAACAATCAGTTTTGTGCGCAGAGGCAAAGCAGGGTTTCTGCTTGAATGATGCTTGGTAAGAGGTTGCGTTTCTCTCGATTCTGTGTGTTAGTCTTTTTGTTGCCGCTTCTGATCGCTAAGGCTGATCCTGAGGGACCCGGCTGCACCTAATCGCCCTTGCGTGGCTTGCGCTTGCGCACCTGTTCCGTCTTTTCGGGCGCAGCATCTCCGGCCTGCTTGGGCTCCGGCTTCTCAGTCTTCTCCGGCTCGCTGTCGGCCTCTTTCTCCTGTGATGCCAGATCTCCCGCCTGCTCCTCGCTGTCTTCCTCCTCCTCGTCGTCATCGTCCTCTGGTTCCTCCTCTTCACTCTCGCGCTGCTCATCCTCGTTTTCATCGGGCTCACCATCATCCTCGATCTCCTCAGTGGCCAAATCCTCTACGCCCTCGGCCAGATTGTCCTGCGACTCGGAGAAGCTCTGGCGCTGCGATTTCTTGGGTGGATACACAAAGTCCACAAGGCACACGAGCAGCAGTCCCAGAGCGGCGCCCACAAAGATGGTGGCGATGGCGAAGAGTGCGTAGGAGCCCCACGTGGGCAGGCCGTACTCCTCCTGCAGCCTTCCGTTGAAGTCCTTAAAGAGTTTTTGGGTGTGCTATTAGTACATGAACCCAACATACAAGACAACAGCAGAGAGCAAAGACCAGAGTAATGAGTAATGGGCGGCAATCTTTTGGGTCAGCGGGGATCACTCCGCTGATAAGCTTCCGCTTATGTCTCATGCAATGAACTGAGGTGATAACCAGACTAGGTGAACGTACCTTAAGAGTGTGTGACAGCTTGAAGAAGTAGGACAGCACGGACATATGGATGGTATCGGGCTTTTTCCAGGCAGACAGAGGTTCGATGCTCTGCCACTGCTGCTTCTTCACGAAGTACAGGAGAGCATCGCCATCCCGGGCACCACGATACTGCCGGAACTCGCCATCCTTGACGCTGGAGGAGATTAAAATAGTTATTCTATAATTCTTGAGATTTATAGGGTTATATGTCTCACTGGTAGATGGTGGGCAGGGCGGTGACAAAGAAGCGTCCGCTGAGCGACGGCGAGGTGGTCACATCGATCTTGGCCACCTGCACCTTTACATCTTTCGCAACTCCGGCAAAACGCTCCCATGTGGGAGCCAGATTCTTGCACGCCGGGCACCACGGAGCAAAGCTATAAATATGGGAGGAAAACACACGTTTTAAAACCAGATGCCAGGGGATGAGTCATCATGCCACAAAGAATGGAATGTATGGTATTCCAGAGAAAGAAAAAACCAGCTTGCCGGCTGAAGAAAGCCGACGCACCACGCCCCGTTTGCATTACGTCAGGGGCTGCATGCCATGTCGATGGGTGACACAATGGTATATGCTTCCGCACTTACAATTCAATCATCCACTCGCCCTGGAGCATCAGGTGCCAATTGTCCTCGTCCAATTCGATTAACTTGCCACCTGGCTGCAGTCCTGACTGCGCCGTCGCCGCATCTGCCAACTGCGCTGCCGCCGCCAGCAGAAGCAGCGCCGCACATGACGCGGCCACAAAGTGCGATTTGCAATGCATTTGAAGCTGTTCTCGATCGCCGACGAGTGTCCTGAATCTTGTGACGTTCGGCTGCTGCAATTTGCTAAATTAAACTAAAGTTTCCGTCCTATTCAGTTCCAAAAAGTTACAAAAAACTGCGACGCCTGCTGGAAAATTGATAGAAACGCTGGTTCGATATCCGTCAGTGATGGCAAGCTACTTTTTTCCCGCCAAAGTGGCAGAAGGGGGATTCTGTAACAGTGATTTTAGCAAATCTTAGCAAATGTTGGCTTTCGTTTTACTCATTAAAAGTCAATTTGCCTAATTGAAATTTGAACAAACATTCCGTCCTCAGCTTAATCCTAATTATAAGCTTTTACACAATACTTATAATTTATCATAGTATTGTACCAGTATTAACTGATATTATAAAACTTCAGCCCGACCTGAAAGCTGCAATTAAATAAATAAATTTTAAACTTCTTTCTTGCTGTTCAGTAAATGAATGCATATAATTTTTAGATATATGTTTTAATATATCGGTTTGAGTCATCGCACCTGTTTAAACTAGCTAGTTTCAGTGTCTATTTCGCTACCATCCCTATTGCAATCGATATTTCGACGGACAACAACAAAGAATAAAAAAGTTTATGAAAACACAACAAAATTAGACAATTTGGAAATTTATCTTGTCCATAAGATGGCCTATAACTACCTGCAGCCAGTGAACAATCACTTTGATGACGTGGACAAGTTCGAGGACGTGGACGATGAGCTTTTTTTGCAGAACAAGCGAACTGGAGCACCCAAGGCTCCGCAGCAGCGGAGCACTAATCCCTTCGAAATTGAGGATGATGACGAAGACGAGATAACCTCATCGCCCTCGGTGGCCGCCCAGCGACTGGCTTATGCGGAAAAGCGGAGGGCCATCGAGCAGCGAACTCTGGACTCCACCAACAAGAGCTTGGGTAACCATAACCAAGGGGGTTAATTGCCAGCCAATTAAGGGGCGTAATTCAAATATGTACTTTTTTCACCCCAAGGTTTGCTCTACGAAACCCAGGAGGTGGGCAAGGCCACTGCCGTGGAGCTGGCCAAGCAGCGGGAGCAGTTGGAGAAGACCTCTCACCAGCTGGACGAGATCAACTCAACGCTGCGCTTCAGCCAGAGGCACCTGACTGGCCTAAAGAGCGTCTTTGGCGGCCTGAAAAACTACCTCTCCGGCAACCGGGATCAGCCCTCCTCCGCTGCTGGGTCGCCCACGGCCAGTCAGTCCTCCCAGGAGGCCAATAGCAACATCGATTTGGGTGCTTGTGGCGGAGCAAGTCCATCGGCTCCGCTTTCTCCAGCCGAGCGCTACGACAATCATCCAGTAAGCCAGCTACGCGGCGATCCCAGCAGTACCTATCATCCCCAGCGGCAAGCGGGAAATCCCTTCCAGGCCCAGATCGATGCCAATTTGGAGGAGATGTGCAGCAATCTGTCGGTGCTAAAGATGTTGGCCACTGATCTGGGTGGCGAAATTGAGTCGCAGAACGAACTGCTGGATAATATGAACTACAAAATCGAAGATGTCGACTTAAAGATCCACAAGCAGAACAAAGATATGAGCAAGCTGCTAAAGAAGTGAACGGGGAATCGTCAAATACCTTATATTATTTACTGCATCCTTAGTATAGCCACCTTATTATACAAAACATAGTCATACCGCATATCGCATGATGAGCATTACACAACGCCATTAAGAATGCATTCCTCATTACGTTTCTTAGTTTTTTTTTATTATTACACAACAAAAAGATTTTCTCGTTGGAGTGCTTGTGTTTAGAGAGCGATAAGTGTTCAATTTTGAATAAACATTCATATTAAACGGAAGTGATGTGTTGTTGTAGCAATCTTTGTTCTAATAGGGGATACATACAAAACTTCTTTGTTATGTTGACTGCTGATGTAGTATTACGGAGTAGATTTCGAAAAGAAATAATGGGTCATCAAATTTTATGTTTATTTTCAAAGATTTATAGTTTATAGAGATGTGAATAGTTAGTGCATTCTTACGTTGTGATGCTATAATAAAGAAATCTCTTGTCTTAGTTTTACTTATTGAAATTTATATGCAATTTTAGCACCGAGTTAATTATTTTTTAATTGCATTTGTTTGTATGACTTTAAACCTGAAAATATTCTTGATAAAGCGGAAATTATGGTTTTAAATAAGAAAATTCTAATTTTGAATGCCTTTTCAATTTGAATTTGATTGCTAACAAATCCTTTATCGCTATCGAAACAGAAAATCGATTGCAAAATTAAGCCATCACTAGAAAGCTCCATCTCTTTTCAACAATACAAACTAAAGCGCAATTTCAGAAATTTCTCAACAGAAAAAATATAAGATTTCTTTTAATTATGGAAGAGTCATACTTTCCCTGCAGCCCCCAGATGCTCAAGGAGCCCTTGTCCTTTGCGTAAGTCCTTAAACATCAATTGTGCAATAAGCACGTGGGCATATGCATGTTTTTTTTACTACTGCAGGGAACTTGTGAAAAACGGCGCTGAATTCGAGGTGGACATGTCACATCAAAATAATAATGGCAGTAAAGATTTTCTGGGTGGCGAGAGCGACAGCGACTATGAGGATGCCGAGGACGTGGACAATGTGGCTCTGCTTTCCCCGTGGACACAATCCTTTGACGAGCTGCGTGCCCTGATGAACAAGATCGATGAACACATCTACAAACGGATCACACGTGAGGGTCACGTGGAGCGAGATCTGGTGCCGGAAAAGGCCAGGGTTTCGATCAGGTACAGTGGCTACTGGGAGGGCGATAGCCATCCCTTCGACTCTTCCATGCTGCGGGGAACCAAGTTCGAGTTCGAGACTGGCCAGAAAATGGTGCTCGAGGGACTGGAGGCCGCTGTGCGTACCATGCGCCCATACGAACAGGCCGAGTTCATCATCTCCTACAAGCTACTCTTCCGGGAACTGGGCTGTCCACCACGCATTAAGCCCAAGGCGGACGGGCTCTTCAAGGTTGAGGTCATCGACTTCTCGCTTATAGGCGATGAGGAGGCCATCGATGCGATCCCCAAGGAGGATCGCGACAAGTTCTGCGTGGTCTATCCCAAGGCGCAGGACTTGCATCTCCATGGCAAGGATTGTGTGAAGCGCGGGAGCTATCGGAATGCGGCGACTGCCTTCGAAAAGGCAGTCAATTCCTTGAATTACTGCCGAATGGCCAATGACGAGGAGGAGCGCAGGCAAACCGTACTGCTGATAACCTTGACTGTAAGAACCAAAAAGATTAATATAGAGCTGAGTTTAAGATAATAATCTTACGATTTTGTTAATCTAAGTAAAAGTAATTTTTAGTTAAATTATTGATTATCTTTCGTAAATCGTTTCAGCAAAACCTGATGATCGTATACAATAAGCTCAACAAGCCGCAACGCGTCTGCATCATGATGAAGTCCCTGCGCCGTCTGACCGAGAACGATCCCTCTTGCAAGGCGCTCTTCCAGGAGGGTCGCGCCCTGTCCGCCTTGGGTGAATATGACCGTGCCCGCAAGGTCTTTCTTCAGGCCCAGGCCAAGCAGCCGGAGAACAATGAGATAAGCGATGAGATTATTAGCATGGACAAACGAATCAGGCAGTACCAGGAGGCCACCCGCGATTTGTGGTCGCGGGCCTTTTCGGTAAAGAATTCAGAATCAGGCGGCCCGAAAACGGCAGCTGAGGTGGAGAAGGATGCCAAGGATCAGAGTTTCATAGATGAAATAGAGGATTTAATCAAGGAGTTCGAAAACTCAGGAAAGAAATCGATAGGATTTTCCCGTAAAATGTTTTCGGAAGCACAGTTTGGAATGATTTGTGATTTGGTCAGGGATCACAATATGAAACTAACATTGTCTCCCATTCAGGAGGACGTCTTGACTTTGTCCAGGTTGGATGTCAAGTCGGACTAATCACTATTTAATACTTTAAAGTTTGCTTTACGTAACTCATTCCAAAAAATCAAAATGTTACCAAATATGAAAGTACTTTAACCAAGTTCTAGAAGAACTTTAACTATACTATTGCATTCAAATATGTATAAAGAAAAGTAATTCTTGTGTTATTACCAACTTGGGTATCTGCAGCTATTTTAGTTAAGAACTTTAATCTTAAAGTTATATTTTCTTAAATATCAAACTATTACATACAAATTTTCAATGAATTGAATTAATTGAATGAATTAATTTAATTCGAAATTTTGCAGCTATTTACCATAAAAACATGAATCTCAAAGTTATATTTTATTCATAGAACGTTCTTGCATACCTTTGGTTATTACCTACAATTAAACGTAAATATTGTACGAAATGGAACATATACTTTAGTTATTATTCCATTCACATTACATTTTTCTTTTCCAGTTCCTTGGCCAACTGACGATGCAGGCACTCTAAGCATGCACATCCTTTAACATGTTTGAGTGTGGGCTCAAGGATATGAACATCCTGCATCTCGAAGCTGCTCGAGTCGTAGGTGGTGAATGTTTCCGATTTAACGAACCTGCAGTATACGCAGGTACAAATTAAAATACCTGGGGGTATACAAAAAAGTTAGGCAGTTTGTTAAAAAGCAATAAAAACCTTACATATAGAGACTATCCAAATAAAGAGCAGGATGAGCGGACAGAAATAATTGCTGACCATAGGAAGCTCACCATTGCTGAGGTTTGTGTTTCTTGCGAAGACGCCAAGGATGTTTTGCATTAGAGTTTCTGAATTTGGTTTGGCCCTAACAGTAGCTCTTAGAAAGAGAATCTTCACTATAACCGAGAATAAACTTGGTTGAACTGGCATTTTCGATGCTTTTCAAACGTTTTCAGTTGAACAACTGTAGTCTGCTAAAAGCAAATGGCTTATTCAAAGCATTTTTTTGTCCAGTTCGCGAATGATAAAAAACATTTGTGTAACTTGTAAGTTAAGATAAATGTGCTTTTAAAACCATGTGGCGATAATTTTTTTTATAAATCAATTGAGTGCAACATTCTTTTTTTTATTGAACTGATTTTATTTATTGAAAATAAATAAATACTTTAATTTGCACAAAATCCACCTCTAACCACCGTACACCATTTGTAACCATCAGATACTTTTGCAGTAGATTTATCCATGAGACTGGCCAGCAAAATCAATATAATACAATTTTGGAGCAGCATGTTAGCCTCGATATTTAACTCGAAGTGAAGTTTAATGAGTTAGATTAGGGAGTTTTGCTATAGTATATTGTACATGTACCCGTACCCCATATCAAATTAATTTTTGCCGGTTATTTTCTTTTAATCAATTTTCACGGTCTGGCGTATTGAGTCTAAGGGCGTGAACTTGTATTCTAATTTTCAAAATAGTGTTAGATTAAAACCATAATTATCTGTTTTTAAAGGAAATCTTTTGCAGTCTTCTTTTTTAAAAACTTGACAAGGAGTAAAATAATTCGCGTAAGATTGTAACAAATTATATTGGCTATTCTTATACTCTGAATGCATAACCTTTTTAAAAATAAACAACATCCCAAAGAACTAGCAAAATTGTATAAAATAAAAGAAAAAATTAAAAATGAATAGCTTCGAGTGGGATTTGATCCCGCATAACACTGTTTTGTAGTCTCGCATCTTACGCTCTACGCCACGATACCAGCCGGCCGCCGCCAAACATATCTGAACTTAAATCCGACCGAGTGGGTTCTATTATGTGATTGCTTGAGATACTGTATAGACGAGACATAAATGGGTGCGTCCGTGGCGTTCTGCGTAGAGTCGTGCTGCTAAACGAGTAAGAGTTATTTATAAAAACTTTGAATCTGTTGTATGTAGAAAATGCCCCTCAACTTTGGCCGGATTAATTTTCATTATAGTTGATTCCGATTATGCTTGAGGAATAGGTAGAGCAAGTTATGGTGGGATAATGCCTTCGGTGCTCAGTCGGTTTATAAATCCGAGAGAACTATATCATCCTCAGATCCCTCCACACTTTTTTTTTGGGATAATCCACAAACCAATCTTTTTTTTTTTGTTAAAACCCATAAATATTTATTCATGAATATTGTTTTTCACTTAAAGTTACATTTTAACATAATTATTTATGATTACTCGTTTAGTTATTGGCATCTGTGGAATATGTGTAATATTTGCTTACACTTTTAATTTGATATAACATATATTTTTAATTACCAGAACAGCAAAAATGTTATACAACTATATTAATTAGATATTTTGTATAGTTAACCCCCGGTTTTTGCTTTTCAATTTTGTTTAAAGAAACAGACGTTAGATTTTTTGATTTTGCATTTCTCCGATAAATTACTGTGTAGCCGTTCAATTCTGTCTGAAAGTAACTTTTCTGATTTCAAAACCCTGCATAGAACTTTTGATTTATTGGACTGAATTAACACAAATTTAACAAAGGATTCGTGGTTATGGATAAAACTGTTACTAAATGTGCTGTTTGTTCTTTCTTAGTTCTGAGTTCAGTTATCTACTCTTACATATTTATTCGCTTAAAATGCATACATCGAATAGATTTTCTGCTTAAATTTATTTACTCGATTTATACACGAGTTTTTATTGTTGATCATGCATATTATAAATGTTTACATTGAGCTGGTGGGTTTTCCGGTTGATGGGTATTATTTCAAGATTTTTCCGTTTATGGTTTATAGGGATATGAATTGCAGTTATTTGATTACTTGCCTAGCGTTTTCGAGTTTGATTTAAACATTTTGATCTATTCCGTTGGCATCCCAAAGTTTCATATAAAATTTGAAGCTCCTTTGTTCAATGTTTAAAGTAAACTCTTCTTATTTCACTATTTTATACGCCAATTGATTAATATGTTTTATTTTAAAATTATAAATATCTTGTCGGAATTGACAGTTTATGTTTTTGTGTTTTAAACTTGTGACTTAAGTTAGGTTTGAGCAAATTGCGGCATTACATTAACATTTATGTGGAAATGCTTATGTTATTATTTATATCTTTTCAAACAGCCATTACATATTTCCTTATTTATATTTATTTGATAATTCCGTCTAGATTACGTTGCAATTTTCATTTTACAGGTACACATCCATTTTAACTAACAAACATGCAACATCGATGGCCTATTATTCCATATCATTTAAGGTCTGATTTAAGGTTCTAGGTTCTAGGTACATATGTATGTATGTAGGCTTGTGTCACAGCTACTGCGCTAAACAATCAACAACAACAAACTCAAATTACAACAATTTCAATTCGCATATTAATATATATTCCTGTTTTCAAGTTTTTTCTTAGGTCTAAAGTATGTTTGACACAAATTGAAAATTACTTTGAGCCGGAGCAAATTATTTATCACACATTTTCAGGGTTTGAATTAAAACTTCTGGTTTTCAATTGAATGCGTCAAAATTTGCAATAATGTATTATCAAAATAAACTAAAAAGCGATGGTAATAAACTTAAATCATTTCTGAATGAGTGGTATATTAATTTTCCCAACTAACTACAGGTACAAACACATATAAATATTTACGAATATTATATTTGTTTCTATTTTTGTATATTTTAATATATTTATATAATTTATTTTCAACATGAATACACAACAATGGTTATATAAATTCTAGAAATGTTCTTGTAATTATTGTTTTTTTTCTTGTTTTCTCGTGAGCATTTTTTCTTATTAGGCTTAGTTTCCATCTACTCCACACACATAAAACATTTCTAAATATTTGCCTTAACTATACAAATGCACACAAATAGGGATTTGATGCAACTTGATTAACATTTAGGTACATGAGTCTCTCGTTAGCACAGAAAACATAGAGTACAGTGAGCACATAGATACACTTTACATTTACAGATTAAGGTTTACTTTTTTTCCGGGTGATGTATACAGTTCTATAAACAAATGTACGCACTTATAAAACGGAAAAATACCTCCGCCCTCCATTGTTTTGTCCCTCCAAAGTAGTCTTAAGAATATTTGCAGTAAAAAAAACCAATCAAATGATCTCTCATTTGTATAAATTGATTAGTTGTAACCTTTGTATATTTGTATATAAATTTATATATTTTTAAAACTCAACGTTTTCCATTGCACTTTCAACATTGCTCTCGAATTACTTGTCACCCAATTACTGGGTGTCCAAGGGGATATACACGCACAAAACTAAACAAACACCAGGAATCCTGACCTAAATCCTACGTTAACTTTTTTTGGTTATTACAATCGAGTCTTTCCGCCACCGTCCTGCCATCATCATCAATTGGAAATTAGGTACTAAGGAACAGCTATCCCACAGTGATGACTGATAAATAGGTACTTTCGCATAGGAAACATGAAGGTTCGTTCTGCCTCTCTCGTCTGGCCAATCCAAATTAAATATCTATAAAATATTTGATTTTACTTTGTGACCGTTTACATAATTGCCTAATTTAACTCTTTACATTTACAGTTTAAATGGGTTGCTTAGCTCGTTAGATACACACATACACATTTATATATATACTTATAAAAATAGTTTTCGATATTGGGAACTGCGCGTTCAACCGTTTCGCATTGACCCAAATAGATCCTACCTGTGAATTTCTATGGCTTATTTCTTCTTAGTTACTGCTGATGAATTGCCTTTCGTTTTGGCCTGGCTGCCAGATGTTGCTGCTGTCGATGTTGCCGCCTTCTTGCTGCCGCCTGCAGCTGATGTTGCTGCTGTCTTGGCTGCAGTTGCTCCTGGTTTTACCGCGCCAGCAGCAGATGGTCCAGCTTTTGTTGGGCTGGTTGAGCCGGGCTTTATGGGATTCACTGTTGACTTTGTAGGGCTGGTTTCGTTCGGTTTTGTTTTGCCAGCTTTCGCCGACTTTGCTGACATGTTGCTGCTGGCTGGGCCTTTAACTGCCGTTGGATTATCTGTTGTCCTGTTGCTGGACATATCGCCGGATGCGGCTACCTTTCCACTTCCTGTGGCAGACGCATTCGGCTTTGTGCTCGAGGCAGTTTTTGAAGGCGTTGCTAGCGGCTTTGATATTGCTGCTGCTGTTGCCGGTTTTTGGGTAACTGCTGGCTGTGTAATTGCTGTGATATTTATAGCCGCTGCCGAGTCTCCTGCACTCGGGTTGACTTTGCCGTTTGTCACACTTGTATTAACGTTTGCCGCTGTGGTCACATTGCTTGTTGCTGGTTTGCCTTCCGACTTGAAAGTGGATAAAGGAGCCGTTGGCTTGGTGCCAGAGTCAATATTTGCTTTTGACACCGATAATGTGGACTTGGCTGGCAGCGCAGCAGCAACAGTTGTTGCTGGTGTGATTTTTACTGCTTGTGTTGTGTTTACCGAAGCAACAGTGGCGACGGTCGTGTCTTTGCCAACAGCTGCAACACCAACAGCTGATGATATTGTCGTTTTAAGTGGAGCCGTTTTATCCAATTGCAGTACTTTAACTGGAGCTGCAACATTTCCAGTATTTGACGTACCAGAAGCAATTGCTGCTTTACCATTGGCCCCAGCAGCAACGATTTTTCCCGTCGGTGCAGTCGCTGGTTGTGCTGTCTTAAGTGGAGCCATTTTATCCAATGGCGCTATCTTAACTGAAGCTGCAGCACCACCATTAAGTGCAGCTGGCTCCGTTTTGCCAATGGCAACTGTTGTTTTGTTATTTGCTCCAGCAGCATTTGTTCCTCCTGTCGAGACACTGACCAAAGTTGTGGTTACAACACTTGCTGATATTGTCGTTTTGGCAGAAGCCATTTTATCCGATTGCGTTACTTTAATTGGAGCAGCAACACTAGAAACATTTGCAGCCGTCGCCGTTTTGCCAGCAGCAACATTCGGCGCAGCAGCAACTGTTGCTTTTATAGGTGCAACACCGATTGATGGCGGTGTTTTAATGGCACCTGCAGTTGCAGCAACAGTTGCTGATGTCGTGGTGTTGCTGGTTGCCATTGTGGCTGCAATAGTGGTTGCTACTGCCGCCGAATTGACTTTTGTTGGATTCTTTTCCCCGCCGCCCGCAAAAGTGGACATTGTGGTGCACTCGCGTCCACTGCTCAATGTTCCTGCAGCCAGGACCTTTGTGGTGGCTGATTTATTTTCCTTTTTAGCCGGAATAAGTGGCTGCTTGCTGGGACTAATTTCGGTTGGTGACTTGTGAGTGCCATTTTTGGCAGTTGTCTGTAGATTGCTGCTGCTGCTTTGTTTGCCCATTGTTTTTGCAGGACCTGGCCGCTTGCCCACAGTTGCCAATGGCAGACACTCTACATCCACATCCACATCCAGAGTCAACTGGTTGTCCTTCTTGTTCGACTTTTGCTTGGGCGAGGGATTGTCCTCGATGAGGATCTGGGTATTGGTCACTCCGTCGTAATTCTGGCTCTGGTAACGCTCGGCATGCAGATTGACACAGGGTCTTCCGGCTGGACCCCACTCGGCGGTGGGCTGCAGCAGGTGCTTGATGCGCTCAGGGAAGTTGAGGTTCTTGGGGGCCCGCCAGATCTCCTGAAAGGCCACCAGGAAGATGACCAGGACAGGCAGGAGTCCAACGATCCAGCCCACTGCATCCGCCCACATGGGGTACACGTAGTGTCCATACTTGGCCGGCTTGTATTCCACCCAGTTGAAGAACAAAATGAACTAAAACCAATAGAATAGATTATTAAAAAACTTCAGTACTGAACAAATTGGAATAAAAACTTACCAGAAGAGTAGCTGGGGTAATATAGCGCCACATGACGCCCCAGAAAAAGTTCCAGAACCAGGATCGCTTGCCAATCATGCCTTGGATGTCGTTTAGGAACCGCTGAGATCCATAGATCCAGGCAATCAGAATACACTCGGAAATGGCAATCAGCAGAACCGACCAATTGGCGGCGTACTTGTCCATCAGTTGCAGCCAGTACATGCCGCTCTACGGAATAACGAATAAAAGTAAGTCCTAGAGCATAAATAACTTTTTACAAATACCCACATTTGTCGTAAAGCCCAGGCCTCCAATGTAGCCGAAAATGGCCACCGAGAGAACCACCCAGATCTTGTACTGCCGCAGGTTGGGAAACCTGTCCAGAATCGCAGTGGTGACGGTCTCCATCAGAGCAAACTGAGAGTCCAGTCCCAAGGTCAGGAGCATCACGAAGAACAGTACTGCCCACATGGGGGAAACGGGAAGGCGGGTCACCACCTCCGGATAAACAATGAAGGCCAGACCTGCGCCCTGGTCCACTACCTTCTCCACATCCACGTTTAGTTCGTGGGCCAGAAAGCCAATTATGGAGAAGATCACCAGGCCGGCAAAGAACGAGGTGGCTATGTTGCAGAAGGCCACGATCAGTGAGTCCCTGGATAAAGATTTCATTTTATTTTTATTTATTTAATATAATTATTAATTGAATATATTCTAGAAATATGATTAATACATCTAATTTAATAATTTAAATGTAATACATCTGCATTTATTGTGCAAGCAGCTAAAGGAGTTTAATAATTCATTTAATTGAATACTTTGTTCAAGAACAAATCTATTTTATCTATATCACAGCAACGATTCTTAAAGTTAAGGGTAATTTCATCAGTAAAACAGTGTATTAATTCCTTAATTTGTTATAAAGCTTATGTGGTTATATTATTTCCAGAAATTCATCATGAATTTCAAGTAAGAGTGATTGGGGGTGTAATATAGTTTCAAATGATGAGTTTAATTCCCTCTAATAAGCTTAAAACCCTGCTTCCAACAATCCTCGAACAGTTCTAGGAACCCATCTAAATAATACAGAACTTACTTGTAGCAATTGTTGGAGAACTTGTTGTAGGACGAGAGCGTTATTAAACCTCCCCAGGCCGGGCTCAATGCGAAGAATATCTGGACCGCAGCATCGCCCCAAACCTGAAAGAAGGGTTGGGAAATTAAGGCCATTCCAGGGAAAAAGTTTATTTGCCAAGTTCACCACCCACCTGGGCATTGGCCAGCTGCTTCCAGTCGGGCGTCAGATAGAAGATAATGCCCGTACTGGCGCCCGGCAGAGTCACACCCCGGACGAAGAGTATTACCAGGACGACGTAGGGAAACAGGGCCGTGAAGTAGACCACCTTGCCGGAGGACTGGACCCCCTTGCACAGGCAGAGGAACACAATCGCCCAGGCCAGGAAGAGGCAGGCGGCCAGTGACAGCTTAATGCTGCCCGTCTCCTCGATGCCCTTGGACAGTCCCAGCACAAAGTTGCTGCAAAATGAAAATTCACATCGAAACTGTGGTTACAAGAGGCTGGGGAAATATACACCAGTTAAAGGACCAAGCATTCAATTTACATTTAATGTTAGCACTTTTTTCAAGACCATTTATCACATTTATTGATTTATACTGTAAACTAAGTTTGTATATTGAGCTTTAAGAAAAAATATGTTAAAAGCAATGTTGCAATGTTGCTTGGCCAGTTAAGACCATCTATTCTCTATTAATGATTAATAATCTTAAATCAGGGTGTTGAATAGTTGGATTTGAGGTTTCTGTGATATCCAAAAAATGTATGTTATAAAGTACCAATTATTTGTTGGTACTTTGTACGGAACAATACATGATGATGATTGAATTTCATAGATTTTTTCTGTACTTATAACCCTTATTTGATACCCACTTGAAGTACTCCTCGGCAGGTGGGCGCTTCAGGGCGACGAGGGCCAGGGCGGTGATGTTGTTCTCCGCCGCGGAGGTGGCATTGTGGCAGGTGCGCAGGTAGTAGGTGCCATTGGTGGCCTCGCACTGGTCCGCCTGGGCATACGAGAAGCAATCTGCAAGAGACTTAGGCTGTCAGCAAGTTGGAATCCCTCTCAATTATGCAAAAAGGGCCAAACAGCATTTTAATATTTATGAACTATTTGCCCATTTAGGGCTGTGCAAGTTTATTTTCTGTATGTCCGGCTACATAATTAAAAGGACAAAGTGGCAAATCAGAGGAGAAAAGCACAAAAGAGGCAGGCCCCAACAAATATGAAAGAGTGCGGCAAACACAAAAAAGGGTCTGGGAATGTCAAAGTCCTTTGGCCAAAAAGGGTTGGACAAAGGATTCTAGCAACTTTTAACTTTGGCTGAGTCGGGGAGGTGAAAGGTCAATAGCAGAGCAATCTGTCTTGGGTTCCTGTTTTTCCATGGTATTTTTACGGCTACAGAGTCCCTTCGACAGCATTTCGATTTGAGTTGCAATCAGGCCAACTACAAATTGTGTTAACCTGAACTTGTCATCAGCTAAATTCCAGTCTCACAGAAGTCGAAATTTCCAGTTCTGGATATGGCATTTGACTTATGTGTGCTGAGTGTCAAAAGAGTGAGTGGCATGGGGAATGTGTCACCACCAAAGTTTTTCCCCCAAAGAACCACAAAATGACTAACTGACAGCTGAGTTGGAACTTGCATGTGGATGAGGGAAAAAGAACATGGTTATCAAGCCCCAGGACATTACTGTTTGCAGTACTTAATTAACGTAATAAATTTGATTGGGGAAATGCAATATTTTGAAAACAAAATTCAAGACAAGCACAAGTTGATTTAGCGAAAAAAAAGCATATTTTTCTACGTACAATCAGCGCTTGTTGAAAAACATCACTCATACGCCACATTGCCATTTCCCCCGCTAAGCGAAACCTGAATAAAACCCTGGCAATTATAGACGAAACTCTGGTTCAGAATTAAGGTTGAGCAACCCCACACACACATCCATCAGACCAATTCATCAGCTTCATTTTTCGACGGGAAAATAAATTTGAGAACAATTTCGTGTGGCTGGCGGTTGGTGAAAAACTTCAAAGTGTTTACACGCCGTTTAATTTGCCTGTCTGCATCTGTTTGTATTGCAATTAATTTGATTACACAAACACACACACACACTCGCGTGTTTACAGCCCCTAGATGCGAATCATATGAAATAAATTTTATTTGAAAAAGAAACGAGGACTGCCTAACAAATTCAGGCGGTCTACACATTTAAATAAATCCTTGTGAGCGAGGGTGTGCTTGTGTGTGTGTATATCCTGGTTGCAAAAGGATACACATGCCCCGACTTTCTTATTCAATTTGAGTGCTACGCCTGGCGCAGGAAATTGGCCTTAAATTTTGTGACCTTTAAGTTTGATGGCAAACTTTGATGAGTTTGCTTCGGCATGAATAGAAAACAAAAAACGTTGGAGTTTCAAGTTTACGTGCCTTATAAATGAATTGTTATTCTACAGCCAAACACCGTGTGAGCTCATTTACGTTATTAGCCACATAAAAAGTCCATCCAAATATTTACTAAAAAAAAATATAAACATATAAGTAAGTGGAAAGCCAAACAGTGTGCGACATTCGATCCATAGACAAACAAAGTTAAACACATTTTAATCGTGACACTAAAAGTAAACATTTGTCATCTAAAACAGCACCGAACAGACGAGGACAAAGGCGGCCAACGACGAGGTCAGAGATGCTGCCAGCATCCGAAGGAGAATCGAAAAGTGTCAATAAATAAAATCCTTAAGAAATTGCTTGTCTGCCGTCGCCTTCCTTCTCTCTCTCTCTCTTTATATATACATAATATTTTCCTCTACCGTACTCAACTTTGTATCTTAAGAGCTTAGGGAAAAGCCTGGCCCAAGGTTGCCGCTCCCACTGCCAGCGATTGAGTGTCAAAAACAGTTAAGACATAATTGTTTGTCATTTTAACAATTCCAAGCTGCCGTGTTTGGAACACCCCAGAAGGTGAAATATGAGGAAAAGTCGCGACGGGGGATTCTCAATAGCATCCATTATCGATTTCTGAGCTACCGCAAAAGTAGCGGAAATGGCAGCCAACATGCGACCTCTGTCTAAGTCTGATTTTATTTCCGAATCCCTGGCGAAGACGATGGCTCACTTTGGATTTCTCTGATATTAACTCATAGTTATACGTTTTGAGTATAGCCAATGGCATTGGTGGCTGCGGTAACATTTTCAGAGGTCATTTAACAGGGTTTCATAGCCCTGATATGGGGATTAAATTAAAGTTCCCTGCAAACTTCCACAAAAAAAGTAGAGTATTTATCTATTGCACTGAAAAAGGTGTGAACATAAAAATAACCTAAGCAAGCTAAACTCTGACTATGTAAGAGTTTATGACAGGAAATAGATTTTAGCAAATTGAATTTAGTTGAAATTATATTACTTATCTTTAATGGATTAAACAAATAATGAAATAATAATAATACTATGCGTTTTGGCTCTTTCGATTCATCTAAGCCCTCTTAGGATAGCCACACAAAGAGGTGGCTGTGGGTGGTTTCGCTTTCTTGCCTCATGCAAAACTTTCAATGGCACTTGAAGATTGTTCTCGCCGCTCTACTTGTTCCACGTTATAAGACCGAGCCACTTGAGGATGTGATTGCGTGAGTGGGCGTATCTGCATGTGTTTATATTCTGCGGAGTTCACCAAGGTGCCCGTTATAAAATACATTAAGAGATAAATACACATGACAAATCAAAGTATGTCAAAATAAAATATCTTAGAATTTGAGTAGAGTGCCTAAAACAAAATAAAAAATAATCTTTAAGCAAAAACATAAACAAATTAACAAAAAATACACTTCACTGAATATATATGTAAAAAAACAATAAATTAAAATGTAATTTTATATGGCAATTTCTATGTAGTTATCCTTAACCTTTAAAAAGCTTGTTTATGTATTTGGTTTAATAGAAGTCCCAACATTTATTAACTTTTTCTGACATTGAAGAAACTTAATTTATGCTGAATGTCTTTCCGGTAAATTCTCAAAGTTCAACTGATTGTGGTTGGGCTGCCATCATTTTTGACCTACATACAAAACTTTTCCACGCTTTTCCGGGCAAGCATGAAAAGTCTAATCTTATGTTCCAGAATCCCGGAAGAGTAGGCGTTCAATGGTCGTTAAAGATTTATGTGTTACGCGTGGTGGAACGCTTTAAAGTGCCGTGTGTTTGTGTCTGGGCAAGGAAATCAAAAGCAGACTTAGGCATTCGCAAGGAAACGCCTTCCCGGACACACATACACACACTCATAGACGAGTCCTTATACACACACTAACACACACACACACTCACTGGCGAAGCGCTCACCTTACAATGTCAAACGAGGCACAAAAACAATTGCCTACTTCAAGGCGCCTAGGATTCCTCCATGCGTTATTGTTCCGCTCCTCCATCTTGTTTATTATTATAATTCTCAGCGAAAGTTTGTTCATATTTTTTGATTGTTTGCGTGTGCGTGAAGGACGGAAGATGATGTGCCTGGCATACACATTTCTCGGGGCCAAATGAACGATGTACTTTTGATCCCCCGTGGAATTAGGCCAACTTTAACTATTCGGATACTTCAATGGGAACTTATCGTGTTTTTTATTTAAATTTTCTTTTTTGCAATACTTTGCAAATTTCCTTGGAAGTTTCCCTGGAAACTTGTGTTTGTGGATTTGTGTGTGTTTATCTTTGCCTTAGTTCCTGTCATCTTCGTTGTCCTGAATCAATTGTCTCCGGGGTCTGCTGGTTACACAACCATTTTCCTTTTTCCCCATTTCCCATTTTCCCAGCCATGTGTTTTCCCAACCGAGCCACGTGCCGCCAACGGACACAAACAAAAACAAAGCCGTAGAAAAGCAAAATAAAATTCCACTTTTGACAGCCTGCAATTTGCTTAATTTATTACCCGAAAAACGTAACAAAAGATAAGAATCTGGCATCCTCTGTCCCCTACTGTTCTGTTTTTTTTTTGTGTCTCGAGTATCTTGGCCTATTAATTAATTGGAGCCATCATATTATGTCCCCAGGGGAAAAACTCACACTTAGTGCTCCAAGCGGGTTCGCAATTCTGCCACGGAAGCACCGGAGCGAACGAGGCGAACATGTAGAAGATGGTCCAGGCGATGATTAGGTTGTAGTAGAGCATGACTATGGCGGATACCAGGATCATGCCGGTTCCTAATCCTCGGAAGAGTGGGCAGAACCTGCGATATACGGCCACTGGACCCAGGGCGGCATATTGACCAAAAGATAGTTCCATAAACATCAGCGGAAGTCCGGCAATCACTAGCATTATGGTAAAGGGAATGAGGAAGGCACCTGAAAAAGGTATAATAAATCATATTATGATATAATTTAGATAGATATATGTAGTAAATTTATTAATAATAATAAAGGGTCGAATAAGTGACATTTACTATGTTTAGTAGATATAAAAGAAGTAAAAAATAATAATAAAATAATTTCTTATTATGGATGATATGTGTTAGAAATGGTAGATTTTCTTCTGTGTTTCGGAGTAACTTCTAAAGTTAGGTTTTTACTTCCTTGTACCTTGAGTATGATTGTGTGGGGAAGCACCCTCTTGTTAGAACTAATATTACTACATACTAATTGAGTAAATTATGTTGTATATATATAATATATTTTAAGATACCCACCTCCTCCATTATTGTAGCACAGGTAGGGAAAGCGCCACACATTTCCCAGACCCACTGAATATCCTAACAGCGAGAGCAGGAAATCAAAGCGACCCGTCCAAGTGCCACGTTCATGCTCCGACTCCGCTCCGATTCCGCCGCCGGCTCCTTGGCCAGATGCATCCAGTTGGATTAGGGCCGTTCCGGAGGCACAGCCACTGATCGCCGTCGAAGGACAGACCACGCCTCCTCCTCCGCCCCCGGCAGCTCCTGATTTGCTGCTCTGCCCCATTTCGGTGGCAGTTCTGATCTTCGTTCCGCTGTAAAATATGCAAGTATTTAAGTTCATTAGATAGCTTTTGCAGGTGACAACCAATTGGCCAACTGCCAAATTTCACAGCTGGCCAAGAGCTCTCAATAAAAATCAGAAAAAATAACACTTTTTCCAGTTATGTATCATGTTGATGGATTATATTGACCTCGATTCAACCTAAATGGAAACAATAAAAAAAGGTCAAGTGGTGGAATAAATTAAGTTAGCTGCAGTATAAATTAAATAAACATGGTTGCCCTAGAACTATTTGCAATGTATAAATAAGTCCAGATCAAATTGAAAGGCGTATAAAAATATCCCACTGACAAGCTAATTAGTTGGAATAAGCAGATAAGCCACAAAGCTTCTAACCAACTTCTACTCTTCATTTGCATTTATGTTGTATCCTTTTAATTGCTTTGGTAATTGTTATAGTTATTTATTTCCCTTTTTGATGTTTTGTTTGTATTTAGTTTTTCTATTTTAATTTGATTTTTGCCTTTTTCAATAACATAAAAATAAAGTGTTTTAATTGGATATCAACTTTTTGACAAATTAAATACCCTTACACTGTAATGAGCTTTCTATACAATGGAATTAAAAGGAGGAACGTAGAAATAATTATCAGCTTTAAAAGTTTTTAAAAAATATATGGAAAATTACTTAATTATCTTTTGAGTGTGAAGATAATTATTTAATTATCGAAATCGGAAGTTATAATATGTAAACAAGTATATTATTTGTTGCTGTAAATATGCTAATTGGAAAAATTGAACTTTAAACGTAGATTTTTTATTGTCAGAAAAATATTTGTGAAAGAGAAATGCTTTGTAAACACAGTATTTAAATTTCAACTAAAAAGCTTAAACACAAATTCTTCTTAAGGCATTAAAAGCACATTAAATTACCTTTAAGCTGAATATTTCACATCTAAAAATACTTTTTCATTGATTTAAAGCAGCTAATTTAAACTTAATCCAAGTTCAATGGATCTAATATCGGCAAGCACATTTTGTAATTTCCGTTTCGTTAATTAAATACACAGACACGCCTGTTTTTTTTGTATTTTTTGAATGGTGGCGAGGATAAATGAGTTCTCAAGAAAATGACGCGCCGTCAATGGCACTTGATGCTGGGCGGCACTCACACTTGTTCACACCCACCCACACTTACGTATCCAACCACCCACTCACCAGCATGCATACAAGTATATATACTATACATGTACTATATAGTCCAACTGTCACACTTTCTGTAGTGGCCATAACATCGTGTGATGGGATATGTGATGAGATGTGAGAGGATTTTCCTGCCTTTCCGCACTGCTTGAGTTTGTTTGCCTGGTCACGTTTTTTGTGCCATTTTCTTGGCTGAAATGGCGATGTTTTTTTATGGCAATTTGTTGACAGCCTCGTAATTAGGCAGTCAAATGTGTATTTAACCAAGTGAGTGTGCCAATGAAGCTGTTAATGTGCCAATGATGATATCAGCGAACCTGTGAAAATGGGTTGAATCGTGGGAAATGCCAGGGAATTTCGACTCGGAGTGGAAAACGCCGCAGGGCAAAAAGGAAAAAACCACAAAACCCAATTCCCATTGCCATTTTCTAGCAAGGTTGCTCTGCTCCTGGCCTGGTTTTCTCGTTCTCCCTTTTCTGCGGTCCAGCATTCCGCCTGCAACTATTTCAGCCCGTTCGCAATGCCAGTGGCATTTGCTTAGCAAATAGTTCCTAATGATTCCCAGTCCAAGAATGCGATTCAGCGGCGACAAACAGAAAAAAAAGAGAAACAATAACAATGACAGGGAAACAAACCAACAAACAGGCAGCGAACTAACTGCAGTACAAATAAACATTTAGCTTTGTGCGAACTTTTCGGGAAATAGTTGAAACACAACCGTCTGACAATGAAAATCGAGAGGTGGCAGGCGGAAACGCTAAAGTTTCCATTGAAAAAGCGTGAAAAGTGCCAGCAAAGTTTTGCATCGCATCGGTCAGGTGAAAACGAAAGCATTTTAGCGCCCAGAGAAAATTCATGGCAAGTCCGAGCAATCCGACTATTCTGGGCACGTAAATACAGAGTCTGCACAAACAATTGGCATTTCGTCGGTAGGTATAACAAGTAGCTGGGTCGGGGGCAGTTTCGGCCAACTGAAATGCAAACTCTGACCAACTTACTGTTCAAACTTATGTATGGGACTTGATTGAAATAACACACTCGCTTGGAGCTTTTTATTGGGGTTTATTTACGAAATGGTAAACCAAAAATTGCTTAATGGCTTGGGTTGAGGTTTTAGGTCACAGTTGATTTAGTTAAGAGCTTTTAATTTAAAATATTTTCCAAAAATTTGCTTTGCGGTGTGGAACTTAAAGCAATAAATAGCTTTAAATACATTTATGCAACCTATTCTATATTTATCTGTCCACATTTAATACAAGCTAATATTTGTGAGTATGTGAAGCATAATTCAGATTAATTTCCTTGAAAGGCTTCGTTGCATAACTAACTGGATTTACTAGCATTGTTACGTTCTACCAGTGCTTTGTTTAAAAGTAATTACTTTACCTCGTCTCAAAAGCAATGACATGGAATCTGAGGCATGGTAGCTCATATGAAAGGGACTTAAAATGTTGAATTATTAATCTTAATAAACCAATTCAAGGCTTAATTTTCTTGCTCCCAAGACAAAGGCATCGATTACTATTACCACAGCAGTGAACATTTAAGTATTTGTGTCTAATATCGTATCAAATAACTAGGTCAATTAGAAACTTGGTTATTTTAAATATTTTATTTATGCTAACATTTTAAAGTTGTATAAGTTTTTTAAACTGCATAAAACCCCGTGAGTTTTTTTCTAATTATAAATTAGCCTGTGGCAGGGTTGCCATAGCTGCTTTTGAAGCAAACTCAAAGCTAAGTCAAATCCTTTTTAATAAAACAACCAATTAATAATTAATGTGCAACGAATCGGACATGTGTTAAAGCGAAAAAGGATCTAATAAGTAGAGGAGGGAGTTGTACTCCTTTCCTATTTTCCATCCCAATCTCCACCCCCCTCCCCCATCGCTCTTTGCCTTGTTTGTGTTTGGTCAATTCGAGTGTGAAAATGTTTTCGAGCTTCAGCCGTCGCTCGCTTGTTTACGCTTGATGAAAACGAAGGGGCGTCGGTGGGTGGGTTGCATTTAACGACCTTGGGAATGTGCAATGCAGTCACAAGGGGGCGGCGGTGGGGCACCGCTTACATGAGCTGCATTCTAGTTTTCCTGTTCTTTTTTTTTGCAAGCAATCCGCCGACAGCGTTTTCCGCCTTTTGGCATTTCATAATTTTCCCTTTTTTTGACATTTTTATGCGAAAGTTAAATTTCCCTGGGCCGGGAGCCCAAGGCGAGACAAGGGACCTTCGTCATCGTCATCGTCATCATCATCACCGCCTCATCTGTATTTGTTGTATTTTCTGTTGTTGCAAAAGTCACGGCAATTATGAGGGGGCAAACTCGGAGCACTTGAACTTGAACCCACGAAGGCTGCCCACAAGCGGCTAACAAAGCAAGTGGGGTGACCTTCGCCCCGTGGGTGGGAAGGTAGTGGGTGGTTAAGGTTTAGGTGAATAGGATATGTAAATTGCACTGATAAAAAATTGGACTGTCTTTAAAGATAATCAGTCAATAGAACTAAGAATACTTTAGAGCTTCTACAAATATATTTAATTTGATGTTTGTATTGAAATAGATCGATATGTATTGAAAGTTAATCGATAGATATCACTTTAATATTATTTTAAGTTTGAAATTTATAGTTCAGTAAGTTGGAATATAAAACAGATGACATACTTAAATTCTTTGACAAGTGTTTTACAAAAAAAAGTTTGGTTAAGACACAATTTCAATTAGCATGTGAAGTACGTATTTGACAATGTAATTAAATTAAATTATTTTATTTATAATACTCATGAAATTTTAAGTTTAAAGTTATTAAATGCTTGAAGAACTGTTTGAGGCATTCGTACAACGAAAATTGGTTGTCCAATGACTGAGTGATGAACATCAAAGCCTTGAATAATTATGCAGTACTAAGTGTTGCCTCTTCAAAAAGTGGATGCAAATGAAACCATCAGGATGAACAAAAAAGGCAGATGGCCTCTTTTTCCGTAGTTGGTGCCGTTCAATGTGCCATTGGTGCTATTTCAAGTGCTCGACAGGCAATATCGATTATTCAGTTTTGCGGGAGCAGCAACAAGACCATCGGCAGAGGCCAAAGCACACGCATACAAATTTGTCTCGATGCAACAAAGTTGCCTCCATTCCAATGCTTTCCAGGCCCATGCCCAGATGCCTCGGAAAATGCTTGCGGAGAACAGATTTTCACGTTCTATTGCATCTCCGCTGCTCCTCACTTCAGGGTCCTTCGCTCCTTGGGGTCCTGTCCTGTTCCCCGCATTAAATATTCATCTACTTCGTCATCGTCTGTCGTCCTTCGCTGTCATCGTCCTGGTAATCGCAAATTCAGCGCTAAATCACAATCAAAATGCGCGTAAAGTGGCATTTCAAGTGATTCTCCTCATTTTTTTTATGAATTTCAAATTGCAAATCATTTCGTTGATTAAATTGTTGAAAATGTAAGAGTAAATTTGTATTGCTGGTGGCCTTCTTAGTTCGATAAAAGTATGGTTCTTGGGGTCTCAGTAAAACACATACTTGAGTTCTTTAAATAGGAATGCACTTTTTTTTCAGACACTAATTGAACTGAATTATAAAATATTTTAAGTGGATAACAAGACCTCGTCTTTAATTTTCAAAGAAAATTGATATAATTGCCTTGACCAGCTGACAAATTTGAAATTTAATCTATATCCATATATCACTTTTCTTTGCGCAATGTCACGACTTTAATAATTAAAGGTACACACATTGTCCATTAGCCTATTTTTAAATGAATTGCCCCAATATCGATTAAAAATTACGCCAACTAACAGCAATTGTGTATTTAGTCGCCTTGAGGATATCATTTTTGGAATTCCAAGTAGCACAGTGGAAAATTTAATGCATGGGAGATGAGTGTGTGAGAAATGAATATACAAGGACGAAGAGAGACAGCTGGCGTTTAAGTGAATTATGTCTGCAAATGATTTTTTCTTGTTATCCAGTTTTCGCAGGATTTTCCTCTTTTCCTTTTGGGTTGTCACCTTTGCATACATTTTCATGGTTTTGAGTGCAGCTGAATGTCGAGTGTGTTGTGTATGCGCCCTGTTTTGTTTTTTACTTTAAATTTGCAATTTAAATGTAATTTCTCAGGGCAAATGGGTTACTTTTTATTTGGTTTATGACAAATGCACACCGAGGCAAAGCGTACAGATTTAATGCTTTCAGACAAGTGGGAGGAAACGAGGTGGCAAGGTGAAGTGGGTGGTGGGCAGCGATGAAGGTCATGTACTCGTTGAGATAGGCGATGTATGTATATACATTGGGAATCCAAATAAATATATTTATGTATATATAACATAAGTATATAATAATCTAAAAGGAAGCTATCCATTGGCTATTTAATAATTTAATTGGGGGATGAACCCTTCCTTCATGTATAGTTTTAAAAATTGTAGTAAAGGAGTAACAAGTTTCATTTGTAGCATGTACAAAATTTCAATCTAAAATACTTTAATGCTCAAAAACATATTCAGTCTGAAGAGTTTTTAAAGTAGTTTTAAAGTAAGAAAGATTAAAAAAAGTTAAAAAGCTTTCATCTTTAAATTTTACATCAGAAGTTACCAAGTCTGCAACACGAAGGAAAGTGGGCTTTGTAAAACGAACATTTTGCTTTCGTCATTTAAATAAAAAGAAAACAAGCTTTACTGCGATTAGCACTTGCAACATTTTAATTTGCGCAGAAGTTTGCAAGCCGATTGTTATTATTCCACGGCGATGTCGCCATCTGCTTGCAGCTGCTTTCTTTTCGTTTGTTTTGCCATTTTCAAGTTGTTTATTGTGCGTTGGGAAGCATGAGAAAGACATTAACAAAATGTCTTTGGCGCCGATTCATTTTTTTCATAGTTGCACTTTTCATTTTATTGGAGCAATGTTATTGCTCTGAGATTGTGAATAAAAGTCAGGACGCTCTGCTGGCTGAGGCTCAAATAAAAATCCTTCTGCTGACTCTCTTGGGTCTTGGCCTTCTGATTCTTTTGGGTTGTTTGGGTGAGTTTTAATGATTGCCATTCCGATGATCAACTCACAGAGCGGAGATTTCCGATTTCCTTCGTTCAGGATGTATATGCTGTTTCTTCCGGATTCCGCAGGCTACGCCATCGACTTCCGATGGCCTCGATGTCTATGCCCCGCGAACCCAGAGCATTGTGTGGCCCACTTTGCCCCAGGAGACGGCCCACATCCTGGAACTGACCTTCATCCACACCGCCAAGGTCGGCTGCCTCTGCCCCAACTGTCGCATCGCCAGGAACTCCCTCTGCATCGAAAACTGTGGAGTCATCCCACAATGTGCTTAGGAGTGTTCATCTTTTGACCCAATAAAGTGATATTTTGCATGCCATTCAAATACATTCAAGAAAGCTACAATTTACTGCCTTATTTTAAGAAATAAAATCAAGTGAACGTCTCATTTAAAAAGCATGAAAATATATAGAATTAGTTTTTGGGGTGCGCTTTTTAAATTGTATTCCCAAGAATTTGTACTTGTATATATTTCGAAACCATAGATCTAAGTTTAAAGAACCATTGATTCCAGAATTATTGCCTTTCAAATGAGTTTCATACAAACAAATAAAGGAATGAAAGTTATTTAAAACAGTTTATATTAGTTGTTCAAAATATTTATCTTTTACAGAAATTTTCGCTGGATTATTTTCCCTTTAGATAATATTCTTCTACTAAAATAAATCAATTTAAAAATGTTTATTATGGCCCGCAAACAGCTGTTTTGTTGATAGTATTGCCGGGGCCCGACTGCTTTTAGTTTGTTCAGTTGCATTGGAACAATCGGCGGAACAGCATGATTCTGTTCGCCCAAAGCAAAGCTGCCAGGTGGATCTTGCTGATGGTCACCTCGATATCCCATATTCACCTGGCCAAAACCAATGAAAATTTTACGGGTAAGTGCACTTTAGAATGCCCTCGTGGGTCTTTTGATTGTTGTTTTTTTTGGTATTCCCGGAAAGACTTCGACTGGCTAAATGAGACGCAGCTGCTACAGATGTTTGAGTACGAGAACGAGAACGAAAATAACACTATAGGGAATTACACGGAATCCGAAGTGGAAACGCCAGAGGAACTGGAAAACTTAAGCGGTGGTCAAACGATTGCAAATAGGATCAACAATGCTACAATTGAATTTCCATTTGAAGAGCTGAGGAAACATCGGCACTATGCTCGTTTTGTCTTCATGGTTTTGATTTTACACATTGCCGTTGTGGGAGTTGGTAAGTAGGCATACATAGGTTTGTAGTTCAGGTCAGATAAAACAGAACAAGATTTAAGATAAGATTTTATAAGTTGATAAGTTAACCAAATATTTGTTCAGCAATATAAGGCGTAATCACGATTAAATCCGACAATTAAATCTTAGTTTGCTTTTAATTCTTGAACTTCGAAAAGGAAATTACTAGTATTAAACAACTAAAAAACAAGAGAGAACGCTATAGTCGGGTGCCCCGACTATCAGATACCCGTTACTCAGGTAAAAGGAGTGCAAGGGAGATGGAGATAGAAACTTTGATCACGCATAACTTTTAAACGAATGGTCCGATTTGAAAAATTTCTTCTATTCTTTTCTTCATTTCGATAGGTATTGATAAACACAATAAAACTGCATTTTTACTTTTCCGAAATATTTAAATTTATATTTAAATAAAATCGTATATAAGCGATTGTGGGCGTTAAAGGGGGCGTGGCACCTTTTTGAAACAAACTTGCGCTGCGTAGGAACTCCTAAAATCTGCATGCAAAATGCCAATCTTCTAGCTTTTATAGTTTCCGAGATCTCAGCGTTCATACGGACGGACAGACGGACAGACGGACAGACGGACATGGCTAGATCGACTCGGCTAGTGATCCTGAACAAGAATATATATACTTTATAGGGTCGGAAACGCTTCCTTCTACCTGTTACATACTTTTGCACGAATACAATATACCCTTTTACTCTACGAGTAACGGGTATAAAAACTATAAACTTCTGGAAATCTAAAGCGATCTATCTTTGTCATTTATTACTTTCAACTTTAAATTTTAAATTCCAAACTGTTTGAACTAATATTTACCTTATCATTGTTCTTTGGATTATAATGGATTAAAAACGAATGATCATTATAAAATATGTCATAATAATGTTAGTACTTTTTATGAACAGGCATAACTGTCTACTGCTGTGTGTTCTACAACGTCAGGGCCTGGAAAAAGCGGTCGAGGATGGAGGCGCAACGACGTCTGCAACTGACGAGCCTGCAGTCGCAGCACATTCCCAATTCCCGGGATTGCCCGTGCCACGGATGCGTATTGGCCAGGGAAATGCTGCAGAGTTTAATCATGCAGCAATTGCAGGAATTGGTCGAGTGCTGACCCAGAATGCCCTTTTTGGAAGAGAACGCAAATCCCATGCATGAATTTGGCAGGTGAATGCAACCTTCGAATGACATTGACGCTGATGCAAGTGAGCAGATATCTGTAATATGTTTGCACGTGGCTCAATTACACTCCAAAAAAAATTTAAAACCTTCCCTTTTACTTATATTTATGATACGAATTCCCATTCATAAATAAACCACAAGATACGAATTCCCATTCATAAATAAACCACAAGTAATCAAAGATGTAATTCAAATGATCACACACATTGGGAAACTACTTAAATAATATTTAACAAAATTCTCTACAAAATTTGAAAAAATTCTAGTACGATATTCTTCACTTGTGTGTACCCGATGTATTTACGCAATCTGATTTTCATATGTTGCATAAGAGCGCGCTTCCCTTGAAGGAACCTCACGCTTAAATGGACACAAATGTCAATGTTAGCCGCAAACAACTAACACAATCGGCCTTCCACATCCACATCCACCGATATTGGCAGTTGCATTGTCAGGGAAATGCAACAACAACTGCGACGGAGAGATAAAGAGTGAATGGAGCGGAATATGTCGGGGAAATCCAGGGGAGAGGTTGTCCTGACATGCACAAGCAGTTTAACAGCTTATTGCTGTAGCCGTGGCTAGCTTTTCCTGACCCCAATCACCTTCAGTCCACCCATTGCAAAGTTCAAAGTTCATAGCATTTACTGTCGCCGCTTCTTTAGTTAATACCGCACGTTGCCATTAATAAATACAAGTAATTCATTACACCTTTGCTTTATTTTCAATGCCAAACAATAGGAATTTTTAACAACGTTTGCTGTGTTCTTTAAAAACCAATAGATAGTTTTGACTTAAATATTTTTAAATTAATTTATACATTTTTGTGAATATGCATCAAACAATTAATCACACATTTCCAAATATGAAGTAAAATACGTTTTGAAAAATATAAGTGAATTTTCTTTCAGAACGTCAAGCAAAAAAGGTACATCGAAATTCCTAGGATGATCAATACACCAGCTTTTACCACAACAAGTTCCACGGACACACATCCACCACATCGCGTATACGACATGGTCGACACAACACCCGCAGCCAAATCTAGCCATCCATCAGGATGTCTTAAGACTAATGCACTGGATACCATGATGTCACTGATCACTTTTTTAGTCAGCTCGCTGAAGTTTTTATTGTTATTTGATTGCGATTTAAATGTACACACAAAAGAAAAGCGCTCGGAGCCAACCGTAAAAAATAACAAATAGCTAGGAAAACAGCAAAAAAAAAGCCAACAAAAATGGAAAAAACCGCCTGAGCCCTGGCAAACACGCACAAAACACGGACAGGCCAATGCCAAAAGCCCGTACGCGAAGGAAACAACGCACGTTCATGCCGAACAGGAAGGAAGGCACAAGGCACACAGGAAAAGGAACAAAAAGCGACACAATGAGGGGGAGGTGGACGAGGGGGGAAGGACCCTAGCAGAAGAAGAAAAGTGCGCGCCAAGGGCAAGGATGCTAAGGTAGCGAGAACAACGAACAACCAGCGAACAACGCAAGCAGCCACGACAATAACAAATCCATGACAGCCACAGGAGAAAGTCAAAATAAAATTCTAGATGCTCCAGGATTTACTAAATAAAGAATCTATTTGTGTTATAAAACAATATTTTATTATGATTTGATTTTATTATGGCAAATAAAATATAAAAAAAGGATTTGGGTATACAATTTCAAAAATATTGTTTCTCTTAAACAATATTTCTGTAGAAAACCAATATATTCTTTTGTACTTTATTTTGTATGGTTCAACGCCCAAAAACTGCATTCAGTTTTTAATACGCGATCCATTCAACTTTTATTTATATTTCCAGTGACTTGTTGTGATACAAAAAACATGTGTCATTTTAATGATTTTCAATTCACTTATTTAAATATAATTGAAATTATATTATTCCATTTATAGAAGCTCGACTGTATAACAAAAAAAAAACTCAACATAGACATTCCAATAACAATGAGGCAAGAAAGCGAAGAAAAGAGGCTGGGAAAACTTAGGCAGAATGAGCAAAAGGATAGCAAAAGTAGTAAAAAGTTATCGGGACTCGGCCTCAAGATGCCGCAAGGAGTCCGGGTAGAAATGGGTACTCAGCGGGTGGAAGCTGGAATTAATTTTGCGTTCATCCACGCTTGAGCGGAGAGCCAGGATGAAGGGGTGAGGACTGAAGGCACCACTCTTAGCCAACTTGTGGCCAATATTTGCTCAGCCCGAAGTATCCATTCGGCCCGGAATTGGATGCACCTGATGCCCAGCCAAGCGGTTGCAATTGGGAGCGACGGGGCGCGGGGAATGGGGTTTACCAGATGTACATGCAAATTTATTGAACAAGTTACTAAAAGAATGAAAATTACGGTTTCAATCAGGTTTCAATCTAAGCTCAACCCAAGCATAATTTGTGTCTGAATTCAAATTGCAATTTGCTTTAACTCAAAAGAGTTGTAGAGTTTTGAGCTTTCAAGATGTACAACTTCTTGTTAAATATAGTTCCATTTATGTATGTTTTAATTCCTTCTCAAGTCAATAAATAGTTTTACTTCGCTCTTATATCTAAGTAATCCAAAATGAAGCCACAGCATGGAATAAATGATCAAGTTCTCAAGGTTTAAATGGAGGTCAAATAGCAAATCGCTTAAACAAAAATTGTTGTGGACATAAAATTTGGTTAAATATTGTATTTCAGCGTTAAACAGCTATTTAAGTTTTATTTTACTCGTGATAACAAAAAGGGGTTTTATCAGGGATTGTTTTCTCCTAATCTTAAAACATAATTAATTCCCTAAAAACGTAATCACATTTTTGGCATTAAATTATTTTAAAGTTAGCTTAAGTTTTGTCTTGAGTTGAATTTTAAGTTAAGTCAAGTTAAGTCTTGTTGTTAAGTCTGGGCAAACTTTCCCCTTCACCCAAGGCTTTATTCCCCGAAAAGTATGCTTTGAAAATGTAGCAGGTAGCAGTTGCTGCGAATTTTCATGGCCATTTCCAGCGAATGGCAATATGTTCGCTTTGGGTCTCCGGTGCAGGAGCAGGCAGCTCGGTTTGAGGCTGGTCAGGATGTCGCGGTGTCGAGACGTCAGGACGTGGGCTATAATCAGGCTGCATTAACGGTGAATTAACCAGACAATGCAGTTATCCCGCCAGCAGGATGTGCGACGGAATGCCGTCTAATTAGGCACGTCAACGGGTCCTGCGGGACCTTGGGGCAGGCTTTGGCTTTCTACTCACTCTCGTCGGGCTTTAATTGTTTTAAATATTTACTGGCAGGACTCGAAGGACACTCCCACCAATACACACACGCACACGGCACACACACACACACACACACACATGCGTACATTACGCGGGACTTACACAATTAAAAATTGGCTTTGGTTTTTCCTCTCCGATTTTCTTCACTATTCTGCACTTTTTGCGAGGATCTTTTTGAGTGTGGAGCTTTAGCGAATGTAACAAGGTAGAATTTCCAGACGAAAGTTGTTGTTTTGCGTTGTTTGATATCCCTACTGTTGTTGTTTTTGAGTCTGCTCCCGTGGGTGGATTGAAAATTACGGGCACTTGGAGCGTCCAATTTGGCGGACAATTCGAAAGCAACTGAAAGTGAAACGGAAGCAGCAGCAGGAGAATTCCGCTGCCAGTGTGGGTGCGAATTGCGAAAAGTGAAAAGCGAGAGAGAAAAGCGAACGCTTTTCCTTTTGCGGGAGCGTGAAAAGCTCTCGGAAGCGTAAGCTCTTCCCACGCTCGCTTGCCATAAAAGTTTATGGCAGCTGCTGGGCACTGCTCTTGATTTGCAATGTGATTTACGGCCCAATGGAGTGGGAAAATGCGATGCTGGCGAAAAAAAGCCAGTGGGAGTGGTAATGCCATTAGGGTCACTGTGAAAAAATTAACTTGAAAGAAGCATAGGGGAAAGAAGTTATCGCAAATTAAGTATACGCCTACGGTAAAAAGTTATCTTAAATTAAGTATACGCCTGGTGGTGAATATCCAAAGCTGTCATCGAAAAACACATCGAATTTAGCCTACCTTAATAATTCAAATATTTATTAATATTCTAGACTTGAGAGAATAACTTTTGATTGATGTAAACTCTTTTTCGGGCTATTAGTAATTTAATTATTATGAAAGCTAGATAGGCATTAGTAATAGTTATAGGTACTTAGGTAAACAATTACATTATCTATAATGATTTAATTTCCAAAGTGTGCTTTGATATTTTATTGTTCTTACTATGCTTTTGCTATTTTTTTTAATTAGTAGTCTTGGTAAAATAATAATGCGAGGATTTCCCTGCTATGTATGTACCATACATATCATTTCTTTTCAGTGATTGGCTTTCAGTGCATCAGCGAGCTTTCCATACTTTTTGTGGGTGGTTCGGGGGCAGTTAGTGAAAAGTGAATTTGTCCTTGAACAATAACTCACTTAATTAGGCATTTGCATATTTTCTGCATATGGATATGTTGTCCAGTCGTGGGAGTGTTAGGCCGCCGAACAATGTGCGAATTGCCAATTATAATGCAAATTTGAATTCAATTGGTTGGCTGACAAAATCATGATGCGATTACCAAAAGTTAAAACTAGGCAATTTTGATTGGGAGACAGAAAAGGATTACCGCTTTGGGGCAGACAAAAATCGGTAAAAGGGTTAAATGTTTATCCTCGCCGCCTGTTTACCTTGTGAACATCCCCCGCACTCGGTCGATAGTTTTCCTCCCGCTCGACTTACGTTACTCCCACAAAAGGGGGACAAATCCAGTACAGACACATCGAACAGTTAGTCAGGAGGCGACCTTCAAGAGAAAAAGCTGCCTCGACCTAGACAATGAAACACAGAAGCATTAAAATGAGAGAAAAATCAGCGAGAGAGCGTTTTCCGACCCTCCGGGTGATACATTTATTTGTGCAAGTGTTTGAGCTTAGCGAAAGGAAACGGAAGTGGGAGTGAAAGTGGGGAGTGGGCGGGGATAGCACATCTGCGGATAGCGTAAGCCGCTTACAAAAGCTCTCGAGAAAAGGGGCGAATAAAAAAGTGTTAATAAATTTCCTTGCTAGATAGTTTTCACACAATTTTTTCTTAGTTGTCCTTTCCATGCCCTTCACGCTGATCCGTATCCGCAATTGCTTGTGTATATTTTTTGTCATTTTCCTGCTCCGCTTTTCTTTACCAAAAATGCCATTTTTCTGCATTTTCGCCTTTGTTGTTGATGCCAAACCCCACAGTTCTTGTTGTTGTGAAAGGTTATGAATGAAAAGCTTTTTCAATTCAGCTTTGCTCGGACCCTCGGGTAATTTTCACGACTGCTTTCATTGCTCGTGTCCTTAATGCTCTTTTTACAGGCTCTTGTCTATTGAGAGAAATTGGGATGAGGAGAGAGAAAAAGAGGCAGGTGGTAAAATACATATGTAGCGATTTCATATCACTACTGTCTTGGAAATATATTATTTGGAATTCCTAGAAATGAAGATGATTTCTGCTAACGCATTGTTGCGTTGGTTTTCAGAAAATAATAATGATTTTCTGACTTACTTAACTTGCGATACAATCTTAAATATACAAAATGTCTGTAGCTGAACAAGTTAACATAAAACTTATGTTTAAAGCTTTTGTAATATCTTTTAAGATCGTTTGAGCAGTGCCAAATATAAATATTTTAAAACCAAATCACAAAGTTTGACCTTAACATAAAAAGTAAAAAATAATATATTTCATATTAATAAACATTTTTTTTCCATTTTGTACACTTAGTACACCAAAGAGAAATATTAGCATGGCCCATATTCAACACATATTCAACTTGGTACAGTCAAACCCCAAAACGTATGTAATTAATGCGATTTTTGTCTATAGTTAAAACAATTGGATAAATAGTTATAGCACTTAGTTGGATTTTTTTGTTTGTTTATTTTTCCCCATTCCAGATTCCATAAATTCACATTAGCGATCTAAATTCTGGTTTTAGTATTGGCTAGTTAGAGAAAAAGCTCTTTGAAAACTTTTTGTCGCTCAGAAGAGAGAAAGTGAAAATAAAGAGAGCTCAAATAACTGTTATAGTGCCATATTGCACGATCAGCTGCGATCTTGGTCAAGCAAAACAAGAACCTTTTTGCAAGCATGCTTTCGCAGCAGTCGCTCAAGAGGGAGACAGCACAAGCGAGCGGTTAAGGTGGCATGCTAAAAAAAAGAGAGAATGCTAAATAATTGCCAAGTCTGTTTGTGTGCGTGTTGCGATCGCAGCGTCGATCGCTGCTCATAAATAAAAGCCGCATCCAAACCACTTTGCCAGCCAGTGTGCGTTTTGGCATGAATTGTAATTGTCACTCCTCCGTAGTCGCCTGCTTTTCTTCCAGTGTTTTGTGTTCCCCGAGTTCCGAGATATATCAACCACGCGATCGAGTGCCTTGTTTTACAAATGCATCTGAAGCGAGCCCATTAAGTCGCGACTAGTTATATAAAGGGTGGAAAAAGCGGAAGAATTCCATAAATTAATTTCGAAACTACTTGAACTAATTTGCCTTCATTATAGCTGGCTAAAATGAGTGTCGAAAGGTAAAAAAAAAAACAAATCAAAACAAAATACAAAACAAAAAATTATCGTTCGAGCATTTGTTTGTGTTAAACACTGTGTCCACTCATCAGAATTTTTATTCGAATTTACTGTCTGGCCAGCTAAAAATACCCCCTTCGACTTTAAACCCCAGCAGCAACTACAAACAAGTTTCTTCGGTCAGTTTTTTGCATTTGTGTTGCTAGGGTCCACCCTGAAGGTTCTGAAGTACTCCCAGTGCAAGATTATTGCCAGTTATTTGGGCACCCGTTGATAAGGGGCGTTTCAATGCCACCTAATAGTCGATTTCCAGTAAAAAATATGTCTTATCTGTAGCAATGTACAGAATGCTAGTCAGATCTGTCTAAAAGTCTTTGGTACAAAGTATTCAGTAATCAACGAAGTAGTCCCAAAAGAAAGATTTCCGTTCAATTACCTCACAAAATGATAATAAATTATTAACTTCTCTTTATATTAGTTCCAAAAAAAGAGATTAGATACGGGGTATTTACCAGACAAAACACGTGTTAAGTGAAAACAAAAGTACATTTTTTCGCGGTCATCTGAATTAAATAAAATATAGACTTAAAATGTGCATTGTTTTGAGGTGTGTACAAAAGTTATTTTAACATTATCAAATCTCATGATGAGTTGAAATATTTCTAGGCTGATTACCACATCTATCAATAAACAATTTACATGCCTTGATTGCCCTGATTGAAAGAAAATTATATTGCTTTCTTAAGGAAAAATTTATATTGCTTTCTTAAGGAATATAAGTCTTTCAGTTTGCATGCATTAAAGATAAATATTGATTGATTTGTTATTACTCATCAGGAATACGTTTCGAAAATTGTGAAATTTTTCTTCTGGTCTCTTCCTTTCCCTGCTTTGGAAATTCCCTAATTGGATTGGTGAACCTCATCATTAATTGGTGATAAGCCTATTGCTTTCGTTTTAAATTACCCTTAACCAGTTTCCGAGATTTCGTTGGTCTCGAGCCTTTTTCGTGCTTATCTTATCTCGCTATTAAATTCCGATTAGTTATTATGTATACGCCGGGTAGACCGGAACTACCATGCCAACCAGTGATGAAATTAATCCTTGATTGAGTGCTGGAGATGGCGCCATCAGCTGGCTGACTTTACCCTCTTTTCCATGTCGATTGCCTCAATTAAGCCAAATCATTTGTTGGATGGCCATTCGATTGGCAGCCACATGCTCCCAGATGATTGTTTTATTCGAGTGTGTGCCGATGTGCTATAAATTATCTAATTTGTGGTGTCAACAGTGGGTGAGCATTTCAGTTTATAGAATCCACATAGTCGTGCAGGCGACTTTTTCAATTCACACATCAGCATATTGATGGGCAAATAAAGTCGACTTGGACTTCAGTCACGCCGATTGATTGTGATTGGAAAGCTTACTCTGGGAATTTATGGATCATTAAAAACTAATTGTTATATTTAAATTCATAATTCTTGGAATCAGAGTGCATTTCATTTTGCGCTAAATCTAAGCCCGTTTGTTTTGATAATCATTTTTGTACATTGAACCAGTGACATTTTCTTTTGTACTTCCTCAATCAATCGCAGACGATTTCTACCGGCGATACTGCTAAATTGATACTGCGATATTGTTATTGTTTATGTCAAACAATGTGAATTTCTTTTGTTTTTAAATTTTTCGGGCAAAATCGGTTTGCTTTATTTAATTTTTTAACATGCATATCACGATTAACCGACTTATGTATGGAGTGACCAATGCTAAGAGTGAGTTTTAGATGTCCAAGGTTTGCAGTTTTGTGGATCAGTAACAATGCAAAGGGGAAGTCGCAAATAATTTTAGGCCTATAAATGCCACTTAGTTTCATTGTGCTGCAAAACTAATTTGGCTGTTTATCAATATTCAAATTTTTTCAATATTTGTAAGAAAGTTTTATTCGGTTCATTAAACGTGACTCCATATTAACCTTGCAAAGCGATAAAGCAAAAAATACATTAACATTATTTTAGCTGTTGAAACACAAGCAAAACAAAAGCTTCAAAGCGAAAGAGCGAGAGAGCGAAACGCTCAAATCGCTAAGCGTTTTTGTTTTTTCTTATGTTTTTCTTATCGCATCGCCAAAACAAACCTGAAAACCACAGCTGGTTCCCAACGTGACGTATTTTCTGCTCTCCGGCGTTTTCTTATCACCCTCCGGCCCGCCAATTTTTTTTTTTAGCAATGAGTCAAAACCATAAATTGACCGGATAAAGTGCAACAAAATACGGTAGAAGTAACAATGGGAATGCAACTGGATTGATTTGAGTGGCGTGTGAAAGGGTTGCCCCGTATTACCGATCCGAACGGTTCCCAAGTGCCCATGAATTGCCAATAATTGCAACTCGTTAAGCCCATTAAGCTGGAAAAGTGTCGGAGTACCTTGACAATAAATGCACCTAATAGCGGAATAATTTTTATTACCCAATATTTGTTTATATTATGAAAAACAATAAAAGGCTTTAAGGGGCATTAATATATAGTTCGCCAATCTTATCTGTTTTTGAAATCAGTTACTCATTATTTTATTACAACTCATTCACTAATCAAACTATCGCAATTGAACACCTTCTTTACCCGTGGCATTTTCTTCTGGATTTTATATGACACTTTAATCCATATTTTATGTTTTGTTTAAATGCATTTAATTTTGGTCTACTCCCAATTATAGAGATGATGAATATCTTAAATTTGTGCCCCACACAAAATCCTATCATGTGGTTCCAGGAGCGGAGTTTCAATGTAAGCTGGGTAACCACAATTGCAGGAAACTTTCGACAATTGATGAGCAGGATGACGACGTGGCCAATCGAAGGGGAATAATAAATCAGGTAAGTTAATGAGAAATAAATTTAGTTAGGATAATTGCACATTTATTCAAAAGCAGTACTAGTTTTCTGATTAATCCGTGGACGTACCCATTAGAAAATGTCTGTAATTCTAATGCCAATAAAACAAATAGGCTTAACTTTGGGATAGACAAAAGAGTTACGATTTGAACCAAATAAGACGTTCCCATAGAATTAACTTTTGGCACCTAAGCATAAAATCAAACTTTGGTTTATAATCTCGTCAGCCCCTTTGTCGAACATCGGACATCTCGGGGTTTCGCCAAGACATGCATGACAGATACTAAATATTCTGTGAAGGACAAAATGATAAGATACGCAATTGAACTTTCTTCGCGGAATGATTAGAAAACGCTTCGGTTGGGGGCAACATGTGGCGGACATGTGACGGAGCCTCTGGAATTGAGTCGAATGAAATGGCAGCGAATGGCAGGAAATGTCATTCAATTTCAGGGTGTTCGTGTCCAGTTTGCTGGCGTCACAAATTTAACTGCCATACACACTATGTATAGTGGTCAATGGGTAGCGGTCACAGATCGTTTATCACTATCAGCGCAAATCAAAATAAAGTTGTCCGTGATGCAATTGCAACTTCAATTGATGGCAATTGATTGGCGGTCGCCGAAACATTGATGACATGATCGGTAGATTTCATTTAGTTACATTAATTCATAGAGGTCGATGAATAAAATCTAAAAAAATATCTTAAAAGGTCAATTTTGAACATTCCTTTTAATTGCAAAACTGTCTTATTAAATAACGAATATCTTGTTTACAGATTTTGGCCACTTGTGCAGTTCTTATTCTTTCCGCTGCCTGTGGCATGCCCATTGGATATTCCGCCGTTTTGCTGCCCCAATTGACCGATAATAGCACTGAGATTCCCATAGATAAGGATTCGGGCGCTTGGATAGGTATGTTTAATCCATTTATTGAGCTACAGACCCCTTTGACTTTTGACTATTCCTACAGCCAGTGTCCATAGTTTGGCCACTCCTTTTGGATCGCTGCTATCAGGACCTTTGGCGGATTATTTGGGTCGCCGCAAGACCCTGATAATCTCAGTAATTCCCCTTTGTATAGGCTGGAGCACAATGGCGATTGCCAAGGACTTGACATTCGTGATCATCGCCCGGTTCCTCTGCGGATTTGCTACCGGAATTCTAGGTGGACCTGGACAGGTGAGTGACTCAATGCCATTGGCCAGGGGTTCGTTCACATGGGACATACGGAACACGAAAACCCGGAACCCGTACGTGACAAAAGTCGGAATTGTCCGAGTGACCCATTAACCGTAATCGACGGAGCCTTGAACTCCCCGCAAATGGCACTCCCGTGGGGAACGCAAAAGAGCAGTCGTGACAGGTGGACAGGTCGTCAATTGGCCACTTGACGCTACATTCTACATTGTCCCGGCTTCTCCGGTCGGTTCCATTGTGTCTACGCTAATAATGCGTCGTCAGTCCGCCGGCTGTTTATTTACGAGTATCTTATGGATATGTCCGTGACTTATCTTGCGGCCAAAGTGATAACGATAGTCGACGGCGTCATCGTCATCGCTCCCGGACTTTAAATGGCCAGCGCATCATTTGCATTAGCAAAAGCTTTCCGCACACACGAGCCCACGCTCCGCATTATACGCATAGTAGTTCCGGATTCTTGACCTTAGTCTATAATAACGTTGCTGCAGCTTATGGGTGCTTTTCGGGGTGGGTGGGCTGTGCGGGTGGCTGGATGGATGGATGAATGGGTGGGTGGGCGTCGACTTGTTGCGCGTGTTCCCCCGACGAGTTTCGTTTTCATTAATGGTTCGCTGACTGGCGTGATTTACGATTTTATGATTACCATCCAAGAGTTCCCAGAGATTAAGATGTTGATGCTTTTGTGACCCTCAAATAGATCAATTTGTTTTGCTGGCGAAAGTTCTAGCTAAGTTCAGGGCCAAGTCAAATTAAAAAATTGTTTTGTTTAACATTACAAATGTTTTTTTTTAAGCTTGGGAGACTCAGGAGACCCCTAAACTATGGTTATCTAAATAACTCATAAACAAGAGTTTGAAGTCAAAGGTTAAATATATAAACAAGTAGTATTGGTGACATACATTTGTATACCTTATTAAGAACTAGGACCAGAAAGAAACTAATCCTTGAGTTTCTACATATGGACTGAAAAGCAAATTTGGGTTATCAGGTTGATGTTGTTTATCTTAGTATTTGTACTTAGATTGCATCATAATTGAGATGTTTATGCTCTAGTGACCCTGTTCCGGATGATAATGTTTGTTGGAATAAGTTTATTTTAAGGGGTCGTAAGTGACTTTAATTAGAAAGTGATTCCCTATTCAATTAATCTCAATTAAGAAAAGGTCGTTCATGTAACTTATAGTACCGATAACTAAACATCATCACATTAGGTTATT
Source organism: Drosophila fuyamai (assembly GCA_018153365.1). NCBI lineage: Eukaryota > Metazoa > Arthropoda > Insecta > Diptera > Drosophilidae > Drosophila > Drosophila fuyamai. The sequence goes on from JAECXW010000758.1 coordinate 6,557,756, forward strand.
ATATTTAATGTAGGTTAAACTGTGTTTTATCAGAGTTAAAGATAAATTATTTCTTACCTTTTTTAAGGTCTACATTGCGGAGACGGCGGAGCCCAATTTGAGAAGTCTGTTAATCTGTGCTCCTTACGTGGCCTACTCGAGCGGAATCCTGCTGGTCTACTCCCTCGGGTCCGCTATGTACTGGCGGAGTGTGGCGTGGTGCGCCAACATCCTGCCGCTGCTGGCCATGGTGTCCATATTCTGCATCCCTGAGACACCCGCCTGGCTACTCCGTAATGGCTTTGACAAGCGGGCCATGCAGGCACTCACCTTTCTGCGGGGCAGTGAAATCAATGCCCAGAAGGAGCTCAACGATATGAAGCAGAGATTGGCCAAGGAGCGTGTCACCACCAGGACCAATGAAAACATCTTCCAGCTGTGCTGCCAAAGGGCGGCGCTCATACCCCTGGTAATCGTGATAGTGTTCTCCCTGCTGCAGATGTTCTCTGGCACTTTCATTGTGATCTTCTACGCCATCGATATGATTTCGGAATTTGGTGCGGAATTCAATCCCAAAAAGGCGGCGATTGGTACGGCAGCTGTACGGGTAGTGTGCTGCATGTGTTTTTGTGTGATCCTGATATTTGTGCGCCGTCGCAACATAATGATCGTCTCGGGAATCGGTTCCGGCCTGTTCTGCCTGGCCTTGAGTGCCTTTCAGTATGCTAGACATGGCCAGCCCAAAATGTTCTACGACGTTTTGGTAGGCGGCGGTTGCCTCTTGGGCTATATCATCTTCAACACAGCCCTAATGGTTATGCCGGGCATCATGATCGGGGAGCTATTTCCGGCCAGAATCCGGGGAAGAACTGCGGGTGGAGTGTTTGCGTCTATGAACGTGGCGCTCTTTATCTTCGCAAAGTTATTCCCCGCTTTGCAAGCCATGCTTAAAATGCGTGGAGTGTTCCTGGTCTTTGGAGTATCCAGTCTGCTGCTGACTGTATTCATGGGCATGTTCCAGCCGGAAACTAAGGGACGTAGTTTAGAGCACATCGAGGACTATTTCAACGGGAACAATTGGCTGTGGTTCCGACGGGATCGTGGCTACAAGACGGTGAATCTGCAGCCTCTGCAACCGCTCAAGACCAATCGGGGGACAGACGCTTAATCCTGGGGGTTTTAGCTTTAAATCAGGTCTTAGCTTAGCTAGGTTTAGACATACTCGTAGTGCTAGCCACAGTGCCTCGTAGTCCTTAGTCTCCCTCGATTTTCCAGTGTGTCCCCCAGTTTGGTCACTCCAATAGAAAATCTTCAAATGTTAAGTTTACTAATTTAAATTGTGATCGCTATGCTTTAAATTGTGTCTAGTTAAAATTATGGTTAGAAATAAAAAGCTTATAAAATTATCTTTTGTGTTTTTATATTTTCTGAACTTAAAAATAATCATCCTTTAATAATCTTTATATCTTCCCAATTCTTAGTCAATACGTGCTTAACATAAAATATTGGAATGAATTGTGGTAACATATGTATGTATATGAACGAGAAATAATTAATTTTCAATCCCGACTCATGAAATGACCAAATGTTTAAATTAAATAGATTTTATAAATTAAAAAAAGTTGACGCTTCAAATTCAAAGCTCACTTCTAGATCCTTTTATTGAGTGGCTTAGGCCATTTGCGCGAAATATAATGAAGGTTTAAAAAAAATTAAGGTTATTCTTAAAAGGATTTATAACGGATTTTTTGATTTGAATTCTAAAATAAAATACTATAAACGGATGTTACTGAAAACATGGTGTGTTTCGTTTCACATACTACGGTCACACTAATTGAAGAGCTACGGGAATCAACAAAATGAACAGCGTGAGTTAAAATGTTTAATTTTTTATTAATATAAAATAACCAAAAACATCTGCAGGAATTGAAAGGCAAGATTGAGAGTTGCGCCCGCACGGCGGACACCTTTACACGTCTTTACTATGCCTCCGTGGACAACCGCCGACATGTGAGTTGAAATCCCCGGAAAAACCGGCGATTTCAAGAAAAAACGAAATAATAAAAAAATTACCACCCTGCAGCAAATAGGTCGTTTGTATCTGGATAATGCCACCTTTAGCTGGAATGGAAACGGAGCCACCGGTCGTGAGATGATCGAGCGATACTTCCTGGAGCTGCCCACCTCCAGCCACCAGATGAACACTCTGGATGCACAGCCCATTCTCGATCCGGCCGTGGCCAACCAGCTCACCTACCTCATTCTGGCCAGCGGCACCGTCAAGTTTGCCCACCAGTCGATTCGTAACTTCCAGCAGACCTTTATCGTGACTGCCGAGAACGACAAGTGGAAGATTGCCTCCGATTGCTACCGCCTTCAAGAGGTGATGGTTTAGTCAAGCACTACTCATTTGTTAACATAAGGATTAAAGTTAAGCTACGTTCTGTAACCGTAACGAGTTTATTTACATTTCTAAGCACTTATAAATAGACTGACTACCTATTTGTCCGTTTCTGTCTTGGGTTTCTTGGTGGCCGGCTCATCGGCGGGCAATTTCTCGGAGAAGATTGCCTTTGGCTGCGTCTGTTTGTAGGCGGGGGCTATCCAGTAGGGATTTTCGGCTGCATCCTTTGCATACTTCAAGATGGCCTCCCTGGGATCCTGGTCGTCATCCACACGCTTGCTCAGGCCCAGATTGTGGATGACGTAGGAGGAGAGAGTGCCTCCGGAGCTGGCCACTCGACCGCCCTGTCCGCTCGTGATGGGCAAGTCCGGCCGCTTGGACTTAACCGGATCCATACGCGCCTTTTCCATCCGCTTCCGCGAAGTGCGCGACTTTTCCTGTCTGAACAGGGGCAGAGCATGCGGAGTAATGATCTGGGAAACTCCCACCATTTCCATTGGCTGCCTCTTGCGATGCGTTTTCACCACGCATAACTTGGCTCCCCGGATGCTTCGCTGTTCGTCATAATAGCATTTAATGGTTCCATTGCCGCAGCTCACGAATAGTTGGTTTAGTTTCGGGTGCCACAGGGTCTTCACCACATGCGAGTTGGACACAGGGATTCTCTGCACTTCCTCGTAGCTTTTGGTGCTGTAGAAGTACAAGTTCGCTTCGGTCTGACCCTTGGGCAGCGATTCGCCGGTGACCAGCATTCTATCGTCCGGACTAAAGCAGCAGTCCGTCGTGTCGTAGCGGGAAAATAAGTTCGACCAGGTATGAAGCGGCTTCTTGAACTGCCGCAGGTCCCACAGCTTCATGGTCTCATCGTTGCTTCGGGTGGCCAGCTGCTGGCCCATGTAGGAGAACACAATGGAGGTGATTTCGGAGCCCTTCTGATGAGCCTCCCTGACACAGTGTGTAGTATTCACATACATCTTGCGTGTATCCCATGTCTGAATGGATCCGTCCACGCAACCCGCTGCTATGAGTGTGGCGTCCCTGTTGAAATTGCACGATGCCGCATTCGTGCGCAGTCCTCCCTGCGCTCTCGTCTTGATCACCTGCACCTGCTCCTTGGCTTTTAATCCTTGCCAGATGCGAAGGGTGCCATCCAGCGCTGCGGTTAGGAACTGCTCCCTGTTGAAGGGATGCCAGCAGCCCGAGGTTAACTGCGCCACATGCCCCTTGGTTCGCGACATGTCTGAGATGTACTGGTCGCCCTTGCAGCACTCCAACTTCTCAAAACCATCACGGTCGAGCACCTTGGCCTGGGCATTTCCGGAGATGACCAGGATCATGTCGCCGGTCACGGAGTATTGGAGGGAGCGTAAGGGATGGTTCTCGCAGGGCTGCAGCTGCCGAAAGCTACGCATGCCAGAGTCCATGCCAGCAAAATCCCAGAAGCACATGTCGTAGTCTATGGAACCGGAGACCAAACGGGCTCCCGAAGGATCGCCTGCCAGTGCCAGGACAGCCCGCGATCCGTGCTGCATCTGCACTTCGTGAGTGTAGGGTATCCGCCTGGCAAGGCTCTGTTCGTCGTCGGAATCCTCATCGGAGGAATCATCATCGGAATCTTCGTCTTTGGAAGCCCCCTTCGTTGATTTGTCCTCATCCTCCGCAACAGATGGGGGTAGAGGTCCTATTAGGTCTTCTTCGTTCTCCGATTTTTTATCCTCTTCGTCTGGCTTGGCTTCCTCCTTCTTTTTGTCTAGTCCTGGGCGCGTAATTCTGGCCTTTTCTATCTGCTCGTTGATGTCGAATACTTTGGCCGCCTTGCGCCCGAATCCACTGATGCCCATCACTTCCTTCAGGTGCTGGCTCTCCAAATCCTCGGCCACATCCTCGATTTGTCGAATCATCTGTTCCTTGCCAATTTTCTTGAATCCGCCACCACTCTCACTGGGGTCAGAGGATTCGTTCTCATTTCTCTTCGTGGTTTCAATTGATTTCGTCTCAGCGGGCGCTTTATTCACATTCAACTGGATTTTTCCAAAGGATATTTTACCACGTTGCATGGCTTATGGCTGTTAAATAAGTTAAATTCTCTTAGATTTCTTCTTCTGAAAAAATGCGGCTAATTTGGTAAACAAAAATATTGACTGACCGTTTTCATATTTGAATAATATATTGAAAAAGTATTCTTCTGGTATTCATAAATCCTAATTTTTAAAAGTTTCCACCATCTGGTAACACTTACATAGAAGGAAATGAATATTATATTTTTGTTTCCAAGTACATGTGAGTAATAAGCTTGATGTGAATCCCCCGAAAAATAAAGTTTTATTATGTTTAAATAGAAAACAGCGGAATCATGCAATCTCAGAGGCCGGTTGCTATAGTTCATCCGAGGCTCAAATCATCATTGAAGAGAATTTCGCACAACAACTATGAAATCCACTCGGAATATCTAAGATATAAACGAGCGGCACTGGTTTCAAACTATGCCAATATGCTGGTGATCCAGGCCAGCGGTGAAAAGCTTATAATAAGGTTTGTTTTACCACCGGTATACTTCACGGTGCACGATATCCTCAAACGGAGTCTAAAGCTGATAACGATTGCGGTGTAGACATCGTTGTTTCCCTGGGTTTCTCAATTAAAGAAGATTCAGCAGTGGCTCAAAGCTATTTTCGTTCAAGAACTAACTGAAATTTCAAATCGCCACTGATCCTTAACCAGCAAGGATATTCCAAAAATGTAATCGCAGTATTTTATATAAACAAATTTATAAGAGGAATGAAAGACCTCACTCTTAAATATTAAATCAAACCAATAATTCCAATAAAAACTAAAACCAATGGACTAGAAATTTAATAAATAAGATTCGACCAATTTTTTGTCTGTTTCTACGAGAATTTGGTTCCATTCCCCATTACGGCACTTTTCAAGTCATTTTTTGGAAATCATTCTCTTCCAAGCCGCCAGGCTTAAAATTTCCCACAGATTTTCGATAAAATTACGATCCGATGATTCTGTTTTTCGAATACTAAATATTGTGCGGATTCTTGTGCCTGATAAGCTCCATTACTTGGCGGGATACAAATTAAATTTGAAAACTAAGGTTGTGGGACCGTTTATGGTAAATTTTAGTGATAAATTTTAGTACTAAGCTAAGCTGAAAGTATTTTTTATCATCAAAATTTCACATGCATTTTTACATTGCATACATTCCAAAACAGTGAAATAATAAAAGTAGGGTTAAATTGAAATAGTACACTATATAAAATTCATTAAAATTAATTTTTAAATGTAATATGTATATATATCAAATATACTGCTTGAGTCCAGCTACGGTCACTCTGTTTTGGTTTGGTTCGCAGCGGCGTCTAACCTAAAATTAGGCGCGCAGTGTTGTTTTTTTGTCACCCGAATTTATTGCAAATTGTAGACAATTTCGCAAGACGGTGTAATATATTGTTAATTTGTTTAGTTACTTGAGCAGTACAACCCCACAATGACGGACTCGCTGGAGTACAACGACATAAACGCCGAAATGCGCGGTGTCTTGGTGAGTCGTTAAGTTCGCCGGTGATTTTTGCACATTTTGCCTGACTGGGGTTCCTCCTTCTTTCTTTTCCCACGTAAAAGTCTTCTGGACGCCTAAAGCTGACCGACCAGAACATCATCTTCAAAAACACAAAGACCGGCAAGGTGGAGCAGATCTCGGCGGAGGACATAGACCTCATCAACTCGCAGAAGTTTGTGGGCACCTGGGGACTGAGGGTGTTCACCAAGAGCGGGCTACTCCACCGCTTCTCAGGATTCCGTGACAGCGAGAACGAGAAACTTGGCAAGTTCATCAAGGAGGCCTACTCGCAGGACATGGTCGAGAAGGAAATGTGCGTCAAGGGCTGGAACTGGGGCACTGCCCGCTTCATGGGCTCCGTCCTAAGCTTCGACAAGGAGTCAAAGACCATCTTCGAGGTGCCCCTGTCCCACGTTTCGCAGTGCGTCACCGGGAAAAACGAAGTTACCTTGGAATTTCATCAGAACGATGATGCCCCCGTTGGCCTGCTCGAGATGCGCTTTCACATTCCCGCCGTGGAGTCGGCCGAGGAGGATCCTGTGGACAAGTTTCACCAGAATGTGATGAGCAAGGCCTCTGTCATCTCGGCTTCGGGCGAGTCTATTGCCATATTCAGGGAGATCCAAATCCTTACGCCCCGCGGTCGCTACGACATCAAGATCTTCTCAACATTTTTCCAGCTGCACGGCAAGACGTTCGACTATAAGATTCCGATGGACTCTGTGCTGCGGCTTTTCATGCTGCCGCACAAAGACAGTCGGCAGATGTTCTTCGTGCTGTCCTTGGATCCGCCAATCAAGCAGGGCCAGACGCGATACCACTATTTGGTCCTGCTCTTCGCTCCCGATGAGGAGACCACCATTGAGCTGCCCTTCTCAGAGGCCGAGTTGCGCGACAAGTACGAGGGCAAATTAGAGAAGGAGATATCCGGACCTGTGTACGAGGTAATGGGCAAGGTAATGAAGGTGCTTATCGGTCGGAAGATTACCGGACCCGGTAACTTCATCGGGCACTCTGGAACCGCGGCCGTGGGCTGCTCTTTCAAGGCCGCCGCTGGATATCTTTACCCCCTGGAGCGGGGATTCATCTATATCCACAAGCCTCCATTACATATCCGTTTCGAGGAGATTAGTTCGGTGAACTTTGCCCGCAGCGGAGGCTCTACACGCTCTTTCGACTTTGAGGTGACCCTCAAGAACGGGACCGTCCACATTTTCTCCTCTATTGAGAAGGAGGAGTACGCCAAGCTCTTCGACTTCATCACACAGAAGAAGTTGCATGTGAGCAACATGGGCAAGGACAAGAGCGGCTACAAGGATGTTGACTTTGGCGACTCGGACAACGAGAACGAACCGGATGCCTACTTGGCTCGCCTCAAAGCGGAGGCCAGAGAAAAAGAGGAGGACGACGACGACGGCGACGATTCGGATGAGGAGTCCACTGATGAAGACTTCAAACCCAACGAGAACGAGTCCGACGTGGCCGAGGAGTATGACAGCAACGTGGAGAGTGATTCGGACGATGACAGCGATGCTAGTGGAGGCGGAGATGGGGACAGCGATGGCGCCAAAAAGAAGAAAGAGAAGAAGGCAGAAAAGAAGGAGAAAAAGGAGAAAAAGCACAGGGAGAAGGAGCGAACAGTAAGAAAATTTCGTGAATAATTGTAGCATATTCTAACGTTCTTTTTTGTATTTTACTAGAAAAAAGCTACCAAGAAGAAGGACACCGGCAAACCGAAGCGCGCCACTACTGCTTTCATGCTCTGGTTAAACGACACGCGCGAGAGCATCAAGAAGGATAATCCGGGCATTAAGGTTACGGAGATTGCTAAAAAGGGCGGCGAGATGTGGAGGGAGCTGAAGGACAAGTCCAAGTGGGAGGAGGCAGCGGCAAAGGATAAGCAGCGTTACCACGACGAGATGCGCGACTACAAGCCTGAAGCCGGTGGTGATAGCGACAACGAGAAAGCTGAAAAGGCGACCAAGAAACGCAAATCGGAGCCTTCGCCATCCAAAAAGGCCAATACCTCCGGAAGCGGCTTTAAGAGCAAGGAGTACATTTCCGACGACGATTCCACCAGCTCCGACGACGAGAAGGACAAGTCCAAGGATAATGAACCCACCAATAAGAAGAGTAAACCAACATCCGATGGTGAAGCCAAAAATAATAAGTCCAAGAGCGAAAGCGAAGCGGAGGGGAGCGAAGAGGAGGCCAGCAATGCTAGCGATGAAGATGAGGAGGATGAGGAAGTTGAGGCCAGTGATTAGGCCGATAAACATTATACAACGTAATTCCATAAACGCGCCCCACACACCAATACCCCAAATCTAGTTTACATTCTCCTAGTTTTAGTTAAGTGCTGCCTGTTAAATACAGACCAATACGAGTTATTTAAAATAAAAACTCAGCAACAAATCGAAACGTCATGTATGTAATTAAAAAGAATTAATAATTGCCCATAATGATTGATATTTATCGGTTAAATTTTTGGTTGACTTGTTTCGCTACCCCCAAAATGACGCCATTCGTCAGTCATAAAACGTTTTTTAGAACCGGCAGTTATGGCCACGCTAAGAAAGCTTTTCTTTTTGAGTGGGCTGTGGTACATTTCCCAGGCAAGTCCCCTGTTAGTATGGTTGCGATTTTATATCGATCTTTAGCTCACATCAGGTCCAAGGAGTTGCAAAGTTCACAAACATTGAGTGCTTGAGTATGGATGAAAATTTTGCCACCGTTTCCCTGTGCCGGTTGTATGCTGTCAAGAGGGATGTGGTGGAAATGAGTTTAAGAGCCCATATATTACACTGGCCAAAAGGACCAATATCGGTAAGTTGGTTTTTTGCTCCTGAACTGGTTAGCAAAATTGTGTTTTTTAAAGTGTGTGATCCACAAATCAAGTGAGTTCCCCTTCAAGATGAGTTTTCATAGCTTAGAACCAAAAATCTATTCATTTATATTTAGCAATAACTCAGTAATTAAATTCTCATTTGGGGCTTTTCGATCAATAAGATGTACTATTTTGTTGAACTAGGGAGGGTCACCCGTCGACGATTGACGGGTTGAAGATGTTGACGGGTTTCCTGGCATGTAGCCTCGATCACCGACTTGGCCAGCAGATCCCCAACATCGTCATAGAGCTCGTCCTTTTGTCCGGTCAGGTTTGTTTTCGAGGAAAAGGCGGTGGTAGGCTCATCGGTAGACGTCTTAGAAATCCTGGTCTTGCGCTGGACACGGCGATTAAGGATACCAGAGGACTCCAGTGACACTATGTTCTTCTTGGCCACGTCGCTTAGGGATTGTTCAGAGTGCAGATCGGTGGTGGCCCTTGAAACGCCCACCTGAGTCTCTTCGAAATCATCGTTGAACACCATTAAGCTGCCAACGGGACTGGAGTAACTGGACAGATTTTGGGCTGATGTGCGGACCGAAGCGGAAGCCGAGTCTGCATCCTCCGATGCTCCAGTAGCGTTCACCAAGTCATTGAAATTCTCAGCGCCCAGGAGTGAAGGCCTCGATCTTGACCAAAGCTGGGACATAAAAGGCAGCACAACGGTCCGACTGCGGACTAACAACTGCGACATCGAGACGAAGACGTCGCTCAGGAGCTTGTCCTTGCCCCGGTGCAGAAAGTGATCGATCTGCTCCTGGCGCTTGGCCAGCACCGGACGAAGGATGGCATCGAAGATCCAGACATTGGCCCCCGGTGCGGTCAGGACGATCCACAGGACCAGGAGGAATTTGGTGGGCATGTAGAGCGGCAGCCACGACAGAAAGGTGTCGGCCAGCACCTCGGCGGTGACCAGGAATGCGTAGACTATCCAGTATTTTGCCCAGGCCAGAAACTCCTCATCGCCGCTGTTGAGCGTCTTGTAGGTGTGCCATGCTGGTCTCAAAGTGCCATACACGAAGAACAAGAAACGCGAGAGACAGCTGAATAGATACATATCGATCGGCATTCAGCTCTATGATAATCCTCCAGGCCAAGGTATCGATCTAAAATAATTTGTTAGACTAATGTCTGCCAGGAAATAAGTTATGTGTATGACAATTCTGAATTTTATGCATGTGGTAAAGCAAAATTTGGCAGTTCACGAGCGATGTGTGCACAGAAAACTTTTCCTTGTAAACTGATTAAAAGGATCCAGTGCTAGATTATAAGTAAAAAGCAATGCTTGCTTAACTTAAAAATTCATATTATCGTTAAACAGTAGATCATTTAAATACAAAATAATTGTTCTGCAGATGCGAATGGAATTACTGAAAAAAGCCAGTGGTTACAAACCTTTTCTGTATAATATCCGCCAGTCGGATGTGTGCGAGTACTTGGAGAAACGGAATCATCCCTTTGTTAATATCATTCTCAACAGTTTCGGCAATAGAACCAATGTGAGCAAGTGCCCAATTCCCGTAAGTTGTACATAAGCATTGTGGTCCATGCATAAATTGCCACCATTACTATTTTCTCAGCCTGAAATTATAGTGGAGCACTTTCGATTCCCGGTAAAGGTCTTGGACATAATGCCCCTTCCATCTGGGGACTATGGTCTGTTCACCACCTTCAGTTTCGATCGACAGGAACGAGCCCAGGTGAAGGTGTATTTCACACTACCAGAATATTGAAAATAAGATAAAACACATGATTCGAATATTTGTAATAAACATCAGTCGCGGTGCAATAAACCAATTAATAAATTTGCAATAAATTTGTTAGCTGGCCGTAAAAGAGCTTCTCGATTTGATTATCCCTTTGTAATCATAATAAACGGACTTTAATTAAAATTATAAATGAGTGCATTTTATTTGAGTTTAATATATAGATGGTTGAGACACGTGGAAATTGAGTTTACTGAAAAACAAAATCTTATGCGGGATTTTTTGGCTGTTCCAAGGTTAGGATCATTGGCATTCTGATTCAGATCGATTTTCGTCAGAAATTTCTTTCACACACAGACCTAAAAAGACTCGACTCAACGTTATGACCCTGCCCACAGCTGAACGCTCATGACATTTCGGGTAGGCATTCAAAAAGTCATCAAGAAAAGGTTCCCATACAATTCACAAACATTTCAGCAATTGAAACCGAAACTCCAAATCAATTGTAATTGTGTCTAATAAATGAAATGTTGACGGAAATAACGCAGAAATTGATGGAGGAACAGGGAGAGCGGTGGGGAACATTACGTGTTCGAATGTAAAAGGCAAAAATCACAATTACCAACATGCATGCATAATTAATTTGTGGGTCAATTGCAAAAACTTGAACTTCAATTCAAGTGGCTTTGGCTCTGAGCTCCTCTGGGGTGTCATCTTTTGGCACATCGCCTAGGAAGTAATTTTTTGTGGGATTTTGGGATTTGCATAAATGCCGCCAATTAATTTTGTTATGCAAATTAATGACAAACAATTAGCGATGCGAGACAAAGCCGATTTATTAATTGCACATTTTTATTATTATTGTTATTTTTTTACAAAATATGTAAATGTAAATATTTATTTCGCACTCTGTTTTGCGCGTTGTATTGTTCTTCTTGTTTTTTTCTGCGATGCTGTCAATGGCAATGCGCGCTTTATCGCTGATTAACCCAAATTTAAATGGAGCTTACCCCAAGCATTTAATCTGAGAAGTGAGAAAAGTCCGGCCAAAGGCTAAGGAACTTGGGTAAGAAGCTAATGACACCTCGATGTGGGTGCAGGCAGCTGATGAAATTATCTTTCAATGTAAATGATTAAACATTGTACTGGAGTAGTCACTGTGCATAAATAAATATAATTATTTTTTTTTTATAATGAAACCATTTTTGGATTTTTATTTTCGAACTTTTTATGTTGAGTATTTCCTCGAAACTTCTTTAAACTTTGGTTAAAGTAAATTAATGTTAAATTTGTTTGAATGCTCTTACATATAAATAAATCAATAAAGGTCAGCCTTAATGAACATTTAATTGCAAGTCTTAGACATTTTATTAGAATTTTTACCTAATAAACATAGTAAAGTTGTATGGATTGATATAAAAGCCTTGCATTTCTGGCACTTATTAATTATATTTAATGCGCTAAACGAATGTTCTTCCTGTTAAACAATATAACCGCTTATTGTTATTTATTGATCAGTATAATCAAATTAAATACAGGAAACTGACAAAGTAATAAATGTTTTTTAAATGAAATACTCCTTTATTGGTTCTAGAAATTGCCTTAACCCTCATCGTGATGTTGTTGAAAACCCCAATGAACTGAATCGGATACCCGAAAGATCATCGATAAACAAAATTGAAACAAATTGCTTTACAATGGGTGACGAATGCGTCATTTACATTGCGGTTGTTATTGCGAATTTGTTGAATTTTGGATTTTGATCAAGATTAATAGTGTGCTAATTGCATTAAGATTGTTGCCAGCAGCATTCCCCAAAAAGTCGCAACACGCGTTTTTACCGCCGCAGCAAGTTCGTTGCTTCAGTCTTTTGTTTGTGCCTGCCGTCCGTCGTTTGCAATTAATCAGCTGCATCCCCACAAATCGGTATAAGTGTTCTGCTTTGCTTTCAACAATTTATCGGACACAATTTTGTTCGCCAATTTGTAATTACATTGTAGGCCATTGGCCAACAAATTGCTACTGATCGCCGGATCATCGATTCCTGGCGCCGATCCATGAATCAATTATCATGCCCCGTCCTCTGGCATTGAACTTTTCTAATTGAAGATTAATGGAAAATCGCGCCAGACTGACAGCTGCTTCTGTAAACTCCCCGAAAATGAATCAACACAAAGATTCCTTATAATCCGATCAGATCAGATTCCGCATTTAGTCGGTGACATTTGCAAGGGTAAGAAAACAAGTAATACTACAGTTCAAGAATCTACTTGGGATGACCTGAGTTAATTCTGTTGCTGCGTCGCAAAGGTGTTGGCCTCTTATCTCCTGGCTGTTGGTCCTCCAATCTCTGGGTCAAATAGTCGATGATGTTGTGCATAGAATCGCGATCCAACCTGTCCAGCGAAGAGGTTTGCAATCGTCGTTCTCCAGATTCCATCAGAGGGGTACAGAGATTCTTACACCCTTCGTGCCTCCTTCGTTTGTCGGCCTCATCCTTTTCAATCTCGGCCATGAGATCCGCCAGTTCTCGCTTTAAGAGATCGCCATTGAGCCAGGGTCCTTTCCTCTGTTCGTTCTTGTTGTTTGGAACAACCGTTGTTGCCAGTGGTAATTGTATAAGGCTGTGAAGGAGTTTCCTACCTAAAGCATCATGCCAGCGACCACCTCGATCTATAGTTGGCTCGAGTTTTCCCAAAAGGTACTTCGCAATAAAATTAAATAAGTGATTGGTGCTGTATGGGGCACTGAACCATAGGCATATGGACAGAATCAGCTTAAGAGCAGCGTAAAATGGCAGTCCACCGATGAGAAAATCTGTAAAGACTGCAAATCCCTGGAGGAAGGCATAGATTACCCAGTATTTCAACCAGAGAACGATGAAGTGCCTCTGGCCATGACTAAGGGCTCGTAAAGTTGTCCAGCCGGGACACAGAGTTCCATAGTATATATATATTAGACGCAGCATGCTCTTGAGCCACGGTGGTGTTATATATGTCTGTGTGTCCCAATTTTACAGCAGTACTTGTTAAAATGGTAAAGAATAAAAAAGATAAATTTACAAAAAAAAAAGTTATACTTGTATTCGTTGAAAGTATGTTTGCTAGGTTTGAGTATGTGATATGAATAAACTGAAAAGACATGATATTCGGGGATTGTGAGACTTCTAAGATTTTCCTCTAAAGATTTTGTTGAATGATGTGACTATCTGCCATTTAATTGGTGCCTTAGTTTTTCGCTATAAAATATATTAAGCGATGGTGTCCAGCATTGATTTCCCACTGAAAATGGTTTATAATGATTGTGCTCGAATTCCGAAAGAGCGAAAGACAATCAAATAATTCCTTGTCACTTCCTAGAGTCAGCTCAAAGAGCAATCAAAAAATCTGCGGCCAGCACTTGGCCATCAGTGGCGACGCGGAATGGCGGTGGCCTGAGCCGGGCTAAGTGCCTTGGGGCTTTGCCTGCGGCTTTCGCAAGACCAGGAGCCAAAAACCATGGGTATCCGCGTGTGTGCGCCTGTCTTTAAGCCAGCTTTATGCATATTTATAGATTTGTTTGACCGACTAACAAACCAAAATAAACCAGAAGAGAGTGAGGCGGCGGGGGGAGAAAGAGACCCAGTTTATGGGCCAGATTGTATTAATGGCGGCGCCTTTTTGGCCAAAACGTTAGTCCATTGGGCATTCAGTAGTCGCTGGCAGTTGCTTCGACCTGACATAATGGAAATAATAATATAATCGATTCGATGCAATTTTGTTCAACTTGTTCGACCTGTCTGCCCCTTAAATTTATGAACATTTCTACAGTTTAAGTCGGGACTTCGTTTATCCGCTTCACCTGTTCGATATTTCTTTTGATTTTTCCCTAATCTAACTTTAACCAGGTTAGTTTGTTTAGTTGTTAAGCTTATTACATAATTTCAATAAACCAAACGTTTTGTTTGACAATTTCGTAAATATTTCGCTGGCGGATTTTAAGATTTCCAAACGGAGTCCGAAAAGCAGAGCCAAAGTAGCGTGAAATGTTGAAAATTATGCAAATGTTTTATGGCTTTTCTTTGTTTATTTTTGTAGAAATTTTCGGGGGAGGAGACACATAAATATTGATTCCATCTGGGATGTATTTTTAAATGGGTTTTGCTTGGATTTTTATGTTTCTCTTTATATGTTTTATGTATCATTTATGTACGCTGACGCCTCGTTAACTCTGTGTGAGTTGTGGAGTTGCGGGGATTACAAGCTGGATGCGATGATCTGTTAACCTTTTTATCGGTGATTCGTACCTCAGTTGCGGTTGCCCAACGTTCCATCTTTCTCCACCTCTTTTGGCTTTGAATTTTGGGTTATCGATGCGGGCAGATTGACATTGACCCTTTGACTTGACATGGATTTATTTATCTGTGCAGATGGTATGTGAAAAACGTACAATTTGATTAATCCACCACCTGGGGAATTACATTTTCTTTCCCATTTTTTCGCCCAATGACCTTTAACCTTTTATTTGTGTTGTGTTTTTTATTGACTAGACAAATAAATCTGTATTATAATCCGTATTAATTGACATAATGCATTTTTTCAAAAGGGTTTTAAGAGTAGAATATTCTTTTAAAAAGGTTTTTGGACTCAGTCAATAAGTTTTTAGGCTGTGAGACCAATTTAAGCCAAGTAACAATGCAAACCGAAAATTTGGTCAAAAAGCCTGGGAATCAATTAATTAGAATGAAAAATTCGTATGCCACACGACGACTCATTTCACCTCTTCCCACGAAAAAAAACTCGTTTAGGGTTCAACAATTTTGCATGTGACAAACAGCGAGAACAATTGTCAAGAAGTCAAAAGAAAATGTGTCAAATTATATTTAATACACGAGAAGTCAGCTCGAATGCGATGCACTGTGAGAAAGTCAAGACTTGGCCAATAAACAGCGCAATTTTAAGGTAATGTAAACAAATGCAAAGTAATTAACACGAAATCCGCATAAAAGTAATGAGTTCAATTGCCAAAACGAAACCAGTTTGGCAGCGCTTAAAGATTGGCGATTGGGAGGAGGAGGGGTGCCAATGGGAGGGGTGGAATTCACAGCTCATTAATAGATGAATATCTCCAACTTCGAGTTAAATGTCGCCTGAAATGCTACACTCTGCGATGCACACAGATTTGGGATCTGCATGGGTTGTTTGCCAGCAGCATGTAAATGAGGTCGATTTGAAGTGAAGTGGGAGGATGGGTCTCGAGATCTCGAATCCCACATCTCGTGCGCCTCCGTTGAGTCATCCCCAAAGATCGGTTCATTGCCGTTTCACCCAAAAAGCATTTGATTATCCTGATGCCCCAGCTGCTGCACTTACGAAGGCGGTTCACTGTGCCTCGATTTTATTCGGAACCCGGCCCATTGAGATCTTCACATCGATCTCTCAATGTGTGACAATTACCTTTTTAATTGGGCCACTTTGAATGGAACGATTTGATCTTAATATTTTATACGTCTTATGCATATATTGACGTGGGAGTTAAATGAGTTTTTATCAATGCGAACATAAACAATTTCGCAGCCGCACTGCCATTGAACTTGGTGTGAATGAAACGATTTTTTCTAACACTTTTGAAAAATGGGTTTTGTTTGCTTTGTCTTGATTGTAAATGGGGGAAGTGACTTGAATGGAATTTTGGATTAGATTGTTGAATTGGGTTAATCATTAGGAGATTTTGGTATAGAATTTTCAGATTAAGCCTTCAACGTAAGCTTGGTCACGAAATTGTGTTAGACCATAATCACGTAAAGGAAACACAATATTACAAATTATAATTTAAAGAAAAACCTTCTTTTGGGAGATTAGAATATTAAACTAAAATGTTGTCCAACAATACAAATAGTTTGTTTCGCTAATGAATTTATTATTAAGCGTGTTAAAATATGAACTTTGCAGTTAATGAGCTTTTTAGATCGATCTATCACTACTATATATCAACCGTTAGACATGGATCACGATTGTTTCGAACTGAGTTGTTCTATCCTCAGTTTCCTGTTCTAAGTGTCAGCGATGTCAATGCCCAAATGACATCTTCTTAATTAATTTAACATTCGATTCGCCAATTAAACAATGCCAAATGTTTCGGAGTACTCGTAACTTTTTCAATGCGAAGATTCCCGGCCAAAGATTAATTAAAGCGAGTCTTTACAACATTAATCAGTCGGACTTCACTCAAAGAGTCATTCAACGCAGTGGGAGATGGAAATCATATAGGGGGGGCCCAAGCAAAACTCACTCAAAAGCTGGCTCAAAAGTTGAAGCTCGAACTATGGAACGAAAAATGCAAGTGTTTTATGTTTTCGCTTTCGTTGGAGAGCTTTCAAGGCTTTTGGCTTATGGCTTATAGCCAGCAGATCAGATCGTCTAGCAGTTTGGCCCAAAGCTCCGCTCTCGGACCGCCGATGCTGCCGTCCCGCTCGCACCGCCAGCTTTGGATCAATTTTGGACTCCGTCGAGCGGGCCAAGCGAGCGTTAACTTTAGTGTGCGCCGACCTGTTTCCGTAGACGGCCACAAAAAACCGTCAAAGACATAGCCACCAACCTTTTTGGATTTCCATTTCGAGAAACGGTTATGCAGATCGCTCAAAATCAATTTTCGAAAAATCCCCCTAAGTGACTGTCTTAGCTGCCAGATAGTGTATATTCTATCCAACGGGCAGTGACAAGATTGTGACGTCAGCGCAGCTCAAAAGTGCAATTCCCCAACAAAACAAAGCTCAATTTGCAATCTCTCGCCCCGTTTTAGCCCGTTTTCGTAATCGCATCGTGCAAAAAGCAAAAAGTAAAGAGAGTTATTAAAAAAAGTGAATCTGCCGTCGTCTGGCATCCCACTCGCACATCCAGTATTGTTCATACCGCTGCAGTCGACGTCGACGTCGCTGTCGCCGCGCTCTTCATTGTTTATGTTTTTTTGTGTTCTTCCCCCCCAGAAGGCGGGGAAGTAAGTAATAATAAAAGCAATGCGCTCGCAATGAAACGAAATTGAGTGAAAAAATAAATTTCGTTTACAAAAAATAAAAGCGAAAATAAAGAAAAAAAATATTTATAAGCGAATGAGAAGAAAAAAATTCACTGCCAAGCAAATTTCACGCCGTATTTAATCTTTGCTCACTGACCGCCTCCAGCTTAATCGCTGCTCGTCTTTCTTTCCGTTCCGTTCGCGATCGCGAGTGTTCTGTGCCCCGATTCTGGATATATAGCCCCGGCTTTAGTCCCAGTAACGGCCACCGATCTAATCCGACCACGATCAAACCCCATCTTTGGATCTCGATTCCCGGGCTGTGTGTTCTGGAGATCGCCGCGCGTTTCAGAACAGCACTCGGACCAGATATCTTTGAAATCACCCATCCTTAAACTGCATTTAAGATATTCTTGAAGTATTGAAAGCCCTTTGCATCGATAATGATAGTGCTCTGTGCCCGCTTATAAAAGTGCTGTACAAAACTTGAAAATTCCATAAAAATCCGTTTGGTGAAGCAAACAGAAACAAACTTAGGTGAGTTTATAGATATTTCGTTAAAATATTAAACTTGAAAAGTATTAAGTTTTATTATAACAGCCTTAAAATACCTTGGTATGCTCTTGTATATTCTTTTTGTATTACTAGTAGACATTTCTATAATTGGTTATCGGTTTCGTTATAGAAAATTTGTAAAGTGTTTTCACTGCGTTTCTTTAGTTTGTTCGTTTATTTTTAAATAATGGCGTTAAGTTTTAGAGTTGGCAAAAATTACTTAACGTAAAACAATTATAATTGATAACTGATAATATTTCTTGATAAATTTTTTATAAAATGTCATAAAATTATTATTAAATTTTGACCATTAAACATTTTTTTACTCAATTATCACAGGTTTCCAACAATGAATTTAATTTACTAGAATTCGACTAATTTCCGAGCTTTAATTCCGAACTCCTTAATTCTTAAATCGTGTTCGAAATATTTAACATTAGATTCTAGGAACTCATTTATTTTAGTCGAAGCAGTAGTTTTTCATTTTTTTTCCATCATTAAAACAGACAAAATCTAAAAGTGTTATAGTCAGCACATGTCAGTCCAGCAGAGCTACACCAAATCGTATTTTCTTTGATCTTCGGCTTTTGATTATTACCTCATATAACAAAAACATGTTGTGTTGGCTTTTACTAATTTGCAGACAAGTTTTGGGTCATAATTTTTACTTCATATGTGAGTTTGGTTTTGAACTTGTTAATTGGTGAATTAAGGAAAAGGAAATGAAAGAGATATAGGCGATTTATCTAGGATTGAGAGTGTTAAGTAAAAAAGCAGAAATAAATGTATTAACATTCGATATGTAAGGGACTGTTGTCCCTAAAACAATTCAGAGCTGGAAACAAGATTTCTAGAGCAGGATCTTAAATCTCGGGAGGGGGATATATACATGTATACGATTGTGTTCAAGACTTTTGTCTTGCTTTTAGTTCAGCCCACAAAATGGGCTTGTTTCCCAGTTTTAAGATCAGTTGAGCTGGTTTTGTTTTATATTTTTGTTTCGCTGAAACAACTTTTCGTGCCGACTTGTTGTTGCTGTTGTTGTTGCCGTTTTGTGGGCTTATTATCTCATTGTTGTTGTGTGAGCTTGGCTTTTGGTGTGTTTTACAGTTTTCAGTTTGCTTTTGCGAGCCTCGGACCAATGCGATTTTGTAATATTGCTACAGTTATTATTGCCCGCCACGCTTTGCTCTCCGCACTGTATTTTAGTTATTTTTGCTGCAATTATTGCAGTTTTTGATTTCAACAAAGAGTGTGAGAGGGCGAGAGAAAAAGCGAGAGCTTTGAGCTTTCAGATCGGCCTTTGTTCGATTATATCCATCGATATGCCACTTTCTATGCTATTGATATTCTTTGGAACCGCACGTAACAACAGCCCTTCTGGGGCTTTGTCTGGATTTCCTCAAAACTTCCCATTTATTTTTGCCATTCGATAGCGATCATTCAGCAGATTTGGAGTTCAGTTCGCTTTCAATTCATCTTTTATATCGAGTGTTGTTTCTTGGGATCTTTTCAGCTTTTTCATTGACACCGACGAAGACGAAACTTGAGTAACCTGTTTGTTTATATTTTTTATTTGTGTTGTGTTGTTTCAGTTGCCTAGCCACTCAATTTACTTAGTTGTTGTTGCTATTTCAGTTTGTTTAACATTCATGGAATAGTTTGTCAGGGTAGTCAATGTACTCAGGTTATTTTTTATTTACTTAAAATATATTTGGCTTTAAACGGTAATTTTTATTAAAGTTTTAGATTTCTTTTCTTTTGTTTGGATTTTGGTTTCATTTATTAAAAAGTGGTAAAAAATCATGTGCCAACTTAAAGATTTTTAGCTTTGGGACTTACCCAAGTAATCATAATTAATTATTTGAATTTGCACAAAAGACGATTAGCTATTAATAGTTTGGCTATTCATTTACTTTTACATTTACTTAATACTCAAATATTCAAAACCATTCCGATTGTTTTAACTTTTTATAGCAATATTAAACCCAATGGTACTTTTTTACTTGGAATTATTTGGTACTCACTTTATTACCGAACTAATTTGGTTGATTTATTAAAATTAAAGGTTTAAGGCATTTTAAATAAACAGAAAAAATCCATAAAATCCCATTAAAACCTAAAAAGTTTATGGTTGCATTACAAAAGGCAATAATCTAAAAAATAAAAGGCAAGTAAAGTTAAAAACCCATAGAATAAATCGCACAAATCGAAGCGAAATTGAACAAAAGCATTTTAGCCAACGTCTTCTTCAATTTCAATTACAATTTCACTTTCATTTTCATGCGGTTTACGGCTTTTCCGACTTTAACCGCAACGTCGACTGCGACGCTGACGCAGCACGCAATCAGTGCAAGTGGTTGTTGTTGTAGCTATTGTTGTTAACGGTATTGCATGTTGTAACAGTAGCTGAAAACTTATAACAAGAGCAGCAATAATTGCAAGAGCAAAAGCCAGAAACAACGAAAAACAGGAGTAAATATTCAATTCCGAAATACAATTTTATGTTTTTGTTGTTCATGATATTGCATATTCTTTGGGCAAATATTTTATTTATTTTCTTTCTCTGCCTTTTCGCTTGCCATCGTCTGTCATTGCTGGCTCATCTTTAAATTTAATTAGTTTGGCATATTACGTATACGTAGTGCGGTTGGTTTTTTTGTTCGCTTGTCTCTTCAGTGTCTTGCAATTTTTCAATATTTGCGCATTTTATAATGGCATTTTAATTAATATTTTTGTGGGGGAACAAAAAAATCTTCAAACTTGTTTTTGGTGATGTATCTGTCTTTATAAGCCCCTCCTTCATCACGTTACGTATACGCACCATGGATCTGGCCATGCCTTTGTTGTATGCAGAACTCTGTTGGATGCTCTAGGCTAACCATCTAATATACATAAATGAATAATATGCTTGGGAACAGATGTTTAAGTCAAATATTTCCAGGCATTTAAGACGCGGCCCTGAAACTAGTTTAGATGCCATGATCTTCGATGGATTATGTCAGCGAACCTAGAATTCAAATTGGGCTCACTCAACTATTGGTATTTGACGTTTGGACTTACTTTATTTCTTTCTGTTTGTCATTAACTCCATTTGCACAGCTGTTTCTTCAGCTCAACGTCGTCTGGGGAGCTTTCGACAGCCGAAAACTCAAGGTGCAAGTTCCCAAACCACATTCATTGTTTTATCATTATAAAACAATGGCCAAAAAGATTCGCTCGCCCTTTTCCACGAAGCACACACAAACACACAGACGTTGAGCAAATGCAAAAAGTTCAGGTCACAGACATTTTACGTAATCTCCACCTCCACTTGATCGTTGTCTGCAACTTGCAGCGGAATTGTCGGTGAAATATTAAGAAAAATTTATTATCTCTTGTGCAAAACGTTCACAGTTGAACTTTGTTATGTCACATGTGGGCCGATTTATGTGTGATCCAGTTTTTTTTTTTCGTTTTTCGCTCCAGACAAGCTGAGAAATGGGTTGCCAGCGTTACTCATTCGCCCGTTCTTTGCGCCAATGTCACTTGGCAGACGGGCTGGCAATAAATGAGGGAATTGGGTTCATTATCAAGCCAAATGAAGAGCTACCGTAGCAGGTGCTGACACAGGTTCCCCCAAAAAACCAGCTGTTTGGATTGTCAGTCAATACGGAGATAGGTGGCCCAAACGGCGGAGTGCTGGCCAACTGTCAATGTCAATTTAAACGAAAACGCTGACGCCCTCCAAAAACAGATCGAGACAACGAGCTTACAACAGACTCTCGGGCACAGAGGGTTGTGTCAGCAAATTCATTAAGAAAGCAAAAGTTAAAAGCAAAACTCAAGCCAGCAGCAACACACAAAAAATTCCCATAAACCGAAACAGACGCTGACTTTATGGTAAAAGCAAAACCCACAAGAAAAAAAACGAGGGGAAAAAAGTAAAATATATGGCCGAGCGGCATAATTATGCGGAAGCTGACAATGCAACTTGCTTTGCTGTCTCCCCGTTTCGGCGGTTTTTTGGCACAATTCCATTTCCACACTTTTCGGCCAGCTTCTGTTTGAAATTGGTTGACATTTGATGATGCGTATCTTTTCATTTATCTACATATATTTTTTTCTTTCGCCCCTAATTATATAAAAAATATGAACGGGAATTATGCAAGCTTGAATATAAATCAAAAAACAGTTTTGCCATAGCCGTAACCTTGAGCTGGCTCAGATTCAGATTTATGCATGCGCACACATATGGCAAATGATTCGACCCTAATCGACCTTAATTATGCAAATGATAGACTGAATGGAGTTGCCATCTTTTTGGCCTGCCTTCGCTTGCCTCATAACTGTTTCTCGTTTGAATTGGTGCGTATTGTAAAATATGAGTCGGAATATAAACAAGATTATTTGCGGTCACCGAAAAGGCGTCACGTTTGGGTTTCAGTTTTATTTATGTATATGCATTCGAATTTCCTGATAATTTGGCTTGCAGCCAATGCACATTAGTCGGGTTTCGCTCACCACTCTTCCATGCTCTCAATTCGTTTTCGTTTTTTTTTGGTGAAAGTCTTACCTTGAAGGTTGCCAAATTGCACTTTCGGCTAATATGATGGCTTTGGTGGCTTTTTGTGAGTTTACGAGGGTTATTACACCTGTGGCCTTTGGCCAAGTTGGCAGTGGTTAGTTACATTTTAGAAACGAGTTTAGTCTGCTGTAATTATATTTAATACTTTATTTTAATGACTACAAAATCAAGTTTGTGTTCTAAGTCTTTTGTTTAGTGTGTAATATTAACATTGTATTAATATTTTGTGTATGATGTTTTTGTTGGTATTTCTGCAATTACATTATTGGATTGTATATTGATAAAATTGCACTTTCTTTGGTCTGAAGATTTGCAGCTTGGGACTTATAACTTGTGGCAAAACCATGAGTAAATGTTGTGGGGCATTGCCCTTGGGCTGAGCTACACCCATTTTTGGCAATTGCTTTGGCGAACGTTTCATTAGGATTGATGATGATTGATTCGCCGGCGAGACTTTCTTCGACTTTAACTGGGCCACGGCAGATCTTGCAGCATGTTGCAGGCAAATTGTGCAAAACCTTCGAGGGTATAAAATGTCATGCAATTTGTCGTAAATGCCGCTGAGAAGTTGCAACATTAAATTGCAGCAGCCGCTGTCGCTGCTGTTGTTGATGTTTTTGCTGTTGTTGCCGTTGGTCAGTTCTGTTTGTTTTCTTGGTTGGTTTGTCAAAAGGTTTGGCCATGTTGTTGCCGGCTTGGATGCGCTGGATGCTGTTCGCCTCTTGCCACGCATCGCTGCATCATTATTGACAATTAGCCGCATTCGATGCCGGGCGGATGTGCAACTGCAACAACAGCAGAAGCAACAACGGCAATCAACAGGGCCGGACAAGATTGTTTTGCAGCCCCGAGGCTGCTTCTTGGCCTTATGCAATAATTAATTACTCGGCCAGCGGGCCAGAAAACTAGGTTTTTCTTTCTACAAAAATAAAAGTAAATATTAATTGAAGCAACAACAAGCGTTAAAGTTGCAACAACAGATGCTTATTGTACTTGTTTTACAAACATAATGCCCGTTTGAGCATGACCAAGTCAGGTTTGTGGGCAGGGAAAAAATGTTTATGTGAGGTAGTTAAAATATTATTTGGGAACTAAATATTTTGCATGCTGCAACTGCGTGTAGAGGTTTGACATTCTAACTAGAAAAAATAAACTAATTGATCTGTTTTATGGATAAATATATTTTACATATTAAACATTTCTATAATGACTTTATGAGTTTTAAAAGACATTTACAATGAATAAATTAAAATCTTTGTTTTGCATTATTTGATTTTGATTTGATTTTTTTTACTTGTTTTGTCTTATTAAATTATTGACTAACAATAATTTTTTGACAAGCTGAATTTATTGTTGATTAACGAAAATTAATTATTATGTGAAGATATAATATTTAATTATGAAATGTCTTTAGTTCTTTGATTTATAAAATATGTTTTTCAACCAATTGTAAGCCTTTTCCGATTGTGGTTATGGGAGGTACCTAAAAGTGTGTTTCTTAACTTAAAGATTTTAAGATATAGTTTAAGTAAATTACTTTAATATTACCTTATATTTTTGTACACCTCTCATTAACTCTGCTTTTTTTCTCTGCTATTTCTTTACAGTTTAAGCATTTTTAAGGATAACCTTAGCAACCTAGGCGACCGGCACAGAAAGATGTCCTCAACATTGGTCCTTATCACAGCGCTCCTCTTGGCCAGCACAATATGCCAGGCCCTGCCAGATGTAAGTACTTGCCAAGTTCCAATGCCAACGGCTTGGAGCACGTTCATTTCGACCCCAAGAACCCATCAATCAATTCAATGCGATATAAATAACCTTTGGGCTCTTACCTTAAGTCAGCTGTTAACGGTTAAAAAAAAAACCCAACAACAAATGGCCGCCAGTCAGCGGTTTCATTGTCATTCGCATTGTGCGTAATTAGCATTTCAAGAAATACAAAAACATTTTTTGTATATTAATTAAATTACAAAACAGAGCGGAGAGTCGAAGAGAGTCGTCGACGTTAGAAATAAAACATTGGCATTGTGCTGTGGCCCAGGTTTCTGACTGCGATTGTATGGGTATATCGCATTGAAATACAGCACAGCTTACGTTGGCTTTTGTTTTGTTTTGTTTTGAAGAAAAAGCTCGGCCAGCAAAATTATGACCAAGGTCAGACGTAAAAAGTTCTTGTAATTATTTCAAGTGAATTTCAGTCCGTCTCCTCCCTCTTCTTACTTACATATATTCACTTTTATTGCTACCAATTTTTGCTGCCGTTGGTTAATTGTTAGCCGTCTTTCTCTCTTTCTCTTTCATTGTCATCGTTTTCCGCTGTTGCGGAGGTTATGGTTTGGCTTTGACTGAGGAAAATTTCATGATTAAAGCTAGTCCAAGGTAGTTTCATTTCGATTTCCAGCTCCGCTTTTAATTTCCTGCACAGAGAAAAATAATAGACTATTTTCAACTTGCTATCAAACTATTATGACTACATTTCAGTCCTATGCCATAATAAGCAGTTTAATAATACGTGTCGTTGTTTGTTTACATTTATATTTAAGTAAAAGATAGTATATATAAAGATTTTCTTTGTTTTGCAAGTACTGACATTTAATTGAGGGAATTTATGGAAAGTGAAGGGTAGGCCATGACTCTGCCAGGCTTCATATATATTTAACACCCAATCGAGCGCAGATTTCGATTGGAAAATGGTGCGACTGGAGACGAAAGATGGCAGGATTATTAAAGTGGACTTGGCTCTGCTCGACTGTTCTTTGGTGATTCAGGAAATGTTGCGCGTTGGCCAGGATCCAGAGGACGAGAACTTTGTTCTGCCGCTGCACGGCATTTGCAGTGAAGTCCTGCTGAAGATCCTCCTCTGGGCCGAGTTCCACAAGGGTCACGAGGAGCCCGCCTGGGTGGCCAAAAACGATCCGGTCCCCGCCGCAGATATCGAAATCCAAATATCCGACTGGGACAAGGAGTTTCTGCGTGTGGAGATCGACATCATTTGCGACTTGATGGAGGGCTCCAATTACTTGGACATCCGTTGGCTGTACAAGCTCTGTGCCCAGAAACTCGTCTTCCACAGCAGACGGGATCCGGTGTCCCAGTTTAGCAAGAGCCTGGAGGTGATTCCCTCTTTGGCAGAATTTCAAGCCCTCTTTACCGAGCAATAGTATATTACTTTTGGAATATATATAAATCAATTGGTTATGGCACTCCAAAAATATGTTTCTAAATTTTAGAAATATCGCCTTTTACTTGGATTAGGATAACGATTTACATTATATTGGTTATTACACTCAAAAAATATTAACATAAATTATAGATACAATATCACTTTTGACTTCAGGTAACCTCCGGATTAAGAAAAATATTTCTTACATTACCACCGTTTTTAATTGAAGATAGAAATTCTTAATAATTTTTTGGTACAAACATTTCTCAGAACCCCTGCTTAAACAGTGCTTTTGAAATAAAGACCATGATTTTTCGGTTTGTTTTCGGAGCAACTCAACTTTGGCGGAGACATCGACCCTTTAGCCTTGCGATAGTCTCATAAATGGCGCTGGCATAAAAAGTGTGCCCCATAAACGACTTCGTCTCCGTTTTCCACTGCAATTAAAGTTGACACGCTACACCAACAACAACAAAAACAACTAAAACAACAGCAACAACGGCCAGAAACAACAACTTTGACGAGGCCCTTCAAATCCCAGCCGAGCATGAAAAAAGTGATGTAAAAAACCGACTTGAGACATGCAAAACACCACGAGAATATCGATTCGAATTCGAATGAGTCAGCAGCGTTTGCTGCTTTTGTTTTTATTTTTTTTTCTGTGTTTTTATGTGCTGTCAGAAAAGCAGAAAAAATATGAGATATCAAAATGTTTGCTGGCCTATCAATTGCCGGGCAAATAAATTAAGCCTTTAATTGTGAAATCAAGAACGGCCTGTAGCACGATTTGTTTTTGTGTTTCCTGGGATCTGTTCGTTTCTTTTTGGCTACTGATCACTCTTTTGGCTTTGTCTACAACAGTTGCCAGCTCTTTGTCACGGTCTGAGCTTTGGTTTTATTTTAATCATTTTTGAGTCTGGGTTCTTGGGTCACGTTCTCCCCGCTGTTTTTGTGTTTGTGGGAATGCGTGCGGTTATAGGAAAATCGGGGGAATGTCAGCGAATGAGTAATTGCTGGTTGATTAAGATATTATGCAATCGAAAGAAAATCATTCAGTTGCTGAGTAGGAACGGAAGAATTTTAAAAATTATCGTTTAAAAATGTATAAAATTTTCCATTTAGAGATTATCAGATATTGAGGTTTTGACAGATATCTTAAGCTTTAAAATATTCTGCAGATGTTATAAATGGAATATTCAAATTTTCGATTCTTTGGTGTTCAATATATTTACTACGATATTGATATATACTTATAAAGTCAATGTCTTAGTCAATATAATTATTTCCTTTGCTATAATAACCCCTATTTACCAAAATAACCCAAAATTGCCATTTGCATTAGACACAACCCATGTCGAAGGTGGCGTAACACCCTGAACTTTTCGCACTTTGTTAATCGCTGGCATAAACACAAAATTCCAAAATGGGTGAAGTAAAAACCTGAAAATTTAACGCCGACAGAAGCGGTTGCTAATTTCCGCCGCTTGTCAGCCGTGGCGACAAGGTCAACACACCCAAGGAAATGGAAGGAAAAGAGACGAACGCCGACGAGTTCGCTATTTAGTGGATAGTTAATAACCCGCAACACAAGTCCCAAAATCTTCAAAATCCGCAGGGCTGTATCGCCGTTCATGGCTCTTGCGAGTGAATAATTTCTTTGTATTTGACTGACTGCGCGAAAGGTCGAGTGACACTCTTTCGAGCGTCTGCCGTTGTTGACTTTGACCGGCTGGAAAGGGGGGAAAACAATTGTGAAACAAACACACTGCTGGCCGGAGTTTGCCATAAACAGTGTATTGGCCTCAACCAGAGCCAATTTGAAGCACACTTTTTGCGTTAATATGGCGGCTACACCTTTTACTTTGACTTGACTCTGATTGCACTTGGTCACCACCGCCACCGCCATCGAAGTCGCCGTCATGCCGGTTATAGCATTATACACCGGGCGTATGAGTAATCTCGCACAATTTCAGTAATTGCCCGCGCACCAGACCAACAGCAATACAGCTAGCCATACAAATTACAAACAGCGCAAATTTCACAATATCCGTCATTGCACTCGACGAAAACCGAAAATAAAATCAAACTTAAGCTTGGACAAATAGCTGGGTAAACAGCAACTTAATGGCAACTGCCGACCAATCGAATCAAATGACAACTTTAGCTAGGGCTGGATTTGGTCCGGTGGATTTCTAGTTGCACTTGCTTGATTTCAGTTTTGTTCTTAATAAACTACATTTAGTTATAGGTCTTGAGCAATATGGAATTGCGAACAAAGAATCATTATAATTTGCTGTCACAAGGACTTGTTTCCGGGCTAAACTAATAATTATTTATTAGTTGGAATCATTCAAATATACTCATTAATATTTCCAATTCAATAAGTAATATTTTGAACATTAAACCTATAATTAATCTTTTTAAAATTTTAATTGAATTTACCATTTTTTCAATTGTAATTTTCAATGATTGATTCACATAATGTCTAAGCCATTTAAGAATACAAGAAAAATAACTTCCAAAAATATAATTTAAATACTAATTGCTCAAATTAAGCCTGTAATTAATCTAGCGGCTCTAAAGCTACCTGATTATCTACAATTAAGTATGGGCAATTGTCTTGTGTTTTTTTTTTTAACTTACCACTTCTTTCAACACCTTTGAAGTTGTAATTTTCGATGCCTATCAATGATTTACATAATGTTCAAGCCATTTTCGGTCTTTAAACTGTCTTTCCAGCTATGAAGCTTTGAACCTTTGGCAACCCTGGTCCTCTAATCGTAGCTGGTGATCTTGTTCATTGGATGCCGCCTTTTTTGCATAATTCGTAATTGCTGATCGTAGTTTTTTTTCTCTCTCATTTGTTTTTAATTGCGATTAATTGGCCACAAGGGCCGGAGAGCTAAGTGTTGATTGGTGTTTGGGTGTGGCCGCAGCGCCGGGAGATTTGCATACAGAGAGGGAAACTGAACAAGAATAATTGTAATTTGCTGCAGGTGCAAAACTTTCCAAATGTTGCCAGCCGAGAGCCCTAAAGCCCGGGGATTGCACTCCACTCAGCTCAAATCAACTGAAATCAACTCGACTCGCAACAATTGCACTCGAGTGGCAAACTCAACGCCTCATCGAAAGAGTAGCTGTTTGCGTCTGTTTTCCTTTCTCAAGCCTCAGTTTCACTTTCAATGGGGCGACGGCGATGGCGATGGCAAAAGTTGCTCAATGCGACCCCAACAGCTGGCTCCTGTTGTCTGTGGTCGAAAACACGTTTCAAATGAAAGTAAAAACTCTTTGGCATTGTCCGGTGCGTCTGAGGCAGCGTCTGGTTTTTCTTTTCGGGGTCTGTTCACCTGCCGCCAACTCTCCGCTTGGATTTCAATTATAAAAGAATTATTAAGCTCGGCTTACGGTTATGCCCGGCAGTGTCATCATCAGTCAGCACCTCGGGGTCCTAACTGTAAAAGTGAATCTTGTACTTTTGGCCAAGACAGCTCGCTATCTTGTTTACCTTCGTCGTGGTCTGCTTTTTTTTTGTGTTTTGCTTCTTTTTCGACTGTTTCTTGTCCGGTGCTGTCGTCATTTGCTGTAATTCCATTTCTGACTCATTTTAGGCCATTTTGGGCAAAATAAATGCAAGAAATTTGCCTAAATTGCCGACCGCTTGCTGACAGCAAGTTCGTTGCCTGAGTCTTTTGTTTTTGCGCTTGCGTCTTAGACGTTGTTTAAGGAAATTCTACTCTAGCTTTGACCCTGTAACAGATCTTGTTTTTGCTGTTGCTACTGATTGGATTGCAAGTGAGATGCAGATTTGGCAGATAAATAAAACGGAAATGCAATGGAAGAACCAAAAAATCTCAAGATTGATTGATGTAGAATGTCATTTAGAATGGAATGCTAACTGTGAAATTATTTTGAGTAACTTATGAATGAATTAAAATAAGTTCTAGCTACATCATTTACGAAAATAAGCCCTAGTTGGAATTCCCAAGAAACTCAACGAGTGTTAACAAACTGAATAGAAGAATACGACTATTTATAAGCACCAACAATAGCACACGGATTAAAAGTCCACTAATAACAATATAAAATTAATTTGATTTTAATTGAAATTCGCAATTATGGCCAACACACAATATGTTTATAAAGAAAAAGTTTACACGCAAGTCGGATAAGATTGCTATTCGATATTCGTTTCTGCTTCTTGTTCGATTCGATTCGTTTGATTCGGAAATGGTTAAATACATGTGTGTCTGCACACAATAAATAAATCTATCAAACGCCGAATTGACCCTGACCCAGTTAGCGAAGATACTCAAAACCCAGCCGCGTTTGGCTTTGGCTCTGGCTTAGTCGTTAATCTCCAGATAGCTCTTGAGGGGTCCAATGCAAACACGAACCGAGCAAACGCCAGAGAGAGAGCACCAGCAAGGCTTGGCAAACACTCGATTATTGCATTGAATTATTGATAATTTTTCAATTATCCATCTAACAATTGCTACAAATTGTTGTCATTGCCCAGGGCAACTTGTCTATGCGATCGCTAACCTGAATTCGTTTTCTCTCTCCCATTTCCAGTTGCACAAACAAATGTCGCCGGAGCAGCTGCAGTCAGTCTTCCACGTGGACACCCACGACGCAGTGCCCCACTATGAGCTCGTCCAGCTGCTGCACCATGAGAACAACCCCAGCCAGCAGCGGCGGCGGCGCAGCATCGGCGAAAGGCCAAAGGTCAACCCCGCCCTGCCACCCCACCACGTGAAAAAGGATCTCAGCAAGAACGCTTACTACAGCGAGCTGAAGCACGAGGCCATGTCCTCGGGCGGCAACCACCTGTTCGGGCCGGAAGTGAGTGCCATCAAGTCGCACAACGTGTCCTTCAGCGCCTTCGGCCAGCACCTGAACCTCAGCCTGCGCGCCACTCAAGGTCTCTTCAAGGGCGCGCCCCACCAGCTGCGCATGTGGACGGTGGGCAGCGAGCCGAACGCCACCCACGGCCTTGACCTCCAGGAGATCGTCCACGAAGAGGTAAGGCATATGCTTAAATTTTTTTTAAGCTTAAAAGACAATTAGTTAGTATTATGACAAGGCAAGAAATAATTAAGCTGGTTAAAATCGAAGGGATTGCTAGTCTAAATTGCTGATTAACTTGATAAATTAAGAATTATGACCATAGCTTATTCGCCCACGAAAAAGTGTGTCACATTTAAAAAATAGATTATAGGCTAAGGCGTAAAAAAATACATTAAATAAATTAAGATAATAAGTTAATAGGTTAAGCAAATCAATGCTACAAGAGGTCGCCCACAAAGAGTCATATAATAAACTAAAATGAATAAATCCCGCCTAACAACTTTGATGAAAAGTTTGGTTTAAGTTTTTTATTAGACATTACTTTATTATTAACATATTTTTCCATAAACTTAATTTTATTTCTTCATTAAAATGCATGTCCTACTTAACACGAAAAAACTTAACCTATCTTCATGCCCATATTAGTTTATATTACTAATACTATATTCACTTTTGATTGGCTCTCGTATTTATGTCATATATTTTCTTGCCCTAAATTGGAGTTTTTGTTGTATATATTTTCCTTATAAGTCTTTCTTTTACTGCACTTTCATTGGTTACATCATGGGTAGTGTAAAAAATTACTACTTTGGTTTTTGTTGCGTTTTGCCTTTGTACGTTTTCTGATTTGTTGATTCGGTATACTTCCGCTTTAGGTAGGCAGATATTTTGTTTCAGCATTTATCAACGCTTCGTTTTCTGGCTTTTATATATTGTTTTGTTTGGCTTTGTTTTTATTTTACAACTCTACGGTTTACTTTGATGGCATATAAATGTTGTTACTGCTTTTGCTTGTAATACTGTTTTTGCTTTTATTCGTACCTAATCAAAGTTGATTGGTCACGTGATAATATGATTTTCTTTTATTTATAAAAAACACTTTTGAGCTCACATTTAATTACATTTCTTTGTTACGCTCGCCTGCTTTGTGAGTGAGAAAAATAATCACGCGGTCTTAGGAAAATCTGGCTTAAAGTCAAGGACGGGCGGAAATCAGCTTAACAGATAGACTGCAATATGTAACAGGTTTAAAGGCTTAACCTTTTTTGTTTTCGATACCTTTCATAGCAGTATAATAATGCTAGGCAATTTTAGATTTCGTGTTCGGATCAAAAACAACAATGGATTAAAAGTATTAATATTTACTCTTTCCACCCACAAGTTCCTACAAAATTCAGTTAGTTGAGTTGAGCCATGAACGTGACTTTTTTGTAATTACCAATAAGGTTCACTTTCTTTTGGCGTCGAACGCCTTTTCATGGCTTGTTTGTATATATAATTTAATTTTCCCATTTACCCATTATTCATGTTGTTGTTTTTCTGGCCGCTGTGGTGGGCGTGTTTCTTTCCTACGAAGTACAATCAATTGATCGCACTTTAAATTTCAAGTTTTATATTCGGCGGATATTACCGTCGGTAGGAGAGGGCGGGTTGCAAACACAACATAATTTTGAATGCAAGACACAACACTTCGGAAATGAAAGTGAAATGTCATGTCAGACGACAGCCGAAAAAGAAATGAACTCGGCGACGCGAACTCTTATGTCTTTGGACTTTGCCAACTTTGGAGTTTTTCTGTTTCTTGTTTTTGCCTTTTTTGTGATTTATGTGTGATAATTTCAGTTTTTAAGCCTGGCACTACGAAATGCGGAAAGATTCGTTTGACTTTTCTTTCATTTCTTAGGGGATTTTGTCGTCACTTTTAATTAAAACCGAAATAAGCTGCTGTAGTATTTTTGGGCATTTTCTGCGCAAGATTGAGTAACCCACGCAAAGGCATTTTCCCCCTTTGAATCATATGACTTGGCAATTATTTTTGTTTTCTGTTTTTTTGGATTCATGCCACAAACAAATGGCCTCAAGATATAGACCACATAACTACAACAATTTCAGTGTTTTCTATGTCGAATTTTTTTATTTATTTTTTTTTTGGTACTGGCGGCACTTTGTCAGAGACCTTCTAACAGCAGTCAAAGGAAACAAAAAATGCTATGAAAAAACATTTATTCTAATTTCTGACATTCTGTATATTTTTTGTGCCTTATTGTTTGCCAACCGCAAAAGTACCGAAAAATAATTTTCCATTGATACCGGGGTCTAAAGAACTGACCCCGTTTCGTTTTTTATTTTGACAAAAACTATTAAGGCTGAGGGAAAATGTTGCGTTTTTCGCTTTTCGATTGGAAATTAAAATTAAATTAAAAACTGAATGGCCATTACGAAGTGCAATCACTTTTTGCCTTGCGGTGAAAATTTCTCTGTTTAACTATGAAGGTGGAAACCTTGTTTTGAGCTACACCCAAAACACTGTCTTTTTCACCCCGATACTCTCGAAGTTTTACTTTAATATCAAGGCATGCCAAGGAATTAAAAGGCAAACACAAGGCGTTGCTCGGCACTCCCACTGCCGCATTCAATCGATGAAGGCGATAGGCTCCACACAAAGGTCAGTGCAGCCGCAAAAATGCCAGAAATAAGGCGAAATGAAAACAAAAGTCGCACAGGTCTCTGAAAAAATGGAAACGGCCAAATAGGGGAGCGGGAAATCAAGTAAATGGGAATTTTGTACCAGAAGTTGTAGGCAACAACGATTTTCTTTGCTAAAAAAAATAGATAAAATTTAAAAATAAAATTCAATTGGCGGTTTTGCTTAAAAGTAATTTGAATAGTAAAATGGACAGATAATAAGTATTGAAGATAAACTTGCGATAAAAAAAAGTAAATGTAAAAAATATAGTTCAAATTTTAGTTGAAAACCTAATAACAAATTTATGCTCCCTTCTAATTTCAATTTAATTTAAAACATGTAAAAGAACCAAAATAGATTATTAGCTAAGAGTTTAAACGTTTTCTTGGCTTTACTTCCCCATTGGTTTGAGTAATAAAACAAAAGGCAACTGATCCGGGTTTACACGAAGTATCCAAAGGTACTTCGATAGCAATCTGCAGACAGTAGTAGACTATGACCAATTGCTCGTGGATCATGACTGTGGTGGGAAGAACAATCCGCTTTGGCTGAGGCTTGGCCACCTGCCCGCTCGGGACTCCGAGGTTCGACCATTACCATAAAATGGGGCCACAAACGAAAGACTTAGGCAACGAACTCGGGCATTGAGCGCGCATTAGTGATTCCACCCCCCCAAACCACCTTCAATGTCTCCCAGCAACCAGTCGATGGAAAACTGAAAGCAAAATAATTAAGTTTTCAAAATGCATTTCTGATGGGTGCTAACGCGCGCAGTGCATAATTAAAAAATATAGTGTGTCTGCAGTAATGAAACTGTAAAAGCCTTTGCTGCATGCCACACATTTGCTGCCGCTGCACTCGTTTCACAAGACGCAAAATTGTATCTTGTCATTGCAAAACGATTCCAACTTGTTGTCGGCGGCGGAGAAGCATGATTAATGAGCTGGCCGATTTGGCAGCTGAATGAATTCGAAATTAGCTCACTGTGTCCCACTCTCTCTAACTATTTTTTAAATGCGCGGGCGATGCAAGTTGCAATTCCGCAAAAAAATGAAAGAAAAAAAAAAATAGCGATGAGGGGTAGCAGGAAAACGTTGCGGCTTAGAAAGCAGTTCGGGCTGCATTTCCCTGGCTACACTCTTTATCTCCCTCCCACCGGCGCGTTTTTTGTGCGGCTGCAATCGGTTGCATAATGCCGTAAAGTTGTTGCCACGGCCTGACAGTTTCTGTGGTTGTTGTTATGCTCATGTTGCAGTTATTGTTAACGCCGAGCGGCTTGTTGCTTTGTAGCCAGCAACAAGTTGGCTTGTTCGCTCCCTTTTTCTACAGCTATTAGGGCTTGAAACGAGGAACTATGTTAGCTGACTTATCAATGAAGCTATCCAATTGCCTGAATCGGCTTAAAAGATCTCAGTTCCTCGAACAACTCAATGGGTCACATAATTGGCCGAATAATAGACAAATAATAGCCAGCTCCAGCCTTGGCATTGTCTTGAAACCAAAGGCGAGCTGCTAGCTGCTAACAACAAATCCAGTTCGACTCGACTCATATACAATGCATAATGGTGCGTAATAAACAAGCTAACTGCCAAAGCAAATCAGCCGACACACACACGCATGGATAAATCCAAAGTTATTATTATGCGCAGCTCGAATGCGGCCAATGCGGCGTATGCGTAACGACGCCAAACAAATCAGCGAGCAAACAAACCACCAAATGGAACGAACCAACAAAAAGCGACGCCCACACGTCGTCTAATGCGTTAATTGTCGGTTAACTTGGCTAAATGGCTCGTGGATTTACGGTGCGTACTCACTGAAAGCGTGTGGGATGCATCGCAGATATAATCCATTCGAAAAATCCAACTTTCGTTCGAACAATGGCAAATTATCGTCTTTTGGCCGGGTTAAGGGCCTGAGACTAATGCCTTAACCTTCTTCTCGCTTCGCCACCAAACAACAAAAAGAGTTCAGAGGCTAATTTTCACTTTGCCAAGTTCGTCGCTCCGGGTCATTTGTGTCTTTCTTCTTTCAACTTTTCGGCTTAATTTGCATAACAAAATTGCCAAAGAAAGAGCCAAAGAAAATGGGCTAAAAAGTTTCAGCCAGGAAGTTGTTAAGTCTTGAGGGGTTTACTTTCATTTTCAACTATTTCGGAGGCAGAGTGCTGATGTGAAGCATTGAAAGGTATTGATGTGAAGCATTGAAAGGGCTTGGTTTCAATGGGAAAGACTATTTTTGTATAGATCACTATTTTTGTATAGATCCTTTGGATACCAAAGAATATACAAATATATTTAATGGTCTTTTTCCTCATTTCTCAAAGATTCTGTCGCCCACAATACTTTTCAAACAGAGAAAGAAAAGCCCGTCCTTTCTCCCACCTTTCTCTAGTCAAACAAAAACCATTGAACCAAAAGTGTTTTAGGCTGAGTGAGGAATAAAATTATAGGCGAAAATCAAAGCAAAACCCTTGGGGCAGAATTTTGCTTCTTACGTAAGACAAAAGCTGCAGCCAAACAAAAAGATACAAAACATTCCGGTCAGAGCCTAATCTCCGCAAAGAGATCTGCATAATGTCTTGTAGCCATTTGTAATTAAAAAATTTACGGCGCCATAAATAAAAAACAAATATATATATGGTTAGGTTCAATGGAAATGGAATCGAAGTGAAAAAGTGGAGGAAAAAAATGCGCGACAGCTAACAATTTACAATTTGCAAGTCAACTAATTAAAATCGCGACCGATGGAGAGAACAAAATAAGTCAAATTGAGAACAGCAATTGTCAATTGGTCCATGCAAAGTGGAGTCAAGAGCAAACGGAGCAGTGCCGTAAGTGGCCAACTGACAGTTCATAAATACTATATGGCCAAAACACTTGGCCAGGCTCCAAGCGTTGACAACTCGAGCTGCTTTTAGTCTCTGCATCGGTATCGAAATCGGATTCAGATTCGGATTTGGATTCGGAATCGGAGTCGGATTCATGGCAGCCGAAATACGAAATACGTGTGGTGGCGTGGGGGTCGCCACTTGCCACTTGTTGCTTTGAACTTATTTTTCCACAAGGTCGCCGTGTCCAACTAGCAAATACAACAACGCTCCAACAACGTACCAGCGACAACGACAGCAACAACGAATTAAGCCATAAATGCCTGCTGCACATGAAAAATTTGAGTGTGTTGTTGCTGTTGTTGCGTGTCCGCACGCTTGGCGGTCACTTAGCCAACTTAACCAAGCCCCGCCCCATTCTGGACAGCTCAGTAATTCGATCAGAGCGATAAATAATTACCCGGTTCTGGCAAATTTCTGGGGAACAGACACATATTTTCTCATATTTTTCAAAGCAAATTTCTAATGGATATCTAGCACGAAAAGGATATGAATTAGATTTAATCATTTGCTGGTTCACTAAAAATATTTTAGAAAAAAGAATACATAAATTTCTTATACGATCAAAGGAAATCAGTGACTAATTATCTAGATTTAACCTCATATAGCATTAAAAAGCTTATTAGACTTCATAGAATAAAATGTAGAACAAAATGTAGAAGCAAATATTAAAAATAAAAGTTCCCCTTATCTTAAAATTAAAAAAGACCATCCAGAATATAAGAATGTTTTTATTTAATGTATTATGTAGAAAAGATAAAATCTAGATTTGTACTATATGACTATATGTCTGATTGATAATTGATCTTACAAAACACGACGTAAACTTTTATTAAGTCAAAAATTATTTTATTCACAAAATTATTTTGCTTAATGTTAAAGTTGCGCGATATTGGCCAATATAAAAATATACAATAGAAAATAGTATTTGATTTTATACCAAAATGGTTAATAATAATAAATTTTATTATATATGTTTATTTGATTATCTCTGCCATTTTTTTAAGAATACAATTTGTTGTTTATGTAATGGAATTAACTTTATTAGTTTCCTGAACTTGACTCTTTTAAGACCAATAAAATTTTAATAAGGCCACGTAAATATATCTTAGACCCAACAGTTCTCATCAAGCTAAAGGTTAATGGCTTTGACTCTAATTTTGAGTTGGATTTTGGCACCTGACTTACGGTGATGCATACGAGTACATATATGTACTGCCATTTATTGCTCCGATCAAGCGTACTGCGATTAGTAACTGTATATTTGGACGCGGGCAGTTATGATTTATGCTCGTAATTTGATAGAGTGCCGGCACGACAAGTTTTTGAGGTTCGGACTCGGTCCAATGCCAAATGCTATGGCTGATGTCAAGTGTCAGATTACATTTAGTTCGATATTTATTACAGAACTCAATTCAATTGAATGGAATTGAATTGAATGGTCAGGTTACGCAGTGGCAATTAATTTAATTAGTTTGACCATAGCGGGACTAAAGATAAGCCGTTGAAATTAAAATTTATGCTAATTCTAGGCTAATATCCCCGGGGTATTTGCTCGGCGGCTGCCTTGAATTGCGAGCATAAGAAAAATCCGAAACGAATGTCTATGTCACAGGATTGAAAAACAGTTGGACACTGAAAAACTAAAAAAAAAAACTAAATCGAAACTAGAGCAGTTGGCCAAATGTCAGAAGCTTAAGCTTTAAGCCGGGCCAGCAGCACTATTTTCATGGTCAGTCTAAAGTCTGCCGCGGCACACACGGCGTATGAGTGACGTGCATGCTGAGGCGTCACATTTGCCAACCACGAGCATAAATCAAAGCTCAGTTTACCGCTACAGCTTGGACTACCCCACGCTCCTCACTAAGTGCCCAAGTAGTCCTCCCACCGATCCCCCCCCCCACCTTTTTCTAGTCGGCCAAAGTTGCATTTAATTAAATTTACCCGCTAACCACGCGTTTTGTCTTGGTCAACTCAGCTGCGGTGCCCACAAAATATACATTTGTTAGACAGAAAAAAATAAAACAAAACGAAAATTGCTTTAAATTTCAGTTATGGCCAGCTGCGGCTTTAGCCTCATGTATTTGTTTAACATCTCGCGGAATTTGCGGAATTTAGACCCGTAAAAATGTAAAATGGGTATTTAATTGCATTTTAAAACAAATTATATTTTATCACCGTAAAGCTGTCTTATAGTTACGGCTACTGGTAGCTAATGTAATTAGAATTAGATTAGTTAAAATAAAATAAATCATGGTGGTTTGGTTTGTGTTACTATTTATTTTTGACTAATGTACATTTAATTTTAAATTATCAACATGTTATTGCTGGCAATTGAACAATATTATGTCGACAAATAAATAATTATCAACTTATCTTTTATTAAAAAACAATGTTTAGACATACATTTACTGATTACTTGAAATCTTTAAGTAAATACTAAAATAATTATATATTTAATTAGGATTAGAAACTGCAATTTTATATAATTATTAAATGAACCCCTTTTTATTTCTTGCAGCACCACAAAAACGATGTAGGAGAGGTCTTTCAGGATGAAAAGAATATGGCTGCGATCTTGATGCGGCGCCACATGGAAACCGGCGACCTGATAATGGTAAGTGCTTTAAGATCAATAGACCCACCCCCGCACCCACCCACCTTGCAAGGTCACTGCGTTGTAGTGCAATCAATGAACGTGCCTCAAGAATTTCAATTAGCGCAAACCATTAATGCTTGGCGTTGTTCGGTTACCGTTTCTGCAGTTTCTGATTCTGATTCCGATTCTGTTCTTGTTTCTGTTCTGTGGCTTTTCTTGTTATGACAGACGGCCATTGTTATGGTCAGTTTCGGAGTTGGACTTGCCGGCCATGTTAACTGCTGGCTGTCGCACATTTCAATTTGTGTGTCTGTGCGGCGGGCATTACAATTAAACGCCCGTTGATCGGATATTCAGAACGATGGCGGATAATTTGCGGATTTAGACAATTTCTGCTGATTAAGCATTAATTTATCGCCGCAAAAGCGTTCGGGCCAATCGACAGCTGTAAATGTAAATGGCCGGCGTGAATAGCTACATAAAAATTCAGGGTCGACTAATTGATACCTCAGCGAAGTGCCAATTAAATTTCGTTGATTTCTATAAAGTAATTTAGAATTTTCGGTAAATTCATATAATTATCTGTCAGTTCTAAAGTGCCAGGTAGCTATTTGCCAACAATGATCATCAATTCTATTGACTTCCTTTTTTGGTTTTGAGATTTATCGACAGCTATATATACCCTTTCAATGCATCACCCACTTTTTTTGTCGCTGACCACCTTGGTCCAATTTGACAGGAGTGAAAATTGTGATGGCGTATGGGCGATAATGCCAAGATAAATTGCACAAGACCATAAATGTTCATGTTCTTATAACAAATAAAATCGTTTACGTATTTAGATATGCTTAAAAATAGGAAAAGATACCTCGAGGCCATTGCAAATGGTGAGCTTAACCTCCACCCGCCAAAGAATATTCTTAATCGCTGAATTTAGTTTAACTCTTTTAATTCATTAAACCGCAAATATTTTTACCCCACCCCGATGCAATTATTATACCATTTCCTCACCGCCAATTATCAAGGTTGCCATAACTCTCGGTATTATGTGCCATTTCTGTTTATGCTTTAATTTAATATCCAATTTTTATACTGCTCTTGCTATTTAACTAGCATCAGATAAATTCTGATGACTCTTAATTTTAAAACAATTGGCAATTACGCGAGCGGAAATGGAACTCAATATGCAGGAACAAGTTTTGGCATGGAGGAAGTCCGCCTTAATTACCGGCCATTGTATGTGAGATCTTTTCTTTTTCATGGCGGGTGGAAATTGAGATCAAGTTGGTCTCATGGGAAAAAGAACCGAAAGAAAGAAACCTTTTAAGCTTTGCCTGCATGGAGAATTGCACAACCAAATGTCACAATTCAAGCAAATTAATAATCAGCAAAGCCAAACGGACAAACAAATAAGCGGCGGAATCAGAAAATGGCCAACAAATATTGGCAGACAATAAGGTCAATAAACAACAGTCATAGACAAAAGTATTGGAGCCTCAACTTTGGCTCTTCGCTTCATTCGGGGTCTTTATTTTTGGCAATTTTTTGAGCTTCTCGGACGTCTGCTTGGATTTAATTTGTTAAACAAAAGTTGGATAGGAAAAAATGTATTTTTGATAATAATTACAGACAGCCAATAAAAGGTCAAACAGCAATGTCTGGCCCGGTCTGACTTGACCGACTTGTTATGGCCAAGTGCGCCGCTGCACCGACCGACAAACAGAAAAATTCATAAATAATATGTAGAAAATAGTCAGCACACATGTGAGCATGAAAAATGCTTGCCGCCTGACATTTCGAGGTGCAGAGAGCCGGCGAAAAGTTTCGCAATTGGCCAAAAGACGCAGCTGTGCTGGCCAATGGGTCTTCCGGCTTCGGGCTTGACCTTAAACGGACGGGCTCTCAAACATCTCGCACATCAAGATACCGCTGCCAACTTGTAATTAACAAGAAGTCAAAGATGGCTAAGGCAGCGACAATTGCGTAATACTTCTGGCCCGGGTGTTCGGTTCACTATTCAAACAATGCCGACAAATTAAGAAGCTGGCACCTCCTCTTTCATTGCCTTAGGTTTCCACCATAAAATGGTGCGTCTTACGTCAAATAATTGCTGCCTATGGCAAAACTCAAAGAAAATATTTAAAATATTTAGCTACAGTGGGTCGAAGCTGGCTCTTTAAAACCAACTAGGTTAAAGAACCACTCCATAAACTCAATTTCGCAATTTAATTCCATAATATTTAACAGGAAAACTACCATAAAGGCTCTCCCATAAAATTGCTTACTAATTTCCAACATATCTTTTGCCAATCCACTGTTCGAAAGACTTAAGACACGAACTGCTTTTAGCCCATTGCAAAACATTTTCAAAGGAAATTTCAAGCCCACGTTGTTTTTGTCGGTGATTTAATTTAATTACAGCTTACTTAAGAGTAGACTTACACGCACTATTTGATCAGATATACGAACTTTTGTTGTTAATTTACAAAAGCATGGCGGCTATATAACTTTGGACGTGTTCCAACGAATTATTTTTTTTTAAATAGTCTCGCAGCTTTTGAATAAACTTCATTAGTGAGCTTGGAATTTAAAGGTTCTTCACGAACTTCGATCAAATCGATTCCCACCATCCGCTGGCATACTTGAAAATGATGCATCCCATAAGCAGGGTTATTCATCATCAAAGGTTGTGTGGGAAACGAAACCCGAAAACCGAATTTGATTTAATATGTACATGTCAGAAGTTGAAGGTCGCTCCGAATGCCCTTAGACGACCTGAACTTCAGCATCCACTTCAGTGCGGTGTCTATGTTGTGTGCCACCCACCGCCAGTCGCGGTAATGTATCCAATTTTGACCAAATCAATGTTGACATTGACTCGTAATCTCACACAGCGAAACATTTACATGCGAATATTAATTTCACGGCCAATTACTCTCGGTTTCTGAGTCTTATCCAAATGGTCTGTTTGCCTTGCGAATAGTTCCAAAAATTGATGACATTCATTTTGGAGATGGCTAATTGTTTAGGCCAATTACATTCGCCTCCCCTTCTGGAAATTTATCAAAACGAAACGAGCTCAAGGGAACCAGACAAGCCAAACAAATTGTAATAATAACTCTGGGTTTTTGTCTTACTCTTCTGTGCCTTTAATGTTTACGGTCATTTGTTTATGCACTTGAATAAATAAAGTATTTTTCACGGGGAGGGGGGGTTTGGTAAGCAAGCTTGATTAATGCTAATTGCGGCCAACGTCAGTCAAATCCAAAAAGGCGATGCGTGCGGCCACTGATGATTTGGATGCAGGTGATGTATGCATCGGATGCCTGAGTCTCGACTGCTAATTACACGCTGCTCTGAAAAGTTTGGCCATGAAAACCGATCCACGAAAGTCATGAAATGCATTTCAGCCACCTTTCATGCCGAGAGAGTGGCTTACGTAAGAGCTATTGTGCAGCACTCGTAATATGCATCTCTCTATTAATGAGCTTTCAAAAAACCTTTGGGTAAAGTGCACAAGCAGGTAAAAGTATCTTCAGTTAGTCAAGCCAAATCGGAATAATTAAAGTGGGTTCGTAATCATTAATTGTTTTCGGCTTAAGAAATTAGTTTTACCTTGCTAATAAAATAAGACTTGATAGTTATAATGAATTATACCGAATTTAAATAAATGAAATGGGAAAGTAAAAAATCATTACTTTCCTTACAAATCTTGCAAATGTCAATTTCTGTTTAATAAATAATCAGTTAATTAAAAAAAGTTTTCATTCTCAAAAAAAAAAAGTTCGTGTCTTAAGTCTTTCGTTATATGAGGATGGCACTGTAAGGTTTCCTTTTAAATAAAAGCGCAATTGCTACTTAATTGCCAAATATTATTAATATTTAGTCATTATCCATTTTTTTAATCCCAATTGAACTTTATCAGTCACACCCTAGCCGCCAATGCAGTTTGCCCTTTTTTCAAGCCGCTTGACATTTGACAGCATTGGAAATATCAATATGTGCCTTGCCATTTGAACAAACAGAAATCTGTAAACGACTGGGCAACAACAATGGAAACAACAAGCAGAATTATTAGGTAGCACAGGCGACATTTGGACACGGCTCTCAGCATTTTGGCCAACTCTATTAGACGGCAATCGCGGCGTCATCATTAAGCAACATTCATGTCCAAAGTGCCAAACAAGTTTTTATTCGTCTCAAGAGAGCTTCTTCGCAGCCGAAGTCTTCTCACCTTCCCAACTAATTGTTAGCCTTGATATTTACAAAGAGTTCACTGAATGCTTATGCATATGCTCGTAAATGCGATAGTTGCTCTTCTTGGATGGAAATTCTATATCTAAATACTTGGCTGACCGCTGATTTGATTTGCATTTGCCATAGCAGCATCATCATCATCATCGTCAAGTGTTAAAATTGCACAATTTATGGGGCAAAGTCGGCAAAGTTGGCTTGACATTCAAGCGGGAGAATTGCAATTTATGCGCCGGCGACATTTACAAATGTTATACAATTTGATGGCTATATTTGATTCGACTTTTGGCTGATTAAAGCCGAAACTTTCAAGCCACTTGATCCGGCTCTGGTCATTGTGCAATGAGTTTCGGGTTGAGCGAAATTAATGCAAAATAGTTTTGCAAATTGGTATGGATACCCCACCCTGCAAATACATATATATATATTGGTTTAGACGGACGACACAACCCCCAACTGACGAGTTTGTTGCCCAAGTCTTTCGGGTTTTGATTTTGGTTACTCGATAGCCGCAAGGCTCACT
Organism: Drosophila fuyamai; assembly: GCA_018153365.1. Lineage (NCBI taxonomy): Eukaryota > Metazoa > Arthropoda > Insecta > Diptera > Drosophilidae > Drosophila > Drosophila fuyamai. The sequence goes on from JAECXW010000758.1 coordinate 6,601,381, forward strand.
TGTCCAAAAGGAAAACTAAACCGAAACTAAATCGAGTCGACATAACAACGAGCGTGTTACCAATATTCATAAGTGCCAGGCGGCAGGCCGACAACTTTGGTTAGCAGCTCATATGCAGATCTGTAGATCGGGAAACTATATGTCGGGAACAAGAGATGGCAGCGTGACACGATGGCCGGTGGCAGAAACACGCCGCTATCCATCACGATCTCAGCTCCATGAACGGCACGCATGCCCCGAATACAAAGGATCAAACACCGCCAAGTCAACCGTTTTTCAATTACACCCTGCTGCTCATATTATTTAATCAAAATGCACATTTTTTTCCCATTTTTTCTGGGTTGTGGCTGCAATTTCCTCGTGAAAAATGTTTTTTAATTGGTGCTGCGCGGTGTGGCAAGCCACCAGATGATAACAACATTTCTGGCGGGTGCCGTTCCAAGACTTAAACTGCATATTGCATTTTAATAAACGGCCATATCGGTTACGTCAAGGCATACACAAACATATCGGCGATCACAGTTTAATTTCGGGAAGGGGTCCAAAAAATAAAAGCTGAGAACGAGCCTTATATTTTCACGCTTAAGATAGTTTAATATGGTAGTAGCTTACCTGCTGATGGGGATTCAATTTGGGTCTCTGGTGTCTGCCAGGGGATCCAATTTCAATTAAGCGGATTAATCGATGGCAAATGAAAGGGGAATTCCATTAATCAAGGCACAAAGAAATTGAGACCAATCAGCAGCACTCTATATCAGATTGATAGAGCTGATAAATAATTAAATCTAAATAAAATTGATGAATATGCATCATCTATGAAAGACAAAAATCAAACATTTACAATGCAAACCACACTTAGATGGTAGACTACAGAAATCCAGATAAGATTGATGGAAAGATTGATTCTTTGGTATCTGAGTGGTGGGCACACACACCCATTCGATCAACCTTGGGAGGCCTTCACTTCTGAGACACTTCTAAGTGCAAGGATAACCTGCGATCAGTCAGTCAAACCCGATTGTGATGTTGATGTCGACTCCACTTGACTTTGACATGCGACTCGAACTTCATTAGGCCTGGCATTACCCATACGCCTGCCTGGCTACCTACCCACTTGCCGATACTTTACTATCTGGTTGGAGTTATTGGAGCGGCAACTTGAAAGATTTCCCCCTAACCCCTTACTTGGCTCACATTGAACTTGCTGCTGCACCGACGCACCAAACATCGCAACAAATTATACCGAAAAAAATGGACAAGAACCAAAAAAAGACATGGCAAAGTGCGTTCTAGTGGCAGATACATTTTGTGAGCAAATTAATTTTGATTGCTTGTGATTGCAGTCGAACGAGAACCGCTGTGTGGGCCAAGTTCTTAAGCCACTGACCATGGGCGGTGGCCACTGTGCTGTTCGCCTGAATTTTATTCTTTTATAAATATTCATTGACCAGCCAGAGCCACAGATACAGATACATATACAGAATCCATAGTTGAGTGGGCTGCCAGAAGGTGGGCTCGGAATATTCTTAACGAGCTGCTTTATGTAAACAAACTGTTAACACGGCAGGTATCTCTCAGTCATACCAACTCGCTATCAAGGTATTAGTATCCGTTCTTGTTCCCATTGTCGATTGTCGATTGTCGGTGCCATAGTTTACGACTACATGCACTCGCATTGAACAGCGATCTTAAGAGCCGATTAGATTTAACCTTGACCAAGATGATAACCGAAAAAAAAATATATAAAACATCGAAGGCACACACCTTAACGCATTTCCATTGATGCCGCATCGAAAAGAGCATAATTATTTCTTCAAATCAAGGTTTTTAGAGCGACTGCTTAGCACTTTAAACGTGTGAGATTTTCATATAAATGACACCCAAATACGTAAATAATTTTTCTGCTTCATTTGCATTTGAATTTGATTTTTGGGGGATCACATTCATCGTATAAGACAGACGACTTCTTTTCCAATTAACATCCATTTTCTGGCCGCTTTGGGCAGTAACACCATCGAGTTCAGCAAACAGCAATAGTCATGACTATAATGATGATCGCCGCACCAACTCCTTTGAACGTTCGTGTCATGAATTTGCACAAATTATGCTAATTTCCCAAAATTACAAACCGCAAAGTGATTTTGTTGTATTGCTTTATTTGCCGCTCCTGTGTTTCGGTGTCTGCCAATTTTTTGGTATTTGCACATTCGAACGCTTTGATGCTCTGGGCAGAGCCAAACAAAAAAATAAAAATAACAGCTGAAAAACAAATACGAAAAGGTGTTAATTTTGATTGTAAGTAAATTTTTGGTTCAGTGAACTCTTTTGTGGCGTGTCACATTATGCAACCAACCGACGTTTGCTGATTATCTGCGATCATTGTGGAGGAATATTATAAAATGATTTACATTTAATTGAATAAAGGAAAGAGCGAACGAAAATATCATCACAAATCAATCAAGCTCATTGTCGGTCGATTGCAATCGCTGGGCGTTTCTGCAGGTGCCTATCGGACTTGTCTATCTGTATCTGACAGATACGCGCACTTGTTCGAAGTAATGTGTGAAAGGCCGCCAGAAACCGAATCTGAAAAAAAGCACTCGTAAATGTAATTCCAAATCAGCTCTCTGCTCCTGCAGATATAACAATCGTGTTGTGGGTGATTACATAAACAAGACAACTCGGACAACTTTATTTTGGGCCAGCCGATGGCCAGAGCTAAAAGCTGAAAGCAGATACTCGTAGCCAATGGATATTTGGTGTGTAAGCTGCGTGATTTGAAAGCAATTTGCTGTTTTCCCCCTCGTAACCCCATGCTTTTATCCCCCTGCTCCATCTGAAAACGGACAACGTGTAATTGGCCTGCCAGCACTTGCCGACAGGCGGAAAATTATAAGGTCCATGATTATCTTAAAATATTTGGATCTTAATGTTGGCCATGCTATGGGAAAATAGCAGGAAATATGGTATGTACATAGATAGAAATGTATTGTGATATTGAAGGTTTATGAAAATCTGCTACCATTGTCTGATATTCTAAGTTAATTTTAAAGCAACTACATATATTGCTAAAATGAAATTAATCGATTTAAAAAACCCCCTTTAAGTTCCATTTAATTTATATCCAGAGGCTTAAAACTTACAGCCTTTCCAGTTTCGAGAGTTTGGGCATTTCCGAATACCAAGTAAAAGCTTTTTATTTCACCTACAATCAAGAGGCAATTACTCGACCAAACTTTCAACAAATTAAGCAAAGCAAATAAATCGTTTCAGTTAATTTATTAATTGCTTTTTTTTCGCATAAATTGCGTTCAAGGCAAGGCGTTTGGAAAATTACAGCCTATCACAGTTGGGCAGTTACATAACACATGTACCAGAACTCTAAAAGCGAGACAAACTTATGTTGAATAAACAAACGTTAAGTAAGTCTGAAATCAGCACAGCACACGCCCAAAACGCCTTGGCTACGTTTTTTTTACTGGCTATTTGGTGGAAATGCGGAAAACGCAACTAAAGTGGAACACGAAAAATTTGTTACTAGCGCTCAGTTAACTGCCACATGCCGAGAAAAATTGCAGCCAGTCGCGTAAATTAAAAGATCTGCTAACAAGGCAAATAAAACTAAATTCGTAGCCAAAATAAAATGTTGTTGAATGTTGGTGCAAATTCAGAATTAATGATTATCTCAGTGAAATGTGAAGAAATCGGAGGGAAGCAATGAAGTTGTTTGCTCAACTTGTTGACACCTTCTCTGCTGTCAACTGACTTTCAATGTGAATGCCAGGCTTTTATGGCGCACATTTATCATACGCACTGTGTGCCAAAAGCCATTTAAGTGTCGCTAACTCAAATATTGATCATAATTCAAGTGCCCAGCGATGCTGCAACGGGTGAAGTGAGAGGCTGCTCTAACAATTTCCAATCGCACTCGATTTGCATATGAACACCGCAAGAAAATTTATTTGATATGGTGGCCAATTTCAATTTAAAAGCTGTAATATTAATGAATCATTATTCTACAAGGACTAAACTGATTTAAAATATTTTATAAACTGAAATAATATTAAATCAAGGTAGTTTTTCTCAGTGGTAAGTCTGTTTGGCCCATGTCATCTGTGGCAATTTGTTGCTTGGCTTTGCCTGCAATTTGTTTATGGCACATGTCGTTGTTGCTGCTGCTGACATTTAAGTAAAGTCGCGTGTACGGGGACATTGAACTTTGCCGTTTTGTATTTGGTTTGTTGAATTTTTTTCGGCATTTTCAATAAATGCTCAAAATATATTTAGAGCAAAATCAAGTTCGTTGCCTAAGTCATTTGTTTGCCTGATTTGTAACGTTTCTGTTTCCATACACTTTCATGGGAACAATCAGTTGTTCAGTTAACTTAAATGAATTCCCATAGATTTCAGTCGGTATAAGCATTAGATAAATTTTATCTGCAAATGACTCAGCTTAAGAACAATTACAGTTCCATTTCCGTAATAGATTTTATGTTAAACATGATCTCAGCTGGTGGCCAGTTCTCGCAGTAGCTCCACTGTCCAATCAGCTCTACTCACAGTTAATATTTTAATTATAGCATTATTACCGAGTCTTAATTAGCCCTGATCACGCCTAGTGCCAAGTGGGTGTTCGTTCGATGATGGATAAACAAAAAGCCAATTAAAACTGAAACGAAATCGTAAGCAAATTGAATTGAAAGCATTTAGGTGTCTCAAATGTTTAGTCAACAATTTAGCAGCTAACCTTTTTCAAGGTTACGTCTGCTGCTGGCTCTGTTTTACTCCAATAATTATTGCAATTACAGAGGCGATAAAAACGAACCGAGAGACCGAGAATAGTGTGGAAACATTGCTTATCTAGATCGCAGATCATTTGCATAAAATGTTCAACTATGCAAATTGCAGCTAATTTTTATGACTTGGCCAGCGTCATTCAAACGCAACTCATATTCATATGGCTATTCATAATGCCGAGTGCAGGCCAAGAATGTTGAGTAGAAAAAAAGTTCAATAAATTATTTAAATTGTCTGCCCGAAATGGAGTTCGCCGGTGTCAGTGGTTTGACAAATGTCCGTTGGAAATTTAATGCTATTATGCCTGCTTGTATTAGTTTATAGTGTGCCAACGAAAGAACATACTTCCATAAATCCTCCACGATTATGTAATACACCCTAATGCAAGCAGTTTCTCTAATTAATTAGCTCTAATCTGTCATTTTCTCCTTTCTCTATTTGCAGGAGGGCAGCATCGGTCACGATCTGGTGATCAAGCCCTTGCCGCACGAGCTCAGTCCCAATCCAGAGGAATCCCATCACATCATCTACAAAAGAGAGGCATCCGCAGCAGAAGACCAACTGAGTGACTTTGGTAAGATACAAAATACGATCCCCTGAGAAGCAGGCTACGTTCTTAATGGGCGCATTGACCTCTAGAAAGCCATAGAAACAAATCCACGGTCTAAGCCATGGCACATAAATCTCGGTCCCCAGATCGACGTGATGCCGATAGCATTTCCTGCTCGAAAAAAATATAAAAGAAGAATATGCAATCACAAAAGCCGAAGAGTTCAATGTAACAATTCGCCCTTCACTGAATGCATTTACCCCTGCTGCAGTTATGGTGGCGCCAAAATTCCAATGATAATCACTATAAAATTATTTATTTTATGCCTGGTATTTCTCACCCGCCGAATTCTTATTTTTTCACTGTCGGCTTTTGCCGAAATGCCCCAAAAAATTATACCCAATACAGTTAAATGTCCGGCTACCTGACTTGCCAGCTTCTTATATCATAATAAAGACATTCCACCACTCGATGTTTACTTAATTTTTGTTTAATTCGACATTTCCGGTTATCGTTTTTTTTCTCTCCTCGGCTTTTTTTTCGGGTATAGCCTTCATGGAACCTGATGATCTGCTGGCCAGCGAAAATCTCGAGAGATTGCAGCGCCGCCAGCATCGCAGTCGACGCAGTGCGCCCAAAAGTCCCGACTTCGAGGATCTGAACGACGAGGACGAAGGCGCCTTGGAGACGGAACCCCAGGTGGCCGAATCCCGGACTCGATCCCGCCGCCAGGCCCCGTACATCATCTATCCCGAGGTCTTGGTTATCGTCGACTACGATGGCTATCGGCTGCATGGCGGCGATAATTTGCAGGTACGTGTGCGTGACAGGGCCACAAAAAATGGAGAAAAATGGGAGAAAAAATGGGGTAAAAAGAAATTAAAAGTCGGTGCCTCGAATGAAGTTGTTTCGGCAATTGCAGACAGCTGGAATTGAGATTGGGATTGTCTCTGCGTGTGTGCGGATTTTCGACCGCGATCCAATACGATGCCGTCGCACCCAACCCAACCCGGAGGGGATTTCAAAGTCTGAGGATTTGTAAAAGTTGTTTTTTGTTGGTTTCTCCGTCACTACATGTGTAGATATTATGCGAGACATAAGACATATGCTCGTATTGATAGATAGGTCTGGTTGTGAATGAGACTCGAGTCCCCAAAGGGGATTATATTGGGGTGAATTGGGGATTTATTAAGGCAATATATTTTATTAGAGCACTGGCTGCAACTTGGCTATTGAAAGTAATATCAGAAAAGTAATTTAAACGGATAAATCATTTTTGTAACTTATAACCAAGCCTTCAAGTCTCTCTTCGCCTCAACCAAATGTTCAAGTTCTAAATCAGTACTCAGGTATAGTTCTTTATTTATAGCTTCTCAGCCAAGAGATGCCGAAACATACAATTTAATTATTATGCACATCACTCCCGCTCAAGATTTATTTGTCTGCCGGATCTGGGTGCGTTCTAGCTGAAAAGAATACCTAGAATACCAAGAGATGCGGCTCAGATGAAAGTCTTATGGTGATGGACTAGTCTGACAAAGACAAACGTGCATTGTACCCAAACTTGAAGTAACATAACTTATATCTCCATCGCAGGTCAAACGTTACTTCATCTCATTCTGGAACGGAGTCGATCTGCGCTATCGCCTGCTGAAGGGGCCAAGAATTCGCATCAGTATTGCCGGCATTATTATTTCAAGGGTAAGTACACAGAAAAAATATATTTAGTTTTTGGGCTTCTTAAAATTTGGAACCCCTTTTTGTCACACAGATTTTATAGCTTCAAAATGTTTTCCCATGAGAAATTGTCAGGAAATCCCTATTGATAACATTGTGATGTATTTTAACTATTTTGTAAACTTTACTATCGCAATTTGGTTATTCAAACATTTGTTTTTAAAAATCTAAGGAAGTTCTACTCTTTCAAATGCACTTTTAATTAGCATGGTCATTAAAAGTAGCCTTTAAGAATTCCTTTTTTTTCGTTTTCTTTGTGTGCTTTAAGCCACCTCCTTTTAATGCCCCTCCAGGCAGATCATTACACAATCGCAGCAATTCAACTTTCATTTGGCTAATTGAGTAATCCATTTTGGAAGCTAAACTTTAACCCCTGGCCAAAATGGGTCTTGCCAATCGGGGCAGCTCTCCTTCGAAATCCAAGTAGCCGCAAGCTAGCCCAGCCAACTCAGTTCCAAATGAACTGTCACGATCTGGGAATCTGGCAGGGAAAAACTGGCAGAAAAACATGCAACGCATGCGCTTCGATTCGTTAGAAAAAATGTGAACAATCAATTTGGTTATTTGCTCGACCATAGCAAACAAAAAGCTAGGCCAACAAATTTTAACAAGTTTTTTTACCAAGAGCGCTTACTCGTGCCAGTTCTCTGAGCCTGGCTAAATGTTTTTCTAGAAATTAGCAACTAAAATATTTTATGGCCACGCGAATCGAGTTATCCAAAAATCGTTGGCTTTAACCTTCTGACATTATTTGGGGATGGCCAAGAAATCCTGCAAAGAGTCTTAAGTTAAGTTGTAATACTTTAAAACAGCTTAAAACCCACTTTAGCTGATTTTAGTAAACGTTTAGAGCCCTTGAAGTGATAAATAAAGCAATCATAAAAGCAATTTTAAACTAATTTGTTGGAACCACAAAGAAATAATTAAACAAATCATAAAAACTACTTTGAGCTGGCTTAAGTCAAATATTTTTAGAAGCATGTGGTACAATACCAATAAATTAGAACCTCGAAAGGAAATATGAGTAAGGGCCATTCAAATTTAGCATTTATTTCCGCTTACATCAATTTCTACTGTCGTGAGTGATCTCTTTGAACCCAGCTAACATCTTTCACTTATCAACATTCAACTAATTTGATTGCATAAGTGAAAACCATAAAACACTTTGACAACATTATAGCATCGTGGATTCGTTTTGTCTCAATATTGCGGGCCGAAGAGACTTTCGGTTAGACTTTCTCACACAAATCAGTTTGGCGTTAGTTCAGGAAGCCATTTGTCGACGTTGGCCAAGAGAGAGTGGGCCAAGAAAGTGGAAAATTGGCACAGACTGGGATCTGCGGTGGCTCATGGTGGTTCACCTGCACAACAGTTGCATCAAGCTGGCTGCCCACACGACAACTCCACATCGAGGAGACAACGATGTCGACGGGTTACCCTAAGTACGTCAATTGGCTTTGGCGTTGGTTTTGCCTTTGGTTTTGGCTGTTTTACTATTTGGCTTTGGCTTTTTGGCTCTAACAGTGGAGGCAAAAAAATTATTTTCAGACCGCATAAATAATGCAACAGCGCCTGCTGCAACTGCGTGTTGGCCGTGGTTACATAATCTAATGGGCCACGCTAACTGCAGTCGGCAGTTGACTCAGATCAGATTTTTTCGGCTGGCATGTTTTTATTTTCCTCTTTGCCCAATTTCACACAAGCACACTAGACTTCCTCTTCTATGCCCACACACACACACACTCACACACACAGTCGCCAAAATGCGTATCTGGTGGATACACAGGTACATAATGTATCTTAGCATCCGTCGCTAAACATTTTTTCATTTTTTGCGACGCTAATTAATGTTGCTGCGGCCAAGTGAGAAATGGAAGTCGGGTAATTACTCAGAATTTGAATTGGGCAACAAATTATTGGATACACATATCCGATAAGTCGACGCAATGGAAAAACAAGAAATCTGAACGAATTTATTGAATTTTTGCGTCACTTTATCGGAAGAGATTGGGCTGATAAATTGTTTGGTCAACAGGAGCTCGTGCCGATCACTTTACATATTAAACTATAAAATATGAGTGCGAATTTTTCGAGAAAAAAAAACCGAAACAACTTGACCCCAATGCCAGCAACAAAACACCGAAAGCCAATCGTTTATTTCATAAAACAAAAAGCCAGCAAATGCACGAAATCCCCAAGTCACATAAATTAATCACCCATTGACAAATAACTAAGAGAATTACTTAGCCCACAACTGCAGAAATCCACGAGAGTTGTTCAATTAATTGATTCTAACTGAGACTCGAAAAATAAATAAATGAGCCGCAACAAAATGACAACAAAACGCTGAAACATTAATAAGCCATAAACTGCGTAACTCAACTGAGTTTCGAATGGGGTCCGAAGGCGTTAAAAACTGCAAATCGAGCCTGGTTAAAATCATTATTTTTTTCCGCAAAGGCAGAACAATGAGCTCTGAGATCGAGTGCCAACCCAGTTACTTTTAAAAGCCAACCGTGGCTAAATCAAAAATTCTAATCGAGTGGCCAGCACTCAAATTACACTTTGCCAGGGGAATATTAAATGGTTTTTTAGTATAAATGGGTATAAGAGGGTGTATTTGTTGGAGGGTGGGTAATAAAAGCCCTTTCAAATAATCAAAATAGAGTTATTGGTAAAGAATTAAATGGTAATGGTGGGAGATTAATGTTTGTAAATCAAGAAATTATATTTAGCAAGAGGCTTAAGACCAAATCCCACTGCGAAACCCAATACTAAGTAACAAGCCGTCGAGTTTTGACTTATTTCTCCATGTTCGCCACACGATACGCACCTAATAAATTGCGCATACGCAACGTTGCCGCAGTTGGCCGCATTGAAATATGTGTGTGGCGCAAGCGCAGCGCCAATGCGTTCGACACTTGTAGCAGACAGAAGGCAAAAGGGGAGCAAAGACAAAAGGGGCCGGTTGTTTAACTTCTAACGGAAAGTTGCCCGCAATTAATTAAAATGTTAATTAAATGTCACAGATAAAAGTTCAAGTCAAGTCGGTAGCCGACTTAAGCTACCCCCACGCCAATTCTGATCTGCGCACTGATCTGATATATAGTGTTGGCTTTATAAATCTATATCTATGGCTTGTTATGATCACCTGCACAGTGCTATCAGCCCAAGGAATTCAAGCCACTTGATTAATTGATCCGCTTGGGTGGAGCCAAAGAAAAGAGCCGGGTTTTCATTCCCCATTCCTCGCCAGAATTCTGGTAATTGAGAGCCGGGGCTATCCCAATTTCAGCGCCAATCGACATTCTCCACTCGCCTCTTATCTCGACGACTCTATCTAAAGTGCCACAGAAATGCCAAATAATGCACAAGCGACACACCCAACGGACCGAATGATACAAAAGTCTGGCTGCCTTTTGCCAGTTCTCATATTTGCAAGTTGTCATAACAAATTCCTTGGCTAACGAAGCTGGGCCCCAAAAAAGTTCGGGATAGGGCACGGCCAGGTGTTGCCCCCAGGGCACATTTCTCGTACTCCCAGACCCATATCCATTTCCATTTCCATATCCATATCCATATGGACCCGTGGTATATAGAGTGCCGGTAGCCAAAAATGCAAGTGCTAGACAAACATAAATTGCAATAATGCAAATGGAAACGCGAAGCGAAGCTCGGACAGAGCGACAAGCAAACAAATAAATAAATAAACAAATAAAATGCTGGCCAGGGGCGCAGTTGGAAAAGCCGGAAAAGTCACCGGCAATTGTGGGGCACTTCAACACCCTAACGAGAAATGGCTTTTTTGAAAAATGGTTCAACTTGTTGCGCCTGGTTCCACTGACATATATACAACCAAAACATAAGCCAACTCCATCATCATCATTTCTTGTTAAATTATTTATTTTATTACTCAAACACAAATCAAAATAATTGGTCATTCACATGTCAAATCAAGATATACATCAGCCGGAGGTACTAGATTAGCTAAGATGATGATGCTGAAATATTTATCAGGGGAATAAACCATTCAAATATATTTTATTGTGAGAGGTTTTAATAGAGTTGTTTTTAATAAAGTCTCAACATTTTATTGAACAATTAGTTTAAATAATTTTACTGAAATAATTTGGCTTTTTATTGGGATAATCAAACCATTAGTTATATATTGTTATAAAAAATATGAGCTTAAATTTACATATGTTAAATTCGTAATGATGTTTTTAGTTAAGCAGGTTGTACGATATAAAAAAAGGGGTAAAGCGTAAAAATATTAACAGAAAATCCTGATTGAACACGATTGACCTACGGGAAAAAGCGAATAAAATGTATGTATTTGATCCTAGGAAAGACTTAATTTTTTAAGCTTTGGGATGACATTCTTCTAGCTTTTTTAAGCAGCTTCTTCATCAGCTAACCATGCCTGCTTTTAGTGTATTGGAAATTGAAAAGTATTCCCCCATATCTTGACCCAAAAGCCTGTCGGCTCTGTGGGTGGTGGCCCGATCCGGTCGCCTGTCGCCCAAGTCCGACTTATCCACTGTGTGGGCGCCGAAAGTCAAAGCGTATGTCATTGGAGGGGGCGGAAGGGTGGTGGGTGGTGGGTGTGTGTGTGTCCGAGTGGGTGTGAGCCGCCTTGGTTGTCCACCCCACCACCCTGTTGGATAGTTTAGTAAGCCTTGCGAAATGCTAGAAATTACAGGCAATTGCATTGACAGTTTTATTTTATATTTTTTTTCCAGCCAGATTTCCAGATTTATTTATGTGCCCGGCCCAGGGAAAGGAGCTGAAAACCAGAGCGCCAGTTGTGACTGGAAAATTAAATTAAAATATAACATTTTGCTTTTAATTACGCACAAAAGGCTATTGCAAAACTGTCGCGAAGCTTTAGTTTATTTTTAATTTTTGGGGGAAAGGCAAACCGGTCCCGGTTTTAGTGGCTTGGTTACATTTTAGGTCCTACTGACAGTTTCTTTGATAAGTTTTTGCTTTTGCCTTTTTGTACGCCGATTATTTGACAAATGTTTTTTATTTTTGGCTTGCAACGTTGTGGGGTAAGCGCTGCAGAGTCGCCACTTGCATTGTGCAATCTGTAATCAAAGATGTGCCAGGTCATCCATGGTCCAGTGGTTTGGGGAGATTGTGGATTGTGTCTGGGAGACACTTTATTTGTCTGGCTGGCCTGTCTGTTGGTGGTCTACCTCTGTCTAAGGTTTGTCTTTCCCATGCCAACTTGTGTGCCGTTGATGGCCATGTATGGTCGCGGCTGGGAATCGCACAGGTTGAGATCTGGGCAAAGAAATAAGCCGCCAAACAATTAGTTTGCATGCCGGCTGGATTAAGGAAGCAGTTTCTAGGCTTACGTAATATAAAACAAATAATAGTTTGAAAGTAGCAATATTTACTCAATATTCAAATGAAACCATGAGTAATTTCAATTGCTTTTCGCCTTTGAACAACTTACAACTCCAATCAAGCTCATCAGCAAACAACTTGAGTGAAGCATCTTCAACATAAGACAGAGACTGCTCTAATAAACCACTCAAAATGCAATTCCACAATAATTATTTGTAATTTCGTAGATTCCAATCTAAGCCAGTTGCCTTTCCCACTCGGCCCAAGGCCACAATCGAAGCATTTAAAATTCTTGATAGTTTTGTCTGTCGAAAATTACCAAAAAAAATTCGACTTCAATTTTGGCTTCTTTTCTGGAGAACGACGTGCCCGCACTTTTAAATGATCATTGTGTCAGGTCGTCCAAAAAATTGGACGGGAATGAGGCAGAAACGAAACGGATAGACTTCGAGTGCGGACTGTTAATGTTGGATGGCTACATATTCAGATTATGGTTCAGATACAGATACACCCAATCGAGCGGATACGTTTTGCATCTCATTTGGCAATATACAGATTTCAAAACTCCACTGCTTGTTGATTTTCAGATCACTTTGTCAGACTCTGTTCATTTCCTAGACATCTGCTGTCTGTCCGACTAGTTGGTAATTTATCAAAAGACTTCGACTTCGACTACGGTTGGCCAGCTCAGATACAAGTAAAGCTTAGAGACGGAGTATCTCCGAGATTGTTTTCCAGTTGGCAAATGGCTGCAAATCAAATGTGTCAACCGAGTGCGGTTTGTCACTTAACTTTGGTTTTATCACCTGCACCTCCGGTGGAAACTGGAAGTAGAAACTGCAACTGGTTCGGGCACACAGATTAGCTCTAAAGCCGTATTAACATATTGATTTGCCTAGGGCTCAAAGTGATTGACAATTGTGTTATTTTAATTTATGTAGCTGTCACTTCGGTAAATCTAAAACGCCCCTTCGGTCACGATATGAGTGCTTACGTACCCGTGGATTTACGAGTGCTGAAAGTTGCCCTCGGATGTACACAGCTGATGAAATTGCCACTGCAGCGGGCAATCGCAACTGCAACTGCAACAGCAACTGCAGCTCCAATTATGCAACGCACAATTGCAACTGGTTTTCCAGTAAGGTAGCCTAACAATAAAAAGCAACGAATTTTCAAAGGAAACCCACACGACTTTGACTTTGCTTGGCTTGAACATCATCTGTACACTATGAAAAATGAAGTTATCAATATAATAAATACATTTATTAATAAGTAACAGCACAGTCCTTAAAATTATAAATTAGCTTTATATCTGTCTTTAATTTCATATATACCAAGTATCAATTCATAACTGTTTGAAAACCATATAGAGATCTTTAAATAAATTCCAATTTCAATCGATCATTATTCAAGTTCTAATTTTTCTGAGTAAAGAGTTTTATATCCCAATGAGATTTCTGTCCTAATTAGGTATATCATTTTGCTAAGTGCAACTAATGATGATCATCTGATGCCTTGGCTTATCGCTAGGCTCGGTTTTAGCAGCACGTTTTTCACGTTCACTTGATTTCCGTTTCGACTTCGGTTTCCAGCTTCATTTTCACCGACGAATGGGCCATAAATATTTCACTCGGAGCTCTTTTCATTCGCTTCGTCTCATTCATTGAAATGCCAAATCAGTTGCATCATCGCATTGAAAGCTTCCTTGGGGCGATTTTGTCGAATATTTTGCAATTTTCACTACCTGATGACGGCCTACTGTATTCTAATGTGGGTCACAGGGTTCAATGGGGCTTTAGTTAGGGATTTTATGAGCCATAAATGTCAGCGCCAGGGAGAGACTTAATGGGTAATATTTGTAAAGATCAAAGGATGGGAAGGTAATCTGTTGGTTGCCACATGGTTACTTAGTTTAATTGCTTTAAACAAGTTTTTATTGATTTTTTTAGTATTTTTATACCCGTTACTCGTAGAGTAAAAGGGTATATTGTATTCGTGCAAAAGTATGTAACAGGTAGAAGGAAGCGTTTCCGACCCTATAAAGTATATATATTCTTGTTCAGGATCACTAGCCGAGTCGATCTAGCCATGTCCGTCTGTCCGTCTGTCCTGTCTGTCCGTCTGTCCGTCTGTCTGTCCGTCTGTCTGTCTGTCTGTCCGTATGAACGCTGAGATCTCGGAAACTATAAAAGCTAAAAGATTGGCATTTTGCATGTAGATTTTAGGAGTTCCTACGCAGCGCAAGTTTGTTTCAAAATGGTGCCACGCCCCCTCTGACGCCCACAAGCCACAAGCTGTGGCCACAGTTTTGATGCTATTATGAAAATTTTTTTTTATATGTATTTGTTTCGTCAATACCTATCGATTGGCCAAATAAAAGTTTGCCACGCCCACTCTAACGCCCAAAAACCCATTAAACACTTAAGCCTGGCTAGCGCCTACATTTCCGCCTTTCATGGCGTATACAACAGCGCCATCTAACGGATGACTTTGGAACAGCTGGCCAAGGTGCTGAACAGAGTCAACGTTAATTCTCGATAAGGATTTCTATTAAAGGAAATTGCGATGGCTTTCATTTGACAATACCGATATATATCCCAAGAACTATGCAAATCAAATCAAGTTAGCCAAATTGGAGGTGTTCCCTGGCTACCGATTTTAACATAAAAATCGGGAGCTTATTCGAGCGGCGAAAAACATACAAGAAGGCATATTTATATTAAGTTGTTTAGCTGAGTAACGGGTATCTAATAGTAGAGACACTCGACTATAGCGTTGTCTCTTGTTATTGTTATAACTTCTAGGCTAAAAACCCCTGAAACACTTTTGGATAGAAACATATAATTTCACGGTGTTTTCTTGTACCAAATCCATGTTGTAACCTTAAAATGTAATCTTTTTCAGGGTCGTGATGCTACTCCCTATCTGGAACGTAATCGAGTGGGTCGGGATGCCATCGATTCGGCTGCTGCTCTTACGGACATGGGAAAATATCTGTTCCGGGAACGTCGACTGCCCGTCTACGATATTGCCGTGGCCATTACGAAGTGAGTGTGCGGTGAATTGGCCCTTGTTACCACCTTGTGTTTTGTGTTCTCGTTGCAGTATGGCCAGCAGATTTCTCTCCACGCGATTTCACTCTTCTTACCCTTATAAACCTTTCCACTTTACCAAAGATATCCCTAAAAATACATATATATAATGTTTACTCGTGTCTAGGTATGATATGTGTCGCAGGCGAAAAGGAGGTCGTTGCACCAAGGGCACAGCGGGTAAAAAGATTTCCAAGAAATTCCAATCAAATCCTAGACGTAGACTCACGACACTCATACATTACACATAGATAAACACCTAGAACCAATGTCATTGCGGGTGTTTAACATATTTTAGTCAGTTTTTAGTTTGCACCACTCAAGCTACATGAAACACTGCCAAGAAAAACCGAATAAGTTGACTAAAACTGCGTGTGGGTCTTAATAAATTACTACCACAATTACACGACACACATACTCACAAAAAAACACCAAATTTACAACATTTAAGCCAAGGAAAAAAGTTAATCTCGAAGCGTTAAACTAATTTGAGTAGCGGATCGGGCCATAAAGCAAAAAACCGGTTGAATTATTTAGTATATTTTATCTGCTTTAAGGTCTCATTGGTTGAAGCAAACATTTACATCAAGATTTAGTATTAAATTGTGGTTTATGCGCCTAAATTATTGGATTCTCCATATGGAAAAAATAACCCTAATTTGTTTATCTTGAAAGTTTATTGGATATAATTATGTATTCTTGTGTTATATTTACTTTAAGGTCTATGCCAGTAGATATTTGATTTCCTAAGACTAGTTATTAGTTTTTTTTAGCCTTTAAAAGACTTCGGATCTCCGTAGACAGGATTCCTCTACTTCTTCCCTTGCTCTTTACTCTAAAACTGCAGGCGGTCCAAAATATTGGCGCGTAATTGCCAGATATTTAATTGGGCTGGGCCACAAAACGACAAAAAACAAAATCGATCAAACACCAAGAGGAGATAATTGATTAAATGAAGCTGAAAACCCCCCGATCGAAACCAAATCTAAAATTTCTACGCATTTTTGAACAATTTTCGCCCGCAGACTTGATATGTGCCGTCGCACCTCCGCTTATGGTGAATGTAATCGCGGTACCGCAGGTAAAGACCCAACCACTAGCTAGCAATTTGTTAGCCAACATTTGTACAGATAAATGCAAAAATAAGAAAAAATGATACAAAAAAGAAACACAGAAGTTAAGCAAACGCGTTAAAAATAAATAACATTAAAGGCGGCCACCGCCGAACCCAAAAATGCGTCGCTCCATCATCAACCAAATCAAGCAAATTTAATTGAATTTCATGCACGTCTCTTTGTCTCTATTTTTATCCTCGCTCCCTCTCTGTCTACTGCTGCTCCACCTCTCTCTTTCTGAGATCTGAAAACTATATAATACATATATGTGTCTTTGTTTGTGTCGCACGCGCCTTTTGTACAGCAAGAAGAACAAGAACAGGAAATGGCTGCGCATGCGCCATCTTGCCATTCTCCTCGAACTGTACTTTTTCCTTTCTGAATTCTAAGAACTTATTCAAATCTGCCTGTTGTACAGTAAAGCTTCTGTGATCAGTGCGCACTGTGCAATCTTTTCTACTCCCATCGATCTGTCTTTGTCTAATTTCTTTTGTGTAAATATTTTATAATCATCAATGACTGTTTCACAAATCTCTTAAAAAACTGCACTTTTTTGAGAGGTTTGTAAAAAATAAGTGGGATATTTAAACTTTATTCTTGTTGCCAATATATTTCAAACCAAAATGTTTGACAGCTATTTGTTGTAGTTGCATACAAAAAAAAAACAGTTTTTCAAACTGTTTCTGTTGTAAAACATCAACCCTTTTAAATAAATTTATAATATCTACCCAAAAATCTACTATTTAGTTTCAGCGGTTAAACTATGAAAAAAATATGAAAGCTTTAAATAAAAGAAACCTAGGGAGAAGAAAGTAACAAATTTTATGTAAAACATCGAATTGTGTGAGATCTTTATATTTAATTATAACTATAATTACCTTTAGGCCAACATGACTTTATAACACAAAAATTGGTCTTGGATTTTCTAACATTGGTCTACTTTTAATAATACAAATACTACCAGATATGGACACACTATATCTAAGAAATGGTAATAGTGACTAAATTTACACATTAAAATGCACCTACTAACTAATTGCTCTCTCACATCAAATTACAACCACTAAAGCGACCCGCTTCTCCCAGCGGTTACAGTTATTATGTAAAAAAAAAATATAATACAATGTTTGAAAGTAAAAAGAGAGAAACAAATTGCTCAGTTGCGAAAAAACATTAGATTTTTCATTTAATAACTGCAACGGCGATGGCGACTTGTAAAAAATTGTCAACTTCCTGTTGGACAAGAAACAAAAAAGAAAATGCAACTGAGAAAAACAACCCACTAATTGCCTAATTTCGGTCGTGTGTTTTCTTTCGGAAAAGGCTTTGCTTACGTCGGTGGCGCATGCGTTGTGAACAAGCGACTGGAGAAGGTGAACAGCGTGGCCATCATCGAAGACACCGGCGGTTTCAGCGGCATTATCGTGGCTGCCCATGAAGTCGGACATCTGTAAGTAACCTCGATCACATGACCCTAACCATGCAGTCAGAAAAAAAACACTTTTAGGTTGATCTTAACAGATAAAATTGGTTTTTAGCTTCATTTTCTATTGTGTTTTGTAGATTAAACTACATTTGATATTTATTTATGATGTATAAGTACCAAAGATTTAAATGACTTTAATATTAGAAAATATTTTACGGATTACCTATTCAAACTATTTATATCACATACAGAAAGGAGATGAATTTTTCTATAAAATGTATTTATTATCTTAAATTATTGTTGATCTCTACACTTGCATCCACTGTTCCCCAAACGGAACCTTTTTGTCGCACTATTTCCACCAGAGCCAAACTCTTTAACGCCCCGAATACGATTTCATTTGGCGCCCAAGCTAATAAAAACATGAATAATTTCCGCTGCTGTAAACTGGTCATTGAAACTCGTTTGCATTTCCGTTTGACATCATTCGGTGTGCAATTAATCAATTAACATTTTTCCCCCCTCAATCAAAATGTGTCCCATGCTCGTTTCTCAGGTTGGGAGCGGTGCATGACGGTTCGCCGCCGCCAAGCTATTTGGGTGGACCAGGTGCCCAGCGGTGTCGCTGGGAGGATGGCTACATCATGTCTGATCTGCGCCACACGGAGCGGGGCTTCAGATGGTCCGCTTGCACGGTGCAGAGCTTCCATCATTTCCTCAAGTGAGTGATGAGCAGGAAACTAAGATACGAGATGATTTAATGACTTGTATGTTTCCCGCAGTGGAGATACGGCCACCTGCCTGCACAATGCCCCGCATGAGGACAGCGCTCTGGGTCGATCGCTGCCAGGAACCCTGCTCTCGCTGGACGCCCAGTGCCGCAGGGATCGGGGAACGTACGCCTGCTTCAAGGACGAGCGAGTGTGTGCCCAACTTTTCTGCTTCGACGCCCAGACGGGATACTGTGTTGCTTACAGGCCAGCGGCTGAGGGTTCGGCCTGCGGTAATGGTTATGTAAGTAGTTGGGAAACTATGAGGGTAAAATTCCATTGAACGGACAAGCAGAAAACTCATTTTTCGTTCAAAAATTCTCTTAAGCGGACATTTGTTTCTTTGAACGGACTACTACAACCTTTACACTTCTAAACGGGCGCGAGTTTTAAGATAAATCTTGAATCTTGAAACTATTTCTCTCTAAAGTAGACAAAAACATTTTAATAACTTTTAGTGCATACATATGTATGGCTCTGACCAAACCCTTAACCAAAAGTAGAATAAAACTAACCCAAAAATCTACTTTAAACCTTAGCACTGTCTGGATGGTCGCTGCACACCACTGCCTTCAAATATCATTCCCGATTACGGACACAACTATCGTTTAGTTTACAAGTGAGTACAGTAAAATAGGTAACTTAATTAGAAAAGACTGTTTTTCCAGTAGTTTTGTTGTGTAAGCTAAGAGTTCTCTTATTACTAAAAAAATACAAAACAAAAAACACACACGGAACTTTTGAGTTCCAAGTACACGAAAACACTCAGAAAGCAAATTTTTTAATATACAAACTTTTACACCTTTATACACCAATTGGAAAAAAAAACAACAACAATACGCACACCCAAAAACACAACAACCAAACAACAACAATAGTAAAATCAACAACAAGAAAGATGCAGCGGAAGATATTGAGAGTAGTAGTGAGGAGACCGAGTCCCAGGAGGACGAGAATGAGAGTAATGAGGATCAGGATGAGGGCAACACAAGTAGCGAGGAGCAGGAGGCCAATCAGCAGGACAACAAGATCGAGCAGAGCTCTGCCGCTGGCGCCGCTGCTGTGACGTCGCCGACAACCAGCAAAACCACCACGACAACCAGGACGACAACAACCACTGTGAAGCCCAAGTCCAAGTCATTTAGCTATCTGCATCGCAGCCTTCCCGAAGGACAATGGATGCAGGATAACGGTGTGCTGGTCAAGACGCGCGTCAGCAGCAGTGTCAGCAGCAGTAGCACCAATACTGATCCCGCAGCAACATCAACACCCAAGCCCCGAACAACTACTGCAACAACAACCACACAAACACCGAACATATTCCAAATCTATACACACGAATTACGCAAACAAATCGAATACTATTTACACATGCTACAGACACAACAACATGCTAGCAAATTGCAACCAGAACAACAGCAACAGCAGTCACAACAACAACAGTCGATAGTTGAAATCCCTTTGGTACAAAAACGACTTACAAATTATAGTGTAACCAGCAGCAGTAGCAGCAGCAGCAACAACAACAGCAACAACGGGGCGAAACAACAGCCACCGAACGCCAAGGATGAGAACCAGAGACAGCAGCAACATCTCCAGGTGCAGCAGCAACTTCAGGATGGGCTGCCCGATGAGGAGAACGAGGCGACTGCCGGCATTCAGAGCAATGAAGCGATTGAGCGGCAAAAACGTAAGTTCCCCACACCACCCACCACAGCAATTGTGTCTGCAACAAGTGCTGCCAAGACATCAGCAACACCCACATCAGCAACAACAACAACGACCACCGCCAGACCGATAACAACAACATCATTTCTCGATGCGTACTTTAAAAAACTGCAAGCCTTGCATGACAGTGGTTCGGCCACCACGACAACCACCTCCGTATCATCATCAGTCAGCTCGGCAACATCCAGCAAGCAGCAGCAACAGCAGCAACATGCACAGCAGCAACAGCAGCAGCAGCAGCCAGATGGCAGCGCTTTTTTGAAACGTACGCCAAATCGGAGTAGTATTAAGGCATACAAAACTAGTAGTAGCAGTAGTAGTAACAGCAGTAGTCAGCCACAACAGCAACAATATGTGACAAACTATATTGGCGACACCACAAACAATCTGCCAGCGGTGTTGGACAATAACGGTGATGCGTCGAGCACCACGGAAACCGCCAAGAAACCCAAAATCAAAACACAAAAACTCATACGCCGCACACGAGTCATGCAAACGATCTGAGGATGCCGCAGATAACTCTGATACCAATTATCATAAGCTACTACTTACTGCTAGCCAGAAAGAAACACTGATCACAGATCACAGATCCAGAATGCTGCTTGAGAAAACGAAACATCACAACCATCGAGGGCTCCCCCAACAACATCAAATACAAATCCACTTACACTAAACAAACATCACACACAAGTAAATGCCAAACCGATCGAAACCGTTACCGATTCGTTATCCTTACGTGCGGTAAGCCCAAACCAAATCCAGCATTCAAGTCGGGTTCTCTTAACTCCCCTAGTAGTCTAAAGCTTTGCCCTAAAGTATGCTACGAATTACAGTAGAGCATGGATGCGCGATAGTTTTAGTAGTATTCTTATCCATTACGCTGCCTGCCCTTTAATAAATAAATATAATCCTGGTTGTTGAGGTTGAAGCAACGAAATGCAGGTGCCGAAACTCATGCGTAATGGTCCATTTAGCTGTAACATGGATTTACCTCGTATTTTAAGCATTTGGCATCTGGCATTGCATCGATCATTCTTAACTTTGTAGTGTGGAAGCGCTTGTTAAAAGCGCTCCAAACAGTAGTTCTTGAACCTTAATTTTGGCATGAACTTTAGAATAATTTAGTAAATCATTTCAGTCCACCCAATTCGAAACGTAACCATTGTCTCCGAAAGGCAGGCAGACCTCGATTAGGATATTCGCATTCACACATTCGCAGACCTCATAAAGCATGCTTGAAGAAAATCTCTCATACCACCCTCTATTAAAATCGATTAAAATTGATTTCCACTATTTTTTACGCGGTTATTTTCTCGCTCTATTTTTCCAAAATTGCATCGAACACTCGCCACCACACATTAATAAACAATAAAATCGAAATATAAACAAATTGGCATTGAAACATGCACACACATACCAGCATACAAACATACACGCTCTTTCTCTCACACCACCACACATGCATACACACTGTTTGATGGCAAAACCAAAAGAAACATCTATAACTGTAGCAATTAAGTAATATATTTGATCTACAAGAATGGCATGGAATCAGAGTCGCATTCTGCATACTAAAAATAAGACAGCAAAATGGCAAAAGTGAAACAAAGTAATTTGGCAATTGGAAACGCATGGAATGGAAAACACGCACATACCACACAACCACCCACACAACTCAAAATGGCCGGCGTCTGCAAAAATATATCTTATTTGCATACAAAATAAAACCCAATAAATAGCTCATTGTTTTTGCACGCCCCAGAAGAGAGTAGTTTTTAGCTGTATTACTAATTTTCTCTGTTTTTCTCTTTTGTTTCCCCGTTTCCGCTTCCGTTCCGTTCCCGAACTCCGCAGTGGTTAATTGGAAGCTGTTTCCGTTCTAGTGAAAGTGCAACGCAGCAACATTGGGGAACGTTTGGAACTGGCACGCAGACGTCACTGCCATCGAAATTGGAACAAATGTTTGCAGTTAAAAAGTGTTTTTAGCTAGAATTTATTACTATTATTATCTGTATGAAAAACTATTGATTTGTTGTTAGTTCTAGCCGCAACTAATTTAAAATATTGTCTGTTAAATGCAAACTCAAACAACAAAACAAACTTGTTATGTTCAGTACATGCATATATTATGTAATTTAATTTAATGCAAATTCTTGTAAAATAGTACATATTATTCTGTAAAAAGTTCATTTACACACGCACTTTTGTCAGACAACCTAAATTATTCTTTGACCCACAAATCAATCGAAAGGAAATTAAATAATAATCCCACTTTCCAATGTGATAAACATATATAATTTGTACACTTTACTTAACAAAATATTTATCATTTTCTTTTAGAAAATTGCTAGAAAGGTCGAGAATTGTTTACTTACTTACCTTGCCGCACTTTGCCTACAAGAAAACTTAATTTGTTCATTCCATTATTGTATTAAAATTATTAGAAGTCCAAATTCTAAAAAAAAAATCATCACTCTACGTTTACCTAGCCTAATGCTCTTTTTTATACATCAAACAAAAAATGTAATCGCTAAGTTTTAGTTGTAGTTAACTGAACATCGTATAATAAATGAAACTGTACATTTATCACACACACAAAAAACAAAATATAAGTTTAAGAATAAATATATATAAAGAAAATTTACTTTTACAAAATACTAAACGTTTTTTGGATTCAACGGGCTTGGTATTTTTGGAAGTGCCTAAAATTATGCTGTTAAGTATTCTATCAATAAAAAAGAAGTAAGTATGAAGTCCGGCAAGATAATAAAAGAAAAGATAATAAACTTTATTTGTAGCAAGTACAGTTTCTTATCACTAGCTTAGAAAGTGACACAGCGCTACACCAAAGGTCCAATCACCAACTGTAGGTAACTAAATAAAAACAGCAATTAGCAAGAGTGTGTAAATGAAGAGTTAAGGTAAAAGTCTCCTGGCAAGTCCAGCATTTTGTGGTCATTCGGTTGGGAATTTAGGGAGCCTTTGTGCCGGTAGGCAACAGGTGGCGATTGTAGGTGGCCACATTCTTGACCAAAGCTGCGACAGAGAGCATGCAGACTATGCCGGCAGGCATTAGTTTTCCGGAACGATTCCACCGGGCACCCATTAATCCGGCCAGGAATAGTGACGTGCCCAGTTGGAGCAGGGGGCGTGGAGTGTTCTGGGAATTCAAATGGGCGCCATAGCCGAGCAGCGCTCCAAAGGCCAAGCCCGCTCCCAACGACGGAATGGAACCTAGAAAACGAATGAGGTTGCACAATAGAATGGAAACCGTTATGATCGAAGGGATCTTAACTTACCCGCCTTCGCGAATCCCATAATTCCACCGGCGGCCACTGTGGCAGCATACACATAACCGAACCAATCCACCGACATTTTGTTTTACTTTTATTTAAATTACTTGGTTATCTTTGTTTTGGTAGCAAAGTAAAGGTGTTAATACGACCGTTGCGTTAATTAATAGAAATCCATAGAGAGATTTGTATTATCTGGCATCACCGTATGGCGGTTTTTTTAAACATTGCTTCACTTTATTTTGCTGCTCAAACGATCATGAGCCCCTATTTTAAAATTTCGGTAACCAAACTCAAAAACTATTAATCT
The DNA here is from genome assembly GCA_018153365.1 of Drosophila fuyamai. Lineage (NCBI taxonomy): Eukaryota > Metazoa > Arthropoda > Insecta > Diptera > Drosophilidae > Drosophila > Drosophila fuyamai. The sequence continues at coordinate 6,625,554 of JAECXW010000758.1, forward strand.
TTCCAACATAAACGAATATGTCTTTGTATGAAAGAATAATTTTATAATAGATTTCAGTTCAGAATATAACCACGAAAATATTCCCCACGTCTGTAGTTTTATAAATAAACCCTTTTAAGTATAAACATAAAATAAAAGTTCTTTAATTTTTGTTTTAATTTCTAATTCGTTGTACATTTCAGTTTTGAAAGATTTGTACAGTTTAGTATTTTCCCACAACGGGTTTTTTTGGTATTATTCTGACTTGTACCTTCTGGCAACACCGGCGAGCAGATGTTTCCGGATGGCCTTTGAACAGGCTCAAATTGGAGACCCGAATTGGCTTTAATACACGCAAAACCCGTGCGATGAAATCTTGGACCGCCAGGAGAAGGGGGAACTGAAGCTCGAGGCAACGAAGGAAGAGCCTGATAGCGCCAGCATATAGTCAGAAATAGGAGGAGCGGACCCGAACCCGAAGCACCCTGTGCCGGAGTTTGTGACGCAGTTACACAACAAAATTCTCAGTAGGCGCCCAAAAACGGGGCAATTAAAAGCGTTAGCTGAATCAACGTGGTTCCACACACACCCACTGCACTCTGGAGCTCTAAGCCCGTAAGACCCCCGATTTTCAACCCCCTGGCGAAGGTACGTCCATCGATCTAAGTCTATTTATAGCCGGGAACATGCGATTGCAATTGATTATCGCTTTTCGTTTTAGCTCAGGGACACGGCGGCTTTCACTTTTTAGAATCGTCGGCGAGTTCATTGGTCAACCTTCGCAATGGTCGTCGCAGCATCCACCTGTCGCACGGAGACGGTCTTCGATTACAGCTGGAAGAACGTGGTGGTCGCCTACTGGAACCGCTACCCAAATCCCTCCAGTGCCCACGTCCTCACCGAGGACACTATCCAGAGGGAGGTGCGCGATGGCAAGCTCTTCTCCCGCCGCCTACTCTCCAAGACGAATCCCGTGCCCAAGTGGGGAGCACGATTCTACAACAATGTGCCGGTCAAGATTGTTGAGGACTCCGTGCTGGACCCTGTTAAGAAGACCTTCACCACATTCACCAGGAACCTGGGCATGACGAAGATTATGGCAAGTAGCCCCTTACCTACTAGGTTATGTTCAGACAATATACATACAAACCACTTTTTAAGACATGGTAAAAACCTTGATCAGAATATTTAACATATGATTTTGCAGAATTGGAAAATTATTTTTATAAATACTTAATTTGCTTACCTACTAGGGTTCGTCATGATGTAGTAAACCATTTACAAACCACCATAGAAACGTTGATTAGATAAAGTATAGTGCATAAGTACAATCATTTTAATCTGGTTCTGATAAATTTTACCGCAAAGGTGTTTAGACTACCATTTTCTAATATATCCACCATAATTAGATATGCATCAGTAACATGTTTTTCTTTTGCAGAAAGTGGATGAAATCGTCATCTACAGCGAGCAAAAGGACGGAAGCACCCTGGCCGTTCGAAGAGCCTACATCAGCTCGCAGGTGTTTGGATTTTCGCGGGCCATTCGCGCTTTTGGGATCGAGCGGTTTAAGTCCAATGGCAACAAGGCCTCCAACGGATTCAACCACGTACTACGGCGCATGTTTCCGCATAGCCTGCTGGGTGGAGGACACCACCAACCCATGACGGCGACTACCTCAGCTGGGGAACTTGCTGTTGCTACCACCACCACCACCACAGTCGCCTCATCCGGCAGTCACAACAATACAGGGTCGCTTAAAAGCGCCGCCAAAGTGGGATACGATTTCTTCAAGTGCCACGCCTCAAAGATTGCGCAACTGTTTTCTATTAAGAACTGAGGGACGACATTATAACCGAGACTCTCTCGAATAGATGTGGTATGGGACCGGGGAATCCACTTCTTCGGCTCCGGAGCGAAGTAACTTGCCAGGACGGAAAGGGAGGCAGAGGCGTCGGGTCGGAGGCTGTTTTAAAACATGTATTCCAAAGCAAAAACCAACCATATACTTTGCTGCATTTCATTCCGTGTGTGCGCGAGCCAGCCGGCTGATCAGAACGGAGGCACTATTTGCTGAACACATTTCCTGCATCCTACAAAATTTGATTACTTATCTTTAGTCGTTTGCATTACATTATTATGTACCATTCTGTTAAGTTGGAAAGAAAACAGAAGCAGTGTGTAAAATTTGGTATTTCTATGTAAACTGTTGTATATTTTATTTCAAGAAAATCGCTCACAAGTAGTTTTAAAAATTGTAATTATTAAAATACATCTAGTTTGTTAGAAATGCACGGCATTTTTAACTTTTTTTATTAAATTGGATTAGATAAAAGGTTTTCAAACTTCTGACCAAAATTATTTATTATTATTTGTTGATTTGGTTATTTGTTTATGACCTAAATCCTAAAAAACATTTTTTTTATCCTGAAAGTTTTTTTTATAAAATCGAAAACTAGCCAATAACTATTATGAAAATGGGTCAAAACTTTGACAAACGTTAAAATGAAAAATTTTAATGCAGTTTTTTAGAGAATCAAAACACAAGTCTTAAGAGACATGTCACGTTGGAATCGGATTAAATTTAGTAAAGTTATGGAATCTAGAAGTCCAATTATAGGACCCTGTTTTTCAAATCATCGAAAACTTAGTAATAACTAACATGAAAATGGGTCAAAATTTTGAACAACGTTAAAATGACAAATTTGGACGCAGTTTTTTAGAGAATCAAAACACAAGTCTTAAGAGGCATGCCACGTTGGAATCGGATTAAATTTAGTAAAGTTATGGAATCTAGAAGTCCAATTATGGGACCCTGTTTTTCAACTCATCGAAAACTTAGTAATAACTAACATGAAAATGGGTCAAAATTTTGACCAACGTTAAAATAACAAATTTGAATGCAGTTTTTTAGAGAATCAAACCACAAGTCTTAAGAGGCATGTCACGTTGGAATCGGATTAAATTTAGTAAAGTTATGGAATCTAGAAGTCCAATTATGGGACCCTGTTTTTCAACTCATCGAAAACTTAGTAATAACTAACATGAAAATGGGTCAAAAATTTGAACAACGTTAAAATGACAAATTTGGATGCAGTTTTTTAGAGAATCAAACCACAAGTCTTAAGAGGCATGCCACGTTGGAATCGGATTAAATTTAGTAAAGTTATGGAATCTAGAAGTCCAATTATGGGACCCTGTTTTTCAACTCATCGAAAACTTAGTAATAACTAACATGAAAATGGGTCAAAATTTTGAACAACGTTAAAATTACAAATTTGGATGCAGTTTTTTAGAGAATCAAAACACAAGTCTTAAGAGGCATGCCACGCTGGAATCGGATTAAATTTAGTAAAGTTATGGAATCTAGAAGTCCAATTATAGGACCCTTTTTTCAACTCATCGAAAACTTAGTAATAACTAACATGAAAATGGGTCAACATTTTGACCAACGTTAAAATGACAAATTTGGATGCAGGTTTTTAGAGAATCAAAACACAAGTCTTAAGAGGCATGCCACGTTGGAATCGGATTAAATTTAGTAAAGCTATGGAATCTAGAAGTCCAATTATGGGACCCTGTTTTTCAACTCATCGAAAACTTAGTAATAACTAACATGAAAATGGGTCAACATTTTGAACAACGTTAAAATGACAAATTTGGATGCAGTTTTTTAGAGAATCAAAACACAAGTCTTAAGAGGCATGCCACGCTGGAATCGGATTAAATTTAGTAAAGTTATGGAATCTAGAAGTCCAATTATAGGACCCTTTTTTCAACTCATCGAAAACTCAGTAATAACTAACATGAAAATGGGTCAAAATTTTGACCAACGTTAAAATGACAAATTTGGATGCAGTTTTTTAGAGAATCAAAACACAAGTCTTAAGAGGCATGCCACGTTGGAATCGGATTAAATTTAGTAAAGCTATGGAATCTAGAAGTCCAATTATGGGACCCTGTTTTTCAACTCATCGAAAACTTAGTGATAACTAACATGAAAATGGGTCCAAATTTTGACCAACGTTAAAATGACAAATTTGAATGCAGTTTTTTAGAGAATCAAACCACAAGTCTTAAGAGGCATCTCACGTTGGAATCGGATTAAATTTAGTAAAGTTATGGAATCTAGAAGTCCAATTATGGGACCCTGTTTTTCAACTCATCGAAAACTTAGTAATAACTAACATGAAAATGGGTCAAAATTTTGACCAACGTTAAAATGACCAATTTGAATGCAGTTTTTTAGAGAATCGAAACACAAGTCTTAAGAGGCATGTCACGTTGGAATCGGATTAAATTTAGTAAAGTTATGGAATCTAGAAGTCCAATTATAGGACCCTTTTTTCAACTCATCGAAAACTCAGTAATAACTAACATGAAAATGGGTCAAAATTTTGAACAACGTTAAAATGAAAAATTTGAATGCAGTTTTTTAGAGAATCAAAACACAAGTCTTAAGAGGCATGCCACGTTGGAATCGGATTAAATTTAGTAAAGCTATGGAATCTAGAAGTCCAATTATGGGACCCTGTTTTTCAACTCATCGAAAACTTAGTGATAACTAACATGAAAATGGGTCCAAATTTTGACCAACGTTAAAATGACAAATTTGAATGCAGTTTTTTAGAGAATCAAACCACAAGTCTTAAGAGGCATCTCACGTTGGAATCGGATTAAATTTAGTAAAGTTATGGAATCTAGAAGTCCAATTATGGGACCCTGTTTTTCAACTCATCGAAAACTTAGTGATAACTAACATGAAAATGGGTCCAAATTTTGAACAACGTTAAAATGACAAATTTTGATGCAGTTTTTTAGAGAATCAAACCACAAGTCTTAAGAGGCATCTCACGTTGGAATCGGATTAAATTTAGTAAAGCTATGGAATCTAGAAGTCCAATTATGGGACCCTGTTTTTCAACTCATCGAAAACTTAGTAATAACTAACATGAAAATGGGTCAAAATTTTGACCAACGTTAAAATGACAAATTTGGATGCAGTTTTTTAGAGAATCAAAACACAAGTCTTAAGAGGCATGCCACGTTGGAATCGGATTAAATTTAGTAAAGTTATGGAATCTAGAAGTCCAATTATGGGACCCTGTTTTTCAACTCATCGAAAACTTAGTAATAACTAACATGAAAATGGGTCAAAATTTTGAACAACGTTAAAATGACAAATTTGGATGCAGTTTTTTAGAGAATCAAAACACAAGTCTTAAGAGGCATGCCACGTTGGAATCGGATTAAATTTAGTAAAGTTATGGAATCTAGAAGTCCAATTATGGGACCCTGTTTTTCAACTCATCGAAAACTTAGTAATAACTAACATGAAAATGGGTCAAAATTTTGAACAACGTTAAAATGACAAATTTGGATGCAGTTTTTTAGAGAATCAAAACACAAGTCTTAAGAGGCATGCCACGCTGGAATCGGATTAAATTTAGTAAAGTTATGGAATCTAGAAGTCCAATTATAGGACCCTATTTTCAACTCATCGAAAACTCAGTAATAACTAACATGAAAATGGGTCAAAATTTTGAACAACGTTAAAATGACAAATTTGAATGCAGTTTTTTAGAGAATCAAAACACAAGTCTTAAGAGACATGCCACGTTGGAATCGGATTAAATTTAGTAAAGTTATGGAATCTAGTAGTCCAATTATGGGACCCTGTTTTTCAACTCATCGAAAACTTAGTAATAACTAACATGAAAATGGGTCAAAATTTTGACCAACGTTAAAATGACAAATTTGGATGCAGTTTTTTAGAGAATCAAAACACAAGTCTTAAGACGCATGCCACGTTGGAATCGGATTAAATTTAGTAAAGTTATGGAATCTAGTAGTCCAATTATGGGACCCTGTTTTTCAACTCATCGAAAACTTAGTAATAACTAACATGAAAATGGGTCAAAATTTTGACCAACGTTAAAATGACAAATTTGGATGCAGTTTTTTAGAGAATCAAAACACAAGTCTTAAGAGGCATGCCACGTTGGAATCGGATTAAATTTAGTAAAGTTATGGAATCTAGAAGTCCAATTATGGGACCCTGTTTTTCAACTCATCGAAAACTTAGTAATAACTAACATGAAAATGGGTCAAAATTTTGACCAACGTTAAAATGACAAATTTGGATGCAGTTTTTTAGAGAATCAAAACACAAGTCTTAAGAGGCATGCCACGCTGGAATCGGATTAAATTTAGTAAAGCTATGGAATCTAGAAATCCAATTATGGGACCCTGTTTTTCAACTCATCGAAAACTTAGTAATAACTCCCATGAAAATGGGTCCAAATTTTGACCAACGTTAAAATGACAAATTTGAATGCAGTTTTTTAGAGAATCAAACCACAAGTCTTAAGAGGCATCTCACGTTGGAATCGGATTAAATTTAGTAAAGCTATGGAATCTAGAAGTCCAATTATGGGACCCTGTTTTTCAACTCATCGAAAACTTAGTAATAACTCCCATGAAAATTTGTCCAAATTTTGACCAACGTTAAAATGACAAATTTGAATGCAGTTTTTTAGAGAATCAAAACACAAGTCTTAAGAGACATGCCACGTTGGAATCGGATTAAATTTAGTAAAGTTATGGAATCTAGAAGTCCAATTATAGGATCCTGTTTTTCAACTCATCGAAAACTTAGTAATAACTAACATGAAAATGGGTCAAAATTTTGACCAACGTTAAAATGACAAATTTGGATGCAGTTTTTTAGAGAATCAAAACACAAGTCTTAAGAGGCATGCCACGTTGGAATCGGATTAAATTTAGTAAAGCTATGGAATCTAGAAGTCCAATTATGGGACCCTGTTTTTCAACTCATCGAAAACTTAGTAATAACTCCCATGAAAATGGGTCCAAATTTTGACCAACGTTAAAATGACAAATTTGAATGCAGTTTTTTAGAGAATCAAACCACAAGTCTTAAGAGGCATCTCACGTTGGAATCGGATTAAATTTAGTAAAGTTATGGAATCTAGAAGTCCAATTATGGGACCCTGTTTTTCAACTCATCGAAAACTTAGTAATAACTAACATGAAAATGGGTCAAAATTTTGAACAACGTTAAAATGACAAATTTGGATGCAGTTTTTTAAAAAATCAAAACACAAGTCTTAAGAGGCATGCCACGCTGGAATCGGATTAAATTTAGTAAAGTTATGGAATCTAGAAGTCCAATTATAGGACCCTTTTTTCAACTCATCGAGAACTTAGTAATAACTAACATGAAAATGGGTCAAAATTTTGACCAACGTTAAAATGACAAATTTGAATGCAGTTTTTTAGAGAATCAAACCACAAGTCTTAAGAGGCATCTCACGTTGGAATCGGATTAAATTTAGTAAAGTTATGGAATCTAGAAGTCCAATTATGGGACCCTGTTTTTCAACTCATCGAAAACTTAGTAATAACTAACATGAAAATGGGTCAAAATTTTGACCAACGTTAAAATGACAAATTTGAATGCAGTTTTTTAGAGAATCAAAACACAAGTCTTAAGAGGCATGCCACGTTGGAATCGGTTTTAATTTAGTAAAGTTATGGAATCTAGAAGTCCAATTATAGGACCCTTTTTTTCAACTCATCGAAAACTTAGTAATAAATAACATGAAAATGGGTCAAAATTTTGACCAACGTTAAAATGACAAATTTGAATGCAGTTTTTTAGAGAATCAAAACAAAACAAAACAAAAAACAAGTCTTAAGAAATATGCCACTTTGGAATCGGATTAAATTTAGTAAAGTTATGGATACTCCAATTCAATCGCTTTAAACATTTTCCGAAAATTATTGTTCCGATTCCGTGCGAATGTCAAAAGCTGAGGACGTGCTTTCACGAATATTTCAATCGATGTTTTTTTGGCGGCAAACATCGAGGTCTTATATATTTAAAAAAATTGTTTTAAAGCATTAGCATTAGTTTTCTCCACCTTAAATTGATTTGTTCTTGTGATAGAATCAAGTGAAAAAACGAAACACAATGAAGGTATTTAATTGATTAATAAATATGAAAAATGTCTGATTGCCTTTGAACAAGAGTGAGCTTTTGAATACTCGTAAGAGATGGAAAAACACCGATGACGTCTTGACAAACATCGATAGCACCGATATTTTTACAACATCGATGACATCGACTTTGGCCATCGATGGTCCTCCACCTATAAAGCGCTCTGCTGGAGCATTCTCAGACAAAAACCCAACCGTTCGCGTCGACCGCGCCACAATTGTTATTATCGCATCGCCAACAATAACTGCAGCTGAAAACCGGGAGACAATAGAGCACAAAAACACTGCAAATACCGTACAAATCAGCTACGTTTATGGCGCACCAGGAGAAGAGAAAGAATCAGCGCCCCGCCGCCCCCGCCCTTCATCACAAAATCATCAACAACAACAACGAAGAGCAGAGCTAACACAAAAAAAAACATATATTTTTGCTACCACTTTTGTATGGTTTAAACTAAGAGCGCTCCATTGATTTATTGAGAGTTTTCGAGACGTTGCCAGCTGTTTTTACCGCTTTTTCTACTCCCCCCTCTTCAAATAAGCGAGAGCGCGGTCAACGTCCTGCGAAGAGAGAGAAAGACAGAGAGAGCGATAAAAGCGAAGGTGAGCGAAAGGACACCGGCAGGCTCTTCTTCTTAATCGCATCTTGAAATAATATATATTATACATCTGAAGTGGCAAACAAAGTTGTTAAAGATAAAGCCCAAAGACCGGCAGTTCTAATCAGCAACGTAATCCCCCGCGAGCCAGAAAAACAGAAGCCAAAATGCGCCTGTTTCCAGTCCGATTTTCCGCCGCCTCCTCCTCGATGGCGAGTTTGGCCAAAATGCTCGACTTTTACTCTGGATTTAATCCTTCTCCCCTCTCGATAAAGCAGTTTATGGACTTTGGTGAGTAATATACTTATTCGGGGTTCTTGAACTCTATTGGTTCACCATTTCACTGAGCTAATCAAAAAGCTATTAAGTAATCCGAAAACAAATAATCTCTAAGATCTAGATTACCTTTTGTGGGTCGGTATAAAAGCATTATGTGAAATTATTTTTTTTGTCAACTTCCTAAAATGGTGAAAAAGAATCCAAAATGTTTTTATTTTCAATCCCTTTTTCCGAAGTTTGATTATAAAATATATATTATTCTTTCTAACAGACATTTTTAAAACTAAAAGAATTGACTTGCTACCATAAACAATTCATTCTTTTAGAAGTTTCCATGAAAAGCACATATTGCATAACTAATTATGACCCAGAATATAATACTAGCTGGCGCAATTGTATACAATTTCGTTTATAATTTACAAAAACTTGATCTCTCTGAAATGCAAAACTGCGCAAAGTTCCCGTTATCTAATAGCCAATTTCATTTCATTGAATTGTCAATTAAGCATTTGCGTTTATGTACATACATTATATTGTTCCCGGCAAACTGTGGACTGTGAGAGAGACAGAGAGGCAGACACTGACTTGCAGTATAAACAATTGAATGCCCAGTTCAATTCAGCTTAGCTTTGGCTTTTCCTTAGCCCCCTCACCGCGTTTTTTTTTCCGCTTCACAGCCAAACAGCCTGTTGCAAAAACGGAAGTTAGAACCACTCAACTTGTTTATGAGGTGGCCATATTTGAATTGATAAACACGTTTTGACAATGAAACATGAGGATGGGCAAGAAAAGCGCTTTTATCCGCCCACACTTCATTGAGCGCCGACAAGCGGCACGTGGCCTTCAATGACGTTTCAATGTCAGGCCCAACACCCAACACTTTATCCCGAAATCCAGGCCTGCAACCTGCCCCAATAACCAAACACGCAGTTCTCACTCCCACTCAAATGGAGTGCTTTTTATACACAGAAAAGTATACCTATATTTTTTGTTGAGACTTTTGAGGATTTTTAAATTTATCCAAAGTCAAACAAATTGTATGAGTTAGTAAAATATATTACTTGTTAGAAGTAGTAGATTTTATAAAACTTAATTGATTCTTGGCTTGCAAGTTAATTTCTATGAAAGTCAAAGTATGACCTCGAAAATTTCAATAAAATTTCCCGTGTAACAGGCAGGCTTGAGTGAAAACTTCTAGGGCATTCTCGTTAAAAAACAGGCAACTGACGTGAGCAGAAATAAAAGCCAGGCCAAGTGGCACGGCTGAAAAATAGCAGGGGAAAAGTGGGAATGGTTGGCCTCCGGAGGCTGAGCTATTATCATCTAAAATTAGACCTCAAACAACAGGCTTTGTTGCCCGTCTTCTATACCTTTTAAGGCCGCTTGTACTTTGCTGTTTTGTTTTTTTAAGCAGTCTAGGGGTTTATTTATGAGCTACAAAACAGCAGAATTAGTTTACAAGCTTTTATAGCCACCCACTTCGACACCCCTCATCGAACTGACCAAATAAATAACTAATATATACCTGCCTATACTTGAACTTTGATGTCGGTCTATAGATAAGGCACTCGCTCTTGTTTTGTCATTAACTGTACCCGGCACTTAATTGTATTTTTTCGGGCGTTTGTGGGGGTCCATAAAATTGGAGTAATTATGTTTATATCTATAGCATGTGGCTTGTTATTGAATACGAACACTGTTAATATATTATCGTGCACCCGAGTATATGATGATTCAGGTTAGCCATCGATTAGCGCTTTGTAGGCCAAGTAAGCTAAGTGTAAGAAATGGAAATAAGGTTCTAAAATTCGCGCCTGAGTGACGGGCCTTGTTTATGAAGTCTGGTCTATAGTCTGTTTCGAGGGCGTCCCCTATTCCTATTTTGTTTATGCGAAATTTATAGTATGTTCCGGAAAAAGTACGAAGGCCATGTTTTGATATCAATGGAAAATATCATATACAAAAATAATTTGTATATAAGGGGCCCGATTTGGAATTGATGATGAGGTTGATCATGTGCCAATTTTTCTTGTGACAAAGAGACTTAATTATTTAGCTGAGGCGGGAGGAAAGATCAAAAACGCAGTGTCAGACAATAATTCAACTGTGTATCGTATAATGAAAACATTCTGATGGATCAGATCACCGTGACCATTTCGGGCAAAGTCCAGGATGCTGTCACCCCATTTTGGACCCGAACTTTGGAACCTCTTTAAGAAAGAAATGAAAAACAGCAGACGTCAACAGTTGGCCAAAATAAAGACAAAACAGAAAGGCCAGAAAAAGAGTGAGCACCCCGGCGATAATCAAGACGTAGTCGCTTCACACGCGCCGTATTTTTGTCACAGGGCGAATGTGAGTCAAATATACATATTTTGTGAGACTTTGAGAGAAATTCTCCCGTAAATTGGGTGCCAATGTTTGGGCTGATGCAATAAAAGAGAGCTATTACCGTGCTCAAACAGCTGTTTTACGAAAAAAGGGGGATGGTCATGGTTTGAAGGAGGGACCAGCTGTGACGTCAGTGTGCTTTATAAGTATACCCCTTTCTAATGTAATTGCATTGGCCCAATGAATGGACAATTGAGTCGTTGCAGAAATTGCATTTCTTTGCGCCTTCGGCTGATTGCGTGCCATGCGTTGTAAATTATTTAATGCGCCATTGGCGACTAAATTACCCTGTATCGCCAATTTAATGGCTCAAGCTGATAATGAGGATAGAATTGAAACCGCAGCTTATTTTTCATTCCACGCTTTAAGTATTGAATTCGTGCGGTGCCAAGTTTTCAATTTCACATCTCGTTACATGCAACAGTTTTTCACATATTACCAGTAAACGTTTAGCTAAGTTTTACATAAAAATGCATTTCAATGGTTTAATATTTTTTTACTACAATTTTTATGGAACCAGTTTTGTATTTATGCTCTAAGCAGTCGAGGGCGCTACAGTTGTCTAGAAAATATAAGTCAGAAATTAGTTCCGACATTTAGGTTAGTTTTTTCAAGCTATGACCGAATTATCATTTTTCAAAATCGGATTTCCAATCTTTAATCCTCTCAGCTTAACTTCCCTTTTTTATGGCGGGGCAATTATCTAAATGCATATAGCACTTATGATTAAGACACTTAACGCCTTTGCAAATTTATCGCCGATGAAAGCGAGGGTGAGACTTATCAAGCGAAGTGGTAATGCATCAAAGTCTACATTTTGTGGAGTGCCAGACGACGTATGTGTATAGCTGACAGGCCGATCGAGTCTGGAGGTTTCTTTATGATTATTTCCAACTACAATCAAAACAAGCCAATAGCTGGAGACAGAGAGATCTGGGGGAGAAGAGAGGGTCTGAAATGACAAACAAGTAAACAAAAACAAAGCATTAAAAGCTTTGTTTTGAGGTCATCTACTAGGGACTTTTTGGGTTGTGAGCGGGCAGAGGCGCGTATGTAGGGGCGTTTGCTGTACCCCCCTATCTCCCACTCGCCATATCCATATCTCTAAACAAAGATCTCTCGCTTTTTCGATCGCTTTCTGGCAGGTTCTTATAAGTGGATTCATCAGGTTATCGCCTCTCTTTCCGTATTTTTTGCTTGCCTTTATAACTCGTTTTATTGATTCTGTTTTGTTTGGCCAATTCGTTACAATTGACTCATAAAGCGGTTCCAGTCTAATTTATTCGGTATAGCCATGTATATACATATGTACGTATCTAGTTTGTTTTTGCGTTGTGTCTGGAATTTTAATTAACCGTCGCGAATTTTGCGGACCCCTAATTATTATTATAGCCAATAATTTTTGTCGAAAAACAATTGCTAGAAAAGGAGGCGTGTCTTTGCCGTCTGGGTAAGACTTTATCGATAAGGCGGATCCATCGTTATCACCTCCGAATGCCAGTTCCTTGCTTCTCTCTTTGTTACGAAACTGTCTAACTGTCGACAAACAAACAGATAAAACCCAAACACACACACTGGGAGAATCGAAAGCAAATACGAAGTAATACCCATCAAAATAACAAACACAAAGGCATATTCAAAAGCTTGACGGGGGCAAAGTTTTCTGCGGTTGATTTATTTCACATTTGCCCGAGGAGCTTTGAACTTAGCTTGTTTATAAAGAAGTACAGACATACATAGGCTGTACGAACTACACACAAATATGTAAATGTATTTAGCTCAAGTACTTTTGGGCTCTCTTGATAATTAATCCAATTGAATTTATGTGGGTTTCAGAACTGTTTTCTTTTGTGTACGACAAGGTTGTTTATTCTGGCTGGTTTATTCCTCCCCATGAGGTTTTCACTCGTGAGATCATGATCGCTTAGCCGCATTGATAAGCCAACCGGGAAAATATTTTAAATAATCTAGAATAGCAGGCGCACAAATAAAAATAAATATAACAAATACAAATATGTAACGCAAAAGTCCCATTGATCTTACGATGCATTTGTTGCGTTCCCAATTTAATTGTTTTCTGATAATAAAACCAAAACTCTATAGACCAAAAGCTATTTACTAAATATATATAAAATTATACATATCTTCTTTTACCCATTCTTGCTATTTAAACTAGTTATACTTTAACTTGAGTTATATTATTTTGTAATTATTTTAATAATATCTAAGTAAACATTATTTTAGGACTATCAACTAGTCAAAAATCGATGGTTATGTTAGTATAGTTTGTTAGGTCTTGTCAATGGGGAAATTTTAATTGGATCAAGTCATTGTGCATTGAAAATTATAAAATTATACAAAAAATTTAAATGTTATTTTTCAATTAACAGGTCAGAATGCTTGCGAAAAGAAATCATATATATTTCTGCGGAAAGAGCTTCCGGTCCGACTGGCGAATATCATGAAGGAAATCGCCCTGCTGCCGGATAACCTGTTGCACACAAGATCCGTAAGCGAAGTAAGCTCCTGGTATGTCAAGAGTTTTGAGGACGTACTGGTGTATGAGAAGGCAGACCCCACGCACGACAATCTTCAAAAGTAAGTAAAAAAAATTTGAAATTTGAAGAAATTTATAAACAATTTTTACTTTCCAGGTTTGTGGCTGATTTAGATCTCATTAGGAATCGGCACAACGATGTGGTGCAAACTATGGCCCAGGGTGTGATCGAAATGAAGGAAAACGAGGGTGGCCAGGTAGATGCACCCACCGAAAGCTCCATTCAATACTTTTTGGATAGACTTTACATGTCGCGAATCAGCATTCGGATGCTAATAAATCAGCACAGTGAGTTGGAAGGTCGATTATTTTAGCTCAACACATTGTTAAAAAGTTATTTTCTGCCCTTACTTAAAGCTCTGCTCTTTGGAGGAAATCCCCATGCGGGTGGTCGCCACATTGGGTGTCTGGACCCCGCCTGTGATCTGTCGGATGTTGTGCGCGATGCTTACGAGAACGCCCGCTTCCTGTGCGACCAGTACTACCTGACTAGTCCGGCGCTGGAAATCCAGCAGCACAGCAGCGAGCCTGGAGACAACCTGCCCATCCGCACCGTCTACGTGCCCTCGCACTTGTACTACATGCTCTTTGAGCTCTTCAAGAACTCCATGCGAGCGGTGGTGGAGCACCATGGCCATGACAACAATGACACCTTGCCTCCTCTGAAGGTAGCCATTTGCAAGGGCAAGGAGGACATTTGCGTGAAGATCTCTGACCAAGGAGGCGGCATTCCCCGCTCCCAGACCGACCAGCTTTTTAAGTACATGTACAGTACAGCGCCTCAGCCATCGAAATCGGATCTGCACACGGTGCCTTTAGCGGGCTATGGATATGGTCTGCCGATCTCAAGGCTCTATGCCCGCTATTTCCACGGTGACATTGTGCTGCTCTCCTGTGAGGGGTTCGGCACCGACGCGATCATCTATCTGAAGGTGGGTTAGATATTTTATAAAATAATCTTGTTCTTTGGCCTTTATAAATTCAATTTTTAATTTTTGTTAATTACTCTTCAACCTTATTAAACAAAATCTCGATTACTTTGCAGGCTCTGTCCGACGAGGCAAACGAATTGCTGCCGATCTTCAACAAGACAAGCTCAAAGTTCTATCGCGCCACCGTGCCCACGGGTGACTGGTCCAATCAGGTAAAATACGCCAAAAAGAAGAAGACGAGCGCTGTCAGCCAGTAGACGTGTGAAATGCCAAAAACCAAAAAAAAAAAAAAAAAAGAAGAGAATGCGATGAAAAATGAAACGAACCCGCCTGGCTGTGTAAAGAGTTTGCGCCACCCTGCACCGATTCAATTCAAACCAATCAAACCCAATCCCAGCAAGCAAGCAACCCACTTCCCGTACCCGCAACCCAGTCAAATGAAAGTGTTTATTTATTGTTTAATTTAATGTAATGTTGAATACGAATTATGTTTGTATGTGCCCTAACTCCCCCAATCCGATTTTTTTCGAAAAAAGCTTTTAAATATTGTCATTTAACATTTGACATTCCACAAACATTTTTGCCCATTTTAAAGCGGGCTGAAGTTTTGTTTAGTTTTTTTGTGGGGAGCGAGTGGCGCAGCGCCCTTGGCTTTATAATTACGTTTATAGCAATCAAATTCGATGCATATTTATACATACATTAATATATACACAAAAAACATATATTCTCTAACGTAAACAGATGTTTTTAAACAATTACGAAATTAGCTGTAATTTTTGGATTTTATATAGGCTATAGCCCAAACTGCATGCAATGTCAAAATACATTTATCTTTTTGAGCACACTATTTAATTATATTGTTTAAGTTATAAAAGTTTAAAAAAATAAACTGAAACGTATACACCAAAAGTTAATGATTTTTTTACTTATGTTTTAGTTTTATTCAGAAGAATTGAAATTCTCCGAAACCAATAATATTTTTGATATTTTATTGGATTTACTTACACTTGCATTTTTCATATTTGTTATTTCCTTATATAACATTTTAATCCCAACTAAGCGATTATGGCATTTATGTTACTTTCGGTTGCCCTTTTCTTTACTTATATACTCTCCACTGATAATTTCTTTCAGAACTTTTCCAATCGTTGGCGTTATTTATATGGTTTTTTAAAGAATTTATAAGACTGTATCCGGGCCAGATGCGTTTGCAGTTCTTTGGTTTTGATTTCTCACTACACAGGGTAACAACTAAGCTCACAAAACTCTCTGATCTTCTAGAGCTCGGATATGAATGCACGCCAGCTGTCGGCCAGCATACCAAAACGCTGCGACTTTATTCAGGACGCTTGAAGGAAGCGCTCTGACAACCGCCACTCAGGTTTAGGAAACAGGAAGATTCAGGAAGAGCAACTGTTGGATATTCAAATCTCGATATATATCACTAGCCCTAGGCAAACATTCCCGAACTGCAGCAACAACAGAAGCAACTCAAATTTGTATTCATGGCAGTAACGTGTAGTTATCGTGTTGTTATTTGAAAAAATTGGATGCATAATAAATAATGCAAATTGTTAAAGATCAAGCGTTCGAGTTTTCTTTTAAGCACTACATTTTATTCTTTACATACACAATAATAATAATAATATTTCTCTATATTGCATCGATAACATTAAATATTGTTCATTTTGCTTTGATTCTCCTCGTATTTCGGCTCTATACAATAAACGATTTATTTGCCTGCGGTTACATTTTATAATTATTTTATACAAATTTCTCACATACAGTTTAGCATTTTTTCACATTATCACTTGTCAACATTTTTTCTTTCGCTTTTCTCGACAATCAATTAATCTATTTAACTACAGCAACAAATTGATACGTTTAAACAAAGTGCATTGCGATTGCTTGTTGTTGTGTTATTTTGATCTCGATTTCAGATAATAATCGTATTTATAATTATAATAATAATAGTAGAAATCATAATATGCAATATAAAATCGACAAAAATCAATGATAATAAATACAATACAATATATAAACAATAATACACATTAAATAAATCAAATTGCAATTGGATTGGAATGCATGCGAAACGGAGAAACGTAGAAGGATAAACGATGGGACATCACAAAAGGATGTCCAAAAGTTTAAATCAAGTTAAAGAGTGATAATGGCCTTGGTAGCACCGCTCTACTTGCGCAGGGGATCCAAACTCTCCAGCGAGAAGTCATCAAGGTTCAGCTGATTTTGCTGTAACGGATATCAATGAGTAAGCAACAATTTACCGAGATTAGGTCCAACCAAACTCACCTTGAAAATAGTCGGTCCATTGTTCATTTCAAAGGGATCTGAACCGAAAAGGTCTGTATTGCCATTAAGACCATTGCCCGTAGTGACCGAGTTTATGCGCCTGGGAGCAGCAATCTTTGGCGGCGGCGCCACTATTAAAAGATTATCAGTCAAGTAGCCAATCATTTAAAATACAAATATTTATACGTACACAATGGCGGCGTAATATTCAGCTCGCTGGAGAAGCCACTGCTGTTGATGCTGCTATTATTGCTAGTGATCAGTAAGCTGCTATTAGTGTTGTTATTCTGCAACCTGTGATCGTTGTTGTTAACAAACAGCTGCTGGCCAAAACTCTTGGCCGGCTCAAAGCCAAACAGATCGTTGCTGATCGCATTCCGGCCATTGCTCACGTTGTCCTGAATTTCATCCGCTCTTGGATCGAAATCGCTGTCCGAA
The DNA here is from genome assembly GCA_018153365.1 of Drosophila fuyamai. Taxonomy (NCBI): domain Eukaryota; kingdom Metazoa; phylum Arthropoda; class Insecta; order Diptera; family Drosophilidae; genus Drosophila; species Drosophila fuyamai. The sequence goes on from JAECXW010000758.1 coordinate 6,643,067, forward strand.
TCGGAGTTGAGCAACAGCTCGTCCATTTTCTGGCTGTTGCTCTTACCGCCGATGCTGATCTGGCTAGACAGATTGTTCCGCGGCGGGACAATGGGCAAGAAGGAGCTGGGCGACACTGAGTGGGTCGATGCCGTGGTGGAGTTGGTGTCAATCAGCAGCTTGTCATCGTCTAAAATAAATTTAATGAGTTATTTTGGTAGGGATAAATAAATTTAAATTCTCTTACCCAGCTTTCCGTTGCTTAAGGCTTCGCTAGCCACCTCAATTCCGTTCTGCAACTCTGTGGCAGGCGCTTCCAAAACATCCTTAATGCCCAAATTAAAGAGCAGGGCATCCAGCTCGGCCTTTGGCAATTTGGCGGAAATTTCGCGCAGTCGCTCCTTATAAGCGTTAACAGTTTGCTGCAAATGATTGATTTGCTGCTGCGCCTTGCTCAGATTCGTCTTTTCAGTGCTGTCCATGTATTTCCTAACATTAAAAAGAGTTATATCGTTTATTGCATGATATTGCAGAAATAAAACCGCAAATTAACCCACCTGTAGGCCAAATCGAAGGCTTGACCAATGGTTAGCGTGATATCCGAGGCCAATTTGTTTGAAATAAAGACAAAGCATTCGTGGCTCTCCTCCACTTTGGCACTACCATCGCCATTTCCGTTTGCATGGCCATTTGTCTGCGGATCGCAACCGTCCCGCGTCTTTGTCGACTTGGCAATGAAACTAAAGAACTTCTTCACACCCTTTTCGTCCGCACAATAAGAGATGTTGTACAGCGGAAACTGGTGCAAGATCTTGTGGGTGCGCGGCTCCTGAATGGCCACGCCCTTGATACTAATGGTGATCTCCAGCTTCTTGAACTTCTCCTGGGTGCCTGTTTCCGCCTTCTTCATCTGTTGGGCGAACTGCAGCTTTCGAATGGCCTCCTTCACCACCTCAATGCCTTTGGGCTGGTCCACGCTCAGGTTACCAAAGAACTGAAAGCGGAAAACAACGGGATTCAATTAGAGAAATGTAGTTAGGAAATAAATATTTTGTAAATATTTTAATATTCTTCATCATACCTATTCATGAAGCCCTAACGTATTAACAAATGTAATTTTGAGTTTTTCAAGAGATTAATTTTACCTATTAGTCCAACATATTTATTTTATAGACTTTTAATGGCCCTTTAACAAGTTTTTAATTAACTTTACAGCAAAATAAAATTTACCCATTTTTCGTAAAAGCTTTTACATTATAGAATAACCAGCTATTACAATTTTTTAACTGTCAGGAAAAAACTTGTTCCATTAAACCCTTTGACTTGTGGAACTTCAATTACAGAGTAATAGCAGTTTATTGGTCGAGTTATGAAGTAAAAATAGTTTTGACTTAGCTGTAAAAATGGTTGGTTACGGAACATTCTAAGTATTTGGAATGTTTGAAGTTATGATAGTAAAAGTTTTTAACAGGATGATTAAAAATAATATTGAAATCTACTATGTAATATCACTAAACAAAATACAAAAGTGAAAAATACATAAGTTTTGTATGAGGACCTATAAATGAATCAGTGTTACATAAATAATACATTTAAAATGTTTAAATTTTGATCAGCGTCATTCCCCTTATGACAAATAAACAATGTGGTACATTTGCAATTTTTTGAATGTAAAATAAAAGTAATTGATTGCGTATACGCAATGCTTGCATCTGATATTGCGTATACGCAACGATGTTTGGTTCACAATGAAAAGAACACTTTTAATAATTATGGATTCCTTTTTCATTAAAAAAAACATAGTTATTAAAAATCTAGTGAGGAATTTGGATTAGAGGTATTTTTGATTTTACAAACAACAAAAGTTGACTGTGATTTTTTCTCGCTATATACCACCGAACGAGGTCGTCACAGATGGGCTGTTGTCCCTCGCCTCGCTCACCTTGACTAGATAGACCGCGTGTCCGCTGATGAGCTGCTCCGGCGTGTGCAGCCAGTTGCGCTTGCCGCTCTTCCCCTCGCTTTTGGCATCGCCGTTGCTGCTGTTGCCGGTACCGCCACTGATGTTGTTGCCCCCGTCGGCGGCGTCCTTGTCCTTGTCTTTGTCCTGCTGCTGCTGCTTGCTGCTGTTCTGCTTGTTCCAGAACTTCAGCTGGGCCATTTTGGTTGCCGCCTTGCTCCCGCCAGACGTCCCGCCGCTGTTGGCTGGCTGATAAGGCATTGTAGTTGTCGGCGCCGTTTTTAAGAGTTTAAGGGAACTGCAAGTAGAATGGGAATCGGTATTGACAAATGAGTTGCGAATTGAACTTTGTCCGTCGCCGGGTTTTTCCTCTCAAATCCCTTGATTATAAAATATAATGTGCATACATATTCCAGCTGCCGCTGTACTGCTAATTATCGTTATACAACCAACTGAATCTGAATGTATTCTTTTGGCTAATTGCAAATCGTGTTCACAGAGAGGGACAGCAAAGAATATACAATGCCTGACTGCGGAGAAGGGGGGATTCGGATCCATGAAAGCCAATCCCATTGGCATCTGCGTCACCGCAGACTTAAACCTGTTGCCTCCGTCAGCTGTCGACATCGGTGCACTTGGACCTAGACATTTCTATAAAAATACACACACAGCCAGGTATTTGAATTACACAAAGAAAAAAAGTTAAATACTCCAAATCAAGCTTAAAACCATTGTGTAGAAAAAAACCGAGATTCCAGGAAATTTAATTCACGTATTCATCAACCTTGAGAGAATAATATTGGCACCTCTTAATAATGATCTCTCAAATCGACAACAAAGCGAAACAAACTTTTTATAAAGCACTGACATAAGTTTTTGATTAATTGTTTTTAATTTACAGTTCTTAAATTGCTATAAAAAAACCTCATTATTTGGGAATCCTCGAGCTTAGAGTAATGTTTCATTTGAGTGTTTACGACAAATGAAAAGTAATCCATTAATTTTTCTAGTTTCACAATTCCGTTGGCACCCTCTGACAAAACTAAGGAAATTTTTATGTTCATTTTTTAATTCATTATCAAATATGAGTTCACTCAACCGCTTTATTAATAAATAAGAGTGACTATATGTAACAACGGATTAGCCAATGAGTCATATATTTTGTGAAATTCTTCAGGCCGTAAAATGACTGGTTTATCAAAATTTCAGGCTTTGGTATTTCTCATATTTTTTAAGCCCCCTCTTACTGTTACGAAACACAGTGTATGAATGTAAAATTGCACTCAAACAGACGTCATTGTGCAAAGACAATAAGGCAACAGTTTCTCAGAAATAAAAACCACAAATACAAAAAAAAAAAACATAAACCGAAATTAGAACAAAGTCGCTAAGCTAAGCTGAGCTCACATCGGATCAAAGTCACACCTTGTGGACAGAGATGATGTGACGAACGGATCTTTTGTGAGTTCTTTCGTGCAATTCTCACATTTCGTGCCGTCTCATAATTAAGAAAAATCTTGCAAAAAATTAATGAAGCTCTGCTGTTTTAGCTCTCTTTTTCGTTGTTTCGGTCTTGCATGTGTGTGTTTTATAAGTTTGATTTATTTTGGAGTTGGCCATAAAGGAGGGGAGTGTGATAGGGGTTTGGGAATGGGGGTTTCGTTAGGCAATCGCACAAAAGCGAAAGCTAAATTGGCCAAAAACGGCAACCGACGCCGATGACGACAGCCCGGGTTATAAAATACAAAATTCGAAAATAGCACAACGCTTCGCTTTCGTAGCTAAAAACAAGAGAGAACGCTATATTCGAGTGCCTCGACCATTAGATACCCGTTACTCAGCTAAACAACTTAATATAAATATGCCTTCTTGTATGTTTTTCGCCGCTCGAATTAGCTCCCGATTTTTATGTTAAAATCGGTAGCCAGGGAACACCTCCAATTTGGCTAACTTGATTTGATTTGCATAGTTCATGAGATATAGTTCGGTATTGACAAATGAAAGCCATCGCATTTTCCTTTAATAGAAATCCTTATCGAGAATTAACGTTGACTCTGTTGAGCACCTTGGCCTGTTCCAAAGTCATCCGTTAGATGGCGCTATTGTGCCATGAAAGGCGGAAATGTAGGCGCTAGCCAGGCTTAAGCGTTTAATGGGTTTTTGGGCGTTAGAGTGGGCGTGGCAAACTTTTATTTGGCCAATCGATAGGTATTGACGAAACAAATACATATCAAAAAAAATTTTCATAATAGCATCAAAACTGTGGCCACAGCTTGTGACTTGTGGGCGTCAGAGGGGGCGTGGCACCATTTTGAAACAAACTTGCGCTGCGTAGAAACTCCTAAAATCTACATGCAAAATGCCAATCTTCTAGCTTTTATAGTTTCCGAGATCTCAGCGTTCATACGGACAGACAGACAGACAGACGGACAGACGGACAGACGGACAGACGGACATGGCTAGATCGACTCGGCTAGTGATCCTGAACAAGAATATATATACTTTATAGGGTCGGAAACGCTTCCTTCTACCTGTTACATACTTTTGCACGAATACAATATACCCTTTTACTCTACGAGTATCGGGTATAAAAAACAAAGACCCGAAACACCCTATTCCCCCAGCAATTGTGCGCAATTACCCCAACAACTACACATACTTTTCAAACGACGAACAAAAGATAATGTCGACAACTAAGCCGCAGATATGCATATGTTTATGTACGCCGTACATCTTAACGCACATATGTATGTTTGTATATATTAAACTAACAAAATAAAGCCTAGTCGCGGAAGTAATTCTTCCCATCTCATCGCACTTATGAATTCCGCCCCACAATCCTTCCCGCATCGTTTTGGAATGCAGATTGCGTACCAGATCGGGCTATATGTCGTCTAAATTGATATTAGCGGACGAGAGCAACTTGACACTATTTCTCTATGACTGTCGCGTTACAGAAATTGTGCAGATAATAAAGGGGTTTCTTAGAACTCTGCAATCAGCTTTTTAAAGGGCGTTTTATATGGGAATATTTATTTAACTCGAGCCTGGGTTTCATTTACTTTGAGAAGTAAACAAAACTGTATTTATTAGAAAAGGGGTCTTCTGCCTTTTTTGAGTTAAGGCATTATACAACTAAGAGTTTTAGTTAAATCTATATAAATTTAATGCAAATTTAATAAATGTAAGAAATTTATATTAAATATGGAAAATAAACAATGTTTTTAGTTTGAAAAGCAAAGTTACTATGGGCCCATAAATTCTCATGAATTTGCAACACCTCTATCATTAATAGTGCATTTTACGACCTCTTAAAATAAACAAGTTTTGGCTAGGAAACAGACAAGCTGCCACCACTAATTACTGAGATTGCCAGCGACTGAGATTAGACAAAGTCGTAAAGTACACATCAGATATGCAAATGCGGTAAGAAAATGTGGACAAAAGGGCCGAAAAAGGGGAAGCTCGAAATTCAAATTCAATTGGGCCTGCGCACTGACTGTGAAATTATTGTGAACCATTTTCGCTTCTCCATTTCCACTCTCTTTGCTGACAATGTTTTTAAATTTTAGTTTTATGGCTTTATGTTGCCATGTGTTTCAGGCATTTTCTTTTCATGCTGGCCAGACACTTTCTTTGCCGCTTTGCAGTCATTTTTTTTTGTAAGGCGGCATTCAACAGGTGTTTGGCCAACACAAGGCATTGCACAAGGCTAACAAAAACAAACAAATAAAGCGTCGGTGGTTTTTTCAACTTTCATAATTAGCAGAAACCGAAGCTGAGAAGCTGGGACACGCGGACCTTGCGTGTTTATTTGGCATTGTGCGTGACTATTTCTCTAAGTGTACACAGAAAAAAACTAGTCTTATATTAATGTAATAATAATGTGAAATAATATTGTATTGAAATGATTCTAGACTTGTTTGGTAATAAAGGACTTGGTTTACATCCCATCTCTCTCCAATTTTTGTTAGCCAAATGAAAATCGGATAACAACGGGAATAACGGTTTTTAACTGCGGTTATACACATCTTTTTTACATCCTTAAAATTGTGTACATACACATCTACTTAAAATGCAGGGTTAATATAATATTATCTCATTTTTTTCAGTGTACGAGTGTTGCAAGGCGTAATAAACACAATATGGGATTTCATTAGGCACACTGGCACACAAAACGTTAATTTCAGTGGTTATTGTAATTGCTTTTCGAGCACTTTTGCTTTTGGCTTTCTTCATCTCCTTTTTCTTTTCTGCACGCACGCCTACCGTTACAAGTGGAAAGAGATGTATGTGGGGATGGATAAGGAGGTGCAGGCACAACAATTCACCGCTATTTCTGGAGCGCCACGGCGCCAAACACAAACGAACGCGACGGGAGACAGCCGCGAAATAGCACAACAAAAAAGCTGGGCTCCAACTTTTTCAAGTCGTTTCGTTTCGTTTAATTCACTTGAGAGAGCGGGAGAAAGAAAGAGCGACCGCGCGAGAGATAAGCAATTGTAAAGATTAGAGCAAGAGAGTAATGGTGATTTGTAATTTTAATTTTTCCAGTACCATTAAAATTAAACAAAGACTTTGTCTTGATCTCTTGCTCTCTCTCTCTCATTTTACATTCCGCCCCCTCATTTCTCTTCTGTCTCTTTCTCTCTCTCTTGACCTGCCTTTCGTTAATGACTCTGCAGAAAATGACGTTTTAAAGCGCGACTTTTGCTTTAGTTAATCGCTCACTTACTTTTGCTGCCTGCCAAACAGTTTTCGCTAGTTTCACTCGTTATGCTCGCCTTGTCCGTTGATTGAAGAAATTAGTGCAATTGATTGTATTACTTCTTATTTTTTAGTTACACGCGAGGCGAAAATCACTAAAACAACAACAATGCCGGGATGCTGGTAGGGAAGGGAGAGTTACAAATACAACGGTTTTCTGCTCTCTCTTCTTTTCAATCTGAACTGCGCAAAATTTACACGATAACACAGCAGCAGCAACAACAACAACGACCAGCGACAACAACAACAACAGTGCTATGTGGAATATCCTCTGCACCTTCACGGTCCGCTACTTCGATTTACCGATCACGCGCCCACCAACAAACTGACTGACTAGTCACTAGTTCGACCAAAACACGGCTCTTCCAGCTGCGCGGTCGGACTCGGAATCGGCCCGCTCTCCAGCTCTTCGTTTTGGATGCACTTCGGAAACAGAGAGAGAGAGAGACTACAGATGTAAAACAAGTTATTGAACAGGTGGTCGGCCAGGGAGAAGCAGGTTACCCTACACTGAGTAAATCATCAGCTGATCTAAATAACATTTCATTATTTGTATATACCCTTTTTATAACACTATAGTCAAAAAAGAACAGAAACCGACACAAATCATAAAAGTGCTAATAAATCAAAAAGTTTTCCCGATTAATGTTGTATTACGAAATTTAATAATTAATCGTTACTTCTTACAGGACTGCAATATTGTTAGGTATTCTATGTATCAAAAAATTTAAAAAGTATTGTTCATAAAGGTGCTAACAAATCAAATAGTTTTCCCGATTAATGTTGTATTACGAAATTTAATAATTAATCGTTACATCTTACAGGACTGCAATATTGTTAGGTATTCTATGTATTAAAAAATTTTCAAAATTTATTGTTAGTTTAAAGATTTTCTATTAATCTGAAGGTTCCTTTTAAGCCTTTAATCTTTTGAATGCTTTGAAGCCACTTTAAATCAGCAGTATTTTTAGTATGTTAACTTGTTACTTTTAAAAAGATCTAGATACTTGAAGACAGGTGACTAAATACCATCAACCAAGGGCAACTGCACTTGAAATCAACACAACTTACTCGAAAGACCGAAAATTTCCAGCGTAGGTGATCACTGTAGTTTTCTCTTTTGCGGATGGAGCCTCAATCTCATACAACCATATGTCCAGCTTAGTAATACGACTGTGTGCGTGTGTGGGTATTTTTGCTTGTTTACCTGTTGCTGTTCAATTGTTTTACATTTTGCCAGAAAAATGATTTTCCACAATTTCCAGAACATACGGCAATATCTCGAAATTCCACCGAAATGCTTTTGGCCAATTAAAATTACAGCAACAGATGGGGCAAGTGCGCCAACACACACAGATGTAACCTGGTTTGGGTCTGTGTTTGTGTAATCTCGGCCTGACGTAAAAACAAAGACACAACAACATTGCTGTTGTATTTGGTATTAGCCGCAAAAGACAAGGAAGAAGAAGCAGCAGCTACGAGAAAAATATATTTATTTTCGTGATACGTAATTTCTGGGGCTGTTTGGCCGCTTCAAATACAAATTGCAATAAAACTGGTTCCCCAAGTCGAGCGTATAATAATGTAGCAGGATTTGATTATTGTTGGCGTCATTTGCTGCCCCGTCGTTGATGTTGTTGCTGCTGTTGTGACGTTGCTATTGTTTTGTTGCATGCCTTGCATTTTTCCAGTACACATTTTCCTTTTCCATTTTGCCACATTTTGACTGCAGTCCCTTCCCTCGCCATCTCACCCCCCTCGTCCACCTTCTGAAAAACCGGCTTGACATAAAGGAGTGTGCGTGTGGGGCATGTGTGTGTATGTGTGGGGAAACTGCAATTGGAGTTTAAGTTTGGATGCAGGCACCGTGGAATGGACAAGCTATTTAGCAAATTAAATTGGCGTGAAAGCTAAAATTCCACAAATAGTTTTTGGTACTTGGGATTAAATGGTTATTTGGTTTCTAGGTAATTGATATGGACCAGTGTTTCCAACTGGTATTGAGGTTAACACGAAAAGCAGCAAACTAATTCATTAAATTAAATGCTACTTCTCTCATTTGATTTTATAAACTTAAATCTATCACCTAAGTTAAGTTCAGACCTCTTGCTGGAGCTTAAACAGAGTTTTATTTTTGGGTATTTACCAAATCGTCAGAGTTATTTGGCCCACCGTGCTCTCCTTGTCGTATCGTTGCCATCTACAAATAAGCCACTGTTTCCCACACCCGCTCTCTGTCACTGCGATCTCTTTTTTCAACTTTATCTCTCCAACTGACTTTAAGCTCCTGTTTTGGCTTTTCTCTCCCGCTCAATATTGGCCATTTACAGTTAGAGGCCGCTCGCTGCGTCGCTGACAGCAAATATTGCAGCTATTATTGGCATTTTCTCTCCCGCTGCAACTTTATTACCAGTTTCCCTTCCGCCGGCCAAAAGGAAAACTCCGAATTGCTTTTCATTGAGAGATTTTTTCTGACGATCAACAGGGTGACCAGTGCACGGTTACGCACGGAAGGGTAAGGTTATTTTGGTATCAAGGCAGAATTAAGAGAGTTTTTAATTTAAGTACCTTTCTAAGTGCCACCTTTTTTCGGTTCTGTTCTTAAAAAATTAAATATATTGGCTAGAATCGCTTTAAATAACCTTAGAGGGAGTCCTCGTAGTTGGTGGTACCATGGTGCTACCTTTAGTTTTGCAAATTAACTATCATTTATAATAAACAAATAAATAAAAATAATAATGAACAACAAATATTGGCTATCCTACAAATAAATAATAGCCATATTCTATCGAATATTCGTATTCTAACCCGAAAAAATAGAATGCCAAGCTATCCTAGAAATCTGAACATTATTCGTCGTGCACTTATTGTGGGGGGCGTTAGAACGGCCCCTTATTCGCAAATTATCATGGCCTTTAAAAATTAACAATTGCATTTTGATTGGAGTCGCTTCAAAAATTGTTATCGTCGCCAAGAGGGCGTTGACAGCGGATGTTTGGCGGGAGGGAGGACTGAAGGGGTCGTCAGAGCCTTTGTCTTAAATCAAGTTTCGTCGCACATGACTTTATCTTGGCGTCGTTTTCATCATCATCGTCGCAATAGAGTTCAAAGGCCCAATTAACCAAATAAAATGCATAAAACCAGAAAACACTTTTTTTACTCATTGTTTTATAAGGCAAAATGTCATTAAATGGTATTGTAAATATTTGTGTGCAGCGATCAAATGGCAGCCGAAGCCAGTTATTCTTGTTGCTTTGCAGCTCGTAGGAACGTGCTGGTATTTTTCAAGCGCAATCGCTTGGTTTTCATTTGAGTTTTGAGCTTTTTAAACTAAAGCCTGGGTGCGGGCCGGTGTCATCAGCATAATTTACGTGCCGATGCCCGCCCAACCGAGAGTCACGTTTCCACCTCCCGCTCCTTATCACAAGTCGTTGAGCAGTGAACACATGTAGTAAATCGAAGAAAATTAAAGGGGCTACTACGGTTAAAATTCCTTCATTAGAATCAGATTAAAAATATAAACTTTATTATTGTATAAAAATAAATTTTTGATGGCATCTATTATGTTATCTTATTAGTACGAATTAAAATTAATTCCCATTTAATATTTATAGGTATGAGAACAAGCCCTATTTTAAATAGAAAACAGTGGTACTTCAAATAAGTGTATAAGCAAAACCTATAGTTTAGGCAAATAAATGTAAATTTATTTTTTTGAACATATAAGATTATGACTTTAGGAGAAGAAAGTAAAAGTAAAGAGCTAAAGAGCTAAAATTTTAATAAGAAAGTTCGACTGTAAGCATCCCATTAATTTGTGATGTACAAACAAATTAATATTAAGTTAAATATATTTTAATAATCTTGACAAAAGTACAATTTACTATCAATTAATTAAGGCTTTTCGACAGTAATTGGGTTCTTTTCTGAATCAAATACTGGAACTTTTTGGGTGACAGATGGTCCATCCATGGGGATTTCCCCTGTGCATGCAAATGAGCAGCGCTTATCTCGTTTAGCTGTTGATCATTGCTTATCAGCGGGGCCCTGAACGCCCCCAATAAAAACACGAAACACAAACGTAAATCTCACGCATACGGGCAGGCACACATTTCGAGTAATTCAATTATTTTGTGTATTATTTTCAATGTGCCACAAAAGCGACAATAAAATAACAAGCCAGCGGCAATACAGCGGACTTATCAACGTGTTGCTGCTGTTGTTGCAATGCTTGTTGCTGATGTTGTCGTCGATTTCGAACTGGCACTGACTGGCACTGGCACACAGCTACAGCAATTATTCTGTGTTCGCTTCAGTCGCCGCCCGTTGATTTTGATAGAGCCCGAGACTTCCGTTGGCCGAGGGAGGGGGCGGGGGTCTTACAAGGGGCGGAAAACCGCGAAGCCGGGGGCTGGAAAAGTCCAAGGAAAGTTTGGCGGAAATCGGCGTCTATTGCAAAAAAAAGGGCTGATATTATTTGTGTTGATAACTCAACTGCTTAAAAGATTTTTATATCTCACATAAACAAGCTCATTACAACGTTAATATAATTTATTTATGTAAATTACTTATAGTCTTTTTTTGGCTTTATTTAATTTATTTTAAAAACGGTATTGATGGGTTGAATTTAATTAAGTGGCGCAAAAACGAGGACTGGAAAAGGAAGTTAAAAGGCTAGAGGTGGTTTTTAATAGAATGATTAAGCCATAAACGTGCCTTTAATTCATTACCTCACGCTATAAAAAGTAGTACCTACAAGATAAATTTATTGTTAAATTGTTGTACAATGTACATACAACTGGTTACTAAACCTAACTAACAAATTATTTTCATTCTTCATTAGTCATCGAGCCTAAGTTGAATTAAATATAAACATTAGACAGCAACAAATTTTTGAAGTTTTTATCTTAATAAATTACAAATAAGTTAAAGAGAAAACATAAATATAAAAACAGCTACATTCTGAATTATCTATTAGGCACGCTAAATGAAAAATGTTTCTTCAATATAAATTCTGTTATTGTGTGGCTTCCAAACATTTAGAAGGGGCTTGTTAAACAAACACAAATTCAATGTTCAAAATGTATTTTAAATGCCGCGGTGGTGCAACAACAATCATTTAAAAAAGGTTGGCATCTCCAATAATCGATTTATTTATCGATGGCCAGCAGTGCTACAAAACCAGCATATCCCAACACTGCGCACAGTTTGACATGCACACAGTTTTGGAGTAACTCAAAATATTTTCGCTATGGTTTTTTTTTAATAATTTCGTGTGTGAAACGGTGATATTATTGATTTTTTATTGCATTTAATGCATCGGCCAGCTGGGACACATCGAAATCCGCCGGAGGACTCTACGGATTTCGCACACGGAGGCAGTGAAAAAGTTTTGTTTACCTTTTTTCGATACCCCAGAGTTCTGCGATTTCCGTGCCACTGTGTGCGTGTGCGAGTGGCCGTGGGTGTGTGTGGGTGTGAGCTGGTGTGCAAAAATGGAAATGCATTCTCAATAAAATAAAATAAATAAATGTGCCAATTCGCCAAGAAGTAGTGCATTCTAAAATTGGTTGCTAAAGCTGCGCACATGGAAAATGTGCTCGATATTTCCACAAGCGCTTCGTCTTCTTCTTCTAGTTCTATTTCTTCCACACTGAAACTCCAAAGTAAGTAATCCCCAACTCCCCTGCTTCCTGCTCCATATACGTAAAAACATAAATAGCCCCATATCTCCCGATTTCCGAGCTGATAACCATGCTCTCTTCGATTACGGATTCCCCGTTTCCCTCGCATATTGGTTTTCCAATTAGTTTTTGTTTTGTTGTGTTTCGCTTTGCGTTGCGTTTTGTTTTCACGTTGTTGGGGATTCCTTTGAGCCATTAACCCACTAGTGGCAGTAGTCAAGTATTACGATTTTTCCAGTATCGCTTAAATACCAATATTTTTTCATCATTTTGCGGCTTTACAATGGTTAAAAAAGATAGGAACATTGGTTCGAAAATTCCTATAGACACAATCAGCTGTTATCTTAATTTTATCATGATATGGCAACTCCATCTATTAAAATCGTCTTGCCGCGCTGGATTTTCTTGTTTAAAATAATTATTCTTCATTATCAGATTTTTTTTTTTTGAACATGTTAATTCATCAAATAAACTAATTCTTTTATAGTTTCCAAATTCAATAAAATTAAAATTAATCATTTAATAGATTCAATTCAATGTCATTATTAAAAAAGCTAATTAACTTCTAACGGTCTGATAAACTAAAAAATAAAAACAAATGAATCAGAATCAGGCGAGCCAGATCAAATGACCCAACCATAAATTGATAAACCATATCAAAAGTTATTTACTACAGTTGATATGTACTCGCCATTATAAGTGCTTGAAAATTATGAAATTTACTCATCTTTGATTTGTCCTCTTTCTTAACCCTTTGGCGGCAATCTATGTGTAGAATCTATTGACATATTTATCGAACTCCTTCCCCTGCTGGCATATCTAACGCTCTTTTGATTTATGCTTCTAATAAAAATTCAATAGACTTGCAATTTGTCCAGCTACCCAGAAACTTTTGAAGCCCCTTAGCCCCCTCTGTCCAACAAATAGTGTAGTGTACGTGGAACAGCACAGTGGGGCAAAATACGAGAATAATTCTGACCAAACGTGTCTCCCAAAATATGTGAACTTAAAAAATGATTCAGCTTTCAAAACTTTACGTTCTGAAATGTTTACGAACATTAGATTTAGATAGATATTTATTTTAAATATTATAAAATATATAATGAGTTACTGGTTAAAAAATGTGTTTAAAAAAAAATAAATCATTGAACACTTCAGTTTAAAGAAAACAAAATTTTGATCTGCTTTCCAAATTGAAAACAGTTAAATTAAAGATTTGCAACAATATTAGATATAAACTTCTTTAAGTAAATTTTCTTAAAACAAAATATATGTATAATTTTGTGTAGTATCAAAGCCTTACAATTTTAATTGGATCCTGGTTGAAATATGATATGATCCACTGTGCATTGGCCGTTGCACATCAAAAGCCGCGACGAACGCAAAAATATGCGAAGCTTCAGCCAAGAGTGTTTTATGTGTTACGGGGCTCCCTGATCCCCGAATCCCCATGTCCCCGGATCTCTGGGTTGTTGTGGCTGCTCCGCCATACATTACAATGAAGTATGTGCGCCCGAATGGATGGCCAGCCAACTGACATAGCCCCACCTATTCTATTCCGATCCTGGTCCGATTCAGGCGGTTTATTTTGCCTGGCGGCAGGCGACCTTTTCGCACACAGACACTCGAAAATAGGCGAAAGGGGGCGCAGACACTTGTCCACTTGGGGTCAGATGGTCGCATGTGGCGCTTGCCGCTGCCCGCTTTTCCGCTTTTCCCCCAAAAGCAGCTAGCTGAAGGCGGCGTCAACGGCTAATTATGACCCGCACGTTTTTGCGAAAAACAAACACACATGGTTTTGGGGGTGTGGAAAACCAGGGATGGGTGGAAAACTCAGGGGAGGGAGGAAAAGCAGGGGAGCCGGACAAGTGTTTAGGCTACATTTTGAAATGTTTCCGGCGCGCACTTTACGTTCCGTGTCGCCTTCAGCCTTGAGAGTCTATATTTGGCAACGCATGCAGGGCAGAGACCCTCTCCCCCTCAGCCCCTGAATTTGAGACCCTCTTTCCAAACCAACCCCCATTACTTTCTCCTCCTTTCTTGGCTGGGAACTCGCTGTTTGTTTGTTGCACTTTTATTGCGTTTTGTGCCGGGGTTCCTCGGCTAAGTAGTCCTTCGTCCCTGCCATAAACATGTCGTCTTTCGCTTGATTTAGCGTTTGGATGCCCACCGTCCTCCCCAATTGTTGGCCAACAAAATAGAGTGTCCGAGCCACTGACCGCTCTAGGCATACGCCGCGTATACGTAATGCTCGAAGCAGTGCTTTTTTTTGGGGGGCCCTGGGAAAGTGCAACAATGGAACCACGCCTCCTGCCCTGTCACATGCGCTTCTAATGCAAAGCTTTCGGCACTCGATCGAGATGGAGTCATAAATCTTGTGCCGCTCATGAAGTTTCCATTGAATCTGCATACAATAGGGCTATCGGTTTTTTGGGGCCACAGTAAATTGCTCAATTCAAGAATGTGGTCTAGAAACTGAGAACAAAACGTTTCAAAAGTCACTTAAATCAAACATGGGGTGTCACGATTTTAGATCAGATTTTTTAGGTAACGGACATTTTTTAACGATTTATATTACCTATTGATGATTTTGATGACTTATTTTGCTTACTATAGTAGATTCAATTTCCATTGCTTGTTATCTTGTTTTAATATTTACTGATTTATTTTTTACATTTTTCTTGTCCATTAGGCCAAATAAATTCCAAAAATGTCCTAATCCGATCGCAGAGCAGCGGCAAGCTAAGCAGCAATGAAGCAAAATCAGCAAAGGCAACAGCAGCAACCAGTACAACGACGACTCTGCGAGCGGCCAAGCTCAAGATCGGGGCCATGCAACAGCAGAAGCAGCAACAGCAACAGCAACACCAGCAGCAGCAGCAACATCAGTCAACGAACAGCAGCAACATTATCCTGCTGCGCGGCACGCGCAACGAGAATGGCCAGATTATCATACAGAACAAGCAGGACATACTTAGCCTGCTCAGCGAACAGCAGCAGCAGCAGGAGAAGGGCCACTCGTCCACGGCCATCACGCTCAACCAACTGCCCACAGCCACAACGGTGGCTAGAAAGACCATTGTGCAGAGCTCGAGTGGCAGCAGCAGCAACAGCAGCAGCAGTAGCAACTCCACCATTTCCATTGTGGCCAGCGGCAACAACAAGGAGGCCAGCAGCAACACGATCCTCCTACAAACGCCCATCAATGCCAGTCAGTTGGAGAGCGTTTTAAAGGCCCAAGAGCGTTCCAAGCAGGCGAATGCCACGCAAACAAAGCTGGTGGAGCGGCCCTTTATGCTGAAACATGTAAGACTATTTCTTCTAATTGGCTAATATTATTTATTGACTTTGTAAAATACTTTTTACAGGCCTCTCGCAGCCTCAGTTCCGAGAGCAACTGTGACAGCAAGTCCCCCTTTGTGCTGCAAACGCTGAAGCGTCTGGAAAAGTCCCAATCCATACTGGTTATACGCAACTCTTCGGCCACTTCCTCTGCAACTAACACTTCCATGGCCACTTCGCCGCCAAATGGCAATAGCCTTGCCACCTCAAGTATTCTAAGTGTGACACGCACCACGAAGGCGGCCAAGGGCGTGGCAGGAGCGCTGCACAAGCTCAAGGC
The DNA here is from genome assembly GCA_018153365.1 of Drosophila fuyamai. Classification (NCBI taxonomy): domain Eukaryota; kingdom Metazoa; phylum Arthropoda; class Insecta; order Diptera; family Drosophilidae; genus Drosophila; species Drosophila fuyamai. The sequence goes on from JAECXW010000758.1 coordinate 6,659,079, forward strand.
GGCGGCAACAACAACAGCCACGAACGGAGGAGCAACATCGGCAACATCATCGACGGCCACCACCATACTGAGGCTGGGGAAAAGCGCCACCACATTGGCCATTAATGGAGGCAGCAAGCTAGAGGCCACAACAACCACAACAGCAACGACAGCAGCACCAGCGACAACGACAACATCAAATAAATTGTCCAACGCGGTGACAACCGAGCAGCAGCAGCAACAATCGACAACAACGCAAACGAATGTGCCACTTGGGAACGGTAAGTCTCCAGGATTTGGTATCACCGAATTTCAAATGCGGCGCATAAATTGCTAGCGGGGTTTTCAGCAGGTGTTGCTGCTGCAGGTGCATTTGCATCGGGACCGAAAAACAAAGCCTGACGCAGTCTCCTCGGCGGAAGATTCGCCAGCCTTTGTATCCCATCTTTGTTGCCTATTTTGGGGTCAGTTTTTTGGATTGCCTTCTATTTCTGTTTAGTTTCGAAAATTTTGCTGATTTCCCAGGAATTCGGCGAACGTGGCTTGCCTAACAATTATTCAATTAAATCGAGAAGCGTCTTGACCACCCCCTCGGGGGTTCAGCTGCACTCAGCTGTGAATGCCATTGATTTTCACACCCGAATCAGTCTGCTGCTCCCTGGTGTCCGGTGTTTTGCTCTTGGCCAGGGCTAAATAAATACAAAACAACGAGGGGTGTGTGCTTGTGTGCCGTCTTCATTAGCGCTGTGTGTGCTGAGTAACAAGTTACAAGTTATCAGAAAGTTTCCTTGAGCTTCGGCAAGTGGCGACCGGCTCAATGATTTCCTAAGGAACACAAAAAATTGAAAACAAATCAATTCGTTTGGGCGTAAAGTGCTCAAGACTTTCAATGATTCCAATTGAAGCCAATTCAAAGTTGCAACTTAACTTAAGAATTATTTTCTTGCTTTTGGAATTTCAGTAAGTTCTTTTAGACAAATTTATTTTATTAACTTTTGATGTTTTTTAAGATAATTGTGTTACATTTATTAGTTGAATTATCTACCGTCTATGTGTGTCTATACAGTTTTAATTTAAGTCTTTAAATAATATACCACGTAAAATATATTGAAATACTTTGAAAGGGTTCTCCTTCACTAAGAATTATCCCTAGAGACCTTGAATGTGTATTTTTCAACACTAAACCCCGTTCGATTAGCAATAGTTTCAGCCTTTTCAACTATTTCATGTCCCTGCCCACGCATTTTGGCAAAGCTTAATAAAATGTTCGAGCAATTCCTCTGAGATCCAAGTGCAGATTAGCCAAGTTGACAACTCGAAAACGATTGGCGAGCAACGCCCTGGGAAATGGGCAATGTGCTGAGGTCCACAGAAAAAGTGGCGTTTTGAGAAATTCGTGGGGGAGCTGGTGATGATTATTGCACTCGATACATGAGTGTCGTCTTGGCCTCTTGGCTGGCGATTCTGCTGACAGGCCAAAACGATGGGAGAAGAGTCTAAGTGATTTTTAAGCCAGATTCGAGTTATGGCCAAAGGCAACATCTCGTTTTGTGGGGGTGTTGAGCTGTTGAGTTCTCGACATATTGGAAAGCTCAAGTATTGCTGATGTTTCAATTGCCGACCATGCCACACCATGTGTACACATGTGTGTTGAATGCAGACATTTGGAAGATCTCTATCTGATTTGCAGTTAAACAAATGCAAAAGCAAAGAGGCCAAAAAATCAGCAAACAGACGACTTTGCCCGCTTGCATTTTATTGATAAAACTTTTGCCAGCTCTGAATTTAAAATATTTTAATTTAGTTTGGCTTTAGTTTTTCGGTACCCGTTGTTGTTTTTCCTGTTATCCTATCATATTCGCCCATGGCCATTAGCTAAAAGGCGGCCAACCTTTAGGAAAATAAAAAAGAAAACTGAAATAAAGCCACGAAATTTGCCTTTCGGTGGGGTCTTCTATCACTTTTTTTTCGCCCCAAAAGGCAAGCAAATTAAACAAATTACCCCCACACACATGTGGATCCAAGAGATACTTTTGCATGCAAGTTCCGTCACAAAAAAAAATCTAAAAAAAATCACAAAAAGCGTTACAATTCGTATTTCACTTTTTGTGCATTTTTCTTCAAAAATCCTTTTGGCCGAGCCTTGTGTGCTTCATTATCATTATTTGAGTCCGTTCCTCTGTCTCTCTCCTTGAGCACATAATTGCCAAGAGAAATAAAAAAGTTGGCGCTTTGTTTTGCACAAAACTTTTGCATTTCCGTTGTTATGAAACTTGAGCGCGTCCAAAAAAAAAAAAGAAAAGATAAAATAGTGAGTGCCAGAAGTGAGTGAAAAAAAGTGGCTGAAAACGAAAGAAAAGGGCCGACAACAATCTTTTCGTGTGAGTTAAATTGCAAAATATGATGGCCGGCGCCTGGCACCACTTCACACAGGGCCAGAAAGAGAGAGGGCGAAAAGGTGGGAGCGAGAAAGGTGGCATCCTGTAGGTGGCTAATTAGATAACACTGGGCCTAATTTGACGCTGCCACGCCCACAGTCCGCCCTTGCTTTTCACTTGTTTTTCATTTGCAGACACACACACACACACACACACACACACACAAAGGACACCTCGTTTGATTATTGTGTCAAAGTCCTGGTTTTTGTTTTCTTTGGTCTTTTACCCACTTTCAGTCCGTGTTTGCCATGCCCTGATTTGCTTTGGCCATTTGTGCCGCATTTCATTTTAGAACTCTAATCACACATTATTTTCCCGAATTCATTTTTTCTATTTCCGACTGTTCATTCAAGCGAGTTTATATTCAGCGTAGTGACGTCAATACTTCTGTATTTTATTGCTAATTTTTGAAAGTGAACATTTTTGTGATATTACATGGTATTCTGAACATCAATATAAAAATTAACTCAGATCGAGCCCGAAAATTATAATAAATAAATTATAAGAAATTATAATATAATGAATAGGTTAACATAAACAGTTATTTTAGACTGATTCCAAAGACAAACTTTAACATTCCAAATTTAATTTAAATTTATTTTGTTGAAAATATTTTGGATTCATTAGTTGTCTTTATAATTGGAATACTCCAACGTAGTTTTAACTGCCAATAATAGTTTCTGGCGGTTCAAAAAACTCGTATGAACAGCATACTCGCCCGTCTCGATGGGAAAACGGTTGCGAAATTGATTTATATCAAATTCAAAATTCTCGAGTTTCATGTTGTCATTTGCCTGTAATTTATATAATTAATAATTGTGGTAAATGGTATTTAATACTCACCTTAAAGGGACAGGTATAATTTTTGGCAAGATGTGGTTTTACGTAGCTATAAAAAATATTAATGATCAGGTTTTTGCGATTGCTAAGAAAGTCGCACGCGTCCGTAGAAATGTTGTACAAGAAGGGCCGCCAGCCATTTGCTCTTTTAAAAAATTCTAAGCGAGCCTGTGCGTATTTATTTAATAATTATTCCGAAGATTGTGGAAATTCATAACTCACGGTTAATTGGTTTATTTCTTTCTTAAACTTGTAATCAATATTGACCGAGTTTCTGTACCGGTTGATTATCTTAAGTTTGCATTGCAAAATTTCTCCAGTCTCTTCGTCGGGTGCACTACATTCTAGGGTCTTCCACTTGGCCCCCACTTCCAAAGAATTCAATACAAGCAGAGTGATTAGCACACCCAACATTGTTTTTTGGCAGTTTACAAATAACTGATTTAGTTCAATATGGAGCTGGACAAAGCTAGTTGGCTTAAATTATTTAAATGTGTGTAAAAATAAACTATTTATGAACTATGCAATTATGTTGTCAACTGGCCTAGAAATAGAAATCAATAGATACAAATGATCACGGTAATAGTCTAACTTATTTGAAAGTTCATTTCATAATTACCACATTTGTTATGGTTACAAATTCGGTATATTACTTGTAGTGTACATATTTTTTTGGTATAATTGTTATAATATTCCAAAGCAGATATAAGTGTGGGCGTAACGTAAGTATAAGTCTTGCAAATTCTCTGCGATAAAGCAATTTACTTCCATTTTACCTGAGTATTAATATGTTCATAATTTCTGTCATAATTTGAATATCTCTTTGCCTGCACTTTCAAAGAATTTAAAATCAACAGGGTGCAATCAAGACCTGTATTAATAGAGTATTTAAAAATATAAGATTGGAATATTTATAAATAAATTAAATATTTATAATAATTATATTATGCACTTTTATTAATGTAAATATAATTTGCATTTGAACTGTCTAGCATTTTTTCATGGTCGTTCGAAAATCATTAATAACCAATTTCAATTCAATAATTATTTTCTCTGGTGTGCACCGAATTATTAAACCGACACGGTTAGTGATTCTTATAAAATTTCAATATTTTAATTCTACCGGTAACTATAGTATTCAGAAGATCCAATTATAGTCCAAATGTCTTACCCCTGGACAATAAAACTGAACTGTTTTTATAGGGAACCAAACTGCGAACTTTTTAAGATCACACTCGAGGTACTTAAATTAAAAAATTATATTTCTGAAAAATAAAAAAAAATATTAGTACTGCTACCATGACTTCTAGGTGGCGAACTGGACAATAACCTTATTAGTGTTATAATATTCACTTCTGCCTAAAATATATTTATACCCTTGCAGAGCGTATTATAATTTTAGTCAAAAGTATGCAACGCAGTGAAGGAGACATCTCCGACCTTATAAAGAATATATATTCTTGATCAGCATCAGCAAGAGAGCCGATCTAGCCATGTTGGGATTTGGTTTTATTTAAATATTGTTGAATTACAGTTTTAGTTGAATTAAAATCTGACAACAATATCATGTAGTTGCCATAGAAACAATGCAAAATGCACCGAAATCTCGACATACATATGTAGCTTCATTGTTTTTAGTAATATAGGCATAGAAATCAAAATGCAGTCGATTTGTAATAACTGCAAGGGTATATAAACTTCGGCTTGCCGAAGTTAGCTTCCTTTCTTGTTTTTTTTATGAATTTGTATTAAATAAATCCCATGTATTGTTGTTTATTATTGAATACATTCAATAGGGATGGAATTGTAATTTCCGTATTGCTTTCTGTAATTAGAATACACCGAAGTGAGGTAATTGAGCTGCAAAAATCGTGTAGCATTTATTACAGTCGTTAAAAAACAATTGACAGTTGGCTTTAAAACGATTACCAAAAATTTTATTAATTTCCATTTAAATACCCTTATTCCCAATAAAACTACATATAAGTACGGGTGCTTTTTCTATAGAAACGCCATTTTGATGTAGGAACTCGACCTTTTAGCGCTCTCGGTAATTGTGGTATTCAAGAGATCCATTTAAAGTCAATGTGACTTTCCTCTGTACGATAAAACTTAACTGCAAAGCGTATTCGCCCGTTTCTATGGGGAAACGAACTCGAAACTTTTCAATATCAAACTCCAGGTCAGTACATTTTATTAAATGATTTTTCTGAAAAATTGAAGAGTTTGGTAAAACTACTTTTTGCGAGTTGAGATATACTTACCTTAAAAGGACACGTGTAATTGGTTATTGGAATATAAGGTTTGAGATATTCGTAGCCAAGGCTCACGATCAGATTGTTTCGTTTAGATAGAAAATCACACAAGTTAAATGAAATATTGTAGAGAAAAGGCCGCCAACCATTGGCACGTTTGAATAACTCCAAACGCATCTGAATATGGCAGAATTTGAAGATAGAAACCAAGCAAATGGAAAGAGATTAGACTCTCAACTTACATGCACATTATTGACAGTCTTCATCTGTCTGAATTGAATACTGATCGAGTTTCTGTATCGGTTGATAGCCTTGATTCTGCACAGTAAAATTTTGCCCAAAGATTCATCATAGTTTGCACAGTGGAGACTCTTGAACTTGGTTTCCACCTGCAAAGATGATAGAAGGACTAGGGCAAAGACCAGTACTGCTAACATGACTCCTGGGTGTCGAAACTGGACTGAGTTGTTACGAAAATCGAGAGGTGATTATAACATATTGTTAAATCATCATATTGTCAGCGGATTCACTTAAATGAACCTTATAATTATACTGTTAAACTGTTTGTAGAGTAAGCCATTAAATTTTAAAAATTACAAATTAAAAAATATATATAATTTTTTCAAAATTATATAATTTTGTCTTATCATATATCTACGAATTGGGATTTAAAATATTCTTGTTCCTTTGTTGTGTTATATTTTAAAAATGTCCGGGATAATCTTTTCGCCCTTGTTTAACAAGTCAAATCTAGACTAAATTATTGAACAACTTGATTAATTATTCTAGACGGCGGAATCTTAGAATGACCATCTTGGTCTTTTGCTTCTGTCTGCTTCTTTTAAATAAAATTATTTCTGGCACCCTAACAACATTATTTCGCAATCTACTAATATTATAAAAAACATCCTTTATTGAAGTGGATGTTGTCTGTTTGAGGCTAGTAAATAGTGATCAAGTGTTTAATTTTTCCGCCCAACGTTTCGATAGCTGTTGCCAATAATAACTAATGTATATATTCAAAGAAATGGAATGAATTATTATTAATTTAAATGTCTAGTTAACTAAACCTAACTAATGGTTAAAGGGTCAATGTTATATGTGGATAAAAAATATTTGCAAAGCATTTTACAGCTGACCTAATTTCATAAAGGCTTTCATTTTTGTGTAAGGTAATATTCAAATTCCTCCAAATAATATTTCCATCAATAACCCAAATATTTGCCTAATATTAATTTCTCTCTAAAATATATATTTATAATAAATATATATTAAATAAATCCCATGGATTGTGGCGTGTATTGCAGGTGCGTCCGTGTCCATGTTGCATAGTTGCGCTTCGGGCTTGATTAAAAATTCCAGCGCCAACTTGACTGCCCACCGGAAGGTGTGCAAAGGTTTTCCAGGCACGTGCAAATGCCTCACCTTCCCCTCCATCGTTTTGTTCTTTTTTGCTTCCTGGATTTTGTTATTGTTTTGGTTTCGCTGGGTTTTTTGGGGTAGGACCAAATGGAGCCGACGACGAGCCTCTCCGGTTTTAGGTGGGCGATGGTCGGCGGCAGGGGGTTAATCTATTGCGCAGGTCTCTAACGGTCGGGGAACAACCCCTAAATATTGTTGTGCAATAGAAATGTGTAGGTGCTTTTGTGGACCAACCCACACAGTTCTTTTCGCATTCCAGGGAAATTAGGCTAATGCCAATTGTTTATGGCCAGCTAGTTTATTTACAGGATGGGAACAAAGGTATTTTAGATATAATAAACATTGCAACCTTTTGGTTTAACTTATTATAGATTGCTTTTAGAGTAAGTTTGAGTTTTTAAGGCACATTTCGGCCTGGAGACATACAGCTTACCTCCCACCCATTCGGTATTTTGAAGACCTAACCCCCTGTACCACCCCCTACTATATCCATCATCTCGCTGGCCCTCTCGCTCGCTCCTGCTTAGGTTTAAAGCTGCTGGCAACCGACGAATCCGGGGCCAAATGCAATAACTCGGCCCGAACAACAAGACTCGGATCCTGTCGGCCAGCCGAATGTCCTTGCCTTCCGCTGGCAGTTGCCAGCTTTCAGCATTCCGCTTTCAGTTTTCAGTTTTCAGACCTTGGCCAAGCGTGTCGGACGTGGCTTTCTCTTGGCCCTGCGAAAAAGACTAGCTCCGTTACGTACCGCTCTACGTATATCGTCGTCGCCATGCTTACGTGAAGATGGCTCTTCCAATATTTGACCGTGCATCGACATTAAATGTCCACAGACTGGTTAATCTGGCAATAAGGTTTACACAAACATGATTTAATCGGGAGTACTTCGCTCGCGGAATCTTCCAATTTGCCTCAATTTGTTTATGTAATTTGTTTACACTTTACTCAAGCCCCTTCAACTCTGTTTGTTGTTTGCTTTCCGTTCTTGTTGTTGTTTCTGTCGATGTTGTGTGGTCAATTTAAATTGGTGTACTCAAGATTGCAACGATCTCTGGACTCTATATGTATATCCCCAATATATGTGTTTTACTATATGTGTACTATGTGTTTATTTATTGTAGTGATTTATTGGTTGATTGATGTTGTTAATTGGTGTTTTAGTGTAAACATTTCTATTTGTATGACATATATTTTAAGGAAGAGTACGATAAGAATTGTTTTTGATTTTCCACCGGCCTTTGTGATTCACGAAATTCTTAGACATTGTTTAGGACACGAGACTAGAGCTTATCTGGGTCTAGTTTTCAGTTGGCAGCTGTCACTTGATAAGTCGGATAAATATATATATATTTATTTTTTAACTGGCAAAACTCACCCGCCGTTTTGGGCAATTCGTTTGCGTTTGAACTCTGGTTCAAGGTTTAGATTCTCGGGAAGGGTAGATGCACACAACTGTAATAGTTAAATTTAAGTTACATATATAAATATTTAATAATTTGCATAGTTAGTTGGGTTGTCCAGGAAATATGTGAAATTTCAGTGCCGCTCGCTTTCGAGATTTGTGTTGACACACGACTCGAGATGAACAGAAGGAGATGTCAAGATAGGCGGCAGACCTTATCAACATCACGGAGTGACATTATCAACCCGAACTAAGCCTAAAATCTACTCCCCCTACTAATTTATGGCTGAGAAAAAAATAATACAACTTACAAATTTAACGAACAAAATTGTAGGAAATAATCCGCTCCGGTCGGTCCATTTAGTCAACTCAAGTATCCCCAGGCGATCAGACGCTCAAGGCGGACTACAAAAACGCAGAACTATATCGGTGTTATAGAGTGTTTATAGAGTGAACAGTGATCGGTGAACAGTTAACAGTTAATAGAAAGTTCGAGCTATGGCGGGCTACAGATCGCTGCCCTTGGCGCCGGTGGCTGCTACGGCGGCGGTGCAACCCACAATGGGCGGCGTACCACCCACGATGGCCGCCTACGCCCACCACCAGTCGATGACGGCCATGTCGAACAACGGTATTATCTATCAGTCGGCGGTGCACGCCTCCATTCACAGCCTCAATACGGTCCAGAGCCAGCACCGATCCTCAACCACCCATCACATTCTAGCCACGGCGACAGCGACGGCAACTGCAACGGCGGCGGCGGCGGCTGCAACAGCAACCGCTGCAGCGGCGGCAGCAGCAGCAGTTGTTGCACTACCGACGGCATCAGCAACGGCAGCAGCACCGCAGCAACATGCTGGCTACGGACAGCAACAGCAGCAGCTTCACCAGCAGCAGCAACAACAGCAGCAACACCTCGCCCAGCAAAGCCATCAGCAACACCAGCAGCACCAGCAACAGCAACTGATGTCCCATCAGCAACATGCTGTGGCACAGCAGCAACATCACCACCTGCAGCAGCAACAGCAACTTCAGCAGCAGCAACAGCACCACCACCATCATCACCACCATCACCACCAGCAGTTGTCGCTGCACCAGAACCACCTGTACTTCAGCGGTGCGAGTTTGGGTCACCACCACCACCATCGGCAGATCTTCAGCCATTTGCAGAGCGCCCTCATGCCGCTCAGTGTCAGTAAGTATGCCCTCTCAAGACCCCCTGAAGGGGGCGTGGCAGGTCAATTTCAAAAGTGAGGGATGGCAAAAATCAGGTTGGACTAAGTCTATAACTTTGGTGACTAATTAAGTTGGTACAGTTGAACGAAAACAAAGATCGTTTGAGAGGAAAATTGAAATCTAAAAAGTGATTTAGGTTTGATGTTTTAAATAAAATATTTCCTGTCTTATTTAAGAGGGACTACAATTTTGTTTAAATTAAATACTTTTTGATGATTATATTTTAAAGACTATAGGTTCGCTATTAAGAAGTTAATACTAAAACACAAACTTAAGCACTTGGCTATCTCCAAAATATGAATGCTAACGTTCATATCATACCTTTTTAACTTTTACAATTATTGAATGTTTACTAAAGTAAACTTTCACATCCTACGTACTAAACTAATAACTAATTAAACGATTTAAAGAAGATTAAATGGGTTTTAAAGATTCCTCATTACCAACTTACTATAGTCTATTATCTTCTATGTTATTGGTGTCGCATGTTCTATCTTTTACCGAGTGTTTTTACTATCGATGTTGTGCCTATTTATATCGTTATATCTCAATGTGCGTGTGTTTCTGTTAGATATATACATTTGCTAAAATGACCATTATGAAAATGTAGTAAATTCATATTTTAAATGTCATTTCCCTGTGTTCCCGTGTGTTGTAGAAAACTTACAAAAACTAAGGCTCTTTTTTGAGTTTGGTAAGCGTTTCAAAAGAAGCATCTACTTTTGGATACCATATTGTTGTTATTTTATAATCGAAGTGTTTAATTGTGTATACTTATACTTATTTTAAACACTCTTTTTCACAAGAATGCAGAAATCATTTAAGCTGACACTATATTTACTAAACTTTTAACAAATCGCAGAGAACTCAAGTTTAAACTGTGTTTTCACCGCGATTTCGATTTTCGCTTTAGTTGTACACCCCTTTCTTTATAAAACACACACTTGGGGACCGAGAACATGGATTTTAGCATTTTCTGAACATTTCATTAAATTTTATGTCATATCTTCCTGGGCAATAATTCGCACGCCATTCCAGAGACGCGTGCACGGGTGGCTCGCGCATATGTTGACAGTCGTTTATTGTTTGCAAAGGACACCAAACACACACACACACACACACACTGAGACACACAAGGATATGTGTACGTATACGCCGTAACCAGTTACAGTTACCTATAACGAGGCTCGCACGCCTAAAACCTAAACTACAGACAATTGAAACAAAAGGCCACCGAAAGGAGGCCCAAAGGAAAGGCTTTCTCCTTTCCATTTCCTTCTATCTCCCTCTCTCTCGCTCTCTTTTATTGTGCGTGTGTGAGTGTGTGTAGGCAACAATGCAAAATATGCCCAACATTCGGCGGCTTTTTTCCATTCATTCTTACGTTTGTACCCTCAGCTTTTGTGCTGGCTTAGTTTTTTGTCACCTCACCTGACCCTTCTTCTTGTCTTTTGTTGCACATTGTGAAATATGTCAGCAATTGTTGCAACTTTCGTTGTTGTTTTTATTGTTCCAGCCGTGTGGCCATTGTCACATTAGATTTTGTTGCTGCCCGGCGGCCGCTTAACTTTATTATTTTAACTTAACGGCGTTTTAAGTGTTTTTTATGTGTGTGAGATGGCGGAACAATGGCTCCTTTGAGGGCCAAAGTGTGGGTGTGGCTACACTCGGTTGCAAGTAAACATTTCACACACACCCACCCACCCACACACGCACACAGTTACACTTCGTTTATGAGTAGCTTCATTATGCGCTTCATTTTTTGTAGCACACTTTTTGGGGTTGTGAAAAACCAACAAGTGCGGAGGTTGTTTTGCGTGCGAGTGTGGGTGTGGGGCTATTGTTTTGTCCCAGTCAATTGGATTGTTTTTGTGACACCCAGGAGTTCGTTGTCTTCCTTGAGAACTTAACATCTTTAATAGCGTAACGCTCACTTAGCAGAATAATTGAGTTAAATTTGTTATCTACTTATCTCTTTCTCTGGAAAATATTTAGTAAAACGTTTATTATGCAAATTTAACTGGGACTGAAAAGTATTAAAAAGGGGTGACTGGCACGATTAATTTTAGTGATTTAAACATTTTTTTCCTCTTGAAAAGGTAACTAAACTGAAGAAAGCCATTAGAAAAATAACAGGAATCAAAACCTCTTGAAAATAAGTCATGGCTGGACTTTAATAATTTGAGATAACCAAAGTTCAGGCATTTTGTATCTAATATATATGCATAAGGCCAGGGGAGTGTGAAAAAGTCATAAAAAAGTAAAAGAACTGGAAGAGTTGGTGGAGCAAACTCGCAAGTTGACAAAATTTTTAATAAGCCACTTTGCTGTCCGCCTTTTGCATGCCAAAAAAGGCGACCAAAGAAATCCAGAAGTTGGCAGCTGTCAGGACACACATACCTATATATGTGTGTATGTACATGTATATGTGGGGAGGACACTTTTGATGGTGTGTGCCGGCCATCCCGGGGCGCAATAAAAAATTCAAAACCCTCGCTCACATTCGGATTTGGTCAGAAGATCACGTACCCAATAAATATTACTCAAGCTTCGAATGCTTGCACACAGTTGGCTACACTTGTTATCCTTTCGGCCAAGACCTAATGTCCTGCCTTTATAGGTTTCCCCTTTAATTTCGCTGCCAGCTGGTGGGCGTTGGGGCCTTTGCTCATTTTTTGTGTTTGATGTGCGCCTATTAATTTCGAGTTTGTTCCTTTTCAGCGGCAGCAATTCAATTAGTTGTCCTTCGTTCAGGTCCTTCTTCTGATCCGTCACGTAATATATTTGCTCATATTACTAAAAGCCACATAAATCGTGCCAAGGGCTTTGGATGAGCGCTTCTATTTCCCATTTTTCCTCCAGAAGTTTCAAGGAGACTCGAAAGGACTTTAAATTGCAGCAAATATATGGGTGCATGTGAGTCCTGTTTTTAGCCTGATCGATGGCCAAATGTTGACAAAATGCAGCCAGGTTGGGGCTGCACCTCTTTGGTCTTGTTTACAAGTGTCCTTCGTCCAGGGCCGAAAAGTCAAAAAGTGTTTGCCAACGCCGAAATTCCAAGCAATTAAATCACTTTGATGCTAATTTGGATTAATATGTTGTTGCTGCTTCCGGTCTTGTGCCTATCGAATGGCAATTTGTTGCCTTTTCCAGGTGGAATCCCCACCTCTGTGTGCTTTCGATTAGAGGCCAAATAGATTTATTGAACAATGCATCCAACGTTGTTGCATGATGCTGCCTGCCTGCCGACCTGCCTGCCGACCTCTGTGCGTTCGTCCTGTTCGTCCTGCGTTATTTATTTGGCTTATCGCTCCAAAGGGTTTGGCCTCCGGTCGAGAGGATGCGTTGCCGAAAATTGTGCTACATTCGGTCGTTTGTTTTTGGTTAGACAAACAGTTTTTGTCCCCCACACTCGCTGTCTCTATTTGGCTTACAAACCATATTAATTTTGTTAGATAAATATTAGTTTTCAGCTGATCCGACAGTGGGGGTTCAACTGTGTCTCGATTTTATGTATTTTTAATGAACCATTGCCCGGCATTACCGGAGGCCATGTGTTTTTGGTGTCCGGTTAGTCAGTTAGTCGGTGCCAATTTCATGGCACTTTAAATGTTTAATTTACAATTTATGTAAAAACAAAATACCGAAAATATCCACATAGAAATAACATTTTTTTTGTTCAGCCTGAGAAACGTATGTGTATCATGATAAATACCCGGCATTAAAATAAATTACAGCTTTCGGTGTTCCCCCAGCACCTCTTTCTCCCTATGAATTTAAATAGAAAAAATATTTTTAATATACTCACCGAAAGAGAACAAACCGAAAAAGGAGGAAATCGTGGAAACTTATACAAACGTTGCATGCGAGCGAGGCGAAAAAATGTGGAATGAATCCGGAAAAAATATATGATATGAAGAGCCCCAATATTAATATAATTTGCAGGCAGCTTAACTGAGTGTCTCCCCTTTATCCTTTGGCCCTCCTGTCAGCAAATCAGACACATAAGGGAGGCAACCTTTTAGTTTACCTCAGCCAAAGTGCATTAAATTCATTCTTTTCGCGGTTTATGCCAAGGTACTTAAGTCGAGTAGGGGAATACACGGCTCCTTGAAAGTAACAAATTGGCTTAAGAAAAGAGGTGAACACGACGGTGAGAATTCTCTTAGTATTATTTAAATGAAAAGGGTATTTAAGTATTTCATATTTAAGAAATAATTATAATTTCTATAACATTTTCTTAATGAATCCAAATTTCTATTGGAGTAAAAAACTTATAATTTCATAAGCCTTTAAAATTCATATAATATCCATACAAAGGGCACTAACACGAGAGTGCTCTTAGTATTATTTAAATGAAAAGGCTCTTTAAGTATTTAATATTTAATTATTATTATTGCAAAATACTGCTATAATTTCTATAACATTTTCTTACTGAATCCCAATTTCTATTGGAATAAAAATCTCATAATTTCATAAGCCTTTAAAATTCATATAATATCCATACAAAGGGCACTAAAACTTAGACGTAACGAGCAAAGGAAAAGTAATGAAATCCGCACGTAATTGCATTGCCCGTAGACACAAAAGACGATGACAATGTGAGCTAAACCCCTCCGATTTATCCACCCTGTAAAGACCCTCTGACCCAACCATAACTTGTAAATAATTTATAACATTTTTGCAAACTTTTGTTTGGCTTTAGCTTTGTTTTGTCGTATTTTCTGTTTAGATTTCATTCATTAATAGGACTTTTATGACTTTCAGACTTCCCCGTTTTGCCCCCATTTGTTGCATTTTTATGTTAATCGCTGTTGTGCTCAGTTCTGTTTTGTATTTCCACCGCTTCCTATGGCTTTTGCAAATATTCCTCATTTGAGGTGAAATTGCATTCTGCTGCTGCTTTTGGGCTAATTATTGTTTGGCCCCGTCGCGCCTGACATGCATATTTGCTGTTATGTGTCTTTTAATTGCTGTTCTTGCCGCTCGCCAAGGCGAAATATGCAAAACTGGATGAGAAATGTTTCCTTGTAATGCCACAGAGCTAAGGAAAATGCAAAACGACTGACTTAGTCGTTGCCGTTTTGCCAAAATGTGATTTTTATCAACCGCAACGTGTGGAGCAGCGTGTGTTTGTTTTGGGTTTGCTTACGCTATAAATCATCCGCACATCTGTCATTTATGTGGACTTCGCTTGGTGAGAAGCTCTGAATTATATATCTGGTGAACAGTGACGTTGAAAGAGGGTCTGTCTACTAGGTAAACATAGATTTGCAAGAATATTTATGCATTTATCATATAATATTTTTAACCCATTATGAGTAATAATCTTATTTTAGTTAATAATTTAGCATTATGCTGGACTATTACCCCTTTAGATTAGCCATCCCTCTTCTAGTTTACACATTAACAAATATTTGTATTTCCTATCTTGAGAAACTTTTACTCTGCCTCTTTCTTTGGCTATTTGTTTTAACCATGACGTCTGTTCTGGCCTTCTTTCCCATACTTTCGGCTATCTCTATTTATTATTGGTCTATGTTTTCGCCTCACTTTTCTACTCAGAGACGTCATCATGCGTTATCTTCAAAAACCCTCTACAGCGATATTTATTTCCCCATTTCTTTGGCATACTTGCGATAAAGAATTGCGTAGACAAGTCTTTTTCCATGGGCTCTATTTCTCAGTTGTTTTGTAGCTATTTCCGAGACACTTTAATGGGTTTTAATTGTGGCAAGAGTGTGTGACTGAACAAAAGTAATTTCACACTCGCTGACTTTTCGGCGACGTCGGTGGCCACGAAAGTGCAAAACAATTTTTCTTTTGTATGTTTTATAGGACGCAAACTGCAACTGAACTGCCCACCCAGACATGCCTCCCATTCTGGCATTTTTTGGTGAGATATTTATTAGCCACAATTTGGCAGGCAGCTCAAATTGGCAGCTCTCGCGATTCACTCAGTCCACCTGGACAGGGGTTCATAAAACGGAAATTTATTATTTATATCAACTCTTTTGTGCTATTTGCCGTGTCAATTCGTGGGACATGGCCGAGGTTACCATCATCCACCCATTCCCAAAAGCCACCTTCCCCAGAGTTTACATTTTACCGGCTGCTGCTGCTTAAATTCTTCAGCCAAATTATGAGAAAATCTTGTGTACCAAAGAGCATTTGTCACAATTAAGCGGTGGATAAAATTATAGAGGGGTCTGCAGCCCATAGCCCCTGTTAAAGTTGTAATAATGCAAAACCCCCGAAAAATAAAAGGAAAAGGGAAAAACTTGTGCCACGTTGACGTTGCCATCGACATTGGCGACATGGGACCGCGGTCCCCTCAACTCGCTGCCCTCTCACCTGCGGTTTACCTTCTTTTTTGGCAGTCGCGGCTGCTGGGCCTTCGCTTTTGCCCTCCCTTTTTTTTTGCAAGTCTATTATGATGGCGGGCAACGTCAGTTTTTGAAGCTCTACGCCATGAAATATGCAAAGAGCAGTTAAAAAAACTTTTTATTTGTATTAATCAAACAGAGTTATTCTTTCCACCCTCCGAACCCCTCGCACTTTTGACAACAATGGCAGCAACTGCATTATAAATAGGTGCAAAGGCTGTCTGGAAAAAGGGGGGCAAGGTGCTGTGATTGTTTCGACATTTTTGACAATTATCGCTTGAACATTTTTCAATGCTCTGCTAGGCGGTGTGAGTTGAGCAACTCAAGGCAGCGATGACAAATTAGTTTGGCCATAAAACTGGAGAGTGCGATCAAAGCAAACAATTTGTCGCCAATTCACCCCACTGCCCCTCAGGTTTTTCGAAAGAGCGTGTCCTTTGCCAAAACGTGAGCCATATAAAAATCACATAAACAACTTGAACTGCCACTACAACAACGCCCTGAAAAAGTAACTACATCAACGTCATCATTGCGAACAAAGTGTGACGAGGGGTCTGGAAAGTCCTTGCCTCGTCAGGGATGCGTGCGTGATTTCAAAGGACTTCTCCTCCATTGAGAATTGTTAGGTTCCCTCTTTGGTTTAAAATAGCATTGATTTTTCGAAGGTTTCTGTAATCTAATCATTATTATCTACTAAAATTAGTTTGATTTATAGAGATTTCTACAATTCGGCCTAAAATATTTGGAGCTAATATATAGCTCTTAGTAATCTTTACTTTAAATCTTCTCCTTTTAAAATAGTTTCAGATTAAATACTCTACTTTTAAGACTTAACCTAATGCTTTAATATTTATTAGGCGGACTAACTTTTAAAAATTTCATTAATATTGAATTTTGAAGGACAGGTTTGGGTTTTCCGCTCTTCTTATGTATATCTTATCTTATCAAATATACATATAAGATGTCTTAAGTCTCAAGCGAAACAATTTAAAGTCAATTTCAAAGAGTCCATTCCTGGTTTTACAGATGTTTTAAGGAAGAGTTAAGTCCAATCATCAATAAATATTTGCTGGCAAACTCAGAGTTACTCAACTAATAGGCAAAGAGTAGTGTTTAAAATGTAAATTTACTGACTTAGGGGTAAGTTATGATCATGGAATCACTGGCACATCCCTGGTCGTGTGTGTTCACCTCTTTGAGGGGGGTGCCAACAACAACCACACGCACTGTCTGTGCTGCCCCGCCCCCAAAAGGTCCGCCCCCTTCCGCCGCCCAACGTCTGGCATTTGCAATTTGGCAACACATTTCGGTTACGCGGCCTTTACTGGCGAATTGGTGGACTGGCAAGCGAAGTCGCTCCGCTCCGAGCACTTTATATAAATTGTGTACAAATACTTTTTATGGCTCTTCGAGTGCAACCTATTGGCTCTTTGATATACGACGAGTTTGGTGGCAGAAGGAAAGGGGGATGTCGCGTAGATGTGTCCGCTTTTATTACACATTTTTGCTAAATTACAGTTTGGCCGCAAAGTTTATTTACCCTCGGCGAGTTGCGTGGCATTTTAATAAACCGAAAGTTGGTTCGATTTACGTTGCAAGCTCCATTAAGTGTGGGTAATTATTCAATGACTCAAAACCGAAAAGTTTGCCACGCATTCTGCCAGCTAATGTTGAAGAGTGGATTTGATAAATGGAGAAATGCAAAACTCGTTTATTAATGTTGACATTATAGGATTTCTTCCCCCTTTTTTTTTTTTGTATACTATATATTCATTTTTGTGGGCCCCAACTATAAATCATCGCTCTAAACTGATTTACATTTTTGTCGCATTTATGAATGTCCGACAGTTGCACCTGTTGGGTGTCAGGTGGAAATGTGGAAATGTGGGAAGGGTCTTCGGAGTGGGCATGAAAACGGCATGGAGATATGCGAAATTGATTTCCCGACTTGCGCTTTCGGTGCACTTAACATCTCCTTTTCTTTTTGCCCCTTTTACAGATGGCGAACCCATCAAGCTGCCCGACAATTTGGAGAGCCTGCCAAGAGCCGACAGTTTTCCATCACAGCGTCATCGTTGGAATACAAATGAGGTCAGTTTTAGTTCTAAGTTGGTCTGTTTCTGTATTGTTTGTTTTTTTCCGGGACTGTTTGTATTTGTGTTCTGTGTTTTTTGTGTCTATTTGCATTTGATTGCACATAAAATTGTCGAAACGGGGTAGTCAAGTGAAAGCCAAAAGGAAGTCGACGACTTCGGTGGGGCCTTGGACAGTTGACAGGCGGATGAGCCTGCCAGTCCTTCGCCAGGACACTTTGACAGCCTTCGACGACGGCTCTTCGTTGCCCCTGTTTCCTTGAGGCGCCACACACTTGTGAATTTCTATATGCAGATTAATGAGATGGCCGGCAGTCCATTAGGAAAGGCTCCGCGACGTTTTTATTGCGCCACAAACTATAATGCAAACACCAGTAAAACTAGAACTCTAGAATCTGTGTTCGGGGACCCGCTTTTAAAAACCTGACCACGCGTCGCCGAAAAGTTCGCTTCCGTGTTTTCCCTTCCTCATTTTTTTTGCGCCGAGGGATTCAGTTCGGTTTGCAATAAAAGTTTTCACTCGCGGAAAATGAGAAAACAAAAACAGGAAAAATTCTTTGCAATGAGCTTGGCTTGCTGTTTTACTTGTGAATTAAGCGCAACCGCAAATATTCATTTGGACAGTTGTAAAGTTCAAGCTGGTGTGGGGTTTTTTTTGGGTGGTATGGAGGCTTTACACGGTGAGCGGACTTTTACACACTATCGCAACAAAGTTCACTAAGTTCAAAGAAGCTAAGGGTTAAATTACAATAGACTAAACGTTCAGAGTTTGAAATATTAGGATTTAAAATCCTATTTAAGTGGTTAAAACCACTAAATCCTGTCAATTAAATACTAAAGATACTAAAATATATTTTATATAGTAATCTTTTAAACTTAATTGGGAATTATTATAGAACATTTTGTTAGATAAGTTTTTATTGCCAAAATGTTTTTCAAACTATTAAAAGCAAGAGAAGCTCTTAAGATTTATGTTTCACCCAAATAATATAACGATTCCTCCACTTAGTATTTTATTTATTATATTCTGGCCCACCGTAAGAGCATCATCTAGTTGATTAAAATAAAGTTTACCAACCGAGAAGCAAAGAACTCTGAATCCAGCAGCAGGACCCGTGAACTGAACTACATACAGGAACTACAGGACCCCTCCACCTCAACCTCTGCATCAGAATGCAAAAATTACAAAATGTAGCCGTGTACGGGGCATAAATAAAATTACGCACGCTTATTTTAGTCTGCTTACAGGGAAAAGGGGGCAGTTGGAGGAAGGAAAAGTGGCAGGGTGACCCCACCCGATCCTGGGACAGTCGCTTTAACCACATGGTTTTAATTTGGCATTTAAGCAGTAGCCAGGGGCCAGAACACTCGACCCTGCTCATAAAGCAACTGCAAAATAATAGCAACACCGGGAACAAGCGACCGTGTGTGTCTGTGTGTGGTTGCAAAAAGGCGCAGCTTAAAAATCAAAAAGTTAAATTGATAATGAGTCGCAATTTTATGTTTATTTTTTGTCGCCCCATTCGTTTTCTGGGTGACCCGAACTGGCCGCTCTGCGTTGGTCACCAAAAGGACCACTTGACTGGAAATGATTAAGTAGGATGCTTTAAATTAGTCCCTGCTGGTAATTCTAAGGACAGCAAGTGTTGGCATTGGACTGGGTTGAATAACTGGATGAGATCCTTAGGATTTTGAATTGCTATCGAACAATTTATCCCTTGAAATAGACAAATAGAAAAACTAAGTGATAGTTCAACAAAATATCTTAGCATATCCTAATTAAAAGCAATTGACAATAACTTAGATATATGTTTCAATATCGGTTCAAGTCGGAAAAAACTTAAAGTTTAATTAGAGAAAGAAATTATTTGGCTATTGAAATAAAAGCCTATATTAACTAGTAACAGTTTTATTAGATTATTATATATTTTATATTTTATATTATTATATATTTTCTATGTCCCATAAGTAAAGTTCAATTTGCTGGGCCATGGACTTCCTATATGATTGATGCATCGTTTGTTCTTCGCTTGGGTGAAAGTGTTGAAACAACATTTGACTAGGGCCACGCCCTTCGCCAAAAAGGGCGGCCTATACGCTGAGGTGGGCATAAATTCTTAATGCCTCGCCTTTCCGAGTATGTGCCCGGAATTCATCATAAAGCGAGGAGTGAGCTTGGAGTAGGTCGCTCGAGCCATGCATAAATAAGCAACAGCCATCCATCTATACATGTGTCTATCTTTCCATATGTCCTTCCATATGCTCTTCAGCGGCGGAACAGCCAAGTCAGGGGCAATTTTGGGCAAAATGCAAACGTTTGCCACTTGACAAACACGCGCCTGTGATTTGCTCAAACTCCCTCCTTTATTCCCGATATATACAATTTTTATGACACTCGCAAATGCTGCGATATCTTCCCCAAAACTGAGACTCATGGAGTCCCATGTTTGGTTGCACAGCTGAGGATGCTGGAAATGGATGGATGGCCACTTTGCATTATTCATGCAACGTCAAGGAAGCAAACAAATTGATAACTTTATCGGCAAAACATGCAATGAAATGTCTAAAATGGGAGAATTCCCAGTGAACTTTCGCTGACTGTTGTGTGATTTGCATTCGAATCGTTTTTGACTGTCTAAATCTTGAACTCCATCGTTTTTTAAGATTTTATATTCCTCGGTGACAGGGCATTTCAAGTATGCACACAAATTGCACTCGGGATGCGTCTCTGCTGGCTTTTGGTCTTTTGACCGCCAACCTGGTTAAGTGTCAACTGCCGGCGACACCTGTAAATTGTGGTTAACACATGGCCACCATCTACAATCTACCCCCTCTTCTTTTCTCGGTGGCAGTGTCCGCTTTGCGGTCAAATGAAATTTCTAAAATGTTTTCCTTTGTTTTATGGCGCAGAAATCCCTCCTCTTCTCCAGCTTTTGGCGGAGGAAATGCCGCGAGTTCCGTGACTGGGCAGCGGAGTCGTTTGCCCATTAAGTCCGGAAATTGTTAGCACGTTAGTTAAGGTCAGTTAGCCAAGTTAGCGGGTGAGTTGGGGGCTCGTGGAGAAATGATGGACGTTGGAAAATAACTTTTCTAGTGTCGCAGCAATGATAAGGCCGTTGTGAAGGCCGTTGCGCTATCTCTGAATATTTTCACCAAGATGTATTTGATATGCAAATATAGAAGTATTTACTATAGCTTGTGTTTATGTATTCCAGGAAATCGCTGCGATTCTTATCAGCTTTGATAAGCACGGCGAGTGGCAGTCCAAAGAGGTTCGGACCAGGTGAGTCACAAAATTTAATTCTAAATTCAAGATCGATTTAAGGATATCTTGTTCTTGAGACCTAAATCAGAAAGTACTATTTAGGGGTAAATAACAAAATATAAGCATAATATCGAATAATTCGTTGCTATTATTTATATTGAATACAATTTCCATTTCATAACAGCACTTTAAGTTAACTTTTGAATGAATTTTTAATGCAACAATTGAGTTTTAGGACCTATATTATATTTTTTTTAAAAGTTTTAATGATTTAATTGTTTATAATTCCCCTTTAGACCTAAGAGTGGATCGCTGTTGCTGTACTCCAGGAAGAAGGTTCGCTATAGGCGCGATGGCTACTGCTGGAAGAAGCGCAAGGATGGCAAGACAACTCGCGAGGATCACATGAAACTAAAAGTACAAGGCACTGAGGTGAGTTCTCATGTTTTTTCCTCCGGTTAAGAGTCATTGCTGGCTGCACAATTAGGCAATTAGCCGGAATCGTTTTCCAGTCATTGCCATCATTTGTCAAGGAGCTAAAAAAAATGGATTTAACTCCTTGGACTTCCTTGGGGCTATGTATTTTTTCTTTTTTCCTCTTGACCGTATGGGGGTTCCTTTGGGTGAGTTATGATTTCCCGCCGGAAGTTGACAGAAACTTACGGTGTCCTCCCCTTCTTCCTTCGGCCATTTCGACCATGGCAAGTGTTTGCCTAAGGAAGTGAACGACGTCGCCGTTGCCTGCTAATGAAATAAGCCTTGCCAAGGGTTAAGCTTATTTATAATGTCTGTCTGTCGGAGAATATCTATACCCCAAACCAAGCCATTATAGAAACATAAAAACATTTGGCAATTTCACGCCAATTTTTCCACAGTTCCTTTGCCGTTTGTTTTTATTTTAATTTTTATTTTAATACATTCGCAAGTAAACGTGGCCGGCGAAGATTTATGCAGTTGGCAGTGCTGGCGGGGTGCCGTCTCCTTACATGATAACTGGGCCCAAACGAGGGAGATAGTACAGAGGAAATGCCAAGGCAAAGCGAAAGAAGTCAGCGGCATATCGCGGGCAACAAGAGCCAACAAATTTATCAGCGGGTAGAAAAAAATTCACAAAAAAAGAAGACTTTGATAGAAAAAAGACGGCAAAACAGTCTTAAGAATAAGAAAAATGCGCAACGAAATGTTTTATAAGTCAGGGAAACCCGTTTCCTCAACTCTTCCGTTTCGATTCGTTGGTTTTCGGTTTGAGTTTGAGTCCTGATTTTTGGCACTTACCGAAGACCAAGTGGCGCCCCCTAGCGTGGGCGGTTGGTAATTTAATTTGGAATCCACTTGCTCTTCGTTTTTATGCTTTCCAATTAAATGGATTTCTTCGCCACGGGGGCAAGTGAGCTGCGTGTGGAGCGGAGTAGGGATTCCCCAAGTTTTTAGACCCTTTTTATGCTCTTGTTTGTGTTGCCGGATTGATAAATTGAATTTCCTTCGATTTCTGCCCCCTCTTATCCACAGTGCATCTATGGTTGTTACGTACACTCGGCCATATTGCCCACATTTCATCGCAGATGTTACTGGCTGTTGCAGGTAAGTGGGGCATCCCGCTTCTCCTTTGGTTTGCTCTAATCCTGGGAGGATATCTCTCACTTCCGTAAACAGAATCCGGACATTGTTTTGGTGCACTATCTGAATGTCCCGTATCCAGATGATAATAAAATGGCCGTGATTGCGCCCAGCATCACACTTTGGGGCGATAAGAAGGAGTGGACCAAGGAGGAACTGGTCAGCCAGCTGAAACCCATGCGTAAGTCTAGATTTGGGATAAGAACTTAAATGATTTTTTTAAATGTGTTATACAGATAACTTATCCCATAACTTATAAATTAAATATGCACTACCAAGATAAAATCTGTTTAAGTCTTTTACTATGAGAAAATATTCAACAAATATAACTTTTCTAGAATTGCCCAGAACTATTTATTATTAGGCCAAAAAAAGGAACTAATCTGTTTAGGATAAAACGTTATAATTAAGTACGTACTTTATTATAATTTCCTTTCTAGTCTCCACGATTAATTCGGATGATGACTCTGACTCGGGCAACGACATAGAAATATCGGTGAGTACAAGGCTGTATAATACTGGTTACAACAGCTAACTGAAGTGGATTTCCCATGATTAGACGGCGGAGACGGTGGAGTCCATTGTGTGCCAGCTGATGGAGAAACAGCGATTGTCCCGCCAGGCTGCGTTGGTGAAGCAGCTGGACTGTGGATGCGGGGATGGAGGATGTGCAGATGGGAAGACCTGCACGCATCCCGTGATGCGACGATCGAGCGCCATGCTTAAGTCCTCGGTGCAGGAGAAGCGGCTGGGCGAGACCTTCAACGGCAACACACCCAACGTGGTGGTGGCCAGCAAGCTCTACTCCCGATGGGCGGAGCGGCCAAGGCAGCACCTGGACAATCACGGCCAGTTCCACAATGTCACGCAGCAGTTGCCGCAGGAGTCGGCCATTAAGTTCCAGATCATTCCGCCGCAGCAGCAGCAACAGGATGGGAACTACCAGCAACAGCAGTATCGAGGAGCCAGTCAAATGCTGGCCGCAAGAAACAATCTGGTGATGCAGCAACAACAACAGCAACACCAACAGCAGCAATACCACCAGCAACAGCAACAGCAGCAGCACTTGAGCCTGCAGCGATTTGTTGCAAGTCAAAGCCAGAATTCTGTGCATCTCAATCAGCAGCACAGGCTGCAAATAGCCAATACAACGATCACAGCCACAGCCAGAGATCCTGCGACGACTTCGGCAGGAGCAGCAGCAGCAGCAGCGGCAGTAGTGGCCTCAAATGTTATGGACACTGAACTAATTGAAAACCAAAACCACATGACCGCAAACAAAATCACAAACTCCAGTAGCAGCAATAACAGCAGCAGCAATGCCAGCAAGCAATTAGCAGCTCAAACAAACAACGAATTAAATGTCGTAAATAATAACGACCCCGGCAACAATAACTTTATGTACAATCAACAGCAGCAACTCAATGCTTCCAGCAACAACAGCAACCAGCAGCAGCAACATTATTATAAATTGCAACAGACAACAGCAACCCCAAGCAGTGGTCAGCCGCCCCCTCTGGCGCAAGTGCCATCCCTTTCCTTGGCTCAACCCCCCGTGGAAGCCATGTGCATGTCACCCGAGCATCGCATCAGCAGCCAGCCCACACCTGCAACGTCTTCCGCTGGCAACAACACCTCCTCCATTTCAATATCCACTCCCACATCCATATCCACACCCACATCGGGCACTTCGTCCACTTCGAGTTCCTTACAATCGATTATCGATGGCAATCAGCAGCAACAAATTACAACGACTTCGACGGCAGCAACTTGTGATAATTTAATGAGCGCCAATGCGCTCTCTGAGGTGAGTAGCAACCGCATAATCGCCTGCAATCATTGTATTTATGTTGATTAAATTCAAACTTATTCGACAGCAGGACAGCAACACAGTCAACAATCAGGCCACAGAAGCCCTCAATAGGAGTCAGCCGCAGTCGCAGTCGCTGGCTCAACCCCTGAACCAAAATGGTTGTGCAACTTTCAGTGCTTCCAGTGATAACAGTAGCCAAATTAGTGACGAGAGCAGCAGCTTTGGCGGAAACAATCAAAATAGCAGCAACAGCAGCAGCACCGAGGAGGAGCCCCCAGCGGAAACTCTTAGTTTCTTCAACGAGACCTTGGATCTGTCCCACGAGGATATTCAGCGTACTTTGATTGCCAATATGCCATACAATACGACAGCAACAGGAGCAACAACATCTAGTGCAACGACAGCAACAGGCTGCAGCAGCAAGCCAAAGGATAATCAACAGGAGGCGGAGAAGAAACCTGAACCTGCAACAGAGGTTGAGGAGGATGAAACGGACGATGTGTTTGCCAATCTGGACGCCTTCGATATGCTCGTGGAGTTTCCCGAATTGGATCTGGATGACAAGCAGGCTCTGAATAACACCGCTTTGGAGCAGGGCTCCTATTTGGGCGAGGCAACGACATCGCAGGCGCGCAAGGTGCTAAATATATGCGACTTTAGTCCAGAGTGGTCGTACACGGAGGGAGGCGTCAAGGTTCTAGTGGCTGGACCCTGGACGAGCTCTAATGGCGGCGCCTACACGGTGCTGTTTGATGCCCAACCAGTGCCCACGCAACTGGTCCAGGATGGAGTTCTCCGCTGCTATTGCCCAGCCCATGAGGCCGGATTTGTGACTCTGCAGGTTGCCTGCGGCGGTTTTCTTGTCTCCAACTCCGTAATGTTCGAGTACAAGCTGTCGCTGCTGGCGGATGCTCCCTTCGATGCCAGCAGTTCCAACGATTGCCTGTACAAGTTCACGCTACTCAATCGCCTGTCAACCATCGATGAAAAGCTGCAAGTGAAGACGGAGCAAGAGCTCACGGTTCGTATGAAATTTATATTATAAATTCATATTATTAATCCAATGTTTGATGTTGTAGACCGATCATACTTCTCTTTATCTGGAGCCCAACTTTGAGGAGAAACTGGTGGCCTATTGCCACAAGCTAATCAAGCACGCCTGGAGCATGCCCAGCACATCTGCCTCCTGGACGGTGGGATTACGCGGCATGACCTTGCTCCACTTGGCTGCCGCCTTGGGCTATGCCAAACTGGTGGGGGCCATGCTCAATTGGAGGTCAGAGAATCCACATATCATACTTGAAACGGAGCTGGACGCCCTAAGCCAGGATGTCTACGGCTTCACTCCGCTCGCCTGGGCCTGTGTGCGTGGCCATGTGGAGTGCTCGCTGTTGCTCTACAAGTGGAACCACAACGCCCTGAAGATCAAGACCCAGGCCCAGCAGACGCCTTTAGATTTGGCCAATATGCGAGGTCACAAACATTTACTGGCCCAGATGTACAGGCTGGAGAAGGAGCGCTGCCGGAAGCCACAATTGCGCGGTGGCTTAGCCAATCTTTCCATGAACATGGGCGTGGAAGCGGAGACGGAGGAACAGCACCAAAGCTTCAGCGGCTTCGATTTGGAGCTCCAGCGTAAGCATGATGGGGTTTTCCTGAGACCTGTTGCTGTGCATAGGTAGGAGAAACTATAAAAAATAAAATATTTGTATTTAATCCTAAACTTTATATTTTCCAACCTTAACCAATAGCAATCAAAGTCCACCAAATAACAGCAGTCGTTATTCGAAGCGATCTTCTATAGACAGTGGCATTAACATGGATATACGCAGCAAATCCGGCAAACCGCTTTCCAGGCTTCATAGGTAGGTCCATAGCCTAACTTCATAACTTACAATTACTAAATTATGTCTATTCCAGTAACTTTGAGAGCCATGACAATTATGCTCTGGGTGTTGACTCGCCGCTGGACTCGCTGACTGGGACCAACTGTCTGCTATCGCCGCTGCGAAAAATGGACTTTGCTCTCTGTAAGTTTGGGGATAAGTTTCTGCATGAACCATATTCCTAGTTATAGACTATATGGAATCAACCAAATGCTCAAATCTTCTCGGTAAATTCAAACTAGGCGAGGTATCCACGGGCGAATCGAGTCCCGTGCACGACAAAGACATCGATTGCGACGACAACTCGACGAGCGCGACCGACGTGACCATTGGCAATGAATTGGCCCTGCCCGATGCCGTTGTAGGTCAGTGATGGCAGACGGATCCTGCCCTGCTCCACTCTCAATCCAATCTCAATCTGTCAACCCGTAACAACCTCACCCGTAATCTGTACTGTAGCTAAAATCATACTAACCATATGGGGCTGGCTATCGATGTTTTTGATGTTGTTGTTGCTATTGCTGTTTGTTGTTATATGTACTCATGTGTATTTGGGAGGGGAGCTCGTTTAATCAATGTAAATGTTCGTTATTAATATTGGTTGCTGGTTGTGCGCCCTAAATGTGCGCTTTTATCGATGTCTACATTTAACCGATTACTAATTTTAAACTAACAAACACTCGCCGCCTAATTAACCACGAATTGATCGTTGTAAATATAAATCCGAGGTGTATGTAAATAGCTAGCTAAACACTCTAATCACAAAAGTCAATGCTTGTCGGTGTATAATACAAATAATAGTTAACCGTGTCCAACGACTTTTTAATCGTGATCAATTTAGAGAGTCATAAACGTAGCTTTGTCAGTTTAGGCTCAATAAGATCTTTTGGCTTATTGAGCTTAACGTTACAAAGATAAAAGTATGAAACTGTAAATTTGTACATGACGGTGTCCAATTAAATTATGTAGACTCGTTTGCCATGTATTCGTATGAATGTTTATGCCTGGAACTAGTTTTCTAAACAGTTTGGCCTATTTTCAGGGGATTCCGATGCCAAAGTGCTGACATTAGCGGAACACATAATAGCAGCCATGCCGGAAAGGATTAAGGTGAGCTATAATCAGTTATGCAATACTTGTTATTTAATGCATATATATTTAAAATCCCTTCAGAATGAAGCCGATGAAATGATGGTGCTGGGCAGTCCCTTAACAGAACCACTCACTTCTGAATCCTCGGCGTTGACGGATAGCTTTATGGATCCCCTGCTCGATTCGCTGCCCAATACACATTTTGACAGTGACTTTAGCTTCGACTTCCATGACCATAGCTATCGCTATCACGACGTCAGCACGCCCTGCTCCAGCTTAAGTCCAGCCAGCTCGGGACCGCTGCAGTCACCTGCCAGTTACTCCATACTGGGAACAGATCCTTCTGTCAGCTCACCCAGTCCTCCGCCATCAACGAAACAGTTGACGGAGTTCCTGCACGCCTCCAGCATATCGCAGTATCCTTTCGAGGCGGATTTCTCCAAACTTACCCTAACGGATACAGAACAGCGCGAGCTTTACGAGGCGGCCAAGTGCATTCAGAAGGCCTATCGCTCGTACAAGGGCCGCCAGAAGCTCGAGGAGCAGAATAAGGAAAGGAGCGCTGCCACTGTGATCCAGAACTATTACAGGCGGTACAAGCAGTACGCCTACTACAGACAAATGACAAACGCCGCCTTGGTTATCCAGCACGGCTATCGCTCCTATCGGCGGAACAAGCGATTCAAGAAGAGCGGCTTGGGTTTGGGAAGCTCCAGTGATCATGGCAGTGTGAGCAGCAACTCGCAATGTCTGTCCAGTTTCTATGATCACTTCAAGCAGGATCAGCAGCAGCTTCACGAGATGGGCTCCCAGCCCAGCACGCCCAAGGAAACCAGTCCTTCGGGTCCCTTAAAGTGAGTGGGATTCTATCTATATGTATTAAACAATCATGTACTTATTTTAAATCTGTTTACCAGGCGAACCTACTCGCAGTCCACCCAGAATCAAGCTGCCAGAAAAATCCAACAGTTTATGAGACAATCACGCATCAAGTAAGTACCACTAATTGATCCGATTAAATAGGCTTAATTTAACGCTAAGCTAACTCATGGGTAATGTTATTGCACGCAAGCATTTGGGATGGCAATTTGACGACTTTGGTAAGAACGTGTGTACAGTTTTGGTTTGGTTTTGTTAACTCTTAATTATTTGAATGATTTTAAAATATGTAAATTAGATTACCTGAAACTAAAATCAATATTTTTTCACCACACAGACTACAGAAAGAACGAGCCGAAAAAGAGAAGCTTGTGCACCAACGCAGGGCGGAATACCTTCAAAACTTGCAGTTTCAAGGGCAGCAGGAAATGTTGGTGTGCCACGAAAATAAGTAAGGCAATTATTTTTGGTTTTCCCCACCGAAACAAATTAACAAATTTCATCTTTTAACAGCATTTCTGCGCCGAGCAGTGGCAACACCAATGCGAGCAACAACAACAATCTACACCAAATACAATCCAATCAGTGAGGGTCAACTGAGTGAATTTTTAACTTAGGAACAAGCTGCACTGTTCCATAAGAATTTATGAATAGCTTTAACAACCGAGTGAAACTTTCTACTTTCGTAATCTTTCCGATTTGGAAAAACAATCCCAAGCACCTCTGTAGTGGAACTTTGTTTCAAAATCTCTCTAACATAGAAAACACACACTCTGAATTAGTAGCAACTACCTGCACTTTGATTCATTTGCCTAACGAATTTTAAGAAACTATGGATAGAAACACACATTGTTTTCGAAGTGAACGTAGCTTAGGTTAGTGGTCTTTTTAGGTATAACTTAAACCTAATCTTAACCGAAGATCGGACTCCAGGGAGAAGATGAGAACACAATTTTTCCATTTGTCAACTCGAAAGAACTTATTACTGAAGCCTTTGAAAAACTTTTTAACTCCAATTGTAGTGAAAAACTGTAGCCTGCAATATATACATATTATATATATACAATTTAAACCAATATTACGCATGTGTATGCCTCTATATAGTTACATTTGTATATAGATATTGCCTAACTAACTAAATTCTAGTCTATTTTAACATACTACCAAGCTCTGCGATGCGACTAAGCTTGTCTCTAAAGCAAAATCCAAAAAAAAAGAAAACAAACATTAATCCTCGATCCTAACTAGTTGCTAAATGCTCTTTAGGTTTAAGCATAAGACTCTACTGAAAGTCCAAAAGTTGTTGTTGATTTCTAAAATCAGGTTCGTGTGTAGTGCGCAGCAGATACAACCCTATTCTAATTTCTAATACGGAAGTACTTACTACGATAATGTGTAATAAGTCTTAACTTATCTGACTATCTAGACTAAGCTTAGCTAATGATAAAAGAAATCAAAAAATGTATTGGGTACTAAGCCCAAAATTCAACCAAATCTGATGGGCAGTCAGCCAGAAACCAGATGAAGGATCTGAAATTTCCGACTTTCTGCTGCTGCTTCCCCCAACTGATTGATCGCGCCAATCAATCTTAACTGCTTGAAGACACAGCCAAAAAAAACCCAAAACATGCAAGAGAGAAAAGTTTTTTAACTAAATGTAACAATAAATGAATTTTTGTAAATTATTTTTGTCCGTCCACATTGTTAGCTTTCATAACATACCAACAAGAACATATATACTTACAAATATACAATAAATATAATATAGAAAGAGCCGATACTGATACGATAACTCAAGAAACAATTTTTAAAGGAACGTTCAAGTTCGAATTAATAAACACAGGCGGCAGTTGGACGATGAATGTACATACACCAGCTCGAATCCGAATGTCCAGCACATAAGAATGGAGACACTTACCTCTAGCAAACCCAAAAACCACAAAAAAAAAAACAAACTCACAAAAACCCAAGTGCAAAGAAAAGCAACTTCAAGTGCGAGATGTGGAAATGGGCTGTAAGTTGACTTTTACTCGACGAATGTTTGTCACAACCAGAAGCGCAGCTGTTGAGGGTGGGTGGGATTTAGGATCTATCACATTGTTAACTATTTAACTACGAACTATTATACTTAATTCGCACTATTATTACTCTACGAAACTTTGATTGCATTTTGCTCTAACTTAACTATGTATAAATCTGAATAACTGATTCGAAATGAAGACTAAATACGATTTCACTACTCAACTGACTTAAGAATTGCAATCAATTTTGTTAACTGTTTAGGCAGGGTGTTAGACATGTACCAGCTGAATACTAAATCCAATTAATTGCAATATTTGCACATACTACACACACAAAACACACTCTGGCTCACAAAAAAAAAAAAACAAAAAGAAAACACACCACAATTTATAAACCTCAAAGTAGCAACCTGAGTGTGTTTTAATGGAAGGAAGTCTTTTTAGATAGAGGGAGGCCAAAAGGCAGAGAAAACTTAAGTACCTTAAGCCAATTGGCACTAAAACTAAACTTAAATCTAACAAACAATTATAAATACCTACAACAGACCATGTATCTATATCGAAGTGGCGGTGTCTGCGATCGAATGGCATTTCCCCGGCCTAGTTTCGTTTGAACTTTTTTTTCTTCAACTGAACTAAATCTAATGCAACACCAAAATTGTTGAAATCTAAGAAAACTCTATACAATACGAAAGAAAAACTATTATAGCTAATGTAATTGGATATTTGGTACTCACATATCTGTTAGATAATTTACACCTATCTTCGTCCTAATAGAACTTCTAAGTGCGGCGCATGTACGAAGCAAGCATTCTTCTTCAACTTCAACTAGCTAACTAACCAACCATCCAATTTTTTCCCAAGAAATCCAAAATTCATCCAATTGAACTGTTTGTTTCCGACTTTCAGCTTAGTAGACCAGCAAATAGGAACGGATATGAAACTGTTAACTAAACTTTTAAGCGAAATATACATAGAGTGTAATCTTTTTAAATATTATACCTTACTTGTATGGGATACTTAGCATGAACTATACACATATATCCGCAAACTAAAGAATGTTTAAAAAATCAACGTATTATATATGTACAGACACAGACACTGATACACCCCCAAAAACACAAAAAAACATAGAGTTATATATATATATATATTGTAAAACGACTTTCCAGTTTCTGTAAAATTGTAATTACATCCAATAAAGTTTAATTCAACACTTTAGCTGGTCCTTGGGTTATTCCTGGGTTATCTGTCTCTCTTCTTGCCGACCTGACAAACCAATTAGTAATCAATTTGTCTAAGTGAGCCGCCAAACAGCTGGCGCCAGTCATTATCAATGAATTGTCCTTAGCGCTAACCCTATCGGCCCAAAGAAAGTATCTTCAGGTAACGAACAAAAAAAGGAAACCTCCAGCTGCTTGGGTCAGCGCATTTCCTTTTCTCCCAGTTTTCCTTTTCCACCTTTTTTTTTCTGGTTCAGCTCAATTAACACTTGCTGCGTTGCGGGGGTGAGGATGAGCTAATGGGGCGTAGATACATCTGTATCTGTATCTGCTGGCTGCTGCGTTGTTTCGTAATTACGAGCACAATGCAAAATGCCAAGGCGTTCGCAGTGTCTTGTTAATAAATCGGCCTGCTCTCGACCTTTTGCCGCTGCCTGAAATCGGATGCGTTGGCTGCGTTTTCCGCTTTTCCAGCTCAATTTACACTTGTTTATGGGCAATCGCAGTTTAGCCCAAAAAATCATTTTACAAATGCCATTTTCTCGCTCTTCGGGGGCATGATCGCCTCACTGGTTGTCTGGTTGTTTGGTTGTTTGGTTGTTTAGTTGTTTGGCTGCTTGACATTCGGTCTGTCAGCGGAAGCTGGGGGTAATGTGAAACCAAGCGTTGCCCCTCCGTTAACGCTTTGCAGCCACAACAATAAACACCGAAAGCAATTCTCCTCTCTCTCCAGCATTTGTATACCCTTGCAGAGGGTATTAAAATAATTTTGGTCAAAAGTTTGTTACGAAGTAAAACAGATATTTCCGACCCTATAACGGACATATATTTTTGATCAGCATCGCTAGGCGAGTTAATATAGCCATCTCCGTATGTTTCTTTTGTTAGCTCTGTTTAAAAACTATATGTGTACGTATCTACAGTAAAATTTGTGCATAATCAGTTTTTATAAATGAAAATGTATTTTTATTATATATAACTTATAAATTGTAGATCAGTATCAGCATTGTCAAGGAAGTTCCCATGGATAATTGAGCGGGGCTTCAGCGTCGCCTTCAAGAGTTATAATAAAGTGAATGCCAATCGATTGCCCATTTAATAAGGAATATAGAAATCTGATCGATCCGAATAATATATCCTATAGCAATCATACGAAAGTTTTTGGTTGATGTTTTTAAATAAATGTCGGATACTTTCCTTGAAATGACTATATCATTAGTTTTCTGTATGACTACAAGGGTATTAAATCTTCAGCTATCCGAAGCTTCCGTTCTCGTTTTATTGTATTTTGGTTTTTGGTAAAGTTGTTGTTTAGCTGGAATTTTCGGGCCATTCCCGATTGTTTCATGGCAGTGCTTTGTTTTTGTGTGTTTTATATATTATTTTATGGTCATTGAATGACGATGTCACTGGAGTGGCGTAAGCCGACTTCAATTCATTAAAAAGGCCAAAGGTATCACATAAAATTTATAATGGGTTTTTTTGTTTCAAATTTTATTGCAAGTAATTAGGTTGAACTACTTAAATGTGAAATATTTCAATCACTAAAAATGTTGAAAAGAAAGAAAACAAAGTTCCAAACTTTCTATTTTATTAATTGTCTTTTATGTTCTAATATAATTTTTTTGAGTACCGAAAATATTTCACTCAATAAAGAAAATTAAGGTGAGATCAAACAAAAGACTTAAGCAAAAAACTTGACTTTTCCTTAATTAGGAACCCCGAGGGTACCAAAGACAAAAAAGCGGAATGAAAAAGCTTGGCTAATAAATTAGCATGCATTAGTAAGGTGTTCGTATACACCTGTTGCAATACTAAATTTTAATAACAACTTTGAGCATAAAAATATATTTTTAATGTTTTTGTAAGCTTGAGAGGCTTTAGGAGCTCAAGTGCAAATTACAGTGATATTAAAACAATGCCTGTTTGCAGCCATCCCCTCCCGCTGAGACACCCACAATCCTCGAGAGTGGCACTACAATGTTGCCAGCGACATTTCCACGCTGCTGCGGCTAATCAACAATCGATTGGCTGCCATAAAGAGACTTTGCAGGGGCCATAAAACAATTATCTGAAATTTAAAAGTCTTGTCACTCAATAAAGTGTGTTGTAGGTACTTCAGCTAAAGACTGTGACTCTGCAATCTGGGTCAGGCCAAACTAAACCCTGATTGAAGTACGAGTACTTACCCCAATCGGAGACGACTGCAATTGCCGATAATTGACGTCAACCATTATTGGGACTAGCAGCGCATCATCCAAGTGACTCAGACTTTAGTCTGGCTAAAATCAAGTAAACAACAATGGATGTTCAATTGTTTTCGAGCCTGAGCCGCGGGCACCTGTTTATTGTTAGCTGTCAGCGCTTTCCACAAAACTGTTTAAATTAACTTAATTGCATTTAATAGGCTGCCATCGAATGTTACTCGACTCCAACTGCACTAAACACATCTTGTTGCCCGTCAAGATAGCGAATTCCTGTGCTCTCTGGCCAGGAATTAGCATAAATGACATATCAATTAAGGCGACACACGTATCCGAGAAATGCATTAGATGCTGGCCTTAGGTTTTAGCCATTCCTCCTTGCTTTTAGCCGTTTGGCTACCGAATGCTGAAGTGGGCTGTGAAGAAGCCGAGGCGCGTGGAAAATAAAAAATGAACAATTTTCCCAACTGGTCAAGAGGCGGACTGTAAATAACCGACAATAAATCACATTGAACAAATGTTCGAAAACAATTTGTAAAACTGCAAACTGCAGCAATCGCAGTTGAAGCTGGAGTCAACACAACAAGTTATAAATTTGCCACACAAAAAAAGCCACAAAACACACATTTGTAGCCACACTTTGATGAACATGATTTGTGTTTTGTTCGACACGCTGACAAATCACCAAATGGATCCCATGGACCATGAAGATTCGATCAGTTTCCGAAGAGGAGCCCCTGCATTTGGGCATTACAACGATTGAACGGCCAGGGAAACACGACTTTTACCCACATAATTGATTTGATTGCCGATGAAAGTTGCTCCCCCAAAAAGGCCCGACCATCAAATTGAGGTCTCCGTCATTATCATTCAGCCAAGAGCCCAAGTCACGTGCAGGATCGCTTATTGGCCATCATTGGGGCATCACTTAAAACTTGGCCTATTGCATCCAGCTTCATCGAACAGGGCTCCGCAACGTGCTCAAAGAGCATGTTTGAAGCAAGCCGAGTCGAGCTCATACCGAAGTGCGACTTGAGTTGCAGTTCGACTGTCCTGTTTGAACTCAACCTTTGCGTGGATGAAGAAGCTGTTTGATTTTAAATTTAAAGATTGGATTGAAATTCAACAATCTAAAAAATGTATTATTTAAACAAAGTGAAATTTACTTATCTTAGCTTTCAAATTTTTGTGAATTGGAATTTATGGAAAAGTAAAGATTGTTCTAGGATAACCAAAATTATATGGATCTTGGTATGGGCAAAGAATTACGAGTCTAGCTAAACTTTCAGCTAAAACGATTAAAGAAGTCTAGGACGAACCAAAACTATAACACAGTTTAATAGAGTAATAAATCACTCATACCCTTAAGGGTATGTCAAATCGGGTTTTAATATTTCAATAATAGGGAATACTGTTCCACAACTGAGTTTATTATTTACAAACTAAACGAAAAACCCAAAATAGATAATTAAATAGATAATTTAACTAAAATTTTATCTTCCATTTTAAGTTTTAGTCAATAATTTTCGGTTATCCTATTTGTAAAGCCATATTCTATAAATACCTAAAAACTTTTCATTATAAAAAGAAGATAATAAGATGATCTAGAATGATAATCCAAAATTTTAATTCAGATTCATAACAAATAAAAACACAACATTTCAGAGTTTTATAACTTTCATGTACGATTTTAATGGGTAAAGTTCGAAATTTGTTTGTTAAGCTATTTATTCTATGAAAAGTGCTTCTTAATAATGTTCTATAGAGTTTTTAGACCCGTGAGATTCAACACGTTTCCTCTGCCCCTACCCCTTTAATTATTTTCCAAAAACCTTTTCGCGCCAGCTGAACCTCATCGAACTGCAACCTGTTGGCCAAGTGACCGAGGTGGTGTGTGGATAGTTTTTCGGGGTCCGCTCAGTTCTTAAACGACACTCGCGCCCGACGGTCGAGCGATCACGGCGTACTTCCCCTCGATAAAGTCGGAACGATCCGTCTACGCGTTCCTGGACCATTCCGTTTGGCGGCTCGGCACTTTAATTGCGTCACTAATGAGCTGCATTTATGTTAATCTCCGCACCCGGGACGTCTAAGCGCTACACGATCCCAAGATTTTGGATTTCGGCGATCGAGGGATCTTCAACGCGCCAGTCGACCCTCGGCCATCGGCACTTCTTGTGCTTTTCTTTTTTGGTAGTTTTCACCTGCTGAGCCGTTTATGGTTATTGCCGCAATTCCGTTGTGACAGTCGGAGGCGCTTTATCATAAATTAAAAAATCGTGTAGTCGTCGAGGGACCGCAAGACCGTCGGACAGCCCCGCCCCCTTGAATCTCCACTGATGGATGATGCTGCCGCTGATGGCAGTTTCGGGTCTGAGTTATGGCCGGGCCAAGTCGGAGATTTGCATGAATGAAACGCACGCGTTGCCCGAAAACTGTTTGGTGATCCGATCTCGCGATGACTTAATTGAAACGCCGCTGGCTGGAGCAAAAGAAGGTGTTAATTAGCATACGAACAAATGGACAAAAGCTCGCGTGTATTTCGTATATATTGTGTTTCGACGACCGAATCGTCGATTTTGGTCATATTCGCAGAAGTATTGAGTGCTGCCGTCTGCGTTTTCGGTTCATTAATAACAACAAACAGAGGCGTTCGGTTTATTTCCCAATAGTTTCTCGCGATTGGCTCTTCAGATTCTCCGGGTACTCCTATGTCGGCGTTTTATGGTTAAAAATAAGAAGGCCCTTGTGGAAATTGGAGACTGCTAAGCTCAGCGAAAGGAAAGGAAATTAAGCCTCAAATGCATTGAGTATTGAGACTTTTAGTGCGAATAGAATATGATGATAGTGCCAGCTGCTGGGCTCGTATTCGTGTTGTGTGCCTCGGATTTGCATCGTCATGTGGAAAATACATAACAAGCTCTTAATCTACATACTCTGGATTATGGAAATAAGGTATAGTAGCCCCATAAACGGTATGCCCATTAACTTTAACGGCCAAACAGTTATGTATGTTATGTGGCCGCAATCCCCGGGCGGTGTTGGGTTGGGTTTATTTCTTTCCATTTTCCATCGGATTTCCATCGGTTTTCCTTTTATCGCTGACAGATCTGCACGAGTTGACAACTCTTTCGTTAGCTCTCGCCATATCGCGCACATCGCCGGACGCGATCGCTAATTTTATCTGCGGAGCCACAGCGCGATGTATGTAAAGTCCTTATCGAACGCCCAAACAGTGGAACGCCTCGTTCTATATAAGTTTATTTAGTTTGCTGCCCCGATCGAAAGTTTCGGTTTCGGGGGGGGGGGTGCGAGACGTTGGTAAAATGCTGGAAAAAATCTCATTAAAATTGGCAATTAAATGGCAGGCAGCAAGTAAAGCACAAAACTGACAGAAAGACAGCAGTCTCTCATTTGTAGCGAGGAGCAGCTAAAGTCGCGGCTAAAATCGGATTGGGGCGGTGGGCGGGGCTACGACAACTTGAAATCAATTTTTGCCATAAACTCATCAACGGTGCCTCTATGTCTCTGTGTCTCTGTGTGTGTCTCGACTGCTATCTAATTGCCTTGATGCAGTTGCAGTGGCAATAAGTTGAGTGTATCTCAAAGATACGCGGTGTTTTACCCTCTCCACTTTCTGTGCTTCATACCCTAGCAGAGGGTACTAAAACTTTAGTCAGAGGTTTTACAAGGAGTAGATATTGCAGGCCATATAAAGCATGCAAGCCAATTTAAACATGTTCTTGTTATTTTTGACATTAAATACATATAATAAATTGTAATAATTCAGTTTGGCTTTAGGCACAAATGAAACCTTGTACCAAACCTACCGAAACTTATTTTAATGCTCATAATATTTAAATAATATAAATTGCAACATTTTGGAGTCTTTAGCTTTTTGATTTTTGCCTTAGGTACTATTGGTACAATCCAATTTGGATAGAAATGATCTCCGCAAGGGTATAAAATCTTCCACTTGACCATACCAACTTCCTTTCTTGTTTTTATTCTCCTCTTCTTGTCAGTGGGCTGGTCTTGTGGGCAGAGCTTCGCCAAACTGAACCTGAACTTAACCGAAAAAAACGCAGCAGAAACCTTCAAAGGGTCTTAACCCAGAAATGCTTAGCTCGTGTAATTGAGGTTACTGCAATTTTAAAGCAGGAAACCAGCTGCATCCTCCAGATACATCTCCGCGTACTCGTACTCGTGCTCTTACATGGACAATTGGAACGCATGAACGTGCAGACAAACGCTCAAATTGCGATCAAGATCACTCTGCGCCAGTTGTGGTTGCATTTACAAGCCCAAAATGGCATAAAGTCTTGCCTGTTGCCAGTTTGCCGGCTGCCAGTTGCCAGATTGTCAGTTGCCTGGTTGCCAGGTTGCCTGTTGCCAGGTTTCCAAGTCTCCAGGTTTCCCAGTTTCCCAGGCCAACCTGCAAAATCTCTGTGCGGGAGCCGTCGGTGCGGTGGTCGAGGAATCGGAATCTGCGCCTGGTCACTGGTCGCTGGTATTGTTGCCGCAGTTTGCTCTTACTCTTACCATTTTTCTGCGGCTATGGATGAGTGATCGACTGCAAACCTCAAAGCCCAAACAAAACTATCTGCGTTGATCTGTTTGCCAGGGCGTGATGGGATGGGATGGGATGGAAGGGGCTGGTATGGAATGGTATAGGAGGGCAAGGGCGAGGGTGCGGTTGGCCGACTGGCTAACTGCCTGAGTGGCCATTCGACCACTTGGTCTCTGCCAATTGTCCATGACGAACGATCCGTTTTGGCTTTTACCTGTTACATGGACACGGCGCACATACACTGAGCGAAAGAGTGCTGGATCAACAAACAGATGGGTATTGTTTAATCAAGGCTTATGGAACAAATACCAAAGGTTTCCCTTGGCTTACCCGTAAACTATCCCATAACTTGCATTCTGCACTTACTTTTTAGCTTTTGCACCTGTAACTATTTAAGAGAGATTAATATTTTCATTAACTCCATTCGAATTTGAACTTCAGTTTTTACATAAATATCTTCCAAATAAGTTTTAAGAAACAAAGGTTTTCAACATGTCAAATGAAAATGGATTATGTATCTTTTTTATTCAATATTCATTTACAGTTTTGAAAAATTTAATTATATTTTGTTCCGATAAACAAATACTTACCTGCACATTACATTTATTGTTAGCCAAATAGAGTTCGAGGTATCCCATTTTTACTGCAACGTACTTAACGTTAAATGTACCATTAGAACTAAACACACTTAAGTGTTATAATAAAAGTCACAGATCCCGGATTCAAATGCAGTAGTTATGCCTTTGCCCAACCTGTTGACTCCCTTTTCTCCCGGTGCTCGTACATATGTCTTTCTCTGGTCAATTACGTCGTCGTTTTTGTGGCCAGGATGGCCAGCAATTGTTGCTGGCCGTTTGTCTGAGCGTGGCAGCGACATTTTTCTTGGCCATGACCATGGTCTGCTCCGCTCCACTGCTCCTCAATCCCCCATCCTCATCCTCCTCCACCAAGCACTTCTCCTTGCGGCCCCCTTTGGAATATTTGTGTTTTATTGATGGCATGTTGAACAGCCTTTATGGGTTTTCGGTTTGTCCGCTCCCACCGCCGACCACTCCCTCCCGGCCCCGCCCACTTTACATGCAGCTGTAGAGCAAAGCTGTTTTATCAGCGCACACAAAACTTTCAAATGCCCCGAAAACCAAGAGATCGAGGGACCGAGGGACGCCACAAACATTATTCCCCTGGACCTGAACGCATTGTTTTGGTCGGATTAAAGCGCCTTTGTTGCTTCCGCCTCCAATTGGCGCTTGACTTTTGGTTGGGGGAGGAGCAAGCTGAGGAGGAGGACGAGGGCGAGGGCCCATGAACATGTCAGCAAGGCATGTAATTACCAGACGGAGCGCCGGCCATATATATCTGCCTGCTATTGGAGGCGCTACTGGTCAAGAGACGCGGTTTTCTGCGGAGAACAGGGCCCAAACAACAGCCGCCTGCGCAGCGGTGGGTCGAAACTATTTGGCCGACTAGATTCACACAATTATGACAGGACTGGGCCCTAGTCTAAAAATGAAACTGGTGGATATATACGGGGAGATCGGGAATAGCCACTTGGTCCAGAGCGCAGAGCCGGCTGCTACGCCTGCGCGTGAAAATATTAAAGTCATATTTTTATGAGGCTCCAAAGTGCGCATTAAGTCAGCATTTCTTGTGGCTTTTTTTATGCTTCTGCTGGTTTGGGGCTTGTTATTGGCCATTTATGCTGCTTGTGGCCAACTTATAAGTGCCCGTGCTCCAGCTGCCGTTGAATTATGCACCAGGCTTAATCCATTTTTAATGAGTCCGCGTTGTCGTGGCAAATATTTTTGAACAAATTAGTGCCTGAGGAATCACCAATTTGTTGGACAGCAGAAGCCATAAGACTGTCAATGGAACTAGTTTGGCGTTTTGTAAATGCCAGCTCTATTTTGGGATCGCTGGGGAAGGGGTCGATGGGGAGATGGTGTATGGTGAATGGTAAATGGCGGAGGCGGAAGTGGTATCAAGTTCATGACAGGTCCTTGCTCTCACGCAGCATAAAGGGTCACGAAGCGAGCGAGAACCCCGATATAGAACCAGAGATAATACAAAAAGTAAAGCGGTCTAAGGACTACGACAAAAAAAAGGGGGACTCAAAACAAAGCGCAAATCAAGCACACGTGACTTGGACTGCTCAAGAGCCTGAAGATCATGGAGTGGCTTGGGGATGGGTATACAGAGAGAAAAATAAACTAAGGGGGTGTCTCAGTGAAATAACTTAAAGTGGTACTAACATAATAGTATAGCATGTCAAACGTTTTTTTTTGAAATGTTGGAATATAAGAAAAACTGGCCAGTTCTGAATGAAACGTTAATTATAACCTGACAGACCAATTAATCTTTCACACAAATTGCCCTCTTACACTAATTACCTCTTGATTTGTCTTGTTAAATCCTAATATTTGTATAAATATAAACATCTTCATTGGCTAAGAACCCTAATTATCATAATTTCTTCTTTAATTTCTTCTTAAAGATCTTTTTTAAAGATCAATCATCAATCTTGTCATACAAGATTTAATATAAATCTTTCCTTGTCATAAATAATTTAATAAAAATCTCTGCAATGTGGACATGACTTTTTCATAAAAAAATATATAAGAATATATCTACATACACAATGTTTGATCTGGATTTAGTTGTTATTAGCTATCGCTCATTTTCCAATCCATTTCAAATTGCAATTTGAACGTGGCATTCCGAAAAATAAACTATGACAAATTGGAATTATTTTTCCGCTGTGCATGGGTCTGGAACTAAAATCTGTTCTGGTAATGGCGATGATGATGATGAAATTGTCGGCGTTGACATGCAACAGGCAAACAGCAGACGGCCGGGCCCAGCGACAAATTAAATAAAGCAGCTAAAAACAAAAGGGTTGTGAGTATCAGGAGATGGCCGCCTTGATTGCCGGCTTGTTTTGGAGTAGTGGAGTATACCCTCTACCACATACCATATTTATCGAGGTGGGGGGCTTGACGGTCACGCTGTACGAACGCACGTAAAAGCTATTGACTGACTGACTGACTGACTGACTGACTGACTGGTTGACTGACTGACTGATTGGATGACTGAGTGGCGGAGCGGATGTGCTGACAGATCGATCGCGTATTTCGGGCCAACTTCGGCCACAACAGAGTTGAAGGTTTACGGTCCCTTCCTTTCGGCCCTGTTAAACGGACCTAATTATTAGTTTTACCACCAATTTCGCAGTCGACCGTCGACCGTCGATGTTCGACTCCAGTTTTGAGCCATGTTAACAGCCTGTTCAACAAACCAGCAACAAGTAAAGCGATCCCATATCAGAAATCAGCGATCTGAAATCGACGTTTTGCCGAGGGTTTAAGCTCATGTCTTCGTGCTCCTCTGCGGTTGGTAAAATGTGTAATTTCTGTAAATTGATTTAATTGCTGCGTTTAAGAGTGCCTCGTTCGCTGGAGCTGGAGCTCAACTTAAAGTTGGAGACACTCGAATGGCAGGCATCGAAAGTAATTTTCATTTGAACACACTCAGGAAAATATACGTTACATTTTGGGCTAATACTGAAAAAGAAACCTAAAGATTAAATCAATTTTATTGGAACCCCATTTATATCAGAGTTTTATAAGTTGTTATTTCTAAATTTCATTAGAGAACTCGAGGAAAGGTGTGTTTATTGAGTTGATGGTCAAATTTCTCGAAGTTTTTGTAATATGCTTTTAAGCATTTTATTCTACAATTTTAAGAAAATCTACAAGAGATTTTTGTTAAGCCAAATTTATAAAAAAATATAAAAACAACCAGACTTTGTTATTGAAGCACATGTGGTTAAAAGTATTATTTACGAACTCCTGGAAAAAGCTGCTTGTGCAACTTGCCTACCATAATTTCTAATTAAAATTGATTCATATTTTCTTCTGTGTAACCATGTGGCTGGCAATTGGAGTTTGCGTTGCATTTGTATTTTAATATCGCAGTTGCCCACCCGTGCGCCAGTTGTTTGGCCCGGGGATGTGTTTCTTTGGCTTTTCCTGGCTCTAACCTGGCTTCAACCATGGACAAAAGGCGAGCAGGCGATCGATCGATCGTATGATTATTGCCGCAGCTGTTTGATGCTGATTGGTTTGGCAGCCGCAAGTCGACAGGTTAGACAGCCGACACGTCTCAAGAGTGGGTGGCAAGTGGGAGGCAGATGGAGATCGAGGCACTACGATGGAGAGCGAAATATCTGAAATTGGCAATTTGCAACTCATTGTCAAAACTCATTAATCCCATTTGCCATTTTTGACTGTTAGCATTAATTTCGCCATTTAACCCGACAACTCAAGTGAAGCTCAAGCTGAAGCTGAAGTAAATGCGACTTGATTAGACACTGCAGCCAGTCACGACGGATGGCCAAGCTTCTCCATCTGCATCTCCGTGCAATTATGGCTAATAATACAGCTGGGGGCTGGGATTTGACTAAAACTGACAGAACAACGCCCAAGCCCACAGCCACCTGCCACAAATACACAGGAAAAAACATGGATCACTGGGTATAAATAAAACGAAATTTGCATATACAATTATCACAATTAGGCTGAGAAAAAAAAAACAACAAAAGGTGTAAATAGATAAATTGATGGAATTACATGTACAACATTCGACATTTTTGAAGTGTTATTAATAGAAAATAAGGATATGAAAAGCTAATTTTCTTAGCTTATTAATTTGATTTGAAATACAGATTTTTTTCAAAGGTTTAAAGTGCATTAGAGGCCAAAAATGCAGATCTGTTTAAAATACAAGTACAAATACAATACAATACAATTTTAATGTGTCCTAGAAATGTCCCCATATTTTTAAGATGTGGTATTTAATCAAAAGTAGATATGCTTTCTAAAATCGACCAATTTTTCATAGAAAACCTATCCAGTTCGATTAATAAAATATAAATAAATTTGTCCCTGTGCGATTGACACTGGCAGCGCATTAATCTTGGCCAGAGTCGACTCGATTTGTATTGGCTGAGATCTGGAGCTGAGACTTGGGGCTTGGAGCACGCAGCTCGAAGCTGAAACTGAAGCCTCCAATGGCAAACGAAATGGAAATGCATTCA
Organism: Drosophila fuyamai; assembly: GCA_018153365.1. Taxonomy (NCBI): domain Eukaryota; kingdom Metazoa; phylum Arthropoda; class Insecta; order Diptera; family Drosophilidae; genus Drosophila; species Drosophila fuyamai. The sequence goes on from JAECXW010000758.1 coordinate 6,702,792, forward strand.
GCCAGCCCAAAAGAGCCGTCGGCGTTTGGTGTGCACGACTTTTCAGCTTTTCAGCTTTTCAGCCATTGCCAATCGAACGATCGATCTGGCTGCGGATCACCATCGCGATCGCGCCATCGATCAATCGGCATTCGTTTGTTATTTATTTATTTATTTATTTATTGCGGCTCTACAGGGTGTTATTTATGGTTCTGTTTGTTTTTGCCTTCTTGTCAGATTAGTGTCCAGCTTTACATCCGCCATGCTCTGTGGCCGGATCCCGGGCCTGACTCCCGGCCAGCGGAACATGTGCCGCGAGATGCCCGACGCCCTGATCGCCCTGGGCGAGGGCCACCAGCTGGGCGCCCAGGAGTGCCAGCACCAGTTCCGGGGACACCGCTGGAACTGCTCGGAGGTGTGGCAGCGCAACGTCTTCGCCCATGTCATACCCACAGGTGAGTGCATGTGCATCCCAAACCCAATCCCATCACGACATAAACGCCCTCGCTGGGAGTCTCATAAAATTGTGCCAAATGTGATTGGTGATTTACGATATTCGATGTTATAAGATAATTGGTTGGGACAAATGATTAAGATTTTTATTTGTCAGAGAATAAGAAATGTAGAAAGTAAATGTTAAGTAAAAACAATTTATATTAAAAGCAACAAAATTTCATGTTTGTCTAAGACAAAGCCGATTTCAATGTGACATACCTTGATACGTTCATACATTTGGATGTCTTCATGTTAGTTGTTTTAAGTTATGTAATCGGCATTCCAATTAGCCATTATAACGTTGATCAATTTTTTGATACATTTTCTTGATAAAAAGTGGCCGACAACTTCACGAAATTTAAGCAGATGTTAGTGTTTTTTAACCCCTTTAGACTTGTGGTTGGATTTTCTTATAGTCTGCATTCAAATTTTATTTATTCGTTATTTTAAAACTAAGAATATCATGTCTTATATTTATGTGAACCTTTTTCCATATATATATTTATCACCAGCTTCGCGAGAGGCTGCCTACACCTATGCGATAGCCAGTGCTGGAGCGGCGTACGCGGTGACCGCCGCCTGTGCCCGCGGTAACATCTCCACCTGCGGCTGCGATGTGCGGCACAAGGCCACGCCCACCGCGGGAGGAGCGCCTGACGAGCCCTGGAAATGGGGCGGGTGTTCGGCGGACGTGGATTTCGGGATGCGGTACGCGCGCAGATTCATGGATGCCCGCGAACTGGAGCGAGATGCCCGTACGCTGATGAATGTGCACAACAATCGGGCAGGGAGAACGGTGAGTTGCTATAAGTCTTGATATATATTTTTAAATACACCTTAATAATTATGTGTTTTACTGTTTAGCTGGTCAAGAAGATGCTACGCACGGATTGCAAATGCCATGGCGTGAGTGGCTCCTGCGTGATGAAGACCTGCTGGAAGAGCCTGCCGCCCTTTCGCCTGATCGGCGATAAACTCATGCAGAAGTATCAAAAAGCCAAAACTGTTCAAGCCATCAAAGGCAAACGTGGACTGAGATTAGTATTAAGCAGGTGAGAAAATAAGGACAACTAATTTCAAGGTGCTAAGTTGAATGGAATATACAAATTGGAATCAAAGGAATACATAACTACCTTTGTTTTGCAATACTTTAAAAACAATCGAAGGGCCTTTTTAAAAAACCAAGTTAATAAATTAATTTGAACATTTCCCATGGCCAAGAATTATTTGTATTCCATCTCTTTGAGAGATTGTATTGAAAGAAAAGATGCTAGAGTTCCTCAAATATTTAAATAAATTAATTTGAAAAACCATTATGTTTAATTACTCCTTTGAGCAACAAAAATAAATGTTCTTAGCAAAATATAACAAAAGAAAATGTGTAGTGTCTAGTAGCTTAATTATATATAATTATTATATTTAAAAATAAATAACTAAGAAACGTTTTGTATGAAGTCCCATGTTTTGTTAGCCTAATATAAAAGTCCTAATAAAAAACATTTGTATTAGTTAGTTGGATACCTGCAAAAGGTGTATTAAAGTTAAATATTAATCTCCCGTTCTCGCTCTTTTTCTTCCAGAAAGAAGCATGCCGGCACCGCTCGTGCCCCAAAACCGGTCCTCGATTGGCCGAAGCGCATGGAGCTGATCTACCTGGAGGCGTCGCCCAACTACTGCGAGCGGAGTCTGCAGACGGGCAGCCAGGGCACTGCGGGCAGAACCTGCCAGCGGACCGGCCACGGCCCCCAGAGCTGCGACATGCTCTGCTGTGGGCGTGGCCACAACACGCAGCACATCCGGCGGACCAAGCAGTGCCGCTGCCAGTTCCGCTGGTGCTGCGAGGTCAAGTGCGACGAGTGCGACGAGAGCTACGAGGAGTTCACCTGTAAATAGACGGAGCAGGATCCGAACGCTGCTAGTATTAGGGCTATGTCATAGGAAATGCGTTAATTAAGTATTATGAGAAATGTATTACACCCACATACACACACACCACGCCACCATACAGACACATTCCAGAATATAATATAACAAGTTAACATTCAAATTTTTTCTGATTATTATTTATTAGTTTTTTGGGGTTTGGAAAAAGGGATATATTTATTTTAAACATGGCTAAGCAGCACTTTTTCGAACATCTAGGGAGCTTAGGTCCCCATTTTTATTACTTTTGCCAATTTTTACATTTTTCATAAGGGTTTTCTTAATATTTGATACTTCAAGACAATATAACAATCCATATATTAATTTTTACGAAAGTCTTTGGCAAAAATACAAAGTTTTATGAGTGTTTTCGAAATCTATGATCATTGACTGGTTTAAAATTGAACTATTTTTAAGAGCAATAAAATTATATTAAGCCAGCCACAGAAAAGGACATTACAAAGCACAGAAAATAAAGAAATATCTTTTGAAATTCAGGTAAATTGTCAAAATGTCCAACACTTTAGAAAAAATTCTTTAAAAGATGAGCATTTCACATATGTTTTAGGAAAAAGGCGTAAAAAATAAGCCAACGTGTTGCCTACATTTGAGGGTGGTTCAAAAATTTGGCGCGCAGCATTGCCATCGCGAATTTGGGAGCAGCACGTAAGACCCACTTTCGGCTGGCGTAACGCAATGCGCTGGCTTCATATTTTGGTATTGGAATTCCGGAATCCATTAGGCTGACAGTTGGCAGCGACTCGAGATGCCAGCACTTGCCGAACTGCGCGAGCGCCGAAAGGAAAATTCATTGATTGCAATCACGCGCTCTCCCGCTTGCTCTCACGGTTCTTAAAGCTGGGAAAGTCGGAAAACTCACCACTAGCCAGCGAATCGGCGACTATATTAGCGACTGGCTCGCACGAGCGGCGCTCAGTTCTTTGAGGGTAGTTAGTTGGACAACGGCGTTGCCGAAAACGGGCCACCTCAGCTGCCGCACAATACATTTTTGGGTTAGGAACATTCACACACACATATATGGACACGAATACCTATACACTCTCGCATGCCCACACACACCAACTCACACTCGCGCAGTATATGTATCTGGCTGAGAAATGTATAAGGCCAAGAAAAATCCAACTTAATTGCATTCGCAGCGGAGAAAAGTGAAAAAACAGCGCGAGAAAATTCCATTGACTGGCAAAAGTGCTTCGATTAAATGCATAAGTTCCCCATTAATATGTGTGTATCGCTGTGACTGTGTGTGTGAGTGTGTGTGCGAGTGAGTGTGCGTGAGTGGCAGCAATAGCGCTAGAGGCTGCTCCCTGGATACAGAAAAGTGATTTCCTGCAAAAAGTGCAAAAAAAGCGAGTTAAAACCAAAGCGAGCAGGCAAAAAAGCCGCCTACAGCCCCTAAAATCGTGTGACAAACTCAAGAAACCATTTAAGATATACCCTACATATATATATACCGTTGTGTGTGTGTGTATATGTATGGAATACATGTACGAACACACACTGTCAATCAAAAGGAGTAATCTGCCCCACTAAACGCTGCCTATCGATTGGGGCAAAAAGCAGAAAAATTATTATAAATTGCTTCAACCTACATATAAGCCATGCGAGTTATACACACACACTCGCATTCGCACACCCACACAGAGACACACACACACACATACGCATACGCCTACAAAGAGACATTAAGTTTGAAAAGCTATAAGCTGTATAACAGAGCCTAGAGCCGAGCGAATGAAGTGGCAGAAGGTGGGGTGCCAGCATAATGTTGAGCCACCCAAACCACCCAGGCCACCCAAAAACCACCCACTTAGCTCCACACCCCCCCCACCCCCTTTCGTTACGTCGAACCTTACGCTGTTCGTGAGCGTAACTCGTGCGTAGAACACTCTCCACTCCATTTTGCGGAGCACTCTTCAACTCCCTATCTCTCTGTATCGCTGTGTGTGTGTGTGTGTGAGTGTGCCTCGAATGTGTGTCAGCGGGAGCGAGTGTAAAAAATATCCTCGTTGGGCACGAAGCCACCAAAACCACTTGAAACAAAAGGAAAAAAGAAAGAAACACTTTGTGAATGAAGACTTTAATTAGTTTAGCTAGAAAACTCACGCGGTTTAATTATCCTCCCACACAGCCATGTACATAAAACAAAAGCCGTTTAAATCATACACAAAATGCAATTAGCCAGCGAGCGCACGCCACGAAAGTCAACAAAATAACTAAGCCAGTGTCATCAACTAAATTAGTGCAAGCAGCTAGCCGACCGGAACCGGAAATGCCCATTGAGCCGCCTGACAACAACCACAACTACAGGCACAAACGCAATCACAAGCCCAACTGCATTGGCAACGGCCATAAAGCCGAGCAACAAATCGCCCACACACACATGTAGTGGCAGCGCGAGTGCGTCAGTGTGTGCGGGCTCTGTTAACCGGAAGCGGAAGTCGAGGCGGAGGAGCAGGAGGATCGGAAGGATCGGAAGGATTGGAAGGAGGAGGAGCAGATAGATTAGACAGTTTTTCATTCGCCCGCAGTTCGTTAAGGAAAATCATTCAAAATTCATCGCCTAAGCAAAGCGGGTGAGCTATTTAACCATATTACGTATACGTAACAACACCCACACCAACATACACAGCCACACACATCCAGAGACACACAGCAAGAAACTTCAATTTATGATGTGAACCGTAAGCGATATTGATTTCTGATTTGTGATTTGTGCGTATGCCTTGTGTAACAGGAGCTCCCATAATTTAACCGTAATCAGTTATGAGTAATCAGTTTTTTTTGTCTTTCTTTTTTGCCTGCCTTTGTTCTCTCTTTTACTCTCGTACTCCTCTATCTCCCGTTCGTATATGTTGTATCTTCTTTTCTTCTACTTTGGCCAGGACCATATATATATATAATATTATGATCCCCGATTGCCTAGATTTAGTTGGAGTCCTAGAACGTAGCCGAGTAACTTAGTTTAGCGAGTAAATTTAGACTACTTTCCATGCATTACCCATACGCCCCGTTCGATCAATCAATCATTCAGAGATTGGCAAGCAATTTGAAAACTTATAATTAGATCTGTGGATGGGTTTTTATTTTTGTGGGGCAGGCTCAACGCAATTCGAATGCTCGCATGATTTGTCAGTTTTTATGTTCCTTTTTTTTTTGTGAGGGTGTGCCAGCCGCCTCCTTGCGTGTCAATGTTGCGGTGTTTGCCTTTATTATTTATTTCTTTCGGTTGTTATTTGAGTTGCCTGCTCTAATTTTAGATCAGTCGAATAACTTTTATTGATTTCAAATTTTAACCTTATTTTACATGTGGCCCAGGGTGTGTGTATTGGTGTGTGTGTGTGCGGGCCAAGAAAACGCCGCCAATCTATACATTGGGGCAGTGGTAACAACAAAATACGGCAAAATATTTTACGATGACGCTATTGTTGTGAGCGGGAGCAAAGGCAAGCGGAATGGGAAGTGCGATGGTGAGATGGAACGCATTTGCGCACTGCCCCCAGTGTGGTGAGTTTTCTCTCTCTCCGGCTTTGCCTTTCTCTGGGGACGCCTCTTTGCTTTTTTTCGGGGCTATTCAACATGTTTGTTTTGGGGTGGAGACGCCCGGAGGCAGATAGCTTGATAAGATGTCCCCTGGCCATCAGTCCGCAGGCCGGAGTCCGAAGTACGGACAACAATCGTACAGGATTCCAGTTTTAGCTGCAGGTCCTCCAAGTATGCAGCTCAAAGTGCAATCTGTCTCCCTCTCCCTGTATATACATATATATCTATATATATATATATAGATGTTTGCCCAGCAAAGTGCTGTGCCTGAGGCTCCCTAATGGCATGGCGATGTAATCGAATCTGGGCCTGATATTTTATGGCCTGTCTGCCATATCCTGACCTCATCTGCTGGCGCTTCCTCCATCTTTTATGTCGCCATTCTCTGGCACACACTCACACATACTCACACACACTGTGACAGGAACAGGATCAGACGGAGACTTCCTCCGCATGGCTGTGAATGGGCTTCCGGCTTGCTGATTCGTTTAGCTTTCATTTGAGCCGCTGCAGCTGTCGCACTGTCCGTACTGCGGCCGTTGATATCCGCACTCTTGGCCCATTCACAGCGTCAAAAGCGTCAAGACTCTGCTCCGACTTATCGCCAAGCCGCATTGTTTATGCGGGCAGCTTAATTGCAATTTGTATTCATGACATTCTCACCCACGGTCATTTAAGTCCCCCCAAAACCCAAATAAACTAAAAAATCTCATTATTTCTTTATTACAAATCGAAGCTTCTTGTCTCTAGAATGCAAATTCAAGATGTTAAAATAAATCTAAGAAATGCGGGGTTATATAAAATTCCCATGTGTGACAATCTTGGCTGTGAAACTCTGATCTCAATAGAATATGTGTTTCTTATTAATATCAAAATAAAATTGTTAGATCGATATTTGGATTGACAAAAGGTTTTATTTCTCATTTAAAACGTTTAGTTTTGTCAAAGTAAAAACAATTGATTCAATCTATGAAAATGTATAAAAGTCAAGAACTTATTCTATTTTACTTTCTTGTTTTAAAACTTTTCTTGAACACGGTGGAATTTTCATTTAAATGTTTTTATCATTAATAAATTACTTTTCATTTATTAATTATAAAAATTAATAAGAAATATGCTTTTAAAAACGTATAATTTAAAAAGAAACGTCTGTCAAAGCTGCAAACGCCTGATTCCCCTTTTTAATTTGCATTAAAATAAATTCGAATGACCAACTGATTAGAGACCGGCCCAAATCAATGCAAGATAGACCGCATAAACTCCGTCTGTCAGTTTCTTTGAGAGACTTCTTTTTTACCAAGAAGCAACCGCTCAAGTGGCAATTTGCATGCGATTTGTTGGCGTCTCCATAGAACCAAAGAACACACATTTGCATAGAGCCGCCATAATGCAATGCTCGGCGAGATGTATTCGCTCCGCCGCAGCCATCCCCTTTTTTGAGTCCTTTTGAGTCTGTTTATGGTATTTGTTTATGCGCTTATGGCCCGGTGGTGAGACAGCTCCTGACTGAGATTTAGGTAAAAAGGTTAAGGATATGCAAGTTGAGCTAGAGCCAATTTAAATGCAAAGAAGGAAGCTGCTGAAGAGTGGCACGTTTTGGGATTGCGAAAGCCTTGGCTTTCAGTGTGCAGCGGGGCGTATGCGTAATGTATTATATTGCTTATCACGAGAGTGAGCATCTCGATTGTTGTGCCATTGTACTATTGTGTGTATGTTTTTCGTTCTCTTCTCACTTAATATACTTGCAGATGCCGCACAAGAGAGAGAGAGAGAGAGAGAGTCGCGAATAGATCAATCAATTAATCAATCAAAACCGAGCATATCAACCGAGAGGCCAATCCCACAACCAGAGAACCGAAATCAAAGTTCAACGTTGCATTTAAGGTGTCCGGTAGCCGAACTTCCACTTGCACTCAGTGATTGTGTGATTGCATGCCGCGGATGAGCCGCGGATTATGTCACGTGACGATTATAATCCAGTAACTAGCTCTGGTGTGCGCAGTCCGGGTCGCGTGCGGCGTCTCCAGGAATTGCCGACGGTCGATCGATCCCCATCCCGGGACTACGGCGCTCCACGCGGAAGTCCTTTAGGTGAATGACCACTCCATCCCATCCGAAACCGAAACCGAAACCAAAACCGAACCGAACCAAATCTCTGGACCTAGTCCAAGCAATCCGAGCACAAACGTAGTCCTGCACTTGGCCAGTATCTCAGTTTGTGCGAGAGCCCTGCGAACAATGATTACTATATTTTCTCACATTACGATCAATTGGCTATGCTTTAACCGATCTAGAAACTACTAACCCTCTGTGCCGAGCAGATGTCATTCAAAATTCCGTCAAATTCATTATGCAAAATTAACGCTTATGTTTTTGAGATTTGTATACCGCTCGCTAGCTCTCTACTTGTTAACCGCCATATATAACTATTTTCATTTCGTACTATTTGTAGTCGACTCAACTAATGCAATTTCTAACTAAAGTCTATTATTTCTGTCTAACATCACACGCATGCGCATGGTACATAAATTTGATTTCATTTCATTTCACTTGATTCGATTTTCATTTATTTCGTATTTCGTTTCGCTTCACTCATCCTGCGAATCTCTACCGATTTTCATTTCAATTAACCCACACAAACGGCACTCGACACTCAAACACTCAAACACTCGAACACTTGAACACATGCAAATTGAATTCCATGTGGGGATTGGATGGGAATTTTCCGCAAACGCTGTTGCAGCTGCCGGGAAATTGCATTAGAACCGGGAACCGGGAAAAAAAAAGCAGGACTGGGAAATGGGCCACAGCTGAGCCATTGAGGCAAAGAAAACCACTGCGGAAAAGTGCACCTTGAAACTATCACTGAAACTTTGCCCGGAGCCGCGAGCTGATATCAAAGCCTCAAACTGGATTACAATTATGGTTAGCTAAACTGTTTTGCACTTGAACGGGGTCAGCACTTGATTATACCAGCTAATTAGCATTTGGCCGCCATTCAGGGGGCTAAAATAAACCATTTATGAGTTGAACACTGAGCGCTGAACACCGAACACCGAACACCAAACACTGACGAACAAGGACGTTGGCGGAACCGCAAATTTAGTTTCCAGCTCTTGACGTGCAAAATGATTTCGTGCCGGGCAAAACTTAGTTTATGGCCCTCGAAGGTGGGCTGAAATACGACCCAGAAGCCAGGACACACAAAGTAGCAGGTTTACGGACTGGGTTGCAAGTTGTGGGTGTGCAAAGTAAAGCCAGAACACGACAAACACTTCTCCCACCCTTCGTTTGTTGAATTTTCCTTTATTTTCCTTTTTTTCATCTCTTTTTTTTAAGTTACCTGCGTTCCTTGCCACTAACCTAACCTAACCGAAAAAAAGAATAAGAAAAAAAACCGAAGAAAATGAGGCAGAGACTCCACTGCACTAGTTGCCACCTCTAGAAACAACACTCTGTATACTGTATTTTGTTTTTTTTTTTGGTTGCGTTCTTTTTGTTCTGGTGGCCGGAAGAGGAGCCGAAACGAAAACACGAAACAACCACCTGAATACCACCACCAGAGATAAAACCGCCACCCGTCCGTTCCGTCATCCTCATTTGGTCATCCTCATGAATTCTGTGTGTGTGTGAATTTCAGCAATGGGCAGTCCATACTACCGCGACATGGATGAGCCAACAAGTCCGGCCGGAGCGGGACACCATCGCAGCCGGAGCGCCAGCAGACCACCGATGGCCCATGCCATGGACTATCCAAGTAATGACCGTCTAAGCATCCTGAAAAGGGTTGTATTACAGGGGTCAATCTGATCTGATCCTTAAGTTCAATATTAAAAACAGTATTAATATTTGAAAGATCATAATGTTAAGATAAAGTGAATTATTAAAATAACTTTAAGGGTAAACATTATCAAAAAGATCAAATTGACTCCGAAACATATAAACTTAATCTCAGATATAATTTACCCCTGTGCAAACCCTTTGAAACAACCCATAAACCTAATATTTCTCATGATAACCTTTCGTAGGAACCCGCTACCAATCGCTGGATCGCGGTGGACTCGTGGATCCCCACGATCGCGAGTTCATACCCATCAGAGAGCCCCGCGATCGCTCCCGGGACAGATCCCTCGAGCGGGGACTGTATCTAGAGGACGAGCTGTATGGCAGATCGGCGCGCCAGAGTCCCAGTGCCATGGGTGGATATAATACCGGCATGGGCCCCACCTCGGATCGAGCTTATTTGGGCGACCTGCAGCACCAGAACACCGACCTGCAGCGGGAGCTGGGCAACCTGAAGCGGGAGCTGGAGCTGACCAACCAGAAGCTGGGCAGCTCGATGCACAGCATCAAGACCTTCTGGTCCCCGGAGCTCAAGAAGGAGCGTGCCCTGCGAAAGGAGGAGAGCGCCAAGTACAGTCTGATCAATGACCAGTTGAAGCTGCTCAGCACGGAGAATCAGGTGAGTTTGAACTCTAGAGCAAAAATGCACTTGGATGGTAGAGAATTGTCAGAAGAAGGGTCTACAAATACATAATTTGATGTGCCTTGAAGTTGGGTAAATCTCCTCAAAATATTTATATAAACAAGGGAAGAAATCCAATCAGTTTCCATAGGCTTAAACAAAATTGTACATCAATCGCTTCTGACTTTCAAAGTGAACGGTCGTGTTTTTTTTCTGCGCTTCGAATTTTATATTTTGTTTTCGTTTATTCCCATCGGTGGGTGTTATTAAAACAATTTTAATTTTCTTCGCAATGAAATAAAGTATATCAACCTTCATTAGAGTTAGAGCTCCATATTATGTTTCATTTCATTGAGAAAGTTTATCTGTTAAATGTAGTTTTAAATTATTAAAAATTAAATAGATTTTATTATAGAAGATAGTTTTAAATCCTGTTAATAACGTTAAAACCAATAATCTGGATTTCTGATCTTATACCCCTACCCATATCCATATTTTTTGAAACTATGTAAATTTGAAGTATTATTTTTATGTGAATACAATTCAATAATATCTCCCGATAGAAACAAGCCATGTTGGTGCGCCAGCTGGAGGAGGAGCTGCGCCTGCGAATGAGGCAGCCCAACCTGGAGATGCAGCAGCAGATGGAGGCGATCTATGCGGAGAACGACCACCTGCAGCGCGAGATCAGCATCCTGCGCGAGACGATCAAGGATCTCGAGTGCCGGGTGGAGACCCAGAAGCAAACGCTCATTGCCCGCGACGAGAGCATTAAGAAGCTGCTGGAAATGCTCCAGGCCAAGGGAATGGGTGAGTCCTTAATGGGATGAAGGAAAAATGGATGCTAAGTGAGTTTTTAATCCATTTCCAGGCAAAGAGGAGGAGCGCCAGATGTTCCAGCAAATGCAGGCCATGGCCCAGAAACAGGTAAGACCCGATCAGATACTTTGGAGCCCCTTGCCAATCCTCACCGGAAAACAAGGGACGAGGTCGCGAGTCCCTGTCTCGCTCTCTATCTCCGCCATCTCTCTGTCTACCTCTGTATATCTCTGTCAATCTATCTCTCTAATTTTCTTTCGTTCGGCAAACAATGCTCTAGAGAATGATTTCGTACACGGGCAGCGGGGGAGAGAGGGAGCACTTTCCCTTTCTCCCCCCCGGCTGCCCTTTCTCTCTGAACACGAAAAAAACACAAAACTTTTTATGCATCTTGAGTTCGAAAACATTTGATGCAACATCAGAACTTTAACAACTTTTATTTTAACCCAATACACACACACGCAGACACAAAGCCTTATATACCCGATATATACCTACAAACACACACACACATAACTTATATATACATACCGCTTTATAACTGTTACAATCTAGTCAAAAAAATGAATTATAAAGTAGAGCCTAGAAAATGTTCGCTTTTATGACAACTGAAGCTTGAGTTGTTCGTAGTGTTTTCACATAGTTTTCCACTGTTGATTTTTCATTTCCCACATTGACAAACACACACACACACACACACATGCACACAGCCAAAGACTGACACGTTTCATTCAGTTTGCTACATGTTTTGCATATTTTTTACTGTTTTGTTCTTGTTGCCGTTGTCGCTTAATTAATTTGCAACTTTGTGCCGACGAGAATGAGGACAGTGGAGGCAGTCAACATCAATGAACGTCGTTCAAATTAACATTAAGTGCAGTGCACTACCCATACATGTGCCCGAAACACACCTACACATTCACAGGCACAGTCACAGTCACATTCACAGTTACACACACCCACGCACACACACTCAGACAGCAGCTTAGTCATTTCATTGTTCGCCACCCAATAAAATCTCGATTTTGTTGCACACTTTTCGGCGCCACAATGGATGCATCTTCGCTTGGCCCATTTATGTATGCAACAGTAATGCATAGCCAGCTCCAGGAAAAGTGCATTTCCATCTCCCTCCCCCCCTCCTTATCCTCCTCTATTGTTGCATTCCATTATTTATCGAGGGGGCGGCGTCGTAACCGTAGTGCCTCCCCTCGGGAAATCAATCTGAAATAAGTCTGGAGTTGCTGCAACTGCAAGTTAACTTTTTACCCACCGACCTCCCCAAGGACATGGCAAACAACAAACTGCTTATTACTGATCCAAACTCTTATGGCCCAAACCCACCCCCTCTAATTACATGTTTGCTCCCAGCTAAACTCCCACACTAACACACACGGCGTATGCGTAATATTAAGCACAAACGGAACAAAAGGCAGCCAAGCACACAGAAAATATACATACGGGGCAAGGGAAAAACAACAAGAAACGGGAGGCAAATAGTAAAAACCATTTCCAGAGCATGGTCAGACAGTTGGGCATATTCCCAGTGGGCAGCATAAATAACCTTGATACAGAAACAAAATCTATTTAAGGACAACAGACGCTGGCCAGAGAAAAGGCCAAAGGGAGTACCCTGTACAAATGGAAATAATATTGTTATTATCCGATTGGCTTTCGGCATAAATGTTTTCCTACGAAGTGCAACTTTAGTTTCTTTGTGAAATTTTGCTTTTCTCTCTTAGGAATTGAAAAATGCATTTTTAAATCAAGCCATAATAAGGGGAAATGGCAACTCAACAGCTAGCTAGAAGTCAAAGGCTAAGTTGAATATTGAGATATGCATATTTTTTATGTGCTTTCTTTGGGAATGGCCATAAAAAATGACAGATATTAGCCAAGAATGGCCACTATCCTTGACTGAATTGTGAACTTCATATTTTATCTCTGCACTGCATTCAGTCCCCGTGGCGTTAAAACCATTTGCATAAGCTCAGCATCCTTTTCGGGCCACCATTTCAATGGAATTCACTGCACAATAAGTATTCAAATGGCGATTTTTTTCTGCTCATTTCTTGGCTCAGCGCCCACTGGCATTTTTCGGGAATCGCATTTCACTTCTGCGTAACGCTTTGTAGACTTTTTCCCAGCCATCGGTGGGCGGTCTATGGTATATTATATTGTACCAATTGAATGGAACGCAGAACAACAACTGCCTTGACCGGCGATTGGTGGGGCTCGAAATTAATTTGTCACTGATAAAGCAAACAAATGGTCGGAGGAAATGCGGCATAGTTACATGGCCCGGACAGCAGTAATTAAAAATCAGCCCACAAAACCGGACTAAAGAAAAAAAAACAGCCCGCCCATATACAAAAGAAAACAAATTTCGCCTTGCTTTTTTTCTTTTTTTGTATTTTTTGCCGGGCGAGCAATTAAAAGTTGTTGCGTATACGCCGCGTTAACAGGGCCGGAAAAGAGAGCAATCGGCTGGCGCAGTTCTTTCGAGGTCACTGCGTTTTACATTTCCTATTTTCGGTGCAGATTCTATTTATTGCAAACTGCAGTTGCCAGCCTATACCACCCATCGCCCCCCCCCCCACCAATCCCCCTTCAATCCTCTTTTGGGGCGAACTAAAACTTTCAATAATTCATCTTGTTTAGCAGTTGGCCCAAGTTGAGCCGCATTGAATCGACTTTTTTCTCTTTTGCTGGCCCGACTTTTGGCACTCTTATATAAGCCAGAGGCCCTGGGCACGCATGTATCTCGGTCGGGAATATGCGAATATATACTTTTACGAGAATCCTCTTGGTTTTATTGTCTACTTCTTATGGCCATTTAACCGACGCCACTTTGTCTGCTTGATGCTCAAACTTTCGGCTTACATTCTGCCCCCAAACCCAGGCACTCTCAAACGCTTACACATATAATATGTACACAAATCTAACAAACTTATACGATACTCAACCTTCTCACTTCTGGTGAACCCAACAACGAAAACAACAACAACGAGACAGCTTGATTTGGAGCGTGAAATCAAGAAATACGCTCAGGAGGAACAGGGGGTAAGGGTGAGTGTGTGTTTGCTACTTGTAAAACAAAAAAAAAAACGTAAAAAAAGCGACTCAGAGCTAAAGACCTTCTTAGGGGCAATCCACCCCGTCTTAACCCCCGACTGCCGATGACCAAAGCTTAGTATGCCGCTCAGTATGCCAGACCACACAAATCCATATTCAAATATTCATGTTGTTTGGCTCGCCCTCAGTAGGTTCTATCTCCTGTCCCGCTCTCTCCCTGCCTCTCCCCCTCTGCAAGGTCCTGGCAAATTAGAAACTATGCAAAATGATGCCAATGGCTGAATTTTAATTAGCAGACTAAGCCAGGCACGAAAGGGGTAAGCGGTGGGCTCTAGATGTATTACGGGGATTGGCACATGCCGAATCAGGAGCGGACTTATGTGCGTTGGGGCAGAACCTAAGAAGGGGATATAAAATTAGGCAATCCTGGAAAGGTTTTTGCAAAAGGAAAAAGAAACAACTGGAGTTCCAAATAAAGCCTGTTACCCTAGGTCTTCGGTGGGGATTAAAAAAGTATACATATAAGGTTAAAGAAAGGAACAAAACTGAAAATAGAAACAAATTTAGAATACATTGCTGATAAAGTAGGAATAGAAAAATAGTAGGGTAAACTAAAAGCGAAACAAGTTAAAACCAATAATAATATGCCATAAATGGAACCTTTACATGCACCCCAAAAATGAGGTGAACCAAACATAAATCTGGATATAATTGAGGTATAGATTTATCATCCCTAGGAAAGTAGCGAAAATTGTGCCATATCGTAAATTTAAAAGCTAAAAATACAGGGCTTTAATTCATGACTGAAATGCCATAAAATATGGCCCAGCTCTCTATTAAATTTCCCCAGCAACGCCAACCGATTGCGGCAGGCATTTCACTCGCAGGTCACTAAATAAAACTCACACGACACCCTCACATATAAAGTTCCCGGCCAAAGAGCCAGCCCTGTGTCCTATGCATACGCATAAATAATAATGGGCATGGAGCACGGAAAACATGGGGGCTACGACGGGGTTACGAAAGGAAACTGGGTACTGGGTACTGCGAACTCGTTGTGGCTGCCATTGGGCCTCGCTCAACGGTTGATATATTATGCTGCTGGCTTCCAGAGCTCTTTGTTTTGCGGGGGCATAAAATAATTACGCGGCCTACCGCAAAATTCATTTTGCCAGTGTTTGAGAAAAAAAAGGAAAAACCCCTGCAAAGTTAAGTGTGTTAAAGAGATACAAATGCATTTAAGAAGACAAATACCCGGTGAAGTTTCCACCTCGACTTATCGATTGGCCCGACGAACAGGAATTCAATTTGAAATGGCATATCCGAAAACAAATGACTGCCTAATGAGTTGCCCACTTAGCATAATAATTGAATGGAAGCTGCCTTAATATGCAAAGTGTTGCCTACTTTTGCGGGCCAGTTGGCCCGGAATGCCATTTGTTGTTGGTGGCTCGATGGGTGCTTATCCGGAAAGGGGGCGGGGCAGGAGAGGAAAGAGGAAAGGAAAGGTATGGAAAGGAGGACGGTTGGACCGCCCGCAAGTCAGCTGCTCGAGAAGTGCAGCCCCATCATGTGCATGCGCAGGCCATCAGTTGCAGGAAAGGCCGTTTCAACCCGCCGCAGCCAGTGCAGGGTTAAGCTTGCAGCGAGTAAATGCGAAACGAGTTCGCCCACTCCCTCCCACTTCCACACACTTCCCCCCACTCTGCTGCCCTTTGGCAAGCAATCAATATTGCCGCCAGCTTTTGAGCGTAAATGAACGTAAAAGCTCTCGCTTGACTTGCAAAGCTTTTTTCGTGGCACAGACCACATGACTGGACTCGTGAGCGGAAATGGGGAATAAGGCTCAATCGGGATGAGTGCCGAAAACGAGAACCGAATCCCCAAAGCTAAGAGACTGAGTGGTTTAGCTTAGTGCCGAAAGCCGACAGACTGAGCACTAAATACCCAAAGCTTAGAGCATCATAATTTATGACTTTAAATAGTGGCGAAAAAAGAGATTTCTTGTGATGAATGTCTTTAACTTTATAAATGGGTTAATAAATAGATTAGTTAAATACATATGGTTGCAAAAACTGCCAAAGACAATTCGAATAGTTGCCAGAAAACCACAAAGCAGAAAAATAAAAAGAATCCCTAACATCGGTTTCTAAAAGAAGAATTGGTTTACGAAAAACTAGAGTATTTAAATAGCAAAAAACTATAAGTTGATAAAATCAAAATACATTTTTTCCAACAGAAATGACAACAAAATGACCGACAAAAATTAAGATTAAATGCCTGAAGATTGTATGTAAAATAAAATTATAAGAAATGAACAAAGGAAAAATAATGCGATCAAAAGAAAATAACTGAAATAATGAATAAAAAGTTTTCAAATGAAATAAAATATTTTTTAAAATCAAGTAGCTGAAAAGGCAATTTCAAGATGCGAAATCGCATACCATATATAGCAAAAAGTCTGAAACCAAAACTGAATTGAGATTTAGGTTCTCATGGCCAATGAATGGGACCTTAGTTTATCTGCAAAGCCGAGAGACTGGGTGCCAAATGTTGAACCGAAAATTGAGTGACTCGGGGTCTAAACAACGAGCAACGAGTGAAAGCTAAGCTGCCGAGAGCCGAGTGGCAACGGTGCGGATGAGCGATATGCCATGCTGCTGAGTGGCCTCGTGGTCGCAAAAGCTCCGCAGGCGCGAACAGTTGTACACGCAACGCTTCAGCCGTCGAGCCGAGATACGGACTATAAAAAGACCTGATTCGAGCAGAGCGCGTCGCGAATCGCACAGAAGAAAGAAAGTTTTTGGCACAGGCAAATGGCAAAAAAAATTGTGTAGTGGGCAGCGAGCCAGAGCCAAGTGAATTAGGATTGTGCTAGGATACGAAAATCCCACACGAACCCCAATATCCCATCCGCAAAGATTCGCGAAAGAAATTCCCATTCGTGGCGCGAACGCGTGTGCTGCGAAAAAAAAGAAGAAAAAGAGAATATATAAATGAAAATTCCATTCCTTGACCGCAAAAGGATGTAGATAAAAGGGAATGTCGAGCATTTCATTATTGTGCCTTTACCTGTAAATGTCAGTGTCTGTGTGCAAATAATAGCTTAAATCGACAGTGCCAGTGCAATTTTTCAATCCCTGCATCCTCATCATTCAGCAGCAGCTGAAGGAAAAGCAGCAGAAAAGCAGTAAAGCAGAAAAGCTGAAAACCAGAGCAGCAGTAGCAGCATAAAATCAATAATTTTTGCTTAAGCAGCCGCAGCAGCAAAAAAAAAAAAAAAAGAATCTTTCGCAGCAAACATTAACTAGCAACAACAAAGGACAACGAGAAAAACAACAACAATTTCTTTTTATAGCCCGTCGTCCTGTCTGTGTGGCAGTGTGTGTGCGTGTCTGTGGACTCCCCCTCTCCCCGCAAGAATGTGCGAGTTTGTGTGGTGGGCCAGAAGGTTACACTCACACTCGCATTTGCATTAAGCAGACAGCGCTAAGAATCAGGAAGCAGCGTCAAGAAAATACAAGTTTTCCCAGAACAACGACAGTAGTGGAAAAGTAAAAAGTAACGGGGAAGCAGTCTATTATTGTATTACAATAACACACACCTGCGCACAGCAAACTGCGGACGGCTCAAATTACATAAATAGCAGCCAGGCAGCACTAAGCCCTAGTACAACGAACTGCAATTCAGCAATACTGCACCATTGCAACATTGCAACATTGCAATTGCAGCAACATTAGCTTTTAAAGACCCAGGCGAGAGACCCAGAAACCTATGGACAATGCCTATGTCTACTACAAGGTATTGTACATGTACCGCCCACCGGAAACAGTCACAATCACCCATCCAGTCAGTCAGTCAGTCAGACAACTGCGGCAACTGAAATCCACGAATACGAACAGCGAATCATCCAGTCATCAAATCAGCCCAGCTCGAAATGTCATTACTCATCATCAGCACACAAGAACCTTCAACTTCATTCAAAAGTCAATCAGCCAAAAGGCAACTCGCATAACAAACTAACCAAACCGACGAAATGCATCTAACCGAAATGTCTCTGGGTGGAAATTCCAAGGGTTGTCGTATGGTACAATGGGGGTGTAACGTAGTGTAAATCAAAACGATGGCTATCCTATCAATGGGGCCGCTGCAATAGGCGCTGCAAGGCACCCAGACACCAAAAGCCATTTAAATGTCCTGTCAAGGCGTAACATGAGCAACTCCAAAAGGGGGCGGGGCGGGGGCGTGTTGAAGGATGGGCTGGCAGAAAACCAAGAAAACTAATTGAGAGAGAGGGAAAGGCTATAAAAAGCAGCGTACAGAGAAAAATATGTCCTTTGTTGGATTTTATTATCATAGATAAGTTTTATGTCATGCACAATTATACAAAAATTGGATATTTTTGGGAAGGCATATTGACTATTAAACGTAAGAAAGATATTCAGGCATAAAATATAGGTATTTAATATCTCAACGTTCATTTCAATAACTATTATTTAATATCAAGTAATTGCTAGCATGCAACTGAAATCGGAGATATAAATCTAAGATTTTGTTATTGATATTTAAAAATTTGAATAATTTCATTAAAGCCAAGATACGGCTTAATGGGTACAAGCAACTAATTAATCAAGTGCAAATGGGAATGTCATGTTCTAAACTTATTTTTTTATGTGCAGCAGCTAGCACGCAAAACAAACTAAACTGGTTAAACTTCTTCTGTTTAGCCTGTCGTTTTGTGGCCTCGAGTTGCAAATTAAATTTCACACATATAGTGGCACATATCAGCACACACTAACAGACTTTCAGGCTAACACACACACATACAAGCACACAGTAATGCGCCAATGCTGGCTAAAAAAGGGAAAAGCGCATTGCCTGCTTTTCTACGTAATTAGTGAAATTCGGCAACAGGGCGAACTTGCAGAAAAGTGCAAGAAGCATAGACAGCACAGGCGCATATAACCTTAACACCAGTTAGGCGACAACCCCTTCTGCCTTAGCACCCCCCTTTGGCATCCATGCTCATTAGCAGAAAAGCCTACCGAAATTCTAAAAAAGAAAAAAGAGCGAAACGACAGGGATGCACTTCATAAATGTCACATGAAATACATTTCCATCAGGCACGTGCGTGGAGGAGAAAGATGGGACAGCGACTGACAATGGGTTAAAGTGGGATGGGGATGAATGGTGGGAGGGTTTGTGATGGGTAGTGGATGGCAGACAGGACACAATGGGGAAAAGGACTCTGTCTGGCCTTGCTCACAGATACACAGGCACAAACGAAACGAAACGAAACGAAACGTGAACGTGATGATTTGTCATGATTAACGCGAGGGAAAGGGGATCGGCCATTGAAAAACGGGACTTCCCCCTCGACCACTTTAATGTTGTGCATTCCCTTTGTTTGTTCTGCGTGATGTGATGTGTTCACATGTCAATGTCGTGGGGGCACAGTCTCTCTCTCTCCCTCTCTCCCTCTCTCTCTCTGTCTCTTGAGCTCTCTCTCTTCCTCCTTCTTCCCCCCCACGCCATCGCAAGGAGTCATAAAAGTTGAAATTGTTTTACCCCAGCTTTCTTTTCAGTTTGCAATACTCCGTTTATGAGTTTGTTTTTTAATTTTATGATTTTTGCTGGGCACGCAACAAACGAAAATAGCAACGAAATGGTTGGAAAGCCAGAAAATACACTCTGCTACATGTATTTGGCACTTAACACACTTCTACGAACTCACACAGAAACACACACACACTCCCACTCGGCTTTTGATTTCGCCTCTTACTTTGGCTTTGTTCTTCATCTCTCTCTCTCTCTCCCTCCCTTGCCTTTGATGCCCCTCTCTTTCTATTGTAGACCCACACACACACACGTGACGTATACGTAACCTTGTAACCAAAATGTTGTTATTTCGGTCCGCCATTTCCATGTGTTTGTGTGTGTGTGCGTGGGTGAGCAAAAGTTCTTGGCATTATTTTAAGTGTTCTGCTCACCTGCGCTCTCTCTCTCTCTCTCTCTTTCTCTTGGCATCCTTTCCCCAAATTTATATTAATCTTTGTTTTAACTTCAAACCTTAAAATATATAAATGTATGTTTTGTGTCTTAATGTTGTTCGTGCAATTGTTTAATTATAGTATTTAGTATAGTTTTCTACACTCGCTTTGTACTTTAATTTTATTTAATGACCCCACACACATACCCACACACTCACACAATGTTTGTTAAACTTTAAACTTAGCATTTTGAACGGAACGCTGATTTTTGAACTCCTTTTTCTTACTGTTCTTACATAATCAAAAAGTAATATATAACATTTAACCAACACACCAAAGAGCAAACCTTAGAAATCAACATAAAAAATATATCAAAAATCAGAAAGCAAAATCCCAACTGAAATGATCAGATACGAATTAACAAACCATTAGTGAACTGTGATCTGTTTAGCATACAAGAATAATTCTTTTGTCATTTTATTGCCAAAAGATGCAGATGATTTTTTCACGAAACTTATCGATTGTAATGGCTCCAATAATTGGCTTTATAAACCAAAATCAAATCCACACAAAAACGTCTAAAAACATAGGCAAGCAGTCTAATAAATAACCAAATCAAGCGACTTAATTAATGAATTCAAAATATATATTTGTTTCCAGAATTGATCTTTTTTAATTACATCTAAAAACATATATTTTGTTGTTGTTCTAAAAGCAATCACCAAAAAAAAAAAATAAACCAAAAAAACAATTGAAGAAATGCAATGACAAATATAAAAAACAAATTTGTTTACCAAGAATCGAAAAACGTATGCAACTATTTACAATATGCTTTTGTAATATTTTCGCACGATACCAAAAAAAAAATAATAAAATCAAAATAAATATAAATGACAAAAAAGACCAAAGGGAAAGCAATAACAAATTTATTAATACTTCGAGTAGACGGAAGAAAGGAAAGAAAAGAAGAAGAAAGCGAATCTTTCATATACTGACAACTCTTTGACGATAAAATGATAAAACAATTACGACGTGTATATATATCCACAATATGGCTAACAAACATATGAATATATACTCCTACATCTCTGTTTCTGTCTCTGTTTCTCCCACTCACTCTCTCTTCCTCTCTATCTCTCTCTCTCTGTCTCTGTCGCTCTTTATATATATACGAATATCGGCAATTACAACTATACTATATATAATATATAAATATGTTACTCTGCAGTATGTTGTTTTTGATATTGATTGCGTTACTCCGCTTAAGACAGACCGAGACCCGAGATTCGAGACCCCAAGCCCACGATCTTCCGACCCAACCCCCAAAAACCCACAGAAAACCCCAAATTCCAAGCCCACCTCAAGGCCGAAAAATAGGCAACAATTGTTGCCGTGTCGTTGCACCTGACTTACACACATTCACTTGTGTCTGTGTGCACATATGGATGTGTGCTCGTGTTTGTGTATGATATATTACTTTTTGGTTTTTGTAAATATCGAACTTACTAACTAATCTTACGAACGTTGACCGGATCCACTCGAAATCGAAACCGAAATCGAACTCAAACTCTCACACAACACGCAATGCAACAACAACAGCAACAACACTTTCTTCATGATGGGTTCCACTCGCACACTCACACTCACACACAGTTCCGACCCTCTCTCACCAACACACCTACACTGAAAGAAAAAACACTTTTTACCAAGAAAGGCTAAATAAAAGAAAAGATACTTTGCTCTGTCTGACACACACAACTTGCGTTCTTTCCATCTCTCTAAGTCTCTATGTAACCGTCTCTCTCTAAAACTCAATCTCCAAACTCTGACTGTCTCTTTCACACACACTCTCTCTCTATCTCTCTCTCTCGCTCACTGTCTGTCTAAACAACTATATGAATATATATTTTGTTTGTTTTCTCCAACACACCGAACCAAATTATTTAACAAATATACTTTTGCACGTTATTTCTATAATGCATCTGAACTATATATTGTTATACGAATATTTATGTTTCTTTTCTGCGTACAAACAAAATACTGAAAGCAAATTGTACAAAAAATACCGAATACCGTTACCCAAAAATATACCTGAGAAATACGAAATCAGAATCCGAGTTGCATTTGTATGCCACGTTGATCACACGAAAACCAAGTCAAATACAGCAACAAAAGAGAAGCATCGACACACATACACATATACATTAACAAACACACACTTACAGGTACACATACACACTCTCAGTTACAAAGATACAGCCATCTACACATAAATAGATACAAAAACCAGCGACATCCTCGTGGCTGTCAACCAAGTGACACACATTTCATGTTGCGCCTCCTCTCCGCCCCCCAAAACCTAAACCACACCCCCTTTCTCTTACACACACTTAGACATTAAACACATACACACACAACTACGTCCAACCCCCCTACCCCCGCCCTTGTTGAACTTTTTTTGGGTGCCAACAAGAGCCGTTGAAAGTGTCTCAGAACTAACTATATAACTAACCATATAAAGCCAAACGAAAGTTAACCAATGGAAAAAACGAAAAAAAGAGAACCAAACAGTACCGAAAAATCATAACTCATAATCAACAAATCTCATACTATTACAAAACCCTATTGTAAATTAAGCGCAAAAAGTGTAAAAGTCGAACAAAAGAAACAAACCTGAAGAACTTGTAGAAAAACAACAAAAATAATGATAACAAGAACTAAGCAAATTAATCACGTTTCAAAATATACATATATATGGGGCCAGAATAGTCCGTAAGTGTTTCGGTTAAAAATCGCATTTCGTAATGTTAAATGTAAGCCATAACGACCTCTATATATATATATATATGTGTACATATATAGATAGCTAATGTTTGTTAAGCCACGATCATGATCATGAAAGCAAAGGCCAAAGCTGCCAAAAGCTGTGTTGTGAGCGAAACCGCATCGAAGCCGGAAAATCGAATCAGTTAACAGATAACACCAGACCTAACCAACCAATAACAACAACAACAACAACAACAGACCCAAGAGAGCTCTCTAAAATAGACACCACAGATAACAGATATCAGAATACCAGAAACCGACCAAAAACCCAAAAAAACAACCAGTCAGTCAGTCAGTCACAGCAGTTACAGCAACCAACCATTTGAAATCGCCCGTTTCAGATGTACAATAACTACACGGGCGCCAGCGGAAGCAGCCCCCCATTGCCGGACATTATTGGGCAGTACTACGGGCCGGGATCCCTGGGTCCGGGAACTCTGGGTCCGGGTCCCCTGTCCTACGGATCGGGCAATGGTTACGGCCCCCCCGTCGGCGGCTACGACCTGTACGGTCCCTC
This sequence comes from Drosophila fuyamai, assembly GCA_018153365.1. Classification (NCBI taxonomy): domain Eukaryota; kingdom Metazoa; phylum Arthropoda; class Insecta; order Diptera; family Drosophilidae; genus Drosophila; species Drosophila fuyamai. The sequence goes on from JAECXW010000758.1 coordinate 6,726,445, forward strand.
GACCTCCACATCGGCGGCAGTCGGGGGTTACGGACTGTACGATCCGCAGATATACGGTCCCTGCCAGACCTCGCCGATCCGGAGAAGACGCTATAGCATCGCTGGCCTGCCCTCGGCCACCATGTACAATGATGTCTACGGCTATCCGGCACCACCGTTGCAACAGACCAGCTCCTCGAATATCGTTAACCTGCTGAACGAGGCACACAAGTCGATATCGCGCAGCTCGCAGATCCTGAATCTCACCAATCAGGCCCGTCAATTGGGCCAGCTGGTGACCACGCCCCTGGGCACCGGAGTGGGCATGGGCCGAGTGGTGTCCAGCTATCCGACCCTGCATCCAGGGGACACCTCACCGCCCTACCTCAACGACAACCTGATGCAGATGTCCACGAGCTTCTCCTCGCAGCCGAACATGTACTTCCAGCCGCAGGCGCAGGTGCCTCAAGTGCTGCCCACGCAACTGACGGCGGCCCAGAGTGCCGCTGCGGCGGCGGCACGGCTCCGGCCGGCCTACTCGGTGACGAACCTGGTGTCCAGCTACCCGACGACGAACGCGGCGACGGGCTATGGCTGCAAGTACGGGGGCTACGGGAATCCCTACCAGAGCGATCTGGGCTATGGAAATCCCTTGGCCCCCTTCCAGCAGCGCCAGCTGATGGCCCACCAGTCGCTGCACGCCTCCAATCCCGCCATATCGCAGTACTACCAGAATCAGGGAACAGGATCGGGATCGGCTGCGGCATTGGCCTACAACCTGCAGCAACAGTTTGCGGGGACGCAGCACTACGGGGGAGGAGCGCAGGGACCGCCGTTGGGACACTCGCACATCCAGGCGTCGGTGCAGCAGCAGATGCATCCGCAGTACCAGTACCATGTGCATCAGCATCAGAATCACCTGCAGACACATCCATTGGCGGCATTGGCCAATACGAGCGGTCCGTTTGGCGGAACGTTGGCCAGTAGTGCCAGGGACTATGTGGACGGACTGCATCATGCGGCCCACTCACATACGCACCCGCATCAGCATCCGCATACGAATCCGCACCACTCCTCGCATCATTCGCATCACACGGCATATCCGCACTCGCATTCGCACCATCAGCAGCAGCAGCCGCATCAAGCCCACCATCACCACCATCTGCCATACTCGAAACTAGACTTAGATTACCCGAAACTGCCGCAAGAGCATAAGCGACAAGTAAGTTTTAAATTTGACGTAGACACGCTATCCCTAGACTCCTAAAGAAACCCCCATTCACCCCGAAATCTGACCACCCCCAACATCGAAATTCAACTCGCCACCATCGAAAATGATCATCAATCAGCATTAGCATCAGCATCATCTGTATCCTATGATAACAATCAGAGAACGATCGAACGAACGAACCCAATTGGAAGGTCAGATCGTCTATGTATGGACATACCATGGGTATGGGTATGGGCATAGGTATTCCCAACATCCGATACCCAATCCTATATAGACGGCTGGCCGATCTGCATTTAACGCTTTCCTCTGCATCAACCAGTTCTCGCGTAGGGAGAAGATAAGACACCAAGTATTATACATACAATATACAACATATATGATAATAATGTGGAATACTCTTAGTAGATCTAGGCTAAGAAAAGTTCGCAATGGAGTGTGGAGAGGGAGAACTATTGTTTCATGTGCCATTTTAAAGTAGCAACAGTGAAAGCGAAACAAAAGAAAAAGCAAGAATACTTTAAAGTTACTTCGATTTTCGGTTAAACATTTTGATTTTCGTTATTTGCATAGAGCACTCAGGGCATAAAGAAAACCGAAGGCCGACTTCGGCTGAGAATTCGAATTGTTGTGGATGTTTTTTTTTTTTTTGGAAATTGTAGAACCTTGCTCTTGACTCTCAAAGATAAAAGACTGTATATAAAACTAAATGAGATTTACTCACAAATAACAACAATTTATATATACACAAAAAGAGAAATGCGAAATGAAATAACATTTACTTTAAACTTGTCTCGCCTGTGAAAGTTGCAAGTTTTGCGAGCTGACAAAACGCAAAAAACAAAAAAAAACCAAAAAACGAAAAAACCAAAAACGAAGCTTAACATTTTATTAAATCAAAACCTATAGAGTAACTCGTACTTAGTATGAACATTCGACAACTTAGCCAATTGTTAGTGCAGCACAGACACACACTCTATCTATATCTAAGCGTAAACGAATAAGTAACGAGCCCTTGCATGGTCCTAGTAATTCCACGCCATCAAGGACCTCCTATACCCAACCTACTAACTACCTATTAACTAGCCAGGAGCCTAACCCAATTATAACTTTCTCTCTCGCATTAGTGGGCATAAGTTGCATAGAGCCATTATTTATATAACCTTAACTTTCTTCCGCCTCCTCTTTGTAACACTAAGTTTTCACTCTCCCAAAACAAAGCCTTCCCCAGCAAAAGCAAATGCAAGAGTTATAAACAAACCAGCGTGTGATTAGCAATGAAGGTCAATTATGAACGAAAACATGGAAATTTATATGTGCAATCTAGAACCGAATAGGTGGAGATCAAATCGAAACGAATCGAATAGAATCGAATCGCATCGGATCGAACTGGTTGAATTAGTTTTTGTGTGTCTGAGACATCAAGTAAAGTGAAACGAAGAAGCATTCAAAATGTGTCTATGCGAATATTGTATTGTATTATTATGTATTCGACTCAACTAGTGTTTGTATTTCGTATTCGAAGAAGCGCTTTATACACTCAAAAAAACTCGGTAGGCATCGATAAGTATACAAAATATATAGAATGCTAATCCATTGAACCTCTGGCAAACATTTTGTTCTTTTTCATGGCCAAAAGAAACCAAAATTGATTCGAAATTCACAATGAATGCATGCTAAACTACAGAATACTTTTGAGTAGTAAATCTATCTTTTAGTCGGACTATCGATTATAACGTGCTAACTTGTTTTTTGTGCTTGAAAAAATTGAAAATTTATGCATAGATATTTCTCAAAGAAAGTAAAAATTCTTGTTAAAGTAGTGGTTAAATATATACTAGATGAATCGATACGGAGAAGTGAATCTGGAGTTACTTTAATTTTGCCTAGTCGTAGTTGGTAGTTCGAGAACCCCTAAAATATGCAGCAATCGTAAAACAAAAACAGAAATTGTGTTCATAGATAAACTCTTTTTCAATTGTTTATATATATACATATATATAAATATATGTACGTCAGTGAATGTGAGCGTAACCGAAAGATAAAAAGCTTATCACTAGCCAATTCGAAAGACAGCACTTCTGTGCGAGCGTGTGAATAGATAAGTAGATACAAAGATACTATCCACTAGCTTTTCCTACTTCTGTTCTTGTTGCTCAGCCAAACTTGATTCTCCTCTTCGACTCAGTTTGATTTGTATAACCTTTTTCTACAAGACGACGAACAGAACAAGAAACGAGGCATTTGAATATTGATATAAGATATACACATTATACATAACTCTCTATATACTTGTATTGTATTTGAATAATTATGGTTAATATTCTGATTATACGCATATACATTTATGATCCCACGGGATTTACTATTTATACAATGATTTAACTGTAAACCTAATTAAGATTGCATTCAGACTTAATTCCGACAAGCAAGAATATTCTCGAAATCTGTTAAACTTAACTTAAGCTGTAAGCATTATAAAATGGAAACTTTTCGAAAGCAAACAATAAAATTACATACGAAAACCGAACGTCAAATATCGTTCCGAAAAAGAAACCCAACTAGTTAACTAGTTCTAAACACCCCCTCTCCGAACCCGAAAAAAAAAACCATCAGACATACACCAAAACAGACCACGCCCAAACACCCCACCACCCACACGATAATACCGAAAAGGACACCCAACGAGGGCGGTTAGGATACGATAACGAGTACAAAACTTAACCAATATATTGGGGAATTGGGGGGCCCAAGACATTCTCCATCCACCAACTCTCATCCTTTACAAGGCGTAAGCTCGCTGTACGCACCTCTTAATCGCTCATTTCACACTCAGTTGCAACAGCAAATGATACTTTGAGACAACAAGCAGACCAAGAACACCAACCACCACGTATCTGTAGTCCTGGCTAAGGATCAGTCCCCGGCCCAGGCAACCCCATGTGTGGCAACACTTTCTGATCTAATGTTATCTGTACTTGTTCCTTTCCAATTACCCCAAAAAAAAAAATCATACCACCCCGACTCCCAACCAAATGAATCGAACCCCAGCTGGACGAATTCCGTCTTGAAATACAGAGAAGGGATCAAGAGATCCTGGCGATGGCGGCCAAAATGAAAACCCTAGAGGAGCAGCATCAGGTAAATTGAAACGCTCGCGCCCAAGTTTGTCGTTTGCACAGTAAAGTAATTCCCGTCAGGACTACCAGCGGCACATAGCGGTGCTCAAGGAGTCGCTATGTGCCAAAGAGGAGCACTACAACATGCTGCAGACGGACGTCGAGGAGATGCGCGCCCGCCTCGAGGAGAAGAACCGCCTGATCGAGAAGAAGACCCAGGGCACGCTGCAGACGGTCCAGGAGCGCAATCGCCTCACCAGCGAGCTCACCGAGCTTAAGGACCACATGGACATAAAGGACCGCAAGATCAGCGTTCTGCAGCGCAAGGTTAGACTGCCTATCCCCCAATCCCTCCCACATCCTGAACAATTAGTTGCTCAGACACGTAGAATGCAACTAGAGGAGTTTGTACTAGGATGTCTTATTTTCTTAAATGTTCTTAATGTTCTTGTCTATATATTTTTAAAAATGGTAGTTATAAATTTTTACTTTGGGTGTTCAGGTGTTTATAGACAGACAGTAATATGTTACGCTGGGTAAAATAAGCGCAACATATTTCATTTTATAAAGACTAATTGAAAAAGGTATAATGAAATGATAAGTTTGGGTAAAGACAAGGTTCCTAATTTGTAAAGGTTCCTTAAAAATATCTAACGAACTTAAAACACTTAAAAATATACTTATGTACTTTTTAATGGAACAAAATTTTACTGGGTCAATAGAAATAGTTATGTTAGATCTCACCAGTATCTTAAATTTCTAAGGGTTACAGAAAGACTACTTTATGAATTTTTAAAATCAGGCTAAAGGGCAGTCAAAAAAGCTTTCCAGACACTGTATTTACATTGAGATTAGGTCATCATTGGGCAGTCCTTTTTTCTGGGTGCCAGCTCCTCAATCCCCGTCCCCGCTCTCTTTCACCAGATCGAGAACCTGGAGGACCTGCTGAAGGAGAAGGACAACCAAGTGGACATGGCGCGGGCCCGTCTGTCGGCCATGCAGGCCCACCACAGCAGCTCCGAGGGCGCTCTGACCAGCTTGGAGGAGGCCATCGGCGACAAGGAGAAGCAGATGGCCCAGCTGCGGGATCAGCGCGACCGCGCCGAGCACGAGAAGCAGGAGGAGCGGGATCTCCACGAGCGCGAGGTGGCCGACTACAAGATCAAGCTGCGGGCCGCCGAGAGCGAGGTGGAGAAGCTGCAGACGCGACTGGAGCGGGCGGTCACCGAGCGGGAGCGGCTGGAGATCAAGCTGGAGGCCTCGCAGAGTGAGCTGGGCAAGTCCAAGGCCGAGCTGGAGAAGGCCACCTGCGAAATGGGACGGAGCAGCGCCGACTGGGAGTCCACCAAGCAGAGGATCGCCCGCCTGGAACTGGAGAACGAGCGGCTGAAACACGATCTGGAACGTTCGCAGGTACTCGTGCATTATGACCAGTTCCCCCGACTTAACCCAATAACTATAACTTATCATCAGTCTATTCGTATGTATGTTTGCGCTGTGTACATATAATCGAGAGACTTGCATACATACTGCTATCGATAATCTATGAACCCATATGCATACACATATCTATGTGCTATCTGTATCTACATCTATATCTATATATATATATCTGTATCTGAATATGTATTTACATGTACACATTACGCATCCCAACTACCCAACAACAACAACAACAATAATAATAATAACTACAACATCAACCAATCAACCTAAAAATAAAAATAAATAAACTCACCCAACAAAAAACCAAATATAGATGCAGCTAGAAGAACAGACCACACTACACAAAGTAAGCCCAAAAATCCGAATTCCAAACTTCCAATTACCAACTAGATTGCATAATATCGAAAGTCGTAGTTTTCGAGTAAAGTAGTTTGAAAAAATGTCGAAAGTATTCACCTTAGAATATGTTATAAATTATGAGGTTAATGTAGTTTGAATTCTAATTAAAATTCATAAAACTTTATTGTCCTTAGAATATCATTGGTATTTATTTTGAGAATTTCGTATTTTGTGAAATCGAAAATTAACTTATCGATAATGTTTTTTTAAAGATAATGTAAAATATAATGTCAAACATATCGAAAACGTGTCGAATATCGTTATTATGCAAAAACGCACCTTTTATATATCGCAAAACCATATATCCATTGTATATCGATGTAACTAGCACTCGTTACTATCCAGAACACGTAATATTTTGTTTGCCTGCCCTCAACTGAACTTTCATTCGCCATTTAGAGCCAGCAGGCTGAAGTCTTACTTAGCCAACCAAGCAACCAAGCAAACCACCACCCACCACCAACGATTTCAGATCCGATAAAGCCCTGACATATTGCGCACTTAGATACTTAGACAGGATTAGCAGCACTCGCCTAGTTGGGTTTTGATTTAATCGCTGTGCAGACAACCGAAGGTGTGAATGAGTTGAATTGCCGCCGAACATGCATACATACGTATAACCCTAAGATTAAGATATAAAACTATGTTCGTATCGTACTCTTGCAGAATGTACAAAAGTTAATGTTCGAAACGGGCAAGATATCGGTAAGTCGGCCAAAGCCGCTGACCCAGCCTAGTCCACAAAACGCAATAGCAGCCTAGTTCTTTCTAGACCCAAACAAAAAAATGCTCACGCCATTCGAATATAAATCGAATTTAGAGAACCAAGCGTCAAATGCACCCAAAGCACAGCGAAATATCTGTCCAAATCCAAGCAAAAAAAAAAAAATACCAAACTCTCATTAAATCATTCACAGCCTCATGGATTGGATCCATTGTAAACAGCTTGCCTGCTGGACTCATCCATTCATCAAACGTATTCGAGAACATCTTTATGAACACATTTGCTAATGCCTTAAACTGCTTTCGATTGTTGTTTTGCACTTGTTATCCTAACTATACCCACTATTTTCGAGGACAACCAACTAATTTGAATGTTTCCCGTTTCGCCGAAAGACAACGTTTGGCAGGACCACGATGACCACGTCCCAGGAGCTGGATCGCGCCCAGGAAAGGGCCGACAAGGCCTCGGCCGAATTGCGAAGGACCCAGGCCGAGCTGAGAGTCACACAGGTATGGTCCAAACACTCACCCATTTGCCTGCGAACCGAGACAGCCATATACATATATCGATATGCATATCTGAATGCTCTTTTAGTTTAGCCTTACATATATTATTTACGTATACTTTACTGTATAAATCGAACTCCGAATCGCAATTGCAAGTGCAATTCTCATATACAACTGTTCTGTGTGTGTATATACCTATACTATATATATATATATGTATGTATAAATCGTAAATCGTAAATCGGTGTGCGTGTGCTTTGTTGATGGACCAAACTTTCGCCTGGCAATGAGGAGATCTCTTCACACCCACACAGAACACAATCGAGCGAGGGACCCCACCCACCTGTCTATAACTTTCTCTGCTGCAACATGCCATCCCAACTACACACAATACCAACCCGAGCACTTGCTATGGCCAGAACACGGGGCTAGGGATAAAGTTGTTCAACTCGATTTAATCTACTTTTATTTTGTTTGCTTCTTTCGTAACTTTAACGTAATCGTAATCGTAAATGTAAATGTAAACGTAGTAAACTCTGTAAATGTTAAATTTATTGCGAATACCACCGTTGAGACAATGTATACTAAAACCAAACTCTATCTAAACCGTTGTGCTTACATTCATTCTCTATATATAGGGCGAAACTGAAAAACGTTTTGTGAGTAAAACCGCTTCCAAACAATCAATCAATCAAACAAGTTTTTAGTAACGCAACTAACCGTAATTGAATTCGATTGCAAACTTGAACTGCATCTGACTATGCCAAAGTAATCCAAAGAATACCCAAAAAAGAAAGCTAGTTGCAATCTGTCACTTGTTCAATTTAATGTAACTTGCATTGCCTGAAGTATTAACATAGCCATACCAGCATATACATACCCATACACACATGCCTATAAATATAGCATAAACATACAGCAACATACATCGATTGACCTTGTACGATATAATGCCTCGAGCTCATTTGCCACACTTCCGGTATTTTCTGAAAACCCGAGAAAGAACACAAAATAAAACCTGCCCCCAAAACCGGATGAAAGCAAAGTATGACAAAGTATCCTTCGAGCAGCTCAGCTTTTGGAGCATTTTCCTATGGACTTTCACCAACACACAGACACGAAGTAAAATGACAGAAGGAAGCGGAAAGCTGCTTATATTCCTAGTTAATTGACTCAACTGCTCACTCGCTCTCACAACAACATTGACGCCCACACATCCGCTAGCATTTCAAACGCACACTTTGCCTTACTTTGCTCTCGCACTTTCTCTAATTTCCCCTAATTTTCCTCTTGCACTAATGAGCCATCTGTGGTTGTCTACTTCATCGCGAACTCATTCTTAAATGCCCGCCATGTGTTGAACCAGTATTTCCATGTCCGTCTGTTCCAAGTCATATATCTTGTCACTTTAACCATTCCATAAAAGTATTGCGTTTTCCACATTCGATTAAAATGTTTTGTAAACTATTCATAAATTAAATTTTGTAGAATTTTCTCTTTCATTTTTCGTCAGTGTGTTTCCAAGCGAATTCCTGGCTTTTTTCTTCCCATTCACATTTTTACGTAAGGAGTTCATTTTTTAATAAATATGAAAGTTTTTACAATTATCACAATTATTCTACTTTCCTGTTTCTATATTGGCTTTCAAAACTTTGTTCAACTTTTTAAAATACTTTTCGTAAATCTTAACAATTATCGAATTTTTTCCTTAAGAAAATACCAACTTTTTGCCATAAACTATATACGCAATATCTTCGTCCTTAAAATCCACTTTTATAAAGGGCTGTGCCTTTAAATAATTTTTGTTAAATCTTAAACTAATATTAAAATCTTCCTTAAGATTCCAACTATTTTGCCATAAACTATATACGCAATCTTTTACTTTCTTAAAAACCACATCCTTTAAAAGCTGTGTTCTCCACACTATCCACCTTTCTCTTGATTTTCTCGATTCCTGCGCTATATCTCTCTCAATGTCAGCCGCTCGCAGCATAAATCGCTATCTATCGCTCGCTAGACGTTGTGATCGTGTTCGTAATCGTTATCGTAATTTAAGTACTATTTGTCGTTATATTTGTCGCTTGTCACCTTAATCCTCTGTTTCGTGTCTACTAATCAGTCAGACATTCAGTCAGTCAGTCAGTCAGTCAGTCGAATCAGTCATTTAAGAACCTTTGTCCCACATAATGGCCTGTAAATAATATCCGTTATCCAACATCCACTCTACCCCCACCGACAACATGATAAACCCTTCGATCCCACGATCGATTGATAACGTAAATCCGACCGAAAAACCTGAAACCTGAAACCGAAACCAAAACCAAAACAGTCGGATGCGGAAAGGGCACGTGAGGAGGCGGCTGCCCTGCAGGAGAAGCTGGAGAAGAGCCAGGGCGAGGTGTACCGGCTCAAGGCGAAACTGGAGAATGCCCAGGGCGAGCAGGAGAGTCTGCGCCAGGAGCTGGAGAAGGCGCAGAGCGGTGTCTCGCGCATCCACGCCGACCGAGATCGGGTAGGCAAAAAACCGTTTAGCAATAGCTAAGCATCCAACCCAAAAAAACCCCAAAACCACCCAACCATCCTCACTCACCCCAACCACCATCCGTTGCACAGGCCTTCTCCGAGGTGGAAAAGATCAAGGAGGAGATGGAGCGCACCCAGGCCACGTTGGGCAAGTCGCAGCTGCAGCACGAGAAGCTGCAGAACTCGCTGGACAAGGCCCAGAACGAGGTCGATCATCTGCAGGACAAGCTGGACAAGGCGAGCACGGAGAACCGTCGTCTGGTTTTGGAGAAGGAGAAGCTCACCTACGACTACGACAACCTGCAGTCGCAATTGGACAAGGCACTGGGCCAAGCAGCCAGGATGCAGAAGGAGCGAGAGACACTCTCCCTGGACACGGATCGCATTCGCGAGAAGCTGGAAAAGACGCAGGTATGCCCGGGTCCCAGTCCCAGCCCCCCAAAAGAACCACCCACACTCTAAACCACACACCCACACCCACACCCATCTTCGAAGAGACTAGCTAACCGAAAATCTGTGACTGTAAACGTAACTGTGTTGTGCTAACCCCCAGAGATAGACTATTAACTAACTAACACCTATTAAACATGCCACTGAAACCTCGCTTAGATCGATGTGATTGCTATTGCTTAACCCCCAACCTCTAACCCGCCTTGTACATAACTATAACTATTTATCCCTAACATATATCTCTACGTATGCGTAACTATCTTTCGACTGTCACAACCCACATCACTCACAATAAAAAAAAAACACACAACTACGAAATACCAGGTGCAACTGGGTCGCATCCAGAAGGAGCGGGATCAATTCTCCGACGAGCTGGAGACGCTCAAGGAGCGCTCGGAATCGGCGCAGACCCTCCTGATGAAGGCCGCCCGCGATCGGGAGGCGATGCAAACGGATCTGGAGGTCCTCAAGGAGCGCTACGAGAAGTCGCACGCCATCCAGCAGAAACTCCAGGTAATTGACACCCAACTGCCCCCAACTTCCCCATCAGCGAACGCAAATTCTTCAGGTATCCTCGTCGAGCAAAACTAAAACCCAAAACAATTGGCCATCACCCCTACTAAACTCTATACTAAAATACATTGTCTGTACTGCATATTGTTTGAAAAATCGCATGAGAACTGAACTGAAAAAAAAACCAGAAAAATTGGCTGTTTGTGTAAATCAGTAGCTAAACCCCATTGCAAACTGGAAACACTGTATGTAACCCTCTGAACCACCACTTACTTGCAGATGGAACGCGACGATGCGGTCACCGAGGTGGAGATCCTCAAGGAGAAGCTGGACAAGGCGCTGTATGCCAGCCAGAAGCTGATCGACGAGAAGGACACCTCCAACAAGGAGTTCGAGAAGATGCTGGAGAAGTACGATCGGGCCCAGAACGAGATATATCGCCTGCAGTCGCGCTGCGATACGGCCGAGGCGGATCGTGCCCGTTTGGAGGTGGAGGCAGAGCGATCCGGCCTGGCAGCCGGCAAGGCTCGCGAGGATCTGCGTAAGCTGCAGGACGAGAGCACTCGGCTGCAGGAGGCCTGCGATCGGGCGGCGCTCCAGCTGAGCCGCGCCAAGGAGTGCGAGGATAATGCGCGCAGCGAGCTGGAGCACAGTCGCGATCGCTTCGACAAGCTGCAAACGGACATCCGGCGGGCCCAGGGCGAGAAGGATCACTTCCAGTCGGAGCTGGAGCGGGTCACCTACGAACTGGAGCGGGCCCATGCCGCCCAGACCAAGGCCGGTGCCAGTGTGGAGGCGGCCAAGGAGGAGGCCGCCCACTATGCCGTGGAGCTGGAGAAGATGCGCGATCGCTACGAGAAGAGCCAGGTGGAGCTGCGCAAGCTCCAGGACACGGACACCTTTGGCCGGGAGACGCGACGTCTCAAGGAGGAGAACGAGCGGCTGCGCGAGAAGCTGGACAAGACGCTCATGGAATTGGAGACCATACGCGGCAAGTCGCAGTACGAGTCGGAGTCGTTCGAGAAGTACAAGGACAAGTACGAGAAGATCGAGAACGAGGTGCAGAACATGGAGTCGAAGCTGCACGAGACCAGTCTGCAGCTGGAGCTGTCCAAGGGCGAGGTGGCCAAGATGCTGGCCAACCAGGACAAGCAGCGCTCCGAGCTGGAGCGGGCCCACATCGAGCGGGAGAAGGCCCGGGACAAGCACGAGAAACTGCTGAAGGAGGTCGATCGTTTGCGCCTGCAACAGTCCTCGGTGAGCCCCGGCGATCCGGTCCGAGCGTCGACGTCCTCCTCATCCGCTCTGTCCGCTGGCGAGCGGCAGGAGATCGACCGCCTGCGGGATCGCCTCGAGAAGGCGCTGCAGTCGCGCGACGCCACCGAGCTGGAGGCCGGTCGCTTGGCCAAGGAACTGGAGAAGGCGCAAATGCATCTGGCCAAGCAGCAGGAGAACACCGAGTCCACGCGCATCGAGTTCGAGCGCATGGGCGCCGAGCTGGGACGCCTCCACGACCGCCTCGAAAAGGCCGAGGCCGAGCGTGAGTCCCTGCGTCAGTCCAGTCGAAATGCCGGAGGAGCCGCCGGTGGTGCCCCCCATCCGCAGCTGGAGAAGCATGTGCAGAAGCTCGAGTCGGATGTCAAGCAATTGGCCGTGGAGCGGGAACAGTTGGTGCTGCAGCTGGAGAAGAGCCAGGAGATCCTCATGAACTTCCAGAAGGAGCTGCAGAGCGCCGAGGCGGAGCTGCAGAAGACGCGCGAGGAGAACCGCAAGCTGCGCAACGGCCACCAGGTGCCGCCTCCCGCCGCCCAGCCCGCCGGAGCCTCACCCGCCGAGATCCAGGCCATGCAGAAGGAGATCCAGGCGCTGCAGCAGAAGCTCCAGGAGTCGGAGCGCGCCCTGGCCGCCGCCGGACCCCAACAGGCCCAGGCAGCGGCGGCGGCAGCGGGAGCGAGTCGCGAGGAGATCGAGCAGTGGCGCAAGGTCATCGAGCAGGAGAAGGGACGCGCCGACATGGCCGACAAGGCCGCCCAGGAGATGCACAAGCGCATTCAGGTGAGGATTGGGGTGGATGTGCCCAGCCTACTGCAGGTCAAACTCAGCACACTACGTCTTTTGTCTTTAACACAACTTAACCACTTTCTAACACATTTAAAATCACTTATTTCAACACATTTTTTATGTCAATATGTAAGTATTTAACATTATCATTTGGTAGTTAGATCATTATGGGTTCTGTGTTTACAATTACTTTTGAATGAATGTTCAACAATTCTTATTAAAGTTTGGAAAACAATTTTTCTAAAGCTAATGTCTAGACATGACTTATTTATATTCGCTTGACTTTTACCCGCTTAGCTTATGGACCAACACATCAAGGATCAGCACGCCCAGATGCAGAAGATGCAGCAGCAGATGCAACAGCAGCATCAGCAGGCGGCGCAGCAGCAACAATCCGCAGCAAGTGCCGGCGGAGCGGACGCCAAGGAAATGGAGAAGGTCAAGGGCGAGCTGCAGGCGGCCTGCACCGAGCGGGATCGCTTCCAGCAGCAACTGGAACTGCTGGTCACAGAGCTGGAGAAGAGCAAGGTGGGTTATAAAGTAAATAAAGTCGAGAGTGTGGTTTACCAGGAGTATCTTTTCCAGATGTCCAACCAAGAGCAGGCCAAACAGCTTCAGACCTCGCAGCAACAAGTGCAGCAACTGCAACAGCAGGTGCAACAGTTGCAGCAGCAGATGCAACAACTGCAGCAGGCTGCCAGTGCGGGAGCAGGCGCCACCGATGTGCAGCGCCAGCAGTTGGAGCAGCAGCAGAAGCAGCTGGAGGAGGTGCGCAAGCAGATCGACAACCAGGCCAAGGCCACCGAGGGCGAACGCAAGATCATCGACGAGCAGCGCAAGCAGATCGACGCCAAGCGCAAGGACATCGAGGACAAGGAGAAGAAGATGTCCGAGTTCGACGTCCAACTACGCAAACGCAAGGAGCAGATGGACCAGCTGGAGAAGTCGCTCCAGACGCAAGGAGGCGGCGCGGCGGCTGCCGGCGAGCTTAACAAGAAGCTCATGGACACTCAGCGACAGTTGGAAGCGTAAGTCTTGAAATACACTAGAGATGATTATTTTTCTTGGCGCCCTCGGGTGGATACACGTACTGTAAATCCCACTTTGAGTTTTAGAGTTCCTATACTAGATTTTTAAAGTTATATATTTAAAGGCCTTGTAACCATGATTCTATATGATATTTTTCACATTTCAGATGCGTCAAGGAGCTGCAAAACACAAAGGAGGAGCACAAGAAGGCGGCAACCGAAACGGAGCGTTTGCTGCAATTGGTACAAATGTCGCAGGAGGAGCAGAATGCCAAGGAGAAGACCATCATGGATTTGCAACAGTGAGTCCAAAACATACATCCTCCAAGGATAAAACCCTAATAAAATCATTACCTTCTTTTCCTTTCCAGAGCCTTAAAGATCGCTCAAGCCAAAGTCAAACAAGCACAAACGCAGCAACAGCAGCAGCAGGATGTAAGTTCATAGTAACCCAAAGATATTAGGACTTTCCTAAGTACCTTTCTCTTCGTACGTTTTCAGGCTGGGCCAGCTGGCTTCTTGAAGAGCTTTTTCTAAACAGTGCCCCCAAAAAACCAAAAATAAACACACATCTACAAATGCAGATGAGGCAAAAGGAATACACCCGTACTATTTACCCAAAAGCGATAATGAAAAAACAAAACAGCAAGAAATTACCAAAAGCACTGTCTACTATTTTGTATACTACCGATGCCGATACCAATACCAACTATGCAGTATTTCTACGACTCACACACACATACACTATATACACAAACACAAACACACACACACATTTGTAAATGACACCATGTAAATGCAATGCGAAATGCAAATTATTTGATATTTATGTGTATTGTGTAATTAGGTTGCCGCTATACTCAAATTGTGGATGCATTTAAAAGTCAGCTCATATAGCGTACTTTGTAAACTCTCTTAACTCTCTCTCTAACTCACTAAATCAATCCTTTTTCGAACTCAAACTCGAACTCAACTTAAAGTTTATCGTTAGCCAAGACACCTTCTTAGCCCAATTTCCCCCTTGAGAGCTTTCTGTCCTTCACTTTCTCTCTGTCGGTCGGAGCTGCAGAACGTAGACTACGTGCTCGGGCACTGCATCCCCCTAGTCAATCCAATACTATTTCTAGTAAGACCCACCCAGCCCCTCATCAGCCATTAGTTTACCCACTGCGCGAATGTGATGAAATCGAAACGGGAAGAAAAGCAAAGGAGTAATTGCATTACAATTGAATAAGCAACTAATTCAGTGCTGCTTTGGACCCAAAGTGCAGCATTTACTTACAATTATCGACGATATATATGCTAGCCTCTGTTATAGTTAGTTAAACATGAACATCAGCCTATCATACACCCACACAATCACACTGTACATAAACATTGGCATCAGACGCAAAACGGAAAAAGTATAGATACAGATACGGATACAATATGTAGAGCAATAAATGATAAACCACAGATAATACAAATATGATGTGGATACGAGTACCATATATTAAAAGTATTTATGTACATGTAAATTCTAGTTACATGCATTGCGATTTAAAAATTATATTGCCTAGCCCTTAGCCGTGTACCAAAGAACTATCAATATAGACCCAAAAAGAGAACAGAGAACACTACCTATCATTCGTATCAGCTAATATGGATATTATCGATAAAAATAAACTCGAACATCAACTACAGACAAGTGCAATCTCTATTTTAATTAGTTAAATCTACACGATATCCCCACGTTCCCTAGCCCCTGACAAAATAGATTGAGTCCATTACGCAAGCTTTACCCAAGTCAGCTGTGAATGCGCATTAGTACGAGTACTTATACAGTAGATCGATAGTTCCAATATCACTCCTAAATGTTGCTTTTGGTTTAGATGAAGTGCAGAAATTGTTATTATATCAGACATAGATGACTTATACCCCTATGAGGCATATTTACATAGCTATGACGGAATAGTTGCAAGTGTGTACAAACTATAGAGTACCATATTTGACTAGCAGGAAATTAGTGTTTTCATTGCGTTTTTGTTCCCTATTGTTTACTTAGAAAGAAGCACTAATCGGGAAGTGGAAATATTACGTGAGATATCGTAGAACGAAGTATGGAGTTATCACTGCCAGTGTAAGCAAGAATATTGATAGAATGGAAATTTAAGGTTCGTTTAAGTTTAGGGCTTATCATTAGATTATCATTTGACTTTCGGTTACTATAGAAAACCAACCACAAAGACATTCAGCAAAAGACGAAGCAAAAGACACAACACAATCATATCATACAAGCCTATATCATAACCCCAAGAACGAGAGGATAGTAGACCCTAGAGGGAAACTCTTTAGCGCTTTAAATTATCCTCAGATCTTTCAACGCATACTAGAACGAAAAGGATCGATTGTTCAATTGATAGAGTACCCCTCCACCACTTAGGTAATCGATTAACGACCAAGTAAACTACGATATAGCTGCACTCTTTGCTTTGATTTCAGTTGTGCGATCGTTCGATTTGTGTACATATGTTAGGGTCCTCCTTTTCGCCCCATTCTCTCGCCAAAGAAAGTTCCCCAATAAGTTCCTATACCAGGAGCCTCGGGTTTTACGGTGCAGCTGAAGGGTAGGAAACAATACGAGTTCGCGAGTCAAGTAACAATTAGTAACATCTTCATGCTCGACAGAAGTGTACATAAGTGTCTAGTTATGTAAGCATAACAGAAACTGTATAATATATGAAAGTTTACTATATACGATATAATGTAATCATCAATCTATATGCAGACCATTGAGAACACGAGAACAATTAACTATCGACAAATCAAACCGAACAAACTTCACCGTAGGACACATCACTCTGGCTCCCGAAGCTAAAAACAAATTAAACACCACGTTGACAATACAACCACCCACAAAAACACCTAAACACTAAAACAACCTTTAAACACAACACATCGACACAATTACGACCCATTAACGATGGATGAAAGCCAACATATCTGCATCAAGATGGCGCTAATCTCATCTTAACTGGGGACAAACCAGATATCTATAGGAACCAACATTTTGAAAGCGATTTCCTAACGCTGCCAGTTAATTTCTTGGTCACTCGGTCACTCAGTCACTTTCACCTTTGATCTCGATCTCGATTTCCAGTTATAGAAGATGGAACGTTTGCCTTTAACTACTTAACTTAACTTACCACGTATCGTATTGTTAGCCTAGATAGTCTCAATTACAGCAGCAGCAGCAGTGACGAACAAACTGAGAATAAGAACATGAACTAACGGTCTATCTACTTATAGTATTTGCCGTAAACACTTTAATCATATTATCCCCGCCGTCGTGTACCCTACTTACAAATACAAATACAAGTACGAAACTAACGGATAGCAAGGAAAGCTTCGACAACTTTTTCTATACAAATCTAGCGAAAATAACAAATGATAAATCAAATGATAACAAGCGAAACCCAAAATCTCGAATAATGTAATTTAGCAAATTGTAAACTCAATATAGGCACACACACACAGACTCTCTAACACAGACCCGAATATCAGGCGAAGATGGCAGATTAAATGAATTTATATGGGAAAGTCTCGATCAAAAGTCGAGCATCACCTATCGATGAATTAACCCCAGTGTGTACTTCTCTGTACATAGACCTATATATATAAATATTTATGACTAGAGCAAAGCATACGATAGATGAATATAGGAATATACGGATACAAAAACATATACATAGCAGATATGGAAAGAGAGCGCAAATTATATAGATACTACAGCATCATCCATCAAAGATCAAGGCCGAAGATCGTAGTCAGAGCAAAAACTTGGATAGAGAGGAGGAGGCAGAGCAGAAGTGTAACCCCCAAGAAACCAAGTCCCCAAACCGAATCCGATACCGAAATATCCGCAGAGAAATGAGAAAAACAAACAACAATTTCGTGTAAACATTTTTTTAAAACAAGTTTGGTGATCTACGATATTGGTAATAATTATTGATAAATAAAATAAAATAAAATAAAAGGATATATATATACACATACATATATTATACAAATATATGAAGTAAAGCCTAGTGCTCAGAACGACAAACTTTTTTGGAAAGTGAAAAAGTCTAGTTTTGAGACAGTGTGATCAGTCAATAGATTAAAATCACCGATAGTTGAATGGCCACACTGCGCTGCTGTATTTAAATTTTAATTTTGACATTATTTCCGTTGAAACTTTGTGACCCAAACAAATTTTGCCGATCTGAGCACTGGACTTTAAGCAGGAGTAGGCAAAAAAGAACGGAAACAAGGGGAGGCATACATAAAGTACGAGTAAATATTTATTATATAATGTTTTTTAAGTAACTTATAGTAAGCCATTATATATACACACATATATATAAATTATACATATATGAAACTACATAAGTTTACAAGGTATATGACAAAAAAAAACAAAACAACAAAAACAAAACAAAATTAAGAATCAACCACAACAACAAAGAGCAACATAAAAGGTAAACAACAAAAAAAAACGCAACCGCAGCAACTAAACAAAGTAAACGATTAGAGATGAGGTGGGAAAATATAATAATAATAAAGTAAATAAATTTATTATATACATACATACATAGAAGAATATTACAAATGGGAGAAAGTCGAGCAAAATGAAAGCGAGATGAAAATGATTATTTGAAACATGTTCATTATATATAAATGTCATTACAAATGTTCTTCAAAACTGCCTACCAATAAAATATATTTCAAATAATATCAACCAGTGTCCTGTTTAATTGACTGCCGCTTGAGTTGGGATTATTATTAAGCACTCTGGCCAAGGAGAATTTATTATCCAATTTTAATTTTATTTTATTAATATTGTCTTTTTGAAATTCCCGCTATACAACATAGAGCTGCCACGCCAAATCAATAAAGTTCAATGTTCATTAACAATTCTACACAATGTATGGAAGGTACATATGTAAAGTAGAAATAAAGTAAAATGTATGTATAATAAATGTAAAAAGGTTTGAGCTGCCGCTAACACTATTTATTGTCTCTTTTCCAAATTGTTTTGAGAATTGTTTTTTTTTCTTCTGACTAACTAAGTTTCATAGATAAAATTAATTTATTAAATTCATATTTAATCCTCATAAGAATCAGATGTATTAAGAACAAATGTATCTTTTAACAGAGCATTACAAAACGTTCTCTAAGCTATTATTTACTAAATATAAAAGACTACATTTTTTTGAAACAAGCATTTTTTATTTGAAAGCATAATAAAACCGTACACGTTGTTAAACGTGTTATTTTCATAAACTGCCGTTTCATATTTTACTAGTCCTAGTTTTTATTTACAATTTGTTTTTCCCATTAAATACAGGTACAATTTTAAGTCAAGACACAAATTGAATTTAAGGCATTTTTTTATACCAAGACAACATCAAAGTAAACTACAAAAAGGAAATTTTTCTCCTTTTATCCACTTGGAAAATGGCCTAAAGCACTTAGAAAATCAATTTTAGACCGCTGAGAATAAAGTTCCAAGTTCCAGGGCAAACTTTTGCCTCTGCGCCGCAATGTTTAACATTCTTGTGGGATAAAATATTTGGAATGGATGGCAAAAATTTAATCAGCCCTGGAAGAAAAACATTCATTAAGGCTCCTTTATTTATTTTATCAGCTTGGAACGACAATATGCCCCAAACTCCGCTTTACGAGCCCGCAGTTAGTGGGTGAGATGGTGGTTTTTGGGAGGTATTTTTGGGTGCTTTTCGGGGGGTGGCAAGTGGAGCAGTGACAGCTGCCCTATAAAATATTAAAAGTCGCACATACACATACATAGAAACTGGCTGCAGAACCTCGTGTGATGTAATCCATATTGCTGGAGCCATGTAACGCAGGAAGGGTACACTATATACGTATACCCCTCTATATATAAGGCACATGACTTTTATGTGTAATGTACATTACATGGCATCATATATTTAGAACGCTTCTGGCCCACCTACAATTGGATTACCAACAACAGGCTCTCGGAAAAAGGAAAATCGAGGGAAAAGCTCCTTGGGCGCCACACCCACCCACACCCCCGCCCCTTTTTGGCGCATGTGCCGCAGTCGACGCCTCCGTCGCTGCCTCTTTTATCGATTGACCCAATTTGCGGGCATATACTAGTTGGGCGCTTTTTTATCTCACTACCCAAACCTCAACCCCCCTCCCAGTATATATAATTTGTATCATCCACCCCCGCACATTCCAATGGTTTCCTTGTCCTTTCAACGTCCTTTCCACACGGGAAAAACACGCTCCAAAGGGCAACTATTTTTACTAAGTTAGTACCTTAGAATAAAACTTGCGTATTAATGCTAAACTATAGTTCAAGGTTCTTAGAAGACTTGGTTTTTTAACCGAAAACCATACATAGTTTTTAGTTGCAAAGATATTTCTCTTTTAAATGTTAATTTGATTATTTTTGAGTATTAATTACAAAATTTCTGGGGTTTTAAAAGATAGAGTTATCAAAGTTTTAAAAAAGTTTTAAAGTTAAATTGAACGATTGCAACAAAACATCTTTGACTAAGGGCTTAATATAAAATTGTTAGCTTATCAAAACGTGTTTAGACTGAAAATTTCTCAATCTCTGTATAATACAGAACCACATAATAGTGCCCCCAATTTATCATCCAGCGAGTTTATCTTTGGTCCGAGTTCCGTCCATAAAACTCCACAAAAGATAAACAAGAAGAACGCCCATTGCAGCGTTTTGGCCTAGAAACCAAAAGAAAAAAAAAAAGAGAAAACAAAGAACGGAGAATGGAGAATGGAGAACTGGGCAAATAGTAGACTTTTGATCGGGCCACGAAGAAGCGACAACAAAGTGCTTGTTTGATTATGCTGGCCAAGCATAAAAACCAAACGTACATATGCCGCAGATACAAAATACGAAAAAAAAAACAAAATACAGATGTACATACACACACGACACGTGTAATTGACCTACTTTCCCCACTCGAAAAAGTGTATCTGTGTGTGAGTTGGCTGTCCAGCTATTTGGATGCCATAGAAAAACGAAAAAAAAAATACAGAAAAAGCGAGTGGAACGAGCAGAAGAGACGGCTGAAAAGCACAAAACCTTGATAAGATAAACGAAACAAGTACGGCATTACTCACCGAATGCATATGTACATACATACATATGTACAGACTGTTAGAACCCCGATCGTGTGTAATAAACCAGAATTTGAGTAATTAAAGTAGGGAAAATGTAAAAAGTATCTTGCAGATACGAAGTAGTACATACATATGAGCTTTTACAGCTAGCAAAGCTCACAGATACGCACTCGCTACAAATAAAATAGTTTGTCGCCCTGTCGCAAGCAACTTTTGTAGCCATGTGGCTGGCGACCTATTTACTACGGCGTATCCATCAGATACATGCACAGAACAATTGCTTTAGAATACAACAGAAAAAAAAGGGGTTTTCGTAAAGATCTATTGGAATGCGTTGGCTGCGGAATCGAACAATGCTGAAAATGCAAAAATACGAAACTGGGAAAAATCACCGCCCACTGGAGGTGGCCAAAGTGGAGCTTCGAAAGGCAATTACACGCTATCTGCCGGGGCCTGCAGATAGTTTTGTTTGCTCTCCGGCGCGACACTGATAAAGGCAATTAGCACCGAACATGTGCGGCGAAACTGGAGAATCGAAAAGACCAGAAAGGCTGACAAAATACTGAAAGCGCAGCACTAAGCGAGCAACTTAATTAATTAGTTTCGAACGAAACGCCCCCCGCGTATCTTCAACACAGAGAACAAAAACTTAACTAAAGTAAAATTATCAGATTCAAGATCAAAAGTAGGGTATCGAAGACAAAAATGCTTGAATTCCAAAATATTTATTCTTTATAAAAAACCAATAAGAAATGTATATAATCTTTGGTTACCAGAAAAGGAAATTATGTCATAAAAATTAAAAAAAAATCCTATGCCTTAGAATACAAGAACAAATTATTCTTGGTTTTTGATAAAAAAATAACTTATTTCATTAAGGAGTGACACATAATCAAACAAAGTCACCCAAATTATATTAACCCAAAATTTAGTTCAGGAATTTAAGAACATCATTTTTTCTAGTGCAGATACTTAACTGACCGCACTTTGTAGTTAGTCAGCAAAGTCAAAAAGTCGCTGGCCGCGCTTGCCGTGTTTGCCGATTGTTAACACGCCGTCGCCCGTCTATTTTCGCCGCTGATGTAATCATTTTTTTCAGCAAGAACAGAACCAGAAGAAAAAACAGCCCATGTAACCAAAATCAGTTTCAATTTAGTTTCGTCAGTCGCCGGATCGCGTCGACCCGCAAAATACCCTATAACTCATTGTTTTACAGACATAAGACAAAGATATTACACATCGAGTGGATAGTTTAACTTAAGATTAGCATTACGTTAAGGTTTTGGGTTTAGCTGCCTAACTGCTTATCAAACTAGCTCAATCGGAGCGGTCCGGACTGGAGGTCTGGTCCCCGGCGAAGGTCACATGGGCACTAGGTGCCTGTCCCGTCGGAAGGGCCCTCGCAAGCTCGGAGCGGCGGCGTTTCAGCTCCTGGCGCGATGAGCTGAGCCTCTTGCTCCTCTTCATGTTGGTGAACCTCACGTAGATCTTTCCCCGCCTCTCGGTACGGTAGTAGCTGAGCTGCTCCTGCGGATACAGCTGCAGGATCTCCTGTTCCAGCAGATGACTCCTCTGTAAGGTCAGGTGCATCTGGTTCTCCTCGTAGTAGCTGCACACCAGCTGGATGAGCAACAGGCGTTGCACTGCATCTAGGGGCTCATCCTGGCCAATACGCTCAAGCAGGATTTGCGACCTCATGCCCGAGGCTCGCAGGATGCCCATAATGCTGACCTCTTGGTCAGCCACTGCATTTTGATCATCTTTGCTGACTGAGGTTCCTCCCGAAGACCCAGCCCCCGATCCAACTTCCACTGTCCTAGTTTGCTGCATCGGTATCAGCTCCTGCTTGACCAACATGATTTCGTTGGCAATCTGTGGAGGTGTCTGAACCATGGGCATTTGAAAGGGAACTTGTATTTTCCTGGGCTCACTGAGGGCCACCAGCGATTCCGCCGGTATTGTCTTGGCCAGGTCCTCGCATTTCTCAGGATCCTCTGGCATTTCCGATGGCGGGCCCGTGACCAGGGGGATCTGCCCGTGGCAGTCGGCTGCCTGAACCTCCTGGCAGCGACAGCCGGAGCAGTGAATCGAACTCGGGCCCTGGCCCCCCTGGAGCGGAACATTCAACCATCGGCGCCATCGCTCCAAGTGGTGCTCGAAGCGAATACGGGTCCCGAAGCGAAAGTTACGCAGCAACTCGGACAGATGATGGCGCTTTATCATCTGCAGCTCGTCCACGTTGATGGCCTCATCTAAAAAACAGTTAGGTAAATACTCTTCATTAG
Organism: Drosophila fuyamai; assembly: GCA_018153365.1. Lineage (NCBI taxonomy): Eukaryota > Metazoa > Arthropoda > Insecta > Diptera > Drosophilidae > Drosophila > Drosophila fuyamai. The sequence continues at coordinate 6,749,864 of JAECXW010000758.1, forward strand.
ATCTTCTAGGCTAGAAAGTAGATTGTTAGCCCATTACTTTTAAGCTACCAAATCAATACGAAACAATGAAATTTTTACAAGTCAGCTTTGAAATTAATATATTTAAAATTACTAAAAACTTTTATCTGAAAATAAGTACAAAATTAAATATGCATTGTGGTTTTGATAGACTGGTATGAAGCATGACTTATTAATATTTTATTAACACAAGTATAATATTATTATTTTTTTTATATGTGTTTTGACTCAATCTGAATTTCCGGTTTGTTGCTAGCAATTAAATTTAAATTCCCAAAAACAAAGATCATCTTTAAAAATATAGCCAGCAAGTAAAACTTTGATCCGAGTAAAGGAGTTTATTTCTGTTAATTAAAACATTTAATTGCTATTTACAAATGCCACAGATATAAAGCTCAGATAAACTGTTATTACTTACACTATTCAAGTTATGTAAATAGGTACCTTGTATTTAATGAATTAAATTAAATAACCATACTTATTCTATAATATTAAATATTTAAATTATTTCAAACAACTGCTCGAATCGTAAGACTAATTGTAATCAACAAGAGATTAAAACCAATCACCGGCGACACACTCAGGGTTAAAGTCGCGTTCTCTTTTCGCCCGCTCTTTATCAACCGCTCTTTATGAGTTTTGTTTTGTTTACATATGTATGGTCAATCATACATACATACATACATACCTTGCAGGTGGGGCAGCAGATCGGCGACATCCCACGACTGCAGAAGTTCGCGCAGCTCCTCGTAATCCTCCTTTCCAGCCATCTCGAGCAGCTGTAGGCCGTGCGATTCCAGTGTGGAGTTTTCCACGGATCCAGAGCCACGTGGCATATATGGGGGCGATGATGTACACGGATTCATTCGACTACAACCGGGCGTACATCCTTTCGTCACGAATGAGAGTGCAGCACTGAATTTTTGCAACAGGCGCGTACTCTCCCGTCCCTCACCACACACACACACACACTCGAGCGGTCACGAATACATACGGTTTTCGATTTGGTTTCATCGCGTTCTGTTCTTCATCGTTTTTGTTTCGTTCATTCGTAGTCGACTTCGCAAACTCAACGAACAACGTATGTACCAAGGGCGTAGTTGGGAATAGAGAAAAGGGGTTAACTGCCATGCGTTTTAAAGTTTTGCCTTGAATGAAAGCTAAGTAACTTAAATAATTAAAATATTTCCATATGTCTTATCTTAAAATATGTTTTACTGGTTGAATCCCCCTGAATCTAATCCTAGCTACACCCATGGTATGAACAATATATGTACATACCTTCGCTGTCGTGTATCTATCTATGTATGTAAATGCAGCGTTGTACTGTTTTTGTTTTTTCGTGTTTTTGTGTGGCTGCACGTACATAAGTTTGTTGATTGTTTATTGATAAATTTGCTAGAGCTTCAAACACTCAACAGATAAGGCCGATCGCTTAAGCCCCTTTTATTTTTAACTAATATTTTTTTAGAATCTGTCCTAATTAGGAAAGCCCACAATTGTAATTGGATGTTAGGCTTATTTACAGAGTTTTATTTTATTAAAATAGATTCTAGGCTAAGAAAAAGTTAAAATAACCAGTGATTATAGTTGTTTATTACCAAAAACATTTCTCGTAGGATTGTATTCGGCTTGCCTTTTACTAGTCCGTCAAAAGATTCTAAATTTCAAATAGATTGATCTTATTATTTTGTACGTCAACATGTTATCTTAACAGAATGATATTTTCGTTAGTCTACAGTTTGTGATTTGAAAGATACTTTACTTTATACTCCAAACTATAACGCACCGAATTTGCAAATTGGTCTGCTAAGACATATTCAGTTGACTATGTATTCATACATATGTACATACATATGTGTCCATTTTCACAAGCATCTGTGACTTTATGTTCTGGAAGGAAATGTGAAGATCATGAATATAAAGTAATATAAAGAACACCCTTGGTTAAAACGATCGAGGAGTAGTTTTCCTTTTCCATTCTGAAAAGTGATTGGAGGGGGGTGTATGAGCGGTCACTGACGTTGACGTTGGCACTTCTGCGTTGCTGAGTTGTTTGAAAAATGGGTTTGAAATTCAACCTCAAGACGTCATCAACATCCATGGCTCATAAGTGAAGTTAGCCAACGACGAACGCGCTGGCACACCAGTTCAATGAACTTTCTTTTGTAAATGTTTTCCTTTCTTCGCTCTCTCTCAACGTCCCTCCCCCCTCCCTTCTTTCGGCTCCCTCTTTTTGTTTACTTAGCTGCATTGTCGCTGTGTGTCGGCTGCCTTTTCTTTACTCATTTTTTTGGACGCCGACTTTCCGGAGTCGGAGTTTCTTCTGTCTTTTCGGGTTTCCTCTTTCAAAGAGGGGTAACTGCAACTTGTTTGGTTCAAATGCTCAAATGCCTTCATTAACGACGCACACAAGTCGGGGAAAATGTGGGGAGCCAAATGGAAATTTCGTGTCACGGATTCCCGGACTCACTCCCAGGGAAAAGTGCCCAGTGCCCGGGCAAACGACCTTACCTTCTCAACCCCCGAAATCGTTTCGGCTTACATTTTTCGCAACCTCTACCTGACCTGGGAAAATCTTCCCCATCCCCCGAAATCCAAATCGAGCTCACTGATACGGAAAACTCAAACCCGAGATCCGTAATTCAAACGCTGAGACCTTCTAATTATATATATTTCAAAGGCAGCGAGCTCTTTGGTTACCAATTAGACGCAGATTGTTTGCCTGTGGCCAAGATTGCGGCCAGGAAATACAGCACTGTCAAAAATATATCCCTAAATTGGTCATTAATAGGTACTTTGTTTATTTTTATGGCAGTAATAAGTAATATACAGAGTGAAATATGTTCGTACTTTCCGTTGGATTTATGCACCTGGTATGTATTACACGAATTAAAAAAATTTTTGTATGCAAAATCAACATAGCCACTTAAGATTGTGTTTTTTGATTTTCAAAAAGACAAAAATGATTGAAACACTTATAAAACTGTATTTCGAATATTAAAATAAATAACATGTGACGAAAATCTTATATTTCTAACATGGAAACGATATGGTCACGGTCTCTCCCGTTTATATAAACCAATTAATGAAACGAGCTGAAAACATTCATTACAAAACTCAACTTCCTAGACGATCAACCCATAAACTTAAGACCCATTCTTCAAGGAAACGTATCTACATATATATATGTATGTATCTTTATGCAAATGTCAGCCAACTGGTTCTATTTCAAAATACCCTCCCCTTGCAATGCAATTGCATTCGCGGGATAGAGAAAAAAGTAAACAATGGAAGAGGAAGCCCCCTTGATAAGACGCAATTTCTTGCCAAGTTATCATTCTAATGAAAAATTCCTTGGCCACCAGGTAAAAATAAGAAACAAAGAGACATTTTCTGCCCCTATATGTTCTATATGCAGGGCGAATTGTTTCACAAAAGGAAACTGCAAAAGAATGTGGAAACATGCGCAGTAGTATCGCCCGACTTTCCAGGGAGGGTTTGGGGTATCATTGAGGTTTTGAGGCGGGAAAAAAGCCCAGGGGTGACTTGGTTTTTTTTTTCAGGAAATGGAGGTACAAGCAAAGAAGTTACATCGGCATTTGTTTGTGAGAAATAACCAAAGCAGCTCAGATTGTGATTCACTGCATCTTGGTGCCCTAAAACTTTAATCGTTCCAGAGGTCTTGAGTGTTGGAAATTCCCCCGTGGATACATAATTGCTTCTAATCAATTCAAAGGCGGAAACACCAGAACTTCTATCGCCTGGAAGTGACTAAGTTTTCATTTCTCTTATCAACTGCGCAGCAGCTGGCCAAGTTTTTCCGCCTTTTGTGCGCAATTCCCAGTCGCCAGTGTTGAGATCTTCCATTCAAGAGCGTTTTCCTTGTCGGGCTGTGCGTTAAATGGGCTTTTCGAGGTCTGAGATTCTGCCGCAGACTTCTTGGCGAGCAGCGACGCCAGCGTCGACGTTGTGCCTCGGTGACCTACACACTGGCACACCCCCAAATCCCCAGTCCCACAGCACCAGCACCAGTACCAACCCCAAACCTCAATCCCCAGGCCCCCTACAAAGTACATGAAAAAGCTTATACAGAACTCAACTTTATGTACACTTTTATGACCATGTGCAGGGGCTTTTGTGTGCTCCGTGTTCCGTGCTCCGTGCTCCGTGCTACGCATATAGAAACGATTTTTGGCCGACCAGAAAGCGAGTTGGAGTCTGATGGGGCATTCGCCAATCTTGATCCGCTGGCATTAGACGCGTTGCGTTGCTCACTCGGAGGCGACCGTATTGTATGGGTGTGTAGCGCGCGATTTCGCTTATCAGTTCAGCAGGCTGATAAACCAGTTCCCGAACAATCTGGACCAAGTAAGTAACGAACGACAGCGGGACGCTCTGAATCAAAGCATCTGATGAACGAAAAAGGCGAGTTATGGGGCTTTTTATTACGGAAATATTTTCGTTTGTAGTTTTGGTCATAGCCGAAAAGTTATGGATCATTTTTACTCCAAGAAAATTTCCAAACAAAAAGTTCTGTTAAATTACTTGTTCAATGAAAATTAAACTAATCCCCAAAAAAAGTCTTAAAAGTTTGACTATCATTGTGCTAAAAAAAATGATGTGTTTTTCGAAGCATAAAATAATCTCATGGGTATAAGTAACAAGTAGGATTGATTTTGGAAAGTTTTAGCATTTAACTTAATGTTTAGCTATGGAATGTTGACCCCCAATAAATAGGCTTACTGATAACAGCGCTAGCGTTACTTCTCTACAAATCTCCCCATTCCCCACAAACAAATCACATCTGTTTAAAGTCCAAGTTTGGACCAGATGCCAGATGTCGGGCCAGCTACCATTAAATATTAATAGCTATTGGCAAACGGCCGACCTGCAGGCACGATAATTGCATAAAATTACAGAACCAAACGAACGCTCTCAGCTGTATCATTCGGCATCGATTTTTTCAAGTTATTCTCGGCGTCGGACTCTCTAATTAGTCACTAATACGTGTGGGTTGTTCAAGGTGTACGGCTTTTTGTTCCCAGACCCCAGCTGATGGATTAGAATTTAAAGTTCAAAAGCTCAGTCCACAAGGCTATAGCTCGCCTCCAATTAAAAGTGGTTATGTTGTGGGATTAGGGAAACCTGTTTTCAAAAGGGGTACGGGTACCCAGTAAGACCACTGTAAATGCTCAAAAAAGAGCAGCTTTTGACAAGATTCTTCTTAGTAGAATACACTGAAAACAATTAGAATTGACTTTGGAAAACAAAACAAGCGTTTTTAATGTCTATATTAGTTCTTAAAAAGTATATGTACCTATGAATGTAGCATACAGCATGCTCTTATACTTCTTAAAATAATATCTATAAATCACACTAATGTATGTATGTATATTGGCGTGGTTTCATTGTTTTAATAGATATAATTTGAATTCTTCCTCTATTAATGGTGGTTTTATACATATGTATGTTTTCCGAAATATGTTTTGGGGTTTTATGAGATGACTTTATACAATAAGTCCATGTAAAAGTTACTTTACAGAGAACGTAAAAAGAATATTTTAATAACTTGAATCTTTCTAAAATTTGTGAGAGGCAATTGAAACAAATGTCCTTCAAACTTGAAAAAAAAGTAAAATCAAACATTTTCTAATGTGTTGCAGCTATTGAGCTTAATAATAATAACCTACTTTGGAGTTACACCTTAACCCCAGAAAGCATCAAAGACCCCGATAAAACCCCTTGTTATTCTAAGAAGTACATATGTATGTAAGTATGTACATACATGGGTACATGTATTTGCGTGTTTTCCAAGTTAAAGACAATCTCCAAAAAATCAGGGGAAGAACATAGAGAATGAGATTCGTGTCTGGAGCAAATTAACTTTTAACCCAAAAAGACCGATCTTTTCGGTTTCTGTTTTGTGGTTAAGTAAACGTAAACAGAGACGAAAATTAAAAGAAATCACATGCAACACACGTCTGGTGAGCGAGCAAGATGGCGATAGCTCTCTTGGTAGCTTTCTTTTGCTTTTACCTTGTTTCTCGTTTTTTACCGTGTGGCTTTTAATTTCTGAGCATAAAAACATAAAACGCAAAAGGTAGCAGCAATTGTGGCGTCATCGCCGAAAATTTGTTTCGCTTTCGAACTGGTTTGGATATATATTTTTTTTGATGTCGTCATCGCAAAGAACCCAAAAATTGCATCAATTTCCTCCCACTTGAAAATCCTCCCCCTTGGATCCCGTTGCCAGGCAACTGAAAAAAAAGATTGGAAGCAGAAACAAAAACAACGATGCAGCTGCAGCTTTGCGTGCCAAGTGGAAAACGGTTGTGATGAGCAGGGAGGGAGGAAGAGGCAAGATTCGCAAGAGATTCGCGCGCCAATAACCCAGTTTTCAGTTTTCCGTTTCTAGTTGGCACTTACTTGCACACAAAGAACTGTCAATGTGTGCAGTGGAAAAACTGGTATGTAGATACATGTGTATATACATACACCATACATAACAAGTGATGACACACTTTTGCACACATGTTAACTAAAGAATGTGTGTGTGCTTTACACCTAATCAAACTAACCCACTTTCTTTGGCCAACATGCAGATTTTTAATTAGATTGCAGGTTTATCTTTCGTAATTTACATGGTTACGTTCGCCTTTTCAATGGAAAAACAACGAGACGCGGAAAATTTCATCAAAAGTGCGCGACTCGGCTACAAAGCTACAGCAGTAGCGCTTCAATGGAAAACAAGCGGCAACAAAAAGTGAGCAGCAATTTGAATGTGTGTCAGCGACAAAGCAGCACGCACGCACACACATAAAGCCGATTATATACAGAACAGAAAGCTTTGTGTCGCTCTCTCGCTCGCACTCACACGGAGTACATAGCGCTGTACTGTACTTGCGCGCAACTCTCCACGCCGTCGACGTCGACGTCAAGTCTCCACTCGCGCGCTTGGAAGCGATTTTGGCTCGCGTTTTTCCGTTCTGCGTTTCATTCGCCGTCGAGCGTCGAACAGTGCGGTTGGTTCGGCGCTTGCAGTCAGCTAAAAATATAAAATAACACAATACAATAAAAACCCTGTATGGGAAATCCCATAGGAGAGCGATACTGGCACTGAGAGAGAGCGCGTCCTACGCTGTTGCTAACGTCGAAAATAGTCGCGACGGTTGAGTTGTTGGTGGTGGCTTTCTTAGTGAACTTTGCCTTGCCCTGCAGCCATAAATCAAAGAACACTAAAAAGAAACCATGCAATTAAAATTACAAAAAGCGAACGGATTACGTAAAGAGCAGGAAAGTAATTTCAAGAAAAAGAGGGAGACAGCAGCAGGAACTGGATGACACATTTCTTTTTTCCGAATCAATTACGCAACTTGCAAATGGCGTTGCCGCTGTTGCTGTCCTGCTCTCTCGCTCGCGTGTTTCTAAGGCCCCTTAAAATGTGTGCTTTTCATTATCGGAAGACAAACGGCAAGTCGGAAAAAATCTACACATACATATTTTTCACCCAAATTCAAAGAGAGAGCGAAAAAGCTTCGACGACGTCATATTTTTATGGAACGTACACCAAACACGCACACACTGTCAAAGGCGCGCGTGAATTCTAACGAAACGCTTTCGCTCGGCTCGTTCAGCTTGGCTTTCGTCAAGTTTGTTGCCTTGGTTTCGCTTCGTCAACTCGCGTCATTTGCAGCTGCACAGCGGACAAAGTTGGCCGCGTTTTTTCCGCGCGTTTCGCTTCTTACCGCCGCGCCAATCTAATGGAATTTTTTGCGGCTGCGAGTGTTTTCAGCAGCCATCAGTGGACTAGTTTTCATTAATTATCAGCAACGTACTGCAACCTATGTGGGAGCGAGACGGGGACTCACTGTGCTTATTAAATAGTCAGTCTTTTTCTCTCTCCTATACAAATTGCGGGCGTACCAACATTAACAGTGCCACGAAATAATCATAGTTATGTGCCTTTTTATTAAGCAGCCATATATATTTGTAATTGAAATAAATAAATGCCCTCTATATTTCATTCCAGCAGCAATTCAACCGAAACCGTTTGCCTCTTTCCAGTGTGCTCTCTGCCCTCCCCTCCTCTTCAATGACTTCATTACACGTTTTATGTTTTATCATTCCACACACAAACACACGCACACACTTTGACCCAAGTTTTGGATGTGTGCGGCCAAAGCTAACTGGTGGGAGGGAGAAGGCGCACCAAGAACCGTTACGACAGCGCGTGCTTGTTGTTGGTCGTTTTGCTGTTGCCAAGAGTGAATGATATGTTCTCTGTGCCGTTGTTGTTATGTGGAGGCAAAACTGTACAATGAACGACTATGGGCAAAGAGGAGAGTGCAGAGAGGCGGGTGATAAAAACTACAACAAAAGCGAAACTTACGTAAACACGCATGTCTACGCGTCAGTATGTGTGTGTGAATTATGTTTCTAGTTTTTAGAAAAGGAGAAGTAGAAAATCAAGTTTCTATCGACAGAATGATTCATATTTCGCAGAATGAGTCTCTCTCAGACTTATAAACAATCTCCATTTGTCATGGGACTTTTGCTGGCATTTATTTTTCCCATTAATTAAGGCGATATGACTAAGAATTGCAATTGTGCTGGTGATGCAACTCCCGCCGCCGCTGAAATTATTTTGCAAAATTATATAAATTGGCTTTTCAGGTGCTCATTACACGAATCATTCGCTTGGAAAGATAGAAATATAGATACATATACGAAATGGCATGTTAACAACTCGATTAGAGATATTATATTAGTATGCAGTATACAATGTCCGAGGTATTTACGTTCGCAGAACGATTTTGTGTGGACCTTGGAAATTCACACAATAACTATTACTATTCGCAATGTATAATTTATTTTTTGCATTCGGAACTTTGACTTCGCAGTCCGGAGTCGGGTGTTTTCTATCTCTTTCTAACGCCTGCAGCAGCTGACCTTGAAACCGAGACAAAGCCAACGGGCAAACAAAGCGACCAGAAAGAGACGGAAAAGCAAACAGAACTGAATGTTTGTAGTCGAGCTTCTATAACTTAAAATAATATTCTACACCCCCAGTTTCTCCTATCGAACTTCAAGTACGAATTGATGAAGTTATATACCTCCATAACAAGCTAGTAAATACTTCAATGGGGTCCGACGATTTTAAAATCCAAATGTTATCACTTTTTAATTCCTTAGTATATTATAGATAATATAATTAAATATTTGCTATAGAAATATTAAAAGTTTCAATGACTTAACAGATATTACGGTTTTTATTACATGGAAAATTCTTATCTTCTTGATTATAAAGTTCCATAACTCAAATAAGACCGCCAAACTGAAAAACTCGAGTTTAAATGAAAGTCAACCAACTTTGTAAGTTTGTAAGAACTTTTTGGTAGACATTTGTTTTAATTTAAAGAAACTCAATTCAACTAGAAACTCAATTACATATTATTTAACATTCCTGACAAAGATAAATGCAGGTTTTTCTCTTTGCGTTGAAATAACTTCCATAAAGTGAAACCTTAATAAAAATTACGTATATATTTTGTCCTTGTGTTAATAATAGTAATTAAATTTTTAAAGCGTTTCAATTCAATTCTATTGTTTCTTTTGTTTTGCAGTTTTAAGTGAGTTTTTGAAATAAGTTCTGGTTTTAGAGGTCTGACTGTAGTAAGTGCCCATACTTGTCACTCATTAGCGGAGACATCCCCGAACCGAACCCCTTCTTCAAGCATCCGTCCGGGTAGATTCCACATCGGTTGCTAAGCAAATATGACGCCATCTTGAATTTGATGATCTTTGAAAGCTAGTTTTACAATAAACCAATAGAACTTAACTATGCAGCTTAAAACCCGTCCCATATTTGATCTTTGGTCGATGTGTAATTATAATCCAGGTCTTTAGCTGCCCCTTGCAACTTTTCGACTTTTCGGCTTCCATTTCCACTCGGCGGCTCACATCTTGGCATTTAATAAGAAGTTGGCCTTGAAGGCAGCGAGTTTCAAATTTGTGGATTTGGTTTCTGAGCCGCACTTCAGCACTTCAGCCCCAGAACAGAACAGAACACAGCACTTTGTGCCGAGTGTGTGTGATTAATGGGGTTTTCGTTAGAGAAGCCTGCGCTTAGCTTTGACTTCAACTTCTACTTCACCGCAGCAAAGAGTTAAGCGTTATGAACTATAAAATTCTCGTTAGCTAAGCTACCAAAAAGTAATCCAGTAGGGACTAAGCTGGAACGTATTCAAAGCTTTATGGTGATGATTGCGAGGGAGGAGCATAAAACGGAGGCTTAAAACGTTGAGTTTAGGATTCTAGAGAGTAAAAAGTATTAAAAGATATTAGTACCTAATATTAACTCCTTATTTCTTAGGGCAAAACCATATTACCATTTAAAAGTTGTCCTTTAATTTAATTATTTTAATTAATTAAGTTTTTAATCTTTAAAATATATATTCGTTTTTAGTTTAGAAATAGAGACTTACCCCTTTTATTTAAGCCTATATTGTATATATTGCATATACAATTTAAATATTGAAGAATATATTATATTAAGAGATGGTTTTAAAGCAAAATAAGTATGGATTTTTCAACGAGCTGCCACTTCCCCGACACTTACAAAACACATTACTAAGCATATGTATATGTCACAGAATAAATTACAATTTTCCATTAAAATGGCAATTAATTAATGTCAACTAGGTTTGCAGCCTTGTTATGCTGGACATGTTGATGTCAGCACATTTGTCGCTGCAAATTAGAGGAAATGTGTGCTCATGTTTCGGTCTGCAAATGTGGCTAAACTGGAGGCCGCCGATCCAACATCGATCCGCGCTAATTGCCATTAATCAGAGGCGTTTGTCTGGGAAAAAAAAGGGGGAGAAGGTGGGGTGTCCATTTAGTCAGCTGACATCTCCATTCGGTCAGCAATTATCCGCTGCACTATTGACTGGGTAAATCTATATAGAAGTGTAGGCACATGCCCACCGCTCTAAGATCGCTCTCCGGCTAAGTTAAGTAAGTCCGCAAGGCCCAGACCTCAACCCACCCAGAACCAGAAACCAGAAACCCAGAAACCGCCCCCTCAACCACTCAACCACATGACATGCGAAGCGGTACCAATTTATCGTACTGAGAATGCTTGGCAGTCATTGGAAAAGCGATTCAACAAAATTTAAAACAATTTAGCTTATGTCACGTCTGCTCACTGCCGAAAGAGGGGGGAAAATCGGGGGGAAAACGAAGAGTTTCAAGCGCTTAGAACAAAGCGCCACAAATTGTATTGTGTCACGCTCGATCTGTGGCCATGCGAACGGGGATATAAGCCCCACATATTCATATGTATATTTACTAGGCTATATAAACATACATGTATATACATACATACATATCTTTGCGAGCACTTATAGTGTTCGGCCATATAGATATGACTCTGGCACATAGTCATATGTACATGCTATTTATACGTTTATTCATTTAGTTCGCTTGTTTTAATTATAATTAACGCTGCTTTGTAAATTAACCAGCGGAAAACGAAGCATCCGAGGGCTTTTTCGGTTGCCCCAATGGAAAATAGTTGATTTGGATTAGTTCTGAGTATCGAAAATGATCAGTAAGTAATGCTTTCATTTAGATACAAATCATTTGGGTTAACTGCTTCTGGCGTGTCTATGCCATCACGCACCTACAGCTAGAATGTCATGTCAAAAACGTATAAAACTAAAGCGAAAGGTTCGTTTGTCTATCTTGATTATAGGGCAATCAGTTTGTTCTAAGAATAAGCTTTTAATTTAACAATGGTTAGTAAAATAATTATTGTTATATGTTCTTAAAACTTTAAAATATATTTGGTTAAACCATTTTCAGCATTAACATCCATTCTGGTATCTTTTGTGAATAAAACAAATAGGTCAAGTTATGGAAGCTACTTAGAAACTGAAGATATATAAATACAAACTATACGTTACACATTCTAAAACCACAAGCATTGTAAGTTTGATCTACATTAAACACAATTTTAGGATAATATTTAGCTACAATTATAGATCTTTTAGATTTCGGAATGCTTAATTTAAATTTGTTCACGAAAAGTTAAGGCCGATTTGATCACTTTTGAACTTCAACAAAATGATAATATTGGAAAAGTATCTTTTTATTCATGTAAAAATGTAAAGGTCATATTGTGGCTTAATGCCATAATGCCTTTTTCCAAGTCCCACACCTTTTGTAACGCATATTTTGTATTAGCTTTGGACTCATTTTCGCCTATTATTTCAGCCCCAACAGATTGTCAATCGTGGATGAGTTTATGCCATTCCGATGACGTGCTAAAAGCCTCTGAGCAGGTTGTCAATCAGGTTGTCGCACACACATCCCGAGCGGCGCCTTAATAATTGATCCCGCCTGCAGCTGGATGACGATGGTGATGGCTGTTGAGTGGGTCGGATAGGACGGTGTGCTACACGGAGAGAAAATATATGAAATGATAGTTGATATATGAATTTGATCAATTTACGATGTATGAGGCTTTAAAACGTTAAAGAAGTTTAAATAGCATATCTATTAAAAACAATCTTAATATGTAAACAGTGCAGTTGAGAAATAGATATTGCACTGTTTTATTTTCTGTGTAGGGGATGGTACAGCTGGTGTAGTGGTGCTGACAGGCACCGAATCCGGCGACTCCAGCGATGATGCCAACTCCAACTGGGCCATGACGTGAGGCGAACGCATCAGAGTGGAGCCCGAGCCCAAAGGAAGCGTGTGAAATCCCATTTGGCTAATGGCCAACGGCGTCAGCAGGAAAATCAACCTGTTTCGTAGTATGTAACCCTCCCCTCCTCTCCCCCCTGCAAAACTGGGAAAACTCGCTTCCAATTTCCACAGCGACACAGCGAATGTGGGCCAACCAGCATGTCTTTTGTGTTGGTGGGAAAACGGGTTTTTCATTCGGGTTCTGCAACTGTTTTTTTTTTGGTATTTTGTTTTTTGGCGACTCCGACTCGCTGACACGCTGGCCTCCTTTTTCTTCGTTCCAGCACTGGCACTCCTAGCTTTTCCACTTGCTGTGCTGATTTTCCTCATTTTCCTGCAGCAGGATCGGACTGCGGGAAAATCAGGGGAAAATGTAATGAGGGGGGGGGGGGGCCCTGGAAGAGCAGGCGAGATTTTCCAGGGGGTGGCCGGGTGGCCCAACAGGGTGTGTCGGGGTCACCTTTGCTGCCTTGTTTTTCGGGGGTGGTTAACCATAAAACGGAGCGCTGTGCTGGCGTTCTGGGGCTGCGATGATATCAGCCTTTTGGGGGTGGATGTTTTTCCGCAAGGCGCTCAAAGCACAAAGCACTAAGCACTAAGATTAAACCTACCCCCTGCTTAAATCGTCATAATCAAAAGTGCCCCACTGGAAATCAATATCGGAGCAGGGCGCAGCATTGCTCATACGCAACGTGAGCCGGACAAGGAAATTAATTAAAAGTGATTCACCCCAAACTGAAAAACTGCCTGGCGAACGTTGCATGCATCAACATAAATCTGTGTGTGGCGAATCCCATGCAAATCCGACAATGTTTCTCTTCGCCTGACCCACAATCTCCTCCTGATTTGAAATTCGAATTTGGCGCGAGTTCATCGGCAGTTCAACAAACTTCCCACAACAATCCAAAACACAGCGAAAAAAGGGCAAACACAAATTTATGCTCGAAACCCAGAACAAAAGGAAGCTCAATTTATGGATGATGTTTTGCTTTGGCGCAAGCCAAGAAGTATTTTAAATTGGGTGAAGTGAAGGCAACGGCAGCTAAATTGAGAAATTCCTTTTCCCATCATCAAACTTATTTGATTTTCAAACAAGTTACACTTTGCAATTTCAATATAAAACTTTGAATAAATTATAGATATATTAATCCGACCATTTTCCAGCAAAAACAAATTAAAGAACACACAATAAAACTAATAAAATTGTATATTTTAATAAATCAACAATAAAATGCAAATTAAATCTCAACAAACCCAAGTCGAATTGTTTTCACTAGTTTCCAGTTTTCAGTTAAAAAGCTAGAGACTTGAAACATTTGAACTTGTCTTTTTTTATACTATATACTACTATAACATACTTACTTTTTATAAAGCTGACACAGAAATGAACGCGTAAAATTTAAGTATGCATTTATCGCTGCCTGATATCATTTCCTAACCAACCTTTGAGATGACTATATCCTAAAGCTGTTATCAATTTAGGTATGACTACAAGGGTGTTACAACTATTTCTGTTCTTGTACAGTTTAAGTTTTTAATAAAGATCATTTAAATATTGACTTAACAGATGGTAAGCTTATATTAATTTTTATTTCTGCTTTCAATTAACCAAGTTATGAGGTTCGAAGCCGTGATCTTTCTGATTTAATAAGGTACAATCCACCTAATAAGAAATTTGGCGGTGGCTCCAATTCGAATGTTTTGAAAGGCTTGAAGAAATATTTTTTAATTATTAGGTTCAAATCCCCATATTAAGGCATAATGACAAGTGTTGGGGGCGTGTTGGGTCTGTCGCCCACTCAATTAGGTACTGCTACTAATCCTGTCATTAAACACGGCCAGCTGCCATTTCTTCGGGCTGGAAAACAATTATTAAACAATTAGCCGGTACTCGTTGGGAGTCTATATAAAGGAGGAGCTTCTCTAAGGGGGAAAAGTCATGTATCCGCGATTTCTAGACCGCAACTATCCGCTGGCGAAGCATCTGTTCTTCGTGACCAGATACTCCTTCGGGCTCTTGGGCCTGGTATTTGGCCAGAGGCAATCGTGGCTCCAACTCTCTTGGCTGCTGTTCAATTTCGTCAATCTGGCGCACTGCTGCCAGGCGGAGTTCCTCTTCGGCTGGACCCATTTGCGCACCAGTCCAGTGGACGCCATGGATGCCTTCTGTCCACTGGCCTGCAGTTTCACCACGCTCTTTAAACTGGGTTGGATGTGGTGGCGTCGCCAGGAGGTCGCTGATCTGATGGAACGCATCCGGTTGCTCATCAAGGAGCAGGAGAATCGAGGGGATTCCCGCAGAGATTCGGCACAGAGGAGCTACTATATGATGGTCACCAGGTGCGGAATGCTGGTCTTCACCATGGGCAGCATCACCACGGGTGCCTTTGTCCTGCGATCCTTTTGGGAGATGTGGGTGCGTCGCCATCAGGAGTTCAAATTCGACATGCCCTTTCGTATGCTGTGGGTAGTTATATAGGATTCCAACTAGGGGGTAACACATCTGATCCCTTGGATGTTCCATAGGTTCCCTGAGTTTGCTCATCGGATGCCCTGGTTCCCATTTTTTTATATCTACTCCACATGGAGTGGTCAGGTCACAGTATATGCCTTTGCTGGAACCGATGGTTTCTTCTTTGGTTTTACCCTCTACATTGCCTATTTGCTTATGGCCTTAAGATACGATGTTCAGGATGCACTTAAGCCAGTGAAAGGTGGTTATTTAATCTTGGTAATAACAAAGTAACCCATAGTTTATAAATTATTTCCAGATCCTTCAGTTAGAGAATGCAACATCTGTTGTCAGCGCTTGGCGGATATTGTGGATCGTCATAACGAAGTAGAAAAGATTGTGGAGGTGTTCTCTGGAATAATGGCAGCACCCACTTTTGTCCACTTTGTATCGGCCAGCTTGGTGATAGCCACCAGTGTGATTGATATACTATTGGTGATAACTTACTTTTTGACATAATCTCTCTGTCTCAAATGAATTATCACTTTAGTATTCCGGCTACAATATCATCCGCTATGTGGTTTATACCTGCACTGTTTCCTCGGCTATATTTCTTTACTGCTATGGTGGAACTGAAATGTCCACTGAGGTGGGTAAACCTTTAAGAAACCTTTAACTTTTCTTCTAATGTTCCTCTGATATTTCTAGAGTCTTGCTTTGGGGGAAGCCGCCTACAGTAGCACCTGGTATAGTTGGGATCGGGAGACTCGGAGGCGGGTTTTTCTCATCATCCTGCGAGCTCAACGACCCATCACTATAAGGGTGCCCTTTTTTGCACCCTCATTACCAGTTTTTACATCGGTGAGCTCTTCATTATACTGCATTTAAAGAAACAACATAACTAAATTCCTTTTTAGGTCATCAAGTTCACTGGTTCCATTGTGGCTCTGGCCAAAACTATATTGTGAAATGGAAGTACCAATAAAATATGTATTTCCAATACAGTTCCTTGGTTTTTCTTTAAATTAGTTTGTGGTTTTAGCCTAGCCCAAAAGTATGCAACCTAGGCAAACATAAAAGAAAAGTTATGCATTGCAAGTCAATTGTTTAGTTATGCGGAGGTCAAGGGATCAAGTGTAGTGATGAAAGGTTTCAAGGTATTCAATTTTGCTGGCAAAGTTATGATTTTTCATATGAAACCATAAAATTTCCCTTATCAAAACGAACACACTGCCTCGACAAAAGTATAAAATTTAAGAAAAGTTTAGTGGAAATAGGATTTCCCAGCTTCAAATCGGTTACACAGGTCGTATACGTAATCAGTTATGACCGGAGATTCAATGGCAAATCAAGTTTTGTGGCCAAGGCACGTGAGCATGGTTTGGCATTGTTTTTTGGCCCGTTCTACGACTTCGGTTAATCAATTCTTGGCCACCCATAAATGACGATTTGATTCAAACGTCTAGATTAGTCTTCTTTGGCCTGCCCTGATTAGATTTACTCCGATACTGCGCGATAGCTCCGAAACGATGGCCAATTCCCTGGTCCGGTCAGTCGATTTAGTCTTCAACCAAGGTCTGACCTCCACACAAGTCGCTTGGGTAACCAGGATTAGCTGAAAATGGCCAAGCAATTCATTCTATTGCTCTTCGTCGCCGTCTGGCTGAGCGGAAGTGCAAATGGACAGAGAGGTAAAGTGTCCTGATCGTGATTAGAAGTTCAACTATAGGATTTCTCAGCTATATAGTAATTTGATTAAATGCTCAGTTCTACGTATTCCAAAAAGGATTTTAAAAATGCCGAATAATCGAAAGAATTATTACTTAAAAGTTTTTTTTTAAGTATAAATGAAATTGCTCCCAAATGTGTTAATACATAGGCTTAAATATTATTTATAGCGCCTTACTAATAAATCGTCATATTAATTTCTATAACGAGTGGATTTGTGATAAAATTCTTCGAAATGGTTTCTTATCTCTAAATGCGTGTGTTTCAATCAATTAATTCCAGTCATATACTAGAAAACCCCTGAGCTCAATGTGATTGAGGTTCCTTCAGTTTTTTTTTAATTGCTAAGGGAATTATTGATATGATAGAAAGCTAGTGAGCTTAAAGGGATTTATTATAGAGATTTATATTTCTTAGAATTTGTGTTATATTTAATAATAACCAATATGTATTTAAATTAATATAGATAGGATACTTTACTAACCTTGCCGCCTTTAAACCCTCTCCACTTTCTCCATTTTGCAGATCACCCACGCGGCCGTTCCTTCGATGCCGCAGCGCATCCCATCAAGCATCCGGAGGAGCAGCAGACCCAGTACTGGGTGGAGAAGGCGCAGGCCAAGCTGCTGTCCAAACTGGCCGAAACACAGGCGGCGCACACGAACAAGGCCAAGAACGTGATCATGTTCCTGGGCGACGGCATGTCCGTTCACACGGTCACGGCCACCAGGAATCTGTTGGGCGACAGTGCGGAGCAGGTGTTCTTCGAGGGATTCCCCTACACGGGACTGTCCAAGACGTACTGTGTGAACCGGCAGGTGGCCGATTCCGCCTGCACGGCCACCGCTTATTTGGGCGGTGTGAAGGGCAACTACGGAACCATTGGCGTGAATGCCAATGTACCCAGGTACAGCTGTGATGGAGACTCAAAGGTGGAGGATCAGGTGCTCAGCATTGCCCAATGGGCACAGGCGGCGGGCAAGGATGCAGGACTGGTGACCACCGCTCGGGTGACCCACGCCTCTCCAGCTGGCGTTTATGCCCACACCGCGGATCGCAATTGGGAGAACGACTGGGAGGTGGCCAACAGGGGCTGTGATCCCGAACAGACCATCGACATTGCCCGCCAGCTGGTGGAGCAGCCTGTGGGTCAGCAGCTCAAGGTGATCCTCGGTGGAGGTCGCCAGAACTTCATCAACACCACGGTGAACGATGAGGAGGGATATGCCGGTCTGCGCACCGATGGTCGTCACCTAATCCGCGACTGGTTGGACCAGAAAAAGGAGGCCAATGTCTCCGCTAACTACGTTTGGAGTCGCAAGGGTCTCAGTCTGGTCGATCTGGAGAATACCGACTATCTCCTGGGTCTCTTTGCCAATTCCCACCTGCCCTACAATGGAGATCGGGACAGGAAACGCAGTCAGTTGGCGGATCCTTCGCTGAGTGAGCTCACAGAGGCTGCGATTAAGGTTCTGAGTCGCAACGAGGAGGGATTCTTCCTGTTCGTCGAGGGAGCTCGGATCGA
Source organism: Drosophila fuyamai (assembly GCA_018153365.1). Taxonomy (NCBI): domain Eukaryota; kingdom Metazoa; phylum Arthropoda; class Insecta; order Diptera; family Drosophilidae; genus Drosophila; species Drosophila fuyamai. The sequence continues at coordinate 6,768,343 of JAECXW010000758.1, forward strand.
TATGGCCCATCATGATACCTTTGCAAGGAGATCTCTGGAGGACACCGCCGAGTTTGGGAATGCCGTTCAGAAAGCCCGCGAATTAACCTCAGAGGATGACACTCTGATCGTGGTAACCGCCGATCATTCCCATGTGATGTCCATCAATGGTTATCCTGTGAGTATTTGGGGGACATTCCATTTTACTAGTGAGATTTATAACTCGGAATCTCTTTTATCTGCCAGTTCCGTGACCAGGAAATCACTGGATTGGCCCAGTTGGCCGATGACAACCTGCCCTATACGACTTTGTCGTATGCCAATGGACCTGGTTATTATTCTGCGTTCAATCGTGCTGAGGGACGAGCCCTGCTGAAGGAAAAGTTGGTGGCGGACACGGACTATAGGTATCCCACGTTGGTGCCTTTGGACTCGGAGTCCCATGGAGGCGACGATGTGGCGGTGTATGCCTCGGGACCCTTTGCCCAGTACTTCAGTGGGAACTACGAGCAGAGCAACATTCCGGCTCTGATGGGCCGGGCAGCTGGCATCGGTCCCTATGCCTAGGATAAGTCTGTCTTTCTTAGCACATGTACATACATACGTATATCACCTCCTGGCTGAGATAACCCAATTAAAATGCATCATAGCTAACGGGGCGAATCGAATTCCTTCTAATTGAACTGGCAAGCTGCGCAATTTCCTGCGGAGCAGTGCAACTGTTGCTCCTCGATAAATGCCACCTGACGGCAAATTCAATTAACTACCAATGGCAACTGCCGTCTGACAACCTGCAGGCAGCCCCAATCAGTCAGTTGCAATCACTCTCGGACCAGGCCAATTGCCCAGGTGGTTACTGGCCAAGTGGACCAAAAATCGTGGCCAGAATCAACGGACAGCTGTTTCGTGCGCAATCATAAATCCGGGCGAATATAGCAAATGGAAAATGACAGGAATCCGACGGGGAACACTGGTTTTCTGAGTGGAAAGAGTCCATGAATATATGAATGAGCTCCAGTTGTCGAACCGCCCCATAAAAAACCAAATGCATTCAGGGTGGAATTTCCATGACAGCGAATTTTCAGCAGCTCATCTTCAAGCAACAATCACTGCACCACTGCACAAAATCCTTCTGGAAATTATTTTTCCATACTCTTTTTACTTTCACTACGTTTATGCGTACGCGTACTGGCAATAATTACCTATTTGGAAATTTAGCTTACTGGATTTTAAAAAACATAATAACTAATTAAAATATGGGAACAGACAATTAGCTCAGAATACTTTTTTAAGCAAGATTTCTAGAAAATTGTAAATTGTGATTACTATGGTTCAAAATTATTTGCAGCGACCATAGTTTTTAATACATAAGAAATTTTGGTTTAGTGTCTAAAGTTTAGTCACTGCGGCAAATAATTCTCAATTGAAAGTTGAATTGATTTTTAGCTTCAGCTTTTTCAGAAGTAATATTTTTCGTATTACAGACTGCTGTGCTTATAGATACAATGCATTTCTGATTATTTTCAAATTTCAGAAAGTTGCCAATAGGACCTCCCATAAACGAAACTTGCATCCGTCTGAATGATTGAATTATGTTTTCCATTTAGTGTCAACATGTGATGATTGACGATTCCCGAGGGCCAAAAGGAATAATCGTTAACGGGTTGGGTTCCATTTCCGTTTTCACTTGGTCTGTGTCAGATTTTTATTTTCGTTATTTTCGGGCAATTTCCGCTACAATTTCTGTTAAACGAGAGCTTCAATTAGCTCAGTTTTGATTTGGGCGGCCAAGAGAGGGCCTAGTTTCGCCTGGACAGGGCTTAATCACAAGGTTCTGGTTTCGGCCAAAGAGGCGGTGCAACGGGCCTAGAGAAACTAAAAACTGGGTCATCAAGAGTGTGGGCAAAAGGGGGACATCCAAAGAAATGCAGCTGCGGTCTGGTTCTTGTTTTTTCCACCGACTGGATGGGGGTACTACCAATTATGTATATCTGTATCTGTACCTGCAGGGCCAAAAGAAGAAGAAACATCGAGGAGAAAACTGGGGAACAAAAACTAATGGCAGCATACACAAAATGTGCTCGCAACTAATGGTGCTGCTTCATAGCTGACTCAGCCAAGAAGCTTGCCGCAAAGATACAAAGATATACAATACAGATACGCTCACTCACAGATAGAAAAACACGTGACTGTGTTGGAACGAAGGCGACGGCGACTCGACTGGAAAGCTTTTTAACGAAACTCCAATGCCGTCTCTTTCGCACGGCAGCGCGCGCGCGCACATCTAAGCCGATTCAAATGGCCATGTAGAGCCAGAGCCACAAAGCTGCAGCGTCGCGCTTTTTTGTATCTTTCGGATACGTTGGGACGCGGATTGGGGGTCGGGAACGGGGCCACATAATGTACGGCCAGGCCAGGCCAGTAGGGGAATTTTTTGCTTTTGCGCAGCGACGTCGGCAGAGCGCTAAGTGTGCCACATTCTGTTTCCAAGCGCTCACACAGATACGCCACACACACACACAAGTCGTGTTGGGCATTTTTTCTACTCTACACTATGCACTCATAAAAAAATTAGACCTACATTTCAAAGACTTGCCTTTCAAATTGTATTTTTTTAACATCTCTGTCAATGAAGTTTTTTTTTATATAAATATTGATATTTTAGTCAGTAAATAAAAAAGGTGAGAATGTCCCCCATAAAATAGTTTATTTTTAATAAGACGACCCTTTCTCCCTAAAAATCTTTCAATTTCTAAAATTCAAATTTTCATAAATTAATTTTTTCCAAGCTTTTCTTATAATTATAAATTATTCCCCAAATCCATTTAAAATTTATGAATATAAAGCAGTTTAATTAAATATATAAACTTTATTTTTGTGGTTTTAAAACAGTTTACTTGTAATAAAAATGATATTCATTGTGCGCCTATCTTAAAGACACGAGTGCGGCTAATTTCAAAATTGTAAGTTTCAAATTTTGTACAAGTGCACCACTACACAATCGTCGTTTATCAGCCTTATGACAAATTCATGTGAATTGGCAACGAAAACAAGCGGTGGCGGGGGCACTGCGATGACTGCAGCATTTCAATTAATGCTGAATTCGTGTCGCACAATAGATAGATACACCCGTACATTTCGGTTTTCCAAGCCTGTAACCGCTCTCTCCGCATTTATCGACATTTGTGTTTACTTAACCCAAATGCGCCCCACCAAACGAACCCAGGGGGCGGTGGGTTATGTAAGCCTGGGTGCGGAAATGGGCTACATATGTACGGGGTACCATATATATGGGGCCTTTGCTCCAATGAAACGAGCTTTTTTAAGTGTTAACCCACACACACACGGGCCCAGATACACATTATGGCCATAAGGGAGGAGGAAAAGTATCTCAAACGCAGGGCTTTTTAAAATTTTGCCATTTATACATTTAATATTTGTTTTGTATACATATTAATTTTTATATATATATTGTTCTCTTAATGGATAGTGTTACTTATTTCGATTGTAATGGATTATTATTTATCAATGTAGATTTGTTGTGGTTTCTTGTGTCGCAGCTTTCGTTAATGAATGTATATATTGTGTCGGTCGATCGGTGAACGCATGTCTGTACATACATCATATACATCACTTGTTAGCCATTGCAAACGGAATTAGTCTATAAATGAGTTGGGCCTTTGGCTAGAAAGCTAGCCCTTCCTTCCTTCCTCTACTCTCTTCTCCACTCCTCGCTTTCTACATAAGCACTTTTGCTCGGCTTCAGGCTTCAATTCAGTTTAATTCAAAATACATTTTGACTTGCGTAAATACAGTGAATGTTCATTTGCGGTAGAGACTAAAAACTAATAGAGTTTCTGCAGTAGGTGCTTGAGTGTCGAGTGGGAGTGGGAGTGGTTGTGGGATAGGGGCTAATAACACGTACATAACTCGCAAATTGCCTAACATAGGATAATAAATTTAGAATCGATCTCGCTCCGCTGCCCTTCCACTTCCACTCGCTGCGCGGCAATCAAACTCGATTTACATTACGTATTTATATTTAGAAATACATATTTTATATATTTATATAAAGATCTATATAGATAATGGCTCCGAATCTGTGCCACGCTCTTTCTATATCTCTCTGATTCTAACAGCGTTTATCTTTACATGGAGGATCGATTATACGTTTAACAAGCTAGAGGTGTTCAATGTATTTCCATTTCAGTTAATAATCAGTTCATAAAAGTATGTAGGTAAAAAACAAAACGTAGCGCTTACATTGCGTATAAGAAGATCAAACATTGGTTGGTTCTGGTTACTGTTACAGTGGCTGCTGTTGTTGTGCGGGAACATTTTAAAAGTTAACGTATACGAGTAAACTAACTGAGGGACTCTTAGAGGTTACGAATTTGCAAATGATACATCATTGAGTTGGCTGGGAGGTAAGAGCTACTTTGACAACTCGAATAATTATTGACTTGAGGATCTTTCAAACATTCATCTTCAGTTCTCTTCAATTCACGTCTATAAATATCGCTACCAGCGGGGTTGAGAGTAGGTTTACTAGGTCTCTGCTTCCTGGTTATTCGCTCCTTCAATATGTGTACACAAATTTCATATGTGGCCGTTGTTGCTGCTACGTCTTTTGAATCTTCTCTTTGATCTAAATGTTGTTCTTTGCTGGATGTATAGCAACAACAATCTACATATTTACATCGCATTTGTTAGTTTTTTCGCATTTTCATCGTACATTTTGCAATTTTTTTGTAGAAAATATTTTTCCTTTTTCGATTTTCATTTTTTTTTCTTATTTTGTTTTGTTTTTTTTTTTCTTTTTTATCTGTTTGATTGATTTCTTTACACAGTATCTGTCATCAACAGTTTAACGTCTTCATCTACCATTTATAATACAACTCAATTAAAAATTTGTAACATTCCCCAGCGAAAGGGGAGGCATTTAAAATGTTATCGTTTCCGTTCGTTTAAATACAAGTCGAATTTCGGTTTCTAGCACTGCAGTTGGCCTGGCCTGCTGTTGCTCTATTCTTATTGTTGCGGTTGCTTGTTGTTTTGTAAATGTTTGTGTCTGCTGTTGCTGATTTCACTGTCTCCTTAAAACGATTCACTAAGAGCTAAACACAGTAATTGGTTAGTAGAATTCAATGAATGCAGTGCTGTGCTGTGTGGGTTTTTTTTTTGGGGTGGTGTGCCTGCCCAGGCAGCTACTGCCTGCGTCTGGGTCTCGCGCAGACCTCCAGACAGAAGCGTCGGACGGTGGCGTTTTCTCAGTTGATGTTGGCCACCTCCTGGCCCTCGCCATCGACGACGGGCATGTTCAGTTGCTGGGTGACGTTCGATTTGGCCAGACAGGAGCGGGCCACCGATTCGAAGAGCCTGCGAAGAATACCAAGAACACATTGCCATATTAATATCAACACTTTTTGCTTCGGGGAAAGCATCCAAGGTGCGACTTGCTTACTAAAAAGTTATATTTTCATAGATTAATGCTAAATTGTAAAAAATAGGAGGTTACAAACGAATATAAAGAAAGGTTAACATGCAAAATGAGTGGGATGGGACTGGTTGCTTCGCTTTGAGGCCTGAACTTGCTCTCTTGCTACGATGCACACTGAATGCCATTTAAATGCTCAAACCGCTTAACTACAATTAGACATTCACCGAAATATCTGAAAACAAAAGGGTTGGTAAAATGTGAGTTAGGTGAGATAGTGGGTTAAAGATTGACAAAGCGAGATCATCTAATGCGTTGCAAATCTACTACAAACTACATCTGTTATCTAATTTGCAGGAATTCGGTATAAATTCATCTGATCGAATGAAATTCTGAAAAGTGCCCTATATCAGGCAAACGTACTTGGTAATCTCCGGCGCGCAGTGCACAAAGTCATGGTCCCAGAACTTGTAGATTGGATTCTTGATCAGCTCAATGAACGTGATGAGCAATCCCCACGGATGCGGGCGGTTAACGATCAATCGTTCCAGAAGGACGCGTGTGATCTGCTCCTGAATGGCCTCCGAATTGGCCTCGGCGAACAGATGCAGCACTGCACAACTGAAGTAGTGCGTGTGGCTGTTGGGATAGCGCAGCTGGTTGGCAATCGCATTCAGGAACAGGTAGCGACCCTCCGTATCCAAATCGACAGCCAGGTTCTGGAAGATGTCCATGTGAGCGCTGTGTGCAATGTTGGAGGTGTTGGGCACAAAGTTCTTGTTTCTGCAAACAGTAATCTTAATTAGCAAAAATGTTCAATGTATATAAAACTTCCTAACACCTACCTAATCAGCGCGATCGCCTGAGTTCCCACATACATGACCAGCGCATTCATCAGTGTCATGTTATAACGCGTGCCTGGCTCGCTAGTCACCTGCAAGTGACCACGCAACTCCGAGAGGAAAGTAACCGGCGCTCGAGCCTTGAGGTATGAGTCCAGATCCTTCTTGAAGTTCGGCGGCTGGATGTTCATGATATAGCTGCTATGTACCTTGGGTGCATTGCTACTGTCCGACAGCATGTCTACCTTCAAGTTTGGCGTGAAGGGATCGGGCAGGCGCATGTTGCGTGGAAACGCCGACAGGATGATGTTACGCATCTGGACGCAGTTTGGCGGAATGGTGTCGCAGAACCCAAAGTGATAATCGCACAGGAACTCGGGGAAGTCGTGCAAAAGGACAAGTAGAACCCGCAATGTGCCCTTATACAAGAGTTGAACTGGTTTACCGAGCTCTGTGTTGCGCAGGAAGGGCGCAAGATATTTGAAGAGATCCTGCAGCAGTTGCGCGTAAAGCGGCCAGCCCTTCTGGCCGGGAATCTGGACGAGAATGCGACCCAAGAAGACGCGGTGCGAAATGAGCTCTAGCCAAGCGAAGCAGAAACCCGGAGCAACTGTGGGGTTCAGAAGGTGATAGGTGTAGGCGAAGGCCGACACAATGCTGTGCATCAGCGTTTCAAGGATCACGTCGGCCGAGCAGAGCTCCATGAAGAGCATCATGAAGAAGCGGTGGTATCCCACCTGCTGGAAGCTAACGCCGCGCATCTCGTGGTCCTTAAGCAGCGTGCCCAATACAATGCCCAAAACCTTGTTCAGCAGGTTGATTTTGGTCGTCGGATTGCCTGCTTCACCCGAATGCCGCACCAGCATCGCGATTAGGTGCACGAACGCATCGATCCACTGAAATATCTTGTTCTTAGCTTGGTTAATTGGCAGGCTAGGCTCGGCGAACATTCTGTACACTACATCCGTGCAAATGTGCGTGGCCTGGCGGAAGAAGCGTGTGATCAAGTCGTCTGTCTTAAGGATTCCATATGTGTTCATCTTCTGGACAAATGCGCCGAAGTTGCGAGCATCGCGCGTAGATTGCGGGTTCTGTTGGGTGTACAGAGCAACCCAATCCTTGAGCAGAAACTCGGTCTTTTCTTGCAAACCTGGCGGATCATCCGTATCGCATGACTAAAGAAAGAAAAGAGGGATTGTTTTATTAAACAAAGTCCCTCAATAAAATATTTAAAATATTATATTCGTTCTTACCCTCACGTGATGCATGCCGGAGTGGATGTAGTGGGAGGCTCCAGCCAAGTAACGCTCGCTGGCGTTAAACGGACTGTAGTCGTTGCTCGAATTGAAATTTCCGCTCCACAGAGTATCAATGGCATTCACGATGCATTCGGGATACCGATGACGATGTTGGGTAAGCCTACCCAGCAGCTCCACAGTGGCCATGAATTCATTGTCCGAAACAATGTTAATCGCTCGGTCGTCCATGATGAGGCGCTCGATCAATGCGATACCAAACGAGATGGCCACATAGTTGTTGCCGTTGTCCATGCAATCCCGCAGCATTCCATCAAACTGATTGAGGTTGACAAAGTGTGAGGTAATTAGCGCACGAGCCGCCTCCACATTGTATCGCACCTCCTCGCGGATGTCGAAGAAGCACTTGGTCACTGCTCGCTCTGTGTTCGGAGCACCAAAGCTGTTGTGAAGCAGAGCGATGATACGCAGATGGACATTTTGGTAAAGCTTCATCTGCTCAATGTTCTCGTGCATATTAACCAATCCCTCGGTTAAACCCTCGACTGCGCGGGTCAACAGATTGAAAGCCGACTCTTGGTCACGCAGGCGACGCGTCGACATCAAGGCGTTGAGGAGCATGTGCATCTTGCTGGCCTGAACCTGCAGCGACGGCACTCCAATTGCCGTGTTCATGAAGGCTTCCATCTTGCTGGCCAGTTCCGCGTATACCAAGCTGCTCTCATCGTTGGCAAACACATTTGGCTGCGACAAATCCTGTGGTTTCGGCACAAACAGGGCAATATCACGATCACTCATCTGCTGGAAACCAGGTATGCTTCTTGCGAACTCCGAGTACACAGCATAGAGTGTAGCTGGAGCAGGGCCCACCTTGATACGCACAGCTTCTGGAAGACGTTCCTGTTGGTAGCTGAGGATCTGGGCGTCCACAAAGCGGTTGCCCTCTTCACGGGCGATTTTTCGGGTTTCGAAATCTGTGCTCAGGCGCCTATCAATTTCCGCAGCTGCCTTCTCAGCCGATGTTTTCTGGATGAAGGCGCATACCAGCTCTACATTCTCGCTGGCCAACTGCATGGCGGCAGCTTGGATTTCACCCATAGTTGGCATTCCGTTCAGAGCCGATATTAAAGCCTTGTGCAGGTTCTGGCTAATGGCGCGTGCAATCTCATCCTTTCCGGTGATCATGGCCATGCCGGCAGCCAGGTTGCGTACCATCTGATGGGCGGCGGTGCGCATGCGGTTCTCGTCAGCATCTAGCGCAAAATCCTTACGGATAATTTGCTCGGTGGTCGCGCAGGCGATGCGAATGCTTCGGTCCACGATAGGCTGTAGCCAATCGGTAATGGTCCGCTCCACTGCGTTGACCACGATGTGTTTGATTCCGGGATTGGCGTGCAGGAATGGTATGTTGGGCGGCAGGACCAAGTGCTGAGCAATAAGCTGAAAGTTGCTCACGTTCACGTCGACATAGGAATAGCGTGGCTCTGGTGGCGGTAGTGCTACCTGGCTGGGATCTGTTGGCAGATTGGGCGAAGATACCGATCCGGGAGTGCTGTTAGCTCCGCCTGCTCCCATCATCATAGCTGCTGCATTTTGGGCGTCCACATCCGTTGAAGGTGGCGGTGGAGGAGCCTGTTGTTGCTGTTGTTGTTGTTGCTGCTGTTGTTGTTGCTGTTGCTGCTGTTGTTGTTGCTGTTGCTGCGGAGGCTGCGGCGGTTGTGCTGGGGATTGCTGTTCTCGTGGCAGAGAAGGCGCAGGCGCAACTGGCTCCATTTGTTTGGGCTTCGGTTGTGACATCTGCTGTTCAATCAGTAGAGCTCGACTAGGATCCTTCAGGTAGATCACTGGTCGCAACTTGGCTAGTTCCAGATTAAGTGTTTTACACAGAACCTCGATTTCAAACTTGAGGTTCAGCTTGAGGTCCGGTTCTTGATGAAGCTCCCCGAGCACGTACATGATGCCCATTGTCCAGGGATTGGGCGAGCGGAAGATGCGTGACTTGGCGGATGACTCAAGGATCTTGGCCACGAAGGGCACCACAAAAAGCAATTCCTGCTGACCCTTATGATAAGCTTCGGCCAGCAGAGATTTCAGATCCAGATCTAACTGCAGGATGGGACGATTGCGGCCAAGGGTCATCATGCCCAGCCAATGACCGAGGTTCTTCAGAAGACTGCGATCAGAGAAGTTGATAACTCCCTTATCGGAGCGCAGTAGCACCTTGATATTGCGCAGCGTTTCTTTGGTCACGAATCGATTTATCTCGCCGTTTTTGAGGGCATCCAGGAAGTTATAATAGAGCGTGTGGAAATTAAACTCCATTGAGGCGCGTTTAAGGACCAAATACTGCGCTAGCCATGGCCAATACTCCTTGGTCATAATTTCTTTGATCTCGTCGCACTTTTGCGGTATGTTTAACTGGCTCAGGTTGTTGAAAATAAACGCAGTTTTGTCCTGTACAGGTTCGGGAGGAACCGTCACCTTCTCCTCCTGGTTGGCCACTAACAGGGTGTCGATATTTGTGGCATTAGCGATGGACTTCATCCTCGTGGCATGCGACACCGCAGCGCTTGTTTTGGGTCCCGAACCGGGGGTGGCAAGGGGCATGTTACCTGTGAAAAATTGTGGAACGTTATTCTCTGCCAAAGATTTCTGAAAGACTGCTTTATTCAGTCATTCCCATATTGTGTATTGTTTACTTGCTTGCATTCTTGTTAAGTAAGTTAAGTAATAAATTACAAGAAATAATTAAACAATTAGGTATTTTAACTTAAAAAAGGATGAGTAACTCGTTTGTGTGTCTAACTTGTGACCTAAATACCAAACTGTATAAATAACGTGTGCTTACCTAGCATGGAGTTAGACCTGTAGAGCGGCTCTGTTGGCGGTCCGGTGGAAATTGCTGACGGAATCGTATTACTGAGACCAATCAGCTTTTGCGGCGGCGGCTCCTGGCCGTGCATTCCGTACTCCACATACTGGATAAGATGCGGCGGGAAGTCCGAGAAGTGGGGAATGGAGCGAATATGCTCGCAGTACTTGTTGTAGGTGTGCAATCGGGTCCTGAATCTGTCCAGTGCCGTCACACCAAAATAGTAAAGCTTAGAGCCATCAGGTTTGCGAAGCGCGTCCAGGACACAGCGCAGGGAAAGGCCCAGTGCCACAAAGGTGGGCACCAGGTTGCGGTCGATGATGCCACCAAAAAGCTGCGCTGTGATCTGTAGTTCCTTCTCCGGATATTGACAGAAGAAACGATACTCTTCGAAAAGATTGCGCAACATACACAGAAAGACCTCCTGCTCGCGCCGGTTGCTCGATTCCTTGAAGCGCTGCAGAATGTCCAGCACTTCATCGATAGACAGCGTTGGATTTGGTTGGTGGTTGTAGATGCGCTGGAAATAAGAGTTGACCTCGTCTTCCACTTCCTTGGATACAGGTATCTGCAGGTCGGCCATCACAGGATTGTTTGGATTGGGGGCCGTTGGAGTAGGCGTGGGGGTCTGCTGTTGCGGACCACCCGGCAGCATGCGGCCGAGATTCCCGACATTGGGTGGCGGCGGTGCCTGAGGCATTCCCATGGGGTTCAGCGGATAGGGACTGGCTCCCGGAGTCATCAAACGTGATGGAGATGCTGTAAAAGTAAATAATAGTTAATCTTATTTAGACTTTTATCCTCCAAAAGGAAAATGTTGCTCTTGTACTCTTATACTTACTCAGCATGTTTCCAAAGTTAAAAGCTCCGTTCGGACCACTCAGGTTGAGGCCGGCCAGGTTGTTGGACATATTTGTCAGCGGATCCATTCCGGGTCCAAACATCTGCGCATTGAGGTTCCCAGAGAAGGATGGCTGTGGCGGTGGAGGAGCGATGCCGCCAGGCAGATCCATGACGCGATGCCCGCGTAGAATGTTCGGAGGAGGCGGCGGAACCAATCCCGGCTGCTGCTGTTGGGCACGCGCCTTGTTCGCCATGATAGCCACGTTCGCGGTCATCTGCATTATCATTTCGACCATCTCTGGCACCATGCAGTTATTGATGCACGTTTGCAGACAGTTGATCATCGTGGTAACCGTCTCGGGCAAAAGCTGGGCCTGTTTGGGAGGCAACTGATCCTCGGGCACTTTAGAGTTTGCCACCTGCGGGCAGCGACGCAACAGCACCTTGATCATGGCCTGCATGAACGGCTCCCCATGGTCGCGAATCTTATCGGTTAGCCACTTCTCAAGCTTCAGGTACTCACGCCGAGAGGCAAGGCAAGCCAGGTCGATAATGAACAAAAAGGAGCGGGCGTTAAGCAGCGCGGACAGCGCCTTCAGGTCCTGGGCTAAGTCAAGAATACGCGACAGCTTCACCTGATCAAACTCACTGCCACGCAGATACCACTCGGACATGGCATTCATGATATTGGGGCGTAGTTGGAAGTTGGTCGAGCTCCAGGCGCTGGCCAAGATAACGTTCGAATTTGGATGATTTCCCAGGAACGTTGGTATCAGTTGGTTAAACAGATCTTGCCGCAGCGGCGTTAGAGGTGGACTTATGTGCAGTAAGGCCAGAAATAGCACATCCGGACAATTCTGCGCGGGGAACTTAAAAAGCTCATGGACCTGCGTATAGTATCCCTTGTCCGCAATTGACAGCAACACCTCTACCAGGTGAAGCGACTTCCAGGCCGAGATCTCCTTGTTGTCCGCATCTGGTGCCGTCTTTAGCACGTCCAACGCTGGCTGGCTGAATACAAAGTCGGCGAAGGAAAAGAGATCCGGGTTCTTCAGCATTGTCGAAACAAGCGACAGCTGACCCTCCGTGTTTGCCCAGTGACGGTAAATGCATTCTGGATGTGGGAATATGTTGGACCCAGTGGCCAGCCGTAGAATGGTCAGCAATAGGTCCAAGCCAATGCGATCCTTTAACACGAACTCGGGGTGGTCGAGTTCTAAAAAAAAAAAAGAAATCAATTCATTTGGTGACTCCAATTGGTCGAATTTAGGAAACAATTACCCATGCACACTTCCTTCCAGTTGAGCTGTGGCACCACTTCCTTGAGGGCCTGCACAAATACATCTGGCTTCCATGTTTGTGTGCCATCTGTCGTCTCCTTCTTGTCCTTCTTATCACCGGACGAGTTACCGTCGCTCCCATCGTTGTTGTTGCTGCTGCTCGAGCTTTGTTGCTGCGGAGTGCTTTGTGCCTGCGAGGATCCGCTGCTATTGCTGCCAGCACCCTGTCCTTGACCAGGCCAGAAGTTCGCCGGCGTCGGTAGGTTCACATTACAATCGAGCAAAGACGAGTGCCGACGGCACATGAGTCCCACGATCTTGGCGACATCTTTGGACTGGAGCTCAGCGCGTTCTCGTTCGCGGGAACACAAATGATTCTTGCACTCTTCAACGCTCGATGTAAATTCATAACCGATTTCAAGGATTAGATTAATCCAGGATGTGTCCATAATATTATTTTTGCCCTGCAACAGTAAATTAAATTAGCAAATTGCCAGCTTCTTACAATTGTTATGCGCACCTGGTTGGTGAATATTATCTCGCTTAAATGGTCATAGATATCCTCGATTCCCACCTCGTTTAGAGCATCTGCCTCGGAACTGGAGCTGTTGCTACTGGCCGTTGCTTCGGCCTCCGCATCCGTTTCGCTGGCACCTGCTCCCGCAATCGTCGCCGTCGTCGAGCCGTACAGAAACGGCGCTAGAACCAGCGGCACCGCCTGGCGCGGAAACTCCTCGCGAAGCTTGACCAAAAACTCCACCTCCAACTGAGGTTTCACGTAATCACTTAGGAAGCACAGCAAATACTGCAGCAGATCAAAGGAGATCTCCTGGAGACCGCTGCTCGCCGGACTGCTGTTGTTTTTGCCCAAATAGGAGTCTATCAATTCACTGAGGCTGACTTTCAAGTTGTTCCCGGCTGACTGTCTGAGTTCCTGGTGTGAGGAGTGGGTCACGGCCAAGGCAAAAATGCACTCGCAGAGCTTGTTGATACCAGTCAGTCGTGAGACTTGGCCCACGAGATCCGCTACCGCAGCAGGCTTTAATGTCTGAATAGAAAAGGTTTACAATAAGTTATCAAAACTCTCTAAAAGATTAGAGGAAACTAACCTTCTGGTTACTGGCGAAGTACTGGTCGAAGGCGTAGCAGATGTTGGACACAAACGATGAGCTCTGCAGCTGCCGCTGCAACTGGGCGCCCAGGAGCTTCGCCTGCAGCTGGGCGGTAACAGAAGGCGCTGGATCGCTGAAGTTGATCACGGAGAACAGGTGACGCAGACTGCTGCGATCCGCTTCGAGGCCGTGCTCTTTGACGAACTGCAAGAGTTTGGAGAAGCTATCAGTGTCAGAGAGAAGCATTGGACTGGTCCTGGTGACCAGCATAAGTGCCCTGGCAGCGGCTGCCCGCGACCTAGGACACATATCAGTGGATTGTGGGCGATGATCGTTTTAAACGATTCCACGGATTGTGCGGTACCCGATTTTTTTTTTATACGATTTTCATCGCAAACTTGGAAATTTTGAGAGGTTTTGTTCTGTGCGTGTGTCAATCTTTGACTGCCCTAGTTGGAAGTGTGTTTTTGGTTCCAGGGGCGGATCTGGAGTACACTTTTAGGGGGAAAGTTATTGAGGAATGAAATTCATTTGAATTTTACACCATTGCTTGGTTTAGTTTCAAATTAAAATGAATCGATATTCGATTTTTGCTGAAAAAACTAGTGTTTTTTTTCTTTATGGAAATTAACTTACTTTATACAAGTAACAACAACTATTGGCATTTAGGCAGATGATGGAGAAACTTGGAAAACTTATTGGCAAATATAACCAGCAGAATTGGGCTAAACTCGCACACAGTATTTGTTATGATACTACGTTCAATAAGAATACTTTTGAGGGGGTCGGTCAGGTATCCCCGCTTTCGATCCACCTATGTGCGAATACGGGATCCGGAGTTCGGAGTCCGGACTCAAGGCCTCTCTCCTCGCGCGGGAGCGAGACAACAGCTGTGACCCCGCCGTCGCAGCTGCTCCACAACAAATTACACTCGCGCCCTCTTGCTCGCACCCGCTGGCGAAACGTTACATAGGAGAGGAGAGCAAAGGAGAGAGCATGACGGTGCGAGAAAGGAAGGGGGTCACAGGAAAAGTGCGACATATTGCAACTTTGCAAAAGAAAGCGGCCGCAATTAATATTCCCATGGAATAAATCCAATAAACTTACTATTTAAATTGATTTTTTTCCACCAGCACTGAGGAGAAATAAGTTTTGGGTCGAAAAGCCCTTCGCTTGGCTTGGGCTGCCCAACTCGGTTTTCGCAGCCCAATTTCGCAGTGCTCCGTTGCGAATTTAACACTGCCGACCTAGCCAATAACACGGGCGTGGCTAAGCGCACCCAATTAGCCTAGCTTTACACATTCTAAACCACTTTTAGCTTGAACAAATCGGTCACAAAACGCGCAACGCCGTGCAGAGAAATTTTTTCAGCTGCCTTTACCCAAAAACTGTAATGGCGTCGGCAAAAATGCACGAGCGAGTGAAATGGCAATAGTGTTCGGGGCCAGTCGTGAGTGCAAACAATTGGCAACTCTGGCTGTCCAGGTGCGATATGTTTACGGTTTTGCAACACTACCCCTGTCACCTTGTAGTTGTTATTGTTGACAAAAACGAAATGTTCATGAAATTACTGGGGCAAAAACTCAAACTCACCTGCTTTATTTGTTCGCTGCTCTCATTAAAATTTCGCTTGTTCACGTGCTTGACCAGATTGCGTATGTGCGTTAGCGGTGTCTTCAGTTGGCTCTCTACGTTCATAATTCTACGTATCAGTTGTCAATTCCTGAGCGGATGTTTCTTGTTGTTGTTTTTGGGGGCCAGAATTTTTCAAGCACACACGTTTACAGAGTGCAATGGTATTGGAGATTAGAGATATTTGACGTATTCTCTGTTGCTTCTTCTTCTTGGCGCTTTTCTTTTCATCTACGGCGTAATTGTTTTTGTCTCTGTCTTATTTTTTTCTTCTTTTTTGGGTCTGTGGATTCATTGGCCGCGGCCCCCGTGGAAAGGGGCCATCAGCAGCTCTACATCGCAGGCGGCATCTATTTTCGCATAAATCAAACAAACAATGAGCTCGTGTTCATGGGCCAGGTGAAATCGCTTTGGCTTTGTCCTCGGCCGAATAGATATATTGCAATAGCTCACGTAATGAAATAATATGAATCAATCTGCACGTACAGCGAAAACAGAAATGAAAAAATACTACTACTACCACACACACGCACGCACACAAAGGCAAAGGGGGAAAATTATAGTTGCTCCTCCTCGCGCTCTTTCCCCCACTTCCGTCCGGTTTTATTGCGGTTTATATCGCTTGTTTCGTTTGCTGGAGAAATCACTTCAGATTTTTAAAAAATATAATTGCCGAAAGTGTTTTTAACACCCAGGTTCGGTGTTCGAAATAACAAAAACGCCTTTCGCGAAATCCCTAACGCGTAGAATGCAACACATTTCGGTATTTTATTAATAGTTAAAAAATACCAGAGTCGTTGTAGTAGGGTTGCCAAAATGTGCGCGCTTATCTTAGGATGATAACGGTTATTTCGATATTTCTTAATTTAAATTTAAAATAATACAGTAAATATGAAAATGTTATACAATTTTGAATAGTTGTGGCAAAAATAATATATTTAAAATTTATTTGTAAGTTTAGCAGCAAACTAATTAATCCGTTCACTTCATTTGGTGTCATGATATATATATATGATGTTTTCATGTTTAATATTTGTACTAATCCTGAATTTTAATGTAACAAGTTCCACATATATAATTATTATATACTTGGATTACAAACAAATTTCAGATAAATACATTTTTTACTGATTGTAAATGTGATTGCTCTAAGTAAACTTGTGTTAAGTTAATTTAAGAAAAACTAGTTTTCTTTATGGTTTAGCCTAGTGACAAAGAGTTTCAATTAAAAGATGTAATAAATAAAACTAGAAAGATCAATTTTTCCCTATTACCATATTATTAAATAAATCATACTTAGAACCGCGAGTAGGTATTTTTTGGGGGGCTTCTACCCGGTCACACCCCACCCCATCCAGTTGCATCCACCCACTCCGCCCCCACTTGGTGTACATAACAAACGGGCTTAATTGGCAATTGACCAGCGAGTTAAATGTGCGCGGCAGGCAGTCCCATATTCAGTGCGCTCCTCCGGCAGAATGTGTTCCTGCGAGGCGGTGGTGTCCCACGGAACTGGGTCTCCATCCTCTCCCCGTCCCCTTGCAAACCGAACTCTCGATCCGAATCCCGCGCTTTGTCGTCGGACGCTGGGGCTTCCGCTCCAGCTGTTCCCGCACAGATCTCGCACCCAAAAACAGTGAGTGATTTCCAAAAGCTTCACGAAGCCACCAAAAAGAAGTTCCAATGTAAGCCTCAACCAGTCGCAGGCATATGCATATGCGTTGTATGTGCACGATCTATAAATACCCATCCGCAGAGTGGTCCCATTAGTAACACCCCCGTTTCCCCCAAATCACTTGACATTTTGCAGCCAAGAAGCTGCCCTCGGATGTGCACCCCGATGCGGTGTTCGCCTGCAATGAGCTGGATCTCAGTGAGGTGCAGGTCTACGGATTCGATTACGACTATACCCTGGCCTGCTATAAGCCGATCCTGGAAGACCTGCTGTACAATCTGGCCAGAGAAATGCTGGTGAAGAGGTTCCGCTACCCGGAGGACATCCTTGATCTGGAGTACGAGCCCAACTTTGCGGTGCGGGGCCTGCACTATGACGTAGAGAAGGGGCTCCTCGTGAAGCTGGACAGCTTCCTGCAGCTGCAGCTGGGCTCCGTCTACAGAGGGCGCACCAAAGTGGAGGCGGAGGAGGTGCTAAAACTCTACCACAACCGCCTGTTGCCCATAGCCTACGTGGAGGGGCCCAATAATAGCTATAGGGTTCGTATCTTATCACCTGGTTTAGGTTTGAGTTTAACAATCAGTGATTTACGATCTATTTCCCAAACAGCACAACACCAACTCCAAAATGGTTCAACTGGCCGACCTATTTTCCGTACCTGAAATGTGCCTGCTGTGCAATGTGATCGAATACTTTGAGCGCAATCGCATCGATTATAATCCGGAGATTGTTTTCCATGACACAAGGACCGCCATGGGCTCCTGCCATCCAATAATGCACGGCAAGGTTATGCTGAACACCGAAAAGTACATAGAACGCAACCCGAAGCTAGTCAAGTATCTTGAGAAGCTGCAGCAGGCGGGCAAGAATCTCTTTCTGGTCACAAATAGTCCCTATTCGTTTGTGTAAGGCACTTGTTTTTCCTTTTCCCATTCATTAGATCTTTACAAATAGTATTATCTGTATTTTTAGCAACTGTGGCATGTCCTGGCTGGTGGGCTCCAATTGGCGTGATTTCTTCGATGTGGTCATTGTGCAGGCACGCAAACCCAAGTTCTTTACGGATGAATCTCGCCCTATTAGGCTGTTCGATGAGCGAACCAAGTCGCATCTGTGGGATCGAGTCTTCAAGCTGGAGAAGGGCAAAATCTATTACGAGGTAGGGATTTCTATTCGAAGTTACCATAGCCTAGGCTGTCATTTTGGAATTCTTCTTAGGGTTCGGTAAGACAGCTTCAAGAACTAAAGGGTTGGCGCGGTCACTCCGTGCTCTATTTTGGGGATCATCCGTACAGTGATCTCGCAGATGTTACTCTGAAGCACAGTTGGCGAACAGGAGCCATCATCAGTGAGCTAGCGGTGAGTAATTAATGGCCTACGATTATTGGATTGTTTTCAAAATTCCCCTATTTTATAGCATGAAATTAAAACCCTCAATCGGGAAGACTTCAAGATGAGTGCCAACTGGTTGCAGATGCTGACACAGCTCATCGAGGAAACCCAGGACGATGAGAGCGAGGCAGCCCAAATTTGCCTAAGGGAGTGGATGGAAGAGCGGGATCAGTTGCGGTATGTTGAGTGACTCTACTTAAATGTAATATAGTAAAAAACTCATTAATTATCCAACCTAAAACAGCAACAAAACAAAGAACGTGTTCAACGAGCAGTTTGGCAGTGTTTTTCGCACTTATCACAACCCCACGTACTTCTCGAGACGCCTCTTCCGCTTTGCCGACATCTATACCAGCGACATAACCAACCTGCTCAAGTTCTCTACCACCCACACCTTCTACCCCCGACGGGGCGTTATGCCCCACGAATATGCCTCCCACTTCATTTAGAGGAAGTGAAAACGAACGCCCGTTACCAAGCTCAGATTAGTTGTAATGAAACAAAAAGTGCCAGTGTTGAATGCTTGTAGCTCGAAACTAGTGAATTTACTTCGTGTATATCGTTATTTACATTGTTGCTCAATAAAGTCGTTGTAATAGTTCAAAAAAACCTCGCGATGCTCGTTGGCCAGATATTCCAGCTTACCTTTTAAATGCAGAAGTTCCTTTTTGCTGCTTTGGCATTTTTTCAGGGCAATGAGATCCCAGAGATACGTCATCTGGGTGATGTACTCGATGGAGGTATCGCCACACTGAGCAGCAGTGCCGTCAAGCTGTTTCCGGATAATCCTCGCCAGGTTTTCGTACTCCACCTCATTTAGTAATGTCCCTTCTGTAAGGAAATACATCATTAGAGACTCGAAAACTTGAGAGGCAATCGATTATTTACCGTCTATTTCCACAAAGCAGACTGTAACCAGTTCTTCAGCCAGATTTCTTTTGAGACTGTGGTGATCCACAAGCCATTTGTCTAGATCATCGAAGGCTTTGAAAAGCGCCTGCCTTTGTGTGGATTCCGCGCAGCTCTCGATAAGGTCAAGGAACCCATTGTACCATGGGAACTCTTGACGCTCTTTGCAAACAGTGCAAATAATAGAGTTGTCTGCATTGGATGGCAGCCACCAGTTGAGGTTATTCCGTTGAATCTCGACGTCTGGCAGAAATTCCCGCCGGCAGTTGGTTTTTTCGCAGCGATACCGGTGGAAAGCAAGCTGGTAATAAACCGAAATAATTAAATGAGTCTAGATTTCAAGCATTATTTCTGGCTTCTATCACATTAAAAATCAAGGAATTCAATAGAAAATGCTATGATACACATTTTGTAGACTATAATTTCAAGATTGTTTTGTGCTATTTTTAGAAAATTTATATATTAACAAAATTCTTTATTTGAATTGCGCTTTCATAACAAACTTATTAAATACTCACATAGTCTTGATCGGGATCAGTTCGAGTACACTTGTCACAGTTACACTGAAATTTATAGACCTCCTTTAAGGGTTCGGATCGCTGAAGCTTTAAGCTGTTCCTGTAATCCCTGGTATAACAATTGAAAATCTCCTCGCCCGCTAAGATGTCCTTCGCAGCGTAGTTTACCACAGAACAGCCGTCGAACTTGGTTCGAATAGAGGGAGCGCAGGCATGGTTGCACAGGCTTAAGTATGGAAGATTGATGGCCGTGATCAGTTCCGAATGGCCAAGATTGTGCAGTTGACCGATCATCAGGTGTCGAGGCTTCTGCCACATATCCGGCTGCAGAAGGGCAAACTCGTTTGGCTCCAAGCCAACTGGTAGCAGGGCATCGCCCACATGACCGTTGGCCAACAGCTGGCCGGCAGATCGGAGAATCAGTGCTGATGTAATCAGTTGCCATTCCTGTGTGCCGGCTGATGAGGAGCGGAACTGATCAAAAAACTTGGTGTGCTCTTTAAGGTAAAATTGAAGCAGGTTGGCACAGAGGATGTGGTAGACTAGCTCTGCTTGAGAGGCCTGTTCCAAATGGCTGACCATGCGCAGGCTTCGCATATACTCTGGAGCTGTTTCTCCCGTGTCCGGGGTCTTCACCAGATTTATGATTTTATCCCAAATCTCCTGAGCACTGGTACTGTCCTGCAGTTGTGGCATCATTTGGGGCATGTAAGCCAATACCAAACGCAAGGCCAAATGAGAAACGCCCAAAAGTTTTAGAAGATCCCTTTGGTAGGCAGCGCACTCGTATTTGTGGATGGCTGAGTGTGCCTCCCGACATTTCCTGGAGCAGTAGACAACCCGCTGATGGCACTTGGAGCAGGGAATGGGCGCACTCATTAAGCTGGCGGCACACTGCTGGCAGATTAGCCGCTGTTCCAGGGGAACAAAGCAGGAGGCTCTCTCGGAGAAGATGATCTGACCTTGGTTTATTGTCTCCTTTGCCACCATATAGCGTCCACGTTGGCCAGGATCTGTAGTGCTGGAAAAATCGAGGGTAAAGAATGGGGAGTCGTGCGTATCAATATAACTTAACCTACATTTCTTCTAAAACTCTGCTTTCCTCTTCCTTTTGTGTCTCCTGACCCTTAGGTTGGTTTTTAAGTAGCTGCAGTTTCTCCTTCAGGTCCTCTAGCTGCAGCAGGAAAGTTTCGTTGAGTTGCAACTGTTCCAGACAACTCAGATGCTCCTCCAAGGACTCAATCTTCTGCAGCTTCCAGGCGCAGTGTGCCTGCCGCATGATCACTTTGTGTCGCAGTCTTTCCGGATAGCCACACTCTAGCGCATTGGCGCAGTCATCGTAGGCTTCCCTGAAGAACCCGTACTCCTGCAGGGCCATTCCTCGGTTGGCAAAAGCCAGGGCCAACTCGTCTTTAGCATCCTCCGCCTCGAAAACGGCTCCCGTATAGAGCCTGCAGGCTTTCAGCACTCGCTCCGAATCATGCGATCCTCCGGATCCTCTGAACATGTTGTTTCCCTCCTCGCGCAAATTCCGCGACGTATCCGCGCACTTTTTCCGGTCATGCGGCTGCTCCAAATCCTCCAGCAGTTTGACTGTCAGCTGCTGGAGTCTCTGAAGCTTTTCCGCCGGCAAAGAGTCCAGTGATTTGAAGGTTTCGTACTCATCCCTGTATCCTCCATCCAAAACTATAAGTTCGTCCTGCTGAGAGAAAACTCTGGCGAGACGATCCATTTTCGCCGGCTATCCAAATTGTTTACACCAATTTAAAAACGCAGTTGGTCATTTTTAGGGCTTTTCGTTTTGGGTAGAACCGCGAAATAGGACAATCGACTATCCTTTCAAACATGTTCTCGTTTTCTCTTTAAAATTATTCAACACACTCATTTGAAGAAATATTTACGAAATAAACCGAAATCACTGTTTTTACTAAAAGCTAATATTTACTGATTATTATCCTAATTAAATAAATCTTCTGGTAGGCTGACTAGTTTCTCAAATATCGATAGGCCGTGGCGATTATTGCGGTCTTCACACCACCATGTGAAACCGTAAACAAAGTGGGGCAGAACGCACACTCATGCAAGATTGCAGAATTCCTCAACGAATTTAATTAATTTTGACCGGAATTGCCGGTGAATATAACTAAAGGAGTTTCTATCAACCTGTCCGACAGCCAACAGTCAGAATGAAAGACGCCAAGGTGAGTTTCCCGGCAGATTTTAGTAGCGCCCGCAGTTACATCATGTCACAAAACAGTCGGTTGGACTTCGGCTGATGTGTTTGTGGCTCCTGCTGCAAGTGAAAATTGATCTAATCTCCTCGTGCTCGCAGCCCTTCCCCGTGCTCAAGAACGACAACCTGCTGCGAGCCGCCCGTGGCGAGGTGGTTGACCGCGTGCCCGTGTGGGTGATGCGCCAGGCAGGACGCTATTTGCCGGAGTTCCAAGAGCTGCGCAAGCAACACGACTTCTTCACCGTCTGCCGCACCCCGGAGCTAGCGTGCGAAGTGACCATGCAGCCACTGCGCCGCTTCGATCTGGATGCCTCCATCATCTTTTCGGACATCCTGGTCATTCCGCAGGCCCTCGGCATTACCGTGGAGATGCATGCGGGCGTGGGTCCCGTCCTGCCCCAGCCCATCGCTGTACCCGAGGACCTGAAGCGCCTGACTCCGGACGGAGCCCTGTCCCGCCTCAGCTACGTGGGCGACGCCATTACCATGATGCGGCACAAGCTGGAAGGTCGTGTGCCCCTCATCGGCTTCACTGGGGCGCCCTGGACGCTCATGGGCTACATGATCGAGGGCGGCGGCAGCAAGACCATGTCCAAGGCCAAGGCATGGCTAAACGACTATCCGGAGGACTCCAAGCTGTTCCTCAACCTGCTGACCGACGCTATTGTGGACTACTTGGAGATGCAGGTGAAGGCTGGCGCCCAAATGCTGCAGGTATTTGAATCATCGGCGGAACACCTCTCAAAGGAGCAGTTCCTGCAGTGGGGAGCGCCATACTTGAAGAGGATACGCGACGAGTTGGTAGACCGACTTACCAAGAAGGCAATTCCAGTGGTTCCCATTGTAAGTCGGGCTAAATGTTATCATAATTTTAACTACATTGAAGTCTTCCCGCAGACGCTTTTTGCTAAAGGTGCTGGTCACTCTCTGAAGGAACAGAGCGAACTGGGCTACGACGTCATTGGACTGGACTGGACAGTGGATCCCATCGAGGCACGCAGTGTGGTGGGACCGAACATAACGCTGCAGGGCAATCTGGATCCTCAGGACATGTACCGTGATCCGGATGAGCTGCGTAACCTGACCACCGAGATGGTACACAAGTTCGGCAAGTCGCGTTACATCGCCAATCTGGGGCACGGCATCACGCCCCAGACCCCGATTACGAGCATGGAGGTGCTGGTGGAGGCCGTGCACAAGGCTTTATAAGCGACAGCTCCAGCTCTCCCAATTAATTCATTTAATGATGCTTTTATCGAATGCAATAAAGACAATTGGCCTTGGGTTTAGGGTAAGATCATTGGAATGTTATATTTAGTTGCTGTTGCGACTGTTCTTGCAGGATCTTATCGTAGATCATTAGTATACTGCCACAGCAGATGAGCAGAGTACCCAGAATGATTTCTGGAAAAAGGGTATATTAAATGAGTATGAATATTTAATGGATCTAATGGAGCTTACTCTTTCCCGGCAGTTTTTCGCCCAGAGCATAGCCGGTTATTGCTGTGAAAGCGAAACTCAGGGAATTGGCCACTGGCACTGCCACCGTAATGCTGGCACTCTGGAGCGTCCACACGTACAGGGCGCTCCCACACTGGTTGAGTCCAAAGGGTATCCAATAGCGCCAGCGGGAGCCTACTGTGCGAGCTTCCTGGACGAAGTTCCTCCACTTGGAGCCCGTATCTCTGAGCGACTCGATTCCCTGACTGCCGAGGCGGATGAACGGATTGGTAACGCCCCACAGCAGGCCCACGATAAGAAGTTGCACTAAAAAAATTAATTTATAGTCGTTACAAGTGAAAATATGTATTTATTTACCGGCAGTCTCCAGCATTCTTATTTGTTTACATCTGATCAGCTGTTTTCTAATGAACCATAATTAATAATGAATACATTTAGTAAGGGAACTCCTATAACTAATTAATAGCTGGATTCAACTTATTTAAATGTTGTGGTAAATATAACTATTGGCCAAAAGATAAGAATCAAATTTTAAAAGCCATTTTCATAGTTTTTAAGGCTAAGCGATTTCGTAAATAAAAATCAGTTAACTCTCTTTAAAACAGACTTAACATTAAATTTGATAGAATTATTGAAAAATGAAAAACAAAGTTGTGGAGGTATTACACTCCTTATTATTTTTTAAATGGCCATGCTATTTTTTAACAGTGGCTTGATTAGAGCATTTAAAAACAACGAAAAGTGTAACCGTTCCTCGCAAGCATCGATATTCGGTACAGCAATCGATATTGCGATGTTTTTGTGCCCTAACCTACTCCAACCACCTCTAACGCCTCTTCTTCTTTCTTTTTCGTAGCTTTCATTTCCGGACAGGTTCGTAATTCGGCAAATTACAATTTAAATCGAAAAACATCGAAAAATTTCACGGAATAAATGCAATGAAACTGTGTGCACAATGTCTGATGACCGAAAACCCATCAGGGACCGTGTGAATTTTCGATGTGCGAATTTTCTGTGCCATTTTTTTGGCGGATGAAAGTGTCCCCATATATGTGCATCTTTGTTTATGTTGTGCCAGTTAACTAAAACCCGTATCCAAACCTTGCAGGATATTGAACAGCACCGTTGCGGCCTAAACAGCACAATGACCAAGACCAAGGGAGAGAAAATCAACAAATCGGCGATCAACGAAGTTGTGACCCGCGAGTGCACCATTCACTTGGCGAAGCGTGTCCACAACATCGGCTTCAAGAAGCGCGCGCCCCGCGCCATCAAGGAGATCCGCAAGTTCGCCGAGCGGGAGATGGGCACCACCGATGTGAGGATCGACACCCGTCTGAACAAGCACATCTGGTCCAAGGGTATCAGGTAAGTTGGCCATTGGCTCCCTCGAAAGTGCATTCCTTCTAATCGCCCGTTCAATCCCCTCCAGGTCCACTCCATTCCGCATCCGCGTGCGTCTGGCACGTCGTCGCAACGACGATGAGGACTCCCCCAACAAACTGTACACCTACGTGACCTATGTGCCAGTGTCTACGTTCAAGAACTTGCAGACCGAGAACGTCGAGTCCAGCGACGACTAAGCAACGTAATTGAAGGCCCACAGATACGGTTAATAAAAAGTAATTTTTATTTAGAAAAAACAAAACAAGAGTGACTTAAAGTGTGGTAAACTGTGGCTGGACCAAGTAGACGGCCTCCTCCGTGGCCATGGACAGGAGGCGGAGCTTCTGGCTGGGCAGTTGGAGCACTTCCAAAGCACGACCTTCAGGCAGGGCACTGTCGCCGAGGATTTGCTGGAATCCCGCTGCCCCGCGATGCTGGTATATGGTGAGCGGTTGATGTGGCAGAACATTGGACACGCACAGCAGCAAATCGTCCGATTCCGACAGATGCATGAAGAGCATTTGACGCGGCTGGTGAGAGTCCTCGAGCACCAGGACTTGTTCCAAAACGATGTCGCTCGAGTCCGTGTTGTTGAAGCTGTGAAATAGTTGGCACTGTTCCAATATACGATTTAATGCTGTGCTTAAAGATCTACCTGTAAATCCGAATTTCTGCTGCTGGCGATGAAACCAAGAGTGCCACATAGCCGCTCTCCATGCCGGCTTCTCGTTGGATAAGCGCTATTTTCTCCACCAGCCCATCCAGCAGGGTACTGACCAGGGAGTAATTGCCGTTGCTCCATTTCCAAAGCTCCACAGCTCTAGAAGTCTTCAGCAAAATGGGCATGTCCTCTGTATCGGCCACTAAGAGCAACTGTTTTGCATCCCTTCTGGTTACGATTGCTTCCCTGCTGTTGTTCTGCTTGTCGTTGCATTTAATCACTATCTGGTTAGGTTCTTGTAATCCCCGGCACTGAAACCCGAGTAGCGCAAACTGCATTTGCTGTTTGGTGTCTGCATCTTTAGGAAATTGATCCAATATTTGCTTGTTGAGCTGTGTCAGTGCTGACGAGTGTAAAAAAAAACAAATCAAACTTGAATGTTGTTATATCGACTAGTGTATACACTTTCTTAACTTGAGATTTGGTTTGGTATAAAAACTATTGAAAGTCATTTCAGTTAAAGGAAATGGTCCATCCTTTAAATTTACGGTAAACTGAATTTTATGGATATTTCCTTGATTCAAATATGATCTTATATTATGAATATGTATTAACAAGCGTTTAAGTTAAGTTGGGAGAAAATCAAAAAAGGTGTGCTTACCTTTTGTCAAAATTAACAAATTTTAATTATTTTCTTTAATATGTGATATTTCCCGAACTCATGGACTGGTGTGGACTTTTCAAACCATATAACAAAGTGTGTAGGACGCTTTCACAGGGTATTTCAAAACAACAGATAACAAATCAGCGGAGTGTGAGGTTAAACTGCAGAGCATTTAAAAGCTGAATTCGTCCAATTGGCTGCAGTACCGGAGTAGATTTCAAGCAAACCAACGCCCACTCCTGAAAACACTTATTAATTATCATGGGAACTCAATGGAAAGGGTCTCTTTGGGTCCTTTGTTTGGCCTCGATGGCGTTTTCCAGTCTGGCAGTGACAACTTCGTCCAAACCAACGTTGGCTTCGGCGTTCGGGTAAGCGGCGATGCTTACCAATCCTTTGTCTACTAAGACCGCTCCGTCTGCAGTTCTAAAAACACGTCTCCCGCGGGCTCCGATGCTCTAAAGACAAATAAGACAAGTCCCGGCCGTTTGACGCCGGGTGAGCTCCTGCCCATGGTGATCAACACCTGGAACTTCACGGCCGCCAATGTGCTGGCCTGGCGGATCCTCAAGCAGAGCAAAGGCGGCCTCAGGCAGACGCGCAACGCCGTGGTGGAGGGCTGCTCCAAGTGCGAGAAGCTGCAGTGTGATCGGACAGTGGGCTACGGTGGGTCTCCGGACGAGTCGGGCGAGACCACGCTGGACGCCATGGTCATGGACGGCAGCACTCTGGATGTGGGAGCAGTGGCTGGACTGCGGCGCATTAAGGACGCCATCAAGGTGGCCCGACATGTGCTGGAGCACACTCAGCACACCATGCTGGTAGGCGATGCGGCGTCCGCCTTTGCCAATGCCATGGGATTCGAGTCCGAGTCGCTGGTCACGCCGGAGTCGAAGGACATGTGGCTGCAGTGGACAGCTGAGAACTGCCAGCCGAACTTCTGGTGGAACGTGTATCCAGACCCCAAAGTCTCTTGCGGTCCGTACAAGCCCCGGCCCACCCCGCTGACTCGCTGGAAGGAGGACCGGGCACGCAATGAGTACGAGATCGGGCGCAAGAACCACGACACCATCGGCATGATAGCCATCGACGTGGAGAGCAACATCCACGCTGGCACCTCCACCAACGGGGCCCGCCACAAGATTCCCGGACGGGTCGGAGACTCTCCTATTCCGGGTGCCGGTGCTTATGCGGACAACGAAGTGGGTGCCGCTGTGGCCACCGGAGACGGGGATGTGATGATGCGGTTCCTGCCCGCGCTCCTCGCCGTGGAGGCCATGCGATTGGGAAAACCGCCTGCAGAGGCTGCCGAAGTGGGCCTGCGGAGGATCCTTAAGCATTACAAGGACTTCATGGGCGCTGTCATTGCCGTGGATCGCCTGGGAAACTATGCTGCCGCCTGTTACGGGTTGGAAGAGTTCCCGTTCATAGTCAGTAGTCCAGCACATCCGGACAAGCCGACTCGTCTGGAAATGGTCAAGTGCATTGCGGGTCCAGAAAAAGTAAATATAGTGACGTTGTAAACAGTTAGAAAATGTAAAAGATTTTAATAAAATGGAAATTTGAATTTCAACCACTGTAAATAAGTGTTGAAAAACGTCTGTTTTTGTAGCGGCTGCACAAAATAGCGATATTGGAGACCCCAATCTGGTCACCCCAAAATTACGCATTTTGTAAAAGTGATAGATGATATAGATTTCAAATTAGGTACAAATATAGTAAGCACATAAGATAGGTGTAAAAATATATTGAAGATTAAAAATAAATCATTTTATTTATATGGCGGATATCTAGAAAAAAATGTGGTATTTATCTAGCTACCTTAATACCTTTTTGTACACTTGCGTACGGTTATTTTATATTTTATTTTGTAATTTTTGCATTTTTTTAATTCTTAGCTGTAGTTTGTTTCTGTTTCGATTTACTGTACCAAGCGGCGGCATTTTCGGTATTTGCATGTGGCACGGTCACATTTTCCGCCAAATTACCGACGCCAAATACAGAAGAGGAAAAGAGAAGCGAAAGGTGCAAAGCGGAGAGTAAAAAGCCAAGCGAAAAAAGGCGGCTGCAAACAAACCAAGCTAGTTTCATTTTTCCTGGCTCTCGGTGTAAACAAAACAGCCTCCAAAATTATTAAGAACGCGCAACCAGCGGGCCGCAAGTCGCTGACTAAGATGGCAATTCAACTGGACAAGATTCTGCAGGACATCGCAAAGGAGAAGGTGCTGCATCCAAACAATGGCGGCTCCAGCAAGCAGGAGCAAGAGGAGGCGTGGGCAAGGATCGGACGCCTCAACAAGCTGTCCGTGCACGAGTCGCGCTCCATCTTCATCGTGCTGCAAAAGAAGTATGAGCAGGAGAAGCTCAAGGGAAACTCGGCGTGGAAGCTGTTTGGCCTGATGCACCAGATCCACCAGGAGCCGAAGGTCACAGTCAAAGAGGAAGAGTGAGTGGTGGCACTAGCATTCATATCTACAGAATAATGAACTTTTTAATCCCCCGCAGAGATCAGGGGCCCATGGACGAGGTAGAGGAGTACGAGATGCTGGAGGTGCAGGAGCCGGAGGAGGACGAAGACGCCAACCAGTTTGGACAGCCGGCCAACTCCACCGGATCGGCCTCCTCCGATGGCGAGAGCCCCACAAAGTCGCACAGCACCGGCTCGCCGGACAAGGATGAGCGGGTGTACTCCAAGCCCAACGTGGACACCCCCCGCCCGGGCTTCGAGGAGAAGAAGCTGCTCAACACGCTGGCCAACAACACAACGCGCTCCACGACGAACAGCTCGCTGTCCGCCGCCGCAGCAGTGCTCCAAAAGAAGGGAATCACGGTTAAGAAGACGCCCTCTGCAGCAGGAGCTGCGCTGAAATCCACGTCCGGTCAGCAGGCACCATCTAGTGGCTTGAGATCCGGCTCTTCGCGCACCACCATCCAGCTGCCAGATTCCCTGAAGCGCAAACTCTCCGAGGAGTACACTTCCTCGTCTACACACAAAAAACAGTCTAAGACAACGAGCCCCAAACAGACAGCTCCGCCTGCAGCCGCCACTCCAGCAATGGTTAGCGTTCCAGATAACCTGCCGGCCGCCACTGTGGTGCACACAACCACTGCCCAGCTGATGCAGGTAAAGAAGGAGCGGGAGGACAACCAGACACCGCCGCCGGGCATCAACATCATCACCATTCCGGCGTCGCAACAGCTTAACGGCGGCGGCGTTGGGGGACCCACATCATCGACGGCCGCCACCATTGCTTCCACCTCAGTGGCCTCCACCAACGGCTTTTCGCCGCACATCGAGGAGCTGGACTTCAAGAACGACATAATCTTTGACTCGAAGATCAACGCCGGCTCCTCCAACACCCCCGAAATTATCAACCTTGGCAACTTCGACAATTCGCTGCCGCCCACCTTCTTCAAGAATCTTTGCAACTCGTCGCGTCACGAGTCGCTCGGGCTGTACGTAGCCAATGTGATGAACCGACTCTCTTCGCGTGCCTCCGCCAAGCTGGAGCTGGGCATATTGCGCGCCATTCTCGATGTACAGAGCGACGAATTGGAGCAGTAGCCAGACTGATACTCGCAGTTTAAATGATTACTCAGCTTATATATTAGACAAAATCGAAGATAGTTATGTAGACCTGCCTAGACCCTTTCTCCTGGTTACTGTATTATTTTCTTTGTGTTTAAACGTCTGCGTTGCGGTGAAGCACATCGTATTAACATACTGTTCAACTCGTTATGGTTGAACATAACGGTTTGCAAAAAATTTTAAGCTGTGTCTGTGCATGTCATAACGCTGAAGATTAAATGTAATTGTAAGTTTGTAATTTTAGCCACGGTTATGGCGAATTCACATGTCCCTAGCTTAAGCTCCAATGTGTCACTTGATTTAAAAATACGTTCATATGCAAATAAAGCTACATAACTTACTTGAATTAAGCGTAAATAGCTGTTTATCCGGGTGCCAAATGTAAATGACTGTTTTGTTGGATTCCGGCTCCCAAGTAGTCAGTACATCATCGTTAGCCAAGGAGATAATCTTCATGTGCGAGGCCTTATGAGGCAGCTTCTGCAGCAGGACAAAGTTCTCAAGCACTTTTGGTGGCTCTGGTGAGTTAAACAATATATAAGCCAAACCTGATTGATAATTTTATTTACTTACTGCCCAATCTGTTTTTTACAGCATCTACATTTTTCTGAAGCTGATCCCAGTTCTCAATGGCATTCCGGTTGACACCCCGTTTCCTTTTGTAATCATTGTCAAAGAGGACATTTCCATTGCCCACCTCATAGTGACCCACGGTAAGTGGCTGGGTAAAGATCAATTGGCTCTCAACGTGAAGGTTTTGACGGTTTTGTGCCTTGTTAACCAGCAGCTCGTTTATCGGCAGGCCATTGACGGAATCCACCCAGAGATTCTCCACATTGGTGCTTAAGACTCGCTGTTGCTCGGGCAGAATATTGTCCACCAGCAGAGACTCCTGTACATCCTGATCTTTGTCGCGTAAAAGAAGAGTATCCGGCTGCCAGAGGATACCATTTACCGGACCCTTAACGCTGAGATCATTGAAGAGATTCACGTTTTCCAGGACGGTTGTGCCACCGATGCTATGATTTCCGTAGAGATAGGCTGCTTCATTGATCCACTTGGCCATTGGAACCTCCGCCACTTGACTTTCGGGTGTAATAATCAGGCGATTTATAGTGGCGCTCTTAACGATTTTCAATGCCTCAATAGTTAGTGAAGGATTGCTACTGTCATTATTTTGGGGAATTCGAACTACATCATCAGCTAGGTTTAACTGATTTATTAGGACATTATTTAAATTCCCCGAAACTGAGGCTTCCGGCAGCTCCCATTTCCCACTAATGGTGTGAACTCCGGCTGTTTTTAGAGTGTGGGCAACAAAATCATCAAAATCCAGTGAGAAGTTGCTAAAAAGAAGTGAAAGTACAATTTTACATCAAGTAATGAGTTAAATTTATTAAAAAAAAGGGTTATAATTGCCTGATGAGGTAAAAAGTTCCTAGATATATAATAAGTGTGTTCCAATTTTAAAATTATTTATATGAAATGGCAAATGCCCTCATAAATAAAGTAAACTACAATAATTAATGTTGTATTTTTAGGACCGACAAAGCCGTTATTATTACCAAAGTTTTAAAATATTAAGATATTTAAATTCAAATTGATAGTAAAATGAAAAAAACAACAATAATCAAATAATAAGTGTTTTTTTTTATAACGATTTTAAAAACTGGTAAACTCTTAGATTACCGTTATTATACTATCGATATATCGACGCAAGTGCCATCTTTTGTACCCAGGCGTTTGGGATTCAATCGAAGGCGTTTTGGTTGTTTCAAAACACAAACCTCTGCTGTGCCGAAACTGCCCGACCGTAAAAAGTGCATTTAACCAAACCCAATCAGCGACCAATTAACAAGGTAATTAGGCACACCTGCAGTGTTTATTACCCCCGCCCGCCCCCGTGCAAAGTGCAAACGTGTACAGAAATTTCACCTGCCAAACGGAATGCACAGCTGACTTGTGCGGGTGCAGTGCCTTCAAAACTGTTAGCGCGTAAACAATTGCGAAAGTGAAACGTGATATGTGCCATTACCCCTGTCCATTTACCCTTTGCCCCGCGATCACTTAATGCGATCCACTCACCTGGCTGTGCCCTCCATTTCCATTAATGTCTCACCATTGCCACGTTGTAGTTCCACGTAGTTGGCCGTCGGAGGCTGTGCGAACGTGACGTCATGCTGGAAACCCAGGGGAGTTTTCATTTGATTGCTGCGCGTCCGGCTAAAATAATTGTGTCTGATATGGTCCACTTGGTGCCCATTAATGGGTCCCTAAGGGGAAAAGAGATTTCTCATTGTTTACGTATCTTATGGTCATGTCTGAATCTCACATCGAACTCCAGCAGGCCTTCAAATTGTGCAGAATCCAGTTTCAATCCTCGTAACTCAATCTGCTCGTTGTCCAGCCACACCTGGTCTAGCAGCTGGCTCAAAGCCTGACCATTCAACATGTGGTAAGAGGGTGGCCCTTCAAACTTTACGTTTTCCGCCACAAAGGTGTCCACGCTATGCCCACCTAAATACTTTTCCAACGCCTCCAGAGGATATCCATTCAGGCTGGTAAGGTTGCAAAAGTCTGCTGCCTCCAAGTTACCTTCTATGCTAACTGGAGCAGAGAGGTAACCCCCACCTGTTTGGTAAATCACATCCTCCGGCACGCGCAGGCCATTTAATTGACCCAACAGGAGCTCCGATTGCAACACAATGGGATTCTCTAAGAGGTAAAGTTCAATATAAACATTTTTCGCCTTCTAATTCAAATGAATTTTCTAAAGCTCACCAAATCGCACTGCTTGCAGGTGCTCCGATGAATTAAGTCTGTAGCTACGAGACACCAGATCCTCCAGTGTGTGGTTGTTAAGTTGTCCACTGAGCCATATGCCTTGGTCACTGTCCAACGAGGCCAATTCCTGTGGAGCCGTGAAATTCTGGTCTCCTTCGGTCTCGAGCCAACAGCGACCAAATTTATCGGCTGGAATTCCATTCAAGGAGTTCGTAAAGCTGAGTGAACTAATGTTCACCTTGTGCTCGAAGCTAAAGTCACCCACATATTTGATGTTGCCCGCCAGTTGCTGTAACTGCTGCTCCAATTGGCCCACTTTTACCTGGTTTATGTTGCCACTGAGCCACAGGTTCTGAGCATTGATGGTGCCATTAAAGTCGGGTTGTAGATGCCAGCTGTCCAATGATTTGCTACCATGTGCGTAGATGGAGGACTGTGGTTGGCCAAAGAGGAGGCCATTTAAGTTTAGATCTTCCACACTTATTTCATCAACATCCAAGTGGTCGACAAAGAGCGTTCCATTCGATTTCTGATCCTTGCCAACTTGAAGGTATTCCTCCAAGTCCCGGCCATTCAATAATATCTGGGATGCATTGACTTCGTCTACTTCTAAAGCTTGCAATTGAATTGGAGTCAAAATAGTTTGATTTCCACTCTTGCTGAGCAGCATTTTCGGAAGACTCTCTGTATCAATGCCATTTAGCCACTTGACCTCACCGAAGCCATCAATTATCTCCAAATTCTGAGGAAATACTTTATTTGCCTGCACCAACTGCACTTCACTCACATTCAGTCTAACCAGATTTTGCAAATCTTGGGTGTTGAGGAAGCTTAGATCCGTATCATTGGCAATAAGTGGCTTAAGAAAGTTTAGATTTACATTCTCTAGAGGTTGATCCAGTCGCAGGCCTCGTGTTAACTTTTCTGCTGCAGATCGTTGAGTGGGCTCATCAACTAAATCTCTCATTTGTAACAACCGTCCAATGGTGACATCGCCGTCTATAACAAAATCCCCCTGGAGTGTCAGCGATTTGTGGGTTACCTTTGCCGGCGACATGGCTCTCAGTTGAGCGCCCGTCATTTGACCCTAAGAGGATATCAGATCGATGTAAAAGTATAAGATATTTGTGATTAACCCACCGCAATGGTAATTGGTTCCAGGACGCGAACATTCTCGAATCGCTTTGCACCCTCAATGACCTGGGTGTGATTCGCCTGCTTGAGGACTACATCAAAGCGCTGACGATCAACGTGGATATGGTTAAGCCTTTGATTTATAATAAGCTGATTAACCTGGATAGGCTGCGCGAACTGGACATCCTGCTGCACAATGAAGTCGCCACCATCCACAGGGATGAGCTGACCCAGGTGGCGATCATTAATCTCTTCACTGTTGACCGTCACAGATTCGGATTGCAGATGCTTCAAATCGACGGGTGCCTTGATAAACTGCACATTTGTGCCGTTGCGTTTAAGCGTCTGATTTATAAGGTCTAACCACTTGATGCCATTGAGCTTGCCCTCCAGTGTTAGATTTGTCACCTTCAGCTCCTCCAGAAGTGGTATTTGACGTTTTCTTGCCGGTTCGATAAACTCCTTGTTCACATAAACTTTACTGGCAGTCACGGACTCGAAAACAGGGTTCTTTGTGTCAACGCCATTGATACGATCTGCTTGGACGGTTCCGTGCACCACCAGAGTGTCCACAGTCACCTCCTCAAATTCGTATTCCTCATTCGGATTGTCAGCGGATCTGGGAAGTCTGGAGCTGGCTGAGATTGCTTTGTGTTCCAGGATATCTAAAGCCTTTTTGGTTAGCTTTAAAGCCTTCCAATAATTTGGTGTTAGCTTCATGTGCTTATCCTCAAACTTTATGGGAATGTAGATAAATATGGTAGTTATTAAAATAATGATATTTTTACTGCAACTTACCGATTTTGCTTTCACTTGCTTAATAACTGACCATTGTAGTTTTTCCTCACGTTTCTTTAGCTTTTCCTATAAACACATTCGTTGTTTAAATCACGAAATTTTGTAATTTGCGCTACTCACATCCAGTCTTTGCAATAGTTGCTCTACATTCACCTGCTCCAATCGCTTTCTTTGCTCCCGAGCCCAGTCAATTATTTGCTGGCGAAGAATATTAGCATGCTGATCCTGTTTGTAGAGCGGTTGGAAAATATTCGTCTCATTGGCTGCCATGTTCTCATTGGCAATCACTAAAAAATAATGTAGTCTTAGCTTTAGAGATATCAAAAACACAAAGATTCCATACCCAAATAGCTCTGATCGCTCTCCTCATAACTTCTCATTCTGGCCACTCCTCGACTCAAGGCTCCATCGGTGAACTGTACCTTGGATTCCTCGAATCTCCAGTCATTGAGGTTGTAGATCTTAACATCCTGCTTGTTACAGGCTACCAGCAAAAGAAATTTCTCAGAAAGGGAGTGCTGTAAGATTATGGATTATCAGAATGTCATGAATAGGTACCGAAAACCCAATTTACCTGAACCGGCAGAACCCGTTCCACTGCATAGAAACTCAACCGCTGATAGGGCACAAACTGGCCTTTTTCGAAGACATAGATAACAGTGTCTGCCTCGCCCACTTCGGCGCCGGATCCGCCAATGGTGTTGCCCAGGATGAGGAAGTGCCTGCGGCTAACCTCGTTCACGGGAAGACTGAAGTACTTCACGTCCACGGCTCCATTGCTGCGCAGTCGCTGGAAAAGCGTGAATCTCTGCGCCTTGACATCCCACCTGAAGATTTCCGAGCGTGTGGCGGTGCGACCTTCTGCATCCGCATAGTTGGCCACGGCCACATAGTCGGTGTAGTCAATGCCGAAGGCCTCTAGTCGACGAGCATTGCTGCAGGGAATCGTTCCCAGTCGCTGGAAACTCCTGCCCATCCACTTGAAGTAGGGACACTTTGCTCCCGAATCGAAGGCCTGCAGAAGGGTCAGCTCCTGGCTGCTGATCCGCAGGTACATTCCCCGCAGTTGTGTTCCCGAAAAATACTGCACTGTCCGTATTCCCGTCTCCGGGGAGATCTCATAGATGGGTGATCCTTCACGAGCCTGGCTGACGGGTTCCGATAGATTGTAGCTCACAGCTACGTAGCCACGTCCAGCGTAGGCCAGGCAATCCAGAGCCACTGCTTTGGGTGCGGCCAACTGCACTAGCAATTTATAATCCTGTTCAGCAGGACGCCAGACATAAACTGCAAAGTGTCGTACTCCATCCGCATTTTTATGCAGAGCTGTAGCATACTTAACACTGGGCAGTTGGAGGATGCAAATGTCCAGGGGATAAGGCACCGGCACGGAGGCCACTCGCGTTAGGCCATCGAAACTAAAGCTAGCTGGAAAGGGAAAAATCACGTCTAAGATTAACAACTTTTTTTTTAAAAAAATGTATTAATTGTTAAGATTCTCCTTCAGCTTTATGGTACATTAAATCAATTCCATCTCTAGGATAGGATCGTTAGCCGTCCGCGACTAAACCAAACAATTCTCTCTAACTCTCCGTCAGCCATGGCCGAGGAGGAGCTGCGAACCTACCGCCGCTGCATTGGCCAGCAGCTGGAGGAGCTGGAGTTGCTGAGCTCCATCTATTGCGCACCCGGAGAGCTGCAGATGCTCGATGCCGGCGTCGTGGCCGATTTCAATGAGTTTCTCGAGGAGGATAAAGGCAAACTCGCTGCCAGTCTTCTATCGCATCTGGAGTATGTGGTGAAGCTAAGTCTGCCCGCCAAGCAAAGCGTGGAAGTTCGAGTGGAGCTGCCCCATTTATATCCGATTCTGGAGCAGGCACGAGTCAGTGTGCACACTCCACTACTGGGGAAATGCAAAGAGCAACGCCTTAAGATTGACTTGGAGCAGTACCAGTCCGAGAGGCGGGAGGAGGACGCCGAGCCGTACATTTTCCAGCTGCTAAGCTGGCTGCAGGAGTGCATCGAGGATCTGTTAAAACGACCGGCTTCCGAGTTTGTTGAGCAGCCCGCAGAGCCACAAAAACCGCCCCAGCCAGCGGCTTCCCATCTCGAGCGGATGTGGATCTACTCCCACCACATCAAATCCACCGCTAAGCGGCAAGAGCTAATTCGCCAAGCCCGTCAGTTGCAACTCACTGGCTTCAGCAGACCCGGAAAACCCGGTATCATATGTGTGGAAGGTGAATCGGAGAATGTCCAAGAGTTCTGGCGCACTATAAAGGCCCTTCGTTGGCAAAAGATTAGCCTAGTGCGAACGGAACCACGGCAACGCAAGCGGGGATTTGAGGACTTTAGCGAGCAGCTCTTCAACGCTGAGGAGGGAGTGATGAACATGGGCCAGTTCATTCGGTTCCTCGAGGCCCATGGCTTCGGTTACATGAAGTCTGAATTGTTTGGTTTAGACTGAACGGCATGGCTCTCCAAAATTTTAATTGTAAATAAAGTTCGTTATATGAGTAAATTTCAAACCTTGGTCGAAAAACTGAGGCACATCCGCCGCCCGTTTATAGAGAATCGATTCCTGTTCGGAACTGAGAAAATGTGTTGGATACGTTTCCTGGAAGCTAACTTGAAAACTTCGCCCCTCGGTAAACGCACTCGCAAATATTATTATAAACAAAACGCAACACATTTTTGATACATATATGTATTTATCTATTTGTAGACGATACAAAACGAAACACTCAAACTGTACCACGTGCACTGATCGGTAACTAATTTTTACTTCCAAGTAGAGATTATAAAAACGGTACTTAAAGCTCTGTTTAGGAGATATCGTCAGCTGTTTAAGTCCCCTTTAGGTATGTCGATGGGTATATCAGAACGGACAGGTTGTTAGGTGTGTATATATTTTGAGAGGTGAAGTGAAACCCCTTATGATTGTTTCCGTTTAAAATTCCTTTAAATAAATCCATCTGCCTCAATTTCTGATGCTAGTAAGTCAGCGGGTTCATCTCGAATTCTCTCAGTTGACTCGGCTGTCGGTTTCTCTGAGGATAGGTCCTTGCTGATATCCTCCTCCACTTTCTCCGGCTCTTGTGGAGCCTCTGCTTTTCTTTTGCCCTTCTTCATAAAATTGCAATAGCAGCAATGATTCGAAGTTTTGGATACCTTTTTCATTTTCGTAGCGTCCCTCCATCGACGAACCCATGAAATTTGATAGTAGGCTCGCCTAAAGTTCTCATTGTTGAATCCATAAATAAGGGGATTGACAGCGGCATTGAGGAACATCAAGTACTGAGAGATGTACCAGAAGATTTGCATTCCACTGCTGACAGAGACATCCTCGTCGAAGTATTTTTCCCGTAGAACCACTAGGATTGTAAAGGGCAGCCGGAGAACTGCAAAAACCACGACAACAATGAATAGGGTTTTGGCCACGCTGCGTTTATAGCTGACCGTAAGCGGATTCTCGCGACTTAAAACTCGTTTTTCATACCGATCGAGCTGCATATTAAGGTAGTTTGTTAGAGAAAAATCCTAGATAAAATCATTTTACTTACCTTATAAAATATGGCTATGTAGCAAATAAGCATAATGCCAAGTGGCAGCCACACCAAAATAGTGATAAGGACATACCAGTATTTGGGCAGGACTACGGTGTTCTCCTTGCAGTAACGCTCTGTAAAGTTTTTCCAAACCCGCACCCTGTAAACTCGATATAGAGCCAAAGGTGAGGCCAACAAGATGCCCAGGACCCAGGTGCAGACCACCACGATTTGGGCTCCCCGAACAGTGAGACGTGTCTCCATTGGCAGCACGATGGCCGTAAGACGATCGTAGCTCACCACCGATAGATTGAGCACGGCTGTAATGAGAAACACTACCACCAGGAAGCCCTCCAGCTTGCAGCCCACACAACCCAACTGGTAGTTTTGGTAGAAATCGTTCACCATGAACATGGCCGGGCATATGGCCAAAGTTAGCAGATCCGCCACTGCCATGTTGGCAATGATCAGGTTGGTGGGCGACCTCAACGACCGATTGGCGGCTATCAGATAAATCATGGTGATGTTCCCATATAAACCGAAGGCAATCAGCGGCAGGAAAGTGCCGATCTTCAAGGTTATTTCCCCATTCGATTTGTGCAGCCAGATGCGCTCCGCAGGGAAATCCCACTTGCTGAAGTCGAACTAAAGGACAAAGATTTATAACGGATATAACTGCAGAGTCCTTACTCCTACGAACTTCACCGCTGCTGGAGTACGTGGCCATTCCGTTCCTGCTTCGATGGCTTCCCCAGAGGAACTGCCTGCGCGTACAGAAAATTAACATGACCAATAACTGATCCCACATAATTCCATGAGCTGATTGACAAATCCATTAACAAGTGTCACAGATAGTGCTCGCTAAAAGCTAATGACTCTGCGATTTCACCATCTGTTGCGCCTCTCTCGGCGATTCTCATAAATTCAAAAAACACTTTTAGATGATTGCATTTTGTGTGAATTTAATTTAGACTGTTCTCCCTTCTCGTTAAACTACTAATTTGAACATTTCGGACTTCAATCAATGTCGAGTTTGCGGAACGAGCCTTCAACGCCGAAAATAGAGTCGGCACTAACACGCTTTCCAGGACGTAGGTGCTCATCTACTCCATACTGGGAATCCTCTGCGAAATAATTCTTGTAGGACAGTAATTGCTTTTCGGCCTCCGCCTGGATATCGGCTATACGACCATTGCTGCCGCCATATTCCTCCGGCAGATATTCGCGGGGTATGACCTTGTTCAACTGCTCCAGATTCTTATACACGTGAAACTGCGAAAAAAAAAGAATTTGTCATCAATTATGCAAATAGTAGGCGTTCTTGTAGATAAATTCCCTGCATGTGTGTGTATATATTTTTGTCTAGGCCACAGCCTATCGTTTCAATGATAAGATTCCATGTGTGTGGTCAACTGACCTTAGGCAATGTCTTTCCACCTGCTGCACTTGACAGTGTGCGAGCATTGCTCGAATATTAATTGCTTTAATTTGTAAAATATTAATTAATAGTTCAAGGGTGAGAGAGTGGCAGAGCCACTCAACGCTTATCAGCTGCCTGTCAGACGCGCTGATAATCCCCGTGAAGTGTCCGATAAGCGACGAAAATAAATTAGCAGAAGTGCCTCTGATTATTCAGCTATTCACTGCCACTCACCCGTTGCTGGAGCTTGCTGGGCATAAGGCTTTTGGCCAGATTCAATAGGGCCACCCCCTCCTTGGGACAGTTGATCAGGTGGACTCCCTTCAAGCGAGTGGGCTGAGCCTTCTCCGCGAATATACCCATCTTCTTGATGAGCGTAAAATCCAGTTGGGCCAAAAAACTAAGACTCAGTTTGGCCATGTCGATGATCTCAATGTAGCCACTAATATTGCTGTTGTCATCCTCACGGATGGCCTGCTCGGATAGCATTGTTTGGTAGCGGAATAGATCCAGCAATTTAAACTTCTTGGGATCGAATTTTTCATAGTTAGTGAGCTGCAGCCGAGGGCCGCCGGGTCCCCAGGGTTTGGGCAACCGGACATAGGTTCTGCAAGGGGTTTTAGTTTATCCAATATCCTCGATTCGCATGACTGAACTCCACTCACCCCGTTCGACACAATTCTAAGTTCTTCTCGTCCACAATTCGGCTACCAAAGAGCTCCGGCATTAGCGTCTTGATGGTGTAAAAGTGATCCAGCTTGGACTTGGTTTTTTCCAGGCTGAATTTACAGCCTCGCAGGAAGCCAACCAGGAACTGGTCATCCTGTCGTGCTTTTAGATACGGCTGCTTGGCCACCCAATCCCGCAGAGCCTCCAGATCGGCGGGGACCCGGTCCTCCACTTCGTTCAGCTCCGTCTCGGCAATGCGACGGAGTTCGACACTCAGGGGACGCAGATCGGCCATTTCTGGGAAGTAGCTTGCTTCGTGCCAGCTGGATGGCTACTAAACGCTTGCCCTAATCGCTCGGCAGACGAAATCCCAGGCCGAAACGTAACCGTTAAAAGCTAAACTACTGCCTTTATGGCCAGTCAGTCCGCTGATAGTGAACTGCTCTCTTAACCAAACGCTTCATCCAATTGCGAATCCAAACCGATCCGGTGTATGTCGGCGGTCGAAGTCTCTCGCCGGGAGATAAGATTACGGATCGACTGCATCAGTGGGGAATATGTGCAGCTGACGGGGGAGAGCTGGTTTGGCAGAGTCTGACTATAGAACCACGCCACAGTTCAAATGAGTGTGTGCAGGCCATATCTTATCGCCGAATCGGAAAGGCACAGTTGGCTGGAATTACCCAATGTTTCATAAAACGTAATGCCAATTTAAGTGAAGGGGTTGCTATTTTGGAATAGATTTATTAATACAAATTTTTAAGTAACAATTGTAAAGAAGACCAGAAGTCCATCCTAACCCCAAATGTTCTTAAAGTGTTCTGTGAACAATCACTTCAAAGAATCATATACAGCTTGTCCTTCCACTTCCCACATTTTCTTAATCCGTTTAAGATTAATAAATCAAAATTATATTTACAAATTTGTTATATGTCAACATTTTGATTAATGTTTTTTATTTGATAGCTGGAGTATTGAGCCAATAATAATATTATTTCAACGTATAAAGTTTTAAGAAAATCATAAACAAATTATTAAAGTTTAATTAAATATTAAAATTTAGTTGGTAAATACCTTTTAAGCCAAGCCAATACAACTAGTTATCATATCTGTAAAACATGGCTATTTGTGTTTGCAGTATCGGTCACTGATATCGCGTAATCTGGCGCTACAAATGGTTTGTCACTGTGAGTTTGCCCCATGTCGAATTGTTTTTTGGGGTACCTTCGCACCAGTGTGCTCCGCTATCGAGAGTTTTCCCGATCCGAAACGAATAGGAACCTAGTCCAGGTAGGCGAGCACCGACATTTCAATTAGTCGTGTTCGCACCTGGCCACAGCACACACACCTCTTAGCATACTCCCGACCTTTGGCATCGTATCTCAAAATTTAAGGCAAGTTTTGATCGTTTTGCAGATCCCCTGTGACCATGGCCAAGATACGATCGCTGGTGCCGGAGCTGGCCGAGGTGGCTCGATTGGAGCTCGGCGAACAGTCCTCAGAGACAGTGGCAAAGATCGAGGCCCTGCGTACCTGGATCGTCGAGCAGAGTTACCTGGAGGCGCGAACCGACGATCAGTTCCTGGTGGCCTTCCTGCGATTCTGCCACTGGGACGTGGAGATGGCCAAGAAGCGGGTGGTCTTCTACTACACCTACAAGTCCAAGGAACGCGAGCTGCTCAAAAGTCGCTTGGTGGACGATAAGCTGTTGGAACTGGCTCGTTCAGGGTGAGTTTTTGGATTCCCCTCTTTATTTCTGAAAGTTCAGACTGTAACTGACTCTTTGTTTCAGAATCTTTGCCACATTGCCCAACCCCATTGGCCCTGGTGGCCCCCGCATCCACTTCACACGCATGGGTCACATCGAACCTTCGAAGCACAGTGTCATCGACATTTTCCGCTTCCACGCCTTCCGCGCCGAAATCGAGCTCAACACGGACGACAACTGGAACGTGTCCGGCGTAGTGGAGATCATGGACTTCACCAAGATCCCCTATTCCCTGGTGCTGCAGTTCGATCCGGGCATGTTCAAGCGGATGAACGCATTTCTAGAGCATGGTATTCCAGCGAATTTAGTGGCCACCCACATCGTAAATGCCTCCAGGGAGACACAGTTTGTGCTGGGTCTCATCCGGAATGT
Source organism: Drosophila fuyamai (assembly GCA_018153365.1). Classification (NCBI taxonomy): domain Eukaryota; kingdom Metazoa; phylum Arthropoda; class Insecta; order Diptera; family Drosophilidae; genus Drosophila; species Drosophila fuyamai. Next base: position 6,810,577 of record JAECXW010000758.1, read on the forward strand.
AATGAAGCAGAAGGAGCTGGTGAGTTGAAAAACGGGAACATCTTTAATTATAAGCACTGATCCCTTTGCTTTGCTTCTCTGCAGCTACACATCCACTCCAACCTCGAGTCCCTGCAAAAGGCCATTGGCAAGGAATATCTGCCCGTAGAAATGGGAGGCGACAATGGAACCCTTGCGGATGCGATGTCGCGCTACGAGACCCAGTTGACCGGCTTTTCTACGTACTTCAAGGACGACGAGCGATATGGCGTGGATGAGAAACTGCGGGCGGCCAGCGAGAAGGAGCAGGCTCCATTGGTGGCCGGCGTCCCCAACGACGGGACCTTCCGAAAGTTAAACTTCGATTGAGGCGTTGACCAGGCAGTTAGTTGTATATTCTAATGCACATCCTATATGTACGCCCCTCCAAAAACACACAGCCCAATACCTACATATATATACACTGGAATGTATAGATACTACAGCGCTATAGCGATCTTTGGTCATAGCAGAACCTGATATTTTATAATGGCAGCCAGAAAAAAAGATAAACATCGAAACTAAAAGCAAATTGAACAATATGATTAACAAGTGCACACTAAAATGAAATAAGAAGAAAATGGAACGCCATTAAATGGCACAAAAACCTCACATTATTGTCGATTTTAATTTATTGTTGTCCTTATCAACGCACATACTTAAACACATTCTAACGTCCGGTCGCGAAGGGTATAAAGAACATATATATATACCGTATATACCCAAACGATTCATCCTACCATGATCCCATAATGCATTTTCATGATGAAATATTTAACGTCTTCTACTTGTGTGCTAAGTTGTTGTTGGCTTTTATTTTATCGCATACCTTTATACATACGGTACATGAATATATATATATTTTCGATAATTTTTTCCGTTGGTTAAGTGTCGTTTCTACTAATTTTTGATACTAGTTTACACATATACATGCATCTATATTTATGGATAATACATACAAAGTTAAATGACTACAGTTAAAAATGACAATGTATTGTAGACCCCATGTTGAGTGCGTTAATAAATTAAAGCGAATTTGTTTAAATGTCAGTACAACTAAAATTTGTAGAAAAAGATCTATTACTTGGCGGTTTCATTTATAAGTTTATGGGGTAATAAGCTTTATGAGGTCTAGATAAACGCGATGTCTGGCTGACGTATCGATATTTGAACTTAAGTTTTGAAGATACTTTTTAAGGTATGTCAAAAGCTAGGTTATTCAATTTGATTTGTTGTATGTAACTTCAGCTAACATTTTTTTCATTTCTCATTTTGAATTCTTATTTTTACCCGCCCATTTCAAAACTTGAAAGAGCGGGATAACAATATCTTTTCATATATAGTGTTGAAAACCGACCAATTTGAACTTTGGACCTGTATAAAGCTTTTTTCTCCAAGCTGTTTGACAAACCATCTGCCCTGGACTGAATTATTTTTGTGTTTACCTTATTATTCTAGTTGAGCTGACAAAATAAATAGTGAAAATGTCAAAGGCAATTAAGTACTATTATGATTTTCTGTCTCAGCCATCCCGCGCCCTATGGATTGGAATGAAATTGAGCAAAACTTCCTTTGAAGATTGCCCGGTGGCCCTGCGAAAACGTAAGAATAAACATAAACAAGTTGATTCTAAAGCCGGCTGATAAAATATTTATTTCAGAGGAACAATTGACCGACGAGTACCGGAATATCAATCGTTTCCAAAAGGTGCCGGCCATCGTGGATGGTAAATTTCAGCTGGGAGAAAGTGTCTCCATCGTGCGGTAAGTATTCTTTTTCAATCCTTGGATAATCGTGTACTATGTATGTGATATTTTTCAGTTATCTTGCGGACAAGGGAGTCTTCAGTGAGCGGCTGTATCCCAAGTCCCTGGAAGATCGTGCCCGTGTGGATGAATTCCTAGAGTGGCAGCACTTTAATGTTCGTTTAGTCTGTGGAACGTTCTTTCGCCAGGTCTGGCTTCTACCGGGAAAAGGAATGGCTCCTGCCCCAAAACCCGAGACTGTTAAAAAGCTAATTAAGGATGTCGAAGTTAATTTGGGCCTTTTGGAACGCATCTGGCTAGACAAGGACTTCCTGATTGGAGATAAACTCACGGTGGCGGATATCTTTGGGGCTTCGGAAATCAATCAAATGAGTAAGTGTTTACCTAAAATCCCGAATCGTATGATTAAATAAAAATTGTGTTTACCCTATTCAAGAGCTTTGCCAGTACAATGTGAATGAGAAGCAATTCCCCAAGGTGGCCAAGTGGTTGGAACGCGTCCGAGAGACCACCAATCCCTACCACGATGAGGCCCATAGTTTCCTGTATAAGGTTCAGAAAAAGACAGCCACTGCCAAAATTTAATTTCTCTATAATTTTGAAAACTCTTTTTGGTTTTATTGCATTTATTATATTTTTAAGATATCACTATAACCATTTTGTGCCTTGATTTGTGTTTATTGTTTTCAATTATACGTTGGCATCACTCTAAATGTTAAAACAATTACAAAATTAAAATATTGAACTGAGCAGTTACTAAAGTGTTTATAAAGGTTCCCTGATTGGGTATGACCCGTTTGTGTTTATGAATGGGATTTATACGAATATCATATATGAGAATTTATATATACGAGTTTATATTCGGAGTTCCTAACTAACGACCACTCTTTGAATTTGCCCCCAAGAGCGGGACAACAATAATGTTCCAACCAGTGCTGCAAGGTGGCGCTTTTGATCTTTGGACCAGAGCTTTGTTTATGCTCCCTTTTCTCAGCAGGGGGCGATTTCTATGGTCGCCGGCTGTTGTTTATTATTTTGGATTGAAGCACAGAGCAATTGACCGCCATGTCCAAGTCAATTAGATTCTATTACGATTTGTTATCCCCGCCATCCCGTGGACTGTGGTTGGCTCTAAAATTGGGCAATAAGTCTATCGAATATTGCCCCATTGCCCTCCGTAAATGTGAGTGAAAGTAAATCGTTTACGCTTCGCCGGCTAATTTATTATTCCTTCAGTTGAGCAATTGACCGATGAGTACAAGAAGATCAATCGCTTTCAGAAAGTGCCGGCTATAGTGGATGGTGACTTCCATTTGGCCGAAACGATAGCCATTATACGGTGAGGTATCCACATTCTTGGGATTACTTATATTACTCACGTCGTACCTTGCCCCCTTTAGTTATCTCGCTGACAAAGGTCAGTTCAACGAAAAGCTTTACCCGAAATCATTGGAGGCCCGTGCCCGAGTGGACGAGTTCCTGGAGTGGCAGCACCTCAATATCCGACTGGCCTGCTCCTTGTTTTTCCGCGATGCCTGGTTGTTTCCCATCAATGGGTTGGCAGCTAAGCCCACACCAGAAAAGATTCAACAGTTAGTTGAGGGCGTGGAAACCAATTTGGGTCTGCTGGAGCTCCTCTGGCTGGAGAAGGACTTTCTGGTCGGACAGAATCTGACGGTGGCTGATCTCCTGGGCGCTTCGGAAATCAATCAACTAAGTGCGTTCAAGTAAACTGAAGGATATTTAAGTTATACATATGTATTTTCATAATTGTTACATTTCAGAGATATGCCAATACAAAGTGGATGAGAAGAAGTTCCCAAAGGTGGCCAAGTGGTTGGATCGTGTCAAAGAAGCCACAAGTCCCTACCACGAAGAGGGTCTATCATTTATCAACCTCAAAGCGAAGCAGGCGACTGTTGCAAAACTGTAAAGACTTGATTACTTTTGGAGAATTTAGACGAGCTATTCATTTTCTTGACCACCTTATATGTTCATATTACATTTGTATACCCTTTTTATACCCTTGGAGAGGGTATTTTAATTTTGGTCAAAAGTGTGCAACGCTGTGACCCTATAAAGTATATATATTCTTGATCAGGATCGCATCCTGACTTGATATAAGCATGTCCGTCTGTCTGTTTCTGCGCGAACTTTTAAAGATATCGATATCGTTTTAAAGATATCGTTTTAAAGATATCGAATTGAAGTGTTGCACACAGCCTTCGATCCTTTGCACGCAGTCTATAAGTCGGAACGGCCGGGATCGTCCGATTATATCCTATAGCTGCCATATAACTGAATATAACTGATTGATCGGAAATGCCATAATTTTGGTGTTTTAAAGTTAGGAAGTTGGGATTTTTTATGAGTATTAAGAATGCATCATATGAAAAATTTTAGGAGAATATAATTTACAGAGTATTCTGCAAGGGTATATCAACTTCGGCACCGCCCGAAGTTAGCCTTCCTTTCTTGTTTTGCTAAAACTTGGGCAAAATAAAATTGTTTAGCTGTGAATGCCACTCGATTGGAAATTTTATAACGAATTCAACGAGCTATGACATTCCAACAGCAGGCCATTATTTCCCAGCGTTTTCATCAAAAAACCGAAATAAAAGTTGATTTTTCCGGATCTCCGGTTTTCCGCATTTTTCATAAGGGGTTACATCATCTATTTTTGCGAAAAATCGACCAAAATGAAAATTTTGAGCTGTGAATGCCACTTGATTGGAAATTTTATAACGAATTCAACGAGATATGATATTCCAACAACAGACCATTATTTCCTTGCGTTTTCATCAAAAAACCGAAATAAAAGTTGATTTTTCCGGATCTCCGGTTTTCCGCATTTTTCATAAGGGGTTACATCATCTATTTTTGCGAAAAATCGGCCAAAATGAAAATTTTGAGCTGTGAATGCCACTTGATTGGAAATTTTATAACGAATTCAACGAGGTATGACATTCCAACAGCAGGCCATTATTTCCCAGCGTTTTCATCAAAAAACCGAAATAAAAGTTGATTTTTCCGGATCTCCGGTTTTCCGCATTTTTCATAAGGGGTTACATCATCTATTTTTGCGAAAAATCGGCCAAAATGAAAATTTTGAGCTGTGAATGCCACTTGATTGGAAATTTTATAACGAATTCAACGAGGTATGACATTCCAACAGCAGGCCATTATTTCCCAGCGTTTTCATCAAAAAACCGAAATAAAAGTTGATTTTTCCGGATCTCCGGTTTTCCGCATTTTTCATAAGGGGTTACATCATCTATTTTTGCAAAAAAATCGGCCAAAATGAAAATTTTGAGCTGTGAATGCCACTTGATTGGAAATTTTATAACGAATTCAACGAGGTATGACATTCCAACAGCAGACCATTATTTCCCAGTGTTTTCATCAAAAAACCGAAAAAAGTTGATTTTTCCGGATCTCCGGTTTTCCGCATTTTTTATAAGGGGTTACATCATCTATTTTTGTGAAAAATCGACCAAAGTGAAAATTTTTTAGCTGTGAATGCCACGCTATTAAAAATTTTATAACGAATTCGAAGAGGTATGACATTCCAACATGACCACGAGTTTTGGTCAAAAAACCGCGAAAAAAGTTGATTTTTCATGTTCGGGATCTCCGGATTTCGTCATTTTTCATAAGGTTATGACATTCCAACATTTTCCCGTGTTTTTGATTAAAAAACCGAAATACAAGTTGATTTTTCGGGATCTCGGCTCTCTGTCATCAATATTCGGTATGACTGCAAGAGTATTGAAACTAGCTTCTGTTTTCGTTGTAATTATTATTGTTCTTTCGTTCCGTTTTGTCTGTATTTGTACAAATTTAAAGATTAACAAGAGAGAACGCTATAGTCGAGTGCCTCGACTATTAGATACCCGTTACTCAGCTAAACAACTTAATATAAATATGCCTTCTTGTATATTTTTCGCCGCTCGAATTAGCTCCCGATTTTTATGTTAAAATCAGTACCCAGGGAACACCTCCAATTTGGCTAACATTTTGATTTGCATAGTTCTTGGGATATAGTTCGGTATTGTCAAATGCAAGCCATCGCAATTTCCTCTAATAGAAATCCTTATCGAGAATTAACGTTGACTCTGTTGAGCACCTTGGCCAGCTGTTCCAAAGTCATCCGTTAGATGGCGCCATGAAAGGCGGAAATGTAGGCGCTAGCCAGGCTTAAGCGTTTAATGGGTTTTTGGGCGTTAGAGTGGGCGTGGCAAACTTTTATTTGGCCAATCGATAGGTATTGACGAAACAAATACATATCAAAAAAAATTTCATAATAGCATCAAAACTGTGGCCACAGCTTGTGGCTTGTGGGCGTCAAAGGGGGCGTGGCACCATTTTGAAACAAACTTGCGCTGCGTAGGAACTCCTAAGATCTACATGCAAAATGCCAATCTTCTAGCTTTTATAGTTTCCGAGATCTCAGCGTTCATACGGACAGACAGACAGACAGACGGACAGATAGACGGACAGACGGACATGGCTAGATCGACTCGGCTAGTGATCCTGAACAAGAATATATATACTTTATAGGGTCGGAAACGCTTCCTTCTACCTGTTACATACTTTTGCACGAATACAATATACCCTTTTACTCTACGAGTAACGGGTATAAAAATTACTATTTGCTATGTAAAGTTCCTAGATTAGTCGATATCCAGTTTTCTGAATGAGCCTTCAATGCCAAACAGGGATTCGGCATTGACAGGTTGTCCGCGCCTCAGCTTCTCGTTTGTGCCAAAGGTCTCCTCCTCCTCGAAGAAAGGTTTGTAGGCTAAGAGCTTTGTCCTCCATGTGCTGACAACGTCTTGGATTGTTCCATTGCTGCCGCCGTACTCGGCTGGCAGGCACTCCTTGGGCACATAGTTGTACAGGCTCTCCAGCTTGGAGTGAATGTGGAACTAGAAGGTCAAAACTAATTATAAGGTATTCTTCTTACTTGGTGTATACTAAAAACTCACCCTCTTGCGTATCTTCTCACTCATCAGACTCTTGGCAATGGACATAAACCTCTCGGCAGCGGCGGGAGCATTGACGAAGTGGAAACCCTTGGGTCTGTAGGGATAGGCCTTATCTCCCAGAACGGCCAGTTTCTTCACCAGCACAGCGTCGAACTGGAATAAGTGACCTGCCCCAACGCCCTTCATATCGATGATCTCCAAAAATCCGGATATCATGGCATTATCGTCCTCGCGTATCTGAATCTCACCGATCATGGTGTTCACCTGGACGACCTCGGCAATGGAGTACTTCTTGGAGTCGTACTGTCCATAGCGGGAGATGTGGATTCGAGGACCATCTTCTTTTAAAGGCTGCGGCAATCGGAGAAGGCAGCTGTAAAATTAAAGGAATTTTTAATAGATATCCCAGGTACTAACTGCTGTTAGTACTCACCCAGTTTCCAGAATGCTCAGTTGCTTCTCGCCCACAATGCGATTCTTGTAGAGCTCCGGCACCGCTCCCCTCATCGCATAGAAGTTGTCCAACTTTAGCTTGGTCTTCTCCAAACTGTATTTGCAGCCTCGCAGGAAGGCGACCAGGAACTGGGCATCCTGCCTAGCCTTCAGATGCGGCTGCTTGGAGATCCAAGTGCGCAGAGTTTCGATATCCTCATCGATCCTTTCTGGAACCTCTCCCAGTTCATCCTGCGCCTTTTTGGCCAACTCCGGACTCAGACTGCGTATGGAATTCGAATGGTCGACTGACATGGCTACTTTCGACTAGGCTCTCCTTATCACCACCTGCTCGATGCAAAGCATAGGTTTGATTTATTGAAATTTTTCCAGTTGCGATTAGTCAACCGGTTGCTTTTGGCCCCAATTTCCGCCTAGTTATGACAGTAACTGGTGTCTTTGGTGGTTTGATTAGATAGTACCCATGCCATATGGTCAAAAGTTCTTCGGCACTGATGTTCGACAAAGTTTTGGGCCTTGTTTACGATTAGATTAACATTGCTGCCACTTAAGCAGAGAATCCCAGTTGGTCACAACCATAAAAACACGATTAATTCACTAGTCTGTTTAAAGACAATCTTAACTCACCTTATCAGAATAGATTATCAGTTAATAAGATGATACACATGTTTGCAAAATACCAGTTAAATTACAGTCATAAATATTGAATAACAAATATGGAATGGAAACAGAATTGTAATCTAGTAGATATAGCTTATCAGTGGGATCCACTGATCTTGTCAAAGATTAGAATTGATTGTGCCTAAACAAAATTTAAACTATCTGGATTAGTCAGAGCCGAATAAATTAAATAGTACTTAACGTGCGGGCTCACGCACTATCGGAAATCAAGAAAACACCGCCTTGATGGCAACGAAAGATACCGCGAACACCAATCAGTTTTCAAGTGCTCGTAAACCCAGATATCAGGTTGTCTTGCACTGGGATCAAAAGCAACCGTGCGCTGTCGCGACCTCTACTCACAATTGTCTTTAATTTAATATTAGCTGCACTATATACATATATGCATATGAATGTAGCTATATATATATATTATATATTATACGTGATATATGCCGCCTCCTCGCGAAAATTGAGTGTTGAACCGCTGACTTTGACTGTGGGCGCGCGACTGTCACCGAGTCGCCGTGGAATTGCCGATTTTGGGTATGGTTCTGGGGACGGGACTACATGGAGAACGGTGGAATCGAGGAACTTTGGTAAACGTCACGGCTGTGAGACATGGTGACGCATAAGCTGATGACAGTCGAGCAGCGATAGCCAGGTAGAATCGACCGAGAGATCTCTCATTAAACCCATTTCGGCCCAACCGAGCAGCTGGTGACTGTTACACCAAATTAACACCTTGTGTCAAACGGCAGCTAATGCAAGGCGATAAGATAAAGTCATTGGAGGCCATTAGCAGCGATGTAATCATTACAATACCACGACGATCGGTGAGGATCAACTCTGCTCCAGATAACCATGGTACAAAACTGAACCGACAGGAAGTGGCCATTTGAGTGGACATGCCCCATTTAGAATGTAATATTTGATAATTGGTGCATTGAAGAGCGTACAAAACTTTCACCTGTTAACCGGCATTTTTATCAGCACACTAACTTTTCGGATTTCCTTCAGTCTTGTCTATATGTGAAGATAACAATACTATCGCTAATGATATATTTGTTTATTTCTGTTTAACGATAATACGTAAACGACAAGTTTATATCGGAGAGGGCTCCCATTTTTTGTTTCAATTATTGCTCCGTCATCATGGTATTGTCAAATGTGTGTACATCAGGGTCATTTCATTTTGGTGGGTGGATATGTTGTTGGGGGTTTTTTGGACAATCCCTCAGCTTAATTAATAAAAATGTTTTATTTTGTTCGTAATAGATAACGGTTTGGCCTTTGAAGCCCTCCTTAAAATGTGACTAATATCAATGAAAGTTTGCTATCATCCTAACCAGATCACCATGTGCATATATTTCCCTCAAAAGTTAACAAATAAGAAAACAAATTTAATATTTTTTGCGACGAAACTTTTTTTATATTTATTTATTAAATTTCGTTTCTGTAAAAATATATATAAAAAGATAGGTTGCAGCTTAAGTATCTTATGTAAGTTCAACTAAAATCTAACTCAAGTTTAAGATGTTTGTTTTGCTGAGTTTATCTTTCGTTAACAATCGCGCTGAATTTATGATAATATCACATTTATATATAAATAATTAGAATGGTCCTCAAAACAAGAAATGCGTAGCAGTTGGTAAACTTCTGCTTGACAGTTAAAAGCAATGCTATACTTATTTATAAGGCAGTTGTGGTTTCGATTTTCAACATTGGAATTTCGGCGCTACCTGTATGTACTTAAAATGTTATTTATTCCCACTCTTAATTATATCAATAGTATAATATTGTGTATTTATCATATGTATGTATATGGTATAATGAAAAGCAATACTATACTTATTTATAAGGCAGTTGTGGTTTCGAATTTCGACATTGGAATTTCGATGCTACCTGTGTGTACTTAAAACGTTTTTTATTCCCACATTCAAATATGCTAATCGCTATGGTATAATCGTTTATATATTACTTATATATGTATATGGTATATATATCTGGTAAAACAGCCCTGCTATCTGTCCAATAGATGGCGCCAGTGTGCACAATTGGCAAGTGTCCAAAAAAAAATCAGCCAGTGGCGAGTCCTACTTTCTTTCATCTAAGTGCGACTCTCACTTGGGTGTTGATTTAATTGTGTTAAATCTAAGGAAAGGCCGCTCGGTGTCGTCTTTGGGGGCATTACAGTGCCAGACTGTCACACAGTTGCGCTCTGCCATATACATAGATACTAATAGATCTGCTCTGGTTTATACAATTTTTGAACATTTTCGACGAGTAGAAGAAACTCAATGGATTTTCAATAGGATTTGTAAAACTCACTAGGCCTACATTTAAACTAAAATAAATTTTGCAGTTAAGCAGATTGCACATAGTTTAATACTATTGTTACATGTTTTCATATCGAAAAGAATTTTGGGAAAACTAAAGCCAGAACAGATCTTCATATTTCCTTACTTGCTATTTACAAAAATCTTTTTCGTTATGTTAATTACGAGGCGAACCGTGTTTCTTAATGCTAGAGATCGCATAGCCTAGACCATCCATCCAATCTTAACTTCGCCAGAAAGTGGTGGCGAACAGGAGGATCGGGAGGAGGAAGAGGCGGATCGCCTGCTTGGGGGCTCCGCTCCTCCCGGTCTCCTCGCTGTCATCGCTCACGTTCTCCCCCGAAACCAAGGACGCCGTCCATCGCTGCTCATCGTCCACCTCGTTGAGACTCCGGGCGCACTGCATCCATTTCCGTGACGATAACTTGGCCCTGGCGTGGGCCACCTTCATGAGGTCGTCGTTGAACTCCCAGTAGCCCAGGTTTTTGAAGAAGTACGTCTTGCGATCGGTGTACTGGAAGGCCGCGTCGATGTTGTAGCCCACTCCCGACCAGATGCTCATGTCCCGCGGATAGTCCAGCTCCACCTGACCCGTGTACTCATCGATGCGCCAGTAGAGAGTGCCGCTGGTGAGGTAGGTCCGATTGTTGTGTCCCCAAACGAAGGATGCGTCTATGTGGGTCAGAGTGGGGGGCAGACCCAGACTGGCCAGTGGTTTCGGGTAGCCAGGAGCCAGAGTAACCGAGTTGAACACATAATACTCACTACCTGCGGTGGGAATATACATAAAAAAAATTTGGTAAGTGTGGAAATTCGTCTTAATCAATATTAATTAATATTTTAACACATTTTTTTTTATTCCAAAATATATAGAGTATATATAGAAAATGTAATGTTTTAAATAATTAATATCTAGTCGGTTTATTAAATTAAAATGGGAACTCAAAAAGTTCCTATTATATTAGAAATAATATCTCAAAAAGTTTCGGTTACATTATTTGAAATATTTTAAAAAAAACTTATCGGCGTCCGTCTTTTATTTTTAAAATTTCTTCCGACATTTGTGTGACCTCGATCACTTTAATTTGTACTGAAAAAATACTTTTTACTTACCAACGAAAAACACAATCTGCCCCTTTTTTTCATACACCGCATCCACTTTGGTGAGGTTTTTGGGTAGAGCAGACCAGTGCCTCCTGGTCTCCGTGGGATAACCCGGATACAAGCCATTTCTTCCGATTCGCCAAAGGTACTGTATAAGGAGATGCAATGGGTTATAGTTTTATATGGCTTTGTTGGGTCTCAAATCTTACCGGTCCGCGGAAGATGAAAAGTTCGCCGCGAATCAAGGATATGGCATCGTAGTAGGTCATGCAGGTGTCCGGCTTGAGTTGGCGTGGCTTGAGGTGGTTGTGCCGGTGTCCTCCAGTGGTATATGGCCAGGTAGTGGGTCTCGGGGTGGTTGTTGTTGGTGCAGTTACTGGTGGGTGGTTCCTATATCCCACACGATTCTTACGTTCCCACTCCTGACGCTCTCGCTCCTGACGCTCCCGCCACTGACGCTGCCGCTCCTCACGCTCCCGCTCCTGACGCTCCCGGTCCTGACGCTCCCGCTCCTGACGCTCCCACTCCTGACGCTCACGCTCCTGACGCACCCGCTCCTGACGCTTCCGCTCCTGACGCTCCCGCTCCTGTTGCTCCCATTCCTGCTGCTTCCGCTCCTGTTGCTCCCGCTCCTGTCGCTCCCGTTCCTGCTGCTTCCGCTCCTGTTGCTCCCGTTCTTGCCGAGGATCCTCCGGTGTCCGCCACTTTCGCGTCTCTTCCTCCGACTCCTCCCACTCCGGCTTCCCAGACTTCTGCCGCTCCCTTTCCCAATCGCTATTCTGTTTGGGACTATTGGTGGTTGTGGTGGTTGTGGTTGTGGGGGGCTTAAAGTGTCCCCAAGTTTTCACCTTTGAGCCGTACAATTCCTGGATTCCAAGACGATCGTCGTCGGGCAGGTTGCCGTCCAGTTCAATGTTCTGGTACCAGGGAAACATGACCGCACTCTCGACCGAGGAGTGGCTCAGACCCAGCGAATGACCCAGTTCGTGCATGGCCACGTTCAGAAAATTGGTTCCTGCAACGACAGGACATGGAATGCAACATAAATACGCTGACTGGTTAATGGCGGTGCAAAAACGATGGGATGGGTTAAGGGAGGGTGGGGGGTTAAGATGGGTTCGTCGCCTTGACGACATTGTAAGTGGCATAAAAATGGCGACGCTTGCAACATTTTAAAATGGCTGCCAACGTCACGCGTCATGCTGACAATTTTTTATTGGCATTAAAAACCATTAAAAATGCCGAAGCACTCACTGTTCGGGGTCTGTGTGTTTCTTGGGGGTTTTCGGGGTCTGGACTGACGATTTATTGTGCTAAATTACAAAACGCCAGCGGCCGACTGCAGGCATCGCGTCGCCAGCCATAGTCTCCTCTCCCATTTGCTCCTGAGTTCCGGATTTGGATTTGGCCTTCTTCCCATCCCGAACCATTCCCCACCGCAACGTATGTAGCATTTATTGATTTTGTATGCGTGTGGTTTCGGTTTTGCACGCCCTACACTTACAGAAAATTTATATAATGATTATGGCAGAAATGGAAGAATATACTAATTGCCAAATGTGAACCAAAATAGTTGAGAATTTTATATATAAATCTTTGTATAATTCTCAACAATATATACAAATCTTTTTATAATTCTTCACTATGTTTTTACAAACATTTATATGTATAATTCTCAACTATTTTTTGTCACATTTGGCAATCAGTAAATTGTTTTTTTCTTCATATCATTAAATCTATTTAAATTTGTTTTCCTTTTGTTGATTCTATTAAGTTTTTTATTCACCAGTTTATTTGCAGACTTGGTTGTTATTTTAATTAAAAATAAAATAATATTTAAAAGAAAATGAGCTTTTATAAAGGTTTTTATTTTTGAATTCCTAAAAATATTCATATTTATTTATGCTTTTGGTGCATCCTATTTTTCCAGAGTGCATACCCAAAAACCCCACAGACCAGACTGCGCCGCGAAACCCTATTGCCATCTAATGCAATTAATTCACTTCAAAAGTTGAACGCAATTATGTGGCATGGCTAACTGCGTTGATGAACTGCATCCAGACCATCTCACCCATACCCACCGCGATGATCCTCGGAATTCCCATCGAAGTTCCAGGTCTCGTCCGCATCGAAGTGAGCATCTCCGCCACGGCCTTCGCCGGGATAGAAGGCGTGGGCCAGCACCTGACCAGGTCCATCGAATTTATAGCCATCGCCATGGCTGCGCCTGGAAAAATGAAATGGCGAGAGTTCCAGGATTAGTCCTGTGTTTTCCGAGAATTACGAGCACGGCCAGGAGGAAATCATATTCACAGCTTATCTAAAAACAAGCAGCTCCGACATAAACTCTTTGATTCGGATGGAGTTTAGAGCTCTTCACATACCCATCGACTTTGTCATCGGTGGCATTTCATCATCGCCGTCGTTCCATGGATTTAATACTCGGCTTATTTATCGTTCGCCTGGTTTTAAGTGCAATTTTATGTGCGTTTGTTTATGGCACTAAAGACTCGCTTTTTATGATCTCTCCACCTACCCTGCTCGAGTACCCATGCATTCCCAATTCCCCCTAAATGGTTGAGTATACGCACCGTGCAAAGAGTATCTGTATGTCGGCCTGGTCGCTGTGCAATTCGCGAAAAGTCAGCTTCGAGTTGTTCGCCCAAACGCCCAGGGCTCGGGCCACATTCTTGCGGATTTTGTCGGCATTGGGCATCGTAATGTTGACCAAGCTGCAAAAGAAGAAGGGGAAACATGATATCAGCATGCTAAGATATTCCACTTTGTAAGGGTTCCCTCTTTTGCATAATCCAGAGAAAGTTTCCCCCCCACACACACAGTACGAAAAACTTACATATTGCGATGATCATTCTGATGAATTTACACTACATTTTGAACATGATATCTAGATTGGAATTGGATATTATGATATAAAAATCATTTTGAAAACATATGTATTATTTGGTTTCTGGTGATATACAATTGTAGACCCTTACATATAATATATCTATATAAAGCCCACTTTTTTTTACTGTGCATGTCTTGTAGGCCCTGTGTCTTTGTCTTATCATGGAATATTTTGCAAACCGCTAATATGGTGGCCAGTGCCAACTTTCACCCACCCACACACTCCACTTTCACTTTGTCATGCTAAAAGTTTCGCTCACTTAAAGACATGGGCGGGCCGGACTTTGGTGGTTTTCACTTAGTTTAGTATTTTGTAAATTCAGCGCAAAGTTTGGCAAACACACACAAAGTACCGAACCGTACCTGGGAACTCGAATGGAAGGAAACCGCAGCGGGTTTGGCTTTTGGGGACAACTCTCCACTGGCGACTTTGCCCGATTTCCGTCAGCAAAGTTTTCACCACCCTTCGCTCCGTTCGGGGCAAGCTGAGATATCTGTGCCCTTCTGCCGTGTTTCCGCATTTTATGCAAATTAGTTATGTTTCTTTTATGCCGAACACCGGACCCCGGACCCGTCTGTTGCTGTTAACTAACGTAGAAAAAATACAGGGCCGAAAGTTGATCCTTGTTTGCGGTTTACCCAGGACCTCGCTTGCCTTTCTCCCGTATGCTTTCTCCTTCCCAATTTGCCAGGCTATTTTTTCGCTTTCCCCCTGATTTGACTTTTTGCCCAGGATTCTCTAGGTGCGTGTTGTCCTTCAATATGCATGGAGCCATTTAGCCACTTGCAGCCAGAGTGATCGGTTCACTTTAAAGGCACAGCCTTGTTGTCCCTTCTCTCTGCCAAACTGCTTCGTTTTCAATTACATTTTTTTGAGCCATTAAGCCAAGGGACATGCAGATTGCTTGCCTTCCAATATAGTCCTTAGATGTTGGTGACAGAACGGGAAACTCGGAAATGTCTTAGTTAATATACAAAAGGGGCTAACAAATGTATTCTATTTATTTTTTACATTGCAGGTTGATTGCTTGAATTCAAATTTGAATTCAATTAATTTAAATATACAAAAATATTATTTAATTTTATGAGTTTTTGTATTATTTTGACTACTAAAAGTTCTCAATAATGCTAAAATGAAATTCATTTAACAAACATTCTAAGCATTAGAACACCATGATATTTTAATATTGTTTTATTAAAATTGTACAAATTTAATACATACAACTAAAGATTGTGAATGTGCCATTCCTTATTATTTCTTGCATTAAAATTGACTGCCAATTATCTTTATATTTCTTTAAATACTATTTGTAAGATGTTGGGAAGTCTAAGATGCGAAACTTTCTAAAAGTGTCTTTATTACTTCTTGATTTTTTATTAGAAGGAAATCCAAGGGCTCAGCGAAGTTCAGCTTGCACTCATCTCTTGGAAACCAGCTTACTTAGGGCACACACATCCTGCGAAAACATCTTTGGGCGCACGTACCGTCAACTGCCGCATGCCACTTGACCTGTCACATGGACAAGGGACCTTTGGACAGGCTAAAACTTAAACCCGAACTCTGACTCTGACTCTGTCTCCTATTTCGACTGTATGTCCGACTTCTGCCGTTGGCCAAACTGAATCACCGTGTCGCAGTTCATTTCCATCGCTCGACAAAAACGTGCTCAATTGCAACGCCATTTGTTTGCTCGGCTGTTGATCTGTTGGGCCCAAGCCTTTTGGGTTCGGATTTGGAAAGGGAATGGACATGGGAATGGGAATGGGAATGGGATTGGCCATCGGTATGGGTATGGCAATGGAACTAGAGACCGTTTGTCGTTTGCTATTTGCGCAGAGCTTGTTGCTTGCCAGGGTAAATTAACTCAAGCCGTCCCCCGTTTGCTGCAACACTCCGACTACGACTACGACTAGGACTACGACTACAACTCCGACTGGCGACTGGCGACCCTTTGTCGTGCTAATTCTGTTGCTGCCGCCTTTGGATTTAAATGCAAACCGCTGCAGTGCATCCGGTCACGTAGCCATTTGCAGTTGCAACAGCCCCACTGACGCAGCTTGACCTCTGTTTGTCTTTGCCATGTCACTCTGTGTGCCCAGCATTTAAATTATTATGAACCCGACGGGCGGCAGGACGTTTTCCGGGCTTTTCCGGGGCTTCGTCGGGGTGAGTACGGAAAAGCGAAACGTGCACTCCGGTTTCGAGTAGGGGGTACCACTACCTGGTCATCTGGGAAAACGTGTGCTTCAGCCAATTTGTAGCCTTACACGTAAAACAAACTGAACAATTAGCCAAATGGATGGGACCTCACTCTCTATGGCCTGTGAATAACAAAAGAAAATCATTTGGCTGCGTTTGCTGCGAGACCTTCGTGCTGGTAAACAATCAGTTCTTGGTTACAAACAGCCGAATGTTTTTTTAACTAATTCTTTAGGCATTGTAAATGCCATTCCTGACCCAGAAGTCTCTATTTATAAATTATCAAAAGGTTTACAAAGTCTTAAATTAGACTTAATTTAGCCTGTATTCAAACAAAACCCTGTTATATAATGTTATATATTGTAACCTCATAAAAAACTTTGTTTCTTGGGAATGTAATATGTACTTTATAAAAAAACAACATTATAAACCAATTGGTATTTTTAGGATGCTAATAAACTAAGATATTAAAGGAATTAGTAAAATAATCATATGAAGTAAATAAAGTAGAGTAAATCTCTAATAAATTTGTAAATTAATTTGCATCTCATTCCTGTTTTCTGTGATTTTCGGTAATTTAAAGAAATGTATATATACAAGCAAATAACTTGGTTTTGCTGATGGTAAAATAAATTTGTATTGCCCGACTTGGCCAAATATCAAGTGAGGTAATCAAAGGGCTAAGCCTGTTTCCAAGCCTTTCATATTATCACCGCAGGCAAATCCATGGCCAGATTTTCCTGTTCATCTCCTGCGATGTCGCCATTACGCCAACCCGTGACAACTGAAGCCAGTCGTGGTGGCAATATATTAAAGGGGGCACATACATGCGAATTTTGATTAAAATTGCACCGGGACAGGAGAGGCCAGGATAGCAGGTATCCTTGCAGTCTGTCGTCTGTCGATGGCAATTGATTGAATTGAGCACATCGAGCCATGAAATGTTTGTCCGCAGGCTAACAACTAAATCACCGTCGGCAGTCGGAAAAGCTTTGCATGAAGTCGGCACTAAGTCATGGCCAAAATAGCGAAGGCGGTCAGGTGGTGGGGGGCGTGGCCGTAGCCCTACCCGTACCCGGAATGAAGATGCCGTAATGGAAAAGGCCGGAGGCTCAGACGACGGCTGGGGGCATTGAATTTTGCAATTTCTCCTCAATCGCATAGATTTTTCTTCCGCGCAGAGACAATTTCGTGCACATTTTACTCGAGTTTTCCTGCCATCAACTTCCGCTGAAAGTTTTTCCAGTTTTTTTTTTGTATTTTTTTTTTAGATATTCGCTTTGTTGTCAGACAGCTATCGAAAAAGTTTCCCCATGTTTGTGATGCTGCTGCTGCAGCCAGCAAAATGAGTTTATTTTTTGCTTAATTTCGCACAAATTAAAACGCTTGGAAAATAAGAAATCTTCCTTTTTGGACATTTTTCCTTGTCGTCGAGCGAAAACTTTGTTCCGTCTTTAAATTTCTAATATACAGAAGATACTTCGAGTCAATTACATAACTCTCGTTGCGAGGTTTCTCATAAATAACCAAAAGCTCAGCTGGACGCACTTCGACACGAGCTGGCAAAGTGCTGCCGGCTAGAATTTTACCCGAAAGTGCCAAGTGGCAGGAGCATGTCTCATAAGTGTCGAGCTCAAGTTGGTTTACCCCGGGTATTTACAGCCAAAGAGCCACTGAATCGGGGTTAATTTAAAGCCGACACAGAAACTTTTCCAAGGCCTTAAAGCCTGCCCAGAATTTTCGGGGTTAGCTCATTTTACTTTTGTTCACCTGTTTGGGGTCGCAAAATCTCTACTCCGTCCCATCGACAAACATAATTATGCTTAACCGTCTGCTCAACATTAAAAATGTAAGCCTTTGTTATGCAATGTGTGTGTGTGTGTGTGTGTGTGAGCGAGCCAAAAAGGGTTTTGACACCGAGTGGGGGAGGGGAAAACTCAATAAAATAGCTTAAAAGCAGGCCAACCACCCGGCTTTGTCTTGAAATAATAGCCCGGACAGACCGTCCGGCTGGGTTTTACGTGGTTTTCCCCCCTCAGATTTTGGCCGAAAGCCACAAAAACCCACACGCAACGAGGAAAACAAATGACTTTGCATCTTGTGTTGTCATAACAAATTTAATTAATAAATAATCGCAATTTAGCCACAGGAGTAATAACGAAAAAAGTACCAGAGAGTAATAAATGGAAATTTGCCATTAGCCAGAGATGTTGGAAATTGACAGAGTCTCCAAACGTATGTATATATCCAGATATATCCAAGCCACTTCCCAGTGACAAGTCTCAAGTGCTTAAAATTGCAAATGTTATTTTCTCATAGAGAGCACACAACCAGACTGACGACCGTCGACCGACGACCGACACATGCGGGATGCCAAAGGCCCCAAAAAGTAAATATTTGCCACAAGAAGCTGCCCGGAGTATGCCATGCCATCCCCCCCTCCCCCCATACACAAATTTTCCCACCGGGAAAGGAAATCCAGGAGTGGAGGGCAGGAGCTGGAGAAGCCTTCGAGTTCCGGAGCTCGGCGATATCAGATGGCATGTCTCCTCCTGCGAATGCCACATGCACTTATGAATTTATTGCCCAAAATGATTCTTGCCATTAAGCATTATTAAATTGACATGCTGCTGAATTTTGCCCGCGGCCTCTGAATTCCTTACTTGTTTGGCATATTCTTTGACAAAATTTAAAGACCGAGTTGTTGGCTTCTCTTATAAATTTAATACACTTATTTTAACGTAATAAAAATGTTTGAATAAAAAACAAACAACTAATATTATGTTGATATAGTAGATGTCTTTTTATAATTATGTATACGTTGAAGGTCCTTTGCAGGATATGAGTTTAAACCAACTTAATTAATTCTACTTTTAAAATTAGTTATGATTACCAAATTTATTTTTCTCACTCTTTGATTTCTTCTGATTTTGTGGATTTTGTTCAATGGCTGCCAGTTAGTTTCGTGGATACTCTGTCCTGCTATCGCTCACTCAAGGAGGTTGTGATGGATACCATATCGAAATAACATCACACCCAGGTTGAGTGAGTCAAAGCAAGACAAAATGCTGCTAACTTTGCATGGTTTCACTTTTGTCTAGACAAGTCACTTTCGGCACTTCATTTGCCAACTTTTGCCAAGGCTTAGGTAACAATAACACTAACACTAAGGCTAACAGCAACAGTTTCATTTTGAAGTGGAAGGACTATGTAAGTCCGCATCCTGGGAACCCGAAAAAGGGGCCTGAAAAGGGACCACTTTACGCATGACTTTTGGCAAACAAATTGCATGTTTTATACATTTTTTGATTTGTAAGTCCTGGCTTGTCATTTGGACTGGGGTCCGAATCCGCATCCGAATCCGAGTCCGAATCCGTTTCAGTACCCAAAAACCGGACCCGGACTTACGCCCTAATTGAGTGGCAGCCGCATGTTTTATTTATGAACAGAGCAGGGTTACAAATAAAAAGGAAGAAAAACACATAAAAAGAACAAATGAAGGACTTGACGTGGAATGGCTGCTTAAATTAAGAATCCGCACTAATTTGACACTTGATTGAATTGAAATTTTTAAATGCTGCTCCTGCGGAAAAGGAAAATCTGCAAGGGCCGGGCGATTTGCAAGTGTTAACAATGAAGCACCGATAAATGTGTGTGCGTGTGTGTGTGTGTGGGTATAGTGAATCCTTGGACAGCATACACAATAAGTATACGCAATAAATCATAAAATAAATCGCTTACATTCATCGCCGTCAGGACACAATACTCCATTCAGTTCGAACCATTGCTGTTCCGCTTTTTCCTGCAACTGCCAGGATACGTCTAACAAGCTGTCACAAAAACCCCTGGCATAAAGATGTGCACCGAGAAAAAAATAAGGAAAAACCGGGGGAAATGGGAAGGCTGCGGGGGAAATCTATACAAAACCATTTGACGAGCAAAGGCGCACCACATCGTGGCAAAGTAAGCAGTCAAGCCTGGGCGCCAAATGATGCGCAACGTTATCTAAACTTCGACAAATGTGGGTGGGGTTGGGTTGAGTTGCTGGGTTTTATAGGGAAATGTAAGAGGTAACCCCCTCACCCTCACCCTCACCACCCATCCACACCATCAGCAGGTAAAAGGATCGAAGCGCTGTCACACGCTTTTCAATCAAATTCAAATTTACTCAGCACACAGACACAAATTCAACTGTGAAAATTTAACACATTACCGAGTGGAGAAAAGTGTAGCACACAAATTGGGGCCGCATGAGGAAGGAGTATCCTGCGGATATACGGCGGTTGCCAAGGAGCAAGGAAAGGCACAAAGTGAACTGCGGTTAATGCATATTTAATATGCAATCTGTGTGTCAGGCAGTGGCAAATGTTTAAATGAATTTGCATAGCCTCGGGCCATCAATAAGTGCAATTAAAATTTCTTTACCGAAGCATCTTAATAAATTTGGAAATTAATTATTAATCAAATTGCGAAATAACTTAAAGCTTCATAAACACAATAATTAAAAGTAATTGTACATTACTTACTGTAAATTCACTTTAAATTCACTCTCTGCCTTAAATAAATTTTAATAAAATTAAATATTTAATATGTAATGTTGAAATATCTTACAATCAACAAATAAGAATTCAAAATTAAAACGAATTTCTGATAACAGCATGACAACGGTCAATCAGAAATTAAAATTAAATTTGATATAACATTATTTTAAAACAATTTGTATCAAAATGGTCTCAAAATTTCAAAACAAACTTGTAAAATAAATTAAGAAAAATGCGTTGGATTTATCAAAAGAATTTCAAAAAATATCAAAATTGTAAACAATTTTAATAGTAATCTGTTTTTCGTGTTTGCGAAAAGTTTCAGGTTTTACTACAAATATTTGCCACAACTCATTAGAAAGTTTGTGATATTTCATTATTACTGCAACTAGCTGGCCAGCTTTGGCCTCGCTTCCGATGTAGCAAGCAAAAAATGAAACCCAGTCACTGCAAACTCTCAACAAGTGAGCCACTTAATTACGTTATTACAGCTCGTCCCAAAACGGGCCAGAAATATCAAGCATATATCATGTGTCCCATAACTTTGTCCAGTACCCCCGAAAAACTTTTGACCGAAAACTGTTGCTAAATATTTAAACTCTGTGAGCCGCAGGGATCGGGCCAAAAGCAGATTCCATCAGTTGGACAACCAGCAAAAGGGCGACCTGGTTTGCTTTTGGACATTTTTAAGCACGCTTTGTCGGCTTTGCTTGGCTTTGCTTTGCTTTTGGCCCCAAAAAAGCAACTTTTCGCCGGTATTTACACTGGCGACTGTCGACTCATTGGGCGCTTACTGCTTTGCGGTGTTTAATCTACTTTGCTTATGCTGCAGCTTCCCCATCCGTTTGCCATTCGCTCTTCCGTGGGATTTCCCCCCCTGAAAACCAAAACCAGAATCAGAACCCGAACCCGAACCCCAAACCTTCAGCCCATCATCATCCGCCAACATCTGTGTTGTACATGTGTGTTTATCCCGATTTTGTGCGCCCCTCTTTGTGTGTTCTGTTGGCTTGGCTGTGTAAAAAACAGCTTAAGCTGCGTTTCACTGACTTTGAATTTTTTATGCGCTAAGTCGACCCCGGCAAGCGGTCTCCTCCGGTTCACAGGCGGGCTAAGCTGCTTTCCGCGCTGCTTTTCTGGTTAACTGCATGCCGAACCCATGTCCTCGTTTTGCTACCCAAAAGGCACTTAAAAAAAAGTACTTCTAAATTCGGGAATATGTTCTGCGAAATGAGGTAACTCAATCAGTACGGGAAAAATAATGAATATACCAAGGATCAATATAATAAAAATTATTAAATAATGCAAAAAACAGCAATAGATTTAAATCAATTTATATATTTCTTAAACTGGGTCTTAAACGTTTCATCAAATATTATGAATGAATAAAAAATGTATTGCAAAATGGTATTGATAGTACCTGCAGCAATAAAATACATTTTCCCCCCATGAAACCTAATAAATAACTTTACTAAGGTTCCAATATTCTTGCTTCAAGAACTTTTTGCTGACAATAAGTACAATATTTTCCATGCAGTGCATCTCAATGCTTGTTTGTTTGGGACGGAGTTTGCTCAAATTGAATTGCACATTTGAGCGCATTCACCTAAATGCAAATCGGATAATGGAGGATACCTTTTCTTGCCGGGGCGTCGACACTGCACTAAATTGTTTGGCATTAGGAGTGCGTCGCTTTGCCGTATTGTGGGTAAGATTCCGCATGCTCCGCAATTCTCCCCGGGACTTCACACCCCGGGCTATCATAACAACTGCAGATGCAGCTGCAGTTGCAGCTGGCCATAAGGCTTGGCATTATCGAAGCGTTTTGCATAGCAGGATAACAGGGTGCTCCTGGAGAAGTCAATTCTCCACTTGCGCCCCAAGGTAAAGTCAAAGTCATGGCCTGAGAGCAGTGGCAGAGGATAGATAAAGACATATTGTAAACATTAAACAGCTATCAGCCGGATACGTTCGACTTTATTGATTTCAGCTACCCGCTTTTCCACTTTTCCACTTTTCCCATTGTGCTTTTCGGGGGAGTGTCGGCGGTGTCGGCCGAAGTACGTACTTTGATTTTACAACCCGTCGGTCGAGGGCAACGGCAATGGCAAAGTGTCTCGCAACCCAAACTCACCTGCAAGGAAACCAGAGAAAGAAATTGAAATTTTAGTCAATTGTATATAAGGAAAACACACCCAGCTTATATACCCGCCCATATACATATTTATGTTTATTTTTCTGACAGCATGAGCTCGCGAAAACTGGTTGCTGGGGACAACTAAGAACTGAGAAGTGAAAAGTGAGGATTGGCGACTGAGGTGTGGGTCCTGTATCCTTGCTCGCTCACATATCGATTACCGAGTGACGTCGGCGGGGCCAAAAAACAAAACAATTTGTCAAACAAATGTGCCAAAAGTTGATGCCAGCCAATGGGTAACTTATGGCAAGCAAACAAACAAACAAACAGGGCAAGGCAAACAGAAACAGAAACCGAAGCAGAAACAGCCAAAGCAGGATGAAGCAGCGCGTCGAAGGCAAACAACAGGGTACAGTTGAGAATCCTTAATGCAATGACGCAAGGACTTACGTCAGCCAGTCGAAGGATGGCTAATATTTCCACCTAACAGGTTGCGTAAAATGTATCTTATACTGCGTACTATGCTCTTGAATTATGAAACTGATACAAGAATATTCTCTAAACTAGTTTAGAGAAGAAATTATGCAATTGACTATTAAAATGGAGTATAAAACGTTCATTATATTAACTCAATTTTCTGCTTGAATTGAAGCGTCTAATTTAAGATTAAGTGAGGCTGGCCAAAGAATGAATTTTATGTTCCATAGCCAAAAAGATAGCTTATATTATTTAAAAAGAAAAGTTAAGCATTAACTCTTATTACATATTTTAAGACAATGGCTTTAGGAATATGTAAAAAGCTATATCACCATAGATTTTCCAGACATTTTAAGGCAGACTTCAACCAAAGTCAGTCGTCAAGTACTGAACGCCCAGACCGATACAGAACCCATCAAAATATTACCCTCATTGTAGTTGGCCACATAAAACTATGAGCCGTTCAAGGGGTCCTGGGCCACAAAAACATTGTTCGATGAGTAATATGCGGTTAATAGCAATGGCGGAGCATTTGGCAAAGGGACTGCCATCCATATGCTACATCCATAAAATCGAAGTGTCTCGATGCTGGGGAGCCCATCAACTTAATGATGCATAATGATATGGGACGCGAGACGCGGCCCATTACCCACACGCAGTGCGAAGGACATTGCCGGATAGCTAGGTCCTGCCATAATACTATATAAGCCACCCCCACCCCCTGCCCCCATCTGTAAATACCACCCACTTCTAACCACTTTGACGTTTCTGCTTAGCCAAATGGCCAGTGTCATCGCCGCACAGTTTGCCGACTTGTCAATTATTTATTTTTATTGGCATCATTATGATTTCTGGCTGCGATAATGATGATGGAAATGGAGCTGGCTAAAGTCCTGTCAAAAGGACTTTGTTTATTTTAATTTCAATCAATCCAAATATTTAAGCAGCTGCAGGAAGCGGAGAAAATGGATATGCACAAGTGTCCATCGCTAATGGTTTTTATACTGATTCTTGTGATTAAAGTTTAATTTATTTTTTTTGAAATCTGATCTAAACCTTATAAAACAATTTATGAATAATTTTCTTTGATTTGTTGAACTTAATTGGCCATATATTTTGGATCTGTTTATTTATTAATTTGTTTTCCTTAAAGAAAGTTAGCACTAAAAAGTGATTTTAAAATATTATACTCAAAAGTTGTACTTAATCAAAGAAATCCAACTTTTTACTCTCTAGTATACATAGTATATCTACTATATATGGTATATAGAAAATAGCGAATAGTTTTCTCCATCTATTTCCCGACCTTTTAGAGTGTGTAGCATTTAAAAAAATATCTTATCAATCAGGGTATCCCAACCTAACGCATTTGTGAGCTTGTTTATCTGTCCGGTTGGTTGGTCGATGTGTTAAGTGGCTTTTGAAGTGCATTTCCCGGACTTGGCCATATGTAATGCCGTGTGTGTGTGTGTGTGCTTGTCATGTACACACTTAATGCTGAAAGAGTGTCACTAACAATATCATACTCTGTTTGTACACCGCCGACTCCCGCCCGATTGCCACCCTTTTAGCGTATTTGTTTAGTGCAGGTGACATTTAAATTAAGCTGCTGCCGTTGCCGTTTCCCATTCCCATTCGCAACCCCAATCCCCACACCCATTGCCACCTCCAATCTCCAATGCCCAATCCCCAACCCACTTCCCTTTCTCCACCGCTAAAAGTCCTTTCGTGTACACACAGATACTGGCCCACGCATACAGTACTGAAAACAGGAATATTCAAGAGAGACTGAGTGCAGACGGCGCTCGTTAAACTCAATAAACGTTTGCACTTTTTATTTATGTTCCCCTGCAATTGTTCGTCGCTTGATTAAATTTCTTTGTTGTTTTTATTGGAGAGTGTGTGTGTGTGCATGCCCGTCCCACTGACAATTAAACTAGCCAATTAAACTTTAGCCCCTGAACCCAGGAACATCAGTCCAATGGGCAGCTAGCCACAGTCTGTTTGTGTTAACCCAACTCCCGATCCTGCTCCTCTGGTTGCTGGATCCTGGATCCTTCTGTTTGGCTCCCTGGCAAAGTGTTAATACACAAATACCCAAATGTGTAGTTAACACGAGTTTTTGCTGCCTGCCTCCTTCTGCTCGTCCTTATCCTTTGGCTGTTTGGGTTTTTGGTTCGTTTGCCTTGCATTTGGTGACTGTGAAAGGAAATAAGAGAAAACTATACCAAAGCCAGGGGGAAAAAATAACTGGTGGGCGAAAGCCAATCCAAAAGAAAGCGGATAGAATTTGGCCTGGAACAGGATAAAGATGATGGCATTAAGCGGAATGAGTGGTATTTAAGAAGGAAACTCAAGCTTCACTGTTTAAAAAGTTAGGTTCCCACAGAATGACAAACAACTTTAATAAAACAATAGCTTTCAAATGGTTTTAGAAAGATTATAAATGAAATATACAAAATAATTGTTCAAATACCTATTGAACATATTTTTATATTGTTTGTTGAAAAAGTTTGAGAGAAATAAATTAAATGACTTGCGAAAGTAGTTTTAACGATTTGATTTCCGTCATTCTTTTCTATATTTTTGTTCATACATATTTAACTACCTTTTTCAATTTGTTCTTTCAATTTACTATTTGCCAATTTATGCGCAGGGGAATTGCCATAGTACTTTCATATTTACTTAGCATTTTTATTTCTGGTGTTGATTTTTCTATTTTCTCCAACAAGAAGTTTGGCAAAAGTTTTGTCGCAAAGTTGAATGGCTTTGAGTGCAGTTTTTTTTGGCGCAAGTCAAAGCTGAGTTTTAGCCTTCTGGCAAAATAAGCGCACTCAAATGAATTCCAATCTCACTGTGAATTAAACATGAATTTCAACGCTGCGGCATATCCATGCAGAATGTGTGATGAATGCCGGTTAAATTGAAATTGAAGCATTAATATATCCTCATTTATTAGCTATTTCGGCAACAAAGCTTTACGGCTTATCGGGCACTTGCCTCTCAATTCAATTTAATTCAATTCGATCCAAAGAACGCCAATTTTCATTCTTTCTTCTTCTTCACTTGCCGTTGTATAAATCAGAACAAAGTGAAATTATCCTTTGAAAGGCAAACAAATTGCTGAGCATATTACGTATACGTCGCATGTTGCGATGTTGCTACGGGTTGAAATGGGCACAAATCCATTGATTATTTATTTATGGCATGCGAAAGGTGTACAGAGCGTTGTTTGACAGATTCAATTGTATATATGTTTATATATATCCGCAGCAATATGTAGCCACTGCGTGCGAGTGTTTGTGAGCTATTTCCGTTTTATATTGAGTCGAAAATGTCAAATGCATAACGAGAGAAATTCACAATTTTGATGTAATTGACAGCTAAAGGATGGCTGAATGGTTGGTTGGCTCGTTGTTTCAGTGGTTGGGTGCTTGAAGGGCCGAGGGTTTTCGGTTGGCAATGTGGTCATATCATAAAATGTCAAACTTGTTTGCCATACCAGTTGTTCGTGTGCTGGCAACGGCAACATTTGGACAAAATGCCTTCTTATTTGACAGGCCATTTGGCAGTGACACGACGTTGCAAACGAACAGCTGCGACCACAGGCGGGGCCACAATTATAGTCGCAGTCCACGCCTGATTTATTATGCAAAGCGCTTTAATTAGAGTTGGGCCAGATCTCCACAAAAGCCATCTGCCCACAAACAGCGCACACACAATGTACTGTACTAAATGTTACAAACACTGAGAAGATACGTTCTTTTTCTATTTAATTGATATCTAAAATACTGAAGACAAATAAATAGTTCTGAAAATATTCCTAAATATATTTCCCTTTTAAAAAACTATAATCTATTGTAGGTAATTGTAAAATAGTTTGTTATATTTCTTATTACCTATGGAATAAGAGGTTGCGGTATTACTCAATTGTTTTCCTCTGTGTAGCACATATACCAAGTGATACGGACACACATAATAATTAAACAATGAACCGCAAAACAATTAGCAGACTGAGCAGGACATGCAGGACAGGAGCCGAGCCACAGCTGCTTGGAATCCTTTGGCCGGGAAAGTTGGAAATCACGCCAAGGTTTTTCAATCGGGAGCTATAGCTATAGCACGAATAAATATATACACTCGTAGCTCCCAGCGCTGTCGCATATGCAAAAATCAAGCTGACATCTGCTTAAGTGGCCCGGGGTTTTGGGCCATGGCAGAGGCACCTGGATGCTCCTGTGCCACCCAGCAATGGAGGTGGTCTGTCCTGTCTGCCAGGTTGATTGGACATGAAATTGATAGCTCACCCACATGTGCATATGCCACTGTGTGTGTGAGTGTGTGGGTGTTTGGTTGTGGGTGTGAGTGTGAGTGTGGTTTGCATGTGTCCGTGCTTAAGCAAGTTAATTGAATTTTGCACTCAAGTCGCCAATGCTCGTGTTGCAAGTGCCGCCAGTCGCTGCAGGGGTGTTGCAGTTGCAGCTGCAACTTGTGCATGCAGCATTTGCTGCTGGTCCCATATTCAAACATTGACAAGACATTTCTGAAGTTTTAAGTGCATTAGCTGTCAGGCGGGGAAAAGCAGCTATTTTGCATGCGTGGGTGTTAGCCCCGAAAAGTAGGCTATTTATTCGGAGGGGCAGTCGACCACTTGAAAGCATAACTGTACAACTTATAAGTTTTTTAAATGTATTTTATTCTCATAATTTATTATATTTGTTGGTCTTTATTATCTATTACTTGGCAATAAATATTGAAATCATTTGGATCTTATATAAATGGGAAATGGAAGTAAAGGAATTACGATTTTATAAAGGAAGGAAAAGGAAATTTCCAATGATCTAATAACAACAACAAATAATCTTACATTTCTAAATTCTCTAACGTTAAAAGACTTTAGTATTGTAAAAAAAACCCTCTACTTCTGATTGCAAAAATTAAAGAAAAGTAATGTTACAAGCTTTTCTTGGACCCTCAGAGAATTGCAACTGCTAATCAATTTTATTCTTAAGTAAACAGCCATAAATGAATTACCAAACAGTTTGCATTGCAATTTCCACAATACACGAAATGGAATTTATGCATTTTAAGGGATCGAAATGGAATATTTATTAAGGGTCCAACCCACAAAAAGAAAGCTGAAAATTAATTTTCAGCAGTAGCTTTCAGCGCCGCCAACTCCCTGCCCAAGAAATTCCCCGAAACATTTTTCGAGTGGGAAAAGGACATGCCAATGCGAAGAAGTGCAACTGTGAGCAAATAAAAAGGAAGGCGAAAAAGTACGAGAAGTACTGGCTGCCATTCCATTGCATAGATAAGCACATGCTATAAGTTTCTTGTATAACTGGCAGAGGAACAAAACCCGAAGCACTGTGCTATTACCATCCGCGCATCCATAAATACAGCACCCCGCTTTCGCTTGCGCGTTGAAAATGTACGCCAACTAAAGCAATTTACAGTTCTTAAAACAGGCAAAGCGGCGAGGCATGCAACTGAAACTGAACCGAAACTGACCTGCCCCCAGCAAATGCGACATGGAATGAGTTTGGAAGGGCAGGAGCAGCAGGAGCAGCAGCAGGACCTCCGAAAAAGAAGAGGCAGCCAAGCCGGGCAAATGGCAAAAATTCAAATTATCTGTAAGCGGTAAAACGAACGAAAATGCACCGAAACAATGCCATGCACGGTGAGAAAAACTCTAGCTGAAGTATAAAATATGAATATAAAAAAAAGAGCCATCAAAGACTATACTTTTTAATCATAATGGTAAAAAACATTTGCATGGCTTTTTGTACAAATTAAATGATGATCAATGAAAGGAATTATCTGAATTTTTTGTTTAAAAACGGATATTAAATAGGTGTGACTTTCAAATCAGATAAGCTTTACTTATATGGAAAAAAAATCGGACATAGACTTAAATGATAAATCAGACTGTGTGAAGTGACATTTAGTAAATAGAAACCTATTTTTACCTTAAAAACAGTTTAATATGTATACTTTCTAAAAATGTATAAAACAACCCAACTATGTTTATTTAGTATAAAAAGAGTATAAAGAATGCTAATTAAGAAGATATAATATTTCCTACACGATCTACTTTTGAAAAATCCATAAATAAAATTCAATACATTTAATAACTTTTTTCTCAGTATGAACTGCTGAAGATGCAGACGGACTTTTAGCCGGACTCTCTTCCCAAGTCGGAGTTTGGAGTTGGTTTCCTTGGTCCTTGTTCCTTGTTCCCTAGTCCCTGCTCCTCCCGCGAGTGTGTGTGTGTGTGGCAAACTTGAGTTCTTTGCACACATTCTGGCACTTGAACATTTTTCTTATTGTTCCAGGAGAGGGGACAAAAGGGGGGCCTAGCAAATTGTGCGCGCTGTGTTCTCTAACGTGTTGGGCTTAACTTGGCTTGGTTTTTGGTCTCGGTTTCGGGTTGCCTTGCTGGTCCATTTTATTTGCATGCCAAAAGGCAGCACACAAAGACCCTAAGTGAAAAAGTAACTCGGCATGAGGATGTGTGTGTGTGTCTCTCTGCGTTGCTGTGTGTATTTGTGTGTATTTTTGTGTATTTGTGAGTATCCGTGCGAGTCCTGGGGGCAACTCACTTCGCTGCTTAATGCATGAGAGCCAGATGAAAAATGAACTTAATACAGTTGCCAACTACATGGACCAAAAAGCAACAAATTTGCCTCTGCTCGGGTAATTTGCACGCTGATTTGCAAAATTGGATATTGGAGTGGCCGGCATTTAGGGCCCACACACAGAAGCTTGAAGCCGATTCCAAGTGGCCTGGACTAACTGAATAGGCGAATTCTCTCTGGTTTTATGGCAAATATTTCCGGTTTATCCCTTTGCGGTGGTCCAGGCGGTGCAAAAGTTAAGTTTCAAAACAAAAGCCACGCACAAAAAAGTTGACAGTTGGCATTTGCAACAGTTTAGGAGGGCCGATGGAAATGTCAAGAGTGCGAAAGTATTGAAATGTAAGGCCGGCCTTTTCCCTTTTTCCTCCAAGTTGGAGGTCTACGGTCTTGTGGCTGCCTTTTCTGTCATGCAATCTGACAAATTTATTCATTGTACAGCTTGGCTTAATCCATTAACGACCCCTTTTGCCCGTCACTTTCTTCAACAAAGTTTGCGGACATTTTTGGTAAATTACAAAGCAGACAGCATCATCTTCAAATCGAATAATAAACCCGAGAAGGAAAAAATAAAATAAATTCTGGCCGATTTGTTTACTTAAAATTGATTGAATTGGATTCAATAAGGAAATCGGATAACTTTGGGTTTGAGGTATACCAGTTGTTGGTCTGAAGCTTACAAACTAATATTTAAATGCAAAACGGGTTACAATACTGCTTTGCACTCTTTTATTAAAAAATCAATCTTTTCAGATTTTAAAGTGCTAATCTTATTTTCGTTTACTCTAGGTGTCGTTTATGTTCTGTTCGAATTTTACAATTTAAAAGTAAGGCTCAACAGAATTCCTTTGTTTTAGGTTATTTGCATTTTTCAACCATTGCTCTGAAAGTTTCTGTTTTTGTTTTCAGCCTTAAATGTATATCCCTCCCCTTTTCATTTGATTATTCTGCTGAATATACAACTTTCCGTTGTACTTGATCGTGTTTCCAGCTATGTATTTACATTTTGCTGAACTCGAATACCGAGCACGGTATTTGAATACATTTTTTCAATTACGGCAAAAGTGGCAAAACAGTTGTCAACATTTCCAGCCAAGACAAAACAGCAAAGGCAGCAGAAACAGTGGTAACAGCTTCTACGGTATCAGCAGCCATGAAGGCAACAAAAGCAGCCAACGCCAACTGACAGCTGCAGAAAGAAAGATGTCAGTTGTCAACAACAATGCCCCAAGTTGCAACAATAAAATTCTGACACATTGAAAAATGTCATTGTGTAACTTAAGTAGCCGGCATGCGAAATGGGGGAAATGGGGAAACGGATGGATGGTGGATGGTCCACAGAAAAGGGTGGCGGAAAAGTGGGGGCGTGTTGCTTATGTAAAGCACACACATCCCTGCACACACCCACACATGCAAAGTCGAAGGATACGCCGACTTGGTCGCCTTCATCTTCATGCGTCCTGCCTGTTAATTTACTTGCAGTTCCGTTCCATTTTTATGGACTGCCGCCATCACGCTTTTCACCCCCTCTAAGCATGTGTTAGTGCCCCAACTGCGAGTGTGTGGGTGAGGCTGTGTGTGTGTGTGTGTCGGCCATTTGTTATGCAGTGATATGGCATCAGGCTAGCCTAGCAGCTTTTTGTGTGCTTTACATAACAATCCCATTAGAGATGGGTGCGTGATAAGCCAGAAACAGGATGACAGATTGGATTGGCCAAATAAGGGAAAACTCTGCTTTATTTGATAATAAAGATGTGCTGATATAGGGGATGCCATAAAAAATAAAAGATAATAAATACATATAAGTTAAGCAAATAATGTGTACTCGAGGGCTAAGAAAATCTGTTTCATGGCTACTCTTGGCTTATTACTTTTATGTGTTGGCATTGAAGAATTGGTAAAAAAGGAATGATATATAAATCATAATTTAATATTTCACCCGAAAAACAAAATAATCTAACATGTTGTTGAAATGACCGAACCAAATTAGGCAAAACCCAATATCTTGGAGAAAATTACCATAACAAAAATGTTATTGCTATTAGGTTATTTTGTAAAATTCGGTGTAAAGCAAAGGAAATAGGACAAAGAAAGAGTTATCTATAAACGTGATTGAAGTTGGTCATAATGAATCCTGAATACCATTATAAAGCGTAATAAAATCTTTACGAAATTCCGATTGAATAAAACAGAATAATTTTTATTAACTCATCCATCATGTTCATCTCACGCACACAGCTCTGAAAAATATGCACGCACAGCTCGTAGCTGTCAGGACACTCACTCACACTCGCACACACACAGACACATGCATTTTGAGTGTGTTGCTTATGCAAGCGAGAAATTTGTTATAATGTGCAGGCCATAGAAATGGCGTGAGGAGCAGACGAATCGGATAATGCCGGAGCGGAGCGGAAAATACGTACAAAATATGGCACACATTATGTGGCACATAGGACGAGCGGGTCTGATAAACGCATACAGAGCCAGCGAGGCGTACACTTTTGGCCCCAGTCAAAAAGGACGAAAAAAGGGGGAGAGGTGTTCGAAAGCCAAAGCTAAAGCCATTTTCCACGTCGATCAAGTGCACTGAGCCGGTTTATGGCTGCGCCCAACAAACCTCGACGAGATTGCCGGCGGCACTTATTGTTGTATGATTTTTTCGTCGCCTCTCTTATAACTTTGTTGTTTATTTTATTTATATTGTATTTTCTTTTTCGACAGCAACACGGCAATTGTAAGTGTTGTCCGCGCCTGCGGCTTCGTCCATGAAAGTCGGTAAAATAAAGTCCAGCGCATAACTTAATTCCCATCCCCCCTCCTCGCCACCTTCCCCCTCCGCAGTCGCGCAGGACACTCGCTATTATCACTGTGCAGGCATCATTATTACGTTGAATGGAAAATAATTGCTTTTGGATCAGGCAAAGTGAAAGAAAAAACGAAAAAATTAAGCCGTCACGAGGCGACAAGTGTCCTGTGCGAAGAAAATCTGGAGAAAGGCCGTGTAAAATCCGGGGAAAAGTGCTTGACAGTTGTCTGCGTTGCCTTAAGTGATTTGCGTAAGCAAATGGACCGGGCAGACGTTGATCTCATTAGCTTGCGTTACGGCATTACGCTGGGAAATCGGATAGGAAAAACACTCCATGCTCGTAAGATATGCAACGTGATTAATCACAGGCTGCAGTCGTATAATTAAAGCATTAGAATTTGTTTGATATTTGGCCTTTCTAAAGGAACAGATTGAGGCTTTCCGGCAAGAGTCAAAATTTCCACTTACAGTTGGTAATTAAATTGAGACGTCAATTTAAATGGCTTCCAAAGCTTCCCCGCTCGGTCTGTGCTAATTCAATAAATTGGCCAAATTGTAATTAGTTTCACACTTTATGCTGTCGAAAAAGACTGAGATACAGACATAAATTGCTTTAAATTTATACGGCTGGATAAATTTGCATTTGGCTCATATGCATAAGAGCCAAGACGAGGCAGAATGGCTAAGACGCTTACGCAGACAGTAATTGCTTCTGTCTATGCGAGTGCGTGCTGCATTTGTCGAGGACTTACGAGCTTTTCCATTCCTTCCATCTTTTCAATCCCCAGTTCCCCGGCTTAATGAGCAAAAATGTTCGCACTGCCTGCTGGCACATAACCCACTTAAATATGTCATGTGCACACCCACGACACCCGCCTAATCACACGGCGCAGCATTTGAATTTCCAATGCCGGCACACGCCCCCGCCTTCGACTTCGCCTTCGCCCCTCCAAGTATGCAATGAAATATGTAGCGCATGAATGTCACAAACAGCAGCGCCATCCAGCTTAAATGTCAGCCAGGATGTGGATGTAGATGTGGTTGTAAATATCCAGGATCTGCACAGAGAAAAAAGCAACCACTTTTCAAAGTGAATGGTCAAAGCATTTACACTTTCTTCTCCATTCGAAATGCCTTATAAAATAGGCTGATGCATATTGCGGCTTATAGTTATTTAGATAATACGAGTATTACAAATTATTTTGATATTATAATTACTTCTATAAATTTAATATAAAACCATCATCAATTTGTTATCATATAAAAAGAAAAAAGTCTCACTTTGTCAAGAAAAGTATTTCTTAGTGCTTTGATAATTAGAATTGAAAATAAGGTTATGGTTATCACATTAGAATCTGGTATGAAAATGTTAGTTATATTCCTCATCTTAACGATCATATAATACCCATTTTTTTCTCTGTGTGGCTGTGTCCCAGAATCCTGTGAACTCGAAACTGGTGTCGCTGTCAAAGCACTTTATGTCACAATAATTTGCAGCCTCGTTGCGAGAGCGTGTTGTGTCTGTCTATCTATTCATTTCACGTAGCTGCAGCGGCAACAGCCACCATCTTCAGGTTGCGAACTGAGTTACTGCCCTCCGAGTTGGCCAATATGCATATGTAAAATATTTATGAGCCCGTGCAAATTCATTTCATTGCTTCAACGCTCTTTGCTCTTTGCCCTTTGCACTGCTTCTTTAGCCAGGGGAAAAATGAAACCGGATGACGAAGGAGTTGTGCGAAAAGCAGAAATATGCATATCATTTGGAACACATTTCCTAACTTGACGACAAATATTTGCACATCAAAAGCGTGAAGACAATTTGGTTATTTGCAGCACTATTTGTTTAAGAACCAGCCTACTTAATAGCCTTATACATTGGAAAGAATTAAAAAAGGATCTTTATACTTTTATAAACAAATTTAAAAGATAAATTGGTTTGCTGTTTTGTTTGAATGTTGATAATAAATATTATAAAATAAAGACCTCAAGCGCAAAACAATATTGTTATAAGCAACCAAACTCAAAAGACCATATACGAATAATTGTATTTGTTTGTTACTGCATTTTTAAATGTAATCAAACTGTAGCTCTGCATAGAAGCACTTTTAAAAGCCCAAACAACTCTTGTATTTATTTGAATAAATATCTAAATCTAAATCAGCCGCCAGGGCCGGCCCACATTGTACTGTTTGTCCTTTCCACCAGATAGTTTATAGTGCCATTTTATTATTGTTGCCAGTGTTTCGGCCTGTGCGCACGAGTTTAATGCAGCGCGCGACAAATTTTCACAGCACATTTGCAAACATTTTCATGTGAGGTCGTTGCGCTGCTCAGCTTATATGGCCCTAACTTGGCTAAATGGGCGGCTGACAAATTGTTAGCGCGGCCAGCCAGTGAAACAGCCAACATTTGTTGCCATTTCAGTGCTGTTGATTCGGGCTCCGTTGCCAGTTGCCAGTTGCTGGTTGCTGGTTGTTGCTGTTTGCCATCGACCATTGCCATTGCTGTTGGCGTGTAAATAAATACAACATTGCAGATTGTACAATATGCACGACACGCGTTTATTTGTATTGTATTTATATTTCATGCTGGGCCGCCGCACCAGGATCCTGGATTCAGGATCCAGGCGGCAGGATCCTGGCAATGGCCGTGCGGAAATCGCAAAAATACTTCTTGCTCGTTGCGGAAATGAGAAAAATATTTCAGCTGGGGGAAAGAATGACATGGGGGAAGCTGGCTTGCCGCTTATGCCGTGAAATTTTAATGCCGAATATTATTTGTAAATGAATGAGGGGCTCTGTTTGCTGGTTTGCTTTTTTCTGGCTTTTAACTGATTTCGCCCGCCAGTTAGCGTTGGTAATCTTATTATGCAACACTTTTGCATAAAATTGAATGTTATTTCGCTGTCTAGTTTGTTTATGAGTGGCTGCAGCACGCGGCGTATGCGTAATATTCATACGCCCCCTTGGCCGCCGGGCATTCCACATGCATACCGAATGCTGCGTGGCAATTTCAAAGGATTAAGCGCTTGAGTGCGCAAGGACATGACAGCACTGCGATGCGTCTACGTGTGGGTATGTCTATGACCCCCCTGCCACCGATCTACCCTCCATTCGCATTGACTTTGCATACAAATTAAAGTTTCCCAATACTGTCTGCTGCTGGCTTCGGTTTATGTAATTGAATTAGGCGACTAGAGACAACGACCCGATCGAACAGAGGGTAGAATGGGGCAGCATTCGATGCTCTGATTTTGGGCTTAAGCCGATGTCATCAACCACCATTAATCGGAGCTGAAGGGGTTTTAAAATTTACTACTGATGAGCTTTAGAGTTTATCTGTTATAAGCTGATTTTCGTAATTTTGATGCAGTTACCAAAGCAGCAAAGTGGCTTTCGGTTTTGGTAGGGTATGCAGTTATCGATCAGACGAGAAGCATTGTTATCCGACATTTTCCACTCAGGGAAACTTCTTTGGTATGGTATTTTGCAATATCATTTTAGTTAGATTTTTTAGTAATTAAATTATTTTTAGGCAGCTCTTTCGTGAAACTCTAGGTTTTTTTAACAACAACCTTTAGTTAATTGATTTGCTATCAAATAATTATTAAATATTAAACGATAGTTCACGGCACAATCCATGATGCAATTTCTAAATGCCTCACTTCGGTTGCATAAACTAAAAGCGACTTCTAACTTTTTCAATAGATTTTTGTTCACAGTGTTTCCATTCACTATTGTTGTACAAAAAAATCTATTACTCTGCTCTAGCTTTTGGGTTTTGACCTATGCGAGGGGCAACGTGCATTGAACTGGTCGCGTGTCAGATTGCGTTCAATCGCCTCGCCCCTACGCCCCCACTAACGCCCCCTTTTACCCCCTTTTTGTCCCCTTTTTGGGGGGATTCTGAGCCCCTGGGGTGCCATAGCGATTGATTGGCTCTGGGGCGGCGCGACGCGTCGCATTTGTCCTTTTGTTTATTGGCCCTGCCATGCGAGAGTCCGTGTGTGTGTCTTTCGGTGGAAGTTTTTCATTGTATTTAGCGGAGGAGCAGCTATATGGATTGCGGATTGGGTTTCCCCGCTTTTCAGCAGGAGCGTCAGCAGTAGCAGCTGCATTAATCCGATTTCCGAGCTGTGCCATTGTGCTCGACAGTAGTGGCTGGAGCAACGTTGTGCACTTTAAGTTATATAATGCCATTGTTTGTTGCATATTTACTTTTTGACGGTTCGCTGTCAGTTCGCCTGCTCCTTTTGTGCATGGATTCCCTGGCACGTACGTATATGTCGTTTATGTCGTTAGCCCAACTCTCTATTCAGAGCCAACTCAACTCCATCTGTCGTCCCAGCCACTCGAAGCCAATCCATTCAGCATTTTTCGTTTCGTTTCCATTTGATTCGGGTCGATGGTATGGAGGATGAGCGGCAAGCTGTTGCCAACCGTAACTAATATTGGCAGTTGCATTTGGGTTATTGTCTTTCTACTCCAGTTGCATTCGGAATTGGAAATGCAGGCGAATTCGGCTCAAGGGAGCAGCAATCTTTGCTGCCTGCCGTGCGATCTGCCGGCGGCAATGAATGTTGCATGTTGCATGTGGCATGTTGATATCTGTCCATGGCCAATTGACTGAGCCCACATTTGACAATATGGCATTAGCCTGGGATTTCTACTGCAATATTCATTCGTTTGCCTCAGGCGAATGCCTTCGCACACCTGAAGATAATTTGATTTTATGCCTGTGCTTTTGAGCGACTGCCCACAAAAGGGGATTAGCCAGAATGGGGTTAAGCATCGATTGACTGATTAATTGTTCATCACATGTTCGGCTTTATCAAGCCATTTATTAAATGAGTTTTCCATTCCATATTCAGAGCATGGTTTAAATGCTTCGATTTGGGGCTCTCAATCTGAGCAGAGTTATCGATACTTCAGTTTCGGTTCATAATTAGTGGCGATGAGTGCCTGACTTTTCCCTCAATAAAGTTCTTAATTAGTTTCTAGATGAGCAAATTTAAATTTCTCCTGAGTTTCACAGTGCTAATGAGTACCGGAGAATTTTGGGGAAAATTGGGAAAATATTTCTCCACCACTGCATTTATTCAGCCGTAAAGCGGTAGTAGCTGTAATGGAAACTTAAACGCAATCTCGGTTCGCTACTGCTGGCAAATTAAATATTTTCTGCTCGGGCACCTGTGCCACCACCCCTTTTGTTGCTGCCCCAAAAACCCAATGTCATGCTATCCGGCACTCTGTGTTCGCACTCCAGCTCACCAAATTTAAACTTGATTTTCGTATTTGCTCCGGCAATTTCTTTCTGCCTCTGTGTGTTTTTTCTGTTGGCCATTTTTGTGTGGCTACCTCCTACATTTATGGTTGAAAGTTTCCACTCTTTTTTCACCCACTATCCCATGAATTTTCCCCGACTTCCACGGTGCATTTGAGCATTGTGTGATGGCCAATGGACAGGGAAACCCGGAACCTGGGAACCTGGGAACTCGGGAAACCCGTAGAGAACATTTGTCCGTGGGTCTTGCGGTTGGTCCAACGTGCGTGCCGTTGGCCATTATTACACCTCGCTCTCGATCGGAAAAGTGGGTTGGTGTGGCATCGTGGTGTTGAGTGGCACGTGGAGTTGTTCCCTTGTAGTTTGGCATAAAGTGCATTTTGTTGCCATTTTTCCACGGTGCTTGGCTTATTTCGTTTGATTTTATGCGGTTACGTGAATTCATTCGAGTGGTGCCGCATCCGGTGCCCCTTTTTTTCCCCGTCCACTCCTTTTCCCATGCAGCTTTTTCCTCTGCTTTTCCGATTTTCCGGCAAAACCGCTCGCCACCGTATCTCTTGCATGAGCTTTTAACGTAAGCGATTTTTTATGTTCGCCTGTGGTTTTAATTTCAATCATTTGGTCGGTGGCTCGTTCACTTGGTTAGTTTGTCGGTTGGTTAGTTGGTTTTTGCCAAAGGGGGCCGGATGTCGGTGTTGGGTTGGAATGGCACTTGAAAATCAACGTTAATAATTATGCAAATGTGATGGTGATGTGCGCACAAAATGCGATTAGCGTGAAACAGATTTTCTCGGTTTTCTTTCATATGTCGCGTTTTTGTTCACATCTACACTAGAGTAAAAAAAATCCTTACAAGTAATTTAAGAATGTGTATGCTTTTACTACTATTAAGGGAACTTAAAGGATGGTTTAAATTTTACTTGGCCAGCTGATAAAAATTAAATCTTACTTTCTTAAATCCAATGTACAATTTTTCTGATTACCTACGCTAAACACACGTGCACACGCCTAATTGCTGTATCATTTGGCCATGGCTTTAAAGCTTTAATGGCCACTTGAGTCGCAAAAGTTGAGTTTGGTTCCGGCCACTTTTTCATCTCGCCTTCCGCCTCTACATATGCTACAAATTAGTTATAATTAAGTCGGAGCACACGTTGCCGCATGGAGTAGGGAGTCTAGAGTAGGGAGTCTCGAGTCCAGAGTATACGTGCCGCCTCCAAGTGTTTTAATAAGCCGACTGTAACCCACTCCATCCGCAGTACGCCCCAAAGTAACACAATTCGCGCTGCCAAGTTGCTTACTAGACACATTAAATGTAATTAGCTGCGCTAAGGTTAACACAGAACTACAGTTAAGTCAGCGGGGTCTGGCCGACGCTCCCTAATTAGTTATCTAAAGTTAGTTGGCGACACTAATGGCAGTGCCACTAAAGCACCAACAGCAGCAACAACTACAACTACAGCATTAGCGGCAATGGCTGGATTGTGTAGCATACTTTCCCGCATTAGCATTTCGCCTTGGCCGGCGTCGCAAATCATTTGCTCAAGTGCAGAAACAACAGGGCCAAAGTGATGCCTTATTTTTTATTTCCTATATTTTCGCCGCTCATTGTTTCCCCCGCTTGTGCGCCACCGTAAATCACTCAAAACATAATGCGCTGTAGTTAAAATATGCGCACAAAATGCGGGGAAATTTGTTGAAAGTTTTTCTTGTTGCTAGCTATTATTTTTTTCTTTACAACGATTTTTCCTTGTTTTTTTGTGTGGAAGTTGTGGCCTGGCTTATTGAGTTGCTTGTGCTTGTGCTAAGGACACGTCCATAAATGTATGACTAGCGAAGGAGCGGGACTGCAGCTGAACTGACTTTGTACTTGAACAAGTCTCTGAAAAATTGTTTGATATATGTTCTGCACGCCGAAACTTCTGGGTATATATTTTACCACGGATTTCGCGATAGATGCACAGAAATTTACATTTTATACCCGACTGACATGAGCAATGAGCTCATTTATTATTATGCTTGCAGTTTTTGAAGCGAAATAAAAATAAGAGTTGAATGATGAACCTTTTTTTTGGCTAACCAAAAAACCATCAACGTTATCCTTTACAATCAACATTATTGTAGTATAATGTAACCAATGTTTACTTAGTTTTTGTTGTTTATTTTTTACTTTTTCTTTTTTTTGTTGACCCCGAGGACAGTTTAAATATTTTTATTAATTCCTTTCCAAGAGTATTTTTGCCTACTCATTCCACTTATTCATTCCCGTTGTTAAACAAGGGAAAATAAATGTTTTCACAGGGGGAAATGGATGGGTGGGGGTTAAGGCAAATGGAGAAAAACGCCTGAGGGCACAGTTTGTGCCAATTTTTAAATTTTTTGCTGACTCTGCTTGAAATGGAAAATCATAATAAATAAATACAGTTTTTTATTATTACATATTGTGCGAACAAAACGGAGTGATGTGATGTGATGGGGTCCCATGTTGTCAGCGAACCTTTTTATACTTTTTTTTTCGAGGGGGACGAAAAGTCAAACAGCCACCCAGCCAGCAGTTCCAATTTATTTTCAATGTTTCAAAATAAAGGCGAAAGAAAAAAAATAAGAAATGTACACGTAAATTGAACATTTTAGCGGGCTTTTAAGCAATGTTCAAGGTACTCACCCCACCTGACAGAAACAACAACCTCATTGCACTTAGAACTTCCGCACGATAAAATTAAATGACGGCTGGTGCCGCACATCCCTGTTCGGAGCAATCTATATCAAAGTGGGAACAACAAAATATACTCGATGGCAAAAGGTGGAATGGGAAAATCACTTATGGCAAAGTTGTTGCCCTAAAATTATGTTAACAGTAACAAGGTGAAAGCGCAAAATGAAAAATCACTTAAACAATTTGATATTTGATTTGCCTGCCTGTTAGGCGGTGATTCTCAGCCGTCCTGCTTAAAGATTTATAGAGCTTTGCGTGCGGCTCAGTTCATAAATATACGCATAAAACTCGGTTGATTTTGGATTTACTTTCCTCATCTCTATATTTTTTTTTTGTTTTTGTCTGGTCTGAATTATGGCTATAACAAATCTTCGCCCCAGTTACAGCCAACGTCACGTAGCAACGGCCATGGCGTTGGAAAAGCGGAAAAGTGGGTACAATGAGGAAGGCACGAGGATCGGGGAACCTAGACTTTATTGATAAAGGCATAATTTATTTGAACAATCGACAAAACGCTTTTGTCAATAAAGCCAGATAAATATCTGGCATTGTAGCAGCTTTATGGTCGTTTTTTTCGTTATTCCCATTTTTTCCGCTCTTTGTTTTGCGGTTGCGTGACAATGGCCAAAAGAGTGGGAGAGCAAGTGGGCCAGAGATAGGTCGGCCTGGCACTCGAAATCGGTTTATTGCCGATACAGTGAACTATAGATTCGAAGCACACATCACTTATAGTTTTATTGGCGGAATTATTTAATTTATTTGAGTTTTATGGGTTATATAAAGTCCTATCTTGATCTACGGGGAACTTATTAATTGTCCTGTATTTATGTAAATACATTTTAAATATTTTTAGCTACTGTTCTTTTATTTGGTCGCAAATAAATTCGGAAAATACTTATAGTTAAGTTTTTTTTGGTTAAGGATATTTATTTAATTATTAATCTTTAATTCACTATGACAATTTCTGTTTAATGCCTACATTTTAAAATTTTATTGTGAATAGATGTTTTATGTTCACCTAAAAAGCAAACTGAGTCAAGCCTTATTATTCCTACATTTTAAAGGTTTTTTTATTTGATCAGTTTTTTAGGTGTTCTCTGAGTGTATTAATTGTTTGTATTATAATTTGTCAAGGTTCAAAGTATAGTACTTTTCAATAATTCTACCATGAATTCCACTGTAATTATTTGAGTTTTACGGATTCATTTATTTTTTTACCACTCTTTCCCTGATTGCGTAATAATGTCAGTACTTAATTGAAATGTTGAGCCATTTATAAATAAAAGGTCAGTTATAATGAACAAATTGGTTTAATTACATTTGAGGAAAGCGTGCAATACAAGTCAATGAATAATAAGCTTTGGTTCTTTTGCCCACGTCGATATGAAATATTAAACCACCACTTGACATTGCCGTACAAAACGGTGCCATCATATATTAAATAAGTTTCTTCCTGCATATGTAAAACAATGAGATTTATGCGAGTATGAAAACAGTGAAAGCACAGCATACGACACGTCGCACTATTTTGCAATTTTTTGCTTCTACTTTAACGTGACATGTCAGTCGCTCCAGGACCCTGGATCCCGACCCACATCCTTGCAAGAACCCAACTCACTTGGCAGGCAAACATTATCGCCTACGTGAGCTGGGAACTCAAGTGAAACAGCCAGCTGGAGCCGAAGTTCGCCACGTGTATGCGGGCAGTATATGAAAGTATCTGTATCTGTATCTCAACCCAGAGCCTCGCTTTCATCAATTTGTTAAGCATTCACACGTTGCACTGATAATTTTATTTGATTTTTATTTGATGCTACAAATTAGATGTTGATAACGCTGCCAAGCCCCACTTAAATTATAATTCTATTTGTGTCCTTTTTTGTTTTTTCTTTGCTGTCGCTCGACCTTATCTTCCCTTTCCCCGTTGCCCCCTTTTTTCTTCCGTCAGCTTCAAATGATTATTTTATCGCTGTTGGCAAACATTTGTAAGCATTTTAATTACATTAGAAAGCGAACACTTGAAACTTTGTCAACCGGCAAGCGGCAAGCGCAAAAACTTACCGCAGAAAGCACGAAAATAAACGCCAAGAAATTACAGCGAGTCGAGAGTGGTGGAAAGTAAGGACCAAGTGCAGCCGAAATGGAGCAAGTCTGCTGCAGCGGAAAACTGTCGCCTTGGCCATAACGACAGCATGTTGTAAGCTTCTCACCCGGCTCACCCTGCTCACCCCTTTTCACTCGCTTTTCCGCTGCCAAATGAAAAGTTGAAAACCCGCTGCGGCAGCGGAAAATGGCGCCCTTTTCACCATTTGACGTTTGCCCACTTTAAGCGCTCCCATCAATAGATGTAGATACATACCTGCAATGAGACGGAAAGAGATGGTGGAAATTATTAATAAAGGTTTCGCAGCAAAAAATATAAG
This sequence comes from Drosophila fuyamai, assembly GCA_018153365.1. Classification (NCBI taxonomy): domain Eukaryota; kingdom Metazoa; phylum Arthropoda; class Insecta; order Diptera; family Drosophilidae; genus Drosophila; species Drosophila fuyamai. The sequence goes on from JAECXW010000758.1 coordinate 6,854,039, forward strand.
TCAACTGACGCCCCATGGCCATTCGACCAAGTTACGCCATTTACTTTGTTAATTGGCAGTGCCCTACAAGACATTTCCTAAGTGGCCCAACCATGACCTTTAAGTTCTGTCAGTCGAAATATTAAATTAGTCTTAGCTTTCAGCCTAAATATTTAGAGTTGTCTAAAGAATGTAGTTAGGAAACCCTTGATTGTCTATTATTAAAAGGTTTGTTAACTTTTAAATCATCAGGTCTATTAGTTATCGTGAAATACCTATATCTATGTCTATCTATCTAATAGAGTATCTCCTTTTAAAAAGTAAAATCTATGTTTATGTAGCGGTTAAACTGGAAGCTTTTATATTCTATAAACCTATTTCCGATAGCAAATATTTACACTGTACAGGATCAGAAATGTTTTTCAGAAAGTAAAGGAGAGAGCAACAAAGTTAAAACGCAAAACACAAAATGTAATTTGAAAACTTTTTGCTGGCGTTTTGTTTTTGGTAAACAACACTTGGTCAGCGGCGTTCTGTTTTTTTTTTGTCTGTCGACAGCCCCACCCCCTCGTCGTTTTCCGCCCACATTGATCAAACTGTGCGTGTTTCATCAGTCAGCAGTTCTTGGCAGGGGTCTGTGTGTACATAGGCGCGCATGTGGACTTGTTGGGGTGTCATGGGTTAACGTGACACCGCGACAACAAACAAAATACTCGGTACGCCCAACATGGCTCATGGCTCATGGCTCATGGCTCATAGCTCATGGCCCGTGGCTGATGGATCCAGACAACCACGCCCAAGGGCTGGTTTGGCTAACTGCTGTTATCCTGCTGCCCCAGGACTCTTGGCCAGGTTGTTTGCGTGTCCGAAAAGACCTTCGACAATATTGATCCGGACGGGCTCAATCTGCGTCAATCCAATTCAATATGAGTTTCGGGAAATTGCGCAAAGTGCTCCTAATTATATATGAATAATTACGATTCAATTGCCATAACACATATATCAATATTTATGGTATTACCAAAAGTAATAATTAATGGCCCTTAATTACTTTTAGGCCAAACTTTCTGTCTGTTCATTACGAAGTTTGTATATTTCTTGAAAACATAACATTATGCTTTGTATTTATAAATAAATAATAAACTTGGAACGACAATGTAAGATGATTATTAAGATTAACCAAATTACAATAAGCACTATTAAGAAAATTAGAAAAGTAAATTATATTTAGTTAATAATTATTACCTTTTTTTCTGTTGAATTGAAAACCTTATGAAGAAAATGGAAATCACAATCGATACTAACGACAGTGTCTTATTCCCCTGACACTTTTAATTTAAAATAAACCCCAAAAGCTACATTTTCCTTGAGATTCCAACTTTTGTTAGATAATGCTTAAGTAAACATTTATTGTGAATGCAGATCAAGAGTAAATTGCGACAGTTTGTATCCCGTTGTGCGGAAGAAAACTAAGCCATTTATAAATTTATGCAGACTAAACCCGATTCCCAGTGGATGACCCTGCCGGGCAATTTCCCCAGTCGAATAGTTGAATAGTCGAATAGCCAAGTGCCAGGCTTTGGCCAAGTCGGGAGTCAAGTGCAATTATAATAACTAACTGCAGACAGTTGGAAGCGAAAGCTCAATGAATGCGAATTCAGACGTCGAAATACAGATGCAGATGCAGATACAGATACAGATGCCAAGATGGAACTGCAGATGGAGATGTGCGACCAAAACTTGTGTGCAATTGTGTTGTCTTAATTGCTGGCTCGGACTGACACGGACTGCGACAAAAAGCGGGCCAACAATCCACAATCCAGATTCTAGACAAATGAAACAGGAAATAATGGGTGGCGAGAAATGGGAGTTGGCATTTCGAACGGAACGGAACGAAAACTAAATCTAACGCTGCATCTGAAGTTGGAATGGCGAGCTGCATGGCTGCATGACTGGCTGACTGGCTGACTGGCTGGTGAAAATAAAATTAATTTAAAAGTTTTAAACAAGTTTTCCATTATTTGGCTGCACGTCGAGCATGGGGCAACCGGCAACTTTCCTTGCCGAGTAGTTAGAAACATTAAAAGTTATGCCTCGCTGTTGTTTCTCCTGCCACGGTTCATATTTCGGATTTTGGATTTCGGATTCTGATTTTTCAGATTAAGCAGCCGAGCTTTTAGCGATTTTTCAACTGCCTTTGGGCATTTTGGCTATTTAATTATGATTATTGAATTTTAAATGTCGCAAAATACGGGGGTTGGTTTGTTGGCTTTTAGCCCCCCCCGCGGAAAACGGAAATGGCCGGCACATTTTACCTGTTTTAAAGCCATGTGATACTTCCGCTTTCCTTTCGCTGTATGCGTTATAAATAAATTATCAGGGCTATTTTCTCTGCGCTCTAATTAAATTGCAGCTGTTATTGGAGTCTAATGGATGTGGACACATAGCACGGAAAACAACATTAAAACATTGTTGCGCCATAAACTAAATATGTTCACATAAAAGCCAATCGAAAGTGGCGGAAAAAATGCAGACAGCATTAAGCCAATGGCAAAGCCATTTACAAATAGATTCCACCTAACTTAATAAATATTCGTTAATAAAATAAATTTATGACTGAAACAAATAACAGATAGCACTAGATTAATTGTCGATACATAAACATTGTAGGATATTAAATGATTTCCAAGTCATTAAAAGATATATATATCCATATATAATATTTTCAGGAATAATGATGGCTATATAATTGTATCTCGGGATTAAAACAGTCGTCCTTTTAAAAAACTGACCGATCAAGGGGTTTTTGGTAATCTTTCAGAATCCATTTGTTCAAGGATTTCAGACTCAACATTATTGTTTTGTTTTACAACGTTGGTGGTAACAATTTCAGCCCCAACCAACAAGATTGTTAAGCCGCCAGCAGAATGCCGTCACTTAACTTCATTACGGCTGATGCCCAAGTTCATGAAAAGGCTGGGGAGGGAAAATGGTTAGGGAAAATGGCAAGGAAAAGCGGGCGAAGAAAAAGGCTAAGCTTTATGGCGTGCGTAATGCCAAAGTAGAAATGAGCGCACGTTAGCGCAAAACGTGCTAAAATTTAATGTTTCAGGTTCCGTTCGAATAATGTAAGCGAGCGCAAAATGAATGATAAACGAGCACACGTCAAATTCTTGGCCAGACCGAAGGAATCGTTGGGTTAAGGGCAAGGACTAAGGACCAAGGACCAAGGAGCCGTCCCAGCTGCCAGAGCAGCCGACACTGGTTATATAAATGGAGCATGAAAAAGCCAAAATAACAAAACGACCAAGTGAGTTGCACGTTTCCCAGGGATGAGGCATCCACCACCCCACTCCCTTCTTCATTTCTTCCTCCTTCCTTTTTTTTCGCATTTTATCCCCTGTCTGTGGGCATTGTTTGCGCTTGGTAAACATTCCCAGCGTTTTTAGCCATCCGCCGTGTTGTTGTTGCTAAATTAGAATTATTGAAATTTCCTTTAAGCCATAGCTTCACTTTGGATTGACATTAGAGTCAGCTGTTTTAATGGGACTTACGCTTGAATAATAAATTGTCCGCCCCTTTGAATCATTAAATACCTCGACTCTTGGCCAAAAAGGTGTGAAAAAGATTCCGGAGGACAGCTGGCTAGTAAAAGCATAGAATAGAATATAGGTACATAGCCTAGCGGCTTGATTATTCCTCACATATGTCAGTCTCAGCCGGGAATTTTAAAATGGAATCGCGCATAGGTTTTTCGGTCTTTTGGCCACGTTTTTCCTTTTTTTTTGCATCTTTTGGCCCTGCATTGTTTGCTGCCTGCATATTTGACTGTTGACAGCTGTCTGGCCGAGGCTCATACTCGGACTGGGAACCCCTCCCTCACCCGAAAAAGCCGGCAAAAACTTTTTGGCATGTCTACGCTTTTTTCCACGAGGCCGCATCGCGACTTTTGCTGTTCACGCCGCATATGTTTGCATAAAATCCAACTGTGGCATCAGCAAAAGCGTCAAAATGAAAGATAAATTTCGCACACACGCCGAAATCACTGCATAAGAAAGTTGCAATCAAAAACGGGATTTTATTCAGTAAAAAAATGTCCCAAAATGTTTGCTTAATCAAACAATATTGAACTATTTCCATGCCATTTTTTTCAATTTTTTGCTTAAAGTTAAAAATTAAATAAATTCTATAAATTGAGTACAGTTAAGTTCAAACAATTTGCATTTTTTTATACAATTTTGTTTCCTATATTTCTTAAAGTTACAATTGAAATAATTCTATAAATTGAGTATAGTAAAATTCTCCAAAGTACATGCAAATACTTGGTAATATGCTTTAATTATCAAAAATAATTGGAACCGTATGCGGAGTCCCGTGACGTCGACAAATTAATTGATATAAAGCATTGGCACATGCCACCCCATAAATCAACATTGTTAATAACCAGTTTTAATAGTTTTGGAAAGTCATAAATATAAAATGAACAATATTCTTTATGTATCGCATTTATTTATGTACTTGCAACTATAGGGCAATGATTTATGACGCCGGTGGCCGATAGTCTCCGTTATGAACTTCATCATACACGTATTTGTATATGCGAATGTAATCGATCAATTAAGGTTGGTGTTTCATTTCATTAAGCCCGGCAATGTGGCTGGCACATAACAATTAAGCCACCAGCAGCAGCCAATCAACGGTTAACTCTCGTTTTAACCAAACCAAACCGAACCAGTCGAGGGCGTGTCAAGTCGGCCAGACATCGGTCATTCCATCAGCATCCCAGAGCCACAAAGGCAAAGGCACTAGCAATGGCAATGGCAATGAAGACAAAACACTGCCGCTATCATCGCTGACCAGTCGGCAGACTGCCCCCCCCAAAATCCACCTCCATCCTGGGTATAATTTTTCATTTTCATCCCGACACCTTTTTCAATTTCAGCAATACAAATGTTTGAATTTGTGCCGCTTGACTGACTTGACTGCCGACCCCATAAGTCTGAGTCTGGACCCACCATCCTCCATCGTTTTCAGCCCCTCTGGGCCGAATGCAATAAAATTTCAATATGCAGCTTGGAAAAGTCATTTGAACACGGAACAGGTTGGGTCAGGGTTCAGTTTTGGTTACACTGAGGGAACCATGCCCTCTCAGGTGGAAAGCCACCATTATTCTCTAAGTGACCATTAATACATTTCCATTTAAAAATACATAAAAATAGTAAAGGATATAATTTTTTACACAATGTATGACTCTTTAACAAGAAAGGAAAGCTTACTTCGGGCGGAGCCGAAGTTGATATACCCTTGCAGAATATTCTGTAAATAATATTCTCCAAAATTATTCATATGATGCATTCTTAATACTCATAAAAATCCCATCTTCATAACTTTAAAAACACCAAAGTTATGGCATTTTCAATCGTTCAGTTATATGGCAGCTATAGGATATAGTCGGCCGATCCCTATAAAATTTGGTAGGTCGGATTGATTGGCCAAATATAAAACCCATAGAAAATCCCAATTTTCTAACTTTAAAAACACCAGAGTTATGGCATTTCCTATCGTTCAGTTATATGGCAGCTATAAGATATAGTCGACCGATCCTTATGAGATTTGGTAGGTCAAATCGATTGGCCAAATTAAAAAGCCATAGAAAATCTCAACTTCCTAACTTTACAAACACCAGAGTTATGGCATTTCCTATCGTTCAGTTATATGGCAGCTATAGGATATAGTCGACCGATCCCGGCCGTTCCGACTTATATACTGCGTGCAAAAGAAAGAAGGGTGTGTGCAAAGTTTCAATTCGATATCTTTAAAACTGAGAGACTAGTTCGCGTAGAAACAGACATACGGACAGACAGACGGACAGACGGACAGACGGACATGCTTATATCAACTCAGGAGGTGATCCTGATCAAGAATATATATACTTTATAGGGTCGGAGATGTCTCCTTCACTGCGTTGCACACTTTTGACCAAAATTATAATACCCTCTGCAAGGGTATAAAAATTGGACCTTCATTTCTGATATTCCAGAAAGCCAATCTTTAATGGCTTTTAAATGGCTTTAATTGTTAATGATCAGAAAGTGACTTTTTAAAATATTTTGAAAATTTAAAAAAATCAAGGAATATATCTAATAGCAATCTTTAAGGCACGAAATATATGGTTTAAGGTCCTTAGGGATTTAAAAAACATCCCCAAACACCGAAGAATACATCAATCTAGCAACTTTGAAAACTTATTCCGAAATGGATTGAAAGTTTTTGTTCGAGTGCACAGGTTTTTCGGGGCTCATTTGGTGTTGGTTGAGAGTGTGGCTTATAAACGAAAGTGCAAAAAGTGAGTGGGAGTTGGGGAATGTCAACTCGAGTGCAGCCTGGAGCGTTGGCTCAGCAATCAATATGGGGCAGCCACTTGTTTGGCTTTCTTAGCCCGGCCAGGACTTGAGGCAAAGTAGCTTCGCTTCGACTAGCTTTTTAAGTCCAGAGGTGGCCTCAAGTGACCCCTTCCTCCTCTTAACATATCTCGTTTGTATTTTTAGACTAGTCTGGCTCTTTGGAGGAGCGAAAGAAAAGCAATATTGCAGTTTTGGCTCAAGTTGCTGCTGCTTCCTCTTGCTATTTATAACTTTTTCTTTGCGCGTTCAGAAATATCAATTGAACACGTTTCCACACACACACACAATGCTGTACGAATTCCAACTCAAGTTGTCGAGTTTAGAGTGCACTTGAGTTGAAAGTACGGGAGATACCAGGGGGAAACCCTGTGAAACAGCGTTGACAGCGGAAGTTTTTTGTTTTCCCGATTTTTTCAACTCTCCTGCTCCTTTTCCCCATTTCATATTTAGTTACAACGCTCGGTCATGCCTTTGTTACAGTTTGCTTAATTGCAACGTTTTGTAACATAATTGCGGGACTGCCGTATCCGCCAGATACATTCTGCTACTGCTACTGCTGCTGCAGCATCCTTTTGTCCGCCTCAAGTGGCATTTTAACCATCCTTCTTCCCTTCCGACGATTGTAGATTGCGCACATTTTCAGTTCGAAATTCGAATCCAACAATGGCCCATTGATTGGCCGGCGAACACGTACGATATAGGTTCATTAAAAACGCGGCGCCTGCAAGTAGGCAGCATTTTCAAAGCTTACAAATCATAATTAGCGCTGCGGCCCCTGCATAATTAACGCTATCAGTGAGCAAACACATTATAATGTACGATTATTATCAGGGGGAGGGGGTTTCGACCCGCTTTTCGAAGGAGGGGGAGGGTGCGGCGGTAAAAGCTCACTTAGTATGCCAGACAGGCAGACACAGTCTCCGGCCGTAGGCATCTGCCAATAAAAATATACACCACCCCCGCATCCTGGCGTTCTTCGGTCGCACTGCGATGTACCCGCTCATTCGCCGTTTTTTGGTTGGGTTGGCATATGCAAATGACTTTGGCGCCTGGTGCGTCATTATGCGTGACTCCCGCCCCCGCCCCAAAGTCTGGATTTTTTAACCACTGATGGTGCACAGCGCAAAATTTTAGGTTTAAGAATAGAATACATTTTAAATTTATAAAATCTTTTATCTCTAAAGATCTTAGGATATATTGAAGCAAATAGATATTGCATCTTTAGAGAGGTATAACAAATAAGAACCATCAAATACTTTATAAGAATTCTAAAAAAGGGGGCATTTTAATGTTTTAATTGAATTTAATAATAAGCTCTAAATAATTATAATTCTAAAATATTTATAATTCCACTAATAAGACCTTAAGATTATTTCTTATTTAACAAAATGGTGTGCTATCCCAATAAAACCCATTAAATTTTATTTTCAAATGCAAGATTTTTCTCCCAGTCCTTTGGCTGTTCCCAAATGAAGGTAATGGCGTCAAATTCAAATCGCGTCTCATATGTTTTACTTTTGTGCGCTAATTTTATGATCATTTTGGCACGCAACCGGGAGGGACTTGTGCCGCTGTCAACCCAGGAACATCTTCCTTCCTCATCCTCATCCTCATCCCCCAACCATTTAGCATGTCACGTGTAATTTACAGCGACCTTTTCCACCCACACCAAAACACCTCTCCCCCCGCCAATGTGCTAACGACCAATTTGGACCCTAAAATATCTTCCCCCCAGCTATTGTTGTTTTTAACATGCCTGAATTTTGAATATTAAATTAAATGTATTTTAAAGTGAGTTCTGGTTTCTCTTGCTGCAAACAAAAAAAAAACCTGTGTGCTCGATGAAGGAATTTCATGCTGGCCATTTTAATTAATACATATTTGACATTCTGCGAGTATGCCAGGAATTTTGTGTATTTTGCAGGAGCAGAAACAAACACCTAAAGCGGCAACACGTTTGACAGATTATATGGCAAATACCACAAATATCATAAAAACCATCTATATAAGTGGCATAAAGTGAATTATTGGTTAGTAAAGTGGTTTTGCATTTTTCGCAGCCAATCAATTTTTGGATTGGCAAATGAACCGCGCGATTCTCTTGGGCAGCCAGCCAAGTTCATTGTGCAAAATATCCTTTGTTGCACAACATTTGCTTAGTCGAGTTAGTCGATCTCATTGGTTATGTAAAAACAAAACTCGTTGCGTATAAATTAATTATTGAGCCTGCTGGCTAAAAGGATACGGCCTTTCGCATGTGGTTTTAAATATCACGACAGTTTGCGAGACAAAAGCCAGGCCGCACTCGAGGATCTGGAACTTAGACAGGGCCGAAAACACTCGACAAAAAACGCTACAATTGCTGACTAAAAGATGAAATTCTACATTTTTAATGCGCCTCACCTGACACGCCAGTCGCCTGTGTCAAGTCGGGCCAGGCACTTCACCAGGACACATATAAGGACGAGTGTTTGCGAGTATATATAGTATGGTATATGTATGTATGCCTGCGCAAAACAATGCAGAAAGGATTCCGTTGATGAGGTGAGGTTTGCCAGTTGGAGAATGGAAAGGAGAAGGACTCTGCGCGGCTTGTTAATTTCAAGTGGCATGTTAACTTTCTGACATTAAGTTGGCATTTCATGTCAACTATGCAGCCGTTGTTGAGTGCCTCCCCCCAGACCCCCAGCCCCCCAACCCCTGCCACTCAACCTATCTCTTTGGCCGTGTGTGTTACATGCGGAAAACGGTGTTTAGCAAAATGCCATCATTATGTTAATTATAAATGCAACCGGCTACGCCTTGGCTTAAAAGCAGGAGTGCAAGCGAAGGAGCGAAGGACAAAGAGCCTGTATAGTACATGCGCCTTTGCGGCAGTTACACTTCCGTTTCCGGTGCCAAAACGGAAATGCTAAAACGCTGCGTTTTTGCCAACTCCGCCCCTTCTTTAATAGCCAGACATTATCTTTTATTCTGCAGATGTGTGCAATTATCGGGTAGTGATATGAGCTCTTTGGCTGACCATAAATACTAATAGTACATAGAATGAAAATACCATGGGTTAGCCCTCGATTTGCGTAGGAATCTCGCATTGAAGTTCGGCCAAATGACTTGACACTTTCAGTTGAACTCAATTAAGTTCGTGCATAAACAACCTCGATGACTCGCTTGTCTTCCCCTCTCGCTCTTACTATCTACCCCTCTCTATCGCTCTGAGTTCCCCTTGGTCGTGATGCAAATTGTATTTGATTGCTGTCATGGCTCGCCAAAGGTTTCAATTTGATTTCGGCACTGTCTATATTTTATTTCGAACTATTGGAAAATTTCAGTTTTTGATTTAAAACTTTTAATAAATAAATAAAATTTCTTTTACTTTATCTATCCAAAAATAGGCCAAACGGGATCTACATTTATAAAACATTTCTGTATTCAATCAGAGTTTCCACAATTTTTTAATTACATTTTCGTTATGAACCAAAAACACCTAGAAACAGCCCTAAATCAAAATAGTTGAAATTTCCTTATTATATATATGTTCCCCCCTTTTGATTTATTTAACTTAACCAACAAAAAAGGCAGTTGATAAATGAGCTAATTATGTTGTCATTGCCCCGACGAGAAAAAGATAGCGATGGGTAGAAAATTCTCAGCACTTCGCTTAACGCAAATTTACTGAAAACAAGGGAAACTTTTGAATGGAGGATGGAGCAAATTATGTATACTTTCATCATCCGATGGAAAACTTAAGTTGGCTTACATAGCTTCCCCTTCTTGGCCCGAACTCATCATCAGCCATTTCCATTCCATTCCATTCCACTAGAAGCAGCTGCTTAACCGCACTAACTTTTTGGCATATCTCTCATAATCTGTGTCTGTCAACGCCTCGGACTCCACTTCCTCCTCCTCATCTTCGTACTTCTCGGACTATCCAAGCGAAATCTCATTAAAAGTGTCCTTGCTGCCATGGGCATAAATCTGAAAATTAAAGCTCACAAATCGGCGGGAATTCAAGGAGAACAGCGAGTCTCGATTCGAGTCGAGTCGAGTCGACTCGAGCAAAAACTTCACCCCAGGGGCAGTTGTGTGGCGATGCTATAAGGCGGTGATGCCTTGAATTTATGGGCCTGCCTCCATGTCCTGTATCCAGCCACTGTTCTCTCACCCGGTGCCGGTATAAAAACCCATTTAAAAAGCAATTATTTTGCGTTGATTCAATATGGCGGCGTTTGATGGATGCCAGCGAGCCAGCATCATCGGTGGCAGAGCACCAGCCGCGGAATCCAGGTGGAATCAGGTGGTCAGGTGGAAATAGCCAGCCGGTCTCCCCTCATTTTTTGCGGTCACCCAGTGACCGTTTACATTCAGAAAAATGTCTTGTGAAATCAAGAGCATGTGCAATGTATATCGAGAGTTATACTATTCAACAAAACATAGTCATGATGGTTTTAAATTAGAACTTAAAAGCACATGTAGAAATTTGTAATTTCTATTACTTTGTATATTTTGATTTAACCAAAAGATTAGAAGCAAAGAAATAATTTTATTAGCTTTATTATTAAATGCAAAGCTAATTGAATCTAGTCTTAAGTCAACTTGTGACCTAACTGAGAATGAATATTGCACAGAAAATATTCCATTTAATTATAATTTCGAAATGTAAACGATTTTCTTGACTTTTGTAGGCCACTTTTCGCTGTGCACCCACTGTAGCCACTGCAGTTGGCTCTGGCTCGGCTCAGTTTTCCTCTTTATGACGGGGCCAGCTGCAGGATCCTTCGAGTCCTGCCACTGGAGCCCCCTGCAGCCTCAGCAGAAATCTGCATTTGTCTGTGTCAGAATCGCTGTCGAGGAGGGTGAGTATGGGTTTGGGTGTGGGTATGGGTAGGGGTTTTGGTATGGGTGTGCTCTATCAACACTTTGCGCCTTAGTGCCTGCCATGCATAAAACAGTGTGTCCTAGCTGCGTGTCCTGGCTTGGCTTTCCTGGTCCTGCTCCTGCATCTGGAGTCTAGAGACCCGAGTCCAGAGAACAGAGACCAGAGACCAGAGTCCGTGCCTATCTGGAAATTGTGCTGACAGGCAACAGGCAACATGTTGGCCCGCCGCCAACTCGGTCAACAGTTCGATGACGTATGCAGACTGCAGCCAAAAGCCGAAAGTGTCCTGCAGTGCGCCCTGTCCGCATCCTGTCCGCATCCTGCTGCTCAGCCAAGGAAAAAATATACGTGCACAACATAAAAATAGAAATAACCGAAAGGAATTGTCGCATCTGACCAGGCAGGCATTTTTGACCGCACATCAAAATTTAAATTAAATTGCCCAGAAACCGAAGATTAAAGGTTTGAGTGCTTAATAAATTAAATAAAATATTCCGACAGTTTGTTGTGAATTTTCATAAGCCCAGCTTGTTGATGGGATTATTGTTGGCTTAGTTATTAATTGGGAAAAAAAACCACAGTTAAATTCAATTAAACAAAAGACAATCTCTTTATAAGCTTAGTAACGTCTTAGGATAATTATTGGGTTATTTTTCGTTTCCATTTCCTTTCACAATTAACGCTAGATTACTTGGCCAACCTTTTCCTAGAGTTCCTTTTATTTTCCCCCTACTATAAATCACTCTGGCAATTTGTGTTTTCCCCAAACTTGTTCTCTGTCGATAACAATGGATCATCTCGAACCTGCAGCCATAATCTTTACAGCACTTCCCCGGTCCATAATCTTTCATTAGGACCCTGTGTACTTTACACTCCAGTTCACACAGCATCCTTCCAACCCATTTGTAGGCCGAACATATTTCAATTTCCCTTGGCCACTCTCTCCTCCAGCTTCCTGCCAATTTATTGCCCCTTCATTGTTTTACACCCGCCTGCGACAATCCCAAAATGTCTGAAAACATTTAGGCCGCATTTCATTTCATTACGTTTTTATCTTTTTTCGGCTCTAATTTCATTTTGAGGGGCTTAATTAATTCCCCCAAAAATATTTATAACTTTCGGGCTCAATACTGGAAACATATTTTAATTTATATTTCTTTGAGTGTGTGGGTGTGTGGCTTGTCAATGGCTAAGAATCTAAGAAATTTATGCATGACTGCAACAGGGTCAAGTTGCAAAAGCCCTTAGCCTTTAATGCCACGCAGCTGCTGGGAAAGCTGGGGAAAAACAAAAACTGAAACAGAAACTGAAAGAACTTTTAGCCCTTTTCCATTGGGTTGTGGGATGGGTTGGTGGGTGTGGATCCAACTCCCCAGATAAGCAGATTTATGAGCTAAACAACGAAACTCAAATAACTGGAGACACAATTCGGTTTTTCGGTTTTCGTATTGGCTCTGGGTTCCGGGATTGAAGATTCGTAGGTCCTGGAGAAGCGCCCGGAAGCGTGAAAGCCAGATAAAAGCATACACACCCAGAAATATGCGAGCGGAAGATTTATGAGCATACAGGACAGGAGAGGACATGAGGACATGAGGACAGGACACCAGGATGTGGATGTGTGTGTGGCGTGGCGTGATGATGGGCAGCAGAATGTCACCGGAAGTGCGAAGCGGGCAACTATTGACATGTCCTTTCCCCCGAAAAAAAAAGAGGAAAACCGCCCTTTTCATATAACATATACACAGTAACTCCAGACGTGTGGATAACTTTACGTTGTGGTCAGGAAGGGATGACAAGGACGAGGAGGAGCAGCCGGAGGAACTGGACAGACATCCCATCCCCAGGTAGGTAGGTGTCAATTTCGTTTTCATTAAGTTGCTTCTGCTTGACTTGCTCCTGACCAGGGGTTCTCTTAATTTGCGTCACTTTGCTTGGACGGCGGGGCTCAAATTTCAACAAAAAATAAAAACAACTAAAAAGAGGGGAAACAACTGCAAAGCGGCTGCTCTTTTGTAAAACAAGAAGCGAAGGCAGCAAAATCAGCAGAAGCAAAAGCAGAAGCCCTACTTACGTTTCGTCTTCATTTTTGCATTAATTAATACTTATTACAAAAAAATATACAGCAGGAAAAGGTAAAAGGGAGCAAAAGGCCAGCGAGATTCCTTGGTCTTCATTTTTTGGGTCTGGTCCGAGTTTCGGACTTTGGGGCTAGGTAAAATTTTAATCACTTCCTTCAGCGGCTACATTTTGGTTTCATTTTGTTGCTGTTGCTTAATTTGGTTGAGTCTTCTTATTTTTTTTTTTTGTGAAGGGAGGGCTTTTCGGGCTGTGAGTTGGTAATTTGAGTCTGTTAACATTTTTCTGGCGAGAAAGGGAATTTTCTTTGTGGCTGCGCCTAACCTAGCCAGGGACTTAATTAAAACTAATTCCATTTATATATAATATGGAACATTTTGTGCCAGCGACAAACGATTTTCACTTCCTTTTTGTTTAATTGAAATTTTAGCCAGTCTTTGTCTTTCACGCAAATCTACAAAAGATGCTAAGTCTCGGGGCGAACAGGCAAAAAGGCAGAGGAGGGTTGACTTTTTGGCTTAAAATCTTTTGGTTTTGTTTGTGGCGAGTTGTTATAAACAAAGCCGGAGATTTAAAAGAGCGGGGAAGTTAAAAGGAAAGTTTGTAAGGGAGCTATTGGTGGGCTAATTTGGCATATTTCAAGGATATTATTCTTTTTCCTTTGGCATTTTGTGGAACCTGTTGATAATTACAAGTATGCCCAATTTAAATGTATTGCCACATATTCATTTTATAATGATTGTCAAAGAAGTTAGTTAGACCTTCTAAATATATATATTATATATTATGCATGTTTTATTTTTAAGACTTTTTTATAAATAATTTTTAGTAAAGAATGATAATTTCCATTCACCAAGAACATCAAAAATGTAATTTAATTTTTTTGGTTCATTATTTAAAGTGTTGTATTCAGTAATTCCCATTAGGATATTTCAAATAAATAGTTCAAAAAATCCAATTAAAGGGCGACATTTTAATTAAATTATCTTACCTTTTAGTAAACGCTTTGACAAAAATCATTTATTTGTATTAAATATAAAGTGAATATTATGAATGCAAATCAGGCGAATAAAAAACCCGCGTTCAAATCAATAACATTAATTTCAACACACATTCAATTAATATAGTATCAGCGAAAAACTCAATTGCGCCAAATTAAAAACAGCAAACAAAGAATGAAAATCGTTAGAAATGGGGCACTAAAATAAAACTAGTAATCAACTAGAAAATGTTTGACAATTGATGGTTGATTGCAGACAGACAAAGTGGGGACAAAAAAAAATCAGCAAACCTATTTGCATTTTAGTGCTATATATATGTATATTCCTAATTGGCAGGATGACAGCTGCAAAAACAACGACAAAAACAAAAACGATGGCGATGAGAAATTGTGGTGTATAATTTCGAATTGATTGCTGGCATATGCCAATAAGGCTAATGGCCGTAGCCGGAAAAGCGGGTGAAAATTGTGTAATTTATGAAGAGATTCGTACGGCACTTAATTAACATGGAGCCCAGGAGTAATCGGTGGGAATCGGAGGCTACCGAGGATATCGAGGCTAATTTCGAGCAGAATATACGACCCGGCAGAGAGTGCAATCTAATATTAATGTCTTGTGGCCGCCTGCATTTATTGGCACATAAATCACTGGGTAAAATCACAGCTCTCGGAGGAGAAGGAGTTGGGGGCTAAAGCCGTCTTAGCCAGAGGCACTTACCCGTCAAGAAGGCTCCTCTTTGTCGTGCACTCATTAGGAGGAGCACATCCTTTTCTGCCGGCTGCACCACTTGGTCGTCCTTTTCTTTTTCGTGACTTTCTTTCATGTCAATTAATGCGACGCACTCTTCAAATATTAGCAGACATTATGTGCCTGCACTAAGCCCTCGGCTGCCGGGGCTCTTAAAGCGTTTCCGGCGCAGGAACCAGGAACAAGGACCCGGGATCTGTTTGCACAATGAGCACACAAATGACTTGCAGCACTTCAGCCTGGCTTTTTGTTCTTTAATCGGGGGCATTATTGTGATGCCTCCACTTCGACGACGCCGAGGATGACGACAACGACGACGACGACGAGTCCTTGCGGGGATTACGTGTTGACGTTGAATGCGCCGCTGATTCATGATTCATGTCTAGAGTGGCTCACTTCCTTTCCCGTTTCCAGCTGATCTTGGTGCTCTGGCTTGGGACTCCTTCTCCGGCTGAGGCTCTCCATTCTCCTGGTGCTAACTCCTTCCCTGGGAGCACCACTCACACTGACCACTTGGCAGCAACTGAGCTCCGTGCCAAGTGTGCCGCCGTATTTCAATGAAAAGTGTCACCAAGCTCAGCTCGATCTCGGAGCTTTTTTTCGCAGAGCTTTCGCATGAGTATAAGAGATTGCTGCGCAGGCGCATCCTTAATTGCTTGTCGGGTTTTTAAACGACTTCGACCGGCCGACTTCGTTTCCCTTCGGCTCTGTTCGTGTTCCTTCGGCTCGGCGGCTCACATGTGAAAATTAAAAGCGCTTAACCACAATTAACAATTGGCCTCCCCCACTCATTTGCCCGGTCCCAACAAACAAACAAATTCCGCTGGACCAAACATTAATCAAGACAGTTGTGACACTAAAACTCCCATCTATTAATCAACTAGGGCTCAGAAAAGAGCCAAAAAGAAAAAAACTAGTAAGCGTACCGCCTGCATTAACTGATTGTTGTTGGTGCGGTCCGGCCAGGAAACTTGTCAGTTTGAATAAAAGTTTGGACACCGGTCAGTTGCTATATCGAATCAAATCAAAGTTCGATTTGACAGCCAGACAAACAGACGAACCGAAAAAGGATGCCCGGAATTGATGTTGTTCTTTCCGATTCGCCGGAAAACTCAAGCTTGGAGTGAAAACTTTGAGGCCAGAAGACCAGTGCAGCTCAACCGGGAGGTTCAGGAGTTCATATCCCTCAAAAAACCCACCCTCTTTCGCCCCGAAGCCAATATCAATTTATCAATTAATGCGGCTAATGAGCAGGCGAATTGTGACTCGTTGCTGTGTCACTTAATGCAAGGCTCCCCCCCGAACATACCTACATACATATGTATTGCTAAATTAATTAGGATTCGCTCATCATCAACTCTGACACATAGTGGCATAAATATATTTATGTGCACAAAGTATATAGATTGTCTGCCGGGCGACTTGGCGACCATATAAACGTAACGAGATTTCACCGCACAGCAAATTGTTGTTGGGCTTTAATTGACAATCAAAGCAAGTAATCAAATTTGCCTCCTGACATTTTTCATTAGAATTATTATGTAGTTACAGCGAGCATAACCCAGTTGCGATTGCACAGCCCCACTTTCTTTGGCGTCCTTCCCTCCATTTGACTGTATCAACAGCATTATATCGCGCCCACATCAAAGGCGTAAAATTGTGTGGACAAGAGACCTTTAATCAAAAGGTCCCTGGGTTTATGCGTAGTGCAGAGTTCACGGGAATGACTTACAGAGTGGGCGAAAACTGGCACGGAAAAGTTGAATGAAACTGACAA
The DNA here is from genome assembly GCA_018153365.1 of Drosophila fuyamai. Taxonomy (NCBI): domain Eukaryota; kingdom Metazoa; phylum Arthropoda; class Insecta; order Diptera; family Drosophilidae; genus Drosophila; species Drosophila fuyamai. The sequence goes on from JAECXW010000758.1 coordinate 6,870,899, forward strand.
TAAAGGGGTAGTTTTATAATGGCCTTTTTATAGGACGAAAATGTACCTTTATCACTTCACTCCAAAAATTATCTGAACAGTTCAAATTGTCTTTTCGTTATAAAAGAAAAACTTTGTTGAAATGCACAACTATTATTATAAAACTAATTTACATAATTATTTTTTGGAATAATGAGTTTTTATTTATGTTCCGAAATATTTTATTATATATAATAATTTAATTTTATATTATTAATTTATATTTGCGATTATCAACCTAGTGTACGCTTTATTCTTCTATTTGCTGTAGAACAAAACGTCCTTAAACGATTTCACTTTGTAAACTTTTATCCCATTTTATTTTATAATTAAAACTTATTATCGTGTAAACATATCTTACATTTTTTATTTATTACTTTTCTACTTGAAAAACTTTGCCTGGGAAAATTGCTGCTTGTTATATTCCCCCCTTTTTATTAACTCAATGCGAAAAGCCTGAAATCCCATGTTTACTGCAAATCATGCCACAATCAAATGGGGAAATTCTAGTCGGGGAAGACACCAGAAAATTAGAGAGCTCGTTTTTTTGCGTTTTCGGTTCGATTTGATTCTGGCGCTTGTCATTTAATATCCGCAATTAAAGTGGTCATCAATCAAAACGAGACCTAAATGAATTAAAAGTAAACGAAAGAACAAAGCAAAGGATGAATGCACAGGCCCCAACAATAAATAGAGGAAGCACAAGGAACAGGGAAAAGAGAGAAGAGAAAAGGAGCAAATGAACGGGAAACGAAAGGAAAAGAAGCGACAGAAAAGGAAACCAAAAAGCACAGGCAACAACCGAAGTATGAAACCCAACACAAACAACCAACGCTTACACACACAGTCATACCAACAATGACCGCTATCGTTGTCCAGTTCAGCACTGTGAAAAATAAAAAATCATATTTTTCCTGTCTGAAAATATATCTCATGTCTCGACATAATAAAATTATTTCAGTACCAAAGAAACTATTATTTATATTCCAGATTTATTTTATAAAACATTCTGATTTAAGTACTAATTTATACACCACAACATCCCAAATATTATTAAGTATCCGCCTTAAATTCTTAAATGGTTTTCCAAGACTTTAGTTCAGTGTACTTATTACAGTGTACATTTATTACTGCCCTACCCGACTCCGCTCATCCAGGACAGCGATAAACAAGTGCTATACAAACAAAGACGGCGCTGTACGCTGAACCATTGATGATTGAACAGGACATTAATCTAACAAAATGCAGACAGCCTGCAGGAACAGGGGCGTAGGGACGAGGGGGCGTGGTTCGGGGGCGAGCAAATCAACTGACCAACTGTGAAAGTGTCAAATTTCAAGCCACACATTGTTGGCTCCGTCTCCGATGCCCGACCCTCGACCCCGACCCCGCATCCTGGCCATCCGAATCCTTGTGGTTGCCGCTGCTCCTGGCGACGTCGGCCACGGAAGCAAACATAATTACGCGGATGCCAATGCTCCATAGATATGTATAATAATACAGCAGGATCATACGCAGGCATATATATCAGATATATAGTGTGTTTGTATACCCGGTCAGCGTCATTGGCTTTTGCGTCATGGTTCCAATTGCTTGTGGAGCAAAATTAATGGCAATATAATGTGTCACTGCGAATTTATGGCTATTTTCAGGTGCATTTTAAATGAATTGGTAATGCAGATTTTTCAGGTAGTTATTCAATTTTTTATGTTGGTAATCAATTCTTTTAGTTATAGAACCAGTTCTTAAACAATTTCATCACCTTTATGATATTCTACTATCCACGAGGAATCATTGTTGATTAAAGTAGTGCAACAACATATTAAGGTACCACCACCAAATATAGATTTGGTTTGTTATTATCTAATCTGATTTTATATGATCCAGTTTAGATAATTTTTTAAGTTGGTAATCAATTCTTTTAGTTATAGAACCAGTTCTTAAACAATTTCATCACCTTTATCCACGAAGAATCATTGTTGATTAAAGTAGTGCAACAACATATTAAAGTACCACCACCAAATATAGATTCGGGTTGTTATTATCTAATCTGATTTTATATGATCCAGTTTAGATATCGCTTATCTCACTATTAATTGGTACCTATAGTTTTCATAATTTTTGGTATGGTTTCATCATCTCTATATTACATTTTTTATGCCAATTCTCTGTTTGTCACCCTAAAATGAAGTCGTTTTTTCAGGAGTATTCACATGAGCAGAGTGGCGCAGTGGAAGCGTGCTGGGCCCATAACCCAGAGGTCCGAGGATCGAAACCTTGCTCTGCTATAGTTAAAAGTAGTATTTTTATTTTAAATATTTTTAATTTTCTTAAATAGTTTCCTTTATATATTCAAAGTAGTTTTATCTGGAATTTTGCATTGCATTGTTATGAAAACATCGTGCTGATAGCCCACTCAACATTCCCTCCACTTTTAATGAAGTTTTGCCAGGCAAATTTTGGTGTCGAATCACAAAAGTGACAAAATGCAATCGCTTTCGTAGGTCCAATTGCAGCGTCATCTCGTTTTGATGGTTTTGACACAACAGAGCAACAAAGGCAGCTGAAAACCGTCAGTTGAAGCTGCTCATTTGCTGTCCATGGAAAATTAGACGCTAAATTAGCACACAAAACTGATGCACTAACGGTCTCCATCAGGGGCAAAGTCTGGACAGCAAAAGTGGGTGGCATTGGGCGACTGGGTGGCCAAGCGACATCCTGCGAGTGTTAAGTTGCCCAAAAAGGACGTTCTACAACGGCGAATGTGAGTTTGTGCTGCTCCTGATGTTTCTGCGGCACAGTGACTGATGTGGCACAAAAACCGAATGCCCAGCCTGACTGACTAGAATCCAGCGGAAAAACAAAGTCCCTGCCCATTACACTAAGGAAAATGAGCAATCATTTTGATAATTTATTTAGCTCAGGAGTAAACAAATATGTAACCATAATAAGGATTGAAAAAGATAGTATCGAAAAATATGTAAATACTTAGATGTGATTTTGGACAAAATAAATTTACAAAAAAATGTAGAAACTTCAAGTCAATTGGATTTAAGAGAATTTAATATATACACATTTATTTTAAGGTCTTAATAAATAATTGTTTTAATACTTAAGGGACCATTAATTGGAAAACAATTAAATAATTCAATATCTCAATATAATTAAAATTAAATATGCTTGAAGAGAATAACTAAAACGAGGACAACGTTTTTTGATATTTTTGTGTGTGTGCAAATATCAGTCCTTTGCCCCCGGAATTGACACGTACAAAAAGCGGACCGCTCGTCCATCCGCTTCCCCTCCCCTTCCCGTCCTGTTATCCCCCTCTACCAGCTGCTGTTTTTGCGGCTGTGTCAGCGGGCGGTTGGCAAATGGGTTTTCAATGGGTTCCGTCCCTCAGAAGCCCATGCCCAATCCTCCGGACTCGATGGCTCGAATTCGGTTCGCCCGCAGCTCAGCTCGAACAGGAAGCGAGGGACTTATAGGCATTTGTGCGGTGGCAATTTCTGCAGCCCACTTGGTTATTAAATTTTGAAATGCTACACCTTGTGCGGTATCGGATTGCCGACTCAAGGAGTATACGCTAAGACAAAGGATATACTGCACGTACATTTCTTCACATACGCAAAATTTGAGTTTGTGGGTATGGGTATGTCGGAGGAAACACCAACCTATATGCTATCAAAGTTCATGCAAAATTCAAAGGCCCAGAGCCAGCATAAGAAAATATGCCACATCATAAATTTGGCATATCACGGGGCTTCGGGTGTGTGTAAGTGCAATCCTTTCACAGACACTGCCCGCACACAGACAGATGTTGACACAGTTTCCTTGAGCTCCGTCTGAGCTCAGCACAAAATGTCTATTTTAATATGAACCCAAATTGAGGATTTTATTTATGCACGAGCTTAGTTTACAATACTAGCTAGCTTTACCTCAAGCAGCTCCTTTTTGCTCCCTACTGTACGCGGCACTTTTGTTTCTCTGGGCTCGCTGTTTTTTTTTTTATTCACCCTTTTGGCTCATAAAAACCGCCCAGACAAGTGGCAAATGACTTAAAAACACACAGATACGGAATTCTATGAAAAAATATCATAATAAAAATCTCCAGCAGTTAAAATAATTGTCACAGTAATAAAGCAATGCACAAAATTATTACTGACCCGTTGGAGGGCAGATCGAAGGGTTATAGGAGCTATCAAAATGTCCTTAGACAATAAACTCTGATTTACTTTTTATAAATATTTAATTTCATATTTATACTTTTGCTATCTAGTTCGCCTAGGTAGAAAATTTTAAACTAAAGTGAAAATGTTGAGAGCTGGGTACTGAAGACTAATTAAAAAGAATACTTTCTGTGTTAATTATATATGAATACCCTAAGGAAAATTCGAAATCTACCTCTTTTACCTTAGGAAATTACCACCTCCTAGCTGTCAGTTAGCGTGGAGAAGACTCCTCCCATTAGCCAAAATATTGTTACCCAAATAGCTCAGTTCCTACTTATAAGATTCCATTGGGGCAGTTCTTTAAAGCTGCCCTCTGCCAGTTGCTTACTGCCAGCAGTTACTGGGTACAGTACGGTTCGCTGTTGCAATGCTGTTCTGGCTGCACTTGCTTCGTTTTATAGCTGGCAAACATTATGGCCATGATTAATGGCAGATAATAATTTCGAGTGCCGAGCACTTGACAGCATACGAAAAGTCAGAAAACTATGGCCAATGGACGCCCATTAGCCCAGGCCGCCCCCCGAAAAAATGCACAGCGGACGGACGGAGGAGTGAGGAATATCAGAGGAGGAGTTTGGAGGATGGGGGACGAGGAGGAGGAGGAGGTGGCGGACATGGACGAGGACGAGAAGTATGAAAGGACAAAGTGCAGTAAAGGCAACTCTGCAAATGACTGCTGCAAAATAAACAGCAACAGCAACATCAGAACAGAAGCTGAAGCAGCATAAAACTATTGCCATGTTCTGTTTGCGGCATTAAATGCCCCCTCTCGCTCCCTTCCTTATATCCTTCCCTTTCACTCTCACTACTGCCATCTCTTTCAGCCTGGTGCGTGTGATTTACTCCGCCTGGCGTATAAATTATGATGAGAAAAACGCTCGCTGGCGTTGATCAGCAAATTATTTTATGCAAATTAAGAATCGTAAAAAAAATATGTTATAAATAAAGGAAATATAAGAGGGATAAATGGGGCAAAATAGTGGTGCTGTAGGAGAAAAGTCAACGGGGTAAGTTGATATCTTTGGGAGCCTGGGTCAGTTGACCACAATTTGGTTATGGTTTTGCATTCATCCAAAATTGATTTAGCCAAACCGTTCTCCAAAACTTCACCCCCTTTTCTGAATTTCTCTTGATGACTTTTGTCTGTCACAGCTGTTGCAAAATGACATTTAAAGCTTGCCTTTTGGCTAATAACTGGGTTTCGGATTTAATTAATGGTCAAACAAATTGTTGCAGATAGAATCAATGGCAAAATTAGGAAACAGTTTCAATCCCAAGATTTAAACAGGAAAAATACAACTATTTCCCTAAGAAAATGCATCTCTTTAAGCTTTGATCCAAACTCGATCTGGAGTTTGCCGGCGAGTTTCCGGTTACATCCGTTGGTTAAAAGCTTTGCCTTCAGGAGGAGGGACACCAAACGGGCCAAGGACACAATGCACCACAACCAATGAGTGCAACTCGAGGTGGAGCTGCATCTTTGGCCAAGGATCCGGTCCTTTTCTTTTGTGGGCGTGGAAGTGGCCGTCATAAAATTACTTTTTATCATTGCAACATGGACAACAGAATGGCGCTTTTGGGAAGGTCCTTGTCTCCTCGAAATTTTACCGAGTGGCACATACTTTTTATGACGTTTGCCACAAGGCATCCGTCCACGTCGCCTCTTTATGTTGCGGCAGCTAAGAGGTTGGCCCACGTGCTCGTCCCCACATTTTTCTCTCAGTGCACCGTATTAATGGCTCGCATGCACGCTAATAAGCATAAACGCAAACGCAAGAATGTGCGTGTTAAGGACTCTCACTACGATTCGCTCCTTTGACTTCATCGTGCACTTTATTAATGTTATTAAAAATCTAACAAATGCCCAGCAAGTGTGCAGTGCACATTCGCAGTGGTTTATTAATGCCACAAAAAAGGGCAATTAATGGCCAGCCCTTGACCACATAGTTGCTGCTAATAGAGAGAAAGCTGGAAAACAAGCGAAAACTGGCCAAAATGAAACACCCTCAATTAGGCGAAAAAATTCTCGGCTGCTTTGGCAACATTCCCTTTGCAAAATTTTAAGAATTTTTCAAACAATTTTCCCAGCTCTTCTAAAAAAAAAGACGGATGAAGTACACTTTAAGCTAGAACAAAAGGTAAATGGGAAAAGCAACAGGTGCGAGGACCAGTTCTCCTTTTATTGACACTTTTCCTGGCTTGGACAATTGTTTGCCGATGCATTAAGAGAGAAATGGAAAATGAAAAATGGAAGTTTAAACAGAGTGAATGAATGAAAAAGCATTTTTTTGCTCAATTCAATAGCCATTTGACAAGTTGACTCTGGGAAACAAGCCCGACTGCATCAACCGACTTAATTAAGACAGATTTAAGTTAGAGGAAAAGTCAGTCAACACTTCACAATGGGCAGAGTGTGAAAGCTTCATTTGCAGCCAAGTAAATGCCACATTACGACTATTGCCATTGCCAAACAAGGATTCTCCCCCTATTCTCCTGCAGGACAATTGCCAATTTAATTTAAACATTTGCGCAAAGTGCAAGTTTTTGGTCACTTCCGTTCAAGCTAAAGCTGCTACTGGCACTTGATTTGTGGCTACACTGCAATAATAACATCAATAAATACCAAGACAAATAGTGTCCTTATTATTACATTTTTTTTAAATACATATTTATTTAAAGTTACTAAATAATCAATGTTACTTGTATAAAATCTGGTAAAATATGAACCTCATTTTCAATTAAGCGATAGATTCGGTCAATTCTTTACAGCGAGAAATGACAATAATTTCAATGTCTACGAGTATTTAATGATTAAGTAGTACAAATAAGCACCACGAAATATTCTCAATTTATTTCATATTTTTCGGTGTAGCCAACAGTTAATATCTTAAGGAATTCTGGGACGGCGACAACTTTGTGGCAGGATGTTGTCATTGTGTGTTTTCGCGAAAATGCGGTGAAAACAAAATGAGTACAAAACTGCTAAGAACGACTTCCGTCCCACAATTTCCATGCTGAGCGGAAATGGAAAAACACTTGCCAACACACAATCACCAAAGCCAAAGCCACCACCACCCGGTTTTCATCTCGTCTCCTCATTTTCGCTTTGTGCTGCAATTAAGGAGAACACATGCAGCTTGGCCAAAAGCAGGTCAATACATATTGGTGGCCCCATCCCCAATCTTATTTCCAACCTCATCGGTATATGTATATTTCATGTAAAGTCAATTTGATGCGAACAACCACCGCTGTGATCCGGAATACGGGATCCGGGATCCTGGAAGCTGCGTAATGCTTTAATTTAGTCGCAATATTGTCCTGCCGTTTCTGCCCCTTTTGGTCGCTTGCCACTTAATGGCCAATTAAGGGTAGACGACACAAGAAATAATTAAATAGCTATCGCTGCATGAACCCCAATGAACCGAACGCAGGGAAGTCGGCAGCTTAAAGGGCCATCACGGCGTATGTGCAATGTGGCGATGAGCTTTCAACTTTGCCAGCTCAGCCCGAAAGTATGCAACTCGCTGGCGAAAGACCAACAGCTCCTCGAAGCTATGCAAATTTAATTGGAAAATTTCTTAATGAGATAGACTCTGCTACTGGCGCTGCTGTTTCTGCTGCCCATCTGCTCCTCTGCCCATCGTTTAATATTTCAAGCGCAATTATGCAGCTGCGCATTAAAAATCAAACACAACACTAAAAGTGACAGCTGCAATCAGAGCGCCTTCATTTCGGCTCATCGTAAAATTCAATTTGGCGCAAAGTGTTTAATGAAAGCGGCCAGCATCCGACCGACCATCACCACCCGCTTTTAAGTTTTTGCTGCCCAGCGGGTCATCTTGGCCAACAGCCGGGAACGAAACAGCAGCCAACTAAGGTCCCGGAAAGCACTGAATTGTTTTACATAAAAATAAAAACAAGCTCTCTGGCATCAAATTATGCAATCCCATTCTGGGGGCGAGTGCAATGGCCGTAATAAAAATTAACAAGCTACGCAACGTTTGAGTTTTGAATTAATTGACAGCGCGTATGCACAGGACAACGGAGCAAAATAGGGTGCAGGAACAGGATTGTCAGAAACAGGAGCTCTCCTCCACCATCCAGCTTCTTCTCTAAAATTATAAATTCGCATCTAAATGAACGCTGCAAAATTAATGAACTGCATGCAGTTTAATTGAAATGAACATCCGCAGCAGGGCAAGGAAAGCCAGTCGATGGGGGGTTGCCAAGGTTTTGCAGGGAGAATCGGGACTGCATAAAACTCGTCAAAACTGGCAGGGCAAAGTCAAAGTCAAGACAGCGATTTAGTTTCGCGGAATTCACAAGAGAACTTTAACAATTTATGCCTTCAACACCATTAAAAAAAATGGACAAAGATATGGAAAACACTAGTAATGCTTTAAACTTTATCTAAAACATTGTATAAAAATGCTAAATAAGTAGTAAAACCAGACTGCTATTTATAGTATATCATTATTAAAATTGTAGAAAGTCTGAGAGAACAATAATCTTTTCTGGCCTAAATAATGACCTTAATACAAATAATTCATTATAATATATAGTCATGTAGAAAAACATTTTTTCATCTTTCTGCAGAGAAATGGTTGCAAAAAGTCATATAATTCCATTAAAATGAAATAAGCCAACTCACCTCCATATAAGATCCGTTTTCGGCCACTTCGATCCCTGCAGAGCGAAGCGCCGCTGCCGTCTACTATAGCCGCCGATGTCGTGATCCAGATTATCTGGTGAGAAACTATACGCGTTGTGCTTGTCGCCCACGCCGCATCGAGGTCGCTTTATTAGCCGGGCCGTTGCCGAGTCGATTTCGCCAGTAACTGGAATGTTGCCAAAAGACTGCAGACGGTAATGTTAGTTGTGAAATTGTGCATAATAGATGCGGGGGTTCTGTGGCTGGGATGGCATGGCATGGCATGGCATTCCATGGAGTGATGGGGATGGCTCTTACCTGGAGTCTCCGGATTGCATCTACCATCTGCTCCTTGGAGCGCAGGGCGCCCGTTTCCAGGTCCGACTTGGGCAGATAATCAAACTGCATGAGGTAATTGTACTGCAAGGAGAGATGGATGGATACATTAGGGAAGTGTGCCAAAGGAACGGGTATCTCAACAATGGCCCTGTCTGCCATATGGCCAGTTCGGTGAGCCAAACTATTTGTCGTTTTGCAAATGATGCTGCCTGCCAGCATCAACAAAAAACCATCTCACAAAAAAAAAAGGACCAGGACCAAAACTTTTTGCATAAAGTTAATGATAAAAGCAACGCCAGATAGGACGGCGGCTGGCAACAACAAAACATAAACAGCAACAAAAACTTTAACATTAATAGCCCAAAAAGTATGCCACAGAAAAAAGTGCAAGGAAACGTTGATGGAGAAGTGCTCGAAGGAAGAAAGCTTGGCAGGAATGTAAGCCATTTCCATATCTCCTGGCCGAAATCATAAAGCTGCCTTCTAGGGCTACTCGGAAGTTAAAAGTACTGCATAAATTTAGGTATTTTTAAAATCAATCTTTAAACAAACTTTAATATTTTGGTTGCCATAGAGAGAGCAGATTTAAAATAGGCTAGAAAAACAAAAATAACTAAATTATGTTGTAAAATATATTTATAAATATATTTAAAATTTTAAATATATATTTTTAAGCATTTAATACTTTATACTCCATGAACAATTTATAATATTTAAATTCTGATGAAGCTTTATTTAAGGCATCGATTTATGTTTTTATTTACCCAGGCCCAGCCCCCTTTTAAATTTTATTTTTCCGATAACGATATTTTGCCGTATATATTTACCCCATTGACTGGGAGTATTCCCTGGGGAATTACTTATGGACCCAAAGTATGTATGTATACTGGGTCATAACTGTAAAGTGCGAAAACAGAACGCAAATAGAACCCAGCTCGAATATCGACTCGATTCGGTGGCCATATGTGTTTTGCCTCTGGATTTACATATTTTTACATCGCGTGCGCGCATATTTATTAACTAACGCACACAGTGGCACGCAGAGCAAACTTGACACATACACCAGCAAATTACGTGACCTGCAAATTTAATTTTCTCTTTCATTTTCCCACATATGAGAAAATTGTCACACTCGCACCACGTTTTTCCCGCCCCCTCCTCCCCCCCCCCTCCTCACCACTCGGAACTTTTCGATTTTTGCCATACTTGTTATTGTCAGACGCTTAAAAAATTGTGCACCAAAAGAGAGGAGTACAAACTTTTGAATGGCCAAACGATTTGCAAATTTCATGAAAAGAATCGTTAGCCAAAAGTTGTGGTATTGGCCATGGTATTGGTATTTGTATTCTTATAGAGGCAACGTGATGTGTGGCGATTAGTTTGGATTTATTTCGAATGATAAATGGCCCATCTACATTGTGTTTAGGTGCTGAAAAGTAGCTGTGTGCGATGCATATAAATGCACAAATCAAATTCGAACTCGGAAATAGCTGGACTTTAAATAATATTAGCTCAACTTATGGCAAAAGAAAGTTGTTTGTTTGAGAGCTTTTACTATTCTCAATGGTTCTTAAATTTCCTGTATTGCTCTTAACAATAAAAATCCTATCAGCTTTTAATTATTTCCTCTCAGAAAAGCATAAAAGCGAACAGAGTTTGATTGCTGAGTGAATCTGCAGATTTGATTCCACTTTTGTGACTTTCCCTCGAATGAGTCACAAAAGAAACACTAAAGTAACCACATGTTGTAGTTTAAACTAAAGGAAACTTTCCTGGTTGGAATAACAGCAGAATGGCCGAAGGCAGCATTTTGTATGCTTCTGCCAGCCATTTTATTTATTATTTTTTTACGCAACTCCAGCAGCGTTGCAAGTGCATCAGGTTCGCAGTAAAGGGCAAAGGAGGAGCAATGGAAATAAACCCAACATTGCAGCCGGGGCAGATGCAGCATTAGCTCAGCTTCTGACCCCAGGTTAGCACAGGTTCCAGCCAAATGTGCGTCACAAAAAAGTTGGCTTAGACCATCGCCCCTTAACGGATTTGTCACGTTGCTCGGAACGCGTCAGCAGCTGCACACCGGCCATACGTAACCCCAAGTAACGTAAGAAAGCCCACACTAGCACTCGCAAATTGAAATTCACATAACGATCCCCCACAGCTATTTGAGCACTCTGTCTCCGCCTCTGTCTTTGTCGCCGAGCCCCTCCTTTTGTCGACTACACGAAAACAATATCAATTAATATATGTATGTTGAAATGCAAAGACGAAAACGGGGTACAGTCAAAATACGTTAAGGTGAATTTTAGGAATCGAAAATTATCCCTATTTTAGTCTTTTATTTTAAAAATATTAGTACAATTTTTGGGTAAAAATGAATAGATAGATTGGCTGATATTCAAAAATCCTTAAGATAACTTCCTAAACAAGATTATTTTTGGTCCCTGGTGAATTTACTTATAGTTTCCTAGATTTTCTTTAATATTATTAGTTAAGTTTAAGCTTACATTCAAACGTTATCACTAAGATTTACTTATTCAGAAGATTTAAGAAGTTGGATCGAAATATTTAAATCTGTGAAGCTTTATATTAAATGGTTTTTTTTATTAATTTGAATTATTTTTGATAAAATAAATAAATAGAAGGCACGAATAAATATATTTCAATTAAAAAATAAGTAGCTGCTTGGCCTAAAAAAGTCTAACTCTCTTTTAAAGACTTAAATTCAAATTTAAGCTCATAGAAATATAACAGAATATAATGAACATTAAACTCCATATTTTACCACAATGCGAGTTCGCCTTAGGCAAGTCTGCCTGTACGCTCTGTGGGTGGGGAGAAGAATAATGTGGCACACAGCGGAAGCCGAATGTCTGTCCAGCGGAGACAACAGCAGACGCCTCAAGTTTCTTAATGAATGGAAGACTTGTCCATCGAGGAGCTCGATAATGGGGGGAATTGGTTAAGCCTGAGTTCCTTTTAGTCGAACGCAACTAGTCAATTTGGCTAATCGAAGGCTTTGCGGACTGTAAACAGTACTTACGAAAGGTGTGCCAAATGGCAGAGAGCCGAGCATTTTACGACGCCAATAAACTATAATTCGTAGTTATGAATGGATGGATGGGTATGTGAATGAATTGCTCAAGTCTTTGAGCGACGAAAGAGCTCACATTTGACCCCCACCAGCGCTTTTAAACAACGTTCTCCCACCCCTTTCTGTATCAATCATTTATGCATTGGCCTTTTGCGTTTTTAATGGGAAATTTGTGGCCCGACCTACGTGTTTGAAAATCGGAGGAAAAGTGGGGATGTGGCGGTGGGGTCTACGTACGTGGCCAAGCCATGATTCTGACTAATAGAAAAGCGCCAGCGGAGTGGAAAAAGTCGAGGGAAAAGAGGTGAGCATCGTATCAGAAACAATAACAGTAAAACATTGCTACGTGAGTATTTGTCGTGTAAACAAAATCATGTTATCAAAATATAATAACGAAAAGCAATAACGAAAAACAATTGAGAAAAGTGCGAATGGCGAGGGATAGAGGCGAGTGTATATAGCTTTTCCCCACTGCCATCCAATAATTGTGGGGCTTAATTTAGTTAAGTTGTCGTGTCACAAAGAAAACTTCTCGCCACCGCATGCTGGTGAAAGTGTGAAAGTAAATTGAACGATGAACGAGCCGATATGTTTATTATTTTATTGGATTATAATTATACGAGAGCGGGTCACACAGAAATAAAAACAAAGGGCTTATCGGGGCGCCTAATTCAATTAATTTCAAGGCAAGAGGGTGCTTTATTAATGGGAAAGAATGAGTAGAGGGGTCATGGCGAAGACAAAACTAATGGTTCATACGTACGCTAGGTATTTAAAACTAAGACAATAAAACTAAGAAATATTATATACAAATAAGACATAAAATAAAACACACATAATTAAACTTTTTTAGATGACTTTCATAAATAAAACGGATAATTATCCAGTTAGTTTGATTTGAAAATCCGCGATTTTCGTACTTCATGTTGGGGCATTGAAAACCGCAATAACAAATTGTAATGGTTCATATGCTGGCCATAACTCTCTGCTCCACATGTGACTGTGGCTAATAAAAACCACCTACAAATGTCGCCGGATCGGCAGGCAAACAAACCTATAACAAGAAAGGAAAGCTAACTTCGGGCGGAGCCGAAGTTGATATACCCTTGCAGAATATTCTGTAAATAATATTCTCCAAAATTATTCATATGATGCATTCTTAATACTAATAAAAATCCCAACTTCCTAACTTTAAAAACACCAAAGTTATGGCAATTTCAATCGTTCAGTTATATGGCAGCTATAGGATATAGTCGGCCGATCCCTATAAAATTTGATAGGTCGGATTGATTGGCCAAATATAAAACCCATAGAAAATCCCAACTTCCTAACTCTAAAAACACCAAAGTTATGCTATTTCCTATCGTTATATGGGAGCTATAGGATATAGTCGGCCGATCCTTATGAAATTTGGTAGGTCGAATTGATTGGCCAAATAAAGAAGCCATAGAAAATCCCAACTTCCTAACTTTACAAACAGCAGAGTTATGGCATTTCCTATCGTTCAGTTATATGGCAGCTATAGGATATAGTCGGCCGATCCCGGCCGTTCCGACTTATATACTGCGTGCAAAGGAAAGAAGGGTGTGTGCAAAGTTTCAATTCGATAGCTTTAAAACTGAGAGACTAGTTCGCGTAGAAACAGACAGACGGACAGACAGACGGACAGACAGACGGACAGACGGACAGACGGACAGACGGACAGACGGACAGACGGACAGACGGACATGGCTATATCAACTCAGGAGGTGATCCTGATCAAGAATATATATACTTTATAGGGTCGGAGATGTCTCCTTCACTGCGTTGCACACTTTTGACCAAAATTATAATACCCTCTGCAAGGGTATAAAAATGACAGGCAACTGCAACAAACGAGCGCATCCATCTAAGTCCTCCCTACTCCCCCTAAAAAACATATGCATTCTGGCACCTACCATGCGCCTCCTGCCAAGAAGGACACAGCCTCAGATCCTGCCACAAATTCTGTGAAATGCGCAAAGAAGGAAAAAAAATAGCAGGAGCAGAAAGCTGGAGACCGAGAAACCACAAAGAGCATGAAATCGAGGCCAAATTGCCAGGATATGGACCTAAATATGTCGGCAGAACAACAGGTCCTTGCCACAAACAAATTTACTGCAAGTGAGTGTGTGAAATGGATACTAAATCAATCATATTAATGGCTTTATTGAGATTGTATTCGAAGTGGAATTAAAGCAAGTATTAAATCAAATGTTTTAAAGTGCTCTGAGCTGAAATTTGCAGACTGAAATATGTATTGTATGTAGTATTTATACCCTTGCAGAGGGTAATTTAATTTAAGTCGAAAGTTTGCAACGCAGTGAAAGGGACATTTCCGACTCAGTATTGGACTTCTAGAGTCTATAACTTTACCAAGTTTAATCCGATTACAACGTGGCATAAATCTTAAGAATTGTGCTTTGATTCTCCAAAAATCTGCATTTAAATTTGTCATTTTAACGTTGGTCAAAATTTTGACCAATTTTTATGTCAGTTTTTACTTGACTAGTGTTTTGATTCACTAAAATTCTGTACTCAAATTTGTCAACTTTGGATGAACGCATCCATTTTTGACCCATTTTCATGTTGGTTATTTCTAAGTTTCCGATGATTCGTAAATAGCTGACCCACAATTGGAATTCTCTAGTCCATGACTTCATCAAATATAAGGCGATTTCAAAGTGACACTTGAGTAAGAGGTGCAAGGGTATATAAACTTCGGCTTGCCGAAGTTTGCTTATTTTGTTTCTTGTTTTATAAGGAAACTATTTTTAAATAAGAAGCCCGTAAATCCAAATTATTTCATAAGCAAAAATTATATGTATTGTTGTAAAAATCAGTTTTAAAGACTGGTTTGGCACAAAATTTGTGTCTTATTTTTGCCCTCATACGCATTCTTTAGACTTCTACATTCTTCGGCTGACCTGCTCCATTTAAAGATACACACGTCCCAACTTTGGGGCCCAGCCCAGGCCATTTCCATGCATTTCCTGTTGCTGTCTCATAAAAGTCTTGGATACACACACGTCTTTTGAAACATGTGCGCGAGTCATACCCCATTTCCTCATCCCCAACCAATCCCACACTTAACCATCCCACTGCAGCCCCTTTTCAATTTATAGACTGCGAATTTTAATAAAAAGGATGTGCCAACTAGCGGCTCGAGTGATGGCCACGCCCACCATTGCAAACATTTAATAAAAAAAAAAACATACACCCACTCACACACTCCTTCAAAAGGCTGGACAAAGTGAAGAGATGGTTAAATTAATTGAAATCAACATTGATTAATGTGGGATAAGAAAAGCAACGAAGCCAAAGGAAAGAGCAGAGAGATAGGGTTGGATACTATATTATTGAAAGTTGCTTTGTTGGCTCCATCGTCGCCAATACAGGGTGAGAAAAGGGTAGCTCATAAGTTAATTACAATCATGTGTTATTTATTATTCTACTCTATGTAAACAAAAACTGGTCGGCCGAAAAAAAATAACAATCCATTTCCTTTTTAATTGTTTGACATAGTTTATTAGAAAAGGTTATATGAAAAATGTGAAAACAAAATAATTCCTGTTTTCGCTAATTTGTAAATTTTTGTTTCTGTCATGATCTAATTTAATTAATTTTTTTACGTGTAGACCATCAAATGAACCGACCGCAAAGCTGCAAACACGCAACGTTCAATTCGCCTGGCGAATAGCTCGTGGTCCGTCTTTCAACCTGCCACAAGTTGAGTTGGCGCTGGTGTTTGTGTTTGTGCTTGCACTTTAATTAGACCACAGGACGTAAATTGCAATATCCCCGCCCACTGCCCACCGCCCACCGCCCACGGTCCACGGACTACGGACCACGGCCCACTTGCAGCCCCATCTGGGGCACAGAGTTTATGGGAAAGTGATGAGATACTCGGCACTTGCCAGCCGCCAGGTTCTGGAGCGTTTACTTTGTCGCCGCGCCCGAGCAACAAGTCATCAAAGGCGCCCACCCCCAAGGCCCCAAACCTCAATCATTCCGGTCCCAATCACTCCACGGCCGCCCTCAATCACCCCAGACAATAGGTTCAATCCCCAGATGAGAAGGCGGCGGTGTAAATAGCAAAGATGGGAGAATGGAAATGGGTATGGGAATGGGAATGGAAATGGCAAAGAGCCTGGACGCCAAGGCGAAATGCACTCTTGATTAACTACGCTTTGTGTCCGAGAGCAATTTGCAATAAACAAATAAATCATTATTTATATCAACGCACTCTGGCGCTCTGTTCCGACTCTGAAAAACAAAGCATCCAAGTTTGCGTTCAATGACTTGGCATGACAGTTAAATAAACAGAAATCAATGTGTGGACATGCAACGCCTTGAGACCTGAGATCTGGAATAGCTGCGGCATATGGCCAGCCAATTATATGCAAATTGTACAACCAGGCTAGCTGAAAGGTTTCGTTGCATTCCGTCTTAACTTGTGACATTAAGACCATTTGCAGACGAAACATTAAGGCGGCGGCAACTCGATATGGCCAGTGATATATGGTCGTACCCTCCACCGCCCGTGGTTTCGAGTCATCTTTCTACTTTCAGGGGATAGTGCATAAATTCGTTTAATAATTCAATTGAGGATGCCATATTTTCAGTAACTTTATGCCCTTGGTCAGTGGCAGCAGCTTAAACAACAGTTGAAGAACATTAAAACGATGAAGCAACTTATGGAATGGAATGGAATGTTGTAACCGGAAGGTGGTTTTTATTACAACTATTTTATGAAATGTAAAAAATGATCAGAATGGCTATAAAATGGCTAAGGAATAAAATCTTTTTAAGTGCCTTCAACAAGCGTAAGTCATTTCAAAAATGATCATTCATTTCTTACATTTTCCCCTTTTCTTAATTTGATTCTTTTCAGATAATATTTAAATCTCTCCCGCTGCAATACGAAGTCCATTTAAAATTATTTTGCATTGAAAAAGACAAGATATTATCTTCAGCAATGCTACTGGTCGTTTGCCCCCCGTTGCATGGGTTATATAAATAATGCAAGAAACCTGCTGCGGACTGCTATTATTTTGACTGGCCTAGCTGGATTACCAATGTTTAGGCACAAGCCATCGCCAGCTTCTCGCTGCATGTGTACATAAATTTTGTGGCAGTGCTAAAACCCGTTTTGGACATATCACGTCTACCGTTTGATGAAATTAGCTAAAGAGTCGTTGAATCGCTGATGAGTGTGGCAAAATGAGGTGGCTAAGCGGAAAAATAAAACCCCCGAATACGAACGCCCAAATGAGTTGGTCAATATTTGTGCATTTTGAACCGCAGATGAGACAGAAATGAGAAAAAGCTTCGAGGGAATGTCGCTGACTCAGAGAAATGATTGGCGGCAAGCAGGTAAGCAGCCAAAGGCGTTGGATATCACACTGCCGAAATTAAAAAGTCATGACTCAAAATATAAATATTAATAGAATCATTGTTGTGCATTTAAAACCTGTACCTCGGTCTTTAACTAGGAAACAATTTAAATTTTAACAAGATGAGACGTTATATTTTGAACAATCTACAACATAAGATTTAAGAAAAAATGTGTATTGTATTTGTAATGTATTTTAGGAGGATTCCCTATTATTATTATTATCATATGTTATTTAGGTTGATTAATTTCTATAAGTAAATCGTGATTTGTATTGCCTATATTCGTATCTATGTAGGGGATAGTAATCTGGTAAAATATGCTTGTTTGAAATATTCTAATTTCTTGAAAGAATTCATTACTTTTCTCTCAGTGCACAAGTGACTGATAAACACACAGCAACACCTACGTGTCTTGTCGCTCCTTTCGTGCCTTCTTTGGCTTTGCAGTTGGAGCCGAGTTTTGAAGCTGTAACCGCGGCTGGATCTCAAGCTGGAGCTATAGCCTCTGATCGGGCAACATGCCGCATAATTGATGGCACATTCAGCGCTTAAAAGGAAACCTGCTCGCTGCACAAATGTCGCCCGAAAAAGGCGTTGTCATTGCCATTGTTGCTGCTTGCTGGATGTCAGTGGTTGGATGTTTCTCCGGAAAAGGCCAGGCCAAGCAGCTGCGGCATCATGTGCATCATTAAAATCAAGTCAAGGAATCAAGACTCTGCTGTTCTGCCGTTCTGCCGTTCTGTTCTGCCTTCTGCCAAAATGTCAAAGATTTTTCATTCCGCCGCTTCTCGGTTCCTGGGGCAAATTGTATTGAAGCATGCCCCTCGCTGGGACTTAACATCTCCCGTTAGCTCGCGTGCTCTTCGGCATTTCGATTCCCCCAAATAAAGCCAAGCCAAAACAAATAAATCGAAAATAAATTGTTTTTATATGCTCCCGATTGTTGATGTTTTTTTTCGTTTTTTTTTTGTGCAGCTACAATCAGAAGCGCGCGTCGTGGCACAAAAATGTGATAATTATACAAGCACAAATCCAAAAAAAAAGGGAAATAACAGACGGCAGCAATGAATCTGGGTCAAACCCAATTGCTTTATATTTTGTTTAAATTTTTTCTTTTGTGCAGCTTTTCGTGGCGCTCTTAGAACTCCACCAACGTTTTTCTTGTTTGGGCTATATATATTTATTTATGCACTTGCACCTTTGCCAGAGCCAGGCAACCTCTTGGATTTATTGCGCTTTTATTCTTCCTGCCATTATAGACCGTTGGTAACAAATCTGCATACGGGTTCTAGAGTGTGAATGCATGTGTTTCTGCTAATGGCTGGACGTCCGGATCGGTTTTTTAGCACTCCTCGCTTCCTTGTCCTCCCTGTACATATCTTTCAATCCTTCTTGGGTTCTGCTTAAGTGAAATGCAAAGCAGATAAAGCTGAAACTTTCCACATTCAACAACAATAACGATTGTGCAATTCCGATAATGCATTATTCGTTTTATCAGCACTCACTTGAGTGTTATGTACGAATGGTAAAAAACATAAATACATATCTATGATTAGGTGCCCTACTTTGGTAACCTTTTTATTTCAAGTTTGCTAAGCAAAACTTAATAAATATATCTCACAAAGTGTTTAAGATACATACAGAGATATAAATTAAAGCAAGTATTTGGGAAATACAGCTGATATAATATTATAAGTCTAAAAATATAAATTATTTAATTTGGAAAGATCATTTTCAATAATACTAAAGCTTTGATGCTTCTAATCGGTTATGTGATAATAATAGCATGAAAACCAAATTAGCTCAGAAGAAATTTCCGCTAGACAAACCATGGTGAATGGAAAACTAGCTCGAAATAAAATAAGAGCAGAAACAGCTCATTTAAATTTATGGAAATTTATTTTGTGTTTTCTTTTTATTCTCAAAAATAATATTTATATTTGTCTGCATTTTGTATGATACCTTAAAGTCATTAACCCCATATGTACATACAGTATTTAATTAAATTCTTAATATAATTCATTTCTTTTTCGTTCCTTTTACTTCATCAGTTTGATGTCATCATCTCATTAATATTACCTGCAATACATTTCACATACTTTTCCTGTCTCTTAACATGTGGGCTATTAGTTTCTTCATTCAGGAATTTACCTGCGCTTTTTCCTTTTCTTGGCCCTTTTGTGAGCATGAATCATAGAAATTGCTAACCAAAATTGGGGACAGCTCAGCGAGCATAAAATGTATATACATGTGTTGCTGAAAGTTTTCGGTTGAAGAGATTGGTCGTCCGTACGGATGTCCGTGGTGGAGTCCGCATCCGCATCCGCATCCGTATTCGCGTTGGCGTTCCATCGGCTAATGTGCATGCAGATTGAGTTTGAGCGGTGGCTGGCAGGCAGACTGTCAGAAATTGTGTATGCACAACAAATGTCTCATATTTTTGGGTACGCAGCCATAATGATGCATAAAATGCAGCGAGACAACGAAAAAATGAGCGGAAAGCGAAAGAAAATCAACATAATGCATCAATCATACGCTGCGTGGGACGACCAGACGATAACACTTCAATCTCCCCATTCTCTTTGTCTTTACCTCTTTCCCTGTCTGTTTATTCCCCATCCCACGATTGACATTAAAAATCAATCAATGGCACATAAAATTAATGAATAAGGCAACAACAATGGAAATCGAGCGGCTACTGTTGATGCTTCTGCTTGCAGTCTTATCGCCTAGCTGAGGGTTTCCTTTTTGATGCCACTTTTTGTGTGTTATCAGCTTTTAATTAAGTATATTATATAAACGTATAAACAATTGGAAATGCTTCCTATTTACTCGCCTTTGTAACTTTAGCTAAAACGAGCACGTTTTAGATGCCGTGTAATTGAAAGGTAGATGGAAATTTTTAGATGATTTGGCAGTCTTGATCTTTTTCAATTTATATTTGAGTAATCTAGCTATCTATATGTTGCGATTTTCAGAGATCTACATTTATATAATATAGAAAGAAAATAGGTAAATATTAAAATATTTTTTTCTCTACTTATAATCGTTTAAGCTATAGCAATTATACCTCTACTGAATATTAGGAAAGAAAAGTATTTAAATTTGTTGAATAATTCTAAAAATAACTGACATAAAAAGAGATTTAACAATCTTCAATATAACCAAAGATAGGACCTGAAGTATATACTTTTAATAACATTAATATTTCAGTAGCATATTCAATCCCCTAAAAAAGGATATCATGAAATCGATAAAATCTCATATCAGCCCTTTTTTTCCTATTTCTATATTTTTTGGTGCATAAACTTTTCGTTGATATTAGCGGAGTTTTTGTATTCTGCGCTTTTGCCAATGCAAATTGGGCATTATTTGTTCTTGTGCTCGGCTCGAAAATTTTTCCGCTCCTTGCATTTCAATGCGTGCAGTTTCAGTACACATACAAACACGTATCGGATGTAGTTTATTTTACCTTATTTTCTGGGCAGCCAGCAAGCAAAGCCAAAAAGGCAGCTGGTTTTTTCTATAGGTCCCTACGTGACACAATTAAAAAAATAAATAGAAAGCCAGCTCGCAGCGACTGCATCTCCACCCACAGCATTATGTATTGAAAGGGAAATTTAATAAAAAGCTCTTTTAGTCAGGTAAATGCATGTGCATGTTGCATGACTGGCCAACAGGGGGCGGTACTGAACACAGTCCTTTTACTTCACACAGGATTAAATATGTTGTCGGTAAAGTCAGCGAAAAACGAGCATTTTGCGTGGAAAAATACTCTAATTAAAAATAGGAGTATCGCATAAATATTTGAATAAAAAACATTTTTTTCTCCAGGAGCAAAAGCCATTTGGCATGGATTAATATTTAAAAACTAGAACGCAGTGTAAGTTAATTATGATTTGTTCGAATACTTTGTTGTTATTAATAATCTTTATTTTTCTTAGTTTCATCCTACAAATATTGATAGTATTGTGGTAGTTTAAATTGTATTTTTAAGCTGCAATAACACGTACAACTGATAATTATTTGGTTTTTAAATTTATAAACTTGTTGCGATTGAACGTGAATCATGAACTTTAAATTAAATATATAATTCATCGCTAACCCTTTATTGTTTATATATTCCCATGACAAGCCAAAAATCGTATAAAGCTGTTAGTCATTGACTTAATGTGGGATCAGGGATTTCCTACTCTCGAATCATTTCAGTTAGCTGTCCAAGTAGCCAGGTAGGCAGGTCTCATTAACGCATTTTACAGGTGTCAGGCGGCATTTTTCAGTGGGTCGCACTCATTCACTGACAAATTACCTTACAAAAATGTTAATTTATTCGAAAGAGACTGGCATCGGTGTCGTGTCAACGATGCGACCGAAAATATCTGTTATTGTAATTGATAATAACGTTAATGTGCTGCTCGATTTATTAAAATCCCCCCTGTACTTTTCCCTGCCTTTTAAAACAACACTGAATCAGCAGCTTTGACTTGACTTAATGTGCCTGGAGATCGTCGCCAGTTAATTAATAGCGGCAAATTTAATCTGACCAAGTTGGATCTGACTTGATTCACCCCCTCACTGTTCCTGTTTTTGATTATCTCTTTGGAGTTGGCATTTAAAAATTATACGATCAGATCTGGCTGCTACTATATGACTGTAACCGCTTGGTGCATTCAACTGGCGCTCCAAGAATTGTCATAAGCCTATTAAGAGGCGGATTGTTTTTGTCAGAAACTTGCCCTGCCCTGCCTTGAGTGTGCCATAAAAGTAATTCCACCGATCGGGGAGGGTTGCCTTTCGAACTGGGGACTGGCCCTCCTACCAGGAAGCCATAAAACAATCAACGAAAATGCTCAGAATGACTTCCATCAGTTGCAACTGCGTTAATTGCATTCCGAAAAATGAGGAATTTGATGAATATTAAGGAATTCGGTGGGCCCGACAATGGATCAATTAAAAATGAGTAATAAAGCGTAAAACTGTAATGTGCTTTAAACGTCAACATAAAGAAACCAAGGGTTGGGATTCATATGAAGAAGTGTTCACCATTTATTGCTAAAAGATTTTTCATGTCCGGGGTAAAACATACTATATTGACATTTTGTAAGCTCAACTTGGCTGGTTTATCAAACCAAAAATGAGTTATACATTTAATAAAAAATATTGAGCACTCGTAAATGTTTCATTCTGCATTTTTAAGAAACTGATAATACACGAGATGTCCTAAGAAATTAGAATTAATGGTGTTGAAAAAGATTCTTTTGAATGCTTGGGAAGTGATATGAACACAATAGATTGTATATTATCGCAGCTGCTTTATTTGGAAACAAACTATGAAAGTGTTTGGAATTTTCCATAAAACTGAAAAGCATTTCTTCGAATTCGAAATGAATCATGCACATGTTTCGATCACTTTCAGTTCCCATAAAGAACAGGAAACACCTGTTCATGTCGCTGACCAAAATTTCCCTATGCTTTCTCTGCTGAATTCATTAGAAAACTACCCTCGAGTGGCAATACGAACGAAAGGAAGAAGACCTCGGCCGCAAATAGCAATTACAAATACAAACACGAAAGTTGAAAGTCCCCAAAGTCTGCGGATGACAACGCTTCCTTCTGCTGTTTCCTATAGTTTTGCCAATTAGAATTTTGCGAAGACTTGAAAGCAAATTGCAACAGTTTGTTAGGTCTGTCGGTCTCTGTCTTCCTTTTTGTCCCTGTCTCAGTGTCAGTGGCAGCGGGAGTTTATATATATATCTCTGCAGGCCCTTCTCTTCGCCTTTAGACAGATATATCCACATTTATATGTATATGCGCTTGTGCGTCGCGACATGCAAATGTGTGTGGTTGTGCGCGTGCAGATAAGTTAACTTCACTTCACTTTCTATGTGTGTATGTACATTTTCCGGACTACTTCCGCTGGGGCATGCAACCGCAGTGCAGTGCCGTGACCCTGCCACCCGCTAACCCATACTTCTTTATTCTTGCTATCAGAAGCCCTCCCCTTGCACCACACAATGAAGAAAACCACTACACGTCAGAAAAACAGAGTCATCAACTTAAAATTAAATTTATCAGTAATTAAATTCCTGTGTCAACTTAAAGCTATAACTATACAACAGTATTTTCAGCCTTAACATAATAATAATTATTTATTTTATTTATTATTGATGACGAATCAATATCATTTTGATCAGAGTAGTTACAAAAAAATTTAATCGTTTTTTTTTTATTTTTAGTTAAACTAATATTTTTAAAATAATGTTTAACTGAAACAAGTATTTTGCAGTATCAAATTTATTAGTAAGTAACAGTTTGTCCACTCGAGTATTTAAAACTATTCGACAATCCAGATAATTTACAACAATATAACTTTAGACTTTATGTTGGGACAATTTAGACATAATTATCATAATGGATTAAATAATATATGTATTAAGAAATATTTTTGTTTATTAATCTTAAATGAAGATTATTTTTACAACAGAAGATACTAAAAATAATATTGAGTTATAAAAACAGGCGTTTTTTATAAATTATCGATTTCCAGAAGACCTTCCATGTTATATTATGACATATTCCAATATTATCCTGTTGTTTTTCTCCGTGAACCGCATCTTACGCTTCGTCTTGGCTCCATTTTCATCATTTATTTGATTACACGCCACTCATAAGCGCGATTGCGTTAGTGTATGCGAACAATCCGGAGAGTGTTTGTGTGTGTGTTTGGGGGGTGTGCAAGTGCGTTTATTGAACCGACTTCATGGCATCGCCTAGCTGGCGACACTCAGCCGAACTCAACCCAGGCAAAACTCAACTCAACTCGTCGACATCCCAACTCGGTGTGCCTCGGACTCAGTTCTTTTCTTTTCGGTTCCGCTCATATCGCGCTATATATGGTGTTCCATATATGCATATCCACATACCTAAATCTATAGAGCATATGGTTGACGCGTTCGTCCAGAAGGCAGCCGAAGAGCGGCGAAATCCATCGCTTTCGATGTCCTTACTAAACAAACAATAAGCGGGCTAAGCGACGTCCTCGACCTAAACACTGTTTTAGGGCCACAATAAATTTAGCGTTATTTATTGGTTGCAATACTTTTTTATAATCCTTAGTAATCTTGGGAACTTAACATATGAACTGAAAATAGCCAATAGTTTTATAAATAATATGATAGGATCCATTAGTTTTACATATTTATACTGTTGTTACTTCATATTTATAGTTATTTTACAATTCTATTTATGTATATTAATATAAAATATCATAAAGTTTTTAAAAATTATTGGGGTATTATTGCTATGAAACGGGCCTTGATTGCGCCGAACTTTACTCAATCTTTCATAATTTTTCCTAACGTTCACGTCTTTCAATTATGGTTTTCGCACTTTAATAAACGCCAAGACTCGGTCCAACCACATGAGCCTGAATGGCTGGCTGAATGGCCGACTGGCGGAGAACATAAATAGTTCATCCTAGCCGCCTCGCATGTCTGGCGCTGAGTCAGCGGCACGGGTTCAATGTCCTTCGGCGCCTTCAAGAATGCCACAGCGACTCCTTGGTACACAAAAAACGAAAACAAAAGGCAAGCATAATGGGTAAATTGCTCATATTTTGTTATTCTGATTAAAAAGGCGCCCGCGCTCATTAACTGCAGCAATCCGCAAGCAAATGTCCTAGTGGCGAGGGCTCTACATGGGCGCAGACGAAGAAGGGAGGGAGCCAGACCCACAAATGCATTAAGAGCCATGGGATCCATGGCCCCAAACAATAATCGTGCATTGTGCACTGCGAACTGCAGTGGCCAAACCCGTGACTACTGGTGGCCCTCATCTCGTGGCGTCTGAATGCACACATGTACAGTGCGTTTCGAAAGGTTAACATGCACTTATTTTTCTTAAAGTACAAGATTTGATCAACCTTTTTAAACATACGTCATAAGATTACTTATACGATTTAAGTAATATCCTTTAATATTTAACAACTATATATATTTTTTTAGCAACAAACAACATTATGTAAAATTTAAAATCTTATTGAACAAGATGCCAATTTAGACTTAACAATGTACTTAGACTAAATGTAAGCATTATATATACTATCCCCTAACAAAGTAATGTATCTGTTCTTGAATATCTGAGAAGCTTCAAACCACGACTCTTCACCGATGGCTCGTACTGTTTATGCATATGTAGACCATTTTGGGATTTTGGGTCATAGGCATGTGCAGCCACAGCATAAACAGGCAGCCTCTGCACCTAGGAGTAAAGAGGGGGTGTTAGGGGCCGTCGGATGCGCCTTATCTTGATGCAACTGCTCCCGTATATACGGATTCGGATTGAGTATTTGAAGCTGCTGCTGCCATTGCTACGAGAACGCTCGTTTTCTATGTTGATTTCATTTTCAGATGTTCGCGACTGACCATCTTGCTCTTTTTTTACCTTTTCGTTTGGATTTTTTTCTTCCTATTTACATATAAGGTTTTATTATTCATGTCACAGCAGCAGTAATTGCTATTACAATTTTTATTGAAAACATTTGCGGACTTTATTCAACCACTCAACTGGCTCTAGGGGTTAAAAGTTAAAAATTTATGGATTTTTATTGAAATGGGCAAATGTGTCAAACTTTGTTTAAGAGTTTATCATCAATTATGCATTGATTGATTATAGAGTTATTATTAAAATAAAGGGTCTCTTTAGTCATGTTTGTATCCTAGCATGTCTTTAAAATATAAATTAAAATATATACATATATTTCTTTAAAAAAATAAAAAAAATAGGAACCACTATTAACTATATTTTTCAATCTTTTAAATTATTTTTATTTTCCTAAGTGGTATGAAACTCACCATGAGATCCTCGGAGACAATGTTTTTAGTATTTTTGGGCGGGATCGCCTGGATGCAATAAGCTAGCGTAACGAGCGAGAACAGGACGGGGACGACACGTGTGGAACACATTTTTTAGCTTTTACCGTTCTCTTTCTTTCCCGAGAAGAAGAGAAGAAGCTTGGCACTTTTCCTTGATCACTAGGTATTCGTGGATAACTATTTATCTTTATTTTCTTTTAGAGACTTAATTAATTGATGTGCTGGACTAACAATTCCTAATGGTGCTAAGGAATTGGACTTTTCACTTTTATTTTATTTTCGTTGCTGTCTTTTGGCCGCGGGGGTTGTCACACACACACATGCGCATTGGCGGCACACACAAATAACCGGCAGCATATAAATTGGTGCTGCAACAAAAACAACAAATGGAGTAGGTGGTGGGGTATCGTTGTTCTGTTTTGCGATTCTTGTTTTGTTTGTTGCTTTTGTTGTGGCCACCACTTCTTTCGGTGGCTCTCTCCTTTTCGCCCTTTTTCCGCTCTTTTACATATGACGCATACAAATGGTGGGAAACAGGAGCAGGGGGCCTTGAATTGGGTTGGGCTGGATTGAATTTAAATTGTAAATTCTATACCAAATGCATAATATTAGCCACTGGGCCACAGAATCACAATTAACTAACACGCAATGCCTGCACAAAGGAATCACTTTTCTTGTTCTTCGTTTTTTTAGTATATTCCCGATACAGGGGCTCCCGATTCCCGTTGCCCGTTTACCGTTACGCGGCTTTGTTTGCCCCACAAAGAAAAGACAAGAAGTGGGCGGCACTCTCTTTATTTGTCTGTTTTATGTAAGCATAAATCTCGATGGCTTTTTGTGTTTTAAAATTATTTATTTCTTTTTTGTTCGAACTTAAAATTCTCGTTACACCGCCAAGTGGGGAATAGCGGTTATACCGCTTCGCGCAACTGACAGGCAATGACTGCTGTCTTGCTGCGACGTGTAGCGACTTGCCATGGTATCACAAAGAGCGCAAAAAATAGTCTCGCGCGTTTCTCTTTACCCGCGAGAAAAGAGCAGAGGAGAGAGCGATCATGGCTTGGGGAAACGTTAATACTTAAGGATTACCCCCCACCCCCACCAATGCTGGTACCTCGCGTTCAGCTCTCTTAAACATGCACATAATTAAGAGTGTAGTTTAAGAGCGCATCTAAATCTGATCGTTTAGGATGTCGCATAATATTACTACCTAACACGATTCTATTGGCGCCGGTTGCACAATAAATACAAAGAAGATGGCGAATAATATTGATTGATAGTCCATTTCTGAGAAAATGCCAATAAAAATAGGACATTTTTAAAATGGTTCAGTTGACTTAAGATTTAATATATAAAGATCTTTTTATTTGAATTTTTATCAATGAACAAGATATTTTTCAATATTTGCTCAAACTCACAAACTGCTTGTAAAATAAAGTAACAATGATGTGGTGATTCTTCTATTTGGCAGAACCGGTTTTATTTTTGAATGAATGGGTAATCAATTTACGCACGTAAATTGGCCGTTGACCGATTACTCACCGTAGTACTCAACTTTATCAAATCACAATCAATTGGAAACCCCAAAATGTCAGTGATAAATACTCAATAAAAACATCCTCGATATATGTATGTACATAGGTAGAGTTGAAACGTATGCATGTCTGCTTATGTTTTCTATAATCATGATGATCGATGATCAATGTCGATTAAATTCAATTTGTTTTCACTTTATCATATCCAATCTACAAAAGATACAAGTTGATCTTGTATATTGATGACAAATTTACGTCTTGCATGTGCGTAGATCAAGAATAAACCTATAGCCTAAGTTTATTGCCAACCTTAGTACGGTAAAAACCAATAAGATGGATCTATAACAAATACTCTGATATTATTTAATTATGCATTTAATGTGTATTATACCAATAAAGTTGGTTAATGGCAAACCTCTCTTAGATTTGGAATGAATAGTTATGTTCTCTTTTTGGCGAACACCACTGTACCTACAGATATCCGAAACAACTTGCCGGCAATTTCTGAACCTAGACTGAGGTCTTGGGTTCAAGTGCTAATTGAACACGATATAGAATGCAAAACCGATTTCTGCTCTGCAGTTGACCCAAATAAAGTACAAATGACAAACGTAACGGTGACACATGGTCAAGCCCTTTAAATGTGCGTAATATTTTGGAAAAATTGTTACGCCATCAACACATTGGTGTTATCAGTGTTAAGCATAAGCTTATTACTCAATGGAAGTTACGTGAATTTCGGCGGAAGTTGAACACTTATCATACTTCGAAATATAACTGTCCACGGGTTGCAATGGTCAGGATCAAGAAATTATCTATCGACGCTTCCTGCGGATGGAAAAAACACAGATAATACAGCATAAGAAAGGTTAGTAACATTTTCGATGTCAGTGACTCAGTGAGAAGACACTATCTTGTTTATTTGCTTTCTCTGTAAGGCTGATAACTGTATCGCAGCGTTAGCTTTAGCCTTTTATCCAGCTTTGACTGGTTGGGAGTATCCGAGAGTTCAGAATGCTAAGAGCAAGTTCGTGACATATTACTTATGGGGATATGTCGTACGGGAACCGATACGGCTGCGTCTGCCTGACGCCTCCGTTTGCATAGTATTGCATTATTTGTGTGGGTGGTGGCATGTACGTCTGACCAATATGAGGAAACTTATTTATTTATGTGCGTGCCTTCAAATGTATGGCGTCCATGAGCCTACACTCGAAAATGTGTTTTCTTTCGGAAAATGTAAAATATTTGATCATACATTGCATACGCTACAATGCAAACATTGCATTGGTGTAAATAAGAATAATAAATGTCCTAATCCCTCATGTCCATTCATTCTATATTCTTAATTAATGTTTACAAAATCGGGATCACCAAATTCGATCTTCAGATGTAACTTCAGTAATTATATCTGCCTATATCATTTTGAAAACGTGCTCATTGGGATATAAAGAAATTAACCAAAATTTGACCCAAAATGAAATACAATACTTAAAAAATACTAAAAACTAAATTTTAAAATGTTAAAAAGAAAGTCAAAACGAAATTAAAATCAAATCAAATCTGCAAAAATCTGTAATAATTGGATTGACGAATATAATTTTCTCAGTGTCCGTATTGGAGTGTGCCTAGGAGATCTTACTTCCCATTGAGCAATGACTCAATTTGAGGTGTATGTTCGACTGGTCTTAAATGGAAGTGTGCCTCTGGTCGGACATGCGATTTACATACTACCATTTCCCAAACGTGCGAAATCGAACACGTTCCTCCACAGGCAGGAAATCAAAGCAATTACTAATTGTGTTTTACACAGCCCCAAACTTTCTTGCATGACGCACGGTCAAATGCGACTTATATATGGCCAAATGGGCAGGAAATGCCAGCCCAATTGACCTTTCTCCGCCCACAAGCAGATGTATCTGTATCCGAGACTAATTAATTATAATATGCATCCAGTGCACTTGGTTCTCCGCTTTCCGTGGACTCGTGCGTTGCTCTCGTCTCGCCTTGATGTGTCCATCTGAGAAAACGCCACCCAGCGATTTCCATTTAGCAGGTCCATTAATCGCATTCGGCGGAGTTTGTATCATGCTCATTATCGCTCAGAAAGTGTCACACGGCCAGCTGGCGATTTATTGAATTCACTCAGTCAATGGCAAGGGAAACCAAACAATTAATATATGTAGGAACAAGTACACATTAAAATTCCATATACCATTTGCATGAGAAATGAAGAGCCGTCAGTCGAAAAATAAAGTTCCCGCATTCTTTTTGTATATTATCCAACAGGTTGTGGAACATAAAAGATTTTAAATTTTTGCGCTGAACGAAGTTTTTACACCCTTTTGGCTTATACATCAGCCAATTAAACTGTGTGCCATTAACTCGATCAGCAGCCGAGATAAGCCCGAACTTCGAATTTGAATTTACGAGTATAGTTCTTGCATTCCTGTTCACACCCAAAAGCGGCTACATGGGTGAGCGATTACAAAAAGAAAAAATACTCCAAATGGCCCTCTTTTTCCATGAGTCAACAGCCTTTTGTGGCTTTTGACTGTTGATGATCAGTCTAAAAGCTGACGCACACTATAGGTACTCATAACGTAAAATGATGAGATTTAATTTTATGGACTCATCCCACGAATCACGCAGAAAGCGACAGCCACAACAAAGAAAGCATTTCTATAAACATATCCCTAGATGAATACGATCAAAGATTCAAACAAATCTACAAATTTCTAAATGACTAAATTTTAATCTCTCAGAACCCCAGCTCAAGCTCGAATTGGGAAACAGAATTAGCGGTACCAAGTGCAAACAATTTTTTAAGAGAAAGTGATAATAGAAACCAAAGGAAAAACAATTAGGTGCCCAAACAACAAATGGCAAAATAATGAAAAAAAAATTATAATATAGCTGTTGTTATAAGGTTATAAAAAGAATCGACGAATAATTTTCACCAATCCATATTTTGTTTCTCCCACATTAAGGTCCTGTTAAAACTTATAATTTTTATCCTTTTTCGTATCTGCGCAATATGGTTTATACTGCATTACACAGCATTGGAATTCCAATATTCAAACCACGCAAAATATGCAGATTATTCTTAATATGTGTGCGCGGATTTATCATTGTGCCATTTAAAGAAAAGCAATTAGTAATTCCGGAATTTTTACAATAATGAAAAGTAATGGTACATTTGATGGTTTTGTTTTATAGAAAATTGTCCACAAGTAAAGCTTTTAGAACCTGACGGGTCCAAACTTTGATTAACCTGCCTAAAGCATTCTTCTTTGACGAATACAAAGCCGAGTTTTGGGGCCCACATGGATTTTACCGTTCTACCAGTTTTGGCCACATCCACTTACCCCGTTCACGCACTCCGCCTGTTTGTTTCATTAACTGCATAATTCAAGCAAGTTTCCCGAAAAGCCGCAGAAGGCCAAGAGTGAGAAGCGAAACTGCACAACTTTGGCCATACTTCAGTTGCATTGCGTGTAATATTTAATTATAAGATGCCGCCCCGCCCGCCACTTTCCGGGAACAGTGCAACTTTACGGCAGTTGCCAATTGCACTTTGGTGGCAGCCGCCTCCGTGGGGGTGGCATAAACGTCTTGAGAGGGCATAAAATATTTAATTGTGTCACGTAACTTTTGCCAACTGACTGGCGTACGGATAGATGGCATCCCTTATATACATCACTTTCAGTTGAGCAGTATGCATTACAATTTTAATTTCTGAATTGGCGGGGGAAATGAGATTACCAGACGTCAAGTGCTGAACAAAATTATCCAAGTCATCTCGCGGGACGATTACCATATGAAATATACAGCTTTATTCATTTGCTTTGCTCCTTTTTAATACAATGACGTAATTAGTTTATACTTTCATATAAAAAAAATATATGAGTGAAGTGTGAAATTTTCCGCCTGGCTCATTCAGTATCCAATTTCCAATTACTCAATGCGATTAAAATCCGCTTTCGGTTTTCCGTAATTTGTTACTTTTACAACTATGCTGAGCAGAGAGTTTCTTCAGATGCAGTTAAGTTTTTGCTTTAAGTCGAGTCTTTGTATTTCGTATGATGCGAATTCATTTGCCATTCCTTAGAGGATACACACACATAATATATAATTTCTAGATCTGGGCTGTTCTTTGTAATGGTGTTGTGTAAATTAAAATGCAAACAGCTAGACAATAACTTCTGCTTTAGAGTTGCGCGACTCCAAAACGCGGCGCCAAGGCGAAACGGGATCGTAAAATAATTTAAAGGTTAAATTAGGAATATATATGGGCTTAGGGAAGCGTGTAGCGGACGTAGGGTACCTCCACATCCTCGCCGTCGACGTCGTTGCAGCAGATTTCAAAGACCAGGGAACGCTCGTGCGATTCGAGGCGGCGCTTGGACACGCGACGCACTACCTCCGACATGGGCAGCGGCAGCCGCTCGGAGCACTTGGCCTTGGGCATGAAGAACGAATACAGCATGGAGACGCCTTGCGACAGCATCGTGATCTTTAGCTTCTCGTGCTCCTCGAAGTAGTTGAGGAACTCCTGCAGCGACAGCTCTCCGGTCACCTCAAAGCGGTCCCACAGCGTCCACTCCTTTCCGTAGTATGTGTTCTTGGCAGCGGCCAACGGCTCGGAGAAAGCCATGAAGGGCAGCGCTAGATTGGCAAAGCCGTTCTTGAACTTTTCGAGATCCCGGTGGCCGACAATTAGCTTGATCACCTCCAGTGTAGCCAGGCCAGAGAGTACCGATGTGGTGGTGGCAATGGCAGGTATGATCTTACCGGCAATCAGCTTAGATTTGTGCCGATCGGCTGGTGGGATCTTGTAGTTGGCGGCGCGCAGGTTTGAGCAGGCCACAATGAAGTCCATGTGCAAGTTACTGTCGTCATCCTTCTCAAACTCCAGCGGCGTGATCTTGGAGCTCTTGTCGGCGTTCTTCACCAGCTCCGTCATGATTTTGTCCACGCGGTCCTGGTCCAGCTCGCCATCATCAAAGTTGTTGGCCGAGGCGGCGGCAGCTGCCTCATTAGTCTCGATCTTCACGCCCGAACGGGGCTTGAACTCTGGCACCTGCGAACAAAATATTTTGAGAAACGTTTCTTAACAGTATTCACTTTGAATAACTAACCTTAACCTGCTGCACCAGTTCGGCAATCGTCTCGCGATTGCGAACCTGCTCAATTCCATAGACCTCCGCTCTCAGATTAGCCCCGGCGTAGATAAAGTCCAGGTGCATGGGATCGTTCACATCAAAGACCAGAGGATCTGGGCACCGCTTGGGTCCGGACCAAAACGGCTGACCACTGGATGTAGTCTGATCGGGTGGGAAGTTGAAGAGCAGCTGCTTTATCTGGTTAACATACTGATCCTCCCAGTAAAGACGGGCCCACTCCACGCAGTGTGCAAAACTCTTGGGCTTGTCATCAATCAGGGCTTTCTATATAATTAAGAAAAAGGATTTAGTACGAGATCTTTTTTAAATTAAAGTTATACAATTATGTTAATAAAATTTTACCATAAATAAATACTTAGAGAAACAATTTTAGCATTAGAAAATCAACTATAATGTTGATATGGCTGAAGTACCGGTAAACCGTAATTTTAGAGATGCATAGGCTTATGGGAGTTAGTAGTTATTTTACCTGTATAGGCATTCTATAATATATGTATTATATTAGTTTATTTAAGTGGGTCTTACATTGTTTTTTTTTGATTGGAAGGTTACACATAATAGAGTGCGTTATTTAACCGTATTTATATTTGCTGTTGTTGTTGAAACCTGCCAATAGCATTGTTGTTTTTTGCAGATGTTCTTTTGCTTACATTTAGTGATTGCTTTTGGTTTTTGACTTTTGGCACCATTTGCTTTTACACCTAACAAATCTATCTATCTATAGTCAATAAACTTTTAGGATTCTTTTAAAGATCTGGAAGTGTGTTTCGCACCGATTGAAACGTTGATAAGAGATCTAAAGCTTTTGGTTTTAAGTTTGGATGTATAACAGTTTCGCGGAAGAGCACGACCGGTCACTTAGGCTGTCGAAAGTGAACTGAATATGATAAAATGAACATATGGTAGGAGTTGTGTTTTGTCTCAGTCTCTCACGGTCGACTCTTGTTAAATAAAAGGCTAAGCATGGAAAAATCTGATAGCATAAATATCACTTGTTCTGCGACCACTGAACCAAGAAGACCTAATCGAGTCCCTAAACATGGTGAACCATTATTATTAAAACTAAAAAAAAATTATGGCTCGCCAAGAAACGTGTAAATTTTAAATCCCAAAAGTATTTGAGCTCAAGAAGGCAAGTTAAATTTGTTTAAATATTGAATGTTTTAGAAAGTGATATATACCTCATGCAGAATATGCCTCACTCTTACCTTGATTGAATCCAGAATCTCTAAAGGTTGAATACCGGGAAGCTTGGCAATCCGCTCTGTAAACTGCGGATCGGCAATGTACTGAGCAGCGTTCTCTGCGGACTGTTTGAAGACGCCCTCAAAGGCATCGCGCGCCCACTGCAGAGTATGCTCGATGGCATTTGGGAAGTTCTTCAGCGTGCAGATGGGAATACTCTTCTCTGGCGGATCCTGCGACGAGCTGTATGACTCGGTGGCGAAGGGCACAATCACCTGGACGTTGCCCAAGGTTCCAAGCGTTCCGGTCTCGACCAGCGGGATACGGTTGAAGATGCACTTGCGATCCATGTAGATTCGGGCATCCACGTTGTCCAGAGCGTTGGCCACGCCGTCGAGTTTGCCTAAGAAGTCCTCGGAGAAGACTTTCTCCGTCTCGGCGCCCACACGCAGTTCGTAGGCGGTGACGTTCACATCCGGATTCATGCGCTTAATGGCGGCGGCCGCAGTCATGGACTTCGGCTTCTGCACGTCATGCGGCCGGAACAGGAACTGACGGTTCAGATTCGACTTCTCAATGAGATCCATGTCGGTGACGAAAATCTGGCCCTTGCCAGCTCCCAGTCCCAGCATTCCAAAGTTCTTCAGCAGTTCACAACCAATGGCTCCGGCTCCGACAATAAACCACTTGGCGTCGGCTAGCTTCTCCTGGAACTTCTTGCCGAAGATGGCAATCTGGGAATCGTAACGCGAGCCCGAGGGTTGTGCGTCCTCCTCCGTTACGCCCTCCACGGGTAGACACTCCAGGGCATCGAAGTACAACCACTGATAGATCGGAGTGAACTTGCCGCTGCAAGCCTTGAGCACCTCCTGGGCCACAATACCGCCAACGGCCGCGTCCAGCGGGCACGTGTTGCCCGAGCAGATCTTGGCGAATTGCAGCACCAGCTTCTCGTCCACTTCCGAGCTGCTGCTGGCCCGGCATACCTCGAGGAAGCTGTTAGCGTCCTCCTCATTCCATGGCCGCGGCAAGGCTCCGTTGTGGGCCTTGCGGTAGCAGGATAGGGCATTGAAGGCCAGGTGGAGAGTGGCCGGGGATTCGAGCTTGGCGAAATCAGAGATCAGGAACTCAGGCTCCTCAGTGGCCTGTGCCAGAGGCTTGAAGCTGATGGTCTTGGGCATCTTAACTTGGGTAGCAACACCACCGCTCTTGTACTCGCCGAACTTGCTGGTGTCACCGATGCTGAAGGTATAGGGTCCCAGCACAGTGATTTTGATGGGCTGGCAGCCGTTCAGCTCCTGCATGCCCTGAACCTCCGAGAACGTGACGTGGTCGCCGTCGTTAAATCCGTGTCGAGTCTCGTCCAGGCACGTAACCACTCCCTGAGCGTCGTGCGTGATGCTGGCAATCATGGTGGACACCGGCTGGGTGCCATCCTGGTCGTATATGGTAAAGTTCTCGCCAAAGTCACAGAACACCTTGGCAAACAGTCCCCGCGTCTCGGCGATTATCAGGGCAATCCCATTTTCGTGGGCAAATTTTCCAATTCGGTGCTGTTCCTCCGCATCCGAGTTGGTAAGCACCACCACGCGGAACTGGCGCAGGAACTCCTCGGTAAGAGGTCCGGTGTGGGTTAAGGTGCGCACATAACTGTTTAACTCTGCCAACTGGGCGCAGGAGGCCTCCGCCCGGTTCTTGCCAATGTCGGCCTCCGTGAGATAGAACTGCGATGATAAGTCATGGAGCTGCAAAACAAAAACCATAAATTAATATATTGCACAAGTGATGAAATTAGTAAGACGGTAAAAAGAGGGGCTATGACTAACAAAAGAATATTTGTTGCGTTTCCAAGTACACGGAAAAAAAAATAGGCAGCTTGGGAGCTAATTAGAACATGTTCTCAAATATTTACATTTATCACATCATTTTGATATAATTATTTCGAGTTAAGAATTTTTTTAAATGTTTCAACTACTTCTAATTTGGTCGTTTCATCAATTTTTTTCTCAGTGCATAAAACAATAGCGAATGTGTCGAGCAAAAGGGAATGCAAAAACAATTGCAGCCCGCTGTGCGCATACGGTCGTCCCGCTCGCACATTTTTTGCATGGCGCAGACATTTTGAGGCAAATAGAAAAAGAAGGAAAACCGAATTACACACACAACACTTTTTTGCAAGCAAATAACCTAACCTAATTTCGCGCCACGGCTAGAAACTAAGTAAATGAATCATTAAGACCAGGGATGGGTAGACCGCCTTCCCGGCCGTTTCCCGCGTCTGCCTGGAAAATTATCGATTTTTTCTTCGCCCCCACACACATACCCCACAAGTTGCTGTGTCATGCAGGGTGATCGATTTCACACCGCCCAGAATCACATTCTTGGCGATTTCCAGGCCCAGTCCTCCGAGTCCCGACAAAAGGATGTCCGAATTGGCCATCCGGCGCATGGCGTCATGTCCCAGGACGTACAATTGGCGCGAGTACAGCGATTCATCGATATCTCCGCCGGCGGCGGCACTGTTTCCAGCCATGCTGCTGCTGCTTCCTTCCAGGTGCCGACTGCTGTTGGTGTTGTTCGAGCTATTGTTGTTGCTGGAGCTCACGCTGTTGTTGTTGTTGCTGTTGGTGGTGGATCCGCTGGAGGAGGCTTCTTCTTGCGGCTCAGTGGTGGTGTCCAGGTAATTGCGCTTCTCCGGGCGCTTGCTTGCTTCCTTTTCCACGGCTGACGAAGTACTAACGTCGTCGCCGCTTCCCTGCTTCTGTTTCTCCCTCTGCTTTTCGGCTCGCTTCGCCGTCGCACTTACGACGCATGTGTCAGAGGTGGACGACGATACGCACAATTCCAGCTGGCGCTCGCTAGTCGTCTCGCTCGAAATGTCAACGCCGCCTGCTTTGTCGTGACTTTCGTGGTTGTTGCTGCCGCTGCTGCTCGTTGCTCCGCCGGCTTCTACATCCATTCCCCCTCCATCCGATTCCAATCGCCTCTTTTTGGCCAGCGGCGAGTGGTCAGTGGAGCTGCAGGCTGGCGAATCGGCCATCAATTGTTGACCGCTCGACGACATTGCCGAGTTGTGGAAATATTGGCAATCAGACTTCCCAGTTGCGGCTGCCCCGCTCTCTCTCCCTCGCACGATCTCACACACGCACACTGCCGAACGCGGACACACGCTCGCGACTGGACACACAAACAGGCGGGAGCGTTTGAAAGGCAGTTTCGCGTGGCTATCACTCTGTTTCCAGGACTCTCGGATCCTGTTTGCGGCGAAATTTCACAGAGAGCACTCCCAAAAATACAGAACACGCACGGTCGAGTTGCAGTAGAGTTAGTGGTGGGGAGACATCGATGCCAACATCGCTGTCATCGATGTTTTCAAGTCAAACGGTGTTCGTCGTAACTTAGAAAAATGGTCACACTAAAATCTGACACTCCACTTCTTGCAGGCTGTTAACTATAATGCACTATGTTATTTTGAATTACAGTTACTGTTAACTCCATACACAATGCACTTTGGCCATAGCACTGCAAGAAATATTTTCCAATAAGATTATATAGATCCAAAAAAAATTAAGAATCGTAAAGGAATGTTGTGGTTTTTTTTCCAAGAAATTGTTTTTATTTTCTTTATTCCTAATCAGACCCCAAATATAGATGGACACTGAGAATGTTAACAATTAATAGTTCAAATTATGAACATTTAAAAAATATAAATAATTATTTCTTAATTTATTATCAGGGAATAAATACATTTTATCACATTTATAAGATTAGTAAAAAGTAATTAATAAGGTGTCTGTATTTGATAACAAACTGGAGTAGGTCACCGCTAACTGCGGACTGTGTATTCGCTAACTGCAGAAGGTTAGTGTTGAACAAGGTCGTTTTACCGCGCTTTTTGAATTTGTTTGAAATCCTTTTCATTGTGAAATATCATTAATGTATATATCTTTATGTACAATTTATAATTTGTTTTGTTTGTTATGCAAACGTTTTTTTATACGAAGCGTTTTAATTTGTTGGACCACACAAATTCTGCAATGTGCTTTAAGCTATTGATAAATTGTAATTAAAGTGTGTTACAAATTGTTACTTTTATTTTTTAAATAGGGAAAAGTATACTGTTCTAATACATATTAGTGCACACTCCGAATCTGGTCATTCGTCTATTTCATTAATAATCATATTTGTAAAAATCGTCATAACTATTTCATGCCAATCAAGAGTATAATACTTTCAATTATTTTTTAGGTTCTTAAATAGAAGGATTAGGTTTTTGTTGAAATACAATTGAATGTGTAAAATACTTAAATTAAAAGAGTCCGGAAAAAAGGCTTATAAAATAATTGCAATTGGCTTTCCACTTCAGTTGCCTTCAATTCTCGAGTAACTGTGTAACCCATTAGTCCTAAAATTAAAATATATCCTGCAATAGAATTTCCTAGTCATCAATCTGTCGGCACTTGAGGCCCAAACTCCGATCGTGGCACGCGCCCTTCGGCGATTGTCCAGCCATCCAACTGACCCACGGCGAGGTCCTTCGGTGTCCCTTCGTCCTGGCCGGGTTCAATATCCTTTGAGAGCGGCTAATCTATTTTCGGTCGGGGTCTCCCTCTGTTCAACGGTAGTCGAGCATGAAAATGCGTAAATTTCCACGAAAAACCCAGAGCCATCACAGTTTTCGGTGCGGCGGGGGTGTCCTTTTCAAGTGTTGAGAGCGTGCCATTAGGAAAATACGAGGGGCAACAGCTGCAGGATCTAAAACCAGGATCTCGTCGCACAGTTGCGTAAAATGCATTTTAATTTACGCCTACAGCTGCGCGAAATACTGCTCCCGTTTTCGTTTCGGAATTTCTCCCTTTTTCCCGGCTTCTATTTTTAGTGAGATCTCGATAGGAATGAAAACTAGCCGCGGACTTTATCGCGTGCGGTGTGTTCTTCGTCCTTGTCGCGTGGCCCAACCCGAAAAGTACTGAAACTCTGGCCAAATTAGCATACTGATCCTGCGCCAAGCGGGGGTGTCTGCTGCCCATCTGTCCTCCAAATATCCTGCATCGCGTGCCTTCGACGAGATATGTATATGCAATGGAAAACACTCCTACCTTCCTTAATTAAGCCTCATCAACTATGGCCCCGCATCATCCCTATGCAAATTCTCACCCATTAATCAATTTGGAATGTAATTTGAATATGAAAACTGGGTAACAAAAAATGGCCGGCACTATTAATTTCGGTGCTGTCAACGGATGACTTTTACCAGAATTGGCAAATGGTTTTGATGCGTTCTTATTTAAAAAAAAAAAATAAACTGGCAAGCAAATGTTTTCGCGTAGTTAACAAATAAACGTTGGTTGAATTTTTGTATTTTATAGATAGGAATTGACGAAGTATGCAAGACATTTTGTAAATTTTTATTTATTAACAAGACAAAAACATATCATTTTATTTAACAATCTAACCTAACTTAAAGTTTTTAAAAAAGAACAAAATAAAATTGTTAATAAACCGAATTTATATACTTCTTAATTTTTTAATGAACCAACTTTAACATTTTCTAAGATCATTATAAATTTATATGGAAACAAAACATATTTTGACATTTTAAGAATATTTCAGAATTTACTTAATAAAATTGTAAAGAAATCGTGAAACCTTCGTTGCGTTTATTTCCCTTTTCCAATGGCCTGCATTTTCGGTGGTCTTTATATTTTTTAATATTCCGCTTCCTTTCAGAAATTGTTCAATTGTTCCCTTAACTAACCCCAGACACGGAAAACGGCTCCTTGTTGACCCATTATTATCAAAGGAACTCTCCTTAACCCAGTGTCTCGTATTGCGCTTATCAAGGAGAAAATATATCTTTTATGGCGATCAACATCTTCGTTCTATTGCCACTAAATGACGAGTTTTTCCTTCACTTTAATTGTCTGGGAAAATGCATTTTATCGCCCAGCCACCATCTATAAGGAGAAAACGCAGCAGAGGTCCCAGCGTAAATATTAAGAGCCATAACAATTAAAGAAGTGTCCCCTCTGCCTTTTCGTAGTTGGAAAATACGTTACAAATCCAACGCTTGGGCGACTTGGCTTTCGGCATCCAGCGAGTTGGTCAAGTGGATTGCAGTTTGCTGCCGGTCTTGGGTCTTCCCCTATTTTTCTTATTCTGGCCTAAATACGCGCCGCTTTATGCTCACTGAATAACGTGTGAAAGTCGGGGGAAGGTACATACTATATTCCAAACCTAAATACAGAACCCCGAACCCTGAAGGAAGTGAAGTGCTGGCTGCAATTTTGATTTGGCCCTGAGGCAGTTGCAGTTGCACGAGGGCGTGGACAGTTGGCCACAGGTAAGTGCGTCAGTTACCTGGGCAAACTGCTAATTGGTGCCCCTTTCGATGGAGTACAACTCTCTGTGCATCAGATCCCCATCGCAAAAGTCCCACCGAATGCAATCAAAATATTTACGAATGCAGTGGAGTGTGAGATCGGCGAGGAACTCAAGTTTTAAAGGTGTGAAAGGACAATGCGAAGAGCTGTCAGGAAAATGCAAATGCCGACTTACCTGGATCTCAAGAAGGGGTTTTCCACAATGGAGGGCACGACAAAATATTTTCAACTATTTCGAGTGTCTTTTGCAGGAGAACACAAGGGGCAGAGATGCATGAATCGAGATTTATGTATGTAAATGCCCGTCCAGCACACTCAACCCGAAGGAAGGGCTGAAAGTCGAAATTAAGTTGTAATCTTTGTAATTTTTGTCACTCCAAGGGGTTGACAGCGGACAGCTGCCTCACTCCCTTCGTTTCCCCTTGATTTCCTTGCCTTTCCAGGGAGACTGCATAAAGCGACACATTTGTTTTGTAAATATTGCGTTTGTAATTAATGCGCGAATATCGAGAGACACATTTCCCAGCTTCGTTCTCCGCTTTTTGTCTTTGTCTTTGGCTAGATTTGCATATGGGCCACGATTGGCGTCATTTTTCAATTGCTAGTCATTTTTCATTATGGCCAAAGGGTTTGACTATTCAAATTTCATTCAACAGAGATTAATAGGTTCAGCATTTGCTATTAGGGATAATATCACAGAGTCCAAGGCGAAATTTTCATAATTTATGGGGAGAGAAAAAGGATATCGATTGGTTTGATATTTCATATTTTTGAATTTGAAGAAAGGAGACAAATACTTAGCAAGATATCTTATTCAAAACTAAACGAATGTGTGCTACTGTTGCTTTTTATACTATAAAGAAATGTATGGCTTATGTAGGTTTTCTTACTCAATAAAATATATTCTTTAGACTTCTTTTATGATCAGGCTTTTAATATAAGTTTATAATAATTTCTTACTAAGTTAAAAAAGTTATTCAAGAACATTGGCTTATCCTATCACTAATATGAAATAAATATCCTCAACAAATAATTGGTTTTCAATGGAAGTAAAGACTTTATATTTATGAAACATGTATTTCTAAATGATTTAAAAGTACTTTTGTTAAAAAAAATACTTATGTGTTATTTAAAATAAATCATTATTGAAACTGTCAAGAAATCTTTATCTAAATGTGATTAATGTAAAAATATTTACATATTTATAAGTTATCTAAATGTGCAAATATGTACCTACTTTTATGCAAAGAAAATGTTCTCACTCCTTTCGCAGATTTTCCCTACCATTTGATCAAGCCATCAAACAGAGCTTACCTGATTTTCCCACTTCGGGAGAAACTCATCGAGCAATAAATCAACTGAGAACTTTTCACCATTCCATTTGGCACATGCAAAATAATTTTGCAGAAATTTGTA
The DNA here is from genome assembly GCA_018153365.1 of Drosophila fuyamai. NCBI lineage: Eukaryota > Metazoa > Arthropoda > Insecta > Diptera > Drosophilidae > Drosophila > Drosophila fuyamai. The sequence goes on from JAECXW010000758.1 coordinate 6,913,223, forward strand.
AACATTTTATTACAACACCTCGATGCAACCCCTTATTGTTGCAGCTACTTAAGATGCGTCGATTGCATTCAACCGAAAGGAAGACAAAGGGATTTTGCAAAACGGACAGACAGCAGATGATGTGTAATCGAGGAGAGTACCGATTTTAACCCCTTGATGCCACCACCGAAATGCAGCGAGGATCGGATGGACTTTGCATATGGAGAACGTGGAGGAATAAATGGAGTCTCGGTTCGATTTTATTGCCCATGCATAATCCCGCTTAATGTGCTTACTGCGGACAGCATTTGAATAATGCCCAGTTAACGCTTTAATGTGCTTAGTCGCAATCTCGAGGTGTGTTTAACACATCCTGTCTGGGAATCGGGAGTCCTGCAATTCGGGAGCCCGCTCCCGACTTTAATGTCTTTCTGATACCCCATATTTTTGTCCGCTTGCAGCATTTTTATTGAGCCCGTTGCGCAACGAATCCATCAATTTTATTGCCAGCCAGCCGGGGATATATTTTTATTTGCGATCAGCCCCCCTGAACAAAGGCGACACTTCCTGAAACAAAAGAAGCCAGCAAAGTAAGGAAGAAAAAACCGACCAAAAATCGTTACAACTGTCGTAAAGTTTCGATGCAGGCAGCGACTTTAAGCTGCTTATGAGAAACAATTGCGGGGAAGGGGGAATAAAATTCTTATAAAATGTATTATGCGATGGTCGTGCAAAGCAGTTTGCGGTTTATCCTTTCAGCAATAAAAGTATCCGATTACGGAATGCACTGGGAACCGAACCGTCCTGTCTTCGTCCTGTCAGCGCATAGATCAAATGCTAAAGGACCCAGCTGGGCTCGCTCCTGTTCCTGCGCCTTTTAATTAAAGTTTTAAGCCCGTAAATGGTGCTGCCTGGGTAAAACACGGCGACAAGGGCAAGTTAAATGCCAGTCAAAGCGTCGACATGATATCCCCGCAGTAAACTGACACTGAGTCTGGGACTCTGGGCTGTGAAACCGAGCTTAGACAGCAGCTGGGCCACTACCACGATGAACTTGCCCTCGGATGAGCTCAGCTCCTTAGGAAAGTTGTCCTGCACCGCCAACAAATGGCTAAGAAATCGAGTGTATGGTTAGGGATATGGCTAGCATTGCAAAACATACTAACAAGCTATTGCCTTTACATAGATTTTAAATCACTAATGCTTTTTCATCTCATATATTATATTGCATACAAAAATATTCTGTGAAAAAGTAAGAAACATGAGAAAGCAAGTAAACTAGTTTTTTGAACATGGTCAATTGGCTGTCATTGTATAAACTTTTCTTTTCATAACATGGCCAACATAAAAAACTGTTACTAAAACAAATGTTGTGACTTCAATTTATAAATTAACATGTCAGTTTAATTTGTTGTACTTTATTTCTGCATTTGTTTCAAAGATTTAAGAACACTATTAAATGCCAACAGAACTAAAACTCACTTAATTGTGAGGACCTTTAATATTTGTAAGTAAAATCCAAGCATCTCATATAATATCTTTAAGGATTTCAATGGCATTTGAGAATATGATTATTGGCTTTATGACTGATCATTAGTCTTTCAATTTTTTAATAAATCATAAATAGCAAAGTACCAAACAAAGTTAAAATAAATATTTTCCACTATAATGAATATTATTTTAATGAAAATGAAATGGTATGGAAAATGAAGTACAAATGGTTATGTTTCATTTTGTGAGTGAAATCAGTAAAAAGATGAACTCCTTCCGCTTTGCAGCCCACGACCTATGCACTTTTCGGAGATAATACCATTCCATAGCACTCGGCAGGAAGTTATTGACCCGTGCGAGGGCACTGGAGTGTATCAGTGTGGAAAATCCTCAAGTCACATCCTCCCCGACTCTGTGGATAAACCCGCTTCTCAAGTGGATGGTCCGTCTTGCCGGTTTTTGGGCAACCCCTTGAGGGGATTACAAGGGCATTGCAACTGGAGTTACACGAGTGAAATGGCCAGCTGGGTGACTTATTCAAATGGATTTTGGACTGGCCCTTTTGTTTTTCCGCCTGCCTGCAATCACTCATAATGATTATGGAGGCATTGTCTCTGGTTCCACAACCCTAATGATTCAATTAACGGAGCAGCTGAGGCTGAATCTGCATTGGAAACCGAAACTGAGGCTGACCAGTTGCAGTTATTTATGTGTCATGTGGGAAAACAAAAGGGTTTTCCGAGCACTGAGAACTTTTCCCGCTTACAAGCCCTTTTGTTTTCATAACTCTGACTCTGGACGAGGTTTTTCAGGTCCTGCGAGATGATCATCAATGGTCATCCCGAAACAAAAGGGTGGCTGTATGTAAACCCAAACAAGCTGCTCGAAATCCGGTAAAACTCATCTGCCAACTGATGCTGGGCATCCTTAAATGAATTTTATTAAAAAATCTTGCAAAACTTTAATTTTGTGTGTAGCTGTGAGGCTGCAAATCGGGTAGGAAACTCCAGGTGAAAGTTCGTTGCATGTTTTTGCCTAAAAATTAAATTCAATTTTCGTTGCCCATATATGAATAAGTGCTGAGACTTTTCTCGACTCAATTAAAATCAATGTTTCTGCCAGCTTAGACTGATGCTTGATTGTTGCTACGTTTATAATTGGTCATTTGCACTTTATTTTATTTTTCTTGTAATTCCCTTCAATTGTGAAAAGTTAAAATTAAATTAAATTTTGTTAGCCCATATATGCATAGAAACTGAGACTTTTCTTAAATCAATTAAAATGAATATTTCTGCAGTGAAGACAGATGCTTGTTTGCTGCTTGGTCATTTACTTTATTTTATTTTATTTTTCATGTAATTTCCTTTAATTGGAATAGGAAATATTAATTTACCTTTTACTAGCACGCTAAATTTGAATATAGTTTCAGGTCATTATTCTCTAATATAAAATTATCTTTTTCCTTTAATATTTTAATTGGATTTAATACTAATGTAATCAATAGATTCAGTTTTTTTTATTTCTTTAAACAAAGTTTTTTTAATGTGATGCCATGTTTGCATTTTCCTAAAGCAAATTTAAACTCATATTTTAATTTAATTGATTTAATTATCTCTTAATCGAAATTTTATTGAAATTTATGTTTAGGAATGAAATTGATAAAACAAAAACGATTAGCACCAACATAAATCCAATTTAGTCTCAATTTTGTTTTTCAAAATGATAATAATGCTTTAATCAACTGATTAAATAGATTATCCCAGTTTATCTTTGAGCAATAAAATCACCAAAATATTTCAATGCTTCAATTTCAATGAAGTTCCCGCTTCAAATGTGATTTTATGTTATTCCCTTGGCTTTTGAATTATGTTCCATGTTTTATTGGTTTCCATTTCATGAAATGAATCCTTCCCATGACAAATTCTCCTTTGTCTTGCTGCTAAAATCCCCTCAAAATGGCATTAGAATGCTATTAACTAGCCGCCGCAAATTCAAATATTTTTGGCCAGACAAGGTATGCGCTCTCTATACAAAATTAAGTCGACTAACTGAACAGAACTGAACTGAGGGTAGCGCCGGGACATTTGTTTGAGCAAATCAATTAGTCACAATGGCCCTCGGAGGCAGGACAATGGCACAGTGTAGTGTCCCTTGTGGACTGGGGAAGTCCCGGACTTCTTCCTTCTTCCTGGACATAAGGGCGTTAATTATCGGACAGAGAGGCAGACGTTTAATGAATGCACCCGGGGCGAAGAGGAGCTCACTCACGTAATTTAAATTTGCTTAAGCAGATTGCGTGTGTTTTGTTTGGTGTTATGACTTTGTGCCGCTGGCTAGTCGACTAGTTAGAGCACCCTCACCCTCGTCCACTTTGGTTTCCGCTTCCTGTCCCGACAATGTCGCATCCTTCGAGCAATTAGTGGAGCGATGGGCACACAGGAAGTCTGATTCGGAGTGGAAATCGTCGTCGAGGGTGAGCCATAATTTCTGGACTTACACGAATCTTGGATTTAATTTGGCACTTCCACATCTGTTTTTCTTTTCATTGTATGTTTCGGGAGTAGATCCCAATTTAATATGGCCATAAAGTGCGATTTTGGTATGCCCATCCAATGATTTTATATCACTTTCGGGCAGCTGGCCACTGGAACCCATTATAAAATCGTTTATGGGCCCTGACAATTGATTGATTTACGGCAGAGGGTGATATTTAGCTGGGCCGGTCTGATTTTTGCCCAAAACCAAATGTCTTATTTAAAATTTTTGCCCTGCCGAAATTCTCACATCTGCGCAGGCGCAAAAGTATTAACTTTCAGCAGCCGAATTACCATATGAATTAAAAAGGATTAGGGTAAGCCTTCGAAAGTATCAAATAACCTGGCTGCCAATTAAACAGCCTTTACTTAATTATAAAAGATAGTTTGGCCTAAAAGATGCAAACATAAAATGCATGATTGATGCGCTGACAGAAGGAAAAGGAACAAAAAGAAAAGCAAAAAAAATGTGGAAAATAAAGAAGAAAAAACCCAGAAAACTTTCAACCTTTGTCAAGCAAAGTTTTCCCTGCAACCACCTTGGGGAATGGGAAAACTCGGTGGCAGCTGCCGAGGAAAACTCTCCGCTCCTCATATGCAAATCAGTTTAACCGTCAGTTCATCACTCTCGTCCTGCGAATCCTGCAATTTGAGTAAGCGAGTGACATAATTCCCGACAGCGTGACCAAGTTTGATTGATCTGCAGATCGGCGAAAGCGAAAGCAACATCCAATGCGACAGGCATGGCGAATCGGAGAACTGGTACAAGGCTCGCTTTCTCCATTGTCCTTGCCAGGATCTGCCTGCAAAAGTGTCAGAATTTGGGAAATCGCTGGGATTGATCACCAGAGTCCTTAACATGATGTAGAGCATGGCTTTTGCATAATTTAGTTAGGGTTTACAAGATTCTTACAAGGGATTTATGGGAAAGTACCTACGTTATGGGAAAGTTGACAACAAAACTCACATCATAAGTTGTTTGAGAAGAGTTTAGTGTCAGATTTGGTTTTTTTATTATAGAATTTAGAATAATATTTATGTATGTATATTAAACTAATATTTTAATGAGCAGAAATTATGAGTTTGCAGTAACTGCAGAAGATAATTAATAAATTTTTTATGATCCTCTTTATTACAGCAATAGGATAATGTCGACATACATATATATATCGAAAATAACTAAAAGTATTCTGATTATACAATGTTTAGGAGTTTTGTTTTAGAGTTTCAGTTTTATTTGCAGATGATTAGTTAAAAAACTTAGATCATATAAAATTCAAATTATATATTTACTAACATCTTTTTATATTATGGCCTTAAAAGAAATCCTGACCTTTACAGACACTATTACCTTTAAATATTCAATATCCTGCCATAATTCCTTTAAAATCCATAAGCTAAATAGGTCATAAATCCCATTATGAGGCAAAGACCTTTCACCCAATCCCCCACCCGCTTTCTCCTCCATCGACCAGCACATTGACCCAGAAAAGCCGATCCGATCTGATCAGAGGATTATGCAAACATTTGCGGACAACTGTCATTAGTCAATGGTCCCATATTTGAACTCTGACCACAGAGCAGCGTTAAGTGGACAAAATGCCAGCAGAAAATGTGGAAAAATCACATCGATTTCTCAGAGAAAAACCGCAAGTTGAGACAACCCCTAGAAAGGAGAAAGCAGCATCTGAGTGTAAAATAAAGAAAGGTGAAAACCCGATACCTAGACGAACCCCTGCCAGAAGGTCTATAGAATAACTACCCGAGGGAAATATTTCGCAAGTCGCTTACCCAAAAATGGCATAAACAATCTCATTGTGCGCACTCGAACCAAATGATGTGTGAGATATCAATTGTCAGATCGACAATGGAAAGTGACAGATCGGTATCTGCAGCGTTCGTAATAAAATTAGAAGTTTATTGATTTGTCCTGACACTTTGGCAGAGGAACGGAGTCCGGGCTGCGAAAGGAAACTCACGAATCTGGGACAGATTGATGTCTGCTCTCGCATTATCAATGGGAGTGTCCTTCCTCCACTCCCCTCGTCCCTTACCCCTTGCTGAGGCTCCTGCTCCTGCTCCTGATGTCCTATAAAAATTATAAGCAATTACATATCAAGAATTTCCGTTGACTGGTCGTAAAGTATGCAAGTTTATGAGCCCAGTAAATATTTTGATGGCCGAATATTCGCTAAAAAAAAATTAATTTCGCTCGTCTACTTTTCGCTGAGTTTGGGAAATTTCTTAATGTTCAGATTTTGACTCGACTGACAAATGAATCCAAACTTCCTGCTGACCACGCCCAAATGCTGTTCATGCCACTCACTTTCCGTTTCAAAAAACGTCTATTAATGACATGAGTTGCACTTCCTTTAAAACTCTTCCATGTTTGTACTAATTATTATTAATGCGTTTTCAAAACAAAATCAAAAAGGGAAACTATCAATGATTTGTGCATTTGTGGGCTAAATGATAAAAATGCGGGACAGTAGGTTATGGGAACAAACTGTTTTGGGATTAAATGACAACTTCATTTTGGGTTCCAAATATAAGATAATTATTTCTAATATTTTATTTGATTAGTTTTTGTACATAGAATATATAATGTTTCGTGTATTTCATTTTATTCATACTTAAATGTTTCTGAAATGGCTCTTAAAGTTTAAGGATGTCATTTGAATAAGGTATTAAGCTGGCATTCTCCTCTTTTCTTTACAAACTTCTTTTGTGAATAAATCTAATTAGCATGTTCTTCAACAATGACTTTGAGCTACTACCACATCACACATTGTCAACTCAAGCTCTCAAGGAAATCCGTTTAATTTCCCCCAAACCCCAAAAGCCAGCGACAAATTTTCTTGCCCGAAAAGTACTACACAGACAAAAATGTTTTATTTTTTTGTTAAAAAGAAAAATAGTTCAATAAGTGCATGTATGTAAATAAATAACCTTTATCACTGTTTTTTAAGTTTATATAAAATGTTTTCTTAATCAATTCAATTCATTAAATCACAGTAATGATCTTTGAGTTCATAAAATATTTTACAGATTTAAAAATGATCTAGTGCGAATTCAAATTATTTAGGATCGGAACGAATTATTTTTTTAAGCTGGATCAATACGGAATATTAAGGATTAAAAATCATAAAATCTGAATTCTTTTTTTTTCTTTGTGCACTGATTTGAACTGATTTGGAGGGACTCTCCTCGACTTTGTGTGAAAGTGAAATCGACTCAATTGCGGGCGTGTGCTGTTAGTCTTGCGGTTGCCGGCGACTCCTGCTCCTGGTTTTTTGGACCCGAAGGACCCGCACAATTGGTTCAGGTACAAAGTCAGAGATTGCCAAAAGGTGTTGGTAGATGCTGCTTATCCGCAGCATTGTGTTAGCCCGCTTGTGTATGCTGTATGCACAGTTGTCAACCTACAGGTGAAATGGATCCTCATCCTCGCGCGGGCGTCTCCTTTGTTCGGCCGCATAATGGAGGCAAAACGTTCTGAAATATGAATTGAATCTCCCCGAGTGCATTTAATATACATTACGCCCTCGTCCTTTCCCCTCCGTTTGCACCTTGCTAATATCCTGGCGCTTCTTTGCCGACAAAGTTGCGAGTAGTTTGCCATCTTCAGCTGCCTGCCGAAAAATGTTCGGGTATGCGGGCCATACAATATCCGCTGAAACGTTTAAGTGAGATTAACAAGTGATGACTGATACGGACTCCGGCACAAGCTGGATTCCACTTCTGCCCTCGGGGTTGTGTGCTTTCTATTAAATTAAAAGTGGCAAAGGAAAAACGGAGCAGAAACTTGGTGCTCTTGGCACAAAAAGCAAGCTTTATTGGGCGCCTTGATTTTCGGCTTAAGGAGCTGTTTTTCTGTCATGTCGATAAAACGTACATTTTAAAAATCGAAGATGTTGTTAGAAACTGATTTTCTACCAATTTAACTAGATTGCTGATAATAAAATAAATGTTATATTTGTTTTTTTTTAATCAGCCGTTTAAGTCATAATTATGCATATTTCTTGGAACTTTCGCAGTGATTCCATAGGGAGATAAGCAGGGCTATTAAAACGCATTCTCTAGACAGAGAAGTGCAGTTGAAAGGTTTTCAGTCTCTTTCGATCTGAGCTTGAATCATGAAATGTTCTCTCTCGATTTTCACCCTGGCTTGGGCTTTCATCTGCCTATATATTCCTGAAATTGAAGGCGGAATTAAAGACCCTGGAGAGCGCAGGGTATACGGACAATTGAGACAACAGGATTGCGGAGTCCTAACGGATGTAATTCCAGCCCAAAGACTTCGCCGAAGGATCACTGGTGGCAGGAAATCTTCCCTGATGTCTCAACCTTGGATGGCGTTTCTCTATATACCAAATAATTTACATATGTGTCGCTGTGGAGGAGCCCTTATCTCAGAACGTATGTATGGTGCATAAATACTATATAAATTCCATGATTATTTCTCTGTTTTAATCTAGGCTTTGTTTTAACTGCTGCACATTGCTTTGAATTGTGTCCCAAGTCTGAGGAGTAAGTAAGACATAAATTCTTTCATTTTAATAACTAACCCCAATTTTTCACCAGATTAAGAGTGCGGCTGGGTGAGCTTGACTTGAATTCCACATCTGACTGCACAACCTACGATTATCAACCGATTTGTGCCCCTCCCGTAGAGGAATATACCATAGAAAAATGGACTGTTCACGAGGACTTTGACCTGTTTTCTGGTTGGAATGATATTGCCATGCTAAGACTTAGTCGGAAGGTGATATTTAAAGGTAAGAAATCTTTAATTAATAATATTAAAAGTTGGTATGTGAGTTGGTAAGAAGTTTTGTGATACTTTTACATCCCCAACGTTTTTAATAAATCTAAAAATATGACCTTTCCAGATCACATTCGACCCATTTGTCTGCCCCTGAGCGACGATCTCCTGAGGTTTACTTCGTCGATAGGACAATCCTACCTAGCTGTAGGTTGGGGTCAAATGGAGGATCGGCGCTTCGCCAACAGTACCATGGAGGTTTATATAAATACGAAGGAGTGCTCCGGCGGCAGGGACAGTTCGTTTCTGTGTGCCGATGGATATTACGTGGACACTTGCACTGGCGACTCAGGAGGTCCGCTCACCTGGTCAACTTTGTATTTTGGCACCGTTCGAACCGTTCAATTTGGAGTGGTCAGCACTGGGAGCAATGCCTGTGGAGCTGGTAAAAATGCTTACTACATGGATGTACCCACCTTTGTGCCATGGATACTCGCCAGACTAGCACAGTTCCCGAACTTGTAGGATAGTTCAGGTCACTTTGTATCTTGGATTCGGGATAAGGTAAACTAAATCTTGTGGAAGATGCGTAATCAAAAATGCATAAAATATTTGCTGAATATGGCAATTATTACTGCTACAATATCAGAACGTTTACATAATTACTCTGTACAAAAAGGGAATACGATTTATATTTAAATACTGTGATTTTTCTTTCCCAAAAAAAGGGTAAATTCAATGAAAATATATATATATATTATCTGTTTTTGGGGATCCATTAATTATTTACAAAAAACAAACCCCTTAATTATTGTTTAGAGTGATTCTAACCGCATTGACTTCATAGGGCGATAAGGCAGTGCAAATTTTGAGAAAGAAAAGTGCACTTGAAAGGCTTTCAGTCTGTTTCGATCTGAGCTGGAATCATGAACAGATCGCTCGCAACTTTTTCCCTGGCTTGGGCAATCTTCTGCCTAATTAATTCATCTGCAGACGGAAGTGTTTTCGAGCAACTGAGGCAACTGGATTGCGGAGTCCTACCAAACACAACTCATACCCAAAGACTTCGCTTAAGGATCTATGGTGGCAAGCCATCCTTCTTGATGAACCAACCCTGGATGGCGTTTATCTATATAAAAAATAATTTGGAGATGTTTCGATGTGGAGGATCCCTTATCTCACAGCGTATATATAGTTCAAAATATATAATTAATTATATAATTCAAAATATTAATATTTTCTTGCTTAATTTAAGGCTTTGTTTTGACTGCTGCGCATTGTTATGAAATGTGCCCTAGGCCTAGCGAGTATGTAAGATTAATATATTTTTTCCCAGATTAACCCAGATTCTTAAACAGATTACGAGTGCGGCTAGGAGAGCTCGACTTAAATTCCTCAACTGATTGCATCACATTTGGTTATAAACGGATTTGTGCCCCACCCGTTGAGGAATTCACAATAGAAAGGTGGATTATTCACGAGGGGTTCAACGTCTTTACTCCTGGGCATGATATTGCTCTGGTGAGACTTGACAGGATAGTGATCTTCAAAGGTAAGGAATCCAAGCTGGTAACTGGTTAATATTAATTAGTACTTTTTGTTTTTTACGTTTTGCTTCAGATCACATTCGACCCATTTGCCTTCCCTTGACCGAAGATCTCCAGGCCTACAACTCGGTCATCGGAAATCCCTATAAGGCGGTGGGCTGGGGATTGACGGAAAGTGGCATTTTATCCAACAACTTGATGGAGGCGGAAATAAACACGGATAGGTGCCCCAATGGCGAGGACAGTTCGTTTTTGTGCGCCAATGGAAACCGTTTCGACACCTGCGCAGGTGACTCAGGTGGGCCGCTCATCGAATCATCGAATTATTTTGGCACCAGACGAAATGTCCAATATGGAGTGACTAGCAGTGGGTACATTCAGTGTGGAGCCGGTCGAGGAGCCAGCTACATGAATGTATCAAGCTTTATGTCCTGGATAATCACCAAGCTAGATGCTTTCCTGAGTGATATTTAGAAACAAGATAATCAACCTTTGAATTTGTTGTTACTAAAGTCTAAGCAAATTTAGAAAAGCCGTAAATAAACTTTCCTGCAGTTGAGGTCTTTCTAGTAGTGAATTCCTCCAAATAAACAACATATTTTTGGCTATTAATTACGCAGAATAATTCCACAAAAGAAACAAGATGACCGATCAAGAGATTTGCATATATTGTGAGGGTCACACGGAAGCAGTGGTGGACCTGTCCTTCAGCAAGGACCTTGGATCTGGCATTTGCATGGCCTCCGCGGGACTCGATGGATTGGCAATGCTGCGACATGGGGACACCGGCAAAGGCATTGGATCTCTGAGAAGGCACAGAGGGGCTGTGTGGAGCGTGTCCTTGAGCGAGGATGGCAAGATATTGGCCACCGGCGGTGGCGATTGCGCAGCTCGAGTCTGGGATGCCGTGCTGGGCAGGCATCTGTGGAAGTTCAGCCATCCGGAAACAGTGGCCTGCTTGGAGCTGGATTCGCAGGGCCTTCGCCTGGTGACCGGCTGCCTCGGTCTGGATCCCGTCATCAATTTCTTCGACCTGCAAAGTGAGGACAAGACGCCCCTGATGGTCTTTCGGGGTCACCACCGCGGCGTGAGAGATCTCACCTTCTGCTTGGAGGAACGCTGCGTGCTCACCTCCTCCTACGATCGCCATGTGAAGTTGTGGGATTGCCGGAGTGGCCAGAGGACCCACTCGATTGTCCTGCCGCACCACGTCAAGTCCATGGAGCTCCACATGGGCGGGGAGATAGTGACCATCTCCTATGGCAATAGTCTGATCTTTCTGGACTCCAAACAGTTCGAGGTACTAAAGCACCGCAAGATGAACTACAAGGTGACTGCGGCCTCGCTGAGTCCCAACAAGGAGATCTACATATGCGGCAGCAACAAGGGTAGCGTCTACAAGTACAAGTATGCCACGGACATTATTGTGGAGTCCTACTTCCTGGTCCAAGGAATCGAGGTGTGCTCCTTGAAGTTCAGTGCGACCGGCGAGGTATGTGCCATTGGGGCAATGGATGGAACAACCATACTCTGGCGACAGAACAAGGACAGGAAGTATGGTCTCTGGAATACTTTAAATTCATCCGACGAAGATGATGGGGATGACTCCATCAGTTAAATGCCACTGCACAACTGTACTATGCCCGCTTTTCATTAGACTTTGGATCTGGTTCTCGTTTTTGGTTAATTTCGTTTTTTGTTCTGTTGCTCCTCGTTCCCCATTATCGAAATCAGAAAAGGGTCACGTTCCTTTTCCCTTTAATAAATTTGTCTTGTGATTGAAAACCTCCAAATGCTCGCGAGATCTACCTGCCTTTTATGGGTTATGTGCCTTTGTGCTCTTTTCCAACCTGTTTTGTGGATGATTTTCGAAAGGATTTCGGTTGTTTTCTACGTTGACCGATCGCCGACGCTGATTGCCTCGCTGCTTTATGGCGTTTCTCACCCGATGCAGTCATAAATGCGTTTTTATTATTATTTGAGTTTGGTCAGTGAGTCTCTCGGGGACTCGGGGAGCGAAGTCCCCTCAAATACCGAATATGTATCCAAAAGTGACTGAGGTTTTCCTCCTTTTTTTGGGGGTAGTTCGGCGGCAGATAGCATATACAAATACCGAGGGCCTGGGAGATACATCTCCGACTGATCTGCTTTTTCGACCTGAGATTCATTGGGACTTGACAACTTCTTGACTCCATGCCTCTGTTTGTTTTTCTTTCCTTGGGTTCGCTCTGCTCAAATGGTTTTCCATAAATATTTATAATTTCTTGGCTGATAAAACGAGTTCCTCGCATCATGCTGAGCCAACGTATTTTCCGAAACACGTTTTCCACGCGTTTACCAGGAACAGGGAACCTTTTCACACAACCTCCTTGGGTGTTTGTCCACCGAGTCGTCTGACTGTTTCAATAAAATGAGTTGTCATGCTAGATTTCTCCGCGGTCAGCACAAGTGCCTTTCGTTGATTGATGATCTTAACGGAAAGTAGCACAGTAGCCGCAGGATCAGCAAAGGATTAGCCTATACGGTAGCCAGTCCAAATATTTGCATACTTGCCCGACTATTTGCATTCCACTTTGGAAGATATCCATCAATAGCTCCTCGATCTGACCGCAATTTGTCCGAGCAAAAGATGCAAGATAAGTAAAAGTCATTTATAAATGTCCTGGGCCGAGATTTCGTAATATTAATGATTGGTCATTTGCCAGGGAGAAATGCTTTGTAACACTTGGAGTAGATCGCCTAGCCAGTTTTTGTGTTTTGATAGGGATCACTGCGATTAAGGTTGCGATGTGAGTTATATAAATGAGTTTTCTGCTCAGAGGAGTGTCTGTTGGTCAGCAGAAGGGTAGCAGATATTGGTGTAATTAATGCCTCGATCTTAAACTGAATCGATCATTTATTTTCCCATCCTAAATATAAAAACGATTAATAGGTAAGAATATTTTAGGTTTTTGTATTACTGCTTATTCGTTTCTTGTTTCTTTTATGTTTAACTAACCAAAGGATATATTTCTTACTGGTCACTTTACCTCCCCTTTATTAGTTATTATTCCTAAATGAAACACTCCCACAACAAGTTGGGCCGAACCCTCGAAATATCCTTAGTCGTACAGCACACCTGCCTAGCAAAATTTTCGAAATTGCGGTCACAGTTCCGTGAGTTGAACAGTTTTTATGGTAATTTCCTTACGGAACCAAGAATATTTGAAAAATATCTTACGGCAATTTCGAGCGTTACTTAGCTGGTTGGTCATGCTCGCTGAACATTAGCACCCCCACCGGAACACGTGGCACATCGGACCAGGTTCTTGGCTATATGGTACCATATAGACACTTATAGAGTGGGATATCTTGGGCCTCCTACTGGGGTGAATTGGGCTGAGTTGGTGGTGTGCTGGGTTTTTAGGAGATAAGAAGCGTTGCATTCGAAATGAGTGTAACGTATATTTTATACAAGACCAAACAGGACAGGACTTTGTTGAGGTTTCGATAGATACGAGATAATGTTTTACCGACCGCGACCTTTGGCTAGGAAGCAATGATGATGTTTACCTAGGTCTTATCTTCTTAGGGGGGATAGTTACATAAGTGCATAATGGAGAGTAACCGATAAGATCCGATCCAACCAGCATTAGAGACTCCAATCAACCAAATACCTTGATTATCATATAATGCCCGCACGTTCCATGGGACAATCCTTCTAAGGATCTGCCCTTATAAACGGGACACTTGAGAACTGCGTTTTCCACCTCTTTTCTACGCCTTTTTCGTTTCATTTTTCCGCGTGTGTTGACACAACCCATATAAACCAGGATATCCTGCTCGGGAGGAAATTACTTAAAGGGATCACGAACTCTTCCCCCTTTCGAAAAACTCCTTCTTGAGTTGTTTATGTTTTCAGGCATGACTGCAACCGAACGCCAGTAGAATTCTCAAATTTGTTATAAAGTGTGTAAATTCACGTTGCTTTTCTTTTTGAGGGGAGGGTGTGTCCCATAAACAGAAAACCGAACCACAAGGGATCAGATCGGATCGGATCGTATGGGAGTGGAGAAAGAAGAATTATGGATGATGCTGCCTAATCGAACGGTCGTCAAACGATCTCTGCCTTTTTTGGGGTGATTGCACTCAGTTTTTTCTTGTTTTTTTTTCTCGGGTTTTTGTGTGAAAAGCCAAGGGGTTTTCCTATTATTTCGTCGAGTGCAAAGGACAAAGCAAATGATGTCTTTAGACTACGAATTTGACTTCCAACGTTTTGTTCCTATTCTCTCCTTTTTATTTAATTGGATTTGTGCAAACAATATAAATCTCGTTTTATTGCTTTCGGTAGTGTAATTTAATTTTTTACGATTTTGCACAAGAATAGGTAAAAACTTTTGGAAAATGCAGCATTAAATGAGCAGAAAACTTTGGTACTTAAAAAAGTGAGGCATAACGGAAATTTGAAATATCCATATTGCTATGGGAACTCACTGAGAAAATTTGAAATACATTTGTACATTGTATGTAGACATGGGATTTATCTAGTGGACCACTGCCCCACATTGCAAGCGCGATGTTCCCCTTGGCAACACAAGGAAAGTGAAAAGAATCGGTGCCCCAAATTGTCCCCTGCCACGCCCCTTCGACAGCTAAAAATCCAGTTTGAAGCCAAACAAACCGAAGCCAAAACATTTTTTTATTTTTATACATATCTTCCCATCGCAATCGCAACCAAAAGTACAGCTCCACCGATGCAACAACAAACAAAAAGGCAGCGAACACGCGGATGGAAAAGGAGAGAGATGGGAGATAGAGAAAGAGAGAGAGGGGGATACACGGAGTGAGAGAGAAAGGTGGAGTTAGGTCGACTACTTTGATATGCTCTTCTAGAGAACTAAGTTAAGTTTTATGTTTCAGTTTAACTTCTGAATCATAATCGAATTCTAAATTTAAGGAACTAATATTATAACATTACCTTTTTGGTTAATTGACATCCACAGCTAATAAATTGATTATTATTTTGTTTAGCTGAAACTTTAGTATTTTAATAATTTGGATAAATATCTATTTATATACAAGCTAATAGAATTTTTATAGGCTTACCTTAAGGAAGAATTATTTTGTTTTAATTTAAAACTATACAGTTTTAAAGGATAACTGAAATTAACAACTTAAGTAAAATGTTTGAATACTTTTTGATAGTACATCAATATCATCTGCAACATATTCTTCTTAACTACAGTTCAATTTGCTAAATAGAATTTTAGATTTGTAAAGGTATATTTTAATATATCAAAGAAGTGCATTGCCCTTTCGATATTACATCGAATAAAAAGCGCATTCAAACCCAAACGTTTTGCTCTCTTTCTCCGTCTCTTTCGTTCTCTGATCATTTTGAAATCGAGGGTTGCTGCACAGAGAGCGCGAAACGCATTGGATTTAAGACTGGCAACGCCGAGTGGTGGTTGTTTGACGTTTGCTTTTGCTCTGTGTTTTATTTATCATTTATTCGTTTCTCTGAGTTCGTCGAGAACGGTTCGCCCCGATCGGTAGCGCTATATCCTAAATATCCAGTGCGCAGTGCGCTAAGTATCCGAAAAAGTCAACAAACTTCGCTCTTACAACGACTGCAAGTTGTATAAATAAACAAACAACTAAAAGTGCTGCCACAGGGCGTTCATCCAATTTAAAACTCATAAGAGAGTCGCAAACAATCGTTTTGTCAGTGGAATTGCAGTGTAGTGTGCTTAAACCACCAACCGCAAACCGTAACCAAGTGCTATTAAACCAAGGCCTTTGTTTATAATAAATTTATAAACAATTGCAGTGTGAAATTTCACTTTTGAAGGCAGCCAAAACCTTAAAAAAAGGCTGCCCCATAATCGCACACACAGGCACATTCGCTCTCCCACACACTCACACACACGAACGTGTGGAGACTGTGATTTGTATTCGTGTGGAGACTGCTCATTGGCTCTCTTTTGGGGCCCGAAAACAAAGTTTTGGCGCCAAAAGTTTGACAGTTCGCTTTGGCGTGCGATTCGCAAACAAGTGGCAAGAAAACTGCGTCTCAAAACAGACCAGAAAAACACTAAAGCAACGAAAAACAAAGATATAGACAACATGGTCAGTGCCCGAGTTCTGAATCCAGTGATGTTGAGCGAGTTCTGCAAGATGAGCAGCAGTCCGGCGGTGAGTCGTAATCTGCCTTGCGGTCGCCAACTGAATCGCATCAAGCGTGATCTTTTTGGCAGCTCCAAATCCGCTGAAGGTGCAACCAACAAAACGTGAGTTCCGAAAATAGCCCTTGGATTTACCCATAACTAATCTAATTTTACTTGTAGACCCTTCAATGCCGAACTGGAGCGCCATCAGGAATTGGCTACGCAAAAGTGGGGATTCGACTTCCGCGCCGGCTGCCCTTTGACCGAAAAATCCTCCTTCATCTGGGAGCGCGTCAGTTTCCAGGAGTCCAGCTTCGCCCCGGAGATGTACACCCTCACCAGGGCCGCCCACGTTCGTCCCTCCGCCGAAAGCAACCCCAGCGACATGGACGTCCTGGTCAATAAGCGCTCCGAGCGCGAAAACTTCGGCTCCAACCTCGTAAACTCCTCGATGGAGTCCAACACGGACAACGACTCCTGCTACGACTCACAGGACGAGTCGCTGACGACGCGGTTTAGCTCCTCCAACCCGGCCAGCACCTCCTCGATAGTCCTGCGCAAGCGACAGCCCAAAATCACAGGTTAGTACCGTCCGGGGTAGGTTACATACCACGCATTGATCAGCGGAGCTTGACGGTTCCCAGGGTCAGGCTTGATTGCACTTCGATAGACGTTACAAATTTGTTTCCCATAGCTTTCAGTTTTTGTCCTGTTTTAGTTTTGTTTATTTTCGGTTCCCAAAGGAAAGTTGAGGGAGTTTTTTTTAATCAGAATGGTATTGAATTGACTGTTACAATACATTTTTACGTTTTATTGAGGAAGTTTTCTTTTAATCTAAAAATGAATTGTTAATTTATTGCTGATTCTTCCTTGGGCTTACAACAAAACTTTCCTTCAATGCATACAAAAATATAAATTAAGTTCAATGGTCAAACATAGCGGCTTTTCAGTTTCAAATAGGGTTGCTCGATTGCCTTTACATATTGTTTAAGTCCACTCCCTCAACATTTTTTGTTTATTTTCACATCCCAGGCAATCGGTTCCCTTTAGTAGTGGGCGTTTCTCGCGGAACTTAAACCCAAATTATAGCAATTAGCCAATGCTTTGTGGGAGATTTATTTTCGTCCAAAAGGGTTAGGCACTTCAAAGCTGTCTGCAGCTGTTTCAGGTCTTCATCTCCAAAAACTGAACGATTCTGATCTGATCCCTGGCTAAGCGGGGGTTGGTTTCCAGATCGATCGCATGCGGGCTGGCTGGCTGCATCTATAAATGCCAACAGCTGTGACTCCGCTTTGTCTATGGCCTGACCTCATTACAGAAAACGAGAGAGGGGTCTGGGGATCGGCTTTCAATGCACCACCATCCAGAGTCCGTGTCCTTATCAAACCTCCCTTTGATTGTTTTGTACTCTGCGTTTTTTATATGCCACTCGCATGCATGTGTAATTATAATCGTAAAAAGTGTCTGTTCGGGGCATTATAAATGCACCCGCATTGGGTGACCAGTTGTGAAGCCTCTGAAGCCCTTAAAGCCCTGACTCACTGTACTTTTGATGTACTTTTTGCTACTTTAGCCAGTAAGCTAGAGAGCGTAATTTATGCAGCTATGCACCACCACTCTTGCTTTCACTGGACTACCTGAAAAACAGGCTAAAGACCGACTGTGTCTGGCTGCCGTCTGGCAATTATTTGCTACCCCTGTGTCGATCTGCAACCCTCTGTTAGGGAACTGATGCCGGCCACGTGCCACAATCTGAAAATCTACCCGAAACCGAAATCAAAATGTGCAAAAACAGGCGGCGCCTGCTGTTTAGGGATCAATGACTTGGGAACGAGGATAGCCGGAAGTGCAGCAGCTGACTTTGATTTAGCAATCACACGAAACATGTAATAATAACTCCCATTTTCTCTTCTGTTTGCAGAATTCATGAAGGAGCGCAAGCGTTTGGCTCAGGCTCCCAAGAAACTATCGCCCGCAAAGCGTCTGCGCACCAGCTCACCCAGTTCATCCGCCAGTTCCAGCGGAGGGTTCGCTTTGGGGACGCATTTCGGGGCGATGCTGAAGCGCCCGCGCCACAACTAAAACTTCAGATTCGCTGGCCAACCCACTGAATTGCAATTTGTAATTTTATATGATTTTTTTATAAGCCACTGCGATTGTGTAGTATTTCCTAATTTTTTATTACGAACCTTTTTATGCAGTGCAAGGGCGACAGTTGCGAATATTAATCGTTAGTCTTCAACTACTCGTAACCAGTAATTAGTTGTAAGCCAGCCAGTAAGCTCGAGCTACATGAAACTTTTTAGATTTCTCTAGTGAGAAATGCCATAAACTAAGTGATTAGTTCTTAACAACAACCAACTATTGAACTAGAAAAGAGAGAGACCGCAAGCTAAATGGAATTAGTCTTAACTATCTTGAAGCCAAACGAAATTTAACCTTTATAACGATGGAATACTAACTTTACATAACTTTGTAAAATCCTAGCAAATTTCTCCGGCAACTTTTGCATTAGAAATTTGCCGGGAGAGAACAAAACTCATCCCTCCTCTGCCCTCTAAGTTAACCCAAACTGAAACTCAGGGCAGAGCAGAATTGAATTTTGTCTTGCACTTTGAAGGCGCTAAAACGGAGCCACAATGAGCCGGTTTTTGGTTCATTGCCGCCTTGTTTTTTCGACCCACTAACTAATTCGACCAGTGAAAAACAAACAAAAAAAAAGAGGAATGCCTTTGAATTATTTTCGTCAATTTCTGCATGTTTGGATGCCATTTATTCGATGGCCGCCAAATGCACACAAATTGTCGAGCTCTCATTTCTTAAACAGTGGTAAAAATGTATTTTATGATTTGCTATGATCTCTGGCAAATTATGAAAACACTTTTGCCAAAAACTATCATGTACAAATACTAGATAACTATACTATACACATAGGCAGAGCCTATTTTTCATAACATTTATACAAAGCATCTATTTGTAAGGCCTAACTAAGAACAAAATCCAAAGTATTCTCCTAATATTTATATGTATAGATACTTTATGTATAATTAAATCATACACAACTCATACTTCAATAAACAAAACACAAAACACAACGCCCAATGTTCTCTTTAAAAATTGAAAAGAAAAACCCAAAAATCGCTGCATTTAATCATTTACATGTTTGTTTGTTATTGATTGACTCTAATTCCTAACCATTGCTTTGGTTGTAGCCGTAGATGTAAAGCGTAGTTTATTTAAATAATTTTGTACATTTTATAAGTTAATCTTTGTTTTTTTCCACAATAAATTGTTTTTGATTTTTTTAGTTGGTAGTAATTTAACATTTGTTTTTAATTTTAAGGTTTCAATGGGGGTTTATAAAAATTCTGGAACCCAAAACAACAGAAACCAATCATATTTAGACTTTTATTCAATAATTTATTGCTTACATCAAGTACATAAATATTAATTTGTTTCAATCGCATTGTAGTTTTACATAGGTTCCATTTGTTTGATCTGTTTTCTACATATAAATATATATATCGGATATATACAGTGGACTCTGGAGCTGTGCGTCTACTTCCCCGCCGCCTTCTCCTCCAACTGGGCCTGAATGTTGCGGACGTTGTGCCCACCACCATTGTGGTTGTGCCGCTGGAAGAAGGCATTGATGGAGCTCATGGAGCGGTACTCCAGATTGTCGCTGACATGCCAGTCCACACTGATGCTCTGGTGACGACCCACAGGGTTGCGGCTGCGGGTCTCGTTGTACTTCTCCAGCAGATGCAGCAGGCAATCCTTGGTGGTGTTGGCCGCCTCCTCCAGGTTCACGGTCTGGTGGGTATCCGGCAGTCCCACCGGCACATCCCTACTCATCTGGTTTATCCGGAACTTGGCTCGTCGACTGCTGGCTGATTCGCTGCTGGCGCTATTGGAGATTTGGTTGTAGGCGCTGGAGGAGATTTGGCTGCTGGCGCTGGAGGGGATTTGGTTGCTTCCGCTGGAGGAGATTTGCTTGCTGGCGTTAGAGGAGATTTGTTTGCTGGCGTTAGAGGAGATTTGGTTGCTGGCGCTGGAGGAGATTTGGTTCCTTGCGCTGGTGCTTGTGCTGCTGCTGCTGGAGATCACCTTCGAGGAGGTGGTGCTGGTTTTTTGTACATGCTGACTGGTAAAGCTCCTGGCATTGGAACTGCTCACCGTTTGCACGCGGGATTGTACCAGGGATTTGCTAGCGGAGCTATTGCCATTGCTTAACATAGGTGTTTCCTCGATGGACTGCTGTAATCTCACAGACAGCGAACTGATCTTGGTCTTGCCCTGGCCATCGTCGTAGCTGCTCTGGCTCTGGGAACTGCTGCTGGCCTGGCTGAGGAGTCCTCCCTTCGCAGTGGGACGATTCCAGCTGCTGCTGGAGGTGCTTTTGCTGGTCCACCTATTGCCGTCCTGGCTGACCTCGGAGGTTTTGCTAGAGGTGCTGCCAGAGGGAGCAGGAGCAGCAGCTGGCGGAGCAGGAGGATCTGGCTTGGCTGCGCTACTACTACTCCCATTGTTGTTGGCATCCCCCAGCTTGGTGTTGATCTCGGCCAGCATGAGCAGGTGGTCGGACAGCTTCCGTATCTCATCCGCCAGATTCACACGCTCCCCGGAACTGCGACGACCCAGGAGGTAAGTGGTATCCGAGTTCCTGCGGTCGAAGGTGTGCAGATAGCTCTTCATGCTGCGCTGCTGCTGGGCGGTGGACTGGCTGCCGGAGAACTCGTCGAAGTTCTCGTTGAACAGGTGCTGCGGCGTTGGCGTCGATGGACTGGAGGTGGCCACTGTTGGGAAGAGTTTCTCCCGGGATTCGTTGATGGGCGTGGCCACCGAATGGGGACTCTCGTTGTCCGCACTACGGCATTCTTCCTCCTCCGGCAGATCCTCATCTTCACCTTGTTCGTCATCCGTCAAAGTGGAAATGGATTCGCAGGGCGAAGGCGAACAAACTGTAAGTGAAGCAAAGTCTTAAAAGGATTCTCTAGAAGATCTGGTAAGTATTGACATAGAGATTGTGGGGTTATTGCCAAAAATTGCTTACAGACGGATTAGTGTACATGAATGGGTAATTTACACACAGAAATATCATGCTTGTGAGTTTAGAGAGTTGTGTAAAATGGCTCTTAGAAACATTAAAATGTTCAGATGGGGTTAGAATTAATGAGTGATTGTCTACATAAAATAAGCTATAAGTTAAGAAAAGAAAGCAACAATATTTATAAATATATAACAATTTGTGTAGAACTAATTTGATTCTTTTCTGAATTCCTAAAAATTACTATCCTAATATCGATTTCTAGTTTTTTACCAACTTGAAATTTGAAGTATAAATCCAAAAAAATGTTTTATTTACAAAAATTTGGTTTATAAAACAATTTTTGAAATTTCTAACTTAATATTCTCCTTGATGGACAATTCACAAATGAACATGAGACGGACTTTGGAATTTGACTGCGATCTCTGAGGATGATAGGTTTTCTGAGCTGGATGTTGGGCTTACCTGGCTGGCAGACCAGAAACTGTGGCTATACGAGTATGTGTGTCGATCTGAACCTGAACTGGGGATTGGGTAATTCTGGGGGATTTGGGAGTGGTATAGAGCGGAATTGAAATAGTTTTTGGATGGGTGGAGTTCGGTTTCTCGTCTCGAAGAAACTACAGAGAAGTATCATTGTGCTGGAGTTTGAATTATATTTTGGATATATTTTTTCAGTAATTGTTTTTTTGTCAATGGCTGTCATTATCACAGTGTCAAATTGGTTAATAGAGCTGGTCATCCGCTACAAGGATGCCAGGCACATTGCTTAATGCTAGGGTTACTTAAACATAAACAACAGTTCTGGCTGGCAAGCTGGTCCTCCCTCGTCCGGAAATATAGGATTGCAGGATTGATTTAACCGAAGAGATGGGGTTAACACAGAGACAGAGACGGAAGAGAGATACAGACAGAGAGGGAGCTAGCCAGCTTGGTCCACATTCAAGTTAAGAACAACAATTAGTTTGACAAGTTAATCGTGTAATATACAAAGTCGATCCGGTGGCGGGATGCAGTTGGAGATGCGAGGCGGTCGCCTCATTTGCCGTGGATGAGGGCGTGTCGGTCACGCTGGCGCTGCGATCCGTACTCACCTCGAGACGAGGAGAGGCTGTCCTGGCCGTGGGTCCTCCGGGGATGCGGGTAGCTCGTCTCGCTCAGCGGAGCAATCACATTGCCCTCCACGTCGAACACGTACGGACTGTTCGGATGCGTCTCCCACCGCACGATGAAGTTCTTCAGGTTGTCCTTCGTGGCATCCAGCTCTTTGTTCTGCAAAAGGACAGTGATGCGAGAGGTACAATTACCATTCGAAACTTTGCAAAACATATAAGAACTTTCTGGTGCAATGGCCATCCTCCAAATGTTGGAAACAAATAAGTTTATAAAAGCATTATATTTTAAATATACGAATAATTCAGATTAAAGCTTTTAAATTGTAAAACTTGTACAGGAAAATCCTTTTAAATTATGATTGAATAATTATATTATTATAATAACTTCTAGTAAATTAAATGTTCTTGATCTTGAGTTCCTTTATAATGACCTTGTTTTAGCTTGTTGTTGTAAAAATATATTCTAATTTTGAAAAGAAAAACTTTCAACAAGTTTTTAAAATTAGTGTTCCAGAATTATAAAATATTAAAATTGTAAGCCATAGATCACTTAAGAGACAAGACTGTTATCATTAAATTGTAGGAGTAGGAACAAAATGCAGATATACTTCAGTGATCTATTAAAATTAAGTTGATAAGAGCAAAAATTGGTCAGGTACAAAATATCTGGGGCCTAGCATCTCTGGGAATATGACACCAGGTCGATTGTTTGTGTGCACGACAGGTCTCCTGTCCCAATTACTCACCTCCAGTTCGGCGGCGCTGCAGAGCTTGGCCAGCTCCTCGTCCTGCTGGCTATCCGCCTGCTTGGCCTGCTCCACCTCCGACTCCGCCTCCTCGTCGTCGTCCTCGATGGTTTCCGTGGAGTCCTCGGAGGACTCCGAGGGAGCTGTCACCGGAGACACCGACTTCAGGCGCGACTTGGACGCCGCGGAGGCGGCCTTTGTGATGGGCGTGGCTGTGGCGGCGGCGGCCGGCCGCTGCTGAAGCCATTTGTGTTTCATGCACTCGGCGGCTGTCATCCGGGTGCTGGGGGAATGGAAATGAAAATGGAAATGGCAATCCGGGGACGGGTTAGCAAGCAGACTCTAATTAGGGGAGAGCTCGAGAAACACCCACCCCAGGTCCTTCGCCAGCAACTTGGCTATGAAATCCAGACACTCGGGGGATATGCCATTAAAGCATTCATCCTCGAAATCGTATTTCGCAATGGTAACATTTGACATTGTTTCAATGTCGTTCTCGCCCATGAAAGGCGACAGTCCTGAGATGCTGTTTCCAACCACAACATATCGCATCATACGGGATTGTGTGTGGGTTTTTGAGGTGTGGGCGAGTCAATAAACATGAAATGTAAAAGCAGCGTAAGTAGAATAAATAAAAACACAAAACCAACACTTAATTAACTAAATTAAATTCGCTCGCACTCCTTTTGGACAAGAAGGAGGAGCAGTTTCAACAACCGCCCCTTTTGATTATCACATTTTTGGCTGGTACACATTTTTAATTGGTTTTCTCCCAAGCATTCTACCCTTAAGATATGAGTGCGGGTCTTGATTAAATTTCTAATTGCTCGGAGTAGAACATAAATGGTTCGAAAATATCGTTTGGCTCAAATCTAGGAAGTAGCAAAAACAACATCATTGGAGATATTTTATAATTTTAACAGAAAAGCTCAACACCTTTTAGACTTGGTAAGTAATTTAACATTTTGTTAAAGTATTTAAGTTTAGATTACATTTCTTGTAATAGAATTCAGGGACTAGAAGAATAGAAAACATTGTATCTACATTTTAACTCCAATTTTTAAGATATGTACAATTTAAAATCTTGTTAAAACTCCAAAAAGTACAAATATTTTTATTAAATTTTTAAAAGTGTTCTATATTAAGTAGATAAAATATTTTATTACAATTTTTATTAAACATTCTAAGAAAGATAATATTTGAAACCTAAAGATGTTGTAGAATTAATGACTTGTTAGCTTCATACCTAGTTCTTATTTTATGTACTTTTAAACTTCTAGCACTTAGTAATAGTATTTATTTTTAAACATTTAGTAAACTTACAGCACATAGCATATAACACCGACACTCCACATATCTGTTCCATAGGATATGCAGTCAAAGTTAACAACTTCTGGAGCCACAAACTCTGGTGTGCCGAAGAGAACCTAACAAATAGTAAATATTAAAATAATAATTTTATTAAAAACCTGTTTTATAGTTTCAATATCTCACTCTAAGACGCTTATCTGGATCAAATTTACGTGCTAGTCCAAAATCAATGATCTTGATGCGGTTGCCCTTCTGTGTGAGTACCAGAATATTCTCGGGTTTCAGATCCAGATGGACTATGCCATTGCCGTGGATAAAAGCCATGGCCTCGCACACCTGGCGGATAAATACACGGCAGACTCTTTCGGTCAGTACGAATTCATCGTCCACCACACGATCGAACAGTTCGCCACCTTCAATGCTGTGAAAACAACAAATTAATCCCCTGAATTAGAAAACCAGAAAAACAACAAAAAACAGAAAAACATAAGCTCCAAATAACGCTAAACACAAAACAAATCATGCAAACCAAGCACCATAAGCAGAGTTATCGCCTTTCAATTAGTCTCTTCTCCTCGTTTACCATAGGTTTTAGCTTCGTTTTCAGTTACCTTACCTGACCCACTCTAAACTAGTTATGTTATTTACAAGAGTACCGATTGCTCTGCCAGAACACGAAAATCAGATAATCCATGAACATCCATCCGCCCGAGTGACGGGCATCAACTAACAGCATGCCGATTGGATTTGGAATCGGAGGGAATTATGTTCAGACACTCGACAAATGTCATCCCAGATTTTCCCCAAATGTCGACAGCAAAACACAACACATAAGCCCTCTCATTCCTCCATCAGATGCTCATGAAAAATACCGAAAAAATAGGAGAAATGCCGCAGTGAAATTAGTTTCTCTCTGTTTTTTTGGCTTGTTAGTTAGTTGATGCACTTCACTCCGAAATCGAGTAAATTAAAAATGCATGTGGATATTTGCGCATTTCACGTTTGAAATGGAATACTGTTATCCTACTTATTGACAATTGTTGAGCTTCTAATACTATCAGAAAAAAAATTTGATTATCCAATTTGGTTAGATTTATCCAAATACTTTAAAAATTCTTAATTTGTGTCTTATTGAAATATATTTTATGAACCAAACCAAAAATAAAATATTATGTATATTTTAACGCTTTTAAGATTACATTAATCAAAATTTATAAATGCAAGCAATATAAAGTGAATTAAAAATGTATAAAATTTTAAAAGTGTTTTTTTCACTATTTCCCTAAAAGATTCTCGCTAAAGACAATATTACTAAAATGTGATCAACGAATAGTTGAAATGGTAAATCCAATCAATTAAGAAAATCCAATGAAGCTTTTGTTCCGAGAAGTTTCATTTTGCCTGCCATGTGCAAATCAATTGCCTTAAATATTTATAGTGAATTGATAAGGATCCCATTTAAATCCAGTTAAAATGCCAGCACTTTGTTTGAGTTTGGCTTTTCAGCTTATTTCCTTTGAGTGGCTTTTGCTCCATGAAACTTAAAAGTGGAAAGCAGGATGCTTAAACAATTTTCCTTGCAGCTCATCTTAAGGCGAGGAATTTTCTTCTTGGAAAAATATGTTGGTCGTAGTTGAACATTCTGTTATGAATATGCCAAGGAGAACTATGCCAGTCAACAATTAACTTTTCTAGGGGGAAAAACGACAAGAGGAACAAGAACAACAGCACAAGTTGTCCAAACTGCAGTTTCCTTGTTTTGTTGGAAATTAATTTAAGTTGACAAAGTCTTTTCGGGGGCTTTGTCGTTGGGTCTATGAAAATGAAATTGTTTCAGCTTTTCTTTATTCTCCCAACGGGCGGGCAATGTGGGTCAAGGCCGTCGACTAATCAGTGGGCCAAAACACCTGCCTCAATCGTTTTTATGGGCCATTAGACCCTTAACCCATGTCAGCATTCATTTGTGCACAAAGAAGCTGCGGAAAACTTTCGCGAGGCAAATAAAAGTGTTGTAAATTTGTATAAATACTTGTGTGTCAAGGGGAAAACCTGTTGCTTAAGGTTTTTCTTTCGGACTTTGTGTGGGTGTATTGTGCTTGGGTGTGGCAGAAAAGTTTACTAGTTTACGATAATGTGCGTACGTGTAAATCGCATTTTATGCACATTCCCACTGATTGCAAGATATTGTGTCCTTAGCAACAATGTGGCAAACAACAAAGGGGACAACAAACTTAACGAATAGTGAAATAGAAGGCTACAAATTTATTAGGGTGACCCGAATTTTGTGACCAAAAACTATTTACTAACATATTTTAAGCCAAATTTTACTTAGCTGATTTTAGTTTAAGATTGGTAAACATATTTAAAATAGAAACTATTTCATTTAGGGCTTTCAAGTTTTGGTCACCAAATACAGGTCACCCCAACATATATGAACATATATATATATATAGAGAAATATAGAAGGGGATTCACACCCACGAGACAAGGACAAGCAAAATCAACACATTCATTTGTATGGGCTTTGTCGCTCTTGATATCTTCCTTACAGTTCCAGGACGACGCACATCATTTTCTGATATTCGTATGCCGCGTACAATTGTATAATGAGGTGATGCTGCAATGAATTCATAATCTCCACCTCCCGCTCCACATTCCGCTTGTCCTCGCGCTTCGGAATCGGCACGAATTTGGCGGCCAGTTGCAGGCCATTCGCCTTGTCCCTGCACTTGTAGACAGTCCCGAATTTGCCCCTGCACAGGGATAAATATTGATTACTTATTAATGTCCGGGGAAGGACGGGGAGTGTGGCGATCAGTGCCGCAGGATACTCACCGACCCACCTCGCCCAGCACATCGTAAAGTTTATGGGCATCGACGTTGCGATTTATGGTCGCATCGCGCATAGGAAACGCCGGTTCCAAAACTGCAAAATAGTAAAATAGAGAACATTAAGATGGAGGACTATAAAATAGTTTCGTAATAACAGATTTTATTTAATTAAATTTATTGAAAATTGTTTTCTTTTATATAGTAATTCTTAGACATTTAGAAAATCATTGTGCTGGCTAATAGATGTTTATGCTTTTTAAGAGCGCATAGTTTTTTATATTTTTCAAAAAGCGATATTTACTTTAAAAATTTTAAGGTCATTCATCCTTTTTAAAAAGTGTAAAATACTAATTCTAGTTTTTTTCTTTAAAACGTCTTTAAAGTCTTATTTTATAATGAACATAATATTATAAGTCACACTTAAAAAACGAAAGTAAATATTTCTTTCTATACACTGCAAATAAATTGATGAATACAGGAGCCCACAGAATATTTTTAGTGACGCATCGGTACATTGCTATCGATTCTGAAGTAAGCACTTCAGACTTTTTCGTTTCTTACAAAACTTTGTCAGTCCGTAATTTCATTGCACTTTCTTATCACCATATCAGCTGGCTGCCATAAATTCAAAGGCCATGGCCAGAGGTGGCTTATATGGTAGGAAATGTTTCGGTCTGATTAAGACCTCAACTGTGTGATTTGATTAGATTTCCTGTTCCTGGTCAGAAATAAAGAACAACAAGTGCGCCC
Source organism: Drosophila fuyamai (assembly GCA_018153365.1). NCBI lineage: Eukaryota > Metazoa > Arthropoda > Insecta > Diptera > Drosophilidae > Drosophila > Drosophila fuyamai. The sequence continues at coordinate 6,941,489 of JAECXW010000758.1, forward strand.
TGGGGCTACAGTGTGCTACATGGTTGAGAGTGCTCCTCCGGCAATATGGCATTTCAATCATTTCCATTGTCCGGAGCCCAGTTTGGAGTGCATTTAATATCGGCTATTATGGGCCCCGCTCCTCCACCGACTGCTCAACAACAGTTTGTGCTTGTCACATATTTCGCAGGACATATTGCACACAAGTTTTCCTGTTGTATTCAGAGGAAACCCTTTTCAGAATTTGTTGAATTCGTTGTTGCTCTCGTTGCCCGTTGTGTATGTCTACAAGTTGCCAAACAAATAAAAATGACTTGATTCAATTGAATTTTGTACAAGGCAACGATATGAAATGGGGACGACAACAGTGACGAGCTGGAATATTGTGACAAATATGGGTTTACTTGTATGTTTGTGGGCGCTGAGCTTTCCAGGGTCTGCTTGTGGTCACCAGACTGTGTTCGATATTTCATATTTTTTTTTCCCATTAAGGACAAGAGTTTTAACTTGACATTCGACCACAATAATCCCTGGGAGATTTTGTGGGACGCATCGCAACGGTTGCTTTCGCAAATTTGCAATTGGAATTATTGATAATCTGGCAGAGGTTCATGGTAAAAGTTGAGTAAGTCAGTCAGTCAGTCAGCTTGTTGTATTAACCCATTGATTGCGAGTAGTGGGCAAACAGAATACTTAAAGGAAATTTATATAAACTACGAGTCTTTATTCTATTAACTTGTTTGTACATCATTTTAAAAACATTTCGTTTCGACTAATAAGAATTAAGACGGCAGCGCTAAAAGCACAGCAAAAATACAACATTTTAAAGAAATACCAAAATAAGAAGTAGAACATTTTCATGACTTTTCCAGCTGCACTTAACGGTGGTATTTAAGGGGTTAAGCTGTTAGCGAGCGTCTATGAATTGATGTCATCTGCGCGGCAGCTGTCCCATTAATATGTAAATGGCGCACATAAGTATGCTACGAAAAACACGATAAATCTTTAAAATCAAAGGCGAGGCAGAAATGCAAAGGAAAGGACTTTTCCGAAGAGGCAAGGGGAATGGTGGGGTAGTGGCATAAACTTGGCAAATTCAAAGTGAAAGTTGAGCGTCTACTGTGAATAGAAATGGCGGCTGAGAGCGTTCCTTTGCTATTTGTGTGCAGCGAGGCACTTGTATATATATGCATGCAATTTCTGCAATTGCCGAGTCTTGACGCCTCCCCTTCGGCCACGCCCCCTTGGCCATATATCGCTTAAACGGTTTTTGGCGCAAATTCATGCAGCGACTGAGTGAGTGAGTGCATGTGTGAGTGCATTTGAGTGCACTCTGCCAATAATGCGCACAATTTAAGTTTCGGCAAACACGCCCAAACACTTGCATTAGAGAAGAAAATTGAAGAGGTCGGGTTCCCTCCATTGAATGAAATTTTTGGTGAAAAGCTGCCAACTTCTCGGCCCCATAATTCATAATTCGAAAGACACAAAAGTGGATTCGAAAAGATATTTCATCGCTCATAAAATTTCAACATGAACGCAGACAGGCATACATTATGCACAAAAGCTCACTTATACTGTCTTAAAAACTTGCAAAAACATTTGTGTATCATATTTGCGACAAAAAAGTGTGAGAAAAAAACAAACATCTTAAGTATGTATAGTTTTTCGACTATGAATATTTATTCAATTTTTTTTCTCCTTTGCCTTTAATAATTTAACATATTTATCTTATTAAAAGGATTATTTCTTATGAAATAAAAGATATCTATTCAACATAATAACTTTCAATTGAATATTGGCTATTTAATCATATACCTTATTTCAACAACTTAAGCAATTTACTATTTTTTAAGTGTTAAGCAAGGATAATTTTTAAATTAATCTTTTCTTTTTCCCTGTGCACTCATATTCATATTTACAAATGGATGTGAGTGGGCGGCAGGTAGCTCCCATTCATTTCCTGGTTCGAGCTCATGAATAAATGAATTTATATCGACTCTGCTTGGCATTTGCACTGCACCGCTTATCCAAAGGAAAAATAAGGAGACTTGTGGAGAGGGGGGTTGTGGGGCCGGGATATGCCCATATGCTTCGGCGAGACGGTGGGCGTGGCTGCGATGGGCGGTGGGCTGACGACCCCGATGCACTAACCAAATGCAATCGAAATTGGACTTGAGCCGTTTGAAGTGTTTTCGTAAATCAATTTCAGTTCCATTAAGCTGCAAGATGTGCATATAATATACGATTCGTTGAGAGGAATGCGGAGGAAGTGGAATAAAAATATTGATGTACAAGTAATCTGATTCGCACATATATGGATTCAGCTTTATTTTGTTGTGTGATTCGTTTAGTTTGTTTAAGACCTTTTACTGAGTAAATAAAAGAGGACAGTAAATATTTTTCTATAATTTGGCTGTATATGTATATGTAAATATATTGTAATAAATGGGCCTATTATTGACATTTTTGACAATTTACGGAAGGGTATAATCTCTTATAGATCAATATTGTGTACCATACTTTTATTTTCAAGTTATAAGACTTAATGAATGAAGTTCAGCTGTCTGATTGCGATGATTGCATATCCAGTAGATTTTATAGCTACCTACTTATAATTATCCACGGTTATTAGTGCTACTTATCCCAAATGATTTTAAATCTGTTAGCTGTTAGACAGTTTTCGTCTAAAGTTTGAATTCTGTGTCAGACATCACTTATTCATAAGCACTATTATCGACGTCTCTATCCTACCCCATATCTCCGTCTCTTTCCCCCCCTAGGGTCAATGTGTGGATTGCGTTCAAAAGTGCAACTCGTTGCAAATTCGATTCAAAAAACTTTATAAAGTTAATTTATGCACAATATCAATAAAACTGGCTGAGCGGGAGTCGCAGATACTATATTTGCACTTCCCATTCAATAGAGCTCCATTGGAGCGCCTGATGCAAATGCTGAACGATTTTTTGTGCCAACGATGGCAATTTTTTCTGATATGAAAATCAGCAAATTTTTCTTTGATTTGCCTTTGCTCTTTCGGTCGTCAAGGATCTACCAGGATAACCCAGCCGAGGCTCCATCCCCCCACACTGCTCATTTCGGCAACTGTTGCCAGGCTTGCCTTGACTTTCAGATTAAAAAATAAATTCCAAACGAACCGAATCCTCGGCGGAAGCGAAAAATGTTTTCCCCCTGGCTCATCCGTCCATCGATTTGATGTTGCAATTTGCTGCTGCCGTAAAAATTGTGTAATGTGCTTAATGAAATTTTTTTAATAACACAATATAAGGGTACGTGAATTTAGCAGGGAAAAACGTGTACAACAAATGCAAACTGTTGCACATCAAACGCTGGATGTCAATGTGCCACACATTACATGGCCACAAAATAAAACAAGAAAGGAAAGCTAACTTCGGGCGGAGCCGAAGTTGATATACCCTTGCAGAATATTCTGTAAATAATATTCTCCAAAATTATTCATATGATGCATTCTTAACACTCATAAAAAATCCCAACTTTCTAACTTTAAAAACACCAAAGTTATGGCATTTTCAATCGTTCAGTTATATGGCAGCTATAGGATATAGTCGGCCGATCCCTATAAAATTTGGTAGGTCGGATTGATTGGCCAAATATAAAACCCATAGAAAATCCCAACTTCCTAACTCTAAAAACACCAAAGTTATGCTATTTCCTATCGTTATATGGGAGCTATAGGATATAGTCGGCCGATCCTTATGAAATTTGGTAGGTCGAATTGATTGGCCAAATAAAAAAGCCATAGAAAATCCCAACTTCCTAACTTTACAAACACCAAAGTTATGGCATTTCCTATCGTTCAGTTATATGGCAGCTATAGGATATAGTCGGCCGATCCTTATGAAATTTGGTAGGTCGAATCGATTGGCCAAATAAAAAAGCCATAGAAAATCCCAACTTCCTAACTTTACAAACACCAAAGTTATGGCATTTCCTATCGTTCAGTTATATGGCAGCTATAGGATATAGTCGGCCGATCCCGGCCGTTCCGACTTATATACTGCGTGCAAAGGAAAGAAGGGTGTGTGCAAAGTTTCAATTCGATAGCTTTAAAACTGAGAGACTAGTTCGCGTAGAAACAGACAGACGGACAGACAGACGGACAGACAGACGGACAGACGGACAGACGGACAGACGGACAGACGGACAGACGGACAGACGGACAGACGGACAGACGGACAGACGGACATGGCTATATCAACTCAGGAGGTGATCCTGATCAAGAATATATATACTTTATAGGGTCGGAGATGTCTCCTTCACTGCGTTGCACACTTTTGACCAAAATTATAATACCCTCTGCAAGGGTATAATGAAAGAGGAAAAAAAACCACAAGCCAGACGTCGGCGTTTTAATATATAAACCAAAGTTACGCAAACACCACGGTCTTGCAGGCGTTTCCCCATTGTTTATATTCGCTTTTAATAACACTTTTTTACGCGACCAAAGCAATCCACAGAAGTATGCCAAACATTTAATGGCAAGGCCAGACGGGAAAATGCATATAAGTAATACATTTTATACATGTACCGACAGGAAGCCGGCCAAAGATGTTAAGCTTTTTGTTTGCCAAGTTAAAACACTTGCTGAATTCAAAGCAAAAGAGATTTTTGTCTCACTATAATGAACTTTGAATTAAATTTTTGCCTTCGTTTGCTTTTCGTTGTCGACCAAACAAAATGAAGACTTTTCATATTAATACATTTCTACTAAAATTCAGCTTTAAATTTGTTTCTTCAATTCTTGATTTTCTCTTCATTTAAACATCTTACAAGTTGGCATGAAAACACTATTTCTTGTAAAGTTATTAGCAAAATTAAAACAAATAAGTTTGTGTATTTGCATTCTGGCAGGGGATTTCTGCTTGCTTAACTAATATTTTCCATAAATTTGATCCAATATTCAAATCGGATTTTATTGCATCTCATTTGGATTAGCATATAAATTAAGATGTCTGAATAAATATTCCTTAGTTTTCCCTTGAAATTAGGAAACTCATTTTTAAAAAGTCCGCCCTATTTCAGTCAATTATTTTACCTTCTTTTTGGTTTATAGAACTAGAATAATTTGCGAAATCTAAGTTCCTTTGGAGTTTTCGATAGCTGTAAGTTTCCATAAGTTAAAGAAAAAATGTGTTTACTGAACTTTGAATTCATATAAGGGCAATATATTTTGGTTTGCTTTTATTTTAAGCTTTGACCAGGCTACGGGTTATACATATATAGTTGATGACGTTGTGCCAACTGATGGCGAAATTTGTTGAAAATGTGCTTGTGCAGTTGCCAGTAGATATTCCCGTAGTTATTGTTGCTGCTGATGACGATGCTGCGGGATGTCTGTGCATTTTAATCAGCCTAAGTGCCATGGAAATACCATGGCTGGTATGAGAATGGCAATGGAATGGCAGAACATTGCTGAAAGTGTGTGGTGGGAGAATTAAAAAATGGCAAAAGTTTGCCTCGACTGTGACTACGGTGCCATTTCAAATTGGTTATTACAGAGGCTTCCCCCACACACATTGCCTTCATCAAATGGTCATGCATAAATGCAAAGAAAATGAGAGGGCTATGGGTATTCACACTTATTGTAAGCCTGACTATAATGTCACTTCAAAGCCGGATGTCATATGTTGAAAGCCTAAGACGTTAATGGGTTATTTCTAAAATACATAAATCCAGTAAAGACCCAGAAAACTGTTCCTTACAATTAATAATTTGGGGCCATACAAATCTATAAAGTTTTTTAAATAACTTGAGCTGGTGATACAAATCTAACTTGTGCATACAGAAACTTGTATTATATAATGCCTAGAGATTTTCATTTAAACCTCTCAAAGCCAGTGATCCTTGTCAGTCCTGATCTGATTAGACACACTGGCACACAATTTATTTCTCTCAATCGAATGGACACGTTAGATGTGCTAAATGTTCGACGATAACGAATTCAATAAATGATAAATGACAAGTGAAACTTGCGGAATTAAACCGACTTTTTTTGTTTTTAAACAAATGCTTTTGGGGACAGATGACAGGAGACAAATCAATACCATGTATCCATTTATTCTGCATACATATATATATATATATATTCATATTAATCCTCCATATCTACATCGAATGTTTCGGCAGTATCTCAACAACGGCAATTCATCTTCATCATTTTTTTTCCTACACGCCAAGCGTAAATCCGCTCCGAAACGTCCTGCTCTTTTTTTTGCATGTGCGGAAAGCGAGAGAAAAATGAAAATCGTTATGGAAAAATGAAAAGTAATAATCAGTGTGGGTGTGTGGAGACCTTGAGCATTTCCCCGACGAACTGACGAAAGTCGCCCCATTGCCATAAAGCTCTCAGCTCTAATGCAGTGCAAAGTATTTCCACATTTTCCCCTGCTTTTCCCGGGCAATTTTCAGTTTATGCTGCATACTTTTGTGGCACACTTTAATTGGGCAATTGCCATTCAAAATTTATGCCCAAGTCTCTGACAGCCTGGGTTGTCACTTTTGGCTCCTTCTGGTTGCCAATTTACTTGGTGATGCAATTTTATTTTATTTCATTTAATTTTCGCTGGCTTTCACCAGCTTTGTCACAATGAAATTAGCATTAGAAATTTGTATGCATGTGTCGTGCTCCCTTATTTTTTTTATCCCATTACCAGTCTCATTCAATTGGAATTTTCATTTCAGCTTATTTCGCATTTAATTTAGTCGCTTGCGAGCTAAGGACTAAGCGAGTTATTCCAAAATATTGGTCTCCTCGAACATTACACATACGCCATGTGTGACGGCGAGGCTCTTGCATTTCTTGAATCGCTTCTAGCCAACGCTTTGTGGCGCTTTTCCAAAGGGGTTTTCCCTTTCTTCCCCACCCTCTCTGGCCATCCCTTTACACATTCATTACGCTGGCTTTTGTGGGCACACACATAATCTCCGGCCGTCTGTATGGGTGAGCTTTTCGCGCTTATAATCAACGCCGCCATTCGAGCAGCGTATATATGTGTGGGAATTCTCCATTCTGTTTTCGTTTTTAATCACCGAAAGTTGAGCGGTGCTGAGCGGAAAATGCTTTAAGGGCACTGCAGCAGTGATAAATTTAAAAGTGCCCCTAAAAAGGCTGCCCCAGCATAATATGCCTGCTAATTGATCGATGTGAGCACAGCAATTTCAAGGCAATTCCAAAGTTCAACAAAGGGCCAAAGGACATCGAATGGAGACCACTGCTGCAGACTGCAAAGATAAACACGAGCCTGGAGTTTTCCCCCAGCCAAATGCTTTCCTTTTTTCTGCCTTGTCATCAGCAGATGGCTGGGAATCGGTAGGGCAATTGGGGAAATCGGGGAAAATCGGGGAAGTTGCTGCAGCAACAGCCGCTTCTAAATGCAAAACAATTTCAAGCCAGACTAACGATGCACACCGCAATGAACTCATTAAAACTTTCTACTTAGTCTGCAACAAAATGGCATTAAAAGAGTGCGCCGCGCGATGAAAATTCAAAACTGTTAGATTGTTAAGCTCTGCGAGTGTCTCAAATAGGAAAAGATGCCGATGTATTCGCTGGCAACCGCAACTCAGCGTTTAATTAATTTAATGAGCGACGTGAGGCCACCGCAGACACCTAGTGCCGACGCTCATACATATATGACTTTCTGCCCCTGTCCTCTGCCATTTCCCATTCGCCTGCTGTTTATGGGCCACAGTTGAGGGTAAAATATTATATAACATATCACATTTTTTAATTTTTCAGAGAATCTTTTAAGCAGATTTGAAAGCACAGCGTAATTTTTGGTAAGCCATATGTACAAGTTTTGAAAAAAATTATGGTGAATTTTGTGTTAAAAAAAATGTACATAAGGAAAATTTATATTGTCAAATTACTGAAAAATCAAGGGATTTAAAATTATCTACACAGATATTCTTAAGTAATTAAATAATATTAGCTTAATAAAAGGCAGTTGTATATTAAATATATTTGAGGATAAGAAAACGTTTGTAAATCTGTGTTGCACGTTAAAAATTCCCTATAATTACAACGTTTTTGTGTCTCATGTTTCATAAAATACAGGTTTCTTTATTTATTTATTATATATAAGAACCTATTATGTTGTCCGCCGGTGTTATAATCTAGCTATGGCAGTTGCGTGGCAGGTAAAGAGGAAGTTTCGGAGGGTCCAAAGCATCAGCTGAACTCGTTACCGTAAACTCCTGGAAATTTTGTCAATGCACTAGCTATCCATGGCCGATCCTGATGGCGGTTAGTAAGCGACTGGCGCTCAGTTAATTATCGGCTCTCGATGGCAGCCCGTTCAAAGTGTATTAATTTATGAGTGCAACACAAAGGCCAGGGCCGCTGTCATTTGCAGCAGCTGGGCATCCAATTTTCCCCCTGGAATTTGGAAATTGTTTGGCAATTTTTGGGATGAGTTTAAGAATTTTACAGAGTGCATTTTTACAAACTAAATCCCTTTGCCGCAAACACTTTAAAAACTCTGGCCAAAACAGCTGCCAAAACAAATGAATTAAAAGAAAGGGGAAAAGGCAGCCATTGTCAGAGATATCTTCACACAGATGCATATATACTTTCTATATCTTTTTCTGGCTGCCAGTGTGTGTAGGCCAATGGTCGCATAAATCAAAGGCGGAGAGCGAAGTCTGCGGCTGCTTCGAAAAACCCAAAGGGGGAATTGCAAAATAGCAAATATGCCGAGCAGTGCGAACACATATTTGCACTCAAATCGAATTGCATTTGTTTGGGGGCATAATTGAATAACAACTGTAAATTGCAGAGTGCACAAAGCGGCCAAAGAATTGCCGCCATGCCAACCGGAAGTGGAAGTGCCGATTACACATGTGTGGCTATAGGATATAACATATATTATATATGGTGACGTGGGGGCGTGAGTGCCTGCCCATAAATAATTTGCCAGCTCTGTGAATTAGTTTCGGCATCAGCAAGATAAATCAATTAACGCGCAACAAACAAAACAATTAATCAAGATGCAGGTTTTTAGTGCGAACCGGGTCGCTTCAAATCGGAATCGGGCGGGATCGGGCGGGATCGAGAAAAGCAGCGAGGTAATTGAAAGGTCATCGATTCAATGACGGCCACATGGTGCATGTTCGCACGCGCTTCTGCCAACAATTTGTTAAAATTTAACGCCTTATTTACTGCCCGACTGTCTATCCTGGATTCCTCACTCATACACCGAGAGAAAATCAGGTGAAATCGCTATGGAGTATAGTATTAACTTTATTTAACTTTTAAAGTCATTCAAAATGTTACAACTTTAAACTTGAAAAAAAAAGTAAGATTCACACATCGATAGAAATCAACGGAAATCGCTAGAAAATATCGTTGGTAATAAACTTTTTAAATCATTAAAAATGTTTATGTTTTTCTTTCCATTTGCTAAACTATATTCGTCATTAAAAGCTAGAAACTTGATTGCCAAACCTTTTTTGTGTGTCGAATAGATGTTTAAGTGACATATAGTTTTTTTTGTGCATCCTTTTTTCCACATCAACAATGTGCTGACACGTAGAACTGCAAAGGCAATGGACCTGCTCCTGCACAATGTATCTGTATCTGCACTTGTATCTGTGTCCTGGCTGAGCGACAGTTTGACATCTCTAAATAAAGTTTGCACTTGCAAGCTACGTGGACACAGCCAGCACACACACACACTCACACTCACACCTACACAAGCACCATGGAAACACGCGCACAGATGCAGGGGGAAATTTAGGGAGAGATAGACACCCACAGTGGCACGTTTGACAATTTAATGGTGTTGAGGTTATTTATACAATACGCTCGCTGCAAGTGCTCAAATATTCAGTGACCAGTGAGCCAATGACGTGTTCTACAGTCCGTTAAAGTACCATTTTTATGCCCTTAACTAGTTAGTTTAACGTAGGGGCAAGTAGATTTCTACTTCCCCTAAACTTTAATTTACTTTTTCGGAGCGATAAGGAATTTAGAAATGTACCTTAGTTTCTAGGGAATTCGACAGAATAAAGAAAATATTCGACATGCAATCTATAATTTTATTTAAGGCAGTATAGTATTTTAGACAAAGACAAGCAAGACAAATGGAGTCTTTTGTTCACTCTATAAAAATGACTTTTGAGATAAGATAACCGTTTAAAAGTAGAACTGACAAAGATCTTATCAAATCAAAGACCAACAATTTGTATGGTTCATGTTTTGCGATGCCATTAAGTCTTTTTTAGAATTATAAAAACGTAAGAAAATTGAGGAGTCCCCCCATTTGTATAAATATAAAGGTATCTTCAAAATGTTAAAGATTTTATTGTTTAGAGACAAGCTACATTAGTTCTAGTTCAATTATAGCCGGTTTGAGACTCCAAGCTCATTCACAAATTATCGTAGCAAATGGCTGAGCCAAGTTGCAATTGCATTTCAGTCATTCCCCAAAGGATGTCGATTGACAAGACAGTTTCCGAATGGCAACAGGATCCAAAGTGCCTCGTCAGTCTGTGGATTCGTCGACAGCTTAAGATACTCGCACTCAGAGTGGATGTATCTCACTTGCAGCAAACCAACGCATTACTCTTGGCCGTTACAGTTTATGGGCTTTAATTTAATTTCAGCCAGAATGGGAAAATCGCTCTGAATTAACGATCTGTTTGGCCGCATGAAGGCGATTACCGAGGAAGATACGCGAAAATTCTGGTTGGGATTGGGCGAAATACTCGACGAGTTATGGCCTTTTAAATACCAGTAGCTGGTCAACAATTAAATATCGCAATAATCCACGGTAATGAAAACATGGTGAAAACTAAAGAGTCACGATACACAATATGCATTAAAATGATTGGCAGCACTTGATTAGCTGGGGATACTGTGACGAGTTGACTATATAATGAATGTCCTAGTGGAATTTAGCTGCGCCCCATAAATCAGCAACATGGGAAATTACAAAACGAATATGGTGTTGACTACGTGCAATGCAAATGTGAATGAAATGACCGGCATGACAGGCAAAGGCGGAATGCAAGGCTGCTAATAAATAAAAACATACGAATGCGAATGCGAATACAAGAGAGCATTTACATAATTTTGATTATTTTCACTGGATGCGAGCAGTGTCCTTAGCCCGAATAACAATTGCAGTTGGTATTTGGGCGGCTTTTGGGGTTGTTTTCAAATGTGGTTCTGGCTGAAACTGTTTGGCATTATGGAAATTTCCGTTTGTCATTCTGGGGCGCGAAGTGTCTACATGCAAATTGAGTTGCAACAAGCAGATTCGCCCTCTTCATTCCGCCATTCGACAGTTGTTTGTTTAGTTTTGCATTTGGCAAATGCAATCTTAACAGGGCTTCCTGGCTGTCTGTCTGCCAATACATTAAATTGCAATTTTAATTTGTTTAGCATGCGGCATTGCCGTTCTTGCATCTGCACCACATGGCGTATGCGCTATAATCACACAAACCCGCTTCATACATACATATATGCACTCTACGCCCCTGTTTGCATTTTTAATGCTGCCATTCCACCTGCATCTGTGGCCCAGACAAACTGCCGGAGATACTTTTGCATTAAAAATTTAAACAACATTGCAGGCAAGCGGCGGAAACAAAAATGGATTTTGGACTGCTGCTTTCCAAACAGCACACTTTCGCAGCAACATCTCCTTTTTATACGATTCTCGCAATCGTTTTTCCTATTTTTGCCAAAATGCCTTGGAGCTGAATTAAATATTCTATAAATTGTTATAGTCCCCAGATATATGCAAATGAAATGTCTTTTAATTTAGCTTCGCCAAGACGGGTTAATAAATATTCCCTTTTAGTGGGGCAAACATAAATTCTGAAATTTTGGTTACAGGCCAAAAAGCCACAAAAACATAACATACGACAAAGTATGGATGGGGAAATCAGGAAACTTGAAATATTTACATAATTACTTGACAACCAGATAAATGATCAAGTTCTGGCCAAATCTCATTGAAAGCCCCGAGCGCACATAGTAGAGTACACAGACCCCGCGATGATGCAGAGTGGAGGAATTCGCAACGTCAACTGAAGTGAATATCAACGAACGACCTTCAACATGAAATGCGACGTAAAATAAATTTATCTCAATTATATATAAGCAACTAGATCTATATATAAGGCCGACTCTCAGCGGGAAAATCGGACGAGTAACTTTCAGGACGGCCAGTGAGAGATTCTTTAGCGCTTGCCTGTTTGCTTTACATTCACCTTGGCAGCGCAGTACGAAAAATCCAAACGAAATACAAATTTATTTTTGAATATTTTTGGTTAGCAGCGGGGTAAAAAAGAAATGAATAATGTTTCCCACCCACCGAGAGTGCTCCCCAAAATGACCGACTCGTTAAGAGCTAGAAAAGTATTTTGTCTTATAGCTATTGAATAATTTAAATCAAGAAATTTTATATTTGGTCTGAAATAATTAAGATATAATTCACTTTTATAATAAAGCATTATAAATTAGGTCTGATAAATAATCCTTCATCTATATCTTTACTATATACTGCTTAAATCGTCTTCATAAAGAAAAGTTTATGGCAATTTCTTGTTTAAATGTTTAATGTTTAGGATCATTATTTATAAATTCAAATACATTTTTCCTTTCTTATACGTCTTTACTGTATGCTGAAAAATCATCTTTATGAAGAAATATGTATATTTCGTTCATCTAATGACGCCACAATCAGATGCTGGCCAGCATTTTTATGCAGATTTCTTGTTTAAATATTTATACAATATCGGCGTGCTTTCTCTGCCTCCAGAGCAAACAATAAAAACTGGAAAATGTATAAAAACCAACTACATTTAAAATATAATAGGACCTGCTTGTTTGATTTATTTGACTAGAGTTTGTGTAAACAAAAAGTAGAAAAATATAAAAATATTTTTATTAAAATTCCACGTGTTTGGTTTTCCCTGCGGTTTGGCAATTTCCGCTGTAAATGCTTTCATTTCCTCTCCGATTAAAGTGTCTCTTTTCCAAAGATTTGCCTTAATTGCCCAGACAAGCTGGGTAAAGGAAATTGAGAAATCAGCTTATGCGCCATTAGCACACACATAATTCAGCTGAGACAAACCCAAGATACACCTGCACACGGAAAAGTGAGAATTGGCCGGGAAAAAGGTTGGCCAATCGGTCAGGTTGCCACCTTTGCCGCTGGTAGACAAGTATTTCCGTTTGTTGTTATTTGCCAATTTGGGAAAACTGCCTGGGAAAACTCGATGGCTGGCAAAACGAGAGGCGTAACCCTTTTTTTTGTGTCCTGGGCCCACACGGTGGATTGGATGGCACTAAATCAGTGGGACTCTGTGGGTGCTTTTCCTTCTGCCTCCTCGTGTTACGCGTTCATTTTTTTTCGCTCTGGGTTCTTTTCATTTTTGAAATTTCCCGACGCTCGACATTTTTCATGCTACGAGAATTTTCCTGCCCCACCCACCCGAAACACCCCTCAACCATTTCCTGCTGGCCGAACTACTTGACACTTCCTTTTTCCCTTTGCAAGTTTGGGGTTTTCCACTTGCCTTTGTCTTCGGCTGGCTAAGCCACTGTAGATACAGTTACCACAGTTTTTCCAACGTTCATCGGGTGTGACATTTATCCTTCATCGTCTGCGCTTCCTTTTGGCTTTCATTTCAGCTTTAATGCAGCAGGCAAAGAAAAAAATGTATATATATATATATTTGGCCCCTCTTTTGTTTTATGCGTGAAATTTATTGTTTCTGACAATGGAAACGGCGTCGCAAATGTTTCCTGATCACAGTGCGCCTTATCTGGGCCCCTTTTTTTTTTTTGGGCACGCCCCCACTTTTCCGCTTTCCCAACAGTCAGGGCCGTATTTTATTGAAATTCATGTATTTTTAAAAGCCCACTGCCCCTGGGATGCGGCTCTAAATCGTTTAAGCATTTGTTTCCACCATTCACAGCTTGATTTCGCCAGATCCATTCTGCAATTGTGTTTCGGTTTGTTTTTTATCTGTGCATAAAAGTTAATGTTTTGCATCGGCATCAGTATCATGGGCCGAAAATGTTTATTGTTTTGGCCCTTTATTAAAGCGTAGTTAACTGCTGATAACTTCAATGGCCAACAAAAAAAGGAGGGATCGAAAACAGCTGCTAAGCCATAGATTTGTGTTGATTTGATTTGTCTATTTGCAGTTTGGCTTATGGGGGATTCGAGACATAAAGGCAATGGAAAGAGTTATCAGTATAATCTCTGTCGAAGAATATACAATAATTACACATAGTTCTTTTTGATATTTATCAGGGTATGCATTTATAGCATATATATACAGAGATAACCGTTGACAACGATTCTTATCACCGGTGATACACAACACGTATATGCCGCGTTCACTGCTATTTGAGCCCTTATCGGCTTTTTTTTGATTTTGCAGCAATTTGTAGACTTACCACCTTCCGGCTCTGAGTCATCTATATAGATCATATTGCTGCGTCGCTTGCCACTGATATTCCGCAAACGTTGACCCGTTGTGCCGCTGCTGGTTTCAACAAAATTTCCTCAAAATTTTCTAATCACTTATCCTTTGACACTTGATGTTTATTTTTACGTTTTTTTTCCACAATATTTAATGGCATCTATAATTATTCATCACTCATCATTTTGCGTGCTAACTAACACTTCACTTATTGCACGGATTTCGAAAATATTTGGTTTTGCGCACTTAAAAAATGGCACAAAAGAACGATTCTTTATTTATAGCTGGTCGGTCGCGCACCACGTTGCGTATGCTTGATATTAGCGCAAAATTCGTTCGCCAGCGCCACTATTTTGCTATTGTGTCATCGCGAGCGAGCGTTTTGCCTCAAACTGTTTTGGGCTGGCCGAACATTATTTGATTTGAGCTGTTTTTGCTGCTGTTTCTGCCTTTTGCCAATACGGCGTATGTGTGTTCCTTTGTGGTTATAAATGTGCTTTCGGCTGATAACTGCGGCACTGAGAGAAATTGTTCGATCGACTCTCTCGTAAACGTATCTATAAATAAACAAACACAAGCACAAATATAGGGGGCAAACCTCAACCGCTTATATATGTATATACACTCCTATTTGTATTGGCGTTTGTCTGTTTCGTTTCGTATAAAAATAAATTGCAGAGCAATTTGTATACTCCTCTCTTTTTGGCTTGTCGCTCATTTTGCGGCTTGTTTTTGTACGCGAATGAAAATTATTTTCCCTGTTGTCGTTTAGCACATTTTCTACAGTTTTCCGATTTTCTTTTTGGCAACAGAGCCACCGAAACAGTTGCCAACAGTGTGTGTTTTTATATTTGTAGATCTATCGGTACTATATAGACTTGTATATGGCTGCTTCCTATACCCAATTTGTCACTTTTCGCAACTTGTTGCCCTATCAAACCCCTATGCTTTTGTTTTGATTGGGAAAAGTCTTAGGAACATAAATATTAATTAATTTAAGTTCAAAAGAAGTCTCTACTATATGTATGATTTCACCAAGGTAACAACAAATGGCTATAACTCACTGGGAAGTACTATAAATATTGGTCTGTTGAAATAGAATGTGCTTTATCGAGTGTAATGAATTTTATTAGACACTGCTCATTATCTTAAATTGTAAAACATTCCAAAATGGTGAGTACAATTCTAAAACTGAAAATTATTTCCGCACTTTGTGTATTTCGAAAATGGCAATAAACCAGACTAGAAATCACTGGCATACCATTACCCAATAAATTAGTTGGCATTCCAAAATCTCTGGCATTCCTTAACCTTGCCAAAATCGCTCATTAAACATTCCCGAAACAAGTGCATAAATTCCCATTATATCTACTACAAGTGTGAACTATAAATAATGGCAAAGCGGGCAATTATCTACTCCCATTATTAAATTACGCTAGTCTATATTTATATGGGTTACCGGTACGTACACTGTCGTCGTATCTTATCAAACGGAAGAAAGCCTAATGGCCGGACGCGACGACAGCAACGTTGGGGGAATAAAAGGCCATGCGTCATGGTCACACATGAAGTCAAATATAAATACATGAGGAGAGCACCTACACAGTGGGAAATATATTTCCAAAATCAGACATCACTACAGAGTTATATTGCTACCACATCAGATCAAGTATTTGGCACATTAACATTTAAATTGAATAAAGTACTTGGCACATCAACATTTAAATTGAATTAAATATTTGGCACACCAACATTTAAAGTGAATAAAGTATTTGCCACATTTAAATTTTGAAAGTAAATAGATTTTAAGGATTTTAGCATATTGAGTAAAAAAGTACTTTAAATTTAAAAATTTCTTGTGGAAACTGCCTCTTTGAAAAAGATTGTCTGCCATTATATAATCTTTATTAAATTAATATTTAAATAATTAAATACTCGATTTTTAAAGAATAATGTTTTTATGGCTTAGCTTATTGTTGAAAAATCGAATACGAAAAATCTAAACAGTATTATATGATTATTATCATATGTATTTATATTTGTTGACTATTTTTTCTCTGTATTGTTTTGTAGGCTGACTGTCTGTCTAATTGGTGTGTGCATGGAGTGGGAGTGGGGTAACTTAAATCCCTTTAAGAGCGCCGCCAGTGGTCTGTTGCCCGGCTGCCTTATAAACAATAACAACGGCTGAGCCGCAAGCGAACAAACCGAAGCCTTGGCCATAAAATTACGTTGGCAACTGCAGCCATACAACTTCCCACTTTTCAGTGGGACCCACGTACCATATACACCATATCCACTCCATTCCACTCCACTCCCGCCGATTTGGTCATTCCGCCTTGGCCAGCCAGCAAAAGCAAAGGCAAATAAACAAAACGCCGGCCAGGTCGGGCCACTTGATGCGAACGTGCCCAGACAACGGTGTGTGGTTGGGAAACGTGTGCTCGGAGATCCTCCGAAAACCCATCCTCATCCTAGGAAACACCAGCACCACCACCATCACCAAGCCACCTATGACCACTCCAGGCTTTAAGGTTTTCCGCCAGAGTCCAAGGCAAACAGACTGGCTGCCGAACTAAGCTGCGTTTTGATTTGCACACGGCCAAGTGACCAAGGGCTTTTGGCCAAAAACGGTTTTGGGCCCGAATCCACCCGGCTTTTACGTCACGGGCTTCCGCCTTTGGCTGCGCTTTGAATAATGCAAATCCCCTAAATGCGCTAAACGCAGCTGGCGGTCGCTCCTTCTGATTTTTTCGCTCCTATCGAAAATTGGGATGGCGGCACGTTTTGTTTTGGATACTGCTCTACTTTTAGGGTTGAGTTACTATTGGTTGGGGTAAGGTTTTTGCAATAGAAAATATTTAAAAATAAAAGTTTTTTTGATAATTACACTTGAGTCGGCCTAAAAATGCTTTATAACTCGTTGAGATTTGGTTTGGTTTGTTTTCATTTAAACAAAAAAATTTTATTTATCTTGGCATATTCTTGAAACCTGCATATCTTTTAATTTCTGTCAAGAAATACAAATATGCCAATAAAGTAAATACCACTTGCTTTTGCAATATTTAAAACCAATCTAAATTTATTCCTTTCCTAACAAAACCATTCTTAAATTTGAATCGCTTCTTTTATTTAACGTGTTCTGTTACCCAGAAAGAGCTATAAATTTAACTGGGGATAATTTTCTTTTAATTTGTAATACATTTTAATCTGCTGCAAGAGAAACGAAAGTTCCGAGCACGATAAGAAAAACTTTTCACTACAATTTAGTTGATTTGTTGTTGTTTTGCATGTCGTTGTCACTGCAGTTTATGTTGTTCACTTTTGTTTTTGTGTTAGCTGTTGGTTTTTCTTCCGCTTTCGCACTTTGCAGGCCAGGTGAAAATGCCACCGTTATTGGGGAACGATGTTTTCACACCTCCACCAACTTCTGTTGGTTATTTGGGGTGCAGCAAATTGTTTAGTTGCCCCGACGCCACTATATTTTGGTACATGTTTGTCACATGTTTTTTCCTTGCCTTTTTTTCACCAAAAACTTTTCACCCTGCAAATGTTTGCATATCAATGCGAATCTCCTTTCCGGGAGATATTTCGGAAAATGGACAAATTCCGGCACTCGTCACTTCTCTCGCTCATTGCACGCGCAACTGTTTCGGCATGTTCGAAAAATATTTTTCAATTTCAGTCTAGTTTTGGGGGAACATTTTTGGCTCTAGGCAACGCCTTGTTGCGCTATTTTCGTGCTCTCTTTGTTCCCGTTCATTTCGAAATCATTTTTCCCCCGATTTTCGTCGAGTTTTCCGCGGCGCAACATGAAGTCAATGTGTTTACCTCGCTAAACTTCTTTGCGTGCTAATAATAAACCAGCAAACAACAAACAGCAACAACCGACAATCGGACTTCGGCAACTGCAACAGCGCAGCATTGGTCCATTAGCCCCGTTTTCCATTTTCCATTTCCCGAATGTCGGAGGTGTGTGGGGGGTTTTTTCCTAGACATTACGTACGGTCAAACAGGCAAATAGGGTTAAAAACTGAAGATAGGATAGGATAGGAAAAAGCTAATCATTTTCACTTTAACAAAAAAACGATAAAACACATTCATTAAATGTTTACTTCAAATTGCAATGATTGAAGTATGAAAAAAAGACAACAAAACCTGTGGCTTATCTATCTGAATCTAAGCCAATTATCTATTCGTTATTTTTATCTTACTTGAATTGCTGTTTAGTGATCGAAAGATAAAAGATATATTTTAATGGTCTATGGACATGCAAAATGTTCAGTTACCAGAAGATATATAAGACAAGCGGCGAATTGAGTGCCAGCCTTAACAACTTTAAAGACAACTGCGGAACAATGTTCCTCAAATATATTAAGGGCCCACTGGTTCACTTAATCATCACTCTGGTAAGTGTGTTTAATGAAATTTAAAAATTTTTCTCAAAGGATTTATCCTTTAGGGAGTGGTACGAGCTGTGTTGGAATCTCGCCTGGAATTTATAACCAAACTTGAAGGAGACACAGAAACGCTATTCGAATTCAACTTTCGGCTCCTTGGACGTCAACATCTTCTGAATGGGACGATAATTTTCCACGTTGACTTGACTAATGATTTTGAATTGTCAAACGAAATATTTGTACACCAAGATGGGGAGTGGAAGACCTCCAATATTGGCGTTAGATATAAGACCTGTTCATATTTAAGGATTATTTACGACAAGTATTTTGCATCTTCCTTAAAGGATTCAAATTTTCCATCAGGTAAATGCCCAATCGAAAAGGGTGAATATTATCTAAGAAATGTAGACATGTCCGCCGATTCTTGGGCACACTATGCCAACACTGGCCTAAACAAATTCATTTTGAAGGTGAAAAAGGATAACATATCATATGGTGGCGTTGAATGTATCTTAGTTTTATCAAAGAAAGTAATGTAATATGATTTCCTATAACCAGCAATAAGCAAGCTTGTTAATTATTATTATCAAAATTATGCAAGCTAGTACAATAGTTATGCACCAATAATAAAGCAGAGATTATAATGAAATGTAGCATTTTTATTGTCGTCTACTTTTAAGAGTCCAAATCCAATAATGAATGTTTTGTTTTTAAATGCGTGTTTATGAAAAGTAGACGTGTTATGAAAATCATTAGGGTGCGATATTGTACAAAATATTATACAAAATATATATTGCATAAATAGTTAAGATAAGTGTTATAATTCCCAAAGTGCTTTACCATTTATATTTATATTTTATTTGGGTAAATATTTTTTTGTTTAGCCAATGCCAAATAAATCGTATCAGAATAAACCGCAAAAACTTGTTAAAAAATCTCATTTCTTATATTCTATTCTGCTTTCCAATATTTCGCCTTCGGCCTTGGGTTCTGCATTCCACCCACTAAGTGATCAAAATAAAATTAGCCATCGTTTCAAATCAATTTGCTGGTCTTTCTTCTTGGCTTTCAGCATATAGTTTTCCGTTTTCAGCTGCCACGATCACATATATTTTCTGGGTCATTAATGGAAAATATGCAAGATACGCAGACAAATGGCTAAATAAATTATTTAATTCCAAGCGATGGTAGTGCGTCCGAATTATCCGCTATGCGATGGCCGTAAAGATATATAGATATACAGATATAGTGCTTTGTTTTGACTCTCTAAGGTCGCCGGCGAGTCGTTCGTTGACTGTTCTTTTCTTTTCTTGCTGGCGCCGCTGTATATGACATTTCCCATCAGAGCATATATTTTTGGGGTATGTGGATATATTTTGCCATTAAAAATAAACGGCATTTGGCCTTTACACGGCTCGTTGACAGCCGGAGATCAATGTTAGAGGGGATTTTGTGAGCCAGACGGACCTTGCTGCTTGAACTTGCGACAAAGTGGAGCAATGACTCGGATTCTTTCGCATTCCACCGATTGTACCTGGTGTTTTTTGCATATGTTATATGTATATCTATACACTCTGTAGTTTGTGGACTTCCGGCGAGACTTGTTTACGTCTAACTCACCGACCGCGTAAACAAATGCACAGGTGAGCCGTATTTTTAGACAGAATTCGGCCTATTTCGGTCGGTTTGGATCGAATTGAATTGGATTGGTGGCGTCGTTGATACGGGACTTCATCTGCCTGATTTGTTTTTGCTTGTAAATACATTTAATTGGCACTTTTGCCGGCTGTCTGGCAGCTGAGTGCCTCGTTTATTATAAAAGAAACATGCAGATTTATTTCTGACATTTCGAAACTGTCAAAGGCAAATAAACTGGGGGCCAATGGTAAATCTGGAGATAGAGAAGTTTTGCGGCTAACCGCAAAACAATTAATTTTGATTGCCTTTTAAACCCTTTGAGGGAGGAGCAGAAAGGCAGAGGAACGTGCGTCGTACACTCGACTTTCTAATCTTCCCCAGCAAGTTTTGTATCTCGGCACGTACACTCCGCCACGCCCACTTTTCACTCCCAAAAACTCCCACTTCCACTCCCATTGGCATTCCCATTTCCAACTGGTGCTCCTCGGACTCAGGTGAACTGTCATGAATTGCAGGGAATTTATTTTACCACAAGGACTGGTATTTGATTTTGTTTGTGAAGGCGTTCGGGGATTTGTTTTGGCCAACAATGGGCAATGTTTATTTGCCTTCGATTTAACTTAAAGTCTCATTTCATTGATGGAAATTTCGCATTGTTTAAAAGGGAAGATGCCTCAGCGCATTGGTATGTTAAAATAAATATTTAAAGATTGCCACTTCCAGTTGATGGCGTCATTTCAGTGAGTTGAGCACAAATTCGGTAGAGAGAAATCGTCAGAGAACGAAACGAAAATATGGGGAACATGCAAATTGAATGCAGCGCCCAAAAGTCGGCCATGAAAAGTTTTTCAGCGGGAAAAACGATATGCATTGAATATAAAATGTAAGCAAATTCAGCTGAAAATCATGCGAAAGGAGAGAAGATTTTTGAAAGGTTTTAATTGGTAAATTCATTACTGTAAATAAAACTGCAACCAATTAAATTAAACGATTCTTTTCAGATTTTCTGCCACACTGTTCGCCCATCCGATTTTTAAGAATAATAATTCAAATCTTTGGCAGGATTTTAAACACCTCGATCGATGCCGCATTATTATGCGAGCTTGCAGCTTGAAATAATAGAACCAGCATGCAATTTGGGGCGAGTGCAGCAACGCAACAGCCATAAATTTAATGCAAGACAAACAATATGACGTCTGAAAGGGGCGTGGCAGGCCGGTGCCAAGGGAAAAAAATCTCATCAGCAAGCTGGAGCTAAACGAGAAGAAATATTGAATGCAATTTTATTTGCCACACACCGTACTTGGGCTCTGACGCAGCAAAGCGTTTGGCGAACTGCCGGGTGTATTATGGAAATGCATCATATTATTCCGCAGCTTCAGCTCCTGCAGCAGGATAGCCTCCTGCAGGATAACCTCCTGCAGGATAACCCGATGCGGAATGTGTGAGAGCGTGCGTGTAACTATGCTACTTACTGTCTGTTTGCTTTGGGGACTGCCACTCCCAGACGCACAAAGACTCACTGAAAAAAATATCACAACAACCTACAAAGCACTCTTTTAACAAATCATACCCTTTAGTTTTCATACATCCCTGCGCCTTAATTGGCTAATAAAATAAATCAAAACATTTTAAACAACTTACACAATTTAAAATACCTTTTTTAAAATTACAAGTAATGCAATAACAGTTACTTTACAATGTTGGGGGAAGCACTTAATATGCATATAAATTTGTCTTAATACAATGTAGTACTTATCTTATTTATAAAAGCTGATAAAAATATTAAGATTTCGGTAATCGTTAATCCTTAATATATTTTGTTACCTGTTCAACTATACTATTCCTGACTAAAATGTTTAGTTGCTTTTAATTTATCTACGTATCGATAATGAATATGTTTTTTGCCTTTTTATATAAGATCAATATTCAATCCTACGAGATTATAATATCCGTATTGAACCTTGTGTAGTTTTCAATTTTTTCAGCGTGTATTACTGAAAGCCACGTGGCTCGAAGCAAAAGATATGAGAGCATAAAAAAAGAACTAGGAAATCTTACATATATCCCAACGCAGCCAAAGAACCGCGAGAATGGAGCCAGGCGCGACCTTAAATGGTTGCTTTCCATTTTCTCCGCCGAACCCAAGCTCTCCGCCACATGCCACATGCAACTTGATAAAAGACGCAGTCATGGCAACCCAAACCCACCTGCCACTAAATGAGTTAACGTGCAGGCATGTGGGCGCTTCTCATCCTGCGAAATCATCCTCTGATGTTTGTTTGTTTGGCTTTGCCTGTTTACGTGCAGTCATGCCCGACTCCGTTCCAATCCCCGACTTTTCAGCTGATGCTGGAATCTACTTCAATTGTTGTCTGTCTCCAAAGAACCACCTGCAGCCCACCACCCATTCTTCCTTGTATCTCATCAAAATCCAGTTTAAGATTTTTGATTTAATTCCGCTTTTGTTTGACAAGTCGGTTACTGCTCATGCCATGTGTGTCTAGAGTTTAGATTCGCCCTGGCAAATTTGTTTATTCCCGTTAAAAGGCTGACTCTGCCAGGGACATATGAACATGTGAAGGATCCACTTGGGCTGCCTAGCATTTGCTTGTATCTCAGTTGAAGGGGACTAGCCAGCAAAGCGAACGTCCCTTTAAGAGCTGTCCAATCAAATGTCTTGCATGGCAAGTTGACAAATTAAATAAGTTGGGAAAATGATAACAAAACCTTGAGCTAGAAGGGTTTACCGAAAAAAGGTGTAACGGATTTCTATGTTTTTTTGCTTGCTCTCTCTGAACTGCAGAATACATTGATTGCAATTTGTTACCAAAACATAAACAAATTAAATAAAAGTTGTTCTATTAGATGCAATAAACTTGCCGCTCTAACAAAATAATTGTAACAAAAAAAATTTACTGCACAGAAAAACATTTTTATAAAACAAATGATAAAGGTAATGTTTAGATTTAAATTAATCTTTTATTTTAATAATAAAAAGACTCATTCTTATTTTGAATAAACAATAAACTAATTAATCTACAAACTAAAAATGATGCCATATGTACTTTTACGATGTGTTTTAATTCAAATAAAAATACAAAATCCGGACAAACAAATACTAAACTAAGCCATTACATTATATAGACATTAAATTATAAGACTCACGTTTTCGTATGACAAGCCACGAAACTAGAATTAGAGGTGTAAGAAATTGTAAGTTAAGAAAATAAAAAACTGATATAAAACATTATGTTTTCCTCACTGCAGAAATAAAGTATTACCTGGACCAGAGTCTGAGTTATTAAAATGTATTGAAAACGACAGGTAATCAATGTCAATCGTATTGCTGGACTGGCTGAACTGGAATTTACCAAATCAAATTAAGCACACTGCATTGGGCAGCACGAAAATATCAGCAAATGTGCAGCAATTTGTGGCAAGAAAAGAGCCCGAGCGAAGAGTAAGTGGCAAAACAATAGTTGTAGCTGGCACAGCACAAATCAAATCACGGCAAATTAGTTTTAATTCAATTGCCGACAGTCGCCGTCTGAATCGTGTCCCCAACCTTGCCTTCTTCTGCATGTTTGGGTCCTAATCCCCTTAGGGAACCTGGCGAAAACTTGTTGATACTGTATCTATTCGCCAAGGGACAGCCTTCGACCCCTCGCCATTCATATATATCACACACATATATATATCCAGCGCCACTTGTAGGGACAACCTCCAGGTGTATCTATATCTATGCGCTGGCTGACAAATATTTGACGTTTTAGTCTAATTAAATTAGCCACAACGCCGCTCGGCCCTCGGGAAAGGTATAAATTTCTGCGCGTTAGTCGCAGCGTGTAAATTTCGCAGGTGCCACACGTTCGCGGTGCGTCGCGCGCTGTAACTCGGCGGGTTTTCCCTAAAAATAAATAACAAACCAAAAAAAAAACCATAAAAATAAAATATAAAATATAAAAGTATGAAATAAAATACAACATATTGTAGAGAAACAAGTGACTCCTCCGTCCGTTCGGTGCCTCAACGTATTGTTATAAAATATATACACATACAATTCATATTCTTAGTCCCTCACCTAAGCCGGTCACATGAAATTTCAACGTCCATTGTGCCACCGAGTTGAACAATTGCACACGTTTTTATGTGCCGGAATGCAAGAAGTACGTATCCGTACGGTTATAAGTGGCTTAAGTGCAGTCCGTGAGCCAGCTGAATTATGTAGTTATATCCTTCATTCATTGTGCTCCAGCTCCCATGATTGTGAAGTTTGCGACTGTGCGACTGTGTGTGGCTGTGTGTTACTGTGTGTGCCGGCTTTTGTGGCCTGGGCTGTGACTAAAGGAGTTCTCGTTTAACTTCACTGCCATCGTGATAAGCTCTTGGTTTTTATGTTCCCTATAAACTATTTGGAATTCGCTTCAGTTTTAATGAACTCCGGTTCTCTTGCGACAGTATTATGATACTTCGATTGCCTAAAATGAGGGGTGTACATCGAAAGAAACATTGTGAACTTATATCAGAATTTACATCAAAGTCAAATTATCTATTTGCTATTTTAATTAGATAAATTAGGTAATTGGCTATTATGCGGATATAGTTTTGTTTGGTGACAAATATATTGTTCCATTTCTTTACTGCAAAATATCCATTTTGTCCAGTGCATTTGCTTCTGGCGAACAGCTATAAATCCATTAATAAACGCTTCCCACGAAGTGGGAGATAAAACCGAATTTATTGTGACATTTTTATGTCCGTCTGTACATTCACCTGTCCTCCGCACTTATATTTCTATTAAGTTAATTAAACAATGCACCATCGGCCGGCTACTGTGGCACCCAGGACAACCTTTTGTCCGGAGCGGAAGTATTTTTTTATGGAACAACTCCCATGATGGGTAACCATTTTTTCTTGCCACATATGCAAAGCACTTGCATTTTTTATGACCAGCCCAAACACTTTTAAATGCATCTGCAACATCCGCATCCGCACGAGCATAAAGCCAGTTTAAAGCAAAAGCATGTAGTCGGGATGCATTTTTTCTTTGCGGATTACCGATTGTTGGCCGTTGCCGAAAAAAAATCTTCTTAAATATTCATTTTGGGCATTGTTCACACATGCGGAGAGGAGCAGCGAAAAAAGTTCAAATATTTGTAGACGGGGTCGAGGGGAATATTGTGCGGCAAAGAATTGCTGAAAATTATTTCTAATGGGAAACCGATTGGCGGTGAGGTAAACAATCAAACGAGAACCCCAAATATTAATAAAAATTGCAGCTGGCAGTGGCTAATAAGGGAAATGCATTTGGAAATGTTTTTCCCATTCAGAAAATGTAAATCAAAACAGAAAATGTGATTGAACAATAAGTAGTGAAATAAGTGCTGGCGAAAATGCCATTAGTGTTGCCTTTGAGTTTCGTGTGAAAAGTCAGGAAAATGTGAACACAATCCCTAATCAACTCACGAAATTTCCAAATACTTAAATCTTTCCCAGGCAGTTGGCTCTTAAAAAGGGCTTAGCCAGCTTGGCCAACGCAAAAAAATAAACATTATAAACAGCTTAAATATAAACTTTTTGCTAGCCGGAAACCAGAAACCATAAACCAAGTCAAAAACCAGCAGACACACACACACACACACACACACAGACGCAGTGGGACATAACTATAAAAGCAAAATCAACTTGAAAGTTGCATTTGGCCCGGCTTAGTATTGGACTTTTTTGGCTTAGCCATTGTGTATATAAATATATATATATGTACCTACTATATGTAAATATCGTGCAGTTTTCAATGCCTGTGTGCTAAGCCCTGCGACATGGCGCCGTAGTTCTGAATTCTGAGCTCTGAGTTGTGAACTCTGAACCCTGGACACAGTGCGAAGTACAGTACATGGAATATTAATTACTCTCGGCTTTCTGTTAAGTGAAGTGTATAAATCCCGGAATGGGTCGCAAAAAGAAGCTGCCAACGGGCGTAAGTAGAAACCCAGAGTCGATCGAGAACAAAAAAGAATGTGGCACCTCTTAAAGTAGCTGCCACAGCATTAGCTTAAACGACGCTTACCTTAAACGCTGCCCTGCCATTTAGATGGAAGCCAGACAATCAGCCCAGCATCCTCCACTTTGCACTTAATTTTCTTGTATGTTTATTTTTTATTTATTTGCAATTCCGCAAACACGATTTCCCCGCCACACTCGTGTAGGTACATGTGTGTGTGTGTGTGTGTGTTACCCGTACTCACCTGTCTGTTTAAAATATGCCAGGTATCGTCTGGCGGCAACGACTCCTCCGCCCCCAAATCGGTGGGCGGGTGCTGTGTGCCGCTGGGATTACCGGAACCTTTGCTCCTCGAGGAGAAGAAGTTCCTGCTGGCAGTCGAGCGCGGCGATATGCCGAATGTGCGCAGGTGAGTACCGCTTTTTACGCCCCCAATGCCGATTAAATAAATGTAGGGGATATCAGATCCCGAAAGATAAGGATACACTTGCAGAAACAAAGACTGAATTACTTTCCCTGACCAATTGACAAATGGGAACTTGTAGTATCAAAAAAAAAAACAAATATAAGATTAATCTGGTTAAATAAATGTAGTTTGAGACAAAATATTGATAATTTTAAATCAAGCATTAAATATTTGATACAATTTATAGACTGAGAAATAAATAGATTACACAAGAACTGACTTTTCTAATATGTTTTACGTGCTTCTTTCAAAAAGCTTAGCTACTAAACCTTTAATTATATTTTTTCTGCAATCTATAATAACCCAGTTTTTATTTATAGCTAAAATTAAAAACCTTCTAATTATAGATCGAAGAATAATTATAAAGAAGCCTTTTCGATCCTTTAAATATACTTGTAGGAATTTACTGTACTTAATTTCTGGTTTAATAAGACAAAATCTTAAATTTAAAAACTTGTTATTATCTTTTGTATTATGTTAATTACAACTTTTAACTTAAGAACTTATTTTTCCAAAATATTTAAATTATTCCTACTTAATTTCTGTTAGTTTATCTATTCCCTCTTCTAATCCACAACTCCACGGTTTTTCCGGGGTATCATGATGGTTCCATTGGTGGCATCGCCAGGGGAAACACAGGTGTTGACTGGGTTGGGCCGCTCAGGTAGCACAAATCCCTTCGGGAGCCACCTTCGGATGTTTGTATGTGGAGCCGGTGGTGGTTTCAATTATTTGCACAGCCCACCGACGCCTGCGGGCCTCAAATGGTTACCTAACTCGTATCCTACATGCCACTTAATAAGCAATACGACGACTCCCACCCCAGATACTTTACGCTCGTTTACGGCTTTACTTTAAAAATGTACAACTAATTTCGTTTGCTGGCAATGAATATGAGAAAAGGCAGAGACTTGAGGTGTTTTAAAAACGCTTTTTTACATTTGTAATATGATTTTAAATTATGCAAAGTATTTTTATTTGAATGATGTCAAATTATCTTGTCTAAGACCTAACATGTTAATTTTTCAATTCAACCGATGGGCTTATGACAATAATGTCCATTGGCTTAAATATAAAGTTTTCGAAATCTTTACAGTAAAAAAATACCCTTTTTATTTAAACCGCCTAAAAAAACACAAATTAAGTTTTGCTTGACAAGCCTGTATGTCGTTTATGAACAATTCTTTATTGTTTTC
This sequence comes from Drosophila fuyamai, assembly GCA_018153365.1. NCBI lineage: Eukaryota > Metazoa > Arthropoda > Insecta > Diptera > Drosophilidae > Drosophila > Drosophila fuyamai. Next base: position 6,969,659 of record JAECXW010000758.1, read on the forward strand.
ATCTGTTTGGCGAAATGGTAACAACAAGCAAATGTGTGGTGTCCGGTGTCCTTGTTCCTGTTGTGGTTCCCTTTTCGGTTTGGAGGCATGCATGGTGTCGCCACAGACTCGCATCTTGTGTGGAATGTGGTGCTGCTGCTACGGCTGTTACTGGTACTGGTACTGATACTGGTACTGATATTGATACGGATACTGGTGCTAATCCTAAAGCTGGAGCTAAGTGATTCTACCTGGAAGTACGAGGACTGGCGATGCGATGTGGGTGGGAATGGGAATGTGGCGGCGATGGCGGTGGTTCTGGCGCTCGGGGAACACTTAAAAGTTGATAAAACGGTACGGGTTGTAGCTTTTCATCTCGTCCAGGGTGTAGCGATATCGGATGCCCTTCGAGGGCTCCTCCTCCGATCCGTTCGAGTCGTCCTCCTCCTCGCGGATCTCGTTCAGCCGCTCCACCCGGATGCCCTTCATCTGGCAGGCGCGGCGATACAGCTGCTCCTCGCGATCCATGTAGAACTGGCACGACACGGCGTGGTGCGGAATGGTCGGCGAATGGACCATCGAATTGGCCCCAAATGGACCGCCTCCTTGAGGTGCCCCATAGGCCGCCGCCGGGGCAAACCAGTTGTTGGCCAGTCCGCCACCGGCCATCAGCTTCACCGTTTGGGTCTCTATTGAATTTAGTTAGAATAGTAGTGTATCTCCATTGCACTCCTCCCAAAACACAATGCTCACCCTTGTTCTTCTGGGCCATTTTGATGACCAAACTTTGACCCTCGGCGGCTTCCATTTGGAGAGGCGTTGGGAACTTACGAATAATTTAATCGCCTAATGTTGGGAGTGGTGTGTAATCACTGTAATCGCGTCTTGAAAAGCCGATTCCGTATCTTCTTTGAATTTTGTACAACAATTTATGTTGACGAACGATCGTAAAATGAAAGATTTTCGCCTATATTGGCTGGCAGATGACAACAAATTGTGACAGTTCAGCTCCAGGGTAACTAGATTCCGATTAATCGCCTAGCAGTGTTGGAAAAATAAGTATATAAATAACCTAATTTAGAGTTTTTCCTTTCTATTCTGGCTTTTCTGCCAGCTGGACAAACATAATCGATATGAGTTCCTTTTTTTGGCACCCGATTGATTGGCAAAGTTTTTTGTTGGCCGCGGCCGCGATGTAATTAGAAACTTTGGGTCCAACTTTTGACTTGACAGAGGAAATTGGGAAGGGGGAAACTCCGCCCCAAAAATAACAAAAAGGAAAAGTTATTGCGGAGCTCGCTCCAATTAGCAGCAATGCCACCCCCTTTATTAAGTAAATTCCAATAATTGCAGGATCCTGCAGAAGGCGCTGCGCCATCAGCACATCAACATCAACTGCATGGACCCCTTGGGCCGCCGGGCCCTCACCCTGGCGATAGACAACGAGAACCTGGAGATGGTCGAGCTGCTCGTCATCATGGGGGTGGAGACCAAGGACGCCCTACTCCACGCCATCAATGCGGAGTTCGTCGAGGCTGTGGAGCTCCTGCTCGAGCACGAGGAGCTCATCTACAAGAAGGGCGAGCAATACGTAAGTCAAACGAAGGCACTTGGAGAAACTATTTCTTCCTAAATGTTAATGGAAATTAAAGGGGAGGTAGGAAAATACGGCTAGGATTTATCCTTTAAAAATTTACTATCCATTCCAACATCTCTGATCATGTATTATGTAACATGTAATGGAAGCCTTTGACTTAATTTATTTTAGTTACGACTAGAAATTAAGAACAGGACTGAACTGAAAATGGAAAAGTATTTACAGAGAAGATTTACCCTGCTAAAAGTTCTAATAATAAAATTCCAAAATAAAGCCAAAATTTATACCCAGTAATATAAACGTCATTAGTTTATTAGATTTTCAAATATTATTAATTAAAATCAGATGATATATTTTGCTATTAAACACCCTAGACATTTTTAGGCTATTTTATTAAAGCGACTAAACTTAGAATATAGAAGTAGAAGCCCAGTAAATTTTCTCTCTGTGTGTCCTTTGTTTTGTCTGCTGTGCTCAGCTAATTTGTGGCCCACATTATCGTCCGTGGGCGGTTTAGGCCGGGTAAGTTGAAGCTAACACGATTTTAATCAGTTTCCGTGTGAGGGGCTCTGGGTGTTTGAAGTGCTCGGAGGGGGTGTTCCACCCATCGGGATCATCTTCGCCATTGGGCACGTACTCGCAGCATCTCAACTCTCGAGTGATTGGGAGTGTGCGATAAGCGGCCAACGACCAAGGACCCCCCTTTCCCTGCATGTTCTGTACTGCCTGTACCTCCCCAGTATAAGGTTTACGCTTATTGCAAATATAGTCGTCTGGTTCTCTGTCGGGCTCATATTTATGCACACAGGCACGCTTCATTAGGCAGCCATTGAGCGCTGTTGGAGCGTGAAAATTACTATTGTAGCGCATATGCAATAAAACGTTTAACAGGCTTAATAACATCCACAAGCGATGAAGACAACGCACTTGGAGTGGAACTTCGAACAGTCCTAGGAATGTTTCGGGTCCTTTTTGGGGGCGTCTGCAGCCGAGATTGATAAACTGTAGCTCTGACAAGATAGCAAATGCGAAAAAGAAGAAGAATAATATCGGAATAATGAAAATGTATTGATATATTATGCACTATATAAAGTAAATTCGTTTAATTAAAATTAGAATTCTAAATTCTAAAGTACATAGCAACGAGAACGGAAGCTAACTTTGGCAATCCGAAATTTGTAAGTCCTTGCACTTAATTGATTGGCAGTTTACTAAGGAGGCTCTCCAACATTTGACCATTATTTCCTAGGATTTAAATCATAAAACCGAAACTAAAGGTAATTTTTTCAAAATATTGCTCAAAAAATATAAATGTAGAATTTATAATTACTGTTTTGTGCAGTAGAGGACCTAAACTTTCAATTCCAGGTCGATTTGGAAAAATTAATTTTTTGACCGTTTTCCGCTTTTTTTATAAGGGGTTACATTGTCATTTTTGGCGAAAAATTGGCCAAAATAAAATTTTTGAGCTGTGAATGCCACTCGATTGGAAATTTTATAACGAATTCAACGAGGTATGACATTCCAATATACGACCATTATTTCTTCGGGTTTTGATCAAAAAATCGAGAAAAAAGTTGAATTTTGGCAGGATTACAGGATTAAGTCATTTTTCTTAACATGAAAAATTTGGTAAACTTAGAATGCTCAAAAGAAATTTTCATAAAATTAAAATACCCTCTGAAAGGGTAGAATAACTTGAAATTATTAAATTGATTAACTTATTTCAGTATATGCATTTGGGCAAACATTTTAGATAAAATAGGTTTGGACTTTTTCACGTTAGAGCCATATTTGATATTTATAATTAAATTAACCTTTACTATTTCTTCCCCTAGAGTTGGCAAAAGGTGGACATCAACACGGCGATGTTTGCGCCGGATGTCACACCTTTAATGCTGGCCGCCCACAAGAATAACTTTGAGATACTGCGGATTCTGTTGGATCGCGGAGCAGCAGTGCCTGTGCCACATGATATACGGTAAGTTAAAAGGATATCTAATATACCCACCGATATTAAACCCAAATAAATACAATCCCCGACAGTTGCGGTTGTGAGGAGTGTGTGCGCCTGACCACGGAGGACTCTCTGAGGCACTCCCTGTCCAGGGTGAACATCTACCGGGCGCTGTGCAGTCCCTCGCTGATCTGCCTCACCTCCAACGACCCCATCCTCACCGCCTTCCAGTTGTCCTGGGAACTGAGGAACCTGGCCCTCACCGAGCAGGAGTGCAAGGCGGAGTACATGGACCTGCGGAGGCAGTGCCAGAAGTTTGCCGTGGACCTGCTGGATCAGACGCGGACCTCCAACGAGCTGGCCATCATCCTGAACTACGATCCGCAGATGTCGAGCTATGAGCCGGGTGACCGGATGAGTCTGACCCGCCTGGTGCAGGCCATTTCCTACAAGCAGAAGAAGGTATTTTCGGGATGTGCCTTTGCCCGTTTCCTGCCTGCTAAAATAACCCGTTCTCCCCCTCTGGCAGTTCGTTGCGCACTCGAATATCCAACAATTACTGTCCTCGATTTGGTATGACGGGCTCCCCGGATTCCGGCGCAAGAGCATTGTTGACAAAGTCATCTGCATCGGCCAGGTGGCCGTCCTCTTCCCGGTCTACTGCCTCATCTACATGTGTGCCCCGAATTGCCGGACGGGCCAACTGATGCGAAAGCCCTTTATGAAATTCCTGATCCATGCCTCCTCCTATTTGTTCTTCCTGTGTGAGTATGTCGACTGCGGTGCCCAAAGCAAACAACACGGGCTCGATTTAAGGGGGACCAGGTGCTCAGTCAGATGCGATGGATAGGTACTCTCTGGGGGATTTTCTTTTATGTTTTTGGGATTTTTAGAGGAAAGCAAATATGACAAGGCAGCCAAATATTATACCCTTGCAGAGGGTATTATAATTTTGGTCAAAAGTGTGCAACGCAGTGAAGGAGACATCTCCGACCCTATAAAGTATATATATTCTTGATCAGGATCACCTCCTGAGTTGATATAAGCATGTCCGTCTGTCCGTCTGTCCGTCTGTCCGTCTGTCTGTCCGTCTGTCTGTCCGTCTGTCTGTTTCTACGCGAACTAGTCTCTCAGTTTTAAAGCTATCGAATTGAAACTTTGCACACACCCTTCTTTCCTTTGCACGCAGTATATAAGTCGGAACGGCCGGGATCGGCCGACTATATCCTATAGCTGCCATATAACTGAACGATAGGAAATGCCATAACTCTGCTGTTTGTAAAGTTAGGAAGTTGGGATTTTCTATGGCTTCTTTATTTGGCCAATCAATTCGACCTACCAAATTTCATAAGGATCGGCCGACTATATCCTATAGCTCCCATATAACGATAGGAAATACCATAACTTTGGTGTTTTTAAAGTTAGGAATTTGGTATTTTCTATGAATTTTATATTTGGCCAATCAATCCGACCTACCAAATTTTATAGGCCGACTATATCCTATAGCTGCCATATAACTGAACGATTGAAAATGCCATAACTTTGGTGTTTTTAAATTTAGGAAGTATAGGGTATATCAACTTCGGCTCCGCCCGAAGTTAGCTTTCCTTTCTTGTTTTATTTTAGTTTAACTAACCTATAAACCTATAACCTATTCTGGCATTACACAATTAAGTTCATAGGTAGAGACTATACTGATATCAATTGTCATGAAAGACTTCTAGAACTGCAGGGAATGAATATCTTTTCTTGGGAATGCTTTTTCCTTCGAAAAAGACATACCTATCCAGGTTCCCTTATGATAACATTCCAAGCTGTGGAGTCATGGTTGTTTGCTTTGCAGTCATTTTGATTCTGGTATCGCAGCGGGCAGACGATGACTTCGTGCGCATCTTCGGAACGGCCAGGATGAAAAAGGAGTTGGTGGAGCAGGAGCTGCGTCAGCGTGGCCAGGCTCCCACCAAGCTGGAGCTCATCGTGGTGCTCTACGTGATTGGCTTCGTGTGGGAGGAGGTGCAGGAGATATTTGCCGTGGGCATGAAGAGCTATTTGCGTAACATGTGGAACTTCATCGACTTCCTGCGCAACAGTCTCTATGTGAGTGTGATGTGTTTGAGGTGAGTTGGGTTGGGTATTCTGTGACAACAAGGTAGTCACTTCCATTTCTACTTCCTAGAGCCTTTGCCTACATCCAACAGGCCACGGAAATAGCCAAGGATCCGCAGATGGCCTATATACCCCGCGAAAAGTGGCACGATTTTGATCCCCAACTAATTGCCGAAGGTCTCTTCGCGGCAGCCAATGTCTTCTCGGCCTTAAAGCTGGTCCATCTGTTCAGCATTAATCCGCATCTGGGTCCGCTGCAGATCTCTCTGGGCCGTATGGTCATCGACATAGTGAAGTTCTTCTTCATCTACACCCTGGTGCTGTTCGCCTTCGCCTGCGGACTCAACCAGCTGCTCTGGTACTTCGCCGCCCTGGAGAAGAGCAAGTGCTATGTCCTGCCGGGCGGGGAGGCGGACTGGGGCTCGCACGGGGAGTCCTGCATGAAGTGGCGCCGCTTTGGCAAGTAAGTCCAGTCAGCAGGCCAATTATCCTGCGGCCAGTTGCCCACTCATTGCCCTAATTCAATGTCCTTGTCCCACGCAGCCTGTTCGAGTCCTCGCAGTCGCTGTTTTGGGCCAGCTTCGGGATGGTCGGACTGGACGACTTCGAGCTGAGTGGCATCAAGTCGTATACGCGATTCTGGGGACTGCTCATGTTCGGCTCGTACAGCGTCATCAACGTGATTGTGCTGCTGAATCTGCTCATCGCCATGATGTCCAATTCATATGCCATGATTGATGTAAGTTTGGGCTTCTCTCTGTTTGTTTGGGGTTAGGTTAAGGCAAGGGGATTGTTTTTGCAGGAGCACTCGGACACCGAGTGGAAGTTCGCCCGCACCAAACTGTGGATGAGTTACTTCGAGGACAGCGCCACCTTGCCGCCGCCCTTCAACGTCCTGCCCTCCGTCAAGTGGCTCATCAGGCTGTTCCGCAAGTCCAGCAAGACCATCGATCGCCAGCGCTCCAAGGTGAATATGTGGAGATCCTACCCCTTATGTTTTCCCGAAAAAAATTGGAAATAAAAACACTGCGACTATATAATATTTACTGAGAAAAAAAAAATCAGGAATTGTTGTACCTTCAATTATGATAAAGTTACTCCTATATTGCAACTTAATTATATTCTTCAATCTTCTTTCGCTTTGAAAATCAGAAAAATAACTAAGGCCAAGATAGGATTTATTTTAGTTTTAAGAAAAATTGTATATTTTTTATTTAACGTAAGTTTAATTACACTAACTTTTTTATATTTTTTTGTTGTGCTCTAAAAACTAGTACATGTTGCGAATAGACTAAAAAAAGTGTTAAGAAAATATAAGCATATTATAACTATATATTTCTTTAGGTTTGTTTAGGTCGCGTTTTATTTTCCACTTGTAGAAATGACTTATCATAGAATATAACTAATCCTAACTGCCATCGATTCCAGCAGAAGCGACAGGAACAGGAGCAATTCAGCAAGTATGACAACATAATGCGCTCCTTGGTCTGGCGATATGTGGCCGCTATGCATCGCAAGTTCGAGGATAATCCCGTATCGGAGGACGATATTAACGAGGTGAAGAGTGACATCAACACAATGCGTTACGAAATGCTGGAGATCTTCGAGAACAGCGGCATGGATGTGTCCTCGGCTAACAAAAAGGAGAGGCGTAAGAGCAGCTTTATTCCCAATCATCTACATCTTTCAAAATACCGAATTTTTTTAGAGCGACGACCTCGCCGAATAAAAGTCTGGGAACGGCGGCTGATGAAGGGCTTCCAGGTGGCGCCGATGCAAAGTAGCTGCGAGAATGTTAACGGACCGGGGGAAATGCGGGAGATCAAGGTGGAGTCCATACCCTCGAAGCCGGACAAGGAGTCTGCCAGGGAGCGGTTCCAGCGGGTGGCACGCACCGTCCTGCTGCAGTCCACTGCCCACAAGTGGAACGTGGTGCTCCGTGCTGCCCAGGACTCCCAAATAGGTCGCAGCACCAAGAACGAGCGCAAGAACCTCCAGAATCTGGGCAGGGCCATCGAGGAGGCCAAGAGGTGGGACTTCAAGTCATGGCTAAAATCTGTTTAATCATTTTACTCCTTTCCCAGGCTAATAATGCTCAATCCGGGCTGTTCCTCCGGTCGAGAGTCGCCCATTCGCATCGAGTTCGAGGACGAGAAGACGAGCACCTTGCTGGAGCTGCTCAACCAAATCAGTGCGGAGATCAGCGATAGCGAAAGACCCAAGGTCAAGCCCATCTGGCGGCCACCGATTAAGACCGTGCCAGCTCGGGCTATGGCAGCCAATAATGTGAGATCTCTCACGGCTCCCGAGCTGAAGATCGGCAGGAAATCCTCACCAGCTCCCACTCCGGGTCCTACTCCTGGTCACAGTGCACTGAGGAACCGAGAGCTGCAGTTGTGCCCCAGCAAACTTATAGCGAACTCAACTACTGGTAGTGCTCCTCTGAAGAAATCGGCACCCTTAGCCCCAGTTGCTGTTCCTCCATCCACCTTTAAGGCCACCTCCTCCACTCGCACTCCCTTCTCCATGGAGAATCGCATTCGTACCTCAGATAGTGTGCCTTCCGGCAATTCCAGCTTCGACATCCACGTGGTCGATCTGGACGAGAAGCGCGGACAGGTGGCCAGGGATAATGTGTCCGATATCAGCTCCATAGCCAGCACGAGTCCCCAGCGACCAAAGCATCGAAACTAAATGTGATTGTGGCATGGACACGGGTGATAAGTCTCCACTTGATGCCTTCCAAGTAGCGATATTCTTGTACCTAACTATTAACAAGGAATAAATTATTTAGGCAAATTAATATGAGGAGGCTGTCAGTTCGGCTTAACTTATGGGAATCTCATTACTCAATGCTCCCCCAATAAATACCTTTACTTAGAGCCAATGAAGCATCCTTAGAAATGAAGGACCCTCAGGGTCTTAACTTTTTTTCCGGTGAAAGCGTGCGTGAATTTGTAAGCCAGAAGCATCAAAGCCAATTGAGACACAAACATAAACAAGTCATCGGATAAACGCTGCTTTTAGGGCCCGAAAAGAGAAAGAATTATAAATTCAATTTGATGTCATATCAATTGATTTTGGGGCACATCTTTTTGCCGCTTGGCCTGGCATTCGTTTCATTGCTGTTGACAAGTCTCGCAACCTCGAAGGGATGTACTACACTGTATATAAGGTGGGGGGGGAGGTTGGAGGTCCTTGGCGCCACTCCAAGCACACTTTGTATGCGCCCAATGCCTTGGAAAGATGATGAACGCTCCAAGTTTCAGTACGTGTGTGTTTTTTTTTTGGGCCAATGTTTCAGGAGTTTGTGTGTTTTGCATGAAACTTGATGCTTTTTTGCTGACACCCACCGGGAATAAACGCAGGTATTATGATTATTATTCCTCGCCCTGTAACATTTCCGGGTTCGTAGTCAGAATTAATATAAATATCCCTTGCTTTTGACGGCAGTGTGGGCAATAATATATGTTAATGTGATTAGGTTGCACATAATTCAGCAGATGCAAACGGTGACATGATGAGCCGAATATTTATGCTTCAATGAAAATTTGCCAAACTTTTGGCCATCAGGGAAACATGATATTTGGCAAGTATTTGGCATGCCAGAAACGTTTGTGACCCAGTATCCGATTACCTAAATGAAAAAGAGCTGAGAGAATTTGAAAATTCCAAAAATTCCGTTTATTTACACAAATTCACTTGAATTCCCGACAACATACGAGCTCTCATTATTTCGCTAGGCAGACAAATGTACACTGAGTTGGGCTAGTTTTGGGTTAATTACACAGTACACTTAGCCTAAGATTCAAGCATTCGGATTGCAGATTCGATTGTTTTGGGGAGAGGACTATGCATCCGTGCGGGCCAGCTTCAGTCGCACGGCGATGCGCTTGCACTTCCACATGAGCTGCGTCTCCAGGATGCTGAAGGACATGGCCACTAGGACGAGGCCGAGCAGCAAGTAGGCGCAGCAGGCGTACAGCTGCAGCTCCGGTCCATTGAAACTGCGGGCGGGCACGAAATCGCCATAGCCAATGGTCGACAGGGTCACGAAGCAGAAGTAGGCCCCATCCACCAGCGACCAGTTCTCCCAGAGGGCAAAGATCACGGTGCCCACGCAGATGTAGCAGGCCAGGATGAGCAGCACCAGGCTGATGGGCACCTGCCGGCCCCCCTCCGCCTCCTCGTCGTCCTCGGAGTCCTCGGAGTCCTGCGCCTCGCGGCACTCCTGCGCGTCGCAGTGGTAGCGCAGCTTCTTCAGCACGAACTGCTCGCTGCCGTGCTGCATGTACTCCTCGTCGTCGGAGGTCTCCGTGTTGTTGGCCGTGCTGTCGTACAAAGTTCCGGAGGCGTGTCTGTGGCATCGGCGCGTCAGCAGCAGCGTCTTGCGGCCCAGCGGTTGCAGGGGGTGGCGGAGGAGGGGGGCTTGGCTGCGGCCGGGTTGCCCTGCGGCCGAGTCCTGCGGCACGCTCAAAGGACTCGCTATCAACGGCACCCGCGACGGCGTTCCGTGCGGGCAGTTGCTGCAAAAAGATAAAAAAAAAACGAAATGGAAAAACACGGATGGACAATAAATATTTATGCCGCAGCTGACCATAAAATAAATCAATTAGGCATAAAAAGCAAGCCCCAGAGCAACCTCAGGCCGTAAAAAGGAAATAGCTGCCAGTCCTCCCATCTCGTCCTGTTCAATCAATAAGGCATAAAACTGTCGGTATACGTGTGCTACACTGGTCGGGCTCACCAGGCGTATGCGTTATATTGGGAGAACTACCTTTTTGGGCCACTAAAAAAATATCCTTGTACACTGTGTGGATGTCATAAAATTACTTCTGAATACCAAGGACAGAAAATAGTAGTTATTTGATTTGGTAAGCGCATTAGAATTAAAGTAAAATTTTTGTAAAATTATCTTCAAAAAATATATTCTAATTTTAATCCAAAATTATTAGGGGATTATCATTTTGGAAAGCCTTAAAAGAAGCAATTTGGGCAACACTTATTATAAATCTTTACATTTTGTAGACCTAAGAATAATATTTATTTGGACAACCTAGTGTAACAAAATTATTATAAATGCTCAAAATGTTTTAAAAAAATAACTGTAACAAAAAATGCATTATTTTTAAAGAGAAACCTTCAAAATAAGCTAAATATTCCAGTAAAAAAGAAAATTGAATTTATATAAATTAAAGTCTGGGTTAAAGCCTGTATTACTACCAAAGCAACTGATAAGCCGATTCCCAAAATCACTGCAATTGAAAATTTGAAGAGTCAAATCGAGACTGAGTTGATTGACAATCCAAATCCCAATGCCTCTTGAGTTGCCACGAACGAGCGTCTCGACAACCTGCAACAGTCCCCGGGGAAAGCTCTTTGGTCGGCACTCCGGTTGCCAGGAGTTCACTCTGTCAAACCAATTTGGCGAACATTTATTGAACTTGGCCAACAGGCTCTCGGGGAATGGGAGGCACTCGGCTGGACAAACACTTGCTCGAGATGCACTTGCAGGACGATTGGCCGAACAAGTGAGAGAAAACCTCTTCCCGATTTCGGCAGCGATCAATAAGGACAACATCACGTGTGCACATGTACATATGTTTACCTAAGACGAGACGCAAGGAAAGGCAAACAGGAGCAGTGGGCTGCGATTAATTGACCCGATTCATTGCGAGTGAGTGCCCAGCTCGGCTTACAATTAATTACAGACAGACAGGGCTGAAACTGAAACCGAGAAGGGGATATATATAATCGCGTATATATATATCTGCCACAGGGCGCCCCGCGACGCGTGCCCAGGTTCACTGTCAAAATTAATTACCAGATGCGGCTGCTGCTACTGCTTTTTATTAAATAAAATGCTCAAAATGTGCGCTCAAAAAGGCGAAGGAAACCATCATCAGAAGCGGAGCACTCTTCACTCTGGCAGGAAATGGTGGGCGAGGGGGGGTTTCAGCCACCGCAGGGGGGAATGGGAATCCGCAAGGCTGTTCAAGGGAAATCTGGGTGGTTAGGTGGGTGGTTGGGTGGTTGGGCGGTAAAATGCAGCAGTGTGCATCATGCAGATTCTGAAGTGTTGATTTAAAGTGTTGCTGGCAGGCAGAAAGTTTGTTTCGGAAATTAAATTAACAGTTTTCACTCAGCATTTGGATCTCGATTTTTGTCGGGAACAAACCGAAAGCTTTAATCAAAAGCAACTTTAATAAAGGTGTATATTTTCCTTAATGCAATCGTTTTGCTGCCTTTTTCCTGCCCATATCAACACAACCTACATTTCTTGATATTTGACTTATTTGCTCTTGAATGAAATGAAATGGTGCTTTATGAGAAATACCATCTACAGTACTTTAAGATAAATTAAAGATTTTTATTGACTTTGGGTTCTGATAGCTATAATGTTTTAATCAAAATTTTTGACTAATATCTTTGATTTTGAGTTCTAAATTCGCCAAAATAAGACACATACTCAAAAGAATGACTGTTTTGCGCAGCTGAGGACCTAAACTATCAATTCCAGGTCAATTTGGAAAATTTTATTTTTTTACCGATTTCCGCATTTTTCATAAGGGGTTACATTGTAATTTTTGGCGAAAAATCGACCAAAATTAAATTTTGTAGATGTGAATGCCACTCGATTGGTAATTTTATTACGAATTCAACGAGGTATGACATTCCAACATATGACCTTTATTTCCCAAAGTTTTGGTCAAAAAACTGAAATAAAAGTAGATTTTTACGGGTCTCTGGATTTCTTCATTTTTCATAACATTTGTTTGGATAACTCGAAATATTAATTGAAGTTGACCCCACCTGTATGTACATTTGATCTTGATTTGAATTCGATTTTCTTAAACCGAGACCAATATTCTTTTTGTGTGCTGCATACATACCTCAATCGCTCCCGTTCCAGCTCATCCTCGTCCTCCATGATGTCCACGGTGCCCGAGGAGTTGGCGCTTAGCAGAGCCGAGAGTGTTGCTGCTGCCGAGGAGGCAGTTGCAGTGGCTGCCCCTGCTGATGTTGTAGGTGGAGGAGGGGGAGGAGGTGTTGCACCGACCATGCCACAAACACCTGCGGCCATAAAACTGTTATCGGGCAGTGTTGCTGCTGTCCCGCCCCTGGCGGCAACCAGTGTTGCTGCTGCTGTGGGTGTTGCTCCTGTGCCTGTGGCTCCAGCTCCTTTAATCCCCGACGACAGTTGTGGGCTTGTTGCTGCGGCCGTGTAGGTTAACAATGGACCTGCTGCCGCCATGCCTGTTGCTGCTGCCCCCGAATGCGGCGGTGGTGGCAATAAATCATGCCTGCCGGATAAGTCTGGCGATCCCGTGCTGCAGTCCATCAGCGCGTTGATCTCATGTGGCAACGGTTTCGTCACGAACTTGGCCCGTCGCACAGCTGCAATGGGTGCAAAATAAAACGAACCTTGGTAAAATACAAATATTTCAGTAATTAATTAAACAATATTAACCGCATCCAGTAAAAAACGTTGGAGTGGGTGGAAAATGAAACGAATCCTGGTAAATAACAATAGTTGTATTAACCCAAATTAACTGGGTTAAAAGTAAACCAAACTTCTAATTCAAGAACAACATTAACCGAAATATACAATTACGTACGGCCCAAAAACGAAGTTGGTGCACAAATTGGCAAAACAACTTCCGGCAACTGCCACACACGGTTAGATTATCCCGTTAGCCCGTTAGTTCCGCCGGAAGTGGCAGTGGCAGCAGCGGGAAAAGCCGGAAAAGTTGTGCATTTAGCCAACGACACACGAAGGGGCGGGGAATGGCGGGAACACACTGCAAAAATTATTTGCTTTGCATTTTCAAAGTTCGCCCCAACAATGCAACAATGTGGCGGAACGTTCCGGACTCGCATCGCCATTCCCCCGACTTTTAACCCAAAAGTTTGGCGTTAGCTTTCATTAGCGGCTGCCAGTGGCAAGTCGGGATGTCAGAGGGCATTAAAACATCTGGCGGTGCACACAGTGGGCAATTGTCGGGGGCACAGCGCTCTTTCAACTGTTCGCTGCTGCGGTAAATTATGCAAAATACGAAATAACACCCTCTGGGGGCTTAAAACTATTAGTTTAACTTTAAGAATTAAGAGGGGTGAAAAATGTTTGAATTATATTCAAATTTATCCATTAATTAGATTTTACTTTTACTTAACAACATAAATGGAAAAGACAGTGCTACTTAAGAAGATAACCCCTAGACAGATAGGTAGATTTTAAGTTTTGTAAATTTTCTAACTTTCAAAAGCTTTAAAAATAATATAGTACTATAAAATGTTACTAAATGTTAATAATCTAAGCCTTTTTGCAAAATAAAATTCAATAGTTTTACGCACTCACTACAAATGTTGTTGTTTTTTATTTTTTCATTTTTGTTAAGTAATATTTGGATTGAATCTAATTCTATATTCCTATACCAACTTCATCGGTTCTAAAACCAATAAACATTTAATATGAAGACTGTTCCGCACACCCACTGTCCTGACTTTATAGTTTTGCACTCTGGCGACCGAAAAAACGGAAGGAAGCGTACGTCTTTCACTTTGGAGCTGTCAGCAGGACGCCAGCAAATCGCGGTGCGGAGTGGAATGGTCTGCTCCGGACATGGCCAATTTGAAAATATTTACTTAAACTTGGACACCATACACATACACTGGTTTACAGAGCAGCAAAGGCACAAAGACATTCATTAGAGTGCAGCAGGGACACCCGCACACACCCACTCTGCCTGTATATATGGCACTATATATCCGGACTCGCAGGAAAGTCACTTTGGTCCTGCGGTCGAGGTTGCAGCAACTTTGGCCGGGCTTTAATGGTGCGGTTTGCCGCGGATTCAGGACCTCGGGGGAGTGGACTCCGGCTCCTCCATTTCGGAGCCGTGTCCGGGTGCCAGTGGCAGACAATTAACATGCATAATGGAATCAATGGGGACGTCATTCGTACGCTGACAAATGGCCGAGTCTCACGCTAGAATGTGCTGTGAAATTAAGCGGAATCCTTTGACAAAGCGAGTCACGTGCCGTCGCCTTTTCGACGACAAAGAGCAGTTAACTTTAATGAGTTTTGCATGCGTTGCACAAGCCGAGAATCCGGCACTGCTGTCTTCTTTATGCCAAGTCATCATTATCGTCAATAAAACTGTCGCACATGTCGAAAGTTGCCTCAAGTGCATGATGTCCTTGTGCTTGTGCTGTTGTGGTTGTTGTTGTTGCCGATGTCCTGGCATGTCAAGCAGCACAAGTTGAAAACTTTTAATGCCGGCGAAGTGTGTGTCTGCTTAACTCTGTCATCATTTTAACACGCTGCTGCTTCCGCAGCCTGCAAGCTGCCGATGATGATGATGGAAATTGTTATATAATTGAAAGCGTAAATGAGCACGGCGACATGGACAAAGGGGGGGGCTGAAGGGGGAAAGGATCGTCCTGCGACAACATGGCGTATGATTGATTGATTACTGTTCGTTCGGTTTTGTTTTGGGGCTCAGGTTAAGCCAAAGCTGTCAGCAGAACATTTTCGGTTTTGGCCTGCCATTATGCCAGGCACAATTTGTTCATCCAATTAAATTCCATTTTCCTTTGTTGCAAATTATGCAAATTTCCTGCCCCACCGGTATTAGTACTCATTAACAATTCACAAATATATGGCAATTTAGTCCAATTATTTCTGAATACACTTGAACATAGTATAGATTTTACATAACATATTTATGACACATACAATTCGAAACTCTATTGCCGAACTGTTAAAATTCCATCTAAGATAAGCCTATCAAATATAGCATTTAAATTTAGGAACAGTATTAAAATCCCATTTACAAATTACTTTAAGAATCTTGAAATAGTATTCTTGGTTTCGTTTTAATGCTTAATTGAGCTACAAACTTTTATACACAAGAAGCTTTTAGCTTTCCTTTCAAAATCCACCTTTAAAAACTATTAAATTTAGCTAAGCTTGCAGTCTATTTTCGTGAGTACGTAGAATTTGTGGAATGCCTTCCATCAAAACCATATTTGACTGTGAGTTCATTTCCCACAAACGCAGCAATAAACAAGGCAATTTCATTACTCACCGTGCACGTTGGCCGTCTGATAGGCTGGCGGCGGTGGCAACGTGATGGCCTCCAGTGTGGATGCCTCGGATCCTGTGACGAGATTCCCGACTGCTGCATCCTGAAGTCCAGAAGCCAACACTCGATGCTTCCCGGATGCCGGTTGCAAGTGTATCGTGTGATACTTGACCAGCGGCTGTTGACTCAGGCTGTGATTCGCATTCGCATTCGCATTCGAATTCGGGTGGGATTGGTTGTGAGCGGGGCTGCCGGGGGCGGAGGGGGCGGGGCCGAACGGAAAGTATATCGTGGCAGTCGCGGGCGCATAACAATTGGGCGGCACTGTCATCGGCATTCGCAGCATGCTGCTGGGCACGGCCACGAAATTCTGTTGCAGTTGCTGCGGGTGTTGCTGGTGTGGCTGGTGTTGCTGCAGTTGCAGCTGGTGATGTTGCTGCTGCAGCTGATGATGTTGTCGCGGGAGAGTTGCTGTCGATAATTGCTGCTGCAGTTGCTGTTGCTGCGGTGCGTATTTCAGCAATGCGCTGCCCGATGTCGTTGTCATTAGCATGACATCCGGCTGTTGCTGTTGCTGCAACTGCAATTGCTGCTCCTGCTGTTGCTGCTGGTAAAAATGCTGCTGCTGATTCAAGTTGCGCAACAATTGACAGGCATCTGCTGACCGCACGGAAGAAAGGAATGAACGGACGTGTTCAAGATGATTAACGACTTGCAGTTGTGCTGACAATACAATTAGCATGCGAACAATGGCGACGACACTCACCTCCTTCCTTTTTGTCCGGCGGCAGTTTTCCCTTTTGGCCGTAATCCAAGCAGTCATTTAAGCTCGTCTCACTGTTGGCCGCATCGTACTTGCAGCCCTTGCAATTAGCCTGCAGAGGGAGAACCAAATTATTTAAATTGTGGTAATTAAAAAGTTCAATTGCTTAACAGTTTATCGCTGCACAAATTATAATACCGACTTTGCTCAGTGCAATAAAAATATCAAGAGGTTTTTATACACATATAAAAGTGGGTTAAAGTATGAAATGATATGTTTTTTGATCTGCATACCTATGTTAATAATATAATGCTTAACTTCTAGTAAAAAGGACATTGCAAGAATCGATGTTTTAACTGGCATTTTTTTCTTCTGCGTAACTTAAGGGTAATTCCAAATAATCATTTGAGCAGAATGCGAAATGCTATTTCATTCTGGAGATGTTCTGGGCCCACACTGCGGCTACTTGACATGACAGGGCCAATGGCAATAAAACACGTAATTTGCAGGCTCAATCGCAGGCCTTCTTGGGGCCCAAAACTGATGTCATCATTGCCGTGGTTCCTGGTCCTCAAAAGCTGTTTGCGGCCAAACGCCTGGCAACTCGTGTGCTTTGCGGTTCTGCGGCATCATCATCATCCAGGCAAATCTAATGGACACACAGGCAAACAAGCGATGGAAATTGGAGGGGAAATGTGAAATGTCTCCCTGCTAGTCTTGCGGTTTGGGCCGGAAAACCCAGACCCAAAACCGAAAACCCGTTACGGCATGCGTCATGATAATTGCAAAGACGAAAGCAAAGGCCAAAAGGCCAAAAGCCAAAATGGCAGCAGTCAACACGATGGCGATAATAATTCAGCCGATGACTGCACATCCCCAGAGTCAACCGCAATCTGCCGTCTGTCTTATCAATTTCAATTGCCAGTCGCAAAAGCCCAAAAGTCCCCTTCGGTTGAGCATCGTTTTCGTCCTGGAAGATTGGATTGCGCCCTAATGAGTTGTTGAATGCAACATGGAGATCCAAACAAGCCGGCGCCATTCTGCCATTCTGCCATTCTGCTATGCTGCCAAATGCAAAAATCCTGTTCAACAAGTCGCCGGCCTAGCGAAACTAGCAATCCTGAAAGGAATGCCATGCTCGAGTGGCTGGGAACACGGCAAGTAGATTACCACTCGAGCGCTGGAGAATGCGGAAAAGTTTTCAGTTTTTAGCACCAGGCCATGCAGCTTCGACTGGCATTGGCGTTCCCGGCCAAATCAAATCAATTAGGGCCAAAAGTGCCGGAAATGAGAAGTTATTCCATGCCTCCAGTGTAATTGTTGAGTTTTGCAAGGAAAACTTTTTCCACCGCCGCATTAAAGTGGCTCGCACTCATTTCAATTTCAATTTCAATTTACCTGGTTGGCACGAAAAGCGGGCCACTTGGCCGGGAAAAATTTAATTTATGCCGCCGCCATTTGACCCGGCTCAAACTGCAAACTAAAGTTTGCCCAACTCTTAAAGTGTCGAAAGGGGGTTCTTGCGACTCGCTTAAAGAGTCAACTTTTGTGGCGGCGGCGGAGGAACTTGAAGTTTGACGGGCAAAGTTAGCTAGGAGTTCATTAAAAGTGTCGAGTTCGCAAGTAAATGTTAATTTATGAAATTAAATTTTTGCTTGCCCTGTCCACCGCAAAATCAGTTATTTATTTATTGAACCCCCGTTGTTCGCTTTCGTTTTTCCCCGCCCAGCCATAAATTGCCAATTAAACAGAAATTTGTGCAAGCAATACAAACAGGAGGACGACGCGGACAAATATGAGTGGCCGCAATTGAAAAAGGCTGTGAGTGCAAACAGAACGAAACACTTTTTGTGCCTTAAAGCTTTAAAAGCAAACATTTTTTCCCGGGGACTCGTACATGGAAAGGCCGGAACTCCACGTTCCAAAAACAGAAATGTCATTACGGGAGGCCAGCAAATCACTTACAAAACTTATGCACGAATGCACAAAACACGCAAACAAACAAATACGGATGGGAAAACACAAAAAAAAAAGAGAAGGGCTACGGCAACCTAGTCAGAGTTTTGATATCCTAAAAAATTACTTATAATGTATACAGCGGAGGTATACAAATAAAACGCAATAAACCAGGGAAAAACGTGAAACCGAACCCAAAACCGTCTGCAGTGGGAAGACCTAGAAAGTATAACGGAAAATAAAAAGGCCAAGAGAAAAGTTCGTTGTTGTTTTTCCCAAATCAATTACAAACTTTCAGTTTGCGTTAATAGAAATCCGGACCCGAGTGGAGATCCACTTAAAAGGCTTCTGCTGTCGTAATTAAAAGCCGTAATTCTAGACTTCAGTGCAGTTTAATGTCCGAAAAAATCGTTTGAATTCCATTGAGCAATAAGCAAAACGCAGGACAATCGAACCCCTCGAAATCGAAGATTCCCATCACATTTTGGCTTAGGAGCTTTGCCATTTCCATCTATCACCGAGCTAAAGGTTCAGGTTTTTCCGGAAAAGTTTCCTAGGGAAATGGGTGGTTGGAAAAACTACAAGCGAAACACTTAGTGAGTAGTGGGAAAAGTTCATGCGTAAAACGGCGGAGTAGCCAGCGAAAGTTTTCCCCAAGAACTTTGGACACGCGAAACAATGTCGAAAGTTTACTTTAAACCGGAATGCAGAGCAAAACACTTTGGAATCTTTTCTTTTTTGGCTACAAAGCAGCAACAGTTGCTGCTCGACGGAAAGTAAATAAGTTGTCCCTTCAACTATCGAATTAGGGTCCATGAAAATGTTCTCGAGTTGCAGTCAGTCGATGAACTCGCTGCAGCTGCTGACCAAAGTTAAACAATATCAATCATACGCCATGGCTGCTGGCTTGTTATACCCTTGCAGAGGGTATTATAATTTTGGTCAAAAGTGTGCAACGCAGTGAAGGAGACATCTCCGACCCTATAAAGTATATATATTCTTGATCAGGATCACCTCCTGCGTTGATATAGCCATGTCCGTCTGTCCGTCTGTCCGTCTGTCCGTCTGTCCGTCTGTCCGTCTGTCCGTCTGTCCGTCTGTCTGTCCGTCTGTCTGTCCGTCTGTCTGTTTCTACGCGAACTAGTCTCTCAGTTTTAAAGCTATCGAATTGAAACTTTGCACACACCCTTCTTTCCTTTGCACGCAGTATATAAGTCGGAACGGCCGGGATCGGCCGACTATATCCTATAGCTGCCATATAACTGAACGATAGGAAATGCCATAACTCTGCTGTTTGTAAAGTTAGGAAGTTGGGATTTTCTGTGGCTTTTTTATTTGGCCAATCAATTCGACCTACCAAATTTCATAAGGATCGGCCGACTATATCCTATAGCTCCCATATAACGATAGGAAATAGCATAACTTTGGTGTTTTTAAAGTTAGGAAGTTGGGATTTTCTATGGGTTTTATATTTGGCGAATCAGTCCGACCTACCAAATGTTATAGGGATCGGCCGACTATATCCTATAGCTGCCATATAACTGAACGATTGAAATTGCCATAACTTTGGTGTTTTTAAAGTTAGGAAGTTGGGATTTTTATTAGTATTAAGAATGCATCATATGAATAATTTTGGAGAATATTATTTACAGAATATTCTGCAAGGGTATATCAACTTCGGCTCCGCCCGAAGTTAGCTTTCCTTTCTTGTTTTTTGAGCTAAGGAACTGAGAAAAACCTTTGGGAAATCATTCCACTCTTCAACGGGTTTTTTTCAAAGGAACTCTATTTGATTGCCAAATGAAATTAAATAAGGGTGACTGAAATACTGAATTTAACTTCAGATATTTTGAAAAGGGTTGCTTAAAATTATAATTTTTCTGCGAGAAATTAAACTATTAAATAACATAAATAATGAAAAGAAATTAATAATAATTTAATACAAATATTATATAATATAATTTTACTAAGCAACAGCCATCCATATAACTATCTCCTTAAAGCACATAAAAATGTAATGTGGATGGGGATACGGTCTGTTTACAAACGGAAGCTGCTGGCCTCGCTCAAACGATATCAATCATACGCCATGGCTGCCTTACCATTCGTCGCTTGGATCCCTTCCCCTTGTCCTTCATCCTCGACTTGGCCAGTGGCATCGGTGTCATCGCTGTGCTGGCAGTTGGCGTTGAGGTCCCGGGCGTGGACTTCCTCCGGTGCTCCTGGTGCCTCTGCAGCTGGCAGCAGAGCCGCACGTAGGTGCACTGGAGGCCATCGGCGAGCAGGGCTCCCAGGCTGGACAGGCACATCAGCATCAGGGGCACACCCACCAGGGCGTAGAAGATGGTGGCCAGTTTCCCGGCGGCGGTGCGCGGCGTCAGGCTGCCGTGACCTGCAAGGATCGGACAAGGATAATACATCTGGTTAAGAGCATGAAAATGGCAAGCACGAACGGGCTAATATAAATGCATGTACTTTTAATCGGATGGGTGAGAAGGAGCCGAGGAATGGAGCAGGGTCCTTGGGGACTCAATCTGTGGAGGAGTGGTGCAGCATATCAAATTACTTTTCACAAGGACAAACTAGGGGAAGTTTTATGGGACACCAATTAAATGTTCCGCTGTTCTTTAAAGTGAGCCTACAATGGAATTTAGACAATACCAAATTCTGTTTCATATTTCCTTGTATAAATTACTAAAATAACACTTTCTAACATTTCTGCAAATAAAGTGTAAGTACCGTAACTTAAATTACACTCAAGGATGTCAACCATTAATGGAAATTTACATGCACTAGGCAATTACTCCACTTCATAAGCACTCATTATATGGCTAATATTTGCCACTCTAACCTAGTTATTGTTTGACCTAAGCCATGTAGACAATAAATCCGTTCAGCGACATATTTCAGTGCTTATATACATCCCTGCCAATGGACTTTCTCTGGGATTAACTGGCATGCTGTTAAAGTTAAAGACCATGAGATACAGTTAATTTGTAACAACAAGGATGGCCCATCATTTAGCATATGCAAATATTTTGGCCCGGCCTCCGGGTCGAATACGCAATATCTGATGATGTCCTGGCACTTCAATGGCCGCTCCTGTGGCTTAGTTTGCCCTCGAAGGCGTTGGGCTGTCGAGCTCTATTTAGCCCCCCGCAAAGTAAATATTTGTTGGCCACAGCACGAGTTGTGCTTGGCATGGCCGAGATCATAATAAGCAGCTCTGCTCCCAAGTTAACCACTTAACATAAATCCAAACGGCTTAGGTATTTCGGGGCAGTGTAAGTGAAGGGGAAAGTGAAAGTGAGGAAAGGCAAAGGGAAACGGAAACAGAAGCGGAACTCACCAATTGTCGTTATCACAGTGACCGAGTAGAGCAGGGCCTCGCTGAAAGTCCAGCTCTGCGAGTCGCCGGTATCGTAGCCAAAGTGGCCCAAGGCGCTGGCACTGCCCCCCTGGAAGAGTCCTCCTCCTCCTCCGCCTCCTAATCCGCCGGAGGAACCACCGGATCCTTGGCGCGTGGCCGCCACAATGGAGCCCTCGAAGCGACGCAGCTGCTCGTGGACCAACATCGTCCAGTTGCGTTCATACAGAACGTTGAGTTTCTCTGCAAGAAATGTGGGAGAAAGACATCGACGAAAAAAGAAAGGTTAAATCGGGTCCTCTTTAGAATGCGTTCAAGTGTCCTTTCCGTAATTATGCAATTTCATGCCAAGTGCAGCGACAGCCTTCGACCTCCCATCGACACGGCCGACAAGTGCCGACAAATCGGACTATCCTCACTCGCATCCTTCGCTCACCTTGTCCCAGTCCCAGTCCTTATCCTCCAACATCCAAACCCCCCACCCATCCCAATCCTCCCACTCGATTTCGGTCGCCTGTCTTGAGGAATCTGCACCCATTTGATGTCGTGTGTTCGCCTCTTGCAAATTGCAGAGGTCGCTTGTTAACAGCAGTTTGAGACTAGTTTGCTGTCTTGCCTGTCGGCCACGCCCTTTTCACGCCCTCTGGCCTTGGTGGGCTAGGGGGGAGGGGGGAATGTAGGTGTGGCTGTAGAGCCCTCCAGTCTCGAAGCCTCAAGGGTGCACTTCCCCAGACATCATCCACTCCCAGACATCAGCCACCCACCGCAATCGAGTGGAGCTAGTTGCCAAGAACAAAGCCAAAATCAAACGATATTCTGTGCCAATCTTTTCAAACTTAATCGACTGACTCTGGAAATTCCTCTTTTGGTTCAGGACACTTGAGTTTATAAGAAACTAATTGGCAATGAATAACAATCCGAAACCAATATTGAACTTTCAGTTAGAGCATTTTGCTTTTACAGCTGGGAAATACCAATTTTATATTTTATGAATGCCATTATGTTTTAGCACACAAAATGTCTTTAATAGGTTAGAATCTAAGTAATATTCCAGGCTTAAACAGTTATCTTCTTGGTTTTGAGCATATATACACGAGGTTTTATAAGGAACTAATTGGTAATCATTATCAACCACCTTTAGTTGGGTATTTTTAATTTGATTTCGTTTTTATTTCAATTTTCTGTTGAAGGTAGTTTTCCTGGATAGCACATTATTTATGCCAGCTATGTTTTCCTAAATATTTAAAATAAATAGCTTAGCTTAAGGGTTTAATGGCAAGTATATTTAATCTTTTATCCCTCTATTGCAGATTTTCTCTAAAATATTTCTTGAGACAACATTAACCCTTAAAAATCTGAACTCACGCTAAGGCAAATAATAAATTACTTGTGTTTTGGAGAGGCTGTAAGGCAAAGCGAATGGAGCACATCATTAGGCGCTCGTTGATAAGCTCATCGAATTAATCATAAGCCAGGTGGAACGCGGATGAGCTCAAGTTAATTGGTTTATTTATTATGTGAAATTTTAATTAAATAAACATCAGGTCTAATACACACGCACGTGCCACTGCGCCAATGGAATCTTTTCCCCAGTCTCGAATCGAGTGCCACTGGCAGGTGCGACAAAGTAATTAATTTCACATAAATCAGGCCAACAAATAGACCTCAAAATAGTTGCGATAAACGCCATTCCGCCGAATCGATGGAATATCGCACATTTGCGAAAATTTCCAAATGGCCCAGCCTAACCAAATATTTGACTATGCAAATATTTAGCTATTATTCAATTCAGTAGATGCGAAAATGAAATTTAGCCGGTCTTTTGTTTGAAATTGAGTGGGATGAGCCATTTTGGGAGGGGGTGCCTTGTTTGCTGGTACTTATAATTAAAATATTTGTGCTGGCTGTGCACCGCCGCTACTATTTACTTAGCATTATTGGACGATAACAAAACATTGTCGCTTTAATGTTCGAATTACTTTGGCAATTTGCAGGCAAATCAAGCGTGCAAAACACGCCGAAAATTTACGGGCAATGCGGCAAAAATGTGGCGGCCAATAATTTATACTGATTTTTTTTTGTGCGTCGCCAGCGAAGCGTTAAAATGTTTGCTGCATGTTCACGCAAAAACAAACAGATCAAAATAGTAGATCAAAAGAGCATTGTTTTCCTATATTTTTAGAAGAATTTTGTTCAAGAAGTCATTTTATATAAAAATTAATCATCCGGGAACTCAGACTGGTACTTTAACTTTCTATTTAAAATTTATCTAAGGATAATGCTTCCTGTCTTTAAAATATTTATATTTGTTAGCATAATAAAATACTTCGGTCGCAAATAGCATATCTGTAAATATTTTGTGATATTGTATTGGTAAGTCTTGAGAATAAATCTGCAGGCAAAAGAAAACTATATACCCATCATGATATAATATCCCACATATTATTGTTAAGTACCAAAATTAAAAAAAAGTTATATTGGCTTGCCTTAAGATGCCTATACCACTAGTCTCACAAATTTTTGCGACATTACTTTTAAAGAAACCTATTCTTTTAAAGAAAAATATGATCATTATTTAATTTGATGCCCACCTGTAATGATCCAGAGTTCGCGCAGACAATCCTCTCGGCTCTTGGCAATGGCCGCCGATTTGCTGAGGTCCTGGGGCGCCTCCAGCAGCGGGAAGATGAGGGCGCCCAGCACGGAGTAGCCGATGACTAGGAGCACCAGTCCGGGCGTGGAGAGCAGCAGCTTGAGGATGTGGCCGCAGCAGCGCCGGATGCCGCTGCCCGGCTTGGCTGTCAGCGAGGCGGTGGTCCTGGCGCCCACCTCCGATCCGCATCCAGTTGCTCCGGCTCCTGTTCCTGTTCCGGCTCCAGACTCGGCGGGATCCGTCTCATCGTCGATGCCACAGTCCAGCTGGGGCGGCTGCTTGGCCCTAATCACCTGCTCAACGTCGGACATGATCGCTCAGTGTTCAATGGCATTTAGTGGCCACCTGCTCCTCCTCGGCTTCCGCTTTCGTTTCCGTTTCCAGCAAGCATTTCCGTTTCCGCTGGCAGCAGATTCCGTGATTCATGGCTCGTCCAACCCCTTGGCTCACTAATTGCAACAGCGATTTCTCATCATTCGCAATGTCGCTCTGTTCTTCCTATATCCCAACCTATATCCCCCCTATATCTTTGTGCCCTGCTTGTCTGTCGTCTGTCTTCCTATCCGCTTGTTGCCTTCAGCAAGCGTATTATGTTTTAAGCTGTCGTTGACTCGTTTTTGCTGCTTTTGCTGACGATGTTGCTGCTGTTGCTGCTGCTGCTGCTGCTGTTGCTGTTGCTGCTGTTGCTGTTGCTGCTGCTGATGTTGCTGACGTGGCATTTACCATTGTTCCTGGTCTATGCACTCCAAAGACTCTTCCTCCACTCGGCCGTTTGTACTTTTAAAGTTGTTGTGCCAGTTTATTCCCCTTCGCTTCGCCGTGCTGCCTGCCTGTAATTGAAAACATTTGTATGCTGTAGTTGGTCTTAGTATTCATATTGTTGCAGTTGTTGCTGCTGCTGCTGCTGAAGCTGATGCCTGGGTGCTTCCGTTGAAGTGCACTTGGGAGTAGGTTAAGCGCACACAAAGTGAAAACGTACTAAATTTGACACTTCACTTAATCTAATTAGCAACTCTTTAAGTCACAGGCCATTCTACTGTTGCCGAGTGGCCATTCTACCAGCCAAGTGATAAAATTGCAGTCAATTTGAATATATTTATATTTATTCAGCTTATGATTGAGTTAAAACA
The DNA here is from genome assembly GCA_018153365.1 of Drosophila fuyamai. Taxonomy (NCBI): domain Eukaryota; kingdom Metazoa; phylum Arthropoda; class Insecta; order Diptera; family Drosophilidae; genus Drosophila; species Drosophila fuyamai. The sequence continues at coordinate 6,995,255 of JAECXW010000758.1, forward strand.
ATAGTGTGAAAACAAATGAGTAAATGAGTGGTAATAAAATTAATATTATTTTGTTTCATTTTAAACACATACGTGATGGCTTTTGCTTAATAACTAAATTAAGTGGTAGTGGTTTTTTCTATGAAAAATGAACAAGTGTTTATTAAATAAATCTCACCATGTATCTCTTTTTTATATATTTTCCAAAGCACTTAAGACTTACTTCTACTCCATTTAAATATTGATTTCTGCCCACAACTGCTTAAAGCCTCGTTTAACCCGACTTGGCCACAAAGAGCTCATTATCGGATCCCATCGATTAAGCCCATAAAAATGATAACAATGCGCGTAATACAAATTGAATGAGCGTCTGGCATTAGAAGCGATAGAGACTGGCAAATTGAAATCTGTCTGCTGGCATGTGAATGCTGAATACATATATGATACTGCTGCCACTTCCAACCGACCTTCACACATCAAAGTCTATAATCGTAATGAAGCTGACTGGGTAATGCGCTTAGGATATTTAGACATTGAACCAATTAAAGCCGAGAGGCAAACTTGGCGATTAGTTATTGAAGCAACCGGGGAAAAAGAAGGGAGAGGGGTTGGAGGTTCAACACGCAACATTTATTGATGTGGGTGGATCCCAAGAAGCGAAACCCATGAGGAAAACATTTATTCTTTTGTAGCTGCCCTTTTGTGAAGAAGAATAGGCGTCTTCGTCTGGCACACGCAATTTACTTAATTGGAAAATAAAATAAGCCAAAGCCAGAGACTGGGATTGGGTTTGGTTTTGGTTTTGGATGTTGGGTTTTGGGCTTTGGGCTTTGGGTTTGGGCCAAACCGGAAACTGCTTGGCAAACTGAAACAATGGCCACTCGAGTTGGTTTTTTTATGGCTGGCGCGCATAATTTAATTCGGCCAACAACGGGGCGTATGAGCAACAAAGGACCAAAGCAGTGGCTAATGCAAAATTAATGTCAATCGCTGATTCTGAGTACCCCTTGTGAAAGGGGGGAAATGCCAATGCCCTCTTAATTGTGACCTAACATTTGAACTGCGATGGCGACACGCACACATCTAAGCGAACGAAGGACATTGAGGAAAAGCCAGCCGGAAAAGCGAAAAAGGGCAAAAGGCAAGGGACAAAATGTCTGCAGGAAGTTATCCCTTTTAGCCAGATTGAAATCAGCTTACAGTCGCTTCTTAATTGAAATGTTTGCGTTTCACTTTAATTAAAGCGTTTTCAGCAGGCCCAAGCTGAGCTGACAAAACCCTTTTCAGGCGGAAAGCACACTCCGTCATATTTTCTGTATTTCATCGGATTTCATTCATTTCATTTGCTCTCCTCACCGTACTTTTTCGCACGTCATTTCATGAAGTTGCCAACTGCCAACTGCCAGCCTGCCAAAGTTTTAATAGTTAAGTACGACTGCAGTCCAGGATAACGTTGGCCAAATCCTTGGCTTCATTTCCATTCATTTCCCTTGCAGCAGACTTGGCTTTTGTCCCACTCCGCCCTATTATGCATTATTTATTATTATTATTTTTAAATGCAATGACAACAAACGCAGTTTAATTACAATTTTCAACTCATCAAATGCAGCAGCCGCAGAGGAAAAAAGGCGGAGGAGCAAAAAGGAGCGGAAGCGAAGGACATCGAGGGACATCCAAAGAAAATGGCGCTAATGGCGCCAACATTTCTCATTCTCATCCACCCTCTTAGCCGGCTTTTCCCACTTTAAAGACCAGGACAGCTTGGTTGTTTTTAAATCCAATTTCGCCTCATAATTTTATAACGCGCCCGGCAAAACTCCCAGCTTTTCCAGAGAACCCCAGAGTATTTCCCACCAGATCCCTTTTCCTCACTGGCCATTGCCGATTTAATTGCATTGCTGACATTTAGCACCCAGCTCTGGAAAACTCACACAAAAAAGGACATCATGGTGGAAAAGGACATGATAGTAAATGAGTAAAATGGCAGTAAGGGCAAATGCAAAGTTGATTTTTTGATTCGGGATTCCGAACCACATTTGCATGTTGGTTTGTTAATTGAAGTCGAACAGAATCGTGAACTCTTTTTGGTCCATTTGCCAATTTCTCACTTTCGAATTTTTTCACGGTGAACTCTTGTAAGTTTTATTAGAGTGAAACAAATATTGGTTTTACAATTAAGCCTGTTGCTTTATTAATTGCTATTTTTTCCCAACTGAATAAAAATCATAGAATGGAATGGAAACTGGAATGTAAATGTAAATATTTATTATATCCAGGGTTTTAAATTCTGCTTTGTCTATGTTAAGATGGCTTCGGCTTTTGTTTTTTTAAATATTGGCTACTCAATTAAAAACCAAACCCCACAAATTAAAATATTAATCATTTACATACCATTCTTAATTGATCTTAAGGACTACAACTACAACAACATTGCTAGAATTAAAATTAATTATAGTTCATGTAACTAAAAATACTTATATGTTTTTTAGAACGTACAAATTTGTAAAAGGCTCCATTAGACGATGAATACACAAACACAAAATAAATTTGAAACAAATTAAAATAACTCTGTGGAACAATACTCTCCACCGAGTGCGGCTCTATTTATAAGCAGCACAATAAAATTGTTCAGTCAAGTGCCTATAATGAAAACTAAATGCTCCAGGATTAGTGGTCTGCCGGAGGAGCGGTAGTCCGATAAGGGGATTTCCCGGCGTGTTTTCCACGCCTTTGAAGCCATAAAACCACTGGAGCGTGCGCTGAACTTTTAGCACATTAGCCAAGAGAGAGTGCGAATAATAGTTGGTTTTATGGCCGGAGGTGCGAAACAAAAACCCGAGCCGTAGATAAACCGATACAGATGGGGATATCCTGAGGAAGATACTCGTGCTCCTAAAGCTCCCAAAGGAAATTCATATGATTATGATTATGCAATTGGGTGCGGGAAACACTTGAGCGGCGCACATAATTCATATTATGGCCAGAAACAAAGGCCCCCGAAAAAAGAAGTGGCTGGCAAGTGCAGCAGGCCAACGGACATTATGTGCAGCCCAGGATGCAGGATATAATGACCATGTTAATGCCCAACACAAAAGTGCACTGAAAGGAAATGAGCAAGATAAGTAACGAGCCCGAAAATGTTCCTCAATCCCCCCTTTCTTCTTGATGTTGCAAACTTTTGCGCAAAACAAGGAAAACTGTGGAAAAGCCAGTGGCTTCCTTGGCCGTTCCTCATTAAACGCACTCAAGTCGCTCGCAACAATCTTAATTATGTTGTAAAGTCTTTTGGCCAGGAGGGCCAGGAAAAACAAACCAGGCTGGGATAGCAAAGCTTTTCAGCTGGCCGCCAGGAAAAACTTTGGCCGCGCTGATTAGTTTTTCGAGTGCCTGCAGTCCAAGTCGGCCAGTCAAGCGTTTCCACTCAGTCTGTCATCTAGTCAGTCGGGCATCAGTGGCAGGGCTATGGAAACTTTTCCAAACGCCCTTCGAAAAAACAACAAAAACTCATTAAAAACTACTGCACAAATGCAACGTTTGCCCCGGCCCATAAATACATGGGGCAGCACCCTCGGAAAAGTGCAGATGAAGTGCCAGTGGTGGTAAGGCCAAGTCAAGCGGGAAAATGCATAACTGCCCAACAAATGCACAATAATTAGAAGCAAATTTAAAAGTCGTTTGGCTGCTAATGAAGGCTTCCTTTGTGCCCGGATAATTGAATGGTTAAGACCAACAAAAACGCAGGCATGAAAATTGCAGGGCTAAATAGGCAAAGATGTAGCCGGCTAATATACAAAATTGGTTCAAATAATTCCTTTGAAAATCATAATTGCAATGCGAAGTAAATTGGGTTGAGAGCTGATAAAACAAAACACAACTAGGAAACATCTGTGCTATATTATTTATATTAAAAATGGGTTAGTAATATTGAGGTAATTTATAAATCTCTATACACAATAAAGTAAATAAACTTAATAAGAATAAATTAAATATACCTCAAGCAAAATAAAATTATTTAGCAAAAGACAAAGACGAAATTGGGCAAAAATTTTGTATATTTTCTTATTAAATTACAAATTTGTTAAAAGAACTTCAAATAGCTAAGCTAAGTTTAAATATTTAGCTATAAATGAATTGTCGAAGTGGTAAATAAATTGGAGACACAGAGAAAATATACTTAAGGACAATTGCAATTATTTAACCAAAAACAAACAAAATATTGTGATGACAGGGGAAAGACGTATTTCTTTTACAATTGGCCAAAGGGCAGGTTTTGATGCCATTTACGGGCAGCTTCAGGCTGCAGTTTAAAATAAACTCGTTAAGTTTCATAATTAAATTGTTAAACATCAGTTGGGCTTTAATTGACAGTCGTCGAAGGGGCCAAAAGGAGGACATCGTCCTTTGGCCAGCTCAGCGAAATTCCTTAAGTGCCAATTTAGTGGCAATTTGCCTTTGTCTTAACACTTTTCTGGGTGGAGGATAAGACTCGGTTACGATGGGGCGCTTGTAGTACAACACAATTTAATGTTAATTAAGCAAAACGTTGCCAATGGCAGTTGGTAGTAGCACCGAGTTCAAATGGTCCATTGCTCCATTGGTCCTTTCCCTTTTCCACTTCCAACCAGTCTGTGAATGTGTAAACAAATGTTTGCACAGTTGCCCTAATTGACTTTGCCGAGTTAAGGCAAAAAGTTTTTTACTCACACTCCGGCTTCCATAAACGAGATAAAAAGAACGAAATTAAATCAAATAAAATCGAATTGTTAGCCAATTGAACGGGGATAAGACCATCACGAAAAAGAAGGCCAAAAATAAAGGGAAAGCCGGAAAATGGCAAGGGCATGCATAAAATGCATGCGAAAGGTTGCCAGCGGAAATTTGCATAAAAGCCCCGTGGCACGTATTCAGCTTTGATGTTCCGCCCTTTAACCCTCAGCCACTGCCGGAATCATGTCTATATATGTAGTGTGGCTCCGATAATGTCATTTTGAATGCACTTTATGCGCACTTTGTCTCAGGGACTCGCTATCATTAAAAACATTCCAGATTCGCAGCTAATCCCCTGATATATGGAGTGTCATTGCGATTTGCATGGATACGAAAGGGATCTCTTAACACATATATGTACATAGATGGCTGGATATGCATATCCTGCAGCGAGTGCCGCCACAAAATCGTGGAGGGCATTTCCGCAGGCCAAAACACCCGCCAACCAACCGCCGAGGGTTTTAATTGAGCCAACTAACGCAGACATGTGCCCAAATTAAGCGGTCGTGAGTATGTTTGTGAGTGTCGATGCCACCGAATGCAATAGTTCTGGGCACTTAAACGGCCAAAAACTGGACTACATAAATGGGGCTTAGGTTTGTCAACAACGGGGTTTTTGTGCGCAAAGAACACTCTAGAGGCTTGTGAACAAAAATTACTACTATTATATGGAGTACTGACAAGCTTAGAACTAAATATTTGAGAAGAAATACCATTTAAAATATAAAAGTCCTATTTTGGCTAAAAACCGTTAAAAAAAAATTTGAATGGCCAAAAGTCCGAAACAATTCACTCCAGCTTTGACTTTTTTATCAAAACCCTGCAAAATAATGGTCATATTAATTGTTATGAAAAATGAAGAAATCCAGAGACCCGTAAAAATCTACTTTTATTTTAGTTTTTTTACTAAAACTTTGGGAAATAATGGTCATATGTTGAAATGTCATACCTCGTTGAATTAGTTATAAAATTTCTAATCGAGTGACATTCACATCAAAAAAATTTTATTTTGGCCGATTTTTCGCAAAAATGATAATTTCCGAAATCCGGATATCCCGAAAAATGAACTTTTTCCGCGGTTTTTTGACCAAAAATCGTGGAAATAATGGTCATATGTCGGAATGTCATACCTCGTTGAATTCGTTATAAAATTTGCAATCGAGTGGCATTCACAGCTCAAAAATTTAATTTTGGTCGGTTTTTCGCCAAAAAAGACAATGTAACCCCTTATAAAAAATGCGAAAATCGGTCAAAAAATAAATTATTCCATATCGACCTGGAATTGAAAGTTTAGGTCCTGAGCTGCACTAAACAGTCATTCCTTTGGCCCTCGGTCTTATTTTTCCGAAGTTATGTCAAATAATCCCTTCTAAATTAATAGTTTTTTAGCTAAATTTGAAAAAAATTAACTTTAGTTTCGGGTTTTTGATTAAGACCCTTGGAAATAATGTTCAAATATTGGAATGTCATACCTCGTTAAATTCGTTCCAAAATGTTCAATCAATTGACATCCACAGCTCCAAAATTTAATTTTAGTCGTCTTTACGCATAAAATCATGATAAATAAACTTGTTAAATAAACACCATTAAACCGTAGTCTTAGTGTGCCGTTGGCAAGTGTAACTCCAGGGGTGGTCTATCCTTTCGTCGAAGGCCCCTGCTCCTGCTCCTGCTATTGTAATTGCTTTGTTTTGCTTACTAATTGTTTGTGGCCAGAACGCCAAATTAACTTGGTCACGTGGCGGGAAGGTGGTAGGGGGAGGCGGTGGTTTTTGGCCGGATTCCGGGCTACTTGAGCCGCTGGCGCCGATGAGCGTTATTGATGACATTTTCGCTTGGTGTTTGGTATTAATTTGATGCACGAGTGGTCCTGCTATCAGCCAATGATTGAGTGCTAATGGAGCAAACGTGGCGTGGAACGAAAGAAATCAGGCGAATCGCTTCTGGGCGGTAGGAGGTGGCAGGTTCGAGGTCCTGGAGCATATAGCCTGAAGCTTGGAGCCTGGGTAATAACATGCAGGCCAAGTGACCTCAATGCTCCTCTGCTGACCAGCCAGAGCAAACAAAACGCGTTTCAATGCGTTTCAGGGGGCGGAGCAGATGTTTGCAGTGGGTAAATTGGTGGGTGGTTAGGTGGCTGGGTGGTTCTATGGGTGGGTGGTGGAGTGCCCACAGATGCAAACACTGAGATATGCACACACCACACACCTCGTTCGCACTAACACAGATTGTGGAGCAAGTGTGTCATGGACATGGCGAGGTTGGCTGGTTTGTTAGAGGTGGATTGTGGGGGTCGTTGGGGAGAGGGGGAGGGCGTTTGTTTTGGGCGAGGAGACAACACGTGTTCCATACACGATGACGATGATAATGATGGCAGGGATTCCATAGATGGCTGCCTGGGATTGCTTTTACCGTTGAAGCTGTAAAAAAGACGCATACTAAAATGACGATCCGAAGGACAAACAAACATGGCATACCGATACCAGCCAGCACACAACTGCAAATACAAACACACACACAAACATAAGCCCAACGTAAACACTCACTCACTCATTTGGTGTACTTCAAAAACTCGGGCGTACGCATTTATGCAAGATTGCAATTATGATATAAAACACCGGTCGCAGCTGAAAATGGGCCCAGATAGCTGAATGGATCTGGCCAGCATTGTCAGCGGTCCACCATGAATGCCAGAATGCCCCGGAGACTTTAAGTCCGGCCTGAAAACCAAGAGCATTGCTGATGATTCGGCGAAGGTCGCTCGATTATTAACATTTCATGGGAGAAAGTCAGGCACAAGAAGTGGAGACATATTTAAGCTGAGAGATTATCAAAAGTCTTATAAGGTCATCTAGATGTATTTCTCCTGCTAATAGATATCCCATTAGAAGTAATTATTTATCACATATTAATTAAAGATCTTTTCAAATCTCCGGTAATGAATTTAACTACAGTTTGTTTATATTATCTCATTTCACTTAAATCAAAATTTTAACTTTTAAATTTACTCTATACTAAAATCAAATCTACGAGTAAGATAGGTACGTAGCCATTTACACAAACCTTTTCTACTTTTCCATTTTATATGGGTGTTTAAGTTAAGTTTCACTAAAATTTCGTTCATCAATGGATTAAACAATGTATGTATGTAAGCCCTAAAATCTATATTGCGTAAGCAATTTTCTCGCTTAGTTTAAGTATAGATTAGCAACCAATACAATTTACAATCATATACAGGAATTTTATGATTTTAGACATTAAATAGTTTATCTCCTGCATAGTTATTTCATTATCCATTATTACGCTATTTTCACGCTTATTAATTCATAATTAGCAAGCAAAACTAATCCCCTGTGAAGCGATGGCTTATGGAATACACAGCGTAAAATCATTTCCGTTGGCAAACAATCGATTAAGGGACTTCAGCTCATTATCGCTGCTAATCGCTGCAGCTCCTGTCAGTTTCAGGGGATTGGGCTTCGAATTCCGCCATCCGGATCAGCATAGCCAATTAGAGGCTTGAACTTGAGTCGACCGTTGGACAGCGGAACTGACCCCAATCCGTGTTGTTGTCACCCGTCGTATGTCGTCCTATTATTCTCTACTCGCCTGTCCAGCCCGAGTTGAACCCTGCCAAACTGTCAAAGCGTTAATTGAGTTTGACACTAATGAGCGTGCAATCGCTGCATAATTGATTTATAAACGCCAGGCCATCAGCCACGCCCACTTATCGTTGCAGTTAGCTGACGACGCCCCAGTTTATGAGTTTGTTGCAAATTTGCCCTAATTGGGTCAGACAAACACACAATAGAGAAAGGCTGACTTTTGGCTGGCGAAGAATTAGCATTTTAGTGAAATGAATTCGGAAATTGAAGGGGACGGAGCGAAAAATCTGCCGGGAAATGTAGGCCGAACATCGACCCGGGATCTCTTGGCAAAAGGCGTAAGGATACCGAGGACTTGCCACAAGCACTAATTCCACACAATTCGTAATTAATTTGAATTAATTATGTGCCACTTTCCACATGCAGCCAGGGCAAACAAGCCGACAACGCTTCCCGCAAACATCACGTGTGGGCGAAAGGCGGAAGGCGGCAAGGGGGCGTGGCAAGCGGTGTATTTTTAGACTCAACTACTGCCACAAATCTGCTGCAGAGCGGAAGGACGAAGGATAAAGTGGGCGGGGCGGAGCGGCTTGTTTGCCGGCTGCCTTGGTCTTCATTTATCTTCTCTGTTTTCATTGCCTACTTTCGGGGGGAAAACTCAAAGCCAATGGAAAGGCTGGAAAGCTTAAAGCATTAAGATTAACGGAAGTCTAGGACATCCCACGCACCAAAACTTACTAAACCCTTATCTTGGCAGGCCTTTGTTAGGCGAATATGTTTCAAATGCTTTAAGCTTAAAAACAACAAAAAAATTGGATAAATATACAAAATCGTACAATGAAAATCCTGCTGATAACGAAGGATGGAAAGACCGTGAAAAGGACTATTCCCGATGAACCGGCCAGCGAGTGCAAGGATCCGAACGAAGACACTAGTACCAGCCCACCATGCGAATCGAATTCGAAGGAATCCGGCAATAAACAGCGCCCCAAATCGAAGCCAGCTGATCAAAAACCACAAAGCAACAAATGATTAATGATTCTCCAGAATCAGTGGAAATAAAATGAAAAGATATATGTACGATCCAATCCAATTCAAATTGTAAATACGATCAGTCAAAGGAAGAAATTGAAGTTCGTTAGTGATTCTGTTATCCGGATTATAAGAAATCACCGTTCTTCTCTCAGCTAAATAAATTATCCCAGTCAATAGCACATATTTTCTTTAACATATTTTATTGTTTTGTTCGTGGCTTATTGTATGTAATTAAAAAATTTGTTAGCTGGTTTTTTGGGTTTTTTTAACAAGTCAGAAATATTTGCAGTCCCTTTAATTTCCATTGCATTGTGTATAATAGCCTTCACAATGCCCTAACTAAGTCACTTTAGAGCTACCTTATACTTTATTCAAGAAGTAAACCTGAACTGTCATTTGCTTTCATTGCTTTTCATCATATAGTTTTCTTTGACTAATGCATAATACTGCACATTTATGAAGTCCCAGACCAATCCATTAAGCGGCTGAAAAATAATTGCTGCAATTTATTAGGAGTATTTCTTAAATGCCATATCAAGTGTCCCAGTGGAATAGGGCCTGTGGGACTCCCCATTTTGGGCGATGCCTCACGTAAGCCGTAATCTCCCAAGTATCAAGCCAAGGACTTTAGCACTTAAGACAAATTCAAACAAAAACACACACGCAGCCAGTCAGACATAATCACTGAGGCCCACGTGCTAGGCAAATTAATTTGGATTCCGTGGGTGAATTCGCCCCAAAACGGAAAAACATAGAGTGGGGAAAACCTCAATAATATCTCTGCTGCTCAGACAATACATCGAGATGGAGAGTTTTTTCCGGGACGGGACGAGCGTTGACAGCACAAATTTAACGCTTGAAATGCCAAACACACAAATATTTTGACATTCAAAGCACAGATCCTAATACACATGAATATGTACACAGATGTGTGTTGTCCTTGCTTGGCTTTCGGTTCTCGGTTCTCTGTTCTCTTGGCGTGGCAAATTTTCCATGAAAATTGCATGAATTGCAGATTTTTGTTGCCCCGTTCTTTTTCCATACGCACGAAATGCGCTCTGGCCGGAGCGATGGGACCCCAACTTACAACCGGAGTCAAGTTGCGTGTGCCGTAGACATTTTTATGGCATGCAGCGGACTGCCAGATGCCAGCTGCCGCTTGGCACTTGCCGCAAAATAGGGAAAATGCTTTACAATATAATAGAATTTGCCAGAAACGTGACTTTAACAAGCTTTTAGACATGTAAATACATAAACACACATGCACACTCAGTGGATGTCAAACACCAGCCAACGGGAATGACTTAATATACTGCAAAACTGATATGTGGACAATGTGGCGTATGCGTGATATGCCAAGGAGTAGATGGAAAATAAGGAACCACGAGCGAGAAAGAGCAGCAATGCAGAAATGTAGAAATGCAGCGACCACAGCTCAATTAGTTTTTCGTTTTTAAAGGGCGAGCACGCAGGGCGTATGATTAATGTGGTTTCCATTCAAATGGCGCCGCCCGAAAGTATGCTACAATGGAGTGGCTGACACTTGTGGCACGGCACTCCAAGCGGCAGCATCAAGATAACAAGCTATTTTCTTACTTCCTAGCTAGAATGCAGCCAACTCGAAAAACCCTTTACTCAACAGATACTCGGCTGTGGCTATGGCAACAAATTGCGGCATTCCCGGATCACAGATCTCAGATACAGATAGCAACCAAATTGCATTTCATTCCAATTACTCTGCTGGGCCAGGTAATCCGGCTAATTGCCAACCCACATCTCATACAACTAATTCGGCAAGTGCCAACACATCTCGATGCAAAAGTTGCATCTTAAATTCAATTAGAAGGCCAGTTCGGTGCGGTAGTTTCAGGAATTTTAATTAAGTAAACATACAGGATGGCGATCAAAATGAAATCGAGTTCGCACAGGAATCACACTTGTGTGAGTTCACACCCGCAAACGACGCCCCAAGGAGGCATTTCAGGCTGCTGGATTTAAATCATCAATATTTCATCTCACTCGACTGCATAAATCAACCTGGCTGCCAACCTGCCACGCGCCACATGCCTTATGCCGCTAAAAACAACTGCCAACTTGTAACGGCCACGTTTACCTGCCTCATTGTCTGCGCGACATTTGTTGTCCTTTGTTTTTAATGTCCACCAGTCGAAGGCAGTAAAATTTAATGCCAACTCCTCCCGATTCCCGCTTTTCCGCTTTTCCACTACCAAAAAGACAATTGCGTGACGCGGAGCATTATGGCCACGGCCTGGATTTGACTTCTGGCCAGGACTACGTTGGTTGGCTTGTCACTGCTATTTGCTTAGACGAGATTTATGCCCTGCTAACGCTTGATAAATGACTGGGAAAATTAGTAAGAGAGTTTTGGCCTTTTGTCAACTCGAAAACGAATCCGAAATGCTCGTTGGCCATAAATTCACAGTTCGCTGCTGCTCTGTCATCTTCTCTGCGGCTCCGTGGCTCATTAAAATGCCAAATTAGTCCAGCAAATTAGTGAAATTCAAGATAATTCCTGTAATTGTAATTGCTGTTGAATTCAAACCGGGAAACAGACCAAAATTAAATGGAGTGACCAACTGGAATAGCTAATTAAATAAGAAACAAGAGAGCGAAAAAACAGCCATGAAATTAAATATATAAACGAAATAGAAGGAGAGATCTAACCAACTTGTTTCCTGCCAAACAAATAAATCACAAAAAGCAAAAAGAGCAACAATTAAAATGACAATCAGCTGCAGGCATACACTTACAGAACTCATTAGCTTTTATTAATCGAATTAACTGAATATTCAACATTGCGCAACAAGGCTGCTAAGTCTTTTATCCAAACAATTACCGAATGGCCAATAAATAAGCCACAGAAACACATGCAGGCAGATAATCGGAGGAAAATTCATCCATAAACAGACAGATTAAACCCGTCAACGTCACCGCATGTGTGTGCATTAAAAATTAATTACATTTTAAATGGCAAAAGGATTTCATTTTTGCCGGGGACTTTTCGCCTATCTCCTATCCCATGACGCTTAATTGAAAAGTAAAAATAAATGTCATTACTGTAATTCAATTGGTATGGAATGCGATTTAGAGCACTTGGCCAGCATCGTTGAGATTTTAATTGAATTGTTGGGATCAATACGCCCACGCACCAAAGTTGCTCGCATGGAAATGCTGTAAATTTGTTGCGGTCAATTTTGCGTGTTAATGCCGGTAAAAACAGAATATTGTTTGCCACCACTTCCCATCTTTTTCCATGTTTTTCCACACCTCTCGCATTTCCTCTAACATTGAGCCGCAGTCGGCAAACGAACCACAGCAGCCAAGTGTCGAAAATTTGCATCCAATTAAAATGTTTGCTCCAACACACGAGCTTTTACTTTCATGACCAAAATGCAGTGTGGCGTTCGTTTGCAACCAAAAACTGCAATTAGGTAGTTAGTCTGTGTCATAATAATAAATTTATATTGGTTTCTTATCAAACTAGGTTTTTGTCTTGTGTACTTAGTATAATACATTCCGGAAATCCTACCAAATTCTCACAAAGTTTGCAATCGGCAGACAAAGCTATACATTTTGATAATCTCTCTCTAAAAAATATCATAAAACCCTTATTATTGTGTTGCAGCTTAAAATAGATTTCGATTCTAAGGAAAATCGATTTCAGTTTAATTAAACACAAATAACAGAGGGCATTTGGTATTAGATAATTTACTTCGGTCAATTTTCTGTAACGCAAAGATAAATCAAGTTATGATGAAAATCAAATAATGAAATGGATGAAATATGGAACTTCAGTATTACTTTTGGTAGGAAATTATTGTACCGATAACAGATGATTACTATTACTTATTAATAAACTAAATTTTTCTCAAGACAATGCATAATTATGCAAAAAACAAACAATGATTTTCAAAGATCGTCCTGATCTTGCTTCTTAGAAATATAACTAATCAGTTTTGAAGTTATCTTAAAAAAGTAGACAACAACTAAGGGAAAAAGGTATTTGACACCAATTGAAAATAACATAACTAATTTTAGAAATAACCAAAGTTTCACAAAGTAATTCTCAGTTAACAATAGCTAAAATTGTTATGAAAGACAATATAGTTCTGAAGAAATTATGAAATTATAAACCGACTTCATAATATTTTCTTTAATACTAAGAGCTAAACTAACATTGCTTATGTCACTAACTTAAAAATATGAAAACTCCAAAGCACGTTCGCCGGGGTTACCAACCAAACACGTAAACATACATAAGTGCGACGCGCTGGCGAACCGATAATAACTTAATTTTCATATTTTCACTTACCTTGGCTTATGTCAAGTCTAATGGCTAGCTCCCCAAAACACCTCTTGACTCGTTTTTTGTTTTTCGTAGTTTGTTGTCGTTTTCGAGTTATTTCTTTCTTTGTTTTTATTCCGAATACGAACCCAGAGACGCCGCTGGGCAAAAAGAGCTGCTCAGTGAGCTTTTGGCGTTCGCGGTGAGCGGATCGCTTGATTACTTCAGCGCAATTCAATTGTTTACCAACATCAAGTGACTGCAAAATAGATAGAAAAACTACATTTTAATAAATAAAAATACAATTGTACCCGCGACAGCATATCTTAAAAGGGAATTAAAACCGAAGATGCTAAAACTTGCAGAACACCTGAGAACACAATCCTAAACAAAAGATTAAAACCCGGCACAAAGTGGAGTGAAAGTAATAAAATATGTTTCCAGACCCACATTTTTTGGTTGTCAACTTGAGATATCCCAAAGATAAACAAAAAACTATCAAGTCGCGTGTTTCACCTACAAATCATAAAATATATGATCGTGTCATATACTTTACGTCAATAAATCTGGAGGCCTAGTTTTAGACAAGCCAAAAACTTTTTTAATGTCACCTGTTAAAATAAAAACCAAAAAATTCCAGTTGAAGGTTTCTCAATACAAGCGGTCATTTCTGTTCGTTGCGAAACCCTTTCATTCACGATATCTTTATTGACACCGTAAAGATTCTCGAATCGCATGTCTGCAAACTATGTGAATTCCGTTTGCCAGATAAGTGAGTCAAAAAGATACTTTTGCGAGAGAGAATCTGAGTGCCATAACTTAATTACACTTTCAAATTGTATCAGACAGTCACACTTTTTTATGCAATAAATTAAAACCAAAACGGAACAGTCAAAGCGTTTAGACAAAGAGCTTTCAGCGGAAAACAAGCGCCTCGGGTGCAATTAAATAATTGACTCTTGCCAATATAAAATAATAAAAACTCATTTAGAACGTGTGGCGCTGTCTGGCTTTATAGCACCACCAAAACACAACCACCACCATTTTCCGAATCATACTTTGTTTTGTTTTGTTTATGCCAAGTTGGCGGGTAATTGCAACTCTGACATATTTGCGTCATGCCAGGTTGCAAGTTGCATTGTGTGCCTTTACTTTCCATTTTTGCCACGAGAACAATCGGCAAGGCAGCTGCTCATGCGCAACCCGAAAGACAGACTGTCACGATCTAGAGACATCCAAAAAGTAAACAAACTTAAGAGTTTACTCAAAAGATTCGATTTGCGGACTTCGAGATACTCTAGCTAAAGAGAAGGTGTGTTCCTAAAAAATGTTTATCTCAGACAAGATCTGGGGAATTCCAAATGGCTTGGGTTTTTTTGTGTTCTTCAGAACTTATCTGAGTCATTAGTAATTCCAATAACACAAATCCACCTTAACTTCGCTTATATATATTCCTGTGACGCATAGAATATCCATATCAATCGCTTATGAAAGCTAAATAAAACAGCTTGTTAACCTGTTTAGTTTAGTGTGTCTACGATAACAAGGCCAATGTCTTGGTTTTTCGACTGGTTTTTTTTTATCAGGAAGTGAATAGTGCATCGAATGCGTTAACTATTTCCACTTTCGATATTGCACTTCCAAAAACAGTGAAAACGACAGCTGCCTTTTGTAGAAATGCTATTTATACTTGCAAGGCAATTGGGATAAAATTTATGAGAAAGTTAAGCAAAATTTCGAGATAGTTTGAAGGGTTATTCGTTTGCCAGCCTCCAGAGGGGCCAATAAATCAATCTGAAATTCGAGATATCAGGAAAGTTTAACGTTTCGCATCGGAAACAAATGATCGGACGAGAAACCCGAGGTGTTGTTATGAATGGGACCCAAATGGCAGAAATGCCTGCGGCAAAAAGCCAGACGCTGGGAGACCTTTCCCTGAAAAGGCCAGGAAACTGGTTTTTGGCAGCAAAATTGCCAGTGTTTTTGGCCCGGCTGCATTTACCAGTTTGATGCAGTTTTGGCTGCATCAAGGCGGCAACGCCACCTCTCCATTGTTATGTAATCGCCTAAATCGTCTAAGTCAGTGGGTCAGTGACTTGGCAGCTTGTCTTTGTCTTTACTGCCCCACTGAACCGGTAGGCGATCGTGATTGGTCTCCATCAATGGCCATAATTGGGACCTCACAACTTGACCACTATTGGATGTGTAACCTTAAGTTGCAGCGAGTTAAGTTGAAGGTTGGCGTAACCACATTTCTGATTGATTTGCAGCTGCAACATGGAAACCACAGGCAATAACAATAATAATAACAATGGGTACATGAATCAGGCGTTTGTGGGCTCACTGAATGCCTCCACCATATCGATACCAGGGGCATACAAACCCAATGATCCAGCGAATGGGAAAAAAGCAATTCCGGTGGCCACTGCAGGATCTGGAGATCCTGGAGATGACCAACCTGGAGTGGAGGCGGGCCAGCAGGGCAAACAGCGAGCCAGCTGGAACAATGACATCGAATTCCTCATGTCCTGCATCGCATTGAGTGTGGGTCTGGGCAACGTCTGGAGATTTCCCTTCACCGCGCTGGAGAATGGCGGAGGAGCCTTCGTGATACCCTACTTAATCGTCCTGGTTCTGGTGGGCAAACCCGTGTACTACTTGGAAATGCTGCTCGGCCAGTTCTCCAGTCGCGGCAGTGTGAAGGTGTACGACTTCTCGCCCATCATGAGAGGTGAGTGGGTAAATAGAACTAGATTTTTAACACCATCAAGTGGGAAAACAAACTAGGATTTCATTAATAACAAATCGTTTTATAATGAAACCTAAGGATAATGAAAATCGAAAAACCTATTTTGTATATGTTTTAAAAATATGTTATATATTATAGCCAAGTTACAAACTTATGAAAGGCATTTCATTTGATACCTTTAACTGTAGTTATGTCCATTTATGTAATTATTCTCAGAAATTTACCATTTCTTCAATTATAATTTAAGCCCCAAGTCAAACATTTTTTTAAATGCAATTTTCATCAAACTTTAAGCTACAACTATAGATTACATACAAAAGATCTATTTAAATTCGATTTTTTTGCTATACAAAATTGTAAAAATTGCGTGGGATTGATACAAATTTGACTTCTAAAATCAAAATAGGCCATATATCTTGGGTAATATTTTCTAAATTTAAGGACAATTTCGACCATTGGTTTTTGGGTGTACCTTAAGTAATCCTCGCAATCGAAAGGCACTCAAAGGTACACCGAATTCAAGGTGTGAATTTTGAAAATGTGTGATAAATCAAGGGATAACCCGTATCTCCTCTCAACCTAGGCATTGGCTATGGCCAGGTGTTGGCCACGGGCATCGTGACCACCTACTACGCCACGTTAATGGCCCTGACCCTGCGCTACTTCGTGGACTCCTTCTACCCGACGTTGCCGTGGAGCTACTGCCGCGCGGAGTGGGGACCTGAGTGCCTGGACTCGGCTGCGCAGGAAACCAGTCCAGCCAACAGCAGTCTGGTCAACTCGGGAGTGCGCACCACCTCGGCGGAGTTCTACTTCACGTGAGTGGATGGCCAGCAGGTGTCCAGGATGTGGCATTCATGTATCCTCATTCCCCCATTTCCCCCACAGGAACATCATTCTGCGGGAGAAGGCCAGCATCGATGACGGCATCGGGTATCCCAGCTGGAGTCTCGCCTTGGCACTGGCCGTGGCCTGGGTCATCATAGCGGGGATCATGTTCAAGGGGGTGAAGAGTTCCGGCAAGGCCTCCTACTTCCTGGCCCTCTTCCCGTACGCCGTGATGTTGGTCCTGCTGGTGAGGGCACTCAGTTTGCCCGGCGCCTTCGACGGAGTCCTCTACTTCCTACGCCCCCAGTGGCACAAGCTCCTGGAGCCCCAAGTCTGGTACGCAGCCGTCACCCAGGTGTTCTTCTCGCTGGCCATCTGCTTCGGGAACATCATCATGTATGCCTCCTACAATCGCTTTGGCCACAACATTTACAGGTGAGTGGAGACGTCTTGGGTTGTGAGCTATTCACTTGAGTTGCTGCCTTGTAGGGATGCCAACATAGTGACCACGCTGGACACCTTCACTTCCCTCCTCTCCGGTGTGATTATCTTCGGGATTCTGGGCAACCTGGCGCATGAGAACAACACCAGCGATATAGCCAGTGTGGTGAATGGCGGGCCGGGATTGGCCTTCATCTCGTATCCGGATGCCATTGCCAAGTTCAAGTTCTTGCCGCAGCTCTTCTCCGTGCTCTTCTTCCTCATGCTCTTCGTCCTGGGCATCGGCAGCAATGTGGGCATGGCCTCCTGCCTGTCCACCGTGATCAAGGATCAGTTCGGGCACCTCCGCAACTGGACGATAGTGGTGGGCATAGCCATTGTGGGGTATCTCCTGGGACTCCTGTACATCACTCCGGGTGGACAGTTCGTGCTCAACCTGCTGGACTTCTTCGGGGCCACTTTTGTGGCCCTGGTGCTGGCCATCTTCGAGCTGGTGACCATCGCCTGGATCTACGGGGTGAAGCGACTCTGCCGGGACGTGGAGTTCATGATTGGGATCAAGACCTCGCTGTATTACCGCATCTGCTGGGCGGTCATAACGCCGCTGATGATGCTCACCATTCTCATCTACACCCTGGTGCTGTACGAGCCCCTCAAGTACAAGGACTACACCTACCAGACGGGTGTATACGGTAAGCTGCAGGGATTAACCCCATGACCCGGATATCCTGGTTAATAGAATCTCCCCCCTTTTTTCGGCAGTGTTCGGCTGGTGCCTGAGTGCCTTCGGCGTGGGCCAGCTGCTCTTCTGGGCCATTCCCGCCGTGCAAGAGCAACCCACGCACTTGGGTCTCTGGGCCCGCATCCGGAAAGCCTTTGAGCCACTGCCCAACTGGGGACCCGCCGACCCACAGACCCTCAAGCGGTACCAACTGTACGTGCAGGAGGCCAGCGCCAGCGAAATTTTCCAGCGCAGCAGTCTCTGGCACAAAATCTATGACAATATCTTCGGTTAGCATTGAATTAGCAATAAAACTATATACCATTTAATGCCCTTAGATTCAGTCGCTTTACGAGGTCACGGGATCTGGAACCCTTTTATAATAAAAATCAGTCCCAGCCCCGGGCTTAAGTGGCAAATTAAATGGCAGTTGGGTTTGCCCTTAGGGCGATCGTAAGACCTACAAACGCAATGCTCATAGATATGGCACGGCCAAAAAGTTCAGTTGAAAGTGAGATAGCTGAATAGCTGAATAGGTTAAAAGACAATGGCCAAAGGCACATATTTATTTATAAGCCACAAAAAATTATACTTCTACATTATTTTTGTAATCTTAAAAGTTAAACGGGTAAAAACCCACAAATTTAAAAGTATTTTTAAAAGCACTTAAGCTCTTAAAAATTGATAAAAACCCACAAAATCTTTATAAACTGACAAATCTATAAAACCATGTATCCATTATCGATTTTTTGCTGAAATGTAAAGTTTTTTTACCGGGCTTCCTGTATCTTGAGAGTACTTTTTTGTGTTGCTTTGGCATCTCTAGCGAGTGCTGGCAACTGGCGGAACTATAAAAGACAAGACAATTGCAGCCAGAGGCGCCACATTCTGCTCCATTTTTGCCCCACTTTTGCCCCCTTTTGCATCCCTCGTGTGTGTTTTCACATACGCGCACTGATTATGCCATAAAGGGTGGAAAGTTCTGATTTTATGATTGAAAGAAAAAGTTCCACGAAATGTGTCGTCCCGGAGCGAGTGGGCTTATGTGTGTGTGCTGTAAAACACTTCGCATAACATCAGGCGCAAAGTATTAAAGTAATTTGTAGGGAGCAAACAGGGGCTTGGATTCCGCTGGCTGCCTGCTGCGAGGATAAGCGGAGTATTGTGGCATGACAAACAAGGGGAGGCGAAACCGACTATATATATAGGAGTAATAAATCAAGCGGAGGATCGTACACTATATGTATATACAAGATACGGAATACCTACGGCTGTCACCTTAATGAAGATGTCTGCTGGCATTGGATAGTGGGTGTTTTGTTTCGTTGGCAGCCGGGTGTGCGTAATTGCACTGATAAAACGCATTTGAGCGGCATAAAGAGCCTCTCGCTTCCGCTGTCATGAACACACGGCGTATGCGCAACGCCCGTGCGGAAAGCCAATGCATTTCGAGTTATTTGTCAAGCCATTGTGCCATGTTAATGCGTTTTTAATGGCCAAACTTGAACATTCGCACACAACGCTTTGTGCTTTTCGTTCAAGTACCCGACCGAGGGTCTGTCCATCCTGCTTAATTTCATTGTTTTCCAGCACAAGTCAAACATAATGAGACATTATGGCCGCGTCCACAGTTCGTATGCGTAATGGAAATTTATATAGCCCGAATGGTGGAGTTCCATCGCGATGTATCGTTCGAAAGCCACAGCCACCATTATTGAATGTAAATGAAATTAATTTGTATATAAACGATCCAGTGATTTTAAATAAAAAAGGACAGTGAATTGCTTTTTAAAATATTGTTGTTGAGACAGCAAGCAATAAAAGTTTGTATTTTCAATGCATGAACATAATTTTTATTTAATTAATAAATATAAGTCAGGCCGATATTTATCTCAGCTAATAAACCCAATAAATTCTGCCATTAAAGACGATTAAAAATATTATTGAAAAGTAAGCCAATGCTTGTAAAATGCACACCAAAGAACTTTTTACGTTATTTCAATTATAAATGAAAGTCTGGTCAACTTCCATTAGCAATTAAACTGCGAGTTTCTCTTTATCCGGTTTGTTTTAAAGGCAATGCATTATAAATAAGCTAGTTAAAGAGTTTTAAAGCTTAACACATTTCTTAAGGCTTTTGGGCAGAAACCCCTATCAAAAGCTGAATGGAAAGCAAATATTTGGCTTTATTATAATTTACGTTTATTATTGCAGGGATGCGATGATTTATGGCCATGTAATAACAACGCAAAATCATAGCCAAGTTCATTGTGTATGGGGGAAATCACAACACAGGCGCCGGATACGGAACGGATACCCCGAAAGGTGGGCAAATAAATCAGCCAACTGAAGTTGAGCGGCAGACGGCAAACAGAAAATGACAGCACAGGTACACGGCGTTTACCTTTCACGCACATTTCCCCAAAGTAATCAACGCACAAAGGCCCGAATCCTGGCCAAAACGGGAGATGGCCGTTGCCACTTGCCACTTGTCGGATGTGGAAGGTTTCAGAGGGAGCGGAGGGGGGATGGCCCAAAATGGCTGCGATTTAATGGGCCAACAGCGGACAGACTGCTACTTAGGCACACATTAACTTTTGGTCTTTTGTTGGCCAAGAACGCTTTGTCTGCCGACCCCGCGACCTGCTCTTATCTTCTGAGCCAATGACTTGACTAGACACAGCTGCTATTATTATTTCCCTTTGTTTATTTTCCCGGACCGAAATTTTAAATTATTTAAATAAATTAGGCCACTGTCTTGGCCCGTCCAAAAACAGATTGCCAGTGATTTAGTTTGAATGGCATTTAGCTGGATTTGTTTTGCACCTTTGGGTTCCTTCGTCACGGGATGCATGTCTCATTGTTGTAAAAATTTACTGCCAAAGTTTATAGGCCACAAATGGCTACCGAGTGTCCTGAATTTGTACTTAACATAAAAAAGCTGGTCCAAATGCTAAAATGCTAAATCGCTAAACAATTGCTGGGGATTTACATTTAAATAGGGCTAGTACTTTTTTATTGCTTGGTATATCTTCAATTCTTAAACGAAAAGTTGTTACAAACAGAAACAATTTAAATTCATTTTAACTAAAAGGGATTAATAAAATTATTACCTCACAATCGTTGATAAACAATTTAAAGTATTAAATATTAATGGTGATGTATGATTTACATGCGACAAGCAACAGCATTATTTAACAATCAGTAAAATAATGTGTTTGAAAAATAAAAAGATAATCTCTCATTTAACCAATTAACTACAATTAAATCAATGTATAAAAATGTAATTTTAAACTTTTCAAATACACTTTAACAACGGACAACGAATTCCATAAATGAAAATAAGTGAAACCTGATTAAAAAATAATTTGTAATAAATATAAATGGCAAACAAGCGTTATCAATACTAATATGAATTTAATTAGTATTGAAATGATTCGAAAGTGGAACTGACGTTAATTAAAAATCCTTGATGGCTAGACTATATATAGTATTGTGCAATGAAATCTAATTAATTAAGTTTATGGCGACAACAAGTTGCAGTCAGACATTTTTCACGCTCGAGTGGAGGGGCAACGTTATGGGTGGAAAAACATTCCGTGGACAGGCATTCCATCAAACGTTGCCTTGACGAAGGGCACGGCCTGGGGGATCGGAGATTCGTGTACCTGAACAGTTTGTTATGTCGATGGGCGACGATTCGAACCATGGATGTCAACTACATACACATACACATATATATACGATTCTGTAGTTTTTGGCCTGCCATATTGTGTGTTTCATATTTATGACAGTCTGTCAATGGCAGCAGTCCCGGCGAAGGCAAACAAATCATTCGGCAGACAATGTATATGTACGGATACTTTCATGTCCTGGCTCGAGCATTTTTATTGTTCGCTTCAAGTGGCCGCTCTTCAGCTATCGATTGGCCATTTGATGTGGAGTGCCTTCGATTTTATTAGCTGTTTATAGTGCCAATTAAAGCGTAACAATTAAATGCGGGAATCGCGTGCTTTTTGCATGGGCATAGCATACTTTGTGGGGCGAACAACTCACTTGGATTTGTTTATTGGTTTTTGGTTTTCGGTTTTTGTCGGCTCTTTGCCGCTTTCCTGCTTTTAAGTTATTTATAATTATTTCAGCCAGCCACAAACTCAAAGGCAGCACAGAGAATAGAGAGACAGGCAAATGACAAAAACCTTGACAACTTTGCAGTTTTGCCAAAGTTTTATGATAAGTTTTTCATCACAAGACGCCAGGCATGTCGTGCCAAGAAACCAAACAGACATTAGTCGAAGGGGGGTGTGGGGCTTGGCCCATACCAATGCAAAAACCGACATCACAATGGTTGACTGTCATCCTGGATCCTGGATCCTGGCCTGCACCATGGGTCAAAATGTACCACCAACTGGCACGCCACGGGACACAAACTATGGCTGCACGGGCATCCCGGTGCCATCCACATGGCCAGCCCATTAAATTGCCAACTCATTTGCGGAGTTTCGGGAAGGATCCGTGGCCATGGCAACCACCTTTGGAGCAATTAAAATAAAATACCTTTTCTTAGACGCATGTCCTGCCAGTTGAGGTTTTGTCCTCGCCAGGATTTTATAAATTAAATGCAGAGATTGGAATTGAACCATCTATAAAACATATTTTTAAAAAGAAATTCAAAACCAATCGTCATCTTTAGAATGTTTTCTCGTCTCTCCAATTATTTGTATGGTACTCGTAATCATATACAACGCTTTTTTCAAATAATAAATAAAGATGATCTAAAAATAAACGTATATAAAAAAATATTCTTAGAAATAATTTGGGGAATATTTTCCTGTTTCCCTAATTATTTGTATGGCATTCGTAAACATACACGATGGTTTATAAGTTGCTGATATTTTCAGACAGATTTTAAAAATGGGATGAATAAATTTTGTCTATAAATAATATTCCAACCATAATTTGTAGAATCTTTTTTTTTACGGCTCTCTTAAAAATAATAAACGCAATATTTAACCCATATATAACTGATATTATAAATTTTTTAAGCCTGTCTTAAATAAAAACCTTTTCCGAGGTGAATTTTAAGAATATAAACGCATTTTTAAAATAATAAATGCATGAAAAATCAATCTTAATATTTTTGCAAGCATTGCCAACGGTTAAGCTTTCTCTTTCTCGTGTATACATTACCTTTCCGACTGATTTCAAGCATGTTATTACTCAGCCTTTGATTAAAACCAATTTCCCTCGCAATTATAAATGTTATTTCAAGAAAGAGAGCGCGTTTCCCCAGAACATATTTGCTTTTAATGACCCTGCGCCCACAGTGCCCACGTTCAGGAATCAGATGCGACAGACGAGCGAAGGCTGGAATGCCTGTGGAATGAAGAGCGGTCTGGAGCAGTGAAAAGAAATGTCGCCGGATGTCGTCAACGCAGCGACAACGACAGCGGCTGCTGGTCCACAGGAAAATGGAAAAGCCACAGATGGCAGCTGGCAGGAAAAATGGGGGAGGAGGGAGTAAAAAGAGGAAAAGGAAAAGGAGCTGGCAACGGGGCCAAAGTTTGTGACGAACTTCATGGACTTGTTTAACACGTGTAGTTGGCACAACAGCTCGGCCCAATCAACATGGGGAACTTTAAACTTTACACTTTAAACTACGCTCGTTAATTAGGAGTTGGAAATCAAATTACTACCTACAATTTAACTGCTTGGGCTAATTTAATTCCAGGGAAATCCAGCAAATGTCCGGCGGCACTTAAACAAACCCTTTCAAGTGTTCCACTACAACTACTAAAAACTTTGGCACATGCATCAAATCTTTCCATCTAAATGGGCCAACTTCCGAGTCAAGTGGATTTATCTTTCAGCAAATAAAGTTGCCACTGCCCGAGGATGTTAATTCCGGCAAATGGCAGACTATGTCTTGGTTTTAAGCTCCTCCCGGGGACTCGGGCATAATTTCTAGTACATTAAACCCGGGCTGAAAACTGCCGTCTCGAGTCGAAAAGTTGGGAAGCATTCGCATTAACATTCATGCGTGCACGAAGCCGGAAACGTTTATTAGATTTAACCACAGCCCGCTCACCAGGTCGTATGCGTAATGTCCTTCTGACCTTGTGTTGTTTATGTCCGCGCTTCCTGCTCTCATCAAAATTACAATGTCGCCGCTTTGGGGAGCAGGATGAGTGGATGGATGATATGCGGGTCCAGGTGAGTCCAGGTCGCCCGCTTTCAGCAGTTACATTTTTTCCGTCATCACTCAATTTATCATCCGGCGAGGAAGGACAGAAATAAAATGTTTTCCCATTTTATTTTTCTGCTTTTTTTCCCTCCTGCTCGCTCTCTTGGAAATGCCAATTTAAGCTCGGGCTTGTCTTAATTATGTGAGCAGTTTTTTTGGCACTCGCCCCGTTTGGAATACCGAAAAATGTATTTATTTAAGCAATGACAACAGCAAGGAGATGGCTTTTTGCATCGAATTACAATGATGTTCGGGTGAATTATCTGCGAAATTGATTGATGATGGTGTCGGAGGCAAATATACAGATATTTCCCGTGTTTCTTTTATACTCTGTCACCTGGTGAATCAGGGAAATCATTTACTTAAGCCATGCCACAAAGGACATCTTGTCAGCACCGCACTGTGGTTCTTAATCTCCAATTCCTTAAATAACTAAAGAAATTGCTGAGTTTTACTTTTGACTTTAATATGCAAATTCCAAGGAAAAGCAAATAAATAAATCGAAATAAAAAAATGTAGAGAAATATTTGTAGTTTTTGCCGAGCTAAAAACCATTCTGTTTCTCGTTAAGGGCTTTTTTGCTCTTTCCCCTCTGCCACCATTATCATTCATCATTTAAAACCATCAATGCAAAAAAGGCAAAAGCAAATGCCCGGGAAAATAACGTAACAAATGATTTTCGAAGGGTTTTACAGCGATGATACGAAAACATTTAAATTAAATGAAAACAATGTTTTTCCGTCCGATTGCAAATCCATGGCAAAAGCCCCAAAGATAAGCAAACAGCTAGAACAAACAGCAAACTGGGGACTAAGACAAGGCAAACAGGCAAAGTGAAGGCCAAACAAAGGGGGGAAAATGGGCGAAACAACCGCAGAAACAATTTATTATTTGTGATTTGCCCGCCCGAAAAGCAAAGCGAAGTGCCAATATGCAGGTTTGCCTCTACGAACTTGAATAAATAATGGAATCGGTAAGGAAGCGGTCCAAGATGCTAAAAGTTAAGAGCCATGGCTCCGGCTCAGTCTGGCCAAATGGCCACAATATTGACTGGATCCGGGCCAGCAAACAAATCTGAATAGACTGGCTGTCCGGATGCCAAGATATTTGACCAGCAAAGGCACTATGCACACACACACCCAGAAATGGGTGCTGTTGTGCCTCATTCGTCAACTCGGAGGTCAAAGGGTATGGAGGCCCGAATTTAAGCTGCGAAATCTGCCACTTCTTGTGCAATTTCTCAATCACATTTAAGCGCTGGCCAGCGTCCAAAAAGCCCAGTTGCACCCAGAAGCCCATGGCCAATGTTCCATTAGACCGCCGACCTTTTTCTGCGCCCTGAACCTGATAAAATATGAAAAACTGCGGGTGGTTGGGGGGGGGCAAATCATACGGCAACACCAAGAGCTCAAGCCACTTGGCCTTTGGGAGTTTATGGAAGAGCTTAGCAAACAAAATTATATTCAATTTCCTTTAATGGCCACCATAAAATAGCAGTCAGCAAAAGTAAAGCCGGCCAAAAGCCGCCACAGAAAAAGTAGGCGTTGCGCCGCGAACTTCCAAGGCAGAAATCAGGACGCGAGCAGTTATCCTCCATCCTTGGCGCTTTTTGTTAGGTAAGCAACTTGTTTGAAGTACTTTCAGTACTTCACAATGGATTATGTTTGGATGTATGTTTATCGCGAGATATGAATATTCCATTTGGCCGGGCCATCAGGCGGCAGCAGCTGCCGTCGTTTGGGCCGTGTGAAAACGATTAAGCATACGCCCTGGTGTCCGCTCCATTTGCCACGATTTGCCACGGCGACTTGCCTGTTTGCCTGTCATTCTGTCAACCAAATTGTTTCGGCGACATAAATGTCACAAAGTGTGCTATTTAAATAACAAATATAAATATTTGTATGTGCTCTATTTCAAAGGGAAGTTTAAAAATATCCACACTTTTATTTTGCAAATATTGGCTTGGAGACCTATTTTAAATTCCCAAATATAAGCCAGTACATTAGCAAAACCTTTATAAATTTGTGATACTGTATTTTTTAACCAGCAAAAGAAAAAGTGGTTTATTTTGTCAACTTATTTTCAGCTTTAAACAACAAATAAATTTGCAAGATTTTTCATTAAAAAAAAATAATCTCTAAGAAGATTTTATTTATCTCCTGAGTAAACCTTGACAGGCTGAATGCAAAGCTTGTTAGCCAAATTATTCAGCTTAAAGCAAACCAATCACGTATACCTTGAACTAAACCAATTGCATATTTAAGATGCTTGGCCCGAATGAATAATAAACTCCTCTGAATTTCGCTCTCAATCAGATTGTTCACGCTTAACATTTTAAATGAGGAATTCGTTTTTAAAACAGCCAAGCCAAAACCTTTTGAAAGTTTACATATATATTTTCAGTCTTTAATTTTATAAGATTAAAAAAAGAGTTTGACTGCAAAACTTTTTTGCTGAGAAATTCCGAATTAATAAAATGAAAAGCAAACATTTTTCACAAAAGGCATTTTATTGAATATGCAAAGAGAAATGTTTTTAACTAAAATAAAGACCACTTAAACAAAAAACTGCTGTGAATGACTAACATTTCAAAATAATAATCAGCTTTATTATACTATTATTTAAAAGAATGACAGAGTTTACCTTAGCTTATCCTAGTGGCTTAAAAATGTAATCAAGACGCTTTATGAAGCTTTCAAATCAACTCAAAAAGGCTCCTTTTAAAGTGTTTTATTTTGAAACTACCGAGGAAGGTAATACTCTTTAGAGGATAGGGCTTTAACTATGCCATTGCCCAAACCCTGGGCTCTTAAGCCTTGTGTAGGAGACAACATAATCCAATAGATAGAGTCAACAAAGGGGAATGTTTACTATTAGGTTTATCGCCAGCTAAACCAGACGCAGAATGGGCGAGTTTAATGCGAGCCGTTCGCATTTTTATGGTCCATTTCCAGCTGCAAGCCAAGCCTGAAGTCCGGAACCGTTAATACATCAAACTCAAGCATCGTGACAGCCAACTTGCCGCTTTCTTATCCTCCTTTTTGCGGCTCCCAGATAGCGACACTTGTCGGAGGAGTCCAAATCATCCGAAGAAGGGGGACAATCTGTTCTACGGCCTCAGACAATTCGATTGACATGAAATGAATTGTGAAATTAAACAGACTGCACAATGACAGCCGCAGAAAGGAAAAGCATGGCTGAAAAGGATTCCCGAATGGGGCCACAAATTGCTAAGTGATTTCGCAGAAAAGCTGAAAAGAGAAATAGCAGCCTGCCAGTTGCCTGGCAATAAAGATGGTCCTTAAAAAGTCAACAGCAAGGAGCATTAAACCATGTGAGAACGGTTCGAACTCGTCCTTGAATTTCTGTTATTTTTGCGGGCTCTTTGGGATCAACGCCTGTGTTTGTTGATGCCATAAATATATATGTGGAGAATCCCCCAACTTACCCCTTCGATTTGGAGAGCCAGAACAAAGCTAACGCCATCGAGCAATTAGCGAACTTGGGCGGCAAAAGAGATTTTTCCGATTGCATGGAAAACTATTCACGCGCGAGCCTTAATCAAAAAGCATTCGATTCTGAATCTGAATTTGAATTCGAATTGCACACAAATCGCACTGACACCCACACACACTGCACCAACAAATATCAATCAACAATTGCGCCGCCCGAGAGCATGCAACAATTTCTATTTTTCCCTTCCTTTGTGCCGTACCACGCGGCGTATGAGCAATCAATTTGCATCGAGTTCGGCACGCACTGCTTCAATTATTCAAAAGACCGTTACGCCAGTTCAGTATTGAATTCGGAATATCGGGTTGTTATATATTTGTGTAAGGCCCCCAATTTTTGGAGCCAAGCGTCTGGTTTGCCAGCCGACGTCGCACTGAGGCTTAACTTGGGCCTGCACCTCGCTTTTGCTGGCATATTACTATCCCACAATGGGTTCCACTCGAATCGGCGCATGCGTCCTGCCCCCCAGTGGATGTCATTTGAAAAACATTGTAGCCGTTTTTCAATGGCCCGAAAAAGCAGACAGCTTTGCGTGGCACAGTCGCTGCAATCGGAGATTTCAATTATGCATTGCGTCCCTTTCAAGTGATCCAGGTGGGAGGTCGAGTCCTTGTGTCTGGTCTGCTATTCCTGGGAAATTGCAGGCGTCTTAAGCCGCTGCATGCTGAGGACTCTCGTCGGGCAAAAGGTGTCCACGGCAATCATTTTGCTCTGGGCAAATAACAAAACACGTGGCAGTCTTAAGGTGGTTAACAGACAAGCCCAGTGAGTTTGGCCAAAAGTACGTGTCTGCAGCTTAGCTGAAGCACATTTTATCAAGTATAATACCCCCAAAAATCATGCCTAAGATTTAAAGTTCAAATAAAATGTTATTTAAAGTATAACAAATCTGTATTTTTGTCTTATCATTGCAAATAATGGTTTAGATATAGAAACTAGCAAAGTATTATTTTTATTCTCCTGAAAACTAATAATCCAAGTAAGAAGTCAAATTAGATATAAGCGAAAAGAGGATGCAGTTAAACCTTTAGCGGTGTGTGTGCCTTTTTTGTTTGTTAAGTTAAAAATTTGGCATCTTTTTTTGAGACCAAATTGGTTTTTTTAATTTTTTGTATGAACCTTAAATTCCGACAGCGAAACTAAACCGCACTCCAACCTGTCAATTATTCCATTTCAATTCGATGGCAATCTCTGGCACAGCCCTAGCATTAATCGAATACCTTTATTTGTGGGTGCAAAAGCACTGCACACCTTGGTTGCTTTTACCTTTTCCTAGGGTTCAATAAAATGCATAAAATGCGTGCACAGTTGGCGACACAGTCTGCCTAAATGAAATTTCACTTAGGTCCATTATTCCCACTCCCTCCCTTTACCACTTTATATGTATATTATTACAAGTGCCAGTGGAAATGGGCTAAGGAAATAATTGAATTTGGCTGAGACGAGTTAGGAACCGATTGCTGGCAATTGCAACGCTCGATTTATTTTCTAACTTGGTGGTGGATTTACATGACTCCATGGACTCCTTGGCCTGCATTCGCCACCATAAATCCACGGAATGTCAATTGTTACGCTTCGCAAGTTGGCTGGCTAACTGAGACGCGATTGAGGGATTCCATTTCAGGGTCTGCTAATTATGAACCTCGTTAGGCGGACAGGTGACCCTGCTGGTATCTCTTTTTTCTCCTTACCAGCTAGCCGTTGGCAAAACCCATAACCAGGTGACTACGTCAACATCGGGCTAACAACCATAATTAATGAGCTGGGCATAAATCACCGGCAGGCCAATCAAAGTTGTCTCAATGGCCGTACGTCAGGGATTTGGCAGGAATTTATCGCAACATGCAGTTGCCAGGGCTCATCGTCTCATCATCAAACCGCCTGCCAATTGAACTGATTTCGGGTCTACCCTCTGGCTGGTATGCAATTAATAATCCCCCAAACAAATCGTATGCCCAAATTTGCTAAGACCCCTCATATGCTTTCCGACCGAAGTCGTAAGCCAATTATTCGGATGTGGCTTTTAGGGCCACTTGTCGATGCACCTTGGCTTTCATGGCACGTCTCTTGCAACATTTTTTCTGCCTTCCCTCCTTTCGAATGACGTTCGACTTTATTTGCGTCTTCTGCGACACGCGCCACTGGCTCAAATCGAGCACCGAGCCAATTGTTCCGGACCCATACTCCACCATGCCCCTTAATACTCAACCTCCTCCAGCGCCACTTTCAGCCCTCCTTACATGTCCGTTCAGCTGACAATTACAACGCATTCGGTGCTGTAACTGTCGCTCGCCGTTGTTGTCCTCTTTTCCATACCCAGTTTTGGGGTATGCTCGACTTCTAAAAGCACTTGCAGTAAAGTATATTCCTAACACAGTTCTACCCCCATAACTAATTTTAATTTTCAGAAACGTAACAGTTAAATTGCGGTTTAAGAAATACTTATATTCTTAATTTCATGTAAGATTTTATCCGATTGAAAGGCAATAATATATGTAGGTAAATTTTGTCGATATGAAAAAATAAAGTAATGACCAGAAATGTGACTACTTTTCTTTTTCAGGTTTTAAAGTCTAAATTATTGAACGACTCGAGTGACAACAAACTCTTTAAATATCGTTAAGTTCATAAAGCTAATTCATATTTCCAAACAATTTGACTTCATGTTAACTTTCTCTGAGAGAACTTCCACTAGAACTTTAACATAACAATGAGAAATTGGCCCTCAAAACATATAAAGTCATTTGTCTTTATCGACATTTAAATCACAAGAAAAACATGTCATAATTAAAACAGAATGTTTATATTTATAAAGTATTAACCTTTTAATCAGAGCAGATATAAGATAAGTATATTTAGGCCTACGACCTTCTTTATTTAGTGTTCATTATTTTCGTTCAAATTCCTCTTCATCAGAGTTCTTTAAGTATTGAATTGTAACTTGAGCATTAAATTTTTTTTTATAACACCAGATGGTATAAGTAAGTACCACCAAGTACTCCTTAGTCGAAGCCCTTGACTAAAGCTTGTGTACTGGGTTTAGTTGATGTTCGTCGAGGTGGTTTATTTAGCATGCAGCTGGCAAGACGCGCGTCAACGTCCATTGAGTTCCCCATGGATCTAATGGCTCCGCAGTGATAAAATGCTCGGGACGTGTGAGTGTTGGTGTGGGCACGTCTGTGAGAGTGCGAGTGTGAGTGTGAGTGTGTGCGACGAAGGAGAAGGGACTTCCCCGGCAGCAACAATCAGTGGCTGTCGCTTAAAACTTCTCCTCTCGCGTAATTTCAGTTGCTCTGCCGATAATATCCCTTGCCTAATTGCCCACACACGCGCACATTTAAGTTTTAAGATAAAATTAACGCCGTCGGCCAGTGTTACGGATACAATTTCTGCCTGTGAAATACATATGTTTATCGGTGGGTTCGGTTATGGGTTTTACGAAGATATGAATCAGTAAGAGAAGTCATGAAGAGCTTAAAAGGCCAATCAAAAAATCATAAAGCGGATGGCTGAAACGTAGGTAGTTCAATTATTTAACAAAAAACAAGTTATATTAATAGGCAGAAATATTAAAACTACTAACTACGAGTTTTAAATTGCCTAGTAAAATTTTAATTCAATTTATTTATATACATAAATACAAAATCATTTACAAAATACATTAAAAACCTTACCTCAATACCTTAAAGGCGAACTAATATTTTCCAAAGATCCAAATTGCATACCACCTACAAAATAGGGAATAAAAAACGCTTTTATGGATAAGTTAGCGGGAGGGGAGAAAAGGACGATGACCACCAACATGACCGGAACCCCGCTGCACGCCATTTTGCTCGGGCCAACACGAGTTTGGAGCATGTTAAACCATGATTAATACGTGTTGATAAACAGTTATTGTAATTAATCGAGGTGGGGGTATCGCTTAAATTTAAATCAACTCGCTGGGGCTAACCTAATTGTCGCGACTCTTCCGTGGCCGGCATAAATTTGAATTTGGCGCCACGCTCCCACTCGCACTTGGCAATGGAAATGCATTTATCATTCGCTTTTCCAGTCAGCGGGCGGACTTATCTGAAATTAAAAATCGCTTCTACCTGTATTTATGTCAGCACTTTGCTGCCAATACTTTGCACACATTCCTTTCGTCCTTTGGTCCTTTGAAGTTGTGTGTCCAATTGACGTTGCGATGCGCCGTGGTCACTTGTTAGCCACAACAAACTTTTCCCATAATTAAAAGCTAACACAACTTTGGCTTGGCCAAAAGTTACCCGACATATCGGAGGACAAAACTGCGAGCTCTTCTATTAGAAAATTTCAGCATGTTTCGGTCAATTTGTATAGATTCCACGCTGGTACACCTTTGTACAAAAGTTTTACCTGGCGAAGGTGCATATGTGCAAAAGGTCCTGAGATGAGTCAAAACAAGGAGGCAAGGTAAAGGGAAAAGAATAAAGGGAATACCAACTTTGCTAAAAAATACAAGTTTTACCGCTGATAGAATACAAATTGTAAAAAGCTGCTACTTTGTTAAAGAGTACATGTAGATAGCAAATTCATTTATTTTTAAAATTTGTGTTTTCTAAGCTAACAATTCTCATTATTTTTCGGCTGGGTTCGAGATATACATTCTTTTTTGTAATCATTTTTGCAAAACAAACAAGCTTAAATGCCAACAGATTAATTACAAGTTTAATGAGGTGCATTTCATATTTGCTTCATTACTTTCCTTATTAAGTCCCAAAAAATACTTGAAGTTTGCATTTTTATATATTTTTTCGTTGTAATTTGGCTAGACTCAGAGCCGATTAAAGTCTTAATTTTTCCAATTAAGTTTAAATAGTTTTAGTATCTTAAACGGGAATCCCCCATTAATTTCCAAACCTTCTAAGGAGATATTATCACACATAGGTGGCGCTAAGGAGAATGTAGAGTACAGGTAAGCAAATGTAAGATATCATCGCAGTGTGCCCAGATATATGTTTTCCGTAACAGTGCGCGCGTAATTTCAAAATGTTTATTTATAGAATTAAAACAAAAACTTTTCGGAAATCGTAGGCTTTTCCATTTATGGCTGTTAAACCATTTATACTACACAAAAACTCACTTATATTTGCCAATAAAGAAAATAACATTCTTTATTGTTTTTTACCCGAAGTTTTCCAAACACAATCGTTAAATGTATTTAACCCACCAATTCCAATTCAAAGACCACAAATCTCATTCGAGTCGAATATATTAAAAACACATTTGCAATGCATTGTGCAAGAGTTAAAAGTACTTAATCATACATTTCTACATAAACAGAATAAACGTATATTAAAAGCATACTCAACGTCGCTGTATATAAAATATAAAATATCAAATGCCTCAAAGTAACAAAAGTCGACCGAAGAAGAACGAAGGGGTTTTAATTACACTTTGTACGGACAGAGATGTGCAGAAATGCTCACATCAAAAGCAGCGGCTGCATATACAAAATAATCCTTCCGCGCGATATTCCAAAAATATGTGTATCTATATATTCAATTGAGGATTTAGCAATCACATTACTGGCACTCGTTACATTGAAGCAAATTCCCCTCTGTTTTTGTTTCTAAAGCATTTTCACATCGAGATATTAATGTGTTGACTCCTCTACTTCGGTCCCAGATTGAGTTTGCCGAGCAGAGCATTAGCCTGCTGTCCGGCGGACTCCTGGGCCTGTCCGGCCGCATCCTGGACGGTCTTCTCGACGGACTGACGCTTCTGGTCGACGTACTGGTTGGCCTCCTGCAGCTTCTGGTCCACCGCCTGACTGGTCTGCTTCAGAGCCCCATCGATGGCGCCCTCGGCCTGCTTCAGCTTCTGGTCCGCCACAGTTTCGGCGGCCTTCACGCTCTTGTTGATCGCGTCATTGGCCGCCTTCTTGGTCTGGTCCACCGCCGTGGCAGCCGCCCGCTGGGAGGCCTCGGCCACATTGGCAGCCACCTGCTTGGAGTTCTGGGCCGCGGCCTGCGCCTGCGCCACCGTGTTGTCCACAGCCTGCTTTCCCTGGCTCACAGCTCCGGCGGCACGGTTCACGCCCTGGTCGATCACCTGGCCGGCTTTCTGGGCCTCGGCGGTGGCCAGAGCGGCGGCTTCCTTGGCTGCAAAAATAAACGAGGTTATTAGTAGGGAAACACGCTTAAAGACTCGAAAGAAAATGGCTTTTAAAAATGGGAAATTCACCGGGTTCCTATTCATTAAATTCCACGAATTCAAACTAACATAAAAGAGATGTGCCAAAAACATATACTATTTTTCTATCACACTAGTTTTTTTTCCTAAAAGTTCTTCATAAATATAGAAACATTTTCAATATTTCTCTATCACATTAGTTGTTTTTTTAATGTTCTTCATATATATAGAAACATTTTTTCAAATTATTGGAAAATGTTTTTTAAAACGCAGAACTTTATCTAGCAAACATGCGTCACTGCGTCTTTTAAGGAATCCATTTATTATCTCTTGTGTTTAATGTGCTTAAAAGTTTTGCGTTTTAGATAGAGTGAATATAAGAAATATGAATTTTGAAGAAACATTAAATATTATCTAAAATATATTGTGAAAAGACAAAAACTTATCTTGGAAAATATCTTAACAAATGTTAAAATTATAAAGTAATCACTTCTTACAAAAAAAATATCTGATTCTTTCATTTTTGTATGAATATTTTCCTTCAATATTAACTTTTATGACAGTTTTCTAGAATCGTACCTATTCCTGGACTTTTATGATAGATCCTTGGTCTTTTTCCACCTGTTTAAGCCACCTTTTCACTAAATTGTTGGACTCACCCGTGCTGGCGGCCAGCTGCTCGGCCTCTCCCTTGGTCTGCTGCACCGACTGGCCCACCTTCTTGGCCTGCTCCTCGGCTAGCTTCTGGGCCTCGGCGGCCTTGTCGTTGGCCAGCTTCTCGGCCTCATCCTTCTTCTTGCTGAACAGGTTGGCCGTCTTGTCGCCGAAGTTCTTCAACGAGGCTGCGGGGGAAACGGAGGGGGGAAATGGTTTACATTGTAAGTGGGCACTAGTTGACGGGGATTCGGATTACTTTGGTTTTGGCGACTGGGAAACATGCTGACTGGCTGGCTCTCTGAATGCTAACTAAGCTCTGAGCTGGCGCCAATTATAATTTATAGCCTGATTTTAATCAGCGGGATTAGCCGACGATCAGATGAGAGATCAGATTTCAGATTCCAAATTCCAGACTGGTAATTGCCGAAACATAAACAAAGCAGCTGGAGCATGAACTATTTACATGACTAAAATCGATTAGACAAGGGACAGATTTATTTTTATAGAAACTGCGCAACTAGGGGCTGCTAAAATCGTGATCGTCGCTCGAACCATGACGTCAGCCCTCGAAATTTAAAGCAAATTAGCCGCTCAGAATAATATTCGCAATTTAATAGAAATTAACGAGCGGCAGCTTTTTGCTGTCCCCTCGAGAATATGCATTCACTTGGAGTGACGTGTGCGCTCACTCAAATAGAAACATTGTGCCATTAAACTCGGAATCGGGTGCGAATCGGTTGGGCGAAACGGAAACGGGCGGAAATGCCGAGGAATTTCTTTGTCTACACTTTGTTTTCTCAACATGTAGTATATACCTACATATGCATACGAGCCAAACAAAGCGCAAATATTCAAATTATTCGGCGTATGTGATGTCATAATGGGGAACCGCTAAATGAAATCGCTTTAACTTTTAAGGGGGCCTTTCTTCACGCTTTCTGATTGCGATCAGGAATGTTTCTAATTCTAATGTTTATTTCAATTCCGCGCTCTCGGCAGAGATACTTTAATGCCTCCACCACTCGGCTCATTTCCAAATAATTTAGTTTCGGCCAATTTCATTCCGCTTTTAATGAGCCACACACCTCCGCGTTGGCTGGAAATTGTGCGAAAATAATGGTTTCTATTTCGGCATACTATACTTCATATCGGGATTGAGGAATGTGTGGGCACGGTCGAGGTGTTGAAATAACTTACACCCCCCAAAAACACAATAACAGGGTGAATCAAAGGAATATATATATCATATGCTAATGGCTACAAAACGTTTGTGGCATTGAACTTGCTAATAATCTAGGAATTTAAGTGGAAAGAATCGTGCATTCTACATTGTACAATTTTAACAATATATATAGAGGTATCATGCATTGCTAAATATATTGTGCTGTTTTCGAAATTAAAATGGTATCAAAATATACTTAAAATACACATGAAATACGTGTGCCAATTACAAAATTAAATTCAAACAAGAAAGGAAAGCTAACTTCGGGCGGAGCCGAAGTTGATATACCCTTGCAGAATATTCTGTAAATAATATTCTCCAAAATTATTCATATGATGCATTCTTAATACAAATAAAAATCCCAACTCCCTAACTTTAAAAACACCAAAGTTATGGCAATTTCAATCGTTCAGTTATATGGCAGCTATAGGATATAGTCGGCCGATCCCTATAAAATTTGGTAGGTCGGATTGATTGGCCAAATATAAAACCCATAGAAAATCCCAACTTCCTAACTCTAAAAACACCAAAGTTATGCTATTTCCTATCGTTATATGGGAGCTATAGGATATAGTCGGCCGATCCTTATGAAATGGTAGGTCGAATTGATTGGCCAAATAAAGAAGCCATAGAAAATCCCAACTTCCTAACTTTACAAACAGCAGAGTTATGGCATTTCCTATCGTTCAGTTATATGGCAGCTATAGGATATAGTCGGCCGATTCCGGCCGTTCCGACTTATATACTGCGTGCAAAGGAAAGAAGGGTGTGTGCAAAGTTTCAATTCGATAGCTTTAAAACTGAGAGACTAGTTCGCGTAGAAACAGACAGACGGACAGACGGACATGGCTATATCAACTCAGGAGGTGATCCTGATCAAGAATATATATACTTTATAGGGTCGGAGATGTCTCCTTCACTGCGTTGCACACTTTTGACCAAAATTATAATACCCTCTGCAAGGGTATAATGAAAAGTTACTGAAATGGTAGCCTTTTCTAAAAGGCAAACAGTGTATAAGTAGAATTGGGATATATAATCTTTAATATTCCCCGTATAATCCTCTAGTCATACATTTATATGGCTTACACTCATGGAATTCCTAAAGCATTTGCGTAATACGACGCATTTTGTTCTTAACAGTCTGCGGCAGCTTGTGGTCAAAAGTAAAAAACCGGCTAGAAGCATGGCCAGAAGGTAACACAATAAGCCCAGAGCCCATTCTCTCACAGCCTCTGATTCGAAGTCGTGTTGGTTTTTGTTTCTGTTTTTGTTTTTGTGTCGATGTAGATGACGATGTTGTACCGCAGATAATAATGCGCAGAAGCTTCGGAATAGAGGAAAACCTGTAGCCGGGGTACACGAGAACCCAGTTCGGGGCACACACACCTCTGCCAGAATGAATATCTATGAGTAACTGCGATTTGAGGTCTACCAACTCACGTTCCACACCAGTTCTGGATGCCTAAAAAGAGCTACAGTCCATGATGAATCGATGGGGCTACCGTTGTTGTTGTTGTTGTTGTTGCCTGTTGATGATGTCATGTGAGATACAAATGCACAATCGAGATACAATATATGTATATACACTCGGTGTACAATGTGGCAGCGCGTGGCAGAAAGTGGTGGCATGGAACTCACACGCCGCATCAATTGTTTTGGACCCCGGCACAATCGTCATCCGACCGAAGGTCGACTGAGTCAGCTGGCAACAGGCCAAGAGGCCAAAGGATTCGTGTCCTTACCCAGGGACATCCGATGGCTGATGGCTGATGGCTGATGGCGGATGGCTGATGTCATGGCCTCGCCAGGTAAATCGATAATCGGAAGGAGCGAGGGCAGGTCAGACATCGTACGGGTTATGCTAATGACTATGCAGTCACTGAAATTGATCGAATCGCGGAGCTTAATTCCCTGCTTTTTGGGTGGGGAGGGATTACTTGCGACCTCCTTTAAAAGCAATTAGCATTTACCTTGCCAGCTTAAAAAAGGGTAAGGTATTTCTAATAAATGGTAAGTATGCATAAGGTATTTTTTAATTTAATCATAAAGTTAAACGAATTCCTAATAGGTATCACTTAAGATGTATGTAAAAGTATTACATCACGAGCACATTATAAACATAAAGTCCAGGCATTTAGAGGGTTAACATCACTTGTAATTCCAAGCAGCTGTTACATTTTCCTACTTGTTTTCCTCAAGTGTAGCTAATAGCCAATTAAATTAAATGACCCTAAACCTGACCCACTGGCGGCTGAACAAATTAGCCCACGACATTGGCGCAGGCATTCCGGAGGCATGAACTTGTAATTGAATTACCCAGACGTTAGGGATGCCCAGAGCACCTCCGATGGGTTCCCAATCGATTGGACGCACTGCCTGCGGAGGATATAAGTACAGGAGGCGATTCGATAACGGACACTGTGCACCGGCGGAAGGCGATCGAGATGAAGCACCTACTGACCGCACTCGTGGCCCTGCTGAGCATCCTGCCGCGGGGCGAGGTCCTTGGATCAGAACCTCCGTGCCCGCGTCGCTATCTGCGCAGGATCAACGGCAAGTGCTACTACTTTTCGGTGAAGAAGGTGAGATGGGGGATCAATCTGAAGCTAATTGATCTTAGGGGGAAGTCGATGCGAACATTTCCTTTAGGGATATAACACTTATAAAGACCATGATCTACTAAAGTTAAGATTTATATCCCCTTCTCTAGATGAATTGGTTCGGAGCATTGAATAACTGCCTTCGCAAAGGATTGACCCTGGCGGATTTGAGCAACCAGAAGGACTTCGACGGAGCCATTGGGTTCCTGAGTGGATTGGGCAACACGGAGGACTTCTGGTTCGGGGGCAATGACCTCTACCACGAGGGCCGCTTCCAGTACATCAGCAATGGACGACTGGTGCGCTACTACAGCAACTTCAGCAACGTGCTGCCCATGGAGCACTCGGAGTGCGACGACTGCCTGGAGGTGCGGATCCGCTCCCAGGTGAACATGGTGTCGGCGGACAACTGCCAGGAGCGGCAGTACTTCATCTGCTCGGAGCGCTACTGCGAGTCGGCGGACGAGGGCAAGAAGCCGAAGCACCACAGCCACGAGCACCTGCACCACTTCCACCACGACGTCGGCGAGAGTGGTGATGGCGAGGTGGAGGAGGAGGAGCTGGACCGTCAGGAGCCCATTGCCAGTGGATCGGCGGAGAACGAGCAGCAGGACTCGGAGGAGGCGGCCGGAGTGGTGGACGTGCCCGACTTCGATCACAACAATGAAACGGACACCACTGGCGTCTCGGAGAGTCCGCCACCAGGCGAAGTAACGCCCGCTGGCGGAGAAGGTGAACCGGGAGCTGCTGCAGGTCCCGGCGGAGCAGAGGCACCTGCCGCAGCAGCAGCCGCAGGAGGAGAGGGAGGAACACCACCTCCTCCCGCCGAAGGAGGAGCTCCCCCCGCTGAAGGAGGAGCTGCACCCGAAGGAGGAGCTGCTCCCGCGGAAGGAGGTGCCCCTAATGGAGCAGCTCCAGCCGCTGAAGGAGCCGCCACTCCGGAAGCAGCGGCCGCAGTTCCTGCCGCCGAAGGAGCCGCCCCCGCCGCTGGAGGAGAAGCCCCCCCAGCAGCTCCTGCCCCCGAAGCTGCAGCACCAGCCTGAGTTGTAGAATATTGCCCAAATGATTTCCGCTATTCCTTTCGATCACAAATAAACGACTGCAAATAATAATGCCCGATTTTTGAGAGAATCTTAAGCAAATTATTACATCTTGTAATCATCGCCATCAATGAAATTAAAGTTACAAGATATTTATGCGAAAGCTGCAGTTGCTTTTGTGACTTAACTTTATGGCTTTTGAATAAAGTTCTGCTACATTTCCTTTAAGAATTTGAAAACTTTCAAGATTGCCAGTTATAAATTCCAATAAGTTCTTTAAAGATAAGATCTAAGATAATCATATATGAACCACATATGTTTGCCCAGTTTCTCCAATATTTATATTGCGCCAACTAAGTTTATTTTCCGAAAATAAAAAGAAAATACTGGAATATCTATGTACATATCTATAATTAAGGGGAGAAAAAAGATAAGGTTGGGTTCACAAATGAAAACATATTCAAATCATAGGTAAGTATGAGAGTAATACGTTTCAAGAAGCAATCAATTATTCGAATGATTTAATTATTAAACTCATTGACAATGTCTGTTAATTCAGAAGACAACTTTTCCATTTGAAAATGAAGTCTAACCAGCACCAGCATAATTTTGATACTGTGGTAGGGTGAACAATTACCAACTGAATCACCAACCCTTCGAGCACCACCATCACTAATTACAATTAATCAATTCGACGGACTTAAACAATGAGGGAAAATGCAATACGAAACCAATAAGTTTTCCAACTGCAAATTGGTCACTCTATGATAATGCAAATGCCACGCCCCCAAAAGGGTATATATAGAACAGGGCGCGGCACGCATGTGTACAGTTTGGCTGGACAGGTGGCTCAGTTCTGCTGGCAGCCATGAGGATCCTGCCAATTGTGATACTGACCTTGATCGTGGTCCATTCAGGGTGCGGCCGAAAGCAGAGCAAGAAGCAGAAGGACAAAGGTCCTTGCGGCAAGCCTTTTCTAAAGGAGGTCAACGGAAAGTGCTACTACGTGTCCGTCAAAAAGGTGAGATAATGATAGTGGATAATAGTGGATAAATATATTGAATCATGTTGAAGAAAGATATTATTTCATTATATCAAAGAATTAAATTGAACATTGAAATAAGATATTCTTTCATCATATCAAAGAATTTCTTTCTTCAATATGAAAAGGAATGAGTGCCAGAAAGAGTATTAGTTGTTTCATTGGTTGATAAGACATTAGGAGATTTGTAAACATATTTTTTAAAACCATCTATGGAATCTCTGATAAATCTAGCTATACAACCCATTAAGATTAGGCTTTCCTAAAATAACTAAAAGTGATCAAAATATGGTAATTCTCTTTTAACAGATCAACTGGTTCGGCGCCCAGAACAACTGCCTGCGCAAGGGCCTGAATCTGGCCGACGTGTCCAATCCGGAGGACTTCAATGCGGTGGTGAACTACCTGCAGGTGCAGGTGGGCCTGGACGACTACTGGTTCGGGGGCAACGATCTGCAGACGGAGGGTCGCTTCACCTACATCAGCAATGGAAGACTAGTACGGTACATGGGCGAAACGGGCATGGTGGAGCCGACGCACCGCTCCAACATGGACGACTGCCTGGAGATCAGGATCCGGCCCAACCGCACCGTCGTCCTGGACGTGAACTGCCAGGAGAAGAAGTACTTCGTCTGCGAGCAGAACCAGGGCAAGTGTGCCTATCCCACGGCGGTGAGCAGCGATGGCGATGACCAGCACCACAGCCACGAGCATCTGCATCACTTCCACCACGACGCGGCCAAAAAGGAGAAGCACGATGCGGGGATCCAGCAGCAGAGTGTGGAAAGCGATTCACGGCCAACTGATAATTCGAATTCAACGGAAATCGGGTACTCGCTCGAGGCGGAGCGCACGCCGGCTGGAGGTGATGGTGAGACGCCTCCGGAGGCCACCGGGCAGGAGGTGGGTCCGGAGGGCAACGAGGGACTGGAGGGACTGGAGATCAAGGAGGCCGGCCAGGATGGCCAGGAGGGCCAGGCACCCAATCCCGAGGAGGGAGAGGCGACACCCGCTGAAGAAGAAGCCGCTGGCGAAGCCACACCTGCGCCGGATGAAGCCGGTGTCACTCCGGCGGGAGGAGCAGCTCCAGCGGAAGGAGCCGCCCCAGCGCAGGGAGCCGCCCCAGCGCAGGGAGCCGCACCAGCAGAGGGAGCAGCTCCAGCCGCCGAGGGCGCATCTCCACCAGCGGGAGAAGCAGCTCCAGCTCCAGCTCCAGCGGAACCAGCAGCGGGAGAAGCAGCTCCGGCAGCTCCAGCGGCCTAAACGCACTACCCCACTAACCAGGCGAACCAATACACATCTAGGGACTCGAAGAATGTTTGAGCTTTGACAAAATAAATTTAAATTTTAAACACATTAAGAGCCCATGTCTATTAATTCAACACAAAAGAAGTCCAAGTTGAAAAAAGAATTGAAACATGACAGAATATCTAAAACTATAAACTATGAAGAAGTTGTTTTCCAGTTCAAATTTTGTTTTTCCCTGTGTGTACAAAACATTGAAAAAAATCTATCTTATGAAATTTAGAATTTGGAACTTTTCTTTTTAAGAAAACAGGTTTTTTTTCGATGTTACCACAAAAGTCTCTAAATAGTCTTGCCTCATAGCACTCATAGAGTTTCCAAGAAATAAAGCCTTTTTTAGAAACCCATATTTAACATTTCTTATATAAAAAGTCTTTTCACGGATCACGGATTTTCAGTGGCACCCGAATTCAAAGAATTTCATAGAATCGATCTTATACACATTGGTTTCCGGATTATTTATAAAAGGAATGTTTTGTCTAGCATAAGTGACTGATAATCCCGAGGCATGCTGTACAAAATCGATGTGTTGAAAAAAAAGGAAAAGATGCAGCTACTTAAGGTTGAACTACGCAGTCGGTGAGGAATGTCTAGAACTGAGTAGCATTATCAACTAAGCTAATTTCGAGGAAAGTTCACCATTCGGGGTTACTTACATTTCGATGCATCTGTTTGGCATTGAGTGGGAACAGATA
Source organism: Drosophila fuyamai (assembly GCA_018153365.1). NCBI lineage: Eukaryota > Metazoa > Arthropoda > Insecta > Diptera > Drosophilidae > Drosophila > Drosophila fuyamai. Next base: position 7,038,163 of record JAECXW010000758.1, read on the forward strand.
ATATTAATAAGTATGCATAGAATTTACATATAATCTGTATAATAGAAAAAAGAGATGCCTATCTCAAGTGCCAATGCTTGACCATACGGTTTTCAAGTGGAATCTAATGCTGAAGAATTTCAGAAATCGGAAGCAGAGATGGATTTTGATTTGCACCCACTTTGGGTTAGCATAAGTGTTCCATTTCGCTCCAAGGAAACACCATAGAGCATAGAGCCCCTCGAAGACACTGAGTATTAAGTATATATGCCCGCAGATACGTGTAGTGTGTATCTAGGCAGCTATAATTATATATACGTATCATCGTTTTGGGTGTGGGATGTGGGATGTGGGATGTGCCAGCGAGAACAGCAGCAACTTGTAGTCCATTTGGAGCTACATATAACTGCGCCATAATTGGCTTACGTATCATCCACAGCGTAGTCGTCGTCATCATCATCATCATCATCATCATCTGAGCCACGGTAGCAGACAATTAGTTTTCTTGTTATTGCGACCCGTATCGGATCGAACACGCCCGGTTGGAAAAGCCAACCCCACCCAAAATCCCGGGTGGCCAGCTGCTCCAGTTACCCGACTCCTTACTCCCCTGATGATGATGATGATGTAACTGCTGTTCACTGCCATCCTTACTTCCTTCCTTCCTTCCCTGCAATGCGGTCATATGCCAACCACGATTAATTCACTGAATGCATCTATGCAGGTATGCATATGTATATGAGATACATATACACATACATATACATATGCTTAGACTAAGATTTCTAATTTGGAAACTTTCACATCAACGTCGCTTGGGTTGGGTTTTCTTTACCTGAAATCGAGCTGAACATTTTGAAACTTTTTGGTGTTTTTTTCTCGGTCTTTAGAGTCGAAGAACTGTTATTCGGATTCTGTATTTGATCGGATGGGAATTTGAATTTGTTCAGATTTATTTGTGGCCAGCGAGTTTGGTATTTTTGGTGGAGCGCGTTTATTTTTAAACGTCCGACTGCGTTGAGAGCACAGAAACGTATAAAGCCAAAGCGAAAGTAGCCGCCTGAACTCGCAATACTCGCAATACTCGCAGAACCCGAAGCGGCGCTACTTTTGTTGTATCTTTTTCTATTTTGTGTTTGAGTTTGGAAACGCTGTCGTTCTGCCTTTTGGTTGTGGATCCTATTGGCCAAGTGATGCCACATCGACAGAAAATGGTTGGAGGCAAGGGAGACAGTTAAGATACTCAGATAAGATACTTGCTAAAAATCAAGTAAAGTCTAGATGAATAACCAAACAATTTAAAAATAAATAATAAAGTTCACCATAACATAAATATATATTATTTTATAATTATGAGGTTGTTTAATTTCGCTTTTGATATTTAGACTATTTCTTTCAAATTTTACTTTACGAACAATTTTATTCTCCGTTCTTAAGTGAGAATTCCGTGATATTCATTTATGATCAATATTTAAGAGAGTGATCAAAATTAAACACAACAGTGTTTTCTCTTTTAAACCTTAAAACAAATAAAGAAAAATATATGTATATCTCAACAAAAAATAGCCTTAATAAAATGAGTATAATTGATTCGACCATGGTATAATAAAGTTATAAGCTCTACAGAAGAACAAGCTAATTTCAAAATCCGCACAGTACTAAATGAAATAGCAAACTTAACACAATGGGTCTTCAAGTGCGAATTCTTTGCTATATTACCCTATTTTTGCTGTACTTCCAAATCGATGAAGTAAATGCCAAGGGAATATGTCTCTATTTCAGCGAAAAAGTAGTAAGTGCTCTTAACTACAAAAGTAATCCAAAACTATATAATACCGATGTCACAGGCTTCGTGGTTTGATGCCTTAATTGAATGCCAAAAGCATCACATGTGTTTGGCCGATCTGAACACCGAAATTACCCTGGTTCAGATGGAAACCAAATTTAACCACGAGGATATCGAGTATTGGTTCGGCTTAAATTCGCACGAGAAAAATAGCTACAGATACGCCTCCAACAACAAGTCCATAGAGTACTCCCCGATGCATTCCAAGCTGGTGAACGATGGACGTTGCGCCTTTGTGAAACACGAGAATGGCTTCTACAAATTTGAATCTGCAGATTGCAATGCTCACAAGAGATTCATCTGCACCAAAACTGATGAATGCGATGGAGTTAGCATGAAACCAGGCAAAACTAAATGCGTGATAACCGAAGAGGAAAAAAGTGTTGTAGCCTATTAATTTAAATGTTTCCAGAAGCAAATAAAGTGTCTTAAAGCAAGGCTTTGATAATTACTTTTTGTACATTTCTGTGAAAATGATAGTGATTTAATAATAAGACGTTTTATGGATTGTTACTTCCTGAGCTTCCAAAGGATATATAATCCTACCTCGTGTCTAGTCCCTCGACGCTTTTCGCTTGGCTTCCGATTTAAGTTGAGATACACGTGCTCGACACTTTGTTTTATAGACCTGAACTAGTCGACCACCAGGTGAAATAGCAATTGAGACATGAATCTGAAAGCAAAAGAGCCAACATGTATATCTGGTCACAACTTTTGGCTAGTAACTCACATCCAAATATGACAATTCCTTTTCGTATTGCAAAGACTCCTCCAAGAGACCTAAAGTAAGCTGAAACTTCTCCGTGCCTAGGATGTAAGTCATTTCACCAATGTTCTGCTTGTACCACTTGGCGTAGTTGTCTAGATTTTTCTGAATATCCATGGTTGATGCAGAGGCAGCTCTTGCAGTTAGCAGCAAGTGGAGGAGGGATGTCAGGTTGCCAGAAGACGCGGTTTGCAGTAGTCTGTTTTTCAGATATTCTGCCAAAAAATAATTTAATAGAATAAAGCAAAAGTAAGCAACTAGATTCTTACTCTTAATGTATACAGAGGTTTCCGGACTGGCAGCACTGGCGATAGACTGCACTAAAATTAGGAAAAACTTCCACTGCCTAAAGTTTTCCGAGTTGGACTGCTTGAAAAGGTATTGAAGGGCTTCCTGGTGATGGCCAACAAAGAGCTGAAAATAGGGCATTCTTCAGGATAACTTGGTAATCTGTTGTATATCTGTTGTATACCGCATCGCAGAGGTGCTTCACAAAAGTGAGTTCATCCACACCCTCATTGATCCAGGAAGTGAAGTTGGCGAAAGCCTCGTTAATACTCTCCGTTCGGTGAAGTTCCAACAGGGTATTTATATGCATATTCATGCAGACACAAAGGGCATCATCTGAAGAATGGGTGATAATTAGTATTTAAGACCCATTGTGGTGATAAACCCACCTGGCAGGGCTTTGCACAGGGGCTCCACGTAGCCCAAATTGCTGATTTTGGGATTGTTAACAAGTCCAGCATAGAGATTGCCCAAGGCTGCAGTTAGGATTAATGTTAACTTCATCGCATAGTCGGTATCTGAAGGTATAAAATATAATTAGTAGAGTGAAGAAATTAGTGTTCATGGAGACCCACTATATGCCGCTGATAAAAAGATATTTATCAGGAGTTCGAACTCCGATTCCAGGAATATGATCAAGTCCACTTGTAACTGATCCGAGTGCTCCTTTCTGTAAATGAATTAAGAGATTAATGGGGGTCATATTCCTTCTTCAAACCCACATAAGGATGTACTCCGTGGCCGTGAGGATGTAGAGTTTCTGGAGCTGAAGGAGCACTCGGAAACTGCCCACATTTGTGGGCAACTGGCAGAAGTACCTGCCGGCCAGCATCTAGATATAAGGTGTTAGAATATGTTGGTTTATCCCACTATTGACTCACCTTTTCCTTGGCATTAAGAACCTTCAAAAGCTCAGCAAATTCATATTTTTCGTAGGTTCCCAGTTGTTGAGTCTCACATTGCTTTTCTATGGTCTGTGTGTGGAGAATCTTTTATTAATCAAATTATTCTAACTTTAATTACATTTTTACCCTGCAAACAAATCCAAAGCTGTTGCCGATCCTGGAAAAACTATTATAATCTTTCAAAACATCCATTGCGCAGTTCAATTTTTAATAAAAACATTTAAATCAAAACAAATTTACTTTTGTTGTGCCGCGCGCAGTGTGCCTGCCCCTTCTTACTCTTATAATATCATAGCGACTCAAAATCTATCGATTATTTCCCTTTTTATTTCCCTTTCTATCGATGTACTAGTGTTTTGAAAAAATATACGTTAAAAATTGGAAAAATATTTAAAGAATGAAGAATGTTAGGGTTCAAGAAATTTTACTCCACTCATAAAAGATAATTATTGGATTTTCTGCTTTAAAAAAATCTTTAGTTTCACTTTGTAAATCAATCTTTATTTTTATAAACTATCTAGATTATCTGAGATACATTTCTAAATTAGAACTTGCTGGTAAAATGGGATAAATGTAAAAAAACGCATGAACTTTACTTTTAATACGCTTTTCTTTAGATGCGTACCGTTGTAGCTATTTTTATACCCGTTACTCGTAGAGTAAAAGGGTATATTGTATTCGTGCAAAAGTATGTAACAGCTAGAAGGAAGCGTTTCCGACCCTATAAAGTATATATATTCTTGTTCAGGATCACTAGCCGAGTCGATCTAGCCATGTCCGTCTGTCCGTCTGTCTGTCTGTCCGTCTGTCCGTCTGTCCGTCTGTCCGTCCGTATGAACGCTGAGATCTCGGAAACTATAAAAGCTAGAAGATTGGCATTTTGCATGCAGATTCTAGGAGTTCCTACGCAGCGCAAGTTTGTTTCAAAAAGGTGCCACGCCCCCTTTAACGCCCACAATCGCTTATATACGATTTTAAAAATTTAAATATTTCGGAAAAGTAAAAATGCAGTTTTATTGTGTTTATCAATACCTATCGAAATGTAGAAGAAATTTTTCAAATCGGACCATTCGTTAAAAAGTTATGCGTGATCAAAGTTTCTATCTCCACCTCGCACTCCTTTTACCTGAGTAACGGGTATCTGATAGTCGGGGCACCCGACTATAGCGTTCTCTCTTGTTATTAATGATCTATAAAAATAATATCCCAAAGCTTGTATTTTTGAGCAGTTTTGTTGATCCCATACATTTGATTATAAGCTAGTTTAGTTTATCCATAGTTTTCCCACTTTTATTTTCAATCCAATCAAATCTATTTGACGCAGTAATCCTTGCGCTGCTGCCTGATGACCGCGTTTAGTTTCAGGCACTGCTGTCTGAGGGCATCGTTGTCCCCCTTCAGGATCTCAATGGTCTCCTCCTGTCGATGGATGGTCTGGTGGACCCGCTTTTGAAGCTGATCCATCTCCTGCTTGTGGCGTTCATTGAGCACTCCCAGCTCGTTCTGGATGTCCGCATTGAGGTTGTCCCGCAGTCTGTCCCGCTCCATGATGATGTCGCCGCACATCTTCTTGCTGTGACTGAGCTCCAGCTGGAGCTGCTTCACCTCCGCCTGGCTGTTCCGCACCTGGGCATCCGACTCCGCCAATTTGCCACGAGTCTCCGCGTACTTCTCCCGCAACGACTTCTCCACGCTCTCGGCCAGAACCAGATCCTTCTCGAACTTCTCCTTGAGGCGACTTTAAATATGGGATATTGTTAAATACAGATCTTAAAGTTTAGTCTAATTTTACTCACTTGATCTTCTGTTCATGCTCCTCGCCATGCTGCAGTGCATCAGCCTCCATGCGCACCACCAGCTCATCCAGCTGGCGATCCCTCTCCGCCCGGTAGTGCTGCCTAATGGAGTTCTCCTTCTCCGCCTGCGCCAACTTGGCCTTGTTCTCGTGCTCCGTCTTCCAGAGCTCGAAGTCAGCCTGGTACTGCTGCTCGATGGTGTTGATGCGGTTCTGGTACTTCTCCTCCTGCTTGGCCATGCGCTCCTGCATCTCGAACTTGGCCTGCTCCAGTTCCTGCTCCTGTTCCCGCAGTGCCTCGTTTCTCCTGGCCTGGTGCTCATTCTCCCGCTGCCGGAGTTCCGTCTGCAGGCGCTCCCTTTCCCCGGCGAACTCCTCGTTCAGTTTCTGGCGCTGCTCCGCCTGCGTCCTTTGCTCCTCCTCCAGCTGCCGCTCGAATCGCTCCCGGATGGCCGTCCGCTCCTTCTCGATGATGGCCTCGCGATCCTGGGCGCAGCTCTCGCGGATGCTCGTCTCGATCTGATCGTGCTTCGTGCGCGCCTCCTCCAGAGCGTCGAGCAACTGCATCTGATGTGAGCGCTTCAGCTCAGTCACTTCGCGCTGGTGGTCACAGTTCATCTTGTTGATCTCCGCCTCCAGGCCTTTCACCGTGAGTTCCTTTAAAGGCAAAAACTGACTACTGATCCTTCATAGTAAAATTCCTAAACTATTACCTTGATTTTCTTGGTGTTCTCACGCACCCAACGCTCTCGCCGGATCTTTTCCCCTGCCATGGTGGTCTCCTTGGTCCTGGCCAGCTCCGTTTCCAGTCGGTGCTCCCAGGCCTGGTTCTGGCTCTCCAGGCGACGGGTGAGGGCGGCCACCTTCTCGCAGAGGGATCCCTTGTCCTTCAGCAGCTGCTCTATGAATCCCTGGTGCCGGGTCACCACCTCCTCGTAGTGCTTCTTCTGATCACGCAGTTTGGCGGCACCAGTGGACTTTTCGGCCCGCAGGCTCTTCTGCTTCTCGCCGCGCAGCTGGAAGACGTGCTCCTTGGACATGTGGATGGCATTGGCCAACTCATTGGCTCGCAGGCTCAGGGCAATGACCCTCCTGGCCAACTGGTGGTTGGGCAGCATCAGCAGCTCAGATAGCCTTGATGGAAGGATAGTATTAGTTGGAGACTCCAAGAGATCTTAAGATTCTTCACCCACTTGGGAACCTCATCAGTGATATCCGGCTCCACCACGAATTCCACCTCGGATCGATTGCTATCCGGCATGGAGCGCCGTGTTTCCATCAACGTCTTATCGCAGCTGCTCTCCACGTTGTTCAGGTAGGCCAAGATGTCCCTGTTGAGAAGGATTGATGAGTTTCATGGGACAACTTCCTGCAATATATATCTTACTTGTACTTATCTCCGCTTTCGGGAACTGTTCCTTCACTTAGATTCACTGTTTCGGCGGTTTCGCATCGGGAATCCAATTTTAAATTCAGTTCACTGGGAATACGCTCGGAAAAGTTATCTGCAAAATAATAATAGTTGTAGAGTGATCCTTTATAAACCTAACCCCCAACTTACCCCTCTTCTTGTCCTCTTCGATTTCCTTAATGACGGACACTATCTCATCGTAGGTGGAATCTCTCGAGTCCTCATTCGACTTCAAGGATAATTGGGAGGCGGTATCATTGTCCTGTCCCTCGTCCAGATCATCTAAACCCTGCTTGTGCTTGTGATCGAACTGCTTCTGATCCTGCATGCTCATCCAACTGTCCACCTTATCCAGATTGTACTCGGATAGCTTTCGCTCCTCTCGCAGGCTGCCCACACTGATGGCCTTCTTGAGTTTTCCCAAAGGAGCTGTTCCTAGATTGCCTGTAGTCTTGGTTCCCTTAGATTTGCTGTTCCTGGATATGGGATCAGCACTGGCGGGCTTCACGTTCTCCTTTTTCTTGCCCACAAATGGAGGCGTCGAGGCCACCTTGAGGTAGTTGTTTATGACTGAGTCGGAGCTGCCATTGCCAAAGGACCTTCTATCATCCTGCACCGCTGGCAAAAAGTTGTTCTCGGCCCCAAAGTTCCTTGGGTTGGAAGCTGATCTGTAGGACGAGGCACTGTTGTTGGTGGAGGAAGTACTGGTGGCCAAGTTCTTGGTCTCGGATAAATTGTTCTGCTTCTCCTTCGACGGAGAGGCATACTTGTCCAAATAGCTGGGAAGTAGCTCAATGTTGTTTAGGGTTTCTGTGCCCAAATGATTCTTTACCACTTGAACCCCACCCACAGCCTGTTTGTACTCCCTTATAACATTAAGTTCTGGTGTGGGAGCCTTGGGAAGAGTGGGGGCTGGATCCAAAGGGGGTTCCATCGGTTGAGAGGACTCCACAAACCGACAGCTGGGCGCATCGCAGGCACACTTGACCTCCGCCGCAGAGGCCTCATTGGTACTCGTTGTGGAAGAAGATCGCGTGCTGCAAGTGCAGTTCTCCGAGGGACACTTGGGATACTCGTAGGTCTCCGCAAGAACCTCTCCCTCGGCGGCAGTGGAGCCAAAGTGGACGGACTTCTTCTGGCCAGTCGGATCTGTCTGCTCCACTTTGCTCAGGAAACTGGGAAGAGTTAAAGGTCCCGGTGCGGAGATACTAGAACGCACCTCCTGCTTGTCATTGTCACAATCACTGGAGTCCAGATCTGCGTGCATATTTGGCTTGCTGAAGGACACCCTTCCCGGAAGATCTGGCTTGGCAGTGCGCTGCAGCAGTGCCCCATTACTGAGGCCCTGGGTGGCGGCGTAGGCGGAGTAGGGTTTACCCTTGTCACCACCTGACATGGTGACCAGGAACTGCTCCCCCTCCTCGCTGCTGTCGGGGGTGCGTTTGTGGAGCGAGTAATCCGACTCCGAGGAGTTGCAGTTACTGCGGCAGAGCCAACTGCGCTTAATGGGTTCTTCTAAAAGTGACTTAAGCAGGTCGTTGGAGGAAACTTGTCGCTAAAAGGGAATATTAAATATAACACTAATATCCCATGGCTTATGTGGCCCACTTACCTTGCCGCTGTGCCGCAGCTCCTTGTCGCTGAAGTAGGTGCTCAGCCGACGACCGAACTTGGGGTCCGCGGACTGAGGTCGTCCCAGGAAAGGCGAGGAGCGACTGCGCTGCTGCAGGAAGTTGGCCGAACGGGGCCGGAAATGGGGACACGGACTGTGGAGAGTCGTCAGCGAACGACTGGTATACTTGGGCTTCGTTTTCTGTCGTGTGGCGAGGTTTATCTGCCGACCGAAGAACGCGCTTTAAAGATAATCCTCGGGTGATTAAATGGGCGATATAAGACCTACCTGCGAGCCCTTTAGACATAAATCCATAATAGCTTAAAATCAGGCACTCATCTAGATAGTTTTTGAACTGAATGTCCTGCCATTGCCTACTGGTTTTCCACTCGGACTAACTCCAGTTTGTTTTGGCCAACGCGGAAAACCGCCACCACCGACATATCGATTAAACGCATGTGCTAGCCACGAGGGTCAGGAGCAGGTTGGCCAGATGTTGGTCAGCACTGCAACCCCCGAAAACACAGGCGGGTCGGAGTTGACATGGTTACCAGCTGAACCACCAGAGCCGCCAGAGCCACCCGAACCACCTGACCCACCCTTGATCGCCGGAACAGGTGTCGCGTCTTCTCCATGATTCACCATTCACCACTCCAGTTCTACTCAGGTATTGAGTTATTATTTTATTATTATTTCTGTCCCCCGCAATCAATCATCGACTATCGCACACGGGCAAACCAGCGGAATCAAAGCAATTAATCACGGAGGGCAACTGATTGCGACTGGAGCATATCGATGCGAAGGTCACAGCACGGGGTTCAATGCTAGACATCGGCAAACACTTTCGGTTTTCATTCAGCACCACCACCACTACCACCTCCAAAACCATTCACTCCCTGAGCTCGTGGTCTTAACATTCTCGGAGGTGTTCGATAGCCAGCGGTAACTCCCCCGATTTAGAGGGCATTATTTTGACTAATTGTAAACATATTTTGAATACGTGTAGGGAACCTAAGAATTCCCCATGAATCAAAGCACCTGAAAATGTATTATATATCCATATCTCGGTAGCAAAATAAGACCCTTCGAGTTCTAAGACAACATTCCCCATTGACAATTGCCATGCCTCTCTATAAACAAAAATAGTGTTATCTTTGTGGAACAAGTTAAAGTACTCTGGGGAAAAGTAAATAAAATTATACAGTATAGACACTTATCGTGGAGTACCATTCAATTTGCGAGGGGGAATATTCCAGTTCAAAGTCGCGTTCTCAATAATAATAATTTATTTAAATAAAGCAAATGGTGTCTATTGCAATAAACGTAGTTTGGTTTAGAAGTTCCCAAAAACACACACACATTTTGGGGACCGGTCCTCCATGGGTGGCTCAATGGGGATTGGGCACTCCACTCCACTGCAATCCACTCCACATGAATCCACTCCAATCCACTCCACTCTCGATACTGACTGATGCGCGAAGCATAAAATTAAATTTGGCAACATTTCTCGTAATCAACTTAGCAGCTAACACAAAATACAATACAATAGTTGATGGTTTCTTGTTTAACAAACAAATTGCACTACTCCTGATCCTGGACAGCTTCTGGTAGCTTCTATTCCGTTCGGAGAACGGGCGTCACCTGGACCTCATTCTGGTCGTCGCTCTTGATGTCGAACTTCAGCTTGGTCAGCTCCTTGAGCTCTCCATTGGATTCGGAGGGCACCTCGCTGACCACTTTCACGGTGTCGGGATAGTTGTTCTCACCGCCACCCAGTTCCTGTGAGAAACTGACCACCGTCTTGGGCTCGAAGTTCACTCCCAGAGCGCCACTCGGATCCGGAGTGGGTATGCTGGGGCCGTCGCTGCTATGTCCATTGGTGTGCGAAATGGTTATGGGCTCCGCCTCCTCCTCCTTGTGGCCATTTGTGGCAGGAGTGGCATCCTCTCCATTCTGCACGGGTGCTGGTGGCTCCACCACCTCCACCTTGGCCTCCACGGGAGCGGGAGCGGGAGTGGACTCCTCTGCCTTCCTCTCAGCCGCCACTGGAGCAACTAGCTCTGGAGCAGCCACGGGAGCCACTGGCTCTGGAGCAGCCACTGGAGCCACTGGCTCTGGAGTAGCCACTGGTGCAGGCTCTGGTGTGGCCTCCACCTCGGGCTCATCCTCTTCGCCGGCCACCGCCTGGTTCACTTGCTCAATGGCCTTGGCCACCTCCTCAGGCGCCACCTCAGAGTTCTGTTCCTGGACATGGCCATTAGTGATGGGTTCCTCCTGCTCCTCGCTGTGTCCATTGCCATTGACGATGGCTTCCGGCTCGGGTTCGGTGATCAGAGCAGAGGTGGTCACAGCGGGAACCACCTGTTGCACTTGGGGCTCCTCCTCCTCCACCTTCTCGGCCAGCGGAGCGGGAATCTCGAGGGCGGGCACGATGGCCGGACTGGCCATGGTCTCCACGAACGAGGTGCGGTTGGGCGAGTCCGGCGAGATCATGACGTGGGTGAAGTAGCCGCTGCGCCGGCTCTCGAAGTCCAGCACATTCTCCTTGGCCAGTCGCTCCTGGATGCGTCGCTGGCGCCTGATGAACTCCGGCACATTTTCATCCTCGCCCTCGCTGGCAGGTGGTGGTGAGTTCGCCAGCTTGGGGCGACGCAGAACGACCTTGGCCGCCTCGTTCTCCGCCTCGAAAGAACCATTTCCATTGGCATTGCCATTGCTGAGGGCATTGGAGGGCTTGAAGACGCCATTGAACTTGGTGCCCACTATGAACTTCTGGCTGTTGACCACATTGCTGTTGGCGCTCTTGTAGGCATTGTAGTTGTTGTTGGCGTTGGGCTGGGCGTACAGTGGGTTCCCATTGCCATTCTCATCCGCCTTCGGTGACTTGGGGATGGTGAAGTTGGGCTTGCCGTGGCTGATCAGCAGCTTGGTGGCCGGCGAGGGACTCTTGTCCGGCAGAGGAGAGGGCAGTCCGCTCCGGATCTGTATGCTCGGCTTGTTGTTGATTGTCTCGGCCATTTCTGTCTGCCTTTGAATCTGGTCGCGATCGGGGCTTTTACTTTCCGTTTCCGTCGTTCACTCTAACGGTCGCTATTTGTTTTCGGGTCAAAGAAAAGAAAACAAAGCAAATTAATAAAACATTCGAGATGGGCAAAAATTAAATCATTCCTCTTCAACCATGCTAATTTCAAGCCATAATAATTTTAGGTGAAAGATCCAAAAAACCGCCAGCTAATTGCAACAATTTGTTTGATTAGCTTAATCTGACTGGAGATTAGTAGCGGAATAGTATCTTATCGCAGGGCCCTCAACGATTTACTGCTACGAAACTTAAGATTGTTTTAAGTTCACTCTGAAGTCCCTTGGGTTTTTTGTGGATTGTTATGAATGTTTTATTAGGTTCCATTGATAGGACAGGAATGAGTCATATAGTAACTTACTAAGCTCCCCGGAAATTCCAAAAATATTATTTAACAGCTGATGAATAATGCATTTGCCTAAATTGAGAATCACTTTCGGGGGTTTCCTAGGAACCTAATCACATACATTTAAAAAGTAACTCTTCAAAATGTTTTTTTCTCATACTCATTCCGTATAAATCATTTGCCAATCTAACTGATTATGACACTTGAAGAATAAATCATTCTGGCAACTCACTTTCGCAAGCAAATAGCCTGCAATCGTTTCACATGGCGTATGCGTAATTACGTAACTCCAGCCAATGGCAGTGGCAGTGAGAATTCCAGGGTCAGCCACTGTCTACTGGCCTATTGTAAGGCCCAAAAACAAATACCGGTTGATTGCTGATAGAGCTAAACCTGCTTAAATATCAATTAGATCGATGGCACACACGTTTTGTCCAAGTGAAATGGAATGTCGCTAGAATGGAAACCTAATTGTCCGCCGGACGACAATCCGTTTTCCGATCCAGATCGATCATCGATCGAGCCCATGTGACACTTGCTGCCCCCAAAAACCCATCAGTTGACCAACGCACGTATGCGATCGTATCTGATAGGAATACATACACATAGTATATGTGTATACTTTCATTGCCAGCCCATTTTCATTAGCATTTTCCTCCACACTTCGCGGGGTAATTGAATTAGGAGCTGCAATTTATAGACCTGTGTGCATTGCAGGCACTCGTAAATTCTAGACGCATTCGATTGCCCCGATAAAAGGTCAGCTCTCGATTTTTGATTTTCGCTTTCTGTTTTCTCGAGCTACGATTGTTTTCAGTCACAAGTCGAGCTCCAACAAATCAATTAGGGAAATGGAACTACATATCACGTACCTAACTTATATCATGGGCTTACTGATTAATTACTTTACTTGTTAGAAGTAGTTAGCAGCGCTCTATTTAATAGATCAAAGCCCTAGAGTTACCCTAATCTCAGACAATTCTCTGCCTTATATCTCTGGCTGATTTTTTAATTGACACACTAACTTAATTATTCGTCGTTCACAAAAGTGCGTCAAGCTGAGTTTATTACAATATTTCCCTTAACCTGTTGTTGGGCCCCATGACAAACAATTAAACAATGTCTGAAGCTGATAAAGGCGAAACGAAAACGAATTTTTAACCGAGTGTCGGATATTTTGTGTGTTTCAACTCTGCCGCCTTACTTAGCTCAACTGGCAAATGTGTGTTTTCATGGTGTGGGGGAGTGTTAATTGCGCACAACTGGGATGAAACTCTGGCCAGAGATCGCTGCCACATAATTCCCAATAGCAATATTTTGTTTTCGCCGCTCTGTTTGCTATTTGTATATTATTTTCCCACTCGGTTACCCGGCAATCGGCTTTGCGTTCGACCAATTGGCCTTGAAATAGCTGTTGTGTACAGCCGCATGAAGTGCACTGTTGGCTATTTTCGTTACCAATTTGCATAAGGTGAACGAGAGTGAAACACCAATGGGAATTGGTAGTGCAATCAATGCTGGTGCTATTCGTTTCACAATAAAATAATCATACTAAACACTTTAGATGTCTTGAAGATATGGTAATAAGTTAGTATTTTTATGGTAATAGCTCGCAATGTATGCTTAAAACTCATGATACACAATTTTTGGGTACATAATAAAGATTGATAAGTAAATTAGCAGAAAACTCTTATTTAACGAAATAATAAACAAATGTTTTTTGGACTACAATTTTGAATCATACTTCTAAAGAATGTTTTAGTTATGGTGTTCTTGAGTGATGATTAAAAAATGTTTATGATATTACAATATTAAATGTATTTAATTCTTTATCAAAAAAAATATATATATAGTTTAAAGACAGTTGTTGCTGTGTTTCATAAATTCAAATTTTTGCTTTATAAAATATGTGTATTTAAATTAAAATTGGGTTCTTTGCCCAAGTCTTTGAATATAATAAGATCTTTTGTTGATCTGAGAGCGAAAGCAGCCGCAATACATTAAAAAATTCCTGACAATGCGAGGGAATGGCCACTTTCTTATGCCCATTTCACCCAAATTCTCTGCATCTTCGGATTCAGGGTGTGAATTGAGAGGCTAAGATAAAACCCGGGGCCATAAAACAGCGTTTGCCTTAGAAATTCGATTTGCCCGCCAGACTCCCCTTCTTGAGTTGCGTGAGTTGGGTGCGTCTATCACTCGGCAGATCAAATTAGTTTTCTCGGCCCCCTTCCTGAACCTTTTTTTCGGTTTTACCAGACCTTATGCATAGGGTCTTATGGAGGGTATTGTATTATTGCAGACAAACTCGGTCAGCGCTGTGTGAACTGAAAACGAGTACAACAATTGCAATCTGTTTACATCTCTTGGGAATAACTTGGTGTAAGCTGACTTGGCCAAGAGCTACGGCTCTTTGGGCCCATAAATATCAACGGAGAAGGGTGCCAAGTCGAAGCGGTAATCTTATCAAAGACATTGCCAAAATCATGCTGATAAGCGGGCCAGCATAATCCTCAGCGATAAGGCTGCACTGGAAACCGGGAACTTGGGTACTGGGCACTGGAGTACTACTATTACCCAATCATGTGATTAACGGCCCTAGACCGCGCGAAAAGAAAGTGAAATCGGCTGGCATAAAGCAAAACATAAGCCGCCAGAGCCCGAGTTCAAGGCACCGCGATGGATCCAGCGAGAGTGTTTTGCCGCCTGGCCGCATAATTAGTTGTAAATATTTTTATACGTTTTATGGGACTTATGGTTATGAGGTGACGAGAAAGCCAGGGCACGTCGGGGAATGTGTCCCCTCGATTAGGGCGGTGTGTACATATAGGTTTTTCTCGTATATAGTAGGTACTCTAGAACGTGTTTAAGATACGCGACAATTCGTTATAGATGGCCAATTTAACGGCCACAAATGTCAAAGTCACGAACGCTAAGCGTAAGCGGCTTTTTTGCAACGGCCAACGCGGCGTATGAGCGATCGTAAGGCGCTCAGACGATATTTACACGTTTGCAGGTTTCTCAAAATATTGCTATTGCTATTGTTGGTATGCCGTGTTTTTTTTCTTTATTTTTTTTTTTTGGCACTAACACTGGCGCACTGGAAAGTCGGGAGATATAGACGCACCTATAATTGGAGGCTAACTGTCCGCTGCGTTACCGTAAAACGCCAAAACGTAACTGAAAACTGAAAACTGAACGAGCAACTTCGAATGCCTGGAGTCACATCACATCGTCGTCGCTCGTCGGCGGTTATCGCTCTGCTCGTGCGCCGTATATAGCTGTATGGCTGGCAAAATAAATACGAATACCAAATACCAGATACCAGATACCTGGAAAGCTGTTGGCCGCCGGCGCTTAATAGCCATGGCCCACAGAAAAATGCCCTAGAGGCGCCCTGCGTGAAAGGTGCGCTTCATAACATCCCCCCAGAAAAGCGAGAAACAAAACAGTCATGTGTGTGCATTACTTAATTGCTGGCAAATTATGCATCACCTGGAGTGTGGAGCATTTAGGCACCCCCAAAAAGTGGACACTTCCGACGGGCGAAATTAACGAAAATCCACCGAACTGTTATAAATTATTTCAGTAAATATTTGGCAAGTTTACACGTGCCGCAGTTGCATGATCAGCTGATTGCGAATTTGCAGTAACGTCCCGATTATCTGTCTATACGCCAGGCAAATGGGAACAGGTTGTCGTTGACTCACTATATTGTTTATTTGCTCAGCCCAATGGGTCAGCTTTGCGGAACAATTGCCTGTAGACACACACGTATTTACTTTACGAGAGTGGTTATTCAATGAGCCAAGATTACCCGCGACGTTGCTTTATGACTACTGCAATTACGGCGTATTTATAGATCAGTTAAGTGGCGTATCAAGGATCTACTTGAGGGGGGTGTTTCAAAACAATTATTTAATAGCACAGTTTTTACCGAAGAGAAGAGGTGTCTTAACCCTCAAACCCCCCTCCAAACCCATGCCTTCTTCGTTGGGTCACCGATTTAGTTTCCCAACTAAACCAGCTATTTTGAAGTGGCTTATAAATTACGTATTTGAAAAAGAGCCAAAGTTCAGAATACTTTATGGGCCGCGTCTACAATGTTATCTCATTAATATTGTATCAATATTTCAAGAAATCGCTGAACTGATATTTTGCAAAATCATGCAGCCTGCTCATTTAGTATGTCAATACAGATACACACAATCTATTGGAAACCTTTACAACTTTTAGGTAAACTCAATAACGTCAAATATTTATAACTAGAACTTTAACGAGGATTTTTTGGTAATTACTGACAATTGTCTCCATATACCGATAAATTATTAAATATGTCAAAACAGATAAAAACAATTAATTGGCAATCTTTATAGATCATAAACAAGCAAATATGTTGAAACTATTTATAACGGGAATTTTTGTGACAAACTTTTGGCACTATAAATTGAAACATTTCCGAATATCTAATCTCTTAAAAAGAAAACCATAAATACAATTTAAGTAACAATACAAAATGTTGTTAAACAATTATTATATATCTCACAATCTCATTAATAAAATGTGTCGGTAAATATTTTAACAATTACGTTTGCAGCTTACTTTAAAACTTTTTTTTGGACTTATCTCAAAAGCTTTAACGTTCATATAACATTTACATTTGAACTTAAAGTCCAATGTAAATATGTTTGTACATTTATGCTTTCTTAAGTAACACCAACTATTTCACACATTTTTGGGGCTTCCTGTATTTAAGTTCGCATAAGCACTAGAGTTCCCCAAAAATAACATCAACACACGAAGCCATATCGGTCTGATAACTATTGCAAACACCGAAATTTTACGAGTAGTGCTGTGTTTTCGTGGCTGTTTGATTATTTCGCTGATAGCGAGAGCAAAGTGTGTTTGCCATTTACACGATTACGATTCTGTGGCTCAGACTGCGGCTGTGGCAGCCCTAATGTGAGGGCTTCCGCGCAAAGTCGACCGCTTTTCCCCCGATGGCCGTGAAAATCGCGGGGGAGTGGCGGCGGGATGTGGCATAGTGAACTCGAGTGGAGTGGGAAAAGCCGTTTGACTTGTGCCCGCGGGGAGTGGCCTGGCCCCAAAACGGAATGAATGCCCCATATACATGGGCAGGCACATCATAAAGCCTGGAAAACTGGTAACTCGGCACAGAGAAAAAATACAGCAGATATAGGTCATCGATTTCGGAGTTCCTCCTATTAATGTGCCTTCTATTCTCTGTATTTTGAATATCAAATAACCTTTCTTAACATACATATAATAACGGGTTATGATAAAATGACTAACAATGAATATAAACAAAGTTTATATTTGTATACCAAAAATGTGACATTAAATATTAATAGTACTGATAAAGTGATCAATTCTTAAGAAAAAGGGTTGTACTTTATATAAGTTAGGAGATATTTATATGATATGTATCACAATACGAGATCATCCTATCTTGATTGCTTTCTTGATTTAACGATCTGAGTACTATTTGAGATGATAGTTATGATAGCTATGTAATATAGTGTGATAAGAATCAAATGGACATGAAGTGCATATCAGCATTAATAAATATGATTGATATTTCGTTGCCTGGTTAATAAAGCCTATATATGTATACATTTATGTATTTTTCCCTGTGTGCCGACCTGTTTTCGCCTAACGGAGCGGAGGAAGCCAGTTTTGGCCAGTGGCGGTGGTCAATCGATGTGCTAATTACTGGGACCCCAGAATTGAGAATTAAGAATTCCTCAATTCCAGAACTCCATATGCACATACACATATCTCCACAGCCACTGCTCCCCAGACGATGTTTGCACATCATTACAATTACGCCGTCGAGTGCTTTATTTTAATGATCTATTTGCGAGCGCGGTTGAATAACACGCTAATTGACACACAACACAAACGGACGTGCACTTGAGCCGGAGTCGCAGTCAAAGTCGGATTCCGATTGGATTCGTATTGGGACCCGCAACCTTGACAAAGAAAATTTCCAATTAACGGCGCTTGCCAATTTGCGTACACTGCGCGAAAGCAACACGCACAAAACTGGCACACGCAGTTCGTTAAGAACTTATTAATTTTTAGCAATTATAACATAATGGCGGTAGTTAACAAATTGGGTCGCTGTCGCTGCGAAGAAAGAATCCAAATTCTGGACACTGCGTGATCGGGGCTTATCGTACATAAATGGCGAAAAATGGCAAAAAAAAAAATGGATGAAAGAAAACACATTGATTGGCTTGATTATGCACAATAAATAAGAGTCGGTGACTTGTTCACTTCTGTCAGCTTTCCATTCGTTTATGGTAAATTGCTGGGCGCTGCTGCCAATTAAAATAGAAATTGTTGACCAGCCGAAAAGTCTGTCGTTTGCTTTGCATAAAAAATTAAAACTTGAACACACAAACGAAACATACGAATTGTTATTGTTATTGTTGCTCTTGTTGTTGTTGTTGTTGTTGTTGCTGTTTCGAGTGCTGTTGCTGTTGCTGCACGCGGCGTAAAACTTTCGAATCTAGTGGCTTTGGATCGGATCGGATTGGATCGGAAACGTTTGGATAGCGCAAAAACGCTCTGCACAGGCGCGTAACGTGTTTTCAACTGAGCTCGAGATCGCGGCAACAGCAACACCAAAAGCAAAAGCAACAGCTACAACAGCAGCAGCAGCAGCAACAGCAACACCCAAAGCAGCAACAATGCCAGTTTTAATGAATGAAAGCGTAATTTTTTTAACCGCTTTGTCAGGCCAACAATGTGCACTTTTTGTGCGTTTGCCACAATGCCTGTCCTTTGAGTTCGCACACAAAAGACGAGCAAAACAAAAGCCAAAACAAACATTGGTTTTTTGTCAAGGCGGAATTACCATTCGAATTCGATTGCGCGATGTGTTTCTATCGATAACAGCCGGCCGTCACAGCCCTGTTTGGGACCCACGTTTTTCAACACTGACAATCTCTTAAGTTTACAAATTCGTTTATAAAATGTTTAAATATTAATTAACATGTAGAATCCAAGGACATGACACCACAGCTTTCAAATGGTCAGCACTATGTGGAAAGTGCCCGAGTGTATATGAAAAAGGACTCATCCATTCGGATTAAATGCTGTCTCTGCAATGCGGACACTTTTGGCGGTGGCGAGTGGGAGGATTTCTTGAGACACTTAGTTCAAATGCATGGCGGAGCCCATCAGGTAACTGGAGATGTGGATGAGATACATGACGAGATCCAGATGGAGCTGGCCAACCTCTCAGAGGCGAACATTGCCCAGGAACTCGAAGTGGCAGAAGCCCAGGACCCGGAAATGTTCACAAATGTAGAGTTCCTGGAGGATGAGCAGGATAACGAAGAACTAAGCTGCCCATCGGAAGAAGAAAAGGATCAGGATGAGCCTGGAAAGATTGATAACCATGTATGTAAAAGTTGCAGCTAAAGAAACATTGTCCTTACCTTTGTCTTCCTAACCTTCCACAGGAATACATCTTCAACAAGCCCAACAAACCATTCTATAGCCTCCAGCGGACTAGTGCTGAGATTATTCAGTATTTTATCGAACTTTTGCGCCGGCACAAGTTTCTCTGGAACAGTCACCGTAGGATTAACCGAGAGGATCGCCTCGAGAGTTCTCAAAAAGTGGCAGAGGCACTATTCCATCGGTTTGGTTTCCAGTTGCAGACCCAGGTGATTAGTGCCAGTGCCCGTTTTCTGCAAGTCTGGTTCGAACGGCAGTATGTGATGCAGTTGAGCAACTCCGACTTTCGCTGCCGCTATCCGCAATACTACCGCAGCTTGCTGAGATTCATGCCCACGAACCACATCTCGGTGACTATTTGCGAGGAGTGCGACCGGCGTTTCCTCAACGAGCTTCAGCTGCGGCTACATAAGTTCCGCGTGCATGGCGGACCAAATCCAAATGTGTGTCAGGTGTGCCACCAGGGCTTCCCCCTCGCTTCCAAGCTGCAGCAGCACCAAGCACGCTACCACTTCAAGCCGGTGGAGTGGCAGTGCAGCCAGTGCGACTACAACGCCCCATCCAAGTGGGATTTCCATCAGCACCAGGCCATGCACGCGGGCGAGAGGAACTACACCTGCGAGGTGTGCGGGCACAGCTGCAAAACCAGCTCCGCCTTGGCCGTTCACCGGCGCACCCACGACCAGCCGAGATTAGCCTGTCCCCAATGCAGCCGGCAATTTCGAGAGAACTACACCTTGAAGTGCCACATCCGAAAATTCCATGAGGGCGACAGTGCTCGGAGGTTCTCCTGCAGCGTCTGCTGGCGGAGATTCCAGACGGTGGAGGTGCTGGAGCTGCACAAGTTGGTCCACTTACAGAGTAAAGAAAAAGAGTCAGAGGAGGAGGCAGATCCGACGGCTCTAATTTAGGTTCTGCGTAACAAACAAAAAGTGATACTTTTAATTCCCCTTTACAAAGCGAATCCCTTCAAGGCATTAACACAAAAGAATCTTATTTGGTTATAATTCAAATTATACAACTAACGATTTGTAAACAAATTTATATATATTAAGGTTATAAGTTAATTTCTTAGCTATTACTTGCTCCCTGTCGGAGTCCAATTATTAATGAGATTTAAAGCAAGCTATATACTATATTTCCTTAGCAATTAAACTAACTAAAACCACATTTTCACCGCGAATCAAGATCTGTGGCAGATCACGCTTTATCTCTACGTTCTTTCGGTTCAAACTTTTGACTTGAGTCTTGGGAAGAGTGATTCCCAGCTCTCTGAGTCGCTCGGTGCAATCCACAGGTGTGTCGCATATGTTCTGCTCTCCGTAATTGTACTTTCGTCGCTTCCAGGTTTCAGTGGCTTTTTTCAGGAGAAGATTCCACTGCTTGTCGAAGGCCACTAGTTCACCCACCACGGTGCCCCCTATCGCTCCTTGCTTGCGGAGAACCACCCGGACTCGTATCCTTTCAGCGGTTTCCTTAGGATCCTTGTGGCTGACCGACGATATGCACTTCTTAAGGAGTTCCAGCGGCCCGGCAGTCGCCTCCATGTATGTGAAAATGTTGCGATAGTGCTTCTTGCTCGAGGTCTTCGTAGTGGGCATCTGATGGAGCTCAAAGCGGCGCTGAGGAGCCTCTGGGATATGTGCAGACCGGGAAGTGGAGGCCATTTTTGCTGCTCCTGCTACAGTTTCCGGCTTTTGCCGCTTGTTTAACTTCCAGATCCCAAACTTTTTCAGGGCACTCTCGAAGGCGGCCAGATTTTGGTAGAGAACTTTTGGAACCGCGTCCGTAATCTTATAATTGGGTTCGTATAAAGCTCGAAGAGGATTGAACATCTCGCTGCTTACATCCAACTCGGGATTCTGGGAGGAGTCTTCTTCTTCGGACCCCATGGCTGCCTTTGATTCGCTGACACTCATTTTTGAAAATCCAAGGAGAGGGTTCTATATTAGATGCAGAAGAAATAGGAGAAATTTTGTAGATGACTTCTTGAAACGCCGGTTAAAAGATAAACAAACGTAAACAAAATCGCCGGCTACATGACCGATAAAAGTTATCGATAAGCCTTGGGGCGGCAGGGATGGTAATTTAAAAACAAAAAAAAACTATAAAAATAAAAACCTGTTTTAAAAGTTTAGGTCGAACAACTAATAAAAAAATAAATTACATTCCATATCATCAGTTTGTGTTAGAACTTGCTTTTGCTAAAGTAATTAAAGGTGTAAAATGGCCGTACATGCTGTCCAGCCTTGGATAGATCTTCATCAAAGGAAAGCTTTTGTCCAAAACATTTAATCAGTGGAGCTTTTCACGCAGGGAAAGCAACAAGTGGCTTCAGCGCAAACAGGAGAACTATGTCAAGTAGGTGCAAATTGTGCATAAAATAGGAGTTATTTTAATAACGTGTCCTTATCCTGCAGACGGTGGAAGCAACGCGACCTTTGACGTCAGTGCCAAGACCCTGGTGGGCGTGGGCGTGGGCCTGGTGGCTGTGGGAGGGGCCAGTTACCTTCTGTACCGCCACCTGACCCGCGATGTAATGCCCCAGAAGTGGAGACGTGTGGGCACCGTGCAGAGGATCCACTTCTTTCCAGTCAAGTCCTGTGCTCCTCTTGAGATCTCAAAGCCTGGCGTCGAGTACGACTGCGATGTGCTCAGCATGTCCTTTGAGGGAATAAGGGATCGCACCTTGATGGTGGTTAACGACAAGAACGAAATGATTACGGCTCGGGTGTATCCGCAGATGACCCAGATCCACTCGAAGAAGGTGTCGCGCAGCAAGCTGATCTTTAGCACCCAGGACTTGTCCGACCTGGAGTTGGACTTTGAAAATCTTGAGGGTCCCGAAAAGGATGAGCACACCGCTGTTTGGGGCGTGCCCGTTGACGTAATGCCCTGCGGAGATCGGATCAACAAGTGGTTCTCACAGGCTATCCTTAAACAGGATACCGGCCTCAAGTTAGTTCACTATCCCTATCCAAAACCTGTGATGACAATTAATCCCCGGCTCAAGGATATGCCCTTCATAAGACAAGAGGATTCGGTGCGTATTTTGTTCCAGTTTCTAAAATATAGTTATATGGGTTGGCTGTTTGCCCCTTATAAATTAGTCTCAATGAATTTTAAAGGTATTCCAACCTGTCTCTTATCTTCTTCGCCCAGGGTACCTTTAACGATGCCACCAGTTTTATGCTGATGAACCTTTCATCGGTGGCTGATCTTAACACCCGGCTAAAAAATCCTGTTGATGCACTGCAGTTCCGCGGCAATTTCGAGCTGAAAATGGATGTGGATGAGCCCTATGCCGAGGACAATTGGCAATGGCTTCGTATTGGAGATGATACTGTTTTCCGTTCGGTGGCGCCATGCACCCGCTGCATTTTTCCGAACATAAATGTAAAGACGGCTGAGAGGGATCCCGACGGAGAGCCTCTCAAGACGCTGAGGAGGTAGGTCATTACTTACCGCAAGGTCTTAACAACCCGAGCTATCGTGGTACCTTTTCCCTGTACTCCACAGCTACCGCTTGTTCAACAATATCTCGCCGGCTCTGGGCATTCATTTGGGACTTCGGCTGCCGGGAAAAGTCAAGGAAAACGATGTGGTCTACGTCGAGGACAGATGAACTCTTCTATGATTTTTTCACTATTCTTTTTTGCATACGTTCCTGTTACGTCTAATGGAGTGTCCATTGGATCAATTGGAAAAAAAAGATAAATAAAATTATCACTTCGTTGTTTCTTAACAGATTATCTAAAAAACTGCATTCAAATTTGTCATTTTATCGTTGGTCAAAATTTTGACCCATTTTCATGTTAGTTATTACTTAGTTTACGATGAGTTGAAAAAAGGTGTCCCAAAACTCGACTTCCAGATTCCATAACTTTACCAAATTTAATCCGATTCCAAAGTGGCATACCTCTTAAGACTTGTGTTTTGATTCTCTAAAAAACTGCATTCAAATTTGTCATTTTATCGTTGGTCAAAATTTTGACCCATTTTCATGTTACTTAGTTTTCGATGACTTGAAAAAAGGTGTCCCAAAACTCGACTTCCAGATTCCATAACTTTACCAAATTTAATCCGATTCCAAAGTGGCATACCTCTTAAGACTTGTGTTTTGATTCTCTAAAAAACTGCATTCAAATTTGTCATTTAATCGTTGGTCAAAATTTTGACCCATTTTCATGTTAGTTATTACTTAGTTTTCGATGACTTGAAAAAAGTGGTCCCAAAACTCGATTTCTGCAGTTTATAACTTTATCAAATTTTATCCGATTCCAAAGTGGCTTACCTCTTAAGTCTTGTATTTTAATTCTCTAAACAATTGCATTCAAATTTCTCATTTTAACGTTGGTCAAAATTTTGACCAATTTTCATGTTAGTTAGAAAAATGGTGACCCGTCATTGGACTTCTGTTTTCCATAATTTTACCAAATTTAATACAATTCCAAAATTGTATATATCTTTTGTTTTGTTGCCTCTTAAGACTTGTGATTTGAAATTTTGTATGTAAATTAATATTTTCATGGAACACAGTTTGGCATGTTTTGTTTTTGTGTGGAGGAGAGCATTTAGGTAAAAATGTCAGCAAGACCTTGAAGGAGAGGAAGATCGCTAGAGAGAGTTACTACATCTGCCTTTTACGGTTTTTAATATAAAAAAAAAACAAATTCGCCGGCTAAATGGCTGATAACAGTTATCGATTAAAGTGGAGGCGGCAGGGATGGTAATATAAAAAACAAAATAAATCCAAAAAATAATATTTAAAAACATTAAGATTTTTTAGCTTGAATAACTTAATAAACGGATAAATTATCAAATAATTTCACAAATGTACTATAGTTTTTTTTTTTTTTTTTTTTATAAAAGTAAAAAATTGTATATTTATTGCAAAACTTAACAGGTATACTGCTACCTATGTGGCAGCTTGAGCAGGTTGTAAATATAGGGGATAACAAATTTTAGGTATAACAAATTATACGCAATATATTCAATTTCTATTTTAATTCCTTTAAGCTTTATATATTATATGTGTCTTGATGGGAGGTCATGTGGATGGTATCTTTTTAATCTTCTTTTTCTCAGTCTCCATAACAGCCTTTTCGCCAATGAGTTAGGGTGAGAACCAAGACGTCTGAAATAATTTTCCGCGTGTGTTCGACATACATCGCCTATTTTTGGGATTTTTAGATCTCTTTCTATGTCTCTCGTTCTCATAAACCAGGGGGCATTACAAATGGATCTAACAATCTTGCTTTGTGCAACTCTAATTTTATTAAGGTTAGATTTGGCCGTTATACCGTAGATTAAATGTACTATACATACATAAATATGTCCAGCCTTGAAGTAGATCTTCATCAAATGAGAGCTTTCGTCTAATAAATCATATCAAAATAGCTTTTAACGCTGAGAAAGCAACAAGTGACTACAGAGCAGTCAATGGGATGATGGCAAGTGAGTGAAAATCCTGGATAAAATAAGAGATTCTCCAGTAAACTGTGTTATTCTGCAGCCAGTGCAAGCAAAGCGACCTTTGACCTCAGTGCCAAGACCCTGGTGGGCGTGGGCCTAGTGGCTGTGGGAGGGGCCAGTTACCTTCTGTACCGCCACCTGACCCGCGATGTAATGCCCCAGAAGTGGCGGCGTGTGGGCACCGTGCAGAGGATCCATTTCTTTCCAGTCAAGTCCTGTGCACCTCTAGAAATCTCTAATCCTGGCGTCGAGTACGACTGCGATGTGCTCAGCATGTCCTTTGAGGGAATAAGGGAGCGCACCTTGATGGTGGTTAACGACAAGAACGAAATGATCACGGCTCGGGTGTATCCGAAGATGACCCAGATCCACTCGAAGAAGGTGTCGGCCAACAAGCTGCTCTTTAGTGCCCAGGACTTGCCCGACCTGGAGTTGGACTTTGAGAATCTTGGGGGTCCCGAAAAGGATGTGCACACCGTCGTTTGGGGCGTACCTGTAAACGTAATGCCCTGCGGAGATCGGATCAACAAGTGGTTCTCCCAGGCCATCCGCAAGCAGGATTCCGGCCTCAAACTAGTTTACTATCCCTATTCAAAACCAGTAATGGCCACGAATTCGGACCTTAAGAGCATGCCTTTTATGAGACAAGAGGATACGGTCGGTATCTATTCCAGTTTTATAAATGTACAATCATTTAGTTTCTATAAAACAAGACCATCATGCTAAGTCAAGTTATATTTAATCTGACGGACAAAATTATGGAGAATCGCACATGGAATATAAAATTCATCCTAGGGAACATCATTTTTATCCTTTCTTTTTTCCATAGGGAACCTTCACCGATGCCACCAGTTTTATGCTGATGAATCTTTCATCGGTGGCTGATCTGAACACCCGGCTGAAGCATCCTGTGGATGCTCTGCAGTTTCGTGGTAATTTTGAACTAAAAATGGATGTGGACGAACCCTATGCCGAGGACCATTGGCAGTGGCTTCGTATTGGGGACGACGCTGTGTTCCGTTCGGTGGCGCCATGCACTCGATGCATCCTACCAAACATAGATGTGAATACGGCTGAAAGGGACTCCGACGGAGAACCACTCAAGACGCTCAAGAGGTAAGTCATCGCAAAATCTGAACAGCCCTACTTGGCTCGATACTTTATCACTATACTCCACAGTTACCGCATGTTCAAATACAGCGCACCGGCTTTGGGCATTCATTTGGGACTTCGGGTGCCAGGAAAGGTCAAGGCAAATGACGTGGTCTACGTCGGCTACAAGTGAACGCTTCAATAGCTTTCCCAACATTATTTACTGTATATATTCACGTTTGTTACATAGAACATAGATAGTGAAAGTACCGTAGAGTTTTATATGCAAATATACATGAGTTATGAGCCTATAACAATATAAAACAACATTAAAGCGTGTCCTAAACACAGGACTGCCAGGCAAGGCCGCCGCAGGCCATGCTCACGATCACGTACACAATGAAGGTTATCACCAGGCCTACCACCACGTAGATCCGGATGTTCTTCCAAAACATTTGTCGTGCCAAATTTCGCGAAGCTTTGCGGAATGCAACGGACTGTAAAAGAGGTTATAAAGTAACATTTCAAATCATTGGGTTTCATCTTACATTATTGCTCAAGTTTTCGGTCTTGTTAACCAGCAGCTCCAGTTTCTCGCCGCGATCTCGCAGACTGTCTGCAATTGGGAGGAGGAGAGATCAGAATATTGAAAAGCTTGGCAGATCAGTGTTCATTCTCACCAATATTCTTAACCATTATGTCTTTTAGCTCGTCGATCTGTCCATGGACCCGCGAAATGGTGTCCACCTCCCGTGACTGACTGAAGTAGACCATCTGCTGGGCCAGGATCTTGGAGAATTCCGTGTTCATGGAGTATGCGATGGCCGTGGCCACCTGCAGGCCATAAGTCTGGATAAACTTCTGCTTGACATCCGCCAAGAAAAGAAAAGCCCGGGATTGCTCGAACTCCTACAAAGACACAACATAGTATCGATTAGGCAACCGGTAACTGGCGTATAACTGGGCCAGTGGTTCGTTCACCCACGTTGTCGGTGATGCACATGTAGACCAGCTTGTTCTCGCAATTGTAGTGGATCAGGTAGTCACCGTGTGTGTAAGTCATCTTGTGGTTGTGCACCCCGATCCGGCCGATTATGTGCTCCGTAACTTCGGCAAAGTTGCCGACGCACTCGGCAAACTTGGCCAGCACCGTGGTGCCCCGCGAAATTACACTATATAGAATCGGCATGTTGGTGCCGCAGATTCTTCTTTGTTAAGGGTGCGGTTCGGCACTTCCTGCCCTCAGCTCCTCAAGCCGCTTTGTTTTGCTTATCGGGGGTATCAACAACGAATCGCCACTGATGACGTGCTCACGGATTCTGTGAAGTCCGAAAAATATCGATTTAGTCGCTTCTAGTCTAAGCCACAGCCTATTAGTTCCAACAATAACTGCCATTCATGAGTAATATGTAATAAAAGTACGGTTTACATATACATATAATGAAATATCAAAGTACTTGCTTTGTTTATCCAATTAAGTTTTCTTCGTGTAGCTGCGCAAGCTTTAGATTTACATTTTTGGTTGAGCGGATCAGTTTAACATTAATTTTATTACTTTTATTGTCGCGGACTTAAAGACATCACGAATCTAATACGATTTTTGCACTGCTAATAACAACAATTGCTGACGCTTAAGATGCAGTTATACAAATTAGAGGTGGGGAAACATCGATTGCGATATCGATGCATCGATTTAGTACTATGTGAGATAATCCGAAAATAGCATATACGGTTACTCTTATTAAGGCGGTTTTATAAAATGTGTTATACGGTCTTATTATTATTTGTTTTTGAATAATATATTTAATTGGTCTAATGGATAGAAATAGGGCCATCCCAACAACATCTTGGCAGTGGTAATTCCAAGATTAGATCATTCAGTTGGGGCTCGACTTCTCGAACAACGAAAAGTTGTTGTGGTGTATGTAACTTATTGCAGTAAGCTTTTGAACCTGAGATCATTCAGATGAGATTCGTACTCCCGACCAGACTTACAAATGTAAGTAAAATTAGATATATATATATACAAATCGGGTTATATAAATATAGTTTAAATTTATGTGGCTATAAAACCAGAGTTTCTGTTTTTAATTTATAAGGTGCGGTTAATTACTTGATTTTAATGAATGCAAGTTGGGAGATTTTACTACAGTATAGTGAAAAGAATCTGCCCCTGAAAATTAACTGCTAAATTAAATTTTTATTTAATTTGTTCATTGGTGACCATTTTGCACATTTACATCCAAACTTTTGACTTTGGAACGTGACTTTTCTCGTCTTATGATATATTTCAAGAATTCAAAATATTTTCCATACACATTTAAAAAAACTGTATTTCACAAATTAATAAACAATACTTAAAAGGAATTGAGCCAGAGATATATATCAATTTACATCCTTTCAGTTTTTTTATATTTAATGTTGAACACGCCACACAAGGATGAACCTTGGTAGATTATAATCATTCAATTTATCTTTATCTTTACCTTTCCCCAATGTTTAGAAGCACATTAAGTACAATCAAACATTTTGAAGGAAAACTGCCAAAATAGACATAAAAAGAAAACCAAAAACAGTTATACACAAAGTTAAAAATAAATTGCAAAAGATTAATTTTGAAGTCCAGTTACAACATAAGCTATGAGCTCAGCTTAAGCACTGTTATAACAAGAAAGGAAAGCTAACTTCGGGCGGAGCCGAAGTTGATATACCCTTGCAGAATATTCTGTAAATAATATTCTCCAAAATTATTCATATGATGCATTCTTAACACTCATAAAAAATCCCAACTTTCTAACTTTAAACACACCAAAGTTATGGCATTTTCAATCGTTCAGTTATATGGCAGCTATAGGATATAGTCGGCCGATCCCTATAAAATTTGGTAGGTCGGATTGATTGGCCAAATATAAAACCCATAGAAAATCCCAACTTCCTAACTCTAAAACCACCAAAGTTATGCTATTTCCTATCGTTATATGGGAGCTATAGGATATAGTCGGCCGATCCTTATGAAATTCGGTAGGTCGAATTGATTGGCCAAATAAAGAAGCCATAGAAAATCCCAACTTCCTAACTTTACAAACAGCAGAGTTATGGCATTTCCTATCGTTCAGTTATATGGCAGCTATAGGATATAGTCGGCCGATCCCGGCCGTTCCGACTTATATACTGCGTGCAAAGGAAAGAAGGGTGTGTGCAAAGTTTCAATTCGATAGCTTTAAAACTGAGAGACTAGTTCGCGTAGAAACAGACAGACGGACAGACAGACGGACAGACAGACGGACAGACAGACGGACAGACGGACAGACGGACATGGCTATATCAACTCAGGAGGTGATCCTGATCAAGAATATATATACTTTATAGGGTCGGAGATGTCTCCTTCACTGCGTTGCACACTTTTGACCAAAATTATAATACCCTCTGCAAGGGTATAAAAAAGATAATGAATTTATCAACCTTTAGTATAATATAAAAAATAATATAAAAACAGCTTGACTTTTTAAATATTCAAGATCGGAGCAGCAGCAGCCCACAGAGCTCTGCTTTCAAAGAAAATACAGTATTAGATATGTAAGTTAACTTGTAGACCACTTTTTTCAAGGTCTTATAGAAGGAGATAGGATCAACTACTAGTTTTTAGATCTTCGCTAATATAGGTCTTTTATTTACCTTATTAATATGTTTAAGATTTTCTTGCAAAGATCAATAAAATAAAATCCTACAAATTATTAAAAACTTTTACATACTTACTCACACGTCTCTAATAGGAATAAATAAACACAGAAAATCAACATAAATAAACAGAACAATGTATTTCTTTGATTGCGTTATAAAAAAATTGCACACAAGAATGCGATTGCTTCTTTGTATACACGCATTCATACTTCAAATTTAGAATTGCCGTTTTTTTTGTACCCTTGCAGAGCGTATTATAATTTTGGTCAAAAGTCTGAAACGCAGTGAAGGAGAGATCTCCGACCCTATAATGTATATATATATATTCTTGATCAGGATCGCGTGATATAAGCATGTCCGTCTGTCTGTTTCTACGCGAACTAGTCTCTCAGTTTTAAAGATATCGAATTGAAACTTTGCACACACCCTTCTTTTCTTTGCACGCAGTATATAAGTCGGAACGGCCGGGATCGGCCGACTATATCCTATAGCTGCCAAATAACTGAACGACTGAAAATGCCATAACTTTGGTGTTTTAAAGTTAGGAAGTTGAAGTTTTTTATGAGTGTTAAGAATGCATCATTTGAATAATTTTGGAGAATATAACTTACAGAATATTCTGCAAGGGTATATCAACTTCGGCTCCGCCCGAAGTTAGCTTTCCTTTCTTGATTTCAAATATCATTGTCGAAACGGAAATCATTATCAATAATATTTCTATATAATATTTTGGAAAAGTCGAGTTCTGCATACATAATAATTGCATACAGTTGTGGTCAAATACTTAGCTTTTAGGAATTTAATTTTTACAAAAATGTATGTTGACGTAAAAATATTATTAGAATTTTTGATTAAAATTTAAAATATTGGTTATACCTTCGTTAATTTCTAAATCAGAAGATGTTATTTTACTTTTAATCAATGTTAAATATTTTATTAATACTTTGAATTCCTAGTAAGCTTTCGCGAAATCTTCTGTTCGGTCTGGCAACACGAACATATACCATATGATTCGAAAAATGGCAATCGCAAACAACGCGGAAGAAGAGGAGCAGGCAGTGCGGACGGAGAAGAGCAGGAAATGTTTTTATTTGAAAAAAATGATCGGAGATTACATAGGTGAGTGACGCCTGATTAGACGCCAACGACTCTATAGCCGTGATTCATTGCAGACACCTCCGTTCGCGTTGTGGCCACCGTGTTTCTGGCCGACTTCCTTCAGCGTTTTTATCGCTGTGTCGTTGAGTATGTCTACTACAGCCGGTACTATCTTCCCGAGGATCGGATTTGGACTATTGTGCGGCGCTCGTACTCGTACAACAGTAAGTCGGTCTACCTCCTGCTGGCTTACCTTTTCGTGGCACTTTCCCGGATTTCGGTTGGTGGGGATTTTAGGTCTGTAGTGCCCACGGTCATGTTTTTGGCCCAAATTCCGCTGTACTGGATCTTCAGCGACCTGGGTCAGAGCACCCTGAGCTACTCCCACTGGATACGGGGTAATCATGGGCTGGACTATGCGGCTGGAATGGCATCCAACTACTTCCACGGCTACCTCAAACTTTCGCTGCCGGAACGCATGGACGATGGAATTAAGCATCGAATGGCTGTGTACGAGGTAAGTTAGTGTCCAAACATTAAGGCAAAGGAATAAGAATAAAATACTCCCCAGGACACACACAACGTCACTTTTGGAGTGGATCGACTCGTAATCCTCATTCCCGACGAAATGTTTGTCAAGGGCGAACTCGAAAGCAATCTTTTGGAGAAAGTTCAAGTAAAAGTTCACGAGTTCTTCTAGAAGTTCATACTGACCAAACAGATTATATTTTCAGCCCCTGGAGACGAAGTACATTAATAGAGCCGGTGTGTATCGCCCCTTTAAGCATGCTGTCTACAAACTGAAAAAAAAGGTAAACGGTAAGACCTACTACTTCGCCATGGAGGGCGCCACGCCCATGTTGTCCTTCTTCGATGCCATGCAGTTTAATTTGTCGGCCACCTGGCAGATGCAGGAACTCAAGCGGGAGATCTGGCTAAAGTTCTATAAGCACCTAAAGCAGCTCATTACGACTTGGCCCGAGACCCGCAACGAGGTGCAGCTCATCATCTATAACTGTATGTTAAAAACCCTTTCAAGGGATTTGAAAACTAAATAATCAGTGGAATGACCGTTGTGCCAACTTATCTTAGAACTCTAGGAACTAACCAATATGGAAATCTTCCTGGTTTCTAATTCTAACAACCAACCTTTTTTTGCAGCCCATGATAGCGCGGGCAATCTTGTGGATGTTGGCAGATTGCTCATAGATCATATGAAAAATAAAACCAAAATTATCGACGAATTGGCCGACTAAGAATTAGTTGATCTCGAACTTAAGAATATTACCATATATGACAATGTAAATTTGTAGTGCTCTTTTTACTTTTTTATCTAAAACGAATGATAATAAATAAGTTGTTTAACCAATAAAAAAGTTTTTGTGGGGACATTAGTAAAGGGAAAACAATATTTCATTGTTTGAAAACTAATAATTTTTTCATGTAAGATTCTACATTCTAAACATTACATATGTATATTCTTACTTTGATAAATGAAACCTTTTTAAAAACATAATTTTATTAACATCACGTGTTTTAAAAATTTAAAAATTTGTTGTCCTTCCACTTTTTTTAAATTTGATCTGGCCACACAGTTCCATTTCATACGAAAAATGTGGCTATTTTAAAAAGCGGTGGAGGAGGAAATTTGATTATTTTGTAAGATGATCGTAGATTACTTAGGTGAGTGCGCCGTGTGCAGGGAATGATAAGAATATTGACTCAATCATAGGGAATCTATGCAGTCACTTCTATTCGCTATGTGGAAGCCGTGTTTTTGGCTGACTTCCTGCGTCGCATTTATCTCAGTGCGGTCGAATATATCCGATTTAGACATAATTATCTGCCCGAGGATCGGGTGCGGAGGATCCTCAGCCGCTCGTTCACCTACAAAATGAAATCGGTATGTCTGCTGTTGCCAGTCACATTCCTGGGAATTGGAATTTCAATTACTGAGAATTTTTCGGCCGTACTTCCCACATTCGAGTTGTTGCTAATAATTCCCCTGAACTGGCTCTTAAACGATCTTGGTCAGAGCCAGCTGACCGAACTCAACTGGTTAAGGGACTCCCATGGACTGGATTATGCAACCGGAATGGCCTCGAACTTGTTCCACGGATGCCTTAAGCTTTCGCTGCCCGAATGGCAGAACGATGGGCTAAAACCTCGGATGGCTATTTATGAGGTAAGTTTATATTAATATTTAAAAAAAAGGGATAATATTTATACACATACTTCCCAGGCCAGGAACAACATTACTTTTGGATTGGATCGACTGGTTATCCTTAGTCCCTCCAACTTGTGTGACCATAACATTCTCAAAAGTGATTTGTTGAAGGAAGCTAAGGTAAAAGAAGAAATCCCTTTCTTGACGTTCATTGTAGAAGTGTATTTATTAGCCCCTACGGACCAGGATCGTTAATCGGGCCGGCGTAGATCATCACTTTAGGCACAATGTCTACAGAATGAATCGCAATGTTGATGGCAAAATATATTACTTTGTCATCGAGCTTGCCACGCCGTTGATAACCTTTTCTGATGCCCTGCAGTCCGATTTGACGGCCACCCGACAGATGAAGCAATTTAAGCGAGAGATTAGGATGAGGTTCAACGAGAAGTTGAAAGAGCTCATTTGGAAGTGTCCGGAGATTCGCAATGAAGTTTATCTCATTACATATATTCGTACGTTGAAATTTAAAAAGGAGTATTTTTAGTCAAACTATCTCTATACTTTCAGCTCTAGATGAAGAGGGTAATCCTGTTGATATTACTGATTTGCTCATATCTTACATGAAAAAAAAACAAAACTATTAACGAGTTTAAAGATTAAGAATTTCAAAGAAATCTTCGATTCTAAAGATGACAGTTAGAGAAATTCTAACATTATTAGTCACTTAATATGAATGACAATTTTAATTTGTAGACCTAGAACTAACGCTAATGTTGAGTGTAATAAATAAGCACTATTAAGAGATAAAACTGGATTTCACATGACACGGTTAAAACCTAAAAACGAAAATTCTAAACCTCGACGAGCTGGTTATCTGGTTGGGAAGTTTCCAACTCCTTCAGTTTGGCTTGGGCTGCGGCCAGCATTCGTGCCTTCCATACCTCATAGTCCTCCGCCTGAGGCTTCTGTGCCTTCTTGGCCTCCTGGTCCTTGATGTTTTCCTGCTGGCTCAGCTTAAGTTTGCCCTCCAGATCGGAGGTGGCCGGTACTTTGCCCTCCTTGTGGTGCTTGGCTATCATGCGATCCCACTGATGCTCGAGCTGCTGGAACTGAGTGGGCCGCAAGTTGCTGAAGGGCATGAGCTTCGATTTGGAGACCTTCTTCTTGAGCAAGCGGCAGGCCTGGAAGACTGCCATGGCTGCGTACTGCGGATGGGTGGTGTCGGTGCCGGTGTCCTCTGTGGCCGCTACGGCCTTAAAGAGGGTCATCAGCTCCTCCGCCTTGCGGGTCACCTCATTGAGGCTCAGCTGTACGCAGATGTCGTTCACGCTGGCCAGTTTGTTTAGGTCCAGGAGCTTCTCGAACATCCGCTTATTGTTGAGGTAGTGGCTCTTTCGCAATCCGGACAACTTCAGGGCCTGCTCCTTGTCGAACCCGATGCCCAGCAGGCAGGATGCTAGATCCGCGCACAAGACTATTTTTCCATACTCATTGATCTGCAGAGGCACATTTGTGGAGCGCAGCTCCAGCAGGCGCACCAACTCGGTGGTTTTCCTGAAAAGGATTCCTCTTATTCACTTTTGTTCCTTCACAAACACAATTTCAAACTTACTCCATTACGTTGGGCTCCTCACGCAGGCCCATTTTGGTGATTAACTGTTCTATTAGCGTAGTCATTTCACTTATAAATAATGGAATTTATTTTTGGTTGTCGAGCGTTAAATCACAAGCAATTTATGGCGCGAACTGCAACAGCTGTAAGCGATAACACAGCTTGATTGCTATCGAGCAAAATTCGATAGTTGCTCATTTGAACTAGATCCAAATCCAACTACAAACTACTCATTTCAGAGAAACTGTGAATTCAAATACAAATCATTTTATCCATTTTGAGTCAGATGCTGAAGAATTAATACCCCGGCAAAACTAAAACAAATAGAAACGACACATTTGTTCACCCGGTTTTTTGTATACATTTTGCGCTTTAGGGAAATATAAAATTAACGTTATGTATTTAGGCCCAGAATTAGATTCACTGCCGCAAACGAACTAATGCGTCTCATTGTCGCTGTCATCCTCCTTGTTGGCGGCATCTCCGGCATTCCGCGCTCTCTCCGTAAGTTCTGGGGGATTAATGCGATGCAGGCCATCAGTTACCCGGCCCACCAGACCCATTTCGAAGCGAAAGTCCTTGTCCTTCAGTTCGTCATGGACCTTGTAGATTCTAAAGGAGTAGATAGACATCGCAATTAGTATATACGGATTGCTCACAAATATTTGCGGGGGCCCAGAAATCTCTTCCAATCTAAGAGATCCGAGATCTCTGGAAGACCTTATATTCCCATGTCAAGATATGCGGGGCTGTTGACTTACATTTCTCCGGCGCTCTTCACCAGATCATCGATCTTCATGTCCGGTTTGAGCTTCTCCATCTCGGTCTTGGCCTGTTGCTTGGCCTTGCCGCTGGCGCAGGCGAAGTAGCCGAAGGAGGAGCCGGAGGGCTCAATCTTGTAGAGCTGCGGGCCCTCGACCTCGTCCCACGAGGCGAAGATGATCGACAGGCCAAAGGGGCGGACGGCGCTGTACAAAGTGTAGGCGTGGACGTAGCCGGCTACGCGGTCGCACAGGTGCTTTAGCGGGATGGCGTGCTCGAACTGCTGTCGGAAGTTGGCCGCCTCCTGCCGGGCGATGTCAGCCACATAGTTTCCATCGGCCACCAGTCCCGCAACCGCCATTCCGATGTTCTTCTCGATGGTGAAGATGCGCCCACCGGCGTCCGGCTCGTACAGCTTGCTGGTGATGATCTTCTCTACAGCCAGAACCACGGCGTCCTTGCCCCGGATTCCGATCACGGTACCACTCTTCTCCACCGCCTTCGAGGCGTAGTCGATCTGGAAAACGCGGCCATCCGGGGAGAATTGGGAGGCCGACAAGTCGTACTGCAAGGGAAATGCCTTTGATAAACATCTTCTGATCAAAGGTTCGGGTCATTAACTACTTACTCCTGTGCCAATGGTACTCATTATAAAGACTCGGTCGAAATTTAAACTATTAAAACGCAGAAATTAGTTTAATATGTTGGAAAAATGAGCGACGATGATTTGACGGCTTTTGCTTGGCTAGTGATGGACAAAACAAAGGCGCCTATCGATTATCGGAGATTCGATAGTGTGCTTGCGAACCTAACATTCTACCCGATTATCGCTCAACTATCGATTCCAGATTTTTGAACGATTTTCGCCTTTTTCTCATAAGGGGTTGAGTTTTTGCTAAAATTGATCAATTTAAGTTGTTTGAAATGCCTTGTAAATAGTTTTTGCAGCAAGCCTAAGCATATTTGATCATGAATCTAGATCTAGTTTTCAAAAGCCAAAGTTATATTGAAAACATAAAAATAAAATAAAGGAATGTTTTATTTTGTTTTGCAAATTTTAAGAAACAATTGCTAATGCTTTTAGACATTTTATTTCAACTGAATTTTTGGTTTATTTAAGCGATTGAATATCCCAAACATGTTGGGGGTAGTTCCACTTCGAACTAGTTCAGTTTCTTTAGTTCCCGATCCGCGGTGCACGCGGTTCTTGTATTTATAAACAACGAAAAACATGTTGGCGAATATCAGTGAGAAAAGGTAAATGAAACTAATTAAGTAACTTGGGAATAATGAAAATACTTATTTAATGAATTTATTATTTAGCTATGCGGCGGAAGCGCGATACACGAACTTCTACGCCGGCGGCGACATTACCTGGAGCGCGGATGGCCAGCATTTTTACTGCCTAAATGGAGCCGTCGTCAACCAGGTGGATGTTCAGACCTCCCAGATCCTGCAGAGCTTCGGGGCGACTCCCTCTTCGGCTGAGAACAAGAAGCCTGTGGAGCTAGAGAACATAGATGTGGAGGAGGACACAGTCACTTGCTTTGGTCTGTCCCAGGAGCACCTGGTCACTGCCCACCGAAGCGGCCTGTTGAGGTTGTGGCAGCTGACCACCGGCAAGCTGGTGAAGCTGTGGAAGGCCCAGCACAAGGGACCCGTCATCCGGGTTGAGTTCAGTCCCTGCGGAAGGCTCATCTGCACCAGCGGTGGAGCGGACGCCACTTTGAGACTGTGGGACTACTCAAACAACAGCTGCCTGGGCGCATTGAAGGATTTTCCAGGTCCCGCCTGGCTACTCGTTTTCCATCCCAATGTGCTGCGTAAGGAGATCTTCGCCGGTGGATCGGACAACACCGTCTATGCCTGGAACTACGAGACCAAGACCCTTCTGCACAAGTTGCGGGGTCACCTCTCGCAGGTGACGGGTCTGAGCTTCAAGAGTAATGCGTCCGACTGCAATGAGGTTGTGACCGTGAGCCGGGACAAGGTCCTTATCGTGTGGCAACTGCAGAAACAGTTGGAGAGCAAGCAGCTGAAGGTTCTTCCCTTGTATGAGGAACTGGAAGGAGTCGTATACGCGGACAAGGGAAGCCGGCTAATAGTGGCCAGTGGGGCGGGCAAGCTGCAAGAAGTGGATGTTAAGTCCTGGAAGATCAAGGACTTGCTCTCACAGTCCGACTTTCAGATCAGTAGACTGCTGCACTGCTACGAATTAAAGCAGTTTGCACTGGTCACTACGGAGCAGAATATACTAGTCTACGACGCCGAAAGCCTGGAACCCGTCAAGCACTTGGTGGGCTACAACGACGAGATCCTGGACATGTGCTTCATGGGCGACAACGATCGCTACCTGGCCGTTGCCACCAACAGCAAGCACTTCAAGCTCTACGACACCGAGCACGATATGAACTGCAAGCTGATCGTTGGCCACTCGGATACGGTGATGTCCCTGGCTGCCTCCCAAAATCTGCTAATTTCGGTGGGAAAGGACTGCAGCGTTCGCCTGTGGAGGCTTCAACACGACAAAGACTGTTCGCTGGAGGCTCTGACGCAGCAGTCCAATTGCCACACGTCCACCATTGGATGCGTGGCTATGACGCACAACGGAGCTACCGGCTTCGCATCCGTGAGCCAGGATGGCAGCATGAAGGTGTGGCAGTTGGCCAGGTCCAAGGAAGATCGCAACTCGTACTCCTTCAATCTGCGCTATGCAGCGCTTTCCCACGACAAGGAGGTAAACTGTGTGGCCTATGCCCCGAACAACAAGCTCCTGGCCACCGCATCGCAGGACAAGACGGCCAAGATCTGGCTGGCGGAGTCCAACTCGCTGCAGGGCGTGCTGAGGGGTCACACGCGCGGAGTGTGGAGTGTCCGCTTTTCGCCGGTGGACCAGATCGTCCTCACCTCCTCTTCGGACTGTACTCTTCGCCTTTGGTCCATCAGCAATTTCGCCTGCATTAAACGCTTCGACCAGGAATGCACCATACTGAGAGCCGAGTTCCTGGATCACGGAAAGTTTATCCTCTCTGCCGCGTCGGATGGCCTTCTTAAGCTTTGGAATATAAAGACCAACACATGCATACAATCCCTGGACGAGCACAACGACCGCGTTTGGGCTCTCGCCGTTTCCGGCAGAAGCAATCGGTTCTTCTACACCGGAGGAGCAGACTCCAAGCTAATTCGCTTCGGCGATGTCACCCAGGCGACGCGCAATGAGGCATTGGATCAACGGCAGGCCACCTTGGAGCAGGAGCAGACGCTCCACTCGCTTCTGCACGCCCAGAAACAGCTGCACAAGGCCTTCGTTTTGGCCCTAAACCTGGATAAGCCAAAAGCCAGCTTCGACATTATCAACCACTTTGTCCGCAGGCGAGATGAGCCTGGTCTCGCCCAACTGGTAGACCAGTTAAACGTGGACCAGCGGGTGGCACTGCTGCAGCATGTCAAGGCTTGGACCACCAACTCGCGCCACTCGCAGGTGGGCAATCTGATCCTGAAGCACTTGATCGGCGATGCTCTGCAGGATCCCAAGGCACGGTTCTACAACAATGGCAATATGGTCGAGGTACTCACGCCCTACGTCCAGAGGCACTTCAAGAGGGTCACCGAACTGAATAAGGAACTGGCTTTCCTGGAATTCATTGTGAAGTGCATGTAAACGTATGGAACTGTTTTTTCCCTGCTTGTTGTAATCTATATCAGTTTAATTAGTTATAAGAAAATAAAATTTATAATTGAATTTTAATTTTTGATTTGGTTATGGTATGGGTTTATCCAGCAAAATCCATATTGAAATATGGGAAACAGAGTACATTTTATTTTGTATAACGTTTATTAGACAATAGTTAATATAATATGTATAACCACTTATGTATTTACTGGAGGAGGGGAATCTCGACAAAGGTTTTTGCGAATTTAGAATTCGAAAATCGTACAAATTTGATTTAAATGAGTTGAGGAAAGGATCTACGATAAATTTACAAATATACCTGGACTCGTACATATACAATCCGTTTCCAATCCGAACCTGAATAATGACAGTGTTTGGGGTTAGCAAAAACACTTTAAAAGTAACGCTTGGTCGAATCATCCTGGAAATACGGTACTACAGTACATGTAAAATTAGACACAGGCGATGGGACAATTTATGGTCAATCGAACTGACAGAATCCCTAAGATTATCACTGTTTTGACTTAATTTTACATTAGGTGTGCGGTGGCAGCTTGGACAATGGACATTGTGACCCGGGGGCACTTCTTCCGGGGCTCCGACTCTATTCGATGACCATTATCAGGTCATCGCCCTCGAGCTTCGTTCCGTTGGCAATCTCCAGCTTCTTGACAACGCCCGCCAGGGGAGACTGCACCACCATCTCCATCTTCATGGCCGAGAGCACGACCAGGGGTTGACCCTTCTCGACCTTGTCGCCGACCTGTACGCGGATATCGATGACTGTTCCGGGCATGGGTGCGCCCACCTCGCTCTTGTTCGACTTGTTGGCCTTGGGGTGAACGTGGATTTCCTGCGGACGAGAAAGAATGGGGTGAATTCCAGTGCCTGCCAAAGGTTTTAAGTTAAACCCACCTTGACTGCTTCCTTGTCCAGGATGTGCACTGCACGCAGCTGGCCGTTCAACTCGAAGAAGACCTCGCGGATGCCGTTGGGCTTCAGATCTGCGGACACAGCCAGAGCCTTCACGCTCAAAGTCTTACCACGCTCCAGGGGCACGTCGAACTCCTCGCCCACCTTGGGTCCGGTCAGGAAGATGCGCGTATCCAGCTTGTCGACGGGTCCGTACGTGTCGCGGAAGTTCAGATAATCATTCGTCACCTGCGGATAAAGGGCGGCCGACATGACGTCGCGGTCGGTAATGCAGGTGTGAGATTCCTTCAGATCCTTCTTCAGCTGGACGAAGTCCAAGTCCTTCAGCTCGGCACCCGGACGTCCCTCGATGCGGGGCATGTCCTTAAGGACGCGGGAGCGCAGAGGCTCTGGGAATCCGCCGTGCGGGATGCCAATGGAGCCTTGCAGGTACTCCACCACCGACTTGGGGAACGACAACTCCTCGGCCCGCTCCAGCACTTGGTCGGCGGTCAGGTTGTTCTGCACCATAAACTGGGCCAGATCGCCCACCACCTTCGACGAGGGCGTCACCTTGATAATGTCGCCCAGCAGCAGGTTGGCCTCGCGGTAGGCCTTCTTCACGTCCTCGAAGAAGTCGCCCAGACCCAGCGAGAAGGCCTGGAACTGCAGGTTCGTGTACTGGCCGCCGGGGATCTCGTTCAGGTAGACATCGGCGTTGCCCGACCGCATCGTCGTTGTGCATTCGAAGGGGGCATACAGGGTGCGAGTCTGCTCCCAATAGGCGGAGTACTCCGACACCGTGCGCAGGTCCACGTTCGTGTCCAGCGGAGTGCCCTGCAGGGAGGCCACTATGGCCCCCATGCTCGGCTGGGAGGTCATGCCGCTCATCGAGTCGACGGCCACATCCACCACATCTGCTCCTGCATTGGCACAGGCCAGCATGGAGGCCACTCCCGCTCCGGAGGTGTCGTGGGTGTGGATGTGGATTGGGATGTCGGGGTGCTTGTCTCGGATGGCGGTGATGAGAAGCCTGTCATGGGGTGAGCATCATATACATAGTACATTTGCGACAAAGTAAATCCCTTTCGGACTCACCTAGCGGCTTCGGGCTTAAGCAGACCCGCCATGTCCTTGATACAGAGCACGTGGGTGCCCGCCTTGACCAGCTCGTCGGCCAGGTTCGTGTAGTACTTCAGGTCGTACTTGGTGCGCTTGGGATCGCTGACGTCTCCGGTGTAGGAGATGGCCGCCTCCACCACGCCGCCCGCCTTGCCAGCGGCATCCATGCCGAGGATCAGGTTGGGCAGGTAGTTGAGCGAGTCGAACACCCGGAAGATGTCCATGCCGGTCTGGACCGCCAGTTCGCAGAACTTGTAGACCACGTTGTCCGGATAGCTGGTGTAGCCGACGGCGTTGGCTCCGCGCAACAGCATCTGGAAGGGAATGTTGGGGATGCGCTTGCGCATCTCCTCCAGCCGCTCCCACGGGCACTCGTGTAGGAAGCGCAGTGCCACGTCGAAGGTGGCTCCACCCCAGTTCTCCAGCGAGTACAGGTTGTTGAACTTGTGTGCCACGAAGGGGGAGATCTTCAGCAGATCGTGGGATCGGATGCGGGTGGCCAGCAGCGACTGGTGGGCATCGCGGAAGGTGGTGTCCATGAGCAGTAGTTCCTTGCGGTTGCGCACTTCCTTGGCAAAGGCCTCGGGACCGCCGCAAACCAGGACCTCACGCAGTCCCTTAGGCGGTTCCGTAACTATAGCACCAAAATATGTTAGTTTATGAATTTTAATTAGTCGATATAGTCCCGCATCAACAATTTGAATATTTTTTTTAATGCTGCGGGAATATATCTTTTAAGTTGGGACATTTATAGGGTCTAGTTATAACAGTAATAATATATAAATAAACCACTAAAAACAAATACTCGTTAAGCTGAACATCGAAAGCTAATAAAACCAAAAGCTGAATTAATAAACAATTAATATATCAAGTAAAGTGTGTTGAATGAAATTAGCTTTATACCAAACAATGATGATAAATATAAATATATAAAAACACCAAAGCACATACATATGTCTATGTTTAATTTAAATTTCAGTTTTCGAATTAAGAACATATACGGGGTGCCCCAGAAATCTCTACAGGTTTGAAAGCGTTTATGGAGATCCGGTATTTTTTGAATCCAAGTCTTATTGGTGTATTCCTATAAATACTTTTTGAGTGGTTTCAAACCTCTGGAGATTTCTGAGATAAAGTTAAGTGCACCTTAGTAAACCTTTCTGACATATACTGGTATGATCAATGTGCGTATGTACAAATGTCGGTGTGGAAATGGGGTTTCCTTTCCCTTCTCAATTGCGGGATAAATAAGTTGACGTACCTTTGGCCTCGCCACGTTCTTCGCGTGCTAGTGCTTCCGGGGACAGGTCTACGAACCGTAGATTATGATTTCGATCATGAAAACGTGTCGCGTATGAACGGGGCGGAGTGGGCGTGGTCGTGGGTTTATTGGTGGGCGTGTTGTGCATTTTTGAATCGTTGTCGTTTTGTTGTCGATACATACATAGGTGTGTGATATTGGTTTGGTGTTTTGCAATTGCCGATTCGATTGCAATCGCGATTACGATTTTGCATTGGTTGATTAATAACAGATGCAACAAAAATTGATAGTTGAAAGAGGAAAAACATAAAGGTTCGATTAAAGCATATCAGAAAAGCAAAGAACGTTTCACAGGAGATGCAGAAATAAAATAAACTAACATGCCCCTTGGAAAAAAGTGCTTCAATTGATCTGTTAAATTCGTTAATAAATCAATTAAATATATTAAGTAGCTGAAGGAACTTTTACACGAAGCATATCTTCTATTGACTTGTTTTCGAACTTGTGTTCAAGCTGAGAATAGATCCCTGAGTTACGTAAGGGTCACCAAATATCGTATTTTGATCATGAGATGACATTTTCAAAACATTTTTACTGGGTCACCATCAAATTAGTTAAAAACTCTTCTAGATATGCTTTTAAATTATTAAAAAAGAAGAAAACGTGTTTGTTCAATTCCTCCAAGTCTTTTGAAAAGATAAAGGTCACCCAGCTAATGATGTAATTTAAAGTTCTTTAGTAACTGAAAAAAAAACAATGCTTCGTGTAAGAACCTTTTAAGCCAGAATCCGTCTGATTCGGATAGCAGAAAGCGGCATCAGCCATGAGTGGAAACCACACAAGCAAGCGTGAACCGGAAAAGCACATGCCATGATGACCTGCTGATCTTTAAGGGGAGCTTCACCCGGAACTCACCCAGCGGAACCTCGGGCACGTGCGGCGAAATAAGGGCGGGCTTCAGAGTGGTGGCCAGTGGCGTTTGTGGTCCGTTGACCAGGACCTCGCCCATGTAGTTCAACAGTTTCTGGGCGCGATTCAGCGAGGGTTTGAACTTGAATAGCTGTGGATGCTCGTCGATGAAGTAGGTATCCAGGACGCCGTGCAGGAACTTCTGGTTCTCCAGCACGTTCAGCAGGAAGGGGATGTTGGTCTTCACGCCGCGGATGCGGAACTCCCTCAGGGCACGATTCATCTTGGAGGCGGAGCTCTGAAGATCCGAAGCGTGCGATATCACCTTGACCAGCAAGGAGTCGTAGTACGGCGAAATAATGGCTCCGGCGTAGGCGGATGCACTGTCCAGTCGAATGCCCATACCCTCGCCGGACCGGAACACCTCCAGGCGGCCGGTGTTGGGCTGGAAGTCGTTGGCCGGATCCTCGGTGGTCACACGACACTGGATGGCATAGCCGCGCGGCACGATATTATCCTGTGTGTAGCCCAACTCAGGCAGGGTCATGCCCTCGGCGATGCGGATCTGCGACTGCACCAGATCGATGCCAGTGATCTCCTCGGTGACGGTATGCTCCACCTGCAGGCGGGCATTCACCTCGATGAAGTAGAAGTTGCCGGACTCGTCGCACAGGAATTCCACGGTACCGGCGTTTTCGTAACCCACATGGCAGGCCAAACGCACGGCGGCCTCCGTCATCTTGTCGCGAATCTCGGCGGGCAGGCGCGGCGCCGGGGCGATCTCCACCACCTTTTGGTGACGACGCTGCACGGAGCAGTCGCGCTCGTACAGGTGCACCACATTTCCGGCCTTGTCACCCAGCAATTGGACCTCAATGTGACGAGGTCGCTCGATGAACTTCTCAATGAACATAGCTCCATTGCCGAAGGCGG
The DNA here is from genome assembly GCA_018153365.1 of Drosophila fuyamai. NCBI lineage: Eukaryota > Metazoa > Arthropoda > Insecta > Diptera > Drosophilidae > Drosophila > Drosophila fuyamai. The sequence goes on from JAECXW010000758.1 coordinate 7,082,381, forward strand.
CCTTCGCCTCGGAGCTCGCCCGCTGGAAGCTCTCCTCCACATCCTCCATTTTACGGACAACGCGCATGCCACGTCCGCCGCCTCCGTAAGCGGCCTTGAAAATTACGGGCAGGCCGTGCTTCTTGCAGAACTCCAGGGCCTCCTCCTTGCTGGTCACTGGTCCATCGGTACCGGGCACAATGGGCACACCCGCCTCAATGGCCGCCACCCGGGCCGCCACCTTGTCACCCATCTTCTGGACGACTTCGGGTGAGGGACCAATGAAGCGGAGTCCGGCATCGATCACCGCCTGGGCGAAGTCACTGCGCTCTGACAGAAACCCGTAGCCGGGATGCACAGCATCCACGTCATTCTCCTTGCACACCCTAATCACCTCTGGAATGTTGAGGTAGGCCTCCACGGGGGGCAGACCCTTTCCCACCATATACGATTCGTCGGCCTTCTGACGGTGCATGTGCATCTTGTCCTGCTCCGAGTAGACGGCCACCGACTTGATGCCCAGCTCCGTGCAGGCGCGGAACACTCGGATGGCGATCTCCCCGCGATTGGCCACCAACACCGAGCGAATGGGCTTGTATTCCACCTGGAAATATGGAACAATTGTGGTATTACAGATGCTTAAAGGATATTTATGCGAAACTCACCTTGCTGGAATAGCCATTCTTAAAAAGGAAGTTGAGGCGAACGCGCGGCTGCGTCTTGCGTAGCGTCCTGTACGCGGACTGTGCGGCCGGAATGAACATGGTGACCCCGCCTAGGACACGAATTTAACTGCAAAAATAACAAAAAAAAATAAAACTGATTAATTATTGATTATAAGAGATAAACGTTTGTTTAAACTGCTAATATGTACTATGCACGTACTATGAGATTAAAATCACCTTTATCACTTCATCGCCTTAAACGGTTAATTATACAAATTATTATATAATTATAGGGCTTATATACAACACCTTAAAATACTACTTTTTAATCATATGTATTTCTAGCTTTATTTTTGTTAATCTTCAGGTAAAACTTGATCAGCCTTATACATTTTTCATTGCAATTCTCATGTGATTTAGGTAATGGAGGGGTGAAAAAATGACTGCTCTGCTTTGCAATCGAGAGATTGCACTTAGCGTTTTAATTATCTGTTATTTTCAAAAGCTCGATTGCCAAATGCCTTAAGGTTATCGACATTACTTTCGAAAAAAAAACAAACATATAAACAAGCGGCGCTAGAAGGTCTCGTTTTGAAGTTGTTGCAATTGGAAATCTAAGACCGATGTGGGTTAAGCCGACTTCTAATTTTATTTCCAATAACATAGTAATTGGATACTCAAAATGCTATTTTTTAAGAATTAATTCAAAATAAAATATGGTTCCAAATATTTTTAAATCCTGGAATTTGGTTCTTAATATTTTGGCCGTTTCTGTTTGCTAATTTAATCTTCGGCTCAAAGTCCATCGATTGTTTGCTGTTTAGGTATTATTTCAATCTGTCTGCTCATTAATATGAGTTGACTCACGTGATCAAAATCCAAAGCAGGTTTTAACAAATGCATGACAAACTTGTAAAATTATATGGCAGCTTGTTTGTTTTGTTTTATTTTAACAGGTTGTACATATCAACTTCTATAGACCGAAAAATTCCCCTAATTGAAACATTGATACTGCCTCTTTAGGTACTAATACGTACAATAGCAGAGTTAGTAATAGTTAATCAAATATTTGCTACTGCTATGACAGCAAATAATAAAGCACGTTTTGCACTTGAAGTTTAAATAGTGGTCGTGTTTTTTGATTGGGTCTAACTATTTGTACAAACGAGAAAAAAAACAGATAGATAGATAATAAATAATATAAAAACCGTTCGTCGTCTAAGTGAATTTGAATATCTCTATTTGTAAAGTCATTCTAATTAGACAATTTATTTGTTACTGCTAAAAATATTGTCATTATTCCTGGGTTCTCCATATTGTATTTATCTTTTATTTTATCTTCACAAGTTCATATGTGGCGACTCAATTAGCACCCATAATATAAGCAAACAGAAAATTATTACAGCCGCATTAAAACGCAAAAAAATGACTATATCGTATAGCAAATGTTTTAAGCTCCGCTACTAAAGGGTATTCACAGTCCGTTGATTGTTGGCTCGCTTATGTCGCACATGCCATTAAATACTTTATTTATTCCTATGTCTGCTAACTTTTTAGCTTGTTTTGCTCATTATCAGCGATTCAAATGGGTTTTGTAGCACCCGTCGACGATGAGACAGATCGGCGGACGGACAAATTGACGGACGGACAAATGGACGGACGGACAAATGGACGGACGGACAAATGGACGGACGGTCACAGACACGGTTACGGGTGCAAGGGTGCGACAGAGACCGGCTTTGCTGGCCAGACGAGTCGAGCACTCCTTTGCATTTCAGATCCCCGACCCAAATCCAGTTCAAATAGCCGACACATTGGGTACTCTCTGAGTTGTAGAGAAATCCGATTCTATTTCGTGGGGGCTCGTCTGCGTCTGCCACAAACCTGTTGACTCAATATACTATCTACAAATGTCTCGCCGAAAAAGCCCCATTTGAAGTGCATTGAAAACTGGTCAGGTGATTTGTGATCCAAGGAACCCGGCTGGGACCTTGATTCTGCGTTAATCGCTTTGATTGCCCTCTTTCGATGGGTTCAACGATCGACTCTATTTTTGGCCAACACATTTTGGTGTTTACCATCCAGTAGTTGCAATTAAGTGGGTGTTTTTGCAGCCGCACGTGAAGTGCATGCCCTGCGAAATGCGGGGTTCCAGGGGTCCTTAGATAATCAAGAGCCAATGTTGACACATGTATTGGATGTGTGACACAGGTGCAGATAATGAGCGGACGATAAGCTCGCTTTATTAACACATCGGAGGTCGGGCTACAAGTAAATATTATCATTCCCAGTGGGAGTGCACACTTATATGGAGCTCCTGGGGGCCAACATGGTGGTGATCTATATATAGTCACGATGTGATGGAAATCTTCGGTTTGATCAACTCTAATTAAATTTCACCCTGTTAACATCAATTTTGTTTGCTAATTTGATTAATTTGCGCCGCATTACTTCACGATTATGTTATTAATTACTTGATATAATAAAGTTGCTCTATAATAAACTTGCTCAGGGCATTTTTATTGGCAAGATAAGGCCAATGTCACCTTGCAGAACGGAAGTCTTTAAATTGCAAGTGGCAAAAGATAACTATAAATAAAATTCAAATTCCAACCAAATTTATATACCCTTCATTATTTTTGAAAATATGTTTTATAACCATATGTTGATAACGCGAGAATCGAGCATATGGAATAGTTTTGCGCTCGTCGGATTGAGACAGCCGTGAATTCAGGTCAGTTGTCATATTAGTTCCCTTATCTTATAATAACAACGGTATGAAAGATTCAGAACCGAGCTATCGATGGAAAGCAAAAAGTACAGTACCTTATAAAAACCAGAAGCTATCAAATTTTCTGGGATTTACAAATAAGAAATTATAGGTATATCTCTACGCCAGGTTAAAACGTTCGAGTTCTATCTTATCACTGACCAAAGCGGAAATTATAGTCGGAAGCTTTTCGCTTATCGCTTCTCTAAAAAATTATAAGGACTTGCAATAAATAATTAAAATACCGATCTCCGATAAAAAATTATACCTTAATGGACTTCAAGTCTGTTTACTTTCAAATTAGAATTAAAGCTTTTTGAAGAACTGGATTATTGACTGGCTTTTTGTATCTGAAAATTAAAGCGCATTAGCATCAGAATAAACTGAATGAATGCATGTCTAACAAATTGTTTAGCATGTTGTGAAAATAACACGTATGTATATTTTCGCAGGCAAATCAGAGTTTATTTCAGGTATTTCTAGGATAGCTCTGGCACCTTTGGCATAAGCTATCTGACAATATTTACAAGCGATCAATTATCCTGTTGCTTCGTCTGGTTAACTGGGTGTGTTCCCATATTTTCCCTAAGGAAAGTGGGCGCAGTCCAGGCCAATCTCATGCAATTACACGAAAACGTTGTTTACACGGCATGCGAAAGCACCAACCCAAAACCAACCCCAAGCCCCGATTGTTTGCCCATCAAAATGAGCGATTATGTAATAATAACATGATAATTCAACTAACTACATCCAGCAACAGTAATAATAATGGAACGCCCCAGCCACTTGAACGATTTGCTTTTGTTCACCAACTTTTGCCCAGAGAAATGTGCGTGCTTATGATTTTTTTTGCTATATATACTTATGATCTTGAACGACAAGTTGCTAAGGTCAAAGTCGCTTTTAAATGTGGGTCGTACATTGATTTTCCGCAAAAATGGTGCGAACTGAGAGGAAATAGCTAATTTATGGATGCAACTGTACGCTTTTTACTTCCGTTAATGATTCAGATTTTGTGATTAGAATTAATTTATGGGACAGATAAAAAAAACAAATAATTTTTTATTTAATCCTGATTATTTTGAGGTCGATCTTCTATACCTTAATCTTTCCTGAATTAATTATTTTCAGATTTCAACGATGTCATAAGTACTTTTTTCTTTTCGATATAAATTTTCTTTTATTTTCCAGCAAAAAATAAAAAAAATCACTATATACATTTATTCGAATACTTTTATATTGACTTGAGCACCCAGTCTAGACCCTAGACCTTATCATGCCGAACGAAGAGCTGATAGAGACGGAGCTTTGACATTGACTAGTCCGGGTCCAGCTCTCCATATATTTTACGGCCTGTCGTGCCAGGAAAATCAAACGCAATCGGACGAATCAAAGTGTCCCAATAAACTGGTTCACCCTATATCACTCTTATAGATCGCACATTAATTGTTTTCGCGCTGCACATGCGAGTTAATTTCAAAATTATGCATAACACATACGCATATAGATTTATGGATCTATGTTTGTCTGGCTGTGCGACAAACACGTTTCACCCAATAGCGAAACCATAAGAAGGTCATAAATATTGGGCAGAAAAAGTAGGATGAGTCCGAAAATAAAACAGCCACATTTCCCTCTCTGGGATGGTGCGTATCGTATCGTTTGGGTGTGTGTATGGGGGCATGGGGGTATGGAATAGAATAGAATAAAATGTAATTAACACATGTCTGCCAGAGAGTGACGAAGGCAAATTACACTGGTTGGATGTACGCGGAAGGGAATGGGAATGGGAAAGGGTCCCCCTATCGAACCGAGTGGAAAAGAAATTGAGCAAAAATTATGCAATTAATTTCCTATGCACTTGATCGATAGGCGATTTTGAAATTAGCCAGGTCCACTGACCCGCTACTTACTTTGTAATAGCGAATGTTCCGAAGGAGCGTCCTGCGCCTATCCTAATCTCGTGGTCCTGGCGGCTCCGAAAGGTCGGTGGTAATCGCTTGCTCCAGCACTATAAAACAATTTCAAACGAGTCGTGAGTCAACGCTGGTTCTGCAGTGTATATATCAAGCTCAGCACATACAAATTCACGGTTCCTATATGTGCCTTTTGTCAACTTGTGTCGGCCTCTTTTAATGTGGATTTTGGCTTGGGTTTGGTAGGTAGAACAAACAGCGCGGATTCGCAAACGGTTGCTGCACTCTGCTTCTCCGTCTTTTTGCCCAGGAACTCGCGAACCGTTCACTTCAAAGCTGTCCGTCGGACTGGCCGAACAAAAAAAACTCGAAAGTTTCGACTAGTTCCGTGGAGAGTGGAGGTTTTTAGCGGGGCTGCGAACATTCTCGCCGGTGTGCTCCCTGCTGGTGCTCCCTCTCCCAATCTCTGCGGCTCCTCTCGCACTGTCGAGGCCTGCGCGTGCTTAAGCTTCGTACCGGCAATGATTTGTTCTCACACAATGTGGATCGGACACTTCGACTACAAGTTACCCCTTACTCACTCAACCCCTTAAGAAACTGGGCTTATGAAAAGTGTTAAAGGGGTAGGTAGAGAGATCTACTTTTAATAGATTTCGAGATTCAAATATCTTACTTCTAAAATTCTGACCGATTGGAGAGCAAACATAGATCTTTTCAAAATGAAAGTCCTTGAGATATAAAGTATTTTGTTAGCCTTTGGTTATAGTCCCATAAACGGACGAATTTTATGGTAGTGAGTGACGGGAGGAACCCGCATAAAGACCAGAAGAGCCTACATCCCGAGATGCAGGTCTTTCTACATATGAATCCTGGAATCTGATATATTACACCTTCAAATTCCTTAAATTAATTTTGTAAAATCTAATTTTTTATCTAAAGGATCACCATGGCTTTTTGTTTAGGCGTAACATGTTTCTCACGAGTCCAATAAACACTGAAGGTACCTGGTAAAGAGACTGAAACAACATCGAACTTTGTCCTAGCGGCAAAGCTGTTTAGTCGCCGTATGCCGGTCGCGCAAGAGAACTTTCTATTGACATTGGCCGCCAGCCGGGAGACAGAGAGAGAGAGAGAGCCACAGCGCGAGCGAGAGAGCAACAGCTGTTCAGCGGCCCCAAAATTGGATAGGTCCCCAAAAACCAGATTTCGTGAACTTTACCACTTCATCCAGGCTTACGGCAAATTTTGAACCATCAAAATATATGTAAAAACGATTCTGCGTTCTGGCAAAAACTGGCATACAATTTAGTCCAAAAATTTAAAAAAACTGACCAAATATGTATTTGAAAGTAGCCTACTGGCTACAAATAAAGAAAATAAATATCAAAATTCTATACCAAGTTGTAATTTTTGATTAGTAAACAAGTAAATTTAGTGCAACTAGAAACCATAAGAATAAGGTCTAGTAAAACTAAATCCAAGTAATACAGAGGTCTTCGATTGAATAATTGAAATTCAAAACTGTTAGGACTTGAGAATCCTTCGTCCATAGAATTTATCATTGCATCCTGTCCCTTATTTTGTACCCCCTTTCCCACGACTGCCAGGTAAAAATGGCAATCTCATCACAACCCCTGATTTGGATCTATTTTCTCATGGAAACTTTCAGAAAATAATTAGCTTTTTATGATGTTATGTTGTGGAGGGAATTCGAATGCTCTGACCATTTGGATCGGACGCGTGGAGCTTATTATATTAACGGCGGTGTGTGCCCCTATATAACTTGGCACTCGCCGGCAGAGTAGGAAGAATCGTATGACTCGAAATGATGGCCAAGATTCGGTGCCAGTGTGAGCGAGTGAAATCAAAATAGAGAGGACTCCTCGCCAATGCTCTCTGTTTCTGTTATCGCCGGTATCAGCTGGATTTATTGGGAGCCCTGCCTCTGAAATATACATATGTATGTACATCTTGGCATTATACATAAATATAGGTAGGTAGACACGTGTATATAGGGGGTTTTGAGATTTTTATTTTTATATTGCGGCACGCGCGATTGGGGCAATAACAATGTTGGGGGAGTCTTATCGCCTAACCGACGGAGAACCCAACAAGAATGATGTTGCGTATGAACGATGTCAGATATAAAGGCCAGATAATGTCCCACTCAGGCAGTGTTCATCTGCCAACAGGAAACTGTGCTAGTAAGACAATATATGTATGTATCCATGAAAAATAAATAAATATTTTTCATTGACACACATGTAAAAAGAATATTTGGCATGTTAGTGAAAGGCTCCTCATTTTTAGAAACTTTGAACTCTGAAGCAACAGTCGGAATTATAAAAAAAATAAAAAATCATTAAAGCTGCAGCTTAAAGATTAGATTACAAAAATATGGAATATAATTCGGTTTTCTATTATTCATACAAAAAAGATTCCACACACTTCTGCGCGATTATTACGTATTGACGTCCAGATAATTCGGGCCACGCCTCCGTCTGAATGGAAATCTTTCATAAGCTATCAACTGATTGTGCAAAAATAGCCAGTCATAGCAAATTACTGGACTGACCATATCTTATCAGCTCCGAATACGGGGAATTAAACCTTAATACCCTGCCTCAACGGGCATTAATATATTTCCCTACGCACTATTATCGGTAGAAAAAGTTCAAGTTTTATATTTACTGAAGAGTATTCCATAGTCGATTTTTTATTGGAGTAGCTGCATCTAAAACATTGGCAGTTTAATACACGTGCCGCTTATTTAGCAAGATAACGATTAAATTTAATTCTTCTTTCCGATTTATGATCTTAACAGGCCACGTAACAGTTGACCAAGGTTGCGAACCTAAATATATCAGAATTGCAACACCATAAAAATCTAAAAACATATAGACAAACTAATTTAATTAAATTTCAAGGAATTTATCAAAGTTCAAAGTATATTTTTATACTTAGTTATATCATTTTTCATGATAGCATACATGGGAAGTGAAGATCCATTTTTAACGTCTTTCAGGCTATCAAACTTTTACCCAATGCAAAAATGTTACTATTTTGATTCGATATTACAATTATTTTCCGTTTTTAAAAACTATTGACTGGCATTTTTTAGGGCAACTACAATTTTCAACAACAGCAAACTTAAAATCGTTAATATGATAATAAACAATAGTTTTGATTTTTTTAAAACACATTTTCACATTTGACAGAAAGGCTTCTAAAAAAGCTTTGCATACTTTTCGGCCAACGGTTTTTCAAAAACCTATCGACAAGTTATACATAGTATATGTAAATAAAGTAATAGAGCTTTTGCGGCAAATTGCGTTTTCAAGCAGAAGCCACACAATTATTTAAATAAAACTATATTATAAACTCATTTTCTAACTTTAATGCGATTTTCATTTATGCCAATGTAGAAAAACAACTCGCCACAAAGGTATCACCTTTGGTTTCACCTTATAAACAGGGTTTTTGGAAGAACATCAGCCCCAAATTAATGAAATTGTGTGTGGAAGACTCTCACATAGTAAACAAAAGTCAGCTGTTTTTGCTGTATTTTGGCAAACTCAGCTCTCAGACATAATAACAATGTTTGCACAAGGTTCTAGATTTTTAATAAAGCCGAAATTAGTAGGATTTCCAAGACCATTTTGTCGTTATTTGCAATACAATCAAGGTCAGTCACCTGAGCCAAAAATTCGCGAGTACTTTTACTATATTGATCATGAGGGAATGGTAAGTACTAAAATAATGAAAATATTGGTAGAGTAATAGAAACTTTTTGAAGCTCTTTCTGGATGATGCCAAAATGAAAAACTTTACCAGTTGTTTTAAGGAAAAAGACTTCCTCAAGTTCTTTTTCAACCGCCTGCGACTGAACAAAACCAATAGATATGAAAGCGATTTTCCTTACATTTCCCTATGCGGAAGGGAAAGGAATTTCATAAGATGTGATGACACGCCCCTTGTGTTTACAGAACAACTCAAAAAGGATGATAAAGAAGTGCTTAGCTATGCGCATTCAGGACAGGTCCTAACTCTGCCCTATGAACCACACAAACTGTACATGGATCCGCGAAATGGAAGGGTCTATCATCCAGCAACGCTACAGGTGGGCGGCATTGGCCTGGTCCGCTCCAAACTGGCCATAGAACTGAGCCAGCACTTTGAGTTTCCGACCGGCGAGGCTTCCCCCACACATTTTCGATGGAACGGAGAGCGATTGAAGCTGGAGAACGATTGGGTTAGCAATACCCAGCGATTCCCCATGAATGAGGAGTGTATATAATCGAATAACTTTAATGGATTAAAATTGAGACAACGTTAGTACTACTTTTATAACTTACAGAACCAGTATAATGCTTTTACTCGACGCTGAGGGGCTTGAACTCACCCTCCTTCACCCAGGAGAGACCAGTGGCGTGGCCCCCGTTTGCCTGCTGCGAGGAGGTATCCATCTGCTTGCTTCTTCCAGCCTTAATGCGTTCCAAAACTGGGCCGTGTAAGTCAGGCTGAAACTTTTCAAATACTATGTAGTGCGGATCCTCAGTGGGTGGGGTGTCGTAAATATGCTCCTTGCTCTCCTTTATGTTTTCCTGAACTCGGGCTGCAAACTCCTCCTTGTTGGTCATCAGCAGCTCTGCAGCCTCACTGTTCTTAAGTTTATCCATTTCAATGCCACGAGTACTGTCCACGGGATCGGAAAATATGGCCTGCATGTACTTGAGCAGCTGCCAGAGGTGATCCTCTCCACATCGCCACTCGGGAAAAGCGTGACTCACGTCCAAGCTGTTGGTGAACGGACACACATGGGGATGCAGTACTCCCTGCTGGAATATTACGGTCTAGATGGGGGTATGTTAAGTAGTATTTACTTGGTTTATCCACAATCCTACTTACCGGAAGACCTTTGTCGTCGGGAAATCGATCAGGCAGTAAAATCGAGAAGCGAAAGACACTTTCCGCATATAAGCCCTGGCGTCCAAAGAAGACCCCGAACCATTCTAAAATAAACAGTGAAATTACATATAGCATGCATAAAAGATATATGTATATTGGTATACTCACGCAAGGAATTAGCATAGCTGGGGATAACATATATGCCACTTATCTTCTCCGACTCAATCATTTTGCTAAAAAGAAAAAAGGAGGAATTTGTTTGTTAGTTTTGCACCTATTGACGAACTACATCGAAAACTCACTATTCAGCCAGGATTTTGTACTCCTGCTGGATGGTGGTGATCAGCAACTTATCATCCTTCTTATTTGCATCCAAATCGAGCGTCATTTTGGAACAGTAATTTAAAAATTAAACACAAAACTCGTAAAATAAACAAAACGATAAAGTTTTCTCTCTTCGAACAGCTGTTCGCATTGGCGTTGCCACCTTTTCGGACATGCACGTTGAGCATCCCTGGTAAAAACAAAACAAAGCATGCGGAATTTGGAATCCTGACAAAAATGACGACCACATTGGAAGCACAGCTTTCAGACAAGTTGAAAGTGATGGACGAGATTAAGGATAGTGGCCCAGAGCCGGTAGGCCAGGAGCAAACCAGCAGCGAACACAGTGGATGCGATGAAAAGGCGGAGTTCCCATCCCCAAGTAACAGTGCCACCAAAATCGTTCCGGAGCCCGAGTTTTACGATAAGGCACAGAAGTACTGGTCCGAGGTACCGGCCACCGTAAACGGGATGCTCGGTGGCCTGGGCTACATCAGCGCCATCGATATACAAGGCTCCAGTGTGTTTCTGCGCGAGATCCGCGTTCCCGGCAACAGGTTGGCCTTGGACTGTGGCGCGGGAATCGGGCGTGTGACCCAGAATCTTCTTATCCCGCGCTTCAACTGCGTGGACCTCGTGGAGCAGGATCCTGCATTTGCGGAAAAGGCACGGGAGTACTGCACCTCGGAGGACGTGGCTCTCGGAAAGGTGGGGCAGATCTACAACGTAGGACTGCAAAAGTTCGCGCCATCACAGCAGTACGACCTTATCTGGAGCCAGTGGGTGCTGGGCCACCTCACGGACCGTGACCTGGTCGCCTTCTTCCGGCGCATCAAGCTGGGACTGGCGCCCGGCGCCTTCTTCTGCCTAAAGGAGAATGTGAGCAGCTCCAGGAAGACGGTAGAGGACAAGGAGGACTCCTCGGTCACCCGGCCACTAGACACCTACGAGCGCTTCCTAAAGGAAGCCGGATTCCGCATCGTGCGCAAGGTCAAGCAACAAAACTTCCCCAAGGGACTTTTTCCGGTTTACATGATCGCCTGCAAGCCCGTCTCCAAGGAATAGGTTAAGCCTTTAGTTAGTTTTACCATTGACGTACACGCAATGTACTAAAGTTATACGAAATGCAAATTCAATGTCACATTACTAGCTAGTCATTTATAATTGTAGCGTTTTGAACAACAAATAAACAAGCATGCAAAAGCTTTTGCACGTTCCTTAATTGGTGCCTTTTTCTAGACTAGATCATCTAAACACACCCTGTAATGCGAAAAATAAAGAACTAGATCGACACTGCTGCTATTAATAACATTTAACAGGGTATAATTAGCTGTTACAATATATGTTAGATGACTAAAGAAAAAAATTAAATATAATCATTATTTACAATTTGATTTTTAACATGATTTTCTTTTATATTTTAGTATTTATTCAACCCAAACTTTAATCCAGATCCGCCACTAAATATGTATAGTAATTCAAAAACTCGTCTACAAGTTTAGTAGCTCGAAAATCCGTTACTCTTTTAGTCTGGCATCACCGGACAGCGTTCCCAGAAATTCTAAAACAGCTGGTTCCTAAGCTTAAACGTATTAAGAATAAGTAATAAAAAAATACGTAAAGCAGAAGCATGTTTCGCCATAAGACAGCGCACTGGCAGTTTCCACATACACAGCTTAAACCGCTGGAATAAACCATGAGGCACGCAGCATACGTCAGAGATTACCATTTCGGGCCATTGGAATACAGATAACCCCGGGGAAACCCCGACATGCACATATGTATGTATGCATTGGAAGTAAGTAAAGCTAATGAAAAGAAGATCTGCAAAAACTGGTTAATAATTTCAATTGCGCCACTGGAAAAACTAGTACCTCCACGTTCGCAAGTCATAAAATGAATCATTCTTTTTAGAAGCTGAAAGTCGGCTCCAAGAGCTTGTTCTTTTTTTTTTTTTTGTTTTTTTTTTATTGTGAAATAATAACGAAATGGTAACACAGATAGGTGCACTGTTACCATACTGGGCAACTTAACAAATCAGAAATAATAAACAGAAAAATTAGTTATGTCAGCAGCACATAATGAAAATAAATTATAGAAAAATTATATAAATTGAGCCTAAGGATATGCGAGAAATTTGAGATGGAAGAGCTTGTTCTATACAATAGCTTGCCTTATCTTACGCCTAAAAGAAGCCAGGTTTTTTTTTGTAGATTTCTGTAAGTCAAAAATAAATAAACGATCAGACAAAGATGATGATGAATGAAGATGAAGGAAAACAATAAAGGAAAGCTAACTTCGGGCGGAGCCGAAGTTGAAATACCCTTGCAGAATATTCTGTAAATTATATTCTCCAAAATTATTCATATGATGCATTTTTAACACTCATAAAAAATCACATCTTCCTAACTTTAAAAACACCAAAATTATGATGTTAAGATGTCTCCTTCACTGCGTTGCACACTTTTGACCAAAATTATAATACGCCCTGCAAGGGTATACAAATATCCTCGGTGATTCCGTTTCCATTCTCCTTTTCTCGATTAGGCGACCTTTTCCAGTTCTTTGATTCGCTTCTTCCGGGTCGGACGCGTCCTTTTTCTAAGAGCATTTTAATCTGATATTCGCAAATTAAATATTAATACATTTTAAAAACTTGAATATAAATTAGTAATAGTTATAATAAGCACCTGTTTCTTAGTGATACTTGCTTACTTAAAAAATTTAACAACCTGCGATTAGCGGAAAAATCGGTAGTGTGTGTTAGCCTGCAAAATTGAACTTTATTTGATTTGATTATAAGCAAATACAATATTGGTACTTCACTTAAACACAAAGCATGATCGTTTAATAATCATTGCATCTTTGTTGATCAAACTGAGAAACAATTAACAATTAAATATTAGTGTCTTAAATTCGTTTTACCGATTGGTAATAATTAAAATTATGATTGCACCAATACATTTACACAGCTGTAAGTTTGTGTGAGTCGTTTCGCCGAGTTTTCCGTTTCGCCGTGTTGTTATAACCACACTTTTATTCGCGATGCTTAATTCGCCGTGATTGTGATTAAGAAAATAAAGAAACTAATTTGATTGCGGCTGATAACCTTAAGAGTTCAAATAAAATAAAATAATATAATTTGTTAAAAACGTATTGTTTTTTTTTTTTTTCTGGTGTACAAATAAAATAATAGTTAAAAAAAATGTTTATAAGTGGGAAGTGTGATTTTTTTGATATTAAAAAAAAAGTACCCTAGAAAGGCAATTTAAATAACGTCAATCAAAAGTGGTATATTTGTTTACTTTTTTAATGTGTTAAATCACCACGAAAAAGTGCACTTATTTATTAAAAGAGAGCTAAAAAAATTTTTACTTATAAATTTAAAAAAAAATGTTTTGCAAACACTGGCTACTAAAAAAACTATGGTAAGTCTAAATAAAAAAAAATTATTATTTATGACCTCTTCATAATCGTTGAAATAACTAACATGTAAATGGGTGAAAATTTTGATCAACGTTAAAATGAAAAATGCAGATTTTCAGTGAATGGAACCACAAGTCTTTAGAGGTATGGCACTTTGAAATCTGCTTACATTTGGTAAAGTTATGGAATCTGGAAGTTAAGTTGAGGGTGCCTCTTTTTTACATGTTGTTATAATTGTTAAAATACCTAACATGAAAATGGGTCAAAATTTTAATCAACGTTAAAATGAAAAATTTGAATGCAGATTTTCAGAGAATGGAACCACAAGTCTTTAGAGGTATAGCACTTTGAAATCAGCTTACATTTGGCAAAGTTATGGACTCTGGATGTTAAGTTGAGGGTGCCTCTTTTTTACATGTTGTTATATTTGTTAAAATACCTAACATGAAAATGGGTCAAAATTTTAATCAACGTTAAAATGAAAAATTTGAATGCAGATTTTCAGAGAATGCAACCACAAGTCTTTTGGTGTATGGCACTTTGAAATCAGCTTACATTTGGCAAAGTTATGGACTCTGGAAGTCCAATTGAGGGTGCCTCTTTTTTACATGTTGTTGTAATTGTTAAAATACCTAACATGAAAATGGGTCAAAATTTTAATCAACGTTAAAACGAAAAATTTGAATGCAGATTTTCAGAGAATGCAACCACAAGTCTTTAGAGATATAGCACTTTGAAATCAGCTTACATTTGGCAAAGTTATGGACTCTGGAAGTTAAGTTGAGGGTGCCTCTTTTTACATGTTGTTATAATTGTTAAAATAACTAACATGAAAATGGGTCAAAATTTTAATCAACGTTAAAATGAAAAATTTGAATGCAGATTTTCAGAGAATGGAACCATAAGTCTTTAGAGGTATGGCACTTTGAAATCAGCTTACATTTGGCAAAGTTATGGACTCTGGAAGTCCAATTGAGGGTGCCTCTTTTTTACATGTTGTTATAATTGTTAAAATAACTAACATGAAAATGGGTCAAAATTTAAATCAACGTTAAAACAAAAAATTTGAATGCAGATTTTCAGAGAATGGAACCACAAGTCTTTAGAGGTATGGCACTTTTAATTCTGCTTACATTTGGTAAAGTTAAGGACTCTGGAAGTCCAATTGAGGGTGCCTCTTTTTTACATGTTGTTATAATTGTTAAAATACCTAACATGAAAATGGGTCAAAATTTTAATCAACGTTAAAATGAAAAATTTGAATGCAGATTTTCAGAGAATGGAACCATAAGTCTTTAGAGGTATGGCACTTTGAAATCAGCTTACATTTGGCAAAGTTATGGACTCTGGAAGTCCAATTGAGGGTGCCTCTTTTTTACATGTTGTTGTAATTGTTAAAATAACTAACATGAAAATGGGTCAAAATTTAAATCAACGTTAAAACGAAAAATTTGAATGCAGATTTTCAGTGAATGGAACCACAAGTCTTTAGAGGTATGGCACTTTTAATTCTGCTTACATTTGGTAAAGTTAAGGACTCTGGAAGTCCAATTGAGGGTGCTCTTTTTTACATGTTGTTATAATTGTTAAAATACCTAACATGAAAATGGGTCAAAATTTTAATCAACGTTAAAATGAAAAATTTGAATGCAGATTTTCAGAGAATGGAACCATAAGTCTTTAGAGGTATGGCACTTTGAAATCTGCTTACATTTGGTAAAGTTATGGACTCTGGAAGTTAAGTTGAGGGTGCCTCTTTTTACATGTTGTTATAATTGTTAAAATAACTAACATGAAAATGGGTCAGAATTTAAATCAACGTTAAAACAAAAAATTTGAATGCAGATTTTCAGAGAATGGAACCACAAGTCTTTAGAGGTATGGCACTTTTAATTCTGCTTACATTTGGTAAAGTTAAGGACTCTGGAAGTCCAATTGAGGGTGCCTCTTTTTTACATGTTGTTATAATTGTTAAAATACCTAACATGAAAATGGGTCAAAATTTTAATCAACGTTAAAACGAAAAATTTGAATGCAGATTTTCAGAGAATGGAACCACAAGTCTTTAGAGGTATGGCACTTTGAAATCTGCTTACATTTGGTAAAATTATGGACTCTGGAAGTTAAGTTGAGAGTGCCTCTTTTTTACATGTTGTTATAATTGTTAAAATAACTAACATGAAAATGGGTCAGAATTTAAATCAACGTTAAAACGAAAAATTTGAATGCAGATTTTCAGAGAATGGAACCACAAGTCTTTAGAGGTATGGCACTTTTAATTCTGCTTACATTTGGTAAAGTTAAGGACTCTGGAAGTCCAATTGAGGGTGCCTCTTTTTTACATGTTGTTATAATTGTTAAAATACCTAACATGAAAATGGGTCAAAATTTTAATCAACGTTAAAACGAAAAATTTGAATGCAGATTTTCAGAGAATGGAACCATAAGTCTTTAGAGGTATGGCACTTTGAAATCTGCTTACATTTGGTAAAGTTATGGATTCTGGAAGTTAGGTTGAGGATGCCTCTTTTTTACATGTTGTTATAATTGTTAAAATAACTAACATGAAAATGGGTCAGAATTTAAATCAACGTTAAAACGAAAAATTTGAATGCAGATTTTCAGAGAATGGAACCACAAGTCTTTAGAGGTATGGCACTTTGAAATCAGCTTACATTTGGCAAAGTTATGGACTCTGGAAGTCCAATTGAGGGTGCCCTCTTTTTACATGTTGTTATAATTGATAAAATAACTAACATGAAAATGGGTCAAAATTTTAATCAACGTTAAAATGAAAAATTTGAATGCAGATTTTCAGAGAATGGAACCACAAGTCTTTAGAGGTATGGCACTTTTAATTCTGCTTACATTTGGTAAAGTTAAGGACTCTGGAAGTCCAATTGAGGGTGCCTCTTTTTTACATGTTGTTATAATTGATAAAATAACTAACATGAAAATGGGTCAAAATTTTAATCAACGTTAAAATGAAAAATTTGAATGCAGATTTTCAGAGAATGGAACCACAAGTCTTTAGAGGTATGGCACTTTTAATTCTGCTTACATTTGGTAAAGTTAAGGACTCTGGAAGGTAGGTTGAGGGTGTCTCTTTTTTACATGTTGTTATAATTGTTAAAATACCTAACATGAAAATGGGTCAAAATTTTAATCAACTTTAAAATGAAAACTTTGAATGCAGATTTTCAGAGAATGGAACCACAAGTCTTTAGAGGTATGGCACTTTTAATTCTGCTTACATTTGGTAAAGTTAAGGACTCTGGAAGTCCAATTGAGGGTGCCTCTTTTTTACATGTTGTTATAATTGATAAAATAACTAACATGAAAATGGGTCAAAATTTTAATCAACGTTAAAATGAAAAATTTGAATGCAGATTTTCAGAGAATGGAACCACAAGTCTTTAGAGGTATGGCACTTTTAATTCTGCTTACATTTGGTAAAGTTAAGGACTCTGGAAGTCCAATTGAGGGTGCCTCTTTTTTACATGTTGTTATAATTGTTAAAATACCTAACATGAAAATGGGTCAAAATTTTAATCAACGTTAAAACGAAAAATTTGAATGCAGATTTTCAGAGAATGGAACCACAAGTCTTTAGAGGTATGGCACTTTTAATTCTGCTTACATTTGGTAAAGTTAAGGACTCTGGAAGTCCAATTGAGGGTGCCTCTTTTTACATGTTGTTATAATTGTTAAAATACCTAACATGAAAATGGGTCAAAATTTTAATCAACGTTAAAACGAAAAATTTGAATGCAAATTTTCAGAGAATGGAACCATAAGTCTTTAGAGGTATGGCACTTTGAAATCTGCTTACATTTGGTAAAGTTATGGATTCTGGAAGTTAGGTTGAGGATGCCTCTTTTTTACATGTTGTTATAATTGTTAAAATAACTAACATGAAAATGGGTCAGAATTTAAATCAACGTTAAAACGAAAAATTTGAATGCAGATTTTCAGAGAATGGAACCACAAGTCTTTAGAGGTATGGCACTTTGAAATCAGCTTACATTTGGCAAAGTTATGGACTCTGGAAGTCCAATTGAGGGTGCCTCTTTTTTACATGTTGTTATAATTGATAAAATAACTAACATGAAAATGGGTCAAAATTTTAATCAACGTTAAAATGAAAAATTTGAATGCAGATTTTCAGAGAATGGAACCACAAGTCTTTAGAGGTATGGCACTTTTAATTCTGCTTACATTTGGTAAAGTTAAGGACTCTGGAAGTCCAATTGAGGGTGCCTCTTTTTTACATGTTGTTATAATTGTTAAAATACCTAACATGAAAATGGGTCAAAATTTTAATCAACGTTAAAACGAAAAATTTGAATGCAGATTTTCAGAGAATGGAACCATAAGTCTTTAGAGGTATGGCACTTTGAAATCTGCTTACATTTGGTAAAGTTATGGATTCTGGAAGTTAGGTTGAGGATGCCTCTTTTTTACATGTTGTTATAATTGTTAAAATAACTAACATGAAAATGGGTCAGAATTTAAATCAACGTTAAAACGAAAAATTTGAATGCAGATTTTCAGAGAATGGAACCACAAGTCTTTAGAGGTATGGCACTTTGAAATCAGCTTACATTTGGCAAAGTTATGGACTCTGGAAGTCCAATTGAGGGTGCCTCTTTTTTACATGTTGTTATAATTGATAAAATAACTAACATGAAAATGGGTCAAAATTTTAATCAACGTTAAAATGAAAAATTTGAATGCAGATTTTCAGAGAATGGAACCACAAGTCTTTAGAGGTATGGCACTTTTAATTCTGCTTACATTTGGTAAAGTTAAGGACTCTGGAAGTCCAATTGAGGGTGCCTCTTTTTTACATGTTGTTATAATTGATAAAATAACTAACATGAAAATGGGTCAAAATTTTAATCAACGTTAAAATGAAAAATTTGAATGCAGATTTTCAGAGAATGGAACCACAAGTCTTTAGAGGTATGGCACTTTTAATTCTGCTTACATTTGGTAAAGTTAAGGACTCTGGAAGTCCAATTGAGGGTGCCTCTTTTTTACATGTTGTTATAATTGATAAAATAACTAACATGAAAATGGGTCAAAATTTTAATCAACGTTAAAATGAAAAATTTGAATGCAGATTTTCAGAGAATGGAACCACAAGTCTTTAGAGGTATGGCACTTTTAATTCTGCTTACATTTGGTAAAGTTAAGGACTCTGGAAGTCCAATTGAGGGTGCCTCTTTTTTACATGTTGTTATAATTGTTAAAATAACTAACATGAAAATGGGTCAGAATTTAAATCAACGTTAAAACGAAAAATTTGAATGCAGATTTTCAGAGAATGGAACCACAAGTCTTTAGAGGTATGGCACTTTTAATTCTGCTTACATTTGGTAAAGTTATGGACTCTGGAAGGTAGGTTGAGGGTGTCTCTTTTTTACATGTTGTTATTATTGTTAAAATACCTAACATGAAAATGGGTCAAAATTTTAATCAACTTTAAAATGAAAAATTTGAATGCAGATTTTCAGAGAATGGAACCACAAGTCTTTAGACGTATGGCACTTTTAATTCTGCTTACATTTGGTAAAGTTAAGGACTCTGGAAGTCCAATTGAGGGTGCCTCTTTTTTACATGTTGTTATAATTGATAAAATAACTAACATGAAAATGGGTCAAAATTTTAATCAACGTTAAAATGAAAAATTTGAATGCAGATTTTCAGAGAATGGAACCACAAGTCTTTTGGTGTATGGCACTTTTAAATCTGCTTACATTTGGTAAAGTTATGGACTCTGGATGTTAAGTTGAGGGTGCCTCTCTTTTACATGATGTCATAAATGTTAAAATACCTAACATGAAAATGGGTCAAAATTTTAATCAACGTTAAAATGAAAAATTTGAATGCAGATTTTCAGAGAATGGAACCACAAGTCTTTAGAGGTATGGCACTTTGAAATCAGCTTACATTTGGCAAAGTTATGGACTCTGGATGTTAAGTTGAGGGTGCCTCTTTTTTACATGTTGTTATATTTGTTAAAATACCTAACATGAAAATGGGTCAAAATTTTAATCAACGTTAAAATGAAAAATTTGAATGCAGATTTTCAGAGAATGCAACCACAAGTCTTTTGGTGTATGGCACTTTAAAATCAGCTTACATTTGGCAAAGTTATGGACTCTGGAAGTCCAATTGAGGGTGCCTCTTTTTTACATGTTGTTGAAATTGTTAAAATACCTAACATGAAAATGGGTCAAAATTTTAATCAACGTTAAAATGAAAAATTTGAATGCAGATTTTCAGAGAATGGAACCACAAGTCTTTAGAGGTATGGCACTTTGAAATCAGCTTACATTTGGCAAAGTTATGGACTCTGGATGTTAAGTTGAGGGTGCCTCTTTTTTACATGTTGTTATAATTGTTAAAATACCTAACATGAAAATGGGTCAAAATTTTAATCAACGTTAAAATGAAAAATTTGAATGCAGATTTTCAGAGAATGGAACCACAAGTCTTTAGAGGTATAGCACTTTGAAATCAGCTTACATTTGGCAAAGTTATGGACTCTGGATGTTAAGTTGAGGGTGCCTCTTTTTTACATGTTGTTATATTTGTTAAAATACCTAACATGAAAATGGGTCAAAATTTTAATCAACGTTAAAATGAAAAATTTGAATGCAGATTTTCAGAGAATGCAACCACAAGTCTTTTGGTGTATGGCACTTTAAAATCAGCTTACATTTGGCAAAGTTATGGACTCTGGAAGTCCAATTGAGGGTGCCTCTTTTTTACATGTTGTTGAAATTGTTAAAATACCTAACATGAAAATGGGTCAAAATTTTAATCAACTTTAAAATGAAAAATTTGAATGCAGATTTTCAGAGAATGCAACCACAAGTCTTTAGAGATATAGCACTTTGAAATCAGCTTACATTTGGCAAAGTTATGGACTCTGGAAGTCCAATTGAGGGTGCCTCTTTTTTACATGTTGTTATAATTGTTAAAATACCTAACATGAAAATGGGTCAAAATTTTAATCAACGTTAAAACGAAAAATTTGAATGCAGATTTTCAGTGAATGGAACCACAAGTCTTTAGAGGTATGGCACTTTTAATTCTGCTTACATTTGGTAAAGTTAAGGACTCTGGAAGTCCAATTGAGGGTGCCTCTTTTTTACATGTTGTTATAATTGTTAAAATACCTAACATGAAAATGGGTCAAAATTTTAATCAACGTTAAAATGAAAAATTTGAATGCAGATTTTCAGAGAATGGAACCACAAGTCTTTTGGTGTATGGCACTTTAAAATCAGCTTACATTTGGCAAAGTTATGGACTCTGGAAGTCCAATTGAGGGTGCCTCTTTTTTACATGTTGTTGAAATTGTTAAAATACCTAACATGAAAATGGGTCAACATTTTAATCAACTTTAAAATGAAAAATTTGAATGCAGATTTTCAGAGAATGCAACCACAAGTCTTTAGAGATATAGCACTTTGAAATCAGCTTACATTTGGCAAAGTTATGGACTCTGGAAGTCCAATTGAGGGTGCCTCTTTTTTACATGTTGTTATAATTGTTAAAATAACTAACATGAAAATGGGTCAAAATTTAAATCAACTTTAAAACGAAAAATTTGAATGCAGATTTTCAGTGAATGGAACCACAAGTCTTTAGAGGTATGGCACTTTTAATTCTGCTTACATTTGGTAAAGTTAAGGACTCTGGAAGTCCAATTGAGGGTGCCTCTTTTTTACATGTTGTTATAATTGTTAAAATACCTAACATGAAAATGGGTCAAAATTTTAATCAACGTTAAAATGAAAAATTTGAATGCAGATTTTCAGAGAATGGAACCATAAGTCTTTAGAGGTATGGCACTTTGAAATCTGCTTACATTTGGTAAAGTTATGGACTCTGGAAGTTAAGTTAAGGGTGCCTCTTTTTACATGTTGTTATAATTGTTAAAATAACTACCATGAAAATGGGTCAGAATTTAAATCAACGTTAAAACAAAAAATTTGTATGCAGATTTTCAGAGAATGGAACCACAAGTCTTTAGAGGTATGGCACTTTTAATTCTGCTTACATTTGGTAAAGTTAAGGACTCTGGAAGTCCAATTGAGGGTGCCTCTTTTTTACATGTTGTTATAATTGTTAAAATACCTAACATGAAAATGGGTCAACATTTTAATCAACGTTAAAACGAAAAATTTGAATGCAGATTTTCAGAGAATGGAACCATAAGTCTTTAGAGGTATGGCACTTTGAAATCTGCTTACATTTGGTAAAGTTATGGATTCTGGATGTTAAGTTGAGGGTGCCTCTTTTTTACATGTTGTTATAATTGTTAAAATACCTAACATGAAAATGGGTCAAAATTTTAATCAACGTTAAAATGAAAAATTTGAATGCAGATTTTCAGAGAATGGAACCACAAGTCTTTAGAGGTATAGCACTTTGAAATCAGCTTACATTTGGCAAAGTTATGGACTCTGGATGTTAAGTTGAGGGTGCCTCTTTTTTACATGTTGTTATATTTGTTAAAATACCTAACATGAAAATGGGTCAAAATTTTAATCAACGTTAAAATGAAAAATTTGAATGCAGATTTTCAGAGAATGCAACCAGAAGTCTTTTGGTGTATGGCACTTTAAAATCAGCTTACATTTGGCAAAGTTATGGACTCTGGAAGTCCAATTGAGGGTGCCTCTTTTTTACATGTTGTTGAAATTGTTAAAATACCTAACATGAAAATGGGTCAAAATTTTAATCAACTTTAAAATGAAAAATTTGAATGCAGATTTTCAGAGAATGCAACCACAAGTCTTTAGAGATATAGCACTTTGAAATCAGCTTACATTTGGCAAAGTTATGGACTCTGGAAGTCCAATTGATTCAATTGATTCTGGAAGTCCAATTCAGAGAATGGAACCACAAGTCTTTAGAGGTATGGCACTTTGAAATCAGCTTACATTTGGCAAAGTTATGGACTCTGGAAGTCCAATTGAGGGTGCCTCTTTTTTACATGTTGTTATATTTGTTAAAATACCTAACATGAAAATGGGTCAAAATTTTAATCAACGTTAAAATGAAAAATTTGAATGCAGATTTTCAGAGAATGCAACCACAAGTCTTTTGGTGTATGGCACTTTAAAATCAGCTTACATTTGGCAAAGTTATGGACTCTGGAAGTCCAATTGAGGGTGCCTCTTTTTTACATGTTGTTGAAATTGTTAAAATACCTAACATGAAAATGGGTCAAAATTTTAATCAACTTTAAAATGAAAAATTTGAATGCAGATTTTCAGAGAATGCAACCACAAGTCTTTAGAGATATAGCACTTTGAAATCAGCTTACATTTGGCAAAGTTATGGACTCTGGAAGTCCAATTGAGGGTGCCTCTTTTTTACATGTTGTTATAATTGTTAAAATAACTAACATGAAAATGGGTCAAAATTTAAATCAACTTTAAAACGAAAAATTTGAATGCAGATTTTCAGTGAATGGAACCACAAGTCTTTAGAGGTATGGCACTTTTAATTCTGCTTACATTTGGTAAAGTTATGGACTCTGGAAGGTAGGTTGAGGGTGTCTCTTTTTTACATGATGTCATAAATGTTAAAATACCTAACATGAAAATGGGTCAAAATTTTAATCAACGTTAAAATGAAAAATTTGAATGCAGATTTTCAGAGAATGGAACCACGAGTCTTTTGGTGTATGGCACTTTGAAATCAGCTTACATTTGGTAAAGTTATGGACTCTGGAAGTTAAGTTGAGGGTGCCTCTTTTTTACATGTTGTTATAATTGTTAAAATACCTAACATGAAAATGGGTCAAAATTTTAATCAACGTTAAAATGAAAAATTTGAATGCAGATTTTCAGAGAATGGAGTCTCGACTTATGTGTCAGACTAACCGGTTGTGTTTATTTCAGAGCTCCCGTATTAAAAAAAAAAAAAAAAAAGTTTTATACAAAATTCTGTTTTTCTGAGTCTTTACGATTTTCTTTTGACTTTCTTAACAAAACATTTGCCGGCCTTGCCTTCGGTTGGCAGGCCGGCTGCTGCGGTTAACTTACTTTTTCTTTTTTTTTTAGTTCATTACGCAAGTACAATGTCAGATGCTGGTGCAGTTCCCAAAAAAGATGTCTTCCAATTTCAAGCCATCTCGACGAAAGTTTGTCGGGAAACCAATTATGACTCTCATGTGACTAAGCACTCGGTCTTTGCTAAGGACCAAGTTACGCGACCACCAGTCAATACAGATGAAGCTGCTAAAGTAGCTGTTATGAATGCCTCTAGGAATGCCAAGGCGACTGCCTTTGATGCCAATAGGTGCCTCTCTGATACTTCTGATGAATTTGATGATTCCAATTATTCAGACACCTCATCTGTCCCGACTATGACCATTTTTACCCCTAAGTGGATTAGTAAAAATGCTGCCGATGATGAACGCTTTACTCAGGTAAATAACCTAAGGAAAAGACGAAATCTTGACATACTCGGAGGTAGTAATATCAACAAATCATCGCTGCCAAACCCTGTTGGCGACCATAAACGTCCTCAAGCTCCATCCTCTGGCATGACCATACAATCACATTCTTCAAGTCAAGAAGGCTCTACCTACTTTGGAAACAACAATAGCTTTGCTATTTTGTCTGACGATGATGATGATACAATGACTTCCACTCATAATAATGAGTCAATCAGCACCTCTAAACTTGGTCATGGATTGTCTGAGCCTGTTGAAGCTAACTTGCATTCGGTGTCCCCACGCAATGCCTCTTCTCAAGCTAAAACCAAGAAACGTAAACCCCGTCCGCCACCCTTCCTTTTGAGGGGAATCACTGATTTTAGGCAACTAATTTCATTACTATCTTCTGTGACCAATGGTTTTCGCCTCAAGACAACTGGTAAATCTTCCTGTAGGATTACTGTGGATGATGGCAATGTTTACCGTGTAGTCCAGAAGCTTTTCAAGGATAATGGAATTCCTGTCAGCACTTTTCAGTTTAAAAATGAACGAGCCTTTCGAGTCGTCATCAAGGGACTTCACGCTTCCACTGAAATAGCCGAAATCACTGCAAAACTGAAAGCTCTGGGACACAACCCTCGGAATGTATTCAACCCCCCTGGTGAAAATGGGAAGGCGAACCGGGATATATTCTTTGTGGAGCTGGAACCAGCTAGAAACAACAAAAATGTGTATGATATCCAGACAATTGACTATCAGGTGGTTAAAGTAGAACCGCAGCTTCAGAGAAAAGGTCCTTTAAGGTGTTTCAGATGTCAAGAATTTGGACATTCTAAAAATTTTTGTTCACTCTTGCCAAAGTGTGCCAGATGCGCTGGTGACCATGAAACAAAAGACAAGGAGCGGTGCTTGGCCATAAATGAGGAACAACTCAAGTGCATTAACTGTGGTTCTAATCATAGTGCGTCTTCCCGTCGATGTCCTGCCTATTTAGAGGCTATTGAAAGACGTAAGCCCACTGGTTCTGTAGGGCGTAGACCTACTGAAAAACGTACTTTTAAGCCTGCCATGCCCCCGGCTCAAAATGCTTGGTTTTCTACGCGTCTTCCTGCATCCTTAAGTAAGACTTCGCCAACGGTAAATTCACATCCAAGTGAAAAGACCTCCTCGATTGAACAACCTTCTCAGGACAGGCTTCTGGAATTTATTAATGGATTAAGGAAGCAACAAGAGGCTGCTGCGATAGCCCAAGCGGCTGCAATTGATAAATTGTTGTTACGATTTGATCAAATGATGTCAGTAATGACGACCACACTACAAATGTTACAGAGCGTGATTTCTAAGCACGCCAATCTATCAGGGTCAACGCAATGCGATGACTAATTACGGTATAAATATCGTTATTTGGAACGCCAACAACTTAGTTGGCAAATCACTCGAGATTGAACATCTCCTCCAGGAACGCAACATTGACATTTTATTGATCTCAGAGACACATTTTACCAGCCGTTCATTCTTCCACATTAATGGATATGCTGTTCACTCTGCCAACCACCCTGATGATCGACATCGTGGTGGTGCTGCTGTCATCATCAAATCCTGTTTAGATTATCACCTAAGTGCCACAATATCGGAGCCTCACCTGCAAGCAGTTGCCATAAGTTTGGTCACTGGGTTTGGCAGAATTTCATTTGGTGCTGTCTACTGTCCACCTGGTCACCGCCTTTCTTGGACGACTGAGGAATATCTGCGTCTGTTTGGCTCTGTAGGTAGCCGCTTTCTCTTTGGAGGTGATTGGAATGCGCACCACAGTTTCTGGGGGTGCAGGCGATCATGCCCTCGGGGAAACACCCTGATGTCAGTTATTGCTGACTCAAATATGCAGATTTTGGCTACTGGCGGACCCACTCATTTTCCTTGGATCAATGACCACCTCCCGACGGCCATTGATTTTGCTGTGTACAAAGGCATCCCGTGCAACCACCTTACAATCTCAGAGTGTCCGGGACTTTCCTCTGATCATATTCCGCTCCTGATATATTTTTGCGTGGCTGCCTATACGATCGTCACCAAATCCAGGCTTCTTCCCCGGGGCTCGGATCTTAAAAGATTCAGTGCGCAACTTACTGCTCTGACTCAGGAGCAACCTTCTCTTCTTTCTGTGGACGACGTAGATTCCTTTGCTGAGGTCTTAGTTGAACAGATCCATCAAGCTGCCCCTCCTCCTAGAAGCATACCTATTCCTCCTCCATCTTGGGCTTATTCAAAGCCAGAAATTGCTGCCTTGGCCAGAAAAGGTCATGCACTTCGCCGTGTCTGGATGAGGACGAGGCATACCATCGATATGGCAAGGTGGAAGGCTACTGTATCAGAGCTAAGGAAAGTCCTCCGTTCGGCCAAGTCAGAATTTTTTATAGACAAGCTCAGTGCAATTGATCCTAACCAGAATCACGGATTTGCGCTCTGGAAATGCACCCGCAACCTTAAAAGACAGCCGCTTCAGAGGTTTTCCCTTAAACGTGGTGATGGGACTTGGGCCCACAGTGATTCCGAGATTGCTGAAGTATTTGCTGATGATCTTGAAAATCGCTTTACTCCATTTGAATTTGCAACAAGCGATGAAGTCCAGACAACAATCTCTAGGCTAGGACTTTCATTTGGTCCTCCTGTTACTGTCCGTCCAGTAGACGAAGATGAAGTACGTGGTCATATAAAGCGACTGGTTACTACTAAAGCTCCTGGCATGGACGCGATTGATGGAAAAGTAGCAAAGGCTCTGCCTAGCTCTGTCATTGCACAGCTCTGTCTCCTCTTTAATGCTTGCCTGGACCTTGGTTATTTCCCATCACCTTGGAAACGAGCATTAGTTACAATGGTGGCAAAAAAAGGAAAAGACCCATGTTGCCCGGAATCTTATAGGCCGATTAGTTTGCTGTCCACTTTCTCCAAGATTTTTGAGCGGATCATGCTTGGTAGACCTTTGAAGACGCACTTCCGAACCACCAGTTTGGTTTCCGTAGTCGCCATAGTGCTATCGAGCAAGTGCACAGAGTAATTAACCATGTCCTGGGGGCTTTCGAAGACCACAAATACTGCTCAGCCGTTTTTCTCGATGTTCGACAGGCCTTTGACAGGGTTTGGCACGAAGGACTGTTCTACAAGCTAATGCCGCTTTTGCCTGAAAGGCTCTGGAATCTCGTTGTATCGTTTTTAGATAAAAGGGAGTTTGCTGTAGACATTCGTGGACATCGTTCTGGACTTCGCCCAATTCGTGCTGGTGTCCCGCAGGGAAGCGTCCTTGGCCCGGTTCTGTATACAATTTACACTTCGGATCTTCCAAACCCAGTTGCTCGTGGTACACTCCTGGCCACATATGCAGATGACACTGCATTTCTTGCAGCTGGTAGCACCACTACTTCTGCGTCCCGAGGTGTCCAGACATTCTTAGACGAATTTGAGTGCTGGGCCTCTCGATGGAACATTGCGCTTAATGTTGACAAAACGCAACATGCCACTTTTGCTCTCCGCCCTGGCCGTTCGCGTAGCCTTTACATTGATGGGAATAGGCTCAAGCACGAAGATAAGGTGACGTACCTCGGAGTTACCTTAGACCGTCGCCTTTGTTGGAAGGGACAAATTGATCGAGTTTGTGGATCAGCAAGAACAAAACTTGACAAAATGGACTGGCTCCTTCGTCCAGGCAGCGGCCTATCCCTTGAAGCTAAGGTGCGGCTTTTTAAGGCCATTGTCCTCCCAACCTTAAACTGGGGAATCACTTGCTGGGGCACGGCCTGTGATTCGTCACTAAAAAGGGTGCAAACATGCATTACAAAGGCTCTCAGGAGGATGCTAGGGGTGAAGTGGCACCATTATGTAGAAAACCGAGTTATGTTTCAGGACACGGGAGTGCCGACGGTAACAGAGACGATTTGCAAATCCTCAAGTCGATACCGGGAACGTTTGCTCACACATGCAAACTGTCTGGCAAGACATCTTGCAACACCACTGGGTCGACGGCGTCTCCGCAGACGACACCCGGCAGACTTATGGATTCTAGGCCGTGACAGACACGGTCGCCTTCTGTAATAACACATCTTGATTAACTTTTGACCACACCTGATTTGCTCAAGTAGAGCACCCGTTACCCGCTTTTTTTGGGATCATTAGAAATAATTTGTCAATACACGAAAACAAGGTCCATCCTTGTGTGGCGTGTTCAATAAACTATAAAAAAAAAAAAAAAAAAAAAAGAGAATGGAACCACAAGTCTTTAGAGGTATGGCACTTTTAATTCTGCTTACTTTGGTAAAGTTAAGGACTCTGGAAGTCCAATTGAGGGTGCCTCTTTTTTACATGTTGTTATAATTGTTAAAATAACTAACATGAAAATGGGTCAAAATTTTAATCAAAGTTAAAATAATAAATTTGAATGCAGATTTTCAGAGAATGGAACCACAAGTCTTTAGAGGTATGGCACTTTGAAATCTGCTTATATTTGGTAAAGTTATGGACTCTGGAAGTTAAGTTGAGGGTGCCTCTTTTTTACATGTTGTTATAATTGTTAAAATACCTAACATGAAAATGGGTCAAAATTTTAATCAACGTTAAAATGAAAAATTTGAATGCAGATTTTCAGAGAATGGAACCACAAGTCTTTTGGTGATGGCACTTTTAAATCTGCTTACATTTGGTAAAGTTATGGACTCAGGAAGTCCAGTTGAGGATGCCTCTTTTTTACATGATGTCATAAATGTTAAAATACCTAACATGAAAATGGGTCAAAATTTTAATCAACGTTAAAATGCAGATTTTCAGAGAATGGAACCACAAGTCTTTAGAGGTATGGCACTTTGAAATCTGCTTACATTCGGTAAAGTTATGGACTCTGGAAGTTAGGTTGAGGGTGCCTCTTTTTTACATGTTGTTATAATTGTTAAAATAACTAACATGAAAATGGGTCAAAATTTTAATCAACGTTAAAATGAAAAATTTGAATGCAGATTTTCAGAGAATGGAACCACAAGTCTTTTGGTGATGGCACTTTTAAATCTGCTTACATTTGGTAAAGTTATGGACTCAGGAAGTCCAGTTGAGGATGCCTCTTTTTTACATGATGTCATAAATGTTAAAATACCTAACATGAAAATGGGTCAAAATTTTAATCAACGTTAAAATGAAAAATTTGAATGCAGATTTTCAGAGAATGGAACCACAAGTCTTTAGAGGTATGGCACTTTTAATTCTGCTTACTTTGGTAAAGTTAAGGACTCTGGAAGTCCAATTGAGGGTGCCTCTTTTTTACATGTTGTTATAATTGTTAAAATAACTAACATGAAAATGGGTCAAAATTTTAATCAAAGTTAAAATAATAAATTTGAATGCAGATTTTCAGAGAATGGAACCACAAGTCTTTAGAGGTATAGCACTTTGAAATCTGCTTATATTTGGTAAAGTTATGGACTCTGGAAGTTAGGTTGAGGGTGCCTCTTTTTTACATGTTGTTATAATTGTTAAAATAACTAACATGAAAATGGGTCAAAATTTTAATCAACGATAAAATGAAAAATTTGAATGCAGATTTTTAGAGAATCTAATCACAATTCTTTATAGGTATGCCGCTTTGGAATCGGCTTAAAATTTGTAAAGCTATGGACTCTAGAAGTCCAATTTTGAGTTTCTCTATTACAATTCATCGGAGAATTAGAAATAACTAAAATGACAAGAAAGGATTCATTGGCCAAACATAAAACCCACAGAAAATACCAACTCCCTAACTTAACAAACACCAAAGTTATGGCATTTCCGATCAATCAGTTATATGGCAACTATAGGATATAGTCGGCCGATCCCGGCCGTGCCGACTTACATATATACTGCGTGCAAAGGAAAGAAGTGTGTGTGCAAAGTTTCAATTCGATACCTTTAAACCTGAGAGACTAGTTCGCGTAGAAACAGACAGACGGACATGCTTATGGTATATCAACTCAGGAGGTGATCCTGATCAAGAATATATATACTTTATAGGGTTGGAGATGTCTCCTTCACTGCGTTGCACACTTTTGACCAAATTAATAATACCCTCTGCAAGGGTATAAAAACCGGACTTTTATTGGAAAGAAAAGCTCTCAACAAGATGAATTTGGGTTTTAAGATAGGTGAGATACCACCAAAAAAACCGAGAAAAGGCCGACAAAGAAGATTTTTAAAGAGGAATTTTAAATGAAGTTCCGCTTTTAATTTGTATTGGGGAAGTCATAAATAATATCATAAAAACATTATAAAAAAAGCAAATAAAAATTTAAAAAAATATTCCCAGAAAACTTATTTCAAATAGCCTTCTTGACAAAGTAAATATTGAGCTACCTATTAAACATTAAACATTACTGAAGTGCTGAAAGATCGGGGACTTAATTGCGATAGAACTTCAGGCTTTTGGAAATAAACTAGTTATCTTGCCGCAAAATTTAGACAATTCGACGAGAGCCCATAGGATGTAATTGTAGAAAATGATGTTTGTGGAAAATATCAGCATTGGTGAAAAGGGTGATTGCGACAGACAGCATACAGTAGATAATGCAGATAATGTTTTAAAAAGATGGATGCCAACGAAATAAAAGTCTTTTGGGAATGAGTGATGTTTATGACTTTTAAAACCAAAGGAGCATAAAATTAGTGATAGTAAAGGGAAGTTTGCATTTCTTAGAAACTGAACTCCTAAAAACTCAAAATAAGGATTCCTAAAAGCATTTACATCTGAATTAGTATATTATAAAGTCGTCCCAAAAAGCAATACAAAGAAATATAACGTTTCAAAGTGGTTTTTCTAATTTTCAAAGGAACTCTTCAAAACGGCATATTCTCATTTCTAAATTTAATCTTCAATCTCAATTTTCAATCTTTTACAACCTGCTTAAGCTGCCACTTAGGTTGCAAACACTTTTACAAAATAATAAAAAAAAGATTCTCAATCAAAACGAAGTTGCAGTCTGAGATGAAATAAGAATTTCAAATCGAATTGAGTGTAAAAAACCTCGCATTTTGACGATTTTCAATGGGATGGTAAATGAACATAATTTATTTTATTTTTTAGGTTTGTAACTTTGCATTCATTTATTTGAAATCTTAAAAAAGAAGAACAAAGTTTTACATCATTTTTTTTGTTTGTTCTTTTTTGTCATTAAATATGATTTCCGCTCACTGGAACATTTGAAACCAAAAATTCCAACGGGATTAGAAAGAGTACATGTTTGGATCTGGCGTTAACTAGGATTATTAATTTCGCACAAAAATTAACAAAATGGCAGACCTTTGAAAAATCAAATCATGTTGAAAAGCAAGGAAGATATTCACCGATTTGATTTATGCTAGTTCATGCCATAGCTATATATGTATGTATAGAATAACGTATTCCAATTTGAAACCGATTGGATTAATAGTTTTTGAGTAACCTCATGCGCCAGTCGCAAAAATACTGTTTCGAGAAAAACGCGTTTAAAGTTTTTACCATAAATCGGCGATATCTTGAAAAGTTTTTTAAATTTACACTTCAAATTTTAAAGGAACCTTCTTGAATAGTTATAGGTTCGAATTAAATAAAAAAAGTTGCTTAGAATCGATAACTGGGGGATCCCCTTAAGAAACATAAAGAAATACCCTTTTTAAATTCAAAGTCGCACTAGGCAATAACTTGTTTTGATAAGAGAGGATCGTAGAATTTCTAGTAAGAAACCATAGTTTAAGATTGCTTAACCTATTGAGTTGTGAATATCTTCGAGAATTTTTAAAAATTTTAAGTAACAAGGCTTACATATTGGAGCTTAGCCAAGAAGAAAGCTATTTCAATCAACAACAAAACAAGTGAAAAGGGTCTACAAAGAAAACTATTCACTTTCTAGGAGTGAATATTGTAAGTCATATGAAGAAAGACTGTATCAGCATTCTAACCGGCTTTAATGCCAGGCCATCCATTGTTTTCGTAGTTTCCTTTCTCTTCTTTTGCATGATATTGTTATCAATAGAAATAAATAAATAAATTTAAGAATAAGGTTCATCAACAAATAATAAAGATCTAATACTAAATACTAATATTACAGTTTATTTACTGTAAATTCAATCAACAATTTTCTAGCATCTCAAGAATTTGTTGGTTGTCCTCAAAGATTATTGTTCTATAAATCCAAGGTTGGTGCTTTTAATGTGCGTCATACTTTGGTTTAATCTATTTGACAATATTTCTTTGGAGGCTTTGCTTATATTAAACAGATTACCTTTTAACAAAACTAAATTTACTTCGTCATAATGATCAATTGTAAGCTGTTGACAAGAGACTATGCTTTGACTGAGTTTTGATTCCTAAGGACTGATCGGATTTTAAATTAAAAATAGTTTTTAGGTTATTTTGATATTTGAATCAGATAATTTATGTCATTTCAGAGTTATTAGTTTTTTCAACGACATCTGTTTATTGTATTAAAAAGGACTCCTTTATTAGCGAGTTTTTCTGTGATTTTTATATTAATTTTTTCGCTTTGCATACATAAAAATATATTATATATTTTATTTAATAATATCATTCCAGAGATTGGTTTATAATTTTCGGACTTGAATAAAGATTATTTAAACATATTTTCAGATCTTCGGCAATAACTTTTCGAGCTAGGATTCCCGCAAGTCAAACAAAAGTATTTCCGAGAACAACGGGCGCTTCGGTACTAAATCGACCGGTGTCTATCAGAGTGCCCACATCATCGATTCAAATTGAAATATCGTTTTGAAACTTAAGCAACACGTTCTTGAACATTTGTACTAACAACTTATGCAATAAAAAAACGGTTTTCTAAACTGGGTTTTCTTTTTAAATTTAAACACTTTTGAACGGAGTATCGGATTCTAACCACAGCTCAAAAGTGATAAGCGTCCTAAGTGATAAGCCCACTGAAATTAAAAGCCACATATCAGGAACAAGATTTAACAGGTTAAAAATAGGCAAATCATGAACACAGTTGGCCTAGATGGCCCAGGAGATGATAAATGTTGAATCCTTCAGCTAGGACCGCATATTCCTGTGCACTGATACTGACATGAGTCTTGGCGAACATAACACCTTTTGGACTTTAGATAAATAAATAAATAAATTTGCTATCGGGAAAAATCGGACCATTACCACAGAGACTTGCCGATTTATACTAATTTTGTCCATTTCAGATATAGTTTAAGCTTTAAAAAATATGTCTCCTTCCAGAATTCTATTAAATTTTATAAATAATAAATTTTAATTAATTGTATTAAAAAAATAATAAAACTAACGAATTTTTAAACCGATTTCTGATGTAGCTACACAACAATTGATAAGAGCAGCAAATTCAAGATTCAAGATTCCTTGATAATCAGCAATAATATAAATTAATGGACTTTTAAATGGTGTGATTGCCATTTGTTCCCGAGGGTTTTCTATCTCTTAATATAACAACAATTTAAACAATTTTTAAAGGCGAGTCAAGGCCAAGACAATAATATGTATATATATGTATATATAAGCATATTGGGACTTAAATATGGAGGCGCCATGGAATTTGTTTATTGTTAATCTTATCCCGATGGAATAATACATACAGGGGGTTTAAATTAACGAGTCGTCGGGAAATAAATTTAATGAACGAACGTCTCCTGCTTTCTTCCTTTGTTATTTTCAGCTTTTATTAAGTAATCTTTACAAATGTCATTTTCAGCTAATTAAATTTCTGAAAATCAGGGATTTTAAGGAAGTTGAATATGAAATGATTACTTTATTCTTGTCAAAAAAGATCATTGCTAAAAATCGAAAAAATTGAAAATGCTAAGGCCAAAAGTGAGTGGTACACAACTGTACTTCTTGTACAGTCTCTGATACTTTGTTCAAGCATGTCGAAGCCCTAAAATCTTCGCCATTCTCTTTTCTTATCTTATATATGTATGTACATACATACATACGTATGTAAGTTAAACCAAATGTCCTCAGACAAGAACCATGAACAAATATTTAGTTCTTATCTAGGGTTTATTTTCTACCTGCTTGTTATCCTTTTTTCTATAAACTAAAAATGGCTAAGGCCACACAACTGTGTTCTAATGGGTGTTTGTTGAATCATTTAAAAAATATTTAATTATGTGTTGAAAGTATACAATTGCTGTAAATTGTTGATTAACATTTGATATATTTTTTGTAAATTGCCTCCAACTCATTTGCGAAATGTGTATGCAATAGTAAAGATTAGACGGCTCTAACATGATAACGCAAAAAATAAATAGACTAATTATTTTGTCTTTATCTCCTTTATTATATTACACAAAAACAATTCCAGGCGCTAGTTTAAATTTAAAAGATCGACATAATCAGTGCTTAGAAATTAAGAGCGTGGCAGAGCCTGGTATAAATAGAAACCGTTCGTTTCAGTTCGTTTTCAGTCTTTGGCGAGACGTAGAAGTGCGCAGTTGTGCGCTTGTGTTCAAAATATAGATTTTGTTGTGTGGACCTATTGTAACTGTAAAAGAGCATGGCATCCGGCCCCCTGGTGAGTTTTACTGTAAAACCAATCGTGCAGTTCGGTTCTCAATTACTTCTCTCCAAAAACCCAAGAACACAATGCCCGTGGAAAGTGACAGTGATGTGGAGATCATTGAGACGGAGCCCATAAATCATCAACATTATTACCACCGCCAGCCGGACCACTTTGTGTTTCCCGCAAGGATGTATCCGAAAATTCCGAACGGGCTACCTCTTTCACCGCCTCTTTCGCCCACCGATCAACCCTGGCCATTAACAAACACCGATTCCAAGGACATGCCTCTGCTCAAGGAGCTACTGGCCCTCAATGAACATGTGAATGTGCCGCCTGGATTTGTGCTCTGCATACCATGTTACCTTTGCCAGCAGCCTTTCAACGACATCGACACCTTCAAGGAGCACCTCACGCAGCATGCGGCGGACATCCACGCCTGGAACACAGCGCGTGAGCAGGCGCAGAAGCCACAGCCAATGTTCCATCACCATCATCATCATCCCATCGATCAGCCCATGCATTCTTATCAGCAGTATCATCTGCCCATGGAGTACATACATCAGCCACCATTTGAGCTATACTCACAGCCCATCCAACCGCCGATGCCGTTTCCAATGCCACCAGCTCATCATCATGCGATTCAACAACCCATGCACTATCCTATCCGACACTCACTTCATCCACCGCACAACGAAATACCCGTACAGCAACCACTAAAATGCTCAGGACATCGGCCCGTGCAACTCCCCATGCCAACGCAATCCCCACCAGAGTTTCCAGGTCAGCCTGGGCTCGAAACCCATCTTAATAAACCCCAATTACCGATTCAAATGACGCAGCAGAGGATCTCTCTGCCAGAGAGAAGGTCCGATCCGGTGAATGAGCCAGCAGATGAGCTGGTGAAACCGCTACTTCAATCACCGTTGCCAAAAAAAAGCCAATCTCCGGAGCAGATGAAACCAAAATTATGCAAGCTGCCAACTTCAATGCGCGGACAGTTCGAGTGCGACTGGTGCGGTAAGCGATTGAGCTCCCGCCAGTCGTTGAGATATCACGAGAGTCACTTCCACTTGGGGGAGGACCTGCCAGAGGGTCGGTTTGGCAAAGAGGTGCAGAAGCAGCACAGGTGCCCCACCTGCAAGAAGCGCTACAAGCGGGGCTCCTTTCTGCAAATGCACATGAAGGTCAAGCATGGGATTATTTATGCCCCCCTTGCTAACCCAGATGTGCCCGCGTCCGCGGAGTCTTCGGTCTCCGCAGAGTCGTTGGCGGACGAAGAAGATTCGAGAAGGCCCGTTTTGGCGAAACCAGACGGCGAACGGGCGGAGAAGTATGTGAATGCACTACGTCAGCAAACCGATCAGCTGGAATCGGGTTTCGCGACCAAGCCGAAGCGAACGTATCCGATGCGATCGCCGTTCTTCAATCCGTATGTATACACAACTCTTATTTCCATTTTACATTCTTACTGAATTCTGTGGTTTTTTGTTTAGCGATCTTTGGCTGGACTGCGATGCATACTTCTAGGAAGCCCTGGATCCAGTTGGAGGAAACCCTATATATGGAATACTTAATATTTTAGTTGAAAACATATCGCCTGGAAGCGATGTCAGCCGAGCTGACTTTTAGTCTTGTTTATGTAAACTATAACTGTTTGTATAAATGTTTGTATCTTCGTTTCATGGAGCTTTCAAGTATGTACAATGTACACTGTACGTATAGAATTTCATGGATACATACAAATATCGCTCTCGCTAGCGGTGTTTTCTGTAGCCCTTAGCATTTTGGATCTCGACTTCGAAATCCTAAAGTGATCGTCATAATGTTTATGTCAAAATAAACAAAACGATTTCGCTGAAATCAGCGAAGAAACTGGATCGTATTGTCGAGTTCAGCCGTTGATATTGTCTTAAAAATTATTGAACACCAATAAAAAACCTAATAAATAAACGAATGACCAAACAGAAAGTGATTTTCAAGGGTTTTTGTGTACTCTAGTCCTTCTAAATGATACTTCATAGCTGGTACTCTCAGGTTACACGAGCCACTTAGAGCAATTGTAATATCCCGCTGAGATTTTTATGTTACTCCCTCTTATACTTTTCACATGTGATACACACATGTTTTTTTAACGCTAAGAAATATAGATTTCAGATTTATACTTAATCCTCCATTCACTATTTTGTAAGTTGTTTTAAAAGGCCTTACTTCCGATTAAGTATTGACTAATCCAATGTATATGTAAAACCATATTTCTTAAAAATATAATAAACAAAAAAATATATATATTATTAATTTAAAAATATAATATTAACAATAAAAAAATACGTATAAAATTAATTTAACAAGAGATCAGAAAACTTCAATATGTTTTGTGGTCAATTTAAGAGCTGGGTAATGGCACCCTTATCATCGTCTGTTCAAAACTTGAGCTTTTAATCATTAATGTATGAACAAAATTTCTTGGAAAACTTTCCAGAGACTTTCAAAAAGATTTTTTGGCACTTGCTAATCTCTTTGTTCGCCTGGTGCTTTTAATCATTAAATGTCTGAACCAAATTAATTGGACAAACGAGATGACTTATAATTACTGAACGCTTATAATAGAACGGAGTTTATTTTTATTTATTTATTTTTTGTTTGTTTATTTTGTTTATTTTTTAGTTGTCTGTAAACATATAGATATCAATTTGAGATGTACTTTCATACAGGCGCTAAAAAGCAAAGAAATAAACCCTGATGGTATATGTACATGACTTAATAAACAGTGAATATAATACAAATTAAAAAAAATGCTTTCCATTATTTATAATTTATTTTACTGCTTGCAGTGACCTCAACAATTATGTTTGACTTAAGATATACCAAATATAAATATATGATATATGTACATAAGTGTATATAAGAATAGTCTTATACTTTTTAGGGTATACATATAGATAAAAATATAAATACATACATATGTATATATTTCGTAACTATGACCGGAGGGTCGTCCAAATATAAACTGACCCATTCTTAATTTTTTGAACAAAAAACCGAAGTCGACAGCATGGATCAAGGTCGAACGTTCGATTTACTTACCTTTATTATATGAAACGCCTTTTTATACCCGTTACTCGTAGAGTAAAAGGGTATATTGTATTCGTGCAAAAGTATGTAACAGGTAGAAGGAAGCGTTTCCGACCCTATAAAGTATATATATTCTTGATCAGGGTCACTAGCCGAGTCGATATAGCCATGTCCGTCTGTCCGTCTGTCCGTCCGTCTGTCCGTCTGTCCGTCTGTCCGTCTGTCTGTCCGTATGAACGCTGAGATCTCGGAAACTATAAAAGCTAGAAGATTGGCATTTTGCATGCAGATTCTAGGAGTTCCTACGCAGCGCAAGTTTGTTTCAAAAAGGTGCCACGCCCCCTTTAACGCCCACAATCGCTTATATACGATTTTAAAAATTTAAATATTTCGGAAAAGTAAAAATGCAGTTTTATTGTGTTTATCAATACCTATCGAAATGTAGAAGAAATTTTTCAAATCGGACCATTCGTTAAAAAGTTATGCGTGATCAAAGTTTCTATCTCCATCTCCCTCGCACTCCCTTTACCTGAGTAACGGGTATCTGATAGTCGGGGCATCCGACTATAGCGTTCTCTCTTGTTTTATTACACATATTGACTAAATACAGATTTTTTTTAGACCAAACGATAATACATAGTTCTAAAAAGATATTTAGTGTATACGGTAATTGGAATTTCAGAATACTGGTACTTGATAAATGATTTTAAGCTTTAAACTGTAAATCTGCTTGTTAAATTTCTTAAGAATCATTACGTTGGAATCTACTTTTCGACATGTGTTAGCACTTTGTGACAATTACGCACCTTCATTAAATTTGAGGATGCGTAACTTCTAAACTTTTTTAAAATTTAATTAAAAACTGAAAATGTATGATTCGAATTTTTATAGTGTTAATGTTGATGCGTCTTTATGGACATAGCTATAAAAAAGCTAAAACTAGGTCTCTGTCACTCTGCGCTCTCTAGTTTCTCTCTGTCTCGCAACCTATCCCTCTTTCTCAATTGGATTTAGGTAAAGAGCCGAATGTAATGTGAAGCCATCGATCGGATCGGATCGTGAAAAGAACAGTTGAATCCAGAAAAGTACGCTTGCAGGTCAGGCGCGGTCCTCGTCGACAGCAAAATATTTGAAGAAAAGAAAGACGGATAAATTACGGAAGATTATAATAATATAGTGAAGTCGTAGTCAGAACAGTATTTTTTTACATATACAGTTTTCAAGTGCACAGAAATTTATGAATAAACGATTTGTTCAAGGTCGGTGAAACCCTTTTGTCAGCATGTGCTTATCTTTATATTTTATTCACAGACAAGAGAGCTTATACAATTAGAAGTATTAATAAAGAAATACACAAGTTGAAGTTTCATTGTGAAATTAAATCTTTTAGCAGGCAACAATAATGGAGACGCCGTTGTCTGGAGTGAATCTGTCGTGCCTGCTGTGTGAGCAGACTTTTGAAGCCGTCGAAAAGCTGGACGAACACCTACCCACCCACTTTCCGCAGCCGGTGGCCAGGACCCACATTTGCGATCTCTGCGGTCGCGGCATGCGAACCTCACTGGATCTGCAACAGCACTACAAAAGATTCCATGAGGCCCATGTGGCCAGCTCAGACGGCCATTTTTACTGCCAAATGTGTGACAAGGTGTTCCTTCTACAAGATCACCTTAATGTCCATGTGAAGATCGAGCATGCGACCGATTGCTACCGTCCGGAGGCAAGGTCGTCGGAATGGGAGAAGCATTGTCCCAAAACTGTTGATCTTACCAACGATAATATGCTGGATCCGATCTTGTGCCCACCCCCCAAGAAGAAGTATCCGCCACGCTCCCCCTACTTCAATCCGTGAGTTTAGAAATCCAAGAAACTTAAGTCCATATATAATATATTCCATTTTTCAGAAATCTTTGGCTAGATGGGGATCTCTCTTATATGTAGAGAAATACACTGTTAAATTTATTTACTCTGTCCAAACTATGGATACCATTTACCCATATTTGGGTAGCCATTCCAAATGATTCTCAAATAATTTAGAGCTCTTCGTCGAATGAATACATAATTATAAGACAGTACAGTACCAATGTGCCTGCAGTCCGTATGAAAATAAAACGCATTGCCTCATGATTTAATTAAAATTTATTTCGCTTTATATCTTGATGTACTCGTATGTGTATAAAGTATAGTACAGTATATGTATATGGTTTCGATTAGTTAGCCCACTCAAAGAACGACAACTGCGTTACCTGACGTACAGGGTTGGGGTCTCTTTATTGATACAGTATAATAATCCTTCTAAGCTTAAGACATTCACTTCCTAGCAGTCCAATCAATGCAATACACAATACCAAATCTGTTCCCGTACATTCGTTTGAAATATGTTCGCTAACTACAGTGCAACAAAGCGCCTTCCCTTCGACTTAAAAATAAATAGACTTGTTGATAGGTTCTTCTGGATTCCGGGAAATAAATACTACTGAATACAGCAAAAAAATGGGATAAGCGATAACAATTTATGGGGCTGAGAGTTTACAGAATGTTTGAAGCAGTTGAAACGAACAAAAATCGCGTTAAATTATAATTTACAACAGTGTCTTGTTAGTTTATTGCATAAAATATCTTTAATAAATAACAGTGCAATCCGCTAGCAGGGGAGCTCTACTGACTGGTTAGCTGGACTTTTGACTAATGTTCGCCTAACCCGAACTGGCAACGATATCTAGTTTCGGTTGTGACAAGTTGGCTCTCTCGCATTCACTATGTTCTTTAATTGATTTAATTAAATTTTATTTTTTAGTGCAACAAATCAACAAATAAATAAATACATGCACTTTTAAATTATCTAAGCCGAGAGAGTGGGTAAAGGGTAGGTGTAAAGGGGAATCGAGTGGATGTGTGTCCCATACTGGTCTTCATTGTGTTTCGCCAGTTTCGCCTGCATTCGCTTCTTGCTTTTAGTCACCAGAGTCTGAGTTTTTAGGTTCTAAGAAACTCGTATTTATGTTGCATACAATAGTGGTAGGATTCCCTGCTTATGTACTATTTAACCTGAGCCCGAATGTGTTGCAAAAATTCATAGTATGACAAACTAGATTCACTGCGATCGTCGGTTAATCTCTCGATGAACTGGCCCTTGGCCGTGCTCGTGTCCCTTTGGATTTGGAAGAGATTATTAATAAGGGGGGACATTTTAATGCGTTTCCAGCTCACCTAATTATCTGAACTAGCGCCGAGTAAGGCTTATCGTAATTGAGTCGCAAAATAAAGCGCTTCAGCACATCGTTCTCGTTGCTCACAACATTTGGCAATCCGTATACATAGTCACCCAACTCTGCGGTGGAGCTGATGCCTAAAATGAGAAAAGGTTAATTCGGGATCTCACATTATCCATATTAAATTATCCCTACCCAGCACAGCCTCCAAGACATCGCGTGGCACATTTAGCCCCACATAAAGCATTATTAGCGTGCCGCAATCCAACAGGAATATTGACCGCGAGTCCAAACTGTAAGGTATTTAGAATGTTAAATGAACCGGTATCTAGGTAAGCATTTCTTACTGTTCCGCGGATAGTTGCAGGCGCGGCAATTCCGGCAGCGGTTCGTCTTCCTCCTCTTCATCGTCCGGGGTTGCACTCACGTTCGAATTACGGGCATGATAGATCAGCGCATCGATCTTGTACAGCTCCGGGTAGACGTACTTCATCAGCTGGTCCAGCGGCAGCGTCTTCATACAGTCCATAGCGAAGACCCGATCATCCAGTCGTGTACTGGTTCCCACACGGAAGGCGGGCTAAGGGTTCGAGCGGTTAATGCTAGGTTTACTTTAACTTCATCTAGGAGAACTCACGTGCTTAAGCAATCCAAGGATGTAGAGAGGCAGCAAAGCCAGGCTGCGCGGGGCTATCAACTGACCAGACTGACCCGAGGGCAGATTTTGTGCGATCTTGAATGCGTTGTATACATCGATCGTGGCGTTGATAAAGGCGTCGCGGGCATCCGAGAGGTTGGAAGCCACCGAGCGGTCCACGGCCATCTTGGAGAGCAGCCCAATAATGGCTTCCGTGTCCGCCGAGTGCATAACCTCCGGAAGCGATGCGGTCACCGGCAGGCACACAGTGTGCACTCGGATTCGGCGCTCGCCCTCGCTGTTCGTGTAGAGCAGCGCCGCTTGGAAGCAGATCGTCTTTACGTCCGTAAGGCTCTCGTCGTACGAAATCTGCATGCCGTAGCCCGCATCCGGATTCACGTTCGGCAGCGAGAGCAGGTCCGTGGAGCGCACGAAGAAATTGCCGTGGAATGTATGCACCTGCAGACCGCGCGTGCAGCGAATGCGCATCACCGCCTCGAAACCGATCTTTCGGGTCAGGTAGCGTTTGAAGCACGTCCGGAACGAGTCCACCATGTGCGGCTTGG
The DNA here is from genome assembly GCA_018153365.1 of Drosophila fuyamai. NCBI lineage: Eukaryota > Metazoa > Arthropoda > Insecta > Diptera > Drosophilidae > Drosophila > Drosophila fuyamai. The sequence continues at coordinate 7,124,862 of JAECXW010000758.1, forward strand.
TCTTCTGGTAGAGCGGGAAGTGGTGAACACATCCGCCACTGTGCTTGCTGATGCCAGCTGTTAAAATGTAAGGTTCAGAAAGTAAGTAATCGATGACTGCAATAACTTTGGTTTAAGAAGGCACTCACAGATGGTTGCCATGTCGCTATACTGCTGGTTCATCAGGAAGAGGTCGCAGGCTATCTGATAGCCGGAGCACTCCAGTGCGAAACGCTTGTAGAAGTCGGTGGCCGGATTCAGATGAGCCACGTCCTTGGCCGATCGGTTGTTGGGATCCTCGCGCGGCTCCAGAGCGCCGGGTCCCTTGTTGGGAAGGCACGATTGAAAGACAGTGATGCGGCCGCCAGACGCTTGCTACAAACAGCCGAATTCCAGAATTACTAACTCTTCCGATTTTGAACAAACTCCACTCACCATTAGCTTGAAAGCCACCTGCAGAGCAGCTCCCAGGGCGGAACCCGGATCGTGGGTGTGGGCAAACCGCTTGGGCAGCTGCTTCAGCAGGTCGCGCACCAGCTCCTTGCACTCCTTTAGGTTTACCAGAAGGCTGTCTGGACGAGGCAGGAAGGGGTCCTCGATGTCCAGCAGCGTCATCTCATGCGGCTGGTTGAGGCCCTCGGCCATGCTGTAGAAGTGCACGAAGCTGTCGAAGCAGATAAATCCCACCTGAGTGCGCGCGTCGCCGGGCATCTCGTCCAGGTGCCGGTTGAGTACGGCGCAGGCGGCCTCCAGGTAGCCGCTCTGCTGCGCAATGATCGAGACGTCGAAGAGAAACAGGTACATGGCCGGCTGCGGCGGTCTCAGCATGTACTCCGAGGGGGCGATAAACTCGATAGTGCTGGATCGCACCTCAGGCCGTCGCGTCACGTCGCCGTACGTCTTTGTGGCCGGATCAAATTGGAAATCATCGGGCACTGCAGGAGGAAAAATTTGTAAGTCAGTAACTTCTAGTGAATGTCCCAAATTCGATTTTCTTACATTCGTTGACGCGATAGCACAGATTGCACTTCCACATCTTACTATCCACAAAGTAGACAAAGGGATTGATGTAGGTGCGGCACAGCCGACAGCGCACAATGTTGATGCACTGGATCACGGGTAGGCTCTGTAGGATATTAAACAAGTTATATTTATAGAACTCATATGGGTTTCAAAATAATTCTTACATTCACATCGCGGAAAGGATGTATCACGATGCCCAGCGGCAGCCGTGACTTCTGCAGCAAAGAGTTGCTCTCGGGGATCTTGGTCAGAGTGCAGCGCATGATGCTCGGGCTGCAGTTGATGGACTCGTGGAACTGGTTGTGCAGCACCACCTTTGGCGGCGGAAGCGTGGCCGGCGACAAGATGTGTCGGTTCTGCATCAAGTCGATGGTGTCCTGTCCCCACAGCCTGCTGAAACCTTGCTGAGCCACGTTAAGTGGAGCAGGGGTGGCAAAAGGTCCACCCGGTGGCGCCGGTGGCTGCTGGGGTTGTTGTCCATAAGCCTGTGGAGGCGTCTGCGTTTGATACTGCAGTGGAGCACCGGTGGGCTGGACTCCAAACATTCCCGGAGGCGGTGGCTGCCCTGCAGACGGAAGGGGAGGTTGTTGCTGTTGTGGCGCTGGATATGCCTGGGCGTAGGGAGACTGCTGCGCCTGGGGTTGCTGTTGCGGTGGAGGAAGCAGGGGCTGGGATCCAGGCACAGCCGCTTTGGCCAGGCTCGGTGGCCAGGCTGCTCCGGCTCCTGGTGGCGGAGCTGCCCTCTGGAGGTTGTTGTTCTGCTGGTTTTGCTGCTCGGAGTTAGCTAAAGGAGGCACTCCGTAGGGGATTCTCTGACCCGCAGGTGGTGGCGCTGGTCTGCCGGGCATCGCTGCGCTCCCGAACATCTTCGCTGGATGCGGAGCCAAGTTGGGAGGCTTCTGCCCACTAAATGGCGTCACCATAGCATTTGGAACTACAGCAGGGGCCACTCCGCTAGCTGCCAACAGACTGCTGGTATCGTCAAACTGCGGTGGACCCGCCTGGGCCGTAGCCACCCCTCTGTAATCCTTTTGCGCCAGGGGCGGGTAATTTTGCTGAGGCGGTGGCATGCCACAGGCACCTCCATTCGTTCGGTTCGGGTTTAAGTTCATATTTTCCAGATTGCTCGTCAAGTTGGCCAGGGACTGGCTCGCCGGTTGTGGTGGAGGTCGCAGTCCTGACGCCGGCGGTGGATTGTTCAGCGCTGAGGCGATGGGTCCTTGGGCATACTGAGGAGCAGCTCCCATTGGCCTGGGGGAGGCAGTGCGCGAGGAGTTGGCGCTGGACGCCCCATTGCTGCCGTTGGTGAGCGGTGGTCCGTTGACGGTTGGCGGACGCAGATGGGGCGGCCACGTACTGGGCGGCAGTTGCTGCAGGGGAGGAGCTGATCCAGTTGTAGGCGGCAAGAACTGGCTCGCAATGCCGGTGTTGAATTGCGGCGGAGGTGGCATGCTTCCCGGTGCTCCTGCTCCGGGATAAGCTGCTGCAGGAGGTGGCTGCTGGAACTGCTGTGGCTGTTTCTGAGGCAGAAACTGCTGGCCTGTTGGAGGAGCTGGCTGCTGATGCTGCTGGACGGCTCCTGGCAGGCCGTTCACCAGATTGTTGCCGTTCAGAGGCATGGGAGCGTGGGCGGGGGGCACGAAGTTCGGATTGTAGGCCGACATACTGCTAATTCATAAGTTCGTGTTCTGAAAGATGGAGAATTAAGTTTCGGTTAGTTGCTATCTTATCACTCGCCAAGGTTGCGTTGCTGCCGAACATGCCGACAAGAAATTAGTCATTTATCTTATCGTTCAATGCCGAAACACGGGTTACTCGAGTCATTAAGCTGAACGTGCGAGTGAATAACGTTACAAAGAATCAGTCCCAGCTGATGATGCTTGTCCAGGTGACAGGTAGTTGCACATAATGCACTGATATTCGATTGGAATGCGAAACTCTGCTATAATGGGGCTTTATCTTCAAGTTATGAGCTTGACTGGCTGCGTAGGTAAATGTCTTGAGCCAATGTTTACAGAAGTGTGTCTACGTCAACAATAACTCGGAAATTAGCTGGTAATTGTATCACATTCGGCTGTTTAAACAGCTACGACAGCACAGTATTATGGGTTTTTGAGTTATGAGATGTGTGCCTTTGCATGCCCCTAGTACTTGACCTCGACATCAGCGATCGCTGGAAGGTGGGTCAAAGTGGGCGGTGACCCAGTTGCAGCGCGGGCGGAAAGAAAGCAAAGCGAATTTTTGATGACGTGCCTATTGGCAAAGTCATCCCGCTCCGCCCAACGCCTCACCACCTCCTCTCCAACTCACCACCCAACCAACGTAATTGGGGGCAATCAAAGTGTATCGAATGGGGTGCCCATATCATGGTTACCAGTCACTTATCACCTCTCCGAGCTTCAGTTTCCAGTGGCATGTAGTTTCTTGACCAGCACTTGCACTTTGTAGTTGCCTCTTCTTCTTGCGCCCTTGATTGGCGATTTTGCTGCGGGCTGCAAATTGACTTTTCCGCCTTTAATGCGGTGGAAAAGCCCGCGTTGGTTGTGGAATCCGATGGCTGGACACTTTTCTATGGGATTCGGGTGAATCCTGGGCTGGTTTTTCCTCCGCGAAGGCGAATTAAACGATTTTCACGGCACTGCCCTGCGCTCTCTCCACTCCCCAATCTCAGCACTTTTATCTTTCTCTCGCGTTTCCTGGCGTTCCTCGCGTGCTCCGGATGGATGCGAACACGTCCTGGACTGGCAGGCGGATTCCGTGAACTTGGCGTCGTTCGCTGCTAGGCACAATTAACTTTACAAATGCAAACTTTTTGCATTTTCCAGAGAAGAACAAAAAATTTTGAGGCCACGTCAATAGTGTGACCGTGCGTTTTAAAATAGATATGGCACAGCGCTAGGTCGCCTATCGACAATCAGTTTTCAGACATCGATTACCACAGTACAAATATCGATTTCGATAGTAACCAATTTCGGTTACATTTCAAAACAAAAATTAAATTTAAATTTAAATAAAAAATATGAATATGCAACTAAGTTAAATATTCATATTCAAAATATAAAATTAAAATTGAAGAAAAAGAAATAGTGTTAAATCGAGCCAAATTTTTAAACCATATTTGGAATATTTTAAATAATAAATACATAAGTAAAACCACATCGAGTGCTGTAAGAACAAATCGCTTTATTTGCAATAATCGTATCATATCCGTTACACTCAATCTGTTTGGGGTATTTGCTATATTTCTTGTTTTGTTAAAAAGGAAATCGAAAAAATATATACAAGTTCTGTGCACCCGGGCATGGATACGGATTCCAATCATGGCCCTCGGGATTTCTATTCGTCTATTCTACGGGTAACTATTCCGTTAAATATTACTTTAAATAAATATCGAAGCGTATTTACTTTATTCGTTTCATTTTGCGTTAACTTTGCGTGAGAGTATTCGGTAGCTTTGCTGTGGGTGTGGGTGGTGTTGTCTTTCTGGCTCGTAGGCTTTAAAGTAAAGTTAAAGTTTAGTTTTAAATGTCTCAAGGAGTGTGGGTTTCATTTGCGTTTTATTACAGTATAGTGTACAGGTGTTTGAGGAATTGTTAGCAGCGGACTGTTAGTAAAGCTTTATTCATTGTGACAAGTGAAATTCGAAACATAATACTAGAGGTAATTGTATAATCGTATTTGATTTAAAAACTATGCGATCGGAAAGTCATTGTGCACCGTGTTCTGTATGTCTGTTGGGGTCTTGGAATCAAGCGTAGAGGCAGTATCCTTCAGATACTAGCGTGTCGGTATTGTATTTCGTCTATAGCAGAGTCTTTTATTTCAAAAATAGAATTTCTATCCTTAAATCTCTATCATTTCGTAATCTACAACTTTTGATATATCCCATTATATATTGGTTTTCTTTCTTTGTTGCTAGTTAGTAAATGTTAGTTATGTAAAAGGTATTGAATAGGTGTTCTTGTGATGCAGTTTACTGCGATTGCCTTTGAAACACACTAGTACTTAGTAGTAAATAATAATCGTTAATTGTGTGTAGAAACTGTGAGTGTTGTTTGCTTTGTCTGTCTAAGCTGATCCGTCGAGCTTGACTCGCTTTGCAACCTTATGAGCAGAGCTTTCCTTTTGTTTCGCCGCCTGGATATTCGTGTATATTATTTACAATTAATAAACAGACACTGGAGGCCTCGTCCTCCTCCTTTTACATCTTGCTCTATCGATTCCTGCATTCGTTACGTTGTATCGTCAGTGTTCAGAGGTTTGCGCACTTGTGGAATTAAACATATAGTTGAGGCTCGTTCTTGATATGATCCATATATATAGACGTTTTTGGTGTTCTTGCTCTCGATGTCAGTCGCTGGCATTATCTCTTGGCCTCCTTCTCCTGCAGATACATGCGCTGACTCAACGGCTTGGCGTATATCCAGTTGTCGCCCACGGGTTTGAAGTGCTGCCGAAAAATTTGATCAGTTGACTGAGTTACACTATATCCAAGTGGTTTACCTTGTGCTCCCAGGCCAGGTCGTAATCCTTGCGCACCTTCGCCTGTTCACGCTGCTGCTGCTCCACCACGTATTTGGCAGTGGTGGCGCGTTCGATGTCGTTGAACCTGCGGAAGAGCAACGAACAAAGGGATCAGATTACTCCGATTCGCATTCGGGGGTCAGAGATTAATTGGTAGATTGGTGAGCTGTTTACTTGAGTCCCGCTGTCACTTCCTTCCAAACGCGTCGCGATTCGTACTCATCCTGCTCAACGATTGGTCGAACTTGTTTCTTAAATATGGGTATGCGATTTACGTCGACGAATACTTCGGTTTTCTAGAAAATTCAAGAGATTCATTCAGGTTCACTAGGCGGTCAAACTGATTGGGTCTAATGCTGAACACACAACAATCATACATATAAGTACGGATAGCAACAATTTGAAATACAACTTTGGATATTCAGGCAGAGGAGTAGTTGGTGGGTTCGATTTTCTAGACAAACAAAGTAAACACACAGAGGAAATGCTCCCGAGCTATTTAAGAGAAAAGCAGAAGAATCGTGGAAAGAAAGTAGAGGTTGAGGTGGAGTGTGTAGGGTGGATGTGGCTGCCAACTCGTGGGGTTGTTTGTTGCAGCGTTTAGGCGCGGTATGCGGAGGGAAAGTACACGAAAAGGTACAACATTTACGGTAACAATATATAATGGTTTACTATCTACATTTTGCTATCATAACTTGGGCCACTTACGTTTTTATCGTGCCACTTGGCCTCCATCAAACCGCTCCACTCGCCGGCAATCGAGACAAAAGGCTTCTTTTCGCTTGGAGCGTAGACCTGCGGATTCTCAGAATTAATATAAAATAAATGGTTACTTTAGGTGTTTGTCACCTCAGCAGAGACCCTATTGCGCTTGCCGCCATAGAAGGGCTTCGTGAGGAACTCCACGTTGGCGTAGTAGCCCGACTGCGGGCACTTGATCTCCACCGAGCCGCCCAGCTCAATCCAAGGCACCGTTAAAATGGACCTACAACGGATGGGATTCTTCAGTTATGTAGAAACATAAGCCCATGCAGCCGTTCCTCACCTTCCGTAGCCGTTGGGGAAGGTCACTATGTACTCCTCGCTGCGATCCACCAGGGTGACTACCCCTTCGCCAATGTTGTGGACTCCAATCGAGAGGCCCAAGAACTTCGACTTGGTCCAGACATGGGCCGCAAATGTAATTTTCTTATTGTAATGCTCCGCATAGAAGGCAGAAACTGTAACGAATAAATGTTTTAATATCTTTCTTTAAGGGTGCTTCCTTGTTTCTATTACTTGGCGGATGGTGCGACACCTGTTCCGCTAAGAAGGTGAGCTGATCCCGCTTGCACCAAGGCACTGGGCCGTCGCGCACCTCCTGAGCATCCTGGGTCTCCCCTGGAATAAAATAAAGATACATGTAAGTGTAGTCAGAGATTAGGCTTACTGCCCTGCTTACCAGGAATGTCCCAATGGCACTGAAAGACTTCTCCCAAAATTGGATTGTAGGGCTTCTTGGCTACTGCACTTTTACGTCCCGCATGATAGGCACTCATGTACCAGCGGCAAACCTGGACGATTCTGTCGCGCGGATCATCCAAATCCGAGATTCTGTTAAATAAAATGGTTATTAATTTGTATCTATTGGGGTTATTGATAAAGACTTACTTTAAGAACAGGTCGGGATGGGCAAAGTAATCGGCGTACATTTCCAGCAGTGAGCGGCGCTCCAGGATGAACGTGGGCAGAACCACTTTTGTGAGGTCCATGCCGATCTTAACTTGCGACAGCAAGTGCGTAATCATCGAGCCGTGCGCCTCCATGCTGAGGTCTGTTTCTTCCTCCTCCTCGTACAGCGCGTCGTAGTCTATACCATTGTCGTAGCTGGCACTTCGGGAACTCGCAGCGGTCCTGGATGTCTTAATGCTGGTGTCCGCATCGGCCACGCTCTCCTCGATCTCTGGCAGCGTTTGGGGGGCAACTGACTCGCCCAAAGGCATTGGCTCGGCGTTGGAGAAGCCATCCGGCCCCTTTTCGTGGGAGGGCGATGTGGTTTCCGAGAAGCCGCGGGTGGCGCTGGTGAAAGGGAAATGAGAGTGAAATCAGGACTTGTTGATTAGGATTCCTGGGGTGTCTGGGCATAACTAATGGGGCGACATTAATCCACAAGCGTGATGTCAGCGTGTGCGTGTGCGTCACTGGGGACCAGCAGCCTCCCGCATCCTCCTTCTCTTCAAGCTCTGTTGCTTGCTTCATTTACAATTTATGAGCGAAACACTTACGGCGACCTGGCGCACACTGTACATCCTCACCTCAGGCTCACGCGTCGGACCCACTTCTTGAACATGACGTGGGATGCTGATGCTGGTCGGATGCTTTACTGCACTCCCAGCAGCTGCATAATTTCGCTCTCGCACCGGAAGCTCTCGAATCGAAGCCTAGACAAAAGCCGCTGCCTAAGCTAGGCCATTAATGGAAAACAAGTAAACTGCTGAAAAAATCCACCCGGGAAGCGGATACGGAGGCGGGGGCCACCAACGTGCACCCAAAGGAGCGCTCTGACACTGCGAGCCGATGACGAACGAAACTACAACTGACAGACACACACAATGGCGACTGTAACTATGACTAGGACGAACGACGTCGATGACGAAGCGAGGCGCCGACGACGAAGCCGTGTCAGCTGTGCCACCAAAGCGCCGATGACTGCACGGGAAGGCGTAGAAGGAGGAGGAGGAAGAGGTCCTGTATTTATTATTTACACGCGACTTGGCCGAAATTACAGGCTGCCCCGAAACTGCGATTGCCACGAACTTCGAGCACTGCATTTTGCATGCGCAGCCCAGGCGCATGCGCCTACCGCAGAGGAACAGGAGGAGTAGGAGGAGCAGGCCAGCAGCCGGGGGTTCCGGACTGGAGGGCAATGAATGCGTAATTTTAGCACGCAACACACACAACACATTACACATTACCCAGCACGCTTGCCGGCTGCCGCATCGCATCTGATTGATGGCCAGTCGGCACACTTGGTCAAGTGGGCTGCCATGGCTGCTACTTGTAAGTCCTGCAAGTGGTCCACTCACCAGCCAATCGGGGAGCTGCCAAGGCTAGTGAAGGGATCGTCGTGGGCATCGTAGAAGTCCTCCTCGCCCTCGCTGCTCGAGTAGGAGGTCTCCGGCACAACCAGACCTAGAGGAGCGGTGGTGGCTGCCAAGATGAATCCGATATTAGCGGGGTGAATAGAAATAGACCTCTCGAATCGAATTCGATTAGCCGCTTGACCCTGGCTTGATTACCAGTTGCTTGGCCAAGAGCACTCACACTCACCGTTCTCAGTGGCCGAATCGTCCTCGTCGTCGCACAGGTCGCCCTTTCCGCCTCCTTGGCCCTCCAGGGGCACCTTCAGGCCACCTGCCTGGATGTTGCTACTGCTGCCCGTGGTGGCAGCTCCACTGGCCGAGGAACTGGTCGAGGCAGTGGCCGGAGGGCCATTGTAGATTCCGTTGATGGGGTGGGCCATGTTTTTGGCAATCTGCAGGCTGACAATCGAGTGCTTAATGTGATCCAGCATGGCCTGAAACGAAAATGTGGAATTAGCCAAGCGGGAGTGAAAAATATCGATATGGCCTCGCCAAAGTTTACGGGGAAGTGAGCAGCTGCCGCTGGTGACCAGCTGCCCGTCGAGTGGCATTCTCTCAGGCCTTTGCATCTGGTGGCCTGCTAACCCTGAACTTGCATTGGAAATCAATACCGGTGGGTGGCCCAGTGTGCCTGGCAATACGATTCGCCCGGCAAACTCCGTTGGGAGAACAAAAACACACATTCCAGCAATCCGAATATCCAAATTCCTAGCTTTGCCAGCGATTCGATTCGTAAAAATAATTAAAGCCTCCACTTCGCAATGGATTTTCTCGATCCTGAGCTCCACAGCATCGACGAAGTGTGTGCCCAGTTCGAAGCGTACAAAAAGCAGCGCAAGGAAGAACAGGTGGAGCTAAAGAACAAGCTGAAGACCAAGTTCAACCTGGATGCAGATCTCAAGGAGCTAAATTCCAACATGGAAACCCTGCGGGTGGGGATGCAGAAGCTCGAACAGCGGCAGCAGCGTCAGCTGCGTCAAAGGAAACTCCTCTCTCAGTCGAGTTTCGAGGCCATTGAGCCAGCTCCAGCGGGTGAAGCTGATTCCTCCGCACAGGACGAAGACAACGAGCCGGAGAAGCTTTTGATTAAGTGCGGAGTGAGCAAGTGCCTCTTCGAGAATTGCCAAAAGCACGTGGACAACCAGCTGCTTATGGTGCACTACCTCTGCGAACACGACGACAAGTATGCCTCCTTTCAGCGCTTTCAGCCACTGGTGGAGGGTGAGCGGGTAGTGCTCTCTTTCCAGCCGCAGAGCTGTGAGTTCCGGGTGAACCAGGTGTTGGGACTCCTGGCTTACGGTGGGCAGCTGGAGCAGAAGTTTCTGATGTCACGTAGACCACGGGATCCAGAGCAGCATTTGCAACTGGAACCCCATATCCCGGTAGTGGTGCTCATCTGTCGAACAGCGACACACGCTGCTCTGAAGGATAAGCTTCCGACACGAAGTGTGCGGTTATCGGATACTCTGAGGGATCAGGTGTTCGTGATTTGGCTGGTGACACCTGGCGACCGACTGCAGCTAAACGCCACACTGTGTCTCTGCGGGAGAGATGCTGCTGTGCGTGCCGCCTACGTTGTGGGTGTTCGAAAGGTGAATCATAGCCAGGACACGAGCCGCTTCATGGCTGTTGACGCCAACTACTGGCGGCTGACGTACACCGAAGTGGATCGACTCTCAAATAACTTTCGCGACGAACTGCACTTAGAGGTTTCGCTTACAGAGTCCCCAGCTCCACTGGGAGGAATGTAACCGCTTCCTACTCACACTTGCGTTGTCCTGCAGTGCCTTGCACTTGGACTGCTCCGCCGGATCGGTCAGCTCCGCGATGCGTTTGTCCAGCAACTGAGCAGAACAGAGAGAAAGTGAAAGTGACAGTAAATTGCATAATGCCTGCATTACGTGGCACAATACTAACGTTCGTCTGCTCAATCATCAGCTGGAGGTAGGCATCCGCCTCGGAAACGCGGCGCGCCACCAGCTCCAGGTGGTTGGGTCGTCTGCCGCCCACTCCGCCTGCTCCTGTTCCGCCCACTTCCCTCGTGTAGCCGCCGGCGTTGTAGTAGGCACTCTGGCTGTCCCACAGACGCGAACGGTTCGCGTGGCGTCGAATGGTGTCCTCCAGTCGGCGCACCCACTGCTCCCGCTCCTCGGTGTGCCGCGCCTGCAAACGTTTAGAAAGTTGGCAAGTTTAGTAGGCTCCTTTGCTGGTGTGTGGGTATTGGGAAAAGTTTTATCGTTACATCAAGGCAACAAAGTCAAACAAAAGGAAGAACGTGAGGGCCAGACATAGGATTCTAGGTCGCTGCCCGGATACCCTTTCTTTCCGCCTATTGTGCACATATCATAAAAAAAAGCAAAGCTCTGCTTTTTTAGGGGTCAAGCTTGCATAAACTTTCTTGTACTTTACTGCGACACTGCGAATTGGATCGACGCACGTGCCTGCCTGCATTTGCTATTAAATTGTTGCCCAACGTATTGATAAAGATATAGGAAATCATGACTTCTAATTTGCAATTCAGTACTGTTTCGTTATTTAGTTCAATCTAACAATACTAAAATCGAAATATTCAAAAGTTCTGTGCAATTTTCGTGAGTTATCAATAATTTAGATAAAACTACCGAGAACCCTGCTATTTAATATTGGACTATGACAGAATATTAGTAGTAGTTATAAGTTATTACTTTTGGATACATTTTTATTTTTATTTGCTGAGGATGACTTGCCTGGAAGTGGAAGGTCTTGTGGTCCACGGTGATTGTGAACGTGTTATCCTCTTGGTCGTCGATCCCGATCAGTGCTTCTTTCAAGCGCACGCAGCCCCGCCTTACGCCCTTCATCATCTTCTCCTTCGACTGAAAAAGGTATGCAGTTGGAATTAGTCGAGCTCATTACACCACAATTCCGACTGTCAAAGGGTTATTACGCCTGCTAAAAATTAACGAATTCTAATCAATGCTATTAAGTGAATAAAAGCAGTGGTCAGCGCATTGTACGCGCTTAAATGTGCGCCAGCATTTCAAGACGATAGAGCAGCAGTCGGCAGATCCTCGCGAGCCCTAGGATCCAGGCCAGAGGAAAAGCAACCCAAAAAAAAAACATGGAGGCGTCAATGAGTAAGCCTCTACGAAGAACTGAACGAGATTGTTCCACGTTTCTAATCATATTGCAGGTCCTGATCTTCCGCCAGTGGTGAAGATTCCTACGTTGTACTCGGATCCGTGGTACATGATAACCGTGCTGGGCATCTATCTGTACTTCGTCGTCAAAGCGGGTCCGCAGTAAGTCCACATTCTAATATCAAATTCGCTCGTTTGCATGCGAGTCTCTGGACTCGGCATTAGCAATTCAACGGGTCCGCTGGTTTAGTTGTGTAAGAGAGAAGACCTTTAAACTCTCGCGCCCTTACAGTTTCATGGAATGGCGCAAGCCCTATGGGCTTAAACGAGTAATCTTGGCGCATAATCTGATCCAGGTGGTGTCTTGCTTGTACGTCATCAAGGAGGTGGGTAACTTTGGCTTGCAGTGGCAACGACGAGATATAGCTCTAGTTCCGTAGGTCCTTTATATCACGGAGAACACCATCTATTTCTTCTGGAAGTGCCGGGATATCAGTCCCGAGTTCTTGCAAGCCTACTACGACCTGGCCTACTTCCTCTTTTGGCTGAAGCTGTCCGAGCTGCTGGAGACTGTGATCTTCGTGCTGCGCAAGAAGCAGAACCAGGTGTCCAAGCTGCACATCTTCCACCACATATCCACGGTGACGCTGGTGTACGTGCTGATAAACCTTAACGAGAATGGTGAGCTACCCTGGTTCTTTGTCGTATGTCGCCTCAACTGTCCACTTGTCCACAGGCGACGCCGCTTACTTCAGCGTGTTCCTTAACTCGATCGTCCACGTCATTATGTACTCCTATTACTTTGTGGCTGCCGTGGCCGACAAGAGTGTGCTGGCGGCCCTGACGCCCGTTAAGAAGAGCATCACGGTCATCCAGATGTCGCAGTTCGGCCTCATTCTGGCGCAGATTCTATGGCAGGCGATATTGTGCGGCTTACCGAAGGTCGTGCTTTACTACTTTACTACCGTCATCGCGGCCATGTTCTACGGCTTCTACAACTTCTACAACAGTGCCTACCAGGTCGCGAAGCGCCGCAAGAGCCTGACAGCAGAATCGGGGAAGTAAGCCCATGTCCACAATAGCACAATAAAATAGCACTAACAAGTGTGCGTACATCCGAATGTATCTACCGCCGATAAGATAAGGCCACGGCCCCTGGGAAATCGGTTCTGGGTGTGATATGGGGGGGGATTAGTCAGGGCGTCTACTGCAGCTACTCACCGTGTAGTAGGACAGCAGTCCGGCGTTCTCGTCCAGCACGAAAAAGCGATACTGCCAGCCCTTCATCACGTTGGTCCACTTGCTCAGTGTGCCCTCCAGTGTGCCAACAGATCCACTAGGTCCACATGTTCCACCAACCCCGCTGCCGGCTCCCAGGCTGGGAGCACTCCCAGTGGTGCTGGCCATGTCGTCCAGGTCCCGTGACTCGGCCACCGCCTCCTCCTCCTCTTCTGGTCCGTCGTCGTCCTCCTTCTTGTCCTCGTCACCGGGAGCGTTGGCTTGCGCCTGCTATTTTCCCCGAGCTCTTTTCTGGCCAGGAGCGGATGATGACGCAATGCTGCTCCGCGACTCGCACCCGCAATCTGTCACAGCCTCAGCTCCGCTTGGAATTTGCAAAACAAAGCAAAGCCCTTCCGAATTAGAGCTGTCAAAACATCGCTGGCACTATCGGCAGTATCGATGGTTGCGATACGGCCGGCACTATCGATTGTTTGTGAGCTATCACAATAATACAAAATAATATATATTTTTATGAAGAAATTTATTACTATTACGCTAATTAAATTAGTTAGTTTGTTTTATGAAGTGGCTATTGGGGTTATTATAATGTTTTTACTTAACTGATGAGAACGCCAATAATGTGAGAGAAATACCTAAAATTCTCAGGATCGTTTTGCCGGAATTCCCCTTCTCTGTATACAGCCATAATAACGATAGTATCGAAGTTTAATTTGATAAACTATCTATTTTTTGACAGTTCTATTTTAAAATGCAGCTGCAGTGTGAACACGTCATGGAGCGCCAAAATTTACAAAGTCTCAATCGTTAATAAATATATTTGCATAATAGTTTTTTATTATAATTATTTATTTTCATTGTACTCGTTCACTGCCTTATTTGAGTTATCTTATTTCATTTCTCAGCAAACACCGTCATCAGTTTAAAAGAGAGAAGGCATATTAGGAAGGAGAATCGGTTGGTGAGTTTCCATTTTTATTTCCAAGGGAGCAATCGGTGACTGCAACTTCAAAGAATGATCCAATTCGATGGATGGCTGCTCCAGTTTTATTTCTGTTTCCAAAGAAGCGTCAGACGAATCCGAATCCCGCTCCAAGGATTCCCAAATGATGAATTCATGAGGAAATCGGTATTCCGGCTTTTGCAGAGGAGAATCAGGCGAAAATCGGGTCCGCAAAAAACGCTTCGAGCGCCTGGGTGAAGCCAAATTCTTTTGGCGTGTTCTTTCCTTGCGACGCCATCTCTTCAACCTAACATTATTGTCCTTTTTCGTTTCACATCGGACTATATGAGTGTAGCTGGCCACTTCCTTATCCGAATACGGAACTACCTTTTGTTCGCGCACCGCCCTTTCAATCTGATCGTTAATGAAGCTCCCCGATCGGTTGACCAGGCACTTCTTTTTATCCAAGTACTTTTTTGAGTCCCAAGCGCAATTTTGGACTGTCATATTTACCTTGACTTTGGTCCTCTGGCATAGCATCCTAACATCGTTCGCGCTGTAGATCTGGCTGAGATCATTAGGTGTGACTTTCTAGATTAGAAGAATAACATTTATTAAGATTTTAATTCTTGTTCGATCCAAACATTATCTACACTTGATCTGCAAAGGGTTTTAAAGTACACAAACTTGGAACTTTGTACTTCTAGTTCTTGGAAGATGATTTTCTCTGATTAAAATTATCATAACTGAACTTTAGCTTACTTACCGTTTTCTCATACATACTTAGAACCATCTTATAATGTTTCTGGCCAGAAAAACATTGTTTAATCATTCGCTCCTCGGACTTTAAGTAACTTACAAAGCCAGCTGTCAATATTCTCGCCATCCTGAGAAAACCAAATACAGCTATCTTTCACTGCATCGGCGTCCAAAACTTCTTGCGTTCTAACGGGCCCTATAATGTGACCGCAGATCGACTTGGATAAAATACTTATGTTTATATTTCCGCTTTTTGAATTTTAAATTTGGTTATAACGGTTAAGCATATTTATGCACTAGAATTTTGTCACCACAAACTGTCAAAAGATTTAAAAAAAAACTATGAGGCCTAAATTTGAACGAATTTTCTTTATTTGTATTGCTCTTCATAACGGTAGTATAATTAAAAAAAAAACTTTAAGCGCTAAAAAAATGTGTAATTAGACAGGCAATAATTTGAAAATTGCATAACTTCGTCGTGTTGATTGAAAATATGTAAAAGGGCCAAATGAGTACATTGATATTACTATAATATCCCCTTAGATTCATTCAAATTCGGTTCCGTACATAAACCAATGTTTTATTCGCTGTCTTTCAAAACAAGTGAATTAAGTTTCTAATCAACAGCACCGCCTAAAACTAGAAGACTTAGTTCCTAAAGAAAACATAACAACTACGGCTTGGGGCAGGGCTCATCTTTTGGTCTCCAGCACTTAACTAAGCGTCGCATCCGGACGGAGTCTAGCCGGCGAAGAAGCACCTGTAGAGCATGTAGAGGATGCCGAATATCCAGATGCCCTTGTAGACTTTGTCCACCACCCACATCCTGGGAAAGAGAGATCGTGATCAGTGGGGGACATTAAGGAAATTGAATTTCCGCACTACTTACACCTTCATGTGTCTCCTGGCCGCCGGAATGGACTCGTCCGACTCCTTCAGGATCAGGCGGCGGGCGCAGAGTACACAGTTGGTAAAGTAGTCGATCAGGTCCAGTTCGATCTTCTCGATCACGTAGGTGCGCCGCTCCTTGTTGTTCATCAGCTTGCGCAGCTTCACCGCCTCCGAGTTGTCAAAGTTCCAAACGTTATTGGCATAGTACTCGAACACCTCGAATCCCTTGAAGATGCGGTTCTGGACGCGGCACAGAACCGGCGGATACCGGAGCAGCCAGAGCAGGGCGTCCACGAAGAGGGCCGGCATCCACTGGAACAGCACCATGCAGACGTAGTGCACCCAGTAGTTGGACTTCATGGAGCCACCCGGATACCAGGCCACGCCGTTCAGCGGCACCTTGTTCTCGATTACCCAGCGACCCAGCTCGATGATCTCCGCCCAGGACACCTTGATGTCGTTGGAGGAGGTCATGTGCGCCACCCGATTGGTGGTGTCCGTGCCCGCCGTGATGTTCCTCCAGCTGGCCACCAAAATGCCATTAACAGCCACGTCCACGGGCAGGAAATCGCCATAGCCCGAGGAATTGCAGTACATTGTGCGAATGACACCCTTTCCCGCTCCGATAAGCAGACCAGTGGGTCCATTGATGTTGTCCGTCCAGCCGGGAATGGGCTCCTTCCAGATGGGGATCACGATCGAGGGCCGCAGGATCACGGCGGGCAGTTGGTCGAACTTCTCCACCACCAGCGCCTCGGCCAGCGACTTGGTGTAGGCGTAGGTGTTTGGGATGTCCCCCAGCACCTTGCGCTCGATGGTGGCCACCTCTTCATCCGTCAGCCACTCGCAGGCCTGCATCACCTTGTGAGGATCTGCCGGTGGGTCGTAGGGCTTCTCGTACAGCGTCTTCACGTGCAGATGGCAGTAGGCGGTCGAGCAGTAGGCGAAGAAGTCCAGGTGCTTCAGAGTCTGGGCCAGTTCCAACATGTACTTGGTGCCTCGGGTGTTCATGAACACGGCATTGCGAAGAGGTTCATCAAAGCTGGAGAAGGAATGGGTAGTTTCAGGTCAGAAAGGAGTAGGTATAATGGGATGAGGCCATGATATCCATCCGGCATATTTCAATTTTCAAAATGGATTTGGTAACATGATAATAAAGGTTACACTTCACAGCTAATGATTAATCAATATTGTGAGGTGCAATAACAAATTAACTATTAATAAATAAAGTACGTATATTATTAATTTTCAATAATGATTGATGAATAATTTATAAATCTAGTTATCGCAAAGAATGTTGCCATTAGATTTTTATTGTAAGTTGGAAGCTACTGAGAGAACAGATATTTTTTGCGATTTGGGAGAAGGTTTGGGAAATTAGATTCCTGAAGTACCCTAGCACTTGAATCCAGGAACCGAAAATAATAATTAATTAATATTTTCAGTTTTAATAGACTCCTGGGATTTGAATAGATTTCTTTTCAATTTGACAGAGATTTAAAAACTTTGTGAGAAAAAGAGTGATTTGCGGTACACTTTGTGGTCAAGAGTAAAAAGAGATTAATTGACGGCGTTTATAAATGGAAATCACAGAAGTCCAATATATAATTTCCCTGTTATAATATATATTATATATATATAATACATATAATATACGATAAATGTATCCTAACCAAGAACCCAACATAATGTCAAGCTAAAATATCACTCACCGCACTGTAGCTGCACAATGGTAAACAATAGACACCTCCTGGCGCAGTGTTTCCAGGTCCTGCTCGGAGATTCCCAGGCCGGGCAAAAGGACGTCCCCGGCGATGGCCACCACCTGTTGCAGAATGTGCTCTTCGCCGCGGAGCTGCTTCACCTGGTCAAACAGCTGCATAAACCCCACACACACGTTAGTTGATTAATTTCGTAAGCCAGGCAATGAATTCTCATAGTTTTCATAATTCCCACCCTGCTTACCACATTCTGGAATATATCCTTGATGCGCTCCTGCGGATCCTTGCCCTTCTTGGGACGGATGAGCAAATAAATGCGCTTTAGGCCACCACACGACCTGCAGGAATTAATAATATTGCATAAGCCATGGCGGAAATTGGGATTAATGAGGCCACGTACGGACCAGCTGCCCCGCCCACTTGGCGCCCACTTACCGCAGCAGCTTCTCGACCAGGACCTTGCCCAGGAACCCAGTGCCTCCGGTGATGAACAGACTGCGTCCCTTGAAGCACTCCGCAATGCGGTCCACCTCGTTGTCGTCCACCTCGCCTATGGTGGCCAAATCATCCTTCTCATACACGAACTTCGGTTTGGCGGTCATCTCGGATGGCTTCTGTGCACATAATTATAGGCTTATTTAATGACTTATTTGGGGAAAGTATTTTATTACCAATTATAAATCGCTAAAAAAAGGTCTTTTAAAGACCCTCAGTAACCTCTAGACATTTCTAGTCTTCAGGTTTTTTAATAACTAAGTACGTTTTTCTGTAATAATACAGACATGACTTTTTATTGCATGTGACTTTTATGCACTCTGAAACTTAATTATCATACTTTTATAGCCTTTTTGAGAATTTACATTCTACAGGTATTTAATATATGTCATAACAAGAAAGGAAGATAACTTCGGCAAGCCGAGGTTTATATACCCTTATAGTTAGAAAAAATCGACTACATTTCGATTTCTATGCCTATATTACTAAAAATAAAAAAAAGTTGCTCGTGTTGCTGAACAAGAATATATATATACTTTATAGGATCGGAAATGTCTCCTTTCCTGCGTTGCAAACTTTTGACTGAAATTAAAATACCCTCTGCATGGGTATAGAAATATTTTGCCTACTTTAAAGTGTTATCTTTTTATTAAATTGCTTAAATCATTAAGTTATCCTATAAATGGTGCGCACTCCGCTGGCTTCTTGATGGACTGCATCCGGTTTAAGTGATAGTACCGCCATATGCCTCAAGCAGCCTTAAAAGGTCCTTGATCCTGCATCCTTCTGATCAACCCAAATAAGTATGCATCACCAAATAAGATATACGAGTAAAACACTCAAACACACTGACTTTCCGTCAAATGGATGAACTGAATTTTCGCATGCCGCAGTCCCTACTTCATGAAGATTTGGCTAGAACCAGTTGGGAATTATAATCGATCGTTGGTAAAAATTCTCATTAGGTATGACGTGGCAATAACTTTAACATAACATTAACATATTATTAACATGGCGATAACATAACTTTAACATACGTTTAACATAACATTAACATAAGTTTAACATAACTTTAACATAACTTTAACATAGCTTTAACATAACTTTAACATAACTTTAACATAAGTTTTACATAACCTTAACATAAGTTTAACATAAGTTTAACATAACTTTAACATAATTTTAACATTACTTTAACATAACTTTAACATAATTTTAACATAACTTTAACATAACTTTAACATAACTTTAACATAACTTTAACATAACTTTATCATAACTTTAACAGAATGTTAATGGCCACGTCATAGTTAATTAGAAGTCCATGTGTGGGACTGTGTTACTGAAGGTGTTGAAAATAATTAATTGTGATACCAACATATTGTTTGTGGGTGCGATTGGAGAATTAATCTATTTATATTTTTGATTATTTTACTTAATTAAGCAGATAGCTTTAAAACTGAGGGACTAGTTCGCATAGAAACAGACAGACATATGGATAGACGGACATGCTTATATCAACTCAGGACAGGATATATATGCTTTATAGGGTCAGAGATGTCGCCTTCACTGCGTTGCACACTTTTGACCAAAATTATAATACCCTCGCAAGGGTATAAAAAAGGTAAGTTGTTATTTATAAGAATGGCAATTAATTCGATTCCAGGGAAAGCAGAACTGTATTCTATAAGTGCCAAAGAACCAAATCATTTTATGTCTTATAGTAAAGTCTATTAAATTTATGCGTGCCGAGGCTAACTTCCTTCACCGTTAATATTTGAAATTTGCATATTTCGGAACCGATTTGCGGTGATAACTATTATTTTCTATTAGTAAAATATGATCTTTAAAAACGTGGCCGTTGAAAAGTTGACATTGTTAGGTTTTTCTTGAGGCACTTATGGGGCTGTGAGCACGTAATAACCGTTGCCGCCAAGTGCACTTTTAATTTCATTTGATCTTGGTCGTAAAGTGGCCGGAGCCGCATGTGGTTATGAGGCAACCAACCAGTTGGCCTGCGGAGCGACAATTGCAGATTAGGCCATGTTTGGCTGGCTGGCCACATAACTGGCTGACTGGCTGGCTGGCTGCGTTTCTGAGTGTCAACGTCAACGCGGTGACCATCGAGTGGGCAAGCGGAGCGACACCGATTCGGCGTTGCGGCACCAATTAAAAGATTGCCACATCCACAGCCATGTCCATGTCCATGTCGCATGCCCCACGACTCGCACCATGAGCTTGCCGTGGGCGGTGGTGCATGGAGCATGGAGCTTAGAGCCCAGAGCACCTTGTGTCCTTCATCCGCCGACTGACGTAAACTTGATCGAAAGCCGTTGGTCCGGTGACACGATGACCCGCATTCGGCACATAAGCGGTTATTAGACGACGCGGACTTGGACCCCGGCTAACAAGGCGGACTGCCTGCTCTACCTGTAATCTTCTGGTTGGCGGAGCAGAGCCGCAATGAGTTGGGGTTGGGGTGACAAGTGAAACTGAAGCCATATCGAGAAGGGAACTTTCCAGCGGCAAGCCGATGTTTGTATGCCTTCTCATTTGTAGTAATAACATTAATGAGTGAATATGGTTCGTGAAATTTCCACGGAGGGCAGGAAAATAGGGGGTTCAAACACCACACTAGGGTAAAAAATGTTATTAGAAAGGAATGGTTCATACAAATTCTTTTAAAACCCTCTACTCACATCCAAATCCTGGTACCTCAACTAATTTTGGCTAGCTATATACATATATATATATTATGGTTATCTGATCCGCGAAATTTGTATATTTTATCTGCGAAAAGTTGGCAACATTTAATTTTGATAGCTAATGGCAGTTATAAGAAATATAATGACTATTAATTTTATACTCAATAAATCTGGTTTTTCTCTGATTTTACAGAGCTGAATAAATATTTCCACCATAAAAGTTTGCTTGTGTCATTAACTATTTGTTACAACTAATAAAGTAAAATTAAAATACCCCCCGTAAGAGTAAAAAAGAGAACAACAAAGCGTTGCGATAACTATAGCTCTCGTTTTGTGGCGATTCTGAATGTCTTGGTCCGAAATTAAAAGCCAAAAGCTATTAACGACTTTAGCATTGGCCCAAGAATGGTAGGCCTGCGGCCAAGATCGCAGCCATCAGGCGTAGTTCATTGCTGATACCAAAGACTGCGGCAGCGAACGTGATTTTCGAAAGTGAAAAAGGGCAGAGGTGGGTTTTAATCGGGCCAATAGATTGCCACACACACGGCCACAGCCTGCTAACCTGCTAATCTCGGCCAGAAACTGCTGTGCAACACTTTCCGCGCGGTAATTATTGCAATTTGAGATCTGCTACTGCTCCGAGGGGCAATCGAGTTAGCATCTAAAACGCTCCAAAGGCAAAAGCCATTAAACGATTCCCGGATAGCCAAAACATTCCGCCAGTCATGGGAACTACAGACTACAATTTATAGCAATTGATATGGTGATTGCATGCTAGACGACAGCTGCACTCGCTGGAGAAGAATGCCCCAGCCAGCTGGACAGCCTGGGATTCCCAGTTTCCCAATTTGGAAAATAACCGAAAAGTGGCTCCTGCTCCTTGGTTTGTTTGCATGCGAGGCTTTTACTCTGGGGACAACCAGTTTGGAGCAGGCAGAGATGTCAACAATGCGATAATAAAATCAAGGAGTGGATGCAGCAGGCTAAAGTCACGACATTTTCGGTATACAGTATACAGCGGTTGAAAAACATATTCAACTATTCGGCTAGACAACCAAGGACTTATCACCTTTATGGCTCAAGTCTATTATTATAAAATCCATTAAAATATGCAGAGTGCCTTGGACTTGGCTAATGAATTGAATTCGCATGCTAATTGCATTGTCGTCACTGAACTGTCTTCGATTTTAACTACTGTTTAAATTAAACGCTTAAGTTTGATCGCACCTTCACTTGGCAACAATGGCAGACCCTTTTAACCAGATACGTAGATACTTTGCGGTTTTAGATTCAGATTCGGATTCGGATTCGGACTCGATTCAGATACTGTTGACCCGCGCTCACCGAATGCTAAACACAAACTGATCACGAAAAGAGTCTCGCACTCCCAGCCAACCTAATAGAAAATAAAACGAAAACAACTTTGGGCCAAACTATGTATCGCATCGGCTAGTTTGGCTTTGGCGCACACTCAGCTGCACATACTCCTATCCGAGATCTGGTAGCTAGTTTCCGAGCTGCCACACAGAAAAAAAGCAGCTCCGTGTCAGGTCAAACAGATATTTACATTTCACGTAAGAGTTTCACATGAGGAAATTGTACATACTATATACATTGCTCATAAAAGTCATATGTAAATGTGATGAACTTTACATTTGCTTATGCTTGTAGTATTTTATGTCATTACAAAATTTTTACGATTGAATATAAATGCCTGGAAAAAAAGATAGAATATTTTATACTTATATATATATATTATATACTAAGTTATTTTATTAAGAAGTGTCCTTGGTAATCAAACCTCTAGTAGGGGTATTAACATTTTTTACCTTAGTAAAATAATATAATTATATAGAACAAAAACATTATAAATTCATTTTCTGGCATATGTTGGAATGAAACCAAAATGATTTAAAAAAGAATTTTAAAAATGTACTGCAGATTTTTCAAAAAAATGAATCTGTTGAATGACATAATTGCTTTCGCACTACATAAATTAACTGGACTAACTTAAAGTGCGATTAAGACCGGTTAAAATCCATGTACTTTGTATGTTTTTACTGAGTTTTGATATTTTTATGAGGGAAATGCTTTTAAAAAATGTAAATTCTTGAACCTAATTATCATATTATATTCAGTTTTCTTTCTGTGCACACAGACGATCCGAATCTGAGAGAGAGACTCGAGCAGTGACACACAAGCCCAGGCAAAGGGGGTTTCCCTCTCTTAACCCCTCTCAACCCCGTTTAACCCCTCTCTACCCCTCCTTACCCCTCTTAACCCTTTCGTTACCGCTTAACCCCCTGTGGAGCCATTGGTCAGGGGTTAAACTACTGTGCGCCGCTTTCTCACTTCGCTGCGCTCTAAGTAAACGATCGTCGCCCGGTGCTCACCCGTTTCGCCTGCTCACCACCCAATTCCGGAGCCAGTGCATCCGCCAGCACGCAGAGCATGATGCAATTGCTTTTTGGCCAAGCCAAACAATTCAATTTTCGGGCCGGCACCGACTGCGTTGCGCATACGCACTGTGGTCTACAGGGAAATCATCTTGCCCCCAACCATTAATGCTAACGAACCGCATCGATGGGTGGATCGGCGAAAAGCGGATGCCTGAGTTCGCTTTATGGCACACATAAATCGCCATTGCACTGGCCATTAATTAGATGGACCTGGTTAGTTACAGTTGTTGGCCAAAGCACTCGAAACCGAAAAAGAAAAAGATACTGAAACAGAAAAATAAACATAATCACAATCACAAACAAAAACTAAAACAGAAACAGAAAAAGTAGCAGTCGCAAATTGACCATGGCATTGACATCGAAAAAGCGGCGCAGCATCTATTTTATTGGCTTTATTTTCAGCCAGGGCTGCAGCTAATCGGGCTAATCAAAGTGGCCAAGATGAGAGTGAAGAGTGGCATCGGATGACCTGACCTCTGCTCACCTCGCAGTTTGGCCAAAAATATTGAAAACACCACGTGATCAAATTAAATATTTAAATGCTTTTCCCTTTCAACTTAATTTTATAAGCGCGTATAGAAAGAAGCCCAAAAAATCTTTATATTATTAAAATGTTTACAGACTGACATTTTTAAAAATAATAATTTGAACTTTTATTAAAAAAAAACATATAATATACTTTTCAATATGATTTGATTATAATTAGATTTTTATTATTAATTATTTTTTTCTTAGCTCTTTAAGTGAATACATTAAAAAGTGGAATTTATAGCTTCTACAGGAAATCCCTATACCAACATGATGTAAAGTCGTAAAATAATAACATTTCAAATCAATAAACAAACACAATAAACATCTTAATTTCAGTTTTATTTAAATTTAAACAAAAACAATACTTCTTTGAGAGGAATAGAAATGGAACTTAAATGCAAATGGGTAGAAAACAATGGTTTCAGGAGTGACTAGACAGATTCAAAAACCCATGTTGTCAAGAAGACTTGAACTTGGTATAGCTGGTCTATTTTAAACTGGGGGACTGGCACACGACTTGGCCTGGTCAACAAACCCAAGCTCTGAACTTGAGCTAGTCTTGTTGTATCTCTTTCCCAGCGATTTTGGTTTCGTTTTCGTTTTTCGCAGCTTTTTATGCAAATGGGCAATCTGCAGACGTGGTTATCGCGCGCGTTTTTGCTATTGATTTTGGACGATCGTAAAGAGCGCAGGGGACACAATAAACCTGGCCAACAAACCCGACACATTTCTGGCCAGTCATGCGTGGTGGCCAAAAGTCAGTCGGTGAAACGCCAGTGCGTCTTAGGCGAGTCTCTCTTCAAGAAACTTTGGCCTTTTGCCGGGCCGTAATTACAGACTTCCGCCTTTTTGAACAGTTTCACAGCCCCACCCAAAAGAGGCGAGTCTTAGAAAAGCTGGCGGAGATGGGGATGGGGCTGCTTGAGGATGTGGATGTGGATGATGAGATGCCAGAGGCGCCACAGTGTATCCCGTTACAGGTTACAGGGCCATAAAGCGCCATAAACGCCGCGACGGCAAGGGCAAATTATAACGCATACGGACACGTAGTCGATCCACTTGCCGTCGGCTAATTGGACGTGCCTGGGCCAGGATTCCCCTGCTCCTGCTGCTGCTCCTCCTCCAACTGCTCCTCTTCCAGTCGACTTAAAAGTGGGCGTAACATAACAATTGTGGGCGATTTGCATACAATTTGGTACTCGAGTGGCCAGCAAACTGGCGACGAAATGTTGCTACGTCATTGTGGTTGTTGTTGTTGTGGTTGTTGTTGTTGGTAGTGCTTCTGGCTAATAAGTCAAAATGAATGCGGACTGCTTTTGGCCTTTTGTCGCGCTGACAGCCGCTGACAAGCACAAAAAACATATCAGCAACTGACCAGAGTCCATTTCCCGACATTGTCAAGGTTTTTTCAACTCACCATACAACTGCTAATCTGGCTGACTAGTGCATTTAAGAGCAGCAAAAAAATGCAGTGTTAACAAAAGGCAAAAGGCACCGAAAACCACTGCCATTGAATGTCCTTTGGCAACATGTTGCTGCAGCACTTGTTGCGCGCGCCCACACAAGCAACTCAACATCTACCGCAGCAGCAGCAACAGCAGCAACAGCCTCCTTTGGAGCCTCACAAAGGACAGCATATAAAACAGGATGTTTCGGCAGACATTCGCACAGAACTGTTTCACATTCGACCGGGCAACAAGTGTGTGTGCGGCCAAAAGGATCCCCATTCCCGACTTCATCCTAGTTCCTAGTAGAGGGACAACTTTCGAAGGTGAGTGGCTGAAGTTTTCGTTAAAAAAAGTGAACCAAATATTCTTTGAAATATTTCAAAAAGTAAAGAAAACAGTCAATTAAGGTTCTGTAGTTGCCAATTATAAATACAAGGGTAGTTATGATTCAGTTAACTCTTCTAAAGTAAAAGTAAAAGTATTAACCAAGATGACCATTTTAAACAAAAAATGTATTATTGAATTAGTATTTAATTCGAAGATATACATATTTTTTCTATAAAGTGCATTAACAGTTTAAATGCTTAGTTACTTTTTGAAATGTGAATTACATTTTCAACATTTCTAAGGCAATAATACTATTGCTTAAAAGAGATTTTAAGAATTTCTTTTTAGAACGAAAACTCAATTGATGTGTGGCTTATTTAATAAACATTTAAGTTAAGTTTGGTTAAAAACCTCTTTTTTCTGCCACTTAGACATTCATTTTTTGGTGGAAAACGTTTTAGTATCAATTTTGCACGCATTCACATCAATTAAAGACCTCTTATTCATACCCAAAAGATTTATGAGCCGCACATTTTGGTGGAACAAATTTTAGTAGCAATCTTAGATCTATTAAAAAAAATCACTTTAAAACCTTTCATTTATTGGTAATTGGTTTTTGTGCTCACTGAAAAAGTAGGTAAGCTTAATGCACCTGAATTGACCTAATCAGATTTTCAATATATGTAATTATCATAGGAGGTTTTTAGAAGGCGACCTTTCTAATGACGTACTAGTAGAGATTTTGCAGTTCAGATTTATGTAAATATATTAATAGTAAAAGCTAAATTTATTACCTAGTTTTTGATTGTTTCCAAATCCCCCCAAATGTATTTAATATAACTCGGTAATCCTCAAATGTTGGTAATTTTTAATTGGCCAACATTGCCCACCCAAACTAAAACTAACTAACTCGCTTTTGTCAACTTCTCGACACTCGCACGCCGGAAATTTGTTGGAGTCAGGTGAAAACGTGCCCAGGAAATAGTTTTTCCCCGAGCCCCGAGTAGTAACAGCAGTTTCGGTTAATAAAGGCAAATTGAGATATTTATGAGTGCACTTTTGGGGCCCAGAGCGGAGCTAGATTTCCATTTGCATTCGCATCCACACCTGGTGGGGATTCGTGGAGTCGTGGAGTCGGGTAGTCGGAAATAGTGGACCACTTTCAGGTGTTGACGGCAGGAGCTCAAGAATTTTTGATTTATCGCCGACACTGGACAACTGAAATGGCCGCGCCATCATTTGTCTCCGGCGGTGTCCCACTATTCTGACAAATGATATTTAAATGCTTTGCCACGGGTAATGTGCTCTACGCACATATATCCTGTAAATCTCCCAGGATCTGCAGGGATAAGTTGCCAGGACAGCTACTTCAAAGATATCAAACGTATCGCATATGACATGCAAATCAGTTTAGGCCTTCACAGTTTCATCTTCCATTCGCCTGCTAAGCGAATTAACGACTGTGTTATTGATACCTCCCCTTCCTTTTTATTTTTGGGGGCAGGTGGTAGGACACTTCAGCCCAGAATAAACAAGGCAACTTGGCAACATGGCAACAAGGCAACAAGGCACATTTATGAATTTTAAATGCACATTTCGGCATCGCAAATCAATCAGACATTTGGCAAATGTTGTCTACCCACTTCAAATTCGCTGACTCCTTGCTTTTGGAGGGGCTGTCGTCTGTCATATAATATTTTAGCGCCAAGCCGGGGTATTGCAACATTTCCAGTTGGAGTCCATAAATTAAACGCCGCCTGACTAGTTTCCTCTTTATGGGACCCTTGAGTTCCCCACAACCTGTTGCAATCGCAGGCTGCAGATGCGAGATGCGAAATGCAACCGTAACTGCAACTGCAACTGCAACTGCAGTTGGCCATTAAAGATCCGCAGAAGTGCGTATGTAAATGTTGAGACGGTTCAGACGGTTTGTCTGGGCCATCTTCTTTGCACTCTTGAATACTTGAACACTTGAACACTTGAATACGGCTCTGATTGCCGCGACATCGAATTAAGCGAGTACCGCCGAAAGTATGTTAATGCTCGCGGTTGCGAAGTCCGCTCATCAGCCGCCGACTTTGGAGGTCAAGTTTTTGTCGTGAGTTGTCTGGGCAAGTTTTTAATTTTTTCCAAACGGAGCACTCAATTTCTGACGGCACTGAAGTGCTAATTGGCCACTGGTTGTCGGGTGTGGAAAACCCCCCGTTGGAGGCTTTTCCTTCCTGCAACTTTGTTTCAACTTCCACAGTTTTTAGTATTTTTTTATCTTATCATAAGTCATATTTTCGCAAATTTATGAACAACTCCAAAGCCATTTTAAAATGACAGAAATAGGATGTAATGTTAGTAATTGACGAGCTAATAATATATAATGGTCTATCTCTATGTTGATTTGGTGACATTGATACAACATGTAAAACTAGGTTTGAAAGAAAGTAGTTTAACACCATCACTGGTAATACCGTCTAAAGAAAGAAACGAACAATAGGAAATGAGATAAGTGATATTGGTAAAGTTGCAGGGTGATGCAGATATTTGGTGACCCAGATTATTTATTTTATTACTCTTTGATTAGAAATGGCCTTTGAAAAGTGCATTAAAAATGTAAGGTAATTTGAAAACTACTAAAACCTGTTAAACGTTAGAAGTAGAGAAGACTGTGATTCCGTTTTGGTGACCGTATTCTTTATTAATTAAATTTTAATTAAAATGGCCTCCGAAATATTGCAAATTTAATTATTTTTTATACTCATAATATCAAATAATCCGAAAACTACTTAAACCTACTAAATCTTAGAGGTAGCTCTAGATACACTATAATTCCGTCTTGGAGAGCCCGATTCTTTATTTAATTAAATTTTGGTTTAAAATGGCTTTCGAAATGGTTATGATTCTTAACTGACAATATTAGGTAATCCGAAACTACTTAAGTTTACCAAATGTTAGCAGTTGGCCATTTTGGTGACCCCGATTCTTTATTTAATTAAATTTTAATTAGAAACTGCCTCCAAAATATTGCAAAATGTATGATTCTTTACTGATAAAATAAGAAAATCCGAAAACTACTTAAGCCTAGCAAATGTTGGGAGTAGAGAAGGTCACTCTGATTCCGTTTTGGAGACCCTGACTGCCACTGGCATTTGCATCCTGCCTGCAGCAACCTGTTGCAGCTGACACATCTCGCACGTGGCGACACGGCACTCAGCGGATCAGCTTGCCTGGAGCAGGCCTCGCAGGCTGAGCCGTCACCATATCCAAAAGCCATAATCATTTGCATCTCTAATGGTGCTGCTCTGTCGTCGTCCGGACACCATACATCAACGGCCCCCTCCCCCGGCAGCTCCCCTCCACCCACGACTTCCTTGAACCAGTGTTAATGCCTGTAAACCTGGTTATATGCCGATGTGGGTGGGTGGGTGTGTGGGTGCCCATTGTCGTGCCATTGCGGTGGCCTTAATGCGGTTGGTTAACTTTTTACGCGCCAGCCCAGCAGATCTGGCCATAAATATCATGATGGTTAATTAGCAGGACACTTTGTCTGCGCTACTGTTACCCTAAGTAAAACGAACAGCCTTAATGTGATTAAAAGTTGCAATAGATAACGCGAGATGCCATCGTCCCGTAATTACGGCTTTCACTCTTTCTTTTGTATCCTTGCAGATGGGCATTGCCTTGATGTTCCTGCTGGCCCTGTACCAGATGCAGTCGGCCATCCACAGCGAGATCATCGAGACGCCCGGCTACGGTGGTAATTCACTGCAGGACGCGGACTCCGAGGTGAGTCCTCCGCAGGACAATGACCTGGTGGATGCACTGCTCAGCAACGATCAGGGCGAGAGGGCGGAGCTGGAGTTCCGTCACCCCATCTCCGTGATTGGCATCGACTACTCCAAGAACGCCGTGCTGCTGCGCTTCCAGAAACACAGTCGCCGGCCGCGCTACAAGTTCGATCCGGAACTGGAGGCCAAGCGGAGGTCCGTGCAGGACAACTTCATGCACTTCGGCAAGCGGCAGGCGGAGCAACTGCCTCCGGAGGGCAGTTACGGTGGCTCTGGTGAGCTGCTCGAGGGCATGGCCAAGCGGTCCACCATGGATCGATATGGCAGGGAACCCAAGCAGGACTTCATGAGGTTTGGCAGGGATCCAGGCCAGGACTTTATGCGATTTGGCAGGGATCCAGGCCAGGACTTCATGAGGTTTGGCCGGGATCCCAAGCAGGATTTCATGAGATTCGGCCGGGATCCAAAGCAGGATTTCATGAGGTTTGGCCGGGATCCCAAACAGGATTTCATGAGATTCGGTCGGGATCCCAAGCAGGATTTCATGAGATTCGGTCGCTCTCCAGCTGAGGATTTCATGAGGTTTGGTCGCTCTCCAGCGGAGGATTTCATGAGGTTCGGGCGTGCGGACAACTTTATGCGTTTCGGGCGCAGTCCTCGCGAGGAACTCCGCAGTCCCAAGCAGGATTTCATGCGATTCGGTCGTCCCGACAACTTTATGCGCTTTGGACGCTCCGCTCCGCAGGATTTTGTGCGTTCCGGAAAGATGGACTCGAACTTCATGCGCTTTGGGAAGAGCGTGAAGCCTGCGGTGCCCGAATCCAATCAAACCAAGTCGGGCAAGCCGGGCGAAAGGAGTCCCATGGACAAGGCCATGACGGAGCTGTTCAAGAAACAGGAGCTGCAGGATCAGCATGTGAAGAGCGGCGAGCAGACGACTTCCACGGACGAGGGCAGCCTGGAGCAGGAGCAGTTGTTCGGCCAGTGAACGGGTCCTGCGGGGCGATTCCTTGTAAATAGATATTGACAAACGTGCACACGAATCGCAATTGATATACGTATACTCCCCTCCCCACACGAACTCCCGACAAATGCCAAAACTATGAATTTTTAATGGGGGCTGGATTAAAAATTCACCACGCTTTAAAGTTCTTACCTATAAATATACCTAGAGTTATTTTAAATGCATTGAAAAGGTGTGAAGAAGTCTTTTGCCAAAATTCCAAATAAAGATTGCTCTACTGTATTTCAATGTACTTATTTCTTTGTGAAAATTTTATTTGGAGGGGAATAGATTTTTTTGATTTTAGATAATAAAACCGCAAGTATTTTGATCTACATACAAAACCTTGAACTCTGGACTAAAATCAATAACTTGTAATAAACCAAATGCAGTAATAATAAAATAGCAATTTCAGGTAGTATTTGCATAATTCAAGAAAACAATTTGCAATCACAAATAGAAATGAAGTTTGATAGAACAACAAGTAAATTCTACAATTAATTAAGAAGTACCAGCAGTTTTTTTTTAAATTGAAATTGTAACGGCTTTTGCATGTTTGGCAACTCTGCTAATTGGCTTGGTTTGGAAAAGCGCTAGCATTCCATGAACGTTTTCCAAGATGGTTTGCGTCTACGATGTGAGCGGTATTTTTTAGTGCCAGTTGTTCTTATCGCCCCAGCTGTGAGCATAAGAAACCGCTTCTTAGGAGTCGGATCCAAACCGCTTTAATATTGCAGTTTTATCAGTGTTTTTTCGACTTTCAAGTTGGCAATCTCGAGTGTTAGAAACTCATAACAAACGGTAAACATCGCCAACGAACTTTGGACGGCGCTACGTCATCAGTTGGACGGGTCTAAAGTCCAACTTGTTGCACCGATCTTCTTGTTTGTGTTGTGTTTTGGAATAGAGAGTAAACACAACAACATATACGCATATCTAGGAACAGTTTGGTGCATTTCCAGAACTCTTCCCACTGTTAAACCGTTATTAGCTGAGAACAGAAGAGAAAATGTCGGCACTTTTGAAAATGCACAGAGGTAAGTGTTCCCAGAACTCAAATTTCGGCTATTACATAACCGCAAAGATGCCAAGAGACTTATTACTGATCTATTTCTCCTCCAGTTCAAAGGCTTTTTAGACCCTCCCTGGTGCGCAGCATCTCGGAGGTGGCGAAATACCCCAGGATCACCACCCATTATACACTGAATCCCCGCGAGAAGGATGAACGATGGACAGAGGTGGACATGGAGCGTTGCATCGAGGAGGTGGATCTGGTGATCGTGGGTGGAGGACCCGCTGGAATGTCAGCGGCCATTCGGGCCAAGCAATTGGCGGCAGAGAAGGATCAGGTGGGTTATCCTCTATAACTCCATCACAACCACACTAAATATTCATCTAATGGCAGGAAATCCGCGTCTGCGTGGTAGAGAAATCTGCCGAAGTAGGTGGACACATCCTGTCCGGCGCCGTCATCGATCCTATCTCGCTGAACGAGCTTATTCCCGACTGGCAGGAGCAGGGTGCTCCTTTGAACACCCCCGTGACCAAGGACACCTTCTCCTTCCTCACCGGCTCTGGCCGCATCTCCATACCCATCTTCAAGGGTTGGCCCATGGACAACCACGGCAACTATGTGGTCCGCTTGGGACACCTGGTCAAGTGGCTCGGCGATCAGGCGGAGGCCTTGGGCGTGGAGATCTACCCCGGCTGTGCGGCCTCGGAGGTGCTCTTCCACGAGGATGGCAGTGTAAAGGGTATCGCCACCAATGACGTGGGCATTGCGAAGAGTGGTGCACCCAAGGACACCTTTGCACGCGGCATGGAGCTGCACGCCAAGACCACCATCTTCGCCGAGGGCTGCCGGGGTCACCTGACCAAGCAGATCATGCAGAAATTCGGCCTGAACGAGGGCAGCGAGCCACAGGCCTATGGAATCGGTCTGAAAGAGGTCTGGGAGATTGCCCCCGAGAAGCATCAGTGAGTAGCTACTAGCTAGGAAAAAAAGACTTTCCTACCTTAATTATCCTGCTTTACAGACCCGGTTTGGTGGAGCACACCATTGGCTGGCCTCTGGACCGCTTCACATATGGCGGCTCCTTCCTGTACCATCTAAATGAGCCCACACCCACCATTGCAGTGGGCTTTGTGGTCGGTCTGAACTACAAGAACCCCTGGCTCAGTCCCTTCCAGGAGTTCCAGCGTTTCAAGACGCACCCCAAGGTCCGCCACGTCTTTGAGGGCGCCACCCGAATCGCCTATGGAGCACGTGCCATCAACGAGGGCGGCTTCCAGAGTCTGCCCCAAAAGCTATCGTTCCCTGGCGGCTGTCTGGTTGGTTGCAGTGCTGGCTTCCTGAATGTCCCCCGCATCAAGGGCTCCCATTACGCGATGAAGAGTGGCATGCTGGCGGCGGAGAGTGCCTTGGAGGCCATCAATGCGGACACACAATCGACGGCTGGCGTCGAGCCCACAACATACGCGGAGAAGTAAGAGTCCTGTGAAAAGACTCTGAATTCTAAGTAATCAAAATGTTCCCTTTCAGAATCAAGAACTCCTTTGTTTGGAAGGACCTGTATAGCGTACGCAATGTCCACCCCTCATTCCACAATCCCCTGGGCTTATACGGCGGTCTTGTTCTGAGTGGCTTCTCCATCTTCATGGGAGGACGCGAGCCCTGGACATTGAAGCACGGTCCCCAGGACCATGAGTCCCTGCAGCCCGCCAGCTCCAGCCAGCCCATTGTTTACCCCAAACCCGATGGCAAGATCTCCTTCGACCTACTGTCGTCGGTGGCACTGACGGGCACGAACCACGAGGGCGACCAGCCCGCCCATCTGACGCTCAAGGACGACCGCATCCCCGTGGACCACAACCTGGCGCTGTACGAGGGACCCGAGCAGCGCTTCTGCCCCGCCGGCGTATACGAGTACGTGCCCAATGAGGAGGGCGGCAACATGAAGCTGCAGATCAACGCCCAGAACTGCATCCACTGCAAGACCTGTGATATCAAGGACCCCAAGCAGAACATCAACTGGGTGGTGCCCGAGGGAGGCGGCGGCCCCGCCTACAACGGCATGTGAAGGGATAACCATCCCAGCCAATTCGTGTACCGAAATTGCATTTCACTAGTTTTTAACATTGAGAATTTGAACTTATGATACGGAATTAAGCTTAAAGTTGCAATAAAATTGTAGAGAAAGTCAAAGTCAAAGTCAGTTGCCAAAAAGGTTTTATTTAAAATGTTCTACTATCATTTGTTCGGTTTTGTTCTCGCTTTTTCTGTTTAAAACACCAACTTAATAGGTAAATATTGAATCCACAATCAATTTGTCAATTTCCAAAACCTTTCATATTCAGTGCACGGATAAAACTTGTTTCTCATTATATAGTTTCACATATATATGCATGTATAATGTACTATCTTGTTTTTCACCAAAACGGTTGCATATCCTTAGCTTAGAGTTACAATTTAGTTGTATATGGTTATTTGAACAGACACATCGATGGATACACTTAAGTAGGTGACCCTCTCTCTGAAATGCTCCCTAATCTTTGTGCAGATCCGCATATCACTCCCAGACCTATCTAGAGTTTAAATGAACGTACATATATTCCTCGGGACCGGAGCCCACAATATTCTCTAAGTGAGTTCAAGCACAAGTCTTTGAATAATTATTATATGATGCTTGTGGCGTGCCACATAAATCCCATTACAACAGTGCGTAGGTTTAACATTTTATCTAGGTATTATCCTAAAGGTACAGCGAATACGAATTTACACTCTGGACGATCCGTCTGCAGAATCCGACCTGTCGATTATTTCCGTGCTGTGAGTGGTCCCTGTGACCGTAGGACGTCTTCGAGACAGTCAACTGTACAGTGCGTCGATCAAATATATATTACTCCTATCAATATATCCACTTTCCTTTCTTACTTATTTTTGTTTTGTAACTAGACTATATGGGTTTCTGGGTAAGCCTTCCTTATGCAATGCCAATTGAAACGCCCCTTTGTACATTACGTGCTGCTTAGTGGAGGTTATCTCTCTCGGGACTTCACTAGGGTTTCGGTTAGGTTAATATCAGTTACCAGATTTATCTACGCTTATTTAAATAGCACAATTAACACCTGTATTGAAATTTTTCACCATCAAGTTGTTCGTTATCATTATCATTTGCAATCAACATTAGTACAACATTTAGTTATATCTTCATGTATTTGTTTTGTTCATCAAAAAGAGGCACTGTTTTTAAGGCAACACTACACAGTGAAGTTATATACCAGGATCTATATACATCAACAGAATAAGGTCCAAACAAAAATGAAAAATCTTGGAAAATTCGAAAAATCCTTGCAAATTATATGAAAATCATTTAGGGTCAACATAGGGTTCAGGTTACAACATTGAGTGGTGCAACAAATATACCCACAAATATCCACCAATAACATGTATGTATGTACATAATATATATAATATAACCAACAAGGAGCAGTCCATCCCGAGCAGCTCTTGGAGTTTCTGGAAAGGATCTACTCTGAGATGGACTGCTCTGTGGACTAACTACGTGTATTGTACACTGGGTCCAAGGTCTCTCATCCTAAAAGTGCGCTTCGGTTTGGGGAACCTTGGCTAGTTTGCTTAGTGTATATATCGTATATGGCTAGAAAATATCGTTCACGTGCTGGTAGACGTATAATTTCGCACTCCCGTTCCTCGTCAATCTGCTTAAATATGTAAATATGTAGGTGTTGTAAAGCTTGTTCAATGGGGAAACCTGTAGAGTGTAAGTTTGCTTATTGTTTATGCTCTCCGCCAACTGCACCTGCATTTTAGCTTTCTGTATTTAAATATGCACAGCTGATGCAGGCTCGTCCCAAATACAAATATACATAAATATTTTGCTCTTTTTGTTTGCGCCTCTTCGCCGCTGCTGTATAAAGTGCAACAGGTCATATGGACAGTGCAAATATTTGCGGGCGCGTTTACCCCTTAGTCAAATATTGGCAAGTTCGAAATGGGCAATTGAAATTGACACAGGCGCAGACACGCCCACTGGGCCTGTTTAAATATGGCCGGGTAAATTGTACAGAGAACAAATAAAGTAATGGATTAATCAAATAATACTTGGTAAGGCAAAATAAAAACGAAAAATTTCTGAATAATTTTATTTAAATTATATTTTGTTGAGTTGTTGTTGCTGTTGCGATTGTTGTTGTTTTACAAACTGCATTTAAATGTAAAAAATACAAAACTTAGGCACA
Source organism: Drosophila fuyamai (assembly GCA_018153365.1). Taxonomy (NCBI): domain Eukaryota; kingdom Metazoa; phylum Arthropoda; class Insecta; order Diptera; family Drosophilidae; genus Drosophila; species Drosophila fuyamai. Next base: position 7,160,191 of record JAECXW010000758.1, read on the forward strand.
AGAATTTGAAACACTTCAAATTGAATAGAAATCCACTTTAAATTTAAATTACAAATTATGACTTCGTTTCGCTTAAGAGATGAAGAGAAAAGTGTCTATTAAATAATCGCTTAAATCAGAACTAAATCATAATCATAAAGTGTGTATATGTACTTGCAAAGGCTGTGATTCATGCTGAAATCAAGCAAACCTAGCTAGAAAACAAATCTGGTTCGATTGATGAACCGCCAAAAGTGTGTGTGCATAGAACAGAACTGAAAAATTGACGTTTAATTGCACAAAATTACAAATTATAATCGAACACTGAGTACATCTGCATGAGGGTCTGTGTTTTCCATAGAATTTCTGAATCGTTTCATCGTATGACTTGCATGGTTTACGTATCTCGTAGTTCCCTACGAACTAAGTTTAAAACTTATGACACTAAAATCAAATATTTACAGCATAAAGAGCTCTTCCTTCTTCTGTTCTGTTTTGTTTTTCTTTCTTTTTCTTTTTTTTTTGTCTGCAGCATTTTGTCCTAAGATTAGATTTAACATTAACTTTAACCATACTCGTAACTGTATTTTGTAATTGTAACTAAACTAAATCAGCTCAACACTCTAACCTGCTCATAATTCTCAGCAGGATGCTGGGTCAGTTCAGACCCGCCAGCTCTGCGTTTATAATTTAAAATTATAACTATTACCGTAGGTGTGTAATCGTAATTCATTTAAGTTACAATAACTATAAGATATGACACTGTCACTGTTCGCTTAAACCGAAAACAAAACAAAACTGCCTCCAGTTTCCCCTCTCAACTATTGCACTGGTCCGGAAACGGAGGACGTGGTGGCAACGGCAACGGCTACCTCTACGGGTGCTGCTGGGATCCGTAGGCCACCGCCAGCTGCTGGCCGTAGCAGTCGTAGCCGGACTGCAGCAGGCTGTAGGAGCTGCGGGCCATGTCCTTGCGCGGCGGTGGTGGCATCATCGCCAGGTCATCGCACTCCGCCGGCTTCTTGTTGCTGCTGCTGCTGCTACTGATGGTGTCGCTTGTGTTGCAGCTGGTGTTGCTGCTGCTGTGGCTGCTGCTGCTGCTGATGCCGCTGCAGCCGGTGTGGTTGTTGTGATGTGGCTTGTAGTGGCTGCTACCGGCAGCTCGTGCCGGCTATGTGCCCCATCCGCCCGATATTCTCGGCCGTTTGTGGTTGGGGGCATCGTAGTCGCCCAGTTGCTGCTGCTGGTGTTGCTGCTGCTGCTGATGTTGCTGCTGCTGCTGCGCAACGACGGCGGCCAGACGGACATCCTGATCGCTGCTCGGCGCACCTGCATTAAGGATAATGAAGTCTGTTAAGCTATTAGTTTGATTTGCTTCATGGTCGCATGTGTATGACAAAGGCAGGCTGGGCATTCAGGGCGGGCTGGGGGCGTGGCCAGACACTCGGACATTCAGCATCTGACCATTGTGAGATTGTGTCTTGTGATTATGAGCCCTGAAGTTCTAAAAGTCACTTATAATCCTTGAATCATACGAGTAATTTGCCTTAATTAACTAATTTTTATCAAAGCATCTCATTTCAAGTGTCATTTTCAGGAAATTCTTAAGTTTCTGGCTCATAAGTGAACTTCTAGAACTTCAGGTAGTGTTTTTGGTTAGCAGGAAATCGCTTGGTTGTGTGGGGTTAGTAGAGAAAATCAAAACAAAATCAAAAGCCATTCAAACAAAAATGTTCTTTGGAATTTCACAATCTTATTAAGGCCCCCGGAACTCAAACGGAATCAAACTCAAGATGTTTTCAACTGACCCTTACCCTAAAAAACAAGGAATTTCATTGCATTTACAAGAATTTTGCTACAGTTTTGTATGTATGTATGTATGTATGCGTATTTATAGGTGTTTTCGTATGCTTGTTTATGTGTATGTGTATTTGTATGTGTGTGTGTGTATCTGAATGTATTTGATGTATTTTCGTTTGTGGCCAATTTACCAGCAAAATTCCATCTAGCATTATGTCCCATTAGCGCGCGGTACGGATATCCTTCATACTTATCATGCCCTAAAAATTATCACACAATGTTGTTGTTGTCGTTGTCGTTGTGGGTTAATGCAAAAAAAGACAATCGTATTAAATAGTAACAATATTAGAACGGCAGGTTGCAAGTAGTTGGTATAGAGTTAAACGAAAATCGTAATGCCACCAAGGGCAACGTGGCGTATACGTAATCGAGCATTAAGTATACGCCCGTTGGGCACTAGGTAATTAAACATTAACAGAGAGGGAGAGTTAAAGAGATAACTTTTAGCACTAGAATCATGCCGCTATAAGAATTTAATCTTTTTTTGTTCGTAAATTTGTAACTTCAGAAAAATTAGTAGACAAACGGCGGCAATTTTTTTGCAAGCGGAAATCCTTCGAACACGAGGGAGAAGTCAAAGTACAAAGGAAAGGAGAGCGAGAAAGTGCAGAAAAATGAATGCCTACCTGGTGTGGGTGTGATGTGGCCCGTGGACGAGGGCCGCGAGTTGGGCATGACCAGGTGGTGCTGCTGCGCATGGTTCAGCACACTCAGATTGGTGGCCTGCTCTATGCTCCCGTTGCTGCCGCCATTACCTCCTCCCCCTCCTCCGCCTCCTGGGCCCGAAGGACCTCCTGCCAGCACACTGACGTTGTTCAAGTGCGTAATTACATTGGCTGCACTCACGGCTCCCGAGCCGCCACCACCACCTCCTCCTCCTCCACTGGCATTGCTACTTGTGCTGCTGCTCGATCCGCCGCTTCCCGTCGACCCATTGCTGTTCTGCTGATGGCCACTGGCGGACAAATCGCGAGGCGGCGACTGCGGCTCGGCCTTGACTTTGATGGAGACGGGTGAGGTGGCGGGCGGCGGCGTGCTATTCGAGACAGCCAGGTGCGAGAGACTATAATAACAAAGGGGAGAATATCATGATTAGTTCTTAAATTCCAAGTCTTAGAATGGTTGTACGCGATTGCTCACCTAGAGTGCGGCACCAGGCCCTGATGCCAGGTGTTGAGGCTCATGATATCCGCGCTGCCCATCACGCCGGAGGAGGAGAAGTCCTGCGCCCCGAAGGAGTAGCTCGTGAGGGCGGGAATCGGCGTCTGCAGCGTGACCACTGGCGTGTTCAGCGACGTCTGACTCTGTCGTTGCTAAACAACAAGATAAAGCCATGCTAAAGTCAAACCCAACTAAGGGAATCACCATTAAATACTCACATCTGAATAGGGCACGTCGTCGGGCGCGGACATGTTGGGCGGTATGGGGGCGATGGTGGGCGGTATTACGACCCTCAGATTGGAAGCTCGTCCGTTCTGGCTGCCCGGGGACTGCTGCTTGATGGACAAGTGATGGGCTGCAAGGAGATCTCGGTTAGTCAGGAGCCACCACACCCAGAGTTTAGCCAATGATGGAGTGATGTTAGTTTCGGTAGAGAGTGTTAGGTGAGGGAGGAGTATGTTTATGCCCACCTATGCCAGGACTGGGACCCGGACTCGGTGATCCCACAAGCGGCGAGTGTGAATGCGGATAGCCGTTCGACATCTCCAGCATGGAACCCGATGGATAGACTGATGAGCCGAAAGAGAAGATAAGAATATGCAAACACACGTTTAGACCGGATCGCTATCACTATATATATACACTATATATATATATATGCTATACAGAACTTCGCACGCATTTTGGTTAGATGGCGGTGAGTGGGGTTAGGGAAATCAGAAACAACAACAGAACCACGGTTAGAGGGTTAGAGTTTAAAGAGTTTAGCACTCCAGGCAACCATGCAGATCAGATCGAAACGAAACGAGGAACAGAACCAACGATAGAAAGATAGAAATGTGTGTGCAGCCGGCGCGAGACACTGTACTAACTTATCAGGGACATCCCACCTGAATCCGTCTCCGAACTCGATGGACGTGGGCTGATGTTGGTGTGGGACATCTGGGGGCTGGCCTGCAGCAGGTTGTCGCCATACGAACCCGGCACCGGAACGGAAACGGGCAGCGTGTAGCTGCTGTTGGCCAGCTGGCGGGGTGCACCCGCTCCGCCGATGGCCATCTGGTTGCGCTGCATCATGTTCTGGAACTCCTCGTCGATCTTGTTGTACTTGGCCTCCGTTCGCGGTGTGAGTGTGTAGTCCGTTTCGGCTTCGGGCGAGTCCGGCGACATCACGCCGTTCTTGTTCTCCTTCTGCGAGGCGAAATAAATGCAAAATGAGGGGAAATGTGTAAGAGATATCCGCCGAGTGACGTGATAATTGGCCCCAGGCTTTTCTTTCGGCCCACTTGACTCTTTGTTGTGCTAAATTATGTAAATGCAAATCTTGTCCCACGCCGCCGCTCTGTTTCCTCTGCAGCATTAACATTACAAAACCATTTGCACGCGGACAGCAGCAACGGCGAAACAGAGACGACGACGTCGCATTAGAAATGCAAAATACTTGGCGACATTTTCCCCCCCTCCGCGTGTACTTTTCCCCCATTTCCTCAGCTCAATTCTGCAGTCGCTGTTATTGCTATTGCTTTAATCCTTGCCAAAGGCTGTACAAGTTTAAGTTTATTCAATGCAGACATTCCGGTAGTATGATTTTATTAAGGAGTTTACAGATATGAGATTACTCATATACAGAAAAAAAAAGTAATAGTTACAGCTGATAAATTTATTAATTTTTCATTATTTGAACTTTGCTGTAAAACAGGCAGATTGGTCATTTCAAAATCAAAAAGATAAAAAAACTATAAAACAAAAATATATAAAACTTACTATGCATTTGCAATATCTTACTTATATTCGGTTAAATTGTTGCGCAGATATAAACTCAATTTTAAGATCCAAGGATCATGACTATAATATTATATCTTGTACCCCATTAAGCTCATAAGCATTTTTAAAAGCAACAGCTTTTTCTAAAATTATATTGAAAGCAGCTGAGCTTCTGTTTAAATATTTAAATGAATAAATTAAATGAATTAAATTTAGTGAAGAGAAGAGGCCTATTTTTAAATAAAGATATTTTTAAGAGCCCCAGGGTATTTCTAGATTTGGTCTAGTATCTAGTATCTGACAGATAGTTGCCTTTGCTTTCTACCCTTTTGTTTTTGCATTCACTGCTGTGCTTTTCACGGCTCACTTGAATTTGCATAATGGCGCTCTCGTTCGAGACGCTTTCCCCGCTTTTCCACCCCATTTTCCAGCCCGTTTTCCGCCCCATTTTTCACCCCCCGGCGACTTACCTCGATGATGTTCTTGTTGGTGAGGGACTCGTGGGGCTCGTTGTACTCGGTGTACTTGAGCAGGACGCGATCCATGTCGGTGCTGGCGTACTGGTACAGCTTGTTGCTCGACGAGAAGATGATGAGGGCGATCTCGCAGTCGCAGAGCACGGACAGCTCGTAGGCCTTCTTCATCACGCCGAACTTGCGCTTGTTGAAGGTCACCTGCGGGCGAGGGGAGAACCGGAAGCGGAAGTGCGTTCAATTACGGCCCATTCTCAAATATTTATGCGGTTCGAAAATGTAATTAGAGGCAGTGGCCTTAGCCCAAGTGGCCTGGCCAAGTGGAAAACTGGTAAAATGGGAAGGTGCCTAGGTGGCCCCTTTTCCCCGCTAGCTGGCTAGTTGGTAATGAATCGATTATGGCCGAGTCAAGGCCAAAGGGGCAGAACAATAAACAAGTTGTTACTGTTCCTCGTTGTTTTCACTGCCGGGCGATGACGCGTTTATGGCTTGGCCAAGACATCGCCTCAAAACAGAGCAGTAAGTCGGTGGGGAAAACCTTGCGATGACACGCTCGCCAGTTAAAAAATGGGAATGGTGAATTAAAATTATTTCCGAGTGAAAAACTGTTTGAAAAGTATACTTTTTTGGGATGGTTTGAGAAGTTCAAAGTCCAAAAGTACGAGTCAATTTATTACTGTAAAGATTTTTCTATTATTACTTTGACAAAAATATCAGTGAATAAGGTTAATCGATTGAGAATACATTGATAAAATTACTGTATTTCTGGAAACTCTTGTTATCCAATGCTAATTTATTATCGTAATATGCAAAAACAAGAAAGGAAAGCTAACTTCGGGAGGAGCCGAAGTTGATATACCCTTGCAGAATATTCTGTAAATAATATTCTCCAAAATTATTCATATGATGCATTCTTAACACTCATAAAAAATCCCAACTTTCTAACTTTAAAAACACCAAAGTTATGGCATTTTCAATCGTTCAGTTATATGGCAGCTATAGGATATAGTCGGCCGATCCCTATAAATTTTGGTAGGTCGGATTGATTGGCCAAATATAAAACCCATAGAAAATCCCAACTTCCTAACTCTAAAAACACCAAAGTTATGCTATTTCCTATCGTTATATGGGAGCTATAGGATATAGTCGGCCGATCCTTATGAAATTTGGTAGGTCGAATTGATTGGCCAAATAAAGAAGCCATAGAAAATCCCAACTTCCTAACTTTACAAACAGCAGAGTTATGGCATTTCCTATCGTTCAGTTATATGGCAGCTATAGGATATAGTCGGCCGATCTCGGCCGTTCCGACTTATATACTGCGTGCAAAGGAAAGAAGGGTGTGTGCAAAGTTTCAATTCGATAGCTTTAAAACTGAGAGACTAGTTCGCGTAGAAACAGACAGACGGACAGACGGACAGACGGACATGGCTATATCAACTCAGGAGGTGATCCTGATCAAGAATATATATACTTTATAGGGTCGGAGATGTCTCCTTCACTGCGTTGCACACTTTTGACCAAAATTATAATACCCTCTGCAAGGGTATAAAAAAGCCAAGTCTGACAATCACAGAAATGTATTCATTTAAAGCTGTTTGGTTATCACACATTATCCAGCTTTTTTCTAGAATTTACCAAGTCCAACTTGACATTCATGTCAGTTAATCAGACATCAAATTAGCTTGTCTAATCCAACGAACTAATTCACTGAACACCAAGTAGCGCAATTTAATGAGGAATTCCTATCTCGACATGGGTTCGATTTCAATTTAATGGCCGTAAATCGATTCACCTCTCGTGTTTTATCACAGTCTTAATTAAGTTACATTGCCATGGCGAAATGGAAGCTACCGTTTCGAGCAAACAATTGTTGGCCCCACCACTGAATTATTATTGTTATTGCCACGGATTTGGAAACATATTGACACTCACCTGCCGATTGCGTTCGTCGGTGATGCGTGATATTTGAATTTTTTTGCGACCCATGGCAACAGTTTTCCTATCCTCCTGCGATTGTAACTGAGATGACGATGTCCTTGCGCTCGGCTGGCTGATTCCTGCTGGCTTGGTCGCTGATTTGCTGGATTTTCCGGCAAAACTTTCCCGGAAAACTCTGTTAGTGGCTGCCCTGCGGATTGCTGTGGCTTATCCTGATGTGGCAGAAGACATGGGGCATATTTATATATATTATCTATATATTATCCCTTCTTTTTGTTGTATAAGTGGACGGCTTGTCAAAACGGCAAATTCTTCTTGTATATATAGGTGTGTATATAATTTTATATAATTGTGTTTCCGTATAAATTGTCCTCAGGTAACTGCAACGAGATATAAAGAGGATACAAACAATGAGTGATTGACTGGCTAAATAGGTGGGATTGGGAGTAGAGAAGTAGGGGAGTAATTAACCCATGGCTGACCATTTAACCCACTTAGCTGGCGACTTCAAAAGGGTTTTTCAGCTGGACGGGGCAGGATTTGCGGTCAACTTGCTCCATTGTCATCGCTCCACTGGCGTTGAAAGTTCAATGCACCGCTAATGAAGAGCAACTTGTAACATGTAACATATATCGCCCTAGGATGACCTATTTCATGGGCTGGCTTCGGTTAATTGATGCCGCTGCCTCCGACTGACCCTACGCATGATTAGATTCGCGCTGTCCCTCCGCCGGAGATCCTTTCCCTGGGATCCTATTGCCATTCGCTTTGATGTCCTGCCATTGCCGACCACGCCACACCACACCACACACGCACTAAATCAATAAGGATGTGCCAACAAGTTCACTCGCAAACTGTTTAAAAGCGGAAACGGAAGCGGCACTCCAAAACCGTTTTTTCCGTTTGCCCGGGGCAACGGCAACACTCAAGTGCTCCGGCGGAAGCTGGGTCTGTGTCGCTTTTCCCCAGTTTTCCCCAATTTTCACCATTTTCCCTCTGTGGCAGCGGCACGTGGCTGGCAAACGCGAGCCAGCAAAAAATATGCTCAGGTCCCCTCACGGCTCCTTTAAGCCAGGCAATTCCATCACTGAGATAAAATATGTTCTTTATATCGAAGAGTTTACAAGGTAGTTTTTCAAGAAAATTAGTTTTTCTCACCGAATTCGATATTGTTAAATGTATTTATTGTATACTATTAAATAAAGATAAAACATAAATAAAAAGTTTTTCGTTTATAAATGTCTATGTTTAAATCACCATTGAAAAGACTTTAAATTGAATACTTCGTTTAGTTATCCTTTAACAAACTTTAAGTACTCCATGATCCTAAATAGTTTTTATTATACACAGAAAAAATGTAACTGAAATTATAGTGGATTAAGTGTAAAGAAAAGTACTTTTTGTTCACCTTTTCTGGTGTAAAAAATGTATGTTTAAAAATTTGTATGTTTTTGGGATACCATTTTTTTGTCCCGTGTTTTGCCAAAAGGAAATCGAGTCGGATAAATTTCAGTTGCCTTAGTCTTGGTCTTCCTTTTCGTCTTTGCCTGTTATTTGTCCTCCGGCCAGGATGCGGGACAAAAACAACATTAACAACAACAAGTGCCTTGGCAACGCTTTTCCTTTTTCCCACCACCTCCTCCCCCTTCCAATTCACTTTCCCCTCTCTCAATTTTCCACGACTCACGCAGCGACCTACGCAATATGCTTCAGCTTTCAGCTGAGCCAGCGGGCGAAGGGTGGTGTTATAGTGGGGGGAACATGGGGTAAAATGGGTTGTGACAGGATGGTGGGGTCTTAGCCTTGACGAATATGTGTGACAGTCAGCACACACACACACACTCCGACACAACACAACACACTCACACACACATACTCGCACAACAGCAAGGACACACTCAACAAATTCGTTACATTTCTCCCGCTTTTCCCCATTCGCCGTCCTTTTATTCAGGCAACCCGCCATGATTATGCGTGAGTTTTGTATTCGGTGACTTGAACATTCATTATTGATATGGAAAAGAAACGAAATGTGGGAATCAGGAACCGAGGCATAAGGAATGAATCGATAATGATATTGATGACGCTACCATTTGATTCGGTGGCAACCGAGTCACAAGACATTGTGGAGTGAATAAAGCTGCTCGATGACTCTCCTCCAAGGATTTAATGGCATGACCACGGACAAGTGTTGCTCCAAATGGGCGTAACAAAAAAAAATATTAAAAAAGAGAAGGAATCAAGATAGGGTATCAAGTATACGCATTGGCTCCCACCATGTTCCCCCAATCAATAATTATCCGTTTAGTAATCAATATTAGATTTTGGAAAATTCTATCCAACAGGAAGGCAAATTGTGGCCTTTGTTTGCTCGTGTTTGTATTTGGGCTAAGCACTTGGGCCATAATTAAAGGACACCTAATCCGCTTAGGATGTGCCACTCACAGTTTTTCGATTGCCGCTCAGGGGATTATCTCGGAAATAGACCGAAATTGGCAATTGAGCCCTTTGCAGTAACTCATGTTTTAGTCACTTCTTGAGTGGCTTTCTGTGTTCCACTGCAGGATGCTTAGTGTGCGACGATAAGGTGCACAAAATTGAACGCTTACAACAAGTGCGTCAGTGCGAGGAGATGAATAATTGAAGGCGCGAACAAAAGCGGGCACGTTATCACACCGCAAGTGAGTCAATTAGTGGCCACATGCCACTGAGTGTGTATATCTGTGACTGTCAGCGTCATTGCAACAATTGCAACTGGAGGGAAAGGGGTGGCAAATGGGGAGGGGTGGCAAGCCAACAAGGCCATGTGGCAGACAGCAGCAGGACATCAAGTGCTCGAATTACGAATTTGTCCTGTTTTGTAGCATACTTATCAGCGTCTGCTATTGAATTACTCTCACGCTGCTTTGGATACAACTTAAAAGCTCTCAAATGGAGGGTGTTTTAGGGTCAAAAGAGAGTCTATAAAAGGTTAATTAAACATTAAAAATGAATGGCAAAAGTCTTTACTGAAAGGTTACATTAAACACATAAAAGGGTATGGTTATTAAACTGAAATAAAGTTTTACTCCTTAATTTATTTTTATTAAATCATCAATTTAGGTAACGTTCGTTTTTTAAAAACAATCACGATTTTTTTTTGGTGAAAAAAAGCATTAAGTATGTTTTATTATCTTCAATATGACTAAAAATATAACTAGTTTTTTTAAGGCAGTAAAAGTTATTATTAAAGTTATTATTATATCGCACTTAGTGTTTTTTCAAATGCAATAGTATAATTTAGTATACATTAAGTTTTTAGGGCTGTGTGATTTATACTTTGATACCGTTTAGATGATCTTTTTTTGTATCAAAAGTAAATGTTCATCAATCCATTTTTCTTTTTTTAGAATGTTACCCTGGCATGCCATATTAAGTATTGATGGTTTAATTTTACCCCTAATAACTACGAATTTAACTGATTCTATTGTGTTTGCCAAAGTTCCACTCTGAAGCTATCGAAAATCTGCATTCAGTGGACAGGAGAAACATTCGCCTACCACACAGTATCTAATCTCGCAAGAATTTCAAGTTGCCAAAAACTCATTATAAATTAAATGGTCAAGTCATTCGCAATGAAATACATACTATATTAATGGGCTCGTGTTTGTTTAGCCAGGCGACACTTGAAGTGGTGCAGGTGTTGGCCTCAGCGAAAACAATCAAGAATGGCAGCAGAAATATTTGACTAATTGCAGGGGGAAAAAGTTAAGAGCGGTAAGGGGGGAAAGGGGATAGGGGTTTAAAGAAAAAGGGCTAATCACCGCAACGAAATGTGGTTGGAAAACAAAGGATGTGCGGTTGAATCTCTGTAACCCGGGGGCCAAAAAGAACTTAACACGGTTTTCATTGCAACAATCAACCATTTGCGGTTGCAGTTGACTGATGCGACTGCTGCTGCTGCCTCGCATTTCACTGGGTCAACGGCAAAGGCGGCACGGCACTTGAGCAGGACGAACGGAAGGATGTGCCGAGTCTGCCCCATTGCAGGATGTGTGTCAAGACATTTGTCTTGTGGCCGGGCAATTAAAACGCAGCTAACTGCCGCCACACGTTTGCCAGATTCTCCATTTAATTGGCCCAAAAGACAGCCAGCGGCGACATCATTAGGCAAATGGCCAAGAACAAATCTCAAGAATGTGGGTGTTTCGCTCGGCGAACTCGGAATCCCTCTGCTTAGCAACTTTGTGTTTTTCCCTAATTGTTTGGCCCAACAAAGGCGGGGGACATTATCGATTTGATTTAGTGAATCACGCTCTGCGGCTTTTTCTCCGATGAGCAGGCACATTAAAAAGGCGAAAACTTGTTGCTCGCCTTGATTGCGCTCAATTAGCATTTGTTGCGGCCAAATTTATGCAAATTTTAAACTTTTCCGTATTTTGGAGGAATGAACTCCGAACCGATTGCGAAAACCAGTTGTGGCCGCAATGAGATGAGCCGATCTGAATGCAATCTCTCACCGTCCGCAGCTCACAGCCTCAATTAGAGCGACAGAGAACGCAGGCGAGACCTTTCATAAATTCCGTTTTTATGGCAGCTGCCCGGCCAAATTTCAAGTTTAAAAAACTCCAAATTTATCACCTTCATTTAATTTAATATATAATTTTGTCGGCTTATTTGTTTACCGAAATTATGAATGTGATAGAGGTATTAAGTTCATTTTTCTCAATTTAATAGATCTTAGCCCTGCGGGAAGTTTTAACTTCCTTGGTTGGCTTTTCACTTTCACTTTTCCCCAGAAATCTGTCAATGTCCCCGACTTTTGTTATCGCTGTTAATGTGCCGCAGTTAACAAATTCCCGAGAGTATGGTTATAAATCTTGACTTAATTAAAGACACGCGCGCGCTTTAAGACGCGATGAAAACGCCTGAGAAACGCGTCATTTGAAACTGCCACCGATGCGGAACTTTTTTAGTTGTCGAGGGCGGTCGGAAATTGAGTTTAGAACTGTAAATTACCCAACAAAGAAGTTGGGGGTGGTGGCCACCATTATAATGTGAGCAATTAGAAGTTGAACCAGTTTATTTGGAAAGTGCTTGGAGTTGATTAGCAGCCTTAACCTTCCCACTCTTTTTTATTTAAAGGGATTTTCACCACAACTTAAAACCGCACATCCTAATTTTTTAATATATTGTTTTTTTATAAAACAGGAAGTACTTTTTGGCAATCTTTTAAAATTTAGCAGCTTTATAATAATATGTTACGTTTTACCAAATAATTATAATAATCCTAAATAATAAATTTTGAACTTTTTATAAACAATCTTGCGAGTAAATTGTTCTTTTAAACAGCAGTCAAAATTATTTAAGACATCATTTTCAGACTTTAGTAAACTTAGGTTTTCCACTCAATGATAAGTTTTTATCATATAATCCAAGAATAATTCCTTTATTTATCCATATTTCCGAACCGAACTCTAGCAAATTTTATATGGCAAAAGAAAACTAGACTGGCGATAACATGTTATAAAGTAAGTGAAATATCTGCACACTTATTTTTGCAATGTTTCTGCAAGCACTCGCACTGGCACCTTGATATCAGGTCTGGCATTTTTCCTGCAGCCTGTTTATCAACAATTTCAATTGCAAAAATGCCAGCGAAAGAGAGGAAGTACATTGAAATCCAAGGTTTCTGGGTCGTTTCTTTTCTGTTCTATTGCTTTCATGCCCCAAACACGCGTCTCGTGTTAAGGTAGTCGAACAAATTTGAGTTTTCGGGCCCCGAGTCACCTATGAGTACACCTAGTACCGAGTACCTAGTACCTAGTACCTCTATCTTATCGCCGGCCCTCACACCCATGCAAAATCGGGCGGAGTGTGGGAGAGAGAGCCAAAGCAAAGCCAAAACAAAAACACAAACAGAAAACGAAACATAAAGAAATCATTATAATAATAATAATTATAATTGTGGGGGAGAGCGTCGGTGGGCAATAACCATAATTATCGCAGACACTCGAGAGCCGAAAACACGGCAAATGGCAAAAGGAACATTTATGTTTTAATAACTACACCCATACATCGAAACCTTTGTGCTTGCCTATGTGAACTCGGCCACCTCCACATGCGCACGTGTGATAAGAAAGACTCTCGCTCTCGATGGCAGATAGTGGCCCCCACAAAAAACACGGGGCAAATAAAACAAATTTTGATTGCGAATTTTTTTATCAAGCCCCAAACAGCAACAACAAACGCAAGTCAACTATTTTTCGTTCAAAATTTGCCAACAAATTATTTTGGCCTGATAAGATGTTAGTTGGGTTTTCCTTTATGGATTGAATTCATTGTTTGAATGGATTTTTTTGTTCTTTATTCATGGAAGGTATTCTCAAGAGCTCATATAAATATATCAAGATAAATTCCCAAAATGAATTTGTATTTTTCTCAGAACTTTATTGAAATTGTGTAGAGGAACATAAGTGGGAATTTTAATAATTTTGAGCATACCTAGCATTATAAAATTAAATGCTTATAAAATTTGGTGAATAAATTTCATAAAAATTTAATTTTATAATAAATAAAATTATTTTTGTGAGACAAAAAGCATAGATTTATTAATGTAAGGTATTATAGATTTATAATTTTTGTTTAATATTCCCAATTGATTATAGATCCAAAAACCCAAAACGTGGCTTAAACGCGACCACTCCAAAAGCAGTTCAAGATCTCAGAGGGTGGTGATCGTAAACGTGATCGGAGGTGGGGTGCCATTATCTCGGCATGCATTGCCAAATGCCCGTTATCGTTTATCGGCGATCGCCGTGGCTAAGTCCAAGGCAAATCTGAAGCGATTATCGCATTTGAATTGCTTTGTTTGCTGTTTGAACCCACTGCCCCCCCCGGCACGTAGCCACCATCCCTTTCTTTTTTTTTTTAGATCCTGCGGAGGTGTCAAAGTGCATTGCACGCATGTCCAGCTGGCTGAAGTGCGAGCGAGATAACAGAATTTATAAGAATTTCTTTTTGCATTTGCTGCTACTGCTGGCTGAAACAAAGTGCAGACAATTATCAGCAAATTCGCCAATCAGCCAGTCAATAAGTCATTTAGTCATTTAGTCAGTTTGCCAGTTGGTCCGGCCATAAAAACTACATGCAAAAGAACTTGATAGCAGGGAAAATGGATTTGAACTTCGCTGGAGGAGTGCGGTTCTCGCGGGCCCTCAATATTGATACGAAAATCGCTTATCAGTCGACAGCAATGTATAGTATTTGTATGTGCGTGTCGCCTGTCCGTATATGTCAGCTACTTTCAGCATTAAATCGCGGGAAAAGAAATTGAAACATCGAACGATATCAATTGAAAGGGAATGAGTGGAACTGAAGTTGAAAACCCGGCCGATATCTTCTCTTCCGCGGAATCCAATCGTTTGGCCAGCGATGACGTCAGTTTGGCATTGGTTATTTAGTTACCGACATGCCGGCTGCCAGTGTGTTTGTAATTGTAAATTATAGATAATCAAATTGCCCTATCGGCCTATCAAAGGAGGGGTTTATGGCCCAGCCATGATCTGTAAATAATTACTAAGTCTTTGGGAGAGTATCGATAAGTGTATGAGTAAACGAAAACATTACCGCAAAAATTATATGCGTGTCTTTTTATTTTAAATTTAAATGTAAAATTTACAATACTCAACTTTTAAAATTTCCAAAGTAAATATCATATCAATTACAATTGAGTAACAAAAGAAACTCATAATAAAGTAATGACACATGCAAATTAACCATCTTTGTCATTAAAATTTTAATCACAAACTTTCTGTTAACTTTTTAAAAAGAACTGTAAACACTTCCTTACTTAAATGTTTCTTAAACTTTAAAAGAGTCTCTTATAACTCTGAGAGAGACATTTCACCCATATTTAATTTGTAGATTTAGGAAGTCTTGACCCTTTCCCCGTTTTAATTCCACAATACTTTTATACACATTCCTTTACAGCTGATAAAAACTTACATGAATCGCTTTTCAGCAGAGCTTCCGTTTCCTCAGAAAAATGTTCTCAAAAATACGCTGCTCAATAGAAACCGACTTATTTTGAACTTTGCGGGGATGCCAGGTCGCTCCAGAGGTGTTTGCACAAATGTTTCCGCACACACACGAAAAATCGTTGCAATTGAGATGCAAATTTAATTGTTGTTTGAATTCGGGCTTTGTTTACGCCGCTTTTTCGATAACCATCGGGGCGAAATGCAAGTCAGTGATATGTTTGCTGTTATGTTTGTCGTGTGCTTTAGCTTTTGTAAATATAAACAAAGTCCGGACAGGCGGGCGCGAGTGGGAGGGACGAGGGGTGGTGATGGTCGAGCGATGTTCACAACGGCGGGCGCGAATAAAAGTTAAAAATAAAAACTTATAATTGTCCGACGGCTGTTGTTATTTTTATTATTGTTGCCCATTTATTTTTGGAAATAGACGTTGAATTTGTTTATATGGAGTAAAAATAAATTATTGCGCGTAGAGCGAGAGCAGCGGGCCAGCATAATTTCTCGCGGCGTTCGATTGGGGATCTCTATCTGTTGTGAATCGCAAGCGGAATCGGATCGGCTCGGAATGAAAATATCGAACTCGCAAACGGATCTGATTTGAATATCTGCCAGTGGCAATGCCAGTGCCAGTGACTGTGGTGCCTGAGCCGAAATTCCGAAAACCGAAAAACTGAAGAAGCGGCGCTGCGGACGCGTACAAACGTACTGACGGATACGCCGCTGTTGACGTCGTAACGCCAAGTACGCACACACAGATACGCCCGCGCACACAGTTGCAGAGGCAGGCTCTCTTTCAGCCACACTCACACACACACCTAGGAATTAACGCTGAGGATTTTCGTTTCGTGGTGAACTCACTCACACTCGCCCACCTTCTAACGGTGCCTTTTGTTTTTGCCTTTTTGTGTAACAGAATATCGCACACACACATCAGTAGGAAGCGAGAGAGCGGGAGAAAAGGAGAGAGTGCGCAGGCGCTAGCAATGAGTTTTCACTCACAACGAAAGCAAGAGTCAGAGAGAGGGGGAGTGAGTGGGTGTGAGTGAATGAGTAGGTGAGTGAGTGAATGCGTGCGGGAGTCAAACGAGAAACATATGGTTTTTGTTTGTGCCCCAGCCAGACACTCACACACATGCACACTCCCTCACACTTGATCAATCAGCAACAGTTACAGTTATTTCGCTCGCTGAGCCTGCTGTCCCGCTCTAGCGCCCCCTCATAAATGTTAATTATCCCCCACTTCACCACCCCCTCAACTAACCCCCTTCTTAAACACCGCTTTGGTTTCCTTTTTTCCTTGTATCAGTATCTCTCTGCCTCGCAGGACCTTCTCCTTTGTGTGTATTTTATTTATTTGTCCTTGCCACTGGATCCTCTCTATAAACACCCACCCACCATTAGTGTTTCCCCCCCAACACAGCTCAATAAAAACTTTGTTGACCTGCGTTTGGCAGCAGGAAAAAGAAACAAATAGGAATTCTGTGAGATACTCTATGAGATACAACTGTTACAACATTTGTTGCGTACTTACAGGCGCTATCATGCCTCTTAAAAAAAATCGATTTGAAGATGTATGTTAACTATCTTCAAAATGGTCACGTTTTTATAGTATTTGTTATGTAGTTAAATATGGACAGTACCATATATAGAACATATTTGAAACAAAGAACTCTGCTATTAGAAATTATCAAGAATAAAATTGTGCTTTTTACTTCATGTTACCAACTTATGCACGAACACAACACACCTTTTTACTCTCCAATTAATAGGTATATTAAATACACAAAGCACAAACATTTTGAGCTAGTAAGAACGGAAAAGAAAGAAACCAGGGGGTCCTGGGATCCTGGGATCCTGGGGGGTGTGCCAGCCAACCATTCATTGTTTCTGCTCGATTGATGATTGCCTATTCAGACAGAGGTAAAGTAGTTACATGGCAGAAGTTGGGCTTAATTTGTAAATGTGATTCCGAGCCAAGTGAGGTTCTGTGACCCAGACCCGGTCTATTGTTTCGTTAAGCGGTATATTATTTACGTTAAACACGCTCTATTATCCAGGTTACGCAGGATAACTGATAACAAAGTAAGGATAGAGGGACCCCACTTGAACTAGATTGAGTTCAGTAGAGAATAAAATTTGATTTTTCCAGGGACAAATTTGCTTAGCCCAATTAAGTAGGGAAATATGTATCATTCGTGTAATTTGAAATAGTGGTAAACATTTGTTAATAAACCCGTTTAACATATCAAACTTATACAATTATAGTCCATTTCTGAAACAAATACTTCTAGTTATGGAGAATTTAGAGTCATATATACAATATATTCCTATTGTTTTTTCTGTAAACTTTAATTTAAAATGGAAGCAGGGGTAATAGTTAAAAGCCAGACAAAGGATTTTGAGGGAGGCGATCGCTTAAGGAATGTCCATATTGCAGTTGCAGTTAAATGGGCGCAACTTTAACGTGACTTCCCGAGTAATATGCAAATGCCAGATGCCACAGATATTTCCCCGCCCTCGTCGACTGAGTGGATTCTGTAAAAATCACGCATAACCGATCCCAAGTGCAGCGCGACCACGTTACCCGTTTTATGGCTCTCGCCTCTCATCGGCGCCACAATGTTGCAGGCTGGCACTGAGTTGCAATGGCAAACAATCCATGTGTGTGCAACCGATCCCAGATCCCAGATCTCAGAACCCAGTGTCCTTGTGACTTTTAACGCTTCCACTGGGTGCGACAACTGCCAACTGCAAACAGTCGTCGACAGTCTTAATTCAATAAACGCCGACCGGCGATTTGCGCATGACCATGTACCCTGGATGCTACTTGCATATATGGTGAATGCTGCACGCTGCATGCTGCATGCACTCAACACATGTGCAACATGCGGCATCTGCAGCAGCGGCCGCTCAATGTGTTGAGTCCGACTTAACTGCTTGCTTGGCAGGGGTTTCTTCAGGGGGATCTTCAGACACCGACACCCCAAGCCAAGCGACCGACCACGTGAACCTCCACTCCACCGCCCTCCTCCTCCGCTGTTTTTTTGTAAACGCTGCGTAGGTAATTTCATAAATCTCATTCAAATTGCCCTTCCTGCGTATTGCGCTGATACACGAGCGTACCCAGTAGTACCGAGTGTATCCGGAGGGTTGTAAGCATACGGAATTACAGGGAAAACATCTTTTTAATTGCTTGCCGAGATTTCGAATTGAAAAATGTCTGCGGTGGTATCAATTATGCCAAAATGCTTCCCTCCCGAAAACGGAAGACAAGCAATGGTAAGCTCAAGTATTTTCGGCTGCGGAGATTCTCTGGTCTTCCTGGTGGAAAAGGAGAGGGGTAGGTGTCGCCATTAGCATTGCCTAATTACATTTCGATTGCTCGACTTAAAGGGCTTAAGTCCTCGACTTGCTGAGTAATTCATAAAAATTTCAATCAATTTCCCCGGGCATTGAGTGCAATTTAAATGTGATTAAATGCGAGCTTAAGGAACTTCCGAAAAGGGAAATTGGCAGAGCCTCCTGCTCCTCCTCCCCTATCTACTCAGAATTTTGCCTAATCTAATCAATTTTCTCCAATGCTAAACGCCCACGCGGAGCAGCTTCCTCGGCTTCTGTTTCAGCCTGTCAGTCTAAATAATTCCACCTTAACACGTGTGTCATTGCGGGGGCGAAGGATCGAGGGATTCGGCGATGGTGAAAGCATTTCTCTGTTTGCATGACTGATAAGTTCCCAGGAAAGAGCCGATACCTGACCCCAATTTGCCCCCTAACCTTGCTTTCCAGCTGGCTTAGAATGCGAAAACTGTCTCTAATTGGCTTTGACTGTCATCCCGACTTGCAATTAGGCATTGCCCAACAAATAAAAAACTTTCCATTTGCTCTAGAATACTAGCATATAGAATACCTGGTCTATATTCCAAAAAACTGTCAAACATTTTCCCTTGTTACCACACAGTTTCTCACTCCTCACACTTTTCCTTTCAAGCTGGTTGGGGGAAAGTGGCACATATTTAATGCGAAAACTCTTTTTTTGGGGCAAGGACGAGCTGTAAAAAGGTTTATAATTGAATCGGTTGGCAAACAGTCAAGGTGAGCTAATTGATTCCCCCAAAGTGGTGGCAGTTCATTCATAAATTGGTCCATTGATGGGCTCATAAAGTTTTTTCTTTAGTATCTATTAAGTGGCATATCATTGAGAGAGCGACATTGAGTTGGGTAATCATTTCGAAAACATTCGGAATACCTGGCAAACACTATGCGTGGGTGGCTTATCAATCAATGTTATTTATGCATATCCCAGCTGACAGTGGACCAAACCCGACAACACACTAAAACATTCATGTGCTGCGGAAAACTAATACGCAAACTTTTCGTTCTGAGTGAGCTGTTGGCCTCGACTGCTTTAATACTTGGCAATGGAAAGCGGTTTAAGTCACATTTCAGCTTGTTTAAACCCTTTTTAGTCGGAAAGTAGGCTATACATAGCGTGCAAATTAACTAGAAGCCTGGCATCTCTCTTTTAATAAGTTGATTGAAATTGATTTAGCCAATTAAACCGAATTTAACCTTAAGCTTTAACCAACTGATGTGTTCAATGAAGCACTAAGCCTCGTTTTAATTAATTTCAAAGCTTGCATTGATTATTTACCCAAATGAACTTTAAATTTCCTTTACAATTTCCTGCCCGCCAAGTAAATAACATATTTAAAACAATATTACCCTGCGAACCTTAAACACAAACTTTGTTTAAATACTTTTTGTATTACTACAAGACATTGTTTATTGTGATTTGAAGATTATAAAGAAGAGAACTTGTTGCCTGTGAACATTTCAGCAACGAATAAAAATCCAGCGTGTGTTGTTTAATGTGCAGTCTAATGTAAACACTAGACAGGCAAACTACCTTCTTTTTTCCAGCCAACAAAAACCGAACTCATGAAAAACAATACCGAGCATCCTGGCTGGGGAAAAGGGGTGGGGGGAAAACGGGTGGGAAAAGCAGACAGGCAGACACACGGAAATTGACAACTCGCAGAGCAATAAAGAAAAGTGTCCCGCACACACACACTACAGCACAACACACACACAGCGGGAGAGGGAAAACAGAGGGGGGTTGCGGTGGGCTGATAAGTTTTATACAATTTCCACCCACAGAACTTGAGTTATGCCCCCACATAACACAATATTTCCCTAATGTCTTTATTATGTTCCATTGAGTGTAAATATTTGCCTTGTGCACACACATACACACACAGCCTACAAGCATGAATGTGTGTGTGTGTGTTAGCCAGCTTCATAATACGTGGCACGTGCTTCATAAGAAGGTGAAAGAAGCCGAAAACAAAACGGGATCTAAGGACTCACCTTCGGGAGCTTGCCTTCAGCAGTTTGCCGACACAACAGGTACAAAAGATTTCACTGCAAAGAGGCGGAAAAGAAGGAAAATGGAAATTAGAAAAGTGGGTAACACTCGAGGCGACTGAAAACGCCCCGAAAACGCGACCGTGTCGCTGGCGATTTATGACGCTCAGTTCAATGCACACGCGTTCCACGTTGACCTCCTGCATCGCGTTGTTTGCGCACCCCCAGAAGCCCCAGAAATCGGTGGCAAAGTCGGGGTCCGCACATGTGCGGCATACCCCCTGCTAAAACAACAACAACAATAAAACCGACTCAGACTCTAAGAATGAGTTTGAGAAGCTGCAGACGACAAGTGAGCAGAGCGGGTTTAAAGTTGAAAGGATACCATAAATCTTGTAAGCTGATGCAAAGCGACATTCGCCGAAGCCACAGGCAAAGCCGCAAAAAAATAAATGGGTAGATTCAGGGGGAAAAACGGGTGCCGGAACAGATGAGCCATCTGAAGACTCAACAAGTGACACAGCGAATTGTGGTGGTGCTGGATGAGCTTGCAAATGTATGTGGATGTGGATAAGAGGCGGTGATATATTGGGCGCACTCAATCCCTTAAACATTTGTCTGGTGTAAGGGAGACTCATATTCTAACCTTCTAACAATATGGTTACACTGTATTATTTAAGAATAAACACAAAACCTTACTGTATCCATGATTAATTTTCATCGTCTCGAGCCTACGAAATATTGATGGCAAAATGTTGTAGTCATAAGTAAGGTTGGGGAGGTGGACGATTTTATGACCTAACAGCATGTAGTCATGCCTTTCCTTTATACTAAAAGCGAATTATTTAGTCTTTATACTAATTAAACTTTGCTTACCCACTAAACATAGCAGCAAAGTAGCTTTCTAAGGTAAACATTATGTTTACCCCTTATTTATTTTTCAAATATTCTTACAAATATTTAGTATTTAGTATTTTATAGTAATGTTTCATCAGATATCCGCTGTATATTTGTTACCTCCTGCATTAAATCTTTCAATAGAAATTATCAAGGGGAAAACAATATCTTATTTGTAACCCCTAAGAAATATTTCCCCGCTTCCTAGTTGCAAGGACTTCGTCCACAGCTGTTTCTTGTCCCCTATTGCATTGCAATCGATTCTGAAATTATGTTCAATCAGATGTTTGTTGCATAAATGTCTTTGAGGAAATCCCAGATCAAATGAGGCACATTTCCCCGGGCTAGATGGACTGGATTACCATTGCCGATGGCGGTCTCAAGTGGCCGCATCCTTTGGCTGCTGATTTGGATGGCGATGCCGTTTCCTGGTCTGCCATTGCAGTTGCCGAGCCAGAAGTCAAATGGCATATCTAGCATAACATTCTATTCGAGTGCGGATTCTCTGGCCGGGAATGTCTGGGCATCGGAATGGAGGAACCCGGGGCACTTGAGCTCCGTGTCCGTGTGCGTGTTGTTGTGCGTTGGGTTCTGTTTCTGTGAGCCTGCAGCCACATTTTATTGTTGTCTTTCTCACCTAAAGCCAACTGAAGCGGCAGCAGCGGCCATAAGGCGCATCGATGTAGAAACATCTTATGGTTTTTCATACACTTGGAGAAAAAGTTTAGGCAAAATAGATTGATAATACTTCATTAGGTTTGCTTTATAGCAAAACAAGAATATAATTTGCACAAAATAAATATTTTCAAAAATAGAAATCGTAAAAAGATTATTGAAATAATAGTTTTTAATAAGTCTTTGATAGATGTATATACCTACCTAATTTGCAAAATATCTTAAAAAATATTTAATTTGGAAAATTCTTCCTTTTTTTAAGAATGTTTTGCATTTCAAGGTGAAGTAATCATTTAATAGATTATAACTATATAAGTAATGTTATATTCTAAGTGTAGTTTATGTGAGTACTCGCAATATACAAATGTCTGTATGTTTGTGCAAGTACTCGCAATGTTTCCTTTGATTTTTTTTTACTTATTGGGTACCCGAAAGTACAACAAAGCCAAGACAGAGGCGTAGTTGAGAGAGGCTAAACATTAAAACATAATGTTTTATGCAAAAAATACAGGAGTATTTCTTTAGAGGAATGCTGGGGCTTGGAAATCTATACGACCCCTCTGAATCGACACCCCTGGACCAGCACACATACATGGATAAGTTCACCGACACGCATCTCTGCCGTACGCAAATGTTATTGACGTGGCGGGGCATCAGAATATCAGACCATCAGACCGTCAGACCGTCGCCCAGACTGACAGGCAGCCAAGAGGGGAGGGGGAGGAGGAGCGGTATATGGCATGGGAAGGGGGCAAACTGCTGCCACTGATGTTACCGTTAAAAGAAATGCAATTAAAATGAGTCTCTAGACCCCTGAAAACTTCGGGCAGCCGTAGCACCCGTAACATCGGCAAACGGAAGCAATTAGTAAACTGAGCGGGGCAGATATATCCGAGAAGAACTGAAGCCGAGGGGTAATCCATGGCAAATCTCTTGGCAGCTCCGCACCACGCGTGCTCTACGTGGTTTTCTTATTTTTTCCCATTGGGGATCGTCCGACCGAAGGTACAAATACGCGGCTCTGTATACCACAATCCCATTTGGCAGGGAGGAATGCACTCGGAAACTGGGCACCGAGAAGTACAGACAATCCTTTAGCCACGGCCACACCCCCCGTCCAGCCCACCTATGTCCCTCGTTCTTCGTCACGCCTTTGGGGACATGCTCAAGAAATCATAATTTTTCAATAATTCTGTTTGTCATTTTCGGTTTGGGGTTACACAGCTGAGACCGGGGAAAATGGGATAGAAAAACAATTGTTTGGGAGGCGGGGGAAACTAAATATAGATGGGAGATGCCTTGGAGATCTTTAGGACCCTTGGAAATTAGGATTTTCGCGATTAGGTGATGCCAAGACTTAGTGTTTGAATAAGGAAAAGAAAGAAAGCAGATCATTTGGATCTTATATCGAAATATGATTACTAATGTGAATAGAGTTTAGGCCACTAAAAGCCATGTTCACTTTAAATGTGATTTATTAATATCACTATTCGGTGTCGATTATTTGCTAGAAGTTATCTTTGAAGACATTTGTTAACAATCCTACTCAAATCAAGATTCCCGTTTTCAGTGATTAATGTACAACAGGCACATAGGAGATTACTCTTCCAAAAATGTTCAATTCCAAATAAAATAAAAATGTTTTCCCAAAAAGGCGTAATTAAAACAAATCTGCAGACCAGTCCGGCCTCCTTTTTTTCGATTGGGTGGGCAGATCGTCTGTCTGCATTTTCTGGACCACCCAGACAAGCGGTAATGCAAAACAGCCGAGCATTATGGAACATGTAGAAACCGATAAGAAAAGCAAACATAAAATCTGAAATGCGTATAAACATGGGAACCCCCAGACGTACGGACGGGGCAATGTTGATGATGATGATGATGCAAACGCAGAAAACTATATCCCACTGCGGCTGGCTATATCTATAACCGCATCTACGACTGTGGCTGTATGACTATAGCCTGTTCGTCGTACGATTTTAGCCGCGGCACGTGCCCGCGCGTTTTCTGTAAAAATAAAACTCAGGCCAATAACATTTTCGGCTCGAATCGATTGTTTACTTGGCGCTTGCAGAAAATTGATAATATTTTGGTGGTCCCAAAAGGGGGTGGCGACCTGTTGTTGTTGTTGTCTTTGATCGGCTGGCCAGTTCATTCACAAGTTAAATTTATAACAAAAACCAAAACAAAATCTTAAATTTAGTTATGGCCAACGAGGAAAAATCTATAAAAATCTATAGAGATTTTAAACTTAGTTTTTTCTCTTCTCTGCCTGATTTTCATGTTCTGTTGTTTTCGTTTTTCTGTATCACGATCAGCGATATTCAAAATGGCGATCACTGGGGAAAGCGCATGCGCAAAAATCAAAAAACTCACCTCAGCGGAACCCACCTCTCCCCTGTCTTCGCGAGTTTACATTTGTGTGTGTGAGTGCTGACGCCATTTGCATTTCGGGCTAAATATAGACAAAGTGCTCGCCTCGATCGCCAGTCTTCCCCACTTTTTCCGCCGATTCTACACACCTCTCTCTACGATCTACGTTGGTGTGAGTGCTGACATTACGCTACGCTGCTTTGGTCCCTCTCCCGTGTCCATGTGTGTGTGTGTGTGCCTGTGAGTCTTCCCCTCACCTTTCTTCCCCATACTTACACATTCGGGCCCCTGCCAAACTACGTTTGTATGGGTTCGCTGATTAAATTTCAGTTTTCTTCAGCAATTCTTCTCTTTCGAAATTTTCCAATGTTTCTACACAAGATTTTGCAATGGCTGCGGTTCTGTGTGGGGAAGAAAGGGGGGTGAGAACAGAGGATGGGGGAAGACAGGTGCTGCCAAAATGCGTTACGAAAGCGCCTCTATGTGTAACTGCAAAAAGAAGACACATGCTGTTCCTCCTGCCGCTCCTCCTTCTCCTTCTCCTCTTTACTATATATCCTATATTGTCCGCTCTACCAGTTGCTGTCCATGTCAGCTAACAGCGTCTGATGTCTGTCGTCGCCAATTGCGCAGCTGCAGATACACATATGGACGGATACGGATACAGATACGGATACATTTACATTTACAGATGCAGATACAGATACATGCGAAGAGGAAAGGAGCGAGCGAGAGGATGCCACTGTTTGTTATACTGACAATCCGTATAAACAAATATCTGTGTATATATCTTCTTTTCGTTGGGGCCAGGCCATATCGCTGTATTGGCCCCTTTGCTCGTATTTCTCGGCTGGCTAGCTGGATAATCCCGACAGTGGAAAGCACATGGAAATCGTAAATACTGCATGTGTGTGCCTTAGATCGATATATGATCCGAAGCTATGCGATATTGGTAGTAAAAAACTAATGGAATGAAACAAGCTGGGGAATGCTTGTTGTCTTTACAGTTCCCAGAGATCTAAAAGATCTTCAGGTGCTGGAAAAACATAAAATGGTCTAACATTCTTTCAATAAATGTTTTCTAGAATCGATTTGCGCTTCTTTAGCTCTTTTATCTTAATTTATCAACTAACCAAAAACTAAACTATTTCACAAATGTTTTTTTAAACCAACTAAGAACACTATATACATGCCTAAATGACATAATTTGATTAAGAAAATTAAACAATTTATTATATCTGCATTTCTGGATCATAAAATGGATAACCGAAAGAAAATATCCATTGTAATACTCCATTAAATCAAAAAAGTCCCTTTATGTCATTCTTTTCCTAATAAATTATTTACCCTAAATTTAATTGAATTAATTTCTTGTTCACTGGAACTATTTTCAAAGTTTTTATGTAACAAATTTATATATTTTTGAATCGGTTACTAATGTCCCTTTTCCTTTTATATTTGACTAAAGAACCTAACGCTGCCCATTTCCATAAATTTTGTCATTTGCACCGAACGAATCTCAATTTCCTCGCAATTGAATTGGATCTTTTTCAAATTGAATAAAATTCATTTCTTTTGGCTCACTTCTCTCCGCATTACATTTTATCTACGCTGAAACAATTTTAATTTGCATGCACCACTTGCCAAAAAACCAAAAGCGAAAAAAAGAACAAATAAGAAAACAGAGACCAAGAGTCGCAGAAAATGTTGCAGAAAAACTAGAAATTGTTGGTAGTTTTTTTTTTTTTTTTTTTTTTTTTTTTTTTGGTTTTCTATTGCTGCGGTTGCTGTACCCCATGGATGGGATGGATCTGATATTTTCACGCTTAATCACTAACTGTCCCTCTCGCCTGCTGCCGGTGAGTGTGTGCGTGTGTTGAGTGTGTATGAGTGTGTGTTAGTGTCTGTGCCTCTGGCATGGCGACAACAAGACATGAAAAACATTTTGGCCCGTGGCCAAAATACTTAAAGCTGCAAATGAAATGACAGGGAACGGGACGACGACTACGACGACGTCAAGCAAAAACTGCACAAATGTCAAAGGGGGTCGGAAAATGGGGTGGGGTGTGGGGGGGGGGGGTTGAGGTACCGGCAAAAGGAAACTTTAATTTCCCTTTATTGCGGTCGTCGAGTGCAATTATTGAGCGTAAACAAAAAGAAACAAAACGCAGGACGAGCAAAACAAATTTCATCTTCAGGTGAATTTTTTCCGGCCCCTCTTAGCCATATACATCATATATTTATACATATATATGTTTATATACGCACGCCGATGTGTATACATTTGGGAGACGCGTGCTTGAATACTTGATGATTCCCTGAATATAATGTATATAAAAAAAATAACGAGAGAAAGCGAGACGGGGCAAAAATTCAATGACGTTCGATATGATGCTAAAGGAAAAAATTCTGACACATAGAGGAAGCTCGGCTGGTATTTAATTAGTTGCAAATGCTGCTGCTGCTGCTGCTGCGACGGACCTGCAACTCAAAACCATCAATACCTGCACGGGAACTATGTAACACAATGCTATTGTTTCCTTTAGAATTTCCCCCCGCGGCCCCACGTTTCCATGGCAAAAAGAGGGAAAAATTCTTGGCGAAAATGTTTCACGTTAATTGAAAGACCAACGAGAACGGTATTGGATACTCGGATGAGTGTGCGAGTGAGTGTGCGAGTGAGTTTGCCTGTCTGTTTGTGCGTATCACGCATACGCAGCTGTTGTTGTAGGTCTTGTTCGATCTGGTATTCGTAATCGCAGACTGCCCAGCATTCCGCTCGCTAGCCAAGAAAGCCAGTCCGCAGCAAAATGGATACAACACTGAATACAGCATCAAAAAGTACCAGTTCTTACAGGTCTGCGAAACAATAACAAAATCTGCTACAATAACAAAATGTGCTACAATAACAAAATCTGATTCATAGTACAAACGACAAAGAATCTTTGATTGGCTTTACAATGTGACAAATATCATATTAATATCCAACTAATGCCATTCAACTAACTCTGGTTAAGATACAAAACATTGCTTAAATTATATTATTCCCACTCTTATAATAAAGAGTTTTTATAGTTTTAAACTCAACACCTAAGTTGAATAAATGTAAATGTAATGTAAAACTAATAGAAAACAATAGTCAACCATTTAATCTGGCAAAAATCCTAACATAATATTACCTGTTTTAAAATATTTAATACTTTATTGTGCAAATCTTATTAGGTTAAAGAAGATGCGATACCATTCAATTCCCCTGTTATTCTCTGATATAATCCAGCTATATAGATAAATTATCCATTCTTGAAACTTGTTTTGACAAACCCATAATCTCTTAACATAACTTTTAAGACTAGACTTACCTAATTCGGGAGCCAACTGTCCCTGCAGTTTTTCTCTCCAAAAGTAGATCTATGGCCTGTGCTTAACGGCCATCCTTTGGGTATTCGTGTATTGTCCTAGAAACCCGCGTGGATTCTCTATGTTATGGATTTGTACATTGGTTTATTGTATGACGTTTATGGGAACTGACATCGACGTTGACGCTGCCTCTTCCACCTGAGATTTGTTGTATAACTGTAAGTGAAATAAGGATAGATATTAATCATTATACAAGAACCTTTGTATCTTTGCAGGTGAAATGTGCGCAAATGTGAATCCCCCCGCTGTGACGAGCCTACACAAAATGCAACAAGTCGGGGCTTTTCAGAATAGGGGGCGGGGGAAGGGGGGGGTTTGATGGGGTGGCATTTGGGATGGCAGATAGTCACTTGCAGGATTCTCTTGTGTTGAGGGAAATGCGCGCGTGCTGTGCTCAACAATCGCCCACACAAAGACGGAGTATCTCTGCGGTAGCTGTATCTGTATCTGAGTGTATGTGTATCTGCGGGCTGTGGTTGTGAGTGTCAGAATGCGTGGGTGGCTAATGAAATGCTTCAGCGACAACGGCAACAGCCACAGCCGCAACAACATTCCCATCCACAGCAGCAGACAATCGAAGGCAGCTTCTCCACATCCAAATACCCCATCCACCTAGGTTTCCATAGACTTGATCAGCTTTCTGTATATCATGGGTTTCCCGAGCGGAGCGTGTGCTCGTGGAGATGCCTTTGTTGCGTTGCCATGGCATTTTTAATGAAATGGCTACCTATGAGTGCCGCAGACTGCCCCCTCCTGTGGCTACTCCATAAAAAATTAAAATCTTGAAAAAAACACACACGAGTTATGTGTACTTTAAAGCCAAATCATTGAAGCCCCCATTTGTTAAGTAAACGTTCGGAAACTAAGCCACTTCAGTATGCCACTTGAAATGAGTTTCCCCAATACATCACACAATCCTTTTTGGTCGAGGGTATTGGCAAGTCTTGATTGTCGAGATACGAAAAAAGTAAACATCAAACAGATTCAGCTGGCAGTTGTCTCTCATAAATTTTCCACACTTTCCACCTCGTTCTTTTCCTCGCACAGCCCGATTTTTCCTCTCTTTCCCAATCTATGACATATATCTTTTATACCTTTAACATTCCCTAACG
Source organism: Drosophila fuyamai (assembly GCA_018153365.1). NCBI lineage: Eukaryota > Metazoa > Arthropoda > Insecta > Diptera > Drosophilidae > Drosophila > Drosophila fuyamai. The sequence goes on from JAECXW010000758.1 coordinate 7,189,225, forward strand.
CCCACTACGCCATGCTTCTTTCTAGATTCTTATATATTTTTCTTTCTGTGTCAAAAAATTCAAAATTAATTCGATAATTCTTCTTGAATACAGCCATTACTCACATAATTTTAAAAATTATTCTAAATATTGTGTATATTCGTTTCAAGTTGATTTTTAATCAGTTAAAAATGCAATACTTGTTATTATTGTTTTTTTGTTTGCGAAATGATTGAACTCGTTGGCTGGCTTTTTCGTGCCATTTTCAGTTTTTCAATTTCGAGCATTTGTAATTGTTGGCTGTCGGCCAAAGTCTACAGAAATTTGCGTAAATAAACAACTTTTTGCAATTTAGAAACAACATAACGAAAAACCAAATAACATATAATCGAATTTGTTTGGTAAAACTGTGGGTTGCATACTCTTCAACAACTTTTTTGGCTTATTAAAGGAAATGCAAACAGAAAGCAAACTTTACAATATAATTATGAAGGTAGAAACTCTACTTTAACAATCAAATAAGTTTTAATAATTTGTATGATGTTCGTTAGTTTAAAATTAAGGCCAAATTGTAATTAAACCGGTTTTGGAAATTCGTGGAAAACTAATTTAAACTTTGAAAACGATAAAACACATGTAAGGGTATTCATAAAACTAATAAAACTAAGTGTTTTTTGAAAAAAAGTTTGCATAAAGCAAATAGAGTAGCGAGCAAAGTGAAAAGGGGCACAAGATATATTTTTAGATATTCATAGGAGCATATAGAACGGAGTGTCGGGACAGAGTAAGCGAAAATATGGAGAGAAGAGTGGGTGGAGTAGGAGGGGCTAACACCACAAGGCATATTAAATTTCCCAGCGGAAACGGAAATTGTTCAAGAGCTCTCCTCTCGCCCTCTGAAGTGATTGACGGGTCTCAGCCTCCAGTCATTCCCAAATCCGACCGCTTCTTAAGTTCCTTTTCTTTATTTTCCTAGTTGCCACTCTGGCCTAGAGGTATTAGGTGATAAGCTTTTCATGCTAAGCAGCTTTTGAGGGAAAACCTCGAGGGGTTTTCCTCGCTTCAATCTTGTTTTAGGAAGGAATGTTAGGAATGTTTTGATTTTTGCTTACATTCTTGGGTGGGAATGCCGGCGCCACCTGTTGGGCACTGCGTTAAGCTGCAGCCGATCGTGGGATTGTCGCCATCTGGCGGTTGATATCCAAAAGTGCGCCATCTGGCGGCGAACTGGCACAACACTCGTTAGCAACATGTTGCCGGCTTCTTTCAACATGTTGAATTCTCGCGATTCTTAATTTATTTCTCTTTTCTTTTCTTCGCAAACAGATGTTTTCACTTTATTTTGGGAAATTTCACGACTTATGACAGAAAAATTGCACTTTCCTGGATGAAATTATCCGCATTTGGGTTGTTTAATGGGCCCACATTCACTCACACTGACCGGTGATCGATGCCGATTGTTTCGATTGTCCTATACAAACGATATAATGGGAGGACACTAGACGAGACGAGCCGATTGATTCGGATTGAGGATTGGAAATGAAAATATTGTACAAGAATCTATATGTGCGAGGAGGTATAGACGTTTGTATATTTCCTACACTTCACTTTACTGGCGCAGAAAATCGCATATACACCGAGAATGTATAATTATAAATAAATGTTCTATAAAAAACGCTTTTTGTTTCTTCTGCTGCTGTTCCGTTTCGTTTTGCTCGGATCCGTTTTGTTCTGTTCTATACGGTTCAGTTCGGTTCATCTTGCGTTTGTTTGTTTGTTTGCGTTTGAGCCATTTTAAAATTAGAGGTAACCCGAAATAAGATAATAATGCCGCCAACACAAGAAGGCGCAGAAATCATCTTTTGAGCAGCGCCAAAGCCCCATCCTCTTGGGGATTCCCCCTTCACCGGAACCCGCGCAGAATCTCTTTTTGATGAGCTTTCGAGTTAAGCGTCGCCAAAGCGCTCTCCAAGCGTTTTAATGGCGTTTTCATGGAAGTGATTGAGTACTGCTGGTGTGTGTTTTCCTTTGTGGGAGTGTGTGCACAAAGGATTTCCTTCGCCGACTTGTGGCGGCTTTTCGGAACGGCATCCATGGATGCCAGAATGGGCAGAAGGCACTGCTGCAAGGGGACCTGTGTTTGCCTTTTTATGTTTTGCCAAGGAGGAGCTAATCAGATTATAGCCAAATCGTATTAAGCGGCCAATTATGTATTCAACAGGCAAGCAAAGCGTTTAAATGGGTTGGGAATTTTTCCCCAACAAGGACTACTAAGAATAAGGGGGTTGTATTTAATACTATTAGAAATTCTTAGGCATCTTATAAAAATGTCATATTGTCTATCTACTATTGTTTTCCCCTAAAAAAGAAGCAATTGCTTGCCTAGCGTCAAGTACAATAACACAGCTTTATGACTTACTAAGCCATGCAATTATCCTTTTACAATCTATATCGCATTACCACAGCCTTAAGTTATCCCTAATTAGATAGATTCTTGGAAGAATTGTAATTGAACTTTCACCCACAGTTAAGTGGTATAATGAAAAATCAATGTTCCACTGCCATCATTTTATATTAGTTTATTAATTTTCAATTTTCTCTACTAACTTAATTTGAATCACAAAAGGTACGCGTTGATAACAGGCTTTAGTTATCGAGAGTCCGATAGCCACCGAGAAAACCATGAAACGCGCGCGTTTGACTGCCCGAACGATTTGCTAATAAAGCTCTTAAGTCTTTATTCCGACCGATCGGTCGGAAATAAATCGAAAAGCCACACACACAGAGACCGGCAGCCGCACACTGAGAGATATATTTTAGATTTGTATTATTTTTGGGCTTGGTTCGCATTCGTTTTTGATTTGTTTTGTTATTGTACAAGTATTTTGGTCGCCTTCGACTTCTGTTCAGTGTTCTTCAGTGCTGTGTGTTCTGTATGCTGTGTTCTGTGCCGTGTTGTTGCTTTGACCGGCGATCTCCTTCAACTAAAAGAAAGGAAATTCTGAGCATCTGTTTTTGGTGGGGCCGCCTGTGCGGCGTGGCTGCTGCATTGGAATTGGAAGTGCGATGATTTTTAAATAAATGTTCACTTATTTTTATAACCACGGCCAGGGGCCAAGGGGCAGCGCTTCCCACACACCTTATGGCCCGCAAAAATATCCACTGGGTATTATATATATAGTATCCTCCGCAGATCCCTAACTCTGGCTGCGTGTAGTTTCTCTGGGGGTGGCTGGCTAGGCAGCTAATTTTCCCACTCGATGGCCGGCCGTAGAGTATCAGTTAAAATTAGCACTGAAAACATCAATATTTTTACATTGCCCGATGTGCATGATTTCCATGGAATTCCACAAAACAAGGAGTTATTTTTAAAACAGCAGAAGGCAGGGCATATAGTGAAATGTGTTGGCTGAGTTGGCAGAATCCGCAAATAACGAATGCCAAACGTTCGATTTTTGTGTTGACTGTCGAAGCAGGAAATCCTTTTAGCCAACTGAAATTTTGTATAGCACGAAAAGGTGCCTGCTTTCGCTTAATTTTTTTATAAAAAATAGCCATGAATGAAAGAACTTATTCACTATGGTGAATTGCACAAAAATTTCACGACATTTGTAAAGATTCCGGATGCGAATTTGTTTTCTTTTATGTGGCCACTTTGTCACGTGGCCAATAAACGTGTGAGCCAAAGCAATGCCCTCCAAGGAAGTGCGCCCCCAAGTATGCAATGGTTTTCGAGGAAGAGCCAAAGTTAAATTGAATGCTGCAAAAGTTGAAAAATTAAAGGAAAACTCAATGAGCTTAACGCTGCACAAACCGCGAAGGCAGCGGCGAGAAAAGGCAACTTAATCGCGGGTTACTGTGGCCAATGAAGCGATTCCTGGTCGCACTTACATACACATACACACAGTGGCGAAGGGAAACTCACACAGATACTCACCTGCGTTTATGGCTATGGAAAAATGTATATGAGCGTAAAATTTGATTGAAAGTGATGAATTAATGAGGCGTTAAATGATTAAATACGAACAGAATGTTCGCTTTGCGCCCTATTGAACTGGAAGCTTGCGACAGCATTAACAATATCGAACCCAAAGGGTTAAGCCCCGCCCCCATGACCACCTAACTCCGCCCATTTGCTTTAATCAATTCAGTGAAGTAAGCAGAGAAGTACCAAAGGCCCACCATCATTTTCCAACTGGATTGAGGCTGGCGATTTAATGAGCGAAATGATTATACATTCTCTAACCAAATATGAAAGAGTTTCAGTAGTTCCAATTTCACTGTCGGCAGCCATATTGAATTAAACCGAAATTCCAGTTACTAATTGTCACTGTCGAAAGCCATAAACAAATTAAATATCGAATTAAACAGAAATTCCAGTTACTAATTGTCAAGCATATGATTTTCAGGAATTCGAATTTCAATGTATGGAGCAAAGGACATAATTTTACAGGAAATTCAGTTTCACCAAAAACTCAGCTTCTAACGAAATTCGAGTTTTAAATTTCACGTACATTTCAGCTAACTACAAATTCAAAATACATAATTCAATATGTTTTGGTAATTCACGTGTAATTTGCATATTTGCATAATATGCCTTCTGATACCTCTGCAACCCATCATCGTTATTGATGGGCCTTTCAGGAACTCATACATATATCAACCCAAATCCACCCCCTTTCACATTTTTCGTGCGCACGAGAGGCGCATTAAAAACCAATAACTTACATTGCCTGTCAAAACCGCACAGAAAAGTGGATATGGAAAACATATTTACATACAAATACACACAGGGACACTAAGATATAGCCGATAGGTAACCCGATTCTATGCTGAAGTACCATCAGGTGCTTGGCACCCTTCGAATTTGCCCATTTATGAAGATTGAAGATTGAAAATTGAAGCGTGAAAATCGCACTGCACGGCAGAAGCAACAATAAAAATTAGCAATTTATTTTTATGGCTAAAAGAAGTAAAACATTTGTGTGTTTTGGTTAGATAAACCAATTTATTTGCCGTTTCCAGGGCATCAAATATTCAAACTGCGTGCGGCGTCAATCAATTGGCGGAAAAAGGGGAAAGAGTTGGAGAATTTCCGCTGCGACAGTCAGACAAGAGCGAAAGGAATAACTCTGAATGCAAATGCAGTGCTCAATTGTAGTTATAGTCGTAGACCACGGCCGAAAAGTCGTGACTCGCCGGCACAACTTCACTTTCGCTATGGCCAGTTTTTCCCATGCAAATGCAAAAAAGTTAGAACGGACAGGGGGTTACAACGTTACGCCATTTGACGCATACAAAATGTCCTTGAAACGAGCTGGTCATAATGCCCCGGTGAATGTGAATGTGAATGTGAGTGGGCTTAGCATTGGGATTGGTATAGGGATTGGGTTTGGGCTTGGGATGGAGGAATGTGGCAATCCCTGGCACTGACAGGTGGCAAAATCTGACTTTGACTTTGCCTTTGTGTTTTGCATTCTCGATTCGCGGCGGCAGTTGCAAATTGATAAATAAAGTTGGAAGGTAAATCAACAAGGTAAGTATAGAGCGACAATTCGAAGCGTAGATACTCTAGGAATCAGTTAATGTAATAAACAAATTCCGGATCAAATACTATATGCCGTATATTTTTCAAATTATATGAATTATATAAGTCTATCTCCATTTAGTATACAATATTTAAGTCTAGAAATATTAAAAAAATATAAAATTCTAAGCTAAAAAACCGATACATCTATGAACAAGTTTAAATAAGGTGAAGATGTCCTAAAGATAATTGTTATAAATCAAAGTTAGCCTATAGTTTTATAATAGGCTTTCGACTTATCTTATAAAACCTTACTATGTAAGCAATGTTAATAAATATTTAAATATACGTTACTTGAATATACTTATTTTCTTTACAAATTGCAATCCATAAAATATGATATTAACCCACATGAATTACGAGCTGGACTCAGAAATTCTGTGGGGACGGATTCGAGGGTACTCAGGACTAGAAAACAAGCGGGAGAAACTTCAAGGAAGGTCTACCTCCCTGGTAAATGCCGTCAAATGCAGGCGGAATGCCCTTTTGCATTCGTAATGAGCTTCGACTTTTGGCTTGCGTTTCAATTTCGAGTTTTACTTGCAGTTTCTGTGGAAATGTCGCAGGAAATGGGATTTGTGGTTGTCGTGCGGCTTTCCTTTTGTTGCCAGTGCGGTTTTGCGGCTTTATTGAATCAAGTGTTATGATAAATATCCTCTCCGCTCTTTAGTTTCGAAGAAATGTCTGCAGCAATAAAACAAAAGAATACCCGAAAGTGAATTCCATAAAGTAGGCAACACTTTCGAGGCTGCTCTCTTGAAACGCTGCCAAAAGCGAAAAAAGTGAAAATGGAGAAAAAACATTTATAGTAGCAGTATAAAAAACTTTCTCCTCTGTTTGTTCTTTTTTTAGATGCTAAATATAGCCGGAAAGTTTAAAGTTGAAGCGATTCCCCCGCCAGCTTCGCGAATCCATCCCACTGACGTCAGCCGTTTGGCTACAAAAAGTGCAATATTTGAATATTCAATTAATTTATGCACTACCCCAGACACACACGCACACACACACACATACGCTTGCAGGAGTGGGTATTTCAAAATTTCCATTGCATACCCAAAAGGCGTTGAGTGCAAAAGCACAGAGATTTCAGCTCAACCGCCTGTATGTATGCACTTTTTGAGCGAAAGTGTGGGTGTCTGTTGGTGTGTAGGGTTTTGTATTAGTGTGGGTGTTTGTGAGTGGGCACGCACCGCGAAAATAAAAGAGAACACGCCCCCAGTCGGCAGCCAGTGAGCGAATCGACCAACCTGAACCAACCCCCGGTTCAAGTTCAATGCAATCTGCACCCACTGTCGCCGGCGACCTTGAAGACATAGCCACCACGCGAAGCGGAGGTAGAGGAATCTGCTAAACATGCCAGCAGCAATAACGAACATGGTAAGCCAGGGCAATTAAAGCCAACACGTCACAAATTGTTTAATTTCTTGATAATATGCAGGGGATAACATTTGAAAACAACCTTTGATTTAAACAATGGATTGCTTAGGGGATTTTTTCCTCTATACCGGAATAACCAATTATGCCGGGCAAATTGGCGGGAAACGGAGGAAAACTAAACTAATTCGGTGATACAACAAACAACGTTTGGTTATTGCACATTCCCTCATCCCTTTTGCCTTTTTGTTTAATTAGTTTATAGATTTTCACAACAAACATGTTGTGCAATGCGAAAAAAATGTAAAGAAAATTAGATAAGAACGGCTACAAGTGGCGCAAAAGCTGAATCACTAAGGAAGGAAGGTTTACAATATAGATTTCAGGAAAGGGGTTTCCTTACAGTCATTACAGTCATTATTCATAAATAGCTCTTACAAAATCTAAATTATGAACAATATTTTATCAAGAATTCTTTGTAGACATAGTTCGGTTATGAAATCTAATGGATAGAAGGATGTTCTTTATTACTGAAAATCTTTAAGACTGAATAACGTTTGTTTACGTTACACCATCTGGGAGATAGTTGTTTTGTCATCACACGCGTCGTATGCGTAATATTTAGAGTCAATAACAAAGGGAGCAAACAATGGAAAAGCAACCAAGCAACAACAACTAATTTAATCAACACCACAATACACATGAGTATTTCCAAATGCTGAAAAGAGATAGAGACACACAACTAAAGTCACGTGTAAATTCCAAATGCTGTAAATTAGCATTTATTGCCAGTGAGACAACTAGAATGAGCAGATAAAATGATATGGGCCACAGTTAAGCCTCGATATGGTTGCCCATACGGTGGAATCCACATTGATTGATGCTCCTAGGTAGGATGCACTGTAACGCAAGCAGAGCTAGCGACAAAAGTGATAAACAAACATGACAAAAAGTCAACAATTCCCGGTTTGAACCGCACACAATCCAATTAGAATAAACTCGGAGAGAAATCAAGAGTGCGAATAGCGATATCCCCAGAGAGAGCGTGACTTTTTGCAACAATAATCGCGGTATCACTGAGAGAAATCTCCTGATTTGATCATGAGATAAAATACAACATTTCGCTATAAGCTTTCAATATATATCATTATTCACAACATATTCATTATACAATAAATTTATACTTATTTCGATTTAGTTGTATACAGCAATAGGGACTAGAAACACATAAATCATTCCTACTTTAAAATCTCTAGATAACGGTTAGATTTATACAAGTTCACCTGTATATATTATTGTTTTTATTATTTACCTAAGGCTTGAGTAATACTGGATCGACTATATAAATTTAATGTCAAAGGCTGGGAGCTTTAATCCCTTTTGACATGGGAAAAATTCCAAATCGATAACCAATTTCGTTGATATTTTGCACAGTGCATCATCGGCGGCTGCATAATGACATCACACCAGCGATAAGAGCGAGATAGCACGGCGGAGTGAGAGGGTCGATGGTGGTATGTATATGACATCAGCGTGTGCACGATTTGTTAACAGTTAAACGCACGATCGCTGAGGGGGTGGCAAATAGGGGCGGCGGAGGGCTGTTGTATTACCACTGATCGTAACCGAGCATGCGCAACTTTCAGCGAATTTTCTGCTTCACGTGCTGAACGAAGAGATCGACAGAAAGAAGAAACTTGAGCCCCGATTTCTGCTGCTCATTTTTCGGACATCGCATTAAGCTTTAATTGACGTTTAACGACTCACGCGTGAAATCTCTTGAGAACCGGTTGTCATCTATTTGTTGTTCTCAGCTATTATTCCCAGTATCTTTTTTTTTTGGCCGAAAAAGCCGAAGAAAGAGACAAAACTAGTGGGCCACAAATCATATAAAATACTTTGTGAACCTGTCGCCTCTAATATTTTCATTATTGATTTATTTGCTTAGCTGCTTTATCATGCCCGCCCCTTTTTTTCTCCGCCACCCTGTGGCATATCGAACCTCTATCTACTCACACATTCGCTTTTTTTTGGGGGCCTTGTGCTTAACCATTTTTCGTTATTTGATTAAGATTTTTATTATATTTTGTATTATTTGTATTTTTTCCATAGCAGCAGCCGCTGCCACCGAAGCTGTGTGTTGTTTAAAAACTCATTTCTTATGTGATTTCGATGTCAGCTTAACTGTGTTTTCTGTATGTTTTCAGTACGTCTCCCGCGTGGTTTCTTCGATTTTTTGCCCAATTGACACCTTAATCACTGGGACACGATGAGCAGAAAATGTCCGAGTCTGAAAGCTGTCAAAGCAAAGAATTCTTCTTATTTTTTCCATTCTTTGTTCGTTGATTATTGGGATGCTGTCGCTAGGAAGAATGCGTCATTTGAAAAATTGCTGATATGCTGTATTTAATCTATTACGGGCATATTGGACTTTGCATAAAACATTTTTAGATGCGCAATGGTTTTTTTACCCATTCACATAATATATATATAACATATAATATTCTATCCAGTCTGTTACGACTCCTTAATCTGCTCCTAGTTTATTTCATAATATTCTGATCACGATAATCAAGATGTGAGATAACTGCTATCTCTAAGAACCTTTTAACTTTCTTTATAATGGTTTTATCATTTTTGTGAAGCGTTAAGATAACTTTATTTTCTTTTATAGGGTATCTCCCAGACAAGAACTCTCAATTTCCGCACTTCAACTTGGCAATATTTGCTTTGTACAGTGGATTCCACTTGAGAGCTTTTCAGACTAAAGACGATGATTTTGGAGGGTTGTCAAATAGCTGAAGAACTCCACAATGACGTCAAGACAATCGGGAAGGAAAACGAGAAGAGCTACGACTAAATTGAAGATTAGCCCCAATCTCTGGATTCTAAAATACCCACACTAAAAATAGTTATCTCAAGCCAAATCGTGTTATCTCCATTATCTGACAGACAGATCCCCGTTAGCCAGAGAAAACAAAAATAATAATAATAACTGCAAGCAAGAGAACTCTTCCTATTCATTAATAATGGTTAACCCAATGAAAGCAATTAAATCAAATCGAGCCGAGTTCGTTTTGGCAAAGATTTTTTAGCGGAGACATGACCATGACGTGGCATACCGCCACCTCCATCTCTTTCCAACCCTCTATCTCCATCTCTAGCTGTCTCTACGACCTCATCGAATTGCTAATGATCCCAAGGTAATACTTCAGCTGCTTTATTGTTATTTATTTATTTATTCTTTTTTCGATTATAAATTCATAACAAAGAAAAAATTCATATGGGGAGAGAGAGAACTTTTTGGCAAGACAAATATTTATTTATTTAATTTTTGGATAGCCAAACAATCGTGTTCGCAGCACACTAGAAACTTATTAACTGAAAAGTCTGAGTACAAAGATGAGTTGTAATTTTTATGATTTGATCGAGTGCCCCCGACTCCTTAATAGGTCTCGAGGAATGCCAGCCACAAATGTTTTCGCTTTTTACGCATCACCACAAATTAAGTCACTTTATTGCTCATTTACATTCGTTTAAACTTTGTCTGATTAAAAAGTTTCGCTTTGTTTTTGTGGCAATTGAATTTGCTGGCAGCGGCAAAACTTTTCGTCCCTTTAACTTCAAAGATGATTGTCAGTCAAATAAGGTGGCTTTCCTCCATTTAACTTTTATCGTGAGGCAAGTGCTGTAAACAAAAAGCAAACCTATAAAGCTTACATGTGTCACACTTTGTTAAATTTTCTACATGATTTGATTAGTGTTTTTTTGACAATATTAGGAAGCAGAATTATTTTATTAAAGGAAACATTAACCTCAATGGAGTAAAATACATTTACAAGCCTTAAATCAAAAACGGAAATCGATTCGGTGTGCGCAACTATTATAAAAATAATGTATTCTTTTAGAGCAAGAAGGTCAACTCCTACGATAGTAACCAGTTGAAAGACTAACGTTCGTTTTTAATGTCATTAAAGGTAATTTTCCCTATAGTCCTCCCACTGAGCGGAATGAGCCCATCTGGTAGGATCCCAACCTTTTATGGATGACCTATAATTTAGATATTTCATTAGTTTACACATATGCTATCAACCTTTCCTCTCTTTCCATTTTTTTGTCTATGGCCATTTCGTATTGAACTGGTTGTCTGTGCATTGTTTGGTCTCTAATTGTCCCACTATTTTTATCCAATCTAAAATTAGATACCTAAATGTATATTTGAAGGTTGACCAGTTGGTGGTCAAAAGTGGCATTTTAACAGGCCCACAACTTTTTGCTTTGGTTTCTGGTTGATAGTTACCCATCATATTTGTGGTTCATCCTGCACCATTAACTAAACAAGGGTTAATGTCTATGTTCTGTTCATTTCCCGTTGCTTAGATTCTAATGATCACCTGCCGAGAATCAGACAAAACTGTACCCTGCACACCACATGAATACACACGCAGACTTTGCGAACCGTATTTAAGCGGCTTAATGAACCATTTGGAAACTTTCACAGTCATCAAACATTATGATGTTGGCGATTTTTGGCACTCAACGCCACAAGTGGAACAAATGAAGTATTTTTTCAAGTTTGTTTTTTTCGCCTTTTCTTTTTTGGCTATTTTGAAGAGGTTATCTGACATCTTTGGAACTGCGAATGCCCTAACTAAAAACATAAATTAATTTGCTTTACAAATAAGTATTCAAGTACTAGTAGTAATATTATTAGTTGTATGAATCAAGTTAATAAGACTTTCATGGCGCCGAGCAGAAACAGTACCCTTAATGGCATTTCACATGTCTGGAATATTATCGATTTGTATTTGTTAACACAGTAATTAACTTATTTAATACTGAAATATACATGCGTTTTATTATTTTTTTGTTGACTGTTCTCCTTTTTCGTGCAGCACTAGCAATATGTAATACCCTACTTCAATTCGAGCAATAAAAACCCGTTCAACTAGCTGGTCTCAAGTGATCAATGCCATCAAAAGACAATTACCAGCGCTGGCCAAAAACAGTTCGCTCCCCCTCAGCCCACGAAAAAAAAAAAAAAAAACGAAAATGCAATGCCCAGCAATGATGATAATGATCTGGCAAAAAGAACGAGCAGAAGCAAAGAGGCAAAAAGCCAGACAAGCGGCCCAAACACAGAGCCAAAGATCGGCAATCAAGTGGCCACTACCATCCATCCGTCCAACCATCCAGCAGTTCGTCCAATCCCCAATCCCCCCACCGCGAACATCTGCAGTGAAAAACGAAACCAAAATCGTATTGCAAAGCGGTGGGGCGAAAGCTCGAACACAAGCACCTGGCCTAAAAATAGCAACCGCTCATTAGAAATGGCTATAAATAGAAGGCGGCATTAAAGCGCGCTAACCTGTGGCACAGTAGACTGTCGGTGGAGTGGAAACCGGAGTAAATATTGGTGGCGAAGAGGCTGAGGTACAACAAATGACGTATACGCACCGTGGTGCAATCTTCTGCTGCAATCTGGTTATCTCGCGAATCGCAATGCTGCTACTGCACTAGTTACGAGCTAAATGTGACGAGTTTGAGGCAGACCAAACAGGTATTCTACAGCTGGGGGAATTGAGGAATTCCGAGGGGGGAAACCCTACTGGAATATCATGTCCCCACTTAATGGATGTTGTGGTAGTCCACGAGAAGATTTCTCACAGAAGCAGTTTAAAAAATTTAATATACAAGAGGCTTTACTAAATATTTATTAAAATGGTTACTGAATAGAAAAACAACACAATCCTGTGAACAGGAAGTCTTAAGCTAGGATTAATACCATATAAAATCCATATGTTACCAACAAATGTAACAATTCGTATCAATGGAAATAAGACCAATTACTTCCACAACAAGAGTAGTTACATTCCAAAAGAGTATTTTCCTTATTTAAAGTGCAACCTGCTAATTGGTCTCAAATCATTTTCATGGCACAACTTTTTATCCGCATCTAACGAGCTCATGAAGAAGCAGGAACAAGAAAGCATTTTCTGCTGCAATCCCCTGACAACTTTTAGTGAGCATAATTTCAAACAATTTAGTTAAGTTCCAGTGGCATTTCATGCTGTTTACATAAAGCAAATACACGCAGTGCCAAGGGGAATGGAGGTTCTGCCAGGAGGTGGGAAAACCCAGGATCAGGGACACGCGCAATATAAGGGCTCGCGCAAGGTAAACGAAGTAAATTAAACAGCGGGAACAACAACAACTAAAATGCCCACAGTGGGCGTTGACGAAACATTGGTGAAAGAGGGGGCAACGTAGGGACACTTTAACAAGCAAAATACACTCAGTAAAAAGCCAAGAAAATATTCTTTTATTTATTAAAACAGAATACATATGCAAAATTCCACAGATTATGTAATTGTTACTGATAAGGCCGAGCAATATGCTACTAGGTTTAAAACTAAGTTTCATAATTTGTCATAATTTATATTTTAATGATCAGATCGCTTTTATTAGAGATACTTTCTGATTTTAAGGAAAATTTGTTTGAAGTGTACAGCCAGGAGAAGCAAAGGACCAACAACAAGCACAATAACGAATAACAAGGTAAAGGCATGCGAAACAGCAAAAAGCAGGAGAAACCCAATAACATAAAAGCAAAAGAATTTTTTGCCAAAGGATGATGGCCAACCTGCAAAAGCGGGAGGCAAAGGGGAGGGCGGACAAGTAGAAAAACCCGCTTACAGCAGCGAAAAAAAAGCAACAGCGACGCCAAGCCAACCAACGACCTTGATAAGTTTTACACAGTGCGGAGAGGGAGAGGGCGCAAAAGAGAGTAGGAGAGAGGTCCCAGCTAAGGAGCGAGCGAAAAAAGGGCGGCGGAGAGAGGCCACCACAATCGATGCCCCCAATGTGGTGAGTTTGGCCACGCGCGAGAACACTCTTTTCCTCGCTCTGTCTTTTGGTCTCTCATCAACAAGTGGCCCAGCTGTGAGTGGGCTGGATAAAGGGGGTGCTGAGTGGGTGGGGAGGTGAGTTGACCAGCTCCTTACTCAACTCGCTTTTTTGTGTCTGTGTGTCAGAGAGCTCTCTCCCGCGCGCTCTCTTTGATAAACAGCCAGTGGTGAATTTGTTTTCCGCTTTTCAGCCTGATTATCATATTCTGCGTTTTATTATTGAATTTCTCGAAATTTGCCTGCGTGTGTGTGTGTGACGCATGTGTAAAGTGCGGGGCACAGCCGCCCACCGCCCCCTTTTTTCAACCGTTTCCCCACCTTCTCCTACCCTACAATAGAAAAGAAATTCCGCCAGTTAGTCTGTCAAATATGTTTGTTTCCTCTCCCTCTCTCTCTCTCTCACAGTCAGCTGCCAAATCAGCTGTCTGATTATAGGCAAATTCGTTTAGTATTATTTAACAATCGAATCCACAAACGGAGAATAGAAAGCGGAGGATTGGAAAACATGTGCATGGAAAATTTTGATCTCCTCTTTGGCAAAAGGCAAAAAGTGGACTCGCCACATAGCAAAAATAAGAAAAAAGGAAAACAAAATGCAGAACGACAACCACAACAACTGCCTCCATTGTAGTTACCTGCAACGTGCCTGAAATTTTAAAAATGCAATATCAAAATCAACGCGGAACCAGAAAGATACTCTAGTTTAAGTAACCGAATCTGGAAATACTCTTAGCTCTTTTTATATCTAATAGCTTTGGCAGTAAACGATTATAAGCAAAGCATTATATTACGTTTAAATTTAAAACAAGTAAGACGTTAACTGACCAGTTACTAGTTTCATATTGGAGCTCTTTAACAAAATCCTATAAGATTTTATTAAACATTATAAACATTTTATACTTCATTTTAAGACGACCCTAAAGAATAGCCTCAAATCGCAATAAGCCAATTAGTCTTTAGAACTTTTTGGTATATTAAGACGTCAAAAAAACATGGATTCAATAAAACCAAAATCTGAATAGCTGACGGCTGGTTTTTAACTGAGGAATTACTTTGAAAGACTTTATACGAAGATCATTGTAGATCAATTATACTACTTACAGAATTTCCCTCGGTTTATGGGAAGACCGATCTTTAGCTGCTGACCTTCTTTTTGGAATGTAAAGACCTTCTGCTAGAGTATTTCAAGCGCCGTGCTGCACTTGCAACTGCCAAACGAAACGAAACCGGACTCAACTGGACGCCCGCCCCTCTTACACACACCCATTAAGTGGTCACACACACTTGTAGGCAACATACACACGATATAGACGACGCCTAGTTGAGCATTTTGAACGACAACTACAGCGGACAAGCCATAATTAATCAGGCCTGGCCGGCAATATTTTACAAAAGCGAAGCGAAAATTCCTCAACGGCTCCCAAGTCGGAGTTGCAACAGATCCTTAACTCAAAAATGTTTGTACTTTGTTACCACTCTGCCAATTTGACCTTATCAATTCTTACCAATAACACGTGCATTTTCCTGGCAATTGCTGCGTTCCATTTGACTGAGTCAATCGCACACTTCCTAATCACAAACAAAATTCTAACAAATCGGTAAAAACTTGTTTCTTTCCATCGCAACATCAATTCGCATATTTTTACAAATTATATTAAAGCTCATATAAATGTGTAAATACATACACACATGGATTATTAGAAGTTGACGACGCCAACAACAAATAAGCCATTCTGAATTTTTCGTGTACTTTGAAAACTTGTTTTATTTATTTGCTTTTTGTTTGTTCTGCTGTTGCTTGTAAGCTTATTGAACAATTATATTATGGCATAAAAAATGACAATAGCTCAATAAGCGATGTTTGCATGTGCTAACAGGGAAAAAAGGGTTGTGAACAACTAGGAGGATTTACGTTAAGAGTCTTAAGTATTATAATTTAACTATCATATCATATTTCATTGTTAAGTTCTTTTTGCTTAATATTATCAATACAATTGATACTTTCATGAAATTTTCCATTAACTTCTTCCCAGAAAAGTGAAATATTGTGTGGCTAAATTTACCACTTACTAAATTTAAATATTCCAAAAGCTACAACATGAGTATGTATCCAGTGATACACAAATGCTTAACAAATATAAAGCTCTTTTAAATAAACATTAGATAAAAGTATGAAATTAACCTCAAAATTGATCTTTTACAGGTAAAAAGTTAAAACAAATAAAAAATTTATTCAATAGAATCTTTAATTGGTAAAAAATTAAACGTTTATTTTCATAACTAATTTGGTTATCAAATCATCAGAAATAATCTTTCTGGAATTTGCCATCCAAATATTTTTATTAAGTAAGAAACTAAGATCGACAATTAATATGGAATATAATTATTAGATAAGACTCAGTTTATCTTATCTGTTTAAACATGTGTACGATTTTCCTGCTCTTTAAAATAAAAAATGTATTACTTATAGCCAATCCATATAATCAACATCACCCAAATCACGTTTTAAATTAAAAACTGCAACCCCATTTTAAAGATTGTGAGGCAAAATCGATTAATGATCCGAAGATTTTCCAGACTGAGTGGAAACTTTGAGATAAACATTTAGCATGCAAATAAAACAATTACAATAAATTATCGAAAAAAAACCCAGTTACCCGAGCAGTTATTTTGTAACAGCATTTCGTCGGGTTTTTCTCACCCGCACGAACACAATGCAAATATGTGAGGTAATAATTGAGCTCGTTTCGCACAGTGTAAGTGGGGGAGGCAATGTCCGCCTCTTGATTCTTTTTCCTTTTCTTATGATTCTCTTTAGTCTGCCCCTCAATTGTCGCTTCATTGAGAGAGGGCAAAATAAGGGGAAGTAGAGAGGAAAAGCCACTTAATTCTATGCTGCATTCGAATAAACTGATCTGATATGCAAAACAAAACTATTAAGTGGGAAATTCGGTTTTGGACTGTATTGACAATAAAACTAGTTTGAAGTGTGGAAACATCCAGTTATAGAAGTAAAGAATTTACACAATTTGTTGTATTATTTTGGTATTTCTAACATTTGCGAACCTAAGATCAAATTAATCATCATCCTATATAAATTTTTTCTTTCTGTGTGAAAGAAATAGATGGAGGAGTACTTTCAACCTGGTTTTAGATGACCAATAATACTGTAATCGACTTTGGACCTAACATTACAAGAAGTGCAACCAAAGAAGAGGAAGAAGTCGCTGAAACAGAAAGGCTAAATTCAACTTACCGTCGCAAGTTCAAGGCCAAGTGGCACTCTCTCGCACTGGAGCTCTCTTCTCTCACGCTCTGCGTGGGGCTTTGTGCTCTCTTTGCTCTGAGAGTGTTGTTGTTTTGTTACATGTAAAAGAACTTTCGTTTTCCGCCTGCAGGGGGTGGGGTGGTGGGTTGGGTGGGCGATATGGCCCACATGCAACTACCGTTAGCTCTCGTCCGATGTTGTTTTTCTTTCTTTTTTCGCACTTCTCTTCTCTTCGCTTCTTTTGTTGTTGTTTTCTGATGTTCGCCAAACAGGAGCGACTTTTGTAAATTAATTAACAACACTCGCACACTCACTCCCCACACACGCACACACACTTGCGTTCATCATGCGAGCGCGCGCTTCGAGATAAGCACAGCAATTTATTTGCACTAAAATTTACTTTTGCGCGCTGAGCGAAACGTGGGCGAGGGGATGGAGAAGGGGGGCCGACGGGAGAGGAGAACTCACCACACACACACACTCACGAGACCGACGTAAGAGCACACGTTTTCGCCAGTTTTCGGGATATATAAATTGTCAGCTGTATTTCGATCTGATATTTAGCTAGTTCTCGATTAAGAGTCTCGTTTCGAAATCAATGCGATCGATTCAAAGTCTGATCGGTTTAATCTGGCGGAGCTTGCGACGAAACAAGTCAACAACGACGGAGCGCTACAACAAATGTGCTGCGGGAGCTTTGCGCGGATGGGTCACACTCGGGGACATTACGGTCACACTTATCGATTTCAGGGTATCGATACATAGCTTGCGATACATTGATGGCGCCAAAATAAAAATAAGTAATTGTCCTTAAATGCACCCTTATACTTTAATGTTAAACTCAATTGAACTATACCATAAATCGTATACTGAAGTAGATACTTTTAACAGTTTGAATTCTATATGACAATTGAAAACTAATATCAATCATTTATATTTTAAGTCGTAGTTATGGTTTTGGAAATAATAAGTCTCAAGCCCATTAAAAGACTAAAACGGAATAAAATACTTTTAAAAAATACAAAGTGAAAATAATTTATATTAATATAATTATCTAAAAAAAAATTATTCAGTCAGTTCACATGTTTTACGAAACTGCTGCATCTTTTCCCGCATCTCGTACGGTCACACCACAGAACCAAAACAAAACAACGGGTTTTGTTTAAAGAAAACTTTACTTAATTAACTATTTTCATAGCAATGGTAGATTAGCTTTAAGCGCATCGAACTCATTCCTTGCCAGGGGCTTCAGATGGGTGCCAGAGAAGGGCGATTTGAACTCCAAATCGCGGTGTTTATTGACCAGTACTTTCTGGTCAGAATAAATCAGGTTAATTTGCTGCTCAATTTGTTGTTGATCTGAGGGAAATCATATTTAGTACTAGAAATTAAAAGAGGAACCAGTTACTTACCATTCTTAAGCAGATCCAGGGCCTTTTTCCGCTCCATTTTTACTAACATGCTGCCGATTGTGATCCATACTTTCTTATCCTCTGAGTTTTTCATTAGACGCATTGCCTCGCGAGTTTCCTGGCGCCTTTTATCCATTACCGTCAGTTCTTGTTTATTGGCCATAATCTTATCAGCCAATTCCTCAGTCTTGGTAATTATCTCGATACTTTTATCCAGATCTGTTTGCGACATTTTGGAGGAGTTTGGAAAACAAATAGTTCTAAACACGGAAGTAAACAAAAAAGTATACAAAATACACTAACGCGTCATGCTCAGCTGTTTAATCAGGGGTGGAATTAGTGGGAAGAAAAAGGGATTTCTAAAGTAATAAATATTTTTTAATTCATAAATCATAAATTAGAAAAATAATTTTTTAACTTAGTCTTTCTTCATAATAAGTTAAAATCGAATAGCTTATAACAATGATTGGCATAAAGCTCCATCTTTTGGAGTTAGTAAATATTATATATAATATAATTCTAGGAGGATAATTAAAACACGTATTTTATATATTATATAAGAAGTTCAATAATATTTAAGCTCATCCTTGCAGTTGAGTACACCTTGGTACACATTTATTTTAATCAGACACAAATAAAATGTAAAAAAACACTTGGCAATGGAATATGGCAATAGGATATTAGCTTTTTATAACTTTTAATTCTGAACTCCGCAAACGAAAACGTCAAAAATGTGTGCCTTCTCAATATCATGTTTTGAAAAAAAGTGACTTAGAAACTTTTTAGGCGCCTACATTCGAGTTTCTTGTTATATGTGTAAAGATTGAAAGATTATTATTTAGATACAATCGAATATATTTGTGAACCACTCTTTTATAATGTTTCTCAGGGGTATAATATGGTTCATCCTATCTATATTATTATTCTTTTATATGTTCATACTGTAGTTGTAAAGTACCAACCCCCTTGAAATCCGCTCTACCTGCGCCACTGTTCAAATCACAAATGAATCGCAAGCAAAGATGGCCGCGTCACAAGTAGTTTTGTAGTTCTGAGACGAGACGTTTGTTTACGAGCACAATCTCAACGGACAGGATATCGGCCTGAAGTCCTGCAGCTATATATACTCAGAGGGATTCCGAAGCAATGCATTCCACCGACAGCGCCAAAGGCCTGGGCAGCAAATTAACTACAATCTGTTGCCTGCTCCTCCACCTCTTCCTCTTCCCACAGCCAGCGGCATCACAGGTAAATTCAAGGCTAAAACCAGGGCATTTTATTAGTTACAGAGTTTGCTAAAGCCGCCACGCTTCTTGATCCAAACAAACATATGTTTGCAGTGTTTGCACAGATGTTATATTTGGTATATTGATTTGCTGTAGTATGTAATGTGCGAGTGTGCGTGGGTGCTGGTGCTCCGTGGCATTTTTTGTTGTTCCCCACCTGGGCTAATCTTAAACTATAAAACCCCTTTTCAGACTCAAAGTTCGCCGCGTTATCTACAGAATGGGGACAACAACAACGATCGCATGCAGCAGATTCTCAAGGGATCGGGAGCAGTATCGGGGGTTACGCAGCTTAACTGGCCACAGCCACCCAAACAGACGATCCCCGACGTCAAGACTGAGCTGGCTAAGCTTAACAGCAGTGAGTGGACATCACCTAATATTCAATCATCCTATAATGTAAATGAATCCCATCCCCAGCTTACCTTTACCAGAGTGCCTGGCCGGCGAAGAACGTGAAGCTCGGAGCAGTGACAGCCGTAAGCTTCGACAAGGCTGGCAACGTGGTGATCTTCCACCGGGTGGACCGCATCTGGGGACAGAGCACCTTCGACTTGAGGAACGAGTTCCAGGAGCAATACCGTGGTCCCATCAGAGAGAGCACTATCCTGGCGCTGGAGCCCGCAACGGGCGAAGTGCAATACGAATGGGGAAAAAACTTGTAAGAAAAAAATTAATAATTAGCATCAAGGTGTTAGTTCACCCAAGTACTTAGTTCTGCAAAGCAGAAACTAATTTATATCCCCGCAAGATGACTTTCAAAAGTAAAGGTTATTCTAGATCACATTAATATAAATTAGCATCCATACGTCCAATTTTTTTGTTACCTTGAACTTTGATTTATTTTCAAGGCAGAAATAGTATTTCGCTTTATATTTATATATATGTACATTTAAATATAAATAGTCGAACCCCTCTACTTATTTAAATAATGAGAGCAGTGGACTCATGAATATTTGGCCTATGAAGTTAACCTTTCTAATAAAAATTTATTTTACCCACAGCTTCTACATGCCGCATGGCTTAACCGTCGACCCCGAAGAGAATGTTTGGCTGACGGACGTGGCCATGCACCAGGTCTTCAAGTTTCCCCCACGTGGAGGTAATGGAAAGCCTCTGCTTACTCTTGGCGAGAGATTCAAACCCGGCTCAGGTCGGAAATTTTGCAAGCCTACGTCAGTGGCGGTGCTAGACAACGGCGACTTCTTCGTGGCGGATGGATACTGCAATGCCCGAATTCTTAAGTACTCGCCGGCTGGCGATATAATCCTTACCTGGGGACAGAACTCCTTCGCCGGGGTCTCCTACGACGTGGCACCACAGAACTTCTTTGCCATCCCTCACGCCCTGACCCTCGTTCCGGAGCTGGATCTGCTGTGTGCGGCGGATAGGGAGAACGGACGAGTGCAGTGCTTCTTCTCAATCAACGGCACTTTCCACTCACAGTACCACAGCCAGCTGATAGGGGACCGCCTCTTTAGTATGGCCTACACCCCGGCAGCGGGTGAGTGGATCAATCTTCTCCTGATATCGGTTTTTATGAGGTGTCACAAGAATCTTGCGACATTTTGACGTCACCTCCAAATTCTGTGGGTTTCGCAGGGCTTGTCAAACTTGTATTATTCAGATCTCTATAACGGAGCCTCTACTATATCTTACCCTTAAAAATATCCCTTTTCCGCTACAGGTGGGCAGCTGGTCATCGTGAACGGACCCACTGCCGAGTTGGGCATACATCCTGAGCACTACAACGAGGTGCACGGCTTCGTATTGA
Organism: Drosophila fuyamai; assembly: GCA_018153365.1. Lineage (NCBI taxonomy): Eukaryota > Metazoa > Arthropoda > Insecta > Diptera > Drosophilidae > Drosophila > Drosophila fuyamai. Next base: position 7,210,813 of record JAECXW010000758.1, read on the forward strand.
ACATGCGCAGCAAACAGCTGGTGTCCAAGTTCGGGCCCAATAACTTGGAGTTCCACAACCCTCACGACGTGGCCGTCACAGCCGACGGCAACGAGATCTATGTGGCCGAGCTGAATCCCATGCGCATCCACAAGTTCGTGCACAGATCGCAGGCTAAGCCGATGTCCTTGTCGGCTACCAAGGATTCTAGCAATAGCGCCATCAGCAAGTCTGTGGAGAAGGAGCAGGCGCCGTTACAAACGGTGCACCATCCCAGCGGCAAGGCCATTCTTGTGGCATCGCTCATGCTACTCTTCGCCGGATCCACTTTCGCTATGGCTCTACTGTTCGCCCGACGAAGGAAAAGAGGTAATCAAGCGATTAACTCCGCTCCGCCCAGCGACCTGGTCTACCGCAAGCTCACCGCTTCCAATCAGAGTCTGTGCTGACCTGATCCTCAGTGCTAAACCTTCACTCAATGTCCTGTGTTGTGCTGTGCCGTCCTTCATACTATAAATAACCTGTATTTATAAGTTTATATTGGTTAACTTTTAAGTTTACATCTGAATCTCCTCCGTACAAATTCCTGCTTTTTTGGTGTCGTACAGTATGCAACTCTTATTATTTACGATTGTTCTGTCTTTCTTTGCAAATATATTTTGTATTAAATGTCTTGTAACTAAATTTATATCGCATTTAGCATTCCCTTTTATACAAACCTTTTATAAAAATACACAAGCATGATATAAAAAATGTAGTTCATATATTTATATATTTTCGGTTTGTTTCAGTGCACGCCAAATCGCAGATCTATGCATGATTTAAGAGGGAAATAGTATCTAGCTGTGTTTTTGTGCACCAGAATCTTAAGGCATCCGTTAGTTAATCCCCAATACCAACATTTTCCGCAGGTTGCCTTCCATTCGGAGCCCGCAGTCGTCGCCATGCATGGGAGAAGAGCGAGGGCTTCAAGCTGGGCGGATTGCTTGATCGGGATCGCAATGGCTTCGAGAAGCTGGACCAGCAAGCCAGCGACGAGGAGCAGGAGACGACGACGCTGGCTAGCGCCCAGTTTGCCTAGGTGAAGGACCAAGACTTACACAAGCTAACAAAGCATTCCTAGTTCTAACTACCTGTACCTCATTGAACTAACGACTTAGTTGTACTTGTGCTATGTGTGACTTTTGTTTGTGATTTTAATTTATTTTTTTTAAGGGTCGCCTTCCGCAGAGAACTCCGATTATGAGTAGTGACTTTATACAATTTTATAAAATGTGTTTTAAAATTTTCCTTAATGTGCGATTATTTTTTAAGCGCTAAACAAGTATTGGTTGGTATTTTACAATGTGTGGATAACCAGATGTGTTTACATTTATACAAATAGACCTGTTACTCTTTGCATAACTTTTTGAAGCAGAGAGACTTTTAAGAGCAAACGTTTTAATTGTAATTTTTTATAAATATGACTTACTGACCCCATCCATGCTCGAAAATATCTGAGATATAATTCCATGGATTTTTAATTTGTATTTTTTTTTAAATATTACAATCGAAATTCTCTGCCGAATACGCTTAATTTCTTGACTTACGCTGCGATTGATTTGCCAAATGGAATATAGTCTTATGAATCTGTCATAATGTGTATTTTGTTTATTCAATGTCTGCGGCTAAAACTTAACTAGAATTCGTTATAAATATGTTGATATTGCATATTAATTGTATCGACTAATAAGGCCCCATAGTGGCGAATATTTCTGCCCTTCGTCCCCGCCGCGGATCGTCCAGATCCCAGAAGACCCAGTCTTCAGCTTCTGGCTGGCAATCAGACAACCTGGGCGAGGAATCCCTCGTTCTCCTCTGTCACAATAGCATCGATGTTGTAGAAGATCGCGTGCATTGCAATCACGAAGCAGGAAGCGCCCAGGGTCCAAAAAAGAACTGAGCCCGCACCCACAAGAAAGAGGACGGGCGCTGTGGCCAAGTTGAGGGCGATTATCTGTTGATTGGGTGTCAACTGGTGGCCCACCACTGTGATGTTGCTGTTGCGCACTCGTAGTTTGTGGCAACCTAGAGCAGCGGCCACGATTACCAGCAGGATGCAGGGTGCCGTGATGCTGGAGGGGATGAGTATTAGATAGGAAGCTCTAGCTGGGCTTTAAGAACACTCACAGGCAGTAGATCATCAGGACGAAGAAGATGAAGACATAATTGGCCTGGAAGTAGGAAAGATTCCGCAGGATACGGTTGTTTAGGCGCTGCATGCTGACGGCCGTCTTAAAGTTGTTGATGTTAAAGAAGACTATCCAAGGTCGCAGAGAGTTGCGCACCATTTGGAAGATCTGCAGCGGCGATGGCAGGTTGGACAGGGTGGGCAAGCTTTGGGGAGAAATGTCGTATTAGTTCAGATGCCTCCATTGTTATAGGTCACTCACCTTTGAAGGTCCACGGAGAACCTGCCTCCCGAAGGCGGTGGCGGCTGCATGTTTCCGGATAAGTTTCCGCTGGGTTGGGCCATTTTGAGCGCGCTTTTTTAGCCTTTCGTTAACTCTTTCCCTATTGACACGTCTTCGCTGCAATCTGCGGCTCTTCTTTTACCATGTGTGGACGCTCTACAAGTGTTGTGTGTTTCTCCGCATTCGTTCCACTTGATTCGAGAATGGTTTTCGGATGCTGCAGCGTTTGGGGAGCAACGGGGACTTTCCCGGACCCACTTTTACATGGAGATAGAACGACACACAAGGCTGCTTTTGATGTTGCTATCACAATTTACTCTAAATTTTCTATGGCATTGTTTTTTCTGGTAAACAGTATACAAAGTTTTAAAAAATCTGATGTGGCAGATAGTTCTAGGATTGCCGTGATGGTAAGTGTGACCAGGGTTGTGGGTGTGCAAATGGACTACAATATTGCACTGGAAACAATTCCATAGCCTGTTGAATTGCCAAAGTTCTGTTCTGTTTAGGTCCTTTAAATAAACACTTTTAATAATTATGTAAAACTTTTCTGATTTTCTTGTTTTCAGTTACTATTTGATATGTTATAAAAAAAATTGTACACCTCTCGCGTTTTAACAATTAAACAGCTTAATTCAGTTCACCAAAACAGCAATAAATAAACCGTTTAAATTTAGGAAATATATATTTAACTGCAGTTCAAGTGTGCACTATGAATATTCGATAGCAACTGCCTATCGGACGCTTTTTTTCCAGCTTTCTCTGCCACATGCGATTTGGTCACATTAAAAATATTCTGTAGATTTGGTTGGTTTTGGAAAATTCCCGAAATTGTTGCGAGGCTGGAAACGAAGTCGATCCTAGCACAAACCTATCCAAAAGCACAAATCCCTTAAATATATAAAAATCCGCAGACATGGCCGACGACTGGGGTGAGTTACCTGTGGCGGGGGCGGTGCGTCATCTTCGGCGGACAATAAACGTGGTCGCTGTCGTGGTTGCTGTTGTTGTTGGAGTGCCATGCAACCAGCCTTGATGCTTATTTTTAGCCCCTGCCAACTAACCATATTCAAAACCCTTGTAATTTGTCGATTTTACTGTGATTCATCCTGTATTATTTCAGAATCCGCAGCAGACAGTGAAGTGGTCATCCGACCAAATGCAGCCTCCAGCGTAAACAAGTGGGAGGGCGAGGACGAAGACGAGGACATCAAGGTGGGGCCACTAAAATTCAAACGAAATCGAAAGCAATGCTGTATGCAGATTAGCCAAAGCGCACAACAACAAAAGACAGGGGACAAAACTTGTTTTTGTGCACTCGGTTTCACTTTCGTTTTGCTGTACACGTGTGCACTTTCGGACCAGACTCACACAATCTTTTGCATTTTCCCACCCACAGGACAGCTGGGAGGATGAAGAAGAGAAGAAGGATGAGGAGAAGCCCACGAAAACAGAAGCCCCATCAAAGCCAAAGCCAAGTAAGGCGTTAAAGGCTAAACTGGAGCTGCAAGCGGTAAAACAAATCTTAACTAGACTTCACAGACTATTATACTTAATCATTATCTTTTACAGCGACTGGAAGAAGAGGCGGAAGCGGAACGACTGGCCAACCTCTCGCCCGCGGATAAGCTGGCCGAAAAACTGCGTCTGCAAAAAATACAGGAGGCCTCGGACCTCAAACACGCTCAGGATGCATTTGGCGTGACGAGTACGAGCGGAGGCCTGGACGCATTCAACCCGGAGAGCAAAGAGGAGTTCAAAGAGTTCGGTGCCACGCTCAGTTGGAAGGTGTCCCAGTTCCGCGAGTCAGAGCACTTCCCTCAGTTTGTCGAGGACCTGGTACGCAGCCTATGTGTGAACTGTGAGTGATCATCTAGCTTATGCTTGGGAATACCTGTAATCTGATCTGATTTTCCGTCTTATCAAGTGAGCGCCGCTGACATCAAGAAGGTCAAGATGAACGTGGAAATCTTGCACTCGGAAAAGCTCAAGCTAGAGAAGGCCAACGCCAAGAAGCCCGCTGGCAAGGGCAAGGGCAAGGTCACGCTGCGCACCGAGAACGACGTGAGTCCTTGGATCCTAGTTTAGATCAAACAGATAACTAATTAAACATATTCTCTTACAGGATATTGACGGCTACCAAAAGTACGGCAATGACTTCACCGAAGACTACGACGACTTCATGTGAATAGGATCCATATTGTAGCCCGCATATATATAATTATTGAATACATAGTTGCTTGTTGAAGAGTTCTTCTTGTTAGAGATGCTGCGCAGGAATTTGAGTCCTTTGTTGAATATAAAATAGCAGAACCTATATAAATATGTACATATATATTTATATGACCATAAAGAACAACAAAAATAACACAGTCAAGTCAGGCAATCAAGAAACCTCAACGAACACGCAAATCCAATACCAAACCGAAAAAATATTTAAGCAACTGACTTATGGCAAGTGCATATGTATATGTCGTATTCGGAATGGCTTCTTGTGAAATTCACTTTTGTATAAAGAATAAAACTACAGAACGATATTAAACGGTAATACCAATCTCTTTATTATGGGTAAATGAGAAATCGCTTTATCAAATTATCTTACTAGATTATAAATAAAGGATATTATAAATTATTACTTTTACACGGCAACATACAAATTTTTCAGGTATTTTTGATATGCTCTCATATTTTGGATAATTAAGAAGATAAATTATTTTAGGCATGAACAAAGGTTGCGCCTAAATTTTAAATTAATTTCTGGGAAAGAAGAAGCATTGCAAGCGATGTTGTTTGATTTGATTTGAAAAATGGCTAGAAAATAAATAGCTAAATAACAATATCGTTCTGAAAATTATAATGAACCAATTTAGTATTTGGTTAAGTGATTACTTTACACAAGAAAATAAATACGTTTTTATTTATTGTCTCATCGGCTTGCTATTTGAATGTCTTATCTAAAAACTACCCCATTTCTAAAAAGCTAGCTTTCACTTAGCTCGAAACTAGCTAAATGTCCATCGTTAGCGTCATTCGATACACGTGCGATACTCAAACAAGAATGAGCGATTTTAACAAGTATTGCCAAGGTTTAACTTTATTTATTTAAAGCTTCAAAATTCAGTTTACTTACTATTTGCTCTTTGTAGAAGCTGCAGCCGAGGAGCTGCCAAGTTCGGAGGACGAGGAAGACATCGGCGACGAGGACACCTGTAGCGCTCAGGTTCTTGCCGCCGAATTCCATTTGCAGTACAGGCCACAGGACGAATCTAGCGTTTCCCTGCAACGTGATTATGTCCTAAGTCTATCCGCCGACCAGAACTTCACACGGGTTGCCGCAGGATTGTCCAATTCCTCCGTTCACATCTACAATCTGGATGCCGGAGCCGGTAAACTATCGAACTTCAGTTTCCTGCCACCAAAGGAATCCGAGCAAGTGAGCATTTGTGGCGTCCACTTCCTTGACGAGGGACCCCACAACATTCTTGTGGGCACCACCGATGGCTATGTACGCCTCTACGATCTGCGTATCAAGGGCGAACAGGCTAGGTTCAATTATACTCAGCACAAGTCGGTGGCTCTAGTGCCCAAGTCGATAACGTGCTTCGATAGGAACGCCAACGGGCGGATCATCTGCTGTGGCACCAATCAGTTTCACAGCAACGTGTTCCTGGTGTTCTACGATGTCCGGGAGCGACGGCAGATGGGTGTCTACTGCGACAGCCACGAGGACGACATCACTTCAGTGCGATTCCATCCCCGCAATCCGGATATCCTGGGCACGGGCAGCGTGGACGGGCTGATAAACCTGTTCGATGTCAGGGAGGCGGACGAAGATGAGGCACTGCTCAACACATTCAACACAGAGAGCAGCGTTGCTCGTCTGCAGTGGCACAAAAATGTCTACGACAAGGACGTCATATCTTGCATAACGACCACAGGCGATTTCAAGAGCTACGAGAGCGAGGAGGGCGACGAGGTATCCACCTTTGAGCGGCCAGACGTCACAGCGGCCATAAGACGCAAAAAAGCATCAAACTTCAACTTGATCAATGCCCACAACCAGGAGGACGGAGAAGTCTTCCTGCTGGCGGGCACGAATTTCAACAAGGGGTGAGACTAAAGCTTACTTTTGTCTTATACCAAACTAAATATTCTTCTTCTTTTAGGGAGATTCTGCGCTCCGTGAGCGTTACCACCAAAAATAGCCTACAACCGCTGGCCAATTTCCAAGGAAACAAGCAGATCGTGAGGGAAAGTTTGTACGATTCCAAGAGCAAATTACTAATAACGGGCGGCGAATCCGGAATTGTTACGGTTTGGTCGCCAGACTCAAGAGCTAGTGTCGTCGTCGGTGACAAGCTGAAGGTCAAAAAGGAGAAGAAGTCGCGAAAGCAGGCTCCATATTAAATGATTTTGTTTTAAATAAAAGTTTACTGAATCAAGTATTTCAAATTTGTTTTAATGTCTGGCAGCATGTGCGCACTGACGGACAAAAGATCGCTGACCTGAAACTATCATACGGGCTTACGTAGAACGTAACGAAGTTCGTTACGAAAGTGTTGCATACTTTGTGATACTGCTTTGAAGTTAAATGTAGAATGGATGTAACATTTGTGTAGAAATTAAATTTAGATTACTTTTAAGGACTTTTGTATGGGAGACAACACTCCCGTATATATCTAAATTTATTTAGCTTATGTTAAGTTACTAAAAACATCCCCTGGAATACACGGCCATCAACCTGCCCTGCATAATAACTGCTCAACTGCAGCTTAAGCTCGTAAAAACTTTTTAGTATTCATGGTTTCGGCATTAACGATGCCAATTATGGCAGCGTTTTATTTAGCTTCCCATTTTTTCTCTTTTTTACTCTTGGGAGAGTGGCAGCGACGTCGGCAGAGGATAGTTGGGCGTGGCCGCTGCCCCAAAAGATGGGAGCTAACTCCATGGAAACGCCAGACGAGTCCACCAATCGGAGGCAAGTCTCTTTTTGTAGAGAAGCGCATGCGCAAAGAGAGAGAAAGTGCGCGAGCGGAAACCAGTTTGTATCAAAAAAAAAAACAAGTATGGAGCAAGTGGGGGTGGCTGATAAAGATGGCCGTCGCCTTCCGCGGCAGAGGATGCAGCAGAGCAGCGGAATCGCCTCAGACTCAAAGTCACAATTATGGGGCACTCATTCATTGCGGTGTATGATGCAAACAGCGCCCCAGCCGCGCCCCCTTTCCCAACACTTTGCTGTACAGTCGGACGTCTTTAACTCGAATTTACTGGTTTTTACGCAAATTGTTAGGTTGTATACCCGAAATCCGAATTTTCGTTGTCCGCTTTTCTATTGGGTTTTCATCATTAGAGATTTTTATCAATAACCACGGTTTTTTGTTGAATAGATAATCTGGCGAGTTTCTTAAAACTATTTTTAAGACTTTTGTTTAACTTAAAGTTAATGTCTTAGCCATAACTGAATGTTGGAAAAAGATGGAAAAAGTGGGCCTAAATGGTTTCAGTCAGCTTTAATATGACTGGTAAAGCATTTTAAGTTGATAGATTCGTAATACTTAATAAAAATATTTGTTCTGTGAGTAAATATTTGTTTGAATTTGATCATCTGAGTTATGTACATACAAAGGTTTTGCAAGAAATCGAATGTTCATCACTGCCTTTTTTCGAATTTTAAAAGGAGGTTCATTAAGAAGATTAAGAACTGAAAAAATGTTCATCAAGACTTGTTTAAAACACTAAGCAATTGTATAAAAATCAATGTAATCGATGTAATAATATATAATTCTTAAAAATTGTTTAAGGAATAAACTCTATATTGACAATAATTTAAAACAATTCCTAATGTTCTGGAGCTATTTAAATTGAATAGAATCGATTCTAGAAAAGATATTTCTTGGTTTTTTAATTAAAATAAAGAGTATTATAATAGAGAATAGTATAACACTAAGCTGAAAGTCTCCACTTTGTTCTTAATTTGGAAAAAGCAACTCAAAAATTAGATTATTGCAAAATCAAGACCGTGAAAAAAGTATTTCCACAGAGCAGACTGTTGTGTTGGCATTACAGATGCCCGACTGTATGTCTCACTGCTCCAATGTGTTTAATCAGACAGCCAAGGGGGAAAGGAGGAGGACGAGGAGGTGGAGCAGGCGAGGAAGGAGCGTTCTCCTAGTTGACGAGTTAACAGCAATTAGACGTCGACGCCTCACGCTGGATTCGCTTTATTGTTGGTTTATTGAGCGGAATCTGCAGCGTCCCTCTCTTCTCCTCCCCCTCTTCGTCGTTGTAATTGTTTTTCGGGGGTGGCTGGCTCAGAGGAGGGGAGGGGGGTTGGCGGGCGAGGGTGTCAGTTCACCCGCTGACATTAATTGGTTGTGTACGAGCCAATTTGGCGTAAAAGGCGCTAAATTGATTGCCCTGCGGTTTTAATCGATGCGCATTCATTCCAAATCACGCACATTTATCACCCGTTCAACCTCCACCCCCCTCTGTGAGCCACCCACACAACCCCTGCCCCACTTTTTTCACCATGAGATATTGAGATATAGAGATATAGAAGCTGCGTCACATCTGCGCTGTTCTATAATTGCCGGCAATTGCTGGCCGTCCGAGCAATTAACTGAAGCTGCCGAAATCAAAACAGAGGCTGCCTGCTTCCTTATATCCTGCAGATCCCGGAGGTCCTGCCGATCCTGGCCATCATATAAACCCGTTATATAACCGGACCGTAATTTGAGGGAATTCGCAATGCTACCTGGGAATCGTTAGTCCTTTCGCCGTTCTTTCGTTTTTTATTTGCCCAGTCAGTTACGCGGAAGTCGGAGCTGTTTTTTAGCCAACGGATTGGCAAGAGGTAAAAAGGATAATGCCAGGATTCCTGCGAAACTGCCGCTCGTAGGGTTATGAAATTTTACGCAAGCTGCTGCAACGCAAAAGTCGCAAGAGTCGAAGGACCCGTCAAGGACTCGGGAGAAACGGCGGACAAAGGGGTTCTGCAGGCTGATGAAAGGATTTAGCAGGAAGTTTCGCTCAGCCTCGCAGGATGTCCATAATTGCACGCAATCAGCGCATAATCCTCGCATCATCTCCGCAATTTGGCTGAAGAGGAAAAACTTGGCCCGAACAAAGACGCGAGTTATGGCTAAAAAACGCAACGGCGGACAAAGGGGAAATGGGAAATTCGCTGCCGAATCGTTGACTTTGCAGCCTTGACACTGGATGCCTGGCTATCTGGATAGCTGCAACCAGGAGATGGACAGGTATGCCGAAAGGATTTGATGCGCCCGCCCCCGCGAATCCAATCGGGGCAACTTAATTGCCAGAAATTCTCAAAACAAACGAAAACAAACAAATAAACAGAAGGGGGCGAAAGGATTGGATTTAGCCGACTGCGCTGACTTCGCTGACTTTGCTGACTTCATTAGGCCCGAACCAGATTGACTTTCTGCGGATCATCTGGGGTAATCGCAGATAATCCGGTTACTCTGGACACCGGGAACTCGCGAGGCGCAGGCAGGGCTGGCCAGGATTAGGGGCGGACCCAGTGCAGAAGTCAGTTGCAAATGCGAAAGGATTAGACGGGTTCAGGTCAGTCGGTGCAGTGCGCAGTGTCCTCGGCGGTTTCTGCTGCGGGTGCCGCCCAGTCAGAACGCCCTAATCCGTTTACGCCTCGAAATTAATGCAAACATTTAGAAGGATTATCGCCCTAAAGGGGTTGACACTGCGACTCCGGTTCGGGTGAAACTGGCCTGGCCATAAAAGCATGATAGGATTGCTAATTCGCCGCTACTTGTTGTCCATTCTCCGGCCATTGTGTTGGCCAGGATTTGCCAATCGCGACTGCCACTTGGCTGCGGTTCCCGGGCATCCTTCGTATCCTTTTTGCACTCCCGGCAAAGCGTATCAAAAGCCGCGGCACAATTATGCATTTCAGGGAAGTGATTAGGCCACAGATTAGAGCCAAAGAGTTGACAATATTTGTGGATTAGTCTCGGACTTGCCGTGGATCAGTGGCAGGTATGTGTCCGCTTATCATTACTGAGTTGTGACACTCCAAGCGGATTCACAGATTCCCAGATTCCTATTCCTAATCCCAATTCCGATCTAGATCCCCCTTTGATCTGCCTCAAGGACAAAGGGCACCAGGAAGTGGCGGCACTTCCGCAGGACATGGCCTCAAGTGGCTGGCCAAAGGATCGCCGCGATCTCAATTAGCAGGCGCCATCGGCAATCGAAATGGGCCACCCTCGAGATGGGCAGACGTACTCGTAAAAAGATCGATTTAAGGGAGCTGCAGATCCGGACTACTCTACTTATATACATATATGTATATGCCGCAATATCTTAAGTGCCTGAGAACTGTGAAGTGAAGCAGCAATTATGTTGTCGTCGCTTTGATCTGCTGCCTGCCACTTGGAGCTGCAGATACAAATGCATCTGTGGCCGAAGCACTCGCATCCCAAGTCGATTTCCCTGTTTAAGCATTTTTTAATTGTATGCTAATTGATGGCATCCATGGGATATTTTTGGCTTTCGGATGTCGGATTCCGGACTCGGGACTCCCAGCTGCCAATGGGGATGAGTGGGAGCCATTTTAAGTAGCAGTCTATTAAACTGTTGTTTATTCATCACAGCAGCAGATACAGATACATATACCCAGCTAGAGATACAGATACAGATATCCAAATATACAGGGATACATTAGGCGAAAGCGCTTAGTGTTTTATGGAGGATTGAGGGCGTGGGCCATAAACGACTAATCCCACTCGAATTCCGGCTAAGATCGCGCAGATTGTCGATATATTGATTTTTAGCATGCTAAAAAGGACACGCATGCTAAAAGGACACGAAGGACAGCAGGAGCGAACGCAAATGGCCTGTGAAAAAAGAAGAAAAAGTCGCAGCACGCAGATAGGCAACAATGCGGCAGGTCGAAGGTCATGCGTTCGGTGGTTTTGGTTTTGGTGGTGATGCTGCTGCTGCTGCTGCCGCTGCCGTTGGCGGTTCCTTCTGATAAAAGCGGGGAGTGGGGGGGAGGAAGCGGCAAGGTCATTCCGCCCCTAATCGGCGTGACCGCTGGCACAATTAATCCGCCTAATTTGCATGTCACTTGCCGTTTTGTGGCTATTAACGGCGGTCCATTTCAAAGGGGGATCCCCGCCAGTCGTGTGAATCTTCGATGGAATCCCATTCGGGCGGTGAGAGCTTTGAAGTACGGAGAGTCCTGCGGCTTTCCCAGTATGCGACACATCCTTAACCAGGCCCGATTTCGCCGACAACCTTGTGACTTTGTGACTTACTTTTTTAGACCGGCCCATTAGCAGATCATTTGCAGTCGAAATGCCCGCTTTTTGTTCTGCTTTTTTTTACGATTTGAACCCTGGATCAGGATCGTTGGAAAGTCAGTTCTAAAAAATATTCCGCGCACCGCAGCGAGTCAATTTTTTTACGGCCCCTGGCCAAAAGGCAAGGTCATCGAATGCCTACCATTTGGTTCCGCTTCCGAATTCCGCGAAATGCGAATTTCTCGGGGATGGCAGAAACCTGGAAACCTAAAAACCTGAAACTAGAACTAGAATTCCAATGCAGTTTTTTTATGCCGCCTAATTTTTATGGCCTAAAAAACGGAACCGATCCCAGACGAATATCATCTCCGTCATAAAACGCCGCCTAGGTAATGCCCGAAATGCTCGAAAAAAACTGAGAGTCGAGCGCTAAAAAGGACAAGGGCCGCGACAGGACAATGAGTCCTGCTCGAGACGAGCCGTAAAATTCGAGAAAAAATGATTTCATTTTTTAGAATCAGTGCGCGAAATGTGAGCAGAGTCCTGAATCCTAGAGTCCTCCTGCGGCTTTACGATGGCCATTAAAGCCCCTAAAAAAATAACGCGAAAAAAAACGAGAATTGTAAATCATGGAAATGGGAGGAGGGTAGGAGGGTCCAGGGTCCAGGGTTCGATGGTGGGTGTTCCAGGTTCGAGGGGCAGCCGCGGCAAAGTCAAACCGCAATAAAGTTGACACGTCGTGCGCAGGATCTGAAAAAGTCGGAGGCCCTGAACTGCGGAATCGGTAATCGGCCGTCCTCCGCCACATAATGTAAAGTGCTCTATGTATCCGTATCTGTATCTGTATCTGTATCTATCGCTATGTGAGCAGTGTGTATCCAGGACATGCGCAAAGGACCCTCTAGATGCTGACTGCTGGCTGCTGGCTGCTGGCCACACCAGTGATTGCCGCAATCATTCTAGTTTCATTATCTGGCCTGCAGATTTATAGCCCTCCTGCCCCTGCGAATGACCCGAAAAGCTGCAACTTCGGACAGCCGCAGCATCCATCAGGGCAATTGATTCGGGCCTCAAACTGCCAATTCCCATTTACAGTGAACCCTGACCAATTGCCACCATCCCCCACACACACACACACACTGTATGGAAATGTTGGCTAAACATGAGTTTGATTGTCGCGATTATCAGGCCGTTAATATCCATGAAAATGACGAGGCTGGCGGGCAGAACCGAAATGCGAATCAGATAAACGGCGCATGGTCCGTTAATGGACAGCGTGCAAATTGGCAAACATGCCATGGATACATATATTCATATCCGAATGTGAATGTGAATTTGAATCTGAATCCGAATCCGAATCCGTGGACACATGACGCATATACTCGTATGCTGTGTGTGCGAGAAACGTGTGAAATTATTTCAGTGCTGGCATCATCATTTTACAAAGATGTTTATTCATCCGCTGGCTGATTGCAAAACCCCTCATCTTCATCTCAGAGGTATCTATTGGCAGGGCTATAAAGTATTTTCAACTTCGTTTAGCGCTCTCGAGACTCTTGGCCACAATTACTATGTGAATGGAGGAGAATGGAGGAGCATCTGTGGGAGAATCCTGCTCTCTAACACTGGGCTATTGGATAACTATGACTGGATCCATCTTCAGATCTTGCCGTTTGCCCAACTGGCGATCTCCCTCGCCCTCTGATGATCACTTTATATTCATTGACAGTTAGTGTGAAATTCGTAGCTCATAAATCGATGGAGAGCCCGAATTGCGGTCGTCTTGGCCACAAAAGCTGCCTTTTGTCGGCTCCGCAGCTGGAAAGCGGAGAGCAGGGTCATAAATGGCCAATTCCGAGGTGCTAATTCACTATTAAAAGAAATCAGAAACAGCAACAGAAACTGAAACATAAACTCCGAACTAAAGCCAATCCCTAGTTCCTCGCTCACTCACTCATCACGCCCCAATAAAACTTAATTTTGTTTGCACATCATATGGCAGAGGTATAGAGCCTTGGCTGTTGAATAATGCATTGTTTTCTGTTTTTCTGTTTTCCTTGTGAGACGTGGGAGAACTTCGCATGAAGTGCCAGCCATTCATGGCTGTGTATCTGGATATCTGAGTATCTGCTATGTATCCATTGGATTCAGCATTGATTGCCCCCATAAATGGGGGAAATATCTCGGTTCTCCAGCGGAGACAATGCCGAATTAGAGTCGAATGCCTAATTGATAATAATATCGCATTTACTCCCTCGATCCCAAAATCAGTTAACTCTTTTATGCCGCCGGTTGAGCAGCTGTTTCCAGTTACCATTTACCACTGACTATTTACCAGTTCCCATCTGCCCTTTTGGACCAACTAATCCTCTTGCCAGCCATTTCGGCAGCTTGTCGCATAATTTTGCAATAAACAACTTGATGATTTCTGTATTTGAACAGGGCTAATCCCTAATCCCCACATGATTAATTATCAACCTGCGTTATCCACCACCCAGCAATTGGCTTTTCCCTTTCGGAAGTGGCAATCCTGCAGAGATTTCCTGTTTGGCTATTTTTTAATTTACTGTATCCGAATCTGCCGGGGAATTCCCCTGAGCGCGTATCTTTATTATCAAATCATAAAATGCTGCCACTTGTGTGCTCGCATGCCATCCCCCAAGTGAAAAGGACCAGCCAAGCACCAGCCGCAGAGAAACACCAGGAGCAGGATGAAAGGGGTGTGCCACTCCAGAACGCCAAGGATAACACTTCACGGACCATTTTTTATGCCTCGCCTGGCAAGTGTCAAAACATGTTTTGATGCCAGGCGCTCAATTAGATATTAGACACGGCCAGGATCAGGGGTGACTGGGTGTATCCTTGTATCTCTATCGCCTGCCCCCTCCACTGTCATATCCCCTCCTCCTCCTCTTTTTTTCCTGCTGACTCTGGTTTTTTAGCTGCGGGATTATGAGCAATTGACACCCCTTTGAGCCTCTGGCTAAGCAATTGAAACACATGTTTTGCCCGGCAATTAAATAGGGATTTGATTTGTTGTGTTCTCTCTTTCACTCCCGCATATCCTTGCTGATGATTTCTCAATTATGACAATTGTGTGTCACTCCCAAAGAGAAAACAAACATAAGGCCAGGGACACGACGCAACGGGTGAGGTGACAATTAATTAGGCGAGCCCAATCCGATGCGAGGACATCCGCAATTGATTCCGACGGCAATGCAACCTGACGCGTGGCAGGGAGTGGGCCCAACTCCTGGCCCGAAGGACACTGCCCAGCGGGGTGGCACTGGGTCTCAATATCGCCCATGCCCGAATCGCATTAATAAGCCATTGGTTCCCTTTGGCTTGTGCCAAACCCCCGTGGATGTCGTTGTCCCCCCGCCGGGGCATCCCTTCCTGACTTGTGGGTGGCCACGCCGAAGGACACTCGGCACACTCTGTCGATTCGCCACAGTTTCCCTGCGAAGGTCGCTGCCCAGCCCAGCAAGCAGCTGTCCCGCCAGGTTTCTCCAAGCAGCTAATCCAAACGGCCCGGGTCCATAAAATCACGGCACACTCAGGTATGCCACGCCCACTTGCATCCCACTCCCACAACCAGGTAGTTTTAACAATGTGTCGTATAATTTTCAAACATTTTCGCATTTATTTTTGATTTTCGTGTCTTAATTATCACTACATTTAGCTACTTTAACTTTACAATCTGTACAATCTTCGGGAATAAATATATGAGTGGTTGACTAAGGCTAGTTTGTACAATCTTTGGGGGGCAAGGATCGGGATCAGGATTAGGATCAGGTGGATGATCAGGGCCTTACGCCTCAGTCTTGTAGGGCTTGAAGAGCTTCGGCTTGGGCTCCGCAATCATGGTGGATGTGGGCGGCGGCGACATGTCGGAGGCGGGTCGCTTGGCGCTGGGCATCAGGAGGCCGGGAGCCGGGAGCGGACTGGTGGTGGTCAGGGGAACGGCGGCGGCAACTGGAGCGGGGGCCACTGGACTGCGGTCGAACACCTTGGCATGATCGGATCCCATTGGCGAGAGCGACAGCGTGGAGGAGTGCGGCGAGGAGGAGGACTGCAGGTCCAGTGGCGGCGTCTGGGTCTTGGGCACACTCAATCCCGGATAGCAGGAGCCTGAGGGCAGGGCTCCCAGCAGGCCGGCGGAGTACGCTGATGTGGCGGCGCTGGTTCCCATCATTTGCTGGTGCATATGAGGGCCAGCTGGATGCGGCGGCGTCGGCCGGGTTGGGATGTGGTAGGGCGTGTACCGGTACTGTCCATATGGCGCCGGATGTCCATGTCCCGAGTGACCGGGCATCTGCATGGCCTGCATCTGGGGCATGGCCATCGGGGGCATGCCAGTGCCCATCGGCGGCATTCCGGGTGCCATCATTGGGCTGGTCGACAGGTAGGGCATGCCCACACTGTTGGCCGCCGCCTGGAGGATGGAGGCGGCGAAGGCGGGGTCGGAGTAGACGGCGGCATACGGCCAGGCGACGGCGATCCGCTGGCGCTTGTCCTTCATGCGGCGGTTCTGGAACCACACCTTGATGGTGCTCTCCGGCAGGTTCAGCTGGGCGGCCAGTTCGCAGCGGCGGGGTCGGGACACATAGTTCTCCTTGTAGAACTCCTTCTCCAGACGACCCAGCTGGTCACGGGTGAAGGCGGTGCGGTAGCGACGCACCGACGGATCGGCGGGAATCTCCGAGCCGCGGCTGCCATTCAAAGAGTTGTCCGGACTGGATAGGCATTCTGTTTGGAGCAGAGAAGAGTGGGAGTAAGTAACTTGTCGCAGTGGTTCAATAGTATCCAGTAACTTACCATTTGGCGATGGAGGAGGAGTCTGGGGCTTGCCGTACTGGGTGGCCAGGAGGTCCACCACCAGCGGCTTCTGGTCCACGGGACTGGCGTCGTGGTGGGCATGATGGCTCTCCATGTTGTATGTTCGGTATCCGTGCATCTTTCGCGGCGCAGATGTTATATCGATGTATATATATGAGTGTGTGTGTGTGTGGGTGCGGAGTGTTCAAAAGGCAGTTGTTGACTGTGCGGCGGTCACAGCTCGAGTGTATCGCTCTCAGCCACCCCGCGACCTTTTATACCTCTCCGCTCTGCCCAGGCAAATGGCCGCCATCCATGGGATGGCCAATCGCAGGCCGGCAGGCAAGTGCGAGCGAGACGGCAGCAGACGGTGCTAATCTTGCGGTACAGAGAGCCGCTGCTGAGCGGCGATTACGAGGCGGGACAATGCCCAATGCATGCGGAGGAGCAGCGGGATGGAGATGGAGATGCAGAGATGCCATGGAGCCGGTCCTGGTGCTGGCCGGCCACTTGGAGAGAGCGCCGATTTGGTATTCATAGCGGATGAGCGAATCTTTTGTCTCGCCCGCCCGCAGGCGGCAGCGCCACAGGAGCGAGCGGGACGGGCGGGCCCCCTTAATAATGGGATTTTATCGGCTTCATCAAGAATGATATGGCATTATGCCGCTCAGTCGGGCGGTGGTATTAGTATACGTATACGCTATGTACCCAGTGTGTATGTGCTATATTTATCGATCGCCTTTTGCCAGCGAATTATTTGCGCTTTTATGAAGTCTTAATATTATGCCGCACGTTTAACAGACTCACACTATCTACTCGGGGTTTTTGTGAACTTTATCAACCCCGGACAAAAAGGGGGATGGAGGAGGAGGAGGAGGTGGTGGTCTCCATTTGGTATCTGCCATGACAGGATAATGGCTGCCCTTTTCCGCGAGGGGTTCCCAGTTGCCGGGACTTAATTTGAAAAGTTTTCGGTTTCGTTTGGTAAAACATTTATTATGATGATATAATCATGCCCAGAGGCAACTGTACCGGGAAAGAGTGTCCTTTTGGGGGCAGACAACTTGCGCAAGTTGGATGTGTTGGATTTGGGTGGCAGCACTACCTGCTTTTGGTTCAAATGGGTTAAGCTGGGGGATCAGGGTTAAGTCGTCGCAAAAAAATAACCCAGTTCGCGCTAGTCCGTTAATTGCGCTGCCTGGACTCACATGTCCTTAATCCCTTCGACATCATTATTATGTGTTTTTATGACTTTCTAATGAAAATGCAAGGGGCCTGCGACGGGGATTATGATTGGATTTGGGCTTGGGCTTGGGATTGGGTTCCAAGTCAAGCCCTCGGCTAATCCCAGCAAAAACAAACAAACAAACGCCCGCGATAGGATAGGAATCCCCTGACTTCGCAACCCGGTAAATAAATGGTAAACAGTCAAAATCGCTCGAATTCCTTTTAATTTCCTTCAATTGAAGTTGGAAGAAAGTAGAGCACAGCGTGTAAGCAAACTGAGACGATTGTTCAAGATGCTGCAATAAAATCTAACTCGAAAGTGAAACGAGGACGAAAGCGAAACTCTGCAATTGACTAATAATCTGGCTGATGGCAAACGGATTAACACGGCACACACAGCGAGGAACCTTCGATCTGACCCAGTTTCAGTTCCCAGTTCCCATTTCCCAAAACCCATTGTTATGCATTACCGGGTAACCAAGAAGGATACATGTCGCTCCTGCGAGTTAGTTAAAATTATTGGGTTATATTGCGCCTCAATTTGCATTGGCATTAACTCGCCGGGGCAGGGAATTCGGCATCGGAATTTACCTACTCGTGACCTGGAAAAGGCCCATCCAAGCCTTCTTGGCCAGAAAGCAGAAGGGAAGGTAGGAGTTCAGGCCCGGATTGAACCCTACCCACAACCTACAACCTTGCCTATTGTGCACCGCCGGAGCCATTGTCTTTGACTCCGTCCGGAGAATGGACCGCTTGGGTTAAGTCGTCAAGCGGGGCTGCGGCAGCGACAGTAAATACCCTTTATGGCGATCGGTTGGGTTAGGTTACTCGTTGGTCGATGGTCGCAGAAGTACCTGCAATACCTCGATCCCGATCCGCAAACACTTTCGCATTTCTCCAGCCTCGTCGAATGGAATTACTTGGAAGCGAATCCCTCGCCGTTTGTTCACCGGTTTATTGCACATTCTGCACTCACAAAGCGCCGATCTCGCTGATTATGCCCGTCATCATGGCATTTGCAATGGCAATAGCAAAAACACTGGACGAATTGTCCGCGCAATATAGAAATGCCAGCGAAAATTCGCAAAACGATGAAGGGAGGGACGGGGAAAAAGGCAGGGCAGTGCAAAAATTGGCAATAAAACGACGAAAACGAGGGAATTATGCTTGATGATTGAGTAATTTCTGTAATAAAACAATTACAACAAAAAGGGCCAAATTTATGGTGATTGCGAAAGAAGAATGAGTTGTGTAAGTGATTCAAGACAATGTCCTTAAAGCCCTTTTTTTGGGCGGAATTGTAGCTAGGAATTGACTTGTTTTTTTTCATATTGAACTTAAATAAATTTCCAATTTTAGCTTGGGGAATGCCTATTAATAAATGGCAAACTATGAGGTCTACATTGGTGTACAACAAGAAGAAATATTAATATTAAACAATATGTTGACGCATGAAATGAACCTTAAATTATTTTTAAAATATTTATTTTAAGTTGGATATTTATAACTGTTGTCATTATTAATTTGTTATATTAGTGTAGGCATTGCGAGATTTTCATGTTTCTTTATTACCTTCATAGATTATATAACTTTATGGTAGCTTTATGCATACTTTAATATTTTTTACCATTTACTAAAATATTTTAAAATTAATGACAACATCATAATAATTTTAACATTATTTTAAGCCTCTAAATTTATCTACATTTTACATGACGATTTTTTCAAACATGCAAGACAGTTTTAAGATGGAAATTGTCATTAAGCCTACCAGTTCTTTAATAAAAAAGGTCTGAAAAATAATTAAAAATATTTTAAAAATCTATATAGTTTGTCTTTAAACTCCGCCTCACTCTTCCTAAATTGTTCTTTCCTCTCTATTTAAAGAGACCATCCCATTCGTGGTGGGGCGGCATGTATTAGAGCACATCATCCCTCGAATAAATGTGGTGGCTTGCATCCTCCACTTAAGACAGAACTTTGCTCCCCGCACTCAAATAACCATAAAATGTCTGAGGAGTGTATAACAACATAAGTAATTTAATTTTCTTACAAACATCATAAAAAAGTGATTCAACTCGGAGAGCATTTCGTCGACAATCGACGAATTAGCAGCGTTTATGTGAGAAATATAAAAAAGGCTTTGATGGAACTTTGGGCAAACTATTGCCTCATGTTTTTAATGGTTATACAAAACAGCCTCACTACATTCGAAGCCAAGAGATTTTTATGGCACAACCTATTTATTTATCCCCAGGGGAAAGGCATCGGCCCAATCGAAACGGAAATTTCCAATAATTGCCGGAGACAAAACAAACTGGCATATTTTATGCTGAGCTCGGCCCGAAGGAACGACCTCATAAAAATATGAATGCCCGTGCAGACAAATGGATCTTAAAAACGAGAGCAGTGAGAGTTATGGCCACAATTACAGGTAAGTAGAGCGCTAACCTTGTCCACGTTTTTCCAGGAGCCCAATAAAAACCCGTGAAGAATTAAAAAATTAGAGCAGTTCGCTGGGTTCGGGGAAAAAAACTAGCGCAGCGAAAAAAGCGCACAATGGGAACAAAAAACGTGATCTACTTTCCTAATACTCCCGACCAGGACCGTCGCTAAGGTCCTCGCGGCAGGACACTCCCGTTCCGCGAACCAGATCGCCGGACCCATAAAAATCTGCATATACCATAATTCCGTCCAGAATTTGTTTGCCCGGAACAAAGGACATGGAAATGGAAACGGGGCCATAAACCATAAAGCATAAAGTGAAATAAAGAGAGCAGGGCACAAAAATCGTTCGCATAGAACAAAAAACTGATCTAGTTTTCTAATGCAGCGAGGTTGCCCTCGATTTTCCCGATCCTTGTCGATGATCCTCTCGTCATCGTTGTCCTGCGGTTCCGCCGAAGGTGCACCAATAAAAAGGCGCGTCCGCATTGCTAGTCGCTAGTTCCTAGTCCTACCTAGTTTTTTTTCTTTCTTTTTTCGGCCCAATTTTTAGTGGAAATGCGAGCGTGCAATAAACGGACGCATGTCCTTCCGAATGTCCTTTCCAGCGGACAACGACTAACTGCCGTAATTAGGAGGTTTGTAGGGCAGGCATCTCGGGGATCGGGATCGAGGATCGAGGACCGCGAGGGCCGGCCGGGAAAAAGTGACAATGGAAAAAACTCATAAAAAGAGCAACAAAGTGGCCCAGAAAGAAAAAAATTGGCTCGCTTTTTGTCGAACAAAAAGAGGCCACAAAAAGCGTCCACGAGCCGTGAGTCTGGTCCTCACAATCGGGCCAAATAATTAGGTGAGCGATTGTCCGCTCTTTGTGCGGCCCAATGATTAGCGGTTTCTTTTTTAGGACAGTGTTTTTGGCTGGGATGGATTTTTAGGGGAAGTGTCCCGGGGAACCATCAATGAGGGCGGCAACAGAAAGAGAAAACATCATAATACCAGTTAAGGAATCTATTTTATTATTGCCAAAATAATTGTAATTAAATTAATTTGATAAAAATAATAATATAATAAAATCATAAAAAACACAAGTGTTAATAACATATCTTATTATTATTGCCATTTATAATATAGAAAATACATTATGACAACGAAAGGCTACAGTTGCTAATGATGCTAATAACTAAATCACATTAAATTAAAAATAAAATCATGTATAAAATTTATGATAATATTATCTTCTAATAAAATGTATACCTAAATATCTATTTATATACAATATTTGTAGCTATATAATGTGCTAAGAAATGTGACATTTCAAAATGATATCTAGGTACAAACATTTTTTTAAATATTTGTTTACAAGAAAATAACGTCTAGCAAAGCATAATGATGTAACCTCTGATTTGTATTAACACTCAAAAGAAGAAGTGTCTAATAATATTAATAGTCGCGAAATATTACTCCCAAACTCTGCTCACACAAAAGGACACCACATTGATGACCAGTCAGCGGAATATTTCCTAGACCTAAGATGCAAATTGAGGCATCTGTGACCGACTCCCCACGGGTGGCCAAATCAATCGGACACGTTTACTATAAATACAGCGCACTGCGGTCTCCGAGGCAATTCAATTGAACCGGTGACCAATGGCCAATTCCGATGCGGGTCAAGAGCGGAGGAGCAGCAGGGGACCAGGGCTCAGATTCGCCAACAAACGCTGCTGGAAAGCCGCAGAATGCAGGGTCACAGGACGTGGGACGCGGGAGGGGGCAGGAACTCAGAGTCCTGGGAGAGAGCAGTAGCAGTAGTCCACCGCACTGACGAATCACATCAAAGTGGAACAGTGGGTCTAAGATGCGGACTCAGGGTCAGGCATCCTGCTAACAGACATGTCAAATCACAGGAAAACAACGACGACAGAACTCAGTGCCGCCAAAGGAGCCGGGAAGAGGGAGAGGGACAGCGAAGGTCCTGCAAAAGCAGCATCGACTCACCGCAGCAAATTCGCACTGACTGTGCGAGAACAGCGGGGCACACCATAATATTTTGGTTGCTTGGCATGTTCGGCATGGAAATCTTCTTCGCCGGGAGAACGGAAGACTCTGGTTTCGGAGGAATTCCTCGCAGCCCGAGAGCCTTTATTGATGGGCAATTAGCCACGGTGAGTGGCGGTTTCGAGTGAGCTGCAGGACTCTGGCTACTCCGACTTCAACTCCGTCTTCGACTCCGAATGGGACCCTATTCGCGTTATCCTCGCTCCGCAGGACCAAACCCACAGCTTCAGTGGCGGCGTCGAGATATCTTCCTGTGTTTCCATTCTCATTCCCATTTCTGTTTCTATTTCTGTTTCTGTACATTTGAGTAAATTAAGTCGTTCCGGTTGTGCCCGTTTTTAGGTGGTACTTCTGTAGCAATTTTATTTGTATCGTAGGTGTTGTATTTGTCAACATTTAGCCAGGACTCAGTATTCGGGACTGTGGAAAGGCAGGCAGTGGCAGCGGATTAGCCGATTTGTGGGCACGGATTCGAAATGCCTACTGCAGCACTAATTGGGCCGCTCTCTGTGCGAAGGGATGCAGGCTGCAGGATGGATGGAGGGAGGGAGGGTCAGGGGCCGTTCTAAGGATGCGTTTATCTGCGCTGAGGATGTGCTAATTTTTTACCCAGCTGAGCTTGCTGCGAGCAGATAGTGAGCAATGAGTGCACAGGCTCGGGGGTAAATTGAATCATCATTGGCAGCAAAAAGGTGGATAGTTTCTCCTGAGGGAATCACAATGGAAACCTTTTCTAAGCTTTATACAATACCGATTCATTTTCTCATTTAAACCATGGAAAATAATGGTCATACATACATATGTTTGAGTGTCATACACAGCTCAAAAATTTAATTTTAGTCGAATTGTTGCAAAAAATCATCGAATAAAATCCGGAAAAAGAAACTTTTATTTTGGTTTTTTGATCAAAACCCTGGGAAATAATGGTCGAATGTTAGAGTGTCATACATCGTTGAATTCGTTATAAAATTTCCGATTAAGTGGCATTCACAGCTCACAATTTTCATTTTGGTAAATTTTTCCCAAAAATAGATGATGTAACCCCTTATGAAAAATGCCAAAATCCGGGAATTCGGAAAAATCAACTTTTATTTAGTTTTTTTGATAAAAACGCTAGGAAATAATGGTCTGCTGTTGGAATGCCATACCTCGTTGAATTCGTTATAAAATTTTTAATCGAGTGGCATTCACAGCTCACAATTTTTATTTTGGCCGATTTTTCGCAAAAACAGATGATGTAACCTTATGAAAAATTCCAAAATCCGGATATCCTGAAAAATCAACTTTTATATCGTTTTTTTGAGCAAAACCCGTGGAAATAATGGTCTAATTTTGGAATGTCATACATCGTTGAATTCGTTATAAAATTTCCAATTAAGTGGGATTCACAACTAAAAAATTTCATTTTGGTCGGTTTTTCGCTAAAAATGAAAAATGCCGAAATCGGGAGATCCGTAAAATCAACTTTTTTTCGTTATTTTTTGATCAAGAACCTGGGAAATAATGGTCTAATGTTGGGATGTCATACCTCGTTGAATTTGTTACGAAATTTTCAATTGGGATTTACAGCTGAAAATTTTTATTACATCGCATTTTCGCAAAAAATCATGATGAAATACGAAAGTCCGGGAGATCCGTAAAAATAAATATATTATAATTATCTTAAGAAAGATTCTTTATTTCTTTTTTTATTAAATATTTATTTCCGCCGGAATCGTTCAATGCCATTTGAACCTAACCGGACGTATGAGGATATATATACATATATAGTACATATTATACTATTTAAACTAAATACAATTATTTACAATTATTTACAACATTTACAAAATTTTTTTATGTATTACTGGATGACCCGGGAAGCGAGGTCACTGGGGTGTAATCTCTTCAGCCTTCGAAGAGGTTGCGATTCTTTATTTCAAATCATGTAAATAACGTAGGTCTACCAAAAGTATGCTACACTATTTCAAAAACGTAAGCTACTTACGTTCCAGTTTCACATCAGAGAGTCTGTGTCAGCGACAATAGTGAAGTTAACCTCCACAACAAGGCTGCCATATTTGTCACTTAGCGAAGTTAGCCTCCACACTCGCTGATAAGATATCGATAGTAGCTAAAAATCGATGAGTATGAAAAACATCGATGGAAAATCAACGATCTGCCACCTCCAATCTGTTTCTGCTGCCTCATCTTTGAATTTGACTAAAAGTGCCGATTTCCAGCTCACCGAATAGTCCGAATACGCCGAATTCTACTATTAAGTTAAAAAGTTCAACCTCAACTAGTTTACCATGGCAGATTCCAAAGGGTAAGTGCACCGGTCGCGCAAATATACCCAAAATATTACGTTGCTTGTCGAAATTCGCCGAATTCGTTCAATTTCGCGCAGTCATCGGGCTGAAAAAATACGCAAGGGCCACATCGCAGACATATTATTATTGCATTGTTAATGGCTTTTCTCGATTTACGAGAAAAACTTAACTTTTTAGCGCGACTTTTCCTCTGCCGGTTGCAAAAACGTTGCGAAACTAGGGCAAAGCTGAAACCTAAGGAAAAAAAACACGCCAGCGAAAATCGCCATTTGCAGTCCATTGTTGTTGTTGTTGTTGGTGTTGGTGTTACTGCCCTTGCAGTTGTTGTTGCCGCTTGAAAACTTACGGTTTTTCTTTGTTGTCCCGAATAATAATTCGTCCTTTTGCTGAAGGATATATATTTGCGAGAGTGTGAGGAAAGTTGGTATCTAGTACCGCTGGATATGGAAAACAAAACTGGATAAATGAAAAGTGTTGCGATACAATGAAGTTTGTACTAGCAATAACTCTATTTTACGAAAACAACATTTAAAATAATCAAGTTGCTAAGCTCACAAAATTTAGTAATACCCTCTGAAATTACATCACTTCTAGAAGAATCTACAAACTTTGGATGTCTTTATTATAAAATGCAATGGATTTAGACAATTACCTATTTGACATTTTTTTAAATGTACGAAATATTTAAAACAAAGAAGCCAAAAGTCGCCGGGCTCTATAATTAAATTAAAAGGATTTTAAATACAACAAAATAAATTTATTTTTAGAAAAGTTTTTGTTTATCAAAAGAAAAGGCGCCAAAAAGAGTTGGCATCACAAATAGGAAATAAGAATAGTCCAACTTCTATATCTATAACATTCTAGGTCACAATAACAAATATTATTTATTATTTGTGGGCTAAAGTAAGAGAAGGTTTAGTGTAGTTTTCCTTAACTTATATTGAAATTGCAGATTTGCATCAATACCAATTAAAAAAAGCTTCAAAAACTACCATCACGTTGGCATTGAAAAATAAATCGGCTTGCCGAATTTCCCTGACGCTTAGTTCCGTTCGGCTTTGCTTGGAAAAGCAGTTTCCATAAATTTAAACAAGACCAAAAAGAGAAAGGGGAATCCCCGGCTGTAAAAAAGCAGACATGTCGGGCAGAAATAACAACGGAATGGATCAGGACAGGGATCCTAGGGACTTTGTGCGGGGCTATCGCAGTGAGCAGGACGAAAAGATGAAGCCTAAGGCCTCGTTTGACAAGCGGTTAGGACTAGGGAATCCACTAGTAACTTAAGTCTTACCTGATCCTTTACCTCTTCTACCCCACAGTGAAGATCTGGCAACGGCGATCCTGAAGCGCAAGGACCGTCCCAACCGTTTGATTGTGGAGGAGGCCCAGAATGACGACAACTCTGTGGTGTCGCTGTCGCAGGTAAGATTCATTCTCCCAAAAGCCACGTCATCGCTCTAATGCTCATCGCATGCTTTGCTTCTCCCCTGCTCCGCTACTCTGATTTCAGGCGAAGATGGATGAGCTGCAGCTCTTCCGCGGCGACACCGTGATCCTCAAGGGCAAGCGCCGCAAGGAGACGGTCTGCATCGTGCTCTCGGACGACACCTGCCCTGACGAGAAGATCCGCATGAACCGTGTGGTGCGCAACAACCTGTGCGTCCATCTGTCCGATGTGGTGTCGGTACAGTCCTGTCCGGACGTCAAGTACGGCAAGAGGGTGCGCATCCTGCCCATTGACGACACCACCGAAGGCGTCACCGGCAACCTGTTCGAGATCTATTTGAAGCCGTACTTCCTGGAGGCCTACCGGCCCATCCACATGGGGGACAACTTCATCGTGCGCGCCGCCATGCGTCCGATTGAGTTCAAGGTGGTGCTGACCGACCCGGAGCCCTACTGTATCGTGGCGCCCGAGACGGTGATCTTCTGCGACGGCGATCCGATCAAGCGCGAGGAGGAGGAGGAGTCGCTGAATGCCGTGGGCTATGACGACATCGGCGGCTGCCGCAAGCAGCTGGCTCAGATCAAGGAGATGGTGGAGCTGCCTCTGCGCCATCCGTCGCTCTTCAAGGCCATTGGTGTGAAGCCACCGCGTGGAATCCTCATGTACGGACCCCCCGGTACGGGTAAGACCCTGATTGCCAGGGCCGTGGCCAACGAGACCGGAGCCTTCTTCTTCCTGATCAATGGACCGGAGATTATGTCCAAGTTGGCCGGAGAGTCCGAGTCCAATCTGCGCAAGGCCTTCGAGGAGGCCGAGAAGAACTCGCCGGCTATCATTTTCATCGATGAGATCGACGCCATCGCCCCCAAGCGTGACAAGACCCACGGTGAGGTGGAGCGTCGTATTGTCTCGCAGCTTTTGACCCTCATGGATGGCATGAAGAAGAGCTCCCATCTGATCGTGATGGCGGCCACCAACAGGCCCAATTCCATTGACCCGGCCCTGCGTCGCTTCGGACGATTCGATCGTGAGATTGATATCGGCATTCCGGATGCCACTGGACGCCTGGAGGTGCTGCGCATCCACACCAAGAACATGAAGCTGCACGATGACGTGGACTTGGAGCAGATTGCCGCCGAAACCCACGGACACGTGGGCGCAGATCTGGCCTCGCTGTGCTCGGAGGCTGCCCTTCAGCAAATCCGTGAGAAGATGGACCTGATCGATTTGGAGGACGACAAGATCGATGCCGAGGTGCTGGCCTCGCTGGCCGTGACCATGGAGAACTTCCGCTACGCCATGACCAAGTCCAGTCCATCGGCTCTGCGCGAGACGGTTGTGGAGGTGCCCAACACCACCTGGACGGATATCGGAGGCCTCGAGAGCGTGAAGAAGGAACTGCAGGAGCTGGTGCAGTATCCGGTGGAGCATCCAGACAAGTTCCTGAAGTTCGGAATGCAGCCCAGTCGCGGTGTCCTCTTCTACGGACCTCCTGGCTGCGGTAAGACGCTGCTGGCCAAGGCCATTGCCAACGAGTGCCAGGCCAACTTCATCTCGGTCAAGGGACCCGAGCTGCTGACCATGTGGTTCGGCGAGTCTGAGGCCAATGTGCGCGACATCTTCGACAAGGCCCGCTCGGCGGCTCCTTGTGTGCTCTTCTTCGACGAGCTGGACTCGATCGCCAAGGCCCGTGGTGGCAATGTGGGCGATGCTGGCGGCGCCGCCGATCGTGTGATCAACCAGATCCTGACCGAGATGGACGGCATGGGAGCCAAGAAGAACGTGTTCATCATCGGAGCTACCAATCGTCCGGACATCATCGATCCGGCTATTCTGCGTCCGGGCCGTCTGGATCAGTTGATCTATATTCCGCTGCCCGACGACAAGTCGCGCGAGGCTATCCTGAAGGCCAACTTGCGCAAATCGCCGCTGGCCAAGGAGGTGGACCTCACCTACATCGCCAAGGTGACGCAAGGCTTCTCGGGCGCTGATCTGACTGAGATTTGTCAGCGGGCTTGCAAGCTGGCCATCCGACAGGCTATCGAGGCAGAAATCCGCCGCGAAAAGGAGCGCGCCGAGAACCAGAATTCGGCGATGGACGTAAGTCATCTTTGTTAGCTTTCAAAAAGAATATTTATTTTTGACTATTTTCCCTATACCAGATGGACGAGGACGATCCAGTGCCGGAGATCACCAGCGCCCACTTCGAGGAGGCCATGAAGTTTGCTCGTCGCTCGGTGTCCGACAATGACATCAGGAAATACGAGATGTTTGCCCAGACTTTGCAGCAGTCCCGTGGTTTCGGACAGAACTTCAGGTGAGAATTGGAGCCTTCTGTTTGGTATAGATATTGATTATTATTGATCCTTTTATCCCAACAGATTCCCCGGTCAAACCGGCAACACCTCAGGAACTGGCAGCAACTTGCCAGTTAACTCGCCAGGAGACAACGGCGATGATGATCTTTACAGTTAGATTTCTAGTTTTACACTGCAAAAAAAAACACAAAAAAAGAAACTTTTTAAATGAATTTTTCCCTGTAAAACCGAGCAAGCAAACCAATCACATTCGCATCCTGGAGGCGGTAACTACAGCAACCACTGGCTAAGACATCCAGCCGACAGCGGAATCAGATTACATACCTAATACAATAATCACTCTTTTTGATACCATCCTTGGTCTTGGTCACGGATCGTGCTGCAAGATAATATTCTAATTTGGACCTAGGCCAGCCTAATCCAAAAACATTTTAATTGGCGACCAAATCCGCCCCACACACTTATCATTCGTGCATTGTCGGTAGAGTGGCTCCGATATATGAGTTTCTATAAACATAATTATAAACGATACACATACACACATACATTTAACGATAAATACATATATTAAACACCGTAAAATTATAAGTGTATTTGGAGCTACGTTTTTAAGTGAATAAAAATTATAAATTCAATAAAATCAAAGGTTTTTTTGTTTGGGGATAATATAAATGACATCAATTCGGTTTTTATGAGCTAAATTGGTTGAGTATTCAAAACTGTAAATTATTAAATCAAAAGTCCATTATAAAACCTTTTTTTCAAGTTCTCGTAATTCTGATAGTTTGCTGGGGGATCTTTCATAAAAAAGTGATTCAGTTCGATCTGATCATTCTTTTAAGATTTTGAAGTTTCTATTACTTTATAAAAGTATCCCAGATTGAATATGAGGATCAAACCAACCACCACAAATAAATGAAGTCTTTTTTTTTGTTTTATCGCATTTATTAAACTTGTATTCATTCGTCATGTTTGCTTTTTCTTGTTTTTATTTTATTTTTTGCTTTTTATTTTCATGAATGCTTTGCGACATAACAAGGACATCTTAATATGAAGTTAGTTGAATTCTTTCATATTTTAATAATCATCTTCGCTTCCGTCTTATAAATAAACTTTCTATGCCATTATATTAGCTGCTGGTTATTTAAATCAATGTTTTGGCATCAGTAAATGAAGATAAAGAAAACAATAATCATTTTGTTAATGGCAAAAAGCAGGAAACTTTAAAGTTGATTTTCTTTTTAATGTATTACTGCAGCTTCTTCGGCGCTTAATTTAAATCAAGTTTTTGTTTCCTTTTTTTTCAGTGTCTACACCTTCAATTTTTGCAAATATTTTTTGTTTCTTTTGTTAATACATACTCTTTTTTTTGTTTTTCTTTTCGTTTGTATTTGTTTTCTCATTTTTATTTTTGTTACACATACATAATTAAATACGCTTTATGCATAATTACAACACAACAGTTAAAATACGAATAGGCTTTACTATTTTTATTTAATGTTTCCTTTTCTCAGTGACATTAATTTGAAATTTGCGCGTTAAGAGCTTGTCATCGGTGATTTTAACATTTTTTAAATATTTTTTGAGCTTTGCTTGATGAATATTTTCATTATGGCTTGTGTGTGCGTGTGTGTACCTTGTGTGTGGGTGAATTGGCTCGTGTGTGTGCGTGTTGTTGTTGTTGTTGTAATTGGTATGTGGAAGAAAATGGCCAGCACTTTCTGCATCTTAATTAATTTCTATAATTTTACTCGCTTGATATATAGTTATTATTTATGTTTTTCTTGAACTCTTTCCTCACGTTCTTTTTGTTTCGAAAATTTCCAAGAATTTGTTGCTTTAAAGTCTTGAACATAGACTAGACACCAATTAAGATTAAAAACATACTTTTATATATTTTTGTTTTATTATTTCTTGCTGACAATTTGAACAACTTGTAGCAATTTTACATATATGATATTTTCGGTTTCTTTTATATGTAGTTTCTTTTAGCTTTGAACACCTGTCGACTGTTGGTATGCCAGTTGAATTGATTTAATTTAATATTATACCTACATATGTAAGTTCATTGATTATCCCTCTAAGATTTGTTTAGTTACGCTGTTTGTTCAAAACAATACGGTTACACTCATATAAAGTAGTTGGAGTCGTTTAGATTTATGTTTAGGTGTAGGTTTAGGCTTTACCATAGTTTAAGCTCATTCAGTTATATAAATATAGATATAGGTTTAGGTATAGGGTAGTACAGGTATTGAACAGCAACAAAAACAGGGATATACTAAGTACACATTGTCCAGGCCGTTGGTATTGCTTTGATTCGTTTTCGCTATGGCCCGAAAATAAAAGATATACATATGTATATGTATATACATATATATTAAAGCGGTTTAAGCAAATGTCACCCATGTGCACACAACTCTTCCCCATTCTCTTTTCCCCGAGCTCTCTGCTAAATTTCGTATTTTTCGCTAGTTTTTCTCAAAGTTTTCTAAGTTGATCCCATGCAACATATTGATTGTGCCTTTAGCATTACTTATTTGTTTTCTTTTCCCTCCGAGAACTGATTAACAATATAACATCCTCGTGTGCCTATAGTGAGATCGCATTGGGAAGTGGAAAACCTACAATTCGGGGACTGGCTAATCTGATATCTTTCCCTACTCTCCGATGGCCGAAACACCTGTCCAGCTGCTTCATGTATAGACTAGTACATACATTTAATTGTTGTTAGTTGTTAGTTGTTAGTTTGGGGTTTCCCTGGGCGAATACTTTTCGATTTTTGGGTAAGTATCTCTCGGATACACACATGTGGGGAAACTCTTTGCGAAAGTGTCAGTGGGTGTGTGTGTGTGTGTGTGTGTGTGTTCAATTTGCTCTTATTTGATATATTTTTTTGCTTTCTTTTCGCTTATCAGTTATTTAGCAGCCAATGAAACAAGTGTTTGCGTTACTTTCTAAATTATGAATAAATCAATGGATAACAAAAAGGTATGAATAAACAAAACTTAAATTAGTATTTTTAACATTCCCGTTGAGCCAATCGTTCTTTTGTTTCAATTTGCTGATTGCATTTGAATTCATTTTCGCCCAATTAAATACATTACAAATTACAATTGCTAAATACATACAATACAATTCTTAACTCGCTTGCTTGCTTTTATGTTTTAGATTAGAAACATTGCTAAGCTTCTCCCCATCATGATCAACATTATCATTATCATCATTATTATTATCGTAGTATTATAGATTAATTTCAATTATCAAATATTCATGATTAAGTTTAAATGATTTGTGTGTCCTTGTGTTTTTGTTTGGTATTTGTGCTTTCTTGTGGGTTGTGTTTATGCTCTTATTTTGCTGTCTGTAGTATTGCTCAATTTCAAAGAAACTTGGTTACAAAATAAAATCCTAAGAAGCCTGCAAGTGACCTTTTTTCAGTTTTAGTTGCTGTTTGTTGTAGCTATTGATGGTGGTTTTTGTTGGTTGGTTGTTCAGACTTTTTATCGTGTATCGGTGATATTGTTTTTGCTGCCAAATATCTTCACCAACTGTGACTCGTAGTCGTCAATGTTGCGCTTCATAATATCCATGCAGGGACCCAGCAAACGCTCAAATGCCTTGACATCGAGGACTAAATTGGAAGAAGATCAGATCATTAGTTAAAGTATAGGAATACTTTCCATTAAACACACTTAATACATGCTGGGGGATAGGAAATTGTGGGGAATGGGGTTTAGTAATACTTAATTAAAAACAGTTTAGCATACACAGAACCAAATCCATTTGGGCAAGCCATCAAAACTCATTCCTTAATCACCACAGGCCCCATAATATCATCTACATATCCTTTTCTTACCGATCCATTAACCTTTAGATGCCTGTGTCAGCTTCAGACATTTCAGATATTTCAAAGTGCTGTGGGTTTTATTTTGGGGATGGTGAAGGGGTTTTTGCCCCTAACATATAATCATGTATGCGTGTGTGTCAAAATAAAACCATATTTTATTACTTCATTTAACTTGAAAGTTATAAATTTTGAATAGCTTTGTGGTAAATTCGAAAAACTGCATTGCACATTAGAGAATTTTGAATATAACTAAAACCTACAAAAATAGAAACATTTCAAATTGTTTCCTTCACAAATTCGTATTGCGACGGGCCATGTCGGTGAACATTTGCTCATAGATCACAATATTGCGCTTGAGTACATCGGTCAGGAAGCCCATGATGCGTTCGAAGGCCTCGGTGTCTAGGACTGGACGGAGTTTCGATTTAAAGTAAAGTATAATAGAAAATCTAAAAGCCCATTTTCATGACCTCTTGTATAACTTCTTTAAAATATAATTCTACAAAACTTTCCTAGGATACGTGATTTTATTATAAAACAAAATGGAACGTGACTTTGAAACGTTTATACTATAGCTCTGGAAAAGGTTCCAATAGCCATTTAGTTGGCTCATATATGAGGTTTCCCTTAAGACTAACTCAATTCTTAATTAAACTTAGCAAAATGAGGTCGTGAAAATGGGGTGTAGTCTACGGATAGCACATTAACTACTACTACAACTACTGCTACTACTACTAATTGAGTTGCAAATGGCCAAAGTATTCGCGCAGATCCTGCTCCAGATAGCGATACCCACTAATGCTACGCTGGATGCCCCCACTGCACTTTCCCATGAGGCGTTCGAAGCAAATAACATCCAAGTCTACACACAACACACAGCACACACACAACATATACGAGGGGTTGTTGGACGGGACAAAGAACAAATAAACAAAAGCATTAGGGATTAGGTCAAGCGGGGCATGGGCTCGAGGAGCAGCTGGGGGATCGACTGAAAAGCTTTCCGTGCAGCCAAGTCATTCCTCCTGGCCAGGACACTCACATGCTAGCTTGACGACTCCGCCCGTGGCATAGACGGAGGCGGCTCGGGGTCGATGTGTCACCAGCGCCAGCTCGCCGAAGTACTGGCCTTTGCCCAGCTGCGAGATCTCCACCTCGGCGTCGTCCTGGTCCATGCGCACGGACACGGTGCCCTCCTCGATGAAGTACATGCCATCGGCGGCGTCACCTGGGATTTGAAGGAAAAATCGTTGCCATTAGACGAATTTCAAAATAAAAAAATAGGACCAATAGATGCCCTCATAAAGTGCAGATTATTTTGAATGCTTTTCTTTTTAATATCGAGTTAAATGATTATAACCCAAAAGTGGTTTTAACTTTATAAATCTATTTTAACCTTTTTAATATAACTTTATTTTGAAAATTATTTCGTTGTATTTATGGATTTTAGAATAACCTATTTTCCTATCTAATAAAATTGTGTTTTATCATAAAACTTTTATGGAACTAATCAATAAGTGTTTTGGTGATTTTGAACAGTTGATTTATCCAATACATTACTAAATATACGGCTTAAAAATTATCTCAACTAACTCATTGTTTAACGAATTATTAACCTAAAGGTTTTCTAATTTTAAATCTCTTAGGAAAATAATTAATTTAAGTGGATAATAAATTGTGTTAAGTTAGGCTTGACAATTGAAGTTTCTTTATATATTATGAGGCCACTCACAAGAATTCCAAACTTTAATGGGCAGTTGTCTGTATAAAAGCTTTTTTATTCGCCTTAGGCAAGTTCCCCTGTACTTAAAGATTAAGCACTTACCCTGCTTGATGATGCGCTCGCCATTGTCGTAGCTCTTTGAAACCAAAGCATCCGCCAGATTCATGCGTTCGTAGTTCTGAAGCACAAGAGTTAGATATATAAAATCGATTGGGGGAAGAAATGGGATGGAAAGGGGGACGACGATGACCCACCTGCAAGGCCTTCAGCATGGGCACGCTGTTCAACAGCTCCTCGTACATTTTCCTCTTCCTGAAGGCCGACTTCAACAGGATGCGTCGGAAGGTCTGGCGATCCATGGCCCAAAGTAGACCACTCGTTTCCGCCTGCACGGTGGCCGCCCTAGATATTTAAGTTGAACATTAGAGACACGTCTAAATATATATAGCCATTAGCACATTGTAATTGTGGTTCAGACAGCGCGGAAAATTTGGCATAATGAATCGATCAAATACGAATAGGTCGCATACCTGGGCATGTTGTAGAGCAGCGCTAATTCACCGAAAAGTCCAGTGTGATTGTAGGTGTTAATGTGCTTGTCATTAATATAGACTTTGTAGACACCTCTGCGGGAATACGGAAAAATGGAGGGCGTTAGCAGAGCAGAGCAGTACGAAAAATCCACTTTAATTGAATGCAATTTATAATTGAGGAGTGTGCGCTCTCATCAATATGTAAATGCCTATTAATTGCCATATCAAACGCTAATTCCCATTCAAATACATATTAATTAAGCCGCAAATAAATGAATGAGCTTCGCTGTTCTGCATGAGTAATTATGCGGTAATACTTCTTTCAGTTCATTCTAAAACGTTTAATGTGGCTAAAAAATATGTGGGAAATTTATTGCTTTACGCTTCGAAGCGTATTATTCTTCATTAAGGGTTTACAAGAGTATTTAAATTTGTCTGTGTTTGTTTGTTTGTTCTAATAAAGGAGAAATTTTTTAAAAGTATCAGAGCGTTGTCTTTTTTATGGTTATTCAAGAGTGCAATCTAACTTCTTACACATACATTTTAAATATGTACCTAAGAAAGTTACATAATATACCAGGTCTATACTAATGCATTAAAAAAGTCTTTCCCATTTTTTTTAAAAGCTTCTATTTAAGTTATATGGTTTTAGAGACGAGTATATCTTATATAAATACTTTATGAAAGATACAAGTATATTAAAATGTCAAAAGATACTTATACTAAGCCTATAAGTTATTAGGATCCACAATTGCGAAAGTTCATCTTTCACCTAACCTTGTATTTATGTGTTATGATAATCTAGACAGCCTATTGAAAATCACGAAAAGTTACCAAAACTTCAAGTTAACTTTTGGCTAAACAGAATATGTGCATTATTCATCAAGCTTGATTGGAAATTTGTTTTGTTTTACTTACGATTCAATAACATAAAAGTTATCGCCGTCGTCGCCCTGACGGATGATATAGTCGCCCGGCTGAACCTTCCGCTCGAACATGGCATCCAGGACTTGGTTCATCTGCGAAAACAAATCAGTTACAAGGGGATGATTTTCCGGGGAGGGGGGAGAGGGAGCAGGAGCCACCCTGATGGGGGATAATCCCCAGTAAAAGGGAAACCGCAGGCAGACACTTATTCGGGTTAAACGTTGATGCGTGTGTGCTGTGCTACCTCCCTCTTTGCTTTCGTCTCCCCCCGAGACTTATGATTTATGTAGTGAAAGTGGATGAGGATGGGTATGTGGATGTGGATGAGGATGTAGATGTCGATGCGTACCTGCTCCTTTTCGAGGGATCGGAAGAGGAGGACGTTCTTCACCGACTCCACCAGTCGAGCCCGCTGTTCATCTGTCTTGGGGAACACGGCGGTGGCACCATCATCGTCGTCATCCGCCTCCGGATCGTAGGCCTCGGCGAAAACTGATTTGCGCCGCGAGCTGGCCATCACTGGTGGTTCCGCTGGAATAATACAAATGAAAATCATAAATCAGGCATTTATTATGGCCACCCAGACGAAAATCTAAAAATCAATTATAGTTCCGCGAATGCAACGTTTTCTCTACAAGATTCGAAAATACCCTGTTATCTAAACGATGCCATCAGCCTGGAATTCGCTGCTCTGGCACATCTCCTGCTGGGCCACAATTGCATTTCAAATGAAAATGCAGAGGAACGCTCACATATCAACAGAGGCAGCATAATCCAATGCTATTCGGTACCATGTACGGGCAACTCTGAGAGCATGTGCAAAAATGTACTCTGTTTCAGAATTCCACTCAGAAAAAAGTGTTTATCTTTCTTTATATCACAAATCAATGTCAATACAATATTAGTTGGACTCAAATTATTGTTATTTAATACAAACCAAATAAATCATAAGGGAACATGTTTGAAAAAATAAATAAATTTAAATAATTCTAACTTTGATTATTTGAAAAAATATATATTCTTTCCGAACGAAACTAAGTTAACAAATGAAAAACCTTCGTTTATTAAAATCTTAGAAAGCTTGAGAATAAAATAAAATGTATAATGTAATTTTTAAAATTCAACTACATCATAGTCGCAAGATATTTTTTCTGTGTGTAACAGTCTTAAAGCCATCTCGTAGATTGCGTTTCCGACAATTAAAATTGCATAAGAATGAGGCGTTGTCCAGCTGAGATTTGCATCCGAAAAGCGAGATAAACAAGTCTCATCTTTTCTTTTCCAGCTCTGCGACAGATATTTAAATGTTTATTCGGGTTCACATGACCGCAAAATCAATTGCTGTAATTATACATTCAAACCCAAACACAACACCTTAAGTGAGCATGTTTTTTGTTGTCTAGTCGTACATATACTTATGTTTTATTTTTGGTCAACGAAATTTGGTTTTTGCTCTGGCCAAAAGCAAAGCTCAACTCACCAGCCAATAAATTACCAGACACCTGAGTGGACATTTTCAATTGCAGCGCCGCTTTTTTTTGTGCGTGATTCCGAATTTAGTTACGATTTCAAATCGGTTGCAACGAGCGCGAAAATAAAAACCAGTTAGGCATGAACACGTTTAAAAATAACTAGAAAAAAAGTGTGTGTATAAATTTTGATGGGTGTATATGTAACCCAAGGTGAGTGTTGTTGTAGAGAGGCACAAAAAACAGCAACAAAAAAACACAAGCGCTTGGCTTTCCCGTCACACGCTGCGTATGCGTAATAAATATTTATGCACTCGAATGTTTGGCGAAGCCTTCAGAAAGTCAGTTGAAAATGTTTGTATATCTTTGTTCTTTCATAGCAAAATCACAGAGTTCGTTTGGTGGCTTCGGTTTCGGACTCGAATTTGGCAGAACGTTTGCACTGCAACCCGCAGTCGTGTCAAGTTGGCAGTTAGAGTGTCAACCTAATGATGCAATTACCCACAGTTACACAGGCACGCATTCTGGATTTCCCCTCGTCCAAAGCCACAAAAATTGTGCACCAAGACGGGCCAAGTGCACGTCTATTTTACTCTCCAGACAAGTATTTATTTAAGCCCTGAACATATATACCCGTCGTCTGTTTGCATTGTGTATGAGCAACAGCAGCAGCAGCACAGATGCCCACGTCCAGAATCTTGGACGGCAATTGCCTCCGTGTTCTGCTCTGGTTTTTATTACCGCCCAATGTGCAAGGTCTGTTGAGATTTTTGATTTACAGTCCGGTAATTAGAAGAAGATTTTCAGATGTCTATCAATCTGAAAAATTGTTGCTTCCTAATTTATGAGATTTTTAATTTTCCAACTTGGCATGACTGGATAGATTTCTATCAAATTATTTAGTCAATAAAATACTGCGTTTCTGATTTTTGAGATTTTTGATTTGCTTCTGTTTTGTAGGAATTTCAACTAGCAATATTCGTAAGTCAATCAAGTCTTTGCATCAATTATTGTTGTTTCCCACTTATAAATTCATATTTTCGTATTTCAAAATGCATTTTTAAAATAATTATATGAAACCAGCATTTTTCCCAGAAAAGCAATTTGGTTTTGATATAAATTTTAGTCTCACTTAAACTGCTTTCTCAAGCAAAATTATATCACATTTAATTCTTATTAAAACGCTTCTATTTTTATATATTTTAAAAGGAAACAAATTTTATTTTCCTTTTGGTCTTAATGTGCAATCTATGATTTTCAATTTAAATTTAGAAAGCTTTAAAATTTAAATCAAAAGTTGCATTAGTCGGTAATCTAAAATTCATTTTATAATTGCTTTGCATTTTTAAAGACTTTTTCCACAAATAAACGTTAAACTTAAAAAATCTTAGGTTTCAGCAGAGCCCACTGGCAAAACTTTGAATATCATTTGGTAATTGATGCACCGAAAGTATTTCAATTAAGTAAGTTGCTTGCTCTACTCTACTACAAACACACACATGCACTCTGGCAAATAAGCTGGGAAATTCAATTAAGAATGGCAAATAAAAAGTTGGCTGCATTAATTTCATTAGCAGAAAGAGACAACAGCGACGAGGACGATTGCGAGTGACGGCGACGAGATCGAGATATATATATAGGAATATATCTACACAGGACGACAGTTTCCGACGTTGTCGACGTGAATGAATGAATGAATGAGTGGAAAACAGGCAAACTGGCTTAAAAACTGACTGACGAACCGACTGAAAGACGGTTTTGAATGTGCGTGCTATCCTTGTGACGTCCTCCGAGCGACTGAAAGTGCCAGTGGTGCCACAAGAGGCACAGCGGCTCAGTGGCACAGCATCACCACATCACCAGACCAGCAGACCAGCCACACCACCAGCCATCCTCGTCCGCTGGAGTCGCTGATGACGGGCAAACGTCAAACCAAGGCGGAAATAGTGCCTGTAAGTAGGCAGCACAACACGCCACTCAAGCGGTCCAGTGGTTGTCGGCCGTCTATTTATACAGGTCCCTATATGTGTGTGCCAGCTGTCTGTCGCTTTGTTGGTCAAGCACTGCAAAAAATAAACCCTAAATTGCCTAATAAAAGTGTAATTCAAGCACCTACAGACTTTGGCTTCGAAAGAATCAATTTGAACCTTCAAAAATTGCATTTAATATCAAATAACTGATTGATTATCATTGACAATTAAACTAAAAAATCGTATTTTGTAAACTATTAAAGGTCAATTTGCAATTTCTATCTGTCACAGAAATCTCCTACTTTTTTCCCAGAGAAAGTAAAATAAATTGTTAAAACCAGTAGTATTAGTATTTAAAGATATACCTTCATAAACTCTGAAACAAATTAAACTACTCATAAGCACTCAGAAATCCTTTCAAACTCCTTTCAAACACCGTCAGTAACTTTATTTTTTCCCAGTGAAGCGTTATAAATAGCGGCAACACTTTGCTTTGTCTTGATTAACATGAGCATTCCCTCAGCTTTTTCATATAAGCATTCATATACACATTATTATTAAGCGCAACAGGAGGATGTTGACGAGGGGTGGATGGCAAAGGGGAAGGGGAAAGGGAAAGAGACAGCATTTCCGTTCAGGTTTGCCACCGAACGAGCTAGAGTCCTGACACAAACGCCGCTGGCATGTCAATAATGTTGAAATGTAACTCACACCCCCGTGCCACGCCCCCCTGCCCGGAGCACACAGAACCGCCCACCCGGGGCGTGTCATGCGCCCTGTGTGCCCGATGAAGCGTATGCGGCTGCTGAGCTGTTCATCAGTATGCTTCACTGGCCCAGCAAGTCCTGCAAAACATAACCCACCCATTGCTCCACCCTTTTCCCCTCACGTTGAGGATGTGGTTAACAGGAGCGTTAATAAAATGTACCATGGTCAGCGCATACCTTTGACCACCGCCAAAAGCACACACAAGCCACAAAGGCCTACGCGGCGTATGCGCGATATTAATGTCACACCAACTTTAAAGCCCAAAGTTAAACAGAAAACTTTGCTGCAAGGTTTCCGCCCGCAAATAGACATCAAAGCATAAAAATACAGACCAACAGATCGATGGAAAAACCTAGAGGTAGTGGGGGCGGAAAAGCGTGGCAGGCGGTGGGCGTGGCCAGTAGCTATTTGCGTGCCTTTCGCCTCAGTTGAGGTTGGAGCTTAAAGCAATTTCGCTGGCTTCACTGGGCAATCAATGCGGCCAAAGTTGGTCCTGGCAGCCAGACATTGATAGTTAGACAATGGCTTAAAACTATGATTTATCTAACACTGTATACGTAATTATATAGGGAACTGAAAGAAAATTCACGGAAAATTACGTACAACGTCTAAAACGTACTTTTCTAATGAAAAACTATATATTTTAGGAAAAAAGAATAGCCTAAAACAAAAGATATACATACATATATTGCCATAATTTATTTAAGATTAATTACTTATTTAAAGAAAATGAACTGTTCCCCATTTTCCAAGAACCTTTATGAATAGAACATTTCTGCATTAATATTTGTGTTCTTAAATGAGGCTCAAGGCACTTTAATCGACATTTTGTATGCCCCAAGCTAGTTAGTTAGCCATGAATGACTGACTGTGAGCGAAAGGATTGGCAGCTGCAAGTTGGCACAGCTCTTCGGTCTGCTGTGTGCACAATTAATAGATTTTTAATGACACGAGCAGTTTGCCCCATTTCGTTTTCCACCAGCCTCCCCTGCCACTTGACGTGGCATCCTCGTCGAGGTCCTGGTCCTCCTCCTCCAGCTCCTCCTCATCCCCCTCCCTCGAGGACTGCGTGTTTGATTAACCGGAAGATAAACACGCAAAAGGAAGCTGTGAACAAAAGCCCCCAGACAGAGACGGCCAACTAAATGGGGCAGGAGGTGGAGCTGTAGCAAATTGAACTCTGCTGAAGCTTCATCACCATCATTATTTAATTTGGTATTTTGTATGCTCGTTGTGGGAGCCAAAGATTTATGGCCATATGCGTGGTCCTGGCTAATTATCTAAACACGTGCCAAAGGAAACCCCAAAGAAGGGCAAATCATTCGCTCCACGAGGAAACTTTTCAATTTGTGGCAGCCAAATAAATCTTGATTTCCCCCGACCTACTCATAACCAGAAAAAAAAAGAAAAATTGACCAGAATTGTCGGGGGAATTACAGCAGCAGATTGTCTATATGTCGAACCAAACTGACATTGCTGACGTCAGTGATTTGCAGCCACTACGCAGCAGTTCCCAGCAAATTGCATGACGGAAATAAAACACAAACTGGGCAGCAAAAAAAAGTGCAGGGGAAAAAGTAAAAATATCCCCGGCAAGAATTCTACAACACGCAGCGGAAAATGCAAAACGAAGGAGCTGCAAAAAGGTCGGGGCAGTTGGGGCAAGAAAAAGTTGACAGGACACGCAATCGAATGTCTTTGGATTAAATAAAAAAAAACCAATGGATTCCGGTAGTTTAAAGAAGCAATCCCAATAAAATAAAACTCCACTTACCATCGGCATCCTGTGAGTTGACGCTCAGCTGGTCATCGGTACTTATATCTGTGTGCCCTCCACTTGGACGTTCGGATTGGAGTTTGGTGAAGTATTCCACGGCATAGTCGATCACATCCGGGGGCTGTTCCACCAGGAAGGAGATCGAGAACTGCAACAGGACCTCCTTCAGCTCATCGGGCACCTGGATCTTTCGACTCGAATCACTTGACATGTTTGTGCTGTAATTGCAAAGAAACAGGGAAATTGGTTTGATTATGATTTTACCTAAGGGTAAACTAAATTAAATTTGATGAATGGGTTTGAATGGGATCTTGAATGATATAAAAGTATTCATTCTTATAATGATAATCCAGTTATATTATTTTAATATTACAATATAAATATCAGCAATCAAAGAGTAATTCATTGTAATAGTCAGCAACAATCATAATTGTTTGTGCATTTCAACTTATTCGTTTACCCCGCAAGATATCACTCGTATTATTTCATCTACTGATTTGGATTGAAATTGGAAAATGCTGAAAATAATGCTCACCGCCGTCCCACATTTCCCCCACTTAATTCACTGGAATACATGAACTGCAATGGGACACCAGAAAGTGTCCAGAGTTCAGTAATGAGGTGCAGGGGCATCGGGGGCATTGGGGGCATCAGGTTTTCAGGGTTTCAGGGGGAGGTACGACATTGGATGAAATTCCGAGTTTAACCTGCGGCCAACGGTCACCTGCTGGCTGTCGGTCATTTAGTTGGCAATTACCCACCCGCTGCCCCTGTTCCCACATCGCTGTTTTTGTCATCACCCATCCATCAGTCAAGCAAACCCAACTCGGCTCATGATTCAACATTCAACATTCAACATTGCACAATTTGAGATTTTGGTCTGGTTCGGTCGTTCGGCGAAAACGACAGACGTGAGATTCATGTTAAATTTCTGCGCTACCCAAAAACGAGCTGCGACAAATATAATTTACGAGTAATTCACTTTTCACTTGGGTTTCTTATTTTTATAGAAATTGATTTCGATGCCATTGTCTTTTCGTTTCGCAGTAAAAAGGCTACATGAGGTCACAACTGCTGATGCATTTAAAAACGTGCTTATAAAACACTTTCGGCCAGAACAGATAACAAATTGTTATTGTTTGGATGGGTGGAGCTATCTATGATTAATGTGGAATAAATTAATTGGTAAACAAAACGCTTCAAAGATATGTACCTAAACAAAAATTTTTTAATAAATGAAAGCAAATAATCAACCCATATTTATACACTAAAATTGGTATTCTGCTGCATATCTTAATAAAATAAAAGCTTTAATAAAAGTTTAAAAACATTCCTGCTTGCGCATAGCTTCTTAAATAATTTGTAACCCATAAAATTAACATTTAGCTGCTTGTAAAACAACTAAATATTTGAAGAGCTAAGGCTAAAGCTATTTTCCTGTCTCTGCATATCTGAATTATGTATTTTGGAATATCTTTTTTCAACCCCTCTGGTATTACCTTGCATACTCCTCCCTTTTTTAACATTTTCCGCCTAGAAAAAAAACCAAATGTTTAAAAAGCTAAACTAAATTTCTTCCTGCCTCTGCATATCTAAATTATGTATTCTAGAACCTCCTTTTCAAGCCCTCTGGTATTACCTACCATACTCCTCCCTTTTTTCGTAGAAAATCAACAGAGAGCTTAATTTTTGAGCATCAGCATAAATATTTATAAGTTTCCGTCAAATGTACGTAATTATGTAAATTGCGTATTGAGACTTTGTCCGTGGGGGTAAAATAATTTTGTTGAGGCATTTCACAACTTCTTCTACCCGCAACATTTCATTTGCCCTAATTTGAAAATTAATTCTTGGCAGGCAACAAGACTGCAGGATATTGTTCCTGTTCGCTGTTGTTTTTGCCAAACTTTTTCAATTAAGTTCATTAATATTCAACTTTCCCTTGCGGCCTGGCGGAACAAATAAATATTTAAAACTAATAAAGGTTTACCACGCCCCCGTTTGCGATGAAAATGTAATCGAAAAGTCTCTCAACTCAATAACCAATTGGGCGTTTAAGTGCTCCCACTGATTGGCCCGGCCAAAAGCCGACTGTCGACTGCTGACTGTTTTTCTGTTGCTTTTCGTCTGGCTGAGAGAACATTAGACATTAGGCGGTGCGATTGCAATTAGAGTGGGTCAAGGTGGTTCACTCAACGCACTGCAACCACACGAATGGCAATTGCACAAACATCTGAGAAAACTATAAATAGTCCGGCGGCTCAAGTAATAAGAGGCTGAATGAAATGCCCACCTCCGTCTCCCCCTCAACTTTCCCCACTTTCCACCCGTCAGTCAAGGATTTAGGTGCGGGCTGGCCGCAGAATCGAAAAAAAAGCTAGAAAAAGAAACGGAGAGCACACAAAAAAGAAAAGTTAAACCATTTTCATTTCCTCACAATTTCCGCAGTTGCCGGAGAACGAAAGTATAACTGTAGAACCATTTCACCGACAGTTATAGACGCTATATACCTACACAGTCGTAAAGTAGGTAAA
Organism: Drosophila fuyamai; assembly: GCA_018153365.1. Taxonomy (NCBI): domain Eukaryota; kingdom Metazoa; phylum Arthropoda; class Insecta; order Diptera; family Drosophilidae; genus Drosophila; species Drosophila fuyamai. The sequence goes on from JAECXW010000758.1 coordinate 7,254,699, forward strand.
GTCAGCTGACTCCGAATTTAATACCCAAACCAACAAAATGGTAAGCTAATTTTGACGACTCCAGGTAGCTAAGTTCAGTTGAGCAAAGCTGATTAAATTTTATAGAAATTGGAAAACTTGATTATGGTTAGGGGACTTTATTTTTACTTTTCTTTATAATAATCACATTTTACTAACTTGTGTGTTGCTACACAGAGGAAAAAACATATGTATATATAAACTTAATAAGGTTGCAAGTGTCTCCTATGCCGCATTACCAAATTCTGAACAAATGTTAAATGGTCAAAATCTGAATAAAATCAAATCTTATTTCTGTTTTTTGATCAAATCCCTTGGAAATAATGGTCAAATCTTGAATTGTCATACCTCGTTGAATTCATAATAAAATTTCCAATCGAGTGGCATTCATAGCTCAAAAATTTTAATTTAGTCGATTTATCGCATAAAACATGAAGTAACCCCTTATGACAAATCCAATTCTAAAAATTTGTTTTTTTCCAAATCAACCTGGAATCAATAGTTTTCGTCCTCAGTTGTACCAAACAGTAAGTATTTGGCTGAGCGCCTTATTTTGGCGAGTTTAGAACTAAAACACCCACAAAAACCTGAAGAAAACAACTGGAATTGATAACTTAGGTCCGCAAAAATACCTGCCAAGAACTCTTAGTTTTACAATGCGATCTCTACGTTAAAAGCAAATTCTTAAACGTATTTTCTCGGTGTATCTAATCTATATTTTCGTTGATTATGAAAAGTAAAAAACTTTAGCCACAGCTACAAGCGATTTCAATTTCTTTTATTTCTAATAAAAACGGGGGATGGGAATTTGCCTCGCTATCTATGAATATCTGTTGCCATTGCTGCAGCTGTTTTATGTTGGCATTTCCATTAACATTTTCATTTATATTCGCGTTTTGCACTCGCGTTCCCATTCCCCTAATGGAATTTGCCGGGTTTCGGTCCATGTTTCTATCCGCTGGCCACTATCGTCATTATCGTCATTATCATTATCATCAACGGTGGCAGCATGCAGCGCTTTTATGGGATTAAGGCTGACTAATTTCGCCACCATCCTGCAGCACCCTCTTGCAACCTCTCTTGCAACCTCTCTTGCAACCTCTCTTGCAACCTCTAGCCACCGCCACATGGTAAACTGTTGCACCCCAGGAGCCCCAGATCCTCCCTCCGGAGGGCCATCAAAATGATTACGGCTTGGCTATGCGTGGCGAGTTAACCATGTGCATATGACTTCCATTTTAATGTCATTTTTACTGCAGCTGCAGGTGGTGGTGAAATGTGAAAGCACCCAGCCGCATGACCACCCACCGCCCACCACCACCCACTGTGGGTGGAAAGTATCCTCTGGATACCTGACCTTTCACCCCCGCCCGCATGTTTGCGCTTTTACAAAATTGCGGAATTGAGTTTTCCGCTTGCAACGAAATTGAATCCAACTTTAAAATTGCATTTACATTCGGAATCTCGTTTTTGCTCTGCAATTGGTGCAGTTATACAATGGTGTTTTTACTGATTTATAAGAGGTTTTAAGAGGTACTAATAATCCTTCTTACTATTATATTTAAATGTAAAACGTAATCCTTTAATTGGGAAAATTGTTTATCTCTTAAAAAATAAGGTTTTTAAGGCATAAGGTTTTTGATAGATTCAAACTAACAATTGCTTTAAACTATTTCTATGTCTTTTATTTATTTTATTTCAAAATAGTAATTTTACACTTGGTATTAGATTATTATTGAGCATTTAATATATTCATATAGATTTTAATATACCAGACTAATTCATGATATTTAAATTAAGTTGATTTCTATCAACCTTATCCCATTGATATCATATAACAAAACAGCCTTAAAATAAACCATCTCAACGATGCAACCGAACAACCTTGAGGATTTCCTGGACCTAAAAGAACAGATGACACAAAATCCCGATAATAAGTGACCAACTGGCGTTGTTTTTGTTCCTCAACCAACCTGTTTCCAGGATCCTTCGTCGGAATTTCTGTGTCAGTTGGCCTATCCAATTACGTCAACATTTCAGAAATGGGACACCTGTGTGTGGGTCTCGGGTTTTTTGGGTTCAAGAGCGGCGGACACCGAAAGCCTTGCTCCAAATGACTTCATTAAGGAACGGCAAACCATAAATGTGTGTGCTTAATTAGCCAAACTATGTACATGGGCACATCTCGAATTTGATGGTCAGTTCGTGTATTCAACAGTTGGAAGACCTCAAACAAAGAAGCACTCGAGGCGGCCTAATTATTATGCATGTCCCATGACCATATATCGAGGTCTGCCCGTGTCATTGACAGTGTTTCACCCAGACCCAGACCCAACCCCACTTGACCTCCCCACCCTATTGAATTTGAATTGGGTTAAGTGTTTTAACGGCAGAACGGCAGGAGAAAATTCGGTTTCCCAAGAAAAAAGCCTTTCCAGCAAGGCCACAGCTCAAGTGCAGTGTCATTGTCTGTGGCCTGATGCCACATATTCATACGCAAAGGATCTGCCAAAAACGAGCCAACAATAGGCTCAATTATAAATTCATAATTTTGTACAGTACGCAATTAGAAAATCTAATGAAATTGATATTCAATATGGGAAAAACTTTAAATTGCTTTACTATTCGGAGCAAATCAATTTACTAAAAAGTTTGACAGACCTTCTCTTAGAAAATGTTATCCAGGGCACAAAATTCATTTGTACTTTGAGAAATAGAATTTAAATTGATTTTTAGGAAACAATTTTAGTTGTGGGTTTATTGTTTTTGTGGCCAGCAGAAAATTACTTCTTTTAATACACATTCATCCTTACAAAGTTATATTATGATTAGAATTCAGGAAATTACATTTTATTTACATTCTTTAATGGTTCTAAGCATTTTATTTTTAACCACAAAGGTTGTGTGTTTCCTAGAATTTGAATTGATTATTTGTGTAAAAGAAAAGCGATTTCACTTTTGCCGTTGGCGAACCCTTTGAATTACAGAACTTTGTACTATATTGTCATTTACGGACACAATGTTAAGTTTTTCTGGGGGCTAAATAATAATTAAATAAGTGGAATATAAAGGTTTTTTATTTCAAGGTTTTTCCTTTATACCTTTGGAGATATAAAAAAAAAGATACGTTCTTCATTTTCTTTTACCTTCACCTGTTTTTATTAGACTTCCCTTAGTTTCATTTTATTTCAGCTCAGATTTCATCTGCTCTCAACTTATTTGCCTTCAGAGTTGGCATTTTCCCGGCTTCACTACGTTGAAATTTGACTATATGAATGATGTAAAAAGTTAGGGCGAAAGTTTGTAACAACATTTCATTTTACCCCATAAGCATAAATTAAATTAATATTACTTATTTTGCTAAAAGCATTTCCGTAATATTACCTGTCCGGTGCTGATGCTTTAATATTTTCTTATGACCCTGCCACAGCGATGTTTATCTCCCAAGCCTCGATTCAAATTTTCTGCCATCTTCTGCTTTGGGGGAAAATGTTTTCACTTCCGGTCAATGCGTCAAAGTGGCAGCTCGAGATGGGGGAAAAAATAAGGCGGCAAGCACTTAATTCTCGTTGACATTTGTGCCCTTTGCGGGGAGGCGATATGCCCATATGCCCATATGAATATGTGTTATATATATGTTAGTATTTTGACAACAAAATATCGCATCTACATCAAAGCAATTTCAGGGCATACTTCAGGGCGCCGCCGGCACTTGAGCTCAAAATGCGCCACATGACGACAGAGGTTCAGACTTTTGGGTCGTTTGCTCTAAATGTCAGGACTTCACATATACACAAATATATATGTTATATATATATCTTGGGCAAAAAGAAGAAACAGTCCCGAGAGTATTTGACGCAAATTTCACTTCGTCACGCAACTTTAATGGCGAATTTCTTATTTGTTTCTGCCACTGCCGCTGCCCTTCTACCTTTATCCCCCCGTCTCTTTCCCACACACCCCCTGGGATGGGATGTACCGTCTCTTTCTTTGACGTTAAAGTAAAAAGGTTATCAGTTTGAAAATGTTTGTCAAAATACGACGCCAGGGTATTGATTTATTAACGCCCAACAGAACACATGTCGTATGCGTAATGAGAGAGGCTCACTAAACGGTTGGGAAATGAGAGGGAAATTGGGGGAAAATTAGGGGCGTAACTAAGGGCGGGGGATGTGGGTGTACTGCGGTCTGCTGACTCACACATTTTAAATGCCTTTTGTTACAGGGGTTATAAGTACATGTATACAGAAAAAAAGAACACATTCTGATATTTTTCCGTTTAAAAGTTTAATGGATAAAACAGCACAATATTTACTGTCAAAATATAAATTAAACCTATAATATAACAATTAAATTTTAATTGTAAATTGATCAGAACTGACATTAGAATATTTATAAATACACAAATAATATTTAAACGTAACCTTAAACTTTTTGAGCTTTGACATGGGATACGAAATGTGATCAACTTTGCAGAAATTGCCACACTTACATATTTTTTCCAGTGCATGTACATATGGGTAGTCACAACGGGAATGGAATGCTTAAAGCTGTCAAAAGGAATTTTACAGCCCACGCGAAGCGAAAAAGAAAATTCACCAGGGCATACACACGATTTCATATCGAAGGCAAACGCATGCCTACATATGTGGGTATATATGTACATATACTACACGGCGCCTTTCGAATTCAATTTTAAGCCCGAATGAGGGAAGGGGAGGGGGGTTATGGTGGCAGAGAGACAACGACTTGTCAGTTAACCTTTGCCATCTCTGGCCTGATCCCCGGTCTCAATTGTTCTCCGTTCTTTGCTTTTTCGCTTCGGTCTAGAGTCGATTCAATTATTTTTTAATCTATTGGATTTGAAGCCGCCCTGTAAGATTCGCAAATCGTTTAACAATATTCTGAAATATGTCTGGCAAATTTTATATGAGTTCAATGGAGTGTCCAAGGACTTAAGTCAATGTCTGAGGCACTTTGTAAATGTCTTATCCTAACCAGACTTTAATTCCTTTTCGACAAATGATTAGCAACAATCCTAGCTACGACCTAAGCTTCCAAGGAAGTCCTCTGAACTTGTCAAGGACCTGCCGTCTGCCTCCTGTCCATTAAGGACATCTCATCTGTTGGCCATAAATTGTTAAATTCCCTACACTGCCTACGCAAAATTTTAAGACAGCTATTGGTCGAGCCATTCCCTCTGATCCTTCCTGCCATCCTGCGATTATGGCCAGAATGATAAACTGCTGGATGGATGCTTAAATTGACGTCCATTAGCGTTAAATTAGTGAGCAATTATGTTGCCTGTTCGCTGAGGCGGGCAACAGATACTCGGCTGCAGATGGAGATTCAGATACTTTAAAGGTGGAAGCAGCAAAAGCAGCAGCTTCCCGCGGATACATAAAACGCGAGTGCTTTGGTACAGTGTGCACTCGCAGTAATAGATATGGTATTTTGTATCTAAATCAATTAAGGGAATTGTCAATTCTCACGCTTTCTAAGATCCTACGCATTTAATTTGCAATATATTAATTGGTGCCAATTTAGCTGAATTAATAAAGTATAACTAAATTAATTCTTTGTATTGTTTTTCAAGAAAATGTATTTGATATAAAATTACATACATATTACTTAAAAGCAACATTTGTTTCTTTATTTTTGTTAAATAAGTTAATAAGTTAAGTTAATAAAGTGTTTAAATATACAAACAATTTAGTTCTTTTAATATTTCGCAGGTAAAAAATCAAACAATTCCATTGTTGATTTCCTCCATTATTGACTAAAAGATTACTAGTTACTTTTGTTACTCTTGTTATCCAGAGTGTCTACCGTACCTTCCACCCTTCGGCGTGTGGGTAAAAGGATATTCTTGTATCTGTATCTGTATCTGTAACCACCCTAGGAAAAGCGATTATGTGTTGTAACAAAACGTTTATCTACATTTGTTGCCACCACCGCTCTTGCCCCATCAAAACGTTCCCGTTCGTCGCTGTTGCCTGTCGTTTTCTCAGTTTAATTTTAAACACGATTCTTCCTTTCCCTTGGACCATCTCCCCAAAATTTGTTGCGCGTGGCAGTTTTTAACGGCGCGTGCTCAAAGCAAACAAGCCCAGCAAAAAGGCAAAGCATTTGGGGAAAAAATACTGAAAAGCGAATAACAAAACATGAAGAAAAGTAAAACTTGTACCCGAGTTTTTCGGCAATTAACAGCATGGCAGTATAGATAAAAAAACACACGATAAATAGCAACAAAAGTGGCTGAGTGGTTGTTGTTTCAGTTCGGCTGGCGCATTGATTGCCGTTGCCCAATTCAAGACGATAAACTAAAAGGCCAAAACGGGGATTACAGCCGAACAAACAGCGCAAAACAGGCCAATTTGTGTGTGGATATTATCTGTTTGGGTGTTTGCCACGGGGTGTGAGTGTGGCGATAATTAAAAGTGTTCCAAAACGTAATTAACAACTTTGTAAGAACGTTGAGAGCAGCGTATTCGTTCTAAGATTAAAGATAATGTTCATGTTTATTTGAGAACTATTTCTAGACAACAGTAATTAACATTTACATTCTAAAAAGGCATATATAAAATATAAACTGCATATTTGTAGGCCATTTATAAAGCGATTTAAAATCAATCGAAGTTATTTTAATGCCTATACCAATATACTTTTATTGTAGTAGTTCAGTAACTTAAATAATATTACTTAGGCTTCCTGTATTCAACATTTAATATACAAACCTCAAAATTATTTGAATGCATAAAGGTTTAATGTTGCTAATTAATATATAATCTCATTTTGCCAGTCCCCTTGGTTAGACTTACAGTAAAAAAGAATTATTATTTCAAAAGAGCACCCACTGATGAAACTAAATCCTTTTGTGCTAAGGACTTCGCTTCTCTTGCTCCAATTTCCGAGAACATAATCAAAGTTATTGAAAGGCAAGCAAATGAATACTTTGCTACCTGCAAACTCCTGATTGCAAATGACAGGGCAATTGTTCTGCAATATGAAATACAGATGCAAACGCCACATTTGGCATTTGCAAATTTGCTTGCTATTTGGCAATTACTGTAGCATACATTGCGGCATATAACAATGCAAATTTGAGAGGCAAGCTGAAATGCGAGTTGCATGCATTTGTAAGCCCGCCCACGCAATGCAATTAAAAGCCGACTCAATTAATTAGACCTCAAACAAGAAGGCGAGTTAAATAAACTGAAATCTTGGCAAGCGGGCTATAATTATTCCTGGCTGAAATATCTAAATATAGGCACTTGCATGTGTGCTTTTTGTAACCAGGTCGCCTTGTTTAATGTTTTCGTTTTCTACCTTCTGGATAATTATGCAAAAAGCCGTTTGAGAAAGGTTTCTGCCTTGAAAATGGCAAAACAAAAAAAAAACAGAAAGAACGTGAACAATAGACAAAACAAGGCTTTCCTTGGCCGTCCCCCTATTTTTTGCATGTGGGTTAATGTGCGAAATGTGCTAAGCGAACGCAAATTTTGTGTTTCAGTTTGTGCCATTTTGATGATATGCATGAGGTTCCCAGGGCCGCAACTTTAGCCACTCGCCACTTTATTATCCACCGTCCGCTCGACATTTATGCAAATCAGTTCCCCCTCCACTTAGCCTGCATTGCCGACTGCATTGGAAATCACTTAGCCAACAAGGAGACAATGACGTCATATGCATATACAAATATATACACAGGCCAACTTGGGTAACTTGAATTTCAGTTAGTGATTTTAAAAATAAACTTTAATATTTCTGGTATTATAGTTTTAATATAGTTTTAATTCGAGTGCAAATAAAATATATTTCCCGACGAAAGCAAGGAGAGTGAAGCTACACAAATGTTTAAAAAATATAGAATTTCGTGTGGTAATAAAAAGATAACTGAACTAAACTATAAATAATTAAAAATATTAAACAAGGCGACTCTATAATATAATAATCAAGAATGTAAATACGGATTCGACACGTTAAAAGCTATCATGACTATATACTCTTTTCCCTTTGTATTAATATTCAGGATTAAGGACAAATATACCGAGTTATATTCAAAAAATATGTAATATATATATTTTACATCTTTTGTAACTTTACAAATAAGTAATTGTAGTATTGGTTTGTTTTATAGAGTGTTGCCTGTTTGTCCAAGTGGCAGGAAGTGGGCTTGACAAGGCACCCAAGGCTGCAATAGTAACTGCCACTGCAACTGACGGTGACATCGAGTGCCTGTCCTGCTTTGGGTCATACTAAATAGGCACTTTAAATTAGACCGAATCGCTGAGAAAGCCAAAGCAAACACATAAACGGAAAAACAATCGGATAAATCGAGCGCTCCAAAACAAAACTGTGCCGATTCATAAGCCGATGACGTGTAATACGTCTGATTGCAGCAAAAACGATCAAATAATGGTGGAGGGGTAAAAAAAATGGAGAAAAACGGCAAGTATGACAGGCATTTGAAACGCTCGAGTGACATTTGTCGTGCGATAAATAAAACTGAGGCCATTTAGTCGACAGCGGGACTCGTCGTGCCTCAACTTCCACTGAATGCATATTTAAATATTCAAATCGCTCAGAAATTCTCGCCATTCTACGCTGAGTACCACAAATTTACGGTTTCGGGTATTCGGGTACTTAACTCAAAATATGTGCGGCCCAGACAAATGGGACAGTGATTAGACACAAGCGATTGACAAAGGCCGCAAATTAATTGCATAATTAGCATCGTATCGGGCCAACAAAAACTAGCAACTCAGCGTGGTGTTAAATGTCCGAAAAATTGCCATAGAAAATATTTAAATTAATTTCTAAACAAATGCTAAGCGAAGCGATTCTATTTGACTAATTAAACTCACTCTATTAATAAAATTCCCATTTATATTCACTGAAATAACTTAATTTAAAGAGTAAATAAAGTTTCGATTGATTTATAATACATTTTATTTTTGCAATCAAAAAAGTTTGTTAACATAACCAGATACACGAATAGTAATTTAACGAATTCAACAAGATAATGAGAATAATAGTTTATTTGTTTTAAAATTGCAATTCCATTTAATGATATTTATTTATTATTTAAAAGAATATTAATCAATAGAGAGATACAAACACAACATTTCGATTGATAAATGCATTATGTGTGATGATATTTAAATCAGGCAAGCAGAAACCATTTCGTAAAGATTGACTAGTTAAATTGTACTTTATCAACTTTAATAAATTTGTTTGAAATTATCTGAATAAATTCAGTTATAGAATACATTCAAATAAATCAATTCAGTAATAAGCTGCCAAGCTCATTAAAATGTGATAAAAATACTGACGAATACAGCAGAAAATATTTAAATTCAAAAGCCGTCTGGGACCGTGGAATAAAATATGATTGATTCCCCCCCTCCCTTCGATTTCGGCCACACTCAAAACTTTATATCTCTTTTTTTCGCACACAACTTTCGACCACAACAACAATGGAATAAAGAACATATGCATGTCTATGTAAATATGTACGAATATGAATATATACACATAAAATGTACATATGAAAGAAAGAAAATAAGGAAAATAAAAACTGTTGCTTGGCGCCCATAAAGAAAAAGAGCAAACGAAATGGGAACACCAGCGACAACTTATGTTTATTTATGGGTTGCATATGCTCCCAGAGTTTGTGTATATTTTTCTGTGGGTGTGGCATATGCACCATTTTCGTGTATATCTTTTAAAGAGTCAGCTCACAAAAGCGCAACATGTAGCTGGGATTTTTATGCCCCCAAGTCCTTCTATCCTGGCAAATATTTTCACTTGCCTCCCCCCAAAAACTCTTTGGTATGAAAAATTAAATTTACTCAGCTCATCGTTTTTTCCACCGGCCTTGCCAGTGCTTTACGGCCATTGCACGTGGCAGAGTTCGCCAAAAACTTTTTAGGTAAAAAATAATGATGGTCCCAAGACTGGGAGCAAGGAAAAACATAAGGTGGATACCGAAAAAAATAATGGGTGGCAGGAAAGACTGAAGTTGCCGAGTCAAATTCTCGTTGAATTTAAACATGCTTTAAACTTGCTCCAACATTTTAAGCCGCCTGACAATGAATCAAAAGTCCAGGACCTTTTGCCGAAAGGGACAAAAGGCAAATAAAAAAACCCAATTCACAGAACAAGAGATAGCAAAAACATGGTAGAGGACAAAAGGTTCAAAACTTAAGCAAATAATCTTAAAAACAACAAACAAAAGGAAAATGAATAGACTTTAGAAAATAAAGAAAACCATTGGCTGTGCAAAAATAATGTCAACAAGAAAACAATTTTTTTGGACTCTCAGATTTTCCCAGGACATTTTCCACATGCTTCGAGGAATAAATAATAAAACAGATTTCACATCTCAGTTGAATAAATACTCCATAATTAAATTGCCTGCAATGTCTTGGGGCATAATAGCTCGATTCTGTGCAGCAAACAGGGAGAAATAAATTATGTCGGTCTCTCATCTGAAAACTCCTCCCTTAATTTGCAAACTCGAGTGTGGGGCTAGACAGAAAGCCCTTAAATTATCAATTAGGATGCCCCCAAAGTCTACCATGTGTGGGTGCAGTCGTTCAAAGAAAATTCCTGAGAAAAGGTCACCCATGTATTTAATAAATACCTTGAATGCTGGGCGGTTTTACTGTTTGTCAAGGTGGGTGGGGTGCGTTCTTTGAATATTATCTAGAATATGACTTTAAGACTCCATTTTTGGAGCTTCTAATCAAGCTTGTATCTTTTCAAAGTTAATTAGTAAGGAACCCCTCAAGGCTTGGCTTCTAAATATTAGTTTTATACTATAGACTATACTATATACATATATACTATACTATACTATAGACTATAGTATTATAATAAAATTTCAGTGATATGCAAACCACATTTTTATTGGAATTTGGCTGCAAAAGGTTTCTGACACATTTCATTTTGCGTATAACATTATTATGTTCTATACAATCAATGCTTTTATTTCAAAGTAATGCAACATGTCATTATTTAGAATGGGTGTTGTAAGTAAATTTCAGTAACTTACATACCTTATTCTAATTGGAATTTGTCTCATTTTGCAAATAACATAATTCTGTTCTATCCAACCAATGCTAATATTTAAAACTCAGACTTAAACTAAGTCAACGTGTCAGTACTTAACTCTGAAGACATTGTTTGCGTAGCTTCACATGCTTGAGCAGAGAATGACTACTATTCGTTTGAACAATCGAATCTAAAGCAATTATCCAATTTCTTGAGCAGCCACATGTAGTTATATAAAATATGTGTAACTGGAGAGTGAGTCGTCAAGCGGCCATAGATTACACGCTGTACGTGGGCAAATAGAAGTAATGCCGGCCCGGTTTTGGCGTGTTCGGGATGTGTGGGCCGCTCTTCTGACCACACTCTCTTCATAAGACGGGCCAAACAACGGCACCACCACCCACCCACTCCGGCGGCCTTCACTTCGTGGCTCCAATTGACGTCACGCAGCTGCTTGACTTTTGATGTTTGCCTGTGGGCAACACAACAAGCTCGGCACCGGCCTTCGGCGAGGGAGGGGAGGGGGGGCGGTGACATTTTGGGAAGGGGGGCCAACAGGGGTTAAGGGAAAAAATTGTTAAATCGATTAAAGTCAAAGTTTTGTCAGATACAAAACAGCAGCAGCAGCTAAAGTGCGTGAGCGGGACAAGCCCGAAAGTGAAATAGACCAGCGACAGCAGCCAGATAATGCCGCCGGCCATCAGTCAGTCAATCATTTCCATCCCTTTGCCCCCCCCCAAAAAAACCATAACCACCCACCACCTGGCCACTATAAAAAGCAAAGTTTTGCAATCAACAAAAGTTAAAAGTTACCAGCGTACTAGAAAAGTTTTTCTAATTAGAACGGACTTGGAACCGCAGGTGTCATCAGCCAAAAGGCGTCATCAAATCAAACTTATTTTGCCACCACATACACAAACACGATATAATGATAAGCTAATACTCTGGAGATAAAGTTAACTGGATATTTAAAACTGAATAAATAATGAGTAATTTTCTTGGATTTTTTAAAGGAAATATGTACTATATTTTATAGATTTATTTTACTATGCAGTTCTAGCAACTAACTACATTGAACTGCTGATTTTGTTGGACTTAATATAGCACTAGGAAAGTATATTGTAAAATTCAGCATACAAGGACATACACTTGGAACCAAGCCATTTTTTTTTTGTGCAGGTCCATTGCTTTTTTGCATTATCTTTATATAGATGTTTATAAAATTTAGAAACATAAATCCTTTCCTAACACCTCGTAGTTTTAGTTTATATAAATAAGCAAATGTTTGGCAATCAGCAAAGACTTTATATATTCAAACCAAATGTAATGTAATATACAAAACTACTGTGCAACTTCTTATAGACTGAAATTTATTATATAAGAGAAATATTTATAAAAATATAAATAGCGATAAAACTTTAGATATAAACCATTGTAACTTATGGCAAAGTTGGAAATTAAAAATAAGTTACTTATCAAAATGTGGCCAATAAAAGCTCTGAAACTCTGAATTTAAATTGGTTGAAGCAAAAGTCGTCATCAAATGAAACCTATTTAGCATGCACATAGGAGATATATGTACATATGTACAGTGATAAGCCAAGACTTTAGATACAACTAAGTCCATAGCAAATGCGTCAGTGGGCAGTAGATAAGCTATCAGTCGCCGGGGATTTTAGATTGAGACAGACTCGAGACGAGAATTCAGTGGGTCAATCTGGCCTAGTAAATAACCATTCCCATTCCTCTTCTCAACAGACTGCTGACATATGTCTTATATACATTTGGGTATCCTATGCGTGGGTGGCTTTTTTATTCAGCATTTTCTGCTGAGCTGCAGACAAATGCCGTGCATATTAAAATCCTCACAGAGACAATGAAATTTATGAGTTTCGCACAAAAGCAAGTCCAAATTTACGACTAATAAACCGCAGCGGGCAGAAATGAAATGAAAATGCGGCTAGCTTTTTAGTTCTCTTTTGGCCGATGACACATTTCAGGGGACCTGTCATCGGTTGCCCAAAAAGAAGTGACATCTGTGGCATATTGACAACCTGGGAAAACTGAAACTGAAATCGAAACCGAAATCGAGAGACCAAATGGGATCAATGCGCTTGTAGATCGCCAGTTAATTGGCTGACGGCGGCGTATACTTAATCTATTTTGAACTCTGTCAACTAATAATAGTTTCTGCCTCACGTGCCGCGTCTGCTTATCTCGGCTCTGCAACTTTATCGTTTATTCAATATATACGCTGTATATGTATGGGAAAAATAAAACTTAATCAAGATAAGTTTCCCGGGAGCGAGGAGGCCAAATGACTGGCATCAGGCGAAGGAAAGCCAATGGAAACTTTATCCCTGCCATCAAAGCGAAATGCGGTTGCCCTCCTAATTAGTTCGAAAAGGTCTTAGACGGCAACAAAAAGAAAACTAAGGAAAACTTCCCAAGTTCGTGTAATCAAATGAGCTAAGAAAATGGAGCTGGGACAGGAAGAGGCTTCCTGAAGCCACGACAAGTAAATCCCACTTGGCACACAAAAGCGCCAGAAGTTGACAAACAAATTCGTTTGTAAATTTAGCTTTCTAAGAAATGGAAAGCTGCATAAAATATATACGATTTAAATGATTAAAATTACAAATAAACAACCTTGGGATACACAAAAACCCGTAATACATCTGGAATGCATCTTAAAATGTAACATTACAATTAAAAAAAGTTTATTACTCAACAAATGAAACAACGCCAGAGGCAAAGGCTAATAATGTGTCTAATTTCTGTGGCTGTCTCGTATCGATTTTCCCATTCAAATTGCTGGAACAAAATTGCGTCTCCGACATAAAAATAAGCGAATTATTGAAGAGCTTCCAAAATCTGAATAGAAATCTGGATCCCCCTTAGCACTCTCTATATATATATGTACGTACATAAAGAAAGAGGGCAGCTTTGGGTGGTTTGATTTAATTTTTTTGTTCGCTTTTTTTTTGACCGAAGGTCGTGGCTTTTATTGGTCGTTTTCGTTCCGTTCCGTTTCTTCTTTCCTTTTGGCCAAACAATTAAATTTTCGCTGTGTGAATATTTCTTTTCATTTCGCTTTTTGCTTTGATTGGCGATTGGGGAGAGTGGGGGGTCCTGAAAATTATGATTATTTATTCAGGCAGTCCCGAAAATTTGTTGGCCACTTTTTGAAGAAGACGCAAATTATGCGCAATAACTTTTTGGTGGGAGTGTGACTCACTTAAGGCATGGAAATTTCGTATTTACACATAATTTATCAACATCCGTCAAAGTGCCGAGGCATTATCACCGCAACTCAAAAACTTGTGCAACTAATTAATAATATCAACTTAAGTTTGACTGCGCCCTGAGGCTGATTTCCATGTTTTTCGCCAGGTGAAAATTGAATACACAGCAAATATTGCGCATACGCCGTGTTGCTTTTGTTTACGTGATGCGTTCTATTTCTGGATTGCGAAATTAATTGCGAATCAGAATTGAAAAACAATTTTCCCAGCCAATTGTTTGGCATAAAGGAGAATGGAATGAAAGATTAATATCACCGGGAATAAAAACAAAATCGAGGATAATAAAAAAGCGTTCTTCGTCGCCTCTGTCCTTTCGGTTTTTATGATGAGTTTTTCACGTGCCTCTGTTCACCCTTGTCAATTCCAGTTTCGGGATACCCAAAAATATATAAAACATGAAAGGAAGCCAAAGGACTCTTGTCAATAAAAATGCCTTAAAGCCGACTGGCAACTTTTTCATTAGTTTTCTGGGGGGCGCAACTACAAATTCGTTTGTATTTTTAGAACATTTCCCACTGCCGAGCAAATATTATCGATGACTTTTTATTCCCGGCCCCATTACCGCCGGCCAAAGATGCGGGGGAGAATCAATCAATAAACGACGAGTCCCAGCTGAAACTAAGCCGGTCCATAAGCTCCACGGGTCCAGGAAACGTGAGGACATGACAGGAATCTGCTCTCGTCCTACGCCAATGGAAAAGGGGAAAAGGGGCCCGAAGCCATAAGCGGAATAAGGGCCTTTTAAGGGAGGTGGCCCCGGGCTATTGAATCGAATACGCATTGAAGTCGCCCTGCCACCGATTTATATATATATATATGTATGTATTCGCCGCACACCGTTTTCCTCTTAACTTGGAATTGAATTTGGCTTGGAAATTGTGTGTTTTGCCGCTGATGGATGGTTGTCTCTCGACTGCTGTCCAACTGTATTGCCAGGTTTTTATCCTGGTTTTCTTGCTTTGCGAAAATGCCAAGTATACAAAATGGAATTAATTACAAATACAGCTCATCGAGGACGAGCACGAGAATTTGTTATCAGGATTTAATTTGCAAAAGGAGAAAAGAGGATTTCAAAAGAAGTAAAGTAGTTGGATTAAGGAACAGAGTGTAACTAAGGACTTGAGTTTTTGATCAGGTGTTTGTAAAGGCCTTTAGAAATTTAGAAACGTTTATTAAATTCCAGGTATTCTTAATTAATGTTCAAAGAAAAATAACTAAAAATAGTGAAATAAAACTAAAAAATCACTTTGGTATATTTGTTCGTTTGCCTAAGCATCTAGTAACCATAATTTTTCTTTAACGATTTGATTTAATCACAAAAATGCTTATATATTTTATTTACTACCCAGTTTTTAAAACCACTGCTCTTATCTTTGATAAGCTTAGACAAACCTTTTCATTAATTTTACAGTTATTTATTTATTGCGCAATAAACAACAGCTCCTAAAACAATTAAAATTATTTACGAGTATATATTCGGATACCTGAGCACCTAGACATAATATTGGTTTCTGGAACTCACCTGACTGAAAGATTATATTATTTACTCGCTCT
Organism: Drosophila fuyamai; assembly: GCA_018153365.1. Lineage (NCBI taxonomy): Eukaryota > Metazoa > Arthropoda > Insecta > Diptera > Drosophilidae > Drosophila > Drosophila fuyamai. Next base: position 7,270,634 of record JAECXW010000758.1, read on the forward strand.
ACTCTTATGCAACTCAGCCACAGTTCAGTCTACAATAATTACAGCACACTTTGCGGTTCTCTTTCTTTTCATTTATAAATATTATGCGAATATTTTACAAAAAAATGTTTCTTTATCATTAGTATGTGTGAAGATTATTCGTCACCCAATTCAGCTATCAGTAGGTCTATTTATTCGCTGATTTCTGAATATCTCTGCGGATTCCTGAGCACCCCGATCCGATCCCCCATTACCTCACCTGGTGTTTCACCTGCTTAAGTAGGCGACTGTCGTTGGCTTATTTAATTTTTTGTTTGCTTTTTAGTTGTGTTTGTTTATCAAGCAATGCCAACCCTTGAGCAATTGATAAGCGCGTGAAATATTTAATCGCACGGGGAGGCAAACAGAAATGGCAGCAGAATCGGAATAAAAGTGGAAATGGAATGGATTCGAACGCGAGTGAAACTCACCTGACTTTCTGCTTGGCTGTCACCTGCTGGCGATGATGGTTTCTGGGTGGGTGATTCTCCTGCGTCCACCTGTTTCACCTGCTCCTCTGGCGCCTCTTTTCCTTTATTTTCCCTTATTGCTTTTCGGCCTTTTTCCTTCTATTCTCTTTCGCTCTTTATGGCTAAAACCAAATTTAATTTGTTACTTTCGTTGATTTTGTTATTTTTTTACTTTTACTTGATGGCAGGTTGGTTGTTTTTTCTTGCCGCTTTTGTTGTTGTTACTTTAAGCGTTGACTTTGATGTATTAACCAAATTCCTTATTAGATTTTGATTGAAAAAAGCGTATTTGCTGGGATTAAAATGATTTCAGATTTTCATGTTATACACAAGAAAGTCAAATACGAAAAACAAATGCTATTAATTTTTAAGTTGTTCGCCCAAAAATTTTGTTTTATATTTTATTTTGCCAGCTGACCTGTAAGTTTTTCTTTCCGATATTTAAACTCCTACTTAGTTGCACAACTCTTCTTTTAGTTTAAATAGAGTGATTAAGAATTATCCCGGATTTATTTTTGGCTATCTGTAAAGATTTTGATTAAACTTGAAATAAAAACGTTTGCTGTTTTTTGCCCATGAACTGTTGAACTGTTGCGCGCTTGAAATAATTTTCGCTTAAATAAACATTTTTTCTGGAAGTCTGTTTTTTGCCTGGCAAACTTAAATTGTTATTTATTTGGTTGGATTTTTTTTAAGCGCGACGCATTTAATTTATTTTGTTTGTTTTTTAAGGTTTTAAAATATAAAACCAATATGAACAACTATAGAAAGCTAAAATGGCCTAATTCGAATATTGCACAGCGCATGCCTATCAATGATTTATGTTTCACTTTTGTTTAAGTCTTAAATAAAATCTGGTTTTTTTGTTTATCGCCCATGTAATTGTTTTATTTATTTCGCTTAAATAAACATTTTTGTTTTTGTATATTTTGCTGCCACCTTAACTCGATGAAGTATGTATGCTGAATTTTTTTGTTTATTTTATTGTTGTTTGCAACTCCTACACTGGCCCTCAAAAATTGTGTTTTTTTGGATTGTAATAATATATGAGCAAATTCTGATTGGCATCTTGTTGCAAAGCAGTTGCCCGTGACCCAATTACCGATTGGCCTCATCGATAGGCGTCGATAACATAAAGTTGCAGTTGCATTTGCAATGTTTTTGAAAAGTTTGCCTCCAATTACTCTTAATTTCAAATGAGATCTGATCTTGTTAATTAAATGTCTGCTGATTAGGACAAGTAATTAGTTAAGTGATCGCTGCACTTGTTTTAAGAAAAAAACTGCGCTTAAAACCGGCATTTGAATCATATGCGCAAGCCCCTCTCTATATCTCTCTTGCTCTCTCTCGAGATCCCCCTTTCTCCACCTTCACTCCACTCTCTCCTCTTCCCTCACTCTTCTCCTCTCTCTTTTTCACACGCAGCTCTCGTGTTTATTGATTGTCCCCCACCGAAAAAAACCTTCAAGTAACAACAACAAAAGCAGCGGATAGGTAGATTTTTGTATGTATGTATATTGTATTTTCGGAGAGAGGGGGGGAGGCCACCTACACCACCCCCCGCCCACCGCCCACCTCGTTTTTTATTACGCGCACGTAGTGTTTTTTTCTCTTCTCTCACATTATTTTTACATACACTTGCACAATTGAAGAGAGTGGCGGAGAGAGAACAGGTGCGAGGGGGCGGTTGCGGGGGGCGGGGCGAAGCTGGAGTTAATTGGCGAGCACGCTTTTCGGTTTTTCGGGCTTTTCTCATCGCTGCAATTACTTTTCAATTTTCAAACGCACATAATCCACCGATCCGAAGCACAACGGCACACGTTCTATATATTTCGCACCGGCGATTAAACCGCTGTTATTTGCTAGATTTTTGAATTTTTTAAAATTTTTAATGGCAAACGTAAACAAGTGCGAACGGTGAAATATCGAATGCTGGAGCCTCTATATTCCGTGTTCCGTGTCAGGCAAAAAATTACAAAAAGTTTTGGATTGCGGGTTGCTTAAATAGACTTGATGCTCCCCCAAAAGCTTTCTCTCAGCCAAAGTTCTCTCTTTTGGCAAGTCTCTCAGTGTGGGAGAAAATACTAGGGAAAAAATACCAAAACCAGGCAATTGTGACGTCAGTGTATGCGTTTTGGTGTGGGTGGCAATAATAATATTTGAATATTTAAACAAAATTTGGGGTACATAATTAATTTAATTATTTTATTTAAAAGCATTAAAGTTTATCTAATTTTGGTAATCAAAACTGCCTTCATTATGTAAATACAAAAAACAAGCTGAAACTATTATAAAATAAACAACACTTCCAAAGTATTAAATAAAATATTTCTCTAGTATAATATTTTATTTTACCTTTTCGAATTTCTGTCAAAACTATTGTATCCAATCCATTTTTAAATAATTGAAGTTATCTTACAACATTTAGCATGCAAATAAAACCTCTTCTCAACTTGTATGGCCATAAGCGATAGTATCGTGTCACGCCACGCTGACTGTGCCAGCCCCAACTCACAAATCGCCCATCCCTAAATCAGTTCGAGTTTCTTATAATTTGACAGCCAAATTTTGTTAATTGCACCTGGAAAAGCAAAAAAAAATTGGGAATAATAACAAAAATGTCGCAGCGTTAAGGTGAAAACCTGCACCTGCCCGCGCAAAAGGGGAAGCAAGCAGCAGATAGCGCCGAAGGTGTTCGACAGTAGCGTGCAAGTGAGTGAATCACTATCAGATAAAGAAATTGGATTGGACGGAGGAGCGCAGATCGCAGAGATCCCCGCCCGCCGGAGGAGCAGTCACGATAGCAGCCCCATCAGGCGCCCCGAATCCGCTTCAGCTTCAGGTGGACGTCACCCCAACGCCCAGAGACACGCGCGCCCTCACCGAAGTGGTGGCCCACATTAATAACATGGGAAACGACGACCATCGACGGCGGAAGACACCTTGTGGATTTTGTATGGCGGTCTTCAAGTGGATCCCGGTGCTGTTCATCACTGCGGTGATAGCCTGGTCGTACTACGCCTACGTGGTGGAGCTGTGCATCCGTAAGTGCTATTATTCCTTTCTCTAGAAGTTTAATCTCAAACCATTCCTCCAGGCAACTCCCAGAACCGTATCGGTATGATATTCATGCTGCTGTTCTATCACCTTTTCCTCACCCTGTTTATGTGGTCCTACTGGCGTACCATTATGACGTCCGTGGGCCGAATGCCTGATCAGGTGAGTAAGCCACACGCCTTATCGGCTGCCACTATCAAAAGAGACTGAGAAAACCCCACTAATACCTTATGTTTACCTCTTTTGCAGTGGCGGATACCGGACGAGGAAGTGACTCGACTTTTCCGGGCTGACAGCCCAGACACCCAGAAACGCATACTTAACAACTTTGCGCGCGATCTGCCGGTCACAAATCGGTGAGGATTAAATTAAGTTATCAAGTCCAGTTCCGCGAAATCTATTTCATTACAAGCTTATCGGCTAATTTAGATTCTATTTTTTGTTTTTTATTATTATTTTTAACTATAAACCGTCAGCCGAAGTGCTGTATGGTCCTAATTGAGCACACACATGCAAATTAAATAGATTTTTTACATACTTGTCTCTTGATATTGCGAACAAAGTATGAAAGCTATAAAGATCATAGAAGAAAGAAATCAATTGTTATAGGAAATAATATTTCTTAAGTGAAAAAATGTCTCAGTTAAAATGAAAACAAGTATTTTTGTATATGTATATTTAATCCGTAAATTATTTGATTTTCAGCACAATGAATGGATCTGTGCGCTTCTGCGAGAAGTGCAAGATCATCAAGCCAGACCGGGCGCACCACTGCAGCGTATGCAGCTGCTGCGTGCTGAAGATGGACCACCACTGCCCCTGGGTGAACAACTGTGTCAACTTCTACAACTACAAGTACTTTGTCCTGTTCCTGGGCTATGCGCTCGTCTACTGCCTGTATGTGGCCTTCACAGCGCTGCACGATTTTGTCGATTTCTGGAAGGTAGGTGCCGTAAGTTTCCGATTGCTCAACCTTTATTATCACCCAATTATATACCCGCTGCATGCGAAGACCTGTTAGTTAATCATTGTATTCTCTCGTTTCGCTGTAATGTTTTCTATACTGCTTGTACTTTCTGATCCAAGTACGATAATAATGGTTACTCGGCACAGGGACAGCTAAATGCCACCGGAATGGGACGATTCCACATCTTGTTCCTGTTCTTCATTGCCTTAATGTTTGCCATTAGTTTGGTGAGTTTGTTTGGCTACCACATCTACTTGGTGCTGGTGAATCGCACGACGCTGGGTGAGTTAATGAACCCTGATATTCCAATTATATGCTTACTATAGCCTTCTTTATTTGTTTTCCATTTAGAGTCGTTTCGGGCTCCCATCTTCCGCGTTGGCGGCCCAGATAAGAATGGCTATAACTTGGGCCGATACGCCAATTTCTGCGAGGTATTCGGTGACGATTGGCAGTACTGGTTCCTGCCCGTCTTTTCCAGGTATGTCTCGCTCCTTCTTTCACACCATTTCGATCTTTGGCATTCTCACATTCCCATTTTTACTAATCCGTGCTGCACTAGAAGCTCTCTCACTCTTTAGTTGTTGTTCTTGTACGCTTTGTTTTATTTGATTAATTTACTTTATGATTTTCGTTAATATGTTGATTTTGGCAAATTAAAGGCATGCTCGAAAGCCTGTGCTTAGTAGTTAAATACGTTTTCTAATTTTCGATGTGTGTTCTGTGTGTTGAGTTAAAGAATAAAGCAAATACAGCTAAAAATCACTAATTTTACCACTTATAATTTGTGTAAGCCAAATAACTACTCTGTATGTCCAAAAAATGAGAACGCAAAGCAACGAAACAATGCTGTCGATCTCCTCTTGTAATTTAGTTATAAGCATAATCAAAATTACCACTTCATTTCACTTACGTTCGTTCTTTCTGTTTGTAAATAAAAAAAGAGAACCCATGGGTATCGAGCTTTAGAAATAGAAATTTAGACCTAACTAAAATCAGCTTAGTTTCGAGTTGTTCGCGGGATTTAGTGACTAATTTAAAATGCCAAATTTCTGCCAAATTCTGCCAGAATACGTGGAATTTCACGAACCCACTCAGCTTACTAAAAACCAAAACACTTGCCATTCACAATCAGTTAATCCAATTGCAATATTCGTCTCCACACATCCGTGCAAAATTATATAACAAACTGCAAACGACAAAAACAACAACAGCTACAACTACAACAAGCTAAACTGTAAAAATCAAAAATCAACTCGAAAACCTAACAAACAAACGATAATTTCTGTTTAAAACTCTCTGTTTAACGCAATACCACCACCTTCTGCTTATTCACAATCACGGAACTAGTCGCGGTGATGGCTTCAGCTATCCGACCTCCAGCGACCAGAGTCGAGTGTCGACCACCTCACCCGTCCAGCGGTACGATGCCATGGGGGATACGGCCACCAGCAGGTTAGATGGCAATCCAACAGATAAGTTGATTGGCGCTAGTCCCCTCGACACCACTAACCATCACCACAACCAATCGCCTCATCAAGTAAGAAGCACCAGCGCCCAGCCAATCCAGCAGTTGCAGCAGCAACAGGCGCCACCATCTCCATACCTGGACGAGCTGGAAGAGCGGCTGGACCAGGTGGCAAACGGCCAGTCATTAAACAGCAGCACAGCAGTAGTCAAGTCTAGTCAGCAGGCGGAGAGAGAACCTAATGGGGCTGCTGTATTCATCGACATGGTTGGGGATCATCCACTAGCAGGAGCGGATCCTGCCAAGGATTCCCCACGCCCGTCGAATGGCGATCTGCCAGTTTGAATTGCACCATTTGATTTGTTTCTGTAGAATGTATTGTGTTTGTACTATATAGCCGAGTAAACTGCCAGATTTGTCAGCGTCGCAGTTTGTAGTAAGCCAATAAGTTACCTCTATGCAATTCATCGAATGTTCAGTGTAGGCCATTAAAATGTTTGAATGGCTGGGACCACTATACTTGGCTTAAATATACATCGTCGGGTATTTAAAATTCAATCATCACTTAGCTACATTCGACTAAGTTAACATTAAGCAATATTTAATTGTTTTTACTCAAGCATTTATCGCTGTTTCAATCGATCGAATTTTGTATCTGACAACAGCAGAAACGAATATAAGGGAGATCCTTGAAGCTGAGATATGTATCCCGGTCAAAAATTTGTACCTTGTTAACACATTGATGGAACCAATCATCCCAATCATCCTTGTAGATATCAACCGATCTTCAAGACTTAAGCCTAATGATAAGCTATGAGATTTCAGTACACACTATTATCACACGAAATTCGGGCATTTCTCTTTGCTTTTAATTTATGTAGTTAGTTAGTTACTGTTTGCAATTTAACTTTTATACTTTTTTATTCTTTTGTACACCTATTATACCTAAATACATAATTATACTGAGTGAACTTGTCTACGAGTGACGAACTTAAGATGGATGCAAAAATATATTTGTAACAGCAACAAAGGTTTGTTTTTAATTTGCCAAAGAAAATAAATCCAACAGCTTTGCTTCCGTTGCACAGCACATTATCATCAATCAATCAATCAAATACAAAAAGCGCACTCAACTAATCATTTTCCTACTATGATCTATGATCTGTACACTATATGTTATACCTATCCTGATCGAATTTAATGCACCACATCCTTTAGCTTTGGAGATGGCAAAACATTCCCGATCCGACATATGGAGGAAGACACCGAATCTTTGCTGGGATATCACAGCGACACGCGCATTGAGCTGGAGGAAGACTTTCTGCCAGAACCGCGGTTCCAGGACTCGATTCCATAGCTAATTATGACCAGTGACAATGTGGCGACATACTACATTTAGAGATTTAGTTGAAAGCTTTTTTTGAAAGGCTTCAGCCTTTTTTCAACTTTAATTTTCAGTGTGTAAATAACAGAAAGAAAGACAGTCCATCCTTTAGGGACAACTAGGTCATTATGTTTAAGCTATCAGAGAGTGGATGGACAATTACAATATAGATGTATGTAAGAAATCTAGATGAGCGGTTGGTGACAGACTAAATTTCGACTAAAAACTTGCTTTGACATTCGCGTTGGAAATTTTAAAACGTATTAATTTAGTGTGTAAGTAGACAGTTATTAGCCTGTTTCGAACAAAAGTTTATGTCTATATCGGAATACAGCTAGTTATGCAAACAACAAAGTTCAGAATATAGGCTAAATATAGTTAAACGCATAGTGGGAATACAATAAAATCAAAAACGAAACTTTAAGCAACACATATGGATCTGTATATTTACAAAAATAAAATTCCAACTATTCCATTCAATCGAACCTACTCAAGTCGTTATTTGTGCTCGTCTGCCGTGTTGCAGAAATTGTGGTGGAGGAAACGACTTCAAAGTCGTCATCTGCGGGGGCTGTTTTCTCAAAACTCTCAGAAGGATCGGCGAAAGGGTTAGCCGTCTGTCTAGCGACTTTGGGCAATGGTTTTGGAGGAGAAGGCTCATTAACGACTGGTGATTCCACGGTGTCCTCCACCAGCTTCCTTTTCTTCTGTTTTTTGCTAACTAAAACATCTCGACGAACAGATATGCCAGTATCCTCACTTTGAGGCAGCAGATCGCTTAGATCGGTCTCCACATCTTCTGCATCCGGTTGGAGTTTCTCCTGCAGAGCCGCCAAAGCAATTAGCAAGGCCTCCTCTGTGCGAATGGTTCGGGATCCTTGGCGGGGCAAAACATTCACATAGTGATCGAACAGCAGCTCCGGATCGTCTACAGTTAGCTTCTCGTCGTTGGACAGGGCAGATTCCAGGCCTTGCAGTCCGCCAAAAACGATGAGCATGTGTTTGAAGCTATAGGATCGGTTGGGTACCTCATGCACATTGGTGCCGCGATCCGAGGTTCCCAAAGTCACATCGTAGCCAGAATCGTAAGGGGATTTGGTGAAAATTTCCGACAGTGAATGGGCAATACGCACTTGGTAACCCCAATAAACACCTGTTTCCCGACGTGGCTCATCCGGGCTGACAAGGGTTCCCTTCTGCTTTCTGCTGGTCTCTAAAATTCCAACAGATCTTTGAGTTTTTATTAAGATTCATAAAACATTTAGGGCTTACCACTTTGAGGTTCCATTTTCACGGTCACCCTGACGCCCGGCTCAATCGCCTTGTCCACCAGAACGTCGTTGAGCAGTCCCACATTCGCGTAACTGTGTCCCTCCTTGGCCTTCTTGTCGCAGATGACGCCCTCGCGGTAACGAAACTTGCTTTGCTGCCGGAGGTGGTGGGGCGTGTCCAGCGGATTCAGCAGCCCCGAGTACTTGAGGTCCTTGTGCAGAGGGAAGAAGTATTTGCGTAGGTATTGCGGACACTCCAGATACTGCAGGATTCGAGCCAATTGCAAGGAGCTGCTGCGCACGGTGCCAGTGCCACTACCCTCCGCATCCTCTTCATAGCTTCGCTTTGTCTCGCGGGCAGTAGCTATGCCCACATCGTCAAAGACAATCACCTCGTTCACCCGAAAGATGCAGGCAGCACGGGCTATTTGACCAGCCACGTAGGCCCGCAATTCGGCGGATTGGGCATTCTCGAGGATGGAACCAGGCACAGCTATACTCAGGGTGGACGGATTAGGTCTCTTCTTCTTCTGTGCTTCAGTGGCGGCCAGTTCCGCACGGGTTTCCGCCTCCTCCGCCTGCTGCAGTTCCTTGAGCAGCTTTTCCTGCTTGCGCTGACGCTTCAGCGCCTTCCGCTCCTCGTTCACCTTCTTCCAGGACTTGTGCGGCTCCGTGGGCTTACCATTGCTGCTGACTGCGGGGGCGGCTGGCATGATTTTAATTAACAATCTACCAGTGCTCTCAGAAATCGCTGAAAACAAACCACGCACGTGCAATAACAATGTTTCAGTGTGGCCAAATCATTTACTTATTTTTTGCTGATTTGGTATTAATCGCATAACACACTCTGAACTATTAAATTATTATTTATTTCATATTTTCCCTTTATAAGATTTATTTCATTTATTTGGAATTATCCTAACGGGTTAAAAGTATAAAAAATGCACAAAATAAACCATATATTATCTACAATTTATTTGATTTCGTTATCATCAATGAGGAACCCCCCTAGTATTCCTTTAATTCCGACTTGCGTTGGTATTTTTTCGGAATTCCTGGGATAGCTTTACAAACGCATTAGGGCATTTTTTGACATTGTCAGATCCTGTCTTTTTTATAAGGAACTTGTTCAATTCGGGAAATCCCCTTGAATACATGAGCTTGCCTGATTTTTTTGATCACAATGAGTCGTGAAGTGCTATCCCCTCCTGTCCAAACGATGAGCCAAAATCGACGCTATAGGGTTAATGTGGTGCACGAAGATTTCGGAGGTGCAAAGTGGAATGGCCAAAATAAACGAGCTAAAGTAGAAAACAAGGCCTACCAGGAACCAGGTGAGTGGCTATTTGCCTTTTTTCATAGATAACCTTTTCTTTCCCCCAGATCTTTATGCCGACGACGACGATGAGGAGGATCCGGCAGCTACCCAAATTGAGGAGACGCCAAATGGCGATTTTAAGCTTGCTATAAAAGTTCCTAAGTGCGTTAACACACTTACTCATAGAAACTTATTAATATCATCATATCATTCTTTCAGATCGTTCTATGGGGGACTAATTGGCATGAAAGGCTCTACGAAGCGTCGCATTGAGGAAGAGACCAGAACCGAGATCTACGTTCCACGTCAAAACGAGAGATCCAATGACATCGTGATCAAAGCCAAACAACGCAGCCAGGTGTGCGCTGCACTGCGTCAAATCCGCCACCTACTCGCCTCCCTGCGCAAGAAGATGAAGCCCACCCACTTTTTGGCCGTAGCTCTAAACACCGGTGAAGTCCAGCAGCGTTTTGTGGAACTCAAGGTACATATACATTATATGGAGTGAAGAGAAATTCTGATCATATGCTCTCTTACTAGACCAGCATCTTGGAGGCTCAGTTGCCAGGAATCGATGAGGAACTATTTACGTCTGAGCGCTGCATCCATCTTACCCTAGGTGTGTATGTGCTCCTGGACGACGACGAGCGTCAAAAGGCCCTCAATGAGCTGGAGGCCTGTCGTCAGTTTCTGGCTGACCTAAAAACTCCATTTGACATGAAAGTCAACGGCCTGGAGATTATGAACGACGATCCCAGCTCCACCCGTGTTCTATACGGCCGTATCGAGTCCTCGGACTTGCAGAAGTTTGCGGATAAGTGTCTGGCCCACTTCCAGACCACCGGCCTGTGCGCCACAGACAATAACGACCGCGAGTCTATCAAGCTCCACATGACAGTGATGAACAACCGTTACCGCAAGGAGGCAATGAAGTCCGGGAACAGCTTTGATGCCCGCGAGATTCTCAAGCGCTTTGGAGACTTTGACTTCGGTTCAGCGGAATGCCAGGACGTGCACCTCTGCGTCTTGAAATCGCGTGGGGACGACGAATTTTACAAGATCTCGGGCAGCTTGAAGTTTTAAAAAACGTTTCTCCCTCATTCCGTATAATTAGAGTTTGAACAAAGAAACGTGAAAAACCAAACATTAGGAATTACATATTGCTTTAGAAATAAATGCTATCACGAATAAATACACATACACGATTTATTTGTCGAATATCAATGCTCAAATTGGTTTTGTATAAATGATGCAACTGGACTGCATAACACCTCAGTGCCTTGTGCCTATCGAGATTATCTCCGTGGTTTTTCGGCGTGAAAGTCACGTGAACCGAAACAAATGTGCGCCGAGACTTCGCTTACGTTTAAAGTGGTTTAGTTTCTGTTCTGGTTTTACAATAAATATAAAAATATATAATATCGTTCATATGTGAGGATTTGTGGCGAAATCGTTTATTGGAACTAACAAAATAATGGGTAAAACAAAAAGGTTATATATAAAGTGCATGCTTAAGAGCTACGGAGTAGGAAGCCACAAGTGGAGGACACGAACATTTACAAAAAGAGGTGGACCAGCTAAAATGCCAGATTGGGAAGAATATTCATATAAAGTGGAAGCAAGCTGGACATTCCAGACACACTCGCGCAGTTGTATAAAAATTGGTTTAAATTGAATATCAAAAACAACTTGGCGGCTTACTAACTAACTTTAACTACGCACGATTTGCTTGGATTTTTGCTTTTTTGTTGCTTGTTACTTGTCAATAGCATCAGTCTAAAGTTAAAATTTGGTTGACTTCTGTTTTTCTTGAGAGGATATCATTGGTTCTACTTGACACACTACACTGATGATTTGTTATCGTTCCTTCGGGCGGGATTTGAACTACAATAGTACTGATGTTGGAAAATTGGTTTAGTTTCTTGCACATAGACTATATAGTAAATATTTCAACATATGCAGGTTTACATTAATATATATATGGATAAGTTTTCGATTAAAGTCGTGTAACAAACAGTGCGTTTCAAATCTTCTGGAGTGTAGCTAAATTAACTTGTTTGTAAGTATTTAAGGTGCAGTCTCGTTTAATGCTTGACTAAATCAAGGATCAAATTTATCATCTTGTCTAAGGTTTTATCCGTGTGAATATGAGTAAAAATTTTGAAACACACTGTTCGCCTCAGACCGTGGGATCTCAACAAACAAACCTCTACAAACGTACATAGGTTTCTTTTTAACAACAATTAGAGTTTTGGTGCACAATAAGTTAATTTGAAAATAGGTTTTGGCTGCTGATAAATATACTAAATATAAAAGTACATTTTATTTATTATTTGGCTAATCCGCCGCCTTTGACACCTTGTTTAGTGTAAACAATTTATGTACTTCAGGACTAACAACTAAAAACACTCCGTTCAAAGTGGAACCAAAAAGTGTCTGCATTTTGTGTGTGAGCGTGTGTGTACTGTGCGAATATCGTGTGCGTGTTGTATAAATCTCTTAGTTTAGTTTATCTGTTAATAAATCAATCAGATATACAGCACCCCTTTTTGCCCCTTACCGCCTCCAATCCCTGTCGTGGCACCTTCGACATCGTTGTTTTGTTCCGTCTCCTCACACTTGCTGGTCGATGCCACTATTTTGCATGACCATTGCTAAGCACTGCCGGCACTGCTTGCTGTACCACCGCGTTGATCACCTCGATCTCCTTCTTCAGAAAGGCGGCGCCGTTCTCCTCGAGGGAAGGATGGAGGTCAGCTGGAGCACTGCTAGGATCTGTGCCATTGTCATGGACAGAGGATATGTTGCGTTTTCGGAGACCGCCACCAGTCGAGGACTCCAAAGGACCGGTGCCGTTGCTGCCGGGCAGCTTCAGCTTGGGAAACTCGATGTCCCGCATCAGATCGTTCTTAAACTCCACAATGCCGCTGACGGTCTCGGTTACAGTCTTATCAATAAATTCCTCAATGTTTTTGGTCTCCGCCTCGATCTTCTCCTTCAGTTTGCTGGACAGCTGGTCCATCTCACACTGGTCATGGGGCACGCTAACGGCGTCTCTTGCGCACCTGGACATTTGTTTCTTTTCCTGATGTAGCTGTGGGCGGGATCGAGGGTTTACATTGCTCGGTTGCTCGGTTTGCTGTTGTTCGGTTGTGTTGTGTAGTGCAGCAGCTGGCTGCAGGTGTGTTGTCGTGTTGACTTTACATTGAGCGTGCTTATCCTCCTCCCTATCCTTGTTGAGATCATTTCCAGCGGTCAAGGCGGCTGCAGTGGACGGCGCCCCACTGGTCATTGTCGCCGCCGCAGCCTTGCTGGCCGACAGCTGCAAGTTTTCGCTGTTATTCGACGAGCGAACCCGGCGTTCGCCGCGTATAAACTTGGGTAAAATAAATATGGTCACTAGTGAAATGATGTGAAGGCACAAAAAAAATCTCAGGTACAATTTGATGCTGCCCTGTAAAGCGAAAACATGAAGTCGGTTAATAAATGATGTTTGAAAAAATATAATTTAATGTAAGGTGAGTCGTTTTTGGTTTTTGAAAAAAACAAGAAAGGAAAGCTAACTTCGGGCGGAGCCGAAGTTGATATACCCTTGCAGAATATTCTGTAAATAATATTCTCTAAAATTATTCATATAATGCATTCTAAATACTCATAAAAATCCCAACTTCATAACTTTAAAAACACCAAAGTTATGGCATTTCCTATCGTTCAGTTATATGGCAGCTATAGGATATAGTCGGCCGATCCCTATAAAATTTGGTAGGTCGGATTGATTGGCCATATATAAAACTCATAGAAAATCCCAACTTCCTAACTTTAAAAACACCAAAGTTATGGTATTTCCTATCGTTATATGGGAGCTATAGGATATAGTCGGCCGATCCTTATGAAATTTGGTAGGTCGAATTGATTGGCCAAATCAAAAAGCCATAGAAAATCCCAACTTCCTAACTTTACAAACAGCAGAGTTATGGCATTTCCTATCGTTCAGTTATATGGCAGCTATAGGATATAGTCGGCCGATCCCGGCCGTTCCGACTTATATACTGCGTGCAAAGGAAAGAAGGGTGTGTGCAAAGTTTCAATTCGATATCTTTAAAACTGAGAGACTAGTTTGCGTAGAAACAGACAGACGGACAGACAGACGGACAGACAGACGGACAGACAGACGGACAGACGGACAGACGGACATGCTTATATCAACTCATGAGGTGATCCTGATCAAGAATATATATACTTTATAGGGTCGGAGATGTCTCCTTCACTGCGTTGCACACTTTTGACCAAAATTATAATACCCTCTGCAAGGGTATAAAATGTATACGAAATATCCTGCAAGTAATCAATGAAAAAGTGTTAGCTATTATTTCTAGACAACTATAGGTTTTGAAAAGGGAGTCTTTCTTAACAAAATATACGAAGGAGCAATTTAATTTCCAAGTCGAATTCGAAACAAAACTAATAAAACTTAATATCCATTAAGTTTTGATATTGCTGTAAAAAAATTGTTGTCTCTAAAATCAGATGCAAATTTGGATATACATTTCTCATTATTATAAAAAAAAAAAAAAAAATTTAATAGTAAATATTTTCATCTTTTTCCTATTCATCGATCAACTTGCAAGCATACTCACCATAAATTCAAGCAGAACGAATGGGAATGTGGCGTAGCCCAGTACGACGCGAGTGATCAGGCAGGTGAGGATGTCGTAGAACATTCGCCTGACCTGGGTGCTCTGGAAGCGATGACGGAAAAGTCGCCGGCCGGTGCGCGCAGCCGTCACAACGACGGCGCCGGTGGCAAAGGTAAGGTAGTAGCCCGGATAAAAGCCGTGCCAGACGGCGCTGAGGGCGAAGGTTAGGAGCGTTCCGTACTGCTTAGGCACCCGCTCATAAACAAGCGTTCGTAGCCAGCGATTGGTGCCGCAGTTCCAGTTGTTGATGGCATCGCGCATGTTCGTCGAAAACTGTTCAAAAATATAACATGGTTATTAACGATTTGTAATTGTATTTCTAGATAATGAACACCTACCTCAAACGACAGCACATTTATGTTGGATATCAGGTCCCACTTGGGATTGCCATCCTTATCGTAGCCAGTGAAACCTAAGCCTGAGTTGTTGCAAATGGCATCCGCTAGGAGCCAAGCGTGATAATACTTAAAGCGTATGCAGGTGGTCGCCATCATGGCGTACCAGTACTTGTAGATCATGCTGGTGTTGTTCAGGAAGTCATCCTCCTTCATGTCTTTCACTGGATACATTTTCACAAACTTCATGAATATGAAGGCGCACACCACACTGCCAACCACTTTGCGTATCACCGCTTTAGTAGGTGAAGGCTCCAATACTACTTCTCTCTTGCTGCTGTCCAGATTACCCTGGGGAAAAGAGGATTGGGAATAAGTTTTAATTGCCTAAATTACTGTATTTTTTAAAATATAAATTATCCATATCTATTAATTATATATTTAGCGAACTATGAACTATATTATTTTCGTTTTCCGATTTGTCAATAAAAAATAAAAGAAATTGTAGAAATTCCTTCACCTCCATAAAGAAATTACTGAAGTAGTTATTAGGCAGCCAGGTGGCCCAGTTAAACTTACGTTGTTCGATGGACTACTCAGTAGATTGTAGCCCTCCACGAACTCGATGTAGTCTTTGTAAAAGACCAGTGGACCGGCTAGAATGCTCTGGAAGTGCCAGACGTAGGAGAAGTACTCCAAGGCCGAGGGCATTTTGCGAATCGCATGGTATTGCTGGGCCTTGGTCAGTTCCTGTGAGGCGAAAAATAATATTAGCCTCCTATTTAATAATAGTTCGCCTACTCCACACTTACCTCATCCCGCCGCACGAACCCATCGTGAATGCTGAATGCCAGACTGGTCACCTTCTGGGTGATGATCATTAGGGGCCCGGTAATGTCCAGGGCATAGGATCCATAGTCATAGAGTTGGCGCATTAGATGCACGCCCAAGAGATAGCTCATGGCGACCAACAGGACGGCTCTAAAATAGAAAATAATTAGTGAAACGCTTTGGAGTCAGTGGTTAATAATTACCTTTGCACGATGCGCGGATCCTGGGTACGGATGACGATGTAACATATTGCCGGAAGTCCGGCAATGTGGATTGCCTGTTTGCCAAAGCAAAAGTAGCCAAAGGCCAGGCCAATGGAGAGGGCAAACGTGTGACGCAACTTACTGGACACCTTTGAAGGATGCAGCATGGACCGGAAGAGCGAGGCGAGGAAGAGAGCCGATATTTGGCAGATTAAGAAGTTTACCTGCAAGTAAAGGAAAAGATTTTGAAAGGGATTAGCAAAGTACCGGTTTAATAAATAATTTCTTGACACAAAATATTTTTATAGAATTACAAATGCGAAAATGTATATGTTTTAAACAATTTTTCCATCTAGCAAAAGGCATAAGAGAATATTATTTAAAAAGTGTGCAACAGGTAACCGTTTCGGACCTTATAATGTATATATATTTTCTTTAACCGTCTGTATGAACGTCGAGGTATCGGAAAGTGTATAGCTATTGAAATTAAGCATGCAAGTTTGGCACGCCCACAAATCGTGAAATTCTTTAGGGACCAGATAGATAAATGTCTTAGCGGAATATATTTATTTAATCAATATCTTTCAAGACACAACAAATGTTTTTAAGAACTTAGCAATAAAATTGTCATAGATCGTTATCAACTTAAATGTAATTCCTTCCGGAACCAAAATTCTAAAAGTAACAACAACGAATCTAGTTAATAATACCCCTTTATGTTATATTGCCGGAGGTCAAATGAGATCTTTGGACCCAACCGGCAAAGCGGAGCACATGCAGTAGGCACGTGTCTTTCTAGATTTGCAATTGTAATGCGAGAACAGCATCCCCCACTCATTGCCGCCCAGATCACCCATCACCCAGCGCCAGAGAAATGAGGCCATATGTGCTTGTCAACCATTGCACTTGATCATGGCGATCGCCGATCACGATCACGCGTTGTGATCAATGTTCGTTCTCCTGCACTTTTGCTGACCATCAGTGGCCTTGGCTTCTATCACGATGTAAATGTTTAGGAGCCTCGAACGGATCTCTGCAAAATGGCCTTTGCCTGGTTGTTCGAGGGTTTTGGTGTTATTTTCCGCTCGTTTGCTTTTTCGCACGAGTCCCGTGCCAATGAATAAGCAATGAGGGGCCCCAAATTAGACCGGGTGAGTTCCCTCCGTGGGTGCCGTTTAATTGATATCAATTGCTCGACGCTTTCAACTTGATTCCCATTCCCTGAAACGCATTTTCAACTGTCCTCGATAAGGTGCGATAAGAAAAGGTCTTTGGGGGAACGAAATCAGACCACACCTATTCTGGGGTTATTCGTAGACAGCATAAACATATAAAGCGGATGCGACGGCTGTGGACTCGAGTCACTCTTATCAATTATCAAGCCAAAGCAATTACGAATTGTTTGCCGCTCACCCACAGATACAAACTATTAAATTATTATTATTAAAACACCAGTAATCGTACACATCCACAAACTGCAATCGGCGCTAGCCAGTGTAGCAGAAATGAAATCAAATACTTAATCGGCTATATGTAATCACATTCATTAATTAACAATTTGATTGCCACAAGTGAGAAGTCAATGACTTAATTCTAACATTAACACAGTTTATATTATGCGCAGTTTGTATGTTTTATTTTGTTTCTTTGTTTCAAGTACTTATACTATGAGACACGCGTTGTACGTCGTCAACAAAAAAAGCTTTTGCTGGTTGGCAATTACAAATGCCTTTCTCAAAAGTATTTAGGTTCGCTATAAGTCGATCAACAGTTGAATCTATTTGATCTTTCGTTGATCTATCAGGAAGTTATCTATAAATTAAAGTACAACAATACTAGTACAACCAAACAATTAATTTTGGGTTTCATTTTAAAATGTTTTTTATGATACCCATAACGAACCAAGAGAGATCGCATCGTTGTACGAAAAAAGGTAAGGTAAGGTTGTGATTTATATGCTGTTTATTGAGTAGGTGGTTACTGTTGGTTACGAATACAAGTTGCAAAACAAACTCTGGTCTTACTCCAGTTGACTCGAGATGGCCAAGTTGCTTAGTTACGCTGGGCGGGACAGTTTAGCACCTGACTGCGAGGAAGGCACTCTCCTGCCTCCGAATCGTACCACAGACCGGGACGGCACTTGCGGAGCAGACGACGACCGGCGCGGCACTCATAGTACCTCCTGCAATGATTCGGATCTTGGACGATACTTCCCTCCGCGCGGCCAACGCACATGGCACTGGTTCCAATCGGGATGGTAAATTTGGTGGTGCTGCTAGAACCAGGAAGGAGATCCTCGATTGGCTTGGGAATCATATCCTCACTCTTTTTTTCGACAGATCCGCAGGCTGGTGTGGTTGTCTCCTCGCAGGGTGGTGGAGAACTAGTGGTGGGATTGCATGGGGGTGTGGTTGTTGGCTCACAAGGAGCGGTTGTTGTGCTTGGTGTCGTGATTTCCGGTGTGGTTGTCTCCTCGCATGGGGGGGTGGTTGTAGGCTCACAAGGAGCGGTCGTTGTGCTTGGTGTCGTGATTTCACAGGGTGGTGAAGAAGTGGTTGGTTCGGGAGTTTTTACTTCACAAGTTGTTGTCGTTGGAGTGGTTGTTGTTGTTGTCGTCGTGGTCGTAGTAGTAGTTGTTGTTGTCGTGGTAGTTGTTGTTGTCGTGGTAGTTGTTGTCGTCGTGGTTGTTGTCGTGGTCGTAGTAGTAGTTGTTGTTGTCGTTGTGGTAGTTGTTGTTGTCGTGGTGGTAGTTGTTGTTGTCGTGGTGGTAGTTGTTGTTGTCGTGGTGGTAGTAGTTGTAGTGGTGGTTGTTGATGAGCACGTTGTTGTGGTTGTAGTCTCACAGGGTGCTTCGGTGGAAGGCTCGACGGAAGGTGGGGTTTCGGTGGAAGGCTCACAGGGTGAAGGTGGTGCTGGGGTTGAAGGCTCATTAGGAGGTGTAACTGGCTCACAGGGTGCTGGAGTTGAAGCCTCTCCTGGAGGTGGTGCTTCGGTGGAAGGCTCTACAGGAGGTGGAGCTTCGGTGGAAGGCTCGACTGGAGGTGGTGCTTCGGTAGAAGGCTCTAAAGGAGGTGGAGCTTCGGTGGAAGGCTCGAGGGGAGGTGGTGCTTCGGTGGAAGGCTCGACTGGAGGCGGTGCTTCGGTGGAAGGCTCACAGGGTGAAGGTGGTGCTGGGGTTGAAGGCTCACAGGGTGGCAGTTGGGGCGTAGTCGTTTGTTCGGGGGTCTCTATTTCACAAGGTGTTGTTGTCGTCGTGGTTGTTGTCGTGGTCGTAGTAGTAGTTGTTGTTGTCGTGGTAGTAGTTGTTGTAGTCGTGGTGGTAGTTGTTGTAGTCGTGGTGGTAGTTGTTGTAGTCGTGGTGGTAGTTGTTGTTGTCGTGGTGGTAGTTGTTGTCGTGGTAGTTGTCGTAGTAGTTGTTGTTGTGGTGGTAGTAGTTGTTGTTGTTGTCGTGGTGGTAGTAGTTGTAGTGGTGGTTGTTGATGAGCACGTTGTTGTGGTTGTAGGCTCACAGGGTGCTTCGGTGGAAGGCTCGACGGAAGGTGGGGTTTCGGTGGAAGGCTCACAGGGCGAAGGTGGTGCTGGGGTTGAAGGCTCATTAGGAGGTGTAACTGGCTCACAGGGTACTGGAGTTGAAGCCTCTTCTGGGGGTGGTGCTTCGGTGGAAGGCTCTTCAGGAGGTGGAGCTTCGGTGGAAGGCTCGACGGGAGGTGGAGCTTCGGTGGATGGCTCACAAGGCGAAGGTGGTGCTGGGGTTGAAGGCTCATTAGGAGGTGTAACTGGCTCACAGGGTGCTGGAGTTGAAGTCTCTCCTGGAGGTGGTGCTTCGGTGGAAGGCTCTACAGGAGGTGGAGCTTCGGTGGAAGGCTCAACTGGAGGTGGGGCTTCGGTGGAAGGCTCTACAGGAGGTGGAGCTTCGGTGGAAGGCTCGACTGGAGGCGGTGCTTCGGTGGAAGGCTCAGAGGGTGAAGGTGGTGCTGGGGTTGAAGGCTCACAGGGTGGCAGTTGGGGCGTAGTCGTTTGTTCGGGGGTCTCTATTTCACAAGGTGTTGTTGTCGTCGTGGTTGTTGTTGTTGTAGTAGTGGTTGTTGTTGTAGTAGTGGTTGTTGTTGTAGTAGTGGTTGTTGTTGTAGTAGTGGTTGTTGTTGTAGTAGTGGTTGTCGTTGTAGTAGTGGTTGTCGTTGTAGTAGTGGTTGTTGTAGTAGTAGTTGTTGTTGTCGTCGTGGTTGTTGTTGTTGTAGTTGTTGTTGTTGTCGTTGTGGTTGTTGTTGTCGTCGTTGTAGTAGTTGTTGTTGATGGGACACAAGTTGTTGTTGTTGTTGTTGGGGCACACGTTGTAGTTGTTGTCGTTGGAGCCTCAGTGGTCGTTGTCGTGGTATCCTCCTTGCAGCTTGGAGTGGTCGTTTCACATGATGGAGTGGTCGTCTGCGTGCAGGGCGGGCTTGTGGTCGTGGCCCGGCACGGCTTACCTGGAGATTCTGGCTCTGGGCGGTTGATTCTGTGGGCAGATCCGGCGCAGATAGCGACGGATGCCACAAGGGCCAGAAGGAAAAGGCTTGCTAGGAGGGGAAGCTTTAGCGAGGAATCCTCAAACACTTTGAAACAGGACACTTACACAGATTCATCGAATATTTCGGGCGGCGCAAAAGGATAACTAACTGCTGTTGGCTACTTTACCGCTTTCGCTTCGGTGCTCTGACAACTGACCAACCTGCAGCCTCTTTTTATAGCCAGATCGTAAAGAGGGTGCTATGTTCTGGGCTACCTGGTTACAAGTAAGTTACTACATTTCCCTGATAACTTCTGGCCAATTTGCAAAGTGCAGTCAGGAAAGTATGTTTTATTAGTAATAAATAATAATATAGTTTTACTGTCACAGCCATCTGGAACAGTGGTTCAAAAATCATTTCTATTCTATAATGATTTTGTGTAAACATATAATTAATTTTTGACTTACAAAAATGAGTCTAAAGGTTAATGTTTGGCTTAACTCTGATATTTAAAATGTTTAATTGAAAAGCTACTGTAAAAATGATTATTAGAATTATACCGTTTTAAAGCAATGTACTTAAATTTCTCTTTCTGCGTCTATCTTTACACGTTTTGTAGCATCGCAGAAGTTCCGCTCTTGAATTTCATAATGAACAGGCATACTTCTGCGATTGCCGATAACACTGCAATATATGTATACATACATATATATCTATAGATATCTGGCTTTGTATATCGGGAAGTTGTACCCACAAAGGGGCCACGTCTCCCAGCCCCTTAACACTATGGGCCAATGATAAAGACGACCCTCACG
Source organism: Drosophila fuyamai (assembly GCA_018153365.1). Classification (NCBI taxonomy): domain Eukaryota; kingdom Metazoa; phylum Arthropoda; class Insecta; order Diptera; family Drosophilidae; genus Drosophila; species Drosophila fuyamai. Next base: position 7,291,955 of record JAECXW010000758.1, read on the forward strand.
CGATTTCAGATAGCCAGTGATAAGTCGTGCAGAACAATAAAGTTCGTAAATATGAAAGGTTGTTGCCACTAACCTTAGATTACAGACTTCGGGTACCAAAGTGATTACAAGGTGAATCACGCTGGTAGGGAGAACAGCCATCGAACCAGCAGTTTTCCCATTTGGACGCATGTTGTAATCATCATCCGAATACCTTATGCGCAATTCGTGGGTTCGCATTGCTGCTGGCCAAAACCGGTTCTTTGTTGCCTCAGTCCAAGTTGTATTGCTAAAACACAAGCGGAGAGCGGCCTCACCGAAAGGAAAATCTTGCCTAAGAATTATGATTTAAGCCCAACTGGAGATCTAACACAAAAAGGGCAACAAGTGGGTGTTGGGCAACTTGTTGGCATTGAACAAAGAATGCTAACACTGCGTCAAATTTCAGGACATGATTAATGTATAAATATAACTATGCAAAGTATATTATATAATTGAGTTTTCCAAGTATTTAATTTTGAAATTATGTCACAAGATTTCTTTTCAGTGCAGGGAACTCAACCCAAGTATGCGGAAGAAGGGAAATCTTTTTCCTAGCTTTTGTTTCAGAATGGACGATGAGAGAAGGTTTCGGCTCCCCAAGCTCAAAGTATACTTGTAATTACATACATATGTATGTTCATTGTGGCTTTCTGTGGGGACCTCGAATACAAAACTCATGTATCTGCAATGCGCCCAAGGTAAAATGACTAAATCGGGCATAAATTCAGTTGCACAGCTTGGCGACCAATCGAATTTCAGGGCACGCAGTCATAAAGCCACAATGAGAATTCCAATTACCAAGTGCTTCCCTTTGAACATCCTGCAAAGCACACTAACTATACCAAATGAACACGGCAAAGATTGTCTATTGGTAGGGCAAACAGTTTAAAGTCAAATATGTGGACCCAAGCTTTTCATCTTCCGTTCAAGCGCATTGTTTGCGCTATTATGAGGAGATAGCTGCCTGCATGTCAAGATAAGATGTTGCCATGGTTCCGGCCGGCAACAATGCAATATGGTTTGCAGCGCAAGCAATTTGTGGGTCCTCATCTGGCATTGTTCGCTGGGATTCCTTAGCTACGAGCTGGGCTTTATTCATTTACTTAGCCCTCTCTTTATCCAGAAGATGCGACATTAAGGTAAGAGAGGTTGTCTTATAAAAGCAATTATGAATGTTTTAATTATACTTTTTAAATATCAGTTTTTCTATCTGTGATAACCCAAAAATCTTCATTCTCGAAAAAAATATTTTGCGTTATACATCTTATTTGGAAAGACCAAAAAATCAAAAGCTTTTCTGTAAAACAATAAAACATGTTTTCGAACGCAGTCCAAAAAATACATGTTATTTTAGCCAATGGAATAATACAGCAAACAAAAGTTTAAATGTTACATTCTTCTAACAGAACTCTGTGTGCAGATGGGACACTCATCAATCAACTGGGATGTGGACTGACTCAATCAGAAATGCAAACAATCGTAGATACATACATATGTATGTATCACAAATCCCACGTGCAATGCCAATGGAAACAGATCATAAATCGTTTGATTAACACGCCGCATTGCCAAATATTTTAAGTAGTTTAGCGGAATACAGATAGAAAGAGCCAAAGGCGAAAAGGGGTGGTCTTACGCCAACCCAAAAAAAAAAGTGGCGTGATCACTATAAATAAAACAATAAAAGAACCGCCAAAGATATACCCAAGACACAAGCGAACGCACGATAAAAGCAAAAGTCAAAACAAAGTCTAATTGCGAAATTCGTTAAGAATGGAGATATACATATGGATATCGTTTGAGAAACAGCCAAACAAAACAAACCGACAAAAACGAAAGTAATTAATTCCAGATTATTACTTCACCATACATCATCTCTAAGTTATTATGACTCGTATATACCCATTAAAATTAAAAAAGAAGGGTATGCCAACAACCGTTAGAGGCGCCAAACATCTGTCAAAATCAGAAAACATAACGAAGACCGCAAAACAGACTACAAAACCAAAGCAACGAGTTCAAACAACTGCGGCACCCCAAACTCAAGGTCACAGAAATAATAATAATATCATAAAATGCATGTTGGGGTGGCGGAGAAACCAGGGAGCGCAACAATTGACTTTGCTTTCGCTTTATCTCCATGTATATTAGCCGATTTTTATTATCTTGGCGTGCACTGCAATTCAATTGATATTTGCTGGCCATACACTGTCTTTATTCGTCTTTTCCCTTTTCTGATTCCGATATCATCACAGGAACCGGTTAAAAACTTCCACGGGAACGCAAATGTTGTGAAACACGTACATATTATTATTAAATTGTGTGTATACGCCAGTAAAAAAAAAACAAGCACCACAGCGATGAGTTGTTTATTGTTGTTTATTAATAAAAATATCGAACCATAGCAGCACGACAGCGGTTGCGTTTTTATTAACGAATTCTTACAAAATTAAATAAAGTATTTTTAACAATCGGTTGTCAGAATATGTGTAATCAATTAAAGTTATTAACCATAATAAAGCGTACTTTTAATGAGTTAAATAATTACTAAGGTGTTGTAATAGCTTTCAAACCACTAACATAAAAATATAAAAACCATCTTCTAGTCGTTATTTAAATCATTAATAGAACGTTTTGAAAAATGTTTCTATATTATCATGACTGACTAGGAAAAATGTATTTATGATAACATAAAAATACTTTTTGGAACTCGCCCGTAATGATAGTTGATTGACCCGGAGTGTATTAAGAAAGCGAAGTAGTGTCAGTGTGGGAGGCGAATTCAAAGTTTCGAGAGATAAGCAAAACTGAGAATAAACCGAAAATGACCGGCCGGGACTGCATCTGGCCATTAACGCCTCTCGCGATCCTATTGAGTACCTTTAACTATTTAAGTACTACATATTTAGATGCCTTGAACATGGAACAATTGGCCAATTCATCGCCATTTGCGCAGTTGCGTGCTACGGCCTTCGCTGCGAATTATTGTAGTAAAATGAATAAAGCGAATAAAATATCAGGCGCAGCGATTTCCAAAATAGTGTCGCCCACCCACAAAAACTCGATTACTTAGTACAGTATACTCTGTTTTTAGTGAACTTTCTTACTATTGTCTTATTCCATCATTCATTTATCTATCTATCTTTTAATTGTTTTGGTCACAAAGCTATGACTACACCAGATATTTTCAAGATGATAAGGAAGATAAAGAGTTAGGTTTATTTGGTTGAATAGGTATTTTAGTCTTTAATAACATTTCTATACCACTTAAGTTGCCTAGGTTGACTAAATAGAGCACTTACTGTTTTTTGTTTAAAAGACTGACTGACTCATGCGGTCAACATCAGCTGAGTCAAAACAACAAGAAGAAAACGGCTAACCAATACACAGCCAAGCTGTTGATATTTGTTTGCAAACAAAAGAAGCGCTAAAAATTCAATTATATTCAATGGAGAGCGGGAATAAGAGATGTATATATACATATGTATGTATGGTTGGAGCCAAGTCAGTCAAATTGGATTTCTCATAGCTCTTGATAAAGACAATTGCCAGATAGCTGAATTAACACTGGATTTCTTGCAGTGTGTTAGTGTGTCGGCCTTACATCGGATGTTAGCATTAGGTCATCGGAATTGAAAAATATGACGATTACGTACGTGTATGTCACTCGATTTGGGCCAGAAAATGCCTCTGTATGAATCACATTTCTATATGCCCACTGCAGTTATGCAAATCACATTGCGCCAAACGAATGGGGCAAAACTAGGGGGTAATGAGATGTAAAAGGGGAGGTAATAAGTGTGCCTGTGCGACACTCTCTGTGAAGAGATTAATCACAACCCCCTTCATATTACCCCACTATTAAATGATGCAAAACATTTTAAATTTAGCGAAATCAACGATGCGTCAGTAGTAATTTCAAAATTTTACGCTAGACGACTCTCGGAATGGAAAATTCCACTGTTAATTCTTACCAACTGATAAGCTCATCACATTCAAGTTGTCTAAACGGAATTAGAGAATCTAAAAACTACAAAGTTGTTATAAGTTAAGGCAAATGCCAAATTCGATTAGCTGCCAAGAGTGGCGCACGTTATAAAAGGTGCAGTACAGTGCCCCCTTTTATGTTTTTAATAACGATTAAAAACAATTTAAATAAGCATATCTTATGGTTTCACTATAAACATTATTCTGAGTTGTACAATTTATTTTTTTTCTTAAGATAAATAATTGTAATAGGTAGTTCACTCTATATATTGTTCACTGTTAACGGGAACTTTGTTTGGGCAACCGGCAATGGAATTTATTTACCCAACCGTTGCCAGGTAAATTTAGTATATTTCCCCGAAAGGGAAATCCCTTCCATGTCCTTCAAGAAATGCATTGTTTTTAAGAAGAGAGAGCGGATCTACAGCGGATTTATCCCGCATGATTAGCACACACACAGAAACACGCGTATACACACGCACACGTGCACACGCCCGTTTCGAAAAGAAAAGGTGGGGGAATTAAATAGGACCAGAATCCAGGGAGTTTTGAAGTAAATACTATTACTTACCAAGTCCACGGAGAGCCCCACCATATCCGCCAGCCATGTGAAGGTTCGGCTGCCGTTGTAGCAATCATTGTCAATGAATTTCGGCGGTTCTATCATTTTGCTGTATGTTTTCTTTATCCGTTCTTTTCTGTTGCGTTGTTGTTGCTGTCGGTTTGTCGTTCCGATTTCAGTGCTTCATTGGAAAAACTTCGCGATTCACTACACTTTTACGGTTCTTCTGGGCACCACCGAACGGTCGAGGTCCCCGTGTGGGCGGAGGGAAGCGCGCTGAACGTTCACTTATAATTTTGTGCAACAATTTGGAAGTGTTTGGCTGCTCGGAACGGATCTCTCGTGTCCGTGCGTATAAATGGAATATTCGAAACGCAATAGAGATGGGCGGTCGGTGTGTTCTGTGTCGCCAGTGATGGCTTTCACAGCCGATAGTTCGAGGCGCTATGTCTCGTTAACAGCGCTCTGAGGGCCTGTTAACAGCATGCCGTAAATTTATCGACGAATCGGATCTATTTAGCGCACAAATTTAAAAAGCTTGATGTTTTTGTCAAATGTTTTTAGCTCCTTTATATTTTTGCGTTCGCAGAACAGCTGATTTGTTGATGTAAATTCAAATAAACATTCTGGTTCTTAAATTGTTTTCGTTCTTATACATAATGGTATTAAGCAAAAAATCTCCCAAGGATGTAATCCCTAAAATTTCTAATATCCAATTTCGTGATAAAAAATCAAACAAAAATCTAAATATATTACAAGTTTTCTTCTCCTTAAAAAAGTAAAAAGCTTAATTTTGTCGAATGCTTATAAGATTTTTAAAATTGTTTAATCTCATAATTTCTGAAAATTTGGAAATTCAATAATTTTCTAAAATGGTTCTGTTCATTACTTAGCATGTTTTTGATGACTAAGCCGATAGTCAATGTCATCACACCCTCTGTTAACGCCTCTGTTACTAACAGGGTTGCACGGGATTTATCGGTCAGCTGTCATCTCTATTCCGCGCACCAACTGCGAACTCTACTTTTCTGGAATTATTATTGAAATAAAGCAAATTGCAAAATGTTGGGCCGCAGCAGTGTGATTGCACGCAACTTCTCCCAGTCGATGGTTCGCTTCAGCGGACACGGCGGAGTTCCCGGCGAGGTGAGTCTCAGGAAATGAGCATTACGGATAATGGGTTACATAATTTTTGCGATGGAAAATCAATCATAACACCGGAAAAAACTGTTTTAATTGCAGAACTTGCCTTTTGGACTGACCAACAAGTACAGGATCACCGCCCTGTTCACCATCGGCTGTGTTTTGGGCTTCGGATCGCCCTTCCTGATCGTCAGGCACCAGCTGCTCAAGAAGTAAGGTGCTCCCCAGGCGACAGCAACAACAAATGTAAGGTTAGCTCATCGGGTTTCATATATATGTTTGCCAATTTTCATTAAACTATTTATTTTTCAGATGTAGCGTTATCTGCTGAGGCTGCCGGGAGGCTATTTCAGTGTGTTACAGCTTAAATTTAAGTGAAAAGTGGAAACGAAATAAAGTTACCCGTAACCGTAGACCTAACGCGTGGATGTTTTCATTTAAAGACCCAGCAAAATGGTTGTATTCTTTAGACCAGGTGCTTCGAATGCCGTAAAGCATTTTTATATGACTATTCTCGGTTAGAACTAGCAACAAAGTCGATCTAAGTTAACCATTTGGAAATTTGTAAATTGAAAGGGCTTGGACTGGGATTAGCTCAAGTCTTATCGATACATATAGTACAATATATCTTGCCTGCAAATAACATTAACGATAACAAATGATTTTTGCTTACAATTTAAAGACTATTTTCTATAGTCGCCTGAGTTTAATTAGTTACAGTTTTCTTGGCATAGTTCGAAAATTAGAAAATTCTAATTCTAGTAGGCTATAAATCTACAATTGTCATTCAGTCGTTGGAAAATACGGAATCACTTCTCATTTGCAAACTAGCAAATAATTGAATATTTCAGTTTCAAAAAGCTGCAAGTTAAAAATTAGTTATGTGGTCTACACTGCGTAAACCCATTAGCAAGTTTTGCGGGCCACCAAAGCGCTATGGACACGGTTATTCAGGCGGTTGTCCTGGAGTGGTAATTGAACACAGTTTGTACCAGGATCTAGTAATCTCAGTACACTGATAATCATTTATAGAATTTGCCTTTCGGCTTGGACAGCCCGATGCGCTTCACAGTGTGTTATCTCATTGCGGGAGTTTTGGGCTTCGGAGCTCCTTTTCTTGTGGTTCGCCACCAGCTGCTGCGCAATGTGACTGAAGAGCCGTAAGTACCAGCAGAGCCATCTAAAAATCTTACCAACATTTTTGTTTTACAGAAAAGAAGAGCAATAAGTCAATTGTTATGATGATTTGAAACACTTGTTAATAAAATATTAAAGGGAATTGCACTTGGAATTTATTGTCGTATCTACTTGTTAACAATTGGCTTGGTGGTTTTATTTTACTTTAGCTAAACATAATTTTCGTTCGAAAGATCAGTACAAAGATCGTCACTGGCGGCGATCAAGGAAATTCGTTAATTGACTAGGCTATCACTCGGACACGCTACAGCTCCTCCTTGCCATCGAAGTCGTACTCCTCCTGGACGGGCGATTCATCGCAGTACCTGGCTTGTTCCGAGCAGATCTTGATGTCCAGATGGTCGCCGAGCTCTTCGGCCTGGAATGCCTTAACGAAGATCTCGTCGTTGTCCTCTAGTACTTCGTTGCAGAAGTGACCCAGGCTTTTGTTGAGATCTCCATCTTGAACAAAGTCCACCAGGGAGGAGTCTGGATTCATCTGGCCATTGATGATCATCTTCAGGAGAGTGAATTTACCATTGCTCTTGTAGGTGGCCTTCAGGTAGTCGTCCATTTTTTCACCTAAAATAGGAAATATGTTATTTAAAATGGGTTTTGAGAGATGGAATAAAAAGCGAGAGATTTGTTGGACCCTAAATCGATCAAATAAAAGTAACATAGGTATGTGTCATCTATAAATAGAACACCACAGATATGAATTCAAGGGTAGTTGAATAATACTACAACAATTGTGCAAGTTAATTGATAAATATTTTCTGTCATAAATATACCTATTACTTACACTTGCTCAAGGTTTTACCAACATTGTGTTTAGCGAATTTAAATACTTATACGTCACTGTACGGGTTTTGAGCTAATGTGGTTATGGAGCGTATACTTGTTTTAGTCTATCTTAAATGGTGGGCAATATAGGTACACCACATTAAACTGACCTAAAGGATATATATATATATACTCACAGATTTTCTCCATCAATTCGGTGAGGAACATCTCAGACTTGACGAGGCGGACTTTCTTGCTGATCGAATTTCCTTGGGCATCCAGGCGGAAGCCACTGACATCGGCCATCTTGTGGGAGTCCTCCTTGGCTATGGCCTCCTCCAGCTCCGTCACCACAGCCTTGCACACTATAATTAATAGAATTCCAATTACCATGGGTGCCAGGGTCAACAAGTGCACAGCCGCCTGTTGCTGATTTATATGCATTGTTCCTTACCATGACACTTGACCTCGCGGGAGGTGAAGCTGTATCCTTGGGCCAGGGCCAGCAGGCCGAACAGGATTAACGTCTTGGTCAGCATATTCACTTTAATTGATTATTAACTTAAAGCGTGGAAATTAATTGCAGCCACCACGTCAGCACAGCGCGTTCGGTTTGAAAGTGCGGCGTTGATAAAGTCGTGCGCTGTATTTACGATGACTTAAGAGCGACGTGGTTCTTAATGCTCTTTCGCGATAAGTGTAGAATGCTACTTAATTTATGCCCAGGATGAGGCGGCGGGGGGCGGTGTGTGCAGGTCAGTTGTGGCAATGATTCAAGTTAGTATTACTAAGAAATCTTTTTGCTTATATGTGCCTATCGATAGGTCCAAACAAAAGTCACTTTCAATTCTGAAATATTTTTAAGGTTACCATCTCCAAAGTTTTAGTTGCGACTTTTTGAAATTATTGAAAGTTGGTAAATCAATAGCTGAGATAGGTTTGTTTTGTTTTGTTAAACGTTTGTGCTAATAAATATAAGTAAATATGAGGAGTATATAAACTTGTTGCTTGATATTCTGAAGATATGTTACTTGATTTAAAAAATTGTAGAAATATAAAATTTATGCCACTTTTTAAATTCGTATTTCATATACTAACTATTATATTTGTTTCCACTATTATTATTTTAAATAATTTGTAAGTTTTTTTTAATGTCAAGTCTTGCAAAGAACCCAAAAGTATCGATACTCAGTAGCGCGGTAAATTCAAATTTCGTTTTTCCCAGCATCACAATATTAAATACATATAACTAAAACAATTTTCGGGAGAGCTGCTCTATATAAGACTGGGGGTTTCTCTTAGTTTTGGATCGAGAACGTCTTTCATATTGAGATTATATAGTAAGCTGATAACTGAAGAGTCAGTGCAAATGGGGAATTGCTCGCGAGTGGTTGCTCATTTTTTGGCTCGCCATGCGAATGCAATCGAATCGCGTATTTAACCGGCAAAACGTTCGTAAATTAAAAGAAACCCTCAAGTCGGTCGCGACCAGTGATAATTTCTACATACTCTTATTAACCAATCTAATTGGCGTTAATTAAGTGTCGTGTATCTCTCTCCACTCGTGTTTCTCTTTCTTTTTCCTCGTTTGCAATCGTTTCTCCAAGACTGTTTGCTCGTTTAGTTGATAAGAACGAATTGTAGTCGCATTTTGCCATATTTATTTAGCAAAACTCTAGAAAAACGGAAATGCAACGGAAATTATAGCTACTACATACCTTTTATTGAGCAGTCGGGTTCATTTTTCGACCCTGCTGAACAGAAAGTCGTGATCGTCGCTGACATATAAGATATCATTCATCGAGCTAACTATGAATGAATGCGCATGGAGAATTTAAGGGAGATTAGACATTTCTCTCGTGTTTTCTATAGATTTTGAAGTGGATTCAGGGAAGTTTACAGATGTTGCACAATAATATTAATACAAATTTGTTAAGACAAATTTATCGGAATATATTTATTATTTGTTATACATTTACAATTAGTTTATTTATATAGCTTTTTGATTATTTTGATTATTTAATCAGATTTCCCAACATTGTTATTGGCAACGACACTTCCCTTTTACGCATACGCCTAAAAGGCTCCTTGTTCTACAGATGGCTAAACACCGCTCGATCTGACAGTTGGCCCGTTTATGGCGGTTGTGCTTATCCAGACCTTGGGTGGAAATCCCTAGGTCCACATCAAGGTTTACTGGATCCACTTCATTCGGTACTTTGGTGTCAGGATCGGCTAGCACTGCACAAACAGCAACGAGAGCTAGAGCTAGGATAATTGTGATCTTCATGGTCGGATCTCAACTAGAAAACTGTTCTACCTGGTTCAGCTTCTAATCGTCTTTTATAGTAAATTGAATCGCTACCGGTTTATGATAATGAGTCGATTTGTTGTAAGAGTTGTGAAAATAATTGTTTTTTTTTAATATGGTGATTTTAAAGTTATGCGGAATGTAATACATCAGTGCAAAAGCAGTTTCCGATTAGTGCATAACTAGACACTGACAAATTTAGTGGTTGTGTGACATTGTAAGTTGATTATAAAACCAGAATAAGCTTTTCTTATTTAAGTAGTAGATTTACGCATTAAAAAGGCGAATAAAAGCCTACCAACCTAACTTGGTTTTCGTCTTACTTTTTTAATATTTCTCTTTTAAAAATACTAATCATTTAAAGAATAAATCCCTGACAAAGACATTTGTTATTCGATTTGTAATATACTTTGATTTCGAAAATAGGTTCATAAAATATACCGTTTATTGTTAAAATATTTACAATTTTTACTTATTTCGTTTCTCATCCTGATGTATATTTTTCGGATGTTACACAGGACGGGATCCAAACCAAATTAGTTGCGGCAGTTACAGACGGCCTTGTCGCTGCAATATCCTCCCTTGAACCCCTTGGTAATACAGTGGGCGGCACAGGCGGTGTGGTTCCAGTTCCACTTGGAGAGTAGGTCGCAGGTGGCCCGCTTCTGGCGACTGTGCTCCACCAGCTCCTCATGGGCATCCTGATTAACCAAAGGATGCTCCGCCGGAATCTGCTCCTCCTCGGGAACGGGCTGAGCCTGCACCACGACGGCCACCAAAGCCAATGCGATTGCCAAGAATACGATGAACTTCATGGTGAAATATCAAAGAAGATACTGTTGTGTCAGATCGTGGTTTCACTGAGCTTATATAGCGATCTGTCTGGCGATCGATTCGCCCAGGGACTCCCAGACGGTGACTTATTTTTTCATTGTCTGTTTTGCCATGCAGGAACACACGTATCGGGGGTTTTTAATTTTTGTAGAGCAATGGCAATGGGAGAAACCGTTGGGTAGAGTAATATTTTATTTTCCTTGCCCTGAAAATATTGACAATTTTTAACAGATATGAGCAGACTATTACTGGCAAAGTCAATCTTTGCAATAAGTATCTTTCATTTCTAGGGGATTTTTACGGCCCATTTTAGGCAGTGAAGCATGTACAGATTGACAAGTTTATGGTAGAAAGCCACACATTCATCAATTTTAAAATTAAAGTAAGTCCATTAGAGATTTGAGTTATATTAAAACTTTGTGAATCCCAAAACTTTGACGCAAAATAAGTAGGAAGTTGTTAAAATCGTTAATTTGGATTTAAAAAATTCTAATATATACATGGTATGCAGAAAACCACATCCATTTGTGGACCTTAAATAATTAAAATTCGCTGATCTATTAGAATCTGGCAATCGCCTCGATTTCTAGTTAACTGTTTATCCCAATTGAAGGGCTGAGCACAGATACACTGTTATACTGAGATACTCGAATAAGCGGATACATACATAAACACAGGCGACAATAAATAATTTCTACCGAAAAGTCTCTTCATAAAGCCAGGCAAATAAACAAACAAGAATCACACAATGATTAGTTGGACACAGCACACAGCGTCTGGGGCGGGTGTAGTTGTATCTGTATCCGTATCTGCGCGTACGTGTATCTATATCTGTATCTGCATCTGGTTCTGAACCCAGTTGAGCTGAGCCGACAATCCCGATCGAATCCCACGACCGTGGCTTTTTCAGCTCCTCTGCTCCTTGACTGGCCGTTGCCTGTTTACCTTTGTTATCGACCAGGCTGTCTTGTCTTGCATTTTGGCGTCATACTGTCTGCCAGTCCACTCCACTTGAGTTTTTACCCCAACTCCTATAACCGTCTCGAGTCGTCTTCGCTTACCCATTTTCACACGGGAAGAAAACATAAATGAATTAAAGATTATTCAATAAAAAGATGTAGAAGATTATTTAAGTAGGGAATGTAAGAGTTTCGAATTTGTTAATAATGTTTAATTATTCTCTTGATGTTTTTTGTTTGGTAAACCAAGGGGTTCTATATTTTTGTATATCTTTTAAAAGAATAACCCTTTTGCCTTAACTTTCGTTGATAAAGTACACGTGGGTAAAAATTGTTATCAAATATGAAATCTAAATGGATTCCAGATCCTAGAACTAGATTGTTATAAAGCTGTTTCTTATTCGAATTCGATAAACTTTAGCTAAAAAAATTTGTTTTGGATATTAAAATCTTAATTTATTAGATTTTATATTAAACCACTCTAAAGTATTCTTTTTCTAAGTGCATGTTCGATCGTCGAAGAAGACCACAAAACGGAGTGTGGCACAGCCGAAAACAATGCGGCGACATGGGCGGGAGTTCGAGGGGGAATGGGGTTGGAATGGGAGAGGGGTATAAAATGGGCTGGGGGAGGGGGCAGTTATCGCTGCCGTCAGACTGTCTGGCAGGTTTCACACCGAAACGGAGACGAAGACCGGCAACTCCCCTCCACCTTCTCCTCCTTCTCAAAATCCTCTCCAGCCGGACTCCTTGGCCAGCGGCTCTATAAATCACAGGAGCGGGGCCCTCGACGGCTCACGTTTTCTCCTGACCCCCGCCACCGCCCTTGCCCCTGATCGTGCCCCTACCCCTGCCCCTGCCCTCCCCCGCTGACTGAGCAGCTGGTGCAACTGTTGGCCGCTTTGTTTTAGATGTTTTTTGTTGCTTTTGTTGGTGAGGCAACCTCTTGAGATGCACAAAGGAAGATAAATTTCACACGCACACACAAGTGCTCTCTCTGTCTGCCGGTGTGTGAATGTGATCGTTTTTATGCTGCTACAGTATGACCTGCCTAAATATACATTGCCTACATAGATCGATCTTAATTTAATTCATATTTTGCTAATATCATTTTCTTAAAATTTTTTAAAATTTTTAAAAATTGTTAATTAGTAATATTTAGTCGACCAATTATATTTTATTAAAGTCTAAAGGACTACAATTTCAAATATTACTTTATATTACTTATTATTACCCGGCTTTTTCAAGTAAGGTAAAATGGTAAGGTCCTTCAAATAATTTTGTGCTAACGGGCTTTCTTGTTTTATTGTAATTTGAACTCTGTAACTTGGGTTAACTATAGTTTTCTGGTTTAACTTAGAGAGTGTCAACTTTGTTGGCTGTCCAGTCTCCAAGAGTCGGAGTGGCAAAGATAAGATATTGGAAGCGACACGCCAGACACTCTGGCGGCGGCGGGATCCCGCTCTCTCCGCCGATCTCTCTGCTCAAATCCGATTCCTCGCCCTCGCCCACTACCACTACCTCTCTCGGGACCGCTCTCTCACGTTTTGGGCCACTCCACTCCAAGGCAACAAATGGCCAGTCGTGTGTGGAACTCGGCTACGATCGGTTGGTTTTTGGTTTTTGGCTTTTGCTCTGCAGCTCAGTGCTCCTCGCTACTCGTTCCTCACTTCTTCTTGATCTTTTTTTCGGGCGGTTTTCCAATCGAAACGTACCAAAAATCGCACACATAAAGACACATTATATAAACAGAAGATCTACAACACCTTAATGCACACGCACACACCTCGCCCACTATAAATAGCCCACGGAAATCGGTAAATAAATAAATCGGAGAGCGGCAAAGTAAAAGTTCTAGGAAGAAATTCTAATTGCGACTTTGCGAAAAAGATGGTGAAATAAACGAAAAACTTTGAAAATAATGAGAGAAACGCACTCGATGCAATAAACTTGTGTACTTAACAAATCCGAAACGACAAGAACAGTTAATTTACGAAATCGAACTGCACAGTGAAATGTTGGCGAGATGTGTTTTGTTCGTCACCTGGCTGGCGGTCTTCATCGCGACTGGAAAAAGTGATGATCAGTTGGTAAGTTATTTTCAAAATAAAAATAAAAAAAAATAAAATATATAAGGCATACTCAGAAATCAATCATAAACTAAATAAAATTAAATGGGTCAATCCAAATTTTATTTTATTTGATGACCATCATTGTAATAGTTCAAATTATATTTTTGTTCATTGAATATTCGCTTAAAGTTTCAATAAAAGAATTTGAATGCACAAAATATTTTTTCACTTTTCTTAATACTATTAAGATGAATTGGTATAACGAAAAGCTTAAAGTGTCTTGTGTTTCGACTATAGAGATGGTCTTTCTTCTCTTAACGGCAATCTTGTTTTTTCAGTTTAAATCATACTTTTAGCTTACTATAAAAACGAGAAAGCTGGCTTAATTGAAATAACCGATATGGGTTTTGAATTTCAAGCCCAGCTTTTAATCCCACAAAAATAATGGCTTACAAGCAAGCGAGCTCTGCCAAACTTTCTGCCAAGACATACATACACACATACGGACACATGTATCTACAAATGATCCATCCCATTTGTAAATCCCAAGAAAACACTTGAATATTCCAGGTATCAGAGGTACCAAAAGTCAGACAAAGAAGAAGCTGCGGCTGTTGTTCTTCTCCCCTTCCACCTCCTTCTCTTTCACCAGCTTGTCCGCCGCCGCGCTGTCTGCCAAACTCCAAAAAAGAGAGTCTGCCGGCTCCGTTCTTCTCCAATCCTCTCCTGCTCTTCTCCTCCTCACCTGTCTTCAATCCCACACCTTGAATTTTGTTTTTGTTTCATCTGACCGACGAACGTGTTTCGTGTTCCTGCAGAAAAGAAGAAGAGTAATAAGAGGAGGTGCAAAAAGGAGAACACAAAATGGTCACAAGTCAAAAGCGATTTCATTATCCATCCTTTTTCTCTTTTTATATACCCCTTTAATACTCTATACTATAATCTCATTTCTATGTGTGAAACGCACTATAAAATTAAGATAATGCCAAATAATTTGCGTTTTTTAATCAAATAATGATACCAGTTTAATGATACCATTAAGTTTTGTCTCTAAGCCTTAGAATAATGGACCAGCAAGGGTATCCAAGATTCGGGGTATTAGCTAGCCATCCTTTTTTATTTTATTGCGTTTTTTCGCCAATGCCACTAAGCTGGCTGATGATGACAAAGTGTGAAGTAGTATTTAAAGTGTGGAGCTTGTTCCTCTGATTCTTCTCCGCCTATCGCAACCTCCATTTCACCTCCTCGTTCGAGCGTGAGAACTGTCAGTCAATAATTTTGTCGTTATCTTGGTAACAATCCTTGAGCTGTCTCCGTTTATAATTTGTGGCTCAGAGGGAGAGAATGGAAGGGGGAGGAGTAGCAGGGTGCCACAGGTGGGGATTTTCAATCCAGGCACGTTTTCGGGATAACGCCCTATTTAAAACTTAGATAATGACAAGCGAAACTGTCATTTGCATACCCAATCAGACATTCCCAAGTGCAGTGGTATTGCACATAAACAGTTCAAAGGGGTTATAAAAAAAACAATTCAGTAATAACTAAGTTATTGGTACATATAATCTAGAGTTAGCTTATAAATACCAAATGTCAATATGCAATAAATGTTTAAAATGTCACCGAACAAGTTAATCCACGAATTCTTAAAATTTGGGAATACATAGAGCGTAGGAATACAAAGAAACATATTAAATTTATTTCTAGAAAATTTCTTTTAATTTAAATACATTCTTTCATTCCCGAATTTGTTAATTGCTAATGATGTATCCATGTTCGACTTGCTAACCAGATGCCCCACAGTCCACTTCTGAGAACAGCCATCGGATCTGCCGATTGCAGCAATATATGCCGTGTTTATATACGTTTGTCCGATATCTGTCTGAGCCCAGACGGGAGTCAAAAATCACCTGCACACTCCGATTTCCAGGCAGCGCGTGCTCGGCTGCCCACAAAAAGAATTCGAATTGTTTACCGACATTCTACATTATTTGTGTATATGTTGCTTGTGTGTTGGGGCAACAAGATAACACTGGGACAGGTATTATTTGTGCTTCTCATAATTCTCATAATTGTATAACATTTCTTGTTGAGCTTCTGGTGTTTAGTGTCAGCAAAGGGGTCATGGGGAATACATATTGATTTTTCTTTGGTGTCTACATAAAGGTATAAATTTACTAAGCTGGATTATACAATTTTGATCGCGATAATCCCTTCTTGTTCATATGATATTCTTTTGAATTCATAAAATGGCTTCTCTTCTCTAAAAATATTGACTGTATAAGTTATGTGTTATTGATTCCATGATGGATTTTCTTGGATTTTGGGATTATTCTTTCTTATTTTATAGGGTTTCCTAAGATATCTTCAAGAAAATTATAAAAACTAGAAAAGGTCCATTAAAAAAATGATTTGAAAGTGCTTCAGATGTTGGTCAGTAGCCGCAAAGCTCTTATACTTTAACTACCATGAGCACCTCAATTAGTATTCCCATATCTTATCCGAAACATGTTTCAGTTATGGGACATTAAGATCGCTTGACGCATTTCACTTTTCAATAACAGCGAAATCTAATTAATGTCCGAGTGACACGACAAATAAATATCAGTGGGCTGTCCGCAGCAAATTGGCGACAAAAGGCGCTGCAGTGCCAAATCCCAAAGTGCTGGGCCTCCCCACATATATACATACATATATAGTAAATATAGATACAGATATCTGCGATTTACATACACGCGTGTATGAGATTTTGTGGGCTAAACAAGAATTTGCGCACTCAGCAGCCAGTTGGTCGAGCAGCAGTGTGCCATAATTTTGGTGCTGATTTCGGGGCTGTGTATTCGCGATGCCATTCGAGTTATGGGCCTGACAACTTTGATTTTCACATTAGCCGGGTAGCTGGTGGGCCACCCCCAAACCCCTCTTTTTGCCGCCCCTGTCAGACGTTGCCAACATTCGTATTCCAGTCAGAGGCGAAAGCCCAGACGCTTGGCGACTCGCAGACCTGGCCATAAGTGCAGTAAATCATTTTACGCGTGTTTGCCGAAGGGGGAGCGGTATACATACATATAGCCGAGACTTGAACTGACACCTCCTCCTCCTCCTTCCGATCTTTACCTGCAGATGAAGCTCCCCGCCTGTGCCGCCAAGCAGGGCGAGTGTGATGATAACGAGGGTCCCGTCTGCGGCACCGACGGCCAGACCTATCCCACCAGGTGTCACCTGCTGCGGGCGCAGTGCGGCGGCCACCAGGTGAGCCTCAAGTTCAGCGGATCCTGTAATGGTAAGTATCGTCTTATTATCTCCCTTAAGATGTACCTCTAAATAGATCCACTGACTTGCAATCTACGACTTGTTTGCCTTTTTAGAATATATCCATTGATATTTAGATGATCAATTTAAGCTGATATTTACTCGAACCACTAGAAACCTACCTTAATATAACTATAATAATATTCTAATAGAGATTTTCCTCATTCCAATTAATCTAATTCCCCATTAAGACTTTCAGTTTGAGAATTATTAGTCCAACAATAATATAACTCCAAGTTTTTATCTTTACACTATCCAAGATGAATATAAACTTTTACAGCTTAGTTTCTCAGTTTAAAATAGGGGGTCTTAAAGTCCATTTTCTATAGTTTTCTCAAACTATCTTAATATCTAACTTATCATTTAGCCTGCTTGGAGGCGGTGAAGTTCGCCCGTCGTCAGAGGGAACGCGATCCCGGATACTTTGTGCCCAGGTGCAGGAAGGACGGCAACTTTGCGGCGAAGCAGTGCTACGGAAGCAACGGATGCTGGTGCAGCAATAGCCAGGGCAGGCCCATCGAGGATGACTCCAATAAATTCCGGAGAAATGGAAAACTCCGTTGCAGGGCTAAACGACGCGATCGGCGCCGCCTGGCATCCCATCAGATTAGTTATAGCCCGGATTCCTCCGCCTCCAAGGGAAGTGGAGAGGCAGGATCTACTGCCCACCGACCTTGCAACAAGTCCGATCGGCTGATGTTTAACAATAATCTGATGCGCATGTTCCGCAACGAGGCCCAGAGCTTTTTCCGCCAGCCTTCGCTCTCGGATTCCCACATCTTGGAGTGGAAGTTCTCCAAGCTGGACACGAATGGCAACAAGTTGCTCGATCGTCAGGAAATTAGGGAGCTCAAGAAGGTCCTCAGGCGGGTGAGTAATTTATTTGGTGTATCCCGGATAACTAATCACTCTTGGTTATATTTAGAATGTGAAACCGCGACGATGTGGACGCACCTTTGGCAAATATTGCGATGTCACCAAGGATGCAAACTTAAATTGGCTGGAGTGGAGCATCTGTTTCACCAAAGAGCTCAGCAACCGTGAGTAAAGTTGATTTCTTTAAAATGTGGAAGTGTTTATGTGATAGTATGTAGTTGGAAAATATACTTATTAATATTCACAAGGCTCACATCATTTTTAATAAAATCAAAATTCGAAAATAAATGAAAATTAAAATATTAAATTAAAAGAATAATATTTTAGGATGTTAATTTTTTTAATTTTTCAAACAACTATTATTGAGAGCGGATTGTTAATTTTCACAGCATGCATTTGAAATATCATGAACCATTTTTTCGAACCTTTAATCCATCTCCCATCTGTATGTTATCTAAATCCAGGTAGTGCTATCGTTGCCCTTCTGGCCAGCAGTGCAGCCACCGCTCCGCCGCACTCCACCCACTACAGCATCCACAACACGAATCACAGAGGTCATGGTCATACCAATACAAACATAATCGGCAGGGGCATCAATCCGCACTCTTACTCCGAGGATGTGAGTGGCAGCGAAGAGCACGAGGACAACTACGAGGACAGTGGCACGGGCTACGGAGGAGAAGAAGACGACTCCCAGGGTGCAGATCTGCCCAGCTCACGAACCCACATCCCATCATTATATAGTACGTAGATTTGTGTGAAAACTAACCAACATTATTCAGTAAGCTACACAGCTTTGATTTAACAACGATTACATTTGTTATAATATTTAGATATTGATGGGAAAAACATTTAAATTACCTTTTTCAAAGATCCAAATTTTAATATTTGTTCTTAAAGATCATATTCTTTACTTATTTTTGACATTTAAAAGAAGTTAACTTCAAAGTAGTTTACGGAGCAATGATATTTAAAATATTATGTTTATTTAACTACATCAAGGATCATTAAAACAAGAATCATTTTCGGAATTTCTTTAATATGAAATAAGATCCGATTGACTCCCATTTCATATCATTTTTTTTCTGTGTTCGTTATCATTCTGCATGCTTCCAAAGGGCAGAATAAAATGTATGTTAACGCGCAAATCTTTACAGTGCTCAACTCGAAGCCAGAGGCGACGAGCCAGGACATAGAGAGTGATTCCAACTGCTGGATGGACCAGTCGGTGACGCTGGAGGAGCAGGGCGTAAGTGATGGGGCATCTTTCAAAAGGACACATTTTTCTAAATTTGATTATCCCTTTTAACAGCATGGCGGAAAGAATGTTCTATTTGTGCCGCAGTGCCTGCCGGATGGTCGCTACCAGCGCATCCAGTGCTACTCCTCCACGTCAACCTCGTACTGCTGGTGCGTCAACGAGGATACGGGCAAGAGCATTCCCGGCACATCGGTCAAGAACAAGAAACCTCAGTGCGACGAAAGTGTAGTGGTGCGACCAATGAAGGGATGCACTGAGCCGCGTAAGACGCAGTTCCTCAAAGAGCTGAAGGCCTACCTCAACACATCCCTCCTGCCGAGCAGCACAACCGGGTAGGACGGAACTTTATTTAATAGTTTAATAGATCAAAATTAATATTAATTTTATTTATTTTCATTAATACCTAATTCTCTTGCAATCTAATTTAAATCAAAATGTCTTAATATTGCAGCACCAACTCCACAATGTGGAAGACAGATGATGAGCGAATTGCCACGCTGAGCTTTGTTTATTTGGACAAGAACAAAAACAAGTCGTGGGATCGCCGAGAGTGGAAGAACTTCCGCGATCTTGTCACTAGTGCCAGGTGAGCTGCCACATATAACCTCATCTCGTAGTCAATCCCTAAATAATTTTCAATTCTTCAGCAATCTGCGCAGATGTGGCAAGAAGATGCCGCGCTACTGCGACGTCAATGGAGACAAGAAGATCTCGCTATCTGAGTGGCTCAACTGCTTGCAAGCAACCCCGCGGGAAAGTGCCACCACAGCCAAGCCGGCCGCCCAGTCAAGTAAGTGATCCTGTTTATAGTAAACGGATTGATACTGATTCCAGATAAAATTCCAGATGAGACGGCCAGCCCAAAACTCCAGGGATTTAATCCGCTGGAGCGATATCTGAAAGATTAATTGGGAAGAGGTAATTTCCTATCCGTGCTGCTGCTACTACTACTCATTAGATGTCGTTGTGCCATGACACACACAAAACCACACGAAAACACACCCCACACTCCACCATCTTCTATAGGGCGGGTCGATTTTTTTGGACTAATAAATAATGAATAATGGTTAGGTCAAATTTTTTTTTTCAGAAATATAATTTCTAAGTTTGCACAACAATAATACAATAAACAGTTAATTTTTTTTATAAATTTCTCAAATCAAAAAATCTTTTTTAAACATATTTGTATTATGGCATTTATAATACTAGATTTTGTGATCAATTGTAAAATGCCTCTACAATTTCAGCAAATATATCGTGTATATTCCTTTAAGAAAAATACTTAATTTTATTTGGTTTTAAGACTTTTTAAACAAGAGTAAAAATGATGCAAAATATATAGTCTAAAGAAATCGATCCACTCTGACCCGCACACACACACAGACACATTCCTAGCATTAGATTCTATAATTTACATGTGTATTTTACTAATTCTTAATTAGTGTTGTAAATATTATCGGACATAAATGTTTAAGTTAAGCTAACAGTTTGGTTAAAGCGTTTTTAAGGCTAGTTCAGGCTAGTGATGCTTGGCGCTGATCACATCCCAATGGATGAGGCGGAGCGGCAACCTTTTGATGTCAATTTCCTCCCATGGAATGACTCGCAGGAGCTGCTTGGCGGTGTAGAATAGCAGAAGGATCACCAGCGTGGTGACCTCCATAATGACAAAGTGGGATATTGACGTTCCGATGTCCAGCCAGGATCCCTGGTTGCGCACCAAGAACAGGAAGTTTAGACCCATCACATCGCAGATGAGCAGCAGGGAGATGAAGATCTGTTCCTCGTGCTGGCGCACAAACTCACTCTGGGCATAGACTATCGACATGATTAACACCACCGGCACCAGGAGCTTCAGCAGCACCAGACCCATGATCACAAAGGGAGCAAAGTGGCTGAGGTAGCAGCGGGCTATGTTGGGATCAAACGAGCTGATGGAGGCAATGTTGCCGGAACCGAAGAGCGAGAAGAAGGTGTACAGGAGTAGGATGAAGGCTAGTCGTATCACTGACTTTTCCGCCTGTGCGCTCTGCGCCATCAAGGAGAGTTTTAGTTCCAGGACCAGCAGCTGAACAAACACACCCTCATAGGAGGTACACAGAGTGGCGTACAGGGATCCCAAATTAAAGCCAATCTGGGCCAGACGCATATCCAGTCTTTGATCTTTGCTTTGTAGAATGGATGCGAAGGAGTATACCAGAAACAACCAGCTGGCCACCTTCAAAGGAATAGCAATATTTAGTCCGTTGGAGTGGAGATATGCACACACAATGGTTTGCAGCAGGATCAGGACATTGCAGTATTTAGTGTGCTTTTTGTAGCTTAATCTCGTCTTTGTATTCCAAAATGAGTTCACGAGTATCACAATAACTCCAACTCCAAGTAGGTAACTATTCCGATAACCCACCGAGAGCGGCAGCAAGGGAAAGCAGGCCAGGATTAAGACTAATGCCAGCCAAGAGTAAAACTCCCTGGACTTTGGTTCAAAGTTACTCCAACCATTGTAACAAGCGAAGGCCAAGAAGCAGAGTGAGATCAGGCGTCGCTCGAAGAAGGTGAAAACCATCAACTCCGCGCAAGCTATTATCAATATAAGCTGCCACATTGTTGTCTGCATGGCTGGAACACTATACGTCGCTGCTGGCGAGAAGGAGAAGTTTAGATTCCATGGCTGCAAAGCCTTCAGCCAGACGAAGAGCGGAAGGAGCAGGTAAAAGGATATATCCAGTGGTGTTCGTTGGCCTAGTAGGCAGATCACTAGCAGGATCACAAAGCTTCCCAGGCTCAGTCTTACCAGCTTGGTGTTCCGTTCAAGGATCAGCTCCACTTTTCCAGCTCTGTTCCTGGCCAGCAGGCGGTATAGATAGAATATCCATCCTAGGAACGTGGATGTGGTACTCAGTAAAAGTGCTCTGCGGTAGTAACCATGGTAGTAATCGATGCCTTCAAGGGCTTTCGCCATGACAACTTGGCTCCTATCTATGGAATTTAAATACTCCCTGTTCTTATGCAGCTTCAATGTTTCATCTTTGTATCCTTTGATTATATCCGTTGAGAGAACACTAAACTCGGATAAAACCTCCGCAAAAAATCCTTTTTTGTGTTGCTTCAGGAGTGCCTCGTACTGCTCCAGAAGCTGCAGAGCATTTAAATGGGATGCTATGGCCTCGTATTCCTTGCTGACATTCATGTAACCCACGGGTAACGTTCCAAAATTGTTCATGGGCGGAGGGAGACCTACCAGTGCGGACATCAAGGGTGTTAGCTGTGCTTGCTCCAATTCGTATAGTGGCATCGCAGGACCTTCATTGTTGGGCATAAAATTAAGACCTCTAGGATTGGGAACCGTGCGGGAAACTCCTGCGCCCCAGAGCACAAAAGGCGTGTCCGTTTCATGGGCAGAGCCCGCGCCATGGGCACCTGCAAGTAATTGGCTAATTAGATTTGCTTTATAGACTTAAGTTCTTACTATAATGGCATACCCGAGTCGGTCATCCCATGATCGGCGGTCAGCAAGTACGCAGTACGCTTGTCGGGAAACACACGCTCAAATTCCTGGTAGATCTCATAGACGCCCCTCTCCGTCTTATCCACATTCTCGAGAAACTTCGGCGAACCCGGCTTGTGAACATGCCCGGCGGTATCCAGTCCCAGGAGGTGCAGGAAGAAGACTACGTGCTTACCCCGCCGCAGGGCCTCCCCCTTCCGCTGGAGAAGCAGTTTTACCCGCTTGAAGACCCACTCGTCCTGCTCGTAGGTATCGTATCCCGGCGAAAAGTCCAAGTCGTCGTAAAAGCGGAAGTGCATTTTCCCGGCGTTGGACAGATGTGAGAACACGTTGATAACATCTGCAGCGCCCCAAGCGTAGGTCTGGGCGCTCCGGTTGAACACAGTGTCAAAGTCGATGGGGTTCTTTTTCCAGCCACGGAGCACTGCCGAAGGATCTTCGTACAATCCGGCGAGTAGGGTTATGTGGCCGGGGCGGGTTTCAGTGGGCACGCGAGTTCTCGACACGCCCACAACGCCCTCCCGCATGAAGATCTGGCGCAGGTGGGGCACATATCTGCAGTTCTCCTCGAAGAAGGAGTCGGCGCGGAATCCATCGGTGACCATCAGCACCAAGCGATTCGCCGGCGCCTCCAGTCCATAAAATAGTGTTCGTTTCTGCGGAGTCAGACCCGTAATCACAGGCGAGCGAAAGTAAATCACGAAGATGGAGCCCAGGAGCAGTACGTGGACCACCAGGGCATAGGCAATCCACATCTTGGCCGGAATATTTGTTTTGAAATGCCAATCAGCTGTGAGGGAAGTGAGTAAGCGCCTGGTATCGAGTACTCAAACCGGACTGGAAGGCAGTGATGCCAGAATCTTAGAGTTATTGTGGATGTAAATCTATTTTTTAGGCATCTAAACATTTTTAAAACGTATATGTCGCCTGTTCAAATTGGTTAACAAACATAAAATATATCTTTAATCCTATATATTTTTAGCCAATGAAATATGGCTATAAAAAACACAGAGGCAACAGAGATTTAAAGTTCGATAAATTTCCAGCTGTTCAGTTATCGGTGCGTGCGTGCCATCTCTAGGCGTAAAAATGTCAGCGGCACGTTTATACGGAGGTTTTCGTTTATTTTCCTCGAGCGCCGTGCAACATAATGTTGTTGGTGGCAAGGGCCTGGTGGAGGCCGTGGCGGTGACACGGAGTGGCCGCACAATAGTGGCCTGGCACCCGGAAACACCCGTTCCCTATGAGAACACTCAGCCGCTTCCCAAGATCGCCGAAGTTCAGAGCTCGTCGGTGGTCAAGGAGTCGGCGCTGAAGACGGCTATGAGGGCATTCAAGAGCCAGCATCCGGAGGTGGCTCGTCAGGAGCTGATGCAGCTAACCCACACGACCAAGCACCGCTGGTTTCCACGCGCCCGCGACAAGAAGGCAAAGAAGACGCCTATGGACCGTCCATACCTGTAGTTCTCTACCCAGTGCGTTGCATAATGTACAAATAAATTCGTTCTCGTTTAATCCATGCGCTGGCGTTTAATAAACACATTGAGTAGATCAGAAATCGGAATGTCTGCGGGCGGCTGAGCGGGCGGAGCAGCTGCAGAATTGTTCCGGTGCTGCGGGAAAGTGGGCATCATGCGGGGGTCACATGCTGTAAGAGAAAAATAGTTTCATTATTGGAGAGAATTGATCAACTAACAGGACGATAAACTCACCTTGCGGTGGGTCTACAAAATATTTGCTATTTAGGCACTCCTCGGCGGTGGCTCTGGTTTTTGGGTTGTAGATAAACAAGATGTTCAGGAGATTCCTGCCCGACTGACTTATTATGTGGAACTTGGTCTTGAGATTATTGTACGGCTGCTGGCTCAATGTAAAATTCTGCAGAGCGGGCAAATCAGCAAAACCAGGCCAAATGGATTCCGAAGGGGCTCCCAAGAGATCAATAATCATGTCCAGCTGCGCAATCTCCGAATTGCCAGGGAGCAGTGGTTTTCCGAGCAGCAGTTCACCCAGAATGCAGCCAAAAGCCCACATATCCACCGCCGTTGTGTGTGTCCGGCAGCCCAGGAGCAGTTCCGGCGCCCTGTACCATAAAGTAACCATTTGTGGGGTCATGGGCTTGGGGGGATTGCTGAACATGCGGGCCAGTCCAAAATCAGCTGGGGATCGGAACAAGATTAGCCCTTAAAGAACTTTGAATCGAATATTCTACATACCAACTTTGATGCAGCCCTTGTCGGTCATCAGGAGATTGGAAACCTTGAGATCCCTGTGAATCATATAGCGCGCATGAAGGTACTTTAAAGCCTTCAGCACCTGGAGGGTGATGCACTTAACCTCGGACTCGGTGAATGGCTGGGACATATTGTCCAGCACGGAGGCCAGGTCCTGCTCGCAGAAATCCATCACCAGGAAGATGCTGTCGAGGCTCTTGCCCACAACCACCTCCCGTAATCGTACGATGTTTTCATGCTGGCACTGCTTCAGGATCATGATCTCGCGGAGACCACTGACGGGCAGGCCATCCTTTTCCTGATCCATACGGACCTTCTTCAATGCAACGATCTCATTGCTGCGGGTGTCACGTGCTCGATCTATAAGGATTTCAGGTTAATTAACTGGGTTAACTTCCTCTAAACCAAAACTCACAGACAATTCCATAGCTGCCTTCGCCCACGCGATTTAGTTTCTCGAATTCGGAGACAGGACGACAGCGCCCAAACTAAAAGATTATAAATGTATTCAAAACTCTGGAGAGGATTACTCAAACAAACCAGATTCTGTTCAGGAATGGGCATTGGTGTGCCGGTGTTCAGTGAAATGAGGAAGCCCTTGCGGGTAATGGGCGCCTGGGGATCCGGTGCCGGATTGCTGTCCATTTCGTTCGACTTTAAGCTGGACATAACTCAGAAAACCGGCATTTAATTGTAAGTTAAAGAATGTTTACAATGTTTTATTAGGGATGGAACTCTCAGCACGATAACTGCCTAGCCTGCCAATGAGCCGTTAGAACTTCGAGGCCCGATAAATTGTGGCGCGTTTTTACATAATATTTGAAATGTGTTCTGGGGAAAATCGCCACCCGGCAATTACCTCAAGTTTAGGCTCATGTTTCGTAATAACTACTAATTTATTCGAAAACAAAAGCGCCTAGAAACGCGGGCACGACTTTTTTGAAAGTGAAATTGCACCAGTTTAAAGAAATTTCAAATGCATGTCTTGGGCATTAAACTCGTCATCGCCGGCTGTACGCATGTGTGAAAATCTGCGCGCAAAGCCGCAACAGTATCGCTTTAATTATCACCCTGAACTTGGAGTGGATTGCTGATGGCCGCTGGTATAAAAGCTGGACCCCCGGCTTCGAGCTGCATCATTCGGTTCTGCAGTGACCAACCAAAGCCAAAGGGATACCAGCTTTCAATCTTCGTACCGCCAGTAATCAATAAAACCATTTACAACCATGCACAAGAATACCATTTGGTACGGAGCCGTGCTCTTGGTCGTCTACTTCACCCTGGTCTTTTGCGAGGAGACGGAGAATGTCGAGCCACCGGCAGAAGTGGATAGCCAAGCGGAGGACACCTGGGAGAACCTCGGTCGGGAGTTAATGGAATTCGAAGGACGCACTCGCCGCCATCGCCACCACATGTTCTGGTGTAAGTAAATCAGACCCTAATAAAGTCTTATTTGTCGTCAAAGTTTAACTAAACATTCTAAAATTGTTAATCAAAAATGAATATCCTAAAACTTAAATTTATTTGTTGATCAAAAATCAAGAGACTTATCTCACAAAGTTACCTAATATTAATCAGCACTTAACTTTCGAGTGTAAAGATCCCAACAATTCCCAGGTGTTATCAAAAAAACATAATTTATATAACAATTAGCGAGCAAGTATTACAATTATTCTGATCGTTTTGATCAACATAATCTCAACTCTTGGGCGCGAACCACCCCACTTTCTTTGGAAAGTTTCTCCATAGTTCAAATCTCAAGCCAGACGCACCTCATCCAAATTGGAAGATCACGTATCGCTCTCAATTAACACTTTTCACTTTCAATCTTGGGCATAGATATTGTTTAATAAATTGTCGTGAAACCCTCTTTAAAATGTAGAATTTCGAGCAGTGAAAGTTTCTCAGGTCTGATGCAATGGAAAATGATTTAATCTTCTGGCTGTTTATATATCTTCTATAACAGATCGTCACCTGTGGCCCATTGCCATCGCCTACTGGATCAAGGTGAAAGTGGTGATCGTTTCCTTCTTCGTGGGGAGCGCAATTTTCCTTGGTTTGCGCTATTTCTGGCCTCATGCCAGGTGCAATCAGGAGATCATTCTGGATCATCCGTGAGTGGTCTTTTATAGTATCGTTTTTGCATATTTTATAACATGTTCATTCCTTTATTTAGTCCTTCCTCTTTCTCCCATCACGATCACATTCCCTACTCCCTGGATCACGATCACTCAGATCACTATGATTCCCCCACTTCCTTTGACTCCAGCCCCAGCTTCGAGCCCTATTCCGGATATAGCAGCTATGCAGGATCGGACATTGTCTCCGATGTGCACAGCGACTACCACAGCGAATCTCCCTCGGGTCCCGCTGGTCCAAGTGGCCCCACTGGTCCCGTGGATACGCGTCGTCGCGGCAGGCGTAGCACTAAAGATCAGGCCCATTTAATTCAGGAGGAGGAGCAGCACCCAGAGGAAGAGCAGGTGGAAATTGTCGATGAGGAGATTTCAGAGAGTGTGGCCCGTCAGATGCCCGCCGAAGAGCAGTAAGTGAATGAGTTGAAACTTTACTAGTAGCTTTGATTACATTTGTTTAATCTCCTCCAGGATTGCTGACTTTATGTTCGCCTTCTTGGGCTTGGACTCCAAGGCCTGCCGTCGGCGCTTCGTCTGTGAAATGGAGTTCCGTTCCAAGTTGAATCCCCTGACCAGCATGGCCTTCCGTATCGTGGGTCGTGGATTCTTTGAGAAGTACACCAACGCTAGGAATCCTGAGGCCAGGGCCACCAACTTCGGCGAGTGTGCGGCCGTTAATCCCGAGTGCATCTTCGTGGAGAATGCAGAGGAGAACCCCGAAACGGAGACGCATCAAGAGGATGAGCAACAGGAAGAGGAGCAGCAGCAAGAGGAACAGCAGGCAGCCACCGAGGAATCCGCTGTTGAGGATTCCCAGAACGAGATCAACCTGCAAGCTGAAAGGCGACATGCCAAGCACAAGAATCGCAAACTCAGCTCCATTGCCGAGCACATCCTGATGCATTAGAACAGCCCTGTTGAATTAATCTATTTATTTGTATTTATTTATTTTAGCTATAAGAGTGGATAACGAACACAAAATAAACTTGCCTCAATCTATGTATGAAAAATGAAAAAATTACAAAACCTTATTAAATGCAAATCAAAAGTATAAGTTTAAGTTACAGGATTAAACAAAATCTCACAGAAAACAAAACCGAATGAATACCTACCGCGAATACCTCGAAATGTGACTAAACGATCAACTAATGCGACTATCAGTCGGGACTAAATCTTCTTGGTCTTTTTCTTTTTGATGGCATTGATCTGATCGGCCATCTGCTCAATCTCGCGCTGATTGATGGGCTCGTTCTTGCGCACCTGCGCCTTGTTTTTCTGACGTTGCGCAAGATCGTTCACCAGGTCGTTTATCTTGCTCCACACGAAGTTCAGAAAACTGGTGGCCAAGTCCTGCTTGAAGAAGGCAATGGCCACTAGAGCGATAAGCAGCAGCGCCGAGATGGAATTCTGGTTAAGATCCGCTTCGGCGGCGCGCACCTCTGGCTGGAATTCCAGCTGGATAAATACGGAACCCCTGTCAGCAACAAATGTAGAAGATGGCAGCTTGTAGGTATATGTTTTATCCGAGAGTGTGGACTGCAGTTCTACCACGTAGCTCTTGCCGTCCAGAGGAATGCGCGGGAAGAACACGGTGATGCCCGGATTCAATCTAGCTTTGGGATTCACAGGAGTTCCCACTCGCTGCGAGAACACCGGGGAATCGGAATTTCCTTTGCGGTACATCACAATGCGCAGGGTTTTGTAGTGCTCATTGAGTGTGGCAGTCACTCTGGCGGTGATGTCCACAATCTTGAGGGGGCTAATAGCCACCAGGTTGATGTCGCGCACATCTTCACTGCCCACCTTCACCGTGTGCTGGGCAGGAATGGATCGCTCCACGCTTTCCTTATCGGGCACGACACGAACGGAGTAACTGCAGCCGGGTTGAAGGCCGCGGATGCGGTATTGTCCATTCGCCTCGCTGGAGGCTTCCTCTTGCTGCTGCGGACAGCCCTCCTCAGCGGTGGCCTGCACATTCACGCCGGCGAAGGGATCGCCATTCAGGGAAGTCACTGAGCCAAAGATGGAGTATGCGTAACGCTTGCCACTGAGAAAAAAGGTTAAGGTTAATAACTTGTACTCTCTCTCCAAAGATTGATTACTTACGTGAGGGTAACAGCAATCGTCTCGCCATCCTTAATATCAATCATCTTGGAGTTGGGCTCAAATTTGTACTCCTTCATCATGGGTCGCAGGTAGTATTGCGATGGCGACAGAGAATGGAAGTTAATAGCACCATTATCCCCGGTTACCAGGTTCTTGCGATAGCTTTCACCGCCGCTCAGTGAGAGGAGGACACCACCTAAGGTCTGACCAGCCTCATCCTTAACAACCACGGTAATCTCACACAGTTTGTGGGCACTGAACGAAGCTGTCTGACGGTTGTAATCGCTGAACACATAAGATTCTTTTTCGGCTTTAAGGTCAAAAGCCAGAGACTCTTCAATGGGACCGAACTTAAACTCTCCAGTGATTGAGGTGAGGATTTCCAGGCTCTGCAACTCTGGCTGGTCCGGGAAGGACAGTGTGATCTTGGCATCCTTAATGGCAGGAACCACCTTTCCGCGCAGAATCAAACCTCTGGTGGCCACAAAGTTAAAGGCAATATCCACACAATCGCTGCTACCCACAACCTCCTGTTGCTGGGGCGCAAAGAGCAGGACATCGCTCACAGGCGTAATTCGAAGAACCTGTTCAGGTTTTAGATATGTATCATAACGATAGGCGAACTTGCCATCAACCTTGTGGGACTCAGCAACGGGTGTGATCACCTCCTGACCGAGTTCCTCAGATTCGAGCACGAGTTTAATGGATTCAGCTGTTGGTTCCGTGGACAGAACACGAATTCCTGTCTTGTGGGACACTGCGTTGATGATCAGGGTTTGCAGCTGATCTGGTTCCGGAGTGATAAACTTGCTGGGCAAGGAGCTGTCGTAGGTGTGGCATCCTTCCAACTTGAAGTCATAGCTTCCGTACTTGTTCACGCAGAACGTGTTTACTCCAGAGGCAATCTTCAAAGTTTCAGTGGGAGCCTTGGGTTCAGAAGGTCCAGTGACGTGGGTGTATTTCATCTTAAAGGAAAAAGGCAAAAATTAGATATCGTTTAAATAATCTGTTTTAGATTACTTACCAGAGCCCGATGGCTGGAAATAATGGACACTTCGTAGCCCTTGTGCACAAATGGTGGCGCATCTTCTTCAGCCGAGGCGACGTTCAGGAACACGCGGGTCGACTCGTAGCAGAGATTGCCCTGGGGAATGGTAAGTTCATAGGGTCCTGGCAGCATATCCTTAAACACGTACTTGCCACCTGCAGAATAAAAAGGGTTAGACTAATTAGAGAAATGAGTTATTCTTGAGAAAGCATACTATGGTCGGATATCTTTCAAAATCTAAGCTATTTCACAAAAGAGACCTTATCTCTATCTTTAATTTATGATACTTATCAACACTTGGTTGCAACGTGGTAACTGTGTCAACTTATTTTTGTAGCATTAAGCATTATACTCACTCAAATTAGACTCTACTGTGTTGAAATTAGTAAAAATAGAACTTTGTAAAGAAATTTTCATCTCTAAATGTTTAAAAGATAGAGTTACAAAGAATTTATAATTGCAATGTAAAATAGAGTCAAAAACAGACCTTTACACTTTTCCGGAATCCTTTTTTGGTCTGCTAAAGTATCTTGCTCAAAAAAATCTCTCTTATTTCTTCTGTTTAGTCGAAGGATCAAACTTGCAATTGAACTTATAGTTTCTAAGGCTTAATATTTTAGTACAGCCCTTATAAATATACCCATTGAACCACACTTACGATGAGCCCGTGCTTTCCACTTGTTCTCCGTGGGCTGCCCGGTGGCATCCAAAGCCTGCAAAGTGACCTCAGCAGACGTGCAGGTGGCGGTGGCATCGGAAAGGCACTGGAGTTCGCCGCGGATCTTGGCGCGGAGCTGCGAGAAGGTGATGCCATTGACAGGTGCATCTCGCACCTCCGTCTGCTGCTGCACGGGGAAGAACTGCACTCCAGCAGCCTTGTCTGCATCGGTAGTCAAAACTTCAATGGTGTATTTTCCCACTGGGAGGAATGCACACCAGCTTCCAGTCTCTGCTTTTGTGGTGACCGTCGTGTGGAAGGTGGAGCCGGTCTTGGTCAATCCAACGTTGTGGGATTTCGGGGACACCACTTTACCGCACACCTCGTATGCAGATGGCACAATTGTGGGCAGGGATGCAGTAGTAATCTGAGCCTTAACTTGCAGGGGAGAAAATTGAAGCTGGGAGGACTCCACTTCTATGTTGACAGTGCCGGTTTTTAGGTTCTCCAATGTATAAGAACCCTGGCCATCAGTCTCTGCCACCTTCTTTCCATTCACTTTGACAACGGCCGACTTCAGTGGTTCTCCTCCCGCTGAGGTCAACACCTGACCCGAAACTGTGAACCCTGTGATTTTGAACTCCTCTTTCAGTTGCAGCGTGTCCTTGCCCACTTCCAACTCCAAAAACTCGGGGCTTAGATGCAGCTTCAGCTTAGAATCGAGATTTATAGCCTGCAACAGGTATTTGCCGGACGGCACATTCTTGAAAATGTATTCCCCTGATTTATCTAGTTGGGAGAAGCAGGAGGCTGCAGATTCGTAGTCGCTCTTGGCACTATTTGCTGGAGCTTTGGAGGATTTTTCGCATTTTGGCACTAGAGATTGCTGGAAAATTTATATGTTCAAATTAGTTACTGTTTAGGTTTGGCTATTCGGACTTTTTGGGCTTTTAATTTTAAGGATTAACAGATTTTAGATCTTAAGCACTTAAGAAAACTTAATCAATCCTATTTTTTGTACAGGAATTTTACAAGACAGAAACGGTGAGCTGCTAAAAAAAATATAACAAAGAAAAATGATAACAAAATTCTAAAGTTCATCAACCACTATAAATATGTAGTTATGTTCGAGATCTTTCCGATAAAAATATGTGATTTAAAAACCCAATAAGACGAATATGACCAACTTACTCCTTTCTTTTTGTAGATGGCCACGCCCAGATTTCCGGGAAGCTGTGTGCTGGAATCGAAGCGACCGACCACATCGAAACCGGAGACAACGAGGGAGTTAGCCGGCAGTTCGGTGTTACCGCTGACTACCACCACGTTGTGCTCAGCTTTCGAGAAGTGCCACCTGGCATGGGAGGCCTTCACCACATATTTCCCGGGTATAATGGGTGTGAAGGAGAACACACCGCTGGCATCGCTCTTGGTGCGACGGACTTCGCCCTGTTCCGACCGCAGCTCGACATCCACGTCACGGGCACCGCCGCCGGTGGCGAGGGCCACCTGTCCGGTGATACCGAAGCCCTTGAAGACAAAGTTCACATCGCGACCCTGGCTGCACACGTCCGTTTTCCCGTCAAAGTTCAGCTCCACCTGTTCCGGCTCGAAACTCCAGCCGGGTGGCGGCGAAATGCTCAGCAGGTAGTCGCCCTTGTCGTAAATGGGCAGAAAGTAGTAGCCATTCGAGGGCGAACAGTCTGTTTTGTCCTTTAGGGATCCCTGCTTGGTCAGCCTGTAAAAAGTGGTTGAAATTAGGTTAATCACATACCAGCAAGTTAATTTATTATTCAATTAGCGGCCACCATGCGCCCGAATCTTATCAGGTCATCCCCCATTTCGAAGGGAACTTGAACTCACAGTTTGATCTCCACCCGGGAAAAGTCAATCTCGGCGTGGCTTTTGATGAATCCCCCACAGCCGACAACTTCCACCTCACCGGCGTTGGCATTTTGGAAAAGTTTAATTAATAAAATTAGAAAAAGGCCGGAAAAAAACCTCATTTTGACTACGTGCCCAGAGTGACCAGGGCTGCACCTTTCAAATACGGGCGACAGTGTGACCACTCAAACAAATTATTCGGCTTACGCTAATATACTAAAATATACTTTAAAATTTAAAAAAATACCATAAAATACCGCTAAAGTAACGGTCTTAAATTTTTAAAATAAGCAAAAACTAAATGTTATCATTTCCTAACTAAATTAACAGTAACATCATATTTTAAATTAAAAAGCGGTTAGTTTTCTTTGTACAATTTTCCTGAATAATTTTCCTATGTTTAATGTAGATCCTTTGTAATTTTAATTTTTTTTAATTAACTGCGATCGAAATTTTAAAATGTCGTATCTATTAGCGAACATTAATCGTCGAATCGTTCTAGTTGGGTCATAAAAAAATGTGATCGCCCGATAATAAAGTGATTACATTATCTTTAAACATTTGCCATTTGGCGTGCCGACATTGAGCACACACTTTGTTGAAACAGATAATGGCTTGTCGTATATTAATTATCGGAACAAATTTCCATCACCCATATAAAAACACACACCCAAATGTACATTGATGAGAGTGGAACGAAACCTATCTGAAAACCCAGCCCCCAGACAGTGGCGTAGGCAGTATATTTTGGGGGCTAACCTCCCTCACTACTTCAATAAAATTTTATAGATGTTGTGTTAAAAGTATGCTAACAAAATTGGTATTGAAACAATTCTCCCCTCTCAAAATTCTAGATACGCCACTGCCCGGAGATATAGTTTTAAAGAAATTCATTTCAAGCATCGTTGGTGCTGTTGGGGCGCTTGTCTAATAAATTTCTTCGATGATCGCGCGATAAACGACTTGCATAAAGAATCCACAATATGGAAGACACTCTGGATCCGATGTCTCTGATTCAGACAAAGCCCAATAGCTGTGAAGCTTTGAGTTTATAATGTACATAGAGGGGGAGAATATAAAGAAGTGACTGTGTGCCAGTACAATTGCAACGTCAATTGCCCAGCATTGACTTTGAAAAGAGCGCCTTGAGATCGTCTTGCTTTTGAGTAAGTGTGTCTCGAGCTATATTGTTAACCCTCTGTACAAACATGTGATATAAATGAATCATACAAGATAATAAATTTCTATCTCAAAGGGGCTCGTTTCTAATTCAACCCACAATTTTATATATTAGGTATTCGAAATATGTACATATCACTCTTGGCTATAGATCATGATGAAGGTTTTAAAGAACTCACAAATTACATGTTTATCTTTTGTATTATTAATAATGAATTATCGTTTCAACGGTGAAAAAGTGCGTAGTTTTCCGATAATTTCCCAAAACAAAAAACATTTTATCAAAATAATGTTTTTTTACGAACTTATACTAATTATTACTGATTAAAAGTTTCTTTAATATAAATTTATTTAATTGACAATAAAGACTATAAATATTTTTTAAATCAATCCCATAATTCATTAGTTTCTTGACTTTAGCACCTTATATGAAATATGAGAGCTAAGTGAAGAATTTTTTACAACATTTAAAGAAAAAATAATACAACTTGGCTTTCATATTTTCTTTTCCAGGAAATCAAATGTAAGATTTGTTCTATAAGATATCAAAACTAAAATTGGGTATGAAAAATGTTTAGCTGAAAAGTATTAATTGTCGTAAAAACACATAAATAAAGAAACTACATAGATTAATGGGTTAATTGGTGCACCGGAAGACTGAGACCTGCACTTCGCGTGCCATTCTGCTCCCCGCTGTTTTGTCCACTTTTTTACCTGTGGCTACCTGTCCTCGCCGTCGATTCTAAACTAATTAGCTGACCATCACCTGCATTTGCATCTTTCTTGGTTCTCTAAGGGTGTCGGTCAGATTTACGATACGGATCTTTTTGGCATCCGGCCGGACAGACAGATTGTCGCGACGGTGGCAGATCGGATCAGCATTAGGTATATGGCTTCCCTGCTTTTCCCGCAATTAGAACCCGTACTTATACATGCCACTGATAAGCGGACGAGCGCACTAAGTAATAATAAATACGATTTTAATGAAATGCTGAAATTTCACTAAGGTTATCGTGGGTTTTTTCAAACATTCGTTATACGAGATTTAATTAGCTGCGCTTCGGGGATCGAAGATCGGGGATCTGTTCAATACCAGAGTCATATAGGAGGCACAATAAAGCAAGTCACACAAAAAAGAAACCCTAGGGCTGTGAAAGTTAACCGCTTACAGTGGTGTATATTTCAAAAACAATAAAGCCACCCCTATTAAAAACCAGGGGGAGGTTTTAAGTACACAAAACACATAAAAACTAACAAAAGAAATGGTAGGCAACACTGCGCAAAAAGACTAACACGTTTTGCTAGTTATGATTGCCACATTGTACTTAGGGGAAAATGATTCTACCTAGGGAATCGAGTACAGTCTGTTATTATCAAGAACCAATTTAAAAACCACAAATAAAATAATGGTTTTTCGATACATAATTTGTATTTTGCTCATTTATTTAATTTTAAAAGTTATCAAATAAAGGTAGAAAACATTTTTTTTTATAAATTCCTTGTTAAAATTGAAAATAAAATGTGATAAAAATATGAATACCCATTCCAACCTATCCTTTTTTAAGAGGAAGCATATTTATTATAGTTTTTTCTCTTAAATCTTGTAACCAGTGGCCACTGTACCACAAATACTTCATCCCCGGGAAAGCCTTGCCAAAAACTAATTACTCAAAGTAAATGGCGCAGGCGCCCTTAAGTAGGCCGCATCCTCGACATGCGAGCAAGGGAGAGGCGTTGATCTCCCTCGCTCTTTGCTGCCTGTTCGTTCATGAGAAAGCAAGTGCCGTTCGTTCGCTCATTTCCGATTCCCGTTCTCAATTCATATTCATTCTCTTTCGAATCGCCGACGCGAACGGACGTTTATGAAAAAGACCGGTAAAATCGAAGATAGAGCAAGCGCGTGCGTGCGTGCTGAGCAGAAAAACGTTAACCGTTTCAGTTTACTACCAAGAT
Source organism: Drosophila fuyamai (assembly GCA_018153365.1). NCBI lineage: Eukaryota > Metazoa > Arthropoda > Insecta > Diptera > Drosophilidae > Drosophila > Drosophila fuyamai. The sequence continues at coordinate 7,327,954 of JAECXW010000758.1, forward strand.
CGAATTTCGCCAGTGGGCAAATTACTAAAAATAAGTGCAACCTGTCAACTTGTTGTGTTGTACTGGGCTTTTATCGCAGACAAGAACTGATAAAACGAGAAAAATATCTCGCAAAACTCGTTCTCGCAAGTTTCTTGTGCAAATTGCCAATCGCGGAAGGGAAAAACAACCAGCAGCCCGAAGAAAATCTGCCCGTCTAGACAAAGAATATAGCATCTCTCAAAAGGGCACAGTCAACAGCCCGAGAGGTTTATCTATACTATATATACATACTTATGTAGATAGATGTCGCAGCTTATCTGAAGCTGCCCGTAAAAGTGTTTCTAGTGTCGGTTCATATATTGTATTTATATAGTGTATATAACGACAAAGCTCGAGTGGGAACAGCTGTCGAGTGCCCTTGAGTGGGGGTGGGCAAGATCGTCATTATCATCAGCATCTGGAGGCCCCAGCCGATCTAAGATCCACAGTGCCGTGCTCATCAATTATGACAGCCGAGACCCTCAAGCCGTTTATTCCACCAACAAGTGCCAACGATGGTTTTCCGGCCAAAGTGACCAGTACGGCGTCCGCCCAGCGCCGCACCCGTCAGCTGATCCCCTACGTCTTGGGGGTCATCGGACTGGGACTAGTCGTCGCCATTATGGCTCTAACGGTATGTTAACCCTAGAAGATATAGCAGTTTACCGGATCTGTAATTGAAGCTTTTATGGTTCATTTGAATTGTCACTTACAGTGACTAATATTCATGGGTCTAAATGATATATCAATTTTGTAATACCACTTGCTTAATCAATTTAAGCAATACCCCTAAAAGTATCACGCGCCAAGGTCTACACATTTCAGATAAACATTTTTAATTACGTTTTGGTAATAAAGAACTTTTATATTGGGAAAGGTTATTATTCTCTGTGACATACCCCATGATTCATTCAAAATATAAGTTTGAAATTCTCCGTTCACATTCTTTTTGATCAGAAGTATCATATCTCTATAGAAATTGTAAACAATTTTAGATCTTAATTATTAGGAAATTATGATATATCTAAGAAGAACCATAAGCAAGTCTATAAGTTGCAATCAATTGCGGTATAATTATTAAAATGGTTTTTTAGTAGATAAACAACAGTTTGAAATGGTAATCTCCACACATTTAAAATCAATTAATAATAGGAACGCACTTTAAAGTAAGCTATTATATTTAATCGTTTCCAAATTGATAGGGCAATACCAAACTATTTGTTATGATTTTGTTGCCGTGTGCCGATCAATGATTCGTTGAAATTCCAAAGGTGTGGAGATATCAGTTATTGGTGGGTGTTTTTCCCGAATAAAGATATGGATGAATCGTTATTGGCTATGTTGTTAAATGTTATTTTGGGCGCTATAATCGAGCACTTATAATCATGACTGTTTTTTGTTATCGATGCAGTAAGCAAATTAAGCTACTTTAAATAGTAGTATTTAAATTTTTCAAAACAGTATTTTGTTTGGTAGTTAGAGGTAAAAAATTACTTTTACTTTTTCGTGTTATCTGTCTAAAAACACTCTAAGCAAGTTTTTTTTCTTTCAAAAGCCAGATCCAAAGACTTGAGAGATTCTATTTAGAGCTTTAGCCATGAACTGCGTTCTAGACTCTGCTCCTTCTTAAATCACAAACCCCACGATCTTCGGAAATGTTTATTTCAGGAGCCTGCAAAATAAATTTGCGAATAAATATAAACGCAAATTGGACTTTACCAAACACATATAGACACCCCCGAAATCGCAATCTAAAAATGAATATTTAACCTCTGGCACGCTTCTGCTGTTTGTCACAAAGTCATTGTTGATGCCAAATTAAAAACGAAATTCGCCAGATGCATAAATTGAAATGAAAATAGATTTTATGATCCGTGACCGTCGCAGATACGTTAACTATAATTTGGCATGAAACTATATTTAGAATGGAAAAGTCGGCGGTTCCTTGTCTGATCAAGCGATGTCATCACCGACACGTCTTTAGGCCAAATCGGTTCCTAATGATCCAGCTAATCCAAATAAAGCGGATGCAGATGCTAGAAGAATGTTTATCTGTGGTTGTCAGTTTGTTTTTGTTGAACTAATTTAAATGCCACTGGGAATGGTGTTCTGTTATGCATTCACAGCCGATAAATCTTCGACTGGACTGTTGGGTCATGTATTCGCTGATAACTTTGGATGAGACTCTGGCCGCTGGATTGCGGATTTGCGTTGCCAAAGATTAAGTTTCCAGAGCTAAGCCTGCCCCTTCCCCATTCCAGAAATCCCCCCACGACCCACTCAACTTTGGCTTAAGTGAACGGAAATCGTACAATTGTCAATTGACTTGTAAATGATTGGCTTCAGCCACTGACGTGCGCCATAACTTTTGTTTTCCCCATAAATCTCTGTTAAATCTTAAAGTTTTTTTTTTGTTTAATTCAATTTCGCTGCCCCCTTCCATATCCTGACATCCAATCAAAGTGACCTCAACGAATGACCCTCATCATCTGGGGTCTACATACGCATGTGAAAGTGACAAACTGCAGGCGCTGCGATCGATCTACGGATTGCTCGATAAGCCCTAATGGAAAGTGGTTTACTGGAAATCCAAAACACGAGCCTCAAACAAGTTTCTTGGGCCGCCGTACTGTCCATAATTTATACAAGAATTCAGTACAAGTTTTTATTTGTATCTTTTTGTAACCACTGCGCACAGTGGCTGAAGTTGAGGAATTCTTTTTTGATTTCGGGTGGCAGTCGAAACATGAGAAGTGTCTGTATATAAGGTCTCTGCTCGGCCCGAATGTTAATGATCCATTAAGCAGATTATGTGCCTGAGTGGCGATGTCGGTACCTCCGCGTATATTTCTTCACGAAATCTCTCTCTTCTCGTCTCAACTCGACTCGCCTCTATCTGTTTGTTCAGTTATTTTTTTTTTATATTTTTCGGGTGTCAAAAGTTCGCGGCACTGAGTGTTATATGATGTGCCGGGCCTTAGCACCAACTATAGATGTTTAATTGAGGCTTATTAAATTAATTGCCAAAGTGCTAATGACTGGATGATTAGAAACGAGTTTAGATAAGACTATAAAGATTGAATTGCCTTCCAGATCTGGCAGACAACGCGGATCACGCATCTGGACAAGGAGCTGAAGAGTCTGAAGCGAGTCGTCGATCATCTTCAGCAGCGATTGGGCATCAACTATCTGGATGAGTTCGATGAGTTCCAAAAGGAGGTGAGCTATTGTACCAATCACTCTTTAGCAACAATATTTGTATTTTTCGATGGGCAGGCTGTAACATTTGTCTGAGGTAAATACAGATCTCTCGCATTGTTTACAAAGTCGGCAATCATTTTGTTATTCCCTGAGGCGAGTACTTGAGTTTTTAATGTGGGGTATGTTGTCTTGTTGTTATTGTGTAAGCTATCACCATGAGGTACGAATTGTTACATTTATGCGTTTTAAGTGTGAAGCATAATATAAATTTGAGGTACCATTTTATTGCATTTTTTAGAGATAAAAGAAACTTATAAGGTATTTTTTAGTCGGTATAACTTGTGTTCTTTTTTAAAAAAGAATGCACAAAAACAGCCCCAGATATATGTGGTTATTGTGTGGGACATACGAAAATATTTATAGAAATATGTGCTAAAATATAAATACAGAGCGTTTTCATCTGTTTTTTAATTCTGTTTTTTTTTGTTTCTACGCAGCTTTACAAAAAGCCTGTGGGGAATGGTGATAGATTATTTTTATTATAATGTCTCTTCCCAAGAGAATCACTTAATTAAAATATGAGATACATTTGGTGGAGATGAGGCGCCAGCCGGTCCAAGTAATTTATGAGATACAAATGCCCAAATGACACAAGGCGAAAGCCTCAATAATACAGGAAAACCATCTGAGTCTATCCGTAGATATAGTCGTTCAAGGCGAGCGATTGGTATTGGTTTTATGTGACGATTGATCGGATCTCGTCAAATGGCCTAATGCCCAGACATCGTTTCAAAATTTTAGGATTTATTTATATTTTGATGGCTGGGCATCTGTGGAAGAGATTCTCTTGAGAGTTCGTTCGCTTTTAAATATATATGTATACCATATATAATATGTTTTTGAGGGAGGCGCCATCAATTAGAATGATGACGAAACAGCTTTTGCCGCGGGCGTGCGTCTAAAAATGAATGTGTGCCAGGATTGCGGCAGCTGCAGTCACGTACTTGTCCAAGTGTGCTGACCCAAAATGCTGACCCCATCTCTTCCTTGCAGTATGAGAATGCCCTCATCGACTATCCGAAAAGGGGCGATGGCTATACGGATGACTACGACGCGGATAAGGACGATGTCGATGACGAGGACGATGGTCTGGATTTCACTACGGATGAAGAGGAAGACGATGAAAACTATAACTCCCAGGATGAGGATGGCACAGATGATGGCAATGACTATAGTGATATGATAACCAAACTGTACAATTTAAGCACTGAGCAGACCACGCCCACATCTAAGACCACCGCTGAGGGCGATGGCGAAACGGATAGTTCTTCCTTCCCCTCGAGTGATGACAATGTGTTCGATGACTTTAACAGCTATAATGCTCACAAAAAGAAGCTTGATAGGTAAGCATATCTGAGATTTGCTAGAATTACAGATATTTAATTGGTTAACATTGTAATATTGCAGAAAACCTCGCTCAATTGACGATGTTCGGAATGAGCAGCAGAATATAAAAGGAAATCATACTGAGCTGGAGGAGAAGCAATCCAAAGAGGCAGTTTCAAAGGAGAGGTAAGTAAAAAATATCTCTATAAAACCCTTTAAGTAAAAATATATACTATATAAATAATTTAATATATTCAATAGAAATTACCTTAATTTCTGTTTTATATCAATAAAATAAGTCAATGAATTATATGAATTTCTTATTGTATAAAATACTTATGATCAGAAACTCTTTAATTTGTAAATATAATAAAAAACCGATTCACAATAAAACTCAATTAAATTTGATGTATTAGATTATCTAAAAATTAAATTAACCACTGTTAAAACTATATTTTGTACCTGTAGCTCCACTTCACTTCACCACCGACGCAAGATGCATTCCCGCCGACGTCAGCTCTTAACCCGCAAAGGTGTGTAGTCAAGAAAACAGAATCAATTGGCAAAGAAAGAAAACCAAACCTCTATTTGCTCCTCTGTTAATTTGCAGGTGAATCTCTTATTTCAGCCAGATCCGAGAACTCGAGGCCAGCCGCCCACTTTCACCTGAGTAGCAGGAAGCGTCACATGGGGAATATGGGTAAGGGGATGCCTAAGCTTTGATTTATGTTCAAATCAATTCATATACGTTTCTTTTCCAGGTTATCATGGAGACATGTACATTGGAAATGATAACGCAAAGAACTCATATGAAGGACACTTTCAAACGCACGATGGCGTGTTGACGGTCGTCAATCCGGGCCTATATTACGTATACGCCCAGATATGTTACAATAATTCGCACGACCAGAACGGGTTCATCGTCTTCCAAGGAGATTCGCCCTTCCTGCAGTGCCTGAACACTGTGCCCACCAATATGCCCCACAAGGTGCACACGTGTCACACCAGTGGTCTAATCTATCTGGAGCGAAACGGGAGGATCCACTTGAAGGACATTCACAACGATCGCAATGTCGTTCTGCGGGAGGCGAACAATCGAAGCTACTTTGGCATCTTCAAGGTGTAAAAATGAGAGATTATTCCTGGACAAAAATGCCAGTTTCAGCTTTAGTAGTCCCCGCGACTGCTCGTGAATGCGATTCATCGCCAGCGTGGATCCATTAGTTTGTAGCCCTAGTCTTAGTCACTCATAACCTAATCTCAATCCGAATCACGCAATCGCATAAAAATCATATTTATTTTGTATATACTCCTTCAACTTTAACTGTACGACGAAAAAGTGAATAAAAATGTAGTTTAACTTGAAAGTAATGTCTTATATATGATTGTGAACTTTAATACAATTCTGATTCACAGTTCAGTTTTAAGCTTCTTATACACAACTCAGCTTTGATGTGCTTATAGTTTTATTTTTAAATCTGAAAGGGGATTAGAAGAATATTCATCTGCTGCTTGTTTACAGATTTCTAAAGAGAAATTCCAGCGTGCGGTGGTCCATATTAAATATTGGTAAAAAGAATTTTGTCAAAGGGCAAATGAATTTCATTGCAGTTGGATAATATCCGGACGGGAAGCTGCAGTGCAGCATCTTGGTCTCCTGGCCTGGGAAACAACTGGAGCATCGCCATGGAAACCGAAGCAAAGCACCGAGTTCCGGATTTCCCCTTCCATTTTGGGTATCTGGACACCAACCACCTCGTTTCCCGGAATTCTTACAGTTGGACACCACATGGAGGGGAAAAGTTGGACGGGATTGACGTCAACTTGATTGCTGGTGCGCTGCAGCTGCGATTGGAGATTCACATGGGCCAAAAGTACAGTCATCAGTACAGTCATACAAGTGTAAATAAATCATGCATGCACATTAGGATGTATCTGCAAAAAAGCTTTATTGTTATAAGCTTGACTTTTCGAATAGCACACACTATGCCTTGTATTTAATTTGTCAGCAGCATAAGCAGATTATCAATGGTGTCTACCTTGAATGTAATCATATATATGAAAACACGTCGTATGAGTTATATTTCCAAAAGCTTTCTTTTCTTTGAATTTGCTTGGAAGGAATTTATGTTATTTAGTGTTATTTTTCAAGAAATATCCCACATTTTGTTTGTCAAGTGTGATAAAAAAAATGCATTCAAGACAAGGTATTTAGAAACATTATATTGACTATTAAATGTATTCAACAGGACTACAAATTTTAAAACATTAAAAGGTGGAATGTGCTTAAAGAGGGGCAAACCATAACAGTCCGAGATTGTAAGAGTCTAAATTTAAATAGGTTTCAAGTTTAAGAATCTGCAAAAATTCATGCAGAGTAATGCAATATAAGTGTGATGTTTTCCATTTCCCTCCACCACAAAGGTAAATACCTAATATCAATAGTGGAAAAGGCCAACGGCGGAAATTATTGTCAAGCGAGCGATGGTCGATTTGCGAGCGGACGGAGTAACAGGTGGCCCATGCAGACCCAGCTCCTGGTGATGCGAGAGCAACAGTTCGTTCCCGGAATAGATATGTGCTTTCGGCCTGGAGCTGCAGCCATCACATGTTCCTGGCCATGCGCAGTGGCCGGAAAAGCGAACGAAGTTTCGATTTCGCTGGGGAAATGGCAGAAAGTCAGCCGGGAAGCTTTTGGCCATTTACCTGGCTATTTGCTATTTACTATCTGATTGCATCCGCCATCAATGTGCATTTATTTTGGGTACAAAGCCAGCTCATTTGCAGTTCGTTATTGGTTTCGGTGAAGTGCGGTTTGGCTTTCCGTGGCCTGAGTAGTTTTGGTTTTTGATTCTGCAAGGACCGAGCTGCACCAGAATGGTAAGTCAGCAGTACAGTCCCTCAAATAGTCAAATTCAACAGGTGGCACATACACCGATTATGTCGGAAAAGTGCACTTTTGATTTATTAACAGATTTAAGTATTGAGCTAAAAGTTATTTATAAGCTGGAAAATAAAACGGTGTTTCTTCCATTCAAATATTTAAATTTTAATACTGACGAAAGTGCCTTAAAAGTGTGTGCTAGTGCACATTTTACAAAACAATTTTTAAATTCCTCTATCGAAAAGGTCAAATTTGATTTAACAGGATTCTTTGATCCATAGGGATTCGAGATGCGCCGACTATACATTGTCATTCTAAGCATTGGTATATCGGATATTATTCTTCTAGATTGTCTTCTAAGTTGTCCACATATTCCTTATTCTCAGCACTTGCTGCACTTGATAACAATTTGCATGGCTAGACTTTGTAAAAAATTTGTTAAGAGATCTATATCTTGAGATCTCTGAAATGAGGAGTGAAAATTCATATTTCCTGATCCCAAGCAGACTACTCCTTCTTCTCACCCAGCTTGGCCTGGATCTCGTTGAGGGTCTTGCCCTTCGTCTCGGGGATCAGGAAGAGTACAAACAAAAAGGCGCCCACGGCGAAGCCAAAGAATATGCCAAAACACGCGGTGGCTCCGATTAGCTCGTTCAGCACGGGAAACAGCAAAGTGACGACGAAGGCACTTAACCAATTGGTGGTTCCCGCAATCGATCCAGCCAGGGCCTTAACGTCCTCCGCAAACAGCTCCGCCATCATCACCCAAGGGACAGGACCAAAGCCGAAGGAGAAGCCGACAATGAAAATGCAGATGGCTATGAGGGCCAGCCAGCCGACATCCGAGGACAGGAGCAGGCCAAAGTACAGGGCCATGGTCAGGGTGCTGGCGCCCATCATGAAGGCCGAGATCAGCAGCAACATCTTGCGACCCAGTCGTTCGATCAGGAAGATCGAGACTACAGTGGAGCTGGCCATAACCACGCCCACAATAATCGTCGAGAAACGCGGTTCCAGCGAGGATCCCGCCGTCTGGAAGATGAACGTTGAATAGAAGATGATCGCGTTGATTCCCGTGAACTGCTGGAATATCATCAGTCCAATGGAGAGGAAGAGCCCCTTGAGTGTGACCTTGCGGCAGAGCGTTTTCCCGATGCTCGTCTTCTCCTTCTGGCTATCGAGTGCCACATCTTTTAGCTCGCCACTCACATCCGCATCCTTGCCGCGCAGGAACTTCAGCGCCTTCTCCGCCTTCTCGGTTTTGCCCTTCTGAGCCAAATAAACTGGCGACTCGGGCATGCACATGAACAGCAGGAAATAGATCACGGGCAAAATGGCACAGGCAATGCTCAAGTAGAGGGAATTCGCAAAGGCTCCCACCACAAACGAGTAGAGGACGCCGTGGACGATCAGCAGCTGGAAGAAGCAGCCCATGATGCCGCGATACTGGATCTCGGCTATTTCGGTGGTGTACATGGGACCGGCCACACAGAAGGCTCCACCGCAGAATCCCACAATGAAGCGACCGACCAGCAGCATCGAGATGTGCACCGCCTCGATGATGAGCACCCAGCCGATCACAAAGGGCGGCAGCAAACAGAGCATCGTCACCTTGCGTCCGATCTTGCCAATGAGGTAGCCCACCGGGATGCAGGAGAAGGCTGCTCCCAGCGTCATCAGGGAGCCAACCAGACCCCACTCCGCCGTATCGGGGGTGAAGCTGTAGGCCTCTCCTGACTTGATCTCCTCTTCCACCGGTCCCGACCAGCCAATCACGGCGCCCAGGCAAAAGGCTCCCATGGCGGCGATAAGGCCCACTATAAATTGCACGGCAGCCGACATATTCAGTTAAACAAATATAGAAATAACAAAGATAAAAAAAATATGTATATAAACTAATGTCTGACAGAAAACCAACAGGGTGAATGATACAAGTGACAAGTTCGAATCAAAATCGGAACAAACTTAGAAATTTATTTGCCTTATTTTTAATCGATTTATAATTTTAATTTCGATTTGCTTTGAATTCTCTATGGACTCTAGAAGTCCAATTTTAAGTCACTCTTTTACAAGACATCGAAAAATTAGAAATAACTAACATGAAACTGGTTCCAAAATTTGATCAACGTTAAATTGAATATTTTTAAAGGAAGATTTTAAGAGAATCGAATCACAAGTCTTTAGAGGTATGCCATTTTGGAATCGGCTTAAATTTGGTAAAGTTATGGACTCTGGAAGTCCAGTTGAGGGTGCCTCTTTTTTACATGTTGTCATAATTGTTAATATAACTAACATGAAAATGGGTCAAAATTTTGATTAACGTTAAACGAAAAATTTGAATGCAGATTTTCAGAGAATGGAACCACAAGTCTTTAGAGGTATGACACTTTGAAATCGGGTTAAATTTGGTAAAGTTATGGACTCTGGAAGTCCAGTTAAGGGTGCCTCTTTTTTACATGTTGTCATAATTGTTACATTAACTAACATGAAAATGGGTCAAAATTTTGATTAACGTTAAAATGAAAAATTTGAATGCAGATTTTCAGAGAATGGAACCACAAGTCTTTAGAGGTATGACACTTTGAAATCGGCTTAAATTTGGTAAAGTTATGGACTCTGGAAGTCCAGTTGAGGGTGCCTCTTTTTTACATGTTGTCATAATTGTTAATATAACTAACATGAAAATGGGTCAAAATTTTGATTAACGTTAAACGAAAAATTTGAATGCAGATTTTCAGAGAATGGAACCACAAGTCTTTAGAGGTATGACACTTTGAAATCGGGTTAAATTTGGTAAAGTTATGGACTCTGGAAGTCCAGTTGAGGGTGTCTCTTTTTTACATGTTGTCATAATTGTTACATTAACTAACATTAAAATGGGTCAAAATTTTGATTAACGTTAAAATGAAAAATTTGAATGCAGATTTTCAGAGAATGGAACCACAAGTCTTTAGAGGTATGACACTTTGAAATCGGGTTAAATTTGGTAAAGTTATGGACTCTGGAAGTCCAGTTGAGGGTGCCTCTTTTTTACATGTTGTCATAATTGTTACATTAACTAACATGAAAATGGGTCAAAATTTTGATTAACGTTAAAATGAAAAATTTGAATGCAGATTTTCAGAGAATGGAACCACAAGTCTTTAGAGGTATGACACTTTGAAATCGGGTTAAATTTGGTAAAGTTATGGACTCTGGAAGTCCAGTTGAGGGTGCCTCTTTTTTACATGTTGCCATAATTGTTACATTAACTAACATGAAAATGGGTCAAAATTTTGATTAACGTTAAAATGAAAAATTTGAATGCAGATTTTCAGAGAATGGAACCACAAGTCTTTAGAGGTATGACACTTTGAAATCGGGTTAAATTTGGTAAAGTTATGGACTCTGGAAGTCCAGTTGAGGGTGCCTCTTTTTTACATGTTGTCATAATTGTTACATTAACTAACATGAAAATGGGTCAAAATTTTGATTAACGTTAAAATGAAAAATTTGAATGCAGATTTTCAGAGAATGGAACCACAAGTCTTTAGAGGTATGACACTTTGAAATCGGGTTAAATTTGGTAAAGTTATGGACTCTGGAAGTCCAGTTGAGGGTGCCTCTTTTTTACATGTTGTCATAATTGTTACATTAACTAACATGAAAATGGGTCAAAATTTTGATTAACGTTAAAATGAAAAATTTGAATGCAGATTTTCAGAGAATGGAACCACAAGTCTTTAGAGGTATGACACTTTGAAATCGGGTTAAATTTGGTAAAGTTATGGACTCTGGAAGTCCAGTTGAGCGTGCCTCTTTTTTACATGTTGTCATAATTGTTACATTAACTAACATGAAAATGGGTCAAAATTTTGATTAACGTTAAAATGAAAAATTTGAATGCAGATTTTCAGAGAATGGAACCACAAGTCTTTAGAGGTATGCCATTTTGGAATCGGCTTAAATTTGGTAAAGTTATGGACTCTGGAAGTCCAGTTGAGGGTGCCTCTTTTTTACATGTTGTCATAATTGTTAATATAACTAACATGAAAATGGGTCAAAATTTTGATTAACGTTAAATGAAAAATTTGAATGCAGATTTTCAGAGAATGGAACCACAAGTCTTTAGAGGTATGCCATTTTGGAATCGGCTTAAATTTGGTAAAGTTATGGACTCTGGAAGTCCAGTTGAGGGTGCCTCTTTTTTACATGTTGTCATAATTGTTAATATAACTAACATGAAAATGGGTCAAAATTTTGATTAACGTTAAATGAAAAATTTGAATGCAGATTTTCAGAGAATGGAACCACAAGTCTTTAGAGGTATGACACTTTGAAATCGGGTTAAATTTGGTAAAGTTATGGACTCTGGAAGTCCAGTTGAGGGTGCCTCTTTTTTACATGTTGTCATAATTGTTACATTAACTAACATGAAAATGGGTCAAAATTTTGATTAACGTTAAAATGAAAAATTTGAATGCAGATTTTCAGAGAATGGAACCACAAGTCTTTAGAGGTATGACACTTTGAAATCGGGTTAAATTTGGTAAAGTTATGGACTCTGGAAGTCCAGTTGAGGGTGCCTCTTTTTTACATGTTGTCATAATTGTTACATTAACTAACATGAAAATGGGTCAAAATTTTGATTAACGTTAAAATGAAAAATTTGAATGCAGATTTTCAGAGAATGGAACCACAAGTCTTTAGAGGTATGACACTTTGAAATCGGCTTAAATTTGGTAAAGTTATGGACTCTGGAAGTCCAGTTGAGGGTGCCCTCTTTTTACATGTTGTCATAATTGTTAATATAACTAACATGAAAATGGGTCAAAATTTTGATTAACGTTAAACGAAAAATTTGAATGCAGATTTTCAGAGAATGGAACCACAAGTCTTTAGAGGTATGACACTTTGAAATCGGGTTAAATTTGGTAAAGTTATGGACTCTGGAAGTCCAGTTGAGGGTGCCTCTTTTTTACATGTTGTCATAATTGTTACATTAACTAACATGAAAATGGGTCAAAATTTTGATTAACGTTAAAATGAAAAATTTGAATGCAGATTTTCAGAGAATGGAACCACAAGTCTTTAGAGGTATGACACTTTGAAATCGGGTTAAATTTGGTAAAGTTATGGACTCTGGAAGTCCAGTTGAGGGTGCCTCTTTTTTACATGTTGTCATAATTGTTACATTAACTAACATGAAAATGGGTCAAAATTTTGATTAACGTTAAAATGAAAAATTTGAATGCAGATTTTCAAGTCCAGTTGAGGGTGCCTCTTTTTTACATGTTGTCATAATTGTTAATATAACTAACATGAAAATGGGTCAAAATTTTGATTAACGTTAAATGAAAAATTTGAATGCAGATTTTCAGAGAATGGAACCACAAGTCTTTAGAGGTATGCCATTTTGGAATCGGCTTAAATTTGGTAAAGTTATGGACTCTGGAAGTCCAGTTGAGGGTGCCTCTTTTTTACATGTTGTCATAATTGTTAATATAACTAACATGAAAATGGGTCAAAATTTTGATTAACGTTAAATGAAAAATTTGAATGCAGATTTTCAGAGAATGGAACCACAAGTCTTTAGAGGTATGACACTTTGAAATCGGGTTAAATTTGGTAAAGTTATGGACTCTGGAAGTCCAGTTGAGGGTGCCTCTTTTTTACATGTTGTCATAATTGTTACATTAACTAACATGAAAATGGGTCAAAATTTTGATTAACGTTAAAATGAAAAATTTGAATGCAGATTTTCAGAGAATGGAACCACAAGTCTTTAGAGGTATGACACTTTGAAATCGGGTTAAATTTGGTAAAGTTATGGACTCTGGAAGTCCAGTTGAGGGTGCCTCTTTTTTACATGTTGTCATAATTGTTACATTAACTAACATGAAAATGGGTCAAAATTTTGATTAACGTTAAAATGAAAAATTTGAATGCAGATTTTCAGAGAATGGAACCACAAGTCTTTAGAGGTATGACACTTTGAAATCGGCTTAAATTTGGTAAAGTTATGGACTCTGGAAGTCCAGTTGAGGGTGCCTCTTTTTTACATGTTGTCATAATTGTTAATATAACTAACATGAAAATGGGTCAAAATTTTGATTAACGTTAAACGAAAAATTTGAATGCAGATTTTCAGAGAATGGAACCACAAGTCTTTAGAGGTATGACACTTTGAAATCGGGTTAAATTTGGTAAAGTTATGGACTCTGGAAGTCCAGTTGAGGGTGCCTCTTTTTTACATGTTGTCATAATTGTTACATTAACTAACATGAAAATGGGTCAAAATTTTGATTAACGTTAAAATGAAAAATTTGAATGCAGATTTTCAGAGAATGGAACCACAAGTCTTTAGAGGTATGACACTTTGAAATCGGGTTAAATTTGGTAAAGTTATGGACTCTGGAAGTCCAGTTGAGGGTGCCTCTTTTTTACATGTTGTCATAATTGTTACATTAACTAACATGAAAATGGGTCAAAATTTTGATTAACGTTAAAATGAAAAATTTGAATGCAGATTTTCAGAGAATGGAACCACAAGTCTTTAGAGGTATGACACTTTGAAATCGGGTTAAATTTGGTAAAGTTATGGACTCTGGAAGTCCAGTTGAGGGTGCCTCTTTTTTACATGTTGTCATAATTGTTACATTAACTAACATGAAAATGGGTCAAAATTTTGATTAACGTTAAAATGAAAAATTTGAATGCAGATTTTCAGAGAATGGAACCACAAGTCTTTAGAGGTATGACACTTTGAAATCGGGTTAAATTTGGTAAAGTTATGGACTCTGGAAGTCCAGTTGAGTGTGCCTCTTTTTTACATGTTGTCATAATTGTTACATTAACTAACATGAAAATGGGTCAAAATTTTGATTAACGTTAAAATGAAAAATTTGAATGCAGATTTTCAGAGAATGGAACCACAAGTCTTTAGAGGTATGACACTTTGAAATCGGGTTAAATTTGGTAAAGTTATGGACTCTGGAAGTCCAGTTGAGGGTGCCTCTTTTTTACATGTTGTCATAATTGTTACATTAACTAACATGAAAATGGGTCAAAATTTTGATTAACGTTAAAATGAAAAATTTGAATGCAGATTTTCAGAGAATGGAACCACAAGTCTTTAGAGGTATGACACTTTGAAATCGGGTTAAATTTGGTAAAGTTATGGACTCTGGAAGTCCAGTTGAGGGTGCCTCTTTTTTACATGTTGTCATAATTGTTACATTAACTAACATGAAAATGGGTCAAAATTTTGATTAACGTTAAAATGAAAAATTTGAATGCAGATTTTCAGAGAATGGAACCACAAGTCTTTAGAGGTATGACACTTTGAAATCGGGTTAAATTTGGTAAAGTTATGGACTCTGGAAGTCCAGTTGAGGGTGCCTCTTTTTTACATGTTGTCATAATTGTTACATTAACTAACATGAAAATGGGTCAAAATTTTGATTAACGTTAAAATGAAAAATTTGAATGCAGATTTTCAGAGAATGGAACCACAAGTCTTTAGAGGTATGACACTTTGAAATCGGGTTAAATTTGGTAAAGTTATGGACTCTGGAAGTCCAGTTGAGCGTGCCTCTTTTTTACATGTTGTCATAATTGTTACATTAACTAACATGAAAATGGGTCAAAATTTTGATTAACGTTAAAATGAAAAATTTGAATGCAGATTTTCAGAGAATGGAACCACAAGTCTTTAGAGGTATGACACTTTGAAATCGGGTTAAATTTGGTAAAGTTATGGACTCTGGAAGTCCAGTTGAGGGTGCCTCTTTTTTACATGTTGTCATAATTGTTACATTAACTAACATGAAAATGGGTCAAAATTTTGATTAACGTTAAAATGAAAAATTTGAATGCAGATTTTCAGAGAATGGAACCACAAGTCTTTAGAGGTATGACACTTTGAAATCGGCTTAAATTTGGTAAAGTTATGGACTCTGGAAGTCCAGTTGAGGGTGCCTCTTTTTTACATGTTGTCATAATTGTTAATATAACTAACATGAAAATGGGTCAAAATTTTGATTAACGTTAAACGAAAAATTTGAATGCAGATTTTCAGAGAATGGAACCACAAGTCTTTAGAGGTATGACACTTTGAAATCGGGTTAAATTTGGTAAAGTTATGGACTCTGGAAGTCCAGTTGAGGGTGCCTCTTTTTTACATGTTGTCATAATTGTTACATTAACTAACATGAAAATGGGTCAAAATTTTGATTAACGTTAAAATGAAAAATTTGAATGCAGATTTTCAGAGAATGGAACCACAAGTCTTTAGAGGTATGACACTTTGAAAACGGGTTAAATTTGGTAAAGTTATGGACTCTGGAAGTCCAGTTGAGGGTGCCTCTTTTTTACATGTTGTCATAATTGTTACATTAACTAACATGAAAATGGGTCAAAATTTTGATTAACGTTAAAATGAAAAATTTGAATGCAGATTTTCAGAGAATGGAACCACAAGTCTTTAGAGGTATGACACTTTGAAATCGGCTTAAATTTGGTAAAGTTATGGACTCTGGAAGTCCAGTTGAGGGTGCCTCTTTTTTACATGTTGTCATAATTGTTAAATTAACTAACATGAAAATGGGTCAAAATTTTGATTAACGTTAAAATGAAAAATTTGAATGCAGATTTTCAGAGAATGGAAGCACAAGACTTTAGAGGTAAGACACTTTGAAATCGGGTTAAATTTGGTAAAGTTATGGACTCTGGAAATCCAGTTGAGGGTGCCTCTTTTTTACATGTTGTCATAATTGTTACATTAACTAACATGAAAATTGGTCAAAATTTTGTTCAACGTTAAATTGAAAATTTTAAATGCACATTTTCGGAGAATCGAATAATTAAGTTTGTTAAAGTTATGGGCTCTCAAAGTCCAATTTTGGGTCAGCGTTAAACAAGTCAAAGGCCCTTAGAAATTCAATAATACCCTCTGCAAGGAAATTCGAATTATCAGTATTGTTTGAAATAGAACTATATTTTAAATTTCCAATTTTTCAACTTTTAGTAGAAGATAGCATATTTCTATTGTCAGATTCAGAAGCATACCGAAATGTAAGAAAATAAAACTTTTAATGTCGTAAAAATATAAAGGTCTATTTTGGTAACCCAGTGCTAATTGCTAATAGAAAATCCCCTATATGGGTTCATTCGAAGTACCATATTTTTCCGGTGTAAGTCCTGGCCATCTTCAGCCTGTTTCCATCTCTTTCTGAACGAAGCTTGGCTGCAGCTGAAAGCTCCTAGCGGCTCTCTCTCGCTCTCTCTCGCCCCCTTTCCGATGGTCGCCCCTTTTTGCACATACCAACTCCCACTCACGAGGACGAGGCTCTCTCGGCGAGCTTCGGATCCTGTCGGCCTTCGTGGGTCCTGTATAAAACGAGGAAGCTCCGCAGACTGGCCGACACTCTTGGTTCCGCCTTGGCTGAGCACAGAGGTGGGTACAGGTACAGTGGCTACTGGCTGGCAGCGACGAGCGTTTCCTTTATGGTGTTGGCGTAGGCGTGACGCCATGTTGTGAAAAGTGTCTGGCAAATAGTGAAAAATTCACACGGAAAACTGCACTCGAACGTCGCGAAAACAAACAACAAAAGTCAAATCAAACCAAGTGAGTTGAGAAAAGTGCAAACTTTTCGGCCAGTGTTTGTGTGTGGGGGGAAAATTACGCAAAATGCTGCACAGGATTTTCCATTTCCATTGATTTCGCTGGTGGGCGTGTGTGTATATATATATATATATAAATGTATTTATATTTGTGTGTGGGAGGAAAAGCCAGAGCCAAAATAATTGCGTACAATTTATTTGCAACTCGCTTTATTCACTAATTGGACAATGGAGCTGATGAATTGTTTGTTGGCCTGTTGACAAAATACCTCGGGCATTTTCCTGAACAACTGATACATACACATGCTCGCAAAAAGTTGGCTAACAAGTTGGTGACTTTCCCGAGGACGGGACATCTACTTCGTTGGCTTTAAATATTTTAAGCCAAAAAGCTTTTCCCGGCCCCCTAATTAGCCGCTTCCTTTTGCTGGCAGAATGCATTCACTTAGTCGCCGGCAAAAAGCCCGATTCAATTTGGCCCAATTTTCCCCAAAAGGATCTCTTTTTTCCTGGCGCAAAACGACCCATGGATAAATGTATGTCTGTATAGAGTAGTAGTATCCATGGTTGCTGCGACAAATTCAATTAGGGCGCTAATTTAAATGCCCTGCTGGGTCGCATTTGTTCGCTCTGGAAATCTGATTGGCGAGAAAGAGCGCCTGCTCCACTGAAACTCAATAAATTATTACCACTGACTCTATCGTTTGATGTAGGGAAACCTAACCCGACGGCGGCATCAATCAATATTAATCATACGCCCCGTGCGACACTCAAGATGTGAGCCGTTGTTCCCTTACCCTTAATAACTTAGGGCTTCATTTCCTTGAATCAAAGCAATCTGCACTGGTATAGTGTGGGCTTCAACTTTTAAGTTTAACGTTTACATTAATCATACGCCCTGTTCGCCACTCAAACTATTAATCAAACAATTCCTCCCCAGTTAGCATTGCAAGAAGACTCAGTTTTTAATAATCATTTATTAAACTTTGTGGAATTAAAACACTTGTATACTTTTTTGTTTAATTAGTAACGTAATTATATTTTGTTTACGCATTATACTTTTTTTAAGCTTTGTTAATAAGAAAATCTGCAGCAATAGTTAAAGTAATAGAATAATTTTAAAAATAATACATTAACTATTTATGAAAGATTAAAAAAAATATTTTTATTAGTTACACAAATGAAAGTGTTAAAAGCAACCCTAAACAAAAGGATTCTGAATTCAAAGCGATCAATGATAGAAACTAATTTTGCACTTTTCTTTTGAGACGCTTAATTTATAATGTCCCTTAACAATTTAAGTTTTCTGTAAGCTAGCCGATGGCTTCAGATATTGGTACCGCATCACCCCGAGCAACAGGCAGCAGAACAGTCCCTTGCGACTCTATTGCAATTGAGGGAAAATGAAATCTCCTTTATGCAGCTGCGTTTAATCTGGATTAGAGCCGAGGAGCAGACACAAAAACATCAACAACTGGGGGACTCGTTTTCTTAGACAAAAACCAGCCAAGCAGCAATAATACAATGAAAGGGGCAAAAGCGAACCAACAGCTGCAGGCGAGACGCAAATAGGGTTCTTCACCAGAGCGGGAGTGGCCATAGAAAAGCGCAGGAAAAGCCAAAGAACGTCGAATGAAAAGCGACGGCTGCCTTGACATTTAATGGGGGGAAAATGAAAATGAAAAGAAAAAGAAAAAAAAATAAATAAAAAACGTGGCCACAGGTACGAGATAAGTGGAAAGAACTATGGAGCCGAGTGGCAGTGGGTGTAAGAGTGGATGTGGCAGTGGCAATGTGATTACCATATATTTTCCTTCCAAGGCATATATTCTTTTATAAGGAATGCGTAGCATACTTATGTGCGTCACCATAAAACCGAGAAAAACTGAAGAGAAACGGAGAAATAGAGACGGGATGAGCAGTTGGCATCCGAGCAGCAATTCAACTTTCCCATAATTGTCAACTTGGCTTTTGTCAGCGGCCAAGAATGCTGGCTAAAAGTGCGGGGGAAGAGACAATACCTTAGATGAAGTTTTGCCCCCTCTATTTCGCCAAGGATGCTGGGTATTTTCAGGCACATTGGAATTTTATTGATTTATATATGAGCAGGGATCCTTTGTATATGCATGAGGCTGAGGGATTTGCTTCATTAGTTAGTCTGATGAGATGGGCGGAGTATTCAAATACCTTTTGCAGCCGGGAATTTCGGGGAACAGCTGCTCGTTTGCATAATTAAGCGGCGAAATATGGAATTTCACACGCCATCAAGTGGCCGCGAGAAGATGACACCTGAAACACACTCACAAATACCAACTAAACCCCACCCACACTCTGCCACACACACACACACACATACTTCCACGGAAAGGACCTCGCTTTAAAGTGCAAATGTAATTAAAAGTTTTTTACGCACCTGTCGGAAACGTGTCGGGCATTAAAACCAGTTTAATGCTTTTTTTCATCCGTTTGAACTGGTTGTTCTCCAATCCTGTTTTTTTCCTTTGGCTTTTGTGTTCACTCGCTGAAAAAAAAAGTTCTATGTAAGGCAAAAATGCTTTTTGTATTAATAAGGCATTGTAATCATTTTCCTGATTTATCATGTAAGAAAATTTGAGAAAAAAAAAGATTTTATAACTTATTATTTATAATACATTTTAATTACCTTTTAGAAAAAATGTTATGTTTTAATTTGCTAAGCATAAACATCATAATATCTCTCATACAGTTTTTGTTATTTAATCAATCAATAGCCATATGCTTAAAATTTCTCATTGAATTTGTTGAATGAAACTCTATAATAAACATCAATTAACTTAGATACTGGCGATAAATAAACATAAATCATTTGATTACACCTAAACCAAATTTATGGTTTTCTAATATCATTTCATAATAATCAAGTTATAATTTACGGAGATGCTGATACCAATTTTCCCCTCTACACTTGCAGATTTAAAACCAGATTTTCGAGTGAGTGGGAGGCAGTTGCTAGCGAGTCCAATGGCCAACCGAATTGTAGGCCCCGGTGGTGCCACCTCGCTGGTCCCACTAACGGCGATGGTGGTGCTGCTGCTGGCGGTGGTGCAGTGCATCCAGGCGAGTCCGCAGCGCACCGCCGCCTTTTCGCTGCAGGCGGCCGTGGATGAGCTGCATCGGCGGGAGGCGGCCAAGTACCCGCTGAATGCCCCTCCACCACCCTCTCTAGACGACTGGGACGAAGGTGAGTAGGGGTGCCGGGGGTGGTTGAATCTTGCCGGGAAATTGGTTTCCCTTGGGAGCAAATTGAAGACCTTCACCTTTGCGCACACGTTAACTGGCATAAGTTAATCAAGCAATTCCCCCAAGAAATTTGAACTTTGATTAACCTTCAAGTAAACGCAAGGCGGCACCTCTTAGACACTCTTATTTATTTTCGTAGTTGGTATATCAATATTTAAGCCATTCCTTGTATTTGTTGACTTGTTATCTGGCTTTGGTTAAACGAAACGAGAACTTCATAGTTGGTTAATTGATTGTTTAAGGCTGTTTATGCTAAAATGCATAACTTTACTTACCTAAAGTTATTCTAAACAATGTCATCAAATAATTTCAAATAGTTTTGTTGATTAAGCACTCAACAAATTTGCCTATCTAACTTAATGGAATGTTATTAGGGTGCTAAATCCGCTATCGTCCTTAAATACATAGTTAATCGCATAGCCTAGTTCAAAATCCTCCGGTAAAATGTTTAAGTTTAAAATATAGTTTAAAAAAATAAGAAGTACTTAAAAACCAGAATGCTAAAAGCATGTCACTTAAAATATAGTTAAAACAACTAAGAATGACTTAAAAACCAGAATGCTAAGAACATGTCACTTAAAAAATCTATAAAAAATATTTATATTTGGGACAGAATAATCTTGTTACTCGTATAAAAAATGCAGCCTTCATCCATATGCCATTTTCTAGATACATATGCTGAAATAATAATATAATTTGATTTATGTGACTGGGTTTTGGGATGGGCTGTCATCTGCATGTATCGAGATTATATAAGCGCAAGTCGTGGCCGAAATCTGAAAGTGATATCCATCCTAAGCAGATGGGGGAGGTGAAGAGGGAGTAGAGGGAGTAGGAGACCCGCATGTGGAGTGCACGTGCCTTAGATAGCCGACCCCTAAGCACAGATTTGCCGGATTTTCCGGATTTCCCCCTCACAGTCACAGTCACATGTACCGTTCTTACTTTTCCTCGTTTTCGTTTCTTTCTTTCTCTTTTGGACACCACCACACCACACCACACCACCTCACCTAAACCCAATCCCGCACAGATGGCGATTTATTTGGCAAGAATAGGAATCGGAATCGCCATCGAGTTAATAAGGCACTTGGCAAGTACTTAGAACGCGACGAGGACAACTACGGTCCGGATCACAACCTGGGATTGGGCTTGGGTCTGGGATTGGGACTGGGACTGGGACTGGAGGACGGAGGCGACTTGGGCGCGAATAATCTGCCGCTGTCCGATGAGAAGAGAAAGCGCTTCTCTTCTTTTCGGGAACGCGACGAGCAGTTCGGTAAGTAAAAACTACAGCACTCAAAAGCACGCACTTGGAAATGGATACTCACTATCAAGGTCCTTTAAATAGCACTGCATCCCCAGATTTTGTGTATATTTATACAAATAAAAGAGGTTAACCTTACTGATGTATTATTAGTGTTAATAAGTGTTTATGTTAATATTTAATAATATTATTTTCTTCGATCCTGTCTAAATTTTAGGCAATTTGAGTTGTTTAGTTTACTTTTGTTTATTATCCCACAA
The DNA here is from genome assembly GCA_018153365.1 of Drosophila fuyamai. Classification (NCBI taxonomy): domain Eukaryota; kingdom Metazoa; phylum Arthropoda; class Insecta; order Diptera; family Drosophilidae; genus Drosophila; species Drosophila fuyamai. Next base: position 7,349,852 of record JAECXW010000758.1, read on the forward strand.
TTCCTATGCACCTAATTTATTTTAATTTATCTAAGCATTTTAGTTGTAATAACTATATCTGTATATAAAATAAATAACATTTTTTTGGAAATCTTTAGAAAATATAATATTTTTATAAGGATTTTATAACATATAAATACCCTTTAATTTTATAATTTTTTAATACTTCAATTTTATTTTTGAGATAAACATTCATTCATTGCTATTAATATTTATATTAAAATATTTTTAAATTCTTTTATAAAATAATGATTATATGAGTTTCCAATAATTTTATGTTGAGTGTAAGTCAAAAGCTCATATGAGATGCACACCGAATTTTAAGAACAATCCTTTTAGGAAAAGCTTGATGAAGAAGCACACTAACGGACAGTTTTTAGCACCTTACTCAAGTGGCTCCTTTTGAATGCGAATCACCGAAAATAATTTATGGGTCTAAGCCTTAAGTGCTATTATCCTGACCCAAACTGTGGCTATCTATGTGTGCCGGCGGGCATGTCCACTTGGGGCCACTCGATGGTGGGGGTGTGGAGTGGATAAGGCCAACAATGGCCTGGCTAAAACCACTTAGCTCCGATTAACTTGTGAGTGGCGAGTGGGAGGACGTGGTTGCTCCCGAGTCCCGATGATGAATGCAATCAACTGGAAGGGGCCCAGAACCGACAGATGCCGCCTGTCTTCCTGTCATTTGATTTAATGGCCGGCCCAACAACTTGATGCATGCCCCTCACACAACACGCACGGCTAAGATTTATCGACAGTCCTTATTCCTTAGCCTTGTTTTCCCAAGGTCAAAGTTAAGTCATTTCTCAGTGATTGGTGAAACTATTCATCGAATATCCAGGTTTTTAAAACATTTTAATAGCACTTTATCTTGGAAAATTCAGTTGAAGTAAGCAGGGCTATTAAACTTTAGGTCGAGCGATGGGGTTTTTTATCTTTAATTTTTTGTGTTTTTAATTTTTCATTAATTAACTAATCAATTAACTAAATTATTTATGATGTATGTATGTATGATGTTTTTTCGTGTGTTGAGTGCACTTAACTTGGAAATATATTTAAATTTTTTTAATTATATATATTTTAGCTAGTTAACAATTATTATTAAATAAAGTTGGGAGTATTTCAAACAAAGGAGTTTTCAATACCAATTTAATAAATTTGTAATATAAATATTATATTATAAAAAAGTTATATATAAAAAAGTTATAGGAACTACTTACTATCTGTTTTTAAAACCAAATCTGTAAACCATAGAACTGTATCTTTGATATCCTCTTTACCCCCAATCTCTTCCAGATGGACCCGTACCCTCGGCTTTCCGTGAGCGTGAGAACCAGCCATTGAATGCAGAGCCCGCACACAATGAGCTGACGGAGCAGTTTCTACGCGAGATCGAGGAAGCCAGGGATCGGGATGCAGTGCGTCAGTGGTGGCGCCACCTGGACCAGGCCAAGAGCCCGCAGGAGCCGGAACCACAGGATGCCGAACTGTTCGAGCAGAAGAAGCGAATGCGAGTGCCCCCGTATTACCTGTTGATGCAGAAGAAGCGTTCCTATCCGGTTCTTCCATGGCTCCCATATAATGGTGACAAGAGGAAGCGCTTCCCGGTGGCCAAGCGGAGCACCACCAGCTCCAATCCGGACTCCCCGCTGGGCAGAACCGATGAACGTGTGGCCCAGGAGCTGAGTGAGCTATTCGGCAAGCCCGGGGACAGCAAGTCACATCCCGAGGAGAAACGCAAGCGATCGGCGGAGGATCAGTCCAAGGCCACCACCCATCAGCCCGAATCCGCGCCAGCCACGGCCACCGCATTGGGTGATATGCGCCTGGAGATCAACTTCCAGCGGGTGAATGTCACCACCAAGGACACGCCCACTCCAGCGCCCCCGGGAATTGGGGAAATGGTGCAGCATGGCGGACATGCCGGCCATCACGGTGGTCACGTGGTGCCGGGAATGTCACCCGAGTATAGACATAGGAAACGCAGTGATCACGCTCATGGCGAGAATGTCGAGGATCCGGAGGCGGACGAGCACGACGAGGAGGGCGAGGAGAGCTCCGATGAGGATGACCACGACGAGTTCGACGAGGAGGATGGTGAGGGTGACCTGGAGGCGGAAGATGCGGAGGAGCGACGGCGCAAGAAGAAGCGAGCTGCCGCCAGTTTATCCGGCTCATCCAAGCATCTCCATGCCCCCACTGTGGGTCACCTAATGCTCCGGGCCAAGAAGTCCATCGATTGGTCGCAGTACTTTGGTTTAGATCGCAAGAAGAAGTCCGCCCAGAAAAATGAGTTAGTGGAATAATGAATTTTTACAATTTTTATAAGGATACACTAAAAAGGCTTTTATATTTTCACAGGGAACTCAAGAAACGCAGCGAATCGGACAGCAGCACAAATAATGATGACGACAACGAGGATGAGAGTTCCGAGGCGGAAAAAAAGAAGGTTGATTTCGATGTGGAGAAACTGGACAGCATGGACAGGAAGCTGCAGTCCATCGAGGACTTCATCATCGACGAGACCATCAAGTACACGGGTGCCCACGAGGGTCTGAACAGCAAGGAGGACATTCGCAGGATCAAGGATCATGTGCTCTCTCGCTTGGCCACCGCCTACAGCCTGGAGAAGATGCGTCGCGCATTGGACAGGCTCAGGAAATCGGTGGAGAACGAGAATCACCTGATGCACAATGCCATCGAACCGGAATCGGAGGAGAACGCCTTGGATTCGAACTACTGGCAGGCCAAGAAGTCGGTGAAGAAGGAGCAGGCAGAGGATCCTGCAGAGTAAGTTTACTTATAGATGAAAAAGAAGACTTTAAATTTATCCTTTCCATATTGCTTAAGGGAGGCAAAGCCGCCCAAGGACATGGACAAGAGAAAGCGCAGTGGCTACCTGCGCTATCCCGAGCAGCCAAACACCATGGAGGAGGCCCTCAGCCTGGGCAGCACCCCCTACGAAACCCTGAACGACGCCTATCTGGGCAACAAGAACTACATCGTGGGCTCCAATCAGTGCCCCATCATCGAGTCGATGGCGGAGCGCTGTCGGGGCGTTGATCTGATCTCGGGCGACATTAACCAGGAGCTCCTGCCCCTCTGCGGCGTTCACCAGATATGCTATTTATGTGTAAGTTGTGCTCCTAAAAGGGTTTGAAATTTGTCTGATTTTTCTAAGTTAAAAATATTTCTAAGTCACAGTTAGCAACTATAAAGTTTTTAAAGTAATAATTAATAATAACAAATTAACCTCCATTTTATAATACAAAGAATGGCATGCCATTTCTTATACAATTTTATCCCTTTTTAAAAGCCAAAAGATTATATTCTTCAGCCCAACCAAGTATTGATCATGACCTCTATAATTAAATACCACTGCCTTAGCTTTTGAAAGTTGCGAGAGTTTTTTGAAATTCAGGAGCTAAAGGGTTTAATTGTTTCGGATTTTTCTAAGTTACAAATATTTATAAATCACAATTAGAAACTATAAAGTTTTTAAAGTATAAAATAATAAATTAAGCTAAAATTGAGACAAAGAATGGCATGCAATTTCTTAAAAGTAAAGATGAATTTTTTAAAAGTAAGAAGATAAAATTCTTCAGCCCAAGTTCTTCTTCTGAAAGTTGCTAGAGTTTTTTGAAAAAAGTAAAAATTAGAAACACATAACTTCAAATGGCTTTATTTTGGAATAGTAAATACAATTTGCCAAAGTTCGAAAGGATCTATGTATCTATGAATCAAGAGATATATTTCTGTACCTATTTAAATTGAATTTTACAGGGTGCCTCGCAGGTGGCCTGCGACTATCAGTATTTGGCGGAGGCGGACGGCGTTTGCGGCGACAGCAATGAGTGCCAGTCGGCGGCCCGCTCCATCCTGATGATCCTGCGGGGATCCCCCGGCCGGCAGCTGGGTCCGCGGGAGTGCTTGAAGAACCCGTGCTTGTACAGGGCGATGCGGGAGATCGGGCTATAAGCGGACTATTGCAGACTGCCGCCCAGCGTTTTCCTAACGTCTTTTTGTGTGCGTTTAAAAAGAAAAACCAAAATCGAAATTAAAATTGAATTTGAAAAAACCGGTAATGCAACCCAGAGAGAGAAGATTAGAGTATGAGCCCAAAAAAAAGAAAAAAATACAAACCAAGCTGAACTAGCAAAAATCAAACGATTGATTCAAAACTAAATAGTCGCATATAAAGACATAATATTTTGATGGATTTTCCTGTCCGCCCCGAGAGGCGGCAGCAGCCAACTAGAGTTTACCAGATACCTAAAGAGATACATATATATATATATACAATTTCGATTCTGTGCATCGCAGTGGGCGCCCGATCGAGGCCCGATTTATTTCGTTTTAAATGTTCGGTGTGAAATGGCATTTTTCGAAACGTATATGCAAGTTTTATGGATGTTTAAGTGTACAAACGTGATCATAATCGAAACAGACATATGCGTAATCAAAACAAACAAGTTATTAATCCACAACCAGCTTTTTAAGTAATTTAATTCGCTTGACATTCTATGGAAAGCAGAGCTCACATTGGCAGCTAGTCCTCCAGAGTAATCGCTAGATTCAGAATGCCTGCATTCGGTTCGACTTGGATGTGCGTACTTTTGGTGAATTGCGTACCATAAATATATATCGATTTTAGCCTACACCGAGGAACTATCTCTGCGAATCCCACATCCAGAGTAACTAACTATCAGAGACTTCTCTCTCCCCGCATTACTTGTCTACAGATGAACATATACATAAATGTGTTTCAACGTGCTTACAATAAATGGACATAACTAAGACAAATATTTAAAGCTCTAACAAATCTATAGATGTGATTATTAATATACAAGGAGTTTAATAAATAAATGTATAAATCTTTTAGGGCAGCATATACCAATCTGAACAACAGCAAGACGTTTGGTTGCAAAATCAAAATATTATTAATGTATTTACATAAACGAATATATATATTTGAACTTGATGTATATGCTACAGTTTGAAAAACAAAACAAAACAAGCCGTATTTGAAAATATTTATTGCTATACAGTTATCATAAATGTCGAATATAAATATATCGGGGATATCCCTAAAATCGGATGTTTGTAATTTGGGTTGGAGTTTTGGAGCAGCTGGAATGTGTTTGGAATTTTTGTACTTTGAATTTTCCTTGGTGTTTCCTTACAATTATCTAAAACACTAATACCTTTTTCAAACAATGAGTAATTGAGTTTTATCTCCTGATTGGCGGCAATATTTAAATTTAAAAGTTAGTGTTGTTAAATGCACAAATGGGTTGAGTCACGGATATTCAAATGTAATAACCAATGCTACCCATGTTCTTTTCAAATATGGTTAGAGTCCAAGCTTAAAATAGCGAGGGCACCCTCCACTCCTAACGTTTTTTTTCTCCACCGTACTTAGTAAGGTCTCATCTCTATCACACTTATCGATAGTTCACGTAGATTTGTAGTGAAGACACACTCCGCAATAATCGAATACATACTTAGCGTGTACACCATCCCGATTTAGTGGAGTTAGCCTCCTCACCATTTACCAATCGATTGATGTCCACCGCTAATAAAAATCAGCCACTCTAAAAACAACTGCGCGTAATAAATTTTTGTATAAATAAACTAAGCCAAGTAAGGCAAACACCAAGCGGAAGTGTTAGATTAAACAAGAGATTAAAAAGTGGTGAAACACAAGCCAGCAAACATAAAAGTACAGCTTGCTTTAATCACATTTCGCGACCCAAAGTTCCCACCCTCTGGTGAGTAAGAAGAAGCGCGAGTTATTCGCATGACTCATCGCGAAACAAGTTTTTATCAGCCTGTTTTCTGTTTTCCTCTCTCTCGTTCGCTGAAATCAGTTTGACGTCATTGTCAGGGCAATCATGAAAACCCCCGTTTCCGCTGCCGCGAATTTGAGCAACCTGAATGCTGGCAGTTCCGGAGCAACTGCCTTGCAGATCGTACCGAAAACAGAGCCCATTGGAGAAGAAGGAGCCCCCATGTCGTTGGACTTTCAAACCCCGGGCCTCACATCCACCCCCAATCCCAACAAGCGTCCCGGTTCCCTGGATCTGAACAGCAAAGGTGCCAAGAACAAGCGGATCTTTGCGCCGTTGGTCATTAACTCGCCGGATCTGCAGGCCAAGACCCTAAATACACCCGATCTAGAGAAGATCCTGATGTCGAACAACCTCATCCAGACTCCGCAGCCCGGCAAGGTTTTCCCCACCAAGGCCGGTCCCGTCACCGATGAGCAGGAGGCCTTCGGCAAGGGATTCGAGGAGGCTCTACAGATTCTGCACACCAACTCGCAGGTCGCCAATCCGGCTCCCAACAACAATATACCAGCCGCTCCAGCCATGACTGCGGTGACCAATGGCATCAGCGGTGGAACCTTTTACGCCAACATGGCCGAGGGCTTCTCGGTGATCAAGGACGAGCCCGGCAACCCATCCGGTTCGCCCAATGTCAGCCCCATCGACATGGAATCGCAAGAGAAGATCAAGCTGGAGCGGAAGAGGCAGCGCAACCGCGTGGCCGCCTCCAAGTGCCGCAAGCGCAAGCTGGAGCGCATCTCGAAACTGGAGGACCGCGTTAAGATTCTCAAGGGCGAGAACGTCGACCTGGCGAGCATCGTGAAGAACCTCAAAGACCATGTGGCGCAATTGAAGCAGCAGGTGATGGACCACATCGCGGCGGGCTGCTCAGTTCAGCCGAATTCGACGGATCAATAACATTTGGACATTGCCGAGGAGGAAGAGGAAGATGTGGCACTGGAGGCAGAAACTCCATCGAATCGAGAAGTTTCAGGGCAACCCATGCCTTTGGAGCTCTTTTTAAGTGCCACCACGAGTGCCTTGGAGCTGGAAGCCTCTGCCTCGCCGGATATCTCCCTCAATGGCAGCGACCTACTGGAGGATGATAGCGAGAACGAACGGCCCCTGGTGCTCTACATCCTCTCGGACGACGCAAACTGAGGTGTGTGCCTTTCTTGACTTCGTACAACGGCTTTTGGTCACTAGCTGCAATATCTGGAATGCTTTTTAAGTGTTTTGTTTACTTAGTTTATAGTCTAAGCTACAATTAATCAAGTATTATCTGTGTTGAACGTAAGATAATATAAAAGTAATGTAAAAATACACGTATATATATTTTCTGTACTTGATATATACATAAAAAATTAATTCTACGCCTAAAACTAATTTACTCATCGTCCTCCTCTTCGTCATCATCGTCGTCGTTGTCATCTGCCTCTGCGTCCTCTTCCATAGCGCTATCGGCCTGTTCCTCATCGTTTACATCATCCTCGACGTGCAGCTGGAAACCCTCGCTTTTGGTCCACGAGCACTTCATGGTCAGCCGGAATTTGGCCATGGGTTTGCCCAGCAGCTTGAGGATTCTCGCCTGCTCGGGCGTCAGTACCTTGCCTTCCTCGCAGACCGTGTAGTCACCATACAGGGTGACGATTCCCTTCTCCAGCTTGGTGGGCAGGCCCAGGGATCGCAGATGCGGCTCCATGGAGTGGGCAAAGTCCTCTAAGGGACCAGCTGACAGGTTAACCGTTTCCGTGGCCACAAAGCCGCTGCGTGCGTACTCCACAGCCCAGTAGTTTTCGGCCCACTCCAATACTTCCTTCTTGGATTTGTCCGTGAAGAGCAGACCCACTTGGCCGGTCAAACGCTTGGATAGCTGTTTGAAAAGTAATAAGTTAGGAATATATTTTATATCTCTATATCAAAATTTACCTTGTGCAAATCTGACTCCACTTCCTCGCTTTTGGTGCGACCCAAACCGATCTGCATCACGCGATTCTTGCCAAAGATAAACCGAGAGTTCTTTTTCCACTCCTGCCTGAGATCCTTAAGCAGGCTATTTCTCATGTTTTGGACTTGGAAAACGAAAATATTGGGATATTTGCCAACACAAAAGCGAATGTCGTCCACGATTCGCTGTTTCCAAGCCAGACCCTTGCGGTCGGTTTTGGTTAAAGAAACTAAAGAATGGAATTTATAATGTATTACAGTTGGTAATGAGGTAAATTAATATCCGAGCTCTCACCTTTCTTATCACGTTTGGAGCGCGGCATCTTTGTATCTGTTAAAAATCAACTTTTCCGAATGTAAAACCAAGAAAAGAATTCCCACACAACAAGTAAACACGTGCGGGCTGTTAGAGGTGGTAAATACATCTAGTTAACTATCGATAAAGCTCTCGTGTATCGGAATTCGCGACCGCGCGGGCATAAAAATTCCTGTGGCCCATCCCCATCCAAATTCCGACGTTTTCCAACACAGCTGCGCGTTAAGAAGAAGAAGAACCTTCAGGTCCGACCCGTACGAGGTGAATTAACTAATTAATAAGTGGTCGCTGGTAATAAACCAAGTCGAAAATCGAGTGTTGTGAGCCCGAGGAATAGGCCCGTCTTCAAAAATCGCTTGAAAATCCAGGCGCAGTGAGTAATTTCACCTAGTGCGTCGTGTGTCGGCTTGCGACCGCCATATTGTCGGCGGATAAAATTTTCCCCGAATAACTGCGCCCACGCACTTTTATCGATTCAATGGCCTCCTAATTGGATGGCAGGTGCTGATAGGGCGTTCGATATTGCGTTGCGTGTACTGTTCGCGTTGCGAAAAACTCATTGCAGTAGGAAATGGATGTAGCAATTTTTCATTACCGCAAGCAAATAGGACGCCGATGACGTAATTTTCTCCGTCTTGTTCTTTGTGAGCTGTAGTAAAAAGTAGAGATGGGCGCGTGAGCGAAGTTTCTGTCGCGTCACGCACAAGTTGCTTTATTAATAAACAATGTAATGGACAGTTAAAAAAATTCAAATTCGTTGATTCTATTTTACATAAAAATTGTTTTTAATAACCTTTATATGTTTAATTTATTAAATATCAACGCAAACCTAATTTGCTGATTTTTAAGAAAGTAGGTACTAACACATGTCATTTTAATTGATGATGATGATGAAAGATGATAACTATTAGTTACGGAAAAAGCTAAAAACCCACGGCAATAAACAATCTTTAAATTAATTGTTGAGGTACAAAACAGTTTAGTTGTTTCAAGATATAAAATAATTTCGAAATGCAACGTAAAGTCCAAAACTCACGTTTCTTACTCACCGCTAGAAAAAAACATAAGTTGGGCTGATATCTCGTTTTTATGTGTGAGTGCACGAATTCAATGAAATCCAAATTAGAATTAAGGCAATTTACCGCCACCCCCTTATCAGTGGCATACATCTCCCGATTAGTTTCCTCCTTGCGGAGGCCATAAAGTCAAGATAAAAGCGTAATCTGGGTGCTAGATAAGCGCTCAAAAGTTTCAACAGGTTGGAAACAAACTAAAAACTATTACTTCATAAACTGATAAAACAGGAGAGTTGACAATAAAAGCTAGCTTTTGTTCAAGCTTTTTATATACATGTTGTTGGAGCGTTGTAAATTAGTATATTGTATCTGCAAGATTGCTTTTTAAGATTTACCTGCACACCTGGCAACATTACTGCGACGGCAGGTTGGCAACCCTGAACTGCTCTCTCTTACTCTCCCCTGCACCTTTCCCATATGCTGGCTCTCTTTTGCGGCGGCGCATGTGCCAATGTATGTGTGCGGAGAGAGCAGAGGCGAAACACAGATACAGATACAGCGGCAGCGGCGAATGTGTGCAACCTTTGCCGTCCGTCATTCTCATTCGTTCGTTGGTAGTGTTCGTTGTCGTTTCAGTTTCAGTTAATCGAGAATGTAAGTAACAATTTTGCTGGCCCAGAGTCTTGTATCTATGTGTGTGCGCCTGCCAGTGTGTGTATGGAATTATAAAACGAAAAATTGCAAAAATATCCGAGGAAAAAACACGTGTAAAACCGCCTATGAGTAATCACTTACATGCATCTATACTCGGACCGCAGAAAAGTCGAAATATCTCCATCAGGCATCGATCCAAAGCCGAAAAAAAGTTCTACGCAAAAAGTCAAAAGTGTGAATTTGTGCAAAAAAAAAAAAAAGAAAGAAAGAAAAGAACATTCCCGATTTGCCCGAGTATTGGTGCATGTATGTGATGCGGTGAGATTCGCTTGTAGCTTCGTATTTCTCATCATCATCATCATCAGCAGTTCATCGGTTAAGTTGTAGGCGGCGGACATAGCCGACTTCTATATATACGCATATATAGTCAGCTATATGTACACACAGTACGCCAAGATATTATATATATATATATATATCAACTTGGATGGGGACACGCGGTTAGGTGGGTTTTCTCGCCAAACTCAACACAGTTGGCGGCCGCCTGTGGTAGATACATTTCGGCCTCTCTCTGAGCGCTCGCCGCTCTCCTCCTCTCTCTCTCGGCTCCCCCTTTCTCCCGATTATTTTTATAATTCTGTAGCGCCGCACTTGGAAACACGATTGGCGGCCCCACCAACACCATCACACATATCACCTCACCACCACCCAGAACGCACAAGCACACGCATACGCACAGAACCCCCATAAAAGTTAGTAACTTTTTCGCCCCATGTAGAGTATCTACAGTGTAGAGGAATTTCTACATCAACTCGGTCTGGGTTTCGGGGTTTGTGGGGTTCTAGAGCTACTGCGCATGCTGTCGGCCGGCGCAGATAAAGTTTAAAGTACCCATAGATTTTGCAGAGTTTTCTAGCCCAGGAATTAGCCGGAGCCATATGGGTTTCCCCTCTAAAGGTGTATCTAAAAAATCGAATCTCCACCTCCCACCTGTATCTTTTCCCTTTTATTAATATATTCATTCAAGCAGATGAGCAATCTGCGTGGTTGGGAACAAGTTTTTTCTTTCATCCGAAAAAAAACTACAAACATATTTGTGCCCATTTAGGGGAGTGTTACGTTAATTTACGTTACGCATGGCTTAATGTTTTGGCATTTGCCGAGCAGCCAGAAAAACATGTCAATTGACCTAAAAACGCGTTGGTAGGCCGCACCCACCCCTTCCCTCGCCACGCCCCTTCCCGACGCCTTTTGTTTTGACAAAGGGTCAATGCTTTTTCAATTTGGCGGTCGATCGGTATACAAATAGAGGCGGTCATTTATAAAACACAAAATTGTATTAGTTCGTTTTCATTTATCTGCGTAGTATTTTATAACTATTTCAACTACAAAACTTGTATCTTTCCTAATTGATATTCCCCCAATGAAAACCTCCCTTATTGTAAAACCATTTCTTATACTTTAAAAAGTATATATTGATGCTGTTTTGATATTTAAATAAATAGATACATCTTTATGGGACACTAATTATTGGTATTATTTGAAGTTCAAAGTTAAAGGGAATAAATTGTAGACAGTATTAACTTTTTTTTCGAAATATTTAATTTATAATAAGTAAATCAACATTAATAAAAACGGTTTCTTTTTTGCTTTTTTATTTGATATATGTTGCGGTCTTTGTTAGCCAAGCTGGACTGTAAATCCAATTGAACGCGGTATTTGTGTGATGGTTGGTGGTGCTTTTATGACGCCAATGTGTGCCGAGCAGAGATTTTCCATTTCAATCATCAGTTGGCTGACTGGGTGCATTAGCTGGCATTCTTGTGCTTGGTTTTTGAGGTTTCCGCCGGGCGGGCAAACAAAATGTTTTTTGTCCAGAGCGCAAGTTGTCTAAAAATACCAGCAACGCCCATATGCATTTCCACGCGCCGATTTTCACCCCCCTCCCTCAGTTCAGTTCTTGCTTTCAAGCTTTCTCCAGGTCGGGCGGAAATTAATCGATTTTTGTTCACTTCCCTTCCTAAAAGCCAAGCAGGAAATTGATCCTACGTCGAAAGTTTGGATAGATCCTATCGCAAAAATTCTAATTGGATTACGTGTGAGCGAATTAATGACTGTCGCATATTTTCCTGTCGTTTTTTGTTTTTTTTGTTGTCGAATAATTACTGCACGTTTAATCGATAGAAGTTCACTGAGTGGGCAAATAATTGAGTGCGTCACTGTACAGGGAACACAAACAGACCGTCTTTATGCACGTACATAAATATCTATCTTTGGCACACACACAAAAACACGTTAACGCATTAAGGCGAGCCGACTTTTGCTCCATTTCTCCTTCTCTTCTTATTCATGGTTTATTTTTAACACTGTTGCCGAAGTTGAATTTCTCACATCTCTCTGCCAGATACTCTCTCCACCATCGACCTTCCATAAACCATAAACTAAGCTTTAAATAGTTGCATAGCTGTCACACGTGCGGCCATGTCCAGTGCTGGTTTTTTCCTTTTTAAATTAGCCATTCCGTCAGCGATTAGTCAATAAAGACCTGCTGCGAGTCCATGAGTCATCGTCGTTTTAAATTCAACACTTTCGTCAAGCGGAAGCATGACAACAAACTAAATTCGTACGATAATACCCAGGAATACTTGCCGAAAGTGCATTGCGGGTATATCGGACACAACTGGAGTCGGCTTTGTTCATTAGATATTTTTCAATTTATAAATTCCAAATTTTCTTTACTAATTAGGTTATAAAAACAAAGTATTTAAGGGTGTGATTTTAAAATTACCTTATAAAAGCTCAACGATTTCAATAGGGCCTTACGGTTTATTTTCAAAATGATACCAAGTATTTTTAATTTATGTGATAAACATTTATCAGACAATATAATCTCATAAAATAAAAAGTTCTGATATACCCATTGAATGACAGCTCACTCCACAAAAATTGACTATCAAAAATTCGCAGAGTTAACATTTCCCCCAAATGTTGTGCAACCACTGCTGGCAGTGGAACTGCAGACTGATAATCCGCAACAGAAGTCTGTTAGTCAGTCAGGTGTTTGTATAAGGCAAACTGCCAAGAAACGTTAGCCGAGATAACGGTTTAATGTGGCCTCACCTACATTTCTCCTCCACTAAAAAACAAACTAATGCTCTTGCTTACGTTCTAATTTATTACAGAAAGCCATTGTAAGCAACTTTTGAGCGGCATATCGAACTGTGTGGCGTATTTTATTAGTTTTGTGAAGTAACCTAAAAAAAAAAAACAAACAACAAAATGTCGACAGTCGATAAGGAAGAGCTGGTCCAGAAGGCTAAACTGGCCGAGCAATCCGAACGGTAAGTGGATTCTTTAACAATTAAGAAGATGTTTCACACATTTTTTAAGGGACTCAAGTAACTTCAGAACTAATCTTTAAGTAAAGATTAAGATTTTTAATAAATAGTTTAAAAATATATTTATTTTAGTAAATCAGTTATAATAAATAATTTTGATTAAGGCTTTAAAAATAAATCTCACTTTTCGCTCATCTTAAGCTACCTTAAAACCTTTCTGTGACACTCATTAAAGATTTTAATTTCTTTGTCAACCCAGATTATATGTATTTTTAATTACTAATGGATATTTCTCTATATAGCTACGATGACATGGCCCAGGCCATGAAATCCGTCACAGAGACTGGCGTTGAGCTCTCAAATGAGGAAAGAAATCTGCTCTCCGTTGCCTACAAAAATGTGGTCGGTGCCCGCAGGTGAGTCGATCAATCACGGCTTGATTAATGTCGCCTCATAGAATGGAGTTCAAGTGCTAAACTGTATGTATTTCTTCCCTTTCTGCGGCTTGTTTAACACGCCCAAACCAGGTCATCGTGGCGTGTCATCTCCTCCATTGAGCAGAAAACCGAAGCATCCGCTAGAAAACAGCAGCTCGCCCGTGAGTACAGAGAGCGTGTGGAGAAGGAGCTGAGGGAAATCTGCTACGAAGTTTTGGTAAGTTCTGGTCTGCAATTCTGCGCAAGTCTCTTTCTGACAGATTTATGGGGTTGTAATTGGTCCATCTAATTATTTTTATACCCACAACTCACTTGGGTGTTCATCTAAATTGACTGATGAAGCTGGCTGTCCTGTCAACCGTCTAAATATATATATATATATATTTGTATATATAAATACATCCCCGCCCTTGGCAAGCTCAGCTGTCCAGGGTATTGCTTGGGAGGTTTTCCAGAGGGTGGGCCCGTTTTCTGCTCTTCTTTCTTGCTCTAGTGAAATATAAAATTTGTTACAATCAATAAATCTATTTTTAAAATGAACATTTTTCCATTTTCCCCACACACAGAGGTTTTGGCTTGTGTGTATATGGAATTTATATTGCCATACACGGATCAGAAAATAGACCATTGCCAGGGTTGAACTTGGGGTTTTCCCCCCTATTCATTTTCCTTTGATTGGTGTTCTTATATTGGATTAAACTCAACGCGTGCTTGATGGATTTTTAAGTGGAAAATGTAACAGAACAGGGTTTACAAATAAACCAGGCAGCTTATTTGGTTAATTGTTGTGGTAGATGTTCGTAATTGATCTGAAATTAATTTAAGCTCTTATTTTCTTTGCTTGCAGGGACTTCTGGACAAATACCTTATTCCAAAAGCCAGCAATCCCGAGAGCAAGGTGTTCTACCTGAAGATGAAGGGTGATTACTACAGGTATTTAGCCGAGGTTGCCACAGGAGATGCACGCAACAGTAAGTATCTTGGGAAGCACACAAACACAAACACCCAAATCCCATTGATACACACCCGTATTATAAAATAACAAAAACTCTTTATAAACCAAACCATAATATTCTTGCAAACACAGCCGTTGTCGATGACTCGCAAACCGCTTACCAGGATGCATTTGACATTAGCAAGGGTAAAATGCAGCCAACACATCCCATCCGTTTGGGTCTGGCCCTTAACTTCTCTGTCTTCTACTATGAGATTTTGAACTCGCCAGACAAAGCTTGCCAATTGGCTAAACAGGTTAATAACATATTGAGACTTGGCTCGATTAATCGAAATGTATGGCAAGCGAGCAAGGCACACAAAAATTACTCTCCATCGATATTTAAGAATTTTTCTGTTTTTTAAAATGGTTTTCCTAACATTTGGTATTTGTTTCTTACTTTTTTACATAACTGAATCATGTGTAAATCGTTAAGCCGTCGTTGAGGACTCGAAAAAAGCCTATCAGGAGGCGTTCGATATTGCAAAAACCAAAATGCAGCCCACACATCCAATCAGATTAGGTCTTGCACTCAACTTTTCCGTCTTCTATTACGAAATTATCAATTCACCAGCGAGGGCTTGTCACTTAGCTAAACAGGTTCAGTTCAACTTATACATGTCTCTTCTATGTATACTTAACAACTCGCTTACAAATACTAATCATCCAATGAAAAGATACAAATTATTGTTGTTCTGTGACTAAACTGAGTAAGATATCCAGCAACTAATGTACCAACTTAATGAGCTTTAACCCTATGAAAGATATACACTTAAACACCAGGGCGTTTTAGAAGCTGTCCAAAAGTTATTATTTCTCTTAATTAACTACAATTAAAATGTTAAACTTTTAGAAGTCGCTTATTACTTTTCGTCTTAAGTAACAAGTAAAAACTAAGTCTAACAACTATTTCTTCATGGACATACTTTTAAAACTCTACTGAAATTTAAAACTTTCTGAAACGCCATGTATATCAAGCCTCCCACTTTTCTCCCCGAACTGCATGAGAAATGCCAATAACTTTGCCTGTGAAACAACTTACTTGCGGCCTTTGCTGGTGAACACTTTTCGTTTTTTAATTTAGTTAAGGTCAAACACACTCTTTTGTTGTTATTATTTTGATTTACACACTTTGCTTTCGAGTTTAGTTCGATGAAGTTTTTTAGTGAAGCCAATTATGAATGTATGACGAACCTAACGCCAATTTGAAAATGCTTTTGTTCTACCAACTTGCATTCGCCTTGCCAAACATTTCCTTTGACTTGAAACTTTAAAGAACAAACACTAATAAATGAATTTTTAATTGGCGTCCCAGGCGTTCGATGATGCGATAGCCGAGCTGGACACACTCAACGAGGACTCCTACAAGGACTCGACACTCATCATGCAGCTGTTGAGGGATAACCTGACCCTTTGGACGTCCGACACCCAAGGCGACGGCGATGAGCCACAGGAGGGCGGCGACAACTAACCAAACAACTAAGCAAATGTTTCCTTTTTGACTATGCAAATATTATTCAGTAATACAAACAAACAAAAAACAGAAACAACAAAGAGAAACAAATATTATAAAACGCAAAACCAGCAAAGCAAAACAATTTGAAATGAAACGATAATCCAGGCGAGAGCAGTAGGCAAGCAGGAAGCGCAAACATTTGAGACATTTACATACGAATTGAGGGCAGGATGCTTCAGTTCATTTGGGGCCGATGGGCCGGCATTTGAGGTCGTTCCCTCAATTGTCACGGTTAGTTTTTAGCCGGGCTCTGTGTTGCAACAGAGATCCCCTATATACATTAGTTAAATGTATGAACAACAGATGCCGGCCGATCTGTCTCAAATGTAGCTCAACTGCAACTGCTTAAGAAATACAGAAAAATACAGCATCACGGTATGGGCCGAACAAATGCGGTGTATTTCGGAGTTTGGTAGGATTTTTCCGGTTTTTGAATCAAATTAATCTAGCAGATAATTCATAATTGTGTGTCTTTTTCCCCGATCGAAACGGCCAAACTCTGGGTGCTCCGACTTTGTTCGCCCTAGCGATGCCTCGTGTGGATTTCCTCCTTACAAAACAAACAAATAAATAATATTCCTAACTGTATACACAAGAAATGAAATGAGATAATCGGTTATTATACGTTTTTTGCAAGAGTCTAAATTAATTATTTAATTTTCGTATGGCAACAGAAACAACTGCAAAAAAAACAAACAGCAACAACAACAACCAAGCGAACCAAATGAGAAAAACAAAAATAAAAACAAAAACTTATGTATTATTTGTAATTCTTTTTCTAAACAAATAAAACCAAAAAAACCTAGTTTCCCATTTTTTGTTTCATTAAAATTCGAATTTCGTTTAATTTTCGTTTTTCAACCTCCCCCCACACACACAAACAGAAGCAAACACAGACACACACAGACAGGGCTGCATTTATAATGCACGTGCGGAAATCGGTTCAAATCCCATGAATCAGGAACCATATCTGTTAAAGGAACGTGGAGAGAACGGAAAAATACAGAAAATATATAATTGTTCATTGCTATTTTTTATACATGTCTTACATAAAACAAAAGGGTTAAATCTACAATTGCAATTTCTTTGTTGTTTTCTCTTGGTATAAACAATTGTGAAAAGCATAACTCATATAATACATACATATATCTAACAATCTGTCAAATGAATTTCCAAACGAAGTCTAATTAACCGGAAACGGAAGTCGAATCATTTTATCAATTGTGCAACATGGCGAAGGCACGAGTTTTATTGTGCGCAATGTCTGCACAAGTTTCCAATTTTTTTCGTTTTTTTTTTGGGAAATCAAACTGTTGGAAATTTGAAAACCCAGAAAAACGTTTTCGCATCAAAGAAACAGCCTTCAATTGTTCCTAAAATCTGGCGATTGTTTCTTTAAAGTTAATTTTATCATTCGAAAAGTTTTCGACTTCTTAATTTATAACAATTGCAGCCTGCAAATCAGCATTGGAAATATGAAATAAAACATTTAAATGAAGATGGAATCAAAATACATAAATATTGCAAACTAAACTAAAACTATTCAAATTTTTAATTTACATACGTGAATACTTTGCATGTGTATTGAAAGAAAATATATTATTGTCCAACAAAACGGTTACATACAGAACATATGTATGTATGATAAAAGTAAATGTATATTTTCGCAATTGAATTTATCGCTATATTATGAATGTGAGGAATATAAAAAAAAATAAAACAAAAAAATATATATTTAAATAAAAGAAACACTTTTGCCGCAACGCTAATAAGTCGAATCCCAAAACATATAATATAAAATTATTGTGAAACTGCAATACATTCATGAAACAGAGTAAATGACAACCATATAAAAAATACCGGGTGTAGGCGTAAATTGTATGCATATAACAGAGGCAAAGATTGATGTATGAGTGGAATATTTAAGTTTATTGAAATTACAGTTTCTTAATTACCAACAAAAAAACCAAAAAATTAAATAAATAATACAAAAAAACCAAACAAATGTGTTTCTATTTTTAATTTATTCTCGATCTAAGTTTCCATTTGCAAAAATGTCAACTTTTCAAAAATTTAAGCAAAAATTTTCACAAATTGGAAAACAAATAAAAATGCAACATTTAGGAGGCAAAATTTAATTTGGCATGCATTCAAATAAATTTCGAGTTTTAACTAAATTTAAACCTTTGTAAGTATCTGTTTGATAACTAAATTATTACTTTAATCGTTTTTTAAGTTTTTTGGAAATTAATGGGAGAATACCAGAAGGCCGCCCTTTTCATTTTCCACCCCAACCCATTAAAAATGTACCAGGGAATCCAAACAAAAGCCATTTTCTTAACAGGAAGGTAAGAACCGGAAATAATCGAAAAGCATTCAAGGACTTCCTCCCCACCAGTTGACATTACCAAGGATCCATCACCAGTATACACGAAGTCATCTGGATGATAGTTTAAGCAGAAAATGTAGCCTCTATATGTATAAACTAAAAAGGGGGATAGGAAAGTTCGAATATATTTCTGGTGCTCGAGAATACAGTTCTGAACCGTATGTACTTTAAAATCGTTGGCTTTATGAATCAAACTTCTAATTCAATTTCCTCGCAGCCATAAACAAAAGGTTTTTTTGAATATAGATGATAACTTTAAGCTGCTCTTAAGAAAGTCGCACAGTGATTCTGGTAATCAAAAGGACGATATCCCTGGTAAAGAAAATACAACAGAAGATACACTAAGGCAACCATGTGGACGGCACCGGCCAGTAGATTTTCTGACAAAAGAACACGATGACTTTATGAAAGCTGAAAAACTAGCTGCTAATGCTGTTAAAAAGAAGGATAAGCATGAATCAAAACGGAAATGTGGTAAATCCCTTGAAGATCTGCGAAAGTGTTTGAGAACTATGCAAGACGTTATTGATTTTGTGCACCCTGTCAGGCCTTATGTAAGTTTTTTTAATTTAACGAAAGTAGTCCCGAAAAAAATATGCAACACTAGATAGATAGTTAATTTACTACAATTATTTTAAAAAATGATTAATATTCAAAAGTTTGGTCGAGTTTATATAACTTCATCCTTTAAAAGATTTAAGTCATAATACGTTTTTGAATAATTTTTCAAATGTAAGGTACTCATAAGAATTATTGGTACGGAAATTTGTTCTCTTGACTTTCAATAATATTAGTTTAAATTATAGATATTAAGAGTTTAATATGTTCTACTGTGTAAATTAATATTTTTTTCCATTCCCCTTTAATACCCCCTGAGAACCGTTAAAAATTCAAAGTTCCCCCATTCGATATCTCGTATCGCTCACACCCACCGATGACAACTCCACAATTTCCCCATTCCCAACGGTGAAAGCTCATGAAAGCTTTTACTCGCCCATCGACAAACAGCTGATCAACAGCTGAACAGTTGTGGGCTGAAGGTAAACAAATTGCTTAAACGCTATTTTCCGCTCGTCGCCAATCGCGAAAAGTCCGTGCATAACAGATAATACCATTCAAGTTTAAACACAAAGCCGAAAAAAGTTAACAATTTACGGTGGGCGGAACGTAGGGGGATTAAACCACCCAAAGTTTGCATTGCATCAGTACGCACTTACAGCCAGCCCGTGACTGTGTGCGTGTGACCGTGTGTGTGTGTTGTGTATGCGTCTGGCCTGAAGGTCACCTTGAAACGTCAAAAGCAAAAGCGAAACTTGTGAATACCGCCTGTGAACATACATCGCTAGTAACTGAAAAGCCACGGAAAGGAGCAGTAGTAGTATTTATAGCCCATTTTGGATATAATAACCCAGCTCCAGCTGCGTGGTTAAAACTTATAGTTCAAAATAGGGGAAAATAGGAAATACCTTCCCGATTAATAGTGCATAACAGTTCCTAGTCCTATATAGTGTGTGCTTGTGAGATATATATCTCCTTCGATATCCGAGATACAGATAATTGAGTGGGAGAAAGACAAAAAAAAAATATAGAAAAATGAACTCCGAGATTAACCAACGATTCCTGGCCCGCGGCTCGCAGAAGGACAAAGGACTGGCGGTCTTCACCAGCGGCGGGGATTCCCAGGGCATGAACGCCGCCGTTCGCGCCTGTGTGCGTATGGCCATCTACTTGGGCTGCAAGGTGAGTGGTGACCTCTGTCAAGTACTTTACACGCCCCCGCAAACCCCACATGAACCCAGAAATTTACGTAAAACACCTGGTAATTTGCTTATCAGCAGCCATTGAACCATGGCAATCGGTTCTGTTAAGCCAGTTAGATAATCTCTAATCGGTCCGAAAAGAAATTCTGCGGTGCGACAATCAAGAATATATATGTATATATGCACATTGACATTGGGTTTATTTCGGTCCACTCACATGCGATTTATTTCGGCTAATTTGTTTCGTTTTTTGTTGTCGCTCTTGGTTTCTTTTCGATTTATTTTCCTTTTCAAATAAGTTCTTAAATGTTATAGGGAATTTTTGGGTGTTTGTTGTTGCCCTCTAAAATATGCAAAATAATTGCTCAATTGTGCTTCATTGAAATTGATTAATATCCATTTATTAGAATTCAATTTGTTGGGGGTTAATAGAAGTGAAACTTATGACACGTGACAAAAGGCAATTTGTTTGCTATATCCTATATACATAAAATGTACATATTTATTGAAACGGATTTTTTGTTTGGAATGCCAGCGGCTCCAGTAATCTAATCTAAGTAATCTAAAGTGCTTTTGCATTATTATTGTTTATTTTATTTAGTTCATTTTTTCAGTAGACAGACAAGCAGTTGGACTTTAATTTCTAAAGGTGTAAAAAAGATTCTTATTAAATCAATTAAATACATACATTTTAACGGTCTATTTAGAAAATACAAAAGTTAAGGGATGTTCGTTTGTCATATTATATTTGTTGAACTTTGAATATCTAGTCCGTTAATAATTATGAATTCTCACTCTTCTATTAATTCTTAAACAATTTAAGCTATGTGAAAATTATTATTAATATTTTTGTCGTGAATTTAATTATTATCAAATTTTTATGATTCATGTTTAATGGAGTTGATGACGTCATGCGCCGCGAATAAATAACTTTTCTGGCTTACACAATATCTACAAAAATTTCATATTTCCGCTTAGGTCTACTTCATCCGCGAGGGTTATCAGGGTATGGTCGATGGCGGCGACTGCATCCAGGAGGCCAACTGGGCCTCGGTTTCTTCCATCATCCACCGAGGTGGCACCATCATTGGTTCCGCTCGTTGCCAGGACTTCCGTGAGCGTCAGGGTCGCTTGAAGGCCGCCAACAACCTGATCCAACGTGGAATCACCAATCTGGTGGTGATCGGAGGCGATGGCTCCCTCACCGGTGCCAATCTGTTCCGTCAGGAGTGGTCCAGTCTTTTGGATGAGTTGGTGCAGAATAAGACCATCACCACCGAGCAGCAGGATAAGTTCAATGTGCTGCATATCGTGGGATTGGTATGATATTAAGCAATTTCCTTGGTTAACTTTTCTTATGGGTGTTATTACTCACAGGTGGGCTCCATCGACAACGATTTCTGTGGCACGGACATGACCATCGGCACGGATACGGCCCTGCACCGCATCATCGAGGCCATCGATGCCATTTCCAGTACCGCCTACTCTCATCAGCGCACCTTCATCATGGAGGTCATGGGTCGTCATTGCGGGTGAGTGGCATCCCAGGCAGGTTGCTAGCAAAGTGGGGGGCGGGTGCTTTTGTATTAGCCTAAGTGTCAGTGATTAATTGGGATTCTAGCTAATGCCCGTACCGACTATCTATAGCTATCTGCCGGTGGTAGCCGGTATTATCTCCGAGGCAGACTACGTCTTTCTGCCCGAGTCTCCGCCGCCGCTAGATTGGCCCGATCGACTTGTCCTCAAGTTGGAACAGGCAAGCCCAAACGGAAATCTGTTGAATGTCGGCTCATTTCGCACATTTCTGTTTTTTTTTGGCCAATGACCCCTTCGATCGATCTTGGTGTCCACATCCCATCCTCCCTGCAAACCTCTCCCCCTTTTGACTAATATTTTGTAATGTATTTTTGCAGCTATTTAGCTCTTGTGGGCGGACTGGCGTGCGAGGCGGATTTCATATTCATTCCCGAAATGCCGCCCAAGGTCGATTGGCCAGACAGGCTCTGCTCCCAGCTGGCCCAGGCAAGATGCAGCTCTATTTTCCATTCCACATGCACTGCGAAAAATCGTTATATCAGGAAAATATTCTCTAATTAAATAGTCCATTGACTTTTTATAAGATATGTAATGAACATTCTCAAGTGTTCACTTTAAAAGGAGTTCTTTAAATAATATGCAGTTTTCAAACATAAATTTTAAACATCAATTCATTAATTACAAATTACGAAGACTTAAACCTTTTTAAAATTTTTGTGTATTCCATTAGTAAACGCATACTTATGTTCGATATTCCACTAATAGAATTTGTATTAAATTATATCAAGAGTTTTTTATAAAATTAACTTGTTATTCAATTGAATCTTTTTGCTAAATGCCTAAATATAGAATGTATTCAGCAAAGTGTTTTAAAGATGTTGCCTCTAAATTTAAATGATCTTATCTTATCTTATCGAGAATATTATTCCTGTTTGTAGACAAAGTTTTATACTTCAGTGCAGTTGTCGTTGCTTAGTTTCAATATCAATGCCTAAATAGTACACTGGTGCTTTTAAGTACACTTTTTTTTTTAAAGACACTTACTGAGAGCGACACATGCCACACAAAAGCTTTTTCTTATTTTCCGCTTGTTGCACACGAATGTTTCTCTAAAAACAAACAGAGATATGGAATGAATTACGCACAGTTTTTGTCTGTACAAGCATACCAAAATCATATTGTAACTAATCTTAAGTTTACCCCAGATACTCCCAATCCCCTAATGATCAACCCCAACATTTGTGAAACATTCTTTATTTTTGTACTTAATCTTTTGTTTTTTAGTTACTTAGCCATATCGGCAGCCATAGCCACAGAGGCTGATTTTATGTTCATACCCGAGGAGCCGGTGTCGGTCAATTGGCAGGACGAGATCTGTGCCAAGCTCCTGCAGGTCAGGCCAAGAGTCCTTCTCTATCCAATTAGTTTCTAGTTAATCTTTTGTCAAAGTTCAAATTTCAAAATTTTCTCCTGCTTTGGTTTGGCCCTTTTGGTGTGCCGAAATTTCAATGGCGATAAACGGCTTTAACATCTATTTGATTTACTTGTTTGGGTATTTGGGTCTCTGTTTTATGTACTCCTCATGATGTCATTGAGTTCCCATATTAACTTTCCCAACTCCACTAACATCCATCTTCGTTTAATCGATCTGTAAATCTTCATAAATGTTATATTTATCGACTTACTTATGACTTGTGCGTCTATTCTTCACATTTCAAGACATTTATACAACTTCAGTGCGTTTCGAAACTTAATGTATCCTGAATAAATTAACTTGTTCATATTTCATAGCCTTAAATTTATTTTCATTAGACATGAATAATGCCAGAAACCATTAATTTATTCATTTGCATTTTAATGAAGTTACATTGGAGTGTGCTCAAATCAATGTAAATAAGTTCATTTTCATAAATTATACTCTTTTTAAAGCCTGCAATTTAAGTTTAAGAGAGAAACTTTACGTCTCGAAACGCACTGTACTCGCTGACATACATTTCGTTCAACATTATTCAGACATCAAAAGGCAAAGCATTCATAAAATACTCATAGTAGAAATGATGATGTCCTTTCATCAAGCTTCTCCATAAGTTGTTTGTGCTGTTGTAGTTTTTGTATCATCCACAAACGCAATATTTTGTATATATATTAATTAATTGTATTACCTTACCTAATTCGAAAACAGGAGCGCTCTGCTGGTCAGCGCCTGAACATCGTGATCGTGGCCGAAGGCGCCATGGATCGTGAAGGACATCCCATCACTGCCGAGGATGTGAAGAAGGTGATCGACGAGCGTTTGAAGCACGATGCCCGTATCACCGTTTTGGGTCACGTGCAGCGCGGTGGCAATCCCAGCGCCTTCGATCGTATTTTGGTGAGTATTTGCCATACTTTAGGAAAGAGACGAGTTTAAGAGTAACTTAATTTTTGCACAAAATCATTATTAGATTAAGGTTTAATATATTTTTGGCTTTAAAGGTCTTGGGCATACATTTTAATGCCCTTTTACGAAATATTGCAAGCCAATCTTTTTCATCCTTGTTAGAAATTTTTCATAGCATACTTTTTAACGCCAAACAGACTTTTTGCAGCTTGGATATTAAGAGTATAAGCTTTGAATTTACACATTTTTAAGGAAAGTCGCTGTATCGCTTACAAGCAGATTAAGAATGTGTTTTAAAATCGAATTATAAATTCGTATATATTATAAATTCTTATATAAATTCTTGGATTGCCCTTTTTTCAAACAAATTTAATTGTATGGATTAAATTTATATTCATAAATTTAATAATTTAAATTTCATAAAATATATATTTTATCCCCTTGATGAAATAATATTAAATATATGCTTTTCCCCCTTTTCCAGGCCTGTCGCATGGGTGCTGAGGCCACCTTGGCCCTGATGGAGGCCACCAAGGAGTCGGTGCCAGTGGTCATCTCCCTGGACGGCAACCAGGCCGTCCGTGTGCCGCTGATGGAGTGCGTGGAGCGCACCCAGGCGGTGGCCAAGGCCATGAAGGAGAAGCGCTGGGCGGATGCGGTCAAGCTGCGCGGTCGCTCCTTCGAGCGGAATCTGGAGACGTACAAAATGTTGACGCGCTTGAAGCCCCCGAAGGAGAACTTCGATGCCGATGGCAAGGGCATCGAGGGCTACCGCCTAGCTGTGATGCACATTGGAGCTCCAGCTTGCGGCATGAATGCCGCTGTGCGCAGTTTCGTGCGAAATGCCATCTACCGTGGCGATGTGGTCTATGGAATCAACGATGGTGTCGAGGGTCTCATTGCCGGAAATGTCCGCGAGCTGGGCTGGTGAGTTTAATGCGTTAAGGTTGACTTTCCAACTCTAATCTTAAACCATTTCCAGGTCCGATGTCTCGGGATGGGTTGGCCAGGGTGGCGCCTACTTGGGCACCAAGCGCACTTTGCCTGAGGGCAAGTTTAAGGAGATCGCCGCTCGCCTTAAGGAGTTCAAGATCCAGGGTCTCCTGATCATCGGAGGTTTCGAGAGTTATCATGCCGCCGGACAGATTGCCGATCAGCGGGACAACTATCCGCAGTTCTGCATCCCGATCGTGGTCATCCCATCGACGATCTCGAACAACGTGCCCGGCACCGAGTTCTCGCTGGGCTGCGACACCGGTTTGAATGAGATTACGGAGATTTGCGACCGTATCCGGCAGTCGGCCCAGGGCACCAAGCGACGAGTGTTCGTTATCGAGACGATGGGTGGCTACTGCGGCTATTTGGCCACCCTGGCCGGTTTGGCCGGCGGAGCTGATGCCGCCTACATCTACGAGGAGAAGTTCTCCATCAAGGACCTGCAGCAGGATGTCTACCACATGGCCTCCAAGATGGCCGAGGGCGTCTCCCGTGGTCTGATCCTGCGCAATGAGAAGGCCAGCGAGAACTACAGCACGGACTTCATTTACCGCCTGTACTCGGAGGAGGGCAAGGGCCTCTTCACCTGCCGGATGAACATCCTCGGCCACATGCAGCAGGGCGGCTCCCCCACTCCCTTCGACCGCAACATGGGCACCAAGATGGCCGCCAAGTGCGTCGACTGGCTGGCCACACAGATCAAGGCCAATGTGGACGCCAACGGAGTGGTCAACTGCAAGTCCCCGGACACCGCCACGCTGCTGGGAATCGTGTCGCGGCAGTACCGCTTCTCGCCGCTGGTCGAGCTCATTGCCGAGACCAACTTCGAGTGAGTATATTGTCGGGAATCTTTGCCAATAGTCCGAAAATTGTTGAAAATTAGGTATTTTTAAAAGAAGAAGTGAAGTACATTTCGTAAAAAAAACCTCTAAAATTCTATATAGCTTCACTTAGGTACCTGATTTGTATTACTTTTAACAAGCTAAATTTGTTTTTAAGACATGAGTGGTCTTAACAACGTAAGATTATAATGCTTTAAGTTATAGTATCATTATGATGAGTATTTTGTGATTTCCAAAATGTATCTGAAAAATGCTTATACATTTTCTTTAAATATTGGATTTTTAAGATTTTTATAGTTTTATAATGAATTAATATTTTGCAATCCATAAAACTGTGGGTTTTCCTTAAAATATGTTCCATAGACCTGTAATATTTATTTAATTTCCCATTCTCATATATTTTTCGATATTTTTAAAAACTTAATGGATCCTCGTTCTATCTTTCCCCAGCCAACGCATCCCGAAGAAGCAGTGGTGGCTGCGCCTGCGCCCCCTGCTGCGGATCCTGGCCAAGCACGATTCGGCCTACGAGGAGGAGGGTATGTACATCACCGTGGAGGAGGAGTGCGAGACCGACGCCGTCGCCTAAGCGGGGACTCCCCACTTCCGCTTACCGCCTCCATCGCTGCATCGAAGCATCTCTGTTCTCCTATCCGCACCCTCGAATCTGTCTCTGTGTTCGCTTTTTGAGTTGTTTTGGCACCGCATCCGATCCGTTTTATGGTTTTCTGACTACGACCAGACGAGGAGGCCCATGACAGCAGCACATACGAAAGTATTTCATCATCTACAGACGCATACAATACGCACAAATACATAACTTATTTATATTGCCCGCCAGTCGATTTTCTTATGATTTCACCTAATATCGTATTCTTGAATCTTGAGCCCTCGAATACTGAATATCGTTAATAGTTGATTCTACATTGCAGCCGTTCCCAAGTGTCTGCAGCCCTGTTAGCGGACACCGTTTCGTATGTTATCGTAAATTGTTGGCTCTTTGGCCCAACTAAATTAAATGTTAAAGTATTTACACAAATTACCCAGTCAACGGAACAAATTCTATCTCCAATGTGTTTTTCGAGAATTGTTATCGAACGAAGCAATGATCTATTTATATCGACGTGCTAAATACATAATCAAAGACCTGTAGGCACAATTTAATCCACATTTGTTTTTTAAGTGCTGGGTGGCAATTGGGGCCTGGATAATGTTTAAAATCGTTTTTTTTTTCTGGCATACAAATGTATATTTAACTAAATGTTAAAACTGATTTTGCTTATTTTATTAAGGTTTTGGTTTGTTGCTGGGCAATAAAACAAACCTAAAAATATATCCAAGAGAAGATTGACTCACGTTTTAAGAGTTTTTTGAAATGAACGAACATAAATTTAAATTTCAAACGCATGACTGCCACCTTTTTAACAGAAGACTCTCTGCTTTCAGCGCTGCCAGACTTTTGAGTGAGAGCATCGATAATAGTAAAACAGAAATTCGCACTATCGATCCGCCTCTAGCAGCCTTTTCCCAATTTACCTGGCAATAAAATTAAGTAGACTTAAATGTTATGATGTATTTAATCACTAACCGCTATATATTGGTTAGCTTTGTTTTGTTGCATATTTGCATATTATTTAGCATTAAAAATTAACTGGAACTTCGATAAGCTTGAATTGAATTTGGGTTACGTTAGCAAATTCAACTAGTTAACATGTTAATAGTTAACTTATTTTATAATATGTATACAAAATATAAGGAATACCTTAAATGGCCAACCAATTTTGTTGTAGTATATTCAAAAATTAAAAATGGTATAAAAAGTATTTTCCTTAAAACCTGGTGGTATTTTTTTGTATACTTTTTCGCGGTCACACTGCGCCTGCCAAAACAACAAAAAAACTGCGCGAGTCGGACGCGGTTTTTGTCATCAAGCGCGGTTTCTTTGTTTTTAGCGCTTGAAAATTGTCGGAAACTTTCGTAAAAAATATACTTAACAGACTAACTGAAAAGTGCATACAATGTGAACAAAAAACAAAAAAAGTTAGATGTGTACATAAATGTTTAACAAACAAATAAACCCGAATTTGTTGGCGGCATTTTTTATTATTGTCCAGAATCTGTGTTGATTTTTCCGGTTTAATGCTTAACTATCGAAACAGTTCAATATTTCCAGCAGTGTATAGTGAGATAAAAGTAAGAAAATAATTGTTATTATTTTTAACAAAAAAATGCAACCCTCAACAGCGTCCTTTGCATAGGTGTTCGTTTATATACATATGGGTGCGTGTGTGTGTAGTTGTGGATATTATGTTGCAAGGAAAATTGCCGCCTGTAAATTGTTTATGTTTAATTTGAGACAAAAAGAGGGTCTTTAAATTGCAGCACTAGCATTTACCGTTAGGGCGAGAGTAAACACATTCAACATGTTGCAGTCACTAACTAAAACAAAAGCAAAGCGGATCACTCTCTCTTACGCTCTCTCTCTTTCTCTCTCTCCCTCTCTATCTCTTTGAGTTTTAAGTGAGTGCCCGAGTGTTTTTGCCGTGTTTTGTTTTGATTTTCACACACGAACACAAAGCCAAAGAGAGAAAGAGAGAGAAACGCTCCTTTGCTTGTTGTTATTGCATTTACCATCTAATAAAATTGTGCCGTACTTGTTGTTGCAGTTGGATTAAAAGTCAAGCAATTATCAGTGCTAAACAGAAATAAAACACAAAAATACAAATAAAAAGAAATCAAATCAAATTGGATTATCGCCCCAGCTTCTGGGTAAGTAATTTTACACTCTTATCGCCTAATTAGTTTATAGCTTTTATTTGTATGTGGGTGGTTTTTGCATTTGAAACCAGTTTTATTTCGGGTTTTTATATGCCTTTTTTTTCTGATTTTGATAAGACCTTGAAGCGCTTTTCGTGTGTAGAACTTCGTTTGATTGATGTTTTTTATGCTCGAGGGAGCTTGAGTTAAAGCTCGGTTTCGGTTTTTAAAAATAGATCAAGACCAGTTTTTCGAGGCTTTGAAATTGCCAAATAGTTTCCTAAGCCGCAACTGCAGTTTATTGTTGTTGTTGTTGCATCGCCTAGAAAATGATGGATGTACAATTGCCACTATCTCGCTCTATCCATACCTGCCCTCTCGCTCGCACACCCAGAAGTTGTCGGTTGAGTTTTTACGGCCGTCTCTTTTGTGTCTTTTCATTTATTTGCCTTTGTCTTTGGGCTGATGACTTTGTTTTGCCTTGTTTTTCGTTCTCTCTCTGCTTCTTTTTCATCTTTGATCCTTCGATTTGATCCTTGTAGGTAGCCGAAAGAGAACGGGAGAGAGTTACCGTTGATTCATTCACTTGAATCTGTAAGATACTCGAATCTTCTGCTTCAAAACCAATTCGAGAAATATGTTCGGTGGATAGTTGTCGTTAGTGGGGAGTAATAAAAAAAACATGACTTCAAAAGGTTATAGTCCTTCACATTTCAAAGCTGAGTATATGAATAAATAAAAACAGTTTTTGGTTACACTTCTCTCGATTGTTTGAACATTTCATAAAAATTCGAAATTGTAAATAATAGTTATTTAATTTGTAATTTAATGTTAAGACTTTTTGTAATATGCAACAGATTGTTTAACGCAGTTTTTTAGATTACTAAAAGTACTTTCATTGAAATTCTTATGTTTTATATTTTCAACGCTAATTTCAACGCTGAGATTTCAAAAAAGCTCAAGTAGATTCTTTGCTTAATTCTTTAGAATTGTTTGCCAGATAAGTTGAGGACTTTGTTAGTAACTTTCAAATAGCAACGTTTTAATACGAATCACTTCATCTTGATATTTTTCAGAACTACTTAAGTAGTATACAAATCCGTAATCAGAGATAGTACTTTAAATGAATTCCCTAACCAATATCAGCTGCATTCCAGTGGAATGCCGATGAAGGAAGGCGTTTAAGCACAATACCTGGCATACCCGACATTTTAAATACTTTTCTTCACTTGATAAACAGTATTATTTGTCCGGCTCGTCAAATGTCTTTTTTATATATATATCTCCCTCTATTCTCCGCCGTTTGTTTTGCCCTCCGTCTTCGCATACGTCTTTGAGTGGTCTAACATGTAATGTATGCTTATGCCTATGCGGCGTCTTTAGTTTCTTGTTCAGTTCGTCTTTGAGACACCGGAAGTTGTTGCTAGGCTGAAAAAGTTGTGTGTGTTTTTCACCGGAGTCTCCATCTGTATCTTTATCTCTCTCTGGAGCCGTATATCCATCTCTATCGGCCGGCAAGTGGCGCGTGTGAATGACCCAATTAAGCTGGAGATAACCCGGCCTAAGCTTTGACTTCGTAGGTGGCTTAAAACTACTCGAATGGCCACGAAGAAGCAGCCCCAGAACCTGCCAGACGAACACAGCACAACAAAAAAGAGTTCACATCGAATATATCGAATGCGAAGTTTGAACTGTAAACAGGTTTACTTGGCCTCACTTCGCTTCGTCTGCTGCAGTTGGCTGGTACAGGTTAACTTCTGTAACGCCAACTTAACAACAATGGACATAATCTGTAAAAACACTTAAGTCCTTTAAGCTTGTCACAACTATGTTTATTAACTCCAATATCAGACTTCTAAAATCTAAACAATATATATACATATAACTGTTAGAAAAAACCCAAATCGGTTTTCCGAAAATTAACAAGTCTAATTTGCTGAACCCTGAAAATATATTCTTTTAACCTACATCACTTTTTTCCGTATATATTTACAAGCTAAAGCCGATTTTTTACTTTTAAAAACCAGATAAATATAATAAAAAATGAATTTAAATCAGTCCCCACAATTTAAGATTCTGAATTTCTGTAATAATCTATAATTTGTTCTTGATTATTTGCCAAGATGGCATTGTTAAATAAACTTAAATCTATATCATATTATAAATCATAGAAAAAAAGGACACCATATGTTTTATTAATTGTTTTCTTTATATTATGTGTAGTTCTAGCCAGAATAAATCGTTTTAGTTAAGCATATTTCACTGTATTTCGTTTTGTGTGTTTCTTTATTTTGTCAGGCCAAACTCCTTTTCAGCATTTTTGTATTAAATATTTCGCACCATGTTCTGCATTTATTCGGATACGAAAGATCTCCCGAGGCTCCAGTCTCCAGTATCCATCTCCATCTCCGTCTGTGTCCCCGTCTCTGTCTGACTCACTGTTGCCGTCCTTTTCTCTGGCATATTTTGTCGTTGAGTCAGTTGGGGTCAATGCTGCTGCCTTTGCCGCTGCTCAACTTAACTCTTTGCTCACTCACTCACTTTGCTCGGTGGCCAAAACAGGTTTCCGCTTTGGCTGAGCTTTTGTTGTACGCTTTTTTCGGGTTTTTCTCCTGTGCAACGGACGCCTCACCCACAGTCTTTTTTTTTGTTGTTGTTTATTTCGGGCCCAATACCAATATCTGGATTCCCAACCCCCGGGAGAAACATCCCTGCCGCCGCAAAACCGCCCTCGAAAGCAGGCAATCGCAACCTGAGACACTGGGAATGCGAATGCAGATGGAACTGGGGAATCATCGCACTGGGACTGGCAATGGGACTTTGGGAGGAGCTGGAGCTGGAGCCCGGGCTATCCCGAAGGTGGATGCCCCATTCCAGGTGTTCGTTCGCTGCATTGTAGCAGGCGCTCAGCTGCATTCACCGCGCTACTGCAATTGCCGTGTTGCACCAAGTTGTTGCACCAGCAACACACGCCAGCGACTCTTTCGCGAAAGGTGGAGACGCAGACAGACGACGACTGCCATTTCTGCACCGGTTTTCCAGCCATTTTTCCCCATTCGCATTGGTCGCCTGTGCTTTCTTCCTTATCGCCTGTTTCTCTGCTGCCACAACTTGCTGCTGTTGCCGCTGTACATGTTGCTGCTGTGCATGTTGCCGCTGTTGCTGTTGCTGCTGCTGTAGATGTTGCCGCGGATGTTGCTGCTGCAGGCACCTTCGCGGTGGCAGCTGCACATGCTAGGCGGCCCCAAAGATGCGGATATCAAGTTTTCTTAAACATTTCTGGCTCCTGGTACTGAAAGTTTTATTTGAAAGTGATAGCCGGGAAATAAATAACTATCAATGAAAGAAACTCCTTCGAATGCGATCGAGGTGCAGTTTACTTTGACATTGTTGATTTATTGAGAACGTAAATCCATTTGGTCACGGATACCTGATTAGGTTAAATGGGTGTTGTTTTTTTTTTAATTAACTTAACAATGTCAAAATAAACTCTTGTTTGATTCAATGCGTATGCTGAAAAATAATTAGTTCTTAAAAGACATGGTTTCATACCAAGATTGATCACTTATTATACTTTAGGGACAGGAAATATTTTTTGCGATAATGAATTCCTGCAAATTTTGAATAACATGGTTGTAGAAATTCTTGTAAACCAATTGAAATGTTGTTGTTTATATATTAAAATGACAATTTGTGACGTTTCGTTTTAATAAAAAAACATGAATCTCAAAAAAATTAGAACCTTTTAAAGTCAACACAGCAATATAATGAAAAACCAAAATAAGGTGGTGCAATATTAAAGTAATAAAGTTACTGAAATGATCATACTTAAACCGAAACAATAGTTTGCTTAAAATTCAAGGTTATTGGGTATGTTCGGAATAATCTTGAGAGGTTTTCGGACATAAAGCAGCGCACCCATTTGAAAACCAATCGCAACCAGTGCGATCAACCAGACTCCAGCGAATTGTGGTCCGTGTGAGTTTGCTTTTGCCTTAATCAGCAGAAAATCGTATGCGAAATGTACGGTACAGATGTGCCCATATATATAGCACGCTTTATGTAGAGCCCCTTGGCTCTAGACTCTAGAGTCTAGACCACATAAACGCGTATCAATGGCGACGAAATGTGTACATCGCACATGAACTGGGCGAGTATGTACATTTTAAGAGAGCGAGGCAATACAAAATATAAACAAATAATTAACTGACATATCCGTATGCTTATCGCGCAACAAACCGCAGCAGCAGCAGCAGCAGCGACACAGATACAGATACAACAGATACAGATACGGATACAGATACAGATACAGGCACACTTTCGGGGCGAGAGCGACTCGGAAATTTGTATCTGACAAAATGCCATAATGAACGTGCTGAGTGGCGTCGCCGTCGCTGTCGCGGAACCAGATACTCATGCCCAGAGATACTCGTACTCGTACTGGTACGTTTACGTCCACGTCCGAAAAACCCGAGAGATACTCTCGTACTTGCTCGCCGTTTTGTGTTGTACTTGCGTTGTGGCAACAACAACAGAACAGAATGTATCTACAACATCAAACGTGCGTTGTCTTTGTCGTACTACAAATTCATTTGAGATTCTTCGCTTTTTTCGGGTTAATATAAATCAGTTTTTCTTCGGGTGCCGAATGAAGATTCGAAAAGCTGGCACGCTTACGCATCTGTCAGATACTCTGCTCTGCTCTGCTCTGCTCGAGATACTTTCTGGCCCGTTTGCTGGGCAATCGTCCGCATCAGTCGCAAAAAAGAAAAAAAAATGAAAATGGGGTGACAGTGGGTGGTGGTTTTGCTTGATCCCTGTGCAAATCGAAAAGTCCCCTTTCCTCCCCACACCTCATTACTCCCATTAGTTTGCTTTTGTAGTTGGCCTGGGCATGCTAATTGGTTAAACTGCTGTTTTGGCCGGCCCTGTTTGCCGTTGTCGCCTTAGTTGGCCAACTCGAATGCATTTTTAATTAGATCCCAGCCAAAGCAGAAACCGACGAAATCAAACGAAAGCAGTTGGCTGTTAACCTGTTAACTTGGCTCGTTGCTATTTCTATTTCTATTGCTTTTGTTGGTCCAGTGGGACTCGTGGGAATTTATTTATAAGTTTACAAATTTAAGCACATCTTTTGAATACACTACCCTACTAACCACTACATTTATATCTCTTTTTGAATTTTAACGACCTTTAATTATGTCAAAAAAATTTGTTGTGGTTATATTACATTTTTGTTATAATTCCAATGTCCTAAAATGATTAGAACATTCCAGATACAACTTTTAAGTAAACTTACCAAGATAATTCCACCTACTAAATGCTTATCAAAATTAAGTACTTAAAACAAACTCACATTTCAATAAACGTTCTATTTTTACAATTATTTATCAATCCTCATATTTACTTAACATTCGCAAGTCAATATTTAGAGAGCAACCATAAGTCGCTCGTCACAGTTTGCCTTTGTTTTATATAAAATCAGAGGCAGCGATTATCGGATTTTTATATAAAATTTATTTAAATTTTTGTGTCTAAACATATTCTCTTGCTCGCATCGCCTCGACATCGAATTTCCTGCACATATGGACCGTATGAATATATAGATATGTGCGTACCAAATGTCTGTATAGTATATAAATAAACATTTTTATAGATTTCGAATTGGCTTTGGCAAATAAACTGGTTTAAAGCATCTGGCAACAATTGTAGATCCATAAAATGCCGAGATACTTTCGATTGTGACGGTGGGAGCGTTTGGAAAAAGCGAGTAAGACCGTGAAGAATAGAGTGGAACTTTAGGATTCCTTATGTTCATTCATTAAGTTTATTTGGCACAGCCATAATTATTATCCGCCCCGACAACCCCTCTCGCCCTCATCCACACGAAATGGTTTGTGTTAGTAAGGTCTCCCTGTGGGCTGAATTATACTTTCACTTTTTTTCGTGCTTTTGTTTCAAAGAAACAATTTTGTGTTGCCTTCTTATTGTTTGTTGTTTGTGCTCCGCCGCTTCTCTGATATCGAAATTACGTAAAGATGAATGGCCGCCCATTGTCTGGCCCACGGAATTTCGAGCGCGGGTGGGAGAGGTCGTTGATCGGGGAGATATAGCGGGGATATCGGGGTATCTGGCGGGATCTGTCGCAACACACAGAAACTGGTAGTCATCTCGATGAATATGCAATGCGAGCGCTTCAGGTAATGAGATCCGTCTCCGATTCATCTGGGGGGCAGTTGAAATGGGAATCAAGACCCCATTGGGGTCGTACGATCCGCTTCGAGAGAACGGAACCGATAAGGGAATATTCTATATGCGCATGTATAAACAATCCAGTATTAAAATCTATTTATGTAGTGGCACACTTACCCGGCGATCGTCTATAAGTACAGTTTTGTGGGTACACACCGGATTTGGGGAGATTTAGTGAAATGGTTTTGTCTATATAAATACGATATGTTTTTAATACATTAAGCATAAGTTACGAAGGTAATAACATTCGGTAACTGCATCTACTTTTAATTGAAATCAATAAACATAATGAACGAATATAAACTCACTTCAGTAGTCAAATAACTATATTATTAACTCTGACAATCGACCTTAGTCATGCAAAGTATTATTTGCCTTGCTACGAAAAACAGTATGTGGCAAATGGGGCAAGACGGGAATCTTGGTGAAACAAAAGCAAAGTTAAGAATTGCCTGCCGAATGTCACATTCGATTAATGTTTGATGATTGCCTTCCGATAGCGTTTCAATTGATGTCAGTTGTCAACATAATTAATTGCGTATACACCTTTGCAAACACACGCACATATGGTTTGAAAAAGAGGTGAGAGAGAGAGACACTATTGACAGTGGCAAACTGCAAAGGAAATATGTACACTGAGAGAAAACAATGCCAATATTGGGAAAATTAAAAATGTTATATTAAAAATACCATTTATGTTTATCGAATGTACTCAATCCCAACTAACTACCATAACTAAAGTTTTTAATATTGTTATGTATTAATAATAAATAAATATAGTACACAACATTTTGAGTTAAGATGGTGTATGAATAAGTGAAATATTGTTTTGACATACATATGTACATACTTGGTAGGATGATAATGGAAGGAAAAAAAGCGTAAACTTCCAATATTAAAACCATCTAAAATGTTTTCTCTCTGTACATCATACTCCACTAGCCCATAAATTTTCTTGGGCTAACTAAACTCGGTTTCAAATCAATCAAGGCTAAAACCTGGCCACACACACATCAACATCGCCACATCCATCGTTTCAGATTTCATAGGAAAATGTTTTTGGGTGGGAAACGCAACGACAACAATAATATCATGAAGATGGAAGAAGGGGATAAGAAAAGACCGTAACGAAAATGGAAGTCAATTTATTAACTAAAAAAGAAATAATGAAAAACTGGACAACTGAAAGAGCCCGCCAGTGTTTGTGTGTGTTTTCGGTAAGGGTGTGCGTGTGTCGGCACTTTTTTTAGTCTTGTTGGTTGTCAACGTTAATTAATCAATCATTGTATGAAATCTTGACTAAGGCATTAATCATTTAAAATCACAAACTTTAAATTGGGATGCGGAAAATACAGTAGGTTTGGGAAACACTCAACTTTTGCGAAAAACAAATTGCCTGAAAAAAGGGTGATGGGGAAGAAGAAGAGGTTGAATATGAATTGCTAGACAGAGATGGCCTTATCTCAGTTCGACTTGTTTTTGTTTGGTATTCTTTACTTGTTTGTATACACGGTAATCCCACTGTAAGAAGGGTATATTATGTTGGTAAAACCGAAAAAAAGGAACCGTTTCCGGCCTTAAAAAGTGTATATATATTCCTGATCAGCATTAGCAGTTGTTTCCCAATCTCTAAACCGTCATCACATCTCAATCTTACGATTTGTGTACTGTTTAAGCTTTGCTTTTGGCACACAAACACTTGTAGGAAAGTCACGCAAATCAGTTTGTTTTGACAACGTCCACTTACGCCAATCCCTAAATCCTAGAGTACACACAATTTCAATAAAAGTGAATGGTTTTCGTGTAAAAGGAATCAGAAGGTTTTGTCAAATATACATATAGATTTTAAGACATTAAAAAAATAAATTTTAAACAATTTTAAAGTATACCATTAAAGTATGCAATCATTTTTGTTGCTAGACAAGGAGTGTAAAAGAAATCAGGAGGTTTTGTTAATACATATAGATTTTAAGACATTGAAAAATTAAATTAAAAAAATTGTTAAAGAATACCATTAAAGTATGCAATCATTTTTGTAGCTAGACAGGGAGTAGTGAGTATCTATTGGTCGGGGCACTTGACTAAAGCGCTCATTCTTGTTTTTTATTATTATTATTTTTTTGCGCCACTCAACACGTTTTCTGGTTCTTTCTTTAGGTGTATGGGTGTGTACTTGAGCATGCGGCCGCACTTGTGCCACGTACAACAAAAACAACAACCACACCAGCGAGGAAAGTTCATTTGAATGCTTTTCTTTTATGCCCCGCGAGATACACAAAATAATCACAGAAAACAATTTTTTTTAACCTCTTCAGCTTTATAATTTTGGTCGGTTCCCAAAAAAAAAGGGGGAAGGTTTAATATGGAATATAACTCCTTGATCTGCCACCGAGATTTCCACTTGGTTTTAATTGGGCTTTTTTAAAGAGGACTTGCAGCCACTCGACTCATTACATATTTATGGCCATATTCTTTTTACCTTTCTTCATTTGCATTTCCAAGCAAATGAATTCAGCTAAAAGATTGGCATAGGAAATTTCCATTTGCAAGATTGTCAATTTATAGGGGGTTGAGAGGTGCGAACGAGCTTAAAGCAACAATGATCGAAATGTCAATACGCTTTTCTTAGTTATTATGGAAAGTTTTCTTATCGTTACTTGTGCGCACATGTTGGGTCATAAAGGTGACAATAAAATGTGTGAAAAAAGTGGAATTTACTTCTCATTGTATTATTGAATAATACTCAGGGTAGTAAAGATTAATCATTAAATGTTTTGTCCTTAATTATTTATACTTGCATTTTTGAGGAATTTATATAAAGACTTTATATAATTGAGAAAAATGTGATGTTAGAGAAAAACACCTAATTTTTGTTTACTTATAACTTATATGACATCTTGTTATTACCACTGTCTTATGATTCCCAAACAGTTATAGAAGCGCTGCCTTAAACAATTCTAAAATTAAGTATGTATGTACTGATGGATAAATGCTTGCCGATTAAAATAGCTTTAAAAAGTAAATAGTAATAATAAACCTATTCAACTTGAAACTTTTACCGACGATGATCGATCTATTTTATTAATTATCTTTTTAATAATTGTGGTCGTAGATAACGCCAGGAAAATGTATTGAAATTAAGTACAATAGATAATGCGGCATTTATAGTTGTGTTAAGTGTTTGTTTTGCTTTTAGCGTAAAGCTTTCTGTTTTTGCTGTGTATTTATTTATAACTAAGCTAAGTTAAATCTATAAATAGGTAAAATAAGTTAAAAGATCGGAAAATGCAACGAAGGACAGAACATTATATCCTTTCGCTGGAAGGATAAATCTGCATGGATCCGCATTTTTAGCATCTTCCATTGATGTTTTGGATGGTCAGGGGGTTACGTGGGTTTGGTGGAATAAAATGGGTACAAAGGGTCGCTGATGATGCTGTGCTATTGTTGTTGCTTTTGTCGACGACAGTCGTCCGAATGGTCTGCATGTGTCACACTGTACATCGTACATCGCCTCTCTTTTGTTGTTCGTGTATTGGTAGTGCAACGACCTGTGACAAAAAGCCAACAACACTAACTGCACAGCAGCACAGGAACAACAGCAACAACAACAACAGCAACAACGCAGCAGCAGGAACAACAACAAAAACAACAACGTGTGACGCAGGGATGTTGTTACGTGCAGTGAGAACAAATGAGAGCGAGAGAGCGCAAACAGAGAGTCAGAGCGAGAGAGCGAATTTTGGGGTACAGCTGTTAACGAAAACTCCCACGCTGCCTGCCTCTGCTGCAGCGCAGTTGCTGCGCAGTCGGCGTCGCTGCTTCGTCGGGCATTTTTGTGCGGCTTCTTTTCGATTTTTGTCGTTGTTATGGGTTTTTGGAGAAGAGTCACCAGTCTTTTAAGACTCTTAAAAAAAATGAATTTTATAACCTGCATTTCTCAACTACCAAAATTCGATCAAAAGTTAAAACACCTTAATAGTTTAAATTATCAAGCTTTTTGAATTTAGCACCAAAATGTAACGTTATGTTCATATAGAAACGTTTTAATACTGGTACTAGTTATTACAAAATAGAAAAAGGTTTATTCTGTTTATATAACTTTAAAAAAGAAAACAAAATTAATTGAAAATGTTAAATGTTAAACTTTCTAAAGCAGTTAAAATCAAATATTGGATGTTGAGTATCGAAAAGTTTACTTGTATAGCACTGACTTCTTGAGATTTTGAGTTCAAAAAATTCTTCTTAGACAAGTTCAACCGTAGTCCTAAGATGCTGCTTCTCCTTGCGTTTGCTGCGTTTAATTTTTGTACTGCTTACAAGCCTCCAGCGTTTTTGGTTGCATCTACTAAATAATAGAGGAAAAAAAGTAGAAAAAATACAAGAAAAATGGGAGAAAAATGTTTTTCCTGAAATTGCTTTTGTTGTGTACACAAGACCAAGGGAAAACAGGTTGCCAAGAAAATGAGATGGAAAATGTGGGAAAGCGGGAGGGCGATATAGAGCTGCATGCCGATGGACTGAACTTCATTAATTAGCCTCATGAAATGCGCCTGCTAAACACGCCTTAATTACTGGGTCAAACATTGTATCTGTGTGCGGTATCTGTGAGTTTGCATCTTGTACCTCGCTGGCTGTGTGTTAGTGTGCATTTCCGGGCAGTCGAACATCTCGTTTAGTTCCAATTTGTTCAAATATAAACGCCACTCGCAGCATGAATTAATTAACGTTAATCAACTTTCGCGCCCATAAAAAAAATATAAATAGAGAACTAGAAAATGTTCTGGGGGCACGAGTCTGGCACAATAGTATTTGCTATGTTTTGGATACACAAAGTATATTTATGCTAATAGTAGAATAAATTATATTTGCAATAGTTTTTATTCCAGTTATACCATTTAACTATTTTTAAAAGTGGAAAGAATTCATATTTTCTTAGTATTTAGCAATTTAATAAATAATAAATTTAATAATAATAACTAAAAAGTTATAGAAACAAAAAAATGTAATTTTGCTATCTCAAACCGAATGTATTACTTTAGTAATAAACTTTAATACATTATATACATACATACATCCCTTGAAGCTCATTTGAATATATGGAAATTATTTTAATTTTTATTTCAAATTATTCTTATTGTTCTCTCAGATATTTTGGTTGTTTTTCAGCTTATCGTTGAGCGACAATATCGTGGGTTTTAGCACTCGTCACGTGTAGCTCATAAATATTTAAGCGCAGTATTAGGGGATTTAGGGAGTGGTGAGGGGGAAATGGGTAAAGCAAAGACCGGACCCCGTTTTACTTTTTTATTTGTATTTTTTATAGTTTTCCGCGCGCTGTTTGTTAATTTAGCAAAAAGCATTGCGAAATGTCAGACAATTTAAGACTTCATTAACAGGCGAGGCGAGCAAGGGGTTAATGGTGGTGGGGGGGCTAAGTGAGGGGATCAAGGGTGGAACCGGAAAGGCGATAGTGGGTTCTACTTGGAGGATACGAGCGACAGGCTGTCTTCATTCCGCCTCGTTCCGCACCGAGCGTTTCGGGGATTACTCGCACCTGCCCAGGTACATTTACATTTAAGTACACACAGAACAAATGAGAGTTTGCCGAACTCCTCAAGGAGGCCTCAAAATATGCCATATCCTTGCTGGCTAAGGAATGAGAAAAACCGGAATCGTACAGTAGTCATGATTCAGGAAACTTGGTTTTTAGAACAGACAAGAGTACAAGTGTTTCGCTTGATTTTCTAGGATATTAATAAGATATTCAAAAGTAACCAAACGAGGAATGAATACCCTGAACCCTCTTCTCTCGAACTTAATAATAACATATAAACGTTTTGAATAAATTTGAGTACTTCGAAAAGTGGTACGCTCTTCGTCAATCGCCAATCGGCAGGCATGAAAACTGAAATAGAAAATTAATTAAAGTTAGCAGGCAGTCAGCCGTTTATTCATTGTCCTATACATTTTATGGGTTTTCCGTCCTTTCCGTCCGTGGAAAGTCACCCCTGCGAGCAGAAGAGTCGAGAAGCAAAAGGCAGAAGAGCCTCAGCGAGTGGTTGGCCGTTAAAATGTTGTACAACATGGGTTAAATGGGCGCAGCTGTGCGGAGACGGGTTCACTCGCGAACAGTGGGCCCTCGACGAGCTAAACGAGAAAGTAATCGGCAGAAGTTTAATTTGAAAAAGAAAACAAAAGTACTTCTGAGAGTAATATTTCCCTTTCGCATTCTTTAATTGATAACAAATCAAATCTAGTCGAAATATATTTTTTGTCTTTAACCCACTGATAACCCGACAGCATTCGCTTAAGAAGAAGATAATGTTGTTCTATTTAATTAAATACGTCACCCAGCGGGGTTTTTTGCCATTTTTGTTTTTACATATTATTTTTGAGGCTTAATCTTTTTTATTTCTTTATGCTTGATGATATTTCAAATATATAAGCAATATTTATATAAACGATATGAATACCCTTGAGGGGATTATCCTGGCTCTGACCCCCACAATATTGCCAGCATTATATCGTATAGATTAAACCATATTGTTAAGTGGTTTATTTAAATAAGAATAAGTCTTTATAATTTACATGTTCCTGTTATATAATATTTAAAGGGGTTTTTAAAGAGGATGCTAGAAATTGAATAGATTTAAAGGCACTATCAAATCACAAGAACGTTTGAGATGCATCTTAGGTGCTTACCAGTATATAATGCCCCTCGACGTTTCGAGAAAATTCAGATTTATAGTTGGGGCTCTTTGATATTGGGAGCTCAGAAGGAGGAGCCATGCCATCCAGCGGTCTCCTCTTTTTCCTCGACTACTTTTTGTGCTAGTTTTCGTTGTTGCTCGCTGAACAACCGGTTCCGTTGCCGTTGTTGCTTGTTTTTGGTATTGTGTTGTTGCCGTATTGCGAATTTTCCTTGTTCGTAAGTGTGTGTATCTGTGTGAGCTTGTGTATCCCGCTGGTGGGGCACTTGCCACTTTAGCATTATACCACTGTACCAGCACGCTGATTTTGCTGTGCGCCGCATCGCTGGTGGCATGGAACAACAACAGTGGCGCCCTCTGCAATGTTGCAGCAGCATCGACGATAATGTTGCATGTTGCAGCTGTTGCAAGATACCCCGTAACCTCCTTGCTTTCAAAAATCGCACGACATCTGTTTCGGGACCTGTTGTTGCTGCTGTTGCTGCGGTTGCCGCTTGATGTTGCTGGTGGCGAAGTTGCTGCTGTTGCTGCTGCTGTGTTGCTGTTGCAGCTGGCCAATTTGCATCTACTTGTGGGCTTTCCTTGATTTTTATTTATATCTCATTCGCCTTGCGGTTTTTGCACTGCGTGTGAACTTAAATCCTGGGAATAAATGTTTTATTCCAGTTCTTATTAAAAATAAATATAAATTCAATTTCAATGATATAGCTAAGTGCAAAGCTTGAACAATTCCTCTTAAATTCAATACATTCCCACTTGGTTTGATAAGCCTCTTTTCTTATCAAATGGTTGTTTTTGTTCAGATTCAATTTCAAACACGTTTTAATTTCTTTTTAAAAGTATTTAGTGGAAGGAAAAAATAGCTGGATTTTTGTTGTTGCATGTAATCAATGTATATATGATAATGCAAATGATAGTTTAAATATATTTATAGGTAATAAAGTGTTAATAATATTTTATGAAGATAAAGCCCAATTCACTATATCTTTGCGTTAGGATTATAAGTTTTAGTTTTTTTTATATTGTTTATATAATTAATTATGACTTTTATGGCTTCTAGTGAGGTAATAATCCTCTTTCAACTTTGTTTTTCACAGTAAAAGCCCAACTAAAATGTATTAAATATTGGAGCAATTTGTATAATCCTCTTAAATTAATTTGATTATATTATTTATTTGCTTACAGTAATTACGATTTAATAACCTCTTGTGCAATAAAATTTCTCGATTTACAAGAAAGGCGAACTAAAACGATTGCCTTTGGCTGAATATAGTACTCGGTTGGAGTTTTCCCCAGGGCGCATGTGCAGAGACAATCAAGCTAATTGCATGGAGATGTTGGTTCTGTACTTTCCACACAATCCTCCCCCACTTTTTGATAGCCCCCTTAAAACACCACCCCCACTCCCCCTTTTGACCATCTCCTTTTCTCTAGCATTTTCTGCGGTTTGGCTTCAAATTTTCCTCGATTTTCCTCAGTCTGCCGCTCGCCTTTGTCCCGGCCGGATGGCTTGGATTTTGGCCCGGACTTCAATGGGGGGCGGCCACTCAAACTGTGGGCGTGGCGCTGGGCGGAAAATTTGTGCGAGCTGTTGGCTTTTCGGTGGTTTTTGGCTCGAAAAGCGGATCTTTCTCGCAAGTTGGATTAGGCGCCCAGCGCCGCAGAGCCATAGAGAAATATAGGAATAGAGAAAGAGAGCTTTTCCAGGCCAGTGAAAAAGTGGAAAGTCCGTTTGGCTTTTCCTCCCCGCATAATGCTTTCTCTGCCTGCTTGCAGCCTGTTAGTTTCCGATAAAATTGACTTTTTGTCGCCGTCGCCGTTTGCCGTTTGTCGTCTGTTGTTTGTCGTTTTAGTCGTTAGTTAGTTTGTCGCTTTCGTCACTAGAGGCGGCACCATTTTGTTTGGCGTCGTTTTCTCATGGGCCAACAGACGTTTCAGCCAGCCGACGCTTTCAGCCTTCTTTCGCTGCTTTTCCTTTGGCAGTCACAATGTATCTTCTCGCATGTCGCGATTTAAACCGCAACATCGGTGGGTGACTGGAAACGCGCGCGATTTTTGCAGATCGCGAATTAATTCATTAATTCCATTGCTGACGTGCGTTTTTATGATCAGTTTATCAGATAAAATAGTACTGCCTTCGTCTGAAATTATATAAGCTGTCCCCAACAATTTAATAATAAGATGCAAACGCCATAAATACGAACGCTATTTCTTTTTTTTTTGCTGCTACACGCGGAAAAAACTAAATAATTCGCATCTCTATTATTATTGTTTCATAAGTTAATATCATATTTTTATTATCTTATTTCTTTTATTATTATAATCTTTATAAAATAAGTTAATTCTTTAAAAATTTAGGAAAGTGGCTTTGAATTAGGATGTTTCGAATATATTCCTTTAGTCGTCTGCAATTATTGTTTGCTAAACCGATTAATATCCTTGTGATTCTTATTTTATTTTTAAATATCTTAATGTTAAATTTTAATTGTTGTCTAACGACCAAATATTATGTAAAAACATGTGTGATTTGTTTTCTGTGTAGCTCACAGCATAAACGCACACATTCTTGCGCATAGAGAGTGAATAATATCTTTAGCTCTCTTCGCTCGTTTTTCCTCACCCTCACCCCACTCGCTCTCTCTTACTCTCTGTCGGAGGCAGTACCGTTTTCAACATTAACAGCGGCGGACAAAATCGCACTGAAATCGCGCTGCTGCTATCGCTGGGCGCCTGTTCGTTTTTGCGATAGACGCGCGACGTAAGTCGCCGCCGTTTCACTTCTGCTGCACGCTGTTTTTGGATTTGGGGGCTGCCAGAAACGCGCGACGGCGACCGCTCCGCTCCAACGAAACGCCGTCCGTTTCTGCCGCGTTTCTGTCGTCGCCGGCGATTTTTTAATTCGCGCCGATTTTGCAATGTTTTCGAGCCGCCGCCGGTCGATGTTAAAATCGTTAACAGTGGGGTCTCTCTGCGATTGCGTGGATACATTGAGCTCTCTGTCTCTGTCTCTCTCTCTCTCTCTATTAGAAACGAGAATTGAGATCATTTCGTAAAAATCTGAAAGATACAATAT
Source organism: Drosophila fuyamai (assembly GCA_018153365.1). Taxonomy (NCBI): domain Eukaryota; kingdom Metazoa; phylum Arthropoda; class Insecta; order Diptera; family Drosophilidae; genus Drosophila; species Drosophila fuyamai. Next base: position 7,394,599 of record JAECXW010000758.1, read on the forward strand.
ATTTGATTTAGTTTTTCAAGAGATTTCAAATTGCATTTAAGCAAATGTTAAAGAAAATGCTTTAGGTATTTTTAAAATATAATTAAGATTTTAAATGTATTACTTTGGAAATAAAAGTAACAGTAATTTCAATGTTGTTACAAATGCTTAATATCTAAAAATGCAGCAACAAATCGTTTCATTTTAGGACTAAAGTGTCGCATTCAGTTCTCCTACCTGCTTTGTAATCTGAAGGGTTCTGGTTTCACTGTACCTAGAAATTTGTTGCCTGTGACGCCGAGATTTCCTCTCTTCGTTCCCTATGTTCTGCCTCGCTCACGCGATGTGAGTAAAAATTACAATGAAGATGTGGAGACAGTTGTAAATCATGAGTTTTGCAATGTTGTTGTAAATTCTCTGCCGACTTCGCTGTTGTAAAAGTAAAAACCTTTTTTTGCAAGCCAAACAAATGACTTCGTCGAAGGATTTATATGCTTAGAAGTTTTATGGTTCTTATCGATTTGCTTCTTTGCTCCCTTTGAAATTGTTTTCCGAACTATGCTCGAAATTTGATGATGCCGACATACAAGCAATTTAATTAAAAATACTAAGCCCCTCCTAAATATTATGGCACGGTACTTTGGAAGCCCTGAATATTTATTCTCGTTCCCTTGTGACGGTACTCCTTTCTTATCGATAATGTTGGGTTTTTAATGCTTATGCTTACACTTGACGTTTTGATTTAGTTTATATGTTCATTATTCTATTTTTATTGTTTTCAAACATTTGGAATGATGTAATTTCAAAGGTTTTAAAAAAGAAATTGATTTTGAACAGTCATATAAATAATCTTGATGTACATATAAAACCATTATAAGGAAATTTTTCATTAATCGTATATCAACATGTCCCCACGTCTTCACCCTATAAAAAAAATCTTCCTTAATTTTAATAAATTCAAAATTAAAAAAATTACTTTTCAATATTTTTTTAATAAAATTAAAAAATTATGTATCAAGTATTCACAATAATATCCCTAGAGATATGAACCTATAAAAAAAAGCTTTTAGTAAAAAGTTGTCAGAATGATAAATTGAATCTATCTTTTCCGTTGATTTCTAATTACAGCAATGGAGAAGTATTTCGTGATTACGTGGGTTTTCAGCTAATGCACTTGTACTTCCGTTCCATTTGACACCGCCTACCTCAATGGGTTAACGGAGTTCTGTTTTCTAATTAAACGCTGCGGCAGCGCGATAACAATAACAATATTAGCGAAGAACAGCAAACAAATCGCTCGCCTCTAATTTGACCTTTTTTTCCGAGTGAGTTTAGTCTCTCGTTTAGTGGCTCAATCACTCAAATTACAACAGTGCTCACACTATCTCCTTAACATAACTCACTCGGCTGCTCTCCCACTCACTTTACGCCCCCTCCCACTCGCACCTGCCCTGCCGTCTCGCTCATTCATTCACTCGCCCGTCACTGACTCGCTCGGCTTGCTCTCTCCCGGTATCCCACTTTCTCCGCCTGCAAAAGCTGGGCGCCTGTTATTCGGTTCGGCCAAACCGCCGTTCGTTTGTATGCGAGTGGGTTTTGTTTTTGTTTCGAACGCGAGTAAAGTCGCGCTGGCGTTTCCAAAAGTGCCCGATTTTCGACTTGAGGAACCAAACCGAACCGAAAGCCCAAAAACCAGTTTCCACTGCAGCCGAAGAGTTTGGGCTTTAGGGCCTCTCGGCTTAGCCATCTCATCTCGCCTCTTGTTTACAGCTTAATTTGCCCGCATCGCCCCCTTTTGAGCCACCCCTTTGGCCCACGTGCCGTAGAATTTTACAGTCGAACTTCCATAACTCGAACAGACGTAGAAATATGACTTGGAGTTCTGGACCATTCCAGCATTTAATAAAGGTTTGAGGTTCAATTGTAATATGAACACTTGAAATATTTTTTTAAATATTTATACATTATTTAACGTTTGTTAAAATTGATAAATGATTATATAAAAATTTACTTTAAGGGCAAAGTTTCTAAAGTTTGATCGAGATAATTCAAGTAAGGAAGTTTAAGATAAGAAAGTTATTTGCAGTATTAGACAGTGATTAAGCAATTGAAAAAAATTAAAATTTCTGTTTGTAGGAATGGAGTAATTAAAGTTTAACTGTATAAATTATTAAAACAATACACCATACAAATGGTAATATTTCTTTGAGCTTTCGAGTTATAGAAGATTAATTGTAAAAATGTATCTGATGAATTTAAACTTATGAAATACTTAAGTTGCTCGAATTAAAGAGATATTCCGTTTATAGCAGTTCGAATTGTGCTATATAATTTTGTTTTAGGTAGTATTAATTATGGAAGTTCTCCCGTGTTGCATATCAGGCATAAGTTGCCAAAGGTTTTCTGCTCATTTGCCCCTCCGCAACATCCAAAGTTCGTCGGCTGTCGTTCGCTGCCATTCGTTTTTCGCCCCAACGACCGTTGACTCTTTCCACAGCCATATCTACAGCTCCACTGCGCTATGGCAACTGTTCCACTCGGCACTCAGCACTCAGCACCACCGATTTCTCAGCACCATCCAAGCCAACAGCAATAGCAATAGCAGCAACAACAGCAACAGCAGCAACAACAGCAACAGTACCACCGGGTGCTCCAACCGCTCGCCGTGTTCCATCCGTCCATCAGTCATTCATTCAACCGCCAGACGCGGCGCAGGCCAGTTCAGTTGAGTTTGTCAGTCTCAGTCTCTGTCTCTGTCTCAGTCGCTCATTCCCGATTCCATTTGGCTTTGCTTTGTTTTGTTCTCCGTTTCTCGTTTCTCGCTTTTAGAGACGGGACACGCGAATGCGAATGTGTATAAGAAAACGCGCAACGGCCGCTCGCGTTTTGCCAGCGATTAATGGCTTTAATCAGCTTTGCTTGGTCCACTGAGCGAAAAGAGGGCAAACCAAATACCAAACTGATACAAAGCAAATATTTCCACAATTTAGGATTACCCACACGAGGATTATTCAATGTAAAACATATTTACTGGATCTTCTAAAATATCTCTTAGATACTTTTTTTGAAGATCTAAAATCACACTTTAAGGAGATTATGATCTGTTATTATCAACAATACACCCGATCGGTTTATCCTTGTGCTTTTCCTCGATTTTTGTACAAGTGTAAATAGCCTTTTAAATAACGAATAAACGTTATCAATATTCAAATTTGTAACCTAAAATTTTATTTTACATATCAAAACAACATAATTGGTTGTTTAAAAATACTACAATTGTGTTTATTTATACATTCAAGAAATATATGGTAATTTTTAAACATTTTTGCTCAGTGTATGACGAATATGCCTTAGACTTTCTTAAACTGTTCGGTTGCATTGTTTTTATCAGTTCTTTGAAATGGTGCTCGTCGATCTATTTTGCCTTTAATTTGTTGTGGTTTCTTTTATACATAGATACATACTTACTTAGCCCATCGTCCATTCGTACTGTATTAGTATTGACATTACTCATAAGCTCTTTCTTTATTTTGCTCATGCTCTCGCTTTCCGCTTCTTATCAGTTGATTCGTACATATTTAATTTAGCTCCCAACTGATCCATAAATCGCCGAATTTCGAATGCGAACGAGAGCGTAGAATAGCCGTATGACCTTGTGACAGATAAGAAAGTTTCTTTAATTTTGGATTCAAAAGATCTCTAAGCTTCTGTCGGTTTTTTCAACAAATATTATCAGTAACTTAGTAAATTTTTGTTGGCAATATATATATATATAAATATATATTTAAAACCGGAAATTAAATATAATAATACTATCACTAGAAATTCTTTTAAAAATATGTAACAGTATTTGTCAACAAGACTAAATTATTTTTAATATGAAAAATAAGATTTAAGATGATTTAGTCTGAATCTAATGTTATATCCATATACATTTTACAAATATTTTAAATTTAAGTACATTTTTTATTTAAAGATTCATAATTAGAAATTAATTTATTGTTTACTCTTTCCTTACAGGACTTGCCACAGGATGTTGACTTCTTGTGGTCGCTTTCACCTGCACCTGCAGCAATATCCCTCACACTTCTCCGCGTAGAATAGGCATTTCCGGTATTGCAGCGCGGAAACGGCAGCAATCAGAAGCGCTGCCAGCGGCAACCAGCTAAATCAGCCGAAATCAGATATAGACAACCGATATATATATATATTCGCCGCCGCTGTCGCCGCCTTGTTCTTCGCGATTTCGTCGCCGTCAGCGTTCGCCGCCGACTGAGACGAAAGCTGCGAAGCAACGAGCGCCAGCGAAAGCCTCACCACGGACGCATTTATGGATGCGGGCGGCCTGCCAGTTTTCCAGAGCGCCAGCCAAGCAGCCGCCGTCGCCCAGCAGCAGCAACAGCAACAGCAGCAGCAGCAGCAACATCTGAATCTCCAGTTGCACCAGCAGCACTTGGGCCTTCATCTGCAGCAGCAACAGCAGCTGCAACTGCAACAGCAGCAACACAATGCCCAAGCCCAGCAGCAGCAGCAGATCCAAGTGCAGCAGCAACAGCAGCAGCAACACTCGCCCTACAATGCCAACCTTGGAGCAACAGGCGGAATTGCTGGAATCGCTGTTGGCAACGGAGCTGGCGTCCCTGCGAATCCAGGAGCAGTCTCTTCTGCCCCTGGCGACTCCATGCCCGCCAAGCGAATGCCACAGCAGCAGCAACACTCGCCCTACAACGCCAACATGGGAGCAACAGGCGGATTTCCTGGAATCACTGGTGGCAATGGAGCTGGCTTACCTGCAAATCCAGGAGCGGTATCCTCGGCCCAGGGCGACTCGATGCCGGCGAAGCGGCTGCCTGTCGTCGACCGTCTGCGTCGCCGCATGGAGAACTACCGCCGCCGGCAGACGGACTGCGTGCCGCGCTACGAGCAGGCATTTAGCACCGTTTGCGAGCAGCAGAACCAGGAAACCACCGCCCTCCAGAAGCGCTTCCTCGAGAGCAAGAACAAGCGGGCGGCCAAGAAGACCGACAAGAAGCTGCCCGATCCTTCGCAGCAGCAACAGCATCAGCAGCAGCAGCAACAACACCAGCAGCAACAACATCAGCAGCACCAGCAACTTCAGCAGGCCCAGACGATGTTAGCCGGACAGCTGCAGAGCAGTGTTCATGTGGTGAGTTTCAAAGGATCTTATGTCCTTATTTTAAATTCCTTCCTTGTGTTTGTTTATTAAAGCTGTGAGGATAATAATCTGTGCTTTCTTTTATTTTTGGAATATTTAATTGTAGGAAATTAGCTCATTAAAATATTTTAAGACTTACAAAAATACCTAATTAGGTAAATAAAGGTCAACACGGTGTTGATTGAAAATATACAAAAGGATATAGGGGAAAACATACATTTTTAATATATTCATGTGATTGTTAAATATAAAATTTTAACGTGACTATGTACAAAATATCAAATATTTAGGAAGATTATTAGAAGGCCAAGTAGAATTCATGGCATAATATGTATAATTCAAGGAAATTGAATAAATATGTATTCAGTAATTCTTCACAACGACCTTCTCATAAGGAAATTCCTAGTAGTCATCCCACTCAATCTGACCGACAAAATGTGATTCAAAACGGAATATAATTTTATCGACATTGCTGTCGCCCTAGCGCTGAATTCTCGTAAGATGAGATTGTGAAATCGATTCGGAAATTCATTGGTGTTTCAAAAGAGCTTGGGATTATCTCGCCGAATGCAAATCGCATCCAGCAGATACGCGGGTATCTCATCAATGCACGGGTTGCCTCACATTAGAGCTGGTGCAGTCCGCGGTCTCAAAAGAGCAGCGAAATAAATACGAAGCCAGCAATCCAAGCGGAGAATGCACGTACATATATATACACAAAATAATAATGAGGTCAGCGATTTTTTTTTTATTTTTTGTGTGTGCGAGTGTGCTGCTTTTTGTACTCTTTCAGTTTCAGTTCAGTTTCACTCACACAGCTCGCATTCGAACTGCGCCGCCAACTTGTAGCTACAAGATACATTCGCTGTAGCTACAAGCAATTGTAGGTACTACTTAGCTGACTTTTTGACGTTCCTGTGGCTGCATTTGAAAATACCTTGAACAGCGGCAAAGTGGCACCGCAAAAAAGTTGTGTATTTTGCGAATCAAAAGATATTTTTCTGAGTGATGCAAGCCGCGAATCTCGACGGCCTCTGGCTTATATAATTGTTAGTTCTGTCGACAGTCCGTCAAGCGACCCCATCGCAGCTTGTAATTACCAAAGCCAGAGCCAGAGCCAGCTCGAACTCGAGATTCTGATTGCGACCGGCTCGGAGTTTCTATTTCTTTTATCTGGGCAACGCAGAACGTGAGCTATTCGTCGTCGACTGGCGAGATCTGTGCACTGTTCGGTTCGTTTTGGAGTGGAGTGGAAAAGTTTTTCCGCATCCGCCTGGCCAAGTCATTTGTGTCGTTTTGCACTACTGTGCACCACGGCCCCTCCTTTCCCATCAGCACGTAATTATTCATCGCCGACTGGTAGTCGCTGATGATTTGTCCCCCTTCATTTGAATTCTTTTCATATGCAAAAAGTTGATTTGGCTCGGCCTGCAGCTAAGGATGAGGATGTTGAAGTAGCTAAGGTCTATTACGAAAAAATTTGTGTAAAGAAAAAGTCATTTAGAATGGTACCTCTTTATTAACTTATCATACAAAGAATTGCAGTTTTTTCTAAGCATTTATGCGAATTATAATGACGAATGACAAAGGGTTAGTGACTAGGACTATTATTTAATTTTATTTTATCTTTCAAAGGAACTGTTTATTAAATAACAAACCAAAAAAAATTAAATCAATGATCTTAAATAACGTACTGTTTTAAATATCCATATTTGGTCGTAAAAAAACCATTGGCTCTTTAGTTATAATCGTAAAAAAATGATGTAATTAAAGTCAAAATGAAATCTGGAGTGTGTTTAATTCATTTCAATTATAATAGTGCAAAACAGTAATGAACAATTTATCACGCTCAGGTTTTATGCTTGGGTTCAATTAATATTTGGTTTTTCCGATTTCCCCATTTTGTAGATTGATAGACCCCGTTCCATAGATCTTCAAATAATTGGACTAATTTAATTACTTTCTGATTTCGCCGTTGGCCACTCATCCATTCCTTTGGCATCTCGCCAATGAATTAATGATCAATGGAATGGGCAGGGAGCGGTTAATCTAAGTTGGCTTTTCACTTTTCATTTCTTTTATTTCGCTGCTTTTACTGTTTTGGAAAACTTTTACTGATTGTTGCCACCGCCTGCGGTTGCCGGTGAAAATCGCTGGAAATTGCGGCCGTTGTAGCCGGTGCAACATGCAAAACAAGAAAGCAACATTGCCAACACCAACAGCAACAACAATGAACCGACTCCAACATATTGTTTATAATGCGTTGTTGTGTGTTTTCTTTTTTTTTTTTGCATTTTATTTGGGAAAGTCGCGTGTTGCTGTTTCTTCTTCAGCTTCTTCTGGCTGCACTTTTTCCACAGTTTTATTACTTTTTTGTTGTGTTCCATTCATTGTTGCCAATTTTCACTTCACTTTGGGTCGTGTGGCATTTTCTGACAGCCGTCAGTCAGTCAGTCAAAGTCTCGAAGCGCAGTCAACAAAAGTTGCATGAGCGATCTGCCCCGCCCCCTTTGAGCCTACCGCCCTCCGATTTTCCCGCTTTCCCGCCCCAAACCCCTCCTTATAGATTGTTGTTTGTTTCAAGTGGCTCTGCTTCTGTTGTTCTTGTTGTTGTTGTTGATGTTTTCGTTGATGTTGCATCTTGATTGACAAGTGACAACATATTATTGGCGTATCGTCGTTGCAAGCTTAGATTGTTTGTTGCTGTTGTTGTTGTCGCTGGGTTGTTGTGGTTGCACTTTCATTGTTTATCGCTCCTGCAGAAGCCACCGCCTCCGCCTCCACTTATGGGCGTGTCCTGAAAAGTTGCTTAAATTACAGCGAGCTGGGTAATTTATATATTGAGGTAGTTAAGGTGAAATTGTACTACGAACATGTGGAAACGGATGAAAATTCCAGGGGTACGTGCTGTGATTTGTTTTTCTGAATAGTAATTTAAAGACATGTGATATTAATATCGTGTGCTCCAGAAATCTCTTGAGATTTAACGAATTTTAAGTTGCATGTACCTCATCTAAATATGCACATTTATCAGCAGGTTACTTTATTACAATAGTTTTCCCAACCGATTAGATACAAATCAGATAATAATAACTTACCTGGCAGTAACTTTACCTTTCGGTGTGCAAAGGCTTAAAAATGTTTATTGCACAAAATTTCAAGCGTGTGTAAAACATTTATTAATAATTTATAGTTATTAATAATGAATAGTAATTTATGCAAATAAGATTTATTAATACTGCATTCAATTCATTTGACAAATTTAAGGCCCCTTTGAATTTGTTAAACATTTCATATCAAAATATATTTGAATATCCGTAGATAATTCTAGATTATACCTGAACATTTTCATCTGTAAATTCATTGTCCTGGCTCAATGTTTAATTTATTGTACATTATTTCAAAGTCTTCGCCTTGCCTTTTTGTTCAACTTGTCGGCAATTTATGTATTTTAAAACATTTTACACATTTTTGTTAAATGCATCATTTATCTTCGACTCGCCATCGAAGTTGGGGCAGACTGAAAATTGCCAAACCGCCCACTTGGGAAGCCCCCTTGCCCCTATCCTCCGCCCATGTCTTCGTTAAGGGGATTCACCTTAACAGTCTGCACCCCTTGCGTGCTCTGTCTTTTGGCCTAACGAAGATATGGATGGGTTTGAGTGGGTCTCTGGAAAAAAAGAGGGGCTGTAAGTGGGAAGTAAGCAAGAGAGATGGGGGAGGGGGGGTGAAAGGGCAGGGGCGTGGAACGGAAACGGGGGGACACCGACGCCGCCGACGTTGCCTCAACAAAATCGATTCCATTTCGACAAATGGGGGAAGGCAAACAGCCGAAAAAAGCAAAGAAAACGAATTGCAGACGAAAAGCTGAATGCGGCCTGCACTTGACTACAGATGATGGGGGATGCGGGGGGATTGATATATGCAGTATATAGCAAATGATGTGCGGGCTATATACGCGGTGGAATAAATTATTGCCGGATTTCTGGAATAATATTGTTGCGAATGGCAATGCATTTTCTTCGATTATTTCTTATCATTTATTGCATCGTCAACGAACTGAAACTCATGTTGTAAATTCGTCTTAAGATTTTATAATTTTTCGGGTGTCTTTTTAAAATCTTAAGTATTTTTACAGGTTTACAATTTGATCATTGGGTCTGATCAAATTGTAAATCGCCATTAAAATGTCAACAAGCCTTTGAAGGTCCTTGAGCTCCACAGTGAACGAAATTGCGTGTTTGTCACGCATTGCTCATTTTGTAATATATTTCCATATTCGCTGCACTTCAAAGGTTTCGTTTTTGTGCGTGATATCCTTGTGCCTTCAACACAGGGAACCTAGAATAAAGCTGTCGGAGAGGAAGGATGTTTCCAAAAACACACACACACACCTACATATACTCATACAATGAATTTTGCATCTTTTATTTATTATGTTTGGCAAATTTCATTGCATATTAAAAATGCAATTTTCCACAAGAAGAGGAGCTTTTCCATCGCCTTCCTGCCATCCGGCCATTTATCCTTTACCATCCTTCGAGTTTTCAGGCCGTCAAAGCTCTTTTTGGCCCTGCGAGCTTTAAGTTCTTGAGTCTGGCTTTTGTCAATTGTCTTAAGCATTTTAATTGCTTTACGTTTGTCGTCGAAAAGTTGTTGTTGTTGTTGTTGTTGTTGTTGCTGTTGTTGTTGTCAGGGCAAAAATAATAAACAAGAGAAAGGCGTAACAGAAAAGGCTGAAAAGTATGAGGAGGTGTGTGTGTGTGTGTGCGGTTTGTCGAGTGGCTTGCTGTGGATTTTTAACCCTTAAATAATAATCGCTGGGTAATCGCACTTTTTTTTCTCGATTTTATTTAGGGATTTCCATTGAGAGCGCAGGGGAATTCTCGTTTTTGTGCTCGACCCATCCACACATCATCAGCAAAACAAACCAGGCGGAACTTCCCCTACCTTCCTTTCTTTTGCTGTTGCTCTTTCGCTTTGCCCTTTAAAATCGATAAACTCATTTTGAAGTTGTGCCCACACACACACACACAGACATCCCAGCTAGGCAAACACACAGATACACACACTAACTTGAATACACTTTACTTACTTTTATTTTCAATGCGCCTACTAACCTTCCCCCTCCCCACATTTCTCAACTCTCAGCTTCCTGCCATAAATATTCCTTGAAGTACAATATATTTTAGCTAATTAATTTGATTAGGAAAGGACTGCAGACAAAGAGACTTTGTATATTCTCGATGATTCGCAAACATTTGTGGAATCTCCAGAACTTGAACACTTTTCACTTAAAATGACCAGTTCGTGTTGATGGGAATAGTTAACCCTCTGAATGACGCCAGTCAGGCGCCATTCTGGACTTCCTTTATGCACTTTGGCATCCACTTCCACATCCACATCCACATCCACATCCACATCCTCGTCCGCATCCCAAAGGATGTCGAGGTCCCCGGGCTTGCATTCAATTTGTGTGTCGATTACATGAAATGAGCTCTTGGCCGCTTGGCCGGGAAATGGAAAAGCTGATGAAGAGCGGGTTTATATGCAAAATTAAGCCAAACACGAGTCGTGTGTCAAAGGCAAATGTGTCCGATTGATTTGTCCGGCCATAAAAAGAGTCAAGGGAATGAAAATGGTATTGGGAAATTGGTAATAGATTTTTCGGACAGAATGATCATCGTCCAAAAGTAAAATGAAAGTCTATGTCATATTAAATAACATAGTTTTTCTATCATATCATGTAACCATTATTTTAAAAGCAATCCCATTAAATATTTATAAATTCTAAATCTTTAAAATAGACTGGTTTATTGATAAATTTATATGTTCTTTGCAGAACCTTTTTAGATAGCAATTTAAAAATGTCTACCTTTTAAAATGCATTTGTCCTCTGTGAATTGATTTATTATCTTTGCCAAATTTTGAAATCAATTCCATTAAAATTTCATCAATGATAAATGAGCAAATCTGTCTTGGTTATTGATACTTATAGATATACTTAAGCTGAATCCGTCCCCCAAAATCATCGACATTTATCGCTTGCGATCTTATCCCCCTAATAAAGTCTGGTTCATCCCTAAAATCTGTATGTTATGCCAGTTTGTTGTTCCATCACCGATTCACAAACTTTTATCATGCTAGCCTCTTATTTCTTCGTTTGCCATAACCACCCTCCAAAGTCAAAGCACCCCCGACCCCCCGCTGACTGGCTTGTGTCTATACAGTCCTGCCAATAACCATAACGATTATGTTCGTGCAACATGTGACATCAACAACATCATAACCGAGCCAAAATTGAAGGCACCGCCATTGATTGCTAGGAATTTTCCATGGTGCCCAGCATTTTCATTTGGCTTTTTCACCCCCCCCTCCCTCTATAAAACGTTCATTAGATACCGTTTGCAGTTTCCCACCTGCAGTTTTCAATTTGCATGTGAAAAGCGGGCGTATACTCTAATGAGCTTCATGTTGGTATACCCTGAAATTTCGCTTAAACTTCATCTTCCCTATGGCCCATGCGGCGTATGCTTAATATACGGCATATGGCCAAATGCCTCTCGAAGTGATTAGCGTTCATAGCGAACAGCCCGAATCCTGGAACAATGGCACTTGACCAATACCACGGGGAGATACGGAATAAAGGGGATTGCTGGGGGGTTTTGGGGGCACTTAACGGGGATTTGTAGAGCGGCAATGGGCAGAGCAGCAGCACCACCAGGAGAAAAAAAGTACATTTTTCATTACTTTACTGGAGCGGAAATGGCAAATTAACTGCACAAATACACGGCCACGTGTGTGTGCGTGAGAGCGTGTTTGTATGCTCATTTATTCATTACATTGCTGCATGCACCCCTCACATAACCCTCACCCTCTGTCACCCATTTACCACTCCTCCCCAACCCCTCTGCACCCATCTTATTGACTTCGTCGACGGCGAAAAGTCGATTTTCGTGCAGGGACAATATTTATCTCAATGATAAAAGGTAGTTTATAATATGCCATCGAACTTCTAAATCTAACCACGCACTTCCACAAAGAAAGTTAGAGTTATTGAAGGTAACTCTTCGTCGAGTTTTTAAAGGTTCTCTTAACCAAATTCACAAGATTTTAAATACTTAGAAAAAACATATTTATTAAATGATCCTGTACACCCAAAACAGTTAGCTTGACGCAGTTAGCTAAATTTTAATTTATACTACTTTATTTTTTTTAATTGAAGGACACGTTTTAGTTTTATTTTATAATATACTTTTTACCCAAAACAGTCAACGGAAAAAGCTTTTGACTCATTTGAGCGTTTCTCTTTCTAAGTTGTGTGCTTAAAATTACTCGAAAAGACGGTAAATTTTAACCAAAATCTGTCATTCATTGTTAAATTTGAGAAAACAAGAAATTATTTTTAAAGAGCATGAATGTACAGATATATAAAACCTCAGATCCTTAACTTAAATGCAATAAACCATTTCCCAACCGCCCAGCAGACTTATCTCACATTGCGTCATTGAGGCTGCTTTTGTTTACACTGTTGACGTTTTTAAATGTTAAAAATAAATGGACGTTTAACGTAAAACAAAGCGGCGGGCAAAAGGCGAAAAGGAGACGCAACGTCATCGCCATCGTCATCAATGTCAGCGATGACGAAATGTTTGCAAATAAACAAAACTCGCCTCCAACAAATAGAAATGTTAAATGAATCGTGGATGTGAGACAATGAGAGTCCATCCGACATGTGGAAAAAGTTTACGTCTGAGTGGGTTTTTTTTTCTCTTTTTTTTATATTTTGTTGTCTGTTTCTGCCCAGGGTGATACATGTATGTACACTGCGAAGTGAAAAGTGACGCCGCCGCCGGAAGTTCAAAAGGTGACAATGAGACAACGAGGAAGGCACAGTCACTGTCACAAAAGGGGGTGGGGGAGGGGTGTGTAGGGGCACCACTGGACAATTGGCGGCAGAATTCACTTGAAGCAATTAAATTTATGAGATTGTTGATTTTGTGCCTTTGCAAACTTTGTCGGCCGATGAAAGCCGAACAGCTGAAACAAAAGGCAAAGGGTTGCGCCCCCATTCCCTTATTTGATTTTGTTTTATTTTATTTTATTTTTCCAACCCGAACAAATATATATATATATATATGAGCACACCCGGATAGCTATAGAATATCTTTGGTTCACATTTAAATCCGTAATTTCAATTCAACTTGTCGTGTTTACACACACAATGCATAATTTATAGAAATTTGTCTGCAGAGCGCAGCAGCGACAAAAGCAGAGCAGCGCAACAGAGATAGCCATAGGCGAGGAAACGAGACGGAGGGTGCAGGCTCATGTAACCTGAAGTAGAGGAACTCGCGGCGTGTATACAGTGGATTAGAAAAGTTCGGACAGGGATAGCTTAGAAGAAATATATATGGACTTTTAAAAGGAATTTACAGCATAAAAAGTAATTCGAAAAATTGTGTTTGCTGTACCTCGCTATCATTTCATTTAGGACATTGAGAAAGAAATCCTAATCTAAATTTTTTATTTATAATTTAAAAATTTCTTTATGTTTCCTTTTGGTTTATGATTTGGCAAAACAGTTTTCTTTCTTTGTCCCAAGTAAATACTCCCTCTTTCTCTATTGAATAGGTAATCTTTAAACTACAAAATCTTTAAAAATGCAATTGTTAATTTTTCTCTTGGAAATGTTATATTAAGTTTTTTTCATAAACTAAGTTTAATATTTGGGAGCACCTTTTTGGGGTTGCAACCTTTTTGCGGACACTGTGTGTCCATGGGCCACAGAAGAGCCATGGCACGCAGTCTCTTTCAGTCAGTCAGTCAGCAATCAGCCCGCTCTCCCACCCCCCTCGTCGACCTCATGTCCCTGCCCCACCCCCTGCTCCCTTCTCAAGTGTCGCATATGGCAGGCAACGTGTGCCCGCTTCTTCTCTCTCTTTCTCTACTCCTCTTTCTCCCCATTTCTCCTTCTCTTCCCCCTTCTTGATTCGCTGTTGTTCGTTGGTTTTGAAGCTTCTGTAATGGGGCGCCTCTGTGGTCCAAAAGAGGGGGGTGGTTAGTGAGAGGGGCGGGCCGGGGCAGGTCGGTCCCCATATCACAGTGAGTGCCTATACATGTATTATGGTGTGTATGCCGGTGTGTCCGTGTGTATTTGTGTTAGACTCAACGAAGCTTAAAAGCTTTGTTTGCACCATGAAAGACTTCAATATTTGTAGTCTGTATTCCTCCACTTGATTTCCCAGCCGATGGTATGTAAACCGAAAAAACAGGCCTTCCTTTTATTAGCTGCGATTGATTATAGAATTGCAAGAAAAGTCTAAGTTTTTGACCAATATTTAAAAAAATATGTGTCCTTTTTAAATGCAATAGGTCATTCTTTCTTTCTAAGCAGAATAGTCTGAAATTATAATTTTTTAAAATTGGTTTGAAGCAGCATTAAAATTGGTTTTAGGAGATATCAGACCTCTATCATCACCTAACGTACTAATTTATAAGTCTAATATAAAGAAATTTTGTTTTCAATTGCCTTTACTTAAAACTACATCAAAATATTTTTACAAATCACAAAAAAAGCCTATATTGACCTAGATTCCAATTTTAATTTTTGATTATTGATCATTAAGGACCAAGTTGAATTTAACTTATTTTGTAGTGGGACCTTCGATATTTTTGCTATGGTTGATTAAAAATTTAAGTGCTCCACTTAAATTTCATATACCTATACATAAGGAATTTGAAATGAATTTGATTTATGCACTTTTGCATGCAAGAGAAGCTCCCCTGATTTCCAGGGGCGCCCCATCAATGATTGCGGTTGTTCCTGCCTATACCCTATACCAACCACCCCCTCCTAAGCCACCCTCCCCTGGGCTTCCCCCTCGACAAACTGTGCCATTCTATTGAGTGCCGCGCCCACTTTTCACGCACGCCCCTCCGCTTGGCCGAGAAGTGCAAGGAAAGCGAAAACGAGCAAAATGTGGGGTGAAAAAAAAAGATTGTTGAGGCAGCCACATAATCCACTTTTGCATCAGCCAAGCTAGCACAGATCCCCCTTCGAACCGCCGCCCCTGTCCTGAAGTGCCTTTTGTTGCTGCGGAGAAATATAAAAAACAAGAGAGAACGCTATAGTCGGGTGCCCCGACTATCAGATACCCGTTACTCAGGTAAAGGGAGTGCGAGGGAGATGGAGATAGAAACTTTGATCACGCATAACTTTTTAACAAATGGTCCGATTTGAAAAATTTCTTCTACATTTCGATAGGTATTGATAAACACAATAAAACTGCATTTTTACTTTTCCGAAATATTTAAATTTTTAAAATCGTATATAAGCGATTGTGGGCGTTAAAGGGGGCGTGGCACCTTTTTGAAACAAACTTGCGCTGCGTAGGAACTCCTAGAATCTGCATGCAAAATGCCAATCTTCTAGCTTTTATAGTTTCCGAGATCTCAGCGTTCATACGGACAGACAGACGGACAGACGGACAGACGGACAGACGGACAGACGGACAGACGGACAGACGGACATGGCTATATCGACTCGGCTAGTGACCCTGATCAAGAATATATATACTTTATAGGGTCGGAAACGCTTCCTTCTACCTGTTACATACTTTTGCACGAATACAATATACCCTTTTACTCTACGAGTAACGGGTATAATAATTGGAAGTCGCCTGCAACGATGTTGTCGCTCTCGTCAGCCTCGCCGTTGACGTTTTGCTTGTTAGCTGCACTCTCTCTCCAGTTTTCCTCCCATTTCCCATTTTCCTTTTCCCAAGCCCCCATTTTCCCCCCTATGCTCGCTGGCTGTGCGGTTTCAATCTTTTTTCCTGGTCTTCGCTTTTGATTTGACTTTTGTTTGCTGGTGATTAGGAGCTTAAGAAGACGAAGTATGGGGATTTGTTTAAACAATTTACAAACGCTGCATTGAATGGCAAGTAGTGGAATTTCATAGTTCCAAAAATATTGAAGTTAAGGCTTGAATGCCGGCCAAAAATGTAACTTCCCCTAAATTGATTTACAGTCCCATATCAAAGCAACGTACAAACCCGTTGACACTTTCGCTTGACCCGAAACCCCTTGTGTCCTGTCATCAGCAACTTTTGGATGTCCTGGTAAATTAATAATTTCGATTGAGCCCCTCGGATCTTTACTGGGTAGGTGGTCTCCCACTACCACTTCCCTAATCGTTGTGTTATCCGCCGTGTTTTATCAACACTTTCGCATCATCTTGGCCCATCGCCAGTGTCGTCATCATCATAATCATAACTATTATTATTAACGGCAGAGAAACGAGCCTATTTAGCGTCAACAAGCACAAAATCGTCTGCTACCCCTTGTGCCAAGAGATATCCTTTGGCCCCTGCCGCCTAGCGAAACCCTCCCCCGAGGGCTTGGCATCCGAAGAAAAAACCAAATTTCCCACAAAACTTTAGCAGGCGATAAAAATTTGTCTACATTAGCTGAGAGAAAGAGCAAGGGAGTCGCACGTTGCACAGTTTTGTGGCATATGCCGCACGATTATACACCGCCCCAAAAATGAAATTCTCAACATGGCAATGTACCATTTAATGTTTTGCTACTCTATATTACTCTATACGAAATATAAAAATTTCAATATTTTTTAACCGAATTGCGTCATTCAAATTTTTAGTAGTTTCTTATTTGTCTTTATAAAAAAAGTAAGTATTGTTTAAATCGCAACCAGCAACATTAACATTAATTAATATATATGAAATTGATTCCCTACTGAGTTATGGCCTTCAATTTAATTAAGTGTCTTAGTTTTTCTCTGTGCACCCCTACATGGTTAATCCGCCTATCCTCCGCCGAAACTATCTTTATCTGAAGTTGTCTGTATTTTGGTAACAATCTTAACGGTATTCGGCATTCGAGGCAATCTTTTCGGCCACCTTCGCTTCGTGTGTGGGTGCCATTTACAAGGGACAACAGTCGGTCTGCTGTCACCCCCGCCCCCTCAGCCACCTCTTTTTCCCCTTTTAAACTAAACCACCTCTACCCCCCACCACTCTGTGCAATTTGTGGCCTGGCTTTAAGTTTCTGGCTTAAGTGCGCATGTCCTGGACACGAGATTGTCTGCCCGCTTTCCTTGCTCAATTATTGACGAAAAATTGTAAAATTTGCCTGCCTGCTTGCCAGTATTGTGTTAATTGCCCCCCGCTGCCCACCTTAACCCATTCCCCTCTTAACCCACCACAACCTTCGCTGATCGAATTAACTGATTTTGTTGTTGCTTTTCCGCAGTGCGTTGACATAAACAAACAAAAGTTCACACTGAAGCAAAATAAATAAATAGAGTGAAAATTTCATTTCGTTAAATGGCGACGTCGACGATGTCGCTTAATTGAATATCGTCCAACAACAAAGGCAAGAGCAATAACAACTAGAATTCTCCACTAGCAAATCCACTTGACGACAAGCAGCTAAGACAATTGCAGAAGGCGTGACAACCCTTCTCCCTACCCGCCTTCAGCCCCTCCCATTTTAGCTCCCCATTCCCCTTCCCCCACCTTTTCTCTATGCCTTGTCATTGCATCAAAACAAAATTCAATTAAGTTGATTGCAAATCGTTGCCGTCAAAATGAAGACGAAAAGAAAAACGAAAGGAAATGAAATCGAGCGAAAATTGCATGGAATAGGCGGTACAAGTCAAAATTGCGAATTAAAACATGTA
Source organism: Drosophila fuyamai (assembly GCA_018153365.1). Taxonomy (NCBI): domain Eukaryota; kingdom Metazoa; phylum Arthropoda; class Insecta; order Diptera; family Drosophilidae; genus Drosophila; species Drosophila fuyamai. Next base: position 7,412,457 of record JAECXW010000758.1, read on the forward strand.
TTTAACCTGCGGAAGTTGTAAAGTATTTAGTACGTTATTTTGGAAATATTCATTAATAATTGCATTCAGAAATTGTTTAAGAAAAATAAAGAAATGTTGGCTTTCACTGCGTATACTTAATATTCATTTTTCTAAATATTTTACATTGCGTATACGTGTTGTTTATCTCTCCATTTATATATACCTTTTTAAAAAGCCACGAAATGTCATCTAGATATTGTGGCTTTATATATTCACTGATATGAAAAGTTAGGTTTTTTTTCGCAATTTTAAACTCAATATGTTTTTATTTTAAAGCCTATTGTTGTATATTTTGTACACCATCAGTGTTGCATGTATCTTTATTTTAATCGCCATAAATAACAATCATTTTTTAAACTTTAACATTTTCCTATTGAAATAGCCCATTTACCATCCAATTTTATTAACAGTTTGGACTGTTAATTAATGCTTTCATTTCATTCACTCATACTATATTTCTACTTCCGTTTTCCCTTGTGGCCTGTTTGTGTCATCTATTGGCCAACTTCTCTTGACCGAAAGGCTAATTGGTATTGTCAGCACTGCCGCTGTCATTTAGCCAATATGATATTACTATTTTCCATGCAGCCACCAACATTTACAAGCATTTTTAAGTTCGAAAAAATATGTCAAACTGGATAAATTAAATTTAACCGAAAAAATTGTTTTTCTTTTTTGTCACTGTAAATGATTTATTTATGTAAACATTCAATTTTTTTAATGCACTACCGTGTATAAAAACTATTAATTAATTTACAAAACATATGCGAGGCTTTCAGTGCTTGACAACAGCAACAGAAAATGCAATTTTTTCGATACGGCTTGCCATAGTTCTACACGACGTATGTGTAATATGTCACCTGATTTATTAAGAGCGTTGGGGTGAAATAAAAAGTATATCAGCTAATGTATGTTAAAAATTAATGATGCTAAATGGATCATTTCAACCTAAGAAAACAGTAATTAATTTTAAAAATATTTTATAGTTAAAACCACATATTTTTAACCATTTAAAATGTTGTTCTCTTTTTTGTTGCAAAGAATATAGCAGTTTGTAAATAATGCTTGTTGTTTACCTTCTGTTTTTGGTTCACACAAATTGGCCGAACTTTTGGTAATTGTACTTCTAATTGCTTTATTACAGCTTTAATTGCTAAAACGCTCTAAAAACGCTCGCTGTTAATGTACAGCTGTTATTTAACAGGCAGCGGAATGAACGAATGAGAGAGGGTGGGGGTTGGAAAGAGAGGGAAAGAGTCACTTAGTCAGGGCGATTGCTTGACTTGTTTTTGTGATGTTTCCTTTGTTTTGTTTTGATTTGCTTTGCCTCCGACTGTTTGTCTATGTTTTCTTTTCTCTCGATTTCCCTGTCTTCCTCTTTATTCCCCGCTTTCGCTCGGTTTTCCACTCGGTTCCCGAAACACGGAGAAAGACCCTTTGTAAATTTTAATGGCAAATCTGCTGCCATTTGCGGCACATTTCGCGTACAATTTTCATTTTTGTTATGCCCACATATTTATTTTCATGGCTTGTCCTAGGTGGTTGGGTGGTTTTTTTTGGGGGGAGGGAGGTGGCGGTTAGGCCTGCGCCCGCTTTTCGCATACACACTGAAAAATACAATCGATCTTATCACTTTGTTATCTATCACACAAAAACCAAGTTTAAAATCAAAAATAGTTCCTTGAAGTATGCTACAAAAAATGTATACCTAAAAATTGAATGCGAAATTTGGTTGAGCCTAGTTTTTAGCACAATTGCACAGATCATTCCATCTTTGGTATCAAAAAGGTAAAAAAAGATAATATTCAGCTTTAACTAATATCATATATATACAATTGATTAATTTTATTTATGAATATTTACTTCTGTTATCCTTTGTTCTCCCTGTTTTGTTTTTATAAAATCTATTATTTAAAAAAACTAACCAAAAGAAAACATTGTTAAAACCCATATATGGTTTTCCTCAGTGTATACTACATTGCTAAAGGGGGCGCACTTTACATTTGTTTTGTTTATTTTGGCGTGAGCGTTGCCAGCCACGAGAGCATGGAAGACATGGCCACTGCGAACGAGGGAGAGAGCGTCATTGAGTGTGATAGTGTGGGTGTGTGTGTTAGTGAGTGAGTGAGAGTAAGTGGGGAGAAAGAGCCGGCAAGAGAGTGAGAGAATGTCGATGGCTCTCCTTATTGTTGCTGCTTTTGCCGCCGCTGTTGCTGGCATGCCATTTCCCGTTATCAGTGGCAGACTTTCTGCCAACCTGCTGTCGCACGCTGTCGACGTCGACGTCGCTGCGACTGCCTCTGCCGCCGCTCAACGGTGACGCCACTAACGCCACACAGTGGTCGTAAATTTAAGAAACTTTTCCTACACATTTTCTAATAAGTTTATATTTCAACTGTTTATTAAATTATACATATGTATGTATGTCATTAATACAGAAAATTATACCTATGTATGTACATCTAAGGACAGAAAGGACATAAATGCATCTAAGCCCATAACAATAAAAAGTTTCCAATGTATTTAGTTCGCAATAAAGTAGTCAAAATCCTGAAGAACTAATTTTAGACTTAATTGAACAAAACACAACGATTATTATTGTAATCTATAAATGTATTAAATTTATTTCTGAAAAGTGATTTTAGTAGATTTACAGCTTTTTAAATTCAATCAGCTACAATTCATTTTAATTTATTGACAAGAGCACTAGGAGAAAAATTGAATCAAGTTTTATTGACATAATTATTGACTTTGTTGATTTTTAACTAACTAAGAAGAGAGTTCAGGCCACTGTGCCTAGTTCTGTGTCCCTCATTTTGGATTTTGTGCGCACGCCATGCCAGCTAATTTTGGATTTTCTAAGCGAGCCGAGTAAAATATTTTTAGACCGTCGACTGCGACGCTGACGCAGGCAGCGACGGCAACATGCAGATTTTTGCAATTGTTTGCCTTATTTGGCCGCTGACGTGATTTTGTTGTTGTTGGGTTGCTGTATTTTTAGCCAGTTAATTTATCATTCTCATTGCGTTTACGCTGCATTTGTGGCTAATCAGTATTTTGTCTCCTTTCCTCTCGTTGCAGGTGAGTTTCCCCCTTCAGTCCCATCGTCGCATTGTTGTTTCGTGTAAATATGCATGAAGTGCAGATAAAACCGTAAGTTAAGCTAAGTATTTGAGTATTAAGGAATCGGCATCGGCATAGCTGGAATGTTTGCATCATCGTCGAGTTATTTTGATAAGCTGAAGCCAAGATCACGGGTTACGTATACGCAGCGTAGGACAGCTCAGTGAGCGAGTGTGTATAACAGTTCTCTGATTGGATTCTCTGGAATGCTTGGTCATACATCATAGATAAATCGGATTGGAATCAGTGAAAATCTTGGACAAGAAAATCTCAGCTTCGGTAGATGTTTCAGTACACTTTACATAATAAATGTATATCTTGTTGGTTACTATTACTATTTCAATATAATATACAATTGGGGTTGAAATTAGGCTTGTTGTATGTATACTCAACTTAAATTAATAATTTGCTTAAATTGCATTAAAAAATATAATGAATCATTCCTTGATTTGCATTATTTAGGTTTATTTTACGTTTTAATATTTGTGTATTTTAAATGGACATGAAAAAATTATTGTTTTAATCTAAAAAAAATATTTTAATTATTTTTATATAATATTGGTTGACCGTTTTTAAAGTTCTTATTGTTAAAAGTTTTTATTGCTTACATATATAATTATGTTTATTTTCTTACTGGCTAAAATTTTTTTATCTGCATGGAATAATAATTGTGTCATTTGCGTAAACAAATCACTGTGCGTGTGTGAGTGAGTGAGATATTAAAGGCGCAGTCAAGCCTTCATACTTCGACCCCCCAACTCATCCATCCATTCCCACTCCCTCTTTTTGGTCTCCAATCCAATCCATTCCCACTTCTTTTTCTTGTTATTCCGATTTTCCTATGCAACTGTAGTTGTATTTTCTCAGCTTTTCCTCAGTTTTCCACCCGTCTTCCCTGTTTCTCAGCTTTGAAGTGTTTACATTTTGCGTTTGAATTATCGCTGTTTTATATGCTTCGCTTTGATTTTCTATTCACTTGTTGTTATTGCCCCGTCTGCTTTACTTATTTTAAGCTAATTTTAGTATTTAGCTTTCGTTTGCATTTCAATTCAATTTGGAAAATGGCAGGGAAAACGCTTTGGGCTTGGGGGAAGAGCGAGGACTGTACTTTTTATTTTTAATTTCCAATTCGATTTAATTGTTGTTCTTGCCGCCGCCGCTGCTGTTCTTGTTGTTATTTTTGTTTCGCCTTTTCCGATTTGATTTGTGTGTGTGTGCGCTTGGCGCCGTTTGGCTTGGCCGCAAAAGTTTCTGAAAGATACAAAAAATATGAAGAAATTCTTAGACTTATAAGGTAACTTGTACATACAAAAAATGCACCTTATTAAATGTAAATTGTTGATGTATATAATAGGAAATCGCTAGGATCGATATGAAATTCCATCCGTAAACGATTTGTTTTACTCTTATAAAATATTATATTTAGGAGTGTAAAGAAAAAATGAGTGGTCTCATTTCTAATTATACTAAAGTGATTTTAAAATCAAAAAAAATCTACATCTCTAGAGAATTGCAATTTCAGATAAATATATTTTAATTTTATACTGCGGAGTTGATATTCCCAAGGTTGAAAAACATGGAAAATAACTTCCTTTTTTAATGTACATATACATTTTGAAAAACTTTTGATTTTAAGGACTCCCCTTTGTAGAGTTAACTTTATTACCGTAAAATTCCCTGTTATTCAGGCTTATCTGTTATTTATCCATTCAGCAAGATCCCTCTTTTCTCACTCTCTGGACTGCCTCTCTTTTTTCTCCCACTTCACGCAGTTTGCCTTCAGAGAAGCCGAGTTTTGTTTACCGACTTGGCTCTTGTTGTTGTAGTTGTTGCTGTTGTTGTTGTCGTTGCTGCTGCTGTCGCAATTGAAGCGCAGTTTCTGGCAGCAACAACATGAGCAGCTATACCTATAGATATACCTATACCCGTAGCTACAACACCGAGGCATGCGAAATCCCTTGAAGCGTTTCAACTTATTTTTTTCCCCATTTTGCTGCGCTTCGGTTTGTTTGATTTGGCTTGCTCACCTTCGGCTCGGCAACAACAATATCGAACGGACGTCGACAGTGACGCCGGCAGCGACTGGCACTGCGACGGCGACTTCGACGTCGACGGTGACGGTGACGGCGGATTCAACCAGAAACTCAGCCTGAAACTCAAAACGAACCCGAGGCTCGTGCTGTTTCATTTGAATGGGCACACGACAGAGTTCGAGTTGGATTGGCCACAGTATGCCGGCCAAATTGAAGCCTTTGGTTCCACTTTGCGAAAACTTTAAAATTCGCTTAACAAAATTGGCAGCTTTAGGGCCATTTCCACATATTTCAGCTCACTTAGGAATGGCTAGTGCAGGCGGAAATGCTCTTGGAAGTATGTCTCTTGGTTTGAGCTACTGTTGGACAACAAAATACAACACTGCGCTGGCTCGGATGGATAATTAGAAGACTTTGGTTCCACTTTGCCAGAATTGGTTAAGTACTTTTGAGAGCATTAGGGTCATTTCGCCACCTTCTTTATGTAAAAGTAGTATAGTATAGAAATTGAGTGCCTAATTAAATTGAACGTCAGGAAAGTAAGCAATTTTTATACCCTTTAAGAAAGGGTACCCTGTGAAGAGATTATATATCTAATGTTTGGTTTTTCACGAGCTTCTATCCTAGACTTGGTAGAATAAATAGGAATCCTTGTTGAAATATTAGACAAAACAGTCGAACTTCGATTTAAAGAATATGTTTTACGTGCAATAGAACTAGCTCGGCCAACTTTCGATGTAGGAAAGTTATGCAGTTATGGAATTATGAAAGTTAAACTGTTTTAATTTCTTTAAATAATATTTATTTTTAAAAAAACTATCATGTTTTTTTTCCATTGGGAGTTAAGATTGATTAACCTCCGATATATATTAAACAGTCTTGTATTGACTATAAGCTAAATGATGGCCTTAACTGGGCTTAATTGAGAAAAAATATAATTTATGTAGTCTTCGGAAAAGCAATAATAAGGAGATGGGACGGGGTACTTGTAGCTGAAGTCATTTATCAAGGGCTTCTTTTGCAAATACCTTAGCTCCCTGGACCTCATTTTAATGTCCTCGCTCTCTTTCTGTCTGTCTATCTCCCTTGCTCCAACTTCTACGTCTAGGCCATAAATATCGTATTAAATATTTGCCTTAGAATCGCCTGCGATGTCGGCGTTTCGCGTTTGCATTAACGCCGAATGTTGTCTGTTTATCTCGCTAGTTATTGTTCGCTGCCCATAGGTGGTGTTTTGCTGTTTGGGATTCGTGGCTATCGAGGGGGTGGTTGGGGTGCCAGAGGAAGGGGGAGGGTTTCGCCTCTGTTTGGTGGTTGCAAACTTTTGTGGCATTGCCAGTTGATTGGATTGCCATGAGATGAACTTGGCGTCGCATGTGAGTGTGCGAGCAAGTGTGGCAAGTGATTTATGAGTCCCCCGTGTTGATATGGGATACGCCATACGCGATGGATATACAATAGATACAATGTCATTAGCGTCCTCCTCGATACAGTGCGCGTTTCGCAGATGAAAACTCTATATTTTGATTGCCAATTTTAAATTAATCCGATTGAAAGTAAGAAAAAGTCTATTAATTTACCATCTCTAGCTCATCCTTACATAGTTACCTTTTGTTAGCTTATAATTAATATTTTGCTTTTATAAGCTTTAGAATATTTTTAAATACATTTTTAAATTGATCTTATTTTATTTAAATTTCGATGATAATTACTTAACAATAGTTCAAGATTATTAATCCAAATTCAAGGTTATGAAATTAAGATTATATTATGTTTTTCCAAATTGCAAAGTATTGGAGCTCACTGTATGTTCCCAAACCCCAAAAAAGGCAGGCTCTGGCACTTTAAAATCTAGTAACTTCCGGCACCATTACACATAGAATTGACAAAAATTAAATAAATTTACACAACTGGATTTGATTACGAGAACCCGAGTAGAACCATGATACAGCCGACGGAGCAGATCTTCACGTGTGGATTCGAGATCTTTGGACGAGTGCAGGGCGTGTGCCTGCGGAAGCAGACCCGGGATTTGGCCACTTTGAACAAGGTGCGCGGATGGGTGATGAACACGGACGAGGGCACGGTCAAGGGACAACTGGAGGGCACCCTGCCCAAGGTCAACGAGCTCAAGTTCTGGCTGCTGAATTTTGGAAGTCCGCGGGCGATTATCGAACGGGCGGAGTTCACGCCCACCAAGGAGATCACCTCGCACTCCTTCAGTCGCTTCTCGATTCGCTACCACCACGTTCCCGCCCCGAAATTGGCCATTTGAAATGGAGGACATATGTCTAGTAACAAAATCGTAATTGTGCTGTTCGTTGTAACTGTTCGTTTCGGCCTTTAAATTGAGCTGCCAATAGACCCGAGCTGTGCTTCTGCGAACATCATTTATAAACCTCAAAAGTGAAAAACAGGCTGGCTGCCAGCCACTAATTAAGCCGCACAAAGAAATGCTCAACGCAATTACATAGGGGCTGGCACATCCACTATGTATTTATATACATATATATATATACAAAAGTATATACGAGCATGTGAGATGACTTGGTTAGACAGACACCTGCAGCTTCAGCTTCAGCTTTAGCTTTAGCCGTAGCTTCAGTTTTAGCTTCGGCTTGGCCACATTTCCAGTTGAGCGACGCCCCAAACTGGCAATGAGTTTTTACGACACACAAACAGCAGCCAACAGCCGTGAGTTGAAGCAACAGACAGTACTGGATATACGGAATATATAGAATAAGAGCGGAGGGCAACAAATATTTATCGCCAAACACTAGCAAGAGCAGGGATTGTAAATTATGGTTGAAGCTGGAAAAAATCTTGGAACTTTATGTCTAAATTTTAACGATAGAAAATATATATTGGAGAAATTTCATGTCAAAATGATTTAAAGGGGAAAAGGTGGAGCCATACACCCTGCGAAATCAGCATTTGTATTGCTGTTTTACAAATGTGTAATAAAAATAGGGAACTTAATTTAAAAATAATATACAGAAATCTCCTTGGTTCAAATTAGTATCTATACCACATCTACATTCCCACCGAATTTTATGAATATTTTTATTAATTGAATGGAGTGTTTACTCTTTCGGGTAATCACTGTTTTTTTATTATTTTAATTTATTGTATACCGTTATAATAACTTATTCATTGGGGATTGTAATCATCTTCCAGTGTTCTAGGGGACATAATATTTTCTAGTTTTATTCCATTTTTAAGCTCTGTATATTTCATGTACTGGGGAAAAACAGAATGTTTTGAAATCAGAATCTGGCAGAAATCGAAGTGCCACAAGCCAGCCTTATCACATTTTCGAATTGTCCAAGTGTATCGCAACTCGGAGCGAGAATTTCATTTGCTCGCCGTCTGACTGTTGTTGCTGCCGATGTTGCTGCGGTGTTGTTGCTGCTGCTGCCGTTGCTGCTGTTGTTGTGCTCCCAAATGCCCTCCATGGGTCGCTGACTACCACGACGCCTCTGCCGGCGTCGCTGTCGCCGAAGCACTGCGCATAATCACAACAAAATCAAACAAATGAACGGCACTGACACAGCGGCAACACCAACAGCAACAGCAACAGCAACATCATGGCAGCAGCAACATCGCCGCAGCAGCAACAGCTTTGCAGTGGAGTGTGCGTACATGTGAGCTTGTGTTGGCAACTTCGTTGCGTGTGTAACAGGCGCCCAGATTTTCCGAGAGAGCTCAAAAGAACATTTTCGCATGCGGAGTGTTCCCATTTGTGGATGTTGCTGTTGTTGGGCTTGCGGAATTTTTTTATAGGTTAAGCTGTAAGCGTTGGTAGAAGCAGTGGCAAGGGGAGCGGGGCAGGGGGAGGCTGTGGCCAGCGAAGAGGGTTGTTGGTGGCCTTAACTAGTTTCAGCCGGCCGGTGTCGTTGCCTTGTAAACGAGCAACAAAAAAAAAAAAGAAGAAAAAAAGTGAGATAAAGAGAGAGGTTTCCACTCATCGCGACTCACTCGATTTTTGAGTGGTTCCTGAACCCAAAACCCTCCCCCCCCGCATTTTCCAACCCCCTCTCAAATTCCTTTGCGCATTCCTTTGACGTCGACGTCGCTGCCTGTTTCCGGTGTCACTTCCTTATTTAGTTGTTCACGTTGTCCTGGCTTTTGGGTAGGATTTCGACGAGTGTCCTTGCAGGCTCAACCCAATTTAACAGTCATCAAACTAGAAGCGAATTCAATTTGCCTGAAAGCGCCCAAGAAAACCCCGAAAAAAAAGAAACGACGATCATTAGTCGGATTATTATTAGTCTATTAGTGGTAATCAAATTTATGGCACAAATACAAATTGAGGGAAAACTTTCATGACGCCAAAATGGAAATTGAAAACACAAGCGAGGAGTGATGGAGAGGGGGGAGAGGAGGAGGATGGGGGCAAGACAGGTTGTCGCGGCATACATAAATGCAAACACTTTGTGCAAATATTTGTGTCATTAAACAAATGACAAACGAATTGGTTTCAACATGAAAGCCAAGAGAAAGAGCGAGAGAGAAAGAGAGAGCAGCTGACATGCAACATGCTAACAGCAACAGCAGCAGCAGCTTATCAGCCGTCTGTTAGGGCTAACAGCAACATCCCCGCAGCAACAACCCCGCAGCCACATCCCCGCAGCAACACCCATACTATCACCCACCCACTCGCACACAGATACTCACTCATCGCAGCGCTGCAACAATGCAAAAAGCAAACTTTCTCGCTGCCGGCGTCGCTGTTGCTGTCATGTTGTTGCTGGTGTTGCTGCTGCCGCTGCCGCTGCTGCTGCTGGCGTCGCTCGTCGGTCGAAGTCGGTTCGTTTGGTTTCGCTGACAGCGGCTCGTGCCAGTACTCAACCGACTGCCAAACGGCGCACGACAAACCAGCAGCAGCTGAGGCACCCGCAGCAGCAACAGCAACACCAGCAACAGCAACACCAGCGCCAGCAGCAGCAGCAGTAATAGCCGCACGGCAGCAACAGCAACACTAGCCAAAGAAAAGCTGTGCGTTTTTTTTTGCGGTTCGTTCCCTCAGCGATAAAAACACAACAGCAACATCAACGCCAACAGCAACATAACAAAAGAAAACAAATTAAAAAGAAATACTTAAAAAAAATGCACTTAAACTTAATGAAGAAATAAAGTGTTGAAGTGATAAAAAATGTTAGTGTTTAAAAAGTGAAAACTGAAACGAAACAAATTAGTTTTATGAAAACCAATAAACAAAAATTACGCAAATGTTCTTATCAGATTCAGTGATTAAACTAATATATGCAAAACTGTTCTGACGATTTGTTAGTAAAGGGCAACAATTATATGAGTTTCTGAGAAAAAATATATAAACAATTTTAAAATAAATTTGTTATCAGTGCAAAATTTGCTTAGTTAGCAAAACAAAATTGATTTTATAAGGCGATCAAAATAAGAGTTATAATGTATACAAAATCCTTATTCAGAACTTTTGCTTTCAAGAAAATACTTGACGAGATCTTCAGCTTTATGTTAATGAGCCTTAGCTCATCCCCCTAGCCTCAGTCCTGTTTATTTATTTGACATTTTATTCGTTTATTTCGTTTATGGTTCTCGTGCGGGAAATTGTGCATAGCAAATGCCAATTTATTAGGTGCAGACTTCATAAGATTCACGTAAGACGTAAAATGGCAGAAATTAAAAATCATAAATCAAAAGTGCTAAATAAATCAGAAGGAAAATTGAGCAAAAAGTGTGTGTGTGTCTGTTTTTTGCCACTCTTTTGGCTCGATTGAAACCATTAATTACATTGCAGTAAATCCGTTTTGGAATTTTCTCGCTCTGCATAATTTTGTTTTTCATAAATTATCTAATTTAATGTTTAGTTGCCTGCTAAAATATCAAAGTGAATATTTTCGCTGAAGCCAAACTGAAATTCTGTTTCTGTTTCTGTTTGATTTCTCCGCGTGACTGTGGTTGTGTGTGTGGATGTGTGTGCATTCTCGTGTGCCCCAGTGTGTGTTACGCATATTGCTTAGACAAGTGGCCAAGAAGTGGTGGAAAAGGAGGAACAGATCTGAGCGAGCAATTGGTCGTTTGTTATGCCCTCACCGAAAAGTGGGGCATGCTCACAATGCCATGAAGTAGAACACGTTTGGAATTGTGTATCTGCACTCACATATTCATAAAGATGTGCATATACTAATGTGCTTGCAATGTGGAAACAATTGGGCTGATTAACTGTTTTGAATTATGCAAATTTCGATGGTAATCAGCGGGGATTTAGATATATACCCTCTGTTACATTTATATAATTGGTTTGGTTTTTGCTAAATTTTCTTTAACGGGTTTTTGGCTAGGCATTTGTTGTACATTATTCAGGGGTGTTCTGGTTATCTTGTTCGATACTAAAACAATCATAAGGGTGCCTAAAAGTAGGCTTTAAAAATTATATTTGGAAAGGGGTTTTTAATAGTATGATGATACTTTATAAAGTGAATTTTGTAATTTAAAATTTCTGTTTTTTTCTTATCTAGTTTATTTTTGTAAATGCAGGTTTTAAATGTTGTATCAAAGGACCTTTATATTAACATATATTCTGATTTTGGCCAGATCTTGTTAAAAGAGAATATTGCTTTGTACATTATATATATTCCAAATTGTAATATTCTAGAGTATTCCAGAGTTACTAAACTCCTAGAACTACTTCCACGCTTTTGTCTTTTCGTGTATAATTGTATAGTGAGAGACAACAGCGTCTAGGAATTCTCAGGCAAAACAACAGCAATAGTAATAGCAACAATTGCCTTAGAGCGAGCAACAAGCAAACTGAAACCAAACCAAGAAATCTGGCTTAGCCTTTTGGCGTTGCGGAAATTGATGCTGCCACTGCCTCGGCTGGCGTCGCTGCCGGCGACTACATTAATCTTACTTTTATTGCGTTTTCTGTTGTTACTGTTGTTTAATTAATTTTTGGTAAACATAATTTCCCATTGGGCTCTGTGCGCCCGCTCAGTTAAATGAGTTGAATAATGATTTATAATTCACTTCATATATATTTTTTTGCGATTTTATTTTACTGCTACCCACTTTTTAATAATGTGCAAAAAATTAATAGTATGGAAAATGTAATGCGAGTAAGTAAGGAGGGGGTGAAAAGCGGTGGGGGTGGGGCGGCAAAGAGTAGGACGCTAAACAAGGCCAAAACATTACGCTTACGCCGCATGTGTCGGGCAAATATGGGGTAAGAAATGGTTAAAATAACCAGGAATTAATTGGAGGGGCTCGCTGGGCGGTGGGTGGTGGGTGGTGAGCGGTGGGCGGTGGATAGTGGGTAGTGCCGAGGGGGTAGGTGAGGGGCTTCTGTTATGGCTGACACTTGAGCGGACGTTTTAAGTTACACTTTTAATTAATTGTTGTGAATAAATGATGGGACACTGACAAAGGAGAAAATGTGCCAGAGGAGCAAGGCTGAAAAAAAAGAGGTTGACAAAGAGCTGGCGAAAAAGTGGAAATTAAATGCATATTTCATTTAAATTAAAATTAAGCCACAATTTACTGGTTTGGAGTTACGATTTGTAGTGTGCTAAAATTTTGTGATTAAAATTGAACTACGTTGTTGTTGAAACTTGCGAATGATGAATTTTTAAAATCAAATTTCCCCCATTTCTCTGATAAGATCACTTCGATGGCACATGATATGCTGGGTTTTTTTGTTTTTATAAAAATGGAACTGCCAAAACATCTGTTATCTGTACGTCTCCCATATTTTCAAAGTATTCTAATACTAAAATTTAATTTTTGATAAGGTTATTGCACCTTCATTTTTTAATGTCAAGTCTGGATCATGTCTAGTGATAGTCTTTAACTTTCCCCAAAATGTTTGAAGCTGTTAGGAAATTCTGTGAATCTAATATTTGAGCATGCTCATTTAATAATGTTAATCTCTTTGATTACTACTCTTTTATGCGTTGGCCTTGTCCACCGCCATTTTCATAGGAATCCAAGGCGACTCCTCCTCTATCATCTTCCAGTTCCTGTCTCTCAGCACCTATACACCATACAATGTAGCAACTAGCAACCCAACCAACTAATCAAACATCACGAACGCAAAACGAAGGCTTTCCACGAAACATTTGTGTGTGTTTTTCTGTTGCTTTTTTTTTGTTGGGGACGAGGCGATTTCCGTTTTGGGGCTAGTTGCTATATAGCTATATATTGTTTTTTTTTTCCTTTTTTTCTGGTGCTGAGTGGCCGAGAGTGTCGGTTTGGATTCGCCGCTAATTCGCATTAATCATACGAAGCGTTGGACGCGCTCTCTTTTGTTTATGCATTGGAATCATGAAAACAAAATTCATACAAACTTAACGTCGCCAACGTGGAAAGAAGCTTTTCCACAGTTTTATTTTTACACGCAAAAATTTACCAGCACTCGTTGGCGGGTGAGGAAGCGAGAGGGTGACAGGGTGCAAGAGAGATGGGTGACGTCTTCTTACTCACGCTTTTGTTGTTGCTTATTTTTAATGTGTCAAGGTTCGCGGCATAATTTCTGTTGCTTTATTTCATTTGCGCGTAAAGCAAACAGAAAATATATCAAAGAGTGAGACAGAATGATGGAGAGAAGCTACAGAAAACAAGTCATAGGCTGTGAAATGTTTGACTTTCTTTTTGAGCAATCAAACAAATGGAACATACAAATGTAGCTAAAGAAGTCTTATGACTTGAAAACAAATGAAAATAATATTAGAAAATTAATCATATGACTTATTTTGAAAAGCATTAAAAAAGTGGCAGGAATTTTTACAGTCATTAAGATACCGAAAAATGTATTTTACAAGTGGAAAAGGTACAATAATTTTTATAAAAGTAAGACAAAATAATTTTGGTTTTCATTTATGTAAATTCCTTCTGAATTTTGAAAGTTTTGTGAGTTTTTAGATTATATTATTGCAGAAAGTGACCTATTATTCTGGATCTTATATTGGTTCATCATGTCACAATGTGACCACTAGTTTATCGCGCCCAACCTTCGATTAGCAGTATACCCTAGACCCTAGTAGTATACACTTCCACCGACAAAGTTATTAAGCCCCACTACCAGCAAGACATAAAAGCGAAGACGGAGGACGGAGGACTGAGCGAAGCCAAAGGCGAAGATGAGGATGTCGACGTCGGAGGCGACGCATCGATAAATGTAAATGCAGTAAATGAGGTGGGGAATTAGGGGAGGTGGAGAGGGGGGAGAAGCGGAGGCTAAAGGGTACGACTATGCTATAGTTATAGAGGTGGAAAAGATGGGTAGTGTGGGGGTGGCAATAAGGAGAGGGCAAAACATTTTTATTACCGCAGTGGAGTCGTAAAAAACTAAATTACTTTTAAGTTTGTAAATTGTGTGAGCTACCGCTCTCTTTCTGGTTGCGTATATCCGTCTCTTTCTGTTTTGCAATAGGTTACATATTCCGGCACCCTTCTCCATTTCCCCCGCATTTTTCCCACCGCTTTTGGTCAACGCAAGTTTGCATTCTTTGTGTCACGTTTCCATCGAAAGATACCAAAAACACAGATACAGATACAGCCAGCGAAAGAGACAACAGATGCAGATAGAGGGCAGTGAAAGAGACGGCATGATCGATGGTGGCAGGAGAAGAAGAAGCAGCAGCAGAGGCGCAGGGAAAAACAAATTTATGAAACGTCATTTATTCATAATGAGCCAAGCGAATGGGGAAAAGTGTTGGCGCGTGTATCGAAATGAACGGTAGTAGCCAGAGAAATAGAGAGGAGAGGCGGGGGAAATGTAGAGAAATGGGAGAGAAGGGAGAAATGTGAAGATGGCCGAAACGGGCCAATTGTGTGCATTGCATTTCGAGTGTTGTAAAGTGCCATAAACTTATTAGGCGAAAGTGTTTCGTGAGTGTGCGCTTGTATATGAATGTGAATGCGTAATGAGTGCTACTCACTTTGTTATTCATTTGGGAGATAGTTTTGCAGCCGTAATGTAATTGTTTAAACTGCGATTGAGTGGCTATCGTTGACCTGAGAGTGGGGTGAATGATGCGGTTAAGCTTTTTAGCGGTTTTAGATTTGTTTGCTTTAAGAATGTTTTGAGAACATACATCAACAAATTTTGTTTTGAAAAAATAAGTTACAAGAGCTGATTAAAGCCAAATCTAATAAAAAATAGAGCGCTTTAGAAAACAAATTTTCAAATTAGTAAGTTGAGATTCCTAAATATCGAATGTCCACTGTAGTTAGGTGGACCCTACGAATGATATTAAAATTGTGGTGAATACTTGGGCACCCCACAAAACGAGTCACTTGCGGTTATCCAAAGCATTTCGCAACTTTCTGCACACTTGCAACCGAGTCCTCTGCTTCTTCTCCGCGGTGAAGTATTATATCGTGTGCACTGAATTCTCACACAGATACACACGCACACCTCGCGACCCCACTCACATGTCATTGTGTTGGTTGCTGCGCCTATTCGCGGCTATTTTGTATACATTTTGCATTAATTAAAAACAAAATAAACAGCTAAAGTCGCGCGCGCTTGGCCTGCGCGGGGGAATGAAAATAAAAACTGAAAAGCAAACACATTCTGATTTAAATGTGATTGTTTTTCTTGCTTTTTTCGTCTTCGTCTTCCTTTTTACTCCTCCGCTGTTATTCACTTTACTTTACAAACGAAGCAAGTGGAAATTATTTGAGTAAAGCTTTTTCGACTGCCCGATACTTGAGGATTATGTAGGTTTTAATGAGTTCTTCTAAGTTTTAATTGGTGGAACTTAGCATTTAAAGGACACTTCCTTAAGGTTAGGGACAGTTTTAGGATATCGTTTTCTGAATATTTAAAGACTCCATTTTATGATAGATCGGTTTAGTGTCAAATGAAAACGAAATTTCCTACACTTTGTTAAATATTGTTTTCCCATATTAGCTTTAGATCACAAATCTTAATAAACTTTGTTCCTTATTTTTTTCAATATTTAAAGCTACATTTTGACGCTTTTGTAGAAAGGAAAATTAAACTTTTATCAGCTTATATCACATAAAATAGAAAATAAACTTAATTTATAAATTCTTGAAAGATATGACATAGTTATAGTTGCTCGACAAATATAAAATTGATATTGAAATCATATCTATCACCTTAGTATTCAATCTATCTAGTTGTTTGAATTACTCTTTTATTGTTTCAAACCTGGGCTTCAAACGATATGGCCTCAGATTATACGATTAAGGGGTATGAAAAGCGCTGAAGTAAAGCAGAACAGAAACAAAAACAAAAGCAGCGCCGACGCCAACACAACGTACACAGGCTCACAATCGTTCACACAGATACTCGGGTGTTCTGGTTCTCTTTTCTCAGTCGCAGTCGCTGCCCACGTCGACGTCGACGTTGACGCCGGCGTTCTGCCACTGATTAGAAGTGTCTTTGCCTTTTATGTTATTGTTTCTGCTTCTTCTGGTACCTCTGTGTTTTTTGTGATTTTTTTTTATACTTTTGTGACATTTTTTTTTGTTTTGTTTTTATATTGCCTTTGTGCACTTGCGATTTTCATAAAATTTCGCTACGGCTTTTCAATAATTTGTGCACGTCTTGCAAGTGAATTTCTTTCGATTACTCTTGCCAAGTCAGCGATGTTGTTGTTGTTGTTAATTCCATTGTTGTTGAGTGTTAATCGAATCGTGAGGCTCTTTAATGCAGTGGAATACTGCGGTATACATGTGTATGATTAATTTATGTTTAATTTCTCAATGTGTGTGCGCCACAGCTGAACAAATCAAATTGCAATCAAAAGAACAAAAGATCGACGGATAAAACAGTTAAATAAATCAAAAGCCAAATGCGCCCGCGAAGCAAACGCAACAAAATGCAAAACTTTCGACGCTGCTCAGCACTGTCGAAGTCGTTACACAATACTGGCCGGATAAGTTATCCCTATCGAGTTGCAGCCTAAAATCTCCCCACAAATCCCAAAACTCGAATCTCCCGAAACGCGCCTCGAATTCGAGTTCCCAGCTATTCAAACTTCTGTGTCCATATAAATCGAAGTGTTTCCAAAACTCGACTAAGTTTCCAAAACTCGACTAAGTTTCCAAAACTCGACTCTTGACTCTTAATGTCTGAACTACTTAAAAACTAAATTAAACTTCGCCCGATCCAGCAAGAAGCTATAAACGAACTATCTATGAATAGTTGGGTAAGATTTTGGGGAACTACATATAAAGTTTTTTAATATCTGAAAATGTTTTACCATTTAACTGAGTATATAACCATTTAAGTAATTGATGGGGGTGTGATATTAACTATATCAGCTTTTAATTAAGATTATTTATGAACTGTGTATTTTAATGATAGGTTTTTATATAAATATAGAAAATTATAGAAAATCAGTTAATTTTTAATGAGTTTAACATTTTCTGTGAATCACTCGCTTTTATTTGATAAGTAGATATTGTTTATTGCAAAAAACAATTAACAATAATATGAATAATTTTAAAATAATACATTTAGTTTGAAACACAACTTTTGCGATGTTTACTAAGAATATATTTTTGAAGATTATGCAGAGCTTAAATATTTTGATAAACTCTAATTGTAATATTTTTGATTCCTCCCACTAACTTATAATTTATTTTTGTCTATCCTCTTGCCTTTTAGCAACAAAAATTCCTAAAAAGACCTGCGGAGGATGTTGACAATGGCGCTGAACCGCCGCACAAGTTGCCCAATAATAACAACAATAGCAATAGCAATAACAACAATGGCAACACGAATGCCAACAACGGCGGCAACAACAACAACAATGGCAACAACACCGGCAACAACACGAACAACAACGGCAACGGCACCAACAACGGCAACAGCAACAACAACGGCTCTGAGAATCTAACCAAATTCTCTGTGGAAATAGTGCAACAGCTGGAGTTTACCACATCCGCGGCCAATTCGCAACCGCAACAGATTAGCACGAATGTCACTGTGAAGGCGCTCACCAATACGTCCGTGAAGAGTGAACCAGGAGTGGGCGGTGGCGGAGGGGGCGGCGGTGGAGGTGGTAGCGGCAACAACAACAACAACGGAGGCGGTGGAGGTGGCGGCAACAACAACAACGGCAACGATCACCACCAGCAACAACAGCAGCAGCAACAACAAGGCGGCGGACTGGGTGGTCTCGGCAATAATGGGCGTGGCGGGGGACCCGGCGGCATGGCCACGGGTCCCGGAGGCGTGGCCGGCGGCCTTGGCGGCATGGGCATGCCACCCAACATGATGTCCGCCCAACAGAAGTCCGCCCTAGGTAATCTGGCCAATTTGGTGGAGTGCAAACGGGAACCGGATCACGATTTCCCCGATCTCGGCTCGCTGGACAAGGATGGTGGTGGTGGCCAGTTCCCCGGCTTTCCCGATCTCCTCGGCGACGACAACTCGGAGAACAACGACACCTTCAAGGATCTCATCAACAACCTGCAGGATTTCAATCCCAGTTTCCTCGACGGCTTCGATGAGAAACCGCTGCTGGACATCAAGACGGAGGATGGCATTAAAGTAGAGCCGCCGAATGCCCAGGATCTGATTAATAGCTTGAATGCAAAATCCGATGGCGGCTTGGGCCATGGTTTCGGTAACTTCGGCCTGGGTCTGGACAACTCGGGCATGAAGATGCGCGGCGGCGGCAATCCCGGCAACCAAGGTGGCTTCCCCAACGGACCGAATGGCGGCGCAGGTGGTGGTGCCCCCAATAATGCGGGCGGCAATGGTGGAAACTCTGGTAATCTCATGTCTGATCATCCGCTGGCCGCTCAGACACTCAAACAAATGGCCGAGCAGCATCAGCACAAGAATGCCATGGGCGGCATGGGCGGTTTTCCCCGTCCCCCCCACGGCATGAACCCCCAGCAGCAGCAGCAGCAGCAACAGCAACAACAGCAGCAGCAGCAACAGGCCCAGCAGCAACATGGTCAGATGATGGGACAAGGACAGCCGGGTCGCTATAACGACTACGGTGGCGGCTTCCCCAACGACTTTGGCCTGGGACCCAACGGTCCGCAGCAGCAGCAGCAACAGCAGCAGCAGCCGCAGCAGCAACACCTGCCGCCACAGTTCCACCAGAAGGGTCCTGGACCAGGAGCCGGCATGAATGTGCAGCAGAGCTTCCTGGACATCAAGCAGGAGCTCTTCTATTCCTCTCAAAACGATTTCGATCTCAAACGTCTGCAGCAACAGCAGGCCATGCAGCAGCAACAGCAGCAGCAGCAGCAGCAACATCACCAGCAACAGCAGCAGCAGCAGCCCAAAATGGGTGGCGTGCCGAACTTCAACAAGCAGCAGCAGCAGCAGCAACAGGTGCCGCAGCAGCAACTGCAACAGCAGCAGCAATACTCGCCGTTCAGCAATCAGAACGCCAATGCGGCGGCCAATTTCCTCAATTGCCCGCCACGAGGTGGACCGAATGGCAACCAGCAGCCCGGCAATCTGCCGCAACAGCAGCAGCAGCCCGGCGGTGGACCGCAGCAGCAGCAGCAACAGCAGCGCGGAAATGCCGGCAACGGGCAGCAAAACAATCCGAATGCCGGACCCGGCGGCAACACCTCCAATGCACCGCAGCAGCAGCAGTCCACAACCACAACGCTGCAGATGAAGCAGACGCAGCAGTTGCACATAAGCCAACAGGGCGGTGGAGCGCATGGCATTCAGGTGAGTCCAGTTTTACACTCGTATTATTTAGTGAATTAAAGGCTATGGTGAAACCCCTTCCGAAAAAAAGAGCCCTAAAAACGGCCAAATGGGGCTTGTTGCCTAGATGGAGCTTATCCAATAACATAACGCTACTTAATGCCATTGACACGTATGTAAATTTCCATGCATATTTAAGTTATCAGCGTAACGAAGTCAACAGCTTTTCACGAAAATCCCGACAGCAGCAGCAGAAGCAGAGGGAAAAAAGCTCCTAGGGGGTGGTTTTTCCACATTGAGTGGAGTTCACTGGTATTTTCCACTCGAGCATTTCACTCAACCCGGCCAATTCTTATTTTCTTTATATTTATCTTTTTTTCGTTGGGAAAGGATCATAAATCATGTTGGCCAAACAAGCCGAACAAACGAACCTTTGCCCGCTTTTCCCGCTCTCTCAGCGAGTTTTCCCGCTCTCTCTCGTTCTCTCTTTATTTTCCGCAGGGTTCGTTCTCATGTCGCTTCGCGTTTAACCCTCGATTTTCCATTTCCACTCGCTCGCCGAGTTTATCTCTGTCCATTAATTTTACCACACATCTGTTCATAAAATTGCTCGTCGACCTGACGCTCGGCTTCAGTGAGTCTTCGGCAGCGAGCGAGTGTCCTGACGCGGTGGCCTTCTCTCGTCAGTGTCCCTCGGCATCTGCCCGTGCCCCTCCCCCTCCCCCCGGCCCACCGCCATTTCCCGCCACCCACTCCGCTCGAATTTCCCCAGTTTTCCATGTGCGCCATTTTCATTACGTGAGCGACAAGCGAACATTGCTGGGGAGCAAAAAGGACGCTAGCAGCAAAAAGAGGATTGAGCTTGGATTGCTATGGTTGCCTCGATTCCTCAGTTTCAGTTTAGGGTTTTTCTTGCATGGTAATTTTCTTTTTAAGGAGTCAAAAACCTTCAAGATCTCTTGGGCAAAAACCTTGACAGATGGGAAATGAACTAAGCTATGCACTGGAATACCCAGACAAGGGAGGTTACAAGAAAACATGGGAAGCCTTAGAAGATCTGGCCGAATAAAAGCAATTTTAAGCTAAGGAAACAATCAAATAATGAAAAGAAGATTGATTACTCGACCATTTTTAGGAGCAAAAAGGAGCGAAAACACAACTTCAATTTAGACTTGGCACGTGTTTTGAAAAGATTATTTCTAAAATCCTACTAAATTTATTGTTTTATTTCTTTGATGTCCTTTAATAAACACCTTTATTCTATGACTCCTTTTATATATTAAAATCATCTTGT
The DNA here is from genome assembly GCA_018153365.1 of Drosophila fuyamai. NCBI lineage: Eukaryota > Metazoa > Arthropoda > Insecta > Diptera > Drosophilidae > Drosophila > Drosophila fuyamai. The sequence continues at coordinate 7,433,569 of JAECXW010000758.1, forward strand.
TTCAAAAGAAAAAGATGTTTTAAAGACATTTTAGGGAAATGCTAACAAGTTGGTTACCATTTTGAAATTCCTTTAAGGCTAACTGTAAAAAAGGAAGCTTTCGTATCTTTTTGATCCTTGTTTACTATGCATTTTTGGCAGCAGCACCAAGTGCATGGGCCCATGAACATTTACTGAGCTCCGTCATCACTCATCCATATAGTAATGCATTCATCACTTCATTGCTCCGTAGCCTCCCCCCTCCGTATCTCTTTGCCCCCCGCCTTTGAGGGTCCTATTTTCCGGAAAAAGCGAGTGAATCGCTCTCACAAAAGCAATATTCCCTGGCCACATGCATCCTTACACACAATCCTACATATATGCACTAAACCTAACCCATATTCATTATCCGCTCCAAATTGTTTTCCTGTTATTTTGCAACAACAACAGCACCAACATTTCATTTACAAAATGAAAGTGCAAAACTTTTTAAGTTAAGTTTCATGTCGCTGAGTAGTTTTCATCAGAGAACAGCCAAAAAAGCATAAAAGAGAGAAACGGGAAAAAGGAGATAGAGAGAGAAAGAGGGGTATATAGAGATAGGGATAGAAAGAGAGGGTCGAGTCGGTTTTGGCCTGGTCGAAAAAGGGACACGGCAACGGCATTTTATCCGATTTCTGGTCAGTTACACGGAAAAAAAAGGAACTTGTCATTTGAAAGTTTTTAATTCGTGATTCTTTTTATAAGACTAAATCTTTAAGTAATAAAATTGTAAGGAATTGGTCTTATAAAAAGAATCAAGAACAATTAATATTATAATATTAGATTTATAATTTTAGATTTAATGTTTGCGAATGTCAAAAAAAAGGTTCCAAAAATATTTTTTTTCTCAAAATTCTTGAAATACATATTTAAAAAAAAAACATTCATATAATATTAGAAACCTCACCACTTCAATATTTTTTTCCGTGTTCTGTTTCCTGGGCGCATTTAGCTCAAGTTTTACCATGAATTTCGTTCATGCATTAACCCTCGGCTGCCTGAGACTTTTCCCTCTTAACCACCCTAACCCCGCTGCATAGGAAAATAGTTGAAGCAAGTTGAGTGCCGTAGAAAAACGGGGGGAAAAGCAGTTCGAGGAGGCGAAACTTGTTGACGATTGAGATTGAAATTTTTCGGGGTTTATTATAATTTTTATTCCGATTGCCCACTAGCCACTCAGCCGCGTTTTTCATTGCCCTCGGGGCCTTGGCGTCTAGTTTTCCGTCCCCCCTGTGATTTTCCTCAGTGGATGCTGGTGGCTGGCCATAATCAAAGGCTGTCCTGGCGAATCCTTTGGCTCGCTTATCGGGCCAAGACACAACACGTATACACACTTAGGTCTAACGATATATTTGCATAGGACTCATTAAAAATGCCCCCAATGAGGAGGCATTTGGCCACGAGGGTTGCAAAAAGCCAAAACAGCATCGCATTCAACGAGTTTCCTCGGCTCAATAATAATTTTTAGGGGGAGCAAAAGTGGGGAAACCTCTTAAGTGCAAGAAATGAGCGGGCAAAGTGTAAAATGTACAATGTATATGACAAAGAACGGTGGCACAAAAAGCGAATGGTGGAATATGCACAATAAATTAAGCGGGGGGCAAAAAAAGAATGGGAACAATATAAAGTTGAAGTGGAAGAATGTGTAGAAAAGGAGTGTCGGGTAAAAGAAAATTATACATTTTACTAATGAGGTTTTTCCCCCCCAAAAGGGTGACAGGCTATTTTAGGGGTTTTTCATTTGTGGACTACGTATTTACGCTATTCCGGGTAAATTAGTTTTTCCTTGGCGTGTTTAACAACTCATTAATATTGGTAATATGGGGATTAATCCTTCTTGATCATCAAAGATGTATTTTTGGCTTATTTATACGGATTCTATAAAAAAATTGTATTCATTTAATCTATAAAATTTTAAAACTTAGCAAAACACACTTAGAAAGTTTGTTGTTCGCTCTTAAAGTTTTTTAAGTATATGCTCTCATTTTGCTTTACCTTCTTGAGAAATCTTAACGTTGCTAACAAAATCCGAGCCAACTAACAACTTCAGAAAATGATATAAATTAGTTTTAATAACAAAGAAGTGCTCTGGATTTAAAGAACTACAAAATATTTATCAAATACTTATTGTGCAAAATGAAACTTACACGTATAACCAAAGCAACCGAACAGCCACAAAAAAACAGGCAACAACCAAACCAAAAACAGCCGAAGCGTCGGGTAAAAGTTCAATGAATTCAAAATGTTGGCCATTTTGCATGTCCTGCATTAACTCGTTAAAATGCCAGCAACAACAGCGGAGAGCTGTAGTTCTAGCCACCGACGAATTTGTGTAAAATACAATAAAAAAACGAGGGGGGTGGTAGAAGAGGAGAAATGGGAGAAAGAGGAGAAAGGAGGCTTTGGTTGGGCGATCCGCAGGCGAAAGCGTCATCAAAATGCCAGGGCGCACAAAAGTATGCAGCGGAAATGTGCAAAACGTGAAAATGTGCGGAAATTATACTTGCCAGGCAGCCGCAGAAAGAGACAAACAGAGGGGGCGGCGAAAGAGACAGCTAGAGCGCAGAATGAAGAGAGGGTCATATCAGATTTTATGACTTGGCCCGGGCGACTTAATGAAGTAAGCAAGAAATGTGCTCGCACATGCGACCAACTCCAATCGCCCAACCCCAATTTCGAACTCCAAGTCATCGTGTATCAAAAGGCAATAAATAATTTATAACCTCGACGATGTTGAGATCTAGGCAGCATCCAAAGTACACATAATGAAATGAAAAAGACGGAAAAAGTGGCGCTACAATGCGCAGGCGCCAAGGCAATAAAAACAAATCCTCGAAACTCAGTTGGGCCCGGAGATTTCCGACAACTCTTCACATAACTCGCCCTGACAGGGATTATGGGTCAGAACTTATTGGGCAGATTCTACATCTGTATAATGGAATTAACCTCTATAAATTTAACTTCCCCCAGCGAAAAAGGCAACTCTGGCTGTGGGAAAACCAGCCTATTTATGAGCGAAAAACTTTTACAACAAAAAGGAAACATATTATTTCCCGTGCTCTTTCATAATTCAACGAATCTGCCGCTTGTTGTTTTTAGGTATCCAGTTTTTCGGATACCGCTCCGCTTGTGATTTCAGTTTCAGTTTCAGTTTTGTTTTTCTGGCCCGGCCCATTACCTAACGCATTTGATGCTCTCAAAGGTCACATTATTTACCTTTTATATTCCCATTCGTGTCAGTTTCAGTGGGATTTTCCGGGGGGTTTGGCAAGATGGTTGCTTTTTGGCGCATCGAAATGTTGCTCGCTGCGAAAGCGAAGTTTCGTAATATTTTCATTCTGTTTTTCTTCTTTCACCGCTTTTGGCTGCGTTTCAATCAATTTGCAGGTGTTGAGAGAGTTTTTTCTTCATTTTTTTTGGGGAACGGTAAAGCGGGAAAGTTGATGAACTTTGCCGGTGTTTTGGGGTTAAGTGTTTTGGCAGAGTTTGAAAATGTGTGAAAATCATTTTATTCGCTTCTTTCAACTATATACTACATTTTGGGCTGGCATGAGATTCCCATTTTAATATGTCTTGAATTCCCCCTTTGCAATTATAGTTATCTGCCTTCTATTTGCGGCTCCCAGACTTTGAGGGATTATCCGGCAGCTTATGGCAGCAATATCAATCAGTTTATTCACACATCTCTAGCATTTAGCTGGAATATTTCATTTTCCTGGGGCTAAGCCTGCCTTCTATCTCTTTTTTTCGGGGGGACTTTTCCTCTGCTCTTTCTCACCTGGCCACTTGGATTGCCACCTTTCCGTTTTGCCCAGCATTTCCCTGCGGCGTTTCCTTTCAGCACTTCCCCTCAGCTATTTTCCCCTGCTGCTGGCATAAAATTTAATATTTGCGCGTGTTCTTAACCCCTCTATGCCCCCCTATTTCCTATATTTATATATATACTTTCATATATATATGAGTGTCTGTGTTTCTCCCCCTTCGTCGTGATTATTATGCCATGTAATCTGCTTCATATAACACTGAGATGAAGACGTGGCAGCAGGAATGCGTAAGCAAGTGCCAAGTACTTTTAATACTTTCACCTCCTTGGGGCATCAGGATTTCACACACACACACACTCACATACACAGATAGACTACTTAGATGTAAATATAAATATTACAGTTTTTAATCTATTTTAATGGAAATTATTCGCGAGGAACCAAGTTTTTCGCCGGAGCTACTGGTTTTGCATTTTATTTGCTATAATTTGCTTGTCGCCACTTGCTATGCAGGAGTTCGTTCTCCTGCTTCCTTTTTATACTCGCCCTTATCCTTTTCTAAGTTTAATTTTTCTAATCTCGCAACAAATCCTGGTGGACGCTGCAAAGTATGCTATGCTTTTTGCAAGGCTCTCTTTTGCAAATGTGTGTGTTCGGCGTGCCTGTGTATTGGTGTGTTTGTGTGTGCTTTCTGCAAACAGCTCACGTCGCATATTTATAGGCTGCCAGGGCATAAAAAGCGATTCCAACTGGAGCCAAAGCTTGCCAAAAAGATTTACAAAATGTTGTTCGTCTTTTCTTGTTTTTTTTTTTTTTTGTTGATATATATTTTGTTGTTCTATTTAGATTGGCTTTGGGTCACTGTAAAAACTTTCGTTTAGGTATCAGCCAGTCTGGTTCTCTCCGGCTAAAAGTTGGTTGTTATCAACAAATGCAGCAGCCCTTGTATTCAAATTAGTTTTTATTTGAGATGGAGAAGCAAAATCAGAGCGAGACAGGCTGGCAGACAAGGTTGACATTCATATCAAAAACAAAGTATTTGCACAATTTGTTTAAATTTCATGCGCCACTCAGACAAACGCAAATTCATGTAAAATGTAAAAACCAACGAGGAGAAAACGAGCCAAAGGCAGGACAATTGGCAAACAAACGAGTCTTGGTCAGGTTAAAATTCTCGTCAGGATGAGCCTGAAAACGGGGCCTACTACTGCACTTTCATGCCAAACGCAAACACAAACAAACACATGGTCCTGCATTTGAAATTCCATTAAATTTTGTTTCTCTGGTCACACGCAAAATAATTTCCAGTGACATTTTCCTGGGTTTTCGTTGACAACCGAACTCATTTCATTAACTGCCCAAACAGAACGCACAATCTGTTGCCACTACACTGCATACGGGGATATATATAAATATATAGTATATGTTCTGGGGCCATAAATATGTCTACCCGGCACTCAGTCCCTTCGACCCCTCACTCCACCCCTGCCCTCTCCTGCCCTCATAACAACACCTTGGGCATCCACCCAACCACCCACCCACTGCAGAAACGTTTTGCCCGGCCACTTTATCAAATTAATTACTTTGCCAACAGCCGGGATGAAGGAGGTGGGGGAGGGGAGATGGGAGGTCAAGTGGTCAGGAAAGTTGTTGTTCACTTACATTTGCCACACTTTTACGCCCATAACACGAAATCCGACTGTGAAAACGATGAGGGGATTGGCAAAGGGTGAAGGGATCAAATGGAATTATGGAATTGCAAACTGGATTTGAAATGGTTCCAGTAAATAAGCAGTTATCTACGAGAACTATGGGAATTTAAACTAAGTAAAATGAGATACAAACTGTTAAATGGCTATTAACATTCTATTTAATGACTTGTTATAAATATAAGTTATTTTCCCTTTGAGTTTCACTGTGGTGATCTTATAAGATAATTAATATGTTTAATACTCAGGAGAAGCACATTTCTTTTTTAAAAATGCTCTCCATCAAAACTGGGATAGACTTTTAGCCATAGACATTTGACGTCAATTGGAAAGCATCGTAGGTGTTTCACATTTCAGCACGTATTTGAAATATCAATCTCAGGCAGATTTAAGGATTTTTCCATGCGCTGCAATGCAGAAATAGATTCTTAATACCTTAAATAGAACTCCTGTTGACGTCACTTTGAAAACAATTTAAATATAGACCATATAAAAAGTTGTCTCTCGTTTTTCCACGTCCCACATGAAAATCAATATAATGTAGACGCGAATGGTAACCAGTGTCACGCTAAATAGTAAAGTAATTTTGGTTCTGTTTGCTATTTAGTCACATGGAAACATTCCAGGGGTGTTTTAGGCGAAGCAATACTTTACTTTAATTAAGATGTTTTGCCTTAAGTTTAATTTGTGCAAAAATAACCCTTTGTATGGCAACGCCCACTGGAAAATTGGAGTTCTCCTCTTAGGGCCCACGTGGCGTATGTGTAATTTTATATTGTTCGGCTACATTCATTTGATCTTAGCTGGGGGCGTGTGTGGGGGCGTGGCTGCGGTGCGTGTCTAATGCTCGTCACTTGAAAACTCGCCGAGCCAAAGTAATTGAAAATGTAAATGGTTGAGGTTAGTGGCAGCAGTGGAAAGCGGATAGAAATGGGGCGATGAGGATGTGGCAAAGCCGTGAGTGGAATGTGGAAAGTGAGTGAAAAGTAAGTGCAAAAAAGTAAAGTTTTTTCGGGAGTGCGAGGTATCGGCTTTAGTCAGCTTAATTCCCTTCCCGGAGGTTGAGTCTATTTCGTGGCTTTTGAAATGCTTTTATAATTAATAGCTCTTAATTATTCTAATAGGACTTTGTTGTGGTTTGAGATGCCTAAATTTTCTATACGCAATCGTATTTTTAGCCTAATTTTAGTGATAAATCTCGTTGGAAAATTCCAACTTCAAACAGCATACCTTCGCAAAACAAGCAACAACGATTTTCCATCTGTGGGTTTGAAATTCAATGCGAAAAATAGTATCGAATTTAGGTGAAAATGCAGAGCAATTTTCCATGCAGGTGATATGCTGATCCTGAGGGAAAAAGGGGAAAAGAAGGGGGCGGCCGGGTTCATATGGCTGGATAATTCTGCCAAATTTGCAGCTTTGCTTTTTTGTTTGTTGTTTGCATTCTGTTGTGTCCTCTATTTACCAAAGTGTGTGTATGTGTGTGTGTGTGTGTGTATGCGTACGTGTGCGTGTGCCTGTTCCTGTGTGTGTGTGTGTAAATAAAATTAACGAATGTTGAACTTTCTGCTGACAAAGTTCCGGCACATGCATAAGCAAATATGTTGAAAATTTGCAAAGAGGAATTGATTTTCGATTTATCGAAATAGAGGGGAAATCCGGATTTTTTTTTTGTTTTGCCGTCTAATTTTTAAAAGTTTATTTGCCGAGTTTTTAAATGATTTATATATATTTTGGAAAATCACATTCAATTTGCTTCTTTTAATAAAACAAATGTCTTTAATAATTTGGCTTTTTGGATTTTCCGTTGTTGCCCATTTCTTCCGTGTATCTTGTTTATAAAAAAACATTGTCACGTTCTGCGTTTTCTTTTTATACCCTTGCAGAGGGTATTATAATTTTGGTCAAAAGTGTGCAACGCAGTGAAGGAGACATCTCCGACCCTATAAAGTATATATATTCTTGATCAGGATCACCTCCTGAGTTGATATAGCCATGTCCGTCTGTCCGTCTGTCCGTCTGTCCGTCTGTCTGTTTCTACGCGAACTAGTCTCTCAGTTTTAAAGCTATCGAATTGAAACTTTGCACACACCCTTCTTTCCTTTGCACGCAGTATATAAGTCGGAACGGCCGGGATCGGCCGACTATATCCTATAGCTGCCATATAACTGAACGATAGGAAATGCCATAACTCTGCTGTTTGTAAAGTTAGGAAGTTGGGATTTTCTATGGCTTCTTTATTTGGCCAATCAATTCGACCTACCAAATTTTATAAGGATCGGCCGACTATATCCTATAGCTCCCATATAACGATAGGAAATAGCATAACTTTGGTGTTTTTAGAGTTAGGAAGTTGGGATTTTCTATGGGTTTTATATTTGGCCAATCAATCCGACCTACCAAATTTTATAGCGATCGGCCGACTATATCCTATAGCTGCCATATAACTGAACGATTGAAATTGCCATAACTTTGGTGTTTTTAAAGTTAGGAAGTTGGGATTTTTATTTGTATTAAGAATGCATCATATGAATAATTTTGGAGAATATTATTTACAGAATATTCTGCAAGGGTATATCAACTTCGGCTCCGCCCGAAGTTAGCTTTCCTTTCTTGTTATTATTTATTTTTGCAAATCGCTAGCTGAGTCAGAGACACGCGCGTTTCTTTAGCGTTTTCATTTGTATCTCATAGATGCAGTCAGCCGAAAAGAGGCAAAAAGAGAGAAAGAATCGCAGCGAGAAGAATTCATCTGTATGCTATTTCGATGTTGATCGTGCGCCGGGCCTTTGTTCGCCCATTGTTCTTGTTGCTGTTGCCATGCAGCTGCTTTATCTATCAGATGCCAGTCAAATGACTCATCCGATTGGTGCCTTCAGCTGCCGTCTTTCCGACTTCAGCCCGCTTATCGTTTGTCTTCAGATAAGCACGATATACCTGCACCGATCTCATCAGATTGATGCGAACTGCTGTGTTCTTTCGCAGCTCGTTAATGCAGGAAGTCGGCTGCTAATCATATGATTATGATTGGGATCGGATCAGATCGACTTGAACGTGTAATGATCCCCATTAGCTTGCACATTATCCACAGCAATTACGGGCCAAATCAAATATTGTACTAAGCACGCAAAATATTTACACTAATTAGCTGCAGTTTCTCTCCGGTCCAGTACACTCCACTACAAACGACTTGTTTTTTGCAGCGGCATTAAATCCCATTAAAGCATCTACAGCAATGCTACGGCAGCAAATTAAAAATGCAATTGCAAATTAAATTTAATTTAAAAATCCATCAAGTCGAGTGAACGACTGGGAATGGCGAACTGCAAATGCCTTTTGATTTTTATGCACTCCCGCCTCGTAATTGATGAAGAGAAATGGCAACAGCGGCAGCTGCAACCACAGCAAACATAAATATAAGTAATGAAATCATTGCCAGATTAGGTTCTATATCTGTCGATGTCTCGCATTCACCAAATACTCATGTATTCATGGAAAACTGTTAATGGCCTTTTGGCCCAAGAATGTCTGAATTTCTCGGAACTTGGCAGAGCTTCAAGAGAGGGGATTAATTTATTATATTTTATTCATGCTTTGGATTCGAATTTATTTTGAAAAAGCTCCACCTACAAATTGTTTAATGTGTATTCTTTTTAGAAATCTATATATGCTTACTAGATTTCTGAGACTGTTTGGTGCTGTATTTTATAATATTTTTATGATTTTAATCATATTTATTTTTAACATTTTCTACATTGGGATACAACTTTGTTTTCTAGAGCAATATTCCCTTTAGTTCATTGAACTTAGTCCTGAAAAATGTCATTAACCCGTCTATAATTGGCTGGAGTATCCTGTTAAATTTTGATGGAGAAGCCTGGAGGGCAGAACTGTGTGAAAAAAAACCCTACCCGACCACGTAAACTTTTTTGACAGACGATCCATTAAAATGTTTTCATAAATTTGCCACAGGTGTGCCTGAGCGGTACATGTGCCGCCTATAGCTATTTATGTGTGTATGTATCTGCACCCGAAAACCCCCTTTTGAAATGAAGCCAACAAACAAATCGAAGTCATCCATCGCTTCGGTCGAAAGCCAAAGCCAAATCCCAATAATTTAAGCCAGCCCCACGGTTCCATTTGGGCTCCATTTCCCCCCTTTTGACCCACATGACATATGCATATAGTGCAGTTCATTTCGGGGCACCACAATGCACCTCGCCCCCTTTTCCGCTATATTCTCGTATATATATATATATATATGCATTTGGGGGGCGCTCTCATGGCCATTTATGCCAAAATTTAATTTATAATTATTGCGAGTTTAATTTATGATCATTGACATGCTGCAGCAGCCGAAACACACACATACACACACACACACACGAACACGAAAACCGCATTGAAAGTGGGGTGGATGTGGGCGGTGGGTGGTGGGTGGAGGGTAACCAGCTATTGTATCTATTCCTCGTTTCAATCCCCTTCTCCTCTATCTGCAGATTGCATGGCATTGTGTGCAAACTGCAACTGTTCCAAAAGTTTTTCTCTCCTTCCCACGAGGAAAACTATAGGGTCCTTTGGGTGGCAGCTGGAAAATGGGGAAAAGGGGGGAAAATGAGGAAAAGGGGCACAACTCGTACCGCTTGCCTCGCTGAAAGTTGGCTGATATGTCGGCATCAACAATGATGATGATGACGGGAATGTGAATGTGCATGTAGTGGGATCCTGCATGTGCATGTGTGTTAGTGTGGGGCAGTTATATCACACGCCCTGGAGATTTCCACTCCTCTGGCCAACAGTTAAGGATTGCCTGCATCTCGGAATGCGGATGGCATGCAGAGTGTGCTGGGAAGTAATCTGCACCAGGCATTTGCCACCGTAAGTGAGCATAATTACGTCAAATTGAACTCGAAGGAATTGCACAGGGATCAAATTATATTGCTTCAGTCGTCTAGAACACTAGTGAGGTGAAATACATCGACTTATCATTAATGATATTTATTTTAATATGATTGATCTGATATATAAAGTTTTCTTTAGTTTAATAAATACCAATTGGAATACAACTATAACAACAGTTTCATTCTGATTACTTGATACAAAATATTCTGATACCATAGCAATTGGAATATCTTTCTTCTGTTAAATGTGTAATAATAAGGTCCTTTGCTTTAATAAGTTCCTTTAATTTTCAATAAAATTAGATTACCTTCTCTACCCTCGGCAATCGCATTTTTGGAGCCCTGTGTTTTCCTGCTTGTCGCTGGCAATTAAAAATCAAATTCGCTTTGCTCTAACGCTTTTCCAAATGGGATTACGCCCGTTTCCCATATCTCTATATCTCCTCCTCCCCCCACCCTCCTGTCATAATTTCGTTAAATAACGCAGCGCGGACACCTCATTGGATGGGATTGGATTGGATTGGATCTCAGTCAAGAGGTGCAGAGGAGTTCCCTGCGGGGGAGGGACGGTCGAGGCAGCTAGTTTATGTCACACAAATATCCAATGACAGACACCCAACGGGTGGCTATCCTCCGCTCCTGCGCTCCACCACCCCCCCTCCTCGGAATTCCCTTGGCTTCATTTTGGATTTTTTGGCTTCGCTGCCAAAAATAAGGAAGAAAAAGTATATGGCAAAGCAGCGGCGAAATAGAGAAAGAGCAAAACTAAAGCCCAGACTAAATCATGTTGGGGCAGTTGTTAGTGGGCGTCGGTAGGCGTGGCCTCTTTGCTAATTTCATTGACTCTTCAATTTTTGGTCGGCTGCCAAGCTGCTCTAAGTGGGTGGGTGGTTTATGAGTTACTTTTGCCCATCTCCACTTACAGTCCAACTTCTTTAACTAAATCAAAAATTACACAACATAAAGTTTAAGTGTTTGCGAAAAGGTTTTGTGCTTTATTTAGATTTTATGAAAATATTTACCTGTTTATAATTGAATAATAAAAGTTTTTTCCTCTACTTTGGATAAAAAATAAAATTGTTTGAAGTTGAAAATTGTAATGCATCTTTTTGTGAGTGTTTTTAAAACAAAGCTTTTTACTACAAAAATAAAGGAACTATTTTAGATATTATATATTTTAATAAATTTTGGAGTGTGAGTTAAGTGTATCCAAATAATTTTGAGTTTTCGAGGTACAACTGTTCTCTAAGCAAACCTTTAATTATAGTTTAGCTTAGGAAATTGCTGCCCTGAGGAAAGTGAAAAGCCTGAAAAGGATAGGTTGCCTGCAATAATAATTAATCATAAAACCTTTTGTTGAGATTTTTCGCACCTGCTCGTTGGGTCTGGCAAGTTTTTCAATTACTTTAAGTGCAAGCGGGCAACAAGTTTGGAAGTGGGTTTTCGTTTTCGTCACTCTCGAGGCGGGTACAGTTGTGCCTGGTCATCCAAGCGGAGTTGAGGATATGTGAGCACCCCTCAAAAAAACAAAAAAAGGGGACCGAAGTTCCTTTGGAGTTTTATGTTCTTCGTTTGGTATCTTTGTTTTCATTTTTTTTTTCTTCCCACTGTTGTACTTCAGCCTTACATGTGTCACACACATACACACACACATGCAGGACACTGGCAGGATAGTCACATATATCATTGTCAAGTCTATATGCAAGGCACCCCTGCCCCCGATTCTGTGGCAGCCCCTCTCACCCTGGGATATCATTCCCTTGACGGCGCGTGGGGCGTGCGGCAATCTTTTTGGCTTGTCAAATGCGCATTTCCTGCTTAGAGTCCTTGCTGCTGCCTCCCAGTATGTGTGTGTGTGTGTGCGCGAGTGTGAGTGTGTATCTCCTCTTTGGCTGTGTGAGTGTATCTGTGTTTGTCTCCAGCGCAATCAATATGGCGGCGCTGGGGTAATAGCTGCAGGATTTACGCGCTCGTGCGGCGTCTCCGGTTTACCCGCAAGTTCCCCGCCCTCAACCTCCAACCACCTCCGCCCACTTACACCCACATCCTTCGCCCCTCGTCCTCGGCAGTTACCTTTAAACTTTTTTTATTGATATTTTATGTATTAGTGGGGGTGTATCCGCAAGTGGGTGGCTGGGTTTTTGTCTTTTTATGAAAGCTGCTGTAATGATTTGTTTTATGAACTTGTTCCTGACTTCGATCCGCAGCCAATCGATGTTAAACCAAGGCCCATCGACTTCATTTGGGGAATGTATTTATGGCCGAAAGTAGAGGAAAAAGCAGTTATCCTTGGGCGTACTAAAACCAACAAGTTATTTTCCCTGGCCAAAAAACAGGGCCTGCAGTAAGAGAAGTATATAAGAAAAAGCATAGAAATTTCTAATGAATTCTTTGTTTTATTTATAACACATTTTACTGAAAAATGTATAAATCATTTATGTTTTTTAAACGACAATAGTAGCTAAAAATGTATGGAAACAGATTTCTCTGTCTGCATATAACCACACATATCCTGCCTTTTCCATTTTGCCCTCTGAGCTGCCTTTTTACACCTCACCTTTAGATTCTGAGAGGCAGGCAGGCATGATTTATGGCCAACATTCGAACAGAGTGGGTGGTGGGTGGTGGGTGGTGTTTGCTTGGCGGTTTCGCAGAAGGTTACCACACACCGCTCACCACACTCCACACACCGCCCAATGCCAAAGCCAAGGCACTAAACTTCAATTAGCCCCGACGAGAGTCCATGACTTTTAATCAGCGTACTTTACGCCACTCACTCGCACTCGCATTCGCGGGCCCTCTCGCTCGCTCGCCCCCTAGCTCCACTCTTGCCCTCCTGCTCGCACGCGAGTTCGAAATGAAAATGCGTGGAGCTGCAGAAAACACACAATAAATTAAACCAACAAGCAATTACAGCAACAACGCGAAATGAAGGAGGCATAGGAACAAAGGCTGTAGTTAAAAGGATGGACATTGTGGTATCCTGTACTAACTACAAAATTAATGCTATTTTAAGAAATGATGAATTAACACCCATTCTTCTTGTGAAGTAACAAATCTTTAAAGCAAAAATAAAATTTAATTTCATTATAAAATTTCTCAACTTTGTACTTACTATCTTACTGTAGATAGTAAAAATCCTTAAATACAAGCTAAAGTTGTTGATGTTATCAAAAGGAGTTTTGTTAGTTCTTAAACCTCAACCAATTTTTGAAATAATTTTTAAAATATTCAATCGGAAATTGTTTTTAAGTAACTATACGCCAATTCCTATATACCCTTTACTTTTCAAACTAATGGATAGTAGAAAGGCAAACGCAACCTGAAAGTTGCTTAGTGCGCTTGATGTTGCTCGTGTGTTTGTTGCAGTTGTTGCTATGGCCATTGCTGATGGTCACACATGAAAAGTAAAAACCCCTTGAAGGGTGAAGAAAATAAGCCTTGAATTTTCCTCCCCAGCCAGGAAAATCGCCGTGGAAACTATATGTAAAACTTCGATTCCAGGGTGTGTGGTGTGTCCGGTGACAAGATTTATTTGCTGCCCGCAGATTCCAGTTCGAGGTGGCGAGTTCCGAGGGCAAACACTCCAAGGCAAAAGGGGGTGTTGGGTTATGGGTTCTGGGTTTTGGGTGGAAAGGTTGAGTGGCAAAGTGGGAGTCGACATTGAAGCTACCAGGGTCGATCGCTGGCGTTGTCCTCCACTCATTTTGCATGTCGTTCGACGCTCTTTTTCGGGAGGCCCATTACAATAACAAATGAATGGCAAATTTGCTGCTCAGTGGGGGGAATCCCCCGCACACACACACACACACGCGCAGAAGAGCTCACACAGACAGACGGACGCAGGAAAGTAGACTATGAAAAAGTGCCGAAAGATTTATGCTTGCCACTGGCTTCTCCTTCTTCCACTTTTCCACTTTGTATGTGTGTGTTTGGCAGTCAATGCGGATTCGAAAGCCATCCTGGCGATAATAAGCTTGAAAGCCCACCACCCACTATATGTGTGTGTGTGTGTGTGTGGCCGTGGGAGTGTGTGTGTGTGGGCGACACATCGAGCTGACAGCAAATGAGACAGCTGCAAATGGAGAAGGTGTTGGCCTGCCTCCCTTTTCCGGGCCCATGGATGCCAAGCTATGTGTCGGGTATTAGCCTCGAAAATCCCTCGCACTGGCATGCGAGGCAAATTACCAGAGTGCCAGTAGCCGGTGACAACCATTCAAGTGCCCTGTCGAAAGTGGGTGGATGTCGCAAAACACCGCAGGCAACTAAGATCAAAGATCCACACGATATGCCTGAAGTCAATTGCATTTTCTATTCCAAACCTCTTTTATGTCTTAGGAATTTCTCGGGATGGTTTGGGGAAATCTGTTATCGGAGTATTAAGAACGAGTTTCTTATTTTGAAACATTTAGAAACAGTTTAATTAAACGTTTAATAAAAAAAACTCCCTGACCTAAAAATCACAAATTAAAGATAATGAAGGGGCTTAAACCTAAATCCAGTTTCAATTAAGAATGATTCTGTAGGTTGTATATCCATTGCTACATATAATGTTTGATCTAAAAATATATAAATATGCCTACAAATAACTAATCTATCTCTATAATATTATCCTCCTACAGGTGTCGGCTGGTCAGCATCTGCATCTGAGTGGCGACATGAAGAGCAACGTCTCGGTGGCCGCGCAGCAAGGTGTCTTCTTCAGTCAGCAGCAGGCGCAACAGCAGCAGCAGCAGCAACAGCCCGGCGGCAACAACGGACCCAATCCCCAGCAGCAACAGCAACAGCCGCATGGCGGCAACGCTGGCGGCGGAGTGGGCGTTGGTGTGGGCGTGGGCGTGGGCAACGGTGGTCCCAATCCCGGACAGCAGCAGCAGCAACCAAATCAAAACATGAGCAATGCAAATGGTAAGCAAAGTAGTTTAAATTTGTTCTTTATTGCATGTATATATATATTATTTAAATATATATTCTAAACCAAAGATTAAACAAAGGTCAAGAATATGTATATAATAGGAATATTATATATATATAAGAATATTCCTATTTAACCAATGATTCAAGCTGTAGGATTTCAGTTAATCTCATCTTCATTTCATTCCAGTTCCCTCCGATGGCTTCTCGCTCTCCCAGAGCCAAAGCATGAACTTCAGCCAGCAGCAGCAGGCGGCGGCGGCGGCGGCAGCAGCGGCGGCAGCGCAGCAGCAACAGGCGGCCGCCCAGCAGCAGCAGGTGCCGCCCAACATGCGCCAGCGTCAGACGCAAGCGCAGGCGGCGGCTGCAGCAGCGGCGGCGGCAGCGGCGCAGGCGCAGGCGGCGGCCAATGCCAGCGGTCCGAATGTGCCGCTCATGCAGCAGCCGCAGGTCGGAGTGGGCGTGGGTGTGGGCGGCGTGGGCGTTGGCGTAGGTGTGGGCGTGGGCAATGGAGGCGTGGTCGGCGGACCTGGCTCCGGCGGTCCCAACAACGGTGCAATGAATCAGATGGGCGGTCCCATGGGCGGCATGCCGGGCATGCAGATGGGCGGACCCATGAACCCGATGCAGATAAACCCCAACGGTGGCGGTCCGACCGCCCAGCAGATGATGATGGGCGGCGTTGGGGGCGGCGGCGGCGGACCTGGCCAGGTTCCGGGGCCCGGTCCAGGACCCAATCCCAACCAGGCCAAGTTCCTGCAGCAGCAGCAGATGATGCGCGCCCAGGCGATGCAGCAGCAGCAGCAGCACATGTCCGGAGCCCGTCCACCACCGCCCGAGTACAATGCCACCAAGGCGCAGCTGATGCAGGCGCAGATGATGCAGCAAACGGTGGGCGGCGGTGGCGTGGGCGTGGGCGGTGTGGGTGTCGGCGGTGTGGGCGTTGGAGGCGTCGGTGGCGCCAACGGCGGTCGCTTCCCCAACAGCGCTGCCCAGGCGGCGGCCATGCGGCGCATGACCCAGCAGCCCATCCCGCCCTCCGGTCCGATGATGCGGCCCCAGCATGCGATGTACATGCAACAACATGGCGGAGCGGGCGGCGGTCCCAGGAGCGGAATGGGCGTGCCCTACGGTGGCGGAGCGGGCGGACCGATGGGCGGTCCGCAGCAGCAGCAAAGGCCGCCGAATGTCCAGGTCACGCCCGATGGCATGCCAATGGGTTCGCAGCAGGAGTGGCGGCACATGATGATGACGCAACAGCAGACGCAGATGGGCTTCGGCGGACCAGGTCCTGGTGGACCCATGCGACAGGGACCCGGAGGATTTAATGGTGGTGAGTTTTTGGACAGACCAGATATCAATTGGAATCTTAACTAATACTTATATTTTCCTCTGCAGGCAACTTCATGCCTAATGGTGCACCCAACGGTGCAGCGGGCAGTGGACCCAATGCTGGCGGCATGATGTCCGGTCCTAATGTGCCGCAAATGCAGCTTACTCCGGCCCAAATGCAGCAGCAACTGATGCGGCAACAACAGCAGCAGCAGCAGCAACAGCAGCAGCACATGGGACCTGGTGGCGGCAACAACATGCAGATGCAGCAACTGCTGCAGCAGCAACAGGCCGGCGGCGGGGGCAACATGATGGCCAGCCAGATGCAGATGTCCAGCATGCACATGAGCCAGACCCAGCAGCAGATCACCATGCAGCAGCAGCAGCAGTTCGTGCAGAGCACCACCACGAC
Organism: Drosophila fuyamai; assembly: GCA_018153365.1. NCBI lineage: Eukaryota > Metazoa > Arthropoda > Insecta > Diptera > Drosophilidae > Drosophila > Drosophila fuyamai. Next base: position 7,450,622 of record JAECXW010000758.1, read on the forward strand.
CACGCACCAACAGCAGCAGATGATGCAGATGGGTCCGGGCGGCGGCGGTGGCGGCGGAGTGCCCGGTTCGGCCAGCAACAACAATGGCGGCGGCGTCGGAGGCGTGGCAGCGGGCGGAGGCAACTCCGCGTCGACCATTGCCAGTGCCAGTTCCATCAGCCAGACGATCAACTCGGTGGTGGCCAACTCGAATGATTTGTGTCTCGAATTCTTGGACAACCTGCCCGTGGACAGCAACTTCTCCACGCAGGATCTGATCAACTCCCTCGACAACGACAACTTCAACCTGCAGGACTTCAACATGCCGTAGACTGTCGGGAACCACTTAAACACCACCTCCAGCCAGCACCAAACACAACCACCACCACCACCACCATAACCACCACGATGTTGCCTCAGTTTTGTTTAGATTTTTATTTTGTTGCCTGTTGTTGTTATATTGGCCTGGGCAGCCGTACCAATACCGCCCTGCCACCCTACCGCCCCCTCCCACTCGGCCCCGCCCCCGTTCCTGCCAACGAAGTTATTTTGTTTGTTATTTGTGTGTGAATTTATTCCTAAGCTAAGTTCGTTCGTCTATGTACTCTAATTTCGCGGGCTCCACTGTATTGTATTGTATTGTAATGTATGTATTATTAGAGCTGTTCCCAAGGTCCAAGGCGTGCGCCAAAATGGGGCGTGGCACCGGCGAGAGTTCGCAAGACATTCCATATGCACCGGTCGAACTAGGGAATTAGGGAAATTCGAAAAGTATTTGCAAGTACTTTAAAATCAACCGAACAGATTTCAAATTCACATACACACCGTCACACAGACTCGCTGTGTAACTTAAGCACTTGTACTTAATGCAAATTTTAGTGCCACGCCCAGCGGATTGCACGCCCCATTTCGTTTGATTACTTAAGCAAACAACCAGATGAAATAATGGAAGCAAACGCAAAACGCAAAAAGAACCAACAACAAAACAAAATCGAAAAACAAAACACAAAATAGTTGTACATTTTATATTGTATTTAATTTTATTTAATTTTTATAAAAACAAAATCGACAAACTAAAAGAAAGAAAGAAACAAAAAAAATGGGAAAACAAAATCGAGAAACTGTCAGAATAAAGAGCAAAAATATTGGTGATATTTTAAATGCTTAAAACACAAATTGAGAAATAAGCGAATCAAATGAGAAAACAACAAAATGCGAAGACCACAACGCAAAATGAAAGGGAAGAACTTTTTAAAACAACATAAATTTGAGAATGAGAAACAGTTATTATTATTATAATTCTAATTATTATTGTACATTAATTTTTTTAGAAGAGTTCATTTTTAAATGGAATTTTAAACGCGGAGCAACAGTGCGAGAAATGCGCAAAACAAAACATATTTAAAAAATATACACTATATATTATGCGTAGTTTTTGGTAGTGAAACGTAATTAGTAGTTTGTTAAATAAATTGATATACACCCACAAATACATAATATACAAATCATATGTATGCGATCCGATATATTTGATTACTGTAAAAGCAGCGCTAACAATTTACGAGTATATAACTAGTTCTAAGTCGCCACAAAATGTTTGAGGAGATAAGCGGAGATCGAAATTTATATTTACTACATGCGCCTGGCCGCATTACCAAGTGATGCCATGCCAAGCCAAGCCACGCCCACATAGATGAGGAGGAGAAGGAGGAGGAGGACGAACAATATTAGAGCAAACAAGAAATCGCGAAAAGAAGCAAATGAAAACGCCAGAGATTCCAGCAATGAAATTATTGTACGACAACTAATTAGAGCAATTCCATAAGTCCGTAAGTTAGACGTTCAGTTGAGGCCATAGAAATTTTTGAATCGGGCACAGCGGTTGCCACTTCCACAATTATATAGTAACAGACAGCTCACAGCCATTTTTGCAGAGTTTACATTAATTAGGATCGACAGCAACAAATCCATAGCACACGCCTAGCAAAAAAATATATAAAATAAATTTAATGAAAAGTATTTAAGCCGCAGACAAACAAAACGATAAAAATCTAACAAAATTTACTATTACAATTATAAATGAATAAAATACGCGAATTGTAGTTTGTAATTAATGCTAAAGATACGAAGTAAAAATTTGTTTATAACTATTATATACCGCAAATTATATATACACTATTATTACTATATACAATATGGCATATTATTATTACATATATATTTCACCATGAAAACAAACTAGCGAGCAAAATCGTAAGGTGTTCAGAAGCCGCCTCGCTAAGCAGTTCCATTGATCACTTCAGGCCAATCCCGGCGAGAAACAGAAGCAAATCCGAACTTGATATCAATTAACAAGAAAGCAACCAGCTGCCAGCGGCAAACCAAAACATAAAATATGTGTTTACCAGTTCAACACTGCAAAGGAAGGACAAGAGCATCGCAATGCTTTAAGCCTATATTAATTTCACACAAACAAAATCGATTTGGGCAAGCGTTTGGTTTTCTATTTGATTAGCCGAAATGTATTGGTGCGTTAGCCTTCTGTTTGCCGTTCTGTTGTTCTCCGAGATTGAACGAAATGTTGGGAAGCAAAACAAACATTTAAAAATGTTCTTTTACTATTAAAAAAGGAAAGTAACAAAATAAAATAGAAAAATATTACTTTTGTAAATAAACTAAATGGTGTTTTTATTCACTGGCACTCTTTCTCTGTGAGTTTAGAAACAATTATCGATTTTATTATTTGGAAAAGAGGTGAAGAAATTATTTTTTGATTTGGACTTCCAACATTAGACCATTATTTACGAGGGTCTGAATCTCCGGATCTTTTTCATATGGGGTTACTTGTCATTTTTGACCATTGTGAATGCCACTCGATTGGACATTTTTTAAGGAATTCAACAAGGAAAACCGTTTCATCTTGTGACCATTATTTCCCAGCGTTGATCACAAAACCGAGAAAAAAGTTGATTTTTCCGGCTCTCCGGATTTCATCATCTTTCATAAGGGGTTGTCATTTTTTGCGAAGAGCCGACCAAAATGAAAATTTTAAGCTGTGAATGCCACTCGATTGCAAGGTATGCCATTCCAACGTGTGATCATTATTTTCCATGGCTTTGATCAAAAAACCGAGAAAAAAGTTGATTTTTCCGGCTCTCCGGATTTCATCATTTTTCATAAGGGATTACATTGTCATTTTTGGCGAAAAACCGACCAAAATGAAAATTTTGAGCTGTGAATGCCACTCGATTGGAAATTTTATAACGAATTCAACGAGGTATGACATTCCAACAGCAGACCATTATTTCCTAGCGTTTTCATCAAAAAAACCGAAATAAAAGTTCATTTCTCCGGATCTCCGGTTTTCCGCATTTTTCATCATCTATTTTTGCGAAAAATTGACCAAAATGAAAATTTTGAGCTGTGAATGCCACTCGATTGGAAATTTTATAACGAATTCAACGAGGAATGACACTCCAACAGCAGACCCTTATTTCCTAGCGCATTCATCAAAAAACCGAAATAAAAGTGGATTTTTTCGGATCTCCTGTTTTCCGCATTTTTCATAAGGGGTTACATCATCTATTTTTGCGAAAAATTGACCAAAATGAAAATTTTGAGCTGTGAATGCCACTCGATTGGAAATTTTATAACGAATTCAACGAGGAATGACACTCCAACAGCAGACCCTTATTTCCTAGCGCATTCATCAAAAAACCGAAATAAAAGTGGATTTTTTCGGATCTCCTGTTTTCCGCATTTTTCATAAGGGGTTACATCATCTATTTTTGCGAAAAATTGACCAAAATGAAAATTTTGAGCTGTGAATGCCACTCGATTGGAAATTTTATAACGAATTCAACGAGGAATGACACTTCAACAGCAGACCCTTATTTCCTAGCGCATTCATCAAAAAACCGAAATAAAAGTGGATTTTTTCGGATCTCCTGTTTTCCGCATTTTTCATAAGGGGTTACATCATCTATTTTTGCGAAAAATTGACCAAAATGAAAATTTTGAGCTGTGAATGCCACTCGATTGGAAATTTTATAACGAATTCAACGAGGAATGACACTCCAACAGCAGACCCTTATTTCCTAGCGCATTCATCAAAAAACCGAAATAAAAGTGGATTTTTTCGGATCTCCTGTTTTCCGCATTTTTCATAAGGGGTTACATCATCTATTTTTGCGAAAAATTGACCAAAATGAAAATTTTGAGCTGTGAATGCCACTCGATTGGAAATTTTATAACGAATTCAACGAGGAATGACACTCCAACAGCAGACCCTTATTTCCTAGCGCATTCATCAAAAAACCGAAATAAAAGTGGATTTTTTCGGATCTCCTGTTTTCCGCATTTTTCATAAGGGGTTACATCATCTATTTTTGCGAAAAATTGACCAAAATGAAAATTTTGAGCTGTGAATGCCACTCGATTGGAAATTTTATAACGAATTCAACGAGGAATGACACTTCAACAGCAGACCCTTATTTCCTAGCGCATTCATCAAAAAACCGAAATAAAAGTGGATTTTTTCGGATCTCCTGTTTTCCGCATTTTTCATAAGGGGTTACATCATCTATTTTTGCGAAAAATTGACCAAAATGAAAATTTTGAGCTGTGAATGCCACTCGATTGGAAATTTTATAACGAATTCAACGAGGAATGACACTCCAACAGCAGACCCTTATTTCCTAGCGCATTCATCAAAAAACCGAAATAAAAGTGGATTTTTTCGGATCTCCTGTTTTCCGCATTTTTCATAAGGGGTTACATCATCTATTTTTGCGAAAAATTGACCAAAATGAAAATTTTGAGCTGTGAATGCCACTCGATTGGAAATTTTATAACGAATTCAACGAGGTATGACACTCCAACAGCAGACCCTTATTTCCTAGCGTTTTCATCAAAAAACCGAAATAAAAGTTCATTTTTCCGGATCTCCGGATTTCATCATTTTTCATAAGCGGTTACATTGTCATTTTTGGCGAAAAACCGACGAAAATGAACATTTTGAGCAGTGAATGCCACTCGGTTGGAAATTTTATAAAGAATTCAGCAAGGTATGACATTCCAACGTGTGAGCATTATTTCCCATGGCTTTGATCCAAAAACCTAGAAAAAAGTTGATTTTTCCGGCTCTCCGGATTTCATCATTTTTGATAAGGGGTTACATTGTCATTTTTGGCGAAAAACCGACCAAAATGAAAATTTTGAGCTGTGAATGCTACTCGATTGGAAATTTTATAACGAATTCAGCAAGGTATGCCATTCCGACGTGTGAGCATTATTTCCCACGGCGTTGATAAAAAAAACGAGAAAAAAGTTGATTTTTGCGGTTCTTCGGTGAATGTCACTCGATTGGAAATTTTATAACGATTTCAACAAAGAATGCTATTCCAACATTTGATCAAAAAACAAGAGAGAACGCTATAGTCGGGTGCCCTGACTATCAGATACCCGTTACTCAGGTAAAAGGAGTGCGAGGGAGATGGAGATAGAAACTTTGATCACGCATAACTTTTAAACGAATGGTCCGATTTGAAAAATTTCTTCTACATTTCGATAGGTATTGATAAACACAATAAAACTGCATTTTTACTTTTCCGAAATATTTAAATTTATATTTAAATAAAATCGTATATAAGCGATTGTGGGCGTTAAAGGGGGCGTGGCACCTTTTTGAAACAAACTTGCGCTGCGTAGGAACTCCTAAAATCTGCATGCAAAATGCCAATCTTCTAGCTTTTATAGTTTCCGAGATCTCAGCGTTCATACGGACGGACAGACGGACAGACGGACAGACGGACAGACGGACATGGCTAGATCGACTCGGCTAGTGATCCTGAACAAGAATATATATACTTTATAGGGTCGGAAACGCTTCCTTCTACCTGTTACATACTTTTGCACGAATACAATATACCCTTTTACTCTACGAGTAACGGGTATAAACAGCGAATAAAGTTGATTTTTCCGGGTTTCCGAAATTTTTTATAAGCGATAGTTAGACTAAATTGAAAGTTTATGTTCGGTTATTTTGATTATGCTAGCCCATCACTTGACCTTTTAATACCTGATTCGAAGGTTTTATTTAAAAATGCATTATTCCAATATTCAAATACAAAAGATTTGCTATAGTTTTCATTCATATTTATTGATTTTTCATACGCATGTTCATAATACATAATTGCATATTTTACGACTTATGATAAATATTTCCATATTATTCCATTTGAAATACTTGCATTTAAAGGGTTTGTGTGGTGGTGTGAGCTTTAATCGTTTAACATTATCATGGGGTGTACGCATATTCAGAAATCCTCATATATAGCGTTTGCAACACATTCGGAATTGCAGCTATATGTAATGAACCCATATTGGTAACTGCAAGTAGGTTTACATGTGTGTTGAACTTAACTGAGCACTCCACGTGGATTAACTAGGCAGTTTAACTTAAAAATTAACAAGCTTGATGGCTAATCATAGTTGTGTACATGTATGCTTGGGGTGTGGTTGGTGGAACTAAAACAATTTACAAATAATTAGCAACTATTGCGAGAACTAAAAAGTGTGTGCTAAAACCTAATTAGATGCTAAATTTTCCAATATTTACTCGTATGTTAATGTTTATGGTTTAGTTTTAGGTTTTCTAACTTTTCAACACTTAGATGCTAGTGCTAAAGGTGCGGCCTGCCAATTCGAACGATTTCATTATATTTCCATCCAATTCTTGCAATACCTCAAAAAGTTTTTGTTTAAACAATGTAAATGCATCAATCGCTTGCGTGGTTAGTTGCTTTCTCCATTATAATTCATTCAGTATGTAGGCGAATGCTGTTTCGATATCTTCTGTGTTCTGTATGTATTATGCAATAAAATCAGCCTTAGTTATAATAATTGTTACTCGTGAAAACGCATTTATAAGTTTGGGTTGCCTATGACGATATTTGCATTAAGCGCTGGCAAATATTTGAGAACCTCTTTCAATACAATATACGTTACTTCTTCATCTTATATCTCCTCCTGTAATACTCTGGCAAGTTAAAGTTTTTGTCTAAAAAAACAATTATACAAAAAATCTGTTAAAAGTAAAAATCTGTAAATTTTACTAGCAAAAATTTACGTTTTGTTTTCAATTTCGATTTTTTTTCTTCTTGTTTTTCTTTTCGATTATAAATTTGTCCGCCTATTGAAATATTTGTTTTATAAATATTTTATTTAAAAACATTATACGTTTTATTCATTTAGTATTTGTTAGTTTAGTTTAGTTGACTTGACTTGACTGGAAATTCGGCTAAATGCTCAAATTCAAATATTATTGTTACTCGGTGCAAATTCCGCCTCCCTGCTTTCTTTAGGCATATAAAACCTACGCTAGTTGTGTATTAGAGTAATGTTAATGTCGTTTAAATGTTTTGTGCACTAGTCGAACACGAACACGAATGATCAATGGATGGATACTGAATAAATGAACTTGCCTGGCGCTGGCGCCCTTTCAACATTACGAACTAAGATCGGATGCGGACTTAAATCCACATTGACATTTGACACATTGTGCAGCTCGAAAGCAAACTAAAAGAACAAATTCTAGATTGAAACTCTGGCGACTGCCTTTCAGTTTGTTTTCAATAGTAGGGGATGTTGGGGATCGATTAACTAATCATAAAATATTGCATACATACTTGCTGTTCGATTACAAATAGCGATTAGTTGCTGCTCGCGGGCAGCCTACATAAATTTATATCACACGCAATAAATATAATAAAAGTAATTAAAGGTTTCGAAATCAAACAAATTGCAGTTCGAACATCCTTTTGCCACACATCAGATTTGTCTGAATTGTGTCTGAAATGAATGGTCTTCTCTATTCACTTTTTCGGGTGCAGGCAGTTGCAGTTATTCGTTGTGAGTGGCAATGACTGTTGACTAACACTAACTAACGATGTAACGATTTGGCAAACGGTTGATTTGATTCCCCAGGCTTAGTTTAGTGCAACCTATGGTGGTTGGCCTTCGGCATGGACCCCACGATACGGACCCTTCCCAAGGTGCCCACAGCTCCAGCGCCAGCACCGCCGGACAGCCGCTGGTGCATCTGCAGCATCTGTTGCTGCTGCAGTTGCTGTTGCAGTTGTTGCTGCTGTTGCTGCTGCAGTTGCTGCTGCTGCTGCTGTTGCTGCTGCTGCTGTTGCTGTTGCTGCTGTGGATGATATTGGCTCGTTGGCAGATGCGGCTGCGGCGCGTGCTTGGCATCGTTGCAATCGCAGAACTGTGGCGGTGGCGCCAACACCAGATTATCGGTGCACAGCTGCTGCAGATTGTTGTTGCCCGGCTGCACCGCAGCCGCCCCAACGCCCGGAACGCCAGCAACAGCGCCAGAGGCAACAGCCACGAGCTGTCCGCTGGGCAGCATGCCCACAATGTGGGCGGCCATCGGCTGTTGCTGCTGCTGCTGTTGCAGTTGTTGCTGCTGCTGCTGAAGTTGCTGCTGTTGCAGTTGCTGTAGCTGCTGGTGGGAATGTGGGTGGGTCTGTGACGGGTGATGGGCCTGCTGGCGCTGGAGCGTGAGCTGCGACGGCTCGCCATCGCTATCCGCCTCCAGGGGCGGCGGGAGTTGCATCAGGGATACTGCCGTGGTCCGAGTGGCTCCCCTTTGCATGGCAATTGCCGCCGCCTGTTTGCGGGTTAGCGAATTATGACGCTGGAAAGCCTTGGCCGGCGGCGAGGGACTCAGATCTCCGTCATCATCCTCCAGATCGGAACGCGTCTCCATCTCAGATTCATGGCCACTGCTGGTGCCCTTGTGCAGTTTCTGCTGATGCTTGGCCACCAAGGCGGCAGTATTGCTAGCTCCTCCGGCCGCAGCGGCCTTCGCCTTGAGGATCTGTTGCAGGTGTTGCTGGTGGGCCATCTGCTGTTGCTGCTGCTGCAGGATCTGTTGCTGGGTAGCGATCAGCTTCTGGTTGGGATTCGACTGCTGCTGCTGATGATGATGCACATTGGGGATGCGTCCCAAAACCTGAGGACTCATCACATTGCTGTTGATGTTGCTCTGTTGCAAGAACTTGTTGCTGTTGGCGACAGTCACTTGTTGCGGTTGTTTGCTGCCAAGTTGCTGCTGCTGCTGTTGAATAGCGGGTGCATGTTGCTGCTGCACAAGTTGCTTCACCGTGAGTGTGGGAGTGGGTGCTGCACTTGCTCCGCCGCCGATGCTGATTGTGGTCTTGGCCATTGGTTTGGTGGTGTGGCTAGTGTTACTAATGGGCTGATCGGGAATGGTCTTGGGCTCCTCCACAATGGTCACCGATGGCTTCTTCTTGATGGTATCGGTGGGCTTTCCACCCACTGCCAGTGTCACACCTGTGGCCAATGCCACCTGTTCCTGTTCACTGCTCACGCCGGAGCTACTGTTGTCGCACTCGTCTTCGCCTGGCTGCAAATGTTGCTGCGGTGGCTGGTGGGATTGCTGCTGCTGCTGCTGCTCCGGTGGTTTCTCCTCTTCTGGCTTCTTGGCAAAACCATTTGGTGACGACTTTGACGTCTTGAGATTGCTGCGAATGCGCTGGATCTCCTCCACGGAGAGCGAATGGGAAATGGAGGCACTGCCCGAGTTGGAACTGCTTCCACTGTGGAGGTTTAAAATCAAAGATTAGTTAGAAATCAATATACATACTTTATCCGTAGATAACACTTACCTAGCCTGACTATTTCCACTTGTCTCGGGTACATCGAACAGTGCAATCTTCTCGTTGAGCTTCGTGTTCCTTGCCACCAGAATGGAGTTCTCATCCTCGCCATCCGACTCGCTGCAGCTGTAGTCCGGTTCGGGAATCGGAGGAGCCGTGCCAGCTGCACTTGTACTGCCATTTCCATTGCCATTCTGTACTGGAACTGGTGCTGCCTGTGGCGGCGGTGGTGCAGGCGGGGATTGAGGTGCAGGCTGCTGTGGTTGCTGCTGCACCTGTTGCACTTGCACCTGCACTTGAGGAGCGGCATAGTGGGAGGCCAATACCGTGGCTGGCTGTTGCGGTTGTTGCTGCTGCTGTTGCTGTTGCGGCGTTTGCTGCTGCTGTTGTTGTTGTGTTGGACGTATCTGCGTGGGAGCAGCATACTGACTGACTGGTTGCTGGCTGCCAGCGGATGTCTCCTGCGATGGTTTCTCCTGCGCCTGTCGCAACTTCCAGGCCATCACGTTGCGCAACTCCTGCGGCGAGGCATAGATCTTGGCATTTGCCGAGGGATTGAAGCTGCTCTGGACGCCATCGATGGCGGCACTGGTCACCGCATCGTTCTCCGTACGCTTCTTCAGCTTCTGCTGCAAGGAGATGGTGCTCTCGTACTCCGAAACACTGCTGCGTGTCTCCACCTTGACCACTTGACCCACTGGCGGTGGTGGTGGTGGGTGATTGGGCGGGGGAAGCACAGCTCCTGCTCCTCCCAGTTTCAGCTCTCCTTGGTTGGAGTTCAAGCGTTGCAGTGAGGCATGCAGCGTGGCCACATCGTCCTGCGAGTGGTGACCTTTGCCAGCCGCCTGCCAAATCGATGAGGCAGAGCCGTGGAGCTGAGGACCGTGCAAATCGGGTGTGGAATGGAACCGCTTGAGGTCACGACCGCCTCCTGCTCCGCCCGCACCCACAGTGGGCGTGGCGACGGGCTTGCCACGAAGAGTGCCAGTGCCATGCTTGCTCCTCGCCGTCTTGCGCTTCATCTCCGCCACACTGCCGTAGACCAAGGGGCCACTCCTCATGGGCGAACCATTGGAGGCGGGCGGAGTGGCTGCACCACTGTCCGTGCCCGACTGGAAACGCGAGCTGGTCATCATGGTGGCATAGCGGCTGGCGTTCGCCGCACTGCCCTCGCCCTGCTGCCGCTGGAAGAGCTCCTCCAACTCCGCAGCCGTGATCCTACTGGAAGTGGGCCGTGCCTTGATGCTGGCCGTACGCAGCTGAACGGGAGTTCCAGGTCCCGTTTGGATACCACTCGGTGTGGGTGTGGCAATCGACTCCACCGAGTTGGATTTTGTGTGTGGCAATTCGTCCTCCTTCTCGCCTCCGTTCTCCAGACCAGCCACCATGGACTTGGCCCTGGCCCTGCCCACACTCAAAGTGGTCTTGGGATCCCGACGCGGTGGCATCGGAGCCATTCGCACACTGCCCCCGGAAGAGGAGGCACCGGATCCACCCGGACCCGTCATCTTCCTGGGCAACGTGGCGCACTGACGGTGCGAGCTCTGCGGAGTACTCGGCCCACTGTTCAAGTGCTGGCTACCCGCCCGAGCTCCACTCGGCAGGTACTGCGCACTGGCCTGCATCTGGTGAGGAAACTGGGGGGAGACCACCGTCAAGTTGACCAGAGCACCCGCTGAGCGGATCATCTCGACCACCTGCTCGTGTGAGGCGGAGGTCACGTCCTCGCCGTTGATCGTCAGCAGAAAGTCACCAGGACGCAATCCTGCCATGTCTGCCACTCCTCCCGGATCCACATCGTCCAGGTACTGGAGCGCCGGAAAGCGTTCCGAGGGACGCAGCTGCATCAGCTGGGAACTGGCCTTGGCACCACGCAGGATGAAGCCGAAGCCACGCTTGGCCCGATGGAGCACCACTGAACGTGGGGCGTTGTAGGCGCTGTTTGGAATGAGAGGAGATGTTGATTAATTTGTAACTCTTATAATGGAATCCCTTTTACATACCTCTTCTTTATGCGCGGTGCAGTGGCGCTGCTGTACTGACCCACGGAGTGGTTGTTATTCCTGTTGTTCATGCCATTGCCAGGTACTCCTCCTCCATTGCTCTCGCCCGGCTGCTGGCAGGATCCGTTGCTGGCCACCGAGAGCGACGGCGACTGGTGGGGCTGCTGGAGCAGAGTGCTGGAACTGCCGGAATGTCCGCCCAAGCTCAGCTGTGGGGATCCCTGGAAGGAGGCGGCCGAGGAAGCTGGCGCCTGCTGCAGATGCTGCTGCTGCTGGGGAGCCATGCCCGTGCTGGCGGTCATCACATTGGTGATGTGCTTCTGGCGCAGACTCACCTCCTGGACGCAGTCGGCCGGAAAAAAGCCGGACTGATTGGTGCCGCGCACATAGCCCTCGAGCAGGCCGCAGTCGGTGCTGCCCACTACCTCGATCACATCGCCGGGCTGGAGGCGAATGTGGCCCACTGTGTTGCCCACATATGGCTCCATGCACACCACTGTGGTGCTGGGGTGGCCGATGGAACAGGCTGCCGAGTCTGAGTTGGTTCCCACGCCCGACGAATCGCTGATTATGTCGCTGGTGTCGCCCAGGGATTTGTCTGTTCGGAGGAGGATGAGAAGGTGAGTGGGCTGTTCTCCGAGGGTTGGGTTAATGTATATGAGGCACAGGACAAACGACTGGCATGCAAATGTTTGGACACACAAAAGAAGCCTCCGGTTAAGTGGAGCCAAAGCGGATGCTGAATACGAATACTGACATAGTTGAAAATGGATAAATAAATAAGGATGAGCCGAAAATCTTTGGAAGGCGTTGTTATAAATCCAACAAAGAAAACAATTCGTAAGTGAAAAAGTAATCACAATGATGATTCTTTCTATTCTTTTGAAAAAAGGATATATATTGAGAGCTAAAGTAGCAAGGGGATTTTCAATGCAATCCAGAATATCAAAATTAATAATCATGTTGAATTAATTCTGAGATTAAACTTGAAGACTCTTTAAAATATATTTTGAAATAAGATTATGGATTCCCTACCGTGATATTATAAATTAAAAATATTATCTGTGCAAGATTCGTGGCAGAAAAATCATGCAATTTCATTTATTCACATAAAGTCTACTTAAACGCATGCTTGAAATATTAAAGAGTTTAAAAATTGCATAGTTAAGGTTAGAAGTATACTTATCCGTTTGATGAAGATCTATTTCTTAGAACTATTTACAAAAATAGAAGTCCCCACTTTTATCGACCCCTCACAGACTTACAGTAAACTTAAACTTAGGCAAGTGCAAATGAGGTCGAACCGCAAATCAAAGCCATTCCTCACCTGTCACAATGCTGATGTCGTCCTCGTGGGAGCGGTGGCCGGAGGAGCCCTCGGAGAGGCTGGAGCTGGCGGAGCTGTAGGCCCCCAGCATGTGCTCCGAGGGGCACGGCGAGGGGGGGCCGTGGAGCTGCAGCGTGTGCAGGTGGGGCAGCTGCTGCTGCTGGTGCAGCTGCTGGTGGTGGTGCTGGTGGTGCAGATGCTGTTGCTGCTGCTGATGCTGATGGTGGCCGGCGAGGTGCTGCTGGTGGTTCTGATGGCTGAGCATCAGACCAACACCGCCAGCCCCGTTTCCGTTGGCGGCGCCATTCGAGCCGACCATCGCACCACCGAAGCCACCACCAGCCGCTGCCAGCAGAGCTGCGCCGGCGGCTCCGTTGGCGCTCAACCACCCGATTCCCGAGCGGCGCTTGGGATTGTAGCGCGGCGGTCCGCGGAAGGGAACTGTGTGGTGATCAAGGATAATCGCTTAAAATGTGTGTGATTGTGGGTGTGGGTGGGAGGATTCAAGGAGTAGGAGTGGTGGGGTGGTTAGGTGGGTAGTGATTGGACAGAATGTTTTCGGTTAAAGTAGGTTGTCAAGTCTCGCTGTCATCGGAAAACTTTTTTTTGGGGAAGAAACCCTTATAAAACCAAGAATATGACGAGAAAAAACTTCACTCGGGAATATAATTTAGTCCAAGACAAACTTTTCAACAACAGCGCAAACATTAATCACGCTTTAATATTCTTGATTTTAAGAGGTTATTTAGTTTTTTAGCACTAAGTTTAACATTTCCCAATGCCCACTATCCTGTTCGTTCTCTACTCAATCTATGTTTAGGACATTTTATAATAAAAATAAGGATTTAAAGCAAAAATCTAAAACCCTAGGCCAAAACAGAGTACATGAATATTCCGGGGATTTATTAAGACACTTTACTTACATTTACTTACTGCCATTTATCGAAGGTTAAGCGACTGTGATAAAAAGCAAAAAATGGAAGGACATTCTACTAATGCCCTGCCAACATAACAAACTGACTAGGAAATGTGATATATGTAGGTAAGTATGGTAGAACACTAATAACATTGAACAAAACATGGAACAAGAACAGCCAAAATATTTGGAGTGTGGCATTATCAAAACTATTTGATTCGAATACATTTACGGAGCAAATATCTCAAACAAGCAAATGCAAAATACGAAAAAGTGTTTGGGTAAAGTATAGGTTGCACTTTATATAGATTTGAAAAGGAGTACAGATATTTATATATATATACGAGTAATATACATTGATATGGGGTAAAGACCTAGATGATCAATTTGGATGATTGATTGATTGATTGATTGATTGTTGAATGATTGATAGATGATATGCAAGTGTGTTCAAAGAGAGAAATATATATATGAAGTGAGACGCACAAAAAGCTCATGGGGAAAACTGATTCGAACTAAGTGGAAAAGGAAACTATTTTTGGATGTGACCAATATAATACGGAATTAAATAGATTGAGTAGAGCAAACGAATTTCAAATAAGAATCTTAATAAAAACAAGTATAAATTAAGAAGGTGCTTCAACATATCCGAAACACCTTCCATTTGAATGGGATTTTTGGTTTGAGTTTGATGAGTATGAAGTTAGTTCGGTTGCGAGTACGAGTCGAGTGTTTTTCAGGTGGGTGAATGATGGAGTGATATTAAAATAGTCAGCTACTTACCAATATCCTCCGATTTGTAGTTTTCAATGATTTCAGCCAGCTCCAAGTTGCCGGCAATGACTGCCACCTAAGGGAAATAGCATTGGATTAAAAAACCGGAATTCCAAGAACCAAACCAAGTTAATAAATCAAAAACTAACTTAGTTACTAAACTGAACTACAAGCATAACTACAGCAGCACAAAAGTACCAACTTACAGACTACACACTACAAGTTATCAACAAAATTCAGTAAGTTTTTGGTTCCAGAAAATACACAGAGAAAATATATTGCGTTTTTAATTTGTTTATATTCGATTTATCTATCGAAAAACATATCAGATTTGTCTTGAAACATTTTAGTTTGAATATTCAAATACTTTAGTAGGGTTTTAAATTATTATTATCTTATTGGATACCAAATTGTATCTATTGTCGTACAACTTTTATTGCACAATTCCGATTTGCAAGATCTTTTTCTCTGTGTAGGCTCTAGAGTCCACACACTGGGCTTTACCTGGTAGGGATTTTGATTGGCAAAGTTCTGGGCGCCGCGCTGGGCGCCGCGAAAGAGAAGCATTCTAGCACAAGCCTCTTGGTTGTTAACAGCGCACACATGCAGCGGACTATTGCCGGACGCATTGCGGCCGTCCATGTCAGCACCGTAGAACAGCAGGTGTTCCAGGTGCT
Organism: Drosophila fuyamai; assembly: GCA_018153365.1. Taxonomy (NCBI): domain Eukaryota; kingdom Metazoa; phylum Arthropoda; class Insecta; order Diptera; family Drosophilidae; genus Drosophila; species Drosophila fuyamai. Next base: position 7,465,990 of record JAECXW010000758.1, read on the forward strand.
GCACCAGGCCGTGCCGACAGGCCTACGGATCGATCGGGTGAACAGTGGGCGGAGACAGCCAAAGGATGCAGCAGAGATGCATATGCCAACCCGCGGGTTACAAAGTATTAGCAAGCGAATTTGATTTTTGTTTTTTTGTTGTTTGGTTTTTGTTTTTTGTTTTTATAGAGTTAGAAAGAGTAGTTCAAGAAAGAAGAGAGAGAGAGAGAAGAGAATTCAATCATTAATTGGCGTTCAACGGTTTTGGGCCATCACCATTTCACCGGGGATTGGCTCGGGGTCAAAGCGGTTGCTGTTACGGATCGCCAGGGCCAAGGACCGTCACCGACTCACCTGATGGACCTCGTTCCAGCCCTGACTGTCCTGGATTCCCAGCGTGGCATGGTCGTGCAGCAGGCTCTCCGTGATCTTGGCCTCGCACTTCCTAGTGATGGAGATGTACAAGGGGGTGATGCCACGCCCATCGCGGTAGTTTGGCGAGGCACCCAGTTCGAGGAGGGTACTAAAATATAAAGAAAGTATAATTAGCATCTTCAGCATTTAAAAATAAAGGACTTAAAGGACTCCCACCTGACTGCCTCCAGGGAATCATGCTCCACAGCGCGATGCAGAGCAGTGGTTCCATCCTTGGTCCTGTAATCCAACAGAGCACCACCATTGACCAAAGCGATGAGCAGCTTATTCGGCTTCTTGGCTCCCGTGGCCACTGTCAGCGGAGTATCTCCGCTCTCCGAGCAGTGGAAATTGGGATCCAGACCCTTGGCACACATCTTGGCTATCTTCTCCACATGTCCGCCATTGATGCACTCCAGAAAACGCCGCAGATTGGCACGCGTGTGTAGAGCCTTCAATTGGCGTTCATCCAGGGTCAGCATTTTGTACACTCGTCTTTTGTACTTGAGCTAGGGTTTGGGGAATATAAATATTTTAGAAGAAAACGTGAAAAAACGCCTCGTGCCAGACTCACCTCCAAGTAGCCCACGGGTCCGTTGAAGGGATAATCGCCCAGGCGGCGTTCTTCGTCCAGGAATTTTCCCGCCTTCCCATTTGCGGGTGGGGCAAACAGGCCATAGTTGAAGCTCTCCTTCAGCTCCTGAAAAAAATGAAGGTGGGAGACATTTAAGTACGTGTGTACACTGCTGAATCAGGTGCGCCATTGACGTGCTCAAGTCGTGCGAGTCTTACAAAAGACTTCCGGCCTAGCAATTGCTCAACTTCCTCCTTGTACTTATGCACATATAAAAACACTGGCAGAAAAAATCTAAGATTATTTATTCGCAGAAGAAGAACTTTAGAACTCTTAATTGAAATCCCTAAAACAAAATTCTTAATTGTGGATTAGAAGATACTATTGAAAATACATTAGATAAAATAAAACCTAATTTTAAGTATTTCATATAAGTCTTAAAATTTATTTGAAAAATGGTAAATATAATTAAAATAGATTTCATCTTTACTTTGTCTTTCTGTCTTTCTTAAAACAGAATAAATATAAACTTAAATATGCAATGCGACTAGCCCCTAATATTTGATTATTTTTGTAAAATTCAATACCATCTAATAAATTATAATTTTTTCCCAGTTTACAAATAAGTATTGCCTGCTTTTGTGTACATGTGTTGTATCCTTTACAATGTCCTCGCTAATGAGCGCGTGACTGCAGCGCCAACTATAGGACCACCAACAGACATTCTGGCATTCATAATTCACCGTTGCCTTTAAGTGGCAATTTCTCGTTTTAATTAAACAAAAAAAATTTCCCAGCACCACCGCCCCATTTTCCCCAGCTCCCTTTGCCACCCCGGAAAAGTCGGTCTATGATGCACAGACTCCCAGAAAATGTCTCGAGTGTATAACGGGTTTGACATTGCCGCTGCATTAATTATGCAAAGTGCGTGTGTGCACACACGAGTCTGTGTGTTGCTTACCGCTTTTCCGTGTTCTATTTGCCTTTTATTCCCCACGCCCTTAAGTGCCTCCGAAGGCAGTTCCATCTTGCCTCATAATGTGCCAAATGTTGCCATTAAAGTGAACAGTTTGTCTCGTGGATCCCTATTCTTGGGTGTTAGCCAGATGTGTGGAAAATGGGGGTAATCGGTGGAGGAAAACGTTTTGGGGGAAATGGCAAAGGGCTTTTCTTCCAATTAACTATGATAATGTATTGTCTTGATAGTCGAGAGTTTCGCCAGAGTAGTTTTCCAGATGCTTTTGCATATTAGATCACATTTAAGTGGTTAATGGCTTAAGTTGGGAATAGAAATCGATGAATAATAATATTGTCTTAGTATAAAGAAGCACTATTATCTTTTGTAAAATATGCAATCACCAAATGAAAAAACTTAATTAAATAATACCTATCAAAAGTCTTAATATTATTCAGATATTATTACGGCTTATTGTTATTCAGAACTTTAGATCCTGGTCTTTTATTAAAATTCTTAAATAAAACCCAACAAGTTACTTGTTATTTGCATATAGCAAGGCAATATCTGAATGCTATTCCGGCTACATGCACTTTTTCTTTCCAGTCACGTTTTCGAGACTTTGTTTATATAGTTGGATCCCCGGTTTCATATGCAGCAGCCCTTTCTTCATAAAGCTACCCACCCTTGGGTACATAAATTTCAACCACACAAACTAACACGCCCCCAAGTAGCAGTTACCCCCCTCCCAGTCATATTTCCCATCCCCAACTCCCTTTCGAAACAACAAAACACGTTAACGGCTGTGCGCCAAATGGATTTTATGGCGCCACCCTCAATCCTCTGCCCTTTGGACCGCTCCCATTCCCCCGGCGGCTTCTCCAACCCTCATCCTTTGGCACCCTGGGTCTCAGTTACAGTCTCAGTCATGCACATGCAAATTGCAGACACGTCGCTGGCCTAGACCCCAACAAAAACAAGGAAGGTAGGGATAGCTTTTGAAACCGAAGACTGATAGCCCTTACCTTTTTAATTACATTACATAACATTTTTATCTGCTTTTTTCGTACGGTAAGTTTGTGAAACCCAATTCAGGATTTTTAAATAAATATTGTGAAACTTTGTAAAGATAAAGTTTTCTGGGAGCCATTATAAATTAAATTATTTGAACTTAAAAACAATTATAACTTATGTAGTAACCCATCAAAAATATCGCAATGCCAGTTTAAAAGCTTTACATTTTCCTTGATGAGTTATATCAAGAAAAACTACAAAAAGGAACTCCTTGTACATAGCCAACTTCTCTCCAAGATTACAATACCCTTAGCAAGGGTATAAAAAAAGCAGAAGGGCAGGAAGGGATTCAAAACTTCGGATTTGGGGGTTGCCCTCCTGGCCGAAGGGAATGCTCAGAGTCAAGTTGTTTGCGCAAATTGCATTTTTATGAGTTTTGATTTCGATTTTCCAATCCGTAAGACGGCTCATAAAATAGCGTCGACATTCGGTGGGGATTACAAAAAGGGGCGATGCGGATGCTGTTTGGAAAAGTAATTTAGAACTTGTGCACACTTTTTGGCTTTAAAGCACTTTCCAAACTGTTTTTGCTCATTTTGGGGTTTTTTCCGTGCGACTATGTTGGCTGCTGTACGGTGGCCATAAATTCACTTCGGCTGCAACAAAGTGGAGCAGGCGGAATGTGTATTCGACGTATTCGGTTGTATTTTTGTGGCAGCACGGGAAGGGGCAGGTGGAAGCTGGTGGGGCAATGTCCATAAATCATGGAGGAATTGCAACTGCAGGCAAGTAACATAACCAGCAGACCCAATGGCCCTCCGAAGGGTATAGAAACAAATTGCAATTTGCATGAAATTTACAATATTGCACAGTTTGAGGGACTGCTTGTAAAGTTTGCAAGTCTGGTAGAATTTGTAGCAAGCCAGTTTGAGAGCGATGAAATTAGTTTTGAAGTCATTTATAAAGAGTAGAACGTGTCTGAAACCTAAGAACGAATCTGTAGATAAATTTATTTAATTTACCATAGCTTTCGAGCGATTATAATAGATTAAACGCTGCTGCACAATTTCACTAAATATTTCCTCAAAAGTATTTCATGCGAATAAAATATATATGTATTTGAGCTAAAGCATAACATGCTGAGCTCAACCTGAAAAAGACTAAAAGAAGAAGATAAATGAATAGTTAGAAACTAATGAAAAATGTTTCTTTAATGGTTTCCCATCGTAAAGTTAAAAGCATCCATAAAATGGAATTTTAAATCAGGTCAAGTACCAATATAAAACATATTTATTTTCAAAAATAAAGATCTAATCAGATACAGTTGAAGAGACACTGGGTACCAAGCGCGGCCAGAATAATTCAATTCAATTCAGCTGAAATCGCCAATCTGCATGAAAGGTACTTAGTCGCACAGTTGGAGAGCCACTAGAGCGCCGAGTGAGTAGTGAGTGTCAAGCTCAGATGCCAGAACTCAAGTAAATGTCAATGCGATGTGTAATGTGCGTTGTGCACTTGCTGCCAGCAAATAAGCGACTTCCTATTCCAATAAGAAATACTCGCAAGAGCCCGAGGCGACTCGGCCAACAACAATGCGAGCAGCAACAAAAGACATCATTGATAAATTGTCAAACAGTAGTTGATGGTGATGCTGGACTTGTTGCTGCATTTGTTGCAATTGTTTTCTCGTTGATTGAAAGCAAAACGAGAGGGAAATAGCGGCAGGTAAGCGTAAACAGTGCCAGCAAAAAGTAAACAGCCAGTCCGATGGACTGGACAGCCTCCAAGCATGGAAGTGGGTCGCCGACCATCTGTTGTTTTTCTACACGGAAAAAATGTTCATTTTTTCTCTTTTTTTAATGAAAATATAAACGTTTTACGTATAAAAAATAGTCTTCTAAAGAACTATTCCACAAAAATATCCCATATCAATAAGATTCTAAAATGTAGTTTAGTAAGCGGTTCTACCAATTAAAATATCACTATTTATTTATCTCTAAAGTTCAATATAAGTAGTATAGCATCGTAAAATAAGATTTCATTGATTAACTATTTCTACATACCTTGGCAAGTGGTATAAAATTGTCAAAGATTTCTGTGGTTATGTTTCTTTGCCAAAAACAGTTTCCAAATCAATTATCTCAATTTTTTCGGTGTAGCTATAATCTCGTTCTATTGCCGCAATTAGAGTCGCAACCAACTCAAAGTTTGCAGTTTGCAGTTTTTAGTTTGCCGCTAAAGTCACGGCTTGGATTTGTTTTGGTTTTTGGATTTTTCCCCCAACCACGGGAAACTTGGTGGCTTTGTCGAGCTCTATACATTTATGGTCTCATTAGTGTCAGCACATTTTTTATGCCTTTAAATTTTGAACAATTTCGATTGGCATTTTGGCAAAGCAAACCTACAGTTTGGAAGCCATTGGAGCCTCCAACTCCCACTCAAAAGGTATCGAATGACCAAAGTTCTGAGCCAAATGAGTTGACAAAGCAGCAAAGTGATAACGGAAACAGCAGAAAAAAGGCATAACCAGAAAAAAAGATGCTGCACCATGGGGCAAATATAAAAAAGTATGCCCAATAAAATTAGTAACGTTCCCCGAAGCTTTTTTGAATTAATGGTGCTTAGTGGTTTGCAATTACTAAACAAATATTTACTGAAAGAGTTCTGCTTTGAAGTTATTATCCACAAAATTCCAGTCGAGGGTTCTACTTTTCAGTAATTTTACCTTGTCTCTGGTTTAATTTTTTTAAGCCAATGTTTACACACATGCGCCAATATTAAACAAATGTTCCATTTGTTGAGTAAACACGTTTTCTAGAGCACATTAACTGCGTCAGACTTCGTGAATCATTTGGCACTTCCTGCTCATTAGCTCCTACGAATTCATCTCTCCAATTCTTTCCACCTAATGCTAAATTTTGAATTTCCTCGTTTTTTACCCTACATTTAGCGTTTCCTTTGCCATTGTGCTTGCATCTTTGGCATGCTCTGTGTTCTTTGTTGTGGAAGATTCTCCGATTCCGCTGATGTCTGGTCTTCTCAAGTTGCAGCCCAAGAGGCTTCAACATCAATTTATGTAATCTGCCAACTCGCACACACACAGAAATCCGGAGACCTGGGTCTGGACCTGGACTTGGACCTGGACTTGGTCACATCATCTTATAAATTTAGCTCGTTTGCCGAAAGGGAGCAGAAGGCACCAGAAGACGCGATGCCTGTGGTTAACCGCAGAACCACTTTGAATCGCAGTTTGGAGCCTCGAACAATGCCGCCCGACCATCGCAAACTTGAACCACACACTGAACATTTTTGTCAAATAGTTCTGTCTTCTTATTACAACTAAATCCTAAGATTGATTCCCAAACCTCAAAGAAATAAATATAGATTTTGTAACTAAAAGTTTGAATATTAACAAAATCGCTTTTCACTGTAACACTTTCGAGAGCATTAAACGAATTTGTGTATAATTTAGATTCTAAGAGATACTTTTCCAAAATTTTATTAATTTCTCTCAGTGCTTCGAGGAGGAGATGCGTTTCAAAAACTGGTTTTCAGCCGCGGTTTCTGTTCGACATTCGCATTCCTATCGCTCGAGTTCGAGTGTTTGGTAATTTTGCGACGCTGAACTTGGAATGGTTTTGGGTTCGGTTTGTTTGCCCTTACAGATCGGCTTCCTCCCCACCTTCCTCGTTACCCTTTCATGTGACACTGGGTTCATTCGGAGCTTATTAATTTATGCGTGCAGTGACAACGGATTGCGGTAATTAATTTCAAGTTGATTGCATTCTGAGGCGCAGTTCAATTTATCACGTTTGCTTGTGAACTCAATACCTGGCTTATTGATAACTGAATCATTGCATATTTCATTCTTACAGAGGAAAAACTTATAAAATTTTAAGTATTACAAATAAATATTAACTTTAATATTTGAAAAGTATTCAATACAAAACAAACTGTTTTAATAACTCAATCTGAATAAAAAAGAGAAGTAATATTTTAGTTTTTTGACAATAAATCATTACCCAGATACTTTTTTGTAACTTTGTTAATATAAGCTCACTATACACATTAGTTATAGTTCAGGTAAAACTTAGAATGTGACCGATATAAGTGCTAGTTTCGCTCAGTGCACAGATCGGATGACTCCTCTTTTTCCCGCCAGGAGGTCAATGACGTGTCTTCCGCCTGCAGCCATTCGAGCCGCTTCAAAGTCAAAGTCAAAGCCATTCAGCAACAGAAAGTTTACAGCCTTACCGACTTATCCGAAACCATCCCATTTGCTGGCTGCCTAGAACCCTTAGGTTTGCTCTGCATCTTCCTGTTCCCCGTATCGTTATCATGGAGTTGGGGATGCGGCATTGAGCTGGAAGGGAAACTCTGCTCCGAAACTAGTTTCGTTTGGCTAGATTTTCGTGGGCAAAAGCTATGAGCTGCTGCTCCTGCTTCTGCTGGTTGCCTCCTTTTAGGTGTCCGTCCGAGATGTTTGTCTTGTCATGCCCACCTACAGCATCAGAATCGGTTCTTTGCTAACTTTGCCAAACCAAATGCACAAAAAAAAATGGTTTCTCATTATTTTAACAAATCTTCTTATTCAAACCCTGGTTTTGAAGAAAAGTTACAGTTGGAATTAGAGAGAAACGGTACAGGTTTTGATACGGTTAATAAAAGTAAATAGTAAATGATAGTGGTTAGGTAAAAAAAAACCAGCATAATTGTATTTACTTTACAAAAACATTTACGGGTGATTTTGCCAAGTTTTTTGCAAGTGAAGCGAAAAGTTCTCGCTGAGGCGTGGAAGAAAGTGTTGATGTTGAAGACTTCTTTTGAGGACCCCACCTCATCGCATCCGATCCAACCCACCGAACATTTATCAGAGTCAAGTGCATTGAACTTGCATTCGCCGACATGAAATTTATTTGCCCACTGGGGGCGTGGCAGCGGCGGCACAACGCCCATCAGCCATTCATATTTTTTACACCCAGATGCATTTGGACAAACACAGTTGGGAGCAAAAGGAGTGGCGAGAGGGGAGTGTTATCTAGGGACAAAAGGACATTGACAGCCAGCGTCGAAAGGTGAACTAAAACTGTAGAAAAAAGAAGAAAAAACAAAATATACGAGAATTTGCAGAATTGTAGTGGCAGGCTAAAGGATGTGGACAAGCTCATGATGATGCCACAGAAAACGGGGTTGGGGTAAGAGCAGCATAAAACTTGTGAATGCAGGTGACAGGCATTTGCAATATAGCTGCTATCTGCTGCAAAATGCCAGAAGCGGGACGAGAAGGGGGCACGTCACCTGGAGGAAGAGAAAGGAGACCTTTCAGAGATTAACCGTTGACAATGTTGCACGGAATGCAGCAGTCCGTCCGAAAAAGCGAGCTTAAGAGCCAGCAGCATGACAGAACCATGTTGCCAAGATATTTCCCCGTCGGTGGTATATGCCCCATCTGGCGGGCTAAGTGCCGCGGAGTTTGGGGTTTTCCGGGAGGAGTGGCAAAAGTTGGGAAATGCCTAGCCAAAGAACCCACACTTTAGCTTTACAGTTTGACAGGAAGTGGAATGGAAAAAATAACTTATAAAAGCATAGCACTATAAATTCTTTGGGTACATTATGTTGCTTTTATAAGTAAGCCAATTTAAAGTTTTAAAAGCATTGCAAGAATAGTTTTTTAGATACAAAACTGTTGCTTTAAACATTCTTGAAGTTGTACCTAGGTTTTATAATTTCCTTTATATTTCCCATATAATCAATAGCAGAAATAAAAAATTTAAGTTACAAATGTTTTAAAATCCTTATTAGTCTGCTTATATTTCTTCAATATTTCGAGCCTTTTTATAGTTAATACCTTTTCGGCCCCCTTAGCAGTAATATCATTTTACATTCCATTTTTTTCAAACTAATGCAGTTAGCCTAAACAAATTTCCAACGGAGGCTGCACCAGAAGGGAAAATCAATATTTACATAGACACAAGACCCCAGACAACAACGACTACAGCAAACAAACAAACAAAAACAAGCCAACGCAGACATTAAAAACAAAAACACAAGCCAACAACATGCATCCATCTAAGTATGTACGGATATGTATATGCGATATATACGTGTCTGGCGATTATGACTGCCTAAGAAGAGCTCCCAGTAGCTGGAAACTGGAGGCTGGAGAAATCCCCATCTCGGCCTGTCTAGGCTTGAATCTAACCAGAAACATGCGACAAATTTCCGAGAGGGGAGGTCCAAGTGTAAAGGGTCTTCCAAGGTTTTTCTCGTTTGGGGTTAAAGAACGGTGGAAATGCTTTCAGCATTTTCATATTCCTACTCACGAAGGGAGATGAAGGGAAACGGTATTTGGCTGCATAGCAAACAAACAAAACAAAATATAAATAAAGGGGTATGCAAATAAAAACCAAGACGACGCCAGGATACACTTGGTTAGGGGTTCTTAAAACTTACAACAGCTATTATGCAGAAGCCTTTTATATTTCTTATATTAATTCCAAGGAAATAAATGTTCAATGTAACAGACTTTAAATAAAGTTATGTGTAGACAAGAATAAATATTTCCCAGTAATATATACAATACAATTTGTGATTGAGCTCAGTTTCTAAAATTTTCTAATAAAGTTTGAAAACTTTAGTAGTTCACCGTTTCTTTTGGCAAAGTAAAGCCACCCTTAGCCAAGAATCTCAAGGGACTAAGGGTGGCTAGAAAAATTTTATGAAATATCTGGCAGCAAGAAAAAACCCTGGACCGCATTTCCAGATGGCCGAAAGTGCATTGGCATTTGGCACAGCCGGCAGGAAGGAAAGGATGTGGAGCTGGCCAGTAAAAACAGTCAGTGAAAGGTATTAGAAAAGGCCCCCGGACTGGCCATTTCCATTTCTATGTCAAAGTCATTCCGCTGGATAATGTAGAACAATAAAATGCGCCACTAAACGATACACGACACACAACAAACAACAACAAACGACACGAGGCACTGAAGAACACTGAACGGGGCACCATAATGATGATAATGATGCCAATGATCGGCAGTCGGGGAGACATGCGCGACGTGTCCGACGATTCTTTCACTGACCATTTGCTGAACACTCGAATTGCTAATCGATTCGATGCCAAACGTGCTCCATGCTTAACCGTACTTAGCCGATCGGATCGAGGCGGATCAATGGATCCGATCCATCGGTTGCATCGGTTGGGAGCCAAAGCCATTCCCCCATTGGTTCTGGCCACTTTCTTTCTCGACTTATTTATGTCAGCGAGTGGAGTTCTGTTCTGTTCTGTTCTCCACTCCATCCATCCACGCTGCTCATTACTTGAGCAAACCTTTACCGTTCTCGGTCATGCATAAGCAGGGTAATTTCGGCCATTAAATGAATTATGGCCAACTGTGTAAGAAGCATTTGCAGAGCCATGGGAAAAACCCACCCAATTTGTTTCCTTTGGGGGACGATATACTTAGCCACCCTTGAAAGAAGCAAATGAAAATTATACATTTCACTGCGTAAATAGTAAAAGCGCAATCCTCAAAGAATGTGGTTTAGTTTTTGGGGGTGGCTAAGCAAAGGTTCTCTAATGACAAACCTTGGAAAATTCGATTTTTTTAGGTAAGGAATTTTCCTTTGAAGTTGCATTGTAATATAACAATAGTTTGGGTGCGCAGAACAAAACATTAGCATTCCGAGAAATAATTAAATTATCTGTATTATTAAGAAAGTTTTGATCTTATTAGGAAAACAAATTAAATATTATCCTATAAGAATATTAAGCAAACACATTATAAGAAAACATAGCTCTATATAACTTGCTTAACATTTTAATACTTTCCATTTAAAGCAATGTAAGTCAAATCAATATAACTCAGCTTGAAAAACCTTTAAACGCTCTACAAATACAAATACCTGTATCAACTTAGTTAGTGCCAATTTAATCATCAGCACTTATGTATTAACATTCGTTTCTGTCTATTATGTTTCACCCTTCCCTTTTCATTTGAGCATCTATAGATATCTAAGCCACATTGACCTGTTTTCTGACTTTGCTGTGGGACTAAAAAAACTACTCTTTGGGACCGCTGGCGATGCCGGCAGCCATTTGCCCAATCAATGCAACACCGAGCGGACAACGGACAAACGGACAACGGACAAGCGGACAAACGGACAGCGGACTACGGACATCGGCTAACTGCAAACAAGTTGGCAAACAAACTTCCGTCTCAGTGCACTCCAACACTCCAACAATTGCTGAGGCTCCAGCACGCTGACTGATGCCGCTCAGTGCTGGCAGCTTATTGTGACCCAAATAGACTGCCATCGGTCAACTGGCAGCCAAACGCCACAGGAAAGAAAGCGCAGCAGAGGTGTACTCTGTGGATATATCAACAAAGATATAGACAGAGAGGGGCAGCCATTAGCTGAGTGGCTGGGTTGATGTTGATGTGCAACTGCAACTGCCACTCGGCTGAAATCAACCTCGGTTGACAGCTTGGGGGCTGAGCCCTTCGAGCCGGCATCAAATGATAAAAAGCCGATCATAGAAGATCAACTCAAGACAAATGAGACCTTCGCATTGGTGTCGTATTCCAAGATTGACATTATAATAATATTATTTATATATATAATGTGATTCTCACATTTACTCTATTGAATTATAAAATAATCAAGCTTCTTTGGCAAGCCTATGTTTATATAACCTTGCAGATTTTACTAAAATTAAATATTCTTTTTTTTCAATGCTTAGAAACAGTAAAGATGTAAAATGACAAATTTTCGCGCAGACTTTTAGAGAATAAAAAGCATTGAAGGGAAGTAATATAAAACAATAACAATGAAAATAAAATGAAAACCAAGATTGTAAAGATGAAATGGTAAAAAGCCAATAAAAGTTTTTATATTTTACATTTTTCCATTCATATTTTGTTAATGCTATCTCTTAGACAAAAGCATATCCGGAAACTATGCAACATTGATTCAGCTTGTGGTAAAGATTTCTTTTGAACAGAAGCAATTAAGTATACGCAGCGTGCGCAATCTTTTAGCAAGCCAATTAACGCCGAGCATGTGGCATGTGGCAAATGGAAACTCACTTCATATCGTTTCCGTCCATAAACAAAACCGCAAAAAAGCTTTGAATTCCCGACCAGTGCAACTGCAGATTCAGGTGTGAATTAAAAAAACGGCGCAGAAAAAAGATATTTTTAGGCTCCGCAAACATACAAAAACTCCTTGGCTGATAAAATCCAGGTGCTGGCCAAGTGTGAAAATTGTCTTAAACAGCTGGCCCGAACTACTGTCAACGATTAGGAGTTTTGTGTATTATCTTAGTTTTCGGATTTTCAAGAATGGTACAGCAGGGCCCAAGCCATGTGTCTTTGTGTTCGGTGTTCTGTGTTCTGTGAGGCGGATTGTCTCAATTTGAATTCTTGCGGGCCTTTTCTAGTGGCAGCAACTTAACGGTAAACGGAGGCAAAAGGGTGCCCACAAATGGTAAAAGCAACTCGAATGCGAAAATTTATGCAGCCATGGAGCTAAAGTTGCAGCTGCCATGGCAAAAAGTTTTCTTGGTCGTTGGAAAAACTGACCGCAGCCATATTTGACAACGGAACGTGCTCTGGAAGTCTTGGCCCCCCTCCTTGTTCTTGGTCCCATTCTCGTCCCCATTCCGACTGCCCACTCTGCGATCTTGGCCCAAGTCTCGGTTTCAAATCAATCTCTGGAGTGGTTGCGGTCTTGTGGCCCTTTATTTACGGTTCAGCTAGATTTTTAGAGGTGAACGGGACACAAATTGCATCTAATGATGAATTTGTTTCACCTGAAAATGGAGCAGTATGCCCGGGAATGCTGTTCCCCCCGTTATTTGGGTCAACATTGGTCGGCAAAGTGCCACTTGTAATTAGGGAACATTTCGAGATTGGGTTTGGGCCATAAACACATGGCCAGCGACTTTAGTTTTATCAGCTGACCATCGAAGCCACCAAAGATCCCAGACCCACAGCCAAGTGTTTGGGGAGTCTGCAGCCACAACAAACATGCCGAAGTGCTGGAAAAATGCTGCCAATTGCAAGGCACGAAATCTCACAGCTCGTAAATCGATGGCAATTCCCTACAGAGTCGGGGGACATATCTACACAGGAAGAAATCTGTTTTTGGCTATCTATTCGGTGAAACTATAGATACATATGTACCATTTTAAGCCCTTAACAAACCTCAGAAGCTAGTTCATTAAAACATCGCTATAAATCTCTACCAGTACTAAAGATTTATTTGAGCTCTCAAGAAGTTTCGTTTTAAAATATCTAACTAATGGTTAAGATTTATTTATCTTCTTTTTTCAATATTAATTTCCAATTTTAATTTCAATAATGGTTGATTTGTGGGACAAAAAGTTTTTATTTTGAACAAAAAATGGTATACTTTTTCCCTGTGTAAGACAAACCCCTCTGTATGTTTTGGGGCGTCGCCTGGCGCGCGAATTATGCCACCAACGAGCAAGCAAATGCGAAATCTTTTTTCGGCTCACTTCGCTTGTTTTCCTCCTCTTGCCGCGCCAACTGCATTTTTCACTCTGCTTTCTGCCAAATTGCAATTGGAGTCTTTGCCAGTTGCAACTCGCAGCTAGATACTTGCAACTGGCGATGCTGCACGTGCGCCGTATCAGAAACGAGTTTTTGCTACTTTAATTTGGCCAACCGCATGGTGGCAGCGGCGGCTCGTATCCAAAAAAGATAACTGCTGGCAGGCTGGAAAAGCTGGAAAACCATGCTGAAGGACATTTGGTGTCTATGGCAAATGAGGCGGAAAAACTGCAAGAAAACAGACCGAAGCACCAAAAGGAAAGGTAAAACAAAAAGCCAGGCAGATACCACAAGAAAAATCCGAAAAGAAGATAAGAATACCTGAAAGTTATGACTTTGTGTTACCCTCCATCATTATAAAATTGTTTATATTTTTACTTTTGATAATATAGAAAAAGAAAATTAGTTAAACAAGCTCATTAATTAGATATTAATATCTAAGAATAAAGTTAAAGTATAATCGGATAGCTCTTTATTTATTTAGTTCTGCATATACGCTTTAAGCAAAGATAATCTCCGTTCTTAAGTTTAAATGTTACAAAGTTCTTAGGTAAGTAATACACCCCAAAACTTGTTAATAGGGAATAGCTTTGCTTGAATACGGAAAAACGAATGCAAACGCAACTGCTTGGAAAATTGTATCGAACTATCTGCGGCTTGTTTGAGTTTAACTTGCAGGCTGTGTTTTCCTTCAGCCGACTTGCTCCTTTGGCCAAAGTCAATTTTACAAGCAATGAACTCGAGATATTTTCTGCGATCCTCATTGTGTTCCTCTCCTCTTGAGTTTTTGCTGCATTTTTGCTCCGAGCACTTTGCTGGCGTCAAAAGTTCTTTTCTGTGGCGTTAGTTTCAACTAGGGCCGAGACACGCCCACTAAATTGCCAGCATATTTGCTGCCAAAGAGATGGAGAGCTGGTCTCACTCAGGCCCTCCCTTTCCCCGACTTTGTCGCTTTGGCAGTACGTTAAAATAGCTCAAGTGGTTGCAGCTAAGCGATAGGAGGGGGCGGACGAGAAAGAGGCGTGGCGGCGGTGGTGGGGCATTCAACCTGGTCCACACACTCACATTCTTTCGTTCCTTGGTGCCTTTGGCACAGTTATGCCTGCACTGAAAACTAATAGATGTCCCTGAATTAGTAAAAGGAACAAGTGTACAATACTAAACAATGTTATACGCGTTAAGTTTCTTAATTGATATCTCTTTTAGGGTCACTTAATTATCAGTTGAAAACTTTGAAATAAGTTTATTATGAATAAATAAATAAGCAATTAAAATTTGTAACAAAAAATAACATTACCAAAATCTTGAAACGTTATTTCATTTACAAAGTATTTTCGGGCATAAAGATTACTCATTTCGCTTGTCCTTGCTTGAATAAATTTCCAATTAAATGTTCATTTACTTTTACCTGATATAATTCCATTAATTGAATATATGTAAAATGGACTACCATATTCCAAACTACTATAAATTACTTTTAAGTACTAAATACTCAAGCTTTTTTTCTGTGTGGGCACTGGTGTTCTGAGTCCGCATTTGGACATGAGCTGCCGAGGAACTCAGGCACCTTCTCAACTAAACTCAAGTCGACTGGATTCGCACCAATTGAGCTGTGATTTAAGTACGCCATAAATGGTGAAGTGCGAGATTGAGATACTCGAACACTTCAATTTGGACCTGGCATACGGGTTCTTACCTGCAACAAAAGAGAAAGAGAAGAGGCATGAGATAAGTTTGCTCAATAATGGCTAATCGTTAGTAATATGGGGTCTTCACAATAATGCTGGTATTCCAGCCACCCTCCCCCCAAAAATTCAGATCATCATAATTATTATATCCGTTGTGGACGATGTTCGAGGGTTTACCACCCGCTTCAGTGCTCAATTCGAATATACATTCTATATTCACATACGGCGGTTTAAAACAAATTGACGCAAACTAATGAACATAATCTGCAGCCACATATAAACAGTCACCGGAAGTGCTTCATTGTTCGGCGTTGGGGCGTCGGAAATTGAAAAGCAACCCAAAACCAACATCAAATTTAAATTTGCAAAAAAAAAGAGAGAGAGAATAAAATAAAGTGAAGCAACATAAAAGTCCCATTAAAAATTTAGTTAGAGGGCAGCTCAAACAGAAATGGCACACACATGAAGAGGAAATTACATTTATGCGAGTGTTTTTGTTTATTTTTGGAATTGAACTTGTGTTGTTCAATTTGCCTGCAACACTTGAGCGCTCTTAAAACGCTTTAAACTTTCCGCGCTGTTAACATTCGTAGTTCGTCACCTCGTTTGTTTGTTTTTATAGCGATTATTTCATTTACATTTCATAGTTTTTTTTTGGATTTTATTAAACAAGCAAAACTTTTAATTTAGTGAACGATTTAAGAGGTTTATTTACATTTACAGGTTTGGTAAAACTTTGAGAGTTACAGAATTTAGACAAGTATTCAACGATTTATTATTTTGTTTTTTATAAAAACCAATTATTTAGCATAAGCTTATGGTAATGGATTCAAAACCTGTAAGTTATAAAGTTGGGTAACTTATAATCATTTTTAAAACGCCAACTCAAATGCATATTTTAAATTACTAGAAAAAGCTGTTTTTGCGAAAAAGTAAAAATTACTATATTTTTGACGTGCTATTATCATCAATTCAAAGTGAATTTTTCTGTCTTTAAAATGTTTTTTTATAATTATTTAATTCAGTTTTTAAATTAATGCAGCTAGGCTCGGTTTAAGATAATTTTCATTTTCTATTATCAATTTTTCACTGCACTATATATGGATACATGCTTACAGTGGCACATTAAAAACAAGAGAGAACGCTATAGTCGGGTGCCCCGACTATCAGATACCCGTTACTCAGGTAAAAGGAGTGCGAGGGAGATAAAGATAGAAACTTTGATCACGCATAACTTTTAAACGAATGGTCCGATTTGAAAAATTTCTTCTACATTTCGATAGGTATTGATAAACACAATAAAACTGCATTTTTACTTTTCCGAAATATTTAAATTTATATTTAAATAAAATCGTATATAAGCGATTGTGGGCGTTAAAGGGGGCGTGGCACCTGTTTGAAACAAACTTGCGCTGCGTAGGAACTCCTAAAATCTGCATGCAAAATGCCAATCTTCTAGCTTTTATAGTTTCCGAGATCTCAGCGTTCATACGGACAGACAGACGGACAGACGGACAGACGGACAGACGGACAGACGGACATGGCTAGATCGACTCGTCTAGTGATCCTGAACAAGAATATATATACTTTATAGGGTCGGAAACGCTTCCTTCTACCTGTTACATACTTTTGCACGAATACAATATACCCTTTTACTCTACGAGTAACGGGTATAAAAATACAGTTTTGAATGGACTGTAACTAATGGGTTTGTTTACTTTCTGCAATTATTACTGGCTTTTATTTGCTGACAGTTTGACTGTCGCTAAGGGTGGCTTATTTTTTCGCTAAAATCGAATCACTACAATTACTGTTTGCTTTTGTTCGAGCCGTAGCACTCCCTCATGATTTTTTTTGTTCCGCTATTATTGTTCAAGTCAATTACCTCGCTTTATGCAACTTTCATTGATACATGAAGCGATAAAAGAAACACAGAAACAAATTTAATTTCACAGTCAAGGTCGTTTGGAGGGCGACTTACACAATTCGATTAGTCTGGCCGACTCCGTATATAAAAGTTGGATGAACCGTTAAATGGTTAGCCAAAAATTATGACTTCAAAAAAAATTAACAAAGAAACAAAGCCAGGTTTTGTCTCCTTTATATCCTCAAATAATTAACAACCTGAGAAACAGCATAATAAATGGTTATTATCAACGTGATTCCCGGATTCACATGGACATAAAAATAAAACAAACAGTCAAAATAAACAAAGTTTCACCGGAATATTTGGATTTTTTGTTGTTGTTGTTTTGCAAGTTTGTAAATTATTTGTTTGCCCGCTGATAAAATGTCAGAAATTTTTGTTGAAATATTTTGTGGTCACAGTCTGTTCACGATAATGTTATCGAGAACTGTCCGCAGGCAAAAAAGAAACCACTCACAGTGGTCATGGATACATATCCATTTGAAGCCCCCCCTCTCCAACATTTAGTATCTCTTTTCTTGCTCCATTTGCGAATGCCTGAAGCGCTATTTTCCTTTTTTTCCTTTTTTTGAATTTTAATTGAATTACAAGGGAGGAGTTGGTGGAGATTGGGTGCTCCGGAGGGGGTCGAGGTGTATAGAAAAGCTATTCCTGGTCGCGTGTGTTGGGGTTTGGCGGCGTTAGAGGGGTCCTCCGACTCCCAGCCATAAATCTGTAACTGTTTGCTGTACTTGACACATTTCGTAGTTGGAGCTGAAGTTGCCTCGTTGTCTCGCTGGTGGAAAAACAGCGAAAAACGAGTGTTGCAACTTGCAACCAAATATTTGCGTAGGTGTTCGACCGACTGTCGCTGCGGGTTTCATGTCAATTAAAATTAAACTTAAACTTTAAAATTAATAAAAACATATTGCAGCAATGAAATAGAATGTCTTACAGTAAACTAATAAAGTAAAATACCATAAGATACAATCAAATAGAATATGTTCATACATTTAATACCCTCATAAAAAATAATAACAATATAAATTTGAGGAAGCAATTTGTAAATAACGTTAAATAAAAACATTGCTTCTAATTAATTCTTAAAATAAAAAAGCTCCAATCCAAGTAGGCTTTTTCAGTTCAAATTGAAAAACAAATTGATGCAATAAAATGTGGCACAATTTCAATATAATAAAAATCATATTTTCCCCCTCAATATGATTGATCTTTTAATTTCAGTCTTTCCAAGCAATTAAACATTCCCTTGAGGGCTGCAAAAATTAATTATTTATGGTATTATCTTGGCATATGTGTAAGTATTAATGGGCGTATTATAGTCAGCCACCCACCTTAAACCAAAAGGCAACCTGTGCCAATTATTCGCAGGGATTGCCAGAAGACGAAGGCATCAGACAGCACAACATATCGGATCAGATGCAAGTCAAATATTGCGGCGTGTGAATTTAATCAGTATTTATTTGTTTATTGATTCCAACGCAGTGCAGCAGGTCAGATTGCGTATACGCAGCGTGGGTGGGCACAGCATTTCCATTTAACAGTTTGTTGAATTCATCCGCAGATGTCCACGTGGGTTTATTTTGTTTCACGTTTTAATTTTTAATTTGTTTGGTATTTAATTAAATAAAAAACGCCAGGAGCAGCACCGAAATTAATGAAAACAAAACATTTTAATTAATAACGAGGAATCTTGTTGCTCGCGATGGTTGATGTTTTTGTGGATGTCATGCCGCATAACAATGTTCTCGGTTTATGCATGTAAATGTACTCTTGTACATACACACTCACTTCTATATACATATATGGCAGTTACATGTTTAGCCTACATATATTTTACATATCACGCATACGCAATGTAAGCCCGGGTGAACAAGGCAAATGTCATAAAACTCTTTTTTATGAATTTCATTTATTTTAAGTTTATTTTTTGTATACTTTATGATGCCTGCATGCGAGTTTTTTTGTTTGTTGTGAATTAAAATATGAGAAATTTGCATACAGCGAGTGGGATTCTCGAATATTTATGCGTACTTTACTAAATGCCATGACCTTTACATGCCTTAAACATATACACATTGTTCCCTGCGCCATCAAATGGTTATAAAACTTTACCACTTCATTGTTCTCAGCTCTCCTTTTGCCATTCCCATTTTCTCCTAGTAGAGAATTCAATCTCAGCCGAGGACTTACCCAATCGAGTGCAGGGAGCGCTCTATCGGCAGCATCTTTATTGCTGCGAACAATGGTTTCAGCTTGGCAGGAAGCCTTTTCCTCCGAAGGGAGCGAAATTATCCACAAAAGTATGTGACATTCTGGCGTTTTGCTAGGCGGCCGGAATGAATAATGCGATGGCGGGGGCCAAGTAAAGTTCTCACCCAAATTAACGGTTCAATGGAGGAGGGGAGACAGGCCCCCAGATATAGACGCAGATGGGTCCTGCAACTGGGTCTCTATGCCACTTAAGCTGAATGGCAGATGGAGGAGAGAGGAGGGGATCGGGGTGCGGTAGTGGGACAAAAAGTCGCTGAAATGATGTCGTGCGTGCGCAAACTATGCGGCGTCATTAAATCTAACGAGCGCCTAGAGATTGGATGGGCGAGAAGTACAGAGGGTTCCTATATACACACAAGTGCTGGGAAAAATGTCTATATTTTGAAAATTTTCGAGGCAGCGCAAAAGTTTCACAGTAATTCTCCCCAAAAGACATTTAAGCAGACAACTCTCTGTATGTGACTCGAAACTACACATTAAGTCGGCTTAATTAAGGAATTGCCCATTAACTAAGCCTAATTGCCATTGTCAGTTTTAGCTCAAGATTTATTGTGTTTATTTTGGACAAAAATGTCTTTAATTGATTAAAGTTACAGGGGTCGTAAATAAAGTGCTTGTAGGGGAACATCTTTCTTGGCCAAACATTTACACGCTTGCGCTAACCTCATTCAAACACTTGGCTAAAAGCCATTTTTGCAATCCTTTTTCTCTCATGCACTTTGGGTTATCCTGTCTGTCTGCCTGTCCTTCTTGGAAAGTTAAGAGCATTCGATTAGAAATCCCCTTTGAATGCTTTAGTCTTTGGCTGATTTATGGTGGGATTGGGCTTGCACTTTATCGAACTAAGTTAAAGTTACAGCAAAGTTTTGTAAATTGAATTTAAACAAGAGAGAACGCTATAGTCGGGTGCCCCGACTATCAGATACCCGTTACTCAGGTAAAAGGAGTGCGAGGGAGATGGAGATAGAAACTTTGATCAAGCATAACTTTTTAACGAATGGTCCGATTTGAAAAATTTCGATAGGTATTGATAAACACAATAAAACTGCATTTTTACTTCTCCGAAATATTTAAATTTTTAAAATCGTATATAAGCGATTGTGGGCGTTAAAGGGGGCGTGGCACCTTTTTGAAACAAACTTGCGCTGCGTAGGAACTCCTAGAATCTGCATGCAAAATGCCAATCTTCTAGCTTTTATAGTTTCCGAGATCTCAGCGTTCATACGGACAGACAGACGGACAGACGGACAGACGGACCTGGCTAGATCGACTCGGCTAGTGATCCTGAACAAGAATATATATACTTTATAGGTTCGGAAACACTTCCTTCTACCTGTTACATACTTTTGCACGAATACAATATACCCTTTTACTCTACGAGTAACGGGTATAAAAAGTTTGTTTTAAGTTGAGAAACATCCAAATCAAGTTAAGGCAACAATTTAAAAGCCATTTCATAATAAGTATAAATTGTGAAACAATATTTTAAAAATATTAAAATAATTAAGAAACAAGTAAAACTTGTCCAATAACCATTAACTTCCCTCCCTTATCGTAATTCCATTAAAAATGTTCCCTACACGTATTTTCCATTGCTACCTTAGACCAAAATTGAGCCACCAAGAAATCCATATGCGGCTAAGCTTTCCTTACTGGTTTCTTATCGCCACGAGCTACAGTTGTTTATTAACTGAGCTGAACTTCGGGCCAAACAAAGCCCGTGGAGCATTACAAGCAAAACAACTTAGATGCAAACCGGTAAGTAACGCCCACCCAGAAATCGAAGCAAAACCCAGCTAAAAGTACAAAAGCGAATACAGATCAGAAAAGCTTCAATTTCGATTTGATTAGCAGGCGGAAGTCGAGATGCCAAAAGACCCACACACAACTGCAAACTAGAGCAGCGACATATTGGCTGAGTGACGGACTGATAGACGGGCTGACTGATTGATGGATGGTGTGAAGTTTAATTAAAGCTCCGAATGATCAACGTGGATCGGTCATTGAAAGCGAATTCCACGCCAGACCTAATAATACATTTATGGAACCCGTCGCCATACTCAGGTGTCCCGATAATGGCCATCCGACGACCGATAAAATGTGAAATTACTGCCGCTCACGTTTGTCTTAGTCGTCGGGATTTACTTAACCATTCTTCAGTTATCAAAGGCTCTCGAAAGGTTGAGCAAAATGCTGAGAAGAAGAAAGACCTCAATTGGATTGCAAATATTTGTGCGATGATAGCATGAATCGTATTCTTTATGACCGGCTATATATGGTTACGTTTATAGGGTTCTATGTTCGGTCGCAAGAGAAAACCTGCGATAAGATATGCGGCCAGTTTGCTGATTGATATACGACTGTGGAAGCAGGAAATGTGTCGGCAACCTGATATGCTTTCACGTTTTTAAAACAAAATGCCAGGTGGAAAGCTCATGGGAATCAAGAATATTTCAGAGTTCAATAACCAAATAATTATACCCGTTACTCGTAGAGTAAAAGGGTATATTGTATTCGTGCAAAAGTATGTAACAGGTAGAAGGAAGCGTTTCCGACCCTATAAAGTATATATATTCTTGATCAGGGTCACTAGCCGAGTCGATATAGCCATGTCCGTCTGTCCGTCTGTCCGTCTGTCCGTCTGTCCGTCTGTCTGTCCGTCTGTCTGTCTGTCTGTCCGTATGAACGCTGAGATCTCGGAAACTATAAAAGCTAGAAGATTGGCATTTTGCATGCAGATTCTAGGAGTTCCTACGCAGCGCAAGTTTGTTTCAAAAAGGTGCCACGCCCCCTTTAACGCCCACAATCGCTTATATACGATTTTAAAAATTTAAAAATTTCGGAAAAGTAAAAATGCAGTTTTATTGTGTTTATCAATACCTATCGAAATGTAGAAGAAATTTTTCAAATCGGACCTTTCGTTAAAAAGTTATGCGTGATCAAAGTTTCTATCTCCATCTCCCTCGCACTCCCTTTACCTGAGTAACGGGTATCTGATAGTCGGGACACCCGACTATAGCGTTCTCTCTTGTTTTGTATAGAAAGAAGCTACTATATTAACTTGACGGAATTTTTTAAGTCACTGAAAAATGTTTCCCTGTTCACAGAAGTAATCTTTAAAATTAAAAATATCTTAATCTTCATTTTGTAGAATTTATGGCAGCCTTATAGTTTTTTTGACTTATCGACATTTTATGCTAATAATTTATATTCAGAGACTAATTAAGGGAAGCCAAACATTGCCCACAAGGTACGTTCTGAAAAGAATTTCCAAAAGTACGGTAATAAAACAAATAGAGATTTAAACTTCAGCTGGGTTCTTAAAAAGCAGAAACAGATATTAGAAGTTCGTAAATCAAGTCTCAAATGAAATTGCAAAAGAAAACACCAGCCATTTTTGACTCAGAACCTACCAATATTTACCGAAAAAGGAGTTTGAAAAGCACAGCCAGAATTTGGTTCCCACACCCGATCAAAATTTACAACATAATTTAGTATGCTGCAAGCTGACACTGCAACCAAAATAGGCACGCCCCCTCGCCAAGAGCCGCCCCCGAAAACAAAAACAAAAACAAGGCAGAGTCTGTCACTTGCCGCGTTGAATTTGAATTGACCAAATCGAAAACGGAACCGCCACGAGAGACCGGGCCATGCAATTAGCTGGGGGTCATTGTGTTCGGTTCAGCGCAGTTCAGTTCGAATCGATTGCTGTGCGATTTCGAGTTCGGTGTCAGATTAGGTTTCGGTATTGGTTTTTGGCTGGGATCTGGGGTCTGGGTTTCGCACCGAGTTTCCGTTTGCAATTTTGCGGTTTCAATACTGAAATGGGGCCCAGCCCCCGCATTGGATTTGCGTTTGACAATGTTTCGACAGCAATTTGCTCAACAAATTGTTATTAAATGTATACAATTGATTGGCCATTGTTTGGCGTTCATTAGCACAAAGGAGAGGAAAAGTCCCCTATTTCCTTGCCCAATTTGCGGAACTCTACGATTACTGAGGTGAAATGTTATTAACTTTGAGGTGTTGAACCCTTGAATACGATACCAATGAGTAAAGTTAGTAAATTATTATAGGCTATTAACCAAAAAGAAAAGAACATAAAGGTTTTTTATTTTTAAAACTTATTTCTGTCGCGAAAACTTGATTTTTTTTAATCTACCAAAAATACAATTATATAGTTTTTTAATCATATTAAAAACGAATATTTCTTGTTCTGTTAATATTAGCTTACATTTTTTAATACCAATTGTCTAGAAGTTACCAAATTTCCCTGCTATTGACTCTAACCTTCCTTGTAGTTGTTTTTTTTATTCCTTGACAGACTGCCACTCAGATGTCAAATATCTTTGAATCTGCAGCGTCACGATTTCAGGCTGGGCGCACGACTTCAGACACAGCAGTTGCCGGAAAATTGCATTGAACTTCAAAAAATTGAAACTTCACGAGGGCATTTGGCAGCCATTCGAGGGCAGGGGCGTGGTCGACTTTATGTTGTAAGGGCACGTGGCAGATTTTAGCCGGATTAAATTTCAATCAACAACTGCTGGTGAAAAATTGCATTGCAATTCTGCTGTAATTGCTTTTCTGTGTGGGTCACCGAAATAAATTTAGTTTCAATGAGAATTTCTCCACTTTGAGGGCAGAAAGACAAATTGATTAAATTCTATGTTCATAAGTCATTGTTTTAATTCATTCCTAGTTACTTTTTTCCATTAATCCCATTTCGTACTTAATACAAATTTTAAGATCAACTGATCTTTGCATTCAAGAGTCTCGACCAAAATTCATGTAGAAATTGAAAAAAAAAAGTTTATTCACCCTAAAGTAGTGTGATTTTAGCAGCATGTTCTTTAAGAGGTGTTGCTTTTGTTTGCCCCTGAACGTAGGTTGCATGATCATTGGCGGGATCTTCATAGCTTTCCACTTTGGGGAGCTAATAACGCATACGAATGATACGATATTTATCAGGGAGGTGTCTCACAAATCCTGGAGTCCCATCGTCATGTCTCCGGTTCTGGTTTTTGGAACTATAAGCTCTATACTACTCGTATATGCGGCCTCCAAGGTGAGAGAAATAATATACGCTTTTAGTTAGAGGCTATGTATTAACTATTTATTATTTAGCAAAAGCGAGGGTTTGTCCTTCTCTGGTTAATCTTATATATCATTATACTCTTCGTGTACTTAATATTGGCCGTTATCCAGTTAGTGAAGAATAAACCTCCTCCAATTATATTGACGGTCCAGATGGTGATTATAGGTGGGTATTTCTATTATTTATTCGAATATTTCGGTATTTAACCTCATCCCCGTAGTTGGCCTGGTTTATTCCCTGATGGTAGTGCATGCTTACTACAAATATCTCATATCTGGTGTGGGTTATGATGATTCTATTTGACCCACCGGTCAACACTGGATCTAGTCATCATCTTTTAATTTGTCGAACTAGAGAAATCTCACAGTATTGCAAATCAGATTTACTGATCATAATATAGAAATTATTCGTTTAAAATTTGTGGATCACTTTTGTTTGAACTATCACAATGGCTTGTCGCTGCAGATATATAAAACAAATCTTTACCAAGTGCTGCTTCTGCTATTCCCTGCGTTTCGGGGTGCTGCTCTTCGGCTGCATCTTCCTCACCTGGTTCCTCTACATTACCATCGGCACCGGCTTCATGATGGAGTGCATCTTCCCGGCGGAGTACCAAAGGGGCGTCTTCGCAGCACCGGCTGCTCTCAAGGCCACCATGGTTTTCTCCTTTTTCGGGATCATTGCATCTGCCATGCTCTGCATCGGAGTGCACAATGTAAGTTAAGTTTGGCAATTAAAGAAAATTGGTATTTAGCCAAAGAATTTATTCTTCATATTTGGAATAATAACTTCAAAAGTCTGCCAAGATAATATTGAACCCAATGTTTGAAGTTGAGATTATTGAGTGACTAAAGTTTTCCTTATGGTATGATTCTGGTTCATTTCACATAACTTGTATTTCATTTTACATAACTTTTATTTTCTTTTAGATTTACTTATATTATAAATTTTAAAAATATCACTTATTTTCTTTAGAACAACGAGATGCTCTTTTTACCCTTTCTGGGCTTCACCCCAATTTGGATACTGGTTCACATCCTGGCCTTGACCGTCTATTCCTTTAATTGGGTTATAGTAATCCTGACAGTCATCACAATGTGTGGGTTTATTAACATTTATGTGATGACTGTTGCTTACTAATTGTTTAATTTCCATACAGTTCTTTTACTGTACGCCTGGTTTGTGGTTTGGTCTTACTACGTGGAACTTCTATTCGCCTACGAGGATGAATTGGAACCCGGTTATGTCTAGGATCAGAAGTTGAGTGTGCAATGAAGTCGGTTTGATGTTTTTGACTGTACAATATATACAACTTTCAGAATAAATTACGGACTATTAAAATTATAAAACTTAAAATTGTCATTCCAATATTTTGTTTAATTAATAGCGAGCTAAGGGATTAATATCAATTTAATGAGTTGTTTTTTTTATAATACCCATTAGATCGAAATTGAAGAGGGCCAAATTTGAAATGTTTTTCCCCCTTTTAGTGAGTTTCTAGCGCACATGAGACATGCTCTGCTCTATATACACTGAGAGATAATGATAATCGCTTTGGTAATGACAGTGACCGACTTACCTTCGGCAGCGAGGCGAGCACCTGCTGTTTGACATCCCAGACGAGCCGCTCCGATGGGAACTGCAGACACTTGTAGACATTCAGCTCCGGCACGTGGATGCGCACCAGTAGCCATCCGTCGCGCGGCTCCGGCGGCGGCTCATCGTCAAACGCCCCCGGCCCGGACATGGCGTCCGTATTGGCCGGGTTCTGTTTGACCTTGGGCGTGGGTGGGTGGTACGTCGTAATTTTGGCGGCTTTCTTTCACTCTCTCCACGAAAAAACGAATCTGCTCCCTCTCCTTTGGGAGTTCTCGTCGTTGCCGCTTCCTGTTTGCGTTCTTATTTCGCACTTCAAAGTATAATTATATTGGCTTTTCTAAATATTTGTATATTTCTTTAATTTTTGTATTGGCAATCTATTTAATGGGTCGGCTGGTTTGGGCCTTCTGCTGATGGAATCCGTTCCGCTTGGACATTTCGCTCAGAAGTTTTCGTAGAGTCTGTCGCATGTTGGTTCTGAAATTGTACACAAATGAATTATATTTTAATTAGTTACAGCACTTATAGAAAAGATATTTCTTAATTTTGTATAAAATATGTTAAAACAGAAATTAAAATGAGTTATTCCCTTTATAATTTCAAACAAATGTGTATGCCCACACAATTGTAATGGCCATTAAAAGATGCTTCCTGTCCGGCATTACAAATAAGTCGTAAATAATATAAGTACTTTTTTCAATTAGGCCATGAAATGTTTCTACTTTCATTTCCCCTAAATGTATTTGCATGAGAATCGTATTTATAAATGCAAAATGCAACCCATTTAACCAGACAGAAAACTTGTTTGCACAGCACTTAGCGTTGAAAACTTAATTTTTAAATTGGTTTACTTTTCCAAAACCTCGACAGCAGTTTTCCTACGCACTTGGTATTAGCAGTCAATTGGCTCCGCTTTTCCAACCCCTTTTTCAGGTCTGAAAGACTGGGAGACATTAGACACGTCTATAAAAAATTGACAAAGTGAAAAGAAAACACTTGGGCCGCAGAAACCATTTCTCGTTGTTGATTACAGTTTGATATTGACATTTTATGGCTGCAGCACTGCTGTGGCAGTTGCAACTGCAATTATGCACAAATTAAATTCACACGCTAACCCCGAAAGAAGTAGGTGCCAAAGGGGGAGTACGGCATGTAAATGTGTGCCAAAGACCCGCTGACAGTTGTCGCTTTTGTCGGAGGTGGGAAAAGAAGAGGGGGGGCGGAGGGCGGAGGTAACTGGAACTGTGGGCGGAACGGGTTACCCACCAACAACAGCAACCACATCTGCAAGTCTGCACTTTGTCGCATTTAATTGCGAGCGTGTTGATTGCATTCAACTAGTTAGTGTTGGCATTTTGGGGACGGAAAGGGGCGGGAAATGCGGGAAATGCGGGAAAACTAGTGTAAAATGAAAAACGCTCGCAGAGATAGCTATATCCTAATTGAGGATATAAGTTGTGGGTGTTTTGAATGAAAGATGAAAGGCTTCCTTTTGTGCAAGCCCTTAGTAAGAAAAAAGATTTGTAAAAGATGAAAATTATATATGTTTAATGGCATTTAACATAGATTAAAATAATGCTCCATGGATTTATAAATTGCATTCTCTCTTAATGTAAAACACCATTTAGACAATTCATAATTAGTCATTAAAAAATTCCAAGTTTAATTTGTACTTATTTATTGACTTATTTATTTCTTTTCAACTAGATCTGCTTAATAATCTTTCCAATAAATTGTACACTATCACGCATTTTTTCCTCACTTCAGATAGTAAACACCTAATAATATTTATAATTAAGTTCTCCTACAACAAATTAAAGCAAATTATCTATAGTTTCTCTTTAAATGTGAAAATTTTCCACAAAAATATTAAATGAGGTACAGATGATCCCAGATTTCCGTGGTTCACTGCCCCCGTTATTTTAGCTACGCTCAAAAATAAATACTTAAAAATATGTCACGGTCAAAAAACTCCATCGAAATACATAAATTAAAAGCACAAATACGCATATCAATAAAAGTAAATACGAGAAATGAAAAGCGCGTTTAAACAAGTGAGTCGCGAAGACAAAAGCCCCGTTTACCTTGGCCGGCACTCGGCTGTCAATCAAACCTACAAATTTCCAAGCTGTTCAAGTGAAATTATCAACAGAGACGCCACGACGAAACGAAAATAAAAACAAAAAACCAAAAACCTCCAGTTGAGTGTCGTCGCCAGACTTCTGTTTGTGATAAGCGAAGGTGGCCAAGGCATTGGTATTAATGGTGATAGTGGATAGGAGGCCAAAAGAGTGATAAGCCAAAAATCGTTTGTCAAGATTTGTTGCCTTTTACTTGGCGGCTCTTTAATTGGAAACGATTTGCGATATTTAAGCATATGCCACGTGGTCGCAGCAAAGTCATTCAACTTAAAGTAGAGACAAGAAACGCGGGCAGGTAAATCGGTAATATCATTCGATGGGCTTTTTATTGGCTATTCCAGCTTAGCCAGTCATGGTTTTAATTGAAATTTCAGCGAGCGAGTTCCGGAGGCAAAAGTTTATTTCGCTTTTAATTGGAAAAGTTACTGGTCCATACTTTAGCCCATAATGGACCTTTGAAATACTCACTGGTCTGCCATGAAATATGTTCTGCGGCATATGGAAGGCCAGCCTGATTTACTGGTCAGTAAATTCTGCCCCATCCCCTATATTCAACGATTTGCAGCGATTTTTCACTTGAACTAATAGGAAAATTGTGCCCGACCTTTGATGGTTGTTGGGGTGCGTGTGAAATTCGGGGAGCAACTGTCAGGCAAGTAAATCAAAATTTATGTTTTCGCTTCTTTTTTCGCTACCCCTCGTAAATGTGGGTTTTTTTCGAACAGACAGCTGTCTTGCGGCTGTCAAACTAACAAGTTTTGGTGCTCCCCTCTTTCGATCGCTATTACCCACCCTCGATTTTTTTTTATATCTAGGGATGTCTGGCCTGTCTGCTGTCTGTCCTTTCTATTGTCTTAGCCATGACAGTTATTTGGCTTGGGCACTTTCGGATACGTCAGCTAATGCCAAAGTTTTGGGCTAGACTCCCTCCTCTAAGGAAACATTTATTGCATAAGGTACATGCTATCTATTGGGGTAGAGTAAGTTTATGGCTCACTTTTTATGAGGGAATCAATTGTTGACAGCAAACATATTATTGGGTGGAGTAAACATTAATTGGTTCTGCAGCAAGTGATATAATAGATAAGGAATAGATACACAGGACAGACAAGGTGTTGCTGTGTTTTTTTTTATTGCAGAAAGATGAAAGGAAAAGCCGTTTATTTCTATTTTTGGTGGCAAATTTTATGAAGAGCTTAAAACTTTAACTTTTTGAGGTTTTATAGATATTTACATATAGTTATTGGTCTAATGGCAATCTTAAAATAGTTCGATGACTAGAAATAAAAGTGAACAAATAAACTTCCTTATGTAATCTTGATATTCGGCACATGACGAATTTCTTTTGGCATATTTCTTTTTTGGGCCTGGCCCACTTGAGCAGTTGTGGAGTGCTGTCTCCTTCACTTCTTACCTCACTGTACTGCCGTCTCTCTTCCACTTGCGGCGCTACCTCCTTCACCCGGTGCACCTCCTTGAGTTAAGTGCTTGTGACACTTGCCTCTCAAGGCTTTATGACAGGCGATGAAATTTTATTTTGGCAAAAGTGTGACAAACTGAAAATGACAAAGTGCTCCGCTTCGAACCAGCTGCCACAGCCAGGCTTTAAGCCAGAAAGAGAAGGGGTCAGCACGAGCGACGGAGCGAGCGAGAGGGGCTAAAGGTTAGGGTTTAAGCGGGCAGAGGACTGCGATGTAAATTAAGTTTTAAATAATCCACATCGAATGGGCCTTACTCGGAATTAGTCACAGCACCGGGTCCCTGGAGTACGTGAACCGAACGGGCGACTTTAGTGGGTCAGTGGAGAGCCCCATTGGGTTTGCTCGAATGCGCAACTAAATGCGACTGGAGTTGCATGTGGCGCACACCAATAAGTATAAGTACACCGGAAGAAATGAGTAATAGAGAGGTATCTTCTCATTTCTTATCTTAATCACACTGCTTCTGAGATTTTAAAACAGAATTTACAAAATGTTAAACTAAATTTAGAGACTGCTAAAGTAAAACATTGGATTTAAGAAACCTCTAGATTGAAGTAATCTCCTCCCGATCAATATTACTTCCAAATTATAATTTTTCCCTGTGTGCAGAAATATCCGAGGATGGAGAAACAGCATCGCTTATGCATAATGGCCCATGCATATTTAAATTGCCTTAGCCCGATGCTGCAGTTGGTGCCGCTTTAAAAGCAAATTACTTTTGTCATTGCACTGGCTTGCCGCTCAATCTTGTGGGGATTGCTGATGCTGAGGGGCAAAGGACGGAGGAGGGTGCCAGAAGGAGGTCCTTGCGTAGCCACTTATTGTGGCACACTCTGTTGTGGATGCTATAATAATTGGCCTTGGTAACGGCAGCAGCAAACTGCAGCAAAATCAGAAGCAAGAAAGGCGGCATCAACAAAACGAATGCAAAATCCACCCGCACAAAACTTAATAATAGCAAACTATTATTCTTCCACCATCCAGCTTTGTGGACAGTGGAATAAATGAGATTTAATAGGAAAAACGATTAAGTATTCGATTTGGAGAAGGTCCAAGCTTTTGAGTTGAACTATTGATATTTGCCAAACATCACATATTTGAGTAAAGAACTAAGGAATTGTGATTCAAATTAAGAAGTTTATTATTTATGAGTAAATTGTTTAAAGATTTTAAACTAATGGTTTTTTTCGTAAACAGCTCCATATTATTTTTATGTATTGAAAAAAGAAATAAGTTTATTTAGAATATATTTGATATTAACAACGATTTTATAAGAGAATTTCTCCTGATGCTATTTTTTCAAGATTTGATTTCATTTTGTGAAACTCCCACTGTTTCTTTGCTAAATCGAAGACGCCATTTTCTACGCTGACGGCTCTCGGTGCACTGTTGCGTGTGCCGGAAACGGAAATGCGCACATAATTCTGTTAGGAAGCATGCAACAAAATGGCGCCCAGACCACATCCGAACGGAGAGAAAGACGACGGAGGGCCAAAAGGGGGCGGAGAAAAACTTTAATTAAATAATACTAAATGCAATTTCGCATGGCTCCTCGTCGGTAAATAAAGCTGAGGAAGCAAAACATGTCACAGAAGTTCATGGCTGAGAGCATCTCTCCTGGCTAATTTATTTTGCTATTTTCTGTTTATTCGAATAGTAGAATTGGTAGAGGAGACCACAGAGCAGCGAAACGAGGCAAGAGAAAAGCAAAGTAAAAAAAAACTTTAACCCCGAAACTTGTTTTCAAGTCACGTTCATTTTCAATCAAGTGGCATCATTATGCTGGCCAAACAAACTGAAACTGAAATAAAAATCGCAAGGAGATAGAAACCGGGGAACAGAAAGAGGAAGAGCCACCACAATTGGCTAATACAATGGCAGAATTAGCCCGGACTCGTCGAGTGCGAGTGTGTGGGGCCACTGCCACTGCCACTACTACCTTCCTTAACCCTTTGCTGCCCCAGCTGTCAGTCAAGTCCGGCAATCAGTCCTTTGTCTAGGCCCACGGACCGGCAACAAATTACCTTCGAATCAGCTGAAACCGAGCCACCCAAAAACCACAGAACCCACTTAGCTAGGTGGCCAACCATCGACTTCCTGTTCAAAACCAGAAAAGAGAAACAGAAGTTGGTATAGAATCAGATAAATCTGGGGGGAATCGCACAAAAGAGCAACGAAAGTCGATAGGAAGAAAAAGAAGCATTGACATTTTGGCATTTATTTGATGAAAATTGTTTGATTATAGTTCGGAATTAGTTTTTGGCAAAACTTCGGAGAAAACGAATAACTACACCAGTGGCTTCGAAATTCAAACACACGGAGTTTATTATGGTTTGAGATACCAAAAAAAATTTAAGCACCTCAATAAATGTAAAGATTTAACAAATAAATTAATAACTTCAATTTAAAAACGTTGACTTTTTTAATAAGTTAATTAAAATAATTAAAGTGACATGTCTTTAGCAGGTGTTTATTTTAACCACCCACTTACTTAGCATCGTGTTTTGATCAAGTTATAAATTTCAAGGCAAATTAACTAAGCTCACAAATACATTAATTAAATTATAGCATTTCAAAATTGGTTGAAAATCCTAGGATCGTAAACAAAATGTCCATTAAGTAAGTATTACGACTATTTTGCTAATTTCAGCAGCTCGAATTACGTCAGAGAGGTACCATTAAGTCAAAAGTGGTATATGTGCAATCAATGAAAATAAATTAAAACCCATTGGTTATAGAAAAATCACACATACACAACGATTAAAAAGAAAAACAGAACAAAACTTTATGTAAATGCTGTGATCACCACGAAACCGATTCAACCGGTTTCCGAATGCGTTGCAAATCTTAAAACCAAAACAGCAAATGACAACAGACAAGTATACAGATGGACACATGGAAACACGACCATAAAAAAGTAACGACTCTAAGATATAAGATATATACATTTATTACTAAAAAATTATATGTTTTGCGTTTAGCCGTGAGTAACACGAGCCAAACAACTCACCCCTTTCGCTCTGCTCTCGTGTTGCTTAGAACCCAGTACAGCTCAAACTGTAGGGCCGGACATGTGGTTGATGGCTGTAATGAAATAATTAAAAAGAAACAAGTTATTCATATGTTATTACTTTTATTTATAAGCTTATTATAAATGTTAATTTACTGATGTGGAATAAAGTGGAATTAAATTCAGTAATAATTTATTTTAATTACACCTGTAAACACATTGTTTTATTATTATTGTAGTTGCCATTTAAAACATGTATTCAAATTTATTGATTTGTATATTTTTGAGTACAATTAAAATCAATGGATTCTTATATTCTAAAATGGGGCATCTTCGTGTCGACTATTTTCCCTTGCCTGCCTCAACTTCGCTCTCTTGATTAATTTCTATTTAACGTGCAAATATTTTTTCTGTCAATTTTCCCAATAAATGCAATTTATATCTCCAGCCAACAGCAGCAGCGCTGGTATGGTACTTCAATACTTTACGTATGGCGGAGACTCCTTCCACGTCCTCTTCCTCGCGCTTTTCTGCTCCTTCGTGGCCACAGGCCCATCAATCATACGCCATGTAAGCAGCCGAGAGCAGCAGAGGCGCACAATCAAATCAATATCAGAGTGATTGGGTGGGCTTCGGGGGAGTGGGGAAAGTTGCGGGGATGTGGGCGTTGCACACCCACAACACAGATCATAAAAATTGCATTTGCCAATTTTCAGTCCAGACCAATACAGCCACCAATCGAGGATTCGATCTGGCCAAGCATATGGCTAGTGGGCAAATTAACCAAAAGTCACTTGCCGTACACTTGTATATCAATTGTGAATTTAAAATTTATGACCAGTTTGTCAGCCACTGAGAAACCTATGAATCAAGACAGCTAAATCTACAATTTCATAGTTTGCTGGCCATAACAAATTCCCCTAATTTCGTTGGAAACGCTGGTCTTTCTTAAATAAACAAAACCACTCCAGCTTATATTAAGTTATGTAAACAATCGGCTTTCCAAGAATTTTCAAGTGGTTGTTTTCCGTTGTGTATCGGCGAACTGGTCGCACAACTTATGGCAGACACTGTCGTCTGTAATTATTGTTTGGTTATTGTTGCTGCTGTCTTTGACACCAAAACAACTCTGTTAAAAGATCTCACTTCGGTTTAGCGACCTCCCTCTAATAACTCAATTTCGGTTTCGGCTTGGACGTCGCCATTTGAATTTATTGACACATTTCATTTAACCAGAATCGTTGGCGGCAGAATGAGTTTTGGCCAGTAATTAAGCCCGATGACGAACCCAAAAATGTCTCGAAACGATTTTGTAACTTTAGCGTTAGCCTGCCTGTTAACTGCCTTTCATGGACCGAAAACTTGGCCTGCTGACTGGCCGAAAGCCAAAGACGTTGGCAGAAAACCCACCATAACTGGTCGGAGCAAATGATTTTTAATAACTTTGACACTCATTAAACTCAAATTACATGCATTTGATTACGCAGCCACATGGGAGTCGAGAGTTGGCAGCCTTTTGCATTTGGGGTTTTCTAAACTTAAGCCGCTTAGGTTTCATCATCATCATCAAAAACCATATGACAGCACAGTAGGCTTATGATGAGGATGATGCAGTAAGGCAGCCTAATAAATGGCTTTTAGAGTGGTGGGGGAATTTAAATTGTGTTTGAATTGTGTTTAATAAAATACCATGCATTAAAGGTTAACAAAGAGAAGTAGCATGATAAATTCCTTTAAAAACAGTAAATTAGTATAAATTGTAATCGTTAAATCAAGCCGAACAGCTCTATAAATGGCTCCCAAAATCACAAATGGTAAATGTTGAGTGTGTTGAAATAC
This sequence comes from Drosophila fuyamai, assembly GCA_018153365.1. Lineage (NCBI taxonomy): Eukaryota > Metazoa > Arthropoda > Insecta > Diptera > Drosophilidae > Drosophila > Drosophila fuyamai. The sequence continues at coordinate 7,500,554 of JAECXW010000758.1, forward strand.
CCAGAATTAAACTGCATTTCTAAAATCCTAACTTAGCAGGCTTAAATTAATTTAAACCCCAAGAACCCGAATCAAATCGAGGATTTAATTAGCCATTAATTAGCCCAGAGCTCATTGAACCGTCGGCACAAAGAATTCAATCCTATTAGAGCAAGCCATAAAAAACTCATTAAATCAAAAGTAAAATTCCCACACAGCCCAGCGCAACTCCCATGAACTCCCATCAGAGAAAAAACGGAAGGTTTGATGGATTAAGATGCCTGCAAATTAATTACTCACTTTGTCTTTGGACTCTGACAGGTAATTCCCGGGCCCTTGAAGTAACCCTGAACTTGACATCTATGAACTGCAGCCCTTTCCCCTCGGCCAAGTGCTAACTTCTTTTTAATTGCCACTGGTCTTGGCCAAGTCTCGTTCTGAGCCGCAATCGTTAAAAAACCTAGTTTACGACTCGCGAACTCTGCACTTCCCCTCCGATTGGAACGTGCTTGCAAAGTAAGTGCCATCTGCAGCCCATAGTGTTCACTGAACCAGGTCTTTTTTGCAAAAAAAAACAAAAAATCCAAAAGGGAAGTGCACCACGAAAATCACTTTGTTGGGGTTTCTTTTACTGACTCACAGTAAGCTCCGAAATGGATTGGCTTAAAGACTCACCAAGATCTGCGAAATGGCACGAACTTGTTGTTTTGAAAGTGCCGAGCAACAGAAGCTACAACGAGTGCTAATGGAAATTCCGGAATGCGGCTGCATAATTCTTGCATTTTATACTGCAACGACTGCCACACAAGAAAACTTTTTCAATTGTGGCAAAACTTAGGTTAAAACAAGAGAGAACGCTATAGTCGGGTTCCCCGACTATCAGATACCCGTTACTCAGGTAAAAGGAGTGCGAGGGAGCTGGAGATAGAAACTTTGATCACGCATAACTTTTAAACGAATGGTCCGATTTGAAAAATTTCTTCTACATTTCGATAGGTATTGATAAACACAATAAAACTGCATTTTTACTTTTCCGAAATATTTAAATTTATATTTACATAAAATCGTATATAAGCGATTGTGGGCGTTAAAGGGGGCGTGGCACCTTTTTGAAACAAACTTGCGCTGCGTAGGAACTCCTAAAATCTGCATGCAAAATGCCAATCTTCTAGCTTTTATAGTTTCCGAGATCTCAGCGTTCATACGGACAGACAGACGGACAGACGGACAGACGGACAGACGGACAGACGGACATGGCTAGATCGACTCGGCTAGTGATCCTGAACAAGAATATATATACTTTATAGGGTCGGAAACGCATCCTTCTACCTGTTACATACTTTTGCACGAATACAATATACCCTTTTACTCTACGAGTAACGGGTATAATCACCATAGAACTTCAATTAGTGTGTGCTGATTTATGATTTCATTTGCAGAGCGCTCAAATTGGAATACATTTGAAATACATTTTTAAAATATAACTAACACCTAACATCAAATAAAACCACAAGACTGCGAAAAGTCATGGTAATTTCTTTTGAAATGTATCGTGAATGTATTTTTAACCACAATACAACATTTAGCTCCAATTGTAAGCCAACTGAAATTCCCATCAAATTACAAACCAATAAAAGAAATTACCCACGAATATGGGAATGCACAATTTGCCTTTTAGCCCCTAGAAAGATATGGAATGCACGAAAAAACTATCCAATTAAATCCAATCGACACTTGCCACCAAACTCTAAGAAAAGGCAACCAAAACAAGGCAAGCTCAAAGTCAATAATCAGAAGGAGGAAAAGCGGGAAAAAGACGACACCGTTAGCAGAATGACATGCAAAGTGCAGCTGCTTTTCGTGCGGGTAAAACTCAAGGGGGGAAATTTGCAAGGGGTGTCATTGCACATGTGACACGAACAGAGGGCAAAAGAAAAGCCAGAAGCAGAGATTGATTCTCGCCGCGTCACGTGGGAAATTTTCAAGTTCAAAGCAATTTTCCAAGGAAGAAGAAGGCAACTGTAAAAAGCACAATACCCGAGCGGAGGTAAAAATAAAAATAAGCAGCAACAAAGCGTGCACTCACGTGAGACTTGATAATAATCGGATTTGGGAAATCGTGAGCCGAGACAACGTGGAAAAGAGGGAAAACAGCGGGCCACCAGGAAAATACTAAAAATACAAATAAAGCAGACCGAATAGCCACTTGTATCGATTGCAGAAAGGCGGGGGAAAAAAGCAAAAAAAAAACAGGTTGAGGGTTTCCGGAGAAATGCCAGCTATCCATCCATCCATTCCAGGTGAGTTCTCTGCCCCTCTGAAATCCACCTTAATGGATGGCCTTTGTCTCGAACAGTTAGAATTAATTGACGTTAATAATGTTCCGATATCAAGATTTATACTCATCAAACGGCTTCTGTGTGCAGAATTCCCTGGAAACCTGTTCAAGCGGTTCTTTTCATTGAGCATTATTTTTAGAAGACACAAAAATAGTTGACAATTTGTCGGAAAAAAGCTATATTTTATGATGTAGAATACAATGTTTACGAACCCTGAGCTCTGCTAATGATGATTTCCGTCCATTATCTTGGCGGAATAACTGCACACATTACCATCAGCGGTGTGGAAATATTAGGATAAACCTCAATTTACCTGCAATTTGTTCAATGACAACCGATAAATATTCAATTTAATGAAATTGCATTTACGTTCGCAATCGCAAAACCACTTGAACCACTTTCGCCCACTCATCTTGATTGCAAAACTGCACCCACCTGCCGTCGTCTCAATATTTATCTATTTTTTTCTTTCTGACCGAGAAAGCCATTAACTTGGCCATCCATAATTTTTTAATTTGAAAACTTTTGCCAGTGAATGCCGAGTGAGTGGGTGAGCGGTTCACTTGATTTAAATAACCCAAAGCTGTCGCTTGATTTGCATATTAAATTCAAATCAGTACAACTTTTGAAGAAAATGTTATGTGCCAAAATCCCTAAATCTCTTGGGATAAGCTCAATTGAAATTACAAGTGTGTTTACTTCTTCTTTTGGGGTTTTTCCAGTATGCATCTTAGATCTTCTCGCTTTTGAATTTCTCAGCATCATTGGCATTTTCAAAACTGTGACAAAATATGTAAGATTGAACATTTATTGTAAACTTAGATCTAAAAGAAAACACTCAGAACAACATAGCTAATATCAATTTCATTTGTATTTAATTGATACTTAAAATAAGTTTTAAATTCTAATTTTAGGATTTTTTTCTGTGTGACAAATTTAGCTTCATTTTCTATTTGAGCTCCTACAAATCCCCTATTCGGCTTCAAGCCTTTGCAGCTCCTCTGGCCAAAGTCCTGCGGGCTTCTGTTCCCTTTCAGCTATTCCAAGTTTCACATCCTTATGCATTTTTAAACAATCGCTAACCCAAATAAAGTTTCTTGCTTTCTGTTTTCATATTTACGGCTTCTCCCAGGAGCCAAACAAAAAGCAGTGCACACAACTAGGAGCTTTGGCCGAAAGAAAAGTGAGTGGGTAAGTGGCAGTGGCTAAAACCTGAAAGAAGTAGAAGTATCTGCTTTTTAGGGCAAGCCGAACATTATAAATTGCGGGCCCAGAGTGGCAGTAAATTTATTATCTCGATCTGAAAGCGTGTATCAGCGGTATCAACTCCGCCTTGTTCTTGCCGATTTCTGATTGAATGTTGTTTGAAAATTCTCCGTTGGCTGGTAAATAATAACATGGAATTTACTTCCCAGTGGCAACTTCTGTTTTTGCCCCCGTGTTGCGAGTTCGTGTTCTAACACGAGCGAAAAAAGCCCGCCAGTCACTCTTCTCAACTCATCTTCGTTACAAGAACTTATTCTTGTTGATGCTCTTTAAAGGGGGTCTTTTAACAAAACCAATGGATTGGTAACACATCTGTTGATAAAATTGTAATTAAGATAATCTTTATACGAATAAAAGTAGAAAACTGTGTAGGTCAACTTATAATTACTAGAGTACTGATAGACTAAAAGTAAATTTCGATTATTTATAATTATTTATTGAGTTAAACATTAACGACAAATTGTAGATGGTAAAAAAATTTATCCTTTTGATTTTCGAACTTTGAAGTATTTAATTTATAACAATTAGGTACAATTAATATCAATTTATAAGTAGCTTCAAATCATAGAGCATTCCATCTTCGTGGCATATAATAAACTTGTACTCCAACAGTTGCTGTTCTAGTTTGTATCTAACCACTTGTATCTTGTACTCAACTTTCGCAAACAAACCAAGGCGCACTCACAGATACACACTCACACTGTGGCACATGTGAGATGGCAGCAATTTCCATTGGCAATTGTGTTGGCATCTGCGCTTCTTTCTGCCCCATGTGAAACTTGGCCATTAATTTGAACGCCGTTTTAAGCCAACCAAGGATGGATGTGGCAGTTGTTGGCGGACTACCATTCTATTGAGAGTGTGGTGGCACGGCATTAGATATTCTTCTCATATTTTGCATGCTCCTCTACTGCTCATGAGTCGCTGGCATTTTCTTTTGTCTTCTGCAGTTATGCATTATCTTGGATCGTTCACGTTGTCGCTGTTCGCTGGTCGTTGTTCTCCTTCTTGCGCATCGAGTTTTGCATTTAATTACTGCTCACATTTCTCAAATTTCTCCTCGTCTGTTCTCAGACAGTACTCAGGTGTCGTCTCCGCGGCGCGGCATTATCATTATCATCTGTATCTGCATCTCAAGCTGTATCTGCAACCAAATCTATGAACGTCGTGCAGCGCCAACATTATGCTCATTATGCATTTCACTTTGCGACCGAGGATTCAACTTCTTTTTCTGCCCTTCTCACTCTTATTAAGCTGGGAAAGTTCTCCGAGGAAATCTCAAAGCCCTCCATGAAGTAGTTTGCTTATTAAAGAAATTAACATTTTGTTGCTTTTCATGGCTAAATAAATTGTAAAATTTCCCCAATAAAAGGAGAAACGCCTTTTTTTAATGTTTGAAAATAATTGTGGTTAATTAAAAACCTGAGAAAAAAAGAAGAAATAAAATTCTTCAGCATGACCAATATAGCGATATAAATCTTTGGTTTATTACCAAATTTGATGAGTGTTTGTTGTTTGTAAACAAGAAACGCATCACTAAATCCAGATCCTGGTAATACCTGTATCAATTAGGGACCACCAATAGAAGGCAATCGCGGCTAATTAATTTATGCACCCTCAACTGGATGAGATGCAGCTGCAGTTTTCCACAACAATTGCCGCGGCTGATTGACTGTTGCCAGTTTTCCAGCTGATTGCTGGACAAGCAAACGATTCAGCTAACTGATTCTGCGATCACATGGACTTGTAACCACTTCTAATTATGCACATTCGCTGGTGGCACTGTTCCTGTCAAAGCGAAAAAGAAAAAACCAAGGAAAGACAACGTCATCGCTGATGTGGCTGCTGCAGGTGCAATGGAAATTGGTGCAACGTTGCGGTAAAAGGCAATAAAGTGGCAGGTCGGAGGAAAAGCCATGCAAAGCATCTGGCCGCCGCTCTTTGTGCCTTAATTAATTTTGATTGCACCACACACACACACATGCATACAAACACGGCGAGCAGACGCTTTCCACGGCGGAAATGTTCATCACACGCGTGTGTGGCAACAAGAAAAACCTATGGAGAGCAAAAAAAAAAGTAGGGAATTACTAAGCGCTCTTGGTCGGGCTAATTAATTGAATTGCACTGGCTGAGAGACCGCCAGGCGGCCCGTCATTACAGCCCATTTAGCATTGTTGTCTATGCAAATTGGCCAATGCAGAAGATTCTCGATCTCACAGTCTGCAACTCCAGCTGATGAGATTATTAGCCTGGCCGGCACAAACCATCCGAATTGATGGGCCATGGTAATTGGCAGGCAAGTGTGATCACGACTTGGCTGAGATCCGTCTGCAGCACTCATAGCTTTTCCTATTTTTCTTGTTAGCTGCCTATTGGCCAAAAATCATTCAGCCCGCCGTTGGGGTTTTTATGACCATAAAACGCAATTGAAATGATGCCGCCGTCGTCAGTTTGGCCTTAAGTTGCCTTTAGGCTGCAAACATTTTGTTGACAACGCCCGATGACAGGCCCCAAAAAGGGGGAAAAGGTGAGGAGCGGGGGTGGTGAACTAACCAACTCGCTAGATGTCTACGCATAATTCATGTTCGGGTCCAGGCAACTGCTCTACGTGGCACAGTGGGTGTCCTGGCCTAATGAGCAACCCAAAACAGTTGACGAGTGAAGTTTTCTCGGGGGTAATTACTACCCGGTGCTAGGAAAAATATGAAGAAGTTTCCTAAGCAAAGCAGTTCGTTTTCAGTCAACTACTAAATAATTTAATAAATCATTTTTGTGAAATACTCTCCATTAGTGCACAACCATTTTTAGTTAATTTTATATAAATTTAAATTGCATTTTACTATTCATATCTCATACAAAGATACAAAAACTTCCAAATCTGCAACTCTACAGTTTATTATAAAATCTATTCACAGTCGACCTCAAAGTTGACCTTTAATTTATTTATAATTCTTAAATTCCAGGTAACAAGTTTAGTAAAATAAAAAAAGCTTAAAATAAAACGCTAAAAAGCCCCATCAAAATTCGGTAATTTCAAAAAAAATGTACAAAAATGGCCATCAAATTAAATTCAAACTAATGATCACACAAAAACTTATTAAATTACCCATTAACTGAACGCGTGAAATAATCTTAAACACAGCAATGAGCTTTAATATCCCACGTCTGCTACTCTTCAATTTCAAAGACCGTGAAATAAGCTTTTAGGTCATATAAAATATCGATTTGGTAGCAGCAATAGTGGCGGTCGTACTAATAACCTAAAAAATCGTTAAAGTTGATTTTGCTTTTACGGCTGCAGTGCACAAATTAATTCCACTGTAACTCAAGAGTTATTGGCTGCATTACCTCATCTCTCCGTGAATGTTTTTCAACTCTGGTCGTCGGTTTCGGCGTCAAAAGCATACAAAATTTATGGCCAAATCAACACCAGCAACCAGCACCACGAACGGCAAACACCGAAAACATCCATTTGGATATTATTTAACCACTCTCGGCTAAAAAGGGGGAGGGAGGCCACCTTCTGGTGACCCCATTCCCTGGCTCATCTTGGGTCAGCGTCAGACTTGGCTTATAATTTAATTAGCTCTGCCTTCGCCGGCTCTTATCTGGGCAGAAATCCTCATCCTACCCACCGACTTGCATAACCGAAAGGAATGAAAGTTCAAAAGCGAACTGGTCACAGCAGGTGGGAGAGTGGGTATAGTTTGGCGCTCTAGGGTTAATTGTCTGCCATCTGCAGTCACGAAGCCAAATTTGACTATTCATTACCCATTTAAAGAGACGCCAATTATTAAGGGGGAACAATCAGAGCCTTTCTAACAGGAAATCCGCACGATCGGGGTCACCATCGCCGGCTGACCCACTAAATTAATATGAATGACAACATTTCACGGCAACTATTTCGCACCCCACCCCTTAAAATGTTTATGCAAATATCTGCGAAATGAGCTGCCGACTTGGACCACTCAAAATGCAAAATAAACAGAAAAAGAGGGGCACCCGTATATAAAAAAAACTCGACTTCAAACTGAAATCACTTCGAACGTGTTTGGTTCGTGATTTCTATAAGCCAAGTCTTCAAAAGCCCAGTCAAGCGGCGACCTTGTCAAATTAGTGCCAAAAATGCCGGCGACAAAAGAGATCGGATCGTTTTTGACTCGGTTTCATAAATCAGTGCACGGTGAATAGGGCTGGGAATTTACTAAGCGATCGTTGAACGCTTCACAAAAAAAAATATATAAAAAAGTAGCTCAAGTTGCTGCGCTGTTGACATCAGCAAAAGTAAACTTACTTTCAGCTTTTGTCAATAATTTTACTTTTATTTGCACTCAATCGGCAACTGGTTCAAAGTGGTTTCCACATATTTAGGCTTTTAAAGCCAATGGAAGCTACGGCATAAATAAATTTACTTAATAGCCATTAATATAACTAAAATCGTCGATACAGTTTATTAGATTTCTAAGCAGGTTCTTTTGTGCGACAAACATTTAGCTGTGAACTAATAAAATTCGTTAAGCTATGACGAAATTAGGTAAGATAAAATCTATAAATATAAATAATAGGACTTAAATAGGACTTCGATTCCAAACTGGTTATGTCAGCACTTAATGACTAATAAATAAAGGGGGTAAATTTAATATTCATGAGATATCAAATGCAGAATTAAATGGACAATGATTCTAGGAAACATAATTGGTACGATAAGCAATGTATTAAAATGGTAACACTTAATTTGAATAGCCTTTGACCTTAATTGCGAATGCATGCTTTTTATCAGGCAAAAAATAAATATGAAATCATATAAAATGCTTTTGACAAATAAGCAATTTATTTTCTTATTAAGCAATCAATTTATATTTCAATAAATTTATTTTTACATTTTTATGCACCCCAATTCGGTGTATGTATATTTGTTTCTTATCATCATTTATGTAAATGATTATCGCTTTTGTCCCAATAAACTTAAATTCTCTATGCTTCTATCTATTTATCTACACATTTTCTCTACCATCTTCGGCATTTACCCAATTCTCCGCTAATGCATTTTTCGACATGCCCCACAAGCCTCAAATAAGAATACATTTAACAATGCTAGCCCCAATACCCCGATTTCTTACCCAACTCCAGTTAGCACACCTCTTAGCCCACCGTTTTCGTTTAAATTACCCAGTTTACGCGGGGCACATGCCAAATTTTGGTCACTTTAAAAAGCCATTAGACCCTTGTTGAGTGGTTTCGGGGGTTTCGGTGGGATCTGTTGGCCGAAATCAGCCAAGCAGAAACTGTACAAATTCGTCTTCATTGTTTGGCTCGAGATTGTTTCTCAAGCCGGGGGAAAATGCTAATTCTGGACTCAAATCAAAAGGTCTCCAGATGGGTTCTTGTCCAGCGTTTACCTCACAACTTAACACGTTCGTGTCACCTTTCACACTAACTGCTAATTGAAAAGGATGACGAGGCTGACACGTGTTTGACCCCCTAGAATGACCCCTGAAAACTAGCTTAATTATGTCATTACCACGAAAGATGATGTGGAAAAAGAGTGAGGCCATTAACTGGAGCAATACATAATTGCTGGCATTATCAGTGAAAGTTGGCAATCGGACTTAATAGTTCTTTCCATTCTGTGGGGCCTAAATGAAAAGGTTGAAAATTGTTGCATGTCAGCCGAGTATTAGGAACAGGAAATGTGTTTTTCTTTGGCCTGCGAAAGTGTCGGACCAAGTAAAAGTAACACAATAGCCGGCAAAGTTCATTCACTTTGGCAGTCATAACTATTAATAAAATATATCCTAACAATATGCGTTCTCATGTTTCGCAGAACGCAGAACCCAACGAAATTTGCAAACAAAGGAGCATATTTCTGTTGTCTTTGGTTTAAATTAATTAGCCTTATTTGCCTTAGCCGCATTTCCAGTCAAGTCAAGTCGATTATGAGCCATCATCCGTGCTGTGAGCTGGCTTACTTCGCTAAATATGCCATGAAATCGATGAAAAATTACCATTTAATTACCTGCAAAGAGAAACGGAAAGAAAGAAACGATTAGTGAACAAGTTTTGCACAGATAATTCAGTTGATCTATAATTAGGGTTACAGCTAAGTAAACAAAGTTTCAAACTGTTGAATTATTCCAGGGTAAGTGTTTAAAAATGAAATTGTATTTTTATTTCTTCCAGAGAAAACTATATTTGGTTATTTGGTATCAACATAGATGGCTAGTGATTGAAGTTTTATTTAATTGGTATCTGCCAACTATTATATAATTTGAAAAATGTAGTTTAATTAAATATTCAACAGATTATCAAAACGAAAATTCATTAAAATGATTTATTTATATAATTTCACTTAATTCCTGTTAGGGTTAAATCAATCCCTATTTGCTTTATGTGACCACTAATTCTAATTTTAGTCGAAATTCCCATCCCTCGCAGCTGCATTCCCTCTTCAAAAGGGGAGATCTTCCCCTCGTTTTCCCCGACTGCCAGGATTAATCCTTCCCAGTTTCCCCTTTTTAACTGTCGACTGGCAATAACAGAAGCGGCACGTACAACAAACAGTCGGAAAATAGGCGTAGGCAAACTCCCGGCACCTTGGACCCCAAAGGGACCCGAGACCCACCATCAGAGCCACCGCTGAACCACCGCACCACCACACCACCGCCCCACCTCCTCACCGCGAACCACTGACACCAGCGGCACCACCCACAAATGCAGACGCGCTTTGTTGCTCCAGGGTCGCGTCGCTTTTTTTTTTCTGGTTGCATTCTCTTTTGCAGCTCCGACTCCAACTTTTCCCCCTCATTTCCCCCATCTGCATTTGGCTTTGTCTCGTTTACTTTTCATTCTGTGCCTCTCCTGTTTGGCTTTTCTGCTTTTTTCCTGCCGGGCATGTTAATGACCCTAGAGGCTGCCCCGAAAGAGAGCGGAGATGGCGAGCACACAGTGGCTCCCAAACTGTAGTGTGTTAGCTGATTTTGCACAGGAAATAATAGTTTAAAACTTTACTTTTAAAATGTAATCTTTTCTGCTTCATTAACACAGCTCAATGAGTTTATTCATTTTTATTCTTACAAACATATATATTTCCTTGGCAATATAAATTTTGAAGATTTCCACCCATATATATGTATAACCACTCTACTATGATTAAAATTTATTTATCAAAAATAATTATTTAATTCAACCATACATTTTATATCTAAACTTAAATTCGCCATGCTCTTGCCTTTAAATTAACGAAACTTAAATATTTTTAATTACATTTTTCTTTCAGTGTATATATAGAACGCCTTGTTGAGTGCTGCTGCGTCCGCTACGCGTCGCTTTCAATTTAGGCGTCTGCGCATAAAATTGCATCGCTTGCTTTGCTCCGTTCCGCTTTATTTTTCCTTGTTTTACTTCGCTTTGCCAGGGGCGAAATGCAGCATCCACATCAACAGCATCTAGCTTGCTGCGCTAATTTATATAAATAATATTTAGCTGCTAAGGGTCTTTGAGCTGCCAGTTCTGTTTGATGTTGGCGTTTATGTTTGCGTAGAAATTAGTTAAGCAGAGAGCAGACCTTATCGCTGAACTTGAATTTCAAACAGAAGATCAACATCAGTGGGCAGCAAATAGACTAAGATTCAATATGCATAAAGTGCAATCAAGAGTGTTAGGGCGCACAATCTTTCACTTTATGTCAGAGCCTCGAAACCCCATGCTTGAAAATGCTCTTACATATTTTTGAATACATTTCGTTTTTTTGTCATAAACAACTTTTGCAATTGTCAGACTCCATGTCGACACTTCAGACACTTGAGCGAAGTAGATGAGGAGAAGGAGTTTACAACGCACAGCACTTCGTGGGCGCAACTCCAGTTCCAATCCCAAACCCAAACCCAATTCCAATTCCCCGCCAGCATCCAAAACAAAAGTTGAGTGAGTTGTAAATGAAGCCCACACATGACTTAACTCGGGCGAGTTGCCCCCCTTTTCCGCCCGCAATGCATTGCTCAATTGGAGTCAATGTCTCGGCGGAGATTCATGCTGAGATTTTCTGTATCTGCAACTGCATCAGCGACCGTAAACGTATCTCAGTATCTGAGTATCTGAGGGTCTCGGCGAGCATCTGCGTCTGCATCCCGCCACAGGCGTCCCGGCCAACTGAAACGCTTTCAACAAGCATGCGGCGTGTTAATTGCAAAATGTTGCCTTTTGCCTCTGACAATTATTAAGGTGATATCTCTTGCCTCTTTTACGAGGCTGATTGGACTGCACCAATAAAAATTTAGAGAGTTTACAAAACCTATGCATAACATTGTTGACAAAGGAATGCAACTTCTTAATATGTTATACTAATTGTAAAAAAAGAGGATGCTGTTAGGAAATAGATTTACGTTAGAACGAAAACTTTGAAGCTTTAAATTCAGAATATTGTTACCCCATAAAATTTCCCAAAAAATTCTAACCTATAAAAATGATTAATTGAGTACGGAAACTCATTAAGTTATTGATGCCTAAAGCCATTTATTTCACCTACATTCAATCCAGTAAATTTTAGGTGAACACTTTCCCAAGAACTTTGTGAGAAAACGATGCAATAATGGATCGTTTACTTGGCCCCGCTTGCACTTCAAAAGGTTATGGGCCCCCGGATGTTCGCTACCCCGCCCTAAATATCATTTATTATTTTTCACATTTTTCTCCTCAGATTTCTCTCATTTCACGCCCATCACCGTGAGTGAAGAACCTCTGGTAGATCGCCGCTTAAGACCAGACATTCCCTCCATATGTATAATTATTTTCAACTGCGTTTTTTTTCTCCTGTATTTCGAAGCAACTTTTCAAAGTTGAAGCCTGAACTTTTTGAGCTGTATGTGAGCTGTCATTTTAACTGAAAGGCACACACACACAGGCGAATATATTATGTGTGCTGTAAATTTGCCTAATTAACATAATCACAAGCCACTCCAGTAATTTCAATTAATTTGCCACTTGCATTTCTGGTGGTGTTTGAGCTTGCATCACATCCAAATTCAGTTGGAATAAATTAGATAGCAATAAATAATGCAGCAGTGCATTCAATTAGGATTCCGATGAACTATTTATTAGGTAACAATCCCATCCTTATCACAACCTTTAGAATGACTAACAACAAGCACTTCAAAGGGCTTTGGCCGCCTCAGCCTCCTCACATTTTTTTCAGGGACGCCAATCAGCGACTTGTTTGTTGGCTTATGAAAAGCGCAGTTTGAAAATAAATCAAATACAAAGGGAAACACACAACGAAATGCGACAAAAAACATAAATAAAAAACAAAAATGAATTCCAATTCGAAGTGAAATGAAATGTAAATGCTGAGCCATCAAAAGCTTCGCAACAAAAGCAACCAGACAATAAGTGGGGACAAACAAGCTTAGCGAATCCAAGATGCCCTAAAGAGCCACATAAAGGAACAACTTTAAGACAGCTGGGAGTTTCGATATCTCTGGTCCGAAACGAAGTTTCTTGCTCGTCATTCCGCTCGCTTAAACTTATAATTCCTCTTGGGTAGAGTATAGCCATAAGACGTATTTTATTGGCCCCTGAAATTCGAATGCGAAAGCAGGAAAAACTTGGTCGAGCCACCGAAAAATGCACAATATGCAAATAAGCATAAGAAATAAACAAGAAATGCACAAAAACAGAATTCGAGAGTGACAGGTGGCGATGAGGAAAAACTGAACAAGGTGGATGGGTTAGAAATGGATTCAAAAGAAAAAGTAGGGAAAATTCATCAAAATTCGACTTGAGCGGCATGAGATATATCTTGGAATATTCAAACCAAATGTTCAAAAAAATGTGAGCAATAATAAAATGTTCCGAAAGATATAGGAATTCAATGAAACAAAAATATATTCCAATAAAAAAAAAAACATTTAAATTAAGTTTGAACTAAATATTAAAACCTTACATATGAATAAATAGTTGAGATTTTTTTGTGTGGCATGCAACTTAAAAATAGGCATTTAATTGAGTTCACATTTTATCAAAATAGAGTGAAGTCTATGCCTTAAAATTTATGTTGCAATAACACTAATTGGAAACAAAGCGAAACTATACTAAAGCGATAAATTTCTTACAATTATATTGATTGTACAGAAAAGCAAAACAAAATATTTGATTAAAGCTTCTATGCTTCTTATTGAACATTTATCCATTGCAAAGGTTATTTATTTGTATTGATAGCTTAAACCCATTTAGTTGTCTTTCAACCTCCAGCACACACAAAATTCCCACATAAATTATTAAAGCCAAAAACCAAATTCCCAAACATTTATCTTGATTGAACCCATTCGCAATTCCAAGCTCCACTGATTGACATTGATTTAATTATTTTGCTCAAACTTTGTGCCACCCTATAGATGATGTTGAATAAAATTTGAGTGCATTACCAACGACCTTCTTGCGGTTCATTCAACTTTCTTTTGCTGAAAATTGAATTGAATTTTGGCCGGGATCGAAGCACTTGCCGTCCAAGAAAATGCTTATTGAGTGCTAACGGACACGTAACGTTGGCGCTAAGCTAAAAGCGGCTTTTTAATGCGTTCCCCCAAGAGAAATAGAAAGAGAGAGAGAAAGGCTTACCAAGAATGTTGGCCCAGACTCGAGACTCTTGAAATTCGTTAGTCAGCCGGGGAAAAAAAACGACTACCAAAACCGGTTACCGACCTTTAGGAAAGTTGACCAGCAGCCTGTTTCGTGGCTAACACATTTTTCGTGTTAATTGTTTTGATTAAAGTTCGATTTCCCAACCAAAATGATCCGGCACTCCTTCAAAAACATCGTTTATGTCACCCAGCCAAACATCCATCAACTTGTCCCATCGTTTGTCAATCAATGTTTACCAAAATTTATTTCATAATTATTTATGAAAAATTAATTGTCGACATTATTTTGATTTGGCAACTCACTAAGTCCAAAAAAATGTTGCGTGGACACCCACAAAAATCGATAAATGGCCAAAAGTTGGTCTGACAGCTAGCTGGCCATGTGGGTCCAATCTGGCCAAAATACATATATACACAGTTTGAAATTGAAGTTTCATTGCTGCTTTGGTCACTTGTCATGGAAATGGGATAGGGTATGTTTATTTCATTTATAAGTAAACAACATTTTCCCCAACTCAAACTCTACACTTTTAACTAATTTTCAGGTTTCAAAGCTTCTCCTCTTACTTGTTTGTACCTCAACTGACTAAAGCTGATTTGGGCTTTGTTTATTTTGTTTCTCAGTTTACATTTCAGTTTCGTTTGAATTATTTGTTTGATAGTTTCGTTTGAAAACGAGAGAAACAAGACCCATAGAAAAAACCTTTAAGGGGATAATTATTATGAATGATTTTTAATTCGAGGCAAAGGCCCAAAGTAGAAAATTTACATGAATTCCAGTTGTGGAAGCGTGTGTATGCCTGTGCTGTTGGTACCTTTTATTACAGAAAACCGCTTGGCAAATATTTGAACTACGTTTTTCGTTTTTTGTTTGCCTTCCTTTCCTTTTCCACTTCTTTTATCCTATTCATTCATTTTGGCGCTTTTGTTTGATGTGCCACTTGTCGTCTAAAGATTCTTCGTAATTTTTTGTTCTTCCTTATTGCGTCGATTAAAAAACCTTTGTGTACTCTTTTGTGTTCTTTTTGAATTTTTGTGGCGGGCATGTATAAATTTTCGGTTAAAGCCCATAATTGCGATAAACTGTCGACCGATAGAGAAGCTTAATTGGGTTCATAAATGGGTCATAAATCGTGTAACTCAAAACGCATATGTATGAACACTTTTATGGTTTCTGAGTAAGGTTCGATGCCGTCGTATGAATGTACCAAATTATTGCTAAAAATATAAACTACCAATTAACAATGTCTAGTAATTTATTTGGCCATATTTCGTTTTTAGACATCATGTGTCTGTGAATAATTACATTTGATGGCTTTAAAGCGTTTGCGTTTTTTTTTGCTTAATAATAAGTCTTTGAAGACATTTAGTGTGATTAATATGAATATTGTTAATGCTTCCAATAAAAAAACTTTGCAAGCAGCATTATAAAATAATTGTTTTTAACATTACCATTTAACAAATATACTTTTCAACATACATTTTTATAATTTCTAAATAATTTTTCCCCACTTTAGTTCATTCTCAGATCAATAAAGATTAGATTTCCTTTCAAAAGGTATTTTTTCACAACAGGATGTTGTTCACACAACAGAACCACGCCTTGTCCTCATAAAAAAAATCTTTCCAGTCACATAATCAACTTTTTCTCCTGAAATAAAAAAAGGAAAGAAATGCCAGAACAACAAACACACGCTCAAAGTCTCCCACATGGAAACAGGCGAATGGGCCAAATGTGTTTATGTATCTTGTATCTTAATGTGTACATCTTGTTGTTGGCCATATACGAACGTTCAAATTGCCAAGGCTATGAGCACACACACACACCAAATAAAAGCAGGCCCAGCCATCGACGTGATTTGCATTTTAATGTGGAAATACGTGCGTTTGTATCTGTATCTGTGTAGATGAGCGCAGGATTCGTTTTCATATTTTATGGAAATCGATTACAATTCGAAATTGTCAAGTCCAGAATGGGAAAATTGTTAAATGAGCTGCCAAAACGACTGCAGTTTGACAGCCAGTGCAATCAAAATAAAGACATATCGTTTTTCACTTGGATTAACAAATCGAAATAGGCCTGCTTGCCTTGTTTCTGATATAAAGATAAATGTCTTATGGATTCACTTTAGTATTGAATTTTTCTTGCCATGTTTATTACATCTAACAATATTTTTAAACACAAAAAAAGTATTTCTTTCTGATGGTAATAAACCAAATTGAACAGAAATCGGAAATAAACCCCAAAATATAATTCACTTATGAAGAGTTCAAAAAGTAAATAACAAATTCCTTGCCTGCCTGAATCTAATAAAACGCGAAAAAATCCCCATGAAGGCAAATATGTACACAGCCACGCCCCCTTTCCTCCACTGGTCTGATACGCCCACTCATTACTGTTTATTAGCTATGCAGCTGGGGAAAATTACGCAATTTGTTGTTTAATTTTGTGAAAATTGTAAATGCCTTTGCCTCGCGGCCTTTTTGCGTTTAATTAAGTCTCCTAGTTCTTGGGCCACCCCCCCTTAGTTTGCCATCCCCCCTCGCTCCCCACTAATTAGTCTGGGCAGCTCTGATTGATTACAGTTACCTAACTGTTGCTCCACGGTTTCCCAACTGCGGCAGTTTGTGTTGTTACCAATGCCACGCCCTTTTGGGCGTTCTGGGCCTCGGTTGGCAAAAGCCAGCTTCACCCAGCGCTCCGTTAATATTCTATTAACGTATTTTTTTATGATTACTCTCTTGCCATTGGCAACACACAAACGGGTTTCCAATCACCGCGCGAAGCCCAAGAAAAAATCTTCAACAGCACTCTACCTCCACTTTTCAAAGAACACGGAAGCCCCTGTCCAAGCTTTTATTAAATTTCTTTGAGTTGCTGCTCTTCCACAGTCAACTTCTCCATTATCTTTGCATCTATCACTCGGCGGAGGCTCTTGATCGATCCATTGATTGATTGATTGATTGCTGGATGGATTGCGACTGTTTGTCGCCGAAGACTCGTGCGGAAATTGTCTTGAGCCCTGCATAAATAACACTGGGCAACAAGGGATATTGATTGAAAAATACATATCATCTTCAAAGCAGAAAACTAAAAAATCTTTAAAGAAAAACTGCAGCTATACATTTAAGCTAACCTTCCAATATTTGCAATTTTTCCAGACAACCCCAATCTTGTTACCCAGTGTTGATGGGCTTATTTTTGTGCTCATTTCTAAAGCTCTCGGTGTGCCAAATATTTTTGACAAATGCCGCTCAGCTTATAAAATATTATAGCCAATTTTTCACTTCTCTAGCGTATTTTTCTCTCGACTGTTGTCATTCTTTCAGTAACATTTTCTGGGTTGGCTCATTAAAAATTAATTATGAATTTTCTGTGTTTTGATGTGGCGTCCTTATCGTCACAGGGGAACCGAATTTGATACAAAACATTTGCTGAAGAAATGAGAAATTTACGACAGGCCAAGGCACACCCAAAAACAAATTCCTCACTTTCGTTTTGTCCATTGATTTCTATTTGATTTCCATTTCATTTAATTTCTTTGAACTTTTTTGTTTCGTTTTGACCATTAAAGTGCTGTCCAGTAGTTTGGGTAAGGTTCGTTTTTTTGCATTTAATTTCATTGTATTTCTACGGCGGCACTTTCTAAACAAAATTTTCCGAGCTGGAAAAATCACGGCCAGGCTTTACGCAACTCATAATTTTAGTATTGCTTCTTCACTAATTCCGCACTTTTCTGTTGTTTTTTCCTTCGCACATTTCTCGGCCATTTCGCTTTGTTTTATGCCTTTTCAAGCGCACTCAGTGCTCTTGGCCAGCTGCAATTAGCGTAATTTAGTTGCATTTAAGAAGCGGAAATAAAACTATAAAGTTTTTTTTTATACTTTGTCGTTTTTTTTTTGTGAGGGAAAAGAAGACAGGGAAGGCAGTTCCGATTGAAAGAAATTTGTTATTGTTTGCGGTTATTATTTCGCTTACTTTTTTCCTCGACTTTTTCAGCTGGATTTATTCATGGGGAAATTTATTGTAATTTTAATTTACTGTTCGTATTCTTTAGCCACTTCACAGCTTTAAGCTGTCTGTGTTCTGGCACGATTAAAACGTTGGAAATTTCATTTTAATTTGATTGTGGAAATTATTACAAATTAACTGGATTTTGCTTAGAGCCAAACTTTAATTGAATTCACAGATGAGAAAGTTCTATCGCAACTTTCTTCATAATTCAACTTTCTTCTCTGTTAATCCCCGTGCTCATAATGCCTCCCCCTTGAACCAGCTCTTCATTTGTTCAACTTTGGCACGTTCCTGGCTTCTACTCTTCCTATTTGTTGGCCAAACTTATTTATTGCAACGCCAACACCTCCCTTCATCCTCCCACAATAAGCCATGAATGTCTTAGCTGACTAAGACAAAAATAAAATTCCATCGTCTGCCAAAGAAAATGTTGATTTACCACAATTGCAGCCGATTTTGCTTTCTTCCCTAAGCCATAAGCCATAAACATTGGCTTTTGTTGTTGTTTTTGTAATGGTAATGCCGACTTGATTTGACTATGATTACGTTAATAATTTCACAAATCACTGAAAGGAATTGGCAAGAAAAAGAAACAAAAGTTTAAGGCCATTCAAATAAATTTTTAAGTAATTAGTTTGTCATTCATTTTCGGTACTTTACTAGTCTGCAATATTTAATTTTTTTTTTCTACCGAATTAAGGTTAATAACATTCTTTATTTATTCTTATGCCAACATTATACCATGATTGGAACTTTTTATCCCCAGTATATATTTTCGAATATGTTTTAATTATTCATATTTTATATTGTATTTTTTGTTTATTTTCGAATTCCATTAAAAATTGCATCAAAGTAAAAACAGAATTGTTTACCACAAAATCAAGAACAAAATTATTCAAAAGCCCCAAAATTAGCATAAAGTTCTTGAAAGAGGAGACTTTGATACACAAGCTTGTTTGCACACGTATCCCATTCTATATCCCAAAGACCCCGTTTTCCCCTTTTTTTGTTGGCAATGAACCGATGAATTGACTTGAGCCAGTTAGCCTTGACTCAAAGCCGTAGAGGAAACGCGCGTGGCAGATTATTGCAAAACTTGCGCTGAATTATCAAGCGCAACTCCCCCACAGAACAAACAATTATACAATTTGCAACTGAAATAAAAAGTTCTTAGCAAATATGCATAATATATGACAGTGGGGGATATTGATATGGCTTTTCTTGGCGCTGCTTATCGATACCCCCTAGAAACCCCAACTGAGCTCAGCACAATTTACTCAAAGTACTCGAAGTAAATGAATGAATCATTTTTGCAAAATATTTTTAAAGCACACTAGAGATAATAACACTGGCATGGTTTTACAAAGACTTTATCTCTTTTTGAATTATGTACATAAGAATGATTTTCAAATTATCAAACCTATTTTAAGAGCAAAGTGGATGTTGAAAAATGTATAAGTAGTAGATTACCTTCATTGATTCTTTGCTTTGTGAAAGGAATAAAAGACATAAAAAACATTTTTTATTGTAAATGTCGTTGATTTTTATGGAGAGTTTATAAGTTGAGTTTTTATTAATGCTTGATTTTCTATTAAAGCATTTAATGGTTTGAGAGAACTTTAATGTGATGCATTTAAATCAATTTAAATACATATTATTCAACAAAAGCCAAATTCAAGAGTTAACAAATCACAAGGCTCTAAATTATTCACGAGGCATACTTTCTATTTGAAATATATTTTGCTATAAGTACACCTGATTTCTGATTCACGCCCATAATGCGACCCCAAAAAGAGATTTGCATTTTGCGTTTTTGGGACATGTCCCTTGCATCGTATCTATAATATGTGAGCCACATTTAGTGCTCGTACGTGTAGTTTTATCCTTGTGCCAGATTGATTTTCCTTGCTGACTTTCCCACAGCCCATCCTCTTTGGTTGTTGCTTTTGTTGGTGCGCATTGTGGTGGCAGATTCTTTTTTCATACGCTCCATGCTCTTATTGATTTTTTCCTTCTGCTCATTCGCTTTTTCTCGTGCGGTAAAGCAAAAGGAAAATCGTTTTTCTGTTCGATATTTTTTTCTTTTTTAATTGCATTATGCAGTGAAATCACAGGGCGACAAAAGAGGCAGGGGCCAAAGTTAATTTCATTTGCGAGTGTGGACAGGATGCAGGCGAAATCAGAGTCTGGGGCTTGGCTCTGCCCATTGGATCCCATTGTTCGGCCCGTCAAAAGTTCGAACTTTGCTTTTAACTGATTTGCCGGGGGGCGGGGTAATGCGATTGAGTTTTTCCAAACATTTCCGTTCATTGCATTGTTTGTATTTGGTTCAAGGATTTTTCACATCTGTTACGGAAACTTTGGAAAATTGCAGGCAAGTAAAAGCTAATTGAAGTGCAAAACACAGAAACATTATATAAAATTCTTATGAATCGGAAGAAAAACCCTTTGACGACTATTTACATATTGGTACTTAAATCTTCAATTCGCCTATTTTTGCCTGTTATTGAAGTAGCCGATATTTCTTTGGATAGATTAACTTAAGAATTGACCTTATATGTAACTTGTTAATTTAAGCAAGGAAGAACTTATTGTCAATATTTATTCTATCCTAGCATCTTGACAATTCTTATTATCGTAGACTAAAAGAACGCAAAGCTACTTCCATTAAAGTCAATAATTGTTGAACTGTCTTTACTTTTATACCTTTTTTGCAGTTTTCTTTTGAGTTGTTTTACCTTTTTCCATTTCCTTTAATCTGGTTGGCCATAAATCTGCGTTGGGATCATTAATTTGGACCCGCTTAAGGGCTTTTACCCTGGGACTTCATTTCTGTGCCACAATCCGTTGCACGTGTCCCACTTTCCCCCACTGTTGATTCCCTTTATCACCTTCCCTTATCAGTGCAGCGACAGACAAAGGCGGGCAGAGGTACATAGACAGAGGGAAAATGCCAACTATTAAGTTTTTCCAGCTTGCCAGAAGTCGGCAATATTTTCACTCCGCACTTCGAGGGAATTCCCGGGTTTTGGGAGAGATCAGGATGGCCAGAAAAATGGGAATGGGAACATAAAAATGCTAATCATTTGCTCATTAAATCCGCATCATCCGCTGCCGACGTCGCTGCTAGTGTTAATGACAGGACACCAGCAGGAGAAAAGAGCCGGGAGAACTCCGGAAAAAGTGAGAGATAGAAAGAGATGTACTTTGATCCCCGGGCAGGCCGCACAGCTGTTCTGGGAGCCTCAAAAGTTCAACGAGAATTTGGCACAGGGCAAATAAATAAAAAACAAAAACAACCAAGAGCAGCAGCCAGGAGCGAAAACCAGAAGAGAAATAAAGTACGAGCAAAAGCACGAAGTTGAGTGAAGGGCAAGTGAGGGGCACTACAGGAGATACTAAAGTTGACGGAAGAAGTTACTTAGGTTCCTTACTATATAATATACTATTCTTCGGTATCAGAAACTTGATAAAAAAACAAATTTGACTGAAAAAATATGCTATGATAAAGGAGATTTGACTATAATTTCGGGCTTTCAAAGCCTAATTGTGTAACAATCTGTTCATACCATAATTGATTATTAATTACATTTGATTGTGATATGATCCAAAAATTAGCACAATAATACTTTGCAGCTTACGGAGTTATACAAATTGACTTTTTCCCTGGTAGTCATCTGACTGTGTTGTAATGTGTTATCTTTACTGTACTGTCCTCGGTTGGGAAAATCCACCCAAACCACCCATCATCCCCATGCGCAGACATCTTAACGGCCTGTGAAATATTAGGCCTGGCCCAAGAACTGGGATATGGTCCTCCATCAGAAAAACAAAACAGGCCACTGGGATACATAAACCAGGAGTGGGGTCGAAAAGGGGGGAAAATGGGCCGGGGTGATGCCAAATCATCTGTTTTAAATCGATTTTCCTTGTTTTTGTTGTCCTTTTTTCCTTTTCTTTCTCTTTTTTGTGTATGCTTTTTTATTTTATTTACACTGAGAAAACGCCTGCTATGGTTTTGTTAAAGTAATAAGAAAAAAATAAACAACTATATATTTAGGTTGAGTGCATTTTGATTGATATTTATACCCGTTACTCGTAGAGTAAAAGGGTATATTATATTCGTGCAAAAGTATGTAACAGGTAGAAGGAAGCGTTTCCGACCCTATAAAGTATATATATTCTTGTTCAGGATCACTAGCCGAGTCGATCTAGCCATGTCCGTCTGTCCGTCTGTCCGTCTGTCCGTCTGTCCGTCTGTCCGTCTGTCCGTCTGTCCGTCTGTCCGTCTGTCTGTCCGTATGAACGCTGAGATCTCGGAAACTATAAAAGCTAGAAGATTGGCATTTTGCATGTAGATTTTAGGAGTTCCTACGCAGCGCAAGTTTGTTTCAAAATGGTGCCACGCCCCCTCTGACGCCCACAAGCCACAAGCTGTGGCTACAGTTTAGATGCTATTATGAAAATTTTTTTTGATATGTATTTGTTTCGTCAATACCTATCGATTGGCCAAATAAAAGTTTGCCACGCCCACTCTAACGCCCAAAAACCCATTAAACACTTAAGCCTGGCTAGCGCCTACATTTCCGCCTTTCATGGCGTATACAATAGCGCCATCTAACGGATGAATTTGGAACAGCTCGCCAAGGTGCTCAACAGAGTCAACGTTAATTCTGGATGTTTTCTATTAAAGGAAATTGCGATGGCTTTTATTTTTCAATACCGAACTATATCCCAAGAACTATGCAAATCAAATCAAGTTAGCCAAATTGGTGTTCCCTGGGATTTTAACATAAAAATCGGGAGCTAATTCGAGGGGCGAAAAACATACAAGAGGGCATATTTATATTAAGTTGTTTAGCTGAGTAACGGGTATCTAATAGTCGAGGCACTCGACTATAGCGTTCTCTCTTGTTTTATATTATATACTATAGAACAGAAACAAAACAAAAAACCACAAATGTTTTTTCGCAGTGTACTAGCACGTTTGACTTATCCACAAACTGTAAGAAAAGCCCTTGGGACATGCGAAAGAAGGAAAACTGCGGCAGTTATTGCCTCTAATTCAGGTCTTAAATTTTCTTTTCGCAAAATATAATCTAGAAAAAATACTCCTACGCCCACACTGAACTCCCCATTTTTACTATCTGGCTTTACGAATCTGTAGCTCCCCCTCGCAACTTAATTGACCCCAAAAATAGCAACGAAAATTGCTTTAAATTTGTTAAACTTCAACGGCAGCCAACCAATCTGAGATCTACGCCTACGGGCCCGAAAAGAGAGGGCGATAGAGATTACTTTGGAGAGGGAGCCAAAGAAATCGAACGAGGCATTTTTGCTCATTAAATAAATCAAAAATTGCTTGGGCTGCTCAGTGGTTGTCCATAAAAGTCGAATTTCTCGACTCGGAGCGTTTCAAATGAATCGGAATACTCGTAATTTATGCAAATTGGGCGAAATGTTGGCCAAAATCTTGAACAAAAATGTCACTTTTTGTGGGCCAAGACAAAAACAGATTTATTCGAAAAAAGAAAAGTTGTAAATTGTTTTTAATGGATATGTCCAAAAACACAAATTCAGTAAGATCACGCACTTCGGAAACACTCAATTAAAGTAGAAGAAGCATATGATCACGTTTCTTAATTAAGGCGATATACGCGAATATTTCAATATTCAAATTATTAAATAGTTCTAAAAGAAAAACAAATCTGGCGAACAGAAAAATTCAAGTCAGTGTCCCATTTTCGAATGGTATAAATCTTCAAATGTAAATCTTTCTAAAAAAAAATAAACCCAATCCCTATTCTTGGTTAATATATTATTTAAAGAGTTATGCTTAGGGGCATCGAATAATATATTTGTTTTAAGTAATGGTTCTACTAAAAACACTTATATAGTGATTTTATACCCTTTGGTAAACGTACACCTTAGACTAACTGTAGGCACGGCAAATGATATCAGATTTTTGAAACAATTAAGCCGCATCCACATACAGCAACTACAACAAAAAACAGCCGCTGACCCAGCTCTCGGATCTCAGATTGTTCTCCGCTCGCAGATCTACGTGATAAATGTAAGCCCTCTCATCCCGCTCATACATCACCGAAAAAGTTAAAAACAAACTGTGTTACGTGCCACAAGCGAGCAACTATCAGATAAAACATGATCATAACAGCACATATAAAATTTTAGCTATTTTCGTGGCGGGCCAGTTTGAAATTTTATTGTTACGCTTGTGTAACAACAAAAACTACAACAAAAAGCAATAAGCCCCAAACAAGAACCAGTCACGTTATGAGTAAGTTAAACAAAAACAATTGAGATAACTGCAGGTTTTGGGGAAAACGGGGTAAGGGTATTGAAAACAGAGGACCGTGCAATTTCCAAATCACTTGCAAAGAAAATGAAATTTATGAATGCCTTTTTATAAGCAGAACCACTCGAGTGAAGGTCCAAATTATGGTGGGCCTATAAAACAGTGCGATAAAGAACAAAATTCGCACAAAAAACCCAGAAGTAAACGTGAATTCGTTGCAAATGAGTGTGCTTTTACGATCGATATTCCCAAAGTGAATCTAAAACTGCAGTTAATACAAAAATATTGGAAGATGGTTAAAAACATCAAGTTACAAAATTTAACATTAAGTTAATATTAATTGAATCTAATCACAATATGGCTGCAATTCCCAAAAGCAAACTGTCGTCGGTATAACTCAGTTAAAGACAAACTACGATTTCTTTTAGCTTTTAGAAAAATTTAAGTATAAGTTGCAAGTCATTTAAAGATGATAAAACACATTGGAAAATAATACTTGTCATAAAGGTGTAACATTTTTCTTCAAATCACTAAGAAATTTCATTGTCTAGTGCATTATTCCAATGAAGTCCATATTATTATGACGGTTTTTGTAAGATTTTTGAGAAACTGATAGCGGTGTTTCTCTTATAATTTTAGAAAATGTTGAAAGTTTTATTTTAGATAATGCAATCCTTCTTAAGATAAATATAAGTCAGTCCACTATATTATTTACCCGGTAATTTTAAAAACGTTTTTTACTTCGCACAAGCCTTTTCCCCCTATTTTAGGGTAACTCACCTCACTAAATGGCCATTTTCACAACCTACTGACCATGACCATGCGAGGGGCTCCCAATTAACGGTGATCAAGGCTAAGGGTTAACTGCTACACCGACTTTGATACCACCAATTTGCGAGGGTGTCCATGGGTGAAGGTCAAATGGGGGACTATAAAAACGCGCTTACTTCAACGCCACTTGATATGCCTCTCAGGTTAAACTTTAATTTAATTTATTTTCCGGGCAATCAATCGGCTTGTGGGCTTTTCACAGTTACTGACCTTTTTTCCTCTGGTTGCAATTTTCCTCAAATTCGTTCAGTTTCGGCGCAATTTGTTTACTTTTGCAGTTTATCAGCGTGTGTTGTTGTTGTTTTTTGGGAGTTTTTCGTCCAGTTTTCGTGCTCTTTTTTTGGGCTGGGTATTTTGGGGCCCCGAAAAAGGACGAATTCTATATTGGGCTCGCTCTCTCTCCGGCGAAGTCTCTCTTCCTCTTGCTCCTTGCGCGCGCGCTCTCGCCAATTGATTTTCACTTTTGGCGATTGTCAAAAAGACGGCAACAGAAAAATAATAATAAACGAACAACGCAGGAATTTTCACTTGTGCCACTTTTTGCGGCCGCCGTTTTTTTTTTATTTTTTCACCTTTTTTTATTTTGTTTGCTGGGAAACGGGTTTAAGAAATTCCTACTACGTTTTTTCCTCTCTTATTCCTTACGTACGCCTTTTTCCTACTGACTTTTGCGTTTTTCTCCTTCCCGAGATGCTCACACACACACACACTGGGACACACTCCCACACACACGCACCGGCCAAACAACAAAAATTCTTTCGCTGTCTTTGATTTTTGTTTCTTTTCCTTTTTGGCTTTGATTTTTGCTGCTGCAAAGGCGAACCGGTTTTTGTTTTTATTTGTATTTTTCTTCGTGTTTTTGCACTTCACATCGATCGGTTTTTATTTTGTTGTTTTATTAGCTGCAGTTGGCAGTTTTTAATTCTAATAATCACCACAATTATTATTTTTTGGGTGACTTTATCTGAATTCCGTGCACCGTTATTTCGCACGCACACACACAGAATCTGTCTGGCACCGTCTCGCTCACACACTTCTTGAGCCTGGGCGACAGAAAACGCTCACAAAACGGTTTGTGAAAAATATTCGAAAAATTCGATTGTGTCAATATTTGTTTTTTTCCGGCGACTTAACGGTTACCGATGTGCTTTAAATATTTTTAACATTTTTACTCGCGAAACACTTGCAGCACATGCTTATTCAACGGTTGAAAAGGCAATAACAAAAATCGTAGGTAAGCGGTCTAAAGGTGGGAGAGTCTCGATTGGCCTCATCGATGGCTGTGGAATATCGTTGATTTTTCATCTCTAGTTTGCGAGAGAAAGTTCGAATTGGAGAGAGATTTCTGTTAACCGATTGAAGCAAGAGGTTCGAGTCTACGCTTAGTTCTTATTCGATTTTTTGTACTTCTGTCCCAGCAATTTTCCGGGTAACACGAAAATTGTTTTGTCGTTTAATATAACTGCGGCTTATTGGGTAAATCTTAAATGTAAATAATTTTTTAAATATTTGGTTTTGAACTGATTAAACTCCTTAAACCCTCGATTTACCTACACGTTACCGTTCTCTGTCACGCCTTTTGCTTTCCCCTTAATATTTATAGTTAAAAACGAATGTATCCTAAAATTTTCTTAAGGAACAGCTGAATTTTATTACGGGACAGAAATAAAAAATAATACAATTTGATTAAAATTGTAATTTTTTATCAATGTACCTTTTTAATAAGCACTCTGATAAGAACAAAGTGGAGACTCCAACATTCAAAGTTAACATAAAACTTCTAACCAATCTGCTGTTAACCGCAACTGTTAAGACTCTCTCTCACGCTCTTTAAAACAGGTGCTAACAGCGTCTTAACATTTCGGCTTAGCACAAGCGGTTTTTGCTGGTCACTTTCGTCATTAGTTGAAAAACATCAACAGTGGCGGAAAATCAAACGCCGCCCCCGCCCACCACCCACTCCCCCTCGACCACCTTGACTATTTTCTTGCACAAGTTCTGGGTCACTTGGGCATTTTTCCAACCATTTCCTAAGGTTTTTCCCCAATTTTCCTTCGGCTTGTTTTTCATATTCCTGGCTTAATGGGGGAGGGGTGGGGCCACGTGCGGCTCATCTATCGCCTATGTTGTTGTTGCCTTTGGGAGCGACAGCTTTTCTTTGCCGGTCCATTGTTCCCAATTTCCTAGTTTCCCAGTTGTTTTGTTGTTGTGCCAGGGTTATTTCCACAGGCGCCTTAAATTGTGGTTTTGTTTTTATTGCAAAATCTGAAAGTCCAAGTGGATTTTTGCCCACTTCTATTGGCCCACAACGATTTTAGTTTTGCTAATTGCCAGCTTCAAAAGATTCTTTAGTGATGTTGTGGCCACTTCAGAATAAATTAAAATTAAAGTTCGGCCTTCTGTATTTAAACGTTTTTAACTTTTTTTGAAATTCCTCACTTACGACTCTTTGTAAATGAAATCAAATCAATCATGTGAATGATAACCACAAAAATGAACCTAGTTTCGAACCTAGTTTTGAATTGTCCTCCCATCCTGATAAAAGAAAAGTTATCTTCTTCATATATAATTTTCCACCGATTAAACCTAAAACCTCAAACCCATCACTCATTTCGCTTTTCCCCACTCTTCTCAATTGACTTGATTTATGCAAAACTATGTTCCTCCTCAGTTTTGCGGGAAATGAAAATGTTCAGTCAATAAACGTGAGCCGAAAAATGATGACCCTAGAGGTCACATGGAGTTCGCTTATTATGAGAAGGGGGTGGCACTTTGTATGGAAAATTTGCAGCGTGGCCAGGAAAATGCAATTTCACTGATGCCGCCGATTTTCGGCTCTAATAATACCGTGCACTTGTGTTGGAGTGATTTTCTTTTGCACTTTGCAAATTTCACGCATAATTAGATAAATTGTTGATTATCTATCTATCTTTGAAGTAGGGCATATTTTACCGATTGGAATGTATCACCTGGTATAATACAAACAGTAAAAGATTTGTTGCAATTAACCAAATATATGCGCGAACATTTTTAATTTAGCAGAAATCCATTTAATTTAAAATTTTTAGTCTCCCAAATAAGCAACAAAATAAACCTTGGGATATGAAAGACATAATCTAATACCCATTCTAAAACTATTTATCAAATGCTAATTGAAATTGAGATTCCTTTCAGATTTGATAGCATTACTCTAGCTGTTGGCAACCTATCTACTTCTCATTTTGTATATTTGGTGCGTGCTAACCTCGCAGTTTGAGAGCCACATGTTACCATAGATGTTAGATGTTGCCAGTCAGTTGCTTCATGTTGCCGAGCGATTTATGAGCCAGCTATTCCGTTGCAACGTGTGCTGCTGGTGCAACATGTAATGTGCATGACACGCCCCCCCAAAACCTCCCTGCCTCCGCCCACCGCTTTCATAACTTGCACAGAAAGATGCTTTGATATTTACACTTAGAAGAAAAAGCACCCAAAAATATTCAATAATTAAGAAACATTTTCCCTTTTCAGAATTCTAAAATTTTTGAATTTAAGAAATTATTTAAAGAAAAACTTTTATGAATTTTAATCAAAAATGTATTGTAGTAGTAGTAATATATGCATATAACCAAGTTTTAAATGATATCAAAATATAATTTCAGAATTTATATTTTTTATTAATAATCTTCTAATATCTAATTTAAACTAAGATATTTTTTTTTGTGTGGCCCCAATGGGTGGCAAATCTCGGGAAAAATGAAAAAGCAGCAGCCGACGAATTTACAATAAATAACAATCAACTGCGAGGGTGGATAAAGGGGGGAAAGGCTGGAGAGTTAGAGGTGCAGGCGTTGAATAAAGCCCAGCTGCAGAGGATCGCACTCTATCAAAGAAAGGTTTTGGGCCCGCCGTAAAGCAGGAAATTCAAATGCAAAAAAAAAAGATTAAAAATATACTATTACAACATGATTTTAAATTTCAACAGCTAATTAAGATATAAGATTTTTATCAAATAAGAACTTGTGATAATTTCATAAAATAATACTATTCGATTTTATTTACATTTTCAGAATTTATTGCAGTTAAAATATTTTGTTTATAATTTTTACTTTTAATAATTTGTAAAACAAATGTCTTTGTTTTTAAACTACCGCCTATAAAAATTGCATGCCTGACAACGGAAAACTTTGCATACCGGTTGCTAATGTATTCGAAAAGCTTATGATCTGTGAATAATTACGATAGCCTCTTAGCAAATGGTAAAATAATCAAAAAAGCTCCCCTTTTTTGTGAAGGATCGCGGATCATTTTCTGCGGCTCAGCAAAGCAGAAAAATAGGGGGAAGGGGGGAGAAAAAAAACAAGGCTGGCAAGTGAAAGTCCAACGTTCGGCCGCTTCGTTCACATCTCACTAACCTCGTGATTTATATATTTGGCCCAAACCGGCTGTCTGTAACCCCCCTTAGCCCCCCTCCATCACCCTCCGATTGACTGACAGTTGGACAGGCGGCTGGATAAGGGGCGTGGCATGCGTTGCCTGCATAATGAAAACGTTTGCAGACAGCCCAAAACGGCAGCTGAAAACAAATTTGCATACTTAGGCGAAGAGGAAAGTGAAAATTGCATCAAATATTTTCCAGGCCAAATGAGCGAAAGTAAATCGCAAAAAGGAGCAGCAAAAAGTGGCAGAAGAAAATCGGCAAACAGGAAATGCATTTCAAAGCGTTTGACCATTTGCAATGCTGTCTGAACTGATATTTGATATTCAAATTAATTTTTTCTTTGAGGCAATTATGTAACTGGATTATGATTGAAGATTATGTAAATTTTAGTCGAGGAGGCATACTGAAATATTTGAAATATTTTACCGGGCAGCTTAAGACTATAATTAAATAAAGCGTAAGTATTTCATAATTGAAACTGCTGGGTTTGGATAATAGATTATATTATTTATGGTTGAGGTACAACCCGGTAATAAAATCAAAATACTTTGAGAGTTTAGGAACTCTGCTTAAGCCTAGAATAAAATGTAAGAAGATCGATAAATTTTATTTTTAATTACTAAAATATTTAGAATCGAAGTTCCTAAATTATACTCAATTGTAAGCAACTTGATCATTCAGTTAATAGTCATTAAATTCATAGTTAAAGAATCTCCTTTCAGTCGATTTCCAGGACTGTCAAACTGTAATAAGGTAATGAGAAATTTATGCAAAATATTTCGTAGACAAAAAGCTGTTGCCAGAAAAGGAATTAAGTAATAAATTTATGTTAAGAACCTGAACTGAAAGCTGTAAACTGTCTCGGGCTGGCCAGGAAACCAGCTTTTTCCCTACCTTTTTTTTCCGCCCGTCCCCTTATTTGTGCTATTTCAGCACTTACACGAATTACGCGACCTGAGAAAATTGTAATTCATAATATTCCATTCTGCCGGGCTGGCTAACAAATCCTTGGGGACCGGCATCCTTGCTCTTGCTGTGGGATCTGTTTTGTTGTTGCTAAAAATAGCACATGCCTCAAGGTTGCCGGGCTAAGGGGGTGGTGGCGGGTGATGGAGGTGGAGATCAAGAAGGTTTCCTTGTGGCACCGCTGTTGTTCCTTTAACGTGTCAAACTTTGGCCAACGCAGCTCCCCCAAGACAGTTAAGAGATGGAATACAGAATACGGAATGAGGGTGGTGACAGGTGAGCGGAGTGGCGAAAAAAGGACAATAAAGCAAAATCAGTTGATCAGATATTCACAGAGCTTGAAAAACTTGAAAGAGTCAGAAAATATAGTTGTATTTAAAGGGCAAGAAATACAAATTTCAAATAAGTACACATAAGTAATAAATACATGTTTTTATGATTTATATTTTGTGTAAAATGTATTTTGCTATCTATTGTTATTGCTATTAATCAACAAAAAATAACATATTTTCATTTCTTCACTATAACATAATTACTGTTATCACTTTATGTTGACTGCGATTCCAGGTATGTTCCACTACGTCACATCACATGAACTATTCAAGTTAAAAACACACAAAACGACACTGAACTCGGTATGTAGGATTAGTCATCCATTAAATCCGGATCAGTGACACCTGCGTCTTTACATCACGTGAATGCAAGGTAGTGGCCGATTTCCAGAATCTTGAAATAAAATATAGGTATACCAACTAATGTGGATTCAGTAGGCGACAAAATAAATGGATACAAACTATTGAAAAAAATAAAAAATAATAAATTATGTTAATATCTTATAACTTCTAAAAGTATGGATAAAATGCAGTGGTCAAAAAGTTATAAAAAGAATAAAACTTTAAATTAAAATATACAATATTATAAATTAAAGTTACAAAAAAATAGGATCGGAGGAAAATAGGGAAGCTCCCCATTGCCCATTTTTCGCTTCCTGGTGCAATCAATTTTTGGCGTAATCAGATGGTTGACTGAATGTTCCTGCTACTATTTTTTACCTTTTCACGATTCGGCTTCTCCTGGCGAATGCTTGCCCTGGAAAAATATTGAAAGTGTCAGACACACATTAAATAAAAGAAGCAGAGATAAAGTGGGTGAAAAATGGGTGAGGAGTCCGCGAGATTGCAATGTAAGTGGCATTCGCTATTTTCCCTCCGCTTTTCGCCGTGCACTTTCACATCATTTGCATGTTATTAAGCGCCATTTGATGAGGGGCTGGCTGTTGGCAGGAGTGAGGTGCATTTGTAAAGCAAACTATCAGAAATTGCCCGATTCCTGGACTCACTCTCATTTTCCTTTTCCCAGGAGTATGCAAAATCAGAAGTGCAGCCCCCCTTTTTCGGACAGCTTTTCGCTCGAATACCCGCGCTTATTAGTATTTGTGCAAGGGATTTGTGTGAAGGATTTGCGGTGTCTTTTACTAGGATGTTGAATTTTCTAAAAGGGGATGGCAAAATCGGAAAGGAGAGGCGAAAACCTCAAATGCGACACATTTTGTGAATGTGCAGGATGTTCATGCAAGAAAAGTTTTAATGCAAGGGATTACAGTTTTAGCAGCACTAAAATAAACATTTTCAAAGTTCTAAGGAACGGGTAATAAGTGTATTATATTTTTGATATATATTAAAAACACATATTTGTTATTTATTAAAGCCGCAAATATAATCTGAATAATACTAGATTTATTTAAAAAAAAAATTGTTGAGATAGTTTTGGTTGTTTAGAAGAACCTTAAATATAATATTACATATTTCAATTTTATTTAATCTTTCTCGCAATAAATAAAAATCATTTGGTGTGAGTCCATAAATTAAAGGAGTTCAACCTGGTTAACATTAGCCACCAAATGTGCAACAAGCTTGCCAAAAAATTAGGCTAAACACAAAATAATAATAATAAGCAATAAACAAACGCACATGGTAGCTGTTAGCTGGTGGCTGACCCAGTGGGTTTCTGGTCCGACAAATTGCCACAAATTAAGACCAGCTCGAAAAAAGGTATAAACCAAATGCTCCCGGCAGGTGGTAAGCGAAGCGAAACTGCAACTGCAACTGAAATTGCATTGCATATGCAACCAGCAGCCAGCTAAAGACATTTTTAAATCAAATTCGATTTGGGTCTTGGCATTTGGCGATTTACAGAGTCTGGGA
This sequence comes from Drosophila fuyamai, assembly GCA_018153365.1. NCBI lineage: Eukaryota > Metazoa > Arthropoda > Insecta > Diptera > Drosophilidae > Drosophila > Drosophila fuyamai. Next base: position 7,533,527 of record JAECXW010000758.1, read on the forward strand.
ATCGCCCGGCTCTACACATTATTTTCCAATTGCGTAAGTCGCTGGGAAATGATCAAGGAAATATTCAGGATTTTTTTGGTTAATAAAAAATGTCTCCGAAAATCAGATTAAATATTTCCAGTAACTCAGCTTCCTTTGATAGATATATGTAGCTGTAAATTTGTTATATAAATCATTTGAATCTCACTTTTATTTTATGAATTAACTGATGACCTTTTATATCACTATATATAGATTTATCAGTTTAATTAAGTTGTATGGTTTAATTAAATTGATCTCAATTAATGTAGTTTTCAAAAACTAGTCCATGTATCCTTTATTAATTAACCTTTTTTCCTTTTTAGGTTTAGAGCTGCTGACAAAATGTTATGCAAATAAAGTATTTATTGTGAAAAATTTCAGAATATTCCCAACAATTAAATGTTGTATAAATAAAATAATTGAGATCAATAAAACTAAAAATGTGGTTCACATTCATAGAAAAACTTGTACAAATCACTTTTACTTAATCACCGAACTTGATCCTGCAGTAACCGCCGGCTTGTCCTGGATGATCACTTATATGTAACTCTGGATGATCTGTTCGTGATCACGTTTAACGCGCTACTGAAGTCCCAAGAAGTCCACAATGTCGGTATTACCCTTGACGCCATGAAAATCCAGAGATATACATAATAATGTCGTACTGTACATAAAATGTAATAAATATATGACTGATACTTATGCAAATAAAAAATCACAAATAAAGAAAACAGTTTTGGCTGGCCAAGTACCGACAATGTTCCTTAGCGCGATTCGCTCTGCAATTTGCTGACTAGTCAAAAGGGTATTTAACCCATTAGTTCCTCAAAAATACACGTATACAATTCGTATGTTCAACAAATATATATTTAAATATGGTTCATTGAATATCAATTATTATAAAACCAATAAAAAAATGTATAAATACAAATCTATCTATTACCAAATGGGTATGTGGGTATATGTAAAACCCATATGAACCTTTTTAATTATATTTTATAGTTTAAAATAAAAAACATACATTCCCTTTAAACTGTTTTAAATTGTTAAAAAAATTTGATAAATTAAAAAGATTATGATATTAATAATAAACATAAGATAACCCTATTTAAGTAAATTACTTACATTATAAATAATAAACATAGGAGAGCCCTATTAAAATAGTTAAATGTTTTTAATTTGGAAATGAGATTCCAATAAAATTGTTTTTAATTTTATAATCCTTCATAAATGGGTTAAATTGAACTACATAAAATATTGAAGCATTTACCAAGAAGATCCAAGTTATATGTAATTATCTATGTATATACATATGGTGTATATGCCCCTTGGAGCTTTAATGAAATTGTATCTCTTTGTTCAAGCTTGCCAGCAGCGAGCTGCTAAATGCAATTCTAAGCAGAATTGTCTACGGACTACATTTTGGCAAACCCTAAAGGCAAGGCAACCGTGTGAACACTTACGGTTATATAATGCCAGATAAATCCGCTCTCTGGACACTCTTTTCCAACCAACGCATTTTGAGCAGAATCATTTTTAAAACTTTTATATCCTACCGCTGGGAAATATTTTTCTCACGCCGCCATATTTCCTGTTTTCCTTCTGTCCATTATATATGTATGTAGGCCGGCTTAAATAAAATCAGTCCATGATAAGGTAACCTTAAACCCAGACGTGGAATTTGCACAGGTTTGCAACGAAGCATTCTCTAAATTCCCAGAACTTGCATTTTACTTTTGGCTGTCAATTTACATAATTCATTTCTTTTATTTTAATGAAATAATATTCCTTTTAATTATAGTTATAATCACCAACTTATTAGTGGCTTTCTTTAACATATTTACAGAGATGTGATCTTAAAATGTCATCGTACTTAAATGTACCCAAAATATAAAAATAATGTTTTTAATCCTAGTGCTTGCTTTGCGTTAAAGAGGCCGCGGCCGAAGTCGCTGTTGATGTTGACGTGGCCGCCAACTTGGAAACGGGACCAATGTTAACCACTCGACGTACGGCAGAAGCTCCAGAAGATGACGATGCTGATGATGAGACCACGGCTCCTCCCGGCACACGATTGGCGACCATCTGTACTGGAACTTGCTTAATTCCGGCAGCAGATTGGATGTAGATGTTACGAATAGGGGTCTTCCCGTCGCTGGAAACTGTTTTTGGAGTCCCTCTTGGGTTGCTATTGATCACCTGGAACTGGGGATACGTCTTGTTGGCCACGTTTCCCGCTTGACGGAGAGTTCCTTGCGCTAGACCAGTAGCCGTCGGTTTGATGGTCTGCACATTGACGGTCTTAACACCGCTAACCAAAGATCCTGTGGCAGGATCCACCAGCAAAGGACTGTTGGAAGCGGTGGTCGTCACTCCTCCAGTCTTCGGACTGCTAACAATCCTTATGGGCACGCGGTGTGCACCAGGCACCATATTTCCCATCGGTTTCATTGTATTTCTGTTGAGATATACAACTTTATTTTGTCCGGCAACTGTTCCTCCAGGCGATTGGGTAAACAACTGGTGGAGGCCCTTGTTGAGCACAATGTTGCCTGGCTTAGTGGCCCCACTGATGCTTCCACTGCTGGTGACAATGCCTGGCGGTTTATTAGCCTCCTTAATGATCTTCTGGCTTATTATAAGCGGGCTTTTATTGGCGGGGCGAATGGGGGCTGTAAAATAAGAAAAGTTATATTGCAAATACCAACCAAAGAATCGATGCTTGGACCCACCTGGCTTAACATCCTTATCCACCTGTTGATGCTCGGGGATGTTGCCTTCGTTGTCGGCAAAGACAATTGGCATATCGATAATGTTGGACAAATCCATATTTCCTGACGGGCTGTTGTTTGCTGTAGTGGGCACATTTTTGGTAAGATGCAGCATAGTCATGCCGCTGGCGTTTTTGAACACCGTATACTTCTGTTGTCCCGTCGCTGAAGATGAAGCAGCTGCACCCGTAGATGAGCCCGCTGTTGCAAACTGCTGCGTTTGTCCCGTGGGCGTTTTTAGTGTGAAAATCTGCTGGCCACCAACCGATGAACTGGGTAGCGTCTTTACAATGCTGCCAATGGTGGCGGTACTGGTAGGTCCACCTCCTGCCTTGTTCATCGTGTAGTTGATAAGTTTACTCTGCGACGGAAGCGTTTTAATTTGAACAAACTGGTTCGATGGTATCATCTTGATTTTGGTGCCGGCGGCCAAATTGACGGGCGGCAGCTGCTTTCCCAGAACACCTGGAGTGATCACCTTGGGTAGGGTTGTGGATCCTCCTGCTGTTGATTGCGCATCTTCGTAGTCCAGGGCATCATCTAGTATGAATTCAATGGATTGGTTTAGTTCTTCGCTGCTCATTTTTGGTTTGTCTGAATGAGGTGCACCTTTTTGGCTACCAGAGCCAGCCGAGCCACCGACATTGGGGAGAGGGCGAGTGCGGGGTCTTCCAACTGAAGGGGGTAGAAATGTTAGTTTATGAATCGGGGTTGGCAGCCACAAGTGGCACTAGTAAAAGACCCGTGATGAATTTACCCTTTCGCTTGGCAGCAAACGGATCAATGAGGCGCGGTGGCTTCGGCTTGTGGGCGCGATCTTTGGTCGATGGATTAGTTTGATTGGGAATGGTAATGATTACGTGGTTAGAGGGTTAACATGCGGGAGGGATAGTAGGATGATGACATTGTGCTCGATAAAACGTTCAAATTGGTAAAGCTGGTACTCACTGTGAGGCACAAACTTTGACTTGGCCGGCTGACCCATTGGATCGTCCTGACCGCAGTCCACCTTCCGCTTGCGCATCTGCTGAACAGCCTTGTTCGCATTTCCATCGGCAAGAATGTGAGTTGGATGCTTCTGCTGGCGTTGGTACCCTTGCTGGTGCATCAGAGACGTGGGCATGCGGGGCCCAGGCGGATTGCTCAGGGTTCGGTTTACAAAGTCGAAGACCTCCTCCTGTAATGCGGTCATATAATTCATAATAAATATAATTGATATTTTAAATGTTGTGTCCTTTAAACTTACCACCACCATAGAATCCACCATGGTCTGTGTAACGCCCTCTATGCGACGCTTGCTTTTTGGAACACGGAGAGCATCGTCTGCACTGCCCACCACCACCAGGGAGGATTCAGACTGCATTCGCTCCCGCAAGCCCTCCATTTCCTCCTGGCTGGTGCGAGCTGAATTCTGTCCAATGACAAACAGTATAGGCGCCTTTATGTCCAGCATGCGATCATCGGGTGTCCCACGCGGACCACGGATCGTGTTGTAAGCAAATCCCATGCAAACCACGCAAGCCACGCTTTCTGAAAGTGCAACCTGCAGAGCCAAGGCCGCTCCAGCATTGAAGCCGACAAGAATAATGCCACGATTAGGGTTATCCGTACGCAATTCATGGATCCTGACACGTGTGAGGGACACAATGGTCTCAGCCACCTGGTCCAGATTCTGATTGCCCATTCTATTGTCTAAGGGGGAATTATATTCAGTTAATTAGATAATTGTGATATTTATAGTTATAAACCTACTCGTATTGGGCAGAGTGATCTGCACCACCTGAGTGATAGTGGCCAATGATTGGTACCACTTTTGCATACGGTCCGATACTGGGCCACTTGTGGGCATCGTGGGCAGCACCACCATGATGGCGTTGTGCGTTAGCTGACGCCCCTTGGGCAAAATGTTTGGTTCCCATCGCTTTTTCATCACCGGTGCCAACAGCTCCTGGCTACTATTCAGCGGCCTACCAAACAACATCTTATCCACCAAAGTAGGCAGCTTTGTCTTCAGCGTCTGCAGAATTTCCAGGTAAGAAGCCATGTAAGATTGCGACAGGTGCTCCATTAGTAGAGCATGAATCCACTGTGTGATACGCGACTCCCAGGCCACGTTGGCCATAGCTTTGCGCATCCTAGAGGCGGATTTGTCCGCACTGACGCGTCGGTGGATGGCCTCGTGCTGGCGTTTGTCGTTGGCCAGACGAGCTAACTGATCCTGGTCCAGAATGGAGCAGACTTTTTCAAATAGTGCTTTCTGCATGGGTGTCCAGCCGAATCTATAAAAATAACATTGATAACCAAGTTTTCAAATAGACCAGGCTAAGTACTCACTGATTCACGCGCGCCACCCAATCTTGATCATCAGAATTGTTGTTCTTCACGTATTTAGCAATGCGGGCGCACTCGTTCATGGCCTCCTTGGCGGCAATATCGTCGTATGGGGGCACATGAGCCTGCTGCATCTCCGCCAGCTCCTCGTGCTGTGGATAGGTGTGACAACTGGGACACTGCGGCGGATGACGGACCAGGATGTTCCTGGCAGGCATTAGGCCATTGTGTACATCGCTGCGGGTTGGCGGATCTCGCATGTAGCTGTGCTCCATTTTCTCGCAAAAGGAGGACTCACTGGGTGCCGAAATAGTGCTGGACTGCTGAATAAAAACTAATATTAGTAGTGTTTGCTGAAGGATAGTAGGTATATTAGTGAGGTGAGTGAGTTGGCGGTGGGACTCGGGGAACATGCAGTGCTGGTTAATGGATGATTGAATGCCTCTAGTTTATCATTACACTCTCGGTTGGCGTGGAGGGCGATGTGATGATCAGGGCGGGCGACTTAATTGCGGCTGGAGCCTTTGGAGGCGAGCTGACTTTGATAGATCCCGTCATCGAGGCCGCACTGCCCAGGGAGCCGGCCTTCACCACATAGTAGGAGGCACTTGTTCCGCCCAATAGCGTATTGTTTGTTTTTGTTGCGGTCGCCGCAGTCGTTGTTGTTGTGTGTGTATATGTTGTGTATGTGTTTTTGCCCGTTCCAACGCGGGTCATGAATTTGCTCGGGCTGTAGGTGATTATTGAGGAGGTGATGGCCTCCGTGGATTGGGTTTGATTCCCGCTGGCGCTCGCCATTTCCTTCATAGTTTATTTTCAATTTCGATTTTTACTGGCTGCCCTTAGTTGATTTTCTTCTTCTTATACGTTGTTGTCGCACTTGCGGCGCTGGGAAACAGCTGAAATGGCCACTACCCATTGGCCTTTGGCCCAAACAAAAGTCACACGCGCCTCGCACCGATTTTAACCAATTTTACCAGCAATTCTTATTGATTTTCTGGTATTTCCTAGAGCACTACGCGAATTTTCTTTCTTGCAAAATATGGCGTGCCTGGTGGGGGTTGCCACATCACTGGCGAAAGCATGCGATCCGGCAACTCCGTGACTACCCCGAACCACAGTCCCCGCGAAAATATTTATGCTATTTCACAACAAATGACCAGGCAAACAAATATGTATCATTAAGGACCTGCCGAGGTCTTACCCCGACAGCCAGGACACTACTTACACTCTCGCTAGGCGTGGGGCTTGTGGGGGCTACCAGCTCTTTCTCGCCTTCCAGCGGCTGGGCCGCGATTTTCTGTTCCTCCTCCTGCGACACATTCTGCGCTACATTCCCGCCGCTCTGCACGAAATTGTTAAAGCACTCGAAGAACGACGACATATTCCGATGTGCGTTCAATCAAAACAAAGACTTATTTAATTTTTGACAACAAAAACGCAACAAAAATAATCGGAGCGTCTAAAACCGAGTGATAGGGGCTATCGTTGCCACCTAGTTCGACAGTTGACCAACACCGCGGCGTGAAAAAACAGCTGATCAGCCTTGTTAAAGAGGGAAACTTTCTGAAATTTCAACAAATTTTGGAAACTTAAAGTGAAACAGGACTCTCTGGCGACATGGACGAGCTCCAGCAATTGGAGTACCTGTCGCTGGTCTCAAAGATCTGCACGGAACTGGACAACCACTTGGGCATCAACGACAAGGACTTGGCCGAGTTCATCATTGATTTGGAGAACAAGAATCGCACTTACGACTCCTTCCGCAAGGCTCTGCTGGAAAATGGCGCCGAATTTCCGGACTCTCTGGTTCAGAACTTGCAGCGCATCATCAATCTGATGCGTCCCAGTCGTCCTGGCGGTGCCAGCGAAGAGAAGACCGGGGGCGACCAGAAAAATGACAAGAAATCGCAACTGATGAAATTGTTCCCCGGTCTGGCTTTGCCCAATGATAAGTACAGCAAAAAGGAAGGTAGCGAAGGGGAGGAGGAGCGGAAACCTGAAAAGGAGCGGAAACCGGAGAAGGAGCGCAAGCAGGAAAAAAACCGGCCCGATAAACACAAAAAAACCGACATGAGCGATGTGGATGCAGCCATGCTGGAGCTAGAAGCTCTGGCCCCGGGAGAGGGCTACACAGAGGTGAAAGAGACCAGGGAAACCAGTTCCAGGGATCGTCACAAGCGTAGAAGTAGAGATCGGGACACCAAAAGGCGCAGTAGATCGCGGGAGGACAGACATTCAGATCGCCGCAGAAGCAGATCACGGGACAAGGAACGCCGTCGACGCAGCAGATCCCGGGATAACCGACGCAGGAGCAGGTCTCGCGAGGATCGCGATCGTGACAGAGAGCGTCGTCGCAGGAGATCCAGTTCAAGGGACCGCCACGAACGCCGTCGACGTAGTCGTTCACGTTCTACAGAACGTAGGGACAGAAGAGATCGCTCTAAGGAACGTGATCGCAGCGAAAAGATGCCTCCACCCTCAGCTGCGATGACCGATGATCCCGAATCGGGCAAGATCTATTCCGGCAAGGTGGCCAATATAGTGCCCTTCGGCTGTTTCGTGCAGCTCTTTGGTCTACGGAAGCGCTGGGAGGGATTAGTGCACATCTCACAGCTAAGGGCCGAAGGTCGGGTGACAGACGTTACCGAGGTGGTCAGTCGGAATCAGACGGTTAAAGTGAAGGTAATGTCAATAACGGGGCAAAAGGTTTCGCTGTCCATGAAGGAGGCGGATCAGGAGACTGGAAAGGATCTTAACCCGCTGTCACACGCGCCCGAAGACGATGATTCTTTGAGGGATCGAAATCCAGATGGACCCTTCAGCAGCAGTACTTCTATGTTAAACCTGCAAGGCAATGGGTTGGATGGAGACGAACACGAGTCTCGGAAGCGTGTGACCAGAATTTCCAGTCCTGAAAGCTGGGAAATCAAGCAGATGATCAGCTCCGGTGTGCTGGACAGGAGTGAGATGCCGGACTTCGATGAGGAAACGGGTCTCCTACCGAAAGATGAAGACGACGAAGCAGATATCGAAATTGAGATTGTTGAAGAGGAGCCGCCCTTCCTGTCCGGACACGGTAGAGCTTTACATGACCTCTCACCCGTGAGGATTGTTAAGAATCCTGATGGATCCCTCGCCCAAGCCGCCATGATGCAGTCTGCCTTGTCCAAGGAGCGTCGCGAGCAGAAAATGCTGCAGCGCGAGCAGGAAATGGAAGCATTGCCCACGAGCCTTAACAAAAACTGGATCGATCCACTACCGGAGGAGGAGAGTTCGCGCAGCCTAGCGGCCAACATGCGAGGAATGGGTGCTGCTCCCGCTGAAGTTCCAGAATGGAAGAAGCATGTAATTGGCGGTAAGAAGTCTTCCTTCGGCAAGAAAACCGATCTTACGCTGGTGGAGCAGCGTCAGTCGTTGCCGATTTACAAACTCCGCGATGACCTTATTAAGGCGGTAACGGACAACCAAATACTGATTGTCATTGGAGAAACTGGTTCCGGAAAAACCACACAGATCACCCAATACTTGGGCGAATGTGGATTCACTGCCAGAGGAAAGATTGGGTGCACCCAACCCAGAAGAGTGGCTGCCATGTCGGTGGCCAAGCGCGTGGCTGAGGAGTACGGTTGTCGGTTGGGCCAGGAGGTCGGCTACACCATTCGTTTCGAGGATTGCACCAGTCCGGAGACCATAGTCAAATACATGACGGACGGTATGTTGCTGCGTGAGTGTTTAATGGAGGCGGAGTTGAAGAGCTATTCGGTGATCATGTTGGACGAAGCTCACGAACGGACAATTCATACGGACGTGCTCTTTGGCCTGCTAAAGACAGCCGTGCAAAAGCGGCCGGAACTGAAACTGATTGTCACATCGGCCACATTGGATGCGGTTAAGTTCTCTCAGTACTTCTTCAAAGCGCCAATCTTCACTATTCCCGGAAGAACCTTTCCCGTGGAGGTTCTGTATACGAAGGAACCGGAGACAGACTATCTGGACGCCTCGTTGATCACGGTGATGCAGATTCATCTACGAGAGCCTCCTGGTGACATTCTGCTGTTCCTCACGGGTCAGGAGGAGATCGATACGGCCTGCGAGATCCTTTACGAACGAATGAAGAGCTTGGGACCAGATGTGCCCGAGCTGATTATACTGCCGGTGTATTCCGCCTTGCCATCCGAAATGCAGACGCGTATTTTTGATCCTGCGCCCGCTGGAAGCCGCAAGGTCGTAATTGCCACCAACATCGCTGAAACTTCCCTGACCATCGATGGCATATTCTATGTGGTAGATCCTGGTTTTGTAAAACAAAAGGTGTACAACTCAAAAACGGGCATGGACTCGCTGGTGGTCACTCCGATTTCACAAGCTGCCGCAAAACAAAGAGCGGGGAGAGCCGGCCGAACCGGTCCTGGCAAAACCTATCGGCTTTATACGGAGCGTGCGTATCGAGATGAAATGCTGCCCACTCCGGTACCGGAAATCCAGCGAACCAATTTAGCCACCACAGTACTGCAGCTAAAAACAATGGGGATTAACGATCTGCTACACTTCGATTTCATGGACGCACCACCAGTTGAATCCCTGGTGATGGCGCTGGAGCAACTGCATTCTCTGTCAGCATTAGATGACGAAGGCCTGCTTACACGGCTGGGCCGACGCATGGCTGAATTTCCCCTTGAGCCGAATCTCTCCAAGATGCTAATCATGTCTGTCGCCCTGCAGTGTTCCGATGAGATTCTGACTATTGTTTCGATGCTCAGTGTACAGAACGTGTTTTACAGGCCAAAGGACAAACAAGCGCTGGCGGACCAGAAGAAGGCAAAATTCAATCAGGCGGAAGGTAAGTGCATCCTTCTATCTAATGGGCGATTACTAATTCATTTTTCTTTCAGGCGACCATTTGACCTTGCTTGCAGTCTACAACAGTTGGAAGAACAACAAATTTTCTAATGCCTGGTGCTACGAAAACTTCGTCCAGATCCGAACCTTGAAGCGGAGCCAGGATGTGAGAAAGCAACTGCTGGGAATCATGGACAGACACAAATTGGATGTAGTATCCGCCGGAAAGAACTCTGTTCGAATACAAAAGGCCATCTGCTCAGGATTCTTCCGCAACGCTGCCAAGAAGGATCCGCAAGAGGGCTACCGCACTCTGGTCGACTCCCAGGTGGTGTATATCCATCCGTCGAGTGCTCTCTTCAATCGACAGCCAGAGTGGGTCATCTACCACGAGCTGGTGCAGACCACCAAGGAGTATATGCGCGAGGTTACCACCATCGATCCCAAGTGGCTGGTGGAGTTTGCCCCATCCTTCTTCCGCTTCTCGGACCCCACGAAACTGAGCAAATTTAAGAAGAACCAGCGTCTGGAGCCGCTGTACAACAAGTACGAGGAGCCCAATGCCTGGCGTATATCACGTGTTCGCCGGCGTCGCAATTAATGGACTAAACCCGATTATGTGTGTAATTTTTTGTATTTTAAGCTCTTAAAAATATAATTTAAGTTAAAACTTCAGTAGCCTTTGCGACCGCGAAAGCGCTGTCGGTTGTCCAGCTGAAAATGGGGATACATGTTAACTTGAATCTATGAATGGGCTATAAGTACCCACCAGGGAGCGCTTGCACTCGTAGAAGGTGTTGCGAAGCACTTGGCACTCTGGTGGCACGTTGTTGTCCTGGAGGCACTGGCGCGGAGTTTTGCCCATTCGGCAGCACTCGCTTTCCAGCAGGCACATCTTCAGGTCTGCACGCACTCCTGCACATGCTGTCTCATCCGCCAGCCTCTCGTTGCCCTCGTAGCGCATCATTTTATCTTGTTTTTATGGATTTTAATATATATTTTAAATATTTACTGGAACAGTTACAAAACCAATGGCAGCGCAGCTGATAACTACCTGCCGCATGTGTTGGAAAACGTAAGGCATAATAAACAGCTGTTGGCATGGGCGTATTAACTTAATACAAATAAACCATAGCAGTTATTAGTTAAAAAAACATAATTCAAACCGAAGAGTTTATATGTCCTATTTAAAATATCTATTTCTTCGTATAAACTTTGTTTTTCATTTTAATTGTAAAATCCCTCTAGAATAGATTTTACTACACACATGTAACCTGAACAACTGCCTACGATTTCCAACACTTTAAAGTGCATTTGTTGTCCTCCGCCCGCACAAAAACATTGTAACTTGAATATATTTAAATGTAGCTGCCGGCACAATAAATTAAACAGCTGAAAATGACCTACGACGAGCGCAGTAGTGATGGCAGCAGCTCCAGCGAAACGCAGGAAGCCTACGCCCACTTGCTAAACCCGAAACCGGGCCAACCCCAGACGCCGGCTACCGCGATGCCGAAGCACATTCCCTTTCCAGAGCACGCCACAACGTCCGAGTGGCTAAGCGAACTCATTATGTGCGCCTTCACAATGGGTTCCGCAATCGTGCAGTTCATTAACATATACAGGACGAACTGGTGGCTGCCGCAGGCGCACACCAGGCACATGGTGGTGGGTTTGTTAGGATCCTTACTTGATTCTACAGAATATTAATGCACCTTCTTGCCTCCAGAACATAGAACTGATTGATCCCTATCTACGGTATCTCCTACTCATACTCAACTCGCGTAGACTGATTTACTGCTTGCTGCTGGTAAAGATTAAGAAGGGCAACGAGAAGAGCCGGCATTTTATCAGGCTGGGCATCAAGTATGGATTCGGTGGCCTGGTGCAGCTGGCCTTGGGTTTTTGCGCCATGAAGTTATACCAGCAGCATACCTACATGTTGCTTCTCTTCTTGTCGTATCCGTAAGCATGAAAATAATACCTTTTAGTAGAAACTCCTAAATGTCTTTCCTAGAGTGGTTATCTATTTGCTGATCTTCGGCTTTCAACTGGAACCCTTCCTGCGCACCAGATTCGAGCTGCCTGGCGTGTATATTAATGACCTCCCAGTTCACAGCTGCACAACCAATGCGGTGCACATTCGGGACGAAGTCGAGACACTGCGTCACGACTTTAACAAGCGCTTTAAGCAGCTCATCTTTACTTCCATGCTAAATGCCTATTACAGCGGTCTGGTGCCCTGCTGCCTAGCCATTAGTGTTCAGTACAACGTTCTCCGGGCTGCCCAGCACTGCATCATCGTGTGCCTGGGAGCCTTCAGTCTGTGTGCCGTGTTTCTCTATCCTGCTAAGTATAGTGATACTTTGCATCGGGCTACCTTGCATTTAGGCTGCTGGCAGCGCATCGATAGAGAGCCGGCGCCCTCGCAGTTAATAGTGGCTGCCAGTGCTCTTCCCTGGTCGAAATACTCCTCTTACGGCCACGGCACTGTTGTAAAACACAATGGAGGGCTGTACAGGAGCCAGGGCGTGGTCACAGTAGCCACACCTGGAAACGCCAGTCATGTGCGATTCTATGTAAGATTGAGAGGTTTTCACTTTGGTTTGGTTTTCGTACTATTTAATTAAGTTGTTTTTTTCAGAAACTCTTCCACAATCCCACCATCATCTACTCCACGTTGGCCATCCTTCAAGCAGCCGTGCTGCTGGTGGAGATTGGGTCGCTAAGTGCCGACAGCGTAGAGTGGCACTTCGTGCTCTCCATTAGCTTCGTTGCCTTCACCAGTATGGGAGCCTTTTTCAAGCTAGTGCGGGACTACCTTATCACGAAGGACCTCTACAAGGCGGAGCACGCGGTGGCACCCGATCAACCCTTTCGATTACGCATGAGAGATGCATTTATGTAATAACGATCCAAAGAATAATAGATTGGCTTTTATTCGGCAGAGCTTTCGCTTTAGTCATTGGGCTTTTGACAGGACACGGCAAATACCCACGAGCTTCCCTGCTTGTGGTCGCGCACTTTTATGCCGTGCTGTTGGAGCAAGGTCCTCAGGTCATCGCAGGCGGCCAGAAGCTGTATGTTTTTCACATCCCCGGAGGTGGCGTTCTCCCGCATCCTTCTTCGAACGCTTATAACATCGTCCACTAACAAAGAGGGATCGATGCCATGCTCCGAAGATACCTTTTCCTGCACCGATTCTCTTTCCAGCAACTCTGATATCCCAAACGTGACTACGGCCCGGTTAATAAAATTTCCAGCTGCCAGAAGAAGGTCCATACAGTAGGCAGGCTCCTCCTGGGCATCAACCTGCTGCTCGTTGATGCACCGACTAATGCTGCTCATCTGATCCATCAGAACGCTTATAGCACGCGCGGTATCGAAGTCATCTCGCAGAGAATTATCGAACTCGGTTACCGTGTGAGCTAGTTGAGCCCTTAGCGCACCTTCGTCCATTAAGTGTACCGGCTTGAGAAACTGTGTGTAGGCGCTCAGATCCGCCCGGAAGTTCTTAAAGCGCTGCAGGGTCTGCCGAGCGGTCGACATCAACTGGTCGCTATAAGGCATGGCATTGCGGTAGTTGGACAACAGGCAGGCCATCCGAAATTCGTCAGCGGTATACTTCTTGAGCAGGTCCGTCACGGAGATGGTGTTGCCCAGGGACTTTGACATCTTCTCCTGGTCCCCCACCATGTGAAGCTGTCCGGTGTGCAACCAGTAGTTTACCCACTGGTCTGTTTTGTAGCGGGCACAACATTGTGCCTCCTCGTTCTCGTGGTGCGGGAAGCGCAAGTCCAAGCCTCCGGCATGGAAGTCCAACTGGCGGCCAAAGAAGAGACCAGCGATCGCGCTGCACTCGATGTGCCAGCCGGGTCGTCCCTCGCCGCCCCAAGGAGCTGCCCAGGTAGGCTCGCTACCACTCTTGCGCGCCTTCCACAGCGCAAAGTCCGCAGTGTTCCTTTTTACAGGATCCCACTTCTCTTCGCTTAGACCCAAATTCTGCAGTTTTCCATAGTTATGGCTCTTAGACACATCAAAGTAAACCGACTTGTCTGGCGTAACGTAGGCCTGCTTCTCGGCAATCAGCTGCTGGATGAACTGGACGATGACGGGCATGGTGGTGGTCACATGACTACGCACATCTGGAGGCTGTACGTTGAGGCGCAGCATGTCTTGGCGGAACTCTGCCTCATAGGCTCGCGCCATCTTCTGCCAGTCTAGGCCGGAGAGCTGGGCCCTATTAATGATCTTGTCATCCACGTCTGTGATGTTCATGGCGGTCACAAGGTTGATTTTAAAGTAGTCCCGGAGAATGCGCTGCAGGATGTCCACCTTGACGTATGTGCTGGCATGACCCAAATGGGCAGAGTCGTAGACAGTGGGTCCGCAGGTGTACCAGGTGACCATTTGAGGATTGCGCAGAATTAGGGGCACCTTCTGACGTATACTATGGTTGTAAATGTTGATGCCCGTGTGTTCGCCAATTGGCTTTCGCCATTTAGGCCTGTTCATTTGTGAAGCCTCATCCGCGAAGTTGCGCCGGCAGAATCGGACATATCCTGATCCAAATTGTCCGTTAAAGTTGCGGAACGCCTCCTTGCTATGCACATAATTAGATGTGAGGATTATAATTACCGCGGCCAGAAATATACTCACAGGCCGAACATTATCCAATCTGTAAAATTTTGTTAAAGGCTTAAAATAAATAAATTTAAGTTTTATAAAATAACAATAACATCTGATTGAAAAGAGGGAGGTTGCCAGACCTGAGCTTTCGGTTCAAGGCAGTAAGGTGTAGCGTTTGCTTGACAATTTATAGCTAAGTAGAAATTATAAAGATAAATAAAAAAATATACATTTTATTTAAATCAAAACCAGCAGTAAGCATTTTGGAATATCTCAAGAAAAAAATTTTTGATACAAACGTAGACACCCTACTGCACAGAGCTGCCACCTGGTCAGAGGCAAACGAAGCCGGCAGAATGCAGTGGCTTAAAATGAAGTTCCGCTTTGTAAACGTAATTTTACTATTAATTAGCTCAGCATGTGCCCAGTTAGGAGCCGACCCCAACGGATATCTCACATACTGCCCCTGCATGGGTAAGTTCAGACTCTGATCCTCCTGGAAGTCCCATTAAAGCGCGTTTTTTAAAGGACGCTTTGGCAACCAAGCCGACCACTTTCTGGGATCGTTGGCTTTTGCCAAGGCCCTTAATCGCACCCTGATCCTGCCGCCGTGGGTGGAGTACCGCAGGGGAGAGCTGCGATCCCGACAGGTGCCATTCAACACATACTTTGAGGTTGAACCACTGAAGGAATACCACCGCGTCATTACCATGGCGGATTTCATGTGGCACCTGGCCGACGACTTGTGGCCGGAATCGGAGCGCGTTTCCTTCTGCTACAAAGAGCGCTTCAGCCTGCAGCAGGAGAAAAACGACCCAGAAAAGCCCAATTGTCACGCCAAGGATGGAAATCCATTTGGTCCCTTTTGGGACACTTTCCACATTGATTTTGTAAGGTCAGAGTTCTATGCGCCACTACATTTTGATGTCCACCACAGCAACGAGGCTGCCAAGTGGCAGGCCAAGTATCCGGCAGAGTCCTGGCCTGTACTCGCCTTCACCGGAGCTCCGGCTAGTTTTCCCGTGCAGTTGGAAAATTGCAAGTTGCAGCGATATATGAAATGGAGCCAGAGGTACAGGGACGCATCCAAGGATTTTATCAAAGAGCAACTGCCACGTGGCGCGTTCCTTGGTATTCACCTGCGAAACGGCATAGATTGGGTGAGAGCTTGTGAGCACGTAAAAGATAGCCAGCACCTGTTCGCCTCGCCGCAGTGTTTGGGTTATAAAAACGAGCGGGGAGCCCTCTATCCTGAGCTTTGTATGCCCTCTAAGGATGCCATCATCCGCCAGCTGAAGAGGACCATCAAGAGCGTCCGCCAAACCCAGCCGGACAATGAGATAAAGTCTGTTTTTGTGGCCTCCGACTCTAATCACATGATTGGGGAACTTAGCACGGCGCTTAGCCGCATGGGCATTAGTGTACACAAGCTGCCGGAGGATGATCCCTATTTGGATTTGGCTATTCTCGGTCAGTCAAACCACTTTATCGGTAACTGCATCTCTTCCTACTCGGCTTTTGTGAAAAGGGAGAGAGACTCCCACGGTTTTCCCTCCTATTTTTGGGGATTTCCCAAGGAAAAGGACCGAAAGCATTCCAATGTTCACGAGGAACTGTAATTAATGAGAAGGAAACTTTACTTAAATACTCTATCAGGACAATTTTCGGTTTTCATTTTAATACGAAGGTTTTTGTACGAATTTTAAACTATTTCTCACTTCATTTCATATAACTTTGTCAGCAATAGTGATTAATTATTTATATATCACTTTTAACGTTATAGTTCCTCGATGTGTAAGCTTAATTTTTCAATTTACAAAATAATGTTTTTAAAGTGTTTAAAAAAAATTAACTTTTTGAATGAATTTAGTTATTTAAAATAAAATGCTATAAGCTACTCCTAAAACATTATAAATTCTGATGAGCTTAGAAAGATGATTTTCAGAAATACTAACATTTATTGTTTCAGCTTAAAATCATAAAAAATTGTATGAAAACCGTTAAATGCCTTTAAAAACACTTTTAGATATAAGCTATAAAAGTATTCCTCGCATATATCGAAACATGGTTCTTATATCGTTTTTACTTATAAATTTATTCAAGTTATCCAATCCACGCACTCTTGAAAATAATTCAAATGGTATTTCCATTGCCCCGAGGCTAGCATTTGTTCATCATCATTGTAGTTTTGGGAAGTGGTGCGCCTAGTGTATCAGCTTCTGGGTGCGGGCCAAGTCTAGTTGCGCCGAAGAGACGTTCGTAAGACCCTCTCGCACTGTGCTGAGGTTCTCCTTCCAGGCCTGCAGAAGATCGCGCAACTGCTCCCACTGTGGCGCTCCAAAGGTTCGGTGCATCGTGGACGAGATGTGGACCTTGTGGTTGGCCTGATCTAGACGAGCGCGCACCAGCTTCGTCTTCAGAACCTCGATGACGAAAGGCTCTACCTCATCTTCGGTGATCTGCAGTTCCTTGGTGAGAGTCTCGAAGGTCATCTCAGGGCTACTCTCGGCCAGCTGCATGAAGGTCAACAGTCGCATCTTCTTCATGTTCTGCTCATGGTTCAATCCCTGCGAGTTAACAAACTCCCTGTGGTCCTCGTAGAACTGCACGTACGCAGGCAGCTTCTCAGACACGAAAATAGACAGGAGGTCGTGGATAAGGTCACCCTCCAGGAAGCGCACTGGCTTCAGCGCCAGCAGAGGATCCAGCAGGAATGTATTCGGGTCGGCCAGGGCGGTCACTATGCACTTCATCGCGTCCTCGCGGGCCACACAGGCATTGTCCGCCGTGTAGGTACCCAGCAGCTCGATCATCACTTTTGAAGACAGCTCCAAGTTAGTGTCCTTGGTCACGTCGTGCAGGAGGCGGTACAACTTCTGCATCTGTTCTGACGAAGGCGGGCAGTTGGCAAACTGGGATTTGAGCTGATCCACACCGGTAAAGACCTCCAGCACCTGCTCGCACTGCTTGGCAACCTGTACCAGGTGGTAGTAGACATGGTAGCGCAATGGTGAGGCGGTATCCAAATTGTTGAACAGACGCCACAGCGATTGGAGGCACACCTTGCCCAGCGGATGGTTAGGAGCCTTGGTCATCTTCTCGCAGTAGGCCAGCACGATGTTCTCGCCACGATCCAGAGGTATCTATAATATAGGATCGGTTTATTTAGTTTATATGTTGGCAAACCGATTACTCACCGTGATCATGATGGACACAATGCTGTTCAAGATGCCGTCAATCTGCGAGGGCTCCCCGTCTTTGAAGCAAACGTCGCAGACGCCGATGATCTTGTGCAAATCATCTTCCACACCTTTGTTGGACTTCTCCGATGAGATTTCGGCGCCCAGCTTCTTAAAATACTTGCGAAGTTCCTGAACCTATTTAGAAATTATGGAAAATATTAGTTTTGTTTTGCAGCAAGAGGAAGACATAACCTCAATTCTAGCCAGGGGCAGCCCAAAAACATGGATTAAATCGAGCACTTGAACCTTACCTGCTCGTCCAAGGAGAGGTCTATAAAAACCGGATGCGAAGTCATGGTTTGGACAAATGTTATTCCACTTATTTAAACAAATGCAGCTGAAAATAACACGCACACACGTCTTCGGCGCTTTGACAACTCGAAAGGAAAGAGAGTGACCTGAGCTGCCGGCCTGGCCCTTTTCCCACTAGCTAGAGATGCTCTCACAACGTGGTAAAAAATTTTGATTTTTAATAGGTAATAACCAGCTCATAAGAACGTAAATAATAATTAAATTGCTTAGCTTTTACTCGGTAAATATATGTTTTTGTTTCAGCCACTGTAAAAGTTTGACAATATATTCAATTGATTTAATGTTTTGGCGGGATTGTAGCTAAAGATAAACCAAGCAGAAACAGAGTTGCCGGACTCTGTAAGCACGGTAGTTAGTTTTGCAACACTGAATATAGTCACTGTTACTTATATATAAAACCGTTTTTTATATTTAAAAAATCTTCATTCTCTGAAATATAAAGGGAACTATTTATTTTTTTTCTTTTTTTCTATCTTTTAACTCAAATTTTTTCTAATATAGAAACCCAGAGGAAGTGAAAAATCAAACAGTTTTATAACCAGTCTGGCAGCCTTGGTGTGAGGCCGAAGAGCCCGGGCACACTGTATAGTTATATTGCTCGCCAAATTTATATTATATTTGTATAACGGGCAAGGGGAGCACAGTCGTGCCAGCTAATTGCGGCGGGGAATTATGAAATACACGGCAGATACGCATCGTGCGGTTTCTTAAGCCACAGTCTCCGCGAAAGGCGGGACCACAGTTTCTAGTCAGTTACTATCCCAAAGTTGAACTCGTGATTACATGGCCACCTCAGATTTCGTACTGGGCGGACTGGCCTCCGTGGGCGCCACCTTCTTCACCAATCCTATCGAGGTGATCAAGACCAGGATCCAGCTGCAGGGAGAGTTGGCGGCCCGGGGCACCTATGTGGAACCCTACAAGGGAATTGTACATGCCTTCGTCACGGTGGCCAAAAACGATGGTATGCTGGGCCTCCAAAAGGGTCTGGCACCCGCTCTGTACTTCCAATTCATCATCAATTCCTTCCGGTAGGGCACCGAACCCCCTGTAATGATATTGATTAATAGTAAACCTTAATTTCATTCCCCAGTCTCAGCATTTATTCGGAGGCCATGGAGCGGGGTTGGATGCACAACCGGAAGGGCGAGGTATCCTATGGCAGAGGACTGATGTGGGGTGCCATCGGCGGCGTCGTGGGCTCCTACTGCTCCAGTCCATTTTTCCTGGTACGCCAAACTTACGGATTTCGCGGAAGGTTACATAAACAACAAGTTATCTAAATGGCCCGCGTGCTCATTAACATTTTTGGCCTTCCACAGATAAGAGCTTCTATTGACAACTGTCTATCTGTTTCTTAAAATTAATTTTTTAAGATATACAGTACTTAAAATAAGAAAAGAACAGGAATTTTGCCCACTCATTCTGTGATAGGCAGATATTTGTTAGCAATTTTGTGTAGTGCTTTATTCTTTAAGGTTACCACTATAAACTAACAAATTTTATGTTATGTTTATCCAATTTAAATTTCTTAACTAATAACCTACCTTAGGTGTATGCGGAAATTCTATTTAATAATAACTTATGTTATTTTTGTATTCCAGATCAAAACGCAATTGCAGTCGCAGGCTGCCAAGCAAATTGCTGTGGGCTACCAACACGCCCACACTTCCATGAGCGACGCCCTGCGACAGATCTACACTAAGAATGGAATCCGCGGACTCTGGCGAGGATCGGTGGCTGCGCTGCCGAGGGCTGCCCTGGGATCAGGTGCCCAGATAGCCACCTTTGGAAAGACCAAAGCCCTGCTTGTGGAGTACGATCTGGTGACACAGCCCACTTTAAACTCATTCTCGGCAGGCTTAATAGCGGGCTCCATTATGTCGGTGGCCATAACGCCGCCAGACGTGATCACCACCCGCCTATACAACCAAGGCGTGGATGCCGAGGGACGAGGCCTGCTTTATCGGGGTTGGCTCGACTGTTTTGTCAAGATCCTGCGCTCTGAAGGCGTCTACGGTATGTACAAGGGCTTCTGGGCCAACTACCTGCGCATTGCTCCTCACTCAACACTGGTGCTGCTCTTCTTCGACGAGCTGATCGCCCTGCGCACAAAGTATAATCGCCAATGACCCCAAAAATCTGTGGTTAGTTAGTCTTAGTTTAAGTACAAAGTTGTTCGACTCGTTTGTAGTACCCACATCTTAAAAAATATTTTGTTTTTTTTATTGTAAGGCTAAGTTCAGATAGACAAATTATTTGTTAAAACAACATACTTTTAATAAAAATTGTATTTTGTGTGTCTGAACTTGGCTTTAGTTTGTAGCGAGTAGCTAAAAAACCTCGTTCAAATCTCTTAGCTTAGCGTAGCCCCATAACCAATTTGTGCCTTCAGTAAGCTAAACTTAAAGTTGTTCCTTTAGTCAATAACTGTGCAATACTTTGGTGAATAAACCAGTTAATTTGTTACTTTTTAACATACCTTGTTTGCAAGTCTCACTCTGCTGCTTATCTTAAGTAGACCGTTAGTGATCACTAGACTGTGATACAGAACGGTTGTCCTATTGATGGCTACGTCGGATTTTGTGCTGGGCGGTGTGGCTGCCATGGGAGCAGGTGTCTTTACCAATCCCGTGGAGGTTATCAAAACTCGCATCCAACTGCAAGGAGAACTGGCTGCCCGGGGATCCCATGCTCAGCCCTACAAGAGTGTCTTTCAAGCCTTTGTCACAGTGGCCAAAAATGATGGAATTCTGGGCCTGCAAAAGGGATTGGCTCCAGCTTTATGCTTCCAGTTTGTCATAAACTCCTTTCGGTGAGTGTAAGCTGTTATACAACTAAGGAATTCCTTAAATAATATGCCTAATTATCCACAGATTAAGTATTTACACCCATGCGGTGGAGAAGGGTTGGGTGCACAACAACAGGGGCGAAATCTCCTTTGCGAAAGGCATGTTTTGGGGCGCCTTGGGTGGCGTTGTGGGTTCCTACTGTGCCAGTCCCTTCTTCCTGGTAAGCGATTATGTAAATCAAACATTTGAGGTGTCTGCTTTGGCGGACATTTGACAATGTCTAGCCCAGATAAGATAAGACCGCTGATCGCTGATAGGCACTTTTCCGTTCCAGATCAAGACGCAACTTCAGGCGCAGGCCGCGAAGCAGATCGCCGTTGGTTATCAGCATCAGCACGCCTCGATGAGCGATGCGATAAGGCAGATATACCGGAAGAACGGCGTCTTTGGACTCTGGCGGGGATCCATGGCCAATGTGAGCCGTGCTACGGTGGCCTCCGCCGTCCAAATCGCTACTTTTGGCCAAGCCAAGTCTCTTTTAAAAGAAAAAGGCGTGGTAACTCATCCAACTGTTCTATCCTTCTGCTCCGGCCTAGCAGCTGGATCGTTTGTGTCAGTGGCAATCACTCCACTGGATGTGATCACAACTAGACTATATAATCAGGGAGTGGATGCCCAAGGTCGTGGAATTTACTACAAGGGCTGGCTGGACTGTGTCCTTAAGATCCTGCGATCGGAGGGGTTGTATGGGTTGTACAAGGGCTTCTGGCCGATTTATCTTAGAAGTGCTCCTTACTCCACTTTGGTGCTTTTGTTTTTCGATGAGTTGATCGCCCTGCGCGAAAGGTACGATCTGCACTAGTGTCAAATAAAACCTTATAGGAGAAAAACGTAATTTAAAAATCACTGAAATATGCGCTGTTTTTTAGAATAAAACAACAACAGACATTTATTAAAAAATGTTCTTTGATGCATAGTAACTTATATTCCTTTTATGTATAGCTACCTGTTAAGGTTATAATTAGTTAAACATGAAAAACTTATTTACTTTGTATTGGCCTTGGAGCCCCTTCCAGCTATAAAATGAGAAAGAACTTTTATAATATATTATTATGTTAAATGTATTGCAATATTTATAAAACTAGTTCTTCATTATATCCCTTTTTATTTTGTTTTAATACAAATTAAATTTAAATATTTGTAGTAAGTGGATTTATCGATACTATCGATAGAAGAGTCACAGTATTTAAATATTTTACTTTACAATTTTTTAATTGTTTTTTTTTTTTTAAAATTGAAGTTTATTCATTAATATTCCATCGGAATTTGTATATCAAGCCAACCATTAAAAGTTTGACCATAAATTTAAACTTTTTTATCCATGTTACAAAAATTTCAAAAAAATGTTCAAACGTAAAAATGGATAGTCCCAGTAATTCATTTAATTTACCCCACTTAAGGTGCAGTTCGTATGTAATTATGTAATTATTCGATATTATCGTTAACGGTTTTACAACTCTGTTGTCTTCTGGCGAGGCGACAGTAAACAAAATGATAACACATTAGCTAAATCCAAAACTAAGGTGAAAACATGACGAAGTCTGATTTTGTGCTGGGCGGCGTGGCTGCCATGGGGGCCGTGATGTTCACCAATCCCATCGATGTGGTTAAGACCCGGATGCAACTGCAAGGAGAGCTGGCGGCCCGAGGAACCTACGTAAAGCCCTACAGGAATCTTCCACAGGCCATGGTGCAGATAGTTCGAAACGACGGTCTTATTGCATTAGAGAAGGGTCTTGCTCCGGCGTTGTGTTACCAGTTTTTACTCAACTCGGTCAGGCAAGTATTTTGAGATTTTATTATTATTTAATAATAACAAAGAGAGGAACTTGTTTCCAGCCTTAGATGGCAGTGGCGGACTCTAACAATATTTCTAGAGGGCTAAACCGGTTTCCGGGAAGGTTCTAATGTAAAGTAAATGCCTAATAATTCCTTATCTTGAAATTTACTTTGGGTAACTTGTTTAATCATTTTGTATCTTGTAAGTCAGTTTTTATTAATAGTTTACATAAACAATTTTTCTGGGTGGGTTATTGTCAAATAACTTGGTGAGTATATTTACGTTTCTACCCCCTTATCAAGAAATTTGAATTGTGTAATGGACAAGAATTAATAACTAAGAAGATAGTATCTACATATAGTGTTCAGTGGATTTAGTATCTTTTTTTTCTATATTTCTTACCGTTGCAGATTGAGCGTTTATTCGAACGCATTGGATCTGGGATATTTACAGAACAAGGATGGCTCAATATCATTTTACCGGGGCATGTTCTTTGGAGCACTGGGCGGCTGTACAGGGACCTTTTTCGCTAGTCCTTTTTACATGGTAATTAGTGTAAAATCCTTTTTTTTCTTCCAATCTAATTTATCCTTATATCAGATAAAGGCACAACAACACGCCCAGGCTGTCCAGTCAATTGCCGTTGGCTTTCAGCACAAGCACACCTCGATGATTGACGCTTTTTTGCACATCTACCGGACCAACGGCTTTTCGGGATTCTGGCGCGGAGTCATCCCCAGCATGAACCGGACGCTAGTCGCCTCCAGCGCCCAGATCGGCACTTTTCCCAAGGCAAAGGCCCTGTTAAAGGATAATGGATGGGTCACCCATCCGGTGCTGCTCTCCTTCTGTGGCGGCTTGGCCTCGGGAACCCTCGTCTCGGTGGCAAACTCTCCCTTCGACGTGGTCACCACCCGGATGTACAACCAACCGTTGGACGAAAAGGGACGCGGCCTTACTTACCGGGGATTGGTGGACTGTTTCACAAAGATCCTTCGAACGGAGGGGCTGCACGGGATGTACAAGGGCTTTTGGCCCATCTACATGCGAACTGCCCCGCACACGACCTTAATATTTGTGTTTTTTGATAAGTTGCTTTACATTCGCGACCTTTATGTTTTCCCGCAAAACAAAAAATAAAGGACTTGGTTTGCCCAGGTTGCCATGTGAAGTCCATCGAAAATATAAAAAATATAAAATATAATTTGGAAGTCCCAGTACTTCATTTAATTTACCCCAATTAAGACGCAGTTCAAGCTTATGAAATTATATTAGCTTTAATAGTTTTACAACTCTGTTGACTTCTGGCGAGACGACAGTAAACAAAATGATAACACATTAGCTAAATCCAAAACTAAGGTGAAAACATGACGAAGTCTGATTTTGTACTGGGCGGCGTGGCTGCCATGGGGGCGGTGATGTTCACCAATCCCATCGACGTGGTGAAGACCCGGATGCAACTGCAGGGAGAGTTGGCGGCCCGGGGAACCTACGTAAAGCCTTACAGGAATCTTCCACAGGCCATGGTCCAGATAGTTCGAAACGACGGACTCATCGCATTGGAAAGGGGTCTTGCTCCGGCGTTGTGTTACCAGTTTTTACTCAACTCGGTCAGGCAAGTTTTTGGAGATGTCTTTTATTTAAAAATAACATAGAGAGGAGCTTTATTTCAACCCTAGAATGCAATATTTCTGGAGAGGTAAACCGGTTTCCGGGAGGGTTCTTATTAAATGTAAAGTAAAATCCTAATAATTCAAGGCTTCCTTATCTAGAAATTTATTTTGAGTAACATGATTAATTAACTCCTGATGAATTTTGTAGCTTTTATACAACATATTTTCTGGCCGGGTTATAAAATAAAATAATAACTGTTAAATAACTTGGTGAGTATATTTACCTTATCAAAAAATTTGAATTGTGTAATGGAGAAGAATTAAGGGAAGATGTTGAGTTATAGTATTTTACAAAAAGTGGGTGTAGTGATTAGTGGATATAATATAATATATTTACCTTTTTATCTTTACCTTGCAGATTGAGCGTTTATTCGAACGCATTGGAGCTTGGATATTTGCAGAACAAGGATGGCTCTATTTCCTTTTA
Source organism: Drosophila fuyamai (assembly GCA_018153365.1). NCBI lineage: Eukaryota > Metazoa > Arthropoda > Insecta > Diptera > Drosophilidae > Drosophila > Drosophila fuyamai. The sequence continues at coordinate 7,558,407 of JAECXW010000758.1, forward strand.
CCGTGGTTTGTTCTTTGGAGCTCTGGGCGGCTGTACAGGGACCTTTTTAGCTAGTCCTTTTTACATGGTAATTAGTGTAAAATCCTCTTTTTCTTCCAATCTAATTTATCCTTATATCAGATAAAGGCACAACAACACGCCCAGGCTGTCCAGTCAATTGCCGTTGGCTTCCAGCACAAGCACACCTCGATGATTGACGCTTTTCTGCACATCTACCGGACGAACGGCATTCCGGGATTCTGGCGCGGAGTGGTTCCTAGTATAAACCGGGCGCTAGTCGCCTCCAGTGTCCAGATCGGCAGTTTTTCCAAAGCAAAGGCCCTGCTAAAGGATAATGGATGGGTCACTCATCCGGTGCTGCTCTCCTTCTGTTCCGGCTTGGCCTCGGGATCCCTCGTATCGGTGGCAAACTCTCCCTTCGACGTGGTCACCACCCGGATGTACAACCAACCGGTGGACGAAAAGGGACGTGGCCTCATTTACCGGGGATTGGTGGACTGTTTCACAAAGATCCTTCGAACGGAGGGGCTGCACGGGATGTACAAGGGCTTTTGGCCCATCTACCTGCGAAGTGCCCCACATACGACTTTAACATTTGTGTTTTTTGAAAAGTTGCTTTACATTCGCGACCTTTATTTTTTCCCGCAAAATACAAATTAATGGACTTGGTTTGTCCAGGTTGCCATATGAAGTCCCTCGAAAATTTGCAGTCAATTTTTGGTGTATGTATTTTTATGTATTATTATAATAAAGAGGCAGAATATATAACTAAATGAAACAAAGTTAATAGCAATAAGGAAACACATCACCTGAAATGGTTTTCAGCAGAAAAAATAACTGAGTTTTAAATAAAACAACAGAATTCAATTATAAAAAAGTTTGGAAGCGTTGTTATTTTTGGACGCTTTCCACCTTTTTTAAATATATTTCTTTATTATGTAAAAATTTGGCACTACAATATTTTATCACCAAAGAAATTTGAAAAATATGCAATATGCATATAATAACGTATCATTGATAGGGCTGCCATTTTAGTATGACCAGCTCGCACAGTTTGGTATACTGGCCTGCACTTGCAACGGTCACACTAGCATCCGAATAAGTGCTGGGAAAGTCGGCGGCGTCGCATATTTTTGATTGTCAACTAATATATTTTGGTGCAAAAATGGCAGCACAGGTAACTCAGGTGCAGCAGTTCTTCAACGGCTACAAGCAAAACGTGAGCCGAGCACTACGCGATGCCTCCAAACCCTGGACGAAGGCCTTTGATTCCGTAGAGGAGAAGACCGGCGTGGATAGGGTCAATATTTTCTTAGGTGAGTGTGTTGTCCTGGCGACGTCATCGCATGTCCTTCAGGAATATATCTTCCCTATAAGGCCCATTTGACCAGCCTGGTAATTGACTGCGTAACCAGTGAAACTCATCGAGATGCAGTGGAATTTTTGGTACACTTATAAATAGCAACCTGTTATACATATATAGCGAAGATATATGGTGGAGCATAGAAGGGGCTTTATCAACGCCTGGTGACCAATTAGGGAATTAATCATTCGACTTAAATGTTTAAGCGCAATTAAATAGTTTTTGTTTTATCACCAAGCGCTTACTAATACACCCATTACTTCAGCTGTGAGCATGTGATGTGTGCGTGTAATCAGCTACGTAGACAGCTACCGCTGTGTGCGTATGTTATCCACAAAAGTTTCGTGTTTTGTGCTTTTCTTTGTTTACTTTACACATTTTCTCAGTACGCGGTGAGCAATCCATTTCGCGCATTCCATTTTGATATTTCTTCTGCTCAATCCGATCCGCGAAAGTCCAGCTCGACGGGGTCAAAAGGTCCGAAGTTGAGACGTGGCGTTTGGCACACGTGGAGAAAGTTCACACACCTGTGTGCGTAGATCCATTGAGATTACTGTTCGGCCGCAGTTCTCCGGAGTCCGATGTGGCTCTGGGAGTATATTATGCAAATAAGACAGCGACGGGAGACGCGGCGCAATGTCAGAGTTCCCCTGGTTTACCTGGGCACAGGTGAGTGGGCTCCTGAAATGCGGTCATAGTGTCAAAAAGGCGGTAGCTTTTACGAGTCGAAGTTTACATATCCTTGCTGTTTGGGTGAATGTTGACAAGTCAATGTACTTGATTTTGATAAAACAAACATATCTCGATAGTATTTACATACTTTCAAGATTAGTTATTTGTCTTTAAAATTATGGCATCAAAATATGCATGAATTTATGTTTATACATTATAAAATCAATATTCTTAGCTAATGACAGCAATGGTATGAAGCAAATTAGGGCACATTTTGCTATTTAGCTATTACGCTAGTTGCAATAAGACCAGTTAGCTTTACAGTTTGATAACTAGGGTTCATTGTAAACAGATCGACTTGCCTGTGACCTTCGATTCTGATCAAGATTGTAAATATTTTATAGGGTCTGTCTCATTTTCTCAGCCAACTTGAAGTCAGAATTGTATTACCCCCTTCAGCGGTATAAATATAATTAGCAGCCGTCTAGCATGAATGACATCATACATTTATGGCAAAACAACAGGCCGTAGTCCGTTCATCTGGGCGGGCAAAATGCAACTGGCCGGGATCAGAAGCAGGTCGAGACGTCCACTGACAACAGCTAGGGGTTTATAATTAGCCAACGGCATGGGGCGGTTTAGGAATCCCAGGGATCCCCGCAGGGGCGCCCTTATAAGGTGTACGGGTATCTGGCTAAATGCCCTCCAAATAGTTTGTCTTGCGACCAGAGTGTGTAAGTTTGAAATCCCTTTGACCACCCTGCGCCTTGTAGAACCGCTCCTGCTTTGGACCTGGTTATAGCCAAAGGGAAACTACGCCACTTGGGCAACAGCAATTGAACAACTAGACGGCAAACATGGCGGTTGAGGGATTGGAGAGCAAAATAGTGGAGTTGTTTGTAGAGAACGCCCTTCTTCGCTTTGGTAGAGCTCCAAAAGTCTCATATAACATTTGATTAATATGGTATTATTTTCTATACTCAGGTGCTGCTGGTTTCTGCGCTTTATACCTGATCTTCGGCTATGGCGCCCAGCTGCTGTGCAACATCATTGGGGTGCTGTATCCAGCATACATCTCCATCCATGCTATCGAGTCTAGCACAAAGCAGGACGACACAAAGTGGCTGATCTATTGGGTCACTTTTGGCATCTTCACCGTGATTGAATTCTTCTCGGGCCTGCTGACCTCGGTGATCCCATTCTACTGGCTGCTGAAGGTGGGTCTAAGGGCCTTTGTTTTGATATTGATATGATTTTTAATGTTATCCTCCCAATGCAGTGTGCTTTCCTCATTTGGTGCATGCTGCCCACGGAACAGAACGGATCCACCATCATCTACCACAAGCTGGTGCGACCCTACTTCCTGAAGCACCACGAATGTGAGTGAATTCTGCTCTCGAAAGTTAAGTTTAGCTACTTGAGGATCAATTTTTTCCCCCAACAGCCGTCGACAGAATCATCGACGATGGCATGAAGAAGGCCGCTGGAGTGCTGAAGCACGACTAGGATGTGGCTGCGTGGATACTCCGCCTGCTGCTCGCTTGCCCATGCATTTGGTTTAGGGCCTAATCACCACCTCACCTCGTATCGGTTACGTTTTGCAATAAATTTTAAATATGTATTCATTTTGTTGTTGATATGAAGAGCACCAGTGGTCGCTAAACAAGAAATCTCCGCTTGTTAATTGTAAAACGAAAACGAGGTTTTTATTAAAGAACTGCGATCTTTAAGCGGTTGATTCCGCCTTTTCAGCTGTGGCCTCCGCTTCGGCGGCTGCTCTCCGGTTCCGCCAGGCGGACATATAGGTGCGTGGGTGGATGGGCAGTAGTCCGGCGATTCCCAGGAGCTCTGCAGCCGGCGTAGACAAGTGAGCACCTTTTCCCAGCCAAAAGCGAATCCTCTCGGTGTTTAGGGCAACCAAACGCTCATTGAAATCGTTAGGCAGGGGATCAAAGGACCCGACCTGCTCTATGACAGGCTGGTGCTGATTCTTACGCCTCTAAAAACACAAATAATCCAGTTTGTAAGGAGTTGTAACCACTTTAATGGGTCGAAAATACCCACCTCCATGACTACAATGTGGTAAAAAGGGCGGTTGGTGCAGCCCAGGCGCACGAATCGTATGATTTTGGACGACTTGGCATAGAAGCGCCCAATGCCACTGGCTGGCGACAGAGACATCCTTTTATTTGATAAAATACAAAATGTAAGAAACAAAAAAATGTGAATATTGTTATGCAAAGGGTGACCGTTCAGGGATCTTTAAAAGATATCAAAGAAAGGGTCACGCTGGCGCTGGCGTTGCCAGACTTTCGATCAACGATAGTTCGCGCCTTTTGACAACCCTGGGCCGCGCACACACAAGATGGCGTCAGAGAACGAGAAGCACGAACACTAAGGAATTTGTTCAGTGGTATCTGTGTCTGTGAATTATATTGGAGGAAAAAGAGTGTTTTGTTTATAAATTTAATTGCAAAAACTGCACATAGTCACACGGGGCGCGTGCACACACATCGACGCATACGCACACCCACGCCCACGTCGCCAAAACGAGTGTGTTATCAATGAAGTAGTGCCCCAACAACGCCAAGTCAATTTTTTTAGACACCGAGGGACGGAAAAAAATGGCGCCCGCAGCCAGAGCAACTTGACTTTCTTTTCGGTCTATATAGTAGTTCGCCCCCGTCTCGTTGCGGCGAACGAATGCGGTGATTTTCGTCGTGGTTTTCGTCGCAGTTCCGATAGCCCCAACAAAAAAATTTGAAAAGTGCTTAAAAACCCAAACGACTTAAATTTGTTGTGTATATTTTGGCTTCAAACACAGCCGCAAAAATACCATTACCAATTTCCACTTACTACTACTAGAGGAGGCTAGTATTTTGTACGTGCTTTAGAATACATACATACATACCTACATATACCACAAGCAAGCGAGAAGTGCAATTACATTTGCGTTTGGAAATTTTGCGCTTTTTTCTCTTCCGTCCCCCCCGAAATTCCCGCTCCCATCTCTCTCTCTCTTTCTGCCTGTGCCCCGCCCCCCGCATTGTGCTAAATAATGTGCGCCGCCCAGAATCCGCCGCCCTTCGGCTATACCTGGGGTTTTGCGGACAACGGCAGCCGCGCCACCGAATCGGTACTGGAGATATCGCCCAACATCAACTACACGGTCAGCGGGGAGTCGGTAAGTCTTAAACTAAGTCTATATATTTGATAAACCTTCGAAAGCTGCCAGGATATTCCCCTTCCCGCCTCCTCTCAGGTGCATCTACATGTGTGTGTGCGTTGCTGTTGCTTTCCCACACCGAATTGTGTTGTGACCACCAACGCATACACACAAACGCAGACACGCACTGCGTTACACTCGCTCAATTGCCTCACCAACACTCGCTGCTTTCGGCAACGAACTGTGTATGTATACGGACCGACAGGCATTCACGTACGGTATACGTGGAAAACGAGCGACTACTGCGGCATACAAACGTACATACATTCATGTACGATGTATATATGCATGCGCCACACTTTATGTAACTGCGTCGTCAGGCGAATATACGGGATTGGAGCGAGTGTGTTAGAATTCTTTTACCATACATCCATACGGATTTTTTTCGTTTCCATTTCATTCGTAAACATTCATAATTTGGTATTTGTAAAACGAATGCGTACACACATTTTACCATGTGTGTGCGGAGAAATTCCAAAAATATAAACACGAGCACCTGGCCAATGAGTAAATAAATAATAGTCCCCCATCCAATCCGCCCAATTAATTAAGAAGGTCGTGAAATTTTCAGCAGTCTGGCAGCTGCCAAAGGCAATCGATGCTAATCGATATTTTTCTAGACTATGTATCGCTAACCCAATTTTAGTTCTATTAATAATTATTGCCTTTCCCCTTGTTTTTGTTTTTGTCGAGATTTTATTATGGAGAGCAACAATTTTTGTTGTGCAATGCACAGGAGAAACTGTTTGTTTTTTTTGTGGACACTTATACAATTGCAAACGCGGCGAATTCGCCGCAGTTGCGCGCCGTTTTATCCATATGTGTGCGTCAGTGGCGATTTCGCCGCGATTGCTTGAATGTGTGTGTACGCACGCACACACGCCCAGAAATGACGTGTGCTCTTTGGTGTGCGTTGCGTTTTCCGTGCGTGTGTTTTGATTACTTTTGCCATGCCGTTTTGGCGCCCAACACACACACACTCACATGCCACGATGTCCAATTGCACACACACACCAAAGAGTAAAAAGGCGCGCTTTTTGCAAACATCCCCCTCTCGTCATGACCCCATCCCCTTTCATTCCTTATCATCTGTTGCCGCACTACTGGCTGCGCAGGTGTAGCGTGGTTATTATTGCTCATTGCTTATCAATCAGAGCGAGCAGCGGCAAAAACAACAACTCCATTGACTGCTAACTTGGAGCGTAGCTTGCAGCTCTTAGTATAGCGAGTAGCGACTGTACTAGCCCCCTAAGTTTTAGTTCTCCAAACAAAAGCTTAACGAGGTGAGAATTTCATTCAGAAATATAGGATCAAATTTAAAAACACGAAATCCCCAAATAAGATGGATACGATCGAAAAATGTTAAGCAAGGGTAATGAATTATTATTCCTTATTCCTTAAACTTAACAAACTAAAAAAATGTAGTGCAAATGTAGAGAAGCAATATCTTGGTTTATGTATTCTATGAGAAAATGTTAAATCTAAGGAGATCGCTATGTTGAATGAATAGTTATTCCAATAGTTCATTTGACCAGCACGTGTTGGTAAATAAATGTAAGTTTGCATTGAGTAGGTGAGAGGTCCTATAAAGAGTGTAACGCTTTTAATAATTCAGCTAGCATTTTTGTTATTATTCTTCAATTAATTAGGGAACACTAACCTTAGAATTACCGCATCCAGCAATGAGTATTAAAACCCTTTGTTTCAGATGCCCTATCTGTTATCGACGGATGGATCATTGGCCGTTCAAAAGGATGTCAAAGGAATTACAGCTGGAGGCAAAAATAATGTCGTACGTCGCATGTTTGTCGTAAACGATCCTTCATTTCCGCCTGGAACACAGAGGTATGTTGGGGCAAAACCAAATCCCAAACAAGATCTATATTCTTTTCTCTATACCATTGCAGAGTTATTACCGCCGGAGGAGCATCGACGGTGGTCAAGAAGCAGGACCCCAATCAGCAAGTTCTGAGCCTCGACAAGAACTGTAAGTGAATCGATTCAAAGCAAGTCAAAGCCCTTCGAATCGAATCAGTGTTGCACGCATTGCTGTTACTGTGTTGTGATTATCTATATATTTTGGGTTTTCTGTTAATCGATTGTTTTTCTCTCTCTACTCCCGTTTATTTATTTTATTTTTTTTTTAATTCTCGCTCGATCTCGCTCGCCCTTGAATTCAACCCGAAAAACCGAACCCGAAACCGAACCCCAAAATCCACCATTTCCTTCAAAACTCCCACTGTGCTTGTGTGTTTGCCCGTATTGCTATTGCACCTGATCCACCACCGACCCACCGATCATTTCGCTAACTGCACCGCACAAACACAACATCACTTTGTTACCATATAACACCACACACCTCATCACTTGGCGGGCGGCGGGCGCGGTCTGATCGAACCTTCTCCAAACGAAACGAAACCGTCGAAACAAAACAACAGATCTGCTGGTAGATCCGGCTACGGCCGCAGCAGCTGCAGCCGCTGCTGGTGGGGATCCGGGGCTCGCCCACCACCACACCCTGACCAACGGCAGCATCGTTGATGCCAAGACCGGACAGACGGTGCTAACCGCCGGCTCTGCGGCGGCCAAATCGCACTTCAGCTCGATCGGAGCACTGCATCTCACACAAGAGGAGTGCAACGAGATCCTGATCAAGCGCGCCATCGCTGCCGGCCACCATCAGACGCACACGATCACCGCTGCCGACGGATCACATCACCATGCGTCCAGCGGGACACCAAGTAAGCATCTCAAATCTGTGTTTGTTACCCCTGCTCCAGACCCTCCTGCCACCTACTCCTTCACACACACAATTGAAGTAATCTGACCGTATACTACCCGGCATATTGGCACATACTCGGTTCCGGTTGCTTTTATCCGGTTGCGTGGCGTCATAACGTTTTACGTTTTGTAATCATAGTTTTTGCCATTTAGTTTGGTTTGCCTAACGTTGTTTTAAGTTTAATTAAGCGATAAACCCCATTATTTTGATTTGCATATTTAGTTTGTTCGTATCTTTGATTTTTTTCCTTTTGTTTCTTCTCTATTTTTTTGTATCTTCCTTTGAATTCCATTTGGCTTTTGTTCCGTTGGCGCTGCAACAACACTCTTAGGTGACATACTTCCTGGTATTTCAGTTCAAGTACAGAAAGTAATACAAGGACTGGAGGATAACGAAGACTCGCAGGGCGAAGCACCCAACTTAAAGTTGGAGCCAGGCACATTGGAGTTGTCCCCAAAGACCGAACTACAGGAATCAATGCATTTCAGCGAAGTAAGCCAAATACATGTTTTATCAATGTAATATTTTCTTATGATATATTAATTAATTTGGTCTGTCTTCTTAGACGGACGCCACCATCAAGAAGGAACGCCCGTACAGTTGCGACGAGTGCGGCAAGTCCTTTCTGCTCAAGCACCATTTGACAACCCACGCACGCGTGCACACAGGTGGTTGTTCTTGTTCCTGGCAGATTATTCCCAAACACCGAGCAGACCTAACCATTCCGTTTTCCCCACAGGTGAACGACCCCATATTTGCACCCACTGCGGCAAGAGCTTCGCGCACAAGCACTGTCTCAACACTCACCTGTTGCTCCACTCCACGGAGAGACCTTATCAGTGTCAGGAGTGCAAGAAGAGCTTTACCCTCAAGCACCATCTGCTGACCCACTCGCGGGTCCACAGCCGCGAGCGACCGTTCGTCTGCCAGGAGTGCGGGCGCGCCTTTCCGCTCAAGCGACACCTGGTCACGCATAGCAAGTTCCACGCCGGCGAGCGACCTTATGTTTGCGAGGAATGCGGTGAGAGTTTTGCCCAGGAGAACCACCTGATTATGCACTCGCGGTAAGTTAAAATAAAAAAGCGAACTTCACGATTTTTCGATTTGATTTAATGATTTAATACTCTTTTCTTGTGCAGCTTCCATGGTTCCTTGAATCCATTTGTTTGCGCTGACTGCGGATCGTCGTTTCCACGCAAGTTTCAATTGGTAAACCACGGACGTATTCACGGCAAGATACCGCACTCTTGCACTGTGTGCGGCAAAGAGTTTCTTCAAAAGCGAACTCTAGTTGCCCACATGAGGTGAGCTTTGTGATTGAGTAGCTTTAATGTATTGATCTCTAATCTCAAAATGTTCCTAAAGACGGGTACACACTGGAGAGCAGGCGCATCCTTGCGTCAGCTGCGGCGAGGGCTTCCTCACCAAAGCCGAGCTTCATCAGCACGTAAGGACGGCGCACAATGGCGTCAATCCCAACACGAGCAGTGCCACCATCATAGCCAATCAGCAGGTATGTCGCTCAAGTTTTATTTATTACATAAATGGAAATTGACTGGCTTAAATTAAAAACTCAAGCAGCTGCAACAGGCCCATCATCATCAGACCGGACACCAGACGCATCCGCAGACCATTACCGTGGTAAGCAATCCGGGTAACTCCACATTGCTGACTGTCTCTACCACGGATGCCAATGGCGTGGCACGTCCGCAGTTTGTGTGCCGGTAAGTTCTTATTAAAAATCACCGGAATTTCTCCTAATTTTATTATATTCTTGTAGGGAGTGCGGCAGCGCCTTTAATAGTCGAGAGGCCTTGGCTCTTCACCTTCGCCTTCACACTGGCGACAAGAGCCTGATGACAGATTTGTGTGCCTTGACAGCCGCGCTGCCTGGACACTTTTTGAGCACGGCCAGCCTGAACCCAGGAACTGTGGTTACGGCCAACCCGAATCTGGTGGGCCAGAGTCCTGTGCCAGTGCAGATCATATCGTCCACCGGTCAGGTGATGTCGCAGACCACGCTGGTGCAGGCCGCCAACTCAACCCATCCCCAAGCGGTGGTCACCGCGGTGCCTACTATGCCGGTGCACAGCCAGCAACAGCATCTGCAGCACGTGGCCCAGCAGCAGCAGCAGCAGCAACAACAGCAGCAACAGCAGCAGCACGTCGTTTCCGTGGCGCCGGCCAACAAACCGAAATCGCACTTCTGCGCCAGCTGCGGCAAGGGTTTCGCCGCCAAGCACGGACTCATGCAGCACAATCGCCGGCACCCGAACGGCGGATGCACAGTTCGTACCCACGTGTGCGAGTGCGGCAAGGCCTTCTTCCAGAAGAACCACCTGATGCTGCACCAGCGCCAGCATTTGGAGACGAAGCCAGCCATATCGCAGCAACAGGTATGCTAGACTCCAGTCCCAGTCCAGAGCCTCTCCGATAGCCCGATAATCAGATAATCAGTTAACCCAGATAACCTGATATCCCGTCACCCCGGATCTGATCCGAACCGCTCCGTTCCGTTTTAAAATGCTTTGATTTACACTTCTTAGTTAGCGTTAAGTCTAATTCTAGTTGGGAGTAAGTTAGGCAGCCCTAACGTAAATGTAAAATACTAAGCACCTAAGCAATGTTATCAATTCAACAATAAACGATTCTTATTGGCATCCCTCAAAAGGCTTTGTCGGTCAGTCGGGAAGCGGCGATCTGTTTTAGCTTACTCTAAGTTAAATGTTCCATTTGTTTTAAATGTCCTTCTATCTGCAAAGTCCACCCATCTAACCCATCTATACCACTGAACCAATGAAACCGAATCTGAAACATAATCGCATTACCTTTTCCAATACTTTGCAGCTTGTTGTACCAACTACTTCTTACTAAGATTTAAACGAAACAGAAAATCTGAAAAATAAGATAAATAAAACCACAAATGAACATTAAAACCTAATCAAACAAAACCAACTCGAGCGACATCCATTCACACAAGCGCACATTTGAATATAAACTCATATTCAGATTCGAAAGGTATTGGAGTCTTTAGATACGAACCGATCGGACCTGATGTGATGTGTGTGTGAGCGGGTGTGTCTGCCTATGTGAAGGAGTGTCTGTCTATGCGTGTTGTCTCACCAAAACTATAAATCAAAAGAAAACCATAACTTTGCAATGAAAACAATCCAATCGTATCGAATCAAATCGAATTCCATTCAAAGGCTTCAGTTTGCGCGTTTAGGTGTGTATGAAATATCCAAATTATCGCTAATTGTCTATATTTGTTCCTGTATGTCATGATATTATGTATATCTTTTGTTGTTTTTGCTGTTTTTATTGTTGTTTGTCCTATGCTTAGAGAATATACCTAATAAAAGTCGCCTGTGCCTGCGTCTGTCCTATATCTCCCTTATCATCTTAATTACTGTTTTGTGTGTTCCTTCTCTTTATTTCCCCTTTCCTCCCGAACCTTGCAACACGTTGCTTGTCGCCTCTTTGCCTGAGCGTAATCTTTAGTTTAGTTTATATTATTTCTGCATATCTAGTCGATTAGTCGATAAGCTGACATGGCCAAGACTCTCTTCCCGGCTTGAGCTTAACCTCTTTTGCCCTTCCCCATTTTTACAGGAGGCCTCTGCCCAGCAGCAACTGGCGGCTGCCAACGATCAGCAACAGGTGCAGGTCCAGATAATGCCCGATGGCCACGGCAAGGTTATCAAGTACGAGATCTGCCGTAGTGTGTTGCCGGAGGATCAGCAACAGGACCAGGAGGATATGAGCGCGGAGTAACCGAAAGCGATTGTAAATACGTGGCAAGTGCAACAGCAACACAAAAGTAGGAACAATATCAGTGCATAACAGAACACCAGCACACTCGGTCAGACACAAGCAGATCCCTCCCAGAAAGGTCCTCGGAGTGGCCGCATGCGTCGTAAGCGATTCCCTTAAATGTAATATTTTAGTTAGTCTTAGGTAAACGGTTAAGTAATCGCATTGTACACATAATAGTTAACTAGCGTTACAGACATGAACACACCTTATATAATATATATATATACAGACATATATAGATTTACGTATATAGAGTATCTGTTAATTTTTGCGATGCCTTGGTCGCATCTAAAAAAACAACCTGTATGAGTTGCAAGTTTTAAAGCGTTACGTTCAATTGGTTTTACGCATTACACGAGTTTAAATAACACAACTTATACACAAACTTATATTCAACTAGACGACAAATATTTATGATTAAGAGTAAACTGTATACATATTAACACAAAACATAGACGACTACGGATAGTTCTAGACACTAGCAGGCGTTGCACTTGAATACGTAACCAGGGGTTCCAATTCAGCCGTGGCGTGGGCGTTTGCGTGGTCGCAATCGTGGACCTGGGTACTCCTGCCCAGAATCGCGTTGGTGCAGGCAGCACATTTCGAATGTACATACAAAAACCGAAGTCGCTGCAACTCCAAGCAACTGAAGAACAGGTCTGACAGAGCGGAGAGATTCCAGTAGGAGTTCGGGGGCTAAGGAATGTGGAGTAGGTGCCTGGCACGAAAACTAGCTAACACAGATATCCAGATAGCGTAGGTGACTGCAATTGTTTGACAACTCAAAACTCAGCCTAGCAAACGAAAAACTTTACAAATTATTCAATGAAATTAGTACACAAGATGCAGCTACAAGAACAGACAGTCTTATAACCGACCCACATCATCCAATGCACGCTTGGCGACGTATATCACACTGTAAAAATTCTATGTTAAGTCTTAGGAACGCATTAAAGGCAGACGGAACATAATTGGTAATAATCGTAATCTGATAAATGAAACAATAAATAATGAACATACACTAAGCATATATTTTAATATGTAAGCCTTAAAGAAATACAAACGGAAAATATGAATTATAATAAACAAAACAACGTGTAATTGCAATTACTGACAAATGTTTGCCGAACTGGAATATGTTCACCTTCCAATATATTGTGGGGGGTCTTATCTAAATTTGTTTACTAACCCGCCAAGGAGCTATCATTCAGTGCTTTATCTCCTGATAAGAACAGCGCCACATACCGTGCGACTCATAGGATTTCGACCTTATAACCTTACGTGCTTGCTTACAAAATGGTTGTAATATCAATAGAGTTCAATCAAAACGGAAACTATTTCGTCAAGGCTTACAGTGAACTTGATCTGTGGAGACCCAATTATATTGGACCTATTGTTTTGTCTTGCAGTTTATCGTCTAAAGAACTTTCTTTTGTCAAAAATGAATGAATAACTTATTTATAGATTTGCTGATTAAACAAACAAACGCAAATATTTGCCATATTGCCTGTGAGTCAACTCAATTGCAATTTTTCATCAGTAAATCGGTTAAATCATTATGGTATGACTGTGGAAAAGGAAGTGTCTGTGGTGTACAAAGTTTGTATGCAAATTTCGTAGAATGCCAAGGCAAAAGTAAAACCAGATAAGATAACACTAAAATGTGTGGAAATTCAACACAAATTTTTGCCTAATTGTTTTGCCTAAGCGAAAATTTAAGGTGGAGCTTTTTTGGTGTCTCCAAATGGAATCAAAAAGTAGACACGTTGGGCTATAGGCTTTTGAGTTTCTTCCCCAATCAACGGATAGGCCCGAGCACGTCGAAACTGTCCAACATGCGCAGCTACCCGTTGACATTACAATTCATTCACCGCCGTAACTTTTAATTGTTTATAATTTTTTGAGATACAAGTGAATAATATATGCGCCAAGTTATGTACGTGACTGGGCCTCTCCATGCCCATATGGGCATCGGTTGAGTCAGTTGGATAAATCGGCCGTAGGAGAATGTCGTTTGCAAGTCTGCCCTAAAAGTGCATTGTGCACTGGCAGTAAAAAACATTTTCGGATATCTCGGCATTTCGGCCAACTGCCAAATAAGGGCTGACATGGACACGTTACCTTGATGTGCATTTCGGCTTATTGTTAAATTAAAATTAATTGAACTTGAGGCTACGCGACAGCCGAAACTTGCGCATAAATTTCGAGCACGCCTCTGTTGCCGTTTCGGTCTCAGAATTTAATTTCAATTCCAAGGAAACGCTGTGAGATGAGATGTCATCATCCCCACACTCGATACAGCGATCTGCTTGAATGTGTCTCCCTAATTAGTCAGTCCCCAATGTTTTTCCGACGCACTGCACCCAGTGGCCCAGTTCCCAATTGCCATTTGATCTGAATTGCATCGTGCTCCAGATCCAGTTGCAATTTTTATGCCCATGCCCATGTCGACGGCTTGTGCTGTGAATTGCTAAGCAGGTTTCACTGTGGCCGCTTTTATTTTCCACTTTAATTTTGCATTTGTGTCTTACTTCTATTTGTGCGATTTTATTTTGTGTACCCGGCCAGCAAACAAGTTTTGATTGCTTTCGGCTTCGCATGAAAATGAGTTTCGGTGCTCGTTGCTCATACGCCGCGTATGACGTCAGACTCGAATTAAGCAAGCTTGGGCTTTGCTTTTCTTGATAGCTTGATAGCACTCAAAAATCGACCGGTATACACACTGGGTTTGGAGGTCGTCTCTTGGGGTTCTCTTTCATTATGCAGCTGATCTATGGCACGCCCCATTTGGACATATCCACTTTTAGATACTTTTCATTTGCACCCACCCAAAGGCCGTTATAAATCAATTGGGCCATTGAGTGTATCGGGCAGCATTATGGCGAATAAATCTTAGTCTGGCTTACTCAGCTCCGGCGGAGACGCCCACGTAGCGCCGTTGCCGCTTGGCTAGACGATCTCCAATGTATCTACAAACATGGCCAGCATGTGCTGACTAACCAGCCTCATGTGCTATTCAAATTTAATTGTGCATCCGACAGACACAGCCGTTAGCCCGGCCTAATTTGGGTTGCCAATTTCAGTTTGAGTCAATATTGTTTTGGGAGACTGTTTGCTACGCAGGCGCACGCCCTGCTAGTTCGTGCTGCTCTGTTTTGTGTACCTGACAAGCTCAAACAGAAAGACCGCCGGCATCGGGCATCAAACATCATACATCTGTTTGTTTTGTTTTTATTGGCACTTTCACAAAAGATCGATGCGGTGTGCGTGCGGTTTTTATTGGCTTATTGAACTCGGTCTTCGTGGCATACCGGTACAGGGGCGGATCTGTAGTAAAGTTTGTGGAGGAAACACTTTCAATTTAGAGTACGAAACTAATCAAATAAGGATGTTAGTATTTGTTAACTAAAATCTAAATATTTACTAGGTTTTTCAAATAGTAAATGGTTAGTCCATTAAAATCTTGAAGTTAAAGATTTGCGATTTGAGATTGGTTTGTTTTTCTTGAGGGTGTGGCGAGGGGGGGTGGGAGTTTATTATCCGCAGCTCTTGCTCCCGGTTTCAATCCGCACCTGGACCGACCTACGCATCCGTCGGATACTGAAACCTACGCTGGCTTGACTTTAACTTTTTGCCTTATGCGAAGGCGTCGTTGCCTCTCGCTCCCGCCAATGGTTAAAAGCCCACAAAACGCTTCTGCCGGCGCTGCTGCTGTCGCTTTCGGCCGGCAGCGCTCAGATAGTCGGTCGAAAGCAGCTCCAGACGCGATCAGTACGTTTTGAGTTGTGCTTCGCGACGGTTGGTGATCTTAAAAGTGCTCCGAACACGAACGGTGCCCGCAGTCTCTCGGTTTTGGTGATTTTTTGTGGCTCTGCATCTGTATCTGTATCTCGATCGGCTCCAACCCGCTGCATCCGTGCGTCTCTCCCCGCCTACCAGTGTGTTGGTGTATGTGAGCGAGCGTGCTAAGCTTTTTGCTCACACGTCTAGCTGTCGCCAGTGTGCGTGTGTTAGTGCCTTAACTTGAACTATGGCTAGCCTGTTCGTGTGCGTCTAATAAATATATTTAAAAATAAGTATTTCGACATTCCACCGTGGAAATTATGTGACACACCAGTCCAGATCCCAACAACCACGTCCCATTCATACGCGCAATATTATTAAAAAACCAACCGAGTGCCAAAAGCAACGAAGCGAGCAATAATTGTGATTAATAACAACGAAACAACCGAATACCGAACGCAAATTAGCCCCATAAGGCCACTCAAATAGCAATAGTCCAGCCAGGTGCATTATTCACGTCTCCCAAACGGTGATTACCTCATCTGTGTCAGCGCTCCGCCAGCAAAATGGTATCAAAAAGCAATAAAAAGAAACAAGTGTCTCAGCAGCAGGCGTCGACGTCGCAGTCGCCACCAGCAACATCGACCACAACATCAACGTCGTCGGCCGAGGCCACAAAGCTTACCAAAAAACTGGGACCCGATGCGTTCGCCACTCTGACCACCAGCAACAGATCCAGTTCCATGCAGCACGAATCGGTGTCGTATGGTGAGCCTGTCGCCAGCACTTCGGCAGCTTCCCTTCCAGCGGCCGGAGTCAGGAGCTACAGCAGCCGGAGCCAGAGCAAGGCCTCCCAGTCGCACACCTCCTCCTACACAGAGCAATCTCAGTCCCAGCTGCAGTCGGAGTCGCAGTACAGCAGCAAGATCTACCGGGACAATGCCAATCAGAAGATCATATCCTCGATCGATCTGCTCGAAAGTGAAAAGAAAGAGCCAGTATTCTCGGTGCCCATCGAGGTGGTGGAGATCACAGCACCCACGCTATCCGTCTCCGCCAGCGGGGGCAGCGTATCGAAAATGTTCACGTCCTCGTCGATGTCTTCCAGCCAACAGCAGCAGCAAGCCAGTAGCTCCAGCTCGTACTTTGAAGCCACAACCAGTTCCAGCCGGAGCGCCAACGAAACGCTGATTGCGAGCGAGAGAGCCGATACGGCTACCGGTATGACATCATCCGTGCCGAGGAAACAGGTTGGCTTCGATACGGGCACCAAGACAGTGACGAACACCAGCAGCAGCAGCAGCAGTAACATCAGCAGCAGCACAAACACAAACACAAAGATAAACATCAGCGGGAACACCAATTTGAGCGAATCTCAGAGCGTGCCAAAGCTGACGTCGCGCGGAACAGCTGATGTGCCCGCATCGGTGACGTTGCAAGGCTACCCCGAACCGGTTGCCTCGTCGTCTGGCGCGACCACAACAAAGGCGACGTCATCGACGCGACGCAACGATAAACTTGAAGTGGCGAGCACAGGCACTGCTGTTGACAGAGCTACGTCATTGTCAGTGGTCGACCAGCACAGGTCCAGCAAAGAGGTCAGCGAGAGTTCCGTCCTCAAAAGCTCTAGCAGCAGTAAGCAATCAACGACATCGTCTAAAAAAGAGGTATACGACGTGAAGACCAAAACCTGGACGGAGTACAGCGATGGCAGTGCCCAAGGACCCAGCAAGACACGACCCACCTTCGAGCGGTACGTTAGCAAGGAATCCGACGGCAGCTCCAAGGTTACGTACAAGAAGAAGATATACGACAGACGCAACAATCGGTGGCGCGTGGTGGACGAACGGACGGTGGACAGTACCGCCGATACGGGCTATCCCGAAATAGTCGATGATGTCATCAACACAACAAAAACCACATACACCACCAAGGTGTATGACACGAAGCTCGGCAAGTGGACTGTTGTGGACGAGAAGTCGTTCACTGATACGAAAGCTTTCGTGCCCAATGACATTGCTCGTGAAATCGAGAAAGATAATACCGATGTTGCAAACATAACGACTACAACGGAGGTAACAAAGGTAAGTCGTTGATTGTGCGTGCCTGCGTGTGGGCTTTTTTTAGACCCTCCCAAGAGCAGAAATCTCAAATGCCACTTTTGTGGGTGTGTGTTAAATTACGATACTAAGGAATTTTCCTATAGATTTTTGATGCAAGCATCAACGACTGGCGCGTTTTGGACGAGAAGGTGCACACAGATGTCATTGAGAAGATCGTAGAGGCTCCCAAAAAGACCATTTACGTGGATGAGTTTGTGGAGATTGAGAAAAACACATCGATATTGGAGAACAATGAGAACATAACCCTGAACTTGAAAGAGACATCGAAACACAAAAATATTACCGAAAATATTTATGATGAAATCGATTATGTGCGCACTGATAAGAAACGCCTAGACGACTCAAAAACCGTGAGTAGATTAGTTAAGAAATCAAACTTAGGAATTTTTAAAATTCATTTTCATCCGTTAACAACTTTGGTTTTTCATTTTACGATTTCTCTTATTTAAAATAAATGTATTAATTTAAATTTAATATAATATTTTGTATTCCCAGCGAGGAGTTGCAACGAACAAGTCAACAACACATAGTGAAAGGTGCATCTGTGAAATTTGCACATGCGGGTATGTTTTAAAGGTCTTCATTTGTGTTGTTGTTTTCTAAAAGCAGTACCATTATTTTAGGCGACATCATTGCTCAAGCAGTACAACGAAATCTTCGGAAAAAACGATCATTCAAACTGATGGCAAGTGCAAAATAATAATTAAAATTAATATTATGTAATTATCCTTTTTGTATTATTACAGATAACGTAGACGATGCATATACGAGGATACGTACAAATACATGGTCGAAAAAAGATAATGGAAACATTCCCAAGCAAAACGAAGACATTCTAGTGGACTACATAGTCATAAAGAAACCAGAAGACAATTTAAGACCTGAAGGAGACTTTACAGTGCCACCGAAAGAGCCATACAAGCCGGGGGAGAAACGTGAGAAAATTGTGCATACCGACAACCTTCGTACTGAGGGAGAAATGACTTTCGTGGAGAGAGAGGAATATCAATACACTGTCCGACCTGGGTATGTAAAGCCCACAGACAATCTAAAACCCGAAGGAGAGTTCTATAGTCCAGAAAAGCCGAAATATCAACCAGGAGATAGGCCTACTCAAGTGCGGCACAAGGACAACCTAAGGCCAGAAGGCGAGTTCTACACCCCCGAGAAACCGGGCTACATCCCAGCCGACCGCCCAACCCAAAAGAAACCCATTGATAACCTCAAGCCGGAAGGAGAATTTTCTTCACCAGAAAAACAAACTTACCGTCCAGCGGAGAAACCTGAAAAAATTATCCGCAGTGACAACTTACGGACTGAAGGAGAAATGACATTTGTGGAGAGAGAAGAATATCAGTTCGTAGTACGACCGGGACAAGTTAAGCCCTCGGATAACCTAAGACCAGAGGGTGAATTTTATAGTCCTGATAAACCAAAATATCGCCCAGGCGACCGTCCATCTCAAGTTCGTCCTGTTGACAATCTGAAACCTGAAGGTGATTTCTATACTCCCGAACAGCCAGGGTTTAAGCCTGCAGAGCGGCCAGTACAGAAAAGGCCGGAGGACAATCTTAAACCAGAAGGAGAATTCGTAAGGAACGACAAGCCAGTTTATAAACCGGCTGATAGGGCTGAACGAATTATTCAAAAAGATAATCTTCGCACGGAAGGAGAAATGACATTCGTCGAAAGGGAAGAATATAAATATGTTGTTCGTCCTGACCAAGTAAAACCAAATGACAACCTTAAACCAGAAGGAGAGTTTTACAGTCCTGAAAAACCGAAGTACAAGCCAGGCGAAAGACCTTCTCAAGTGAGACCAGAGGATAATCTCAAGCCAGAGGGTGAGTTCTACACACCCGAAAAGCCAGGATTCCGACCCGCTGAGAGGCCTGTTCAGAGGAAACCAGAAGATAACCTCAAACCCGAAGGAGTATTCTACGGTCCTGAAAAGCCGAAGTACAGACCAGGCGAAAGACCTTCTCAAGTCAGACCAGAAAATAATCTCAGGCCAGAGGGTGAGTTTTATACACCCGAGAAACCAGGTTTCCGATCGGCAGAGAGGCCTGTACAAAAGAAGCCAGAAGACAACCTGAAACCCGAAGGAGAATTCTACAGTCCTGAGAAACCAAAGTACAAACCTGGCGAAAGACCTTCCCAAGTCAGACCAGAGGATAATCTCAGGCCAGAGGGTGAGTTCTACACACCCGAGAAGCCCGGATTCCGACCCGCTGAGAGGCCTGTTCAGAAGAAACCAGAAGATAACCTCAAACCCGAAGGAGAATTCTACGGTCCTGAAAAGCCGAAGTACCGACCAGGCGAAAGACCTTCTCAGGTCAGACCAGAGGACAATCTCAGACCAGAGGGTGAGTTTTACACACCGGAAAAGCCAGGTTTCCGACCAGCTGAGAGGCCAGTTCAGAAGAAGCCTCAAGACAACTTGAAACCGGAAGGGGAATTTGTAAAGCCTGAGAAACAAATTTACAAACCGGCCGACAAAACTGAAACAATTATTCGAAAGGATAATCTTCGCACGGAGGGAGAAATGACTTTTGTCGAGAGGGAAGAGTATCAATATGTGGTGCGTCCTGACCAAGTTAAACCAACGGACAACCTCAAACCCGAAGGAGAATTCTACAGTCCTGAGAAACCGAAGTACAAGCCAGGCGAAAGACCTTCTCAAGTGAGACCTGAAGATAATCTCAGGCCAGAGGGTGAGTTCTACACTCCCGAGAAGCCCGGATTCCGACCGGCAGAGAGGCCTATACAAAAGAAGCCAGAAGACAACTTGAAACCCGAAGGAGAATTCTACAGTCCTGAGAAACCGAAGTACAAACCTGGCGAAAGACCTTCCCAAGTCAGACCAGAGGATAATCTCAGGCCAGAGGGTGAGTTCTACACACCCGAGAAGCCCGGATTCCGACCGGCAGAGAGGCCTGTACAAAAGAAGCCAGAAGACAACTTGAAACCCGAAGGAGAATTCTACAGTCCTGAGAAACAGAAGTACCGACCAGGCGAAAGACCTTCTCAAGTCAGACCAGAGGACAATCTCAGGCCAGAGGGTGAGTTTTACACACCGGAAAAGCCAGGTTTCCGACCAGCTGAGAGGCCAGTTCAGAAAAAGCCTCAAGATAACTTGAAACCGGAAGGGGAATTTGTAAAGCCTGAGAAACAAATTTACAAACCGGCCGACAAAACTGAAAAAATAATTCGAAAAGATAATCTTCGCACGGAGGGAGAAATGATTTTTGTCGAGAGGGAAGAGTATCAATATGTGGTGCGTCCTGACCAAGTTAAACCAACGGACAACCTCAAACCCGAAGGAGAATTCTACAGTCCTGAGAAACCGAAGTACAAGCCAGGCGAAAGACCTTCTCAAGTCAGACCTGAAGATAATCTCAAGCCAGAGGGCGAGTTCTACACGCCGGAAAAACCAGGCTTCCGACCGGCTGAGAGGCCTGTTCAGAAAAAGCCAGACGACAACCTCAAACCCGAAGGAGAATTCTACAGTCCTGAGAAACCGAAGTACAAGCCAGGCGAAAGACCTTCTCAGGTCAGACCGGAGGACAATCTCAGGCCAGAGGGTGAGTTCTACACACCGGAGAAGCCAGGCTTCCGACCCGCGGAAAGACCTGTCCAAATGAAGCCGCAGGATAACCTCAAGCCCGAAGGCGAATTTGTAAAGCCCGTGAAACAAGTTTACAAGCCGGCAGAGAAAACTGAAAGAATTATCCGAGAAGATAATCTTCGCACGGAGGGAGAAATGACGTTTGTCGAGAGGGAAGAGTATCAATATGTGGTGCGTCCTGACCAAGTTAAACCAACGGATAACCTCA
This sequence comes from Drosophila fuyamai, assembly GCA_018153365.1. Classification (NCBI taxonomy): domain Eukaryota; kingdom Metazoa; phylum Arthropoda; class Insecta; order Diptera; family Drosophilidae; genus Drosophila; species Drosophila fuyamai. Next base: position 7,580,011 of record JAECXW010000758.1, read on the forward strand.
AACCCGAAGGAGAATTCTACAGTCCTGAGAAACCGAAGTACAAGCCCGGCGAAAGGCCTTCCCAGGTAAGACCTGAAGACAATCTCAAGCCAGAGGGCGAGTTCTACACGCCGGAAAAACCAGGTGTTCGACCGGCTGAGAGGCCTGTTCAGAAGAAGCCAGAAGACAACCTCAAACCCGAAGGAGAATTCTACAGTCCTGAGAAACCGAAGTACAAGCCAGGCGAAAGACCTTCTCAGGTCAGACCGGAGGACAATCTCAGGCCAGAGGGTGAATTCTACACACCGGAGAAGCCAGGCTTCCGACCCGCTGAGAGGCCTGTTCAGAAGAAACCAGAAGATAACCTGAAACCCGAAGGAGAATTCTACAGTCCTGAGAAACAGAAGTACAAGCCAGGCGAAAGACCTTCCCAAGTCAGACCAGAGGATAATCTCAGGCCAGAGGGTGAGTTCTACACACCGGAGAAGCCAGGTTTCCGACCCGCGGAAAGACCTGTCCAAAAGAAGCCGCAGGATAACCTCAAGCCTGAAGGCGAATTTGTAAAGCCCGAGAAACAAGTTTACAAGCCGGCAGAGAAAACTGAAAAAATTATCCGAAAAGATAATCTTCGCACGGAAGGGGAAATGACTTTTGTCGAGAGGGAAGAGTATCAATATGTGGTACGTCCTGACCAAGTTAAACCAACGGACAACCTCAAACCCGAAGGAGAATTCTACAGTCCTGAGAAACCGAAGTACAAGCCAGGCGAAAGACCTTCTCAAGTGAGACCTGAAGATAATCTCAAGCCAGAGGGCGAGTTCTACACGCCGGAAAAACCAGGCTTCCGACCGGCTGAGAGGCCTGTTCAGAAAAAGCCAGAAGACAACCTCAAACCCGAAGGAGAATTCTACAGTCCTGAGAAACCTAAGTACAAGCCAGGCGAAAGACCTTCCCAAGTCAGACCAGAGGATAATCTCAGGCCAGAGGGTGAGTTCTACACACCCGAGAAGACCGGATTCCGACCCGCTGAGAGGCCTGTTCAGAAGAAACCAGAAGACAACTTGAAACCCGAAGGAGAATTCTACAGTCCTGAGAAACAGAAGTACAAGCCAGGGGAAAGACCTTCTCAGGTCAGACCAGAGGACAATCTCAGGCCAGAGGGTGAGTTCTATACACCGGAGAAGCCAGGTTTTCGACCCGCGGAAAGACCTGTCCAAAAGAAGCCACAGGATAACCTCAAGCCCGAAGGCGACTTTGTAAAGCCCGAGAAACAAGTTTACAAGCCGGCAGAGAAAATTGAAAAAATTATCCGAAAAGATAATCTTCGCACGGAAGGAGAAATGACTTTTGTCGAGAGGGAAGAGTATCAATATGTGGTACGTCCTGACCAAGTCAAACCAACGGACAACCTCAAACCCGAAGGAGAATTCTACAGTCCTGAGAAACCGAAGTACAAGCCAGGCGAAAGACCTTCTCAAGTGAGACCTGAAGATAATCTCAAGCCAGAGGGCGAGTTCTACACGCCGGAAAAACCAGGCTTCCGACCGGCTGAGAGGCCTGTTCAGAAAAAGCCAGAAGACAACCTCAAACCCGAAGGAGAATTCTACAGTCCAGAGAAACCGAAGTACAAGCCAGGGGAAAGACCTTCTCAGGTCAGACCAGAGGACAATCTCAGGCCAGAGGGTGAGTTCTACACACCGGAGAAGCCAGGTTTCCGACCCGCGGAAAGACCTGTCCAAAAGAAGCCGCTGGATAACCTCAAGCCCGAAGGCGAATTTGTAAAGCCCGAGAAACAAGTTTACAAGCCGGCAGAAAAAACTGAAAAAATTATCCGAAAAGATAATCTTCGCACGGAAGGAGAAATGACTTTTGTCGAGAGGGAAGAGTATCAATATGTAGTACGTCCTGACCAAGTTAAACCAACGGACAACCTCAAACCCGAAGGAGAATTCTACAGTCCTGAGAAACCGAAGTACAAGCCAGGCGAAAGACCTTCCCAAGTCAGACCAGAGGATAATCTCAGGCCAGAGGGTGATTTCTACACACCGGAGAAGCCAGGCTTCCGACCCGCGGAAAGACCTGTTCAAAAGAAGCCGCAGGATAACCTCAAGCCCGAAGGCGAATTTGTAAAGCCCGAGAAACAAGTTTACAAGCCGGCAGAAAAAACTGAAAAAATTATCCGAAAAGATAATCTTCGCACGGAAGGAGAAATGACTTTTGTCGAGAGGGAAGAATATCAGTATGTGGTGCGTCCTGAGCAAGTTAAACCAACGGACAACCTCAAACCCGAAGGAGAATTCTACAGTCCTGAGAAACCGAAGTACAAGCCAGGCGAAAGACCTTCCCAAGTCAGACCAGAGGATAATCTCAGGCCAGAGGGTGAGTTCTACACACCCGAGAAGCCCGGATTCCGACCCGCTGAGAGGCCTGTTCAGATGAAGCCTGAAGACAACCTCAAACCCGAAGGAGAATTCTACAGTCCTGAGAAACCGAAGTACAAGCCCGGCGAAAGACCTTCCCAAGTCAGACCAGAGGATAATCTGAGGCCCGAGGGTGATTTCTACACACCGGAGAAGCCAGGCTTCCGACCCGCGGAAAGACCTGTTCAAAAGAAGCCGCAGGATAACCTCAAGCCCGAAGGCGAATTTGTAAAGCCCGAGAAACAAGTTTACAAGCCGGCAGAAAAAACTGAAAAAATTATCCGAAAAGATAATCTTCGCACGGAAGGAGAAATGACTTTTGTCGAGAGGGAAGAATATCAATATGTGGTGCGTCCTGACCAAGTTAAACCAACGGATAACCTCAAACCCGAAGGAGAATTCTACAGTCCTGAGAAACCGAAGTACAAGCCTGGCGAAAGACCTTCTCAGGTAAGACCGGAAGATAATCTCAAGCCAGAGGGCGAGTTCTACACGCCGGAAAAACCAGGTTTTCGACCGGCTGAGAGGCCTGTTCAGAAGAAGCCAGAAGACAACCTCAAACCCGAAGGAGAATTCTACAGTCCTGAGAAACCGAAGTACAAGTCCGGCGAAAGGCCTTCCCAAGTCAGACCAGAGGATAATCTCAGGCCAGAGGGTGAGTTCTACACACCCGAGAAACCCGGATTCCGACCCGCTGAGAGGCCTGTTCAGAAGAAACCAGAAGATAACCTGAAACCCGAAGGAGAATTCTACAGTCCTGAGAAACAGAAGTACAAGCCCGGCGAAAGACCTTCCCAAGTCAGACCAGAGGACAATCTCAGGCCAGAGGGTAATTTCTACACACCGGAGAAGCCAGGCTTCCGACCCGCGGAAAGACCTGTTCAAAAGAAGCCGCAGGATAACCTCAAGCCCGAAGGCGAATTTGTAAAGCCCGAGAAACAAGTTTACAAGCCGGCAGAAAAAACTGAAAAAATTATCCGAAAAGATAATCTTCGCACGGAAGGAGAAATGACTTTTGTCGAGAGGGAAGAATATCAATATGTGGTGCGTCCTGACCAAGTTAAACCAACGGACAACCTCAAACCCGAAGGAGAATTCTACAGTCCTGAGAAACCGAAGTACAAGCCTGGCGAAAGACCTTCTCAGGTAAGACCGGAAGATAATCTCAAGCCAGAGGGCGAGTTCTACACGCCGCAAAAACCAGGTTTTCGACCGGCTGAGAGGCCTGTTCAGAAGAAGCCAGAAGACAACCTCAAACCCGAAGGAGAATTCTACAGTCCTGAGAAACAGAAGTACAAGCCAGGTGAAAGACCATCTCAGGTCAGACCAGAGGATAATCTCAAGCCAGAGGGTGAGTTCTATACACCGGAGAAGCCAGGTTTCCGACCCGCGGAAAGACCTGTCCAAAAGAAGCCGCAGGATAACCTCAAGCCCGAAGGCGAATTTGTAAAGCCCGAGAAACAAGTTTACAAGCCGGCAGATAAACCTGAAAAAATTATCCGAAAAGATAATCTTCGCACGGAGGGAGAAATGACTTTTGTGGAGAGGGAAGAGTATCAATATGTGGTGCGTCCTGACCAAGTAAAACCAACGGACAACCTCAAACCCGAAGGAGAATTCTACAGTCCTGACAAGCCGAAGTACAAGCCCGGCGAAAGACCTTCCCAAGTAAGACCTGAAGACAATCTCAAGCCAGAGGGCGAGTTCTACACGCCGGAAAAACCAGGTTTTCGGCCGGCTGAGAGGCCTGTTCAGAAAAAGCCAGAAGACAACCTCAAACCCGAAGGAGAATTTTACAGTCCTGAGAAACCGAAGTACAAGCCAGGCGAAAGACCTTCTCAGGTCAGACCGGAGGACAATCTCAGGCCAGAGGGTGAGTTCTACACACCGGAGAAGCCAGGCTTCCGACCCGCGGAAAGACCTGTCCAAAAGAAGCCGCAGGATAACCTCAAGCCCGAAGGCGATTTTGTAAAGCCTGAGAAACAAGTTTACAAGCCGGCAGAGAAAACTGAAAAAATTATCCGAAAAGATAATCTTCGCACGGAGGGAGAAATGACGTTTGTCGAGAGGGAAGAGTATCAATATGTGGTACGTCCTGACCAAGTTAAACCAACGGACAACCTCAAACCCGAAGGAGAATTCTACAGTCCTGAGAAACCTAAGTACAAGCCGGGCGAAAGACCCTCTCAAGTCAGACCAGAGGATAATCTTAGACCAGAGGGTGAGTTCCATACACCCGAGAAACCAGGTTTCCGACCCGCAGAGAGGCCTGTACAAAAGAAGCCAGAAGACAACCTCAAACCCGAAGGAGAATTCTACAGTCCTGAAAAACCGAAGTACAAACCTGGCGAAAGACCTTCCCAAGTCAGACACGAGGATAATCTTAGGCCAGAGGGTGAGTTCTACACACCCGAGAAGCCCGGATTCCAACCCGCTGAGAGACCTGTTCAGAAGAAACCAGAAGATAACCTCAAACCCGAAGGAGAATTCTACGGTCCTGAAAAGCCGAAGTTCAGACCAGGCGAAAGGCCTTCTCAAGTCAGACCAGAGGACAATCTCAGGCCAGAGGGTGAGTTTTACACACCGGAGAAGCCAGGATTTAAGCCTGCGGATAGACCGGTTCAAAAGAAGCCTGTTGATAACTTAAGGTCGGAAGGGGACTTTTACAGCCCAGAAAGGCAACCCTACAGGCCAGGAGAACGTCCATTACAAGTTCGCCCTGAGGATAATTTGAAACCTGAAGGAAATTTCTACGCTCCTGAAAAGCAAGGATATAGGCCAGGTGAACGACCAGTACCGAAAAAGCCCGTTGATAATCTGAAACCCGAAGGAGAATTTGTTCAACCAGAAAAACAAGTTTATAAGCCTGCGGAAAAAACTGAGAGGATTATCCAAAAGGACAACTTACGTACTGAAGGTGAGATGACCTTTGTAGAGAAAAAGGAATATCAGTATGTTATTAGACCTGATCAAGTGAAACCTACTGACAACCTGAAACCTGAAGGGGAATTCTACAGCCCCGAAAAATCTAAGTATCAACCTGCTGAGCGGGTAACCATTGTGAGGCAGAAGGATAACTTAAAAGTTGAGGGAGAGTTCTACGTCCAAGAAAAGCAGGACTTCAAGCCTGTTGAAAGGGCTAAACAGAAAAAACCTCTTGACAATTTGAAACCGGAGGGTGTGATGGCTATGCCAGAGAAGGTAAAATATAAGCCTGCCGATAAGGTGACAAGAGTTATTCATAAGGACAACCTTCGCACTGAAGGAGAAATGACTTTCACAGAAAAAACTGAATACCAACATGTTATAAGACCCTCTCTAGTAAAGCCAGAAGATAACTTAAAAACAACTGGTAAGTTTTACGTACCAGAAAAGACCACTCTTACAAATGGTGATCGCCCAGAAGCAGTTAGGCCGAAAGACAATCTCAAGCCGGAAGGCGTTATGTACACACCTGATAAACCGAAATACGAGCCAGCTTCTCGCCCAGAACAAAAGAAATATGTTGATAACTTGAAACCGGAGGGTAAGATGCACATCCCAGAAAAAGAAGGATTCCGGCCGGCAGACAGGGTAAAGACGGTTATTAGAAAAGATAATTTAAAAACCGAAGGCGAAATGACTTTTACCCAAAAAGAGGAATACCATCACGTTAAACGGCCAGAGCAAGTGAAGCCAAGTGATAACCTTAAAGTTGAAGGTGAGTTCTATACACCGGATAAGACATCCTATAGGCCCGCTGAACGTCCAATACAAAAGAAACCTAAGGACAACCTTAAGCCCGAGGGAGAATTTTATAAGAGGACCGACCGAAGCGAGACCGATAGCACGACAGTTACTGAAACTATTAAACGAGAAACTCCAAAACGCCCTGTCGACAATCTGAAGCTAGAAGGATCTATGACAGTAACCAGAAGGGATGACTATAAAAGTACGGCCAACAAAACAACAGTCGATAAAATTCAACGTGTTCAAAAAATCAACCACAACAGTTCATCTATTACTTTGGGAAGTGACACTGCCATCCTTAAAACGACCAATCAAATGAATTATGTATCAGGAAAGGACGCAGTTAAACAAGTCGATTCCAACAGCCAAAACCCTGTGGACGGTTTAATTGTTGTATCCACAAAGAAGGTAACAACTGTGATTGGAGGGCGCCACAAGAAAGAACCTGAAACTGAATATGTCAAGAGGCCAGCAAGGATAAACGTAATCGAAAATGTTGCTAAGAATACAACAACGACGAACATTGAGAATACCCAAAACATTCACAGTGAAAGCACGTCGATGCAAAGAAACCACAATATTGTCCAAAATGCTGCACTGACTACGGAAAATATCAGGGGATCGGATGTATCCAGAAGCACTATTGAAACCAATCGTAGAAATGTCACCGGAAATATCGCCGGAGACATTAGATCCGAAGTGGTGTCAGGTGGAACAATCTCTGATACTGTAACAGGAAATTCTTCGTCGACTCGCGTAGTTTCAGGTAGAAATGTCACCCGAAACGTTACTGAGGATTCGTCCTCTAGAGTAGTGTCAGGAAGAAACGTGTCCAGCAATATAACTGGTGAATCGACCACCCGTTTGGTTTCCGGACGAAATGTCTCCAATAACATAATTGGTGATACCACAAGCCGAGTGATGTCTGGTAGCACTGTAGGACAAAACATCACCGACGAATCATCATCGCGAGTGGTCTCTGGTGGCAGAAGTTCCAGCAATAATATTGTAACTGGAAGCTCAACCTCGCACATGAGCACTTCGAAGAACTTTCATCACCGAAAAAGCGAATTCTCCTCAGAAGCCGATGTCTCGAATACAGTCTTCCATCGCAAGAGCGTGTCCAGTGATTTAAATACGGGCAATGGCAGCCTGACCTCCAACGGAAAGATGCAACGCAAAAGTATACTCAATCTACACGAGCAACCCTCTAGTACCACAACCTATGGCGGAGAGCGTCAAAGCTATAGCAGCATCCATCGCCAGAACCGAGACTCTGAAGCGAATAGTACCTTTACAAGCGAGCGTCGAACCTGCAATGTGCACAAGGAAAACAGGGAGCACAACACGAAGAACTCATCCTCCATGTCCCGCATAATTTCTGGTGGGGGTACTGGGACCGAAAGCAGATCGAATGTCGAACGCTCAACGGTCACACGCACCCAAGTGTCGGGGGCTGGCATCGATTTTCCGTCTCAATCTCACTCCCACGTCGGAAGCCATGCGACCCGTCACCGAGGTAGTCAGCATGTGTCCAGTTTAGGCGGTGGCATCGATTTCCCCTCCTACAGTGCTCACGGACAGCACGAGCGAGTGGTCACCCGCCGTGGCAATCAGTCCTCAATTAGTTTGGGCAACGACAAATTCACCGGCTCGAGTCTGTACAAGAGCGAATACATTACTGCCCCAAAAACGACGTGTGCTGTGCATAAGATTAAACAAGGTGCATTCCAACATACCAGGAGTACTCAAGAACACAAGTTCTTCAAGACCTCAAACTAACAAAGCCACCATACGAGAATATATATATCTTTTGCCTTACTAATACACATATCCCATATTAATAATAAGCTAAGCTTCCATGACAATATATGTTTTATACAGTATACAAACCAATCCGAAAATTAAAATTAACAATAAAAATACATTTTTGAATCGAAGTAAATGTTTTGGGACCAAGAGTGGGTTGCTTTTTAGGATCAACTGGAGATGACGCTTTATTGAGAGTTTAAAAGATGCTAGTGTCGTTTTAAAGGCTAGTATGTATAGGTAACTGTATATTTAAACGTTAAAAAAATCCGCTCGACTATATATAAACAATGAGTTCTATCTATAACATACTCGTACATTTTGGTTTTTATTTGTATAATGTAGATTATTGTTTTTCTCTGTTCAATTTGTCTATATCTTATAATGCATATTAACACAATAAATATTTCTCTTTTATATTCGTACATATGTATATTTATATATTCATCGCATTACTTAACTTCTATCATGTATATAACATAAATTGTTATTATTTTTGTTTGGAAGACATTTGTTCGCTTGTTTGGAAGACTTGCGTTTCGTTTCTTAAAGACTAATATTATTGTTTTTAATTTCGTTTCGAGTGTATGGTGTATGTATAAATCTTTGGAATTTTGGGCATAGCCAAATGATGACAAAGCATCTGGAAGACTTGCCATGCCCAAAAATGCAAAGAACCATAAACTGAGAGGATATAACTCCCGATTGAATAAGTTACATACATTTAACTTAAAACGGAAGACCGATTTCAAATGCATTTATCAGGGCATTTCCCGAATCGTAGATACCGATAACGCCAAAGAGCACGCCGAGCCCGATGATGAGGTAGTCTTTGGCTATTTCCTTCTGATCGAGCAGGTGCCCCTTGATCTTGATGTGGAAATAGCAGGGCCAGATAAAGCTTAGCATAGTGCCAGTGAAGCTGCCAATGAAACCCATCAGAATGGAAAAGTGGGGAATAAAGATGGCCATTAGTATGGTGGACACGATAACGCCGACGCGGAAGCCCAGGCCCCAAACCTTCAGTTCCCCGTCCAGATTCCAGATGGTTGGAAATTTAGTCTTTGGCGGACCTCTAAAGAAGTTGCGCTCGAGCAGCTCGCAGGCAGCGTAATAGGGCAAGGGATAGCTAAGCAGGGCCTTGATGACCAGGAAGAAGTTCACCATGCCCTTAAAGCCCTGTGAGTGCAGATTGTTGGTGATCACCTGCTGTGTGTCGTTCTGGAAGGTCAGAAAGCAGATGTACCCGAATCCGGCCTTAAACACAGCAGCGGCGATGTGAGACCAGTCCAGCATCCAGTTAAACTTGGAGCGGTCGATCATGTTGCCCTCGAGAGTGGGCAGAAAGATCTGCGAGGTGTACGAGAAGACGATCACACCCAGCGAGATGGGAAAGTTCTCCATGTCGATGCTGAAGCGGACCTTGGACCAGCCCCAGTCGCCGATCTGTAGCAGGCAATAGCCGAGAATTACGGCGTTTATCACGATGTGCGACATGGTGCACCAGAACGACAGCGTCGATACCATTTTCAGCGACTTCAGGAAGCCCATGGGCAGCAGGAAGATGCCCACGAACAGCATCCAGGATCGCGAGTCGAACGAGCCCTGCGGATACGTTCCGGCCAATAGATCGCCGCACACCACCACGTACAGGATGCAGGTCATCAGGAGCTCGATGAGCTGGGCAATGCTGACGGCCCGGGCGCCCAACTTGGGTCCGAAACATACCTTGGCAATGGCCACGTAGCTGTCGCGCACTCTCACCATTTGGCCCGTTGCCGGATCCGGTTCATATAGACACTGCACCAGCACCTTGCCCGTGTAGCAACAGATGTGTGCTATGCCCACCATGGCCACGATGGCCCAATAGCCGCCATGGAGCACGGCGAAGGGCAGGGATACGATGAACATGCCCTGGATGGCGTTTGTCACGTTCCAGCCCGCCTGGAACTCGTCGATCTTGCAGCCGCCGCCACCCTCTCCCTCGCAGACAAACGAGCTGCCCTCCGAGGCGATGCTGCCTTGCCTGGGAAGACAGGATTAGGACTTGGATTTGGGTTAGGACTGGGATTGCGGCACTCACCTAAAGCCATCCGTCTGCTGATACCTGCCGTCGTACTCATTGAAGGATGTGCTCTGGTACTCGTTCCTGTACTCACCGCCATCGCCATCGCCCTCGGCCTCGTTCGCCCAGCTTCCGGCATTCCGGAAGGGATTCGAGCTCATCTCGGTGGTCTGGTCGCCGCCGTCCATGCCCGCCTCCATGGACTTCTGTTGGGCCTGCTGGTTGTGGTGCTGCTGCTGCTGCGTGCCGCCCGGCGGTTGCTCGTAGTCCTTGCGCTGTGGAATTTGCTGTCGGGCCGTTTGCACGGCCACGTTCAGTATGTTTTTCAGGGGCGGCAATGGCGTGGCTTTCAATTTGGCTATGAATGACATGTTGGATGCTGGATGCTATATACGGCCCTGATGATGGTGGGATGACTTATGTTGGTGGTGCTGGTGCTGGTGGTGGTGGTGGGGGTGGTTGTCGGATGGCGGCGGCCGCGGTGGTGTCAAGAAGGCGTGCGACGCTTGGCTCGAATGGGCTGAAGTTTATCGATTTTGCCTATGGTCAAAATTTGCTGTAACAATTTCGTTGGCCTCCAGCTTCCGCAAATGGTTCTCGAATTTCTCTACAGTGGTCACATTTAGTTTAACAATCTAGAAAATAAAACTGAATTTTGTCTCAGATTTGGGTGATGATATCGACTTCTTGGCGCCCTTGTGCGAATGGAGCACGTTAATCATGCGAATCTCGGATACTTGCACATCCTGCTCACTCGAATCTCGATGTCCAGCTTAAAATCAGCTAAAGCAGCCGAATCGAATGCGGAAATTAGTTGAAAAAGTCTTGTGAATTTTATGTAACGTGGGAAATCTGCGGCCGTGCGAATGTGAAAAGAAAATCTTTGCACTCCAACCTGATGGAACTGGCAGTGCGCAGGCTCCGGTCGTGTATATATCGGGTGGCTGTGTCAGTGTCATATGGTCACGGTCCAGTCGCGTTCCACCCCGAAGCTGTCATTAGAAAGTTGTGTTCCACATTGGTGACATTGAAATCGATTATGCCATTCGATTACTTAGCTTTTACTTTATTTCGTTTCTTTTCATTTTCATCGTATTTATAAAGTTCTAATAATTGTACAATTCAAAGAGTTTTAGGTCTAGGTATGGGTTGGGGGGTTGGAAGAACATTGTGGGTGCGGGGGCAATCTTAAGACTACCTAAACCACTCTCTAAACTCTAGTTACCAAAATTACAAATGTCCGATCGGATTCAGTTGCTGTAGCAGGTCTTGCGCACTCCTGCCAGAATGTTGCTAATCTCATCATCTTTGCGCTGCTGCTGCTCGAATAGCATCTCGCCCACTCCAACTCCGACGCCAACTCCCACGCCCACGCCCACACCCACCATTCCGGGTCCTGGTCCGAAGTGATGATGGTGCTGCATAGAGGCAGCTGCCGGGTTGGATGAGGTCACCGTCTGGTTGGGAGGCGCCGACAGGGAAGGCGGAGCCGAGTGCGAAGCCTGTTGCTGTTGGACTGGCGCCTGGTTTTGCGGCTGGCTCTGGGCCATTCCCTCGTAGCCCCCATAGTTGCCGTAGTGCAGGTAGCCACTCTGCATGGGCTGTGCTCCGTAGGCTCCGGTCGTCGCCTGCTGGAACGGCACCGCCAGCTGGAGCGGGAAGGCGGCCAGCGAGGTGGGTGGATACGGGAGCTGGGTGTAGTAGCTGGCCGCTGTTGCCGGCAGCATGGCGTTACTGTAGGCCTCCGCCTCGTAGTCGTCGTAGTTCTGATTCGTGTCCGGGTACTTAAGGCACTTCTGTGAGCCCGCCGACTCCGCAGTGGGTTCTTTGTGCTCCACAACAGCAGGTGTGGAGTAGTCCAGGTCGTTGCTTTGATAGCGCAGGAAGTCCTCGTATTGCATCCCGTAGGCATTGGCGCTGGGCAGATACTCATTGCCGGACAGCTCGTTCATGCTGAGTCTCAGATTTCCGCAGTTATCCGCCATGGAGACCGTGTAGCTGCCCATCTCGCTTGAGGGAATGGGTCCGGCGGAGCTGGAGGGTGTGCTCGTGGCCAAATTGCAATGCTGCTGCAGAACACTGATGCTGTTGCGCATCGAGGAGCTGGTGTCATCTTCCGAAACGGACACTGGTGGGTAAAATGTGCCCTTCACGGAGTGACCATGATCCAGCAAGCCCCGATTGTTGCATGTCACGTACATTCCCCGAGCTGCCACCACGGCCACCGAAGTGGGCGCCAGGGGATAGGATGCGGCGTACAGACCCTGCTGGGATTGTCCCTGCGTCTGGCCCTTGCTCTTGTCCTCGGACTTGGAGAGCTTTTCCTGGCGGGACTTGGCCGCTCGACTGGTCGGCGGCTTGGTTAACTTCTTGAGCAACAGGGAACTGTCGTAACCGCCTCCCGTGGGCGACGACTCATTGAGCAGGGCGGGCGGACAGTTGGCGGCCAGCGACTCGATCTGCTCCGTGCTGTCCGCATTGCTGTAGCAGTCCACGGAGCTGGGCGAATACGTGGGCTTCAGCGGCTGTTCGTAGAGGCCACCCGGAGTGGCCTGGTTGTGATTCTGATTCGTGGAGTTGCAGGTGCTTTCGTCGGTGGGCGAGGTGTAGCTGGAGGAGGCGGTGGCCAGCGGAGGTGTGGCCAGCTTGGGGTTCGATTTGGGACCACCACCGCCCGGATTGAGCGAACTCTCGCTCTGCTCCTTGCCGCCCGGCTGCATGGCCCGCAGCTTGGACTGCTTGCGCCGCCGGGGTCTGTACTTGTAGTTCGGGTGCTCCGTCATGTGAATCACCCGCAGGCGCTCCGCCTCCTCCACGTAGGGCCTTCGATCTTGCGGCGTTAGCGAGCGCCATTTTTTCCCTGCAGGCGTAAATAAAGATATACAAAATGGAGGGATTAGCTATTAATTGCCGCTGATTAGCATTCTAAATGAATTCAAAATATGCACACCCCTTATATTTCAATGGCAGGTCAATGCAAATAAATTGCAATTTGTATTCCCTTGCAGAGGATATTATAACTTTAGTCAGAAGTTTGCAACGAAGTAAAGGATTTATATATATTATTGATCAGCATCACTTGACGTGTTGATAACCATGTCCTTCTATTTTTATACCGTTAGGCGCTCCTTATAACTTTCGCAGTCAAATATTCACAAACGCATACACAATTTGAAAACACCTCGTTTTATACCACTTGCTCGTTATTAGCTCTAAATTGGCCAAAATACGACGCACAGCCACAGGAATAACCGTTTTGTGTACCTGAGGACCTAAACTTTGAATTCCTCGTTGATTTAAAAAAGTTTATTTTTTATCGAATTTATCATTTTTCATAAGGGGTTGCAATGCCATTCTTGGCAAAAATTCGACCGAAATGAAAATTTTGAGCTGTGAATGCCACTCGATTGGAAATTTTATAACGAATTCAGCAAGGAATGCCATTCCAACGTGTGAGCATTATTTCCCAGGGTTTTGATCAAAAAACCGAGAAAAAAGTTGATTTTTCCGGATCTTCGGATTTCAGTTATAATGCCATTTGATGTGAAAATTATTTCTTGATCAAAAAACAAAACCAAAAATGGATTTTGGCCATACAAATAAATTGTAAAAGGGCTTTTTTCCAGCTGGCCAAACTAGCACGTACAGTGTGTAAACTGATCAGTTTTCAAATCCTATTAATTCAACAGAACCAAAAAATCAAATGCTCTTTTCTATAAAATAATACAAATAAGAAAATAACTATTAAAAAAATGTATTGGGACAAAAAAAAGAGTTTAAAATCATTGAAACTTTATAAGATTCTTTTGATGACTTTCTCAGATACTGGAAATATGTGGAAAATAAGGGTCAAGATTAAAAAGGCGCGATTGTGCGGCTGATGGCACACAGAATTAAGAGATCATTTGCAACCAGAAATTAGTTAAATACTTAATTGATGGCTTACCCAACATCTTGCTGAGGTCCGCGTTATGCAGGTCGGGATTCTCGTCGGCCAGCTTCTTGCGCTCGATCTTGGCCCAGACCATGAAGGCGTTCATCGGCCGCCGGATGCGCGATTCTTTGGCACTTTTTGACTGGGTTCCGCCGGGCCGGTACTTAAGGTCGGCGGGCAGAGGCTTGTGCCGCTCCAGATAGCCACAGTTGGGGGCGCAGAGCTCGCCCTTGTAGTCGTAGCTCCACATGGACGCCGGCTCGATGGGCGAGTGCGATGTGCAATCCTCCATTGGGCCCGATCCTCCGCCCACCATCCCCGCGTGCGGATGCGACAGGAATTTGTTCAGCACCGAGTTGCCGCCACCGCCCAGCAGAGGGATATTGCTGCTGATCAGCGATCCGGACGCAGTGCCTCCGCCCACATAGGCACTGGACACCATCGGCATGGGCGAGTGGCTGTGGCTGTGCGCCGCCAGCACGGTCTCGTTGAGGTGCTCGTTCTCGTATCCGGAACTCTGTATGGCTGGCGAGTGCAGGCTGGGCGAGGAGTGCTCGCTCCCCTGGCGCACATGGTAGATCCCGGCATCGCTGTTGCTCTCGTGCATCAGGCGCCCATCCGTCAGGTAGACCCCGTGCTCCGGATAGTCGCTGCCGGTGGAGTGGCTGTACTCCGGAGTGCGCGAGACGTGCGGGTACTTCTTTGAACTGGAAGGGAGCAGGAGGCATGGATAATTGATTAGCTTATTTATTTTTAAGACACTCTGGACTTACTTCAATGCGAGCCTTCTTAAAACTAATTACATCTATGTATTTCAAATTTCAAATAAGTCAACTGATTTCAAGCTTATCAGTATCCTTTTATCACTTAAAAAACAAAAACTAAAATAATCCTGCAACTAAGTTGATTTATTAGCTCAACAATATATTTATTAATTTGAACAACTTTTTGCAAATATTAAACATGTTGATTATAAAACAAGAGAGAACGCTATAGTCGGGTGCCCCGACTATCAGATACCCGTTACTCAGGTAAAGGGAGTGCGAGGGAGATGGAGATAGAAACTTTGATCACGCATAACTTTTAAACGAATGGTCCGATTTGAAAAATTTCTTCTACATTTCTATAGGTATTGATAAACACAATAAAACTGCATTTTTACTTTTCCGAAATATTTAAATTTATATTTAAATAAAATCGTATATAAGCGATTGTGGGCGTTAAAGGGGGCGTGGCACCTTTTTGAAACAAACTTGCGCTGCGTAGGAACTCCTAAAATCTGCATGTAAAATGCCAATCTTCTAGCTTTTATAGTTTCCGAGATCTCAGCGTTCATACGGACGGACAGACGGACAGACGGACATGGCTAGATCGACTCGGCTAGTGATCCTGAACAAGAATATATATACTTTATAGGGTCGGAAACGCTTCCTTCTACCTGTTACATACTTTTGCACGAATACAATATACCCTTTTACTCTACGAGTAACGGGTATAATGATATGTCATAATAAGAGTATTTATGGGTTATCACAAATTTAATTTAGTTTTGTGAATTTAAAAAATTATCATTTATTACACTACTCACTAATAAGATATTAGAAATAACATTACTTGAAGCCAGTAGCCTGAACTTCCAAAAACAGTTTCAGCGTCATTAATGGTAAAAACATTTTCAAGTGATCTCAACAAGTTATTTAAAGTAATTAGTTGGTTGGTTAGTAAAAATTTCTGTTAGGTCACTTAATTGATTTCTTGCCTCAAAAACTATAAGCATTTTGAGTTGGGAAGATAGCTGCGAGTGGAGAATACAGAACCTACAAACCCAAAACAAGATGGAGTTATCCCTCAAGTCGAGTCCCCGCCTCGTATCACATTCATGATCGTTGTTAATCCCTCTCCCAAAGGGGCTACTGCTGGAAATTACGTACCGCCGGCAAAAATGTCCGCCGCAAATGTTCTTTATAATGATATTTAAAAGGGCTGCTAAATACGTTGACAATTTTCGCGTCGCTGGCACGCACAGAGCAACACAAAAGATCGGGGTAGGGAGGGGGGCTTAGCTTTGCATTTATCAGACACCAGAGAGACACAAACTGGAACTCGAGATCGGAACGAAACGGATCGGATCGCCTGGGCTCCCTGCATCGGTGCGCTCCTTAATGTCAGCGGACATAAATGTAAATTGGGCGCGTGCAGCTATTGTATTATCAAAGGAGGCCGCTTAAACTCCGACAAGCCACCGTCGCGGAGTCGGCGGAGTAAGCAAAGAAGCTGGAGCAGAAGCTGGAACCCAGACTCGGGCTCAGACTCAGAATCAGACTCGGGACCAGACCGCGACTCAGATCGGCAATGAGAATGAGAATGAGAATGAGGCTGGCCGCAGTCTGGCTGCCTTGGCCGGACCTTTATGCATAACTTTTAAAACTTGCGACATATCGACACATTTCAAAGTAATTCGCCTTCCAAGAATTCAGCAGCATTGGGAGCATGGAGAGCAGCCCCAAACGACAAGTTTAAATATTGCCGAAGCTCCCGAGATCCCGACTTCGATCCGGGTCGGTTTGCTCCTTTGGGGATCTATCTACCCATGCCGCAGTATGCGTGCTCGCCCGATCTCCTCGATTTGTTACCGTTTGAATTTATTGCTGCCCACTACACTTTTGGTCTATTGTGTGCCGGGATTGCCTTCTGCCCTCTGCCTACTACTGCCTCTCTAGTCTACCTACCATAACCACTGGGCCTAATTGTTCGGTTTCGATCTGGCCTTTCAGCCACTGAGCTCTAAGTTTCCTAGCTCTAATTCTCCTGGCCTCTAAGCCACTAAGCTCTGACTTTAGTCTGTGGCTTTAAGCCCAAGTATCTTGGCTAGGTCTTTTGCCTTAAAGTCCCCCACAACTGGAGCTAGGCGCTCTAGTTTCGGGGACTTTCTTCCTTGACAATGCCGACAAAGTTGCAAATTTCGGTTGGCCCCCGACTGCCGGCATTGCAGTACCCTTAAACCTAAAGACCAACCTAACCCCTGCACCACTCTTTAGGCCATCTAAATGTGCGCGGACCAGCCCTGGATGAAGGCTCGATAATTTATTGAGGGTTTTCGGTGACGTCGTTACGTTTTTGATATTCGGTTGCGGCTGCCGCTGCCGCTAAATACTTGGCCGCTGTCGATACGCCAGCTTGGCCAAAAGGGGTACACAAAATTATTCCGTCCTGGTCTGGTCCGTCCTTCCGTTTGTCCGTCTGTCCTTCCGTTCGATGCTGTCCAACCTGTCCCAACTGTCGGCCGTCTGGTCGCAGTCGGTCTGGCTTTATCCTAAGCCCGCTCACGATCCACGAAGCTCCAATCCAATCCGCTCGGCTTAGCCAGCTTCTTTGGCCCCAGCTTCAGTTTTCAGTTTTCAGCTTCAGCTTCAGATTTCAGCTTTAGCCTTAGCTTCGGTTCTCTGTTTCTGGCCGCGGTCTGCTTAGCCATGGCCCTGATTTTAAAATAGGACACATACAGTGGCCGGTAAGTTGGCATTTTTATGCGCGCAAAATGTCAACATCTTTGCAAAATGCCACATATTCCACATTGCGGCCAGCCTGGTGTCCCCCTGGTCTCCTCCTCCTTACCCATACCTGTCCGAGTACTCGATGTCCGCCGCCGCCGACTTGGGGACCCATGGAACGTTTTGTTTACGACAACATCGACTTCTCTGGTGGCTGCCACAGAGTCCCGGTAAAAGTGGAAAGGGGCCTTGGGAGTAGTGGAGTGGAGAATGGGGAGTTGTTGCCAAAAAGAGGGGGGTGGGGCGGGGAGGGAGCTCCCCCTTTGGCTGCCACAAAAGTAGGCAACTCCCTTCTTTTAACAAGCCTCTGGCTTCATTCAGGAGCCGCAGGCTCCCAACCGAAGAAGCCGCATTGATCTGGAGAGTGTCAGGCGCTTTAGCATATTGTGATTCATGTGACGCTCTGCCGCGCTGCTCAAGACAGCCTTTTAAGTTGGAGGATCAGGAGGACCAGGAGGACCCTGAAGCCTCCATCCCGAAAATCAGATGCATATACATATATAGGGGGACAATTGTCAGAGGAGTTGGGTAATAAAGAGCGGCTTCGACTGCCTTCCACTTAATCTATATTATTTCTTCCATATTCCTGGCTAATTTTAGAAAGCGTTTCGGGGGCCGCATAACTTCGGCCTGACAAACTGACATTCCAGCAAATAGGACAGTAATTAAGACAGATCCAGCGCTACGGTGAGCTGTCAATACCTTTGTCTAGCCATTCGACTATTCGGCAGATGGGCAAAGGGGATCCTCTGAGTTGTGGACAGGTATGTGACAACAATTGGGCAGATTTGTCTCGGATTCTAAACAATCACGGTGGCTCTGGGAGTTGAGAACAATGGCATTCTACTATTCGGGAGATTTGTTTGGCTTTTTTGGTATTTCATAGACCGATTTAGATATGGAAAGCAGTAGGCACTTTTATAGGTTAAGCTGTGGCTTGACTGTCATGATCCCAATTTGCTTTTAGTTTTATATTAATCCGAAAAACAAATAAAGTTTAATATCATAAAATGGATAGGAGTGGTCTATATAAAAATCAATTTTAAAAACTTTTAATAGATAAATATAGAATGAACTAATTAAGTTGTAATTTAATCATTATGTTTGTTATTTTAGTTCCAGATAGTTTTCAAGAGATTAACTTAATAAAGAAAAGAATGTGGGAAAATGAAATTGGATTTTAAATTACTATTTATACTTGCAGTGTTAACTTGTTAATATATGATTAGACCCTAGTGCCAATTTTCCTATTAAGTTAGAACACTGTTACTAACTCGATTGCCCTCATATGCATTTTAGAAAGCTTCTGCCCATGCTAATGGGCAACCTTGATAAATAATTTATTTAGATCCGATTGTGAGTTGTATTTGGAGCTAATCAGAGCCCGCTTGCCAAGCCTTAGCCCCCGTGATCTGGCCACCAAAGAGGAGCATGCCTAGAATGGCAAATCATTTGGCGCCTCATCTGCGATCGCATTGGGATTGGGCCACTTGAATGTTTGCTGCCAGTGGCTGTAAGCGGTGCGGCAAGGTAATAAAAGCCATTTTGGTTTTCGGCCGAAGTCAAAGCCAGATTGCGACGATGACGAAGGGGCTGCAAGGGGGTGGGGGGAGGTGGAGGTGGGTGTGGCCAGCGCCTGGCGAAGAGGCATCTGCCGCAGCTCTCCATTTGCTCCATTTGCAGTCTATTGGCTGCCTGCTGTGGCTGCAGGCGCCCCAACCCGAATACAAAACAGATTTCCAGAGGCTCAACGGCCAGAAAACGAGTTTGGCCCAAACGACTTGGCACGACTTGGGCCCAGTTCCAGTTGGAGGTAGAGTCATGAAGCTGTGGAGTTGTGGAGCTGGGGATCTGTGGGGCTGTAGCTGCGGCCCAGGTGTGATGTACTTGAATAACTTAACGACGCAGGCCCGGTCTCGGAGCACCGCGATGAGTTGTCGGCCGATCGGATCGGCCATTTACGCATACATATGCATGGCCGCCTCTATATAAATGTACGCTCGCATATGGCCGCATGTAGATGCTGTTGACCAATAAGCATAAACAGCCCAGCATCCGGGCCCAAAGAGCCGCCATCTTAGCTTTAATGAACATGAACATGAAGGTGAGCCACAGCTACCTGTGTCGCTGCGAATGAGAATGAGAATGAGATCGGTACGCACAATGGATCGGAGTGTGGGTATACCTGGGTAAAGCGTGTATATACGGATGGTGTATATATGTATGTATGTATGGTGTATATACCGGGTATACATAATTAAACTAATGAAGCAAGCGAAGAGCGAGGCATCATCATCACCATCCATCTTCGAGGGCCGAACGAAGCCGAAGTCGGTTTCGTTCGGCTAATGAGGTTTATTGCGGCTGTCGTCGCTGGGATGGGATCCCCAAACCCCCCCCCCTCCCAATTCCCCACTCCCCACTCCCAGCCATCGAAGAAACAACGAAGACCCAGTTCTCACACAAGCGATTTAAGAGCATAAAAAAGATACAAAAATTTAATGGATTTTAGCACGCACACCAGCACACCAGCACACGCAGCGGAATATATATATACACAGATACTCCCTCGCAGGTTGAGGGGTACTAAATTATATGGATTGCATGGAAATGGAGGCAGTGCTACATGTTCGTACTAGTAACTAGAGTAATTGCATGTGGAGGATCTGTACTTAGCTAGTTGTTGGATACGAAAATAAGTATCCGGGAACCGGACTCTAATCAGTGCTTTTCCAGGGCCTCAAGGGAGCTTTACCAGCAGTCCTGATTTTACTTGCAACTTAAATGGTTACAGGGTGTTGACTGCTTTAAATGTTTTCAAGCCACTTATTAAGCGTGCTTAAATTAATTACCCAGAAAACGTTTTTGAGCTCATACAAAGTGTTTTAGATTTTTCACTTAAATCAAGGGGTTTTTTTAACAAAGCAAAGCTTTTCTTGATTAAATTACCACTAGGCAACAGGTATTACAATTTCTGAAAGGTACTTATTGTAGAATAGGTAGTTGCTAAGCTGCTTTGCTAAGTTTAAGGCAATAAAGAAATTTGTAAAGTTTCTTTCAGAGCTAATTCGTTCTTATTAAATTTGGAAATGTACACTCTCTACAAAGAAAACCTATTAAACACTTAAAGATTTGAATGCACTTTTAGCAGATAGATTTTTAATTTTGATAATTAAAGTTAATAAAATACATACAATTCTGCAACTGAGTTTTTATCTTGTTTTGTTTTTGTTTTTAAATCGATCCTTAATAAGTCTTGCAATAACTTTCCCATAAAACAGGAAAGATTCTTCCAAATTTAAATGAATTGAAGTGTTTATGTGGAAATCGAATATACTGAACATAATTTTTCCTGACAGCCAAAAAAATTATTATAATTTGCAGTTGTAGGATTAGAAGTCCAACTCAAACGATTTTTACGATGATACATTAGATATAAACTCAAAGAAAGATTTCTTATAGGGTCTAAAGAAACAAAGCCTTCTTTTTGATTCTGGCAAAAACTACAGTAGCCCTTCGAAAAGGCAATTGTTAAGCTTAAATAAATACTCAAGTAAAACTAATAGTATAAATTACCTTTCGTTTATATACAGAAATGAAATTTGATGTTTATTTAAGGAAATACAAACAACAAACATAAAAAAAGTATTTAATAACATTCTTGGCATTCTCTCATGCTTTCTTCTTCTTGGAAATCAAAGCGCAAACTATTGCATTTTCTTTTTATACACTCCAGTTTTATTAATACAATTAACCAATTAACCTGTCGACACAAGATTTATAAACATTTAATAAGATTTATCTCTTGCTTCCAAGAAGTTACAGCTGTCGGAATCTCCTTCTACGTCAGTGAAAAGTTTTAGTTCCTGCTTGAAGAAAGGGGAACTCCATAAAATCGTAAGCTTATGTTTACTTATACGTCACTAACTATGCAGATTTTTCATCCAGGAACTATGGTTAACCACGGACAATTATTGAGAAATTTCAAATTGGAAATTGAAAGTCAGCACCGCTTATTAAATCTTTAAAGTTTTCCTACCCAGCTTAGTCACAATGAAATCTTAATTAATTGCCAAACTTGATTGAACATCCACATAAACAAATGGTTATTTATTGGTCATTGAATTTTATTTTTATGTGGAAAACTATTTAGATTGAAACCGAAGTTAGCAAAGTTAAGGTAGATCGAAGCCTTGGCTTGATTTATGGGGAAGCCATAAAAGATCAAACTGAATGAAATCGCATCAAATCGAGTTGATTTGTGACCCTGTCACGTGCTGAGCCAATCCCAAACAGGAAGATTCGAAAAATGTGACGAAAAATGCGACAGGCTTTCGCCCATGAAATCTTTGGGTATTTTGGGTTTTGAATTTCATACGAAAAGTGTGCGGATTTATCAAAGCTTTTCATCTGTACTTAATTTAATTTCATGGCTTCATTTCCATTCATAATTTCAGCCAATTTGTAGACGGGAATTTCCCGTCGGAAACTACGCAAGTCAGTTAGCTAAGTAGACACTATATAGTAGTGAATATATACGGATATTAAAATCTCATGCGTATCTATCAAGCTGTGTAGATCGGACCTAAATCTTTTTAATGGTCAAATCCGCATGACCTCTGGCCGAAATATACAGAAATTAAAACCTCTTTCGGGTCGTCTGTGCGTTCTTGCCCTCCGCTTTTTCCCAGGGTCTCCACCCCCGTCTTGGCCGAAGTCTTGGTTTACTTTCCACTTGACCAATTTCGAGCCGCGTCCGAAGACGAAGACGGTTCTTAAGTTATTCGCAGCCGACCATTTACATATTATGAGAGAAGAGGTGAGGAGCGGCGAGAAGAGGGGAGGAAAACTCACACAGTGAAGCGAGAAGCGGATACGAATACAAGTGCAAGTGCTGCGGGGTCTGAAAACTGGGGCCACACCAAGGAAAATCTAAGCAAATTCCCAGGTACTATATACTATAGCCCCTATGTATATACCCGTTTTTATGGTCGTAGCTCTGACAGTGTGCATTCGACATCCCCGACGGTGTTTCTCGCTGTCGTGCCCGCCGCCAGTATCTTAGTATCTGTATCTGTCTCTGACTAACTCTTGAAAAGTCCCAGTCATGGGCCCATGTACACGATGTATATATATATATATATATATATATGTATAAATATACCTACGATCTAGAGAATTTCTTCACTACTACACGAGCGCCTTTTCCATTTTTCATTATGGTTATTATCTTGAAGATATGTATCTTCGCTTCGGTTGGATATAATTAAACAGCGAGAAAAAAATTTTAGCATGGGAAAAATGTAAATATTACTTGTAATTTGTTAGCAGATGATGTGGATGTTCGTGATCATATGAGGGTTCCATTTTATACGGCAACGGCGACGTTCGTGGTAACGGTGACGGTGACGTTGATGTTGTTGCAGTTGCAGTTGTTGCTGCTGCTGCTGTTGTTGCTGTTGCTGATGTTGTTGTTGCTGCTGCTGCTGTTGTTGTTGACGTCGGTGGTGGCAGGTTGAAATTGTTGTTGGTCGGGGCTTTGCTTTTGCAGGGCCAGCAGCATTTTGCTTAATGTTGCATTATTCCGTTAGTTTTTTCCCTTTGTCGGTGGGTTGGTGGTTGGTTCGGTGGTGCTGCCAATGTTGCTGGTGGTGGTGATGGTGGTGCTGCTGCTGCTGCTGCTGGTTGCCGGGCCAAACATTTTGCCCAGTTACAGTTCCAACCATAAATTTATGTGCGCGGCATGTGTGAATTTGCGTCCATTTGTTGTCAGATTTTGTTTTGTTTCTGGCTCAGACCCTAACCCACATTTTGGCCACGATTTTGCAATCGCCTAATGATGTGGATATATATTATTCTCACTCTTCACTTCGCACTGGGTATTTTCAAAACCGTTTCGTTTGCAACACTGCAGAATGGGCACTTTCAAAAACTGATTCGATTGGCACTTTCAAACATTACCGATACTTTCAAACCCGGTAGATTGTAACTTGGCTCTTGTTTTATTTAGTTTTTCCGATACTTTGAAAACCAATTCGACACTAGAATTGCGTTTGGTTCTTAGAAATCACTTTTCTGTATGTTTCTAGCCAGCAGGGAAAAGCTTTTCAGGTGGCTGTCGACTAATGATCGTATCGGCTGCCCAAAATCAAGGGCTTCGACATTTCACAAGATACAAACAGCGGACGCTGTGACAGCAACAACACTCTTGGGAAAATGAAAATGCACGGCACAACGGCAACCACTAACTAACTGGGCCTATGTACAGCGGGCCAGTCTGTATGTAGATATATTTATGATTACAGCCGGGGACGCAGATGGCGATGTCAATGGAGAGCTGACTCTAAAGCTATAGCCCGATTCAGAGTCTGAGTCTAAGTCCGAATTGAAGTCGAAGTCGGAGCCGCATGAACCACGCTGATGACGAACCGCAGGCCAACTGAACTGTGCGACCGATCGACGCTCTCTTGAGCTCGGAGATTGTGAACTGAACGCTGAACAGTGGAAACTGAGGTGTCTCTGCCTCGGATCCGATGCATAAGGCCAAAAAGCGAAAAGCTGAAAGCGCACGGGCGAAACCTTTCGCGCAGTCTTGGGCCAGAGCGGCCAGAGAGCGGCAGCTGCTCAGCAAAGCGGAACGAGCAAGTGGCCCGAACCCAGGCCCAGGCCCAGACCCAGGTGACTTGGCTCTGACTCCCATACCATACCTCCGATCGCTCTGGGCCCAGACCTCGCGTAGCCCCCGAACCCAGAGCAGCGGCAAGTTCTTTTGAATCTAATGAAACAAACCTTATTTAATATTCGTTCGTTCATTCGATCGTTCGTTCTCTCTCGATCTCAGTTAAAGAGTCTCCGGCTCCGACTCCGTCTCAGTCCCAGTCTCACTTTCAGAAATGGAAAACCTGTTCCCCGATCCATTTGTTGTGGGAGAGACGACTTTGCATTTGGTTTGTTTCAATTGGTGGAGGCCCCAATGTCGCTGGGGTCTATATATATACACGTGTGTATCTGTGTATGCTGGCCACAAATACTCGAAACGGGGATCTCACCCATACACGGAAGCTAGCGTATGCAAATATCGTAATGTGCGGAACCTCTGGGAAAGGGTGTTATATGGATCAAATGGGGCATAGTCTTCAAAAGAGATTCGCGAAAGATTTGGAAATATTTAAATTGGCAATCTTAGCAAATGGAAAGCAAGAAAGGTCATTAATCAAAGGTGATGTATGTTTAAAGACAGCAGAGAAGTAAAGAAGGCATTTTAGACAGTTATACAAATTGCAATAAACCCAAACTAACAAAATAGTTAAAACTTCCTCAATTAGCAACTATCAAATTACTCATAGAGTTCAGAGACTCCGAAGGGCCCCAAAAATGTTAAAATATATCAAAAAGTAAACAAGATTAATAAGTATAATTGGGGAAAGAACCAAAATAAACAACTGTCTAAAAAATTCACACCAAAGTTACTTTACCAATTCTTTATTAATCAAATGGGTTGTAAAATAAAAAATGACTAAAGCTAAGATAATTTATTTTTTAGTAATGAAAAAACCACTTGCTTTTTAGGACTTATTTCCCCTACTCTTCATCCATTAAGCATACGCCCTGTAAGCTCAGTAATATGCACTGCCTGCAACTTGGGCAGTATTCAAATAGAGCCATATTTAATTTTTATTTCACTCTCCACCCACCGAAGTCGGGGCCAAGCTGATTGGTATCCAGCTGGAGATAAGCAGCCAAATTGCATATTGCAACAACTGCTGCCAGCGAACCGCATGAGCCAAGCCCAAAAATCGGGAAAAAAGCGACGACGAACCTCCCAGAAGACGAGTCAAGTACGTTGGCAGGTAAAAGTGCATGCGGCCACGCGCAGGGCATTTAATAAACTCGTACTTGGTTGGGGGGCCAGGCCAGGCCAGCCAAAGCGGAGTTCATAATTAAGCGCCAGAATGCCGGGAAAACCTTCGCTTCTTCTTACCATAGATGCAAAATATTTGTTTATCACATCGCGATAATTGCCGCCGGCGAAGTGAAGACCAAAGACTTCGTTGTCGTGGCGCTGGATTTATGTGCAGAGGGGCAGAGTCGGGCAAAAGGTTCCGAACATCGGAGCATCGTATCATCGGTCAGACCAAAAGAAAGAAAAGCCCAAAAGAGGGGAGAATCGCTGCGCAAGCGTGTGCCGATCGCCGACCGCCTTCGAGGAGACTGAAGACTGCAGACTGAAGACTAAAGTCTAAAGACTAAAGACTAAAGACCAAAGACTAAAGACCGAGAACGGGGCTGGGGCTGGGGATAAAGATTGCGAACGAGGATCGGATCAAAGCGTGCCTCGGTGGTGGGTACAAGTTTATTGGCGTGGCGTATGTGCAAATAGCCGCTCCATCGACTGCTCCAAAAATGTGGGCGTGTGACACTTGAGCGGCTATCGCCAGCGCATCTCTGCCTAAATGCGGCAAAAGGAGAAAAAAACAAATTATTGATAAGCAGATCGGACTGCGGCACTGTGAGAAATCTGGCCACAGCATGCCCCAAATCAAACTCGTTTGAGGGCCAGCATCGCAATGCTCCGGTTTCTCCCAGTGCACCGCCAGGTAGGAGGTGCAGTTTGCGACTCCTTATCGCTGATGAAGCCCGGCACACGTTGGCCCGGTCCAGGTCCGGGCCTCATGCATTGATGGCTGTCTGTTTCCGAGGCTCTCGCCGTTCTGTTATGTAAGCAATACTCTGCGGCAGCCACTGCGGTAGGTAACCAACCTGGAGATCGCCGGGCTCGCAACGAGGGAGTGTTCCGGCATTGCACAGTTTGGCTGCCAAATTAGTTGATAATGAAGTTATTACTTATTACGTATTAGTTTTCTGGATGAAAACATCACACAGAATGGTTTCTTAAGCCTCGATTAATTTTTAATCCAAGCTCCTTTAAATTTCGAATTTAAATTATCGCGGCTAGCAGTGCTGCAAAGCCCCCGCATGCGCACGTTTTTCAGCACTGTTATGGTTGCCAGATAGTTTGAAAAACAGTTAGGTTAAACATTTATTTCAGAAAATTGCTAAATTATAAATACTCAAAATTGATTGTTTAAATGTATATTTTTATAAATTAATAATAATATATCAGAGTAATTTCCATAACATAAATTGTAATGGCCTTTTTTTATAGCAAAAGGAGTAAGCATATTATCTAAAATAGAAAGAGTGAACTTTTTTTCTTATCAAACACGAATTTATTGAATAATCTTGAAGCCAATCTTAAAAAGTGTTGCACACTTAGGTTATTTAAAAATATACAAACAAAATCTAAGTCATTAAATTGTGTGTTAGCCTCAATTTAACTATTCTCCCATTTAACCTAATATCGTGTCTATTTGGATTTTTAAATTTGGTAGAGCAGTAAACAATAAAATACATGCAAGCCAAAATTGATAGTCAACAAAATCACATTTAATTGAAACATAAACAGCTTTGTTTCATTTTTTGTTTATTTAGTTTTGTAAAACCCTAACTCTGCTTGTCTGGAAAAAGATTAGATGAGTGTTCATCTAAGATCTTGGGCGCTCCTTCTTCTCCTTGTAGAGGGCCAAGAGAGAAACGTTGGCCACCTTGACGACCTTGAAGCGGACACCGGGAATATCACCGACGGCATGACCCTTACGACCGAAACCGGCGACCAGGACCTCGTCGTTCTCCTCAATGTAGTTCAAGCTACCGTCACGGGGCACGAAGGCGGTGATCTTCTTGCCGTTCTTGATCAGCTGCACCCTCACGCACTTGCGGATGGCAGAGTTGGGCTGTTTGGCCTCGACGCCGCTGTGAGGAGGGAAAATTGGATTAGTTATGGAAGCAATTGCAGAGGGAGATTACTAGAGCCAATTGCATACACTCTTTGCTGCTGGCACGCTTGTCATCTCACAGTATAATCCTGTGATTTGAGTTGCAAAACGAACAAAACACAAAAATATACTGCGAGGCGTCGAGACGTGGGATCTCTCCAGAACGGAACACATTCCTATAGATGATAACTGTACTTACACCTTCTCAAGGACGATTCCCTTGGCGTGGGAAGCACCTCCGAAGGGATTGGCCTTCCATCTGGTGCCCAAATGAGCCTTCTTGTAGTCCTTGTCGGCCCAACGCTGGTCCCGACGGTGGTTCACATGCTTCCTGGCAGTGCGCAGACCTCTTGGCTTGCCTGAAATGGGTGAAAATAATTCATTAGTTACAGATAACCCATGGCTAAAATGCAACAACACAATGTAAACAAATGGCAGCTTATGCGGCTTCGGTTTTTGAGGTTAGAAAGAGCCCAAGTCTGGGGATACTTGCAAATGCATTTTCCGCACAAATAACAGTTGTAATTTGTGCCCACGGCTTACTTGTCTATATAAAACAAGATAATTGCCTGATAAAACCAGCGATTCATTTGATTTTGTTAGATTTCAGGGCAGCAAAATCGCAAGTGTCCGACTTGTTTGCATTTGCAGGTATTTCACACACTTTCCGCTGTCTTCACTTACTCTTTTAGCCGCGCCGCATTCTAAGCTCCGTTTGTTCACTCTTTCGCAACGATTTTAGTTTAATTCGCACAAAAACTACGCTTTTCAGCAACTCACCCATGATTTTCCAACTTTCTCGGCAAACGGCGGAAATAAAAAGAAGGCGTAGAGGTGGAAAAACTTCGATGTTAGCATAGATTTAATCGATGTTTTCGAAACATCGGACATATCGATGTTGGGCAGGGCATCATCGATGTTCTTCCACCTCTAATCAGCTTATAAAATGGTGGATGTACCCGATAGCTGAAAAAATTTGCCATAAACGGTCACCCTAAGCTAGAGCTGAAAAAAAATCTATGTTTATTCGATACTATCGCTTGCAAGGCTTTTGGATTGCTGATTTGCAATCCGTAAGCAATGTGACCATTTTTCAAGACTCTTATAAGAGTGCCTTCACCGTAGACTCAAACCAATTTCATCCTCAGCCCTGGTTGTTATTAAGAGAAAGTAACTGGTTTTTAAAATTCTATCTAGTAACTGGTTTTTAAAATTCTGCTGAAAATTGTTTTTAAACGACCCGATGTTAAAATGTGCATTAAGAGCATAACACATATTCTTGCAAAAAGCCAAACTAAAACATAGATGAGTCAACTCCTTTTGGTGTTGTTTTTTTGTGATATCCAAATGATGAAGTATTAGTCATACTTTTAGCATACATACAAACGAAGTTCGCTTTTTATTTTATGACCCACCATAAATTACGCATTTTCTGCTGATCAATGCTCACACGACTGAAATTACTAAGCAAAAAATAGCATTGCACTGATAACAGAAAAGAACGAAACGTCACAGATGCTGCGTAAATTGATAATGAATCTGGCTCTAAATTAAATGGGAAATCTCTAGCAGATTCTTACATAAGAGCCTCGCTTTAAATATATTACGCGTATGTTTTTATTGCACCCAGCCAAGACCGAAGTACATATTTATGTCCGCCGTATTAATGCGATTAGATTAAACACCAAATCCGGCCAAGTTAGGTAAGATGTTGGCTTCCCTTGCTGAAAATGAATTTAATTTCTCTAATCTAATATATTTTTATGACGTGCCAGCCATGGCCAAATAAGTTCGGGGGCTTATCACCGCAGCAAGGGGTTTTTTGGGGCCCAGAGCATCGGCTTATCAATCAAAACTCAAAGTCGGCGCACGTTGATTGGGCGATGTGTTTGAGATACCAAAAAACGGAATTGACCTGAAACGATATCGACAGTGAAATGTACTTGAAAGAATTCATTAATAAAGTTCCCAAAGGGACCAAAGTTCGAGAGTCTCCCGGAAGATAAAACGACCGCAACCGGATAAAACCCAGACTGATAAAAACTAAATACCAGAGGTTCTTCAAATCGGTTCGCGTTTGCACTGGCTTTTGCTTTAATCAATTAGCACTTCTTGAGTACTTACAGTTCATGGCCCTTCTAATGAATTCAAGCCAGCGCCAGACTTTCCATTTTTGCCTACTAATTACCCTTGTCCCGGTTTATATACATGTACCTTTCCAGCGCTATGATTTCATAATTTCTGGAAACAATTTCGAAATGTCCGCTTCTCTTTTTGGGCCATTAGTAAGCAGAAAGCCGGTAACCTGCTGATGGGCAAACAGAAACTCCAGACTTCCAAACACTGTGAATGAGTTCCATTCACATTTTTGAGTTTATCTCTTTGGTAGTGGAAAAAGCCAGGGGCCCACACACCAGCAACTGGCACAGCACGAGGGCAAACACTCACACACGAGTTATCCCACTATTGATACTGCTCGAGAACACTAAAAAACGATATATGTGTAGTTTCTTTTTCTCTGGAAAAAGTCCCAAAAAAGAAAGAGAACCGCCGGGGGAAACACTCCCAAAAAATACGAGTCGAATCAGAAAAGGAGGCAAAGTCAACAGCAACAGCAATACCAACATTGCGTATACGACGGAGTGTGCTCGAGCCATTTTGACTGAGAAGAGCGATGAAATACATAAGATGCCGGCAACTCTCACTGCGTTTTCTCTCTTACTCTTACTGCTCCGGGAGTAATGGTTTGCTAGGGCGATCGGATCGGATTAGAACGGATCAGATCCAGGCGATTCCATTCAGAACGCGGTCCATGTAACCAGAAATCCGAACTACTGAAAACACACTCTCGCAGGGCGAAACACAAATACCCACGCACACCAGCTCAGGGTGTTGCTGTTGCTGGTGTGTTGGTGTTGGTGTTGCTGGTGTGTTCGTGTTGCTGCTGCTGCTGCTGCTTTCTGCTGCGCGGTTTATACTGCCAACACATTCTGATTTCCCTTAGTTATCTTTAGTCCGTCGCGTCGCTCGCATCGATTCATGAGGCGATCAGGCGTCCGCAGTGAAAACCGCAACTGAGTGTTTCGAAAACGAATAACAGAAAAAGTAAGGCATAGCCCAACTCAAAACGAATCGGAACGAATTCCCGAAACGCGAAGAAAGCAACAGCAACAGCAACAGCAACAGCAACAGCAATAGCAAGAGCAACATCGGCGCAGGAACGACATAGTCGCGCGCACTTTTTATATGCTTCGCATATATACATGCTGCTCTGTGCTCTGTGCTCTGTGCTCCGTTTAGTTCCATTCCGTTCTGTTTGACTATATAAACATATGTATAATCAGATACTGATACATATGTGCTAGAAGTATTTTTAAGCGTGTTGTTTCGCTTCACGCCGATCCCGCTTCCTCGTTGCCGTTGCCGTTGACTTTTAACTTTCGCTTTTACTGTGTCGGCGTACGCGTTCGATTGCTTTCGCTTTCTCACACCAGACACACATCAAATTCTTTGCAGCGCGCCAAAAATAAGAGCAGAAGTTGCCAATAAACCAATAACCAATAACCAACTGCAATTGCAGCTGCAACAGTGCCGCATCATCAACGCTAGCAACATCGACAACGCGACAGCGACACCGAAACCGACACCGACAACGACAACATAACATATAGATAGGTAAGCCAACTCCCAGAACCTGGAGAGTTCTCCCTCCTCTTAACCTGGCTCAAAACGGGTTTTGGCCAAAAACACACGACCACGAACCAAACGACCAAACGACCAAACGACCAAACGGCCAAACGCAACGCAGCGACATGCGGCAAAACTGCGAGCGGCGGGTTGAAAAATTATCCATGTTCCCACTTGGTCGGTGGCCCAAACGGGGGGCAGGGCACGGGAATGGTCTAAAGCCTTCGGCATCGATACCAGGAAAAAGGCAGCGGCCAACGGCTTTTGAGTCGCAATTTGCAGCCGTCTTTGTTGCTTTGTTTTCCTCCCTGAACTTGAACAAAGAACGAAATCAACTTACGTTAGATCGATACTAACTAAGCCTATGTTGTTGCTCCCAAGTATCAATTGGGTACTAAGAAATCGTGATCAAATATTAATTCGACTCTAAAATACTTAAACCAAGTCGTGAAACCCATATTTGTGTTTATCGGTAGAGTTTTTTGACCTCGTTCCTTGCTCAAAAAACATTTATGTTTTTTCAAATCCATTGGAAAAAACCGCTTGTCAGAGGAAAAATGCCATAACTATATTAATTTAAATATATAATATCAAGTTGAAATTATCTAAATTCTGTTTGTTTAGCTTTTTGGTTGTATCGCTCTACCGAATGGAATTTTATTGGAAGATTAAAATACTCTGGTAGAATTCATTTTCATTTACCAAAACCTTGTATATATAAACAGTATATAGCCAGTGCAGAGTATCTGACAGTATCTATTTGCACCTGCTGCCTATGCAAATGCAGATCTATTTAGACCGCGCTTGCCATCATTATCCGCACATTAATTATGGCCAGCAATTTGGCATGCAAATCGGACGGTGAGCTTGGCTTTATCTCCGATCCGAGTCGGTCCAATATAATCCGACACGCCTTTCGCCGTTCGGTGAGTCAGCGATCAAATTTTTGGCATTTGCCCAAGGCTTACTTTTGGGCTTTGCGCGTGGCTTTTGATGCGTTTTATCTTACAACCGGTTGCCGGTAAAAAACAAACAAAACAAGCCGCAAGCCAAGTGTTAATGGCAGATCCCACAGCTGTCGAACAGTCAAAAATCGAAAATCTCCAGCTGAAACATTAACCGAAGACAGACATCTACATCAACATCCACATCCACATCCACATCCATATTCATATCAATGGGCCGTGACGCGGATTGGAAGCATTAGAACTGCAAGATGCCAATGACCCAATTTCCCCCACTCCACCACTAATTGCCCTGCCTTGGCAATTAATCAGTCCGTATTCGAATCCGAATCTGAATCTGACTCTGAGTCAGAGAGACTGGCATGTTTGAAACTACATTTCGATATTTTTCGGTTAATTAGGAGCACGCTTACAAAAAAATTAGAAATCTTTAATTCACATTAGCCAGCCGGCAAACATGTTTTCTGCATTTACAATGGCCCCAGTCATTGCCAAACTACTATAATGGGGTTTTCTCAAAGAATTCTTAGCGACTGGGGTTTCTCATTCTTCAACATGGTCGAGTGCGCCTGCGTGTGGACTGCAGACGGTGGATTGGAAAATCCACACCCAAAATCGACAGTCGAGGGTTGAGAGTTGAGTGCCTCGCGACTCGCGACTGTGGAAATTTTCCTTTAACACGGATCGGTAATCGGCCTGTAAATATTTACAGCAGATTAAGCCAATTTTAGACTGCAACTGCAGTTTGTTTGTTTCCTTGATTTGCTTATCAGATCAGCGTCGAAAACAAAAACAGCAACAGCATTTTGGCGCCAATGTCGGGGTCGAAATGGATCGATTTGAATCGTATCATTACTCAGTTTGCTTAGTAAATCGGTTCGGGGTCGAGTTGGATTGGAAAACGAGCCCGAAACGGAGAGATGGGATGTGGAATCGGGGGCTGCGTCATGGGACAATGACATCTGCGATGGGGGAAGTGACTGACGCAGCCACGTGCAGATAACCCAATAAGTGAACATTCAAATAGAGCTCAGCAAACATACGAATCACGACTTTTGGCCGATTCTCTCGATACTCTCGATTTTCATTTGAATATAATTGCGCTACTTGCACTTATTTTCCACGATTTGAACATGTTAATTGATTACGATTCATCCCATGCTCTACTTCCGATGCGAAAGAGTAGAACCCGGAGCAGAGACCCCGGCGACCATTGATCGCTCCACTAATTGTCGCGGCCTTTGTTCGTGCCGATAGTGGCCTGTGTTCAGTGGTCTGTGGTCTGTGGACTGGACTGGTCAACACCAGCAGTGGAGGCAGAAGAATCAACAGCTGATAGTGCCCCGCATAAGATAGCTAACTGTGCCACTCACTCGCCCCGCAAAGATACTTCCCGCCAAACAGTGCCATATCGTGCTCCCCGGATTACTCCGCCGGGTGAAAGGCCGAGCGATGAACTTGAGGTGACAGCTGCCCTCGAGTGTTTGCAATCCCATCCGGAATGGGGTCGACTTGAAGTGGGCACACGAGTGTGCGCCCCTGTCTCTCCAAAGAAAGCCATTCACATATCCGATCTGATTCGGTGACAAACCGGTGATATATTTTTGGATCTTTTCCGCTGGTTTCTGGGTAGGGGTTTTCACTGAAATACAATTTTGGGAGACAAAACTCACTTAAATTGCAGCTGTTACATACGTTCCTTGACATACGAAATTCTTGACATAGGAATTCCTTGAAATAATACAAATAAAATCCCCCAAAACTCCTTAAAATATCAATTCTTCAACTTAAAATCATTAAGTTGTTAATTTCAAAATATTACAGATACAAATAAAAGTATTACTGGTTTAACAGCGATATCTAAATGGGGCTTAAAACTTAAAGCTTTTTAGGAAGTATTTTCTTAACTGACCGTTGATAAAATTTTTTTTTTATAAAATGTAATGTATTTTTGCATCACTCAACTGATAAACCAACTAGTCTACTTCATTTTAAACAAATGTAATATGTACTTTCTTGAGGTAACCTTTTCTTTATGCTATATTTTTTTGTGTCTTACGCAATAGACTTTATTATATTTGCGCTTATTCTTTGCGAATTGTTTGACATTTTTATAGAAGTACTTCAAGTTCCTCTGAAATTTGTGGGTTGTTTAGGAGTAACAAATTCTACTAAGAGCTTACACAAGATTGGACATCTTTAGAGCATCCCAAATTCGGTGTTGTCCAGGCCAATAGCTTCGTTTTCGCTGCAACCTCTCCGCCAGACTCGCCTTCTAGGGCTGTCGCTCCATTTTGGGGCCGGCTTAGCTAATTAATATTTTGAGCATAAAGTCGTTTAACGATTGCTTCACTTGTACCTACAAATTGCGGCGCTGAGATACGACTCTCGGAACCTGTCCGAGACACCGACTATCTAAATGGGTCCGCACGCACGAAGAGTAAGAGTAAGAGGGGAAGGAGGAGGAAGAGGAGGTGGGACCAAGAGAAGGACGCCCGGACGCAGACCAAGAACCGGACGCCCACAGTTGCATGTTATAAATAACAGAGCCATGTACTACTTGCGACATATGTGTGCAGTGCCGAGGGAGACGGACACGGTCGCAGATAAAGATACTCGTACAAATACTTGTAGATACTTGTAGATACATGTGCGCGCTGAAGGAAAACCAGCGGCAGGAAAACATCTAAAGAAGTCGCCGTCTGCGTCTGCGTCTGCGTTTTCGTCTGGCTGGTCGCACACTTCCCCTCACGAAGCCCCCTCACAAATGTCCGACCTTTTCTGGCCATATGTGTTTACCTATAACATTTAATAATTCCATCGACGGGCATCAATTTAAGCGCTGTCAACAGTCACAATTGGCGCTGACAAGTGTTTGCGACCTCCGCCCCCGTTTTCTCCTAAAAAACTGAATGATGGATGGGGGGCAGGAGGTGGTGGCTATTTACCCACAGCGGGATTAGCTTACAAAAAGCGGGAGGAGGCGGATTCGGAGGCCACGGAGGCCGCAGGAGCCGCCTTGTCACATTATCCGCTGCTTGTGGGGCCAATCCCATCGGGAAACAAACAAAACGGAGAGCAAAAATTTTAGATTTGGCAAGCTCAAAGATTGGATACTCTTACAGGCAATAACAACAGCAAGGGATTTCGGATATATATAATAGAAACTACATTCCATTTACATATAGACAAGAAGTTAAGCTTATCGAAGCACTGGCTATAAAAATATATACTTACTTATCGGGGCATTGGGTGAAGGAACAGTATAAATGTATATATAATGAAACATATACAGCATCTTTAATATTTAAATATTGTAAGCTTGTGAGCTTAAAATAAATAAATTAGTTGATACACCACAAAACACTTAAGATAGTTGACAAACCCTTTAGGCAGATTTGCAAGACCCACTCTGGGTGCGTCCTTTAGCCAATTTGTAGCCCTAAGATGTCTTCGCTTTCGATATTGTGACCACAATATGGGATCGGGGCAACTAGTAAATGCTAATGTCTATTTATACTTCTGCTGTTGGCTGTTGCTGTTGCAAGTCAGTTACGCGGAGGCACTTGACGGGCTTCCTTCGATGGGTTCTCGATGCCCGGTTGCCACTTCTCGGTTCTTGATTCTCGATTCTCGATTCTTGTTTCTGGGTTCTGGGCTCTTGGCTATGGATCCAGCACATCCACATGCCTCCGCCGACGTGGCCATTTGGGCATGAAAATTAAAACAAAATCTGAAATACGAGTCGGAGTCGGGGTCTTGGTCTGCCATTGGGTGTGCGGCGAGTATTATGTTATTGTGTTTGGATTGGCTCGAGGATGGTTGTCGCTACACTTTCGATTGCACAATAAACAAAAACGGGCCAGACCCTGGCGCTATCGGGGCACTTGGTCTTTATGGGAACCCATAAATTCGCATGGTCAATGATATAGCCGAAATTCGGCCATAAAGGAAATACAATTATCAAACTGGGCCCTGTCACGTGGTGGCGGTGCTGGTGTTGCCGGGCACGGATCCGTATCTGTCGGCCATAAGCCGTATACTATACGGTTAAGCCGTTGCCGGGCCACGAAAATCCGCCGTGATAAGGCCCAAATCTGGCAAAATAATCAATTAATTTATGGAATGCAGTGGCAAGAGCTGGCATAGTGGGAGCCAGTGATTATCAGCCGGTTATCCGGCAATATCTCTCTCTGATGATTAAATCTCGGACCCCGTAAATCCCTGCAATTTGCTGTCTGATATGGTGTTTATCCAAGATTGTCTGGGCCTATTTGCTAACCTCTTTGTGGGGGGATCAGTTTGGAGATCAGTTCTGGCTTACTTACAAAATATCACCTCTCATCTCGCCTGTTGTCTTTATGACGACTTCGCAGGCTCCGTGCATGTAAGCATCCGCTCCACGGCAGTCGTGAGCTGGTTAAATTCTATGGCAAAATGCCCCTCGGCGGATCAGATTAGATAAAGGTAGCAAAGCTCGCGCCGCGCCAAGGCCATGAGTTTGTTAGCCGAAAGATGTGGACAAACAAGAAAAACGCTCAAAAGAAAAGGCGAAATTCACACAGCGATATGTACTCGTGTGCCTGGCATATTGAATTCTATGAATATTGTCGAATTGAGAGACGGGACTTCTCCACTGCCAAACGAAATAAGAATCGTTGCGGATACATAATTGCAAATTCCATTTGGTGTTTGTGCCTGGCCAAGACAATCGTTGACGCACTCCTGCCCCTGGCATTGGCCATGCCTGACGTTTGACAACACAACACCCACTGAGCACTAACAGCCACCACACCACCACACCACCTCTCCACCCACCGTTGAATCACCCACCTCCCAGCAAAGACCGCCCCCCCTGTCAGTGCCATCTGCCGATTGACGTCGATGTGATAAACAGCGAAAAGCCTTTCACACCACGCACCTTTCTGCAGATATCCCGCAGATACATTTGTATAGCTGAGGGGACATGAATAGTAATTTGGAAATATCTTAAAAGATTATGAAATACTTTAAAATATATTTGTTTAGTCTATTTTCCAAGCAAAGACTGGGCGATTTTAAAACTGTCTGATTGAACTATAGGTCAGGAATATTATATTAATAAATAACTAATGGCAAAATTTAACTACTAATTAATCACTTTTTAAGCATTGTTCATTTCATAAAAAAAAAACAGAACAACAAGCTTATTTACATAAGAGCTTGTTAAGTTTCCAAAACCAACACTAAGTTTTTGGGCTGCACTGTAGCAGTACAGGTGCAGGCAAATGTTCAATTGCGCGGCTATCGGGGCACGTGACATTTAAAAATAGACTTATCCATGCAAAAGGGAGGGAGCCACGGGGTCGTATACGCAATGTGAAGGCCACTCGGTTTGGGTAAACACTTGCGTAATGTGACACACGAATCGATCTCGCTGGGTTCGTCCGTACTGATCCATTCTTTGCCCAATCTTTTCAGAACATGGCCACGCAACAGACCAAGTCGCAGGACGAGCTGACATCCAAGAGCCTGGTGTCCAGGCAGCCGGACAACATCAAGGAGGAGAATGAGAATGAGGGCGAGGAGGACATCGAGGAGGCAGCAGTGGTGGTTCCGCCGGACAGTGGCTGGGCCTGGGTGGTGATGGTGGCCTCCTTCCTCTGCTGCACGGTGATCGATGGCATCGTCTTCTGCTCCCCGCAGATCCATAAGCCGCTAATGCAGCATTTCGGTGTGCAAGAGAGCTATGTGGCGTTTGTATCATCTCTGCTCAGTGGATTCTACCTGATGGCCGGACCCTTTGTGAGTGCCTTGGCCAATCGGTTCGGTTTCCGTCCGGTCACGATTACCGGAGCCATTTTCGCCTCCATCTGCTTTGGACTGTCCTACTTCGCCACGAGCGTGGAGTACCTGTTCATAATCTACGGCGTCCTGGGGGGCATCGGATTCTGCATGGTCTACATCCCGGCCGTGGTGATCATTGGCTTCTACTTCGAGAAGTGGCGTGCCCTGGCCACGGGAGTGGCCATGTGCGGTTCCGGAGTGGGCACCTTTATCTTCGCCCCACTGACCGAAAGGCTGCTAAAGAGCGGCTGGCAGCAGACGGTGGCCATCCAGGGACTCATTGTGCTGTCGTGTGCCATCTTCGGCCTGGCTTTCCGGCCCATCCAACCCATCACGCTGTCGGCCACCAAGGAGGAGGGAGAGGAGCAGGAGAAGATCAAGTTGAACGGCCATGGCAACACGGTGGCCCCCACTCCGCAGCTGCACCAGGCGGCCTTCACCAAGCCCCTGCCCGAAGGTCGTTTCGCCTACTCGATGCCCAACTCCGCCCACAACACGTATATGGGTGCCTCCCAGCGGCACCACTACCCCACCGCCCAGGAGATCTTCAAGGGCATGAACCTGGAGCGTCGTCCCTCGGGAACGCCGCAGGGCAGCAAGGGCACGGAACTGAAGCAGCTGAGGAAGTCGCAGCCCACCACACCCAACGGAGATCCGCAGCAGCTGACCTTCAACCTGCACAAGGAGCTGACCACTGTGGGCGAGAACGAGGAGGAGGCGGAGAACGACAACCTGTTGGAGACGGAGGCCAAGCCAGTTACCATCCAGGCCCGCAGGCACACGGTATCCGGACGCCGACCCCAGGACATCGGAAAGCGATCCGCCGCCGGCGCCGCTCACGACGCCCACCACGGTCAGACGCAGTCCTCATCCAGACCGATGTACCGAGACGATATCTTCTTCACCGGATCGCTAACCAGGATCCCGCAGTACCAGTCGCAGACATCGCTGGCCTACCACATGTCCGTGACCCGACTGCCCACCAAGCAGGACATGCTGGAGGACCGCCAGAAGGGATGCCGCATTTGCCCAGAGGCAGTGCGTCGCACCCTGTCCACCATGCTGGACACCTCGCTGCTCAAATCGCCGGCCTTTATGTTCTTGGCCTTCAGCGGCTTCCTGACCATGATGGGCTTCTTCGTGCCCTTCAGCTTCCTGGGGCCCCGCGCAAAGGCCGCTGGCATGACCAATCCTACGTCTCTGATCAGTGGCATTGGCATTGTGAACACCATCGCTAGGATCGTTTGCGGATCGATCAGCTCCTTCCCGGCCATCAAGCCCCTCTGGCTGAACAACATCGCCCTGACCGCCGGCGGCATCGCTACCATTCTCAGCGGAGTGGTCATAAACTCGGTCAGCCAGTGGGCCTTCGTCGTCTTCTTCGGCATCTGCATTGCCTGCTTCTCGGCCCTGCGTTCCCTGATCGCCGTGGAGCTGATTGGACTGGAAAAGCTGACCAACGCCTACGGATTCCTGATGCTCTTCCAGGGTGTGGCAGCCATCTTTGGAGGTCCCATTGCAGGTGAGTTGGCGCCGGAATGGCAAACGGTTGGGGTCACCTTTCAGGGCATTGCAACCATTGAGAACTATTATCAGACATCTTAAACTAGCTATGTATACCATTTTATTGCTTATAAGGCGTCAAAAAACTGACAAGCAATTTAAAAATTAATATTTTATTTAAATTATTAACAAAAAGAGAAAAGACAAGTTTGAGGCCTCCAGTCCTCGAGTCTTAGCAATATCGGATAGGGTGACCTCATTCGGCCAAATATTATTATTTTAAATAATGAATAGTAGGAATGTATAATGCTACGTCTGCCCTTACTTAATACTTCACATTGTTTTAATTTTATGAACGCTAAAATGCTCAATCGGTCATAATAACTTAAGCATAAAAATGATTTCAAGATGTTAAACACCATTTTTTAAAATTTCATATAACTTTATATATACAGATGAATAGAAATAAATACTTACTTTAAAAGGGATTCCACCAGCTTAGAAAAATATAGTAATCGAGATGTGTAGAATGTAGTAAAGAAAACATGAACTAATGATTTATTTTCTTTTTAATGCCCCACAGGATCTCTCTATGTTATGACCGGTGACTACAACGCGACCTTCTACTTCGCTGGCGGCCTGATCCTACTCTCGGCCTTCCTGTGCTACCCACTCACCTGTGTGGGCAGGTGGGAGCAGCGGCGCAACGAAAAGCTAACCCCCCTGCCAGCGGCCTAGGGAGCTGTGGATATCGGAGCAAATGAAGACCTGCCCGACAGCCTGAACACCTTGTCATCTCCGATGGGAATGGCACCCTCAGTTTTGGCAACACTAATTGCCAATCACTCGATGTACATGTCGATGGAGTTCCCGATTTCGATGGGGAAGCGAGCGCGGAAGCGTGTTCCGAGTACTTGATACGTTAAGATTAGACTAAGCGTAATGTTGTGCCTTCAGCGATATCGAGTGCCTATCATACACACACACACACACCTTACCCTAAATCACACGCATAACAGCCAAATGGAGCGAGCGTAAATTATGTTTCTATAAGCTTTAGTGGAGGAGCCCAGCGGTGGACTAGAATTTAGCAGATAGGCTAAGCGGAGGATCGGAGAGAAGGAGAACCGAACACATTATTAATATTATTATGATAGTCGTAAGCAGCTGAGCACATGGCTGGGCCACAAGTCAACTGCCAAGTTAAGAATCGTTTGTTGAGTTATTTAACATGATAGGGAACGCGCATTTGTTTACCTTGTAAGAGATATGGTACTGCACCGCCACCATGGACTTGTTACATAGCTAGCTAGATATACTTTTATCAATCAATCAATTAAAGACGCGGCCAGCCGATCGGGCGGGGTTAATGCACCCGCCGCCGATCCCGACACCGATGCCGCTGCATCGTGGGATTAGCCGATCGTGGACAAAACAAATAAACAATCAGGCAGACGATGAGGCATCTGGTACAAGTGCTGTGCTCTTATGCAAACAGATTTATATATTACACGATACAGATATAGAAAAACACACGGACCGTTACATACTCAGCACGTTGAGTGCGTTTCGCGTTTACGTTTATCAACTACAATTACATTGAAAGAGAAAGAATGATTTGTATTACATTTAAATTAATGAGTTTACATTGCATTGCATGCGACATAAGGTTACACTTCATAAACAATAAAGACGATTTCAGTAATACGAACTAACGATCTATTGGTTTATTACTTTCGGAGCACAAAGTAAGCTTAACTAAGGGGCTCGGTTTAAGCGTGACTATGAACGAACATTTGAAATGTGGGCTTAAAGTATCCAGTTAAATAAGTAACGCCTCGTTTGTTGTGTCTTTGGTCATGGCACACTACTTCTCCTGATTCAGTGAATTGATGAACTCCTCTAGCTTCTCTTGTATCTGTCGCACTTTGACTGTTGATTTAAGAGCAATTAAGTTGGCGCTAAATTCAATTAACCGTCAAACTCACTTAGTTCCTCCGCTAGCAGCACTCGCTTGCCGGTGAGCAGGTAACCCTTCTTCTCCTCGTCATCGCTGAACTCGTCCAGCACTGCCTTGATCTCTTTGTCCAGGCGCCGCGCCTCCCTATTGATCACCTGCTGCCTTAGCGCGTTGCCCGTTATCTTGATCACCTGTTGGATGCGCCAGAAGAGCACGACGTCGCTGCAGGAGATCTGAAAGGGGAGTGAACAAAAGGTTAAGTAAATTATCTCAAATGATGGGAAAGTCTTCCGGCTCACCTCACACTCTGCCCCCTGCTGTGTATAAAGGTAGTATGCCTTGCGGCAGTCTTTTGCCCTCTGCAACGCTTGCTGCAGGAAGTGTCTAAAAGGGGACGATATAAATGTCACAGATAAGCCTGAAATTGTTTAAATAAGACAACTCACTTTCTGTAGACTGGGAACCACGTTTGCCTAATGTAGTCTGTGTCCACATCTACGTTATCACGCTGGAGGTTCTTGCGCACCGTCGTCAGTTCATCATGGGTCAGGGTGGGCAAATGTTTCTACAATTAAAATTATAAGCATGTTATTATAAGGCTGATATTAAGAACATTTAAAACATTTTAACGTACCGTATCGTTCTTGAGTATTTTGTCGAGTTCGTTTTTGACGCCTCGCCTTTTCTGCTGATCCTGCGTCAGGTACTGCCAGTGGGTAAACCGTCGCAATTGACCGGGTCCGAACATTTGTGCAAGCGTCTCCTCGGTCTGCACGAGCTTGGCATTCACAGAAGTTTCCAGGAACTTGACCGCCGAATCCCACTCCTGTTTGTCATGCACGAAGCGATCCTCCAGGGTGTTCAGTTGAATCACTCGCAGCATGTCGATGGCCTTATCCTCCCAGCTGTGCCGACGGATTGCCTCATCCACCACCGCGGACTTCAACTGATCGAAGATGCCGTCGTGATCCTGCGCCTTCTTGGAGCGCTCCATCAGCGAGATAAACTCCAGCTGCAGCGCCTCCCAGCCGGCCTCCACCGATTTGGCGGGCAACGCTTGCTCAGCCCATTGGCGCAGCTTGATGTCTACCATTGTGTTAAATGAATCTATAAAGAGCGCAATCATTGGATGGAATTAGTTGAGCGAAAAAAGCACGGTACACAAGTTTGGGGGAATGGTAAACAAAGTAACAAAACATTTAGATGCCTAACTCGATAACTGCAATTTGGATCAATTAGGCATTGATTTGGCTGAATTCATTGAGCAAATTAACGGATCTGTCATAAAATGCAAAATAAACAGCCGCCGCACAGACCAAACGTGTTTGTCGGCCATAAATCGTT
Source organism: Drosophila fuyamai (assembly GCA_018153365.1). NCBI lineage: Eukaryota > Metazoa > Arthropoda > Insecta > Diptera > Drosophilidae > Drosophila > Drosophila fuyamai. The sequence continues at coordinate 7,622,616 of JAECXW010000758.1, forward strand.
GATATCGCATTCGTTTTTGTACTGAGCACATTAACCAAAATCTGGTTTCGTTACAGGTGATCGTAAATCTCCGCTTATAACACTTTCCGGCACATGACTGGGATGCAGACCCTGTGACGATCCAGGCTTAGTCACTCTATTTTCAGGGCGAAGTCAAACGGTGTTAATGGAACTGAATTTGGCCGCCGGGGAGTACACATTAAATTTACACTCATGATTCAATTGGGAGTCGCAGGAGGCTCAAACCGGTTTAGAAATCTTCGACGCATGTGATTCCCTTGCACGGGAATGCGGGCCATGATAAATGCAAAATTAAACAAAACATTTTAACGACGCGACATTTACAGATGCACGTGAAGTTCGAGGCAGGTGCTTTCCCTCCAAGAACTACACACAATGACAGAGCACAAGGCGGGCGATTGGATGGACGTGCCCCCAATGATGACGCCGGCGACGACTGCTTACAACCTACAACTTAGCACTACAAAATATTACTTTGAGAACCTGACTGAGCGGCGGGCAGGTAGATGGTTTCAAAAACATAGTTGGAAAGCTTCTCCCAGAGCTTAGAGTTGAGGGCGTCGTCCCACTTCTTGGCGGAGATTTGCGAGAGCGTCACCACTTCATCCAGTATCTCGCCCTTGGCCTTGTCGAACAGCTCGTCTCGGCCAGACTCGCGCAATCTAAAAATTTGATCAGAGGTGTTTCAGAGCTCAATTATTTTGGGATAAATTCACCCACCTGGGGAAGTTGTTTTTCCATTCGGTTTCCAGATTAAATCTAGTCGCCTTAAATGCATCCGCCTGCTGCTCAATGGTCTCTCGCACCATTTTCCAGAAACGATCCGACACCGCCAAGCTCAGATTCCGGCTGGTCACCTGATGGGGCATAATTACTCCGCGACGACTAAGAATGGAGTGAGGTCAATTTTAGTATTTACCAATCATATCATAAATTCAATACTAACTGGAAAAGCTTGGAGTTCTTAAAAAAGTCCTCCTCATACTGCCGTATGGCATCTATGCTGTCATCCTTCCGCCCACGTCCCGTCACGACCGCGTAGTAACCCAGAGCCTTCATGGGGAAAAGCTTGCCCGAGAGGATTTTCCTTATCCTATCCGGATCGGCGAGTTCCTCGGCCAGATCCACCTTGGTGAGCACAAAAATGGTCCGCCGACCCAAAGGATCACATTGCATAACCAAGTCGGTGACGTTGCTGCGCTCGGCATCAACAGATCCATCCTGAATGCAGAGAATAATGGCATTCGGATTGCTCATGTAGTGCTTGGTCATCTGGTGAATCGAGTCTTTAGTATCCGAAGCCATGTCCACAGTCATTGTCTAAAAGAAAATAATTTTTAATATTTTATTTGTATATTTATATTTTTACGAAAATAGTAAAATAGTACTTACCGAAATAATGCCAGGAAGATCCACAAGAACCATGCGCTGAAGACCAGGACCCTTGACCGTCATGGAAATGACTTCATTGCTCACTGTTTTACCACCTCGCACAGATGCCCTCATGCGTAGCTCCACATCGCGGCGCAGTTCTTGTAGATCAGACTCCTTCGTAAGATCGTATTCCCGATCCGAATCGCGGAACTGAGCCACATGGTAAGGTCCTTCGGCCAGGGTGACTTTGACTGGAGCTCGCGTCATCATCTCTCCACTGCCACGGGGAAAAATGCGAGCTTTGGCAATAGATTCCAGAACAGAGGTCTTGCCGCTGCTCTGATCTCCTACCACCACAACACGGGGCAGGTGATCGGCCATGGTGTAGCCCGTATCATAGCCGGATAGTTCATCTAAAACTTCCGAGTACATGTCTATCAAGGACTTTTTGATCTTCTTCGCCGTGGTCTTTTTGTTAGTCTTAAGGATGAGGTACTGCTGGCGCAGCTCTCGATTCTCCTTCTCCATCTTCTCCAACTCCTTTTGATACTTGATCTGCACGTTCATGATCTCCGTCTGCAGAGTCTCCACCTGGGTCTGAAGCTTTTCTGTTGGGATAACAATAGTATAAGATAAGTACTCCTTTTATTTGGGGGCCCTGGAACTTACCATACTTCTTGCGACTCTCATCGGAGGTTATGCCCAGAGCGGCCACCGTCGTCTTGGCCTTCAGATCATCTTTGGCTGCAACAGATGTTAGGGATAAGTCTCAACTACGGTGGACAGGGTTCTCTCACTTTAAATTGGCCCAACGTTGGGAGTCTGTGTGTATGTGTAAACCTACTTTCGACAATCTGAACTCCTTGATAGTCGGCCGCCTCGATTGCATCGTCCAGACGACTGTCGAACCAGCTGCGCCATTCCGACAACTTATCCTCGCCTAGCTGCTTGAGCTTTGGATCTACAAGCAAACGCCCCAATAACATCAGTATCAGTCAGTGCGAAAAATCAATCAAAACGAAGATTTCAATGCGATTCTGACCAAGGTAATGACCATTTAAAGTGAGAGATAAAGAGGGCGAAGGAGGCGCAGCAAGGGAACTTACCAACATCGATGGCGTTCTTCACTAGGGAGCCCACCTCGATGAGATTCCGCGAGAACTGGCTCCACCGTTCGCCTTGCGGCATTGCGTCCTCGAGCCACTTAAAGTCGGGCAGGCCATCCTTCCAGTCCTCGTATTTCTAGGGAAAACAAATCGTATCTCTTGAGTTTGCAAAGAGTGTTATATAACTTGCGAAACTCACTTTGCTCAGAGACACGCCCCCTCCGATTGCGCCGCCCAGGACGAGGTAGCGCAGCTTGAGTGCGCCCCGAAGAATGCGCACCACCAGCATCCCGTAGCCACGCGATGGCGGAGGCATCTGCCAGCCCCTCGCCGGATTGCCGGCGAGCAGGAACTCCTCGTGGCGCTGGTGGTTCCCATTGGAGCTCGAGCTGCCATTGTCCTGCGGACGTCGCGGGTGGCTGGTGATGCGGCAGAGCGTGGAATGGTTGCAGCAGGCCACCTTGGTGGAGTAGACAACAGCTTTTCTCGCGGTGCGCCTGTGGGCAAAACACGACGAAATGAGAGATGCACCGATGACGAAATCGTCCAGAAAAGGCTAGGTAAACCTTTGGCCTTTGCTGTTGCGGGCGTGCATCCTTACCGGTAAGTGTTCTGATAGATGCGCAACATGATTGCTGGTCAGGATAACAGTTTCCACTCAGTTAACTTTGTTTATTTATTATTTATTAATCAAATTTCTTGCCGCAAAAAATCATCTCTTTTTCGGGACCGTGGCTGTGTGACCAGAGGTGGACCAGCTGGTATGCAGTGTTGGAAAACGGACATTTCTTGTGAACTTTAATATGAAAGGATGTGCACACACTGCCAACGGAGCGCCAAAACTCAAATCAAGGACAGCAGAAATTTCCCTCGATCCAAAACCCATTTATTTAGTTCCTAATCCAGAAACTAGTCGCTTTTTAGTCCAATGTCATATGGGCATTAATGTATTTTCACTAAATATTGCATTAAGTGATTAGACTTATAATTATACATAAATTAATATATTTAGAATAATTTAAGCGTAATGACGACGACAGACAAAACAATTACGCTACCACTAAATTTAAATTTAAATATTCTCGCGCGCTTTCCTATATACGGGGCATAACGTTGACGTTTATACGTTTTAATTAATACATGAATATTTTCTACGTAGTTCGCTTAACCGAGTTTTTTTTTAATATTTAGAATGCACTTTGCAATGAAGTAACTGTGTCTATTAAGAAAAATTCATCATGGGAAAATATTTTCCCAGCCGTCGGATTTTCTTTATGGTGACAAAGCATTTAGAGCCGGTAACGTGTATTGCTTTGGTAAGGCTTTTATCCTCCAAAATCAAGTCGATCTGGTCGATTGAGTTCAGGTTATAAATATCTTTTGGTGTTTCGTTGGACTTCTTGCCGTTGGCTTTCTGGCTGCTCATGGGGATGATGCCCTGGGTGTGATTGTTATTGTTGTGGCTGTGATTGAAGTTCCTACTAAGATTGGTATTGTTATTAAAATATTGCTCTTGTTGAAGCGTAGCTTTGGCTGCATTCAAAGTATTCATGATTTGGTCCGTGGCATCTGCGGCGTCTGCCTCCTCGTCGTACTCTTCCTTGGTTTCGGCAACGGAGAATGTGCTAGTATTCAGGTTGAGCACTGAATACCTCTGATCGATATGTTGGGTGGACGAGGACGACGATGAAGGCGCCTCGCTTTCCGCGTAGCGATGCCGCATCTCGTACTCCTGAGCCTCTGTGATGCGATCCAGCGACTGACTCTCGCGCATCCGCCGCCTTCTGTTCGAGGAGTTTCCTGTTGTAGCTGTGGTGCTCTCTGCCTGCTGCTTCTCAGCGTGGGAATGCTTGTCAACATGGTCCTTGTGCTGTTTCCGATTCTTTTGTGTGTGAGATTTGCGGTTTTCATCGGATTTATTTGGCTAAGATAGGGGAAAAAGTGTGAATACAAGTACCTATTTATTGTTAATGTTTATGGTTCTCTAACAACTCACCTCCTTGTACTGCGATTGTCCCTCTTTTTTGCCACTTACGGATCCGCTTTTCGAGATAAAATTTGACGCACCGCTGGCCGAGCCGGGTGGCGGGTACAGCTGATCCTGCGAGTCGCTAGAGTCGTCGTGCGAGTCCCGCCGATGCATTCGAAACCGCACCGGCGTGTCGCCCACGAACTTGTTGATTTTCTTCTTATTGCGCGTCTTGGTGTCATCGTCGGATGCCTCCGAGCTACTGCAGGAAGGCGTCCGAATCTTGTTCAGCTTTGTGCGTCGGTGTGTAAGCACCGGATTCTTGCTGCTGCTGGGTAGCGGCTTCAGCTTGCCTATCTCCAGCTCCTTCAGGCCACTAAGCGTGTCCTCGTCTAACTTGGCACTTTTCTCCATCTGCTTGAGCTTCTGGGCCAGCGTCGCATCCACAGAGACGACAATCTTTGTGCGTGAATGGCTTGCCACCCCGCAATTGGGAACCGGCTCTCCTCGCTTTTGATTTCCGGGCTCAGAGCTGGAACGCTCGTGTAGTGACCTATTGAAAAGACCATCTGAAGTGGCCTCTTGCCGTGACGTCGTTACCGTCAACTCATTTCCTATGCCCGAGCATTCTGTGGCAGACTCCTCCTCGTCCTCCTCCCGCACAATGCTGCACTTGCGACTGCGTTTGTCCTGTCAAAGTAAACGGTTTAATTAGATTTACTGCGGTTGAAATGGGTTACTAATTGACTTACCGGCTTGCCACCGTCGTTGGCAAACTGAGCTGCTGGAGTCACGTTAATGCTGATGGGTACTCCTCCTTTCGGTGCTTCTGTTGGACTTGGTTTCTCAGGCACTGGCTTGCGACTCGCGTCTCCCACTCTGAAATAAATGTATGGGTTAAGGCTGAAATTTCTTTGGAATTTAAAACTCACTTTATGCTGGGGTCATTTAAAAGCTTTTGCTTTTGGGCCTGCTCTTCTCGCCTCCGTCGCAGACGTAATTCCGCCAGCAAAAAATATGTAGCTGTTATGTGATTGTACTTGTTCTTGTCGAGAGCCCTGCAATGACGTCATGTGGGGTCAGCCGGAAATAATTGGTTTTATATTTATGGTCTACTCACTGCAATATCTCTTCCTTGGACGCAATGTTTCCGTTTATCATTTTCTGTATGATAAAAGCGTGATCCTCTTCACCCAGTTGCTCGCGGCTAACCAAAGGCAGAATATGCTCCGTGGCAGAGGTCATGGAGTCGGGTTCATCGATTGCCTTTAGCCAGGCGGAAGAGGCAATCTCATCGACGGTTGCCCGTTTCTTGGGATCCCGAACCAGCATCGAGGCAATTAGATTCCGGCAATCGGTGGACACATGTGAGGGCACCGTGTACTTGCAGTCCATGATCATGGTTAGTGTTTCCGAGTCGTTGGCCTTCTCGAAAGGCGCCTGACCGCAGACCAGCATGTACAGGATAACTCCAAGGGACCAAATGTCTTGGGGATTACCAAAATAGTTAAGTAGCGTCAAAGGGATTGATAGAGAAGGACATACCCACTGCCGGCGCATCGTATGAATCACCCAGAAGAATTTCCGGGGCTGAGTAGGCCAAGCTACCGCAGAAGGTCTCTAGTTTTTGGCCCGGCAAGAACTTATTGCTGAACCCAAAGTCGGTGAGCTTGACCAGGCCCAGCTTCTCGAAAAACACCACATTTTCCGGCTTAAGGTCTCTGAGAATATGATGAAAGATTACGTAAATCAGTGATCGAGACTGTACAGCGTATTATCAGTTGAAACGGGCACCCACCTGTGCACCACGTGTAGCTGATGACAGTACGTGATAGCACGTAGGATTTGGCGAAAGTATTTGCGGGCTAGCTCCTCGCTGAGTCCGGATTCGTGCTTCATTATGTAATCGTACAGATCCCCGCCGTCGCCTAGCTCCAGAACCAAGTAAAGCTTGGTTTGGGTGTCAATAACCTCGTACAGTCGCACGACATTTGGGTGCTGCACCAGCTTCATGCATCTGGAGAGGATTAAGGGAACTGGGGTTATTTAAGGCGTCGTCTATTTGACTTTTAAAGGCACTTACCGTACTTCCTGGAACAAATGTGCCTTGGACACCTCGTCCAGTTTGGTCTTGTCCACCACCTTGACCGCCACCTTGGCGCCGGTGAACACGTGCCGGGCCAACTTGACCACGGCAAAGTGCCCGGATCCCAGGGTCTCCTCCAGGTCGTAGAGCCCGGCGATCTTGCCGTCGCTCACCCCGCCAACCGGCTGCGTCTCCAGCGTCATGATGGCTCCTTGGCACTCTTCCAACGGCCTGCGTGTTGGGCACTACTGTCCGCGATTAGCTGAAACTATAATTATATAGCTCTATCATTTCGGACACGGGATGTTTGGCTGGCTAAGTGCTGCTTCATGAACGGAGATTGATGTAATAGGTGCTGCCCTAAATGGCGGGGGGATCAGCCCATCCCGCCGAGGCATTTACAAGCTCATTGCCTGCTCCTAATTAATGATTCATCCGGATACATATGTCCTTTTTATGTTGAGCCCGAAGCAGGAGCAATGCAAAAGCAGGGCTGTTACACAAGGGGATGCGGAAAGGCAGGGCTGTTACCTTTTACAGCGGAGGGGAAGTCGAATCTCCGCCAGCAGATGCAGGAAAAACTACGATGCGCGACCCATTCCGGGATGGAGGCGACTAAACCTGACCTCTCACTGGCCGCTCGAACGTCTCGCACTAAACTCTTGGACCTTATCACTCATGAAAACTTTAGTTAGTTAGACTTTTTGTATACACATTTTCGACTATTTTCTGCGTTTTTTTCTGAATTTTTAAAAGTGTGGCCAAACCTTTTGAGGTAGTGGTGACACACAAGCAATGGTCTCGTAACTATCGTATGTACAAAAAATGTTATATATTTCAAATAAAATAATAATATATTTCTGAAACAAATTTACAAAACCATTTGAGGGAAGAACAATGCAACTTAAAGTTAAAAAACTTTAATTAAAAAAAAAAAAAATTGGATTCCGAATGGTATGTCGCTTTGGTCACACCTCCCTCGAAATACAAAAAATACCATCGAAAATCGCAAACGCCTTTTCTTCGGTCGTTCCAATCAAAATTCTCAATTAAAGTATCAAAAAACAGAATTCACGCAGCCAGAGAGCTATAATGAGTTTGAGTCCCAACCCAAATCAGCAGAGCCCACATGTAGACCACCATAGCTGCACCGACGATTGCGAACAGGGCCACAAGGTAAGGGGGTGGGGGTCAGGTCCGCTCCAGGCGGATTGGCATTGTTTTGGACTCTATTACATGACTTTCGATTTTCTCCCGGTCAGCTGGCCAACGGGCATGCCATGAGCGATTCCCGGAGCAGCTGGTGCCACGACAAACTCTTCAGCGGATCACTCAACTCGCTGGCCAGGCGCGATGATGGAAGCGGGAGCGGCAGCGGGGGCGAGGACAGTGTCAGGGGCTCTGGCACGGGACTCGTCGGCCTCCAGAACATCGCCAACACCTGCTACATGAACTCGGCACTGCAGGCGCTGAGCAACCTGCCGCCGATGACGCACTACTTCATCAATTGCAGTGACCTGGTGGAGTACATAGCGGAACAGAGTGCCCGCCGCTGCAAACCCGCTGGCCTGGCCAAAAGCTATCGCCGGCTGATGCAGGACATCTGGCAGGATGTCGATGAACCCAAAGGTTCTGCCCCACATCCTCTTAACTGGAAACCCTACTAAAGTTTAAGCTTTTGCAGATTTTATAGCCCCGCGTGGCATTTTGTACGGCATTCGATCGGTGCATCCAATGTTCCGGGGCTACCAGCAGCACGACACCCAGGAGTTTCTGCGTTGCTTCATGGACCAGCTGCACGAGGAACTCACGGAGCAGGTCTCGCTAATGCCACAGTCGCAGAACCAAATCCAAACGCAATCGCAATCCCAGCCACATCAGCAGCAGCCCAATGAAACGGATGACGACAACGAAGACGAGGCGGCTCCGGCGTCCATGACTCCTCCAATTTCCGAGAGCGAGTATGACACCTGCGAGAGCAGCATGTCGGAGCGCTCAGCAGAGGTGCTGCTTAAATCCGAGTACTTTGTGACGCCCTGTCGGACGAACAATTCGAACATTGCCCTGCCAGAAGCTCATCCAATGCACATGCAGCCACCGCAGCTGCAGCACCAGCAGAAGAACACATCCTCCCCAGAACAGAAGCCCATTGAAGCGGCTCGCTCCATAATCAGCGACGTGTTTGACGGCAAGCTACTGTCCTCTGTGCAGTGTCTGACCTGCGATCGGGTGTCCACGCGCGAGGAAACATTCCAGGACCTATCGCTGCCTATTCCCAACCGGGATTTTCTTACCGTACTTCACCAGGCGCACAGTTTGAGTGTACAAAGCCTCAATGCAGCCGAAACATCCGCAAGGACCAACGAGGGTTGGCTCGCCTGGATGTGGAACGTACTGCGATCCTGGATCTACGGACCATCGGTGACGCTCTACGACTGCATGGCCAGCTTCTTCAGCGCCGACGAGCTTAAGGGAGATAACATGTACAGGTGGGGGTGCACCTTTAACAGCTGTTGCACTCGAATCTAAGTATTTGTGTCTTTCAGCTGCGAACGTTGCAACAAACTCCGCACAGGCATAAAGTTCTCCCGAGTCCTCACTCTGCCCGAGGTATTGTGCATTCACCTAAAGCGCTTTCGGCACGATCTGTCTTACAGCTCGAAGATATCGTCGGACGTCTACTTTCCGCTGGAGGGCTTTGACATGCGCCCGTACATCCACAAGGATTGCAAGAGCCAGGTGCCCATCTACAACCTTTCCTCGGTGATTTGCCACCATGGAACGGTGGGTGGTGGCCATTATACCTGCTATGCGCGCAATGCCCTCAACGGAAAGTGGTACGAGTTTGACGATCAGTATGTGATGGAGGTGTCTCCGGAGACAGTGCAGACCTGCCAGGCGTATGTGCTCTTCTACCAGAAGCACAACCCCCAGATGAAGCTAGTGCGGGATCAGGCGATGACTTTGTCTACTACCCACCCACTGTGCGATTCGGACATTCAGTTCTATGTAACGCGTGAGTGGCTTTCGCGCCTGGCCACCTTCTCGGAACCGGGACCGATAAACAACCAGGAGATGCTCTGCCCCCATGGTGGTATTCTACATTCCAAGGCCGACATGATCAGCCAGATTGCGGTGCCCATATCCCAGCCGCTATGGGACTATCTGTACCGGAATTTTGGCGGCGGACCGGCGGTGAACATAATCTTTGAGTGTGAGATCTGCAAGCGGGCGGCGGAGACGCTGACCCGTCGCCAGCAGTACGAGCTGAATGAGTTCACCAAGTACAACGGATTGCAGAACGAATTCGATTCGACGGCCATTTATGCGATCGCCATGCCCTGGCTGCGGTCATGGCAACAGTTCTCGCGGGGAAAGACCCACAAGGAGCCAGGACCGATTACCAACGAGGGCATCGCTGCTCCCACGGAGAATGGCTCGCTGAATGGAACTGCCACTGTGAGCTGTGTGAGATTGGGCTCCGATTACGCGCAACTTAATGCTCGCCTGTGGCGATTCCTCCATAACATCTATGGTGGTGGACCGGAAATTATGCTGCGACAGGCTCTATCGGATGACGATGAAGCCGAAGAGATTGAAATCATCGATCAGGACGATGAGTGCGACGATGATGAAGATCAGGAGGAAGACGAAGATGAGGAAGTTGCTGTAGACAACTATCAGCACAATCATTCCGACACCGAAAGCAATTTGGGCCGTCGCACGACTCCGAGCCCAAGTCTCAGTCCCAGTCCAAGTCTGACGTCTAAGCGTCAGCCGGTGGAGGCGGAGTCAGATCTGCGGCCAAGTAGTCCAAAGTCTAAGCGCAGCAGATCCAAGATGAAGGTGTCCGCCCTGCGCTTGAATATGCGGAAGAGAGGCAAGCGCAATCGCAGTGCCTTTAAGCAGCACGCTGAGATGTTTGGAGCCAAAGGTAGGTTACTGCAATAAGCTTTTATTTATAGGTGTTAAAATCAAAGGTTGGAGAGGTACTTAGGTTCGGTAGCGGTAATTTAAGCTACAAAGTTACGATTTCCCTTATTGTTAAATCTAACGACTAAGGTTTAATTTTAATAGCTTAACTAAAACTTATTTTGTTTGTACTTATTTTTTGCAGGAAACTACAATGCTCATAACAACGCGGATCCACCAGTGGCAGAGCATCGCGATAGGGAAAGGGAGAAGGACAAAGATAAGGACAAGGACCGAACTGTTGCATTTCAGAGCGAATACAGCTTACCCATTTCGATACCATTCCAAAGCGACAATTTCCAGGTGAACGGGGTGCACGAAAAGTCGCGCGACAAGGGCAAACAGCGTAACAGCTCCAGGAGCGGTAGCACCGCTACCAACAAGGAGAACGTCACGCTGCAGAAGTTCGTAACCCTGCGCGAGGCCAATGGCCCGAGCGACGAGACTGATATTTGATCGACGGCGTCGGATCGAGGAGGTGGAGATGAAGAAGGAACCAGTACCCTTGGCCAGAGTCACAAAACGCCAACGTTGAAACGCAGGCCAAAATCCAAGTTTAGGCGCAGGCGAAAGCGCTAGTAGTTTTATACCTCAGTGTTTTCTTGGGGTGGAGGCTATATAAATTATGTAAAAATTGTATTTATAAATTAATCGTAAAGCTATCCCCCATTCGGCGCCTTACCCGGTTATGTTATCCCAGCTCCTGGCCAGGGGTGATTTTGTATATAGTGCGGGAGTGCTTTAATCGGTGTAACAATAGAGAATAAATCGTAGAAATCTTGGCCAAACTGCAGGTTCTGTGAATCTAGGCTTTCAGCGTGGCCCAGATAAAAAAAAATCAATCCCTTTTTGTATTTATAATTACGGTTAGGGTGGCCCGCTGCACAGCATTGGTCCACTCAAGAGCGACGTATTGGGTCTATTTATAGAGGACCAGAGCGTAGAGCACGGCAGCAGATGTGTGTGGCTCTTCAGCTGGCCCAGTTTATAGAGATTCAGTGAGGCGTGCGGAGGTGGATGCACATCTAGCAATTGTGTGAGAGTGCGGATGAATTTCTCTGGCTGAAAACCATCTCTGTTGGATAGTATACTCGCGTTCGCCACGATGAATCCCTGCCATGTGTGCGAGGAGCCCACGAAGAACAAGTGCTCCAACTGCAACCAGGTGTCCTACTGCAGCGCCCAGCACCAGAAGCAGGACTGGAAGGCGCACAAGCCCAGCTGTCATCCATTCAAGGTGGGGTACTCACATTTATCCAAACGAAAAGGTTCCGAAGACCCAACATAACCTCAACCCGCTTGCAGATCGCTCACAATGAACAGCTGGGCCGGCATCTGGTGGCCACTCGCACCATCAAACCGTACGAGATAATCCTCAGGGAGGCGCCTCTGGTGCGAGGTCCTTCCCAGATCTCCGCCCCCGTGTGCCTGGGATGCCTCAATGGCATCGAGGCGGAGGATCACATCGAGTGTGAGCAGTGTGGATGGCCTCTGTGCGGTCCGGAGTGCAAATCCCTGGATGAGCACAAGGGGGAGTGTCGCCTCACCAAGGATCGGGGTAATAAGGCCAACGTTCAGGAATTCAATGGGCCTCATCCGCTCTACACCTGCTTAAGCACTGTGAGATGTCTACTCATTGGCGAAACTAGTCCAGAGAAGGCAAGCAAGTTCCAGGAGCTGGAGTCACTGGAGGCAACTAGAAGGGGTTCCAGCCAATGGAAGGCAGATCTGGCCAGCATAGGGCAGTTTATTCCCAAGTAAGTATTACAGTGCTTAAACAGTATTGTTGGCTTTCCAACCATAGATAAACTTTTAATATTCCGTAATAAAAACACATAGTTGTCCAATTTTATTAGAATCGATTAAATTTTTATATGATATCAATAAAACTTTTATTGAAGGGATATTTATTTTCATACTCATGCTTAGCAAGTGAGTCTAGCGAAACGAAAGTAGAAGGTGAAATACATATGTAAACGTAAACAATCTTATCTTATCTGCCCTTAATATGTATGCATATGTACCCACCGTTACTTTAGTGCTATCTCCTCAGGTCATAAATATTTTTAAATCGTTATTAAAATAGTAATGTTAAAGCACAAGCTTAAACTTCACGATATTATGATATTAATATTTAATTACTTGATATAGAAAAATAAAACGATTTCAATAATTTTGGTGATAAGATATAAAAAACTTCCGAATTACACTGATTACCATATTACCATATGTTTAAATCGCTTTTAGGTTCTTCAAAACCGAGAAGTTTAGCGAGGAGGAGATCATGCGGGCAGTGGGTGCCCTGCAGATTAATGGACACGAGGTGCCAACAACCGATCCCTCGCACGTGGCCGTCTTTTACACGGCCTCCTTTACGGAGCACTCCTGCCTGCCCAATCTGGCCAAGAGCTTCAATAAGAATGGCCACTGCATCCTGTGGGCCCCGCGCGAAATCAAAAAGAACACCCACCTGAGCATTTGTTACTCAGACGCCGTGTGGGGCACCGCCGATCGCCAGCGACATCTGATGCAGACGAAGCTGTTCAAGTGCGCTTGCCAGAGATGTGTGGATCCCAGTGAATTGGACACCAACTATAGTGCCATTAAGTGCGAGGATCGCCAGTGCGGCGGCCTGATGCTTCCCAGCAAGGCGGACGACTGGAACGGCAGTTGGCGGTGAGTCTCATAGTTAAAATATTCAAAATATCATCGGTTTCGCCTATCCTTCCAGCTGCTGCGAGTGTCATAAGCAGGTGCAGAAACACTATGTGGAGCGTATTTTGGAGCGGGCTGGCAAGGATATTCAGAGCATGGAAAAGAACGTCGAAAACGGTTTGAAGTAAGTAACCTAACCTAAGTATGTAAAATGTTAAGTAAACTTAAAAATAACCAGAGTTAGGTTTAGGAAACAAAAATCGCTTAAAATCTATTACTTTGGTCATAGTAAAACTATTACACGATCAAAATAACTTATTTTGATAAACTTAGGAAAATATCTTGGTGCAGTATTATTTTTTTGGCTATAACTGTCATATTCCTATAATTAATACTGACTTCGTTACTACAACAACAGATCCTAGTATAATAATTAACGATTATTATTATAAAAATTTTTTACATTGTTTTTACTTATCTCCTTGATTTAAAGATATCTTAAGCACTATGAAAAGTGGCTGCCTCCTCACCATTTCCACATGAGTGAGATAAAAATCCTTTTAGTCCAACTACTGGCCAAGGATCAAAAGGAACTAATGGTTATCCCAGAGGATAAACTGCTTCTGAAGCTAAATTTCGCGCGGGAACTTGTTGAGTTGTATGAGAAACTGGCGCCGTGTAAGTGTTATTGTCGATAATTACGTATACGCAGCGTTATCTTAAGTGGTTATTGGTTATTTTCCCATCTACTCGGCAGGCGAAGTTCGCACGCTCGGCACGCTTTGCTTCGAGCTGCACTCGGCAATCGCCGAACAGACTCGTCGTGTGGCTCTGGAAACCAGCCTGTCGCCCAAGGATCGTTTGGAGGAATCTCTGTACTATGTGGAAAAGTGCGTCAACTATCTGCAATACGAATCGGATATTTTCGTCGAGGGTCACATACTCAAGCAGGCAAAGATCAACCGCGACGCCCTGCGAATGGTCACCAGGATATCCTAGGCGGCCAGTTGAATAGCCAATACAATCAGAACATTTTCACCAACAGCCTGTATCAAAATTACCAATAAATAGTAATCACTGAATCCCCTTAATTGAAGTCCATGGGTACTAAATCGGCATGAAATTGGCCAGTCATGTGCTCACTCTTATTCCAACGTCATTAGTTGCCGGCCAATTAGATTATGAATGTATTGTGTATTTGGTATTGTGAGTAAGCCCTGCTGACAGTCGATCCGATAAGGATAATTGTGTGTGAACCGTGACATTTTAATTTTGTTCAAGATAACTTTACTCTTTTCTTCATAGGTTGTACCCTATATAGAATTATAGAGTATTATAACCCATTCAATAAGCCGTCATTCATTGCAAATGCATTAGCAATAACTAATTAAATGTTGTTGCAATATTGTGAATAGTTTAGTTATTACTCATTATCCACGCTGCTTGATACTTTTCTTAAGAACTGAATAATGGGAAACACTGTTTACTTATCTTTGGCAATACATTATGCCCATTTATAACCATTAGCAATTTGATTTGACTTTTCCTTGTTATTGGTTCGTAGTTTGATTGTACCGAAAACCTAATTAAATCTGGTCAAAGAAAATTTTGAGTGATAAAAAGATTGTTTTAGATTTGTTTTTATATTCTTAATAACAATATCTAATTGAATTTTGAAAGTTACTGACCTAGGCTTTTATAATTTGACTACTTGAACTTATTCCTTACAAAATCACTCATTTAAAGTAAATTATTTGGTTTAGATCTTATCAGTTATCACGTTTCCAGCCATAACATTCACATTATAATCGGTTTCATCAAATTTCCCTTCACGTGCAACCAGTGGCGTAGGCAAGGGGAGGGGTTTTTGGGCGTCAAGTCTGAAAGCCACTCAAATAAAATCTGATATTCTTTTATCTTATTTAAAAAGGATACTGTACGAAGGATATTCTGAAGCCCCACCACACCAAATCCTGGATACGCCACTGTGTGCAGACATTTGACCACGAATTTCACAAGCCGACCAAACTCATCGTTAGTCTTAAGAATTACCTGTTCAATAAATTGATAAACAAGCATTATCAGCTGATAAGGCTTCACTCTAGTCGGGCAGCCATTCAAATATAAACTCAAATCAGTTGCCACATTCTAATAGTCTGTTTAAGTCAGCACTGCCTTCAGTTCTTTCTGGCCCATGTGATACCAGCACCTCATACGGATTGATATAAAGTGATATTTAGTCATAGCCTTAACTGAATTAAATATATAGGATGACCGTTAAAAACGGCGACATCGTCAAGGACGATGGGAATTTGCGATCGCAGTACAAAACGAATATCGTCCTGAGCAGCAAAATTGAGGATTCGCAAAGAGATCGAAAGAGCTTGTGAGTTTTTTAGAAAGTTTTTTATTACTTCAAATCTGAAAAGGATATACAAATTATGAACAGGACATTGGTGTCAAAATGTGGAATAAACAAGTGTCTTATTGTGAAATAAATGTGACTTAAACGTGGAGTATACTAATTGACAACAACCAATTAAATATAACTAAAAACAAGAGAGAACGCTATAGTCGGGTGCCCCGACTATCAGATACCCGTTACTCAGGTAAAAGGAGTGCGAGGGAGATAAAGATAGAAACTTTGATCACGCATAACTTTTAAACGAATGGTCCGATTTGAAAAATTTCTTCTACATTTCGATAGGTATTGATAAACACAATAAAACTGCATTTTTACTTTTCCGAAATATTTAAATTTATATTTAAATAAAATCGTATATAAGCGATTGTGGGCGTTAAAGGGGGCGTGGCACCTGTTTGAAACAAACTTGCGCTGCGTAGGAACTCCTAAAATCTGCATGCAAAATGCCAATCTTCTAGCTTTTATAGTTTCCGAGATCTCAGCGTTCATACGGACAGACAGACGGACAGACGGACAGACGGACAGACGGACAGACGGACAGACGGACATGGCTAGATCGACTCGTCTAGTGATCCTGAACAAGAATATATATACTTTATAGGGTCGGAAACGCTTCCTTCTACCTGTTACATACTTTTGCACGAATACAATATACCCTTTTACTCTACGAGTAACGGGTATAAAAATATATAATAAAATAATTATTATATACATATGTACTAATTAATTTTCATGTTTCTATCAAGTGCTCAATACAACCTTTATTACGAATTCCATTGAAGTTTTTTACCTTTAACAAAATTGCTCTTTAACGATGACATTGCAAATTAATTATATACAAATGTTCGATAATATACATACGTACTTTATTTTCGGTATGCTCTTGCTAAATGTGATACCTTGACTTTGTAAAGAACTTGAATAAAAACACCAAATAATTACAAAACATTTAAGTAGTATCACAGCATAATACGATACGATCTTATAAAAGTCTTATCCCTTAAATGAAATTTGTTTGTTATTTTACAAACGATGAACTCAAATTAAATTAAAAAAAATAATAATAGAATATTCTAAGAACCAGTGATTTACTAAAAAAACTATATTCTTAAATAATAAATGATCGAGTGTATTATGGATTCGTTAAATTCTAAGGGCAGCTATTACTTTATCAGTCATTGATTGCTAATGCAATAAATGTCGGCCAACTAGAAGAGAGTCCGTATCACACTATAGATAGTAAATACGTCGGGCAAATCCTAAGCGGAGTCACAATGTTATTGGCTGTTTAGAATCACTACCCTCGGCAAGTGTCACGGGCAGATAAGGGTTGTGCGATTGGCAACTCGTCGCCCCACGGTTTCAGGGCTATACCGTCGATTGGATAGAGTTTATTACTTTTATTATTATTGCAGTGAACCCAACAAATCGAAAAAGAAGTCCAAGCATGACGAGGCGGATGCTAGCGATGAGGAAGATGGCTTCCAGTACAAGGAGGAAGTCAAGCAGGTTAGCTACTTCCAGCTCTTCCGGTATGCCACCAAAAAGGATCGAATGCTCTACGCGATCGGATTACTGTCTGCCGTGGCCACTGGCTTGACTACTCCTGCCAACAGTTTGATCTTTGGAAATCTAGCTGATGTAAGTTTAATTTGATACTATAAAAACATGTGTGCTAACTTAAAACCTTTAGAATATGATTGAGCTCGGCGGTCTGGCGGCTGGGGGAAAAACTTACCGCGCTGACGACAGTTATGCTACTTTGCTTCTGGACAAAGTAAGAGAGTTTTCCCTGCAGAACACCTACATTGGCATCGTTATGCTGGTGTGCTCCTACCTCTCAATCACCTGCTTTAACTATGCCGCCCATTCCCAAATCCTGACCATACGCTCCAAGTTCTTCCGCTCTATTCTGCATCAGGACATGAAGTGGTATGACTTCAACCAGAGTGGTGAAGTGGCCAGCCGAATGAATGAGTAAGTGACTCAAACTCCTTATCACATTCCTAGAAAAAACCATAAATGGTTATCAATTCTAACTTGTTTTCAAATTTAAGAAGTCTCTTGTCTGTGACTTATCAATATGTTACGGTAAAAGCTATTAACTTTTTAAATTCCGTAAGGGTAGATTAATTTTTGCAACTAATCTTAAAAACCCGACTGTAAAGTACAGCAACAATAAATATAATTATAAGATAATAATTTTAGATTTTTTACTAATTACTCAACTGATTTATCGTTTTTACTTATTTCAGAGATCTTTCCAAGATGGAGGATGGTCTTGCTGAGAAAGTGGTGATGTTTATCCATTACCTTATATCCTTCGTGGGATCTTTGGTTCTAGCCTTTGTAAAGGGCTGG
The DNA here is from genome assembly GCA_018153365.1 of Drosophila fuyamai. Classification (NCBI taxonomy): domain Eukaryota; kingdom Metazoa; phylum Arthropoda; class Insecta; order Diptera; family Drosophilidae; genus Drosophila; species Drosophila fuyamai. The sequence continues at coordinate 7,640,585 of JAECXW010000758.1, forward strand.
GAGTTATCACTAGTGTGTTTGACCAGTCTGCCTCTGACTTTTATCGCCATGGGTCTGGTGGCGGTGGCCACATCCCGACTGGCCAAAAAGGAGGTGACCATGTACGCCGGTGCAGCCGTGGTGGCCGAAGGCGCTCTCTCCGGCATTCGGACAGTGAAAGCTTTTGAGGGCGAAGCCAAGGAAGTGGCTGCCTATAAAGAACGCGTGGTGTCCGCCAAGCTGCTGAACATCAAGAGGAATATGTTCTCCGGAATCGGGTTCGGTCTGCTTTGGTTCTTCATCTACGCCTCCTATGCTCTGGCCTTCTGGTACGGAGTGGGTCTGGTGCTCAAGGGTTACCACGATCCGAATTACGCGAACTACACTCCTGGCAACATGATCACCGTGTTCTTCTCGGTGATGATGGGCTCTATGAATATTGGAATGGCGGCTCCTTACATCGAGGCCTTCGGGATCGCAAAGGGAGCCTGCGCCAAGGTCTTTCACATCATCGAACAGATCCCAATAATTAATCCAATTGGTGCTGCGGGTAAAAAGCTGAATGAGCCCCTTACTACCATTGAGTTCAAGGACGTGGAATTCCAGTATCCTACGCGACCAGAGATCCCCATCCTGAAAAGACTGAACCTGAAAATCCATCGGGGCCAGACGGTTGCCCTAGTGGGTCCATCCGGCTGCGGCAAGTCCACCTGCATTCAGCTGGTCCAGCGATTCTACGATCCCCAGGCTGGTGATCTCTACTTCAATGGTTCTAGTCTCAAGGACATCGATATCAACTGGCTGCGCTCTCGGATTGGAGTGGTGGGTCAGGAGCCCGTTCTTTTCGGCGTTTCTATATATGAAAATATACGATATGGCCGCGAAGATGCCACCCGTGCTGAGATCGAGGCAGCCGCTGCCGCCGCCAATGCTGCGATTTTCATTAAAAAGCTGCCCAGAGGATATGACACCCTGGTGGGAGAACGAGGAGCTCAGTTGTCTGGAGGTCAGAAGCAGAGAATTGCTATTGCTCGCGCCTTAATCCGCGACCCTGAGATCCTGCTGCTGGATGAAGCCACCTCCGCTCTGGACACCGCCAGTGAGGCTAAGGTGCAAGCTGCCCTGGAGAAAGTTAGCGCTGGAAGAACCACCATTATAGTTGCCCACAGACTGTCCACCGTGCGCCGGGCAGATAGGATTGTGGTGATAGACAAAGGAGAAGTTGTGGAGAGTGGAACCCACCAAGAGTTAATGCAACTGAAGGATCACTATTACAACCTAGTGACCACCCAATTGGGCGAAGATGATGGCTCAGTATTGAGTCCCACCGGCGACATATACAAGAACTTTGACATCAAGGACGAAGATGATGAGGAAATTACAGTTCTACACGAGGAAGAGGAAGTGGTGGAGGTGTCTTCGAAGAAGGATAAGAAAAAGAAGAAGGTAAAGGATCCGAATGAAGTGAAGCCCATGTCTGAGGTGATGAAGATGAGCAAACCGGAATGGCTGGAAATCACAGTGGGTTGCATCTCCTCCGTAATAATGGGTTGTGCCATGCCCATCTTTGCAGTGCTATTCGGCAGCATCCTGCAGGTTCTTTCGGTTACGAATAATGATGAATACGTGCGGGAAAACTCTAACCAGTATAGCTTGTACTTCCTACTTGCTGGAATCGTAGTGGGTATCGCCACCTTCCTTCAGATTTACTTCTTTGGCATTGCCGGTGAGCGGCTGACGGAACGTCTCCGAGGACTCATGTTCGAGTCTATGCTCCGCCAGGAAGTTGCCTGGTTCGATGACAAGGCCAATGGTACGGGAAGTCTGTGTGCTCGACTTTCCGGAGATGCAGCTGCAGTTCAGGGTGTAAGTAAAAATAAGATCTCCGTTTAGTAATTCACTATACTAATTGTCATTATCTTTAGGCGACTGGTCAGAGAATTGGAACCATTATCCAATCTTGCTCAACTCTTGCCCTGGGTATTGCTCTGTCCATGTACTACGAGTGGAGTCTGGGATTGGTGGCTTTGGCTTTCACGCCCTTCATCCTGATCGCCTTCTATATGCAGCGTACCCTAATGGCAAAAGAAAATATGGGCTCGGCCAAGACCATGGAGAACTGCACCAAGTTGGCCGTCGAAGTGGTTTCTAACATTCGTACTGTAGTGTCGCTGGGACGAGAGGAAATGTTCCACCAGACCTACATTGGCATGCTGATTCCAGCAGTTGAGGTAGGCTATCGTCCTTACATAGTTTCTGCTGGCATAGTCCTTTCAACTAAAAAATGCCTTCTTACTATTCACTTAATAGATTTCCAAGAAAAATACCCATTTCCGAGGCTTGGTGTACGGTCTCGCCCGTTCCCTGATGTTCTTTGCCTATGCCACCTGTATGTACTATGGAACCTGGTGTGTGATTAACCGCGGAATACAGTTTGGAGATGTCTTCAAGTAAGTATCCAAACTAGTAATGTAAACCAAGAGGATATCCCTAAAATCAATCTCTCTTTTAGGGTATCCCAAGCCCTAATCATGGGCACAGCTTCCATTGCAAACGCTTTAGCCTTTGCCCCTAACATGCAGAAGGGTGTATCGGCAGCCAAGACCATCTTTACGTTCCTCCGCCGCCAGCCGATGGTGGTGGATAAACCTGGAGTATCCCGCGATCCGTGGCACTGTGAGGGAAGCGTCCGCTACGACAAGGTGGAGTTCAGCTATCCCACGCGCAGGGAGATTCAGGTGCTTAAGGGCCTGGATTTGGGTGTGGGCAAGGGTCAGAAAGTCGCCCTGGTTGGTCCATCAGGATGTGGAAAATCTACGTGCATCCAGCTTATACAGCGATTCTACGACGTAGATGATGGTGCTACTCTCATAGATGAACAAGATATTCGCGACGTTTCCATGACAAATCTTCGCAACCAATTGGGTATCGTATCCCAGGAGCCAATCCTCTTCGATCGCACAATCAGGGAAAATATTTCCTACGGTGACAACTCGAGGATTGTCACTGATCAGGAAGTAATATCCGCCTGCAAGAAGTCCAATATCCACGAATTCATCTCTAACTTGCCTTTGGTAAATTAACTAGTGTGGAATTCTCTTTTGGTTGTACAATAGTTTCTTCTGATTTTTCTTAGGGTTATGACACGCGAATGGGTGAAAAGGGTGCTCAGTTGTCTGGAGGTCAGAAGCAGCGCATTGCTATCGCAAGGGCCCTCATTCGAAATCCCAAGATAATGTTGCTTGATGAGGCGACCTCAGCCTTGGACGCTGAAAGTGAAAAGGTGGGTGTACCCATTTCTAAAAAAATCTGAGCCAAATTAATTATTTAAATTCTTGCCAGGTTGTCCAAGATGCACTCGATGCCGCCTCTGAGGGTCGTACTACAATCAGTATAGCTCATCGACTTTCCACCGTCGTTCACTCAGATGTAATCTTTGTCTTCGAGAACGGAGTAGTCTGCGAAAAAGGCGACCACAAACAGCTCCTCGCGAATCGGGGGCTCTATTACACGCTCTACAAACTCCAGAGCGGAGCCATGTAGATACGTAATGATAGATCTAGCCAATCATCTAGCTTAGTGAATTGCGAACAACGACATAGACAAGTATTTGAAGAAAAACTCCATAGATTAGTTAGGCTAAGATTATTTATCACCGCAAAATATTTAATATCTCGAGGATAACTTCAATATTCTAAGGAAATAAAAAGATATTTTTGTAAGTAAATGTTTGTTTTTGTTTTATTTTAAGTTTACATCGATTTGTTTAAATTTAATTGCATATTACCCAGTCGAATTGGTTGTCCACTGGAAACCAACATACAATTTAGCTTAAAGTAGGACCTCCAAATGATCATCTGTTTAGTTGTCCGCGTCAAGAACGCCGTGGCCGCTTTGCGAATTGAGTTTTTGTGCTGTGCTCGTTATTGTACAACTACAACTAGTTTAGAATATACGTAAAAATAATCAAAATCTTACAGGAACACAACACAACACTGACCACGCGATCCAGATAAGGGAGAAAATCGAATGATTGCATAATAAACAATAAAAACTTTATGCAGTCGCCCGTTTCGGTTCCCTAGCGGCTTGGTCTACGTCTTTACGCTTGGAAGTCACATCATTTGATTCGACCTGATCGCATCTGATTTTACTACACATTTTTTTGGGTAAATGCTTGTGGCTTTGTGTGATTCATGATTCAGAAAGGAATATGACGTGTTTGTGTTTAACGTAGAACTTAATCGAAATCCAGAAGCGGTTATTATTAAATAGGGGAACAACAACTATGACTATGGTTGCCTAATTTAGTTCTTCTCTTCTTTCTTGGCGTCGCCAGAAGTGTCGCTTGAACTGCTGCTGTCGGAAGATCCAGCTCCAGCTCCACTCTCGCGCTCAGCAGACATCTGAAATTATTGGAATACGTCAGTACACTATTAAAACTCATTAGAGGACTAAAAACTCACCTTCTTGTAGGCCAGCTCGAAGAGCTTGAGGGAAGACTGCTGCAGCGAGGAGGTGGCCTTCCTGACTTCCTCAAGGTCGGCGGTCTCCTTGTTGGCCAGCAACGTGCGCAGATCAGCAATCTCCTTCTTCAGCTTCTCGCACTGAAATTTAATCAGATTAGTATTTTTAAAGAATGTCAGTTGTCCTTTATTGATTACCTCCTCAGCGGGCAGCTGGCTCTTGAACTCCTCCATCTTGGTCTCGGTGTCGTGGACTATGCTCTCGCCCTGGTTTACGATCTCGATCAGCTCACGCTTTTGCTTGTCGGCTGTGGCATATTCCTCGGCCTTTTTGATCATGTTCTCGATTTCATCCTTGCTCAGACCACCGCTGGACTGGATGACGATCTGCTGCTCCTTGCCGGTACCCTTGTCCTTGGCCGAAACGTGCACAATGCCGTTGGCATCGATGTCGAAAACTACCTCGATCTGTGGGACGCCTCGGGGTGCCGGAGGAATTCCCACAAGTGTGAAGGAGCCTAGCAGCTTGTTGTCGTTGGCCATCTCACGCTCGCCTTGGTGCACCTTGATCTCCACCTGGGTCTGGCCATCACTGGCCGTCGAGAACACCTGCGACTTCTTGGTGGGAATCGTGGTGTTGCGGGAAATCAGACGGGTGAACACTCCGCCCAGGGTCTCAATACCTAGCGACAGGGGGGTCACGTCGAGCAGGAGCACGTCAGTGACATCACCGGCCAATACACCACCCTGAACGGCGGCACCAACGGCCACAGCCTCATCGGGATTCACAGAACGCGAGGGCTGGCGTCCAAAGAGCTCCTGCACGGTAGCCTGCACCTTGGGCATACGAGTCATACCGCCAACCAAAAGGACCTCTCCGATCTCAGACTTGGAAACTTCGGCATCGGACAGAGCCTTCTGGCAGGGCTGGATGGTACGCTTGATCAGATCACCCACCAGGCTCTCCAGCTTGGATCGGGTCATCTTCAGGTTCATATGCTGGGGACCTGCGGCATCCATGGTGAGATAGGGCAGATTGATATCAGTCTGCTGAGAGGAGGACAGTTCACACTTGGCCTTCTCGGCGGCCTCCTTCAGACGTTGCATGGCAATGTTGTCCTTGCGGATGTCAATTCCACTGTCCTTTTTGAACTCGGCCACCAGGAAGTTGACGATGTGGTTGTCGAAATCCTCACCACCCAGCAGGGTATCTCCGTTGGTGGACTTGACCTCAAAAACACCCTTCTGGATTTCCAGAATCGAAATATCGAAGGTTCCGCCACCCAAATCGTAAACGGCAATGCTGCAAGGATAACATGGTGTGTGAGATGGTTAACCAAATTAATAGGTTTTCTGAGTCATCCGTAGAAATAAAGCATTCACTGCTTGTCCAATTAAAGTTCAAAAATATAGATATTCTTTCAAAAACTCACATCTTATCCTCCGTCTTGTCCATTCCGTAGGCTAGAGCGGCAGCAGTGGGCTCGTTGATGACGCGCAGCACATTAAGTCCGGCGATCTGACCGGCATCCTTGGTGGCCTGGCGCTGGGAGTCGTTAAAGTAGGCGGGCACGGTCACCACAGCGTTCTTCACGGGAGTGTTTAGGTACGCCTCTGCTGTCTCCTTCATCTTGATTAGGATGAAGGCTCCGATCTGGGAGGGGGAGTACACCTTGCCGTCGGTAGAGGAGACCCAGGCATCGCCATTTGAGGCCTTAACGACCTTGTACGACAGGTTGGTGATGTCCTTCTTCACCTCAGGATCATCGAAACGTCTGCCGATCAGGCGCTTGGTGGCGTAGAAAGTGTTGGCCGAGTTGGTCACAGCCTGACGCTTGGCGGGCATGCCAACCAGGCGCTCACCATCCTTGGTGAAGGCAACGTGGGAGGGTGTGGTGCGGGCTCCCTCGGCGTTCTCGATTACCTTGGCCTGCTTGCCCTCCATGACGGCCAGGCAGGAGTTGGTGGTGCCCAGATCGATGCCAATAACAGCACCTTTGACCTCGCCGGACCTGAAAAAGGGGGTGGGAAGTTTGGTTTACACGGGCATATGGAAAGTGGCCTGATAAGGCCGCCGGCAACAAGTGCAGATAAGCGCCACTTTTCTATCTATAGATATTTCCAATTATCATTTAGTATTTCTTTAAATCTCCTCTATTATGATGCAACTTAAGGTTGCTTCTGGAAATTCCTAAGTTTGCCGAGTGCTTACATAAGCGGGGTCCAAAATTTGGAGAAATCTACAGATTTAAAGGTCGACATTACTTACTTGTAACGCTGCTGCACCGATAATCCATTGCTAGCACCAGGCAGACTCTGCAAAAAAAAAGAGAAGTGCTCCGCTATAGAATCTTCCCGTAAAACATGAACCCGCACGCCGCATGCCGCACTTTATATAATAGCTGAGGGTCGGGGGGGAAAGTACTTACACGGAACATGCTAGAAGCCACCGAAATATTGGAAGGCACTACGCCGGCCTGGCGGGCGAGACGGGGCAGAAACTTTGGTACGCGCAGCATTTTGGCTTTTTACTTCTGCAATTTCACACGACAATTGTCAAATTAAAAGCAAAAATTTCGTCAGAACGGCGGAGCACGTTTCTTCCCGTAAGAGGGCTGTAGGTAAGTGACTGTCTCGTCTCTATCTGACCATGCGATAGTTCCCCGCGGTTTGTCTGCCAGAGTTGCCAGCGCGCGCTGGGGTTTCTTTATTTTCGATTGCGAGTTCCTATTGTGTAAAAAATATTCAAATATCTTACTTGGATTCCAGCAGAATGTAGTTTGTTAACTTAGTGTATGAAAGCTAACTTGATTAAACACGACTAAACAAATAAGTCTTTAAGAAACTATAAACCGCCGGTCAATGACTAGGTAATACCAATGGTTTTAACTTGCCTCGCTGCTGTGGTGATAAAATATATAAGAATTAATAAGTTTAGTCAAAACATTTATACTTTAATATCTTTATGACCTGTAAAGAACCAAAGAGATAAAGTCTTATAAAAATAATGCCGTATGTTATCAGTTTAAAATATCATGCTACAGTACAACAAAATTACCAATATGTTTTTAAGTTTTGCTTTCTCTATTAAGCGACAGTTAATAATGTTAGCACCATCTCGCATCACCAGCTCGCCATTCATAAGTGAGACCATACTGTCGCAGTATGACCGCACGTCACAACAAAACCCCATTGGAGCAAACCATCGGCACTATCGGCAATTTCGACACATGTATAGGCATTGCGTAAAAGTACCCAAAAATTTCGAATTCCCAAATTAACATAGAACGCCGGTGAGGCCCGTGCGCTGCCCCGTCCTTGCCCCTCTTCAAATCCGAGCAGCAACCGCGGGTTCAGACCAGCGACATGGCAACGGATCACGAGGAGTCCGACGCGGAGCTGGACGAGAACTACTACACATTTCTTAATTTGCCCCGGGATGTAAGTGCAGTGTCACCGGTCGGTAGATAACCATCGAACTAATCTCCCCTTATTCCCAGGCCACCGCGGAGCAGATCAACACGGCGTACCGGAAACAGAGCCGCATCTTCCACCCGGACAAGCACCTGGAGCCGGATAGCAAAAAGAAGGCCGAGATCATGTTCAACCGCACCAAACGGGCCTACGAGGTGCTCTCGGATCCCCAGCAGCGAGCCATCTACGACTCTGTGGGCGAGAAGGGTTTGCGCACCGAGGGCTGGGAGATTCTCCACCGGACGAAGACTCCTGCCGAGATCCGGGAGGAGTACGAGCGACTGGCTCAGGCGGCTGCCGAGCGACGCCTTCAGCAGCGCACGAACCCGCGTGGCAACATTACCATCAACGTAAACGCCACGGAGATCTTTGCGCCGTACGACGACTCCGAAATGCCGCGCGTCGAGATCGGCTCCATGAGCATTGCTCAGTCTATTGAGGCTCCTATTACGCGCAAGGACATGATCATCATGAGCGGCAACCTGTACTCCTCCAATGGCAATGGCAGCGGAGGCTTCGTGGTCGCCGGGCGACGGCTGCTCAACAAGGGCTGGCTGGAACTGTGTGCCGGAGCGGGAAACGGATTCCTTCTGGGTCTCAAGGGTAAGTGTTTATCAAAATTACTGACCAAACAACAATAAAAGATTTGTATTTTAGGTGGCCGAACATTGAGTCAAAAGGTAACAGTAAATGGAGGTACAAACCTTAACTTCCGGGACCATGGAGTAATACCCGCCCTGTTCTCGACGCTGGCCGTTCAGCTGGACAAGCACACGATGGGCAGCCTGACGCTGAACGCAGGTCCGCAGTCCTCCATGTCCACGCAGATCGATCACTCCAAGGAGACGTACTCTCTGAGCTCGTCCCTGGTGATTGGCACGCCGCATGTGTACTTTGGCCTATCCTACACCCGCAAACTGATGGAGAACGAACTGAAGCTGAAGCTGGCGGCCAAGTAGGAAAATCGGAGAAGCTATAAATCTTTATAAATGATTATTCTTTGCAGGGTTGGAACCTTTGGCTTTATGGGCGAGTATGGAGTGGAGAAGAAGGTTTCCAAGTACAGCTCAGTGACGGCCATGGTATCGATTGGCGTGCCTTCCGGTGTCATGCTCAAATTCAAGTATGTGCATATATAAAACTTTCAAAACATCAACTTCATCACCACTTTTCTTTCCAGAATACTACGTTCAAATCAATCGTATGTGTTCCCCATCCACCTGAGCGATGAGATAGTGCCGGCGGCGGTTTTCTACGCCTCGGTGACGCCGGTGATTGCGTGGTTCTTTATCAAAAAGACTGTGATGGACCCCATGGACGCAGAGCGCAAGAGTATTGAGGTGGAGCGGACGAAGCGGCAGAACGAGCAGAGGCTGACTGCCAAGCGACAGGAGGCGAGTGCCGCCGTCCACCTAATGCAGGCCACGTACAATCGGATTATGACCGAAGAGCTTGAAAGGACGGGTCTGATTATCACGCGAGCCGTATACGGCTGCACGGCGGAGGGTGGCAGCCAATTCAAGCCAGAACAGTCGCTAGACGTCACCGTGCCCATTCAGTGCATGGTCAAGGACGGAACACTGCAACTGCACGATTCTTCAAAGGTGGGTCTCCTCGTTGATTCTAAATCTGACAGATCTTAATTTATTTTGTCGTGCAGAGCGACCTGCCCGGATTCTATGATCCCAGCATTGGGGAGAACAAGATCCTGCGCATAGAGTACACCTACCAGAACCAGTTCAAAGTGATCAACGTCAAGGACAACGAGGCACTGCAACTGCCATTGGCAGGATAGTGGGGCCTCGCTGCTCTACACTGCAATTAGTTTAAATCTTCAGTTGTGTTTGTAGCTTGTTTTTATTCTTGATAGAAAAGACCCATTCCCAGGACTTGGGGCAAGTATCGCCAGTTCGAATATTGCCCCAATTTACAATACCATTCTGTAACTCGCTATTTTTGGGATACCTACGCGATCCGAAGCGCGCAATAAACCACTAAAATATAAAAAATCATGGACATGAATTTTATTAATATTGTTTCTAATTCCAGAAGAGCTTTATTTGATAATTTTTGGTATTGATAGTTTAAACTTATTTTTAATGAAGAGCTTTAATTATTTTTCTTTTATTTATGAAGTCTATAGTTCAAACTTATTTTTAATGATTTAAACAAATCTAGGTGTTAGCGATGGGTAATTGAAATACAGCGCCGAAAACTATCGGAGGCCTATCGTTACGGGAATTGCGCAATCCTGGCAACCCTGGTTGTGGGGGAGATTCACCTGACTTATCTGCTGGAGTTGCAACTTTTAACGCTTTTTGTTCGGTGGGCGAATGTTTTTCGCGTGAAAATGCCAGTTCGCAGCGCTAGAGCGTCGAGCAAGGTATGATGCAATCCGCGGACCATGTCCCTGTTCACAAAGGCGAATCTCATTCGCTTCCTGGCCGGCGCGATTTTCTTGTTGGTGGTGCTTAATTTTGTGGTCTTCCGCACCGACGGGGCCAGCAGCACGTCCCTCAGCAAGCTCAGGTGAGTTCCATGTGAATATTCCCCGGAGGTGGACTAAATATCCCTGCGTATAGCATCCGGCGTGTGCACAAATATGCGCATATCTACGGGAACGCCAGCAGCGAAGGAGGAGCATGGCTGCCCGCTGCCCCGCTCGCCCTGTCCAAGGAAAGGGAGCGGGATCGCGATCCACACGGCGGACCCAACTCCACCGCAACGACTGTGATTGCCACGGCAAACTTTACTTCCATTCCACAAGACTTAAACCACATCCTGCTGGGCACACGCAAGTCACTGCACCCGGGACAGAAATCCACATCCGCCCTCCTCGCCAACTGCACTGATCCCGATCCCCGAGATGGTAAGGTCTCCTGGGACTTCATTTGGTCAGAATTAAACATAAGCCTACTCTTTTCCAGGTGGACTTATCACGCCCAACACCACCCTTGAATCATTAGACATAATCGAAGCAGAGCTAGGTCCCCTCCTGCGCCCTGGTGGCGCCTTCGAGCCGGACAATTGCCATGCTCAGCACCATGTGGCCATTATAGTGCCCTTCCGCGATCGATACGCCCATCTGTCCGTCTTCCTGCGCAACATCCACCCATTTCTAATGAAGCAGCGCATCGCTTATCGCATTTTCATTGTGGAACAGACCAACGGAAAGCCCTTCAATCGGGCCGCCATGATGAACATTGGCTATTTGGAGGCCTTAAAGCTGTACCAGTGGGATTGTTTTATATTCCACGATGTCGATCTTTTGCCTTTAGACGACCGCAATCTCTACAACTGTCCACGTCAGCCGCGGCATATGTCGGTGGCCATAGATACGCTAAATTTCAGGTTAGCAAGGGCATAACCACAGATAAGAACAAAAAAGTAGTCAACATTGTTCATTTTCAGGTTGCCTTATCGATCAATATTTGGGGGCGTTTCCGCCATGACGCGTGAGCACTTCCAGGCCGTAAATGGGTTCTCAAATTCGTTCTTCGGATGGGGCGGCGAGGATGATGACATGTCCAACCGGTTGAAGCATGCCAACCTATTCATATCAAGGTATCCCGTCAACATAGCCCGCTATAAGATGCTGAAGCATCAGAAGGAGAAGGCCAATCCTAAGCGGTAAGTTAAAATAAACCAGTAATAGTTCAGTACCAAAAAATAATTTTTCCTCATATTTCAAACAGCTATGAGAACCTTCAAAACGGCATGAGTAAAATAGAACAGGATGGGATTAACTCGATCAAGTATGCCATCTACAGCATCAAGCAGTTTCCAACCTTCACTTGGTATTTAGCTGAGCTAAAGAACTCCGAGCGCAAGAGTTAGTCTGCAAAAAGACAGCGTTACAATACGTGACCTTTCCAACTAACTAATATGCGTATGTACAAAGGACAACATTACTTTCACGAACGGTAGTCTCTTTTAATAGAATGTCAGATCATGGCAACATGATTAGTATATTAGACACATATTGTGTACATGGTAGTAAGTCCAGTAACTATACTCATATTACGATGTAGAATACTTTTTATCCATCATTTAGCTTCAATTCGTAATCAAAGAACAACAGTAAGAACTCGTCTCTGTAGCAATAATCCTCCCGTTCACTACTCAAAGTGCTCAATGATACTTAGGTATATATAGTATATATTATAACCCATGTTAATTTTTGTATTGTTTTTGTTTTGTTTTAATTTTTGTTATTCCACTACTGTACTTTATTAACTTCTCAAAAGACAGCTACACCTACTCCTACAAGGTGAAATGTAGATATTACTTTTGTGATATGCAAATTGTTATTCGATCAGAACGATTTATACCAAAATAAACTTATAAAAACTTTTACTATACCAAACTTGAAAGTTTTGCTTACCCCACGCAAATCCATCCATTCAAAAACGCAGTCAAACAGTTCATCGCTTCGTTTGTTAGATCTCGTTTTTATTATGGTTACTACGTGTATTAGAGATAGTATTTATGGCTCTGTAACGACTTGGTTACCTTTTAAGTCGCAGTTACGATTATGGTTTATGATTAGTGGGTATTCGGGGGCGCTAGCGAAACGAATAATAGGGGGAATTGGATTCCACGGCTCATTTATTAGTGTTTGGTATGCGGTATGCAAATTACAGTTAAAACAATTGGTATCGAATAAACTTTTTGGGCATCCCACTGGCAAATTTAAATGCTTGAGCAACAATTTTGAGCAATCTAGGTTGCGGCAAACTATCAAATCCAAAAAAAGATAACAATCGGGCCATCCGTAGACGCCGCTTCACAAATTATATACATAGACAATAACGTATAGATATATAGACATAAAATTTGGCAAAACAAATTGCACGTACAACGATTAGAGCAACCAATTGACAAGCAAACCCAATAGAAGCTAGACGACCTAGTAGAGAGCAATTAAAGACGCGGGGCAGGATATAGCGTTAGACCTATTAAGGGCAAATATTAGAAACCTATGTACAAGTAACGATTTCCCGGCAATGTCCACCCTACATAATGGAGCAGGGCATGGCACAGCAGAGGGGCAGGCACACGGGCACCACGGCGCCGCCGGACTTGGTTTTCGTCTTAGACTTGGAGCCGGACTCGTACTCGTACATTCCGGATCCCTTGGCCCAGCGACCCTGAAATATTAAAGAATATTCATTTGGGATGTTCCAGCCGACATCTTATTAGATACTCACGCCAGAAGCAGACCCAGCATGCATCTCCTCGCGCTTCATGACGATGGTGTCGTGTCCGGGTGGATAGTACACCTCCTTTCCCATTTTGTTCACGGATGGCACATGCTGCTGGTTGGGCGAGGCCACCGCCGTCTCGATTTCACGCTTGCGCACTGGAGTCTCAATGTCCACTCGATCCACATGGTCAGTAGTCTGAGGAGAAGAAAAAATAAGGTAAGTGAAAGTACCAACACAAAGCACAATAAAATAAATCACTAACATCAAATCTATATTTATGATATCATAACAGTACATTAAGTTTTATCTTTATCTGTTTACAAGTCAATTCAGTAATTAAGGTATCAGAAATGTTATTTTTAATAACTTCTTAGGCAGGGAGATTAAGATATGATTTCTTATCGTATATTTCCATCATGTCTTTACGCTTTAAAAGCAATTACAAATATTATTGATTTGTAGATAAAAATCAGAACGACTAAAGGATGAGCTCTAATAGAAACAGTTCTTGAACTCCAAAAAAATAGGTTCTTGAAAGACTCTTATACTCATTTTTTTGTTAACATTATTTTTAAAATTGTTGTTAATTATCTAAAACGCCACTTATTAAACGTTTACTTACAGTTCCGAAGGACTGCATCAGATCGTCCACCCGCTGAGGAGGATTACTATTCACTGGATACTCAACACCATCCACGGGGAATGGAGATGGCGATCCGTAGTCAGGACCACGTCGGTTGTTTGTGTTGGTGGTCGAGGAGTACTTGTAGCTGTAAGTGCTTGTGTTTGGGGGATATCCATTTCCGTTTGGTGGCTGCTGTGGTGGATACGCGTTGTTGGGTGGCAGCTGCTTCAGTGGAGCGGACTGGGGTAGACCCGGCTCGTAGGGTCCACCGTTGGGCGGCCTATGCAGGCTGTTCACCGTGTTCGAGGTCTCCGTCTCCTTGTAGTAATAGCGATTTACTCCTGGCTGCAACGGTGGACTGTGGGGTCCTCCGTAGTTGGGACTGTGAGCCGGGCTGTGCGGCGGATAGCGCTGCTGCGGCGGCAGCTCATTGACTGTGTTCACGTGATCCGTCTTGTGTATATTGTATATAACAGTACGGCTGCCTGGCGGAGTGCCCGCCGGACCTGTTCCAAGGGGCAACTGGCGGGGCTGTGGGCTCACGCCGCGAGTGGTGGTCTCCTTGTGCTCCCGGATCTCGTAGGACTGGTTGCTAACCACCGGGCGATCGTTCGGCCTGTTCAGCGTGGAGTAGCTCTCCGTGTTGTAAACCACGGTCTGTGGCACAAGCGACGGCTGTGGGTGTGGGATTGGCGACACCTGCGAGAAGTTCTGGCTGGAGTTGTGGCTCTCGTGCAGCTTGTAGCTGCTGTTCAGGGTATTCGAGTTGTTCAGGGTGTGAGTGCGGTTAATGGTGCTGGTGTTGCTACCGGGTCCTGTGGCCGGAATCTCGTAGGTGTAGGTCCTCACCGTGGTGGTCACCTTGGTGCCCGGAGCAGGCAGGATGCCATCGCTCAGGGCGATGTCCTGCAGCTCCTTGTCGATGGTGGTGCCGCTGGTCAACGTCTGGTGGGTGCTGGTGGTTGCAGGCAGCAGCTCCACGTTGTTGTTAATGGTGCGATTGCTCTCGTAGATCTTCGACTTGCTCTCATAATGTCCTCCGCTGGGGGATTGGGCTGAAAATATTTTATATTAAACAATTAGTTTACATCGTTCTTTAATCCGCTTAAATTTAAATAGTTAAATAGTTACCAAGAGTATAAGGCTTTTCCTTGGTCTGATAATCATCCCTCTTCAAGCTCGAATACTTGGCCGTGGACTGAAGGGTACTATAGTCGGTGGGATTGAAGGTCTCCACATCATCAATAAAGGGCTGCTGGCCTCCAGAGCCCGAGTGTTTGCTGGTCTTGACCACTCGCGTAGTCCTCGTTACGGTGCCCGAAGGATCAGTGCGTTCACTGAAACAAAAGTAAATAAAAAGCCATCAAAAGTGTCTACAAGATTATATCCGAATTATAAACCCACAGCGTTCGATAGGTCGTTCCATTGCTGGGCAGCAGATCACGATCCCTGTTGGTAATCTGGCGTTCTTGCTTCAGATCCTCCAGCAAGGCATCCAATTGATCTATGTTCTGGTCGGGGGATTTTCCTTGATAGGACACACTGTTATCGCCAGAACTTGAGTATTGGTAGGATGACTTCTTATAGGCATAGTTTTTGTCGTTCTGATAAATTAATAGTGACGTATTAGTGAGTTATTATCGAATGGACTATTAATCAAAGTCTCACCCTGCCCCATTTCG
Source organism: Drosophila fuyamai (assembly GCA_018153365.1). Lineage (NCBI taxonomy): Eukaryota > Metazoa > Arthropoda > Insecta > Diptera > Drosophilidae > Drosophila > Drosophila fuyamai. The sequence continues at coordinate 7,656,018 of JAECXW010000758.1, forward strand.
AAGGCTTGTCCCGCAACGAGGATGAGTAATTTTCCGAACTGCTCGAGTACTGCATTTCCAATTAGTTTTTGCTGAAACGGAAACCAGTATCATTCATAAATTATTCAAATTCTACATGTGAGTAAGTAAGACGAGTCGTGGGTGTCTGCGAGACACGTAATCACGGATTGCGACCCCGAATGGCAGGTTGATTTCGCTCCAAGGCGGTTCGCAAGAATCCCAAGCATTTTTCCCACCCACGCGACCATACGAAAATGGCCGCATTCGGCATTCTGAAGTGAGAACTTTTGGCGCATTAATGGAAGCTTAAGTCATCTGAAGTGGGCACCACTCGAGCACACAAAGCAGGGAATGCCAAACAACAATGGGCATGAACAGGCGGAGGCTGTCATGCGAAGATGAAATGCTCTGGAAAGTGGCAGAAGTGGATCTAAAAGACTGGAGCTTCTAAGCTTTACAAGGCAGATGTGTAAATGTTGCAGGTGGCTGGTATAGTAAGAAAAATCCCCACCGACCAGCTACGACTTTTTATAATAAAACAATAAAATACCTTTAATATTGTAGTTCAATAATTAAACATCTTTAGTATCATCATATAGACCTGTATTCATATACTTATAAGTTTATCTCTTTCTAACCAGAACGTCTCCTTGTAAATATTAATTTAACAAACTGGCTTGTTTTACATACCCTGACAGTTTAAATATGGCTATCAAAAATGAAATGAGTTATTTGTGACCAGAATTTCTTATACAGCAACTTATAAAATGTAACTAAAATGAAAAAGATGTTCAACAGTGTTCTCTTTTATAAAAGGGAATTGTTTTCTAAAAAATAATACTTGTAGGTCTATATATAAATGAATTCGACCCGTAAAGTATAGCTTTATATATAATTGTTTCAATCAATATGCCATATAAATTTATTTGTCAGCTCAGAAGCTTTTAATTTAAACAATAAATTCAGACAGCCTTGAAATTTCAAAGTTAAATATGAGATTTATATAAGTGCTTAGTATGTACAATATAATCTTTTATTAAAATCATGCAATCTCGATTCCTTTAATATATAATACCCTTTGGCAGAGAATCCTCAAAATTTGCTGGCATTGATTTTCAGAACTGGCACACACGCAAAAACAAGAAAAAAGCCAGAGGCAAAAAGTCAAAAATTCAATGTCAAACAGGTTTTCACTTTCGGCGTGTCCTTAAACTCCTTTTTTGTCTGGGCCGGAACACAAGGTGCACACACATGCACGAGAATATATACATATGTATGTATCTTATGAATCGGTTTTATTTTGTTGTGGATGCAGTTTTTGTTTTTGTTGATTTTCAGCGATAACCTTGGGGAGAGAGATAGTCTGAGATGATGCAAAAATTCGAAAAGGATGACATGACAGACCGACGATGATGTCATAAGGCGGAGCTTTTGACAGCAACTGCATTAAGCGTCGACTAGCGTGTTGACTGGCTTAAGTAATCAAATCAAGGCGAGCTAAATAAATCACCTTTGAATGGGATTCGTCGGGGATGCTACGCCATATGGTCAACAGAATATAGCTAATAAATACACGCAAAACACAAATAATAAAGCCTCACGTCAGCCAAATACACGCATAAAAAATCATAATATAAATAAAAGGCCAAATCTAATTGATGCCGCCGCCAGCGCCTCCCCCTCCTCCTCACCCACTATATGTATGTATATGTATGTAGTATGTATGTAGTATGTCCCCCGATCTCAGCACGTTTTTAGCAGTTCTCTGGGCCTCACTTTGGCGAAGAAAACAAAAACAAAACACGGAGAGCGGAGCGCGTGTTTTGTTTTTGCATATGTACACACGCAGGTCAGAAATGATCTCATATACTCAAATACTCGGATCGAAACTCTGGGGAAACATGTTGCTCGGTCTGTCTGGCGATTGGAATTAACCCGCTCCACGACTTGTTGCCATATTTACTATACTTTGTCCAGTGAACATTGGACCATTACGATTTTTAAATGATTTTATGAATGAACAAGAAAGGAAAGCTAACTTCGGGCGGAGCCGAAGTTGATATACCCTTGCAGAATATTCTATAAATTATACTCTCCAAAATTATTCATATGATGCATTCTTAATACTCATAAAAAGTCCCAACTTCCTAACTTTAAAAACACCAAAGTTATGTCATTTCCAATCGTTCAGTTATATGGCAGCTATAAGATATAGTCGGCCGATCCTTATGAAATTTGGTAGGTCGGATTGATTGGCCAAAAATAAAACCCATAGAAAATCCCAATTTCCTAACTTTACAAACACCAAAGCTATTGCATTTCCGATCAATCAGTTATATGGCGGCTATATGATATAGTCGTCCGATCCTTATGAAATTTGGTAGGTCGGATTGATTAGTCAAAAATAAGACCCATGGAAAATCCGAACTTCCTAACTTTAAAAACACCAAAGTTATGGCATTTCCGATCGTTCAGTTATATGGCAGCTATATGATATAGTGGCCCGATCCGGCTCGTTCCGACTTATATACTACCTGCAATAGAAAGACAACTTTTGGGAAAGTTTCAAGCAGATAGCTTTAAAACTGAGGGACTAGTTTGCGTAGAAACGGACGGACAGACGGACAGACGGACAGACGGACAGACGGACAGACGGACAGACGGACGGACAGACGGACATGGCTAGATCGACTCTCCTGGTGATGCTGATCAAGAATATATATACTTTATAGGGTCGGAAATGTCTCCTTCACTGCGTTGCAAACTTTTGACTGAAATTATAATACCCTCTGCAAGGGTATAAAAACTTGGCATTACGTATTATTTTAATGATCATATTCATAAGATCTCTGACGTACAGTACGTTTCTTTTTTCAGAACAAACAAACATTTTCCTAAATTAGCTCAGTTTCATTTTACAATTTTTCAATTAATACTAACATTAACCTTACATTAAATACGATTTTCAAATCTTTTATGGCAGTAGAAAGTTTTCTCCATAGTGGGAAAACACAACGTATAATTTTAAAAATAACAACCTTTTCCTTTTAAGTTCTGGGAAAAATATAAACTAGAAAAACGAAAAGCTTATAGCTCTCAAAGATTTGATGACAATAAATTAAAATTAATTTTAAGTTGACAACATTCTTTTTTTATTAATCTTCCGAATTTATTAGCTTAAGTGGAAGCATTAATGAATTAAGTCCAACTGACTCATTTAAGAAAATTCTTTGCAAAAGTAAACATCTGAAAAGGTGGGATGCATGATATGAATCACATGTTTTCCATCATTTTCCTATGAACAACAATATTACATTTTCGAAAAAATGTTAATATTTGTTTTGGGATCTGCAATAATGAATCACTTTTTTCAATAATTATTATTTCATCAGGCACTGTTATAGAACTTTAACTTCTTATTTTTTTTTTTAATTTTAGTAATGATGTAAGTGTTTTATTTAAGTTTAAATAAAACACATGTTTCCATACAAAATATTTTAGTTCTATGGATTTCGTGTTCCAATTTTTTTCCAAAAATAAGTAAAAGATCAAATCTTGTAAAGGAATTTTGTTGTTTCCCCAATTTGGAGTAGATATGTTACAATGGGTTAAGTCATTGAAGTGGGCGGGGTTTCGGAAAGGGGAAGCGAGATCACCGATCACAGATCGCCAAATACCAGATCGCATACGTAGGCAATGGCAAACAAACTCGTAAAATAAACAAATAGCGGGCTAACAACGAGTTTGAAATGGCCAAAAAAAGCGAAGGTGTTGTTGTCGTCGTCGCCGTTCTGTTGTTGAAATTTCCGAAAATCAAATCGAAACGTAGGCGAAATTTAACGTCTATATATGCGCCAGGCAGGCATGTATCATTATCTATATGTGTTCTAGACACCAGTGTGTTGCGTATCTGTGTGTCGAGTTGCCAATTTGTGGCACCCACACAAAACAATCCACGAGTTCAAGCCAAGCGGACATAAACAAGGTATAGACGCCGTTTGAACTTGGCTAAATTAAACGAAAGTTTAGCGAGCACCGTCATACAGATACAGAGATACAAAGATACTCAGCTACTGGGCGAATTTCCGAACACTTTTCGACTTTTGCCGAGCCATTTTTTTCGTCGGTATATGAAAACAAATAATTCTATTTATAGTTCACTGCCACTGTTCTTTCAATTTGAATACTGCGTTGTCGGACGGTTCCGTGGGGAAATAAATTGAGTGTACGTACGAGTGCCCACCGTACATGAATCATCTGGCCAAGAAGAGATACACAACCTATCTGCCAGATACATCGCTACATGGTCGAGGAGGATGCGTTTCTGCTGCTTTTCGAATTTCACTTCAAAAAGCGAGTACTTCCACGTACGTGAAATGTGAAATACCACGACACGTAGGGAAAACTCGTTTCTATCTGCGGTTTTAAGCTCGTCTTCCATAGACCAAAAAGAAACAACAGCCCACACACTCTCTCTGCATTTCTCTCGCACAAATACTTGCAGCACTCACTGTGCACTTTTCCAAAACTCCAAAAACGCAACTGCCAGGTACAGTTCAATGGGGAAGGAAATTCTCTGTAATGTGCGGGAAATTCGTTGGTAAGTGTATTAGTGTTCGATCGCTCCCAGCACAAGAATGTAACGGTTCGCGCAGTGTAAGTTTTTCAGTGTAGTAACGGTTCGGATCTCGACGCGTCGCTAGCTCAGGCGGTACTGAGGTCTCCGATCCGCACTTGCCACCAGCGATCCCCACCAGGGCGATCCGATCCGATAGCAACTTGCTCCGGAGATGCAGCTCGGACCTGTTCGCCAGAGATTGAGAGTATCTGTGAGGCAGCCACAGCGCTCTCGGTTCGGATACAAAGCTCTAAAAGCTTTCCTCTCTGCAACTAATGTCAATTGATCAAGCGATAGAGAAAGGGAATTCGATCACAAATATTAAACACCCTTAGTAACTACAAGTTCATTTTTGGCTATCAAACAAAACAGGATTGTTTTCTCCTTTAAAACATTTTGGTATTTTAGCAGGGGTAAATTTTAAAAGCATGCTAGGATCACCGTGGACGACACTACACATATTCTTTATATAAAAAGGTCTCCAACAGCACAAAATCGTACTTCATAGCGAAAATGTGGACTCAAAACTACATAAACTTCAAAAACTCTTAGCTCATTCCTTCTTACCAACCTTTAAAATACCACATTTATAAAACCATATACCAAAAATTAACGATATTTTAGTTAGATAAAAGTTGGATTTATAATACACATACACATTCCTGATACCCTACCCCAAAGTCTGAAGTCGAAAACCTGGCTTCTTTGATACAAATTCACGAAAACCACATACGATTAGACTTCCAAAACGCGTGCTTGGTTTTATTAGCAAGCGATCGTAAGGCAGCGTACTTATGTATATATGTATAACAAAAATTAGCAAAACAATTTTGAATTGAAGCTTGCGAAGCGCTTATACGAACTTACTTACGAACAACCAACTGAAATAAGATAATGCATTTTTGTAGGGTAACCTTTGCTATACTTTATGGGTCAAATATTTAAATGCCATACGACTGTTCAAAAGTGTATATAATTCGAAGATGCTCCACTTTTTGCAAAGCCTTGATGTGCGATCATTTAATAACAAAAGTTTGCTTATAAAAAGCTCGTGTATTTCCCCCTTCCCGCCAAAAAATCCGTTCTCGTTCGTTTACTCGATACAAAAGAGTCAAGTGTTTTCATTTTATTCACTCGTATTGCAGTAGCGACGTCCATGATTATAGTGATCAGTGAATCTGTAGTTGATAAGCTTTTTTATAAAAAACAAAGACCGATGATGCCGGTTACAACTGAGGGGAGCAGCATTTACGTTAAAATTACGATCCTTAAGGTAGACAAAAGCGATTGGTCAGATGGCGATGACCTAATCCTTGGCCGGCACCTCGATGACGCGCGGCTTGTCGATGATGCGGGCGGTCTTGTTGCCCTTCTCAACGATCCCGATGATCCATGCCTGGTAGCCCTCCTGCTTCTCAATGTCCTTGCAATAGGCGGCGGCCTGTTCGCGCGGCAGGCAGATGAGCAATCCTCCCGAGGTCTCGGCCGAGTGGCCCTGCAACAGCTGGAACATGTTGCCGCAGGCCTTGGCCACCGCGGCCATCTTGGCGATCACCGGCAGATTGTGAATAACAAAGGAGACATCCTTCTTCTGATGAGCAGCCAAAGTTTGAGCGTGCCCAAGGAGTCCGAATCCAGTGATGTCGGTGGCTCCGTGGGCATTGTACTTGTGCATGAGACGAGCGGCCACTCGATTGAGCCGCGACATGGAGTTCATTGCCCGATGGTAGGCCTTGCGCACATCCTCCTCAGACACCACCAGCTTGATGCGGTTCCAGCGCTCGGGCTGGTCAATCCACTGATGGGCATTGACGGCCACCTGAGTGCCCAGTGGCTTGGTGAGCACCAGGACATCTCCCACCACGGCGTTGTCGGGCACAATGTACTCATTCGGCTGGCAAATGGTGGAGGCCACTCCTCCAATGGTGCACCAAGGGTTAACCACGCTCTGTCCTCCAGTTACAGTGGTGCCCGCCTCTAGAGCAGAGTCCTTGAAGCCTCGCATGATCAGCGGGATGACCACATCGCGCTCCTTCTCCGTCATCTTGGTGCTGACCGCCAGGAGCATCAGCATGTTGTCACAATCGGTAACGCCCATAGCGTAGAGATCGCTCAGAACATTGGCGCATGCAATCTTGCCCATCATGTATGGGTCGTCCACGATCGGGTAGAAGAAGTCGGTGGTCTGCACCAGGCAGAGGCCGCCGTGTCGCAGCGGGATCACCGAGCAGTCCAGACCAATACCGATCCGGGGAATGGCCACGTTGAGGAACTGCGGCTCTTGGTCCTGGGCGGAGTAGTCCTGCTGCAGGGCAGACACAAGCTTGGAGAGCACATCCTGCGGCACTTTGCAGCCGCGTCCTTTGAGGTCCGCGAACCGGGTGAGCCGGAAAGAAGCATCCAGATCGTGGGCCGTGGGATCGAAAGGACGACGCAGCTCGGCGTCGCCACCGCCATGAAGCTCCAAGTGGGCCGAGTTCAGCACATCAGCGGCGTAGCTCATCTTGTTTTATGGCTGAAGGATAAAAAATATGGATTATTAGTGAGTATGACCAATTAACGCACTTTTGCCGCGCAACAAAACATAATGGACCACACTATGCAGCGAGTAACTCGCGTTCTCCCCGGGCACCAATACCACAGCGCTCAGACGTGTATGTACACGGATTTTCCGCTGCGTGTGTGTAGCGCGGCCTGTGATTGGCTGTTGCCGCGATGGCGGCTAAAACGGGCGAAGTCAGTATTTCTCCCCGTTGGCGAGGCGAGAAACGTGAACAATGCCCACTCATTACAATAGCTAAATGCCAAAAAAATACGCATTTGGCTCTTCGTACTATATCGTTGGTAATTAATAATGCATTTCCACTTACGTTTGCTTGTGCGAATGTACAACAAGAATTGTATTGGTCGTCAGCAAATTTTATTTATTTTGCGCCTGGATTTTGCTTTTCCAACGAGCGAGATGCAGTGTTACCAGATGGTATAAAGTTTTTCCCGCAAATGTTCATGTGCGACAAGTTAACGTCAATGACTTAAATGCGATTGTGGAACGATGGAATTTGAAATTGTTATCTGATGTTCTTATTTTTTAAATTTATCGTTATTAACTCAATGTTAAAAAATAAAAAATATGTAAATGCAGAATTTTAAAGAAGGAAGAAACTAACGTCATACATTTTGTAAGGATTTCAAAAAGCATTTCCAAAATCGGTCTTCCCAACTTTGTTGAATTGTTAACCCTTCCTTCACATTTCATATACAAAATACATATGTGACAAAAATTAAATTACGTAAAGATCCATTCTCCATACGTTCTGAGACTATTTTAAAGTAGTACATTTTCGAAAACAACCCAAAAAACTGTAAAGCGGAGTTGAAGAGGACAAAGGCGCCAACTCCAAAACCAGAATCAAGACATGATCGACAATGAATATGTTTTTCAACGCTAACTATATTTGAATATCTGTGAATAAATATAATTATCATAAAAACAATAAAAGCTTTTTTCTAAAAAGTATTCCCTTCCAGAATTCTCCCTAAAAACATGAGGAAGAACTTCTTATCTGGATTACTTGTGTCTGCGGCGGATTCGATATGCGGGTTGCCGATAGTCTAAGACGATAGTTTTCTGCAGGGCTGCCAACTCTTCGAATATATCGATAAGAATACGCGCCGAGAGAAAAATAAGTAAAAATATGATATTTAAGCGGAATAAAAGAATAAACCCGACTGGGAACTGTAATTCACATAAGAAAATGTTCACGGAGTGATTTTATAATGGAAAATCACTTCATAGACAGGCTCAACAGCTTAAAAGAGAGCGGCAGCAAGCTCCGAAGAGCGGTCTGTAAAACCTGTTGCGCCAGCAGAGTGAAAAGTAAAAGTGAGTAGGAAATCACGAATGTATTTACCTTTGTTCGTTAATAAGGCAAGTAATCTTTTCTGCACAGCTCGAAAAGCCCACTTAGTGAAGCGGAAAATTAAATAAACAAAGAACTGCAACTTCGAAAAGGGCAGTCCCCACAAAAGACTTGAGCAACAAACTTGGTCTTGGGCAATGGGCTAAACTAAATTAAAACGCTGACGAAATCCCAAAAACCATGATTCAGCTACGCCTGCGCAGTCTCGTTCTGCTGCAATTTATAGCCTTGGCAAGTTCGGAGTATGTTTACGGCGAACCCAAGTTCAAGTGCCCCAAAAAGTGAGTTCAATTTCTTAAATATATGTATTTCTGTAATAACCCTTTTTTTTAATAGAGCCAAGGTGTTGTACCCCTGCGAATGTGTAAAGGGTAGCGATAATGGTCTATATATACGCTGTGAGAATACCAATCTGGCTACTTTATCCGTGGCCCTCCAGAATTTGGCCTCTTTTGAAGTGCCCATCGAGAAGTTGACTATCTACAGGGGACATTTTGGTGCGTATTTATACAAATAGAAATTATTTATTAAGATCTTTTTCCCTTTTAGTGCGTCTCTATGGTCCACTATTTGCTCATATCAAGGCGCGCTTGCTGATCATAGAAGAAACTCCACTGGCCACTATTGAGGATTATGTATTCTATGGGGTAAACAACACTTTAGAGGAATTGCACCTACTTCGCACAAATCTAAGCCACGTTGGACCACTTGGATTCGGAGTAAGATCCACAAGAAATAACCAATACTGGTTTATATAAACATCAAATACCCCTATAGATTCTTGGTAAAGCAAAGGAACTGGTGATCGATGGCCATGCCTTTGAGCAGCTGCCAAAGGATCTGTTTGCTGGCCAAGAGATCGCCAATAGTCTTGGTGTCATAAAGGTGATCAATGGCAACCTGAATGATTTGCCTGTAGAGACTTTTCAGCCTTTGCGCAAACTTAAAACCCTCGACTTGCATGGAAATCAGTTGGAGAATCTAAAACGCAATCAGTTTAAGAACCTAAGAGAGTTAGAAGTGCTGGATATAAGCCACAACAAGATCCAAAAGTTAGAAGCACAACACATAGCGGATCTTACAAAAATGGGATGGTGCAATGTATCTCATAACGCCTTAAGCGAACTTAGTCGAGGAACTTTTGCCAGAAACTCGGTCCTAAAAGTCCTGCATTTATCTCATAACAAAATTTCCCGACTGGATGCAAATAGTTTCAGGGGAATGCGATTCCTGCGACGTCTTTTCCTTAGCGATAATGTGCTCGCGGAGATTGGACGGGGTACTTTTGGTTCTATAGCCCGCATAGGAACTATTGATTTGGCACGCAACCAACTGAAAAAGGTGGAATACCAGATGTTTACGCAGATGAACTATGTGGAGGTAAGCATATATATGATAAATATTTATATGTACTCATTAAATCGTCTCAAATTTAGCTTCTCGATTTGGCGGAGAACAACATAACCAAGATTGAAAAGAATTCGTTTAAGGATATTTACCAGGCTGTAATAAACATTTCGCATAATGCCCTAGAGCTAATAGAAACCGCCGCCTTTGAAAACTGTGTAAACATCACGGTTCTTGACTTATCTCATAATCTTTTGGCCAACTTTTCGCGTCGCAGCTTTGATGAGACCACTTTTGCCACCTATTTTCAGCTGAGCTATAATAACCTCACCAATTTAGCGCAGGTAATTCCCCAATTTTTTCAATTTTCATTTCAAAAAGCTTACTAATTTAATATTATGCAGATTCCAATACAAAATATGACGGGCTTAAAAGTACTGAATGCCTCGCACAACAGCATAACCGAGATACCCAAGAACTGTTTTCCAAAGCTTTATGAATTGCACACCATTGATGTTTCCCACAACAACATCTCCAGCATATTTAATGGAGTTTTTCAAACCCTATTTTCACTACGCTCCATTGATCTTAGCTACAATAGTATGGAAGAGATAAAATCCTCAACTTTTGGCACTTTGCCTACCCTCCTGGAAATGGACCTGAGTCATAATAAACTGGTTTCCGTTGTTCGTGGATCGCTGGCCAAATTAACCAGCATGCGGCAGCTATACTTAAATAATAATCAATTGGAAAAGATGTTTCAGCTGCCCATTTCCTTAAATGAACTGCATTTCAGCCATAACAGACTGAGTGAAATACCTGCGGGTACTTGGCCGGTCATGAACTCCCTGATATACTTGGATCTAAGCCATAATCAGCTCGGTGATAGTCTAAATGGGCAAAGTTTTTCGGGTCTGCTGGTGGTGCAACGTTTAAAGCTTCAGAACAATGGGATAACCCAGCCGCCATTAGAGGCGGTTTCTGTTATGTCAACGCTGCAGTATTTGTACTTAGAGGTGAGTAAATACCTTAAAATTAAAAAAAAAAAATAAATACCCATTTTTATTTAGAACAATAATATTACGACCCTGGAGCGCAGTGCCTTTGGAAAGTTGCCCGTACTTTTTGAATTAAATTTGTATGGTAATCAAGTTAAGGACATAAGGTGAGTTAAGTTATTTTTTTAAATACATTTTAATAGGATTAATATATTTACTTAACATACAGCAAACGAGCTTTCGAGGGTCTGCTGCAACTGCTCACTTTAAATTTGTCCTCCAACGGAATCAATCATCTTCAAAATGACATTTTTATTGGCCTGCCCTCATTGCGAACTCTTGATCTGTCCTTTAATTCGCTCTCCAAGTTGGACAACAAGACCAATGGCGTCCTTGATGATTTACTCAGTCTAGAAACCTTAAATTTGAGTCACAATCGCATAAGTTTTGTGACAAAGAAAACCTTCCCCTCTCATCAATACATTCCTTACAATCTCAGGAATCTGAACCTGAGTTACAATCAAATGCCAGTGCTTACATATGATATTACCTTCGGCACCAAGAAGCTGTTCAAATTGGATGTGTCCCACAACCAGATCAACGATCTTAGGAGAGGAGTACTGTCCAATTTCACATCACTTCGGAGTCTGGACATGTCCTACAATGAGCTGGCAAATCTTGCATCCGAGGAGCACATCTTTGATTTGCCACAAAACCTGAGTACCTTGAATCTCTCTCACAATCAAATCTATCACCTGCCCTTCGCCAATCTGGTGAAAGTGGACTCCCTAAAATATGTTGATCTATCCAACAATATCTTGGAGGATGTGCCGGCCTCGATAGTGGGCAGCATGCGGAATGGTAGTCAAGTGCTCTTTGCCGGAAATCCTCTGCATTGTGCCTGTAATGCCCGCCCTTTGAAGCACTTTATGTTGCAGCAAACGGCCCCGGGTGAGGATTTGCAGAGCATCTACTGCGGCACACCGGCTTTGATCAAGGACAAGCAGCTTCTCTCACTGGAAGATGAGTATCTGCACTGCGCCGAGGACGAGCGGGAGATGTATAAGGGCTTTGACTATGAACAGCTTACAGACGTCCGATTCCGTGAAGTAAAAACGTAAGCAGTTGGTTCGATTTTTAGTTTTTAAAACAAAGTTCCATTGAAAAGGGAAAGAAAACTGAACATTATGTTTTAACATATTTATGAACCTTCCGATTCCCTCCCACAGTAACAAAGCTGGCCAGTTGAGCCTGAGCTGGTATGTTTCCGGGACTTCAGACGTCTCAGACTTCCATGTTTATATCCGAAGCACCAGCAACGAGGTGTTACACCAGTCGGACTACGCATACAACAATCGTACTGCCCAGATTCCAGTGGAAGATCTCGTCGAGCTTGGAGAAGAGAAACTGCGTGGCTCTGAACTTTGCATAGTATCCAGGGATAGCGAGGGCAATACCCGCAAGTGGTTCTCCGGGCAGTGTCAGCCGCTGCCATCGCTTAAGCGTCCCCGAACTTTCTTTTTTGGAAACTTTCAGGTCAGGGGAGGTGTTTCCAAAACCTCCAGCAGCCTACATCACTGCCTTTTGTATATAATACTCGCTTTGTTTGTTTCCCCGTTATAGGGAAAATTTAATTAAATAATCTATAAGATAATATTGATCTTTTCGAACTTAAAACTGTATACATTAAAATCGTTGAATTATTTGTTCATATAAATATTGTGGTGATGCTAATTACTAAGATACAAATGTTACATGCTAAGCCTAAACCGTTTTAAGTTCGAATTGATGTGATAAAATGAACCTTTTAAAAAGATCAGGCTGACCTTGATCCTTGATCCTATTGTTGTATGTGTAAATGTGTTTCTGTGACCATGGCTTACTGTAAGGACACGCTATGCATGAGTCCTGACCTTACAGCTAAACATGTGCGCGACGCCCTATTATCACAGCCGTGCGCACATGTATTTGTTTACTTGGTCGCCGCCTCGCGTGGGCAGCGCAATTCAGAAAGCGTTGGAGCCACAGCCAACCAAATGGGCCAGCTGATGGCTGATGGCGGACTTTCATTCAGGGCGAAAACACAAAGGCTGTAATCCGAAGAGTTCCTCGGCTCGGCGATTCATTCTCAATTTGGTCTCGGCTCCTGCTTTTGCAGCGGGAGCATGAAAATGGATGAAAGGACTAGCCCGAGAGCCTGGCAAATGCGCACTCGCGCTCTTAGCCGAAAAGGCATGCGAGGATTACACTGGCGGTCGTATATGTTGGTGCACTTACAGTTTCGCTGGATCTCTAAAAGTATGCTTTGCTTTTTTTTATAACATTTTTAAGTTTTTATGTTATATTTTTTTCTTTTTGATTTTCAGAGCCTATTGAGCGCATTTAAAAATAACTTTTAAAAGAAATGCCGATTTGTGCGACGGGAAATTTTATGAAGTTCCTACAGGATTTTGAAGCTTATATTTCATATTTTTGACAAGGAGAAGTGGAAAAACGTTTTGAATGAATCTTATGTGTCTGACAAAATTTAATCTAAGTTGAGCCCAAAGCAAGAGATAATTTATCCCTAAAAATGAACATCATCTATATAATAACAAAAAGGTATGTTTTATGACTATTCAGATTTTTTGCGCTTTGAGGTACATATGTATGCTTTGATATTCTAACATTTTTGGTATCTATTTCGATAATTCGATTGGAGTGTAATTTGGAGTTTCGCCCTCTTTTAGCACCTCCACTGTGCCAAAGGACACGAGACACTCAGGACATGTGCACTTTCACTGCCGCGCCACCCACACGCTCTCGGTTTCACTTTGGCCGCAAAAGAATGTGCTTTTGTGCCGTTCGCCTTTGCCATCCTGGCCCCCCAGCCCCCCCTCCCCTTACTCTGCATTTTTGCCAGGCGACTTTGCCTGTCCTTATTGATTTTCAGCGAATCTCACAGGCTCGGCCCGACTCGACTGTTTCTGTTACCACGGCGCACGTCAGTGGCATGCGAATCGGAAAGCCAAGTTTCACTTGTCGCGCTGAGTTCGTTCGTGTCGCAGCAGCAGCAGCAGCAGCAAGTAGCAGCAGCAGCGAGAGTGCCGTTATTCCGTTCGTTACATAAAGAAGAGATTTCAAATAGCAAGTTTAAGTGCGCTGCTCGGTTGCGAATGGCATAAATCATAAATCAGCTAAACCAGCATTGTGATAAACATTTAAATAGCCAATGTAAACGAAATGAGCCAGCGCGACCCGCATGTGAAAAAATAGAAATCAAATCGAAATTGAAATTGAAATCGAAATCGAAAGGAAAGAAAAGTAATGAAATGAATTCAGAGCCCCAGTGACTGTGTATCTGGTATATGGAGCCCGAAAAAATGAAATATTAAATGTGCCGTAACACGGGCGTTGAAAAAAGTACCAGGTAGTCGTGGGCCCAGTGGAAAAAGGAGGAGTTCAAAGAGGAAGAGGCGGAGGTGGCAAGGTGGCGAAAGACGAACGGAGAACAAAAATGTAATAGAGGTCAAAAGAAGCATTGATTTAACGTGTGCACTTCCTCCCACTTTTACCTCCACTCCTCTGGCTTCTTCTTCTTCTGGTTCTCCCTGTTATCCTCCCACCACCATCCACAGTGTCCTGTGTGTCCTGAGTGCTGTTTTTCGTGCCTCGACTGTGCACTGTGTGCGTGTCTCTCTCTCTCGCAATATTTGCGTGTGCGTGCCTCTGTCTCTGTGTGTTATAAATAATTTGTTTAAAATTCGTCAAATCGCTTGACGTTTCATTCAATAAATTTCACCCAAAAGGACACAGAGTCACGCACACACACATAACGCCCCGTGTGGCGCCCGTGAATCGTGTATGTATGTGCGAAAAATGTTGATGACGAACCACTTACGTCTATCGCAACCCACGAAACCAACGAAACCACCACAAACACAAACACAGAGCCGCAGCAGCTGAAAAAATCGCATGTAACACACCAACACACCCGCACACCATACACACACATAGCCCTGGGACACACGTACAGTTCAATATCCAATAAGAAACCAAGCATAATTACATAATCAAATAGAACGACTGGCAAAAAAAAGAATAAAGACAAGATACAAACACGAATAAATAAAATCACGAGCAACAAAAGCGGAAACCAGCGCAAACAAGGACAAGCAAACACGAAAATTCAACGCAAAGTGCAGAATTATTTAATCAACGCCAGCCAGTCAGCAAGTCGAAAACCCTGGAAACGCCTAAAAATAAAAGGACACGCGATAACCAAAAATAGAACGTAATGATAAAACCAAAACCAAAGTACCTGCAACAATGAAATTGAGCAAATCTTAAAAGCATATAACCCAAAAAAACCAACCCAAGATAGAATTACTTTTAAAAATATACAAAGGACACTCGCTATATACAAAAGTGCTATAGATAAACGATAAACGCTAACCTTAAAAAAAAACCGTAGTTCGTTGCCGTTTGTTCACCGCTGGATGATACCGACACAGCCCAAGGATATAGAGCGTAATCCCCGTTGAGATAGAGTAATGGAACTAACCTCGTAGTTTGTAGAGAGACGAGCGTCTCAGCCCGTAGGACAGCAAATTAAAAAATTCAAATAACCGCAACATAAACGCACTTAACGACTAACTAAAACTACCAAGTAGTTGCCTCTCTATATACAATATATATATATATATATATACACCTACGAGATATATACAAGATATTTAGCCGTAGCGAATAGATAAACGCCAGTCTGTATATCTACCTATATGGATTTATTTTTATAATGCCGCTAGAGCGAAACTCGATCCCCGCCCTCGACCTAGGCCTTTCAAATTGCATCTGAATAAGTAACGAGGGC
The DNA here is from genome assembly GCA_018153365.1 of Drosophila fuyamai. Classification (NCBI taxonomy): domain Eukaryota; kingdom Metazoa; phylum Arthropoda; class Insecta; order Diptera; family Drosophilidae; genus Drosophila; species Drosophila fuyamai. The sequence goes on from JAECXW010000758.1 coordinate 7,671,753, forward strand.
GATTAATGCATTAATTGGGTGGCGAAGGACGTCGCCACACGGAGTCCCAAGGAGGGACTGTCGCCGGGTCCGGGTCCAAGCCCACACTGCTTTGCGTGTTGCTCGTGCCAGATACACACACCCAGGACCGTAGACCTCAGACTGTAGACCCACGGAGGGATACAAACGTACAGGACGTAATTAAGCTACCTGCTTTGGGTTTCCCGTGTTGCGCTGCCTTGACGTAACTCCGCCTTAACTCGCGTCGCTTCCATTTGCCACAAAGTAAAAAAATATAAGGCGACCGCAAAGCCAAAACTGCGGTGCGTTCGTTAAACTTTCATGACCAAACATTAATTTAAGCAGGGAAGAGGAGAGAAGCGGCCAGAAGAGGGTTGGAAAGCGGAGAGATAGCATACATTTCGGAGCAAGGAAACTGAGCTGTCATCGTCACAATCCCCCCTCCAACAGCTAGTTTGTTTTTGTGATAAATAATTCAACGATCCACTCTCGGATCCCGATCCTGCCCACCCCACTTCAGCTCCAGTTACCGTTACCGTTACCGTTATAGCTCCAGTTCCAGGCCCCACCATCACATCTATACACCACCAACCGAATAGCAACAATAACTATACCCTAGTGGATAAACGACATTTATAATCCAAAGTACAAAACGAATAGCCCCGAAATAACGCTGTTAACTAAAGTAAAACGAAAGCTAAACTATAAATAGTAACATATGGTATTATTATACACGCAACTCAAACAGATAGAGTCCTAAAGAGTCACATAACCTCAAACAAACAAGCGCATAACGAAACGAATTGAAACGAAAAGTGAAGAACCATAAGCAATATAAGCAGTGCTGTTGACTATTTTAGAGGCCACCTTTTAGATATCCTCACCCAACCTACGTTACTCAACCAAACACCTAAGAACCCACCAAAATCGAATCGAAAACCTAACCTAAAACCTAAAACACGGATAAGGACGACGACAAGGACGAACAGCCCCATGTGCGAGTGAGACAGCCAGATAGTAACACAACGAAAAGCAATTTATTTTTGTTTACGTGTCCGTGTGCCCGAGCGCTCGACCTGTATTAGTTAATGCCAAAAATCGAAGCGGAAGTTGCACCCACACCTGCACACACACAACAACTACTACTAACACACACATACCTACTCAGCCGCCATGACAAGGCCAAGAATTGCAGCGGGCATTGCGGGGCCTTCCCGGCGGCAATAGCAACAGCAACACCCTGAAACAAAAAAATAAAGAAACCAGATATATCCCCCAAAACAACAACAACCACGTTACGTTAGCGAAGGTGGCGCGAGTGGTTCGATGTGGTTCGAATCCGACTTCGAGTGCAGGTGGTGACGTGACAGCGGCGGCGTCGTGGGTCCAAGAAAATGCACGTTAAACACACTCAGCGCCGAGTCAGCGGTCCTGGAGCCTTCGGAACTTTTACCAACGATCAACGGTAGGCGTTACCAACTCACTTGCCATCCTTGTCTGTCCATGTACTGTTGTTGTGCACGATGTACGTTGTACTTGTGTGTGGAAGAGCGAGTGTGCTTTGGGTGAGAGTGAGCTGAGTACAGGATGTCTTTGATCCGGGGATCCTTGCTTGCTCGCTCGTTCACACTTGGACCATCTCCCACACCGCCTTGTACAGTTTTGAGATGAATGTATTTATGTTTCATTTTAAATGTGATTCCTGGGTTGGACCTAAGTAAAGTTTCAGAAAGCATTGCGCTCTCGTTGGGCATTCGAGAGATGGTTACAATTAATATCCTCTGAATTCATTCTACCTACTGATTCAAATGTATTAGACAGTTAGATTTTAGATTTTATTTAAAGTAAGCCTATATAAATTAGTACATCCTCGTATTAGAATTCAATAATTAATTAAAATATGTCAATATTGTATTTTGTTTCATATAATATATTTATTTAAAAAAAAGGTTTTTTTATCTAACATGTGTGAGTAATTATTGTATTTAAATTTACTAAACCTAATATATATTTTGTGAAAAGTGTCAACATTGCGTATGAGTTATACACAAACACTCATGTACACCATGTTTATAACGCATACGCAGTGTTGACACTGACGTATGCGTGATTTTTTTTTTAAACAAGTTGATTGAATAATAAATTTTGAACAAACATTTTTAAAAGAAAAAGCTTGTAGGACCAAAAATTTCGAGGTCTGAGGTCCAACCTAGTAATCCTGTTTTTTGTGTTGTTCGTTTTGTTTCGTTTCGTTTTGTTCTGTACCGTTTTTGTTCGATGTCTCCGTTTTTTTCGTTGTCTCTTGAGTTACCCTGTTATTGTTGTTGATGTTGTTGCTGCTGCCGCAATTGCTGTTGTTGTTGTTACTGTTCACGTTCATCTGTGTGGGTGCGTGTGTGTGTGTGAGTGAGTTGCCAAGTGCTCTCCTTGTTAGCCTGCTGTGAACTGATTTCCTGCTCCTGCTCCTGCCAACCCTACTTCCCGCCGCCCTTTTAAGGGGTCATCCGTCACTCCAGTCAATGCAATTACGAAACTAGATTAAAAGTCAAGCCAGGGCGACAACAATGGCCGCACCAATACGAGCGGACAATCGCACCAATATCAATACAATGAATCGCATCGCTTGAGAATAGTGTCAAAGTACTTTAAGTGCAATCGCACGCAGTGTTGCATACATTCAGGGGCTACTGTACTTGTAATTGCAATTGTGTGAGTGGGCGAGTGAGTGGGTGAATGTTTGTGTGTGTGTTTGAATGAGCGGAAGCTTTCGCTTTTACTTCAATGATTAAACCACTGACCGAATTTCGGCTTGAATTTGCTTGTGTGTGGGCGTGTGTTTGTTTGTATGTATCGATAAGCGCTTGCCGACTACGGTATTGTTGTCCCACCCACACACACATAGTTTATTCACCGATACACGTACACATATACATACACACATGCAGATAACAGACAGAGACGGCGACAGTGAGTGAGTGAAGCAGAGGGCCAGATAAGCTGTTCTTTTCTTTTGTGCCAAAAAGGAAGCCCGATGTTTCCAATTGAGCTAGTTCTAGTTCCACATTTCCATACACTCGACAGCAACAAAAACACACCCACACCCACATACACACACACACTTATGAGCAGGACCCTCTCGTGTCTGTGTGCTTTGTGCAGTTAATTTAATTTCTTATCCCCCAAACGAATCTCATTTAAGTTATTTCCCGCTCAGTTTGTTAGTTTGTTAGTTTTCAGTTTCGTTTCCTTCATTTCTCGTTTTTTATTTCCATTTGGTACTCGTCACGTGAATAACTTGGATTTATTTCGTGTCCTTGTCGTTGTTGTTTTGCAGAAAACTTTGCTTAAAAGTACAAATACGTTGAAAACAGAAAGTAAGAACCAACCAAACTGAAACCAAAACCAGAATAAAAACCACAAACCGAAAATTTTTGCAACTGACATTTGCTGTGGAGCGATCTTAGACATCATCAGTGAAGGTACCGCCGACCAAGTTCCGAATATTCCCCATACTTTCTCTCTATCTCTCTCTTTTTGTCTCTCAGTGTCTCTGCCTCTCTCTCTATATAGATCGTAGTCTCTGTATGGTACTTCTCTACAACTACTACTAATACTAATACTACTACTTACCGTTACAATTACAACTGCAACACTGATTTAAGAAACACACATTTAATGCTACTAACTTTTCTGCTCGTTATTAGAAACTACCCCAAAAACAAAAAACCCCACCTCCCCTGCAAGTTTCAACTTTTGAGCTTCACATTTTCTGGCTGCAACCGAAAGTAAACTCATTAATTTTGATGCACTTTGCTAACTTACCCACCTCCACAAATAAAGTCAATGGAATGAAAGTTCCGAATGCATCGCTTTAATGACTTTTCCCCCCGCCTGCTTTAAGATCTTTAGTAAACCCACACTTCTCAGACCCCTTAGATGCTAACCCTGATTCCCGTATATCACACAAGTCGAATCCAAATTTATTTACAATTGGCATGCCAAGTGGTTGTGATGTAGCATTTCTTTGTTTGTTGACTCCACTGATTTCCCTAACCCCCTTGCCCGCAAGCCTGATTTATTAATTGCTCGGCTGTCGTTATAATTAATGGATAATTTTGGCTGAATTCTGGTTAGCCGAAAATCGTGTTATTTATAGTTGAGCTAAGCTCTCATCGAGTTCTGTGTTCATTTGCCTGTCCAGCCGGAAATCTTTTGAAGTCAAAATTTAATTACTGACCGTGTAGTGTATTTAAAATGGCATTTCCATATAAACGACACTAGATGATCCATTCGTAACCTCTGTTCGTTATTGCAATGACCTTAAACAGAGTGATTCGGATGGTCAAGGTCGTTTCAGACCTGCTCTAATTGTTAATTAAAGTCTTTGTTATATTTTCGGGGGATATAATTTTACATTTGAAGAATTTTCATGTTGATTATGAAAATATTTAACTCGAATTTCTTGAAAACATAAATAGGTTCTTAGATAGACCATAGTTGTTTTAAAATTGAAAGATTGAAAGATATTGTTATCATTTTTTATCCCAAGAACAAACATTTTAAATTAAACAAAAAATGTGTTTGTTTATTTTTTCATTCTATAAAATAGAATAATATATTTGATTGCACGTTTTCCTATGGGCACTTCCTTAAAGAATTTGCAATGTTCTTGAAATAAAATAAAGGAAGTCGTAATCACCGTATTTATAGTGCCTTTTTTCTGATTCACTTTCATTTATACAAAGAAGAACTCGTAAATATATATTTGATCAAATAAAATCCGCCTGACTGCACAGGCTTTGTAGATTGGCGCAATGGTAAACATTTGTGCACTAAAAATGGAAATTTTCGTAATTTGTTTACACGGAAATGTGTATCGAGTGGCATGTTTGGTAATTTGCTTTCAATTTTGTTTGATTTTGCTGGCGGGAGCTTTCAGTTCAAGAGCCATTAAATGCATATTGAACAATTTTCAAAATATTCGCCCAAAATCAATTTTAAAATAGTTCAAGCGGTCAGGTTGAATGTTTCTAAGTTCAATACCACAAAAATATTCCACGTTTAATCGGGTTCAGGGAAATTAGAGTGGCACATTTACATGTATATTAGGACAAGTAGCTAAGATATAAATATAGTTGTAGATCCCCCATTTGAGGGGCTCACAGCTGCACTTGATTTAATATCGATGAACGAAGTGGAATGCAGGCAGGCAGCGACTCAATTACGTACGCCTTACGAATTTACGCTTAATGCCTTCAATTGGCTTTTGAATTATTAATTGAGGCATATTGTGTCTCAGTCGCGGGCGGAGGGACGGGTGAGATTTCGATGGCGGAAACCTGCTCCACCAGACTCGTTTGGCCCCCAATTCCAAACTCTCGAGGATGGGCAGCACATACTCCGATAATCCCCTTGCTGGAGGGCCACTCCACTGCGCCAAAGTTGACATTGGACTTGGGCCGCACAAAAGTGCCACACAAAGAAAAAATATTACAAAATATGGGTTAGTAACTCAGCAGTTTCTGTTGAAAAAGACTATCATTTGTGGCATGGCAACAAAAAATTTTCCGTCTTTACTCATGTAAAAATATATACGCTTAGCAATATGATTGTTTAAACTGAATACTAGAAGACCAACAACATACCAATATTAAGACAAACGAAATAGTTCAAGATAATAAAGGATTGAATAAATAAGAATATAATTATCTTTACCAATATGATTTGGTATTTAAGAGATATTTTTTAGTTTTACTAGAAGCTGATATAAGTTGGCAATAAAAGAATTGTTAGAACATAAAGATGGTGTTATTAGACCATAGGAAATATATATTTTTCTCTGTGCAATCAAGGTTGTCTTATTAGTTTACACAGCCCGAAAACTGGGTGCAAATTTGGGCGTTCCGCTTCTTTGCCTGCGAAAAGGGGCAAGGGCAACTTTGACTGCAGCACTTGACAGGTGGCAAACACTCGAAGCCGAGATGAAAAAGCCATCAGATAGGAACCCCAAAGAGCTGGAATTCCCCCGAGCTCTCGATGCTTTCGTTTGATTTGCCTTTGCCTTTGCCTTTGCCCCCTCGAAAGTGACTTTCGGCCAGATTAGGTCCGAGATTGCCAAGAGGCCACCACTCGGCAGCGGATGTGCGATTGTATCTCGGTCGTTCGGTATCTGTGAAGTGCACACTCATCCGCTGAGCATTAGCGTGCAAATATTTGACATATTTACTTATATTTGCACAAACGACGATTCGATTTGATTCCAAATCCAATTCCGATTCGCATTCAAATTTGAATCAGAATTCGGATAATTGCGCCCCTGGCGTGAGGGAGCTGCCTAATTGACCGAAATTGATTCGAGTCGATTCCGGCCTGGGAAAGGCTGTTTGCTCTGCACCATTTTCCCCCCATTTTTCGCACTCAACTAAATCTGGGAGCCGGAGCCGGAATTGGAATTGGAATCGGAAAAGTTCGATGCACGCACACCGAGAATAGGGCCTCAATTGTTTTCCCTTTGTTCGAAAACGGGGGGCGGGGGCTTTAACCACCCCGATATTCCCCTCCCTCCTTTGCGGCAGTGTTCAGCTATGTCAACAATAGTTTGCCTCACGTTTCGTAGCATTGATTGCTCAACGCACAGTGGGCCAGATCGCTCGACTAACCAGCATTCCCATATCATTTGTACATATAGCATACAGCTTCCCATTGGGCGCCACTGTACCCAAGCTTTGCTCCCACGCCTTATCAGCCGTGTCCGTCTGTCGCAGCCTTATCTTATCTTGGCCATTTGGCCATTTGATTTAGGGCACTTCCGCCGCCCACCGTGCGGTATGGTTTCAGTACCATCCGGGCACGCGTTGCCAGCCATATATCTCTATCTCCTCGTATCGACTTGGTGTGTATCTGTATCTGTAAATGTATCTGTATCTTTATCCCTATCTTTATCTGTATCTGTATCTGTATCGCCCTGTAGCTATTTGTTACCGCTCTATCAGTGCTTGGCCTGCGTGCCGCCATACATTAATTTAGTTGAATTTTTCGCGCGATCAGAAACCAGATGAGCATGTCAACCATTGTATATAGATGTCTCTATAAATTGTATCACACATCGCGGTCACAGGGGGCATTTGCTATAAAGGACAAGATTCAAAGTAAAAATTAGTTAAAAATAAAGAAGATCTCTGGTGTGTTTATGGTCCTGTTTATAAGAAAATTGTAGGAAAAGAAATGCTGTGTATGTAATTAACAAACTTTAAGCCTACGTTTCACTTCATTTAAACTGATTAAAAGCTTAGGCCTTTGAAATAAGATGATAGTACTGAAAGCATCTTTAAAATATTTAGATTTTAATCACGCGACTGCAATATGCAATTAATGACCAGATTAGGTCATTCTTTATAACGAATTTTTATGACTTTACGAATAAAGCACTTTTTGTAAAAGCGAACGTAATTATCAGATGAAGTCATTCAGTACCCAATTATTACCGCCAAAAATTCAATAATATAAATCTGGATTTAAGAATGCCCCTATATCAAGTGTCCTCTGTGCGATGAACTCACATGTACGCCGGGAATGCGATACTCCCCCACCTCCACCACTCCTCACCGCTCACATGTTGCACAATCAATATTTATAATTAAGAATTTTCTTTGTTTGTCTCGCGGTTTTCCACACTCGCACACTCTGCTTCCTGCTCACTTTAGCGTGGCCCTCTGAACCACGGAACCTCTGTTCCGTCTCCCTCCAATGCTTGCTTGCCAATTTGAAATAGATAAATTTGAGTGTTCGCCAGCGCCGCTGGCCATTCGTTGCGTTGCGGCATCCCATACTGAACCCGGTACTCATTGAAGTCTCCTCTTTCTTTCCGCCCCACTCCGTCCGGCTCCTTGGGCCGCCCGTGACGATTCCGCCCGCAGTGCCAGCCGCGACAACTTGTGCCCGGAGAACCAGCAGCAGCAGCAGCGGCACTCGCACTCGCACCAGCACTTGGTGCGCCAGTCTCTGGTGAGTCTCAGCAACGGACAGCCGGCGGCTTCGGCGGCGGACAGCGTCTCGCTGCTGCGGGCGGGCGATGACCAGCAGCAACATCTCCAGCAGCAACATCTGCAACAGCAACACCTACAGCAGCAGCAACATCAGCAACAGCAGCAACGGCAGCGCAGCAGCAGCAGCCGGCTATCCACGAGCGGCATCTCCAAGCAGAACTCCGGGGACAGCAGGAGCGGACTGCGAATCCTCGACAGCAGCCACAGTCCGGTGAGCTGCGGCACCCAGAGCGTTAGCAGCACCGGTGGCCAGTCGGCGCTCTACGATGCCTGTCACGAGTACTCGCGCAGCTTGAGTGCAGCGGCTGCAGAAGGAGCCGGCTCGCTGCTCAAGAGCCACTACAGTGACCAGCAGTTGGCCCAGCCGGACCCAGAGCCAGAACCGGATCCGGAAAGGGATCGGGATCGGGACAGGGACAGAGATCGAGACAGGGACAGGGAGAGGGAGCGTCGCCACCTGACCAACCTCAACCTCAATCTGAACAGCGAGTACGACTACAGCGGCAGTGACAAGCAGCAACTGGTCAACGAGACATACATCTTCAAGTGCATCGCCAACAGTCCCTCGTTCCTGCGCACCAACAAGATCAAGGAGCAGTCCAAGAAGCTGCGCAATCTCTCCCTGAAGACACGCACCGCCAAGAAGAAAGGGCAGATCATCTCGAAATCGAACGCGGTGTCGGATAACTCGCTGCATCCGGGCGACAAGTACCTCAACTTGTATCTGGTGGAGAAGAAGCACTCGCTGCAGCCGCAGGTGGCCTCCACCTCGAGTTCCACCCCGCATCCGCAGGCCTCCTCGGCGCCAGCCAGCTCCTCCTCCACGTGCACAAGGGCCCAGCAGTTGCCCGCTTTGTCCGCGGTTGCTGCCCGCCAGCAACAGTTGCTGCTGAACGGATCGCTCAAGGGCAAGGGGCAATCCCGGCAGACGCTGCCCGGCCATCGGGCGTCGGTGAGGAGCGAGAGTGGAAGCGGGAGCAGCCACACCATTCCGGCGACGGGCAAGAGTCCGCCGGTGCCGCAATCGCTGGCGGCCAAGATCAGCAGCTCGGCAAGCGGCAGCAAGAACTGCAACCTGCTCAGCGCCAGCAGCAACTCATGCCACAAGCTGCACGCCCACGCCCACGGATCGGGAGCAGGATCGGGATTAGGATCAGGATCGGGAGCCGGTGCAGGAGCAGGACCTGGACACTACTCGGCGGCCTCGCCCAAGAGCTCGGTGAGCAGCAACGGGCACCTGAACAAGTACTGCCTCACGGACCTCACGCGCCGCAAGGCCGAGTTCAATCGCCAGCTAAGCGCCCCCACGGACTACACGCACCACTCCTCCAGCAACGGATCGCAGCAGGAGGGCTCCTCGGAGGCCAACGAGGGCCACGAGCCGGTCGGGGAGTCGACCATCACAGTAGCCAGTGCGGGGGTCTCGTATCCGCACCCGTACTCCTATCCGTATCACTACGCGCACCACGCCTCCTCGGCCACAGCGCCCGCCAATCTCAAGGCGTCGCTCCAGCTGCACAGCTTCGGGGGCCACCACCCGTGTCCTTATCCGGCAAGGCCCACGTCCACGTCGTGCACCAACAGCTTCAACCGGCGCCACATCCGCCGGCACAAGGGCAAGCTCGGCGATCGGTGAGTACTGTACACGACAAGAAAAAGTAGGAAATCTAATTTCAGTTTACCACAATGCCATTCTTGTAAGATATTTTATCGAAAGTTAGTAAATTAAATTACTCTTTTGTTACTAATAATTCCTAAATATTTACTTAGAGTACTCTTAAATCTCATAGTTTATGATCATTTTTGTGTACATTTGTAAAAAGCATTTTACTTTTTAAATAAGATTTGCTGTCGCCCAAATGTATTCCTCTCTAGTTTCCATTACAATCAGTAAGGAAATTTAAGAGATAACGCTTTGAATACTAATTTTTGACTCACAGTTTTAGCCCTTGCTTAACAAGTAAAATATAAATTGTTTGTTAAAAAGATAAAGTTCCAAGATTGTCCCGCTTTGAACAAGGCTTCAATAAATTTTAAAGTAAACACAAGCGTTCCTAAAATATAAAGCCCTGAAAATAAGAAAATTCCGGAGACTACTACGTCGTTTTTGTTCAGATTACCCAATTCCCCGAAAAGAGAACGAGCCATTCAATACATTACCCCAGCTTACAAGTGGGAATTACGCGTATGCAAAGCGACTGACCGTCTCTTACCGGTTTTTTTGAGTGCTTTTCGTTCGCTCTGCTTATCGCTGGGCATTTGCATAATTCCATCGTCGCAGACCGAGATTCCCACTCCGACCTGCCTTTCGTCTCAGTTCGCGCAATAAACTTCTAATGGTCGGCGAGCAGTGAACTCCAAATTTGAGCGGATCGAACGTTGAAACGTCAGTCAAAAATAACCAAATTCGAAGGGTTCAAAAGTCGAAAATCGGTGTGTGATAAGTGCTTTTACGTACAAATTATAAAATAAAGATATACAAAGTTACTGTTTGTTTATAGGGAAATGTTAAATGTACTTTTGTATTGTTTGCATCATAACTTTTAAACAAAAATCCCAAAGCAATAAACACAAAGTTCCAAAGTTAAACCTTGAATGATTGAAAATGTTAGTCTCAAATTTGTCAATCCTATAGTTTGAAAGTCGTAAATAATCGTATTAAAGAAATCCATATGGAATACTTAAACAATCATTTGTCATTGTGTGATTTCAAAGTGTAATTGAATCGATAATCGCGCTTTGGAAAGCTAAACGGAAAAGCGACACGGAAAAACAGCTCCATTATCACCCTGATTGCGAGTGACAAAGTAAACAGCGATTCAATCGGTCCGAGTGAATAACATACTTCCATAATTTGTTGCGGGTTTACAAATTGCGAACGAGAACGAGACCCAGACCCACATCCAGATCCAAATCTAAATCCAAATCCAGATCCAGAAAGAGACCTGAACGACGCTTCCTCCTTTCTTGACCAGTGATATCCAATCCAATCCGAACCATTCCGATCCGAACCCCCAAGAATAGAACGTTTACATTTGCATAAGCCGCAGACGTATTTTTCGGATCATTGTTTATGTTCCATTGGCTGTTTACTGTTTTCGGATAGTTTTCGATTCGTGTATATTGTATTGTGTGGTTTTATTGGCATCAATTTTTGTGAAGACAGCAGGCAGCGAATTACAAGCAGCCATAATTTGCGTCGACGCTCGTCGCGAAATCAATTAAAAGGCAGCACAAATTCGTTATTTATTTATTGTGCAACGGCTGCGGGGTTCAGAACAGGTTATCAAGTCGCCGCAGCATCAGCAATAGCTTAAAAAGAGTCTGGCAAAAAAAAAAAAAAAACCTAGTAGCCGTAACAGTAAAGAGAAGCGGGGGGCGGAAAAAAAAAAACAAAAAACAAAGAGATAAAATCCAGCGTCAAGTGCACGGTGTCAATATCTCAATTATTTAATTAGGCAATTGCCAGCCAATTTCGGTCTAGCGCTTCTCGACGTCTCGGAAGCAAACTGCAATTCCTGGCCCAATTGATATTCGAGGTAAGAATATCGCTCGGCCAGCAAAGACAGAAAGTAAAAATAAAGAATTATACGATCCCATCCACCCACTCACACCCCTCCACCCTCCCTTTTTCGGGTCTCGAGGACGCACGAATCGATTCCGAAACGCCACGAAGTCGCCGCGATCTGGTCTCGTTTTCGGAGTGTTTGCCGGCGATTTCCAAGCGGTTTGCGAGCGGCGACCGCTAGTCGCAAAAAGTTTGCCGCTGTAATCACTCGAAGTACCCGGTTCTGTTCTACTCTATATAGCGCGCTTCCAGACTTCTCCGATTCTCGGCGAAAGCCGTGCGAGCTATTTTGTGTGAGTCGGTCGATCGGCGCGAGTCATATCCATAAAATCAGAGAAAACATCTGCTACAGCACGTTTCCCAGTTGCCAGCCAAGAATTCCGAATGCAAAACATCAAACAAAAACACTGTGAAGTGAGATAAATTTGAAACCGCAATTATGAAATGTATCCATCAAAGTGATTTGATTTGTGTAATGCAATAGTCGGGGAAAATAAACACTCGGCGGTTGGTTGGTGAGCAACCATAACAATAACTAATAAATTCATTAGCCTAATGCCAATGGCGGCCAAGATTAAATTAAATCAGCTTCATCAGGCTTAATTAAAACGAAACTTTCCCATTTAAAAGTACACACAATTGAGTGTGAACAGGCGAAAGAGAGCAGTAATAATAGAAGCACAGACACAATTACGAAAAGTATTATAAATATACGAAAATATCAGTACGACTAACCGTGACGCCAAAACCAACGTAACCACGAGCACGCGTCTCTGCCGGGCCTTAACAATAGGACCGCCGTGAATAATATCCGTACCACGCGATTTGTCGTTCAGTGTTCGGTGTTCGGTGTTCAGCATTTAGTATTTAGTGGCCAGTGTTCGCTGCTCCAAAAAACGCAAGCGGCATAAACACCCAGGGAGTAGGAGAAGGAGGAGGAGAAGGAGGAGGTGGTGCTGGCAGGGGGATTCCAGTTTCTCCGGCTGCTTCCCCGGAAAACCTTGACAATCACCGTCTAGTGGGCAAGGTGAGGGCAGCAGCCGCCGCTCGGATACAACTTGCATTGTGCGTGTGGCGCAATTAAAAGTAAACATAAATATCTAGAAAAACTAGATAGTATTGAAGATCGAAAGTTTTAATACCCTTGCATAAGATTCTAATACTTGAGACGTTTACTGAAATTCGCAATTAAACTACAAATTGTCTTTAAAAATAATTAATGGTAACAATTTAAACAAATATCCTTTTCCATTTACTAGTTGGTATATAGTAGTGAAAATATTAAAAATATTGTATTGCGTCTAAAATCGGTAGAAAAATGTAATATTTTAAAAGTTTTTTAAAATTGCAAAAATGTCTAAATAACTGCTGTTTCAATATGATTTCATTTTCGCTTAAAATATAGTTTAAAGATCTTGGAAGGATTAGTGACTTAATTTTCGTTTGAAATTTAGTTCAAAGAATTTAAAAGAATTTTAATTGTACTTTAAATACTAATTACAAAAAGATGACCACGAATGGATTATTTGTTATTAAGCCTTAAAAGCGCATATAGGTAAAATATTTGTTTCTGAATAAAAACAAATCCCGTCAGATTATCGTAATATTTTGTATTTTTGAGTTAAAAAATTTGTAAAAAGTTATAATCAGAGGCTGATTATTATTTATTCATCTTCACAACCTATTTTTATAATAGTCCTTACGAAAGAATATACTGTTTTCGAATGGCACATAATCTAAATACAAAATGTTCTAAGCAACGATTAATATAGGTAGATCCCCGAAACTAAGATACCCCGTCATAAGGGTAAACGAGATCAGTAAAACCGGTGCGTTAACCGACACCGGACCATCCCGCCCACCTTGACACCCCATCTGCGTAGTTTCACTTTCATTTTAGGCAGACCCCAAAGCCTTATGGCATGATTTCGTGTAACGGAATTTTTCGAGGCAGCACTTCCGTGTTTACTGATTCCGATCTTCTCAATGCCATTTCAGACTGCTGAGCGGGGATAGTGAGGAATCGGTACGCTGCTCCTACTGCTCGGTGCTGAATGTGAACGAGAACGACCTGCGCATTTCGTTCGAGAACACCTGCACCGACTCGCTGGTCACCGCTTTCGATGATGAGGCCCTGCTAATATGCGACCAAGGAACCGAAATGGCAAGGACAAAGGTTCCATTTGTATTACTAGCACAGAACAGACCCTTCCCCAGATAACACCCAATCATCACCAGACTCTGACTTTGACTGCTCAACTAGGCAATGGGTCTTGGGATAAGGAAAGACTAACAAGATCCCACTCCGATCCTCCGCAGGTACACTTTGATGACGTGTCGTTGTACGGCACTCCGAAAGAGGAGCCCATGCCCAACATACCGATTGTGTCGGAAAAAGTCTCTGCGAATTTCCTAAAAAGTCAATTGCAATCATGGTTCCAGCCGACGGACAACCGACTGGCCATGAAACTGTTTGGCAGCCGCAAGGCGCTGGTCAAGGAGCGCATACGTCAGAAAACTTCCGGGCATTGGGTCATACACCCTTGCAGTTCATTCAGGTGAGTCTGTCATGGAATATATCTACAGATTCGAGCTATAAAATATTACTCAAATTTTGTAGGACTCAGAAAACCCCCTTAATAATTATCACTTTCTAATCCAATTAAATCATTCCATTTCGACAGGTTTTACTGGGACCTTTGCATGCTTTTATTATTAGTAGCAAATCTTATTATCCTGCCAGTCGCAATATCATTCTTCAACGATGATCTGAGCACACGATGGATTGCCTTCAACTGCCTAAGTGATACTATTTTTTTAATAGATATTGTAGTCAATTTTAGAACAGGTAATGCACACTCAACCGAGCCAACTAACTAACAAACCCCTTTTCCAAAACCCTTCCAAAACTGGTACCGTGTCCCCCATATACTGCGCCCCTGCTTAACCATTAGACCGAATATATGATTTCAGGAATTATGCAACAAGACAACGCTGAACAAGTAATATTGGATCCAAAGCTTATAGCTAAACACTATTTAAGAACTTGGTTTTTTCTCGATTTGATTTCGTCGATACCGCTAGATTATATATTTTTAATTTTCAATCAAGTAAGTCAATGTATTTAAGAAACAGTACGCAACATTTTAATTTAAGATTATGAAATTGCAGGATTTCTCTGATTCTTTTCAAATATTGCATGCCGGACGCGCCCTGCGCATCCTGCGCCTGGCCAAGCTGCTCTCCCTGGTGCGACTGCTCCGCCTTTCCCGCCTCGTGCGCTACGTGTCCCAATGGGAGGAGGTCTATGTGAGTACACCCGGCTCATTTTGGCAACGCTCGATCCTTAAGTTCCTTTTCGTTTCCTTCAGTTTCGTTTCGTTACCGTTTCATCTTTAGTTTGCATAACAATTTACTTACTCTCCCTGGTTTTCATTTTTAAGACACACTTGTAAAATATGTACACAGAAAAAGATATATAAGTTTTTCAAAGATTTCTCTACTTATATAATTTCGATGCCGTATATTGAAAGCCCATCCAGAACTGATAATCTATATCATTTATTTATTTAGTATTTCCCAGTTATATGTATTCCATACAACCTAATTTCATTCAGTTAAAAGATTTAAAGCAATTGTTAACATGCCTAAAAGTATGCAGTGGTATTTTAACAAACGTGGAAAACCTCTCATTATTTAAAGTTCTCAACTATTGCTTTAAGTCTCTATGAAGAAAACAAAATTATTTTACAAGCAATTAGTTCCTTTGTATATCTATTTTTCTGTGTATATATTTTTTAGAATCCTCCGTTTTGTCATTACCTCTTTAGTTTTAATCCTGGGACCCTTGGTCCCCGATCGATCCCCTTTTCGGTTTAAATTTCCCTTTCGTTTGCTCCAAATTCTCGACCGTAAGATCAGCATAACTACTCGTTCACTCCACACCACAAAAACAGATTCAAGGATCTAGGTTATATCTAGGCAACTGCAGTTAGGCTCAGCACAGTGGTCAGTGGTCGGGGAGTATTATATCCTCAAAGTGCTCACTTTTCTTTGTTACATGTGTACGTACATGTGTGTGGCATTAAAAGTACATTAATTGTGGATGGCGCGCAGAAATGTTCAAACTATGTATTTTCTTTGAGTTGTTATCTGGAACCTCTGTGTCTATGATTTCCGTTAACGTTTAAATCCTTTGCGTTCGATTACCAATCGTTTTGTTTACCAAGTATGATATACCTTCCTCAACCTATGTGTGTCTATAAAGTCAATCAAAAATAGAACCAGACAATCGCTGTACCATAAGCCAACTCAGTTTGTACATTATACAGTTGTGTGACCCCGATGTTTGTTACGTGTTGTGCGCCTGCTGCGCTTCGGGTCCACCAGACCAGATCCTAAATAATTCCCCAGGCCGATTACTGCAAGAACATACCTATATCTCACACCATACCTGCATACTCGAAACACACTCAAATCGAATCGAAAATGTACCTTTTTTTTGGGTTTTTTCTCGAAACATCTGACGCGCTCGCTAAGCTTGAGAACATGTTTTCACTTGTGCCGCGGGAAGATTCCTTTGCTTTCTTTCACATTTCTTCAGTTGAGTCTTCAATTTATTGCTTCTGTTGTTCTGATATTCGATTTTCGATTTCCTATTCTTTTCTTGCCGACTTTGAAGCACTCAAATCAATATTCTTCATTGCACTTTGTACTTTGAACTTCTTTGAAGGCATCTCCGCAACTCAAGGGTTGGGGAATGTTTCTACCCTATATCTCTATCCAAAAACGTAATCCCCCACCCCCACTCCCTCTAATCCAAACCCAACCCAACCCCACCCACAGCACACATCCCATGAGATACGTACAAGTACAGCTCCTTGAGCCCTTTGTAAAACATTGCCTGAAATTGGAAACCACTGTATATTATGATTTATGTTTATTTTGTTTTTGAAACGCTCAACTTAAGCGATGAAAAGAAAAGTATTCCGCTAAATGCGACTAACAACTAATGATGCTTATGAAAATCAGTTTAAGAACAACAAAAATAAAATAAACAAAACAATACAAAAATCCAACCTAGCTGAATCAGGGCCTAAAATACCTGTGTATATATGGTTTTTAGATTCTGCAGAATCTACAGAAAAAAAGTGCTGATCGCAGAGGGAGAATGAACAGAAAAGACAAAGATGGCTTGACAAAAAGCAACCTAATTCTCAAGGTAAACCATCCAATAAAAAAAGTAACAACCCAAAAATCAAAATCAACAACACAACAACTTCAGTATATATTGATAAACAAAAACCAAAAGCCTTGATTGATTGATTGAAATTATGATTATGTATTATTGGTGCAACATAACTCAAATTTTGAGGAGTGTTAAAGCCAAAATTGAGTTTTAGTGCATAATTTCGTTCGATTGTTCGTTCGTTCGATTGTTCGTTGATCATGTTTGCTTGATTTTAATGTTCGTTCGTTCGTACGTTCTGTAAATTTTCTGAGACTGCCTTTTTTACATATTGATTGATTGATTGATTGATATTGCCATACATAATCTCTATTTCTCATTTAATGCATAATGAAAATCTCAATATAACGAAAAGAAGATGAGAGACTAGCCCAAAAGCAGCAATAAAAACATAACATATTTTTTATTTACAAATCTTCGGTGCGAAATCGAAGCTCTTTTCATGCTCTTCACACGACGTAGAATCAGTCAGAAGGATAATGTAATATATTTCGCTAGATTACGTAGCTTTTGACTCCATGCATGGGCATGATCGGAAGTCCTATTGTATTGCTATATCTATCATTGTGAACCACAGATTAGCTGGGTTATATTTCGCTGCGAAGAGCATGAAAGCGCCACAGATCTCAGGAGATATTACGGATTCGGATTGTTGTAAACTGTGTTAAATGCTTTTGGCTTGCGAGAGAAGCAGCACAGATCGAAAAGTTACCTTTGTAAAAACACCAACAAATATGCACTATATAGTAGGAAATGTAATGGCTGCTGCTGCTTTCGCTTTAGGTTTAGGTTTTAGATCCGGACATACAGACACACATCCAATATAGTCAATCGATCTGAAACAGGAAAACTGATCCAACGACCAATCAGATCGAACACGAACACTGTAATATATGTAGCCACATACTACTCGTATTCTATAGCATACATTTGTGGGCTCGTGCCAAACGCTTTCCACATTTCCTAACCTATGTCGTCTATCGTACTCAACTTAACCTCACTTTGATTGACACTCTGCTCAATGCTTTCTGCTTTTGTGCTGCGCGCTTTCCGCTCAAACTTTCTCTTGCTCTCTTTATCTCAAGTTCATAGAGAAAATCTTATCACAGAATCCCGTAAGACAATCATATCCCATGAATATAATTTTGAACATATCAGGATCCCATTAAACTCAAATCACAACTGAAGATCATTAAAATTGATACCACAACATAATTTTAATATTCATGTCTTGATATCCTCTTTAAATAATTTTGTTGTTTCTAATAAATCTTGGATACTATTAATATACATATATTTCTGTTACGTCAATAGGTATAAAGTAAGTTTTTATTATAAATACAATTTATACAATACCAATTTGATATGTTCAAAATGATTAGTATGATATGTTCATAAAAAGGATACATTTTGTTAAGATCCTACTATTCTCTGATGATATTTTTTCTCTTTGTAAAAAATGCAAATCTGTTTTGCTGCCTTTGCTATCGTTTCTTGTTGTTTGGTTACTGTTCCTGGTTTTGGTTTTCACTGATTTTTTATTTTCTCAGCCTTCTCTTCCTTTTCTGTTGTACAAAAGATTTCAGCAGGAGCGCGTAAAAAATTAAAGAAAAATAAGCTTTTTTGAAGTGACACCCACACACACACATGTACACGCACACGCAGCTACAGCCACTGAATTCTTGAATGCAACAACCGTTATTTTATTATCTCAATACCGCTCCCCCTATCTCTCTTTCTCTAAAGCTCTGTGTTCCTGCTCTTGCTCTATATTTTCGTTTACCGTCCGTTTGGTTTTCGTTAATTTATTGATTGTGTTTATTTCGTTGGTTTGTTTACCGTACTTTGTACAGAAATACGTAGTTTATTTACTAACAACTGCGAAAGTCAGACAATCAAAAACGCTTTCATTGTAAAATACGAGTTTCGATTTCGATATTTTGAACGTTTGAACGGCTTAGTGTCCATAATTATTTTTATCAAACGTAAAACAAAACAAACAAAAAATAAGAAAACAAACAAAAGTAAAGATGAGCACTTGTACCATAATTTAGAAGCTGATTTTGCACCTATTCGAAACGTAGAAATGGATTGAATTTGAATTGATTGAGTTTGAATTGATTGCTCAGGTTGTACACTGTACACAAAGTACACCCAGTACACCGGACACTGTTGTATTGCCTAACACTAGACTAATCTTATCTTATTTTATCTTATCGGATGTACTTTGTATATCGACTCCGTACCGCTCTGCTCCGATGATCTGCAGGCCGAGGAACATGGGCATCCGTAGCATACTTATCGGGCAGAGTGGGGAGATTGAGTAATTTCTTGTTTAATGGCTGTGGTTTGGTTTGTTTTAGTTGCTTTGATTGGCATATTGCAATAACTGTTACATTTACTACCGGTAGCTGGAAACGCCAAAATTCACAAATTGCGCCAAGTTGCAAAAAAAAAAATGTTTCCAAGTTCCAAGTTTTATTTCCTCGTTTGGGTTTTCTTTCTCTCGTTTACTTGAGACATTTGGTTTTATATATATGTGGAACTCACACCCATATGTAACACGCATACACATTCGAACACACACACATACACAAGGACATAGACACACACACACATTCACAACCACAGATAAACACACACAAACACGAGCGGTGTTGGGCTTTAGTTGATGTGCACTCCTTTTGATTGACCTCTCTGGTTGCAGTTCCTCAATATGGCCTCGGTCTTCATGAGGATCTTCAATTTAATTTGCATGATGCTCCTAATCGGCCATTGGAGCGGTTGCTTGCAGTTCTTAGTGCCAATGTTGCAGGGTTTTCCATCCAACTCCTGGGTCTCCATCAACGAGTTGCAGGTGCGCAAGATCGGTAAATCCGTACTAGCTGGTATCGGCTATCTAAATGGGCTGTTCCATTTCAGGAATCGTACTGGCTGGAGCAGTATTCGTGGGCATTGTTTAAGGCCATGTCGCACATGCTCTGCATAGGCTATGGAAGGTGAGTTAATGTTCCTATCTACCTTGTTTTTTTGTACTCGCCTACTGTCCCTATCTACTTTTTCTAAACGATTAACTTAAAATGCCTAAGAAAGAACTGAATAATAATTCTGTCTTAAATGCTGATGAATATTGTCCCATAAGTCAATCTGACTAATTATTATTCCCACTTACAGATTCCCACCACAATCACTGACAGACATGTGGCTGACGATGCTGTCGATGATATCTGGGGCCACGTGTTACGCATTGTTCCTCGGTCACGCGACCAATCTCATCCAGAGCTTGGACTCCAGCCGGCGCCAGTATCGCGAGAAGGTCAAACAGGTGGAAGAGTATATGGCCTATCGCAAGCTGCCGCGTGACATGCGGCAGCGCATCACGGAATACTTCGAGCATCGCTACCAGGGTAAATTCTTCGATGAAGAGTTGATACTTGGCGAGTTGAGCGAGAAATTGCGCGAGGATGTCATCAACTACAACTGCAGGTGGGCGATCTGTCACTATGCAGTGCTATTTCAAGTGTTTCCACTTTCAGCCGATTCAGTAGTATAGTATTTCGTATTATTAGTATTTTGCATTGGCCACCTAATTAATCATAAAATAATACAACACACTTGTTCAATATTTCACAGATCCCTCGTGGCGTCAGTGCCTTTTTTTGCTAATGCCGATTCGAATTTCGTTTCCGACGTAGTTACCAAACTGAAATACGAAGTTTTCCAACCAGGTGAGTGGGTCCACCTTCTCTAAATAATCGTATAAATATATAACCTGATGATTTTTTCGGTCTCTTTCAGGTGATATTATCATAAAGGAGGGTACGATCGGTACTAAGATGTACTTCATACAGGAGGGCGTGGTGGACATTGTCATGGCCAACGGCGAGGTAATATAGACCGTACATCTTTGAATACCATCTAATAACCACAATCTTTCACCCTAGGTTGCCACCTCACTATCGGATGGCTCTTACTTCGGTGAGATCTGTCTGCTGACCAATGCGCGTCGTGTGGCCAGCGTGCGATCCGAAACCTATTGCAATTTATTCTCGTTGAGCGTGGATCATTTCAATTGCGTTCTGGATCAGTATCCGCTGATGCGCAAAACAATGGAGACTGTGGCCGCGGAGCGGTTGAACAAGATTGGCAAGAATCCAAACATAATGCATCAGAAGGACGAGCAGCTGAGCAATCCGGAGTCGAACACGATTACGGCTGTGGTTAATGCATTAGCTGCTGAGGCGGATGACTGCAAAGATGAGTAAGTTATCTTGAGAAATTGTATGATACAATACAAAAACAAGAGAGAACGCTATAGTCGGGTGCCCCGACTATCAGATACCCGTTACTCAGGTAAAAGGAGTGCGAGGGAGATAAAGATAGAAACTTTGATCACGCATAACTTTTAAACGAATGGTCCGATTTGAAAAATTTCTTCTACATTTCGATAGGTATTGATAAACACAATAAAACTGCATTTTTACTTTTCCGAAATATTTAAATTTATATTTAAATAAAATCGTATATAAGCGATTGTGGGCGTTAAAGGGGGCGTGGCACCTGTTTGAAACAAACTTGCGCTGCGTAGGAACTCCTAAAATCTGCATGCAAAATGCCAATCTTCTAGCTTTTATAGTTTCCGAGATCTCAGCGTTCATACGGACAGACAGACGGACAGACGGACAGACGGACAGACGGACAGACGGACAGACGGACATGGCTAGATCGACTCGTCTAGTGATCCTGAACAAGAATATATATACTTTATAGGGTCGGAAACGCTTCCTTCTACCTGTTACATACTTTTGCACGAATACAATATACCCTTTTACTCTACGAGTAACGGGTATAAACAATAAATCTTAATTAATATCCAAATAACAAAAAACTTCTTGTTAAAAAAAATAATTTTTAAAAACAACCAATTAAAGTTAAATTCTATAAAAACAGATAATCCTTTCTTAGAAGGATATAATATAATAAAGTTCACAAAAAATTGTTATACCCGTTACTCGTAGAGTAAAAGGGTATATTGTATTCGTGCAAAAGTATGTAACAGGTAGAAGGAAGCGTTTCCGACCCTATAAAGTATATATATTCTTGATCAGGGTCACTAGCCGAGTCGATCTAGCCATGTCCGTCTGTCCGTCTGTCCGTCTGTCCGTCTGTCCGTCTGTCTGTCCGTCTGTCTGTCTGTCCGTATGAACGCTGAGATCTCGGAAACTATAAAAGCTAGAAGATTGGCATTTTGCATGCAGATTCTAGGAGTTCCTACGCAGCGCAAGTTTGTTTCAAAAAGGTGCCACGCCCCCTTTAACGCCCACAATCGCTTATATACGATTTTAAAAATTTAAATATTTCGGAAAAGTAAAAATGCAGTTTTATTGTGTTTATCAATACCTATCGAAATGTAGAAGAAATTTTTCAAATCGGACCATTCGTTAAAAAGTTATGCGTGATCAAAGTTTCTATCTCCATCTCCCTCGCACTCCCTTTACCTGAGTAACGGGTATCTGATAGTCGGGGCACCCGACTATAGCGTTCTCTCTTGTTTGAATTTGTATTTAATCAATTTTCAAATCCTTTTCAGTGACATGGATCTCAAGGAGAATTTACTGCATGGGTCAGAGTCGAGCATTGCTGAGCCGGTGCAGACGATACGTGAGGGTCTCCCGAGGCCGCGGAGCGGGGAGTTCCGCGCCCTGTTCGAGGGCAACACCCCATGACACTGAGGAGCGATGACGAGCGGTGCCGGCGGGCACCGGGCAACCATCTGAAGCCAGCGGTTCGCTGGAGACTCACTCACCTAAACCTACACCCATACCGCAAAACAGGACTCCCACACTCACACACACACACTGCGTATATAATAATTTAGTAAAAGGAACCCCAAGACGCGATAAGAGTACACTAAAAAAGAATCAATTTATGGTAGACACTCTATATATGCAATTGCGATTTAGTAGAAAACGTATTAAAAACAAAAAATCCAAAAAAAGATAAAACAAAAAACAATTACACAAAAAATGTCCTCAATAATTATTCATAATTTCAGCTCCGCTAACTGTGATGACTTTAATATAAGAATCGAAAAAAAATTAACAAAAAAAAAGAGAAAACGAGTACATACAGAGATAAATTATACGATAGAGAGAACTCAGCAGCCAGCAGACAGATCAGAAAATCACAACCCACAGCCATAGAAGATTTGCCACCCCACACACCCACACACACCAAATACTGACATATATAAAGTAAATCTACATATAAGTTTTATGCCCACGATATTGTAACGATAACGAAGTGAATAGACTTTTGAATTGCTACATAGGCGTTAGTCCTATGGACCTACTACAAGAACACACAACCACACACACGAGAGCACACCTGTAGCTGACCAGGTGAACAGGTGAAAGGGTGACAGGTATCAGGCATCGGGCATCGGGCATCAGGCATCAGGCGACAGGTTACAGTCAGTCAGACAGACATGCATCAACTTATGATATAAACGAAGCGAAGCGTTACAGCATACCAAAACATAGCTAAACGTAGCTATTATGTACTCGAGCAACCAACAAACAAACAAACAATTATGTATTATTGCGATTATATAGCATATTTAAATACGCATTGCAAAAAAGGGAAAACATAACTCAGCAATATACAAAACAAGAAAACAACCCAAGAAACAAAACAAAAAGAAAAGTATTTAAGCAAATTTAACGAATGCGCATTAGTAGTTGAACTATTAGTTTTTCACTCACTAACAAACAAAACACCACTCGACACACAACGTAGTAGAGAAGCCTCAAAAAAAAAAACAAAATGGAAAAAATATATTAAAAACCAACCTCAGGGTGCCGTCGTTTCAGCGGTCACCAAAAAATAACAAAAAAAGAACAGACAAGAAACCAACTATATACACAACATATATATACAAAACATAGACAATGTTGTCTTTTATAGGGAATTGTTAAAGCGCCTCAGTTACATTTCAAGTATTTATTGCGGGCCTGCCGCCGAGCAAGATCATGATTTTCCATTCAGATTCAGAATTTCCGTTCAAGATACCATATTTAGTTGCGAGCGATATCTCTTTTGCAAGTGGTTCGTCTTTGAGTCCTTGTTTGTTTTACTTTCGAGCATAAATCAGGCGAAGGACAGCGACTTGTTGAAGGATTTATGTAACTTAGTATTTTATTACACGTAAACTAATAAAAAGAAAGCAGAAGGACAGCGTTTGCCTTAAAATAATACGTTAACGAGTTTTATTTAAATCCTAGTTGAAAACATAAAAAAATCAATTTGGCTTCTCATGCCGATACATTGTAGTTTGGCAATATTAGATAGTAATAGTAATATATAGCACTTTAAACGAAGAACTGGTTATGTATGAAAAATTATATTAATTTGAATCTACGCTGAGATGCACCGGCGCACTAAACCGGAGTCGATAAGGGACTTATTCAAGTTCATATTGGGTGCTTTGCTGTCCGGATCGATCAGCACCAAATAGGCAATGTTGTTCTGGAAAAGCAAAATGTTTATTGAGTCTCGCTTGCTTATTATGATTATTGACTCACGTTGATAGCCTCGACCTTGGCGTAAAGTCTGCGGTAGGAAACCATCCTATAGAAGAAGTTAACGGCTTCTGCGCACCAAGCCGGGCTCTTCCACTGAGTTATAAAGGCCAATCGACCGTCCAAACACTGCGCCGGCAGGATGGCAAACTCCTTCAGCAGAAACTTGAGATCTTTGTGGCTGACACACATTATGACGCCGGTGTCGATCAGCTTCACCTCGATGGTCTTCCTGATATTATTGGGTCGGTGCCCTAACACTTGGGCTCTTTCCCACACACCCGAAATGTTGGAGCGCACTACGCAGAGATGATCTGTGGTGATTAAGCAAAGCGGCATAGTGTATTTATCCGAATCAAGACCTTCGTAAAACAATCTGCAGGGAAAAATTAAAAATGTAAATTAAATAACAATATTACATTTTTATAAAAAATCGTTAGCTTACTGCATATTGCAGGATAAAGCCTTGTAGTCATTAAACTCTTCGTTGTACACCCAAAAAGTGAAGCTGTGCGGATTGTCCACCTTCACCAACTGCACCTCCATGCGCTGCTCTAACTGAACAACAGCAGTAATATCGCGAACAGGTAGCTTGAAATCACATCGAACAGAATCATTGGGATAGTCCACGCCTAGAACTCGATCGTCCTAAACATAATTGAACTCTTAATTTAATGTGCCTAAAATTAGTTATGGTTGATCCTACCACAGCATATCCTGGAATGGCATTTTCTTCTTCGCCATCTTCGGAGGACTCATAATTAAGAAATGGCTCTTGGATTTCAAGCGGCTTGACAATTTCCTTCTGAATAGTTGGCTTGGAAAAGAGATCAGGCTGATGCTGGGCGACTGGCTCCAGTTCAAGCGCCACTGTCACATCTTTTTCTGATGAACCTCCAATTACAACGGCAGTTTGAGGAACATATACTCTTTCTCCAGAGCCGAAAAGATCTTTTGGAAATTCCTCCTCGTCAGACTCAAATATTTCGTATTCCTCGTAGTCATGGTAACCGGAGGAATCAACATCTACAGAAAGATTTTCGAAAGCTTCCTTCATTTCCTTGGTTTCCTTCTCCAACTTCTGAGGCAAACTTGTTTGTTTAAGCTCAGTAGGAGTCGGTCTTAAAATGTCCTGTGGTTGCAAACTCTTCTTTGCTTGTCCTTGAACTTCCAATGGCTCAGGATTGGTTAGTTTTAACTCCATAAGTTTTGGTATAATCTTTGGTAGAGTTTGCTGTTGGGGAATTGAAGTGTTCTTCGGTTGCGGATTTGGAGTGTTCTGCGAACAAGGATATGGATAAATCAGCGATAGAAGATAATGATAATACTGCAGCTGGTAGTAATTAAAGAGCACCTGCTGCTGTGCGGCGCAGATCATAGCGTTAATATTGTCGTAGACAACCGGAGTTGGAACGGGATTCATCAGTCGAGTATAGTTGGGATATGAAACGGGTGTTTTGAGATCCATGGGCCGCTGATATGTTTTATTCTGCATTTTTATAGCATTCGTTTTCCGGATACTTTCGTTTATGAATATCAAATCGGAACGCTCGGATGCATAGCAATACTTAGGTTTGTGATTGGGTCGATTTCTGGACCTGTTGCTGGGCTTCTTTTGGCATTGCACAAGTTGCTGAATATGCGCCGATTTGGCGGTGGTCACCGCAGTTACAGTAGCCACGGGTCCGTGTCCCATCACCTGGCAAATGGTATTATTAAATGCATGATTTGGATTATCTTGACACATATATAAATACCTTGACTGTATCCGGAATCGAGCGGAGGAAGGATTCGGCGTCACTGAATCCCAATTTGTGGTGTGGCAAAGTGCAGCCCTCTTCGCTTCGGTAATCGCGCATTAGCTTCTCAATCGTCATCCTTCCGGGTGAGGACACCACCAGCGAGTGCACCACCTTCTTTACCAGGCTCAACACTCCGCAATCATCCATGATGAATATATATCGGTGAATATATAAAAATAAGATATTGTTTCTTTGAAATTTCGCAAATAGTCTGCTATTTTTATGCGCAAAAAGCGCCGCCACGCTTCGAATTACAATATTCGGCTAACTGTAAACTAGGGTTGTCATCAGAGGTGAGGGTTTATTTTTAAATGTTCTTTTATTAAGTAGTGATAATGTCAGACAAATCTTATCTGACGGTAACAAATTTTTGGATAATGTGCTTCATTGTCGAGTTTCCTAATATGTTTTAAATCTTTTAATCAAATTTGTTTATTTGCACATCATAGAATAAAAGTTAACATTTTAAATTGTCCCCGGCGATATTTAAAATAGTAAGTATCGATGTTTATAGTTGAATGGCATTTATAGCAACTATCGTTTAGACGGTGCTGCCAGAATATAAATTTAAATGGAAAATCTGTAGGTCAGGGCTGCCAGATATTTAAAATTTGGTGTTTTGGCGCCACTTTTAAAACCGGTTGCACCATATGGCGGTGTTGGCTTTCGTTTTAAATGATTTTTTTTTGCCTTTGAATGTAATTTAATACCCCCGACAGACGTCCTTCCTTGTGAAACTCAAGTAGCCGAAGGAAGCTACAAGTTCAGCGTAAGTTCAAGTCACATGTGGGGCTTGATGGAAGACCACCAGCAAATGGCATGTTTTTTGGGCTCGAGTTCAGTTAATCTTTGACTCTTAATTTCTCTAAAAGTTTTTACCTAGAACTTGGCCATTTAGATTTGCAATTGTGCGGTGTTACAACATCCGCTTACAACTTGGGCGGTGGGCTGATAAATCAAAACTGAAAACCCGCCCAAGAAATGGAGTTTTTCCGGGAAGGTAGTAGTAATATCCAACACTTTCCACACATGACACATGAACTTGTCGGAGACAGTGGCTCCATTAATAATTTTCACACGACCGGCAAAGGGGGCCTTGTGCCATGTAAATTTTACAAGCCCCTCTTCATCATTCTCCGGGTTGCGTAAGCTGATACGTTTGGGTTTTATGCAGCAGCATAATTATATTCTTTATATTGTTTATGGGGAAACAAGAACTGGAACAACAACGACAAGAGCGTTTTGTGGTTTTTGTTGTTACCGTTTTGGTCACTTTACAAATAGTCGAGGAGGCAAAAAGCCCGATGGGATCTCTGCAGTTGGCTATGAGCGGGTGACTTGGCAATCAAACCGGTTGTCCCTGCTCCACGACTCCGTCTTTGCCAGCGTTCGTGTGTGATTTATAGTTACGCACAAGCGCGCAAATCCAATTAGACGAACTGGCTGACTGACTGACTGGCTGACTGGCTGCCTGAAAGACTGGCCAACTGACTGACTGACTGGCCAACTGACTAGCTGACAATCCGAGGCATGGCCCGCAGTAAATGCCGCCAGGTTATAGGACGGCCGCTGGTTCGATCCCATCTGAAGATCTCGGCACAAGCTCCTCAGGCACATCGCCACAGTTGTCATTGGCCAAAAGCAAAATATTGGTCTAAACGACGCCATAAAATGTTTACAATTGCTTTACCATACTTACAGATCATGTATTTTATTGGTTTCCTAATATTTGTAGATTCTCAAAACGACGCTATAAAATGTTTACTACTGCTACTCCATACTAACTGATAATTTATTTTTTATGTCCCAACCTTTTCAGATTTTCTTAATAATTTTTTAAATATTACTAAGAATAAGTACTTTTTCGAGATTAATAAATTTCATATATCTGTTATAGAAGTATTGAAAATATTAAATATTTGATAACTGCTAATTAAGGTCTGACCTAGATAAGAAGTTATGCCAATGTCTCAAGTGATGGTTTTGTGTCATTTATGTATTTTTATATATTCATTAAAGCTTAAAAATAAAGTTAATATCTAGTTTTTTTATGAATTCTCAAGGGCTGATCTTTAAAGAATCATGAAAATAGTTAATTTTTATACATTTATTTACAGATTCACTTCTCAATATTGTTATATTCTCAATATTGTTATATTTCAATCAGCTAAAAATCAAATGATTTCCTGTCTGCCGGTACCCCATTTATCTATCTTTTACTGTACTCAAAAAGATACATATGGGTCGGGAGACTGTATCTGTTTTCGATGTTTACATCATCGCCAATGGCGGAACTTCAGTGGCCCGGCCACACAAATATCGTCCACCGTCCGCTGTCCGCTGTCCGTCTTTGTTGCATTTTTTCAAAAATATACACATTGAAAGAGCGAAAGAAAAACGAACTGCAGCCGCATCTTTATCTAAAAATTGAATTGAAATGTATGTCATAATACCTTTGGCATGCCGGCCAGTTGCTTGACATTAAAAATACGCCGCCCCCTCCCTCCTCTCACTCCCACCGCATTCGTTTCGGCCAGAAAAAAAACCACATATGGCTGAATGCAAATTTGCTGCCATATGGAGCAGAAAAGCTGATGACGTCGTCATCGTCTCACTGAAATTGAAATGCAACTCACATTTGGGGCCCGCTCCTAGTTGAACATTTTGTGTTTTTCATTTTTTTCGCAAAAGGGCCCTGGTGTTTGGAGGTTGATGTTGTTGTTGTTAATGTTGTTGTTGCTGCCGTTTCCCACGTTAAATGGGTCTCCAGTGCGATATCGCTATATCGAGATCTGGGTCTCCGTCCGATGAGGGAGTGTTCCACACGTTCCGCACACCTGAATGCTTAAACAGATAGGAGAGACCTGGCGACGGAATCGGAGTCCGGAGTCCGGATAACCGATAACCTTCGGGTGATTTTTGGGGCTTTTCCTATGGAAAGTCAAGCCGGTCTACGGATTTGGTAACAGCCGCCGGACAATAGACCAAATTTGGTAGAGGCCGGCGAGGGGCAAGAGCAGATTGATTGATAGTCGCGGCACATTCCAAGCTTCCCTTTGAACGCACTGTGAGAAATGTGAGCTTGTATGACTATAACAACTATCTCGCACAAACAAATTTGAGTTTTTAACCACTTTTATTAATAACATTTAATAATATGTATTTTTACTAACTAATTGTAACTCAAATAAAATTAAGTAATTAAATTAATTAATTAATTAAACTTTTATAATGCTGTCTGTTGTATAAAGACAAATCAATTAACATAATTTATATAAAGAAAAAAGTGTTCTGTCAAATTTATTTAAAACGCATAAACTTTTTATTATCGTAAAGGGAGGCGTCGATTACTCATCGTTTTATCTACTTCACTAATATTTAATGTCAAACCGCAACTTTTTTCGGTGTACACCCCCTCCATAAACGTGTTTTAGCTGCCTCTCCTTCCCACTTTCCCACTTTTTGTAACTCTCTGTGTCTTTTGCAAAGCAAACGCGATTGGATCAACAAGCCAAAGCGATGATTAATTGGGAATGACGACTGGAGGTGCGAACCTCAGATTGGGAATACGGCATGGGAGATGTGGTGGTGGTATACCATGCCATTGCAGATGGGTCAGATCCCAAAACAGATCGTCTAAAATCGTTCAATGAACCAATCGGAAATAGACACAAAAGCAGAAGATCTATGATCTGTCTGGAAATAAACACCGTTCTTAAACTATAGCCATTGATTGGGCTTTGTTCTGGGCCCGCGATTCTTGCAAACTGATATTTGCATGTTTGGGCCAACCTTTCGCTTGTACCGTTAAATCTACGCCACTCTCTTAGCACGGCCGTAAACAATAAATTAGCCAAAGCAGAAACAAAATGCCTCATTAACACCTAGTTTGCGTGCGATATGCGAGAGCTTTCGATTTAACGGTTCGGTCATGCCCGATAAAATGATCGAAACCTAATTTGATTCGGGCCAAAGGGTTCAAGTTCAAATTTAATTAGATTCTTTTCCGAAAGCACACGCAACCTAAAACAATTCTAGTTGTTATTTCCTAATACAATTTTATAGACATTTGCACTTCCTTGTTTTATGTATTTATTTGTCCCAGAAAATACCTTATTGATTTTTGTAATTTGATAACCTTATATTTCTTTTCAATTTTTTGCCACAACTTGAACATTTAACGCGTTTATTATTGCGGCTTATCTGTATTTAACCTATAATTTATATATTTGTTGTTTTTTATAATGTAGTAAAAATATTTTCTAAAAATACCTTACCCCAAGCAAATAATTATAGGGTTGTAGGGGGATCTTCTAAAAAGTATACATATTCAGCAAATTCTTTTTAAATGGTTTTTTGTACATTTTTCTCAGAACCCTTTCTTTGAACTTTACCGAAATATGCGAACTCTGTGTGTTTTCGATATTGTACTATTACTATTTATAGCGGATAACCAATAATGGTTCCTGCCATAAGATTTTTTTTGGCAAATTTAAAAAAAGACTCAAAGAATCAGCCCTGAAATATTTGTAATTAAAACTATATTTATTTTAAAACACTCTATTTGGGAGTTACACGAATTAGTAAAAGCAATAAATATTCCTGTTGGCAGCCAACGAAAACGTGCAGTTTTCAAAGAAATACAGCGTATTGTTTGAAGATTTTTTTTTTGGTAAGGAGTTCAAGTTCAGAACCCCGACTTCGTTGGTGGTCTTGGGTCGCCTGCTTCCTCTTCTGGTTCTCCTGAGAGCACACACTCTTAATTAAAATCAACTTGCGCTGAAAATGAAAAGTGCAAACAGAACATAAATCAACTTTGAGTGAATCAGATTCAGATTCGGAATCGGAGTCCGAGTCCGAGTCCTCAATTCTGAAGATGCCCGGATCTCTGGCGGACTGGACCCAACGGCCTTGCTTATCAGCCGTTTTCCCTTACTTTCCTCATTCGCTGGCTCTTTTGGCTAGCCGTCTTGCCACACGATCTTCTTATTCCCTTTGTTTTCTTTTTCGGGTTCAGTTTTTATTTTAGTTTTTTGTTCGGTTTTTGGCTAAGTTGCAGGCCATTTTGCCGCAACAGGTTCTTGGCTCGCTTCTTTGGCTCTCTCTTCGGGCCTTCCAGTCCCGCTGTCCGCTACCCGCCCTCCCCTCCCCCCGCTTCCACTTCCACCACACAGAACTGGACAACGGCAACAGGTTCTGACCGAAAAGAGAGCCGACTCTCGCACTGAGATAAGTGACTTTCAATACGAAATACAAATATACCTGTTTGCTTTGGCTTTGCTTGATAAGAGGCTCTAACCCCCATTATTTAGCACTAAATTTACCACTGGGTCTTTGGCGCTCTCCCGCTCTCGCACACACACATTGGCAAACGACAGGTAATGCAGCAACAACAACAGCTTAGTGGTGTTTCAAGACGCTCTCTTTCTTCGGCTCTCTGATGGACTGATTTCCAGCTGGCTGTTAACGTGGCCCAGTCGAGGAAAATAAAGGTGTATTAAACTAGTGGGAAATTATTTAACAGATATTAAGAATAAGTATGAAAATAATATTGTTATGAGTTGGACAATATATTATCCCTTAAAATAAACAAGTTAGAAGTTCATAACATTGGGGTCTCCAAAAAACCGATTTATTAATGTTTCGTTAGGTGACGAGAGGTGCTTAAATCATTTAATATTGTCTTACCATGAGGTGATGAAGAAAAACCTTAAACGATCAAATAAATATATTAAAAACGTCTTTTAGTTATTTGGTTTTTAGGCCAAGGTTCCGAAAAAATCTTAAAATATATAACAAATTAATTAATAGGTATTAAAGAGTATCTCTTAGTCTTGACGATGTTATTATCGACTATATGTAAAGAGGCATTTTCGCAATCCCAGTGAGAGAAAAGATAGATTGAGCGAGAAAGAGCACAAGTGCGATTGGAGAGGCATGTGGCAGTGGCACACGAGCTTTGCTTTGACTGATCGCGAGTTTCAGTCTTCTTTTGGCTCTCGCAGCGTGTAGTTCGTGAGGAAAAGCGGAAAACCCTAGGAAATTCAGAGCGTTGCATGCCCCGCGATTCGGGGCTCGTGTCCGTGTATTCCGTGTACCTGTGTGCCGCGTGTGTGTGTGCTAGCTTGTGAGTTAACAAAAAATTAAGCAACCAAAAATGCACAAAAAATTAAATGCAGTTTCTACTCAATGAAAATGCTGTGAATAAGTTTAATCAGCTCTCAAGCTCGAGTAAAAAATAAGCAACAGAGAGAGAAGTCACAAAAAACCGAAGAAACAACAACAATTAGTGGCCAAAAGCACGAAACGGCATTAAAAAAGTGACAAAAACAAAAGGTGTCGTGTAAAAATGCGCCTGAAAAATTACAAAATTCAGCAAACATAAACAAAAAACAAAACCGTGTACAAAGATCAACCTTCGAGGCTTTTAGAATTCTTCCGCCTAGAAAATAGTTATAATAATCAAAAAAGGTTGAGTGTTGTGCCTGGTTTTGCCTTTTAGGCGGGTGGCAAGAAGTTTCAAATTCTCCCTCTTCTTTATCTTCATCGTATTCTTCTGCGTCTTCTCATTTTTTTTTTCGTGGCTGCCCCAACAAGTTTTCCCCCCAACATTAGCGATTTTTCCAACCAGTTTTTGGCGCTTGCCATTTTCCGCGCTTCAAAACTTCTGCCCCTTCTTCTGCTTCTTCATTTTCTTCGGCATGTGGGGAGTCGAAGAAAGAGTCGGGAAGAAAGAGCGACAGAGAGAGACAGGGATATGGACAAGGTAGAGCTCAAGAGCAGCTGCAAATTTAGCATGGGTCAGTCTCAAAGACAAAACCGTTCCGATCTCGTTTCCATTTCTACACCTTTAACCATAAAACCTGGCTCAGAAAAATCCCCCTAACCGCCCCCAGAAAAATAGGTACGCAGTACGTGTTTTGGATTATTTTCGACTCGCTAAAAAAACATTTGCGGTGAGAAACTTAATTCGAAATCCAAATGTATCTTTGAACACCGCTTGGAATTGTGGTTCGTGAGACCTTCGAAGAAGTTACATAAGCTAATGCACCAAAAATGATTGAGAGAACTTGAAGCTGAGGGTGTTTTGTTCTAGACTTGATAAAGGAGTGTTAGAACTCGGAACAAAGAAGGCTAAAAAACACTAATGCAATTGAAAAGCTGATAAGGCAGGTAGAGTCAACCAAAGGAAAATGGAAGCAATTAGGTTAGTTATATAGAAAATAAACTAGTGCACTTCTAAGAGAAGAATATGTGTACAGCTTATTGATTTGTTTATTTGTTGTGTCTTAACTCATAATTATTTTATTTTTAATTTTAATCAGATTTAAGAAGAACATAACTTTTTTTTGAAGAATACATCTTAAATACATCTTAAATATAGGCTTCAATACATTAAATCGAAAAAATTTCTTCAGTTATTACTGCTTACCGTTTAATCGATCTACTTTTATAATTTAAAGAAATTCATCGTAAATTAAATGCAGAGATTGGCCTGCTTTGGCCTAAACAATAAGCGAAGCGAAGTCCCAAGAGAATGGAAAAATTTGCATAGACAACAAAGCTAGAAGAAAACAAATTCTTGAGTGCTAAAGAATTCCGAGTCTGATTCTGCCAGCGATAACGGATGATAAAGAGCAGGAGAGGCAGAAAGAATAATTCAAATCCCCCCGGCCAGGTGACAGTTCTGCACTGCAATTCAGGGAAAGTGGGCGTTAATGGGAGAATGGGCGGGTACCGAGGGGAAGGAACTGGGAGCAGGCGTAGGGTTTCCATGTCGTTTCCATGTGACGACTTATCAACTGTCGCGGCGGAAGGAGGCGGGATGGGGGGATCGCATAGCATCAAAATCAAATACTACTCAAGAATTTCAAAGCAAACTTGTTTGCTCAACTTGCCAACGATTTGTGGGAGGGTTGGGGGTTTGCTACACAGGAAGAAAGTTGCTATGATTTGATGTCCTTTGAATAAAAGTATAGGACATTTGAACTCTTTTGAAACTAAAAAAGATAACCAATGACATTAAAAACAGGCAAGGTAATTCACCTATTCGATTTTTGAATACACAAGTAATAAGTTTGTAGAAACTGAAGAGTTAATAGAAAACATATATAGTTTTTTCTCCGTGTAGGCAGGAAGGTAGGTAGGTGGAAATGGTGGTAAAGGTGGAGGTGGAGCAAACTGAGTTCAATACACTCGGCGGCATTCAGTGACGAACATTTGGCTTTTGGGTGTTTTGAACTCATTTCGAAATGCGTAAAATTTGTTTTGTCTCTCGGTCTTTAATGTATGTGCCTGCCGTTGAAAGATTGATTAAATTATCAAGATGTGTTGTCGAGCGCCAATTGGCTTGCCGATGATCTATTTAATTAGGAAGGCAAACATCCGTGGAATGCGCTGCGAGGCGACCTTGCCATATTTGACGACTGGCTTTTCTATCTGCTTTTCATTCCCAGCCTTTTCAAGTTGTCAACTTCATTGGCAACCCGTTTGCGTTTCTTTTTTTCCTGTTCCCTCTCTCCATGGAGAGTTTTATCTTATCGGGCATTGTTGCCGGCTTGACAGGCTAAGACTAATTATAATCTTATCTGTCACAACTAAGTAGTGCAAACATCAGTGGAACTGTAACCGAAACAGAAACCCAATGAAACATCACCCGCCGAGAATTCGGGTTCAAATCTGAGATCCCTCATTCGGGCGAGCTGTAAATTCCTCACATAATAAGCCGAAATTTTTTGGGAAACAACATGCAAAGTGTTTTCCCAAATTGCGCATAAAAATTGAGTTCCTCTGGCCTGACTCTTGTCTCGCAAAAGCCCAGCTAAGTAAATAAATACAGATATAGGGGAGAACACCACCAGAAGAATTCAACAAGCCTGAAAAATAACTTCCCAAGAAATTGCCATTTCATCATTATTTGAGATAGAACGGGATGCAAAGTAGGAAAAGATTTGCCAAAGGTAAATGCAAATACAGTTGTTTAAGAAGCGATCAAACTTTCTAAGATTGCGGGCATGTTTTGGTGGAATTTCATAAGCCATTGAGGAGTTTTGCGGTAATAAATATAATTAAGAGATTATATTCTTAAATTATTACCTATGCTTATAAAGTGTATTTGCTCATAAAACTATTGGGGAATGGTTTTTTTGCAGAGCTACTGCAATGCTGTCTTTGTTTAATTCTTCTTTTTTTTTGGTGTATTGCAGAGGAGGTTTGGATATTAGATATATAAAAAACTTAATAATAATTATAAGTTAGAAAAATACTAGCAGTGAGAGAGCTCTAAAGTAATTTTATTTTAAAATGTAAAACCCCTTTTTCTTTTTCCGGGGTTTCTGAGCTTTTACAATTTATATTTGCAATGCATAGAGTGCGAGGAATTCGCTGAGCAAATATTTGTGCCCCATACCACCTGTATTTATCTGTATCTGTATCTGCCTCCATATAGCAGATACTTTCCACCTTGGGCCAGCATCTCAGCTGTGGAAATGATAAGCGAACAGTGCGACCAACGAGCGACCTTGTTTCCGAAGCCAACGACCTTCGCAATTTACCAAACCAATTACAACTTCCCCGGATAAACAAGAGAAGTAGCATCCTGCTGTGAGATTGCGATCTGGGATCAGGGATGCAGCCTCTGGGATTCGAGATCCGTGATCCGACGGAAGTAAGGTGGAACAATTGTCGGGATCGAAGGATCTGCTTAGGTAGTTGACAGGATCATAAACAAATGCCGCTGGAGAGCTCAAAGAATGAGTTTCAAATCTGCGCCGTCTTTCTCTTTCTTCGTGGTTCCTGCTGAATCTTTCACTCCGCATGAGGTTTTTCGCGAGGGTTTCTCGGTGTGTGGTTGTTTTCATTTGCAACTACCAAGAAGCGCGGCTTGGGAATATTTTTTTTCCATTCGTTTTCCATCTTTTTTTGTTATTTGTTGCAAGCCAAGCGCGGCGGAGCACTAAAGAAAGCGTTGAACTTGCTGCAGGTTGCAATTGCCAATGTTGCCAGGCCCTTTTTTTTGCGGAAATCCAGCGAACGAATTACATTTAATTGTAAATTTATGCGTCTGCTTCCTTCCCCCGTCCCCCGGCCCCATTCATCCATTCTTTAACTTAAGGCTTAGTGTAAATGCCGCGCGCTCTTCACCTTTGTGTGAATGTTTCTGCAGCAGGTAGTTGTGTGAGAATTGACAAAATTATAATGAGTCGGCAGTGTTGAAAGTGCACAGGGAAAAATGATGTACATCATAAGAAATATGAGTTATATCCCTGCTTGTACTAAGGTATTTCTCTGGCATTTGTAATGAGATTTTTACCATACATAAAACCTAATAACTTTCTTAAATAGAGTTATTGGCCCAAGTAACATAAAGGTTTTTCTAAGTCATTACAATTAATGAAGACTAATATGTATTTAGGATTTGTTCCTGGCATTTGAATTCAAGACTTTCGTAATACCATTCTTATTAATTGTTTTTCAAATTAACAAATTGAGGTGGTAAAATGGAACATATTGGTTATATTCCAGTGGATTTTTCCAAGTGTGTGCCTGCCAAAACCACGAAACGAACGGCAGCCTTGCCAACACCTCCGCCCAGGTACATAATCATAACACATAACCGGGCAGGTAACAATTTCCATTCATCTTTGTTGCTGCTTTGTTACGCTTGTTAGTAGCTGACACTACACTGCAGAGTAAGACTCCGATTTACGACGACCTTTGGGCCCCTTTTTGCATGCGGCTATCAGGTATCCGGGCATCTCAATCTCGGAACACTCTTTTTCGGAATACGACCACCAACGCCGCGGGTAATATTTGGCAGATACTTTTAAGCTGATAGGCAAACACTTGGCTATGGAATTAAACAGTTTGCTGAAGTGGAAACAGGGGTCACAGTTCAAGAAAAGAACCGAAGGTTGCCATAACAATATCTCAGTGATTTATTGTCCTTTTCAAGAGATTCTCGTTGCGGAGATTAAGATATCAGCAGTCAATAGGAAGATGTTGAAACCATATTTAATATGCTGTTTTCGTTGAGCATATCTTCCTGGATCTACCGAACATTATTGTTAATAGAGATCAATGTGTTTCGCTTTGGCTGGGTTTTAGCCATTTGTGACCTCGCCATCGATTGGCTGGGCAATAAAAACCCGTTCTGGGGACTCGAACTGGGAGCTGCTAACTGGAATTGGAACTGGGAACCGACTAGCACTTGGTATTGGGATTGCAATCGGGGCTGGGGTGTGTGTGCTCATTTCGATGGCGCCACTCCGATTTTGCATGTTTTCCGCATTTATTTTATGTTTTTTTTTGTCATTCTGCATTTTGACGTGGAATTTTTATGGCCAGCAAAAGTGTCTAATTTCGCTGCAGAAAACCGAAAAGCCATTTCAACAGCAATCACAGAGTTGTCGACAAATCGGAAATAACTTTCGAGAAGTGGAGAAGTTGAATTCTACCCAAGGCCATAATTAACAAATTGGTGATTAGCTGGAAAGCTTTCCCAGTCGAAAGTCTGGAGTCAAGGGGGCATGAAAGTGCATGGAGCAATGTCATTGCACTCCTGAAGCTGCAGCAAGCAGATTTATCTACCACGTACTTTGCCCCCATCCCGAAAACAGGCTTCTTCTTTGGGGGCTTCTTGCCAGGGCCTAGGTCTTCTGCTCTTACACAGAGAGAAAACGGAGAAGAAATCAGTTTAATAAAAGGTAAAGTTTGTCTTAGTTTCAAGAAACATCACAATCAGGAAAACACAACTTAAGTAAGACAACCCTATGTTTACCTTTAAAACTTATTGAAGAGGCTTAAAAATAACACTCAATCAATGATAAAAATGTTGGAGAAATTAAGCCGTTCTTTTAGGAAATTATTAAATGGGAGAACATTCTTAGTCTAAAACAGAAACTTCCAAGCTTGTTTATCATGGTTAATATATAGAAAATGTTTCATTGCTGAGTCAAGATAAGATTCTAGAGTTAAGAATTTCACTTTTGAAATGCTTTATCATGCATCGGACTTAGGATTTCACTTTTTAAATGCTGTGTCATGTGGTAGAATGACTAACTGTATCGAAACCTCAAGCATTTCATTCCTAGTATGGGAAGGATTATCTTTCGGCCAGTGTACCTCCGACTTGGTTTTGTGTCTGGGTTTGTCAACAGCCTGGCAGAATCCAGTTTTCGCCTAGGAGCCTGGCCTGCCAGTCGAAGTAGGAGCACAAGTCGATGAGGCCGAAGCCTCTGCAGTTCCAATTCCAGTTCCAGTTCTTTGGGCCGCGGCTGCAGCGGCTCATAATTATGCATTAAACACTCGAAGTTTACGGGCCAGAAGTGGCAGCTGCAACTGCGGCTTTAATGGACATCAATTTGCATGGAAACCATACAGAAAACGATGACATTTGAAAGAGCCAACTGCGTGGGCCGTTTGCTATATGCTGTCCAACCGAAACGAAACGAAATGCAGTCGCCAAATCGCATTTGAAAATGCACAACAAAAACTTGTTTATTGGCTTAGACCCCTCAGCGTTGTCGCCTCACTGTATATTCGTCTCGTCTCGCGTCTCGTGGGTCAATGTTATGTAAACCTGGTTCACTTTTTTATATTTATTTCTTCTTTTTTTCGTATTTTTACCACACACATAATACGCTCAACTTATTACACAAAAACCCAAATAACTCAACAAATATTTACGGACGCAGTCAACAGAAATCGATTCAATTTTCCTCCCTACCTCTGTCTATCTGTCTCTTTCCGTCGCGTTATACCCATCTCTTTCGGTCGGCGTCTATGTGGATTCGTCTTACTGGTTTGGCTGCACTGCATTCCAAAGATGCGAGTTGCGGACCGGACCCGATAACAGAAATAAAAGTGCAAAGCAGCCACAGCCAACAGTCACCACAAAAAATGTCGCCAGACCAAATTAAAATAATTTAACACATATAATTTCGTGTATTTTTCGCTTACATCATAACTCTTGTCTTGTCTTGTCAAAAGGTGGCCGAAAAATGAGATTGAAATGAAAATCGGGCAGGTCTAATCGAAAAATCACATCAGCAAAAAAGAGGGGGAGAAAAACTCAAAGATAATTCCTGGTCATTTTGTAAAAGGCCGCAATACTTTACAGTTTCGGAGGAAATATATATAAACTTTAAAGATATAAACTTCCAATAAAAAAAAATAACAAACATTTGTAAGAGAACTTTTGAAATACAAATATAAACAAGCATAAATCCAGTTTAAGACTATTTAATTCGAAACGTATTCGAAACAATAAACCCAAATCACTTTTTGATACCATCAATTTCATAAACCTTATCTGTCTGACCCTTCTCAGAGGTGGCGGAAAGATGAGATTGAAATGAAAATCCGGCAGCTCTAATCACAACAAGCGATCTTAAAAAATAGCCGAAATAAAAACTAAATGAAAATGCGAAATCATAAGGAGAACGGAAACGGCTCGGATCTGAGTGATCCCAAGGTGGCCGGGCAGAAAAACTTGGCCAAAATGGAGCCGGAGAACAACAATAAGATTTCGGTGGTGTCCAAGCTCCTGCTGAAGGATAGTAATGGGGCTAGCAGTCGCAGCAGCAATGGCAACATCAGCAGCAACATCAGCAGCAACAGCAACATCAATAGCAACAGCAACAGCAACGCCAGCTTCAGTTCCGCATCGGTCGCCGGCTCAGTACAGGTAAGTCTCATTTTTTTCTGTGACAACCGGTTTCGGTTTTCTTTTCTTCGACCGTCTGACTTGTGTGCCTCTTGTTTTATTATTCTTGTTAATAAATCCTCAAAAGCGCGCAGAATTCCAATCGCACGGGGCTGACTCACAGCTCCAAAGACCCGGCTCTCGACTCTCGACCAGCAAATGAAACAAAAGTGAAGGCTGAAGAAAAAACAAACAAATGAAACGCAACGAATCGGAGCCGAAAAGCCCACGCACAGTGGGTCTGGGGGTCTGGGAATTCGATTTTCGATATTCGGACCACTGCAGGTTCCTAATTGAATTATGGGTCTGACCTCCATTTGCATTGCCCAACCCGGGAAGTTTCGTTTTCGATACTCTATATAACATATACTATATGCCCCGCAGCATCCACAAGATCCACTCTGTGTCACTCAGTCACCCGAAAACGGTACATTTACCACTTGGAGAGCTTTGTTTATTTTTGGGATCATCTGGGGGAATCCGTTGATCGATCAACCGACCGACCACTCCTCATCTTTCTCCTGCGCAGGATGCCAGTTATTAATTGGACAACTGGCCATGAATGAAGCCGTAGGAATGTCGACTTGCGTGTGAAGTTGTTTTCTCGGTGCCAAATGAATGAATGAGTGCTTGTTGTTTTGGTGCTTTTTCTGCTAATGAGATAAAGTGTGGGGTTTGATAAGGAAGCTGTAGAAATGTGGCTCAAGGCGCGGTTCTAAAAATAAGGAGGTTTATTCGCTTTTCCATATACATATCTCACGAAGCGTAGTCATGAAGTCATTAAACTAATACGAATACTTGTTAAGTGGAAAATGGAAATTCAATTTTCAGTGGAGTTTTAATGGTGCATGAATTTCTTAAAGATATTTATAGTTTCTTTTTATTATATTTGATTTGTTAAGGAAGCCAGTTAGACATATTTGTATTTTTCTCAATTATACACATTTTAAACGCGAGTATCTTGTGGTGCTTCACATAATAGAATAATTACTTTTAATGATTATTTTGTGGCTGCCAAATTCCCAGAATGTCTTGGAATCTTTGGCTTCTCTTTTTTTTACTTGCCCCCAATGATCCCATTCTCCCATTAGACACACAGACATGTGTGTGTTCGATTCTGTTTGATTTGCCCCGTCACCCATTAACCTTAACTGAATTATTTGGAGCCAGGGCCGCTGTGTAATCCCACCGGCCGCCATTCGATGCTCCACTGTGTGGCAGTGAATGCCACACATTGGAAAATGGATTGGTTTGCGTCTAAAATGCAAAATAATTTACCAAATTAACGGTACCATTATCAACAGCGACGATCCGATCAATCAAAGTGAATCCGATCAATTAAATGTTGCCTCCGAGCGTGGCACAAAGCGTCGAGAAAACAGAGAAGAGAAATGAGCAGTAAGAGGAAAAGAGGTTATGAACAGAATAGACCAGAATGCTAAGAACATAGCTCGAAGATGATGATGGTACACAGATAAAAATTGTAGGTAATGAATACCAATAGAGAAATACCAATAGGGAAATGCTACACATCATATTGCGATAAAACACTGCTTCCAAATATAAAACAGCTAACTTCCACTAAAATAAATGTATTACTTTCTAAAATTCTTAATATTATATGATCTTCAAAATTACCTAAACATTATCTCTTCATAAAATATTTCATTCTTTTCCTAATTTCCCTTAATTTCTCACAGTGCAGCTGATCGTGTTGATGATAGCTGGGCGAAGTTGGAGAAATGTGGCTGAGAATTGGAACAGCATTGACCTTATCACCGAAAGCACCGTCTGCAGGGGGCTTTTGATTAATCATCTCCATTCTTAATTGTGGCCCCATCTTCATATGCCGATTGTTATCATCTCTGCGCCTTCCCCTTTTTTTGCTTTTGCAAAATAGCCCGAGATATGTATTTTCCATAGCCTTTGGGCCTGGCTTAGAAGTCGAAAGAGAATGGCCGCGCGGCGATCGATAGATGGATCGATTCGCGGATCGATGGCGGGAAGGTTATTGAACCGCTTTATTCTCGGGCATTTGTAACGTTTTATTTTTTTCAATTTTTTCCATACATTGTGGAGTCTTCCACAAACGCTAATTACTGGCGAGGCGCACGCTTTAGTTCCAGTTATTAGACAAGACTCCAACTCCAGCTGGCTTCTAACTCCAGTCCTCGTACGCGATCTCGTACTCCATCCATTGATGGTGGTCGCACCACCACACCCCGTCGATCCCTCCCAGCTTAGAACTAGTTTCGGGGTCTGGCTCAGATATTTTTGCATCGATTAGGCCACATTCCACGCACCTATCTCGCGCCGCTGGGCGTTGCAATCTCTTTGGGGCTATTTATAGCTGCAATCGAATTAATTGTGGCCACGCCCCAGCGTTAGTGCCGGAATCTCTGACAAAACAAACTGTAATGG
Source organism: Drosophila fuyamai (assembly GCA_018153365.1). NCBI lineage: Eukaryota > Metazoa > Arthropoda > Insecta > Diptera > Drosophilidae > Drosophila > Drosophila fuyamai. The sequence continues at coordinate 7,714,122 of JAECXW010000758.1, forward strand.
CCCAAGTGGGTAATGGGCAATGGGTAGATGGGTAGATGGTAGAAGGTAATGGCTATGACTGGTAGGCAGTGGCCAATGGGCTTGACGAAGGTCGTCGCTGACCATTCTTCAGCATCTTCTTTGCTTTAGATGAATGCGCAGATTTCTAAAGAAATATATTTTGATTATAGATGTAAAGATTTTTTTTCTTTATTTTTTTTGCCTCACTTGGGTTTTTTTTGTATTACTTCTTTTTTTTGTCGAATCAGCCAAATCACTTGACGCTGCACTGGAATCTTTTTTATGTATTTGTATCTTGGTAAAGTTCAAGTGTTTGTTGGGGCTAAAACTGAAGCGTGAGCTGATCAAGTTGAAGCCAGTGGGGCACCTTAATCGTCGCTTCATTTCCGCGCAGAGCTTTCCTTTTAGCTGCGGAAATGATCGCCTATTTTGCCAAAAGAGATCTCGGAAAGCCGAACTAGCCCATCGAGTTGCGCAATTAGGGGCGGCAAAGCGGTCTGGTCTCCGCCTCAATGGTTAACACTCCAGGCGGTAAGAGGGAACGTTAAGTTTGGGATTAGACATAAGCTTCGAGGTACTTCCAAGAAAAGTGTAACATAATTTAAGAATTTAGCACAGAACCATCAAGTCCACTCATTGAAAATATTTGACGCCCTCGGGTGTACATCCTTTTTATTGTTTGAGTATTTTTATTATGTGGTACTAGTCTTCATTCCTTTAAATTGTTAAAGGTTTGTAAAAGATGTTCTTAGTTTTGTATCCCAAAATGTTTATAGTCAGGAAACATCTTTTGTTTTTAGTGTTTAAAATTATAAGGAAAGTATTTTTAAATAAGTCATTTTATGCTAAAGGAAATCGATTATACTTAGGAATTTGTGTAGCTTAAAATCTTATGGTTAATGAATATGGTTTATTTGATTTTCATAAAAAAAAGAACTGGTTTTCTTTATACATTCCCATTCTATTATAATTACGCCGAGAGTATCCCACCATCGATGCTCGCTGGCATTTCCTCGGCCTGTCTTCTATTTCATTTTCATTTCAAATGCCTGTCGAACGCTTCAAGCTCAGCTCAGCTCAGTTCAGTTGAGCTCGGCTCTTAACGCTCATTAGTTCTCTAAGTCCGCCAGCCCCGACTCTCGACTTGTTTCTCACACACCACACGCCACATAGGAGGCTTCAGCTCTGCAATTAATTAATGCCAACAGTCCGGCAGCAACATCAACAGTAGCAACAGCAATAGCAGCAACATCAGCAACAGCAACATTGGCAGCAGCAACATCAACAAAAAGCAGCAACAATGCCGCCTGACAGCGCTAAATTCTAGCCAGATTCCAGCTAAATTGTTTTGGCTTGTCTTTGAACTCGAACCGCCAGCTCAAGCTTCTTCCTTCCCTTGTACTATACTGCCGATAGTTTGCATTTTTTCAGGAGAAAAAAAGAGAAAAAATTATAACAAATAATTGCGGTGCTCTTGCGACAGGTGCACCCTCCTTCATCTTTATCCGGCATTCTGCCCCCGGAAAAATGTAGTGGAAAATTTCACCTATGTCGCTCGGTTGCGGAATCCATTGTTCCGGACCTGGAAATGCTCGGCTCATTGTATGCACTTCTTCTGGCCATGGGGCATGAAGATTTCTTTATGAGCGAGCACTGCCTTAATTAATTAACAGGCCAAGTGAAAATGCATTTGGCCAGGTGCCGTTGGCTCTGCTCTACCATGCTCTGCTCTCCTAGCCAACTTCGATTTCATTTTCCGCTGGAGTTGCCACTGGCTGCTTTTCGGCTAGTTCTTGAACCCACACGAGCAACAAATTTCACTTTTGTTTCTCCTCCAGCAACGGCAGACAAAGCGACATTCGAGCCACGAAAATTTTGAGGTCAACAGCAAGAAACGGAGTCGCGAGTCGAGAGACGAGAGGCGAGAGACTCGTTCCCATTACCGGAGATTCATTCGTCTGCTGGCCGTTTTGGCCAAAAGTGGCCGCAAACATTGTTGCCATCTCAAGTCTGCGGCTGGAGACCATTGAAATTCTTGCCATCGAACTGAAACTCTCCGTAATTTAATGCCAACTTAGAAGCCTCAAGAGGCGCAACTCGAGCGACAGCTGCCCTTTCGATCCAGTTGCAATTTGGCCAAAGTAAACATGATTTGCCATTTCGATTTTCTGTGTTGTCATCCGGCAGCCAGCTGGAGGATCGTATCCTCAACGCTGGAAAAACAGAAAGTGACCGAGTGAAAGATTTTCGGCTTTCTAATTGGATCTGAAAAAGAGTCACCACTTTTTCTGCGATTTTTTCGTTGGTTTTTTTTACGTTGGCCTGACTTGGCCAGGCGAAGTCCAGTGGGGCTTGGCTAATTAAGGGTCTCGCAGCAGGGCTAATTATGGCAAATATTTTCCATTGGCATATGTGTGAAAGTGAGACCAAGAAGCGCAAAATGGGAACCAACTTGCCGTCTGCTGCTGACTCCATCCACACGGTTTTTGGTTGCGCTCCGCTGGCCGAACTAAACTGAACCAAGCCGAACTGGATATATGCATATATAAATTGCGATATTTGTACGTGTTCTTCTGACCTTCTGGAGCTGGCATTCTCCCGCATCTCGAGAACCAGTTGGGGTTGCTGCACTGCAAATAAATATGGTTCAAGGAAAGTTGTGAGGCATACAAATATGTAAATAAGAAGCTTTTAATCTGAATGAATGCTATGAATGCTACATTTATTGACCTTATAAGGTTTTATAATCCTAAATTAAAATATATTTTTGAAAATACTTAGTTTTGTTTCTAACATAGACATCTACAAGAATTTAAACCTTACGCATAACATAAAGTTGTAAAGAAATCACTGATATTCATTTGTTTTTAATTTTTAGAATTTTTGCTTGAAATTATGTATGTATAGAACTGTTGGGGAGACATACACTAAAAATATTATAATGATCGAATGTAGACCGAATTTTCTCCGTGTGCCTGGGCAATTTATTTGTTCTTGTCGCAGTCTCCTTTTTGGCCGGGCCCGTTGAGGTTGAGTTGCGTTCCTCGGTTGGCCATGTTCGTTCTTATTTGCTGCACGCCTGAAACTTATCACTGGCCATAAATCTAGCCGCATGCCAAGCGGGGCCAAGTCGGCATACCAGACCAGTGGATACGATACGAAACGATACCAGTGGATGCCAGTGGACCAGACGAGTGGATGCCAGCGGATCTGACCAGTTGCCATGCCATGACCATTACCAGTTCTCGGCCGTTTGGCCAGTTTCGCCAATAATATTAACGCCACAAGCGGCCATTGAGGTCAAGGATGCCTCAGATCCTGATCCCCAGTAAATCCATTTCACTGCATTGCATAAACTCATTCCCACTAATGAGACTCACCCACCGCGAGCTGCCGAAAATTATTACTAATGAACCGCAGATTCACTTTCATCGGTGGCCCACTTAAAGGGATTCACCGCCAGTTGGCCAGTTGACCAGTTGGCCAGGCATCCGATCACTTGACAGCTGGCGAAAGGAGTCGAAATCGAAGTGCCAGGCGTCATCGCCGTCCTCGCCTTTCCCCGCTTTTCCCCAACTTTCCCCGAAAGTGTGAGTCTGGCCGGGACCTCCCGAGCTCGCTGCCACTTTGATTTTATAAAGCCAAGAGCTACGCAATCTGCGGCGGTGGAAACGAGCGAAATAAGTATTCATGCTTTCGGCCATTGTACAGTGGTTCCAAAGGAATTTGTTAAAGCCATGTAATATATAATGTTTTTTTTTTATAGCAAACAAATCCTTATATTTAACTAAAGGTATTCTAATCTTGATTTAGTAAAGTTAACCTAATACAAAGTATACAAATTGCTTCTAAGTATCTTGAGTCCTAAAGAGTTATCATTAACTATTTAACTAATCCTCGCCTGAAGCTCTTTTTTATAAGAAAAACATTAGGTTATCTTTAATCAGCAATCCTTTGTGTTGGTTTTTTCCATTTGCCATTATTCAACCCAATGTGCGACCACTTTTGGCCTGGCTCGCACTGCCGTTTTGTGACTGTGTCCAATTTGGGCGCAGATTGACAGCGATATGCGTTTAATTTGACGATAAATGGCCAATATAGCACGCAAGCCGAGTTGGGGGGAGTTCAGCAGGCAGGATTCGGGATTTCGGGCTCTTTGCAATTCAATTCTAATGCTCGAGGCCCGCGGGCTTCCCCGACTCGTTCGTGCTCTCGCCAATTGCCAAATTCAAATCCAAATCGCAGCACGATCCAAGCTGAAGTTGAAGTTGAAACTAAAGCCGAGAGGTTGAAGCTAAGTCTGAATTTGAAGCTAAAACTGATGCTGAATCTGAATCCGAATCCGAAACTAAAGCTGAAGCTGAAGCTTGGCCACGTTGGCAACTGACACGTTTGCTCGCATTTTGATTGCAATTTCTTTTCTTTGGCCGACTCTCCGCTGGAAAGAGTCAAATTCGTGTTGGCCATTAAAAGCCAGCGACAATGGAAAACGCAAATCAAAATAGCTGTGGCAGAAAAATTTACAAATTTTCCTCACGAAATCATTGTGGCCAAAATAAAAGCCAAGCTGATCGGAGACACGAAAATCTCCAGTTGACTGCATTCTCGCTGCGAATTCCGCATCTTTTGCGAGACATGTGGGCGGCTGTCAATCTGTCTTTGTCGCTGTCTCTTTTTCTGGCGCTGTTGCCGTCTCTTTCTCCCACTTTGGCCCCCGTGTTGCTGTCTCTTATCACGCGACGCAGACCGTCTGACAGTCTGACTAACTGACCTTCTTGCGAGGCATGAGTCAAGCGTTTCGGTGATAGCCAGCCATTCTTCCAAACAAAGTCTACTGGATGCAAGCCAACGCGGTCTGACTAATGCCATATAGTACAGCTTTGATTAATTCAATTTTTATAAAGAAATTTACATAATAAACAATGATTCTTTGAATAAATTGTGGTTTTACAAAAACAATTATATAAGTAATATTGATTGGATATGTTATCTTTTAATCTTTTCATGAAAAGTAACAAAAAATCGTAATGAAATAAACTAATTATTAAACACGATTTGGCTTACTAATCTCAAACAAAAGATAATATATTACATATTTCACAGTACTAAAGCAGAAACCATTTATCAAATTGTCAATAATCATTTTAAGACCTAGTTAAAACTCCATAAAACTATAATCATTAACTAAAAGAAAGATAAATTTCGTATATTTTTTAAGAGAGTATTATTATAATGTATTATAATCTCTCTTGGAGGAATGGGAAAAACAATTAAAATAAACGGAAACCGAGTTGTCCAAACAATCAAACGTTTGTGGCATTTTTCTTAAGTAATGTGACTATTAACCCGCTAGGTTTACCCAAAGCTTCGCTGGCGGGCTTCCGCTCTATTGATATAATTTTAATGGATTTACAAATATTACGCATACGCCCAGGTGCCCGCGGTCACCTTTCCCCAGCAGTTTCCCAGGCAATTTGTTTTGCTTTTCCTGCAGGCGGCATGTCGGGCACTTAGCACAATTCATCAAGTGATTTATTTAACACGCGCCGCGCATTCGGACGGAAGTTTGATTTCGCCCGTGGCACGGGATCATTAAGAATCCCACTCCAGCGGATCCAGCTGTGACCCACTGCACCAGTTAAAATCTCCGCTTCGGATCCCACTTGGTCTTCATCTCCATCTCTATCTCCAACTCGAACTCCATCCCGGATTTTTGCCCTGGCCATTGATTTATGGTGCTGCTGGAGCTGCTCATCCAGAGCAATTTCACATGGGCACACAGCTGTGGCCGATAATTATGGGTTTTGGGCCAGAAAGGTTTCTCTAGGAATAAAATGGGCCAAAAGGCAGCGAAGGCAAAGTAAAGGGCCCCGTGGGACAGTTGCTGATTTAAATTCGTGTTAGAGAGACAAAATAATTACGGCAATTGGGCAGAAAAAACCCAAAAAACTAAGGCGAACTCAAATGAAACTGCACGACGATCGGCTGACTGAATGTTTGACTGGCTGACTGGGTGAGTGAGTGAATGAATGACTCCACTTTGAGCCGGAGTATTGGTCTTGGGAACATTCGGAGAGTGGCTTGGAACCATTAAAATTCTTGGCGATGCGCCCTAGGCAGAAACCAAACCAAAAACAAGAGAGAACGCTATAGTCGGGTGCCCCGACTATCAGATACCCGTTACTCAGGTAAAAGGAGTGCGAGGGAGATGGAGATAGAAACTTTGATCACGCATAACTTTTAAACGAATGGTCCGATTTGAAAAATTTCTTCTACATTTCGATAGGTATTGATAAACACAATAAAACTGCATTTTTACTTTTCCGAAATATTTAAATTTATATTTAAATAAAATCGTATATAAGCGATTGTGGGCGTTAAAGGGGGCGTGGCACCTTTTTGAAACAAACTTGCGCTGCGTAGGAACTCCTAAAATCTGCATGCAAAATGCCAATCTTCTAGCTTTTATAGTTTCCGAGATCTCAGCGTTCATACGGACAGACAGACGGACAGACGGACAGACGGACAGACGGACATGGCTAGATCGACTCGGCTAGTGATCCTGAACAAGAATATATATACTTTATAGGGTCGGAAACGCTTCCTTCTACCTGTTACATACTTTTGCACGAATACAATATACCCTTTTACTCTACGAGTAACGGGTATAAAAAACGGAGAGTGAGACCTAAGTAGTTGACCCAGAAAACGATTCTATTGCATATCGGCAACTGTCAGTCATGTGATTCATTATTATTATTGTTATTATATGTATTTGCCATTAAGCATTTATGATTTTCTGATTTATTTCAGCTGCTTTTGTGGCGCCAAAGTCAAAAAGACAATCAGCAGCTGCTGCCCACGTAGCTACCAACAAAAGCATATATATTTATATATATATATCGTTAAAAAAACCCCTACAATCCCCAATCTCAATGCAATCGAGACTTCAAGCCAAGTCAGTCAAGTGGCTTAAGGCTTGGTCTTGTAACGTTTCGTTTTCGTTATTTTGAGCGTTAGTTTTATTTCGAGTCGACTTATATTTTTTCCCTGTCGCTGTTTCTCCATGTGTTTCGGCTTTATGCTCGAGTATTTACAATTCGATTTGGTTTACGAGAGTCGCAGGCGCAAACATCCAAAAATTAAGTATACGACACGAGGGCTGGCAAGCAAATTGACTTGATGAGTTGATGAGTGGTGGCGAATTTCGGGGGTAAATGTGGCTGAGTGGGTGTCTCATAAACTGTGATCACAGTGGTAATAAATGTTTAACAAGGAAAATGGTGACTGTGACTTGATTTATTGGAAAATACCTTTTCAATTGATTTATTATGAGCTGATTGCACTCTTTGAAACGGTCATAAAAGTAAAAGTATGAGCTTCTGCAAATAAAGGTAAATTTAGCAATCAGACAAATTAGACTAGATTTAGACAAATTTTTAGTACTCAAATTATATTTTATTTATGATAAACAAAATCCTTGAATTAAGTTGATGTTATCTATGAAATGAATCAATACAATGATTAAACGATGATTACAACATTAACCTCATATTAGCAAAAAACGGATGAATCAATAAATCAATAAAATTCCAGCTGATAGTAAAAGTGAAAAGAAAAGCATTCATTATAGAAACAAATAGTTATTAAAGATAACGTGTTACTCATTCTGTTTGTGAATGAATAAGCAATGATTCTGAGAGATTACTTACTGGACTACTTCCTCTTTATTTCATTTCTCCAGACTTGGACAATATTTAATGACTTTGAGTTCAACAACTGTGGTCACTGTTTGCTAGAAATATTAGATACCCATGAATTCACCCAACTTAAGTACTGTTTACCCAAAACCCAATCCATGAAATGATCATGTTATCGATCTCGTATTTTTACGTTACCAAATTTTCACCCAATCCAGTGAACTTGGTCACCGTATCGCAGCATGAATCACTGCTGGAAGGCTTGGAGCCCTGCTCATGTGGCTCCAATCCGCTCGCCTTGTGCACACCATTACTTAATCCGGCTTATTATGGACGCTCCGCTTGGCGGTTGTGTCTGCATCCGTCGGTGCCCCTACCCCCCTTCGACTCCCTCCCACGATTTGCCTGCTGGTTATGTACATAATATATATGCTTTGGCAACATCGCAAGTTTGGCTATTGCCGCTGCACTTCAAATATGTTTGTTCGTCGGCAATTGCATTGCCTGCACTGCAATAATTTTCACTTAATTATCTAATGATCGACCGAGGGACTATTGTCTATTTTTGTTTTTTTTTGTTATTTTTGGTTTGGCTTAAGCTTTGACCGTAATTATGGTTGCGGATCATTTGCAAATGTGAGCTATCCGGTCAGCGGCGGTCACATAACAAATGATTAAACCATTTAAATGTTTCGAACTTATGCAACAGCGATTTCTCTTGTCCGATCTCTTGCAGGATGATATGCCGCACCACAACAGCAGCCAACTGAGTCAACTGGGCCAGCACCACCAGTCGATGGACCAGTGCGGACTCACCCAGGCCGGATTGGAGGAGTACAACAACAGATCCTCCTCGTACTACGACCAGACAGCCTTCCACCACCAGAAGCAGGCCTCCTATGCCCAATCCGAGGGCTACCACAGCTATGTGTCAAGTTCGGATTCCACATCGGCCACGCCATTTCTGGATAAGTAAGTTGTCGTGGAAAATAAAGAAGGAAAATATGTGGTGTACAGAGAAAGAAATAAGGGAAATCATAGCACTTGAAACCATTTTTTATTAGAAACAATTAACTTTGAATGGAGGTGTTTTTGATAATTCTTAAGAAACTTGGATCTTCAAAAGGCAAATATATGTTTTTGTGTCTATTAACAGAAAATGTATTTTATGTATTTGTATCGCAACAAATTAAAAGTATTATTTTGATTGCTAAAAGAGTAGTTTACATTTTAGTTAAAAAATTTAACGATCTGTTGGCTTCTTCAATGACACATTTATGTTTTTGTGTCTATAAGGAGAATATGTATTTGTATCGCAACAAATTAAAAGTATTATTTTGATAGGTAAAAGAGTAGTTTAGATTTTAGTCTGTTGACTTCTTTGATAATACATTAGCTCTGTAATTTTCTCTCCGTGTGGCTGCATTGCAAACACGTTTTCCGCGCACATACTCGCATCAAATGCCGAACGACAATTATGAATTTTATTTGTACACTAAAAAACGCCATAAAAAATTCTTGGTAACGCAAACACATGAGATTCAGTGCGCAGACGGAGCCGAGAAATAAAACCGAAAACGAGCAGCTTAAGCTTGACTCTCAAGGTCTTCATAACTCAGTCTCCGTCTCCGGTTTTAGCTCTATTTTCTGTCTGAATGACTGTCTGTCTGAGTGTCTGAGTGTCTGATTGTCGGACTATCCAACTATCTGAACTTGCCCCAAGTGGCGAAGAGAGTCCGCTTCTGGCTCTATTGCCCGATGCGAAGGCTAAGCAAGAAATTCAAGTAATTGCGGCCATGCGAAAAGCAGAAACCAGAAATCGCAAATTTCTGTAGCACGCAATGATTTGCCAAAAAGCTCAGTTCGAGGTACTTTTAATGTTGGCTCCAACTTCAACTTTAGCTACAATTCCAATTCCAACTGACTGTGTTGTTCTATTTGCAGATTACGTCAGGAGAGCGATCTTCTGTCGCGGCAGTCGCATCATTGGTCGGAGAACGACCTCTCCTCCGTTTGCAGCAACTCGGTGGCGCCATCGCCCATTCCGCTCTTGGCCCGCCAGTCCCACCCCCATTCCCATTCCCATTCGCACTCCCATTCCCATTCCAACTCTCACGGCCACGCCCACTCCCATGCCAACTCCTCCGCCTCCTCAACCAGTTCCAGCAACAACAATAGCATCACCATCAGCAACGGCAGCAGCAACAACAACAACAACAGCTCGGAGAGCACTTCCTCCACGGAAACCCTCAAATGGCTTGGTTCCATGAGCGATATATCCGAAGCAAGTCATGCCACCGGCTATAGCGCCATCGCCGAATCGGGTAAGTCATCCAGAAAATATATAAGGCCAGGATTGTCATTAAAACTTTAAATAGCATTATATCATTTAAGTTCCTGAAATAAAAATGTTATTATAATCTGCCATTTTTGGAAATAGATCTCTTTAAGTTTTTGTATCTCACAAAATGATATAAACTTATTTTTCAAGAAACTAATCTAGAAAGCGAATACAATTCATAAGGCTTTTTATTTTATTGTAAGTCATAAAATGATGTAAAATTTTTCCATTTCTTAAAGTAAATAATGTATTAAAAAAAATTGAATATAATTCGAAGACTTTATAATTATTTTAAAATAAACTAAGCAGAGTTTGGATTTAAAATAGTTTTTACAACTTGTGAGAATTGTTAAAAAATATAGAGGTCTGATTTTATGTGAATTTTACCAATACATTGATTTTTGGCAATCTCTAAAATTTGATTATTTCATATAGATAGTTAATGAACATGTATAAAAACCTGAAAGTTAAGGAATTTGGATTCAAACACTGACAATCGTGGCCATAATTCGAGTGGGGTCACAGTGGCAGTCTCAGTTTTCGGGGGGTGAATGCTTGGCCAGTTGTAATAAGAGAAGGTAGCCCAAAGTATTGGGCGACTGGCGGGCGAACCCACTCCCCCACGACCTTGGCTCACTGCTGGCCCACTTTTACTTGGCACAACTCCTTTTAGAATGGCCGAGGACACGCCCTAACCGTTCTCCCTTCGTTGCAGTTTCCTCCTCGCAGCTGATTGTGCACAGCTCCCGGGTGCTGACCCCCAAGCGCCATCATAGCGAGAGCGTGCTGTACCTGCACGACAACGACTCGGTCCCGGCGACCTCGCCCACTGGCAGCAACTCCTCCGAGACGATCTCCGAGGAGGGCAGTGGCGAGCCACCAGTGGTGGTGCAGCCACTCCGCATCCAACACCGCCACAGTCCCAGCTATCCGCCCGTGCACACCTCGATGGCGCTGCACCACTTCGAGCACCACCAGCTGCAGCAGGATCAGCAGCTCCAACGCCACCACACCAACACACAAAGTTCCTTGCTGGAGTTGGCCTCGCCCACGGAGAAGCCTCCTCGCTCCCTCCTCGGCCAGTCCCACTCCATGGGCGATCTCCAGCAGCAGCAGCAGCAGCATCAGCAGCTGGGCAGATCGGCTGGCCAGCAGCACAAGTCCAGCATTTCGGTGACCATTTCCAGCAGCGAGGCGGTGGTCACCATTGCACCCCAGCCGCCGGCTGGAAAGCCCAGCAAGCTGCAGTTGTCCCTCGGAAAGTCGGAGGCACGCAGCTGCAGTACTCCGAATATGGGGGAGCAGAGTCCCACGAACAGCATCGATTCCTACCGCAGCAACCACCGCCTGTTCCCGGTGAGCACCTACACGGAGCCGGTGCACAGCAACACCTCGCAGTACGTGCAGCATCCCAAGCCGCAGTTCAGCTCCGGGCTGCACAAGACCGCCAAGTGAGTAGTTAAGATATGACTCCTAATCATTGAACTAATATATAATGGGGATACCCCTCTAGACTTCCTGTGATAACGCCAGCGGGGGCCACTGTCCAGCCCACCTGGCACTCGGTGGCCGAGAGGATCAACGACTTTGAGCGCAGCCAGCTGGGCGAGCCGCCCAAGTTCGCTTACTTGGAGCCCAGCAAGATGCACATCATCTCGAATCCGGCCTTGAAGGCCCTGCAGAAAAACGCGGTGCAGTCCTACGTGGAGCGGCAGCAGCAGCAGCAGAAGGAGGAGCAGCAGCTGTTGCGTCCGCACTCGCAATCCTACCAGGCGCTGCATGTGGAGCGCAAGTCGCTGCCGAACAACCTCAGTCCCATAATGGTGGGTCTGCCCACGGGGAACAGCTCCTCGTCGACGCGGGACTGCAGCTCACCCACTCCGCCGCCACCACCGCCGCGATCGCGCAGCCTACTGCCCAATCTCCTGAGGCGCTCCAGTTCGGCCTCGGACTATGCCGACTTCCGGGAACTGCATCAGGCCCAGGGGCAGGTGAAGGCGCCCAGCATAAGGAACATAAGTAATGCCGAGAAGATGTCCTTCAATGACTGCGGAATGCCGCCGCCACCGCCGCCGCCCAGGGGTCGATTGGGTGTGCCCACCAGACGCACTTCCTCGGCCACGGAGTACGCTCCCATGCGGGACAAGTTGCTGCTGCAGCAGGCCGCCGCCTTGGCCCACCAGCAGCACCACCCGCAGCAGCACCGCCACGTCCCACCACCACATGCACCGCCCGAGCGTCCGCCCAAGCATCCCAATCTGCGGGTGCCATCGCCGGAGCTGCCTCCGCCGCCGCATAGCGAACTGGACACCAGTTACACGTTCGATGAGCCACTGCCGCCGCCACCGCCGCCGGAAGTGCTCCAGCCACGCCCACCACCCTCGCCCAACCGGCGGAACAGCTTCGCTGGGCCATCCACATCCACTCGTCGCACCGCCTACGCAGCACCGCCGCCCCCAGCGGGCTCCATCGCTCCCATGGTCGCCAAGGTGCCACCGCTGGTGCCCAAGAAGCCAACGAGCTTGCAGGTGGGTCGTTTACTACTGTTTGGTAATTGGATTCTAATTTCCGCCACACTATTTGTTCGCAGCACAAACACCTGGCTAACGGAGGAGGAGGCGGAGGCGGGAGTCGCAAGCGGCCGCACCACGCGACGCCGCAGCCCATCCCCGAAAACGCTGCCAGTCCCGTGGCGCCACCGCCGCCTTTGTTGCCGCGTGCCAGATCCGCCGCCCATGACAACGTGATCGCCAGCAACCTGGAGAGCAACCAGCAGAAACGGTGAGTTCTAGCACTTAATATAGGATTAACTATATTAATATAGGATTAACTGCAAGACATACAAAATTTGTAGGGTATTTAGGAAATAGTTAAAGAATTTCCTTCCTAACGCGAAGCTATTGAAAAACCCAAAGCATACAACCTCTCCCCTTAATTGTACCCTTAGTTAATTATCTTTTATTACTCAACTGTATGTAGTTTTGTTTATGTAGGTATATATTTATACCCGTTACTCGTAGAGTAAAAGGGTATATTGTATTCGTGCAAAAGTATGTAACAGGTAGAAGGAAGCGTTTCCGACCCTATAAAGTATATATATTCTTGATCAGGGTCACTAGCCGAGTCGATCTAGCCATGTCCGTCTGTCCGTCTGTCCGTCTGTCCGTCTGTCCGTCTGTCTGTCCGTCTGTCTGTCTGTCCGTATGAACGCTGAGATCTCGGAAACTATAAAAGCTAGAAGATTGGCATTTTGCATGCAGATTCTAGGAGTTCCTACGCAGCGCAAGTTTGTTTCAAAAAGGTGCCACGCCCCCTTTAACGCCCACAATCGCTTATATACGATTTTAAAAATTTAAATATTTCGGAAAAGTAAAAATGCAGTTTTATTGTGTTTATCAATACCTATCGAAATGTAGAAGAAATTTTTCAAATCGGACCATTCGTTAAAAAGTTATGCGTGATCAAAGTTTCTATCTCCATCTCCCTCGCACTCCCTTTACCTGAGTAACGGGTATCTGATAGTCGGGGCACCCGACTATAGCGTTCTCTCTTGTTTTATTTTAGCTAGATCTTTTTAGCTTTTGTCAAAACTTTGTTGAAGTAAATGTATACATATAAACAAATAACTTCAGTTCTAAGTTGACAAGTTATAGGCAAATCAGCAGGTTAAATGATTCGCTTTAAAATACAATAGAATTTCATTGCATTTTAATGAAATGCTTAAAATATAAAGAGATATTACCATCAGTAAAACTATAATTTATAATTTTTAAAATTAGAAAACCTATTTTAACCTTAAACTTAGAACAATCAAATCCCCAATATCCCAACCAGAAAAGCTACCTAAAATATTTGTTAATTTAATTTCCTAGATGTTAGACCCCATTAATAGGCCAAATTAGAGAAGTTAGACTTGAATTAAGACTGAGGGTCATTGAGGAAATTAAAGCTCAAGATCGCCTCCACCAAGTCAAAACATATTTAGCCAGCTTTGCAGCATCCGTGGGCTTCGATGGGACCACTCCCTGCCCATTGTTCTTGACCTTATCGAATCCAATTAGCTCTGAATGAAGTGCGTGGCACGGTAGCCAGCGAGCTTCGCTGATCTTGGCTAATGAGCCGCTTCCTTCGCGGCCTGGCCGTCAATCAGCTGTCGCCTAATGCTTAATTGGATTATGAAATACACTGCTCGCTGAGCTGCGAGCTCGACTTTCGCTTTCGACCCACTAAACCCGGCCGACTCCAATTGCCAATCGCCAAAACTAAACGCCAATTGAGCCGCCACCTGAGCGGCCACAAAAATGTGTCAACCAAATAACGATTTATGTTTTGCTCCTTGGCGTGTGGGCAGCACCACTCCCCGATCTCCCCGAGATTCCCAAAATAAACTTTACAAAAAAATCCAGCCCACCCCACTCAGCTGGTCGGTTCTTTGTTCTGATTGTGCTGGTAAAAGCCAATCAAATTGAAAATCGAAATTTATCCGGCCAGCGGGACAAAAGGTCCATTCTTGGCCTGGCTTACGGCCTGACATTGATAGATGAACGCCGGGCGGTTCATTAGCGCACCGAGCGCATACTTTTTGCATTCACTGTATGGCATCGCACCCAATTTTCGGGCATTAGATAACTTAAAGCCGCACATTGAGTTCAAGCTGTGGTTGCACAGTGGTTGCGATTTCATTGTTGAGGTGTTACGTGAGTCATTAATGCAGTCATTCAATTTAGGTTCATTCAATTAAAGGCAGACATTTAAGAAAAAAAAGAATACCATCTACTTTAAGTCGCACATAACAATAACTTTTCTTTTTTTTGGGCAAATAAGAACTCCCTAAAGAAAGGTTTAAAATGATAGTAGTATTTTGAAACGCAGTGAATTTTTATTAACAAACCTTTATCAAAGATCTAGTTAAGAATTCATGCAGTGGTTTAGTTAAGATTACAAAATTCCATAAACTGGAGTCGCTTTTTAGTTTACCATTGCTTAAAAACAATATCTTACCAAAAGAAGTAAGCCTTTTTTGTATAAATAACAATGGAGTCACATATTTAATTGAATCTCTTCCACTGTGCATTGTCCATGTTCAATAATTTCTATGGACTGTCATGTTTTTTCCCCTGCTGTTCCTTTTTTTTGATAGTTTTTGTTTTGGTTTTCTTTGGTGGCTCAGTTGACACCGGGGGAGACCTTTGCGGCACGATTTGTTGCAGCAGCAGCATCCAGCACGAGACAAATATTGACACAATTTGTGGCGAAGTTTCCAGGCTCAGCCGGGCTGGATTCGGCTGGCAACTTGTAAATGGGCTTGTCAGAGGCTTCGTTGTCGTTTTAGCCTGGTCCGGGGTTCAAATGCCGTTCACCGCGAACGTGCCTAATTTGCATTTTGAAAGTTTGGCGTGCGGAAAATGGAGCAAAGGGCAGTCATCGCTTGCATTTCTCGAACCGACTCACCTGCAGACACTTTTCGAGCCACTTCAATTAGAGCAACTAGCGAAAAAACCAAAAAAAAAAAACGAAATAACCGAAAAAAGTCGAAAACCCTGAGAGGTGTGCCATGTGTTCTCTTGACAGCCTCTAATTATCGCCTCGCACAGCCGTCGGGTTAAATCTCGGCAAAGTGCAGGCATTTGCCGAATTAATTCCCTCTTTGGCCATTTGGCAACACTCCAGCTAGGTCTTGCCTGTATTATTTTCAAATTAAGTGCCAGCATTGAGCTGCGACCACAGACCACGCGTCGTATGCGCGCTATAAATCACTCATTCGCCGAGTTGCCGCGGCATAGTCAGCCAGCAAAAGGAACAAGCGAAACATAATGGCAAACGCCAAGCCAGACAATTCAATTTATCCAGCCGCAAGTCGCGACTGTTTCGATGCAGTTGCCGTGATTAGGCGACGTCGCCAGGCTTTCAGGCCAACTCGCTGGTTCTCTGGCTTGTTGGCTTGCTGGCCACATTTAACAAAGTGTTTGCCATAATTTCTGCCCGCTATCGCTAGCTAAATATCGACAGTACACACAATGATCGATTGAACTTTGCTCCGATGACGGTGACGATGCAACAGCAGCGACAGATTGCCGATGGGAACATGGCCTGGCATGGCCCAACAAAAGGTGATTGAATTTAATGGCTTGGGGGGATTGGTACTGACAGATCCCCAGTACCTATAATAATAAAGCTTGTTTAATCCGAGAAAAATCTTGATAGCGCAGAACAGGGATATATATATTTATACCTTTTATGGTTCGTACAAGGTTCCTTGATATTTTTAAATTAGCTAAACTGTTGCCTACTTTTGCGCTCTAAGAGTAAAAAATTTCCGTGATAAACGCACTGCGCTTAAAACTATGCTTTGTTTTCTATAAACCAACTCCCGGAGCGCTCTTAATTCCAAACTCTCTTTAGAAAGAGAGTGATGTTGTTTGAAGAGTCTAAGCAAAGCTAAACAAGAAGACCATAAAATTTGGGAAAAGTAATCTTGGCGAATTCTCAATAAATGTCTCAATTCAATGGCCCATAAATATAAGCTGATAATAAACTAGGAACCTCAGCATTTAATGGCGTTCTTTTATTTTTATTTTCAATTTATTAGGCAGAATTCATGGCTAGTGACTAAACTATGTTTGCAAACAGACCTTTAAGCCGTCTGTTTTGAAAGAGAGAGTGGGTTCTCTTAGCAGTGCTATGCCTCTCTTAAACTCTCTCTTTCAAGCAAACCGGCTGTGCATTTGTGTGTAGAGTAGTGATACGTTACGTTACGTTGTTGTGTGTTACGTTTCATGCCGCTGATGTAGTTGATTCAGCCACAACTTCAAACGAGTGAAATCCGCTAAGGCGTTCGGACGTTCGCGCTAGTTGATTTGAAGCGTGTGTGAAAATAAATCAATTGAAATTGAAATTGCCTCCGAAATTCGGCAATTAAAAATGTAAAACTCTCGCGACACTTGGCTGCATGTGTATCAATTTCATTTGGCGGCCTCAGCTTCCTGATCGCCAAAAACAAAACAAAAAAACCAAAATAAGGAAGTTCAGTGACGGGTTCAAATGTTGGGCCATCAAACTGCATAGCATTTGCACAAATAACTGGCAAACAAAAGGAAGCAAGATATCACGCAAAAGTTCGGTTTATTTTGTTGTCATTTGGGATTGTCTGCATCTGTATCTGTATCTGTATCTCAATCCCGTCTTACATCTCCGCGTGTGTTTTTGCTCTTCCCAACCAAATTGGATTTCACAATACTGGATACCGTCTACCACATGAAAATGGTGTTCGGCGGCAAGTTTCGAATCAGAAGGTAAACACACTTTCGCACAACTCAATTGCCAGCCAAGTTGGTTGCTTGGTTTGGTTTGGTTTGGTCAGTTATTATGATCTCAGCTGATAACGGCGGCTATTAACGACCGCCATTAGTCAGCGGCAGCAGGAAATTCTGTGAACTACGCTGTTGGCACAGAGAAAAAATGTGACATCTGGTCTATAAAACCATTAACATTAACAAAAAATGTTTCAATTAGCTGGAAATAAATAAATTCATTTGAAAAAAAATATATAGTAAAATCATGCATTGAATGTGGATATTTTAAAAGATTGTAGAATCTTTAAATTTTTTAATATATTTCAGAGTTTAATTTTTAAGCGTTTATTAATATCAAATATTGGCTTGTAAGGAACGTTTTTCCTTATTTTTTCTCAATGTACTAAGCTCGCCGCTTGAAAATGAAAACTTGACTTTTAATAAGAACGCGCGTCAGCCAATGGAGTATTTTTATTTTTTCCCAAGATAAGCTTTTCTGTAAGTCGTTTGTTAACTGCATTGCTGTCTGGCTTTTGATCTGAGGTTGCTGCTGGGATAGTTGATAGTTGTTGTAGTTGTTGTTGCCGCTGTACTAGTTTGTGGCGACGTTGTCGGCTAACTTCAGTGAAACCATATTTAGCATGCTCAATGCCTAACGTCTCCGCTAATGACGACAGTTGTTGCTGCCTGCACAGCGAAAAAACCCACAACTGTAATAACAGTGTATTTGATGGTTTTCTTCCATCATCAAACTAATTAGAAACATTTTTTATTTGTTAAATAAAATTGAGTAAATATTTAAAGGTAGCAAAGAATACATTTTGCAGAAATTATACAATTTAGCAATGTTTTTAAAAGAAAAACCCATAATAATTATATGAAGATATATTTACTGTAACATTTTTTAAACATTTGATCTACCTCACTGAAAGTTGAAAGACTTACATTTATTTGGGATGATAAAATGGATAATTTATCCTACATTTTCGTTATATTTTCTCCCTGTGTGGATCTTTGACTTCGTCTGAGGCTCTAACAACTTTAGCCCGAGCTGATAAATTTTCACAGCTGTTGCCTCTCTTTCTTTATCTCCCCATTATTGCCATTCCCTTTGGAAGCCACGTAGGCGGCAGGTGCAAAACTGCGGCACGTTTCCTTCTCCTCCTCTGCGTTTAACTTACCTTTACCTGCTGCCATGGCAAATTGTCCGCAGACTCACCGCCTCGACTCACCTATATGGTAAATTTTTATTTGAATTCCATTTGTATCTGTGTGGCCGAGACACGCGTCATTCGCCATAATTCATAACGAGATCTATTGACATTCGCATTCGGACCATATAAGTGTTAGGTGGGTTACACTTTGTATGGAAAGCCGGCTATCAGTGCACAGATCTTATCGATTTTTTGCTGTATTTGCCGGAATGAGAACAATGAGGACCTTTGTTTCGGTTGGCAAAAGCGGCTAGAACCGGTTTTGGCCAAAGAACAGCTGGTGGTTGATTGGTGGCTCTGTTGGTTCATTGGTCACCCTTAGGAGTGGTCGTTTTATTTGTATCCCGGCAACTGTTAAGGCCAACAACCCTCGAGGGATACATTAAGTGAGGTCACCACTTAAAGGAAAGCCATAGTTTTACTTTCACTTAGAAAAACAATCAAGAGCATTTGCTATGAATGGTAGTAAAAAAAGTTATAAAGTTAGTTAGAATAGATGTTTTCATGCTAAATAAAACTAAGAAAGATTTTATGTTGTACCTAGTCTAAACCACAAATTCTCATGATGATTGGTTTTTCCTTAGTTATGCAACATCTTTCTAAAAGGCAATTGAGTTTTAAGTAAGAGCTAACTAAATCGAATGGATTGGATGTGCTTTAATCGTCAAAACCCTATTAACATGTAAGAGAAGTGAAAGAGTTGTAAAACCCGGCCAACTTATATGCCCAAATTTGTCGAGGGTATATACCATTAGCATAAAAAAGAAATAAAATAATATTCAGCTTTGCCGTGATGGTTCGCTGTTATTATTTTTTATTGAGGCTTCGCACGAATTTCGAAATAAACGACCGGCGAAAGAATTTGCTGTCTACGAGTAAAAAATTTGTTAGCTCAGCGACGACAGCAGTGAATTTCATTTGCTGCATAAACAAAAACGTAAACCGAAATAATCAATAAACATTTTTACAATATCAAAGCGGAGACAAGAATGCTCGATCGATCTTGTTCCGAAGAGATCCGTGAAATTACTTCGACCTTCGGGCCAACTTTGATTTGTGTGTGGTGTGTGTATGGTGTGTGCCATTTGCAGGGCTAAATGTTTATTGTTATTGCGACGGCCCATTCAACTAAGCTAACATCAAACAATAAATGTTTATTGTGGCCTGCGTCTGTTTTCATTGCCAATCGATTTGCCGTGGAAAACTTGTAACACCAATCAAACCGAGTTCTCCGCTCTGCTCTGAATTTCTGCCTTGATTTGTTTGTGGTTTCCATTACGAAAGCCCGGGATCTGTGATTTGTTCAATGCTAATTATAGGCGGCGACAAATGTCAAGACTTTTCAATTAGCAGCCTCTTGATTGTTCTTTACACTCGCTTGATTAGATTTATTGGCTTTCGCCTTCTACTTCGGCTCTATTCCATATTCAGGTCGCAGCACATTTTTTGGAAACGTTTCGCGACCATATTTATGGGTAAATGATCGCCAACAGTTGTACAAACAAGATGTCCACGAATTTATATACTGTATAGCGTATATGAATGAACACGCTTCCAATTGAAACAACAAAAAGAATGAAAATCAAATACACCCGGTCATATTTCAGTCTTAATAAAAACGTATAAAAATGCCATTTTTTAATCAACGTTGACAAATCGACAATTTGAATAACATCAGCGAAAACAGGGCTTTCACGGAAGCTCGATTAAGAGAGTAGAGTGGCGGAAGCCTGATAAAGAGATTCTGTTAATCAACAGGGTTCAAGAATCCCACAATCTACCAATCAATCAATCAATCAATCAGTCAGTTAGTCCGCTTCTTTGCGACTCTATTCTATTCTGTATTTATGATAATTAGATGGTCTCGTAAAACCGAACAAATCGGTTAATGTGCTGGCTCCTCTAATGAGTTTGCCCTAACAACGATCAATTGCTTATTGTCGGGGTTCTGCGATTACGTATACGACGCGTACTGGGTACTAATGGCTGGGCTTCTGGGTCGCCCACGATATGCAAATGGTGTTACGATCGCCACGTGAAAAGCTCTTCATTATCGCCCTGGAACTCTGGAAGTGGGAAACTTTAGAACTGGGAACTGTAATTCGGATTCGACATTTCCCAGCAGGTGGGCAGGTCTCAACTCCGGGGAACCTGGCACTACAAAGAGCCGCTCCACAAATTGCTGGGGGAAAAGCGTTAAACAAAAGCTACCTACGTAGTAAACACGATTGCAATTGTAATTTATTTTTTTGTTTTTTGTTCTACATATATATTGTAGGTATCCACAACATTCTTACTTTCCCAACTTATCTGAAAGTGAACGGGCGAACGATCGTTACTCATCAGTCGCAACAGAACATAAAACTAAACAAACTGAAAAACAAAAAAAGACTGGCTCAGCCAACCATCAAGTACGAGCACATATCTGCATGAAAGCCCGGAGTACGCCGAGCATATTTATACAGATACCTATATTGTATATAGAACAAAAAGCCAAATGAAGCTAAATGAGTGCAGAGTGACAAAGGCAAATGGAGGAATTCCACGGGTGACAAAAGCGACTTCGCAATGCTCTACAATAAAAGCGGAAGTGTCAAGTGAAAGAAATGGGTGGGAAGAGAATGGGAGGTGGCCTTTGTAGAAAGTTGACTTTTCATCGCTATTGTGATGAGTAATTATGAATTTGTCTTTCTTGATGTTCCACAAAGATAATTTCGAGAATTGGGCCTCAAAGTCAATAAGCTATTATAATCAGAAAGGGTTCTTGAACTTACTTTATGAGAAACCGATTGCACTTCCATGAGTATTATGTTGTTTTAATTTAAATGAAATTTTAAATAAACATTTCAATGCTGATATAAAGTTTATAGATACTGCCTAGGTTCAAGTCACTTAAAGTCTTTAATAAATAATATCCAAATCTTCCTCTTAAGAATTGAACCATATAATGAGGCTCTCTAAACATTCAAATTATTCCCATTCCGACACTGACATAGTGCACCTGTTGATCTAGGTCCAATTGCTTGTGTTTTGGGACTATTCCAAAGTGTGGCATGTGGGCAGGGTATAATTACGGCAACGGTTCCCATTCCACATTCAACTTAACGCACAGGGGCAGATAAAGTTGCGGGTTCCCCCACAAGAATAACAGAAACAGAAAAAAAAGGCAACAAGTTCAAGTCGAGCGGGCAGACAAAGTACCGCAAAAGTCAAACAAATGTGGCGGCAAGAGACAATGAGGGATATATGTATATATAGGGATATAGTACATACGATATATAGGTGGGGGCACCACAGATGAGTTCCCCCGCCAGCTGATCGGTCTTGGAGTTAAGAACATTTGGCATACATTCATTCGAGGAGGGGGGTGGGGGGGACCCAGGTCAACGGATGTGCTTGCGGCTCCAGCATATTTATATCTCACCTCAGTACAAGGTCAGAGTCGTGGTCGAAATTATGGCAGTCAGAGCCGATTCAATTAGCCACGAAATTAATGAATATGAAAAAAGCCAAGACTGCGGCTAAACGCTCCAGTAACCTCCGGCTGCGAGCGACTTCCTTCTGAATTCGTGGCCAAAAGAGCCGAGCCACGCAAATCATTAAGAAGCAACTGAAAATTTCACAAATTAACTTTATAACACGAAAATTTCTCGACGCCAGCGACGAGACGAGTCGAAGATGGTAAATCAGAGATACTGGCACACACATAAATACCCATATGAAAAGAAAAAAATTAATAATTATGAGCCGAAAACTGCCCAAAAGGTAAATAAGTTTGGCTTCCTGTTCAACTTCAGTTTTTGGCTACTGTTGAAACCCGATTGGATCTTCGACTCCTCTGCAGGGTCTTGGGCTTTATTTTTTACGGGCACTTCGATTTTCTGGTTTTTGGTTTTTTGTTTTTTTTCTTTTCTGATGGCTTGTGTCTTGTGCCGTGCACGAAAATTGCTTTGACACAAAAACAATGAAAAAACCTTTTTAGTGGGTCACGCGCGTCATGAGCAAATGAAAACCACTGGACAGTCAGCCAGGCAACCTACCAACCCACCCAGATGATAAAAATCAAAACATGCGCAAAAACCAAAAACCAAAAAAGCCATACCAAAAGCAAAGCAAAACGAAAAGAGCAGCCAGAAAGCCAAATTAAAATCGGAGCAGCACTTGGCCCGGGTTTCCCGGCTAAAAGCGCATGTTTAAATTGTTTGCCTAATTTGGTTTTTTTTTTTTTTTTTTTTTTGTAATTTGTGTGCTACTCTTTTTATTTTTGCTTGCCCGCAAGTTGGCTCAAATGTATTGCAATTAACATTTTTAACATACAATATATATGTATGTAGTTTTAAACGCAACAATTTCTCATCGGCCTGGGAAGGTTTTTTGGGCAATGAAATGCTCATGAAATATGCAATTTGAGGCATTTGCTGGGTTATTTGGAGTGGGCAATGAAAACAAGAAGTGGGAATAGTTTGACAAGACCACGTTTTATTTTGGGTGATTTTTATGGGAATTAATCTGTTTAATTGGGGGCTCTAATTATGTATACCTGCTTTTGTGTGGTATGAAATAAAACTGGGTTAGTCGTGCTTTGTTTATACCCGTTACTCGTAGAGTAAAAGGGTATATTGTATTCGTGCAAAAGTATGTAACAGGTAGAAGGAAGCGTTTCCGACCCTATAAAGTATATATATTCTTGATCAGGGTCACTAGCCGAGTCGATATAGCCATGTCCGTCTGTCCGTCTGTCCGTCTGTCCGTCTGTCCGTCTGTCTGTCTGTCCGTATGAACGCTGAGATCTCGGAAACTATAAAAGCTAGAAGATTGGCATTTTGCATGCAGATTCTAGGAGTTCCTACGCAGCGCAAGTTTGTTTCAAAAAGGTGCCACGCCCCCTTTAACGCCCACAATCGCTTATATACGATTTTAAAAATTTAAATATTTCGGAAAAGTAAAAATGCAGTTTTATTGTGTTTATCAATACCTATCGAAATGTAGAAGAAATTTTTCAAATCGGACCATTCGTTAAAAAGTTATGCGTGATCAAAGTTTCTATCTCCATCTCCCTCGCACTCCCTTTACCTGAGTAACGGGTATCTGATAGTCGGGTCACCCGACTATAGCGTTCTCTCTTGTTTAACTTTGCTTAACATTGAAGCTATTTAGTCCATGCTTTTACTATTAATGTCTAATATTTATGTTTACTGCTCAAACAGAAATGAAGCGTAAATATTATCTGTCAATTATAATACAAAATCAGCCAATGCCCTAGTTTGTTTTCTTTTTATAACGTTTGTAAAATTGCACAGTATATATTTCCTTATATAAATCTTATCTGATGATTTATTGCGCCTTTAGTTTAACTACGTTTTATGGGATTAAAGCTGATTAATTTGATTTATTTTAGGGTGCTTTATGTGTTTGTGGAAACTTTCATCAATACCTGATAACCATAGTGCCATAAACTTATTGCTTAGAACTTTCCAATTGAATTAAGGAAATCCCCTAGTTTTTTTTTGAAAATGGGTTGTGAAATTACAAAGTAAACTTTATCTTTTCTTGCATAAGTCCCTGATCGTGTGCATTAGCTTACCTTATTGCGCCTTCGGTTTCGACCACATTGTAGGGCCCTGAGAACTTTCCTTTGCGCCCCTTCTTACATCGTGATTTCAGTGTTAACTTGGCTATTGCCAAAGCTAATGACCAAGTCGATAACCGCAGCGTAACGCAATCGGGCGTGTCAGCTTTGCGGCGATGACTGTCGCTGTCAATGAACTTCGTGGCTAAATTACGTGCCTGCAATTATTCTGGTGTCCCAGGAAGAGGCCCCAAAAACCAAAAACAAAAACCAAAAACAAAAAAATCTGCATAAATTTCTGGTTGCGCAATGAGAACTCGCTCGATTGGTGCTTAAATTTGTGAAAGATTTTTACAGCTCATACGTGTAGATCGCATTTGCGACAGTTCTGCGTTCCAAAGAGCCGTTAAAATGGGGTACATAGCGATCTGAGCTGAAATTCAATTAGCGACACCCACATCCACTCAGTTTTTTTTTTCGATCATAACGATGGGAGTCTGAAAACTTAAAAAGCAATTCCATTTTATGATAGAACTCAAATTGACACCGAAAATGTGATTGCCGATCGCTCCATTTGGACTGTCTGGGGGAATCTAATGGGATGGGAAAGCTTTCAAATTTCATTGAAATGTGCGACGCACTTGGGCCAGACATAAACATCAAATCAGCTCAAATAAATGGGGAGAGGTGGAGAAATGCGTGTGCATTATGCATATTAAATGCTTTCACTTTCGTTTCGACCGGAAAAAAGTATATCAATTTTTTTTTTGGTTTTTTTGGTTTTTTTGGCAATGCCCTGCACGACGACGGGCCGGTTAAAATATATCTCGATCAGTCGAGCAGCAAATTGCGTGAAAGCCGAATCTCTGGGCCACAATTGAAATGCAAGACGCGAGATGCAGCTATTTCTATATTTATGTCTATGACCGGGTATCTGAGTATCTGGCCATGGTCAGCTGTTCGTTGACTGATTGTCAACCAGCCCGATACATCGTTGTCTACCTTGTGCTCAATCATTACTGCTAGTTGCATGTTTTATAACGCAGATGATCACATGAACAGACACTAAAACTTGGCATTGCATTGACTACAGACGAAAAAATATCTGGGACATATCAGTTCTGTATTATTATCTGAACTCCTATTCATTTTTATAATACTAAATGCAGCAAGGTCTAATCAGCTTTGAATACTTGAAATCTTATCATACTGATAATGCAATTAAAGGTGTTTTCGAGTTCTGATAATGTGATAGGCAATAAATAATTAACAAAGGTATTTTCCCTTTACTTAAAGAAAAACTTTCTCTATAGAAGTTAGTTTGATCTGAATAATGCTTCTACTTTAGTGATCTATGCATTTTCTGCGAGTGGGGATTTAATAACTCGTAAATCCGCAAAAGTCTAGACAAAGTCTGAGGCGCTGGCCAACTTCGTGATTGATTCCCACAAATGCAAATGAGCGGAGGCAAATGAAATGCAATCAGGGAGGGTTATATATACATATATTCCCTATTCTCCCTGCTGCCTCAGAAAATTGCCATAGCCATAAGCCAGGGTCATTATTATGCGTGCAAGTTGGGGATTTTGCTTTCGTACGTGGCCATTTTGCCGCCGCTTCAAGGCCAAGAGTCTGTCATTGCAGCAGCTCCCCCTCTCCTCTTCATCCCCCCTTACAAAAGCGTTAACTAAGCTTTTGTGCTGGTTCTCCTCGACCACATGACGAATTCAGCCAATAACAAAGACAACAAAGACCACAAATATGCATCGATCCGCTGATCCTGAGACTCTTGGCGGCCTTTTGCGGCCTTCGCATCACGTTCTTCAGGGAAAACCAAGCCAAAGAAGCACATGATGATGATGATGGGCCTGAAAAGAAGGTAAACAATTTTCAATCAGCTCGGCGAACTTGCAAGCAGCTTCCAACTGCCAAATCCCTTGGCTCCCCGGACAAACCAATTTGCAATTTAAGCAAATGAAATGCAAACCCAAGCGTACAAATTTCAATTCCTTGCACACACACCGCATCATAAATAAAAAAAAAAAAAAAAAAAAAAACAAGGAAAAGCAAACGCCCCAAGACAATCTGCATTCCTCGGATATATATACTCGTAAGATCATATACACATTTTGGGTCAGCCGCACTGCATAAATCAGAGCCAATATGTCAGGCTGGCATCTAATTTGTTGGCTAATCAGTTGCAGCTCCCGTCTCCTGGCGACTGGGAAATCTGTGTAAATGGAACGGCGCCGATGTCAACTTCGCCACATGTTCCCCACATCCATTCCCGCCCCCCAAATAGCAACTCATCCCATCTCATCCGATCCCATTGCGTCGCTGTCATCGTTGCCAAATAAATTGTTTAGCTGAATTATGCCATTTATTTTTAGTCACTAAACTCTGCCTCCCGCCGTTGCTCTCATTTTCCCAGTTCTCAATGAAATGGGTGTTCTAGAACGTTGGGCTTCCAGCTAACAGGTTCTCTATGAGGACTTGTCCTACTGACTCATGGTTAATGAAAAAAAAGAGCTTACCTTATCGGAATGATAGCAAAGTATACCCTATCGTAAATGGCTCTGTGATAAATCAAACTGAAGAGTTGAAAGTTCATCAAAGTGAAATATGTTATTAGATAAATTTGATATCATATGATAATTCAACTAAATATGGGTATTATAATTGGTTCGATCCTTATAAAAATTAAATGAATTATCTTATCTTTTCTTTTCTTAAATCAGAGATATTAAATATTCTTAATGTCTAACAACAGATAGTCGATTGTTGTTCTCCTATTGAGTTAGGAACTTATAGATCTATGATATGGTTTACATATCTATACCATCATTTCATTTTCTCCACCCGTATAAGTACAGATAACTATCATATAATGATGCCATCTTCCCTATCTCTTTAATTATCATTCCTCAAAGGGTATTTGAATATTCCCTGAGGCCTCACGATTTTCGCACATATTTATTTAGCGTTTATTTTCAATTTGATGATGGCACATATCACTTTATGTCATTCTCTCTCCCTGTCGCTCCTCGATTTTCACTCTCCCTCTCTTTGTCACGCCGAATGTAAATTTTTAGCATTTTGCCAGCGCCTTCAGTTTTGTTTTGTTCAATGGATCGCGTTGTCGCGGTTTTATTTTCGGCCGTTTATTTGATTTATTTAGCAAGGCAATTTGTTCGTGCCCCAAACGATTCAGTGCGAGATACAAAGTGCCGCGTGCTCAATTGTTTTGATCTTGCCCATCGACTGGGTTCCTGAACTCGCGCCGGACAATGGCTCAGTGGTTTCAATGGCTCAACTTTCGGTAAAATGGCCAAATGCCGTCGTCTAGACAAAAACCCATTATGCAGAAAATCAGCGAATTGGGAAAAGCTCTGACGTCATTCGGTGGAAAAAGGCGGCGGAATGCGTGAAAAGATTCGTTCGTTTCCTCTCCTCGGCCATATATGACTTTTAATTGCAGCGCCAACTTGGGCAATGCAATCCCCATAACAACCTTGAAAACGCAATCCATGCCGCCGTCAAATCTTGATCTCGTTTTTCGTTATTTTCGTTTTATGTTTTACGTTTTTGCCATATAATTGCGTTTTTCATTTGCTCTTGGCATTCAAAGTTGTTGGCCAGACTGGAGTTGTATGGTGCAGAGAAACAAAATGTTTTGATATGATTTTATAAGTTATGGTTTAAATTGA
This sequence comes from Drosophila fuyamai, assembly GCA_018153365.1. Classification (NCBI taxonomy): domain Eukaryota; kingdom Metazoa; phylum Arthropoda; class Insecta; order Diptera; family Drosophilidae; genus Drosophila; species Drosophila fuyamai. The sequence continues at coordinate 7,741,945 of JAECXW010000758.1, forward strand.
ACCACAAATCAATAATAGAAAAGCAAGTGTTAAGAAAATATATTTTAAGCCGGGGTAATACAAAAATCTCTTGTAAAAAGAATCTTTTAGAATCGAACCATGTATCTAAATGGATTCCGAATTCAATTGGAAGATATTTTGTACCTCCCCTTTAACATTTAATTATATTCTTTCGAGCGCATTATTTCACTGATAAATACAGTAAAATATAAATTTTATTTAGAAGTAATAATTTTTTCCCAAAATCATTAATACCTCTTTTATTAAGACCCAATTGAAATTAATTTCTTTCTGTGTGCAATGTGTTGTTGCACGCGATCGACGCCAAATGAATGCCAAATGTGTTTGGGGCTTCATTTTTTAGTTTTCAGTTTTGTTTTTCCCCTTAACCAATTTTGGGGCCGGGCCCAAAATAAAAAATGAAAAACGAAAAAAGAAAAAATAAAACGAATTTCAAGCGACGGGGGATGCTTCCTGTCCTGCGGCATCCCAAAAAAGTTGCATTGCCGCAATGTTGCAACAAGTGGCCCGGCGGATTTTTCGATTATTATTATTATGCAGAGTTCGTTGAACATTTCACAGGGGGGCCGAATGTCAATTTCACGCTTTACTCTTGCCAAAAGAGTCAGCGGAGAATTATGTTTATGACGATAGCGAGTCAAAAACGCCCATCAAAAGCTCACCATTACGATGATGATGATGATGATCGTCATCGGGCAGCATCATCATTAGGGGGAAGACCATAGATCGCATAGACCATCGCGATGAGGCTGTGGATCTTTTATCAATAAACCGTTAATTATCAAAAGCGCCTAACTGCAGCGGTACGGCAAACAATACGCGGATGTATTTCTGTAGTTTTCTGTATTTTGTTTTTATTTTATTTTATTTCGCTTTGTCTTATCCCAGACGCAAAAGCTAGGAGTGCCACTCATCCAGCGACCAGCTCAGAAATCCAACAGTCCATGGGGCAACGTTCGAGATCGCCACGTCCAAGGTTTTGTAAATAACCCGGCCACTGGCAACTGGCAACTGGAGATCGTGTGGGCGTGGGTTGGGTCTGGGTACGGACTTGTGGGCTTGGAATTGGAATGGAAATTGAATCGGGCCTGTGAATTGGGTGTTCCGCTCCACAAATCCTCAACTTTGGCCAGCGCAACCGACCAATTGCGACGCAAATTGCCGCCCCGAAAAAGCCAAGAATAACAAAGAACACTTTTGGCAAAAAAAAAACTGAAGATCTCTCCAAAGACAAAGACAAACGACAAAGGGCCGGGCCCCAAGAACACTCGGATGAGTTGGCAAGGTTTGCTTGGGTGTCTTATAGGGGCGACCTTGTAAGAATACGGTTAAATTCCTCCACTGTCATTGTTTTTCTGCACTCATTCATCACCGATGTTCACCGAGTTCTGGAACATAACCTTGTGACGTCAGGGTTCTAAAACCTCTTTGTTTACTTAATTATTCGGCGCTTTTTTCGCGTGACATGCCAAACACGATCAAAGTGCAGGGGCAGTTCTTATAAACAGCTATCTATCTATATTGCCATCAGAAACCGATCAATCGATTCCGAAACGGTTCAGCAGCAGCAGCAGCGTGAGAATATCTGAACTTTTCGCTCCCACTTCTCACACAGTCCAAAGAGAATTTGCATAAATAATTGCTGATTGATGCAAATTCACTATGCTCCACCGATGCATTAATTACGCGGAGTTTGGTTCGATTTCAGTGGATTAACCTTGATTTTGGCTCCCTTTGTTCTGCCTTACGACAACGATGATCATTGTTTATTCTCGCCAATCTGCGATCATTATTGCTTATGAATATATATGTAGGTATGCTAAAGGTCACATTCGCTCTCGAGGCAATTAAATGGTCCGAAACATAAACGCAAGACCATTCATCAATCTCTCACTTTCGTTCCAAAAAAAAAAAGAAGAAAAAAAATAAGCGTACTTGAAAGTACGAGTTTCTGTTTCTGTGGCACGTTTCGTGTATCTACATTTAATTCCTGGTGATCTCACTGGCGAATTCCCTATGAAATTGCAGTTCTGCATAGGTGGTGACATCATTTCATATCATCATGGCAATTTGTTTGTGAATTACAATTAACAGCTAATGAATGTTCATGACAAGGCCCTACTAACTACCAACTTTTATGGTGTAACCTACGATGTTCTCCGGCTTTGTCGTTAAACATTTTCAGAATTCCTTCTCACTCTCTCTCAGCTTTTTGTTAAGTTTGTTGAGAAATTTCTGTTATTAAGAAATTAAAAGCCGCTTCGCATGCTTTTCTTTTCTTTACTTTACTTTTCTTTCCATTTCATTTCTCCGCCGCCGGATCTTGGCTAACAAGTAAATGTGTGTTGTTTTGGCCTCTTCGCTCTTTTGTCCATTATCTTTCGCTCTCTTTCGGCTGAAATTAGTTGGCTAAAAACAATGAGAAATCCGTATTCAGGGCAGTTCCTTCAATGGCCACAACACTTTGGCATTCGACGACGGCTTTTGTGTAATATCTGAAAAAACGCAAATGGCTCAAAGTCTTGTAGCGGTCCCCGCTCCACCATATCCCCCCTATATGTTCCCCTATATATCCCCGACTATCTGCTGATCCGGCCATGGCGGACGTGTTGCGCATGCGCCCGAGGGCAATACAAGTTGCTCGCTGTGTGTACAATTTATATGCCAAGTGGGCTGAGAGTGAAAATGTCATTGGCAGATGTGTCGCGGATATTAGCAGTGGACCCCCTCCAGCCCCTTTACTACACTAGAAAAATCTCTCTGAAATTGGGGATACATTTAAAAACAAAACCCTATTTGCCACTAATCAGTGTGATGGGCCAAGCTTTACCAATTACTATTTGGTTGAACATTTATCATGTATACATTTCAATTATCAAATTCGTTATAAGTAAAGATTGAAGCAATTGCATTACCAACTATAATATGTAAAACAAACAAAAGTATATATAAAGTAATCGAAGTCAGAATTTCTTTCTTCCAAAAAAATATATTTCAATTTAATATCTTATAAAAATGCTCTTCTAGTAACCCGTTTATCCCTTGGTGATTAATTAACTGAGTTTTCCAAACTTTATAATATCAAACTATATATTCTAATATTCAGTAATTTAATTACTAAACACTTTTCTTCCCGTGCACCATTCAATCTCCCACTTCCTCTGCAATCCCCTATCAAAAGCCAGCAGACAAAAGGCCCGCACTTGGCTGAATAATTTGTTTATGCAAACGCAACTTTGCGAATATCAAAAGTAACTATTTAAAGTGCGGGAGGTGGGGCTGGAATTATTTACAAGCTTGTTGCTGTCGTAGTCCAGTGCGCACACATGTTTCCCGTGCTGGTTGCAACTAGTGTTGCTGCTGTTGCTGCCGTGTTGCTGCTGCTGTTGCTGTTGCAGATGTTGCTGCTGTGTTCTGCCCCCTGGTTGCAGGCATCTTTTTAGCTGTAATTATGATGAGCTGCGGCCGTTTAGCTCACAAGTTAATTACCCCGTTCCATCGGATTCAATGGGACAGGCCGACCACTTTCGACACTTTCAATGGGGGCTGGGCCAAGAGCAAGAGGCATCTGTTGCTGCTGTTGCTGCTGTTTCTGCTGCCACTGCTGCATTTCCCAAGCTGTCTATTTTTGGTGCTTGAGGGCCGCAAGCGAAAAGCGCCATTAAATCGATTTTACATTAAAAATATTGCACAAGCCATCATTGTTGGCGTTGCTGCCAGAATTAATGGATCATAATTATGGTACAGTAGCAGCAGCGGTACGGCAACAGTAGCAGCGGCATTAGAAAAGAAAACAAGAAACCAAGCGGCGAGGCAGACAATTGGAGTCCGATCACGAGGCAGATGAACAGATGAACAGGCAGAAATTGCTCGAGAGGAAAAGTTTTCGATTCGGATTTAGGTTGTGCGGGGAAATCTCAGGCGGCAATTGTGGGACTCTCCGCCAGAAGGTTAGAAGTAAGTCTTTTTTTTCCAGACCCCAGATAAAGATGCCCACTTAGCTAACATTTCAGTGAAAGAGAACTTTTCTTTTCTGTTTTTTTTTTTTGTACTGTGGCCGATGTGGATGATGATGTTGCTTCTGCTGCTAATGATGTTGATGTTGCTGCCGTGTTTGTTGCATTGTTTTGCTTGGAGTTTTCCAAGAGAAATTTATGGCACAGTTTGATGGACAACGATGCGCGGCTGTCTCTGCCTAAATACCAGAGGAAAAAAGACTCTCATGAGCGATTTGTTCTGGCCACAGTGCTGACCTCCCCCGATTTTCCCTGCCGTTCCTCAAAGAAAGCTAACTGCGCTGACGGCCATCTGTTTTGTTTTACTTTTCTTATTGTATTTTGTATGTTGACTTGACGTCATTTTGCGGCAAGTGAAAATGTGTGCGATGCGGTGGTGCGGCGGTACGGTGGTGCTGTGGTGCGGTGGTGCCGACAAACCCGTTTTCAGGTTTCGGTTTCGGCTGAGCTTGTGAGATGTTTATGTTTTCAACAACAAGCACTGCAACAACATCAACAGCAGCAGCAACAGCAACATTTGTTCGCCTTTTTTTTCGGCTCAATGTTAAGACGAGATGTTAAAAACGTGATTTCCATGCGTCGCCAGCGTTGTCGTTGTCGGCATATTTAAATAAAATACTTTTACTATCAACGAAAACTAGTCAGCGGGCAAACAGCTCGTTATATTGCTGATCAAAAATTATAGTGCAACGGCGGCGCCAGCAGTTGCTAGTTGCTGCTGCAACATCAATTGCTGCTGCTGCTGTTGCTGCTGCTGCAGTTGCATACGCAATGCGCAATGCGCAACGCAAAAGGCCACTGACCAAGACCTGGATCGGCAACACCACCCAAAAGCCAGTGAACCCAGCAATTATCCCATACCAGGCGGGTGGCTAGGCGATAATACCCGATTTTCGACCCTATATAAAAGCCAACGGTTTATTGTCGACATTGCCGGCAGTTATGCAAGGCCAAGCAATTTATCAATTTTTTCATAATTTGCATCACATAACCAAATGGAACGCCCCGCTTGGCTTAATAATGCCAAATAGAGGGAAAGATAGGCAAATATCCAAATAAAATATGCGTTAATTGTATGGAAATGTATTTAGCCCACTGTCCGAACATTTCTTTTGACCCTTTCTTTCAACTCTATACGTTTATTTTTTGTCATTGTCTTTCGACCGGCCCGCCGCTTATTATTGGGAATTATACAATATTAGCGGGCAAAAAAAAGAGTTATTTTCGATCTGTGAAGTGAATCATAATAAAGCTGTTACATTTGCCGACCGTTGAGGGTGTGTGTGTATAATAAGCTTATGTCAGGTAAATCTGGGACTTGAAATAGGAATTCTGGGGGGATTACAAGGGTTTACTTTCCAAGGCCTTATCTAGCTATGTTGTTGGCATAAGATTACAAGATGGTAACCACTAGATATGAGCTATTATCTAGCCCTTCCTAAGTGTTCTGTATGTTCTGGGCTTACGTTAGACCTGCTTTCAATTAACTCTTGTGATGTCATCGGCCCGATATGCAAATCTATGCTAATGCAACCGCTTCTTGCCTTTGTCTTAGCCAAATTGGCAGTAGAAAAAAAAAGAGACTTACTCAACAAGCGAACGGAAGTGATTAAGAAAGGCGAAATGGCAGCATCTAGCCATCTCTCTCCACGATGAAAGTGAAGAGGAAGAGGGGACCCGAGCCGCGATGGAACTAGACAAAAGGCTGGCTTATGCAAATGCTAACTGGCCGCAGATACATCCATCCAACAGCTGTTTTGTCTAGCTCTATGATGTAAGCCAGTCCAAAACGTATTCCCCGCTTCTTCTGCTCTTTCACTCTGCTCTTAATTTATGCAAATGCGACAACATTTCTTCGTCGACGGCTTTCTTCACATGCAAAACACCATATGTATATATGTTTGCACCACTCATGTGGGGTAAATGTATATGTAATGCAGAAACAATAAAGATTTTGGCAATTTTTGGGGGTGGCCAAGCCAAACGATATGCGCTAAAATCTCAACAAAAGCCTTTTACAATAAAAGACGAGACGAAATGTACACAAAAACATAACAAATTAGTTTAGCACTTTTGAAAGTTGTCAAGGGGAAGCGGACGTAGTCGTCATACGCCTTGCACACCAAAATGAGCCCCCCGACTCTGACTTTTGCTTTTCTGAAACTGAAACATAAAACTCTTTATAATTGCACTGTAAACATTTCACTTTCGTTTTTATTCCGCCTTTTTGTGCCCTGTGTCTTGGAAATCAGCTTAACACACGACGAAATGTCGTCTCCGCGCGTCGTGCACAGAATAATTTCATCGGTCGTCGCTTTCGCCATCATATTACAATAATTTACAATATGTGGGTGCTTTGGGAGATAAAGATTGCATCGCGCTTGGATGGTGACTCCGCCTGTCGAGGACTCAATTAGCATCTGTCCAGATTATGGCTGCACATTTGCATTAATGAGATTCGGGAAACTCTGTTTATTTCGTATTTTTTTGGCAAGTCGTGGCGGCTACTGCCGATGACCCCACGGTTGACCCCAGTTAGCTGACATTTTGGGGACAGAAAACCGCCACTAACCAGCCTCTATTTTACTTACCAACAGAGCAACGCCCACAAACCGATGATATCAATTCTTAATGCATCAGGAAAAAATCGACATTTAATAAAAACTTGCAACATTTCGAAATCTTAAGGGTCATCTTTGCTAATCGCCCTTTCTTACAACAAATCTATTTAGTTTTAGATTCGTATACTTATTGAATACTATTATAAGTTTTATTTAAATAAAATATCATGGGCTCAAGCTAATATTAATTTTAATTCGCTAGCAGTGTCTTAATTTTAATTCTTAAATTTAATAGTTGCTTTCCTGGCTTTTTAACTAATGAATCTCCTCTAATTTATCCTTTCAGATCGAATTCCAAGGCTTCATATTTGCCGCGCCAGAGTCTGGAGAAGCTGAACAACACAGATCCCGACCATGGCATCTACAAGCTCACCCTGACCTCCAATGAGGACCTGGTGGCCCACACGAAGCCCAGTTATGGGGTGAGCGGAAAACTGCCCAACAATCTGCCTGATGTCCTGCCGCTGGGCGTCAAGTTGCAACAGCAGCCAAAGTTGCAGCCAGGATCGCCTAATGGCGATGCGAATGTGACCCTGCGCTATGGCTCCAACAACAATCTGGCTGGGAACTCACCCACGAGTGCCACGCCTCCCTACTACGCCGGAGGGCAGCGGTACTCCACTCCGGTTCTGGGTCAGGGATACGGAAAGAGTCCGAAATCCGCAACCCCGCAGCAATACACGAGATCTCAGTCGTACGATGTGAAGCACACAAGTGCGGTGACCATGCCGCCAATGTCCCAGTCCCACGTGGACCTCAAGCAGGCCGCCCATGATCTGGAGACGACGCTGGAGGAGGTCCTGCCACCCAGCACGCCCACACCGCCACGCCTCTCGCCGGCCTCCTCGCACTCGGACTGCAGTCTGAGCACCAGCTCCCTGGAGTGCACGATCAATCCTATAGCGACACCGATTCCTAAGCCCGAGGCGCACATCTTCCGCGCCGAGGTGATCAGCACCACCCTGAACACGAACCCGATGATACCACCCAAGCCCACGATGAACCGCCAGGAATCCCTGAGGGAGAACATCGAGAAGATCACGCAACTCCAGTCGCAGCTGATGTCGGCGCATCTCTGCGACACGGGGCTAATAGGTGGCTACACCAGTCCCCTAATAACCAGTCCCACTGCCAGTTTCATCAACGAACCACAGATAACACCGCCGCCACCGCCCAGTCCACCGCCCCCGGAAGAGGAGGAGGACATGTCCTCCGACAGGGAACCCGAGATCAAGGAACTGCAGCTAATGCAGCGCAGCGAATTGGTCCTGATGGTGAACACCAAGCCCAGCACAACGGATATGGCCTGCCAAACGGACGAACTGGAGGACAGGGACACAGACCTCGAGGCGGCACGCGAGGAGCATCCGACTAGGACCACTCTGCAGCCCCGCCAGCGACAGCCCATCGAACTGGACCACGAGCAGATGAGCCAGGAGCTGGTGAAGCTCCTGCCGCCCGGCGACAAGCTCGCCGACATCCTGACACCAAAGAGCCGCAAGCCCACCTCGCACTACGTGAGCAATCTGTACAATCCGGATGTGCCCCTGCGGCTGGCCAAGCGGGATGTGGGCACCTCCACGCTGATGCGGATGAAGGCCACCACGTCGTCGGCGGAGATCCGGGTGGTCAGTGTGGAACTGCAGCTGGGCGAGCCTAGCGAAGAGCCGACGAATTTAATCAAACAAAAGCTGGTGCGTACTCCATTGGAATATTTATGGAATCTTTAATCTAACCTATCTGTTTCCCTTTCAGGATGAGCTCATCAAGCATTTGAACCAAAAAATTGGCTCTCTGAAGCGCGAGCAGCAGACGATTGGCGAGGAGTGCTCGACCAATGACAAGCTGGGCCAGGAGCTCTTCGCCAAGCTGGCGGAGAAGGTGCGGCCCAGTGAGGCGTCCAAGTTCCGTACCTACGTCGACGACGTGGGACACATCACCAGTCTGCTCCTATCGCTTTCCGAGAGGTTGGCCCAAACCGAGTGCAGCCTGGAAACGCGCCAGCAGGAAAAGGTGGGTTCTCATGGTAAACCCTTTAAAAATGTGATTGTTTTACTAATGAGAAATCTCTTTCAATCCTTAGGGTGCGCTGGAATCGAAGCGGAATGTGCTGTACGAGCAGCTGGAGGAGGCGCAGCGACTGAAGGCGGACATCGATCGACGTGGCGCCAGCATCGCCGGATTGCTGGGCAAAAACCTCAGTGCCGATATGTGCGCCGACTACGACTACTTCATCAACATGAAGGCCAAGCTGATCGCCGACGCACGCGACCTGGCCGAAAGGATCAAGGGCAGCGAGGAGCAGCTGGGTTCCCTCAGCGATGCGCTAGTCCAAAGCGATTGTTAACTTGGCTAACTTGGCCGATTCGATTCGATTCTCCCAGCTGTCAACTCAAAGTTGAGAGCCGATCGCGAGAGTCCGCAGGATCCGCCAGTCCAGTCCGCAATGTGTATTAGTTTAAAACGATGTGCTTAATTACCACACCCACACTATAATGTATAAATATTGTATGTTCATTTGTGATTTTCAACTAGCTAGTAGGTTAATTATTCTATATATCGGCCGCATAGGTGTAAGCATTTTCTACATAATTATCAAAGCAAAGATAAACTGTATGCATTAATAAAACCGTGAAAACTATAAGTCTCATTTTTGAGTGGAACTAATTGCTTAGGCAGCCTAAAAGTAGGCAGCAAAACTGTAAGTTTTGCGTTTGATTTCAACTTGGAAAATTTGAGCAATTTCATCGATCATTTTTTGATGAACATACTATTTGGATAATGGTATAAAATAACTTCCGGTTTTTGGCTGATTTGAACTTATAAAAATCTGCTGAAACGACCATTTCCGTTTCCGCTACTTTTGAAAAAAAGAGAATTGCATTGCAATGATTGCCTTTCTTTGTTTTCGATCTTACTAAGCAGGCTCTGATTTGTATTCATTTGCCTAAAATGGTATACGAACTTTTCAACAGCTACCTATTTAAATATTTAATATTTAATTTGAAAATCCGTTACGTAAAATAATCGGTGGCTATCGACGTTGCCAAATTTGTTACAGCACCGATAGTATCGAACACACATCGTTTTTGCTTCCACCTCTACACCCGATATGCAAAACAAAAATTAAAAACATTGGTCAGTTCCAGTCGCGTCCACTTGCACACGTTGCAGTTTTATTGGCATTGGACGAGGTCGAGTGAAAGCAAAGCGCAAGTCCCGAGAATCCCGATTCGTTTGCTATGTTCAGGGTCAGACCTCTCTTCCCCTGGATACGAAGCACTCTGCAAACGACCTTGAAACTCCAACCAGATACATCCACATCCGAATCAGTCGTCCGTCGGAACCTGCGTCTCCCACACTTCGGTTGTCGTAGTCGCACTGTGAGCAAGTAAGTAGAGCGTCCGGAAAAATAAAACCACCTGTTCAAATGTTACGAATTGGTGGCACAGCCGAAAATACGGAAGAATGGCCACCGGAGGAGAAGCAGCCAAGGAAGAATCCAAGGAGGCAGCCAAGGATGCATCCGAAAAGCCAGCCAAGGAGGCTTCCAAAGAGGCATCCAAGGGGGCATCCAAGGAGTCTTTCGAAGAGGGCTCCAATGAGGCATCCGGAGGAGCACCCAAGGAGGCACCCAAGGAGGAGCCGCAAAAGCAACCCAATCGCTTGGCCTCCTCCAAGTCCCCGTATCTTTTGCAACATGCATACAACCCAGTGGACTGGTAAGTAGAGCATAGCGTAGGTGCAGCCTAAATCGAAATGCGTGGGTGTCAGTTAAATTAAAATCACGTGTGATAAGAAAATGATAAGGGGTGATACAAATCTCCCATTTAAAACTAACAATAATAACAATATTATTTGTGTTAAGCCGCTGCAAATAAAATTTGTAGTATCTATTTTTAAAATTCAATTTTTTTAATTTTAAATTGTCTTTAACAATTTATTTTACTGCGCATTAAGTGTTTGTTACATAAATAGTTGGTGTTGCTCTATTAAATCTTGAAAACACGTTATTTAAATTGCAATTTACACAACAAATTGATTTAATAGAGTGAATAGTAAATCTTTAAAAAATGATTAGTCAAAATAAGAGTTTCTTTAATTTATTTTCTCAGAGGCTTCAAACTAATGAAAATGTATTGTAAAATGTATTGAAAATTAGTATTGTTGATTTTAATTGTAAATGTTCTACCTGCAGGTATCCCTGGGGCGAGGAGGCGTTCGAAAAGGCCCGCACCGAGAACAAGCTCATCTTTCTTTCCGTGGGCTACTCCACTTGTCACTGGTGCCATGTAATGGAGCATGAATCCTTCGAGTGTCCCGAAACAGCAGCCATTATGAACGAGCACTATGTGAACATAAAGGTGGATAGGGAGGAGCGTCCGGACATCGACAAAGTCTACATGCAGTTCCTCCTCATGTCCAAGGGTAGTGGTGGATGGCCAATGAGCTTGTGGCTAACTCCTGAATTGGCACCATTGGTAGCCGGAACGTATTTCCCTCCCAAGTCCAGCTTTGGAATGCCCTCATTCGCCACTGTTCTTAAAGCCATTGCCAGGAAGTGGACAGTCGACAAGGAATCTCTTGTAAAGGCAGGAAACGTTTTGCTCACCGCTTTGAAGGACAACCAGGATGCTGCGGCTGTAGAAGAGGCAGCTTTTGGGCCAGGAAGTGCTTTAGAAAAGCTACGCGAAGCCATTAACGTCCACAAACAGCGATTCGACCAGAGTCATGGCGGTTTTGGTTCGGAGCCGAAGTTTCCGGAGGTACCACGTCTAAACTTTCTCTTTCATGGATATTCCGTCACTAAGGATAAGGATGTGCTGGACATGGCGATTCAAACACTGAGTCATATTGGAAAGGGTGGCATAAATGACCACATCTTTGGAGGCTTTGCTCGCTATGCCACCACACAGGATTGGCACAATGTCCACTTTGAGAAGATGCTCTACGATCAAGGTCAATTAATGGCAGTTTTTGCTAATGCCTTCAAAATGACCAGGGACGTCGCCTTTCTGGGCTATGCACACAAGATATACGATTATTTAATAAATGACCTAAGACATCCTCTGGGTGGCTTTTATGCTGGTGAGGATGCGGATTCCTTACCCACTCATGATGATAAAGTGAAGGTTGAGGGGGCCTTCTACGCTTGGACCTGGGACGAGATTGAAACTGCTTTCAAGGATCAGTCCGAGCGGCTTGGCGACATAACGCCAGAGAGGGCATTTGAGATTTATGCTTTCCACTACGGTCTAAAGCCATCAGGAAATGTACCTCCAAGGAGTGATCCACATGGTCACCTCACTGGTAAGAACATTCTTATAGTGCGAGGATCAGCAGAGGAGACCTGCTCCAAATTCGACTTGGATGCGGAGTTCTTTGAGGGTCTTCTTGCCGTTACCAATGATATTCTGCATATTCTGCGGAATAAGCGACCGCGTCCCCACCTGGACACCAAGATCATATGCGCCTGGAATGGCCTGGTGCTGTCGGGTCTCTGTGAACTTGGTAACTGCTACACCGCCCATCGGGATAAGTATATGCAGACGGCCAAGGAACTTTTAGATTTCCTCCGCAAAGAGATGTATAAACCGGAAGAGAAGCTTTTACTACGTTCCTGCTATGGTGTGGCTGTGGGAGATGAAACCCTGGATAAAAATGAGTGAGTATCCAGTATCAAGCATGTGATAATTCTGATTATTAAAAAAAAACAACCTGCCCATTATAGAACCGAAATCGATGGCTTCTTAGATGATTATGCGTTTCTGATCAAAGGCTTGCTGGACTACTACAAAGCTACGTTGGACATCGAAGCATTGCATTGGGCCAAGGCGCTGCAGGACACCCAGGACAAGCTTTTTTGGGACGAGCGCAATGGAGCCTACTTTTTTTCACAGGAGGGTGCACCCAATGTTATTGTGCGGCTAAAGGAGGGTAAACTATATATATTATTGGATTTTCTGTTCCAAAAACTGATTTGTAAATCATTTTACAGACCACGATGGTGCCGAACCTTGTGGTAATAGTGTATCTGCACGCAACCTCGTCCTTCTGGGGCACTATTACGAAGAGGATGCCTATATACAGAAGGCTGGAAAGTTGCTCAACTTCTTTGCCGACGTCAGGCCCTTCGGACACGCTCTCCCAGAAATGATGTCCGCTCTAATGATGCACAGGAACGGACTGGATCTTGTGGCAGTGGTGGGTCCGGATACGCCGCACACCCATTACTTTATGGAGATTTGCCGCAAGTTTTACATACCAAGCATGATCATGGTGCATGTGGATCCCGCGAAACCGGAGGACGGTTCCAACCAGCGCTTGCAAACAAAGTTCAAGATGATCAATGGCAAAACTACGGTTTACGTTTGCCACGAACGACAATGTCGTATGCCGGTTACCTGTCCAACAATGTTGGAGAATAACCTAATGGCGTTCTTTTTCTCGAAGCGTGACTAAGTCCTGAAAGTTTCTCGAACTAGATTTTTAGACCATCTAGATGTTATTGTTTTTTTTTTGCTTTCAAAGCAAAAATCAGTTCTCGGAACTGCATAGTTGTAAGTAGTTAATAAACTCCCAATGAACTTGCGACAAAGTCATATACATAACTACAGCTTATTGAATTGTCAAGTCTGATAGACTTTCCCCGCCTGCATTGCTCCATAAGTGTCTAGAGTTGGTTGAAGTTGCTTTGTATATTTAAAGTGACATACAACTAAAATAACCTATCTATGTCTATATAAAAAGTTAATAAAGACAACGAGGGGGAAACCCTACATTTTGGTTGGTATTTTACTGGAAATTTTTAAAAATATTTCTCTGATAAATAAATCATTTTCTAACATGAATTTATTTCGAAGCTAAGAGAAAATCACTTTCTACAACCAAACTGCTATAAATGAAACCAACATCGATTAATCTCTCTTCTCGAATACAACACGTTTTGTGCATTTATTGGAATCGTTCTGTTCGTGGAGCAAACAACCAGTCGGTGGTCGGCTGCACCTGCTCCGCCCCAGAGGCGTAGGCGTAAAACTAGGCTTTAAACTAAATGCGTGCCCTGCGCTGCGTCCGTGATCCGCAACCATACCCGATCGAATGGAGCTGGGATCCCGGAGGCCACGGCAATCGGCGTAGAAGGAAACTAAACGTACGGAGAGAACAGCTCGGTAATCGGTAATAATAATCGTAATAATAGTAGTTTGTAGCAATTAAAATAATTTAGTTGAAATTCACATTCATCACATTGGTTGGCCGACCATCTGCCATGCCTCATCCTCAACTGTTGCCGTCGTCGTCATCATGGCCTCCGCCTCTCAGGTGTCCGCATCGTTAAAGCTCATGGCCGCATCGAAGCTGTCCACGATGGTCTCCATGCGCTCGTGGTGCTCGAATCGCGCAAACTTCCGTGCAAACTTCCGTCCGGATCGCGAGGAGCTGTACCTCCGCGAGAAACGCGCCCTACGAAAGAACCGGAAGCGGGTATCCTCCTCCTCCTCGTCGTACTCTGGCGCCGACACCGAGTCCTCGTCCGTTTCGCGCAGAAACTCCTTGGGATCCCGGTGGATCTTGAAGATCTTGGTGGCCGGCGTCCCATTTAGCTTCGATATGGTGCGCGAGGCGTTGAGAATCCCACTGGAATTCGAAATGGAACTGCTGCGATTCTTGATGGCCGTCAGACGGTTCGTTATGGACACCACGTTGAACAACTTGGACAGCTCCGAGTCGACGCAGCGCGATTCGCGACGCAGGTTCTTGCCGTTCTTCACGTAGATGAAGTGGTTCAAGGGGCTCTGGCTCAGGCTCTGGCCATCCAAGGGATGGCTTCCGGCGGAGCAGGTGGGCGAGATGGAGACGGATACGGAGGTGCTGCTGCCGCCGCCCCCGCCGGTCAGCAGAGTGGGCGTCGAGGGCGGCGCTGGCGGTGGCACATGCGGCATTGTGTAGCAACGCTGGCGGCCCGAGGCCAGCGATGCCCCCCCGCCAGCCGGCCCATCGTACAGGTTGGTCACGTTGTAGCGGCTCAGTCGGCACAGCGACGTGGACTCCGGCTCCAGTTCCGCCTCCGGATCGTGGCTGGTGGGCATGTCCATGGCCTGCGCGAGTGTGTGCGTGGTTTTTGGCCAGGTTTTTCGAGTGGGTGGAGTGCGGAGTGGAGTGGTGTGTGGCGACGGGGCGAAAAGAAAGGGCGTTGTAGCAGTCTTTGGGCCATCCGGAATTATCTGGGGATGCAGTGCATCCACTTACCTGCAGCAAGCCTTCGACCTCCATGTACTGGCTGTCGGTGAGACGGTGTGTTTTGTGCATCAGTTGTTGATATCAGGTATATTGATTAGGAAATATTATTATTTTCGCCAGTGTGACCGAATGGCGCAAGTCAAAACACAGGCAATGTGGGTCTAGCGCCAAGTCACATAAAAATCAAAATAAAACAGTTAAGTTTTTAAATTAAATATATTTTTATACATTTTTACTTGATTAGTATTATATTTTACACCAAAAATTGGACCTAAATATTAGCAAAACAATTTAATGCTTTACATGTTAATACTTATAAATTCTCGAATAAATGTCGATTTAAATGAAATTATAAACTATAATACCAGATCTGGTATTAAAACAAGCAGCTGGCAACACTTCTATTTCCGCCACAGTTGAGACTATCGATAACATCATAATGTTTTGCTATGTTTTTCTGTTACTTTTTAAGTTTTTGTTTTGTTCAGGTGTTCAGTGCTCGGGGTATATTGGACTTTTGACTTGACTTACCATGATTTTGTTTATTTTTATATGATTGTAAGGCTTCAAACTAATAAAATCGTTTTATTTAAAACTTCGAATTTTCATGAATTTTGCGTAAGCTTATGTCCTTTAATGGGCCAAATACACATTGAAGTAAATATAATTTTGTTCTTTTGTATTTTTATGCAGTCAGAAAAGAAAAATAAAATTTCTAACATATATTTTTTAAAATGTTAAAAGTGACCACACTTGTATTGCTTTACTTTAATGTTTGTTATAAAACCTGTAAAATAAATGTGGATTTCCTGTAAAAAAATGTTTGCCCCCCCACCAACAAAATAAAAACAATTGCATGGGATTAGGTTTTGTTTTGTGAGTTTGTATTTTCTGGTTTCAGTCTTTCTGGTTTTGGTTGGTGCTTCGCAGCTTCTTGTGGTCATTAATAGGCTCCCACTCTTGGTATCGTTGTGAGAACTGCGGGCCAAACTGTAGAAGTGCTTGTGGCCAAATCTCCGTTTCAAGGCGCACGCTCGTAGCCTGGCCACCATGTTCCGGGAAAATCCCGGGTCGGATGGCTGACGCGCCTATGTCATCTGCACAAGAAGCCGGATTTCCATTGGGGGGCGGGGAGAGTCTGTGCCGGCTGGAGGGGCGCGGCAGTGACGAGTCCCAGCCCAGGGTTTTGTTGTGTGTTGTAAGTGGGTACTGGCGTGCCTCAAGCTTGTCGCGGAATCGCAGGGGTGAAATGATAAACAGCCCTACACCCGTGATCCCGAATGGGACAATTTGACGTGCCAACCGCACGGATGGCGATTCGGGAGCCATCGTAGTGCTATGTGGTAACTAAGATGTTTGACAAATGTCAAAAAAGTTTGGTTTTTTTAAATTTCCGTAGAAATTTAAGTTTTGCCCGATTCACGCCCGCTGTAGCTCCACTCGCACCAGAGACATGGCGAGGGGTTGCAACATCCACGACCGGAAGCAGCCGAGGCCGCAGCCGGAAACGGAAGTCGCCGCCCTACGGGGCTGTCAATGTCACGTGCAAAAGGATCTAAGCGGGCGATCACCGGACGGGGGGTTTTTTGCTAGCTTCACAAAGGACCAGGATCAGACGGAAAAACTAGGGAAAATGGTCACCAGAGCGATGGTCACTACATTTCTCAATACAGCGATCATCTCTCCGCGTAACCAACTTATCGCTTCTTGGCTTCCGCTGAGCGGCACAAAGTGGAGCCGGCGGTTGTGAGAATTATCGGGCTGAGGGCGGCGGCTGAAGATCAAGCAACATCCATTCGGAGTCGCAATGTCAAAACATTAAATTCGAGCCAGAGGTGGCAACCTTTGAGTTCGAATTTCATATTTCTTCATTGCGACTAACCGATTTCTTGGACGAAATGCCTGATCCCCAGCCGCCGCCGCCCAATAATTCTCGGAGCGTTGCTTGTTCAATAAATAAATTCAAGATTGCAATTGAAATAATTGCTGGCTGGATTGTTGGCGTTCTTTGCCAAAAAAGCCGCAGGGCAGCGTGAAATATTATGAAAGTGGAGCCGTTTTCGGTTGGAAGTAATCGAAACAGCGTGATTTTTTGGGGGTCAGATGCTGATCGAAGCTTACCGGCACGCCAATTGCCAGTGAGTGTGAAGAGTTTGGGAGTGCAGGCGTGTGTTGTTGCCGTACATGTTGCTGCTGCTGCTGGTGGTGTTGCTGTTGCTGTTGCCGCCGCACATGTTGCTGCTGCTCTGGGCTCTCCCGCTCTCTCCGGTTGTTGGGCTCTCGCTGACGTTGGTCGGCTAGTGTGGCTACGAAAAGTTCTGGAATGTTTTTGGGAGGCGGGGCCACCGGTGATGTCATGTGATGGCTGCTGCTCCCTCTGCAATTTGTGGGTGTTTTGGTCGCCTACTCTTCCTGGTTCTCCTCCTGCCGATCCTTCTGGCGCTTGCGGCAGTTGTCGAAGGTGTGGCCGCGGAAGTTGCAGTAGGTGCAGCGGGTGGTGCGACGGGAGCCGCGCACGTTCTTGGAAGCGGCGGTCAGCTCCTCGTCCTCCTGGTTGTTGTGCTCGATGATGCGGCCCTGCTCGAGGAGGTCCTTAAAGGACTGTACGCTCTGGCGGGCAATGTGCTTGCGGTACTTGATGTTCAGCAGGCCGTAGAGCAGATCCAGCTCGGTCTCCTCGTCGTGGCGATCGGCGGGCAGCTGGGCGAGCAGTGCCCGCTTGTGGACCACAAAGGTGTCGATGTGATCATGGTCCTCCTGTTTCTTCTGGAAGAACTCCATGTAGACCTGGTAGGCGGGCTTTGTGGGGGAGAAGTGTTCGCGGATGAGGGCGATGGCCTCATTCCACGTGGCAGCCTCCTTGCGGACGCCCTGCCACCAAGTGGAAGCCAGCCCGTAGAACAGCAGCGACAGGCCCTTGAGGGCGTTCTCGTCACTGATGTCCTCCAGCTCCTTGTATGTCACGATGTTGGTGATGAACTCTTCGACCACGTCATAGTCTCGGGTTCCGCCGAAGTTGTGTGTGCAGGCGGAGAAGCTGCCCTTGCCCTTGGCACCCTGGGCGTTTGCTCCTCCGGCTGCGGCTGCGTTTCCGGCGGCACTTACGGCGGACACCCGCACCGCTTCGATCAGCTCCCTGAGCTGCTCGTTGGTCATATGTATCGACTGGGCCATCTTCGGATATTTGTGGTTGGAGTGGGCGATAACACGTTTTGGGGTTTTTTGAGTGTCTGTTCGGCGGGCAAAGCCAGTGTAGCGAATGCGGCCGATGTACTGAAGAGCTCTTCCAAATGGGGGGCCTTTTATACCCGGCTGTTGTGAAATCGAAGTTCGAAAAAGCTTGTGGTAGTGGGGAGAGCCAAAGTGGGAGAGGAACCCCCAAAAGAGCGGGCATTGCCTGTGTTTTTTGTTATTGCCAGTGCCGGTGAATCATCGCGTCTATATAATAATAGCACTGAAAGCCGGTAACTGCCCACCAAACTGATAAACAAACCTGATAATAAATATGTTCCGATTGATATTTTCTAGGAATTTTGTTTTAAAATGTTTGTTAAGGTTTGTAGAGCCATTTTCTTTCAGTTTCGGGGTGTATTTCGTTTTTGTTTGATATTACAGCCCCATACGAAATAGCGAAATAAATAATATGTACATCTTTTTAAAAGACCATGTGTCATTTAAAAATGATAGACTTACATACATATGTATGTATATAAACCGCACTAGTGAATAAAATTAAGTCCCGTAATCTAAAGTATTACTAATATATATTTCATAAGCATAATTTATCATAAACCATAACTAAAAACATATTTTAAAGTACTAAAACTATTAAACAATTAAACTATTAAATTAATTTCTTAATATTTAAAGTTGTTTTGTGGGATTGACTATGTTCATATTAACCACTTAAAAAAACCACCGAATATAAGGTAAGCTATAAAATAAAAATGTATTTTAAAACACCTTTTAAAACAGTTGCTGGCAGATACAGTGTGTTTAATGACATTTTTAAACGTTATTACATTGCCATATGAAATTCTATGAAATGAGTAATTGCCTGAGCACCGACACGCGATTTATAATTATCACCCCTTGTTATTGAAAGACGTTTCTTGTTTTTCAATGTATAATATTAGAGTTCTTGTATGTTATAGCTATAATAATCAAAATCAGTACACAAACATTTTATTGTTTGTATCTATTAATGTTTTTTTATTGTTGTGACGTCATTAGTTTTTCTCAGTATATATTTGATAAGTCCCAATTCAATAATGATGATCTCAGAAATCCGGTTTTAAGTAAAATGTGCCATAAACATAATTTAAGCTCCTATTCCATATTGATTTCGAAATCTTTGTTTTTTAGTTTAATCAATAATAAAAATGACTCCACTTGCTATCTGGGGTATTAGTGTAAATCGAAATAATGATAGGAGAGGGAACCCCCAGAGAACAAGAAAAAGCTTTCCCATGCGATAATCGACCAACAAATAAAATGTTTGGAAAGTGATAGGAATTCATATATAGTATATGTCGTTAACTGCACAAAAGAGTTTTTGTTTTAGCTCTGGATCTATTTTTAAACCAGCTTATAAAACTCTATAAAACAAATAGTCAAATAATATTAAAGAATTTAAAGGCTAAAGTTAATAAACAAATGTTAAGTAATTAGATACGGAAAACATCTCTAAATTCGTATTCTTTTAGCAAAATCAAGGTCTAACAAGAGAGAACGCTATAGTCGGATGCCCCGACTATCAGATACCCGTTACTCAGGTAAAGGGAGTGCGAGGGAGATGGAGATAGAAACTTTGATCACGCATAACTTTTTAACGAATGGTCCGATTTGAAAAATTTCTTCTACATTTCGATAGGTATTGATAAACACAATAAAACTGCATTTTTACTTTTCCGAAATATTTAAATTTTTAAAATCGTATATAAGCGATTGTGGGCGTTAAAGGGGGCGTGGCACCTTTTTGAAACAAACTTGCGCTGCGTAGGAACTCCTAGAATCTGCATGCAAAATGCCAATCTTCTAGCTTTTATAGTTTCCGAGATCTCAGCGTTCATACGGACAGACAGACGGACAGACGGACAGACGGACAGACGGACATGGCTATATCGACTCGGCTAGTGACCCTGATCAAGAATATATATACTTTATAGGGTCGGAAACGCTTCCTTCTACCTGTTACATACTTTTGCACGAATACAATATACCCTTTTACTCTACGAGTAACGGGTATAAAAATGTCCATGCTTCCTATGTTATACCTTATTAAATTCGTCATAATATTTCCCATATGCACGAAACAGATTCAGATTCTTGTATCGTAATTTAGCTGAATTGGAAAAAAAATTTTTCCATACAAAAATCAACCTTTCTTTCGGTTTTTTGATCAAAACCCTGGGAAATAATGGTCTAATGTTGGAATGTTATACCTCTTTGAATTTGTTATAAAATTTCCAATCGAGTGGCATTCACAGCTCAAAATTTTCATTTCGGTCGGTTTTTCGCCCCTTATTAAAAATTATGAAATCCGGAGAGCCGGAAAAATCAACTTTTTTCCCGGTTTTTTGAACAAAGCCATGGGAAATAATGCTCACACGTTGGAATGGCATACGTTGCTGAATTCGTTATAAAATTTCCAATCGAGTGGCATTCACAGCTAAAAAATTTCATTTTGGTCGGTTTTTTGCCAAAAATGACAAAGGTCGAAATCCGGAAAAATTAGCTTTTTTCTCAGTTTTATTATAGAAAGCCTTGAAAATAATGGAATGTCACCTCGCTGAATTCGTTATAAAATTTCCAAACGAGTGGTATTCACAGCTAATAAATAATATTATTATGGAATTTTTCCAAAACATTATTAATTTGTTTTTAAATTTAAAAATAAATTTCTAAAATAAAATTTAAAAATATAAAGATAATACACTAATTGATTTATGTGCAAAAATGGCAATTAAGTTAAGTAAACGAGCCTGAAGTTAAGAATTGTTTATTTAGAGTTTGTTGATTAAATTGGGAATACGTGTTATTGTATTTGGCTCCTCCATCGATATATACGTGTGTTTCAAAGAGAACTTCTTATACGAAAAAAGCATATCAGAGAGCGATGACTTTTTTTCGAAATTCGAAAAAGCTTTTAGTCAAAGACGAAGAGAGGAATTGCGTTTAATTTCACAACAAGCAAAACCGCTGAGCAGACAAAATTCAACGCCAGTTGCTTCCCCGTCATCAAAACGTTTGGGGCTTGAAAATCAATTCGGATCGGGTATATTTCCGGTGTTTGTTTACTTTACTATACTTCCGTGGAACCCAAACAAAACCTATTAAAAACAGACGACAAAATGACGCAGATGTCCGACGAACAGTTTCGCATACTCATCGAAACAATTCGATCCCTTGCGCCGATCAAAGAGGAGGAGCCGCCTTCAAAGGGAAGCTTCAGCAATTGCACGGTCCGATTCAGTGGCCAGCGAGATCACGATGCCGTGGATGAGTTTATCACTGCGGTGGAGGCGTACAAAGAGGTGGAGGGCATCAGCGATAAGGATGCGTTGAAGGGTCTGCCCCTGCTCTTCAACAATATAGCCGTGTACTGGTGGAAGGGTGTGCGCCGGGATGCCAAGACCTGGCCGGATGCCCTGCAACTCCTGCGGGATCACTTCTCGCCCACCAAACCCTCCTACCAGATCTACATGGAGATCTTCGAGACGAAACAAACCCACGGCGAGGTCATCGACTCATTTGTCTGCAAGCAGCGAGCCCTGCTGGCCAAGTTGCCGGAGGGACGGCACGACGAGGAGACGGAGCTGGACTTTATCTACGGTCTGATGCAGCCCAAGTACCGCGAGAGCATACCCCGGCACGAGATCAAGAACTTCAGGGAACTACTCGACCGGGGGCGAACTGTGGAGCGCACTAAGCACTGAAAGTTGGATCTAAGTTAGTTGTACATATCTAATAGGCAAATAAAGAAATCAAATCAATTGTATATCACAAGAGTCTTTATTTCATACAAATATTATTTAAAACATGGAACAAATTATTATTACTGCTAATAACAGGTTAAATATAATATTGAAATATAACAAATATTACAATGATTGTATATAAATGTATAATTCACATTTAAATCTCCCGCCAACGGTGCTGCCACCCAGGTAAGAGTGACCTTCGCTGAGAGTATTTTTTTCTAGTATTTTAGGGAGGCGTTTTCGCCTCTCTAGCAAGTCTGGCCACGCAGATTTGGCATTTCACAAATCTGCTCCGAGGTGCGTTGCGTTTTCAGTAATATCGTGTAAATAACGTGGAGTTGTGCGTTTTGCCGACCGCCGGATGGGGGAAAGTGCCGCCGGAGGAGCCGATGTCCCCAAGAACTAGGCGGCACTTTTCCGCCAGCCGAAGATGCTTCTCAGATCGCTTTTCCTGCTCTTTCAGGTGGCAGGTCTCTGCTGGCGTCCCCTTTCTCGTCCTTTCTGAGGCTCTGATGTGAGACGGCGACCGTGGATCTGCGACTGGGACTGCGACTGCTGAGCGCCGGGCGGAGGACACGATGACCACCAGCAGCGAGGATGTGCTGCTCCAGATGGGCGAGGTGCGGTACAAGAAGGGCGACGGCACCCTCTACGTGATGAACGAGCGGGTGGCCTGGATGGCGGAGCATCGTGACACCGTAACGGTCTCCCATCGTTATGCGGACATCAAGAGTGGGTGCACCTCCATCACACACATCCCCAGACAGGCAGTAATCCCTTTCCACCCGCAGCCCAGAAGATCTCGCCCGAAGGCAAGCCCAAGGTGCAGCTGCAGGTGGTGCTCCACGATGGCAACACCTCCACCTTCCACTTTGTCAATCGCCAGGGACAGCCCGCCATGCTTGCCGACAGGGACAAGGTCAAGGAGCTGCTACAGCAGCTGCTGCCCAACTTTAAGCGTAAGGTAGACAAGGACCTCGAGGACAAGAACCGCATCCTCGTGGAGAATCCCAACCTTTTGCAGCTCTACAAGGACCTTGTCATCACCAAGGTGCTCACAAGTGACGAGTTCTGGGCTACACACGCCAAGGACCATGCCCTGAAGAAGATGGGCAAATCCCAGGAAATCGGTCCGCATGAAATCCATTATTTTCGTATTATTTCTCATCTTACGTTTTTAATCCCAGGTGTCTCTGGCGCCTTTTTGGCCGATATTAAGCCGCAAACTGACGGCTGCAATGGCCTCAAGTACAACCTCACCTCCGACGTGATTCACTGCATTTTCAAGACCTATCCCGCCGTTAAGCGCAAGCATTTCGAGAATGTGCCCGCAAAGATGCCCGAGTCCGAGTTCTGGACAAAGTTTTTCCAGTCGCATTACTTTCATCGTGACCGCCTCACCGCCGGAACGAAGGATATATTCACGGAGTGCGGCAAGATCGATGATCAGGCCTTAAAAGCGGCTGTGCAGCAGGGAGCCGGTGATCCCCTGCTGGACCTCAAGAAGTTTGAGGATGTTCCTTTGGAGGAGGGTTTCGGCAGTGTGGCCGGGGATCGCAACGTTGTGAACAGCGGCAACATTGTCCATCAGAACATGATCAAGCGGTTTAACCAGCATTCCATCATGGTGCTTAAGACCTGTACCAATGTGACTTCAGCACCTTCGACCATGACCAATGGCACCAATAATGCAAACGGACCGGTTTCGCAATCCGCCTATACGAATGGTCTAAATGGAAAGGCCTCGGCCACCGCCACAAAGAGTTCCGCCGATCAGGTGGACAAAGACGAGCCGCAAAGCAAGAAGCAACGACTGATGGAGAAGATTCACTACGAGGATCTGGGGGATCCCGTGGTGGAAGCGGACGACGATGCCCATGGAGATAGGGCCAGCAAATCAAAGCAGTTCGAACTGTCCAAGGTGGAGCGCTACCTCAATGGTCCTGTCCAGAACAGCATGTACGACAACCACAACGACCCCATGAGTCTAGAGGAGGTGCAGTACAAGCTGGTGCGGAACTCGGAGTCCTGGCTAAATCGCAACGTGCAGCGGACTTTTATCTGTTCTAAGGCGGCAGTAAATGCCCTAGGAGAACTGAGTCCTGGTGGATCTATGATGCGCGGCTTTCAAGAGCAGTCAGCGGGACGTAAGTTGGCAGTGACTTAAAATAATTAAAAGCATCTTCGTTTCGACTGACTCTTCTTGGAATAACACATTTCTAATTTTTCCATCCGGCCTACAGAACTGGTGCCCAGTGATTTCCAACGCGAGCTGCGTCATTTGTATCTGTCTCTATCCGAGCTGCTAAAGCACTTCTGGAGCTGTTTTCCGCCCACCTCCGAAGAGTTGGAGGCGAAGCTGCAGCGTATGCACGAGACTCTGCAGCGCTTCAAAATGGCCAAATTAGTGCCTTTTGAGGTGGGTTCATATATCCTATTTTTTGAGTAGTTCTCAAACTTTTTTACCTTTCAGAATCGCGCCATGCACGAGCTATCGCCGCTGCGCTCCTCGCTGACCCAGCACATGAATCAACTGCTGCGCACCGCCAACAGCAAGTTCGCCACCTGGAAGGAGAGGAAACTCCGCAACACCAGGTAGCAAACGCCCAACGGAGGCGATCTCGAGCGTCTGCCACACACCTCAAGAACCATTATTATAGACTAAGAGTAACTATAAGCGTATGCGGAACGCATTGGAATAAAACATTATTTGCAACTTGGTAGACCATGCCTGTTTCCATGTCTATTTCAGGAGAATTCTATGCGTAGCGTCGTGACTGCGGTTATTTTAGAACTGCGGTTAATTTTGGTGCGTACCCGTGCCGGTCAATTAACAGAGCTCGCGATTCTATAAAGGTTGTAATTTTGGGCGCTAGGCGCTTCAGTTGGTTGGCAATTCTTGGTCGTGAAACAAAGGTCGAGGGAATTTTGTAAAAATGGATTTTATATTCTTCTGCCTAATTGTTTTAAAGTTATCCTTTGTGGGATCCACTTTGTTGTTTGAAACTAATTCGGAATTCGGTGTAAATATTATAATTATTCTGAATTCTATTTTTGTATGATTAAAGTACTTAAATTTAGATATTCATGGCCATATCCGTGCCACTTACTTTGAAGAATCGCAATGTGTTCCTGTCGTATAACTACGAATTTAATTACTATCAGCCCGAGCATGTCTACAAGTACCCTCCGATCTTGGTGAGTTGCCTGGTTATTGGTCCAAGTTGATGGGTCTACATATTATACTATATATCAATCCGCTTAGATGGGTAACGATTGGGAGGATAGTTATTTGACGTACGGTACGACTGGAGGTGTGGATAGTAGCAGCAGTAGCAGTAGATCCTTTCCTTCTGTATATAATAACGATTCAACAAGGCTTCGACCTAGGCGCTCTTTGCCTATCATGAGTCGAACGAACTTCTATATAATGCTCGAGGATAAACTGGAGAGGTATGTTTTATTTTTTGTGGATTACTATGAAATTTATAATGTAATTCTTTTGCAGATCAGGTTATCCTGCTAAGCCTTGTCTCCTTCGCTTAATTTGCGAAACCAATGCCTCAACACTTGGCCAAGTCAATGGACTCTTGGGCAGCATAGTGCATATCATATTCACGTAGGTGAAAGAGCTTTTCACAAACTGCTAATGGTGATGAAAGCTCAGACCCAAGATGCTAACTGATAAAAGGGAAAGATATTTTTAGCACCACAGTTACTAACAGGGGATTCCTCTTGCAGACCCAGCAGCTCGAGTGACGAGAATTTGGACAAAGATTATTACCAAGCCGAATGGGATGGTCATCGGCATGGAGACTGCTCATCTTATGCGAGTCAATGCGAAGAGAATGTCTTGGACCTGATCTCAAGGCCGTTGTACGATATTCTTCGGGAAACTATGGACAGACGGAATGGAAGGCAATAAACTGGATGATCGATCAGGCGCTTACAGTTTGAACTGCATTAAACCAATTCGGGCCGACACAGATTTCCAATTCTGGGTTTTAATTAACAGATTCTTGGATACGCACCTTTCTTACTGACTTTTGTCTAAAGCGGCCGCCAGTTGGTTTCAAAACGCTCTAAGTTGAACATCGGAATTTGATTACTATTGGATATAAGAAACTTTTGTATACCATGTATAGATCTTTGATCTTTAGCCCTTGTCTTTGCCTGTGTGCCATAATAATCAGCTTAAATTTCGTTAATTCCTCGCTGCTTTTTACCACTAACTCTGAATATGGGGTAATTCTGGGACTGGTTTTTGTCCGGCAGTTCTCTGTAAAATGGTTTTGCTTTGCAGATATTCATGGCCATATCAGTGCCCATTGGATTGCCGCATCGCAATGTGTTTCTGTCTTACAATTACGAGTTTAATTACTATCAACCGGAGCACGTGTACAAATATCCTCCTATTTTGGTGGGTTCTATACTGCAGTTCGCTTCTTAAGTCTTTTGTTTGAAAGTGTTTTTTTTTAATGTTTAGATGGGTCAGGACTTTGAGGAAAGCTATCTGACATATCCGACGACGGGACGTGAGGCTAATGGCAGGCACTGCCAAAACTGTACGGATTGGAAAATTCAAGGAAATAACACTGAATCGAAAAATTCTTCAACAAGTGCTGCTTCACGTGAAAAGCGAGCCTTAACTTTAATGAGTCGTTCCGTTTTTTATGCCATGTTGAGGGATAAGTTAAGAAGGTGGGTTCTATGGTGACTAATAATCTCAAGTTGATTACAATATAAACATACCATTCCCTTTAGGTCTGGTTATAATGGTGAAGCCTGTTTGCTGCGCTTAATATGTGACACAAATGCCTCGCAACTGGGCGAAGTAAATGGCTTTTTAGGCAGCCTAACTCACATTATATTTAGGTGAGTTTCTTTACTCAAACATATATTTGAACATTATTCAACGATCCAATCTATTAACAGTCCCAGTAGTTCCAAGGATGAGCACCTGCCCCATGAGTATTACCAGGCCGAATGGGATGGCCGGGAGCATCAGGAGTGCTCCGCTTATACTAAAACCTGTGATGAAAACATCTTGGACCTGATTTCTGTGCCACTGGAGCAGGCTCTAAGCGATATTGTGAGCCGACGCAGATGAGAATAAAGTGGACTGCTGAGAAGAACCCAAAAGTATCTTTCTGGGGGGTTTACCTATCTAATTAGCGGGCACTCGCTTGGCAAGAGCCACGCACTTGCTGTTAGTACTTGGCTTCAATTGCAATTCAGTTGATGGCTGAACATCGTGGAGGTCTATCGAGCGTCTCTGGCTTGAGAAAATGAATTTCTCTACATACTTTGCCTGCCTGGTTTTCCTTTTAACTATTTATCTGGATATAAGCAACTCCTTTGTGGCCTTTACAGCTTCCAGCACCCATGGTGTAAGTTATTATATGTATTACACTACAAAAATAGTTATGAGCGATATCAATATTAGATCTTTGCCGCAATTGCTGTTCCGCTCGAGTTGCCCCATCGAAATGTGTTCGTCTCCTATAATTTTGAGGCCAACTACAATTTACCCACAAACTGGGAGAAATGGACAATATTTGTAAGTTTCATTTTCGGTTTGTTTACGGCTATAAAATGCCACATTTGTTGACAATTAACACGCTTTTGTGGCACAATTAACAGTTCAACCAGAATGGGAGTATTGTTTGGCTATTTACTCACGGTTCTTATTCCAGCAAAATGGTCCCATAGAATCGGAGGAAGTGGTTCAAGATACCGATACTGACACGGAGGCGGAGTCTGCCCGTAAGTTGGTTGATGGGTGCCAAAATTGCACGATGGAGGAAAATGAGGTTGGCGAAGAGGAGCAGGAGGAAGTTGAGGAATCTACTGAAGTAACCCACAAAGAACGTAAGGTTCGATCTCTGCTCACTCGCTCGAATATCTATCGCATATTCATAGATAAATTAAAGAGGTGAGTAATTGTTTTATTTGAAAATCTACGGTGCTAAGATATTTTAGGAGCGGCTTTCAAGGCGAATCTTGCTTGCTACGCCTGATTTGCGAGACAAGTGCTGCTCAGTTAGATGAATTCAATGGCGTTTTGGGCAGTTTAATGCATGTCTTATTCAGGTATTATAAAGATATATTCTTAATAAACCCATCTAATTGTATTATTCCCAAAGTCCCAGCACATCCGAGTCTGAAGATCTGCCCCTTAGATATTACCAAGCGGAACACGATGGTTGGAATGATCATTGCCATTTTTATGAACCAGGTTGCGGAGAAAGTATTCTAGAGCTTATTTCAGAACCCTTTGAAGATATTTTAAAACACATTGAAAGCAATAAAATATAGAACAACAATATATATTTAAAACTTTAGCTTGAGTATAACCTACTGGTTGACCTAATTTGATTTACCGGCTTTTCAGTTAGCAACTTTCGCTGCTCGAAACTAGAAATTCTTAATTGGATCATCACTTCTAGCTAGAAAGAAAACGTTTTCACTTTGTCTTTTTCAAGAGTGCCATTTTAGTTGAATGAGGGCAGTCGTTTACAATGGATGGGTATAGGACCCTTCCAGTCCTGTTGCTTTTTGTCCTTTTCCAGACTTCACAGGGAAAATTCGTTTGGAGCACTGGAGGAGCATCATCGGTGAGTTGATAATTTATTTGGCCTAAAGATCCAATATCTAAATGTATCTCCATTATTCATAACATTGTCAGCTTTTTGTGGCCATAGCTCTGCCGTTGGATTTGCCAAATAAAGAAGTTTTTTTGTCTTACAACTTTGAGGCTGCCTACGATTTGCCCAGGACCTGGAAAAAGAAGCCACCATTTTTGGTAAGATTTTTATGGGAATTTAAAATAATATTTAATGAGGGCTATTTTTCTTTGCTTAGCGTCATGGCAATGGCACTAATGATGAAAGTTTATTAAGTGATCACCATGGCCACCATCAGTTTGATGATTTTGTCTACGATGACTACTACGATGATGACCAACATTCTGGACACAAACATAAGCATAAACATCATAAAGATAAGAAAAAGAAGAAGACTAAGCCGAAACCTGGAACTGCTGACAAACCACCGAAAAACAAGCCTAAACATAAACACAAAAAGAAGCATAAGCCCAAACCGAAACCAAAACCACCAGCAGAGGAGGAGGAGGATGACTACAAGGACTTCTTTCAAGGATTTCCCATAGATGGCATGGGCGAACCCGTGGGCAGAGATCGTGAAAAGAGATCCCTGCTCTCAAGATCTAAGTTCTATGAGATAATCAGTCATCGTTTCGAAATGCAAGTATTATTACAAAATTCAAGAGTTTTCTCAACACAGAATTTGTATATATTTTATAGGCATGGCTTAGGCTTGGGCGATCGCTGTTTATTGAGATTGATTTGCGAAGCGAATAGCTACCAATTGGGGGATCTCAATGGAGTGCTGGGTAGCTTGGTCCATATAATGTTCAGTCCCAGTACTTCTCGATACGAGGCATTACCTAAGCGTTACTATATCGCCGAGTTGGATGGTCGGAATGACAACTGTGGGGGTTATCATCCCCAATGTCACCATAATATTCTCGACTTGATCACGCAACCCCTGACAAATAAAACCAAAATGCATTAATATACTTTCTAGATTTCTTAGAAATATTCGAAAGTCACGCTATGTATTTTTCATGAACATTTTCAGTGCTGGCCAAGGACAATTTTTGGCATAGGACTTGGCCTCTTGGCACATCCTGTTATTCCGTTGCCACATTTTATCTGGACAGGTGAATATCAGGCGAGCATAGGCACAAAGGCTGTAGAAGAGGGCGTGTCTATCGCAGGCTTCGCTCTGGCGACTCAATGGAGATAGCTCCTGGTATTTGCTGCTCACCACCGACGAACACCTGGCGAAGTTCGAATCATATACATCGATGGTGGGTGCACTAGCAAAAGCGCGTTCCAACATGGGACGAATTTTCGCCTGAACCAATCGGTTTCCCTGCAGAGCTGAGCTGGCATTAAAGATGCAGGCCAGGCGGCACTTTATGGGATAATTTAGACAGTTAACTAAGTTTACTTCGCATATAATTTTACTACTCACACTTGCCTCAGGTCCCGAACTATGGCATTCTTTATTATAAACTCCCCAATTTGGCATAGGAGCTGAGCAACAGACATGTACATTCTATTAAAAAATAATTAATTTTATATCAAGAAGAGTAAAAAGGCTGTATTACTTACCTGCACAGATTTAGGAGCTGCCTTGCACTTAGCAGCTTCAACAGGAAATGTTAGTTTCAAAAAAATCAAGGCAACAAGTATACGCCCTGACTGCATAGCTAAAGCTTTGATAGCCGAATGAATTAACTGAATGTTGAAAAATATGTTTGCATGTGATCAGCTAAAAGATTACATGGATGATATCCCATACCTTAACGTTAACCCACTGATGTCGCTAGGCATTAGCTTAGTACCTTACTTCATTTGGCAGTAAAACAAATAAGTTATTTCTTTTGTAAGTCCAGGTATTTTCTTTTTTTTTCAAAATTTTCGTTTGATCCTGTTCTGATGATAAAGTATTATCTTCAAAATGCCTTCTGTTGTGCTGCAGTTGGTGGGCTTTCTGTGTCTTCATTTGATTGTGTATAGTGCCACCAGTGAAGTTGTGGGAATTGAGAAATGTACGGAGCTGCTAAACACCCAAAAGTTGGTGTTCTGTTGTGGAAAGTCCTTTCTTGATAAGTTTCTATTTGTGGGCTCCAACTGTACTCCCTATTGGGATGACTTTGGACCTGTAAGTAACGTTCCATTATATAATTTTTAAGTGCTGAGGAAGAAAATCCCCGCAGTGCCGCTATGAGTGTCTTTATAAGCACTGGGACCTCCTTGATCAGGATAACAAGATTAAGAAACCGGAACTCTATATGATGATCACAAGCTTGTACAGTCCCTTGAATGGTTATCATACATATGGAACGGCCTTGAAGGCTGCTCACGAGACTTGCGAAGCATTGGGCTCCAGGCACGCCGACTTCTTGTTGCTCTTCAACAACCAGGTGGCGGATCATCTGGGCATGGGCTCCTCCAACTGCTTGCCCTATGCCATGCTCCATGCCCAGTGCACTACGATCTATGTGACCGCCGACTGTCCCAGCGAATTCTGGCGGGAGGAGACGGAGTGCAATGATCTGAAAAGAGTGTTGGCCAGTTGCACCAAGAAACTGGACGAAAAGAGAGAAGTCGAGGAAAAAGATGGCTTGCAAGATAATGGGAGTGATCACATATTTTCGGAGGGATTCCAACTGCTTTTCACCAGTTTTCTAACCCTGTTTATCTCAAGGTTCTTGTCCGATTCCTAATATTTCCCAGGGATGAAGGATGTTTCATTCTTACAATTATATCTTAACTGGCTAAATAATAGCTATCACTTCTAAATTTCGGTGCGATTTTAAAGTTTCTAATTGTCCAAGCGATTGCATTTAAACTGATTCAATTCAGACAGTATAATTGCATTTGTCTGGCTCTGGACGAGCCCCCCATTGAACTTATTGTTGGACTTTGACCCACTTGAAATTCACCATCGTCCATCACGATGACTGCTCATTTTGGCTCACGCGACCGCCGTTTAAAATGTTTTTGCTCTGCTCGATTAATTAGTGGATCGCCCCGAAAACTGGAGTTATAAATTAAGCGGTTAAAGGCAGACGAAGCTCAGACTGACTGAAATAATGGCCTGGAATATAGCTCTGCTGATCTGCTGTTTGGTGGCAATGGTTGGGAGCACTACCACGGATGTGGACTGTACTCTTCGTCAGGATTTCAATGTGAGTTTAATTGAGAAAGGAATATCTACTCAATCAACCAATTCAATCAAATTCATTTATTTCAGACCGTTAAGGACTGTTGTGCTTATCCTACATTTAGGTTTGATAATTTCAAGAATCAATGTGGTAAATATATGCCAGTTGGAGCTCCCAGAGTTTCCCCCGTAAGTTTTTAAACATATTCCATTTTGTTTGTACATTTAATAACCCATATTTTTTTAATAGTGCCTGTATGAATGCATCTTTAATGTGACCAACACCGTGGTCGATTCAGTTATTGATCCTGATAATGCCAGAGTTTTTCTTGAGAGGCTTTTTGGTAATAATCAGGACTTTCTGGCAGCCTATTTTGATGGTCTAATGAGTTGTTCGGATTCTGTCAAAGAGATGATGAAGAACAAGAGACCTCGATTCAACAGTAGTGGCAAACAGTGCTCCCCATTGGCAGTATTTTATGGGGTTTGTGCCCAGAGATACGTCTTTAACCACTGCCCGCCATCCAGTTGGTCAGCAACTGAATCATGTGAAATGGCCCGATTGCAAAACATGAACTGTCCAAGTGCGAGATCAACACGTGTTTCTGGCTTTAAAAAAGTTTAGCGCTATATGCGGTAATAAAAAAATTAATTGAGCATATTACTTTCATGATAGGAAGTGAGTTAAGTAAATGGGCCAAACCGAAAGTCGTTAGGACATCCGGTTCGAGTTGTATATATGGGATATGGGGAAATGCATTGAAGGCAGAAGTTAATAGAAATGCTTCACCTGCTGACTTGGGTTCTACTATTCACACCAGCTTTTCAAGCTGCAGAGAAATCCTGCTCTGAAAGGCCAGATGTAACTGTGAGTACAAAACTTAAAGCCTTGTTAGGATACTGAATGTCAATATTTTCTAGGCCTTGAAAAATTGTTGCAAGCTGCCTAACCTGGATTTCGCAAGCTATAATTCCAAGTGCGGTCAGTATTTGATTAATGGCGTTCATGTAACACCAGTAAGTGAAAACTGAAAATGAAAATATAGTTTATTAATTAATTTAATCTGTAATTACAGTGCAGCTTTGATTGTATTTTCAAAGCGGAAAATGCTATAAACGGCACAAGTTTAGTGATGGAAAACGTCGAAAAGATGATGCGAACCATTATGGACTCTGATGAATTTCTACAGGTCTATTTGGCCGGTTTCAGGACCTGTGCTAGTCAGGAGAAGGTTATGATTAAGTCCTTGAAACGTCGCCGCGTTCCCGTCACTGGAAGATGTGCCTCCATGCCCTTGATGTACGGCCTCTGTGCCCATCGGTATTTCTATCGCAATTGCCCGGAAAGTGTCTGGAGCAAGACTGCCGGATGTAATGAGGCCCGGGAGTACAACATTCGTTGCGACGCTTTCTAACTGGCTAGCCCATTAAAACAGAATAAATCCTATATTTCCAGCTGCTTTGATCACTGTGTGATGATATTTATTCGGCTTAGTTAAAGAGTACATCCCGCCAGGTGGGTTTTTCTTGATATCCAAAGACTTCTTGCCCAGATGAACAGCCCAATTGGTTTATATATACATCTCCTTCTTCCTCCATATTTAAGTTGGCTATAAAATAAAGTCGTAAGCGATTTTCCTAGTATGTATTATGGTTTTGATTCTCACCTAGATCATCCAAACTCATGCCCAAACGTTTGGCATGTTGCATTACAGCTTTCATCAGCAGATTGGTATCCACAATACCGTCATGCTGTACATCTTGCAACGAGATCATGATATCCTCATCAACTCCCTCCTCAAATAAATCAGTGGACAATTCGTGGTCACCTTCGTAAGACTAAAAAAGGTTTGGATTTATATTTTTATCCATAAGTAGGTTTAGGGTTATTTACCTCAGGACCTATCACAAAGTCCTGGAAGGCCGCTTGAACAGTCGACCAGAGCAAAACGCAGCTAACAAAGGTTAACTGGTTCATGGCAGGTTAATAGACAAATGTTTCGCAATCGAACAGCGAACTTTGACTGATCATAAAATCCAATGGAAGCAGACGGAAAACACTTTTGCTCATTTGTCATGGTCAATTTGCAGCCTAATGGTCAATATATAAAGGTCTGATGTTAATGATATTTAAAAAGCAAGCATCCTATTAAACTTAATGAACAAGACTTTTATTTTAAATGTTTGTTTACATTTTATGAATATGTAAATCTATATGGGCCATCAACTGCTGGGCAGCGGGACATGCGGCAATGGGTTGCACTGTTCGGCGAATTCCTTGGCCAAATTGCAGGGTTTTTCATTTTTCCACATCTTTGCAGGGCAATTAAGGAAAGTCTCGGCATTCACACAGCTATATATTATTCCGGCAAAAGGTGAACAGCCATGGGGCAGGACTTTATAGGACTCAATGTTCGATGACTTCATGTGACCCTTAACTGGAAGAAATCAGTGAAACTGTAATTAATTTATGAAGGTAGTGGCGACCATAAATAACACGCACCGTTGGACAGGCAGGATTCAAAAGATTGTACTATACGGGAAACGATATCCTGATCCCGTCGATGAACATGCTGTTCCAAATACTGCTTAACTTTTTCCAATCTTATTTTCCCATTGACCATAGCTCCCGTTTCCCGATAGATACAGTCAGGATAACACTGAAATAGTTACAGTACTTAAAGGATACACTTCCCTTAAAAACATATGACTACTTACCAGATGGGCAAAGCTGGGATATTTGGAATTGGCCGACTTCAAGCCACTCACGTATTTGTGGCACTTCTGGGGCACATCTCCCATATCCAATTCCGGAGTACGACAGCAACTGTTTATGTCCTGAAAGAATGACTTATTATTTCAGGAATTCTGCCACCATAAATTTTCTTCTCACAAAATTATTGAAGTTCGGCGGCGCTGAGCAGTTAAAAGCCGCCTGAGAACATTCCAACAATAGGAGCAGAAAACCAGAAAAAAAGATTGATTTTTGCATGTTTTTAATAAAGTGATTAATCTTCACTGTGGTGCCGCGAAATGAATAAAATTTTTCTAGCCCACCGCCAGCCGCTTTATATAGCCAAATTTGGCCCGTTTTTAATGGGCTTGTAATGAAGTCGGGTCGTTTGCCATTGTTTGTTGGTTCAATGCGTCTGCCGAAGGCTGAGAGCAAACAGCAGACGGCTCACAAAGGTTGACTGACTGATGACTGGACTCGATTCCACTCGATTATTTGGCAGGCAGCTCGTGCGTGACAAGAATTGGGGAAATACCAGAAGCTGCCGCAAATTGGGCAAAAATAATATGAATAGGCTATAAAAGCGGAATAAAGCCGACTGACTCATATCGAAGGCATTCAGGTAAAGCTGCGGCTAATCCTTTCGCTATTCCGTTACATCCTAATTAGAGCTGCGTGTAATTAATGAGAATGTGGA
The DNA here is from genome assembly GCA_018153365.1 of Drosophila fuyamai. NCBI lineage: Eukaryota > Metazoa > Arthropoda > Insecta > Diptera > Drosophilidae > Drosophila > Drosophila fuyamai. The sequence continues at coordinate 7,777,017 of JAECXW010000758.1, forward strand.
AAGACGAGACCAGAGGCACCGAGGCGTTGAAGATGCCAGCTAAGTAATTGTTCAGAGCTTCCACCACCAACTGACATGTGTGTCTGAGGTGCACTGGGAGAAATGGCACCCCAGTTGTGAGACATATGAAATTTTCAAGATCTACTCAGGTAACAACGCAATGATACCAATATTAGTATTTGCAGGTAGATGGGTAGAATAGGAATACCAAAATATTAATATACACTTAAAATTAAACAGCCACATCTGTGCACAGATGGTTTGAAGAGAAAAACCTAGCCACATAAGTTTTTAAGAAACAAAATCAGTTTGGAATTGTAACTCAACGAATGTGAATGTATTTTCTTTAAAGATCGCTAATTTGTTGGTTTTTATTATAAGCATAAAACTAAAGCTAATTTATTTATTTAAATTTTTGTAACACTATTTACAAGAAAAACCCAGTAACTTGTTTTGTTTGTGTCTAATAAATCGATTGATTTTGTAATAATTGATAATATATTAACAACCAAAGCGGTCTTACTAATTTTTGTATATTGCAAAAATTATTATATTACCTTCTGTTTAGGCCGCTAGCCTTTTTGGTGAGTATTTAAATATCAAAAACAATGTTGTTATTTAAGATATTTCCTATTATTTAGCAAACTCTTGAAAAATGTGGGATATGATAGAGCAGAGTTATTTCGGGGACATCACAGATGTGGACTTCGAAGCAGTGGCATCCCCATGGACAGGATCCCTCGACGAGCTTCGGGATCTGATGAACCGCATCGATGAACACATCTACAAGCGTACTACTCGGGAAGGTCATGTGGAGCGAGATCCGGTGCCGGAAAAAGTCCGAGTGTCCATAAGGTTCAGGGGTTACTGGGAGGGCGAGGATGCTGCCTTTGAATCTGCGAAACTGCGAGAATTTGTTACTGGTAGGGATATGGTGCTCAAAGGTCTGGAGGCTGCTGTTCGCACCATGCGACCCTACGAAAAGGCGGACTTCATAATATCCAAAGAGCTGCTCTTCGAGGAGAATGGCTCTTCGTCCCACATCAAGCCCAAGTCGGATGGGCTGTTCCAGGTGGAGGTCATCGACTACTCGCCGATCGCAGATATCGAAATCCCCGTGGACGATCGCGACAAGTTCCAAGTGGTCTATCCCCAGGCAAAGGATTTGTACAAGAAAGGCAAGATTTGGGTGAAGCGATTGCGTTATCCCAATGCGGTGACCGCTTTTCAGGAGGCTATCAAATCTCTTAAGACTTGCCGGATGGTCAATGCCGATGAGCAGCGCCAGCAGACCGATCTGCTGATTCTCCTTTCTCTAGGTCTAATGATATGCTATAATAATAGGGGGAAACCGAAGTGGTCTTGCAATGTGATGAAAGACGTGCGCCGTCTGACTGGGAATAATCCTCCCTGGAGGACGCTCTTCCAGGAAGGACGTGCCTTGACTGAATTGGGTGACTACGAGCGTGCCCTCAATTCCTATAAGGAGGCGCTGAAAAAGCAGCCGGATAACGAGTATATCAAAGATGAGATTATCGGCATCACAAAGAGGATCTCCAACCTCGAGGAGGCGAGACGAGATCTTTGGCACCGAACCAGGAACATGACAGATGCAGATGATTGATCCGACAAGGAAGCGGGAACTTAGAAATTGTTCAATAAATTAAATAATTAAAATAGTTAGAAATCTGCAAAAAAAAAATAACATAATAAATAAACATTTAAACCAATTTTACAAGTTACTTTCACATTACGATTTCTTTATTTATATTTTAATTAATTTAATTAATTAGTTTAATATTAATTAGTTTTAAAAGAATCTAGCATGAACCTTTTACGATTTACGAATAAAAGCGGGTAAGAAAACTTGCTTATATATTTTTTTTCAGTGTAAATATATGGGAACTTTTCTTTTGTGAGCCTGTTTTGTCTTCTGCTCAGTGATTTGCTCCTTATGTTTCTAACCACTAAGCTGATGGCTTTTTGGGCATAACACGATTTCAACGAAGCTGCTTTGTACTTAAGGTGAGCTTAAATGCTGAGGAAGTACATTATTTGAATGGAATCAAGGCAACTTCATAATCCTTAATGAATTAAAACGGGCTTATCAAAGTTACGCACTCAGATTGGTTTTAGTTTTCCAATTTCCTCGGCCATATCATGTTAATTGAAAAAACATTTTCTATACCACATCCAAACAATGCATGAAACAAAGCTGGTGCATTCAACTGATTCCCTGTGTAGTTCTGCACGGAATTAAAAAAGATTGAGGTAGAAAGTGTGACAAACATTAAAAAAGAGAAAAAACGGGGCAAAAAAAAATCGATTGAAATGCGTGTGACATTAAATATGTATGAGACAGGACAAACGCTTTAATGCGTACAGGGAACTGGAGAATCGTGCCAGCAGAGAAACACAGAGAATCGGAGAAACAGAGAAAAGACGAGGGGGCGGAGCACGATACAGGACAACGAGAACATGTCTTTGCTTTTGGCATGGAGAGAAAACATTTTTAAATTGGAATTTAAATGCTTCTGAGTGGCAGTTGACATTAGCATTTGTTTGAAAATCAAACAGTTTGGATAAGGATGTCGCCACCCCCGACAAAATGTCCTGCAACCCTCATGTGTCACACGCATTCCAAGGCCCGCAGCAGCCAGAGCATCCGTCTAAATGTTTATCACTGTAATATAAAATTTACCAGACGAGGGAAAAAAAAGCTTGTAAATAAAAATGTTGCCTTTGTTTTCTCTACAATTTAATTTCCGACATTTTCCGGGAACCATTTGCCACACAGGCCCAGGCATATTGATATTTCAATAACTGTCAGTCGCCGTGGGGCTGCCACTTGAGTTTAATTTGATTAGGCCACGTGAGAGGTGTCTTGTAGAAGCATTGCAAAACTCGCAATTAATTCGGCCTGCGACTTCAAAGGACCCGCCCTCCTGGAGTTTCACATCCGTATTATCTCTCTGCCGAATCCGGAGTATCCCTTTTCCTCATTCCCTAAACAAACAGGCAGCGAAATGCTGGGCAAACATGGGTCCCAACAAATATTTGCATAAATCAAATAGGCAGATTTTCAGGCATTAGAACTGCAATCGAATCGGTCCTTGTTTGAGGACCTTTCCATTCATCCCCCCTCCCCCCTGCGGTTCCACCTGTTGCCTGGCGGAAAGCTTTGGCAACAGCTTGTGGAATGCAGCTTTGCGAGCTTTCCCCGTGTGGATTCCAAAATTGGCGCCTTTTGGTAAGAACGTGAGGCTTGTTAAGACACATCCTTCGGGCTTCCCTTCAGTTATCAGCGGAATGTGAACGAGTGCGGTTCGGTTCGGAATTTCGAATTTCACGGAAACCATTCGAAATCGTTTGAGTGGAAACAAATATTTGAAATATGTGCCAATGCGAAGAATGGAAATGTTAATAAGCCAATAAATGAATAACAAATAGCTGCCCTATTTAATTCAGAAAACTTTTCAAAGTCAATGGCCCTTTGTGGTTGAAATAAATTCCAGTGTCGCTATAGCAAATAATCCCGCATATAAATGTGAACTCAATAGAGTTTTTGGCCCAGTGTGTGGGCGTGTGTCAATAACCAAGGCAACTATCAAACACGCCCTCTCCCGCAGAAACAGCTTAAACATAATCATTTCGCAGCTTAGAAGGCGTTAAACGCATTTAAGCCGGGTCAAGTAAGTGGTCGAAAGGACAAAGGACTACGGGCATTGTGGCTTCAGTTGTCAGTTAAAAAGTGCCCCAGTGCGAGTGTAAAACACACAAAAAAAAACCAAAGTATACCAGGGAAAATAGAGGGAGTGGTCAAGGAATCCCATTCTGCGGATACCAGCTTAGTTAGCAAAGAAGGTAGGCAATTTCTGTGCAGAAGGGAAAGGGCCACAAATTGCGGTTAATTAAAATGCCAGTGCATACATACGCTCACCTGCTGGAAACAATACAAATCGGTTACCAAAGGGAAAATTGTGCAGCTGAAAGAGTCGGGATGATGGGTTTTTGGGGGTCTATTGTTTTGCATGTTTGCAGTATCGATTGGTTAAGTTACATCCAGAAATCAGCCATTCCCCCATCCACCCATAAACTATGTGATAACCAGGAAGGACATGATGGACCCAGCTTTATAGACTTCCGCTGCAAGCTGAGTAAATCTCGGAGAAATCTCCCTGGCATTTCGGCAACTTGTTATGCATTAAGCCAAATTTTTATTAGGCCAATAAATAACAGATTTGGCGGTTAGGTTCCCTTCTTTTGTGGCGGATTTTTATGGGCTTATGCACGGACTATCCTGAGAAGTGGAGATCCCTCACGTAGGCTGAGGTATCCAACTGCAGGCGCCTGCACGTGCCGCGTACAATGGGCGGAAGGCAAAGGAGAGCCGTTAAAGGCCAGACAATAAAACGCAACACTTGTTGGCAATCGCCTGAGTGTCTGCCCCATCCTCCTGCCACAGGATATGTGCTGACTTAAGCATTGGAAGTGGCCAGCAGATCAGGCTCATGCGGAAATGGAAATGAAAATGGCAGTGCGTGCCTGCAAATTATGATGTTGGCTTGCCCACAGTCTAGACTGGCCATTCCTTATCGGCCTCTGAGGAAGCTTCAATAAATTCCCATTCATAAAATTTAAGCGGCCAACAAGGATGAATAAAAGGAGCCATTCATTTTCTCAGCCTTGTACGATATGTATGCTTATTATTGTATATTTTACTAGCAAATTTTCTTTTTGTATTCCCGATCGAATACATTGTTTCCACGCTTAAATGAGCAATTTAATTACAAACTTTCTATACGCCTCCATGGCTGCCTTTGGCCGTGCGGCGTATACGTAATGTGCTGCTGGTCTCCTGTGTGGCATGTTTATAAATTGTAAATGCTTCGCTTTTTTACCACTGCTGCTCTGGCAGGTTATGCATATAAAATTTAATGAGCTACATTAATGAGAACCGAAAATAGCACTTTGCAATGACGGTGGCAATTGTGAAAGTACAAGCGGAAAAAAACTGACTTCAATCGCTTGCAAAAACTGGAATTTAATCTTTTTTGCGCATACTTTTGTGGGATAAGTGCTAAATGCAAACGCTTGCCACTATTCGCACTGTTATTATATTTTCAATCCTCTAAAGAAATCCCCGGCAATTGCGAGCAAACATTTATAAGCATTATATATATAAGCAGCCGGAAATTGCTGAAACTCTCACATGGGCGGGAATAGAAAGTAAAGAACCCACAAGCAACAATCCCAACAATCCCCCGTTTTTTGTTGTGTCGCCGTTGGCAAATCCATTGTGTGCAATCGCACGAGATTAGATACAATCTTCTATAATGGGATGTGGAAAAAGGAGGCAGAGGAGCAGAAGGAACGATGTGTGATTTGTCCATCGTCTCTTCCAGACCCATTTCTTATGCTGGTGGATATTTCTGGTAATGTCCTTTTTTATGCCGCCGTTGATTCGTCCAAGCTGAATGTGTTTTTGCTTGTTTTCCCGCCGGGCGTACATTCGTCAAATTGACTGGCCATAAATGAGATTTGTCCATGCGAGCTGTCACAATGAATTTGCATTTACATTCCGATATGAAATGATTCGGGTCTCAGTTGGGTTTTTGGACCTTTCTCCAGACTCAATTGAAATCCAATATGCAATTAGCAGCTGTGGCCATAATTTTAGCCTTCTAATTTCGTCTGACTTAATTTATGAGGTAATTAGAAGCGGTCCTTTTCCATTTCATTTTTCATTCTCAAATATTTTCAACTTAAATTTGCGGCTGGTATATTGCTGTCTTAACTCATCTGTGCTGGGCTGTAGAAAAAGGAGGCAACGGGGCGTATGTGTTATAAGTAACCGAGCGGCTAATGAACCAGGACCTTGGAAAACTCCGGAAAAGACGTGCAGGCATGTACTGTACAGTAATAATCAGCCAGTCTTTTGTTTTATGTGCATGCGTTAATTTACGAGAAAAACAAAAAGGAGCAACAATGGACCAGGAAAATGCGAAGGCAGACACAGTGGGAGCCACAAGTAGAGCACCCAAGCTACGGGCGGAATTTTCAATTTGCCCGTGGGTTTAATATTTCATGAATTGTGGCTGGAAATTCCAGTGCCAATTAGAAAATCGCTCGGGGAAAGTGCGGTCCGAGAAAATCGGAAATTCCACAGAAAGTAATTGGCTCGGGTTGGGTAGCAATTCGAAGAAATCCTTTTAAGCATTGCTTTTTTGGCTTTCCCCTGGGAATCGTGTGGTTTCAAGTTTATTTAAAATTTACCAGGACTAAGTAGTAAGTGGTAACTGCTTCCGCTTTGATTTTAAAGGGTACAGACAACTTTTTTTTAGAGCACTGTAAAGAGTACCACCTACATATTTAATAACTCGTTTGTGTGTGTCTTATTTCCTTCCCTGTTTTATGTCATGCATTAATGTAACGATGCATCATTTATGCCATTTATTATCAGATCATAAATGTGAGATTTCGTCTCTGAGGCAGAAGAACCCAAAACAAGGCAACCCAGCCCCCAATTTTTGGCCGGAAGTTAGCGTTTCTAATTTCTATCACCATCAACCTTGACTCGGGCCCTTTGACTCCATTTTTATGGCCCCCTATCAGTACCGAAAACAGGCCGAAAGGCTGCCATTCCCCTGATCTGCTGACTTTTCTGTTCGCCTTTGATGGCAAAACTAATGAATTTTTATGGCACTGGGCCTGTGCATTTACTTATCTAGCCACCCTGATTTCCATGGCAATGTTCTTCGACTTAAAGCTTACTCCCCGCAGAATTTATGGTCCTTTAAGCCAGCCACGAAGTGGGCGTGGCCCGGACTCGGTGAAACATGGCCAATGCAATTAACACACACAGGCCAAAAGCCGCAATCTGTGGTGGAGCGGGCAGAAGGGTTGGCGATTGAACTTTGCCCGTCAGCTTGCTTTCAGCCAACCGCAGGGGAATCCCCTAACAATTGAGGGAATTATAACTTTCTGATTGAACGAATTCTGTAAGGAAGATATAAGACTTTCTCTATTCACTAAACAATAGTCAAGAAACATCCGGTTTAGCACTCCCCATATTAATCCAGGCAGCTAAAACCTAAATGATTGTATCCTACTTAAAAGTACTCAATTTAGCAACATTTAAAATTTCAAATGCTATTATTTAAGTGAAAAGAAACATGAAATCCATATCAGAATAGCATAGCTTTAAGCACAAACAAAGCCATAACTACATTTTAGTCCGAAAATTATAAAATACAAATTCTTAGACCAGGTAAATGCAGTGATAAAATGTACAGAAAGTGTTTATAAATTGGAAAATGGGAAAACATAGGAGATTTTGATGTTTAAATTGATACATTTTTCATAAAACCTCTTTAGAAATATAACTTTAAACTGGTTTATTTTAGTACCTGAAGTGGCAGTGTTGAGTGGCAGGATGTGGCAGAATGAGTGACCACAACCACATCGATTCGGTGAATGCCAGCGGGAGTGATCCCCTCCTGGATCTGCACAACCTAGCAGACATCGGCGAGAGTGTGGAGCTGCAGTGTCTGGTGCAGGAGCACATCGAGGCCTCGACCTATGGCAACGCCAGTGACCACTGCCTCACCCAGTTCGACTCGATCCTGTGCTGGCCAAGGACTGCCCGTGGAACCCTGGCGGTGCTCCAGTGCATGGACGAGCTGCAGGGGATTCATTACGATAGCAGCAGTAAGTAAGAGTGAATCATGCTCCCCTTTGACATTTTCTTACACTTGGAAAACTTGGGATTTTTACGAGATGTTAAACGACAGCTAAGTTTAATAATGACTCACTAAAAATTAATAAGAGTCTTATTAAAAGTTCGCTAATAACGATAAAGTATGCATCCGGCAGATAACTAGAGAGTTATATAGTGCATAAAAATTTCCTTTAACATGCTGCATTGAGTCATCTTAAACGAGGATTTAAGTCCCTGTTATCCTCCAAAAAGTACAATTTAGATTGAGACAAACAGGAGTTAATGGCATCCAGTCTATTTTGAAATTGTTGACCTTTTCTTTGCGTGCCTTTTTGAACCCGCCCAGAGAATGCAACGAGATTCTGCCATGCCAATGGAACCTGGGAGAAGTACACCAACTACGATGCCTGCGCCCACCTGCCCGCCCCCGAATCCGTGCCGGAGTTCGAGGTCATCGTGGAGCTGCCCACCATTATCTACTACATCGGTTATACCCTCAGCCTGGTCTCGCTCTCGCTGGCGCTGATTGTTTTCGCCTACTTCAAGTGAGTCGACCCCCCTTGCCGCCCCCCAACCGTGGTCTGGTGACCCCAATAGCATTGCCTGGCATTTATTTTTGCTTAACCCTCCCCCTTCAAATGCCCCGCCCCCATCTCGTTGTGCCACAGGGAGCTGCGTTGCCTGCGCAACACCATTCACGCCAATTTGTTCTTCACGTACATCATGTCGGCTTTGTTCTGGATACTCTTGTTGTCCGTCCAGGTGGGTATTATGTCCGCGAGATAATTGCAATTGCAGTCTTATTAAATCATACTTGAGAGTATATTTATACCAAGCGATAAGCGTTGCTGAAGGACTGAAAGCGATAGTTATTTAATAAGGCTTACCCCTTAATCTTAAGATATCCATCCGGAGTGGCGTGGGCAGCTGCATTGCGCTGATCACCCTCTTCCACTTCTTCACCCTGACCAATTTCTTTTGGATGCTGGTCGAGGGATTGTACTTGTATATGCTGGTGGTGAAGACTTTTTCGGGGGACAATCTGCGATTTAATATCTACGCCTCCATAGGCTGGGGTAAGTTTGAATGTCTCTCCATGTGGGCGGCCAATTAAGTCTCCCCCCCTTTCCCCCTCCTGGTGACAGGTGGTCCGGCCTTGTTCGTTGTCACTTGGGCGGTGGCCAAGAGTCTGACGGTCACTTACAGCACCCCCGAAAAGGTAAGTCTGCTGTGGGGATTACAGCCGGGCGGCCCATTGAGTCTTCTCTTCTTTCTGTTGCCTTTCTGACAGTATGAAATCAACTGTCCCTGGATGCAGGAGACCCATGTGGATTGGATATACCAGGGACCCGTCTGTGCCGTGCTAATCATCAATCTCACCTTCCTGCTGCGCATCATGTGGGTGCGTATGGCCTTACACGGCAAAAAATATATTTTAAGTGATTTAAGACACCCTCAAAACTGATATTTATGTTTGTTTTCCTCCTACAGAATCTCTTACATTACTTAACTTATTCTTTGTATAATCATTTCTTATTTAAAAGCTAGGTAATGAATTGTATAATAATTTAAAGAGGGTTCATTACTTTTTAAAGATTGGTAATGGCGCTAAGTTTTAAATTATTAAATATAAAAGTATCAAATTATTCCAGGACTATTTCCTCAGTGTGCATTGTCAAAAATAAAGCCAGATTAGTAAGTTCCTTCGCTTTTAGGTTCTTATCACAAAGCTGCGCTCGGCCAATACAGTGGAGACTCGTCAGTATAGGAAAGCAGCCAAGGCCCTGCTGGTGCTCATCCCCCTTTTCGGCATCACCTACTTGGTGGTGCTCGCTGGCCCATCGGAATCTGGCTTAATGGGTCACATGTTTGCCGTACTGAGAGCGGTTTTACTCAGCACTCAGGTGGGTTTTGTCTGCCAACACCCAAAAGCTCTTTTTTTGCTAAAGGAATGTGTACGTCACAGGGCTTCTCAGTGTCGCTGTTCTACTGTTTCCTCAACTCGGAGGTGCGAAATGCACTGAGACACCACATTTCCACGTGGCGGGACACGCGCACCATTCAGCTGAACCAAAACCGACGGTAAGTACTTCTTAGTTTTAAGTTTGCTCACAGTAAAAGCATAAACGGATATTTAAGGAAGCAAATTAAAAACGGTGTGTTATAAAAATTAAATACGACTTCGAGCTTGGCAAGCAATCAAACTTCGATTTATGAATTCATTTACAGTTTACTAAAACCAAAACGAAATGTTTAATTTATGAGTTTTCGGATGTTTAATGGTACCTAAGAAATGCAAGGATTTAAAATCCTAACAATAATTATTTTAAATTTAGGAATTTTAGATATGTATTCATTACCTATTATTAATATTTAAAGAACTTAGATAATATCGATTTCAAGAATAATATTACAGTTTTCAAAACCATTAAAAATATTTGTATAGAATTATAAAGACATTAATTCTGGACTGAGCCAATAATTGTATTGTTCTAATTTAATAATAATAAACTAATTTTATTCTCTTTGTAATCTTCTTAAATCTTCGCAGTTACACGACGAAGAGTTTCACGAAAGGCGGTGGTTCCCCTCGAGCCGAGAGCATGCGGTAAGTTACCGGGTAATGGTGGTAATTGGAGGTAAGAAGTGACGGCGTTTCTTGACCCGACCCCCTTTACAGACCTTTGACCAGCTACTACGGACGTGGAAAGCGGGAGTCCTGCGTGAGTTCGGCCACCACCACCACGCTGGTGGGTCAACATGCTCCACTTTCGCTCCACCGGGGATCCAACAATGCCCTGCACACGATGCCTACGATGGCGGGCAATGCCATGAGTTCCGGCAGCACTCTGAGCGTAATGCCCCGGGCCATTAGTCCTCTGATGAGGGTGAGTAGGGGAAGGGGAAAGGGAAAGGGAAGGACGTCGTCCAGATCCTGACTAATCGTTCTTGACATTACAGCAAGGACTCGAGGAGAACTCGGTGTAGACAGAGCCCCAGCAACTGCATCTTAAGAGACTGAACTTTCATTGAATTCCACTTCCGTGTCGGAGATCTGCGAGTGCGATTAGTTAGCTAGTACCATATTTTAGGAGGAGTGCGATGAAAGAACGAAACCAAGTACCAAGCGGAGCAAGCAAGCAAGTTAAGTTAGGTCAATCGTTTTAAACTGTTAGATGTCGTCTATGTGAGCCGCTGAGAGCCCTATCCCATAGAAAAAACACCCAATGCGCCATTTACTCCAACTGTAGCTGTTGAATGTAACTCAATATGCAAATGGATTAATTCTCTGCATGAAACACAAATCTGAGCATCTAAATAAATGTTCTATTTACTTCGGTGTACATGATTGGTCTTTTATTGTGGGGGATTTTTATTGTGGTACTGCGAATTCTTTCTCAGGTCCTTTGATGATGCAGCTTATGTGGTTTCAAAAAATTCCGAGAAATGTTTTTTCTTTTGAGTAAGCTGTTATGGCTACAAATATGGAAAAAGTTGAAGGGAAAAGTTGACACAGCAAACACATGTTCCGCTCCTCACAACTTTTCTAAAAGTATGCAACAGTTTGGCAAGCCAACAATACAGCGCCACGGAACTCAAAAATCTTTTACGATAATCTGCGAACGAAAAGTTTCATGGGCAAAACTTTCTATCAAAACCAACATTTTATGAAGCTGACAGGATAGAGGAATAGAATACTCTGATTATCATGGCTTCCGCGCTTTTAACATTCTATCAAGCCTTTAAGTGGAGAAAAAGCTCACTTGAAGGTAGCCCTTCCTCGCACTTTTCAATTTCGACCAATTACATTTATAATTAATTGAAATTTCAGTGGCTGAGGAAAAATCCACCCATAGACTGCCTAATTGTTCGCTAATTGGACCTGAGCGCGGCAAACAGTGAAAAGTTTAATGAGTTAATTGACCGAAGCTGAGAAAAAAGGTTCCCCTTAAACCGCCATCTGCTTTAAAGGTCAACTTTTGGGAAACTTAGCATCCAAGTGGCTTCTGCACTTAGCAGCGTCCTTTGGAAATATTAAGTTGAAAGCGTTGCACACATTTTGGCGTTCTCAAAATTCATGGCAACTACTGCCAGTATAGCCCCAAAATGCTCATAAATGTTGCATGAGAAGCGGCCATGCAAGTGCAGATAAAAACTAGAAGTGCTGGCGGTCCATTTTATAGTTTAGACTTTTAAATACCCATTTAAATCAGAATTTAAATTTTACAGCAATAATTTAATAATTTTTAATTTTTCTAAACACTTACATATATGTGATTTCTTGAATAAATGTTAATTTTTATAAGAAGAAAGAAGGTGTTTCCTATGTTACATATTATTTTAGCCATCTAAGTTTTATGAACTACTTTAGATTTCTGTAGAAATAATATTAAATTTTGAGTCCAGCACATGTTCTTTTTTATTAATCTTATAAATCTTAATTCTTTAATTTATCAATTCCAATCCCAATACTCCCTAAAATTACAGGGTTCACAAATTCTAAGCGAGGAGCAGACAAAAGCAAAATCCAGATAGAAAAGAAAATTCAGAGCCGAATACAAATGTAAATATTCCACTCCAACTACTGCTCCATTCGTACAGAATACATGCCAGCATAAAAAATAAAATAAATATAAATGTTTAATGTGCTTGAAATATGCACGAAACGTTTGTTCTTCTCTTCATTTGATATGCGGAGATTTCTTTCGTTATTTTGCTCGCTTTTTGTGTTTCGTGGTTTTTTATATCCGCCGGAAGCGGCGATTGCGGTAGCCATGTTTCTGTGCTTAGCCTAATTGTGAAGGCCCCAAAGTGGCACTATAACACACGTTTAAAGGAATCAAGCGCCAAGCCATCGAAACAAACTTCTCGTGAAACTTATGCATACAGTGTGGCAAAGGCGCAAATGAAATCACATCAATGTGCGGCAAGTCCTTAACTTCGATGCCCCCTCAACTTTCGAACTTCCGTCAACATATGCGTCGTGTGCAGCTGTCGCCTTGAAGATCCTTTGGCTGCCAACCGGCGACAAGGACACTTGCCAGCACCTGAAGGACCCAGATAAGAGGGGGCAAATGGCGGCGGCAGGCAGTCAAACGGGGCGCCACAAAAATGCCAACGCAATTGTAGCATTTTAATTAACCAAATTGTGCGCATAAAATGGCAACTTCAGCAGCAACGCGGCAAACGGAACTCAATTATAAGTCGCTTAGGCGGCCACTATACATGAAATCTTTTTCAAAGGGTTCGGCAGCTGCTTTAATTAACGCCATCTCCAACACTCAAGGGGCGGGGCATTTAAGGAATGGCTTGGGAACTCAGACTCCAACAAGTTGGCATCAGGTCAAAGGGCAAGCGGACGTAGGAAAAGTATTTAAATATGGGAAGCAAGAAAACAGAGGTTTCACCATAATGAATTTTCACTGGAAGAAAACCAGAACATTTATGTTCTAAGTATTTTTAATACACCTTTACAAATGTATAACTTTAGTTGAATTAAATTATATTAATTATAATTTTACAGCTGTAAATTATTTATTACAATTTAAAGAGAATAAGTCTAGAAATAAGGTCAAAAACTATCAAAGCACCAAAAGTTAACTACAAAAGTAATAATTGCAGCCAAATGTAATCGTTTCCAAACATTTTTTGGTTATATGAGATGTTCTAAATAAAATCTCTGTTCGGAGAAGGCTCATAAAAAGCATGAATAAAATGGGAAAATAATATATCCTTTCCCAGCAAAAAAAAACTTTTTTATGCGCAACTTTCGCCTTTAATTAAAACAGTGTCCGCAGAGCGAGATGAGCATTCAGGCTATATGTGATTTATGTGTAGCTTCTGCCTTTTCGGCAGATCCCCTTAATTATGTGTAGATGTATTATGAATGGGGCTAAACCTAGCGCCTAGATGGCGGCGATGGGAATTCCCCTGAAGTCCTTGGCCATAAAGTGTGTTTCATCTGACGTGCCTCACGCTCGAGTGCCTGTGGTAGCCGAAAAATTTGGCCACAGGATGTCTCCTCCCGCCGTACATCCGCTTAGTGGATCTCTGCCCCGAGGACGTTGGCTAATTAAATATTTGCTCTTGTCGGCTTAAACAATTCCGTCATTGCGAAGCGGGGGGGTAAAACTTTGAACTTGTGCTGGTTGGGAAAACAAGAACTTAAAGCCGTCAACGGGGATATGACAGAGAACTTCCTCAATCCTCCTGCTGGTGACGGCTCGAAAACAATTTCCACTGGCTGCCATCGCGACTGGGTAACATTCTTTATGCAAATCGAATTGGGGCAGCAGCTGCCGCCCGGGAAAGTTGAGCCATCCAGTGCCTGTCAGCGACAGTTGCAATAGAGAGCACTTTGAGGATCGCATATATGCAATTCTAGTGAATACTAATTACAGATACGGAGTGCGATAAATACCACCCTGGCTCTTGCAGTTTTTGCCAGCATTTTATTCCTGCGAAAATCAATCAAAACTGAGTGCAAAAGTGTTTGACATCGTTGGGCGCTTAATTGATTGCCTCCACAGCAGCGCAGGATATCAATCAATGCCGCTGGCGAAGCAATTTAACCGACTTTAATACGGCTTAATTTACTCGCTGACGACCGCAAAGTTGAAGTGCGAAAATCAACGTGTTAATGAGTTAAGAGCAGCGCTTAAGGCCATTTCCCCTTTAGCCTTATTCATCACACTTTCGTTTATAAATTGCACAGCATTATCCTTTCAGTCGGTAATCCTCTAGAGGAAGCAGCAGAGTAACACCTCCTATGGCACAAACTATTCAATTTCCCCCGCTATTCTGCGTCTCCTGGCATTGGCAATTTATTTCCATATTCCAGCTGCTCCATTGACATTTGCGACGGCGAAATGCATGCCAGCGGATACAAGTTCGAGTTTACACAAAACACTCGTCGGGTACATATTCATATTTCTCCGCCAAGGGCTAACAACTCGGTTAGGGTTAAGGAAAAGTTTCTGCGGCTGCCTGTGCGAAATGCAAAACAAATCAATAAACTGGATGCCCAGCCCGGGAGTTTGCCCTGTTTTTCGGTCTGTTTCGACCCCACTAATTGGCCCATAAATAATTTAAAACGGCAACAAGTCAACGTTCTGTATACATAAATATTTTTTGGTTGTTCTCAGCATGCCATTTAAAGAGTAAACCAGACCCTTTTTTCATGTGCGATATGTACAGATAGAGAGCTGAGCCAAAGTTTCACCATATAATTGGTTTTTTTGGGAAGTGGAAAAAGCGGAGAAGACCACATGCCTTGAATCAACGACTTGGCCTGTAGTTCTTGGGAAAAACTTTTGGCCAGCTGTGGGTTTCGGTTGATACCTGGCTCTATCTCTTTCGTATTAGCCAGAAGGGAGCTGTTTTCCCCGCCCCTTTTCACTCCGGTTTTTTTGGCCAAACCTAATTTATAAGCATCAAAGAATACAAAATGTGCTGCCTGCAATTTCCGCTTTCCAATTTGAGACGGAGTTTACCTTTTGCCGTGTGGTCGACACAGGTCGAAAGAGGGAAAAACCGACAAACTTTTCGTTTCTTTTCGCAAAAATCAACAAGTGTTGCCACACAAGTTTTCTTTGGCTCTTGACACTCGGTGACAGTTTTTCAAGGACCCTCACACCGTCCATTCCGTCACACTTCCTGTCAACGACATGACTTTTGACTTTAACTCTGTCCCAGTGACTGATTTTTCTGACAGCCCCGGAATCACAAACACAAAGTTTGCCTTTTCCTTAACTTTAATTGTGTTTGCCTAATTCAATGAGGTTGTGCTTAACTCTCCATGCTTTTTGCCTAATGGCATATAATGCAATTTGAATTCGTCTGATAATGTTATTTGCCCAGGGCCGGAAAGTCGCCTTCAATTAAACGGTGAGTGTTGTGCGACGAATTCCAAGCCAATCCTTTTTAGGCCAGGCCAAAACCCTCAGTCAGTCGGCTAAATGCAATAATTAATTGCGCCGGCAAGCCCCCAGCGGCTTTTCTGGGACAATAATAGTACAAAGGAGCAGATACCCCGGGTATTGTCGTATTCCCTGGCCATTAGCGCAGGTGCCGCCTGCCATTGACAGCTGGCTTTCGAGAGGAGGTCGTCTGAAAAGGTTTTCGGGATTTGGGATTTCTTTCCCACTTCCCCTTCTGTTTTTATCGAAGGCCTTGTTATTGTCGCATTAGCCAGATGGTTGACGTTTTAATTGGCGCCCAACGGGACGTATGATGAATAAAGCTTTCGCTTTATGCTGTTTGCTTTCAAAGTGCTTCTTCGAAATAAATATACATGTTGATAGACATTTGTATCCAAGCAATTGAGCACATCTTTATGCAAATGGAAAAGTAGAAATGGAAGTGCAGTCGAACAGCATCGCTCAATGCCAACAACTACAATTAGAAGCCCCTGCCATCGGTGCACATACTCGCATTTGAGCTCACACATTGACTCGACTTGAACTCGACACCTTTAGAAGCTTTTCATATTGCAATGAAAAGGTTTTCCCCGTCCTTTTCCGCCATCATATTCGATCTGAGTTCGATTCGAAGCGGCTGCCACACAGACGTTTCACATTTCCAATTACATTTTTATGGAAATTTTTGTGCTGCCGGTTACTTATTTCGAAGTATGGAGTACATGGAGTTCATGGTGTGATTTTAATGGTAAAAAATATAACAAAATTAAATCAGATTTAGAACCTCTAAAGCAATGCTTTCAATGTGTTTATTCAATGTTTCGTTTATGTGCTGACACAAGATTTAAGTTTAATATTTAAATAAGAGGTAAAAAACCGGTCTAGTCCTTTGGAAAACCATTTACAAATCTGAAATCGGAAGCATGGCAAATGTAATGGAAAAATTTAAACACAATTTATTACCCAACAAGTATGGCAGGATGTTGCTTTCCTATCTCCACCTTTAAGTTCGCATCATCGTATCAACCTGCCTTTGCTACGATTTTTTATAGAAACAGTCACTTGTCTCGCTTTGAACAGTACTTGGTTATCGTCTGCGTTTGATAGCATTATGTGGCTGCTATTTCAGCTACTTCCGGTGCTGCTGCTACTTCCGGTCAGCTGCAGTCTGCAGTTGTACCGCGTCCAACTGCGTCGCTATCCCTCCGCCCGTCATCGATTCGAGAAGCTGGGCATCCGGATGGACAGACTGCGTTTAAAGTACTCCGAGGAGGGGGGCAGCCATTTGAGAGGAGAGTGGGAGTCGAAGGTGAAGACCATTCCGCTGAGCAATTACCTGGACGCCCAGTACTTTGGACCCATCTCCATTGGCACTCCGCCGCAGAGCTTCCAGGTGATCTTCGACACGGGCTCCTCGAATCTCTGGGTGCCATCGGCCACATGCTCCTTCCAAATGGTGGCCTGCAGGGTTCACAATCGGTACTATTCGAAGAGGTCGACCAGTCACCAGGCCAAAGGAGACCACTTTGCCATCCATTACGGCAGTGGCAGTCTATCGGGCTTCCTCTCAACCGATACTGTTCGAGTGGCCGGCCTGGAGATTCGGGATCAGACCTTCGCGGAGGCCACTGAAATGCCGGGTCCCATCTTCATTGCAGCCAAGTTCGATGGGATCTTTGGACTGGCCTATCGCACCATATCCATGCAGCGTATTAAGCCACCTTTTTACGCCATGATGGAGCAGGGACTGCTAATGAAACCCATATTTAGTGTTTACCTAAGCAGAAATGGCGAGAAGGAGGGAGGAGCCATTTTCTTTGGCGGCTCCAATCCGGACTACTATAGTGGTAATTTTACCTATGTCAAGGTGAGCCATCGAGCTTATTGGCAGGTGAAAATGGAAACGGCCACTATACGGAATTTGGAGCTGTGTCCGCAAGGTTGTGAGGTGATAATTGATACGGGCACCTCATTCCTGGCCTTGCCCTACGATCAGGCCATACTCATCAATGAATCGATAGGGGGAACACCCTCGTCATACGGACAGTTTCTGATACCCTGCGAAAACGTATCGAATTTACCCAAAATCACCTTCACCATCGGTGGTCGTAACTTTTTCCTGGAGGGTCACGAGTACGTCTTTCGTGATATTCTCAAGGATCGAAGGATCTGCTCGTCCGCCTTCATCGCCGTGGACCTGCCGTCGCCCAGAGGACCCCTCTGGATTCTGGGCGATGTCTTCTTGGGCAAATACTATACGGAATTTGACATGGAAAAGCACCGCATTGGCTTCGCTGACGCCAGGAGCTGAGGCCATGTATGCTGTTTGATGTGCTTGTGCTCCTTGTTATTTCACGGACTGGTTGCCATAACACGCGGAAAATCCAGCAAACAAAAAGGAAAAACAAACAACTCGGGTTCTTATGACCGAGGTGTACCCTGTGTTAACTTTGTTTTTGTTAACTTTTATTATTAGTTGATGGAATAATTGGTTAATAAAGTTGTATTAAATATATTTTTTAAATTTACCCGGAGATTAGGCTAAAATACGTTAAGCATTAATTATAATCATTAAATTGAAAACGGTGTCGCTTGTCATTTATAAATCGATTTTGTATTGAATTATAATTATTAAACTGTGTTAAGTGATAGTCATAGTGGTTATTGAAACCAAGCAACATGATGTTAATTGCCTTTTAATGGCATTTTTTCGCTCTTATTAAATTATGCCCTTGGTTGCACAGTCCAATATACCCATAGATTTGTGGGGCAGCCTTGAAATTTTGTTAGCAAGCTGTTGCTATTTTTGGGGCGCGTGTACGTCATCGCATTTGGAACAATGTGGATGGCAGGCAAAAGGGACACTGCGGAAAGGAAGGCAGAAATCAAAACAGAATTTTATTATTTTATTACCTGCTCCTCCTTTTGCTGCCTGCCGTGCATTAGTCCTGTTCCAGTGGTTTGCCCCACCAGGATTTTGTGTGGGCGGAAGCTAATCAAAAAAATCGCTTGCAGCCAATGCGAGTCGATAGAGACTGAGGACCTGAAGGCCCAGATGGAAACGAGAACGATGAGTTCCTTGGGCGCACTGAGGATGTAATTGATTCCGTGGAACAACAATGTCTCCTTTGTCTCTCTGAATTCCCTCGGCAGCGATGCTGCTGGCGGTTTCCCTCCGCTGTCCTAAACGCAAATTGAGAGCTTTAAAAAAATTAAATACATTGCTTTAAGTTTACGAGTGACGCGGCGCGTTTGTATTCAAATTCCCAGCCGCGGTCGCGATATCCTTCCGCATACTTTTGACTTTTCCAGCGACTTTTACGAGCTGTCTCAAAAATTGCAAATACCACGTAAACTTCAACTTTCATGGGTGGATGGATTTTAAGGGGAAACTTAAGTGATAATTCTTTGATAAATTACAAAGAACTTACTTAAAATGAAATAATGTTTAATAACGAGCTAATCTTTCACAAGCTATTAAGTAAGTAAATTAAATTATAGCAACATTATTTTAAAGAATATGAAAATGTATATTATTATGTTTTTATACCCGTTACTCGTAGAGTAAAAGGGTATATTGTATTCGTGCAAAAGTATGTAACAGGTAGAAGGAAGCGTTTCCGACCCTATAAAGTATATATATTCTTGTTCAGGATCACTAGCCGAGTCGATCTAGCCATGTCCGTCTGTCCGTCTGTCCGTCTGTCCGTCTGTCCGTCTGTCTGTCCGTATGAACGCTGAGATCTCGGAAACTATAAAAGCTAGAAGATTGGCATTTTGCATGCAGATTCTAGGAGTTCCTACGCAGCGCAAGTTTGTTTCAAAAAGGTGCCACGCCCCCTTTAACGCCCACAATCGCTTATATACGATTTTAAAAATTTAAATATTTCGGAAAAGTAAAAATGCAGTTTTGTTGTGTTTATCAATACCTATCGAAATGTAGAAGAAATTTTTCAAATCGGACCATTCGTTAAAAAGTTATGCGTGATCAAAGTTTCTATCTCCATCTCCCTCGCACTCCTTTTACCTGAGTAACGGGTATCTGATAGTCGGGGCACCCGACTATAGCGTTCTCTCTTGTTGGTATTTGTTTTCTTTCCCTATTTCTAAAGTTCATCTCTTCAGTGATAATTCTTTGATAAATTACAAAGAACTTAACTTAAAGTGAAATAATGCTTAATAACGAGCTAATCTTTCACAAGCTATTAAGTAAGTATATAAAATGTTATCAACATTATTTTAAAGAGTATGAAAATGTATGTTATTTTGTTTTTGGTATTTGTTTTCTTCCCCTATTTCTAAAGTTGAGGGTATTTATACCCGTTACTCGTAGAGTAAAAGGGTATATTGTATTCGTGCAAAAGTATGTAACAGGTAGAAGGAAGCGTTTCCGACCCTATAAAGTATATATATTCTTGATCAGGGTCACTAGCCGAGTCGATATAGCCATGTCCGTCTGTCCGTCTGTCCGTCTGTCCGTCTGTCTGTCCGTCTGTCTGTCTGTCCGTATGAACGCTGAGATCTCGGAAACTATAAAAGCTAGAAGATTGACATTTTGCATGCAGATTCTAGGAGTTCCTACGCAGCGCAAGTTTGTTTCAAAAAGGTGCCACGCCCCCTTTAACGCCCACAATCGCTTATATACGATTTTAAAAATTTAAATATTTCGGAAAAGTAAAAATGCAGTTTTATTGTGTTTATCAATACCTATCGAAATGTAGAAGAAATTTTTCAAATCGGACCATTCGTTAAAAAGTTATGCGTGATCAAAGTTTCTATCTCCATCTCCCTCGCACTCCCTTTACCTGAGTAACGGGTATCTGATAGTCGGGGCACCCGACTATAGCGTTCTCTCTTGTTTTTGTTGAAACCTTATACTGCTGCCCTTATAGTTATAAATATATTTACAAGCAATCTACGATGTATATCTGTGCGTATTGACGTTGCCTTTTTATGAGCACGCATCGTTGGCCTTTGCGCCTTCAGCTTTTCTTCAGTTTTTCTTATTTTTCTTATTTTTGTGGTTTTTTATTTTTTTTTTTGGTGGCTGCGGCGACTGTTTCTTTTTATTGTGGCTTGGCACTTTTTACATTGACCTTTCGCCTTCGTTTGCTTTGGCTGGCGGCTTACACGTCCTTTATTGATACTCTCCGGGCGACTTCTTTTGGCCTTTTTATGGCCCCCATTCACTTTCATTCTTGGCCGAATTTTCGTACTCTCCACACTTGCGGTTTTAAAAACTGTTGACTTTGCTGGCCTTTGAATTCCCGGGTTTTTTTTTGTGGGTAAAAAACCGTAGACGAACCTTTTTGGATACTCAGCAGGTGGAGAAAATCGTGTGAGAAATTCAGGGTATCCCCAGACCCACTTCCTGGCATTATATCCTTAATCCTCCCATCGAACCTTCATAACTTGGTGCTCAACAAAGCAAAGCAAATTCCTGGTCAGCATTAGTTGCGCAAATATTCGATAATAAATACCCATTAGCAGCAGCAATTTTCCAGGACCTAAGCCAGGGAATAAAGCGAGTCCTGAATGCCTTTAAGGCCAGCTTTCCGATTAAATAAAACAGGCTATGAGTCCTCTTGCCCAAGAGTTAAGTCCTGGCGGCTCGAAACGATTTAACCGGCTGAAACGGTTGTAGCCATTTAAATGCTAAGCCGGCGGACGAGCAGCAAGGATTCGCAGTTGGCTTTATTCACCAGTTACAACCGAGTTGTGCAATGTGCTAAATGCGAACAAAAAATCCTGCAGTTCCGGCTACTGGCAGTGTGAAATATTCAACTCGTTAAGTGGCCTTTGCACAATCAACTCAGTAGTTTACGCTCTTTTGACGGATGTCAAAGCTGTTTGCGTACGTTAAAAAAGGTCACAAGTTTATATACAGGAGCCAAATTATACAACATGCATTTAATTAAGACAAAGCTTCGCCTTCATTAAAGGCTAAACAAAATATTTAGAGGAAAAAAAAGATTTTCACAAGTTTCCATTCATTCCAACCAAATAAGGCAATAACAAAACAAGGATAAGGGCTTAAAATCATTGGCAAACATAACAAGAAAGGAAGCAAACTTCGGCAAGCTGATGTTTATAGACCCTTGCAGCTTCTACTAAAATTAAATTTTCTGTAATTTGATAAAAATAATAGCTTTAAATCTGAGGGACTAGGTGAAATTCAAACTGGCTGATCAAGAATATATATATATATGTACATTATTGGGTCGGAAATATGCCTTTCATTGCGTTCCAATCTTTTGACTTAAATTATAATAAACCCTTCAAGGGTATAAAAACACAGCTCAATAAATTTTTTTATGTTGATAGTTTTAGAGTGTTGAAAGGATTTAAATGGAAAACCATTAAAAATTTATGAGACACTTTAGTAATTTTTTATAATAACAAATAAAATGGGTTATAAATGAAAAAATAAAAATGCAATGGAAATGAACAGCCCTATTCGCGCTATTCGAATGGAATAAAATAGCAAGCTGTTGACCAACTTTATTAACATTTTTTTGTCTATAGAGGTATTCGTTTTTTTTTTAAATACCGTTAAAACAAATGAAAATAAAATAAATATGAATTATTAATTTGAATTCGAATCGGAAAACCACACGCATGAGTTTGATGTGCTAAAATTCTTTTTTTTTGTGAATACGCCATGGGGAAAAAACAGATTTTTTGGTTAACATTTTGTCATTGTGTTGTTGAAAAAATTGGCGCCGAAAGAAATGCAATAATGGTTAATACAAATAGGAAGCAGGCCTTTTTTAAGAGCACTCGACATTCATTTATTTATTTCGAGAGGTAATTGTGAATTGGAACGCATGGAATCCACTCGAGGGAGGATATCCAAAAAAAGTCCTTCAACTGGTTGTCAACTAAACGATTGCCATGGCGAAATGAGAGTAATTGGCCCCACAAATGCCCTCAACTGGAGTCGAAGATTTCTTTAGTGGCAGTTCCTTGCTGCTCATTTGGCCATGTCCGGCCAGATAGCCAGGAGGATTACTATGGTCGAGGACCAGGACCCAGATAAGCATCACAAAAGGGGCGGCCTGCCAGCGCCAGAAACTGGAAGGGACCCGCAGAATTAAATCATTCGATAAGATTATGCGTACAATCTCGGGTCGGCAGAATTGTCCCCCGCCATTACTATGCAAATTTACTATGGGTCCCTCCCACTTGGCTGTTTTTATTAAATTCCTCATGGCCATCGTTCCCGCAATGTCCTGGCTAATGACGCTCAAAACCGGGCTAATGAGTCAATAAGGCAATTTGCCATGACACAGGACCTGTCGTCTATGCATGCCCCAAAGTTGTTATGCCACTTAATTACTTTAATATGACGTTTTGTGTGTTCTGTTATGACAGTTGGGAGGCGGGGCCGGGGACGGGAGCGTGGCAGGGGGAATCCTCTCAAGCAGGACATTTAAACTAGCCCCGGCCTGCTGGGCCCGTCGCTTGTTTTGCCAGGCACTTTGACACCGACCACCGGACATGTGCGTGCCGCCCGATTCGACAGGACATGCGGTCGGATGCCAGGATATGGACACCTGCATTGCCAATGTCAATTACTTGCCGGGCAATAGCAATTAATTTTGGGCGTGTGCTCGCAAGCCGGCAAATGAAAACAAATATCTTAGCTACAAGTCAAAACTTCCTAAGCTCAATCGAGGGGCACTCGAGTTTGCCAACAAACCTCATAACAACTTTGTTTTCAACTTTTAACTTTTCCATTTTGGATTTCCTAAAAACTGGATTGCAATTAAAAACAAAAAAGAATGCAATATATTTCTTTCGAATTAAATTTTCAATTAAATACAAGTTTTTCTAACCAAAGCCAGAATTTCTTTATAATTGAAACTCAACTTTGAACCAAAACTGAATAGTTTAATTGGAAGAGTGGAATTCTTAATTAACTTGCAAGGCTAACTTAAAAATCGATACTGGTTTCATTAATGTTTATTGTTATTTATTTAGTAAAGTGTATTAAGCTAAATACTTAAATTTATACTTATTAAGAAGTCACAGTTGTGGTTTATTTTATAGATGTCATATACTCTTAGTTAACTTGTAAGGCTCACTTAAAAATCAATACTGCCTTCATCAATGCTTATTGTTATTTATATAGTAAAGTGTTTTAAGCTAAATACTTAAATTTAAACTTATTAAGAAGTCACAGTTGTGGTTTATTTTATAGATGTCATATATTTTGCTTTAATTTAAACAATCCAGCTTTTATACTAACTTTATCTGTATTTTAATTGAGCTGCCTCGAGATTCTTGAACACTTAAAGACTGATCTCTATATAGTGGTCGTAAAAAGGACATACGCTTTGACTCGTATAAATGTACTTACACATGTTGAGCGTCTAGATGAAGGAAAGCATAATGGCCGGGATCATTTATCAAATATCCTTTGTGTCTGCCAGGCAAACATTAATCTAAGCTTCGTGCGAGTGGGTTAGTCCATCAGTTCGAGCAGCCATCCAAAACCACTAGCGAAAACTGTTTGAACGGCCCTCGAAGCCATTGAAAATGGCGCTGCCACAATATATTTTGTGTTAAGTAAGATTGCTCTTCGCCCTTTCGCCCCCATCAGGCCGAAAAAGTTTCAGTTTCGGTTTTGGGGCTGAAGGTTGGTCCTTTAGTTTCAAGGACGCACGCCCGCATATCCTTCCAGTCACTTGCCACTAATCCGTGTCGGCAGACGCGAGGACTCCCTCATTTTTAACACATTACACATACGCCGTGTGGGTCGCGACATTGTTTGCCTTGCTGTCGCGTCTTAAACGTTCGATTTGGGCGAAAAACGTGACAATGTTAACGCAAAATTACACTCAAGTAGGAAAGTAAAGACAGTAAATAGTGGTTAATGGTGGGAGGTCCTTGCAGGTCCTTAAATCAGCAATTGAATACACAACAATGGCTGAGTGAAATGAAATCTGCAGTGGCTTAATGGGTAATTATCTCTGGCAATTATTTTCACAAAATGTCATTTCGAATTCATTGTTGCCCAGAGCAGTATTTCTACATTAAAACGTAACTACTCCGGGGAATCCTCTTTAAAGTGACATAAAAGAGGCGTTAGTGCCCCCGTATCCACCTCTTTCAGTTTGTTTGTTGTGAGAAAACATTAAAGACAACATACCCCGGCACATCTGTCGCCCTTACACAAGCTGTGACATGCATACTAATTAGGGTGTCCCAGGAACTGCCAGATCCTGGAACCCGCTTAAAATGGATTTGGCCAAAAAGCGCTGAATAATAAACCTAATCAGCCGTCAAGTTACTGGCTTAGGGCGAAATTTGAATTTGAATTTGAATGCAAACTGTTTCGAGTGCGACGCAATTCGAGTTGGCAAACTGCTGGCAGTTGGCAGCCTCTAATTTAGTACTTAACCAGCTTGCATTATTTTCCCGTTTTCCATTTCCCAGAACCAATTCCCCAACTGTCCATCAAACAATTATGCCAGCCAAGTGCATAATTAAGTACGGGGAAACGCGTTCATATGAGTGCAATTTTAACAGGAAGTTTTACACCACCCCCACACATCCGTTTTGGTGTCCTTTAAATCCATGTGTGTGGGTGTCTCTCCCTATTTTGTTTGTGCAGCGGTCACCCCAAAAAAATAACTTTCCTGGCGCCTCGTTTTTCACAAAGGACAAAGTCATTCTGAGTTTACATCGTTTTGGTCGAAACTCCGCAGAGATTTATGAAATCGAAAAACTTCCAACAATCTGGTCAAGGTAAACGAGTTCTTTTTATTACGATTTGGAACTAATTGAAATGGGGAAGGTCTTAAGGGATATTATTGGGCAGGAGCCAAAACTTTGTAAAGCAGTTCGTGATTTATTGGCCAAAGCCAGCTTTAAATCCCTCATTGAGTTATTTCGAGCTATGCATCCTAATGGGTTAACCACAGAACACTAAGCCACTGGAATTCTATTTGGGATCTGCTCAGCAATTCAAATCAAGTGTCAGGATGAGGGGGCGATGGGTGGCACAATGAGTGGCCTGCAGTTTGATTTATGCGGCCTGCACTTTTGACAAAGTGTTTGCCATTCGAAGTCTGTCTTTTGTCCCATCTCTCCATCAGTTGCCAAGCCAGGATTCACTCAAGTGAGAGGGAGGAAACTATGTAGAAAGGAATGCCGTTTTTTAGGCAACGAAGTATGGAATACACTTAAATTTACATTGATTAAAAAAATCTAATAGGAGATTTACATTAGGAGTTATTTTGTCAACCGAAACATAATTAACCAAATAAGCATTGAAATGTTAACCTTAATATAAACATTTCCCTTCGACTTCACATTACTATAACATATTAGTGAACGTGGCTTCAACATAATAAAGTCTTATAAAGCAGCTTTAAGGTTAAAGTTCGTTTCCTAACCGATGGGAAAGGAGAGAATTATTTCGGAAATACATATTCCACTGCCTGGCAAACTTCGGGATAAATTGTAATGCCCAACGGAAGAGTAATAATACAGGCAAATGCCAACTTCCGCCCTGTGGCATTGACTTTGCCGATTGGCCGTTGTTGAGCCAGCAGCTGCTCCTCGGGCTGCTCCTGAATGCGGAATCCTCGGACGGAATGCTCGAATACCAGTACAGTGGAGGCTGCTCGTGCATGGATATGAAATGACTCTGGGACTGGCCACATCCCTGCGGGGCTTCAAGTTTTTCGCTTGCCTGCTTACCTTAAATTATGTTGTGTACACAATAAACACAAAGAGTGTTCTTTTTCGAACGGATCCACCTGAGCGAAGCACTGGCATTGTACACGGGAAATATGGTACATAGTGTTGTTATCAAGAGATAAGAAGTTTCTTCTGTTTCTATACATCTTCTTTCCAGAGTCCCTTTAATCAGTTTGTTGCGGAAGTTTTCCTGCTTTTGACAAGCAAATTTGTCGGACATAACAAAGGAATAATGCCGGAAGAGAAAAAACTTATTGGTCACTCAGTAACCACGAAGTTCGTGATGAAAGCTGCTGGCAAGTTTATGCCCAACAAAGATAAGAATATAATTAAGTTTCCAAGAAATTGAATGCACTCAGTTTGATAGGCTGTAATGTCACCTTTGAAAGTGAATTAAATTGCAATCAATAAACCATGCGGTTGAGTGAAACGGTAATGCAGCTGACTAACCACAATGATTAATGGAAAATCGCTAATTAAATTTGCGAACAATTGCTGAACCAAGTGTCAGTAATTACTCTTATTAGGAGAACTTTAATAGTAAAACCCATTGTGGAGTGGCATTAAAAATGCAATGAAAATAAACGTCTGTAAGGAAAAGCGGGTAAAAATAAATTCATGCTGGCGAGGGGACCAAATGGTCTTTCTCCAGGGAGTCTGTTTACTTGGCATGACCCACTTTGCCACCTCCCCATTCTTTCCCGCTCACACACTATTCCCTTCTCGCTTCCCCTTGCCCCCAGAAACTTTTAATTTGCGAATTTTGTTGCAGATTTTTTGATGATTTTTGTTGTGTTGCTTTGTTGCTTTTCGAGTGCCAGGACGAGTTTTGCAACTGTCGAGAGAATAATTTCCCAGCTATTACAATATGCAAAGCCCTTCAGAAATGTAAACCACACCGAAAACAATATTTGACTGGCTATATTTGAGCTGAATTTCTTAATTTAACAAGTGAATAAATCTCCCACAATCACAATTGAAACCTTGGTGTCACTGAAATCCCATTAACATAAAGAATGAAATAAGCAAAATGGAAAACTATTCTTTGTCATTTTGAAGCCTTTAAAAGATCTTTTATGGAGTCCAGGAATCATTTATGAGAATATTTTATTTATAACTTGTTTCTTGAATATTTAAAATATATATCACTTGGCAATTCAACAAATGACTATGTTTTCTCTGACAAAATTTAAAGCCCAATCGTTTAGCATCTATTCCCCAACTTCATTAACCGACGACAGGCAATCAAAATCAAATCAAATCCCCGGCTAGTTTCCACACAAGTGATTAACTTTGATCAGGCCCGGGATTCAGTGAGTAAGTCAGGAAGTTCCACTCAATGATAAACGAGTGGAAATGCTGCAGTCATGGCTAAAGTGGCCCTCGAACTGGCATGGAATCACTGAAGCATTTTGTTGGCCATCAGAAATGACAAACAGATTTTGCATCGATGAAAATGTTTGATGTGCAAATCCCCAGAGTTTCACCAACCCAACCCAAACCAACCGCACTCACTGGATTTTGCGGTGGTGGAAAAGCGGGTAAGATGCTCCATTTTCATTTACAAATCGTGTGCGAAAATTGTGGAAAGCTTTCTGTCTTTCTGGCAAATGGACTCGCATGTGTGGCTTCCTGGTTGGCCCCCTTTTAAAACGACGCGCATTTAGTTCCACATCAACGGCAGCTGACAATGAATTCCCGCTTTTAGACAGCCATAAAATATTTGCGGCAATCACCAAAACCACAATGGAGTTACGCTTCGCTTTTTGGGTTACGTGAAGGATGGGGCCTAAAGTGTCTGCAATTTCCGCATGTATATTAAAAATGCGGCAGCGAAATTGAAATATTCTTGGGCTTACCTAGGCTCTCTCCACATGCTCCGCCGGCTTAGGCCCATAAATCTTGGCCTTAGCTTGAGCCGGAGCTCATGGACTCATGTGCTGGGGACTCCTTTCCCTTAATGGCCGAACAAATTTATTTATTTAAAATTATCCCCGAACAAAGTCTGCTCTTTGTCATTGCAAAGCTCTTGGGCCGCTGGAAAATTATGCAAACGCAAACAGAAATAGAATGTAAACACTCGAAATTGAATTTTAATAACACAGCGCCAGCAAAGGCAAATCAAATGAAATATTTAATGAGACATTAATGCGCCGTAAACTCGTTTCTAATTAGAGTCGACACTGGTCGAGTCTTTGCAATTTTGGCTTTTTGTTTTATTTACATCCAGAAGAAAACGAAGGGTCCACAGACTAGATTGAAGAGGGTGGATTGACTGCCTGCTTCGCTTCAGTCTGCTGCTCATATTTGAATTTATATTAAATTTGATGTGGCCTTCATTATACCCGTTACTCGTAGAGTAAAAGGGTATATTGTATTCGTGCAAAAGTATGTAACAGGTAGAAGGAAGCGTTTCCGACCCTATAAAGTATATATATTCTTGATCAGGGTCACTAGCCGAGTCGATATAGCCATGTCCGTCTGTCCGTCTGTCCGTCTGTCCGTCTGTCCGTCTGTCCGTCTGTCTGTCCGTATGAACGCTGAGATCTCGGAAACTATAAAAGCTAGAAGATTGGCATTTTGCATGCAGATTCTAGGAGTTCCTACGCAGCGCAAGTTTGTTTCAAAAAGGTGCCACGCCCCCTTTAACGCCCACAATCGCTTATATACGATTTTAAAAATTTAAATATTTCGGAAAAGTAAAAATGCAGTTTTATTGTGTTTATCAATACCTATCGAAATGTAGAAGAAATTTTTCAAATCGGACCATTCGTTAAAAAGTTATGCGTGATCAAAGTTTCTATCTCCATCTCCCTCGCACTCCCTTTACCTGAGTAACGGGTATCTGATAGTCGGGGCACCCGACTATAGCGTTCTCTCTTGTTTTAAATTCAAATCAATGGCAAAATCTGCTAGAGAAAAACAAGAAAGCTAATCAATATATTTGAGAGCAAAAATACAAATTCTTTGCTGCAGGAAATGGAATTCACCGTCTCAACTGGTATGCATCATAAATAGTTGCTTGCATTTTTCATTCGCCCCCCATCAACATTAATGATTTTTCTTTGCTTGCACAGCTGCTCCCATGTGGCGTATACGTAATAAAGACTGGCAGGCCATTTTAGAGCGGCAATATGCAACAACTTCTAATCAAAATGGCAAACAGCTTGCGCAACCGATCCACAATGTGGATAATAGTGAAACTTTAGTCCATAAGGCTACAATTAGTAGTTGGTTGCCAACAAAGGATACACCCACGATACACTTTTAGAACGGATATGACCAAACAAATCACTTTAATTGCATCCACAATCAAACTAAATTGTTAGCAAGGATTAGCAGGCGAAAGTGCCAGATCCGGTTTGTGATTCTGACAAGCAATTAAGGGTGTTCAAAGTGGACCTCATAAAGGTCATGCTTTTATACACAAGTTTGCAAGAGAAAAGGCTGGTACGTAATGTAGGACAATATTATTTATACAAATAAATATGTCTGACTTAAATAAATTATTTGCACGTCAGAAGAAAGAATTTAAGGTATTCAAATCCACTCTGTTGTCTAGCTGTACATAAAGACAGACCAAAACATGGGAAAGTACTTGAATGCTAATCTATTACACAATTGCTGAACTTACCCTTCTGGCCAACAGTCACAGGTATTTCATCTTCGGAATGGCCCACTGGCAACTGCATTCCAGTAGCTCATCAAATATTTATAGCCAGAGAGCAGACGAAGGTCCGGATGGCCCGGCTTTGCTTTGATATGCAAATGCAGTCGAGGGAAATCCTCGACAGTCCAGCCAGAAATTTAATTTGTCTGTTGCCACCAACTGGAAACGCGTGTTCGGGGCTTTAAGCTTATGAATAAAATGCATTTAATAACTACTGACCTAATTTATTCCGGCCCCACCACCCACTGGTCATTTGCATATTCTGCGCACCAACAGCTTGAGGGCATAGTTCACGCTTGATTTCAATATGTGCTCGATAGAGAGCAACTCCGGGAAAATACAACACTACGTTTATCTGTGGTATGGGCTGCCGGCATGTGTCGACATTTGGACTATTTAAGCGAACATAAATTTTCATTATCCAGGCGGGATTTGTGGTCATTGTCTAAGCACGTTCTGCACTTACACTTTCGTCTTTGTTTGCGGCCAAAATGGGCGGCAATAAAACGAGTAACATCCCCAACCAAATAAGCGTAAGTCAACGCCTTTGATGAGCAATCATTTCCAGCTTTATCGTAGATCACATTGCATTCCTGTCAACCCTGTTTATTTCTCACGACCTGCTGGTTGTTTAAACAGGCAGACTAAGTCATAACCAATTCCCCCTTGTCTACTCCAGGTGTCTGTGGTGACTCCCAAAATGCCAACTCATGGTATTTATAATGCTCCCGAGTGACGCAGTGGAGTTTAACCGGTGTCAGAGTTTGGATCCTAGACGAAATTGCGCTAGACAACAAATAAATTATTTCTAAACTTAAGAAAAAAATGTCTTTGAAAATGCGTGCGTTCTTAATCAAATTCCTTAAATTTTCATAAATTGGTTGTAATAACCTTTAGTAAGGCATACTCATGCTGTGCTTTAGCTTTAAAAAATTTATATTACCCATACGACATGTGGGCCCATTTGTTGCTTACATGTTTAATGATGGTGGGGGAGATTTGAAAATGTCGCAAACTATTTATGATTTATGTTTAAAGTTAGGTCCACACTCTCAACCAAATATTTAGACAATTTTCATATTTTTCTAAAACTGTAATAATGTTTTGATTATTAAAAATACTTTTTAAGGTGTCCACATTTTTTTTTATTTTATTGGTATTATTTGTATAATCTTAATTCCCTTGCAGGGAAATTTATTTAATTATTGCACCTTCAAAATATATAATTTGGAGTAAAGGTCAAGATTGTTTAATTTCTCCAATATGTTATGATTGAAACATACATTTTTTAAATAACTTCAAGTTTTTGTAGAGTGTATTGTCACACCTATCTAGAAGCCTTGCCCGTTAGGTGCTTGGCACATTTCCCAAATTAACCCGGCCGAAACCAACCAAACACACACAAACAAAGACACACACGCACAGAGGCGTTAGTTTAAGCGGCTTGCGTGTTTGACAGCCGCTGTGCATATGTGTGCGATAACCATTTCTATTGCCTATCTGTGGAAGTGAGCGCCACGGGGACACGGGGACACAAGGACTCCCAGGACAGACACACAGTCTGTGGGTGTCACGTTTCGCCAGCCAAAACATCCGCTGTGAGTGGCATACGCAAAATACCAAACAAAACAATGCCAAAACTCACTATACATAGTATAAATAGATAGATGGGCGAATGGATTCGCCTGGCATGGCAATGACTTCATTTGGATAGATTTCAGGCTTGTATTTTCACGCTGCCATTGAAAATCGAACAATCAAATGGCCCCATTCTACAGTTTTTTCACCAATAAAATTCAATTTCCCGCCGACCACATGTCTAATTATGGAGCATTAAATGGGGAAAACGGATATAACGAATATGGCCAGAGAATCTGGGGGAAAACGCAATTGGCAGTTCCATGGCAGATGTAAAACTCAATTACGCGGGTGTATTGCAATAGCAGTTGCTGGTGCAACATTGCAGCTATCATCCCGCCAGCAACATGTATGTGATTCTCCATTTCCTGCCGCTGACATACTCGTTTTGCGAGCCACTTGGTGGCCATAATGTGCGGTCAAAGCAAGCTCGCAGCAACACCAACAGCAGCAACACCAACGGCACCGCAGCAACACCAGCAGCACAGGAGCAACATGAAAAGCAACGACTACTTGAGCTCCTTTCTGTGGCTTTTTACACGGGCTGGCGTTGACTTGGCTACGAGTTTGTGGCTTTGGTTTGGACTTGTAAGCCAAACGACAAGAAGCACAGAGCTGATAATGGTAATGATGATGATGGTTGGATGGAGCATTTGCCAAATCAATTTAGGACATGAGGGTGGCTCTGTCTGAATGTCAAACAAAAACAAAATCTTAAATGGAAATTGGCTTTCTCCTCACAAAAAAATATGTTGCCTAACCCCAGGCGTTGGCCTTAATGACTCAACTGCGTGTGCAAAACTGATGATGCTGTTTGCCTTTGTCAACTCGTTTGGTTAAAAAAAAAATAAAAATCCAGAACTCATTAACTCTGCCTGACATCATAGCCGCCACGCCCCCAAAAGCCCCTCTAAATGTTTGTGCATTCCAGATTCCAGTGTGATTATTTGCATGCTGTGCACTGTTGAGCAAACAATTGGCAATGAAGATGAAGGGGTGACGGGTTGGCCGGGAAACGAACCGTTATTGCCACACAATCTCGGTGTGCAAATATTTGGATTGTATAAAAAATCGCACACACACAAAAATTACAATCCCAAACCGACCCATTTGCTAAAAGGGGTGGTCGGGGCAGGACCAGTTATTGATTTCATTTGAAAACAAACTCCAAATCTGCAGCAGACATATGTATAAGCTGAGGCAGGGACACTATTACACAATGAAAATTCAATGACAATCAACATTATTTAATCGCCGTTTTGAGGATTTGTCGTCATAGTTTAAATTGATTTTAAATACATTTGAGCCCTCCAATCGAATCGTCTTAAAATGTATGCTTAAACTTATGAAAATTTAACTATTTAGAAATTAATGATTCGTTAAAAAACTTCAAAAAAACACATCCATTTATCTTTTCATTGATTTTGTAATACTTGTTTAGTCCCAACTTAATTAACAAATTAAACAGAAAAAAACGATAACTTGTAATCTTAGCTGGGGTCAACTTCCTACAAATCAGAAGCAGTTTCTTCTTAGCTTTGCTCGACTGTATAAACTTATGAGTTCGGATCAGGGCCAGGGCAGTTACCATAATAAATTTATAACAAATGACATTGGGCAGCCTAATAAATGTGGACCTATTAGTCCGAGGCCCCAAGCAGTGACCATTTAAGCAACCGAATGCCAATTGAACGCACACACATGCACAGGAAGAAAATGGAGGCAGGACAACGATGTGGACATGAAATATTATTTCCTCGAGAGAACGGAAGAGTGAGCCCGGGGTGCCCGATGTATAAATAGTTTGATTTAGTGCCGCTGCAGCAGCAAAAACGATGACTGCGAAAGCCGCAAGGACATGGTCAGAGCGAGCGTTGGATGCTGATAAGAAGGACCCTACGATCAATTATTGCTCCATGACTGGTGGCTTGTAAACAAGTCAGGAACGTGCCTTTAATTAGTTTCAATCAAATAGCCGAGAAATCATTGTGGCAGGCACATGTATAAATTATGGACCTGTCGGGTAACTGCTCCACCTTTCTTATTTGGACTTTCGCTACCACAATGAGTAACCTGAATATATGGCAAACATATTTGCCCCCCATTAATGACGCAAGAATGTTTGCCAGACAAGCCGGAAAAGGGCAGTTTTACGGCTGCGGAAAATGTGTCATTAAAGCGACAGTTTACGCACAGTCAGGCTTTGGGTCTTTGCAAGCGAGCAATTGCCAATGATGATATGTGGCGGGAAAATCCGGCAAATATCATACATATGGCCGTAAAATCGCACATAATAAAGGTTGCAGTTAAAATGTCTTTAGGGTCCGTAAATCGCCCAGTTAGCCTGGTTTAACGGCTCACGCAACAATGTAAACAGAGATCGAAATGATTAGCGATTGGGGAAGCCAACGAGGTACCAGTTTTTTCTGCATATTTATTGCATTTATTGACGTAATTCAATGGAGAACTAAGTTGGCCTGCATATATATTCATATCTGTATTTTCAATGCAATATTCTTCACAATTTATCTTCTTGACGCAATCGCCGCTATTTGTATGTGTAGGTGTGAGTTGGTTTGTGTGTTTTCGTGGTTTTTTCTTTAACATTATCGCCATTTCTAATGTGTAGTCTCAATTATGATTTCGTGCGTATCCAGATCGGGCACGGCGAACTTCATGGGCAAATAATCATCGGGATGCATGTGGGACATCTGGTTGACCTCCAGCTGGGCCCGCTCGTGGTCTTCATGGCACTTGGTCTCGTGCTTCTCGTAATCGGCGAACGTATCAAAGATGGCCCGACACACCATGCACTCGAAAAAGCTTCTGCAAATGGAAATCGGTTAAATTGGTACTTCGCTATTGAAAGATTAGGAAGGAGTTGTCTTTTCTGAAAATTCTGCGTAATAACTGAAGATTCTATTCAAATATACCACGAGTAGTATCTTTACATTAACAAACAAAATAGGTCTAGAAGTAATGATGTGGCTTTTAATGTTGTGCATTTTTATGAAGTAACACACGAAAAAACTTCTTAAGCTTCAAAGCCTAATTATAACCTCAAACTCTAAGTCAGGTTTCAAGGTATTCCTTCCACTAAAATTTTATAAACCTAAAGAACGATTTAAAATCACAGAGTAAATAAGTAAATTAACCAAGCAGCCCAGACATAAAATAATAACTGATTCAAGAAATTAAATCTATAGTTCGCTTGCCTGTAAAAAGGTCGAGCTTATGTATCTGATCTATTTGATTTCATAACCCATTAGATTATAATAGAAACAAAAAATGATCTAAGGCTCGCATTTCTAATTATCTTATCTCATCGGTTCGGAATTACAGCCTACTGCAATCATTTTTAAATAGATTGATTGAGGTAGGTCTTAGTAGATAAACTGAGCTCCTTGATCGTCCCCAACCGGCGGCTACTTACGGTTTCTGCTCCGCCTCAAGGCGCTCCCTGGCCAAAGCTGCCGCCGCCTGGATGGAGGCGGGCACATCCACGTCGACGCCCTCCTTGATGTGCGACTGCAGGTGGCGCTTGAAGTTGGACAGCTGGGTGAAGCCCTTTTCGCAGTAGTTGCACTGGTAGGGCTTGGCGTTGAGGTGGCCCAGCTTGTGCTTCTTGAGGTTGACCAGCTGGGAGAAGTACCTGCCGCACCGCTGGCAGCGGAACGGCTTCTCGCCGGTGTGTGTCATCTTGTGGCGTTTCATGTTGCTCTGCTGGGTGAACGACTTGTTGCAGAAGTTGCAGGTGAAGGGTCGCTCCCCGCTGTGGACCGCGTAGTGTCGTTGCAGGTTCACCGCCTGGGCGAAGGCTTTAGAGCAGATGTTGCACACGAAGGGTCGGACATCGTTGTGGACCTTCATGTGACGATCAAGATTCCCCGAGTTGCAGAAACTCTTGGCGCACAACTTACACTCGTAGGTGGTCTTGTTGTGGTTGTGCACCTCCTGCCTGTGCAGCGTTTGGTCCCGCTTACTTTTAAAAGTCTATTACCAAAGAATAGCGATTAGATCGGGGTTATAGCTGCCATTTCCCAGACACTTACGCGGTCGCAGCGCTTGCAGCTGAACTGATTGACCACCGCCTCGTCAAATTCTACCTCCATGCCGGCCATCTCGCTGCTGGCTAGCACATCGATGCTATCCGACTGGGAGTTCTCAAGATGGGGACATCGAAAATCTGCAGGTTAGGCGGCGTAAAATTCACTTTAATTAACTTATTCTGTAATTCTGTAACTTTTCGCGTCTAGAAAAGTCATATGGTGGTTGAGTGTGACCATATGCCGTCAAGGAAGTTGTTGAGAAAAATACTAGAATCAAATAATACCGCCAGCAGGACAGACATTTCGGGGAATTTTATATTAAAACTATTTTTGATTTAAATATAAAGCATAAAAGTCAAAAAGCAGTCAACAATATTATTATGAGCAACCATGGAATGGAATGGATAAATTTAAGTTTTAATATTATATTTCGGATATTATTTTCTAGTTAGTAGTTTGCTATAATTATAATTACATGAGCCTAAATACTTTTTATTTTAATTATATACAAGTAGAAAACAATCGCATTAAATTTAAGTTTAAAAAGAATGTTGAATAACTTAATTAACTCTTAAATAAAGTCATTGAAATTTATTTAAAAAACCGTGACTTGCGTCTGGTATTTTATACCATCTCCCAGCAGTTACTTGTGACTGCTTCAATGTCCCATCTCTAGTTGCCCCCATCGCGTTAGTGCATTTTCCCGAGATGCTGAGATAAATAGAAATTAATTTCGGAAAAGCGATTTTCTTTTGTTTACCACCATGGCCACCTATTCCAATCAGCACTGGCTGCTTTCCCACATTCGGAACTCCTTCATCTCCACGGATGACACGGGCATGTGTGAAACGGTGATGCTGAGCGATGACATGCCTAAGCACTATTTGCGCAAATTCGGGAACTCGGGCGCTGGAGGGGATCACTACCACAGGAGGCGGGGGCACAAGCCACCGCCGGCCGGAGGCGGGACCACGCCCGAGCGAAACACCCGCCATCCGGATGCACCGCTCCAGGAGGTGGACTTCATCTGCTACCCGGGACTGGACCTCAGCGACGACGAGGAGGATATGTCCACGCACTCCTTCGACATCCAGATGTATCCGGAGGTGGGCGCCCATCGATTTCGCTCCAACACTGCCCAGAAACTTGAGAAACTGGATATAGCCAAGAGGAAAGCGGCGCGTATTAAAAGTATCAACTACCAGGAGGAAGTGCAGCCGCCCGACCGCGAGGATTTCTTTAGCCGCAAAGAGCTGCCACTGAAAAAAGTTGAGCCCGTGGAAAAACCATCCAAAACCAACGAGGATGAGCTATCGGACGAGGGTATTCAGAGCCAACTCACCGAGCAGCTGGCCAAGAGTCCGAAGCAAACCCAGAATCGCTTCATTGAGTTCGCCCGCTTCGATGGCACTTCCCAGGTGGGAATGCAAACCAAGAGGATCAACGTGTATCTAAATATGCTTCCCGAACCGGATCGCAACTATCCGTTGAAGATCTGCGTCCTAGCCACTGCCAAAATCCAGGAGGTCATTGGCTACGTCTGTTACAAGACCTCCTTACAGTATCCCGATGTTCCTTTAAAGTCCCTGCAGCATTACGCTTTGTACATGACGGAGGATAATGATGACATGGAGGACTTTCCGCCTTTGGACAACCGCGAACCCTGCTCCAAGTTTGGCTTCTCCCATCTCACACTAGCCGAACGTCGACCCTTAGCCCCGGTGACCCGAGTGGACTACCACGGCCAGCTGGGCACCAAATCCATGACTTCCGAGGAGGACAAAGCGGCGCTGGCCGAGGCAGCTGTCAAGGCTCTACAGAATATCAACCTAAATGGTGGAAAAAGTAATCCAGGAAAAGGAGAAGATAGCCCTAGTGACTATGTAAAGGAGTACGAGAAACGCCTGCTGAACCACAATGACATGCTGGAGGCCCCTATGCACCGCACGTTCCGCCTACACATCATTGACAAGAGGTTCTTCAAATCCGATGTGACCCTTGGCATCTCCGGCGAGAGAATAGAGATCGATCAGTACAAGAATGCCAAGTTCTGGCCGCAGAAGAAGCCCGTGTCGACTCCCATCGAATTTGTGGCCCATTGCGAGATTGTGGAGCGACGGCATCTAAAGGCTCTGCTGCGCATCTGGCTGAAGTCCAACTCCTCGTCGCCTTCCTTCACCACCGGCTGCACTTCGGCGCCGATCAATGCCAGCGTGACCACTCTGAATATGGGAAGTGCCAGCGCGGGGATTGCCCACTCGCCCAACAGTCCGGGACACTCGTCTGGTTTCTTCTCGAGCAGCAATATTCGCTACAAGCATTACGACTTCGACACGGACACCCACACGGCGGACCAGATCCAAAGCAAGCTGACCTGCATCCTGGAGATGCGGTCAAGCGAGCTGAGGCGCGAGTTCCTGCTGCAGCGCGAGCGGAAGATGGAGAAGCGGCAGCTAAAGTTGTAGTATTTATTCCTATGGCGGCGGCTGCTGCTCGTGTGCCTAGCAGGCGGGCTACTGCCACTGCCGCTGCCACGCCCCCGCCTACGCCTCCGCCTCCTGTTCGATAAGTTGTATTAGTTGCTAACTAAAGATTGTGTTACACATGTTTGCCTAGCCTGTAAGTATTTATTGAACTCACCTAACTACGAATCCTGGTCCTGAAAATAAAAATGCAAAAACACTTTAAATTTGTTTCTGAAAACTTATCCGCAAAAGTTAATTTAAGTTTATCTTTAAATGTATCTTGTAAAGTATGTGCATGTGTTTCAAAGCTTCCGCCTTGCTGCTGGCGTTTTCAGAGCGGTTTTAACGCGATTTACAAGCGGTTTTCACGCGTTTTCAGTCGTATCTCTCGATTTTATTTCCGTTTCTCTCGCTTTACTCATTGTAATTGTCTGTAATCAATGTGCAATTAATCTCACAGACGCCCCAGACGGGGACGGACCTAACGGTTGTCGTATTACTGCATATTGTTTTTAGTTAGCAGTTTATTTTTAGTTTAGCAATGTCAGCGATAAATGGGTTGGGCTGGGTCGTCTGTTAACAGCTGTGCAGCTGACGAGAATAATGCCTAACTGCCGTTAGACGATTGTTGCATGCATATATCTATATCAGCGGCTAACAAGCGATTGTAGCCTGTTCTAAGGCCAAGGTTGGCGACTCGAAATCACGCCAAAAAGCGCGACATTTGAGGCCATTCGTCTGATGCTGATGATGATGATGATGATGCTGTTTGGCGTGACCAAATCGAGGCAACTTGGCATTCTCGATCTATGGCCAGTGATTCACTGGAGATGCAATTCCCCGAGGAAGTGTAGCTAAGGTGAGACCTAAATCCCACATCACTCATACGCCGCATATGCCAAAAATGACTAACAAATGCCCGCGATCTCAAATAGCCGATAAAATAAAAGGAAAACGCCTATTTTCATGTTCGATATGTCCAGTCAGTTGGGGTTAAATGATTTATGCCTATCTGGTGCAGCCTTGGCAGAAACTCTGGCCCATTCTTTCGAAAGACAAATTTGAATATCGCAGGCAATTTGTCAAATGCAATGATATTTATAGTATAGATAGAATTTATTATCGGCAAGTGCGTTGCCTTCGAATTTCTGTATTTCTCTTTTGTCTGGTGAATTTCGCCGAAAGCAGCATAACTATCAGCTAATTTGCCTAAGCAAATTCAGCAGAGGCGGCTAATTTAGACAAGGATGCGACTGCAGCTAATTGAAAGTCAATAAATGCATTAAAACAACGACAACCTTGACATTGAAAATTAATGACAAACAGCGAAAAGTTCACTCAATATGAAAGTTGCCAGGCATTATGCGATTTTATATGTGATATGTATATGGTATATGGTATATGTGGTAGGCGGGGCAAGAAACTTGGCACGCATGTGAGCGGATTTTCACTGCGAAAAATACGAAAAACACAAAAGTGAGCGGACCTCGTTGTCAATTTATCAATTGCATAAAATAATAGGCCTAGGCGCATAATTTAATGTCGCGTTGTTTGCCATTTTTGAAGGCCGCTGCACACATATTCTCCTATCTGTATTGAGATATATTTTGTATTCTATGGCTGCACATGCAGATTAATCGCTGGAAATTGCATTTTGCGCCTGAGTCACGCAACCGGACCCAAAGTTCGATTCGGTTATGATAGCCGAAAGATACGTAAGCTAAACTTCCAATTATAAGTATTTTTGAGCAATTCATAAACAGCATTAAGCTATCAGCGATCGGCGTTTCTACTTA
The DNA here is from genome assembly GCA_018153365.1 of Drosophila fuyamai. NCBI lineage: Eukaryota > Metazoa > Arthropoda > Insecta > Diptera > Drosophilidae > Drosophila > Drosophila fuyamai. The sequence goes on from JAECXW010000758.1 coordinate 7,816,984, forward strand.
ACTTCTCATTGCCGTACACTTCCAGATACACTTCCGTTTAGCGATGTTTGTTTTTCTGTATGCTGTGGGAATTTTAATCGCAGTGGGGAAATTAATTGAGCTATTAATGGATTAATTTATGGCATACTCCCCAACGGTAACTTGCATGCTGAAAATTGCTAGAATAATTCTGCCATTTCATAGATCACACAGCTCCCTTTCGGCCTTTTTCGTAGAAACAAACTCGCAGGCCATAAACGTTATGTCGGTCTTTTCATTATGGCCATAACATTTTGCACATACCAAAGACCCAGAGACCAACCCACACGGAGACAGGCGTTGCCCCAATGCGTTGCACGCACCAAAAACTACAAAAAAATAAATACAAAAATTACAAAAAACCAATCGGAAACCCACAGCTCGAAAAACGCTTGCGATTTTAATTGCACAACTCGGGCGGATTGTGGATTGCCGATTTTTTTCGGAAAAGTGCGGTGCCCAGCCCCACACAACAAAAAATACCTATATCTACAGGTGAAATGTTAATAAATATGCTGCAACTTCTACTATTTAAAATATCGTCTTTAATAAATAAATACTATTTTTTATTTCCAAAAATCCTTGAAATTATTTTTATTCTAAATTTTGTAACTTAATTGAAAGTGTATGACCTTGAATGGTAAAAAAGTCTTGGTAGCAAATAGAAAGTTATATATTTATTGACCTATCTTTTTAATGCAAGAATTTTTTTGTTATATTTTGTTTATTGAATTTCTATAATTTATACCTGATATGAACTTTGTTTTTTATATTATATACACATTTTTTTGGTGCTTTACAAAAAATAAAACAATCTATTAGTGATGCCTAACATGATTAATGATTTTTTTCTGTGCACAGCTTGTTCTCCGCTTTGAGACATTTGTAACCCAATTCTGTCGCTCGGGAAAGGAGGCACATATGCACTTTGCGATTTACATTTCGAACTGCGGCGGCTTAATTAAAAGCGTGCTGCACAATGGCCCGGCAGTTGAATAAAAAATATGCTATATGTAACGCCATACCTGGAGGTCAGCCGTTCGGTCTCCAACCTGTTGCATCCCCATCTCCATCTCCTTTTCCATATCGATGTCCATGTCCATCTCCTGCCCAGAATCGCGAACCAGTCGCCGGCGGCGACAATGTCTTCCTGCCTCCACCAGCGATAAATTGTGCTGGCATCAGCCTCTGCCAAGGTCGCTTCCTTAATGAAGTGCCGAAACTTGGGCTCGTTTCGTTGCAGGCACTTGACATGGAACTGGTTTCGGGCACCGCTCTCAAGTGGATGCCACCATCAGATGCAGGTGGTGATTGCAACTTACACAGAAAAGAAATTTAAGCGGAAGTTGACTTTCCATTTTATGAGTGGCCATTATAAAAGAAAATCACGTATACAATGGTTAAGCTATTTTACGATCGCTATTGGGAAATTGCATCTAGATTATTATCTTAAGCAATGCAAGATATTTGTAAATTCTATTTCAATCGATGATAGCTATTCTTAGCTTAGAAATATATATATTTTTAAACTGGAAAGCATTGATTTTTAGCTAACATTCTGAATCAATTTATAAATAAGTATTTCGATCCATCTATCATTCCAGAACTATAAACCAAGCTTTGGAAATAAAGTTGCAAATTAAATAACCTTTAGGATAGATTTAAAATTTCAACTTTTTAATAAGCTAATTAACATTTGTAAATTAAGATTTAACTTAACACCCTTTCTTATTTTTTCTCAGTGTAGATCGAAACACACCGAAGGTTGCACTGCCCTTGTCCTGAACCTGTTTTCTGCCTGCTTTCCGCACTCTCATCCCGATAAAAGGTTCTGAGTTATGTAATCCCAAGTAGGAGCCTGTTGCTTTGTGCGCGGATTCTCATGACCCACTTTCGTGGCCATCCATACAATTTGCAGCCATAAATCCGTTTAGCCGGACACTCAGGATATGCGATCATAACTCATCAACTTCGCATAATACACGGAATTAAAGGTAGTGTGTAAATAGCTGAAACATTGAACTTGAGGTGAGGGAAACTGTCTTATTGATTGCCAATTATTCGCCAACTGTCATGCAATCTAATGAGCCAAGGGGTCTGAATGGGGCGGCGTGATTAAAATATATTATATATAAAAATGCAATCATGCAATAAGTAATGCTTCATACTCCATTTCGGATATCTAGCCTGATCGGTGTTGACAGCTATATCTTCCCACTCGAAACTCGAAAAATCTCTGGGGCGAAGTGAATTTTTCGCGTAGGCTCAACAGCATGGCAACGCGTGCAAAATGTCAACAGAAGGACAAACTTCAGCTAACAATTGCTAATGTGCGCCGATCGCAAGCAGATCGGCCACAGCTATAGATCGGTGGCCCTGAACGCACTACTTCGACTGCGTCTACGGCTCTCGGAAAAAAGTGCAAAAAGTAAATAAACGCTAAATAAAGGCAAATAAATGCGTGAACAAAGCAAGCGAACAACAATGCAGCATAAGGCTTAAAAATTGGCTTTTAGAGGCAATTTGCTACCTCCCTCCCTTTTTTTTTGTTGTTGTTGTTAGTCGAATTGACCTACCTCAAATCTATCCACTTCCTGGATTATTTCCAGCTTTGGGCCACAATCAAATGAGTTGGATTAATCGATCTTGGCGGGACACGCCTGCCGCACAAACAGAAGGAAAAAACCGAAAATAAAAATCATAATTTTGATTTTTATTAAATAAATCATTTGCCATTTGCGGTTTGTTTGTTGGCTGTGCTACCACCAGGCCCATAAACAATAAAAACTCTTGATTTCTTATTGTTGCCTTTGCTTTGTTAGTGTGCCAGTGTGTCTCTTACCGCAAGGTTGCAAGATTTTTTCTTTTTCGCTATTCATTTATCTTATTTTTTTTTTTGTATTTTTTTGGCAACATAATTTACTTGTTGGCAAATCAAATTGTAGGGGGAACTCTACTATTCGAAATGAAATGCTTGTCGTCAATTGGCAAATTAATGAGCATTTGATGGCCAGTTGACCTTATGTCAAGTATACGCCGTGTGGCCGGACGCTGAGGGGCAGCAGGCAGCACCTTGTAATTGGATTGAAAACGTTTGTTCTGGTTCTGTCTGGCCTCTTTCTTGTATAATTTTATCAGTTTGGGTAAACAATGGAGAACATAAAGGGGGACGCCGCTGATGCAACACAGTGTTTCATAAAAGTAAGGCCCACTAAAAGGATTATTATTCTTTGCCATTATGTACATTTGCATATGAGTATGAGCGATGATATAATAATTGCAAAACACACTGCACAGCCGCAAAACAAAAGTCGAGAGAATGACGCTGCCAATGCGGCTCATTTCATTATTGCACTTGAACTTGCACTTGACATGCAAATTGCCGATGCGATAACTGCGATGCAATGAAGATTCCCTGCACTAATGAGCAGGGTAAACAACCAGATTGGAGGGATCCATTTCACGCGATTACAATTGACTTTTCAATTTCCAAAAAACGCATACAACAGTTTATTAAATAATAGTTAATCCCTTGAAGCCATTTCTTTCACTTATGGTAATTCGTATTACCTATGATACTTGCAAAATAGCATTTAAAGAACCTTGCCTAAACCATTTGTATTCTCTGTATTATAAATCTTATATCTTTATTATTTTTATTTTGGCCTTGAAAATTGTAAATGTTTTTGGTTCTAGTATAACTATTAATTGACTTTCACAAGCCCAAATCCACATTTTTCTATAAAGAAATCTTTATTACATTCATTACTTGTATTATAAGCCAAAAATCCAAATTTCTTTCTGTGCCTGATCGATTCTATCTAAAGCGGAACTGACCTACAATTGATTGATCAGCACCTCTGGGTTGTCAAGTGTGTAACCCTCAAATTGCAATTTGTTGTCGCTAGCTGCAATTTCCTTCCTGTTTCCCCTCGGAGATAAACTGCTCGGACTGGACGCAGTAATTGCGATTGCGATTGCAATTGCAATTGTGTGTTTTGTGCAACGAGGTCACCACACGAAAAGCACTTTCCCAATTTTCAGACGATCAATGCAAATCGGAAGTGATTGTGTGTGTGTGCGACGAGAACACTTTGCTGCATAAATGATAAATTTATAAAATATTCCAGCTACTAAGCAAGCTGACAAATGCATTGAGCAAAAGCGATTGTCGCCAATGTGTAGCTGTTTTTTTTTTTTGTTTTTTTTTTGACATTATTGGTGATGTTGTTGCTGGTGTGTTTTCTGGTGATATTGCTGCAATTGTTGTTCTTGGTGTTGCTGCTGCTTCTGGCTATATTGCTGCTGTTGTTGCTGGTCTGTATGCTATTGTTGCTGCTGCACTTAATGTTGTTTTTGCTGGTGGTGTTGCTTCTGTGTTTGCTGCTTTTATTGCTGTTGTAGCTGGTGCTGTTGCTGTGATGTTTGCTGTTGTTGCTGCTGTGTTTGCTGTTGTTGCAGCTGTGTTTGCTGTTATTGTTGCTGCTGTGTCTGCGGTGTTTGCTGCTATTGCTGGCCATATTGCTGTTGTTGTTGTTGTTGTTGTTGCCAACGCAACAAGTTTCGTGTGTGTTGCCAATAAGTTGTCGCTGCCGACGTCGCTGCTCTCTCGCGCCGTCGGCTGTTAAACATTGTTGTTGCTATCGGCTTTTGTTGTTATCGTGCGTACTTGGACCGCTCAATAACGCCGCTGCTGCCGCCGCCGCCGCTGCCGACGTCGCTGCCGCCGGCCGCCTGCTGCTGTAAACACGAAAAAAGAGGCAGAAAAAATTGAAACGAAAGCAGAGGGTATTTAACCGACCTCAAATCAATTTGCAATTTCAGTCGATCTCCGCGTTGCAGCGTTGCATGAACTCAATTTAGTCGCGTGCGAAACAGCAAGTTTACACAAGTTCAACCGAAAAACAAAAAAAAAAAACACCGAAAAGCCTTACGGAAATAGTTAGGAAACGGGCAACAACAACAACAACAACAGCAACAACCACAAACACAGTAACAACTTGAACTCCAAAATTACCCAAAACGCAGTCGAAATTGTTAATTGAACTTTTATTTATTAACTTTGGCAAAACGGTGTCAAGCGCGGCCTAGAAAAAGAAATAAAACAAAAACCCAACGACGAACGCCCCAAACAAATTCCAAGCACGTTGCAGACAAAAATTACGCAAACGGCGATATAAAACACACCAGCAACTGCTGCAACTACAACAGCAACATCAACAGCTGACGTTCAATGAACGTTTCAGTTTCAGGTTACCCAGATGCAGATCTTGGCTAATCCATCCCATCCGATGTAAAGTGCAGCTCCTCCAGAGAGCTTTTCCCCCATACTGAACTTGAAAGTGAAAGTGAAAGAGAGCGGAGAAATTAAGGAAAAGAGCGTGCCGACAGAGAAAAGCAAAGAAAAGAAAGAAAGAAAGACCATTACTTAAGCAGCTTTTTGCTTTTGCTGGAGTGCCAACAAACATCTCAGAGCATCAGCCAAGGTCGTCTGAATGAGCATGAATAGCCCCAAGGATCTGGTGGAACAGGTGTACGAGGTGAAGGCTCCTCATGCCGGCGCCGACGGTCACACCTTCCTCGTGAGTCCTGTGGATCCCACTCCCATCCTAGCACCCATTCTCACCGCAGTGCCTGTGATGAAGCCCATGGAATTGGCTCAGCCCATGGAGACACCCAAGGAGGAGCTGGATGACGAGCAGCCCTCCTGCAGTTCCCAGGCTGTGGTGCCCCTGTCCTCGTCCCTCCCCTGCAAATTGCTCCGGATGCATGCCAGGCGATCTGCCCAGGCCCTGCTCCACCAAATGGAATCCCTGGACTCTCAGCTGGGCAGCAGCAATGGCAGCACCTCGGAGGATACCTCGCCCAGTGCTCCACCCATGTCGCCATCGGATCATCAGCTTGTGGATGTAGGAATGGGCTCATCCATTGGAGATTCAGAGGAATCTTCGGAGGAGGGTGACGAACTGAAGCCCCTGGCTGTGGACAATCACATTATGCATGAGGTGGACTTAAATGAACGCCAGACTTCACCTCCAGCTGTCTTAAGTGAAGCAAATCTAGAGAAGTTCCGCAAGCACCAGATGGACAACATCTATTTGCATCCCAACTTCACCTTGGATGCTTCTCCGCCACCAGCTGTGGCTCCAGCTAATTCACCTGTTCTGGACGCCAAGAGAAGTCATCGTTCTTTCCTTTCGATGAAGAAGGAAAAAGAGGTGGAACAGCCGCAGGAAAAGGAGCAGGAAGTGCAGCATAACCAGGAGCAGGACTTGGAGGCCCAAGGTCCCAATGAGATAGATTCCCTGGATCCCTCCCTGATTCCCAGCGAGGAACTGGCTGCTGAAATCACCGATGCCGTGGAGTTCTACTTCTCCAACGAGAGTATCCTAAAGGATGCTTTCCTGCTGAAACATGTGCGGCGCAACAAGGAGGGTTTCGTCAGCCTAAAGTTGGTGTCCAGTTTCAAGAGGGTGCGCCAGTTGACCAGGGAGTGGAAGGTGGTCGGCAATGCAGTGCGTCGTAAGTCCCGCAAGATCGAGTTGAATGCTGAGGGCACCAAGGTGCGAAGAATCGAGCCACTGCCTAGTTTCGATGAGACTATGCCCTCCAGAACGATCGTGGCCTGTGATCTTCCCATGGACAAACTCACCATTGAAAAGGTATCGGATCTGTTCTCCCGTTGCGGTGAGATTGCCCTGATACGCATCCTCAAGCCAGGAATGGCCATACCTGTAGATGTGCGTCAGTTCATGAACAAGTACCCAGAACTACAGCAAAAAGAGTGCGCCCTAGTGGAGTACCTGGAATCTTCCTCAGCCAGGGATGCCCGTCATCTAAGTGGTCCCTTCCAGGTGTACGAGATGGTGGCTCCCAAGAAGAAGACCGGCAAAAAGGCAGCCGTCATCCAGATCGCCGCTCCAGTGGCACGAATGGTGGAGAACTATCGCTACTATAATGATACCAATTACGAGCGGAGTCGCGGTGGCAGCTTTTCGGGCCACGAAACAGTCCCGGATTTGCGCTTCAAACTCAAGCGAAACAACTCGGATTTCCAGCCGAGTTACTACCAACAAATGGCACCCAATTACCATGCCAATCCGTATCAGCATTACCAGCCACGCGGCAGCATTGCCAACCAGAACCAGGAGATGGGTCCATCGGGTTTTTTCGGCTATGGTCCCAGGCGATACAGCAACACATCGACGATTTCGGCCAACACAGCGGCTGCCTTGGGCGATGTTTCGCCTATATCTTCTGCTGTCAATTCAGGCGGTAATCCGGTATCTTCTATCAGCAATCTGCAACGCCGTCTGTCCAACTGTTCCGAGCAGAACTTTACGCCCGAGGTCAATCCCTCGATGTCGCGAAGGGCTAGCAATTGCTCGGAAACCGGAGGAGCTCCTCAGCGACGTGATTCTAATTGCTCTGAGAATTGTCCTTGCTCGAGGAGGGTCTCGGACTTTGGCCAAACCTCAGACACCAGTTTCAGGAAGACCTCTGTCTGCTCCAATGGCAGTTGTCCCGGCAATCAGAACCAGGAGCGTCGTTTCTCCAATGGATCCATGCAGTTCGAGAGGACCTTCTCGAATGCCAGCGAGAATAGTGGCTTCTATCGACGTCCCTCGAACGATTTCAATATAGAAAGGGAGCCCATCCAAACCGATCAGCTGGTGGGCGGAGGAGGCGGTGGTTACCAGGTGTGGCCACGGCGTTACTCCAACAATTTCCAGCAGCTGAGCAGCAAACTGGCGGCCTACGACAATGCTCAGTACATTGGAGGCAGGCGTATCTCCACGGATTCGGGCTACGACCGTCGTTGCTCCTTTGGATCAGAAGGCTTCGAAGGATCCCCTAGATCTCGCACAGGCAGTTTCCTGAGCAACTACAAGCATGGCGGCGGAGGAGATGGCTACGATGGCCAACCAAGGTCCCGAACCGGAAGTTTCCTCGACGGTTCACCACGATCGCGATCCGGATCCTTTGCCCAACGGGCTGCCGAGAGTCTGGTGCGCACTCCCATTGGTCCAGATGGTAGCAAGGGTTTCGGCCAGAGGGCCAGGAAGTTCGGACAGGCCATTTCACCCGTGAACTAGGAGGTCAAACTATCGTAGAGTGGGGGAATTAATTGTTGATTAATTTTAGTGGGAAGATAAACTGTTATAGAAACGTATGTGAAATTAATGGCTGTACACTGTGATGCTGTCCAACTTGTTAAACGTCCCACACAGACATACACCATTCACCCCCAAACCCTTAGCCCAACCTAGGTTAGGAACAGAAACCTATATAGTTATCGAATTTTTATCACCGACATTTTTGAGGGGTTTCGTTGGTTAATGTGGAATTTTGCTAGCCCTTATTTTATTCATTTTTTTAAACCATTTTTATGCAACATAACTACTACAACAATCACTGCCAATAGTTTAAGGTAAAGAAAACGAAAAATAATTGGTTTGGTAGACATTTAAGATTATACTAATTCAGGTAATCAATATATTTGATTGACCATTAACCAGTTAATAGATTGTAGGCTATATAAATCACTTGAAAAATACCGCAGAGGTGTAATGCGGGCCCAATTATCATCACAAAGTCTTACATGACTTCTTTAATTGCCTAGCAACGTACCCTATATAGCTGCCTATATCCTTATGAGTTCACAAAATCTTACTGCATATTAAGTATTGTTTTTATTGCCTATTCACATTTTTCATTAGCGTGCAATTAGACTAGATTTAGGATAGTCACACCCATAAATCTAACGGGTGCCATAAAAAATCAGTTATAGAATCGTGGCCATAGTTAACCAGATGCGAATAATACGGATGTAATTGGAACCAAGAAAAATTTATTAGAGTCTCAGGTCATTAGATTTAACATTCGCAGGGCAATCAGATACCGATTTCCACATTTTCCACCTGACCCCCTTATAATTTTCACTACTTTTCTTTTATTTGTTTTTTATTTCAACACTTTTATTCAGTTTTAAATATAGTTAGTTTAATATTTACATATTTAGATGTAGGAAACTTGGTTGTCCTCCCGCGAAAAGAAGGAGGAAACAGCAAAACGGATTATTACAGGAGAGAATAAAAATATTTTTCATTTTTAGCTTTTAATTTCGATATCTCACAGAAGCTTACATCTGTGGATGCAATAAATTATATTATGCGTGTTAACCATAAATAAACTTATTACACAAAAAAAAGGGGCGAACGCATTTGGGGGATTTGCAGCTGCAATTGGTCTAGGGTATTATTACAATTAACCGACAATGGTGAACTTGAAATGGAGCTTAGCTAACAATTTGCTGTCTTTTTGCCAAATCATTTAACGAATCTTGCGCAATGTGGCTGGCCGAAATTGAAAGCGAAATTCGCGCCACTCGAGAACCGAAGGTAACTAGGCCAACGAAATAGCCGACAAAAAATCAGCAAAATATATAGATATATATTCGTATACAAATGGTAACAGCAAATCCCAACCAGTCTGCCTTGCCTGTGAAAGCAACAATTTGAATTTTATTGAATAATATTCGTAATTTTTGTCTTCGCAAAGTGACATGAGCGTGACGCATGCGCCCCCAACTCAAGTTTTTTGGATTTGGATATTATTTTTTGTTTTTTGTTTTCGATTTTTGTTGGATTTTTTGGCGAACTCGCCCGCGGTTCATAATTGTTCATAAAGCGGCCGTTAGCATTGTTATTGCCTTGTCTCCAGCCTCTGGGGCTGAATTTCGAGTACTCATGCCTTAATCGTTGCCGTGCGTGCGATTTTTTTGCGGTTCCAAGGTATTTGTTGTTCACTTTTCAGTTCATTTTTCTTGATTTTTGTTTCTTTTGGATTCGATTTATTAAACAATTTCAATGGGTATACACGCTCGGTACACAAGTGAATGATTTTTCGCACACACGCATCCCGCCGCGCCGCCCACAGCGGCCTGACTTTATATATATTTTTTTTTTGTATTCAAAACCAGTTTTTTCGGGGCGCTTGGCCAGCGCACTGAACTAATTGTCGCACAATTTTTCACCGCGTGGGCAAAATTCGAAAAGTGCAGCAATATAAGATCTAGCCAACGGGAAGCATTTTATGCGTGCATTGCATAAGCTTTTTTTTATTGTGGGGGGGTTTACCCCACATACTGGCATTGTAATCACATAGCTCGGGTTCATGTGCCCGCTTGATTAAGCTTCCTGGCGCTGAGGCTTTACTGCCGAATTCCCTTTTAAATTTATGCTAATTAAACGTGCTCAAACAGGAACCAAACAAAAAACCAGAACAACTTGTACTCATTAAGTGAGAGTTTAACCCCAGCGAACTTATATAAATATAAACCTGTGAATTATCGCAATCGAATCAGGTATAAATTGTGGGGAGTTGGGTTTTGACCGATGACATAATGCGATGAGTATTGAGGCACTTCAGGCCTCAAAATGCAACAATTGAGCACACAAACAAATAGCATTGGTGTTATTCATTCATTTGGTGTATTTTATTATGTTTTGTATGAATGAATAGGTGTTTGTTTAGGTGCTTGAAATTGTAGATTTTTGTTGTATACAACTTGTTTTAATTTACTGTGGAAAAAAAAAAAGAAGAGTTATTTCTAATTTGAAACATTGTTGGTTTGACAGTCAACAGTTGTTAAACAATTTCAGAAGTTTTTTAAAAACCTGTTGTTTCTCTCTGTGCATCACTGACCTTAGTCAAGTCTACACTTTTTTTTGGCAAGATCGCATATCCTTGAGCCGGCTAAAAATGTCTCAAACCAATGTCTCAATGATGAAATCGCCAGCGGGCAGAACGTAGAACGTGCCGTGTGGCAAGCCACTTGAAGCTGCCTCAACCTTGACCGTCATTTGTAGGCGACAGAATCGAGAATCGCGAGTCGAGAGATGTAAGCTCTTCGCACGGCCACCGGGCGTATACTCGATTTCCGGAAACTGCACACTCTCCTTCGACGTTGCGCCAAGTCATCTTCAAGTTCAGAAGGCACACTGATATTTATTTATAAATAAAAGTAACCTTAGTCGCCGTCTCAATAAAGCGTACTTGAAGTGCGCGTAGAAATTTCCGCACCACATTATTAACATTGCCAGTCATGTCGGCGAAACCACAACTGCCAGCCAGCCACTCAGTCATCAGTTCGTATTGATGAAATGCCATATTGTAAGCCAAAATAAGTGTACGCACCGCTGTCTCAGTTGCATAAACAACAACGACGATGCTGACCTCAACACGTTCGTTCTCACTACGCAATTGGCCAAATCAAATAAATTCACTAAAACATCAGAAATCAACAATTACACTTCTGCCGTTCGGACGCGAGGCGAAAGCAAACGATAATTCTAAAGAAATCGGGTCGTTGATTCTGGAATAACCCAGAAATAATGTGTGGTCTTGATGGTCTTTTGTATACCATTTATGAAGAATCGGAAAAGGATCAAAAAACTCATAATATTAAATGTTTTATTTATTTATTTCTGATTTATTTAATTTTGACCTAGGTCAACAAGTTTAAACAATACTATATTTGAAGGAGCTGTCAATATATTCTTCTTAGTATTGCACGAAACTTCGGAACTTCTTATTTCCTGATAGCAGAAAAGGAAAACTGAAACGTTTTATAGTAAAATATTTGTTTATATTGTAATTGTATAGAAGAAGAAAGTGGTTAAAAATGAAAAACCGTTTATAACAGATATTTTTTTTTTATAAAATATAGCATACTTATCGGCGTCTGAATTAAAACAGGTTGACAGCTCATAACTAATTGGCACTAAAATATAAAAGCATACTTTTCGGCTTTTAAATAAATTGGCAGCGCCAAATAATTGGCGCAAAAATATAAAACTGAACTTAAGAAGCAGGTCTTCAAAAACATAGAGGCTTGATCATAATTACAAAAAACACTATGTTAGCGGTATCCCATCTGAAAATAATGAATTAAAAAACCATTTTGAGTATATTTTGATTGCTTTGTGCTATTTTTATTCGCTTGTTATTTTGTAATACTTTTATCTTTTTGGAGCAAACAAACAAATTCAACTACATTGGCTTGGCTCGAGGGGGATTTTTTTGTCTTTTGCTTTGTTTTGGGATAAACGGGGAGTTGCCTATGACTAATATGTATATTTTAAATATAGCTTTCCACATCCGTTAACTTAACTTTCTTAGGTCTTTTGTTTGTGTGTGTTTTTTGTCCGCTAATTAATTAAGGTATTTGACTAACAATTAAAATGTATTCGAGGTACTATTAAATTAGACATTCGCTAATGCTCATAATTTGCTTGATTTTGTGCATGCAATTTGACTATTCTTGTGGTTTTGTGGGCGTTACTTGGACCCTCTGTTAATTTAGACCAGGCTAATGCTGAGGCCCAGTGGTAATCGCAGGCCGGCGAGTTGGAGCGAAGCTTGGTGGGAATCTTGGTGGCTGGTGTCCTCCTTGCGGTGGCTCTGCGGTTCCAGTGGCGCTTCCGCTTCCTGTTCCGCCTGGTCCTCCTCCTCGTACTCCTCCTCCTCCTCCCCATCCAACTCCATTTCCTCAGCTCTTCCGTTCTCTTTGTCATCCTCGTGGGTAACTTGATAGCTGAGGCAGCGTCGCACGTTGGTGGTTGGCAGGACTTCGGATATGGCACTATCGAATTCCAGCAGTATCTCATCTTCATCGAGGTCCCGCGTCCAGCGCGGTTTCTGTTTGAGGGGACTCATGATCTGCGGGGGTCGCGTCGACACATTCGAGGCGGAGGTGGTTGATTCTGCTGAGGATGCGGGCGGTTCTTCCCTGCTCAGTGTGGTCCCCAGTCGCCGGAACATGGCCACTACTTTGCCATCCACACTGGGCTGCGGGAATCTTTGGTAAGTGGGTGGGGAACTTGCAATGGCTGCGACTTGGGGTGTGGGTGTGGGAGCCACCTCCTTGACCAGCCGCTCCACCACTGGTTTCCTTCGCGGCGCCACACACTCCACCTTGCAGATCACATTGCTCCTCCGCTGACCCTGCCTGAGGTACACGAACACCGACTGCGGACTCCGCTTCTTGGGACTCCGCCGCAGACTCTCCAGGCAGCATTGTCGCAGGACTCGGCTCATCCGGCTGACGGAGGCACTGCGTCTGCTGCTGCTCCTCCGCTTCGCGTAGATTATGGGTGCGGGAGCGGGATTGACTGGCACTTGGGGCTGTGGCTGCGGCTGCGACTGGGGCTGGACGCGCACCTGGGGGCGAACCATCGCCACCGGACGCAGCTTGGTCCTCTCCTGCTGCAGCACACTGTTGCCCATGTGCGAGGGACTTTGGCTCTGGCTTTCGGCCTCATTGCTGTTGACCGTCTGCAGGGAATGCCAGTTGATCAGCCAGTTGTTGCAGCTGAAGCAGAGGAATTTGTCCTCGTTCAAGGGCTGTAAGTAGAGTAAGAAATAAAGAGATGAGTATGGAAGGTCTAAAAATAGGTATTTATTTCATTAACTTTTTCTTATATAAGATATTTTCCTTAAAGCTAATGTAAAGCTATATAGTCAGATAAATAGAATACTAAGTGTTGATTTATAGTATGTTTTTTGAGTCTTTTCTTTATTCTATCTATTTTATCTGATTATAGATTTCGATTTCTAACAGACTTGGAAATCTAAGAAGATAACTGGAAGAAGATAACTGGTGGCTTGCAACACTAAAGAAAACATTGTAACATATTTCGCGTATCGGTATTATCTTGAGAAACCTATTCAAACAGTAATTAGTTTTAAGGGAAGAGCCTTAGCTTAGAAACCCAGAAAATGTCATTAGAGAAACCAAATCGATTACTACTTTACCTATGAGTTACCAAGACCATTAGTTATTGCTTACAACTACAACACCGTTAACATCATTAGGACACAAAAACTGCCTTAGAACGACATGTGACCCAAATTCGATTGCATGTCCTGCAATCTCAAGCCAGGCATGACCACAGAATAAACCTCTCGAAAATTACGATACGCCTATGCACTTAGTGATCGCTCACGGGATCCGACCACTAATGAGCATCGAACCAAAGGTGCAAAAAAAATATAACAATCCCAAAAGCAACTGCCAGACGGTCCAGGCATATTAATTACCCGAGCAGACCTCAACATTCCTGGGGTATCAATAATTTCGTGCACCTGCCAACGAAAACTAAGCGCCCAAGAGCAGAAGCAGCTGGCCCAAAAGGAACGAAAACCAGTCAAAAGCCAAAGGGACATTCGGTAAACTCGTTTTGGCCAAAGGCCACGCGCCCTATTCAAGCGGAGTGGAACCGAAACGACCCGAAGAGGAGAACTGGGTTAAGACCCAACTATGACGGATATTAGGCACGCGCATGCGCGACAGCTGCTCCGGGAATTAGATAAAGGTGATCAGGGGGAGGGGTGGTGACTATAAGGATCGGAAAGGGGAAGGGTAGCCAGGATCAGGAGCGATTGTGGCTGCCTGTTTACCTTTTGCCTCGGCGCTGAAAAGGTGCGCTCCAAGGGCCATGTGTAAACGGTACAATAATGCAAATTGCAGGCCAGGTGCAAAGCAGACAGAAAACCACACACACGCACACTGATCAGAGATACACTAACAAAAATGTTGATGCTATAAAGATATATATCTGTATTAATAATAGAAACTGTAGGTCCAATATTTATGTATTTATATTTATATTTTTATTAATATTGAAAGCTGTAGCTCCAATTTATTTATTTAAAGGCTTTATCAAACTTGTATATGTAATGTTATGGTAAATACATATTTAATTATTTTATAGTAAAACCTTTTACATTTTCTCTGTGTATAAAAGAGGGAGGTAGGGAGGCAGCCTGATAAATTGATTGCAACTGGAGTTTATGGCACTGTCATTGAGGGCTTTATTTTATTCCGAACTTGCGAGGGTGTAATTCTGTAGGGGTGATCGGTTGCCAGGCTACGATCGCGGCAGGTGGTATATATGCACCATATAGGGTTTCGCAATAACGGTTCAAAGTAAATTCTAACGATCCTAGGGGAGTAAAAATTGAGGGTGAACTTCGTGGGTCAGTTTAGGTGGGGTAAGTCGAGGGCCTTTATTGTTATGAAATTGAATAGCGTGCTGCTAAAGCATTTCGTAATTAAATTGATTACTTTTCCAGCAATTAAAGTTTAGTAATTATGAGTCCCTGGATAACAGAATTGTGAACCAAAACATCTGCTCTAAGGATTTGAAATGGAACTAGAATTTTGGTAATATTTTTATAAAGTGTGTTGTCAACTACTTAACATGGTTTTCATGAGGCTTCATTTTAGGAACTATCCTTAGAGTATCATCAGTATCTGCCTGACCCATTTTGGTTTTCTAATCCAATAGCAAAGAAACCTTAGAAACAACTATCCCTACAAAACAACAAACTATAAGAAGACCTTCAAATTAGAGTCATGTCTAGTTTTTGGGTTCGGTTTTTCGGCACTTCAAGGACTTCTGCTGGGAAATTAAGAGATTTACAATTTTCTAAGGGTAGATCTTTTGTTCGGAATTGCACAAGTTAAGAAACCGGAATTTTTTTCTTAAGGTTTTTGGCATTGTTTGAGGGTTCAACCACCATAGTTCGCTCTAACGAAAATCCCTTTACCTTAAGTACAATAAACTGTGAACTCAGATCCAGGTATTCAATAGTTGATATGCGAAAAAAAAAATCACACAAAACCAGAAGAAGGTATGAAGAGCTGATAAAGCAGCAGCAGAGAGGCAGAGAACCCTGATGGGTTGGATTTTGAGTGCCGAGCGGCAAATACAGCTGTCGTTTGGGATATGGAAAAAATGAGAGAAAGAGGAGAGGGTGAAGAGTGTGTGGAAGGTTCGTTCACTGCCCGCAGAAATTGGAGCAATCTCGGCTCCTCGGCAAATCCACCGCACATCTGCCCTTCGAGCAGGTTTGTGGAACAGGTAGTCAGCGGAGTGGAGTGTCTGTAATCCGAGACCCGAAACTCACTTCCACAGAAAACAAATGCAGGATCTCCAGCCAGGATCGATTTCCCTGGCCATCTTCCGCTGTCGCATTTCCCACACACCGCACTATGCATATTAGAACAAGCTGTTGAAAATTATGGGAAAGGAATCGAACTAAGTGGCGGCGCATATGCAAAGTGTCCAATTACCGAATTTAGTCAGGGAAATGCATCAGCTGCCTTGAGACAGGATATGCAGTTCACAGGGCAAAGGAAATGTGTATAAAACAAAGTCCTTTCATTGCATAAGAATTAATTTATGTTTTATCATCCTATTAATAATCACGAGGGAAATGCAAAATAGATTTATTTTACTATTTGATGAGACTATTAAGCCTTTGTCTTCATGGTATTGCCCAAAATATACTGTAATAAATATCTTATAGAGTTAACTTAACTTTAACATTAATTGTACATTTAATAGAGGCATCAAAAGAGTGCCAACACTTTAAGCAAAACTGAGATAAAAATTATAATTATAAATTTATAAACAATAATAAGGTTTTACCATTATTTAATAAGTATTGCATGTTCAAATACAAATATTAATTCCAGGCACATAATTTCATTTGAATTTAAGATAAATATATTACTTTTATAAGCAATGTATCTTTCTTGAAAATAATCCTAGCAAAATAATTCTAGGACCTCAAATCAATCACACAACATTTTCTCTAAGTGGGATGCTGTGGGAGCGTTTACATTTACCTGCCTAAAATCACCCGCCACTCCTCGCTAGAACCCTTCTTTTTTCCGCCCAACGAAGTTCATCCCCTTTTAACCCAAAAACACACACGGATACACGCGCACCGTAAAACTTTGTACGAAGGACGTTTTTGTGCCGTTGTGCATGACTCATCCGCCGAGTTGCCCCAATATCGATTTTTATTTTTATTCCACACCCCCTCCGCCCACCGCCCACCAATAGTTAGGTGGTCCTTGATGAAAAATCCATACCTGAAATTTGAATTTCGCCTGGATTAACTGGACGATATTGGGCCCGGAGCGGGGCTCGTAGATATTGATCGTCTGGTTGGTGTGGCAGCCGCAGATGAGGCAGGTGC
This sequence comes from Drosophila fuyamai, assembly GCA_018153365.1. Lineage (NCBI taxonomy): Eukaryota > Metazoa > Arthropoda > Insecta > Diptera > Drosophilidae > Drosophila > Drosophila fuyamai. The sequence continues at coordinate 7,834,057 of JAECXW010000758.1, forward strand.
GTTTCAGGTATTCCGAGGAGGCTGCGGGGGCCACGACTGCGGCCGAGGGATCCGCCTGCTGCTGCTGATTATTGGCAGACATCCTGGCGATTTTTCCCAGCCTCTGACGTCACCAACGGTCGGCACTAACTTTCTGATACTGATTTTCGGTTTTTACACTCGTATCTTTCTTTTTATTTTGGGGTGGCGCGAAAAAGTGGCAAACAACAAATGCGAAACGGCAGACGGCGTGAATGAGCGAGCGAGAGCGATAGAGTGATAGAGAGCGGGACAGCGAGCTGCGGAGCGGCACGTCCTTCGCGTTGCACGCACAAATTTCGAATGAGCCTGGCTTGTCCTCTTGCTCTTTGCTCGACTTCAAAAACCGATGTGTGGCCTGCCGGACTGGTGGAAAAAAACTGGAAGGTTCGACGGGTTGCCGGACCAGAAAAGAAAGAATCCCAAGGCAAGAGACGAAAACATTTTGAATAGTATAGAACTATATACATATAAGGAAAATGTATAGATTGGATATATAAAAATATTTTAAAATTAAGAATGTCAGTAAATTATTGAGAAAGATATCATATATGCAGTTGATCGAATTTGCAACATTTGTATTTTAAAATCATCTTGTTATGTTGAAGATGAATTATTTTTTTGTAGGCAAAAACTAATATTAATAAAAGTTCAATAGTAGTTTTGTAAAAAATAACTTAAATAAAGGTATATTTAAAAAGGGATATATAATAAGTTAGTAAAGGTATATTTGATTTTTTTTATAATCTCTTATTTTAGTAGTAGTATGAATTTGCCTCTAAGAACAAAAAAGTAAACAACATTTAGATATAAAGGGATTTAAAAACATATACTTATTTCTATGTACATGGACAGCTTTTAACCCTATCGCCTGGTGATGTTCATTGAAGTCATATATGTAAATGTTTTATTCAACTTGATCAAAGACTTTCAGTTACCAGTTGCCTGCACTGAGAGAAAAGGCGCGAATAAGGGTGGCACAGCCACACAAGCAGGCAGCCTTGTCAACATATGTTCATATTTAAGGGCGCCAAGAGGGATGTTGAGTGGCAGGATGACTAGTGCGAATTTGAACAGGATATACAGGAAATCGAGAGTGACAGGCAAAGCCAGTAAAGGTATTACAGCAGAATTTTGACATATTTACCCCGAAATAAACTCTGAGGATACTGACATGAATATTACTTTAAACGTCTAAAACTTTGTTTTGGGATTTGTTAATTTTTTTTAAAAAAAATGTATTATACAGACTCAGTATTAATTTGTATTGAAAATAATAAAAAACTATTTATCAAATTTAAACTATCCGGTAGAAATAGAAATAAAATGATATTGGAACTGTAAAACAAAGCGAACATATTTACTAAATTGAATACATTATCATTAATTTCCACTAATGAAATCCCAAGCCCCAAACGAATGAATCCTCAAATATTGTGACAACCTAACGACGACTTGACCTATCTGAACTTTTGCCACTCAAGTTACCTCTTCTCCAGATCTTCGGTTGGGTTTAAGCCCCCCGAAGGAATCGGTGGCAGCTGCCGTCGAGCGACAAACACCGAATTTAATGTGGACAGCTTCCTCCGCTGGTACTTATCATTATGGAAGACCCACCGGCTCAACGCAGAGCCTATAACGTGTAGCATATAGGGTATTGCATGCAGCATGTGTGCATTGTGGGCTCATCAACAGGCTGCCGAGTGTCTGCTGCCCTCCAACTCCCCGGTCCAGCGATTCTCGGATCCGAGAGACTCCTCCAAAACACCGACATCAACGGCAGCTGCTCCAAAATACAAAAGGTGCGTTTCGGTTTTTTGTTTTTCCCATTTTTATTCGGGCAGCTCAATCATATGTTCTCTGTGTTGTAGCTCATTTTGAGCCGGTGTTGCAGCTTGCAACCGGATTTTTTCGTGGCGACAGATGTTTCTTCGGTTTTTCCTTCGCCCGAACCTTCTTCGTCCTCTCCTCCGATTTGCACCTTCTTTTCGGATCGCAGACACTGGGTTAACTGGCGCTGCTCGTCGCTACTTTTACTACGCATCTTCGACGATAGTAAACAAAGGAGTAAGGGCCTCGCAATCGCAATCGAAGTCCCGGATGAATGAAAATATGAATGGGCCTTTGTGAGGGCGGAGAAGAGCGGGGAAAGCGTGGCGAACGAAAAATGTATCCGCAAAACGGAACTGGACCCTCAAGTCGATCGATTTCCTCGCCATATGCGTAGCCAATTTCCATATTGATCAGTGTCCGGGAAAGGAAGTGCTCAAGGATGGGATGTTACAACGGGAACTAAAAGAAGGGTAGACAAAGAGTAGTATTAATTGAAAAGATTTTTGGATTTGGATTGGGGTTATTATTTTTAAAATCCGGTTAAGATATTTATATTTGTAAATATAGACAAAATACAAAACAAAATTTAGCAGCCAATAACGAGTAGCAAATTTAAACAATGTTGTATAACATGTTACAAGTACAACATTTAATGCAGTTAATTCGGATTCATTAGTTCACTATTCCGAGTGGGTACTGTATTAAAGACCGAACCTTTTAAAAGTTGTACGACGACAATCTCGAACTTTATTTAATTAAGTTAAGTTTTTGAATTAAAATCATAGACTAAGAGTGTACGAAAATTTTTGTGAGAATAATAAAATGATATCTCTTCCCCACGTAAATGTAATCAATGATTTAAACTTAAAAATTACCTTAATTCTTTGACTTATCAATCCTCTCCTTAGTTATTTCGAAACTGTGGGTCCTTTTAAGGAAAACGTTATTATTTTCAAATTATCGTTACCATGGCCGGTAGGAGCGCATTGCAGTTTCCTGAAAAATATCATAGATGGAGCTAATGCTAGTTACGAGCAGTGTTGGAAAAGATTACTCCGATTTGGCAGGATATTTAAAAAATCCCAAAGTGGCGCCGCACAACGGCCTGCAGTACCTCTTAGGGGCAGTCACTACACAGAAAAAAAATGTTTTTAAAATGAAAATTGGTAGTGAAATTACAATAGAGTATATATAATTAATAGTAAGTTTTGCGAATGGAATTACGTAATGATTCCCATTTTAGAGTAAATTCATTCACTTTTCATTCAGCTAGTGCGGAACTGTCTGAATTTTACTATTTTTAAAAGAAAATTGTTTAACAGGTCGATACAAAACCAACATAAAGAATTCACAGTTATTTAACAGTTATTTACAACTTAATACATGAACTATGTGCTAAGCTGATGTAGAAGTAAGTAACAACAAAAAAATATAAGATGGTACGTTAATGTATAGTTAACATAATTTATTCAGAACAGAAAAAATAGCGTCTTCGGTTAATGAAAAATTTAAAAAACATTATAATATATTTCGGTAAAAAACTAGGAAAAATAATTAAAAGGATGTTTACTATTAGCAAATACATATCCTTTTAAACAAAAAACGGACTGTGTTTTTATCAGAATGGGATTGTTGATGAAGATAAGGCTAAGAATAAAACGTAATGTATCTTAGCATACGAATTATATGTTTGAATTCATAAGACAAACGCGTTTTTATTTCGCAGGTTAGACAAATAAATATAATTTAATAAAACCATAGACATAAGTTGCCTTAATATATTTAACTTTGGCGATATTCCACTTCATTAGCGTTCGTAACCCATGCGTGTGACACTCTTGAAATGTGGATGAGTGGAACTCATAACAAAAGATCCAATGTCAATGTCGTCACCCGCTGCCAAAGCACGGAAATCTCCGCTTCTGGACACGATTCTCACGGCCCACCAAGGAGTTGAGCGGTGTGTCCGTGTGTCCCGCTGCTGAGAAACCAAGTGGAAATTGCAATTCGCAAGGCACCTTGGGAGAATCGGTCTTGAGTCGACTCTACTCGAGATCGCGCCCCTTTGGACCCCCCATACGCACGTGCGAAAGTCGGCTATAAAATAATTGACTTGACTTTATAATTGCAACAGGCGAGCGGGGAGGCGGGCATACACCATACTGTGAGCAGTCGGCATGGGTTCCCCGATTTCCCAACTCCCTGCCTCTTCAAAAGGCACCCAGAATGGCTCGCGATTGGTGCCGGCCGGAATTCTCTAGGGGATGGAAGCGAAGCAACCCCCGGGGGAATAGGTTCAGCACTGATAGATGGTTGTGCTTGAATTGGGAGTGCTTGGGTGGCTGTTTGTGCCCCTCATCCTCATCCTCGCCTCTCATTTCAGTGACTCTCTCTCTTCTTGCGATTGCGATTGCGCTGTTCGCATTCCATTTTGTTTTAAGAGCTTGTGTTTTGATGCCACTTTTTGGGCCAAACAAGCTGGCAGCATTCAGTCAGTTGCCGACGCTCAAGGCGCAAGGATATCCGCAGCGCTTGCCAGGATTCGCCAGTCGAGAAAGAAACCAAAACAAATCGCTTTGGCGCGAAACGAAAGCCGGAAGCGAACTAAAGCAAAGCGATATTAAGCGAAACTAAATCGAAAAACAGTGATTTAAATAGCCAATCTGGCCATGTCCCGACGCAAACAGGCCAAGCCGCGCGCCTGTCTCAAACGTAAGTTGGGCGCCAGTGGTCAGTCGCAGGACCTCAATCCCCAAGTGACCACCGACTGACATGGTCTCCATTTCCATATCCTGAGTGTGTCCCTGTGTCTCCCTGTGTCTTCGTGTGTGCGACTGTGTGTGTGCATCTGATTGATTTGCTTTGATAAACCCCAAAAGGGGGTGGACACAACATTACTCTGCCAAACTTTGCTCGCGGGACCGCAAAATGTGACAAATGCAAATGGCCTCGGCCTGCGATGGCCCACCGTCCGGTCCGGACTATGGGCTATTGCCAGTTTCGGGGGCTCCATCCAGCTCGACTCTCGACTCCCAGCCATCCCATTCCATCGCATCCCATCCCAGCAACGAACTGAACCCAAACCGGCTGCAGCCCGGCAGCTTGCAGGCATTGGCCAATCCCCAGGGATCAACACACCTAACTGTCAGTGATAGAGAGCGACCGAGGGGGGGGGACCCTCACCAAAGTGGATGAGGGAGCCCTGGTTGAGCGATGGGGGACAGAAGGGACAGGGGCCGGGGCAGGTGGACTGGGGCCAGGAGACCCCCAAAACCCAAACAAACCCCAGCATGAGGTTGAAACATTGAGTGTTCTGGTGAACCAACAAGTAAATGCTGAACAAAAGGTACACCATGGCGAATGGGGTATACTCTGCCTTAAGATTTTTTTTGTGATTTTTGTTGTAAATTAAATTAATACCAAACCTCACTATGTTGACAATTATACATGATTATAGAGGGTTTAAAATAATAATCCAATAGGTTGGATCTTATGTAGGTAAACAATTGATTTATTTATATATATTTACAATTTTTATTTATTTTTTAAAAAATTGTGATATAACCAACGGTAGAAAAAAAACCCACAGATTTTGAAACCTTAAAATTACTAAGAGCAACAGAAATTGGTGTTAAGTTTTAGAATTAACTGAATCTTTTTTTTCGCCTTTTTGGTATTCAGTTTTTAATTAAGAAAAATAGGGAAAAAATATAACTCGCAACAAAGTAATAATGTCCAAGGACACCCTTTAGAAGGGCATAAAAAGTGGTTTGGCCAAAACGCAGTTTGCAGTTTGGATATTTTTGTGATCTGGGCGGGATTCCAGTGCAGTAACAGTTTTTGGGACTCGGTTCCATTTACCGTTCTGCGGCCAGACCAAGCCAAGGCAACCAAAGTGCCGTTAATTTTTAATACAATTTCAAATTGTGTCAGTGTAAATAACAGCAGAGCAGCAGCGCCAGCAACAACAATGATAACAAATAAAATTGACAATAAATCCAATGCACACATGTGCATGCGGTGTGGGCTGGAGGGGGGGTACTGGGTGTTGGGTGGCTTTTGTATAGCCAGGGGGAGGGGGGAAGGCAGCTGAGGGGATCTGAAACCCCCAAAGACTACTGGCGCACACACAAATGTACACACATACACACACACACAATCACACAGAGACAGAGAGAGATATCCTCATGCTGGGGCATGAAAATTTCCCCAACGTATAAAAAGCGAACTTTGGCTTGCTCTTTTTCCTGCCCTCTCTGTCGCACCAACGTGTTTTGCGAGGGGCGCGCGAAAAAAGCACAAAACACAGAAAACCCATTGCCATGTATTTCTCAGGGGAGTCGGCAACGGCTCTCTGGCCAATCCCCAGGAGGAAAGCGACGGGCAACGAGGCAACAGCAACAGCAACAGCAATAGCAACAGCAGCAACATCCAACGGCAGCAACAGCAACAAACATGCGCCAACTCCCTGGGGAGTTTTCATTTGTTGACGGCGTTGCCAGCCAGTTTGCATGTACATATATCTCTAGGTATATCTATGTACATACATATATACATATATATATAGAACATATAGGTAGAACAATCACAAGCGTATGCACAGCTATTTTTATTGACAACCAACAATAACACACGCAATGGCTAATGGCCTGTCATCTTTTGCAAAAAATAAAAATCAAGACACAAAATATTTTTCTCAAAACTACTTAAGCGCAGATATACAGTGATTTTCATTAGTAATGCCCTTAAATACAAAACAAAAGTTTTGTCAATAGTAAATAGTAAACAGTAAACAGTAAATAGTTTAATAGATCAACAAAATAAAGATTATTATTCTTTTCAGTTTTGGTAGGTTTTTAAGTAGTTTAAAGAATGTAATTTTTTCATATACAATCTTTTTCCGATTTTAAAAAACCCTCATGGAGTTTTTAGTCTACAATGATTATGACAATATGAGTCAGAAACTCAATTCATGTTTTACCCTAAATTAGCACCTTTCTCGAATATTTATTTTTAAGCTTGGTTGACCTTCGATTGATTAACCATGAAAATCTTCACCATTTCTCATTTTATATGCGCTAGTAAATGGTATGCATATTTTTAGCAGACACTGTCTACCGTAAAATGCTTTAAAATGCCGGCTTCTGCTGTGGAATTCCCATAGCTGGGCGAAAGGCTTAGGATTCCAGCTGCCATAAGTTGTCGTTGCCTTCTGGCTCCTTTCGCCGCCCGTTTCCAGCCCCGCTGCCATCCTTTTCCCCCTCCGTTTCACCTCATCGTCAACGTGAGCGCGAGTCCTTGGTGTATTGGCAAAATATTTGCCATTGCACGGCAAAATCGCGCCAAAAATAGCAACAACAGCCGGGGCGGAATAAGGAACTCGGGATCAGGAGAATCAGCAGGAACTGAGGAGCTGGAGCGGCAGCAGCGGCAATCCGCTGAGGGTATAGGCTACCATGTGCAATGGCTTCTGCTGGCACATAATGTGGGATATTGGCTGCGTCTAACGGTAACTAGTTTGGTAAATAGAATTTGCTGTGGGCGATGGCAATGAGTGGGTGGCGGTGGGAGGTGGGTGTTGTGCTTCAGCGTGGGGTGGCAGGGTCGTGAGGCGTCTGGGGATTCCCCGGCAGGCAACAACGCTGCAAACGACATCAACGTTGGTGCTGGTGGCATTTTGACAGCTCTGCGGATTCCTTAACACTCACACATGAACCGCAGTAGTTTAGTTGTGGCTTAAAGATTCTAGCTGAGGGGCTAAAGTGGCAACAGTAAAAATTACCACAACAAAAGGGATTGTTCATTAATAATTTATATTGGTATTAGGTAAGATGAGTTTATTTTGAGTAATACTTAAAACAATTCTATTAATTTGGGAAAGAAAACTCTCCTGAAACTTGCAATCGAATTAAAGAATGAGATATGGTTTTTAAAGTCTTATTAATTAATTTAAAATACTTTTTGAAATCACTTCTATTTTTAATCTTTATAGATTTATTTTTCAAAACCAAGCTTTATTAATCATTGCTTAAAACCAGACTACCTTAACCTTTTAAAAGAGGTAAAGTTATTTATCAAAAAGGAAATGTTTTTATTTTTTTCCTCTTTGAGAACTCAAAAGCAAAATTATATTGTTCTGAATCTCTTAGAAAATGTAATGAAAAGTTTTATCAATCCATTATGAACTAAACCAAATGTATAGTACCTTTAGTGATTATTTAAACTGTTTTCACCGATGGCGAGCGATCTCTTTGGCCATGTTTCCTCAGATGGCAGCTTCTGACATTTATCTCTTGTTCCTGCAACTATTGATAGAATTTATTGTTGGCGCTTTTAACAACACCTTCGGGTTTGTTATTTCATTATTTTTTTAATACCACTCACACACACTCGCACACACTCTGGTTCGAGCCATTATAAAAGTTGCAAGCGCGCTTTGTTTTGGCCAACCGCCCCGCCCATCGCCACCCATTCCCGCCTCCCGCCTCCGTCCCACTGCCACCCCCCGAACGCCTCCCCCAGCTGCTCACTGGTGCCCTCTACACACGCTTAGTAGCCGTTTGGGAGCTGGAAAAGTGGCAAGCGTTGGGGTATTTGGCGGGAAAAAGGGAAATGCCGGAGCGGAATGGGGGGCGATGGCAGTGGCAACGGATTGATGGGTCAAAGGGGACGACGCTTATTATTACGTTTACAAATAAGTGTGCATGTGTGACTGTGTGTGTGTGTGTGTGCACCTTTTTGTTGGTGGTGGTGGGGGCGTGGATGTTTGAGTAAAACGCTTAAAAACATGCCATTGCCGAAAAACAAGTAAGAAACACTCACACATGCAGGCACTTGTGCTCCACACACACACAACACTTATTCCCCCACACTCACACACACAAAGAAAGAGAGGGGTGGAGAAGGCGAGAGAGAGCGGGAGATGGCAACCCAGCGACCGAGTGCGAAATGCACTCTGGGGGGCTTTAAACAAAAATGAAAATCGCTTGCATACATATGGGCGCTTACACACACACTGTAGCTTGCTCAATGCTCACACATACAAACACAAGGAAAAAAATTATTTTAAATTGAAGTACAAAAGAATGAAATCTAAAAAAGTAGAAGTACAACAAAATTATTCAAATTTTCAAAGATGATCAATGTGTTATTCTAATCTTACAAAAACATTTATATCTTAATAAAAGCACCTTATTTTATTTTATTTAATACATAACAGTATTTATTCTAATGTGTATGAATCTATATAAATACTATTGCCAAATCAATTACTACTCAAAAATAAGTAAATTGTATTTTTCTCTTTTGAGTTTCTTATTCTTATGAGTTTAAAATGTAAGCTACTTAGTATTACATATATTTTTGTGAGTGTACCTATATCCTTTTTGGCTTGCACAAAAAGAACTTGACTTGCTGCTTGTGTTGTTGCCGCTGCTGTTGTTGTTGCGGTGCTTCGACAATTTTAACGACCATAACTGGTTCTCACCCTGTTCGCTTTATTTCCCCACCGCCCCTCCGCCACCGCCACGCGCATTTATTTTAAAATACGCGGCACTTCCGCCGCAAACGGCACACAGTTGCTGTTGCCCCTCAGCCAAGCGCACCACCCCACTCCACCCATTCCACTTTCCTTCCATTGAGCACCCAAATCCACCGCACCACCTCTCCTCCAAGTGGCTGCAGCATTCGGTTCCTTTATATGGAAATAATAACCAAATGTTCTTGCCCCACATGCCCCACTCCGCCTCGTTCCCTTTTGCCGCCCTCCCATTATGGTGACCATACCCATGCATAATGTTCATTTCCATGGCGATTCCTTGCGGTGTGATTCCGGCTTGTCCTTTCGGCCATATATTTTAAGTCCTTACCTTCCTCGCGGTCACCAATACGAAATGGTCACGCGCTGACTCCAGACTCCGGTCTCCGGAAGATACCTCTTCGTTCTCAAACTCAGAAAAGGGGCAGATACGGAAGCCAAGAGATGACTATTCCATGCCCACCAAATTCATTCACAGTTTTGCAAAACACATTAGGAAGTTCTAGGTTTTTTGCTAATTTATTTTGTTTCAGTAATAGACAGAAAATAATCTTTATTTTATAACTTACTTACTAATGATATAATTATAAAAAGTTACAACAAATATATATACCATTTGATTGATTAATTATTTTTTATCATTATTGTTAAGTAAGTAAAGTCAACCTTGCCTTAACATTTGTCCCCAACCCACCATGAAAATGATTTCCTCACCTGTGGCTGGTCCAGGCAAAAGAATTCCTCATACCTCAGACTGGCTTTCATCTTGCCCACTCTTGGTCATCACACTCAGCTGCCTGGAGAAATGTATGAAAAATTCAATTTAATTGCGCAATTACACATGTTACACATTTCCATTTTCCGGAGCTGTTCTTCTGGCTGCTTTTTCCGTTTCCGTTGCTGCACCCTTGCAATTACTTTTGAGGCAGAGCAGTCGGTTTTGTTCTTTTTTGGGGGGATAAAACGACACCCACAAGGCCTCGGGCAGAGGGGCCATCGATCAGGTGGCGGCTTTGCCGGAATAGCCATCCAAGGAGTCTGAGTTTTGAGCTATTGGCAAGGTAGTGGGGAACAATAAAACACGGAGCGTGTAAATAGAATTTTTGGCCCGATGGCCGCCCGGGGAGTGCTTTGGCATAATCTGCATGAGCCGGTAGCATAGCACCCGATGTCTGCGCCAACATCCGACACGTAGCAATTTGTGCGAGTATTCGAAGTGTTATCAATTGATTAGCTTTAATTTTAATGGCCACAGAGAAAATAATACATTATACATTTCATGATCGAAAGAAACACTGCCATTAATCATATAAACAATATATTTTAAAACAATATTGTGGTCGCCTAAAAGTATGCCTTCATATTTTTCACCACAATAACAATTCAAGAAATCCAAAAGCATAATTCATTGCCATTAGGCATTTGTAAATATCGTTGTTAAACTCAGCTAAAACACCATTGTTGTTTAAAAACAAAAATGTACAAATAATAAGAATTTGTTGACCAATTTCGGAAACATATTTACTCATTATATATACGCATTCTTTTCAGTTGGTGAGAAGGAGGATGAAGAGAGCACAGGGCTGCTGGAGCCCAAGGAGGAGCTGCTCAGTGGCGACGAGGAGATCGAGGATAATGAGGATGAGGACGAGGAGGTCCTCGATGAGGAGGCGCCTGAGGGAGGCGACCGGCCCCAGCCCGAGCCCAATGAATCACAGCAACAAAGCTGGCCAACAGCTGATGAGCCAGCGGCCCCAGCTGCAGTGGCAAAAGAAGAAGGAGCAGAAGAACTACAACACCCACGGGATGAGGTAGTTGCATCTGACGCTGCTGCTGCTGCTACTGCTGCTGCCAATGCCAACGGACACTGCAAGTCCTCTGGTAAGTTTGACTTCAATTTGCATATTTTATTGCCTCTAGCCGAAAGATATATCTGTGTATATCTGGCGTACAAGCACACGGATATATCCGTATGTAAACTAACCAGCTTCCTCTGGCATTGCCTCAAGTCCATCGCCGTCGTCTTGGGCTTTCCCCCTGGGTCGTTCACATGTCCGGCTAATAACTCTCGACAGTCTCATAAATAGCAAATGTAAGGTTTTTGCTCTCGCCCCTTGTTGTGGTCGTAGTTGACCCATCTAAGGCACACATCCGCATCTTGTGGCTCCCCTGGCCACTGGCCACTGGACACGTGAGTCCTCGGCCCTCAGGTTTCGGTCTATTTTGGTGTCTTCACGGTGATGGCTTAAAAGTGTGGAATGCTGTAAATTGGATAAGGTTAATCACATTGAAGGAGTCATACAGGGTGCTTAATGGTATTTGGGAATTATTGGATTTTGTGTTTTCTTCTTTCTGAATCATTTGTTTGTTAAACAAAATTCCAATTGAAGATATACAATTGTAATAAATCTATATATGCTATCGAAATAACATAACATTTTTAAACATGTTTAATCTTTTTCCAAGTAATGTGACTCCATTGAATATTTAAGGATTTTTTTCAAGTCCCTCTTGAAAGTAGGCAATATAAGAGTCATGGGTACAGTCTATTACAGACCCTGTACATCTGTATCTGGCTTATCCCCATTGGAGCCGCTGCCTGGTCACATCAACTTTGATGTCTCCATGAGGTCCCATACACACACACACATCTGCATCGCAATATGCCCCATGTATTCGGTATTCCTGTGCGTCATTGGATTATGGCACTTGGGTGTAAAGCCATCGATTCCAATGACCAAAGCGCTGGCTGGCCGTTATGGTCGCTGCTGTCTGACAATAATAAAACAAGCTTCATGTTTTAAATGAAACGTAAACACACATGCCTGTGTATGGGCAGTACCCACACATACGCAGTTCCACACACACACACACACTCACTGAGACGTGTCTGTTCATTATTTGTTGCTCTTTTCTGTGTATTTCTGGCCAGGCCGGGCGGCGAATTCCCGCGAGTCAAGACGACGGCAATGGAGAACATCATCATCAACTAGAACCTATTCAGGCTCCCATCGCCACCCCCTCTACACAGACGAACTTCACTAAATAGAACCATTAGTTTCTTTATACAATATTCGATAATTGTTTACCAATTTTAAAAAAAATCTTATGAAAAAATGTCATAAGATATTTAAAATCAGGGGTAAAGCTGCTTAAAACTATTCATTAGATATTTCACAAAAATCACAGATGAATTAGTCTTAATTGAAAATATCATTGCATACTTTTCGGCAAATTGGATATTGTTGAATAGTTTCAAAGCATTTGTAAGCCAATTTCTGGCTCATAATTTTGTAGTTCTGATAAAATTGTTAGGAACTCTAATATTAATTGAATGGAAACAGTTCGAATTGCACAAGTTGGACTGTATTTGGCATGCCAATGCCATTCGAAAGGTCTGGGTGCCCTGGATTATTGTTGCCGGCTACCTGGGAGCTCCAGCCTCTCTTAGTGTTTGTGTGTGTGTGTATGTGTGCTGGTTGGTGTGTGCGAGGCTTTAACCTCACTGCGAACTCTTCGGGACTAACGGCACTACGGAGGACCAAACTTTATCACCACTGCGCGCCTGCACTCTCCGTCCCTTTCGCTCGCACGCGCATATTATATGACAAGTACACGCTGCTGCACTGCGTCCGTTTACTGCTGCTGTTGCTGTTGTTGCTGCTGCTGCTGCTGCCTTTGGAGCTCTTGGAGCTCGTGGAGCTCCGCTCGTCCTGCGAGGCCCTCTGGTGGGTTGTATAATGTTCTAAGGGGAAATCGAGAGGCTGTGATAAGTTTGGGGATCCGAAAATTGTCTTTCTGCTCCGTGCTGTTGCTGGCGCTCTTGTGCCCGTTGTTGCCCGATGCCAACGAGAAACCCGGCGAGAATGAATTGGCCCTTTTGTGCGCATCACCAGCACCACGGTGACTTAACTTGAGGGTATCGCAAACAGTGGGGCTAGATGGCGGTGCACTTTGTAGGTTAATGATTAAACAACAGATAGGCATGAGCCAATATTATAATTTATATATTTGAAAATATATTAATTTATAAAACTGCTTCAATAGTAGATTTATTTACTTTAATAATTAGATAAATCCATCACTAAATTCATCGAAAAAGAATAATATGGTTATTCAAAGTTATGTGTGTTTTTTTGTTGACTCGTTGGAAAATATCAGTTTCCTAACAATTTTTAAATGGTTTTGAAACTTATGAATACTTAGATCCACTTCAAAAGATCATACAAATTACAAATTTAATTTTAATTTAATGAATCCTTCAACTATGCCACAACTTTGTGACATATACCCGTACCACAGTGCACCCACCAAAACGCCACACGCACACCCTTGCACTCCCACCCACACACACACGTGTGTCTCCTATAAAGTTCCCTTTCCTTTTCGGTCGCAGGATTCTAATATGAATTCTGCTGCTTATAGATTATATTTGTGTAAAGTTTTATGTTGCAATATTTTCGGTTGACGGCGGTTGCACGGGGCGAAAAGGGGGACGTGCTCCAAAATAAGAAGCCCCAACGACGACATTTCCATGGGGAGCAACCTTGGTGCGAATAAAAATTATACATTGCCATATAAGCGGGCGAGACGAAGTACAGTAGACAACAAAGAGGAGGGACGCCTGCTCCCCGAAGGAGCCAAGGTGTCTCCGTCCCGCTTTCACTCATGTGTGTGTGTGTGTGTGGCAACTTTTGCCAGCGTGTTTATTGGTATGTTCATTGGGGAGCATCTTGAGACCGAAGGAGAAAGCGGGAGACAGCTTCTTGTTGCATAGCGAAGTTGCTCATTTTGCCATTATTATTCCACTGTGTATTGAAAAATGAAACAAAAGTGAGTTATCGTCTCTGTCGCTATGACTCCTTAACCCGCCTTCTCCTTTTTATCCCTTCTCATTCACATACACGCATATGAATGGTGGCCATAAAATTATCAGGTGTATTTAGAAACAATATCATTACAGAGTTGGATAGTTAAGCATTATTGCTATGACACGTCAACATATTAAAGGGTATTACAGAAGTATTCCAAATAGAATATCTTAATCCTTATGCATGGCTATTCATGTTATACATTTTAAATAAGTAACTAGTTTCACCTAATTTCAATATTTTGAAATTGTGAAAATTCTAAAAATAATAATAAATAAGAACTTAAATATTCCAATACACAATGTTGTAATTATTTTTTCAACAACTCTTTTTTAAAAAAAAGAAAACTTTCAATATAAATTTTAAGTCATTACTAATACTATTATCATTTATTTTTTCTCAGTGCCACCACACACACACATTTCAACAGACTCTTGGGAGATCTTCTGAAACCAGAGAGAGGGTAAAAGGGTGGTATTTAATGACAAAACTTCGTTTGCTTACCGTACACTTTGATTATGAAGCACAGGGAGTACTGTACTTTTTATCGATTGCGGTGGCTGATCGATAATTTTACAAATTGCAGTCATGGCGATGTTGATGACGATGACCATGACCAATTCGGGCCAATTCCCCGTGCATACATAATTCATTTATCACTTCATAATTGCATCAGAGACATATCCGAGTCCCACTTTCCCGTAGGTACTTCTCCCTTCCCTCCCCCCTTCCCACCGTCCTTGTCCAACCACCCCCTCCCCCGGCACTTCTGTTCGATTACATGCACGTCGACGGCTGCCTTTATTATTTCGCCTTTTTTGCAATAATTTTCAAACAGAAACACACAAAAAGCATTTGCGCAACAATTCCCTAAGGATCCGGCGACGACGATGGCAACGAAGCCAAGGCAAAGGAGCGGAGCACTGGCTTTTGCCAAGGAAAAGGGGGTGGTGGAGGTGGTGCTGGTGGTGTTGTGGGGATTGGGGTCTGTGTGGAGTGGAGGGAGCAAACGAATCGAATTAAGAGCCACCACACGGTAGGTGGTCCCACTTCGCAGTGGAGCACAGCGGAGCGGAGCGCCCGCTTCAGACTTTTTCCCACGGGATTGGCGCAGTCCGAGTTGGACTCCCATCTCCCATTCTCCGTTACTCCTTTCCCCTTTGTCCCATTCTTTTGTCCCACCACGGCGATGTTGTTGTTGTTGACAGTGGTGGTGGGAGTTCGCGTAAGGGGCTCGCCATAAAGTAACCACACTCAAATAAATTTGATTGCGCTAACAGAGAACGACAAATCACGAGTTGGGAATTGTAAGCAGAAACTTATAATTTACATTGTCATAATAGTCACCTTAAAAGATTAATCATAACGATTAAAAGGAATTATAGTTAACACTTAATAATTTCCATATGACAATTAAATTTTAGTAGAATGAAAATAGGATTACACTACGTACCTTTTTTTTTACTCGTAAAACAATTACTTGTTATATAAATGAATGCAAAGTGTACATCACATAAGTTGGTAATATCATAATACCATTTGAGCACCCCCTTCCCTTGGGTAATCCCCAACTGCGCCCCTGATAGGATAGTACTCTTCTGGACTTTGTCCGTTCATTTCGCTACTGTTGTTGTTGTTGTTCTCGTAGGCGGCGGCGCTCTGGGAAATCTGAGCGAGTGCAGCTTGCAGCGGCCTGCAGCGTTCCCAAAGTGCCACTGTGCACGTATGTGTGTGTGTGAGAGAGGGGGCGGGGAAAATTGGGTGGGCGTGACCGAACAACTTCACAATAATCAGCAGCTGCACCACAAAGCCCCGAAAGTCGTAAAAATGGCCGCAAGATGGCGTTAGTCGGATATGCAAATTTCGTTCGATTTATGGTCGCCACACACACACTCATGTGGCGATATCCTGGCACACACAAAGCCACACACACGGATAGCTGGTTCATTAACATGATTCGCGAAAGATGCGAGAGAGTCATAAAATTAGCCAGGCAGCGCCAGTCGATGCCTGATGATGATGATGAATGCATTGCAGAACCTTCTCCTCTCTTTTTGGATCCCCTGCTGCCACGCCCCCAATCCGTGCCACTGCCCCTGCCCCTGTCCATGCCCCGCCCCCATTGGAGTAGTGTCGAAAAATTTGCAAAACTCAAAGCAACAATTCGACGAAAGCCAATTTTGCGTCATACGAAGTCGAAAAAGCAGAGCAGCGACCGGAGATGCATGTGTGGAGCGAAAGGCGGGGGCGTGGCATATGTCTCCCTACAGAGCGAATGTTGAATAATCATCAGGCATCATCAGAGAGACGCAGATACAGAGGGTAAAGGGATTGGGAGCCAGAGGGCGGCAGTCGTGCAAAGTCGTCGTCATCTCTACATAGACACTATAAAAAAAAGGAGATCCAAGATCATGAATGCAGACCCGAAAATTTTGCAAAAGCTTATCCTTCAAAGCTAATCATATTGCTTAAAATTGGCTTATCTTACCAGTCCTAATTAATTATCCATCATGTTCATCGTTAGCTTATTTCCTCTGTGACATTATAATTCCCAATAAGTTGCAGCATTGCATATAACGTCGTCTTAAAATTTTGCAACATATATCTTCGTTACAAATTCCTATAATCGGTTCCTTTTTTATTTTAATTGTTAGGGTTACTGATGATAAAAGTTAGTTATAACTTTATTCTTTAACCTAAATTAGGGTTTTTAGGTATCCTTTTTCAAAGACAACCGTTTCGATGAAAATCCTTCACCAAATTCGTAATTTCTTGACTTCCTAGAACGTTCTTTCAGTGTACGATGCATAGGTGGCCGAGGCGGAATCAACCAGGCGCGAGATGCGTTTTTGGCATGTTAAAAACTTGTCCCGGGCTGGTGCTGGGTCCAGGGTCCGTCCGCCAGATGGAGCAAGTCAGCCAGTACGTGCAACACGCACACCATTACACAATCTCCACAAAAACACACACACACTCGCAGAGAGAAATTCGTAAAATTTTGTTTCCGCTGATGAAGTATTCCCCAGCTGCAGGACAAGGATTATTGGACGTGTGGCGGTCCAGCCGAGCTTCACTGGTAGCTCAGAGTCCTGCCACCGCCACATCCCCACCCCCTCTCACACATTCTGTGTGCTTTATGTGCTGGCATGCAAAGTGGCATAAAAGCAGATCCACAGCCACAGAACCACATCATCGAAACGTCGCCGAAACGACGAGCCATCAAGGAAATTCTCAAGCGCTTAGAATGTTGCAGGACCCGTCGCTATAGCCTCTCCCTCTCACACTCTCCTTCTATTTCACTCGTTTTTTTTTCAGCACAGCAGTGCCCGCGAAATTTCATTTTGTCATTAGAAACTAGTAAAAGCCAAAAACGCGAAAGTAGCTAGAGTAGTGAAAGCCTGATGGTCGATGGCTTGATGAGTTCATGTCGAAGGGTTTCGCATTTGTAGGGGTTTTATGATGGTTGCGAAAGATTGGAATGTGGTGGGAAAAAGTAAGAGAGATGGGTTCACTGTCAATGTGATTTTAGAAAGGTGGTAACTACTTTATAGCTTACGATTTCTGGTCTCTACCAAAGAACTTACGTTTTGGGTTTTACTTCAACTACTTTCCGTTGATATTCATGAATTATTTACAACCAAAATAAGTATTTTTACATTTTCTTTGATTCGACTAACTCTATTGGTATTATCTTTGGCCGTAATTTTTTTCCAACCTTTAACGAATATGTATTTCTATGTGTACTTCTCCTAATATCCCTATCTACTTCTAACAAGAATTAAATTTATTTTCAATTAATGTCTTGACATTTCATCTATCCTTTTCATGCGTATTCCCACTGCCCTTCAGGTAAGGCAACCCCATTAGCATATCCCTGAGGAAGGCATTCTTGGCTTACTTGCCAAAACCCAAGTCAGACACTTACTCACGTGAGACATTGGGCGCCCAACCCCACCAAAGAGGCACGTCAAACGTTGCGTATGAGTAATGCCAAGTTGTGCGGCACTGTAGACAAACTCTACCCCCTGTTCCCCAATTGACCCCCTGCTCCTCAAGATAAAAAGCACGTGCTGCCAACAGCTGTTCCTTTGAAATGAGAGATCAAAACAAGGACCTCTCTTAGACAGGATTCGCTCTTTTGTTGACTCTCAGCCAGGACATGCGCAGTTTGGGGGCACTGCTCTTTCCTGCTCTTAAGTTGGGTGACTGCGGGATTTGGATGGGGGAAGTGGTACTTTGGGAGCTTACTTGCTGGGGGTATGGAATTATGGCACCCTGGGGCTTAGCATAATCAAAATTCCTTGCACTTGGGGATCCAGAAAGGGCATCCTGCCGCCGCTGCCCTTTGGCCCCAAGTTATTCCATCCAAGACGTCGAGGTCAAGTCCCAGCTGCATTCGCTCCATGCAATCGAGGCTAAAATAAGCTTTTCCTTTTCACTGCAGGCCACGACGATGGGGAAGCAGAGGAACCGGATGAGCCGGAGGACCTGGATTTGGACGAGGAGCTACTCAGTCTCAGCGGGGACGAGGACTACGACGACGAGGAGCTGCAGAGCCTGGACAGCTTCTACTCAGGTAAGCGCCCCCGTGTCACACTTGTACATTTGGAAGTCCCACATTTCTAGTCCGACAAAACACACAGCATGCGTGCTGGAGCCATAACCATTGAAATTGGCGTTGGGGGTGTTATCCTGGCTGCCGGAGATGGCACTCCAGGGTGCTCTACACCTGTGCCGCGGGTGTCGTTTCCATATGCTGCGGTCCTGTGGCTGCCGGGCAGCCTAACTACGTTTTAAAAACCCCAAACAGCAATCAACACCAGCCAGCAGAAGTCGGGCAGCATTCGGAGTCAAGTTGGGACCAGAGTATCCCGACCATCGCAGTCCCTCCTTTCCGAACACCCTCCCCCTTCCCCCCCCCTGTCTCCTGCCCCATCACTTTCACATATCCTCGCTGCCATTTACGAGCTGTCGAAGAGACTGAGAGACGGACAGAGATGCCAGAAATGGAGACCCGGCAGCATCATGAGCTACGGCCACGACATGACCTCTCCTCCCACTTCGGCCGCATTCCCTCCATCCCCACCTCATGGCCACATTTCTCTCTAGTGCCATTTCGAATGCTTTTTCTGTGTTATTTGTTTCGTTTTGTGGCGACGACTGCTGCTGCTTCTGCTGCTGCCTCACTTCCCTGGCTGCTATTTTTTCACAACTTCCTTCTTGTGCTTTTTGTTTTTGCCCGAAACAACGTCCTTGCCGACGGCAGCATCCTGAACAGGCTGCCCATTTGCCGCCCCCTTTCATTCATTCATGCACACAACTCAGACTTCACTTGACTTGACTACTTGCCTCCGACTCCGAAGCAGACTTTGCCCGGCTGCTAACTTGACTGTGTTTGCTTCTACCACACTTTAAGAAAACACTACAAATTAAAAGTTTCATACATTAATAATATTGAATTAAGTAAAATCTGACATTAATAGTTTTTTAAGAACTCTGCTTACTCTGCTCTTAAATGTAGAACTTTTTGATTTGCAAAATGTAGTAGATTTTAATATAAAATATTTTAAGCCTCTACCCAATTTAAGAATAGTTGTTATGGTAAAACAACTCCTACAAACTATTTTATCTCCCAGTGCAACCATGGCTAGCACTCAACACTTGCCCAGCGCATCCTTCCTGACAACCTCAACCCCCGCACCCCTGCAAACGACTCGAGACACTTGTGGTTGGCTTTCCACCTCAACCCAATTGGTAACTCCAAGGAAATCTCTCTGGCTATTTGAGCACAATTTTGAAACGTTTTACGTTGTGTGTGCGATGTGATTGCGGCTGCAGCGAGTGAAGAAGAAAAGGATATGGGGGCCGCCTAAATGTATGCAATGAAATGCAATTAGTTGCAGTTGAACCACCACTTCAACTGTAGAAAAGCGAGAATATCCCCCTCGAAAAAAGAATCTCAAGTTGGCAAAGTTTTTACGGTTCCAGTCACTTCATTTGTTTGTCTTGGCCTGGCTGAGACTTCCGCTCGGAAGGACGAAAGGATGTTGGGCTTAGCCTGTCCCTTTTGATTTATTAATTGCACGTGTAGTTCAAGATGTGACAGCGAAGACAATTTACCATGCTCGTATGCAAATAGTTTTAGAGCTTCCTTTTGATGGGACGCAATTAATTACACATTTGTCTTACAAGACAAACAGAGAGTCAGCCCCTTTCCTCGTGTCTCGGGGCCATAAATAATTGCTCTGGTCAAAGGTTTTTGGAGCTTGGATTGGCAGTGTCTTTCGGGTCGAGTCTTGGGGATTGCTTAAAGTGGCGAATTCTCACAGCACTTGAACCGTTGCTTTCCCAAGAAGTCGTCTCATCATCAGCGCAAATTGCTTTACGCACCGCACACGGAGATAGAAATCTGTGCTTGGGGAAAACTGGTTAGCCGGCGAGATGACATCGCCACGGTTAATGAACCGCTTGTCGAACTTGGTGTGTGGCACTCGAAAGGGCCAGAAGACCGCCACGGATCCACTCGATCATCACGTAGAGAACTCTCCGGCTGTCTTTAAGGCACCGCCCTCACGGAGATACAGCCACCGACGCGTAACTGGGTCAGCGGGCTATCCTAAGTACAAATCTAATGCGTTTTAATTACAGCCAGACCTGCAAAATGTCCAAAACTAAAGTTCCTTATGCGCGCTCAAAAACCCACCGACAAGCCATTAGAAAGTTTTCGCTGCTCTACGCGACTCTCAAGGGGTGGAGCCTTCTGTCTAACCAAGGGGGCGGTGACATTTATATGCTCTTCAATGGGAACTTAAACCGTCTTTAGGCTTATCGTACTTATCACAGATCTTTCAGGCATTAAAAACTTGTGCCCAACTATTTCTATCACGTCTAGATATATATTTCACAGTTCTATAAACCCGCTAACCCAATCGAATAATTGACATTGGATTTCCTAACTATTTAAGGAATTTAGAAAATGTTTTAAAAAACGTTTTTTTTGCAAAGAACGCTGAGTCATTTTTGAGATTATAAATTTCAATCCAAAATAAAATATTGAATTCTTTCTGTCCCTTTCTACCACTTATTTTTGACCCAAAAATGTTGATTAATATGTTAAGTATAGTGAACAAGGGTTTACAGATTATATCCCTTACTTCGATATGCTTAAGTATAATTATAGATTTTTAATTTCATCTTATTATTCACTCAAATCATCTAACGAAATCCATGCACCCATTAGCCTTAGGGTATAGGGATTTCAAAAACTTTAGCACAACTTGCCCGGCTGTCTGGACAAAGTA
The DNA here is from genome assembly GCA_018153365.1 of Drosophila fuyamai. Taxonomy (NCBI): domain Eukaryota; kingdom Metazoa; phylum Arthropoda; class Insecta; order Diptera; family Drosophilidae; genus Drosophila; species Drosophila fuyamai. The sequence goes on from JAECXW010000758.1 coordinate 7,855,617, forward strand.
ATCGCAATCTCAGGTGTAAGACCGCCCTGACACCGCAGCTAAACAAGCGGAAACAAGGCGAAAAAAGTTAGTCCTGCATTCTTCTAGGAACTCGGACTGCAGTGTCAGTTGCAGGACATTCCCCCACCGCCTTGCACCGGTACTCACCATAGGCGCATTGGCCAAGGCTCTTGGCAATTTTTCGCCAACTTTCGCCGGCAACATCCTCATTGTTTTCGATCCCACGGGCTATGGCCAACTGGGTTCTGGCTCCGAAGTTATGACACGCCCAAGTTGCTGCTATTGCCACCTTTCGTTGCCTCCGATGATTTATGTGCCTTTGGTGGTTCGTTCGCCTTTCGCCAACTTTTCGGACCCATCCCGCGAGGTGTCGGGAGCACTGGAAAAGAAAACTTTCCGCGAAAGACGTTTTCATTTCGTTTTACGATGCAAAAATAAAAGCAGCGGAACGTTCGTGTATCGCATTTTTACCACCCACCGACACATAGCTCCTTGGCTTTCCCTTCTTCTTTTTTTTTTGGTGGCTCCCATGTGCATAGTTCTGGGTTGGCTGCTCCTCGTCCTTATGCGACTCCAAGGCGCAATTCCGCGTGCCAAACTCCCAGGGGAACCCTTTCAGCTCTGGCTTCCTTCTCCGCCCATCTCCAACACTCACACACACACTCGGAATATTTGGCTCGTCTCGTTTTTCGGGGATAAATTTGGGGTAATTTAAATGAAATACGCGTTGAAATGTTTCACATGCGAAATGGTCCCTGCTTTGGTTATTTGATCTTAAAGGATTTAATTTAGACATATTGTTATGGGCGAGCTGACTCAGCAGGTAACATGCATATAAATCTTTTTCTGGTGCTTCAGCCACCCCATTTGTCTGCCGGGGGATTTTGAGGTCCTGGGAATTAAGTAGATCATTTGGATAATAATGTTCTAGGAGTTAACAATCCAATTAGCAGTTGGTTAAGGGTTCTAGGCAATCAAGCAATACCATTACCTCTATTAAATATTATTGTTTAAGAAAACGCCAGTAAGTTCGACAGTAGTCCTTCAAATATAATATATTTTCCACTAAGTTGTTATGTCTTTAAAAAACTAAACCTCAAGTAGGTCAACTCCATTGAGCCCCCAAGTTACTTTGACGTAAACCTCTTTGACGCGCTCCCTTGAGATATTTCATTCATAATTCATTGATTATGACCTCCAGCTGGACCAACTCAGCTGTCCTCACCCTCAGCTTCCCCCCTACACCCCCCAGTTATTAGTTAAATGCCAAAAGTGAGCCAGAAACTGCCCTTGCAATAAAATTATTTTATGATTATTATCACCATCAGCGGGCCAAACAAAAACCAGCAGCAGCAAAAAGTGTCGTAAACCCAATTCCGAGTGAGCCTCTTGCCCTCGTCCCGTTATCGTGGCACTTGAATCGCCGTGAAGTTCTAGTTTCCGTCTTCCGAGTGGAGTTGAGAACTCTGACAGAGATATCAGCGACCGGAATCGGGGCAAGTACAAAAGACCTCGGATGTGGCAATCGGACATGTTAATCTGGTTTCTGGACTTCATTTGCTTCCCTTTCTTCCGCTAACGCTGCAATGCATTTCAATTTGCTGGACTCTGTCTTAACATTACCCACCGAGTTTATGGCGGCTGGCACGCGTGCGATAAATGGATGGTCAAAGACCGTTTAGGAGTGGCAGCTGTGGGGCATTGTTCTGGCTCCCAGTCTAAGCCACAAAACCCTGGTAGCACGTGCCACCGCAGTTTTCCCCACTATCCCCACATTTTACTCCGACTTTCTGCGGTTGAATGGGTTTTCGAGAGAAACAGGTGCGAAAGTCAATTACGGTCGGTTGGTCGGCCAGAGCGTCACCGAAATCGATTTGAGAAACCCTTTTCAAAAAGCGGAGAGGTGAGCGGATTTAGCCACCGCAGGACGCCCTCGACACGTCGCCAGGCCCATCATTACCCCTGACAAGCGATCAAGATCCCAGACCAGACTGATCCCTCACATCTACCTGCTAGCCGTCTGATTGATTTGTGTCAGCGCCTCGATCCCAATTGAGACAAATCCCCAGCACTCCTCCATTGAGAAACTTCATTTTTCATTGACTAACTCAGAGGATGGATGGAGATCAAGATTGGCTTGTGATGCAATTCGAAAGGATCATCATTATGGACCATTCATCGAGCATGACTTGACAGTATGCCAAAGAGGGCTCATCATCGAAATCAGATTATGAGGATAATTGTTTGTTTGGTAAATATGTCTAAGAGTTGTCTCTAATGCGGTGGAGAGTATCGCAGTTGGGTTCCAAGTGAAAAAGAAAAATAGATGAAGTGACCACCAGGAAGAAAAAGGGGGTTGTCATCTTCTGGGTTGTGAACAGAGGTGAGATAATTGAAAGTCCTTAGAAAGCCAATCCCAAATGACTACGAATTAATAACAAACAAGTTTTAATTCCATCTATCCTTAAATCTTTATTAAATTAAAAAAAATTCTTCAAAATCAATCACACACGATTTAGAATTTACCCTAAGTACATAAGTCCACGAATAATGTCAACATTCATTAAAAAATATCCTTTGACAAGAGTAAACCTTTTTTTGGCCTGGTCTTGACCACCAAATGATTGTGGCTCTAATTAAATGTGTCCTCAGGCGTCTGATTAATTGTGCCGTTAGCGCAGGAATGAGATCACGGAAAGATGGAAATCTGTGGAGACACAATGGACCTCGGACTTAGGACCGATGATGTTTATTTTTTTTGGTTTTTGGGCAGCTGTCAGGACATCAAAGTGACAATTTGAGTGACTTTTTCCGAGAATGGCTAATTTAAAATGCGCTGAAACAAAAGGACACTTTGGATGCCGGCAGGACAATGGATGACATGCTGACAGGTCTCTCCTTTTTCACCTCTCCAACTCCCAGGCAGAGCATATATTTTTATAATTTATCTATTATGCATGAGGGCGCTGGCGAAACCCTTTGGCTGTCAACACACACACACACACACATACACACATATCAAGGACGACGAGTGACACATGAAGTCCTGCTGCTGACCAACTGCAAATCTCGGTGAAAAGTTTGGCCTGACTCTGCATTAGCCGCGCATTAAAAATGCACAGAAAAAGGATCGGGCAGCAAGGCTGGGCGACGCGATTTACCTGTGCCGACACCCTTTCACCCACCGCCCAACCACCCAACTGCCCAAAATCCCAACCATCCTCCCCTTTTGCCCAGCACTTGTCGTGGTCCTGTCACAAAACTGTCACTCAACTGTAATTAACACCGGAGATGGAGGACTAAAGTGGCTCAATGTCGAGCGGAATGGGAACTTTTACCATTTTTCAGCCGAAAGTTGATTTTTCAACGGCCATCGGAAAATGGGGAAAATGTTCCTCGAAAAAAGAACATCTAAGGCCAATTAGAATTTAAAATGGAAAACTCGGATTCCTTGTTACAATTACGAAAATTGTTGTCGAGCGGAAAAACTTTCTTCGTGTTCTGTCATTAATTATGTAAGAAGCGAAAATTAACTTTAATTGCAATTTGATCTTGGGATTGCCGTTGATAAATTCGTTTTGCGGGTTTTTTCCGACATTTGACTTGCGACAAAGTTTCGTTTGAGAGGGGTCAAAGGTTAAAGCATTTTTGGTTCGGTTATTAGGTTAATTGAAAGTATCCGTAATTGAACTCAGCTATAATGGGACAATGATGTTCGAAAACGACTTAATGGTAAGGAAGTGGAGCCCAAAGTTCACCAAATTTTGTGAATAGACAGATGTACTTTTTGTTATGTAATAAAACATAAGATATGTTTAACAAAGTCAAGGTAGGCAGAATACGTTTTCATTTATGTATTATTAAAATAATACTTGTCACGCAAGTAAGAAATTTAAAATTTTTTTAAAAACGTTAGGAAAACAAATGTTAATTCAGGCAAATGGATCCTAAACTGGAAAATATCTCTGTCAATAAATCTTTATAAGTGAGTCGCCATAGAAAGCCAAACTATGGAGACCTGAATAAATCACGAACTGTTGCCCAACCTCAAACCAAAGACTTAAACAACAAACCTGGCGACGACAGCAACAACAGCACGAGTCAATTAGCAAATCGAGAGCTAACTGTTAAGAGCCGAGAAACCCGAATCGACAGCTCCATCGATAGCCATCTCTTTCTACATGTACACTTCATGTACTGAATATTTGCTGCTGTTGTTGCTGTTGCAAAAGCGACGCATGCGTCGGCAGAGACCACTGTGATTGGCCAACATAATCAGCAACCAATGGCAGTTAAGGAAAAGCGGTAGCAAAACAAAAAAAAAGAAAACTTAAACAAAAGTACAAAGTTCATGAAGGAAAAAAGAAGCAACTGGAGCTGGGGCTAAAATAGTGAAAAGTGATTTTTTAATTGGCCTAATAGTTTTACGGCAACTGACGGGGGAGTTGGGTCAAAAGAGTGGGAGAACAGGTGAAAAGCCTTACTATAGCTACACTTCAAAGAAATCGGGAGTTACATTTCGAAGCAAAGAGATATATTTTAAAATCTATATAAACTTATAAAATAAAAATTATATGTCAGGAAAACAATCAACCAAACATGCGTTTTATTCCCAAGTATTTATTTGTTAATGTGCTAAAAAATTACATGTTTTATAAATTACACGTTTCATAAAGACTTCGTAACTGGAGATAAAAGTAGAAACATGACTTTGTAAACTAACATATATTAAGTTTTTACCTAACAATCTTGCAATGTATGTAAAAATTTGTTTTTTTCTTAGTGAAATTCTGCTGTTGACAGTTCGCACAAAGTGAGCTTTCATTTGCTGCATTTTCCTGCTGTTTTGCTGCTGCGAACGCTGTCACTCCCGCCGTTGCATGCATAATTAATTTGGCTTTTAGTGACTGCAGTCTGCAGGCCTCGTCCTGGCCAACCGATGTCCTGCGATATCCTCTGTCATCACGATTGTTTTTCGCAACCTTTTGCTTGCCACATTGACGGGTCCACGCTAATGGCTTAAACGTGTTTTTGCCTTCTGGCTTTCTTTTTTCTCATATTGTTTTTGGCGTCAATTTGACTTTTTACCTTTTTGGTTGCCTGTTGTTTTGTTTATCTGCGGTCATGTTCATATATGTTCATATGGGGAGCGAAAGGCAATTGACATTTACACGAAATATTTGCCTTGATTTTTGACGAAAAAAGTAAAATTTACCATAACGTGTTCTAGTCAAATTATACGGGCCGAATGTAAATTATTAAATGGGGCTTAGTCGATTTAATTTGTGATTAAGTAGGGATTTTTGTAAGGCATTTTTTCCATTTTTTCTTTTAGAAGTACTATAAAACGTATTTACATTTTTCAAATTCACAACAACATTCTGCTCAAAGACGTTTCAAAGAAAATCAACTAAATCTTAAGTTATAAAGTTTAGAAAAGTAAATAACTTCGAATAGAGCCAAAATAGACAATTTAAAATGTAATTTAAAGAAATCGTATATGCTTATATTCAATTACCCACAGCTTTGGTCAACTTTTCAATTCACATAGCATCTAATTAACCCAAAAAAGTTAATTCCCCGTCAAAGCCCATCCTCAGAAACAAAAAAGCCCCTAAAAAAGACTGAGAAACGAACTGAAAGTAGTGAAATATCACATCATCACCTGACGTTTTGGGTAAATTACATTTTTATGTGCACATAAATAAAATATAAAACGCATTTGCCATCCCACTCCCTCTCGCAGACAGTCTCCATTAACCCATAAGGGGCCCCGCGGTTGCGTTAACCCATTGGATCCCATGCTCCGCCTTTTATGTGTGCATATAGCACTTACACCAACACCAAGGCAGATACAATGGTTTCGCCCTGTCTCTCTCGCTCGCACTCTGTGGCGCCATCTCGCTCACACCCACGAACGTAACTTCTTCGGCTTTTACTTCGGGACATCAGTGTGTGGTGCTTATATACGAAGCTTTCTCTGTGTGTATTAGTGGGGGTGGGGTGGGGGCGCCATTTAAATTGCGTTTGCCGTGCTTGTGTGATGCTTCTCATTTGTTGGCTGAGAATCCCAGAAGGCACGCACACACACAGATATATGTATAGAGGCGAAAAACCAGTTCGCCTAGTTGTCGCCCTCTCCTTCCTTCCACCCTGTCCCCTCTCTCTGTCTATATCGCACGCTCTTTGGCTCTTTGGCTCTCGGCCTTTGGCTCTGATTTTAGTCACTTTTTGGTGCCCGCGGCAATTGGACGTCCTTCGTCTCGCGCCTCGCGCTTTAAAAACAACACAAACAACTATTAATAAGGCAAACATATAATGATCCTTTGGTGCAGCAAGGGTCCAAACTAAAAGTGTTTAATGTTCGTTGAGAAAGTGCAGCATAAGTGCCTTTTAAATTGCATTTAGTTGAATTTAAATTAAATTAATTAGTTAAAAAGGAAAGACTAGTGGACTATGCCATGATATGATGGCCCTAAAGATGTTATATCGTGGTCCCAGTTCGCGTTTGGAGAATTTAATCGAAAAGATCCAGGCCACCAAGGAGATAACCAATAACGGTAAAAAAAAAAGAAATAAAGGATCATTGATTAATTTAGAAAAAGCTTTTACAAATTGGAAATGGTCCCCAAAGATCTTTTTCGTCCTTAAACTTTTATTTTTGAGTGTTTATTTCAAAAAATATTTGAAACTCAAAAGAGCTAAAAAGTGACTATAATGGAATGTTCATATGCCGACGGTGTTTTCACATTCGTGATGTATATAATCTTGTCTTGTAAAGTTATATCATTCCTTAAAAGTATCAGAAAATGTAAAATATCAAAGCGCAATTTTGTACAACAGATGATCCTTTTAGTTTGTAACTAATTACTTAATTCTTAAGTTTTTACTATTGCTTTAAATTAATGTTGGATGTAAAAACAACATTCCTCTAAGAGGTTGATCAAAAAATCATTCTAGAAATGAATAGCGAAGAGCAATTCGATAATTCTTCATTGAAAAGTAACTAAACTTTAAACCTATAAATCTAAATGTAATATTCTCTTAATATTTTGCATCCAAACTTGTCTCATAAATCCTAGACAATATTCATCCATCTTCTCGAATCAGTTGTTCAATCTCTTTAACACTTGACATTCTTACCCCCTTACATCTTAACCGCAACCAACATTTCAATCAATCCCAAATGGGCTCAAATCTCTTACAACTTTCTTTAACCCCAAAGATCAAGACGAATGAGTGAATCAAGTGGCTGATGCATCAGCTTGATGACTCCCAATTAGAGTTGAACTTAGGCCAGATCACAGTTCAACTGATCGGGGGTAAAACAAAGCATGACAAAACACGATCCCCCGACCCAGAGCATGATCCAAAGAGATACAGACGCGAAGATCACTAGCAATTGGGATTAATTAAAAGTTGTCGAAAACGGAAAGTGAGCATCGGCACTTGGCGCGTGGTGATAGAATCCAGAATCAAGGGGGAATCAAGTGACCCTCATGGATGCTGGGGCCGTAATTAAAACCGCAGCAAGAACAAAGCGCAATTAGTTTGCATGAGACTCGCTTACAGTTTTCCCCAGTCGACACTGGAATGGGGTGTCTGGTCAACACCAAATGTTGCCCAGCTAATTGAATTAATTCCGTGCCAAGCATTTGATAGCCGACGTTGATTTCCTGTCCCGGTCCCCAAAGCGCCGCTAATCAGGATGCAACCGCCCACTCGATAAGACGGAATAAACTCTCGTAAAAAAAACTGTTTCCCATGATAGAAATAACATTACATTAAACTGTATTTCCCTTGTTGGTTTCTTATTTGAAGTGTCTTAACCTACAGTTTTTTCATAGAAAATACTTTTTATTTCCCACCAAACTCTTGTTAAATAACCATTCTTTTAATAAATTTATTCATATGGGAGTATTTTTTTATTATCCTACTTATCCAAGCTTCCTTTTGGATTTTAATGATTATTACTGGTGTAAACAGAGTATTGATACTATTCTTAAAATACCTGAATTCAACCTTGACTTACTCGGGACTAATTAAGACCTCTCTTTATGTACTTCCAGATATGTACAGTACCCACACATCCTCCAGTTATTCGCCTAGTATTTCTGATGGCACCATGACACCTAATTCACACCATTTGCCCGGAGCTCCAACCGCCGCTGGTGGTCAAGAGGATCATCCGGCTGAGGGCAAGGCCAATGGTGGCGCCGATGGCGAGGAGTTGCCCAAGCCAAAACGTTTGCCCCACTTCCATCACCATCACCACCATCACTACCACCATCAACAGGCGCTGAAAATAGCCAACAAGTTGCGCAAAATCAATAAGGAAGCCAAAATGGGAGCTACTGCGGGTGCGGGATCCACTGGAGCAGCCGCAAAGTTTGATAAGTTGACAGGAGAGGGGATTAAAAGTCGCGGCGACGGCTCCTATCAGTGTCAGTTCTGCGAAAAGACATTTCCACGTCTCGGCTACTTGAAGCATCACGTACAGGTGAGTCTTCACAAGAAAGGGTTCAAAGTTCAGGGGGAACTCCACCTTAATTCTGACGGGTGGGTGGCTGTACCCACAAGTGGGTGGCTGGAAAAGTTCTTAATTACCATCTTGACAACTTTGTAAGGCGCTTATTCTATTCTTGGGGCTGGGCGTCTTTCCTTGATTGGCATTTACCCTCTTAGGTGACAGACTTTCAAATGCTTAGGACACCTTTTGGCACTCAGGGCGTCAAGACTAAAGTTTGATTGACAATCTGAGGTGGTTTTTATTGATTTCCTTCTATAGCAAGACATGATTTCCATTTGTTAATTGAAATCGAAAGTGGTAAATGGGACAGAAGGGTTGAAATCTATAAGCCAGAGCGAGTAAAAGTGTAGGCTAAGCTATAAAAAAAGATTTCTCTATACTTTTACTATAGCTTAACGAATACTTGCTTACTCGAATTCTCAAAAATGAAAATCTTTATAAAATGTTCTCTAAGTTAACATCCTTTAAGAATCAAAAATGAGAATCTAGTTTATTATTTAAAACTTTCAGTTTTAAGACTTTTATCTAACACTCCTTCGGCAATCTTATACTGCACATCAAAGACCGAAACTTTGAGCCTTAGTGGACACCGCATTTCACCCACACGCCCCTTGATCCCCTCCCGCCATAATTCTAATTCGGCTTAAATGCTTTTTGAACTGCCAACACCGCCCATGACATCAGCAACTTGTTAACCCAATTGCAACTGCTGTTTAGGACTACCGACCAGCGATTTTAATCGCGACCGGGGTCTAACATGTAGCGATCCGGCTTTGATCCTAGCGCCTGGATGAGCTGGTACGGTTCGGAATTCGGTCTTTGAGCTTATGGGATGTTGATGGCGATGATGATTGGAGCGACAGTTTAAAAAACCATAACCAACACGAGAAGTTTGCGCTCTCTGGATGCGACTAACCCGGCTAACTCATCATATATTGTGCAATTTTAAGGCAGTCCAAACTGGGGGGCTGCATACAAATGGGCTAATTTTTTGCCGCTCTCGAAGTTCAAAGCCAATTGCCGCGAAAAGAACCCAAAAAGCAAACCGGTTGCGGGTGTAGTTTAAGACCCAACCTCAGCACCTGCCCCTTTCTACCCCAACGTGCAAAAAAAAGTAAGCGGCGTCGCGCATTTAGATGAATTTTGTCCACAAGCCACGAGTCGCAAGTGAAACACCTACTCGTCTGGGTCCGAGTTCGAGTTCGAGTCGAGTCAGTCGGTATGCAGATTCAGATTCAGATTGACGCATCTATAAATTCAAGCCAGGAGTCGTCGTCGTCGTTGTCGTCGTCATCGTTGTCATCGCAACTTTTAACTGGGGTAGACGGACAGTTGACGCTGCCTTGTCTGGGGCTCTTCTAAGAATTTCAAATAGCCTAGTGGGCCCCGGGGCTAATTGCTCAGATTATCTTTATGCTAATGGGATTTTCCGAATTTGTGTGCATTTTCCTTTCAGAGCCACGCTGAACACCTGCCTTTCAAATGTGAGTACTGCTCCAAGCTTTTCAAGCACAAGCGTTCCCGTGATCGTCATAAGAAATTGCATACCAACGAGCGGAATTACAAGTGTCCACATTGCGAGGCCGCTTTTTCGAGGAGGTAAGTGAAGGAGTCTTGGAAAATATATAGACTTTAAACTAAGCGAAGGAATTTGTTTTGCTTAATCTATTTTTAGTGACCATTTGAAGATCCATATGAAAACCCACGACATCCAGAAGCCCTTCCAGTGTAGTATGTGTAACAGGGGCTATAATACAGCTGCCGCTCTTACGTCTCACATGCAAAAGCACAAGAAGAACGCAGCTATCCTGGCAGCCGGTGGTAATCCCAATGCCCTTAACTATAGTCCTCGATCGACGGGATCTGCCTCGGCATCGGTTTCCAGCAATGGTAGTCTGCAGAAGCGGAGATATGCCTTGGCCCTGGCTTCAGATAGTAGTCCCAGTAGATTGGATTTCCCCAAGAGATCGAGAAGTAGTCATGTGGGTGGCACTACCACCACTGCCACGCCCACTCCCCTGCTGAGGTGCAGCTACTGCCCCAAGGTCACAGAGTTCAGTAGTCTGGAGCAGTTGAATGCCCATCTCCAGAGTGTTCATGAGCAACAGCAGGCTGTGAAGACGCCGGTTCAGGAAAGCGAAGGCTTTCAGCTGAGCTGTGAGTACTGCACCATGAAGTTTGGCAATATCGCCGGACTCTTCCAGCACATGAGAAGCACCCACATGGACAGGCTGAGCAGCCCGAACTCCTACTACGAGCACTTCAATCGTTTGGCCACCGCCGGTACATTCAGTCCACGTCTTGCCCTGGATATGCCCAAAATTAAACCGGATTTGGGAAGTCCGGAGAGGGAATCGCGGCCTGTAGAGGACGATCTTCCCACGGATTTGAGCAGCAACAAGAGGAGACCGATGACACCCAACCCTCAAACACACACTCAACTGGCACCACCGGCTGGTCCACCAGGGGTGTTCTTCTGCAATCAGTGCAACGCTGGGCTACCGGATTTCGAGAGCTTCAGGAATCATCTGAAGAGTCACATTGCCGAGGGCATGCAGTTGGTTTGTCCTCATTGCGGGCTGAGTTTGCCAGAGCAATCGGAGTTCGAGCGTCATGTGGTGGGTCACTTCCTCATCACTGGCTCGGAGTTCAACTGTAGTTCCAGCTGCGGAAAGAGTTTTGCCAAATCGGAGGATCTGCAGCAACATTTACTTTCAGAGCACGTGCTAACCCTTTTGAAGTGTTCCTTGTGTTCGGAGGTTTGTGAGAGTCGAATGGCCATGCAGCTCCATTTGGCCTGTGCGCACAGTCAGGAAACGAAACTCCTCCGCTGCAGCGCTTGTTTGGAGCTCTTCCGATCCGATGCCGAGTTCCATGTGCATGTCAAGACACGTCACCAGTTGGGCGGACACCCCACGTTGGGCGCCAATTCCAGTGCCCCCACTAATCCACTGCAGTGTATGTTTTGCCGGGCAGTTTGCTCCTCCGAGTTGGAGATGCACTTCCACTTGGCCGCCCACGCCCGTCAGTTTAGATGTCCCTCTTGCCCGGAGACCTTCCACGTGGAGTTCCTGCTGGATCGTCACATGCAGAGTCAGCATGGCGGAGTCAAGGACAAAGAGGCGAACTCGCCCAACATGGGTAGTCTCTATGTGAACGCCTTGCTACCTCCTTTGGCGGCAGCGGCGGCAGCAGCAGCTGCCACAAACAATAACAGCAGCATCATCGACTACAATGTGGCATTCAAGGGCTTATTCGGAGGAGCGGCTGGGGGAGCAGGAGCTCAAGCACCCGGTGGAGCACCCCCCTCAAGTAACAAGTTCTACAGCCCCCTACAAGTGGACACCAATGCATTGAAGCCACAAACCTCCCCCCACCCGGCTCTAATGTATGGTCTGAGTCAACGATATCTGATGGAGATGTATGCCGCCAAGTCCACATCGCCCTCGGGAAATGAGGGTGTTGGAAATCCACAACCGGCGGCTCCTCAGGCCACCGCACCACCACCATCAAATGCAAACACTGCCACCTTTAGTTGCGGAATGTGCGAGCGACAGGATTTGCGCAGCGAGGCGGAGCTCCACTCCCATCGCAAACTGGCCCACAATCTGAAGACGGGAGTGAGTTTGCGATGTGCCTACTGTGCGGGAAATTTCAAATCTCGAGCCGAACTGGAGCAGCACATGAAGAGCTGTCACAATTCGACGGGCAAGCACAAGTGTTTGATATGCGACGAGGTATTCCCCTCACCGGCCATCCTGGCCGAGCATAAGTTGCAGCACTCGAAGGTGGGGCAGTCTGGTAAGTGCTCCCACTGTGGTCAACCTCTGGAGGATGTGGCTGCCTTCAGGGCTCATCTATCCGAACATGGAAGCGATGGAGCCTCCTTGCCACTAGCCTGCATTTGCTGCCGCCAAACGTTGCACTCGGAATTCGAGCTAAGTCTGCATGCCAAATTCCACACCAAGTCCTCCACGAGCGGTGGAAGTCTACAGGAACCAGTGTGTGCTCTGTGCCTGGAACCTCTACCCGATGCCGTCGAGGGTCCAGCGAAGCTCTGCGACAAGTGCTGCCGTAAGCATAACTTGAATGGAAAACGGGGCAAGCACAGTGAGGCACCCACATCTCTGCCAGCACCGCCCTCGGCATTCGTGGAGAATCGCTGCAACCTGTGCAAGATGATCCTGCCACATGCCCAGAAACTGCAGGAACATCTGGTGGAACACACCTTCGCGGGCACCGAACAGCGTGGCTTCAATTGCTACATATGCTCGGCCGTCTTCACCGCACCCGGTGGTCTGCTCAACCACATGGGTGAGCATGGAGCTCATTCGCGACCCTACGATTGCAGTCTCTGCCCCGAGAAATTCTACTTCCGGGCCGAGTTGGAACACCACCAAAGGAGCCATGAGTTGAGACCACAGGGACGTCAGCCAGTATCAAAAGTGGAGGTGCCTTCCAACCGGAACAATTCGCCCACCCAGAGTCCGGAGCGAAGTCCCACGATTGTCAAACAGGAGCTATACGAAACGGATACTGTTGAATCCGCTGGAGGAGAAGAGGAGCCGGAGAATCAACCAGACGAAGAGGAGTACATCGAAGTCGAGCAAATGCCACATGAGACACGTCCAAGTGAGATTGGGTCGCAAATGGAAAGGTCCACCAGTAGCGCCTAAAAAACGATTAGAAAATTAAAGAACAGTCCGGAATCTCTTCATGAACCTAAGCAGATATAAATCAGTAAATCAGCAGATTCTAAAAGAAAAGGAAACATATTAAAGGGCTGCCTAGTATTTAAAAGACTGTTTCCAAACTTGCTTTTAAAACAATTCTGACGTTTAACATATTTATTTTTATAAACATTTTGGGAAACTCCAGACCAAAAGTTTCGGCACCCAAAACTCCTAGATCTTGCCACTTATAAACTTGAAATACGAAGCAAATGGAACAGTTTAGTATTAACCATAAACGTATAATTACATTCATGATACATCTAACTTTGCATAAATCCATAAATTAAGTAAACGTTAAAGCATTATCAATATTACACATACGACTAGTGTACGCGTAGAAACTCTTGACAAAAAAGAAAGCATTTGAGTGTGATAGTTTTTCAAAGATTCGACTCCGCTATTAATCCTCAATTATGATTTACCTACTATATATATTTGTATGTTATAGGGCCTTGCCTTTAATTCAGTATTTATATTGTATTACACGATCCAACAATAACTAACCATGTAACTATAAACGATTATACAATTACATATGAGTGTACGTCTTACATAAGCACCAAAACATTTTTAATGTGTAGCATATAAAAACGCAAAACAAAAAGGAAGACAACAGAAAAATATTTAGTAAATAAAACAAACACAAGTTGAAACCAAAACTCAAGATATTTTATGTCTTTACTTAGAAGCTTCGCTTCGAATGGATAGGGGACTGGGAGGGGGGGCTGAGAAATCTGATAAGAAGTGTGTCTTTTATTCTCCGTTTTTATGGAAGCTGACAAACATGCGCGACGAGAGGCGAGGTCTCCTCGAGGGCTCCTCCAAGTCCAAATTTTATGGCGAATATTTCGTTTCTGGTTTATTTCGGCAAGCGCGACACGTAGTGGCCATAAAAAAGGTGCGCAACAGGGTAACCCGTAGCCCGTAACCCGTAACCCGTAGCCCCTTTGGAGTTTCGCCAGACGACGACAAATTGGCATCTCGTTTGGGTGATCTCTATCTGCAAGACCGGTGGCAATTACCCAACAGCCAACATATGACGCTTCTGTTTCCCGGAACGCTCCAAAACTGGATGCGGATCGTAGGTCTAATCTTGCGGCAGCAATACAGCAGCACCTCCTGCTTCTGGGAAGCAATTGCGAATAAATCGCATTTAATAAATAGCAACGGCAAAAGGCACCGACCGATGGTCCATGGTCCATGTGCACCTGCTGCCCTCCCTGTCGGCAATCATCACAAATCAATAAAAATGTTTATCATCAAGCAAACAATTGGCCCAGCTCTCCAAGTGGCTAAAAAGCACCGGCAGTTGTTAATTAGCGCCATGCCGCAAATGCCAAAACGTCCGAAGGAAAACAGCAACTACAAGCGGGCAAAGCTTGGCCGGCAATCGGAATTGCCGGCGACAATCGAAAGCCACGAGAGGAGACTTCATTGATCGTTTTCATCATGATCCCGGCCTCTGCTTCATCGATCCCAGCCAGACCGCCAGGCGCGTCATCCGCTCCACTGCATCCAATTGCCATCCCCTGGAGCCCCCGCCCGCCTCTGGTGTTTTCCGCGAACTCTTTCTTTATGTAGTATGCAGCCTGTGTGTGCCCGCCGCTTAGCGTCACCAATATGTCCCCAGTGATGATGATCATCCGATGATGACGACAATGCAATTTGCGGTGGCTCTGCAAATCAAAACCTCCAACGTATCGAAACAGACAACAACTGCGATCGCATCGATTCGCATCGCTTTATTTTTGGTATTCCTGGCATTTGACGGGTTTTTACACGCTGTCTTAACTGAGGAGCGAACAGTGGTCAGTTGGTGAAGAGCTCTAGGTGAAAAGATATCCACTTTTTAAAATATTCATTTTCAAACCAAAAGAGACTCTTGAAACAGTCATAATAACAATTAAGTTACGAGTTAGATTTTGCAGAATTCACATACAACTTTGAACAATGCTGACTTTACTAAACTATGTTTAAAGATTATCTAATGATAGGATGTCACTGGATATTCATTTAAACATTAACCATAGATTGGGACATAGAGAAAGTTTTAACATTCATTAAGTAAGCCACATCTTAAAATGTTTAAGCAGTGATACTGGTAATAAAATAAACCTTGTGGGTTAATTCCTTTAAAAAAACTGGTTGTGATATTTTTGTGGCATATCCAAAGTGTTTTTAGACAGAGTAAATCTTCTTATGAAAGACAATTTTTTTAAATTTTCTATATTTTTTTACTTGGTATTAAATCCTGTATTTCACTTGTAACCCTTAAAAAAATCTTCAAGCCCACTATGCGACGATTGAAAGTCTGGTGAGCGACTGACAGACTGGCAAAGTGACTGAGTGACTGGCAACCGCCTCAACTGGAGTGTCCAACAACCAGCACATCCACACTCTTCTGCCTTTAACTTGGATATATATAGACATGTGTGTATGTGCATGGGACCCCCAGTTCCGCGGTAAAGTGTTGGCCATCGCCAAGTCTGGCTGGCATGCGAGAAAATCATTTTTGAGACCGCACTGCGTTACATTGACAAATGAAGAAGCTCCCATCAGTCAAAGATATGGCAAAATAAACGAGGAGTGGAGTTCGCAACTCTGCTTTTTGGACTGATGAAGATGCCGGCAAAACACCCAAAACCAAGTGGCAAATGGAGACAAATGATGATCAGGGAAGTCAGAGAGGAGAAAAAGCTGCGAAAGGAACTGGCCGGGTCCTTGACAATGAGGGGTAAGTGATGCCAGTGAAATATTTTCGCATGCCCTATTAAACAAAAACAAAAGTGAAAAATTGTTTTACTTTTTTTTTTTTTTTTTTGCACAACCCCTCGGCAAATGTTTCCTCTTCCGGCCAGAAAATGGGGGGTGTTCAAGGAGTTTAAGGACACGGAATGTGTGCCAAACATGCAATATATGCCGGAGACGAGGGCTACTCTTACATTATATTCATTACCGGCTTATTAGCGTGATTTACCGATTGGGGGAGTGATGCGTATCCTGGGGAAGACATAATGACACTGCGGATAAGGATGTGCTGAGGCTAAGGGCACTTGAATGATGTGTGTGTGTGTGTGTCTGTGTGGGAGGTACAAGGCCTGGGAAAATGACTTTGAAAGCGCCATATCCCATATCCGTTTGTCAATAATACCGTGCGAATTTCTTGATGGATGAACTGCAGGAAATTCTTCACTTTACAGCCTCCCCCAATAACTTGTCATATGCAAATTTTGATTTGGGTTTCGCAATGAGCCACTAAGTTCATCATCTAATGGAGGGGTTTCATCTTCATTTGGAACTTGTCAATTGGCTGTCAACTTCCTGTCTGAAAATTATGAGATGGGCAAAGCCGCTAATTAGCTGACCAGATCACGGAGATACGGATCTCAGAAGAGGATACATCGGGGCTAATTCAATTAATAATCCCTCGCTTCGAAGGGGCGTAAAGTTAACACGCGCGATCTGTATCAGACGGGCAATTTACACAAATTAAAACTAAACAGTTACCCTCCGCCCTGCACACTTAATTATGCAATTACTAGATAATTTCTCTTGTTCTCCGCTGCGTACTTGTTTTTGTTTAATATTTGTGTTTTTTCCTCGGCGGCACGAGCTGGGGCACAGAAACGAACCGGAAACCGAAAACAGTTGCAGATACAGATACATAATCCCTCGGATACACATATGCGAGCAGCTCCCATTGGCCGAATGTTGTCTGTATTTCGTTTTGAATGTGAGTGTGACTTTAGGTGTCTATATACCACATTTCGGATACACATGGTTAGGGAGTCGTTGGGGGCGTGGCATGGGTGACTCGGGATACATACGTGGCAAGGAATGTATCTGCGAGATACTTTGGTTTATTGCGGCTCACTGATTTGCAGGTACAAATTATAGTGTGATAAAGTAAGGGTCCTTTATAGTCACCGATTAATTGAAAAAGTGAAAGGAAAACAAAGTAGAACGAAATTTCTAGCACTACATTTTATAACCGCGCATTTTTAATCCCCCTTTTTTTAATTTTGTAAATAAATTATAAGTAATAAATATTAGTTTTCAACCTATCAATATTACACTTTTTTTTATAAATAAGAAAAGTAATAAAAAGGTAGAAATAAATTAAGTTTTAATTTATAAATGTGCATATCTGCTTCAAAGTTTTTGATATTCATAATATCATCATATTCATAATATATTCATAATTACCTAAGTTGTTTCCTTTTATTTGCATAAAATGAAAAAAATAATACAATAGTTTGACAAGGTTAACAAGAGTTCTTAAACTGTATTTCCCTAAAACCTCAAACCTAATAATCCATAATAATCCACTTCCGTCCTCCACCCAAAGTTTCTTGAATACGATCAAAGATTCCCCTCATTAGAGATTGAACGTGCCGAAATTGGCGTTATGTAAATGGATATCGATATGCGATCATCGCCAGGCTGATTGATTGATTGATTGATTGCCATTCAGGGCAGGCAGCACCAAGTATAAACAGCGATTGCGAGGAACAAAGGATGCCTGTGGCTGGCATTTGCGGGCGGTTTGTTTTCTATGCGCAATTTATAAAGTTGCTGCCACAATAATGGGAGTAAGGGCACCACGCCAGGAGCAGCGGCCAGGATCACCTCGCCGCATGGCACCTCCGCCTTAAATTCTCGCGAATTAATTTAAAAAGGAGCTGAGATTGCGGTCGCATTTGAAAAGTATTGTGTTACCAGGAGCCGGGAGCTGGCATCCAGGATTGGGATTGGGATTGGGATCGGGATCGGGACCAATGGCAGCGGGATCCGACGAGCGTCCCAAGTTTGCCCGCCTTGATAAGACATAAAAGGTCCTCCAAGACAAAGGACCTCGGGCCCAGCAATTGCCCAGGCATTTCCTCGAGCATGTTCTTGCTTTGCGCCTTCTTATCCCTCGATTTCTTATCACGGCAAAAAGATCAAATTTCGAGAGGGAGCACATAGAGAGAATTTAAGAGGGAGCAAAAAGGAGCCGCTGGGAAAGGATGTGCCAAAGGATGAAGCCCAGTTTGCCAGACTCTTTTCAGAAGCTTTAGTAGGCGGGCAGAAGTCACGAGGAGATTATCGTTCAGGCTCATGTTTTCACTTTAGCAAGGTTTTTTTAGTTCCCTAAGACATGCAAATTGAATAGCATTCAAAATACAGAAACCAATTTTGGTTTTAAGAAATAAACAACTCAAAGATTTATTGACATTTTCAACAATCAGCAGTCCAATTTAAAATTTATTTACAATTTACTATTGCAAGATATTTTTTCTATCCATATTTTTGGTTTTTTGGGATGAACAACAAAATATTTGTATTATTTATCTTATGAATTAAATATAAGAGAATTCTAAAGCTCTTTTAAAATATAGCAAAGTTAAATAACAAAGTACTTTAATTTCAACATAAAGTTTAATTTACTCAAGATCTAAGAAATAATGTAATACAATTAATTAATAAAGGTGCGCTTTTAAAAAAATGTGAAACAATTGACCAATGGATCATCAAATATATTACATTGTGATTAAAAAAGCGTTTGAAAAATCAAAGTAGTCATAATCTTTATGAGTTTTGTAAATACCTTTCACTTTTTACACAATTGGGGGAAAATGGTTTTTAATACAATTTAACTTGCAACAACCATGATTGAATGACTTTGATTTCTCCCATATATTCAGACGAACCCATTGAGGTGTCATAATATTTTCGTAACCCCCGAAAAGTCTTTCACCTCTTACAAAGTTGCCATAAACGGAACAAAGTCAACGTTCTCTATATAGATTGTGTTACACAATCAGATGCTGTTTGTGACCCTTGGTAGCGCCTGAATAAAAACGTTTACCCAGAACCCGAAAGATACAGAGACCTTAATTAAATTTTTGTTGCCAGAACAGGAATTTTGGTTCGTTTCGGTTTCTGTGTTAACTTGTTCTAAGTACGCTGCTTTTATGACCCATACAGGGCTCCAAGATGATGATTATGATGGCGATGGCGATGGCTATGGCTATGGTGGTGGACACAAACGGACGAGTTTCACAATTTGCTCGCGGGTTTATCATGTCCAGAGTGCGTTTTGACCTCTTGGCGAGTACGTGCCTGGCCTCAGAGTGTGACAAACTTGTTTCTTTTCATTTTTGTTGTTGTTTTTTTTTTTTTTTTTTTGCCGGGTAACAGAGTAGTGGCCTGTAGTTGTTGCTTTTATGACTTAATGCCGCGTACGCCGCGCAATTTCAATTACATGGCGAACCCAACGGGCCGCCAAACGGTTTACATGTTAACATGGCCAAGACAAGCAGATATAGAGCAGCTCCCCACTACACCAGCACTTTCATTTCGGGATGGATGGATGAATAGAGAGGGAGCTCCATGGTGTTGTAAGACCTTCGACCGCGGCCAGGTGCCAAAATTTGACGGGCGAAGGCATAATTTATGCCCAACAAATGCCGCTGGAGTGGGTTAAAGTTAAAGTTGACCTGGCCTTAGAAAAAGAGGAAGCCAGGCTGCGGCACGTGGCCAACTTTATGATTTCTCGCCTAAGACTCGGTTGAACAAGGGAGCGGGTTCTTCTTGGATGTATCTTAACAAGTTGCATGCATTTTTGATGACCCTTTTCGAGGTGGCAACTGGAAATGGCCGAAATTTAATCAAGCTGCAGGTGCAAAGAGCCGAATTGAAATCTAAGGCAAATAGGAGCACTGTTTTGCAAGTCATACTCGCTGCAACTGGGGAAACATTTTGACGGAATACAACAATTTTTACATGAAATATGGCAAATTTACCTAAGCCCAATTTTAAATAATAATTTAAGTAAAAATTTTAATCTTCTGTTTTTTTTTACTTTTTGTTTCAACAAAATTTTTTTCAAATATTCGTATTATTTTAACAAAATAAATAAATTCTTAAGAACATGTTTTATTTTTCTTTCTGACGTAAGAAATTATGTAGTTTTTAAGAACATTAAATATATATAAATACTTATAAAATAATTATATGTTCTTCCGCTTTAAAATGCTGATAATATTTATATTAGTTTACAATTTTTAAAATAAACCCACGAAAAATCAGTTAAAAGGGTTCGTGACTTAACATTTATCGGAGGTTGAGTCACAGCTACTTTTATACTGAGATCCGAACCATGTTAGTCGGCTATAATAGCGAGTGCATACTCCGTAGGTAAAATTGAGTTAGTGAATACTCACCCCGCTGCTAGCGAGTACAGCTACCAATTTATTTCCAGGCACAAAACACTTCCAAACATCAATTATTCAAATCTGCTGTGCTTGGACAGTTAAGAGTTGATAAAATGTTTTTAAACCCAATAATAAATAAAGAAAGTAATATAAAGTAATTAGAAAACATTTCTTAAACCGCTAATATTAAAGTGAATTTTGTTAAAATTAACAGAGTGCGCCCAAGAAATAGAGTAACAGAGTCTGTTATGTTTAACAGAGTTCGTATGAACTGGAGAGAAATTTCCGTCAGAGATGGAAAAACATCGATTGTGCCCGGCCAAATATCGATATCACCAATATTTTGAAAGCATCGATGACCTCTATGTTGGCATCGATGGGCTTCCATCCCTAGTCGCTGAAAAAAATTTAACGGTTGTGGGTGTGCGTACGTATCGGCTCTTCGATTGTTTTCGGTTGCAAGCGCTTTAACAAAACTCGTAAAATCTGAAAGAACCCGCAAATGCTCTTCGACTTGTGACTCGGAGGGCTTTTTGAATAAAATTCGAAATACAAAACGAAGTAAGGCGGCAAACAACTTGTAATATCCTTGGAACTTGTTGTTGTTTAACGCTTGTGAGAATATAAATAAGGAAGAAGAGGAGAAGAAGAAAAAGAACAGCCAAAGTGTTTTCCTTTTGCGGTGAAGTGAGAAAGATAAAGAGAGAGAGAGAAGATAGAAGCAAGAAGCAGGACCAATTACTGTTATCAGCGACCCGGCAATAACAAAAAATCATGTTGATCTCGTGCAAATGCTCGAATTTCGTTGCCTCGACTTCGAAATTGCAGCGCAGCAACAGCAGCGGATTGGGAGTGGGAGGCACCGGCGCGTCTAACGGTAATCCTGGTTCCAGCAGTACGCCCAATGGCGAAGTGCCGCTCTCGATCCTGCTGTCGCAGGTGTTTCAGCAGAATTATCCACGGGATTTCGCCTTCTACAGCCAGTTCATGGACTTCTTTAAGCACGTAAGTCTAACATAATGTACGAACACTATAAAGTTCGTCACCCGATTATCGCCCATTGTGCAAGAGCAGGATGGAACATGTATCGATTGTGGGGTAGGCAAAAATAACAACAGCGCAGCATAAAAAGCAAAAACAATTGGGCAAAAGGCCTATGTTGGGACACTAGTGCGCGCTCTTTCGCTCTCTTTGCGGGATAACAGTGGACCTACGATAAAAAAGAAAGGGGGGAAACCAATTTAGATGACATCAGAAAAGTTAACCTCTAATAATAACTTGTTGAATCCAGAATTGAAAGTAATGTTTTCGCAATTCTAAGCCTTTTAAATAACACACAAGAATTTCCAACTTAAACTGAGCTAACAAATGGCTCCAAATCGTATAAATTATTTTCTATGTTGCCTTAGAAATACAATAACTAAATAACTATTTTAATTTTTAACGGTAGTTTCCCTGTTTGTATTTGCATCCTATTGTATAAACGCAACTAAACATGTATATAATGTGCTAAGTGATTTCTGAATTGTTGGGCTTGTGCATAAGTATCCAAAAATGTAGAAAATGTATTAACCACATTATAATCTATATTTTATTCAAAATGCCATCAAAGTAAGAGTAATGAAGTGAAATGGAAATAAAAACAGTTTATTGAAATGTTCCTAAGCGATTACTATACAATCATAAGATGTGTATGTGGTATAAGCACATAAGACCAACAAAATAGTATAGTTTGGATTAACCAGGGTAATTGTTAAGCGAATCTCACTGTATTTGCATTGTATTGTGCCGCGATATGTGTCAGTGTGTGTGTTTATTATCGTTCTTTATGCTTTGTGTGCCGGCCTATGGCTTTTGCTTTTGCCTTTGCTTTTTGCCGTTTCTGCCTGTGCCGCCTATTCTCACACACACAAAACAAACATAGGCCTATATAGCCCTGGAATCGGGAATTGGAATGGGAATGGAATGGACGGGGATGGTCTATTGAGGGATGTAGGGAATATGGAAGGGCAAGAAGAAATAGGGTCATCCATTCGTTCATGGGAAAAGGAAAATCGTGAGCAGTCCTCACATTCTCTGGTTTATTTTCGGCCTGCCCAGCCAAGTGCAACTCGCATCTTTCTTCCGCTCCTTCGTAACCCCCTCCTCCCGCACCTGTTTATCATCCGCTCCTCCTTTTCACACAGGAACACCCTGTTTTTTCGGTTCTCTCTTTGCCAACCTGATCGCCGGTATTTTTAGTTTCCTGCGTCAGCTTCTGTTTTTACTTTTCCCCGTTTTTATTCGCGTTTTTTATGATTTATGCGCTTTTGCTTTTCATTTGTCACGCCCTCAGTTGTAAGTAATTTGCATAATTTCGTTCGGACATTTTCGGATCCCCAAAAACGTCACAAAGTCGCTAAGGGGTGGGACATTCCCGTGCATTCAGGGGTTAAGAGAACTGGGTTCATGCCATAACTTTTGTGCTTTTGAAATGCTGAAGTTGTAGGCTTATGAGGAAATGGGTTCTCTTATATTTTGGGAATGTTTTAATAGTTTATTTACTATCCTTCCCATTACCCATGTGACACAAAAACGTCTTTGGTACATACGTATGTATGTATGTACATATGTATTTATTTATTGCTGATTTCATCAAACGATATATAATTTATAGATCCCCCGCAATCGCCTTTCTTTAGTCATTACTTATCAGTCCCTTGTTGCTTACATGCACAGGTTATTATATTATTTTTTATGAGAAGGTAAATGGTTAAGTCATATATTTGATCTTATTATAACCAAAACAAACGTGTTGATATCCCCGTTTATTCATTTGAACATAATTATAATTTTACATCATTAGGAATTGTAAGTTGTCTTCAATGACTATTCAACTATTCATTGATTAAGAGACACACTTTTAACCTTCTTTGAAAACATAAATATATTGTTGTTTAGGTAAATAAATAGCTAATGGTTAGTTAATGGTTAATTTGTATCAAATTATGTGCATAAATTGAGATCATAAATATGTGTATCTGTTAAGAAAGTAGACCGGTTCTAAAGTAGTTGACATTTGCAAGCAAATAATACTTTGGACTCGCTGTATAAGAAGTTTCCTTTGGGAACCCATCTCACCTGACTCTTTCAGCGTGTAATGGTTATTATTCAATTGTACTGTATTTTTCCATCTTTATGATTCTGGTTCTGCCTCGACCGAATCCAAAAAAAATCTCTGCGTCATCGTCGTCTGTCTTGTCCACACTTTTCAAGGTTAAATCTCTATCCCCCTTCTTTCTCTTTGTGACTGCTTTATCCCCTCCTTCGACGACGACTCTTGTCACATTTTGACAGCCACTGAGCTAAGCCGGGGTTTGACAAGAAGTGGGTGGAGGGTGCTTTTCCCACTATATTTCAGTTAAGTTTTTAACGACTTAGTTCAATACCTTGAATGTCCCCAAAACACGAATTGTATAACTTGAACACGTTTTATTGGCAACAGAGTGATAGAATTTAACCAATTCTTCAACTAAAAGTATCTTCAATGACTTTTTTTTTTTGAAAAAAAAGTAGGTAACATTTTTGGAAGTTCGACTCTTATTATTTTTAACAATTGGTTATCGCAGTGATTACACATTACCCCGCTAGACCGCAAAATTGTAATTCGAGTGGCGTATTTGTTGTAATGCAGAATTGAATTGTTCAATACAGCTAGGTCTTGTTAGTTTATGTTGTTGTGGCTTGGAGATCGTCCGATATTGCCACTATTGTTGTTTTTGTTGCTTTGTGTTGCACCCACTTCAAAAGCGCTGAGGCGTACAACAATAGCAGCAACAATTCAGACAAATAGACCAAAAGTGTTATTTTGAATAATTCAAAGCTCAAAACAAAATAAAAATCAGAAGAAAATAAGATAAACAAAAGTGTGGGCAACATCGAAAATTAAATGCCCTAACATTATTCAAATAATTACATTACATCTAAAAGTTTTAAGGATTTGCAAAGCTATTTTAAAAACGATTTTTAAATATATTTATTTAAAAATCAATACATTGTTTTAGTTTTTAAGGCTATAAATAAAAAAGTGGTCTTTAACCTTAGTTGAAAATTATTGAACTCATTAAACTTTAGTTTTAGTTTAACAAAATTGCAGCTTACGTTCTGATTACCCTTAAAATTGGCATCCAAAAAGTATCTCACAAATGACAAGCGAATTTCAGTAACACTCGGGGTATAAATTGTATTCAAATACACAGCATAGCACATATCCCATATGTATAATATATACGTATGCAAGACCGTGTGTGTATATATTCTCTATATAGAGCCAAAACGGAACGCTTTTAGAATAAATTACGAAACCAGCGACAAAATACAAGCAAGAAGTAAAAAGCACAAAGAGCGGTCGAGGAGTGGGCGCGGAGGAGGGGGTGGTGATCGGGCGGAGGGCAAGACGAAGGCAGAGGAAGAACAACAGCCGAGCCGAAATACAAAACAAAAAAACTTGTTTATAATTTTTTCCCCCATCTCTGTGCAGTATGATTGTGTGTGTGTGTGTTGGATAAACAAGTTTTCAAGATTTCCAAATGCGGCCGGCCGGGTACTGGACCGCCGTAAACTCGATGGAGTCCGGGAAGAGGAAGAAGAGGGGCTCCAAAAAGCCCACTGGGCGCAAACAGAGGGGGAGTTTCTCTGAGATCCGCACGCGAAAAAAATTAGACTATTTCAGTACCAAGCTTATCGAAATAATCTTTATAGAAAATTAATAAAGAATGAAATAATTTGAAATAAGATTAGCGAATCCTTTTTTAATTTGGGTCAGTTAGTGTTTCAATATCAAGATCCCTTTATTTGTGATCCTTTCAAAATACAAACAAATTTCTATTAATTTTTTCTGTCATCAGAAACTTACAAATAACTAACATGAAAATGGGTCAAAAAATTGATCAATGTTAAAATAAAAAAATTTTAATAAAGATTTTTAGAGAATCAAACTACAAGACATTAGAGGTATGTCACTTTGGAATCGGCTTAAATTTGGTATAGTTATGGACTCTAGAAATTCAGTTTTGGGTCACTTTTTTACAAGGTTTTATAGGGTCTTAAATGTGCCCTTCACTGCGTTGCAAACTTTTGAATTTAATTATAATACCCTATGCAAGTATACAAATCCTAACCAGCAATCTATGCTGAGTTCCGAACCAAAATTTGATGGGCAATAAAAAATATTAATATTTTTTCTTATGTGTAGGCACACAAAAGACCCATGAGCACAATATATTCAAAAGCCGGGTAGGGGGTCACTAAGGCACATACAGATGGCTGGCGAATGGTTTTTCGGACCCACTTCATGGACCAGTTGACAGTCGGAGCACCATCCCCCCTCCCCAAAAAGCTCTCAAATGCGTAGGCCCCAAAATGTTTACATTATGAATTTATGCATAACATTTGTAGAAACGCTGGACGACAACATATGGATGTGATGGGCTATGGCAAGGCTATTTGGTTCAATTTTGTCAACACAAACTTCCCCATGTTTTTAGTATCGCAAATTAAATTGACTGACAGTAGGGTGTTTCATACCTAAAACGATCTAAGTATTACATGTGTTAACAATAAATTATAATTAAAATTTTGTGTTTAAAAGCGTCTTAACAACTAAATACCGAAACGAAAGTTAAACTTTAAATACGAAATATCTATTATATTAATTAAAGGTTAAATATTATTTGTGGTCAGTGAGTGCATCTTAAACTGAAAAAAATACTCGTTTTTTATTGTACGCATATGCCCCTTATCAATGTTCGATTCTCCAGCGCCCACACACGCACACATTCACACTCACACCTAGGCTTCTTTTCTAGGTTATCAAACGGTAAAAGCACCGCGACACACATACTTATACTCTCGCTTACAGATATATAGTATATATATTAACCGATCGCTGCCAGTCGCGCTGTCGTCAGTCGATGTCTGCCTCTTTATTTGCCTTTGGAAATCGTTCATTTATGATTAGAGGTTTAGTCAATTTAACTTACATTCCTTTGGCCCTTTTCCTAAAATTCTGTTTCACCTGTGGAAATTTGCTAACTGAAATGGCACACAGCGACGATTTTTCAATGGAGCAAAAAACAAGTTTATTAAATAAAGCTAAAACAACATGCGACAGCTGCATTCATATGCTAATGTCCATGATTATTTTTAGCCCAGTTAATCGCGTTATGAAACCAAAAACCCTTTTCCAATCCACCGATTCCACAAAACAAATATCAACAACAGCAAATCCCAAGCACGAGTTATCAATCAGTTATAAGTTATATTTTTATGGGGGGAGAATATAAGGCGCGGCTGGAGTGACAACGTTTATGGACTCTAAATATAGCCATTATCAAATGTAAAGTCTGTGAATCGAGGGGGTTTGTATGGGTTTGTGTAACAATAATAGTAAGTGGAATGATAAGTGGGCCCAAGTAAGGAAGGAGAAATCATTATTTTATCGCAAATCAGGCGAGGGAGCTTAATTGCTGTCTAGGGCAACAAAAAAAAGCAAGCAAACGAAGGTGATGAAATCAGTCTTTGAAATTAATAATAATTCGAACTTTTGAGGTCTTTAATTAAATGGTTTCTATTTGTTTATAAAAGGCATTTCTTATCAAAACTCTGGGTTAATATTCTAACCTTATGAGATGGCACTTTAAAAACTCAAATATCATAATGCAACAAAAGTTTTTGATAATACATTTTTAAATAGAATTTAAACTTATTCACGTTTAAATACCATTTAAAATCCCATGTTCCCCTTGAACACTAGTATTCCGCAAACTCAATAGCCTTTAATAAATCTATTTAACCTCCCCCAGCAGGAGTTTACGATAGCGCAAGGTCACAGCTTCAGAGTCCCAGTGGTCAATCAGAGCCAACCACCCCACCCCCTTTAACCCCCGATATATGTATGTTCCCAGCCGCTGAAAGTGCGCGTGTCGGTTAATTGAAAAGCAATGTTAATCTTTAACAAATATAACCTTGAAAGCGGCAGCAGTCGAACGTCATACTGTAACAAAGCCTCTCCACTTACTTACCCGACCAATCTGGGGGCTAATTTAATGAGACTCTTACTACTTGTAAACTCTTAACCTTTTCCGCGGGCTTTGTAAGAAGCACCAAAATGCGCACCAATCGCCATCACCACTCTCGTGTAAACAAAACTATAAATTCTTGAATTGAGAAATCGCGCGCCTGCTAAAAATAAAGTGAAAACACCTCTTCTTGGCTAGCGGGCAATTTTCAAAACATCTAAACGCGAATAATTTATTTTGCGTGTGCAGGAGGGATGAAGAATGCCAAAAGGGGTGAGATTTTGGGTTGGGGTTGATTCTCTGATTTTCGGACGTTCACGTTTAACGTGCGTGATTTTTTGGATGAGGGGTTAATTCCTTTGCTTCCACCCAATTAAGATGGTTTGGCATAAATATTTGCTCTGGGGCACAGCACAATGCAGCCAAAACGAAAAAATGAATAGTGTTGTGCCAAGCGATAAATAAATAAATAATGAAAACTGTGTCAAATGTGCGGCCACAGATTTGTTTGCTTTGGATAAACACGAAACAAGAGGACGGAAAACGTCTAAATTTGATACGCAAATAGGAATAAAAAGTGAAAAAATGCACAAAGAAAAACTGAAAAAAATTACATGTTGCGATGTTTTCGAAAACAACAATTTACAATTTATGTATTTCTATAATTTTTTCCAAGTGTTCGGTTCTGTGTTATCACCATTTTTGTTGTCTTGTAATTTTTACCCTACGAAAAGCTATAAATAGTCCATTTGCACAAAGAATCACTTCTTATCACAAGCGCTATAATGATTCGGTAGCTCTGAATATACATAGTAGTCATAGTCCCCCAGGTCGCGTTTTTGGGAGCGTTGTAGATGATCTCATTATTCAAGTAGGAATGTATATGGGCATATATTTATATTATTATTTATACGACCTGTATGAGTGTGTGTATAAAGCGAGTAAACTAACAATTAACAGCAGACGTTGGGCAGGCCCGAGAATTCCGCCATCTTTGCTGTTTGTTTATTAAATTTGAGTTGTAGCCGGCTGTGCGCTGAGCAAACAAAGCCCACGGCAACGAATATTTGTTTGTCAAAGTTTTTAGATAACGCTGGCACACCTCAGAGCCCCTACTCTTCTTCGCTATCTCGGCCCTTTTGCCGCTCACTCCTTTCAAAGTCGGCAGGCAAACATTGTTGCGCCTAATTTACTGTTAAACACTGAAAAAAATTAGTTATATGATTTAACCAACACCAAATAATGACCAAAAAAAATACTCTTTCAACCTAATTTCCATCGAATTTTGTATCGAAATATCTTTGAAATTATAAACATTACAAGATTATAACTTTTTTGACTTTCAAAATTTATTTTTATATTTTTTATTCGATTCTAAACATTTTATTTGCCTATATGGTTCACACTTGGGGCCTACTCAAATTTGTTTTATCAATGTTCAATGTGGTAGAAAGATAAAAAAAATATAACAACAAAATAGAAAACATTAATTTGGTTTTAAAAATACTTTTTTCCATAAAAAGGGTTCAATTTTTTAACAAATTATGAGTTTATTCTGTTTACTCTGTAAACAATTGAGCTTCGACTTATTTGTGCACCTCTCGCACAAACCTATTAAATATACGCTTAATCTAGAGGCGGGGGGAACACACGTGCGCACGTTTCCCAGAGCATTCTCGCTCTGTCTCTTTTTCTAGTCCCGATTGCATTATACATAGCTTTGTGGGAGGACGGGGGTTTTGAAGGTAGAGGAGGGGTGGTACATTAGCTGGCGAGACTATGTATATGTTTGGGTCTGGGGTCTGGGGCCTTATCAGATTTTGTTTTCAAACGACATTGAATGATACGCTTTTTTTTTATTATTTCCCCCTTTTTTTTGTTTTTCGTAGATAAGGCAACATTTTATTGGGGATGTGCGAAAGAGGGTCGAAGAGTTGGCTAGAAAAACAATAAGCTTAAATAGGTTTAGAAAGTTAACATGCCAGCAATTAATTTTGTAATACGAACATAATCTATAAAGTGGGTAAATGAGATAATCACTTATAGTAAAACCATTCTTCTTTTTAATAATAGTGCTCAATATTAGATTTAGAAAGGGTTCTTGGCAAGAAAGGTAATAGTCAAATAATTCAAAGAGTGAGTGAATAAAAACTAAAAATAGACTTATTATTCAATTCCATTTTAAAATTTATACTATTAATTCCAATTAAAAGAACAAATTGATGACTATTGATTGAAGCTAAGATTTTTCCCTCCAAACTGCCGCTCTTTTATTAAAAGTTGATTTACTAAAACATATCAATCTAATGCCAGTTGTAAAGAATATATGTTTCTTCATCGCTCAACCGCCTTTTAAGAAGTAGAACGATCAATACCGTACGCCCTTTAAATTGTAGAAACAATTAATTCCAATCAAGAAACCAGAACCCAAGGCTTAAATCGGACTTAGGGCCTGAGTGACTCACATACATAGACGGTCGAAAAGAACCCGAAGAAGGCAAGAGCAAAACAAAAGCCCTAGATGGACAGGCCAAAGCGTAAACCCGTCGAATGGTAGTGGAAATTTTTCGAAAAGACCCGGAGCAAAACAGAGTGGAGCGGCAATACAAATTGGCAATTCGTAATCCGAAGAGCGAAAACGCCCCGCACGCGCGTGTGTCCCCAGCTGTCTAAAGTTGTTTATGATAATGGCCAACGACGGCGACGTATCTGAGCGAAATGTGTTTGCTTTTTTTGACAACACAAAAAAAGAAGAAAAAAAAGGCAAAACTAAAAAAAAAAAAAAAAAAAACCAAAGAGGAAGAGGGTATTATTGTATTATTCGTGAGCAGCGAGCCGAACCAAGTCGCACCCCAGAGCGAACCCCTCGCATTCCCATTTCGAAGGGGGATCCAAATCTATAAAAGATTATTTTCGTAGTTTCTTTTGCCAGTTGATTTGTTTACAACTTATTTTCTTTTTGGCTCAGTTTCGGTTTCTGCCGATGAAACGAAACAAGGCAAGTTATCTCAAAGCTATTAAAAAAAGTAAAATCGAAAGAAAATAGAAATAGAAATGGAAAACAAAACAAAGGAATATGCGTCAATCGGACGAATGATTGTTATTTTCATTTATTTTTGTTTTTGGTCGAAAGGTGTGCTGGCCACGGATGATTGATGGCCTGATTGATTGGTAATTATCGAAGGTGCTAACACTTGCAACAGGTTAATGCCCCCTCTCTAACTTTTCCCTATTGCACCATAAAGATTTGAACTGAACGTATATGAAATTCTTTACTGATAAAAGACCATATTAATCAAATCTCATTTCAATAATTGTGTATACCTTTATCAGGGCTATTAATTTACAAAATATTTTCTTTTAATGTGTCATCAACAGCTCGGTTTTACCTTTGGACACAGCTTAATGTGTTTGTTTGTTTTTCACCAAGACAAAGGCAAGTCGAATTGATATGCAAAGAAGTTAAAAAGTAAATAGAAAATTATAGCGCAAAGTGAAATAAAGGAGGGGGGTTGACAGACCCTAAGTAGAACCATTAGACACATCGAGTGTCTGACTACCAGCTTAATTAATGCCGGGCAATCAATTACACTACATATTCGCCTCGCGCAACAACAAATTAATTATGCAGCAATGTGCAAAATGCGAAAAATTATTACATACATTCTGCTCTAAAGTTGTTTGTTTAATGGGAATCGTTCTGGTTGCATAAGTCGACGGGGGATCTGCATTGCCAGACACTTTGATATGAATTTCAATTGTTTCTGCCGGCCCAGACAGAAAATGAAATAAAATAGAAACAGCCAATTCAAATGCGCAACAGTTTGATGATAGCAAAAGGCTTTAGTCGTTATTAGTTTTACAGCATAGCTAAGCAACAGGGGCACTTAAGGGTCTAAAATGCACTTGTACTTCCCGTCTGAGACTGGAAGAACATTACTCTCAAGTTATGGCCTTTGTGGACTTTATGACCACGTTATGCGATGCTATTGCATTAAAGTGTTTTAAACGAGGCAGGTAACGAGAATGGTTTGAGTTGCTTTCAGAGAATGAAAAGGTTTTACGAAATATGTCTGATATTTTGTACATTTTTTTTAGCAACTACACAATATTTTTTGTCCTTAATAATTAAAAAGCTATTCAAAATAATTTTAGCCTCAAATAAAAACCCATCCAATCGAAATGTGTCAGGCATTTTAAAGCTTAATATTATTGGATTTTAATTCTTAAGATATCAATGTTTTATAGTGTTGTTAAGTTTTTGTTCACGGAGATTGAGATATCCACTGGGAATATAAAGAGATACACTATGAATATAAAGAGATACACTATGAATATTAAGAGATCCACGGATTCTCGTTGACAGTTGGACAACGATTTCGACAGTTGGCAGAAATGCAATTGATTCCGTCTAGATTGCATACATTATCCAAATACCGGGCTTCAATTAAAACGATTTATATTGATTTCCGATATGCAAGGAGTGTGCGGCTGAGTTACGTGCTCCTCGACTCGTTTCCTCCGGCGATTCCGTGTCTCTTTCTGCTACCCGATTGCCCGATTCCAGAAGCACATACAACAAGAACACGCCATGCTATATTTATTATTATTTACGTGTTTTTTTTTTTTGGCCGCAAGACGAAAGATTACAATTAATCAAATGTAGGACTGGCTATAAAACAAACGGTCATACGTCAAAGTCGAACGTAAACGGTTATTTAATTAGCTAACAGCCAGTGGTTCCGAACGCTAGGTGGCGCCACAGCATAATTAGCAAGACAACACAGACATTTAATTTCAATTAAGCAAGAACCGATAATTCGAACAGGCAGTTACGTTAATTAAGCAATGAAGTGACGAGGGCTATTGCCTTCAATTGTTGCCATTGCAGTCTGAAAGTCACTGAGAAGAGTCATTGACATTTGGCGAATGGCAAATTGCGAGAGAAGCGCAAGTTCTTACAAAATGTTTTGCAAAATAAGGGGCCACAAGAAAACGAGGGTAATGCAAGTATCCAGGATGGATGTGATGGATGTTAAATAGCCCTCAACATTTTACAACCCAACTGATAATGTCAGGCGGTCGGGGCCGAACAAACGTGTCAACAAAAACACCCACTTTAAGCTTAGCCAGCCGGGCCATAAAAAATGTAAATAATGCTAAAAAATCAAGAATGAATGATGTATGGTAATCAGCAATGATCGATAGCTAAATTACCCTGGAGTCTTAAGAGGTTGCTGATTAATACTGCCCGGTTAATGGGTCATATTTATAACACCCCTATGTATTTTGTTTAGTTTCTCAAAATACAAAATACTTGTTCTTATGATTTCATTATATTATATTTCATTAAGCATTTGTATCATTTTTTTTTATTTAAATATTGACTTTTATCAATATGGAAAAGTGTTTCGATGAGCAGATAAAATTATTAATCAGAAATAAAACTTCATTGTGGAAAATTTAATCTTCCTTTGTTTAACACAATCTTATCTGCTTTCAAATCGAACTCTTCCCTGACAACTCGAACGTCTAAGAAAACACACCCAGAGGTATCAAGCGAAACAAATTAGCAGCAAGAACAACAAATCGACTCTTGTGGTTACGAAAACAGCCATAAAACTGCAATTTTAAACTGAGCAAATAGGCCTGAGCTCATAAATATGTTTATGCGTTTGGCAGCGCAATAATAACAACAGAATGCCAAAACACTCGACAACAATGCATTCGTTGTGTCACATTTTACTGCCTTTTTTTGTTTCATTCATATTATTATTGTCGCCTACTAACTGAGGCTGATTAGATATTACCGCACCGGGTGTAAACAAGTTTGGAATTTGCATTGAAAACAATATTTTTTGAGTGGGTGTGACCACAACTTGTTATTGTCCAAAATGGAAGCAAAAATAATTTTCAAAAGAAGATGAACGAATGCAGCTGCAATTTTTGAAATGCCGGAAATTGAGATTTCTTCTAAGTTTATTTAGATGTTTATAATAATAGCAATGTAGGAAGAACTAAAGGGGTTGTTTTGATAGTTCTACTTTCTAAATTGAGAAATAATTTTGTTCAGCGGGCCAAGAAGTTTGAAAGAATGCTTCAATGATATTAGATCCATGTCAATGATGATTTTATTTTGCTCTGCCCACCTGATGATGAAGATGATTATATGGAAGACGATGCTATGCCCAGGAGTTGTTGAATCGCTTAGCTGACGGGCAACATTGTCATTTGATTTCTGTTGACGTTTGCATTTCGTACGTTAATTCAATTTAATTCTGTGTATCTACGTGTGCGAGTGGTTGTTTGTGCACTTCTGTCCAGTGTCCCGCCTCTTCACCTCACCTCCAGTGGTTGCTTATAGTCCGGGTTATATGAATATAGCTTGATTGTGTTGGACGCGAGTGTCAAATTTAGCCGAGCACGTCTATAAAAAGTGTTTTTCGCTCCTGTGTCAGTCGGCAAACACGTGCTACAATCCCAAACATGCCGGAATTGTTGTGCATAAATTTATCTACATAAATTAAAGAGGGGTTTGCGGATAGTTTTTTTTTTTTAATAAATCGCTGTGTGTGGTAACGTTTTGAGCGATATTATGATGATGGCAAGCATATCTTTCTGATTTTTGGGGTCACCATTAGGTTGTTTTTTTTTGCATTTTGAAATGATGAAATAAACCATGATTGTTTGATATCAGGAACATGTTTACCCATCACATCTTCTGCTTGTCACCATGACAACCTGAATAATTCAACTAGTCTTTTGCCTTTTGGAGTCCCCAACAGCATTTTGCCATTGCACTAATTGTTTGTTGTTTTCATGTTCATCAATGGTCCCTTGTTTTCCGATAAGTTTTCCAACTATCATGTGCAGCACTCCAAACGAACATAATTGACAAATTTGCACTTGAACTACTGTGCGGCGGGGTTGACGACTGGGTAAATATCGAAGAAAGGTTTTTGCGGGGTGATCAGAACTGAAGATAATGGGGTAAATTGGTAATCAGCTTTATCAGACATTGACCAGGTTGTGTTAAAAGTGTTATCAACTGTTTAACTAAGGTAATCCATATGAAAGAGTGGGGTGCACTTAGGGAAAGCTCGTTACCTGTATTCAATAATACTGTTAAAAGAAATTCAAAATTGGTATTGGCCATTATTTAATAAAAATGTTTGAAAAAGAAACCATAACGTAGAACCATTTTCATTCACAATAAACTCATTTTAGTTGTAGGTAGGTTTCAAATATAATTTTAAGATAAGCAGGAGTTTGTAAAACGAAATAAACTTAATTCAAGTCGAGATAAGTTAAACAATCATAAAAAAGAAAAACTAAAGTACAAACCAAAGCCATTTCCAACAAGAGAGAACGCTATAGTCGGGTGCCCCGACTATCAGATACCCGTTACTCAGGTAAAGGGAGTGCGAGGGAGATGGAGATAGAAACTTTGATCACGCATAACTTTTTAACGAATGGTCCGATTTGAAAAATTTCTTCTACATTTCGATAGGTATTGATAAACACAATAAAACTGCATTTTTACTTTTCCGAAATATTTAAATTTTTAAAATCGTATATAAGCGATTGTGGGCGTTAAAGGGGGCGTGGCACCTTTTTGAAACAAACTTGCGCTGCGTAGGGACTCCTAGAATCTGCATGCAAAATGCCAATCTTCTAGCTTTTATAGTTTCCGAGATCTCAGCGTTCATACGGACAGACAGACAGACGGACAGACAGACGGACAGACGGACAGACGGACAGACGGACATGGCTATATCGACTCGGCTACTGACCCTGATCAAGAATATATATACTTTATAGGGTCGGAAAAGCTTCCTTCTACCTGTTACATACTTTTGCACGAATACAATATACCCTTTTACTCTACGAGTAACGGGTATAAAAATTAAAACCTATTTCTGAGCTGCAATTTTTCAAACAACCATATATATTACTAACATTTCATTATTCCTTATTTTTCAGGCCTATGGACCCATTCCAGACCTGACCATAGCTCTAATCAACCAGCGGGAGCTGCTGTACGGACTTACCCTGGATGCCGCTGGCCAGAGCTGGCAACTGAGCCTGTGCATCAACTGCAAGGAGGTGCTGTGCGCCAAACGATTGACGGCGGGGGCCGGAGCCACGCCCACGCTCTACCTCATCAACTGCACGCTGCTGACCAGCAGCGAGGAGCTGGCCCAGCGAAAGTCCAACAAATCGTATTCGGAGACCTTCGAGATGCTGATAATGGATCACGCAGGCAGTGACTCCGCAGCCGCGGGACCCACCGTTGGAATAGCCAACTCGGCCTCAAATCTTAGCATTGGCTCGCTGACCGCGAATCCCACAGATGCCAGGATGCAAAGGCTAAGGATGATCCAAGCCCACCAGCAGGCGCGATTGCAGGAGGAGATTTTGGAGACGAACGAACGAATTGAGCGCTATACGCGCAACCAGTTTCAGTTGTTGAACAGCTTCAGGGAGAAGTCGGATCAGGATTGTGCGTTGCTATTCCGAGCGATTCGTGAATTGCGCGAGCAGACCTCGGACCTGCTAGATCATGCCATGCCCCCCGCCCTGGAAGTTGCGGCTAATCAGCCGCAGAGTGCCACTGCCCGGCGCAGGAACACCATCAGCAGCCGGCGGGAGTTAAACGGTGGACCCACCACGCCCACCACCACCCTGAATCATCCGCCCAGTTTCCTTACGCTCAACCAGCAGCCGCAGCAACAGTTGCAGGCTTCGCAGCAGCAGCAGCAGCAGCCACTGCAGCAAAGTGTCTCGGTGGCCAGGAAGATGTCGCACTTTGACACACCGCCCGCCACCCCAGAAGCAACGCCCATGAGCGTGGGCAACAGTCCCACCTTCCGACAGCAGTCGGCCAGTGGTGCACCCACCCAAATGTTAACCAACAACGGAGTGGGTCAGACCAGTGCCGCCGACGATGCGGATGACTGTCTGTTCGATCTGGAGGATGTGGATGCCCCGGCGCCGCCGCCAGTTCAGTCCGTGCCAGTGCCAAGCTATCCGCGCAGTCTGATCTATCAGCAAGAGCACCACCCCAATCCGTTCCAGCAGCTGGGCCAGCAGAACGGCCTGCGAAACGTGCTCGATGACGAAGCTGCCGACGAAGCTGAAGGTGAGTGCCAAGACATTTTTTGAAAGAATCATTTGGTGACCAAAATATTCTCGCTTTCGCAGATGCTCTAGACCCGGACAGCTCCATTTCCATACCAGTGCGAGGAGGAGGACGACCTACACATGCGCAGCTGATGAACTTTGCCAGGAGTCTGCCCATTGAGATAGCCAACACCACGCTGGCTGAGAGGGCTGCAGCGGGCAACAACAATCATTTTGCGCTGGGCTGTGAGGAGGTAAAATCACCTTTTAAAAACTTTAATCGTATAAATAACTAATGATTGTTTTCTTTATCAGGGAATGGACAACATCGATATTGCGGCCAGCATTCAAGCGCTGACCAAAAGCGTCCATGGCGAGGCTGTGTTTGGGGACTTGCCACGCCCCCGCCTGCGATCTCAGATCGAGGGCTA
This sequence comes from Drosophila fuyamai, assembly GCA_018153365.1. Lineage (NCBI taxonomy): Eukaryota > Metazoa > Arthropoda > Insecta > Diptera > Drosophilidae > Drosophila > Drosophila fuyamai. The sequence goes on from JAECXW010000758.1 coordinate 7,892,691, forward strand.
GCTAAGCTGGATGGAATTTCGAAGTCACCACTACGTACACATAAATATATCAGCTCGTAATCCGCATACTTTGTTAGCCTGTAGCCTAGCCGCCTTGATGATTGTTTTCGCTATCTAAACTAAATTAGTTGCTCAACGAAACAAGGACACACGAAGCGCCTTCCACAGACACCCCACATCGACCCACATGTCATGCATATACCACACATGAAACCTCATTTGCACCACCTACCAACTACCACGTACCAATTAAGCAGACAGTTTGCAATTTCTTTAATTTACATCGCCTATAAGTTTTCTTTCATTTTTTCGGATGATCTTCGATTGGAAATGTGTATTTTCTTCGTACGACGAATGTACGGCTGTCGTTGGCTGTTGTACATTGAGTTAACTAACTGATACTGATACTGATGATGTTGTTAGTTTATACAATGAATAATCTAGTATACATATACATTATATATTATACAATACATAAAGAATGCCATCAGCTCCAACTGTGACGCGGGCAAGACGCACCAAAAAGCGTCCAATCTAATGTTTCCAATTGTTTGTTTACTTTCGGGCAATGTTTTCGATTCCTTGAACTTCGATCTCATTATTGGGGTGGGTCCGCAAATTTTAAAGCAGCCATTAAACCAAATAGCCATAAGAACAGAAAGTAATCTTTTAAAATTATTATAAACTAAATAGTTCGCCTAAAATATTTTTCTATAAAAGTTTCCCGTAATTTGGTATTCTGTTTTAAAATTAAAAGCTTGAAAATTGGAATAGGTATTTCTACTGATATAAATTTCAAGAGCTTTCTTACATTTCTTTCCGACTAGATATTCATTGCCGGCCCTCCAAAATCATAAACAACTTTCTACTTTACTTAACAAAATACTTTGTTGTGGCCTTTGATTGGATTACAAAACTAAAATTACAACTGTGAAACTCGTAACATAAACTACAATATAACTACCAACTAAAACTTTACATTTTTCACGCGATGGTTGTCTAGAATACGCTTGCCAGCCTTTCAATTTCCAAAAGATCCCCAAGGATCTCCTCCGTCCGCGTGCCAATTTTTTTGGCTACTTCATTGCGCTCAGAATTGGCCATTAGGCGATATGACCAGATTAAATCTCCATCGATGACGCAGCGCGAGGGATTGATGCCTTGCTTCTTGAAAGACTTGAGTGTGCGATACTCCTTAGGATTGAGGCCACACAGGTGATCCTGGTAGGAAAGAAGGACATTCTGCAACATGAGGAATCGCCTGTACACTTTCTCTGGCAGTGGCAAGCAATATCCCAATGCTCCATCTAGAGTTCCATAAACAACAAAATGTTTGTTTTCGTAGAGGAAGGGCTGCCGTTGATGAAGTCCCCTTTGATGGCACTGCACACGGAACATGGTGTTCACCACCTGACCAAGATGATAGTCCGCCTTGCGGAGAAGTTTCTGGCCACCAAGAGATTCCCTGGCCTCTGGCTGATACATATAAACAATTAAATTGCGCTCAGCATCTGTCACCAGGAAACCCAGATTGGAATTGTCCACCATGAATTCGATACCATAAACCTCCAAGGGATTAAAATCTCGCGATGCTAGCGACAAAGTGCGATACTCCTCCTGGAAGCGCAGTAAACTGATCGATTTGTAAACATCTGCGATAAAGATCAGTGATTTTACAGTAATTATTTGATGGACATAGATATTTGTATCTATGAAAGCCACACCAATAAGATCTCCATCGCGCAGCTGCCAAATGTAGATCTTTTGTCCCAATCCAGTGACAAGAAAACCGAGCACATCTGAAATGGCAGATACGGGACCTTTTTGTTCTTTTTTAAAGATCTCCTTCAGCTTAAATTTGGTCATTGGTTTTCCGGGTTCAGGAACCACTTCGATGATGTCATAAATATGAATATTTCCTCTGCTTGTAATATCCTCACTGTAGTTAAAGTTTGTTCCTATGCAAAGGTATTCCTTGAGACCAGATCTTGTACCTTCGTAAGACAACTTAACGATCTTGAAAGCGGTTACATGCTCCCAGGGCTCAAAGGTAATGGATGCATCTGGCACAATTTCCCAGGTCTCAGGTGAAATTAAAACCATTTCAAACTGCGAGCCAATCGGGTAGATGAATCGCTCGCCACGACTTTCCTCTGACAGCTCCTTATCCTCTCCATTAAACCGATAGTACTTGGTCATAGGCTCCTCCGTTTGAGTGATCAAGCAGTACACCCGATTCTCCCGGTGATAAACCAGTTGCCTTGGGGTACATCTCAGTGGTACTTTTCTCACCGGCCACGTAGAGTCGTAACTCAGGTAGCTGGGGAGGACGGAGATCTTTAGCTCAAACGTTGTGTCAAAATACAGGAATCCATTTGGTATATTGACATTGTTAAAGGCGGCAAAGCTGCGCACATCGCCATTCCCCAGCAGTCGATGGATGCGAAGTTCACCTCGGGAAGTTAGGAAAACAAAACAGGGATTGACTCCACACACCATGATGCCAGACAGTCCTCCTACGTTGGCAAAAGGGCGAAGTTTTTGGACATACTTCGGTTGCATTTGGTAGGATTCGACCTCCTCCTGCTCTTCGTTCTCATCCAACTCAATATGCGACGGCTGTTGGTCCAAAAGATTCAGTTGCTCTAGCTTGCGGAAGCGTATCTTAAGATGTCCCTTTGAATACCGGAAAACTTGGTATATAAGCAGCTCCACACGGGTTCTAACTAAAAGAAGAGGTCTCTCTCCATTGAGTCCCAAACCAATGACACTTAGTTCCAATGGCAGCGGGGAGTTGGCGTGCTGCGGCATACAAGCTTGGACAATGCCGGCCTTAGAGTTTTCCTGGGTAGTTAGCGAAATAGGCACGAATTCCATGGCATCCGTAAGAACCATAGCTCCGTTGCCCACATCGTTCACGAGGTACACCAGCTTCATGTCCGGCATGGAGTATATCTCCAAGGTGCCACTCTGGCGTGCCACGACTAGCCAATAGCTGGGCTTAGCTTGCACCAGAAGGCGCCGCCACCAGTCCGAGTTTTTCTGTTTAGACTGCTTGGCTAAATCAGCCATGCTATTCATCTTAAAAGCACTTCCGGCATCGCCATACAGCAGATCTTCTTCATCCTCCACCTTCATATTGGGCTCTGCCTTCATGTATCCACCGAAACTGTGTCCAAATCCACTGTTCGAGCTCCCCGTAAGATTCACATCATCCCCTTTAACTGTGAATAATCCAGATATATCTTTATATGCAGAGATGGCAACCACGGCGGGTGAACTGCTAATGGTGTGCTTATTGATAGCCAGTCGGGGTGTTCCGCGTGTCTCTCGCAGAGCCAACGTGATCACCTGACCATTTAGCACCCGCAAGCAGACATACGGATCTGCTATGGACACCTGCACCACCGGCGAGCCAACATCGATGGGCACATTCTGGATAAGACGTGTTCCCTGCAGTAATCTGACATGACGAGTGGTAATCTGGAAGATTTTGAAACAAATAAATATGTTATTCTACAGTATCTAATTATTGATACTTATTTAAACTGTTGATTCTAACATTTTATATCAATGCTAAATTATTATACAAAACTTACCTGAACAATAAACCGCTGTTGTCCAAGATTACCAACATATATGGTCGGTTGGTTCACCGTAAATCCCGTATTCTCGATCTCGTTGATTTCCTGTCCTGTTTGTAGAACCAAAGTAGAGTTCCTTTGTGAAAGCAACATAAAATCATGTTGATCGTGCCGCGAGGACTTCTTAGTGGCATCATCAAACACGGTCCACACATCGAGGCATCCGTCGAGCTCAAAGCTGGTGATGATCTGAGGATTGATGCAGTTCACAAACACGGATAATGCTCCATTTTTGCTGTGGCCTGTGGCAGCGACAAGCTCAATCTTTAGGTCATTCAGAGATTCCGCATGTGGTCGCAAAGTAGCTCCGTCCTCCTCGAATTCCACTCTCTCGCCGGCGCACATGTAGTTAATGGGAGCAACGTTGATAAGACTGTCGCATACCTCAAAGACGAACTTGCGCAGCTGGAGAACCGAAGTCTTAGCTCCCGAGCCGTACACCTGTAGGACAGTAAATATATAATTATATTATAAATATAATTCAGATTTTGAAAAAGCTATTTAGATTACGTACTTCCAGTTCCTCGTCCTCAATTCGCCGGGACTTTGCTTGGGTGGGTGCCATTTCCATTTGATCTACATCAAAAATCTCCTCCAGATTCGAGTCCTCTTCCTGCAGATTTCGCTGCTGCTGTTCTGCCTGTTGCTCCACATCATCTAATGTAATGACTGTGCTCTGGTCCTCCTCCGTGAAGTGTAGCAGAAGGGAGTTTCCCAGACGTGATCCCAGGAAGATATACTCAGAGTGCAAAACACAGATGCAACTGGTTAGCACGCTGGCGGCGGCTTTGTGGAAGTGGAAATTTCGCACCGTCCGCATCGAGTCAACGCAAAGTGTGAGCACATAAAGATCTCCAGTGCGGAGGGAGATCACCAATTTGTCCACGTCAATGAACGCGAAGTTGGCACAGTCCAAGCTGATGCGCACTCCATCCTGCGGCTTAAGGGGAAATGCGGTGCTGTTGTCCGCCGAGCTGTTTAAACTAACTCCATAGGGAGGCACACTCTGGTTGAGGTAGATCACGGCATTCACAGTCATTACCAAGCAACCACCTATAGGTTTCTGGATGGGATACACCTGAAAATTCAAATATAAATAATAATTTTATTTATGGCATTTGAATGGAAGATATCTCTTAGGTTGTGACTTCTAGGAACTGTAGACCCACCTGAAGGCAGTCGAATGGCAGACTGTTGACTGTCCATATAATAGGATGAACCCGCTGCTGGATATTCAACGAAATAGCCACCAAAACGCAGGTGTCCGAGCGCACCTTGATTCTACCTGGACAGGTGCGCACCGGCTCGTAGAGGATGAGCAGTGTGGGCTCGTAGTAGCCGTGAAGGAACTGTATGTCCAGCACATTGTCGATCTTCTCGTCCAGATCCCGTAGTGCAATTAAATACGAGGCCATAATGGGCGTTCTGCTGACCATGGCGGTGGGCGCCTTCTTGATTGGCTTCACATCCGCCAACTCGATCTCGTCCAGGCTGTTGTCTTTGCGAAAGGGCAGGACCACCAGCCGTTTGCCGTAGACCAACATCACGGCGCACCTGGAATCAGGATCCACACGAACGGTGGGCACAAAATACCGACCCGTCCAGCCCCCACGGATGTCGTCCTCCTCGAAATAGTGAAGCGAGAGGGTCTTCAGAGCAAATGTATCCGGATCGTGCTGCAGAACGGACAGCTTGGCGTCTTTGAAACTAATCAGAAGAGCATCCCTCATGGCTCCCGCCAACGAGACGCACTGCAGCGACATCACGTTTCCGTAGAGCGAGTACGTGGCCAAGCACTCCAGCCGCATCTTGGGCGCCAGCCGCATCTCGCTGGGATTCAGCTTCTGGCGCTGCCCCGCCTCCACGTTGGGCGCAATGCGGTACACCTTCAGCACATTGGCGCCCGCCACCACCAGGTTCTCCTCTAGGTTGTTAAAGAAGCGGCACGCTATCGAAAACTCCAGCGCCGTGGCGGCGTGCGTCTGCTTGCACATGGAAAACATTGCGGTCGACTGTTATTTTCGTGGCGCAACTATTTAAAACATTATTAAACAATTTACTAAATTAAACAATTTGCCGGCCCAACACAGCAGCTGCGGATTTATCGATTGCCGCAGAAGAGTTATCGTTTACTGGTAGGGATGGGGTGTACAGGCAGCGGTTGCCGCTTGGATTTTTTTTAGTCTAGCTTGTTTATCATTAAAGACTTAAATTTATATTCAATTAAATACTCAACAAATTGCCATTATACATATAAAAATGTTTCATTGAAACACAGATCCTTTCATTCAACTTCTATTAATATTTCAATCTTTTCGGTTAATTGAATTAAAAAATGATTCCAATTTTTTAGCTAGTTTTCAGCCTGCTCTCGCTTGACTGAGCAATCGATAGCTGAAAACCCGGTTTCGGGAGCAGTGACTGCGCAAATACATCCGCGCCTATCGATGTATCGAGCGACATCAACAACCCCATCGGACTTGGCAGCCAACAACTCGACCGTTTTGCGTTTAGAACTGGAGCTAGCCACGAAAAAATATTTAACAAGGTGCAAACTAGTTGTTGTGATTAGTGCGGAGTGTTTGTACTAACTAAAACAATTTCATTCAATTAAACGCAGCTTTTCTGCGTAGTGTGTGCGAGAGGGATGGGCGCTGGGCCCGATAGTCGGAATCGCGTGTGCCAGAGAGGGATCGGCATAGTCAGCTAGAAAAGAATCATTTTGTAGCTGCTTTGTTTGTGTGTTTGGCATTCACATTTCCCCCATTCAATATTTAATTTAGTGAGCTATTAACGAGGCGGAAATCGGCGTTATGCAAAAGATAGTGCTGTAATACAGCTCAAATTCGTATAAGAAATAAGTTAAACATCGGTAGAAAGGCTTTTAAATAGAAGCAAAAGCCATTTTTTCTACTTCTACGCTGTGCCAGTGTGTGCCTGTGTGTGTGTGCGTGTGTGAGAAAAAATATAACCAACCAACAACTTTGCAGGTCGTTCGAAGTTGTTGTTGTTGCAGTTACATTGTTGTTTTTGTTGATTTTTGCTGGCAAGTGCAGAAAATTTGGAGGAAAACTAAAACGATAATTAAAACTAAAGCCGAAATTTGATTACATATAAAATCACGCACACTCGTCTATAGAAATACAAACGCACATACATACATACACAGATGGCAGTACATATACAAAGGGCGCAACGTTAAAATTATACAGACAGTTTTTTGCCTTAAAATGGACAATACTGCTGGCCAGGTTAGTGAAGCGCACAGGATTAATCGAGTAATAAACAAAATAACTAGTTTGGACATCTAATCTGGCTCTTGGGAAGATGCATGCCCTTAAATTTACAATATTGGTTGAGGGTTATCCACGGAAATAGCACTGAACTATGTTTATTTGAATTATTTAATATTGGTTGAGGCAAACAGTGCAGTTTTAGAAGTCATTAAAGATTAGACATGAACTAATAAATAAACATTAATTATAGGTTGAGAAAAACAACTTAAGCATTATAGTAATAATATCTTTTATATACAAAATACGTTTTTAGCCTTCTAGTTGCAAAACTTTATTTTTAAGGAGATGGATTACACTACATTTTATCATCAAAAACTACACACCTAATAATAATTAATTTTAATAAATATCGATCAAGTAAATTATTCAGTTATTAAGAAAACATTAATTAACATTGACCAAGGCAAATACGCAGATAATTTTTATTTTTTAACAAACAAAAACTAATTTTTGCGGAATTTCCCATTTCTATCTATTTTAGTATGTGCGGAAGAAACTCGACTAACATGGATGCATGGATCAAAAGTTCGCTGTAAATAGATTAGGCAGATAGATTAACTATGAAAACTATATCGCCGGATACGGCGACGACGGCGTCGCAGCACCAACAACTTCTCATTCCACAAGCGGATCAGCATCACCAACCGATGCTGCAGCAACACTCCATGTTGGCCGCTCCACCACCTCCGATTATAATGGAGCACGTGAATCTGGTGGACGACGACGAGAAGGATCCACTGGCGCTAGAGCAGCTGGATGTGTCGCCCTCTACCAAGCACACGCACAGTCTGAGGTTAGTTTACAATCAAGTTATCAAATCACATTAGCTCTCAAAACGTTTTCCCTTTCAGACGCCACCTGCCACGCATTATCGTGAAACCCATACCACCTGAGAAGAAGCCTATGGCGCCCAGTGAAGAGCCTGTCGTCAATCCTGCTTCTGCTCCGCCCACGCGCCTAATCTGCAGCCGACGCATTCAGCAACAGCAACAGGTGAAAGCGGCAGCGGCGGCAGCAGCAGCAGCAGCAGCAGCTGCAGCGGCTGCGGCGTTAGCTCAAGCCCAAGCTGCCGCCACTTATCCATCCGCCATCTCACCTGGTAGCAAGGCCGGCTCCTCCCAAGCCTCGACCATGCGGGAGGTCCTGGCCTCCATACCAGGCTTTAGTGTTAAGCCACGTCGGAGGAGCAATAAAAAACTGACGACTGCGGCGCAAATTGAGCAAACAAAAGACGGCAAGATCGACTTGGAGACCCCCGACTCCATACTGGCATCCACCAACCTTAGGGCGCTGTTGAACAAGCAAACATTCTCGTTACTGCCGCCGCTCTATCAATACAATCTCATACAGCTGCTGCCCAGCGTGGATCGCGAGGCGAGCGAAATGGAGCTGCCCAGCGGCAGCGGAAGTGGTGGAAGCTCCTCGGAGGCTATACGGCTCAGTGCCTCCTGCCTAAACAACGAGTTCTTTGCTCGAGCCTGCCTTGAGTGGCGGGAGCGGTTGAGCGAAGGCGAATTCACTCCCGAGAATCAGTTGAAGTTAAAAACGGAGGCAGAGCGCGAGAAAAACAAACTTGATCCCTGGAAGCTGAAGCACTTTGAGCCCTTTTGGGGCGAGAAGAACTCAAGAAGCAAGGTCAAGTCTGAAGCCGATGTTAAGGAGGAGAAGTCTTCGGCTACCGTTAAGAGTGAGCCCAAATCACCAGCGACATCGCAACAAAAACCACCAGCGACATCGCAACAAAAACCACCAGCGACATCGCAACAAAAACCACAGCAACAACAAGCAACATGTGATAATGAGACTGAATTAAAATTTGATTTGGTAAGCTACTGAAATCCTTAAAATTGAAATCCAAAATATAATATTTTAAAATTGCAGAGCACAAAGTGCGAAACGACAGCATCAACCACAAAAACTACAGTAGTAACAGCAGTAGCAGCTAAAACCATCACTCCTTCTGCCACCAGCAGCCAGAGTAATGTGTTAAACGAACAACAACGCCGAATCCTCAAACGTCCATCGAGCAGTCCATCGCAACGCAAGCAGGCACCCACAACGATAGCCACCATAAATTTGGACGACGACCCCGACGAGCTGCCAAGCACATCAAAGGATAGCAAGCAGCCGAAGATGGCCGAAATTGTTCCTAATGCATCAGGGAATGTTGTCGACACCTCAGAAACTGATGTTGTGGATAATGCCACAAGGGATACAAAAAGCAAGGAGCAACAGCACCAGCGACAACATCAGTCACTTATCAACAGTACCTGTGTTAAAATTGAGCCATCTGAGTGCAGTGAGGTGATCGTTGCCATGAATAAAATGGAGGATGTAGAAGTGGTGCAGCCAGCTGCTACTGCAGCTGCCAAGCTAGCGGTTGCTGCTGTTACCCCACTTGCACCAAAGCCGGAACTTTTAGCACACAATCCGGAGGTGGTCAATAACTTTGTGAATTACTTGCAAAGCGTTGAACTAGCAGCTGGTAAGTTGGATAATTCTTTGATCTACGTATTTCTTGTTAATATCTCTCAAAAATTTTAGAAACCAAAGCGCCTTTGGACAATTCAACTGAGGCAGATATAACGACAGGAACCAACAGCCACGATTTTGTATTTGCAGATACAATTGACCACGGTTAGTTTACTTTTAGATATTTACCGGAATTGGTCACTAATATTATTCCTTTCAATCAGCCTATTTCCAAGACCATCAATCAGCCATCAATCACAATTATTTCACTTCATCGTCATCGTCCAACAGTAATTAAACCATCTACTTCTTATTTCAAGAATCTAGTGTACTATTATTGTTCTATTTTGCTTTGCAGCGGCGACAACTGCGGTCATTAAACTGGAAGAGCAATGTGATAAGCTGGAGGGCTTACCAATGCCCATTGCTAGCTCTATTTCTGGGTCAACGCCGGCCAGTTCGATTACATCCACCAGCTGCACATCATCCTCATCCTCCACCGCTTCGATGTCATCTTCGTGCTCCAGCAGTAATTCAGGTTCGACGACAACTGCGCCCACGACGTCATCGTCGGTCGGAGCAGGGACAGCTACAGCTCCATTGACGCTGGCAGCAGCGGCTGAAACCACGTTGGCCAATGTCCAAGCCATGCTCTCAACAGTGGTCAAGTTTCAACAGCAGCAAGAGCAACAGGAATTGCCCATGGAGTTAAATTCAAATGAAATGTACCAGCATGTGCAGCACGATTGGCACTTTGGCGACATTAAGTTGAGCAGCTCGCAATCAACTGGAGATCAGCAGCGCAGTTTAAACCATGAAGGTATCGATCTAATGGATGTAGTGCATGATGCCGACGACATAGATGACATCATGGATAACGATGTGTGCCATGAAGTTCTTGATGACGAAGAGGATGGCGATAAAGATGAGGAGGAAGACGATGAGGTGGTGGAATGCATTACAGAGGAGCAGCAGGAACAGCAGCTGATGGATGAGGACAATGAAACAGTGCGCGAGATAGTGGACAAACTGCAGCAACATCAACAGCAACAAGAACAACAGCAACATCAGCAATTGCATATCCAGGATGTTGTTCAATTGTCTCAGCATTCGTTTATACCGCAAGCCCACAGCGAATATGGAAATGATGTGAGTTTAAAACAAAAAACCGTTGATGAAAATTAGATTAATAAATATTTTTCATTACTAGATCGCCCAAGAGATGCTCTGTGACGCGGTACCAATGTCTGCCGCTGAAATGGAGGTATCCAGTACAGTAATTACAAACAGTAGCAACAGCAACGACAGCAGCAACAATATAAGCCATTGCAGTAGCAGCAATAGTCTGACCATCAATCCGCTGCCGCAGCAACCTGCGCAACAGCAGCAGGCTCAACAGAACGCTCAGCCAAGTGCACCTCAACAACGACAAATTCTGGTTGATTCCAATGGTCAGATAATTGGCAACTTTTTGCTGCAACAGCAACGCCAGCAGCAGCAGCAACTTCTGCAGCAATTGACGCTTCAGGCGGCTGCCGCCCAGCAGCAGCACCAACAGCAGCAACAACAACAACAAGCAACAAGTAGCAATGCCTTGTCCAAGACATTGCCGGTGGCCCTTCGCAACGGAGCACAACAGTTCTTGTCGCCCAACTTGCTGGCCCAGCAACATCAGCAGCAGCAACAACTGGAGCAGCAACAGCAGCAGGCTGCCGCGCATCAGAAGCAGCACCAAATTCAGCAGTTTGCCCTGCAACAGGCGCAACTTCATCAACGCCAACTTTTGGCGCAAGCCGCGAACAACAATCTGCTCCAGCAGCAACAACAACAACACCAAAATGTTGTGCCTGCGACAACACAGGCTAAATTCATAGCCAAGCCATTAAATATCATCTCTATGACGCGACCTGCAAACGCATCGCCTACCACAGCAGCAACAACAGCAAATACTGCAACTATTCCGTCCGCCTACGCCAATGTTGTTGCTGTGACAGCCGCGCAACAACAGCAATCGCCGCCAGTACCTGCCTCGCCACATCAGCAGCAAACATCCCAGCAACACCAACAGCAGCAGCTAAGCAATCACAACAACAATATGCAACAGTTGCCAACGATTCCCAATGTGCTGACGATGAAAACGCTGCCGCCCTCGGGAGTGCCAACAACTATTGCTCAGCAAAGACTACAGCCGAAAATGCCAACGGGCAAGGGTCGCAAAGCCACTAGCAACAGGTTGCCACCGGGTGCTGTCAATCTGGAGCGCAGCTATCAAATCTGCCAAGCAGTAATCCAAAATAGTCCGAATCGCGAAAACCTCAAGGCCCAACTGCGCCCGCCTGCAGCAATACTCAACCAGCATCAGCAACCGACGGCAACCACGGCGGCAACACCTGTGAACCCTGTGACCATGAATGTCTCAACTGTTGCTGCCACACCTATGTCCAACATGACAACGGCTAGCGGAAGTGCGGCAGCAGCCGTGTCCGCAGCTCCAGTGCAGAATATTATAAAGCAAGAAGAGTTGTTGGTTAGTGGAGCAGTTGGAGCCGGAGCTCTGCCAGCTGGATTGCCGTCGAATGTGATGGGTGTTGGACGTCCGGGTGTATATAAGGTAGAATTTGACTAAGATTACGTATTCTTTATAACTAAATGCATCGTTGGCTATTGCAGGTTATTGGTCCCCGAATGAGTGGTTTTCCGAGGAAAAAATATGTCCAAAGGAAGCCTTCACCCACCACGCTTATTCGCCATGTTTTTAGCACAGGTCCGGGAGGAGCTACAGCCACCCCTCAACAGTTGCAGTTACTGCAGCAGCATCATCAGGCGGCCACACCGCCAGTACCAGTGCAAAATCCTCAGCAGTCCGCCTCGGAGCCATTAATCCACCAGAATGGCAGCGGTCAGTATGTGCTGGTGCATCGGGCAAATGTAGGTGCAGCTGACAACCAAGCGCCTAGGGCCTCGAGTGCCCCACCTTTGCATCAAAACCAGGTAAATTATAATCAACGATTTTTACATACATTTCCCCTTACTTATTTTGTGTATCTGTTTAGTTTGTCACTGTTCAGAATCCGCTGCACAGCCTAAACGGCATTCCTATGGGAGGACGCGGGCGTCCTGCATCGGTGGATACAACTGCGGGCAGCGGTAGTGTTATGGCTCCAACAATTTCCGCCACAGATGCGTTGCATCATCACCACGAACTGCAGCAACAGCAGCATCAGCAGCAACAAAATCAACAGCCACAGCCGCTGGGCAGTATGGGCGCCGCCGCGAATATTGTGCGGCGCAATATCGCTGCAGGTAAATTGGTGTATTATTAGTGGTTAGCGAGGTACGTCTTTCAAATCACCACCCACAAAATCATCAACCTATTGGTCAAGATACCATAATTGGCACGCAATCATTAGTTTGTTGCATAGATTTGTTAGATTAACCTACGTGATCGAATTACCTTTGTGTTTGAATTTCTTCTAGCCAAGTTGCATGTTTATTGAAAGTAGGGGCCTATAAAACATATAACATATTTTCATTTTTATTTGAGTATTTGCAATTTTCAATCCTTGTATTTTATAATTTTTAATAGGTCTTTAGTTGATTTAATTATAAAATTCATTTTATTTAAATAGAGCTTGTGTATATTAAATAATTCTATTTGCTAAAAATGGTTAGCTTTTGCTTAGGTCAGACGGTCATTTTTTATATTTAAACAAATCTATGGTGGCTATGCCTTTTTAAAAAAGCTGTATGATAATTTAAAATTAACTATTTTCTTCTCTCCGTAAGTTCATTGCCATCCTAGAGAATTTGACCTTCTGACCTTATAATTAATAGGGCCCCTGCCTAAAACCTTTTTAATAAATATGTTTATATTTCATAGATACATTAATTTATTAGTAAGTATTTAATCATAGATGTTTATAGCATTCAGTGGCGTAAGTCTTAAATTAAAATATCAATTCATTTTCTTATTAGGAGGCAACATCGCCTACATCGACGGCAGCAATACCAACTCGTCGTCCGTCGCTCTTATGGAGGCTGGAAACAACTACCTAGTGACCACCAACGCAGCAACAACAGCTCCTTCTCCAGTCAACTCACAGCAACAGTCGCAGCAACCCGCGCCGCAGCATCAACATCCACTGCTGCAATTGCATCAGAGTGGGGAGAACACTCCGCCTGGCAATGAGGCTACAGCAACGCCAAACAATTGCGCCTGCTCTCTGAACGCTATGGTAATCTGCCAGCAATGTGGAGCCTTCTGCCATGACGACTGCATCGGTGCGGCCAAGCTGTGTGTCGCTTGCGTGATTAGATGAGATGGCTAACGTATTATAGTTTCTCAGACAACCGTATCTTAAGCCGATCCCAGTAGAAAGATACCTAATGTTTGAATTGTGAACTATACCAGTCAAAGAGCAAAGACGAAAACCACGTGTACAACAAACAAAATAAAACAACGCAAGTGCAGAGGCTCACGCACAGACGCAGCAATGGCAACCATACATAAATGTATATTATAATTCATTTGCAATTCGTGTAAACTAAGCAAACTGGCAATTCGTAACACTTTTTGTATAAAAATAGGAAAGAGGAGTTAAGCCTAAAATGCAAGCTAGTGTTGTGTATTTTGTGCTTGTTGCATATCCCTTAAAATACTCGTTGTTTTTTGTGATTGTTTAAGGATATCACAAGCACTCTAAAATGAAACAATAGAATTTTATTTAGGTTTTACCATTTGAATTACAGCAAAGCAAATTTAATCGAAGAAAAGGCAACAGTAAAGCATATAAAACTAAAGAAACTAATTCTAATGTAAATATTTATGTTTAAAATGTAACAATATAAAGTACATACGAGGATAAGCATAGTATATGGACACTCACGTCTGATGACTATATTTTTATAATTTATTCGCTGTATGTGCGAGACTTGGTTTGTTCGATTTTTGAATATACGAACTTTAGAAATATATACTTATTGCTAGATAAGTGTACTTTAATTTACTGTGTAATTTATGAAATATTCATAATGTATTTTGAAAACGCTTGGGCCCAGCGCTTAGGCTTTAATTTGTAATTCTCTAAGTTTAGTATTATCCACCCGACAACACCCACACATACACACTCACCCAAGCGATCTAAGACTCTCCACGCCCACATTTCTTTAGCATGTAGCGCATAAACGTAAATGTAATACACCCAATTGATTTCAAAATGAGACCCTATATATTAAGCAAAAACTGTTGATAAATACAATGCAAATTATAAAAATGAAAAGAAAAAAACTAAACGAAAAAAAGTGAAGACCTTATGAGAAACCTATATGAATAGTAAATCAACAGCAAAAACATCAAGAATCGATGGCGTGACAAAACCAAATTCAAAAACAAAACCTAAACGATGAACAGAACATTTTGCTCCTAGATGCACTCACCGCAAAATTAACCAATAAATAAACATTATTACAAATAAATTGAAAACTAAGGCATTACCAATGGAAGGAGGAAGAATTCCGATATTGAATATTTGGATGAAGACAAATTAAAAAGACTTATTTTAATTTTGTCAATATTTTATTTTAAAGAAAAATACAATCGTTTAGAAGGTGTTTACTCTAGATTAAGGCTCTACGAAGTATTCAGTCCATTTCTAAATGTTAGAAATCCTTCAATTCATTTTTTTCTAGGCATGAATGTCCTTGTAGTGCTTCTCTTCGTCGGTTTTGTCCAACTTGATGGAGTACTTGCCGATCAGGGAGCCCTCAATGTCAGCTTGGCCTTCGGGATTGAACTGAGGACCATTGCCAACGTCCGTCATCTCGTCCTTAAGCACCCTGTAGCCATCCTTGTCGGCAATGTATTCGACACGGCGTTGAACATATCCATCGAAGTAGCTGTAGGAACCTCGCACAGTGCCTCCCTCGCGCTCCTCTTTCCGTGTGATTTGACCATCGTTTATCTTATCGTCCACTGTGGAGTCAAACGCATATTGAGCATTTTCATTCTGATATCTCTCCAATTTCTCCCTCTCTTCTCTTTCCGCTTCGGTTTCGTCGCGCTAAAAAATACAATAGATATTAATGATTTTTTTGAAATTCTGAGTCTTTGACATGCTTCACAGCAATATTTATAAGGGTGTTTAAAACATATTTCTTTGGATATTATTATTAATCTATTTTTACTAAGATTCACAATCTCCAAATAATATTAATCTAACTTATTTTTCGGAAAAAGCAGAGTGGAGTGTTTCTTAGCAAGTATCTAAAGCTTTTCGATCGAGTCAAAATTCACGCCCCCTTTAATTAAATATATTCATGTATGTTATAACTTAAAAATAAATTTAACTAGTTTCTAAGCCGAAGATCTGAATATTTGTGTTCGGTCAGGTAGACCTCGGGATTCCCCATTCCCTGCAAGCAATAATGATATCATGGGTCTGTGTAATATGTTAATTTACCCATTGAACAGCAAAGTTTTGCTTAATTTATATAGTCGTGTGTCCGATATCATTACATGACTCCGCCGTTACCCATGCTTACACGTCTTGTCTAAATCAAGAACACGACCCAAAGTAATTTATACAGATCATCATTACTTCTTAAAACCGATTTTATAATTTAAATTGAAATATTTTATCATATGCAATATTTTAACTATGGCTTTGCTTGGTTTTAAAGCTTCGTATAAGCATAGACTGTGCCGGCATGACTCAATAACCAAATACATACGTCGAAGTGGAAGAAATGAATTCACTACGACGTTTTGACACATTTTTCCCTTGTCTTACTTGCGACTGCATGAACGGAAATAGTAATTGAAATATATCGATGTAGTTAAGATATGTGTTTCGGGTTGGGGTTTTACGGTTTTGTAGTACACTATAGTCATATGCTAACTACTTCTGAAGTTGATAAAAATCAACTCTTTAATATTCATGAAAACTCTCATTTAGGTTATTTTAGGTGGCATTTTACTCAAATTTATCGGAGATGAAATATTATTTTGGAAATATATTATTTTATTTCGGACCCCTATCCTGGGAGTTACTTCTATATTTTCTATATTTTTTTCTTCACGTAGCGTCTTCAGATATCGCTTATTCCGATCCTGTTTGTATGTAAATTCAAAGTCAAAATGATAAGTGCTTTGCTGTTGTTTTTGTTCGTGTTTTTTTCGTTCCTTTGTTTTATTATACCTCACGTCAAGGCAAGTTGGGGAGGTAAAATACAAAAAATGAAGTGAAAAATGAAAAATACAAACGCAAATAAGCTGAAAACTTGTTTGACTCGAAACCGCCGATCGGGGCATATAAAGCCCGATGAACGCTAGTCGATGTTGACTACAGTAACGAAGCGGACGTTCAACTATCATCATGGGTAGGCCCAAATATATAGCTATAGATATTCGCAAGAAATGCGGAACCACTAAGAATTCGCTTTTACATTTATACGTATGTTGCAGTTAAGCTGGGCTTTCTTTCTCTGTTGATTGCTGCCTTTTTGGTTGCTGCCCTTGCTGCGGGCGGTAAGTGATTGCTTTCAGCTTTTTCAGAGCTTTTTCAATGACTCCCTTTTCTGGCAGATTGTCCTTCATCCACAAAGGTTCAGAACTGTACCCCCAAATGTCTCCATGACAGCGAGTGCAGTGCCATCGGGGGCAAGTGTTGCCCGAATTTGTGCAACGGTCGCAGCTGCGTGCAACCCAATTTGCTGGGAAATTCCGGAGCCGATAAATCGCCCTTTGGCAGCAAGAATAGTAAGTTTTTACAAAAAAAAATTTGCCTTACTGCGATCTTGACCTTCAAATTAAATATTGATATTTTAATATATGCTCCCAAATTAATATTGTTCGGTTAGTCAGAGAGTTTAGGCTAATAATTTATAATATCGATATAACGTAATGATATTAGTTCCTTGATCAAATGTATTTCCTGCTCGTGAAGAGTTTAATTTGAGCTATATAATTTTAGTTGATTTGATTTGATTTTAAAATTCATTCATTTTAAAATCTTTTGTAGCAAAGATAATATGGATTTTATCGATTATTGAGACATGATTATTTAATCAATATTGAGTGTAAAAAAGAACTTTGAACTTTGTTCAAAATATCAATTAAAGATGTTTCAAATGGCTTTTTTAATATTTTTTTCAAAAGGCAAACAAAAGAAAATCTTGTATATTGTTAAAATTTAAAAAATCTGTTTCTTAGCCGGATCCACTGGAAGCTATTGCGGCAATGTCAAGTGCGGCAGCTTCGAGAAATGCGAAACGGACCGCAGCACCAAGCGACCCAAGTGCGTGAGATCCTGAAAACCCCGCAGCAACATCAACGGATACGGCAGCAACATCGCGTTATAAACTCATTTCTTTGTCACTAAATGAAAACTTGTAGTACCGAAAACTTTCTTGTCTTGTCTATGTCTCGTTTTATGCATTTTTGTTTTGTTTTGGTAAATTTTTATTAACACTCACGGGAGCTGCGAAGGCGATGGCGACCAGCAGGCTGGCGATCAACACGAATTTGAACATATTTTCTGGGGTGGTTAAACTCTCTGCACTCGATGTCTTTCGCTGCAAGCGACTTTGGACTGTGGATCGTTGAGCGGCTTGTGGCCGGGCTTTTATATCGCACTTGAGACCTGGCCAAAAGCAGCAGCGTCGGCAGCGACGTCGCTTCGTTTTTTATACATCTTTTTTTTTTTATATGTGCTTTATTTTTTCCCCTCCCGAGTTTTGTGTTTACATTTTTGACAAGCCAAAGATCTGCCATGTGGTTGTTGGGGGAAAAACTCAACATCAACACCAAAAACTTCAAATGTAATTTTGCAATCGTCGCTGGGGAAGCTGCAATTTGTTGACTTTCGTGTAGAGAAGAAGATCGAACTGGAATCGGGGTGTATTGCATTGCGTAAGCGGCCCCATCTCCAAAGTGCTTCAAGGTCAGTTGGTCAACCAGTTTCCAAAAGTTGCTCTGAAAAGGTGCACTTACCTCACCCATTCTGCCGCTTCTTCTCCTGCAAATGCTCCGTTTCTTCGGTTTTTATGGTCAACTTATGTAATTTATGTGGAGTTTTGTGCAAATTGAAAGCACCTCGGGTTTGTGTGAGTATGTGCTCGCATTCGAGGAAGTAAGAGGAGCATTACGTTGTGTTTCGGGCACCCTTTTGGATTTTTGTATTTTTGGATAAGGCAACGCCATAACCACTCGTTATCGAGAGCTGGAGGATTGAGATTCGAACTGCAATTCGGCCTCACTTATCTGGGGATATACAGTGGAAAAGTTGGGCAAGCTTTGTGGCTGATTTAGATATAGTTAATTGAATTACCATTTATTTGTTTGTTCAAAATCGGTTGGAGTGGCTAATAAATGGGGAAACTCGGCGCTTGAGAAACATGGAAGTGGGTAAACCCAAAATTAAATGGCCTAATAAATGTGGAAAGCAGGTTGTTAATTTAATAAACCTAATTATGATATTTAACTTTATACTTTTGCTAGCTCTGAGTTTCTTGAGCTTCCTCACTGTTAATTTTAAGCATAGCTTCGACCACAATAAGCTTGGTTTTATATAGCTGAAATTAAATTTAATTGTCATACAATATTTTATAATTTCCGCACATAACCTTTAGATTATTTATGACAATGTATGGAGCAAATGATTTATGAATAAGTAGAATATTAAAAGTCTCAAGGAAATTTGACATTTTTAATTTTGGAAATAACTAAATTTTTATGAAGATGAAATAGAATCTTTAAACAATTTTAATTGTAGCCTTATAAATATAAAACTTATAAAAGCTGAAATGGCTTCTAATTAAGGTCATCATATTTAAATGCAAATTTAAGCTGCACTTGAGAGCCAATTAAACATTCACAGCAGGGTTGATGTACTCAGTTAACCTAGTGGATTTTCAGAGAAAAGTGAATTCTTCAGAGTCTTAAGAATTTCCTCACGTAAGCAAAGCCTTAAGTTCTGACGCCACATTTGGACAGGTCCAAAGTTTTCTTTGCGGGCCCACAGTGCGAATGCTTTATTTGTTGGACATCCGTTCGTTCCACTTTCAATTCGCTTCCCCCTACCACCTTTCACCATGGTCTTTCTATGAATCGCAGATGTAATAACAGTTTAGTGAACTACTTTTTTTTTGTTTTATTTTTACTATTATTGTTACTGCACGAATTTCGAATTTGATGATATCGAGATGGTGGACGAGTTTTTTGAATTGTTTTTTGGCTTGGAATTGTAATCAATGTAAAAAGCTCAAGGTGAGAGACCGCTTCAAGCCATCAGTTTGGTTTACCGATAAATGTATAATTATACATTGTTGGCTTAATGATGGCCAATGAATGAAAGAGCGGGGTATATGGGTTGCCAAAAGAGAGGGGTATAGGGACCGCAGAAAGAGACGGAGAGAGAGAGGTGGTCCGGAAGGAAAGGAAACAACTTCAAACATTTGCCATATTTATGGCTCTATTTTGACTCTGCCTTCGCAAATTAGCACGCTATCACCACCTCCTCCTCTGCCCCTTTTCCACCCCCTCCCTCCCCCTCATTTGCATGCGAAGAGAGGGCCATAAAAGAAAAGGAGGGGTAGTCTCTTGGGCGCTACTTTGACAAATGGTTTTGGCGCTCTCTTTTATCGCCGCTTTTATGCAAATTTATTTTGTATTTTATACTCATTTTTTGGCTTGTGGGTCTTCAGCGTCACGGATTTAGCTCAGGGCTATGGCAATTTGACATTTTCAATCAAAATTTGTTAATTATTTATTTGTTGACTATGGGCAAGCCATACAAATGATGTCTATCGGGGCGACTCCACTTTCTGTACGCTTTTGTGGGCGATTCAATGACCTTTTGATTTGCATTTTTTTTTTGGTTCGGTATTATGGGTTCATACGAATAATCGGACTTATGTATGTTAATGATTTGAATAATTGGTCTGATATCCATCAACTTGTTTCCATTGTGATTAAGTGGCTTGTGTGGGAAATCAAGCTAAGTGGGGCTTTTTATTTTCATTAGGCAAAAAATGGGTCAGTCGTCTCTTGATTGGAATATACTCCAGATTTAATTGTTTATTAATTATTTTGTGGTTTTATTTTTTTGTATTCTTTGTGCTTTTGCTCAACATACCAATAAGATGTTCCTCTTTTTGAATAATAATTAGAATGAATTAAATTACTTTTTATTCGTCATGTCTCTCGGCTTGAGTCAGTTAACCAGACTAATAAAATGTGGCACACGATTAAATTTAATTATACGAGTGGTCTAAACTCGCTTCTGGAACTTGCCGGTATCATCAATGAATCACTGGCCTGCATATCAAAATAAATCCGATTTATAAGCAATCGCATAAATTTTCAACGCGATGTTGTCACTTTAACAGCTGTCCACACACACTAACGCACACACTTGGCAACAGACACAACACACCCACTCACACACTTGCCCGTTTCAAGGACACTAGCAAAAGTAACCGACTTACGTATCAAAATATGCATAGTAAATATTTCTATATATACACAAGGGGAAAAATAGTATGAACAAAAATTGTATATTGCCTTTAAAAATTTTGTTTTTCCCAAGTTCTTGTCTAGGTATTCGTCTTATGTACATACATGGTTTTGAGCTTCAGTTTACGAGCTCAACTCCTAAAAAAGTGTTTAATTTTGTTTTTTTTTTAATTTTAAACCGTTGTAGTTTTTAATTAGTATAAATTCAATTGATTGGAAACACTTGTACCTTTTGTATTTCATTCAAGTTCAAACTTTCAGGATTTTGTTTTAGTGTACACATGGTAGATAGTGTATCTATGTATGTATATAGATACAAGATGGGTACGGGCATATATATTTGACAGCTGACATTTAGAAGAGGAGTACGAGCTAAAAACTTGAAGCCTCGTGCGTGCGAAAAAAGGAATGCAATAAAAGCAAATGTGCGAGACAGAAACAACCAGAAACAACGACAACAACATGTGCACATTATGCACAGACACACACATTTGCATGCCAAGAGGGGGGTAAATGGGGAAATTGGGGGAAAGGGATGAAAATTGGGTGCGTTACAATATGTAAATAGAGTGGCGAATATTATTGGGCCAAACACTTCCTAAGCCAACCAAAATGCAGAAATCTACATATGGAACTCAGCAAAACGAATTTTCCTTTTGGAAAACTCAATCGAATGACAACTTTTACCGAACTTGCACTTCATAACTTGCGATTTGTACCTTAAAATGTTGTATTAGGTTATTTTTCTTGTATTTATTTAATTGTAATTTTATTTTAATCCTTGAATTTGTAATGCAATCTGAGTAATAGTAAATAGAACTATATCTATCATTAATACCCAATCATTTCTCTACTTATTAAATATTAAATAAAACTTAACGACTAGTATCTTATGACTTATTAATGGCAAAAAATATTACCTCCAACTTTAAATGCCGTATCACTAGCAGCTTTAATTCTTCGTTTATCTCAACGTTAATATTTCATGGTCTTGCATCGCAGCTAAACTCCATGGTAATTGCATTATTCACAGCAGTTGTTGTTGCTGCTCTTTTCGAGCCTGGTTGAAATTTTTTACTTGACCTACCTCAAGGCTTATGGAGCACTTAGCCCAGTCAGTTGCCAGAGGCGTGAAGAGGAGAGTGCCCTTTCGGATGGGAACTAAAACTAAAGCTTATGCGAAAGCTTGTTGATAAGCTCTGCAATGGAGCCATATGCAAGTCGGTTGCAAAAACCGCCAGCAACAACTATAAAACAACCCGAAAAACCGCGTGATAAAGGGAATATGGGGAAAACGCAGGCAAAACTAGTCGAAAGAAGGGGAAAGGGGGTAGAGGGGGGGAAGAGGACAACAAGAGACAGACTCACTAAGTGAGAGAGCCAAGTTATCAAAAGTAATTATCAACAAAAGACAGCAACAATGCCAGCAAGCGGCTTATGGAGGAGCCCTGGGGGGCTAAAAGGAGCGGGAATCGCGGGGTGCGGGGTGCACGAGTCCTGGCAACATGAGTAAGTCAGCGTTAATTAAGTCAGGACACAAAACAAATGGCCAGCGCATCTAAAAATGCATTCTATTCCTGCAAATTTGCATTTGTTTTGGGCAGAACAGGGGGGTTTTCGGGGGGAAGGTTAGATTTTGGAAACAGAAAGGAAAAAGATTTTGCGAATTTGTTGGATAGAGATTCATTAAAATTTCAGAGAATTATCGCCTTAGTTTTGGTTTTATGAATTTCGTTGTGTGCAGATACATTTTGATTTAGGTTCATTATGGCATTAATAACGATCTAAAGTTTGCACATCAAATTATGTTAATTAAAAAAATTATTTTCAATGTTTTATTCTAGCAGAATTTCATCACAGCTTTTCAGATTTACATATTTATTTATTATAATCTTGAAAACACACCAAACTATGTCCCTTTCGACTATACATTTTTTTAGAACTGTACCCAAAGAACATTTAAGACATTTTGGGAGCAGAGGAATTAAATCTATATTTCAATCGAACAAAGTAATTTATACTACTTGAAGGTTAAAATTGCTTGCAATTTAAAGCTGCCAAAATTAAAAAAAAAACAAGAGAGAACGCTATAGTCGAGTGCCTCGACTATTAGATACCCGTTACTCAGCTAAACAACTTAATATAAATATGCCCTCTTGTATGTTTTTCGCCGCTCGAGTTAGCTCCCGATTTTTATGTTAAAATCTGTACCCAGGGAACACCTCCAATTTGGCTAACTTGATTTGATTTGCATAGTTCTTGGGATATAGTTCGGTATTGACAAATAAAAGCCATCGCAATTTCCTTTAATAGAAATCCTTATCGAGAATTAACGTTGACTCTGTTGAGCACCTTGGCCAGCTGTTCCAAATTCATCCGTTAGATGGCGCTATTGTATACGCCATGAAAGGCGGAAATGTAGGCGCTAGCCAGACTTAAGTGTTTAATGGGTTTTTGGGCGTTAGAGTGGGCGTGGCAAACTTTTATTTGGCCAATCGATAGGTATTGACGAAACAAATACATATCAAAAAAAATTTTCATAATAGCATCTAAACTGTAGCCACAGCTTGTGGCTTGTGGGCGGCAGAGGGGGCGTGGCACCATTTTGAAACAAACTTGCGCTGCGTAGGAACTCCTAAAATCTACATGCAAAATGCCAATCTTCTAGCTGTTATAGTTTCCGAGATCTCAGCGTTCATACGGACAGACAGACGGACAGACGGACAGACGGACAGACGGACAGACGGACATGGCTAGATCGACTCGGCTAGTGATCCTGAACAAGAATATATATACTTTATATGGTCGGAAACGCTTCCTTCTACCTGTTACATACTTTTGCACGAATATAGTATACCCTTTTACTCTACGAGTAACGGGTATAATAATTTAATAAGCCATTCGTGTCACGATCTCATCAGTAGTTGGTAACCCGTTTCTTGAATGCTCTCGGCGCTGTGCGCATCTTTAAAATCGCATTAAAGTTGAGGAGTTGTGCCGGCTGTCAGGCAGCATTGACCCTGCAAACGCACACAGGCGTACTCAGACCCTCGAACCCTCGAACCCTCAAACCCTCAAACCCTCAGACTCTGAGATACCGAGATGCCGAGATACCCAGATACCGATATATGTGTAATTGAGGCAGCAATTTAAGCTGCATCATGCAACATTGCCAAACCGGAAGTGAAGGAGCACCACAAACATTCGCACACATATTATCCTGGGGCAAGGAGGCAAGGGGAAGGGGCAGAGGTGAGCGAGTGCATTGAAACTTCAGGCCGGTTTTCGGTACTTGCAGCTTGGTACTTGCTGCCTGATGCCTTTATTAAGCCAGCAAATAAAATCCTAAAACATCAAGGATACACTCGTTCTCATGCATAGTCAGGAGCAGCGATATCAGGACAGCACTGTGGGAAACAGATAAATGATAAATAAAAATATTTAAGTTTTCATCACTAAAATAAAAAGACTATAGATATTCTTTGTAATCGAAAATAATTTTTAAAGTAACAAATTATTAAAGGAAATGAAGGTTATAAAATGCTGATCTTTATCATAACAAATGATCTTTTAAAAGGCTTTCCTTTATATATAACATAGAAATGTGGTATTTCCTTGGTATAAATAAATTACTTTCCTCGAAAATAGCTACTATACTACTTAAATCAAGCCCATTTTATCGTCTTCATGTTAGGTTTAAAGCTGAGAAAAACGGAATAAAGACCTACTTACCATAAGGAATGGATACAAGGATGGGTATTACTCCTATTTAATTCACAACAAAATACTTATTACTATTGGTAATTTTTTTTTAGTGTTTTGAAGTAGCAGCAGCAGCATCGCATCCTTCACATGTTTTGTATACAAGCCCAGGCAGTTGCAATTTATGCACACAACTTGTCAACGCAGGGCGGCGGCTTGAATGGCTCGAAGGGGGTGACGAAGTAGTGAAGACAGCGGTGACGAAGGAGTGAAGAGGTGGTGAAGGCGGGCTCACAAGTGCTGCATTGGTTAGCCAGATGATGGGCGGGAGCGCGAGCGGGAAAGATGTGGGAGGTTGGTTGAATGCTTGATGGCAGCAAGCAATTTACACCGCACAATGCGTTGACACACGTCGTCCGCAAATGTGCGGCCAGAAGACAATGGAGAAACAGGGAGCCAAGGACCCGGGATCCCAGCATCCCAGCATCCAAGGATCCACAGTCAAGACGGAGCTTCCTGCCTCATTAAGCCAGAAAAGTGTCAAATGTCCTGGCTGGCAGTGGCATGGATGAGCAGCCAGGAGCTCATCTCGTTCAACTTCACTTGCAGTTCTAATCTCGAGCCACAATTTACGACTCGGTGTCCTTTAGCCGGTTTACTTTCCACACCCGCCGCCTCATAATTCACACAAGTGTTGACAATGAAAACGAAATTCCCATTAAAATGCAATATGTTGCAGCAACCGAGGGGTCTCACTTGCCCGGGACAAATGTTTATCTGGCCAAGAGTATCGGAAAGTGGCCGAAGAGATTCGGTTTGCGTTTTGGGAGGATGGCCTATGAATTTCGCACAAAATTTATGATTACATTTTCTGTGTACTCAGTCGCGTTATTCAATACACAAAGCATAATTGAATTGAGCAGACAGTAAAATATGGTCTAAAGCATTTTTTGTAAAGTGAAAAATATATTTTTAAGGGTCGTAATAGATTTTCCGTTTTATTAAAAGCAATTTATTCTTGTATATTTAAAATCTTTAAATCAGACAAATTAGCTGTGATATCTTTTCAGCACAAATCTAAACATCCGCATTAATTAAATAAACACGACAGCCATTTATTTGTGTTAACAAAGTTAATTTACATAAATGACGGAAATAATTCGTTAAATCCTTTATGTTTTATCATTTAAAATATCCGTTTTGGCTTCCAATTCAATTAAAATGTAGGCAAAGCAACAAATTAAAGCAATTATTTCTGCTGAAATTTAATTTATCCTGGCTGCATTTCCTTTTGGTTGTTCAAGGCTTTAGATGAATTTCGCCTGGGGCATTTTGGGTGGCTAATCGTTCTTTTGATCATTTTGCGGTTGATATATAAGCTGCCAGAAGGTGAGGGAAAATCAGAGAGATTAAAGTTACCAAATATTTAAGTACATTTATGAAATTCTGGCAATAAATCCATATGGATTCCCGTAAAAGGGGCGACCTTGAAATCAAAGCCCACTCAGGGAAATAAAACTCCCCTGGAAGTGCAGTAAAAGTTTGGGAAATTGCCTCTCAAAATTGCGTTACGCATAAAATAACACATTTTCCGGCTCACTTGGCAGGGAAAGAGCAAAAGCGGGTCCTTATGCTCAAGGATTATGCATAAAATGTTTGCTCACTGAAACTGAAATTGTGAGTTTCCTTTCGCTTGCACATATGTCTGCACATTTATATATCAAAATCAGAGACAAACATCAGCAAAAAATGTTTATTTTTTTTTGCTTTTTATTTGACTTGCTTATTTCTCGCTGGCTAAATAAATTGAATTATTCCAACACACAGCCGCACATTTTTATGTTTATTTCGGGTTTGCCACGTGGCGTATGCGTTATATTGAAAGGCGATGTCAAACACTTTTCTTCTTTATTTCAAGCTTGTTGCTTTGATTGGCTGCAGCTTCTGCTTTTGCCTTAGCAACTCCTGTTTGATGTTTGCTAAACTAATTTGGCTGAAGCAGCAGTAGTAGCAGTAGCAAAAATGAAACGAGGAAAGCAGCAGTTGTAGCGGGGAAGTTTCCTTTCCTCCTGTTTGCATATCAAGTATACGCAACGTTGATTGGATTTGTAAACTGACCAAGACACTGCCCTTCAACACCCATTCCCCTTGTTAGAGGCACCAGCTTAATAATCATTTCTGCTTAAAGCTCAACGTTGCCAAACGATTTATACACATTGCAAAAATTGTATATTGGTTCTCAAACTTTTCTTGTTAATTCTTAAGATTCATCACTATTTTGGTTTGAAATTATAGGTATGAAATAAAATCAGTGCTTATTAACAATTGAGATTTTTTTTGTGTTTTTAATATTTTATAAACATTTTTTTTAATATGTATTTAATAGTCATTTTATTTGAGTATTTAATAAATTAAAAAATTTATTATCAACGATAATTGTTTGATTACTGATTGAAATTTATTTAATTTACCTTGTATTGAACCACAGTAGTTCTCAATAATTTAATTCGTTTAATTTCAGGTACATTTGTTTTATTGTAAAAATGTATTTTACTACCAAAGCAAAGCTCAGCCATCTTTTCCCCTGTTTAGCTGCAGTGTCAAGGAGAGTTACAAACTCGGTGCGTGTGTATTTGGGTGAGTGGATGAATGTGTGGGCTGGCGTTATCCTTGGCACGTCCTGCAGGCATCGACGTCGGGCCTGTCATGTTCACCTCCGCCATGCAAATCTGACAAGATATGGCATCTGCTCTTTGTGAGTCGCCGTGTGTTTGTGCATATCGATATTGCAACTGCGGTGTTACGTTTGCCAAGGAGAATGGGTTAACACCTCCGCACCCATAATCGTTCACATCCGAGTCGTAAAAAGACAAAACCAGCACATAATATGGCCACTTTATAATGCCAAGGAGCTTTCCACTTCATTCGAATATGTGTTTTGTGGCTGACGATTCGAAGGATATCCCTGGGGCAAGCTGTCCTTTCCTGTGTTTTACTTTGCCATTTTAGGGCACACAAAAAACAAGGATGGAATATGCTAGACTATTCTTTAACATTGTTTAAACTAAGAAATAAATATATACGATTTTTTAAATCACTTTAAATCGCCTTAACGAATATAAAGATTTTGTTACTACTTTAATCGCTTGTAGGTTCTTTTATATGATGTAAAACTTCATTTGTTTTGTTTCTTTTGCACCTAAATTTTTAAGCAAATTAAAGTCTGACTGATTTAACGCTTTAACTTCCCATATAACCAATTTGTTTTCCCCAAAAGTATGCAAACTATGTTTACTATATACAATGTCAAATCGGATAAGCACTGAGTAAATAGACTCGTAGAATTGCAGATGGACCTTTCCTTTAAGCATTTAGTATAGCCCACGTTCATATCACTCAACTTCATTTTCACAACCCCATAAGCTTTCCGTGTGCCTTTTCCCAACAGCTCGTTAAAAAATCTGTAATAAAGTTTTGTGAAGACTGCGGTTGGCATTCTTCAGCGTCTTCAGCATCTTTAACATCTTCAGCATCCATAAACTCGAGGTGGCAACTAAAAGTGACGTCATAAATTTCGGTGGGTACTTAAACTGGCGGAAGTGTAACTCCCTCCCTTCGCCCAACACTTTGACTTGTGGCTAATGAATTTATGTTGCCCTTGCTGCTGCTGTTTCAGTTGTTATTTTTTTCCGGTTACTATTTTGATGAAGACGATGATGATAAAGCGGGAGCAGCAACAACGGCAGAACTTAAACTTTAACTGAGCCAGTTGATTGTCGTGTGGTCGTGCACTTGATAGCATGGCAGCTCAAAGTTTGCGCACAGAGAAAAATAATGTATTCATTTTTCAGTTTAGTGTAAAGGAAGTTTCAGTAACCCCTGGTAGATCCTCTTTATAAAGTCGACCGAAAGAAAATAATGTTTTATTTTTTTAGTAATAAATTGGGATCAGTTATTTGCAATTAATGTCAATGGACTAAATTAAGATTGAATTAATAAATTGTACAATATTAATAGGTATGTACTATCTTAATACCTAATATGATTGTTTAGTTTCCAATAAATATTCAATTAAAGATAATATAATATAATATCATTATTTTTCCTAAGTGTTTATAATAAAAACATACTTTTAATAAAAACTCCACTTAAAAGTGTAAACAAAATTAATTTAACTCCATCGAGTGCATTAAAGAAGGTTGAGGGGACATCACTGGCCAAGACTAAATCGAAAATTGTTTCATTAGCATGGGACAGGAAAAACAACAGAAGCAGAATATCAATCAAAGTTTCCACTTGGGAAGAGGAGCAGATACAGATAGATAGAAAGGAGTTCCCAGCTGGCAGACACCTAAAAGTCCCCTTTAGGAAGTCAAATTATGCAGCATGTGCATGATTGATTAACTTTGAATGGGGGCGTCGTTCGTGATTTAGCAAAAAATACAAAAAAAACGGAAGAAAATTGGTGTGTGAGCAAACCCAATAATCTCACAAAAGAGTGAATATTAAATGGGAGGGACGGGTGGAAGGACAACGGCAGGACCCGCACGACTGACACTTAATTAGAGGCACGCCGGAAACGGAAACGAGATGCATGGCCATCAAGTGGGTCGTGTGCACTGACGGCGGAAGACGAGCAATTTGCACGGCCAGAATGGCAAGGTCGCCAGGTTGCGTCCGTGATATATGTGCTGTATGCGAAAATGTGTGGAAAAGTCCCAGAGTCTCTTGAGAGGAATGTCCTCAGCATTTAATCTAGACAAGTTTTCTAAGGTGTAAAAACCGTGCAAGTATGATTACTTCAGAATTTTCACCTCTAAAAGTTCCTATTAAAATTAAAATTGTTTCATTCCATACTATAACTTGCAATTAATTTTATTAGAAACAGTAAGAGGGTCTTTCTGACTTGGCCTCCTTTTCAGATAGATTTCGCTGCAGTTTAATATCCTTAATGCACTTCTGGATGTCAAGATTTCCCAATGCTTCTCAACATAGAAAAATATCGTCTTTATATTAAAATTTACTTTGATTTTAATTATAGGTAATAGTTTAAATAGTTTTTTTTTTCAATTTGCACACTAAATAAATTGTTTTAGTTAATTTAATTTATTAATTGGTTATTAGGAAAAAATTTAAAATTGTAAATGAAAAATCATATGTTAATGTTATGTTTTCTTTATGTGTGGCTTTTGATTAGCTCTTTACCGAATTGAGTTGAGCTGCTTATAAGGACATAAGCATGAGGGAGGAAAAGGACCTAATCAGGGGGAGTTGGCAGGAGCTTTTCCAGCGCGGGACGCACAGATGCCTGGCATATTTCGTTTTCGGAGGAGTTTTCTATCTAAGCGGGAGCATCATAATTGCGGCCGCAGCGCAGGAAGTGCACAGGAAGAAGAAGAAGGGGCAAAGGGGGAGTGGCATTCCTGTGCATAATTGAAATTCCAGCCTAAACGCGTTTGTAACGGGAAATTGCGCGCTTGGCCAAAAAGCGCAAAACCGGACGCAAGGATGCGGATGCGAAAATGTCCTCTCCACAAAAACAGTTTATTTATTTTTGTTTTTTTTTTTTTTTAATTTAACACGCAATTATTTTACTTAGCTACTCTTTATGCACGGAGCAAAAAAGTCATTAATTCTAATAGTTAACATAATATACAATTAGTTTTGTATTGTATAAATTTTAATTAATTAAACCATATTAGCAAATTTATTTAAATTCTATAATCAATAAAATTTAGTTCTCAATATGATTCAACTTCATAAAGCGAATGAGAGTTTAAATGTTTAAAAAAGTTATGTGAAATACGACACTATTATTTCAATTAAACGAAAAGTGATTATTATTTTTTGCATGTAAATGCATAATTGGCGGTGTAATTAGTTTGGCAAATAATTAATACAGGCATAATTTCACCTTTGGGTGACATTTGGCAAATCTACAATGCGAGAAACGTGACGTGTGGGCTGCCGAAAATGTAATTAATTTCAAGCCAAACAATAATTATTATGATGCACCGGTGTAGCAAGTTGTTTGCAATAGTTATTGTAGTGGTAATTACATTTCGTAAACATATTACGCCCGGGGGATTCAATTTCCAAATCCCCAAAACTAACCCCCTTTCAAAACTCCCCCTCATTCAGAGATTTATAGAAAGAAAAAAATTTTAAATTTGAATTAAAGTAGACAGCTGTTAAAACGGCGTTGCCACCTCTCAGCACTATATAAGCTAAGGCGCGCAAAACTGCGCATGCTTGAATTTTCCAATAAACTGGTGTATTCCAGCGGAGTCCTTGTGGAAGAACTCAGTGTGATAAGTTGACCAGTACACGCCGAGCTATCAAAACGTAAAGACGGGCATTTTTCTGCACTTTATTTGTTATCAACAGAGAAAAATAGAATATCATTGGCAAAATAAAGGACTTGGTGCATTGATAAGTGAAGGCAAAATATCAAAAATAAATTAAACAGCGCTTATATAGCAACTAAAAAGGCATTGATTTAAATTAAATACTTAACAATTAATTTTGTTTATATTTGAAACACTAACGCTCATTGCCAGAGCTGGCAACCCTACTGCCCGCTCTCTCTCTTCACGACTCTCTTTCGATGTTGTAAAATGCCGCCCGGCCAGTGTTGCTCAACTCGCGACCGCCGTCTGATTTTTTAGCTGCTAGAAATGTTTTGTGTGTGT
This sequence comes from Drosophila fuyamai, assembly GCA_018153365.1. Taxonomy (NCBI): domain Eukaryota; kingdom Metazoa; phylum Arthropoda; class Insecta; order Diptera; family Drosophilidae; genus Drosophila; species Drosophila fuyamai. The sequence continues at coordinate 7,924,009 of JAECXW010000758.1, forward strand.
TTGTTTAATGTTTCTGTTGTTTAAAAGCGCAAAACAAATGCTGAAACTAAATGAAAATGATGTGAAGAACTGAGCCAAATGTGTGTGCGCGATGCATTTCCTCGCAGAGAGCGAGGATCGAACCCTGCCGCCCCCGCTTTCCCCCCCGCGAATCGTTAAACGCGCCAGGAAATGAGAAATCATAAAAGATAATGAACGAAATGTGAATATATACATGTGTTTATGCCGCCGCGGTGTGTGTAAAATAACAACAAATTCTGGCCATGTTTATCAGTCTATGAAAAGAAAGCAGCGGCCAAATAAATAAACCAAAAACGAAAATGCGCGACAACTAGTGTAAATTTGTGTTGTTGTTGTTGTTGTTGTCGGAACCCCCGCCTCTCACACACACGCACGCTCTCCCACTCACACACACACGCAGCAGCCTCCCAGGAAAAGTAAAAGTTCCAAACAAAATTATAAATAAATAAATAATTAAAAAAAAAAAACATCACAATTATTGAGGATTTAAAGAATTTGGATTTACTAAACCCACAAAATGCAGGCCAAAAAGCGTTATATACTGGTCTTTGTCTCCTGCGCTTTTTTGGCCTACGCCTATTTTGGAGGATATCGCCTGAAAATTTCGCCCTTGAGACCCCGTAGAGCCCAACACGAATCGGCCAAAGATGGAGGCGTCCAACCCCACGAGCAGTTACCTAGTTTTATGGGCTCCCCGGAAATACAGGAACTTAAACTCCTGCAGGGTAATCAATCGAAGAGCTCAGATAACCCAAAGTACCAGGTCGCCATCCCACGTAAACCCGACTGCCGCATGGAGACCTGTTTCGACTTTACACGATGCTACGATCGCTTTTTGGTCTATATCTATCCACCGGAACCCCTGAACTCCCTGGGCGCCGCACCGCCCACTTCGGCCAACTATCAAAAGATACTCACTGCCATCCAGGAATCAAGGTATCACACCAGCGATCCCACGGCCGCCTGTCTTTTTGTGCTCGGTATCGATACCCTGGATCGGGACTCGCTATCCGAGGATTATGTGCGCAATGTCCCATCCAGATTGGCGAGATTGCCGCATTGGAATAACGGTAGGAACCACATCATCTTCAATCTGTATTCGGGCACCTGGCCGGATTACGCGGAGAGCTCCTTGGGTTTCGATGCGGGGGAGGCTATCTTGGCCAAGGCCAGCATGGGAGTGCTCCAAGTGCGACACGGATTCGACGTCAGCATCCCGCTCTTCCACAAGCAATTTCCGCTGAGGGCCGGCGCCACTGGCTCCGTGCAGTCCAACAACTTCCCCGCCAACAAGAAGTATCTGCTGGCCTTCAAGGGCAAGCGGTGAGTCAATAAAGTTATTAATTTATTTAGGTTTTTATAAATAAACCGCTCAAGTCTATGAATCGAACAGAAGTGTATTTTTGCTTACTAATCTGAAAGCAGAAAGTCGGAATCTTCTGTATTTCATGTCTAATCTCAAACGAATCTTCTGCTGTTCTTCGAAATAGGAATGTTCATAAGAAATGATAGAATATATACATTATTTTTAATTGTAGAGCGAAGAATAAATACATACTCTTTATCTTGTTCATTTCGGAGATAAGATAGGTTAAATAAGAAGTGGGCCAGCGTTGATCTTAATTTACATCACTTCTTACCAACAGGGCTAATAGAAAAAGTAAATGTGGATGAATCTATAAGAAAATGTATTTTAAGAGAGCTACAATAAATCTTATAGGAGATATTTGAATGAATCATTCGTGCTTTCCCACGAACATGTGTATACAAAATGTAAATAATTCGAATATAAAAAGCTTATAATTATTATAGTCGATAGACTATTTGAATACATTACATACTTAACCTTTTTGATTATCTGCTAGCGTTCAGAGGAAAATTAATGTATTTATTTAAGGGAATTATTCAAAAGGCATTGTTTGGAGTGGGAATAGAAATTTGATAATACAAAGTTAGGCGCCAGTGTCGGTCTTGAGTTATATAAAAATATGTATATGCTGGATTTTGGGGCCAGCTCTTAGTTTTTTTTTAATGTTGACGATATGCTTCTATCACAAATGCTGGCTTTATCAGTGGCAGTATAAAATACTGATTCATAACAAAGTATTTACTAAAACCAGTTATAACAAGTGTGATCTTGAAATTAAATAAATACGTACTTTAAACAATAGTTAAATTTTAATAACCTTTCTGACGCGGAGTCATAAGGTCACACAAAATATTATGCCCGTAAAAACGAAAATTAATTCAGTGAAGCGGGTTAATGCTTTCGAGTGTACGATGTGCGAAAAAGTCATTTCTTTAAATGCATATTTATCTTTAAGAGGAGTAAGAGTTTTAAAGAGCTTTATATCTTTGGATTATCCTGGATCTTAAATACTTAAAAACAAGGAAAACAACTGTCTGTTTTAGGTTAAGCAATAAACTATGCAACTCTTGCTTGATTTTCGAACGCCCAGAGAGCAGTCATAGGCGAAACAATACAGACCAGTCTTAAATTCGCTACCAATTGAAATAACCCCCATTTGAACCAGTCGTCTGGCTTAGTCAGGCGGCAAATTGCAGGTTGCATCTATCGCTGCCAATCCTCTGGCCTCCCCAAAAAAAAACTGTATGAAGCCAGAGGAGCAAATGCGAAAACCCAATCGAAATCCGAAACGTTTCACTATTCTAGTTTCAGGCCTGGTTCGTTTTTTTCTGTTGTGGGGCCATTCAAATTGAAAAATTGTCTAGCAACGCGTCATTCGTCATGTCCTCCCATATTCCAAGTTGCTTCTGTTTTTGGGGCCTTGTCCCATTGGTGTCCTGGATCCTTTTTTTGCTGTTGCTACTCTTTTGTTTGTCGCCGCTTTATTGTTGTTTACTCGCTTCTACCGCCCACAACAACAAAAGAGAAAGCAAAAGCAACAACAAGGACTGGGATGACGCTTCCTTTGACATGAAACTCGATTCAATAGCAGGCATCAGGATACAGGGAAAAATATCAATTTTACGGGATATCCTGTGGTAGTAACGCATTTGGAATATCTGAATATCGAAAATAAATCTTGCCATGTATATTTTACATTAATTTTTGTTTGTCGAATTATTTACCATTTTATAATTACTTATTTCGACATATTTATTTATTTTTTATATTTATTTTTAAAAATAAAATAAAACTCCTTTCAAAGTAAACATTTTTTCTAGTGCAGGAAACCTGTGTTATCTGACCTTTGCCCCTGTGGGTGTGGGGGCGTAAATGTGGGTGGGTGGTAGACAAGAGTCTAAGGTTGGGACCCACTATATCACCTGATATCCACGTGGCGACATGAGCTCATTGTGCCCTAATTTAAAATTGATTTTCGCCCCCAATGCTTCGATAGCGAAGAACAACTTCAAATATAACTATGGAAATTCCTTGAGGACAAGGTTTCATTAAGTTAAGTGCCTGGCCAACAGCAATTAACACTCAGGCAATTAATATTGTACAAGTATGTGGGGAAAGGACCAGAGTGGCACTTTAAAAATTACACATATAGCAATGTTTTCGTAAGTTAAAATACTGTTCATGAGTGATAAAGATTCGCCTTAATGATTTCCCTTGAATAGCGTTTACTTATAAGAAATAATGGTTTTACTTGCAGAGATACAATAAGATGTACAAAATTAAAAAATGTATTATGAAGTTGCCACTAAATAACTAACTGACTGAATGTTTAGGATAACGCATGGTAGAAATACCACAATTTCCTATTGACTCAGATTGTTTACTAATCAACGATTAATGATTCACCAAATTTGTATTAAAACTTTATATGCGAGAGGTACGATAAAAACCATTTGAACACTTGCCCAAATCCAGCACCTTTAGAATTATTCATCAATTCAAATTGAACAGTACCAGAGCATACTTCAAAACTCTTGAAATTTTAAAATAATTTATATTCCTGATGTGCACTAGGGTTATGCTTTAGTATACGAGGAAAATAACAGCAGCACGAGTAAAATCAACAAACATGGCAAAGTCGGATGAGTACGTTCGAGGGTACGCCAAAGTGATGTTAAAGTTGTTAACAACACATACATACACAACTACGCACTCTCTGGAGCGCTGATGAAAAAGGGGGTGGGGAGTGGGTGTGACTCCACCCTCACCCCCACTTCACTTTACACATACAATTAAAGGCGAAAGGAACGACACGTACCAGGCCACTTTACAATTATGCGTCCAAACACCAACAAGCACACTGAAAAAAAATTATTTAAAAATAGTGAAATTTTAATATAAAATACATTAATATATTAGACTCACGACATTATAATAATCAACACATAAAATATTACAATCCCATATTTTCTAAAATATTTAGAACCTTAGACATACATACATACCTCAAAATAGGATTATATAAATAATATTCTACGACTATATAAATGTTAAATGTACATTTTCAAGAAGCTATTTTTTATTAAAGTTATGATAGGATAAATATATTTAAAATGGGATGTAATACAAATATTTGGCAAGGATTAATGTCCAATATAATAGTACTTTTGTTTAAGAGATTATTAGATTAATATTACAAATCATTATATCAATTTCTAAACCTTTACTTCATTATTTTTTTTATTGTGTACCAATATTGTCGAGCTGAACAGACGGAAAGAAGTCTTACCAAACTAGCCACATATCCCAAGGCCGCCCGCCACCCCGAACCACCCGAAACCACCCGTACCACACCACCCACATTTACATACCCAGTTGCCTGGACATCCTTTGCGGCTTTACTTCCCTGGGAAACTGTTGGGAAAGTTTTCTTTTCCTGTTTAATTGCAGCTCGCTCTCGCTCGAACTCCGTGTGTGAATTGTGGGAAAAGTGGGGAAAAAATATAAGCGAAAGGGGCGGGGAAAATAAGCGAAAGGGGAGTGGCAGAGAGGGAAAGTGTGTTTTCTGGGGTCAGAGTTAATCTGCGGTTGGCAGTCTGCGTTTGACATTCTTCTTTGGGGCTGTGGTTTCTGGCTTTCGCTGCCGAGAAATTGTCTGAGATTCGGGGATATAATCACTGCCCAAACAGGTTCCAATGAGATCATCAATAAAGCAAAATGAATAACTTGACCATTATCAATCATTGATGCTGATTAAGCTAACTAATCGATAAAGTCTGCAAAGCTTTTGACAGCTAATTTGAAAATCGAATGAAGTTTGGCCATCTCAAAATTCTCTGCAACTTTTTTAATTATGTGAAAATCATTAAAGATGATTTTCAACTTATTCAAAATGAAATTTTGGCGTCCAAACGATTGACGATGTCTGCAAACTTTTTGGGAAAATATAATGAACGCCATTACGAATTTTAATATTACATTTTTTTTTTTAATGATAATAATTTGTCAGCCAATTTTTGAATTTTTAAATCCTTTTGATTTATGGCTGAATTATTGAAACCATGTCAAAAAGCTTTTTTATTGCTTTGTATGTAATTAGTTGCATAGTTAATTTTTTAAAATTATGTATTTAATAGAATTTAAAAACTCTCTTAGCTTTAATTTAATTCATTGGCTTTTAACCTGTGCTGAGAGCTCAAATTTATTTTTAACACACTGCTCACAGTTCCCTTGAAAACAATGATACAATCCAAAAAAAATCCCAGCACTTCCCTTAAACATCTAATGAGCAGAGAACAGCGCAATTTCTGTGGCACCCCAAATTGACTTAAAAATTTAGCGTCAATTTCTTGGGGCATCCCCGGAGGTCGAAATCAACTTGCATGCTCTGCGAAAAGAAAACTTTTTCATCCACCCCATAAAAATAAGCAAGTGAAACCTTTTGCCAGGTGCCAACGCCTTCGTTTCGCACGTTCTTGGCTTGGTTTTATTAACCTTTCATATCGCAGTTGATGGTGTGCGAATTTCATATGCTCGGTATATGTAGTAAGACATACATATGGGGGTACATACCCATCCGCTATCTATAACTTGGCTGACTTTTTGTGACAATTGCTTGCCGCTTAACAGAAACTTGATGGGGCTTTTTATGAGTGACTTTCCGCAATTAGAGGAAAAACTTCACCCTGCCGGCAAGCAATTCACCTTGAAGGGCCCGGCAAGTTGTGCTCATAATTTGGTTTCCTCCAATTAGCAGAGAAACGAGGACGACTGCAACTCACTCCTCATCGGGCAATTATTTAGTATTACTTTTTCCGAACTGGCTGCAGACAGTTTTGTTTTTTTTTTGCCAAAGCCTTTTCGATCGACTCGGCGCAAACATCTCCATCTCCATTTTCCTATATGTATATATATATCCAGGACTTCTGACATTTGGAATTCGCTGCACATGTCCATCCATCGCTCTGAGGGATGTTGGCTTCTGGTTTTTGCTGGTTTAGTTAGCTTTGAGTTTCATTTGGTTGGGGATTTGGCCCTGGATGTGGATTTAGATGTCGGTTGGCTGTTGGATGTTATTGCACAGCATGCGTAGTTGGCCATGCCAAATTGCAATTGCATTTTACAGGCAAACATTTTTTGCTGCCACTTTTCCAGCGAACTCATACCACCACCTCCGCAAATCGCTCAAATCAATTCGGTGCGGTTCGCATTCGGTTTTATTTCATTGCAATTCGATTCGATTCTCTTTTTCTGTGGGTTCAAATTAGGTTTCAGCTTGGCGCTAGCTTTAAACTTAATTAATTTTTAACAAAATCACAATTCGATCTCGACTTTGGCCTTGGGGAAATTTTGGGTTGCTGCAAAATCTAATCAAACCAAGAAAATTGCAACATGCACCTGAATGGTTGGCAAGTTCTCAAGAAAGAAAATAAAAAAAATTGGGAGGAAAATAGAAAGTATAAGAAACTTCTTAATGTGCAAAAAAACTTAAACTCCTATGTTTTTAATTCAGTGGCATGCCAATCCTTGCATGTCGGAAATTTAATCTGCTCATTTAAATGTTCAAATGAAGCATTTTAATTATTTATCAATTAATTTTCATCACTCAGTGTGATTCAATTATTATTTTCACATAATTGCATTGTATTTAATTTTTAATTTGTTCCTGCAAACGAAAAATATGAGTTTAAAAGTAAATATAGTCTGAATATAAAAGAGACATATAAATGGATTCATAAAATCAACGAAAAGAAATTTAATAAATAATAATATTACTTTAAAGCCAGACATTTTGTTTAAAAGAATTCGTTGGTAAATCACCACAGATAATAATCCTGTTTGAGTTGAATATGAAATGGTTTAAAATGCTTAAAACGCCACACCTGAATCAAGCCCATAAACCAGAGCATTATAAAATACATTCCATGGGCATCTGGTTTCAATATGCCCACAGTTCCTCGAACCACAAGCACTAAATCTATGCCGACGAGTGGAATTGATTATGGCACAGCATTTCTGGGTTCCGGCCCTTAAAGATGCCAATAACCAGACGAGTGCTGGGTAGGAAGATGAGGGCGGGCTGCCGCCGAGTAACCTCATCGGGGGGAAAGCGGGAAAGAGGCCCACAGACCTCGCTCAAGTACTCTCTACTTATGACGTGTAAGCGGCTCAAACAGTTTATGCGATTTTCAGCTTTATTGACGGCACGTGCCGAGCCGGCCAAAACAGGGATGGTGGTATACCCCCGAACGTGTGAAATACTATCCGCCATGGAACCGCCACAATCTCGTCTGACCCGCCCATCGTCCAACGCCCATTGCCACCCCCACTTCTACCCGCTTCCTTGAGAAACTCATTATCAATGAACCCTCGGCTCGGGGAGGTTATCGCAGTGGAATGCCGCGTCCATCTCATTTCAGATTTCCGACAGCCGCGAGCAATTTAAAAACTGTTCCTAAATTGTCTCGAATTTCAGCGTTCAGCGGAACCCATCCACTGACATCCACTAAGTGACATTAGTTGGCATTTTTTCGTCTTCTCCGTCTTACTGATCGTCCACCCCCGCACTCTTCTCGACTAACTTTATGCAGATTTCATTTTACTCTCGGACTTAAGGTCAGCCAAGTGTGCGTGTTTGTGTGCCAAATAAAAGTCAATAAAACTGTATGGCAACTTGATGACCATAAATAATTTTTATGTTCAATGTTTTCGGCTGCCAAGCGAGCTGCGTCAAATTAACTTCACAAAATGATTTGGCGATAAATAGATGGCGCGAAAGAGGAAAACGAAAATCCCTTAAATTTATTTAGCCGAAAACAATGGATGAACTTGAATTGTTCAAGGAAATTGTGCTCATAAAATGGATTTTGCGGTATGGCCATTTTATTCCCAGTAAAAGCGTTTTCATTGCGCATATTTATTTATATTTAAAGCTTTGTTATGAGGTAGATATTAGATGCACAATAAATCATTTTAAAAGGTGTATTTTTTTTAAAGAGTTGAGTTATAAGATTAAAGTTTTAAATTTTCTAATATTTAATTACCTTATTATCCATTTAATGTTAGTATAATCATGCCTAAAATAACAAAAGTTCTAGACATGCAACGTAACAATATTATATACCCTCCTTTAAAAACAGTACCAACTTAATTTAACTGAATTAACATTCTCAAACACATATCCCGCAAAAGTTGGTTTCCACAAAAATCTTTTAGTTCCCAACTTTGAGCATCCATTCGAAGAATATAAAAAAAATTCACATTCTGGGCACTCAGAACAAATTATAATTGTATTGCGCTCAATTGAGTGGCGCCAAAAAGAAGACACAGTGCAACAGTGGCAGGAAGAGATCGGGGAAACCACTAAAACCACCAAACAATTCACCCACTCATCCCGCTGCAATTCCACATATTTCGCATTTCAATTTGCGATTATTATTCCACATAAGGATGGCACGGCGTTAATGAAATACAAAAAACATTTAATTTTAATTTAATTTTGTAATGAGTCATGATGGAGTGGAAAGTGGGTGAGTGTGTGTGTGGATGTGGCCGCCAGATGTTTGGGCCAGGATTGCAGAAAGTTTGGCCTAAATATGTGACGGTCTCTGGTTGGCCATCTCCCCTTCTTCTTTCTCTCTACGGGCTGTAAAACGGCTGCAAAAATATTTTTAATTATGCCTATATAACCCACAGTGTGTGTTGGCCCTTTCACTTGGATTGACTTGCCTCTCGGCCTCTTGGTTTTGCGGTTCGGTCCGTGCTAAATGCGCATATGGCGCGAAACGGATTTCGTAAGCCGAAATGGAAAATATAAACACTGAGCTTTTATGAACTTTTCTAAGGTCTAGTAAAAATATAAAAATAATTATATTACATCTCTTTTTAAAGACCCACGAATAATGTAAATATCTGTTTAATTAATAAAATACATTTCTGATTTTTATAATAGATCATTCAGTATGTATGCAATACTTTTTTTTTAAGGACCTCTAGGATGAAGAATTATTTGGAAATCCCTTTTGGATTTTATTTAAGCTCCCTACATTTTTGAATAATTTTTTTTTTTTATGTATATGCAGTTCAGTAGTCCCATTATTTTAAAACAGCTGCAGTAGTATAGTAAAAACGTCTGTGTCTCTGGCATCAATACACATACACATACGCATTGTTGAAATAATATGTCATGTGTGCACTTTTCAACCAACAACAACAACAACACGAAAACATGCATAACCGAGTTGTTGTTGCCTCTGCTGCAGTGCATTTATTTATTTGTTTTTTCCATTATTTTGCAGCACGACAAAGTTGCGGCTTAAAGTTGGCTTTAAAGATTTTTTGGCTTTGCCTATTTTAGGGGATCTGTTTTAAATTTATGGGCGCTAAAAATGAAGAGTCGGGGGCGTGTTAATGTAATTATGATAAAATGCGTCACCGCAACGAGTTGAATGGGCTTTTGCCGCCCCGAATTTTCCTCACTCCACCACCGCCATGGTTGTTGAAACAAATTTGTTGCCAAAAACACGCAGCAACACTTGAGTACACGCGTCGTAGAAAACAATAAATTTATAAACGTTCTCTATGCCCCCCCGACCGCCCTTCATCCTGTTTCGGAGTTATGCCAACAATAATGGCACAAAACGTTCTCCGAAGAGGAGCCAAAATGGGTGTATAACTCCTGGATGGGGTCCTGACAAATGGGTGTTTTTCGGGGAGGCCATCTCGCCTCTTCTGGTCTGCGTACGTGCTTGGCGGAGGAGTTTGTAAAGGATTTTCCAAAGGACCAACCGAAAAGGGGGCGAGAGGTGTTGGCTTTTCCGTATGCCTTACCCTGTAAGTAGATATAACGTTTTGTTTTGCGATCCTATGCAAATTATGAAACGTTAGAAAAACACCTGAGCTGGTTAGGTTTTATATCAGTTTAAGCATTTGTATTAAATATATTATTTAGCTTTCTATTATAACATTATTTTAAGAACGCATCATCTGAATAAAATATTTTATATAAAATTAATTATCTTAATTAATAAGAACTAAGTAAAATTATTTATCAAGAATTCATTTTAAGCATTGTAATATTTTTGTGTTACATTTGTTTTTCCTCCATAAATATTTGTACACTCTTTGTTGCTGATGGTTTCAATATGGTTTTAATTTCAGAGCTGTTAAAATAAAAAATAAGCGTCTAGTGCTATTTGAGGGGCTTGCTTACTATGAGAAATTTTACAATGTTGTGCCAAGTAAATCCCCAAAAAATCCAGCTTAGTAATGTCCACCATGCAAGCTCATCCAAACTTCGTTGCTGAAATGTAGACTTTATTTCCCTTTCAGTTTTCCCTTTTTCACTTCAAATTGTTTTGGCCCAAAGAAGCGTCACGTCATGTGTTTGTGTGGGTTTGGATATTGTATGTATTTGTGAGTATCTGTGTGTGGCGTGCGGTTATTCCCGGTTGCTAAACAATGAAACTTTATTTGCGATATTTCTCCGCACTTCCTTTCTCTTCCCTTTGCCTTTGTTTCCATTTGGACCCTGTTGTTATTGCATTTTCATTGTTTGTTATTTACTTTGGCACTTTTGCTCTGTTACAATTTTTAGTTGAGCGACCGACAGACGACGCTGATGTTATTTATTGCCCAGCAACAACATCAAGAGCACAGGCAAAGTGCCATAGAATCTGCTCACGTTTCAAATAAATTGATTAAATTTCATGACACTTCATCATGCCACAGCAGCCACAGCCGACAACAACAATCAAATTTCCACGCTTTTTGAGCGCTTTTTTGGAGCTAGAACTTTTTCACATAAAGCACTCTTTTGAGGGTTGAATGGGGTCGATGCACAGCGAAAAAATATTACCCAAAAAAGGGCTATAAACTTAAAAAATTGCGTTGTTAAATTGTCTTACCTAAATTTAGGTGATACCTACATTTTTGGTGCTTGGAGATCATTTCAAATGTTGTTCTTCTTTTATAATATAAACCATTTTAGATTTGCCTTTGAACTAATTTGTAAGGTATTTTGTTTGTTTTCTACTTTAAAATGGCTTTGGGCCATTGACAATATACAAAAATTAAGATATTACAAAAATAAATAATACCCTCTGCAAGGGTATAAAAATACAAATATTATGAGCTTACCCCCAGTGTATGATGGCATGCATGTCCTGCTCTTCGTGGCATGATTATTATTATTATGCAAGCAGGCGTACATGCGGCCTTTTTGCGCCTAAAAAACAAAAATGAAGGGAAAAAACCCCAGCATACTTCCAGGCGCTAATTAACCAACTTTCCCCTGCTTCCGCTCACCATGCTACACGCCCCCTTATAATGAATATTTGAAAAGCGTTTTTTAATTGAATTTACACTCGTTCCAGTTTTGCGTGTTTTTTCTCTTATTCCCACAACATTTGTCTTTTGCTTTTTGAAGCAACAAAAACCATATGCCGAAAGGAAAATACATACATAATAAAAACAGAAGCGCAAACATATAATCAAATTAAAAAGCCAGCATCCCACGCATACAAACATACTCACACTTACTATATATATTTGATTTAATTAAATTTGTTCCTTCTTTGCCATTTATTTTGTTAGTCCCTCTTCGTTTTCAGTTGGCAAATGAACTGCATAAAAGAGAAGCCCCAAAAAGAACGAAACCGAAATAAAAATAAATACTCTTGTCAATAGGGAAAAGCCGAAGGAGTATTTCTAAATAAGTGCAAAAAATGTATTTGGGTTATTTGAACCTTTTTTCCGGATCTTTGTGGGCAGCGTTTGCATTTGAACTTCGGGGTGAAATGCCAGACGGCGGGTCAGTGGAGATGGCTTTGATATCAGGTCAGTCGGTTGGTGTCTGCTGCTAACGACTGAAATTAATTGAGCGCAAGTATTTTGTTTATAAACTTATTAGGGAATGCACTGTTACAACCAATCTTCGAAATACTTGCAAAAAAAATTTATAAATGGAAATCTTTGTATCTGTGTTTCTTTAGAATAGATTAAAGAATTTTATACTTTGTAAATGCTTTTAGATTATTTCTATATAATATGGCGCCCGATATGTATTTCAAATATTATAAAAACCACATTGCTATACTATCAAGATATTTACAAACAGCAACAAAAGTAAATTGGATTTAACTGACTTCGCATTAACTTCAAAAAGCATGAAACTTTTCTAATGGCCACTTTGAAATACCAAATCCGCCACTGAAATTCGCACTCCTTTCCTTTTTTCCCACAGAAATCTCTATGCCATCTACCTCGAGGCGAGAATCTCTTCAAAGTTAGCTTCATTTTGGCACTTGACGTTCACTTCTGGACCGCTCGCATTTCTAACATATTTCCACTTTTATTCCACTGTTAATGTAATTTCATTTTACGCTTTTTCTCCTCCATCTTTTCGCGCTGCCCCATGGAATTTGTGAAGGACTTTTCATGTGGATAATTAAGCAAAATACCAACAAAAGAAGGCAGCAAATGCCATAAAAGGGCAAAATGGAAAATAAGCCAGCGCAAAAAAAAAGAACAGAAGCGCAAATTGTTGATGTATGTTTTCCCTTTTTTTTATTTCTTTCATATTAAATTGCATTTTATTTATTTTGTTTAATACTCAAAGAACTTTATTTGCGGTTGAGCATCTGGACCCTTTTCATACTTTATTCATTTTCTATTTTTGTTTGTTTCTTCCTTTTGCTAGTTCAGAGCTTGAGATTTTGCAGCTAATTGAAATATAAAAAATGTTGATTAATTATTAAAAAATAATGAAAGAGCATATAATAATCTCGAAGAACATGGACAAATGGGTTTGTTTTTCCTAACTTTTTTAAAAATGTGAACAAAAGCTAGTATTTTCTTAATAATAGTAATCATTTCCTCTCCGAGTATAAATCTTATATATGTTTTCCACCAGATTTGCCCTCTTCTCCAATATAAAGTTAAAAGAGTAAATCTGTTCAATTCTTGAATTCAAAAGGACCAATATTCATCAATTGGTTGCATTATATTGGTTCTCGATACAAAGAAGCCTCGATTAGGCCAACAAATTGCAGTTCTTTCTTTGGTTAATTGAAAGTCTGGTTCTTGCTGTTCGCTTTAAATCTCTTTTTCGGTTTCGCTCGAGGGGTTGCGGGAGGTTGGGGGGTCGAGGGATTTTAGAATCGAGGAGAGCATTCAATTGCGGCAGCTGCCACATCCTGCCACACGGCCAGGATATGGAGTTTGGCTCTGCTCGACTGCTGGCTGCAATCGACAAAATGTGCTTCAATAGTTATACCCGTTACTCGTAGAGTAAAAGGGTATATTGTATTCGTGCAAAAGTATGTAACAGGTAGAAGGAAGCGTTTCCGACCCTATAAAGTATATATATTCTTGTTCAGGATCACTAGCCGAGTCGATATAGCCATGTCCGTCTGTCCGTCTGTCCGTCTGTCCGTCTGTCCGTCTGTCCGTCTGTCTGTCCGTATGAACGCTGAGATCTCGGAAACTATAAAAGCTAGAAGATTGGCATTTTGCATGCAGATTTTAGGAGTTCCTACGCAGCGCAAGTTTGTTTCAAAAAGGTGCCACGCCCCCTTTAACGCCCACAATCGCTTATATACGATTTTATTTAAATATAAATTTAAATATTTCGGAAAAGTAAAAATGCAGTTTTATTCTGTTTATCAATACCTATCGAAATGTAGAAGAAATTTTTCAAATCGGACCATTCGTTTAAAAGTTATGCGTGATCAAAGTTTCTATCTCCATCTCCCTCGCACTCCTTTTACCTGAGTAACGGGTATCTGATAGTCGGGGCACCCGACTATAGCGTTCTCTCTTGTTTTCTAATGGACTTCATCCGCCATTTAATGCACACACTCACACTCGCCGGGCAATTGAGGTCCGAAAAAGGCGAACACGTTGGCAGCTTGCAAAGATTAATGATCAATGCAGGCGCAGGACATGGCAGGATACGCCCCAGACCCACATAGCCCCACACACACGACGCGATAATATGCGATTTGGAGCCTGGCATCGAGGCGTATCAATAAAAATCCCCCTGCCACGCCCCCCAGAACCACTCCAGCCGCCCAGATGCTACGACTGGTATTGACAGAGCCATCGAGCAGCGACAGGACGACATCCACGTCCTCATCCCAATCCTCATGCCCATCCTCATCCCCACATCGACTAGAGAACCGAATCCTTTCGCAGCAAAGCACTTGCCATGCATGAAGTTATTTAATAAAAATTGAATGACTCTCCCTCCATCGACCAGGAAACTTTCTGTTTGTGTTTGGTTATCGATATGAGCAGCCAGCCAATCGGTGTTGCTGGATGAACTCCTCTTTCCGCATTTCGAGGCTATTAAAATCAATGCATTCGAATAAGGAGAAAAGGTGAATCGATTCTGCGATAGCAAAATTCGGATGAAATATCAAGATTTTAACTTGAGAATAAGTGAGCACTTTCTAAACTTTAAAGAGTACAAGTTAAACTGCGAGTTCTCAACGAAAATATGTACTGGTTTGTTAATAGTTGAGCTCCATCGTGGCTTAAATGATCCAATAGCCACTCGAATTCCCCAATCAATTGCAATATTCAAAGTTTGCCATGAATTCATGAAACTCCACCCTAAATATTTCCACCTGATGGTTCCATTTCCGTGAGGGCGAATCTACTGCAGCTGGATGTAATTTTTTCGAGATACGAATTCAATTCCTGACGTGAAATGTAATATTCATTATAATGCGCACACATTTAAACGAGATTCTAGTTCTACTCCCAGGATGAAATTCCCAAAGCAGGGGCGAATGCACTGATGTGAGAGGTTTATTCACATTTTCCTCCTCGGCATTTCAGCAGTTTGCTCTAAATCCGCTCAGTGCAGTTTGGCAAATTGTGCTGCGTTATCCACCGCCAACTTTTATGCCTATGTGGGAAGGAGGGCAAAAGGTGGGGGGAGGGGGGTTTTCAGCCAGGACTACTCTCACCCATACAAGTGTCTGCCGTAATTGCCGCCGTGCTGTTGATTACACTTCAACGGCCAACACACAGACACACACACACACACCACCCCCGTATAAACTTGGCAACACCCACACATCTTCATTCTGGTGGCACTCGCCCGCGGGGCTTTTAAATGCACTAGTTTCAGCCATAAACTCGAGCTGCAGAGCCGTGCAACTGCTGAACTGCAGCTGTATCTGGAGCTGGAGCCCAAGCTGGAATAGAAGCTGTACTGGCACATGATTGCCAGCCGACAAAGTTGGCGTTGGCGTTTTACCTTGCTGAGAATTAACTCATTAAGTTGTGTTTAAGAACAGTTGGTCTATAAAAAAAATTGGTTGATTTATAAAAAACAGACTTTTTTTAGCGGTTGTGTTTGCAAAACATAGTTTATAAGAAGTCTCAAGGGTTATCTTTAATGTTAGCTACTGAAAATATTAATGCAACAATGTGTCAAGCAAATAAGTACATGGTAACTTATAATATTTAATTTTACTATAAGAACACAATATGTATATAAATGAAAAACTTTTTTTGTATTATATGTCTGGTTTAGTCCTGCGTAGAAAATCTTTTCTGAGAGGTAATCGAAAGATCTGTTTGTCGTACTGAGACGAGAAACAATTGTGAGAAGCCGGACATGGAATTGATTATAAATATCTTTGTATTACATCTTCAAGGAATTTTGAAAATATTCTATTTTAGCCGGTATTTCTACCTTTCCTTCACACATCTCTAATTCTATAAAACGACATGTTGTATTGCTGTTAAGGAAGATACAAAAATAATAGCTGGTTATTCAAACTATTTGCAGAATTGCTGGTTACTTACCGCTTTTTAAAATGATTAAGCTTGCTGGCATTAAAAATAAAAAGCACAAATATGATCGTACCCTGGCACCAATTAAAATATTCGGCCACCAGTATAATTTCGCTCCAAAGTTTGTTGTCCTCCACCAAATATAGAATTATTTCCAAACTCCACGGCAGTCCCATCATGATAAAGAGGCACAGAAAAATTAAGAAACTGTGGAATAAGGAATGAATTTATAAAATATGTTCATACTTGAATTACAATTATATACACCTTGATTTGGTCGCATTGAGCTTTCGGTACCTCGACGGATTGCCTCCTTGATTGGACAAAAATAACTTTAACTCCCTTTTTATTTGATTTATACGAATAGTCGTCAGAATAAACATAATAATGTTGAACGTAACTATTATTACAATCGGTCCATAGAAGTAGATCATGGCAGACCAATTTTTAGCTGTGGGCGAGAACGGAAGCTGCATAAGTGCTCACAATGTCGAATACAATCGGAAACGAGAACCCACTATTGATCCAGCACCGGTCTCCGAAGCCCACACGGGGATTCCAATCCTGCTATTAAGGTAACTTCGGTCAAGATCAACGCCATTCCCCAAGCGTATAAGGAGTAGGCCAGGAAGCAGTGCTCAAAGTAGTAGTTGCCTAACCTTAACCAGATGTGTAGACTGATCACAGAAAGCCAAAGGAACGCGGCCATGACGAAAAAGTAGCCCATGAAACCTGGGTAAGGTATCATGAAATCGTATTATCAAATGGTATTATCAAAGAACTAACCTGCTGTCATGCAAAAGCCCTGCGATAAGTCCCACAAGTCTAGCAGTAGGAAAAGGTAAGCCATGAAGAGACAGATCATATAGCATGTGAAGCTCTTGTTTAGTAAAGTCCTTAGTTCTTTAACAAAGAGGTACATGCTGATCGTGAGAACAAGACATATCATGGATATTATCATCACTGTTTAAATAAAGACAATAGAAAAGTTAGAAATCAATTAAGCTTTTTGTATACTTTAGTTTACCCAGGGTCTGTCCTGTTCTTGAAGTTTCGGGAGCTTTGCAGATGTGGGGCGCAATTCGAATACTGCCGTCGTCTAACCTCATATGCTCGAGGCAGTATTCCCGCTTGTTTAAGAACACGTTGTTAAAGTGACGTAGCATGGTTCCATTCTTCGGGAAGACAAAGAGGATTAATCAGGAGTCATAAGGCATATTTATTAAGAAAAACCTCGAAAAGTGTGTACTCATCCTCTTTTTCCCTGTTGTCTAGATAGAATATATGGTCACAGGCCATGGGCCAATCCGACTGCACAATTAGGTCGGTCTTAAAGTTCTTTCTGACCACCGACTTGTCGTCGAGGGTCACGTTCAGGTAAGGATCGAGTTCATCCAGCTCCTTCTTTGTCATGTCATCGTGGCACACGCCATCTTCCATTATGTGATTGGGAGGGCAGCAAAATCTGACGCAGGGACTAAGTCGGCATACACATCCTCTTGTATGAACTTTAACCTTCTCCTTTGTGCCATTTGCCAGAAGTTTGTAATCATATTCACCCGTCAAATTTTGGGGAATGCCTATATCCTTATACAGATATTCACCAGTCGAGAGCTTCTGGGCTGACGAAAGATCCACAGTTTCGTAGAAATCACAACCTACGATTTCCGCATTTGTTGTTTCCATTATCAGCAAAAGAGCTGTGACGAACCATCTCAAACGTATACGCATTTTCAGAAAAAAACCTAAAAATAGTATGATGTAATCTTTATCAGGCGAAGAGTTTGCCAAAGTAATAACTTAGTTTTTAATCAGAAGGCTTAGAAATAAAGAAATTGTATTTTCTTCTTTACCATTAATTCATTTGCATTTTAAGCGACCCACGGATACTTCCAAACTTAATGCTCGAATTCTACAGAAGAGGTCCATATAAAAGTATCGGAATTTTATCAAACAGATGAACAAAATACATATATTTAGCGTATTTATTTTCTAGACCCTTTTTTCATAAATTATAAGCGACTTTAGGAACAATGGATTCCATCTAGCTACATACTTTTAAGCTTCAAATAAAAAATTTTACGTTCACTAGTACAGAAATATAATGTGTGGGTCCTACAGTTCTGGGAACAGCATCAATATTAAAATATTAATGAGTAAGAGTTTCAATTTGTACTGCCAAAAAAATTTTACGCAAGCAATGAATGAAAATGAAAAAATTGAATTCATATAAAACATTTTAAAAAGCTAAGTAAGTTGTTCTCATCCGGAAGGTTATCGCCAATATGAATTGAAAAAAAATATTTAGCTTTAAGCTCTAAATATTTTCCCTTGGCCTTCATCTATTGTAGTTTAAATAATGTCTCTTAATACTTTAATATAAAATCATGTATAATTTTCCAAACCAAAATTATAAATTAAACATTTCGCAATCCATATTTATTATAAAAAATAATTTAATTTCAAACCTTTAAACCTACATTAAAAATTTTTTTTGCTGTGTATTTAACTTAACAATGTCCGAAAAGCGCCTCAAAGCTGATAAGCATGAGCCGTGGTCTTATGCCGAAGCCTTACGAAGTCTTATACTGTCTATAAGTCGGCTTCTGCCAGAGCTTATCTGCGACTAAGCCGGCAAAACCCTATTCTATGCTCATTAGATAGGATCATGACGATCGCTGATTTATAAGAAACATTCTGTAATATGAATGACGTTTAAGCATTCCATTCGAACGTCTTGCTATTACGAATGCCATAAAACCACATTTAAAATAGCAATTGTGTTTTTCAGTTTTCTCACCAAATTCGGTGGAAATTCGTTTCTAATCCAAGTATACCAAACAAACACATTTTTCGAGAAAATAAAATAATAGGTTAACTATTTTATCTTCTTACATAAATAGGTACATATTTCCGGATCTGTTTTGAAAACAGGAAACGATATCAACTGGAACACTTTTGTCGCCTCCTCCGTATGCATATGGATGTGTGCAACTGCTCGTGTCCCCCTTTAGTTCGAGAGCTCTGGATCCCAAACTAAACGGCTCCTTTTCCGCCCCCGCTCCTTTGGTCCTTTTTGCTTTTCCCCCAGTTCTTGGTTTTTCCTGTGAGCTGTGGCAACTGCTATATTTGAATATTTAATTTTTTAGCGAGCTGGGAACATTTCGCACTTCGAAACCTGACGCTAAACGATGCCAGCGAGCTATCGTTGTTACCCGCCATCCTTTCCATCAGCCATCCAACCACCCCCTTTATTTCTGCCTGTGTATAGGGGGGGGGGTTTCCAGAAAGCAAACAAACTGTTTTCCACGCCAAATGAATCAGCTTGTGCTATACTATATATGCTGGCTTCGTTGATTGCGAGTTCAATGCTCGCTTTGAGGACACAGTCAAATTGGCTTCAGCCGAATTGTCCAAATTCATAATTAATATAATTTGGACACGATTCAGTTTGATGTGCACCGCCTTCTGCGCACACAAAAACTGCCCATTTTTCACCTGTCACGTTTTTAATTAAAAGAATTTCGCTTTAATAAATTCAACTTTGACAGCAGCAGGTCGCCAGAAGGTGCGAGGAAAATTAATGAATGAGTGGCGAGTGCAACCAGCCCATGTTTAACCGTTTCGCCAGTTAACCGGGCAACAATTTAAACGCTCTTTCAATATTTAATTGACTTGGTCGGTTGCGC
The DNA here is from genome assembly GCA_018153365.1 of Drosophila fuyamai. Taxonomy (NCBI): domain Eukaryota; kingdom Metazoa; phylum Arthropoda; class Insecta; order Diptera; family Drosophilidae; genus Drosophila; species Drosophila fuyamai. The sequence continues at coordinate 7,943,896 of JAECXW010000758.1, forward strand.
TGTAAAAGAATCCCCGAAAAATACCGCTTCAATATGAATGGCCGAAAGGATTGTCGTTCGTAGTCGCCTTGCGTAATCGATTTGCGTTCGGTTTGCCATATCCTTAATTTAAAATGTGTAACAGTGAGCCTATCGTTTGTGGTCTTGAATATGGTTGGGCATTTTAACAAAAACCAAGATGAAATGAAATTACAATGATTTTATTGTAAGACTAGTGAAGACTTATTTTATAAGTTTTAATAATTATTATTACACTGCTAGGAATAGAGCGCTTTACAAAGTATTGGAAATATTATGTTCATTTGACTAACAACAGTTTTTAATAAAACTAATTCCTGTTGATGGAAAATATTTTATTAAGTATATTTATTCTTTTGCAATCCTCTGATCTACCATTTTATACCATTTTTGGTTCATTAATTTCTCTGACAACTCTCATTGAATGTGTATTTTAACTTAATTTATACCGCTGATCGTTTTCCATTTCCTTTCTCTCATTTAAACATTGGCTGCACTTTTCCGAAAATGTATTATCGTGGGGGAATTCCATTAATCCGTTTGACATTTCGCCGTTGAGTTGAAGCGACCCAGTTTGACATCGCCTTCAGTGCAAAAATCTCGAAACTTTTTGCATGCTCTTATTTTCAGTTTCCACGAAATACCCCAAAAAGCACGTTGAAGATGGGGAAAAGAAGAAGCGAAGTTGGGTGAAAAGTCTGAGGGGGGAAAAGTGGCAAAAAAGTACGCGCCAAACTGTATGACATTATGGCCATTGCCAGGAGTTGTTGTTGATGTTGCTGGCCCACGCGCTCTACGTGCAATGTCACCCATAATGTCGTCCTCACACATACTGTACTCTCTGCACTGAGAGAAAATCTATAAATGAATCTATAAATGAACCTGTATATCACATCTTAGACTTGACCAAAATAGACTTTGACCAATATAGACTTAAATCTGTATTAAGTTTATTAAGCCGTGTCCAAATATGATGTTATAAATAATTTTTAAGATATGGAAGTAGCACAAATTTAATCCTGAAAAACCTATGAAACACTTTATTTTCCGCATAGGCCTATGATTTTTCCTCTGTGTATTGAACTTACACCCACTAATACCCACACACCTAAATAGAAATCCACTCACACTCGCAGAAACTTCCGCTCTGGTTGCATTGTTCATTTAAATTCTAATTTGTATTTGGTGCACTCGACAGTGGGACAGCCTTCAGGGCGGGATTAGGGGGCGTGGCAGGGGACAGGGGCAGCTGGGTGGCAGGGACACGTTTCCTGCCATTGGACAGGTGTACAGGTCGACATGGGCCCTGACTTCGAACCCCTCCTAAATATGCACAAAAAGAATCCAGCCCAGCCATGTCCCAATAATGTCCTTGAAAAAAGGCAAATTCAACTTGCCAAGTTTCGTTTGTCGTTTTCGTGGGCGTAGGTGAGACTTCGCCGGGGGCGTGGCCTACAACACATACAATTTGTTATTGTTTGCTGCTCACCTGCTCTTTAGGTGAATATATCTTGATTCCGCTTTTCGCTGGCAAATTTGAATTTCCTGTAGACTTGCAATCATATTTTTAAGAGAGAAAATTCTATTTTGTGCAAAAATCTTTCTCAAGTATTGAAAGTCCATAAAGCATCTAAATTCTTGATAACAGAAAGTTTGGAAAAGTTTTTAGCAAAAAAAACTGTGCTAAATAGAGAGGAAAACTTTGGTTAGCTTGGCATTTTCAAGAAATAATTTTAGTGGATTCGGAAAGATTAATCTTTTTAAATAATTTATTTTTTTATTAACATCCCATTGTTTCCAGAAATTAATTTGCAATTTAAAATATAAAACCAATGTAAGTATTAAAATATATAAACCTAACTGCTGTTGATCTCAATGATTTTAATAATGAATTGATATTTTGTAACTTTTTTAACAAAGACCCTCAATGTCATACATTTTCAGATTTTAAACTAAAATTTAAAATGAAAATTGTATCGATGATGTCTATCTATCTTCCCAGATTATATAACGCTGTAAATTCAACTCGGATAATTCCTTTCCCACCTCGTTTTTCGCCAGTCCATTTTGCAATCTAGAATTCTCTTATCTTATATTCATTGCATTGTTGGCTATCGGCAATTCCAATCTGTAGGCTCCCCAGTTTTCCTGCGTTTCCCTGCATTTTCCCTCGCCAGTTAAGCCGACATGTCGTTTCATTTAAAGTTTATCGCGTTTTCTCTTTGCTTTCCATCCCTTTTCCTTTCCTTGGGTTTTAGTGGGCATTCTGAGTTTTTTAATTCCGTTGCAGTTTGTTGTTGGCGCTGCTTTAGTTGATTAAAAACCGCACTCAAAGTGGAAATGCGCTTTTCTTTGTTCTCCCCTCCATCTGACTATCTCTCTCGTTTGCTCTATCCCTGCCTCTGTCGCACAGTGTGTCTTATGGCTTTTGTTCTGGAATTTATAGCAGGTTTAACCCACTTCGCCGCAATGCTCTCGATTTCAGACCCCAAGGCTGTCGGCCATGTAAACTTTTTAAATTAGTTGTCAAATGCAAGCTGCTAAGCGGAATGCGATAACACACACACACACACACACACAGACGACCAAGGGAAAATCGCTAACTGGCATTAATTAAAAGTCAAAATATTTCCAGAGTTTTATGTCCGTTGCGGCATGCTGCATATTATTGCGTGCCACGGGTGCATTGACTCCGTCCCGCGAATGAAATGCAACTCAATGGGAAATTGTTGTTCAAATGTTTCGGCTGGCTTTTACTTGTCGAAAAACGCTAAACTTAAATCTTAAATAATCCAATTAAACCAAGTTCAAATGTGGTTAACAGGCAAATTTACGTAGAGAAAAGCAAACTTAATAAGTGCATTTTTCCGACTTGTTATTATTTTTTGGAAACCACCGCATAAAATCCGATTTTAACAATTATTTTAAGCGGTTTTGAGCCTTAAACCTTTGTTTTTTTTATGTGTTGGATGTTTAACATGTTTACCATTTACCACTCAAGAAACTCATGTTATAAAATGCAATTAATTTTAATTAAGTTTTCCTAGTTTATTTTTATAATTTACTTGTAACAAATTGTGTTGTTATACGCTAGTTTTAAATATAACTTGTTACAATTTTGACTTGTACATTTTTGTACTAAATAAAATGTTTGTTTGGTCATAAATTAAATAAAAGCCAAAAATTGCATTGCATTTTAAAGGGGGAAGTAGTATATGTCACAGAAACTGATGAATTAAGTTAATATTTGTTCTCCTGCAGCCTTTGGCTCTTTGGTTGCTCACTGGTTGAGATGCCTGGCTCCTCAGACTTCATCATAGTTGGGTTTATCCCCGAACTTGACGGATCCGCGTTGCCGGATATTATCGCGCGTCTGGCGCTTGTATTGACCCCTTGGCGCTTTGGCCAGCGGTTGCTCGAAGGCCACGGCACTGGGTCCAATGGGACTGGACAGCTGGAAGCCACTGTGGGCCACCTCCGATGGCCACTTCTCGCCGTGCATTGCGTCCACAAGGGCCGCCTCCAGCTCCTCCTCCTCCAGCTGCTGTTTTTGCTGCTGCTTCTGGTGGCGCTGCTGATCCTGGAGACGGGCCCTCAGACTACTCATCGCGAAGGAGGGCGGTGTGGTGTTGCTATCCGAGATGTCCTCGCCCTCGCGGATCACATAGATCTCTTTGTTGTGATGTTTACGTGGTCTCCGTGTGGTGGTGGCCTCCCTTTCGCGGAATTTCTTCAGGAACGATGCGGGATAATTGGGTGCCTCTGTAGTGGTGGTGGGGGAAGATGTGGTACTGGGCGGACTGCGATGTCTGGGCCTAGGAACATGTTGCGGTTGCGGTGGTGGTGGCGGTGGCGGTGGTGCTGCTGCGGGATGGGACCTAAAAGTCATTCCCTGACTGGGCACAAAACCACCCTCCATGGAGGCCACTGCCTCCACCGAGTCCACTTCACCACTGGCCTCAGCTGTGTGCTCGGTGACTTCGTACCGGTGACCCATTTGCTTGGCCACCTCGTTCTCCGCCTCCTCCTCCTCTTCCCTGTCATACTCGTAGCTCACCAACTTTTCGGGTTTTGGCAAGAGCTCATGGTCTCCACTGGATATATCGGTATGCAAATGGGTAAGGGCTTGGGGTTTCAGAGTCACAAAAGAGGAGGGCGATTCACCCGCCTTGTAGACGGGTTTCCAGCTCTGGTACTCCATGATCTTGCCAGAGATGACTTCGTTGGAGGATCCGCCTCGAGGTCGCTTCTTGAAGTACTTCTCCATTATGGCCTCATCGCTGGTCATGGGTGCTTTTCCCTCGGCTATGAGTTCCTGTTCCTTTTCCAGCTGCCTCATGCGATGATCACCGTGCACAGTGTGGGTGATCATCACCGAGGATTCCGTGACAGTGGGTTTTGGTAGGGGTCTCCTTAGTTTGATAACCTTCTTTGGCGATGGCCGCATCTTGATGATCTTCATGGGCTTGTTGTTGTGCGGATTGCGGATGATGTACTTCACTCGTGTCATTTCCGTGGGCAGGAAGTCCATGGTGGACTTTTGGTTATACCCCGCCGTGCTCGGCATGAAATCCGTGAACATTGACTTCATCGCTCGGGCCCCGTTGAACATACGTCCCAGCACGCCGCCCATCACCGAGTTGTTCATCTCTTGCCACATGAAACGTCGCTGGATTCTGCGGGGAAAGTGAAAGTAAAAGTTGGGGATTTATGTGTTGTATTTTCTTTTAGCTGTTTATGACGATCATAAAATGTGTAAGAAAGGATTTAGAGGTTCAATGAAAGACTTAAAATGTGGTTGTATACTGAGAGCATATACCTTTTTGTTTGTCGAAAGCTTTATGACTGAAAATACATAAATTGGTTTCTTATTTGTGTACAAAAACTCAACACTTAGTTGGTTTTTTTTTTTTAGACAATCCTTATCCTCTTTGGTGTGCCGCCAAAAACTTTTTTAAGTTTGAATTTCAAACATGTTCATCTGTTTTTTAACATTATTCAGTTGTTAAATAAATCGTTTTTCTACCGATTGATTCCTTTTTTTATGGACTCCACTCACCTGTGATCTTCTGCCTGCTGTTCGCCTCTGATCAAAATCAGCTTCAGCAGCAACAGCAGCCAAATCCAATTGATCTACGAGAGTTGAAGTAATCCCCATCCAACCGGATGTAAATCGGTTGACAATGTCAATTAGCTGATGTGTTACACTTCCTCGGTAATCCATTTCGGTCTTACTTACGCAATGCTTCCTCATGTTGGCAAATACTCTTGAATATTCCCACCGCTCGATTTGAATATTTCAGCAATTGGTGGATGCAGATTTTCAAATTAAGAGCTCGTTTCGTGGCTGCTGGCAAATTTCAACTGTCAGCGGCTGCGCGCCAAGCACTTGCTTTTATATACTAGTAGTTGCCACTTTGGTAGTTGCAAGTTGCTGGTTGCAGGTTGCAAGTTGCCAGTTGCAGTTGCTCCAATTATTGGAGCTCGTTGGCTTTGAGCTTGGCATTGGCATTTTCACTTTCGTGGGGAACAATGGGTTTTCGACTGATAGGCTGGCCGCCTTTCGTCGAGCAATTAGTTCCATTACTTTTCGGTATCTTTAGTGCCTGTGGTTTTGTCTGGCTGCTTGGTTTTTCCTTCCTTTATGTTGCCTTTTTTTTTGCGTTATTTATTTTTTGTTGTATCGCTATCCCCTCGGCTTCTACTCTCCATTTCTATTCGGTTTCAGTTTCCGTGTGCATTTTCTTGCTGCTTGATTTCGCATGCATTTTGCAGCTGCCTACCGGGTGGCGTGAAGGTTTTCAATATGTTTTAAATATTTCTTAATTTTGATCAAAGCTTTGAGTTGCACCAGGCACCAGTGCAACTGTTTAATTATGACTTCATATTTATTAATGAGTGTTTTCGGACTCTGCTTTGTTGCCTGCACTTCAATTTATCGATGCCAGGCGTTGCCTCACAATGTATGGCATCCTCATCATCATCATCATCATCCTCATGCGATATATACATGTATATATAACCATCTGTGGGCCGAAACGTGCCAAACGATTCGGTTTGGTAAATGACTTTGTGGCGTGTATGCACTTTTCTGCCCATCATCATCATTTTAATGATGGTTATGGTAATGCTGTTGATCTTTGTTGAGATATTTTTTCTGTTTGATCAAAGTGCTCCACTCGAACGTATATATCTCTGCGGCAGGTGGCGCCACTTCAAAGTCAAATGCCTCATTATCAAGAGACGTGTGTCAACTGCAAAAATATTTATTGAAATATATATTTTTGCTGGAGTCGAGTGGTAATAAGAGAAAATTGCTATAGTTTTCAGGAATTTATTGGCGATTTAAATTTGTATTTGTAAAGGCAAAATAGGCCATGACAACTATTTTCAACTGTTTTCAATTAATTTCAAATATATTTTAGCTTTGACTCTCTCTCTTCTTTGTTTGGGCTAAATAAATATTGCTCTACATTTAATAAAACAGTTGTCTAATTACACTAAATAAATTGAGTATTTAATTCAAAGCTGCTGCAGACAAATATTAGTTTATGAAATTGACATGAACCATAACGTTAGAAAAGCTCATAGAATTAAATTTAAATTCTCCGATGAGCTATATATCAACAAATACTTTGTTTAGGCCTGGAAATAATCAAATCGTTAAAGACTTTGTCAAATCAGTAGACTTCAAAGGTGTTTAATTAAACGATGTGTTATCTGAGCTCTAACAATGCTAGTTATCAGTATATTAACCTTCATAAATGTAAGCCAATGTCTTAAGCCATTTTAAGCCGGTTTCGTTTGCCCTTTACGAGCTTATCAAGTTGCAATAATTGCATTTGTGCACTAATTAAACATCTGTTAAATAGAACGAGGCGGGGGGACATTAATATGAATATATATTACCGCCCACAACACATCAATTGCGTTTGCTCGACTCTTTGGTTGTTGGCACATTACGCATACGCATCGTTGAACGAGCTGAAGCCTTGTTCAATACGCGCTCCACGCTTCAGTCAATAATGTATTTAAAATGCCATTTGTGTAAATGGATTATGTAATCGATGCAACATTGTGGCAGTAGCAGCTAATGCAATATGCCCCTTGCCATCTCCGCATGAACATTGTACATGCTCCACATGCACACTTATATAGACATATTTGTGTTATTGCTGCCTAGCCTGACTTTGCTGATAATGCTAGCTTACAGCCGGAGTCCTGAACTCCTTGTCGTTGTAGTCGTCCTTGCATAAAAGCAAATTGATGCCCTAAGCCAAATATAAACACAATAAAACCAAACAAGCCGCAACAACAATCAACCAGCACACACGCACACAAAGAGAAAAAGCGCACATTTGAAATCAATATAAATAAAGATAAGTTAAAAACAAAGTAAATAAATTGAAATAATTTGAAATCATAAGAAATATGTTGAAATGCCGACAACTTTTTTTTTTTCTTACAAAACGTTTTCTGTATAATTAATAATAGCTTAAATGGAGTTATTAAAAATGTTATTTATAATATACTATTCAATTTAAAATCATTTATTGCTAGAAATTATTAATGTAGAATTTTTGAAAACATACCATTGCTGCTGCATAACAGCTTTACTGTTCCTTAAAACTATCTTGAATAATAGGTGGTAGAAATATTTTAGTGTACCTTTTATGTTAGTTTTGGTAAGAATATTATTCTTCAATGTTAAATTGCTAAATTGATTTGCCTACGAAAACACAAAAATCGTTGACCAATTCGATCAATATTTTTCAACGTGCAGACAAATGCCTGCAGGGAATATGAGGATGTGAAGGGAGTCCTAGGATGGTGCTGCCCGTATCCTGTATCAGTTGGCCAAGCATAAGGCGAGAGCTAACTGCAAATTGTACGAGCTCGAATTTTGCTTCGGTGCCACAGATTTTTCCATCTCGCCCCCTCGACTTGCCTCTAAAACGTTGATAACACTCGCATTTCGGGTCTCAGGATAGACACTCTTTTGGCCAGATAACCAGAGCTCGGAGGATAACAAAAGCATGGCCTGCTGCAATAACTTTGACGAGCAATGGAAACAGACCGGAGAATCGGACCCTGATTGATACGGATCGATGGTCGCTTACATTAAACATCCAACAGAGGACAAAAGGGGCTAGGGCCGTGGTCAGATTTACAGATGGCACCTAAATGCTGACGTTGATGCAGTTCAATAAAGAAGGGTTGGAAAACGGGAGAGGAAAAGTCAATGTCAAGAAGAAAACCCTTGAAGAAAAGTGTTGGAAATTTATTAAGTATAAATAAAGGGACATTAAAAATTCAATAATATCTTTAAATTTAATATTTTCTTGAAACCTTTATAACATTTTCATTTTCCGTTAAAAATATATTTATTTTCATGTCCTACCCATTTTCTGTTGTTATTTTTCTTGTGTAAACCAATTTGTTGATATTGATGCTGTTGTTGTTGCTGCTGCTGATGCTGCTGCACTTAATATTATATTTACATTTATTTTGCGAGAGTAAAAATGCATTTACCTGACGTCCGCTAGTTGAAGCCCCTTCAACTTTTCGTCCTTTTTCCGCATTTTGCTGGAGTCTCAGCAGTATACTTATGTCCTTGTTGCTGTTGTTGTTGGCTGCACTGATTTAAAGCCAGGGGCGCTTCTGTTGTTCCGGTTATTTCCTCTTTTTTTTTGATGCTCCCGAACTGCTCTGCTCTCGTTGCAGTTTTGCGACACCATTTTATGCTCGAAACACAAAAGAAGGAGCTGGAGATATTGCGCATACGCCACGTTTTCTCAGCTCACCATCCATGGATTGTGAGCTCATGTGAATGTGACTGGGCCATCACAAAAGCTTTGAAGTTGCATAGATAAGCTTCGGTCGGAGCAAATGCTGCATAGCCCCAGGCGATTTGGCCGCGAAGGCGACAACTCGCACAGGGTCTGTGCTGTGGAGAAAAACATAAACTTATGTCATAAGCCATAGCCTCTTGGCAACGCACAAGGGTCCCGTTCCAGGCATTAACCCATGTAAGCCGAAGTGTGGCAGACAATGGCCGCGGGCGGCACAGATAGCCCCACTCTATTCGCACACTAAAAGAAAAAGCATGGCCCGCACACATTTTAAGCTTATTTAATGCGCGCATAAATTATTCAGAGTGGACGGGTGGTAACGTCTGTGGGTCGAAAAAAGCTTCGCGTCCTGGGCATACTCAATTATTTTAGATTATGTTTGGATTAGTGGTCAGAAGCAGGACTCCACTAGGACCCGGTTCAATGGTCCCTGTGTCTGGTTATTGCACTTTATTGTCATTGGAGCCGCACTGGCGATGACAGCCCTCCAAATGGCTTTTGGGTCCTTTGCCCGACCGGCTTCCTTTTTTTTTTTGGTTGTGGCTTGCAGTCCGGCCCAATCAATATTTAATTGACCCATTTCGGGGTATTCTTTTGCTATGAATGGGGAGTTTTTTCCCCGGTGAAAACCATTTTATCAATTGCTGCGAATAAAGGGCAGCAGATTAAAGTAAAACCATAAGTCAATATGGAAAGTGTTAAATGCTTCAATTTAATAGAGATGCTTTTTTAGGGTGGTGCGTAGTAATTGTCGTGAATTTTGAGCTTTTAAAACATACCATTTTTCTTCCTATCCTTTTTTCTGGTGTTTCTTTTTACAATATTTTAATTGAATATGATTTTTATGAATATTTTGTTTATATTTTAACCATGGTTCAGTGTTTGGCTTTGTTTGTTTAAACATTAAATTTACATTGCAAAAACAACAATATATTTTAAATGTATTATTTTGGTTCTTTAGTCTTTAAGAATGTGTGCAAGTTGAATGTTTTCCTGATTTTTTTGTTTATTTGCTATTTGTGTCTCTATAACAGTCTGAATTCTTCCCAGTTTGCTCAACGTAATGTGTTCTTTTAATTCTATTTTGAATCAGACCTTTTCTACCTCTGAATACTTGGATACTCCAGGCCAGTGAGCCATTTAGGGCATAAATTAGATTAGAACAGACCATAGTCGGTTCGTAATGGGCGCTGAAAGCATTTTTTTTAGTCGCTTTTGCCAGGCCATGTACTTAATTTATATTAATGTGGCTGCCATCTTTCTCTGTCTCTGCGCTTTGTACATCTGCCAGCGTCCTAAATTAATTTACACGACGCTCTACAAAAAGCGGGTATCTGTGGAATCCCTGATGCCCCATAAAATCCTCGTCCCTTGCCACTTTTTTTCAGGCCTTCAAATTACTTGCATGCCCATTGATGATGGCTTGTTGTTGCTGCCACGGACGGCTGTCATATTCAATCAAATTTGTTATGGAAATAAATTGACAAATAAATTGTTGTATCAATTTATTCGTATCATTAGCGTGTCCCATGGCGGCAAATTGGTTTTCAATTTGATTTTCAAATGAATTGATGGAATTTGAAAAGATTTAGGTTTTTTCTGGGCAAATGCATTTCTTTGTGGGATTAGTTGAAGTAATTGCCTTTTGGGAAAAAAGAGGAATTTGAATAAACCTTTATAAATTTTAGGAATAACGATATAACCTAAATTTTATATAAAACCTTTGCTTTTTTATCTGCAAAATATTTAAGTTTTGCTTTTTCTGTATTTAACATTCTTTCATATATTATATATACATATGTCAACTTACCACATAATTAATAATTCTTTTTGCTAGTAGATTTTTCATTACGCAATAGGTTTGTGTAAATATTTACCAACAGTTTTTCCCTTCAGGTTAATTTTCGGATCATTTTTCTCACTGAAATATTTTTATTTATATGAATTTTTATCGATATGCTTTAAGCAAATAAATCTATTCCAACCGGAGTGACCCAATTTTTTTTTCGTGGCCCTTATTGTGGTGGCTTTTGGTTTTCCCTGCCCATTGATACGCACACATTTTGTTTCATTTCGATTCTGAAGCCGTAACCTCAGAATTCGCCAGCGGCAACGACACGCTGATTAAATCAAATAACTTATGGCTTAGCTGCCACGTTTCCCTTGTCCTCCTTTCGTCCTTGGAGTCCAGGACCGGAGGCAGACGTTCCGTGCCTTCTGCTAGGAGTAAGGATACTACTCCCAGTTGTCGGACAACGGAAATCAGCGCTGCCCAATCTGCTGTGTGGCCGAGTTTGGTTTGGTTTGGCTTGGCTTAGTTTTTTGGCTGGATGGATAGTTCGGTGGTGCAGAGATGAAGTGGAGCAACTGCCGTGGCTCATTGTGTATGAAATTTGCTCAACTGCAAGCCAAGCAGAAGGAAATTGCACATACACACAACCACACAGCCCTATCCTGCTCACTGGTTTCTCTTCGTTTTTTTCCCTTTACCAGAAGCTTCTCCTTTTCTGCTCGACTGCTGATGCGAAAGCTTCCTTGAAGCACTTAAAAAAAACAAACATTTTAAATTAAAGCCAGAAAAGTTGCATTAGTATTCATCTCGCACCTTTTCAGGAAGAATTTGAAAGCTAGATAATATTAATACCCTAAAACGTAATGAAAGTAATGTTTATTTTCTTGCTTTAATAGTGTTTATTTTTAAACATTCGTAGTTTTATTTTAAAATAGTCTCATTGTAACAAAAATAGTGTTGCTATACTGTTTTAAATTAAATGTTTAAATTAAATTAACCCTTTAAAATTAATTTAATTATTTCTTATAGCGAGTTTAAATTAGAGTTCAATTTATTTGTTTAATACATTTTGATAGAAGTCTCTTACCATTAAAATGTATAATAATTTTTCTATAGTTTCTTTAAGTGTAAAGTTGCTGCTGCCATTTTGCTTAGCCATACACTTGAAAGCGTTTACTGTCCGTGGCCGAGTATGTTTGTGTGGGTGCTCCTCTGTTTGTGGTTGTGCGTGAGCGAGTGAGTTAGTGTGTGTGTGTGTGTGGAGCCTGTCATTGTTAGTGTCGCTGTCGCAATGTTCATCTTTTGTTTCAATTGCCGCTCTGCCGACGGTCAGCTCAGATTTCTGGCCGTATCTAAGCGGAATGATCCCATCGTACTCTCCTTCCCTGCGGTTGGTTTATTGCAATTGATTTTGACGCCGCTGTTTATGCCAACTGAGCAATCGGAGCAGTTTAATCCAACTGCCACTGCCACATTCGCTTTTGTGTTTGTGTAAGCATTTCCCGATTGCGATTGCGATGTAAGACAACAATTCCTAGCGCTCGAATAAAATCGAAGCTTAGGTGAAGCGGTCGGGGAGTGGAAAATACGGTGGCAATCTCTGTTACAGTCGGCCATAAAGCTTGGTTACAATAGTGACAGCCACAGGCTTTTTCAGATACACACATCTACTGCAAACAAAAGGCAATTAAATGCTAAATTTAAACTTTAATTACCTTTTTACTTGTATGTTACAACTTAAAACACTTTCCATAACTTGGTGAAACTTACGCTAGTTTTCACAAAAGTAATATAAACAAGGTTATTTACATTTTTTGTCAATTTAATGCATTTAACAAATGTTAATCTGGATAAACCGCCAAAATAGTAAACTAGTATTACAGTTAATCTTGAAATTTAATAAAACCAAGTATATTGTTGATCTATAAAAAGTGGGTATAATTAATTTTATGGCACATAAAATGCAGGACTTTTGCGCCGAATTGCTAGCTTTAAATTCCTTTGACCTTTCAGCAATAAGAACACCGTTTCCCTTGATTTTTCAGCTACGTGCACGGAATTGGCTCGGAAACGCGCAACTCGCTCTTCCATTTGCACAACGGACGCGACATGGTTCTGGTCACCACCTGTCGCCACGGGAAGAGCTGGCGGGAGCTGCAGGATAATCGCTGCGACGAGGACAACCGCGAGTACGACAGGTAAGTGGAGATGGCACCCCCGTTCTCCGTCCAATAAACTCCCAGATGACGATGATTGTCGCCGGCGAAGTGGCCAGAAATTGTTTCTAGCTGTCATTGGGTCCGCAAGTAATTTGTTTAGCCTCCGCCATCGTGCTAATAGCCGCCACGCCCCATCCTTTTGGCCATTAACCGGAGTCTAAGGCCCGCCCCATTTGCCACCTCTTTGTATATCTTCAATTTATGTATCTGTCGGATGTTCGTGGTGATTAATGTGCTGAAATCCGACTTGACAAGCTCATTTAAATGGCACGACACTTGGGCCAAAGGCATTTGCAATGCCAATGGATTTTATTTAACGCCAAAGTCGAAAAATCCAGGATTGGGCACACAGGGCGGTGACTTTTCAATCATGGTCAGACGATTTGAGATGTTTCTAGGACTGAACTCGGGTCGTTTACGTTCGCCAAATTAATGGTGCAAATGAAGTTATGGAAATGGCTGACAGGGATGAACTCGTCACATTCATATATCATTGTAACGATATCATTCCATTGTTAAAGTTGTGGACAGAAATCTCATACAAAGTAAAAGTTAACCACACAAACCTGGATTTACTATCTGTGTTTTCCTTTTGTCGACTATAGTTAAATATTATATTATTTGGTAATAGGTTAAAAAAAATTGTTGTTCAAAATAACATGTTGTAGTGCGATTCTCAAAGAATACTTTCAATCAAAGTGTCCATCTTTTCCATTTTTCTTAAAGCTTTCCTATCCAAATTGAATGTTTTATCTTAGAATTGAAGTTGTTGCTTAATTTAGCGAACTAAATTAAGAATCACGAAAGTTAAACGCAAAATTGAAATACATATTTCTTTCAAAACAGGAAATCAGAACAGTTTTATAGTTGTTAAATAAGAAAAGAGTAAGGGAAATAAGTGTTCAAAAGTTAAATTGTTTTAAACCGTAAGCTGCTGATAGAAGTTATAAAAGTATATAAGTTAAATACACATTTGTTAGAGTTGTAAATTAAACAAAAATCTAACAACGAATTCAGGCATTGCTTTGATCGTAATATCGAGGTTTCCCGCAAAATTTTCGTTAAGCAAGAAACACTTCAACTCAATCCTTTTACCTTTAATTGAATGCAATTTTTTCAGATTTTCTGTGCCACTTTTGGCGGCAAGTCTTCTCTTTCGCCCGCCTTCTGTCTGTCCCTTTTCCTCCCTCGTAATTTGACTTGACTTATGCGACAAATCTGCTTTGGCGTCAAGCGTCAGCGATTTATGCCCCCTCTTTTCCCGACTTCATCCCTATTCTTCCCTCAACTCCGTGCACTGTTCTACATAATCAAGCAAATTGCTTTCCCACTCACATCATTTTTTATCAAGGGGCCTTCGTTGTCTGGAAACTTCGTTAATGCACCTGTCAGATATATCTTTTGCTATCTTCCTTCCTCTGTCCGTCTTCCAACATGTGTTGGGTCTAACTATATATGTATATGTATATATTTTGAGAAAATTGCATAATACCCTTGAATAGCATCAGCGATTTTTTGCACTCAATCTCTAAAAGCTCATGAATGCGAGTGGGCGCCAAAGTTCTTTGGGTGAGTTGAGCTTCTGTATTTTTGATGAGTTTTCCTCGGCATTAATATGCAAAATGCGCATTGTTGTTGTTGCCGGTGTTAATATACATAGTGATGAGGGTATTGCAGAAGGAAATCCCAAGCAAATCTGAAGCCAGAATCCGAAATCCATTCAATTTGACAATGACTTAGTAAACTTTTCTCGTTTTCGATGGACGCAAAGCAAAAGGAGAGTCGGGGGTATAATGGTCAGCGAAGCATCAAATTGAGGTTCTTTGGGATACCAAGGATTAATGTATCAATTTTTAGATCCATCAGTTATATTTGGAGTAAAAGTAATTAATTATCAAAATCATATTTTCATTCCTCAAATTAAACATGTGTAGTTTTTCTTTTAAGGAACGCAATAATATTGTATTACGAAAAATCTACGCTGACTCTTAAGTAAATTTATTTTACTACTCTTAAATTAGACTAATTCAAGGGACATTTAAACTCTCACTTAATTTCTCCACCTCCTCAATCATGTTTATACAAAATATATATATTAAAAATACAGCCATATTCCCCAACGCAAAATCCATTAAAAAGTTTTGTTATTACTTCAACTCACCCTTCACCACAGCCTGCCTTCGAAAAAAGAAACTTTTCCAACTGCATTCAAAAACCTTGAGCTGCTTTTAATGAAATTTTTTTTTGTTGCTGCCACTGTCGTTTTGCGGACGATTTTCGGGCTCGTCCTTTGTTGCTGTTGTAATGAGCCTAAGGCGTCAATGGCTTTTGCCACCGATGACGATGTCATGCACCATATGCAGCACCGCCGCGGGAAATGGAGGACGTTGGTTGATGAGCCGCCGCCGATGATGATAATGGTGATGATGATGGGCAAAAACAAGCCACACAACACCAGTTCTACTTTATTTTTTTACTTAGTGGTTTCTGATACGAGGTCAACGATTTTATCCAGTTTTGGCTTCTTTTTTGGCTTTGCGGTTGGCACTACTTAAAGGACTTTTTGATTCAAGGAGAAAAAAGTGTCAGCGAAAAATTTCAAATATATTGTTTTTTGTTGCATATTTAAATTTAGTTTAGATAAGATATTAATAACATTTTTAGCGATCTGTTTTGGTAAAGTTATAGTAATTAAAATTCGAAATTAAACAGCTTTTAATTTCTGTGGACCTTAAACTTGACCTTTATTTTCTCAGTGTTGAAATATGCGGTTTTGCTTGTTTGTCAGACTTTGCCTATTTTTGAAGTCAGCCAAAAGAAGCAACTGTGGCAAATAATGAGACGCCATGTAAATGTCCTTGGAAGTAAAACTTGTTCCTCATTTTCTTTTTGGCTGTGTAATTTTGTATGTGTTTTCCCTGTTCTTTTTTTTGTTGCCGCTAACAGCAGACGCGACGAAATTACGTATACGCCATGTTGCGGCCAGGCCACGCCAACTGTTGCAGCCACACGTAACCACCCCAGTGCCTCAAGGTTGTCCCGAAGCAACTTTCAACTTTTTGTGGGCCTTTAATTTGAGCTTAACAATTTATAAAGTTTTTTTTTGGTTGGCCATTTTTCAATACGCAATTTTCGAAACTTATTTGTGGGTGTGTTAATGTGCGTAGTTGCGTGTGAGTGTGTGTAGCTTTGAAAGGGAGCTTTTCAGGAGTTCAAGGTCTCCTGGGAAACTCAATTTTGGCTTGGCATCACCAAATATTTATATTTTCATATGTGCGCAGCATAAGGAAAATTGTGAAAAATATCGATGGGAAAATAAATGTAAAATAGAGCTATGTGTCTGGCGTACCTTTAAATCTAGTTAGCCATAAATATTTATACATTTTTAAATATAAATAGATGACATAAAAAAAATTTCATTAAAAATTCAGCTTTCGGTAAACTGAAATAACTTTG
The DNA here is from genome assembly GCA_018153365.1 of Drosophila fuyamai. Taxonomy (NCBI): domain Eukaryota; kingdom Metazoa; phylum Arthropoda; class Insecta; order Diptera; family Drosophilidae; genus Drosophila; species Drosophila fuyamai. The sequence continues at coordinate 7,960,233 of JAECXW010000758.1, forward strand.
AATTTTGTTTTATTGGTCAAAATATAAAAACTTTTTAAGTGTATCTTTAAACTACTACAAAAATGAAATCCTCATAATACTAAGTCTTTAGATTAACGTTAAAGTAAATGTATCTATCAGGTGAATATGTAATTTCCCACTTTATGCCTTATTAAAATCAGCAATTACCAGACTTAAGCACATCCTCTTCGACCCCATTACATTTAATGTGAAAGTCAGCCCTTGTCGAACATGCAAACTAATTTAAACATATGAAAACGAAGAATGCGAACTCATTAAAGGACCCCAATGTCTGCTTGCCCCCTTCTTTAACTCCCCCTGGATCCGGCTTTATGCATTTTTCATAATGTAATTTCCCAAGTAATAAATTTTCATGCCAGCATCATCATTATCAACAACATGCAGGACGAAAGGAGGGCGAGTGGAAACTTTGGTTCGGTGCAAGGTGCAGCTGCCGTTGCACCTGTTCGAGGTGCCCTCCTCTTCCTCCTTCCAATGGTTGCCACTTTCCACGTTAATCTCAGATTTCCACATAAATCACTTTAAAAAGGAGACACACTTGCAGGCGCAGGAGCAAAAGGAACCCAAGGCGCCGGCTTCCGAGGAAGAGCAAGCAACCAGCGAGCGCTGCTCAGTCCTGCAATGGCAATTTCTTTGAGTACTTTCTTCTATTTCCCCTTTGCTACTATATCGCTGTGTGTGTGTGTGTCGGTGAAAGTTGCCCCAAAAAACGTGCCAAGTAATTGCCGGCCATTGCTGTAATGTCCTGGGCATAAGGACCTGCCATGAACCCCGGAAAATAATAACCAGACTATGCTCTGAGGTACTTTTAATTTCAGCGACGATATGGCGCTGATATACGAAAAGAATCAGTCAATTTTTATTAATTTCTTGAGCTTTATACGCCAATTTCTTATAATTAATTTAAAACATAGCTAAGACTTACTAGTTTGTATTACAAACACTGCTTTAAATTCACATGTTTAAAATTAGTAAATACATTACATTTACCTTTTGTATTATAATGAATATTAATAATTTTAGTTTATCTTGATTTATCTAAAAGAAAAATGGTAAGAATTAGTTTTTATAGTAGAAAGCTTTTATGAATCATTTCCCCTTAATTTATACTTAACCTTAACTTATGGTTAGCACCCATTTCTAGTAGGGGTATAAAAATGTCTCAAGAGTTTTTGTAATAATCGTAAATGCATTTGTTTTTTATGTATTTTGACCGACACACCCTGAATATAGAAGGGAGAAAACCTTTTCCTTTGCGCAATTCCCACACGCATTTTGTGTGAGCTGCATTCGCAATTGCACGGCGTCTTCATGCGGTTATGCTCCTCTGCTGTTGCCGCTGCTTTCATTATGAGCCATTATCACAAGCTGGCGACAAGCGACTACCACGATGGTCACAAAGAAAGCTGGGGAAATGGCCAGGAGAATGGCCAACAGAAAGGGGATGGAACGAGGACGTTGGTTGGTCTCTCGACAGCGCTTGACGCGAGCTTTGCACTTGTAACTAATGCGCCATGTTTAATGTTTCGCTGCTGTCTCCACTTATTTTTATGCTTATGCTGCCTTTGCTGTGCAGAGAGCCAAAACATTTGAAAAACAAGAATTAATATAATTTGTTAATGCCAAATATATGTATAGACATTGTGTTTTATAACATTTATTTTCAGTTAAGAAGTTCTGTTTTGGTTATTCAAAATAAATAGTCTAGTTTATTATACTAAATATTTTTGAAATTTAAACATACACTTAATTATTTGTTTAATATAGGTAAATAAATAAAAGCTTTTCACGCGTATTTCTTAATCAGATTTGGTAATTGCTAAAAATTTCGAAATGTTGATTTCTTACTTATAAAAATATAATCTTTAATGGAATATAGTAGAAAGCACCATTGTTAAAATTTCCAAAGAATACTATTTCTAATGAAAATAAAGGTGTTTTTTTGTTTTTTATTTTTTCTCTGTAGCCATTCCTGCGCTACTGGTTCTTATCATTTTTTTTCCCCATCGCTTCTACTGCTTTTTGACCAAACAATGGAAACGGCAACTTTTACAGCTTCGTTTTTCACCCTCTTTTTCTGCATTTTGCTGCGTGTGGGTGGATGCCTTTTTCTATCTGCTCCTTCTGTTTGATTTTTGTTTGTGCTGCACTTTGTTCTTTGCTTTCTGGGGACTTGCAGCGCATTCGAAATGCTTTCCAAATTCTCTTTATTCCAAATGCTGTTTTTGAAAAATTTAATTTTCATTGAAATTCATCGCAGTCTCTTTCCATCTTTCGCGAAAACTTTTTTGCCAACTTGGGTTCTGTCCTGACATTTTGCCCACATCTTCTTACTCATTTATAGTTTTTTTTCTTTTACGCTGCTTTTTGCGCTCACTTCTGCTGTTTTTAGGATCTTTTTAATTAATTTTGCATTTCGCTGCAGCTGACAGGCCATTCCTGCCATAGGCGATGGATGCTGCGTTTAGTTCACTTTCAGCAATTAACTAAATGTTGCGTATACGCCACCGAGGCCGAATTATAAAAGTTCTTGGCAAAAAGCCAAGATGACAAGACGGAATCTGAAATACAAAAGAACGATACATAAGTACTTGAGAGGCAAAAAAAAAAAGAACCACAAGAGCTCGAGAACCGATATGCGGAAAACTACAAAAGGTGGATTACATTCCTGACGGCAGGGAAAAACCAAAGGTAGATGCTCTACCTGTCAAAGGCAAAGCCCAAATGATGAGACTAAATGGGAAATCACAACCTCATTTCGACTCTACCGCCGTCAGTCAGTTTGTCAGTCACTCAATCAGCCCTAGAACCAGAATTCCCCGAACAACAAACAGCTCCGGGAAAAAAAATCCACAAAGCACAGGAAAATGAAACCACCGGCTGAAGGAGGGTAACCTTTGACAGCTGGAAACCACTTAAATTATATACCTGCTGCGAGCTTCTGGGGCTACCACCCCCTGCAAGTTGCTTATGTTAATTTTCTGCTGGCCTAGGCTCAAGCAATTGACATGAACTGAAGTGACTTACTTTGTGGCTTTCCTCCGTTCCCCCGTAAAACGTTCACCTCCCCCTCGAATCTCTGGCAAAATGGCGGCAACAGGTGGGACATTCGATCGATTTAACTCTGACTAAGTAATTGCCGGGTATGTGCTGGAATTCTTATTGAGCAAAGTTTTCCAAGGCTTTGAGAAAAGAAGCAATATAATAAAAACTCATAACTTGTTGCTTTCTCGGAATGGTTCATAAATTTACCAAAGATTTGCTTCCTTGAAAAGAAAACCAATTACGAGTGGGAAACTTTTTTTACGCAGAAAAAAAGAAAATCTCTATTAAAAAGAAAAAGTTTGAAATAACCATAGCCTATTAAAATACATTTTATAAAAAGACTTTTTACACTAAAAAAATGAATTTAAGAAAATCACTTTGGAATCAACTATAGCACAATTGAACCTATCTTTTAAATTAAGAACGTGTTATAAAAATGTATATGAGAAAAAAAGTTTCCTTATTATTAATTACTGCAGCATACTTGTCCTTCAAATAATTTCAATGAATTACTTGGAATAAAACACGCAACTGCGAAACTGAATAAAATAAAGTTTTAAAATATCCAACTTTTTAATATGGCACGCAAGTTTTAAGCGTTTACAAAGAGCTCCACCTTGGCCAATATCTAGTAAAGCAGTTTATACTACCAAATAATGCAAATGAGGAAAAATCAAAAGCCATATTAATTACTGCTGCATTCTGCCTGTTAATTCCCAGCCATCTGTGTAATGCCTAATGAAGTGGCCGAGCTTTTCGCTTTTGCAGCTTAAACATCTCTGTTTTAGAAACAGAAGTGGCAGTGGCAACAACTTTTGACAACAAACGCGTGTAAATAGCAAAAGTTTTGTTCACATGATGTTGGGGTGCCCGGAACTCAGAGCCCTACAGAACCGAACTCAACTGAACCGAAGAGAACTGTTCGCCCAACTTGGCTGAAAGCTAAAAATCATTTAATTAAAGTTTGGGGCGGGAAGAAGAGTTCGCCGGGAGAACTAAGCTGCTGTCTAAACAACAACAACAACAACGTTGCATGTTGGCGGCTCTTAATTGCTTAAACAAGTAGCTAACAAGCGAACAGAAAGTGCGGGGAAAGGGTCCTGCCAGGATTCCATATATAAGCCAGTGCAGTGACCTGCATAAGGAGCTGCAAATGTTACGACATATGTACACGAATGTTAAACCAAGTTTGTATGCATAATGTTGTCTAATTAGTTAGGCCAAAAACCACGCCCCTCTCAACGCGAAAGCACAAAAAAAGGAACTGTTCACATAAATTAAATGCAATAAAAAGTGCACGCTGTCTTTTATTTCTTTTAGAGCAGGCAAACTCAAGCAAATGACCCATTCAACCCAAATAGCCGTAGGAGAAATAAACTAAACACACGAAATTTAAGAGTATTTTCTGCATGAAATGGCTTTATATATTTGCTAAAGCTATTTTTGGCACACGTTTAAATAGGCTCATGAAATTATTCGATTAGTGTTTATTTTGCCATATAAGTGTTATTTAAACTTGACGTAGCTTATTCAACGGCAAGTCGAAGATTATATACCCTTACTTCTCTTAGAAAAAATTAAATATTTTTTATTTCAATTTTGAATGACAAAGTCGTGCGATTTCTATACAATTAAAACTGTATTTCTGTTATTTAAATAAAGCATATTTTTGGAGAATTAAACCACTTTGAAATAAAAAGTATCTCATAGTTAATAATTGCATAATTTCTTAATACGTAAACCTTTTTTAATCTTTTCCTTTTAACTTTAAAATTTTGCTAAGGTGAATAGCATAATGTTATGTTTTCTGAATTTTATTATTCCCTTTCCCTCTCGTGTTTCTTCTCTCCTCATTTCTCCCTCTTTTAAGTCCATGGCTCTAGTTGCGCCTGCCTATGCATTTGGCAGTGTAATTTTTCAACTCTCGCCAAAATGTCAGAAGCAAGCCAACATGCAATTTATGTTGTTTGCTCAAGATTATTCATACCAAAGTCTACGACTGCTGCAGGCTGCCTCTCCCTCTCTCTTTCTAATGCCAGCTAGCCGTCTCCCTCTAGCTTGCGGTGCGTTGTCAATGTCCAAAAAGCTGCGCATGCAGTTTCCTAATAAATTTTTATACCCTTGCAGAGGGTATTATAATTTTGGTCAAAAGTGTGCAACGCAGTGAAGGAGACATCTCCGACCCTATAAAGTATATATATTCTTGATCAGGATCACCTCCTGAGTTGATATAGCCATGTCCGTCTGTCCGTCTGTCCGTCTGTCCGTCTGTCCGTCTGTCCGTCTGTCCGTCTGTCTGTCCGTCTGTCTGTCCGTCTGTCTGTTTCTACGCGAACTAGTCTCTCAGTTTTAAAGCTATCGAATTGAAACTTTGCACACACCCTTCTTTCCTTTGCACGCAGTATATAAGTCGGAACGGCCGGGATCGGCCGACTATATCCTATAGCTGCCATATAACTGAACGATAGGAAATGCCATAACTCTGCTGTTTGTAAAGTTAGGAAGTTGGGATTTTCTATGGCTTCTTTATTTGGCCAATCAATTCGACCTACCAAATTTCATAAGGATCGGCCGACTATATCCTATAGCTCCCATATAACGATAGGAAATAGCATAACTTTGGTGTTTTTAGAGTTAGGAAGTTGGGATTTTCTATGGGTTTTATATTTGGCCAATCAATCCGACCTACCAAATTTTATAGGGATCGGCCGACTATATCCTATAGCTGCCATATAACTGAACGATTGAAAATGCCATAACTTTGGTGTTTTTAAAGTTAGAAAGTTGGGATTTTTTATGAGTGTTAAGAATGCATCATATGAATAATTTTGGAGAATATTATTTACAGAATATTCTGCAAGGGTATATCAACTTCGGCTCCGCCCGAAGCTAGCTTTCCTTTCTTGTTTTTGCTGATTCTGCTTTTAAAACGCGAATGTACCGAGCTCAAATTGCTGACCATTTAGGGGAGTTTCATGGAGAGAGGGGCCTGGAATTGCAGGAGGGGCAGGATTTCGGAGGGTTGGCGGATGATAGTAAGGGCTGTGGGAGTTGCCTAGAGGGCAGTACATGCCCAACTACATGTAATTTTACGCGCAACTTAACTTGTAAACTGCCAGCACACCAATGCCGCTACCCAAACTCAAAAGCACCTCCTAATTCCCGCCCTTCTAAAACCACCAGCCCCTGCGGACAATACACATCCACATACTCTCACCCACCTGAATCAATGTTTGGCGTACATGGCGTATACGTATTATGGCAGTTTGATGCATTTGGTGGCTTTGATTTTGGAATTAAAGATTAAAGTGGCCACACAAAACGCGCACTGCGGTCACAGCTCGAAAGCACTCCCTTCACTACCTTCCGTTTTACAATGCTTTGCGTAGTCGGATAACACGGCGTATGAGTAATGTGAGCAAATGCTAAGCATACGCCCTGTTGAGCATTAAACTGGAATTACAGGAATTTCGCCAAATATCAAAGACCAAAGCAGAACGAGTTGAATGAAACAGATTCAATTGCTTAGCAACACAACGATGGCAAGAGAGAAAAAGCAAGTAATCTCTAAGAAATTAAAAGAAATGTTATCTGGCTGATGGAAATTAATCCCTAAACCAGAAAGATAATTACTTTAATGTACCTGAAACCCAACTGAGTCATAGAAAGCTGTGGTTGTGGTTCAAATACAAGAAATAAAAATGAACTAAATAGAAATCTTTAAATTTTGGAGAAAGTTGAAGTTTAATAAGGTTAAGTAATTTATCACGTGTAATTATACCCGTTACTCGTAGAGTAAAAGGGTATATTGTATTCGTGCAAAAGTATGTAACAGGTAGAAGGAAGCGTTTCCGACCCTATAAAGTATATATATTCTTGTTCAGGATCACTAGCCGAGTCGATCTAGCCATGTCCGTCTGTCCGTCTGTCCGTCTGTCCGTCTGTCCTGTCTGTCCGTCTGTCCGTCTGTCTGTCCGTCTGTCTGTCTGTCTGTCCGTATGAACGCTGAGATCTCGGAAACTATAAAAGCTAGAAGATTGGCATTTTGCATGCAGATTTTAGGAGTTCCTACGCAGCGCAAGTTTGTTTCAAAAAGGTGCCACGCCCCCTTTAACGCCCACAATCGCTTATATACGATTTTATTTAAATATAAATTTAAATATTTCGGAAAAGTAAAAATGCAGTTTTATTGTGTTTATCAATACCTATCGAAATGTAGAAGAAATTTTTCAAATCGGACCATTCGTTTAAAAGTTATGCGTGATCAAAGTTTCTATCTCCATCTCCCTCGCACTCCCTTTACCTGAGTAACGGGTATCTGATAGTCGGGGCACCCGACTATAGCGTTCTCTCTTGTTTTACTTCATTTCGATAATAAATTTGTAAATTGGTGAACTTAGGAAACAACCTAGCAGACTTAAATTTGTAGTCTTTTTTTAATAAGCTAGTGAACACTACTTTCGAAATATATTCAGCTTAATGTTAACCAATACCTGAATATGTGAACTTTACCCTTTCTCAACCCATTTGAATGATTTGCAATAATTTACTTCCTTGTGCACCAAATTCGTTTATACACCTCCACTCGCCACCCATTATCATATTGTAATGTCGATAAGCTCACAACCATGGGCGGATCCAGGGTAGATATAAGGGGGTTAAAACCCCCTAAAGTAATGAAAGATGTGGTATTAAAACCCCCCTCCACACAACCAAATCCTGAATCCGCCACTGTTCACAGCGGATGTCTGCATCTCCTTGGGGTCGCATTTTCGTCGCCCGACGCCTTTGTTCGATTAATTGCTCCAGAATCCCATTATGCAATGCCATGGCTCTCACTAATTTACATGTTCTGCCCGCTCTTTCTCACTCATTTCCTCTCCCTGTTCCTCCTCCATTGCAGGTACGACTACGAGACCTTACTGCAAAATTCCACGTTCTGCTTGGTGCCGCGCGGACGTCGTTTGGGTTCCTTTAGGTAAGCACAAACAAAAAACCCACAAAAACAAAAAAAAAGGGAGAAGAGTAATAAAAAAAAAATGGGTGGAAAACATAAAAAACAATTTTCATTTTACATTTCACAATGCCATTTTTTCATCATGGTTGTTTTTTGGTTGTTCGTCCCTCTTTTTTTTGCAGATTCCTCGAAGCCTTGCAGGCCGGTTGCATTCCCGTACTATTGTCCAATGCCTGGGTGTTGCCGTTTGAATCGAAAATCGATTGGAAGCAGGCCGCCATTTGGGCCGATGAGCGCCTCCTGCTGCAGGTGAGCCGGGGCATACATATTTATTGATATCTGAGGATGGGCATACTATATAGTTGGGATATGAAATGGCCTTTATATGAAATACTGAAAGCGCAGCGTTCTGTGCCAGTTCGTGTGCCACTTTTGGAGTCGTTTGGCCAAAGCGATTTCATTTGCCCCCTGTCTAAAAAAAGTAAAGTTTTCATTGTTTATGTGCGCAGGGTGGTGGGTTGGCTGGCTGGTTGGGCGGTGAACCTTATAAATACAACCCAGAAAGCTGTCACTTTAGAGCGTCGCAAATATTTGTTGCACTTTTTATTGGCCTCTCCAAATGTCCGGCCATTTGCCATTGATGAATATTCTGCCAAGACTGTGCAAGATTTGTGCACCTGTTAGCCGGTGCTCAGAAGTATGTCCTTGGCCTGCAAGTTGATTGGAAAAGGAAATAACTTAAAAGTTTCTGGCGAGCAGGGAAAATGTCATTACAAGCAATTCAAAATAATCAATTTGAAAGAAATGTGTTATTATATGTGGTCCGTTTTGTAAACCCTATTACTTTAAGCAATAATTTCAAGTTCAAAATTTTTGCTTGCATAAAAACTTATTTTTTGTATTTTTGCCCCGAAACTGGATATCTGTGTAACCAGGACTACAAGCCAAACCCCAGTTAATTCCCTGTAAGAGGAATCGGAAAGCACCAGCACCAAGAATCCCACTCAGGGCTTATCGGACTTTGGCTCCTCCATTAGGATTGTCCACATTCTTGCACTTAACCCACTGCTTGCCTCTGTTTGTGGCGAAGATTTCCCAATCAGAGCCAGGTGAGTGGTTCGCAGCTCTTTGTCCAAGTGTCCGCACCTTTTCGTGTTCCTCCGAAGAGAAAGCTCCTGGATACTCCTTCTGTGTGTGCGTGTGCTGCTCCACTTGTTTGCCTGCCTGCCAGTGTCCTTTTCTTCACGCTCTGGCGCCTGATTTTACACTAAGAAATATTTCCTAAACTTCTATTACTTCTTATGTCCATCGGACCCAGATAATTCATTTAAAATATTATTAAATCTTAAAAATAGCCATGAACATTTAAACTGACCTTTAAGAAAAACGTACTTATTATTTCGAAATAACAGTTCAAAGTTGTTAACGTAATATATGATAAAACTAAATTTTTAAATTTATTTGTATACGCCGAAAAAATAAGACAATCATAGTTTTAAAGACATTTATGTCTCTAGATTTGTGTTAGATTTCTTTTCTGTGAACTTTCTGCTACTGTCGCACTTCATTCGCGACAAAGTCCTAGCGCAATGTTTGCCAATTGCCCTGCCCTTGATATTTCCCTTCCCTATCCACCGAGTCCTTTTCCTGCTCCTCGCTCTCTTTTTCCTCCTGCACTTCCTGTCCCCGTCCATTGGCATGTTTGCCTTTGTAGTTTATTGGCAGGAAATGCAATTAATTAAGTTAACTTGAGCAGGAAACTTGAGCACGGACTCGAAACTCGACTCGACTGGCTGGGCAAACTCTTTAAACTGTTTGAATTTAGTGGGGCAGCCATCACCATCACTCCTGTTCTGGCCAACCACCACCACTTCTGCCCTGCAATTATGATGGATGGCACCCGTGGGTGGCTGAAATCCTTTAACCAATTAAGCTGTGCATTGTAAATTAATGCATTGTGGCTCAGGTGGCGGGATGAGCTGCATCTATTAAGCTGGGATTACGTATACGCCGGGTATAACCATCTCTTATCCCCCTTTCCATCTCTGTTTCTCCTTTATATAGGTGCCCGATATCGTGCGCTCCATATCGGCGGAACGCATCTTCGCACTCCGCCAGCAGACTCAGGTCCTGTGGGAACGCTACTTTGGCTCCATCGAGAAAATCGTCTTCACAACATTCGAGGTGAGTCCTGAGTTTTCCCCCCGGGGAACATTTGCATATGTAGACGCCGCCTATTTGCGGCTGATAACTTGGGTGGCTTGCAACTTTGCCGGGTTTGCGAGGGCTTCGGAATAGCGACTCGAACTTACTTCGCAAGTTGTTGCGGCTTTTGTTGGTTCGCTCAATCGACAAGAAACAAGTAACGAGAATGTTCTTTGCTCTACTTAGCGACTCTGAGGTGGGGTTCTGGGCTGGGAACTACCAGCAACTTGGTCGATGGAACTATGCAACAACTTGTTCTCGTGTCCTAGAGTTCGGCACAGTGCGTGCTGTAATTAGGCGTACCGAACTTTACCCTTACTTAAATTTACGATGTGTGAATATTTCCCTTAAAACTAAATTCTTTGTTGCACTATGGAAGTGAAACGAAATTGTTGTGGACTTATATAGCTGTGGGAATTTAAGTATAAGCCGAACTAAAATTTCTTAACTAAGTACAACATATTTTTCATGACTACAAAATAATAGTGATTGATTTTTTTGTTTATTTTTCTTTGGCATTTAAAGTTATTACCCTATCCGTATTTAATCAACTTAACCTGGATATCAGCAGCCTAAACAAAGATTTTTTAAAATGTCAAAAATTGTTTTGTAAGAAACAAGCCTGTAAGAACTTTCTGCACAGACTGTATTGGGCTTTTGATTTGTAAAAGAAAACTACAGTCCAAGCCTCTTAAGAGTATCTGCCGGATACTTTTGCTTCTTAAGTAGCAAAAGTTCTACGTTAGCTATTGAATTTGAATTTGGTGTACATTTAGGCGATACGCCCATTGAAAGCTTGGGGTTGGGTTTTGGCAAAATGAGAGGGCTGGCGATGTGGGAGTGTATGAATAAAACACACGCATTCCCCACATTCTCGCACATGCAAACGAAAACCAACAAACAACGAACAACAAAGTTATCTGCACACAAATGGCAAGCAGAAATTCGCGTTTCTCCATAGAGTCAGAGGACCAGCGGAGAAATGGCGAAAGGGCGAGATTGGGAGATTGGGAGACGCGAAAAGCAAACTAAACCGCCGCCACTGGAGACCACTTTTCAACACTCAAATTGACACACAGTCAGGGACGGAGAATCGTGCAGAGATGTAGACACATCCACGGAAAGGAGGATGCACGGGCATTCAATTTTGTGTAATCATCAGGGGGAGAAGCGGAGAAATTAAGGGAAATGGGGGATCCAGCGACCAGGAGAAAGGGTCTTGGAAGCTGAACCTGCCAACTGAAACCGGAGTCTCCCAGCTCGCATCGAGATTCGCGTTTTGCGGCGAAACTTTCGCATGCACACTCACTGAGAAAAAAATGACCTCATTTGATAATTGATTTTTAGTAAGTCTAAAAGTACATTGTTAATTGTGTTTTATTAACTAAATATTTGATTACTTAAAATCAAAAATACAGATATAAATTTAAAAATTACAAAAAATCAATGACCGCTCAAAGTAATTATTCATAAACATTCTTCGGGAAGATTGTTATGTTAGATTATTAAACGAACCAAGACATTTTCTAGCCTAAAATTAGATGCCAATCATTTTTCGGGACAACTTTAAAATAAACATAACACAGCCCCAAAACTTTATAGCTATTTCCTTTATGCTTGAGCATTTTCTCTCTGTGTCCACACACCCTTGTACAACAACCTAGCCATGTTAACCCATGACGACCGACAACATTGCAATGTCGACGAGACTGTCGCTCCGCTCGTTGACAAAAACCGCAGCCCAATGGAGCGGCAAGGGAAATGCGGAGCCGAGAGTTGTGCAGATTGCGGCTCCATTGCCACGATTCTCCGGCTTCCGGCCCTTTAACCCCTCTGGCCACCCAACCTCGTTCATTTGCCTGCGTTTTAGCTAGTAATAATCAATTTGCAGTTACAGCAACCAAAATGTGTGTAACCAAATTAAACACAAATATTTTTCCAGTACCTTGTGACCGCCCCGAAAGGACGAAGGCGGTGGAAGTTTGCCGAGGCAATTAACGACTTGGTCCACAATCGACCAGAACATGGTCAACAAAGGACATGCATAGGGAGTTTAGTTTGATTTATGTGACGGGAAGTGAAAGGAGTCCCCCCTTCCCTCCTTCACCTCTGCTTCTCGTTCTTGACCAACTAATTTGCCCAGCTCTGTAATTATTATTATTGGCTGGTGTGTGGGGCAGATGCTGGTTCGTTTAACACTCAAAGTTAATTGTGTTTTGATCGACCTGCAGCACACAAGGGTCAAAATAAATGGGGAAAAGACTTCAGGCTTTAGATTTATGACGAAATTCTCAATTAACACAGACTTTTTGCACATAATTGCTTACAAAATAATTGTGTTCATAACATTTATCAATATATTTTAAAAGTTAATAAGTAAAATATAAAAAATTTACACGTGCATTATTTAAAACTTACATTTCTTAAGCTTTATAAGGTAGTTTTTTAGAATTTTCTTTATTAATCAAACAATAATTTACTTTACTTATCAGACATATATCTCATTATTTGTCCAACCTCAAGAGTACCTAAAAATCATTGCACTTCTCGGTATACATATAAAATCTAACTGTCGTTTTTAATCCCCTTGAGAGCAATTATTGCATAGACATCTATGACTATTTTACCCTTTCCCCCAACATTATTTTCCTATCAAACTTAAAGCGCGCCACGAAGTATGCAACACGATTTTTTTGCGCAGGAATTTTCGTTTTCGCCGGCATTTTTGTGGCGCACATTTGATTTATGGGTCGCGATTAAAATTATGAATTGTGGCATTTTCGACAGGAGGGAGGAAAAAAGGGCAGACAGAGACATTGGACCACGCCCACCTGCCGAGGTGCGGCACGTGCATCACGTAATGGCTCTGCGCGCAATCCTTTCTGGCTTATTTGACCCACATTTTGCATATGGCCAAGAATGCAGCTCCACAAGGGTCAACATCATGTTTGTCTCCCCCTCTCTTTTTGCATTCACCCGCCGCCTTTGCGGCTTTAATATGTGAAAGAGTTCCGGGGCTGAGCCAAATACTTGATGTGTAGATGCCACAGGCAAAAACAATTCCAGAATATTTATAAACAGCATAAATTCCGGTTTTGCAGGGCTCTGTAGAAATGCCTTTATAATTTGTTTTTATTAATTTTGCACATTTTTTCCGCCTTGCTGCAAACCACACAGGCCTCAGCCCTCTAAAGCAGGCCACTCACGTCTCACTTTTGGAGTGGAAAGTTCCTAATAATCCTTTAGTCCGGGACACGTATGAATATGAATGGGTCAGGAGGAAGAGGTGGGAGGGAGGGTCCTTGGGGGAATCCTTTTCCCTTCGCTTACACTTAAGACCCGTTCATGCAGCAAATTGATTTAGGCATAAACAAGCCCAGAACGCTCTTAACCCTGCAAACCCATGGGCTACGAAAAAGTGGCAAATAATTTCTGCTGCCTTAACTGGCCCTGCTGGAAAATCTCCTCAGTCTGGGCGTTGAACCGCATGTGACCAGGCGGTGTCAGTTTTTCTGGTGTATCCTTTTGGCACTCTCCTTTCGCCTCCTGCAAAACTGGTCCATTAAAGTCAACAAACTAACAGCCAGCTGACGGTTTTGGGGGTTTTTGGGGTTTTAGGTTCGAGTTGAGTTTGAGTTTGGGTTCAGGTTAGCCTTTGTTTACCCTCATCGCCCGATGTTGCTCTTGTTGCTGTTATTGTTGCTGCTGTGCAAGCAAATAGCAAAGGTGATTTTTGGGTGGGGGTTTCCATAGGACGGGTCGGAGGAAAAACAAATTAAGCAGTTATTTGGGTTGTTAGACGCTTCAGCCAAGCTCTCTCTTCCCTTTTGCCACGCACTCACATCCTGTTTCTGTGTTTTGGATGACAATACCCTTTTTTCGAAAGTGACTTCTCTTTAAATAAGTCATAAAACGTAAATTTTATAATAAAGTGTTTTGGCTTGGTTAAACAAATTAAGTGTTACCGAAAATCTATGAATTGAAAGTTGTTTGGAAAGCAAAAGATTTTTGTATTAATACCAGTAGAGGTTACGAAAAATGAAATTAAAATGATTTACATTTTTTTTTTCTTATATTTTACTAATTATATTGACATTGTAATTGTACATTATTTGTGAATAGCGTAAATATCATTAAACTGGATAACGAATTATGTAAGTTAGGTTTCTAAACTCGTAACCATCAAACACATCGTTTAAGCTTTCTAATCCTAAAATGTAGGCCCATGGATCATAGAATATTCCACTAAGACATTTATATTTTAAAGCTCAAATCAATTTCTTGGGCAATTTCGCCACTCACACGGAACCCCTGCCATCTGCACCAATTATTTCAATTAATAAATCAAAAATTGAACCCGAAGTAAGACCGCAACCAAACTTTTGCCACATCCTTCCGAAGGAAACTAAGTGCGTAGGTCGGATAGTATGAATGTGTCTGTATATGGACGAGTGGCAATCGTATGCGGCTGATCCCAAGATTTGCATAATTTTATTGTGTGTTGAACTTTCGACTAACCACCCGCTACCAGCCCAATCTGTGTGGGCCAGGCCGAAAACCGAATGGCCACAGGATCCCCACAAAAAGGTCACTCAAAGTCCACTTACCGAACTTAGTGCCGGCCCAGAGTTGGCCCAAAATCTTGGCCTAAGCCCCAAAAGTCTTTCTCTGTGTGCTCGAGTGTGTGTGAATTGGGGCGAATGGATGTGACCGATAAGCGTGGGGCATGCACTTAAGTTGCACAGGGAGGCAAAAAGCGGAAGCAGGGAAAAGTTCGAAAATGGTCGCAAAAATTCACAGAACAACAAAATAAACCACAATAAGCCACAAGTTTGTGTTGGGCTCGAAATGTTTTGCATATGAGTGTGCATATAGGGAAAAGAAAATAGGGACGGATTAACAACAGAATATTAATAAGAAATTTAAAGTGCTACTTTGAATGTTTCTCAAAATGTTCTGTTTCTCTTCAAAATAACTTAAATTATACAAAATTTTAGGCAGAATAGTAGCTTTGTTATAATTTAAAGACTGAAATTTAAAACAAATAGATTTCAATTTGAACATAATTTAAAATCAAAATTAAACTATAGATATAAATTGTTTAACGAGGAAAATATATAATATGGAACCTAAGTTAAGTTGTTCCGTGTAATAAGTATACGCATTTTGTGTATATGTTTATGGTATTTTTTTATTTTTGGGCTTTTGCGGTTTTGATGCAACAAAATGTGTTGCATACGTGCAGGCAGCTGTCGAAAAAAAACTTTTTCTTCACCTGGTTGTCTCTTTTTTGTCTCGCCGAGATTTGCATTTCAAAGCACTGGCCACGCCCACTAGCCTGGCCAAGGAAAACAGCAACAATCCTGCTCCGGTGAGCAGCAGGAATCTAGGTAGCATCAGCAGCTCAAAGTAGGGAAGGAAAAACAACTTATTACTTTGACTAATCCTATTATGCGCATGCAAACGTGCGCCAAGGAGGAAAAAACTTTTCCCAGGCAAACTACTTTGAAGTCAACTGTCTGCCCGCCTACGCTTCTCTGCCCTCTCGCTCGCTTTCTCCTTTCTCCGCCGCCTTTCTTTCGCGTCCATTCCATTGAATCGTGCACTCACTCAAGCGCCGCTAAGTTGCCTTAGTGGCTGCTCATGCACTGCAAGAAATGGCTGAGCAATAGATAACCCTATTTGGCTTTGGCGACAGCAAGTGAAGGGATATTCTCCCTGCTGATGTTAATTCCTGTGGAGTAAGCCTCTAGATGCAGAATGCACAGTGGAATGAATAGGGAGTAAAACTCTTGAAAAACAGAAAAACCGAGTTACTCAACCTCAGTCAATAACAATACAATATATCGGGGAAATAATATGATAATTAATTAACTATATCTTTTAGTATATGTAGAAGCATTAATAATATTTATAGTTTAGGTTACTTGTTTATATAAGTGAAGCGAAACATTTTATTGCTTATTTATTTCTTTATATTATATTTATTTATGTGCTATCAGTTCTTATGACATAAACATTAAATTTCAACAAATTAAATTTAATATTACATTTTTGAAAGAATCTAGCAAACTAAATTTGCTATTTAATAGCCTGGTCATTTATTAGTTTAAATGCAAATGCCTTTAGCTGTATATTTGGTCCATTGCAAACTTTAGCTTCAGTTTGTTCGACCTTCCCGGTGATCCAACCTAATTTATTTTCTAGTTGTAAAGTTGCGAAACTTTTTCGTTGACCTCATTCGGTTTTAGCCCATAGTTTGGCTCCCAGCTGCAGGGACAAGTCCCCCGACTTGTTGTAGTTAATTTCCTCCACTTACCTGTCCATTATGGCCTGGTCTCGGACCTGAGATAGTGGAAAATGCCGCGACAGCAACTCAAGAAGTTTTCCACGCGCAAATCCCCCTTTTGGCCTAAGCTGATTTGGCTTCCCTTGGCAATGAGCACCAACAAAACCGAGCTCGGAAAACTTACTCATTAATTGATTTTCTTGCAACTTACTTTCAACATATATTTGTTTTTTTTTTTATTTTTAGCAAAATGCATGTTCTCATCATAAACAAGAGAGAACGCTATAGTCGGGTGCCCCGACTATCAGATACCCGTTACTCAGGTAAAAGGAGTGCGAGGGAGATGGAGATAGAAACTTTGATCACGCATAACTTTTTAACGAATGGTCCGATTTGAAAAATTTCTTCTACATTTCGATAGGTATTGATAAACACAACAAAACTGCATTTTTACTTTTCCGAAATATTTAAATTTTTAAAATCGTATATAAGCGATTGTGGGCGTTAAAGGGGGCGTGGCACCTTTTTGAAACAAACTTGCGCTGCGTAGGAACTCCTAGAATCTGCATGCAAAATGCCAATCTTCTAGCTTTTATAGTTTCCGAGATCTCAGCGTTCATACGGACAGACAGACGGACAGACGGACAGACGGACAGACGGACAGACGGACATGGCTAGATCGACTCGGCTAGTGATCCTGAACAAGAATATATATACTTTATAGGGTCGGAAACGCTTCCTTCTACCTGTTACATACTTTTGCACGAATACAATATACCCTTTTACTCTACGAGTAACGGGTATAATTACAGAAAGTATAAAGTGAAAAATCTTACTTAAGCATAGGAAACGCATAGAGTCGAAGACATGAACTAAGGGCACTTAAACATTTAACATTAAGAAGGTTGAACAAAGGTTGTTTGTTGTACATAAGTCACATGTTGCATGATATGTGATAGGCATCTATATATCATATCTGTGTGGTGTGAATGTGCAGCTCGGAGTCTGTGAGTCTCTGCGGTGAGTTGTGTGCTGGCTGGCTGTCTTGAAGCGGTGTTTCCAATCCAATTCAATCCAATCCGATTCGAGTTTAGAAAAGCAGGGAGAAGAGACTCCTCACGCCAGTGGAGCCAGCTCCGGAACCGAGGGTAAAGCCCGTGCTGGGCGTGCCGCTGCTGCGATGCCGCGAGGTGTGGCTGGAAACGTTAGCACGGACACGGTCGTAGCTGGCAACATCCTGAAAAAGAAGACAAATGTAAATTATAATCCCAATAAGATTATAGGGGCATATCGTACTGGTCGAGCACGAACTCGAGGTGTCTGCAGTGGCGGCAGATGTCGCAAGTGCCGCACGTGTTGTATATGGACAAGACTCTCACCTCTTTGTCGGCATTGGCCAGCACCGATCGCATCGAGTTGGCCACCGGCCACTTCTTCTTCATCACCAGGTTGTTGGGTGGATCGTGGGGTGTTCCGGCATCCACCGACCAAATGGTGACACTGGCACCACCCAGCACCTTGGATCCTCGCGAGAACTTGAAGGCCAGCTCCTCGTCGCCGGCGATGCGTGTTAGCTGCCAGCCTGTCAGATTGATCTCCTCGGTTCCCTTGTTGTGCAACTTGATGAAGCGTCCCTCCACGTCCGCTTCGATGATCTCCAGATCGCCCTTGGCAGCGGCATTCACGGAGTACTCCGACAGAGTGCGGTCCTCGCTCTCATCGATCACGGTGCGGCGTCGCTTCACGGCACTGGATCCCGAGATTCCGGGCGTGGCCGAGCGACGTCCACTGGGCGTAACCCTTCCGGATCGCGAGCTGGAGCTGGCGGTCAGGTGGGTGCCATTGCTGGAGACCCCGGAATCAGTAGCCGGACGTACGGGTGACTCGATGTTCAGGCGACGCTCCTCACCGCACAGCAACTTGTCGTAGGCGGCGATCTCGAGGTCCAGCGATACCTTGATGTCCATCAGATCCTGGTACTCCTGCAACTGGTGGGCCATCTCGTCGCGCATGCGCTGCAACTCGGCCTCCAAGGAGGCAATGTACTGGTTGTGACGCTGACGTTCCGTGTCCAATAGGTTCTCCAGCTCCCGAATGCGAGCCTAACGGAAAGAGAAATTCCAAAATTAATAAGTAACTTGCGATTTGTATTAAATATCCTTCAATACTCACATTCAATCCAGCATTGGTGTTCTCCAGATCCTGTAGCTTGGCGTTCAAGCCATCGATCTTGGTGCGCATAAGACGCACTTCCTCGGTGGCATGAGCGGATCCCTGGGCGGCCCTGTTGGCGGCGGCCTTAAGGTTCTGGATCTCATTGTCGTACAGAAGCTCGATCTCCTCGCGATTGGCGCGCATTTGACCCTCGTATTGATCACGCAGTTCCTGGAGCGATTGCTGCAACTTGGCCTCGTATTGGCGCGAAAGTCTGCCGTCGATCTCACTGATTTCGATCTGGCGACGGGAGCGGGTCTCTGTAAGCTCCTGGGTGTGCACCTGATCCTTGAAGGCCAGTTCCTCGCGGAGGCTCTGGTTCTGGTTCTCCAAGTCCACGCGGGCCAAGGTCTCCGCCTCCAGCTGCTTGCGAAGATCATCCAATTGGCGACGCAGGCGGTCGTTCTCCAAGGCCAGTTCCTTGGACTGATCCTCGAATTTCTTGCGATCGGCGAGAGCCTGGTTGTATTTGCCATTGATGTCATTGTAGCGAGTTTCATACAGGCGGGCATTGTTCTCGGACACTGTTGCCTCCTTTGCCTTCTTTTCAAGTCTGAAATTGAAAATTATAAAATTGTAAAATTAATTTCAAAACTTTCAAATTTAATAACAATTATTCATGTAAAGAATTATAACAAGAGATTACTTTAAAAAAAAATGTATATTTTTTGAATGTGTAAATATGCGCATAAAATATTTTAACCTTCGTTGTTCTAAAATTCCCAAGGAGTTCTAGCATTGCAGACACTTAGTTTGCAAAAACAACCCAACTGTAATTATTTATATGAGACGTCATTTTTTGCTTAAGTGCAAGCTCTTTATCTACATGTGCTCAGTTGATGACGTCACTTATTTATATCATTTTAACTGAGTCACATTTCGGCTGATATATTTTTCCGAGAGCAAAATTGCCGCTCTCTTTATCTCGCAAATGTATTATTCATTTTGTTTATTTAAATTCGTAACGCCGCTTGGAAACTCGTTCAACGATCCTCCATAGGAGAATTAAATATTTAAACATTTCGAGGTTTCAGTTTGCCTTGGGAGAAGTCGTCACATGCCATTAGCATAAAGTAGCCCGGCTA
Source organism: Drosophila fuyamai (assembly GCA_018153365.1). Classification (NCBI taxonomy): domain Eukaryota; kingdom Metazoa; phylum Arthropoda; class Insecta; order Diptera; family Drosophilidae; genus Drosophila; species Drosophila fuyamai. Next base: position 7,980,049 of record JAECXW010000758.1, read on the forward strand.
TTTCTGAGCACTTCCCCTCTGCCCCCCTTTGATTTATGACCGTCTACCCCTTCAAAGCGATTTTTTCTATTTAGAATTCTATTTAGCTGAAAACAAACTCGTTATAAAAAATAGCTATGAAAATTCCGTAAATAATCCCTGAATATTTTCTGAAACTATTTCGGTTGTCAATCGACGCTCGCGTGGTGGGCACGTTTTAAATAAATTTTTATACTGAGTAACAACAAAAGAGCCATGATTTCAACTATGGCATATTTGGTTTTGCATGCTTTGACTTTGAATTAAAAAAAAGTAATTTTAATTATGGAAATAGTCTCCCGCCTTTTAGCGAAAATGATTTTACCTTATTTGAAAGTTTATTTCTGTAGAATCTGAACCTCACATTCTGTTTTAGCGGTTTTCTTTCCGTTTTTGCTGTTGTACCCAGTAAATGTAAACAGTTTTCGTAGCTAATCAAGAAAAGTTGTGTAAAAATGGGGGAATAAAAACGGAAAACGAAATAGATTCAAGGTTGCTTTTTTGTTTGTGTTCTAGTTTTTCCTTTCTCCACATCTTTTTGTGTTTTGTTTTTTGGGTGTGCGTGCTGAAGACCCATTTATTTTTCCCCAATTCCTTCCGCTGACCTAATTTAATTGTATTGTCAAGAAAAAACAGAGAAATTTGTAAAACCTTTTTCTACAAAATGTTTGATAACCTTATGGCAAACCAAATGCTACATGTTTGCTAAAATACATTAAAATAAAGTCATATTTATTTTATATCTGTTTGAATCTGTTGTATCTGAACCATCTGAATTTCCATCTTTCTGTCGCAATCTTATTGTAGTATCTGATCATATAACTTTTCCTTTGTTATTTTTTTTCGTTTTCCTAACTCTTTATACACACCTAAAAAAGGCTGAAAATTCCAGTTTACCCAACTTTTATGCATCTACCTTTTAGCCAAACTCTTAACTTGGTTAACACGTACCGAAACACAAACAACTAACCGGGGCTATTATGAATTAAAAAAGCTTTGGGCCGCATCGCGCAATAAATACCAAAAATAAATATTGCCTGATAACGTAAACGACGCGAAACGAAATCTCGAAAATGGAAAAACTAAGCACCTAAACTTTTGTTGACATCACACCAGAAACTGGTATTACATATGGATATGTAACTGCGTGCCATGACATCATAATCTTGTAACCTTCATTGAGATTTAAGGCGCTATTTTTGTTATTGTTTTTTTTTTTGTTTTGGTTACTCATTAGCTGAGAATTTAACATTTGCATAAATATGGCTAGAGCATTCTGGAAGTGTAAATGCAAAAAATAAACAAGTGCGATGGAGATAGCGAAAGAGAGTTCCCATGTGCGTGGCTTTCAAAATGTGCTTTTGGCATGACATCACCGGCCTCGCTCGCTCTCAGTCGCTCCCTTTCTCTGTCTCTCACTGCGTATAAAGAAAATAAACTTAAGTTCGAATACCATTGAGATACGAAAATTAAATGAAAAATGTTTCAAAATGAATACAAACATTTATAAACTTATTTCACAATCATAGAAATATATAATATTGTATCCGCAGTTGCCTATTGAAGTAGTTTTTTGTAGTTTTTTAAGGGTTTTCTAATCGCCTTCCATTTGTTTACCCATAACTTTATCTTCTAACTTGTATAACTCACATTTCTTTATAGCAATGACTGGTTTTTGTACAAAATGAATTATTATATATAAGTATTTAAAAATAATTCCATTAAAGTTGGACTCGATCACACATTTAAAGAACAGTTCCTAAATCAAAACAAAAGAAATTTTTAAAAAGTTCATCAATCTAAAAAACTATGATATTCTTTTTTAGTTTTACCTTTTTATAGATAGTCCGACTGTACTTTTTTCCGAAAAATAATTCAAATTCTAAAAATAAGTATCTCGCTATTGTAAATTATTTTAGCAGGTTTGACTGTACTTGTTTTGGTGTTCGTTTTTTCTCACTGTGTTTTAATTCAGTGACGAGCCTCAGTACTATGACATCACCGGCTGATAATACGCTGTTACCAATCCGAACCCACCCATCTTAGACCTTTACCTCGGCTTCAAGTCGTCGTTCTCCTCCCACAGACGCTTGATATCGATCTCCAACTTGGCCTTCTCCTTGGCCGTCTCATCGAGCAGCTTTCGGGCGGCGGCCAGTTCCTTTTCATAGACGGCCTTCAGATTGGAGGTCTCCCTGTTGACGGTATCCTGGGCGAGATTCAGCTCCTGGGTGAGGCGGTTGTTCTCGTTCTCCAGGTTGCGCATGCGATCGATGTAGCAGGCGAGGCGATCGTTCAGGTGCTGCAGCTCCTCCTTCTCCTGGATGCGGGTGGTGCGCGTGGGGGAGGTGGGCGAGGTGGCGCCCAGCCTTGAGGAGGTCGATGCCCCACCCACCGGCGTGGAGGTGGAGGCGCGCGAAACGCGTGTGTTCAGTGTGACGCGGCGTGCTGACATGGTTGCAGTTTTCTGTGTCTGTGTTTGTTGCGTTTTGCGAGGTGCGAGTGCGAATGCTACTTCTTTAAGTACGTAATCCTCTCCAATAATCTCTTTTGATATTTTTTCCAGCCGTTTGGAGCTTGTATTTTGCTTGTGCAACGACCGCTTGTCTTGACTGCTAGAAATTGACTGAAACTTTGACTCGAACCGAGCGGCCATCATCGACAGAATTAGTCGTCGTCGTCGGCGGCAGCGGCAGTGGCGGTCATAAAAAAAAAACACCACACGAATCCGGCGCTGCGCTCTCTCTATTTTTTCCGCTCTCACCTTTTGGCTTTATTATTATTGTTTTTCGCCTTCCACCACATTCGTTTTCACATTCGTATTCGTAAGCGTTGTTGGGCTTTCCTATGTACAGCTGTTTGTGTTTCTGGAGCTCTAAATAGAAATCGCCTCAAACGCTCCCAACTTTTACCGTTCGCAGGTCCCAAAAACTCTTTTTACAGCACAACTTCTTTAACTTGAACTGTCAAAAAATATTTCTCACAAATTCTAATAGCTTGTATTTTTTTGAAATCTTACTGTTGTTGACTTATTTTCAATAGTCTCTAGGTCTGCTATGATCACAAAAAACCGGTTGGTTTATAGGACTCGTTAAAATAAGACATTCTTGAAGCAATAGTTTTAGTTTAAGAAGTTCCACTGTACCTTTATGAGGAATCCCAGCGATGCATTCCAAATCTTTAATGAATCTTCTTTGAGTTGTCCAAGGTTAATGAACGGCAAGTGCTATAAAATTAGAGATGGTATTAGAAAAGAAAATGGAGTATATTTAAACAAAAGCAATGAGGAATGCGCTTTATTGTCTATCCCAAAAAAAAACAGAAAAGAAAAGAAAAGAAAAAAATAAGAAATTACCTGAAAACTTTCAATTTTTATTTTATTGATTGAAAGACATGAACATTTTCAATATATTAAGTCAATTAGTTTATTTATTCATATATACTTTGCCTGACCTCAAGAAAAGCATCAACTAAATTATGTGAAACTATTAATATTTACAATGAATGTGTGAAAATTGAAAAACCAATTTTGCCTTGAGTATAAAAGAAGACTTGTCCATTTACCAATTTTCTGCAAAGAATATTTTCTTTTTCCTGCTAGCCACATATTTTCATTATGATTTGTTAGACTTTGGCTGGCCGCATAAATTAATGGCCCTTAATAGTGATTGTGACACATGAAAATCGACCACAATGGACGCCCACATCATCAATTCCGTTCCATTTGGCCCACAGCTCGTATGCACAATGTGTCACTCGAGTTTATCGATCAGCGGAGGGTCAATTATGGCCCAGTGGCTTGTCCAAAATTATGAAATACGGCTGGGAGGTAGTAGTTGGTGGGCGGTGGAAAATGGTTTGGCGCAATGTCAACTTGTCATAAGTGAAATATTTATTGACATCGACTTCTCTGGAGCGCTTTTTGGAGAACCCACCAGTCATAATAATAAATAACCAGTTAAAAAGTGGGAGACTGCGAGAGCGTTTCTCTTTTACCATGCCTTTTTCTCTAGCTTCTATTTGCAAATGCAAATAGCCGGCAAACAATTTTTTTATTTTCCCCCTGAGAATGAGAGAATTCTAGAGCTCTGAATTCGCTCACACGCTGGGAGAAAATATGTAAACTTAACATGCAATATTCACGACGCCCGTGACGTCATCGCCCCAGTGTCAGCCGAGCGAAAAAAAACAGCAAAGTAACAAACAGAGGGCGGGGAAAAAATCGAGCAAATAAACGAGTATATACCACTGACCTCCAAAACGTAGCCGCTTTTTTGTGACGTCACCGAATTATTTTTAATAATGAACGAGCATTTAAATTATTTTTTTCCCAGCTCTCTGCTTCCCTCGTTCGAAATTATAATTATACTTATGATCCGTTTGTAAGCTCTACGCATAAGCTAATTAGAATTAATTAATGTGCTCAATTGTGTGGACAAAAACGAGCGTTAAAGCCTAACCAGATGTTAAATGATGTTGCTACTTCCCTTATTTGGACTTTGTTTGTTTCGACTCTTATTCTGTTGTTTTTTTTTTGCTTTTGAAAGTATACTAGCAATTTGTCTGTTGATGAATGGCTCGGGATTAAGATTACAAATTGATAAGAATTATTCCAATGCCCTTTGGGAAATTCGCTTATGGAAAATAATAGCTTACATTAATTGAATACTCTAAGGTAGGTTTTCCTTTAATTCATTTTCCAGAAAAGTTTATTTCTAGAATTTCCAAGAATGCTTTTTTTTAAAACTATGTATAATATTCTGCAATACGTATTGCTGGTAAAAAAGAATAATGAATTGGATAAATTAAGCTAAACTAGGCTCTTAAAGACAATCGTTAGCCATCGATATATCTTATAAACTTTTCTTTAAGGTACAACTTATTTGCGAAAAGCACTTGCGAGTTCTTTTTTCATATCTTCAGGGTATGAAATATTCAGGCCCTCCTTTTGAACACAATAAGTATCGATTAACCTCAAATAAAGAATGACAAGCAAACAAACAAGTACCCCCGCAGGGCTCTTAATTTGAGCAAACTTTGCTAACAAATATTTATTTGGTATTTATTTGCTTTTTGTTACATTTGTCAGCCTATATTGCCCTGCTGCGCCTATCGTTGAATAAAACATGTAGATACTAATATAAACTGAAATCAAACAAAATTAAAGTTAGCTTCTCTTTTTGGCCGCCGTCAAAACTTGTTTGTATTTGTTCTTTTATTTTTGGTTTCTTTCGTTTTGCTTGTTTTTCGAATTTGTCAAAGCAGCTTCATAACTTCAGCTGTCCGGCGTTGTTGTTGCTTATTTGCGTTGTTTCGACAGCTCCGAAGTTTGCCAACAATAATGACATCATCGTCAGCTTAAAGTTTGGAGTCATGGCAAATGACGTTATAAGATGAATGAACGCCAAGAGCGAAAATCTTGGCGATTAAGCGGTGAGGAGGTGATGAAAAAATCATTGAATATTTAAGCTTAATTTGAAGAACTTTAAGTTCCCAAGATTTTAAGATTGTTAAATTGACTTTACACTTTAAGCAGGAGCAAAAGTTTACAATGCTAAAATGCAACAAATTACTAACCAAAGGTTTTAATTGAAATAAATTGTTATATTTAAAAAAAAACTAGTTTAAATAGTGTCCTTTTAAATGAATTCAAAAGTTACACTGCATATTAAAGTTTTTGACTTTCCATTCTCCCCATAAAATCATTGAAAATATATTTTCGCTAATCCAATAACAAAGCCAAAGAATTGTCCAGCCGATAAATTTACTCATCATTGAATATATTCCCCTAGAACCCCTAAAACCGCTTCCGCCCCTGAAGTCGCACTTAATTAACATTGGTCAACAAGTTTAGATCGATAAATTTTTGTACAAAAACACGTCCGTCCGGCGCATATAAAACAACGCAAAAACAAAGAAAAAAAGTAATATAAAATGAATTCAGTTTGAAATTGGTTTAGCGATTTGTTGGTGTGTTTGTTTAATTGTCATAAGCCAAAAACCGCACAGAGTAAAATTGTTTGCATTTCGGTGAACGTGCTTCAATTTTTAAATATTTTTACCAGCAGTAAAAATTTTTTTTTTTTTAGTTATCTATAAATTTCAAATTTTTGTTTTGAATACTTCTCTTCTTTATAATGGAGTAAAAAATCGAAGTTTTATGGAGATAAAAAACGAACTCAAATTGTTACTCATACGCCATGTTGTCAAGCCTTGACTTTTAGCACTCCGCTTTTGTAAAATATTTTTGTTGTTTTCACATTCTTTTGCCGGTTCGACGTTTGTTAATTTTTAAGCAAAGAAAGTTATAAGAAAAAGTTGCTGGCAGGCATTTACATAAATTTTTCGCTTCCTTGCCATTTTTATCTATGTATTCACGACTCCTTTAGCTACTTGCATAAGTTAATTTAGTGTTTGTCTTCGACGGAGTTCGTCTTGTTCTCCTATATCTTGTAGTTTTTTTTTTTTTTTTGATGTTGAGTGTTTTGGGTGACACGGAGTGCATCCTTTGGCCTGGCCAACGAAAGAGTTTATTTTATGTATGCAGCTGCCTTTGCACAGCTTGGAACTTTTAACCAGCTTGCCACGCCCACTCTCCGACTCACCCACCTACGAACACACACACACACATCTACAGGAAGTTGTTGGCCCCCCGAAGTATGCTAAGAAAAGTAGTATGCGGAGAAAAGAAACCGACATTTTCTTATTACGCTAAAGAACAGGAAGCGAAAACTTTAGCAATGGTATCACAAACAGAATTCTATTTGTAAACATATATGCTTTAATGTAAGCTGCTGAAATGTTCCTTGTAAAGCTGATTAGAAAGAACACATTTGAAAGCAGCTAAGAATTATAAGGGAACATATGAAATTCAAAAACAATATTTTGTATTTTTAGACTAAGCCATTTGTTTACATTTCTTTAAGCTGTAATCCCATTTGGCAACAAACGTTTTGGGGAAAGAAAATTCTTCAATTAAAAACTACTTTACAAAATATTCCTTTTTTCCAAAACCTTCAAACATTGTCTTTCATTAATCTGTATTATTATTTCGCCACAAACTTCTTTTGAATCTCTTTACTAAAAACTTCAATACAAATTCCCCTTAAAAGTTAGCTAGCATGAAAAACCTGATCGAAAAAAAAAAACATGTAAAGGGGAAAAAGAATATTTGAGTTGCATAGGCCAAAGGAAATTCTTGCAATTAATTTAAGCAAATTTCGCCAGACATGCATACTGAATACTGCATATATTTTATATGGGTAAATGCATCGAGTCAACTTTTAATGGAATTTCAGCCAGGCCATGAGAAAATGATTTGCTTTGTGGTTGGCGGCGGTAGGCAAACATTTTAAATTCCGTCTTTAAGCCAAATGTTTTAAGGCCAGATATGCATTCACCTGTTTTATTTGCCTACATTATCCACTCTATTGAGTCCTGGGCCTCCAGCTGCCTGCAGTTACCTCAGTCGGCAACTTAATCATCGCAAACGCACACTTCTATGCTGATGCGAAACGGAAATGAAGTTCTGGTTGCCTTCCCTTTCCGACCGCCTCACTTATGCTCCTTAAGTAGTGCCAACAGCGATTGTTGCTGCTGCATTTGGTCCTTCTGCTGCGATAAGTCTCCTGGCTGACATCCAAATGTTGCCTGGCAGCCACGAATGATAGAAAAGAAAAACCAGCAGCTGAACAAGAGACCCCTGACATGTGTAGCCAAGCAAATAGGATTACAGTGCGGCTTCCTTAACTTAAAAGTTATGCAAGCACAAAAAATTGTATTATCAAGCATTTGTTTAATAATGTTTTAAGCTGTCAATCATTGAATATTGCTTGTTTTTAGGATATTGATAAGAAAAGAAAAAGGATTAATATTTTCGAACAAAAATCTTCGTTTTCTCATCTGCGAATGTGTTAGGTTCGATAAATACGACAAAGAAAATAACCCATAGAGAAGTTTGACTGTAGTTTTGTGAGCAACTTTAAAATTCTTGCTGTGCAACATGGATCTAAGCCAATTAAATGCACTTTGTTGGCCAATTAAAATGTGGGCGAAGAGGGTTCGAGTCGGCCGTCTGGGCCAGGCCTAAACATATATACAGTGTGCATAGTGCATAATTGAATCGCAGGCGTGGGCCAGGCCATCTCTGTCTGTCGGCCCCTGTTAGCTGCCTCTCGCTCTCAATTATGCTGGCAGCGTCAACAGCATGAGATTGACTTAATTATGTCGCAGGACCAACAAAAACCCACGCACACAGAGGCGCATGGCACACACACACACACACACACACACACAGATACTCACGCACACACAGCGGGCCAAAGAAAGGATAAACAAACACGCCTCCCCGCGTTAGTTGAGCGTTGATTATGCAAAAATGGGGAAGCGCCGAAGAAGGAATTATAATTACAAAATATAAAGCAGGCACTTGAGACACGTTGGCAGCCAGACAAGGAGCCAAGGATCGGCAGGACCTGCAGAATGCAGCCAAATCCTAGTTTGTGTTAGTTTGCTCCTGCTCCCGCACCTGCACCTGCATTTTGGCGCTTAACGAGCGGGGCGAAGGACCATGATGGATGTAAACAAAGCGATGGCAAAAAAAATAAAACTCAAAATCCCCCAACGAAGTTAGGATGCCCTGGCTTTAGATTAAGCTTATGAATATTGATAGTTGCACAAGCTGCAGTTGGATGGCAAAAAGCTTAGATAGTCTTATACTCTTGAATGATGGCCTCTGACATATTCTGGCGCATAACACTTTTAAAAAGTCTGCATTTCCAAGTTTATCATCGTAATACAAATCGTTTGGGAGTCAATTTATTTTGAATTGCTTATAATTCAATTTGTATATGAAATAGGACATAAGGCTTAAAAATGGTTAAGACATTCTTAAAAGATACTGTGCATATTGACAAATTTTGTAATTGTCAACTATGAAATTTTTTAGGGGAAAACTTATCCTTTCAGGCAAAGCTTTCTTAAAATCTTTAGTTTATATAGTATATAATAAATATATATACTAATTAATAAGAAGAGTTCTTGCATTTCTTAAATAAATTATAGACAATCAAGGAATATATTGGTTTTCCAAGATGAAGGGCAATCCTGCGTTGTACTCAAAGGATTGCCAACTGTCGATCCATCAACCGTAATTGCATCTAATTGTAGATGCCGCTCCCCAAACGTCTCATTATGTCTTTTGGCCCGAATGGTAGTGGTAGTGGGATGGATTCCGGCGGGAGATGATCGTCCCTGCATTCAAATTCCACTAACCACACGCACAAAAGCGGAGCGTGCCAGACAGAAATAACACGAATGAACTGAGCGCCCAGGTGGGAGTGTTTCAGGGGGGTGGTGAATGGTGGCTGGTGGGTGGTGTATAGTGGGTAGTGGGTGGCACTTGCATAACGCTCCGTCTTCTGTTTTCTGTCAGGTGCACGTGGCTGCACCTGCACTTGCATAACTCAACTCGAACACCGCCCACTTGCCGCCCTCCACTAAGCTCTTAGTTGGGGTCAGGCTGTGCAATTATAATTGCATTCAACCCTAACTCAAAAGCAAACTGGGAGCCAAAACAGTGCCAAATGGAAAATGGAGGAGGACTTGGCAAGTTAACCGCAGCCGGGATGTCTAACTAATTTGGCATGGCATACTTTAAGGCGCGCTCACACTTTGAGCGACAAATTAACGCCGCGTTAATGGCACGCGAGCTACCTCCGCCTCCGCTCCACTCCCCTCCCCTCCCTTATCTTTCTGCCTTTGTCCAACACTTTGCAGGTGCGAAGGGGACAGAGGGGCACTTCCGCCCATGGAGGTTGCAGTGCGACTTCCGCTGCGCAGCGGAAACTGCGGAAAAGCCCCTCGCAATGCATATATGCATGGATTTATACACAGCTAAGCCCGGATTTCTAGTTTTTGAAATAGAGCTGATTGTTTTTTTAATTTAGGCAACACTGTTTTGTATTTTAGTTATTCAAATCGAAAAGCCAAAAGATTTGTAGAATGGTTTAAATTAGATTATTAGTAAAATGGTGCTTTTTGAAAATGTTTAGCTTAATTTATGTTAGATTAAACAAACTTAAAAACTGAAATCGTGCCAAACAAAAAAAAGTACATATATTATGTGAAAAACGTGAAGTCCAAAAGTCAGCTATACAGTTGATTTAGAGTACTTTAATAATAATTTACGTAGAAGATTGTCGTATAATTCAAAATTATTTTAAATTTAAACGCGAAACTACCAAATGGAATAACTCTTTAGAATTACCAGTTGTTTGCAATTCAAGGATTTCACTTTTAGTGCTGCTTTTGTGGCCAACGTTGTATATCTGCATAGAGTTAAAGTGGTTGGGCACCATCTGCGCCAAGCGGAAAATTAGGCAACAACTGAGGCCCATTGAATTATCACACTCTGCGGAGGACAAACCGAATAGATGGGAATAGTCCGATGGGGGGAGATCGGGACATTCAAAACGCAATTTGGGCCGCTCCTTGAATTGCACTCGAAATTCAGTTCCCCGCTGCCCTCCTCATTAGGCAATCAATTGGCAATCAGCACTTGAGCGTATCGACAAACCATTAAACAAGCGTTAACCCAGGCACTTACCACCCATCCGTATCTTGCAGATCATACGCGAACGACTGCCGGATTATCCGGTGCGGAGCAGTCTGGTGTGGAACAGCTCGCCGGGCGCCCTGCTCACGTTGCCCACCTTCGCCGACAGTTCAAGGTTGGTCCCATATATCTTGTTATACAACCTGCAACCTTGTTGCTCAATCGATTACTGCCACCTGCAGGTACATGCCTTTTCTGCTGAACTCAATGGGTGCGGAGCCGCGTCACAACTACACGGCGGTTATCTACGTGCAGATTGGCGCCGCTTTGGGTCCAAATGCAGCGCTCTACAAGCTAGTCAGGACCATCACGAAGAGCCAGTTCGTGGAGCGGGTAAATTCACATACATGTTAGCCTTTCGGTCATATTTATAAAAGCCATTCACCCAACCTCCTCAGATCCTCGTCCTTTGGGCAGCCGATCGGCCGCTGCCCTTGAAGAAGCGCTGGCCCCCCACCAACCACATACCCCTGCACGTGATTTCATTGGGGGGCAGCTCGAGAAGCCAGGGAGCTGGACCCACAAGCCAGACGACTGAGGGACGACCGAGCATATCACAACGATTCCTGCCCTACGAAGAGATTCAAACGGATGCCGTGCTGTCCCTGGATGAAGATGCCATACTCAATACGGACGAACTGGACTTTGCCTACACGGTGTGGCGGGATTTTCCCGAGCGCATCGTTGGCTATCCGGCCAGAGCCCACTTCTGGGATGATTCCAAGGTGGGTTGGGTTGCGGAGGTTTATTTGACAGGATCTTAAATGCAATTCATTCCCTTATCCTTGCAGAATGCCTGGGGTTATACGTCCAAGTGGACGAACTACTATTCGATTGTGCTAACTGGGGCGGCCTTCTACCACCGCTACTACAACTACTTGTACACCAACTGGCTGTCGTTGCTGCTACTTAAGACTGTACAGCAGTCCTCCAACTGCGAGGACATCCTAATGAACCTGCTGGTCTCGCACGTGACCAGGAAGCCGCCGATCAAGGTGACGCAGCGCAAGGGCTACAAGGATCGGGAGACGGGACGCTCGCCCTGGAACGATCCCGATCACTTCATCCAGCGCCAGAGCTGCTTGAATACCTTCGCGGCGGTCTTTGGGTGAGTTTTAGATCAGGGAAAGTAAATTAAGACATTTATTTTGGAAGTCGGAATATTCTTTGATACCAATAAATATTGATTTTTATTCAGCTAAATATAAGGCAGAATTCTAAGTTTAGTTTTATAAACATTATTTTTATTTGTTATATGAATTTCTCCTTTCTATTATCTTTTCAGCTATATGCCGCTGATACGTTCCAATTTGCGCATGGATCCCATGCTGTATCGTGATCCAGTTTCCAATTTGCGCAAGAAATATCGCCAGATCGAGTTGGTCGGCAGCTAGCGATATGTGCATCCTGGCAATAGCTACAAGCGTTAGGAGTACTGAATACATATTCACCACACACCCACAGCAATACCAATACCAATACGAACACAGACAAAACACACAAGCAACACATAAGTTTAGATGAAATGCTGTTTTTCGACGCTGGCCAAGCGATGCAAGAACTATGTTAATTATTATTAGTAGCGAAAGGAAAGAACTTAGTTAGGAGCCAACGGGCGTTTGTAAATGTATGTATGTGTACATCGATGTAAGCATCCGACATCCATTGCAATTATATGTATATGCAATGTGTATATATAGACTCTAAATACGATTATGTGAATTAGCCTAGTTAACTGCAAGCGAAGCAAATGATTTTGCCATCTTTTTTGCTAATTTCAAATTAGCTGCGCTTAGCAAATTTTCTATATATGAATACATATGTAAATTGATATATGTATAGGAACATAAGTAGCCGATTTTTTGTACTGTGTGAGTTGAGTTTTGTATGTGTAAATGTTTGTATGTCCTTGTTGTAACTCTTCGTGTATAGTTAGTGATTTATCAATGTGAACGTGTGTGGACATGGCAAAGTCGTCTCCTTTTCAGTTTTAAATTCCAACTCGAGGCTCCTCTAATTCCGTACAGATAACTATCCGACTGTATCTTCTGATTATCAGTGGCCATTTCGGAGCTGCAGCAGCAGCAAACTCCGGAAACCGAATCGAACTCTTTCCAGGCCATTCAGCAATTTGTGCACAAAATCCGTAGAGGAGAAGCAATTAACTAATGCTAAGTTTAACGTTTAAGTAGCTTTCCATTTCCAATTTGTTATGTGCAATTTTTTATTTGAGCAACGCAGCTTTTAGTTCTTAACGTGGCCATTTATTGAAGTACGTAAATCAATTACCAATATGCAATCAACTTTTTAATCACTCGCGCATATCAAAAGCAGAGGCTCCCCTTACAAGGAGCGTTTTTAGTTTAAGCTAACACAAGGAAATTCTATACATATACTAAGCTAAAGTCTATACCTATTTTTTACAACAAATATACACGATTGCAGATGAATTTGATCCTTTTTGTTTTTTATTTGACTTTCACTTCATTTTTTTCTTGGCAATATCAATTTCCAAGTGCGAAGGGCAATAAGAGCTGAAAGCAATAACTATGCTTCAACATATCAAATGAGTTTGGAATTAACATAAGCATTTAAATATTTGTGGGATCTTAATTGGTAAATTACTTTGAACGAGCTATACTTTCTTGTCATTTTTATATTATTTCAGAAAAGTTTACAAGATGCAATTACATTACTTTGTATAAGTTGTTTATTAATTATTTTGTTTTGTTTTATTCAGGCCGTTTGACATTGGCACTTTGAAGTATGCTAAAGCTTTTGATTTCAAAATAGTTTTAGGGGGAACATGTTAAACCTTTCTGTACATGTATTTTTAATTGACTCTTCTTATCCCTTTTTTATTTTTCCCCTCCCAGCAAACTGTTACTTAAGGACCCAAGAACACACTATGGTGGAATCGATTGATGCCAACATAGAATGTTGCCCAAACTCTCGAAACTCTTGACTGCCAAACAGCGAAATTGTTTAGCATTTATCAGTCAAATATGCTTATCGGCAATATGAATATATACGAATATGAATGGATGCTGTGCATGTCAAAACATGACTGTGCCAGCGAGCAGACAGAGACGGACGGTCAGACGGACGGACGGACAGAGACGACAAATGCAATGAAATGTTCCCTATCAGCATGCACATAAATCAAACATTTCAAACAAACATTTTTGCCGTTGACTACGAATAATAATAATCAAAAATGCCAGCTATATGGATATGCATATTCCGGAATGTGTGTGGCCCAAGGCGAAGGATATGCACATTGCACACACACACACACACAACCACACTCACATACACTGCGACATCAACATACGTATACATATAGGCAGCTGAAAAGCTGAAATCGAAAGAGATCAAATTTTGTACAGCGCGTTTTATTTTTTGTATCTGTGTGTAAAGGATATTTGTATTATAACTCGTATATAATTGTATTTGTGAATTTGTATTTGACACAACAAAAACAAGGTAAACGAAAACACTAAAACAGACAATTGCACTTTTTATACAGATTTAAAAAAGGTAAACATAGTGGAAAAACTTAACCAAGACAAAAACAAACAAACATAACAATACAAAACAACTTGACCAAAAATATTGAAAAGGCTCCTTGATCCCGCCCCGCCCACACAAAAATGAAAGGAAAACAAAAACGGAGAAAAAAAAAGGCCAAACACAAACACAAAACGATTGCAAAAGCCATTAATTAATAACAATAAAATAATTATTGCAGCCTGCGAAACGGTAATCAAATTTATTGCATTAACATTAACATGAAGCAGAGCAAAAACAAAATATAAAAACCTGAAAAACCAACCAATCTTAATGAAATGAGAATAGCATTGAAATACGAATATGGATGTTGTGATACGATTGAAAATTGCATGTGCTCTCATTACTACATATAGACTTTTAACCCCGTTTTCCTCTCCACTTATCCTGGAATTCATCCACTTCCCTCACATTTTTTCATTTATTTCATTTGCTTTATAGGGATAATTGTGCATAATCAATTATGTTGCCACATTTAACTGGACAAGCCATGTGAAAAAACTCCACAGAGAATTCTTCATTCACTTATTATTCCGATGGGTTATTCAATAAAATAAATGCATTCCATCATATGCAGATTTAAGCTTTGCATAAATGCCAGACAAAAGAATGGGCAAAAACCTAAAAGGGTGAAACATTAATGGCTTTTAAAGGGGCGAAGTAATAATATTAATATTGTAAAGTCGATCCAAAGGTTAAAAGCCATATCCACTGCATTATTTATAAATTTTTTTTTGTTGATCTGAATATCTGGAGCAAAACTTCTGTTAATCTCAAACTTGCAGCCCGAAAGATAATTTACGCAGAATGGCTTGACAAAAACGACAATAAAGTGTGAAGAAAAAGTGTTTGGAAAATGCAAAGATATAAAATACTACCATTTATGATGTCAAATAGATTCTACCAAAGTACATGTAACGATATATCATTTTGTAGAGCTCAACCTACTGATATCTGTGTGTTGGCTATGCTTCAATTAAAACATATCTGAGCTTAAGATTGATACTTTGAGATAGATCTTCACACCTGGCCCATAAAATCATTGCGAAATGTCCATTAATTCAATTGAAATCTCCTTAAAATCACGGCTGTCATCTGTCAAATAAAATGATATGTCATTTTGTTTCAGTACACTTTCATTGGCAAATATGAGATGATTGCAGCATGTTGTTAAAAAAAATAATGTAAATGCAAACTTGTCATGAAAATATTTGTTTTTTTCTCTCCCCTTTTGTTTGTCCACGGTAAATAATACTTTAAATTTGTACAGAAACCAAAATAAATCGATGTTAAACAGCAAGTAAATTTAAACCAATATATATAGTGAATGTGCTTAAAACTATTGCCTAGTAATGATTGTTAAAGCTTAAGGCATACACCCACACCAACACCACACCACATACCAACACACACATGAATAAATGTAAATTACATAAATAAACCCATGAAAGCGGAAACCTAGTAAGCCTAAACCATTAATTATTGGCAAAACATCGCAGCAGAAATATTATATATATGTATCTATATATATAAAAAACAACAAATGTGATTTTTGAATAAAAATTAAACTGAAACTCAAACCAATTTCGTCTCCCTCTTCTAAATTAACCTGCTAATGTATTTTCAATTAAACAAGGTGCAAGGGGAACCGCATCTAAAGACGTTGGTGCCAAAGTTTGTCCAAAGAATTAGCGGAAAACTTCTGAGCAAGCCGAAAATTTCGTTGCCGTAAAATGCGTCGCCATGTATCTGGTTTGCCAAACTAAAAGGAAAACTTAATATACGTATACATACATCTTAGATGGCCTGGGAAATTTACAAACTGCACTGCCTCCTCAAGTCTGCAATGAAATTTCGCGGCTTGCATGCCTTTTTGCAGCGTGGTGACGAAGCACTTACCAACTGGCAATTATGGCATCGATATTGCTGGTCTCTTATAATTAAGTCGGTTATGGAATGCTTTTAGTGTTCATTTAAGAGTCACATTTTGCTGTTGGGAGTCCTGGAACTTAAATGTTATACACTTTCAAGCCTTTTAACTAAGAAATAATAGCAAATGTAGATGGAGTTGCAGAAAGGTAAGCAAGCCTGCTTTTATGGACCAGTAACCTAACCAATAAACAAAATTTAATATATGTTAAGTATTCCGGGTTAATGAGGTTTTTTTATTGACGTGACATTAAGTAGACCTAAACAAGAATAAAACGCTATGTCCATTTCGTTGTTGTGGCTTTCATATACATCCGGTTAAATTACTTATTACACACGACCAAAAAATAAAAAGGTGCAAGAAAAGATATAATAACATGATTAATTTTAGAAAATTTCAAAAGGTATCCTTATGAAATCTTCTGATTAGGTAATCAAAACTAAATTTTCCCTTCATAAAGGTCATTTTGAAAACGATTTTTATAGGTTTTCTGTATTTATATGACCATATTCTAGCTGTTTTTACACCAAATGGGGAAAACCATTTTTTCAGGATTTAATTTAGTAGCACAGAGGCGACCCCTGGCGGCGGTCACTCGCTTCCGCCAGGATGCCTGCTGTTGACATTGCCAAGGTTGTTGTTGCATGTTGCTGATGTCGCAGTTGCTGCAACTACCCCACTTTTGCGAGTGTGAGAGTGATGCTTTGTGCAGGCAACAAAGAAACCGCCAGAGTGCCACGCCCCCACAACAAACCACTCCACCCAAACCTCCCTCCCCTTAAATGCCCTCCAAAAAAACAGGCAGCAACCTAACATGGGACAGCCTAAAAGTAGGCAACACATATGCTAGTTTCTTTTTGCAGTTGCAATATTTTGCATTAATTAGAAAGTGGGCCATGTTCCGTGTTCCCCCGCCCCTTTCACCGTTAAGTACTGCCAACTTGTGTGTGCGGTTAGGGGCCTAAACAAAATGGCTGCCGCTGTTCGCAATTCGCGTTGTTTGTCTGCGGAACCGTTAAATTAGGCTTAAAGCAACTGCCAACGCAGGCAACTTCTATGCATTGTTTTGTTAAATACTTTACGCAAATTGCCCTCTCACTCTTTGTGTTTGTTGTTTTTACTAATTACGTAATTACCACGGCCAAGTTGAGTGTTATTGCCGTAGCTACCACAAAATTCCAATGCATTTCAAATTTATTTAAGGGTTTGAGCGCGTTATTAGAACACAGATATTTCAAACATTTCTAATTAATTAAAACCACAAGCAACATGTTCAGGAATTTGAGGCAAAATGCTCAAACTTAAGTTTGCCTGCATTAAATGCCTTTACAGCTAACACATTTTTATTCGATTTAAGTTTGTAAGGCTTAAATTATGTTAATCTTCCAGTAATTTTATAGTAATCCGATTTATAGGGCAAGATGCTAAACAATTTAAACAGTTTCTAAAAATATTACAGTGAGTGCATAGTACTATTTTGTACATTTTTGAAAGTCTTTAGGTTAATAGTTATTTTCAAACTTTTGTTTCAAATATGTTATACAAGGTTTTGCTTAAGGTTACCACAACAATTTTCTCTGCTCTAGTTATATTGCCATTGAATTGAAATTCCTCCCTAAATTGGATACCTGAATTTATTTAATTCGTGTCAAAAATTGCCTGTCGAATTCAAGTCCACCTAATGGGATTTAGCCATGAAAGAAATTTATGCATAAATGCATTGCACAAAAGTCTGGTCGAATTCTATCACAAGTGTTTACGACTCGTTAACTAAACGATTTTGTATACGAACATGCAACAAATATTTGCAGAGATATGCCAAAAGCAACGACGACGACATCTGATGCCATTGTTTAGCAAAAATATCAAAATATGAAACAGCATTTGAATTGGTGAGCCAGTCAACCTCTAGCATCGTATCAGCAGGAGCTGAAACAGAAGCTATAGCAATCAGGCAGCAACCCACATCCCTCAGATTTTCCATCCAGGAAAATTCCGAAGGCGGGCAGTGGGGGAAATGTACGCAGCTCGCTCTGACAGAAAACTAAAAACTTTGCCAGGCATTTTGTATATACAAATACATATAGAAAGCATTCTCGAAAAAAAAGAACACAAAATCATAGCGATGGCAACAAGAAACAATTGGCTTTTATTGAAGTAAAATTTAATAAAGAAGTTTTCAATATGCTTTGGCAATATGTAAACAATCAACTCGGCTCCAAAAATCATAAATATTTTCATTACGAAAATGCAACAAAGGCCAAACTTTCGGCGACTTGAGGGTTTCCGCCTGAAGTGTCCTTGTTGTTGCTATTGTTCTACTTAGAGTGCAGCTGCCAAAATTTCCCAATATGCACTCCACAAATATTTATATAAATTTCAGTACAATTTGTGTTTCCATTTAAGGTCGTCGGTTACAAGTGTTGACGGCAAGTTTTGTGTCAAGCGTTTTTATGACGAATTTATTGGACTTAGGCAAAAAGTAGTATCAACATTTAAATGTCACAACAAGCTGTAGGCCCTTGCTTGGCCTTTGTCAGTTTAAGCTGGCCAGGAAAAGAGAAAGGACCAGGTGTGAAGTCCAACTAAAGGAGGTGATATGGAATTTGGAATTTATTGGCCCCAAGAAAAGTCTGCTAATATGAATTGATTTATAGCAATGGTCGTTCATTTAAATCATATTTACTTAAACTCACCATTTGTCCGAAGCGTATTAATACCTTTCAGCTTTGATAAGTAGTAAAAGGTGAAATCAATTATGCCTTTTACTTGCTAAGCCCTAAATTTAATATTAGTATTATTTTAAATAGTAAAGAGAGTAGTAAAAGCATATGGGTTTCTTTGTATCCTGCAGTAAATGAGACTTATCGTGCTTTCATTTCCAAAATTTTCGATGCACAATTAACAAAATTTCACCTGCCACACTTATAGCCATCAACCTTTGCCATTATTTTCACAGCACCCGGTCAGGCTAATTTGTTTACAGCCAACCGGCCCACACACACACATGTGCATGCTGACCAAACTAGGCCGTCGCTGCCATTTATTATAATTGAACCGCTACCCGCACAAAACCAAACTGCGAACCGCCGACGTTCGCAGGCATAAATTGATTAACTTGCTATTGGCCAGACCGAAAGACAAACGGGGGATTTTGGGAACAGGCTGCTTCAGTGGAGCGACCATTTAAATGTGCACTTTGGGTTTCATAATTAACTGAAAATTATGTGCGTCGGTCTAGTAAAGACACGGGCGGCCACCAAAACCAGAATTCACACCGAGAACATTTAGAGTAAATTGCTTTTATATTGTTTTAGGATAATGTTTGTAGCCACTATTTAAAAATAATTGTTTTAATTGTGAACAATTGGTCCAACCTGTGAATTAAATTTTAAAGTCTACTATTTCATTTGATTTTGATATTAAAAGGTTTTTTAACTCCATATTGGTTATTTGGTTTACCTTGATCACATTGCGTTTCAATGTTTAATAACACACTGATTGTAATTAAATTTAACTTTCATATTTTACATATTATGGTGATATATTAACTTACCATTATTTATATAAATATTTGCTGATAGTTTTGGTCAGTGCTTTGCAGATCCACCAGATTTACGGCTGGTAAAGACGATTCTGTCCTCGTAATCCGCGCGGGTCAACAAACAAATTACATTTTAAACTAATTAAAATACATAAATGTGGGGACATGATGCTGGAACATCTCTATGACCACATGCACATCCACGTTAATTGCAGGAATTCCGGCAGTCGGCAGTGGGCAAATAGCGATCGCCGCCGAACTTTGCAGACCGGAACTCCGCCCCGACGAACAGAGTCACCGACTCTCTGGCTCACTAACAACATCGGATTCGGATTCGGAATCGGATCCATCTATCCAACCACCACCAGCAACACCATATTGGTCGAATGGGGGAATTACGGCACCATAATGGTACATTATCTGCTGCAGACCCCAAAAACTCAGCGACAACTTCATTGCTAGTGGAAGTGAGATGGAATGAGGGAGGGAAAGAGAGAGAGAGTTTTGAAGCAGAGAAAAATTTATGTTTGACATTAACAGCAGTGCGGAATTCGATGAAAAACAAGAACGAGGGAGGTACTATAACTTCTGTATTTAAATAATAGTTATTTTTAATAAAAATGATATATAAAAGCAGCAAAAACCATTTTTTAATTCTGAGCTGTACAAGAATCGATGCAAGAGTTTATATTTCAGGACTACTTATAACTTAAGGATATACACTCATTCCCAAGGCATTTCCGGATCACCCTAGACAGTGTGTTTCTGGGAAGACATTTTTGCAAACGCATTTAATTGAAAGCTGTCCAATTTGAGTCTATATTATACGTTGTCTCAAGACTATTAAATTAAACTTACACAGGAAAGTTGAGTTCAGTCTAATTCCACGAAATGACGAGGCACAACCTCCAAAGTTCTCTTGTCTAGCACTTAAATTGGTTAATTCTTAATGAGTAATTAGCGTGATCTCTTTATTAAATTAGTTAAAGTTTATTTTGTGAATTATTTAAAGGTGAATTTTAATCAATAAACATTTACCGAACAAATAGCTAGAGTTCCTGTTACACGCGAAATTTATAGACATTGCATTTATGTACACCGCCAACCAATTTCGGTAACCACAAATTCCGCCCTCGATTGGACTCATTCGAGAGGGCTGCCTCTTGGGTTTTAGGGTCCAGATCCACATATAGTTGAGGCCCGTTACCATGGCTCTATAAACAACCCCCCAACACGCCCCTACTTTCTACACTCATTGTTGCTGCTGGAATGGATGGTATGTATGGCATGGTGGTGGTGTCGCTGGCGTTTTGATCTATGGATGCATGAATGATTCGCTGCGCACCGCAGCAACAAAAGCTACAGCGACCGTAATGACACCAGAAAACAATTGAAATAATTCTAGCAGAAATTTCTGTTAGCTCACCGACCCAGGGCAGCCAACTTTATTCGTGGTGTGTGTTCTTTTTTTTTTGTGGCTCAGTTTCAATTTCAACGTCGAACGAACGAAAAGTTGCAGGCTAAAAATACCAATTTTGGTGAAACCTTCACACATATTGTGTTTTCGAAAAACTGCGAACTATAATTAATAAATACGCTTAAATGCGCCATGGACTATGCAAAAGTTATGTGCTAAAAGTGAGAGTTAAAAGTGTCGCAACTGGCAATCATGTGGAATGCATTAAGGATTCAACAGTTTTTCTGGCTAATCCCGCTTCTGATTCACCCTTCGCAATTTTGTTGGGGGCAACAGACGCACATCAAGTTGGAGCAGGGAGACCTTATTGGGGTGAGACCGGAATAAAATAGGTCTTAAGGACTTTAAGGAACTGAACTCGGTCCGTTGCTTTCAGCTCAAGGTCTTTCCGGATGGAACACGTGGCGCTGTCTACGCTTTTTTGGGTATTCCCTATGCACAGGCACCTCTCAACGAACTTCGATTCGCTGTAAGTTTCGTAATTTTCTCAATATTAAAAAATTAAAAACAATTAAAACCAATAAAGAGTAATATACTTAAAGAACAATGCTTTTGGAAAACTTTAATTAAATTATTTAAATCCCGACCCTCAGTAAAAGATTGTCATATTTATGTTTTATAAAATTATATTCATTTCAATTATTTGATTTTAGAATCGATAGGGGTGATTACAAAAAATTACAAGAATAAGCTTAGGATTTTCGAATTATCATTGACAAAAAAAAATTTCGTAGATAGTTGTGCCATTTTTAAAGGCTTTCCTTTCTAACTTGACCAAAATAAGACGTAAAGACAATTTCAAAATGAATTTTAATGCACAGTAAATTTAAATTTTAAGCTGTTAATGGGTTGAAAATTTTAAAAAGAGTTCAACTAGGCATTCCAGCATTTCACTATTATTTCCCAGGTTTTGGATTAAAAAACCGATGAAAACGTTGATTTTTCCGGATCTTCGGATTTCAGCTTTTTTCAAAAGGGCGAAAAACCGACCAAAATGAAAATTGAAGCTGTGAATGCCACTCGATTGGAAATTTTGTTACGAATTCAACGAAGTATGGCATTCCAACATGTGACCATTATTTCCCAGGGTTTTGATTAAAAAACCGATAAAGACGTTGATTTTTCCGGATCTCCGGATTTAAGCTTTTTTCATAAGGGGTAACATTGTCATTTTTGGCGAAAAACCGACCAAAATTAAATTTGGTAGCTGTGAATGCCACTCGATTGGAATTTTCATAACGAATTCAGCAAGGTATGGCATTCCAACATGTGACCATTATTTCCCAGGGTTTTGATCAAAAAACCGAAATAAGAATGCATTGTTCTGGATCTCCGGATTTCCGTTTTTTTCACAAAGGATAACGTTGTCATTTTTCGCGAAAAATCGACCAAAATGAAATTTTGTAGCTTAAATGTTTATAGATCGATATGTTACCAATGATTTAAACGATTATCTGTTTGTGAATTTATTCCCCAGCCCGCCAAGCCGAGTTCCAGTTTTAATCGCACCCTCCAGGCCACCGCCATGCAGCCCATTTGCCCACAGCTCTCGAACACCATCTACGACGAGAGTTCGGATGGCGGTATTCCCAGATCAGTAAGCATAGACGAGGACTGCCTGTACCTGAACATCTGGACCCCGGAGTCGGGGCTGCGATATGGCAAACTGCCCATCGTTGTTATTGTCACGGGTGAGGAGTTCGCCTACGATTGGCCCAGAAATCGCATCAATGGCTTGGACCTGGCTGGAGAGGGTATTGTGGTGGTCAGTGTCCAGTATCGAAGTAACATTTACGGATGGCTGAGTCTGGGAGAGCAGCATCGCCATGTCCCTGGAAATTATGGCCTAAGTGATGTCCAAATTGCATTGCGGTGGATTCAAAGAAATGCAGATGCTTTCGGGGGCAATCCGGATCACATAACACTTTTGGGTCATGGAAGTGGAGGAGCACCGTTGGCACTGGCTGCGACTTTGGAGGAGTCTCCCATAATAAAGCAGCTAGTGCTCATGTCACCCGGTCCCATAATGAGAACTTTGGGTCGGGATCACCAACAGCGAGTGGTAGAAACGGGCCAGGAACTGGTGAAGAAATTGGGCTGTCAGTTCAAAGAGGCCCAACGGCGCCAGTTGATGGGATGTCTGAGGCGAAAGAGTCGAGAGGACCTGCTCCGCGCCTACGAAAGTGTGTACAACCATGGCAATGGAAGCTCCCAGCTGGGAGTGATTCTACCGGAAGGACGAACATTCGAGCAACGACTTCAAAATGAAACACTCCCTCCCGTGCTGCTGGGCATTACTTCCAATGAAGGCGCCTTCCTGCAGGACTACTGGCTGGATGTGGCCAGGGAGGGTCAGGTGGCGCTCCAGAAGTACATAAATCACACTTTATTGCCAAATGTGATGCGAGCTATGGATTCTGCGGGGGAGGAGAGCTCCGCCCAATTGGCAGCCATTAGATGGAGATACTTCAATGGGAAGGGAGAGGGCGTCACCCATCTCCTGGGTGGAATGCAACGGCTGCTCTCCGAATCCCTCTACGAATTACCCTTCTTTCGTCTTTTGGATCTGCTAAATGGAAGCACGAGCTACGCTTACGTATTCGACCAATCCCACTCGATGGACATGCGTGGCAGGAGGAATCTTTTCGGAGGAGCCTCCCACAGCTCCGATCTGCCCTTGCTCCTGGGTCCAAGTCTGTTTCAGCAGATAGCCCGTCGAAGATTCAGTGGCGAGGAGGAGCAACTGTGCCGAAAACTCAGAGGAGCCTTTGCCAATTTTATAAAGAATGGCAATCCCACGCCAGGACGGATCTTCGATGGGTGGTTGCCGTATAACAAAGAGAACCCATTCGTATACAGTCTGGGAGAGCAGACGAAGACTGCACAAGCAGGATCAGTGGATGAAGCGGAGGTGGAGAAGCTACTCAAAGGGGAAACGGCGGCTCCAGGCACGGATAGGAGTTTATCGCGTAGCAACCGCCACGATACCTATAGAACAATACCCTCCAATTCGTACACGGCCCGCAATCAACAGGATTCTGGTTTCTCCAATCACTTGGAGAGGGTTTACGGATTCTGGCAGGTGCTACTCCCACTAGAAAGAGAGGAGGACTTACGAGGCGGAGCTCTTGGTCAGCGAGTGCGACTCCTGGAAGCGAGTGCCGATGCAGCTCGCTACCGACAGGGATTCTACGCCATGTTGGGGTTGGTGTGCCTACTCCTTGCCTGCCTCTGTCTCTGCGTTTATTTGCTCAAAAGAGATCCGAATCCAATGAGACGACGCAGTCCCTCATCGGCTTCGGATTGCTACAGCTTATGACATAAGTGGTTTCGTTGGACGACCATCTTTGGGAGCCGGAAGGACGAGGGGCCGTCGACCTCGGGCATTGCCAATGTCGAGTCCTGGCGCAAAGGTGGTCGTGCAACGAAACGGGCAGAGGAAGGAAGCGGAGGAGCAGAATCTGGAAATGGTGCAGGTAATCCTGGAGGGGAGCGACGAGACCAGATTCTCAATAATCAACGTGCAAGACGTCCAAGGCAAATGCAACCGTACGATTTCAAGGTTGCCCACTCTAATGGAGGAGCAGGAACTGGAGCCGGAGCTGGATTCGGACCAGGGGTATCTACCAGAAATGGACGAGCAGCAAGAGCAGGGACAGGATCGGGAAGTGGAGCTCCACCTGGAACTGTTGAGGAACTCCTGGACCCTGTCGCCGGCAAATTCGAGCCGAGTGTGGCTGTTAGGAACTGGCAATACCAGTTGACTTGTGATAAGTTCTGAAAGCAACCAAAAATGTTAATTATAGTTTCGTATACCTATTTTTACCTTAATGTTTACACTTGTACGTAATTAAATAAAGACACATTTTACACCAGAAATATTTAGGGGTTACTATATAGTCCAATCAATTAATCGATTCGTTTTTTAATAGTTTTCAAACATAAATCTATGGTTTTTATTTCAAAACTTGTAACTTAATTTTTACAAAACGTACATATTAATCAATTTTCGTCATCAACTCAAAGGCACCTGTACCATTTCGCACTGGTAGACCCACCATTAACCGACCAGACGGGGAGTTCAGCTCATCCGATCTGCCGAACCCGGTGGCGCTCCTTAGGAACTGCAAACTGGACTCGAAGGACATCTGCTGCAAAGGCGACGACGAATGCTCCATACCCTTTCTCGACAATGGCTGGAAGGTTCCGTCGAAGGTCATGTAATCCGCGATTAGCGAAAGATGCCGACGATCCACGGTGATGCCGTAGACCTTGAAAACGTTGCTCACTTCCTTAACAATCACTTGGGATGCCGCCTCAATGCCATACGTTCTGGCAATCGCATGGATGTCGTTGGAGTACAGGCGATTGAGGTCGAGAATCTTGTTGTGCTGGAACATCTCGCCAATATTAATGCCATCGGTCTTGAGCAGCTGCTCATCATCATTGCCCTTGTAGATAATGGCCCGCTTTATATGCTGCACCTGATGTACCACACTCTTGCCCGCCAACTCACGGATGATTGAGGTCAGATCGGGCTTCTGGTAGCGCACACTTAAGTTTAACTTAACCTGGCACCACAAGTGACTCTCTTTGTCATAAGAATAGGCCTTAACCATTTCATTGCTGAGCAGCCTTTCCACCGACTTGTCATCGCCATCGTTCTCATCGTCGTTCTCGGCCTTTTCGTCGTCTACCTGATCCTCCGCCTCTTCGTCATCGTCTGAAAATCAATTAAACTCATTTTAATCGCTTTCATAAATAAATAAAAATCTTAGTTTACCATTGGCATCAAGGAGCTCATCAACATCATCTGGGTCATCGTAGTCCTTCTCATCAGTTTTGCGTTGCTTTAGTTTCACACCAGTCGCATCGTCATCGCCCTTTAAATAAAAAACCCTATTATATAAAGATTAAAAATAATGATTAGCTTAACTCACGTTATCGTCCGATGAATCATCATCATTATTATCCATTGCTTTCCGACTACCCACATCATCTGCATTGTCCAAATCATCATCATCTTTTTCAGTGTCTTTTTTGTCGTCTATTACAACTCTGGAATTATAAACAAATTAATGAATAAAGTAATACTGCGTCTGCAGATTATTATTCTTACATTTTCGTCGTCTTCAATGCGTTGGATACCTTCAAAATGGCCCGAATCAGTTGCTTGATGAAGGTTTGGTGCATGTACTTGATGATACGTTTGGGTCGCACACCGTAATCCTCCTTGTAGACCTCTCTTGGCAAGAATTGGAAGCGCATATCATACTCATATGCTCGCTCCGGTTCAAGAGTTAATCTGGTACTGATATGGACAGCTACATAAAGGATTTGCTATTTAATATAAAGTTTATGCAAAAAAACCGGGAATTTAGCCACTTACACTCCAAAAGATTTGCCAGAGTTACAGAATTAAGATTTATGCGCAGCTTCTCGGCCTGCTGCTGCTGACCAGGCTTAATGGGAATATCCATCGAGGGCGTCTTTATGTTTGAAGAGGCCAGCATGAGGATCTCTCGAAGTCGGGGAATACCCAGGGTAACGTTCATCTCACCACGACCCGCAAAATGGAAGGTATTCAGTGTCATCTGAGTGGAGGGTTCACCTATCGATTGGGCGGCTATCAGACCCACAGGTTCGCCAGGTGATGCCAATGCTTTAATGGTCTTCACCCGCATAATATCCGATATGGTCTCCTTGTGTACTGGCTTCCTCCGAGCATAATCATCGATCAGTTTCTGTGTCCGCTCCGAGACACTACCGTAGTAGACATCCTGCTTGTAGACGGCTACCGAGGGATCCGGACAGCGGGCGTACTTTTTGCGATACAAAGCCTTGTCCTCGGCATCTGCCTTTTTCCAGAGCTTTAGAAGACCCTCATCGAAGCGACGGCGACCTGTCTTGGCGTTTATCTCATTCGGTCTCTTCACTTCTACCTCCTCGCGCAGCTCCTCAGAGAAGTGTGTGAAGGCGGCGCGCAGCTTGGTTGGCTTCTTTTTCTGCCAACTGCGGATGTGCTTTTCGTGGCGGCGCACCTTGGCCAAATCCTCCTCGTCCTTCATCAACCGCAGTTGACTGGGCCGCAGAATAGCCGTGGCATTCTGGGTAAGGAAATCAGCACAGAATTTATCGTTGAAAAACTTGGACTTCAGGATATCCAGACCATCTTCGCCGTAAAGGAACTGCACCACACTGTTGTCACTGTCGCGGACTGTGAGATCGTAATGGACACTCAAGCCCTCCAAATGCTTAATGAGACAGCGCTGCAGGTAACCGGAGCGAGAGGTTTTAACAGCAGTATCAATAAGACCCTAAAATAAAATATAGGAAATATTAAATACAGATAAATTCTTGTCTTAAAAATTATTGGAAACTCACTTCACGACCTGCCATGCAATGGAAGAAAAAGTCTTGCGGCTGAATGCCCGTCATAAAGCGTCCATCGATGAAACCTCCCGACTTAGGTGAGGTCTCAAATGAAGTAAAACTAGGCAGCGATTTTCCGGATATCATCAACGGTGGTCGCTTTCCTTCCAACTCAATCTGTCCCAGAAGACAGGAGATCTGCATAGTGTTTACCATAGATCCCTTGGCACCGGAAAGAACCATCAGTTGCAGATTGTTCGATGGGAACTTGGTAATTAAACCACCGGGCAGGCAAGTTCTAAATAAAGGAAACAAATTAAGTCATGGTAGAATTATATATAAAACCTATATAAACATACTTATTTATTTCATTTGTGTAGGCATCCAAAACCGATTTGTATTTGCGATCCAATATCACTCGGAACTTTGTATCCTTCATATAGGCCTCCTCCATTTTCTCGACTAATTCATCGTGCGGTGGGTCATCTTCTAATTCCAAAGCTGCAGCCACTGCACTGTTTCCCACATTGCGAGACTCACGGATGATTTTTCTTCTCTTTTTGTCCGCCTCGCCTGTTACTAGAATATCCTTGACGCCCAAAGTAAAGCCTTCCAGTTGAAGGAAGAAGGTGAATACCTTGGTAAAGGAAGTGAGCAGACGGGTGGAAACTTCGCCGCCATACAGCTCGTACATGCAATGGATCAAACCGAAAGTCGTGGCTCCATACTGCTGTTTATCAAGAACTCCAACAAGCAGTTCTCCCTTTCTAATTTGCACTTGGCTCTCGCTGAGCTCGTTTTCCTGGGGATTTGTGCCACAAATTGCTGGTCGTGGACGGTTTACATTCCAATTCTGCAAAAGATTAATAGAGACTTAAATATATGAAACAAAATGCACTCCAAAAAAAAGAACTTACCTTTCCACCAATCTTGGCGAAGGAATCCAGATTAATTCTTTCATAGCCGTCGGGAATAAGGTTAATAATAATTGTGGACAAGACCTGCTTTCCGGACCAAAGGTTCACTGGTTTTAATATAGCCGGTGGGAGTAGCTTGACATCCCTTATATGGTGCGACAGTCCCTGATACACCAGCTGCTGGTAGTCCTCGCGGTTGAAGAACCTTCCGCGAATCGAAAGCTTGACTCCCGAAATGACATGATCCTGAATGAGTCCACCCAACGGGGTGCCATCTTTAGGCACTAGATAGTTGCTTGCCACATTCACTAGATTGTATGCCTCTGCCCTGGCCACCTCACTCTGCGGATAGTGTGCGTTCATTTCATCACCATCGAAATCGGCGTTGTATGCCTTGCAGTTGGAGTAATGCAGCCGGAAGGTCTTCTCCCCTTGAAGGATGCGAGCCTTGTGAGCCATGATGGATGGCTTATGCAGCGAGGGCTGCCGGTTGAGTAGAAGGACATCCCCATTGAGCACGTGCCTATGGACGATCTTAACGCCATCCTTTGGATTCGACAAAAGCAACTTGGCCAAGCTCTCCCGCTTGACCGCATTGTCGGCGGGTATGTAGGTTGTAAATCCGTTTTTATCCTGGATGTAATTCGCTCCGGGATGCACATCCGGACCATTGCACACCATTTTTCGCAGCTCAGTGACATTCCACTCCGTCACGGGTACGGGATAAGATAATTTCTTGGCAAATATGTCAGGTATACCAATCTCATCAACGTTTATATTAGGATCCGGAGTGATGACAGTGCGCGCAGCGTAGTTCACACGTTTGCCCATCATATGCTTACGAATGAGACCATCCTTCTTTTCAATAATTTGCTTTAAACCTTCGGCAGATTTCATTTCTCGGGACATGTTTACGTCGAGAAGAACATCCACAGAAGTTTGAAGGGCCAGCCAAGCGTTATAAAGCTTCTCATGGGATGTGTCGCCCTTCAGGTTCTGATAAGCGGCCTTAGCCTCCTCCGTCAGCTTCTCCTGGCTGCCTTTCATGTACTTTAGTACCACATTCAACACATGGTTGTTCTCGATAATGTGGATGTAGATGTCCGTCTGGGGATTGCCCTTCAGCATATCTCCGATCATGTTCATGGGACGAGCGCGAGGTGGTGTCACCGGAATTGTATCCATAAAGAATAGATCCACGGGTGATCGATCGCCCTCCAAAGCATCAGTGTTGGTCAGCCCCAGAACTGGAACTAGAAGCTTTAACAGCTCAGGATAATTGTTATAAATCTGTCGCAGATATCGTCGGCATTCGTCGGCAAAGATAACCTTGTTCTGACCTCCGCTTTCAAGGACACCTCCAACGCTTTTTAAAGAAAAAGTCTTCAGTTTTGAAACTTTACTAAAGTAAAAGATGTTTCATCTCACCGCTCCTTGAGGTCCGCCATTGTAACGTAGAAAACCAGCCTGCGATGCATGTAGCGCACAAATCGCATTGATTTGTTGCAGTGCCTGCACTTTTTGCCCGCCCGCTGCAATGCAGTATGGGTAATAGCTGTCCGCAGGGAGCAGCTCGTCTTGGTGGAATTGCCGCAGTTATTCTCGTTCTTTTCCAGCAGCTTGTACATGGCGGCAATGTTGGGATGGACCATGTCGCCATTTTTCAGGGTCACCAGTTCATCGGAGTTCTGACTTACAATTTCTGACTTGAAGATCTCCAGATCCTGCGCCTCGATAATGTAGCCCGCATCGATAAGGCGCAATTGCAGCATGATTATCTCGCATTCGTGGTCTGAAAAACCGGAGCTGTTAGCTACTGCTGAAGGTTAGCTATATATTTTAATTACCCTTCATCTGTAGCTTGTAGCAATGCAGGCAGAAGATGCAGAGCAGACGCTGCACCAGCTTGATGAAGAAAGGATTGTAGACGGGCGTGCCCAGCTCGATGTGGCCCATGTGTCCCGGACATTCCTGCATCTTGAGGCAGGTGCCACAGGGATCCATGCACCGGCCGTAGGAGCCCATCCGGATGTCATATAGACCACCGGGCATTGCGTGTCCCAGTGCATTGAAAGTAACGCCCGTGATCACCTTCACCACGCTCAGTTTGTGGATTTCCTGGTCGGTGAACACGGCAAACTCAAGGTCCGAGGGGAACATGTGCACGTTTATCGGCCGCCTGGAACCCATTTTGCCCGATTTAATTCACGTTTCTAGTCTTAAATCAAATACAAATCTAAACGCAACGAGATCGCACGTGTGTGGCTATTAGAGGTGAACCCACGCCGATTTTAACAATAAACTGGCTTATCGAAAATTCTTATCGACCGTAGAGGGCCCATCTTTAGCGAAACAGCTGATCTGCTTCGTGTTGACAAAAAATTGTTGTATATTGGCGATTGTTTTTAAAAGGCAAAAACATGCTAACTTCCATGGTTAAGGAGCACCATAAGGAGCAGGTGAAGCGGAAACAAGAGCAGGGTATGGAGTTTGCTTAGGAACCTAGTTTAAAAAGTAAATATTTACTGTCTTTCCAGAGGTGCGACGCAAAGAGGCCATAGAAGCCTCCAATGAGCTAACTCAATCCCTGGTGGACACCCTTAATGTAGGCGTGGCGCAGGCCTACTTGAACCAAAAGCGTCTGGACGCGGAGGCCAAGCAACTGCACATGGGTGCCACCAACTTCGCCAAGCAGACGCACCAGTGGCTGCAGCTCATCGACAACTTTAGCAGTGCATTAAAGGAGCTAGGAGATGTGGAGAACTGGGCACGCAGCATTGAGGGGGACATGCATGTAATAAACCAGAGCCTCGAGCTGGCCTACAAAGCCTCGCGAGCGGCCCAGGCTACAGCTCCTCCTGTGGAGGCCTCGACTTCAGCCTCAGCAAACGCCACATGAGAATTTATAGGTTTATTCTCAAAACATTTTGTCAGATGATTCATAATTGGAATTATTGCATTCTACTCGTATCCTAGAAGAGGTTTTATATAAATGAGCCCTAAATCAGTTAGTCTACTATTAAAAAAAATTTAAATTAAAAGTAGCCTGAAATACATTTACTGAAATAGCTCTTTTTGTTTCAAATTCGATTTTTTTATGTAGGTATTTTGCTGATCTCTATTTTATTTTATGAGCCAATCCATTTTATAAAGCTAAAACACATGATTTGTGCTCTTTACTGCTAGCAATAAAGGCTAAGAACCATAGCAAATATAAGCGCTATCTCAATTTCTGTACAATTTCAATTTTATTTTGTACTTGCTGCACAATTACAATTATAATTAAAATTAGTTTAGTTTTGTTATCATTATCAGTTTGCTGCGGTTCCTTTAAAATACATATCACAATCTATGCGGACATCTGTATGTAATGATGGTAATTGATTTGATATTTACAAACTACGTTTTTGTACAGCAACAGTAATGGTTAACGAATAATTATAATAAGAATCTGTTTTTGGGTGGATGATGAATTTGGAAATTAGTCTAGTTGTGAGCTGCTCGCCAACCAAATGCCATAGATGGGATGGTTTCACCAAAAACACAATATTTCAGTCGTATGCTCCTTTGCAGGCCGCTTCACAGAATCCAGCAGGGCCGATATAGGAGCACGAGTTAAGGAAGTGGCCCCATCACCTGCAGGGGTCACTAATAGCGCGTTGGAATGCGCCCTTTGGGAATATATGCTGGATAAATGCGTGATCAAAGAGAATACAAGTTTTTACTTACGAGGTTGGGGAGAACGTGAGCGGCTATAGCTTCTGCTGCGATTGTAGCGGATACGACTAGAACTGGTGCGGTTGCTACGGTCATAGCGATCGCTACGGTAGTTATTGCGCTGACGATAGTTGTCATTCGGTGAGACAGAGCGGTCCCGACGACGCCCGCCTCCCCGAGGCGAGCGGGAGCGTCCTGAGTGTCCACTCCGCGATGGACGACCCATATAGACACCTGGAGTGGGCGTGTGGGCGCGCTGGGTTATAGAGTAGTCAACGCGAATGCGGCGATCATCCACCTCAATGCCGGAACAGGCGTCCTTGGCCACACGGGCATCGTCGAGATTCTCAAAGTAAATGAAGCAGAAGCCCCGCGAACGATGTGTCTGTACAGCATTAGATTTAGAAGATTATGTGTGTTAAAATAATAATATTCATTTGATTTAAGTGGAAATTTGAACGAGTAAAAAAACTGTAGTATTAAATATACTCTTAGAGCAAGCTACTTTGAATTATTAAAATTTATACGTGGATGTGACAGCAAGCCTTTAGCTTATAGTTTGGAATACACAAAAGCTCACAATCGCTGTCTACTTTAATCTAGCCGAAAACGAGAACAAAACTGCAAGGCTTGAAGCCGATTTGTATGTTCAACTGCATTCTGGCAGGAGATATCTTTACGATGACTGAGAAAATTTCTTACATGAGCGTCGATGACCATCTGGATGCGCTCGATGGGTCCGTACTTGTTAAAAAGTTCGCGCACCTTATGCTGCGTAGTGTTGGTGTTCAGACCGAAGACCCCAATGCAGCGGCTTGCTTGTGGGTGTTCCTGGTAGAAAAAACTCTTCTAATTAGGCTGAAGTAGAGGGCAGAAACACTTACGCGTGCCTTGTGCATTCGTTGGCGATCTCGGGACGTACGTCCGGAATGATGGCGGGGTGCCGGACCCGGCGATCCAGAGACGGAACGCGAACGGGAACGCCGTAGAGAGCCGGAGCGCTGGTGGCGACGGCCGACATAGTAATCGTAGTCCAACCTTGATTTTGTGTAGAATGGAATGAAATTAGATTTGCTGTTCGTTCTTGCAGGTCTTGCTAACTGACAGGTTGAAAATTGTGTAATTTGTGTGGCTTGACAATTTCTATTGCTTAATTCAATTCAATTCGATCTATTTCGGACCTATTCTTCGGCTGTTGGGCGAGCAAAACAAATTAGTGCTGCGGAGTGGTTTCTTACATAGCGAGAAGTTTAAATCCAAAAACAAAGGAAATCCGCTGTCTTTTTTGAATTGAAAGTTTTTGGCTAGAGCAAGGACCTTCTCTGATGAAAGGCGAATCCAAATGAAAGGCCGTAAATGACAATTGAATACTTTTCTAAAATGCCAGACTACTCGATGCTCGGTGTCAAAAAGTATCGTGTAGGGGGGCACACATGCATCTGTGTGTACACATTTACCGGCGGTCCTTGTGTCCGGAGGAAGTTGTCCTGGCTGACGAGGATGATGCCGACCGTTTGTGGTTGTAGCTATTGCTGCAATTCAACTTTTTAACACTTGGTCTTTTAACGTAAATAATATTTTG
Source organism: Drosophila fuyamai (assembly GCA_018153365.1). Taxonomy (NCBI): domain Eukaryota; kingdom Metazoa; phylum Arthropoda; class Insecta; order Diptera; family Drosophilidae; genus Drosophila; species Drosophila fuyamai. The sequence goes on from JAECXW010000758.1 coordinate 8,013,791, forward strand.
CTTACCTGTCAAATTTGCGTGGTATATAGTTTCGCTCTTCGGAGGAACGCGAGGACTTTTGTGGCAAAAAAACGTATTGTTATTGGGTTTGCACTTTGCAATAAACTAATTTAGGGCACTCACCATCTTTAAGGGTTTGATTCCCTGCTATATTGCACAGCCAGACAGTGTTTATTAATTAAATGTTGGATTGGTTAATGTTATTTATTCTGTCTGCGTTTGAGAAGACGCACGCTTCGGCTGGGGTGACGATAGACGAGGACGTGTTATCGATAAGTCTTTTAACCCTTGTTGGCCTTTGTACTTGAATTCGAGCGCAATAAAAAAAGGTTAGCTCAAATATTTTTTTTAAATTTTTTAAAAATATTTGACTCAAATCTATATGAGCTATGATCAGGTCAAGACCATTTTCAAATAATACTTTTATTAACAATCCTTAAATAATTTCTACCTCCAAAATTGGAATATGATCAGGTGAAAGCCATATTAAAAATAATATGGTTAAAAATGTTATTAAAAATCCTTAAATAAAATTGATATAAATTAGCTAATTGTTCGTTTCCAATTTAATCCATTTTCTTGTTGATTTCATGCAAAGAGAAATTTGATCTTTGTTACGCTTTAAAATTCCTATCAATATTACAGGTTTCGGTAAACAAAAAACTTACTTTCTGGTTCTGCTAATACCTTTAAGGCCACATTTATTTTAGTCATTTTAAATCTATATCACAGGGTTAGTCGATAAATACTAATTATACCGTGCAAACCACATATTTTTCACCATTACATAGTTATACAGCCTCTGCTGCTCCAGGTGATGCAGATCCGTTATGGTTTTGACCACTCGCTCATCGTTGAAGTGACTTTTGGGAGGTGCCTCCAGCAGATTTCCCGTCGTAAACCACTTGAGTTCCGAGAAATGTTTCTTTACCGAAGCCCGTAAAGCAGCTCCACTGAATACCGGCGTCCGATACAGGTCGAACATATTCTTCTTGCCGTACTTCTGGTGGATCTCATCAACGGTTTTGTCCAGCTCCGGTTGTTTGCAGTAGTATATCACCCACAGCTTACGTTCTGGAGCCCGCAGATCATTTAAACTGAGGACGCCAAAGAACTCCACAATGTATGGATTACATGTTGCGGATTCTTTCGGTTTGATGTAGAAAATTCGCCTTAAATGGGAGTCGATTTCCTCCTCCAGATCGTAATCAGTTTCTGCAAAAGCACGCATTAATCATAAGCTGTCCAACTATAATATTTGAGTATTTACCTGAGTTTTTGTCTTTAACTGCGTTGGTTGTCATTTTATTTTACAATAAGGTAGCTCTTGCTTCTTTCTTCTATATGAGAAATAATTACTCACGCACTCCGCTTAAATAGCGCAAAAATAATATTTCAACTCTTTGTAATAAATAGCTTTTGTTTTGTTTACGATGTTCAATTTCACAATAAATAAAATATGCATAGCTTTTTAAAGCAACTCTGCTGCCTATCGATAAGCAGAAAGCTTTTTATTTTATTTATTTAAATTTTTAATGCCGTTCAGGACGTGGTTTTTGATCATTATAACGCTTAAACCAATCGTGTTGTTCCATTATATAGTCAAACAGCCTTCTTTGCTCTTTATCATGCAATTCTGAAACTATTTTCACGACCTTCTCATCGTTATAATAACTAATTGGAGGGGCTTCCAACAGGTTACCTCTACTAATCCACTTTAGATGGCAGAAATAATCTTTAACGATCCTATGAAAACCCACTCCGCTAAATGTGGGCTTCTGATATATTTCATACACATTCTTCCTGCCAAATTTCTGGCGTACCTTCTCCACCACACCTGAAATTTCAGGACGCAAGCAATAATAAATGTACCAAAGTTTTCGGTTGGTGGCCTGCGGATCTTTAACACTGAAGACTCCAAAGCACTCCATCGCAGAAGGATCCATCGGAGTGGGTTCTGCTACAGGCCGCATATAAAATAAACGACGACAGTACATTTCCAATTTGTCTTCCAATGGTACAGGTCTATTCCCAGCTAAAATTTAACATTTACAATCAGTTCAAATCTTTAGTGACTCATAGACTTTACCCATTGATAATCATGCGGTTCTTGTCACTACCAACCCAAACAAACTTTAACTGAATACTGGTTAGCATTAATTTGCAGTCTTGTTTTTATAGCTCTGTAGAAATAAACTTAATTAATAATAACAGAAGCATCTGTTATGCATTGAGATGTACGTAAGTCCATGTCTTATATAGATTGTTCCTAGATACTAGATAATCATAGTATTTTCTTCGTTCGGCGTGGTACAAATCTGCTATTGTGTTTACCACCTTCTCATCATTGTATGGGCTGTCGGGAGGAGCTTCCAAAACATTTCCTTTTACATACCACTTCAGTGCTCCAAAGTGGTTTTTAACCCGGGATCGCATTCCGGCACCAGAATATACCGGCTTTCTAAACAGCTCGTACATGTTCTTTTGACCATATTTACGGTGAATCCGATCCACAGTTTGATCCAACTGATCACTTGTTGCATAGTACATGTACCACAACTTACGCCGGGGAGCTCGAACATCTGTTAAGCTGAGAAGCCCAAAATATTCCACTTCCAGTGGATCATACTCATTCGTTGTCTCTATTCCTTTAAGGCAGAAAACTCTTCGCATGTATGTCTCCAGTCGCTTTTCCAAGTCGGGATAGGCACCTTCAAAAAAAAGTTATTATTATAATATGTAACTTATTACAAAAACCTATTTGAACTTACTGTTGGGTGTGTTCATAGCTTCTTCGTTAGATGTTGTCATATTAGATATCTTTTATTTAATGAATATGGTTCTTCCCCTGAACTTCTTTTATACACAACAACTTGTTTATATTTCATAACAGCTTTGCCATTTCGCCACAAACTTTAAAAGCTTGAGATCAAAGCTTTTTGGCGCAACTTAAAACATCATTGTAACTAAGATTTTCAAAAACTTTTCAAAAAGAATTATGCATGATTTTTAATAAAATTATTGAATAATCATTTATTTAAAAAGGGCGTTTCTACAAAAATATACAGTTGTTTCCCTTCACAACGCCTTTTTTCAAAAAAAAAAATGTGTATAGTTTTGTTCATAACCAAGCATTTAAGTGGTTAATTAATTTGTGAAGTTATAATATACATGTTAATTTTTTAATATGCACCTATACACTGAAAAAACGAAAAGTGATTACAATATTTATCCATTTATTTTTAGAAAAATTACCGGATGGTGCGAAAGGTTTAACAAATTCTTTATGATAGAATTACATAATTCTGTTCTTGCGTTCAACGAAATAATTAACTCTGCTTAATTAACTGTGTTAAAGTAACTTAGAATACTTTCCATCTAGATTATAGTCTTCACCCCGCTAGATAATAACCTCCGAAGAGTCGTCCAGTTCGCCCTTGATCTCCGCCTCCATGGGCTCCACGGTATTGTTCGTATCGGGCAGGATGCTCTCCTCCGGCTGCGAGGCCTGATTGATGATAAACACATTTGGATTGCTGGTACTACTGAGACTCATTCCGGCAGGTGCTAAGGATTTGGCAACGGGAGCGACACCTGGAGTTGTACTTGGAGTCGCCTTCGGCTTAGCTAAAGCTTGCGCAGCAGGTGCTCGCGAAGCGGGGGATCTCGTAGCCGGCGATCGCGTAGCTGGTGATCGCGAAGCTGGTGATGGTATCATCTTGGTCTGAGTGGCTGTCCTTACCGGCGTGGTCTTCTTCTTGCATAGCACCGGTTTTTGCACAGGTGTTGGCGGATTAATCGGCAACATAGTGCCAGGAACGGCCCTCTTTTTGGCGACTACTTTTGGTGCTGGCATGGACATTGAAACAGTTGTCTTCAAGTTCACAATCTAATGGGTAAAGTAATGGTTATTAAATGTACAGACTTGCTATTTGTAAAATATTGCTACCTGGCTTGGGTCTTCTCCTGTTTTTTTCTTGGCTCCCATCGAGACAATTCGTGGCGCCAAATTAGCTGCCGCTGCTGCTGAGGATGTTGAGGGTCCCAGTGGAGTGCTGGTAGCAGCGGGAAGGGCCCCTCGCCCTGAAGTCGGTGTTGCGGTTTTCGCTTTGGGGTTGGGACACTGAAAGCCAATGATGTTTTTCTCGGCATCGAAAAGGGGAATGCTAGCGGGGAGCGAACTGCGCTGCTGAGCATGCTGCGTTATCTTCTTGGTCGACGGCGTTGGCGTAATGGAGGCCATGGTGGAGCTAACGACGTTCTTGGAAAGCGGCGAACTGCTAGCTGCGACTAAATTGGAAGGATTTTCTACTGCAACGCCTGCGGAAGTCGTCGGCGTGATAACCGAGTTGTACCGGACCGACGGCAAAGGCGTTATCGTGTTGGTAGCCTTGTTCAAATAACGCACGTAGTTCTCCAATAGCTTGGTACCCACATCCACGTCGATGGCCATCACCGAGCTGGTCCTGACGATCTCCTCGATGGTGCGCTGTCTCTCAGCCAGTGTCAAGTTGGAAACTCGCCGGCTGAGTGCCTGGAGCACCATATCAAACACCTGCACCCGTGTCTGCAACTCCACGCGCTGCTTGTCCGTGGGGCAGATCGGTGGCAACTGGATGAGCGACGGCGGCATGGTCGCTACCATTGAAGTGCTGGCTGTGGGCGGGAGGGCTACCCCTGAATGCATAACCTTCTTGGTCAGCGTTGTGCCAGGGGGCAACTGTTTGGTTAGGGAATCCAAGATAGCTGGAGTTGAATCCTCTGCGGGAGTGGGGTTGGATGGAGCAATTGGAATACTAGAGGAAGCTGGAATCGGTGGGACAGCTGGAGAAGGTAGGCTCAAGTCACCAGGAGGAGCAGGAGGAAAACTTTGTATTATCGAAGTAGGCGCTGGAGTAACTGAACCATCCAGAGCGTTGGCGGGAACATCTTCTCCAGAAGCCAGATTAGAAACCGAAGCAACCGGCTTTTTGGAATCTTGTACCTTATTTCTGCCCAGCAATTCCAGCTTAGCCCGCACCTTGCTTGGAATATTCTTATCCGCCTTGGAGATAAACTTGGTGGTGATGACCAGGAACTGTGGCACTTCCAACACCGGTACCTCAGCCGTCGAATGCAATCGCGTAAAATCAATGGCCCGCATCGGTCCGTCCAGATTTGGGCAGCAGAAGTCCAGGCCCACGTCGTCGTAGGATCGCTTATACCGCTTAGGGTAGAGGAAGGAGAACATCTTGGTTTGGCCAATGCCATTGGGATTATTGCTAGGTGCACTGGCCGAGGGAATCGAATGGGAAACACTCGCGCCAGAGAAAACAGTTGCCAAATTGTTGATTTGAATAGTTGGAGGGCCAATGCTTTCAATTACCGGCATTGGTTGAGGTGCTTCTTCCGCTGCAGCAGCCGAAGGCAATACCGAAAAGGGATCTTCTTCCATTGTTTCCGGGGGAGCATCTTCTGGCTCTGGCTTCACCTCTGGAATTGGCACTGGAAGTGGCATTGACTTGGCGTGAAACATCTGCACTCTTCGCTGGTTTTCCAACTTCTGCGCACTGTCCAGCAACGGTGACTTGTCGGAAAGATGTTGGTCAGTCAGTGGATATATTGCTGTCTTCGTGATTGCCTTGACTGGTAGAACTACCGGCAGGACTTCTGCAGAATCGGAAAGGAGAGCAGAAGCTGCCGATGGAACATGAGCTGATTTGGGAGCATGCAGAGTTGAGCTTTTTCTTACTGGCAATTCAGGGGCTGTAGTTGGAGGATTAGGTTCAGGCTGGGATTCAGGCACTGCCTTGAACACACCCGCCGGCTCTGTCTCAGGAGGCAAAATTGATTCTGACATCGACTCCGCCGCAGAATCCGTTTCCGAGGATGCTTCCGGTAGTGGAGGAGGTGACGGTAATTTTTGAGGGGCGTCTTGTTTCTCTGGTTCCTTCTCTCGTGTCTCCAGTAGCCAATTGTTGAAGATTCGTCGATTGATTTTAACGCAAAGTTTGCGTAGCTTAGCTTTCGGGGGAGCTTCTTTAACTGTAGAAGGGGCTGCGAGAGGCTCTACTGAAGAAGCCAAACCGGCTGCTGTTATTTTAACTGGGAAAGCCACGGGCAGGATCTCCTGGCCAGGATCTTGTTGATGTTGCATATCCTCCCCCTGCTGCTCTCTTGATCGCTTCGCAATAACTTCTTCTGTAGCCTCAACTTCCAGTGCCTTTCTTTTTAGTGCGAGTGGCACGCGCCTATTTTGTCTGCCACGCAAGGACTGGGATTCCTTAAGCTCGTCTTTTTGGTCTGAAACGGGTGAAAAGCGCTCCTTAGAAGCATTCCTCTGCCTTCCAGACATATGAGCTGGCGTTGCAGCCAATGATCTATTGCTGCTGGTAGCTCGAGTCATATGTACCGATTTGCCGAGTGCAAACTGGCGGTGGGTCACTGCCACATTTTGATCTTGTTTATCAGTACGGGACTTACGAGCACTGTCGTCGCGAGAGGAATCCCTAGAGTCAGATATAGTTTCGGATGGTCCAGGCTTGCCTCTCGACTTTCGCTGCTCCTGTTTGACTTTTTTGGCTGCCCCGCGACCACTATCGGTTGCCCCGATTTCCTCGGCTGGGACATCCTTAGCAATTTCCCCGACCACAACAGCTTCAGAAGCATCTGGCGATATTTGCGTTCCAGTTTGTTGTGTGACATCTGTTTGCGGAAGTGGTTTCTGGTCATTCAAATCTAAAGCATCTACTTCAGATTTTAAGGCTTGAACTTTCTTGGATCGATTAACTTGGGGCGCAGCTTTACGAGGATTAGATTCTGTGTGCAATCCCTGTGACTTCCTGCTTTCGGGTTTCTTTGGAGCCTCCGACTGTGAATTTTGTTTTCGCCCTCTTACAACTGAAGAAACAGATTTCTTTGATGACTCAGTAGCTTCCTCCAAAATTTGGGAATCATTTAGGGTGGTTTGTAATAAGGACTTTTTCTTGGCCTCTGCTTTTTTATTGGCCTCAACTTTCTTAATGACCTCATCCTTCTCACTAACCACCACTTTCTTATTGGCCTCGGCTTTTTTAATCAAGTCATCCTTTATAAAGACTTCCACTTTCTTATTCGCCTCTACTTTTTTAGTGACCTCATCCTTCTTATTGACCTCCACTTTCTTAATAACCTCAGATTTTCTGGACATCTTCTGCGCCTCCAGCTGTGCCTTTCGAGGCAAAATTGGTGAAGTTTCAGAAGTGGCGGCAGATGATTTTGATGCTTCTGCAGATACTTCCTTGGAAGGCACCACGGAAACAGATATGTTAACTTTTCGTGGAGCAGCCGACGAGCCCTCCTCCTTAAGTGACTCATTTTTCTTAGTGGCTGGCAAGGATTTCTTAGTGACCACAATAGAGCTCCCTAGGATCGGCTGATCGCTAGCCTTGCTTTTTTCTGTTTCCGACTTGTTCAGTGTTTTTCTTGTGGACGTAGAAGATCCATCGTCTCCCAACGATGGTTTCTGCAGACTGAGAGTAGAACTGAGTAGTGTCTGCACCATAGGCTTCTTGGTCGCAGGAGTTGGGCTTTCTGGGTTCAACTGTTTCCTGGCAGGTGTTGCTACTATGATATGTTTCGTGACCAATTCTTGCTTTGGTGCCATTACTGCCGACTTTCTAACAGCCGGTGATGTTTCGCTTCTGGCTTCTTTTATAGGTGCTGTCGTTGACGACATGATGGTTTCATTACCTATAATAGAGATGAATTTTCCTTTCACATTGGATTTCGCCTCCGAGTCAATTTTGGAGCGTTTAAGGGTAGGAGGATCTTTTTCATCCAGTTGGTGACGACGGCGAACTGAAATTAAAATTAAAAATGTTTCACATAACATTAAAGTTAAAGTTATTCGAAGTTCAACAATTAATTAGCTGCTATTTCAAAATCAGGAAGCTATTATGATACTGATAAAGAATATAAATAATGTTTACCTGGTTTAGCAAGGTCCTGCCTCTCCGTGGCCGATTTTTCCCTTTGTTGCAGTTGCTTTCGTTTAGCCGCTTCTAAAGGAGAAAAAGAAAAAATACATTAGAAGGGTTTCCATACTGATACGGCGGTGAAATGAAAAGATTGGGCAAGCTATTAACCATCTGGTTGTGAGGAATCCGCTTCCCGCTTGCGCAAGGTGCGCTTGACCATGCTTGACGTACTGGCTTCGGCTTCGTCCGTGACACTAGTTGTTTCCGTTGAGTCTGGGATTGGGCTTTGAGCGGGCTCTTGAGGGTCAACTGATTCTACATTAGTTGTTTCCAGGTCATTTTCAGAGCCCTCCTTTAAGGATTCCGCTGAAGGAGCTGAATCCGCAGAAGGAGCTGATTCCGCCGAGGGAGCTAGTTCATCTGAGGAAGCTGAATCCGCAGAAGGCGCTGATTCCGCCAAGGGGGCTAATTCATCTGAGGAAGCTGAATCCGCTGGGGGAGCTGAATCCGCTGGGGGATCTGATTCCGCTGACAGAGCTGATTCCGCTGAGGAAACTAATTCCGCTGATGAAGCTGATTCCTCTATTAAGGTATCCTTATCTGGCTTTTCATCTTCTGATGTTCCTTCTATATGTGTTTCTTTTTCTGGTTTTTCCTCTTTCGGGCTTTGCTCTTTTGGCGTTACGTCTTTTGTATTTGCCTCTTTTAATGTACTATCCTCCAAAGGCGCATGAGTTAATGATTTAGACTCCAGTGTTTCATTGTTAGGGAGCACATCTGCTGTCTCTTTTGTTAGGACATCCTCAGAAGAAAACTTAGTGATGGCTTTATCATCATCGGCAGAAGTTTCTCTGTCTTCAGATACTTTCTTCGTGTCTGTTACTAGTATATCCTTTGGTTCATTCTCAGGGTCGTTAACAGATTTCTTAGGAACTTCTTTATTTAGGATTTGCTGAGGTTCAGGAACAGTATCCGACTCAGAAACCGTATCTGGAACAGGATTAGTCTCAGGATTATTGTTAACAGAAGAAATGGCCGGATCAATATCACATTTCTCTGGAGATGTAGTTTTTTCTATTCTTTCAAGAATTTTGCTAAAACGCTTTTTTTTATTTGGAGATTTTTTCAAGTCGGAAGATTTTTTTGTGCTTTTAGGCCAATTGGAAGTGGGAGTTCTCTTTATCAAAACGCGAAGCTTGCGGCAGGAGAGTGAGGGAGTACTTAGTTCTCTTTGGTTTGTAGAGGTCAAGGATTCAACAACGGCTTTGGGACTTTTCTCCGAGTTGTATTCCGACTTCGCAGTTTCCTTTGGGACGTTACGTTTGAATTTGGAAGATCCTTTAACTGGAGTTCCCTTTTTGGTTTGATCACTGTTTGCTGTCGAGATTGTTGGAAAATCTTTAGATGTAGATGTAGTCGTAGAAAAAGGCTCCGAATTTAGCTCGGTAGCTAGTTCTGGTGGTGTTGTTTTTGATAATGTTATTTTTGATTCGCTTGGTATTTGAACATTTTTTAAAGTCTCAAAAGTGGACATGGAGGGTGCTTGGTTTCTTTTACTCAGTAGGTATGTTTTCGTTGGTATTTTTGTTTCAGGAGAACGGTGTTCGGTTTCAAAAATTAATGGTGAGGGTTCCCGCTCACTAGAAATAAATCCGGCAGGGGCATCTTTTTTGTTAAGTTCAGTATTCCCAATGGCGTCATCGTCTTCTGGATCCTCAACGGTAACGGCTTGTCTACGTTTTCTGATTCTTCCGCTTTCTATTTCAGAGGCTTTGGGCTTATCTTCCAACTCAATCGAGTCCTTTTCTGTTGAAGAAGTAGGTTGAACTGTTGTTGCCTCTTTATTATCTTTAGAAATGTTCTCCTTGGTTTTCTTATTAACTTTTTTACCCCTGCTCTTGGATATTTTTTTTGAAACCTTGGCCTTAGGTATATCCTTTGCCGCGTCTTTTGAAATTGTGTCAGAGTCCTTTTCAGCAGAAGATGTTAGTTTATCTGTTTCCGTATTTGGATCTAAACAGACTTCTTTTTCAGATTCAGAAATCTTCTCATTAGATTTCTGTTCATCCTTCCTGGCTGAATCATGTGTCGAGTCTTTTGAAATTGGTTCCGAGTTCGGTGTGGACATAAAGTCTTCCATTTTATCCAAATTAATTTCTGATTTGGCAAATGGCGATTCTTGCTTTTGAGTTTTAGTCGCCTTGTCTCTGCGAATCAATCTGCCAGAGCTTCGCTCCTCTTTGTTGTTAACTGAATCACTTTGTGAAGTTACTGACTTAACATCAGTTTTCATGCTGCTTGTCGAGGAAGGATGCTCCTTTGTTTTAGTTTCTGTATGCTCAGAGGTGCTGCTCAAAATGGCTTCCGTTTTATCCAATTTAGTCTCTTGCTTTTGTATGTTGTTAATTGATTCGCCTTCAGCCAAATTTTTCTCATGATCTGGTTCTCTTTGATTGGAATTGACATTTGGTTGGCTGTCAGTGTCAGATTTTTCTTTTTTTTCTGTTTCTTCCTTTTTTTCTGGTTCTTTTTTTTCTGGTTCTTCTTTTTTTTCTGGTTCTTCTTTTTTTTCTGGTTCTTCTTTATTTTCTGTGTCTTCTTTTTTTTCTGTGTCTTCTTTATTTTCTGTGTCTTCTTTTTTTTCTGTGTCTTCTTTTTTTTCTGTGTCTTCTTTTTTTTCTGTTTCCTTTTCCTCTTTTTTCGATTTTATCTTTTTTTCCTTGCCGGATTTGTTGGCAACTGGCTCTAATACCTTCAATGAGTTTTCTTTGGTCTGATCCTTTTTGGAAGGCCTCTCCTTCGAAAGTACTTTTTCACTAGAAGAATGAGATTTGGCAGAAGGCGATTCGTTCTTTTGGGACTTGGCCGCATCAATAATCGCCTTGTCTCTGCGACTCAATCTCCCAGAGTTTCGCTCCTCTTTATTGTTGACAGAAACAGATTGCGGAATTTCTGACTTCACATCAGTTTCCCTAGTGCTTGTTGTGGAAGGATTCTCTTCAGTTTCAGCGCCTTTATGGTCGGTGGCGGTTTTGCGTTGAACTTTTTCTTTTTCCTTTAACGGTCTACGAAGTTTTCTGGGACTGAGCGAGTTTTTCTCAACATGTTCTGTATCAATCTCTTCCAATTTGGAGTTTTCTAAAAGAGATTTGCCATCATTTACAGGTGGGTCTGAAGTATGTAGGTTTTCCCCCTTTTCGTCTTTCTGCTCCGACTCGCTTGAGGTCGAAAATTCTTCAGCACACTTTGAAGAAGAATGAAGCTCTTCGTATAAATCTACAGTAGTTTTATTCCTTCCTGCTCCACGACTCCTTAAGGATTTTTTCGATTTTGATGGCTTACCCATCACCTTTTCCAATTCAGCCTCACTAGAGCTCGGCTGTTCTGCCGTTTTGGAAGCATTTACTGGTGGGTCTGAAGGTGGTTGGTTTTCCTCCTTTTCGTCTTTCTGCTCTGCCTCGCTTGAGGTCGAATATTCTTCAGCACACTTTAAAGTAGAAGGAAGGTCTTCGTTTAAATCTGCAGTAGATTTATTCCTTCCAGCTCCACGAGTCCTTCTGCATTTTTTCGACTTTGATTTTTCCATTTCAGTATCCCTGGAGGTAGGCAGTTTCTCCACATCGAAAGCATCTTTAACTGGAACACCTTCAGTTTTTGTAGTATGATTTACATCCTTAGTTTCAGTATCAGATGGAAACGATTTGTCCTCTAACGCATTGACATTTTCAGTGGTTAACTTTTCCTTGGCCAACTTGGAAGTTATAACTTTCTTTTCCACCGGCGAGCGTTCTTGTGAAGAATGACTTTCCGCTGGCGATCTGCCTAATCTTGGACTACTTCGCCTCGATGTCTCATCCATAAGTTGAGTGAGTTCGGTCTTCAGCGGCCGCTTGGAGCGACTTTCCCGTTGGTTAATAGGAGTGGTTTTATCGGACCTGAGAGCCCTTCTGGAAATCGAACTTTCCTTAATATCCAGCTCCCTCGATTTCTTGGGCGTATTAGCTGGCGAAGAATAATTTCGTTTCTTAGTTGTTGTTACTAGGCTAAGAGGAGCTTCGGAACAAGGCAAGGAATCTTTTTCAGGTTCTTGATCTTTCTCTTTTGTAGTAGGTTTTGGCTCTTGGATGGATATCTGCTCTTTAGCAGGAGACAGGTCTTTAGCAAGAGACTGCTCTTCAGTAGGTGGCTCGACTTCAGCAGGTTGCTCATCTTGAGGAGAAGGTGGTTCTTCAGTAGAGGGTGGTTCTTCAGTAGTAGGTGGTTCTTCAGTAGAAGGCGGTTCTTCGGTAGAGGGTGGTTCTTCAGTAGAAATTGGTTCTTCCGTAGAAAGCTGCTCTTCAGAAGAAGGTGGTTCTTTAACTGGAGTCTGTTTTTCAACTGGACATTCTTTAATGTCTAAAGGAAGTTTTTCATCTGGATCTATTTCTTCAGAAGAAGGTGGTTCTTTAACTGGAGTCTGTTTTTCAACTGGACATTCTTTAATGTCTAAAGGAAGTTCTTCAACTGGATCTATTTCTTTGGGTTGACTGTCTTCTTTAGCAATTCCTACGACTTCTGAAATAGTTTCCTGCTCCAGCTCCTTGACAATTTCAGTTACAGGATTTTGTCCACCTTCGACTGCCTCCGATACCTCAGTTACTTCAATTCTTTTGCCCACTTCAGCAGCCAAAATCTCTTCAGCCAACTTAATGTCCTCAGCCAACTGGGAATCGCTTTCTTCAATAATGATTCCAGTAACCTCATTTGCATGGGTAAGCACAGTCGATATTTCAATTTCATCAGTAACTTCAATTGCATTTTGTATTTTATCCAATACCTTTATTACATCGTGATTGGGTTGCCTATTATCTTCAACGGTAGAATCCTTTTGAGTTTCCTCTTCTCCTGAAATTAAATCCGTATCTTCGTTTATTTCGTTGTGATCCTCTGCCGTGTCAAAGGTATCCGTTGATGTGTCCAATAAATTAAGCGCTTCCTTTTCGGGATTTCGCTCAGACTCTTTATCCAGCTGCACATCCCTGTCCGGAGCACTTTTGAGATCCGATTTGTGCGGACTTGAAGTCATGCTAATATCATTCTGGGGAGTGTTGTCACCTCCTGCTAACTCTTTGGCTTTATCTAACTCTGTATTTAGTTCATCCTGTTCAAGAGTTTTCTGCTCTTCCAGATTAACCGTCTCCTTTTCCGCTTTTTGTTCGCTAGTTTTTGATAAAAGAGAATCCTTATCCAAGTTTTCGTTAGAATTTTTACTAGACTCAGCTTTTGCCGTCTCATTTGGAAAGTTTTTGCGGGGCCTTCCGCGTTTTCTTTTGACTCTGTCTCGCTCCCCTTCCCACGCATTAGGCATCTTTTCCTCAGTGGTTGCAGCTCGGCTCTTACGATTCTTTTGCCCTCGGGAGCGTCCTCGCTTTGGAAAAGATTCGCTCTTTGACCGCCGCAGTTTGGACCCTGAGGGCTCACAGGTTTCCAACCGTTCGCTGGAGTAGGTAAGCTTGCGCACATGGCTCTTGCTAAGGCTAGAGGACGTGCCGGGATCCGCTGGGATCTTAGATCTGGATCTGCTGCGCGTTTTGGAGCCGGAACGCTTCTCGAACTCGTGAGAGCGCTCCACATCGATCTCTAAGATCTGTTCGGCCAGGTCAAGGCTCATGCGCTCCACCGCCTCGAGCGTGACGCTCTTATCCACGGCACTCGGCTTCCGACTGCCGCTGGCCTTGCTGGCCGAGGATTTGGCACTGCTGCTGGCCTCCAGTGGCCCCAGATATTCCTCCCGCTCCTTTTCCTCCGCTTTTTCTTTGTCACTGGCTGCGAAACAAAAAGCAGAAAGAGTTACAAATGTAAGGGCGTGGCAGGGTTAGGGGTTCACGGGGGCGCTCATGGTCTAAGAATGGTCGCCCCAATGGACATCGGTGCACACTTACCCGCTGATCGCTCATTAGCATGCTTAACCTGTTCGGAGGAAGAAGGTTTCTTTTCATTTGAGCGGGATTTCCTAGCACTACTCTGTTTCTTATAAATTGGAGGCGCCTCGGCGCAACTGAGATTATTCAAGTACGACTGCAGGCGCTCAAAGGCGCCGCTCAGTACCGACTCCTGATCATTCTCAGGGTGCTCATTCTGTTTACTCTGCGGCTCCTGGCTCTCGTCGTCGGAAACAACAGGTGTCACGGTGTCTACACGGTTTGTGTTTTTACATATTATGAATATTATCAGAGGGTTGGCAGTATCAACTAGTTATTAGCGCTAACTTACCCGCCACCGATGTGGTCCTGCTCGTGTCCGTTGAAATGTCGATGACCGGTTCGGCGTCTTCATCTTCTGAATCGCGATCGCCGTAGAAGTCCGATTCGTACTCGTACGATGAATCGCTTTCTGAATCCCCATAGTAGTCGCCCAACGCTGTAGATATTTCAAAGGATTTGGCATTAAAATGGCTGTGGTATAACTCAATGCAGTGCTTACTCAAAGGATCTGTTTTGGGTTCGTGCTGTGAAGGCGTTAGATTTGTCTTTTGGGCCTTTATTATGGTCACTGTCTTGTTTTTGGCGGATGACTGGACACTTCCATTTATGGAGTCCGATGGCTTTGACTCTAAAGAGCTGGGATTCTTGTTCTTAGCACTTAGACTGGCAGCAGTTTTACTTGGTGGAGCAGGCAGTGGTTTGCTGCTGGTTGACTTGCCAATGTTGCCACTACTGCTGTTGCTGCCGCTCCTACGTGGGGCTTCACCAAGTGATTTTCTTGCACCTGCCTGGGAAGTACTGGGCTTGGGTACAGTCAACCTCTGCGAGGGACGCATCAGGGCCGCACCTGGGATTGGAAATAGCATCATGTATGTTTTGGAATGTGTGTTTGATGATGCATTAAGGATACCCACCCAAATCGTCCACCGAATCGAAGGACTCGTAGCGTTCGCGCCGCTTGTTTGGCTTCGACTTGAAAATATTCCGGCAGAACAGGGTTTCCAGGGCATCGTTGGAATCGTCGCTGGAGGAGTATGGGGATGGGGAGCGGCGACGCCGGTCCTTGGACTTAGAGCCGGAGGTCTCGTTAAGCAGGTCGTCGTCGTCATTGTACTTCCCGTGAAAGAGCTTCTGGAAGATGTCCGCATCGATTGACGACGAATTGCTCGAGTCTGACGAAATGCGACGCGGACGGGAGACGCCGGCCGAAGAAGCTGGCGGAGCACTGGTTTTGATCCCTGCAAACACACAAATTACACAGATACTACACACATATTCCATGCATATTTATAGCATACTAAGGGAAAACGCACCTGGCAGCACCAAGTCTTTGTACTCGTCTAGATATTCAATGTCCTCCATGTTACACTTTCATGAGCGTCGGACAATTTGCGATTTCTCGGCTGCACCCCGTTTCATCAAAGGGACTCCGCGAACTATGATAAACTTATCGCAGTCTTGGGGGGACCGGATATATACACATAAGAGGCACCAAGCCAAGCACTTATGTCTCTTTTTTCACCAAAAAAAAACCCTTCGAAATCAAGCAAAAATGATGCCGCTGCAATTAACGTGAACGTAGTGCCGATGTGCGAAAATGCCAAAGCGTGTATCGAGCCCGCGCTTCGGTGTGCCCGTTGGGCGTTCTTCAATTTGTGCACTAGTTTTTTCAGTGACTAGTACAATATTTCCTTAATCTTATTAAGTAGGACGATTCTAATTACTATAAATTACTATTAATTAAGTTAATATTAGCTTAATGAGCGCCAAGTTCACTGCGCTTGCCCGGCAGTAAATCCTGAAAATACCACAATCACACGGTTACCATCGTAGCTATCGATATTCGAAATAACTGAGTCAAGCGTTTTATGTTCTGAAAGCCACAAATTTATTGCATTAATAGAAGACACAGATAAATAATTCAATACTGCAATTGGACATCCAATAGAAAGAATTGAGGCGTTTAATTTATTACATGTATACTTAATTAATCAAAGACTCAGACAAATAAATCAATACTTCAAAATACATATATTATAAACACTCAAAACTAAATTAATGCATTAAATTCACAAAATTCTAGGTTTTAACTTGAAGAAGCCTTAGACCAAATTTAAAAGGATCAGTAAACGTTTTGTATTCCATTTGCTTTTAACAAGCACTCATAGCTACACCATCAAAAACACATAAAACATACTTTGCCAATAACATAAACATAAAAAGTAATTTAATTATTATAAAGTAGCTCATATCAAATTTGAAATGAACCGATATTTAAGTGTCTCACCCCCAGCTGTCTAAAACCGCGATAGCTGTCAGCCCTGACACACGACCTATCGCCCTCAGTGTCACCACCAAAGTGACGTGGAACGAAAAAAGACGAAGCCACACGAAGCCGAGGCGAGCACGTCAGTTTCACTAGATTCAGATTCCACTTCGCCTGCTCACATTTTCCAGATCGGTCGGTGCAGAAAAACAAATAGCCTAAAATGGTGAGTTAAACTGAGAAGCAATTTGTGGCCCCGAACTAATTGAAAACATATTCACAGCCCGCTCCTGCAAGTTCAACGTCCGTGGGCAGCGGATCGCGCTCGCCCAGCAAATTGTCGGCGCCACGTAGCGCCGGATCCGGAGGCGGCAGCACCCTGAAGCAGCGAAAAACCACCAGCAGCACCACGGCGGCCCGAAGCCGTGCACCCGGCGGAGCTGGAACTGGTGGCATGTGGCGCTTCTACACGGACGACTCGCCCGGAATCAAGGTGTAAGTACTGCTACCTAACTATATTTAAAGGCCCCCTACTAATGACACACTTTACTCCTGCGTTATCCCACAGTGGACCCGTGCCCGTGCTGGTCATGTCGCTGCTCTTCATCGCTTCCGTCTTCATGCTGCACATCTGGGGCAAATACAATCGTTCTTAAGCCATTCAATTCGTAGCCAATAAAATACTTTCACCTCAACGAACGTGAGCACTGTCGACGTCACCATTTCTTTTGCGGCAAGATAACAAGAGACCCATTCCGCTTGTTGAGGCATTGGTGTTTTCCGCATGAAATTAATTATACCTAAGCTTAAGTTAAAGACGTGTTTAAACGTAATGCATATTTTCAAAATTAATCGTACTTTTTCCACCCGCTTGTTGGGCTGGGAATCCATTCCACAATTTATCGTGGTCATGTGCATCAGAAATTCCGCGCGCAGCCGTTGCAATTCAAAATTTGTAAGACATTCAACGAAAAGTGTTAAGAACAAATAAATTTTGTATTAAACAAATGTTTTGTTTTGCGTTTGGAAGTGGGTGTTTGATAAATCAATAAATTATCAAAAAATACACAAAGTAAATGGAACTCAGTACCTTTACATTCAACAAGTGCTCAAAACAAATACATTTCTTATAAAACAAAAAATATTTGTTGATTTTATTGGCAGTGCGTTGACAAAATTTGGGGATTAGAGAGACTGGATAGTTGTTTCGCCCATAAAATTATTTTCCCTAAAGTATTTTGTGCGGTATGTGCATCTGCGTTCCCTGTGATTTTGTTTGCCGCACAATAAACAGCCCTTGGAGTGCTTCGACTTACTATTTCGGAAATTAAGGCAACTGGTTTCAATGTGGCCCTTTTGACCACACAGCCAGCAGTGTTGTTTGGTTTGGTAGAAGGAGCAGTTGTGCCCCTCTCTTTGAGTGCATCTCCTGCAATTTATACAGTGCACATAGTTGGGTTTCACGCAGACATCGCAGAACTGACAGTGCCTGTATGATTGACCATTCACCGAGGCGCATTTCCCGCAGCGATTGCAGTGGAGGTTCTCCTTGGCTGTGTATAACTCACACTTTTGGCAGTACTTATAGCCCTCCTCCACGGGCAATTGAAGTAATTTCAGTGGCACATTGGTGAACATTCGCACGGGTGATCCGCAAAACCGACTCTGTTTACCCAAATTCGTGTATCTCAGGTGATTGGTGTAGTTTATTCTGTAGTCGCACATTTCCATCTCCGGCATTTCCTGTCTGATGTGATTAGCTGAATAGTAAGGGTATATCCAGAAAATGGATAGTGGAGTGGAGGGCAACCGATTGATTCTGTTGTGGAGTTTTCTCAGGCTGCGCAGGGTGTGGGAAATCAGTTCGGTGCGACAACCAAAGGGTGGATCCGTTACTATCAGCAGTTGATCGGAACTGCAATTCGGGATACCATATTAATTAGAGACTCCTATACTAATGGGTTGATATATATTACCTGGTCCCTTCCAGGAACTTTTCAAAGGGTTTGCGATTGTAGAAGAAGTGATTATTGCACATGTTGTAGAGGCAGAACTCCTCAGGTCCTAGGTAGTCTGCAAATCTGTCGTCAAGATCCAGTAGAAAACTTTTCAGTTTGTGGCGCAGGTGGAAATGTAATCGTGGTGCTCCCATGCAGATTACCTTGCTAATTGAAGGTTAGTGAATGTTTTGAGAAATCAGTATATTCACTCACCTAGCTGCTATATTTTTGCACTGGTTCGCCAAGAAGTTTAGAGCAGCTTCATCAAAGAAATACTGGGCATTAACTTTGTCCTGGGATAGCGCAGTTAGGCTTAATGTGGGATCGGGAGCGGGAATCGGTAATTTCCCGGATGATGAGGGAAAGTTCTTTTCAGGAATTAAGTTTCCGGAGCTATGACCCTTCCACTGATCCACCGGCAGGTGAAAATTGCAAAGTTTTGAGTCCCTGTGAGCTGAGCAGGCGAAATAACCCTCAACTGGAAGCTGAGATTCCCGGTAGAATAAAACCGTGGGTCCATGGTCGCAGCGAGGATGCTGATCCTCAGGATCCACTTCATACTCTTCAATTTCGAGCAGCAGTTTTTCGCCTTTATTTTCAAACATTCTGCAAAAACATTTATTTTGATCAAAGTAGTAAACAAACCGTGGAAGAAGAAGAGAATTACAGTGCTGTCTCTATAAAGTGAAATTTTTAAAAAATTAAAAAAAAATATTGCTAAAATAATAAATTCTTAAAAACTAGAACAAATTAATATAAAATTATGTTATTTGGCCATTACATATAAAAAATCGATTCTACTTTTATTATTGGCTCACTGTTTTTCCTATAAAAATGCACGTATATGTTTTTGAAGACTTCAGGTTACACTGATATTTTCAGTAAATAAGTTTAGTTTTTTTTTAAAACTAATTTATTTTAATACATTTTTGTTCCAAGTTATTTGACTATTTGGCAACGCCAAAATCGAAGGAAACAAATTGCAATCGATACTAAATCGATAAATTAAGATATAAATCCATTTGCCTCCTCTGGTCACTCTTAAATCCAAAAAAATCTATAAAAGCAACAAGCAAAGGCTCATAATTTCTTTTCTAAAATATTTGGAGCAGTCGTGTGTCGAAGAAAAAGTTTTAAATGATGACGTCAGAGCAAAGTCAATTAAAGGTTTTATTTTTTAAAGTGAAGAAAAGTTAATAAAACAGTCGGATGCAAGCGCAATCAATGGATTAAAAGTAAGCGAAATGGGGTTTCCTTGTTTTTTCTTTGTTTTTTGATGAATGTTCTTTTTCTGAAGAGTCGAGTGCTAGGTCGCAAGATTTGGCACTCTTCCTGTAGAAAGAATAAGAACGGCCAACTGATAAACTAAATAAATTAACTAGAATGAATATTAAACGCAATGTGCAAGCCAAAAAATTAACCTTTTATTTCTTTACTTTGTTCTAGATTTGAAAAACACGTGGCCTGAGAGAGAGAGAGAACCGGCATTGCCCTCCATAGGTATGTAATCTCCTCCCGCTCTTACTTCATTAATAGTTTTTAATTTTTTTTCTGATGATAAGTTCAATCTGAACGAAGTGCTGTTGATTCACAACTTAAAATTAAACCAAAAGGATTCTGAGAAAATATTAAAATTACTCCGAGGTTTAATCCGAATTTATGGCGATATTAACCACAGTATTTTCTATTTTTACTTTTAGCCCTACCTTGCAATGAAGCCGCCATTTTATGAAGCAATCTGGAAATGTGTGAATGAGGTAATTTAATTATACAAATATTTATTTAAACGAGATTTCCTGATGATAAGTTCAATCTGAACAAAGTGCTGTTGATTCACAACTTAAAATTAAACCAAAAGGATTCTGAAACATTAAAATTAATATTTTAGTTTAAAGGAAAATGGCGATGTAAACCTAACCTCAGTTTTCTTTATTTTTAGCATCTTGCTGGTAACTCGTGAATCTACTTAAAAGAAAAGTTCCCTCACTATGTGGTAAGTTTTATTTCAAACATAATTAATAAAAATAAATTTTAATTGATGACAAGAAATTACCGTTTGATTTCCGTGATATTAAACTTCATGGCTGCTATTTAATAGTAACTGATTATATTTTTCATCAATAGAATGTTGTTTTATTAGTGTTTTTTAATAATTTCAATTTCTTGTTTATTTTTAGAATTCTTTCTGATGGATAGAAAACGGACAGAAACCAATCGCTTTCAGACAAGGTAAGGAAATGTGTCTTTGTTTTCTGTAATTTTGTTTTTGATGAAAGTAATTACCGTACGACTTCTGTGATTAAATCTAAATGGCTGCAATTTTTGCAACTGAACTTAATTCTTATTTGAAAAATTTAATTTTTGTATTCAGATTATTAATTTATTATTATAATTTTCTCTTTTGCAGTTTTGCCAAGACATTTTTGATGACTATGCTTAACTAATCTTATCCAGCCAATCAAGGTGAGATAAATGCTCAATTTTGTAATTTGCTGCAATAGTTTATATGATGAATACCTTTTATCTATTAACTTTCGTTCTACTGAGTAGAAAATGCGGAGAAATATTACTGATACTTTTAACTAAAGCAGATTCTTGCTAGTAAAATTGAATACAATGTTATGACTACAATGGTATTTGTTTATTTTTTTTTATAGATTAGCCGGTAATGGCCTGATGACCTGATGACGATTTATCGTTGTGTTTATACAATCAGATAACTAAGGTAGGTTTATATTTTAAATAATATATTTTAAATGGTTCTATGATGTTACTTCTAGTATAGTTCATTAGAAACAAACATGTTACAAACTTTTTGAAGCTGATTAAGCTTTCAATTATTTTTTTTCTGGCATTTCATTAAATCGATTTTAAATATATATTTTTTCAATTATTTTAGATCAAGTGCTGCAGTTGAAATTCGATATCAAAAACGTCTAGATAGATGTGCAACTGTAAGGTAAGCATATACGTTTCGTCTGATTTTGTTTTGAAAACTAATTTTAATTGAAAAGCGTTTGCTATGATGATAATTTCCTATCTCAGGATTCCCTCTTCTGAGTAGAACCCTAAAACAACCGTGCTGTTCACTTTCCCTGTCTGACATCAAACGCTTTACAAATAGAATTGATTGTTCAAATTTTAAGAAGTCTGGCTATAACGAAAACTTTTTAATTACAGGTCTTTCTGGAATGTATTAAAAACAATGTATTACTCCAACTATAAGGTGAATACTCTTTGACTTTTTATCTTAACTATTTGAAATGATGAAACTTTCCGTCCGCGGAATTTTCACAAAGAATAAACCATGCTGACTTTATATCTTCTTTCCCCAACTGATAAATCATTTCAAAAATGTGTTTTATTATACTTTAATATCAATGTAAACTAATTTGTTTTTAATTTGTTTTCAGATTTCTCTTAAAAGGGGTCAGCCTGATCTTTTTATTAAGCGCTGCACTTCTAAAGGTAATTAATGAATAAATATATTTGGATTTGTTTGAAATGATGAAAATACCGTCCGTGGTTTTAGACTGAGTAACACCATGCTGCTTGAAAGTCATTTCCCCAACTGATAAATCACTTCACAAATGAGATTTTAAGCATTCACATTTCCATTACTAATTTGTATTTTCTTTTTACAGAATGCTTTAAAACATCGCATTTATAATCTGATTTTTGGCGGGTCTATGTTGAATGATTCAAAAGGTAACTAAATTTAAAAATGTATTTACGTTGTTTGAAATGATGAAAATACCGTCCGTGGTTTGTTAACTGAGAAACACCATGCTGTTTGAAAGTCATTTCCCCAACTGATAACTCATTTCAAAAATTAATTATTCGTCTTCGTTAAATTTTTACTAATTTGTTTGTTTTTATTTTTTTTGCAGGCTGTTTCTGGAAATGTATAAATACTGAAACTATTTTGACAAATAAAAGCTAATAGTATCTAAATTAAAATGTATTTAATTGGGGTTTTGGGGTTCTTTATTGGCTATGTTATTAATATATTCAGTCAAATGAAACAATGAACAAATTTATATGGAGGTTTAAAAAATGATAAACCAATTTTAGCGCCATCTATTGCCTTGAGTTTAGCAATAGTGTTGCGCCATCTGGCGTACTTAAACCAAAGCGATGTGTTTGAGAGGTGGCAATGCGGTTAAGATATTAGCAAAAGCTGGTTGGTATAAAATGTAAAATAAATTTAAAATTACGCGGTCTACTATTTTTTTTGTTGTTCATATATATTTAAGCCCATTTGAAGAATATTGTTTTGATATTTTGTAGGTAAACATATGTTCTTCGTTTGGGCATATTAAATAAGCAAACATCATTTCGTGTAAAAATGTTTAATTATTTATAATTTTATGATGCTGCAAGGGTATACACTTAAATTCCTTACAAAAGTGTTTTTAAATAAGATGCAAAATTAACGAGTTTGCAAAATATTTATTTTGCAAAAGTGTTACGAGCTTCATGCCCTGCCAGCCGTATAAGCAACACCACCATGAACAATAAGATGGAACACCCCCATTCCAGAGAAAACGGGGGGCGGTGTCACAACTATTTTCAACATTGTGCACACATTTCATTCATTGAGTGCATGTTGAGCATGAGTATACTATATTTACAACAAGTTACGACTACAGCTACGATGATGTGTGCAATGCACTTTATGCGCTTTTATGCGATTTTATGGGGCATTTTAAATGACAGTTAGTTGGTTTTTTATTAAGTTGATAATTATCTCTGTTGTAAGGAGGGTAGGGTGTGCAATCAAAACGCAATGAATTCAATTGAGAATTTTCCATTTCCCCTTCAAGCTAAAGTTATTTACAACTTTACTTGGGACTTTAGCAAAGGAAAGAGTGTTTTCGATGGCTGGTTTTCTGTGCAGTAGAAAAATAAATTTTCACTCAACAATTTTAAAATGATGTTTTCTTAAATACTTAAAAAATCAATTAAGAATAACGAAGTAAAGGTTATTATAATTTATAAATTTAAGAAATAAATGCAAAATAAAAAGTATTTTGTTGTTTTATTTGAGACTTTTATTAAAGTTGTAGAAGATTATTTAAAGTCAAATTAAATTATTAATTAATTATTAAAGTCAAATAAAATAACTCCATTCAAATTTAACTAAATTGTTATAAGTAGTTATTGACTGCTTATAAATCTATATAATTGAAAAAAAGGTGCAAAATTGTTTTTTCTATATCGATGGTTTTTTGGATATTAAAAATATTATCAAAACTTAAAAGTCTTTTATATATACTTAGTCAGATTTTAAATATTTTTGAAATGCTTTGTGATAATTCAATTTTTGAGCAATTTTAACGAACTTTTTCGCAGTGTTCTCCGTAGTTTACTAAAGGCTGGCAGGAAGTTCTGGGTGTCGTCGTCGGACGCTGCCAAGTCGTCGAACTTTTTGCACTCGATATGTGACGACAAGGACATCGCTGCGCTTTTCCACTCCCGAAACTGATAAAGATAAGGCCAAGGAGCCTGTCGCCGCTCCGCTCCGAGTGGCTCCTGCAGGAAACTTTGCCTTTCTGCCTGTCTTGGTTCTGGGCTCTGTCTTGTGGCCCTCTGGCCCTGGTTTTTGCGGTTAACTGGCGAGGAGCGGGCCAGCTGCTCAAGTTGGCCGGCATTTCAGTGACAATTTATTTTCTGTGCTTTGGCATTCGCTTTTCAACAAATCGAAAAACTATTAAATTGGGCTGAAAGCCAGCAAACGAACGCCAAAGAGCCAGAAGAACAAATAAAGCCAAAAGAAATGAGGGAGAAGTATTTATTTCCGCAAAATATTGAAAGTCGTATGCCCTATTTGTAGGGTAATTAGAATTCCACATTGGTTATCTTTTGAGAACAATTGTTGAAGTATTTTTGGTAGAACTTTAATTGAATTTGGTTCAAATGATAAAAAATACTTGAGATTTTAAAAGACAAATAAAAACTTAATGAATATGTAATATATAATTTTACATTGTTCAATATTTTCCATAGGAAATCATTAATTTTTTGTATTATTTCTTTTGAGTTACTTTATCTGATATTGAGTTATTAAAAATAAAATTTTTTGTTAAATTACAAATGTTTCAAAAAGTAGATTTAAATAACGAACTTAATTTGTATTACATGATTCGTTGAGCTGCTATGCTATGCTCCTCAGTATCTGGGTTACCCATGTGAAATAACGCCTTTAAAAGGTGAATCCTTTGATGATTCCCCTCGTGGGATTCGAGCGCTCTCTTGCAACATTCCGTGTTCTGCTAAGAGTATTCAAAAGCAAACTTTTGCCGTTTTTTGTCAGGACTTACACTGGCAGAGATTTCGCTTTGTTGACAGTCACGCGACTTCTCCATGCTTTGGCACATTTGATTTGGCTGCAACTTTTCACCTCGCAACGAAGAACTGCGACGACATCAAGTTAATTGGATGGCAAAATTGGGGGTGGTGGTGGGCATTCGGGTCGCAGGACTTACGGACCAAAGGACGAATCTGTGTGGCCGGGTGACAAGTGTGGCCAAGGCAGCGGAGGCCGATTAGAATCTAAGCCAGAGGAAACGACACACCACACACGACACACATGGCATTCAACCATTTTGAGGCGAGCAAACAGACATTAACACGTGAGCGTTGAGCGGTTATCTCTGGGATCTCGCAATCTCTGGATCTCAAAATCTCTGAATCCCCGAGTGTGTTTGCTACTTGGCACCTCTTCAAAACAAATACCCTACAAATTCAATGGGATGCGGGCCCTTCGAGTGACACTAAACTAATTAAAAGTTTGTCAGACTCCGGGTTTCGGGTCGGCCAGTCCATATGGCCTAGACTACGGGTTTATTGGCATAAATTACGCATTGAAATCACGTAAGTGTCGGGGGCAAAATTTAATCAGAGAGTGCGAGTGCGGCGGCTAAACAAGAATTAAATTTAGCAACATAACCAAATCAAAAAAGGGACCACTCCGAACACGGACATGGAACACGGACACGAACAATTTCCCCCTGTGAACGGAGGAGCAAAAAATTTGCACACAAACTACGTGACTTCAATTCCTCAGTGCGGCTGGAAAAAAATACAAAATACAAAAAAAAAAAAACAGGGTGTACAGCCGTGTGTATCTATGTGGTTACCTCTCAATGGCTTTTGTTCGGCCCCGTGTACAACTTTTAATCCTTTGCACTTTTGTCAATGTCAGAGACGAGATAGACTCAGATTTAGATTCTGCCCAATGACAAACAATATAAAAAAGAGGGAAAAGTGGCTCTGCCCATGGTCAACGAAGTTTCAATACCCTTAAATGGAATTCCCTTCGGAAAAGCTTAGAGAAATATACCGAATAGCATTGAATGAAGTCATTAAAGTTACAGGAGAGGAAACATATAAGTTTTGCTACAATTGAAAAGAATAAACTTATATCTTATAACTTTATTTATTGGATTAATAGGATTTCTCTCTCATTTTAAGTATGTATTATTAAATTCTTTATTTATTGGATTAATAGGATTTCTCTCTCATTTTAAGTATGTATTATTAAATTCTTTCTTAACAATATTTAGAGTTTGGCAAACAAAAAACTTATACTAGTTTTAGTGCAATATGAATTCAATTAGAGCCTAAGCATTTAAATATGTAGTTTTATTCATCGATTTCTTTCGTTTGCACTTCAGATAAAGGGATACCCAAACTAATCGCTTTAAAGTATTTTTATTTATTGCAAACTAGTTGCAGATGCTAAACCATAATACCCTCACCGAAAGTGACAGCCCGAAAAAGGTCGAAATAAACGGGGAATTGCGATCTGTTTGGGAAATAGTTTTTCACCACAATGACATTTCAGTTTTCCGCACACGGACAGTTTTCCAGGGCACGAGAAGATGGCCAATAAAATTAATTGATTTTGAGGTTGCTTTTTTTTACGGCTGCTGATGTTGCAGCTGTTTTTATTTTTTTGTTGGTGATTTTGATTTCTGCTTCTGTCACAGTTGACCGCATTTGATTGGCGTTGGTAGGTGCAGCCGGAAAGAGGTTACCATGGCTTAAAGGTGACCCAGGATTTTTAATTAGATTAGTTTCGATTTTAGACCACCTGGAGATGGCATACATAATGGAAAATCTCTAAATTGATTTTGATAGCTAACAAGTATACCACATTATAAAATAATATCATTAATTATCATACCTATATCTCAAAATAGGATGCTAATAAAAAGGTGAATGAAGTCAGCGCTGTTCCTTTGCAATTTAAAATAAATAGCAATAAATGGCAAATAAATAAAATATGGCGTGTAATTGGCGTATCGAAATTCGGATTAATTTTGTACGTTTTTCCTTCCTCTCCATTGAGTCCTTGGCCAAAGGAAGGGGAAACCAGCAATTTTGAGCGTAAACGTAAACGTAAACGTAAACGCTTTCAACAACTCTCCCTTTGCATCTGGCATTGATTTCCATTTTACATTTTCCATTTTTATTAACAAGCATTTAAATGCAATGAAGTGAAATGCGAATCTCTCAATGCGAACGCACTCTGTGTATAAATATTTCTGGCTGGCCTTTGTTGAATTATTTTTATGGCTTGCCATAGTGTAGATGGCATTTCATGGCTGATTTAACCCGGCTGCCTAACAGTTTCGTCTGGGGATATACTCGTATATTCAGTTTTCCCTACCGCTTTTCCGATTCCGATTCCGACTCTGATTCTTCTGCTCCTGTTATTGCTGTTGTTATTCATTCGTTCACATTTTTTCATATGTCAGTGGCGTAAATGAAAACGCAAACGGGGCGTATGATTAATGTGGTTTACATATGAAAACGAGACTCCGTCCCAGAACTCCATTCTCTCCGTCTCTTTCTCCGCCTCTGTTGCTGTCTCTTCCGGCTTCTGTTGTAGTTGCTGTTGTTGTTGTTGTTGTTGCTCGCAGTGCTTATTCAATAATTTATTGCTGGCAGCCTCAGCCACTTACAATGTCAGAAAAATATGCGCGAAATATGCATAAAAGTATTACATGCAGGCTTTTGTCAGCTGGCCGGAATGTCACACTACCGCCTCTTATATGTACACACACACATTCGAGTGTATCCCCTATACAGCAGCCCATCCTTATCGCCTGAGAAGCCGAAAGTGAAAGCTTAAGCCTTAATAAATCACAAAATATGGGATTATCAATTAATCGGCTGCTGAGAAATTTTCAGGGCCTTTGAAGTTGATAAGCAATTAAATTTAATGAGACTATAAAAGGAGAGGTAAAAGGTGCTCAGAGCTTGAACTTGAACATTAAATTGTAAAGAAAAATAATAAGTAATTTTGTCAAGACTTTAAAGAAGACTTATGTAAAAGTGCTGTGTGCTAAATTTAAACTTGGACTTAAAAATAGCCAGAGGTATGGAAATTCATAAACTTCATGTACAGGAAGTATTACATATAAAATGTATATATTTTTTTTTAATGTAAATGCAATGGACTTAATTGTTTTATTATTTGCAAACAATTCAGCTACACTTAGAATATGAGGATTATTTACTGAGCTAATATTAAGTGCGGCAGATGTTTGAAAAACGCTTATCTAAAAATAAAAATGTTTAGGAAGTTTATTCGTTAAGGGGTTTCCTGATAATAATTTTGTGTCCTCCAATTTTATTAGTTCAAAATAATGAATAATGATTATTCCCCCCTTCAACCCTTTCCCGCAGTGTACTTTCATAAATAAACAATTCATTATCAATAGAGAACCATAATGTCGCATGACTGATGTGATTGCTGGCTGAACTTGAACCGAGGGCGATAAATCTGCAGTTCCCGTTCAGATCCGAAGTGCTAAGTCGGTTTTCCAGACCGCTCGCATTTCACAGTTCAAAATGAGTAGCCAGAAGATTGGGATTGTGGGCAGTGGATTGATTGGCAGGGCCTGGGCGATGCTCTTCGCCGCAGCTGGCTATCGCGTCCAGCTGTATGACGTTCTGGAGAGCCAGTTGTCCCTGGCACTGCAGGAGCTGGACAAGGATCTGCACAGTCTGGAGGAGAAGGGTTCGCTGAGGGGAAATCTGCGGGCTTCGGAGCAATTCGCTCTCATCGAGGTCACCACTCGGCTGGAGGAACTGACCCGAGAGGCGGTGCACATTCAGGAGTGTGTTCCCGAGGTTCTGCTGCTGAAGAAGTCCCTGTACTCCCAGTTGGATGAGCTGCTGGAAGAGCAGACAGTGGTGGCCAGTTCCACGAGCACCTTTATGCCATCGCTATACAGCGAGGGACTCAAGAGGAGGCAACAGGTGGGTCAGAGAGAAGTGGTTTCTTTTCACTGTTGTATTATATATGAGTTTCCCTTCCCTTAAACAGATGCTGGTGGCCCATCCGCTCAATCCCCCTTACTTCATACCCCTGGTGGAGATTGTCCCCGCTCCCTGGACTTCCTCTCAATCCGTGGAGCGAACCCACAACCTGATGCTCAGCCTGGGCCAACGTCCGGTGACCCTAAAAAAAGAGATCCAGGGCTTTGCCACCAACCGCATCCAGTATGCCATCCTAAACGAGGTGTGGCGTTTGGTGGGTTCCGGCATACTCAGCGTGGCGGATGTGGACCGAGTGCTGAGCCAGGGATTGGGATTGCGCTATGCTCTCCTCGGATCCCTGGAGACGGCACATCTAAATGCTCCCGGTGGCGTAGCTGATTATTTCCAGCGATTTGGCGGCGAAATCTCTGCCGTAAGTGCCACCTATGGAGAAACGCCAAATACTCAGGAGGATCGAGTGACTCTGGAGGAGATTGCCAGGCAGTGTGAGCAGCTGGTGCCGCTGGAAAATCTCGAGGAGAGACGTGCCATCCGCGATGAATTCCTCACACAGCTGGCCAAACTAAAAAAGCACTTTGAATAGGAAATTAATTGCTGGGTTTGTGATGTACCCTGAATAAACTGCGAATCAACTAAATGGGTCTGTGTCATTTTCCGGCTCCTTCTTCTCCTCGCTTCTCCAGTTTCGTGCATTAATGAAATTAATTTTTGCGGCAACCGGAAACGCTTTTCCAGGCGAAGCATTCAAGTACAACGTGTCACATTTCCGCATCGGCATCCTCGCCCTCCACGCTTTTCTTAGTTTTCCCATTACAATTTTCCCCCGTTTCGGCACTTGGCCTGATGAATGCTGGCGGCCTTAACTCATTTTTCATTTCGGGCGCTGCTGAATTCTCCCCGGACTAAGAGCTGCTTAAGTGAAAAATCTCTATTTGAGCGCCGGATTTGTTTTCACTGCGGATTGTTGGCAGCTCTTTAGCAATTGCTTTAAATATCACGATTTAGCGGGTTTTTGCTTGGGTTCAAATTCTTGATAGTGATTAAAAACAATCCCTTACCTTTTCATTTTGGTAAAGAAGAACTATGGACTCAAAGGCTGTATATTAATAATAAAAGCCATCTTGAAAATTGATAAAACCAAACATTAAGTGTTAAAAAAAGTCAGACGGTTCAGACAAGATAAACATTTGCCCCAAGAGGATTATATTATTCCAAAGTTTTTTATTTAAATAAATAAAATAAAATCGTTTGCTGAAAAAAGGAACAAGTAAGTGTACAGAGAAATTATGACAATAGTTTTTTTTCTATCAATTTATTTGAAATATTTATTAAAATGTATGTTTGTATTTTGTGAAATATCAATTTATGTAACTTATATTTTTTAAAACGTAAATAATTACTATATATGTCATAAAATTATAAAAATAAATTTTTATGTATAGGTCTATGTTACCCTGGACAATTCCACTTATTTTTTACATGTCTGAAACCCATATTATTTTATTTTATAAGGTATTAATGATTTTCAATTTAATAAAACTCTTTATCTGATGGCAATCGACTTTCCGAAGCCATCTTAATTAAAATGCTAGCCCAGCAGACCGTCGGCCATATTTCAATGCCAAGTATTTAAAAGAGTGGCCATGGCCATATAACAATTAAAGTCGCATAATTTCAGCCATCCTGCTGCAGGGTGCATTTGTGTGTGGGCCTTTGTGGGTGCTGGATTTTTTGGGGTAGGCTCCCGTGGAGGATCCTGAATCGTCTGCGGCCCTGAAATTGTTGATGCCGCCGGCAGCGGCGGCGTCGGCTAAAAACTGCAATGTCATTGTTGCGAGTCAGCGGGCGGTGGACAAAAAGCATGTGGCTAGTAATTCATTACCCAGACCATCAGCCATTGGAATTTCATAGAGGGGAAGGGGAAGGGGAAGGTGGAGCGCGGGACAATTGCACATGGCGCTGGCCAGCCATGCCATTTAATGTGCAAACAAAAGGCGTTGACAAAAAATTACATTCGGAAAAAAGATGACAAAAGGCAAAAAGAGTTGGCCAACGTTATGAGGTGAACGTATGTATTTGTAAAGTGCAGACAGTGCACAATGGCGTTGTGGGGGTGCTGCTAAAAGTTAAAATAACGAACGATAATTAATGGAATGACAACATAAAGCAGGCAACAATTTCAATGTCCTCTTTGGTTTACTTTGGCTTACTACTCCTTCTTTTTGTCTTTATTCCTGGTCTGAACCAGACGTTAGGACCTGCTGTTTATTGAACTCTGTGGGTGGGTGATGGCAAAATGGCGCTAAAGCGGAAACGGAAGGAAGCCATGTGTCGGGGTAAAGCGGAAATGCATTGTTTTATGCCCAATTTCATTTGTGTGTGTTTTTTTGCCAGAGAGTAAGCGCTGTAAAATCAAGAGGTGGATGGATGCATGTAATTAACGCCAGCGCAATCAAAGTAATTAATTTCAAGAGAGTTTGAGATGGGAGGAATTGGCAGGAAAAACCACTAAAGGATGCTTGGAAGGCATTTGAATTCGTTCCAATCAAGTTTGGCCACCACCAAGTTCAAAGGGATTTGCTCGACCACTAATTAAATTCCGGGCACAAAGAAAAGCTCCGATTTCTTTGTCGCGGCAGCATCATTAATTATATCCACGCTGGCTTCGCTTTTCCTCACCTTACAAATAAACCAGAAACCAAAAACAAAAAACACCACGTAGACAAAGAAATAACAATTTTTCAATCCCAACGACATTTGTTCTTGTTAGCTCAGTTGTTAACAATCGATTTGACGTGTTCCCTCGGACCTTCGGGGGCAAATAGGACCAGCAGGAGTGGCAACAAATAAGGGGCCATGTTTTATGACCCGGGGGCAGGGCCACGCCCCCGCAGCCGGCAGACAGATATAGCCCCGAATAATAAATCATTCCATAAAACATTTACGCCTCGGAGCGCACAAAGTTGATTCGAACCGAACCTAGTCGATCCCATTCGATTCGATTTGATTCATTACATTCAAAGTATGTGAGGATGATAAATAAATAAGCAGGTTGTGAAGCGAATGAAGATGTCAAAGCCTCGGATGCGGGTGAGAACAAGAAGAAGGGATCCTTAAATCATCAGCTAACCTCTTTCATTTATCATCGTTGGGGGCCAAAAGACAAAACAATCCGGGGCGATTCATTTAACTCCGACATCTCAAATGTGCGACCCAAAAATCACAAACCAAACCATCGCAAACAATGGCAAACAACAGCAAACAATTGCCGGGAGCTTCAACTGTCTTCGAGGCAATTTCCCATTTTCTTGGCCCGCAATTTGTGGCATCGCTCTCCCACTGACATTTATCTTGATCGACCTCAGTGGCGTTTTTTGCACCGCAGCAAATTCAATTTGGTTTATTGATAACACACAATGGACACACAATAAGTACAGCAACAGATCAAAGTTAAGCGAAATAAGAATGCTCTAACCCAAATAAAGTGCTTAAAAAAAATCTTAAATAAATACTACAAGAAGAGCATCATAAAATGGCCAAGCTTTTTGTCTAGAAACTCTAAAAATGTCTGCAAAACGTTTTTCGTTTTCTTAATCTCCTTGCGTTTGTTTGTGGCATTTGTTGTGGTCACAGCCAATAAATCAGTGCCTTTGAAATAATTTATGTTCTTGGGCTGGAATTTTCATTTATCTGTCGAACGTATTGTTATTACTCGGTCGGTTACTGTGGGCCCTTGGCTAATCGAGGAGGCCATGAATTCGACTTCATTATGACAAATTTGTGTGCTCAAGAAAATTAATGTCCTTCCCTCGAACTTGGTGCATTATTAAACCGCTTTAAAGGAGTGCATGCTGCACGCCTTTATCCTTGTCCAAAAGTCACGTCCGAGTCCTCGGCGAAGGTCCTTCGTCCTGGAAGCCCGTCAGCGTTTTTGTTATCCCTCGCTTTTTTGTGTCTGGAACGGCGGTCAAAACCGCAGACGCTTCGGAGGCGGACGATGGGCAAATTGTTTGGCCAACACAAAGTTTATTTAATTTCTCACAGAATGGAGATCTACGTGCCCCTTTTTTGACTTTGTTGATTAAAACAAATTGCGCCCTGTCTCAACTGCGCCGGCAAACGTCAGACGGTCAAGAAATTGGTAGGAGTATATTGGGATGCAGTGGAAAATACTCGTAGAATGTGGAAAAAGATACCATTCGAGGGGTTTTAGAGCTCTCCCAGATCGGTGAATTGTTTGATCCTGGCTAGACTGAAAAACCTATAGTAAGGAAATGTAGTTGAAGTGCTTTAAAAGTAGGTAAAAAAATGACAACATATATTTCTTTATTTACTTAGTAATGTACATTTGAACAATAATGATGAAAACTTCTTTGTTTGTTTCGCAAAGCATAACTGTACCCGAAATGCGCCCCTCTCTGCGCTTCTCAATGTTTTCAGCTCGTAGGAGAAGTCTTATCTTATTAGTCTCGTTGTGTATTTGAGTTTATTTTTGCAATCAAATTTCTTATTTGCTTTTCCGTTTTTTTCGCCAACTCAAATTTGCTGGCAATTGTCATAACTCTAATGCAATTAACCCTTGCCCAGCCAGAAAAGGGCTTATCAGATAAAGACGAGCGAGGAGGGCAAAAACAGAAAGCAGGACGAGATAGGAATGGGGGAGCTGAGTAAATACAGCCATAGAGTAAACCTAAATATTTAATTAGGATTATAACGAAGCGAGCTTATCGCGAGTGGCGGCAGCATCGCAACTGAAAGTGATGAGGGGGGCGAGAGCGATGAATGTCAAAGACTGTGCCCTACGGGCAAGGGCTTCCTGCTCGCAGGATAACAGGAAATGCACAAGTGTGTGTGTGGGGATCCACCGACTATGTGCGTCTGGCGTTTCACTTTTCGTTGACTTAATTTAATTAATTTCCTAGCCCAAAGGGTCCATCCTGTCAGCCTGTCTGTCTATCTCACTCTCATCCTGGGCTTTTTTATTTGTTGATACGTATACGCCACGTTGCATGGGAGTAAAGGCTCGCCCACCCACTTGATGCATATATAGGCACATATGCCTATCGATACTCGGCACACGATACAGGATACACGATATACAGGCAACAGGACCCGAGGACCCAAGGACCAGGAGGATGTGTGTGTAATATGCTGTAAATAATGAAAATCCAATTTTTGTTGCTTCTTTTTACCCTCACCTGGAATGTGTGCTGTGGGCGGCAAAATGGGTTCATCATCGTTGTGGCGGAAAGATGATTATGACCGGGCACGTAGGTACCCTCCATACTTTGTCAGGGGTCATCCACCACCGAAGATGGATGGGGGCATTAAGTTAATAAAGTGTTAAGCCTTTTGTTATTGCCGCAGAACCAAAGACTGAAAAATTCAATTTATGTTGGCTTAGGCAAGGTGGAGAAGTCGACTCGTAGAGGGTATTCCGCATTCTTTGCGAACTGATTTTTGGGGCTCTCCTTTCTGGCTTCTTGATTGCATTACATTCTCAGCCCTCGAATCGTTTCGTTTCGTCTGCGTGGCGCATTCCATTTGCCCTTTTTCGTTGACTTTGCCTCCTGGAGATTTAATTTCGTTTGCCGTGCATTTTTTCAGCTCCTTTTCTTTCTCCCCCACGCAGAAATAATCAAGTAATGAAACTTCACCGACCGAAACTTAAGGAAATTCGAGTAAGAGTATTCCCCTTATTTGGGCAAGGGACTGAAACATGTTGCTGTTTTCACTGATGCCTCCGAAATTATGCAGAACACAACAAGTTTTCATCAATATTAATGCCGGGCCGAAATGTGATTAAAATCGAGAGACATCTATAGAGAATGGAATGGAAATGCGACTCGGACAGAGATGGGGCCCGAGAATCGGAGACAGAGGAGGCTAACCACTTCTCTCAGCTGCCGGAGCGGCAATCAAATTAAACTTGAAGTGATTTTCAATTGGAAATTCTCGTAACGGCTCCCTGGCACACCGCAACACACTTAAGTGTATTCAAATTAAACTGACGCAGACCGAACCAACAATGCGACTACGACGGCAACAGTCACGGCCGGAGATGGGTGCGTGAGCCCTGAACATTCGGTGGAATGGTGTCGATTTAAATAATTACAGATAACTTTAAATATGCAAAGTTGAGCAGACTGGAGAAATATACCTTATACCCGTCAGTATAGTTATAATAGATAAAAAAGGTAAAGCGGGACACTTAACATGTACTTGGGGAACCTTGCTATAGGCATTCCAAAATATTAATAATAAATTCCACTTTTAGAATCCCAACCCATCCAATCAAATATTTTCTAAATTCGGTAAAAAACTATGGAAATTCGGAACCATTTTTTATGCGTTATTGATTAAAATAAAAATACTTTTTACTTTCATAAAATACAGGATTATTTATAATTGTAAATGGGTTTATAAAATAATTAACTGGATTTTTACAAATATTTTTTGTTCAGTAACAGTTCACTGTTATTTTTTGTCTTGACTCATATGTTTTATTAATTTCTTAATCAACCACGTAACTCATTCCCTGCAACGTGAAAGTCAGTTCTCACGCCATCTGCTCTGGTCGAGAAAGTGGATCCCATCTTCCCTATTTCTTCTCTTGGCAGCCAGCCCCCAAAACCCATCAAATAGTCGACTCTGCCTCAGCCTGTTTTACTGGACATTTTGCCTTGTAATGCGATTGTTGTTTGGTGCCATTGTTGGCATTCTTGTGATTGCTGTTGTTGCTATCTGCTTGTCTATCTGCGTGTTTAGTTGTGGACCAAGTGCTTGGGAATTGGGGTATATAGGGGGAATGTAGGGGGCTGTCAACAAGCAGCCATGGCGTCAGCAATTGCGGATCTGCCACCACCCACTCTGCCACCCATTGTGCCACCCACATCGCACCACCCACCACCCACCAAGCTGAGCTTTCGTCCTGTCTGTGGTCCTCGCTTTTTGGCAACGTTTAGCGCGTGTGCAGGACGCGCGGTTTTTGAGCTGCCGCCTGCCGTTGATTAGATTGTCTGATACTTTAATAGGATTGTAAAAGCATGAGCCACACACACCCATACACCCATGGTGTGCAGCCCACCCAGCCCACCGTTGGCGTTTGAGTTCGGCTTTGGTTGTGCTAAAGTGCTCAGCCGCCGACACACAAAAAAACAAAGGCGTAAGAGTTGACGGTGGAGAACGACAGCCATTTGATGAAAGCAGCAAAAAGTGGGCTAACTATCGTGGAGTTTACTTTGAAGAACAGGTCCCTACTTCTCCATAAAAAGAAGCCCGATTTCTCAACTCGATGTTAACTTGTTTTTTTTGATCAAAAACATTTATATTTTTCGTCAAAGCTTAAGCTATACCATATAAGCTAATCTCAAATTTGATTTCAGATTAAAAAAAAACATTGTGAGCGATAGTGAATTTGTTGTGTCATTTGTAAATTTAAAAAGATTTATAAATAACCACAGGGTCAAAATACATACACTAGAAGCATTGAAATGAATAGAATATATTTCTGTAACATATTTGTTAGATTTTCATAACAGCTTTAAAACTAACCACATGAACACACAACTAATGGCTATTCGTTACATACAATATATGTACCTCAGGTTCTTATTAATTAACCAATAAAAGCTAATTAACATCTACAGATGTCTACTGCACAAGTTGCAACATTTCACAGTTACCAGACCGACCTGCACTCATTTAATTTTCAAATCTACCAACTAATTATTCAATTGCACAAAAGTCAGGGGAAACTTTTGGAAAATGAGGGAAAGCGGTAAGCGGCTTAAGTGCCCTGCCGGATACGCAGTTATCAACTGATTGGACCGAAAAGTGGCACACGTCGGTCCGGTTTTGGCCAGCAAATAAACAGTTAAGGGCTTATAAATTACATACACACATAGCCACATGGATACCACTCATATTCCACCTCCATGGGGAGTGTCATGCAACATGACAGACTTCAGTCTTCTCCTCCTTCTTCTTCGGAGCCAATGGGGAGTCGGGCGAAATCTGTATTAAAATCGCATTATGTCCGCCTCACTTGACAGAGGGACAAGGAACCAAGGATCCAAGGAGCGGAGTGGAAAACTGCAGCTGCAGGAAAGTTGAGCTCCGAGGAGAAAGAAAATTTGCCAAATGTACTGTCAGGACAGCAATGGCCGGGCAAGTTTATAAACCGAACTCTCGGGCTGAAGTGGGTTAAGTGGGGGGTGGGGAGGGGTTGGAAGTAAGGGGCCTTGGGGTTCGCCCTTCGTTTGGCTGCGAGCATTAACCTCAGAATGGAATGCATTTGCAGCTGGCGTATTTCGGGTGGTCAGGGGTCAGAGGTCGGGGGAGGAAACTGCAGCCTGCACTCCTGCCGGGAAAAATGAAAAGTTCTCCCTTGGCCAGAACAGCAATTGTGGTTTCTAATTGTTTGGGGCATTTTGCACTAACAATTGACCGCAACTATGCGTTGTAATTTTGAACTTTTTTTTGTGTCTGTTTCATCCTTCACTCTTCCATTTCTTTTTTGCCCACAAAATGAGCAACTACAAAATCGATAGCTACAATACAAGTCGTTCCTCGATGGGGGTGTATTGCCCACTACCGAATCTTGGTCCCACGTTAATAGAGGACTTTAAGTTTGGTTAGTTGTGCCAGCAGTTTTCAGTACAGATTAGGGGTACCTATTGTTCGATTCGTACATATAAAAATGAATTGTAATGGTTTACAACTAAATTTAATACCCTTATTGTTCTGCAAATTAGAGGAATGGAAAGGCATTTACTATCTATTTGTATGTTGAACTGAAGCTCAATTTACTTATACATTTTGTATTACCTATTTGTATATAAATTTGGGTAATAATTTCAGTATAATCTCTAATAGCAATTATTACCTATTTGTTTATACATTTAGCTAATAAATTTCTGTATAATCTCTAAAGGCAATTAAAAATAATTCCAAGAAATCTAATGAAATATTTTTGGGGAATGAGTCAGAAACTCAACCTTGGACTTTACTGATAATACTCTGAGGTTATCATCGACTGGGAAAACCTTTCCAAACCAAAAATTGGGTATAAATATGGACTGCATTTCAGCGACTGAATTCAGTTCATCTTAAACATGAAGAGTCTTCAGTTTTCGCTACTTTTATTCATCGTTATGGCTTTATTGGGAGCTTTTCTCTGCGAGGCCAGAACCATTGGGCTTGAGACTCAGTCACCACGACGACCTATCTTTACTCGTGAGCGCCGACCATCATATCCGACCAAGGGTTAACCAAAGAACTTGAATAAAACAAAATTTATCTGCAGCATTTTTTTGTATTTTTATTTTACTTAAAATTACATTTATTTATTTTGTCACTTCTTAACCCTTTATTTTGCGAGTTTCAGAGAAGCAGAATTTAAAGCCTCCACTGTCAGTCAACAAGGGCTCTTCGTAAGCCTGCCATCCACATCCTATTCTCCTTCACAGCCAGCAGAAGTGACAAAGAAGATATATTAAAGTGGTTTTTAATCATTTTCCGGTGTTTTTTTAGTCGGCGTCGTTTGTGTGTGTGTATGGAAAATGAATTAAAGGACGCCTTTCAGCACATAAGCCCTGCACGAAGCTTAGGGTGGAAATTCAGCGAGAGTTTATTAAAAAAGAGACGAACGAGCCCCTAAAATAAATTTATGTGTGGCAAAAAAGTATGAAAAATGCGTTGCCTAGCTGATAAAGCCGTTTTGTTTGCCCACACAGACTCGCTTAATGCAGATTTATGATTTTAATAACAGGTTGCATCCACATGCACACACATTAGGAAATTGTGTTTTCCTTTTTTTCATTTGTTTTTTTTTATATAATAGCTTTAGCGGATTGCCATGCATTTATTCCGCCACGACATTGTTAATTATGGAAATGTTTCTTTTAGGACGCTGCATGTAGTTATTAGCCGCGAGGCAGGCAGAAACATTCCCTGGCAATCATCATCGTCACAGCAAACTGCAATCTCGATTTGCCAACTTTGCAGACTCTTGCCGCAGCAACAAACATTTTCAATTTCCCAGCGACGCCAGGTGTGTTGCACTGTGGTAGAGTGGGCGGAAAATTCCGTGGTGTGTGTGTGTGTGTGTGTGAAGAGCTGAGTTCAGGAGCACCGCCGCGAGCATTCCAAACCGAAACAAGGTGATGTGGCCAGGATTACGACGATGCTGGCAATGTGGTCCACAGTTACCGCTGATGAGGAAATTGTTTCGAAAATCACTGGGAAAGTGTAATAAGATGGGAAGCAGGGGTGTGGCTTTAAAGAGGTTTTCGGCTACAAATATTATGCACAATTTTCACTTTCAGCCTGGAATTCATTCTTAAGCTTATAAATACTCAAAAGTGAAAATAAGTTTTTCTACTAGTTAATGAAACCCTTTTCTGTAAAACCACTGCCTCTGCACTGCTACAAAAGTTCAAATTGCGAAGTGTGCTTGATAAATTCATGTAATTTATCTAAATAAAAAATACATATTCGAAAAAAATATGTAGATCAACGTTAAAGAGTATTTAAAAATGGGTAGAATTGTAATTATTTGCTGACCATTATTTAGTGAAAAAAATATATTGTTTTATTTTTATTGGTTAGCTCACTTTATAAGCACATAAAAAAATGTTTTAAATCATTTTTTTAAGCAGCACATTTACAAACATGCCACTTTTTTAAATCACTTTCAATTGCTTTGGCTGGTGAAACTTTACAATCAACTTTCCTTTAAAACGCGACTGGCACTAAGTTCAGTGGAGGAGTGGATGCAGAAACAACACCCCACGAAAACACCTGCACGGGTAATGCAAATTTGGTGTAACTGCCACGCAGCACGATCGCTGTCATTTTGCACAGCCACATCATCATCATCAAGGTCGTCGGGTAGGAGGACGGAGGAGGGAGGAAGGAGGCATCCTGGCGGGTTCGATGCCATTTGGGCCATCAGCGTTGATTTCGGAGGAGCTGCAAAGTGTTCGGAGGCAGCGTCTGCAGGACGCCCAGGTAGTTGAGGAAGTCGGCGTAGCTGAACACCTGGACGGGTGAATTGGGTTTCGGTTCGTGGTAGGTTGCCAAATCATGACAAATGAATCCTCGCGGCTGCGGAAAAGTCACGTTGAAGATCTCATAAATCTGCCGGTACACACGCTTCCCGTCGTTGAAGTGCTCCAGCACTTGGTCGAAGCTGATGAGGAGGTAGAGCAGTTAATTGACAGTCGGAGTAATTAGCATGATGCACTCAGCTAAATTTATTTTAAAATGTAGGTAATGTTAGAATAAAATCTAGAATGTTCACTTTCAAAGTGGGACCTACGTTTTGAAAACATTAGTAAATTAAGAATAATAATAATTGTGTTTTCTAAATTGTGTATTTCTATTTAAAAATGATATACCCTGCTTAAATATCAAAAATTAGTGAATAATCATTATGAACTGATACATCAAAGGTACTAATATAAATAACCACCACATTTTTTTTCTAGTGTACCCACCAGGCCTTCTCCAAGCGTGTCTTCAACTCCGGCGACTGGATGATGCGGTCCACGCGTATGTCGTCCACCGGGGACTGCAGCATCAGGAGTAGTTTATTGGGCATCCTGGAGAGCCGCACCTTATCCATCACCTCCATCATATGAATCTGACGAGTGGGCCAATCGTGATTCAGCCAACGGATGGCGGCATAGAAAACCTCCGCCTCGGAGTTAACCATTATTTCATCCGAGGATAACAGGTAACACAGGCTTTTGAGGGGCAGAGCAAGGAACTCAACTGAGGATACAAAAGTGAGGAAGAAGTGTTGAATCCGCAACAGCATCATGTAGTGCAAATAGAGCAGATCCTTGGCGTGCAGTGCATCTTGGGCCACCTGAATAGCCTGATGTTCACCCAGTAACGTGTCCTCATCCAAACAATGCCAAATCTGATATGACAACTCATCTAACTTTAGGTAATTGGCCGCCGTTAGCAGATCAACAATTTTTGATCGCTTCAGCAGAGGTTCCCTATCATTCATCCAGCGATAAAGTCGATTGAAGACCTCTGGGTTAACCATATCCTCTGGTAAACGTAGCTCCAATATGTCCCTATTCTGCCTGACTTGCTTTACGTAGACCATTAGTACCAGACGATGGCAGGGAAAATTGTGTTCACCGATCCGCACCAGGAAATCGGGGTTCTTATTTTCTCGCCAGAAGTCCTTGAGCGTTTCCAGAATGTCCTTTTGTTTTGGTAAACGAATGAACTTCACCAGCGTCTTCAATCGGTTGCTGTTCCGAAAATCCCTCAAGCTGAGCTCTGGTAATTGAGGTTCCATTGGTAATCCATCTGCATGTACCTCATTGTCCAATGTTCGCATATCCATTTTGAAATACCTAGAATTTTGCCAGTTTACTAATATAATAAGCAGTAAATAGAAGAACTACAAACAATTTGACCAAAGCCAACTAGAGGATCTAATTTAGATTAATCTTATCCCAATTTAATAAAAGCCGGGAATGATTTCGATGATATGAAATCAATGATATGAGTCAATGCGCATCCCTTTTCTAAAAATCTATCACGGCAACTTGATAATATAAGCTGAAGGTTGTTAAACTGTCTAAGTAAAACACCTAATACAAGATGGAATAAAACCTTTTCCCAAACCTATCCATTTATTTCCCAAATCCGTTTCATCAGTGCTTCTGGCAGTGACATTAAAATAACGCAAATGAGTGATGTTTACGAATAGCAAAGTCAACAAGCGGCGAAAATACAATGTAGCTCAGTTGAATAGGGACGTCGCGCATAATAAACATTTATAGCCATGCAATACCGTTGATAATATAGAACAAAACCTGTCTAATAAGGCCATCCCTCGATTTTCCCGCATGTCTTCGGGGCTTTCACTTTTTCCTTTCCTTTCGTTGGCCAATTAGACGCACAATGCGCCTCAAATTATGCAACACAGCGCGACAAATTCAATTTGCTACGCCTCCCTCCCTTCCGTCCCGCTCCCTCCCACGCAGTTAAACACGTGACGGTGAAAACAACAGTGCGAGCGGGACAGAGACAGAGCGAATGGGACACGTTGGAAGTTGTGTTGAAAAATCCCTGGAGAAATTAGTTTGATTTATGTTGAGTTTCCGGTGCAAATAAATTGCCAAGTTTAGAGAGAACTTCGGACGCACTGCAGACGCATAATTGATTATGCGAGCGGCGTACACACAATTGGTGGGCGGAGAGGGAGCGTGGCAGTCGGGTTGGGGGGATTGAGGACGACAGCAATTCAGCGATGACTGTACATTGTTAATGGTGAGCGGTCGAAGGTCTTATTACTAGACAAGCTACTCGTCAATTTGACACCCGATTGTTTTGGATTTTCTATGCTCCCGTGTGATAAGCTTTCAAAAGGACACGACTTAGAAAATCATTGCCTTACCCGCAAATCATTGCCTTACCAATTTATTTTATTAGGATTGACATCAAAATCTCTTGTAAATTCTATTCAAAGTAATATCAGAGTGCGAAAGAACGATTGTATTTGTTCTAAAGATTTTAAACCACACCTTATGTAAATTTATTTTTAAGAATAAGACCGAAAAACAAATCGGAATCGATTATTTAAACTTAATTGCAAGCCACTAATTTTTTTAGACAAAATATCTTGTAGCCAATTTTAAAGCAATCTTTTTTTTTTGTAATATTTGGCTACTTTTACATTTTAAATAATATTCTTTACGCCAACAAATAACTCAATACCATTTTCAGCTAATTTGTCTTTAAATACATTTTTCCACTGTCACCAACAATACAAATTTGTTTTTCTTTTCTTTTGTTAGCTATGAACCTTGGTGGCCCCAACAACATCAATAACTATAAATTTGTTATTCATTGAAACATCTGTTAAAAAGAAAAGCCAAAGAAGTGAATCATACTGGTTTCTCCCTCTTTCTCTCTGCTATTCAGTTTTATCGTTACCTGTTTGTTTAATAAACTTTTGTGCGATGCATTCGGAGCGCAACTAAAGTACTTAAACACTTTTTTTATCACCGGACTTTGTCAGTTCAAATTGTTGCCCGTTTGCTAAGCGGAGTGAGAGAGATAAAAACAAAGCGCGTGAAAGAGAAAGAAACAGAGGGTTTGAAAGAGAGGGACATATGGGTGGAAAGTTTGTCGCATCCAAAGTTTTTGTTCGCAAATTGCAGTTTACTTGCTGCTTACTGCAACATCATAACTGGGGGCTAAATACGGACAGAGCATTATGTGGGCGTGGCCAAAATGCAAAACTCTGCAGTCGGTTCGAGGGTTTATTGCACTTGACTTGGGTCGGCCCGATGAGATGAATTTAACTGAGAATTGAGAACTGCGAGATACACCAAAAAATATATTTATTTAAAATTTTTGGAAAGGTAGTTGATTAATGATCTATGATTAAAATATTGTTTTAAATGTTTTGACCATGAATATTGTGTATAATAATTACAATATAATTACAATTAATTAAAAGTACAGTTTCGTTGAGTTAAATAGTTTAGTTTTAATAGTTTAATTTGTAAGGATAACGAATAGTTTCTTAATCACTTTTTTTGACTTCGTCAACGTTAAAATATGATATAAGTTGCATTCAGCTCCAAATTGAGTTTCTTTCAGTGTAATAACTATGCGCCGTTAGCTTTGTGCACTGCAAGTTTGCTTTGACACTTTGACATTGACAATGATGTATGTGCTTGCTTTGTTTGAGTGTGCGGGTGTTAGTCTGGGGGGCGTGTTTTTGGGTGGGTGGGTGTGACTAAGCTTTGTCATTAAATATCGATTTGTTAGCTATGCTGCGCCATTTAATAGCTCCGGCTTAAAGTCAAAGATTTCATCTGGGCTTCAAGAACTCCACATTGATTGCTGACTCAAAAAAAAGTATACCATATTGTTCAAGTCGTATTTATAGCACTCGCTTTTGATGCTTTTCCAATTGCTTTTTTGTAGCACACTTTTCCGCAGTTTTATTAGTGCGAAATTTATGGGGGCAGTGTAAACGAAAATGGCCAACGAATTCCCTTCATTTGTCATGCTGTTTTATCGCCAACCAATGAAATGTTCAAGAACAGTAACAACCATAAACAATTTTTTTAAGCTTTTCAAATGTCCACAAAAAAAATGATGACTAAATAAAAATGTTGTTTGCGTCGATTGAATTGAGCTATTTTCCCGGTTGTGATTTGGATATAATTTTGATGTAAATGTGAATAGATTGTGTTCGACTAATTTCCGATTCGCACTCACTCTCTCTCAGGGGAAATGCAATCATAATTCCTCCTAAATTATTCAGAGCTCCTCGAATGTTTGCTAAATTCGCAAATATTATCCATGACCGTTTTCGGCGCAGGTTGAAGCGCTCAATTTGCTGTTTACCAGGGGCGATTTTAATTGTTTTATTTTAACATTTAAAACCAATTTATATTTATGAAATTTTGTAAATTGGCAATGTCATAAAACGCACACACATTCAGGCACTCGTGCCCTCAGGTCGTATTCGCAACATTTCCCATTTAGCGTGACATGCTTTCCCTTCTCCACTTTCCCCTCACTCACTCCCCTGCTCGGGAATTTCGCATTTCCCATTTCCCAGTTGCCATTTGTGGCCCGCTGCCTTGTTATGTGGTAATTAAAATGACTCTTGGCCCATCTCCGCCGCGTTTTTGGACAGCTTTTTACTGCCACTCAGTCGATGCGTCGTATGCGTAATGTCTGGCTAAATTATTAATTTACTATGGCCCCAACGAGTGTTGTTAATTAATTTGCATGCATATACAGTGAAACCGAGAATGGGGGTATTGTGGAGTCCACTTGAGGGTTCTGGAATGAGTGGCAATAATATGTTGAGCCGCCTCAATGAATCGCTTCAA
Organism: Drosophila fuyamai; assembly: GCA_018153365.1. Lineage (NCBI taxonomy): Eukaryota > Metazoa > Arthropoda > Insecta > Diptera > Drosophilidae > Drosophila > Drosophila fuyamai. Next base: position 8,058,143 of record JAECXW010000758.1, read on the forward strand.
ATGCTCGCAGCAAATCGCATTACCATCGACTGGATGGCGATGGGGTTGGTATATTAATTAATACGAAATAAATATGGTTTCGAAAGAGAAAAATCGGCAAATGAGGGTTTTAAAACAAATTTATTTGGCGCCACAAAGTAATATTTAATATATTTCCAAATTTAAACTCTCGTTTTAAAACAAAATGTAAATGTTAAGGGAATATATTTTGGCTTTAAGACCTCTTCCCTCGTTTTTGAATAAACGTACTCACATTTTCATCGCTACTCTAAATAATTAAGCCTCTCTTCGGGATTCAATATATTAACCGCATCGGGGTTGCAAGCTGCACGGCTTAGCCGGTCCCTTTTTGCCTTTTGGCGAGTTGTTTGCACTGCGGCAACGAGGCGTATGATTAATTTTAGCCGGAAGAGCTGACTCCAGCCCATTTTGCCGCCTCCTTTGTCACAATAAAAATGCACAGGAGGGTTGAGCAAACAAAAGCATATAATAAAAACAGTAAACATTTAATTGCCTGACAAATATTTGCCCTTCACCCCATCACCAAACGGGTTTAGGGCCAAGTTTCAAGAGCTCGGCAAATAGGCGCTGATGAAAAACTTTAATAGCAAAACTTCCCCATTTGGCTTATGCTTTCATTTCTCCACCTCCCATCTTCTGCTTGCCATTTCTCTTATGCCATTTCTCCGTTCGCCCTCCGACTTTTCTTCTATGCATTATCGGCATACGCTGCTCATATAACTTCGCTCGACGGCTGCCGTTGAAAGTTTTCCGCAGCTTGACAAAATTTTCAGAGCCCTGCCATAGCCGCATATACATACTATATGCAAAAATCTTAAACGAAGTATCGATTTTGCCGAGGGCTAAAAATTATTTACAAACGAATGAACTTTTAAAGGAGGCAACTCCATTTGAGTGGGTTGTCTGTGGTTGAGTTTTGTTTGTCTGCCAGCTCGACAGTCCTTTGCCAATGCCCGGAAGGCCCACTACAAAGGACATCTTTTGGCGGACCTTGATACAAGCAGATAAGCGAGGTTTTGCCCATTTGATGACTTGCAAAAATAATTCGGATTGCGGTGAGTTTCGATTAACAGGCTTAAGAAAAAAAAAGCAAAGCATGACTGGATGGGAAATACAAAATTTCAAGTCAATTTAAAATATACATATTTAAGATACCTCGATTTCATTTCGTTTCAGCAAATAAAATGATGAATTAAGTCTTGGCAAATATTTACTAAAAAAATTAATGGACAAACGGTATAGACGTCCGATTGTACAAAGAAGGACAAATCTCTCAGCAGCCTTTATTAATTTTTGGATTTAAAGCTGATTAGTTGTGTAAGCTTATTGTTCAAATTAAATGGACCGAATTATTCAAAGGCATACATTTTTCGCGGCTCTTAACTAATTTTTGTTATCGATAAGTCATAATCGATCGTCAATGATCGAGCGTGGCGTCCGATAGTTGGTATTAATAGTATTAAAATACTAGTGATGTATAGATATGCCAGTGAAGCCAGATCAGCTGTTTTCCCGTCAAATATTTAAAGCTATAAAGCCAATTAATAGAAATTTATTTATTTTGTGTATATGTTTTGTTTACAATAATTTGTTCAGCCTACTCATTTTACAAATAAATATGCGCAAATAAATTAAAATTTTGAATATATTTATTTTCCGCTTCATCCCTAATTACCAAAACAAATGGTTAATTACATGCTTAATTAATGCATAAATATTTATCCAGAAGTATCAAAAGCACACAAGTGCCTAGTGACGTTTCAGCTTTTTTAAAGCTTTTCTGGCCCTTCGCAGCGTAGCTTTTTTTCTGTACCGCTAGAAACAGCTTTTTTCTGCCTGCCAACTGGCAACACTGGCGGCAGGCGTCTCTATGCGCATTGTTATTGTCATCACTATTGCATTGACATTGTTGCTGTGCGCTGCGTTTTTATTAGTTTTCGTTGCGTTTCTTGCCGTTTATCTGGTTGAAAAATGAAAATTTACAAGCAGAAACTACGCGACGTGTGGCTGCAAATGGAGGAGTTCCGGGCGTGGTTGCGCCGGGATCCGGACGACTCCTATCGGGCCCACTGTCGTTTCTGCAAGTGCTGCGTGAACACCAAAATCAGCGATCTGCGTGCCCATGCGGCGACCAAGAAGCACATGAAACACCTAGACCTCAAGCCCCACTTGGTGAGTGGCACTAAGCCAGTTGGTAACCTCCGATAACCCGATATTATCAACCCAGCAGAAGAACACGGACGTCGCGCACAGGTCCACCGCCAGCAGCTCCAGCGCCGCATACAAAGTCAAAGTGAAGCCCCAGCCCAAAACTCCCCCGGTGAAGAAGGAAAAGATCAGTCAATCGGATCAGTCCGTTGACTACGAGCAGATAATCGAAAACCTGGCCCTTTACGAACCGGAACAGGTCATGTTCTCCAGTTGCTCCTTGACCGGCGGCGGCGAGCAGCGGCTGGAGGATGAGGGCGAAGGGGAGGGTGAGGTGTCCACCATTAGCATCATCGACGAGGACATGGTCAATAAGGCGGTAGCCACCGCCCTTCGCAATCAAAAGGACACGTCGCAGATCTTCGGGGACTTTGTGGCCGACCGACTCCGCCAGTTGAACGCCGATGCCTCCGAGTTCGCCAAGGACAAGATAATGAAGGTAATTCTGGAGGCTGCTTCCATCGACCGGGCTCCCACCTACAATTAACAGGAAACGCATATATATTTAGTTTTTAATAATGCCTAGAGTTTGAATAAAACATGAATTGTACAATTATGATATATTGAACATGCTGTGTTTTAAAGTTAATTCTATTTGAAATCTTTAAAAGATAAAGGCAATACCTAAAATTAAATTCTGGGAAACAGGTCAATAAATAATAAATGTGTTCCTTATAGTATTTAAATAGCAACTTTTAAATTTTTGGAAAATTCAAATACTTTCATACAACAAACGGAATATTTTGTGAAAGAATATTTTGAAAAAATCTTTTAATATAAGTAGAGGTTTTTTCAGCTGCTCTCCATATAATTCGTAATCACAGAGGCGGGCAGAGAGGGGGTCAGAGAGTTCAGCGCAGTCAATAATCGCCAATACTATAAATCGCTTCATTAAAGATAATTACACCTGCATTAATAATAATACCAAATTGATTCACTATCAAGCGATACTCTTTATGCTTTGAAAAAAAGATATTATATTTTTGATCAGCAGTGCATTTATTAAATTCAAATGATCATTAATCATTATTCTAAATGATTTTTAATAATGTACTTAACATTATATAGTCTGAGGAAAGTCAAAGCAGGCCAAATGGAATAGAAAAATATATGCGAAAAGTTTTGCTGGCAAGTTCATTGGCCATGCATTAGTTATTTAACAACTCAGCATTCTACCCTTTTCGCTTTAAGCATTAATCTCGCTTGCATTCTTCTTTTAGCCTATTTTTCTTGTCTCGGATCAAAGTTTTACTAGAAAGTAATTTAAACTTTTGCTTTTACTCTTCGACTGCCTGGTTACATTTTTACATTTTCCATTTAGCCCGAACTGAGACGTTCGTTCCACTCAATAAACGCCCAGGCGCAAATTTTGTTTAACACTTTTTGCCTATTGGCGTTGTAAAATAAGAATAAAATGCAAAAAAGATATAGAAGTCAGGGTGGGTTTCGATTGTCTTTTGCATAAGCTGCTTAGGTGCTTACTTTGATTTCTGTGTTTTCCCGATTTTCCCTCAATTTGAGGAACTTTATGTGCCGTGCTGTAAACTCGAGTTTTATTTGATGTTAGTAAGTAATAGCAATGGCAGAATGCCAATGAAAATCTTCTTACATTTTTTATGCCAGACTATTTCAAATTTGATTGCCAGACAAGCATTCGGTTGCCCTCTCTTGTTCAATAATTAAACGACCTTACCTGGTGGTCGGCAGCCGAAGGTAAAGGCCATGGACATAAATCAAACTGCCATAACTTCCTGCAAATATCGAAAGTCCATTAACAGTAAAAGATTTTAGCTTCTAGCTGAAAGGACTGTTGGATCCACATAGAGAAATTTTTTGTACGATTCGATGTTTGTCATTTCAATATAGCTTTAAGATACATGCAAAATTTCCTAAAGTTTTCAGACATTTGGATTTATTAATTAATAAATATTAAAGAAATTTCTTAGTTTTAAATAAAGTTGTTGAAAAAGGATACTACATGCGAATATTAATATCATAGCAAAGAATTTTTAAATTTAGAAAACAGCTACCTATAAATAAAACCTTTTTATGAATTGATCCTTCTCATGATATAATCATTATAAGTATGATTTTTGCATAAATTCTGCCTAAGAAAATGATTTAAAATAGTATTAAAATGAACATACAACTACTGGTTTTTTCTAATATCGGCTTGAATACCGTTCAATTTTGTTCTTTGCTGCTTTTCGCCGTTCTCATTGTTTAGTTTTATTTTTAACACCTGATAGTGGGACGGTGGGTGCGTTCAGGTACACGTCCTGTCTGCATCTGATAAGTGCGTTCGAAAAACAGGTTTAATTAAAATACACACCCATTTGGCGCTTAGATGTCAGTGGCCATCGATGGGCTTGTTGATTTTTCAGCACAATCGAGGCGTAAGCATAAACAAATAGAAATTCGACAGGCGCACCCCCTTAATTTTCCCACCCCATCTGAAGTTTTCCCATTGACAGTGGCGTCGTTGTTGTTTGTTGTTTGCTCTGACATGTTGCTCAAATTGCAGATGTGTATGTGCGAGTGCTAGTATTTGTGTTTATATTTGCTAAAGGATATTATTAATGCGCTACGTTCGATGGCAGCTTAAGCAATCGATGAATTCGGAAATCCTAATGTGGAGAAAACAGTAGAAAGCCTCAATTGGGTGTGAATCAATTAGTATTTCAAACTATTAGCGTATTAGTTCCAAACGCATTTGAAAATGTTTGCCAATTTTTCGCGTCCTGAAAATTATGAATTACTCCTTACTCTTTATGAACAAATGAATATAATTTATTCTACAAATTTGTATTTCTCTGTTAACGCTTAAAAGTTGTACTGTTTAAATGCGCCCTGAGCTTCGATTCCTATTAATTTTCGTATTTCTAAGGACCTTTAGTTATTTATGTTGCCTAGCAACCCTTTTATTTAGCCCTCTCCTAATCATAAGATTCTTTTGAGTCTTAACTAATCCTTTGAAAAAGAGTCGCTATAGGCCTGGAAATATTGGTCTAATTGACTCCCTGTCCTCCGATGACAAACTAAAAATCCATTTTCATTAACTTTCTCTTTTCTCTGTTGTGTCAAAGGCGGGGTGAAAGTACCCAAGTGTCCTGGGGAGGGCGGATTGATGTGTTTGGTACAGTTGTCCTCAGCTTCGACATGTTCTACTTTATTTTGATGTCATTTTAGCAATCCTGGGCCGTGGGAAGGGACTCGACCGTCGGGCCTCGCAGATTAACAGATTATGATCTGACATGAGTTGAAATGTTGTTAGAAAACTTCATTAGCAACATGTGTGTCCTAGATGTGAGAGCGATGTTCGTCGATTCTTGTTGCGCTTCGGTGCGCAATTAAAGCAATAAAAGTGTGGACGAATGCACACTGAATGGCCATGGACATGGACGGCTTCAGTTCATCCAATCCTCGGCATCAATTCGGACCCCCACCACCCATTTAACTCTCCCCGAGCTCAAATCCCCACAAGTTCAGGAACTCAAAAAAAAAAATTGTCGAGTGGATACAGGGCAAAAATAATTGAGAATGGAATTTGTTTTTGCAGGAAGACTTCAAGTTGACTGGGTTAATGCCCTAAAGAATTTAATTTGAATTTTATTGTCAATAATTTGTAAAGTTCTGGGTAGTAAGTTATATTAAATCATACATTTTTTAATTTTTAATCAGAGTAAAAAATTACAATATACAATTAGATAATAATTTTGTTTATTTTCTCAATGAATTACTTACTTAAAATTCTATTTACAAATATTTATAAATATTTAATGTAATTCTTATAAAGAGTATTAAAAGTACTTTACTTAATGTTTCCTTTTTAAGTTTTCCTTTTTAATTCCCATTCGAATTTGTTGGGTTTATTTCAGTTGTTGTTGTGGCAACTCTTGGGCACTCTGATTGTGCCACGCCCCCCCCAGCCACTGTCCCTTGCCCACCGCCCACTCGATAATCCCCACTTTGGATGGCCGAAAGCCTATTTGAAACTTTATTTAATGCAATTTTCGTTTAAAAATGTATGTGTTTACTTAATGGATGGCGTATTTAGTAGATTTCGGGGAACTGGACCACCATAATGGGAATTAGAAATTAATTTCTGACCGTGTGGCGAGAATAAACAAATAGGGTGATGCGGGAAAGACCAGAGAGCGAAAATCATCGCCACGGAGGCTTTACCCCTGCATTTCGAAAGCCGCATTGCACTCTATTAAATGCACTCGGCCAGCGAACGAATGACGTTATATAAGGATAAAAAGGGGGAAAGAGAGGGGGATAGTCGGTGAAATGAGACAGATAGACGGACGGAGACCAAGTGCGGTCATACTGTAAATTAAATATAAAATGTCCTGCGGACTGTCGCTCTTTATGCCATGCGGCTGGCCAACAACGATGTCGACATCGGTCAGCATTGCAGACCGGGCAGAAGTTTCCATTTTTCCACATTTTCGAAATGCTTTTCCCGATTCTGGGGGCTTGGGCAACTAAAATGCAAAACAAAGGGAAAAGTTGACACACCAAAAAAAAAAATGATAAAACCGAAACAAAACTTTAAGCATGCGGATGCAACCGTCGTCGGAAGGAGGGAGAAAAGTGCTGGGGAAAAAGGATATTTCGACGCACATACAAGTCGACTCACTTTGGCCATCAACAATTTCAAGTGCACTCCTGTTTTGTTCTGCTTTTTGCCTTTCATGTTGTAGTACATAACATAGAAAAACAACAACAGCAGTAGCAATGGCAAAAAACGTAGTTGAAATGATGTCCTGGCGACCAATTAAACTAATAGGATTATATTAAATTATTGAGGAATAATATTCTTGTTGTCCTGTGTCTGAATTCATTATTTCATTTCAGTTTGAATCGGAACCGTAACAATATCATTCTTGATTGAAATGCAATTAAATGAAATGCTTAACAAGTTTAATCTTTACGATTGAATTCGAATTGGTAAATAAAAATCACTATTTCTAAATCGAATTAAATACATTTAAATTAAATAAATTTGTATTTTAAGGTAATTTTTTAATTCAATATGATAGTTGTTCAAAATTACAACCAAATTCTTTTATTAATGTAATAAAATAAAAATCTTTTCAGAAATGTATACAATAAGCTAACTCTAACATATTAAAACCTATATATTCAAAAACCATAATGCAATCCACCATTTTGTCTGGTGTGCGAGGAGGAATTCGCTTGATGTTTTTTGATGAAAATAATTGTAACATACTTTTCGCAACGAGCAGTTGCAAAGGCCACGGTCACGTTGGCCCAACTAGACAACATGGCGTATACGTAGTCCGGGCCTCTAGTCACGATATCGTTTGAGGCCCGGCTCTTGAGACGGCTTCCGCTCGACTGCATAGCATTTGAATCTAAAATATAATTTGCTTTATTATATGCACTCACTCGTCACAAATTGGCCGGCACAACAATAAAAACGTGCTGCGAGCCAAGGAGTCCAAGTCCAACGGCGGAAATCCAGGGGAAAGGAATGCGTCTGGGGGAAAGTGCAGGAGTCGGATTTGATTGCAAGCTCCATGGCGTAGAAAGTAAAATGCCAAGTCACATATTAATATGCAGACGCCGTTGGCCGAGTCTCAACTCGGCCGTAAATCACCTGAGAAGCCGCAGAAACCCAGGAACTCAGGAACTCGGAAGGAGCTCGAAAGCTCAGAGCTCGGAACCACAGCTACGCAACAGCTGTTAATTTGCTACCAACTTCTTGTTTTGGCCGACGAACCGCCGCAAAAGTTCAAGTCAAAATGAAGATTTATTTGTCTGGCCGGCGGATGTAGTGGAGTCTCCATGATCACGTGTCTCATTGCAATTTCCGCAGCCGGATATTTGCCCAGTGCGAGTCGACAATGGAGTAGGAGTAGGAGTAGCAGTAAAAGCAGGAGTGGGATTCGGTGTTGGAGCCAACTTTGCTACTAATTTGTTGCACAAACTTCCACTTCACCCCATTTCCATGACCATCCCATCCCTTCTCGACATTGGCAGATGCCCGAGTGCCAAGACTCGATTTTAATGGCACTTGAACTATGGTCTTTTCGAAGGCCTGAAACAGTGAAACCCATTTTTTGTTTTTAGTGCATGATATGTGGGGAGCTAGAGATGAGTACGAGACATGACTTCAAAATTAACAAAATGGGATATATCGAACGTCCTTTTTCTGCCATTTTTCTCAAAACCATTCGAAATTTGTTGTCTCCTTATATCAAAGCATGTGGAATTTCAGTTAAGCCACTTATAGTTAGAGTTATGTGGACATTTATTAATAGGGTTAATGTTTCCCGCTTTAATAGAATTTATTATTAATAGTGAGATAGCGTTATAGAAATGTTCTGTAAAATAACATTTTCTATAGGATAAAAGTTATAATCTACAAATGAGCTATTATCTATTTTTACTGTTAATGAATTAAAAGTGTATATTAATTAAGGTAATATAAGCACATAAGAAAATTGTATATCAATTGATACAAGTTAGGTTAAGCAAATGCTTTTGTTTTCCTCTGGGGATTTTTGTGTCTCATGCATTTCTGACATCTCTAGTTCCACTATTTATGATATCTGGACGCACTCCACGAGTATCCCCGTCCAACTGGCCGTAACCCACTCCATTTAGCCGACTCGCCCGTGCTTTATCATTCACATGTCTGTCTGGCGGCTTATGTTTTGTGTTAATGAACAAGTCTAGGGCTGGAAACGGAGCTGTCTAGCATCTGTCTGATGGTCCAACTCCGGGCTACGGACAACGTAGTCCGGTTCGGCAGGGTCGTGTCTATTACGTACTAAATTATTGTGTGTCCATGTCCGGCCTGCCCATCTCTTTCGCCCCACATACGTATATACCACTCCCTTCGGCTGGCTGTCAATTTGAAGATTCGGACGGAAAGACGGACGGACAGATGAACGGACAGACGAACGGACGGACAGTCGTAGGCGACTTTTGACAGTCGTTGGATCTGTTTGTCTGGTTGCCAAAAGTACGTGAGTGGTTCGTTTTAATTACGAATGACGGCGTACGAATTGAGTGTTGTCTTCTGAATTTTTAAAGCCCTCCAGAGTCAAAAGTTGAAGGGAAATTGCTTACTGCGAATGCTTGCCCCTAAATGCAGTCATAAATCTGTTTGCTTATCTGCTCAACGAGCTGAGTTGCGGGTTCCTTGCAATTTACGTTCCGGTTTTCCACGTCAGTTCACTAACGACCGAGCTCTCAATGGAGGCACTTTAAAGTTGTGAATTTCGCATAAAATAGGGATTTTATTTTATTTTTAATTAAACAAATTTAGTAATTTTCTCAGCAATTTTTCAATTTGTCATGCACAAAAAAAAGATACTGATGTTAGATGGTAGGTTTATGTTTAAAGCAATTTAAGAGATAAAACTTATAAGTAAACGAGGACGGAAGCTAACTTCGGCAAGCCGAAGTTTTAATACCCTTGCAGACTTAGCCGAAATGTGTAAAATAAACCCGAAGTCTTCTTAATACAAATGCCAAGAGCAATAGTATATAGACGTCCGATCGGCAAGCGCTTTTACCCTAATCAAGGTATGCGTAAATAAATAAGACTTGGAAAAATTTATGACAATAGCTTATACACTGCGCGAAATATTCTAAAAATAATGAAATTTTGACCGATTTCACCGTATTGTTCCTATAGGAGCTATAGGATATAGACGTCCGATCAGCACGCGCTTTTACCTTGATGAAGGAATGCATAAAAAAATACGATTTGAAAAAATGTATAGCAATAGCTTTAACACATCGCGAAATATTCTGAAAAACATCAAATTTGGACCGATTTTACCCTATTGTTCCTATGGGAGGTATGGGATATAGACGTCCGATCGTCACGCGCTTTTACCCTGATCAAGGTACGCATAAAAAAATAAGATTTGGAAAGATTTATGTCAATAGCTTTTACACTGCGCGAAATATCCTAAAAATCATTAAATTTTACCCGATTTTACCCTATTGTTCCTATGGGAGCTATAGGATATAGACGTCCGATCGCCACGCGCTTTTACCCTGATCAAGGTATGCATAAAAAAATATGATTTGGAAAGATTAATGTCAATATCTTTTACACTGCGCGAAATATCATAAATTCTTGCAAGATATATCCAATTGTTCCTATGGGAGCTATAGGATATAGACGTCCGATCGGGGCGATTTTCAAACTTGATCTGCGTACACATGTTTTAGGACGATTGTGAAAGTTTCATATCGCTAGCTTTTAAACTGAGCTCGCAAACGGTATTGAAACAGACGGACAGACGGACGGACGGACAGACGGACAGACGGACATGGCTATATCGACTCCCCTATTGATCCTGATCAAGAATATATATACTTTATGGGGTCGGAAACGTCTCCTTCACTGCGTTACAAACTTCTGACCAAAATTATAATACCCTCTGCAAGGGTATAATGATATTCTTTGAAGGAATGCATTGTAATACAAAAATCTAAATTTGTATCAAAAATAAAATTATACGATAATATCTCTCTTAAATTTAATGGTTATATATGCCTTTCAAAATTTGACATCCTTTTGTTGTCACGTCAAAAATGAGAAAAGGATTCAAAATTTAATGAACTTTTGTGCGACCTTTATGTTTTTTTTTAACACACGCTTGGCTGCACATAAAAGAGCCGCAAAAAAAGAAGAAAAGAAAATTTGCGTGGCTCATTTGCGGGAGACATTCTGCAAGGGCAATATATACACGTATATGTAAAAATAAATTTTCTTATGTTTATTTTGATGTGTGGCGGCAAAAGGGCGTGAAATACGGCCAAAAAGGAAGACCAATAAGGAGATAAAGGAGCAAGGGAAGAGAGGAAGGGAAGAGCACTTTGCATAAAGTGTCATGCGTGAGCCGAAAAAGATCCGGCAAAGGTTTTATGTCAAATTGAAAGACAGGCCCAAAAAGCTCGGCTCGATTTCAATGCCAAAAAGCAACTAAAACCTGTGACACTCCCACACACACACATACACAAAGTTACGCCCACGCATACACACGCATTCGCATACGCATTTTGCATAAATTATGCGGTTGTCTGTGGGGGTTGGCAGAGCTCAAAATGCATGACCCGTTGCCGTTTTTGCACTCAGGAAAATAATAAAGACGAAATATGACTGATCAGATATGCAAATCATCTCTTAATTCTTCGCAAAAAATTTAAAGATATTTCTGTGCGCTATAAAAATTTTATGAAATAATCTGTTGAGAATTATAATGTTCGGTAAAAGCCCATACCAATAATAAGATATTGATTTTTAATATAAATAAAAGATAATCCGCAGAATAACAATATTTAAAGATATACTTTTTGAAAATTTGAGTAATCACTTAGAAAATATAAAGTCCAGCAAAGGAAATGATTGATTAGGTCTTGCACAAAAGAAGAATTTGATAGTGTGTGATTAATCACCAATCTATTTTGAAATTTTTTCTGCTGACATTTTTAAAAGATAATATTATGCAACCTTAACTGCAAATTTGACTTTTCTCTGTCTGCATCTCCTCCCGAGTCCCGCATTGGATCGCCATGGCAACAGGAATCGGGCTCTAAATAATTTAGCAACCAGAGCGGACAATAAAATTCGAGCCCAAATGTCATACGCATGCATTTGCATATGATTTAGCCAGGCCGGGAGCAGGATCCGTATCCGAATCGGAATCGGAATCGGAATCAGAATCAGGAGTAGGCGGTAAAATAGCTATCACTAAACGGGCATGCAACTGCAGGGGTAAACACACTCCCCGCCCGAAAAACCCTTCTGTGAAATTGATGCCAGCGGCAAATCATCTTCGTCCCTCTGTGTTTGCCAGAGCTGTGTGCAAGGATACATTTATAGCATAATTTGTAAATGTTCACTAGATATACAAACACACTCGAACATGGGCTCAAAGTGCGTTATATGCAAATGTGTGTGTGTGTGTGTGTGTGTGTGCAATTTGTATGGAATATTGCATTGGCAACTTTCGGGCTGCGGCTGCTCGTGTGTAATTTGTTTAGAAATTATATTTGATGATTTGCAAATTTGCTCACATTGCTGGTTAGCTGGAATCGGAATAGGGATCGCAATCGGTTGGAGTCCTTCCATTGTCCTGCCACTTTAACCTGCAGGAGTGTTCATTAGCCCGGCCGGCAGATGGCGCCATTCAGCAGGAGCAGACAACAGCAGCCAAAAGGCAAATTGCTGGGAAATGGTGAAATATAATGCAATTATACCGCCTGTGTTTGTGCGTGTGTATTTACGCTTGCGGTCGTGTTGATCCCTTTAAACAATAAACTATTTACGCACACACTCACGAACCGGCAGCCATGGAAACTGTGCCGTCTGTGAGTAAGAACGATTTATATTAATTGTTAAATTGATATCCGGACTAAAAGCGATTATATGTGTTGTCAATAAATTGTTCAATTAAAGTTGTATCTTTAAAGCTTCATCTTTTATGGGGTTAATTAGAAAACATTTGAACATTTGACAGCGTTTGTTATTCAAAATATTTTCAAAGTTATATAATATTTAAATAAATTAATCTCAAGCATAAGAATAAGCTGATTTTGCAAAGATAACGAAATATATCATAGTGGTCACACAAATTAAGGGTAAAAGGGCGTCTAAAATAAATCGAGATTTATAATTGGCAACACTTTAAACCTGAAAATAGTTTATTTAATACAAAAAGATTTTGACTTTCGATTTACAATTTTATTATTTTGGTTTCCCAATAAATAATCTGTTTTGTGCCTCGACTCATTACCACATAAAAGCACTCTTATCTCCAATTCACTATCTCTGCTTTTGCTAATATGCTTTTAAATTGAGTTTAGTTTTGTTTAGAGACAACAAAGCGTCTGATGAACAATAGCTTAACAATATGCCTTGCACTTACATTCAATATTCTGAGTAGAAGATTCATGTACTAATTAAGAAGGTTTAATTCCTGCTAAGGCAAAATACGTTTTGTAATTGGTACAGAAATTGTTAATCAGAATAGGTAAAATAAATGCGATGCATGTTTTTAAGTTAACTTATCTTTTCGGATTGTTTAGTGAGTGTTGTCTTAAATATTTAAGGATATGTCAATCTTCTATATTTATAAGGAATTTAACGAGCTATAATTTAGATTGAATTACTCTCGTACTTCTGGATACTCGTAATGGAACGTTCATTGTTGCATCCGGTGAAGTAACTAAATTAAAAATGATTTCAATGTTTTAGTGCTCTTTATTTCTGTAAATCACATTTTATAAAAGTGCACCATCTTCAAAAGAATTTGATGCATTCTTATTTATAATTAAAAAAATTCTGCATCATAATATATATCCACTCCTTTGGAATATATGAAATAAATGCAAAATCAAAGAGTAATGTCTACTTCTTTTTCTCAACCACCTTTTTGTTCTACCACCTTGCTGAATTCCTTACCTACACTATGTATTCTAATTTATTCCCTCAAAGGATTTCAGCACCTCTAACACATACCAAAAGGATCGATGTATTAACATAGAACATGCATATATAGAGGATGTCAGGTCAGAAATGTGTAGACATTTGGGATGCTTTGATGGGATGAAACCCCCACTTTAGCTCCTAATTTCACCGACATACGATGATACGAAAAATTCCAGTCTGTCTGCATATTTGATACTTTGATCAATTGAGACGGGGGCGGAGGAGAAGGGAGGGGGCTGTTTTGGACAAACAAGAAAAGTGTAAGCGACGATGCCAATCAGTCGGTCCACACAGCAGCCACCTCATCATCCGATATCCTGTCCTTCGGCAATGCTAATGTCCAGCACATAAGCGTTATTATGTGGAGGTGGTTCCTCGTCTCCTCGTTCCCTTCCAGAATCTCATCTCCAGTTTCGCATGCAGTAATCTAATCATCATCGGGAGCATCATCCGCATACACACATCCTCATGTCCAGTGCAACATATTGACCGGCACTTGTTTGCTTTTTTATTATTGCTTTTACTCCTCTTCATCCCCTCCTTCACCAATCTGTCCAATCTTTGGCTGCTGGTCTACCCATCTGTGGATAAATTTATGCACATTATTTGTCCTGCTTGGCATGTCGCGTTGATTTTTGCGCAATCCTTTTGCACATTTCCAAATGCCATTTGTATGCAAACTAAGTGCGCTTTATGCCTCCACGGTCATGATGCCATCCTCATTCCAATCCTGATGGCCAACCCGGTCATCATCCCGGTCTTCATCATCATGATGATGATTTTGGACTTCAGCTGCCAAAGCAAGACATCAAAATGCAACAGGGATGGAGTGAGAGTGCCAGGGAAATTGGTTAGAATGAAATGAGGTGGTGTGGTCTGGCTAGCGGGAAGGATTTGTGGATTTATGGCAATTCAGAATTTATCTCTATGTAGGAATCTGTACCCATGTGTATATGAATGTCCTCCCATAGATATATGAGACGGCAATGCGACATTTTTAAATACCACTTTTTTTTTTTGGGAAATATGCTTAACTTTGTCCTATTAAGTATGTTTTGATTTGTTACTTTCCTTAAAACCTATTAGCATTTTTTAAACATATTATAAAACAAAGTTCACATTAAAACTTCGAATTGAGTGTAATGTATTTTTCCAATTTAAAAACGTTTATTTATCGATTAAGCAACATGGACAATAGAATGTTTTTAATAAATTGGCATTCGATCGCAGTCAGCTATAACAATGGGATATGTGTGGTTTGTGCTACTCGGCATTTGTTTCATTTGGCAGTTGGTATGATTTTTTACTGAATCTTGACTTGGTGGAAAAAAGAAATACATTTTTTTGGCTACTAGGCTGAGGCCGAGTTAATTTACAAGCTTCAGAAAGTCGAGTGCAATGGAGATCCGGTGCGAGTGCAAAACATTTCATGCTACGTTAAGCCGATCAATAGGTATACGGGTTTGGTGACCATGGATTCTTACTTGGCTGTGCCTCTGCTAAATCCATATGTAAGTTTTTGTTTGAATTCTTAATGCAATCTAATGTGCTCTTTTTTATTTTTCAGATCCGACTGGAGGTTTTTCAGAAGGACTACAGCAACCAGTGGAAGCCATTCCTAATTGATGCGTCCTTCACCATTTGCGAGGGGAAAAAGAACTTTTATCCCTATGGTGTCATATTTTGGAAGTTGGTAAAGAGATTCACCAATGCCAACCACTCCTGTCCGTTTTCGGTATTTCTACAGCTGGGGTTTTTGTTTGAGTGATAACTGGTTATTCTCCTTTTTTTAGGGACACAAATTCGCACGAGGAGGATATCTGGATTCTAGTCTATTTCCTCCGTTTCCTCAAGGCTTCTATCAAATCAGTTTTACATTCACCGATTGCAATTCTACCCACAGCGAATTTGTAGGCACTGCAAAATTTTACATGGAAGCCATGGAACAGATAAAAAGACAAAAGAAACCTAGTGCCCAATTTCGAAATATACAAGTATTTTAATTATTTCTGCTTGTTTTACTGCGTATTAATTATGATAACTGTTTTGTGTGGAAATTAAAGGTTAGAGGTGATTAGATCGTTTGATTTTGGTTTGCATGTATTTTTAGTTCGAAGATTAATTTGGTTCCGGAAATTCGTTAGTCGTTTTACAATTACTTTTAGTAGACCTTGAATTTGTGTTATAAAAATCCATTAAACTGTTATTAATTTTATAACACGCTTTATTGATAACAGTTTTGTTTTTGTTTTTTTTCTGTATATCGAGTTCAATGATGCATATGTTTGTAATTCACTTTACCACATTATTTTCAGTCGAACGATCAACGTAGTTGCGTTAATTTCTACCATGCCTGGCTGATCTAATAGATAGTTCTGATGTTAAGCCTATTGTTTTTTTCATGGATTTGCTCAAAATTAATGGTTTAAGAATGATAAGTTTTCCATTAAAACTGTTTAAAGATCAATTTTGTCTTTGTTTTTTGCCTTTTCCCACCTGCATTGGACTTAGCTTTGAACCAATATCTCTTATTCCTGGCAGATGCACAGCTTCCCATCTCATTGAGAATATCTTTTTTTACGCATTTTTTAAAGCGAATTTGCATATTTGATTAATTTGTTTGGCATTTTGAGACCACTTTATATTCATGAATTTGCAAATTAGACGGCGTTGGGACTGCTCTGGCATAAATGTGTTTTCGCATCGTTAAAAAGTTTTGAGAAGCAGGTATGTCAAACTGTATTAATAGTATGTCTCGGGCAGTTAAAAAAAAATAAAAACACAAAATGGGGGAAAATTGTGAATGACTTTCAGGCGATAAATGAAGCGAAACTTTTTCGATAATTGTTGGTAATTCTTGTGTGGCTGGGAAACAAGTTTTCGCCATTTTCTTATACACTTTCCCATCTCTGTCTGTCAAATGTGCAACAGCTGCGGGCAAAGTTAAACAAATAATAAAGTTTTTAATTATAAGCAATGGCAGGCAGGGCAGAAAGTTTATTCTCTTGATCGTATCGAAGACTTTACCAACTTCCCCGCCCTCGAGCAACTTTGCCATGTGTGTGTGTGTGTGCGGAAAATGGAAGTCAATGAAATTAGTACCAGCAGCACAAAACCATATAGGAACCGGAAGTGTTAGTTCTGTGACATTTGCATGACCCCCGGCACCACGCCCCCTTTTCACCGCCCTCCGATCACCCGCAGCGAAGTACGCAATAAAAAGTTGGCCAGAAACTTATTGGTTTGCCTGAAATAATCAAGAAGCGGAAACTCAAACAATTTGCGGTGCGACTGAAAGTGCAGCTCAAGGTTTATCCCCAAGATTTCCCCCTTTTTAGCTATTGGTCATTGACTTTGGGGCTTTTCTCTGTGCGTGAGTGGAAAAGTTTTTGGC
The DNA here is from genome assembly GCA_018153365.1 of Drosophila fuyamai. Lineage (NCBI taxonomy): Eukaryota > Metazoa > Arthropoda > Insecta > Diptera > Drosophilidae > Drosophila > Drosophila fuyamai. The sequence goes on from JAECXW010000758.1 coordinate 8,075,254, forward strand.
CCCTCAAAACAATGTTGCGCAATTTCAGGTACGATTTCCATCAATATTCTGCGGCAAATGGAAAAGTTGGTGGATAGCTGAAAGCCACTGCACTTTGCTTAATTATCAGTTGTATGTCATGATAAAGTTTTTGTTAAAAATAATATGCAAGAGTTATTTATTTCGATTCAAGATTGCTTTAGGGAAACACAACACTTTACGAGTAAGAAACTAACATTTTTTAAAAGGTTTAAATGCTCTATACATGTACTCCATTATTTTGTTACTAAATCCTTCCTTTATTTTAAATAAAAAGAAATTGTTTAAATTTCCAGTCAATTAATAGAAAATAAACTCAATAACGTGTTACATGCTTGCCAGAAATACAAATTTTAGGTAATTTGGAAAATTTTTTCATAAACTATTTATTGTCTTCCTTTTTCTTCTGCTCCGCAATCTTTGCGATCCACTTGTCCCACTTTTTCTTCCATTTCTCCATGGCCTTGGCCTTGCCCTCGTCCTTCAGGGAGCTGTATCGAATGGAGTTCTTGGCGGTTCGCTTGAGGAACTTGAGATCCGCGTTCATGGGTGCGATGCCCAGGAAAGCCATGTAGAAATCGTGGGAGAGGGGAGCCGCTCGCCAGAAAGCCGGATTTCCAGAGGAGATCACCATGGGCACATTTTCGGCGATCAAGGTGGCTGCCGGATGGTTGCGGTAGTCGGAGCCCAGTTGGAGCACCTGGTTAGACACAGGACAAACCTCGAGGGCAATGTTCAGGTACTTGGCCAGTCGCATGAGGACCGGGTGCTTGGTGATCGTGTAGCCATGGCTGATCCTCTTGGTGCCCAGCAAAATGGCATCAATCAGGTTCTGGTCCACATGCGACCCGTACCAGTTGGTCTGGCCGGCGTGGAAGTAGAAGTTGATGTTATCGGGCAGCTTGAGCAGCTCCTCCGCGAATTTACTCAGCGGATGGCCCATGTCCTCCTGACCCACCAGATCGAAGCCAACCACAAAGCCGGGAAACTCTTTCTGAAAGGGCATTTAATTTTAAAGTTTTAAAATACTTCTTAATATTCTATTATTTGTGGAGTGTAATGTTGATTTATGATAGGCTAAATAATCTTTTAACAAATTTTAAATAACAAAATATTAATTTATTGAATGCCCAAAAACAAAATGACCCAAAATTATTTAATACTGCCCCAAAAGATGAGCCTACTTCAACAAGTCTAATCTATGCGGTCATTATTCCATAACTAGAGGGCATTTCGAAAATTTTGTAGGTGATTTTGTTTCTTGGTTATATTTTTTGAGGGACAAAAACATGCGAAGCGATTGTATAGATGTTCCATTTGATGCCTAAATTTATAATAGTAAATTCAATTATAACTCACGCTAAGTTCAGTGCACTCCTTGACGTATTGACCCACTACTTCCGGTTGCACATGTCGAATGGGGGCATAAATCAGCTTGCAGCCGATGAATCCCGGATTCTCCTTCCTGAATCGCTCCAGAGTGTCCTTGTAGATCTGCACCGTTTCCCGCTTGGGCAGTCGACTGCCATCCAGACAGTAGAGCTGCGGGAGAACCGATCTCACCTCCAGGTACTGTACTCCGTCGGCGTAGAACTCCTTGAGGGCGTTGTAGAAGTAGTCGCCCCACAGGGGGGCGTACTGTAGCAGTCCGTCCAGCAGGTCGAAGATGCCCATCATGTGGCGCCAGGCGTGGGCGTTGGTCGTAAAGCTGGCCAGTGGATACATGCTGAACCGCACTCGCAGATACTTCCTGAGATTCTCCTCGCCCCGCATTTCCCGCAGCTTTTCCATGGGCTGCCACTCGCCGCCCTCGTGATTGATGTCCTTGGGCTTCTCCTTGGCGAATCGGAACTCCTCCACCCGGCAGCCCTCTTGGGTGGTGCAGACCCACAGGTTCTCCCGGTAGGTCAACTCGATCACCGATCTCGAGCTGCACATGGAGGTGTCGTGCACCTTGAGGGCCGCTCCCTTGGGCATTTTGCTCAGCATTTGGAAGAGAGGCGACTTTTTCACCGTGTGCAGCACCTGGAAGATATGGTGACCCGGTGCGAATTTCGAGGGATCCATGATGCCCTTCTGGTACTCCCGCTTCTTCTCGCACATGATCAGCTCGTTGGCCGAGCGCTCGGCCAAGGTCAACTGGATGTCATTGCCCACTCCGGAGTAGCGTTCGAAGGAGTTGACGATCTCGCGCAGGATGCGGTAGTCCTCGGGCGAACTCTTGCGCAGATTGGTGGAGCCCAGCATTTCGAACACCGTCATTTCATTGGGGTGCTGATGCAGAAAGTGGGCGAGTGGAGGCGTGGCACACATCGCGAAGCGACACCTTTGACCCAACCGCATCGCCATCTCCTTTGCCTTTTTTTGCAATTTAAAAAAGGATATTTTACATTTTTTGGATTTTGAAAAGAACGACAGTAAAATCAATAAGTAGATACGAAGAACTATGCATGTATTTCTTTAATTAGAAACCTTGAGTTCGGTTTAAAAAAAAACATTGAATATTTTTTAACTTAAAAGGAGTTATCTTAGGTAAAAACAATTAAACAAAAATGATTTTACATACTACTTGAAATTATAGGAAAATAAACTAATTTTTGTGCAACATAATGTAGACTTAATATTTGTCTGTTTTTTAACAAATTTTTAGATTTTAATAATTACCTAATATTCATACGTAACTCACCAAAACTAAACAAATTAGGGTCTTTTAAAGGTCTCATAATTTAAAGTGTTTGAACCCGTAAAACTTCCTCACCGCTACTATTTAATTACCATTTTGTTATGAAGAAATTAGGTTCCTTTGGAAACTCTTAGAGACACTGGCCACTGCTTATTGATCCTTTTAAGCATTTTGCAAGGAGTTTCTTTGAAGGAGCTTACGATTTGCATTCCTGACGCTGTTTTCCGGGCATCATCCTCTTGTCAATCGGGTCTCAACCCAAACGATTACAAGATGCCCAAAGGCCAACACACACACACACAGCCGTACACCCATCTACTGGCTAACACACACACAACCATACACTGTTGCAAAGATTTATCTAACGAACTAAATGGAGGCAAACTGAACTCTGCGCCTCACTTGGTTACAGAATATATACAACATTCTGCTTAAGTGTTTTTTCAGCAGCATTACTTTGCTCTCACACAGATACTCGCACGTACATGTCCTTTCAGTACTGGTTTGTGTGTGTGTGTGTGTGTGTTTGATGTGTGCGTGTGTGTGTGACTTGCCCTCGGGCCCATGAAACTTTTCAAGTGTTAACGAGTTTTGTTGCACACATGTGTCGATTGCATACGTAGTGCACTTAACTCGCAAACTTGAACGACATTTAAGCATTTTCCACAATCGTTGTTGCTACTCCTTTTATTGTTGTTGTTGCTTTTGCTTTTGCTGTTGTTGTTCTTGTCTTTGTTGTATCTGTCACTTAGCAACAAAAACTACAAAGAGATAGAAAAACGAAAAGAGTTCGGCAAGTGGCAAACTGATATGCCTGTTGTTGTTTGCCGGAGAGGGAAATTTGATTTTGTGCAAAAACAATTTGCATCTTAATTGTGTGCCACATGCCAAAGCTGGAAAAGCAGTTGGAAAAAGTAGGAAAACTGATAAACACTAACTACAGTATTGGTTGCAAATTTCTCTTTAATTACTGTTGATCACTTTCGTTCGACAGAGCAACAAACAAATAGTTTTCATATTTGTTTATTGCAGTTTACTACAATTTCTTCGAGTTTATAATATTGGAATTTATGTCAATTCAAAATTTATACACATACATATGCTGGCCTGGATTTCCTAGAATTCATGATTGCCTGGCTAGAAAAGCAAGAAATAAATCTCTCAACACATAAATTTACCTAAAATACTTGTGGGTGTTTGCTTGTTCTTGTGAATTATTTGTGTGCTGAGAAATTGGTTGACTTGCAGTACAAAAATAGTTGTATTTTTGTGGTTTCCAAATCTTTATAGTATATGTATATGAATGCAAGTATTTACTTACAATATTTTAGAAATTTATTTCATCGGGAGGCTTATATGTTTAATATTTTTTTTTTACCTAGGTGATATATTGAAAACCGAGAAAATAAAGCTGAAAATCAAATCAAAATTATCTAATGATAAGAAATTTTGTTCCATTACTCTCCATTATGTGCCAGATATAAGCGAAGAATTTCTTAAATGTTGAGCGCTCATTTTCTAGGAATACATTCCATCCATTACCCAGAAACCCGCAGCGTTTTTGGCAATTCAAATCGAGCTGCTCTACTCAACCACAGTCGAAAATATGTTCATTTTCTACATCTGCAGCCCATTTTCAGTTTCCATTGTCTGACAGGACCACGCCCACTGCCCATCGCCCTCACCCACAAAAACACTCATACGCCCCATAGGAGGCGTCGTTGTAACATCTCTTTTTCCATCTTTTCTTTCTGCGTGAGCGTTTTTCTTTTTTCTGCAGTTACAAATTATGCTCATATAAATTTTTATAAAACATTTCTGCCGTTGCCATTTTATTTTATGTTTCTTTTTGTTACAACTGCGTCTCACACCCAGCCCACACACACACACACATACACACACCCACAGAAACCCACATTCGCAGGCGTACAGATACAGTGCCTGGGAAAAGTAGGCAACGAACGCCTTTTCAGTTCAGCTCCTTTCAGTTTGCCCAGTTTTTCCATTGGGTCTGTCTGCTGCAAAAATGAAGAGCAATTCACACTTGAAAAGTTCCAACATGCGTTTTTAAGTTGCCCCAAACAACTATTATATGGATCCCTATCCCACCCTTTTGCCACTGGAGTGAGCTTTTTTTTTTTTTTTTTTGGGCCAGCTGAACCTCTGAATATTAAGCGAAATGTGTGGGAATATGACGCAGTTCTCGGGACCATAAAAAAGGGTTCGGTGGGCCTCTGGCCTGTTTATTTGCCTAAGCTGACTAATTTAATATGCATAAATGCCGGCACATGTTTCATAAATAGCATTTTAAAGCGGCACCCTAGCCGAAAATGGCTTCATTATCCGGCCCAACTCTGAACTAATGGTTCCCAGACCTACCCAAAAGATAATGTATTGCTATTAGTGCTCTTCACTTTTTAAGTTTATGATTAGCATTTTGTAAAATCCTCACTTTCCGCAATCTGAATCGATTTTCGTATTTATCGCTATGGAAGACAAAATAATATGTAACTAAAATCCGATTGCTTTAAAATGCAACACTAAGATTATTAATCTTAATCTCCTGAAAATTTTGCGCCACTTGAAATGCCAAAGAAATTCAACGCACACAAGTGGTTCTTATGACATGGCATTCTCTGATTTGCCTAAAATGTTTTTTCCGCCAAATATTTTTGGCATACAAGTCGCCGTTGATTGTGTGATGTGTACATGTGTACATACAACTTCCGGTTTGTGCAATGGACGACAAATGTACTTCCGGTTGTGCAGCAGTTGTAACAAAAAAAACTGTTGCATGCTTTTGTGCGCAGCCAGAGATTTGCCAACAATGAACTCGAAATTAAATGTCATAATTAAACTGGCAGCCGCCATGCCAAATGGCAAAATGCGAAAAAGCAACTGGGTAGTCGGAAAATTGTCAAAACGCTGGCGATAAGCCGCAGTCTGACAGTTAGACGCCGGCCAGACAACAGCTGCTTAAACTCTTTGCCACAATGTGTGCATTACCCATTCCGGCCGTCCGTGGAATCAGGGAATCCGGGAATCCGGCAACTCGATGGCCATCAGTCCGCTCCTGAGACAATAGCATCCCCGGAGATCTCATCCCGACTTAGCCGCCAGCTTGTGGCTGTCATTTTTATCTTTGGCCCATTGTCACTCGCACAATGGAGCCAGAAATTTGTGTGCCTTCATTATCATTTTGAGTTCTACGTACTCCTGGTCCTCAAAATGTGCTCCTCTAAATTGATTTGTCTTCTCGCCCAGCACGTAGCCTCCCCACCAGGCAATTTGCATTTTGTCGCGTTTGAATTGCGCGGCACGTTGTTGCCTATTTGAATTATGTCAATAGAATTGCGTCTTCAATAAATGTCAATAGGCAAGGCGATTGATGAAAGGCGAAATTTACAGCACCGCCGCAAAGTAGGCAACAGTTTTTGTTTATTTTTTCTGGGAAATGATTGAAGTGTTGGAAAAATAAAAATATCAAATTTACTGACAACAGGCGGTATTTTGGCTCATTCTTTTATGGAAAATAATAAAGAACATTGAAAATTAAAGCTCAATAAACTAGACTTCAGCATTACATTTGTTTTCTATTAAAAATCGGACTTAAACCTTGCTTAAAAACTAAATAGTCGGTATACGAAATAACAGTTGAGTTGCTGTTATTAAAAATAGCTACTGAAAATTAAACCTCAATAAAATATACTTCACTATCACTTTTTTTTATGAAAAATAATGAAGAACATTGAAAATGAAATCTCAATAAGATAGACTTCAACATTTTTTTCTTTTCTAAACTTAAGCCTTGCTCAAAATAGAAAATAGTCGGTATACGAAGTAAAAGTTAAGCCTGTGTTATTAAAAATAACTACTGAAACCCAGTACAAGCAAGAGGAAAACAAAGCCATGCAGAAACAAGAAAAGAACACATAAAAACCTATTGCTCTGGTTTTCACATTACTTAGCTCAGAAACTAAAGCTACACAAAGCCATTGGAAAAAATAACAAAGCCAGAGAATATAGATTGATCAAAAGTGTGTGAAGGCGAAGGTAACAAAAATCACAAAGTGCCATGTAAGTGCACATCCGTAAGCTGTTGTATGCAAACCAATTTTTACGATGGATTTATTTTCTGTTTTGTTTTTGCACTGATGGTAATCGATTTCTCCGCTCAATGAATTCACAAGAAATTATTAATTGTTGTGAAAAATGTTGTGGGAAACCAGCAAAAACTTAAAGCTATCTGAGCTTGGTTTTTAAATGCTTTTAGGTGTTCAACGAGTCGGGTTTTAATGTCTTCATCTCTGACCGTCAAAATCCCCGTTCGGCATTCAACGTTTGGCCCTCATTGCCTGCTTAACGTTTAACTGCGCACTTTGACTACCCAAATGGGACCAGGATACCGGGGGTACCGACACGACAACATGTTTACAGCGCTCTACGGCGGAGTAGCAGTAATAAAACGAAATTATAAAATAATATTAACAATCCAGCAGCAGCATTTAGAGCCGGACACGGAGCCAACAAAGTGTGTAAAGTGTAGCCAGCTGAGTAAAATACAACAAAAAAAAAGGAACAAAAATGGAATGGAATGGCATAGCCGTGGCATTTTACATTTATGGTTATGTGGGTGCGGCTACACATGTATATGCCCTGCATACAAGCATATATGTCCAGCTTACGGGCTAAACTGCAACAAATGGGGTGAGAAGGGGAGGGGGGGGGGGATTGGGAACTGCACACTGGTTGCACTAAAAGTGCACGTGTAATTAAGGTCAGCATCGTCGTCCAGCTAATTGGTGGAGCTGTAAAGCAAAGGGGCCTTGCAACTTTGTTGCTCATAACTAAATTTGTTTGTTTGCCTTGCCTAGGGGTCTATACTAAACCCCTTTATTCCTGCTAGTCCATATCCAACATCCATGCCGCAAAAAGCTTTTAATCCAGCCAGCTACTGGACAGCCAAAGTCGTAAAGCCTTATCATAATCTTCATGACTAGGGGGACACATAAAGCCTATTCGACTGGGGAGAAAAATGGCACAAGCTGCGGATAATCGGCTATATCCTTGTATAACTGAGAGAAACAGCCAATTTAAAGCTTGTTACTGTGGAATCATAACCTTGGCAATGCACAGTGAGTTTTCAGTCTAACTATATTGTTTAGTTGGTAAACAACTATTATGTGCTCTAAAAAGAAAACTAATTGACCTAACAAGTTTGTAATCCATATACTTGTTTTCCTTTATGCCATAAGCATATCTATTTTTACACATTTATAGGATATAATGCATTCTATTCGCCAAGCTTGGATCCACATTTTCAGCATAACTCTTGATGACATATATCTCACTTTGCCTTTCCACACATCCAAGTAAATTCTATTACAAAAATAACCACAGAAACATGGTATCTATTACTCACGAAAAGCCACAAGTTCGCACAAAAAGGCAGGAACAACTTTTATAATAAAACGTGAACGTAGATTGGGCAAGCCGGAGATTTAATACCCTTGCAGTCATAACGAAAATTACTGATAGTGCGCTCTCAAAAAAGTCATTATGGCTAAGAAAAAATGTTTTTGTAGACAAAACCAGAAAAAATCGACTCTAGTTTGAGTATTTTGATCAAAACTCTGGGAATTCGTGGATCCATAAAAATACACTTTTATTTCGGTTTTTTTATCAAAACCTTGGAAAATAGTGGTCACATGTTGGAATGTTATATCTCGTTGTATTTGTTATAAAATTTCCAATCGAAGTGCATTTATAGCTAAAAAATTTTATTTTGACAGATTTTTCGAAAAAAAAAGGTTATGAAAAAAACGAAATCCGAAGATCCGGAAAAAATTCACTTTTATTTCGGTTTTTTGATCAAAACTCTTGGAAATAATGGTCACATGTTGGAAAGCCATACCTCGCTAAATTCGTTATGAAATTTCCAATCGATTGGCATTCACAGCTGAAAAATTTCATTTTGGTCGGTTTTTCGACAAAAATGTTAATGTTACCCCTTATAAAAAATTACGAAATCCGGAGATCCAAAAAACACAAATTGTTTTCGCTTTTTTGATCAAAACTAATGGTCAAATGTTGTAAAGTACCTCGTTGAATTCGTTATAAAATTTCCCATCGAGGGTTGAAAATGTCTTTTTCACTGCGTTACAAACTTCTCATCAAAATTGTAATACCCTTCGCAGGGCTATAATTATTTGTTTGGGCACAGAAAGAAAACTTTTCAGCCATACATTTCATTTGTGCGAAATGTCACTCAGGGGCATACTTGGAGCAGGACAACAGCCAGGACGATTGTTTGGCAAATTCTCAGCTACGTTTTAGACCTTCGAGTTCAGAGTCCTAGGTTCTTTCAGGACCTCTCCTCCTTGTCAATGCCGGGCTCCACAATTAAACACTTGCTGGCAGGCTAAACATTTGCATTTAAATAAAAATGCATTGGATTTTGTTGGCGCTTTTCATTAGCCATCGCTCTCTTTTGGCCCCCAGGATCCTGCTGTTCGTCTGTTTGTCTGCCTGGCGCCCAAAGTGACTTTCAATGTAAACGTCAGAGCTTTGTGCTGTTGACATTTGTGCGCCGCCAGACGACAACGTCACAACATCCTCCACGACGCAGACGACGGCAACAATTTGCGATAAACATCTCAGCGGCATGCAAATCCCTTTTAGGAATTGCACAGGAGAGCACTCCAACTAAAGAGCTGCGGGGGGAGGAGCAGGAGGAAAAACTAGGACGTCGGGGTGTGGCACTGCAATACAAGGACTTTGCCGGCAGCCAAGAATTAACCATCAAGCATTCCTAAAAGTCGCATTCAATGCGATCCTTTAACAGGATTAAGCTTTAGCTCAGATTAGTGGCAATGGGGAAACTCTTCATTGAATAAACTGAATTGGCAAGTCCATAATAATCAACAATTTCAACCAATAATTCTAGTATGCGGAACACCCTTGAAACTATGGGTTTTATAACTGGGTGGTTACTTATTAATTATTCATAACGAAGCCCAAGACCAAACAATATTTGAAGATTTAGAAAATTATTTAATCTAAACAAATTATCCAATAAATCGCATCACATATTGATAAAAGCAAGTTAAAGGCTGAAGTAATTGGTGATGCCAGCGGATCCGTGCTTTATGAATTAACCCATAAACAAAGTATGAATGGTAATACATGCGAGTCACTTTGTATACGCATACTTTCACCGCAGATTTGGGGCATCTATTCGATCCAGATCTAGATTTCCTTGGTTACTTTAGTGGTGCTTCCGGCGCCAATAAGCCCAGACATCGCAGAGGTTGACCTTCTTCTCGCACTCGCACGGCGGGATGGGGTCGAGCAGGCCCACCTTGATGCACTCGGAGAAGCTGGGATACTGGGTGCGCCGCTTCTTGCAGCAGGAGGGGATTCGTCCGGCGTCGCAGGAGGGCGGATTGCGGGATTTGGGGCATCCAGGAGCGGGGATCTTGCAGCAGGGCCACTCACCGATCCGGGGCACATCAATCAGCTTCTCGGGCTTCAAGCGACCCTTGTCCGGCGGATTCATGTCCTCGTCGCGGCACTCGAACACCTCAGTTGCCACACAACGCAATGGCCTCCTCGGTCGATTTGGATACTTCTTCTTGGCCTGAACTGCCGCCTTCGGAATGAAGTAGCACTCGCACCAGGTGCGCTGGTACTTGCGCTTCGCCTTGTCACTCGGTGTGTAGTGCTCCAGATCCATGGGCAGTTCCATGTCGGCACAGGGATCGTCCTGGCACTCCGGTTTGGGCAACATGAGGGGCGGCTGCTTGCAACCGCTTTCGGGGCACGGGGCTATAAGGGCCTTCTGGAACTCCACACGTTTCTTACGTATCGCGATCTTAATCTGCGTATCGTACATCCGCTTAAACGTCAGCGATCCCACTTTGTGTTGCATCAACAGCGACCGGTGAACGTTCTGCAACACCCCCATCCTAACTGAATTTAACTGGAATTTTGAACGGAAACCTAAAATGCAGGCAGAGGTGTTCCACGTGTTCACCACTCGAACTACAGCGTGCGACTGAGCTGGATTCCAAGTTGAACTCCATACTACAACTGGATGTTTGTCTCAAGGCCTACTTTGGAGTAAACTTACAGTTTTGTTCCATATTGTTCAGTTTTGGGAGTATACTGAAATAATTAAGACCTACTGAATATTTCTATAGCCTAATGGCTAAACTAATCGGTAGCTAATATGGCGGCTACCAGCGGGATTCATCGCATTTACTTAGTTTGAAAATCTTTTCTTTATTTAAAAATTGAAGAAACCTCTTAATATACATAAATAGGAAAATAATATATACCTTAATTTAGGTATATAGATATCGATGGCTTTCTTAAGCTAAAACCCCCATCCCATTAAAGCAACGCAAGTATTTGTTTTTTTAAATGATCATACGGCCCAATTTATTTCACCAAAAATTTCGAAACTCTCCAAAGGGGACTGGTGATTTGTCTGCCGGGAATAAATAATAAATAACCAAGAGATGAAGAACAAGGGAATCCATATCTATGGCCACCGAATCCAAACTGTTGCTCCGCCATCACGTTTCTACGATTCTAGGATTCGCAGGGGTCGCGGCTCTCGGGGGGATCACAGGGAAGACGGCGGTTCAGCAGACCGTAGCGATAGACCAGGCAGAGGGGTGGCACCTCCAGGCAGAAGCACTCGACGGGTCTGCGGGTGTTGAGCTCCTCGTGCTGGCACTCCGAGAAGCTGGGATACTGGCACTGCCGGCGGCGACAACGACCCATCCTAAGGGGCTTCTTGCAACTGGTGGATGGAAATGGGGGCGGGCAGTTGCAGAGCGAGAACTTGGGGCAGGGCATTTCCTTGGCCTCCTGTTTGCACGGCATTGGGTTCACCATGAAGCACTGTTTCCGCTTGGGAATGGCGGCGCACTTGGTGTACTCCACCCGTTGGGTGCGCTCCGGCGGAACCTTGCGGCAGCAGCGCTTCTGCTTGCGGAAGAAGCACTCCACCCAGTATTGGTCGAATTCGCGGTCCAAACTTTTGCTGGGCTTGTAGTGCTTGTCGTCCATCCGCTCCGCCAGGTCGCAGGGATCCATGCAGTAGGGCTCCGGCTTGTAGGGGATGTCGCATCGTCCATAGACACCCAAGTACTTGGGATGCTGGACGGCCAGCTCCTTGTCCGTCTTGCAGGGATTGAGTTGCTTGTAGTAGCGAGGCTTCAGTTTCTCCACCGGCACGCACTCGGGCTTCAAGGCGTTGGCGGCGACATACTTGACGCACTTCTTCGCCTCCTCCTCCTTGGTATGCTTCGGGCACTTCCTCTCCTTGCCCTTGCCCGCATCCGAATGTTTATGACGTTGGTTGACCAGCGCCACGGCCGAAAAATGGCTCTGGATTAGCCCCTTTGCCTCATTCAGCAGCTGCGGACGGAGGCCTGTGGAACTTTTGGCCAGAAACATTACTAAACGGAGAGTTTGGATTGGAGCCGGAACTCAGGCAGTTTGGGAGAAACGAAATTTAGGTCGTTCCAGGCGAACGTTCAACTTTGATCTGACCAAAACGCTGGGCACTTCGCTTAAAGTCGATGGAAGCCTAAACCAAAGCCCCCTTGATGGGCTCTACTTTAGTTCACATTTCTGAGGCTGGTTTCCCTGCTGGAAATTGGATACGGATCTCATGTGTAAGTGCATTTTTTGGAAGCTGTCGCAAATTGAACTCTTTCCGGGCCACGGACCAAATGGGTTTTCCTTGTTTATTCTGAAGTTAATTGCGAATGCATTCGATGCCAGCGTATTGCCCTGTTGTCTTGATTTGCCGGCGAACAATAATAAAGAAAAAATAGACATGCCAACCTTCACTTTTCGTATTTTTCCCCAGCTTGTTTGCAAGTTAAATGCAAACAGAGCGCAGCCAGCCAAACGACAAAGCCCAGAAAAAAAAAGAGGAGAAAGTCCCCCCCCCCTAAAAAAAACAACAGAAATCCACTAGAATAAGTATACGCAGCGTTGGTCGCTGCTTGCTGTTCTCGGGGCACTTTTCGCTTTTACGCCGATATTTTCATTGGAGTCGCAACGAGAGTGGCCATGCATGAGGACCCCCCATAAAATTGGGTCAATTGCTGTTAACAATTTGGCAGCGCAATCTTTTGGCTGTTTCGATTTCAAGGCGCTCAGGGGAAAAAAAAGAAATAGGAAAAACAACGCGGCCCATAAAAAAACGAGCACGTACGAGCGAACCTTTTGAAAAAAACAATTTGCGCATAGAGTTGTTGGCCGGAAAAATAGCCGCTGCAATCGCAGCTGACCCACGGGAAAAGTGGAAAATCCGCTGGGGGGAAAACTCAAGTGCTTGGTCCAAAGTTCGCTGTTCAGGGGTCTGTGCACTAATTAATTAGTGCATTCTGTTTGTTATTCATTTTGCGAGAACATTACGAGCAGGGCTGGCTTAGTTCAACTTTGCTGGCGTTGTGTTTCATAAAGGATAACTTGATTGCCCCGAATTCAACAGCTGAGCTGGGCATCACTTTCCATTTAATCAACTGGGGGAATAAAGTCGACCCCAATACTTCATCTTTTGTTGCCTTTGAGTGACTGCCAATAAAGTTACCGCCCGCTTAAAGCTGAGATGCACTTTACACCACTCTACTTTCAGGGAACTCAGACGACTTCGGAATGATTTCATTTACTTGCAATCAATGAAATTGCACTGATGCAATTTTGTTTTGGCCCGCCCCAAAATAAACAGGCAAGCGGGTGGAATTGAGCTGGGATCGGGATGAAGCAGTGGGGCATTCGCAAGGAGATGGCAAAAAGTAACAGTTGCAGGAAGGAAACTTCTGGGGCATGGAAGGCACCGGGGGTCACCAACTGTCTGTCACGCTTGCCTGGCAGCCATGGCATCCATGGCAGCATTTGGTAGTCAGGAGCGGCTAATGTCTGGCGACAGTCCCCGAATCCCACGAAGCCACCTCGACGCAGGGGTTTCTCATATCGCAGCCAGACACGTAGCCAGCCACTGTGGATTGGGTTCGGGACACAGAGAGATTTGTGAAAGATGTCAGGAACACGCTGCGACAGAGTCGAAAAATGAGCAGGAATCGTAGGCGGAGGTGAGTGTGTCAGCCCCTCCCTGACTTTTCCTAAACAGAATCCCTTTCTTTTTAAGCTTGCCCTGCAGTACATCGCCTTCAGACGAAGAGCATCCCGCCCAAGTCGAGCAAAATGGAAATGGCCAGACTAGTTTGAGATCCCGATCCTTGTCCAGCCAAGTGCTCTTGGTCCAAGCTTCGTCGGTCTATGAAAATGAGACACGGACACCGGCGCCGCAAGTGGTCGATGTGGCAGTCGGCACCGAATCAAGAACGGACATCCTGGACTGGAGCACATCATCTCCCTCCCTCGATCAGTATGAGTGGAATGCAGAAGATCTATCTTCGATTTACGAGCGCTCCAACCTTCCCGATTTACCCAAATTTTCCCTCCGAAACTTTCCCCACATTCTGGTGGAGGCAAAAAAAGAAGAGAAGGAAAACGATACAGGCCCCATAAGTTCCCAGCCGAAAGAGGATCCCCCAACATCTACTCCTATTGAGCCGATATCCGAAGTGCCCTTTACGGAACCCATTTATGAGGAAGACCTTTCTCCTGCCAACGAGCCCACGTCATTGACAACACCCCACATCGATCGATTGTCTTCGGTGTCATCGGATATTATGCCCAGCAGCCTACACCAGTCTTCCTTTGAGGGCGACCCTACGATGAAGTTTGCCTCCATTAATGAGATCCTATCACTCCAGAGATCCACCAGCTCCTCAGATATATACGATAAGGAAGAGCCACTTATCACCAAAACACAAAAATTTTATAAAAAGAGTAAGTAAGCATGGTAATCGGAAGAATAGATTTGAGCATTTGCAATATTTTCACGAAGGATTTATTTATTATTTTATTTCTGCTTCAAAAATATTAGGCGAAAAAGAATACGAGATCGATGAATAGCACAGTTCTTTTCCATTTATTAACACCTATTGGCTAGTTTTGTAACATATTTATATGAATTTCTTCTTTTAGGAGCTCCCTTGGTCCCGAGATACGATTCGGAGGACTCCTACGCCATTAACAAGGAATTTGTTCAACAGAACGTGACAGTGGAAGTAATCGGTGTGTCCGATACGGAATCGCCGGATTCGTTCAGCGATTACGACGCGGAAAGGCGGAAAAACAGTGATATGTGGGACACTGGGAGTAGGAGTGTCGGTTCCAGGGAGTCCTACAACTTGAGCCGTGGAGGAGGACGACTGGGCTCCGGTATGGTTTTTGTAAGTGAGTGGGTAGCATCCCCATAATGGTAGGCCCTTGACCCACTTGTGCCTCATCCAGATCTACATGGTGATACCACCGGACGGCGGCTTCGGCTGGGTGATCATGGTGCTGTCATTCTTGGCCCAGCTGATCATCGATGGTCTGATCTTCACCGTGGGCATCTTACTGCCATCTATGGCCAAGGATCTGGGCGTGGAGAGGACGTCGGTGTTGTTTGTGGCCAGTGTCCAGATTGGCTGCTACTTCACCAGTGGAGCATTCGCCGCCGTGCTGATAAATCGGTTTGGTTTCCGGAAGGTTGGCGTTGCCGGGGTCCTTTGCTCCTCATCCGCCATTATGGCCTCCAGCTGGAGCGTTGACCTGCTTATGCTGATCTGCTTCTACAGCGTTCTTGGTAGGTTGACATTAGATGGTGATCCGGTAGATGATGACTAAAAACCCAAGACACCCAGCGCAGGTGGCATGTCGATGAGTCTGATCTGGGCGAGCTCCCAGCTGATCGTGGGCTACTACTTCGAGCGGTACCGTCCGATGGCCCACGGTTTCTGCTGCAGCGGCGGTGGCATTGGGATAGTGCTCTTCACTCTGCTCAACAGCTGGCTGGTGCCCATCATCGGGTGGAGGAACATGGTCCGGGTGCAGGGCGGAATAATTCTATTGATCCTGCCGATGGTCATGACCTTCGTGGAAGTGGCTCCCACGCAGGTCGGACTGTACCACCACCCGGATATCTTGGAGTCCAGTTCGGATGAGTATTACGGCAACTTCTACGTGCACGACTACCTGCGTCTATCCACCCAGACCAATAAGACTCGCAGTTTCATGAGCATGTATGAGCAGCCTCGTAAAAAAAGACGTTGCGCTAAGTTCTGTTCCTGTTGCACCAATTGCTGTGGAAAGCGGCACATGAAGTCGGAGCGCGAAGAGGAGCACAATCTGCTCATCCGTCCGGCTCCCATGGAGCGGGAGGATTTCTTCTACACGGGACCTGCCGAATACGAAAGGCCACACAGCAAGGAGCGACTCGAGGGCAAGGAGATCATCCTGATGGGATCCGATAAGAATGTAAGTCGGTTCTGTTAGCAAAGGTCTTTTAAAGGAACCACCCCCTCTCATTGATCTTCCACAGACCCAGCAGGTGAACTACGGTATTAAGAAAATTCACGTAGAAGAATCAAAACAATCGGACCACAGCAGTCACCACAGAATGCAGAGATGGGCCAAGGTGCCCCCAAACAAACAGAATGCTAAGAGCTGGCGAAATAGCCGGGTTATGCTCACCCTGGTCAAGCTCTTCGACTATCATCTGATGATGAACTTTGAGTTCCGGGTGCTGGTCGCTTCCGCCTTTCTGTATCCGATGGGTTTCAATATTCCCTACGTTTACTCGAGCGCACGCACCACAATTCCCCGTAATTATGCCCAGGTAATTGGCCCCATAATCGGAGCCACCAACTTTTTGATACGAAACATATGTGGGTTTCTGGCTTTCAAACGGAGTACCTGGACCACCTTCATCTGTGGCGGCGGCCTGGTTTTCGGCGGATTTTTCGTCTTCATAAGCGCCTTCTATGGTCAGGACTTGATTTGGTTCCAGTTTCTCTATGGCATTTGCTATGGTGTGGCACCAGGTGGGTACAAATGTTATTTTTTTCTTACCTTAAAAGGATTCTAATATCATCCAAGTAATTTAAACTTACATCAGCGTATACGGTTTCTGTGTATCCCAATAATCGAAATGTTATAAAAGTTACCTTACCATTGAATTTTAAAATGTAAGAATCTGTAAGATGGCTTCATTTAATATAAACTGAAGATAGATATTTCCGCAAAAGAAATAATATATTAATCCTGTTTATAAACACGCCTTTTCTTAACTAATTTTAGCTGTATTTGCGACCTTGCGAGGACTAATTTATGTGAAATATTTGGGCTTGTCCAAGCTGACCAACGCCTTTGGGATCACCTCCTTGGCCATGGGAATAGGCGTCTTTCTTGGCACCTCGCTGGCCGGAGAAATGGTGGGCTATACAGGAGACTATACTGGTGCCTTCTGCTTCGCCGGACTGTGCCTCATGGTGTCGGGAGTACTGAAACTAATGCTACCCGCGTTAGTGAAGTGCCACTACCGAAAAGCCCATTGAGGAATCGGATTGCTGGAATCGCGTTATTTATTGGTTGTCCTCCTTGGAACTTGGGATTTAATTTACAAAATGGCTTACGCTCTTCTTGTTTTCTCATTTAATACATACACAAGTGTTATTGACTACTTTACTGGTTATGTTTTGGTTGAATCCGTGTTCGAAATTCTGAATAAATGCGTTTATATTACACTTTTGTTTTTGGTAAGGGATTTTCCAAGAAGGGTGAATACAAATCATATTTCAGAAAGGTTGGTCTGAAATTTAAAGAATATTAAAATGCAATTTCCTATCCTCACAATTTTTTTTTTGGAGGAATTTGACTTCATAAAACCCTTGATATTTTTACCACCACAAAATGACACTCTCGAACTCATTCGATTATAAAGTGTGCAAAATTTTGATTATGACTGACAAGCTGCGATTTAAAGTTATAGATTCTTTGGATTCTAAAACTTTTCCTTTGTTGGTTAATTCGGGAGTTTTCTCTCAGGGGTTGACTTTTATTGCAATCCATTTAATGTTATTAGTTAGCTTAATTTACATCTAATATTAGCTTAGTTGCTGAACAACACACTTTGGCTCCATGCATATAGGTTCAAGTGTGTTGTGTTTGGTTTTTCATTTGGTTTTGTTTCCATTTTTCCTTGTTTGGGTATGCAAATGTTCACGCTTCTTTTTTACTTTGATTTGCTTTTAAACTTTGTACGTCTACTGTTCAATGTTTTTTGTTTTTTTTTTCCTTTTGTAATATTTTATGATGATTTTTTACATATTATTTAGAGCTAAAGCAACAAAAAGCGAAATATAAATCAAAGTGAACGCATAAAAGGAAAAATTTTTCAATCCAATTATTTTTGTCCTCTGTCTAAATCTTCTTGTTTTTTAAATATTGTCAGTAGTCTTCCCCATTGTCACCTCTAATTTATTTCACTTTCCGTTGATGTCTCTGCATTTGCCGGTAGCTTTAAAATCAATTTCGTATGATAATCTAAATTTAAATTAAAATCTCATTGCGGGATGATCCACACTCCTTATGGCCTTGCTGGTCTTTCTTGTTCACACAGAAAAAGCAATTCTTACGCCTTAAATTAAAATTATATTTATATCGCCTGAACCCTCCTCGACGTGGCTCGTTCATGTGTCGGAATCGGACCTGCAATCGAATCGTGAAATACATATTTAAGTTATATCATTGTTGTTGGGTGAGTCATGGTGTACAGAGAAAGAAATAAGTCACTTAAACTAGTTGATAACCTCAGAAATTAAGTCAGAAATCAAAACATAAGAACCAATTGTTAAATTTAAAATATCTATATGTACTACAAGTTTTTTTGATTGTTTATGTTAAATGATATTAAATACGTTGGTTTTTTAATTTCAGTATATTTTTGTTAATTAAATTTTTATTGGATTGATTGGATATTATTTCTCCAAGTGAAGTGTGCCCCAAACTTACCAATTAAAATAGGTCTGTGACCCGTGACAATTGCGCTCGGAGCCGCACCACTTGGATTGCTGGAGCGCCGGGCAGGGCCGTCCGCCCCTTTTGCCGTGCTTGATGACCTTGCGGTAGCGGTGCATCTCGCCGATGCCGCAGCTCTTGCTGCAGGCCGTCCACTCGGACCAGTGGCTTACGCGGCAGTCGCGGCGCCGCTGCGCCGAGCTCCGCCTGCGGGTGGCACCACCCCCTCCAGAGCCACCCACTCCCACACCCCCGGCTCCAGGCGACTTGCCACCCGCGAGGGGTGACTGCGGGGCCGTCGGGTTGGAGCCGTTTAAATTGCTGGCATCTGTGGCACGCCGATAGCTGCTGGCGATGCTCTGCAGGATCGCATGCTTGTCGTTCTTCGGCACCACGCTGACCACCTGACCAGGTGACGGCTGCAGGCTATTGTTGCTGCTGTAGCTGCAAGTGGAAAAGGTCAACGTTTCATTGAGTTCGGTTCACGGAAGGTGGTTTTAAGCCACTGGCTAGTTGGTTAATTAAATCACTGATTTAAAGAAGTTTACTTTATAAAAAACCCTTCATTATATGGTTTATGACGCTTTGAGATTATTATAAACATCATTTTGGGAAAATAATGTAATTTAAATTCCTATAAACCACATAGATATTATATTATTATACATACAAAAAATGTAATTTTACTTTTTGTTCAAAATGAATTTAAAGAAATTAAAAAATACTTATATAATCTGGAATTTAATTTCTTTAAATGTTTGCTAAAAACACACCACACTTATTTGAATTACAATTTTTTAATCTCCACAAGTGGTTCTATTTACGGAGCGTAGA
This sequence comes from Drosophila fuyamai, assembly GCA_018153365.1. Classification (NCBI taxonomy): domain Eukaryota; kingdom Metazoa; phylum Arthropoda; class Insecta; order Diptera; family Drosophilidae; genus Drosophila; species Drosophila fuyamai. The sequence continues at coordinate 8,094,725 of JAECXW010000758.1, forward strand.
CTTTATAAGCTAAGACCCAACCTGACATTACCTGCCTTACTGATTTGCCTTAGTAGCTTTACTTGCCGACGCTAAAAGACTGCCACATTACACATACGACCCGTGTACACCCCATCTCTTCATACGTTTCGCCAAAAAGGTGTGCACGTTGCCTGCTCACGTTTGTTATTTCAGCACATCAACTGTGGAAAATTTCAATTTAAATTTGCCTTTTGCCAGCCTTCGTGCCGTGTTGCCGGCTGACAGACACAGAGCCCAAAAGGCCCAGCTCCCGATACCCGAGTACCGGGAATTCAGGACTTTTGGCGGACCCACGCGCGAACCACAATCCCCCAAAAAAACCACCTCCCCCCAGAACGTCGCGGAGCCACGACGTTTGGCTGTGGCGCTGCCTGGCTTCCTTCCTTCCTGCCTTCCTTCCTGGGCAACTTCCGTGTTTTGTTTCCTGCAGTTTTTCGTTTATTTGCATACACATGCCGCGCGTATGCCGCGTGCAAAATCGCGCAAATAAAAATAATAAAAAGTCAAAAGGCAGACGAACAGGCACAACAAACTGACGAGCAACCCGGAGGAGGAAAAGCGCAAATAAATTGGCAAAAATATTGAAAGACCCAAGAGAAGGCGCCGAGCGCCATGGGCCCAACGAAAATAATGAGGAAAATTCCCAAATTGAAATTACATACAACATTTCAGCTTCTCCCCTCGCAAATACCTTTCCCTTCTTTGCTCCAAGTTTCTGCCGAGTTTTCTTCCTGGGAACATGGAAGTTATTAGCGACAATTTGCTTCGATCATGTTCACGGCAATTACTGTTAGATGAGCACATCAAAATGTATTAAGTAAATGTTGTTTCAGGAGCAATTTGCATTTCCACAGCTCAGGAAAATGGCTGTGACTCAGCTATCGGACATGTGACGGGAAAATTGCTCATCAGGCCGAAGCGAATTGGTTTTCCAAATTGAAAAGCGAAAGCCAATTCGAAACCCAATTCGTATTAATATAAAAACTCGTTTTGCCCATACTGCATAATTGACGTGACAATTGTCTGGCCTGAATACAATGATTATAAAATTTGACATGGCGAAACCATCAGGGGAACAAGTAATTATTTTAATGCAGTCAGCGGAAACATACAATTATGGTTTGCAAATTGGTTTATTACTACTTTTATACGCCAAATTTTAAGGCAGAAAATTCACTTTGTAAAATACACATGTAAAGCCTGTTTTAGGCTATTAAAATGAAGTAAATTTAATTTGAAAACAGAGTTGACCTTTTCTATCAATAAACTATTTTATTTTAATAATTTAAGGCGTACAAACGTAGTTAATAAATCTATATAGTTAGATGCACAGTTTTTAGTTTCCCATTTTCCAGATCTGAATTCGCCATCAGAGAATCGTGCAGCAGAGGACCTCTCCCTGGGGTTGGGCATACACAGTGGCCACTGGCGCTTGGCCACCCACCACAACGGTGGGTCGTGGCGGTGGCATCATCACCACAGGCGCTGGCGGTGGTGCTCCGATGACGACAGCTGGCGGCGGCGGTGGTGCAATTACCACTGGTGGCGGTGCAAACCCAATGCCCACGCCCACACCCATGGGCGGTGGACGTGGTGGTCCGCCGATATTTATGCCGACATTTACACGAGGGGGCGGTGGTCCGTAGGCGATGCCGGGTCCCCTGGGAGGCGGTCCTCCGTATCCACGTCCTGGCGGTGGCATCTCGACCGATGGCTAAAAACTGACTGACCAGCACCTTCGGGTCGATTGGCTTCTTGAGTTCTTCGTTCTTATCGCCACTTTTGCCTCGAGTGTCCGCTGGTAATTAACTATCAATTACTGTGATTTTTTTTGGGGGGCTTCTGTTTCCGCTGATTAGATATGCGATAGGCGGAGCTTACATTCCCAGGCTGATAAGAGAAACACCCGGTTATTGATAAGATTTTCTATATTACGATATGATATGCATGGGCTCTGATTCACGGCCCCTTCACTTGCCTTGGGGAAAGCCCCTGACCTCCGATTTAGGATATGACGCATTTGCAGTGGCAGCATTTTCGTTTCGGTGGTTCTGCTGCAATATCTCGTTTTTGAATTGGTGGTGGTTCATTCGTTTCCTGAATACCCTGCTCCTGTTGCTGATCTTGAGCCAAGGCCGCACTGAGGGAATACCGCTTGCCAAACTTGTCGTTACTTTGCTCGGAAACGGCACCCACTAAAACAGTTCCAATGGGTGTGGCAGGTTCTATAACTTCCTCGGTTACTTCTATGACCTCAGTCACTTGCCCATTGTTGGAGGACTCCACAACCACCTCCCTTTCCACCACTTCTACGAAGGGAGGATCGTCTATAACCAGATCAGTTAGAATGAAACTATTAAGTGGTTTCACTTGTGGCTTGGGAGGAGGTGAGGGAACTGGGGTAACATCCACAGACTCAACAATCACCTCCGTTTGTCCCAGATTCGATGGTGGTATTCTGAGTTGCAGAGGTGGACTGGTTGGAGGAGTGGGAGTGGGAGTAACCTCCAGGGATGCCACAATTACAGCCGTTTCCGCTAAGCTTGGCCTGGGAACGAAACCCACTTCGATAGGCCCTTGAATTGATAGACTCCTTGGTGGTGTATTAACTGGTGTAACGTCAATAATCTCCACATAAGCCTCGTCTTCGCTAAATCTTTCCACTTCCACTGTGGGACTGTGTGGAGCGGTGTTATAAGGGGTGACTTCCTCAACCGTCACATAGTCATCAACTTCGATTAGGCTTTCTCTGGAAATAAAAGGAAACTGTTCGGGGGGAGGCGATGATGTTGGCGTTACTTCCAGCGATTCCACTACCAGCTCTTGAACCAAACTTGCGCGTGGAATATAATTAGTTGTCACTATCGATCGAAGTGGAGGATCAGGAGTGACTTCTATCTCTTCCACAATTGACTCCACGACGCCTGTTTGAGGTACATAACTATTTTGAAAAACTGGCTGTGGGGGTTGCGTGATTTCGATGTCCTCCACAATATTTTCAACAAAACCTGTTTGAGGAAATATGTCCATTGGCTCTGGGGATTGATAGGGTGGACTATATTCCGTGACTTCTATGTTTTCCACAATCGATTCTACAAAACCTGAACGAGGAGGGAAACCAATTGGGAGTGGTGGCCTTATTGGGGTTTCAACTTCTTCCGTGACTTCGATTTTTTCCACAATCGATTCCACCAATCCCGATCGACGTGGATAACTTAGTTGAACAGGGGATTGCACAGGAGAATCGACTTCTTCAGTGACTTCTATGTTTTCCACAATTGATTCTACTAAGCCTGTTTGCGGGACTAAGTCAATTGGAACTGCAGGCTGGGGAGGGGTTACTTCTTCTGTGACTTCTATACTCTCCACAATGGACTCCACGAACCCAGATCTAGGTAGATATCCACTCTGCACTGGTGGTCTTAATGGAGGATCCACTTCTGTAGTTATTTCTATATTTTCTACAATGGATTCCACATTGCCTTTCTGGGGAGTAAAACCATTTTGGGCGGGAAGCAGGAAAGGAGGATCATCTTCTTTTATGACCTCAATGTTTTCCACTATACTTTCCACAAAGCCGCCAGGAACAGAACTTTGTACTGGAATTTGTAAGACAGGTTCGGGTGGTATTACTTCAATATTTTCAACAATTGATTCCACGCAGACTGGCTCAGAGTCAAATCCATTGGCTGGAAGAAGAAATGGAGAGTCATCGACTTCTGTCGATACTTCAATATTTTCCACAATCGACTCCTCGGCATCGAAACCACCGGGTGGAAGAAGAAAGGGGGAATCCGCATCAATGTTTTCCACAACTGATTCCACTACCTCATCTCCAGAAACGTTGCCAGTTTGTACAACATTCTGAACAGGAGGATCTACTTGTATAACTTCTATGTCTTCCACCGTAGTCTCTACTAGTCCTGATCGAGGATAATAGCCTTTTGGAGCTGGAGCCTGCGAAGAAATGGATGCTGCGGCTCCTTCTATATTCCCCACAATCCTAGCCACAAATCCTGGTTGAGGAATAAACTCCGGTTCCTGTTGAATCTGTGCAGAAACGTCAATTTGCACATTCTCCACAATGGTTTCTGTTGGATTAATATTCATTCGGGGAATATAACCTGTTGGGGGCAGCGAAGGTTCCACTGACTCCACAAAAATATCTGTTTGAACCACTTCTGCTATGGGAGAAAGAGGAGGCTGCTGAGCTCCCGGGAAGAATCCTGTCTGCACTTGAAGTTGTGGAGGTGCATAGGGTGGAGGATCCAATTGGTCAATTATGATTTCCTCGTCCACGACCCTGGTGTGGTTTTGGGTTTGCTTAAAACTCTCCTTTTTCTCCGTTTGCCAAACCACGGTTGTGAATTCATCTGAAGCAGATGTAGTGTCCAATATCTCCTCTGTGTCCACCACATCCTTCTCAGGTGAGAGATCAAGATCTGTGGAGGGATTGGGCGAGGGCTGGTTCCATAAGGCCTGGGGTTCCCAAACCACATTGAAACCCACCTCCTCGGTGGGCGTGAGAAATGGCGGTGAGGTGTCTGGCAAAGGTGGAGGTGGCGAAGTCTTATGCTTGTGGTGGTGATGGTGCTTTCGAGGTTTTGCTCCATTCTCCACCAGAATCACTTCCTCTCGCTCCACAACTTCCACATTCTCCTGTCTTTCCTGATGATGATGGTGATGCCTGTGATGGTGATGATGATGGCGTTGTTTGGGTGCTGCAGAACCCTCGATGTTGACTATCTCGATGGTCTCCTCGATTGTGCCACTGCTCGTGGCTATCGTTTCTATCGTTTCATTAACACTTCTCTCCTCCACAATGGTCGTTTTCATTTTGTCGCTGATTATTCCGTCTCGTTTTCGTTGTGCCCATTAACTGAAACCCCAAATGCTTTGTTCGGCCCATTTATACACGGTGTTTATGTCATGGGAAATGTATTTTCATGCGTTAAATCCTTGTACAGATAAGATAGTTACTATATCTAAGCAATGTGGCAACTATTTGTCTTCGACCCCGCCGTCTGTGTATCGGTCTCTGAAAATTGTTAAGGCTTATGTTTGATCGAATTTTCGGACAGCGATTTCCGTATGCTCACTAGTCGCATTCTTCTGCTGATTTTGATTCTTTCGTCGCTGATTGTGGGCTGCACTGCCAGCGATTACCGTAAAGGTGGCTGGTGGGATTCCGGACATGTTGCTGGCACTTAACTCTTTGCCCGATTGCCGGCAATTCTTCTACTTTTATAGGCCACCCGCGACAGGGCATTCGATAAGATAGTAATTACTTCGAAACTGGCCCGAGTACTCTGCACATTTGGCAGCCGTATCTGGTATCTGGGGTCCCCGGCCTTTGTCTTCGACCCTGTCACAGTGCCAGGAAAATGGCGAGTCGACAACGCCCACTCTCGCAGCCCCTTGGCACTCGAACACGTCCCGGGTTGGTGGGGATTGTCATTAAATATGCAGGTTACCAGTGCCAATGGTGCCAAAATCCACTCCAGCAGCTTCGGCTTTGGCCAAAAGTGGCACGAAAATAGACAACTAGCCGAGGAAAGGGGATGCGGATGTGGGTGGATGTGGGACTGGAACTGTTAGCAGGGATTAGTTGTAGTTTGGCCCGTCGTCCGGAGTTTCGGGGATCCAAGGAATAGGGCGGCTTTTTAAAGATGCAGCATTACCCAGGTACGTGCCAGTCGGGCCACTCTCCTTCAGCTCTTTAGTTTCCTTAGCTCTGTCCCATCCGACGCCTCCAAAGTGGTGTAATGTGCTTTGAAGTGTGCCAGAAAGCTGTTTTCCTTCCACCCACTCGCTTGTTTTTCCAACAGCTCGGGGCTTGGCACGTTGCTTTAAATATGTGAATGCATATGTACACACGGAGTGTTGAAAGTAGTTGGTCTTGAGTTAGGGGAAAGCACTTTACGCATATGTTAAATAGGGCCAATTGAAGCGCTTTCTGCACTCCAAAACAGATTACGTATACGAAATGTGGCATTTAAAGCTTACTCTTGGCCTAAAACTGTTGGAGCCGTTAGCTATGACATTAATGAAAACGGTTGAAAACCTCTTGGGTATTTTAAAGAGTCAACCAAAGGTTGCTGATATCTGAACTCAGCCATATCTATTGATAAATCATTTGTTTTTGTCAATCGATAATTATAAGATAACATTTTTGTTATTTTATTTTTTGTTTATAGTTCGCTTAACGCATTGTCACAGTCTTTTTTTACCCTTTTTCAAGGCTTAAGATTCGACCTAGAGCTTCCGCTACTGTAAACTATTCATGTTGTAAACTTACAAATAATAGACGTATATTGAACAAGATTTAATATGTCCGATAAAAAGTTATCAATAATCTTACCTACGATTAATTAGAATGATAAAGTAAATCAAAGCAACCAATACGCCAAGTACGACAAATAAAGCATGAGTAAGTAATATCTTATCTTATAAGCAAAAGCAACCATTCCAATACACAAATTTAATGTAATTTATTTTAATAAAATTTTTGTAACTATTCTGCAAATAAGTGTGTCCTTTTATTGTATTAAAAATATTATAAACCTTCAATTACAAACTATGAAACAAGTTTTATATCTAGCTGAATACTGGAATGTTGTATAAAGCCAATTGCAATTACCAAAAAAAGTTCCCTTACCAAATGAAAGCTTAGTTTGTTGGCTTTTAGTTGTGCTATCTTCGTAGGTATACCTCCTCCTCCCCCCTCCCCTCATCACCTATTAAAAGTTTCTCTTTGCTAAATTACATTTCTACAACGTTGTGTTCATTTTCATTTGATTTTTCTACTTTTTTTCTAGTTTAGCTTATGGCACATTTGCAGCACTTACTTGGGATTCATTTTGGCCAACAACTGGGACCGGATTCGCTGCCTTTCGTCGTCGAATTGTTGCAACTGTTGCTGCTCCGTTTGTCGCTCCCGTTCGATGCTGGCGGACAGCTCGTTGTTCATCTCCACGTGGTTGTGCTCCGCATCCAGGTGGGTTTGGGTCTGGACCGTCTCGTACTTGCGATCGTCCTCGGCAATGTTGAACACCTCGCTCAGCTCGTACTCCTTCAGCTGAAAATACGAAGTGGAGTGGGTTCGGAATGTTAGTCCCCGGGTCCAGACACATGTGCAGCATATTAATTTACGGGGATTATGTGCCCGGCATCAGCAACACTGTATGCTGTATACAGGATGCGGAATGCCGAGCAGGGGGACACGGCACCCAAGGACCGGGAGTACAGGTGCTCTTAACGCGCTGCTAATTTCAATTTGTGGCAAATATTGACACAGCCACAGGGGAGCAGCAGCGGTATGGAATGGCCACGGGTCCCGATGGAATGAGAGGGTACCAAGCGAAAGTATTGATTTGGCTTAGACTTCACGTATCTCGCAGCAAATATTTGTTATAAATCATACATGCTATGAGCTTATCAGCGCAAAGATATAAATTTAATTGAATCCCAAAGTAGATGGATTAACTTTGAATAGTCGGAATCGATCTGAAAACATTTTATCTTTCTTATACAAAAGAAAATAAGAGGTTTAAGTGTGCAAAAATAGTAAAAATACTGTCATAAAGTAATGGAACTGACGTTTAAATGTACGTTCTCGAACAAAAAACCTATAGGGACAGTAAATAAATAGAATACATATTTAATAAAACTTTTCGCCTTATCACCACCTCCTACCCAAGAAATCCTCCATGGGAGTATACCCAACTTTTCAAAGACATGTCGAGGGTATGGAAAACTTTGTTTGGTGCGCTGTCGCGCATTTTAATTTATTTGTTTGGGCCGCTGTCATTTTCTATACACAATACGCATTGTTATTGTTGTCCCCTTCGCTTTTGGCTGGCTTATCTTGGTCTACCTTTTGGTACCTACATTCTGCAAATGCGTCGACAGCGGCGCCAACAACCACAACGAAAAAGCAAACCTTAGGCACTAAAAATACAAACAAAAAAAAAAGTCCAGGAAAAAAAGAAAACAATGCAGAAGAGCCGCGTGTTGCTTTTGTGGCATTAAAATACACAATAATCCAGCGCACACACAAAAAAAAAGCTAGAGCGCGGGAGGGGGTAGGGGGCTGGAAAAACTGTGAAATTCCTTGTGGATTACCCAGACGGCGAGCGAAACCCTCAGCATTCCTGGCTGCCGAGATTACGTGCCTTTTGCCATTCACTAAATGACACACAAATATTCCAGCAATTCGGTCTCGGCCCCAGAATTTAAGAATTTAATGACCAACTTCACCCAGCTGTTGGGGCAATTCTGAGGAAGCAAATCAACACATAATTACACTACGAACTGAGACATGTGCTAGCCATAAAATAACGCATATAAGTAAATAACTTTCCATTCTGTTGGCCATAAACAAAAGTCGACAGCCTTGGGTGTTTTGCACAAAAACGAAATGGCAGAGTTTTAGTTTCACAAATGCGAACTTTGATTGCCCTTGGCAAGTAGTTTTACAGAAAGCTTATAAGAATCAAACACGGTCGACTGACCAGTCAAAAATAAACACCAAATTAGTTGATTTAATTTAATTTAGACAAAGCCATAATTGGATTTTATAATTGATTCATGAAAATGCATGAAAGTTATTTGCTAAGAAAATTTAATTTAAAATGGGATACATAAAAGTACATAGATTAAAGTGTCCTTTTAAATTTATGTTTTCAAAAAAATAAATTATTTCCCAAAATTAAAAGACAACTATTTATTGATAAGCACATTTTATATATTCATTCAAACGCATACAACTTCGTTGCTAAGGGAAATCAAATTTTTAACATAACAAATATGTGTTAAGCTCAAAGTGACATAATTATCTCTTTATAAAAACATTGCTTTGCCAGATTCTAAAGCCCACTATTTATTGATAAGTCAAAGGTCACCAGGTAGCTAAAACACCCGACCAAAAACGCCCACAAACGCAGTAGACGCTCTCACACGGCCACTCCGAAAAGCCTAGAAAATAAAACTAAAATTAGTAGTGTCAAAAAGGCGTTACAATAATACGAGCTGCAGCAACAAACGGCACAGAGCACATAGCACCACCAACAAATAAAGAATAATGACCGCACGTACAGTGGGCAGTCACGCCCACACGACCACACGCCCACCCGCCCATGTCCACGTAGTAATTCCCCGTTCTATATATAAACTGCCCCTATGAAATAAACTATGCAAACGTAGTCGAAACATCTGGCGATGGGCGAGAGAGGGGGGAGAGATGGGGACAAGGGGGCGGGGGAAATGGACGTAGAGCCCGAGGCATAAATTTTATGTGCGCTTCCTTCGGCCACACATAAAAGCAATTTTGATGAGCGACCCAAGGCATTGTAGCCGTAAGTGCGCCACTTTCTGGATGTCTTGGATGTCCAGCAATATAATTACAATGCTCGAATTCCAACCGTCCTGCTCCGTCTTCCTCCGTGTTTATCCTTATCCTTATCCCGCTCTATTGGGGCGTTTTTACTGCCTCTGAGGGTTCTTTGTTGCACTGCCCGACGGTGGAGGTCCTGCCTTTGTCCTTTGTGTCTGGCAGGCCTAATGGATTGGCATTTATTAAGGAGTGCAGAATAATGTTTATTGCAGCGCTTGAAAACAATGGCAAAAACGCTTGTGCCTCTATAAGGATAATGCAGGACATGTTTCAGCGTGCTAAGTGAAATTATACACAATACGCTTTAACTAGTAAATAAGTTATTTGGGAATTAAATCAGTTGGCACTAATTTCCCTTATGTTAAGTCGCAGCTTATGTCGAATATTCCTTTAAAATATTATTAATGAAATTTTAATGTTTATATACATTTTAAATATTTTTAAATTTTAAAGAAAGTTTAACTATGTCTTTCAATGCTCAAAATGTTTATTACAAATTGCCTTTTCATGAAGTAATATTTTATCCTGAACTAAAATCTATTGCATCCCCAAATAGATAAATATATCTTCAAATTAAATTTCAGACTCACTCAAATTTTCAGGTTGCATAAATTTTTATTAAATGCATTTTAGAACTTCCTACTAATTTCCATGATAAATTTCAGCTAATATCGTCATTAATTTCTGGATAATTCAATAACTTCCTATTCAATGCAAATTAGGCAACGTCGATTATGAAATACATATAAAAACAATATTAAATTGCAAATAATTATCATAACTGAATTTTCTAATGTCATAATGCCATTTTCAAAGGAATTAATAATGTCATTGAATTTGAGGCATTTTCCATAGCAGTCATTTTTAATTCCATAAATTATAATTCAATAACAATTTGCAATAGTTTTACATACAGTATTAAAAGACCCCCAAATGTATGCTACATTTATATGCTACAAAATTATTCCAATATTAATTTCAATGCCCGTGACTGTCGAACTGCTTTAATTTGTTTACATTTCCTCTTAACACATTTTTGCACGGCCATAAAATTCTGGCCCAAATAATTATAAGGTAATTAGCATTATTTCCGGTATTTGTTTTTTCGTTTCCCATTTTCGTTATTCGAGCATTCTTTTTTCTCGATTCAAGCTGCGAACTGAACTGATTTATAAAGCGCATTAACACGCAGCCCAGGGAATTTTCCCTTCGCACGCACACCCTCTCACAATCACACACACGTTAAAAAAAAAAACACGCACAGCCATTACACATGTTTGCATGGTGAGAAAAGTGGCTGGTTTGTTTATGTGTGTGCGAGCGTGGTAGATGCTGTTGACGCCATTGTAATGCTAATGGCTCATTAGCACTTTGATTTTTTCGCTCTGTATTCTTTTTTTTTTTTGGAAAAAGTCATTAGGGTTTTTCGACTGGATGGAAGTGGTGGGGAAAAGGCATTTTGACTGCTAATTTGCTGTTAATTAACTTGTTTAACCTTTTTTTCCCGGGGGCAGGGAATCATTTCGGACCGTCCACTCACCTTGATAAACTGAAACGTGGCGATGGGCGGCAATCGCTTGCTCTTCGGATAATAAAAGCTGCCCGCAGGATGGCCAGGATAACGGGAGGTGATCCGATAGATGACGCCCTGAGGAGCTGTTGGCCAGTTGGGCGCCGTGAAGGTGAAGCCATTGTCCGTGCCCGCATCCAAGGGATCCAGCTCCACGGTCACTGTATCGATCCAGGAGCCACCAACGCAGAGCTAAAGAAATTTTAAGAGAGGTGTAAGTATTCTGTTGTTTATTTTTAACAAGGCAAAAACATACAAAAACGATTCATTATTATAAATTAATTAAAATAATTAATTAATAAACGTAATGATTGTATTCTACTAGAGGAAACACAATTGTTAGTTAAAAGAGCCTAGACCCTCAGGCTAAAATACGCGACAAGCAATTTAAAATTTCATTTATATTTTGTTTGACAAGAAATGAACACAAGAGAATGAGTTGAATTAAAAAAAAAATCCAATAACCAAGCAATTAACATTCAACCAGATAATAAATTGAATCATTTTTTTGAATAAATTATAAACCTCAGGACACTCTATGAACTAGGTTTGATAGATGATTGATAGGTGATAAAAACAATTTTTAACTGAGCTTTAAATAAACCGTTAGTATGGAGAAAAATTTGTATAAATATATATTTAAAATTGACTGGTTTTGGAAAAAAGTTCTTGGTTTGTATTTAAAAAAAAATGTATAAATTAAGTTGGTGATTTTGTTATAAATAGCTAATAAATTGTATTATTTAATAATCCACAACAGTCCAAATTTTTTGAATTCCCTTTTTTCTTAATTACAAAAAAACAAAAAATAGTTAAAGCAATCCAAAGAATGGCTTTTTATATATATAATAGTTCGTTTATAAGGTTTTTGTATAACCAAAACCTTTTGCAAGAGAATTTAATGACAATGATATCATACATCCTATTGAATGTCGAAACATCATTATGCCAGTATATTCTGATACCATTTTGGTGGGCCTATCGAGATGGTGGCACTGCCTATTGATTTCTTGGTATCTATGCCAATTTGACACTGTGATTTTCCTGATTTTTGGCCTTATGTTCAATGTCCCCCGCCCCGCCCTGCTCTCACCTCGAACGAGTCGACGCCGATAAACCAATCCGGTGAGGGAACAATGCGTGTCATCAGCGAGACCAGACTGTGATTGCTGTCGACAAACACTTTTGCCTCACTGCGTCCGGCGCCCAATGGAATCGCCGGCATGCTGAACTCGTCGAACACACTGCGTTCGGTGGTGGTGGTAGTGGTGGTGCTGGTTGTGCCACCATTGATGGCTGGCGATGTGGCGTTGAAACTGGCGGCGGAACTTGTTCCACCTGGCGGCGATTTGCCCGTCTGCATCTGCATCTGCTGCTGCTCGCCGGCACTGCTGTCCAGTAGATCCGTTCGACCCGACTCCGCAAACTGTTTGACAGCCGCCGTCGCCGGCTGTCCAATGTGGTACAGTGCATAGTTGGCATTGTGGGTGCGACCTGCGGGCGAAAAGAACCAGAACAACCGAGCTCATCAGTGGCGGGTCATTAAAATTTAATGAGCTTTCAAAACCAAACAGAAAGAAATGCTGAAAATTTGCAAATATTTGCAATTTAGCAGCTCGTTGTCACTTCCCGTTCACATCGCGCGGAAGATTTTCCCAGAGCTTTTCAACTGTTTGAAATGGTGTCAACTTAAGTGGCAGATTACGTATACGCAGTGGCGGGCGTCGAATTAAAGCGACACTTTTTCAGCCAAAGAGCTGCTCGTTAAATGGTTGCCATGGGAAATGGGAATGGAGAATTGGGAAAATACTTAATCGTATGTAAAAGCGTGGCAATAATGGAAGTGGCAAGGAAAAGGAAACAAATATTTGGGAGTAAATGTTGAAATCGAGCTCGTTAAATCAAGCGAATATTTTCTAAATAAATTAATATGTTTACGTAGCAAAATTTTAATCACGCTTATGAATTGCCAATGTATAAACCTTTTTGTAACTTTCAGTAAGTATTTTGTATGCCATATTTATTGTCCAATTTATATTTTCTAAATCAAACTTTAATAAGTTGTATGTTGCTATTGAAATTTAAAAAAAATCGCTCTTGATAAAAAGAAGAAACAGTAACCTATCTTTCAATCACTTTATTATTTTATTTATACACTTCCCATGATAATAATAAAATAAAAACTTAAATAAGCTTAATGATTTAATTAACCTTATTTCGAACCGCTTACTCTCCCTGATAAACCCCGTTGGCGGAGCTCCATCTATTTGATTAGTTCCCGGATAAAGTTTACTCTCCTCCTTTCAGCCAGCCAACTTCCGTGCTATAGTTATTGCCCTTTGCTTTCACCCCGGCCGGCCGCAAGTAATTTAAAACTGCTGCGCTCCAATTCGCACTGGGCCTCAAAGTCATTTGGGTCTTTGCAGACTGTCACACAAGAACCGCCCACGAGGCAACCGCGCACCACCTAGAAAACCACCGGCGGAAGCACCACCATCCCATTTAGGGTCTCCTCCGCTGCAGTTGCCTTTGATGTTGTGGCTGCGGCTTTTTGTTTGCATTCTCCTCTTCTCAGGTCTCAGGATCTCGGCCTCATCGAGTAACCTCAACATCTACGGCCCAACGCCGGCTCTTATTTGTCTTCAATTAACATTGCAACATGCCACTTGTGCCACTTTTTCCCCTTTGTCTTCTTTCATCTGCCATTTCATTCTGAGATATTTCTTTTGCGCTTTTCATTTCGTTCCGTTTCCGCTTTGCTGCCGCCAGCTTATTTATTAGTTTTCCTCGCTCTCTGTGGGCGCATTTTTAATTTACAAGTTTTGCTGCGAGTGTAAGACGGCGGACTTCTTTGACAACAAGCCATGACGGCGACGTCGACTAATGAAAGACTAAACTACAAAGCATATTTCTGCCTTTTCAACTTTCCCGCTGGCACTCAGCACTGCGCTTTTATTCTTTATTTTTTTCTGGAAACTATGTCAAATGAAATATTATTTATTCGCCGGCATACTTTCCACCACCTGCCCGGCACTCTGGGTAATTGACAAGTTCTGTAGCAGACTCTCGGGTCAATGCTGTCCAATGGATTGCGACAAACTTGCCGCAAAAGGTGCGAGGGAGTCTGCAGGAGAAATTCGGAAAAGTTCCTGGGGATTTTAGCAGATTTTCCAGCTTGCCAGTGAACGGAGAAATCGAGCTAATAAATTGACTTTGGGAAACTGTGTCAAATATGCCAAACGAGTTTTCATGTTTTGCTTCGATATGCACATTTTGCATACATAGTACTCGTATCAATAAGAAAATTGAATGCAGTAGCAATTTTCTATTACATTTTTTTTTGCTTGTGTATGATGAAAGTTTGGTAGAAAACTTTAAACTCATTACGTAATTAAATGCAACAAATTATTTAAAATGTGTATTATTCTTTTTACAAAATATTTTTAATTAAAACCAATGCCTTTAGAATTTATTGGATGTCACCAACTAGATTGTATCAAAAATTTACCACTGTAACACGAAAAGTGTCAAGGATCATCATGAAAATGTGATTTTATTATACACAATATAAAGGTCACTCGACCACAGCTGTTCACCTTCAGCTGCTTTCCCTTTCGCAGACAAATCCACAAAATATAAGCACATATATATAAACCGAACCGAGCGCAACGCTCAATCAATTACAGAATGGCCACAAAATAAACATAATAAATTTGCAATTAAATGCTTAAATTGTGCAAATGGTTTCCCGATATGGTGACGCGCGGTCAGTCGTCGGTGGTCCAGGGTCCGTTGTCCGTAGTCCGTGTGCCCCTTAAACGACCGCATATCGCACATCTCCGGGCGGAGTTCGGGCGGCCAGATAAATGGGCACTGTAAAAACAGCCATTTCTGGGTTACTGCGATGAATGGCGGGGGCGTAATTAATGCTTAATTATGCACATTAAAAGCCAAAAACAGCCACGAAGCTGGCGGAAATTACTGCCAAGCAGAACTCACGGCATGGCACGGCACGTAATATAAATGCATGCCACGTATGCCCCATAAATTTCAGTTAGCATTCGAATGAAAAGACATTGCGCATACGCCCCTTAGGCCCTTGCCAAAGGAGCGTGTTGGCCTGTGATGGTCTACAGTATCTGGTCATATCATAATTGAAAATCGCCAACCTTGCTCGACCATAACAACATTGATACATAATATCTAAAAAGTGCAATCTGGCAGCTGGCCAAAAACAAATGCTGCCGCTTCTGCCATGAGTCATGGCAAACTTTTCCCTCCGCTGGCGTATTGCTTTTTAATTGGCAGAAAAATATGCTCCGGGGGAAAGGTATTAATAAATGTATAAATCCAACCAATATGACACACATTTCATTCAATTTATGACGCACAGCTGACACATTTTTCCCACACTATCTCCCACACACGCACACACATTGACTTTTGTCAGGTTTTTCTGTGCGAAAAATGAATTACGAGTCGTCGCTTGAATTTTTTTTTTGGCGCTTGTTTTCGTTTGGCTGGATGCTCAATTTCCTGCGATTTCCGCCACGAAAAAATTTAATTATAGGCAATAAATTTGAATTTAATAGCCGAGGCATTAAGTCGCCAGCGACACAGGCATTGTCTCTCTCGCCTCGAAAAACACAGGGAAAGAACTCAAATAAACCAAATAAGAGAAAGAAAGTGCACATAAATAAGCCAAAAGAAGAAGGATTAACGCAGCAGCTGAACACGACAAGTGAGGAAAAGGGGAGGAAAATGGGGAAAAGCCAGTGAAATGGGTGTGTCAGCACGTGTGCCGTTTGATGGAATGCTATATGTGTGGCCACGGTTATATCCGATGCTTAAATGTTGAGCCCCGGGCAAGTCAGGCCCCAGAACAGAAATTCATCAATGCTTAATTTTCCTGGGGGAAAATGAATAATGCCCACATATATCTGTCCGGGGTGATGCAATTAATTTTAAATGAAATTTATAATGTACTCTAATATTTCCATTAAGGATGATGAATTAGTTTAATTAGAAAGCAGAGCGGTGTTGAGTGAGCTTAATTGATATGCACTCTAACCATTCATTTGCTCTAGAATTAGATCCATAACCAGCCTCACTCTCACTCTTAAAATCCTATTTCAATCTATTGAGCAAGCCGCTAATTAAAAATTAATTTTTCCCACTCCCGGCGATTGTCTGTTATTTGCCTTTCTACTCACGCAGCACACTTAATTATGTATGTCAAATTTAATTGGCTTGTCAGTCCAGGCAAATGGCGAAATCCGAAACGTCGACAGACACGCTATAAATACATTACAGCATTAAAAAAAAAGAGAGCCACATGAAAATATAATAGAAGCGCACACCTGCGTATACGTAATGTACGCGGTGAATCTCCATTGCTTTATGCACACGCAAATATCATTTTACCCTAAATAAATATTTGCATTTTACCTAATTTTAGCTGGCTCACATGGCGTGTGCGCAGCATTAAAATTTTAAAGCGGAGTGAGTAGCAAATCTGTGACATTGTCACATGTCAGGAGCTGCAGAAACCTTAAGACACATCCTGGGATGAACACACCACCCACAGTGACATTACACATACGCCGCATATGCTGGCTGCAGAATGCTGAATTTCTCATGCGCTCAATACGCTCAAGGAAGTGGAATGAGCGACTGCAGCTGCAAATGCGACTGCCTGTTAATAGTAATTTCTGTCATATTTGCCAGTGGAACTAGTAGTCACGACTCCCGATAAAATGTCAACTTGACGTTGCCTGTGATGTGGTAACCTAGATTTCGTTAAGGCACTAGCATCAACACTGAGTACGTGGGAGATTGTCAGGATCCAACAACAGCACCTACCACTTTTGTTCTTTAGGCAACCTCAGCCTTGTAGAGAATTACAAGTCTTGAAAATTCAGGGATAGGATAGCTTAGCATACACCAAACTATCGCTTTTAGTAGTGTGCTAAAAAAATATCGTTTAGTAATAAATGTGGAGATAGTATTCCTATATGTTATGAACTATAATAATATACACATAGTATACAAATATTTAATAATTCAGAATAAGTTTTATTAACCATTGATAGTAAGATAATCATTAGGGAGCTTAGTAAATTACTTAATATTATTTACAAAAGAGAGAAAGCACTTTACACTTTTGAACTATAATACTTATCACCATCGGCAGGACATTTTCACCCATCCTTACTGAGAACTTCCGAAATCCTTTGGCATTTCCCCCAGTGTGTGGTTTCATTGTCAGCTTTCTAGGTTCCTTTTCAGTTTAATGGCTGCTGGGTTGAAGGATTTTTAGTTGCAGTTTGTGGTTGGTCCTCAGCTTTATCTGTGTTAATTAATGCGTGCAGCTACATGTCGGGATTAGGCCAAGATGTGCCTGGGCCAGAAGCCATCAGTTGGCCAATTATGTCGGCAAACAAGCAACCCGGCATTAGACTTGTCACTTGGCCCCATTTTCCTGCACTCCTCTCTCCCTATTGACGCCCTCACAATGAGCCAGCGAATGTTTGTGTGAGGCTCAAAGGGGATTACAAACGAAATTGACCAAAAACATAACAAGCTAACAAGATGCCTGTTTGCCTGCGTAAAGAGCCCCATCACAATGCCGAGGAGAGCAACAACAGTTTATAAAATCATGTGACAAATGAGGGTTGCTTAGCTTACTTAGTTGTCCTGTCAGCTGTCCTCCGACTGGGTCTCCTATTTATCTGTCTGGTCCATCTGTCATTTGTCTATGGCCACATGGTCCTTATGACATATGCCTCACTGTGGCAAATTGCAGTGCCAATTACATGCCATTTTCCAGCTTTATTGGGATGACAAAGCTCTACTTGGAAGATAATTTTAGAAAATTCCTCAGATAAACAGGGTCTTTAGTCAACAGCCTGTTTTCTAAATGGCTTCTATTTGTTAAAGATGTTAAAAATGTTTTAATTTTAGGGAATCCTCTGTAGAACACAATAAACATTCTGTTTTTGAGTGACAATTGTTGAAATAAGCATTGCCTTTATAAATGCTACTTTTACCTTTACCTAGTAATAAACTTTATGATTATTTTTTTATTCGAAGTACCTGACTATAAACAATTATTTTCATTTATTTGACTTGGGTGAAAATCTGTGCTCTCGAAATAGCTCAAGATTTCAGAGACGTTCCACCTGCAAGATGTGCAGGGTAAGTATTGATTTGGCTGATATCCTTAATGTCTATTTAGACTGCTTGTTAGATGGCATATATACACCTTACAATTCCCTGCATTCAACACCTAAGGGTATTACCCTCCCACTTTTCGGGCCCCTTAACAATTTTCAAAATGTTTTTTTCCTGTTGCCTGTTTCCTGTTCCTCCGGCTGACTGAAATGGAATGTGTGTTGGGTTTTTGGCTTACTTTCTGGCTACATTCATTATAATGGCTTATTGTAGCATGAAAAGTGTGTCAGTCATGTTAGACAGCAATAGCAAGATGGAAAAGGGAGACTGAGGAGAATGGGAGAAGGATCGGAAAAGAGGAGGAGCCCAATGATTGTGGACTGAATGCATTGTCCTTTGTTTGCACTGCACTAAGCAAACACAAAAGCCAGACATTACCCACGCTAGCACATACACTGACAGAAGCTCATCCTTCACACACACACCCACACACACACCCACACACACACCCACACACACACCCACACACACACCCACACACACACATGGGCATGCAAGGACACTCTCCGAACGACACACAAATTGATGAGCATCGCGTGTGCCGAGCCTTTTGTTATTTTTTCGCTTCCTTTTCTTTTATACTTGCCACAGTTTTTGATTGATTTCTTGCGGCAAGTCAGCGACATTTCACAAGTCACTCATGCCCAGCCACCCACTCTTCCGCCCCATTTCCACCCAATTCCACCCACTTCCCCCTTTTTCACTGACACATTTCCCGCCGCTTGGCTCGTAAAGCGGCAAACGAAAATAAGCCAAAGTCATAAAAACAAACTGAAATGGAACGCACATGCACGGGCACTTGAAGTCCCACATTTAACTCGAAATTTCTGTTGTCGTCAACACATTTGTTGCATTAAAATAATTGAACAAAATTGTAAAACAAATACCAAGGCACAATCATCAAATTGCCAGGAAAAAGCCAATTTGATTGTGCTACGGTGGAGTTTAAGAAAATACAATACAATAAATAAACCAATTTGAAGAGAGGAATTTCTCAATAAATATTTAAATAAAATTTAAGAACTTAGCTTCAACACTTCCTAGAATGAAAGTTTAATATCAGCTAAATTGGAAATTCTAACAAACATGATTCTATAAGGTTTTCTCATTTAATTGACACTAAGATTTATTGGGACAGTGGATACAAGACAACATTTAAACATTGAAATTCACAGAAGTATTTCCATTAAGTAATATTTGTGGCAAAGCTGGCCAATTGGTTTTCATGTTTTATGTGGATATCGTTCTGCAAAAAAGTAAAGACTGAAACTGAAAGCAGCACTTTTTCATCCCATAAAGCCATCGTATTTTCCCTGTGTAAATAAAATAGTTGATTAATAAACCCTAGAGATCTCATATCAGTGCAAATTGCAGCCGCACAAATGCAAGTTTGCACTCCAATGCCAACAGAAACAGCAGAATGGCTCCACTCCAGACTTGATCCCATTTGATCCGACCCCGACTGCAATTTACCTTTTACACTTTTCCATTTCTCGCATTGCGACAAAGTGAAAATTAATTAGCAGTTGAACCCTTGGACAAATCCAAAACAAGCAACAACGATGAACAACAAGCGAAGGCCAATCAATAAGTCAAACGCAAAGCTTTGCCCATTAAATATGCAATTAGGAAAGTGGGAAAAGCGGGGGGCTATCATGGCGGATACGTGCTGGGACCAACTTTAATTAGCAACTTTATTTAATTAATAAATTTATTTAGGGGCACATTACATCCAAACACACATGGAGAGACGTATAAAACAATTCGAGTATTGTTCCAGCTTAAAATGCAATTGCAATTAAAGAGCAAAGTTCAACAATATACTCGTGCATTATGCACAACCACAAACAAGCAAATAACGCTCCCCAGTCGTTTGTGGGTGTGTGCGTTAGCTTGTTTGCCGTGTATGTGTGTGTATGTCGGTGTGCGTGTGTTTGTTGTGCTGCCTGTGTGTTGTATGTTCTGTGCTCGCTGTGCTCTGCGCATTGCCGCGCATAAATAAACAACGCAAATTTGCAAATATAATGCACATGAAATTTACAAAATGGCTGCAGAAGCGTGGGACTTACGTGTGTGGTTGTGTGGGTGTGAGTGTGTGTATGTGTGGCTGGGTAAAAAGTTTTGGACGCGCCAACAAGTTTACACAACAAAATGGCGGCACCCATACAGGCGCACGCACCCACACATAGAAGTGCAGTGCAAACAGCAACTAAAAAATATATATATAGAAAGTAACAAAGTTTTTTTTCGGTAAACGCAATGTTTATTGAGCTCACAAAGTTTTTCAAAGGCCCCCCACCCCTCCCCCCAATCCATTCTCTGACATCTTGAGGTGAAACGGTTAGGAATGGAGATTGTGTGTTTTATAAAAATCGTTTTTGTTCGGAAAATAAAAGGAATTGGCATGTTGTTCAGTTCGAGGATTTGGGTTATCTATGATGATTAAAAAGCAAGTTTATTATTATTTGAAAACCAAGAGAGTACTAACACACCTTGCTAAAAAAGTAAAAACAAATATGTTACACAATTTTTTAATTTGTCAATTTGTTTGTCAATTCATGAATACAATTTTTAGTACATTTTGTTTTGATTGTAGAGTTATTAGGCAAACATAGAATTGTAATTATAAAAATGATTTAAATATTTCAATTGAAAGAGTATTAATAGAATATAATATAATACAATATAATAAAGGACATGTGTTATGCATTTGTTTTGATTTATCTAGGCTATTTATAAGAATACTTCAGAGATCTTTAGCCCATGCGTATCTTCCAATCTTTAACGCTAGATGGCGCTCTTGACGACTCAAGCAGCGACGTGGAAAGAATACTCTTTGGTTTGTTTGTTTATTAGTGGAATTTTTAATCAAAGTTGCTAAAGTTGAAGGCAGACTTTTTACCTCAGGCTGAGGCGAATCATGTGTTTTTTTTCCGGCATTTGTTTTTGTTTTCCACTCGTAATCAGGCGCCCGCTTGGCTTGTCTTTTGCCTTCTGCCTTTTCTCCACATTTACCTTTCTCCTCCCGCAATGTTTATGTAATTCCTTTGGCAGTTTTGTTGGCTAAACTCTTGAAACTTTGCTGCCATGTAAACTGTCAGCGTCTGCACACATACACCCAAGGAAACCCACACACACATGAGCACACGGGAGCGCTTATCGCACTAAAGTCTAAACTTTTGTTTACACGTTGCGCCCTCGAGACACGCACAAAAAAGAAAATAAAATAATAGAAAAAGCATAACACAGAAGCCAAGTTTACCTACGAAAATTTCCCTCAAGCTTTGAGTATGCCTTTCATATTTAAGCTGAAAATTACATTTTGCCCATAAGTAAAAATAAAAATCATAAAACATGACACAGTTGCCAAGTTTACATACATAAATTTCGCTATTCATATCTGGCTTTAAAAATGTTTACACATATTTCTTATTTTTCAACGACTTGATTGTCTTTTAATGAAAGGTTCGATAAAATTGCAATGAAATTGCTCTCAATCTGCATATTTATCAATGCATCGAAGCGAGTGAAATATTACGCATACGCCCGGTGTGCCAGCGAAATGAAAAAGGGGGGCAATGCCAACGAGAAAACGGACTTGTAGCCAAGCAAATACACATGCACGATTCGTGACTTACTTGTGCAATATTTTTCTTGCAATATTTACATTTTTAGCATATTTATGCACTGCCAGACAACAACAACACAGGCAGCTGTAATTTCTGACTTTGTTGTTATTTACTAGACCATACAGCCATTGGCAATACAAACAGAATGCTAGACATGCCAAAGGACGAAACAGGTCGACACAAGTAGTTACCTTTTCACTCGCCAACCTCCAACCCTAATTCTTTTTTGTGCTAAAAACATTTACAACTGTGTTAAACTGGCAAATGGAAATACTTGCCATACTTCATAAACTATTTTATAAGGCAAATGCTTGACCAGAGATCCGCTCACAGAGCAAAGTTGAGGTTGAGGCCGCACAAAAGTTGCGCCAATAGCAACCCGAAAGCAACAACACAAGAAATAAATATAAATGCAAAACAACAGTGGAAACGACTACAAAAACAGAGCGTTGGTTGAGCAAGCCGCAAGCTGCATAAACCACAAAAAAAAGAAAATATATAGGGAAAACAGCACTAGAATTCAATTTCCAATAACGAAAAAATGAAAGAGAAATAACATCAACAATATGGTAGGCAAAAACCACAAACGAGTAAGGGAAAATGGAAAACGGGATGGGAGTTGGATAGGAAATATTGTACGGCAAAATCAGTCGATGGTGCTTAATGCTCTCTAAATATTCTCCTATACAGAAAATACTTTCAGAATAATAAGAATCTAAAAACCATTTTGGTATATATACCTATATACCATTAAGTAATCATTTTTAAGCACAAACAAGAGATATCATTTTTATTAACATAAAACCAATATTCAATCCATAAATAACTCTATTTTAAATTATATAAACAGCGACTAAGCTAAACATTTTTAAATAATATTGTCAATCAAGTTTAGCTTACATTATTTTGATTTATATTTATGTGAAGCAACTACAATTTGGTTTCCTAGCCCATAAAAAGTTAAAATTTCTTTACGTTTTAAACAAGTAATAACAATATTAAAAATCATGAGCGTGTTCAAGAGACCGTTTGCCAATCTGCTTCCCCAATTCCCCTTAAACCATTTGATTCCCCTAAATACTGCTCAACATTTTTGAAGCTTAAATTCCACGGAATTCCCTTCTTTTCTATAAATATTACTTAACCAATCTCGAGCTGATTCACTTCTGGCTTTTGGGCAGGAACACAATTCGGCAAACAGAGTCGTCCCTGAAACCTCACTTCATCAGGCTGAATGTGAGGGCCTGGCAGGCTGGCATGGCAGGAAGCTTATCTAAGCCTTCAGCCACATCTTGGCCCGAACACAAAGAGCTGGCCCACAACATATGCCGCACACCTCCAAGTAGGTCACAACACCATAACCATACACCGACCATCCGCTCAGGAACTCACCTCTTCGCTATTGCTGTGTGCGATTTTGGGTTTTATTTTGTGTGCAAAGCTTGTTGAAATATTTTTGTAACAAGCTGGTACAGAATCCGAGCCAAAAGGCAAACAACAACGGCACGAAAAGTACGAAATTCCCTGGAATGAAAGTTTTAAAAACCCGAAAGCAAACCAAAAGCAAATATGTTGCGGCAATTAATTTTAATTAATTTTATGTTTTTCTGCCAAAAAAAAAATCTCTTCATCGATTTCTTAATGCCTTGCTTGCCCCAAGAATTTATTATAAGGATTGTTAATTTCGCTGCGGCTTTCGGGGGGAAAAGGACTTCTTAAGTAACCGCAAACTGTGGACTTAGGCAGCCTTTAAAGTGAAATGGAAAGCGCAAAAGGGAGGCCATTAACCCAAAAAAAGGGAACATGCCAAGGCTGGGATATCGATGTCGTTTCCGGCTAATGTGTTCTGAAAAATGGTTGGGGGGGGGAGTGGTGGGCGGTGGAGCGAATTGAAGCCTCACTTAGGCATCGTTTAGCGATAAAGGCGGCATTTTGGACAAAGGGCGGGGCCATAACTTTAAACTGTAACGGCACAACTGTAAATTGTGCAGAACTCAGTCACAAAAACACACCAGATAGTCCCCACTACGTTTGGCTTCTGAAACATATTCTTTGTTTTTGCTGCGGCTGCAGCCGAGAGTGAAAAATCGTTAACCTAATTTTCCTACTATCCAGCTTCTGGATCCTTTTGTTCTATATCCTCCCACCGCTACCACTCCTCCTCTCCCCCCACAAGTTGTTGTTTTCCCTCAAAGCTCTTGCCGCCTCCATAAATTTCCTTTATCTTTATGACTTGTTTTGCTTGCCGCTTTGCGTTTCCCCAACTCACTGTTTTTGCCGATTCAAGCTTATGTACATATATTTTTGGTATTTCATTTGGGCTCAGAGTTGCGAGTGTTAAATAAAGCGTGTTAGGCCTTGCAGAAATAGGGATAAAAACAAAAGACACACTGAAAATTAGCTGGGGAAAATGTTTTTGGGCTTTTGTCGCCGGCAAGTTTGGCTTTTGTCAGATTTTTCCGTGTTTTTGTTTAATTTTAATGGTTGTGTTTTGAAAACAAAAAGTATACAACTTTTAAACAAAGAACTTTCTGAGTGTCGATTTCTTTTTATGCTGTTAATAGATAAAGAAAGTTTGACAAGTTGAAATGAAATATTCTTTTCACAACGAAAACTGGGATAAAGAAATATAAATATTTTAGATTTTTTTTTTTCAACTATAGAACCCAAAAAAAAGAGGGTATCAGAACTATAAGACGACAGATTCAAAATAATCGAAATTCGGCTGCCAAAATGCTCGAATAAATGTCATGCTGACAACGGTGGCGGAAATTCGCAGAGAAGTGGCAACAGCCTTCAGCCAACTGCAAATGATGGGAACTGCCGCATAACGTGGCCGCATTCGAACATGTAAAACTCATTTGTCCGAATTGGGTTAATTGCATGAGCAGCTACTCGCAGCACTTAATAAGCCGACCGATGCACAAGTGACACGACTATGTGTGCGAATGCAATGGACTCGATGCCACTGCAAATTCAATTATGCAGCGGACGGTTAAGTATTTTTCACAATCGAATTATAATGACATTGCCAAGCAATCTGTAAGGGAATCGCTCAAAAGCTGATAAACATTATATACTTATGGCAGATCGATTGGTTAACCGGTTGGCAGTTGAGAAATCAATTATATATCGCTGGGGATTTAATGCAGATACGATAACGTGACGGATAACGCGGCGTATGCGTTATGCATTTTATTTGATTGTTGCGGTTGCAGTGGAAATTTAATTAGCATTTTGGCCCTGCTAATTGACAGCCCAAGGGCCTGCGAAAGTCGTTGTAATCTTGGCCCGAAAAGTAATCAAATTTATGCCCAGCAATTGGCAGGACGCCAATAAAAACGGAAACGTAAGGCGGCCCCATAAACAAAGCCATAAGAAAAGGCAAGAAAGTGCCAAAGCAATATGCAAATGAATAAAACGCGTCGTCTGTCAAATGGCCAACAGCTGGCAGCCAGCTTTCCCCCAATAAACAAGCCAACAATGGAAATGGTCATGAATTTCTTTGAAGAAATTTTCAATTAAATACGCAAAAGGA
This sequence comes from Drosophila fuyamai, assembly GCA_018153365.1. Classification (NCBI taxonomy): domain Eukaryota; kingdom Metazoa; phylum Arthropoda; class Insecta; order Diptera; family Drosophilidae; genus Drosophila; species Drosophila fuyamai. Next base: position 8,120,110 of record JAECXW010000758.1, read on the forward strand.
GTCAAAGCCGAAGAGGAAAATTAGGAATTAATTAAGACAACAGCCAGGCAAAGGCACAGTAGCCAGGGTATAATTTCAAGCGGAAACCCGCCAAACAAACACAACTAACAAACGCCTTGGGTCAGGACCAGGATGCCGGGAAAGCTGGGAAACTGGGAAAACACAGAGATGGCGGCTGAAAATTTATTTGTGCGTTGATTGCGCGCAAATGATGATCATTTAATTAAGCACGCAACGAAGAGCACAACTAGCCGGCGTTTTGAATGGCGGGTGGAAAGGGGCGTCGAAGGAAAAGTCAGGGGAAAACTGGAGGGAAACCCCGTGGAGCCAGCCGGATGTGGCTGGCCAGTTCAATCTGTTTGTGTTTTGCATTTTCCTGGCATTTTATGGCCTACTCCTCCACGGGACCCTCCTGCGTTATTATTAAATTCTTTTTTGCGGCCTGGACGTCTTCCACTTTGATTGGTTTACTTAACGGCCTGCCGTTGAGATTTTCTCCGCCTTTTCTTCATTTTTGTTTTTTTTATTTGATTTTGATTTGAAATTTAGATTGTGCGGTTTCCTCACAGGTCTAAGACTGTAATCTCGGACTTGGAGTAGGCAGCTGGGGTTTCGGGGACATTTTAATATTTATTTTTAATTAAAAACAAATTGTGTGCAAATTATTTGAGTTTAGCCCAATTACAAGAGATGGACATTTCTTGTTTACCGTAAAGTTTTAATTTCATTTCGGAGATGAATTAATTAATTGGCTGAATTTATTTGGAAAAGTTGCTTGTATTAAATAAAGCTTTTGCTAAAAATTTGTTTGAACAATATCTTTGCCTTAAAAATTCACCAAAAATATATTGCTTTCATAGTCAAACGTTTATTAATTAAAAGCTAGCTAAAGTTGTGATCAGACATCCTAATTAAACTACATATTCTAGCAATATATTTTTCAGCACAACATTTTGTTCGCTTAGTGCTCTACAGAGTTTTGCGATAAAATGAAATTCCAGCATATTTCATCACTTCAAACTTGTTCTCCGGCATATTTCATTTATTAAAACATTTACGATACTCGTAGAAACTAAATGGGATTTTTCGCCACTCCTTCACCCCTCAGTTTTTCCCCCTCTTTAACGCAATCGACCCTATGTATCTACTAACTGAGTGGTAACTAGTTTTTTCTGCTTTCATTTTGCTAGTGCTATCAACTAAAGCGCGCTCCTGGGATTTTGCCAATACCGCATTTTGCAGTCATATATAACGAGGGGCTCGTTCGAGTTCTTGAATCCCCATCCACCAGTTCACCCACCACCTTCTGATCCATTTCCCAGACAACGCTGCGGCAATTTGTGCACAAACACAGCTATAACATACACATAAGCAGTTATAGGAGAGACATTAATAGCAAATGAAAATTGAAATTATGTCTATACACTCGACAAAGTTTAATGGCAGAACAGAGTCAGATAGAGAGAAGTTAAGCGGGGGATTGGGATCCCAAATGTTTCTGTGTTTATGCGGGGCTGAATTTGCGGAATCATTTAGCAAATAGCTGTCAGAAGGTGTGAAGCACCATTTCATTAATTCTTCTTATTTACCAAAGATAACTACGTAGGTTTATACGAAGAAGATTTAGCAAAGACAATATGTTATCTGAAAAGGTGAGCTTAAGCCCAATTCATAAACTAAATAAGAATGGCTTAAATTCTATAAAAAATCAAGATTCATAGTTTATGTTAATTATATTAATAAACATATAAGTAAGAGCCTATTTAAATGTAAGTTAAGGGGAACTTTTTTGAAACCAATTGAGAATAAAATAAAGGGAATAATTTATTGGAGTGGTAATTGAAACCTATGTGAAATGTATGATTTTTTTGCTATGTGATTATGTTTAATGCGAAATACAACTAATTCAGCGCATAAACGTAGTATAAGTCGGATTTTGTGCGTTTTGGTTCTGTCTGGCTCGACGCGCACAAACAGTTATTTTTGTTTCTGGAGGGCGTGTTCGCACACACACACACACACACCTCCCACACGCCACCCCCAAAGCCCAAACAACACACCCACCCACACATAATCAATGATAATCCTCTGGCGTATTATAACCGCATTAACAGTTAGGCACGTTCGATACAATTCGTTACGTTCCAATAGATTTTCATGCTTATTTCAGATAGCAGCCGAAATATAATTGTATACAATTTGTGCAGCTATCTATTCGAAGGGGTGAGAATTCAATTGCAACCAGTTTGGTTTTTATTTTGCGGACTTACTGAACAACCCCACCAGCAGGGGCTGGAAATCGACAACCCGTAAACCATAAAATCTTCATTATTTTTGGCCACAGATATGCGTGCGGTTGTTAAAACTTGCACAAAGTGACACCAGACAGAGCTTTCTCTGTTGGCCGCCAAAAAGGAACATCGAATTATAGACATCAATTGTGGTACTGTGACCACAAAATCAATCAAAAAGTGAATGAAAGATCATTATGGAAAATGCCAGAAGGCCGCAAGATAAATGATATTTTAAAAATCCGACAGACCGCACAGCTGTGATCCCGTTTCCAATCAAAAGCAACCAAAACCATTGATTAATTTCAAATTGAGCTTGAAAAATATTCACCATAAATTGCTGAACTGTGATTGAATGTAGATTTTTACAATTTAAGAGCGTTTAAAAGGCAACCCGAATTTAAAATTACAATAGAGGTTTCGATAAAAGCTAAAATTTATGTTTTATATGGCATGTTGAATAGAGAATAATTGTTCCACCAAAACTGAGTTGTTAAATCACCAATCAATGTAACTTCCCTGAAGCAAACCAAATGCAATTTTGCAGCAAAATCTTACCCCAGCGACAACTACCAAAAAAATGGAAACTATTTCCCGCTGAAATTTGATTATTCCGCTGGTTCCGGGGCAACTGCATTAGTGAATAAATCCATGTCAAGTCGACGTCAAATTCAATTAGCTGACATAATTCTATTTGGGGACGCTGACAGATGGCAAACGGCAAAATGTAGCCCGAAAAAGGGGTTTCCCTCTGGCGAACATCACCCTCTGCGAAAGTTGTCAACATGGAAAATGGGGAGCCGGGAATTATGTATAGGAGGGCCATAGATAGCTGCAGAGTAAGGTCATAAATTTTGAAAATGGCAGCGGCACGTGGAAATTAAGTGATGAATACTTTAGGGCGTATAAACTTGCTGCCACAAAGAGAGGGAAACATATGTATATACAGAGTATGGGGGGAGGGGGCGGAAGCTAAGTCGATTTAGGTCGCCATGCCGGCCATATAAAATGTAAAACTGCTGAAGCGCAACCCATACACACATCACCCTTCACAACGCCCCCCCAACTCTCGGCAGAAATATTGAAAAATATGGCAAGTGCTGAAAAATTTTGCAAAATATTTTGCAGGCAGACATCCCCTCGAGCACACCAACCCATATATCACAGTGATGCTTCGATGCGTGGCCAACGTGGCGTAAGCCTTTTGGGCACTATTAACCAACCGCCGGGCTTCGGGCCCTCCGTCTACGGTTCACGTACCTCCACGTCCACGTCGCTAAAAGAAGCGCTAATCCAATTATTATCAATTCAGTGACGGGACCAGGGTTGCCAACTCCCCCTTCGAATCGAATGCAACCCTAATGGCGTTATAAATAAACATCCCCATCCGTATCCTGGTCAGCAAACGGACTTTTCTCGATATTCTTACCTGAAATGAGAACAAACAGAAACAAGTGAATTAGTGGATAATTTACACAGAGGAAAAAGTAGGCATAACAAATAGACAATTACATTTTAGTTAATATAGGATTTATAGGATTTAATTTGAATTACTTCCATTCAAGTCTTGTGAAAGTGATAACAGAATGCCTGCAAAGTGAATACAACTTAACTATTTTGGGAGTTTCCGAAACATATTACATCGTTAATATATGTTTTGTATGTATGCCTTTATGTGTACATCAAACATACTTTAAAACCTACTTAAAAAATCTCTGTTTAGTAGTTTCAAAAAGTATTTTCTCCCTTGAACTATTTTGTTCTCTGCAAAAAATAAGCTGATTATAACTTTCGTAATTCCGCTCAACCATCGCCTACCAACATAACTCTTTGCATAACCTACATCAAAGTAAAGCATTAACCATTAAGAGTGCTCATTAAAAATGCAAAATTCAGATAAGTAAGGTGCCCTAAGCTCGAATCAAAGTCAACTGCGAGACGGCTTTAAATTTTTAAAACAAATAACAATATTTGCCACATGGCCTGAAGGTGGTTCGCAAAATGCCAAGGCAAACAAGCCCTAAAAAGCGGGCTGCAAATTATCTGGGGAGCATCAGGCATCAGAGCTGGCAAAATATATTTCACGGCCCCCATTCTTACTGATTGTGAAATCGATAAAGTAAATCGGTGAAGCGATAACATAATAAATTCTGCGTTTCACGCTCAACTACACCACACTGATACTGGGTTGTTGTTATAAAGAAGGTGCTGCTGATATTTATATACCTATCACAGTTCGACGAAAGGAGGGCCCCATAAATATTTATGATCTCCAATCGTGGAGAAAGGTGGAGTATGCAGTGCAACAATCAATTCAGCTCCTCATTTTATTTGTTTGTTTGTTTTCATGTTGTGCACATAATTCAATGGAGCCAGCTTCCTCGCATCCACCCACTCGCATGCCATCGATAACAATAAGAGCAACCCTTTTTAGGCCCTTTTTTTCGTATTGTTGTTTTGTATGTCTAACCCTCGAGGAACTTCCGCACTCAAAAGTTGGCCACAAATAAAAGGAGCCGGCACAAAAAGGTTGGGAAAACGAAATGGCATATGATGCTCGAGGATTGTGTGCCATGTAAGTGGTTCACATATCAGAGATGGCAACCTACAACCTGTGAACATGTCACTGATTCGATTAGTCGATCTTTTTTGTTGAGGAAAACCATTTACGATGTCTAAATATTTGGGTTTAAGAGCTAGTTGGCTTACAATGCGTAGCAATTAAAAGACATTTACAAATTTATCATGATATGTCTCTGTATTTTTATCCCGAATTTTCTAATAAAATCGATTAATTAATTATATTGTTAACCGCGATTAATCCGTTTACTTCTTGTTGCCACATCTCTGTTGAACTTTCCTTTAAAGGACCACCGGAAAACACTTTTCAATCGTCAATTCCCTTTGGCATAACTGTACCCCCGTATTTGCTGATTTGACATTTATCCTGGCGGCTCGGTTAGTGACGGCGGAAAACCTTTGCGCATTGGTTGGCTGAAAAAATTATGAGTGGCATTAAAATTTGATGACTGTGTGCCGTTTCCCAAAGGGTGATTCCGCCCTCCGGCATTAGTTGACTTTTCATTCTTATTTTGAGTGTGCAAGGATTTTCAAGGCATTCAATTGTCGGTAACAAATCAAGTGGGTCGACGACCCCCATCAATGCCAGCCATAAAACACAGGCACTCAAAGAATGCAATTTAAAGGCAAAGTCCATTTCCCTTCGGTTGTCTTCCCAAAATTCTAAAGAATAATTTTCTCTTGAGAAATATTCCAGAAAAAATTCGTTTTAATGATTTTACAAAAGAAAACTTAGGTCAGCATACAATGGGAAAATGCATTTGAAATGAAATAATAATAATGAAATAGCTATTCTTCTATGTACACTGAAATAATTAAAAAACTAAATGAAATGGAATCAAAAAAAATCTATTTGGTAACATTTGTAACTATTATATTTATTCTTTCAGTTAAAATATTGGAAATAAGTATGTTATTCATTTTAAAAACTTAATCTTTATTTCTATTGCTTAATTATGCCTGTAAACATTCTGTAAGAATTTTTTAAATATTCATAAAACCTTTTTGAGTTTTTCCGGCTCGAGGTCAACAATTGAAAATTTTTTTTTTAAATAAAAGTTTTTAGTTTTTATTTTTATTATTTCCAATATATTTGCCAAAGTGCAACCGAAATATATTGGAAATAATAAAAAATAAAAATTAAAAACTTTTATTTAAAAAAAAAAAATTTTCAATTGTTGACCTCGAGCCGGAAAAACTCAAAAAATTTAAACACACATCAAAGGTCGCCTACAAACAAAATTATTCATAAAACCTTTTAAAGTATGGCTTATTTAAAAAAAGGTTTACTTTCGAAAATAAAAAAGGAATTTCTTCACAAAATTAGTAAAAAATTATAGCTAGGTTTTTTCCCCAAGTACATCTTTTCTAGCACAAATATTATTTCAGCTTTCTTTTAATTTTTTTTTCGGGTTGGGACTGCTCACTTAATTGCTGTCCAGAAGGAAACCGAAATGGTATTTTCCCGTCCCGACTTTCATAAACAGCTCCAGCATATTTCAAATGTCAAGAGAGAAGGGGGCCAAAGGATATATAGTGTAAGGAGGACAGTGCGGCAGCTTAAGTGAAAGTGTTCTTTTTCTGCTCGCTTTTCTGCAGCGCAGAAGTGCCACATAAATTTTTATTTAAAGAACAACAACAATAAGGAAAGTTTATTACACATTTACTGGGGTTAACCGCCGGTTAAGTCGGTCGGGGCCTGCATATACATACACATACCTATATATTTGCGATGTTAATTGAAAGTTAGTGCGGCGTTTTTATTAACACTTTCGGACCGTCTGGGCCGGGTTGTTAATTAAGTTAAATGTTCTCAAAAATTATGCAGCTCGAGGACTTAGTTAAAGGTATTAAGGCAAAGTTACTGTCTGGTTGGTAACTAACCCAACTGTGTTGAACTTTTGCGAAACTTTCTGACCTTAACAATAATTTACACTTACGCAAAAGTTGGCGAAACTCTACCCATTCTACCAATAAGTCGTTGCGGTCGGTTAACGCGACAATAAAAAACACTTTAAAAAATGAGCCCATTGTTCTGGGGTTTTTTGGGGTTCCGGGGAAAAGAAAGAAACTTTTAATAAAAAGCAGCAACATTTTGGGGTTGCTTTGGATCCTTAGAGGAGTGGGGAGGGGGGAAAAAGGGAATATCGTCAAGTGAAAGTGCCCGAAACTTGGGCGTGGAAATTGCAATTTCTTCTAGGTTTATTTCTTTCAGGGCGTGGCGCATTGAGGCATAAATAACAGCAACATTATTCACACCGAAACGACAACAACAACCGCAGTGGGGAACTGAGAATAGAGACTAGAGAAAGTGCCCCCCGTAGGATGGTTGAACTTTCTTGTTTTTGTTGTCTTCGGCTACTAAGCAAACTCGGGAAGAGAAAGCCAAGTTGAGAGCAAGTTTGTCTGCCAGGCAAAACCATCCACCCAACAGCAGCCAAAGTTTATATTTGGTTTATTTACGCTTAGCCAAGTTTTTTTTTTTGTTTTTATTTGTTACTTATTCTACACTTTTTGGACTGCGAATCGAGTCAGGGGGGGCAGAGTACATTTTTTAACGCTTTAGCAAATTTTCTGGCGCTTCAAAGTTGCTTTCCATGTATTTTTCTTTGTTTTATTGGCCTAAACTTTTGTCTCACGCTTTTTAAATATGCAAAAGTGAGTGCTTGATCCTCTTGCCGCCCAAAAAATGCTCAAATCAGGTGTATACAAGTTGCCTAAGCATTTTGCGCTTCTAAGAAATGAAATTATCCAGTGTTTTTGCTTGAGACTAATTAGGAATACATTTTCTAGGAAACACGAAAAGAAACTTCAACGGCTCAGATAGCAGAATACAAGATTGTTCGGTGGAAGCACCATTTTAAAATTAATATAAAAAACTTTTCTTTCGAGTTAAGACCTGCTTCTTGTTATTTAATATTAGTTCTTAAAGTTGTTATACCTGTTGTTTAATATCCTCAAGACTGTTTTCTTTATTCAACCGTAATTTCTCTATTAAAAAACAATCCCCCTATTTGAACTTCCCCAAATCAGCTTCCTTAACCCCCGAAATAAAGTTCCACCCTCGCCGAAACTGTAATTAGGTTACGGTAAAGGTAGCCTGTAATCTTTCTTACAGCCTTATTTTTATTTCAAGAAGCTTACGGTTCATATTTAATTTTCCAACAAAAAATTGTATTTCATTGGATTTGGTTTCAGGGCTTTGAAGTTGTTTGGGTTCAGTGCGGTTCTTGGGTTGTTTGTTGATGTGCCGCCGCATTTATTAACACTTGAAGGTCCTTGTCGCGACAGATTGCCTGCAGTGGCACGCCCCCAGGGGAAAGACGCGCCTCCCCCCTTGATTGTTTTCTTTTCTGAACGTTGTTTACAATTTTCCACGGATTGACACCCTCCTGGCTACCATTTTCCTGCTTATTTTCTCGTTTTACGCGTAATTCCCATTCATTTTTCTCTTTCCCGGCACATTTCGAATGCATCAGGCAGCGGTTTATTTGGCCATGGGCTATCAGCTATCGGTTATCGGTCACCGCCTGCGCCTTGAGAAAATCTCATTGACTTTATCTCATTATACGCCTGATTGACCATAAAAATTGGATCATCCATAAAAATAAAAAGTTGTTTGAGAAACCGCAGCTTTGATCTTTCCCCCTGTCCCCTTTTCTCCAACTTGATTTTGCTTGCCATTAACTTGCCGCAAAACAAAAATATGGCCCATCCCCGGGGTGCAATCCTTATAAATTGCTTCCACTATCCACGAAACTTCCTACTCCACCGGTTTATGATGGCTTCGCCTTCGTCTTGAACTCATAAAATTGCTTAATTAAATGAGTTTTATGTCCTATTGACAGTCGCTCAAACGGAAAGCGAGAAAATTTATGCGGACTTGTCACGTAGCCGACAATTTGTCTCAATCATAATTTTCCCCTATCTTAATATTTGTTTCCTTTTCTTCTACAGTTTTTCGGGCTCGGTTCGTTTTGTCGGTGTCCTTAATTAAGGCCTCGGGCTTGTTGTCCATTGCCAAGGGGGAAAAGATGCTATCAAAAGGATAACAATACACTCGTGTTGTCCTGTCAGACAAAATAGATAAATATAACATGTTGGGTAAGACATTGGAAATAATGAGAATCATATATGTGGCATAATGAAATTGAGTTACTCTATCGTTAAATTAGTTTAATTTGAAGTATTTTATAATAGAAAATTATAAATTTCTTTTAGAGAATGCTCAAGTGCCACATTGCACACATCAAAGAATTTATTTAAGCTCACTAGAGACTTTTGTGGCACATTCAAATAAATTTAAATTTATTGTATGTTCATACTGTATGGTTTTGTCACGTTTCTTTATTTAAACAGTCATTGTACAATAATTTATATTCAATTTTACCCCTGCATTTCTCATTTCTCATCATCATGCTTCTCGCATTCCTTGCTTAATGATTTCAAAGTTCAACTCCAGAATTGAAATACCTACTTTCCAGTGATTTAAATCACAGAATGCGTCTGTAATTTGTTCACATTCTTCGGGGAGACGCCAGACTTTTGGTGAAGCCCCCAAAAGGAGAGCCCAGACAAATAACAAGAAAAGTAAAACACTCACGAGCCCAGCGCAAACAAAAATCCCGCCCACCTATGAAAAGGCGCACCCACGATTTCGGGCACATTACGCAGACATAAATACAGACAAACAAAGTTTTGTGCGACGCGTTTCCGATTTCGGTGCTTTTTCCGGGGGAAAAGGGGAAACGGGAAAATGTTGTTGTGGATGGGGGAGGTGGCACGCATGTTGTCTGCCGCTTGTCTGGAAAGAGACAACTCTGTTCGGAAAAACTGCGGAGGGTTCAGCCACCTGGCAAAGATTTATGTAGACCAAAAAAGGTGTGTGTGCGTCTTAAAGCTGCAGGTAAAAGAGGGAAAATTTACGAGCCAGACGGGAAACCCTTTTACAACAGAGGAAGTCCCTTTTGCCCCACCCACTCTCGGCATAATTAGGCTGCCATTAGCAGTTAGCTGCCCCACAGACATAACTCTCGATGTGGCTGGAAAATGTAACCACAGGGTACTTTTTCAAACTCTCTGTGTTTGCGTAGACCATAAATTTGTGTTGAAGGGTTTTGTGATCATATCGCTTACACATTTCCATGCAAATGCATTATTAATGAGCGGATTTCTTTCGGGCCTCCTCTGATTTATGTGGCACAGTTAATTAGGATCTCGATTTGCTGCCCCAATTCCCGTTGCCTACTTTTCTGCTGTACTCGGTTTTAATTTTTCGTTTTTTGAACTTTATATATAATATTGATTTTGTTCACACTGCTGAAAACAAACATAAATCAAATTGCAGTCATTTATGCTGACAAATGCAAAAAAATGCAGCCACAATAAAATAAATAAGCGGCATAAATATTGTGTTTGGCAGGCCAAACTATATGTAAATGAGTAAATGTTCAGCGAATGCATTTCACCGGAATTTCCAATTGCCGTTTTTTATTACCTTGCGATGTGACAGGAAAGATATGTAGTAAAAAATGTGACCGATGGTTGGTTATGATGAACCAAAAGCATGAATACAATAAATATATACCTTAACTTTTTAACGTTTAACGATTATTTTAAATGGAAATTACTCTGAATATTTGTATGGAAATATTATTAGGAGATACATTTTACACAACTTTTCAGAAGCTAACAAATTTCTTTTGTTTGTCATATATGACCATTTTTTCGTAAGAGTATTTTGTTCAAATAAAAACTCTTTATTATTTGACAATTAATTCCATAATGCAAAAAGTCAATACACTTTACTCATGTTTTTCAAGCGCATTTACAATTTAAAAATGTAAGCCCTTCCCGTTCTTTTTTGCTATACGTTTTATTATTTTTTAAAAAGAAAACAATTAGAGTCAAGTTGGTTCAAATCTAATTTACAAATAAAACTTCATAAACATATCAAATCGATTGGCAATTAGGATTATGTTGTTACGAATTATTTGTGTTTTTTCTGTGGCTAATTTAAATTCAATTAATCTCACTCGGATATCCTTACCATATTTTTGATCCAATTGCAGTTTAAAAAAGTAATAAAAGCCTGAAACAAATTGTGCAATTTATTGGTAATTAGCTCACGTGAAAAATGCCCCTATTTTTGTCATTTTTTTGTGGTTATAACCATAGCATACGTCGTTCAATTAATTTATTTAAAATACCAGCGTAAAGTGAAATGATGAGGTGTGGAAGATATAAAGTTAATGCAATTTTAATGCCTGATGAATAAACAATTAAAATTGGTTTAAGTGCAATTTACGGGACAGAATTGAACATTGTGTAAACGTTGTTAAAGTAAAAATCCGAAAAATCGCTGGAAACTCTAGAAGTAAGGGAGAAGCTGACATTATATCAAATTTCATTCATTAATTTCCATTTGCCAATGCCACGCCTGTCTGACTCTGTGGGTTCAGGCTTTTCCCCCGACTCGACGATTTTCCCATTTTTCCTTTCCCCCGGCAACACCGCGTTGGAAAACTTTCACTCTCTCTGTGTAATACAAAACCTGGGCTCGCTTTTCTTGTCTTTCCTCGTGTTCTGTTGCGTTGTCTAATCATGTATGAATGAATAATGATATGAATTTGACAAGGCACAAAGTGTATAAAGGAAGAATAGAAAGCGGCAGAAGCAGGACGAACATAAAAGACATACAAAAATTTATTCATGCAAGTAAATGCGGGAAAAAACGGAAAACGGCTGAACTGGGAAAGTGGGCAAAAGAAAATTTTGTTTGCCGTGATTTTAGCTGCCGCTTCTCATTTTACATCCAGCGGGAATTCTGGTTTTGCAGAGGGGGAAACATGAAAAAATAAAGAATCTGGGGAGCATTGGTTTATTTTAATTACAACACTTTAAGCTTTAGCCGGCACTAAGTAGCTGCAAGTGGCCGGAAAAATCTCTAAAGCCCACCCCTGAAAAAAGTGGATTCTCCGCCCCCAAAAAAAAGCAGGTAAAATAAGAAAAAGTATTTACATTTATTATTAATGTACTTATGCTCCAGCTAAGAAACAGCGGCAGACACAAGGAAATTGCGTTGTCAGCAGCAGCTTCAAGATATACGGCTGTGCCAGGAGTTTTCCTTGTTTTGTGTTATGAATCCTTAATGTCTGACTCCGTACTTCTAAATATAAGCGAAAAACTCTCCAAGCGAAAAAAATATTCAATGAGCGAATCCGAAATGCTTTAACCTGTAATCTGGGGTCACAAAATGTTTACCTAATGGGGTTTACGGTATCAGATACTTAAGGATTATTAATGGCACACATTATGATTTTAAAAACGTCTAGAATATTGTTATCAATAGTCTAGGAAAACATCACATATCGTTCTTCAGCTTTTGATACGAGGTTTGGCTTATAACGATATTTTCATTCAACTTCTTGTGGTATAAACTAATATTAAACAAAAGATCTTTATCGAAATGTCAAGCATAATTCATTTTTATAAAAAAACGTTTTCCTTACATGGTTTTCCCATTAGCAAAACAGATGCAAGCCCCGAAAATTCCTCCAGGGACATAATCCCCCTTCTGTAGTTGCCATTTTTATTATACGATATTTTCTGACTGAACATGCGCCTTATGCTTCCTGCTCCCCAATGTGCTTGAAAAAAATTACAAGCATTTAAAGTTTGTTTGAAAATAAAATAAAAAGGTGCAGACACAAGGGCCTTTCGATGTTTGCCTGTGAATTTCGGTGTTTTTGTCTGTGGGGGATGCATAAAATATGCGTCAGACAAACGTACTTGGCTCATGTTAAATGTATGCAGCAAACATTTATGCGCTGCTTGTTTCTTGTTAATTTATTTAGCCAGTAGGGTGAAAAGAAAGTCAAAAATTAGGCAGGGAGTTCGGGAACAATAAAATGCGAGGCGTGAAAATGCCGCAGGCGTAAGTATTTAACACCAACTACAAAAGCACGCACGTCTTGCCGTCGCAGTCAAAAACAAATGGGCAGCGGCGAAAGCGGCAGCCAGGATAATTGCCCCAATGGACGTGGCAATTAACGGGCCGTGAGCCACAGGGATATGGCAGGACTATGGACTGTGGACTACGGACCATGGACCAAGGACAATGGACAATGGGCCGCAAGTTATGCAGCACAAATTGCAAACATTTCGGGATTGGATATTGGTGGTGGGTCGTAAAGTGGCATTGACAACGGATCAATGTGGCGGGGGATTTTCCAACTTACCTTCCGGCCAGCTCCAGAATTCAATCAACTTCCCCGTTTGTTTGTAGCCCAATTAATTTTGGCAATCTAACCAGTAAAAGCCATCAAGCTAAACAAGTAAGCCCGGGATGATAAGCCCTAGATGCTGGCACTGAGAGAAACGGTTGCGTTTCTGTTTGAAACTATTCTTATATGTATATTAATCTGCTTATGAATTACAATTCAACAGCAGTTTTAAGTTCTATTCTTCTTTCTTAAATTGAAAGAGAATTTTACTTTATTTTTCAATTTGAAAAATCTTTTTGACTACAAATTAAAATGTATGTATGTACATATCTTATAGTTCTTTTAGCAAGCTTTTTATAACGCTTATACGTGATTTATATTGCTTTAACAATTAAAACGATATTATCAGGGTAATGTTTTGGAAAAACCAACAATAATCTTAAATTTATTTCAGTGCCCCGAGGCCGTTCTCCGTGGCTGCCATTTCAAATGCAACTTGCCAGAGTGCAACATTTCATTTTGGCTTGCAAAACGCTCGAGAATTGACTCAACAAAAACCTCGACAAGCTATAAAAATGGCAAAAACAGAGACGAACCGAAACCAAACCAAACTACAAACAAAAAAGCATAAAACTGTTGCGAAAATGGTTCTTTTGGGCGAGTGTGTTTCGTTTCAGGCCAAACAAAAACTGTGACAAGGCACAAAGAACGGGCTGGAAAAAATGGCAGGACTAAAACAAATATTCAGCAGGAGGCGAACTTTATTTCGGTTTCAATTTGCGATAAAAACAGCGACAAGAGTCGCCAGGGCAGCGGCAAATGAAATTTAACAACTCGCCGAGGAGCAAACTCGAATGGGAAATGGGAAGTGCAATGAGAAGGGGAATTGGGGGCCGGGGCGAGAAGGATAAGGCAGGACATTGGGGGCGACTTGGCACAAAAGACGAGCGATGCATTTCCCCCGCTGCAATTGCTGTCGCAGCTTGTTTTTGAACATTCATAATAAATTTTGCGCTGCGAACCTCCTTCGACAGCAAAAAACAAAAGGAGCTGAATATATATCCTTTTTTGCCGGTATAACTTCTTTTTCTGCCGCCTCCAACCAGTTGAAATGTAACGGATGTTAGAGTTGCGCACTGAAAATTATATATAAACAGGATATGACAGGCAGGAAGCCGTTGGCCCCCGTTTCCCACCACGCCCCCCTCGAACATCCACAGTTACTACGACTTTCCACCGCCCCAAGTCGAAGTGCATTGCTAAGCTTTTTCCTCACTTTTTTTTTGCCTTGCCTTCCATTTGCCCCCTTTTCTGCTGCTTGAATTTTAATGCCAAATGGCATTCCGGATTGAGCCAGGTCCTGGTCTCGGACCAGAGGAATATCAGACCAGCTTCGGATACGCCGCTGGCCAGGACTAAACGGCTATCAGGGGAAACAAGTTGAGACGCAAGTGACAAGAGTAGCAGGAATACGGGAATTCTGGAAAGGATATTGTGTCCGGAGGCATTATTTCATATTTTATGCGGTACGTATATATTTCAGCAAAAATGTGTCATATATATTTAAATAGTTGATAAGCTGTTTTTTTTTTAGAGAAATACATTTATAAGACTTTAAAATTCTAGTCAGCTTACACAACTTGACTATTGCTCATGTGTACATGCATTTCTTTAAAATGATCTTTGATTAAATATTCTATTTATTAAAAAAAGAAGAAAAATACATTTAAAATGGTAAAAAATTTTGGCAAGAAAGTATATAAAAGATTACGCACAGTTAATAAAATGAGATAAAGCTTCTTAAAGATAAGATTACTAACAAACGTGGTGAAATAATATATCAGTCTTCATCAACAGTGTTTCAAGGACACATTTCTTTCTCTAGCTTCCCTTTTCCCAGATAAACTCTACTGCATTTTAAGTGGATGAGCAGCAGAACACTTTTCCACAATATAGTAAAACCATAGTGTATGTACGATAAAGTACGAGTACTACTCCTTGGCAATATTTTATGCAAGCATAAACACAAGTGCAGAGCTCGCATAAATCACGCATACGCACTGTGGCACTCTGCCTGCTGCAAGAGTAAAAACTATAAATAAACCAGACGATACTATAAACAACAAAAGAGTGGATAGGACTCCGTTATAAACTTAAACCGAAAGATGTTAAAACCGTAATTACTTATATGCGAGAGGCATTATTTAGTGATAAACTTGAAAATCAAAACATCAAAAGTTGGATGTTTTGATTTCGTGGGATAAGAATGAGCTGTGTGGCAGGTCCTTTTCCCTCCTCTTCATATTGAACAACTTTATCCAATTTCTCGTTTTGCGCTGAGACCAGCACATCGCGCATAAGCACGTACAAATCGCATTTCTTAGGCTCCTTCCTGCCGCTTTTCTGCTTCCTGCTTATCCTTTTTTATTTGCCCCTGCATGTGGGCCAAGCTTTGGTTGTTTAGCTGTCAGATTTACTTGTCTCACTGGGTCGTCTGAATATCCTGGGTGCTTGCCATGTGTGTATGTGTGTTTGTGTGCTATAAATCGACAGCTAAATCTGCAAAAACATTGATAAGACAAGCGACATGCCAATGCGGCCAAAGGCATTTTCCAACAACCCCCCTCTGATTTAACCCAAAATACCAAAACGAACCGAAAATGTTTAGCCAACTTGCTGCGAAATTGCTTTTCGATTTATTTTCTATACATATGTACATATGTCTGTTTATATATATGTATATGCATGTCTGACAAATTGGGAGAGAGGTAAGGCATTGTGACAAATTAGTCTGTGGGCATTTGTTGCTGCTTGCTGTGCTGGCACAAATTATGAGATTCTTATCGTCATCTCTACGATTGAGTAATAACCCGAGTGAGATTCCCAATGTTTGCCCAGAGAGTGAGATGCAGATGGATGGCCATAATGTGTTTGCCCCATTTTGGCCTGGGAATCGTGCCAATTTGGTATGGATTTGCGTGTTTGGGAGAATTTATAGAAACTAAAATTGTGGAAAATGTTTGGCATATTTTTCTCTGTTAAAATTTCAATTAAGTGAAAGTTTGTGATAAATATTGAAAACAATTTATCAAAATATTCAAATATTGATGCACATTAAAAGTTTTGCTTGGCATATGAATCACAACATTTTAAAAACTAGGTTTCCGATTACCTATTGTAAATTAATTTTATGTAGCTGAAACAGCAAGCACCACAAAAGTAATGTATTTACTATACATTTGAAATAAAATTACACATTTATCTTATAATTGTATACATATTTCTTTTCCTAAACAATTATTCAGAAATTGTTTACTCATTAAGTCAATGCCATGTTTTAAGTGAGAGTAATAAACATGATTTCTATGACCATTTTACTTTTGTATCCGTTAGAATCATTCAAAATTCATTCCATAAAGCGTTGAAATCTTTTATACAAAAGGGATAGCCTGGATGATTTATTATTCCGGTCTTATTTTAATATTTTTCCAGATTTTATAGTTTAAGTCTTGCTTTTTCCAATATATTTTAGTTGAACTCACCTAATGTCTTGGTCCACTGGGCGGTTGGTCGCCAGTCGGGATAATGTTTCGGGAAGAGCTCGCGGGTCCAGTAGGTGTGCAGGACGACCTTGTAGACGGCCAGCCGATCCAAGGTGCAGCCCGTCTGGGGGGCGGGTTGGGTAGCGGGAGGCGTGGCCAGCGACGCGGTCGGATCAACATTCAAATTCGTATTGGGATTGGGGTTGGGATCATCGGTGTAGTAGTAATTACGATTCAGATTCAAATTGGAATTCAAATTGCCATTCTGAGCGGCAAACTTGATGTTGTCCCTGTTTTGGCGCTGTTCCTGCTGATTCTCCACACTATAGGCGTATATCGATGGGTTGGAAATGAAGGAGGCGCCATAAGCACTAACGGCATCCGCTTTCGAGGGAATGGAGCCGAGGCCCAGGAGGATAAACAGCAGCCAGTGGGCCAGAAAGTCTGTTTTCGGTGTCGCTCCCATTTCGTCAAATGTTGCGTGCTAATTCGCTCGCCCTTTCTCGCTCTCTCCTTCGCCGGTGCGGAGCTATTTTTGTTTTGATATAATTTATATTTCTCGCTTTTTTTTATTTCTTTGGCCGCTTACACTTCACATTTGCCTTCGGGCCGTCGCTTAAAAATAAATGCACACACACTCGCGACACTCACATATTTATTTTTGGTTTCTTCAACTTTGTACGCTCTGCGTTTTCTTCACTTTTTGGACTTTTGGCGCGCAGCAAGCTCAACAAATTCGATATGGTGCGGAAAACTGTGGAAAAAGAGTGGAATTCAATGCCCAGATGTTAGACAACCGCCCGCGTTGAGAGTTCGTTGCGGACTGAGCAAATGTTGCGGCAGGCAATGAAAACATCAGCCACGGAGAGCGCAGAGCGGGGAAACCCTGCAGTGGGAGAGAGCGAAAAAGCCGGAGAAAATTAACCATCCTTTTGGGAGAGAAAGAAAGAGGGCGAGAGAAATTCCTATCCAACTGTTGTTGGGGATAGAGCAAAAAGAAAGGAACAGCCTGTTGAGCTCCCATTTAACTGTTGTTGCCTAGGGAATTTTTTTATTGTTTGTTAGTAGGTCCATGTTAATCCTGCTGTTAACTTTTAAGGATCCTGTTAATGGCAAGTTATATTATGATTCAAGGATTTAATTTGTATTATATCTATATAAAGTATTATAATTAAGGGTCATTCAGAAAAAGCTTCAGCGTAATTATTTTATTTTTTTTTAATAAGGGATAAGGCATGACCAATATTCACATCTCAATACCAAATTTCTTTGGCAAAAACATTTACCCTTATTGTTCCTGATGCTAATATGAAAACTTGTACACATCCAGATATATCTTTAATTGAACTAACTAGCAAGATTAATAAAAATTAAATATAATTGATAAAAACTTGGTTATTACTTGAAATTATCTAAAATAAGAAGCATTTTGATAGATTTTAACCTTCAAACGTACAAAACTAGGACAACATCTCGACAATCTCGTAGAAGTACGGGTATTTGACTAACGCAAAACACTTGACATTTCCACAGACGAACGTTAGTTGAACTCCCATTGTTGGCTTAACCCCCGACTGCGATTAACCCCCTGTGATTACCGTGGCTTGTGTGCTGCTGTTTCGCTCCACTCCGTTGTTGTTGATGATTGCCACAGGCTTAGTAGCATTTATTGCACATTTCCTTTCTGCCATTTCTGAATGTCAGCGTTAATGAGGCGGGCTTATGTGTATGCCAACTATTCACGTACATATCTATCTCAATCTACGACTATTAACGAAATTGTGTGTGCGACATTACTATTGTGCTCGAACAATGAGAACAATTTCCGATTAAAACCAATTGAAGCTCTTTAATTGCTACAATTCAATTAAACAACACGCTAATGGCAACAGAACGGCAACAACTATCGATTTACTGAATGGTGGTTGGTCAGCGAGCAGCGGTCTATCATTCTTTCAGAATCTTCACTTGAACCCACTCCCGGTAATTGCCATTGACATGTGCCCCGGTAGCAATTATTCCCCCGGTTCCATCGTCCATCCCGAGAAATACGATTCTTCAGGTGGGAGCTTCCCGAAAGTTGGACACACACAATTATGTTGCACTTAAATGAGTTGTACGTGTCCTGACCGACTGCCCGTATCCTGTGTCCATTATAGATCGTGTCCTGCGATACGCTCGAGTACTTTTCTGTACTCAAAAAAATATATAACAAGTTAATAAAAAATTACAATGAACTTTTTTGGGAATCCTTATTATGCTTTGTGAATATTTGTTATGATATAACATATTTTAAGAACTATAGTTACAGTAGAACTTTTTGAACTCCAACTGCGAATTATAGAGACTTTAAAATACTAAATGAATTGTTTGTGCATTTAAACTCTATTTACCGAATAAAACAAGTCTTACTTATAGACCTTCAAGGAAGGGAAAATCGAGATGTGGGATTTCAACTGTTAACCATTAGGTTTTATTTAAATATTTATTAAGTCTCACATTCTTAAGCAAATATTTCATACAATTTTTCCTTGCGTAACCAAAAACATAGGTTCAATTATTTGCAAACGAATATTTAAAGTGCATATACTTTTGCAAAGTGTATGTAAATTGTGCGTGCGTGAAATTTATTGCAGTTAATAATAATTGTCCATTCTACTTGAACGACGACCACAATGGTAATGTGTTTCCCCACCCACTTTGCCGTGTCTCAAACCGCCTGTGGTCAATTATAAGCGGACAGTCCGCCATTTGTCTTAGACGTGGTCAATGCCAGGTTGTCGTTGTCTAGCTGCCCTTTGGGCCTTTTTATGGGTCTTTAAACGTCGGGCCATTAGTTAAGTGCGTCATACAAATACACAGGCCCTAACGAAATTTATTCAAATGAGGTGCTAATGTCCGTTTTGGGTGATGTTTACTATCAAAGGAAGACGGCTACAATTTTCATTTTTGATTTCACTTATTTGTACGGCAATTGGAAAACAGAAGATAAAAAAATGTATTAACCATTTTTAATAATTTAATTTAACCTTAGATAATTTGAAACCGCAAGTAAAAACCTTTTTATTCACGAAGACTTGTTGATACATTTTCTCAATGAACTGAAGATTCTGACTAATAAAAAAGACTTCCAACTGATTTAAATAATGAATCTTAAGCTGTTTTTTAAGAATATATGAGTTGCGCCAGTAATTTTTAAGAAGACCAGTTTTTAAGAAATATACCAAAAAACCAAATTTTCTTCTTTCCTATTTCTTTTTTTAACAAGCATTATTATTAATATATTGATATATTTCAATAAAGTCGGTTTTGAATGCTTTTGCTAAGAAGACAATGGGAAATTTTCTCCGATTTTCCCCTGCACAGCGCATGAGTTTTCTCTCGCTCATTTTTTCCACTTCTCTCGGGATTTTCCCAGCTTTCTAGTTTTGCTCTCATTTCCTCCCACCTGAACAGACAAGACATTTGTGTTTGATTGTCGGCCAAATACGGATATAATCCATTCAGCCAAAGTAAAATTCCAAATACATGAACCAGAAGAGACTGTGGAAAAAGCGGTGGACAGATTGGGGAGAAAATGCAGACTGTGGCCCCAAAAATGTTGATGGTTCGCCTCATGAGCCAGCAAACGGCAAAAATTCCTAATAAAGTTGGCATTTGGCAAACAGACACGCAGACGTGCAGACAAACAGGATCCGTATACGTATACCCTATAGAGCACACTTGCCCGAATATTTGCCCACCTTTACCTGTTCGTTGTTGCTTTTATTGAAAATCGAACACAAAGAACCAAAATGACACCCAGCGACTGTTGATACATCTGCCATACGTCGAATGCATTTCCTCCTGGAAATTCGTGGGTGCTTTGATGGCGTATTTGCATAAAAACTATGCATGTGTTTGCCACCCAACATCCAACATACATACATATATTCTCATTTTTACTCATTTTTTTTTTGCCATAAATAAATCCACTAAAAACAAACAAAAAGGGTGCATGACGAGGAGCATAGAATGTCATCGAAAAGTCAAAATACTTGGAATGTCTCATTGTCACTCAAATCACAATGAGCAACACATTTGCATGTTGCAAGTTGCTGTTCTGCTTACCTCACAATGCACATGCAGTTTCTGACATCTGATTTTCGGACCACTTTGCAATTTGGCCCGAACCGTTTTCTCGACTTTTGACTCAATTCCTGCTTGGCATTTCGAATAGGAAGCCAAAATTCAGCTATCATGAGGCAACCCTAATTGCAATTTGCACATTAGTAAATGATATATTTTTGCTTTACAGATGGATATTCTTTGAAACTACACCTTTTTAAGAGACTTTATACCTGTAGAGATTTAACTGGCACCTCTGATTTAAATTCATTTTGTTTGAAATATATATTCCATACATTAATACTAAGCTGTCATGTAGATAATTTATCAAAAATTTGGCCATCCGCTGAGGCGATAAAATATTGTGGTAAGAGGGGAAAGTAAAAAGCCAAAAAAAAGAAGTGCCCGAGTTCATTAAAAATGCTTTGGCACTCGTTCTAATTCCACAAATCATTCTCCCTTAAGTCGACCTAATCCAGTGCAACGCCAAAAATTTGTCAGTTTCCAAAGGCTTAACGCATAATTTATGTTCTTCGGCGTCGGTCAACCATAAGCAAATATAGATGTGATATAAATAAATAAAATTTACAGATTTGTTTGTTTTGCTCTGTTGGTCAAATATATCCGCTAATATTTTTATGATGCCAGAATATTGTATTTGATTTTTGTGTGCTGGTGACGCAACACTTACTTCCAGCAAACTGAGGCCCATTGATATAGTTTAATGCAAATTAAATGAAATAACATTTATTTTCGGTCAGTCTGTCTGTGGCTGGATTTCATTAGCTGCCTGTGCAAAAATCCATTGAAAATCAATTAAAAATACATATTTGTGTAAAAGAGCAGCGAGCTGCTCTGTGTTTTTTTTTTTGTTTTAGTCGCTGCACAATTGTCTGACCGCGAATTATATAATTTCAATTAGGTTTTGGGGCTCCCAAACTGCCCTTGCAGTTTTGACACTGAAAACGCATTTAATATTTGGCGGTAATTATGCGGCGATTGCAGTTGGACCGATTTAAAAGACCAGTTGGCTTTTGTCATCGCTTTGATTCAATTAATTTTGCACGCGGTATAATGAGGCGAACAAAGGGAACCAATATTCCCCTCCGGCTATTGATTGCACCTCTGGGTTCCCTATAATTGATTCTAAATGAAGTGGAAATTGGTTTGATGCAAACCGTAAGCTCTATGTTTATGAATTATCTGTGGTTGGGCTGGTCACGTTTCCCTTCTAATCACATCCTGGGATCATAACATATTCAAAACGTATTTAATGTAAATCAATCCGTCAAAGTATTTATGCACTTTGCACAAGAATTTGCAAGAAAATCTGTAAATGTATTTGGTTTTGAGAATATAAATTAATTATATATAAATGATTCTAAATACTGAATAAGAGAGTCCTTATTTCGGTTGTGAATCGTTCTTTGGGTTAGTTAGTATAAAAACCACAATTCCCAAACAATCAACTCTGGTTTCACTGTTTTTGTTCAAAACCCTTGGAAATATAAGTCTAAAGTTAGAATGTTATACCTTGTTGAATTTGTTATAAAATTTGCAGTCGATTGGCGATCACAGTAGACAAATTTTATTTTGAACGAATTTTCGCAGAAAATCATGTTGTAACCTCTTTTTGAAAATAGGTCCAAAAAAATGTATCTAACTTAACAAGAAATCGATAGTTTAGGTCTTTTAGCTGCACAAAACAGTCATTCTTTTGTCTATGCGTCGTATTTTGCCTTAATTAGAATAAAACACTTAAAATGTTACACGATTTTTTCTGTAATCTGATCTGCATACACATATAAAATAAGGATATGGTTAAATCTACTCGCTTAGCGATGCTTATCAAGAATATTATTACATTATAGTGTCGAAAATGTCTCCTTCATTGCGTTACAAACTTCTTAATACTATTTTTAGACCACGTTTGAGATTGAGAATAGCTGAAATAAAAATGCACGATCGCTATAGATGCATCCTCTTTTCTTGAGCGTTCCGTTGACAAAGCCTACATTTTTTTTACCCCTGTTGGACTTTTCATGGCTTGAACCACCCACTTAGCCAGCCACCACTTGAGGCGACTTTCCGGCTGCGCTTAATTAAAACGCAGGGTCACGTAGCGACTGTCTAATCCAATCCGGGCCTGAACTCCTGGCCATGTTGTTGTTGTTTCTCACTGTCACTTTGGCAATTCCTTGGCTCATGCCCGATGGCATTTGACTACTTTGTGTGAGCGCCAAAAAAAAAGGAGGAGGAGGAAGAAAAATGTGGAGAACGAAAAGCTAATTTGGGTCCTCCGTTCTGCATTCGCCTGCCATTCGGTTCCAGTCGTTGGCGTTTTTGCTGCGGACGACTGTGTCAAAGTGCATGCCAAATGGAGAATTGCATTTCCAAACATTTGCGCAACATTAATTGCATAAATTTTGATAGGGAGGACGGTGTGGCGAGGGTTGGGAATTTAAAGAGCCAGGGAAAAGTCATTAAAATGTAGTCACATCCACGCACCCTTGACTGCTCGCTCTCGAATTTTCTCTCGGGTTTTTCCTCACTTTTTTTTTTTGCACCGCCTCTTTAAGCGCCTGTCTGTCATAATTTTATGCCTAACTGTGTCAGCTTCTGGCTTTCTTTCTGCTTTCCTGCACTCACCAAGTGCTCATGCATAACGCATTTTTGCGCAGCTAAAAAGTATGCTATGAAAATGTAACTCAAACCTGTTGCCACGCCCATCGTCCTCCGGCGTCGGCCGCCCTTTAAATCAGTCGTCATTTCATTAAAATTCACGTCCTCCAGGAGTAAGAGAGACGGCATTCCTTTGCCTTTTAACGCACCTTTTAATGCACTGTACCTTTTTGCCAGTGCCAGGATATTAAATTTACCGTTATTAAAACGATTCCCAGGCTCTTCATTATGGCCGAAGAATTTAATGTTTCCACCCATCCGCGAAATGATGCGCTTTTCGTCCGCTTTTTTGTTGTTCCCTTTTTATGAATTTTTGCATATTTCCATCAATGAATTATATTAAGTTGGTTCCGCGTTAGTTGTTTGGAAAATATATGATAAGCGATCGGCGACCTTTTTTGCAACAGTATAAGCCATAAAACAAAAACTTTTTTGGTTTGTTGAACCACAATTGGTGGTAATGTCTTCACCATACTTATTATTGATCCAACTTTACCTACATATTTACCTTAAATTAAATGCTTCATTTTAAATATTTTAAGTTAACAATGTTAACTTAACATTCATTTCCGCATAACACATACTACAAATTACTTACTAAATATGACTTCTTTTTTATCCACTACCAAAAATTCTATGTTACAACTTTTCGAAAAAAAACCATACCTGTCTTCCACAAATATTAAAGTAAGCATTTCTCATTGTTGATTCTCAGATATTTCCGTAATCGTTTCTTTCAAATCGAAAAACGATTTTTTTTCCAGCTATTACATTCCTGTGACATTTTCACAAACCATTTTCAAGCATCCACACACACACACATTTTTCAGATTTTACCCACAAGTAATTCGGCGGAATGAACGAACTCACACGATAATTTTCAATAAATAGTTCCAAATCATTTTGCAGCTTTCTGGGGCACCGCCTGCCACTGATGCCTCGCACGTGACTTCCGGCGAAAGTCAGGGACAATAAAAAGGATATTCTGGAATTTTGCAGTTCCTTCGGCACGCATTTCATCGCACTTGCCACTGACAGGGGGCGATTGGTTGGCAAAACAACATTTATTATTAGAGCAATGCTGTGTTCCTTTGGCATCGTTTTGTTTTTTGCTGTTCGCCAAAGCTCACACATCCACAATCCTTGGGCAAATGAATGGGCCGGCGTATTGGTAGGCTAAGCCTTGGGCTGCTTGAGAAACGGGCAAAGTGCTGAAACAACAATCGAGTCGGCAGAAACAACAACAGCAACTACCACAACTACGGCAGCAATTAGCCTGTCAGGCAATTAAAATGCAAAAATTGCCGTTGACACAGACCGAGAAGGAAGCCAAAGCAGGAAGGAAAGCGGCGGGGAAAACGAGGGAAACTTGACAACGAAAAGGAAGGGAATTCCAAGGACTGGCATAGTGGTTGAAAATGGTAATAGGATCACAAACTAATTGAATTGGCTATACAATTAATGGTTTTCTATATGGAATATAAAAAGAAATTTCTTAATAATTTATAATACATGACCTGGATACACGAGTTGAGTTAATAACATGACTTCCTATTCAGATTTTTTTTTTGGAAATATGAATTTCATATGCGCAACTTATCAAAATAATGTTCCGTTCTTTTTATTTTCTTAACTTGCAGTTTAACTAATAGTTTCTTAAATTTTTAAATTTTATATTTTTATTATTACAAATTTTCATATACAAATAAGTGTTTATTTTAAATACTTTTATTACAAGAACTCCACAGCTATAATTTTTATATTATGAATACTACTACTACAAATAACCTTTTCTTATAACTATATATCACTTTTTAATATTATTAAAAAACAGAGTTACCAAGTTACAGACATATTTTAAAGTCCGAAGATGTTATGAATAAGGCTCGAATAAAGAAAGGGGAATATTTTTACGATATGTCTGGTATTAATTTATTTAATAAACTATAATTTTTGGTCACTGTTCATCGACGACATGTGCCAGGTGAAAGAAAGAAAGGCCAAAGGAGAGAGTGCGATAGAGAATAGAGACAGAGATGGAGAGAAAATGAGGGGATGCCGCTTGTGCGCTCAATTTACTTGTCGCCCCACATAATTCCAAGAAATTTCGTATAATCCAAGGCAAACTGAGAACGCAGAATGGGGGAAGAGGGCACCCGAACCGAGCTAAATATAAAGTGCATACACAACAAGAAAGGAAAGCTAACTTCGGGCGGAGCCGAAGTTGATATACCCTTGCAGAATATTCTGTAAATAATATTCTCTAAAATTATTCATATGATGCATTCTTAATACAAATAAAAATCCCAACTTCCTAACTTTAAAAACACCAAAGTTATGGCAATTTCAATAGTTCAGTTATATGGCAGCTATAGGATATAGTCGGCCGATCCCTGTAAAATTTGGTAGGTCGGATTGATTGGCCAAATATAAAACCCATAGAAAATCTCAACTTCCTAACTCTAAAAACACCAAAGTTATGCTATTTCCTATCGTTATATGGGAGCTATAGGATATAGTCGGCCGATCCTTATGAAATTTGGTAGGTCGAATTGATTGGCCAAATAAAGAAGCCATAGAAAATCCCAACTTCCTAACTTTACAAACAGCAGAGTTATGGCATTTCCTATCGTTCAGTTATATGGCAGCTATAGGATATAGTCGGCCGATCCCGGCCGTTCCGACTTATATACTGCGTGCAAAGGAAAGAAGGGTGTGTGCAAAGTTTCAATTCGATAGCTTTAAAACTGAGAGACTAGTTCGCGTAGAAACAGACAGACGGACAGACGGACAGACGGACAGACGGACAGACGGACATGGCTATATCAACTCAGGAGGTGATCCTGATCAAGAATATATATACTTTATAGGGTCGGAGATGTCTCCTTCACTGCGTTGCACACTTTTGACCAAAATTATAATACCCTCTGCAAGGGTATAAAAATATCTTCGAAATTTGCACAGAAACAACAACGGCAACAAAGTGCTGGGAAAATTGCTAATTACGCGATTGCCGTGATTTTGCCATGGCATATTTCAAGATGCTTTTCCTGCAGTTGTCGCTGCTTGTAATTCAAACGGTTCTTTGGGAGAAAAACAGGGGGGCGAATGGAAAATATGGCAAATATTTAATAAACGCTGCAGCTACAAATTATGCGCAAATATTTTAAGGCTAAACAAGTCCAAGGGAATATACATTATTAAACTGGTTCTAACGCATTCTGTAAGCAAAGGGAAATCTTTTAAACAAGAGGGTTAGTAAAATGCAAATGTAAAGATAAATAACCTTAGCAGCTAAAACTAATATTTCTATAACTTAAAAAATAATTAATAGTTTCATAATATTAAGTAAATTCATACATATAGCTGTTAAGCAACTATTTTGTTGGCTTTTTGGCATTGAACGTATCATGTACTCATAACTTAATTTTAGCTCAATTGTTTGAATAGTTTAAGTAAAAATTTCATTCATTATACCCTTGCAGAGGGTATTATAATTTTGGTCAAAAGTGTGCAACGCAGTGAAGGAGACATCTCCGACCCTATAAAGTATATATATTCTTGATCAGGATCACCTCCTGAGTTGATATAGCCATGTCCGTCTGTCCGTCTGTCCGTCTGTCCGTCTGTCCGTCTGTCTGTTTCTACGCGAACTAGTCTCTCAGTTTTAAAGCTATCGAATTGAAACTTTGCACACACCCTTCTTTCCTTTGCACGCAGTATATAAGTCGGAACGGCCGGGATCGGCCGACTATATCCTATAGCTGCCATATAACTGAACGATAGGAAATGCCATAACTCTGCTGTTTGTAAAGTTAGGAAGTTGGGATTTTCTATGGCTTCTTTATTTGGCCAATCAATTCGACCTACCAAATTTCATAAGGATCGGCCGACTATATCCTATAGCTCCCATATAACGATAGGAAATAGCATAACTTTGGTGTTTTTAGAGTTAGGAAGTTGGGATTTTCTATGGGTTTTATATTTGGCCAATCAATCCGACCTACCAAATTTTATAGGGATCGGCCGACTATATCCTATAGCTGCCATATAACTGAACGATTAAAAATGCCATAACTTTGGTGTTTTTAAAGATAGAAAGTTGGGATTTTTTATGAGTGTTAAGAATGCATCATATGAATAATTTTGGAGAATATTATTTACAGAATATTCTGCAAGGGTATATCAACTTCGGCTCCGCCCGAAGTTAGCTTTCCTTTCTTGTTAAATATTAAATAATCTTCTTCGTAAAAAAATATGATGGAAATAATATTTTAATAAATAAAGTATATAATAACTCAACGTTTTGCGGAACTTAAAAGATATTCTATTATGTTGAAAATTAGCTCTTCTTCCGCTTACTCGAGCCATCGCTGTGTCACCTTCTGAAGAACGTCTCGCAGCCTCTTTCACCCCCGCGAAAAAAGACAAAATAAAAACTGAAAATAAACAAAATAAGAGCGGCAACTCATTTAGTTCTATAGAATCATGCCTCAGTTGACGTGAATCACTCACTCAAATACTCGAGACAACAACAGCGAAGCGCGGAAAACTATTTTCGCCCCGGCCAGCGGAGGAAACTGCTGCACCAAGACCAAGGCCTAGTAGCTAAGACTCGGAAAATGGGTGGGTGAATGGGTGAGTGGGTGGTGCTGTGGAAATTTTTTCATCCCCGCCTGCTGGCTCTCAAGTTGTCACTTAAGAAGGTCTAAGTGCGGTTCTGTGTGGTGAAGATGGCACGGCAAAGCCAAAGGCAAAATGCGCGGAAAAAGCAAAGAGCGCAGAAAATGAAAATGAAAACTTTCTGAATTGCTCATTAGACACGCTAGTTTTTATTTTATGGATGAAAAAAATGTGGGGGAAGAGCCCCTGAAAATCTGGCAGCTGGCGTTTTTTTTAAACATTTTACAGCAGCGAGGGGCGAATGGTAAAGGTGTTTTTGAATGGCATATACTATATAGTGAAAGTGAGTGGTTAAGCAATTGTATCTGTCATGTCGAGTGTCTGTCATGCATAACCTAATAATGAGTGTCTTTAAGAAAAACCGACAATGTCAAGGGACCAATATAGAACACTTCACCAAGGCATTATAATATATTTTAAAATGTACTTCACAAACTAACATAATACAACCCTTATTAAAAAGTTTCTATATAATAATAGTCAATACAAAATAGTAAAGCTTTAAATAAACAATGTTTAAATTATTAATGAATATTAAAAAAAGGAAATTTATGATTTTAATTTCAATATTTATGCCATTTATTATAACATTATTATTTCTGAACAAATTCCCCATCCTTCGAAATACTTGTTAACAGCTTAATCAATTTTAGCATGACACGAGTATTTCCCACCTAATAAATCAAACAATCGGAATGTCAGAGGAAAAAGCAAATTGATTTCATTCCACTGACAATATTGGCAACCTAGCTGTCTTTATTTTGTGGCAGCAGCCGAGAATCAAAATGAATGCTTTGGATTTTCGACGTACTGCATTGCATGTCAAGGTTCTTATGTTGCCACACCTCCTGCCGAAAAGTGCCGCCCACAACAAACCCCACTTCATAAGGCAGCGGATATATTGTAAATATACATTTTTATATGCCACTCTTTGTTGCACTCGAGATTTTTATTTTATTTTTTATTTTTATTCACTGTGTGCCCGCAATTGTGTCATGCACTTCAATGTCGAGGGGGGAAATCCCAGAGCTTGTTGAGTTGTTTTATCTGGGCAGCATCGGCATTGTCGCTCTGTCGCTTTGATGTTGCAAGTATAACAAAATTCAACAACTGGGTTAATGGCACAAACACTCTGTTCATCTTCTCCTTTTGTAGCTGCTGCTTTTATTATTTTGTTGTTATTTTGTTGGACAAATCCCCGTGCCATGTCTCAGCAGGCAAAACGACACCCACGTGGCGGGAAAAATCTGGTTGCGGGGATGGGGATGGGGCTGGTGCTCATGAAGTTTTTCCCGGCGTGTGCGTTGCTCAGGTCCCACCGAAAAACATTTATCATGTTCAAATTTTCCGTGTTTTTTCCTTAACATGACAACAAATATTAAATTTCATGTTTTGTCAGGCGCAACCGAGAAAGTGACAGAGTAAGTCGCGATGAAGAGAAAGTGGGGCGAGTGAATTTCTCCAGCTCCCAGCAGGAGTTTCCTACATATCAGGAAGAAGGTGCCAGTATCTTGTCAAGTTCTAGGCGCAATATTATCCAAAGCGAGGAAATAAATGAAAATCAAGTTCATTTTATAAAGTGCACTAGGCTGGTATACCCTTATTTCTTAAATAAATAAATAATACAAACCATTTTAAGCTTTTCAATATATAAATCACTATAAATAAACAACATAATTTAAAGAACACATTTTAGGCGGAATAATGTGCTCAATTTAGATGATTAATTATAATTAACCCGCGGAAAACTCAAAAATATTTATGGAATACAACAATAGATGACAAATTAAAGCCACTTTAAAAGTATTACTCCACGAAAATCAGAATGTAAAAACCATGGTAATGAAATATAATATAAAGTAAACATTTTTTTATTATATAGGTAAATCATTTCACTTATCAGCTTGTAGATAAGCATTTTTAAAACTTTTTAAAGTGTTACATATAACATTTTATATAGATCCCCTGAATTGCAGGGTACTCATTTTTTCAGGTAAGAGAAAAGCGGATTCAGCTAAAAAAAAAATTTCATTCCCAGATTGACAGTTAATAAAGTGGCGACAAGTTACCGCCTGAGTGGCTACTTCTCCTCGACTGGTTGGGGTGACTTAAAACAGGAAAAATCCTGGAGAAAACAGGAGGAGGTGCAACGTGGCAACAGTGGCGTTGACAACTTGACCCATTGTGTTTGACAACTGGCCTAAAAAGTTTCAAATTTCAGGCTACACGGGGTGGAAATTAAAAAATGGCCAAAACTTGTCAATATAACCAAACAGATTTTCTGTTTGAGGGGAGTGTAGGCTAAAGGCCATAAATCTTTAACTAAGCAATGGAAAAATGAGACAAATTGCAGGCCAAGAGAAGCCATTGAAAGTGATCTGGGGATATACAATTTCTTAGTAATTAAATTTTAGTAAAAAGAACAAAACTTTATTTCATTTAATAAAAAATTAAAGTATAAGTTCATAGACTTAAATACTACTTTACCCTTTTCCAAATCACTTGTGGAGCAGAACAAAGAAATTTACCATTAAAAGAGCATAAATAATGTCATATTACAGTGAATAATTACAGTTGTCAGCTTAGTGGGTAGATTGGCAACCCCCCCATCCCCCTCTGTTAACTGGGCACACAAAAAGGGCAATTAAAGCTGGAAAGCTGGAAAGGCAGCCGACAAACAGGAGGCGACAGGACAGAGAGAAGAGGTCCTTGATAATTATGGCATGCAGAAGTGTTTCTCCAGTTTTGGCCGAGAGTGTAACCCAATATAAATGCCATTTATCATGGTGCGTGTGTAGAGGGGGTGGGTCCAACTAAGGTGTGGGGGGCGGGGGGGATGGAAAGCGGAGATCCTGTGCGGTTGACTGTTGCTAATAAATTACAGCATGCTGTGGACATGTGCCGCCAGGAATGGCCTGCGAATGGGGAGTAGAAGGTCCTGCCGCTGACAGTTTTAAATTGCAAAAGCGTTGGCGGTTTCCAGTTGCCAGCCCCTCCCCGCTCCGCCGTTTTTGGCCAGCTAATTAAGCCAAAAACTAACATTTGGCAAATGCATCTGCGGCCCTGTCATAATTTGCACTTCTTACGGGCTTTTTAATTGGCCCGGACTCGGCTCGAATTAGCACACGAACAAATGGCCCATCAAAATCAAATTTGTTATTTATGGTTTAGGTCTGAGACCCTGCGAACAACTGCCCCCCACTTGACACTTGGCATCCCTCTGAGTTATTTATTTATTTATTTGCACACTCGGGCCCACAACAAAAAATCTGGGCTCATTTTTCATTTGCCAGCCTCTTGAATTACGCCAATTATGTCCTGACAGCCTCAAGTTTTCCCTCTCAACGGAGGACGTGTGTTTGTTTGAGTGCGTGAGGCAGATTGCCAAAAGGAACAAAAAGGAAAAGCCCTGGAGAGGTCCTGTTGCCAAGGACCCGCTTCGTAATCTTTTGGGCTCCCTGAAATCGAAATGCGCTTTGTCTGCGAAAAGCTTTGAATTTCCTGGTGAGGCAAAAACTTTTTATTAATGCTGCGAATATCAAAATATTATTGCTTAGCAGCATAGGTAACCTTTGATGAAGGCCATTTACAAAACTTTTACAGGATACCAATAGCCCAAACATATTCGATTTTTTGTTGTGGGTAATCAGTTTAATAAAGTTGTTCCATTTGTAATTTGTTTGGTTTGTTAATCTGCCTTATACTTAACTGTATTTAAAAAGTAATTTAAAGGCTATTAAAGAACGTCTGTTTTTCAAAGCTTTATGTATGTACATTTTATAATTTGACCTTAAGTACAAATTTTTATTCGGTTTGCTTTTCCCTTAAACTTACCCCATCCAAGCAAAGGTCATTTTCAAGAAAAATTTCATTATTACTTGACTAGTTTGTTCAGAAAATGCATTTTTAATGCAACAATTTTCTACTACTTGCATTTTCCGGCGCCCTTCATTTTTCACTGCCACCCAAGCAGAGGCGTGTAAAAGGGTGCCAAGGTACTAACTATTTCCGGGGATTAGATAACAGGTTTTATTGGCCAACGTCATCTTGAGTGAAGTGAGTAGCCCGCAAACGAAAGAATAAATTTCCTCTTTTCACTTCAAAAGTTGTTATAATCCTGCTAAAATCCAAAGTCCCCTTCTACGGACATTCAACAATCTTTTATGACATTTTCTGCACAGTTGCAAGCGGAGCAAATAAATTATAAAAATTGTTTGCCTTTGTGCAGCTGCTCGACTAACAGAAGTGCTCAATTTTATCAGCTCCTCTTGCTTGGGCAAATAAATTTGTGCTTAGATTTGTTTGCTCTCCTCAAAGGAAAATGTGTGCAAACAGAAAAAAAAAAGCGGAAAACACATTTGGCATTAAGAAAGTTGAGCTGCATCTGTATGATGACAATTTGATAGACTCGGGGCTAATTAAATTTGCATTAAGGCTGCGCGTTTGGGCGCGAATCCGTTGACGACAAGCAGCGACAACCACGTAACATATGAATAAATTATTCAAATTCCCAACAAGCTTTTTACTACACACGCACAACAGTTGCCGCGAAAAGTTTGCGCATTAGCCAAACTGTCGAGTGAACTTTGTCGTCGGCAAATGTAATTTATCAGAGCGGAAATAAGTAAATCAAAAACAATTTAAAGCCCGTCAGCCGGCATCATTAGCAGGGGCTTCAATCGGAGGCGAAGTGGGCGGGGCAGCTGTCGGGCGGGAGACTTAACTTAATTAGACGCCGTCTAAGCCAAATAGAAATGCTCGCCTACAAAAGTCACTCAGCAGCAGAGATTCGCCCCTGTGCCTGGGAAAACTCACCGACTGGAGCTCAAAGCTCGCAAAACTTTCACACAAGAGTTAATGAAATTTTCAAAATTTTCCAACACGCAGCCGACGGAACCTCAAAAGCAATTAATCACCTGCATTAAAGCGCGTTAGCTGCCGACATCTGAGACACACATATACCCTTAGTCAAAAGTTTAGACGAACGTGTGTACACTTGAAAAACAGCAACATATAAATTCCAAACATTTAAGAAATTTATTGGTATTATACTGTTCAAAAATCAATTTACTCAAAAAAAAAATGTGAGCTTAATAAATTTCATTCTGCAAACAGATAACTTTAAAAAAAAAGAAAATATCTAAAAGATAAATACAAATAAAACAAGAGAGAACGCTATAGTCGGGTGCCCCGACTATCAGATACCCGTTACTCAGGTAAAAGGAGTGCGAGGGAGATGGAGATAGAAACTTTGATCACGCATAACTTTTAAACGAATGGTCCGATTTGAAAAATTTCTTCTACATTTCGATAGGTATTGATAAACACAATAAAACTGCATTTTTACTTTTCCGAAATATTTAAATTTATATTTAAATAAAATCGTATATAAGCGATTGTGGGCGTTAAAGGGGGCGTGGCACCTGTTTGAAACAAACTTGCGCTGCGTAGGAACTCCTAAAATCTGCATGCAAAATATAAATCTTCTAGCTTTTATAGTTTCCGAGATCTCAGCGTTCATACGGACAGACAGACGGACAGACGGACAGACGGACAGACGGACAGACGGACATGGCTAGATCGACTCGGCTAGTGATCCTGAACAAGAATATATATACTTTATAGGGTCGGAAACGCTTCCTTCTACCTGTTACATACTTTTGCACGAATATAATATACCCTTTTACTCTACGAGTAACGGGTATAACTATTTAAATAATGGATGAAGGTGGCTTACTAAATTTTAAGTAATTTAATTTCCATTTTCCATTTCAGCCTAGTTTTAATCTTTATGTAAATATTAAAACAATCATTTCTGCTTTGGAGATTTTTAACAAATTTAAATTGATTTCCAATATTCAGTGGCTTTGTTTTGGTGAGTGTATTATGATGTTTGCCACCCGCAGAGTACAAGGCCTTCCATTTTCCACCTCCTCTGGCCAAAGTCCTTTGTGTTATTGTTTGCTTTGGAGAGCGTCAGCCGCCAGCAATTGTGTTTGCTTTTTTGGTAGTTAATCCTATTAATTAACTGGTCCTCCCGTTCACTCTCGAACTAATAAGGTGAAAGTCCTTGGCAGGTGCGAGGTGAGAGTGGCTCTCCGGTCGAGTGGCCAATGTGATTAATGGTTTTAAAGGAGTTTTTTCGCCAACAATAGTTCGGGTCCTTCGGTTTCAAGTGTCAGGATTGATGGGAAAATGCCATTACAAATTTACTGAAATCCCTAAAAATCAAAGGATTTTTGTTATTTGACTTTAAGTAATTTTTAATGTAATCTATTTACTCCAGTTGCCTAGAGTCAAGAGTAATTAATTATGGCTACAACCTAACAATATTTTGGGACTACAGAAATGTAACAGCTTCCATCACACATAATCACGTGATCAGCATTATATTAATTTAATGTTTTATATAAAATTTAATCAAAACCTACAAGCCTAGTCTTCTTTATTTTCCTTGTTGGCCTTTTCAAAATAATCTCTTGCAGTCTAAATAAGCAGTCACATGTGAACGTAACCACAAGGACACAGAAAGTGTGTGTGAAAATCACAAAAACAAATTAGTTGCGTGTAATTTAATTTGAAAAGCGAGCGTGTTTATCAAACAAAATTAAAACGGTAAAATGGAGGAAAACAAGGACGAAGGATAATAACAACAAAAACAACAGGGGACTTCACCGCAAGTGGTAAGAAAACGCTAATTGGATTTTATTTTAGCATGCGAAACAAGGCACGATGTTTTTCTCTCCTCGTCGTTCCTTGTTGGCCAAGTTAATAAACATTAAAAGCAATTATGATTCTTGGTTAAGATGTCATTGTCGGCGTCGCTTTTTGTGTTCGGGTTCTGTTTTTGTTTTCGTTCTAGTTTTTGGCTTAGGGAAAGTGAAAAGATCCTTTGAGATAGCTAAGTTGAATAGGAAATGGGTAATTTTCCAACTTGTAATTATACGTATAATTATATACTTTTGTGTTCATATTATAAGTAAAATAATTAATTATAGGTAATAAATGCATTGAACAATAACAATGTGGTGCATTATTATGCAAATTGAACTAATTTCTATAATAATTTAAGTTTCTTCCATAAGCTATGTGTGAGTAAATAATTAATAATAATTAATAATAAGTAATAAATAATGAACTAATTATGTTTTACAAATGGTTTCGTAGTTTTTGACAATATCTACATTTTCTTTATTGATTGACAAACGATATAAGTTTGTATAAAGCAAAGCTAAAATCTAATTATTTCTGGTGTTCTTCCTTCAATACATCTTTAGCATATCAGCAACATCCAATTTTCCAAAAAATCAGCAAAAAAGTTACAACCCCTTACGCCCATCTTAATTATAACTTGTGGCAGAGTAAAAGTTAGTAAGGTGTGCGCTATAAAGTATGCTTCAGTTTCTGTATACATACGCAAAGAGTTTTCCTTTCTTTTTCTATATTTTTACACCCACTTTTTGTTCGCTTTCTTTGGGTATTTGTTGCGGTCAGGCGGGCACCGCGAGTCAGACAACCGCAGAATCCCAAGCAGATGGCGCATAATTGCATATACATGGCATATGGCAGTGACAGAGGGGGAAGGGGAAATGAAGTAGAAGGGGAGGGCGAAAGGGGGGTGGAAAATGTGGTGGAAAGGAGACTGCAAAGTGGGTGGTGAGGTGGGTCTCAAACGACAACATAAATCCTCGGCTTGTGCCTTCCTGGTTATTGTTTATCATGCACACACCGTATGCGCCCGAGAATATAGCGCATACGCCATGTGGCCCGATGCAAATATAAATATTTTAAAGTGCCGACCTAAGCACATTGCAACACTAATTTGTCCAGGTGAACAGCCAATGCTGCAGCTAACAACCTATTTGCAACATTTTATCCTTAATTTCCTCTCAACTTCCGAAGTCTTAGTCATTAAATGTGGAAATAAAGCTGAACGCTAAAGTTTATTTAATGCAGTTTGGAGTTGAAGTTGGAAAAGTAGCGTTTAAAACAGATGGTGCATTCAATATTGATGAATGCAAAACCAAAGAAAGTTATTGAAAAAAATTAAAATGCGATGAGAGTTCAACTTGAATTTGTAAAGATAAGAAAGCCACTAAGTGTTGGTAAATATTCCTCTAACCTTTATTTAAAATTGTATAACCCTTGCATTTAAACTGCGAATGCAATTCCACTTTTAGTTTATTGCCAATGAAATTTTATTTGCCAACATATGAGATTTCTGGCAAATATTGAAACAACTTTGTTCCACTTTCAAACGTCACGTTTAACACATTTGGGCCACAGTAAAAAAAGTAAACGAAAACGAAGGTAGAACGAGCAGTTTCAAAATCAATTTGCCGGCGATAATTCCACGAAAAAGTCGCTCAGCGCAAGAGTGAAAGCTGTTTGCCATTGGCACACATGTCGTATGCGTAATTTCGGTTTAATTGATTTTTAGCGCAGCGGCTTGATGGATCCTGACATCCCCATCCAGCCACGCCCCCTGCGCCCTGTTTATCAAACTTTTGTGAAATGCTTTTAGCAAGGGCGCGCTCAGTCATTTTTTATTTTGCCGCCCTTGCAGCTTAACTTTGACTGCCACAGCCATTTGTTGAAGTGAATTTCGTTTTATTTTTTTTAATTTTTCCGAACAGAAATCCCTTCAAAACGATCTGAACCAAGCTCAACCGAACTGAACTGAGCCATACTTGGCTTTGGTTTTCGTTTTTTGCGCACTTCCAAATAAATGAGCAGCGTTCAACGTGCGCTGATTAATGCCGTTCTAGTGCTACACATAGAGAAATAAGCAGGAAGTAACACATGAAGTTAGTTTCGTTTTTAAAGTTTTTTTTTTATTTAAAAATAATAAATTTAGTTATTGGAGATTTTTCTAATATGTCAAAATTAAATTGGGTTACACTTCTTAATATATTTCTTAAATTACAATATTGTTTGGTAATCCCAGTATATTAATATTCATAAATGGAAAATACAATATTTCTTAAAATTTGTTAAACCCATAAGTTAATGTATAAAACGCAATTACAAAAGTGTAAAAATTATTGTATTCTTTAAAAAATCGATTAATAAGCGAGCACAAAAATTCTACTATCAATTCCGGAAATAGTAATTAAAATGTTTATTTGTTGGCTTTTTATTTGCTTATTTTAAAACTCATTAAAGAAGATGCCTAATTTGTTCGTCTTGAGTCAAACCACTTTTTGTTTAAGTCTAAGAGATAAGAGTGCCCCTTTCTACATAGCAACAAATTATTGTACATATAAAAATGACGAGACTAGAGAATTAATATTTATATCAATGTATATTTATTTTTTAAATTTATTCATTATTCGGTATTACACAAAGTTTCTGGAAAGCTTAGAAAAGTACCTAAAAGGTGTCTTAAAATTTATTCCACAGCTTTTCTACAAGATTTTGCAGTTCAATGGCGGTTTTAGTGGTGGACATTTGACATTTAATTAATTTTTTAAATGGTCTTCGATTTTGAACTGCTGGGCTAAGGCGAAATTCGTTCGTGTCATGCTTACAATTGGGTATAATGAAAATTTCGGCGAAGTTGACCAGAAACTCTTCCTTCGAGGACAGACGTCTTAGCTCGGAATCTTTTTCAAAGAAACTTTCAATGATCAGTCCCAAGGCCAATACATCCTTCTCATCATCGGTAAAACCACTTGAGCAATTTCGATTAACACAGGAAATTCCGTGGACATCGCTCTGGTTGGTCAATGATATGGGCTGTATTTGAGGTGCAAAGTTTACTAACATTTGACGGGCTATCACGAATCCCAGCAGGCTTTTCCTGAAGGCTTCATGAATATTAGGCGAAAAGTAGGACTTCTGAAGTGTATCAAAGGGCACGACAATGTTGTTTTCACTAATCTCGTAATGTGGTTCAGGAGAAAGATTAAAAAGTCGGTTTTCCTTGGGCGCTGGTTTATGTAGTTGCGCCAGTTTAAGTCTGTTACGATGCTGCAGAACTTTCAGATGGGCTATGGCAAAGTCCGAATCCCTGTCGATTTTCAAGTTCCTATACAAACCGGTAACAAGGTCGCGTTGATTGCCAATATTTGGCAGCGTTCCCACAGACACAGTCATACTGAGCTGTTGCCGCACATGATGGCATAAATCCTTATCAGTTAGATTCAGTCGATTCCTCGTCAGCAATTTCGAGAAATATAAGGAAAAGTCATCGAACAATCGCTGCACTTCCTCTTTATTACGTTGCACCTCACGGGGATAATACTTATTGTAGAGCAACTCACTGGCTCAGCTGCAAAGCCCAGCAGAAAGAGCATGCCAAAAACTTGAATAGTGCTCTCCATATTCGCAGATCGACTGACGAGCACGCATCAAAATCGGACGTATTTAACAACAGCAGATCACCAAGTTCATGCTAAGTTTTCCGGGGATTGATAAGCCTTTTATAGCTTTAACAATTATATTTTTAATTTATTATATAAATGTAAAGCATAGGTTTCAATTATAAGTAATCAAGTTGTTAAACTGATTAAGTGGATTACTATTTCACGCAATTTTGGAACACACAAATGTGGAAAAATCCATTCCTTTCCATCCAAATTTTTAGTACGATTAAACAAAACCATAAAACCTAAAAAAAGTCATACTAAAAACAAGAAAGGAAAGCTAACTTCGGGCGGAGCCGATCCCTATAAAATTTGGTAGGTCGGATTGATTGGATCGGATTATAAAACCCATAGAAAATCCCAACTTCCTAACTTTAAAAAAACCAAAGTTATGGTATTTCCTATCGTTATATGGGAGCTATAGGATATAGTCGGCCGATCCCGGCGTGCAAAGGAATGAAGGGCGTGTGCAAAGTTTCAATTCGGTATCTTTAAAACTGAGAAACTAGTTTGCGTAGAAACAGACAGACGGACATGCTTATATCAACTCAGTAGGTGATCCTAATCAAGAACATATATACTTTATAGGGTCGGAGATGTCTCCTTCACTGCGTTGCACACTTTTGACCAAAATTATAATACCCTCTGCATGGGGTATAATAATTAAAGTCTTGGACTTTGTTTTTGATAAGTAATACTTAAAAGCCTTTTAAAAAAAATCTTCTTTTATGCAGTAATAATTTATAACTGCTCCTACACAAAACTACAAATTTTACTGCTGTAAAATATAGTTCTTAAAAAAGTTTAAGTTTTTACCATATTTTTTCTCAGTGCAGTTCCCCTTCGCTTTTCATCCATCAACTCCTCTATTTCGTTTGCCATGCAGAAACGATTAATCAAGCCGCAATCGTAGCGGTGGATGGGTTTCAGTCCTTTTGGAAATTAATTTACAACTGTGCAAATTAAAAGTAAAGAACTCTGATGCTCAAGATAGCTCAATCTTGATTTTTTGCCTTTTAACATTTTAACAAACTTAAGACAGATTGTGGGTGAGTGGATGTGCATGTGGGTAAATTTAATAAACTAAAACCATTTGCAGTTCAGTGAACTGACAGTAAATAAATTTAACCTAATTCGTACATGTCAATAACAACAGCAACCGAGACAGGACATCCTCGCCGCCTTTTTTCATTGTTTTGCTTTGGCTCCGAGGAATGCCATAACAAAGAAGAAGAGCCAAAGGATGTGGAGTATGGAAGTGGCCGAGAATCAAAAGGAATGGTGGATAAAGGGAGGAGGACTCATCCATGCAACGAGCTCACAAACATTTTGCCATCCTCCAGACGTGATGGGGCGTTGCACCGTGGCAGAGATTTAAAAGTTAGCTTGAAAATAGAAAACAATCAATAATAAATATGTGTGTGTGTTTTTGCTCAGCCACAATATTTTTAAAATATTAAACATTCATACAAAAAAATAGTATGTGATTTGCAGCACGCTCAACTCTGTCCTCTTTTAATATATTACGTTAATGTTCATTCACGATTAGTAAAAAAAATCATTTATATCTTGTTTGTTTACCATAAAATCATTATTTAATAAAATCAGATTAATTTGATTTTTTTTAACACTGCTTGTACTCTGGCATTCGGAAATAACAAAAACAAAGGCTAGATTTTTTTGTCTCAAAATAATTCATATATTTAACTTGCTTTTTGCTTTATGCCTTTCAAGTCTGAAATTATTAATTTTCTTTTTTTAAATTTGGAGGTCAGAAAAAAAGTGTGAATTGGGCCATTGTATTTGGCTACATTAAATTTGAGTCCCTTTTTATATGGTATTCTTTTATTCTGCAAAGTATAATATTTTAAATAAATAACTACCCGAAATTTTTCTGACACCCCATATACCAATAAATAATAATACTAATATTCAGAGACTACTGTAATCTAACCCACGGTTATAAAATACCCTGCACCCATCCAGCTTTCGGATATCTTTGCCCTGTTATGAAGTGAAAAGTGTGGAGCGAAAGCAAACCCCAAAGATGACGGCCATCTTCAGGCTGGATTGTGTTTGTGTTTGTGTGCGTGTGGCCGTGGGTGTGAGTGTGAGGGTGAGTGTGACGGTGAGTGTGAGTGTCAGAGTGTGCGTATTTGGCATTTTGCGTCCTGGGCAATGGCACCACATGCTCCTGATGGCTGCAGTTAATCCACTTAATGACCCCGATGATTTTATTGATGAGCGCCAGCGCCTAACGCTAACATATGCCGCCACCATAGTCGTTGATGATGAAGATGCTTCATTCCCCCGCGCTCCCCCCATCCGGGGGGATTGGATTTCCCACCCAGGACCTCCTGGAGTCCACCACCCCCTCCTCCGGCAGTTGTCATCGCCGCCTGGTTCAGTGAAGCGTGCTGCGTCCTTCGCCCGTTCGGGGTCCTTCATCTTTGGTATGTTTGCTTCCTGTTGATTTTTCGGCACCTAAATTAGTGCCAGTGACTCTGGTCTTGGGAGAGGAAGCTGCTCGGATTTTTCCTTTTGATAAAACGTCCGCCTGTCAGCCACGTCCTGTGTCTATATGTGACTGTGTCCCGTTTGCGTTATTTATGCGCGGACATTAAAATACAATTTTTATGCTCAGCATTGCCAGACTTATCCTTTGACTCCCGCTGACGCCTTCGCTATTCCCATTGCCTTACTCATTCCAATTTCAGTCTTACACAGAGAGAAAACAGCGCCATTAATTTCTTTTTTCAGTAAAATTCACTTCACTTTTATAAAAACACAAACATATTTACTTAAAGCCATATTATCAAAAAGAATCAACAAATTAATCTAAGCTTAATTTTTATAAATTAATACGCTCTGCTCAAAAGTTATTAAATAATAAGCATTATTCTTGTTTCTTTGAAATCGAATATGCCGAAAAAATATACAAGAAATAAGTGAAGTTGGGTTAAAGTGCACATATGATGTGAACCCCATATAGGTCTTCTTTCCTTTATAAAAAGTTTAGTTATAAAACTTTCATAAATATTTTTCTCTGTGCATTCCCACCTCCACATCCATTGGCATCAGCATCCACGTCTTTTGGGGCCAGCTCTTCTGAAGCATCTTTATTGAGTGTAAATGCGCGTGGCGAAAGCATATTTATTTACGTTGAGCTGCTTATTTATTTGGCAAATGGTTTTGCATTTGTCAACAGCAGCAGCAACAAAGTGGGAAGGCACAGAGCAGCAGCGGCGACAACTTGCATTTCAATTTGGACCACGGTCCC
Organism: Drosophila fuyamai; assembly: GCA_018153365.1. NCBI lineage: Eukaryota > Metazoa > Arthropoda > Insecta > Diptera > Drosophilidae > Drosophila > Drosophila fuyamai. The sequence goes on from JAECXW010000758.1 coordinate 8,161,867, forward strand.
CAATCGTCCACCCGAAAAAGGGGGCGAAACTAAGTCCGTATCTTTAGATGGGTATTTGTCTATTTGGCATTGTGTATTCCTGGGGTTATTTAACAGCTCGTTTAACTAACACAAAGAAGCGTTATTTACTAAAGACGGGGGCACTCAAATGGGGTATATAATGGGTTATATTATTCAACTAGTTGATAAGACAAATTTTAAATAGCAAACTTTGGAGCTTTAAATATTTGTCTTCGAATCTTTGCAGAGTTCAACGCCACCTAGAATATAGTAAACCAAAAACAATGTTTTGAGTTAATTGAGTAGGAACACATGTACGAGCTTAATTCAATTAAACTCCAAAAGTGCTTGATAGATTCCCAACCAATATGATAAATGGCAATACTCAAGGTGACTGTATTTCCTCATTAACCTTTGAGATTCGCTTAAACAATTTCTGGTTGTACAGTGAACGCCCTGCAAGCCAATGTTGCCACTTAATGAGGCATTAAAGCGTTAACATTAATACAGGCCGCATCGCCACAGAGAATCCGAAAACTCACACTCCGTTCATGTGAAGCCATCGACATTGTGACACTTGGAGCTTTAATTAAATTTTCGATAATTGCATGCACCGAACAGCCGCCAAAGGACATGTCGGCGACAAAATATCAGACGCAGGGCGGGATCGGCATTTCATAATTGAGGAAACTACTAATGAATAGCATGTGACTATTATTCCTTTGAGTATGAACACTATGGAAGACTTCTCTAAGATAAATTATATAATCTATATCTCTGCATCTGGGAAGGTAGGCTTTTATTTCCAAAAAATGCAAAGTTTAAGTAAATATTACGTATACGACATATTTCAGAGTAAGACTTTGGTTTATACCTTTACCCGCTAAAATATACTAACATTTCTATATATTTTTAAATAACAATGTATTTCAAATTAAAAAATTTTAAAAACCGGGCTCAAAATAAAATGTTCAATAAATATTAGAATTCTTAAAAAATAAATACATATATTTTTGAAACATTGAGAAGATAAAATGTTATTTCTTTACTAAATCGATTGAATCACTTAATTTTGCAGCCCTGGCCCCGGCAAATGCCAAAGAGTAATGAGAATATTTTTGTTGGCGCCCGGCGCATTTAAGTGGCATTTTTAAATTGATTAAAAAAATTGGTGATGCTGCACGGCCTTCTTCAGTGTTTTCTGCCGCGGCCTCTGCTCATTGTAGTGCTGGGTTTTCCTCTTGTTTTTCGCAGGCGTTTAATTAACGAGTCCTGGACGACGTTTTTGCCGAGCGACATTTTTAATTTCCTCCTTTTTTTGTCCACCAACATCGGAAGTGCCGTCACACAGACCGGAAGTGCGCCGCACACACACACACACACACACCCACACAAACTCAGAGCTATAACCAGAGTCGAACAGTGTCAAAGAGGCGCATAATTAACTTGTTGCCCCGCCCACTTCCAGTACTCGAAATAAAAACTGAATAAAAAAAATAAAAGAAGTGCAGAGAAAACAGTTGAAAAGCGGAAGGAGGCAAGGGGCGAAAGCCAACCAACTTTCACTGCGGCTAAACTTGCAACTGGCCAGAAATGAGCAGACATCGCCTCAGTCGGAAGTCCGAGACATCGTCGAAACTTTTGCCATAGCTCGAACATAATTATAAAAGTTTCGACAAGTATTTGCCCAGGTGGGCCAACACAGCTTGTCCGTGCAAAAAAATAAGTCAGAGGAGGGAAAAAACGAGACCGGTCCAAGGTTTGCCAAGTGGCAAATGCCAAGTGCCAAGAGCGGCGGCAACTTTATTCCCACTTCTTCATGACCTTTCCCTACTAATTAGCCTGCTATTGGCATTTTTCCTTAAACGCTTAACGAGCTCCTACAAATTGCCAGTTGCCTTTCGCATGCGTTAATTGCCCTGGCCCCGCCCACTCGGCCCCGTTTCGCCCTTTTTTTGAAGCCAAGCCCGCTCCTCAGCTGTGTGTCTGCAAATATGATGGCTAATATGTCTTGCGCTGCGTATACGTAATTTTCGGGGAAGCCATGACCCCGGCAAGACCATCAAAAAACCGTTTGCTCAACCCGCTGCAAAACCGTGACGCTATCTGTTCCTGACAACAAGCAAACAACATCCCAAAGCCGATGATGTTGGGGCTTGGTCGAACTGATGATACCCTTTACTAAAGGGAAAGTGCAATTCGTAATATTCGTTGGCAGAGTAAAATTATTTTTAAAATGTGAATCTATATATAATTTTGCTTACAATAAATTTTTCTATTTCAAGATATTTATTTTACATCAATTTTTGAAAGTACAATACTCCGAGAAACGAATCTCTTACTATCATGCAAAATAAAATACAAACAAAATATTAGATTTCTTTATCTAAGCTAAACTGGCTTCATTAATTTATAGATAACGTTAAATAGAACGAGGTTCTAAAAGAAGTCAATATATACAATCTACAATATTAATTTATAATTTGTTAGTTTAACCTCAAAGATTCCTTAAAAAAATATATGACCTGTCACTTATCCACATAACCGCTGAAAATTATTTAAAATGTTGCAAATTATGTGATGTTAAACATTCTCTTTTAATAAAAAAGAGATTAAAATTCCATTAAATTTAATTTTGTGAGTATTGCATTCTTTGAGCACCCCATCTACGTATCACAGGGTATTGGCAAACAGGGAACGCAGGAATATTCCCCAACAGCCACTTAAGCGATGAGTGAAGTGAGTCGCCGGTTTTTCGGTCCAGCCACGCTCACCTTTTGCTGGGCCCACGAATACTGGTATATGGTAGTATAGTACATGTACCCATGTGCGCCTGAACTGAGCTCGAGAACGGGGCCACTTGGAAATTGCTTTGAAGAGCTGCTGACGCTGACGCTGATGTTGCCGTGCCATTTCTCCTTTCTTATCTCACTAAAATAGGCATTGTTGGGCCGGATGATGTGTGTGTCTGCGTGTGTGTGTGTGTGTTTGTGGGCCTGCCTGCCCCTTTCTTTTGATTTCTGCCATGCACGCATGAAAATTGTTTTCCTTTTGTTCTGGGCGCAGGGTTCAGGAGGAGTAACAACAAAAGCCAAAGGTTGTTGGCAGCGCCAGGAAACTATGCTATTGCTATGGATTATGATGCTGCCAACAGCTAAGTGCGTACTAAGGGGCGGTTCAGAGGGGGGCGTGGCAGCAAAAGGCCGCATATTGACAATAGTGGTAAAGGTGCTCCTCCAGGTATTAAGGGTTTTGCTCGTCCAGCCAGGCAAATGCAGGCGAAGCCATCTGGATCTGCTGCTGAAGAGGCGTGATTGAAACCCAAATGGCAAGGGAAGCGGAAGAAACTCTGAAAGATAGGCGGAAAGCATCGCCATAGTTCGTTTTGTCATACAAAAGAATCTCTTACCCCTCAAAAAATGCTAGTAAAAGTGGATTCTCACCTTTTTAAAAATTTAAAATGCTACAGTTTTAAGACACATTTGTTTTTTATATTCGTTTTCCACTCATGGAACCTTTATAATACCTAATACATTATTTAAAATGTAAAACATGTTAATGAAAGCCTTTCATGCAGACATAAGACTTTGTCTAGACAAATGGCTATCAAATATTGATGTAAACAAGGGCAACACTGCGTATAAGTAATCTGCAATTGTTGAGCCCCTTGACTCATTTTTCGTTTTCTGCGTATAGAAAACTAATAAGGAAATCCCTTGACACCGACAGATTTTTAAAATGAATAACCTCTTTTTTTTGTTCCTCTAAAAATCCTCCCAAAACACCTAAAAGCCACAAAGTTATTTTCGCAAATCGTTCTGTGAATACGGATTTATTTAATCAGGCTTAAATGGTGCTTATCCCTGCTGGGGAAATGGAGCTGCTTACTTAGCATCATTATGGGCAACGATTTATGCATAAGCAGCGAATAAGGAGCATTACAATTTGGCTAAATCTCAGAGCACCCACGTATGTGCCTGGGCATCCTGCTTATGTGAATGTGAATGAATCTAGCCACGGAGACAAACGGCAGCCACTTAAAACTGTCACAAGTTAAAAACCGCAAACTGCAGTCGCTACAAGGATTGCACCTCCCAAAGGGTTGGGTAAAAGGGGTTCCGAAAAGGGGGGAAAATGGGGAAAAGCCGGAGTGAGGAGCACGTAGGGAGCAAAGAGAGACATTATGCGACGGCATGGAAACACACAACAATTTCACAGACAATGAATACATTGGCAAAATGAGCGGGTGGTTGGGCTGAGGACTCCTAGACACGAGGACAAAGAAATTTAAATAAATGCATGTGCACGAGTCGGAGAACAGAAAAAAATCACAACAATTGGCTGCACACTGACGGAAAAAATCCCAACAATTGCAAAACAAGCTACACTGAGGGAATTATAAATACAAAATTAAAAATTAAATATTGCATTTTTTATGTTTTATATCCCTTTGAAAAGGAACTTGGTTGTGTAAAAATATTCTTCAATATTATTTGGGATATATACTTAACTACATATTATTAAAAGGTAAAAAACACATAACACAAAATATCTCTAAAATTTGTCATATTTAAAACCTTACAAATATATGCTTTTATACCTTATGCTTATTGATGTAAAAATATTTTCCAACTGAAATCGGTTCAAAGAGATTTATTTTATTCTCCGATAGACACCAAATTATTATTATTGTTATTATTATAATAGACACTATATTATAGACATTTTTTTCTTACAATAAATTAGTAGTAGGTACATAAGTTATTATTTTAAATAGTATTCTTTCTGTGTAGGGGTACAGATGATTGAGGGATAAGGGATGTGGGCTTGGATTTTTCTTAAAAAAGGAGGATGGTGTTATAGCCACTCGAGGACAACGGCGAGCGATGACTTTGCATTTTGCATTTTGCATTACATTTACTTTTTGCAACTTTCGAGATTCTCGGGGCGAAAGCAGTTTGAAAATTATTGCAGATCCTGGAAACTGGAGTCAGCAGCTTCTTCTTTCTCTTCTTCATGGCCACATTTCAATGTTGCATGTTGGAGTTATTTTAAGCCATCGTTGTTGTTTTGCGGGTTGTTGTTGCTTACACACGCAAATGTCTTATTTATGCTCAGCACTTTTTGCCACCACCCACAACTTTTCCCCTTATTTTCCCGACCAGCAGCGACAACTTCTTGCGGCTGAATGTCGTCGACTTTGCTTTCTGCCCTTGGTTCCCACTTTTCCTCACTTTTCACTCTTCTCTAGCTGTGCAGTTTTCGTTCAGCTCTATCATTGTGGTTCCCTTGCAAATGTTGTCTTTAACATAAGCCAAAGAAGAAAACAAAAACTACAGTGAAAACGTTGGATATTATCATTTTTCTGGGAGTAATTTGTTAATGTAGTTTTAACTATATTAATATTTTAATAAACAAGTTAATTTAACAAGTAATAAATAAGAAAGAAAAAAAATTTGGGTAAAATTTTCCGATAAAAAAATTGATCAACTCCAAAATGAAATATTGTAATGCAGATTTTTAGAGAATCAATCCACAAGTCTTTAGAGGTATGTCACTTTGAAATCGGTCTAAATTTGGTAAAGTTATAGACTCTGGAAGTCCAATTGTGGGGGTCATCATTTTACATGTCGTCGGAAACTTACAAATAACCAACATGAAAATCGGTCAAAATTTTGATCAACTCCAAAATGAAAAATTTGAATGCAGATTTTTAGAGAATCAATTCACAAGTCTTTAGAGGTATGTCACTTTGAAATCGGTCTAAATTTGGTAAAGTTATAGACTCTGGAAGTCCAATTGTGGGGGTCACCATTTTACATGTCGTCGGAAACTTACAAATAACCAACATGAAAATCGGTCAAAATTTTGATCAACTCCAAAATGAAAAATTTGAATACAGATTTTTAGAGAATCAATCCACAAGTCTTTAGAGGTATGTCACTTTGAAATCGGTCTAAATTTGGTAAAGTTATAGACTCTGGAAGTCCAATTGTGGGGGTCACCATTTTACATGTCGTCGGAAACTTACAAATAACCAACATGAAATAAGGTCAAAATTTTGATCAACTCCAAAACGAAAAATTTTAATGCAGATTTTTAGAGAATCAATCCACAAGTCTTTAGAGGTATGTCACTTTGAAATCGGTCTAAATTTGGTAAAGTTATAGACTCTGGAAGCCCAATTGTGAAGGTCACCATTTTACATGTCGTCGGAAACTTACAACTAACCAACATGAAAATCGGTCAAAATTTTGATCAACTCCAAAACGAAAAATTTGAATACAGATTTTTAGAGAATCAATCCACAAGTCTTTAGAGGTATGTCACTTTGAAATCGGTCTAAATTTGGTAAAGTTATAGACTCTGGAAGCCCAATTGTGAAGGTCACCATTTTACATGTCGTCGGAAACTTACAAATAACCAACATGAAAATCGGTCAAAATTTTGATCAACTCCAAAACGAAAAATTTTAATACAGATTTTTAGAGAATCAATCCACAAGTCTTTAGAGGTATGTCACTTTGAAATCGGTCTAAATTTGGTAAAGTTATGGACTCTGGAAGTCCAATTGTGGGGGTCACCATTTTACATGTCGTCGGAAACTTACAAATAACCAACATGAAATAAGGTCAAAATTTTGATCAACTCCAAAACGAAAAATTTTAATGCAGATTTTTAGAGAATCAATCCACAAGTCTTTAGAGGTATGACACTTTGAAATCGGTCTAAATTTGGTAAAGTTATAGACTCTGGAACCCAATTGTGAAGGTCACCATTTTACATGTCGTCGGAAACTTACAAATAACCAACATGAAAATCGGTCAAAATTTTGATCAACTCCAAAACGAAAAATTTGAATACAGATTTTTAGAGAATCAATCCACAAGTCTTTAGAGGTATGTCACTTTGAAATCGGTCTAAATTTGGTAAAGTTATAGACTCTGGAAGTCCAATTGTGGGGGTCACCATTTTACATGTCGTCGGAAACTTACAAAAAAACCAACATGAAAATCGGTCAAAATTTTGATCAACTCCAAAATGAAAAATTTGAATACAGATTTTTAGAGAATCAATCCACATGTCTTTAGAGGTATGTCACTTTGAAATCGGTCTAAATTTGGTAAAGTTATAGACTCTGGAAGTCCAATTGTGAAGGTCACCATTTTACATGTCGTCGGAAACTTACAAATAACCAACATGAAATAAGGTCAAAATTTTGATCAACTCCAAAACGAAAAATTTTAATGCAGATTTTTAGAGAATCAATCCACAAGTCTTTAGAGGTATGACACTTTGAAATCGGTCTAAATTTGGTAAAGTAATAGACTCTGGAAGTCCAATTGTGGGGGTCATAATTTTACATGTCGTCGGAAACTTACAAATAACCAACATGAAAATCGGTCAAAATGTTGATCAACTCCAAAATGAAAAATTTGAATACAGATTTTTAGAGAATCAATCCACAAGTCTTTAGAGGTATGTCACTTTGAAATCGGTCTAAATTTGGTAAAGTTATAGACTCTGGAAGTCCAATTGTGGGGGTCACCATTTTACATGTCGTCGAAAACTTACAAATAACCAACATGAAATAAGGTCAAAATTTTGATTAACTCCAAAATGAAAAATTGTAATGCAGATTTTTAGAGAATCAATCCACATGTCTTTAGAGGTATGTCACTTTGAAATCGTTCTAAATTTGGTAAAGTTATAGACTCTGGAAGTCCAATTGTGGGGGTCATCATTTTACATGTCGTCGGAAACTTGCAAATAACCAACATGAAAATCGGTCAAAATTTTGATCAACTCCAAATTGAAAAATTGTAATGCAGATTTTTAGAGAATCAATCCACAAGTCTTTAGAGGTATGTCACTTTGAAATCGGTCTAAATTTGGTAAAGTTATAGACTCTGGAAGTCCAATTGTGGGGGTCATCATTTTACATGTCGTCGGAAACTTACAAATAACCAACATAAAATAAGGTCAAAATTTTGATTAACTCCAAAATGAAAAATTGTAATGCAGATTTTTAGAGAATCAATCCACAAGTCTTTTGAGGTATGTCACTTTGAAATCGGTCTAAATTTGGTAAAGTTATAGACTCTGGAAGCCCAATTGTGGGGGTCACCATTTTACATGTCGTCGGAAACTTACAAATAACCAACATAAAATAAGGTCAAAATTTTGATCAACTCCAAAACGAAAAATTTTAATGCAGATTTTTAGACAATCAATCCACAAGTCTTTAGAGGTATGACACTTTGAAATCGGTCTAAATTTGGTAAAGTTATAGACTCTGGAAGCCCAATTGTGGGGGTCACCATTTTACATGTCGTCGGAAACTTACAAATAACCAACATAAAATAAGGTCAAAATTTTGATCAACTCCAAAACGAAAAATTTTAATGCAGATTTTTAGAGAATCAATCCACAAGTCTTTAGAGGTATGACACTTTGAAATCGGTCTTAATTTGGTAAAGTAATAGACTCTGGAAGTCCAATTGTGGGGGTCACCATTTTACATGTCGTCGGAAACTTACAAATAACCAACATGAAAATGGGTCAAAATTTTGATCAACTCCAAATTGAAAAATTGTAATGCAGATTTTTAGAGAATCAATCCACAAGTCTTTAGAGGTATGTCACTTTGAAATCGGTCTAAATTTGGTAAAGTTATAGACTCTGGAAGTCCAATTGTGGGGGTCATCATTTTACATGTCGTCGGAAACTTGCAAATAACCAACATGAAAATCGGTCAAAATTTTGATCAACTCCAAATTGAAAAATTGTAATGCAGATTTTTAGAGAATCAATCCACAAGTCTTTAGAGGTATGTCACTTTGAAATCGGTCTAAATTTGGTAAAGTTATAGACTCTGGAAGTCCAATTGTGGGGGTCATCATTTTACATGTCGTCGGAAACTTACAAATAACCAACATGAAAATCGGTCAAAATTTTGATCAACTCCAAAACGAAAAATTTTAATGCAGATTTTTAGAGAATCAATCCACAAGTCTTTTGAGGTATGTCACTTTGAAATCGGTCTAAATTTGGTAAAGTTATAGACTCTGGAAGCCCAATTGTGGGGGTCACCATTTTACATGTCGTCGGAAACTTACAAATAACCAACATAAAATAAGGTCAAAATTTTGATCAACTCCAAAACGAAAAATTTTAATGCAGATTTTTAGAGAATCAATCCACAAGTCTTTAGAGGTATGACACTTTGAAATCGGTCTTAATTTGGTAAAGTAATAGACTCTGGAAGTCCAATTGTGGGGGTCACCATTTTACATGTCGTCGGAAACTTACAAATAACCAACATGAAAATGGGTCAAAATTTTGATCAACTCCAAAATGAAAAATTGTGATGCAGATTTTTAGAGAATCACTCCACAAGTCTTTTGAGGTATGTCACTTTGAAATCGGTCTAAATTTGGTAAAGTTATAGACTCTGGAAGCCCAATTGTGGGGGTCACCATTTTACATGTCGTCGGAAACTTACAAATAACCAACATAAAATAAGGTCAAAATTTTGATCAACTCCAAAACGAAAAATTTTAATGCAGATTTTTAGAGAATCAATCCACAAGTCTTTAGAGGTATGACACTTTGAAATCGGTCTTAATTTGGTAAAGTAATAGACTCTGGAAGTCCAATTGTGGGGGTCACCATTTTACATGTCGTCGGAAACTTACAAATAACTAACATGAAAATGGGTCAAAATTTTGATCAACTCCAAAATGAAAAATTGTGATGCAGATTTTTAGAGAATCACTCCACAAGTCTTTTGAGGTATGTCACTTTGAAATCGGTCTAAATTTGGTAAAGTTATAGACTCTGGAAGCCCAATTGTGGGGGTCACCATTTTACATGTCGTCGGAAACTTACAAATAATCAACATGAAAATGGGTCAAAAAATTAATCAACGTTAAAATTACAATTTTTAATGCAGATTTGTAAAGGTTTTACAATCTTTTACATTCCAATTGCTATATTTTCTGTAGAGAAATACAATTAGTGAAAATAAATTACATTTATAGTTTATCAATGGATGTTAATATGAATTTTTTAAATTAAGTTTACAATTAAAATTTCTTTTACAATTTACAACTTTGGTTACCTGGGTTTGAATTTTTATTTGCAGCATTTTCTTAACAAAATTAAACTAATACATATATATTTTTTTTTGACTATGTAGCCTTAGGTAAAGTAACCACCCATCTGGGTGATGACTTATGAAATTGATCACAGCACTTGGAATTATAAGGACAGAGTTCAAAGGAGTGGTTCCAAATGGGTCACCGAGCACACACATATTGGGTGCATGCCCATGCATTTATATCCTAGGCCATCCCCTTTAATCCCACAATCAAAAGCCAAGCCTGCCAGTCCGATTGTTCATGGCAACACAAAGCTCGGATTGCATTTGGACCGACTTTTGTGCAGCAGCTTCCTTGAGAGGATTTTCGCTCTGCCATCGTACTTCAACTTCAGTCCAGGGCTTTCTTATGCAAAAATCTATTCTTGTTGCTTGTTATTCTTGCATAAAAGAAAATTGTTTATATAGCAGAGAATATATATATATATATTTGACAGGGAATGGGGCAAAGGTTTCCACGAGGAAGAGTTGCCAGCGCATACTTTATTTTCTCTATTTTTTTGGGGGAAAGTCGGGGGATAGAGGACAGACCAAGCTGCTTAGTCCTGGCTCTAATAGAGCCTTGCAGGACTTTTTATGCTGCTTATTATGGCTGGAGGAGATTCAGGCCCCAAAATCCCCTTCATCTCCGCTCTCTCTTATTTATTGTCATGGATATTTGACTCAAGTTTTTCCTTTACTCTTCCGTGGCTTGTGGATAATATACAATTTTTTAATGGCACATAATCACGTTAACTGAAAACTGTCGTCGCCGCTAACTTAATAAGCAGAAAGTCCAAAGTTCCTCGGTCTATGGAGGACCGGACAGCTGGGCACGTTATGCAATTTAACAGAATTATTTAAAATTCAACAAAACTTCTGAAGTGGGGCATGAAAAGTGAGCGGCAAAGTTTGCAACATGGCAACAACTTCATTCACCATGGGTCAGCGTTGCAATGGAAACTTTTAAATTAACCCTAATTCAGAATATGCCAGCAGCAACAAAATAAAAATAAAAAATAATATACAAATAAAAATAAAAATGAGAAAAAAAAAGAGAGGAAAAGAAATGGTGGCCAACAAGTTTACAATATTCTTGTGCATTCTTCAACTTTAACAATTTATTAAATGGGTCAAAAGCCACTAAAACTTCATTTATCATTGCATGAGCAGTCACTGCACCACGCCCACCGCCCACTGCCTACTGCACAGCCACCACGCCCCCTCATTCCGCCCACTGCCAGCCAGCACGTCAGCCCGTTGAAATGCCAACAAATCGCAGAGACGAATGAGCTCAGCAAACTTGAAGCGTTTCCGGTACGCCACAACTACTTTTTCCCCTCCCAGCTGCCCTGGATTTAGGTTGGGTATGCTGGCACTTCGGGGCTATTTGTCATGGAGATGGGGGTCGTTAACGACGAAGTCCACCAAATTTGCTGTGCATAAAACTCAGTTCTAGTTTAGTCAAGCTTGCTTTCATTTAATGACTTTGGGATTACGTTTCACCCAAGCTGAAAAGTTTATCGAGGCTGGGTGGTTATCTGAATTTAAAAGTAAATTAAACTATTTTAATGATGAGCCAACAGTTGAATTGTCCGCGATACCACATTTTTCTTTTATCGCCAAAATCTGAGTCAATAGACATAAAAACTAGTAACAACGCCGTCTTTAAGTCTAGACTTGATTGTTTGCATTGCTTATAAACATTTTTATAGGAAATTAAAAAATCGATTTTATTCCGTTCATTACTTTATAGGGTAACCCACTCTCCAGTTAACGTTTTTTTAATTTACTTGCCTTTGCACTGCACCCTTAGGGATTATTTAAAGACTTTAACTGCTTGGTGTGTTAAATAGAATTTAATATGAATAAAATAAAATAAACTTGGCTACAATATTTTATTTATATTTTGTTTAGGCTCTCAAAATAGTCCTTTCTGTTGGATGGACTGTCCAATTAGGACGACGAGCGATTGCAGTAGTGTCCCTTGGAAACACAAAAATCAGCTTTCTTGTGGATCGAGTTCTATCCGGATTTGTAGGTCTAGTGGTTCGAATTGGTCGCGGTGTTACAGAAGTAGGCGTGGGTTCAAAGAAAATAAAAGTTAGACCTCTAGTCGTTGGGTTCTGCGACCTGGTCCATAAAGTGGATCGAGGTGTACGATTCGTGGGCCTAACTGGAGGTCTTGTCCATAGAGTGGGTCCTATGGGACGTCTTGTCCATAAGGTGGGTCTTACCGTGGGTCTCGTAATCCGAATTGTAGGAACAGTAGGTCTGACTGGAGGTCTCGTCCATAAAGTCCTTCTAATGGTGGGTCTAATGGTGGGTCGATTGGTAGGTCTTATTGTGGGAATAGTAGGTCTAACTGGAGGTCTCGTCCATAAAGTCCTTCCAATGGTGGGTCGATTGGTAGGTCTGATTGTGGGTCTTATTGTGGGAATAGTAGGTCTAACTGGAGGTCTCGTCCATAAAGTCCGTCTAATTGTGGGTTTAACTGTAGCTCTAATGGTGGGTCTAACTGTGGCTCTGATGGTGGGTCTTACTGTGATTTTTATAGGAGGTCTTGTCCATAAAGTAGGACGCACTCTTGGAGGCGTTGGACGAATAGTTGGCAACGGAGGACGCACTGGTGGTCTTGTCCACAAAGTGGGCCTTATATTTGGCTTAGTGGGCAGTATTCTAGTGGGAATTCGAGACCAAATCAGAAATTTTCGAGTTGTTGGCACTAAAGGTGGTCTAGTTGGCCTGGCGGTGGGTCTGCGTGTTACTGGTGGTTTCGGGATCGGTCTTGTCGGTTTCCTTGTGATGGGAAGTCTTCTGGTGGGTTTGGGAGGTGGTATTATTGGCCTCCTCGTGGGTGGTGCTATGGAAGGTCTCACATATCGCGGTGGTGTTGGCCTTGGGGGCGAAGGAGTTATCCTTGGAGGCGGTGGTCTGGGAATAGGTCTCACTGGTAGTGGAGCTATCCGAGGACTGTCTTTTGGAATCGGCAGAAGCGCAGGTGCTTTTGGCGGTGAACAGACCGGTGTTCCATTGACCTGGACAAAAGCCAAGCAGAACAGATAGCCAACGACAACCAGATGCATTTTATTTGCACGTCACACACGACAGCTCCGATTTATATAGGTTACTATAAAAAGAATACCAAAAACAAACACAGATGGTTGGCGAAAGAATTTGTGCCTTTGTCTTTAGACTTCACTCGGTAGTTAAACGTTTTATTAAACATACATAATTACATGATTTCTTGCGTTTACCGGCTGCTTCACGTTTTCATTCTGTTTTTGGTTTTCGGGTTGGGTATTGTATCCTTTGTATCATATGTATGCGCATTGTGTATAATACTTGTACATTCTTATATAAGTGTATAGCATATATGAGTATGATTTTTCAATATATATATATATAGAGAAAGTTTTCTTTAAATATCGGCTCAACAAACATAACTGTGAGTGCAGTTGTACAGAATGCATAATACTAAGGTTAATCTACCCGACAAATCTCAAGAAATATGGTGCTGTACACAAGAACTAGCGTATCGTTACTAGAAAATATTCAATCAAATTTGCTATCAACAATATTTAATAATAATGTTTACAGTATTTTATATATTAATGTTTATGCATATCGCGCGAGAGATAAGCTATATTAGCTTTATTTATCGTCGATCTGAAATCAGGAAAAATATCTCTTAGGTACAGATACAGTTTACTTTAGTTTAGTTTGCCTTTTCACTTTGGTGCGTCAACTTTCATATACTATATAAACGTATATTTATATTTCTATTTTATATGTATTCCTTAGGTATGTCAAAATATGTCATTTTATTAGTATATTTGTGTAAAAATTAAAATATTCAACAGTTGATTGCAATGAGGCGGATTTCCATAATATCATTCGTTACAACATTTGTTTATCTTTATCTTTTGGTTTATGTTTTTGGTTTATTTGTTTGTTCTCATCTCTAATTCGGTTTAAGTTTAGTTTATTTTCATTTTTAATGCAACTACATTTATATTTCATAATACATATTCCTTTAAATTACTTAATTTTGTTCTTTGTAATATTGCAAGGGACAATTTCGTGAACGACAATTTGCTCTCCGATTTCTAAAGAATTTAAATTCTTAAATGTTTTAAATGTGTGAAACCAAGAATGCAATTTTTTCCATAAAGGTTTATTACCCTAAGACTCTTCGAAAAACATTTAACATGTAAAATAATTTAATTCAAAATTAACTCTTTGGTTTTTCTTTACAAGAACTCCCCTAACTTATTGGGAAACCCATACGGTGCGTTTCAAAGCCATAAGACAAGGGATAATCTAAATTAATACTATAAAATAGTATGGTGAACATCATAGTCATAATCAACTGCGGCTAAACGAAGCAGCTTCCGCTGCTTCCCGATGTCCTGTAGCCTTGAAACGCCCCGTATTCACATTTTCTATTGGTGTTTGTTTTTATGTTTTCAATCTCCGTTTAGGTTGCTATTTGCATAGTTGTATAGGTACTTTATGTGTGATTCGGGGGGTAACCCATGCGTATGTGTGATTTGCTTGGTGATCGCCCAAAAGCAGGCAACAAACTCTGCATGTTTCTTTAACTTAAAACAAAAACCGGGAGAATATTTAACGCCCGGCGCCATGCAACTGATATAAAAAAAGGCCTATAAATATTATAGATCGGCACAATATATATATACATCTATCCGTACACACAAATATATTGCCCTATGTATATATTGCTAAGCTGCTATGTGAAAATTCGTTTCGATTTCCCCCAATCCATCGACTGTAACCAATCTAACTCATACGGAACCTTTATGCTGGCTATGTGGCATGTCCTATATAAAATATATGTGTATATGTATATGCTATGCTATGTGTAGATCGTATGTTGATTGCCCAACAAATCAAAATAAAGCAATGCAGTTATGCAATTCATATTGCAGGCCAATGTCCAAGATATGTTTGCGGTTATACTTTGTTCGTTTTAGTTCTGTGAGTATGAAGACAACGGGGTATCCCCGTTTACTGAGCGAATGGATTGTGCGGGTTGGCTCCGGGTATGTCCAGATTTCCGCCAGTGGTCTGGTAGGTGCCATAGGGTCCTCCGTTCGGGTTCATCTCGTTCAGCCGCGAATTGGACAGAGCCCGTGGAATCGGATTGCTGGGAACGCCATGAGGAGCCAAGTGCGAGGTCTCCTCGGCAACCTGAAAATGAAGAATACTTTTAGTCTTATAGCTCAAAGAGTAAGTCCGCCCAATAAAGTCATAATAAATTGCAAAAGTAACGAAGAGTGAGTTAATTGAAGTCGGATTGAAGTTCTTAAATTCTCTAGAAAACTATGTGTTTTGTGTGTCTCTAGACTATGAGCACTATTGACCACGGTTGAATTCTGTTTTTGAGAACTTAAAGTTTCATACTTTAGGCAATAAAATGATATTTTCGGCTTAAGACTTTTGTTTTAGAGACAGGTAGGGTTTGATTTTCTAATTTTTTTCTTAAATTCGATTTGAGTTTGGATCAGTTTTAATTGCAGTTTATTAAACTTTTCAGCTATATTGTTATATCCTCTGGAAGGTTATAGAAATGCACTAAAAATTAGCATATATTCTCTATGAATGGCACTGTTAAAACGTCTTTATATTAACAAATGGGCAAATCGAAAGTGAAAACCGAAAAATCATAGTTCAAAACCCTATAACTCACCTGATGCGGATCCTCGGTGACGGGTATTTCCGAGATGAAGCCCTGCTCCTTGCGGTAGAAGTTGACGAAGATGAAGAAGCCGAGGACGAAGAGGCAGGCGATGCCGTACCAGCGGAAGGTAGTAGTAGTACCGTAGTAGGTGACGAACATGCCGCCAATGATGGCGCCGCAGCCACGCCCCAATCCGTGATGGATGCCCTGGAGGACGCCCTGAGCCGAGGCTCTCAGATGCTTGGGTGTATTGTGGGCAATGTAAGAACAGGATGCGGCCCACACGGCTGCATGGGTGATGCCCTGCATCAGTTCGAAGGGCAGCACCATCCACGGATTGGTCAGATAGGAAATATAAAGGAAGCGCAGCACATTACCAATCAATCCCAGACACAAGACCTTGACATGACCAATTTGGGTGATCAGACGGAAGCTGAAAAAGTAGGCGAAAATTTCGGAAACATGATTGATGACGGATGCCACACCGAACAGGGTGGGGGTGCCACCGTAGTCCTGGAGATGCCAGAACAGGAAGGTGAAGATCAAGCCAATGCCAAAGCCCATGAACCAGGCAACGAAAAGGAATGAGGCGGTCTTCAGGTCTTTAAAGTGGGTCAGCACGGTCATCCACTCGGGCAACTCCTTGGCCGTCTGCGCGAAGACCTTGGACTCCGCCCCAATGTGCGGCTGTGGCTGATGGCCAGGGGCCAGGAAGCTACTGACGCCACCGGCACTGGCACCGGCACCCGAGGCGGCACTGCCGCTACCAACGGCCAGCGAGGGCAGATTCAGCTGGGCCGCCAACTGATTCATCGACTCTTCCTCGGCCCGCTTATTGGGATCCACGAACTGCGCCTGCTGCTGCGCCGCCAGCTGCTCATCCATGGGATCGTACTTGAAGGTGATCTTCGAGGCGGAGATTATCGCACAGGTCATCAGCACCGAGAAGATGGAGAAGCATATGTTGTAGTTCTTCTCCTTGTTGCCAGCTCCACACGGATGATTGGAGAACGAGGTGGAGTGATCCAGGGCGATGCCCACCAGGAACATGGAGATGCCCCAGCCCAGGGATCCGAACATCCGCTGGTGGCCGTACTTGTCCGCATCCTCGCCCAGCAAGGTGATCACCGCCGAGTCCGCCAATGTGATCGCCGGGGCGCTGAAGAACTCTCCAATGAGGATCACCAGCAGCAGCAGGAAGAAGGCCTTTTGGATGTCCTGTGGGGGAAATAAGTATGTTATTAGTAAATTGCAGAAGAAAATCTCTTAGCAGCTGGTCTGCCAAACTAATTGGTGATTGGTAAAACATACCTAAGCTCTTGAAATGGATTGGAAAAAAATATTAAATAAATTAGTATTTAATATTAAACATTACAGCTTGTAAAAAGGCATATATCAAGTTTAAAATCTTTTGATATCAAAGCAACAACAATATATATGCTTAAAATACTATGTAACATTTCATACTTTTAACATTTACGATATGTACAATTATAAAAGCTAACAGCTATATAAAATATATTTAAATATCCATCAATTTTTTATTGGTATTTGATATTTAAAAATATATTTAAATAAGCAGCAATATTTTTTATTGTTTTGCTATAAAAGAAAACCAAAAAATTTTCAACGCTTTATTATTTAAATGCGAAAATATCACTCAAATTATCTACCATAATATAATTTTTTTGGGGAATAATTTCATTCATTAAAAAAGAATTACTATTTAGATAACATTAACCAAATAGTTCTACGAATTGTTTAACTCCTAGATGAAACTCAACTCATAAATTGTTTTAATAGTTTTTTTTTCTTTTCAACCCTTTTCCAAAACTTACCGGAGTCCTGTAGACCATGGAACTGAAGATAGGCGTCACGTAATCCCTGTGGTACTTGTCGTCGTAGTTGCTCACAAAGTTGATGTGGACCGGTGAGATGCCCGCATCGATCCTGGGCAGCAGCAGGGATCTCTTGTGCCGGCTGTGGGAGGCCTCTGCCTCCTCGAGGGCCTCGTCCGCCGGCATGGTCCCTGTTCCCAGATCCATCTGCTCGGGCTCATACATGGCCGACAGATCCCGCTTGGTGCGGGTGTAGGTCAGCACATAGTCCGTGGAGTTGCGCCGTTCAATGCAGTTGATGGCCTCCGGTCGGATGAAGCTCAGCGGAATGGTGAACAGGACCCAGCAGGCCAGTGAGCCAAGGAGCAACCTCTTGCCCTGCCGACAGCGATCCGCATAGGAGCCCCAGAACGGGGCAGACAGGAACTCGACGAAGGGCCGCATTCCCACCAGGATTCCACACTGGCCAGGATTCATGCCCATCTGCTTGAAGTACACGCCCATCAGCGGGAACAGCGATCCGAAGGCGGCGTAGAAGAAGAAGTAGAAGCTCTTCACGGGAATCAGCTCACGTTCCGTGCTCGCTCCGAAGAACATTTCCAGGATGTCCGAGTGGCCGCGTACTTTGTGCGTTGACTCCTTGGCCTCCGGATATCTGAGGGAATAATATAGGTTAGTAAAATATATTTATAAAAATTAAATAAACAGCCTTTAAAAACAATGACATTTATCTAAAATAAAGCTTTACATAATTAATCACAATATAGAATTGGTGTCTGCCAGATGTCTGATCTTAACCAGTTAACAATTCATAATATCTTCTAAATTGATTTATTATAATTTAACAAATTTAACAAATATTACTTTTTTTACTCCTACAAATTAGAGATTAGTTAAACGTTTCGTAACAATTTCTAAAATCATTTAATTAATATGCAACACATTATATATAAATTGCAGATTATAAATTGTTATATCTGATTGAAAACTATGATTATTTTCTAGGCCTTGATGAAAGGAGTTCGGAAGAAACAAATAATAATAACAACTTTTCGAAAGAAACTACATCTTATAATTATATTTTCCATAAAATCCCAACCACTTACAAATTGGGATCCACCTCGCCGCTGGCCTCCACATCCACCCGTGGTCTGGCTCCAGGTGGTCCGTATCCAGCTGCCTGCTGTTGCTGCTGGTTGCCGAAGTTCATTCCCTGGTCGTAGCCACCTGTTGCCTGCTGCTCGTAGGCGTAGCCCTGCTGGCCAAATCCAGCTCCTCCGGATGGAGCTCCAAAGGGATTGGCTCCTCCTCCACCTCCTCCGCCGCCTGCTGTGTAGGGATTCATTGTTCGCTGGTTCCTTGAACTCGGATGGTGTCTGCTGGTTGGTCCTAGAAGCTCCTCCTCTGATCCCTACCCTTGCTGCTTGGTGGTTTTCCGCTCTTGACTGGCACTTCTTTTCGGTCTGGTCTCTTGTGGCCCAGTTACAGCCTCATTATCATCTCCATTATCATTCGGCAGCTGTGGAAAACAAAGGACACAATTCAGCATTACCATCGCTTTTGTTCTGGCTCACACACATCGACAGAGAAATCGCAATGTCTTTTCCCTCTACAGAAACAATTGAAAGTCACTTCCATGACGTATGAGTATTAGGAATGGGAAAACACTTTTTATAAACTGTATAAAAGTACTCAAGCAATCCTAATGCAAATTTTAAATTTGTATTATATACAAACATCAAGTAAAAACCTTTCAATATTTAACAGCCTTTAAGATTACTTCTTAAAAAACTAAATGAAACTACTTAAATATAATATATAATTTAAGTTAGTTATTAACTTAAACTGTAATTGTTAATGAAATTGCTAACCATATAACTATTTATTAGAACTAATGTAAAAGAACCGATAAAATCGAATATTTGATATATGGCTTAGTTCGTTTTACTGCTTATGTACAAGGCTAAGCTCAACCGGAAACCACTCATGTTGCTGTTTTCACTCAGGGATTTCGACAATTACAGATGTCAACTACTTCCGTTTGACATTTCCCAGGTCTTTTAATATCTTTGAAGTGCGCATTCAAACATTTTTCTCTTTCCATTTGTGATCACAAAGAAAAACGAATAAATTCAGGGACTTGGCAATGGCAAAACAAACAAGCTCTGCCATTCACTCTATTTTTTGAGTGAGCTCATGCAAGTTGAGTGAATTGCATTAGCTGGTGAGCTTTAAGCGTGAGTAATTTCTATTTCATTTTTTGTTGAGTTTACTGGTATCACACATACGCACCGTTGGCACATAACAAATGTGGGTAAAGTGTGTGTGTGTATATGTGGGTTATTGTCTGTATATAGAGCAGACTTGTTGTTGCCACCAAAGAATATATGCAAATGGGGGTTTTTAAAGAAAAATAAGGAGATTATACAAATAATATATTTAAAGAAAATAATAAGAAACATAAACAATATTACCAAAAACTTATTAACACTTTCTTATTTCTGGGATCTTTTTTAAAACTTTCTTAACGAACCAGTTGGGTGATAATTATACTAAAAATCCTTTTGTGGGTCTGCAGATGTATTCCTTTTTTAATGGCCCACACGTGCCCCGAAAAGCCGAGGTACATATCACTCTCTATATATAGACAATTTTCGCACACTTCTTGAAGGCCATTGTCACAGTCTGAGACACTTGAGGCGAAAACCTTCTTCAAGTCCGCACCTTTCACCCACTTATTATGTAAACTTTTCGCACTTTTCACCCAATTAATAGACAATTAGTTTACACACCAGAAATAATGTTTGGCTCGCTGGATTTCTTAAACCTTTTGCTCTTCGACTGTGGGGCAAATGTGTTACGTGCGTAATCGATAAGCAGAGTTTTCCTCGCGTCTGGCCTCTATACGAGCGTTTGGCAAGCTGCCCAAGAGTTTTCCAAAAGAGCCCCGAAAAGAAAATGTTGCGCTCAAAAGCGGACGGAAAAGCTCGCTCAAGCGCGTTCCACTGTCGCGTGCGGAGGTGTGTGTGTATCCAGTCTAATGAGATTTGACGCGGCCGACGGCAGGACTTCAAAGAGAGAGGAAAGAAAGAGAGGGAGCGCCGACCTGCCAATGCAGGTGCGAGAGAGACAGACCGAGTGAAAGTGACAGCTTCGCGCCAAAAAATTCGTTTTGAAATGAATACCTTATTAACTCGAAAATAATTTAAAGAAATTGAAAGGAAATACAAATAAATTAGTTAATACAAAAATATTGGTATTATTAGAACCAATGTGTTATTAAAAAGTACACATAAATCTGTTCGATTTTGGTATGAACCATATCAAAATTTGTTCATACTAAGATATTACAAATATTATATGCAACAACAAAAACAGTTTTTAGACCAATTACCGTAAATTTTCTTAAAAAGTTGCCTAATAACTGCCAAGTATTAGAATTTAAAATATAAAATGTTTTAAGATTTCAGTTTTTCTTTTTTAAACTTAATTTTTACTTAGTTTGCTTGCAAGAAAATTGTATTACAAGTACAATCAATTTGTCAATTATTAAAAAAGAAAAAATTTATTAACGTTGTAAAAACTCCAGAGACTATTTCCATCAGGTATTGTAAAAAATGTAAAGTACTGTGTTATTACGCTTTCAAAGAAAAAAGGCGATTGCCATGCCAATCACCTTCAGTGGCCCCTTCGTTGACAAACAAGATGAAAAGTCCCCGCGATGGGGAACCACCAGTGACCGCAGACACGACGTGTCTGAATTTCAAATCTTATCGGTAGGGCGGTTCCTATAAAAAGGCAATTGAATCTATGAGCACCAATTCATTTGGATTTGTCTACTGTACGCAACATGAAGTTTACCATCGTTTTCCTCCTGCTGGCCTGCGTTTTTGCCATGGCTCTGGCCACTCCCGGCAAGCCACGCCCCTACAGCCCACGGCCCACCTCCCATCCCCGCCCCATTCGGGTGAGGCGTGAGGCACTGGCTCCCGAAGATCACCTGGGACTGGCTCAAGCTGCCATTAGGCCTCCTCCCATTCTGCCCGCTTAAAGTAGTGGAACCAGTGGAAAAACCAAGAACGAACATCAGATCAACAATGTTTTTTCAAACTCTGTAATTTCTTCAAAATTTTCCTATCACTTGTAATCCATTTATAATAAATACAACGAATACTACATTAAATACCTTCATGTTTCTCTTTGCTGTCTAATCAAATATAATAGCTAAGCTTTAGGGGGACTACAACTCAGCTCTAAAGCTGATAAGAAATATTCTAAATCGAAACGACACCACAAAAAGTCACCGTTAAGAGGCAACAAATCTAAACGTATTTAAATTATGTGATCCACAACCGGTTCTATAGTATATACATAAGATTCAAACGAACCAGATGGCTGCAGATCATAATGAATGGATTTGTCATTAAGCAAAAAAAATTGACAAGCCCCCTAAAAAAATAAAGAGCTTAATTTGTAAATGTATTAGAGATTTTTTTTATTGTGTATGTATTCATATGAACAAGTCTTGTATGACGTTTTATTCGTTCTTTAAAAAAAGTCATTACCAACGTCACTTAAAAAGTCAATAATCTCAAAACACAAAATAAACATTTTTAATGATTTAAGTTGAGAGAAATTTTTTTTTGTAATAGCTATGTAAATATTTAAGTTTATTAAATTATTCGATTTATAATTTTGTTTAAATTATTTTAATCGTTTGGGGTTTTAATTCAACCAATAGGCATTTAATATTTTCATAAATTTTTAGACCTAAAAAGAAGACAATACTTATAATTTCTTTTACAACAAACCTATGAATTTATACTTTTTGTTTTTCAGTGCAAGCTTTTCGTTGTCACTTCGAGTTAAAGTTTCCGCTCTCCTCTCTTTCGGCTTGAATCCTTTTTGACTGCTCCTGCGCAGAAAATTCAATTAGAATTCGGCTGAAACTTCACTCAAATCCTGCCGCTCTCCCAGTCTCACCATTCCGCTCATTAACCCCATCCTGCGCCCTAAAGTATATTTCCTCCCCTTAATATCTATTGATAAAGCCTGACATCAAGTGATAAATATGATAGCGAATCGCTTATAACTGTCAAATGCTGTCCTGCGCAAGATGATGATGCACTCCTTTCTCCAGCCACAAAGCAAACCACTTGAAGATGCCAACTAAGGTCCTGAGGCGGGGTTGAAATCCGCACAAAGGAGCAACAAGTGGCGTCAATGGGATACGCAAAAAGGGGAGGTGAGGAGCTCAAGTCCCAGAAGCACACAACCAAAAGCTAAGGTAAATCACCCATCAAAAGTGAACGGGGAATTCCTAGCTGATAAGACAGTCAACCCGAAATCGACACTCAGATGAATCTTGTGAATCACCAGGTGCGAGTTCTTCCCCATCTGGCAATGTATAAAAGCAATTGATTAGCCACCTTGGGGCATCAGTCAGCTCCAGCAATCCAATCCAGCAACATGCAGAAAACAAGCATCCTAATCCTGGCCATTGTGGCAATCTCCGCCATTACTGAAGCAATTCCATATGATGATCCTGGAAGGATCCCGACGTCACGCCCCATCCGCGTCCGCCGCCAGGTTCTGGGCGGTTCCTTGACCTCCAACCCTGCCGGTGGTGCTGATGCTCGGTTGGACCTGACCAAGGGCATTGGCAATCCCAACCACAATCTGGTGGGCCAGGTCTTCGCCGCTGGAAACACGCAAAGCGGTCCGGTCACTACTGGAGGAACTCTGGCCTACAACAAGTGAGTAAATTATTTGTGACGGGAATTAAGTCATCCCACTAACAAAATCTCTAATTGTATCACAGTGCTGGTCATGGTGCCTCTTTGACCAGAACTCACACACCCGGAGTAAAGGACGTCTTCCAACAGGAGGCCCATGCTAATCTCTTCAACAATGGCCGACACAATCTGGATGCCAAGGTGTTCGCCTCGCAGAACAAACTGGCCAATGGTTTCGAGTTCCAGCGCAATGGAGCCGGTCTGGATTACTCACATATCAATGGCCATGGTGCTTCCTTGACCCACAGCAACTTCCCCGGAATTGGACAGCAACTTGGCGCGGAAGGACGCGCTAACCTTTGGTCATCGGCAGATCGGGCCACTCGCTTGGATCTGACGGGATCGGCCAACAAGTGGACGAGTGGACCCTTTGCCAACCAGAAAACCAACTTTGGCGCTGGCCTGGGACTCTCTCATCACTTCGGTTAAGCTTTATTCTATGATTTTATGTAAAATTAATTTATTAAACAGTATATAAAAATCAAGAAAATAATTGAAATCACCGAGTTATTTAAAAAAATAGGTTAACAAATAAAGAACAAATCACAGAGAAAATTCCGAAGTTTTGAAATTGAGCTTTCGAATTCTTAAAATGTGGAGAAAGGATATTTTTCTCCTTTTTCTCCTCCTTTCAATAGATCACAAAATCTTAAAATGAGCTAATGTGTACATGAAACTAAGAATAAATGTTCTCTACATTTGGAATTGGGTAGCTGAATTTCGAATATGAGTAAAATGGTTTTTAAATTGCGATCAAATTGATAAACCAAATAAAAACAAAACAAACTGATTAAGAACCAAATAAACATGAGGTCAAGCCAGTCAAACAAACTGTCCAAAAAAAACAAACGTAAATAATTCTGAAGCTAATCGAGGAAGTCTTAATTGATAAGACAGACAAACCGAGATCACCAGCCAGAACAAACTGGCCAATGGATTCGAGTTCCAGCGCAATGGAGCCGGTCTGAATTAATCACATTTCAATGACTATGGTACCTCTTAGACCCACAGTAAACCAACAATGGCGCTGGTCTGGCACTATTTCACCACTATTGTTACACTCATTTTTAAAACAATTAAATTAAAATCATCAAATTTGTTAAAATCGTGTTTTCTATTTGAAAAGGGTGGTATTGCAAAGAATATTGATATAATGAAAAAGCAATTACGGAAAATATGCAATAATTCTACATTTCTGTTTGTAGTTCCGCATTGCAATTATTTGTTTGTATTCACCGAATAATTAAAATTAATAGGCTGACAAAAATTAGAGAAACATTTCAGCTTCTAAGGAGATTTCTAGTCTACTTCCAGTGAATGATTGCCAACAGATTGTTAGCTCTATATAAGTGATAAGAAATTTACTGATTTCAAACCGCACAAGGTATCTTTTTTTTGAGACAGAATATATAATCTAGCCGTATGTGCGTCCATCTGTCCGTATGATGGTGGGGACTCCGGAAACAATAAGAGCTACGCAGACATGGTAGTTTTTTTTTGGTTTGTATTATGAAATAAAAGCCAAACTTAACATTTAGAATTAATTTTTTATAGCGCTATTAGATTTCTTGCTCCTTCTGCCAAACGCAATTTTAATTAAAAAAAAAAACTGGTACATGAAACTAAGAAAATATGAATTAAACCTTTAATTTAATACTTCATAGAACGGTTGAATCATTAAGAGCACATACATTTCATCAAAATAGTAGAGATTAGTTAAAATCGACTTTGGCGCTGGCCTGGGACTCTCTCATCACTTCGGTTGAACTTATAATTCTGCAATTAAAAAAACCTTATTTATTAATAAATATATTGAATTCATTCAACAAATTAATTTAAATCATACCATACATAGTTTGACCTATGGCGCTGATCAGGATTTTAATTGCAAAGAATATCAATCTGAAGAAAACCCTATTCGGAATATATTCGAGAATTTTCATTGCATTTGTAGTCCCGGATTTCAATTTTCTTGCAAAGCTCTTAAGTATTATATTTGTATTAAATAAGACAGATTTATTAGTATTGACCGACAAAATAAACAAAAAAAATCAATAATAATTTCTTAGGGGATTCCTAGAATCTACATACTGCTATGTACATAATGGCCAACAGGTTCCAGGCAATAAGTAGGTGATAAGAAATGGACAGATGAAAAATCTCACGAAGTCACGTTTGAAAGGCCAAAAGTCCAAGCATTTGAAACATATATGTAAATGTGCTTATCACCTTTAAGTTTAATTTACGTTTGAAAGTGTAACTTTACACCATTCAATCTATAGATCGTGTTGAGGGTATTTTTCTTAAAGTAAACACACACAAACTTAAGAATATAAATTATATGACATGATCATTCATTTGATCAAAATTTTATTTATAATTCCAAGATTTTTGAGTATTTATTGGATTACGTATTTCATATTATCGATTAAGTATATAAGGGTTGAAAAAACCCCCCTTATTCAGATAGAGCAGTTGACAGTATTGAGAGTAAAAGCAAAGGAAGGTTCTATTAAAACAAGAAGGACCCCCTTACAAAGTTATATTTTGTTAATATATTATGAGTATCTGCAGTTTAAAGCGATTTTTCATAGTATTTGGTAATATAAAATAATTTAAAATACTTTTTTTAAATTTTAATCACAAGTTTAAATAAAAACATGTTACAAAATTTTCTTTCTCGGTTTTTAGCATGCCAAAACTAACCTTTTTGTTTTTCTAGAAATTAGAAAAGAACTTTAAATCAGATTATGGGTACCCAGGTATAATCTTCATGAAAAACTTTTAACAACAAAACATGTATTTCTTAGCACCTTTTTGAGTCTTTTTTCCGTTGCTTCTTGAAGTTTATTCCCCTAAATTCCTAATATAAAAAAATAAAGTCCTGGAAAGTGAAAAGGTGATAAAGAGGTAAACAAATTCAAAGGTAATTCACCCACCAAAGTTAATCGGGGAATTCCTAGCTAATAAGACAATCAGCCTGAAATCGACACTCAGATGAATCTTGTGAATCACCAGGTGCGAGTTCTTCCCCATCTGGCAATGTATAAAAGCAATTGATTAGCCACCTTGGGGCATCAGTCAGCTAGAGCAATCCAATCCAGCAACATGCAGAAGACAAGCATCCTAATCCTGGCCATTTTGGCAATCTCCGCCATTACTGAAGCAGTTCCTCTTGATGATCCTGAAAGGATCCCGACGTCAGGCCCCATCCGCGTCCGCCGCCAGGTGCTGGGCGGTTCCTTAGCCTCCAACCCTGCCGGTGGTGCTGATGCTCGATTGGACCTGACCAAGGGCATTGGCAATCCCAACCACAATCTGGTGGGCCAGGTCTTCGCCGCTGGAAACACGCAAAGCGGTCCGGTCACTACTGGAGGAACTCTGGCCTACAATAAGTGAGTATTTTTTATACGTCTAGGATAACCCAGAGTAATTAACAACATCTCTAATTGTACCACAGTGCTGGTCATGGTGCCTCTTTGACCAGAACTCACACACCCGGAGTAAAGGACGTCTTCCAACAGGAGGCCCATGCTAATCTCTTCAACAATGGCCGACACAATCTGGATGCCAAGGTGTTCGCCTCGCAGAACAAACTGGCCAATGGATTCGAGTTCCAGCGCAATGGAGCCGGTCTGGATTACTCACATATCAATGGACATGGTGCCTCCTTGACCCACAGCAACTTCCCCGGAATTGGCCAGCAACTTGGCGCGGAAGGACGCGCTAACCTTTGGTCATCGGCGGATCGGGCCACCCGCTTGGATCTTACGGGATCGGCCAGTAAGTGGACGAGTGGACCCTTTGCCAACCAGAAAACCGACTTTGGCGCTGGTCTGGGACTCTCTCATCACTTCGGTTAAATATAACTCTCAAATATGAAGAAACTAATTTATTTAAATAAAAGTTTGAATCGAAAATTACCAGCCAAATATTTTTTACTTACCATTTTGAAATTTATATTCAATAATCCAGGATTAAAAGTGTATCTTTGCGTGTTTTTGTTTACGGTTTTCTGTTTTTTCATTTTATTATGTAGTTAATTGAATATTTTTGCTTATTATACCGCACTTTCGTAAACAATTCGATCCCACTCAATGATTAATAATTTTGCTTATGTTAGTTTAATGGATTTTGTTTTACATTTTTTTTTTTGTGGCTGTTGTTGCTGCTCCTGTTGCTATTTTTACCAATATTGATTAATTTCGTTTTCGCAGAAACATAAAACTTGTTTGGCTTGAACAAGGCTTGGGAGTTGTTGGAAAATACAAAAGGAAACTATGAAAAGTCTGCTAAGTATGCTGATATCATGTGTGAATTGAATAGTGCCTCCTGCGCACCGCTTACGACAGCTTCTTGGCCTTCTGGTACAATGTGTCCACCACCTTTCCCATACTCTGGATGGTTTCCAGCACGCGTTCATAGGTCTTGTCGACGGGCGTCTCCTCGAAAACAATAAGAACTCCCTCTCCCTGATCCAGAATACCGCTGAATTTCTTGTCTAGGATCATTTGGGAAAGCTTTTTTTCCACCTGCGACATGGGCAACTGGATGCTCTCGGCCACATGCGCGACCTGATAAAAGAAAAAACAAGAATTTTAGTGTGTTTGAATACACAAGGACGTTGTTGGCCGACTTACCTGCACACGGGAGTAGGGTTCAATGATGCGGCACAAATTCTGCTCCAGCATGGTGTCGTATAACGTACCCAAATGCGCCTGCACAATCACATCCTCGGCCAATTCCTTTTTATATTCCTTGAGTGCAGTTTGGAAATCGGCCAGGGAGCGTTTGTGTGAAGCCTCCGCCACTGATTTCATGGCGTCCACATCGCGACCCGAGTACGTAATGGCCTGTTAATATAAAATTTTGAAATTTAAATGGATAATCTAAATTAGCAATGAACTTAAATAATATAGACTGTATACGCAGTAGATCTGGTAGAAACAAAAGCTTTAGTAGAATTTAAAATTAAAAAAATTGCATATTCATGTTTGATAAAAATTTCTTAAATCTTTTTTGCACACCAATTTTCTTTTCAAAAGGGTGAGCAACCTAACTTACCAGCTTTCCGCTGACGATCTGGTTGACATCATCCGACTGCCCCAGCATGATCTTGCACAGCAACATGTATTTTAGCGAGGTCAGGGCCTTCACGCTGTCCACGCTGTCGAAGCCCTCGAAGGCCTCGTAGAAGTAGGAGAAGGCGGTCTTGAAATCGCGCTCATCGGCCGCATGCAGGATGCCCGACTGCAGATCCAGGGCGCCCTGGACCTTTGGCGGGCAGTAGATGGCATTGGCCGTTGTGCGAGCCGAGGTCAGGGCCGCCCTGGCCTTGGGCAGATTGCTCAATGCGTGGTAGGTTTTGCTCTCCAACAGCTGAACCTCCACCAGCAGATTTTTGTCATCCAGCTTCTTAAGCTCTTTTAGTAGTTGGGCGCCGAGAGCCAGTGCCTCCGTATACAGAGCAGTATCGAAATATAAGGCAATCAGACGAGCCTCCAGCGATTGGCGAAGGAAGGTCCGCTTCTCCTGTTTGGCCCACTCAATGCAGTCTTTACACAGTTGAACCTATGGGGGAAACCAAGAAATTATTAATAAATGTTGTGCTAGGGATTGAACTAAGGACCCACCTCGATTCCTGTGCCCGCGTCCATGTCCAGGAACATGTCCACCAGCGAACGCACCAGCTTCGCCGCCTTGGCCTTGCTGATAGAGCTTAGGAACGGACGCGTCACCTTGATGAGATCGGCCAGTTCCTTGGCCTTGCCCTCCTGCTTGTAGAGCTCCCCCTGCTGCAGAATGCCCTGCTCCTTGATCCGGATGCGCTCCTCATCGTTCTCGGCGCCCTCCTGATCACGGACCAGCTTGTTCAGCAGCGAGCTGTCCTGCTCCTCGCGATTCACGCTGGACAATGCCTGGGCACGCTCGAAAAGTGTTGCTCCGGCCATCTTGCGACTTGGAATTTTGGATCGGACGAGATGTGGGGCAATCAACAGACGAATTAACAATCAATCAATCAACTTAGCGTGTCTCAACTCAGCCACAAGCAGTGAGCCAATTTTTTCTTTGTTTTCAATCGGGTCCTGGTGGTATTTATTGCGTATTTACGTGTTTAATGCTGCCTTTTTCACCTTTTGGTCGTTGTTATTAAGCGCCAGTCACGATTAGCGCTGGTGCGATTTCGATAGGTGCATCACAGCGCCCATCGATAGAAAAACAAGGCCGAGCTAGTGCCCACTTTCGATGTATCGCACGCGGCTACTCGTGAGTAATCGGGACAAGCCGGCTTACAACCAATTGGTTGGCAAATAATGTTCTAATAATTAATATTAATATCTAATTAGTTATGATTTTAATTGATTTTAAATGGTTGCAATGTAAGAATTCTTAGGTAATTTCAAAAATTATTTAATTAAGCAGGTTTTTTAAATTTCATCTGCCTAAAATCACGATTTTCGAGCTGCATATCGATACGTTTGTTTTCTCACACCTAGTGGTAATCGACCCATCGGGGTCACTGTTTGTTTTGTTGCAATTTACAAATCCAAACTTATTAGTTTCAATATTCAAAATGGGTGAAGAAACGAGCAATTCTACGCAAAATAAAACCCGCACAAAAACCACACGACCCAAGGCGGTTTATTTGTGGACAGTGAGCGATGTACAGAAGTGGTATCGACGCCACTGCGGCGAATACACCCAATACGAACAGCTCTTCGCCCAGGTGAGTTGAGGTCCTTGACTCGTTGATTCCTCCACTTACCGCTTTTCTTCGTTGGCCCTGCTTTCCTGGAGAAGATCCGTCATCTCCGCTCCTAGAAACACAAAAAGGATAAATCCTAATACTTTTTGCTACAATTTAGACATTACAAGTACTGCCTACTGATCTGTTTTGTTATTAACTTTTCCAGCACGATATAACCGGAAGGGCCTTACTCCGCATCACAGACTCATCGCTGCAGAGGATGGGAGTAACGGACAACAGGGATCGGGAGGCCATTTGGCGGGAGATCGTAAAGCAGCGACTGAAGACGGACATCATGGAAATCCGCGATATGGAGAGGCTTAACATACACTAGGGATATAGTTGTTGATATATTAGAATAGATTAAGATTAAAATTGATTAAAGATAGATCACTAGATTTTCTATATATGTAATTTACTTTATGATAATAGTATCACTTTTAAAGTAATCCTGCTCCTTACAATTCAAATAACGTTGTCATTATACCCTTGCAGAGGGTATTATAATTTCAGTCAAAAGTTTGCAACGCAGAGAAGGAGACATTTCCGACCCTATAAAGTATATATATTCTTGATCAGCATCACCAGGAGAGTCGATCTAGCCATGTCCGTCTGTCCGTCCGTCTGTCCGTCCGTTTCTACGCAAACTAGTCTCAGTTTTAAAGCTATCTGCTTGAAACTTTCGCAAAACTTGTCTTTCTATTGCAGGTAGTATATAAGTCGGAACGAGCCGGATCGGGCGACTATATCATATAGCTGCCATATAACTGAACGATCGAAAAAGCCATAACTTTGGTGTTTTTAAAGATAAGAAGTTGGGATTTTCTATGGGTTTTATTTTTGGCCAATCAATCCGACATACCGAATTTCATAAGGATCGGCCGACTATATCCTATAGCTTCTATATAACTGATTGATCGGTAATGCCATAACTTTGGGATTTGTAAAGTTAGGAAGTTGGGATTTTCTATGGCTTTTATATTTGGCCAATCAATCTGACCTACCAAATTTCATAAGGATCGGCCGACTATATCCTATAGCCGCCACTTAACTGAACGATTGGAAATGCCATAACTTTGGTGTTTTTAAAGTTAGAAAGTTGGGATTTTTTATGAGTGTTAAGAATGCATCAAATGAATAAGTTTGGAGAATATAAATCGGAATATTCTGCAAGGGTATTTCAACTTCGGCTCCGCCCGAAGTTAGCTTTCCTTTCTTGTTAATATTATTATAGCACAATCTGAAAGAATAACTATTATGGATTACCATGTTTGCTCTAACTTTGTAAGATAAGTTGAACCCTTACCTGATTTGATGTTTTGACTGATATTGACAAGGGCCATTTTTAAAATACTATACTATTAAAATGTAACTTTATTAAATTCCAGATCAATACAGAACCAGATTAATTATGAAATAGAAATACTCTAAAAATGCGAGACTAGTTCAGTGTTTATTTTTAGGAGTCATTTTAGAGTATACTAATGTAAAGACCAGAATATCATTTCTTTGAGATCACTGAAAGATGCTTGTAATATCAATCACTTAACACGACTAGTTCCACTTCGGTTCAGGCCTCCTTCTCCTGCTTGGGCGTTACTAACTGGACGTCATTATCCACCAGCTGGGTGGCCATACTGGCAACCAATCCTCCTATTCCTGATCCTGCCACCGCTACGCCACTACTGCAGCTTGTGCTGGGTATGACCTTGGGCAACGAATTGGATGTTAGGATGTGCGGCATGGTGACGGTGCCATTTCCCATAGGCAGAGCGGTCGTGAAAAGCAATTTAGGTGGCTGCAGGCGCTGGGCACTAGAGCATGGCGAACTAGCAGCAGCCGGCTGCAAAAGACTTGGCAATAAGTTGAGCAGGCGATCGCCCATGGATTTCTCCCAGTCGAGACGCTCGCGTTCCAGGGAGAGACGATTGTGCTGGATCTCGTTGGACTCGTTTTGGGAATTCACCAGCTGGCGTAAAAGGAGTCTGATGGCTGCTAAGAAATACAACTGATAGTAGTACAAAGAATACAGGGTAATAGTAACTTGGAACCTACTCGTCATGGTTCGCTTAGTCTGCTGTTCCTCACGGGCTTTCTCCTGAACCCTGCGGGTTTCCTCCTTCTCCAGCTGGATGTGCTGCTGTTGTTGCAGATGCTGGTCCTGTTGGAAACTCTGTTGAAGCTTCTGCTGCTGTTGTTGAACCGCGGCTTGAACTTGAGCTTGAGCAGTGGCCAAGGGAAGGGAAGCTGACGACTTTCCCACAGCGGCAGCAGCTGCTGCCGCCTTTGCCTGCTCCGCATTGACCAATACAAACTTGACTCCTCCGGGTGCGGTGGCCACCAAACCGGCGTTGCTTGGCTGTGCCGGTGCTGTAGCCGATCCGCTGATCATCAGACGAGCACCCTGATTGATGGCACTCTGCAGCAGCTGCAGTTGGGGAGGAGCTCCTTTAGCGTTTGGCATGGGACTTGGTCCCGTGGCAGACGGCAGCTTGGATTGCATCAGGAAATTCGTGGGCACCAGCGATATCTTGCCGGCCTGCAATTTATTCGGAGTATTGGTTGAACTCTGTGTGGTTGAGCTGATGCTAGCCGTGGTGGTGGTAATGCTGGCCGGGATGATGACATTGGCTCCAGTGAAGGGGAGTAGATTGGCGGGCTTATTCCGCTGCAACATGTCAGCCAAAGTCGATGAGGAGCTAGAACTAGGAGACTTCTCATTAGGCGAATCATCCGAGGCGTCCACATCGATGGGTTCTTCCTTGGGTTGCGGCAGGAGCATGCAGTCATCGTCTTCCTCGGGCTCGGGCTCAACTGGCGGAGCCACGGGAGCAGTTTCCACCTCTTGGGCAGGCTCGTTTTTAATGCACGGTGAAGTCAGAGCCTCGCCAATGTCAATATCCACGTCGGCGGAGAGTTTGCGACGCTTTGAGAAGGATTCCTCGTTCATGTCGAGGTCTGACTCCAGGCAGCCAGCCTCCAGTTCCTTTCGGTTCATCGACTCCTTGTTTTTGGTCACCAAAGCGGAGAGCAGCATGTCGTCCTCCTCGTTATCGCTGTCGGACAGCTCTTCGCCGTTCTCTAGCCGGCGTCTGCGGCGCTCGGCGTGCTCCTCCAGAGCCTGCTCCAGTTGGTATTTGAGCGAAGGAGCAGGAACCTCATTGGGTCGCACACTGAAAATCGGTCTAGTCATAATGGCATCCATCTCGGCAAAGTGTTTCCAACTGGGCTCCGAATCGTTGGACATGCCGCCGCACTCCTTGTCCTTTTTCAAGCGGTTATAGAAGCACTTAAGGTTCTTGATACGCGTGGTAATCTCCTCCGGTGAACGATGATAGCCATACTCCTGCATTTTGGCGGCCAGCTGACAGATCACGGCGTGCTTCTTATGGGTGGTGATGAGGGTCCTTTGCAACTTGGGATCGCCCCACAATTGGATGAGCAACTTGGTCTCATCCGTGTCAAAGTTGGGATTGCGTCCCACGAAACTGTGCTTCTTGGAGGAGTTCTGGCAGGGATTTTGAGTGCCATTTCCCGGATTTTGTGTGGTAACGGCAGGACTCGATGTGGAGGATGTAGCACCGTTCCCCGCCTGAACTGGAGATGTTACCGGGTAGGTGGCAGCCGCTGCCTCCGAGCGGCGTTTCTTAATCCTTGCACTGGACTTCAGGCTCATGCTGCACAGAATCTGTAAGTCGGACGGGCAGGAGAAAATCAATATAGGCCCAAATTATTAAAATCCGGGAGCCAATGCCTCCGTCTGCAGGCGAATGAAAAATGAGCCAGGCAAACGGCGCAACCGCGGGCAACCGAAATCAAAATCCACCCCTAAACATCGGATGTTCCCCCATCGCTCGGGAAAATCGTGGCTAAGCCAAGTGCATTTACCACCCAACTAAGGAGTAGCATGCGCGTTGGCTCAAAACAGCTCTCTCGCTCTCTCTCGTCCTTAAATGGCATGCGCGAAGGGGGAGTTATTGATTAGTTTCCCCCTACCTTCGGGGGTTTTTACCACCTTACCCATGAAAATCTTTGTTCTAGGAATTACCACCTAAATTACGAAACGTAATCCCATCCTTTCTGCCAAAAATCCTGCTAGAGATGAGACTCCGGCGATTTGAGGCGGCGAATTAGGATGTGGACACGAGATCTGCGCATTACACTTTGTAGGACATGCGCAGTGAGAGCGAGCGAGAGAGCGAATTTAACGGTGGCGGTGGAGGAAAGCTGGTGCTGCAACGAAGCAGCAGACTTTATGGGCAAACAAATATGTGTACATATATCCAAAAATTGTTTTATATTTACGTTTCACCGAGAGAAAAGTGAATCAAAATCCTCTGACGTATTACTGAGCGGGAGGCAATAGATTCAAACAGAGCGATTTCTTCGAAACAAAAGTTATCGATATTTCGATTTCCGATTTCTTGGGTCATAAATCAAGGACTTAAACATTTTATTAAATATTGCAATTTAAGCTATATCTTAACTTAATTTAACTTTTTACAATCATATTCAACTGGAAATATTTTCGTTGATTTCGAAATTCCACAGAGCGCTTTTCAGTAAAACGGTCGAACTTGTGTTCCCACTGAGTAACGTATCCACCATGGGCAACTTATTTGCGAGGTTCTTTTGACTCTATCAAACTCTTTCAAAAATACTTTCCTTGATTTTACTTAAAAAGCTTAAGCTTACATATAAGTAATATCTTAGAGTTATTTCAGAAACTAATTTCTTCCTGAAGGAATGGTTAAGCTCGACTTTTCTTACCGCAGATTGGTTTCTGGTTCCCAGAAAGTTATTTGGAGAGCACCTAAATTTAAATTTTATTCGCTCCAATATTTAAGTGCTTCACATAAAACAAGGCGACTTAAGATCGCTGAGATATGTGCGGTTAGAAAACTACCCTTTCTCGAAATATTAAACTAAACAAGTTTACCAAATGTTTACATATTAAAAAAGAATATGCTTTCATTGAAATGGATGGTTTTTTACGCTCGTTTGGTAACTATTTCAAAAAATAATTTATTACTTTTCTAATCCAAACTTTAAATATTATCCAATTTAAAAAAAGGATTTTTTGATATATATTTAATATACAACATTCAATAGTAAAACTAGTATATTTTTAGATGTGTGGTATTTTTCAAGTTTCCCGACCCGTTCACATTGCTGTCAGCTGTTGCTAAAAATTTGGTTTGCAACACAAAAATAAAAATGGTTTTGTCAACGGACGAGTTCATTAAGCGCAAGCACGAGCATACTTTAAAGCTGCGCCAAGAGTTCCTGAAGCAGAGCTCGAATCCCTATCGTCATGCCACCGGCGAGGGCGGCACAGTGGTAAGTGGGAATACCAATCCTTGGCTTGGTTATGTCATCACAATGGGAGAATTGCGACTAACACACTGTATTTGCAGTTCGATGCCGGATTATCCCGCTTCCAGGCGATGCGCGTTTCCAACTACGAGCATTTCAAGCCCACTGGCAAGTCCTTCCGCACGGGACTGTTCGCCGTAGTTCTGCCAATTGCCCTTTACGCCTGGGCCTTGAAGGCGGAACGCGATGGACGCGAGCAGAAGTACAGGACTGGCCAGGTTGCCTACAAGGATCGCCAGTTCAAGTTCATTTAAGCCATACATTCAGCGATTGATCTTCGATTTGTAGTGAAATTAAAAGTAGACCGAAAAGAAGCTCTATTTTCAACTAAATGTAATTTATTTTTCCTCCATCTGCTTGTCGCGGGCGATGACAAAGTCCTCGAACTTGACCATGTAGGTGGTGCCCTTATGCCAGTGGGCAGTGACCTTGCAGGGCTATAAAACAAACACTATTAGTGAGAATAATTATTAGGTCATAATTAAAACCTACAAATCCACAATTGGTAAGCACAGCCTCCACAATGCCAGCCGTGAAATTGGCACAGTTCAAGGAACCCTTATCCTTGGGCACACTAATAAAAGTATTAACCAAGGGTTCCTTTTCAATAATGTAGTATGTTCGCTCATCATCGTTAGCATGCTCCAGCTTTTCCGCCTCCTTGCCAAAGAGATTTTTCCACACCGTGGTCTTCACAAACAGCAGCATTTGCGTCAATTTGGTTTCGCGCTTAGAACTCCGTTCCCTGACGAAATACAGGTCGATAATGCGGGTGCCCACGTCTTGACCCAAGTCATGAAGCCTAAAAAACAGGTTACATTATCGAATTAATCCAATAAACATATTGACACCCCACCTTGTTTGCAATTCTGGCACTGTAAACACTCGACTCTGCGAATATTGAACGATTTCGCTGAAGAGCAGCGCCACAATGCTCTGGGAAACCTCAGATTTCCCTTTAGAGAGCGGTCTGTCCAGGATATTGCTGCGCGGACGCATCGAGGAAATTTTAAGGGCCTCTAGTTTTTCCATTTCTTGTAACTATTTTGATAAATTATTTTCCAAAACAAAGCAGTGCCAGTGTGGTCGTCGCTTTTACTGCCGAAAAGACCGCAAGCCAACAAATGGTCTCACTGCACTGGGGGAAATCGGTTGTTTCCGAAAAGTTCGCCTAGATATAATTAAGTCCCCATTGGCATTTAAATTAATAACATGTTTTCCTTCCTTCTTATAAGGAAAAGATTTTAAGCAAAATCCGCCTTTTCCGCGAATTGCCTCGACTTTAATATCGATAGCCTTCGACCATCAGTGTATATGGCTTATTATTTAAAAGCTAGCATAGACTCAAACCTCTGAATTTTAAACTTTGTCGTTTTATTTTTGTAACTTTTGCATTTAACATGTGTTGTTATTCAAAACTGGGAATGAATCGTCCAATTGTGTCTTCCTCAAGCTGCAGCAATCAGTCTTGTTACTTAAGTCCAGCATCTCCACTCTTGACCAATGATCTAAGGAGCTCTGTTGCAATTCGGTAAGGTAAACTTCGAAGTTTTTGTAACGAATCTCCCGGGTGTTAGGGCACCCCACCCAGTGATAATAGTTGCATAACTTATCGCAGATCCACTTGCGCTGAGGTGTTCCCTCTCTAAGGTAATCCTCAAGAAGTGATCCATCACCATTCAAACCCGCTAGGTTTTCTTCGTACATTCGCGAAGTGATGTTCGAAATGGCCTCGTTGATCTGCCGATCCACTTCCTCAAGGGATAGCACCTCCTTCACCAACTGGTGACTCTCCTCGCGACGCACGTAAAGCAAATACCACAAAGGCATCAGGTGGAAGCGAATACAGGAGACCAAACGCTGCGCATGCGCACTTCTTTGGCTCCAATCGTGACCCAACCATCGCACAGCTATAAATAATATCTAAAAGAAGGAAGATAAAACTATATAATCTCAGACCAGATAAAACACGCATACCTCAATCTCCGAATTTACACAGATCCCACTGGAACTGAGCAGGTAAACCAAATGGGTAAGCGGCAGGTCCAGAAAGTCCTTGGTGGCCACAAAGGTGAGCAGGAACTTCTGGATTCTGGTTAGCATTAGATTGCGCACTACATCCAAGGCAGGATGGTATCTGGTTTCCACATACAGGATACAAGCCGAATCCTCGTTGTAGCAGCGGATGTCATCGAAATATTTCCAGCAATGCGCCAGCAGATCATCGATTCTCAAATAAGTGGCGGCCACAAAAATCTCAACAATATAGCGGCACTCCAAGATGGGTTCATCGCTCAACATCCATTTGTAGATGAGCATAAAGGCCTTCTGGGAGACCCGATCTTCGGGTAGAGTTACCAAAAGGGGAATTGTCTTTAGTTCGCTAAAGAAGCGAGAATAAACCTGCAGCACGATAAAGTGGCAGTTGAAGTACATCTTGTTAATATCTATTTGCACGGTGGTCTTGTGATGGGCCTCTATCATATAACGAAGCACCGAGGCCAGTTGATCTTTGGGCGGCTGCTCCATTTTTAGCCAGCCCTCCACATCCTCGAAATTATGACCGAACTCGAAGAGAGATCTATTCAAAGACTCCGTCACTTCAAAACCATCTTTTGAAAATCTTTTGAAAACTCCTCCTAGTTCCAGATCCTCGGTCTTTGAAACCAAGCGCGTTACGGAGTTCAATTCATCATAAGAGGCTGGTTTTTTTGGATTAAAGTTTGGACTAAATTGTTGTTAAGTAAAGTACTTTAAAGTCAAATTGAATATCTCACTTGGTAAATAACACACTGCAGGTGAGTTCCTGCCTCTCGGTTTTCTGGTCTTCTCCCAACTTTTGTCTCATTAGCTCGTCCATTTCGATAGTGTTTCCTTGTTTTGTATTATACATATATTACAAGCCTGCTGCATGCTTAGATAAATATATGACATACAATCAATACACACTCAAGCCTTTCACATTGTTTATTAAATTGTGTTTTATTGTTGGTATTCTTTTTGTTTTTTGTTCACATTTTCAAATACATTTATATGAATAAATATATCATTTATATTACTATTTGCATTATCCATTTCTGTAATGACACATTTCTTTTCAATTTAATATGAGTATATGCGGCTATTTTAACCATTTTTGTTTATTTCGATGTGAAATAATAAAGGAAAGGAAAATTGCAAAAGGTAAATTGTATTTTAGCTAAAGTAATAATTCTGCTTTTGAGCTAGTTTTATTGTTTTTCTGTGTGTAAGGACGATTGTAATAATAGTTAGCTATTTTCTTTTGAGTAAGCGTTTAAATTAAATAATATAAAACGTAATTGTAAATTATAGATAAATATTTAACATTTTGTACTTCTTGTTGTTGAGTGTTTTGTTTCCGTTTGATCGGTTCTCGGTTCATCTTTCCTTATTTTTTCAAAATTTTTCAATCCATTGATGTCCGTTTTCATAACTTGGCTTGTATTTTTTGAGGTTTGTATCAATGTTTTACTGAATTTTGCACATTTAATAACAATTGCCGTATTTAGTTAATTTTTACAATAATAATGTTGCTTTTTAATGTGTTTTTTTGCACAACCTTTGCTTATTTTTAATAAATATGCATTTTGTTTTAGTTTTCGTGTGAAGTTTTCTTTCATGGTTTTTTCTCACTGACTTAGTACAACAATAATTATATAGTAAGAAATAAATTAATGTTTTTTTATTTTTATATATATATAGCTGCATATATGAGTTTGTTGATTTTTTGAAAACACTTAAATTGTTTTTATTTTTGTTTTTACCCCTTTGCTCAAATGCCTTTTCTTAGGGCAATTTTATAAACCGCCCAAAGTGTTTAGCATTTTATTCAAAATTACAAATTGCTTCGCATTCTAGAATTATTTAGTTGCAAAAGAGCCCCAAACAATGCTACTGTCTTTGCTTGTCCATTGACTCTCTAAATCTAATTGGTTTTTTTCTACGGCTAAACATAAG
Organism: Drosophila fuyamai; assembly: GCA_018153365.1. NCBI lineage: Eukaryota > Metazoa > Arthropoda > Insecta > Diptera > Drosophilidae > Drosophila > Drosophila fuyamai. Next base: position 8,201,447 of record JAECXW010000758.1, read on the forward strand.
TTTTGGAAATGATAAGTTTTGAGTTCTTGGCAAAAGGAATATTTTGAATCTTCATGAGCCCTAAGAAGAGACAAAAACATCCTTTTTAAAAGGCAACTAAAAAGTTAAGGAGTTTTTAATTAAAGCTCGTTTAAGTAACAATTGCTGAGCAAAGCGAACTCACAAAATTCGAGCATTGCCGCAGAGCCTTTTGCTGGGGGGAGTCGAAAACAATTTGTAATTCTTATTCAGGTTCAGAGGAGAATTATTTTACAGCTGAGTCGTCAACTGTTCCTTCTTCCTAGTTGCATGTATTCCGTTTTCATTTTATTCATTTGCGCATCAGGTTGCCGTTTGTTTGAACTTTTCGTGTGAGTTTTGAGCGCGTGACATTGATTAACAAATTGGAATCGCGCAGAGAAAATCGCATTTAAATATATTTAGTTCTCGTTTCGCCTTTGCCTTGGCCTTTTAATACTGTTCTCCAATTTCGAATTGTAAACAAGCAAGTGTAAATAGCAAAAAACTCTAAACAACTTAAACTAAAACAAACATTGTATAATATTTGATTTTAAAAAAAGTTATTCAGTTAAAAATAAAAACAAATAGCCCGTTTATACAAAACTATAATTAAGCGAGAGCACTAAATATAAATTACAATTAAAAAGTATATTAAAAATAGATACGTAATCCTTCCTGCTCATTGTATATACAATAAATTATGGCAATTCAAATGGAGTATACCGAAATGATACTAAAAGCGAACTAAAGTCATATTTTCGCAAACTAATTTTTCAGCCGAATTGATTTATACATTTTTTGTTCACCTAACTTTTACAAGCTGAGCTTTTCATTTTCGCAAAATTGCCTCTCTACTGTATTGGAAGTATTCTGCTTATTTTCCTCAAATAGATGGGAAAAACATTTCTTTGCCTACTTTTAGACATTTCTTTGATTCTGGTGAACGATTCAATACAGCTGAGTAATCAGTTCGCGAAAACAGGACTCTAAGCTGTCACCCTGGACAAAACCTAGAACAGCAAGCGTCCGTAATCGTTTTGGGGCGCCTTCCTTTCAGTCGACTGCATTAAATACGGCGGCATCTGTTGCTGTGGTGCGCCCAAGCTGTGCGACAACTCCCAGTTGTAAAAGTGGCGCTGCGATTGGGTCTGCGATTGCTGCGACTGCTTCTTGTTGGTGCCCCACGGACGCTTGGTGCTGCTCATGGTCTGATCGGGTTGGTGGTAGTGGAATTCGCTTCTGGGCCTGGGGTCATCATCGTGCTGTCCTTGCAAGCGGGCCTCCAAATGTCAGACATGCGGCTTGTGCTGGCCGCCGCAAAGACCGCAGTGGATGCCGGCCAAATGGCAGGCGCGGAGCGGCGGGTAGCACCACAGGCAGGGCACGAACAGCGAGAGGAGCGCCAGGCCCAGCCAGCGTTTGCTGCAGCCGGCCTCGCTGGCGCTGCAGTCGCACGGATGCTGGGCCGTCTCGCCCTCGGCGTCGCTCATGCAATGGTAGATCATGCAGCGGGCGCAGCCCATCCCGGAGATGCATTCGTAGCCGCTGCGAAAGGGATCCGGGGCATATTCGCAGGCGCCCCGCCGATTGAAGTCCTCGCTGTAAAGCTCATGGCAGTACCGGCAGCGCGAGCGGGTCTCCTTTTTCAGAATGTCGGATACATTTGGCTTGTGCAGTGGCTTTCCCGATCCTCCGTCTCGGCCGGCCTGACTGGCCACTGTTTGGGCCGCCGCCATGGCCTGCGCCGCCTCTAAAGCGTTGCGTTTCTTCAGCGCACTGATCGATTCCCGCCGAGCGTTGAGCACCTGCGCCCCCACCGGCTGGTCCACCACTGGATAGTTGTAGTCGTGGTGCACCGCCGTCAGCGTCACGTACGAGTAGTTCTCACTGGCCGCAATCTGGCCGGCGGTCGCCGGCGATGGTGCAGCAGATGCGGGCGGTGCGTCTGGCGGCGATGTGGTGGCCGATGTTTTGTCCGTGGATATGTAGTGAATGGGCGGCGGGGGCAGCTTTTCCGAATCGGAGTTGTTGCTGACGCTCTCTGTAAGATAAGAAAGATTTAGAAATGCCCTTAACATCACAAGTGGAATCAAGCGTTTCTTAATATATCATTTTTAAGTACACATTTGATTCCACTTTGAACAATACGTACTGTGACTTTTCTCGCTGCCCTCGGGGCTTGAATGGATCTTTTGTAAACTCTCGCTCTCCACAGGTAAGTCCAGGGTCATGAATACATCATCTTCGCCAACCGAATCATATTTGGTCAGCGGCGGGCATATTATCGTCGGATTCAATTTGGCCAGTCCTGAATGGGGAAAGAAAAGGGTTTTAGTGCACAGCAAAATGTAATACTTTCAAGCAAAGAACAAGATTTGTAAAAAGGCGCAAAGCAGAGAACAGTTAAAGTTTTATAGAGAAAAAGTGGTAGAGTCTAGAGAGCGTAAAATCAGAATACATCTAGGTGTAAGCGAGGAAATCGAAAAGAATTCATCGAAAAGTTGTGACCTATATGTAGGTGTGGACTAGACTATATTATTTGTCGTATATGTGCTGGGAATTTTGAAGTGATTAAGCACAAATTTCCTTCAAAGCAAACAGCACACATGAACTAATTTAAGGTACGGCCTCATTAAACACTTACCAATTCGATTGAAATTATAGTTTTAAATGTTTGGTTGATTTGTCGATTTTTGAAACAAATTTGCAATATTCCAATGTGATTGTGTGTGGTGATTTTTGATAATTGATTTGATTGTTTTCGTTTGGTTTTGTGGCAAAAGTAGAGCATAAGACATACAAAAAGTTATATATTAGTAAACGAAAGCAATACTAAGGCAAAGGCTTGGAAGAATCGGAAGAAAGAAAGGCAAGTGGTTTTCGGCAGGAGTCAAAAGGCAACTAAAGCGGGCCGATAGAAAGCAGAGAGATGGGATGTGCAAGCCGGTCATGCAACTATTAGATAGATGAGGTCAGCCAGGATGATCCGGGCAGGAGTTTACCATCGATCAGCTCGTTGTAGGCGCGCAGGACGCCCTTGTCAAAGGCCCGCGCATCGGCGGCCGTTTGAAATGTGAGTCCGTTCCGTTGCTTCCCTGCGCGCCAATGATGAAATGTGGGCATTACTTTGTAATACTTCAGATCTCTATTGATCACACAGCTCAAGATGACCTGCCGGGGGTTAATTTATTGTTAATATCTCATTTTTAAAGGTTCTGTAATGGCTCTACTCACGCTCTGATCGGATATCCTTTGCCCGTAGATAATGTAGTCATGACCCGATGCCAGTGGGGATAGCCTAGCCCGCTTCCGGATCGAAACGTTGGCCAGGCCACCCCCGGCCAGCGGAAGCCAGCCCTCGGTGCTCTCGTCTCTGGTCATTACCTGTGCGCGTACTGTTACTAAGAAGTCGCTGTGAAATTAAATAAGAGGAAAAAGGTATAATTAGTTTAATACTTCAAATAATTTGTTTATATATAAGAAATATTTAGATGAAATAGTAACATTTATTAGTTAAAATTGGCCGAAAGTATTTGGATCTTGTTTGGACATTTTTTGAATTCCCATTTTGGTTTGTTTTAATGGACTTTTTATTTAAAAACTGTCTTCATTTCAAAACAAAATAAAATTAACTACATTCGTTAATTGAAAACAAATCCACCTGCTTATCTTGCGTTTGACGCTTAGTTTGGTGTAGGAAACCGTAGCCATGCTGGAACTACCAATGGTTTTTACCGAATGTGAACCATGAATGTAACAAGGCCTCTTTATCTTCGACAGGATAACCTGCAAGTGCCGCTAATTTGGCTAATTCAATTTTTGGACTCGTCAAGGAAGCCATAGTAAGGACGCTAGTTGCCACCTGCCATCAGGAGCGACTGATTCATCCGAGTGAAAGTGATAAACCAATGACAACTAAAAATAACTGCAAGTCCTTCGGTTTAAAAATATAAGCTCAGGTCAGGCAGTGAGAAAAAATGTCTACTAACCCTCTGTTACCCTTCAGTCATACATTTAGTAAACAAATATTGGACCTAAGAGTTCCTTTTCTGAATTTTGGGGAGCATAATCATTAACCAAAGGGTAGTCAATGTTATTTAAGGGTGTCGCAATTGATATGCAACATCCGGCGGGAGACTTCATTCTTGAAAAGAGGTCGCAACTTCAGTTCTGGGGTTCCTTTGCCTTATGAATGGGGGACATAAAATGGAGTTTTTGACGACCTGCGCACAAGTTTAGCATAAATTGTGCTTGAACAAAGACGGAGTTCCCGGGCAAATGTAGAGGAGTTACTGAATGAAAAAAGCTTTGAAAAGGGAGTTGAAACTCCACTGTGCCAAGTGTAAGTGTGTTTGTGTATGGTAGGAAGGGGGAGGGGGAATTGGGGGTACGTGAATGCGAGTGCACCAGTGTGCGTGTCATATATACACATACTTGTCCTAGTTTCGCTGGATTTTACAGAATGAATTTTTGTCGCGACGTCACCGGGCCTCTGAAACTCAGGACATGTCAAGGACTGGTCTTCCTATGATTTTCATTCAGCTACGTCAGCTAGTCAAGGATTTCCGAGGCAGTGTGAATGAAATATAGGTATGAAAGGAATCCAACGGAACTATCCAGGGTCAGAGCATAGCGCATAACGGGTTTTCATTGAGAATGAGAGGCGCTAACGGTTCACTCCATTTCGATTTAGAGTTGCCACCACACTCCGAAAAGCCAGGGTGTAGTCAAAATAAAAAGAGGTGTATATATAGATATACTACCAACTCCACCAAACATAAAACATACATACTTTTATATATGTGGAAAGCTAGAAGAGCCTGCCCCAAGCCGAAACTAAAAGTCTATCAATATTTGGAAGCTCTCACTTCCAGTTACGGCGCATGCGTGGGAAAGATACCGTTAGAGAGAGAGCTCCAGTTATCTTTTTCTATGTCTGTGTGGGAGTTGTCGGCTATAAATGATCTGGGGCAAAATAAAAGCCAACCATCTAACCAATTGACAGTTTTCTAACCAACATTCATTCAGTGCCAACATTGGGGCATAAAATTGGTGGTTGTCGGCAATCCCAAAACATTGTTGCCAACTGAATGGCTTGGATACTCCCACACACACACACTTGTACAACCACCCACACATACACAGAGGCTGCAGCAGAAAAAGATGAATGAACAACGGTCTGCGTGTGCGTATACGTCTGTGTCTGAGCTTGTGTTTGTGGACACCCACACGAAAAAGTCGGAGAGGCAACCACAATAAAAAGTTCCAATACAGCACCCCTTTAAATAGGCGAATAGTTTTGATAGCCAGCACTCACACACACTCCACTCCCACGTATTTGCATACAAAGCCACACACATCTTCGCTGTCGCGTGGTCACGATGTCCCGCTTACCGTTACATTATTCACATGCCAATCAATTTACAATGCTAAATTGAAATCGAATGTTGTTTCCGCTGCAACAAAAAGCACGGCGAACAGGGTGTTTCTAAATCAGTTGGTCATTATCGACTACACAAATTTATAAAAAAGAATATGCTATTATTAAATTTATAATACCATACCAACAATTAAACAAGTAGAAACGGTTGAAAGTGTCTCGACCATAAAAATTCAGTTTCTTAAAAATCATTGCCTACTTTGTGGCGACCTACTGTGACTAATATTTAAGAACCCAAATAAATGAGCTCTTGTGACTATCATACTGTGTGGATTATGATTCCACAGATCCCTTAGACGAACAGAACAAGGATGCTATTCAATAATATATACTATTTCCTTTTCTCAATACATACTGTTGAACTAAAATAATATACACCCCCGTCTTTATGCTAAGCTTAAAGACGATCTTAATCTGCAAAACGTCTTAAGTTGTCTTAGTTTAAAGGCGACTTTAAACTTTCAAAGTCGAGAAAAAGATCCTTTAAGTATTTTCATAAAATTAATAATGGTACTGCACAAATTAAAGTTATAGTACTCAAAATTGACTTTTTACTTTTTACAATACTGCAATTCCCATATAATTACTATTTGATATAATGAAATTTAATTAATATGAAAGCTCCAGTTGTAAAAGCTAGAGTGTAGGAAAGCTACTGGATCTATAAGATTTTCTATGTTCTTAATTCAAAAATTGGGCAATATATTTATTTATTTGTTTGACGAAAACACCAAATATTTATTTCGTTTTTAAGACTTCAGTTATGAGGTTAAATGCCAATCGGCAAGTATGAAAGTAATTTAATAATATAAATTTTTTTCCAACATTTCTTTAGTTAGATATACCAATATTTCCTTATCATTTAACTTGAATTAAAGCTAGAAATTGTAATGAGCACCCTCTATGCGTTTTTGTGTGGGGGCGTCTCGCATATCAATTCATTATGAGAACTGAATAAAGAGCAAGACATGAATGAAACTATAGGAACCTTGGGGCTATGTTTTTTTTGCTTTTTTGTTCTTGTTGCGCAGGCTTTTGCCTTCCCCCGATGTAAAAACTGAAAGAAAACGAATCGCGGGGCGAAACAACAAACGGACAAACACAAAATGACATCATTTTCGAATAGAATTTAAAGAGCGCCAGCGGCGCGAGGCAATAATACGTGAGTAGTCGTAACAACGGCAATTATTGGACCCAGAGGCAAACGGAAAAAAGAAACCACACATGGGGGCGTTCCATTTCATTCATTAAAAGTGTCGACAGACAATGTGGAGACTTAAATTCGCACAGACAAATGACTCACGGTTCCTTCCTTCATTTCGATTGTCCATTGAGGAAAACAGACAGGGAACTCAATTAAAAAGCGTTCCGTAAATTGAAATATGTTTTTCAAACAATCAGCTTTCAATTGAAGGCAATTAATAAAAGGCACGCCGATTAATTGCACCCAGTTTGCAATCATCAACTGGTAATGCCAACTAAGCTCAGTTTAAAATAAAAAAATGATGTGGAATTGGGAAAAACTTATAAAAAAAATTATATTTTGCGGACAGTATTAGCCTATTTTCATTAAATTTACTTAAATTTATGAACAAGCACGAAAAGAAATTGTAGTGAATCTTTGTGCATAATAAGAATAAAATAACTCTTACTTTATATTAATTTCAAAATTTAAAAATGAATGTTTATTTTTATTTGCCATTACTCAACATGTGATTATTCTTCGATGAATAAATTATTTTTAGCGTATTTTTTGTTATATTTTAAATTCATGACTTTATTTTAGATTATTAAACATGTGTCATTATGCGTCGACGAATTAATATTAAAAACGCTGTTTTCAAAAATTCAGATATTTTTATGATTCACATAAATTTAAAATTACTTCTACTGTTTTCACGCAATTAGCCTCTCAGTTTCTAAGCTATCTGAAGGCAACGTTCACAAGTCATAATTTGACTGATTGTAGTATATGATTCGGACGTTCCGATTCGTACTTCTATATCATATATTTCCTATAGGAACAATTGAAAAAAAAAAAACAAATACAAAAATAATAATATAATATATAGTATAACTTCTTGGTTTTTCAGCATACACGGAAATCCTCTAAGATATACAAATATAAAATTATTTTTTAGCTTCCTTTGCTTTTTTGTTGATAATTTTCAAATCTCAAAAGAATTTCTAACAACAAAATGAAATTTGAACCGGAAGAAATTTTTGTTGCACCCCAAATAAAAGACTTGTATTTTTTTAGCTTACGAACGAACAAGTATCACTAGTTTCGTCAAATAAAAATCTAAATACTAGAAAAATATATTTTCTATGTTGGTTTAAGGAACAGCAATTTGACTGTATTTAAAATTCTCATTGCCATAGGACTAGTGAACATAACTTGTGCTCGATAATTATAGTAATCGACAATATTATATAGACTCACCTTTCATGTCCTTCTGTCATGGTTCGTTATCAGAAAGATTCTAATATAGCAGCGTATAGTGTCGGTGTTGTTGTTGTTGGTGGCGAAATACACCATGATTAAAGCATAAAGACATTCAGAGCTGCTGCTGCACAAACGTTTTCAACGAAAAAAAAAAATAATCAAACGACAACAACAACACCAGAAACTGGATGACACTATTAGACGATCCTATCCCACGTTGATGTTGTTATCCGACTTGCTGAAGCTATATCTCGGCGATTTCCAGTACTCTTTTTTTTTGGCACAATTTTGGGGGGTTTTTTATAGAGAGTTAGGGGGTTTTATTCATTCACTAAATTGGACGGGAAAGGTAAATAATTAATTTCGGGTTTTGCGATTATAAATCGAGAATCACTTTTACTTTTCCAAATACACAAACACAGGGCCACTTATGTGGGCGTGTAGACAAACACAGTGGAAAACTTCGCACACACACACGTACATACACGGATTTTTCCAAGCAACAAAAGATGTAACAGATGAAAATTGAGAGAAGGAGAGGCTCAAATTGGGAGTCTGTATGGGTTTTCAACACTGAATTTTGATTGCAAGCTTAATTATTTTATTTATGCAGGTTTTCGGAGCTTCCACTTGATGCGACCACTGCTATTTTATTAACATAAAATTTGCAAAAGTGAAAATTCATTCATACATTTCCACCAAGGAAATCAATCTCTCCCGCTTTCTGTCTCTCTCTCTCTCGCTCTCTGCAGCTTGCGCAGAAAGTTTTTTGGGCGATTTCTCCATGTGTGTATATGCTGCTCTGCTTGCTGTTGCTGCCTTTACATATTTCATATTTACATACGCCTATACCTACTTGCGAAAATACTGCAATAAACCTACATATTTTCACAGATTTTCCCCACCGATTTGTTTAAATGTTTACCGCAGCACTTTTACAACTATTTCTTGTTCTTCTTCGTTTTCATTGTATTTGCCTATGTGTATTGGGACATTTTTTGTAACTGTTTGAAAGAGAGAGAAAAAAGAGAGTATTCACTACACTATTTCCAATTTTTTGCTTTTTCAAATATGTAACTCTGCCTTATAATGAATTTATTTAATAAGGCGCACACATACACACACACACTTATAAAACAGGGACACCCGCAACAAAATTGCAATTTTTCATTAATTTTGCACCGTTTTTTAAGACATTTACTTGTGCTGCTCGCGTTTTTAACAATTGGCAGATATTTTCACAATTATTTCTAATTGCGTCGAGAGTAGAGGTGGAGGAACATCGATACTGACATCGATGTTTTCAGAACATCTGTAATATCGATGTCTAACGGGGCACTATCGCTTCCAAACATAAAGTTAAAAGTGTCACGGCTATCTGTGGAGTATGTATCCGCTAAATGTGGAAGGCTAATTGGAAATGCCAAGCGTTAAAGTATGACCGTTCGGCACTCTTGGCAAAATTTCTGCTTTTTGCGGCAAGAACAGGAGAAATTGGAGGCGCAATTCAAATTTAAAATGTATTTTAATTATTTAATAGGAAAGCCTTGAATACAAAATACCAGAGATTCTTAAATAACTTCTAAATCTAATCACTGGTTTAACCAATTGTTTTCATTGCGAAGGTAAACCATGTTTGTATACAAACAAACACACAACTACTTTACACCGTCTGGCTAAGATTCTGGGCTCTCGCTCATGTTCGTTTTCAGGAACATCACTCGGTGCAGCTCATCAATGCTGCAGGCAGGATCTTTGATCAGACTGCTGGCCTGTGAGAGAACCAATGTTGAGGGAGCTTTGCTGGCGGGAATGGTTAGGATCTGGCTACTTGTCTTGAAGAGCAGCGGAAAAAGTTCCCGGTTCGATTGCCACCATTCGAGAACATTAAACCCGTCGTTGTAGGCCAACTGAATGGCCTGGTAGCCTCGTATTTCCTTGGCAATCTTATCCTCCTGGGTATCCATGGCGATAAAATCTGAGAAGAGATCGTCGTCCGGCTCAATATCGCGCTCGCTGACCACCTCGCCCTCGCCCTTGATCAGGACTTGTTCCACCTTTTCCGGATGCTGAGAGGAGCAGTAGCGTTTCATGAACCTCTGGCAGTTTCCAATGGTCTCCTCCCGCTCCTCTTGACTGAACTGCAGCAGCCTGTTGGTGGGCGGAAACAGGAAGTGGGCCATCATGTGGTACTTGGTGATGCAAGGCAGCACCATCCAGTCGATGTTGTCCATCAGCGCCCTCTTCAGATCCACTTCCATCGAGTGACTGGATTCTCCGGCGCAGTACTTCCTTAGCCGGTGGATGTGGGGTATGACTAGGTGCAGAGTTGGGCTTGTTCCGCTTTCCAGCGTCTGGCAGCACTTCTCAAAGCGCGCTAGGAGATTATTGATGGCCTCCAGACCGGCGATTTCACAGCCCTCTATCAGCTTTTCATCCTCATTCGCAATAATGCCCCAGTTGTCCTCTAGTGATTTCAATATGTGGTAGATCTCGACCAGACCCGATGACGTGGGCGAGGGCAGCACTCCCAGAATAACCAGCTCCTTGCCTTTCTTCAGTACGTTTCTTAACTCTTTCACGTCGTTGAAGGCTTTCTCCACCACTCTATCGAGTAGAGAATTGATGCAGAACAAGGTTTTTCTGCCCTCGAATATTGATTTAACACAGGAACGCTCGTCGTACACAAAAATGGGATCATCCTCAACCAGATCACAGTCCCAATCTCTTAGCGTGGCCTCGATTAGCTTGAGGATGTAGGTATCTAAAATTAAAAAATGCATAAGCATGTTGAAAATATTACTCTTATTGATGCCATCACTTAGTTTCACATTCTATTTACCAACCTGTGGTGGACTTGTTCCTGGGGACATTGGTCACGCCCAGCAACTGGGTATATTTACGTCCCTCCCGGACGTAGTGCACCGTGCTGGAGAGGAAGAAGCTGTCGACACTGGAGTCCTTTTTCTCTGCAATGGCTATGCTATAACCGTTTGACCGGACGCAGGGCATTTCGGAGCGCACCTGCTTTAATTTCTCCTCGTACCAAGTTTCGATGTTCCATGCGATGACTCCAATCTCCGGCATCAGATCCTCCATGCAGACATTGCCGCCGTATTCCGAGCCGATCTCTAGTAGAACGGCTACTAGTTTTTGAAGACCCGTGTCCTTGGCAATGTTTAAGGGACGACAGTTGGTCACGCACCACTCCACCACCGCCTCGGTGACCTTGTCGGCAGCCTTCTCCTCCGTGTTGGAAGCCTGTGAGGTCTCGTTGGGATCCTGTTCCTCTCCATCGTCGTAGCCACAGCCCAGGGGATCCTCCGCCTGCGAATTTAACGCCTTGGTCCTGTAGCACTTGTGGCGCACCATATTGGAGGTGCATCCGTGGTATTTTAGCAGGCTGCTGCATGTCCGGCAGATCACAATGTTCGGTATGACGACGCCACTTTTGTCCTCGATCCTGGCGAAAATATCCCAGACCCTGCTTCGACTGCGCTTCTTGCTGAATTGCAGGACTCCACCCTGTATTTGGGCCTTGATATAGTCCTGGCTGTAGGAAGTCCTCGTAGATTTTCCCATTTTAAAAGGGGAATCAACAGGTAAAAATTAATGATTCGAGTTACAGATTATTTAATTTACAAAGTTGAACACGGTTACCGAGTTTCAATCGATAGACTGTTTACATAGAGTTATCGCTTTTGTTATTATCAGCTTTAACCTGTATTTTAAGCATTGTAATAATTAAGAAAAGATAAATACTGTTAATAAATTGAACCAAAGATTGATAAATCAAGTAAACCTATTAAACCATTTATTGTTAATAAAATCAAAAACTATCTTCCGCCACCTTGCAATGTTTTAACCTGCCCAGTCGCGCTATTTTCCAACACTATTTTGTGCGTGACTGAATTTCGTGAGTTTGCTTGTATTTGTGTGGATTTTATAATTTGGGTTTGTTTTCTTTTTGCAAACCGATTTTCAGCCCATTATCCGCTTCGCCATAATGCATGTGGAGAAGAAATCGGAACTACGTAGCCTCCTTAAATCCGGCGACAAGCGGTGCAAACTTGTGGAGCCCCGGAATACAAAAAGCTGTGTCTGGAGGTTTTTCAATCTCGTCCAGTGCGACGATCGAATTGAGCCGTACGCCTGCTGCAAAACCTGCGGCGATCTGTTGTCCTACAGCGGGAAAACCGGCACGGGATCCCTTTTGCGCCACCGATGTCTTCACTCCAGCAGCAGTAACGGTAAGTTTGGGATCCGAATCTCACGCACGCCCTTGCATTTCCACTGCCACGCGTGCTCCGTGCCGTAGAACCCGAGCACGGATCAGTGCCCGCTGCCATCGCGATAAATCCACGGGTCATCGGTGCGGGATTCTTTCCTTTGGGGCGGGAAAAAACCTAAAACTGGGAATAAAAACCCTGAAAATCGACCCGGAAATAACTATTGAGTCGAACCCCGAAACCCCCTCAGCCAGTGTTTGCAGGAATAGCCAGGAATCCCTTTTTTTATTTCCTCCAAACTAAAAAAAATACCATTTTTGAGTTGTATTATCTGAATGCTTATTTTACCATATTTTTTCTATAAAAACATTTATTTTCCATTTATTTTTGTTTTTCACCTTTTTTTCTGTGGCTTTTGTTTTCACCCCTATATTCGGCTGCTGTGCAACACTGGCACACTAGGTATTTAACAACACTGGCGCCAGCAACGCTATTATTGCAAAAAAGAATTTTGTTGAGAAAAAATCGGTTTTCACGTAAAAGGAATTTGAAAAACAAACTATCACAATGCCCAAGGGACGCGTGAGCAATGTGTGGCAGCACTACGATATTAACGAGGAGTGCGAAAACTTTGCGATATGCCGCTATTGCGGCAACAATATATCGCGTGGTGGCATGGCCAGCAATTTGAAGGGCAACAATACCACCAATTTGTGGACGCATTTGCGGCACAAGCACAGTGATGAAGTCCTCGTCAGCCCGGTGCAGCAGCGCACTCCATCACGGATAATCCCGATCATCAAGAAAGGTAATCCCCTCTACCAATTCCCAGGAGTTCTTCTGGCGGGCTATCGACCTCTTGGGTCGGCGGGAAACTATCGGGGACGTCCATCTCTGGATGATATTTGTTGTTAAATCGGCAGCCTTATCAATATGTATCGCAAGGCACATCCACTAAGCCCATTCCCCATCCTTTGCTTGCAGAGAAAACCGTGCGGATAACCAAGGCCAAGACGCTGAGGGAGCCACTACGTGTGGCCAAGCCGAAGATCGAGCCCAGCTATCTGGGCGAAGCGGGTGCCCTGCCACAGAAGTGGGAGGAGTACGAGCAGAACGATGAGATCAGCGAGGACATTAAGGACATCATCTACAGCGAGGATCCCCTGTGCTACAGTCCCATTCACGTGATGGACGAGGAGGGCGGCGTGGAACATGCTCAAGAGAAGGTCACCGTGCTGAGCCACTCGAGTGCCGCCGGCGTGAGTAGCAGCAGGACCACCACAGCAGGGCCTCAGGTGGTTCAGGCCACTGTGGTGGCCTCCACGTCGGGCAACAACTCGGCCAAGCAGCTGAAGAACAACCTGGAGACGTCCATCGACCGACTGACCACCGTCAGTGAGCAGCTTAGCTACATTATCCAGCAGAACCACGAAGAGCACACCAAGGACGATGACTACTACTTCGCTCTAAGCTTGGTGCCCATCATGCGTCATTTGTCGCTCAATCGCAAGCTGTACGTGCGATCCAAGATCCAGGAGATACTGTTCAAGGAGAGCGAGGACTCTGCGCCCGCCAAGGATGAGTAGGCACCGCCGCAATATACAATTACCCAGAGGATTAAGGACCCGAGAAACGGAAACAACAGGGCATCTGCATGCCGCTGATTAGGTTAAATATACTATACATACATGTGTTATGTATTCATGTAATTTATGCTACTTTACCAAGTGCAAAGGCTTTGATTATTCAATTTATTTCCACATTTCACATTTACCCAAAAGCAAAAACGAAATAAAGCTGTACAACCTAGGAAGAACAATTCGACTTCATGGTGTATGACGTTTATTTTAAATAAATTTTATTTAAATAACTTGTTAAGATTTACAAAACAGAGAGCGTTGCTAGATTGTTATTATAAATTATTGTATTGTAATTTACAAATCGGTTTTGCGGCTAAGTTTTGCTGTCTATGCGATTCTTATAGATATGCTTCACTATCGTATTGGTTGAGCTCCTCAGTTGCGACGCTAACCATTTTCTTTTGTTTTCTTGTAGATCTAGGAGAGCAAGCATACATTATCATACAATACGAATACAAATTACAGTAAATCTCCTACAAATCGAGCAATAAACAATAAACTTAAGCCTAAATATAGTATATGCACCCCCAGATATCGACTGCGGGCGTATGCTTAGCTTAGATTCTAGTCAACAAATCGGTAGTTTATTAAACACTCTGACTTGAATAGCGAAATGTATATCTTATGATGATTTGGTGTTGATAGAGAGTGGCACGCTCAAAATGAATTTTGAATTGTGGATATGATGGGCATTATACAAATATGTTCGAGTATGTGATGAGTGTGGGATCGCGTGATATGGATATTAGGACTAAGTGCACGATATGTTTGCCAAAAGTTTGGTATAAATTTGTTGTAATATTACGCTTAGATATGCTGCAAATATGGCTGTATATCTATGTAGGTATATAACATTTTGATTTCGGTTTTCTCAATTGGCAGAGTGTATTTCCCATACTTTTTTTTTTTGGTTCGATATTAATCCAAGAAAGTGTCGTATACAAGCATTTAGTTATGTCCAAAAGTTCGTTCAAATTGTATCTGTTTTGGTATATCTTGATTCGTATTGGTATTGATCAATCATCATGGGTATATAAATTGGTATAATTTCCTCTATTCACAGTTCCGATTATTAATTAATTTTTATTTATTTCGTGATAAATATTTACAAAATGTGTTTTATCAAGCATATTTTAGAATTCTATTTGCCCGATCTTAAGTTTGTGGGTCCTTGAGGCCCTTGCATGATATGCCTTCCCTTTTCATATGTTTTCCATTACTTTGATATGGTATTCTATGTGTAATTGTATAAATCTATTACCGAGGCGTATTCAAAAATAAATTTAAAACGGGATTCAATCGAAAATTGTACAACTATATAAATAGATTTTTGAATTTTGGAACCATTTTCTTTTGTTTATTGCACTTTCGAGCTTCTTGTGATTGGCGTGGTATCGGCGCGACTTCGCAAAGGGATTTAGGGCCTGCCAATAGCCTCATTTAGTAGTAATATTATTTGGTTGACGTCACCAGTTGGGTGCTATAGCCCTGTGTGTTGCAGGTGGGCAGGGCGAAGGGATTGAAACTCAGGCTGCTGACCCCTGCAAAGATATAGAAATCACATGATTAGTTAGTTAGTCGGGATATGTATTGGGCTAAGGTGAAGGGAATTTTATTTGTAAGGAGTACATTTTTATTTTTTTCAGAAAGCAAAGAATTATAAAATTAAATATACGAAAATGATAAGCTTGTTATATTTAAGGGGACTTTGCTTTTGCTTTACTATCTTAGCGATAATGGAAATTATAAATACCGTTAATCGTGTGTTATCTGTGGTGTTTGTTGATGGTGGAAGTGTGTTTTGAATGCTCAGATTTGCTTTTGAAGACCCTCCTCTTGCACAGCCACCCACTCGCCATTTTGTGGGCGTCCTTGCAGATTGATAGATGGTGTCTGGCCGTGTGTGTGGGTGGTGGTGGGTGGTGTGGTTGTCGGGCGTGAAGCATTTAATTTGAACAAAATGTCGTTACTCTGCCCCAAAGTCCTGCTCATCCAAGGTCCTCCTCCGCTCAGCTCCTCCGGCTGAACTGCTGGCACTGGACTCCGGGAATCGCTTAAACGACCGCCGCCGTGGCTGCTGACACGGCCGGATTGTGCCACGGCTGGTGGGGATGCGGATAGTGGTGGTGCGGGTGGGCCGTCGCCGCGTGGTGGTGCTGCACGAACGCCTGATGCCACGTCGACGACACGGCGGACACTGTTGGAATTAATGGCGAAAATGCACTTTGCTGAGCATACTTTGTTCACTTTGTTTGGATGGTTTGGGGTAAAAAGTGGGGATAATTCGGGATATGGCAACGAGAGTTTATGCAGTTTATGTGAGGGCGGTATTCATGTGAGAGTTATTCAAACTGAAGCTCAAATCAACAAAAGATTGTAATAGAAATTAAGAACTTCTAAGACAGGAATTTGATAGGCTGGGAATGTTTTCCTAATCAGTACATGACAGGAAACGTGGGATTATCTGAGGCCTCTAAGCTGAGTTGTTTAAGATGGGCCGGGGATTTTTTTTGTTTATGTATTTCGAAATTTCTTATCAAAGCTTACTTTTGGTTTTTCTGTATTTGTACTCTCTCATATCTTAAGATTTCTAAAATTTTTTAATATTCATTTAAAGAAAAATTCTTTCTCCGGGAAAGAAACGATTGCTTTTACATATTTAGACTTCGATGGACAAAATATTTGTGTATACCGTTTAAATATTTTTGTATTAAAAAATATCTACATTTTTTATTCAAAAAATGTAATGATTTAATAAAATAATTTGTAAAAAAAATGGACAAAAGGATAAACTAGGCCGATTAGGTCTTATACTCAGAGTTCTTAACTAAATGTCTATCATGAGAACTCATTAGAATTATTTTCTAATATGCTGATGTTCCCTCAAAGAAGTATTGAATGCAGGACTTTGAGGTGACCATTGTGATGGGTTTCCCTTCACCTACGTGGGAGCTCAGGGTCAGGGTACTTACTTGACGTGGAGTTGAAGACGCTGCCGGGCGATGAGGAGAGTGTGCCCATGTTGGGAGCAGGTGCATAGCCATTTGCCGTGGCCGCCACCGCTGCACTGGCCGCCGTGGCGCCGTAAGATCCTCCCGAGCTGTGCGGCGTGGAGGCGCTGCTGCAGTAGCCGCCCCGTGGACTCACGCTACTCGACTGGGCCCGCTGGTAGTCGTCCTCGGTCCACTGGCCAGAGCCATCCTGCACGCTGACCGCCAGTTGGCCGGCATAGGAATTGAAGCCCGTGGAGCCGCCCGGGGATCTGCTGCAACACGGGTTGGGTATTAGTTTCCCGCCAGAGAGCTTCCATATTAGCAATCCTCTTACCTGGGCATGGAATACAGGGCCTCGACGAGATCGGCGGCCCGCTTGAGGATTATCTCCTTTTGCAGCTTCTCCGGATCGCCGGGATGCCGGGGAATGAGCTTCTGCAGGCGCTGGAAACCGTAGTCGATTGTGGGTTCGTTGAGAGCTGCTTAAAGCGGTAATCAAAAGGTTAGACATGGATTGGATGAGCAGAAGAGCGGAACTGCGACCACTTACAGACATAGACGAAGCGACCGGGCGATCCCTTGCAGAACTGTTTGCTCTTGTAGGATAGCGTCACCTCTACCACGCCGGGAATGTGCCTCGGTGGGGTCTGCACCCGGATCGCGTGCGAGGTGATCAGCTCGCTCCAGACCAGCATGGTTCCGAACACCACCTGCAGGCCGTCGAAGAAGTTGTCGCCCACAATGATCACGGTGGCTCCGCCGGTTGTCCATCCTTCGCTGGGCGAGATCGCTTTGATGCAGGGCGTGGCCACTGGCAGCGGTGGATAGAGACCTGCAAGTGAATCCCAGAGATTGATGGGTTAGTTGGGTATATCTCACAGATGCGATCGCTTCAGATTTGCCAATTGCTACAAATACAACTAAAAAGTTTGGGGGATTTCGGGGGATTATGGGGGGATTTCTTGGATCTACGTAAAACGAAAAATTGGTCGGAATAATTGGAATTTTGCTACGGACCATCGTAGGTACTGTCGGGCGCTAGGGGGTGACCGGAAATGGACAGGGATGTGTTGCCTGTACCTTCCGTGGTGTCCAGCCGCTTTGCCCTCCGTCCGTGCTTCGAGTTGTTGTGCACGAACATGTTGTCGGAGATGGCCAGAAGTGGTCCATCCACGGCCACCTGCGTGGAGATCACCACCTGATGTTGGGTAGGATGAAACAATCTATTAATAACGATCGGTTAGGCAGGTGGAGGCGCCAACTCACCTGAAATCTGCGCATATCCCGCGGGTTGCCGGCATTTTTCAGACAGTTTTGATTGCACTTCAAGAAGAACTTGAGGAAGAAGCTGTAAAGAAAGGAAGGTTCAATTAATTAATCAATCGTAAAAGCCTTTAGTGTATACAGGGAAAAAAATAGTTGAACATTCAGTATTACAGAATTCATTGAATCTTTAAAAAATACCATTGCAGTAATGTAATTCAAATATTGAAGGAAACGCTTAAGATATGAAAGTCAGATTTGCAAAATTGTAATTATGCTAATAATATGTTGTTATGTTATGATATTATGTTTTTAGACCTTAATCGTATTTTTTAACAACCGCCCAACATTTCGTTTTATAAGATCTTAATTTAACAAAGAAATATTTTTTGAAACTTGTCTGCTTGGAAAAGTGAAGCATATTAAACCTTAAATTGTACTAGAACTGTTTTTTCCCAATGGGCAGACAATTATAAATTATTTTTGGATTTATGCCAGCTTCAATTAAGAGTCTCCCATTTACGTCCTCGAAGGCGAGTTCACGAGCCGCTAATGACGGGTTGCGCCTTTTTGCTGCCACTTGTGCCTGTTTGCGCTCCTTTATTCCATTGCCATTTCTGGGCAGATGTTTGGCCCCGGGGCAATAGTGAGTATTGAGTAGTGCCCTTGCGATAAGTGGGGTGACAGCCGGCGAATGTCCTGCGGCCAGGATGCGAGCCTGTTAGCCTGTTAGTCCAATCCAATGGAAACTGACACCCGGGTGCGGTGCATTTAAATGCTGAAATACTTTTATGCCTCCGCCGGCGACATGATACGGCCCTATCAGAATCCCGCGTTCCCCTTTTTATTTGCCGAAATAATATTTTCCTTTCCGATCAGCGGGGGGTGGGGGAAAAGCGGCGATGTGCCGGCAATTTTCATCATATTTTTTTGTGTTGTTTCCGAGTGGACAAATTGGACAAATTAGCAGGGAGCTGGAGGGTTGATCTCTGGCCAGCAGCGGGTGGCATCTGCATATGTCCTTGTCCGATGGGAGTGTCGCAAATTTGTTTATACTTCTGACACTTTTTCGGAGTTTCTCGCACTTTAAAGGGGTGACATTAAGTTCCCACTGGCTCTTGTGAGTGTTACTCATTTCCCGGATAGTCCATAAATCATTACTTAGACGATAAGGAACTGACATTCGAGATATGCCAAAAAGCCAGAATTTCAATTAAAACTGATAAAAGGCAATGCCAAAGAATAAGCAGCAATGCCAGTCTCCATTAAGCCCAACTTTATATGAATGTATATACAAAATATATATTTAGCTTAATGTGTTGTTTTTTATTTAGCTGCGTGGCGCTTATCAAAAACTATTGTGAACTTGTTGGACTTCGCAATGAAAAAACAGATGTGAGTGGATGGCTGTTATCCATTACGGGAAAAATGAACATCGGAGTGGGCTCATCATCATTAACACAAGCATTGAACGCATTGGACTGCCATCCCCAGAGAATCTCGATACACGAGAGCCGTGTATCTGTCAGATACAATATCGAATTACAGCGCGGCAAACGAACGTGGAAACTCACAGATGCAACTGCATGCAACTGAAATTTGAATACGTATCGAGTGGCTGAGAAGTGCATCCTTAAGGGTCCTAATTTCACTTGCCCGCGATGACTTCATCCCTGAGACACCAGAGCCATCATCACTTCGGAGACCAGCCTGCATTTTTATGGCCAGCTAATTGACTTTCTCGGAAGCATCCTGCCCCTCGCCTCGCTTGAATTACAATGTTTTCAAAATATCCTGACAGGACACATAAATTCACAGGGTCTCCCCCATTTGCATATGTCTATGCCTTGGAGTCTCTATTGCAGTTGAGAAATCTAGCCGAAAATGGGATTCTGTCCTGACCAATTCAAGGATTATTCCGCTGGAGAGCCACCCACCCACTTGGGGGCTATTAAAAATTCCAGTCGCATCCTGTCAATAAATCAAAGTGTCTCCATCTTGGCCAATTCCCCTTCCTTTGCCCATTCTTCAGGTTTTCCGCCAACAAAGTTTGCTCTTTCGGCCTTTTCTTTGGCCTTTTGTTTTGCCAGCAACGCGAAATTTTCATTTAATGAAAAGCTACGCATCATCAAATGTTCGCACATGACATCGGGACACCTCCGGGGAAGATTTTCTTTTTTGTTGTTCTGGGGATCCATTGGCAGCTCGGGCACGTAGCGCCAACGAAGTGCATAATTGGTCATTCATATTTGGGCGAGGGGGTCGCGACTTGGCGGTGTTCCCCGATTGGGCGGAGATTCTTTTTTTTAGTTGTGCGAAAAGAGCTTAAATTTCGGCACAAAAGTGGTTGTCAATGGAATCAAACAGAAGAGTAAGCATTTCACTAAATGGCCTCTGGGAATAACGGAAATTTGGGACTATAACTTAAGGTGTTTAAACAACAAGTCTAATTTTAAGCCAATAAAATCCCTATAAAATAGTTAAATAAACTTTGAATTGATAAATTTGTGAAAACTGAATTATTTTAAAGAAGTACTATAACAGATTTTAAATATTTAACATATGCAAACTTTAATGGGTAAAAAACATATTTGGCAATCTTTTAAAGAAATTGTAAAGTTAAAGTTCAAAAATTTTTTGAAGTAAATCAAAAACATCTAAATATGTCGCATCTTCCAATCTATCCAAACTCCAAACTCTTAACCCTAACTTTAGGCCTTATCCAGCGCATCTGAGGCACAGAAAATTGAAATAAATTCCCAGTATCTTTATCGAAAAAGTGAAAGTTTTTCCTGTTTATGGTTTTTCAGAGGAGCCCGGCGATTAACTGTAAATTTGCGAAGCAGCAACAGTGCAAACAACAAATTGTGGCATTATCTTTGCATCGCCAAACAGCACACAAATTTAATGATGAATTTCAAAAGGACATAAATCGCTTTGCCAGGCGCCTTTTGCCAGTCACCCGGCCACCCAAAACACCCACAATTTTCCGCTGATATTATCTGGCAATGGCGTGAACAGGCCGTGAGGAGCCGAGAGCGTTTTTGGCGCACGCCAAAACAAAGTATTTCCAAGCAGAAGGACCTCAGGTGAGGCGGTGAGTGGGTGGCGGCCGTGGGGCAACTTGTCTCTAATTTTTCACTAACGATAATATTCAAAATTTTCAACTTTATTGTCGCATAAACCCAATGACTATGGGGCAATGACAACGAATGCCAACGAAGCCAAAAGTGGTGGGAGGCTCGAAAATAATGCGAAAACTTACTTTCGCGCCATTTCTATGCCTTTTGGCATTTTCTCCACCGAAAATACAATACAAAGCGAATGGAAAGGCACGAAAACATGGCCGTCGACAAGGATGAAGTCACCATTTTGGCTTCTATTGTTGCTCGGGCTTTATTTATTTATGCTCTTTCTCGGCTTAACGCTCCACGCTTGGCAGCCCAACGGCCCAAGGATTCTTATCCACCCAACCCCCTGCCACATCTGAAGTTCATAGCTTTTTTCTTCACATCTTCCTTTTGGGCTCCTTTGTACTGCCATAGACTTTCGCAGGGGGTGAAGTCGGCAGGATACGTTTATCCTTTCTGGCCGGAAGAGAACTTGTTGAAAACACTTTCACTTGGTGCGTGGCGAGGCTTTCACTCGCCGAAAAACACAGAGAGCGAAAGTGAGTGAAGATACTTTTGAGTGGATCTTACGGATGTGAGTGAGCTTTTCACAGCCCCCGAGTTCATTACATTTCGCGTTTGTTTTGGGTTTTTCTATACATATAACAAAGTATATGTATATTTTTGGGGTTGCTTTGGGACCGAAAGTCATGCCGTTGGGACCGGGGAAATACCTTGCGAATGGGGGGAGGCTGGCGGCTTGTTGTTCTTGGAATTTCTTCATCTCTAAACTGATTATTTTTGTACACACACGCACAGCGAGGTTAGATATCAGACAACGATAAAAGTAGCTGGCATCAGACGCAGATAGAATGGCCACAAAAAGATACAAATGTATCTGAGACGACGACGCGAGTGTGTACGTGTGTGACCTTATCCCTTGCTCTCCGCTGAACCATCAAATTATCGACCTCATTGAAATGCCCGAATTATGCCAACTATTTCCGCATATACCCGTACATACATATGTGTGTGCCGGAGTGTGTTGACTGTCAGTTAACGCTTTTAATACCATTAATTATGCAACAGGGGTAAATGGCCAAGGAAATGGCTAACAGAATCGCACAGACAAACACCAACTAATAGATGAGTTTATCCCAAGATGATGAGCCAAGACAAAGACAATGTGGATACTCGTATAGTTTGGATCCGTGCATTTTAAATCCATATGAGCCCGGTGTCATGAGGGCTACTTTAATTATGCACATTAGACGGGTTTGCTTAATTCATTGGGTTAACCTCAGGGAATAGATTCAGCTATTCAAAAGGGTTAATTGAGTTATCAACATGTGGATGAAATTCGAAATTAACTAAGGGACAGACAGTGATAGTTTCCAAAAAGGACATTTAAAATATAAGAGGTATATTAACAATTCAATATTCCGTTTAGAAATATCATCATCTTAAAAGATATGTTATATTTTAACACTGAAAACGCAGAAACCTTTCATTGTTACGACTTTCTATTATTTCAATGGCAATGCTAGAATTTAAATTTACCTATTTATGATTTAATAAACTGCATTTCCCAGGAGCAAACCTAAATTCAGCCTGCCAAAAATGCGAGTGCCAATTTAAAGTGAGCGAAAAGTGCAAAGCGCTGGAAATTTGCATTAATAATTCAATTTCAACAGACAGTCTACTACAAATATGCAAATGTGCCGATCCCAGAGTTCTTTGAAATGCAAAAATTCAATTCAAAATTTCCCGTTTCCGTTTTGCCACATCTCCGAGAATCCATTGATTTACGAGGTGCAAATCAAATGCACTTCGCGCACCTCAAATTCCAATTCCAATTCAAACTCAATTGCTTTCACTTCAAAGATAATCGCCCAGAGTCTATGAAAATTATATCTGAAATGGATGAGTCTATGGTTGTATTTTGTGTTTTTTAGGGGAGAAATGGCTGCGATAAAAAGGCAGAAATATGCGTTGCTGCCCATATCTTTATCGATAATTAACTGTTATGGTCGCCCACTCTACGGCTGTCTGCATGGAATGTCTGCCCAATATTTCATGGGCGGACTGTCGATTGCTGACCGCAAATGCCGTCAAAATCGTCTCTTTTTTCACATTTTGTATTTGCGACGCTTTGAATATTTGAGCAGGCAGCAAGGACTTTCTGTGTTCCCCCCTTATATAACCACCTCACCATCCACATCCCCTGGCCACAGGACACGACATCCAGCACGGCCAGGTGGCTGGAATGCATTTAGAAAATTAAAAACTGTAGCCAACAACTAGCAGCAGTTTTGTCATCATTTTTAGCGCGAGTGCGATTATCAAGGCATGCAATGAATGGCCCAAAACATTGGCTCACCTCACGCAGCACAGTCGAGGTTGAGAAAATGGGATTTCTACGAATATTGATTGACTGAGAATGAGGATAGACAATATCTACTAAATGTTTAAATTACTTCAGCTATTGTTTATTTAATTTCTACAATTAAAGAAGACGTGGGGGTTACTTTCAGTGAATAAAATATAAGAATATTACTTTGTCATTTTGATATTATTCTATTACAATAATTATGGTTTTATTTATATACTTCATTGACCAATTTTTTAATTTAAAGAAAATCTTTTAGATTATTAAATTGGATAAGAGAGTTCCCTTGTTTTGACCGCGTCTGTTCAACTCTTCGCCCCATGTTTTTGCATATTGGACACCACAAAATGTCAATTCTATTTGTTGCTGGTCAAAAGGGGCGGGGCATTTCGAGGGTAGTTGGCCGGGAGTTGGCACTTAGTTTATTTGGCGCTGCTGCGGTGGACAAAACGCTGGCAAATATAGAAAATTGAAATAAAGCGAAGAAAACGCCAATGACGTAGATAAATGCAAGAGTGGCAAATTTTCGATTGTTCGCCTGAGAGCTTTTCACCCACACTACGAGTTTAGTTCCTTTGGGTTCTTTTTGGATTTCAGTTTTTCTGTTACAGCGCTTTGGGTGTTTTGAGGGGTTGTGCTGGTGGTGGACACTCTTTTTTGATTGCTCCACAATTTACCCAAATTAAAAAGTCGAACGCGCTTCGCTGGTCACGCGATAGCGTTTTTAATGACTATTGCCGATAACGATGGCAATTGCATGGTTGTCAGTATAATTCACATCATTACGCATACGCCAGATGTGAATCAAAAAATGATATCCAACAAATGGAGCACAAAGAGAAATACACGAAATAAATCAAATAAAAACCACTCAAGATCGGTGGAAATGTGTGACAAAAACGTGGAACATGTCGCAGAACCAACAACACGAATACCTCGCCAACAACCAGGACAACAACGACAACAACAATAACAACGACCACCGCTGAAGTGAGCTTTAAATTCACTTAATTATGGAACACACACGAAGTGCATGCCAACAAACTGGGAAAAAGGCAGGGACAAAATGCGTGGCAATCGATCCGGAGACAATGCGAGTGCCCAGTGCCCAGTGTCCTCGCAAATCATAAATAAAAAAGGCCCCAGAAAGAGAGAGCACCACTCGAACCGCGACTGAGACTGCGACTAAGCCCTCATCACCTGCCCCAGGTAATTGCAAATCCCACCGATCTATTCCACAGTGGGACAAGCATAGCAATCTGGGGAGCAAAAGGTGTCACACTTGGAAAATTAGCTTATGAAGGAGTTAAATATGACTTGGAAATCGAAGCCAAAGTTGTAGTTATCTATCATTTGTTTATAGGCAAACTATATAGGCTAAAATGTAGTTTTTAAAATTTTTGTTTATATAAAGCCCATAAGATCCTTACAATGTAGGTGTTCTCTCAGATAACTACAATTTGTTTATCATAAAGATCAAGGAGT
Source organism: Drosophila fuyamai (assembly GCA_018153365.1). Lineage (NCBI taxonomy): Eukaryota > Metazoa > Arthropoda > Insecta > Diptera > Drosophilidae > Drosophila > Drosophila fuyamai. The sequence continues at coordinate 8,226,442 of JAECXW010000758.1, forward strand.
AGTTGTGTAGGTAAGTAACCATTTAAAATCCTCATCAGTAAGAAGAATAAAAGGTAACAAATATTTTGCCATTTCCTTTAAATTTGTTTCTAGTATTTTTCGATCTGGTTTAGCTAGTCCTTAACCCACTGTGCACCAGCTCATTGTGTGCACAATTTCGGCATCTCCAAAGCCTCCTCTTGTGGCCAACTGCAGATCGGTTGCATGAATAACAGAAATTCATCAATAAAACATGTGCAGATCGCCGGCGAATGTGGCTAGTGGCCAGTGGCCAGTGGCCAGTGACCAGTGGCCAGTGGATAGTGGCTACTGTTGTTGCAGCTCTCACGGCACACGTCCGAACGTCAGTATCTGGCCAAAAGAGAGAGAGATACCTGGTAGTCGATCGTTGGAAGCTGGTTGCTCTGGGTCCAGACTGGTGTTGTTGTGCTGTTGCTGTTGTCATATCGTATCAGTTTTTGGCTTTCGTCAGCCACTTGGAAATGCAAGTCGGTGCGGTGCGGTGGTGTCCCCTGGAACCCTGGATCCCCGATTCGGAATTTTCAATCAGTTCCAATTGTTGCGCGCCGCTGACAAAGTTTCGCCGGATCGGTTCGGTCGAGGGTTTATGGAAAGGGGCATATGCGGCTGGGTCTGCTGAGTGGCAAAATGCGTTGGACCCCCGGGCAAGTTAGCGCTTTAGCGCTGCTCAACTCTCCTCCTCTGGCACGGCGAAATTTAGTTGCGAACAGATAGATTATCCCGGGGTCTTTGTCTTTCTGCCGGCGGCATGATCTACTGGCATATCAATGAGCGGTCGCCGCAAAGGGGGCGGACTGGGCTGGATGGGCCCGTTGGTCACCGACTGATCCATGCCGCCTTTTAAGCTGATTGGAGATGGAAGCTGGTAGTCGGTAGCTGGTAACTGGTAACTGGTAGCTGGTAGCTGGTAGCTGGGAGTGTTTTCAGCTGGTGATTGATATGCGCCCGAGTCGCACGAATGGAATGCAATGCCGACAAAAGTTACAGCCCGCCTGACAAATGCGACATGCGCAGGGAGCTGGCAGGGATCACAGGTGTGAGCGTGTCACGATAGCTCAATAGAAATATATGTTCGGTTGACCATTTAATGGTTTTAAAGGACTGATAAATAAAGCTTGGACTTAAGAAGAATTACATTTTATCAGTTCTCTTGCTTGCCAAAAGGGAATTTTTTATTTTGAATCTCTATTAATAAAGATTATTATTTAATAAACGTAACTAATATGTTTGATAAAACGATTTATCTAAGTTTTTTTAAATGTTTAGAACTGTTGCTCGCCAATAATTAAGGTCAATAAGTTTGGATAAAGAGCAATAGATAAGTATTTGTTTATATTAAAAAAAAATAAACTGGAAAAGCACCTTTAAATACTGTTTATTTAGTAAAATTGTGTAGGTGCCCCAACTAACATACATAGTAACACCAAATCCTATAACTTAAAAGTTGTATTTCTCCAGGCACGCTACCATCTCTAGACAGGATTAACCAATTCAATGTGTGAGCTTGAGGCTTGCCAGCCCGGCTAACAAGGCAAATAAATAGAGGAGAAATGAATTAATAATCGTAAATATCAAGCGCAAAGTGTCGCGCCCAGGCACGTGGGGCAGAAAAAGAGATGCCACCGATCTGGGGACCAGGAGTAGGAGTCGTTGCGATATTGGAGTAGTATCACCAGGTGGAGATCGGCGAAGTGTAACTGTTATTCCAACGGATGACATTCTGGAGCAACAGCACGCAGAGCAATTTTAACAAGATCATAAATGTGCAGCCCGCGATCTGTGATCTCGCCGAGATCGTGTTTTTTGTCAGCATCTACGAATCTGCTGCGAATCCGTGGCTGTGTGGCAAGAACTGGCTTCGTTTTTTTTTGCCACTTCAGCCTCGATTTGCCCCGGCCATTTCCTAATTTGCAAGCTGAGGTGGGGGAGCCAGAAGAGGCAATCAATTAAATTTAATTATGACACCAATTATGGCCTGATTGTGAGTCGGGCTGCCTGCCAACCGGTCGCAGACACTTTGGCTGCCCACTTTAATAATAGAATCATTAAGCGGAGCGAAAGGAGATCTCGGTTCGCGGAACACCTTTGTGGGCAGTCCTACAAATGGCCATTGCAGCTGGAATCGGAATAGGTATCGGAATGGAGATGGAGATGGAGTCCACATAGGCAAATACTTGGGGACACCCTTCGCCGGAGGTCCGCGATCTGGTTTACGGGGAATCACACAGAGCGCTGATTATCATCTGCATAAGGTGTGCCTCAATTTAATGGGGCCTGGGGACTACAAAATTGTTTAACAACTCAATGAGTTTGGCGGCGATTGCAGCGGCAGATGCCCAAGAAAGGTTTGAATAAAATGCTTGAATCGGTGGAGGTGGATTCTAGAGAGTTTTCAAGTAAATGTTCGTTTGATTGTGCACACAGAAAAATAAATAACTTTTAAGAAATTTCAATATAAAAACCAAATTTTAAAAACAAACTGTTTTATATATTAACGCTTTAATTTCTTTCTGTAAAAAGAGTTTAATACTTTTACTTTGAATGTAGTGTGGAGCCTTAGAAATCACTAAGATTTTAAAATCACCTAAAAGGTTACTTCCGAATCACTTACTGTCAGACACATTTTTAAGAGACTTCAAAACACTCGTTATTTATGTGTTGCCCCCTATAACATTATATATTTATCAAAAAATATTACTTATTCTTTAATCAGAATATTTACTATATAAGAAGGGTTTATTTTATGCTTATTTGTAATCCCTTTTACACCACTTTCCTGAATTCGTTACCCGCATGTTCTCATAACAATTTGTTTTGCATTTTTGGTTTTCTCTAATTTCCTGCACTCAAATAATATTTCCGAAGCCAATTAGGGAGGCCACACTCCAGGCAGAAGGAGAAGGGGGCGTGGCGGCCGCAAGGATGTGCACACAATTAACATAATTCGACTGACACGCGACAGGCGACGCTGTGGTTTGGGTATTGGGATTCCCGGGCAGGAAAGTGGCCTTATAGACGGCAAAAAGGACATCGAGGGCGTGTCGGATTGCCGCGAACTCGTCTCAATTTACAATTTATGAAAATAGAATTTGCCACTGCCATTTTGATGAATTTTTGTTTGCCTCTCGAGGGGGAGTCGCTGCCTCCCAACTGCAGCTTCTGTTTCATTTCAGCTCCTTCCATTGGCATAAAGGATCCCCCCTTTCGAGCTCTTTGCATGTCTGCCGCATCGTGTTTTATATTGCAGTTGATAATAATGCCAATAAATCAACGATACGCATACACAAGCCGCAGAACAGGCTGACAAAATAAAAAGCCAGCGACGATGATGAAAAGCAGCTTAAAATGTCATCTTTTGTGTGGCGGAGCAACAGGACGAGGTCCTGGACAGGGGTACGGGTATGTGGATGTGGTTGTGATTGTGGCAGTGGAAGAGGAGAATGAACTATGACTACTTACCGATCAATAATGACGGGGTCCGATGGCGTCTCGTTGCGGTTACCACAGCTCTTCTTATCACAGCAGCGGCTGAAAGATAAATAGTTTTATTTTAATATATCTTCAATGTTAATTAGCTTTAATCTTAATAATATATAATTTGTTGGGTACAAAGGGGCGTATACTTAATTTGGTCGAATACCAATTTTATAATTTTGAAATACCCTCAAAAATAGGAATATTTTGAAATAACATTTACAACGTATCTTGTGGATACAGAAAGGATTATCAGATTTAAGTTAAACTCCCTAAATGGTTTTTTTTCCAATAAATATAAAATCAGTCCTACAGTATATTGTAATCCTGTAGTTTTCTTCAACTAGTATTCATCCTATTTCACATAATAGGGTACACTTTGCTTTAAATATTTAAAGGTATTCTCTTTAAGCTATTTATTGCTCGCCTTTAACACCAAATTTTTACTTTTTTAAACAACTGTCTTTCTGTGGAAAGTAAGTTAGATGTGTGCCTATTTTTCGGGGTCAGACATTTGTCATTGCTCTGCACTTATCCCTTATCTGCATCTGTGTACGCACTCATATATCTATATCGAGTTCAATGGCTGCGTAATTCTTCGACTGCACAGCCCCTGGGCTAGATGAAAAAAAGAAAAAAAAATAGAATAAAAGGGGGGCAGGGGGTGGTGGGCAGTGTGGGCGGATTGGGTGGATGAGGGTCAACAGGGGGTGGTATTTTTGGCTTGGACCCGGCTTTTGGCTTTTGGGTCTTTGCTGGGCATATAACATAAACATGGATGACTGAAATGGGCGCAAAGCCAAAACGATAAAGAAGACGTCGTCGTCCTCGTCCTGCCTCTCTTTCTCGCCGCCTCTGTCTCTCTCCCTTCCATCTCTTTCTAATGGGGGAGTCTGCAACCCCCGTGTAAGTGTGAGATTCAGAATGTGAGCTTGTGTGCGTTGTCCCCTTGTTTTTGATAATGCTACGCAAACATAAAAACTGGGTGCCAATCCGAAATAATAAAAGATGGCCGGCCAGCAACAACAACATGGATTTGAGGCAGGGGTGGTGGCCTGCGGGGGGGGTGGATAGGGGGTTCACCGGCTAAAGCTGTGTAATTTTTTTGTTGTTTGGCTTTCTTTCAGCAATTTTTTTCTCTGCCGTTTTTATTTTCTACGCAACCTTCAACTGTCAGAAAGCTGCTAGAAGGGTGAACAGCAGCCCATGGGGCGGTGGGTGGTGGTGGGTGAATGTGGGTGGTGACTGGGTGGCAATGAGGCGGCTCGGTAGTCAACCATTTATACGTTTCAGCTCGCGTGCGTTTGAGCGTGAAAATAAAACGAACGACACTCTTCGTTCTGCCGGACGGAGCTTAAAAATCAACAAAATTAAAGCAGCCCACGAAGCTTGGGGAAAAGCGTAAGAAAATCGTAAGAAAACACAGGGAAAATCACGGAAAAAACAGGCCAAACAAATGAGAACTCAGGTCTCTATAATTTGAGTGGCTATGGCAAAGGGTGGGTAGAAAAAAAAAGCAAGTTAAAGAAGCTCCAGGGATTCGGTTTTCGAATGCCCGCGAGACTTGAGATTTCGATTCGCAAATCAGTAACAAAAAGGTGTGGATTGCATTGAAAGAAGGGTAATAATATGGGGATAGTAGTAATAAGCACTTACCTGCACATCACCTCGTGCGTTAAAAGTACTCGACACATTTCGGGATTCTTGTCCTGACCCTCATATATGATGGCCTGAAATTGGAAATAATAATAGGGAATTAAATACAAATCCAAGTGTTAAAGAAGATATAAAGATATAAATATAAATATATTATTTAAGCAAGGTTGTTAATGATTGCAATAATAATACAAATAATATTCTTATTAGTCTTATATTATATAATTTTTATTTATATCAAGGAAAATATAAGGTATTTTCTAACATATGTTAAGTGTTACTTATTTGGAACTACTAAATAAATTATTTAAAAACTATAGTGTCTATAAATACTTGTATGTATGCCTTAAAGTAAAAGAAAACCCAACTAAACCTAAAGGATAAATTCATAGTTTTGGCAAAACCTCAAAGATCGTAACCTCATTGATTTACGTACCTCCATTACCACCTGAGTAAATGCCACATGACCCCGTTATTAACCCTCTGCTATCGACACCAGACTTGGACCCCCTCCCCTGCTTACCTGACCCCCTATCAACTATCGTTTTGGACTAAGACAAACACACATAAATGCTAATTACAGAGCCCCGAAAACTCTAGCCGGCAAATCGACATATGGGACACAATGCAAATATTGACAATGTCCACAATTTTTACCTCTGCATAAATAATATTCGAGCGGTATGGGCATCTAAGGGGCGTTTTGTGCGAGTCTAGTATTTGTGTTTGCCCAGTGAAAACGCCACTCGAACTGTGTGTTTGTTTTCGTGTGGTGGCAGTGAATTGAAGTGAAGTGAGCCGTTTTTCCGAGGGGGTGGTAAAACGTTTCATAGAATTGTGCCATGTGGAAGAAACAGAAACCGCAAGTGCAACCGTTAGACAATCTGCTGCAATTTCCTCAAGCCTCTCGAAGTTCCAACAAATAGATAAACAAGGGGATGGCATACAAAAAGGCGCATAGTTCTCTAATTTAAAAATGATTAAAGCGGGTGTCCTGTTGCCTCGCCCCCCACCCACCGCCCTCTGACCGTAATCCAACACTCATCCAGCGAATTAGTTGGCAAAAACACGGCATATGCGAAGGGTGAAGAGCGCATTTCCACGGGGGGTGAGAGGATCATTCATCAACTGACGGAGATACACGCAAAAGTAATAACAATAACCGAGTGAGGAAGCCAAAAACCTGAGCCGTGTTCATCCACCAAAAAGTAAAAACAAAAAAAGCAATAGGAATCCCGCCACTTGCCGTCAAGGACGAGTGGTTCCTCTGACGTCACCGGCATATGTGCATTTGTTTCCTCTCCTGGCAGTGAAACTGTATCCTCGGATGATGAGTCCAGAAGCTGTGCCCAACCAGATAGATAATCAGAAATTAATTTTAATGCAACCAGCAGCAGTCCTCCAGAATCCTACCCTCTGTATATGTATATATCACCGCCCCCTGCTGTTTTTGGCATTAGCTGGGCACATGTAAAATTATGATCATCCCTTATTATCCCGTTTGTCAGGTTAATAATTCCCCCTACTCCTGGCGAAACCTGTAAAGGATCAGACAGCTCTCGATGGCCCAGCTCAATGTCCAATATGTGTGGGATAGCGGGAATTACGGCTCGAAGTTGTCCCGGACGGAGTGCAGCTAATTATAGGCCGGACAAGGATAGAGTGTCCTTTTTATCCCAGTCCGGGGTAATGGATTTTCAATGTTATCCGGCATAGGACATAAAGTTTGCTTAGATTTTTTATGCGACAACTTGTTATTGTCACCTGTTTATTTTCGAATTTGGGAAGAGGGAACGTAATAAATATAGTTCGACATTGTGTCCAAAAAAGGAAAAGGCTGTATCAGAAATCAGAATAGCAGCATTAAAAGTAAATAACTTCAATAAATTGTGAAATCCATTAAACGAAAAACATCTATTCAATCATTAATAACGTTAAATACATAATCTAACTTTTCTACTTTACAAAATACTCTTTCTTACAAAGTCGTTTTTCTTAATAAAAATAATAATTCTATCATTAATTCTCCATAAATTTCACTCCCAAATAAATTCAAATAGTTAAACCAACTAAGCGAATCTAAGTTCTCCCAGCTAAAAAAAAAACCCACTTGCCTAAAGCGGGTAAAAACAGGAATCATCATCCATCATCCTTGCGGTGGGATGCAAAAACAAACAATTAGTTTGTATCTCGTTCTCCGTGTTTTTGTGGCCGAATGTCAGGAGTTTGGGAGCTCGGAAATCAGAGGCTAAATGGCTCATCTAATAAAAAAACGGCAAACTAAACGAAAGCCACTAAAACTGGAGTAAAAGCGTTTAAACTACGATTTATCAACAGGACAAAGAACAGGAGTCAGGAGCAGGACAACAAAACAGCAAGAAAAAATGTGCAAAAAAGCGAGTGATGAAGTGATGACAGGACAGGCAGAAAAAGGACTCCACACAGGACGGTGAAAAGGGGGGTGTTGCAAGCAGGATGAGCCTCGGCTTTTAAATTTTAAACGATTTTCCATCAAACTCCGGCGAAGAGTCGATTTTTTGTAGCATTTTTGCAAATTGTTATTATCGCTTTTGGAATAAAATGAATCGACGTACGCTGCATTATTCACGCACTTGAATGCTGCATGTTGCATGCTGCATGCTGCATATTTAACGTGCCAAATAAAAATCTCGCCAAACAAGATAAATTATCGCGCACAAAAGAGCGGACTGCAAAAAAATGTTTGTGAAAGGCCAAACAATAAAACAAAAATAACCGAATAAAAACCTATAGAGGGTTGCTCTTAATTTATTAAAGCTTCATTTATCAGGACAACGCATAAATTGCCCAGGAAGAAGAAAGGACAACAAAATAAAGGTTACCGTTGCAAGGACTCGTGCATCCTCTGTTCGTATTTTTACTTTTTACGTTTGTGCATTTTGCTGAGGGTAAAGGGGGAGAAACCTTTTTTTTGGGTCCCTTTTCTGATATTTGCATATTTTTAGGGACACGGGATAACAATGTAATGCCAACATCTTGAAAAAATACAAATATAAACATTTTGAAATATGCACATCCCAAAAAAAATATTCCTATACATTTCTTTGTTTGATTTCGGTAATTGAAATGTTATAAATTATTTATTGACTATGTTGTCATTATTTAAATATTAACATTTGTATTGCCAGTAACGTGAAAAAAAAAACACAAATTAAAGCAATGATTTTAATTTGAACTTTTCTGTGCTTTGAAGAAAGCATACATAAGACCTAAAATTTTGCTTTTCAAGCCTTTGTTAAGTATTTTTTAAAGAGACAAATTAATTTATAAAAATACAATTCCTGAATAAAGGAGTATGTTAAGATATTTCCTATATAGATTTTAAGAATCTTACAATTTTCACCCATCACAGATATTAAAAGTTAAGATTGTTTTCACCCAAATAACATCCATAGTGCAACATCTTGCACACCTTTTTAAAACCGAAGGTGCCCCAAGGGACCCGCAAGAATTTCAAAGGGGAATCCGCATGCATTACACATTTCGCATAATGAGGGCGATATCATTTTTTGCGCCTGCTTTCACCTCTCGCCCTCTATCTCTCTCTTTTATAACACTATACCCATCTCTTTCGACCGCAGAAATGCACTTGGCGTGAAAGCATTTTTAATCGCATTGCGTGCGAAAGGGAGAGCTAGTGTGGGGAGCCCATAAAGGGGGGAAGAGCGAGCGAGATGGACAGACAGCACATGCAAATGTGGAGATTTCGCGCAATCTGTTGAATTTATTGAGCGGCCGGCGGCGCCAACGACAACAACAACAATAACAATTTGCCATTAAGCGTGCTCGCACAATTTGTTAATAATCGAAAATGATTCTCTCTCTCGGCTTTTTAAGTGTTGACATACAAATTAATTTTATCGCTTAATTAACACGCGCAGACAAGAGTGTGTGTATGTGAGTGTGTATATGGGTGATTGCTATAGGGTATTTAATGTTGCTCCTTTTCCTTGTTTTTAACCGTTAACGGATGATTCGTAACGGGTAACCGGTTGGCGGATCCTTGTCATTTGTTCGTCTGGATTTGCCACCACTATATGTCTCAGTTATCTCAGTGCATTAATCGCCAGTTACCCCCCTCCCCTCTCACCCTATCTCCATCTCTTATTCGGTTTAGAATTTCGCTGCGCTTTTGTGCGTGTATTTGTGCGTACTAATCGCGATAAGCGCAATTTTGGCAAAACACAAAAACGGGGAAAAGGATTTTCCCTATTGTTTTATGCCGGACCCGTAGCACCACGGCCGCTGATGAAAATGAAATATGATCGCCGAAATGAGGCGATTTTCCGTGGTTCCATCGTTAGCTCAAATTGCAATTGCGACGCCTCCCGGTTCGAACTGTTTTCCGCCGTTATCTGATCGAATGTAATTATGATTATGACCATGATTTGCTGCATTCGCCAAAAAGGGGTTGCTGATGCAAGGGTTGTCCCCGGGTTTTTGCCACGTGGATGCCAGTTGACAATCGTCCTGCCTTCCTGCCATTTACAATTGCCTTCGCTTGAGTTCCTCAGCTGAGACAATTCCGACTTAATCGCCTTCGGCCTGCCACAGTTACCAGTTCTCCAATTTCAACCCCCCCACCCACTTAGATAACACTCGCTTATCCCCGCCTTACCTGTTACGCAATCCGATAACAAAGGCGACACGCGACAAACGAAATGTAAAATTCAAAAGCAGCCAGCAAAAAACAAAAAAAATAAGAGGAAGCCAAACCCACCTAATCCGATCAAATGATTGTTCTTTTCCCAGCTTGCGACACTTTCAAACAGGGCAACCAAATCGTATCGCTGTGAGATTTTCTCAGGTTAGGGGTAGGTCCATCAAAAATTCATCACAACTCAAGCGAATTTGTTTGAATGAGGGGTTTCTCAGGAGTGATGTGAAACTAGCCAGGATAAGCTAGGAGGTATCCTTTAAAATATTACAATGTACTTCATCAATTTGGAATATTACTAATAAAATATATACGATTAAAAAAATTGGTCCTTATATACTGTAAATTAAATATGTAACTCATATCTCACAACTAAAAAATTATAGAAAACAGTTTTAAGAAATTAAACAAATATTTTGGGAATCTGAAGCCCGGAAATCATAATTTTTCCTTGTAGACCCATTAAATTCTTGATAATTGCTCATTAAAATCAAAATAACTCTCGATGGCGCTATTCCATTGTCGATAAGCTTTAATTGCTTAAGAATGCACATTAATAATAGTCTCGAGCGATTTCTTATCAATATTTCTAAAAATAATACATTTTTTGGGAGACCATTCTTTATCTGCAATTTTGGTGCGTTATTTTCGGGAAATTCAATTGGCAGCAGGGCAAATATTTTTGCGATTAAATTGCATTCGCACAAATGGTTTTCTCACCATTAAGAAAGGGGCGATGTCGCTGCTGTCGATAATTTGTGGACAAATTTATTGCGCGCTCGTTTCTGATGCGAACGGGCTAAATGGGCAAGAAACGCCCACAAAACGTGGAGAAATCGAGAAACGAGGGGGTTAAATGGGGAAGACACCGAAAGAAGAGCACAAAGGACGATTCAACGTCTATAAAAATTTGTCACTCGAGAAATTAATTGCCCTTGAAAAGGAAAAAGGAAAGGCGGCGGCGAGCATTAGGCCCACAAAAACGGACATATGGTGCACTATAAGGACTAGGAAAAAAAGCCCCAGGACTTGCACGCACCCACAACAAAGCGCATTAACAATGTTCGATCCCCGTGCGATTCTCTCGATTTGCTCGCTACTCTCGTTAGCCCCGGTCACACCCCTTTTCCAGGAGGAAAAGTCGTTCCCGTTTGACGGCTCAATTTATCGGCCAAAGGACACACCAGGACTCACTTAATTAGCCGTGACAATCAATTTCGAATGCAACTTATGCTCGAATCAGCAAAACAAACATCGTGCTCAGAAAAATGCACGAAAGCAGTCAAGTGAAAGGAATTAGTTTTTCATAGCCTTGTTAACTTTGGCCCTAACTTGCACTGAAATGGATGGAAATCACGAGGTTCTTCATTTAATTAAGTGGCAATCGCAAGATGAATTGCAAAATATTAAGTGGTTTCGAGGACTGTTTTAAGAATCAATCAACCCATTCAAGCAATGTCGGTTTGGATGTTCATGTGAGTACTATTTATATAATATAAGGGTTTAATCAGTCACATAATTCTACCATTCTATATACCATTTTTTTATTCTCCTTCATTTTAAATTCAATATAGGTGTTTTAAGCCAACTAAGCTTAATGTGAGATATACAACTAAGTTTAACTATTAAATTGAACTTTATAATAAAGAAGGTTTCCTCCCCCTTAAATTAAATTGAGCATTAAATAGCTCTCAGTTGGTTAGAAACTTATGCATTTGGCTAAACTATAAAACTATAACTATTGAAAAAAATGGATATTGTGTATTGTATTTTTGAACTAACCTGCTTTGTCACCGAATCGATGAGGCGCACAAAAATGTCCTGCTCTTGGCGAGCTCCTAAAAACAAGAACAGGGCATATTATTAATAAAGTCACCACCTTGTAGGGAATTCCCCACATACCATTTGCATAGAGTAATTGCAGCCGGTACTGGATGCCATTGTTCGTCTTGGTGGCATCCGATTCCGAGTCCTTCTCGATGAACCCAATAAAGGCCGTGCGCTCGATCTCGATGGGTTGGCCTGCCCGATCGTATAAGGCGATCACGAAGTGGAAGAAGTTCGACTTGCGCAAATTACTCGGCGGCTGCTTCTCGAAGTGGGCGCGGCCGATGCCCAAACTACAATGGAGGAAAAGGAAAATGTGGAATTAGTAAAATGTTTTACATGGGAAAGACCTTTGCAGGGGGACAGTAATTATGCCATTAGCTGCGTAAACATAGACAGGGCCTAAAGAGGCTCTAATTGACAGCGAGAGTCTAGTTTAGTGGCCTCAGTGTTTTCCGGCCGGAATTAGGGACAACTCAATTACGCTGGTGAGTGACATTCGGGCAGCAGCTCTGATGGGTGAGAAGGACGACGGTGACAACTATCATTAAAAGCGCATAAGCAACTCCAACGTGACACAATAATCCTGATGTATGACAGACCTGTCCGCCCCTCCTACACTTGAAATATTTTATATGCGCTTGTTATGTGGGCCAAGCAGACACTGGGCAATTATCCCCGGACACGTGGACACTGAGCCGTAGACGGAATAAAGGCTTGTCCTTGCCCCATCCACCAGTTCATATTCTAAATGTCAACCCCCTCCCCCAACACTCGGGCACTTCACTCTCCTTCTGTCAGCGAACAATTACCGGACAATGTCGAGCTGGCAGGACTAGGGTAGGGTCCTGTTTCTTTACCCTGTCCTTTCCCCTCCTCACCGTATGCATAACGAACAATTTAATTTAGAAAATGCTGATTTTATCAGATTTTTTGTATTTGCATTATTTCCTGCACTATTTATGTGCTTCTCCTGTTTGCACGGACAATGTCAAGGAGCCGTTCGCCGCATGTCCTGGCCAACTGACTCGGGGGTCCTGCAATTATATACACATTTGCCAAAGGATAATGTCAGGCTTGGAGTGCACAGCCATCAGCTAATGATAGAGTTCCTCACTCCAATCGAAAGTGCAATCGAATTGCGTCCTAGTTATTAAATAAGTACTTGGATACCCAGTGGATTCGTTGCACAATTTTATCAGAATGTGTTTGGATTTGGTTTTGTACTTTTCAATAGTTTTGATTGCCTTTCAACAGTTGATGAATGATACGTTTAAACTATACATGGAATTAGCTTTACTGATATTTTAAGTAAAACACAGGTGGCCTAATACAAAATGTGAATTTCTCGTGATTTGATATCAATCGGAGATATTAAGCTACAATCCTTTAGATCCTTTGATTTTTAAATATCAAACTATTTTAAGATTGAATTCAGTATTTTAAAAACTTCATCTATTATGTATTTCCAATAAAATTAGTTAAACGGTTTAATATTTTACTTCTTGAAAAACCAAGAGTTTGAGCTGGAAAAGCCTAAAGCCAAACATCAAGCTTGTGTTGTTTATGCTTTTGTTCTAATACATTTGAAAACTTGTAATGAAGACAATGTTTATGACAACTGACTGCTTAAAATGACATGGAAACATTTTGGATAATGCTCTTTACCCGACTTCAAGTGAATCTGAATACGAATTTCACAAGGAAACAAACACATTTTGCGATGCTAAAGTTGATTCACCCACAAGCTGATATCAAATTAAGAGGGCAGTCAGCTTTTGGGGGGAAAGCGGAAGTTCAATGCGATTTCCACTGGCGGGATGTGAGGTGAACTGTCGAGGAGCGGACCTGGTGGTGCCTGTACGACATATAAATGCCAGACATGTTACATTCTGGTGAAAGGTTATTGTTATGGCCATGGAGTGGAGTCGAGTGTTCGAAAAGTGAGCAGCAAAATAATGCCGAGTACATCCTGGCAAATAAAAAACTTGCGCCAACTCCCCCAACCTCCCAAGCCTCGCTTTCTTTTTTTTTTTTTGGTTTTTGTTGACTTTTCAACTCGACTGGCTGGAAATTGTGGAAAATCGTTCTGCGGCAGTTTGCCAGCTCACTTTGTTTGCACTTGCCGCCAATTTGCGAGAGAGGAGCAGTTAACAAAAAAAGATGGAGAACATTTTTGTGGCCGTTTTGCTGTTGATTTTATTATGCCAACATTTAATTGTCGCAAATCGATGCCCAGGTGGCCGTTAGAAAACGAGGACGTGGTAAAGGTGGCTCTATTCGTGGTCACGTTTAGTCTATTTGCTGGGCAGGCACGTGAAAAGCTACTTTCCACACATGCGAGTCCTTTAAAAAGGCGACTTTATTAGTGGCAGAAAATATCGGAGAGAATGTGGCTGCTCCTGCTGCTCCTGCTGCTCATTGTTTAAGGACACTTTACGGGCATTTGTTGCAATCTAAGCGAAGCTGCTTCCATTTCTTCTCCCTGGACAATCTTTGTTGAAATAAATTTTCGAATATTCCCTTGATTTACGAGCAGCGACAAGAAGTACAACACAATTGTGTGTGGTTTATGCACTTTGTTTACAGTACAACATTGTTTCTGCTGTTCTAGTTAGATGGGCAGATAAGTGTTTAAATAAATGGGTTGCCACAAACATATTGAGCAATTATCGGAATCGAGAAGATTTATTTGTCGCAAAAGTTGCGTACAAAATAATAATAAATTCAAAAATTCAAATTGCAATCACAACTGTTTGAACTTTTCTCTTTGAGGGGAGAGATTTAAAGAGATTCCATACGGAACAAGAATTTATCTCTAAAGGGAGTAAGTAAGAAATAAAAGATTATTCATTTGTGTTATACGATTTGTATGTTATTATTTTGTTTTTGAGAATAATATACTCAGGGCAATTATGTGTTCATATAGCATAAACTATCAAAATATACAAAATATAATATTTGGTCTTACTTTTAGATAAAGTTTCAACAGTTGGGGTTAAGTCAGAAAATTATTCTTTCTTAGTTTAACTTTATATGCTTGTGTAACTAATTAATTACTTAAATTTTTTTTAGATAAAAACAGTATTGTGGCAGCTAAAACTTCGAGTTATAAAAGTTTGCTTTTCGTTTATACAATTTATACCAATTTTTTGTAAATGCTGGTATGCACTTTGACGCATTTAAAATAATTCCGTTAATTAAACATAACTTTCAAGTTAATAAACTGTCTAAAGATTTTTGAATTACAAGTTTTTCACTGTTTCTTTTGTTTTCAATTAAAATATGGTATCCAATTCTATTACCTCGTATCACAGCGCATTGTCTTATTGCTTAATGTCTGATTGTGATTATGATCTTGACTGAGATTGTCCTGCTGCTGAAGGTGGATGTGATTACTCGGATGTGGGTGTGGATGTGGGTGGGAATGATGATTTGCCGCCGCTGAATTGACAAATCCCGCTGTCATTTCGCTCTCGCTTTCTGTTTGGGCAACTCGCGCACTTCTTCTCGGCGCGAACATCTCACGCCAGAAACATCTCAGACGCAACTAAACAAACAAGGGCCAAGAAAAATAAAAGCTTTTCCCGAGCAACCCTCTTTTGGGGTCTTTGAGTGGAGTGACTTCTTGAAAGTCGTCGAATTCATTCAGATGAGACGAAAGTGAAAGTCAAAGCGAAATGGGCAAGAACAAAGTAACATCCCTTTGAGCTCAAAGTCCCTGTTTATCCCGACCGTAAGCCCCCAATCCAAAGATTGTCCAAAAAGTGCGTGAACCAAGTGATTTGAGTGGGAATTTTGAGTGAGTCTGGGATCTGAATGGACGCATTTTGTTTTGGGGTTCATCTTGGGTTTGAGAGGGTGGCTGGCGACCATAAAAATCCGCCCGCTTCCCCGGCTGACTGACTGACTTACTACGTTTCGGAATCGCTCCCCCAGGGGCCTTCATATATTGTTGGACACGATGCCGGCTTTGGCCAAAAGTAAACAAACGCACTTTTTTCTTTCACGGTCTTCCCTTTTTGGAGACTTCTTTTTGTTTGGGCTCTGCGTGTGTGTTGCCGAAACATTGTTGCAGGCACTTTGCCACTGGTTTCTCATGGAGATTGCCGACAGAGATTAGGGGAGAGATTAGCAGAGATTAAGGGGGAATTTTCATTGAGCCCCCTTGCTACGTGTCAGAAATATATGTTAATAGGCCCCACGTTGGGCGCCAAGAAATAATAGCAGTTATAAAATACATATGAACACAAATACTTAATACATTTTTTATTAAATAATTCTCGTGAAGCTCGGAAACTGTTAACTTAGATTTATTAACTAAATTGAACTCTCAGAAGGGAGCCTAAGCTGTTATCTTTTGGATCATTACAAACACATTCACGCATTAGGAAATGACTGTATAAAAAGAATTGCGATAACGATTTTAAGTGGCTTTATACATACACCATTTGCAATAGCAATATTTACAGGGCTCACTTTCTAGATTATATAACAAGATATTATACAGTTTCGAAAGAATTTCGATCCACAAAACTTAACTAACATTTTAGAAATGGTGGAAATCCCGAGGTTAACTATAAGAAGTCTTTTGGCAGGAATTTTAAGAGTTTTCTTCAATTTAAGATCAGTCAGCCTTCAAACTTTCACTGAGATCGGTTTTCATATTTAAGTAAGATTATACACTTGGTCATCTAAAAGGTCTTGAAGACCTTATGGGTCAGCAGGTTTAAGCTACACACATTTTGCACTTGAAAGATCACTTCATAGAGTCACTTGAGGTCAGTTTTTCTCGATTTACTCGATGGTTAATCACATGATAGATCACTTGCTTGTGTCACTTTTGGGCCACAATGTTACCCCGTCCTCCCACTTACTTGGTCTGATCGACGACTGGCTGCATGGCCCACCGGCTGCCCAGCGGCTCCTCCTTCAGTGAGGTCATCGGTCCACGTGGCTGATTCATGTCGACGGCGGCGGTTGGCGGAAGTCCGAACATCAGGCTGCCGGCGGATCGCGGACCGGAAACGCCGCTGGGATAGCCCAGCTTCCGGCCCCACTCCATACCCAGCTCCAGGGTGGGCCAGGGGGAGGCCGAGCTGAAGCCCGGCACCGGCTCCTCGGAACGCAGTTTGAAGCCGTCGGAGGCGAACGGGTGCGGATGCGAATGCGGATGCGGATGATGCGAGTGCTGGTGGAGATCAGCGTACGCGACGTCTCCTCCAAATCCTGCGCTGGAAATTGTGGCTGCCGTTTTGATGGCGTCTTTAGGCGTTTTATTTCGGCGAACTCGATCGGTATTTGCGGTTTTTGGTTTTTCTTTTTGGGTCTCCGGAGAGCTGGCAATCAATCGCGAAACGAAAGTGTTTTATGTGTGTATGTGGGTGTGGGTTGTACTGGCCAATGCACCGCAGAGAATTTGGGATTTTCGGAAAATTGGTCTCGCAACAAGTTTGAGCGGCGCGCGCTACCGTCCCGAGTGGCTGTTAAACCCCAACTGAATCCTTGCCAGCGATGCTGCTGCCGCTGTAGTCGCACCAGGCAGCGCCGCAGCAGAGGCTCAGCAGCTGCGGCAGGCGGCCAACGAGAGTTTTGAAAATGGAATCGAAACGAGTCTGCGCCACTGGAGAGAACGAGGGAGAGGGAGAGCGAGAGAACGAGGGAGAAAGAGAGAGAGAGCGAGAGAGACGGGGGTGGTGGCACTCCAATGGCGATGCGAATGGCCAATCCCGTGGAGAGGAGACCAAAACTGTCAGCGGAAAACCCACCACCGTTATACGGCAACAGCCCCATAGGAACGCTGCGAATGGAACCACAACGACGTCCCCAATCGAAGGGGGCGTGTGTCTAGGATCGAGGCTTCTCGGGTCTCGGTTTTGGGATTTTGGCCACTTCGGGGTCTCGGGGTCCCGTCCCGGCTCTCCATTTCAGTTTAATCCTATTCCTATTCCCAGGCACCTTCGGTTCTTCTCTTCTGGGATGTTAAGTGTCAACGCCTGCAAAGAAACAAACACAAGCCCACCAGAACACAAAACACAATCGAAACGGTAACCGAAATCCAAAAAAAAACAAAACAAAGTCACTGGGGAGACTGATATAAAAAATTGTCATTGTGTGAAGTGCTCAAACCTGATTGGTCAGTTAATCAGCCACTTTCGAAAGAGAGCAGTGGTTTTGACTTCTCTTCGCCCGCTATCGGCAAAGCAGTTGAAGGTGCAAGCAGCGTTTGTCTGCGCGGAACGGGTGGGAAAAAGTGGACTGTTCCATTAACATTTAAAAATAGTTGTCAACCACCAAATTTAGCGGGATGACAATAAAACTCTTTTAATCAATGTTTTTAATTAATTTTGTTTTGATTTTTTAGAAATTATTATATGAATTCAATTTTTTTACAATCTACTAATTTTTTCCTTTTTCTGACCTTTCAAGGATATAACAGAGCCTCTAAAGAGTTTTTTGTATATTAATATTTATATGTTAATAAATGCAAATAATAAATTTAAGTGGTTTTTCCTTTAAAAAGTTAAAATTTGTTTTCTTTCAAAATAATTGTTGGTATATAAAACGCGAAGCTAAACTTATAAGTTGAGCTATTTCAAATTCGTTATAGTTACATATGTTCGATATATTGAGCTAATTTTTTTGTCTTTTAAAATAACTGTAAACCTCTTTTAAAAATGTGTTTATTCCATACATCATACCTACTTCCCTATTTATTTGCACCTTTGTTTAATATATTTGTTGTGAGCACAAAGTTGATTAGTCATCATTTTCGGGTTTAACCCTTCTGACTTTCGCACATTATCCAGCCAGAAGAAGTTGTCAAACACTGTGGAGTACCTATAGGTATACCTCTACCTATATCCCTATCCATATCCCTCTTTGCACGGATTAGTTACCAGGAACCGCCCACAAAATTTTTACGCCTCGTTAGGAGAACAAACAGTGAAAAGGTCAGGGGATGGCATTGGCTTTCGGGTTCTGAGTTCTGGGTTCAGATGAAAAACAATTTGCATTTTCCGCATTTGCGGTTTTGGCCTGTGACCGATTGAATAAACGAGGGAAAGAGAAGCATGCAGCTTGTTTGACTTTTCCGTGAATTAATTTGAGGGGCGTGGTAATCTCATTAACTTCTGACAAGTCCGGAAAACTCCGTAAACGAAAAGTCGGCAAGTGTCAGAGGAAGAATCAACTCTTTTCCCGACTTTTCCACTCCCACACTGGCTGGTCTATTTTTGAGAAATTCTCGAAACATTTCCCCAGAGCTGGGAGCACAAATTTTATGTTTAAATCAGAGGCAAAAAGAACAGACAGAAGATGTCCCCAGACATCGCTAATTAACCAAAATACCCAGAAGGAAATTCCTAGCCCTTCTACAAATAAATTTTCATTTTCCGCAAAGGTGAAGGAAATTCTCCGATCCGAAACAATGGTCCGCGTGTTCGATTAACCCCTTTTATCACGCCCAATCCTCAGCGGACTTTCTGGGCCGCGACAGCTGTCATGGAACACCATGACCCCTTAACCCCTGCCACCCCCTGTTTGTTGATGCCCCTGGAATTTGATTCAAATTGTTTACAATTGGATTTACATGGCGTTGGGCTGGACTTTCACTAGCCAATTGCTAAATAATTTGTTGGAACTTCCCGGTCTTTTGATTTTATTTTTACCCCGTCCACTGCGACTTAGGGGATTAACGGGGGATGACA
Organism: Drosophila fuyamai; assembly: GCA_018153365.1. NCBI lineage: Eukaryota > Metazoa > Arthropoda > Insecta > Diptera > Drosophilidae > Drosophila > Drosophila fuyamai. Next base: position 8,245,825 of record JAECXW010000758.1, read on the forward strand.
ATCGGAAGGACTCTCATCACAACAACTACAATTGTGTCAATTAGCCAGAGGTTTGACTTTTAACCAGGGTTAAAGGAATTTATAATAATTTTTTTAACTTCACTCATTTAACTCCTCACAATAATAAAAACAAGTACTATTTCTGTAAAATCACTTGAATATCTATCCCAAGTAATTACGAAAAATGATTAATATTTCATTAGCAGGACTGGAACCTTAACACAATCTTTTTATAAAGCTTTTTGCACCAAAAAAAATGTATAAGATAAGATTTGTGAAACATATCTCTGGTCTTAACAAGTATTTATAAATCCTAATTAAAGCACTGAACTCATTCAGTAATTTTAATTATATTATAATGCAGTACAAAGTGCATTTTTCTTACTTAAGTAGATTTTTGTATAATTCAAATTTAGTTTATGGGCCAAAATAAAATAAAAAAAAAATATAAATATAAAATATATAAAATATTAAAAATAAATCAATTGTGATCCATTTACATATCATAAAATTACTGATATTAATAGACTTATAAGTTTAGATTAAGCTTACACTATTTTCCATTTAACAACATGGATGAAAAAATAAATAGAAGCCGTTAGATTTAAATTTGATGAAATCTAATATCTGAAATGCGTACATATTGGTTTAATGTACATATTTATCCATGCCAACAGTAAAATCTTACATTTCCGATTTCCTTCAGAGTATCCTCACCCTTTTCCTGCGGCATCACAGTCGCCATCTCTTAAGAAACCATGAATAATTCTAATATGCATACTGACTCGCATGTAAATGTCCCATTTGTCACTCGTAAACAAAAAATAAAGGAGGAAAAAAAGAAGGCAGCGACGGGGAAAAGAAAAAGGAACTCCAGACGAGGTTCTCAACTCTGTCCATATGCAAGACATTCACAGGGTCATAAATAAAGGCGAGTGGAGGAAATTTGAGGCGCGAACATTTTAATTAGTTTCCAGCTCTCGAGTGCGTCCTTTTTCCTGGGGCCAGGACACTTATGCAAATTACCCGGAGCCCCGACTAATGAGAGGGGCGAAAGCGGCTAACACACCGTGAAAATAAATCATATTTAGTTACAGATGGAAGATCGTCCGTTGATTTCCTCAAGTCATCATCGGCATTGTCGTGCGAGTTCGAGGGAATTTAGTTTATTCTCCACGGACTGTGCCAGATGCCAGAGATCCATCCAAATATGACAACGCCATTGTGGCATTGTTGCATTGTCTGCCGCGCGGACCACCAAAGTTTTCGATTCCTAGGAATTCCTAGTTTCAACCAACCAACCCCCCCACTGCACTTGCCGCAATTCGAGCAGCGATTTAAAGCAAGTGCTCAAGTGTTTGCCACTCCATTTCGAGGGCACCGCACTGGACTCGAGTGCACGTGGCAAAGGGAAAAAAGCCAAGTAAATTTAATTAAATTATCTCAAACACGTGTTTGACCAACTGCAACGATTTTGCCAAAACAATCGCAACCAGTTTAAATGTTTACCCAATTCTCGACCTAAACGTTCTCGTGAGGGTAACTCCCAAAAAAAAAAGGTTTCGTTTACATAAGAATAACAGGGGGATGGAGGCTACCAAAACAAAACCTTTCTTCAGATTTATTATTTCAAATAACAGAAGGTGAACCTTGGGCTAGTTGATCAATTGCTTCCCACAAACATTTTCGCACATCCCATCTCTTGTCTGGGAAAAACCCGTTTATCAGACGAATACAAATCGCAAAAAATCATAAATATTTACAAGTCTCGCTCAGCGATCTCAGCCGTTCGATAAGCATTTTTGTGGCCGGTGAAAACAACTTTGCCATAAACATGAAATTATTTTTCAGTCCGGCCAAATATGTGGAATCCAACGCATCAAATTCGAGATTGGAAAAGTGCGGCTGGTTCATTAACTTTGGTGCCACAAAAGATTGATTTCTGGGCAACTAAAGTTAGCCAAAAATTCAGAAAATTATGGGAATGAAAATTGGATTAAAATTCATTATAGTGTTCAGTAAAAAACAGCGCAGTTATTTTATACTAAAGCAACTATTATTATAAACCGCGGTTTGCAGTTGAAAATGTGATGTGATTTACCTTACCTTTTAATCATACAATTTATACTTAATACAAGTGAATTTAACATTAAACAATAAGAATTTACGCAGTTCTTTTAGACTAAAATAACCATTGATTTTTAAATGAACTTTTAATTTTACAATTTATATGCTTTGTGCAAGTGTCATTTTAAATAGTGTTTGGTACAATATAAATACTTATATTTTCTGCAAATTTCCATTCACTTACTTTAATTTAATTTCCAGTTGAAAAGACCCCTTAAATATGTTGTAAATACTTTCATGTAAACTTTTATGAGGTGCTTGGCTGCGGTGAAGAATTCATGCATCTCATTTGGGGTTTTAGTGCAGCTCCCAGAGGGGCCACCCTGCCCACTTTCCCATTCCTCCTGCACCTGGAGAAGCGTGTCAGCTTTGGGGATCCTCTGGAGAACCACAAAAACGCGAACCCACTCCTGGTGGAATGGGCTGCGACACATTTACTAGATTAATTAGCTCATTTACGGTTGACAATGTCCGTGTTAATTCCCAAAGAATTAAATGATAACATCATACGGAGTGGACGCCGAAAAGGTATTCTACGTGTCAATGAAATGGCCCGGCAAATGCTCGATGACACTAAGTATGGGTGTTTGTAGGGGGTTATCTGTGGTGATTAGGGGTGTGGGGTCTTAGTAGGGGTAGTATCTGAAGTGCAACCGATTTGCATAATTCCAAGGACCAGCAGTGGACGCACCCTTAGCTAACGCCCTGCTAGTTTGAGCCACTCACACCTTCCCTGATCATCTTCTCTGCACCCCATCTCTATGTATTTCAACTCCCCCTTTTTCTACTACACAGAGAAAAACTGTACTTTAGTAATTGTATGACTTTAACTTCAATAACCTACAAAGAAAGTAACTTGGTCTGGAAAAATTAACTTAAACTATCGTTCTATTTATATACAGTAAATTAATTTAAGTATTATCAAAATCTTTGTACCTAGTTCACAGCGGGGTTTATAACATTCCTATTCACTAAGTCATTTAGATTTTTTATTTAGGAATTTAAGATAAAATTATAATTATAGAATTAAGTAACTTTGTCCGATTGTCTTTAAAAAAACGGAATTCATAAAAGAAACCATTAAAAAATGGAACCAGAACCTCCAGACTTCATGCAGTGTATCTAGGCAAAAATATAATTTGACTTCATTATGCGAACAGTTGTTGCCTTTAGTTTTGGTAATTTATTTCAATTTTTCAAAAAGGGGTTAATGCTCCTGGAGTGCAACCCCTGTATTGTAATATATACTTTCAGGTCCTGCAAATGTTCATTTAACTGAAGTGTGTGGAGAAAATGCCTCAAAATGTTTGGCCGCCGTTGCCATTGTTGCAATTGTAATTTGTTTTTATTGTCGCTTCTTTGGAGAAACAGGATTTTGGGTGTGTGTCCAAAAAGAAGATTCTCGTTCGGGCAAATCAAAAATGTTTCTGGCCAAAAAAGAATGGCCTATCACAACATAGATCCCAGCATTCATAATTAATTTTTGTGAAATTTCCAAGACTCATCGAGGCAGAAAGTGTGAGGAAGGACGAAGCAAGTCCCGGGAGATCCAACCTTTTTGGCCATTCAGTCTCAGTGTCAGCCACAAACAAACAAGCAAGCAGACAAACAAAAAGCTGGTAACGAAATAACGGTACTAGACTTGGGCGTGTTGCAAACCACACTTTCGATACTGGACAGCTGCACTTTTGGTCAGAAGTTTTTGGGGAAAACAAGGATATTGACACTTTTCTTCGACTCATTCTCAACGTTTTCTCAGGGAATCCATCTGCCATTCCCTTTCAAAGTCCTGCGAAACTTCAGTTTTGTGGTCCTGCTCTAAAGGACATAACCATGCATATAAATTTGATTATTATTAAGTCGGGCACATTAGTGAGCATTTCTAATGAACGGAGTCGAGCAGATCCTTGTGCCCAAAAAAAGGGTCAGCCACAGACACACCCCATCCCAACCTTCTCCACATGAGCTTGTTAAAGTCAATTTATAAATACTCAGGTTTATGGTTTTAAGTATTTAAATATTTAGCACACTTCTTGGCCTCAGACTGTAGCTGCTCGTCTCACTCTTATTTTATATCCCCCTCTCTTTCCCTATCTCCACGTGTGTGAGGCTTTTATTCATAATTTATGCGTCCGCAGGGCGACACTCATTCGGTTGTGCGTGGGTGTGGGCGTGAGTGCACTCATTAACCGAAGGATGTCCTTAAAGGCAAATGAGCAAATTTCATTTAAAACGGGGAATATTTTGGTGCTTAAATGGATAAAACATACTTAATTTGGGCTTAAAAAGTTAGGTTAGAAGTAACATTAATAAATCTCCTTTCCTAGTTATTTACATAACTGAATTTTAAAATATAGCTTTTCTTTTTAAATTTTAAAAGAACTTGCATCTTATCAACCAATAAGATAGGTTTGTCTTAAAATTGTAAAGGTCATCATAATAACCTTTACGAAAAGGCTTTAAAAGACTTTTAAATCCTATAAAAGCGCAATTTAAAATTTATCAAAAAATAATATGTATAAAATATGAAAATTGGCTAGTGAAAGTGCCAAGATATTACCAAATATATGTTATTAAGTGGGTTAAAACTATCCAATCTGTTAATTAGAGTGTATGAATGTAGCATACACATTTTTATTAATAACCAAAATTAGTTACTTTCAGTAATTACGTAACAAGAGATGGACAAATGCAATCGAGCTAAGTGGTATACATTATTGTTCCCACTCACTCCCTTTCCCCAATTCAAATTCTTGGAGGACATTATGCGCTGCCATTGAGTTGACCTGATAAATGAAGCCATTTCGATTCCGATGTTCAGCTTAGCGATTTCAATTATCGGCCATGTAGGGCGGTAGTGCATTTACAAGGGGGGTGGATGGGTGGTGCATGGGCGTTGCAGACGACCGCCGATTAGCACGTGCCGCTCGTTCCGAGGTCGCGGAGGAAATCGAAGGAATAACCAGAAAAACCCAAGGACACGTGGCAGGAGCGCAGCTACCAAAGATAAACATAATTATGCAATCCGGAGGGGAGAGGCAAGTTGGCCAATCTTATAACACGCAACGAGATTTGTCATCATCAAACAAAGTGGGCGTGAAAATTGCGGATGAGGCCGGCGAAGGGATCTGCAGGAAGGAAACGAGGATGTAAGGATGTAAGGCTGCTGGAATACATGACGCAGGGCTTCCTGGCCGGATGCAATCATGTCCAAGGAGTGTGCGCGAAATATCCTTTGTTTGCCTTTCCCAGGACCCAAAAACAAGACAACGCAAAATAGTCGGAAATAATTGCCAAGCAGTCAGGATAATAAAGATACTCGTGGACCAAGTACATTATTGCCATTGATATGCTGACTATATCTGGCATATGCTAGTCGTAGTCTGCTGTAAATCGGCAGTGGGAGTAGGCTGGGTATAACATTCAGATTCTAGTCGCGTTTCTCCGCCACCAACCTCAATGCATTTCACTTTGTCGCTCACTATTATTTATACACTTAAATAAATTGATAAAACTCTTAAAAAATAATAATATAATTATAGAGCTTCACAGAAATTAAGGTTTAGAAGTATTTTACGGTTATTTAGGGTTATTTATGTATGTTAAATAGAGCTAAAGACAAATATTCATGTAATAAAATTTCTCTATATTGACTAATTATTTTAATAGAAAATACTTAGGATTGTTTTGTTTTACGTGTTTTTACAAAAGTTTTTGTTCAGGGAAAGATTTAGTTTTATAGTTTTTAAAGTTTCAAGTATCTCTAGTAGCAAAAATTAAACATGAAGTTTTAGAATAATTATTCAAATTAATCAAATTAATTACTTGCATGATTGAGGTTTTTTTACTCACATTAAGTTAGTTTTAGTGATTCAATTTAATTTCCACCTTTTAGGGCAATGTCAACATAATCCTAAGCACTAAATTTTTTGCAGGTGTAACTAGGAACTCTCTGACCATCACGTAGTTCATCAGGCGGCTTCTTTTTACCCGTTGTCCTTGTTTCGCATTAAAGTTTCATCTGGCCGAGGCCACTTGGCATGCGAGAGAGTCACTTTTGACCTGGCTGAAAGGATACTAATCATAGCACTGCCTCCATCAGTATCGTCCTCTGCACATCCTCATCAGGTTGATTGCGAAAAATCACTGGAGAAATCAGGCGAGGTTCGTGATTCCACACTGACATATCTGCTGAAGTGGATTTTGGAGTGGTTTTTCCAACCAAACAACCACCCACACAAATTCAACTGACAATCAGAGGCAAATTTTTTCGACTCTTTTGTGTATTTTTAGGCGAAAAACATTGAAAATCAATTTCAGTTGAGGGAGGTTGAAGCCAAAAAGCAAATTGTCATTCGGTCGCCCCTCCCAAAACAAAAAATGTGATACATTAAATACAGATCTGACCTTCTGATTTGGTTATATTATTTTCTTCAGCTGTTTCAATTATTCATATTTTGTTGCAGTTCCCCAGAGAAGACGAAAATGCTTTAATGAAGGCTAAAGAAATTAAAATGGAATTTTATTTGGTTTTAAATAGGTTTGTTTTGTATATTTTTTAGTTGGCAATTCAAAGTGAGATAGTGGGGGAATTAAACAAAATAGTTGGCCATAAATCAAGAGGAGAGCGATGCCAATTTCCGCACTTTGGTCAGGTCCTGCTACTGGTACCCATGTCCTGTCTGGCGATGAAAAAGGGGCGGGGCTCTATGTTCCAGGCCGGCTGTCAAACATAATCACCTTGCCGCCCCACAAGTTCTATTCTCAAAGGAAATTTATGTTTTTTATATGGACGGCAAGTAGAGACAAAAGTCTGCCTGTGTGTGAATGAAATATTTTATTTTGCTTTTTACCCGCCCTGCCAACCGCTCTTTCATTTTTTAACACATTTTGTAATTTCAACACGTTGCCACGTACCGCAAAAGTTTCTTCTCCAAAATGTCCACCAATTGCAGTGCCGAGTGTCCACCACTCGGACTTGGATCTGGACGCGGATGATTAATGGATCCGGGTTTTCGGACGGGCTCCGAGTTGGCTGGGCCAAATAATAAATCGTTCAAATCGGCTGGGGATTATCTTTCCTAGTAGGCGGTCAGCATTCTGCTCTGTCACCATTTTTGCGGAAAAGGTTTTTTCTTTCTCTTTTTCGTATTCAATTTTTGTACATTTTTGCACACGAAGAACGTGTGCGAAATTCAAAAATACTTGTCTACAACAAATGGCAGCAAATTTGTGGATTTCTATTAGATTAATATAAATCCAAGAAATTGAATTCGTTAATATATACAAAGAGAATGAATGGGGGTTGTAGATGGCTGAAATATTATAAATATGGAATATTTTCTCATAAAGTGTTTAAGTTTCGAAATGATTCCTTCTTCAATCCCAAAGTTAGTTAATTTATAATTTCTTTCTTTTGATAAAACAAAATTCCAAATCACATTTAAAATATTCATAAGCATGGTGTTTCTTTTCTTTACGGTTTGATTAAGATTAATTTCTTTTTCATTTGTTTTGGGATTTATTTATTTTGCAAAGGTAAAATTAACTGTTTAGCAGGTCTCATAAAAAAGCTCATATAATCTAATAACCGGTTGTCTAATGACTTGAAGGAGTTCCTGGAATACATATGTTAATGTAAAAATGTATAACAAGATTTGTTTTAATTTCGTTGGGCGAAAACGAAAACAAACAAAAACACTACAAAACCAGTTCAATTTCTAACAGATGGCGCGGAGAAACCCTCAAAGATCTGATTAAAATTCAAATAATATTATAATTCGTAGACGCATGCCAGCCATTAAACAAATTAAGGTAAGCTAAGAGCTTGTGCTAGACAATTATAATACATGCAAGTTTGATTCTCCGAAGCTTAGGTGTTGGCCACGTTGTAATCAGGTTATTGCCCCAAGACAAAAAAAAAGAATAGAGAACTTCTTGTTGGCCAAACACGAATCGGGTCAAAAACAGAGCTCAGGGCGATGAGTGTGTAAAAATAAAAAGGAGGAAGAGCGAGGGCACTTGGCCAATATATGTATATACTATACACGAGTTGGCCGAAACAGCTTAACAGGCAGTCGAATATAAGGCGAAATACAAATAAAGTGAAAACAAACAGAACAGAAATTCCCAATTGGCGCTTAGGCTGCTCAGTCATGTATTCTTTATTATCATTAACTTTTTGGGGGGATTTATCTGTGTGAAATATTTTATTGGCAAGAGTTACTCTCTGCAACTGAGAGAAGTAATATTATTAAAGTGGATGAATCACTGGGCCTAACTTTATTTTTATGAGTGTGAGCCCGGTTTTAAAATCTTTAATAGCCTGGCCTCTTCTTTTGTTTATTGTTGATTCTACCGGTGGAGTTATTTGCTTAACTCTTTTGCTTGTTTGACGGCTTCTGCTTGTTCTTCCACCTTTTTGATGATAATGATGTTGATGGTTCGCACTACGTCAGCGCTAAAAATTTCCATATAAAAGCGCTGGGTTGCCGCACCGCGAGCTTAGTCGTTTTGGAACTTTTCACGCGTTCGCTGCCTCAGTGTTTCGTTCGTCTTTGTGAGTGTTGAGCCTAAGAAAGCCCCCGCAGATCCCCTAAAAAAAACCCATACTAAGTGTTGAAGTGTTTTCACAGATTCCCCCCCGCTCCACAATGAAATACGCTGTGATTGCCATCGCATTGTTTGCGATTTCTGCCGCTTCGGCCTCTTCCGGTATGTCAAATGTTAATTACACTTAGTAAAGTGCTTAAGCCAGATTGCTATTGCAATTACATCATCGCCAGCCAAGGCTGCTATCGTGTTTATTATTAATTTGATTAACAAGTCGACCGACGGGAGCGAGTATGTTAATAATACCCAAAAACCTATCGAACCCATCCGGAATACGAACTGGTTTGTGAAATTAGCTGGCCCATTATCTTAGCGACAATGTTTGCCCATCGAAACTTTCCGCACATTTATTTTGGTTTTTATTCATTTCTAGCTATTCATATTCGCATTAATTTGGTCATTCACGTGAATAGAGAGTGGAAAAACTTTCACACTCAAAATAGAAATAGAAAATGTAGTTGTTTTCAGATAGAATATTGCTAGTATACTTTCGGGGTTTGTGATTGGGAAGATTCAAGAATAAGTAGTTAAATTAGAATATTCCCGAAGATATCAAATGATTATTAAGAAGTCATATTTAATTAAGTCTTTTAGCTTTCACGTTTCTAGTGTTAGAGTAATATATTTAGGCATTGATCATGTTTATAAGAATTGAATAATACTCGAATAAACTAATATTTCCCTCTTCTTTTGCACTTAGGTCAAAAGCTTTGTCTTTTTTTTAGAAACTTCGGATATTATAATAATTATGTTTACTTTATGACAAATTTTAATATTATACAAATCAGATTTCATGAAGCTTAAAATATTTTAATGTAGATGGAAATCAATGATTCTCAAATATATTATAGCTACCTTGTAAGGCTTTTAATGTTCTTATTAACAAGTTAGCATTTTAATATATTTCCAGCTGGTCAGTTCCTGCCACGTGCCTTCTTCACTTTGGATGCGCAGGGTCACCAGTCGGATGTTCATCCCGTGAATGCCCATCTGCTGAGGCGTCTGCGTCGCCAGGTGTTCAGCTCATCCTCCTCATCATCCTCCTCTTCCTCCTCCAGTGGAAATGGTGGAACCATTACATTTGCCTCTCACTCCGTTCAGAATGCTGATGGCTCTGGCCATTCCGGCTCCTCTTACACTCAGCAGGGTGCTCCAATAGCTTCGTAAGTTATTAAATAATATACTTGTATATATAAATGAGCTTAATATTTACTGCCTTTTGGTTACAATATTAATTTCATCCCATTCAACCTTAAATGCAATTGTTATATCTGTGATATAAAATGAGATCAAAAGTAAATTTTATGTTTGTATTTAATGGGTATAAGATTAATTGCATTTGTGTTTAGAGCATTGATTACTAATGTTTGTATTTATTTACATTAGCGTAAACTTTGAAAACCGTTTCGGTGAGGACTCTGCAACGGGCAACTACAATCCAAACTACAGCAACAACTACAACAACAACTACAACTCCAACTCCAACTACAACTACAACAATGGCGGGTACAACACCGACGCCACACTGAGCATCAACTCCGGACTCGGTAGCTCCAACAGCTACCAGAGCAGCTCTGGATCTGGAGCCGCCCCCGCCGTCCAAATCCATCAGACCGTGTCCACTTTCGATGCCAATGGCAACCAGAAGGTGACCACCGTCCAGGGTGCCACCGATGAAACAGGCGTCCTTAAAGTCCAGAAGACCGAGGAGAACTACTCTGGTTAAAGGAGGACGGCACAAAATCCTCTTAGATTTTAGCTACTTTTGAGTGTAATGGAGTCCATTTTAATAAACTAAACTAAAATAAATTAATAAATAAAACCGTGTTTTTTATCTATAGTGGGAGGGAAATCAAGCTATAAATTTTATAATTAATTCTTAGCAAAAATATAGGTTTTATACATTTCTACCAATTTTAACATATTTCATATTTCTTAACACTAGGTTTAACAAGACCATTAAATCAAATTTTTATCAATAACTATTTTGAGAGATTCTTAAGATGTAAGAAAAGGTAGTTATTCTACTCTTTCACTCCTTTTTTCCTCCTCTCTTTTTCTTGTTGGCCATTTGGTGGGGTCAATTAATTGCTTCCAAGTGGGCGCACTGCCACGCCCCTTCCAGATGTCGCAGCTTATTCATTGCGGTCGCCTCCACTTTTGAAGTGCTCTTTTTTATTTTACACACTCTAGATGATTGCATCCCACATTCTGTACCGTAACCTGCATCCTGTGTATATCCTTCATCCTCTTTCATTTCAAGCTAAATCTCACAGCAAAAAGAGATGGACAGTGTGAGTGTGTCAGAGGTGTGCATGTTTTTGTTAAAGGGGTTTGTGTTATTTAAAAATGGGTTTAAACGATATTTTATATTTTATGATTGTAAATGACTTTATATTTAGTAAATAATATTAAATACCTTCAGATACAATTAGTTTTACTCACTAACCTGATAGTGAAACTAGAAAAGATCCAATAATAACTATTTCAAAATGTAATTTATACTTTCAAAATATCATTGAACATTAATAAATTCCCGGAGGAAGTTTCTAACCCCGAATATCCTTCCTACGCCACTGCGAGTAAGAGAGGGACAGCGCTAAGTGCGCAGTACTTGCTCCGCTGAGCACAAACAATTGCCAGTGGGCGTGGGGGGTTAATCGGGCGTATGTGGGCGTGTTGCCGGGGGCGGGGCAGGCAGTGTTGGTAAATGCTTTTAGTGTATTAGGGCAGCCAAGCGGAATTTCACAGCCTCCAAGGCTGTTAGCGATGATTAAAAAACTAGTGCACTCAAAAACAACAAAAGCACCGGTGACAAAAACTACTATTTTCATCAAAAAGGATATAAAACGGGGAAATAGGTAAAAAGAAAAGAAAAAATGGAGTCAGAGGAGCACAGCACAAGATATGAATATGGGATTTGCTTGGGGAATTGCTTAAATCTCAACAGGTGCACGCACTTTTGAACACAAGCTTCATCTCGTTCGCTCCTCTATATGAATATGTTGAAAAGTTTGTGGTAACTTCATTGTAAATGAGCGAGCGAGACAAGGACTGCCGAAAAGTTTTTAATTATTATAATTAATTACTTTGATCTCTGACTGGCAACTCGCTCCTTCTCGCAGCTATTAATTTACTTGATTAAGATGCGGTTTTTCCCGCCGCCTTTATTAAAATGTATCTCACATAATTGGGAAAGTGTAATGAATTTACTTTTTCACCGGGACCTGTGCTGACTGTGATAGATTTTCATTAGAGTGGATGGCATGTGTGGAGCGCGGCTAAGGGTTAATTAGGGGAGGGCCACAAGAAGGTTAAGGAATTCTCGGGTAAAGAGATTAATATATCATAAGTACTTCAATCTTTCAACTATGTATAAATTATGATTTACCTTTTGCCATTCTGATTTTGGCCTGCATGGAGTTGAGATTTTTAAATGAAGTTTGTATTAATTATTTCTATTAGTCGCTGCTTTTTCCCATTAAAAGACTTAACTTTAAATAAATATAAATAAATAATCTTTCGAAGCTAACATAGTTTTCACCGCTGAACATACTTATTTTTAGTACATTCTAAAATCAACTTAACTACACGTTTCTGCCAAGTGTGTTGATTATCTTTTCTAGAGATTTGAACCCAGTTAATCACTAATTATAGTTGATGGCTCATTCGAGGTACAATAGCATGAATCAACCTTTGACTTTGGGAAAGAACCAGGTGCAAACTAAGCTTCAACTCTCTCAATCAAAGCTTAAATAAATTAGTTGTTGAAGATACAGTTGTTTACTCTTTCTTACTACATCTGACTCTCTCTTACCTTAATTCTTCTGACATAAAAAACACCCAAGAAACTATTAGAAGCTTTTGTGGGTTTCAAAGAAAGCTTAATGCAAAGAATTAGATGAAGAGGGAAATCGAAGGAACATGCTTCAGTCCGCGTGCTCTGAATTTTCGATGAAACGGGACTGTCGCAAAAAGCGATTCTTCTGCCTGTTCTTGCACCATTTCAGTTGAAGAATCGGCCGCTGATTGATGGGGAGTCAAGCGGAGACAGCGGACAACTTGCAACAAATTAAGCATCTTGTGTGGTCGAGCGTTGCGGTAGATCGACGCCACCTGGTCAGGCAACCACCAGCATCACCACCACCACCACCCTGCCTCTGAATCATCCACCCATCGTCACACAGAAAACAAAACTGAGTAAGAAAGATATAAGCCATAAGCTTAAATTTTAAAACACATAATCCAACTGTATATAAAAAATAACAGAATATAAGATATCAATTAAAATTTTTTTCAATCTAACAAATAAACTTTGAAAGTTAACACAATGGGGGCTATAGAAATCTCTAGGGATTTGATACATATGCAGTCATAAATGAAACGTTGTTTTTGTAATGAATCCATCGAACTGTTGTACACAAAATATTTTGTTTCAAATTGTTTGAGTAATTAAAACATAATATTATCCCTTGGCAACTAACTTGGTAACATTAGTAATTTAAAAATTCATTGAAAAGTTGTAAGAAGAATTTTATAAAAATAAAAATCTAAGTCTCTAATTTTCTGTAAAATCGTTCATTTTGGGTATGGTTTGATTAAATAATGAATATTGGCAGATTGTCCCCTGTTTTTGTCTGTGTAGCTCCTTGTCCTCCTTCCCCCTTTAATTCCAATCCAACTTCCAGAGAGTGACCACCACCGGCGATGCCTAAATTCAGTTGGACACGAGCGCCAATGCAGCGATCAAGTGACATTTTATTGTCAGCAATCCAATCGCTCGACTTTGCTTTTTGCTTTTTCGCTGCTTCTGTTTCTGTTTTTGCTTTTGCTGCATTTGCTATTTAGAGGCATGAAAGCAGCGACGGATAATTGACAACAGTTAATTCCATTCCATTTCATTGATCGCCGGAGCGTTGAAATGTCGCAAATTTAATTATTGAAGCAGCACGATGCCAGTTCCAAAGGAATCCTTCAACTGACTGTGGGTGGGCAGAAATGCTTCATGGACGTCGCCAGACGGGGGGAAATAAGAACTATTCAAGAAGTAGAAGTTACTTCAATTCATCATATTTACATACTCCTTAAATATTGATTAATATAATTTATTAAATAATTAAACATTTATAAACTATAAATATCGAAGACTACCTTGACCTAGAAATAATTTAGAAAAATAGGATATAAATGCCATACCCTAGTTAAAAAAAAATATTTTATAATTACTGACCCCCCTTTACATTTGAAAAGTTAAATAATGCCCATAAAACTTTTTCGTTCCTTTTATGTACATTTTTAAATTATAAGATACATTTCAATCACTGCAAATAAGTGTTTCTATTCGTTTATTTTCTGTTGAAGTCCTTTTTTGCGATGCCTTGCCGCTTCCATGAAGTGGGGTAGTCTTAAGCACTTTTTGGCTTTCAGGCCAAAGCAAACAAAAAGGTTCGAGAAGGCGAAGTTGAGGGACAAAAAGTTGAGCAGGTGAGTCAGGTGAGTGCCGCCAAACGAGAACCAAACAAAACGAACTGTTTCCTGACAAATTTCTGTCATTTCAGCAGGAGCAGGAGCAAAAAGCTGCTGAAAAAAATGGAAATGGAGCGGCAAAAAAGGAGACCAACGATTTGTGCAGTCATCGGAAGCGGAAGCACTGCCAGGACTCACTGCCTCATCTCTCCTCTCCTCTCCTCTCCTCCGATGACCAAGTGACGAGGACACTCGGTCCACTGAGTGAGTGAAGGACAACGCGGAGTGAAGGAGGCTGAGTGAAGAGTAAAGAGCTCTGTTGACTTAAATCGTTTAGGTAAAGTTAAACAACTTGTTCCGTTAATTGTTAAACAATGCCCAGTCAAAAAGTGGAAATACAGAAGAGTCTGAGAGTTTTCCTCTTTTCCTGGGAGATTGACAGAATTGCTGGTAATAATTGATGGAAAAACTGGATGCAAACAAATGATGGAAATCAGAGAGGATGAAAAAGATGAAAAGTTGAAATGATTTAGGATAAATACCTTTAACCATTCGTTGACTAAAAGTGGTAAGATTAAAATAATAGTAGACCTTATTTAAGATAATATTAAGATAAAGATAGATATAAGATATCAATTACATTAAAAAAAAACTATTTAAGATAAAAAAGAATTTTTTAAGATTAAAATTTTTAAAAATATATGATATAAATGTAGCTCCTGAGAAAAGCTTAATATAATTTTGACTTTGCCCAAACTGAACTTTTATTTAATACCTTTAATACTTTCATATTAATTATAATAATTTAATACCCATTCATAACCCTTCAAATATAATTATATCTTTCTAACTGGGTTTTTGTAACTAACCTTTTTGGATCTCTAACTTTAATTGATGCTGCTAATGAACCCTTTTTCATGCAATATGTGCACTTTTCTGACGTTTCAGTTATTTGTTACTGTTTTCCACATGCGGGGGGTAATTGGGAGGTGGTGTCCTTGCAAAAGGGTGAACATTTCACCCAAAATAATGGCAACAGTAACGAAAGCAACAACATGAGCAGCAGGGATAAGAGCAATAGCATCTCCATATGCAGACGTAGATTTCCGTTGCGTTCCCATGGGGCATTTTCCCTTCCATTCGTTTTGTCGTAACTCTTTTCCACTTTTCCACACACTTTTCTGACCTCCACCCACTGAACCCACTTTCCAAAATGGTGACAATGCAGCAGCAACAACTGATACAAACAAATAAACAAAGCATAAATCTAAATATCAAGTCTTGTTTGCCAATTCTCAACATGTTGCTGGTTATATTACATATTTACTTAATAATACATAAAATATTTTTTTAACACTTTTCTATCAAACATTAAGGATGTGTTTGTATTTCCACTCGGCCTTTACCATTAGAATTAAACATTTTTGTTTCTAACATTTATAACCATTATAAGCTTTAAAAAAATTTAAACAATCGTTAAATAAAATTGTATTTTTTTAGGAAAAAAGTATTTCACTTAATTTAAGTTTGAATTCCATTAAATTAATTTTTAATCCTAAGTAAAAATGTAGTTTCTATATAATAATTTAAGTCTTTATAAAATCCAAAGCCACAAACAATTTAGAAAGCAGTCGATTTTAGTGCCCGTCGATAAAGCAGTTTTGATTCTCTTCGGTGTTGACTCTTTGTGCCTTTCTCTTAGCCGCTTGGAATTTCTCTTACAGTGATATTTAGTTCTTATTGGCTGCTTCTTATAAGAAGTGAAAGAAATTGAAGGGATAAGAGAAAAGCAAACTGACCAAAGTCAAGTCTAATTTTTCTATATTCAAATTTTAAAAACACATTTCTTTTAAATATTCATACAGCTGCGGAATACGGGAAAAACATGTAAATTGGCAGTCGCACCCAAGATGCAGAGCTAAATTATGAGCACTTTTCACTTCAAATTTGTATTAAAAAAATGTTATTTATTGCAGGAGCAAGAAAAAAAACCAAACAAAATTAAAATGCATTACCAGCAATTTGTTCGCCGTGAAATCTGGAGGGTTGTGTCTGCCACAGAAATATTGTAAGCAATGCATATTAAATTAAACATTTTTTTCACGTTTTTTTCATCTATGTACCTTTGAGTTTATTTAATAGAAATGTTCCGGCAATTAAGCTTTCGACGAATTTTACACTTTTATGCACAAAAACAATATGGGAAAAAACAGGACAACAATTTCATTGTTTGCATATTTAATAAAGCTAATCAAAAACACGTCGCGCCCTCGCCGCATTCGAAAAAACCCCGATCCCTAGAATTAACCCCGCCCGAATTGCCCGATTTTAGGGGAGTGAGGCGCTGCAGTGACAGCATCCTTCACATAATTTATTGGCCAGCACTCAAGGACACGAAGTCGGGAAAGACAGGCAAAAAAAAAAAAAGCAAACAAACAAACGGATATCGAACAAAACTGTGAAAAACCCAGCGGGAAACCACCGACGGCAGCCAAACTAATTTGTTGTCATTTTTATGCGACAAAAACGAAAACAATAAAACAGTAAAAACAAATTGTTAGAAAGAGATGCCACTAGAGGGGGTGAGGGGCAACGCGAAGGACGATGATCCTTGCAGCTGCCGTAAAACTGATGAATTATTGATTGAATTAACATTTTGTATAGAACTAGGAACTATTTTTTTTTGCCAAACAAAAATGTGTTTCGAAATCCCAGCTTTTTTATTTATTTTTATGAAAGAGGAAACTTAAAAATTACTGCGTTGGTTTATTTGAAGCTTAGTAAATTATTTTAGAATGATAGTTTTTTACTGATTTAGGCAAAAACTTATTTTTTGTATCCACATATGTGTACAAATTGTTAAGCCAGTATATTAAACGGAAACATTTACAAATAAAATGCTAGTTAAAATTAAGAATTTCACTATGAAAAAAAGCAAGCACTACATATTTACCCAATCTTAAGAAGTGGTAGATTTTAAGAAATAACTTAAAATTAATGCTAAAACAACGATTGATTAAAAACTTAGAAGGACTTACGGCGCCTTTTGGTTAAAAACTAACTAAATTATATGAAATGGTTCTTCACAGACGATATAATTCAAAACATTAACATACATTTTAGACAAGTCCTTCAGCCGCCAAACACTTGATGTCACTCTGGTATCAAAATCATAATCCTGTGATTACAATCGCGAAACAGCCTCCCTCGAAACCGCAGGAAATCGGGTGTAAAGAAAAACAAACAGCAAATAAACGGTCACCGCAGCGGAAGTCAACAAATGCTCTTAATTAACGATGCTGAACACCAGAAATTTCGAGTGTCAACTAACAATTTGTGGGTGCCGCCGATTGCAGGGTTCCTGTGTCCTGTGTCCTTAGTCCTGTGGCACTCGTTAGTCAAAGGATTTTCGCGCATATGGACTGAAATTGATGATGTGAGCAAGTGGCACGTAATCAATTTACCAGCGCCCTCCGCTCGCCTCATTTCGAATGCGAATTTAAGATGCCATTGTCCCAGTGCCGCTGGCACCCCGTATTTTTTTTGTGGCCATTCGAGGACGAGGACGAGGACTGAGGGTGGTTCTACGGTCGGTCCTCATTACGACGGACTCCGGGCTGGTGTAACAGAATATCCACAACATATGTGCCACAGGGCCAGGATGTTCAGAATCCTATTGGCGAACAAGCCAGCGGTTCCAATTGTTGGTTTATTGTGCATGCCAAACGGATTAAAATCCAATTTGTGCGGCTGCATCGAGTTTTAAACTGAACAAATTTCTGTATCATATTGTAGACTTTGCAAAATATAATTGTATTTCTATTTACTCCCAACAAATTACATAACTTTTTTCGTTATTTAGTTTCACAGATATAAAGCTAATATTTTAATGAAGCTTTAAAAATAATGTTTCCTTAAGATTTACATAATCAATTTAGGTTTTAAAAACATTACTAAGTATCGGAAACTTACATATAACTAACAAAAAAGTGGGTCAAAAAATTGATCAACATTAAAATGACAAATTTGAATGCAGTTTTTTAGAGAATAAATTCACAAGTCTTTTCAAGAATGTCACTTTAAAATCGGCTTAAATGTTATGGACTCTAGAAGTCCAATTGTGGGTCATTTATAGGGTCGGAATAGTGCCCTTTAACGCCTTGCAAATTTTTGACTGCAACTATAATACACCCGCAAGGATATAAAAAGTATTAAGCAAAAACTATTTAAAATTTTGCGTTGCCTTTATTAATTCATCAAATAACTCTTTAACCAAACACAAATCAACTCTTTAGCTATAAGAATCTTTAAGGCACTCTCAAAACACACATTTTAATCCATGAAAAGTCCTCAATTCCACCCCCTATAAATAACATGTCTCACTCAATATTGCCGCTTTAACAACCCGAAAGCCTCTTAGTTATTTTAATGGGAGTATCCAAATTTTGAAACCAAACCCAAAAGGAAACCCATCCACCCACATGTGGGACATTCGTTTTATTTTGTTGATTTGCCAGGGGCCCGTGTCTTATTTACATCGACTTTGGGTCGCCTTTTATGTTCCTAATGTCGCATAAACAGTGCTTAATAATGCACTAACCTTGGCGCATCGCCACTAACCGTGTAAAACGTGGCGGAACCCATCCAAAAATATAGGAAAAACAAAAAAAAAACAAGAAACCCACTCGTCGACAGGGATTAATATTTAATTCGTGTGCGTTTGGATCCCTGTTCGAGTATGTATTTTAGGGAAAATTTAATGGCCATGTGAGTGGGGGCCAACCTTTTGTCTCGAATGAAATTTGACTTGACGACGACCTCGGGGATCATCGCCTTGTTTACCTGGGCACTCTTCATTTTCCAGCTATTGAAATATTCCGTTTGACCTGTTAAACAAATATGCAATATGTGTGGAGGTGTACCCGAAAACCAAGATGAAACAATGAGCCTGGTACTTGTATGATATAAACTCCAAAACGACTTACATGTTGATGGCCCAGCCAACTCTTAATCACTGTTTTCATTATGTGAGCTGACTTTTGCTGATTCGCACAATCGGAAGCGATTACCACACAATCAGGGGGGTGGAGCGGACTGGAGAGGGGGTGGAGTGGGTGGTATAGGGGGGTGTGGGAGGTGTGGGAGGTGAAAGCACCCCCAGAGTGCAATTAGCAGGCAAACTATAAAATTTCAGTGTTTGTCTTGCCAGATACTTTCGCTCGGTTAGAGATACAGATACGTCTGTGCGGTGGGAAAACAAAGGATGATGCTGGCCATGTTTGGACTCCCTCTCTTGGCCCACATAACCCACATGGTTGGCAATTTCTGTGCACGCTTAATTGGCGTTCTGCGGCTTTTTCAGCTCCCCATCTTTACCTAAGACATTTTCAAAGTACTTTAATAGGCAAAAGGCAAATGCAACGATTTTCCTTAAATCTGGTAAACAAACCATGGCAAACTAGTAAATTATTCCTATTTTTTCATCTGATCACAAAGTGAAAAGCTAAGTATATCATTGTTTATAACAATAAATTCATTAAAACTGAATGTTACAAGAAGACCTCAAAACTGTCGTAACATAATGTAAGTTTAAAATAAATTACAATAATCTTTTTGAAACAAAAACAAAAATTAAATTTTTTAAACCAGTTCAAAAGTACATATATGATTTTCCTTAAGATTGTAGGGTTTCAGAAATCTATTATAGTATGGTATAGAAATTGATCACATCTTTAAGATTAAATAAACTATCCTTTATTTAAAAAAAAGATCGAAATAACCCGAGTGGCCATTTAAGGTTGTACAATCGCCGAAGAATCGGTGAGTCCGTTCTCCTCGGGATCGAGGAACTCCTCGACCACGGCGTTGGTCATCCGATTGAGCTTGTCGTGGAGCTCGTCCCACTCCTTCTCCTCCGGCAATCCGCAGATCTCCGCATTCAGTTTAATCTTGATATCATCGCCGCCAGCCGATCGCAGGGTGACTATATAGCCATTGGTGAAGGTAAAGGTGATCAGTTGGGCATCTGGATTGACGGGCAGGCGGGCTTTTTGGTCGTCGACGGAGGTGTCCAGTCCAGTGGTCAAGTCCCGGACATGAACCACCTCGAATTCGCCCTCCAATATACAAATGGGATAGCCGCCTTCATCCGTGAAATTCCGCAAGTGTTCGAAGATCGCTGTAATTGTATCTGGACTGTCAGCCATGAAAACGGACGAAACCGAGGAGTGGTAGCCATAGGTATCGTAGATCTCCCTTAGCTTCTCGATCAGAGTCACATTCCGGGAGCTACGCAGATGACAGGCCATGGTGGCCAACTGCATGGCTGCTCCGATTCCATCCTTATCCGGCAGACTCATCCCGAACATGTAGCCAAAGCACTCCTCGAAGGCAAAGAGTACCGTCCTACCAGACTTCTGCAGCTCCAAGGCCCGATTAGCCAACCAGGAAAAGCTCAACATTCCCTCCACGAAAACGAATCCCTCCGTTCGAGCCATCGCCGCCAGAATTCGCGAGCTGACCAGCGTGGCCAGCATTACGCAATTGGAAACCACCGGCTTGTCCATCATGGTCTTGTAGTTCTCCAAGGACCACCATCCAAGCAAAGCGCCCAGTTCGTTCCCATTAAACACCTTCCAGCGACCTCGGGGATCCAATTCCGCCACGGCCAGGCGATCACCATCCGGATCATTGGCCAGGACCAGGGTGCAGTGCTCCGCCTCCGCCTTCTTGATGGCCAGCTTCAGGGCTTCCCTGCCCTCTAAAAAATTAAATTATTTAAATGGTTTTGATATTTTGGGAAAATAGAAATCTAAAATATAATTGTATGCATGCAACATCTACCACCAATTTAAAAAACATAGATTTAGCTAAATATTTTAAAGAAGCTTCCCACTGAAAGAAAAAAACATTTAAATGATATATATGTATGTTTATACAGGAAATTTAATGTCTAATGTCCTTTTATCAAAGCAACGATCTTGCTCTTCTAAGCAAACGCCCGCTTAAAGTAGACCGAAAATCTGAAAGGTTTTTATATTCTGTGCCGTACTGAAATGGAATTTTATGGATGGTAATTGCTATTTGGTAAATCGCCAACTAATATAACAGATATTCAGCCTAAAGCAACAAACTGCCTATATCAGAACCTATAGGTACACATTACTCACCTTCCGGATTGGGCTTGGTGAGGGTGGGGAACTCCGGGTCCGGATCCTTTTGCTCGAGCACGGGAATCACGGGCTTAAGTCGCGCCTGGTAGAAGGCCTCCCTCATGAAGGGATAGCCCACTCCGTGGAGGGCTGTATAGATAAACCGCAACTGGCTGCATTCGTTGGTCTCCAGATAAATCGGAGGCACTAGCTTCTTAAGAGTAGCATAGAAAAGCGGATATACCTGACGGTAGGGATCCTCCACAAATTGATGATCAATCAGCGATGAAGTTTCCCAGGACGAAGGCTTGGGCTCCAGGTTGTTCAGCATGTAATCGTGAATCCGCTGATCATGCGGCGCCATCGCCTGAGCTCCATTTGTCCAGTACACCTTGATGCCATTGTCCTCCTTGGGATTGTGCGATGCGGTGACCACCACCCCCGCCAAACACTTTAAGGTCACAATGGTAAAGGGGATAAAGGGTGTGGGAGTCATCCGAGTGAAGAGGTACACCTTGAAGTCATTGTTGGCCAGCACGGTGGTGATGAGCTGGGCGAATCGCTTGCTATTGTACCTTCCATCGTAGCCCACCACCACGCCCTGGGTTTGCCGCTTCTGGATACTCGGATAGACATCCAGGAGGTAGGCACAAATGCCCTGGGCCACCTCGATGATCACCACATCGTTCAGCGAGTCGAAGCCAGCCCGCATCCCGCCTCTCAAGCCAGTGGGCAAATAGGTGATCCTGTGGCACAGCCGCACCCGCAGAGCCTCCCAATCCTGATCCTTCACCGCCTCGGTCACCTGGTGCAGCGTCGCCTCATTGCGATCCCACATCACCCAGTTCTTGATCTGCAGGTCCAGATCCTCCTCCCCGGACAAGGTGAGTGTCTTCAGGAGGTCCTGCGGCGAAATCACCGTTCTCCGCTTGACAGTAATGGACATCCTCTGGCCGAAATTCAAAATTAGACCCTACTAAATGAAAATTTGGTTGCTTAGCAATTTGAATTTACATTTTTGAGATGAGTTCTAAGTCCTGGTTCTTTTGGTTTTTTTTTAAAATAATATTATTATTATCAATAATTCTGAAAGCTAGCAAAGGTTTAAAACTTAAAAACAAGAGAGAACGCTATAGTCGGGTGCCCCGACTATCAGATACCCGTTACTCAGGTAAAGGGAGTGCGAGGGAGATGGAGATAGAAACTTTGATCACGCATAACTTTTAAACGAATGGTCCGATTTGAAAAATTTCTTCTACATTTCGATAGGTATTGATAAACACAATAAAACTGCATTTTTACTTTTCCGAAATATTTAAATTTATATTTAAATAAAATCGTATATAAGCGATTGTGGGCGTTAAAGGGGGCGTGGCACCTTTTTGAAATAAACTTGCGCTGCGTAGGAACTCCTAAAATCTGCATGCAAAATGCCAATCTTCTAGCTTTTATAGTTTCCGAGATCTCAGCGTTCATACGGACGGACAGACGGACAGACGGACATGGCTAGATCGACTCGGCTAGTGATCCTGAACAAGAATATATATACTTTATAGGGTCGGAAACGCTTCCTTCTACCTGTTACATACTTTTGCACGAATACAATATACCCTTTTACTCTACGAGTAACGGGTATAATAATGGATGGAGGTTACTAAACACAGTTAAAACTTGGAATTTATACCTTTCGCATTTCAGTCCAAAAATTAATAATTTTGTTAAAGCGAATTCAGTTTAGTTAGATTTCAAGTCTTATACAAAACCTTTCATGCTACAATGTAACTCCCATTTGTATTGTCTTTTCTTTTAACTTAAAGTGTAAAGGTTCCAATTTAAATTATGCTAATAGACAAATATTCTTCAGTTAAGCATTTTAAGTAGTTTAAATTTCAGAACCCTCTAAATGGAAAATTGTCCTTTAATGTTAGCTAACTACCAGCTAGTCTTTTCTTTTTGTGGTGGAGTGTCCTTTACCCTTTCCTCACCCACTGACCAATTGAAAATTTATGTTCCCCACTCATGGCGATTTACGAGCCCCGAGAGGAAGACTCAAGCGGCTAAGCTCCATCAACCGCAAATTGATCCATTGGCCATTTGATTTGGCCTGGCCAGTCCGGGATTTATGGCATAGGAAAAAGTCGAGGAAAAGGGAAAGTCCTGATGGGTTTGAGGCGAAGACTGTCTGCATCAAAAATCTATGTAAAATATTTTATGGAATGTCCCAGCCTCAATGCCATAAACATGATTTCAATTTGTCATCAATTATGCAAAGCGAGTCTAGGAATGTGGCCCCAAACTCCGCCAAACTCGGCACACGAATCCTTGCAGCCTGGTGTGGGTAATTTGCAGAACGGTAATTGGGTTACACAGGCGCATGCAACATTTATCAGCCACCCCCCTTTATTGTCTGATGTCCTGGCCCCCTTTTAGCCCCACCCACCCAGTGCATTTGCCCTCTGACACGTCAATTGCATTCTAAACATTCAGCGCAGAGCTCTCAGCTCCCCACAAAACCAGAGGCTCATCCTCATCGGCATGCAGTCGCCGCAGTGGCAACATTAGTCCTTGCACACGGACACACGGACGTAAGGACACACAATCGCACATGGTCGCACGTGGTTACACACTCACTCGAAATGCATTTCCATTCGCGTCAAATTGTCAGAGTGTTAATTAAAAATGGACACTTGAATAGGCAGCAAGATAGGCCAAGCGCACACAGTTGCACTTTCCCGGCCGGCAGTTGTGGTAATTGTCCTGCACTCAGCCCAACATCCTTGCTCCTGCCTCTAATCCTCCTCCCCAATCATCAATAGTCCTTTGCAAAGTCTGAGGAGAGAACTTGAGCCTTTGAAAAAAATTATTATTGCTTGATACCTTTTAACAGCCAAAGAAGTTGATAAACTTCCTATTTTTATTACACTAATCTAGAGATCTTGAAACCCATTTAAAGGTGTCTCAAAATATATACTTATTTATATTTCTTAAAAATTTCTTTGTAAATTATTATGATCTTTTATCCTTAACAGCTAAATGTGTTAATTTATTTCTTATACATTATTACAAAACTCTTTTGGATTGAAATCTTTTTAAAAGGTATCTTAAAATTTATACTGATATACAAATCCCAATCCTCTTTTTTATTGCACACCCCTTAGGCATTATAGATTTTCAATATCTAACGATTTATGTTCTTTTCGGCAGCCAAATAATATTAAATAATCAATATGAGTAAACATTACCTAAAGCACATAAACGACTTCGATTAAAAGGAATTTTGAATTTGTGATTAGTGTTTTTTTTTAATTTATAGCTATTGATAATCCTTACACAATTTAAAAGGAACGAACGCATAAGGTCCAGGAAAGTGTCACAAGGCAATTAAAACTTCATAAGTATCGTACAGCCACTTGCCGTATCCAAAAACAATATTATACTTGATTTATGAACCTTTTGAGCCAGGGAACACTTATAATAGGTTTTCCCCTGCTCTAGATGTCTCTATCTGGATTTGTTTTAAGTGCTCCGTGCGATTTCCACATTTGCATAGAGACTGCCTATAGGCAATTTACTTTTAAAGAGAATCTTTTCCTGCGGCAACGAATATTGAGTGTTTACGGCCCATGGCTCCCTAGATACGTCCCATTCCATTCGGAAAATGCAGGCTACCATATAATGCGTTTGCATAATTTTAATCGTTGGGTTCTGAGCTGCAGAATTGCTGTTGTGTGAATTTTTTATGGCACCCGCGAGTGTCCTGTGCGGCAGGATGAGTATGTGCCGCGTGATCTCATGATTTTCAAGTCGAATAACTAACGCTATCGAAGCTATTAATATGCTAATTCATAACATTTTATGGCAGGCCAAAGAAAACTCCCACTTGAGTTGGGAAACTCATTGGGAAAACCATGACACACCACCCTGAAAAATCCCAGCACAACCTGCTCCACGAGAATTAAAACCGAATCATTCATTTCATTCGAAGCCTTAAATTGAAATTGACATTTTGTGCGTGAATCTCGGAGTTATTTGACATTTTTCATTCCATATATATTTGGCTAATGCCAATCAGTTTGAGGATTTTGCGCCTTCGAAAAGTGGTTTTTAATGTCCGGCAGTCCGATGATGAGGCTGACATTTAAGACCCTTTGGCAGCAGCTGGTCCATGACAAATGTGAAATAAATGCAAATCTGCTGAACTTTGATGAATCTAATTTTTCCGAAAGGGACTTTCAGACATCGCCACCCAACTCTCCAAATAGTTTTGGTCTTTTCCTGAATCTCCTTCGACTGCAAAATAAATTTCCTGTAATTTATTTAAGGGCCTGGCTTTTCATATTTTCATATTTGAGCAATGCAAAGTCCTGGAAAATGAAATTTACATCATTTGTTTATTTGTATCGCTCATGTCCTGTGTCCTGTCCTGCGGTCACCCCCCGAAATCCTGTGGGAATACCCAGCCAAGCAATTCAGTAAGATGCGGCAAAAAAAAAACATCGCAAATTTGATTACCACCCACAGAAAAAAAAAAGGAAATATTTTTCGTTTGTTTGCATATATTTTTTCTCCTTGCCGAGTTCCTTTGAAATTAACGCATTATGTTTATGTATTAGATGCAAATAGAAATGGCCAAGGACCTTCACACATGGCTGGCCAAAGGGTCAGAAATCCAATTTCGCAACTCCCATTTCCTGGGGGTCTCCTTTTCGGATTGTCGAGGCTAACATTTTTATTGCACATCAAATTGTCTTTTCAGCAATTGCT
Source organism: Drosophila fuyamai (assembly GCA_018153365.1). Lineage (NCBI taxonomy): Eukaryota > Metazoa > Arthropoda > Insecta > Diptera > Drosophilidae > Drosophila > Drosophila fuyamai. Next base: position 8,271,945 of record JAECXW010000758.1, read on the forward strand.
TCTGTATCTTTTCCCCTACAGTTGCGAAACTCTGGGCCTGGTTTTTAATTGCCGACATTGATTCTAGGTAAGCGAACTCCATGCCAAAGTCGTAAGCGGTTTGGCAATCACCATTACCAGTGGAAATTCCCAATTTCCCCTTCAGACACCTCGAACCTAATCAGCTGAATGCGATTTCAATGTTTTCGTTCGGGGGAAAATGTGTGAAAATTGGTCGGAGGGGAACTCTCTTGACGTGACAGGAAAATTCAACACTCAATGGGTTGCGCTTTGATGGAATTGTTGGCACTTTTCCACGCAAAAATGTACCACTGCTCTTTTGCAGCATTAATAAAAGAATATGTGGGATTGCTGCTGTTGGGGTTAAGTTAAGGCTGTCGTAGTCACAGGAGACCTTCCACTTGACACTATCGAACATCGCCAAATCCGTGAAAGGAAAACTCGCTTTGCCTGTCAATTTGTTTTGCACACGGAATACTCAAACAAGAAATCAAAGGTAACTGCGAAGTGGAATGGAGTTCTCAAATTCTAAGACCAGGATATTAAAAAAGCTTAAACAGCTAGAAATTGTATTAGACCTATGAAATTCTTATCGATATATGACTGGTATAATTTATTTATAAATATTATGAAACGAAAACGTATCCCAAGACAATTAAAACTCAAAGATTATCAGTCACTTTTGGTATAAAAATTTATCATGTTCGTGATTTATGGAATTAGCCTCCCATTTTTCGAAATATTTTTATCTGGATTTCGTTTGTAATGAAACTGATAAACGTATTCCATAAATATTTCTGACGAAGCTGACCGAATCAATAGAAACATGGAAACTGGCAAATAAAATAAATTTTTATAAAAACACCATAGAATGTAATCTGCAATTTGGATCCAGTTATATCAAGTTAAAAATAATATTCTTCGTTTTCCTGAGTAGAAATGAACGTAAGCAAGTAAAAAAAATATTTTTTCCTAAGTAAAAATGAAAGTAAGCACTTTAAATCTCCCCCATCGAAAAAAAAACCCCAACAATTGTGGTTGAATCATTGAACTCCAATTATGAGTCGAATATCGCGGGCTCTGGGAGAGCTGTAATTAAGGATTATTGTCATGTCCTGTGGCTGGCCAAGGAGTGAGCTGACACAGCAAGAATCCATCCTCCTGGAGTCCTCCTTTGAGCTGGATGGCAAAAGCCGACCAGCGATGTGGCAGAAATATAAAAATTATTGATTATCAGCATTGGCATCTCAGCGATTTGCTGCAACAGGCCGCGGCCAAATGTTTGGTTTTTTGTTTTGTATCTGTGGCGAGTGGTTCGGTTCGATCCCATCATTAAAATCATTGTGCGATATCGACACCTCGGCCAGCACTTTTTTCCACCATCGAATCGAGTCAAACAGTTGAACATAATAAATAGCGGAGGCAAAAAGCGAGATCGTTTCGCTTGTCGCACAAGTGTTGTCAACAGGTTCTGCGGAATTCGTCTCCGACTGAAACTGTTCTGGAGTTCCACATCCAGAAGGGAGCACCTACTGGACCACTGGCCGCAGGTCCACCAGCGCGATGTGCTGTCTCCTGCTCCGATCGTCCATCATGCAGGGATGACAAGTGATCAAAAATGCAGCAATATTTTACAGTCAGCGGTTTGTTCGTCGTGTTTACAAGTTGATCGCTGATGAACGACCTAACATCGGTTGGACATGACATCGTGACACGGAAGCAAAATATATATATTATATAGGTTTTGCGGAATTGTCTTTTCTGATTTGAAGAGGTTATAAATATAATTGAATTTTAAGGGATACATCTAGTACATTACCATAAATTAGGATTTAAGATCAAAAACATTTATTCAAACATCGCTTCCAAATACCTGTGCTTTGATAACCATAACAAAATTATAAAACAAATATTCTAAATATTAAACTAATAGCCGATAAGCATGATTTACTCTGTCATGTATAAATTTAATTATAAAAGAGATTGGGAATTACTGTGAATTAGATTAGAATTTTACTTTTGAAAATATATTATAATATTTTACAACAGACTATGATGTTTTCTAACTTTTAGTATATAATCCAAGGCATTACTCACGATCCGCAAAACGATACCATACCATCTGTAGGATCCACTCTGGTGACACATTTCAGTATTGAACTGGCCCTGGGCAGCAGCTGCTTTCTCCTTAATTGTCCTTATCACTTTGTCATTAGCTTTGCCTGGGCTGGCTCATAAATATTTATAACCAACTGGCTGAAAGGCCGACTGGCTGGCAAGTGCAGATTTGAGATACTCGAACATTGATTAAATGTTTAACCGGCCAGCGAGTATGGCCAGCCGAATATGGCGAACAGTTCATAAATTAAATCAAAAGGGTAGAAAATCAATTAAAAGTGTCGCCAGCGTCTCTAACTGTTAATGCTTTATAGCCACCAATCCATTTCTATAAAAGTCAACAATTAAAGTTCATAAATTACGGCCAGGAATCGGAATGAATCCGCGTACATCGTGGTACTAGTACTCCGACTTCAGCTGCCAGTTCTCCTCCGATCGCCACTCTGCACGTGCCGCGAATTTCCGAATCGATTTTGGCATTCCATCAAAGCCAAAATCAGTTCCCATCTTTTGTCAGGGATCAGGCTTAAATCACCAGACACACCAAAAAAAAAAACAACATAAAAAACGAAACAGAAATATAAAAATCGATGCAGCAGCAAAAACTGAGTGGCAACTATTGACCATTTATGGCATTGGCTTCCTATTAAAAATTATTACTTAGTCGCCCGACTTCACAACCAGCAAATTACGGATTAATGTTCCATTCGCCTTCTGTCCATCCACTTCCCTTAACCCCTTGGGCCCCTTAACCCATGGTTTTCTGGTCGTGATCAGCACTCAAATCGATGAAGCCTGAAACAAGTTTGGTTTGATCTCAAAGGCTGCACTTTCGATTCGATTTGGGGATAAACGATTTGTGGCGATACTTAACTGATTGATACCAGCTAAAAGAGGAATTCTCTAAAAAGGAGCTTTAGTTGTTTGAATTGGAACTTAGAAGGCAAATATTAAATTTGTTAAGTCGACAGAAAAGGAAATAATAAAGAATTTTAGTTTTAATTTAAATCGCAAAAAATTTACTAAATTTTAATCTTCATGAATTGCTTGCGAAATACAAGTATTTTAAACCTTTCATTCTATTTCAAATTTCCAAGAAAAGCTTTTGTTCAACCAAATTCCCCAAACTTCTAATTACTTTCACAGCATCCAATTACTTTTGCCTGGTCTCAGGGCGCCCTACGAATTGACTTTCCAAAAATAACACCTGCCCAAATTATTAAGTAATTAACCGAATGCTCAAGCACCATAATCCTTTTTTGGGCCACTTTCACAGGCTCATTAAAATTAATGATTTCGACCGAGTTGCCGCCTGGGCCGCCCTGCATATTAATGGCCCGAATGTCCGCGGGGATAATAAACCGCTAATAAGAAATTAAAAGACACTTGTACTCGAAATTTGAAAGATTTCTCAGCTAGCTGCCGTAAAAATTAACTAATTGGTAAATGATGGTAGGTGCGAAAGGGGTTCAGGCTGAGGCAGCATCCTTGGACATGAATTTGTAAGTAGCCAGTGCCTTGGGAGTTGGCAATGGATAATTCAGGTCCTCGAAAGAAGTGCCCGCCTGGGAGTGGATTGTCATTTCAAGGGGTTGACTCGCTTTAAAACGATTGTTCGATGAACTGGCGCCGAATGCAAATTAAATGGAAAACCGCGACCCTGTTCGTCCTTCCAACTTGTTTTCTCCTCCCAAAATACCTGAAAACCACACAGGAATGCAACCGAATCGAAGCGCAGCCGGTGGCGTTAATTAAATACAATTTTTAATACCCTAAATAGCAGGTGTAAAGGGGTATAATAGGTTTCCGAAAAGGCATAAGGCATTTAACAAGCTAAATAACAGCACAAAAATATGATATGTCTTATAAATATAAATCATACAATTAAAGTATCCTGGTTCAAATAGTTTTTTAAATTGAGATTTCTTTATAAATAACACTTAACTGAATGATGTAACACATTTTATTTGAAGTGTGTTTCAAAAACGATTTTTTATTATTCAGAAAACTTAAATTTGGTGCTCATATAATCAAATGTAACTTCTTCAAATCAAAAGTATAAATTGTATAATTGTCATAGAGAATTAAGAGTATCGTAAAATATCCAATAATGTACTTTAGCTTTTCGATTTCATTTTTTTATAATGCTGACGGAATTTGTATTCCCCGAGTGTAACTATGGATGCAGTCCTCTGTATGGCACATTTGTTTATTGTTTTCGCAATTACAATTACATTTTTATTTTCCAACAGGCTGTTGTTGTTATTGCGTCGGGTCTTTGGTGCAAAAATTATCGCCAAGCCCATTTGCGGTAATTATTTAATGTGCACTCCCAGGTGGGACCCAACATTGGGATTGGGATTGGGATTCGCATTCGAATGGGGATTGGGAGCGGGAATAGGCGGAGGATGGCCCGGCCTAAAGGCAGGTACCAGCAGTCATATCCTGGCCACGGAATTATCGTTATGCGATTGCAGTTTCACCCCCGATTTTATCCGATTTTCCAGCACACGTTCACTGTGTCAGTTGTGGCAAGTCCTTTTGGTCCTGCGTCCTTTTCGGTCACTTTTTCTCCTCCTACTTACGGGTTGGTCAATTAAATTTTGCCAGGTTGACAGTGCAACATGGATGGTGGGGGAAATATGGAGCATACATATGCGTTCCGTCTGCAATACTGGGCCTTTTCCATACCTTTCCCCCTCCACTGAGCCATTATTAATGCCGCTTAAGTCCCGTGTTCCGTCGCTTTGGGCGAGGAAAACATTTTGAACTCCGGCCGGATTGCAATGCCCACCCTGACCACTCTGCCCTCCACAACCCTCAGCCAGTTTTAATTCAATTTCACGGAGTGCAGAGTAGCGTTTTCAACTTTCAACTTCCAACTCCAGGGCCCCGAGTACTCATAAAGTGTCATCCATTGGTGGGCCGTTTACAATTAGGCGCAACTTTTCAAAACCCCCGCCCCCTCCACCATCCTCAATGGTTTTAAATATTTTGCGTGTAGAACTTTTTCTTTTCGTCTTTTTTACGTCCAAAGGCATATATATTTATAATTTCCCGAGAGGGCCATTCCTAAGCACAACATGGCCCTTGTCCCCGAGTTCTTTCTCACCCAATTCGTTGAATTTTTATGCGTATTTATTTCGAGCACTTCAACTAATAACAAACAAAGGGAAATGGCGGGCAGGGCACTACTTTTATCTTGACCCACATGCTTGCAAAAGTTTGGCGATAAGAACTTCAAATTTTCCATAAAAAGCACTGACGTCTCATATAAAGTATGCTGCCTAAAAAGTGTGAGTAATTTGAACTTACAAATACATAATTGACTGCTGCAAATACTAGAAATAGGTAAAAGGAAACCTTAAATTGAAGTTTTAAATAAGTACATTTTATTTTTTAAACAGCAATGATTTTAAGTTAATATTTTAATCACCCACTAAAAAAATTTGAAATGGTTTTTCGCCTAAAAGTATACACAGATTTAAGCGCACTGTGTGAGGGTGATAAAAGTACATACTTAAATGTTTTTAGTCTGAGATACTAATGTAATTTGGACTAGAAATAATTTAATTAAAAGACTAAATCGTAATAGTAGTTATAGCCTGCGAAAAGTATTTAATTTCACACTAACAAGATTTCCGCATTAGTTATAGGACAAAGTGTATGTTTTATGGAAATTATATGAGCCCTTGGCTAATACTACCCCGCAAAGTTGTTTTGAGGCCTATATATCCCGAAAACGAGGACGATAGTTTTGCATAAACATGTTGGCTAACAATGCGTGAAGAGAATGTGAGAAAAGGTTAATTAATTTATGTCGCACATGCTTAATGCCCATTCGGGGACCCAGCGGGCACCTCTGCTGCTTTATAGTTTCCCCGGCGCGTTAATGGACACATCCGACTGCCTTTCCGCCTGCCCATGATTAAAACTAGGCATGTTTGTCCATTTAAGCCCGTAATTTGTGTCGTAAATCACTCCACAGTCAGCGCCCACGTTTCGCACCTCGGAGTCGTATTTTCCGGGTGCTGTGGGTAGGGGGGGTGTGGGTCTTAGAGGTATCCATTGTAATGCCCCGTTTGCCTAATGAGTCTAATTGGGGTTGAAACTGCCCTTAAGAACCCTTTTTCGGGTTCGGTTATTGCCGAGTCTTTAGTTGGCCATATGAGTGGCCATGATGCGGTGCCAAAAGGTGTCATCTTGCCCCATCATTAGCGCCATTTGTTGTGGCCCTGCGAAGTGGTAAGCAGGTCGAGAGGAGGAGGGCTGTTAAACCGGTTCATTTGCATATCAAAGGCCATAATCAGCACCTTGCAAAACAGTTCGGAACAAGCTCGAAATGCATACATATACATACCAGTTTTTATGGCTACCCCACGCAAGAGTGGCGGGGGTTGAGGTCATATAGATGGACAGGCAACCATATTGACAAGCTCCATTTGCCAGTTTGCCAGTTCATTTGCATGCCAAACTCACCTCACACCTCCATTTTTACCTGGGGTTAATGCCTCCACATAAGGCGTGAAATTGTGAGTCCTGCATTAGCGTTAATTGGCTGTGCGTGCGGTGCAGATACGTGTCGTTCGCATAAAAGATACAAAAGTATCTCCAACTAAAAGGCGGCACAAAACGTGCCGAGAAGTCCGCACTGAACCGGTTTTAAATCTGCAGTATTATGAAAATTATGGTATTTTCACCATTTTCTTGAAATCACTGGAGAGTCCCTATGCCGTCTCCTCCTCCAACGACTATCCACTCGTTGTCCCCCGCTTTTCCTTTAACTGGAAACAATTTGGAATTGAAACAGTCTTGAACGTGGCCCCCCACTCCTCATCCCCGAGCACGCCCCCCTCCCAAACGATTTGCACCAACTGGACGAGGCGAAATTGCCGCAGCTGCGCAGTGAAGGACCTCGTCTAACTTCCAAGTTGGAACCCCAAACGATTCAGGGCGGAGTCATCGCGGCATTGGCGGGCACCTTTCTACACCGATTGTCGGGATTTAGGTGCACACCCACACCCACACACACACACGGACACAAAGACACACGACTGGGATTTCCACCTCCCCGATTTTCCGCAACCCCATCCCAGCTTTTCCTCGCCGTGGAGTCGAGGGAAACTTGGAGCAGGCCACCGCCCAGTCCATCAGCGGCAATCCGTTAAATATTTTAATGGCCAACAAAAGCATTTTTCGCAACGAATTTACGTTGATTCAAGACAAATATTTGCTCGAGTTCTGGGCTTTAAATGTTTATTCTACCAGATTGAAGGCACACACAAAAAATTAATAATCAGAACCTGGCCCTTAATTTGATGAAAAGTGTTCTTAAATAAACTTTGTTTAAACATAATTTAATTATTTGGCAAAGGTCCTCTGTCTTTTAAAATAAATGTGATTATAAAATAAATGCATTTCCTATTTGGCTTTAATTTGCAAATGATTAAACCGATGAAAGGGTTCTTCACCGATAAAATTACTTTATTTAATAATCAGTAAGTAAATTTACAAATCATAAAAATAATTGGAATCTTAATTAAATCTTTTTTTATGATAACGTCTTGTCGGGAACGAAATCTAGAAAATGTCGCTTCTAAATTATCCAATAGCTTAACTTCTTAGTAAAAGCATAAAAAAACATTAAAAGAATAGTAATTTAGCTCCACCTCTAAACTTTATTAAAAGCTTTACTTAGAAACATTAAAGTTTTTCAAGCTAAGAAAAGTTAATTTATAATTGCCATGAAACCAAAAGTTTATTAAGCTCAATAAATCTTTTTTATGACTATACTAAAGTTTTATTATTATATAAGATTGATATTGCAAACCTAAACAAATACATTGAAATAGATCAACTATTTTTTTCCATTTGCAAGCCCGCCTTTATTGTTATAGTGCCTATCTTGTTATTCCCAGAGATTTATTATATTGAATAGCTTAACTCATAATAAACATAAGTATTTTAAAGCAAGTTAAAACGAAAATGTAAAGAAAAGTTATTATAAATATTAAAGGGGATATGATCTTTGTATTTCTAAAAAACTACAAGTTTAAAGCTGAGCTGCAAAGACAAAGGATTTCTTTAACATTTATAGCCGAGTTAGCATTCGCTTAGTCGCCGAAAATGGCATTTCTAGTTCTCATTTCCAAGCTGATAAGTCGACGAAGACATAACCATTTCGGGTTTGTAATGTCTTGGGGGAAACTTTCAACTGGCAGGACTCAATGGTTATTGGCCCGGCCAAGTGCTGCTCCATTCTTTTTTACGATTGCCATACTGCGGTGTGAATGTGGCTCACATATGCTCCCCTGATTGCGGGTAATTGTCATGTAATAAAAGCCAGAATCATGCTCTGTATCTACTTGGGCTTAGTGGGTGATGAGGCCAGCCGAAGTGGAATGATGCCACCCTCAAAAGTGAACGATATCTACCGACAACTATTTGAGTCAGCATATTTTTCAAAAGACTTTTTAGGAATGAGTGGTGGTGGAAATGTCCCTGCTTATCTACCCATCCTCTCACCTGTGTAATTATTGCGGACCTTTGGCCACTCGTAAATTATATGTGATCCCTATAGCTAATAGGTAATTTATGTGCTGACCGCAAAACAAACCAACAAAAAAAAAAAGGACAAACTTTGCCCGCAAAAAGTAAAACAAATGTCCACGGATTTGGTGTCCATTAGCCTGCGGGTGGAAAAAGGGGAGAAAGGGGTTAGACATGTCTTGTGTGCCGGTCACCTCTGGTGGAAAAAGATATACTACACTACCCACATCAGGTCTTTTTCGGACAATCTAATTACAAAGGCCTTGGGCCACATGATATCCTTTCTGGGCATGATACCCCTTTCACTTCATACGAGTATTTCTGCAACTTTAAAGTCACTTTAAATAATCCATTAGCAATGCCTGCACATCACCCACCGTCGAGAGTAAGGGACTTAAAAGCTAAAACCTGTTGAGTTACATCTCAATTCCCCGAACACTTGGCTAACTAAAAAGCCATACCCCTTTTGTATTTGGCATTTTCTCCCTGCAAATTCACTTTGTCTATACGTCTTGGCACAGATTATGGCTGCTTTGAATAACAATCGATGGCGCGACATTGATGGAGGATGGCGCTAAGGAATGGAATCCATTGTCTGGGTCCTAGTGCTTTTCTTCGGGCATTTTATTACCGTCTGGAGTGGCTGCATTTCCCTGGTTTCCCTTGCGTTTTTTTTTTTTGGTCATGCCTCTGATGTTTGAAAGCTATAAATGGTTTTTGTCATTTCGAATATCGATGGCAAAGTGAATTTTTACGACGGCAATATGCATGTTAACGGATCACTGATTCTGCCAATATAAATCGCTGACCCCTTTAGCCATATCGTATCATTAACATAATCATCCTCACCATCAGCGTTGATTTGTTCTAGCTTGATTAATGGAGTTATCCAATCGAATCGAATCGAATCAGACTGGGTCAATGAATTCTCATTAAACCAATTTCGATGTGCATATTAATGAGCTACAGCGAACACATGTGACATAATCAACCAGCCGCGTCAATAGTTATTAACTTGTCCATGTTTGGATATTAATTTAAAAGATGTTCGTACTTCACTTGAGCCATCGCTCACAACTTCAATTATAAGATTACAATCCACATCAGTGTTAACCTTGTTCAGAGCATGAAGTTCAAGATCACTTATTTCATTGAGCTTTATTTCCCTGCTCTCAAATCCCATCTTAAGTTGCTTGTCAAGTTCTAAGACCCAAAACCAGAAACCACAACTAGGAACATAACAGCACTGAGTCATCGGCTTCATGACTTCTATATCTCCCATCTGAATACAATTGAATTATAATTGTTTTCGCTGGCAAACTTAAATTCATTTTTATTTCTGCCCATTTGTTGTGCACACGCCGAATGGCCAACAATGTGCAGTGACTGAGACTTTGACAATTATCATAAATAATTTCATTACAATAATTAGAAATGCACGCCTAATGACGTATAAAAAAATGATTATGCAGATTTCTAAAACACTCTTTCTAAGAAATAATTAAAAGTTAACAAAAATGAAAGAGGAAATGCAAATGAGAAAGAGATTAATTGGATTAATGTGTATATATTTGAAAATACCTATTTATAATAATTAATTATTGGATTTCTGATGAATGTAATGAGCGATCACAATTATTTTGTTTTTTGTAATTAATCAATTTTGTACATCAAACATAGATTTATAGCGTAGGATTTTTGTAACAGTATTAAAGTTATAAAAAATATATATTTAAAAAATATCAAGAAATATTAAGGTGAAGATGACACCAAACATACATGTAAGTATTTTAATTGGGGACCAAAAACCAAACCTTTTGCCATATTAATCTTACCCAGAGTACCTAATTTGTACATTAACAACTGATGGATAAAAATATCTTCAAATCAAACAATGCACAAAGCAATCATGATCGTCGAAGGGAGAGGAAAACAAGACGAGGTGATCAGCCGCAAAGCAAATCAATCAGCGTGGCAATCAGCGATAGCCATTGCAAATTATATACGAAAATGAAACAATGTTTTTGCCATACCCTGACCCACTGTGCGGATAAAATCGGGGATCTTTCGGGATGGAGGGGACAAGCGTAGACATTTGACAAAAGCCGAAACAAAACTAACAAATTTTTGGCTCATTATTTGTTCTGGCTTCTCCAAAATGCGCGGGCCACAAAAAAGTCCAAACACTTCATTATAAACAGATCGCGTCGAGGGGGGAATATGGGGGTATTTGGGGGGTATGTCTGGGATCTCCAGCTCAAAAGCTTACAGCGATCGTTGGGTTCCAACGTTTTCAGTCGTCAAACGGCAGCATCCAACTCAAGTCGCAAGTTGCGGAATCTACAGAAGCTTCAGAATCGCAGAAACATTGTTTACCTGGGTGATCTTACAAGATGCTCGACAATCATCGACTTATGGTAATTGTGATGGATCGCCCACGGCGAAGACAATAAAAATATACAGATGCTAGAGTTGTAGATATAGTTGCTGAATCAAAAACATTGGTATCGTATAAACTGTGAAACATTATTTATAGAAAAAAAATAGTGTTGAAGTAAAAACCAATAAGGATTTATGGAATTAAAACAAAAATAATTATTCTAAAATCATCATACAAGTTTTAAAAATTTCCCTAACAACCTTTGCTAAATTGAAAGAAATATTCAATATTTCTTAAAATAATCTAACGATTCCTCTTATAGGAAAAAAAAGAACTCAACTGGTTAACCATATCCTTATGTTATTTAAACTATTAAAAAAAAGGGGTTTCTTCTTATAAAAACCGGGATTGGCTATTACTGATATTAAAACTATTTAAAAGCATACGTTTGCTTTCATTCAAAAAGCATTTACATATATTTATGCTCATAAATTTACAAGATTACTAAATCTATAAATCCATTTGTAATCTCCCAGCTTCTTTGTTTCTGCTTGGGTGCACTGATTAGCGTGTCCCTGGCCATCGAGGAGTCCTCGGACATCGAGGAGGACGTGATCAGCATTGCCAACCAGACGCAGAAGGTGATTCGCGTGCATCCGCAGGACCTGCCACCCAAAAAGGACAGCACCGGCAGCCAAATGAACTCGGCCTTCTTCCAGATCCAGACCCTGCGTCCGGCTACGTCGGGATCGGGATCGGGATCTGGCCAGCGGCAGTACGTGGACTCCAAGCAGATGCGAAAGAGGCGCCCGAGGCCAGCAGCCAAACTGCTGGTTGGGAATGTGGCCGCCAGTGGTGAAGATGCGACGCAGCCAGCCTTGAAATACGAACTAAAAGCCTTTCCCAAGCAGAAACTCAAGCAGCAGAAGCAGCTAAACTTGGACACTAGGGTGGCCGGTGAGGGGATGGAGGCCCAAGGTCAAGTATTACCCGTCCAGATGACGCCGGGCCCCTATCCCATCTACTACGTGGTGTCCAAGACCAACGGACGCTTCGGAAAGTTCCCCATCAAGGCCTTCCGCTCGCCCTCGGAGTTCGCCAAGTACCTGGTGAAGAGCAAGGCGGAGCCCATCTCCCGGGATCAGCGCTTCGAGGTGATCTTGTGATCTTCCCCACTTAGTCAAATCTAATGCCTAAATTATTACCCCCTAATCGTAGTCGTAACTATAATATAATACGAATGCTAATTGCCGCAATAAACATATGTATATCTAAATTTAGCCAATGAAACAAAAGCAAAATCCGTTTGAGTCATAGTTTATAAATTCTTTCCCTTAATTGTTGGGGCTTTATGTTTTTTAATGGTTTTTCTGCGCTCTGGTAATTACATGGCATCTATCTTCATCTCTGACTCCATCCGCGGAGTTTGGCTAACTGTTTTGCTAGCTGTTAACTGGCCTTGTCATATGCTAATTCGCCAGCGAATCGAATCGAGTGTCGCGTATAATTAAGCCCCGCATACCCATAACTATTGTCTGGCATTTACATACAGCAACAATAGATACATAGATAAATAGATACGTAGATACATTTGATTTATGGCGTTCCCCTTTCGGCGGCTTTTTCTTGCGAATATCTTTCCAAGTGTCGTTTGCCTTTTGTCTAGCTTCAGGTTTCCTTTTGTTGGCGCGATTCTTCGGCTGCTTTCTTCGCAAGACTAAAGAACTTTCTCCCGCCCAAATATAGAATATGATATTTTTTAAAGATATGCATAAATTTCACAGAAAGAATTGTTCTTTATTTAACATATTTTTAGGAAAACCACTACTGTGGAAACCAAATAGTAATCAATGAAACCCTTTCTTGTATTTTTACAAGCCCCTAAAAATAAAAAAATTACTTTGACTTTCTTTGGTTGAAACATCTTTAAAGATATGCATGGATTTTATGAAATAAATAATGCTCGATTTAATATGTGTTTGAAACATAACGTTTTGAAAAACTTCTGTAGTCTTATTATTATTAAAAATCAATAAAAACATGGAAATACTTCACGATTGAATATAATTCGAATTCAATTCGATCAATTAAATTGTAAATAATTGAGCAGTCATAATTACAATCAGATGATAGCATCGAAATTATCTATCCGCAATCAGAGAAAACTGTCAGATACTTTTCATTCGACTCGGCAAATCAGAAGCGAATGGAGGAAATAATAATTGTGGTTTTTATGGCACACATGTAACTGGGGGTTGTATCTCTAAGTCTGGTTAATCAACCTGCTGGCGGACCCACCCACCCCTCACCCCACACATGCGCCCAGTGCATTTCCCATTACTTTTGCTCATTTCGACTCCGGCGAATGTGTAATGAACTTGTGGGCATGAGGAGAACGCTGAACAAAGTGTGATATCGAAATTTCCCAAAGGATTCAACGCCATATTTTTGCCAGCCACGAAAAAGATTCCTTCCTTGCAAGACTCCCTCCCATTCACCTCCTTCGAATGTGTGTGTGTGTGCGTGAAAAATTCAAGGCGAAAAAAGGAGGAAAACCCCAAAAGAAAATCTTCAAGCAACTTCTGCAACTAGCTAGCACAACTTCTGCGGGTCTCGTATAATCAAGCGTAAAAATGCGAAATTAATCAACTTCAGAGTCGACGTCTCAAGTTAACAACGCACAAGGAATTGAATTAAAACTTTTTGCCCCCTTGTAACCCCTTTTCCCGGAAAACTGCCCTTAACTCGGGTTTATTCAATTATGTATTTGCGCTTGTCCTGCAGTAAAAATTACAATCCACAGGACAAGTCAACAGAATTATGAACACCGCCTGGGCAGTAAAAAGTAAATAAAATTCCAACTCCGCGGAAGAGGAACAAAAAAATGTATATATTTTTCAAACTTTTCTCGGCGACAGAAGCTGGATTTTTTCCTGCCTTTTCGGGTGAGTTTCTTTTCTGCGGTAATTGCAACGTCTCGCTGTCCTCGGGGAAATGTGAAACAATAAATGAAAATAAATGAATTTTTGTTAGCCCAATGGCCAGCAACCTCGGCCAATCGCTGCGGGGCAAGAAGAACGTAAAAAATTTCATTAATTTCCAGCTTGGCGGCTAACCGCCAACTTGATAACTTAACTTCGTTGGGCTGAAACGTGGGCTCTCCGAATGACATTTGACAGCCCTTCGAAGTTCGAACCGTTCAAGGATTCCAAGGACCAGGCAACAGTACCAGTACCAGTCGAAAGCCATTTGATCAAAAATTAATGTGTAGTTTGGAACATTCTGTCACATTATACGCGTGTCAGACGGTTTAAAGGGTTACAAATTGGGCAGCCAAAGACAACGCAGCCAGGTGACGAGGGGTGGAAATTGTCGAAGAAAAGCAAGCACCTTGGTTCGATAGTTAACGTTGTAAGTGTTAGAAATATTATAAGATTTTACTAGGTATTATTGGATTTCATTTTTTTGATTTTTGCTTTGCAAAAATGTGCCCTTGTAGGAAGGTTATTCATTCTTGCAGCTCTAAGCCCTTTACTTTCCTTATGTTATTTCTTAGTATTATATGTGGAAGAATAAAAGTTCAAAGTTTATGTTTAAGAATTCAATTCTATTAAACAAGTTATGACGTGTTTAAATGTGCCCATCCACACCTTCTCCTCTGGAATACATGTACTAGTTTATGATTTTATTAATTAATCGTTAAAACGTTCGCCAATTTATTATTTGCATGGCCAATATTTCCTTGCAGAAAAGTAATAAGTATTCTAAAATGCCGAACTTATGTGATTTTCTCAGCTAACACAGTATGTTGCATTTAAGAAGTTTAAAGCTATTTGAGCCCACTGTGCCTTAGCCCTCATAGGCATCAGCATCGGCACTGCCAAGTTTGGCCCATAAAAAACACTGCCCTCATGTCCTCGAGACGTTGTTACTGACAGCCACGTGAAAAGGAGCAGGACCAGAAACACAAACTTTGCGACAGGCCCGCCAAAAAAAAAGGTGACCCCAAGCAGGCCAGGATCTGTCGATGGAGGGGGAGGTGGAGGAAAAGGGGGAGGTGGAGGGAGAGGGGGAAAGGGAGGGGGTAGAGGACCAAAGGAGCAGGTCGGCCGAGAGCGACGCTGCTTAAATATTAATGCCTCGGGAGTCGGTGGGGCAGACCATGAATAAATTTTTGGCTATGAATTTTCAATAGCTCGTCCTTCCCTTAAACTACGTTTGCAATTTGTTCCACGACTTTAAGAGTGTCAACCACTCGCAGGTGAGTTTGCAGGGCATTAGGTGTCAGGTGAGTCACCGCAGAACCAAAGTCGAACCGCAAAAGGGTCAGTCGAATTGAATTCATTTCGATTTTCACTTCCGTTTCCTGTGGCACTGAAAAGGCGACCCCGATTCGAACTCCCAATGCGTGGGAACTTTACGAGCCAGCCGGGGAAAAAGGAGCCGAAGGGAGTGGGCACGTGCGTATGGCGCCAATTGCCAAATGACCGCAAAAGTTCAGAGGTCGAGTGCCAGGCCATAGATGGCCCAATAAATGCTGTTCGATGCTGCACACGGAGAAAAGTCTAAGTAAATTTAAAAAAAAATATCAAGCGTTTTAAGTCTGCAGTGTGATTAAGAGTATGCAAATTTAAATAAATATTAAATATATTTTTGGTATTTAATAAGTTAATAAAGTTGTAAAAAAATGAAAATGACATTTATGTGCCACAAGAAATGTCAATCAAACACTTTTAAATACACTATTGAACCGAAAAAATTTAAATGATATCAGAAAAAATCAGACTTTGAAAAGGTCCTTTACAATAGCAACGTTTAACGAATAGAAACCTAATTGAAGAAGTGGCATTTACATTATATTCATAATTGTAATTTCTATAATATATAACTACACAAATCTTAAATCATAAAACAAAAATAAACAATTATTATTCAACACCAAGTATGGGCAAGTGAGGTATCTTTAATCACATCATATTTTAATAGGTAATGCTTTAAAACGTTTTCTTCTGTTCCTCCCAGCTAATTAACATTTAGTTTAATTAAATTGCAGTATATTTTTCTCTGTGTCGTTGTGGGGCCTTAATCAAAAACAAAACTCCAGGCGGAAGTGGCCTACTCCCAACCATCACGAACCCGAACTGACATTGCCCACTGATTTTATTTGCTCATCCGAAGCACTTTATAAAGCTTTTATTTGATTTTTATGCCAGCCGCTATTTCCATTTCTGTAATTGAATTGTCATTGTCCGGGCGAAGCCACGCAGCTAACCACCGACTACTGGTTGGTCCTGGTGCTCGTCCTTGTTTTGGGCATCCTTGCGGTGGTTCTGGTTGGTCAGCCTTGGCGCCTGTCCACCCGTTCGATATGTCCGGACATGTCAAAAGCGGTTTTGCGCTTGATTGGCGCTCGGACCCCCGGATAAACACCCAAAGGTATACAAAAGTGACGGACGCAGGACAAAGGACACTGGACGTGGCACGTTCCGGAGAAAAAAGGGTTGCGGTCACAAAGTTCCGCCCCAAGGCCATGGAATTGGTATAAAAATTGCCAGTTAGAAGTGTCCATTCATTGGCAAATTGGTGCAATTGATGTGGGTGACTGGAAAAGTTTTGTAGTTGGGTGGTGTTCTGATGGCTGATGTGCTAAAATGTCACCAAACGAAAGTGAGCAAATAAAAGTGTCACAGGAAGAAAAGCAATTTGAAGTTTTCCTGGGCTGGGGGAAGTGCTGTTATTTGTAGAAAACTTCAGACACCTGCTGAGGTTGCATCAATAAAAAGGCACATAATGGTGAGATTTTTATATTACTAAAAACAATGAAGCTGTGTCGATTTTGACACGGACGGACGGACGGACAGACTGACATGCTTATATCAACTCAGGACGCTTTATATACTTTATATGCCTTCACTGCGTTGCACACTTTTGACCAAAATTAATTGCTTAAACAACTAAGTTATCCTAGAAATGGTGCTTACTTTGTTGGCCTCTTGATGCACTGCATCCAAGTGATGGTACCGCCATATGCCTCCAGCAGCCTTAAAAGGTCCTTGATCCTGCATCCTGCTGATCAACCCAAATAAGTAGGCATCACCAAATAAGATATCCGAGTAACACACTGAAACACACTGACTTCCCGTCAAATGGATGAACTGATTTTTCGCGTGCCACAGTCCCTACTTCATGAAGATTTGGCTAGAATCAGTTGGGAATTATAATCGTTTAACATAACTTTAACATAACTTTAACATAACTTTAACATTTCTTTAACATTACTTTAACATAACTTTAACATAGCTTTAACATAACGTTAACATAACTTTAACAGAATATTAATGGCCACTTCATAGTTTATTAGAAGTCCGTGTGTGTGATTGTGTTACCGAGGTGTTGAAGATAACTAATTGTGATACCATGTTATTTGAATCGGACACCACTATACAGGCTTTTCATTAGTTGCTTTAATTTCTAATTTAACAAATTGTTTGTGGAGAATTATTCTATTTGTATTTTTGAATATTTTACTCAATTAAGCAGATAGCATTAAAACTGAGGGACAGACAGACGGACAGACATACGGACAGACAGACAGACGGACAGATCGACATGCTTATATCAACTCAGGACGCGTTCATAATCAAGAATGTATTTACATTATATACCTTCACTGCGTTGCACACTTTTGATCAAAATTATAATTCCTTTTGCAAGGGTATAAAAATATTAAAATCTATATTCACAATAAAAGGTAAGTTACTTTCTTATTAAAAATGGCCCCTTGCAAAAAAAAACACCCTCTTTCGCACATTGGCATATATCATTTGAGATGTCCTTAGGATCCCTCACTCCAAGATGTGCCATCCACCTGTTCAAAAATGCAAACTCGCTTTTGCACACTCTTCGATGCCCATTTCGAGGACAATTTGAGCAGTTTTCATATTTAAAATTCCCAAAATGGTGCTACGTGAGATAATAATCGTTACATTTAATGGGTTGCCAACTCCAGCTTCTGCTGCTGCAGATATATGTATTTCGCATTCGAGATACTTTCAGCACCGAGCAATTTTCACCGCCTGAAGGACGACGAGGAGGAGATAAATTTTAAGGAAAAGGGTTTTCTTGCGTTGAGTTGGCAACAAGAGAAGTTGGCAACAACCCCGGGGTCTTGGCATTGTTAAACTTCCGCCGGATGTGCCATTAGCTGGGGTGATTCAGGGGCAATCGGCAAACATAATGGCATAATCGAATGATAATTTAATAAGGACCAAACTGTGACGTCAACATTTGAATTGTGGTCGTTTAATTGAATCCTCGCCGTTTTGCTCCATTTCCTGCCACGAAACTGCTCCTTGAAGATGAAGTTTTCGGAAGGCGGAGAACGGAGTCGAATGGATTGGAATGTGTTATTCATATCGATGTGTGTGCATAATCAGAATGAATGTTCACCCGGGGAATTGCCGAGTTGTGAGAGGTAGTCGAAGGAGAGACCAGTAGACATGGTCCTTGCCGCTCGACCAATTCGTTCTGACAACTCCTGTTCCACCTTGTTTTCGTTCACGTTTCCCCCTGTTTTGTGTCCAACACAATTCAATTTGCATGCACTCATGAATAATGCAGCCAGCCAAACATCCAAATAATTCTAATGGACTTTGGCTGAAATATTCATAAAACAACATCAATGAAACCAAAAGAATGCAATGCAAAGTGCTGGATTTTGTGAAGGTTATCATTTCCGTGGAAGGGGACTCCCCATAAGATGTTGGACTCAGTAATTCATTTCTTAATAGTTGTGTATTTCAAAAGTCTAGGGAATGTCCTGCACAAAAAACAGGTTTGTACATAATTTTTTAATAATAATTATATTTGATTTGAATTAATACTTTTGTAGAATAAAACCCTTATGTATTAAAATAAAAAATACTATTTATATAGTTAGTACATTTTTGTTAGAAGATTGTATATTTGCTGTAAATGCCAATCGATTGCAAATTTTAAAACGAATTCTAACATTTGACCATTATTTCTCTGGGTTTTGATCAAAAAACCAAAACAAAAGTTGACTACAGGAATTTGACATTTTTTTCTAACTTTGTCAAAATAACCTATCCGTTTTCGTTCACAATTAAAAGTACCTAATCAAGCGGATACCTAAAATTGCTAAGGAGCTACAAGGTTCCGGAGTTTAAGTAAATATTTGCCCAGGATGACTCCAGAAACGAAGAGGGGAAGTCCTGTCAACTGCGGCTTCTCCTTAATGTCTTGGCAAACACAAGTATCGCAACCAAATAGGCCGGTGGCTTGTGGCTAGCCAGGAAATTGGCCAACTCTGACCTGGCAGGGAGCCCAGGCTCTGGCTGCCTCGTCCTGCGTATTAAAAATAATGTGCAAAGTGCGGGGACCTGTTGAGATTTTCACAATTCCCAGAACAAATAACATATTCACATATTGTTGTGAAAACCCGCCCGCTCCCTTTTCCGGCTGTCTGTCTGTGTCCCCTTGGTCCTTCCTTCCTTGGGGTTCGGGTGTGTGGTTTTTTCGGCTGGCTTTTTCCTTTGTTTTTGGGGCGGTCCGCTTATGATTTATCATCGCCGACGCCAAAGTTATATCTTCAAGATTAAAACAAGGCGGGAGGCTTTTAACTGACACGCCCCACCGACATCCCCAATTCTCGTTCATTTACCTAATGTGACAACTTTAATTTGCCTTCAGCCTCAGCCAGCGTAGAAATTCCGCTAAGTGGCTTTCATATTTAACATTTCGATGCGGGATGATCACCGGGAAATGGGTGGCTAACCTCGCCTTGAAGTCGAAGAAAGTTCTCCGCTGCAAATTCTAGTTTTGCCAATTCAAACAGAAAGTTTCCCCTTCTCCTTTTTGGTAATCCCATTTGGATTGTGTGTGTGCGCACCGAAGTTTCTGGGATGGCAAAGTTACTTGTATGTCCCGGTCTCGGAACTAAATAAATTAGCCAAAGGCCCTGGCAGACTACAAGAACTTCTCACTCCGATTTCGTAAGGAACTCCTGCAGACCGCAAACCGCACACATTATTAATATTATTTATGATTGAGTGACTGTGCGTGGCTTCCAAAAGAAGGGGAACTCAAGACAGATGACTGACCCGAGTCTAAATTAAAGATTATGACGAAGAGAGAGTGGCCAGGTCTAAATATTTAATTCTAATGAACAAGTTCATTTTAGGAAAAGGTGGTCAATAGTAAAAGGTTCAATTAAGAATCCGTGATCTAAAACTAATGGAGGATTTAAAGTGTTAAGGTGAAAAGTATATATTTAGTAGGAAAATGTATCTATGAAGAAATATTTTATAGAATTTTCCGCCTTTCATATCATACAAATTACCTAGAAAAATCATATCTCATATATTTACAAGGTTAAAATAGAAGCCTGTGATGCTAAGAATGGTTTCGGTAAATAGTAGATTATTTATGTATGACAAAACTCATTAAATACTTCCATATAAATTCACGATCATTTTTGTAAAGCGCAAAGTTGTAATAGATAAGATAGAAAGATAGAAGTTTAACAGACAAAAAAGTATTCCTAGAACTTCTTGTATCATGAATGATTGGCTGTATGTAAATGTTGTTTTTAAAATGAAGTGTCATATAACTAAGCCCTGCTGAATATATCAGTTTAAGTGTAACAGTTCTCAAATTGAAAATAGCGGATAGCTTCCCCTGTTTAAGGTTTCTCTTGCCAGTATCTCAGCCGAGTTCATCTTTATATGCATGTTCGCACATCCATTAATCCGTTCCCGAACAACAGCGGAAAAGCGACAACTGGAGGAGTGGGGCACTGAACCCGAATGCAGTCACTGGGGAACCAAGGAATTTATGGTATAAAAAATGGATTTGCGATGTTTTCGCTGTGCAAATTAAATTTATTGCCGCGGATACTTATCCGTGTGCCCATTGTTCCGGGTACCTTTAGCTACACGTATCCACACGTGAGTGAGTGGGAGGATTTCGGATGGTAGGATGAGGGGTTGGGCCATATCCACCCACCCAATTTATTCGCGGCTTTTCATGGCGCTTCCCATTTAACAGATGGAAATGGAAAATTATGAAGCGACGTGCCCGGAACTGTAAAGTTCCTACTGTTCGCGTGCCCACATAATAAATGTACCTGCCTAAGTGAGCCAAATAAAAAAATGTATGCGGGAAAAAATTGAAAATTAAAAAAGCAGGGAACATCAGACAGTTGCACGCTCTTTTGGAGTCCCCCATTGTATTTGTTGCACTTGCCTGACAATGAGACAAGACTCCACCCACAACCCACCACCCAGAACCACCCACTACCCAATCCCCACCCACCGCAGACTAAACGGAATAAGCGTTAATGCTTCGTTTGAATGAATTTTTGATTGCGTTGTTTACGATTGAATTTACTTCCTGCCAGGGAAACATTTTTTCCTACGCTTTGTTTTGTTTGCTTGTGTTTTTTATTTTATTTGGGGAGTGAGCATAAATTTGCGTATCTCCAACTCCTCTGGAATTCGCGAAAAAAAAAAGGTTTGCAAATCCGTGCGATTTTTTTTTCGGAGTTCTGAAGTTAACTGTTGTTTACAGCTTACCAACATCTCCAAGGAGAGTTTTCCTCTTTAGATCGGAGATAATGGAAATTTCAGAGGGAATGTGTCGGTATGGGGTGTGGAAATCTTCTTAAACACTTTTCACATTCAATAAGCATTAAGGGGGAAGTCAGAAAATGCGATTAAGTAAACGATAATTTCTGATATAAATAAATTATCTAAATGGCTTAAAAACATATAACATATAAGCCACAAAGCTTAAATGTTTTTGGATCAAACTGATTCTCGTTTCAAAACTTCATTATTAAACCAACAGTATTTCTGTTTTTCAAAAGTAAATGGAAACAGATGTTTGCAAACTCAGTTATCATTTAAAAAAACGATTCCAAGGAATATAACATTAGTAGATAGGTGTGCCATTTTTAAGATTATTCGGCTTTTAACAAAATTTTTAAGTCATTAACTAAACTTGTAAATAAGATAATATTCAGCGAAGCTAAAGTCGAATCTCCCATTTAGTTTGAGTTTTAACTCTGGCCTAAAGTACAATGAAAAAAGGTAATAGAATTTTTTATATTTTTATATATGTATATTTTGTAATCCGTGCCCCTTTAAAGTTCTCAGTTTCAGGAAGTTGAAACCCCAACTGATGATGGGAAATCAGCGATATAATCTCGTTATGGAACTCCTCATCACCTCCTTGAGTTTATCGGCCTATTGCCCAACGTAACAGGAAACCAATTAATCTCTATCAATGCCCGGACTTCGCAGGCTCAAGCTCAAGGATCAAGTGACAAGACATCGACTGGCTTAACAGACGAAAACCGAAATGGACAGACCGTGAAGTGGCCAGGAGGATGCGGGGAAATCTGGGGGTGGACGGATCTGAGATGGAGACGGGGACTGACATCTACGACTCCCTGGAGTGCAATCGGAAATGGACGCCAATGAAACAAATGCAAGCACGTAAAAAAGTCGAAGACCACGGAGCAGCAAAGGTTGTCCTACCTCTGACCCCTCGCCATCCATCCTTTTCTCAATCAAGTTCCCTTCTCCTTCGAAACTTCCAATTGTGCAACGTGTGGTATGAGTAATGAGAGAAACGACAGCCGAAAAGGGAAAACCATTTTCCGGTTCAATCAGTTTTGATTTAAATTGCAATTATTAACTTCAGCTTGCCAAATCATTTATTTTGAGGTAATGTGGGGGTCTCATTAGCTCGTTTACTGGTTTTGCGGAATTGTTTCACTTATTTAGGATCATCATAAATTGTGTTCCAATTAACCAATCAGAAGAATCTGGTTATATAGTTAATAAAATCAATAATCGATAAAATAATAATCGAGCAGATTGATTTTTTTGTATTGTTCAATTATAAATAAATATCAAGTATCGCAAATATCGGATGAAAACAAATTACACTCTTAAAAACTGAAAACAAAACGTTTTGATTTTCGAAGCTGGTGTAATTTCAGATAGTATAAGAATATAAATACAAATAAAGTCGGATAGAGGCCAAGCTCGCTCACCTAATCAAAACAGATACATAGGTAACACTCTGTCTAAAAATAAACTCACACTTCAAGATATCTAACAACACCGTGCCCTCTGTTCATCCTTCTAAAAATGTTTTATCTCTCAGTGGGATTAGCTGAAAAATATTATTTTAATTAAAACTTTCCTAAGCAGGAGCGGATTTCTTTTAGCTTCCGTAAACAAAAAAAACCTTTTATCTCACAGATTAAAATGTTGTCACGTAATCATAAAACTTGATATCATTAAGTAAAGTTTTAAAGACGACATCGGCTTATAAATGATTTAAAGAGTATGGGTAATAAAAAGTTACAAAATATAGAGAATACATAATAATATTAGTTGAATGGAGAACATAACGCATATATCCCAAAGCCTACAAAATGAATTAATTAATTACTTATTATGAAAACAAACTTTTATTTTCCTTCTAAGTAAATATTATCTTTTATTGGGTTCAGTTGAATCATCTGGCTGAAATGAAAATGTCCAGACAGTAGCAAAACTCTTCTAGCTTCTGAACTCCTATAAATACTTTTATCTGTCTGATGCCATGCAGACCCCAGGTGATCTTTCCCAAAACTTACGTTTTAGTGTTAAGCGCTGTATATATTTAAACAACTGGTCAATAAATCATTTACGTTTGTTATTGTATTTGACTAAAAGCACACATTGGACAAACAGAACCTCAGGGGACAGAAGAGACCTAATCCTATGTTATAGTAAACAACTTGCTTAAATCTAGAGGTTGGAGATGCTAAACTCGCCAAATACACAAGTAATTATTTACACAAAATGGCGATAAGCGTTATCAGACATTGTTCGGCTAGGTGCCATAACCAACACGGTATTATGCCAATAAAATGGAGTGACGCAGCCCCATGTCACTTCTCATCCGTCGGATTTTGATTTGGTCTCCGTTTCAGCCACATTTTGGGTTTCCTTGTATTCATCAAGGTCAGCCTTCAGGGGCTTCTTTTCCTCCTCCTCTTCTTCATTGGCGACCCCCAGGTTTTGGAGTTCCTTGAGCCCAAAGTCAGGTAATTGGTGGCACGGACTGTTCCATGGCTGCAATGTGGAATTCGAGAAAAGCACATACAGGATGCCGCTGCCTGTCAACATAAACGCACTGATCAGGAACACATTCTTCCAGGCCTCAAACGTTTGCTGCAACAAAACGCATGTTAAGATGAAGTTATATTTGTAAAGAGAAAATTCCAACTTACATTTTCATAGGTAAGCTGTCCCACGATAAGGGGCGATATAAAGCCCGGCATTCCACCAATCATTCCACTCACACCCAGGACAATGCCTGCATAGTTGGGCGACAGATCCACCATGGAAGCCAAAGGACCGGAGGACACTGCACCATGGAACATGGTGGCCAGTGCGACCAGAATTATGGCAGCCGTCGCATTGTAACCAAAGTAGGCCAGAGCCAAGACCACGAAACCCTTAACACCACAACCTGGAATAACAAGATTAAAGAATTGATTGCTATAGGATGATTGTATGCAATAGATATTTCAAGATGTTATCTGGAATTGAGCATAAGATTAAATGATTTTTGTAAAACATCTAATTCTGATATGGTATATATTTTACTAACTATTCTTGTTAAAATGTTATACTTACAAATGAATGTGGCCAGCTTTCGGACATTGGTGCGACTCAGGCGATCCGTCCGCAGAAGATAATCGGCAAAAATTGAGAAGAGATAGGCGAAGATCATGCGCATGAGATGCGGCAATCCCGACAAGAAGCCCGTCTGAAAGATAGGATACAAAATAAAACTATGTTCAACCCACTGAATAATGTTCTTTACTCACCGCTCGGATGTTCCAGTGATGGATCTTGCTGAAGTAGGTCGGTGCATGGGTCATCAGTGTAAACAGGCCCCAGATGCCGCCCCATTGAGCCACCACATTCAGCCACACCGGACGGGAGGTGGCTATTGCCAACCAGGGAGTGGGTCCCTTGGCACTTTGAATCGAGGCACCCAAGGACTTTTCGATATACTTCCTTTCCGAATCTGAGATGCGAGGATGCTGTGCGGGACTATCGAACACGAGGAACTGCCAGGCGATGAACCACAGGGTACCCACGATGCCACAGATATAGTAGACCCACTCCCATCTGGTCCAGTCAATGATATAGCCGAAGATCGGATAGAACAGGGCCACGCCCACGGAGCTGCCCAAATAAGCACTGACAAACTTGCTGCGCTCGTTGGGCGGAATCCATTTGGCGGTGAGCACGTGCATCGATGGCCAGGCCAAGCCCTGGTGTAGAGAACTATATTAAAACCCATTCACAATCCTGTTTGGGGATCACTTACAGTTATCCAGCCCTGGAACACTCGAAGTATAATCAAGCCAGTGTAGCTCCAATAGGAGACGATCGGTATGAGGAAACAGCAGAATACACCGATGCCATTTGCCCAGCCAAAGACCAATTTAGTGCCATATTTGGTCGCCAGGATACCGCCAGGAATCTGCAGTGTCCAATGGGCCCAGAAAAAGGATCCCAATAGAGCGCCCTGCTGCTTCGCGTCCCATTTAAATCCCTCCTTTTCGTATGGAATCTGCCAAAAATACAGCACATTACTCATACGCCCCGTTGTTGCACAAGCTGCATCACTTAGTGCCTTCATTAAGCACTTAACCAATGATTCAGCGATTAGATATACGCACACTCGCCCAGTCCAAAAACCAACGCTCCAGCGAAAATCGTTCATTCAATTTCGTCGAGTCTTCGAGCGTACTATTTTGGGTTGAATTTAAGGAAATCGCACCCTCGCCGACAATCATGTCCACAATGGTGATGTTCAGATTGATCCGGATCATGTAGTTGACGATGAAGCCTATGAATGTCATGTACCACAGCACAGTACGCGCCTCGACTGCAAGATCAAAGCAAAGTACATGAAATGCGAATCCCCAACTTGTGGTTGTGCTCAGTTTGGAGGTCTTGAGCCAGATCTTTGACAAACTTCGAGGTAAGACACGAATTTCAGATCATTCTCGTACCTTGGGCCATGGTGAATGGGTTGGCTGATGGGGGTCTTCCTTAAATTTTGGACCCTGCTCTCGCAGGAACTGCAATCCCTGAGTCTCGATCTCCGACGATCAACTGCTGCGGACCGCTGCCGGAATAGAATGCCAGACGTCGTCGGCTTCCAGCCGATCCGCCCGTATCTGTATCTCTTTATCCCCGCCGCACGCTACTGATAAGCGCCGCAGATCTGGCGGATTATGCTGCAGCTCGGCTCGTGATCGCTCATGAATCTGCCCTGCATGCGACGGACTACGACGAGTTCCCCGATCGGCACCGCTCAGATAAAATTCGGATCAGCTGTTGGACTATCTTTATGACTTGGCGTGCTCCCAGTGGGTTTGATTATCGCATTACGAGCTCTGTAGGCTAGATATTCCAGGAGACAGTTTAACGGCAGGCCGCTAGCTGGATTTACAGCCCAGCAAAGTGCAAACAAATAAGATATTATTGTGAAGGAACAAGCCAAAGAGTTCATTTGTCTGGCAAAAAACCATAAACCAAACCTTACTTTCCTTTGAATTCACAACTTCTTTATCTTATTTTGAAATAAGCTCACATAATCTACATATTTCCCTTACTAATGAAAATTACAAACGAAATATGAAATTACAATTATATTAGCGATACATTTTTATTGAGAACTTGATTCACAGTTTAGCTGTGTTGTTATTGCCACGGGGAACATTTACATGAGGATCATAGCATGCACTTACTACAAAACTGATATAAATATAAATGTTGATCAAAGTCTGCAAAACCATGCTGCCTCTTTTGTAAGAGTTTTTTCCTGAATTATGTACAACTTTGTAGTAAGTGAGCAACGTGTACTTAGGTAGGCTAGCATAAGGGTGAGACCTACGAGTTGCTGTCTAAATAAATAGAGGGCTAGCAGTGGTGCGAATCTGCCGTCGTGGGGGACACCGTCGCAGGGCGTGGTGCTCCACAAGTGGCTTCCCACAGACGGCTCAGCACTCATCCGACGTTCTCGTATGACATCGCTGGCCGTTCGCTGGCGGTCGAGCCGAAGATCGTGGGCGGATGATGCTGCTGTGCCTGTTGTTGCTGCTGGTGGGGATGCTGTTGCTGCTGTTGTTGCTGGTGGGGATTGTGGGCATGCTGGTGCTGCTGGGCAGGTGGCTGCTCATTGCGCAGTTGGCCCAGCGGGAACATGATGTTGTGGGTCATCTGCGGGTGGTGCAGGTGCTCGTTGGGTGGTGGCGGTGGCGGTTGCTGGTGGGCAGCATGATGAGCGGCCTCCACATGCTTGCGCTGCTCGCTCTGCTGCTGCTGTTGCTGCTGATGGACCTTCTCCGCGGCGCTCTCCTCGTACTTCTTCTGCAGTTGGAAGAGGGGCAGCTGTTGGGAGGCATGGAGAGGCACAGCGACTGCCCCAGTGGCTGCCACCCGCTCCACCTGCGACTGAGGCGAAGGTTCTCGCTCGCCCTTCTCGTACTTCTTCTGCAACTGATACATGCTGTGGGACAAATGGGCAGTCACTGAGTTGCTGCCACTGCTGCTGGAGCTCAGTTTCGAGGAGGTTGAAGTGGATGATGGCGTAGACTTCTCCGCCTTGACGGGCGATTTCTTCTGGTACTTCTTCAGTATCTGCATAAGTTCGGACTTTACGTCGAGGCGTATTTCCTCGGGAACCCGCTTGATCTCCTCGTACAGGGATAGGAGGAATAGCTTATCGGGATCCCGATTCTTGCGCTTCTTGCTCTTCTTGGGAAAGGCGTCCTGCATAAACTGCAGCAGCTTCTCCTCAAAGGGCGACTCCCTCGAAAGCGATCCACCGCCATGCTGGCGCCTCAACAGGTGAGGATGCAAGCCACCATGAAAAGCAGGGTGCTGAAGCATCCCGGAGTGCGACTGTCCTCCCTGGTCACCGCCGTTGTGTGCCTGTAGCTGGGGAACAGGGTGGCCCTGATACGAGCCACCATTGCTTGATCCGGGTGCATCGTTGGTTTCCCCGTCATTGGTGTGGTGATCCTGCTGCGGCTGTTGTCCCGCATGTGATTGTGGATCCTTCTGGTGCTGCATGTTGTGCTGGTGATGACCCACTGCTGCCGTGAGTATGGCATCGCACAGGTGCTCTGGGGCATAGTCCAAGCCGGTCAGGAAGTTTTCCGCCTTGAGTTCGCCATTCATCTCCTCGTAGAAGTACTCGGTGCCCACAATGTCGATGATGTCGTTGTCCTCCTGGTTCAGTTCGATGCCAGGAGGCGGAGATCCCCCAGAGAGTTGACAGCGCTTAAGCTCGGCCAGCTTCTTTCTGGTGGTCAGTCGCATATCCCGCCAGCACTGCAAGGGATTAAAAGTAGAGTTGGTACATCTTTGGGCCAGTTGACTCACCTTCTTCCACTGGATAATGGTCTTCTTGGGGCCAATGGTATTCAGTGCCGCTTGAATCTTCTCCCAGTACCACTCCTTCTCCTTTTTGCCCTCCATGTACTTGGTTTCCCGCAACAATGTGATGAGCATTTTCTTCTGCGGCTTGGTCACTCGGTCCTGGAACGGTAAAGTGTTCATTAATAGGGAAATCCCTTATCCACTCATTTCAACATTTCAACGAATAAATGTCCACAGATCCGTTCTTCTCCCGCCTGGAAAACCACTCAATTGTTGCTATTGTTTATTCAAATGCCAGCGGTGTCTACAATTTTTTGCTGCTCCCCGCAAACACACACACATACACACAGGCCATGTGTGTGTGATTAAAGAATCGAATGTTTCGAATTTCTGCACCCTGCAAATTACCATTGTGAGCTTCTGGAGCAATCTGCGTTGGCTCGAAATCTTGATTATTTGTTTTTTAACCGCCGACGATTTTTAACTACTCAATTTCGTTAAATTTTGTTTAATTTTTCACTCCGTCAATCATTGCTGTTGCTGCCTTTTCTTCTTCTTCTTGTTGCGTACCTCTGTATGTGTGTGTGCGTTTGACGGTCTCACCAGTTTGACGTTTCGCCCGCCCGGTTGGAAATCAGCTGATGCGCAAACGTCCGTTACAAAATTTGAGTGTTACGAAAATAGTTAAAATACCTATTTTACTGATTTAGGCAATTTATAGATTTTCACCACGCAATTTTGGAAAGTTTAAAATATTCTATCTGTGCAGTTTGCAATCATACCTATAAAATATAATTTTCCATTAATGTATCATTATCAATTTAAGGAATTACCTTGGAACGAAAAGTAAAAACTTTATTAGTGCTTAATGTTTTGTTCGATACCATTATATTAAACGCACTAGCATTGATCCCAAAATTATTTTCTATTTTTTCCAAAATAGACTCTGTTATATACAAAAATTCAAACTTTAATCATAAAATAATTTGATGCAAGTTTCATTATGAAATCAGTGCTTCGTTGATGCTTTGAAGCGAATACACTTGGTATAAAGTTAAATTGTTATACAAATAGGATTTAAAACTCTAGAAAATATTCGAATCATGCTAACTTTTGCCAAGTACACACGAAAAATTTTAAGGATAACATAGAGAATAGAATAGAGATTTCTTATAAATAACAATTTATGCGAATCCATAATCAGCGTTTGTTTGCGGTTGCCTGCCTGCTGACCTGCCTGGTAATGGTGGACACACCCTCCTCAAAGAGCGTGCGGAACAATACGTTGGCATGATTGAAAAGACCATCCTTGAGGGACACTATCAAGAACTGCGAGTTGGTAAAGTGTTGCTTCAACATGCTGCCAATGTTCTGGGTGTGCGACATATCCAGAGCGGCGTCCACCTCATCCAAAATGTACAGAGGAGCTGGTGAAAACTTCAGCATGGCCAGAACAAGAGATAAGGCCACCAGGGACTTTTGCCCACCTGAAAGCTCCCCCAGACTCTCCTTCCATTTTCCATTAAAGCCGACCTTGATCTCCAAGCCCGTCAAGCAGCCATTGGTGTGAACAGGATTGAGTTTGGCATCGGCTCCTGGCAGAAGAGAGCTGAAAATTCCGCTGAAGTTTGCGTTTACTTCAGTAGCTGCTCGGTTTAGCTGATCCTGCTCCTCCTCGTCCATCTTGACAATGATTTTTTTGATTTTCTCCTTATCCATCGCCACAATGTTTCGGCGGCGTTCGGTTTCCTTAAAGTTCTCCTCCTCACGATCAAGAACCATGATGGCGTTCATGTTGAGTGTGCGCTCCATTTTGTCTTTCTTTTCCTGCATCTTTGCCAGCTTATTGCCTGCCTCGTGGGGATCCTCCTTGCTGTAATCGTACCGTGTGTTCTTCATACCAAAGCAATTTTTCTCCTCTGGGATCCAAGGATATTTCGTCTCGAGGGCTTCCATACGTTTCTTTGCCTCCTTGGCCTCCGTACTGATCTTTTTCTGCTCATTTTCTTTTTTCTTCACTTCCAGCTCAATCTCCTGATTCTGCTTCAGCATTTTGTCCTTCTTCACCAGCATATTCCGCATTTCCTTATTCTGGGCGTTCAATTTATCCTTCTGCATCTTTATGGCCTGTTCCAACTCTGTTACCTCGGAGGCAGCACTGGAGCTGTTCGCTTTTAGGGCGTCCAACTCGGCCTTGAACTTTTCCAGGTTGTCAATCATATCCTGATGCTGCTGCTTTGCTGTTTCGATAGTTTTCTGCAGCTCAGTGATCTCCAGCTGGAGAGTTTCGAACTCTTGCTCTCGCTTCTTCCAATTTGCCCGGGATTTTTCCGCCCGCTGCTTGGTAGCTTTAACTTCGCTGGTGGCCGCTTTTAGCTCCCGTTCGCGATAACCCTTGGCGTCAGCCAATTTGGCCTCAATATCTTTGATCTTGGCCTGCGATGTCTTCTGTTTCTCCCGGGCGTCTACACTTTGCTGCTCTAGTGTCTTGACTCTCTCCTTCATCTCTTCTATTTCGGCCTGGTTTTGTTGAAAGGTGGTTTGTGCCAACCTGCTCTGACACATAGTAAGCTCGTGCTGGCGTAGTTCTAGGTTCTCCTTCATCTTGTTGAACGAGTGAGCCAGGTTTTCAATAGATCTGTGAAGATAATCGGGTGAACTTTGGTTTTAGGTATTAACTTATGTACCTACGCCATTTCCTGTTCGACTTGCGACATCTTGGAGTCAATCTCCCTGTACTCCCTTTCTATTTTCTTGATGGAATACAATTCCTCCAGGACATTAGCACCCTTGGGAGCGGCACCTCCAGATACAGTGCCATGAGGATCAACAACATCTCCTTCCAAAGTCACAGAACGACAATTAATTCGCGGATCGTAGCTAATCTACAGGCAAAGAAATAGGTAAAAATATATTCTTAAAAGAGAAAATAATATACCCACTTGTTTGGCTATATCAAGATCTCTGCAGATAAGAGTTCCACCAAAACAATACTTCATCACAGGCTCATAATAGCGATCGTAGTTAATCAGCGACATGGCCCACTGTACATTTTCGGCTCCAACTTTGTTCTGAGCATATTCCACGACATTTCTACTTAGTGAGCCCGACTGAATCTTGTTGATGGGAATAAATGTAACACGGCGCTGAAGGTTGCCTCTCTGCAGAATTTTTTTGCTGGTCACATCGTCATCCGTCACGTAGCTGTATAACTGAAAGAGAAAGCCAGATTAGAGGGGGTTGTTTAAAGGTGAATTTGTCACCTACATTTCCTCCGGCCGTTGTCACAAGGGCCATGGAGTTTTGCATGTCGTTCACCTGGAACAACTTGCCCACCATGCCGCGCACCTTGCGCCGATCAAAGTTGGGCTCTGGGTCCTGGTACTGCAGATCATAGCGGGAGGCATTGCATCGGTCCAGTTCTCGTTTGACTTCGCGTTTGCGCATGTGTAGATCGTTTCGTTGCTGTTTCAGCTGCTCAAACTGGCCACCCTCATAGTTAAGCCCTTGCAGTTGGCGTTCCAGATTCTTGATCTCCACCACCAACTGGTCATGTAGACTCTTATCTTTGATGTAGGCGGCATCGTTGGTCTGCGTCTCACCTTCCCTCTGCTTTAAGACACCACGCGTGTGTCGCAGCTCCATCTCTGAGGTCTTAATGGTGGTCTGTGCCTCACTGAACTGCTCCTTTGCCACTGAAAACGATAAAATATTATTTTATTTATGCTTATTCTTGTTATTATGGTTTGTGTTATTCACCGATACACTTACCCATCAACTGTTCTTGTAGTGTAGAGGCCTGTCCGTCCTCGTTAGTAGACAGTCCCTGGGATACAGCCTCCAGTTTT
Source organism: Drosophila fuyamai (assembly GCA_018153365.1). Classification (NCBI taxonomy): domain Eukaryota; kingdom Metazoa; phylum Arthropoda; class Insecta; order Diptera; family Drosophilidae; genus Drosophila; species Drosophila fuyamai. The sequence goes on from JAECXW010000758.1 coordinate 8,304,332, forward strand.
TTTTGAGCATCCTCGTACGCCTTGGAGTCCGTGGCGTCTGCCTCTTTTAGGCTTTCAAACTCGTCTTGAACCTTGGCCATGTCCGCCTGTTTTTTGGTCAGGGCACGTACATCATCCTCTATATTTTTGGAGGCCATGCGAATCTTCTTCTCGTCCTGCTGAATCGTTCCCTGGGCGGCCTTTAAGCTACCCGAGGCAGTGGCCTCCAGTGCCCGCTTCGCGTTAAGCTGTGTTTCCAGATCCTTAATGGAGCCACCCATCTCTGCATCGATTTGCTGCTGCATCTCCTTTACGGAGCTATCGATGTTCTCGACATCTTCAAGATTCTTTGTATGTGTGGCCTTACAATTGGCTATACGATCCTCAATTTTCTGCTCATTGGCCTCTACCGTTTTCAGGGTTTCGCATTGCTTGAGATACTTTGCAGAAATGTGGATTCTGATCAGGAAGTCGATGTCGCGGCAGATCTTCTGATACTCCTGATAGGCGGATCGCTCTTGGCGAAGTTTTACCAACTTTGGCAGCACCTCCTCGTCGAGCAAGACCTTAGTCTCCCGCACCCTGGTCTCCTTTTTTTCAATAAGGGTTTTGGTGGCATCTCGCTTTGTTTTGTACTGACTGGTTCCAGCTGCCTCCTCCACCATGGAAAGAACCTGAAGAAATTTGTAAGTTAATTAACGGATTTCGAAAGGGGATATAGCGGCCAACCAACCTCCTTGGGCTTCATGTTCAGAACTTGCTGGATTTTGCCCTGCATGATTAGGAAGTTCGGATTGTTGACGTTCAACTGAATCGAGCAGAAAAAGTCCTGCACTTTTTTGTTCTGCACCAGTTTGCCATTGATGAGGAACTTGTTCTTGCCCCCGACAACCACCTGGCGGGCCACAGAGATCTCCCGGCACTTCTCGTAGCCCTGAGGGCACTGTGCGGCATTTGTGTTGTCAAAGACAATGGTTACAGTGGCCTTGGTGATGCCCGCCTGTCCGTTTTTGTAAACCAAATCTTGAAGAGCCGAGGCGCGCACCTGGTATGCAGAAAAAGTGTTTAGATAAAGCCCTCTATTCGTCCAATAGGTACTCACATTTTGCAGATTACTGATTCCCAGCACAAAACAGATGCTGTCCAAGATGTTTGATTTGCCGGAGCCGTTCAACCCCGTGATGGCCGTAAACTCCGGATCGAATCCCTCAATTTCTGTACGCCGGCCGTAAGATTTGAAGCCATCGAGGACAAGCTTCTTCACATACATTTTAATGCAATGCGGTTTCCCAATTCCTGGCGTCCTTTGCTTTTAATTCCGCGTCAAAATTTTACCGCGATAAGTGTGACCGTGGCTAAGGCGCTAAAATATACCAAAAATACCAAAACACACATTGAAATAATTGCATTGGAATTACATACACACAGAATTGCGAATCTGCTGATAGTCCCAAGCGAAATCTAAAATCTATTTACCGGTGAAATGAAATTATTTATCCAGCATTATTAATTAAAAAAAAAAAGTTTGAATGAAGTCGTCTACAAAGAGACTAAGGTCATTTTTAAAAATATCTCAAACAACTTCAATTTTTTTTACATATGTAAATTGAATAAACACAACAAATTAAACTTTTAACATATTCAAAATACAGTTTTTATATTAGGCAATTAAAGCTGCACAAATTTCTAAAAACTTTATAATCAGCCTGATGGGTTAAAACTTAACTGCAAAGTAAACACCATTATAAAATCGGTTTTTATGAACGATCGTCACCTCGCTATAAGCTTTTTTGTTTGATATTAATGCTTGCAAACAACAAGAATGGATGATTTTGACGACGATTCCTTTAATGATGTCCTGGGCTCCATGGAGATGCCCTCGGCGGCGAAGCAACCGAAAGTAGTTGCGCCATCGGCAACAGCAGTGTCTCCGGCTCCGGCCCCCAGCACCAGCACTGCCAGTTCCGCACCAGCCAAACCGGCTTCCAATCCGCATAGTGTTCTTGTTCACAGCAAACAGCGCGGCAATCCCATCCTTAAATCGATTCTCAATGTACCCTTGGAGTTCCGAGATGATATCGTACCTGATTATGTTGTTGGTCGAACATCCTGCGTCCTCTACTTGTCCCTCAAGTACCACAATCTCAATCCGGACTACATCTGCCAGCGACTGAAGGTTCTGGGCAAGATGTACGAGCTAAGGGTACTCCTCGTCCAAGTAGACACACCAGAGCCACACAATGCCCTCAAGAGCTTGACCAGGATCTCACTGCTGGCCGATCTGACCATGATGCTAGCGTGGAACGCCGAGGAAGCGGGAAAAATCATTGAGACATACAAACAGTTCGAGAAAAGGCCTCCGGATTTAATAATGGAGCGAGTGGAGTCGAACCCGCATCAAAAGGTAGTTATGATTAAATATAAATATATTAACCATACTGATCAAATTCTCTTATGCTTTAAGCTGGTCGCTGCTCTTACCAACATCAAACCTGTGAACAAAACGGATGCAGTCACCCTGCTGCAAACCTTTGGCAATCTAGGCAACATAATCACTGCCAGCGAGGAACGACTCTCCCAGGTGATGGGACTCGGTCCTCGTAAGGCCAAAAAGCTGTACAAAACACTGCAGGAGCCTTTTCTCAGCAAGTAGAACTTATTATTAGGTATAGGGTACTTTCATTACTTTGTGTAATTCATTTCATCTATCATTTGAGTACTATAATTTCTTATTAGGCAGAAACTGTACAACAAATAAAGTATCATTATTGTTTAACCACTTAAATATAACACATATTGTTCGGCCTGTTACTCGGTCACTTTCCAAATCTTGATGGTGCCATCATCGCTGCAGGAAATCAGTTGCCCGGCCACGACTGGATTCCATTGCACCGAGTTTACGTCCTGATCGTGGGCACCCTCCTCCGCAGTGAGCTGCTCAAAAGTGGGTTCGTCTGGCTTGGAGTCGCTGGTCTCTTTGAAAATACGGATTCCATCGTCACCACAGGCACTGGCTATCAGACCCGTCAGCTTGCACCAGGACACGTCGTAGACAGCCCGTGAATGCTGGCCGGACAGAGTGCACACACACTTCCACACGGTCTGCTTGTCGGGCGTGGCTATTCCGGCTGAATTGCCCGGATGATATGCCCGCCAGATCTTTATCGTGGTGTCATCGCTGCAGGAAACCAAGCGCTCTCCATCCGCATCAAAGTCGATGCTCCAAACTGTGCTTGTGTGCGAAGATAACGTCGCCGTGCAGTCCCATTCATTATCCAGGGAGCTCTCGGCAAACATTTTTATGGTGTTGTCATACGAGGCAGAGGCCAGGACCTCCTTCGTCGGATGCCACACCACTCGCTTCACGTCCTGTGTGTGTGGATTCAGAACAGCAGCGCACTCGAACTCATCGTCGCCAGCCACCTCCCAGATCCACACGGACTTGTCCCGTGAACAGGTGGCTAGCAATCCACCGGATCGCGACCAGCTAACGCTCTTTACCTCGTTTTCGTGACCCTCCAAGGTAGCGTTGCATTCGAATTCCCCCGAGGATTTCGACCAGATCGCTGTGGTGGCATCAAAGCTGGCCGAGGCCAAGTACTGGCCACATGGAGACCACCGGATCTCGCGGATGGTGCGTTTGTGGCCGTCGGATAGAATCGTCTTGGTGCTCCAAGTGTTCCCGGACAGCGACCAAATGCGGATGGCCTTGTCCTCGCCGCAGGAGGCGAACACGTTGCCCTTGGGATGCCAGGCCACCCCCCAGATGCGGCCCTTGTGGCCCTGCAGTGTGTGCTCAAGTACTAAACGTCCCATTGCTGTCCAAGTGCTGTGTCAGTGGATAAATCACTGTCTGTCCGGATTTTGATAACAAAGGCGCATGTGGCAAGAAGAAGAGTGTGCCGCAGCGTCAGCTGTTGCCAGTGTTGCACATTGCCGCCATTAAGTGTTCTATGCTTATTTGGTTTGCATTTTTTCTTAAATCTAGCTTTTTAAATGAAGGAAAACTATCTTAAACATTTATTAGGAAAATGACTTTCATATTTGCATACAAAAATTGTTTTTATGTGCAGATAAGATGTTTTTGGGCATTGCCGAATTTAAATTTACTAAAAGGGCTAGATCTAGCTTGAAGTAAGTTCAACACAAAAGCGACTTTAGTGTTGTGGAATGCTAAATTCTAAACGCCACCTTTCCTTATCAAAACGAACCGAATTCCGTTACCCAGCACCTGTGGTGAAAGTTGTGTATTGTGTTTTTGTGTTTTGCTGATGCTGATAAGGAAATGAACGGATTAATTGTGTTTAACAGCGCCAACGACGTTGTGTACCAGAAACTGAACGAGCCGCTGTCGCAGAAGATCAGGAATGTAGCCACCACCCAGGGTCTGCTGCGTCCCGGCGGCGTCTTGGACAGCAATGTCCTACTGCAGATTTTCAGTCCCATCGTTGGATCGCAGCGGATAATGCAGTGCCAGTTCGACAATGCCTACTCCAGTTTGCAGTGCGAGCAGGGATTTAATTTGGTGTTTGGGGAACTGCTGGGATTCACCTTCTTGAAGATCGGACAGATTCCCGTCGAGCTATTGGGACGCCAGATGGGTGTGGCCATAACTCTAACTCGCTATTGTTATGGTGCCAACTTGTTCGCCGCTCAGGCGGGAGCCATGCAACAGGAGCTGCTGACGCAGTGCCTCGATTGCTATGAGACTCTGTTGTGGCAGGAGGACCAGACGTATCTGTTGGAGGCCATGCCCAAGCTCCTGATCAACGCCGAGCTGAAGAGGACCTTGCATCTCACCCTGGACGCCACGCTGGAACACCTGAGGCAGCTGGGATTGCCTCGGGCTCACGCCCTTCTGCTCGTTTCCAACAAACTGGTGGCCGTCAACAGTACCCGGCAGGCCTTACCGCTCTCCGCCGCCGACCTCCTCTTTCTCAGCCTCATGTCGCGGTCTCTTCAGGCACCAAAGTCCCCGTCACAGCGGGCAGTAGCTGTATTCCTGCAAGGCGTCTCCCACGACGATAACTCCGGCTGCGTTCCTAGCATTGTACACATCTCTCGCTTGCACGGCGACCAGGTTCTTCTGCAGGTCATCGAATACGCACACATGCCACTGACCAGCTGTATTTACGACTCCTTCTTTGTGCTCCAGAAGATTGTGTCCGTGCAGCATCAAGGCGATTCAGATGCGCTCAAGCCCGCTTACGAAAATCTCGAATCCTTTATTGGCCAAGCTTTAAACGCTTTAAAGCGATACCTGAAGCAGCGATCGGAAACAGAAGACCTGGAGAACTGTACTAAGAAGTTCGCCGCCAAGTGGGAAAACCTGCGCAAGATGTACACGGAGTACTTCAAGAACTATGAGCGAGAGCTTCTAGTGAGGATAGAGTCCAATCTGCCCTCGTTTGGAGAGGAACTAAAGCAGATATTCACACTAGCCTGCTGCGACAGTTCTAGTGTCCATGAACTGGACCAGCTGTCCGAGACGGCGTCCAATGTGGAGGCAAAACTGCTTGAGTTCGCTGAATTCCTGGCCGTCAAGGCCACTCGCAACATATCCATCGATGCTTACTTGGAGGATTTTCCCGGCCTGGTGCACTTTATGTATGTCAACCGCAGCAGTGGACAAATGCTTGCCCCTGATCTGCGACCTAACCAGCTGGTGCCCAAGACGAAGCTTTGGAGCATGGTGGAAATTGCGAGGAACTATCTAAAGAAGGGCCAGACCACGGTGATTTGGAAGGACAAGGCGTTCCACTACTCCTACTTCCTTTGGTTCGAAGATCAGTCAGGAGGGATTCTTAACACCGTTATGGACTTGCAGCAGCACTTTTTGGCCACAGGAGCAGCTAGTGGCAATGGTTCCAAATCCCCAACAGAACCGGGCGCACTAACCATGGACTATTACCACGATCTGGCTGACTTGTGCTTTCCCAAGCTGTCACCGGCAAAAGTGCGCGTCTACGAGTTGTACTGCATCCATTTGGGACTGGTCACCGCCACTTGTGCCGTGGAGCATGCCCGACGATTGGTGGCCACCATCAGCGATGTTGTGGGCGAGGAGACATTTTAATGAAGCTTAACCCCTTAAAAATATAGCATTCCATGCAACATTTCCTGAGTTAGCACATGATTCTAGTCAATTTACGAGACTCCTTGAGGAGATATTCCAAACGAAATTTGTTAGATTAAGGACAACTATCCACTATTATAGGGTACACCATAAAAATATTTGTAAAATATATGGAAACATTTTTTCTTCAATCGGTAATAAAAACGTAACAATGAGTTAATTTATTGTGTCTCGGGTTCTTGAGCCTTCTTCAGCTCCTCTAGTTTTTCCAGGAAAAAGGATTTGCGGGCTGTAAGCGGCATGGATTTTTGGCGAAGCATGTAGTTCTCGTTGCCCAGCGCGGTATATGTATCGTCTCCAATCAGATCCCTCAGAGCAATGTTTTTCTTTAAATGCTTATCGTAGTAGCTAGCTCCAGCGGCCAAAAATTGTTGGCCCATGCTGGCCAGCTGCTTGTCAATCGAAGCATCCGTGGACACCTGATTGAAGTCTTTCATAAATGACCAGATGCCCATGCCAAAGAGTGCCAGAATGCTGTAAAGGACGAACCGGACCTAGAGATTGCATAAACTTATGTTAAAAACTGGTCGGTGATTATAGTTATTTTCAAACTCACGCTTCCATGACGAGCAAAAAGATCAAGGCGCAGGTTTAAGTAGTGACCAATGGTGTAGACCATGAGGAAGCTGACGCTAGGGAAGATCGAGTTGAGGAGCACGCGATGAGTTTGCAGCTGCAGCACAGCCTTGCTTAGACCGAAAACTTGTTCATCCTCATTCAATACGATCGCCTGCTCCAACAGCTTTCCGCTTGGAGAACTCCAATCGATCTGTTGGTCCCTGAAGCGAATGTCCGCCCGCTTGATCTCCTCAGGACTGCCGTAGCCATAGTTCACGGGAATGCCCAGAGCGCCTCCGAATCGCATCTTAGTGGTGCCCGCCTGGAACAAATCGAACCCAAAGACGGTGAAGGGCTTGACGAACTTTCGCTCAAAGGGCGACAAGCCCAACTGGTCCAGTGCCTTCTCCAAGCGTTGCTGCACTACCTCCGGCACAGGACGCTCTACGCCATGTCTGCAAAAGGAGAAGATGTTAGGATACCTTTCAACCACGATCATTTGCTCACCCACTGGTAGCATTGCACGAAATCCCGGTAATACTTCAGGCCAAACGTGTGTGGCAGGAAGTTTCCCACAAATAGTCCCACCGTGGTTGCTCCCGCTCCATAGAAGACCAGCTTCCGGCCGCTTTCAGTCTTAAAAAAAGAGAGTAATCCCCCACCGGCTTTTAATTTCGGCTGCATTTCAGCACTTGTCGTTTTGTAATAGTGCCAGGGTGACCATCACTGCGCCATAGAAATATTCCCATCATCAATAGGGGTATTCCATAAACTGGTGCAGACGTGTTTTAAATTAAATATTGATTAGGAATATATAAATAAAAGCGAGTTGGGATTACAAATATAAGTTATTAAGTGTAAAAATTTATTATTCAAGAAGATATTTGGAAATTTTTAATACATTTTCCCAAAAATGTTGAGTTGGTAATGTTTTTTATTTAAATAATTGATTTCGGACAATATTATCATTGCTTCAGCAAGCTCATTAATACGTGTTAATTATTTTTAACCGAGAAATGGAAATTTGTAACAACTTTAAATAAAATGTATGCAAATCTCATTTGAATAAAACATTTTTAACAACTTTAAATAAAATTTATTCAAATCCTATTTGAATAAAACATTTAATAGAGGAAAAGCCCTGGTTAAATATCAACGCCAAAATCTACATAAATCATTTTAAAATATTTAGGGCACAATTCCATAAACGTACATTCAAATTTTCAGATAGTCAAAATAAAACAAATTTAAACCTTGAGGAAAAGATCCAAATATCTCTTTTAATTATATTTTTTTCACGCCGTATCTTGTTAAAAGAACTATACAACTTTACTTTAGCTTAAAAGTTAAAACCTAACTGCTGGCCGCGCTCTTTAACTTAACGTCGACCACAACTACGTGGTTCTTGGCCTCCTTGAGTCGCCACCAGCGACCCAAGCGGTGCTCCTGACCGGTGGCCACAAACAGCTGGCTGCCATCGGCATTGAATGTCAGTCCATTGATGAAACCAGCGATGGGTATGCTCTGGATGAGTTGCATTTTGCGCGCGTTGGGATTCGTTTGCCAAAGCCGGACGCAGCCATCACAAGAGCCTAGAAACACAGGGTAATTTAACCAGAATTCGCAGAATATAGTAAATATTAATCCCCACCTGTTGCCACTAAATCCGTGTTGACCACCACAGCAATGGCTGTAATCCAGTTGGCCACGCCATTATCACCCAATCCATGCGCCAATTGGGTCGTGCATATGGGTTTCTTCTTAAGGGCGCTCCATAAACTGATGGCTCTGTAAAATTCGATTGTTACCATTTGCTCAATTCTTTCAGTGTTCTCCCATTTACCCATCCATTCCACCAGACACAAAGTGCTCATCGTTAATGTACTTTACGCACTCAATGCTGTCTTTGTGCCCGTTGTAGATTAGTTGCGACTCCTCTGTTATCTTCCAGATGCGCAAGGAACAATCCGAACCGCCTGCAGTGATGGCCCGCTCTCGACTGAGGGCATCTATGCTGGTAACTCCTGTTTGGTGACCGAATCTAGCGGGAAATGTATTTTTAAGGGGTATTTTTAAGAGGTTTGTTTACTATATTACTCACAAACTCTCAACATAGGCCATCTCATCCAGCGACCAAATTTTCACCGACCGATCTTTGGCTGCCGAGTACAAATCATGTGTTCCCTTGCGAAAAACCAGACCTGCTACAGTATCCCGATGGCCTTTTAAAGTCTTGACATGCTTCATCGTTTGCGGACACCAGATTTGGATATGGGGTCCACCTTCGGCCAAAGCCAGGTACTTCATATCCGAGGACAGGCAGATGGCGATGACATGGGAGCGCCTCTTTTTACCCGTCTCGGGCTCCTCGCGATGTGACAAAACATCAAATTTATCCAGCACTTTCCCCGTTTCCGTGCACCATTTGAGGAGGAACTGCGATTTGGCGCCCACAAAGAGGAATTTCCCATCTGGACTGAGGGCCAGGGCACAGATGGGCGTATGGTGCAGCTTGTGTTTGAGAACGCGGTTTGATTCGCAGGTTTTCAGACTGCCGGCGATATTCCGGCGCAGTTTGCCAACGCTGTCCAAATACTCCGTCTGCAGACGCTGCTCTACGCTTTGTGCCAGCTCCCGATCCTCGGCCCGATCCGCCTCCTGCCTCTCGATCTCCGATAGGTACTGCTTGGCCAAACGCAGGCGCTTGTCCTGCGGAGTCTCCCCTTCGCCCTCGTCGGAGGAGAAGGCCAGGGTAACGCCTTCGCCCAGATCGCTGTTGTACTCCTCATCGTCGCTGGCTATCTCCTCGTCCTCCTCCTTGGGACGACGCTGTTTCTTTGGCACTGGTCCTGCTCCTGCGGTCGCTGATTTTCCCGCTTTTCCGCCTTTTTTGAGAGGTTTTCCTTTTGTTGTCGTTACTGCGGGGTTCTTTGGAAAGCGTTACAGGTGCTTTTCTCTCTACGCCGTGTTTTTCACTTACCTTTCGCTTTTTCGTGCCCTTGGCACCTGGCTTGAGGAAAAAGGAAGACGACATCTCGGAAAATAGCTACCCCTGCGGCTTTAATTCAATATTTATAATAAAAAACTTAATTTAAATGCTGGAACGGGCCCACGTGCATATAATAAAGCGTGAGGCCAATTTTAGTGCATTTTATGCAGTCAGCTGTTTCTTGATTGCCTGCTAACAAGCTGATTGCTATAAAAACGTATTTCACAGAGGTGGTAACCCTGAAATAGGCGCCAATTCACCGCATGAATTAAATATTCAAAAACCTTTTATATTTATTTAACATTTTCAACAAAAATTATTCTATTAAAAACATCGTCCCCTGTCATTTAAACACTTTAATTTCAGCTTGAATATATATTTTTATTAAGCATTCAATAGTTATATTTCGATTATAAATCAACTACCAACTAAAAATGATTAAAGAATGGATCAAATATTTGATGTTGAATTCATTTTTCGCTTTTTATTCTTTCAAATCGGCATAAAAAAATACGCATCATTACACATTGGTGAAGCTTGATGTTAAAGGTCAAAGAATTCTGATTAGTTTTCTAGTGTTATAAAATTATCACAAATTATGTATACTCTGTTTTTATTCTGTGTGTATTTCTCTTTTTTATTAAATTTTGCCAGTTTTGGTTTTTGGTAATAAATAAAGTATACGAGTGTAAGCTCCGGATCGGTGAAATATCTGGGTACCTATGGAGCACGATGCGCCGCTCTCCGGCGGAGAACGTCTCGCTGGCTATCTAAAACTAAGTAACGTGTAAAAGTAATCGTAGTAAAAATGAAATAGGAATATCGCTTGGTCGCTGAGCCGTGCGATTTACATGATCGAGCACAGGCCCGATGTTTCGATGCCGTTCTGCACCTTCTTCGTCCGCTTCAGCGTGGCGCTCCGCAGCGCCGGCTTCAACTCCACGACGGGTTCCGGATCAGGCTCCACGGCAGCGGGCGGCGGAGTGGGTGATTTCCGGCTGGTCGCATCCGCCGGAAGCGTCGCAGCTGCAGATGATGTGGTGGAACTACTGCTCCGGCTGCTGGTGCCGTTGTTACTGCTGCTGCCTCCGCCGTAACTGCTGCCAATTACCGAGATCGAGCTGATTACGTTGGAGGAAGTGCTGGTCGCAATCTTCGGCACGAACGTGTTGCCGCCGCATAGCACTGGAATGGTGGAAATGGTTTGAATGGCGTTCACCTGCTGCGCGGACTCTCCGGCTCCGGATGCACCACCAGCTGCTCCTCCTGATCCACCGATGACGCTGATGGCCGAGACTTGCGAGTCCGTCGTCGAGGCGTTGGAGGCACTATTATGACTATTACTACTCGTATTCTTAGTGATATTTATCTTTATTTTATTAACTATGCTAGCCAAAGGTAACGCCGGACCCACAGCGCTCAGGTTATGGGTGGACTCCTGCTTCTCTCCGTTCAGTTCCGCATCCGGTGTGGCCGTCGCATCCGCCTGCTCCACCTCGTCCGCCTCGTTGGCGGGCAGGGAGAGCGAGGTCACCGATGCGGGCCGCTCAATGGTGGCCGGCGATGCCGACGAGCCGATGGTGTGCGTTTGAGTTTCTGCCAGGATGCCAGACGATTGAGCAACTTGATCATTTACTGGGGGCGGGGAATAACTAAAGTACTTACCGCTGCTGTGGATGGAGATCTCGTCCTCGGGCAGGGGCAACAGTGACACCACCGTTCCCACGTCCTCAAAGCCATCGTCCTCGTCCTCCTCATACTCGTCCTTGGGCTCCTCCTTGATCTTCACGTTGAGCAGCGCCGCCTTGGTGGCCTCATCCATCTCCTTTTCCACATAGGTGTCCAGATCGGTGAACGGAATGTGTGGCTCCTGGATCTCCACATCCGACTCGTTGGCCGACTCATTTTGGGGTTGTTCACTAAGCTGCTCCTTGTCTTTCTCCGAATCTTTAGTCTCGAAGTTGGACTCTGTTTTGTCTTGGGACTCGTTGCCCATGTCTGCCCGTGTCACATTGCCCGGAACATATTCGTCCTCGTCGTCGTCGTCGACGATTTCCGTGACACTTGGCTCTTCATTGGGCAGCACAATGACATCGTCGTCATCGTCATCCAAAATAGTCTGCGATGGTTTAGCGGTACCTATAAAAAACACATATATTACAAACTGAATGATTCGAATTCATTAACTGTAAACGGACCTTCTTCATCATCGTCGTCCTCCAACTTGATCAGCGTGTCCATGGCATTATCATCGGTGTTGTTCATGTCCACATCCTTGTCGGATTTAACTTCCGCCGGAGGATTTAACGAGGCCTTATAGTCCTCGTAGCACAGAGGATGGTATATCTTATCCTCCACACGGATGGCGCTTCGCAGATGCCACTCCTCGAGCTCTTCGTTGTAGAACTGCTCGAACTTCTCATGACACATGTCGCAGCAGTGATCCACATCATCTGTTCCGGCGGCACACGTTGGCACGGGTGAGTCAAGGGACCGTTGCTGCGATAGCTCTTCGAGAGTCTCAATACCTCCAGGCTGGCTCTGAGCCTCCAGGAAGTTCTTCTCCCGCTCCTCAACATCTTCGATCTCCTCGTATTGCCGCCAGTCGTTGAGATCATAATACCATCGTCGTGAGGTGGCTTTCCTAGTGGAGTCTCGCTCCCTTCTGTTCTGACGAAAGTGCCAATCCAAATGCTGACTGTACTTAATGGTTTGTTCTGGCGGAAACCGCACTCCGCAGCTGCTGCACTGCATGCCAAGGTAAAGAGTGGCCACCACCGCCCCCTGGCGGGTCTTGATCGTTTCTTGCTTGTTGAGATCGATGCGTTTGATGGGCTCCATAGGTGGACCAGCAGGCACTGGTGCAGGAGCTGCAGCTGCTGTTGCGGCTTCGGTGGCAGTGGTAGGTGGTTCCTTAGCGGTTGACAAATCCGCGGCTGGCACAGCTGGCATGGCATTGCCTCCGCCAATTATTCCAGATGAAACAAGCTTCTGGAACAGATCATTGATGTTCAAGCTCTCCAGGGCAGCTGCAGCCGCTGGCAATGAAAGAGGCGCGGAAACAGAAGGAGCCGCTTTGGGTTGCTCCACCACTGGCGGTGGTTTCACAATCATTGGAGGCGGTTGAGGTGGCTCTGCAGGAGCTTCAGTCTTAATATACACCATGTCCGCCACATGCGTCTTTCCAGCTGTGACACCTTTGGGCAGCGTACCAAACCTAATGAAACAGCTTCGACCGCCATTTAACGTCATTCCCTTTGGCAGGCCACCGTATTCGATCTTCTGCAGCTGCCCATCGAGCAAAGCGTATTGGAAACTGTCCACAAACTGCAGCGAATGCTGCTCGGCTCCCAGCTGGAAGGTCTGCTGTCTGGCGTCCAGAAAGAGCGGCACTATATTATGGGCATCCACAATCATATTGATCTTGCCCACAACCAGATCCCGCCGCACTCGTCCAATATCCACGTTGGGCGGAGGGCCCTCTGCTTTGACTACATGTAGTTTATTTCCAATGGGCAGGGAGACGGGCGGACCACCAAAGTAAATCTCGTACCAGTGATCGTCGATGTAGAGTTCGCGGGATGGGAAACCGAAGCGGATCCGATGAAGCTGGCCATCCAACTGGAACGGTTTGTAGTCGTCGTTGAAGCTCAGCGGCAGAGGTTCATTGTGATCAATTTGGATCACGCGCTGACCCTGCTGAAAACCAATCTCATGTGGTTGATCGCCATCCATGAAGATGATGGCCACCTGGTTGTAAAAGCGAATCTCTTTGGATCCTCCGTCGATCGTGATGCTGCGCACCATATCTGCCATCGGATTGTCCAGCGAGTTTATGGCCTTGGTCATCGTCACGGGCGGCACCGGTGGCAGACCCATCATCGAGGGCGGTTGCGGTGGCGGTGGAACTCCAGACATCACCATGGGTGGCGGCTGTTGCCAAGGCATGCCACGGAAACCCTGTTGCTGCTGGACTGGCATTTGGATACCTCCTCGCTTATTGATGTTGTTATTATTATTATTATTGGCATTGCCGATTGCCCAAGCAGTTCGTTGTGCGGCCGCCGGATCCACTTGCTCACCCCATTTGCTGGGCTTGCGGCGCTTAAGATCCCGCTTCAACTTGTCCCTTTTGTTTGCCGGTTTCTCCTGGGCAGGCGCTGGCTGATCCTCGTACCTGGGCGAACCATCGCTACGTGGCGAGCCCGAAGACTGATTCTCGTTGCCCTTCAGCTTGGGAATGCGCTTGCGTAGCACTGCATCCCTTGCTGCATTGCGCTCCGTGTCAAGATCATCTTCTCGGCGACGGGAGTCCTTCTGTTTGCTGTTCTCATTAATGGCCACCACTTTCTGGACAAGATCCTTGTACTGTTCCTGGTTCATGCCATGATTCTCGAACATCTCCTGAGCCTGGCTAAGAATTGTGCGGACCTTCTCGTCGTGCGCCTCCTGAGAATCATCGTTGTCCTTAAATTGGGACAGTTGCTTAAGGCGCTGCGAAACAGCCTGATCCTTGCCCTTATCTGAATAGGGATTTAAAGAAATAAATTGATGAGCTGTTAACGGTTTGTATTTGATTGCATTGGCCTAGGTCAGAAATAATCTATGCACAATATAAAATATACCCTGTCATTACTTACCAGACTTTCCCTGCTTATTCTGGAGTCGAGCTGAATTTGTCAACTTGGCACGCAGTTCCTCCAACGTAGCCTTCTTTGGAGGCGAACCAGATGTCTTTGTGGGCTAAGGGTCAAAGGAAAATTAAATAATGTGTTTAAAAATTAAATTGGCACCAATCCTACCTTGCTAACATCGCAGTTATCCATGGAGTCGTCTTCCACCACAATGACGGTTGTCTTAACAGCTGAAATCTCACGACGCAGGTCCACATCCTCACTGCCAAAGAGACTAAGCAAACGATTGATATGAACAATTACCTTTTAGGATACTCCAACAAATCACTTACGCGTCCAGTTTGGTTGACTTGCTGCGTTTTTGTTGCGGCGGTTGTTCCTCGTCGTCGATCTCCGGCGGCAGTGCATCGGCGGGGCGCTTTTCGGCGGCACCTGAGGCGCCTTGCACCTGAAGCAACTTGTTGATTGACTGCTGAAGGGCGTCCGATACATTACCCTGCGAGGAGATGGACGAGGTCGAGGGACTGGGCGACGGCTGTCTGACTAGAGGTGCTGGTGGGACTGATGATAACGATGCTGCCGTAGCTGCTGAAGTCGTGGGGTTGGAATTTAGCAGTGATGCTGTTGATAGATTCGCTGTAGATTTTTCTAATTTATTAAACTGTTTCTGTATTTTGAACGACACTTTTGCGGGCAATTTGGAAGTGGACGCGGCTGGCGGGGAGGCGTTGGAGGCGCCACTAGCTATTATTATTGTGCTGCTGATGTTGCTGCTATTTGTTTCCTTCTTGTCGAGGCTCTCCGATGAGTCGAATGTCGGGGGAGGCGGCGTCTTTGGCCGCCTCAAGTCAATGTCCATACTCGATACATCTATAATTGGCGGACTTGGAGGATCTGAAGGAGGGCCTGGTTCGAGTATTTGAAATGTAGCTAAAAATTGATTTTGCTTGTGGGCACACATTTTGTTTGTTTCTTACGGCAGAGGAGGTGGAATCAGTTAAAAGCAACAGAACAACGAAACGGGGAAGAAACTAAGCAGAAAAAGTGCTAAGCATATGAAATCGGGAAAGCTGGGTGGCGAAATCATAATTAAATCATAAAGGATACAAGGTCAACAAACACCAGGCACAACAATCGGGCTAGAGAAATTTGTGTAACTAATGCATAAATCATAAGTTAATAATTCCACGGGCTCCGTTGAGGAACCAATGCGAAATCTAGGTTAGACTATAAAAAATTAAATAAAATAGTTATTATCAAAAGGGTATAAAAGGGATAAAAGTGCCGTTCTACAAATACAAAATAATATTGATACATATACGGATACAACCAGCTGGCTCATATTTACATGAAAGCCAACTACAACGTACGCTTAAAACAAAAGTAAACTTAATATGGTAATATATTTCCAAAGGTTCGGTTTATAATTTTAAATTAGCCTTGATTTTTTCACTTTGGGGTTTACACGGGTGTTAACAACAAATTAAAACTGCAGTCTTTATTTTATTTTAGTTTATCTTCATCTAATCAATCAGTGTTTATCAATAGTCGATTTAAGGTACAAGAAATACTTCACAGTTCAATCATTATGGTTTAGTTTTAGTTCGCTTGTTGTTTTTAGTTGTACTTGTTGGTTTGACATTCACAAAACGTAAATCAACTTTAAATAACACCAAAGGCGGCACCTGGCTACGTTTTGCATTAATTAAAACAACTTGGAATGCAAAAGGTTTTTAAACACATTTTATTTACACTTTGGTTTAGAATTTTTAAACTTGTATGAATTCTTTAAAGCACGCTTAAGTATTTATAAAAAAATATGGCATAAATATGTGATAGATAGTTAGTTTCCTTAAAACCAAACAAAGTCCCCCTTCCCAATGAAATGGGCCAGAATACAACGAAGAATGCATAAAGAAATTTTTGAAAATATTTTGAAAAAACTTCTCGGATTGCTGTCCAGCAGTAACTTAATTTGATTAAATCCAATTAAGTCTAGTAGAAATAATAAAAACAATATCGGTAAAAATTCCATTTTTGGGAACGCCACTTTGGTATCACAGTTTTAATTATCACAGACTTCGGTAAAAGCAGAGCAGAATTTTTCCACCTGTCAACAACACACATTTCCAAAAACCCGCCCTTCCACCTGCCTAAGCCATCGAGTGCCGCCAATCTGGTTGTTAATTGCTAAATTTTCGACTAAACTGTTTGTAGGGCTAAGTTCCGAGTCAAGGTCAACTTGATTGTTGGCTAACAGGTGTAAGATTAGAATTAAAAGTTGTTTCTTACGTTTCTCTAAATCATTTGGTGCTTTAGCTGCTGCTGCTGAAGATGCTGATGATGGGGCAACTTGAGGTAGAGATGTTGGTGCCGCTGCCTTCGATTCTGGTGACTTGCTGGAAATCCCGCTGCGCAGATCCACGTCCATGAAGACTGGCGATCGGCTTCGCGATCTCCCTGAAGATGACTTTCCTCGAGACGAAGATGAAGAGGATTTGTGAGAAGCACTGCGCTTTGACTTGGATGGCGAACTAGTCGGCGAGCTGCTCTTGCGTTTCGAGGATCCAGTGGGCGAGCCATTTCGAGCGTAGCGATCTGACTGCTCCTTGGATGAATGCTTGCCGGATCGCTTCACCGGCGACTGGTTGGAGCTGCCGCTGCTGTTTCCGACCTTATGTCGCACATCAGAACCCGACGAGGATGAGGAGGCAGTGGAGCTCTTGGACTCGCTACGCTTGCGGTTCGACGAACTGCTGTGATGAGAGTTTCCATTCTTTCCTGAGCGACTGCTGCTGTTGCGCACAGGCGATTTACTGCGCGAACGACTAGATTTCTGTGAGGAGCTTGACTTGGCATCCAGGCGAGGATCGGTGCGTGCAGGAACTGCCGGGTGCGAGGACTGCGACTGCATTTGACGAGCTAATCGCGGGTCTCTTTGGCGCACTGAGTTGAGAAGCGCCGGGTTGACAGGATTAACTTTTGGTTTGTTTGCAAACTGCTGCAAAATAGAAATAATAGATTATGTTCCGTATCCTTTTTACCATCCACTTTCTAATTTACCTGCTGAGCTACTGGCATATTGGGCATTATGGGAGCAGTATTGCCCATCGCTCCCGGAGCTCGTTGATTACGCATTGCCAGTACGGGATCCATCATAGGCGGTCGAATGGCGGTTGCAGTCGGAGCAGGCATGATCATAGGAGCCCCAGCCATCGCGTCAGTGGCTTGGTTTAGCTGACGCTCCTGCTCTTCTAAATGCTTTTTGGTCTGTTCCAGCTCAAGTTCGAGTTTGCGCTTCTTGAGCTCCAGCAGTTCGCGAGTTTTAGCCTGGAGTATCTCCTCCATGTCGCTAGGCAGTGTGGGGTTAACAGGCATTACAGGAACCATGCCCTACACGAAGCATTTGTTAGTCTATATGTACATTTTGAATAACTCTTAATTTCACTTACCGTTTTGAGAAAGTCCGGGTTCACATGAATGGCCGGATTGACATGGATTTTATTGGTTGGCTGTTTGGCGGTAATTGGCCAATTGTTATCCAAGCGCTTCACCTTCACATCCAGGGCGTACATCTTGGAGGGTGGAAAGACCTCGTTCCATGTCTGTCGCAGGGCATACATGCGCTCCCGCACCTTCTCCAAAACTTGCGACTGTGAGTGCTGAACCTGTGGGATCAAAATTAAAATAATTAGGCTTCATGTCTAAGTATAGTATGTGAAAGGTAATAGGGACTTACCGATTCAAAGGCGTGCAGAAATATGTTGACTATGCATTGTCCAAACAACTGGACGTAGCTGCTTTTCACATTCTTTACTATCGAATCAATTAAATATAGTATGGGCAATTTAAATTCGGGCGCCACCTGTTTGAAGTTTGGTAAAATAGGTAAGAAATAAAGAACAATAAGTGTCTACGGAACGTCGCTAGCAGAGATTCAGACTGATAGAAAGGGGCAGAGAACTAGGGGGGCTGAACTAATTCAGACAGACAACACAACACCAGGGTCAGCGATCATCCATCGACGTCATTCTCCTCAGCGGGTGCTGGTTCTTGACATCTCCAAGGCAAGGTCACCGAACTCAAGCGAATGTCTACCTCACAGATAAATATTTTGGGTCCTAGTAGAGGAAACTACGTTTGTATATTCTATGGTGTCCAAACATTCAATGAATTTTAAGGGTTACATAGCGTGTTATGAAGTTAGAAGGTTTGTTCCCTTTTCCAAGCAAAATGCGAATGGAAATCCAACCATGAAAATGTGGCAAAAAAAAATGTTTTTAATGTTAGCTACTAGTACTTAGGGCTTTAAATTTCAGTTTAGCTGCACGTTTACTTTTACCAAAACTTGTTTTTCTCTTTTGGTAATACAAAAATTGCTGCACATCAATGTTATGATTGATTGTAAGCAGTCAATGTTTTTGTATAAAATAAAAGACAACTTGGTGACAATTGTTTAAGTATTTTCTCTTTTTATTGCATTTTTCAGTTTTCTTTTTGTTTGTTTGTTATTCTTTATTCTTTAGCTTTAAACTCTGGGATCCAAAGTAGAAAGAAATAAGAAACGAGGAGCAAGTTAAACTTCTTACCTTTGTTGAGGATTAAAATCAGTCACGTCTTAAAACCCAAATTATTTGATAAATATTAAGATAAAAAACCTATCTTTGCAGAGAAAACCAACGAAGACTGAAAAGGCAATTTAATTCTAATAGATATGAGGTCTTTGTTGGTTTTTCCTGCAAATAAACGGCAAACGTAAAAAATAAACTGCACATTCTAATCACAATTTCGACATGGAGAATCACTGTCGACCTTCTGTTCGCTGTGTGTGTGCTGGAGTGTCTTGGATTTTTAGTAAATACGCTTTTGTTTTGTTAACCTGGCTGATGTAATATTCCACCACTTTGACGATGATTTGGGCGTAGTTGATGTTCTCCTCGGCGAGCATGGTGAGCATATTGATGAGCGGCTTGCTGTTGCAGTTGAGGTCCTGAAGACTGGACAGGTACTCCTCGCCGATCCTCCGCTCATCGTCGCGGTAGCTCTGAAATAGCTGATCCATTCTGGACTCTACTTCTTGATCAGCAGTAGATCAATTTTTTGGTTTAAAGAAATCGCAGTTGCTAGGTTTTTGCTGGAAGTGAAAATAAAACACGGCAATTAAGTGACTTGTCAAGCTAAAGTAACTATGCTACAAGGTGGTGACACATGAAACATATGTACATATAAACCGTTTAGTGGTGGACACTTGTTTTCCATTACTTTTCTTAAATTAATGCACACTGCCAAAACACAGCATCCATGCGTGTATTTTTGTGTTATCAAAACGGTAATTAAAATATGGGAAACTAATTGCTCTCTTTAAATAATAGAATAATACTACAAGGCTGGATAAACCTCGATATCTACCTATATTGTCTATATCAGACGTAAACAATCACGCGCGTCCACAAACAACAAGCCACATTATACACACACACATATACAGGGATGCCTTGAAAATTCAATATGGCGACCATGAGGCACATATTTTCGCATATTGTTCTCTGCTTAAGAATAAGCATTAAATTTGATGTTTTCCCTTTTTTTCACTTTTTGAAGAGAAACATAGGTAATTCTTATGTTTTTAGTGTCACTTTCCAGTTCTTTGCGCTTTTTAAACATATTTTCCCCAGACAAAGCCACGTTTATGATACCAACACATGCACACGCGTTTTTCACATCTTTTTTAAAGTACTTTTTTAGCCACAAGAACCTTCAAAAACATACCTCTTTATGCTAATACATTTGTACAATCACTGCCAGGCACTTTAGCGAAGAATAATTTCAGAAAAGCACTGTCAATATATAAAAACTAGCGTTTCAAAACTTTCACGTAACAACTGCGATGTATTTTTGATGAGTTACTTTACTTAGTGTGACCGTAGGGCGAGAACTAAAAAACATTTATGTTCATAAAAATAGACCCCTAACCTTATTTCAGAAGTAGGGAACCTTAGCTAAGTTATCGGGGACTCAAACCAATTGTAGAAATTCTGATAAATTTAATTAGAAAAAAGATGAAAATGTTCTTATCTTTATGGTAGATCTGTGCTGGCTATCCTGACCAGTCCCCAGGACTATAAAGCAAAGGAATCATTCAAAGATCTCACGCCCCAAAACGCAAATATATACACAATCCGAAAAAGGGATTTTTATTTTCCTAGAGTTCCTTCTGGAACAGTAAATTACATTGTATTATTATTGTATTGCTCTTCCGGGTCCCTTTGCGACCTGCTGAGTTTAGGAGCCCACGATTATGTTGTTGATGGGGATATGTATCAGCTTCACGAAGAATCCGATGAAGCCCATGATGCAGAAGCCCACGGCGGTGGCGATGGCGATTTTCTGGAACTCCTTGCGGTCAGGCTTGGTGCAGCGCTTCACCAGACGAATAGAGTCCTTGGCGAAGACACGTCCAGGCTCGGCAAACTTAACAACCTTGTCCATTATGAAATAAAGATCTTTTAACTGAAAATTTCCACTTAAATGAACTGATTTGCTGCCGTGTCGTTTTTTGCAGTGTTACCAGATGGCAGAAGTTAAAAACATCTAAACATCTAATCCTATAAACCATCCCTAATAAATGAATTTATATTTGATTAAATATTTTCCTTAATAATGAAAACATTAACTTTATTCACTTGTTAGTTTTATTAATTAATTGACCATTTTTTGCTAGCAAAATGAATTTTCCCAATTTTTGTAAATATGGTTTTATTATTCTACCTATGAGAGACGGTCACATCAAAACACCAGCAGAATTCGCAATAAATATGTGATATCTTTTGCCAAAACAAAAATGGAGGAATCACCTTACCTGCACAGCCCCTATCAGGTGTCCATTATCGCCACCGACCTGCACCATGAGGACACCATAATCCAAGCAGCCCAGTCCCTGGACTGTCTCCACAAAACAATAAACTCGATTTTCGAGCGAATCGATGCCCGCTTGGCGAGAAATGGTTCAAAGGTTGAGGACATAAACAATCGTGTGAAGCGCGCCCAGGCGAAAATCAATGCGCTCGTTGGCTCCAAGCGGGCCATCCAGATCTTTGCACCCGCTCGCTTTCCAGCAAGCGACGTCCTGGCTCCGCTGCCGGCTACCTTTCCACAGGTGGCTAAACCGCTGATGGAGGAGCAGGTGGAGCTAGAGCACCAGCCACGCCGGCGATACAGCAGCCACAGTCCCTCGGACCAAAAGCAGGAGGATGCGGATGTCTTCTTCCATGTACGTGGCGACCGGGAGCATGAGTCACCTCTGGTCGCCGAGCGGAAGATAACCAATCGCACCGCAGGCCTGGGAGCCCTTCCTTTGGCCGGAATACGTTCCGTGCCCTCTCTAATGCGATTTAATACCAATGAGTTTGCCTATGGCGAGGACCTGAATGCCTGGAAGCGTTCCTTGCCGCCGCAGAGTGCACGTCGCGTGGCGAGTCAGACTGCGAGACCCACGGCGGATAAACTGTTGGCTCCGGCTCCCCACTCGCTGGCCCATGGAACCACAAAACTGGCCACGCCAGCCGGAGACTTGCGTTATAATCCTGCTGCCTTGGCTGCACCCGCCATCGATGTGCCGCTGGATCTGCCCGATCTTCCTGGAATAGCCAACGATTTGCAGTATGAGCCCGTGGAGGAGCAGACACCGATAGCACCTTCTCAGCAGTTTGGCGATCTGCCGGAGCTACCAGATCTAGGCCTGGAGGAGCAGGAGATCACGGTGCAAGCAATTGCGGCACAGACGCACATTCCAGGACCTGCTCGGAAGACGGGTCTCGGACAGTGTCCATCGCCGGTTACGGCTCCCCCACCGCCTCCGCCACCTCCACCGCCGCCACCACCTCCACCACCAGAGCAGGTCAAGACAATTCCACTGCCGCCACCTTTTCCCACCAAGGGAGCCGTAAAACCGCTCTCCCCATCACCTTCAACGCCTCTCAACATGCCAAAACCGCCTCCTCCCACTGAAGATCCGAGATCTGAGCTCATGGCCGCCATACGAAATGCCGGAGGAGTACACGGAGGACGACTCCGATCGCCTGCGGCCGCCCCGCTCGATGTGGTGGATAATACACGTTCCAAAGCGGGCGCCGCTGCTACGGGGGATCTGATGGCCGATCTGCACAACAAGTTAATGCTTCGTCGCAAGGGAATCTCTGGGAGCCAGAATCCTGGGGAGGCAACCGCTGGCAATCCCCTGATGCAGCAACTCTCTCGTGTGATTCCGCCGCCGGTCCAGCCGCGCAAGGGGTCCCAGTCTAGTGAAGACGCGCGCTCCGAGGAGGACGAAGACGTGTGGAACTAAAGGTTGCAGTGGGAATCGAAATCTTTATCATTTATGTAGCTTTAGCACCGGTTAAAGTGCCTTGGCTGGCTTTAAGCACTAGCTTCTCTAGCTTAAATTATACCAATCTCTAGAATGAATTCCAAATTCTGTGCCCAAGCGAGCATGCCAAATTAGTTGAAAGTCAACCAGTTGAATAAAAGTAACAACTGAAAAAATGTTTAAATTGTTCACTTCAAATTAAAGGAATACCTCTGTTAAATGTCAATAACAGCACTGTTGTCTTGCTTACTTTCAGTGCTGTAAAATATCCACAGAGGAAACACATTTCGGATAAGAATTGTAGTTGAAATAACTACAACATTTATTTAAATAATACAGTTAAAGGATTATACTGAATTAAATACAAACTTTTGTATAAGGACTACCTGGAAACTGCAGGCGTGGCATTTAAAGGATTTCCTAGTTTGTCCATTTTTCCGTATAATGACCGCTCCATCACGGGATATTAACGATCTTTTTGACGATATTGTCCTGACCGAGGAGAAAGAAGCTCGTCTGGGTTACGAGGAGGGTCTGAAAGACGGCCAGGAGCAGGGCAACGAGGAGGGCTACAAGTTGGGCTACGCCCAGGGAGTTTCCCTAGGCGAGGAGCTGGGCAGGATTCTCGGCCAGGTAGTGGCCCAGCAGCAGCTTAAACATACGGACAAGGTGCGTCGCACTCTCGAGCAGTTGCGCTCACTCATCGAGGACTTTCCCCGCACCAACGATCCGCAAGCGGACATAGTAGGAGCTGTGCAGAACATCCGAACCTCCCATCGTCGTCTCCGTGCCCTATTGGGATCTAAGAAAACCACAGAGGCCACTTCTCCTGACTCACCTTCTTCTGACCGCAAAGATTACAGCTTCTAGCATCATGTCCAAAGTGGGGGTGACCCAATTGCAGAAGCGCCTCGATGGTCTGCTGGCATTCCTCAATCCCCACTGGGATTTTGTCAATTGCCACATGGTGAACTATTTGACAGATCTACACTGGGATGTCTTTCTGCCTGAGGCTTTGAGAAGGGAAATCTGTGGCAAAGAGGATGTGAATCTGGCTATAGAAGGCTTATTTTGGAAAGGTGATCAAGCAGGAGGAAGATTCCCAGAATTGTTGTGTTTTTTGGAAAAGGGCAAGCAAGAACGCCTGGCGTTTCATCCGGAATTGTTGACCAGCGTGGAGGAACTGTTTGAGGGGCAGGAGAATGCCGCACAGCTAAGCATCCGGGAGTTTATGAGCGCCAAAAAGTGCCATGAGGTAGGTAGACACTATGTTTAGATTAGGAAACACCAGGACTTTGATAATTTTCCTTATTAGGTGGAGTCAACAGCTGCTCTAGTGGACCATCTCCTGAAGAACTCCGGGCAAGAGTGCTACATTGTGGATGCGGGCGATGGCAAGGGCTATCTCTCCTCCCGCCTGGCGCTCCAGTATGGCCACCGCGTGCTCGGCATCGATGCCAATGCGGAAAACACACAGAACGCCTTGAGTCGCAATCAAAAATTACAGGTACGCTAGGATTACAAAATAAAACTAGCTTTATTTCATTACTTTTGTAGACTTATAAATAAGTTAGCTCCTACTCCTCTAAAGAGGAGTACCTTGCGGCTAATCGCGCATCTCGCCTTCCTCGTCGTCGTCCTCCATGCCCTTGATGTAAAGTACATTGTTGCAGCGGATGAGCACCTCGCCGAGATTGCCGGTCACGGAGCCCTCTATCACCTCCTCCGTATTGGCCAGCTGCATGTTCATGTACCCGTCCACGGACACCAGGAAGCCCTTGTACTCCTGGCCCCACTTGAGCTTCACCAGCACTGGTTTTCCCGTCAGGCCATTCAGGAAGGGCTTGGGGTTGATGGGCATACCAGCCGACATGGTGTTTGTTTGATTTTTCCGCGGTTCTTAAAGAAAAAATAAAACAAGCGTGCCGAAAATCGCCGGGTTTTTCGCGTTTTCTATGACAGTGTGACCGCAGCAAGACTGTAAAAATATAACTTGGCATAAAAACAACTATCAGAGAACAGTGTTGGAAAACAAAACATTGACCGCTTTATTCAAATTCAAAAATTTTATTTAATTTTAGCGCGCTTGGAACGGACTCACGGAACGGGCGGAGCTTCAAAGCCAAGGAATCACCCCTAAGAGGCGGGGCAAAAAGTCACCCACTAGAGATACCACAAAGAGTGCGCCTGCTTTGGAAAACTACAAAACAACGGCCAGGTTTATAACCACCGAACTCAATTTTGGCGCCCTGCTGGCGGAGCATTTTCATCAGCTATCGCAAACAGACAATCACAATATTTGCCTCACTGGATTGCACACCTGTGGTAATTTAGCCGCCACCTGCCTGAAGGTTTTCCATGCTCAGCAAGACTGCCGGTTGCTGTGCAACATTGGCTGTTGCTATCACTTGCTAAAGGAGCAATACTCGCAGCAGGAATTCTTTGGGAACAAGGCCCTGATGGACATGCAAACGGACCACGGGTTTCCACTGAGTCAGTATCTTCAGGAGCGACAAGTTCGAATGGGTCGCAATGCCCGAATGCTGGCGGCACAGTCAATCGAGCGCACACTGGATGCCAAGGAGCTGCCTAATGTATCGCTCTACTATCGTGCTCTTTTAGAGATACTGGTTTGCCGTCATGCGCCACAATTGAAGAACGAATTGCAGGTGGGCAGATTGCGCAAATTTGAGAGCTTCCAGGAATACATTCAAAAATGTGCCACAAAATTGGACGCTCCTTGGTTGGCAGCCATCAAAGAGGAGGAACTCCAATCCCTTCTGCAAGAATACGCTTTGGATAAGCATTATTTGGATTTATTCTATCTGCTACGTATGTCCTTTGCCCCGGTGCTGGAGAGTTTGATACTTCTTGATCGCCTGCTCTATCTGAAGGAGCTGGGCTATGAACGCAGCTACCTTATAGATTTGTTCGATCCCGTCATATCGCCCAGGCATTTTGCAATCGTTTCTATTAAGCCGTTGACGTAACGATTTTGACTTTGCATAATGCCTCAAAGTTTGACAGGCGAATCCGGTTCAGCGTAATTGTTAATTAATGATAAGCATGCAAACTTTTTGTGCAGTTTAAGTACTAGATGCAGATGTAAAACCAATGTAAAATGGAAATGTCTATCTACAAATGTAAAAACAAATCATAAATATAAATGATGCTTTCTAAAAATATATTAATTATTTTCAGTCATTTTTTTTAAACTCCAATATGACTTTGTTAATTTGATTTCAGTTAAATATAAATACAATTGACTTGTTTTTAAGTCAAATCTGGTTTGTGTTGGCTTAGGTCAACGTTTCTTACTATTTGTTTGTTTTTTATAATTAAAGGCCCGCAATTCACCACATAGGTGAATATATATTTGCACTTGAAATCGCTATCTATCAGCTTTTGAGCTGTATAAATATGTGAGAAAAATTTCAAACCGCTTCAAGTGCAGTATTAAGAGCTGTAATTGTCGGTTGTGTGTTCGGGAGCTCAGACTTTATAGATCAACAAAACGTTTCCTTGAACTTGCTGGAAAAACTAGTTGCCAATAAGGCCAGTGAAAAACAAGGTGTGCAAAAGTTAATCTACATAAGTGACTCAAAAATTAAGGCCATATTTTTTAAACATAATGAATGCAGTTTAGCTAAAAAAGGACTCACATGTCTTGGATGTTATTTTACAATACCTATTTGAAAAGTAACATTAAAAGTTACATTAAAATTTTGCAATGTAATAAAATATTCAAAAGTCCTTCAAAAATATTACATTTGTTTTCAAGATCATTTTATCAGTATGTAGAATTTTAGGCAGCTTTTCTCGTTAAGCTTCAAATAATAAGGCGTGGTAACAATTGTTAAGACGCATTGTTTTAAATTAAATCAAATGCTGGGTAAACAAAAACAACAAATGACTTAAGAGGGTACTTAGTAAGCGCTTGACCTTTTGGGAGTAATTTAGATAAGATAACAAAAGGTGCTTACTTACACCCGAGACATTTGATTAAGAAACAAATTAACTGATTACAGAGTGAAAGATCCCATAACATCGTTATCTTCAAGATGGTCCTGACGGAAGCCCTTTTCGTGGTGGTGGCTGCCCTGATGGCGCTCTACATGTGGTTCCAGCGAAACCACAGCTATTGGCAGCGGAAGGGTATACCCTATATCCCACCCACTCCAATTATTGGAAACACGAAGGTGGTGTTCAAGTTGGAGAACTCCTTTGGCATGCACCTATCGGAGATATACAATGATCCCCGGGTTAAGGACGAGGCCGTAGTGGGGATATATTCTCTCAACAAACCCGGCTTGATTATCCGCGATATAGAGTTGATCAAATCCGTGCTGATCAAGGACTTCAATCGCTTCCATAACCGTTACGCCCGCTGCGATCCCCATCGCGATCCTTTGGGCTACAACAACCTGTTCTTTGTGAGGGATTCCCATTGGAAGGACATCCGCAACAAGCTAACTCCTGTTTTTACCAGCGGAAAGGTCAAGCAGATGTATACCTTGATGCAGGAGGTAAAGAAATTAACAATAGGCTTAGATAAAAAGGTATTAATACTTCTTGTTTCGTGCAGATTGGCAACGATTTGGAGGACGCTCTAAAGAGACATGGCGAGAAGAGCTCCGGAAAATACATCACCGAGATCAAGGAGATCTGCGCCCAATTCTCCACGGACAGCATAGCCACCATTGCCTTTGGTATCCGGGCAAACAGTCTGCAGAATCCCAACGGCGAGTTCCGTAACTACGGACGTAAGCTTTTTACTTTCAACATAGGCCGCGCTAAGGACTTCTTTGTGGCCTTCTTCCTGCCAAAGCTGGTATCCCTATTGCGCATCCAGTTCTTCACACCGGACTTTGCACACTTCATGCGAAGCACCATTGGCCATGTGATGCAGGAGCGAGAGCGGACGGGCTTCATCCGTAACGATCTGATTGATGCTTTGGTGTGTCTGCGCAAGGAGGCGGCCGCAGAGCCTTCAAAACAGCATTATGCCAAGAACCAAGACTTCCTGGTGGCTCAGGCGGGTGTGTTCTTTACAGCCGGCTTCGAGACCTCCTCCTCGACGATGTCCTTTGCTCTGTATGAGTTGGCCAAACATCCCGAGATGCAACAACGACTGCGCCAGGAGATCAACGAAGCTTTGGTGGAGGGCGGTGGTAAATTGTCCTACGAGAAGATCCAGTCCTTGGAGTACCTGGCCATGGTGGTGGATGAAGTGCTGCGTATGTATCCGGTTCTGCCGTTCCTGGACCGCGAGTACGAGAGTGTGAAGGGACAGCCAGATATGAACCTGAAGCCTTACTACGATTATACGTTTGAGAACGGAACCCCAGTGTTTATACCAGTCTATGCACTGCAGCATGATCCAAAGGTATCCTTTCTTTCTAACCAATAAAGTAGCATCTGCTTTAACTCCTTTGTAATCCCCAGTACTGGCCTAATCCCAGCCAGTTTGATCCGGAACGCTTCTCGCCCGAGAATCGCAAGTCCATCGTGGCCATGGCATATCAACCCTTCGGATCCGGTCCCCACAACTGCATTGGCAGCAGGATTGGCCTTCTCCAGAGCAAACTGGGACTAGTCAGCCTGCTGAAGAATCACTCGGTCAGGAATTGCGAGGCTACCTTGAAGGAGATGAAGTTCGATCCCAAGGGCTTTGTGCTGCAGGCAGAGGGTGGCATCCACCTGGAGATTGTAAACGATCGTCTCTATGATGAAAGCGCCGCACAGGTCCAATGAGTCAATTGTAAAATGTAGCACACAGAATCGGAAAAGTAGTAGTGATTAGCTGATGGGGTAATGCCCTTTGACAGCTGGCATTTGATAAAGCTGAACATGTAAAACGTAGCAAACAGAATCAGAATAGTAGTAGTGATTAGCTGATGGGGTAATCGCCTTCTGACAGCTGGCATTTGATAAAGCTGAAATGCACATTATACAACAATCCGCGTCAAAAGCGGCGCCTGGCTTACTGAATAAAAACAAAATCATTATCCAATTATATTTGGTCTTTGAACCGGGGGATCAATAAAATTACGACACCAATAAATAAGTTTAATATAGTTGATTAGGAATTAAGTGCAAATGCATTTTCGAAATGTAACAATAACGTATTAAATAGTTAAACTGAAAATGACGCTTGATCGTCAGCTAAAATCTGGGAAAACAAAGTGTCTATATATATGTCTAGGCATGTCCATCTATGTATACATATATATATATGATTGATCTTCTAAGCTATAGGCCCTGCATCTCATTGCTCCGGCGATAAAACATGCAATTTGTCAATCAAATTGCCTTCAAGATCCGACACCAGCTCAATTTTAAATCCCAAAACACGCGACATTACGGCTCAGTTATCGTTCGGTGGTTGTAGGCGACATTTCTCCCAAAAACTCCAAAAATATCCACTGCTTCTCCGCTCCACTCCACATCCAGGTGAGTTAGACCCCCAAAGGATCTCGGACCAATCGAAGGTGGATACCTCCCTTGGATTGGGTAATAATGGCCTTGGGCTCCAGTTGCATGCGGTGGGGGGTGCGTTCCGATGTTGTTATCATGTGGTTGCGCAGGAGATTCACCAGACCCACCTTGGTCTGGAGCATGCCGAATCGTTCTCCGATGCATCCATGCGGACCGAGGCCAAAGGGCATGTAGGTGTAGGGCGTGTGGAGCTTTCTATTCTCAGCGGAGAATCGTTCCGGCTGGAACTTTCGGGGTTGGGGGAAATACTAGATGAAAACTTTGGTTTTAGACAGAAAACTTAGTGGAAGAGATACAACTCACCTGGGGATCCATGTGCAGGGCGTAGCAAGGTATATAGACGGGCATACCCTTGGGCACTACGAAGTTGTGAAACGGAGCCAGTGGGTGATCCCTTCCAGAGGTGCACTCGCGATCCAAAAAGGGAAGCGGTGGATACATTCGCAGCACCTCCAGCAGGACCATCTGCATGTACTCCAGCGACTCGATCATTTTGAGCGTCACCTGTCCACCACTTTCAACCAGAGCATTACGGACCTCCTCCCTTAGTCGCTGCTGGATATCCGCATCCTTGGCCAACTCGTACATGGCAAACGCCATCGTACTGGAGGAGGACTCGAAACCGGCGGTGAAGAATAACACCGCCTGGGCCACCAGGATGTCTCCTTCGAACACGAACTGATCCTTGATCCCCGAAGCCTTGGCCTGCTGCGTGCTCCTTCGGAACTCAATAAGGATGTCGATCAGATCATTGCGTTTTTGTCCGGATTTCTCTCTCTCCGCCATTACGTAGTTGATGGTCTTGCGTAGAAAGCGTGTGGCCTCCGCCGGAACCACCTTGAAACCGAAGAATGGAACTAGGTGGGGCAGGAAAAACACCAATGTGAACTCCGCCGCTCGCAGAAGACTGAACTCGAAAACGGATCTTCCATTACGCCGGAACTCTCCATTCGGCACTGTGAGACTATTTGCCTGTACTCCAAATGCCACGGTGGCTATAACATCCGTGGTGAACAAGGCACACAGCTCCTTGGCCTCCAAATCGAAGCAGCGTATTCGCTCATTGTGCAGCGGCTGCTGGCGAAGATGGGCATCCAAGCTGGCTCCCACCTCCTCTATCAGCGGGAACATATGCTTCAGTCGATTTCCGGTGAAGAAAGGCGAAAGCTTCAGACGAACATCCTTCCAGGCGGGATTCTTTAGGAAGAAGATATTTTGTGACCCTAATGGATCACCCTTATGATCGGAGTTCGAGTACCGATTGGAGAACCCCGAAAAATCTTTGACCATGATATTCCTGACCAAATCAGGGTCCCTTAAAAGCAACGCCGGCTTATGGAACACATGAATGCCCACGAAGGGTTCGTTCTCCGCCTCGGGATGGTTATACAGCTGGAATATGAACTCCGCGGGACTTTTCTGCAAGTTGAGCAGTCCCCACAAGTTACCCACTATCCACTTAGGCTTGATCTCACTGATTCCTATTCGCCGCCAGTAGGAGTAATGATTGTAAAGGGCCACATAGGCGGTGACCAGAAGGACTACCAGGAGGATCGCCAGTCCCAGTGCCATGTTTACGCTCCAAAAGTAAGCTCCACACTGTCGCAAAATATGCCAGATCAAGTAGTCTAAAGCTCTGGAAAAGTGGATACACCGTCGAGAGTTCATCGAGATGATCCTGTTTTTTGTGAATGAATCACAATTATGAATGGGCTATATTATAATGCTAATTGGGTTGTGTTTCCTACATATATGTTAATAACATTTTTTGGAGGCCATTAACGAGGTCATTGGTTTATAAATAGGGAGAGCTTATGGATTTTTACATAATATTATTTTTAAGTTCCACGGAAATGTAATAGTTTAAATTTGTAATACTCAAATTTATGACTTTAAAATATAATTGTTGCAATTTCTAATCTTAAACTTAATTATTCTTTACAGGAATCATGTTGCTCCTCTGGCTGGTGCTGCTCACTATATTGACTTTTAAGCTCTGGTTAAGACGCAAGTACGCCTACTTTAGGAACCGTGGGATTCCCTACCTTCCTGCTTCCTCCTGGTCGCCGATGGGCAATCTAGGCCAGCTCCTATTCCTGCGTATTTCTTTTGGAGATCTCTTTCGAAAGCTCTACGCAGATGCACGTTGTGGTCAGGCAAAGGTTGTGGGCTTCTTTGTCTTCCAAACACCTGCTCTGATGGTACGAGATCCAGAGCTAATCCGCCAGGTTCTGATCAAGAACTTTAACAGCTTTCTAAACCGGTACGAATCGGCGGACGTGGGAGATCCCATGGGTGCCCTGACCCTGCCGCTGGCCAAGTACCATCACTGGAAAGAGAGTCGGCAGTGCATGTCGCAGCTTTTCACCAGCGGTCGCATGCGAGAGGTTCTGTATCCACAGATGTTGGATGTGGCTATCGACCTGGAAAACTACCTCAATAAAAAGTTGCGAAATCGCCAAGATCGGGTTCTTCCCCTGAGCAGAATGTGCCAGTTGTACACCACCGATGTAACAGGTAATCTGTTCTACAGCCTGGATGTGGGCGGATTACGTCGAGGGCGATCTCAGCTGCTGCAGAAAACAAGGGAGTTATTTAAGACCAATCCTCGCAAGGTTGTGGACTTCATGATCGTGTTCTTCCTGCCAAAGTGGACGAATCTTCTGACACCTAAGGTTTTCAGTAAGGACTATGCACAGTATATGAAGGAATTGGTCGAGGAACGTCAGGAACCTCAGAAAGCTGATCTGATCAATCAACTGCAGCATTTCCAGATCAGTTGTTCCTCTAACCACTACTCAAAACATCCGGACTTTATAGCCTCCCAGGCAGGCATTGTCCTGCTGGCCGGATTTGAAACCTCCTCAGCTCTTATGGGATTTACTCTCTATGAGCTGGCTAAGGCTCCTGATATTCAAATGAGACTGAGGAAGGAGCTAAGTGAAGCCTTCGGCTCCTCTTCCACCCTCTCCTACGAGACGCTGATGGCATTGCCCTACCTCAAGATGGTATGTTCGGAGGCACTGCGTCTTTATCCGGCTGCTGCATTTGTAAATAGGGAGTGTACCAGTCCGGAACCCGAAGGATTCTCTCTGCAGCCGCATGTAGACTTTGTGGTGCCCCCTGGGATGCCAGCCTACATCTCGATACTTGGCCTCCAACGCGATGAAAAGGTACGATTGAGACTGATTCTTCCCCACATTAAAATCTCAATTCCAGTATTGGCCCGACCCCTACCGCTTCGATCCCGAGAGGTTTGCCCCAGAACGGATCAAAGACATTCTCCCCATGACCTATATTCCATTTGGAGCTGGTCCTCATGGCTGCATTGGTAATCGTTTGGGTCTGCTTCAGCTAAAACTGGGTATAGCTCACATATTAAAACTGTATTGGGTGGAGGTTTGCGAGCGAACAGTTTCGCATATTCGTTTTAATCCAAAATCCTTTATGTTGGAGTCGCAGGATGAGATATACTTAAGATTTTGTAGGGATAATTTATAGTATTAAATGTACAAAACAACGTTGGCTGTGACTTAAGACAAGGATTATAGTTTCCAAGCTTCCAAAACACAGAATCTCATTGTTCCTTAGAAAAACTAAAACGGAATGAAAAGTATTAAGGATATTTAATTTAATCGTATATGGTTTCTCAGAATTCCATTCAATAAATCACAATATAAAATGAATCTTCGTTTAAAATACATATTAATTTCAGCCAAAGTTAGATGTTTTATTACCTCACCCCCTTTCAAAAATTGACCCAAAGCTGGGATTTTGGCCACACACAATTCTCTCCAACTTAACTCCCTGAATTAAACTTGCTCATCTTTTCTTCGATGTCCTTGATGCGGCAGCGGATTTCCGGTGCCGAATCACGCTGGAACTTTTCCAAATTCGATTCAAAGTTATGTTTAATCAGATTCAGCGGCTGCTGGTCCTTGGCTCCACTCAAACGCTTTATCAGCATGAGGACGATGTTCAGAGCCTCCTTTTTCAGGCCCGTGTGAGGAACTCCAGCGGCCAGAGCCACTGCAGCCAGTACATCGGTGCAGATCTTCTCGACGATGGCCTCACGTGTCTGTGGCGCCGGAGCCTCCGTCTTCATCTTCTTCTCCTGGTTTATCTGCGGCAGATCGGGCAACTGAGCGGTCTCATCGAAGACATGGAGCCTTTCAATGTATTTGGTAAGGGCTGCCAGCAGACTGACCTGAACTGGGCGGGTGCTCTCTGCCAGAATGCTGGTGCAGTTCTCGGCGAAGAAAAGCTGGTAGCGATGCTGCGTCTCAATTGAGTGACGTGGCCACGATTTACCCAATGTCTCCCAGACAACCTCCTTCAGCCGATTGAGTGTTTGAGCCCTTTTGTTGCGCTCATCGGCAGTCAGCTCCTGGCTGGTGCTGGGCTCGTCCTCATCGTCAGACTCCTTGCGCAGCTCCTTTTTCTCCAGCAGGTTCCAGCTCATGTTGTACACCTCTTCAAAGCGATCTGCCTCCAATTGATCGAGGATGTCGCCCAAAGAAGCAAGGGCCATAGTACGATAAATTGGTTCCCGTTTCCTTGCCTCCCTCATCGCCGCGTCTATAATGCTGGGACAGATTTGGTGGCTCCGATCCAATCCTTTTGTGAGCCCGGCCAGCGCTTGCAGCAAGCGCGACTTGCCCTCGAAGGTGCGACCCTGCAGACCGCATAGCAGCAGCTTGATGAGTCGCACTCGGTCGGGCTCATCCAAAGAGCTACTCAGACGGGTAGCAATCGTCTGGATGGCATTCGCTGCCTGCGCCTTACGCGACCAACTTGCATCTGTTAGTGACGTCTCCAGTTTGGGTATGATTACATTGAGATTAAGACGGATGCCTGCATCCCCTGGGCTAACATCGTTCCACAAATCTTTCCACAGCTCCACATTAGCTTTTGTCTCTTCATTGGCCTCTTCATGCATGGCAAAGAAGATCAGCGGCAACATGCTTTCCATGTAGTCCTTCAGGAGTTCGTGGTGACGCTTGTTAATGGACTGAATAGTCAAAGCAATGGAGCGATTTCCAGGCTGCTCGGCATACAGCTCCTCCAGCTTGACGAACAAACTCTTAATCGATTGCTCCTTGGCCAAACCTAACAGGTGCCCAATCGCGCTGGCGTTGTACTTGCGCACGATGGCATTACGATCCTTAATACCCACAAAGCAGGCTCGAATGTATTTGCCCACCACCGGAGTCATCTCATTGCCCAAGCGGATGCTGATCTATAATGTTTTCAATACCGTAAACACATATCAACTTTTCCCATAATTTCAATCAACATACCAGACACACAAAATGAGCGCAGCCAATTTTGGTTCCAAGATTTACACTAGACTTCATTAGCTCCAACACTTCGGGGGTCATCTTCTCCAGCACAGGATAGTCGATATAGCGCACACATTTGCCAATAGTTTCCATGGTGTGGTGTGATTTAGCGGCCTCCGCACGCAGCGTATCCACAGCCTCCTGGGCCTCGTTATCCGCCCCCAATCGGGTGGATACGTAGGAGAGTTTTGTGTTTTCCAACTCGCCAGTGGCGCGTAGCAGGCAGGGAATCAGGGTGACCAAATGCGGAGCAATGAGCGCACCCGAAGAGTCAATCATGTCGGAGATAGTCTTGATGCTCACTTTGCGTATCTCGGCTACCTTGTGACCCACACCAGTTTCCAGAAGATAAGGCAGGGTGGAGGAGGCCACGGCTGTGCCTGATTTTCCATGATCCGAGGAGGAGGCGATGACGCACAGCTTGCCCAGGAATGAGGCGGTTCCGTGGGCAGTGACCCTTGTGCCTTCATGAATGTCGTCCATTACGCGGAAGAGCTGGATCCAAAGCTCTTTCAGCTCGGGTTCGGGCACCTCGTCCACCTCCATGCTGTTGGGTGCGGGAGCCCGTCGTCCCAGCTCCTCGGAGCGCAACTTTAGGCCGTTCGGACGCTTTAAGAGATCTCTAATTGCCAGGCAACAAGCAATTCGCACTCGCCACTCCTTGAACGTAAGATTGTCCAGCAACTCACGCATGATTTCCCAATAGTAACGCTCGGTCACCTCTTTCGAGTCGCTCACAATGGTTTCCCAAATCGAGATCATCGAGTTCTGGATCTTGGGAGTAGGATCGTATTTGTAGCGATACAGCCGGGGAATTATCTTGCCGAGATACGGCTGCATCTTCTGCTTGGACTCAGCGGAAAGTGTTTTTAATCCGAAGGCTGCTCCCAGCTTGCTGGTCCAGGTGGCATTATGATTGGCCAGTTGCATGAATTGGTAGATCATGTCGGGCTGATTGAGATCTGAAGCCAGGGAGCACAGCTCCTTGTAAGTGGTGATGT
The DNA here is from genome assembly GCA_018153365.1 of Drosophila fuyamai. Taxonomy (NCBI): domain Eukaryota; kingdom Metazoa; phylum Arthropoda; class Insecta; order Diptera; family Drosophilidae; genus Drosophila; species Drosophila fuyamai. The sequence goes on from JAECXW010000758.1 coordinate 8,339,834, forward strand.
TGCCTCCCGTGGGCGTCTTGCCCAGCATTCCTTCGGCAAAGAGTTCAGTGTCTGCGGAGACCTGATTCACCTTGCGTTTCCCTCCGATGAGCTGATCCAACAATGAGTTGGCCAAATCACTTTGACTACTAGAATCGGATAGCGAGTATACCAAACCCAAGCCGCGCGAAGCTACATCTTGCACAAATTCTGAAATCAAAAAAACATATTAATTGCTAAATATATAAATGTTATAAAACATACCGCTATCATCCGAAAGTAGCTCGGTAAAAGCGAACTGCAAAAGCTCTTTTTTGGCCAACACGGCTGGACGATGGCTGCAGTGCTTCACCACGGCTAGAAGCCACACGGATATCGCCTGACGAGAATGCTTGTTCGGCTCAGTCACCAGCCGTATTAGCGAGTTCAGGAACTGCTCAAAGTCGCCATCATTGCAGTGTGGATTAACAAACTTCTCATCCGGTTGCCCCTTGTTCACATCATAGCCACAGAGTGTGTTAACAATCGCTTCCGAGATGGCTATGTTCAAAGCTGCATCCTTCTGCACCTTGGCCAGGGTAAGAAACTTATCCAGGTTGCGTTTGGTAAAGTGCTCGCCATCGCCAATAGCCAAGTATCCCAAACATCTGGCCGCTTCCTCTCGAATCTTCTGGCGCGCTGAAGAGCTGCGCAGCAATTGGAAGACAACGCCAAAGATTACCAACTTGGTGGAGGAATCAATGCTCGTATACTCGGTCATCTCCTCGTCGTCGTCCCCATCGTTGGTTGGGACTTGTATCTCCACCGTAACGTTTGGTATCTGTACAGCCTTGCCGATCATAGAGATACATTTTACGGCTGCCGACACGAGCAGCCATTGGGATTCGCACAGGGTTTTTGCTAGGTAGAAAATATAATTTTAAATAATCAAACCTGCTAAATAATCAAGGCGGATACTTACAGATAATCTTCACCGCATTAACAAACTGCGGCCAAGAGGCATAGTCCTTTGATTTATTCTCTTGCTTGAGCATAGCAATCTTGCGATTGAAAGTGTGACCCACCACCAGAAGCCAGCCGTGCTTGTGCTCCAATGTCTTTTGTGTCAGGCTGTTCAAGCATTCACCCACTTCCTCATCGAACTTATCGTCGGACAGACCAAAAGCCCACAGAATTGAATAGACTTGGGCCACGTTTATGCGCATAGTCTCGGAGACATCCTTTAACGTGTTGCCAAGAGGCTCCAACAGATGCAGCTGCTTGGCAGCAAACAGTTCCGGAGCGGCGTTCAACAGGTCATACAGACAGGTAAGATTGGAGTCGCCTTAAAAATAAAAAATCATTAATTGATTTTATATCATATAAGTTGCAAACCTACTTCTCTTAGCCTCCACACTCCGCTGAACAAACTGCGCATACTGATGCAAAGCATTATTCTCCTCATCTTCGTAATGCGCGGTGATGTACTTGCGCAGCTCTTGGGTATACTTCTCATCGCCGGGGGCTGACACCACGCCAGCCGAATACCACAAGCACAGACGCAAATAGTCCAATAGCTCCTCGTACACCTCCAGGCTGTACGGCAGCTTGGTGCGCCCAACCACAACACAGGCATTGCTTTTTTTAAGTCGCTTGTTGGCCATCTCATTAACGTGGGCCATCATCACCTGGAAGCTGGGCAGCACCACTCGACGTTGCTCCAGTGATAGGTGATTGAAGTCACTAATGGATTCGCTGTTTGTGCGGTTTTCAGCCTGCTCGATGGAGGAGAGCATATTGTAGTTCACGTGATCCTTCTTCGAGGTACCATACAAATAGGTGGTTACATTCTCGCGCAGGGAATTGCTAGGGTAAACAAAGAATATTATACACAACTAAGTAGAGAATTGGCTTGAGATTTAACTTACCGCTCTCCTGCGATAAGCAGCAGCAAATATCTGGCTGGTGCATAATACTCCGGATAACAGCTGGTGAGGAAAACACTGGTTACATTCTGTACGATCTGCACCTTCGACTCTGCATTATCCAGCAGCATGGCCAAAAGAAGGTGCTGCTGGCCATCCAACTTTACGGTGGAGGGATCTGTATCATCATCCACCTCCATTGCATCGCTCTTCTCCTTTGTCTTCCAGGCAAATGCCGGAGCCATCGAAACTAACGCCTCCCTAATGGTGGAATGTAGTTCCGGTGCACAGCTGGCCAGATTGTTAAAGTAACCTAGGACTAGTTTCAGATCCTGGCTCACGTCCTGCGGGAAACTGCGAGCATGCTGCGCCAAAGCAGAGTAAGCTGCATTCTGGACATCATTCGGCTCGGTGGAGTCTCGTCCAATGACTTTGGTGATGCCGGTGAGTATTACCCTGGATACCTTGGAGACCAATTCGCGAGGACCACTAAGGAAAGATAAGTTTAATTAGTTTTACTAGTTTGGTAAGGAAATTAAAACCAACTTACTCCCTGAGGACCAGTTCGACGAACTGCAGTGCCAGGACTTTGCACTTCTGGTTGGTGTTTGTCCCGAACAGTCCATCAAAGATCACCTGCAGGCCCTTGGTCACGTTAATGCTCTTGCCGCGACACTTGATGAGGTACTGCAGCAGCTTCTGGCGCACTCGTGCGCAGCAGGGACGTGTCTGGCGATCCGTCAACTTATTCTGGTTACCAGCGAACAGAGTGTACAAGGGAGCGGTTACAGCTGGGCTACTGAAATCCAGCATGGTACAGAGCTTGCTGAGCTCGGCGATCGCTGGAGTCGCTACGCTGAAGCGTGTGTCCGCCGAAGCCACCACAAGGGGCACGAAGATCTGCACATCACTGAAAACACTGGCGCACAAGAAGCGAACTATGCCCTTCTTGACTTTCTCCAGCTCCTCCGCACGCCAGTTGTTGGCTATGATGCGCTTAAAACTATAGGGACTGAGTCCCGGAGGAACATCCTGATCCTGGGTGATGCCGTAGGGCAGCAGAAGCACATCCTGGAGCAGAGACAGCAAGTTTGCACTGATGGCCGGCTTGTCCTGCAAATTCAGAAGCTTAGACCGCTGGGCCGGATCGTCGGGGATCTTAATTTCCGACAGTATGGGCAGCAGCAGGGCGAACAGCTTGTCCTGGTAGCTTTCTAGCTTGTCCTCGCTGCCCACCACTTTGCTGGCCAGTCCAGCCTGTTCCTCAAGCGGTAGACGCGGAAAGCCCATGGCGATAAATATAATGGCGAAGTTCTTGAGAAAAGTAGTGCTGTCCTCGGCGGCATACTGATCCAGCAGTGCCTCCACGGGTATCTGAACTTGTCCTCGCGACGAAAGGCGGCGCTTGATGTGGGTAAGCACTTCGACCACCTAAGCAGAAAGTGCATTAGTCAACCGGCCAATTGTGCAGAGTCACGATGCGAGAAGGGGGTAAGAAACCCCCAGCTGGCATTGTTAGAACCGTCTACTTGCCTTGGTGCGGACCACATTGTGGGGCGAGTTCATTTTGAGGATCACCGGGGCCAGGAACTTGCCCACTGTGGCCCCCAGCTTTTCATCCGAGTCCGCATTTCCCAGACGCAACAGGACGCGCTCCAGAAGCTCTACAATCGGTGGAATATGATTGCTGTTTAGATCATTTATTCTATAAAAACATCCACTCTTTTTCTAGCTCCTCTGATCACAAATCGGGCAACCAAGTCTTTATTTACAGTGCAAATTATAATTTTTACCAATTTCTGCATTTGGTCCAGTTTCCATTTTTATTGTTGTTGCTCCTTTATAGTGTTACCAGTTGATGTGCGGCATTTTGCACCAAAGCTTGGCGAATAGCAACATATTCAAAAGCTTTACAACACTTAAATATGTTTTGAATGAGCCGCCAAAATTTAAACAATTTCGTTTAATTTTATGTTGCGAACGCAATTATTTTCCTTTGTCAAATTTGTGCCCGGTGTCCCATTTTTATAAAACAAAAACTTTAAAATTCAAATTTCAAGTAATTTTTATTTAGAGAAATAATGTTAAAATATTTAAGCATTTCAATCATTTGTAAACAAGATCCTTGAAGAGTTTTCTCATCTTGAAATCTGTAAAAAGAAAGAAATACTTGCATTAGTAGGGAATTAATAACCTCATCATAATAAGAAATTCATTTGATAAATTTCAGTATTCTCACTTTTTGTGAGAAGAGTCAAGGTTCTTCAGCAATTTGTTTTATGAAGACCGTCATGATTTTATCATCAGAATGCGAATTTAAGCTATATTAAACAAAATAAAAAGTAATACACACCTTTTAATGGAACAAGCTCTGCAACTCCTGAAATGCTGTGGAAACTAAGAGAAGACTGTGGGAAACGAATGGTTAAAGTTACTTTTTTCTGTTTTATTCAAAAAGAATAAGTGCTACAAATATTAACGCCCGAATGGTGGTTGTCCGCTCTAGTACTTCTTGAAGCTCTTCTTGGATCCCTGACCCTTGCTGACCTTCAGGACATTGAAGCGCACAGTCTTGGACAGAGGACGGCACTCGCCAATGGTGACAATATCGCCGTGCTCAACATCTCTGCAAGTAAAGATTTAAGATGGATTAGTAGGATATCTAAAAGGACTTAAATTCAGAGAGTTTAGGCTTAATTTCAGTATTTTTACATTTAGTAAAAAGAGTCAAGTTCTTTCAGCAATTTGTTTTATGAAGACCGTCATGATTTTATCATCAGAGAAAGGTAGTACGGCACGTTTTAACATTTTCAATATGAAATATTTTAGATGAATATGAGAAAACGGGCCTAAGTGGAGTTTTGGATTAGATTTTGGTTTTTACCTGAAAACGGGCGAGCAGTGGACGCTCATGTTGCGGTGACGCTTCTCGAATCGACTGTATTTGCGCACGAAGTGCAGGTAGTCGCGCCGGATAACGATGGTGCGCTGCATCTTGGCCTTGCGAACGACGCCGGTCAGGATGCGTCCACGGATCCTCACATCACCGGTCCAGGGGCACTTCTTGTCGATGTAGGTACCATCGATGGCCTGAGGATGGGGATTGGAAACTTATTAGCTGGGGAATTCTTGACTTTTCGATGGGGCATCATCTTTGTTGGCATCACCTCACGGGGGGTCTTGAAACCGAGTCCCACATCGCGGGAGCGACGCAGCAGCTTCTTCTTGGTGACGCCGGGCTTAACCTTGCGGTTTAGGTTGACACCGAATTGTTTTTGGAAGGCGCGCTCGTTCTGGTTAGTTCGGGATCATGTGGAGAACAGGGTGTGCGGGGTGTCGGTTCGTTTTTGGCAGGCAGGCGGGAACATTCAGCGTGCGTGGGAATGAAACGGAAACAAACGGAGGGGGCGCAACATTAGTCGTGGTTTGCTCGGGTTCCTCTTACCTCCGCCGGAGCGCGGAAACCCAGGCCAATTTGGCGGTAGAAACGAGGACGCTTCTTCAAAGTGGCGCTCTTGCGACGCACAACGACCACCGCGTGTTGTTTGCGGAACGAGCGTTCGGTTTGCTGGAATATACATTTCGTGTTCACTATTGGCGACACCATGCGCTAAAGTAGGGTTAGGGCGAAGCTGCTCCAAGCTGTGGCCTGAGCAGGCGATTCATGGCTCCTCCAGTGATTTGTACATGCACATCTCACTTACACCGCCTCTGACATCTTGTTTCGGGACTCCATCCGCCGTTTAACATGCGTATTTCATTTATTTAGCACACTCTCTGGGAATCTTACCTGATCAGCCATGTTGATGAAAAAGGAAAGAAGGTTGGCTAGAGCTGGCACCAAAATCGCTGTTTATGCGATACTATCGTGTGGAAGGCTGCCAGATCACAAATATCGCAAGTCCGGCAGCGCTGATGTAGTGTTGCCTGATCAAATTATTATGTAAATGCTGCCAGAAAGTATTATTTTCACTGAATGTATCTAAAATATTTTTAATGAATGAACGATTTTAAAGTTATTTAGGAGATTGAAAACAAAAAAACACTTTATATTATACATCTTGATTCTGCCGAGATTATTTTGGATAACAATAAAGTCCCATTTAGGATTCCATGACGTTAGGATTACCAGGCAATTTAATTCAAATAAAAAGAAATATATTTCAAAAAACTATCTAGCTTTTTGGGAATTCATTTAAGTTTTGAATGTGTAAGAATTGTTTAAATTCTTTTAAGTAAAATCGTTCTATATTACTTTTGCAGCCCTGGCTGTCAGTCCAGACTCAAGCCACGGTGAAGAACTTTGATAGAAAGCAACAGATACTTTGCCAGATGGCGCCAGAGTGCCAATGCAGGGGCGTTAACTTTTTGAATAATTTATTTGACGCTCTCAAATTTGCATATCTGCTGATACAGATGGTTTGTCGCTGCTATTGACCTTCATCTTTGCTGGCATTGACTAGGAATTTCAGCCAAAGCAATGTTTTTCTCAAGCACCACTCAAGAAATGCTCCATGCTAAAAAAAATGCCTTTGTGCCTGCATTTTGTAGTTTTTCCTTTTAGTGGCACACAAATTCGCGGCATTTAAGGCAAATGCCTCTTGCGCTAATTCTCCACATGCCCTAAGAATATGTCGGATTAAAAATAATGACAACATAAACGAGTGCCAGGAGAGCGTCCTTGAAATGCCGCCCACTTTCAAGGCAGGATCTGCAGCTGCGGCCGCCGTTACAACTGCTATAAATCCGTTTACGGCTAAACGTCACGGATGGAGGAGGCTGCTTTCGCTGGGCTCTGCCTGCATTTCATTGCCATTGTTAATGCAGATGTCTGCAGCATAAAATTGCGGCAAACGTTGCTGCAGCAGCTGCTGCTTCTGCTGCTGATGACCTTAACCTGCAAAAAGGGGTTGTGGGTGGCTAAGGGGGCGGATTGGTTGCACTAGGCGTGGCATGCGTGTGAAGCTGGCGAAGGTTTTCCCAGTCGGCCTTTCGCCATGCTCGGCAATTTCACCTTGCCGAGCTCAGTGACGGCAATGAAATCCCTTTACTGTCCCTTAGAAGCCACCCAGCCCCGCCCCCTGCGCCTCTTTCAAGGCCATCACCCTCCTTTGGAAATTCCTCAGGTAACTGAAACTGGAGCTGGAGCTGGTTACTGCGCCTTATGCGCCCAGTAGGTACATCATTCCGCATTATCGATTAAATAAGCCCCGGGACATCATAAACAGCAGTAACAAAGTTTACAACTTATTCGCTTTTGTTTCCCTCGGTTATTATTATGATTTTCATGCTCATTGCCATTAAGGCTCTGGTCTTATTGTTGTTTGCCCTGGCAAATGAAAAAACTTTTACGAACTGCCAAAGTTCGTTCGGTAAACGGTTTAAATTCGATGCTGGCAAACATGTTGCAAAGTCGAAACTCAATAACGCTTACTATTCCAAAAATATATATGTTGTGTTTAAATGATAAGTTAAAACAGAAAAAAAGCTTATATTACTTCTGTAATAAAATAGGGTTTTGTCACACCCAATTACTAACACTAAGCCTTGTATAAAATTTGGTCAATTGGAACTTGGATTCTCACTTAATCTTTCCCCTCTTTTATCCATTTCCATTATTCATTATTTTACTTCAAATATTTTGTCTATTTTTGTGTTCTATTTTTTAAAAACAACCCCTTTTAACACGATGAAAATATGGATGAAAATGTTTATAACCATTTAAGGAAGGTTTTGCACTCAATGTTACTTTGGTACTACGCTTAACCTAGTTCTAAGAGCTAAATTTATTAATTTGTAGCCCCACATCCCCAAGACCCTTTCTTCCGGGCTAAAGAAGTTAAAGTCAACCCTTTAATTTACAATAAACCATAAAGTGTAACTATGGTAGGTCGACTGTAAAACAACTCTAAGCTCTTTAAAGTCAGCGCCAAACTTTTCGTTGTTGCCCTCAAATTAAGAAAATAATTTCCATGCTGACGGGGAGGAACAAAGAGCGCAAAGATAACGGCATCAAGTGCGCAGCTTAACGGTACATTAGGTAAACAGTGTTGTCAACTTGTCCAGTCGGGGTGTTGGGGGATGGGGTGTGCCTTAGTATGGGTTCTACAACACTGTATACATACACTTAAAACTCGAAAGTGGGTCGGAAAAGCGGGGTAGCGGAGTCACGAGACGGAACCATTGACCCCATGAATGGGAAAAGCTTCGTGGAGGTCTGAACTCTGAACTAGCGGCAGGGAACAAAGCGGATCTGTGGTGAAAGCGGTGGACCAGGAATTCCCATGCACAGAAAAATCGTATCTTTAAGTTTCGAACTTAATATAATATCAATAAAATATTACACTTTTTTTCTTGTTTTGTAATTGTACCTACTAACATAAATGACATTTAATTTTTTCAGTGCACAAGGTTAACTATTGTTTTGGTTTTGAATTATAATAATTGTAATTGTACCTACTCACATAAAAGGATTTATTTAGAAATATAATAATTAGTACTATTATGGAAGGAAAAAACCAAAGTAGGCATTTAATTTTTCCAGTGCACAAGCTTTCTTCCTCAAACCCTTAACCCCTAAAAAAGGAAGTTAGGGATGGTGTTCAGAACGTGTATTTGAAAAGTGACCGAGATAATTTTTGGCATGCTTTGTTTGGTTTTACTTTCGCCAGCGGTTCGCCTCCACCTCCCAGGCCATGCAACTTTGATGAGCAGCATCTGGGTTGCGGTTGAGCCCAGGGGCATGGGTCTGGTGGCACCCCCTAAAAAACCCTAAGCCCCCAGCCTCACAGCCCCCAAGTCGCCTTGATCTGAGAACGCCCCCATCCCCCCGCTCGGTGGGTTGTTTAACAAGTAAATTTATGCGTTGCGCGTGGGGAGATTGGTCTTGGTGGGTTGGTAAACCCACCCTAACTCCCTCTATCTTTCTGTATCTCTGGCTCCTCGTAAAAAGCAAATGCAAAGAAATTATTATGAGGCCGTATTTTTTGGGGATTTCTGGGGGGGCGGTGCTCATCGCAGGGCGTGGCATTGCCTTGACTACCTGCACACTCCCCTTGAGAAAAAAGGGTTGCAGGCTGTAATTATGTTAATTTTCCGAATGCGTATACGTAACATTCCCCAAATATTTGCAAATAAATTCCAGAGGCTTGGGTCGCCAGAAAATCCAACCCTCAGTTGATGAAAATGTTTGCTATCAGCGGGTTGCCAGGACTGCCAGGACCCGATATCCGACATTTATTGTTGGGGCCGGGTATAAAGTTAAGTGACAGATTGGGGCGGAAATTAGCTAGAAGAAATGTAAAGTCAATTTCCGCTTTTGTCAATTATACAAAAAACTTTATTGGCATAATATTATTGGAATCAATGCTAATCCCCCCAAAAAGGATATAAACAAAACGGGTCCGTTTTGCCCTCGCTCTTTGTATCCCTTCAAATCAGAATTCTGGTTAATTAAGGAAAAACAAGAGTATAACGCTTCTTGACTGCCTAATCGGAAGCAGTGGCGTCTACATGGAAACCTCCCAAATCGCCCGGCAAACAACTCTAATGAAGCCTGCCCAGGATTCGGAATACCTTACCTGCCTCCCTGGTCCCTATTTTTCCTCTCCGGCCGACTAATTGAAAAACTTTGGTACTCCCCGAACACGTGCCACCCACTGAGGCACTGCATCACGCCCCTTTCTGTGCCGTTTTGTCTGTTTTATAGCCACCGCTCGTTGCTGGGCTCCTGCCTCCTTATCGCCCCAGGACCTCCGACCCCTGCTCCCTTAGGGATCCGCACAAAAGGCCGTAAAAACGACGCCCTCGCCCCTCCCAACTGACGTCCGCAATTAAAGAGCAACAACAATGCCAGGCGCGGCAATAAAAGGACCTGCATGAAAAGTTAAATTCCACCCTGGCTGTTTAAGCTACACATTTCGGAGAGTATTTTCTCGTTAATAAAATTTTCGTATGAATGCGATTACAAAATATGGTTGACAATATTTGTTGGGTAAATGTGAAAGGTTATTTAGTTGGTAATGATACTTGCGCTTGATTGATGTATGCACATTTTTTATAATTTTAAAAAGTAAAGTTCTCAGATGACACATTTTGAAAATATTTATTTTGATTAGTTTTAAATTCTATTAAAATTACTCATACGACATGTATTACAATCAAAATTTAATAAAATTTATATGACTTGAATATAAGCTGGTTTTGCTTAAAGCGATTTTATCCTAAATTCCATAGCCTTTAACTTTACTTTTAAAAGATGATGATTCTTAAAAAGTTTTCAAAACTGTCAACAAAATTACACATACGACGTGTAAGCCACGTCACATTCGCCAACATATTCACTTTATTTTCTGTTTAATATTCATCATATTTTGAAAAATTGTTTCAAATGAATTTCTGTTATGAATTATTTATTCATAGCGCATCAAATACTCGACTTGCAGTCCCCTGAACCTTTCCATCAACGTTTATATTTTGGCCGAATTTTGTGCGAGGCATCCGTTGCCGTGGCCCTGGAGGCCCGAGCCCGGGGCTTGGCTCAACTTTGGGCGGGGCTGCTCCGGAGCCAGGTCATCTGCCACGCTCCTGGTCTATCTCCACGTCCTCCGGGCGCCGCGGGGCATGTGAGGCGTGGATTTATTGGCCGCGCCCGCTGGCAGGCCGTAAAAAAAAAACGAAATTCGCATTAATTTCTTAAATTGAAGCGTCGCCGAGGCAGACAAACGACGCCCAGGGAAGAGGAAGATTACATTCCCTTTTTATGGGAAATTGGTGTGGGAAATGGGAAGGCAATCCACAAAATCGAAGCGAAGGCAAAGCATAGAAATTGGCAAGCGAACCTGAACCTGATTAAACAGGTCTATTCGATTTAATCCACGTATATAGTGTGTCGGGCTTGTGTTCGTTAATTGGAGCGAATTCTTTTGTCTGGCCTTTCTCTCTTTTACACTGTATCCTTCTTTCTCATTCGATGAATGGAAAGAGTAGGAGAAACAGCCACTTTCTTCTCATTGTTCATCGTAAATTTATGCATGACATGGCCATGATTTATCCGAAATTCGGGTGTAAATTAAAATTAAGTGGATTCTGTTTTTCATCGCAAGCACAGTGAGCGTTGAAAATAATTTATCGATTAAAAAGATTAATTTGCAAGCTTAAAGAAACCTGGTTATTATTTTTCGTTATCTTTAAAACATGTTTTATTTTAATTGGAAATGAAAGCAGAGGCACAGCCTAGAAAAATAGGATGTTGTCTATCATATGTATTATGATTGTAAATTTCATTGTCCTTATGTTCACAACTTTAAGATGTGCAAGGTCACACTAGCCGCTTTGTATAAAAACAACAGTAGTGTGACCTTGCACTATTGAATAAGGTATTAATATATTAGGGACTTTTTTCTAATGAGTACAGGTTTTTTTTTTGTTATACATATATCATATTTAAAACTAAAGGAATGCTGGTTAAATTTGTGTATTATAGCGCACTTCACCATGTTCTGAATTCCTTTAAATCTAATGCTGACTGGAAATTGCTTGAAACTTCTCATTCATTTTAACCACATGCAATTCGAGCGTACTGTACTTACCGAAACTGGGCCAACAGCGATTTGTGCCTCTGTATCCGTATGCCCACGTACCCGTTCCCAGTTATGGCCGCATCCAGAGCCACAGTCAGAGCCAGAGTTGCGCATCCATTGGACAATGGCGGTCCATGTTTATGGCTCTGGCTGTTGCTGAATGCCTCGATTGGTCAAATGGCCCACCCCCTCTAAAATAGAATGCGGAGCATGGGTTGAAAAAGGGGAGCACTGGGGGAAAACTATTGTAAGCATCGACAAAGATTTACGAGTCGCATTTATGAGCAAACTTTGCTTCGGAATCGCAAACTGGATGAGTAATGCATGTTTTGTAATTGCCAACATTCATCAATTGTTAGCAGCCAATTTGGCAATCGATATAAAAAATACGCGTGCGATGACCATTAACACATAATCATCGCCCCAAGGCGATGGAGGAAAATCAAACGGCGAGCTGTGGGCACTGAAGGGGCAGTAAAAGCCGAAGGACCTTCATTAAACTGCCAGCAGAGCCAGCCATGTGTGTACAGGCGAGTGTCCTTCGCATCAAGGATGTGCCCGCATTCGCATCCACATCCGCATACGTATCCGTGAGCCTGCTTTGCTGGCCGTCGAGTAATCGCAAATAATCATCCACTTAACATCGTGAAACTTTATGCCGGAGATGGCTTGGCCAGCCCCTTAACTCAGACTTCAGCTCTTCAGTCCGGATCCATCTGCTTCCCCTTTTGGAGTCGGCACAAAGTGCCTGCGACTTGGACACGGACTCGGACAGTGCCAGTCATAATAATGTTTATTATATCCTTGCTGGCAACCGAGCCCATGCAAACGGCTTGTTTGTGCACAGTGAGAAATAGTTAACAGAAATGTTTACAGTAAGGCAAATTGTTGAAAGTGTGACCTTGCAATCTGAAATTAGGCGACTTTAGGTAATTTTTATTGATTAGAAATGATTTATTATTTTAAATATTTATTCATATTAATGTAAACTCAATTTTCTTGTTTATAAATAAATGTATATAAATATTTAAGATGCCCCAAAAAATCAAGTTATGTTTTATAATAATGTTTGTTTGAGCTGCTTGGAAATATTTTCAAATATTTTCTTATATTAAGGTTTGTCCTTTTTGAACATTTTATAAATGACTCAAGTAAATTTCAGTTGAGTAAGGCAAAAATGTGAAATATTTTTTGTTAAGCTGGTTATTTATTTATTAAAGATGAGGTTTTTTCCGTGCATCCCCACAAAGGACACGCATGGCCAAAAAGCCACTAGAGGACTGGTTGGATGGCTGTGTATCTCTGCTCTTGACAAGTGAAACGGGTAGCTCGGCCTGTGTATTTTTAGAGCCACTCGTTTGGCCGGCCAAACAATCCAATCCGGGGCATCACATCAAACGTGAATCCACGGACAGAAGGTGCCCCTTAAAGGCGGCCTTAAATTCCAGCTCTGGGCCATAAAGCAGAGCGAGAGGAAGTGAAGCCATTTCTAGCGCATCCTGACCAACGGCGAACATCCTGTGCCAGGACCCGCCAGAAATTGTAAATTTTCGCTGCTCGACAAACAAAAGCGCAGCAGGATGTGCAAGCCAAACAGTTGCTGAATTTTATTGTCAGTGGATGTATGTAGACATATACATATATATATAGATGTCCCTCTGTCTGCATTTTTGTGTGGGTGTAACTGTGGCTTTCGCCCGATCTCCGGCTAATGCTTTTAACTGGTTCGCTTGGCTTTGGCTCAATAGATTTTTGGGCTAAGCTGGAAAACCGAATGACCAACAAATCAAATAGCGGAAAACTTTTATTTTGCAAAAGTTCTGCTCATGTTTCCGTCGGATGGTCGGTTGCTTGGTAGTTCGCAGTTCGCAGTCCCTAGTTCCAACTGCTTCTTGGCCAACGCGACCATCTTGGGCCCTTTGGCCCCATAAATAAGCCAGCAAATTGCATGCTTCGCTGCCTCATTGGATCCTGAAATAAAAAGGGGGCATGGCAAGTGGGCTGGCAAATTGATGGCTTTGTAGCAGTTGTGGTAAATTTGCTGGCCCTTTGGGCGGTTTGTTGCCCGCTTCTTGTTTCCTTGAACTCTGACCAGCAAATTGTATTTATGCGTTAATTATTTCATTAACGCCCCATTGAGTAGCGCCTTCTTGGTTCGGGGGTCATTTCACTCCCCCTCTCAAATTATTCCAGGCTATTGCATTCAAGTGATTTTGATTCTTGGCCGTGGGGGCGTGGTCCTGCCCCCCGTCCCGCCTCCTTGGGGCGATGTTGTGCAATCGCATGGAAACGGAATCGAAGGGTCTCATTAGGAGACAGCTGGGCGGGAAATCCCATGGGCCATGTCCAAATGTATTTTAATTAAATGCATTCAATTGAGGCAGTCGAATTGGGAGTGGTGGCCTCTGAGGAGCAGCCATCCCCACAGCAATCAATGACTTTTGGAATTCAGCACCGGGAATTTATTGAACGTGAAATGGCACTTTAATTAACTTACGAACAGGTGGAATTTCTGCACATTACATTTCCCAAGGTTACGTTGTATTTAAATAACTTCATGATGACTTGAAATGACACACCTTATTGTCGTTAATGAATATAAGTTCCAATTTAATGACCCATTTTAATTTAAAGTGCCTTGAGTAATTAAATATAAGTACGATAAGTCTTTTAGGTTCGACCGCAATTTCTTAGTGATTTATTTAATTCACTATTTAAATATAATACATTAATTACATATATTTATATGTATATGTATATATTGATATAAAAAAATTAACTGAATATTAATAGTGTTTCCTTTTATGAAAAATAAATATCAACGTTCTTCTCAGATTTAAATGTACCTGTATATAAATATGAAACAGCTTTTCTTACGTAATGTTAAGAAACTTATATATTTAATGGGATATCGCATACAAATACCTGTTAATAAACAGCCCGCAAGTCTTTTGTTTACTGCTATCCACTCTTCCAGATAATAATAACGCACAATTTCTGTCATTAAGAAGCCCCCATTACTTTTCCTTAGAAGGCTGCATGGAATGGGTGGCAGGACTCCTCGAGGGGCAGGTAAAAATAAGCTGAACATCAGGTGTAAGTAAATGAAAGACCGAGTAAGAATAAGGGAAAAGTGAAACGCCAACATGAGCAGCTCATAAAAACTCAACAAGGCGAAATGTTTAGGTTTAAGTGGGCGTCCTTATGGGGAGGATGGGGGCGTGGCTATGGTGAGGATGGGTGGCTGGGTGGCTGGTTGGCTTACCGGAATGAAGCCGCCTGCATGCCATGGCATGCCCTGCCTGCATTTAGCTAATCCACAAGTTTAGCACAACAAAGGCAAAAGGCAAGGAAGGCACAACTCAAGGTCCTTGCGACGATGACTACGAGTGGAAATGGCCGAGGACGAGGGGCTGGGACTGCTGTAAGTGGATGCGGGACGACGACTACTTGACAGTCTTGGCTCGGCTTTGTTTCTGTGGCCCCAAGCCACCCTGCACCAGCCTGAACCACCCTTTACCACCCTAAAACCCATTCTGGGTCCACCCAAACGCTGGCTGCATCTTAAATTGTGTTTCTTGAATTTATATATTTCTTGCCAGCCTGGGAGCTTCGAATTTTTAGCTTTGACCTGCTCGCATATGTAAATTGATGGCTTTGTTTGTCTTTGAAAATCCTTTTTAACTTTTAATGATGGGGCCGCTGTGCCGAAAGTGGGCCAATGTTTTCCCACGGGATTTGCGTAAAGTATCTGCTAAAAGCTTTCCCCATTCCGTTTGCCTGTCGCCGTTATTTGGCCAAAAAGGCAGTGCTAACCGCATCGACATCGACATCCTTCCTTCCCATTTTTACCCAGGAGTCAACATCAATTTCGTTTTCATCAATTTCGGTCTGAGGAAAGTGGTGGAAATGGTTGGCTGAAGCTGCTGACGATTCCAACATGGCCAAAAAACGAGGCCAAGAGAAGCTGAAGAGGCAAGTGAGAGAAAGAGAGAGAGTGAGAGAGAGAGAGAGAATACTTTGGCAACTTGGGAATGTTCAACTTAGTTTTCATTAATTTGTTGTTTTAGTTGGACCACTTATAAAAAGTTGGCTTAATCTTTTGGCTCTCGGCTGACTACAAATTTAGCTGAGTAGCCGGGGTATGGATTTTGAGTTCCTCACTTTCCTAATTGAAATGCTTCCTTAAATAAAGCTAATAAATCTTGTTTCTGCAAATTCACTTATTTAGCTTTATCATCTTTGCATTAACATCCTGCTGAAATAGAAGATATATATTTTTCATACTGAAATCATTCCTGTTTCTACATAAATTTATTTGATTTCATTTTCTTCATTTCTTATTAATATTCATTTGTAAATTTCGATTTTGTTATTTAGTGATATTGATTTTTATAAAAAAAAACATATCTTTGATATCCTTGATAAATTTCTGGCATTAAAAAATGGTTGATTTGTATATTTCCTTGATTTGTTTTGCCTTTTCATTTCTTTATTTCCTTATTGAAATATGTCTTTAATGGAAACCATTGAATCTTTGTCAACACATTTTTGGAATGTCTTCCATAAAGCAACACAAATCAAGAATCAAAAACTCATTAATGATTAATAGGAATCCCAGGTTGGTTTTCAAAAATGCTTCATAAAAGGAAACCATTAATTTAAAACAGTATGAAAAGCAGGTTCGTTAACCAATTTCGCTGGAATTTTCCTTAACCACTTTTGGGAAATTCATTGATTGAGCTGCGCTACACTTCATCCTTGATTTGATATTACACCTTTTTGGCACTCAGGGAACATACATTTTTAATTGGCCCCGTTGCTGTGGCGCCAGATAGAAATTCGGATCCGTAATTTGGTTTATGTGAATTTGGATATGCGCCCAAGACAAATGTTCGCAATTATCCGAGCGTAAGGAAGGGGTATGTGGCTCCTGCACACCCACACCAGCGCACTCCTGTTTCCGGCCAAACAAGGACACACTCACTCACGATATCTGGAGCACGTGCGCAAATTATCTTCAAGGCGAGAGCCTGAATAAAATAACAGCTGCAAACAGACGCATAAACAAATGACGATGATGGCAACACTTCTCTCGAGGAACAGCCCCATCCCAGGACACTGCCTAAACTCATTAATTATCGAACTGGCTGTGGAGTGGGTCGCAGGATGCAGGATAGTGCCGTGACCGGCCATGAATACGGCATTGTATTTGTAATCAACTTTGCCAATGAGCATCAAATATGCTTTATGTGCCTTTCGATTGTGCGTCCTTAATGATGGGTCGACTTAGCACAAATGATTTGCCATCAATAGCTCTGCTTATTTATGGTGCGTGCTATTGGAATGGGGAACAGTTTCGGGAACTAGATAAATATACAGGTGTCATAAAAGTATCCTTAATTTCAAGGCATTTCTTTAATAGAAGGCTTAGACTTACTCAAAAATTCTTGTCTCAAATCCCTTTGTTGTTTTAGATTTCTTGTCAATTTATTTATTTTTCAAAAACATATTACTCAAATACTATTAATAATGCTAGCTTTTTTCTTAATATCCTAATTTTTTAAATAATTATATTTCTTTGTACATTTTTCTATTAAATCTCTGGAAAACTTAGGCCAAAGTTTAATGGTTCTAAATTTAAGTAAATACAATTTCATAATTTTATTTTCCTATCCAAGCAAGCAGCGATAATTATTTAAAATGTTCGGCTTGAATATTGCTTATGGCTGCCGATATTGTGGCAATATTGTCAGCTACAAGTCCTACAAGGTAAATGAGACCTGCTATGATGTGCTGCTGACCAGGACCTTCAACCTAATTCAAGAGGATAAGGTCAGAGTGACGGATGGGGAAAAGTTCCAGAATCTGCACTGCGCCAAGTGCCGCACGGAATTGGGCCTCCATTGTCTGGCGAGTGAGAAACATGAACTACTGACTGGACTTAAGCTGCTGGAGAAGGTTCATCTGCTGGTTTACGACTCGTACGAGGTGCCATTCGAAACTCCGCCATCCCATGACTGATGAAGCGTGTATAAATAAAGTATGCCAAAAACAATTAACAATTTGGGTGACATTGCTGCCATGTCTGCAGTTGACGTTGGGTCCTTTGAACGCCTTTTGATGCGCACACATGTACACATTATAGGTTTGACTCTTACACGAGCTTGTCACTTTGGAATGTTTTGGCAAGCGTTAAAATCATTTGCTCGACTTGCAACTGTCGGAGCATTAATCACAATCAATCCAAGGAATTCCCTGGCCCCAAAATCGTTCCAGACGACATGCGTCAGCCGGGGTCGCCTCCCCATCCATTCACAGTTTTCCAAACAAAAGTCTGTGCCAGGCACGTAAAAAACGGCAAGTGAAGCGAGTTGATGCCAAAATAATTTGCACTCGGCGCTGTGACAGTTGGGCGCCAGTTGCAAAGGCACATCCTGCCCCCGGCGGAAATTAAAAAGCTCCTCCCAGCTGTCTTCGAGTCACAAACACACTCACATACACGTCGTATAACAACTAACCTCTCAGTGGCTCAAAGGCAAAAGCAAAAGGCATTTTAATGATTTTAATTAACTGCATGTTTGCCTGTAATTACAACGGCAACAATGCAATTACGGCACATGTACAACACTGGGTGGCCATAAACAATGGCACGGGGTCAGAGGGCAAGGCCAGCTGGGCTCCTGTCTTGTCTCTTCCCACCAGGCCATCCCATTCCCATTCCCAATCCCTCTGTCAACGTGCCTCCTCCTCCGGCTTGGTGACACACCTCGGATGACAGAATAATTACATGCAGAGCCACCAGGCCCCTCTTTCATTTGCTTTTGTCTCCCAGCTGGAGGCAATTCCTGGAGAGCTTTGGCAGAGTAATGCATCATACTGGGAGGGACATGGATGGCGTACAAGAGGGGTTCCCTGACAACAGAATCAACAGAAATCTTGACTTTGTAAAGAGACTAAGATAGGCAATAATGTTATTCCCAATATCTGATGGAAAATGTTTGTGGTACATATTCCAGAGCAAGTAATTAATTTCATACATTTTTACGGCCACTTATATGTTAATGATAAATATTATCTATCCCATTACTATTGGGTTTTAAAAATACCAAAAAACTATTAAAACTTTCTAAGCAGATTTATATGAGTAAAATGTAATGCTAAAAAGGAAAGGAAATTGTTTTTAGGAATTACAAATCTATTTCTATATATTAGATTCAAACGACTTGGCCAAACAGCTTAAATATTCAAAACTATAGTATACATTTCGGCGCTGGAATACTTAAGTAATGTATTTTTCTAGCTGTGCAAAGCAAGTAATAATGGCGAAAATTGATATTATTTGATTTTTAAGACAGCAATCCAAAAGTGGTCAAGTGGTAGCTTCTCAGCTTATTAAATAAAATGCAGTACCCTTCGGGCAACGTCCTTGGCCTT
Source organism: Drosophila fuyamai (assembly GCA_018153365.1). Taxonomy (NCBI): domain Eukaryota; kingdom Metazoa; phylum Arthropoda; class Insecta; order Diptera; family Drosophilidae; genus Drosophila; species Drosophila fuyamai. The sequence goes on from JAECXW010000758.1 coordinate 8,358,735, forward strand.
GACACTTATTACTAATACGACATGTGGCCCGGCTGCAAGGTACAAGTGTAATTACAGCCAGCAAATGTCCTGTCGCTGTCACTGATGCCGGGCAATACTTGTTGCTTTCTGCCGGGGGGCGGGAATGTGGCAGTGCGGAAAGTGGGCGGGACCAACTCTATTGTGTGCTCAGTGACCGTAAATATCAAGTAATTTTCTGCAATTTTTCTACGCTGCCAATTGATTTATGGCCTGTTGCCACCATGTCCTCTCATCGCCATTCCGCCCCTTCCGGTCGCCCACTTTGCTTTGTTTGCAAAACAAAAGGCAAGCCAAGTGAGCGTTGTCCTTCCACAATAACAACGAAAACATCACCAGGATCAGGAGCAGGAGCAGCAGTAGCGCGGCAAAGGACTTGTATGCATGTTGAGCCTGTGACTGTCAAGTGGTCGCCATGCGCCATCCGCAAACACACAGGAAAAAAGAATACTGAAATCTAAAAATTTCGATTTGTAAAATAAAAAGAATACAATAACAATTCGAAATAAGAAAACTCATTATTATTGCAAAATGATAATTGCGCTAAAACAATTTTCTTAGATGAAATAAAAAATATATCTGGATAAATTCCATTTCATTTATGCAAATAATTTAATGTTTATCTACTTATTCTTAACATTTTTTATCTTAAATATATTTGTTAGTTTATATTGCTTGTTTGTTGTTTGGTTATGTTTATAAAACACACTAATCTCTGTTGTAATATTATATATTTAATTTATTAACTCATGTCCAAAACTTATTGCATTTTTTTTTTTTTAAATAGTACCAGATCCCATTGTGGCTCAAATTTTTTCTCTGTGTACTTAGAATTGTGACGCCTGTCGCTGTTGCCAGAAAAGGCATTACGGTTTGTCAGTCCATTCCCCCTAAAAGCCATAAACCGCCCACCGCTGCACTCCAAATCGTCTCGGCATGGGGCGTGGCCATTTGTGACGTTTAACAAGAAAATTCGTTTAGTAAATTTCATTTACATTTTTGTGTCGAACGGCAGAAAGGTCGAAAATGTAGCGGAATAAAAGTAAGAACTGAACAATAAAAATAATTTGCCTGCGTAAGGGATATTCGTTATGCACTGGACAAGAGCCGTCTCAATGACCTCCGACCCCCTCATAAAGTGGCCCGGCTTAATAAGGCGTTGCGTTACTCATACGCCATGTGGTGCACAGCAAGGATTCCGTAATGTGAGCCCAATGTGGAGGCAGCGGACGTAAACTATTTATGCATGTACATACTCAGCTCCAACACGATTTCCCAACCCCCACTTTCCCCTGCACTTTCCGTATGCAAATGGAGTAATTTGATTTTTTCCCCGGACCTTGGCTGCAGAAATTTATTCCCGGGAATGACTGGAACTCAGGGGCGGAGGTGGGGGGGTTGGAGCCTCTAATGGGTTGCCGAGTGCAGGACAATCAATCGATACTTTCATCGCCAAAGTGGCTTGAGTTGGGGAATCTAATAGGATATTTTATTGGAACACAAAATAATTTAGTGCTGATACTTAATATTTTGCTTGTTTAAAATCTATATGTTTAATACATTTAACTTTTTCTTGGGGATCATTATCTTTACTAATTTATTACCTTATAATTTTGTGTATTTTACAATGCCTATTTATTTATTAGCATTTTTAACTATTAAGTGTCAAGTTTTCATTTTTTTCTGACGGATGTGAGTGATACTAAAGATATTTTTAATTATTTGTGATGGCCGGTTTTTCAAAAACGAAAATAGACTAATTTATTCTTCTCTTTATCCACTTGTAACTTGAAAAAACTGAAATAGACTAATTTATTCATCTCTTTATCCACTTGTAACTTGAAAACTACAACCTTAACTGCGAAATAATTAGTTTAACCTATTTTCACCTAGCGTTACGTAAGTTGTTGCAAGTTCAACCCATCCCCACCCTCATCTATTCTTAAAGCCCCAATTAATTTGTGTGTGGCAGACATGCAAATGAGCTGGCAACCCAGTGCAGCTCGACGGCTTTTGGCCTCAGTTAGCCTTACCCCTTTTGGCAGCGGATCATGTAACATGTTTATGGCCATCTAGTCAACTGCAGCCATATTTTCATCTCATTTCAGCCATGCCCCGCGGCTGTGTCCCTTTCTGGTTGGGTCGTAATTTCAAACCGTTGCACTGACCGCAGGGAAAAGTGGCAGTGGAATCCTGTGGGGGCCATCCGCAAACCAACCGCAGGCAAACGCGTTATGTTGACCTTTCGCCAGGCTTCACCAGGCCTTAACCATCCACGAAGGACATTAAAATGCAAGCGGTGCCAGAGATGTAGAATACAAAAAAAAAAGAACGGCAGGAGATGGTGCATTTGACTGGCTCACTGTGTGTGCAGATTTTTCCTACGTTTTCCGGGTTTTATTTATGACCCCCAAGGGCAGGCACACATGCAGGACTCCACCTTGGAGATTTACGACTGGAGTCTTATTAAGCATAAATTAGGAACTGTCTCTCTTCCACTGCCTTTCCCTTTTTTCCAAGCAATTTCCTTTTCAGGCACAACGAAATCTAATTTAGACACTTTGAAGTCACTCGGCTTAATCGCATTTACGGCAATCAAAAGTAAACACATCACCCAAAATCTTGTTGAATAATGGCAGTGCGTATAGGAATATATTCATTGCCATAAGCTAAATTGATTTACCTAAGTTTGGTCTTTTCTTTCAGCTGATCAATATGAAGGTCCTGAAATGAGTGGAATTTCACGCTTCAATACCAACATTAGAACATGGAAAAGGTACCACCATTGTGGGACCAATAATGTATGCAAATCCAATTTAGTGCTCCATAAGCTTTATTAGATGCCAAAAGTTGACACGTGCCATGCGTTTGATAGATACACATGTGAATAGCTCTTTGAGTGATTGACAAACTGAGTGAATGACTGGCCGAGCAATTAATGTAACCACTGTAATTTAATTTAGTAAGATAGTCCCGAATGTCACCCTCTTGTGCCCACGTGTGAATGGAGTTCATTCGACAATAAATATTGGTTGTGTTATAGAATTAAACTCAACACCCCTTTCCACCAATTTGACTTCCTTTTATTAATAAAATTTTAACTGCAAAATGAGTTAAATTGGAAAATGTATAACGCTTAAAAGTTTGATGAATAATGTAGATCAACTTGAAACCTTTCTGTTAATTTCTTTGATGTTTTGCATATTTATGATAACTATAAGCCTTTATTGTACCATTTTTTTAAATGTGTATCTTTTCATGAGGCCATAATTTGTATTTTAGTTTTACCCATTTCATTTTGTGTTCAAGAAATTGTATTTTATATTTGTTTACTTGCAATCAATTCCACTTTTGATGGCGGTACCCAACAGTTGGCAATTTCAATTGAAACTTTTTCATATCCGATAAAAAATCCAATTAATTTTTGTGGATCCTTTTATGCCTCAAGGCAAATTTTGTTGGGCATCAGTCAATCAGCTTGATCTCCCAAAATCTGCTTATTATCATACCGCCATCCATCATATGGCGTATAGTTATACGAGTACGAGTATATGGGTTCCTGTGTGGGACGATTTGATATATGTCTGTGTATTTGCCAGGGATAAAGGGGAAACCAATTTCAGTGTTTACTTATGCATATGGCACACAATAGCGAGTGGGTGTGGAAAATGAGGCGGTCCCAGCAAATGCTATACGTGTCCTGCAGGTGTGGAGAAAAGGCAGCGGCAATAACAAAGGGGAGTCGAATAAACTTTACTCTGATGCCTCCTGATGATGATGTACGGCTGAAAAGCAGGGAGGAAAGTTCAAGACGGATGGAGAAAGGGCCTTGGGGCGGCATTATCATTCAACCCATATCCACAAACACACAAGACACGTGACGGGGTTAGATATGCGTGAGCACGTCCACTGGGAGAAAAGAGACTTTAAAATATTATATGGAGTACATCCATTATTTTTCAAAAATATATAACAATGTATGAAATTTTTAGGCGAATTAAAGCGTTTGTGACTCAATTATTAGAAAGTGAATATCTGTCTATAAATATCGGTCTATAAATTAAATATTTTTAATAATTATAAGCTCATTAATTTATTAAATATTTTTATAAGTAAATCATTTTCATTTAAGGCATAGTTTAATCCCTAAGACTTGAAACTATATTTATTGAATACGGAATATAAAATACAATAATTTTATTATATGCTTATTGGTTGCCAAAGTGTGTTTTTGATTTAATATTTTTTAATTAATCACCTTAAATCAAACATTTTTGGAACTCACGATTTATGATTTTTTATATATATGCTTATTAAAAATTAGACTATAAATAAATTAATTTATAATTTAAATTATGTTAATTAACTGATATAAACCAACATGTTTTTCTAAGTGTACTTCCGACTGCTCCTGTTTCCTATGCCATCCTCCGTCCCTCCGCTTGCTGTTGCGCAAAATCCAAACTAATAATGACATTTTGCGAATTATTCCACATCGCAGCCTGCTTGACACACTGACACTGAACCGGCGAGCAATAAAAGCGGCAGCAGGAAGATGAGAAAAGAGAGGACGGAGGCGGCCAAAGGATCCCAAGGAGCAGGAGCAGAAGGAGGAGGAGGAGCAGGAGCAGGGGGAGGAACAGGAGCAGGCTGCACTGGATCCGAGATGGTGGTGGTGTAAAATTTATTTGCTGCCAGGACCCGTCACGTTTTGGAGCGTATATGTGTGTGCGATGGCCATAATGCTTCCCATTCGAAAGGAGTTCGCAGCCAGCCGAAAAAGGAGCTAACGCATGGTAAACACGACTACGAGAAAATGTATGGTAAATATTCCTCATTCTTCGGGAATCCTCTGAACAGGGTATCCCCAGGGCGAACCCTCTTTCGTCTTATACAAAGTCGTCGCTGGCAAATGAAAATGTTGCCCCGTTTTTGCATTGAATTTATTATCCTGCTGATTGCGTAACATTTATTCATGTCAATTAGCCTTGGCAGCAAATGCAAAAATGCTGTTGATGCATCTGTCCCCCATTCAGCACATTTCCTGGCACATTCTTGGACAACTTGACGGTTGATTGTTTGGTTGTTAGTTGTGCAGTTGGCTTATGCAATATTTTTAGCCTGCATACAATTTCTCTCCTTTTCAACAAATTTAATATATTATTTTTATCTCATAGAACAACAAAGACAATGCAATTTCTCATATTCCTACCCCAATATTTAGTTTAGAAAGCCAAAGCAGATTCTTAATCAAACAAATTCCAAAATAAATCTAAGCAAACTTTTTATCCAACCCCTTGTCATCGGTAACAATACTTTAAGAATGACTTTTGCTTATTTATATTCCAGTGTAGGGAAAATTGAATTTCTTTGATTTGGGTTTCCTATTCGTTTGATTTCAATTTGTTGTCTTAGCTCAGTTGACATGGGAAATGGAAAATCCATTTAAATTTTACCAAGCTAAAAAGGAGTTATTTAAAAATATATATTTCTGACTATTGATTTAAAGTGCTTTTCCAGAGCAGACTTTTCAGGTCATGCAGATCACGAACGACTTGTAAATTGATAAAATTGCATTTACCTAGAAATGAGGATTAATGGGACACGTAGACACTTGTTGACAGCCCACACCCATCTTTTCCCCCCGATTTCGTAATTCCCTGGGTTTGGAGCTAGTCAGTCCTTTATTTTAATTTAGCTGCTTCAACTAATGGATTCGGGCTTACGTAACTCCAACACTTTGGCCGTAATGCGGCACTGGGCCAACTAACCCCACAATATCCCTGAGTTCCGCACCCTGGGTGTTTCTGCCATATTGTGTGCTGCAAAAGACTTAATTTGCATTTACAGCAACACTGTGCACGTACGCAACTAAATATAGTTGGGGGGCTTGAACAATTTTATATATCTACGTACGTATATTTAGACCCGTTCCCTTGCTCAGTTTTAGTGGCCACTATTGTTGTATGGGGTACGTGCAACGGGGCGGATGGAGGCGTTGCCTATATATAAATTAAGTATACGCAGTGCAGCCCCTCTGTTATGTCTCATTTCTCTCGCTCTCTTTGTGTTTGTTGGAACTGGAACTGAAACTGAAACTGCCAACTGAGCCAAAGTCTCTAATGACCACTTTGAGGGTTTTAAAATGGGCGACAGTCAGGCAGCGGCCACATAAATAACACGACGAGCGTCCTGCTCCGCATTTCCCTGCTGCGGCCAGAATGAAATTAACTTATTCATTAGCAAATGGCAGCCCGGGGGCCCGTCTTAAGCACAACATACACATACAGTTAGCTATATACATATATATATGTATGTAAATTCAGGCACATAGTAGCACAGATATATGCAAATTTTTGTGTTTATGTCTATAAACTGTTTGCAGCTCTTTTCAAAGGCGCTAAATGTCAGACACTTTCTACACCTTGGTGCGACTTAAGCTGTCTTTTATGCTGGCATACCCTGCGTATGCGTTATGTCAGCCATAACTGTTGGTTCGGTGGCTTAAGTTTGTCATCATATCATTGAAACTAGTATTTCTCTTTGTCTGTTTATATATTTATTTGCATTATTAGAAAAGTTTATACATTTGATATTACACAAGGTTTATTAATCAATTAACATTACATTTTTAGCAGTCTAAGGTATAACTTGCTATATAATTTATAAGTGAGAAAGGTTATATTTATCTGAAACTTTAGGACCTTTTGCAACAGAGGCAACTTTTCTGAACAGTAAGATTTCATGCCATTGCTTGACACTATTTGTACTGGGTATTCCTTTAGTCTTAAGTAGCAACTATTCCCAACAACCTTCGGCAAAGTTTTCTTTCTTGTTTTTAATTAAAAAACATTTTCATTGCAAGGTGCAAAATGGCTGGCAAATTGCATAGAGAACACAAGGCAGTACCGGCAGCAGGACTTCGGGCGCCATTTTGAGTTGCTGGCTTAACGAGACACTCACACAGCTGCAGCCACACTCACACCGACACACACACACACACACACCTACAGCCACCCACACATACAGATGGCAAGTTAGTAAGCGACTGCGTTTTGTTGTTTGTTGAGCATGTCCTTTTTCCTTCCTCGCCTCTGGTTTTCGTTTTGTTATTTGTTGTTGCCCTTAACAGCACCAGAAACAAAGAGAGAAAAAACTTTAATTAAGTTTTCAGGTTGCTGGTTTATTTTTAACTCGAGTGCTTTGCATACTACAAACAAAAAACAGCAACCGTGAGTTTTGACAGTGGACTGTTATTTATAAGGGCATTTAGTTGCAGATTTTTTCCCACATGATGGAAGCTTAGAGCAAAAGTTTGCCAACACATATGATGAAGGGCCAAAAATAATGGGGGCTACAGTACGCAGCTTAGGCAACAATAATTCATTCTGCATTTGATAAGCTTAAATATAGTTTTAATTAAAGTTTGCTATAACCATAATTGGGAAGGGCTTAAAACGACCTAACTTTAAATTAGATTTCTTATCATTATGACAGCCGCTTTTAACTGGTTTAACTCTATCATTCGTAATCTCCAGTCAAATCCTTTTCATGTGCACCTGCAAGCCGAACGACCAGCTGTTCCCTGCCTTTTGAAAAAAAGATAATACTCCACTGATTGTCAGCTACCCGATCCGCCCAACTCATTTGCATTTGTCAGTCGCATTATATGCAACCATCTTGGCGTCCTGCTATTTTTGCACCATCAAATGGAGCGGCAGACCCGTCGGCAAGGATCCATTTAACTTGCAATTTGTGCAAACGACTTACAATTGTCGCAGACAATTTTGTCGCTTTTTTAAGCCAGCAGTGGAGAATGGAACGTTAAATCGCAAATTTCTACATTTCATCTTTATTCTACCGCTTTGCTCTGTTCTCAAGCTTAGCGAACCAAAAAAAAAAAGTGAAAAAATAGAACACAAAGACCGACAAAGAAATGACATAAAACGTAAAAAATGAATAGAATCTGTTCTTAAATACAAAATCTCAGGAATTTGTTGAAAATAATTGTGTTTCAAGCTTTATATCAAGGATCAAAATGCTTTAAAAGACTAATACTCTTTAAATGAATTAACAATTTAAGTCAAAATCATTTTTAATTAAAGTCTATTAAGCCTTGGGTGAGTCAAACAATTAAAAAGAAGTAAGTATAGGTATTTATTTTTAAAAATTCTATAAGACTAGGTAGTATTTTAACAAATCGGAATATAAATGTTATTGACTCCATCGTGTACTAATATAAAATAAATTGTTTTCGTTGTTCTTTTGTTGGGCCCTGTATAATTTATTGGGCCTTAAAATTAAGGTTTTCCTTGAAAATCGATGCCAAATTGCCCGGCAGAACGCTTTCCCAATAAGGGCTTTCCATCTTGTTCAGCTCCAGGTGAGGCCTGGCAAATTGGAAGCACTTTTCCGGGCCAAATTCAAGCACTCGTTCACTGCGAGATAGGGATCGCAGGTGGGCTGATGGCCAGGTATTCAACTCCGTTCCGTGGAAGTGCGAAATATTTTCGCTGCGATTTGCATTTGTTCGCGGGGTAGGCAGGGGCAGGCAGGAGGCGTGGCAGCTCCAATTGGCGCCGCACATAAATGCAAATGCAAAAAGTGGCCCAGGGGCGGTGGTTGGCGTGGGGGTGTGGCAGCTGGTGAACAAAGTGTGGCATACATTTAGGCGTCGCCGCATGCAAATGTTTGACGTTATACAATAATAAAGGCAAAATCCGTGGCAAAGCGGGACCCACACAAATATACACATCATATACATATCTATATATATATTTTTTTATTTTATTTTCTTGGGCTTATTCTTGCGACGTTTTTATTTCCCTTTCTGCTTGCTCAGTTTTGCATATTTTTCTTGTTCGATTTTTATCGCCACGTCGCCGACGACGAAAATGTTGCGCAAATATTTGCGCTTTTATGTGCATAGCAAAAACCTTTACCCATTTTTTTTTATGCCTTTTTCCCCTCGACTTGGAACAGTTTTCCTCACATTTCTTTTTGTGCATTCAGATTTTCGCTTTGCAGATGCTTGTTGTTGCTGCTTTTTATGATTTACTTGTGCTTTGTGTTTGTACTTTCGTTCGTATTTGTGTTTGTGTTGGTATTGGAATTTGTACACGGTTAATAAGTTTAATAATTATAAATGAAATATATTTAAAGTCGTACATTTTTCGATTTTAAATATTAAATATCTATATAAAATATATAGGCATATAATGTATAATGTATCCTATCAGATTAACCTGTCATCCAAAAATGTATATTAAATTTGAGATAATACAACCTTCTAAACTTTTTATAACATATTCCATAAAATTAACTTTAAAAAACAGCCCCAATTTTTGTCTGTGCATTGATGTGTATACACTGTTGCAAAGGTAAATTGGATTGAGAAATTGAAATCGCATTCAGTGGCAAAAGGGAAGGGCGGTGAAAAATAGAGGGCGAGAGCAAAGGAGATAGAGGAAAATCTTTTCCGTTTTATTTACCTTATTGATTTTTTCTTTTGTACAGGTCGCTCTGTGTATTTGTGCACCTCGGGCTGAGATAATCGAGCTGAAGTTGCATTTTCCACTTTGGTGGCAGAAAGTTTAATGGATTTTCCTTTTTATTCAACTCCGAAAAAGTGTGCTTTAAAAAGTTTTCAGTTCCCACTTATTTTCCTTCGTACACCTGCGCCTGGCATTTGTTTGACCAACTTCGGCCTGACAATCCCCCAACATTCATCAAAGTCCCTCGTTAAAACCATTTCCATGTTCGCTTTCTCCCAAAACAAATTGTCAAACATGAAACTTTCGTCTCATGACGTCACAACTAATTAGAGTGAAGTGAGTGGAAATTCACTGCCAGTTTTTGTTGCAATGGCCTGCCTAATTAGTTGATTAAACTTGGCTTGGCCAAGTGTCATTTGCCAAGGAAATTCTTGTTAAAACTGGAAGGCTTTTAGTTTGGTGTGAGATGTCACTAGCCAATTAACTATGAAAATTACAATAATTAAAACCAAATTTAGAAGAATACCAAATGTCAAACTATTTATATATATTTGTATATGATAAATATATATATAAAAATATAAATAAATATATTTGAATTGAACATCAAATTAATATTGTAATTTTTGCACAAATTTATTGTTTGTATTTCACAACGATTATTAAGATACCTTTAGGGGATATTTAAATAAATAAAGGAAAAACATTTTTTTTCAATAGTCTGAAAGGGCTATTTTTTATGAATTAAACGATTTTTGCCGCAGGGTTTAATTATAAAATACCATAACAAATTAAAAACTCCCGATGGCTTGACTTGTAAATATTTATTCGGTAATTTCCATATTGAAAAACTATAAATCTACGACAAACATGTTCAGTTATTTGGTCTTGTGTGTGTATGTGTGGTTTTTTATATGCAAAATGACTTAAGTACAAAAATGTTTCTGTTCGCTATTCGTGCAAACGTGATGGTAACCCTAACCCAAGCACCCAAGGCCAGATGCCACATGCCACATGCCACATGCCACATGCATCTCAACAATGGCGCTGCATCACCCGGTCCAGATCGTTCCAGCTGCAGGAGTAGTCGATCTGGAGCAGACCCTTCTTGCTCAGTCCGAATTTACGGGCGTAAATTCCCGAGTAGAGCGACGAGTCGCCTCCGCTGGAATGGGGCGATGAGCCCCTGACCCGGGCTCCATCTCCCCCTCCACCCATGGTTCCGTAGAGGGTGGAGGGTGCGGCATAGATCTGCTGGTGACACTCGCTGCAATCCGGTATGCTGCAGTACGGCAGTGTAGCATAGGGATTGCAGTAGTCGTAGGCGGGCGACAGTGGCGGCGGGGCGGGAAAATCGATCTGAGGGGGAGCCGACAGTGGCGCCGACTTGCCACTTCGCTTGCGCCTCGGATGGGGGGCAGTTCCATAGTTGTTGCTCCTGCTGTTCATCTGACTGGGAACGGAACGACGCTGCAGGGTGGCAGCCCGTCGCTGAAGATGGGGCTGCTCATCCCCAATGGAGGAGGGATGCTCCGTGGAACTGGTACTGGAGAAGCCTGGAAAATAGGGATGATACATTAGAACACTTTAAGATATAAGGAATAGTTAGGGGTCGATTTAAACTTAAGATTACGATACTCAATTAAAAATTACAATAATACGTTCATTCCTTTTATCAGGGCATATATATCGAATATGTTTAACATCTAAGTAAAAATAAAACTGGAGTAATAAAGTATTTTAATAAAATGGAATAAAAAAATGGAATTCGCCATAAACAACTAGAAAAGCACAATTATAGTTAAGTAATTACAAAAAACTATATTAAAGATTAGAAACCACTATCTAAATGAAATAGAAAATGCCTGTGGCTAAACATTGCTATCTTATTATCTAAATCTAAATCTTACAAAAGAAAAACTGTATGAAATGGAATTGATTAAAATGAAAATGTAATTGTTTTAATAACAAATAACAAATATATGGAAATGCAATAAGTCAGCTAACAAAAGAGACAAGAAAAACTTAATTACGAAAAGTTTGATGTAAGATTATAATACAAAACATCTTGTAAAGCAGCAAATGGAATTATTAATTAGGTCTCAATCAATTTAATCAAGATATGAATTAAATATAAGATGCGAATCTGTATGCATTTGTGAGATGTATAAGAACATTTGCAATTAATAGCTAATAGCTACCCACCTCCAAAGCCATTGTAGAGTTGGCGCTGCTCCTCGCCATACAGATCCTCCGGCTGCTCCTCCTCCTCGTCGTTGTCCAGCTGCAACTGCCTGGTCATGGTGGCCATGTAGTCCTCATAGCGACTGGGTGCTCCGTATATGTCGCTCCTGGCCGTGTAGAGTGGCTCCTTGCGGGCACTTCGACTCCGGCGACGAGTCCTCTGGGGCACACAGCACTCCAACTGGCATTGGGCACGCGACACGCGACGGGTCTGGGTGTGGGGGCGTGGCATAGTGGCGGACATGCCCACGCCCACACCCACTCCCATTCCGTATCCGTAGGTGGGACTGGGGGTCAGGGAGTTGCCGCCCCCGTAGGCGGGTTCCACTGCCTCCTGAAGACCGGTGACATCATCGATCTTCTTGCGCACATAATCATAGTTCTCCAGATCCCAAGGATCCACATAGCAGCGTTGCGAGGGCAGCAAGGTGGTTCCATAGATATCCTCCGTGTTGTCAATGGTGTAATAGGGGGATTCCAGGGCACCCACTCCCTCGGAGGAGCCACCGGGTAACGCCTGTTTGGGACCGGCTCGACGCCTTCGTGGTGTGGTTTGACTGCGTTCACGCATGCTGGAAAAAGTCAACAAAAAAATACACATAATATTAGCCGGGAAAAAGAGCAGAGGGGGAGAGAGGGGTTGAAGAAAATCATGAGCAAGTGCATCAACTGGTTGGTTACGCAACGCACTTTGCAGTCAATACTGAAACTCTTCCGTCAGCAAATCGAACCCGTTCTTCGGCGCTGGCCGCGAATTTTCCGCGGCATTTGGCCGGCTCACCTTGCACAGCGGCTATATCTCTTGCAGGTGTTACACTTCACGACTCCACTGCAACCATTAGCCGGTTTATGGATCTGCATAACTTAGCATTACCAATCAATTGGCATTTCAATTGCCAATAGCCCACGGTATTCCATTAGCCGATCAACTGGTTTACTTTAAAAGAAATTCATAAAAAACCAAGCCGCCCGTTTTGATCATCAAATTCAAATTTGCTATCAAAAATATCTATTTAATTAAAAACTGAAATGGAGCCAGTCAGCAACAGCAAAATTTCAATAAAATATGCAAAACCAAGCAAGTGGAATAAGTGCACTGAGAAATATATTGCGAGGAGAGAGGGCTTCGAATTTTCATTGGGCAGACAAGGCTAACTAGATTTTTGATGGGTTTGTCAGCTGCAGTTAGCAAAGTTATATCTAAAATGGAAATAAAACAGGCAGAGTTTTTCGATTGGCAGTACAAACAAATGTGTTTATTCAACAATAAAGATAATCTCAGAATGTAATAAACGAAAAAAGCTGAAATTGGCTTACATTTAATTAAATCTCTGGCGTCCACTGAATGAAAACAGTTCAATATTTATAATCTCTGCAAATATTATCAGTTCAGCAAAAAATTACAGGAGTCTGGTAAAAAAAACAGCCTGAAACAATCAGAAATATTTTTGTATGAAATGGTAATTTTTTAAAGCTCATATTTTTTGTTGGCTTTGGAATTTTTTTTTTGGTTTTTTCCCCTTAGCTATTTCTTGCAAACGCCCATTCGAAAAAAGGGTTTTGCGCAATCTTTCCGAGGCATTTGTAATTTGTGCATTTGCATAAATATGCCGTGTTTTCTTTGTTTTTGGCTGTTTTGTTTTAATCGCTTCGGTTATCGATTAACATTTGTATGGCTTCGGCGAGCAACAAAAGTATTAAAAGGTTTCAGATGGGAATATAATTTATAAAATACACAAACTACACGGGAAAAAAATAACAACGTGACTTGGCTGTGTCATGCAAATGAAATCGTGTATCTGCGGGTCCTACACTTTTTATGGCATAAATCCAAATATTTAATATACACACACCAGACCATCTGAATGCAGTTTCAGCAATTTACACGCAAGGGGAAATAGTTTAGGGATTGTTTTGGGCCTTAGTCATGAGCTATTTATAATTCAAACAAAATCAATAATGCATTGTAGTACGGGTAACATAATATTTCAATATTTCAATGGCCAAAATGTCTAAGGCGCACAGTAAAAAGTTTCATCAATGAAAGGATTGTTTAACAACTTTAGTAAATGTATATTTAATGGTTAGTCGGCTATTAGTAATTTAAACAAGAGAGAACGCTATAGTCGAGTGCCTCGACTATTAGATACCCGTTACTCAGCTAAACAACTTAATATAAATGCCCTCTTGTATGTTTTTCGCCGCTCGAATTAGCTCCCGATTTTTATGTTAAAATCGGTACCCAGGGAACACCTCCAATTTGGCTAACTTGATTTGATTTGCATAGTTCTTGGGATATAGTTCGGTATTGTCAAATGAAAGCCATCGCAATTTCCTTTAATAGAAATCCTTATCGAGAATTAACGTTGACTCTGTTAAGCACCTTGGCCAGCTGTTCCAAAGTCATCCGTTAGATGGCGCTACTGTATACGCCATGAAAGGCGGAAATGTAGGCGCTAGCCAGGCTTAAGTGTTTAATGGGTTTTTGGGCGTTAGAGTGGGCGTGGCAAACTTTTATTTGGCCAATCGATAGGTATTGACAAAACAAATACATATCAAGAAAAATTTTTATAATAGCATCAAAACTGTGGCCACAGCTTGTGGCTTGTGGGCGTCAGAGGGTGCGTGGCACCATTTTGAAACAAACTTGCGCTGCGTAGGAACTCCTAAAATCTACATGCAAAATGCCAATCTTCTAGCTTTTATAGTTTCCGAGATCTCAGCGTTCATACGGACAGACAGACAGACGGACAGACAGACGGACAGATGGACAGACGGACAGACGGACATGGCTAGATCGACTCGGCTAGTGATCCTGAACAAGAATATATATACTTTATAGGGTCGGAAACGCTTCCTTCTACCTGTTACATACTTTTGCACGAATACAATATACCCTTTTACTCTACGAGTAACGGGTATAAAAATAAACTTCCTAAATTGTTAAGTGAAGGAAAACACTTCTTTGCCTTAATAATTGTTCTTGCGGGGATTACGTATACGCCACTTGGCACTTAACCATGGAAAGTTAATTGCAAGCGCAGTGTTTAACCGCAATTAGAGTCGAATATGCATACGGGCCCTAAGGCCCTCTTAATTAATTGGCATCTTTGGCCGAGACTTCCACTACTTCGCGGTTGACTGATTGCCCCGGTGAACCTCAGCCTCAGATTCCTCTTAACGCAAATTGCCGCTTTGACTTTGGCTTCTGGCCATTTGCATATCAAATGTGTCAAGTTCGCGTCGAATTACTTTGTGTAATCAGTCGAGTTTGTATTGGTTGGTTGATTAATAGTGGCTTGCCACCTGAATAGGCTTAAAGTTGAAGACAGCTATCAATATTTATTTGATTTCCGGAAATTTTATTAATGTTTCGGTAGACAGATACTTTGAACATTATTAAATATTTTTTCAGAGAAAATCTTTTTGGTTTAATGCCATAAAATACTAATGAAAACTTGTCAAATCTTATATATTGTTTCGCATTTATTTTATTTGAAAAAGAATGCCTCAAAAACCTTTTACTTTAGTAAACACCAAAAAAATATTAATAGTCTGAGATGTTACCAAGCAATTTGTTAATACCCTTTTTGAATTGCTTTAAAATTCGGAGTTTCGGATATACTTGGCTTTTACGAAAATATCAATTAAGGTAATAATTAACAACCTGTTCGACTTTTATCCAGCACAAATTAGGTAAAAAAGGTATAAATAACATAAATTTTCGACATCGAATTATAATGAAAAATAACTGGAATCAAGTTTGGCAAATGCTAGACGACCTTGTTAAGTATTCGAACATAAATATTAATTCGAGTGATATCATACCCAAAGGCGGATTTACATGAACTGAATCAAGAGCAGGGTGAAATTAATTCACTTAGCGAATCTGCCGCACCTCCAAAAAATATGCAAAATAAACAGAAGTTATGTGCGTGAATCACCTGAAAAGAACAGTTCTGTCGCATACCTGGGCGTAAGGCCCTAAAAGGTGATCATTACACTTCCATTGCATTCGAATTCATATGGTGAAGACCCACGCAGATGATCACTCAATCTTGACAGGCCGCAAAAATAAAAAACAACTGAAGATACACCTCAAAAGATCTGGGGACCCAGCCCACATATAAACGCAACTTTCTTTGCTTTTGACACAGTTTCCTAGGTAGTTTCATTCACCTTTTTTGGTTAGGGGATATAAATTTGAATTTGTTTGGCTGTCGGTCACTTGTCACTTGCGGTAGAACTCTTTTTATGGCCAACTTCACCGTTCTGTAGCCAATAATTTAATTGCGAATTTTAGGCACGTCCGATCCGTACATGATCCACGCGCATGCGCAACCGCGTTGTGTTCGCTTCTTCGACCGGCGCTCAACTGTTTTGGCCAACGGTTCGGGCCAGGTTTCAAGCCAGTCTTTTGCTCTTGGCTCGCAGCATGTTCGATGTGGTTTGATCCTCAGGTTGCAAGCGGTTCGTTCGCTTGCCAATTTCCATCAAATTAATTAGAGTTTCCCATTCGGCTTTTATGGCTTTGACTAAGTGTAATTTCGGGCGGACTGCAAGCTAATTAACAGTAAATTAAAATGACAGCGAGTGATTATGTCACAGTTGTAGAGCTCCTCAAAGTCACATTGATATGCAAATTTGTAAGCCGTTGAAATGCGGCTGCGACTGCGGCAGAGAAATTCCAAAGATATATCAAGAATTACACAACGACTTGAAATTGCTCTTTTTTAATGAAGTATATAAATAATAGTGTTTAATAACAAAAACATTTAACAATCACCTCTCCGAACAAATAATGCTGATTCACGAAACTCTTAATATTATTATTCACTTTTAATTGAAAACATTCAAGTTAATACTAAAGTAATAACAACCTTGGTTAGAGTAAATGGTAAGTAGAAAAAGCAGCTGCCAAGTTCAAGTTTTTCGTATTGTGGCTAGGAAAGAAATTGAAATGGTTGCTGAGAGAAATTACATCACCTCAACTTCAACTTGAACCGACATCTTTGGGTGGGGCAATATTCGCCGCCTTTGAATGCATGAAAAGAAAACAGGTGATGAGCATCATTTCTCATTCGGCACTTTTCCCATCGTCAGCGGCTTCTTTGCCTCAAAAATAAATCCCAAATAATTTATGCATTTTTTTCCTAAGCTACCAAAAGGTATTTATAAAATAAATTGTTTGAAAAAAACTGAAAAAAAAGCTTTCACTTTCAATGCGGTGGCGGTTTGGGTTTTTTTTTGTGGTAGCCCCCAAATCGTGCCGATATTTATGGTGTTTATTCAGTCAGGTCAGTTATAATTTATTTTTTTTGTGGTGAGTGTCGAGTGCAAACAATCAATTGATGGTCTATAGGCCAGGCCAAAAACAATTCAATTAAGCCAGCTGAAGTGGCCAACAGTTTGCGGTCAGAAATGTCACCAAAAAGGGAATAAACAAATAATTGTTGTGGCTATTTTTGAAGACTTACGCAACTTATACGAGCATAGTAAATACTCTGGAGATAATTACATAAATTTATGAAAAATAAGAATATACAAATAAATGATGGTTAATAGAAAAATGTTTTTATGAGGCTAAACCGAGAAAACAACTAAATTCCGTTGAGTTTGAATACTTCCTGGAAACCAAATGTTGATTTTCAATATGTGACTTATTTTATTCTAGTCTTGGATAACAGAAATAAAGCTAATAAACAGAGTAAATATGAAAAAAAAACTAAAATTAAAATTCTCTTAAATTAATTCTGTTTAATGTAATGCTGAATAATGTTTAACAACATTGAACATTCGAATTTTATTTGAATTTCTGGTCACGAACGTTTAGCAAGAAGTTTCGTTCACTAGGCATCCTTTTAGTTCATTTGGCCACCTTCCAGTTCATCAAGCCCACATTCCTTGCCATAGAACACATGTATGTATACACTATACTATATATGCCCCCATTCGGAGGCTCCAGAGCAATTTGCCGCTTTTAATGGCGAATGCCGTGTTGAGACTTGCAGCACACGTTGCCAACGCACAGGAAACCGGCTGCACCTGGCCACCAGAGGGGTGGTGGCTAAGAGGTGGTGAGGGGGCGGTGGCACAACCAGATGTTTGCCTTTGACTGGCGGCAGACTCGTTGATCTCTGCTCCAATTCCAATATGTGTGTGCTCGGCTCTTTCCCCCGGTATCTTTCATGTATTCGCACCGGCGACATTGTGCAACATGCTCTTCGATATGGCAAAAAACCCCGAACCACCATGCAACACCACCCCGCAAACCCCCTCGATTGCACATTGGTCTCACAATTAATCAAACATTTTAAAATATTTGAAATTAAAATGACAAAACGTAGACATTTTTCAAGTATTCTTAGCATTTGTATAATAAAATTGTGGCTTTTTCTAATAGCTTCGTAAACTTAAACCTAAAAAATCCAAAGGTTAATATGATATTATTTAAAAAGTATTAAATACAAAAATTTATTTTGCAAGATAATGCAACTAACTATTTCTTTTTAAGGAAACTATTTATTGTATATAGTTTATGTTCATAATTTACAACATATTTTAATTAAACTTATTTAGCTTATCAACAATTTTGGAAACTGTGAAAGAAAATTCTATCTTTTTAACTCCACTGGATTAAAATTTTTAAATGATTTAAGGGTATAATAAAT
Organism: Drosophila fuyamai; assembly: GCA_018153365.1. Lineage (NCBI taxonomy): Eukaryota > Metazoa > Arthropoda > Insecta > Diptera > Drosophilidae > Drosophila > Drosophila fuyamai. Next base: position 8,377,162 of record JAECXW010000758.1, read on the forward strand.
GGCTCACTAGAAACATTTGAAGACTTGTAGACTATTAATAAGTACTTATATGTTAAACTCATAAAAACAAGTAAAGAGTTTAAGAGACTTTTCTTAAACTTTATTACTTTTCCTTTTTTTTTGCCAAATCTTTTCAGTTTAATTTGATTATATTTATTTGTAGTTATATTACTTTGTTGTTAAAATGACTGCAACCAATGTGAATTGGCAACAGCTGCAGCGAACATTAGAGATGCTGAGTCGCAGATTGCGCTGCACCCAAGCCCAATCCCAATTCCAATCCTAAACCAAAATCCGAATCCGAATCGGAGTCCGAACCGAATCGAATGGCTATAGCACATGTTTCTCCTTTGCTCTCCGCTTGTCACTCGGCTTGCCACTTTCGATTTTTCATAGCTCGCAGTCGCTATTTTACTTTTTTTTTTGCAACTCACCATCTCCCTCCACTGGGGCAATAATTGTAAGTGGACCTGGGCATTTATGGCGTTTTTACTTCTTTGGCCCCATTTGGCCAACATGTTGGACATTTTGCACGTGTTCAGCCCACAAAGGGGAAACTGGCGAATGGTAGAGAAACAGGGAAGAAATATGGCCGGTAATTGTGTGCTTCCCATTTGATGTGTCAGCAAAACGTTTTTTGTGGTTCTTTTAGCCATTTTCGGGACAATTGTCAGCTAGGAAAAAGGCCTTTCCTCAAAATGTTTGTCATTCACCTTCAAGTGAATAATTCAAACCTGTATTAATCATTTAAGCCTAGATATGAATGCCTAAATGAATATTTTGGGTCCTTTAGTCAAGGGATTTTGTCCTTTTTTTTTGTTTAGGGAAATCACTTTTGAAAAAAAGTAATCATATTTTTAATAGAAGATTAAATAAAGCTTTTTATTTTATTTGATACATAAATCTATTTTCTATTAACAAAGTATTTTGCTATGGTTTATTTTACCCTAAGTTAGTATGTTTCAAAAACACATGTACCTATTATGCACCAAAAGCAAACATAATTATGATTAAATAACAAAAATTACAGCGTGTTTAAACTTGACACGGTTCATTGGTTAAAATATCAATTTTATTTTGATTTATTGTTAGTACAAACCATTTGTTCTCAACAATAAATCGTATCGATAATCCCTTTTTGGGGCTCAGTTGAGCGACCCAGCACAATGGGCCATAACAGAAACCATTAAATTTGTATTTAAATCCACTCATTGCTCAATCTGCTTGATGATGCAATAATACCTAGTACTGCAGGCAGACATCGGGGCAAAAAAACAACGAACAACATGAACATCAGCCGCAGCATCATCACCATCGACATCTGATATGCCGAGGGCCAAGTAACGCCTCCATCGCCTCTATCTTCGACGTCGTCTTCATCTGGGGCTCCATCTTCCTCAATCACTGCTGACGCACGGTTCAAGTGGCACTGGCACAAATCATCTTAACAAAAATCCACATATATAGAAAAACAGGGGCAAAAAAGTCTGCCACAACATGAGCTAGACATCATTTGAGGCAATCTGACATAATTTGGTCTAAATAGTTTCTTCCTCTTGATTGTTTTTTTTGTGGATTTTGTTCAGGTTTATGTCGTTTTAATGCTCTTGTATTGGAGTATATTCTAAGGGCACAGATGTTTCGTTGATTACACCAAAGATATTTCTTGAGGACTGGCAGAAATGGCTTGTTATATGTATCTGATTAAGATACCATTTTTAATATTTTAAGAATATATTTTGTAAGATTATAAATATCAGCATATCAAATTTAAGACACTTTCAAAGTTACATACAGTATAAAACTTGTGTTTTGTGATTCTCCAAAAGTCTGCATATAAATTTCCCATTTCAACGAGTCTGAATTTTTCGACCTATTTTTAAGGTCGTTATTTCTAAGTTTCGGAAGGTTTTCCACAATTGCACTTCTAGAGTTAATAACTTTACCAAAATATTACAATAGCCGTGATTTTTATTTTGAAAAATCTGAAATAGTAGTTATTCAATGTTTTTATAACAAAATTGAAAGTAATAATACAAATCAAATATCTAGATTAACTACGGTTTTCATCAATCGCATAACTATTATTTCTAGTCCATTATAAATTACATAGATTTCTGTCTTAAATGCTATATTTATTAGTATTCTAGCTTCGCAGAATTGTTCTCCGTGTCAGAACTTGTAGAGACAATTTTTCATGTCAGGCTCACACCCAAAAAAAAAAAGCAACACCCCTGCACAAAACCCACATACATGCAGTGCGGATACGCCCATAGACACATCTTGCCCGATGATGCCTCAAGTTCAAGATACAAAAACATATTGCGAGCAGAAAAACAATTGCCGCGTGAGTGTGCGGCTGGTACTCGTACATTGTGCATTGTTTTGGCCAAGTAACGAAACATTTTTTCCCGCACTTCCGCATCGGCACAAGATACACTGGGGATACACCGAGATACATCGCCGAGGTACGGGTAGCAACAAGTCCACGTACAAGCCATTGTCTTGGCCGGAATGGCGTGGTTTTTCTTTTCTTTTCTTTTAGTTTTTCCCTTAGCGCTTATCACACACTTCATTAATTTTGTTTCGCTTTTCATTGCTGTCGGTAATTATGGTTACAGTTATGCTCGGGTATCCGAGTTTCACTTTTTTCTCAGCTCTTCTCTTCAATATTGCAAAATTGCATGCTGCACTTGAAAAAAGTTCCCCACGCGTGAAGCTTTATCTGCCAGATACTACCAATACCAATACGCCAACAATACCAATAACGCCAACAATATTTGCTCAAAACCCGCCAACAGTTTGTTGCCACTTATGCTTCTGGCTGCTTGGTGATTTTTAACGCTTCGTTAACAAAACTAAAATTATTATCTCTAACTTCGGGCCAGCCATGGGATTTGTTTTTGGCCAACGAAATCATTAAATCAATTAATGTTCCACGAAACGCAAAAACAAAAGTGGAAAATTAGAAACCAAATACTGAAAATGAAACCATAAGCTGAAACTAGATTAAGCGGATGCCTTTAAGTTGATTATGATTTAAAATGTTTCGAGTGCAAAGAGTTTGCGGTTTTTGGACACAAAATTGACCTCGAAAATAAACAATGGCAGAATATTCTAAACAAGTTTTGTATGAGTTAAAGTTGTGAAACAAATGTACATAGTTTTTAAATATTAATAAAGTTATGGTTGGGACGCTTTCGGCTTTGTTTAAAATTTGAATTTGTGTGTGCTTAAAGAAAAAAGAACTTGAACGAAATCAACAACTAGTGCACGAAAATTGGGGAAGAAAAATAAATGAAACACAGGTATAAATTTTATTCGATGTCTATTGTCTATTTACTAATAATGAAAACTATATAAAAACGATGTGAGCGGTTCTAAAGATTTCTTTCTACACCAAAAATCTGGAATTTTCTTTATAATTAAAGCCATGCATTAATAATTTCTATAACCGTCTGAAGCAAAAGTGGTAAAATAAGAAATTTTGCTTCCCCACAGGAAGCCATCATAATGTTGCACTTATGGTATCGACCATAAAGTTTACAGCAACCAATCTTGACACGGAAACTTGTTAAAAACAATGTTTAATTAATTGTGATTACACTATAGGCCTCATCATCATCAGTTTGGAAGCGGGATTCAGTGGGTTGCCGTTCCCTCATCAGCATCCCCGGATTCCCAGTAATTATCGAAAACATTGCCAGATGGCGTGTGCTGGGTTTCGCTTAATACTGACGACAAGTTCAATGGCTCACGCGGCGTATGCGCAATTTGCATTGTTTGCATTAAACAGTGAGCTTGAGCTCAGGTTTTAATTAGCGGCTACAATTACACATACGACATGGTGTTCGGACCGGCCTGTATGTGCATAATTTAGACAGTAATTGCATGGAAAGTTTGCTAATTGAAACTTAATGCTACTGATGTGGGGGATAATCACACTACTGATGATCTGAACAGTTTAGGTTGCAGTGAAATCGAAATGGTGTTAAAATATTCGAAGGAACAAATTTGTATTCTTGTCAATGTCAATCAAACTGACTTGAGTCCCCTTATAAATAGGAATTCGAAATGTCATTTTAAAGCTTATCTTCATTTTCTTCCGTGTGTCACCAGAATACATTTATCTTTTTGCATAACAAAGCTGTATTCATTCACAAATTTTTTGGATTAACACATTGTTACAAAATCAAATCATATAAATCAGTTTACTTTATTGGTCAAAGATTTATATGTTTTTAATATCTGATACTTGTTAACCTTCTCAGCGTATTATAAATAATTTATTTGCCTTTCACTATTTATTAAGTTTCTTAATTTACCCCCTAAATTCATTCCCAATATCTTAATTCATCAGCCCAATTGCAATACTTAGCCAAAGTTTTTAGCACTGCCCACGCAGTTTTCAACAGTTTTAGTTGCCCAATTTATTTATTACTTTTGTTGTTGGTTTACTTAAAACCCGAATTTCTAGGTTTCGCATTTGGCAATGTAATTAACACACTGATGGCCAATTGTCCAAATAACAGCACACAGTAGTACTGCTGCTTAAATTCACTCAAGGCTTCCATAATTTGGCAAGCTATAATATTTAATCATTATGTTTATTATTTGCCATTAACCCATTATGATCATTTCCTACACTACGACACAAAAAAAGTAAAGAGATCTTTTTATTTTTATTTATTTTACTACCAATACTAATGCGATTTATTTGCTTTGCCTCGAAAATAAATACATAAATAAACAGAAGAAAAAATTTATCAATGGCTTGCGAATTTTTCGTCGTCATCATCATCGTCATTATTATATTAAACTTAATGGAATACCCATACAATCTGAATAACTTTTTGATGGAGTCACAGCTGCGATCGAAAGAACAGACTACTAGGAAATCGTTTTGTCCATATGCAAATTGGTATTTGCTTTGATTAGCACTTAGGAGAGGAATTCTGAATAAATCTTTATCTCTATTGGCAAGTGTTAAGGCGGATACTAAATTCGTTTGAAGCAATTTGTTAGGCCACTGAATTGGTCGTAAAAACTTGTGAATTGGAAGCATTTTGTTTAACGAGGGCGAATAATTGGCTGGTTCGGTGATTGTTGATTTTAAATTCTTCTAAAGTTTTAAGTTAAAGGATTAAAATTGGAATTAAGCTAAGAAAAAATGGTTTTAGTAAGCACATACATGCTCTTCCTTACCAAAAATACCCTTTGAAGTATGTCGCTGCAGTTAATATATATTTATTAATATTCCGCTTCTGATTTCGCGTCCAGCTTAAATTTTGCAATCGAAAAAAATGTGGCCTACAAAAGACAAAAAAGTAAATGATTTTTTTGTGGTAATTAGCAAACTGGACACGTCCATACATTGGGTTCTTGTGGCATTTAGAGGCTATCGAGCTATAGATGGCCATAACGTTTGTCGGCCACTCCGACAGCAACAAACACCGTTAAACGCACAAATTTGGCAGCCAGACGAGGCTGATGAAGGGAACACAAAAAAAAAACAACTAAATAAAACAACAAACAGAATAAAAAGGCAAAAGCAACAATCACTTAATTTGCATGCAAGCCACCAAAAAAAGCTGAGGTCGATCTTCAACCATGTTCGATTACGAACACGTTGCGAAGAGCAGGTGCTTCAAGCAGTTCTATGATCCAGGCACACCTGCGCAATCAGAGAAAATATTTATATGCTTACACATGCGCAAAAAAAAATATTTAATTTTAATACCCTCATATTAATTTAGCATATTTTGATCAAATCAACATAATATAAGATAGAATAAGATCTATTTAAATATATATGTTTTAATATCAGAATTATTTATGTAATTTTGTTATTAGTTTTTTATTAAATAAAGTGATTACTAAAATTGATTACTAAACTATTGAGTAACTAGGTTAATTACTTGAGTCTAAATTCTTTTTATACTCAATTATACAATTTTTGTTAAATTTTTGAAACCATAGTATATTTTATATTAAAGTACTACCTCAAATTAAAATAATCTCTATATCTATGATTAATTTATCTTTTTTCGGTGTCTGCCTAACAGAGCCATAAGTTTAATTAGACGGCGAACAGAAATCGCATTAATTACAGCGACAACTTCTGCGTCGCCGCCTTTGCCGCAATGAGTTGTATAAATTGGCCAGGCTGAAAATCCGTCTGGTTTTTGGTCATTCTTCTTGCCACATGATTGCGACAATTGCGGTGGCAATAGGCGAGCAGATTCGGCCCGGCCAGCCGTTCACCGCCTCTTGGCCAGATCGAATTGACCAATCTTCGACAGGGGCCTTTGGTTTCTCGGTTTTCGGGGAGGGGGGATCTGCTCGGGGGCACTCATTAGAGCACTGAACCGTTTGACATTTAAGTGCGACGACCTCACGCATGCGCGCTTCGCTTTGAATTTCTTGCTGGGATTTCCTCAGGGCTCATGTCCATGGGCCCAGTTACACAGAAAACAATAATGGTTGATATACTTCAAAAGTTCAAGGTATCTACGATTGACTTGTGTCACTTAAAAAGCTTTTATTCTATAGTGATAACTTACTTCTAGTTCTTGGTGACCATACTATTTTAACCAACTAAAATTGAAATCTTAAAAATTTATTTAAAGTTAAAACTTTGTCATAGACATCATATATAATTACTAAAAGTATTTATTATTATTATTTTTTTAATAATGCATAAAAGAGTTTATCTTATAATGAATCTAGTTATAAAATGCTTGTTTGACCATTCAATATTTTTATTAACTTTAAGAAGTAAAAACAAATCTTTAAATATCACAATTATTTACCGGAAGAAACTATTTTCTACTATTTCCTTTACCATGTTATGCAATTTCCTATAATTTTTTCGCAGTGTCCACATATTTGGCTTTCGGCTATCAACAGCTATTGTTTATTTTCCTCGACGGGCTGGCTCGAAGACCTCGGACCTTCAACGCGGGGCCTGCCCATCGCTTATGGGCACACTAAGTGCCCCTGCTCACTGATCCGCCCCAGGTCAATCAGATCCCAAAATCTAAAACTAAACGCCGGGCCAAGACACGAAAAATAATTACACAAATTGTGTGTTTCAAATCTGTGTGAGCCCGGTATTATTACCTGCGCTTTAAACGCTTGAAACACTTTCGTTTGAGGAAAATACAAGAAAAAAAATTGTATAATCAGCATTAGGCAGCGGCAATTGGCAATCATTTCTGGGTACAAATTAAAATTATATTACAACATTTTCTTAGACAACAACAAGAGCCCCACTGATTACAGGAGACCAAATCGAAAATGCACTCAACCATCCAGCGAGTTGAAGCCGAAACGGCAGCCAACTAACTAACCGGGCCGAAACTGACCTGCCCGAAAACAGACAACAGAAATGGCGAGCGGATCGCCGGACTTGGGCAAAATGAAACGAGACGAGGCGAAGGCGGTCGAAAGTGAAAGTTTGTTGTTGTTTAAGCCGCCGGTGCCGTTGCTGCCGTTTCAGCCGTTTCAGCCGCTTTCCGATTTACTGTTAAACGGGGGCGCAGTCGCCGCTGATTGCCGCATTGGCAGCATCACGCGAATTGCAGCCTGCAAATTCATTTGCCGCATCCGAATTAAATAATTTTGATTGCAGCGCCAGCAATCAAATAGAGATCTGTTTAAGGCAGTTGCCACATTTTTCCATCCGACTTCATTGATACCCATTTTATTTGGTAATGCTGCAATGTCCTGGAATCATAAATTTCATTTTGAGCCCAGATATCAAAGTGGTACACCTCGAAATAATTACAAATTTTTGAAACTTGGATATATGAGGATGATGAAAGCTATAACATTTCAAGATCCTTAATATGGTATGTGGTATATGCACATGTAAATTAGTTTGCCATTAAATTCTTCTTTAATCTGCATTGTATTTGTTAATTAATTTAGCTTTCTTTTATATAATTTTAATGATATTACAACTTTAAGAACATTATGACCAATATAATTTAATGAAGCTATTCATTTTTAAATTATCTAAAAGTTATGATGATGATCACGATTCTCTTTTTATCTTAAGACTTACCAGACCTACTATACTCGATCAAAAACTTAAGCTATTTTAAACTTATTTAAAACTTAAGTGAATTAAAGGTCTAAAATACTAAGTGAACTAAACAGAATAAAATATAATTTATTGATCTGGGTTTTTTTAACAACAACCATGACCATTGTGTAATGATTACAATGAACTTTAATTTAAAATTCTTTCTGCTATATTAAAACGAATCATTTAAGATTGTTCATACCCCAGCATACCCTTCACTTGACGGAGACGTCATCAATCCCCTGGTAATGGCCATTGCCAAATGCGGCCAACCCCGCTGACAACTTGCAACTTCCTGCAATGCGACAAAAAGCGAAAACCAAACCCGTTGGCCGCAACTTCAAGTGGCATCTTCGGGCCACAAACAACTCAGCTCTTTTCCACATTTTCTCTCTGATTTTTTGTTTTTATCCGTCATTTCGTCTCCTTTTGTGCTCATCAATTTTCAGTGCCACCAGCCAAATGGCTGATTAATATGATCCGATTCGGGATGCCACTGGACCGTGTTATATAATTGATCTTTTGTTTAGAGACTATAGCTTAATTGAGTCTGGCAAATTGATTAATGGGTTGCAGCTTCATTAAAAATACCCGACAAAATCATGACACCCATTGAGGGGAAATGCATTTTAATAAGGGGATATATCAAGTTGTAATTATGGAATTTTGTAATTTTCTGAATCAATGATATATAAAATGATATGAGCTTAATTGAAGTATTCATTTTAAGGCTTTTAATCACCTTTCAAAATTGGGATGATTGGAGATATTGCAAAATTGTAATTAGTTATATTAAATAGACCTTTATTATTCATTTATTGAATTATTAATTTAAGGCTAATGGACTATTAAAAATGTTTTCTATTGTTATTAAATGTTAATTATATTTATGTATGTTATTTCTTCAAATGAATGCATAAAATAATTTCTATTAAAGCAGCATCTTCATGTTAATTTAAGTGCTTTACAAAGCACGGAATCGAAGCCAACGCAAATAAAACAACAGGTAAAGTCTTAAAGTTATTCAAGTTAATCACTATAAAAACTGATTTCAAGAAAATAATAGCCTCAAGCCTCATATTTGCTGAACTTTATTTTGCTTAATAGAGCGATCATTCAATCACAGTCCATTTAAGCCACCATTCATACGGTGAAGTCACATCCAATCAATAGAAAGTGTGGCAAACTTTTCACTACCCACACATTATGCACAGTTGACATAGTTGGTCAGGCAGGCAGAATTGTGCGATATGATGACTTAGACATGTTATCGATTCAATGGGCAACTAATTGCTGGCCTAAATGGATGCTTGACTTGGCTCAGAGCCTGGGGCTAAATTGTAAACACCGCACGACACGCACACACGAAATTGCTCACAAAATAATGCATAAATTTGCATTATTACTCCAGCTGGTAAATTGCCAGACTCTAAACGGTTTCTTTGCATAAATACTTGGCTGATTGTGCTTAGAAGCCCACTTAAATAACTCCCCAAATAACTCCGAAAACATACGCAGAGATGTGGGTAATGTAAGTGCTCTTCAAAAAATCAATCCAAAGCCAATTAACGAAACTGATTTGCGGCCTTGACCAAAAATCACTTAACAATGCCGTCGACGGCATTTAATAAAAATGCGTTTATGGAATAAATAAACAAACAAAAAGCGATACAACAAATACAAAATACTCAACTGCAAAGAGCAAAAAGTACAAAGTGCACATGAACTGATTGTTTTGGATTTTTTCCTGTTGATTTTCAATTGGTTTTGGGATTTTTTTCAGCTTCACGCACTTCTAAGTGCAATGGGAAAAAAATAACAAAAGAGTAGTTAGAGCTTTGTTTTCATTTGTAAAAACAGTAATGCCACTTAATTGTCAGATTCACTGAGCCTGATCACTTTCAAGTTTATCTAAAGTGGAAACTAATTAAATTCAATGAATTTAGACTAAATTCTAGTTAAGTAAATAGATATGATTTATAGGCAAACGCAACTGCGTTATATTAAAGACTAAATTAAATGATTAGCTTAAATTAGAGTAACTAACTATAAAGTTAGCTAATAAATGTTATACAAATGTTAGCAAAATGTTAGGTGTTAAGAAATAAGACTTTTATAGCATACTTAGGAGACGTGTAAAATACAAGTAAATTTAATGTAAAAGATCAAGTAACTAACAAACGTTGGTAGATCCAAAACTCTCTACACTTAGAGAAATACAGAATATAAATAATAGAAAATGGTCCTTCCTTCTTTTTAGAAGTGCTTCTGTTTCAGGAATTTTATTTACAGACTAAAAATGGGTCAAAATCATTCCGCCTTGGCTTTTCAGTTTCAGTATATTTAAAGGCCATTTGCTTAAGCCAATGGCAATGGACCATAACCACCCAAGGTGTCGCACCTGCTTAGTTCATCTGCCAATGCCAAATGCCAAACTCTCACCATATCTTTGCACATGTTTGCACAGGTGTTGGAATATGGTCTTTGCCATTTTCTCTGGGTTATAACCTAGGCAACTAGAGACACTATAAATAGTCCCGGCTGTTATGCGAAATGGCAGTTAAGTCGATTATTAAACCGCAAGCAAAATGAAAAGCGCTCTGTGTGTGTCGTTGGTCCTGTTTCTACTGGGATTCGCCGGTGCCAAAAGTTCAAACAGTTCGAGTAGCAGTTCCTCGCCAAAGATCTGTGTCCTGAAGAACTGCGACTGGTACTCGACGACGAATGCATGTGGCAAGTTTGGTCGCTCCAATCTCTGCAATCGCTTCAAGAACAGCTGCGCCCTGCGTTATGAGAACTGCGTCGGTTCCAGCACCTACACGGCGGTCAGCCTGTCCCAGTGCTCCGGAATCAGCGAGGGATCCCGAGGAACCTGCGGTGGATCTTCGACATCCTCATCCTCCTCCTCATCCTCAAACATTAGGCCCATTATTATACGCAGGGGTTGATTCTTGTTGCTGTTAATAAAATTGTTAAACTAATCATAAACGAAGGTCTTTAAGATATTTATGGGACTTTTGCACCATACTTTTGGCAACAACTGAATCACATTTAGAAGGTCAAATGTTATACTAACCTTAAGTTACAAGCTAAAACCTCTAGAACACCCCAAAAATCATTAGTTTAGCTAAAACCTCTAGAACACCCCAAAAAATCATTACTTAAAACAACATTCATTTGTTTAAAAATCATTTATTTGAGGTTAAATTTTTAAAAAAATAGAGAGCAATGTTTAACAAGTAACAAATTCAATTCCCCAAAGCCATTATTGATATTGATTTATGTGTTAAAATGAATATAAATAAAACAATAATACGAAGACAAGCTGGCTTTAAGACTCAATGTGGGATAGCCAAAATCTATCGCAAATTATAAATCATTGTTTACCCAGCTGACAACTCGCATTATAATGTATTAAAGCAGAACGAATTGTTTTCCGTTTTTCAAAACAAATAACAATGGGGTGGTATTTAAGACCGAATGCAATAAGACCATTTAAATTAGTTGAAAGCTTGATGAAAGCATCTTTATTCGATTGTGTCTCGGTGGCTATAGTTTTCTTAAACGATGAATAGTTGTTCGATTTGGTGTGTCGATAAATGTAGACCGAACATATATTTACTGCCTCATAACTACCCTTTACTAGTTGTAAGTCAGTAAATATTGGCCGAATAATTATATAGTGCCGAATCTCACAGACGAACATGGTTATTTCGACTTCGCTGTTCAAGAAATTATGCACTTCAACCTTTTAAATAATTTTCAACAAATATAATATTTCCTTTAACTCTTCGATTATCTAGCATAAATATTGCACTTGTTTTGGGTGGGAATGTAACAGCTATAAATATATACGTTCTTGATCGAAATGTCCTTTCCTTTACTTAAAATACTGTGAAATTGATAAATTTACTTTTTACTTAATCAAGAGAAACTAATGGCTAAAAGCCTAAAAGTATATCTTTTTTAAAATTTATTTGAACAGTAAATAAATACATATCTTTAAACTGCTCACGTGAAGTATCATTTGTTTTTTAAAATGAAATATGATATATTTACACAATTGCTAGCGAGTTTAAAGACATGCGGAATGTACAAAGAATCGAAATAAGTTTCTTTGTATATACATAAATAATGAGGAAATAATATAGTAAATATCTTCCAAGGCCGTCAATAAAAAAATAAAATATTGTGGAGTATAAATAAAGGAGACCGCAGTGGGAGAAAAAATTAGACATTGAAATGCGTTTGACGTTGGCTCTTCTGGTGCTGATCGCTCTGGTCGCCGTGGTTACTGATGCCCAAAGGACGAGGGTCAGGACTTTGCTTAGTGGAACATCCCGACAGTCGCGGGCTACTGGAACCGCAAGAAGGCGATCGCTGAATGCTCGTAACTCCAAAAAGAAATCGGTGATTATTATTGGCAACGGCAGCAGTTCGTCCAGTAGCAGCTCCACCCCAGCATCCCGCTGCAAAACCAGCACCACCAACTGCTATGCCAACTCCAATGTCTGTGGCCGCTGGAGTGACACTCGCAGGTGCGATCGGTTCAAGAACAGGTGCCTCATGGAGCGGGCCAATTGCCTAACGAATGTGTCAAGTGAGTGCTCTCCAAATAATAATTATGTAGTACATTTAAAATTATAATATTATTATAACCATTTAATCTACAGGCTGGAACGTTGTTAATATCGGCAACTGCACGAGCATAAGTGTCAATAGTACTGGGACCTGTAAGAGCACCTTCTCCTCATCATCGTCGAGTTCAACAAACAATTCTGTACTGGCCAACATTCTGTCCACTATTTTGGGATCATCATCTTCATCTAGTGTCACTCCCATTATTATACGAAGAGGTTAGGGCATTATCCTACAAAATTATAAATAAAATTTCTATAACATTTTTTAAAAAATTTTTTGAACTGAACGGAGATCCGGAAATAAAGTTACAACCTAATCTCTATAGGTAAAGATATTTATTATTGACTGATTTAAAATAAATATTATTTATTAACCAACCTGTTTTTGGTGTAGCAACTATCTGTATAATTGAAATTAGAATTTGATTTTGAACACAAATTAAATATGTAAACAACAATGTATTTAACTTTCTTAAATAAAATACTTATTTGTACTATACAATTTGTCGATTTAATCAAAGTGTGTTATAAAAGCATTATTCTCTTTTTGTAAATTAAACTAATTTTGATAGCAAACAAAATATTTATTGAACTTCTAAATGTGTAGAGATAATTAAAATGTGTTATAAAAGCCTGTGTCCTTCTTATTTTATATCAAACCTTATTAGTAAACATTTCCTAGTTTCTTTATGTCGTTTTTACTTCCGATATAAAACAAGCACACAAAGCAAGCTTGAATTGATTTATTCTTAAATTATGCAAATACTTTGAACTTTCACTACCCAAATGTTTCGTAATGACCTATATTACAGTCATACACACAGTTATTTATGTGTGTGTGAGAGTGTTCACTGTGCCATTCTAATTGCATCCGCAGGCGTTCGCCATTCACATCCGCTGTATACAAAAAAGAAAATGGCGAAAAATTGCAAACTAAAAAGCGAAGCTCCATAAATTTACATTGTCCGCATGTACGTGTGCGCCAGTGCGCTTGTCTGCGTGGCCATAACCATAATTCTCCCCCCGGTTTACCACCCCCCTCACCCCAAATAGTGCGATTTATGCGAATGCAATTAAAAAGAGCGAAAAAAGGGAAAATGTTAAAGCATACATCATGGCGATATGAAAGCCATTAAAAGCTAAACGAGTTGCAAAGCAAAACCAAAACCGTTTAAATGAATCACTTTGCTGTCTGATCGCCAATGAGATTGAATGGCAGAATCGGGAAATTAAACTAAGTGTGGTTTTGAGGTAAGTCGACAAAACAATTTATTAAACTAAAAAATAAAGTTTTAATAAATAAGAATACATATCACTAAACGATAAATTTTAGACAAGTTAGGGTATGAAAATAAATTAAATAAAATAAAGCGTGCCGAATAAGTCACTAGAGGTTTGAATTCGATTATAAAGGTGTCTAAAAATGGGCAGTAAAAATAATCCATTGAACTTCCAAACTAAAATAATGTTGTTGTATACTTTTAGACACCTTTTTAAGTGATTTCGGTGGCACCCCTAAAAACTGGTCTATGTGCAAACTCCGGTTCCCCCGATCGCGATGCTTTTCATAACACAATAGGTAAGCACATCAGCCGTTGCACCAAGTTGACCATAAACTGCAAATACAAGAATTGAGTATAAAGGATTTAACTTTAGTTTCTATTAATAATAGAACTATTTAAATGCTAGTGTCCGCCAATCTTTGTTTCGAAAGAGGTAACAATAATTATTTTTGATTTAACTTTTATATTTATTTTTTGGATTTTGTCTACAGAATCATTAGGGCTTAGAAATCTTTTATAAAGGTTTATGAAATTCTGTAACAATACATGTTTTGCGGATTTAATGTTTTATTTTACGGAATTTATACACCTTTAGAATTGTTTTCAAAACCCTATGGACGTTCACAGCACCCCCATAATCTATGTTTCTAATCGGCATTGTCGGACACTTCATAACTTCAAAATTATGATATTTAAAAGTTAATAATAATATATATATATTTGAAACTATTTACTTGTCTCTCCCTTGCAGCTGTCGAGAAGATACTGGCAATCGTTGCGATAGTATTTGCATGAATAGATAGCCGCATTGTTTGCATCAACTCCAGTTTGTATTCGGATGCATCTTGGGGTGTTCTTGGAGCAGGTCCTTTTGGTGCTCCACAGACAATAGAAGCTTTTGCGAGCCTCCAGTTGGGATGCCAAACTCAGGATCAATACGACAGATATCACAAAAATTATAAACTTCATAGTGTCCTTTGATTTGAATCACTGGGATTGATGGTTGGATTGTAACTGCCTGCAAACAATTGGACCCCTCAATTATATAGTAGTTACCTTTAGCTATCTTTTTACCAAGCGCAAATATTTAACCTTAACGAAAGTGCAATTCGAGAACAGCAAGCAGGCTTTGGGCTTTGGCTTTGTGTTTGCCAAAATCTGGTGGTGGCAAAAACCAATGCCAATGTTTGCCCGATTAAATAAAAGGTGACAGCACTTAGTCAATCAGCTAATGAATAAATAGTGTAGTGAAATTGGAGCAGATGGGTTTCAGTTTCACTAAGAATACATTGCGTAAAGTTTTTAAATAGATTACTGGTCAGATAACTAACATTTGCAGTTTAACGCAAATGTGTAAGAGAAGTGAGAGCTATCTGAATGCCCAACTCACCTATTTGCCTAACTTTTCAGTGAAACTTTTCTCGTTTCCATTAGTATTATTTGACGAAATTTATTTAATTAACATGTCCTTGGTATACAAATTTCGTGAACTTGCCGAAAACACCATATATAATTACCCCAGCCCCAAATAAGCCAGGCTAAAGCCAGAGAAATACAATTACTGGAGTGTGGTGGGGCAATTGTGAGTACTCGTAAGTAGAAAAGTTATCGCACTGGCTGCCACTCGTTCTGGCCTTCCCGCTCTCCATGCGTCAGAACCATCAGTCTTCTGCCTGTCCGTCCATCATGCGAGTTGAAAGTCCCCAGTTCCATTCACTTAAAAAAAGTCTTAAACCAACAGTCGGACCCCATTCAACATACCATGTTTAAAACTCAATAAATATAAATTTAAAAAATCTATATTTTAAATGTAGTAAGCTGCGCAGCTTAATTATAAATATTTATTCATAAATAGTTCTCTGTAAAACATGTAAAAAAAGTTTAGAGATGCTAAGATGTTAACTATTAAAAGCATAATTACTGTTTAAAAGAAAAAGGATTACATTTTGATGGTGGTAAATGATAAATAGCTTCATAATTTATTTAATCTTTCAATTGATGTATGTACATTCAAAATTAATATCCTTATATTAAGAACGATTATCTTTTATTGAAGATTAAGTTTCAGCTTGTGCTAGAGAACTATATAGGATTTTCTCGCAGTACTCGCTACTTTTTCCCATTTCCATTTTGGGCTCCTCACATTTCCATGTCAGACTTGCGTCGGCATGTCATGTCACGGGCTCATTTCGCTGCAATACCATGTAAAACTGTAAATGTTCCGCCTCCAAAATAAAAATTATAGTACATGCCCTTTTTAATGCCATGTGTTTGTTTCATTATATTATGGGAAAAACACGGATACGATTATGTGAAAAAGTGTATTCAACATTCGTGCTTCACGTGTACACACATCTATCTAGATGTATATTTCATACTTTTATTGCTGTTTGCTGTTGTTTTTGGTAGGTTGCTTGCATGCGTTTGTTATTTTTTCAGTTTTTTATCGCACCTTTGTAGCCCTCCCCTTTGACCTCTTTCTATTTGCCTGGCGATAAAGTGCAGCTTAAGCTCTGGTTACAATTACGAGGGTTTTTCCCTATAAATTGCATTTGCCATGCCACAGCCTTCCCATTTAGCCTGCTCGCCCAAAAGTATGCAAAGTCTTAAAATGATTAATACGAGGTAGAAATAAAGAGAAAGCGAGGGCTTCAAAAGGAGTGAAAAAGAGGGATTGAAAAAGAGAGGGCTTGAAAGGTAGTAAGAAAGAGAGGGCCTGAAAGGGAGTGAAAGAGAGGACCTGCAAGGGAGTGAAAGAGAGGACCTGCAAGGGAGTGAAAGAGAGGGCCTGCAAGGGAGTGAAAGGGATAGAACCTACAGTGCACTTTAATTAGTTGGGACATTTTGAATGGTTTGCATGTCATGCGAATGGCATGCTTATCGCCATTTGTTGCTATTGTCGTTTTTCCAGTAGCTGTCGCATTACTTTTTTCAGAACTACACAAGGTCAAACACTCTGGCAATAATAATAAAAGTGAATGAAATACCATAAAAAGTTTATTTCTAACATAATTATCGTAATCTCTGCAGCAAGGCGAGCCAAGACAAGGCCCCTCTCATTTCGTCTCTTTTTTCTTGTTTTTGCCTTTTCCCTGCAGTTGTTGGCTAATTATTTTCCATTTTTGCTTAACTTTGACTCGCCTTGTTTTCCAAGCAGTTTCCCCTACCCACTTGCTTAATGCGCTTTCTGACATGGCTCTGACATTTTCCGCTGTTTTTCCTGACTTTTCTTCATTTCTTCTATTAATAAGCTTAGGTCTTTTTCTTGGTGACTTGCATGTCTTGAGCTGCATTTTTGATTCCTTGGTCAGCACTCACCATTGCGCTACATTATGCATGATACGTATTTGTCACGCTAATTGAATAATATTTGTATATAATTTATGGATAATGATAGGGATATTACCGAGCAATTTTAATTTCCAGCTGGAAAATTAAAATTTTATAGCTCACAATCAAGGACATAGTATATATGTATACAGCTGATTCAATTCTTGAGCCCAGCACATAACGCGTTAATAGCCAAATTAATGTCAATCAATAATTTTTAAGAATCCCGTCTTAGGTAAACAAATAAATCAAATGTGTAGACATATTCCGTATGTAAATATAGTTTTGTCCATTACAGCAATAAATTTCATATTATTTTTAGCTTTATGGGACGATTATTGGGCACATGTCTCTATATTCGACACGAACATGACACCCAGCTCAAAAATCAACCAGCCAGGAAAAAAAGAAAAGCAAAACACCACCACCTTCAGGACACCGGTTCCAATTTCCTGTCAATACATCCAAACGGAACCTATCTAGAAATTGGGATACACATAAATAAATTTTATAATTAAAACATATATTTATTGGTATAACTATTTCATTAAATAATATGCAGTAAAAATGAATTATCGATCGTCAGATCCTGATACTGATCTGACTATCAAAAACAGAATAAACTCATAATGTTCTAAATAAATAACAATCCTACAAAGAAAAACTGAGATAAAAGTTAAGAAGATAAATAGTAAACATTTCTGATCCTATTTTTACATTTACAATTTTCGGTAGACTTCCCCATGTATTATTAAGAAGAGATTTAGATCCTGACACAAATGTATTACTTATAAAAATTATGTTTTCTTTCCGTGTATACCCAAATACATATATGTATATGTATTCACTGAAGTTTCGTGTCAGTTGAGCGTCCGCAAAAACCGATTTTCGGATAACAAAAAAAACAAAGGAAAATAATAATAATAATAAAATGGGAAAAGGAAAATAAGGGAAACCGGCGCCTGACACATACAAAAAACATTTGTTTGTTATACAGACTAAATGGATGTGAGTGCGTGGGTGGTTGGGGGTGGCTGTAATGGAGTGGAGTGGTTCGAGTGGGGTGGTGGGTGATTTTTCTGCGTCGCACTCACGAATTATCGATAAAACATGCTCCATGGGCGGCGTGAGGTGGCTTTGTCTCATTACGCCCACGACAAACATGCTGGGGAAAACAGGTCCTGTGTTTTCGGGGGCAAGTTGAAAATTGAAAACGAAAACGAAAGCAGGCCCCGAAACTTGTTTTCAGTTGTTTGCACTTTGTTGATTCTCCAATCTTTACGATTTATTTGCGAGCAAAATCAAATTATTGCATGTGTCACAACTTTCATTTGACTCTTAGGGTGACAAAAGGCCCAAACAACCATAAATATATGTGTATATCTGCTTGTCTATAACCAAAAACGTATTACAAGACCATTTGCCTTTGTGACCCACACCCACGATCTGGCCGTAAATAAAACTTTGTCTTGTCATACTTTCAGTTTCCAGTTAAATGGTTTGTCGAAAGTTCCCAATTTCATTTTATTTTCCTACCGCTCTACATGATTTGCATGCACGGAAAGTGTGGGAAAAAACAACAAAGCACACGGTATCAAAAAAAAAAGGTTTAAAATGAAACTTTGATGAGCTATTACTCATATTGACAAGGACCCTCATTTGTCTAGGATGATTGGGGCAGGGATTGCTAGACTGATAGCGGTCCTCTCGGCCCGCATTGAGTATACGCAATGTGGCCCTGTCCAGACAGTTGAGTGGAAAAGTTTGCGGCCAAAAGATGATTAGCTTTCCTTTGAAAGGGTCACTTTTCCAACTCATTTGAAATGGAACAGCGTAAAAAAAAAAGATTTTTTATATTAAATATGTTCATCCAATGTTATGATTATGCAAATAAAAAAGAATACCTTTGAACGTCTTATGGATTTATGTAAATAAGTAATTCATGTAATTGTTTATGGACTTTCTCGCATTTTTCTACTTTAATTATAAACCATTTTTTTATTTTATGTAAGCTTAAGTTAAAAATGTTCCATTTGTTTAGAGTATATTTTTCGGGTAAAATGTTATAAATTTTTTCTAGTCCCTCTAATTAGGCTAATAATGTTTTATGTTTAAACAAGAAAAGTTAGGGATGGAGTTGTATGAATAATTATAGACTCTTTCCCCTACTTCATTTTCCTTTATATAAATTAATACCTATAATATGAATGTTCAAATGTATTTAAAATTCTGAAGGATACATTACAGCAATATTTATGGGATGATGTGTGAAAAAGCGGAGAAAGGAACACAGGAAGTACGGCACATGCGACACGTCAACATTCAATTTTCTAATGAAATTTTTATTATAATAAAGCACATATCCAAGGCGTGGAAGGTTGTAGACCACGCCCACCGACAGTCGGTGCTAAAGTATTCATGGGAAACAGTGTTGCTTTCCTTCCTGCTCTTTCCTCCCCCAGCTTTTCCGACTTACTCTGCCCAACATCCGAAAATTCTGTGTATGTATAATGAATTCTGGCAGTGTATGGGGTGGTTGGTGGAAGTGGGTCTGTGTGTGTGTGTGTGTGTGTGTGTGTGTGTGTGTGTGTGTGTGTGTGACCGCCTCTCTCCTTGGCAGAGTCCAACATGACCTACATTCTGGATCCGGGGCCGATGTAGCTAAGCAACTCCAGGGTCTCTGAGCCACCATCTCACCCTTGGCTTCATCCAAAAAACAGGAAGTCCGGGGAGAACAAGGCGAAGTGGAAGAACCAAGAGCAGAAGCGCACGCAGCACGCATAGGAAAATGGACTCCCCCCTGGCGGACCCTCGAGCCCCTCTACCTCCTCTACCCCCTCCTGCCACCCTCAAGCCAGTCATCTTCCCAGTCAAGCCTTATAAAAATTGTTTTCGGCTGCTTATTGGCAACAAATTTGCGTGCCTTGCATACAGAATAATGGCGAAAAAACGCTGGGTACATTTGCACACGGTAATAATTCCCTATATTGAACTTTTCTAAATCGAAAAACTCAGAATCACGACCTAAGTACAACATCCTTACTCCACTTTGTGAACCAATGCCATTTTCAATTTGAATTTCAAATTTATATGTATGTTTTAATTATGCTTCTTTAAATACAAATTTATTAGTTAAAACTTTCTCGGTTTTTCGTTTCGAGTTATCATATATAACCTAATGTTTCCACCAAAATTATCTCGACTGTAACTATAGAAAGATGAGAAACCTGATAAAGGTTTCTCCCACAGCGACTTCATTACAAAGTTTGGCAAAGCCAAAATTGTGTAGGCACTAAATGCAACAAATACAGCAAACAATTTATTAACTTGGTCCAAAGAGATTTTCACAGGCTTCGCGAGGAATCCGGCAAATGGAAAGTAAACGGCTTGGTTTACCGCTAACAAGTGAATTTTTTTGTTGCTCCCGCTACGCAATATCATCAATCATTCTTCCAGGACATTTGCTGTTTGGCCTAAATTAAACAGGGAAGTCCGGAGATGAACAGGGTATATGTACCTAACAAAAACGAAGGAAAAGGAACACCGTGCACGTGCGGCCATTTTGTCGCTTATTGTTGACTTTGGTCAAACAGAGAATGTATAGGAAATATAATATTTGAAGATGATCCGAGCCAAACGATAGTCAGCACGTGCTGGGTATTTATGAAATAAAATATCCAGCTTATATCACAATTAAGTGGCAGCGGTAGTTAGATGAAAAATAAGATATGGGAACAGTGCGTGACAAAAATATGCAAGCGTTTACAGAAAAGCAATTTAAATACCTAATGCAAAAATGACTCTAATTAAATATTATTTATGGGGTCTAACTTTTCGATCAATATAATTAAGGAAGTCTTTGCTGTTATTAAAACATTGCTGTTACTTGTTTTTCAGGACAAGCCAACAGCTACAACTGATCCAATTAAAGTTTTGTGAAACTGTTTGCTTAAAATCTTTGTGAAACTTGCCAAGGTCCTGGAATCCTTGATTCGGCAATCCTACTTGAATTTCAATTTCATTTGTTTTCCAAGCGTAGCGAAAGTTAAATCATTCTCAACTTTTGATAGTTTATTAAATTATCACAAGAAAAGAGAAGAGAAAAATGTGCGCCAAAGCGAACAAAAACTTTTCTAATAGCAACAAAAATTTGAAACAGGCAAGTCGAGTGGGTGGGCTTGGATGGATTCACTTTATTAGCCAAGTTAACTCTTTCCAGGGCCTTTACGACAGTTTGTTCTGTCGCTCGCTTCACAGTTCAGAACATTCAAATTACAGAGAAGGTTGGCAAGTCAAACCAAACGGAAGCAAAAGCCAAAAGTTCTCGGGGCAACTTGAGTGCAAGTTGCTCCATAAAAAGTGCCAAACATTACCAACCCAAAATACATGCCAGACTGCCTCGGAACAGACCCAAAACTAGAGTCCAAAGTGTAACTGCCAAACGGAAACGAGGCAGGGAACCAAACCAACAAAAAAAAGAAAGAGCCATGAAAAATTCAGCTAAAACTTGTCCAGGTGGGCGGCAGGATTCAATGGGCTGGGCACCACTTCATTTGCCAATGCTAACGTTTCCTGTGGTCCTCGCTCAGGTGACAAAAGCAGGTGCCCGGCCAAATGGATCCTGCCTGGCAACTGAATGCGTTTCGAAAGCCAGTGAATTGTGGAGGAGGAAACTATAACTGTTCTCCAAGGCTGAATTTTCCTACCTTTGGCTATTTTTGAGCTCGAGAATTTCTCTCATAAGGATGCTTAAATGGAATTTACCACGGTAACTGGCCTTTTTCCTGACATTTGCCTCCGATGAGAGGAAACTTTATATTAGTTATACCAAATTGAATTTAATTTTTCGTAGAACGAAAGATATATTTTTTGGTGGGTATACCTAATTTTAGTTACAAAAAAATACAATGGTATTTATAAGGGGTTTCTATGGCTTATCAAAGTAAAAAGATGTTGCTCTTTATAATACTTTCTAATTTTACATAAATACTTTACTTTTACTTTCTCAAATCCGATAAATAGAAAACTGCAGTTGTTAACAATTCTGCCTTTTAGCATTTTATTCTTACCTGAAACATCATTGAATGGACATTATATCCCCAAATTAAAGGAGCAAAGTCGAGGCTAGATCTATTTTCCTTGCAGCGGAACTGTTTCACCGTAATCCTCACTTTATCGTGATTATCCCATCCCATCCAACTCAAAGGAAGACCCAGGGGCATATCTTTAGTTTCCGCTGGTAAGACCCAACAGCCTGACCTTCCCGTTGGCAGACCGAGCATTATAATAACACTTTCTCAAAAAGGTTCTTTATGGGGTTTCCACCCCGCTCCCGACTACGAACCACCACCCACCATTAAGCACAGTTAGTTAGTCGTTTCTTGTTTCTCGTTTCCCTTTCCTTAAGTCCATTGTTCCACGGTTTCTTCTCTCCGCCTTTTCTTCTCTCCCCTGTTTGTCCTAGGGGCTGTGTGACTATGGCCGAAAGTAATCTTCCAAGGCAAATGTGAACCACAAACAAATTTATAGCTGCAATGCGGCCAGGCCGAGCATAACGGGCCCACATTTCTGTGAAATGTAGATAGAGGGCTACGGCTAGAAAAGAAACTCAAAAGGAAACAGTCGAGTGCGGACTATAAAAATATACAACAATACT
Source organism: Drosophila fuyamai (assembly GCA_018153365.1). Classification (NCBI taxonomy): domain Eukaryota; kingdom Metazoa; phylum Arthropoda; class Insecta; order Diptera; family Drosophilidae; genus Drosophila; species Drosophila fuyamai. The sequence continues at coordinate 8,400,160 of JAECXW010000758.1, forward strand.
GCCAAGGCAACGGGACATAATGAGCCAGGGCCAGACGGCCCGAAACGGTAAATGGTAAGCGGTTCTTGGGCTGTAATCGGTTAACGGTAAAGGCGAGCTCAGCTGAGCGAATGTGGGCCATCAAAAAGAGAGAGAGAGAGAGAGCGCCACTTTCAATACATCTCTTTTGGTATGCTCCTTCTTAGCAGTACCGTTAGCGTTTTTCTGCTATAGGGCTTTGCCATTTGTTACGTATACGCAGGACTCTCTTTTACGGTCTCTCTGTAAAAAGCAACAGCAGATTTACCTCATTTTGCTGCATATTCCAAGGCGCTCTCCCGCTCACTACTTTTACCATTGTTACTCTTGCTCTCCCACAGTCGTCCTCCCACTCTCTGGCTCTCTCTCTCACCTCCTGTTTATGCGTCATTTCTTTTGACTTTTTCTCACTAATCTCTCTTTTTGGCCAGTGGTTCATCTATCGTTCATCGCTTTTCTTACCAGCCAACAACAAATATTATTTCTTGCTCAATTTTATTTTCCTTTCTTTTACTTGCCTTTCTTTTTTTCCTGCTGATTCGCATTGCAGCATTTTACGCAGACAAGCGAGCACATTCTTTTCGATTGAGAGAGAAGGGAGAAACGGGGACTTTGCGACGTTTTCAGCAAATGTTCGCCATTCATTTTTGTCATCGCCGCCATTGTTGTTGTTGTTGCTGTCGTTGTCCTTGTTGTTTCTGGCTCAAATGGTGCCTGGAAAAACTTTTTGGCCTCGCAGCAAATGCTTCTTCTTACTTGTTGCGTTTTGTCCTGGGTCGTGCAAAAGGGGGGAGCAATATAAAAACGGAATGGGAACGGAATCGAAATGCTTGGAATAATTTGGAATCCACCACTTTGAACTTTTATTATTATTTATTATTTTATAACATTGTATATTCAATTAGGGATATTTAATCTATTTTAAAGAGTATTGTAATCATATATTTATTCAATAAAACCAAATACTAAATACATGAAAGTTTGATTTGAAAATATTATCTTAAGTAACATTAAAAGTAACATTTTCTAACACAGTTTTAAATTAAAATAATTTATGGAACTAAAATATGGAATCATCACTGTAGTCAATGTGATTTTTGGCAGTTGCACATATGGGTTTTAAGATTACAACCTTTCTCTGGCACCCCTTTCATGCCATTTTCATTAGGTAAATTTTCCACCTGAGTGAGGAACTTTTAACCACCTTCCCATCCCACCCACATTGTTCTGCATTCACAAGTTCGTTTCATGCTCTTATGGTTTTCTTTTTTTCCCAAGCAGACCCCTCTGCACTGCATTCTCCCTCGTGTGCTTTGCTGCAGCAGCTTTCATTCATGCCACGTCAGTTGACATAATGCGACATGGCCAACAAACCAACCACCAAGCATCCCCTACACCACCCACAAACATCCACCCACCACCCACTTCATTGTCAACTACTGCACTTGGCAAAAGTTTTTACTAGTCATTGCCGTGAAAGTGCCATTCAAAGCTCCCGCCCCGCACCACGCCCCCTTTTAGACTGCCATAAGTTTGCTCCTTGATCGGAGAGGGTTCTATTCCACACGTTCCGGCTTTGTAGCCTGGCAACTTGGTAAACACAGTAAGCCATGTTTGTTTATCATTCAAAACAATAACAAACTAGGCACAGAACTCAAAAAGACCTCGACACAAGCATACACAAGAAATTTTTAATTCTACAACAAGAATTATAAAATAAAAAAATATACAGAACTTATGTTACACCAAGAGAATAATCAAATTAGTGCCCTGTAAAACACTTAACAGGAAATATTTATAAAAGAGCAGATTTTCTTCGAGACCTTAACTTAAGAATACTTCAAATTCTAATTATTTTTTCTAAAGATTGAATAATTTATCAGTCAGGAATACAAGATCCCAGGAGTAAAAACCAAATACCTAATGAATAACGGAATTAGCCAAGATCCGTAGAGCCGACAAGTAAACATGGGTTAGTATAAATACAAACCTTTATTGTATAGAAGTCGTCACTCATATCCTTTTCAGATACAACCGCCGAACGTCAGGTTAGATTGGAGGGAGTTGAACGGGTGCTCAAGATGTCCCAGGAGCGCATCAAGATTGCGATGATCATTCCAAAGCTTTTGGAGCATCCTGAAAAGCTAAAGAGTGTGCTGATGGGCACCTGCTACGAGGAGGTCCTTGAACCAATCGATAGTATGATTCGCCACCTTGGGAAGCAGACTGGACGCTCTAAGCTGCCACACGATCACACCACTATGCGAATTGTTGATTTCTTTCTGGTCAACCATAACATTCACCGATTCTTCCCGCACCTGAAGCATAGCCTTAACGAAAGGGATCAACAGCTGCTGGCCGCCTTTCACTTTCTCCTCGAAAGCGCCCACTTGCATCTGCACCGATCGTCGCGCAGCGAGATCACCAAGGAGCGAAAGCTTCATGCCATCTACCACCAGAATGTGGACATCCAGAAGAAAATCAAGGAGCTGAAGGCTAGTCTGGCCTTTCAGAAAGTAATTGGCAAATGGAAGACGGCCGCCAAGGGAATCTATCTGATGAAGGTCGAGGAGGATCTGGCCAATAAGAAGTGGCAAAACAACGTGGCCATTCAGAACGAAATGTGAGTAAAATTTTTACTTGGAATAAATAAGAATTAAATAGGAAAGGAATGTGCTTTCATACAAGTAAGGTCATTTATCTCGCAACGATAAACGTACATTATTTCTTCCATTTCCATTTTGTTGCCATATAACTCTACTTTTTCTATTATTAATGTTTTTTTCATAGATCGTAACAGCTTTTTTGAAAATTATTCATTTGATGGGGAATTTGTGTAGGCATGTTTTTATACCCTTGCAGAGGGTATTATAATTTTGGTCAAAAGTGTGCAACGCAGTGAAGGAGACATCTCCGACCCTATAAAGTATATATATTCTTGATCAGGATCACCTCCTGAGTTGATATAAGCATGTCCGTCTGTCCGTCTGTCTGTTTCTACGCGAACTAGTCTCTCAGTTTTAAAGATATCGAATTGAAACTTTGCACACACCCTTCTTTCCTTTGCACGCAGTATATAAGTCGGAACGGCCGGGATCGGTCGACTATATCCTATAGCTGCCATATAACTGAACGATAGGAAATGCCATAACTCTGGTGTTTGTAAAGTTAGGAAGTTGGGATTTTCTATGGCTTTTTTATTTGGCCAATCAATTCGACCTACCAAATTTCATAAGGATCGGCCGACTATATCCTATAGCTCCCATATAACGATAGGAAATACCATAACTTTGGTGTTTTTAAAGTTAGGAATTTGGTATTTTCTATGAATTTTATATTTGGCCAATCAATCCGACCTACCAAATTTTATAGGGATCGGCCGACTATATCCTATAGCTGCCATATAACTGAACGATTGAAAATGCCATAACTTTGGTGTTTTTAAATTTAGGAAGTTGAGATTTTTATGAGTATTTAGAATGCATTATATGAATAATTTTGGAGAATATTATTTACAGAATATTCTGCAAGGGTATATCAACTTCGGCTCCGCCCGAAGTTAGCTTTCCTTTCTTGTTTTTTTTTGTTTTTAACTGTAATATCTTTAAAATATCGTTAATTGAAATAAAATACTATTTATATATAGTGAAAAGTGTAATCGCATGATGCGCAGTTATCACAAGGGCAGCATGGAAAGGCAAAAAGAGCTGGAGGAAGAGCTGAATACGGCACGGGAAACCTACGAAAAGATGACTAAGAAGAACCTGACCGAGGAGCATGAGTTGCGTAGCGAGAAGTATGGAAATTACTATTAATGAATCTAAGATATATACTTATAGTATTCAATCCAAACCAGAAACAAACTGCTCTTGCAACTGCAGAGTATGCTGAAAAAGTACGATACTAGTGTGGGTGAAAAGATGCGCGAGAATCTGGTGGCGCAGGATCAGTTCCTGGAGGCCAAGAAGATCCTCGACGACTTCATGGTGCAGTTCAAGCAGGAGGAGCGTGTCTATAAGAATATTGTGGTGAAGCGCGAGGAGGAGGAGCGCCGCATTCAGCAGCAGAAGCTAGTGGTCTTCATGATGAATCGGGCTGCGGCCAAGATCCAGAAATACTGGCGCAAATGGAAAAAGGACCAGCGCAAGAAGAAGCGCGCGGGAAAGGGCAAGGGCAAGAAGGGAAAGTAGAATAATTCCTGTAACTTTACCTACCATTTCCACATTGTACAATTTATATGTAGCAGTGCAAATATAATGGCAACTACTAAAGTGTTAAAACCGAGCTTCGTCCTTTTTTATACCCGTTACTCGTAGAGTAAAAGGGTATATTGTATTCGTGCAAAAGTATGTAACAGGTAGAAGGAAGCGTTTCCGACCCTATAAAGTATATATATTCTTGTTCAGGATCACTAGCCGAGTCGATCTAGCCATGTCCGTCTGTCCGTCTGTCTGTCTGTCTGTCTGTCCGTCTGTCCGTCTGTCTGTCCGTCTGTCTGTCTGTCTGTCCGTATGAACGCTGAGATCTCGGAAACTATAAAAGCTAGAAGATTGGCATTTTGCATGTAGATTTTAGGAGTTTCTACGCAGCGCAAGTTTGTTTCAAAATGGTGCCACGCCCCCTCTGACGCCCACAAGCCACAAGCTGTGGCCACAGTTTTGATGCTATTATGAAAATTTTTTTTGATATGTATTTGTTTCGTCAATACCTATCGATTGGCCAAATAAAAGTTTGCCACGCCCAGTCTAACGCCCAAAAACCCATTAAACGCTTAAGCCTGGCCAGCGCCTTCATTTTCGCCTTTCATGGCGTATACAATAGCGCCATCTAACGGATGATTTTGGAACAGCTGGCCAAGGTGCTCAACAGAGTCAACGTTAATTCTCGATAAGGATTTCTATTAAAGGAAATTGTGATGGCTTTTATTTGTCAATACCGAACTATATCCCAAGAACTATGCTGATTCGAGCGGCGAAAAACATACAAGAAGGCATATTTATATTAAGTTGTTTAGCTGAGTAACGGGTATGTAATAGTCAAGGCACTCGACTATAGCGTTCTCTCTTGTTTTAAGTTGAAAAGTTCCGTTTACCTTACCTCTTATATTGTTTGTTCTTTTGTTTAGCACGCTTTGGTGGCATAAATTACCCAACCATACAAAAGTACACATGTATGCAAATTAATAATCCTATAAGAGCAAAGTCAAATGTTTACTTGCAATTAAATCATGTTTACTTGGCACTTCTCGCCCATACACATTTGTTTTTAGTACAGACACGAGCATAACCATTTTCTTGCTGGGTAGAGTTAAAAGGTGTTGCTTAAAAATGATAATAAAATTGATGCATGAAGGTGCATAAATATATATTAATGATCTTGAGAAGGTGCCTAAAAGTATGCTGTAAAAATTGCATTCACCACTCACATTTTTATTGTCTTTTACGGAAAACTTTGGATAAGATAAGACATTATTTATCCAAAGTTATTATACCCGTTACTCGTAGAGTAAAAGGGTATATTGTATTCGTGCAAAAGTATGTAACAGGTAGAAGGAAGCGTTTCCGACCCTATAAAGTATATATATTCTTGTTCAGGATCACTAGCCGAGTCGATCTAGCCATGTCCGTCTGTCCGTCTGTCCGTCTGTCCGTCTGTCCTGTCTGTCCGTCTGTCCGTCTGTCTGTCCGTCTGTCTGTCTGTCTGTCCGTATGAACGCTGAGATCTCGGAAACTATAAAAGCTAGAGGATTGGCATTTTGCATGTAGATTTTAGGAGTTCCTACGCAGCGCAAGTTTGTTTCAAAATGGTGCCACGCCCCCTCTAACGCCCACAAGCCACAAGCTGTGGCCACAGTTTTGATGCTATTATGAAATTTTTTTTTGATATATATTTGTTTCGTCAATACCTATCGATTGGCCTAATAAAAGTTTGCCACGCCCACTCTAACGCCCAAAAACCCATTAAACGCTTAAGCCTGGCTAGCGCCTACATTTCCGCCTTTCATGGCCCGTGGTAGCGCCATCTAACGGATGACTTTGGAACAGCTGGCCAAGGTGCTCAACAGAGTCAATGTTAATTCTCGATAAGGATTTCTATTAAAGGAAATTGCGATGGTTTTCATTTGTCAATACCGAACTATATTCCAAGAACTATGCAAATCAATTTAAGTTAGCCAAATTGGAGGTCTGAGTAATTCGAGCGGCAAAAACGTACAAGAAGGCATATTTATATTAAGTTGTTTAGCTGAGTAACGGGTATCTAATAGTCGAGGCACTCGACTATAGCGTTCTCCCTTGTTTTTAACACATAATCTTTAACCCAATATATGATTTCTTATCGAATTGCGATAAATTTGAACAAACGCATTGAGGTTTTTTATTTTGGCGGGGTGAAAGGGCGGCTTGTGGGGCTTCCTCTGCGATTGCGAAAATCCAAGAGAGAATGAAAACGCCTGGCAGAATGTTTACCCAACACGCACACACACACACACATATAGACTCACAGCGAGAAGGAGGGAAAAGCCGAATTTTCATGTCTTGCGGGGAGAACGAAAAATGGCGCATTGCTGTCGTCGCCAAGCGACAACGACAACTACAAACTGCGACTACAAACGCCCTTTTGGCCCGGCCCGAACCGATGTTTGCTGCATTGTTACTTCATTTTCGTTTTCGTTACCTAGCCCTCAGGCCCCTCAAGCCCCACAGAACCCCTCCCCCCTCTTATCGCCCCTTCTGGCATGTCTAATTTTCCAGAGGTTAACATACTTAACTTGTTGGCATGCGTTGCAAATGCGCCAAGGCTGCGTTGCACCAAGCGGCGCCACATTGCGACAATTCGCTGCGGCAAAGGAAATCGTACAGCAGCAGCTGGAAAATGCGCAAAATCGCCAATGTCCAATGGCCAATTGTCCCAGTGTCCAGTGTCCAATGCCCAATGCTAAATCCCAGTGGAATGGCCATACATTCCGCATTGTAATTGCACACGCATCCGCTGACCACGGATTTGGTTGGCCAAACTAGGGATTTCCCCAATAATAAAGGGGGCAGACAAAAACACATTTCCCTTTATACAAAAAAAAGTATTATTTAATTAATAGTGGTTGGCAAAAAAGTGGGGCTGCTTTTCTTAACATAATTAGTTATGTAAAAAACAACACTGCGTATGCGTGATTTTTTTAAAATCAAGTATACATGGCAATGATAACTAAAAAAATCATTGATCGATTTTGAATGAAGTTTTCCGAAATATAAAAATAAAATAAATAAATAAACACTACTCAACACACAAATAAATTCATTAAAATACAAAAATATGCATTATCAGCTCTGGGGATTTTAGAAATAATGAATCATACCTTTAACTAAATAATGTGAAACATAATCTGTTGATTCATGCAAGGCGATATTACGATAAACTTTAAAGGAATTTGCGAAAGAAGAATTGATAAGAAATACGATACATACTTTTTTGGATCATTGAATCATCAACTTATTTAAACCTATGCCTTAAGCACACTAAAAAGTAAATAATTTTTTTTGTAATCCCTTTTGCGAAGGTTCAGATATAACTACATTTAATCAGGAACCCTTTGAATACATGTAAAAAAAAATTAAAAATTCGGCCAGCACCAATATTTTCTGATCAAAACCAAAAGGAAAGCTTCTGCAATGGCCAAACGCGACATCCTGCCGGTGTTTCCCTCTCGGGCCAATTCGGTGATCATGAAGCAGCGGGTTTTGGCAGCTAGGAGGGGGGTGGGTCTTCTGAAGCGAAAGCGGGATGCCATCGACATGAAGCTGCGGGAGTTGCGGCGTCTTCGATATGACCAGGATGAAAAGGGGGACGAGAAGATGCGCCAAGCGATCTTCTCGATGGCGAAGGCCAATCTCTTGGGAGCCGATTTCAAGCCCCAAATGGTGAGCCACAGCTACGTGGCATCCGCCTTTCTGCGCCGCACTCAGATCAAAATTGTGGGCGTCAAGCTCAACTGCCTGGAACTGGAGACGAAAGGTGAAGGAGCCTTTCCCCTGGCGGGTCTCAGTTGTGGAGGGATGCAGGTCCAGCGGATCAGGGACTGCTATACGACGGCACTCCGAGATATGACGGAGTACGCCTCCCTGGAATATCAAGTGCGAATGTTGGAGGCAGCCTCCTTGCAGACCAATATGAGGGTCAATGCCCTGGAGCATGTGGTAATTATGTATTTATACTATTTGTATTCATCGATAATATCTACATATATTTAAATACGTATAACTTGGTAATTTTTTAAATGATTAAAGTTTTGTTCAAGTGATTATAGGACAATTAATGCAAAACTGGTATGCTTTTGTTCGGTAGCATCACATAATCTTAATAATTATTCGATATTCTTTAGTTATTCTGATATTTATAAATGCTCGTTTTCTTATTATAATGTTGAGCCTAATGGTTTTAATATTTTCGGTTATATCCTTTTAGGTTATTCCCGTCCTGATAAATACCTATAACTATATATGCGGGGAACTCGAAGAGTTTGAGAGAGAGGACTTCTACCGCCTGAAACGCTCCCAAGCCAAGCAGCTGGAGGCAAAAATGGCCTTTAGCGAGCTGATCAAGACCAAGAACATGACCGACGAACAGCTGGAGTCCTACATGAAGAAGACCATGAGTCAGGCCCGTCCGGTGGTCGACACTCTGATCGATGTGGATGAGTTCGACGAGCAGGAGGTGAAGAGGCGGGTGCGGGAGGCCCGGATGTCCTTGCAAATGCGGCGGGAGTTGGAGAAAAAGGAGGCGACTGAGCGGGGTGAGTCTCGCCAGCCGACCACCTACATCACCACACGAAGCGCCATGAACATGGTGGGTCGCCAGCGGGATCCTCGGGCCAGCATGGGCGATCTGTACAGCACCAAGCGCCAGATCCTCTCCAGCGTTTCGGAGAGAAAGTCCGTTGCGACGGTCAGCGATAAAAGGTCTAGCATGGCATCAAGTAAAACGCCAAGGCCCAGTGAGGCAGAATCTGTGAAAAAGTAACCAAATTCGGGAATTGCAATGACTTTTTAAGGTGATGATTTAGAAATAAATATACATAGTTTTGCTAGCTAAATTAAAAAAAAATCTCTCTAATATTAGATTAAGCTATTTTTAAACAAACACTTACATATTTCAACACAATTTATTCGAGTAGGGAAAGATAGGGAATTATAAAGTTCGCGTTAAGGGAGTTGGCATATACATACATATTTTGGCATCCTATATTCAATAAACTTTCTTTGACTAGAGAAGTATAGGGTATTTGTGGGCGTTTTGAAAGATAACTAATTACAGGGTACATAAGTTCACCACACCCTTATTTTCCCCCAAGCCCACAATTTTTGGGAAAAGCGCCGGCGCGACCGTTACAACGGCAAATTCAAATTTTCGCCTTACGCCGACGGGGGAAGGGAAAAGCAATAGCAACACATGCAGACACTGCAGAAGAGAGAGAGCTAGAGAGCGCTTAACCGATTGGCTAACCGTTTCGCTCTGGCTCTCGCGAGAGAGCCCTGCTTTTGATATCGGCGAAAATAAAACCGTATATATGGCGACGCAGCGCTATTTCGAACACAAAGTTTTTTGAGTCGTCGACCGTTGCGGACGGAAATCAGATTAGGATCGTGAGTTGCCAGAACCAGCTATTACATATAGAGCATTATTGACCAACAAATAGCTAAACCACACACACCAAAGGACCCGGAGCTGCGAAAGTTCCGCGGAAAAGCCAATTTCTCGGCGCCAGCCAAAAATCAAGAAAACCAACGAGCAAAAAATGAAACAAATATCTGTATAAAAACCGAATCCGAGCAACTCTTATATGTATTAGCTCTCCCCGCCACATATCTACTATATAAAACGAGAATTCTGCCGTGTGCGCGCGTGTGTTTGGCATATTTCGCACAATAGATGAAAAAAAAAACGAATGAAAGCCCAAAAAAAGAAAAATAAGAAAGAAACGCAAGGCGAAAATTTGTATTAATTTCGGCTGAAACAACAACACTACAAAATTTAAGAAACTGCCACGGCGAGGAAAAAAAAGCGTCGGCGTCGCTGCTTTGGACGCTTTTTTCTTCTCTCCGAGTTGGCAGTTTTCTTCTTCTTGCCTAAAGACCCCCAAAAGTAATCCCCCAAAACCTCTTCTTGCTTCTTTTGCAGTGTGTTAATTAGTAAAAAATAAAGTTAACCGCGCGTTCCGTAATTCCACTCACACACATACCAACACCCCAAGCAGCAGCAGTAGCCGCAGCGGATTAAAACTTCGTCACTTTAGCAACAAAACAAAAAAACACCTACAAAAATGGTAAGTTTATGGGAATAGCTGAAAAACATGTGCATCTTTATTTTCTGTGTTTACACAACGTGCGGCCATCATTTTCCATTGAAATTTCCACAGTTTTTGCGAAAAATCAAAGTCAGACAGCGACCCCCAGGGCAATTACCATTAGTGCGAGCGGGAGGGGTCGAATGGCTTCCAATTAGACTTTGTTTATATGGTTTTAACGGCTTTCCACACACATACACACCTCAACCCCAAACACCCCGTCGAAAAGCAGCTGTCCCCGGGAATTTCGTTTACATTTCGCACCCCAAAAATATATCATGCTCATGGGTAGAAAAAACTGGTTTTTTCTACAAACCAATATTGTTGTTTTACAAACGAACATAATTCACCCCCAATACATAAATCATTAATCCTAGGTGGTGTGTCCTGATTCAAGTACATTTTGGCTCTCTCATTGTAATTGGATAGTTTGTACCCAGAATTCAAATCTTATGTTTTTCGATTTTTAAGTTTTCTTTGATTCAAATGAAAACATTTTTAGAACTTATTTAAAATTCATACTTATGCTAAGTACAAAAGATAAGTTATTTTAAGTATGAGCTATTCTATAGTTCAGAGTTTTCTTCAACTTTTTTGTTCAACTAAAGCTAAGTAATCAAAAGTTGAATTTTGCCCTGGGGGTCGCAGAAAATAAGTAGTACAATTAAATAAGCAATGTCAATAGCAAGAATTTACACACATGTCACGTCACTCGTCAAAATTATTATATTTCCAAGGCTGTCGCACACGAATCAAGTTTGCCCTATAATAATTCCATGACGCTAGCAAAAAAAAAAATACCCATCGAAACCCAATCAGGCGTGGAAATGTGGAAATTCTTATCAGCATCTCGAGCAACACCTCATTTTCCATCCTCCTTTATTCCGTTTCGTCTCTTTGAAATCGTAAATCAAATATGATTTCGGCCAATTTGTTAAGCATTATGCACACACGCGTTGCCATCGACACTTTTATCAGCAATTTTTCAAAGATCCCCGCAAATTATAGAAATGCTCCCGCTCGTAGACCTCCATTATTTTGCTTATCAGTGGAAAATGTGTGAATATGTAGAATATATTGATGAACAACAAAGTTGCCGGGCCCGGCATTATCGGTCTCCTCCTTGCCCCGCCGTTCGTTGTTCGCTCTATGCCTTTTGGTTGTATTTTTTATTTACCGCACAAAAATTGGAGGTTAGAAACGGCCAATGGAAATGTGAAAAAATTCTTTTTGGTTCTCTCTTGCTCTCCCTCTCTTGCGCACTCGCCGCTCATTTTACCCGTTTCGACGCTCTCACATTACCGTTTCACACACTTTCGCGTCTCGCTCTGTGTGCAATTATTTCGTTCGTTATCAGTTCCGTTTTGCGCTGCGTCTCCCTCTCTCTTTCCGTTTCTTTCGGTATTTCATTTTTTTTGCGCCTTGCGCTTGGCACTTTTATCGGCGCCTACCTTTTGTTGTTTTCTTCCATAACCGTTTCATTTGCCGCATTGCGGTTATTTTGCTGTTTCGCCTTCGTCTTTGTTCGTCTGCTTCGCTCGTTCATTCGTTCGGCTCGCCGTGTTCGTGTCCGTGTGTGTATCAGAGTGTCTGTGTTGGCTGCCTGTTCCACTTTGGCTTTTCGCACAAGAATTTTATTGTAACGGCACAGGCGAATGGTGAGGGAGGAGGAGGAGAAGAAAGAAAACGCTGCAAATGTATAAAAATTCCTGCTAGACGCCGCTTAACCACATAATCCAATTTTCTTGCCGCCCTCTTTTCACCTTCTTATTCTGTTTGGCCTTCTCTGCGACTTTTGATAAGAAACCCCGCCCACTTTATCAACCATACCCACAACACCCCATCCCACCCACTTTCAGCCTCATCTGGTGTCGCCTAATTTAATTAGCGATTTTTACAGCTCACGCAGAATGCAAACAGCTTTTAATTAAAATATATCGTTCAGCTCTACGTGCCCAATTTGTTTCTGTGATTCGACTGCTAACTTGGCTAAAACAAACATTTGCCAGGGCTTTTGACTGATCTTCATAGTTTGTTGATCTTTAGCTAAAGCTAATTATGAGAAATGGTTGTATATGTACATATCTTATTTATTTCCGTTGAACCATTCCATATAAATTCCCATGAGTCAGTATGTGTTCTTGGGCTGACTTCATCGATCATATGGTGTATGATGAATACCCGATGATGTGAGTGGCATTTAATAAAGCCAAATGACTGGCTTTTGGCTCAACTAGCACAAGTTGCTTGAACCTGAGTTCGGATGCACTGAAAATGGACCCGAAAACCAAAATTAACTAACCGTCATTCATGAATCCAAACTAAACCCCATGAAACCGGTTGGGACCGGCAAAAGAGCGTATACAATACAACGGTAAACCGGCAAACTTGGCTTCAACATAAATTTCCAGTTATGACTTGTTTGAAGTTGTATTTGCCGTCAAACTTCTTTAAGGCGAAACTTTTTACTGCCAAAAACATGTTAGCTGTGAATATGTACGTGATAAACTCATACATTTTTATGATAACTCAAATTTAATTATCTAATTTTAAATATACAAAATTATTAATAGAAATAAACAATAAAAATACAGAAAAACTAAAATTTTATGTGCAGATGTATGACTAATGTATGTCTACTAATGTATAACTACTAACGGTTTTTTCTGTATCTTGAATTCAAATATCTGGTCAAAAACTAGAACCTCAAACAACATGACTCAAATATTTACAAATGTCATCATCATAAATGAATCTCTGTAAGTGGATATTTATGGTTGAAGTTGAAAAAGTTTAGCTACTTTGGGTGGATCATGAGATCAAGACCATGAGTCATGGTCATAAAAGTAAATAAATAATCCTGATAAATACGCACAGCTTGAGTCCTGCTCCAAGACATACAATTTCGGCAGGCACTGTGTGCTTGCCTTGATATAGAAGCTTCTTCGGGATGCCGTGGGCGTCTGATTGTGCATACAAATGGATTACCAATTAGGCATTAACCTCCTCCCCCTTCTCGATTAACGACCCCGCCCGATTGACAGCCATTAATGGATATCTGGTGGGTGGGGTCTGTTGTTGTTTGCATTTGTCGCCATTTAGGGAGAGAGCTTCAATCTGTTCCAGCGGAAATCTCTGAGCTTCGATGGGTGTTTCTGGCTTAGTCACGCCTGCCAATGACATAACCTAGTTGGAAAGCGTTTTATCTGCCCAGACCGCGGCGATAAGCTTGGCAAATTCAATTGAACGCCAACGCGACAATCTCTGGGCCAACAAAAAACAGGTGCCACCACCGCGGCAGCAAACCTAATGTACTCGAATTTGCTGTTTAAATTCACCGAAATTCCCCCGATTAGATAAGGTCAAGCAGGGCGCTATAATTCCAATGTCAATCGCCGATTTGACTTTCTGTATTCCCTACTACTTGCGGAACGGAAGTTGTCCATAAAGGTTGGCCAACAAGTCTGAGTGCCATGTTTGTGTGTGATTTTTAAGGAACCCGATTTGGCCTTCAAGTGAGCATGCATAAATGTTTTGTGCCGCGGTGATTAGATAGAGTAGAGAAACTAAAAAAAGATCAGTAAATTTTGTTTCAACTTTTATACTGTTGATCCCAAACCCTTAATTAATTATAATAGCTGTTAATTAAGTTGCCCTTTTGAATAGGGCAAATTAAGTTGTTATTACATAGGATCACAAAACAAACAATCGTTTATATACTGTTTCCATACATATCAGCTTGCACTTATCAGCTTGAGCAAATATATATAATTCACCCTCTGACGCAGGCAAAGTTTGCTTTTGCATTTTTGCTTCATGATTAATAATAATTATCGCAAGTCCCCAACCAGGCCTTATAATATACTCAAATGATTCTTGGTCTTATCTGTAGAGAACGAGTTGCCCAAATAAACATTAATGTGCATTAAAACATTGACAGGCAAACGGGAATTTTATACGCCCGGTTTTTAGGTTTTGTTGCTCCAACATGAGACGCTCAAGATCGTTTTTGGCTAGGTCTCTTGGCTCCTGAAACTGACAACTCGCACGTCTCTTGTCACATATACATCATTCGCTTGGCAATAATAAATTTTGGTTTTGGGTGTCGACATCTCCTCTCGCCGCCGGTTCCACCACTCCCCCTTTCGGCAGTGCTTTCCTGGTCCCTTGTTTATTCAGTCGCTGACGTCAGGTTTTGTTGATTCAGCGGAAACTTAACACCTTTTTCAAGATACCACTGCATAGCTACAGATACAATTGTATCTGGACTTGCCTTGCGGCGAACAAACAATACGCAAAATTATTCAAATTAAACACAATTGTTCTCCTTTCTCGTCTTTTGTTATTCCTAATTGTATTCTTGGGTAGCTTTCCATGTTGACATTGAAATGCTATCGGGATGTCGTTGAAAAGTATTTCAATAACCAACCCGGTCGAGTTGTCTATAGCTGTAAAATTTATTTTGTAGATTGTTTACAAATAGACAAAGGTTTTATACCAATTCAAAATGGTATGTGTGGAACTTTAAGTGGTGCATCTAATTAATGCGGTATTCATTTGTGTGTTTGCAGGCCGATCAGCTGACAGAGGAACAGATCGCCGAGTTCAAAGAGGCATTCTCGCTATTCGACAAAGACGGCGATGGCACCATCACAACAAAGGAGTTGGGAACAGTCATGCGATCCCTGGGCCAGAACCCCACAGAAGCCGAGCTCCAGGACATGATCAACGAGGTTGATGCCGACGGTAAGTTGGGGAGCTATCTGTGAAAACGGAAATCATTTGGGGAACGTATTAAAGAAAATTGGAAGAATAATTCCGTTTTATCGGGCGTTGTAATAGATATCAAGTCTTTAAAATCCCATTTGAAGCTTAAGAATTAGCGAGCTTAATTTTAGGAGGCTTTAAAAATAAATTTCACAGTTTAGAACAATTAGTCATGTAAAATAATTTATTTAGTATATTCTTTGATTAAAAATTAGATAAAGAACTTTAATTAGTTCATGTTAGTTAGTACTCGGTATACTACTTAGAGAAACGATAATTGTATTTATGGTTACTTGGACTTCAGGTTCTGTACCTTATCTAGATTTCCCACAATTTAGTTCAAGTCATAAACTATACAACTTGATTAAGTCAGACTTTAAAAGCTTCGTCTAAATGTGCAAATGATGTGATTAGCTATGGTTTTAGCTTAACAACTTTGCTCCAGTAATAAAATAAACCGGCGAAAACCCCATCGAGCCCGATTCCGATCCCGATCCCGACGTGTCTAATTTTGTTAACCCAAATCTGTTTTTGCTCTGGGCCTAATCCCTCTCACTCGTTCCGTTCTGCTATTTTCGCAGACAGAGGTAGATCAGACTAACATTTGTACGACAAACAATGGGTGAAAAAAAAAATGAAAATAATTTCTTAGCTAAAAATATGCAACAAAAACACGTCATAGGCATTAAAAATAGATGACTAAAATATTTTGGCTCTTTCCCGTGTCTTGTCTTTGGCAGCCGTTGCTGTCAGATTTTTTTCCCTTGTTTTCTGATGGTATTTAATTTTTTTTTCTTTTTTAAGAAAAGGTGGTTGTTCGCCTAACTCAAAATCTCGGACAAGTTTTAGTGTAAGAAACTTTTGGGGAACGAGGAAGATCCATGTTTATTTTTGATGCAAGAGGAAATCGAGCGACAGGCGCCTCGCGCCAAAAATGTGGCCAAATCGAAAATGTGTCGCCTGTTTTTATAGCGCGAGGTTTTTCACCTTTTGACGGAAAACTAGATTGCCACGAATGTGGGGAGCAAATAAATAGCTTCCCCCACTCTATTTTTTATATTCATGCGCCAGAAGGAGGCAAAATAGTTTGTGAAATAATTTTAATCTCTTTCCCTGGCTGCAAAAAAAAAGTACAAAATGTTGGCAAAATAATAATCTTTTTTAAGCCAAAGTAAAATATTTATATTTCCTAGAATATTACTTAATTGGATAACATTCTTAGCAGAACCACTATTTTTAGCTGCCCCTTTTTGAAACTCATTCCCTTGTTTTTTTTTCTCCCTTTTTCCATGGAAAATGCGTAACAAGTAAATCATAAGAATTCAGCAGAGGAAAGTTACTTCCCTAACTTATTCTTTCATAAGTTTTGTAACTGTCCCCGCCCAATTTGTTTTTGTTTTCGCTGTTCCATTTTCCTTGTCAGATTTTCTTAGTTTGTTGTTGGCACTGCTGCTGTTGCGCTTGCACGTGGAAATTCTCTGCGCATGTTGTCTAAAATATCCAGGACAAAATCTGCAAAGTCCTGCACAGGAATTTGAGCGCAGGCGCACTGAAAACTCTCGCAAAATCTGTTTTTTTTTTTTTTTGTTTCCAAAAGTTAAAGTGTTGCAATCAGGATAAAGAGGAGGGGGCTTAGACAAACGAGAGGGGAGGGTGGTGGCTGCGAATACTAACTGTTTATCAGGGCTAAAAATAGTAGTTTGGTATATGGCACATGGCGTCGCCACTTGGGAGTCCAACATTTTTCGCAACTTTATTTGCTAGAATTTGCATATGTGCAAAAGTTTTTCAATGAGTGGAAAGCAAAATGTTTTGCCAACTTTATTTTCAAACGTTTAATGTTTAAAATAGCTTGAAAAATTGTTTCAACTGGAAAGTTGTTTCCCCCTTTCGGCTGACTCCTCTAATTTACGATTCCCACAGAGGAATGCATTTTCTGGCCGAAACTAACTTGGCAACCAGAATCACCCACTCGCATGGCCCACTCACATTGGCCAGGCAGAGGCAGTCAGGCAGGAATCTGACGGAAACATTAAACATTCATTACTTGAAATTTTGTTGGCGTCTCGTCGCAGGCAGTTGACGATGGCCAAACTGGCTGCTTCTGGGTCTGAGCTGCATGCAAACGACCGCATTAGTTGTTGGCAGTGGGATTGTCCAGCGGTATAAATAATATGTAGTAAAAGGAGTGAAAAAAGCTATTTCGAATGGGAGACATTCTTGACAATTTAGAATTTATAGAGAAGTTTCATGAAAGATGGAATAATTTAATATTTTGTATCGCAGAAAAGAAAATTTGGTCCATAGAAACAGCCGCAATACTTAAAATTATTAATTTAAAAACTGTTTTCTCAACGTTAAGGTAATTTAATTTATTTTCTTCAGTTATTACCACCCAATTTGGCCTGAGGTGCAATAAATTCGAGAGTATTCGGCTGTATTTCTAACGAGCAATGGAAAATGCCCCCAAACTAAATTTAGCGATCTCACTTCGTGCAAAAAAAAAAACTTATTAAAATTTTAAATTGCCTGCAAAATTTTGCGAGCAACGTTGCGAAACGTCAAAGGGGGGGATGTGAAGAGGTAATAGTTGGCAGGAAAACGTAATGGAAACCAAAAATACAGCCAGACACTGGCGATCATCATTATCATCTCGGGATTGCGATGATCATAATTGGACTGCCCGGGTTCGTCAAAGTTTTTCGGGCCAGTCTAAGAAGCGTCTAACCAAAATGGCAACAAATTTCTCAATGATTTGTCTTTTCCCCCATACCAATATGTGTGTGCGGAGGCTTTCCTTGGTATTTGTTTTTTTTTTTCAGTTGGGGAAATCCTATCGACAAAGCCAAAAGCAACAGAAAATCGCGTCAAATGTTTTAAATAGAATCATAAACAGAAACGGAGGCAAGACAACAAGCAACCAAACAACTGAAATCGCAACACAGATCGGAATGAACTAAAGCCACCCGTCGATATTTTATTTGATATTGCTGGGCTATTTTCGAAATAATATTTTTGGCTCCCAATGCGGCCATATTGAATAATAATAATACTTAAATTAGCCCATTATGTATTTGATTTTTTTGTTGGCAAATTTACGAGTTGAATGCAGATTATTTTAAATTGAATTGCCTTAAATTATTTGTTTTATTTAAACTTGAGCGCTGAAAGTATTTATTTATTTTAGCTCAATTAATTTGTCGATTTGCTGCTTTGCTTTTATTAACCAAATATTTTGAAGGCTATCTCATATAAATTTAATATTTTGTTGTTCTGAGACCATGTGTGTGATGTCTAGTTCATTATCCTTTTTTACTTTGTGTAACATTGACTTGAGGACCAAAGTTTTTGACTTCATATCTCTTTCAATAAATCTCAATTGCCCTTAGGAAAACATTTTGTGCTAAAGTTGAAAAGAGCTTGAACCTTTGCGTTTTTTAGCAATCATATACTGAAAGTTTTCTCTGGAGAAAACCCATTTCCAGCAAAGTAATAAAAAACACATTCAATTCACAAGAAACAAAATGATAGCCACAATGAAACACGCTCCATTTGGTTTTGAGGGTAGCAAACAGAAAACTGAAAAACATTTTATACTGTTCCATTTTATGGACAAAAGGCTCTTCTGGCCGGGATGCTCGGGATGGGATGGCTTGAAAAAGTCAGTCAATAACAATTAAGGCCAAAAGTTGTTGCTGCTGCTTTAATGTGCGCCACCCCAAAGAAGAACTATTTTCAACTTAAAACCAAGTCAAGCCGAAGGAAACTTTTTCAATTAGTATAACAAGAATTTCGGTTAGACCCACTTCATTTGGAATTGAATTCGTAGGATAACCGCGGCAAAATGTTTGGCTAAATTCTTTAACAAATTTCCATTCCACTTGGTTGAGCCAGGCGATAAAGGAGCCGAGATAAGAAAGAGTGATTCCACAGAAACGGGATTAGGCGGACTTATCTACCACACTCCAAAAGGTGGGTGGCCCAAACACGTGTGTGTGTGTATATGGCCTTACCCCAACCCCCTTTCGAAAGTTTGTTTGGGGCTTAGGCAAATATGAAAATATGCTCGATTATATATACCACCTCCCAGGGATTTAACATCGAAAAGGCAACACGAGGAAAAAGCTTTAAGTAGTGTACACAGCCCCCGGGTGGGGATTCGTTTTATACGGGGTCTCGGAATGGAGAGAATACTTGGCCATAATGAAGAGAAATGCTGGGTGCCTTTATCCTTGACTTGAATTTATTATAACGCCCCGGGGAAGAATTTAAATTGATGGTGGTGGTGGTAATGTTGTCGGAATCCCCGAAATCCAACCCACAAAAAGTATGCAACGAAATTAATTGTTATTTTTTATGCTTCCACTTGCACAGGCAACGGCACAATTGACTTCCCAGAATTCCTTACAATGATGGCACGCAAAATGAAGGACACCGATAGCGAAGAGGAGATCCGGGAAGCCTTCAGAGTGTTCGACAAGGACGGCAACGGCTTCATCTCGGCGGCCGAGTTGCGTCACGTGATGACAAATCTGGGCGAGAAGCTCACAGACGAGGAGGTCGACGAGATGATCCGTGAGGCTGATATCGATGGTGACGGTCAGGTCAATTACGAAGGTGAGTAATTCCTTGTCAAGGCGGAGATAGGTATTCAAGTATATGAGACACTAGTAACTAATTTAATGAAATCGTATTTGCATAGGAATTTTGACTGCTTAGTATTGTTTTTCCTTGTCAAAGCAGAGATAGGTTTTAAAATATATGAGACATCAGTAACTAGTTTATTGGAATTGTATACACTTACAAATTTTCTAGAAGTCTAGAAATCACTTGTTTCTTGTGTTCTTTTTCAAAAAGCTTATTAAAAATTGCCTATTATTACAGTTTTCCAAAATTCTAAAGAAATTCAACATTTCATGAAGTAAACGATCGCATTTTAAAGGCGCAAAGAAAGATGCAGTAAACATTTTAAACTAAATACAAGAGAAAGGAAATTTTGTTAAACAAATCTTTAAAGACTTTCTTTTACAAAAACCTAAATACATGATGAAATATAAGACTTTGCCAATAATCTGCATCGACAAGTTGATTTCGTAAGGTATCGCTTACGCTATTTACGCTGTAATTGTTCGATATTTTGGTTTTTTTGTGGGTCGCGTGTTTGGGCACTAATTGGATCTGTCTGTTGTTGCACCTGCCGTGCAAATAAAACAACAGACCCGCAATGATTGAATCACGGGCATCACATTTGAGTCACAATTGGCACTTGGCTGTGTCATATGGCTTTGCTAATTCACCTGATCTCTCTGCGCCCTCCTCCCTGACTCATTGTAGTAATACTTATTTTCAGCTCTAGCCATGTAGATATATATAGAGATAGAAAACAAATATCTCTCGCCATGTGCACTGCATTTTTATTCGAAATTTTCGTGTTTTGTGTTCTTCGTAATTTTTTAATTGCTTGAAAATTGATTTTTCAATTGCCAAACAGCAGGCTAGCGGTGAAAAGAGCCGAGAAACAAAAATCACCTTCAAATGGGAAAATCTACAACAATAAAAAAGAAAATGGAACAAATTTGATTTCGCGAAAAAAATCCTCGCTAGCTTTCAACAGGTTTTCCATGGCATATCCTCCCACTCCCTTAATTCTTCCAAAAATTTCCCTTTGTTGAGACCGGGAAAAGTAGCAATTAAAATCGGACAGTTTTTCCCCCTGCACATACATATACCTCTATCCGTATATATTTTCTCTTCAAGTTCAAATAGAAATCGTTTTTGGCCGCCGTGCAAGCATTTTTCGGATCAAATAGATTAATCACAAGTAATTTATGAACAAAATACATAAAAATAGCGAAAAGTTTAAACAAAAGTCAATAGAACAGCAATGATCTAGATTAATGATCATTAACTGAATGTTATTTTAGTGAAATTCGCAAGTTGATTTTGTCAAAAATGTATGTGTTAGCTATGAAAGCAAAAATTGATAAAGGGTTGAGAATTAGTTGATAATAAGGAAGAGCTTTTTATAACATTGTGGTTGAAACTGTCAGATTGCATTATCTTGTAGTTATGTGGAATTATGTGGATTAAGCAGAAACCTCAAGTATTTTGATATTGTGTGAAAAAATGGAATTGAAGGAAGTATTTAATGGTGAACTTATTCGGATTAAACTGGTTATAAAAGTGCTGAGGGTTACAGGAATTAATTGCACCTTAACGAGTTCTGGTCTCTTGAAATCGTTTCTGTAAATCTCTTAATTATTCGAAAATCAACAGCGTAAGCTGCTTTTAAAAAATTCCATACCATCATTCGCCTGCCATATATCACTTGGCATTTATACTTTTCCTGCGCCTGCTCCCAATCAGCATTTTTTATGCCTTTCGCCACTTTCTTGCCGCCGAAATTGAAATGTTTTTAAAAGCCAAAATAAATGTCGCGCGTAAATTCCACACTTAAATGATTAACCTGCCGGGGCAAACAGCACACAGATCGCGGCGCACGGCAACAGTGCGAATGGGGAACAACAATTAAAATAAAATATATAAATATTGTGCAATATTCTTTAATTTCCCCGCCCATCTCGATGGGCTCGGAAAATTGTTGTGCGGCGGTAAGGGAGGAGGGGTTTTGGGGTAGAGGTTGAGGATGAGGATGGCGTGAACATTGACCGAGCGAATGAATCTCATTCGCCAGGCCGTGTTTTTTTCGTTCAGTCAGCGGAATCAGCATAACGTAAATATAAAATGCGCATTGTTGCCATTTTGCTTATTGCCAATTAACCAAAGTCTTTATTGTTGTCTTGCCGGCTATATAGTGGTGTGCCGGTCCCCAAACCTCCCCACTTTCTCACTTTTCGGTAATTTTGCGAGTGAAAATTATATGGCGCAAACAATGAATATGCAGAGAAAGATATTGGGGAATGGGGATGAGATGAGACTTACTTTGGCCGAGTGCCAGATAGAAAAATGCTGTGCAAAGGGAACGGCGGCAGATTCGAGAGCCAGGAGAATAAGTCGAAAATCAAATAAAATGTTAAACAAAATACAAAGAACAACAAATTAAACATTAGCGCAGAGGCAGGGCAAATTAAATGAACACATCGCCAATGTGTGAGCGAGAGAAAGAAAGATAAATTCCAAAAGTAGCAAAAAAAAAGGAAAAGATACCGACCTTAGAAAAGATAGAACAAGTAAGTTTGGCGAATGTAAACAAAACGACGAAAGATAAACAGCAGAACCACAAAAACCCCAAACGACGTAATGAGGGTGGAGAGGAGATGGGGGTCATTGTGGTTAATTCGGGGGCCGGTGGGTCTCTAAAATAAAAACCCAAGAAAATTGGCTAAATATACATATTCTGTTGGCCAAGGCAGCTGGAAAAGTTGGAACGCGATCGGGCTTAATTTCATTTTAATTGCCTAATCTAACAGCGAGAAAACCCAGCCCGCAAAAAGTCATCAACAACCTTTCACCCACGACTAAGGCACTGAACGAAAATCAAGTAAAATATTAAAATAAATATTACATAAATATAGAATATTTAAATAACATGTTTAAGTGTTATCAGCCATGGAATCTGATCGATTAAATTCAGATTAAATTCCAAATTAAGATTTGATCTCTAAATATTTGTATTTTAGATTTAAATATTATTAAGGTAACAAATTTATTTTATCTCAGTGCAAGCAACTGGTCAGCCAATAGGCGTGGCTGAAATGTGGGCAGTAGTGATGTTTTAGGACGAAGATTTAATCAAAAAAGCGAACGTCGAGTATTTGCATGTGGGCAAATGTCAAGGTCGCCCCCTGGGTATTTTGCATACGGCTTAGCCCTTTTTCGGGCGTTGTCTGAACTTTGGCTAATAAAATTTAATTTTTATGCTTTTTACGGCTCCCAAAAGGTTTCGTTTTATTACAAAAGGTGTGTTTGATGATTTTACTGATATTAGCTGTTATAACGATCCTACAAATGTTAGAATAAAATTGCCAAAAACTTGATAACAATCGATTGTCTGAGGTGTTTGATAAGCGTTTTTCCTGGGCCAGATATTTGGTCAGAAGTTTATTAGCTAACCAAGAAAGACGATTAGATTGATTAAAGTACTTTTGATTATAAATAGCTTAAAGCTAAGGCAACTAGAATAGCGCTTTTGGACCTAAAATCCATTTTTAAATTGTTAACGTTAATTATTTGCAGATTAGAACAAAGGTTGTAGCTAATTTAGGTTTTGTAATTATTGACTGTAGTTTTCTTTCTTGTTTTTGCTGTCAATACTTCCTATAAATTCTTGACCATTGGTCCCAAGAAAATCCACCCAATTACACGCCCACTCAATTGCCTGTGCTATCTGTGTCTTTCTGTGTCCCTCCCGTGTCTTCTTGTTTAGATATTTGAAAAATGCAGTCACCCTAGGCGTTGGCAAACAGGGGCGAAGAAGAAGTGCAATCAACAAGAACAGATGCCGCAGCAGCAGAGAATTCTTTTCTCCTTTCAAAAATAGAAACAGGCAAACACCTGATAAATTGGGGACACCAATACAGCCCGTCTTTGTGTTCATATGGTGGCAATACAACTCCCCGTCTCGACGTTCTTTCTCCTTATTGATTGAGTCGATGATGCAGAACTTTTCTTTTTGTACTAGGTATTTGTATAGAAGATTGGGTATATGCGATTGTGTAAAATAATGTATTCGAGACTGTAATGTTAGATTTATCTATAATCAAGATAGTCCTTATTTTATACACGCCCTCGTGAAATTGGAACTTTAAACTTTAGTTTAAAGTTGTTGAATAATATATATTAAACAGTAGTCAGGAAGAGGTATATAGTAGTCGGTATACCAGACCATAGACTTCTTGTCTTTCCCTTCAATTCGCGAACAATGCGGCAAGAGGCAACGTCTTTATTGCAATCTGCTTCCGTCGCTGCCAACGTCGCAAGCATCCTCTGCTTTCTATTTTTGGATGGGGAACGCTGAAGAGAGTACATAATCTCTGGCGATTGACTGTCTGAGTCTTTGCACTCAATAAATTTTCCTTGGTGTTGTGCCCCTGTGTGTGTTTGTGCGGCAAAGTGTTTTCATCAGACATCTCGTGACTTGCTCGTTTGTCTTATTGATTAGCTGGCCGTTGTTGTTGTTGGTGTTGTAGCCATGGTGTAATGCTCGTTTGCTATTGATTAATTGCCGTCTTAATTTAGTAGAAGGTTAATGACAGTGCTCAGCTATTTTCGATACTTGATTTGTTGTGAGAATTTTTTTTCGTGTCAACTCGTTGATTTGAATTTTCTTAAGTGTTTGGAAAATGTACTTTAGATAAGGAATATATCTATAAATAAGCTGTAACACAAACAATACCCAATTTTGCAAAAGTTTTTAATTTAAGTTCACAAAGCTAAGGAACATTTCTTGTATACAAAGCTGTTAAAAAGCATAATTTATGCAAATTAATAATGCAGAAAAAGTGTATTGGATTTTTATCATAAATCAATACACTTGCATAATAAAATGTAGGAATTTTCTTAAATACACTTAAGATGTAGATTGAAAGCAATGGCTTACACATTTTTTGACAATGGTTAACCTTAATCTTTAAAGAATACAACTCTTTCCAACGTTATACTAATGCCAATTCTCTCTTCATCTTTCTTTGCAGAATTCGTGACTATGATGACATCGAAGTGAAGCGTTAAATTATTTCTTTTTAAGCCTTTCTATTTTTTTAAGATGTTGACGAAGACTGTAGCTGTGCGCAATAACATCGCGCCACGCTGTTGCTATGGACCCCAGTAAAAGATCTTAAAAAAAACAACAAACAACAACAAAGAGTTAAGCAAAAAACAACCAACATAAAGAAGAATAAGAAGCAAAAACATTTAAGAAACTTTAAAACAAATGAAACTTACACTTAAAAAAACGCAAAAGCAAAAGAAAATTTAAAAAAGCAAAAAATGAAACAACAGAATTCAGAAAGAAAGAATTACATTAAACTGAGAAAAAAAGGTTAAACGAAAAAAACAACATAATTTTAATGCAACAAAAAACAACAACCAAACAGCATACTTAAAGAAGTCACCGTTTAAAACCACAAACAAACAACAACAACAACCAGCAGCAACAACAAACAAGAATCGCATGTTATCGTTTGAATAACAACAACAAGTCTATCACTACACTTAAACAAAATGAGGAGCAAAAAGAAGAGGAGCGAGCAGAGGGAGAAACAAGAAGCAGCAGCATCCACCAGTATTGCCGATAGATGGCGATCCAAGTAATGGGCAGCGCCACCTGGCGACGACGGCGCGCAACGGCTGCATTTTGTTTGAAAAGTTTTCCACTAAAAAGATTTAATGAAAACCCGAATCTGTAAGCTAGCAAATTGTGTTTAAAGTATAAAGAAAAAATTGTCGATTTCGTTGCGAGAAAGAATAAAAATAAAAGCTAAACAAACAACAAATAAAAATACAAATAAAACAAAAACTGTTAAAGAAAAATATTTGAAATTTTTGCAAACTGGCAAAGTTTATATAGACACTCTACAAACACACACACACACTCTCATACACACACCACACCCCCCACACAGCGACACAACAGACACACATTTACACCCACTCCCACACACAGACATGTCAGAAAAACAAGAAGTAAAATATATTATAAATACAACATATATATATTATAAATAATGTAAAATCAAACAACAACAAATTCTTCTTATTAAATTATATTTAAATTTAAAATTAATAAATATAAAGAAAAAAATAAAACAAATAAAAATTACAAAAAAAAAAACAAAAAGAAACCAACTACAAATACATTTTCGATATAAAATTAAATTAAAAACCAAAAATGTGGCGCGCAGCAGATGATGAGACATATTTTTGGGGGCTGTACGAGGACCAGCAGGACCGCAGTCCAAAAGGTCCTTGATAGGCAGCTGATTTGTCGGCACGATTTGTAGCAAACATAAGCAACACCACACGGCGATCTGATTATATATTCAAATATGAGCAGATTTAACATTTAACAATGCAAACGCCACGAAAACACAACAGCAAAACACATTTCTCTAGTACTTAAGCGGCAGCAAAGCAGTAAACCGAATATTACTATTACAAATATAAATATGAAGGAACTCTATATATATATACATATAAATACCTAATGTACTTAAAGCAAAAGGAAAACCAAGTCTAAAGTAATATAATTTTATTATAAAGAAATATAAATTAAATATTTATATGCGAGACGAAGCGGAGGAAGAGCTGGACGAAGAAGCAAGGAGAAGATTTCATCAAACACACACATATATAAGGAAGAAAGGACGAAGTATGGAGGAGGAGCAGCAGCAACATCGCAGGAGGCTCCCGCGACAGAAGACGACTCTTAACAACAGGAGACGATGTAGACGCATCTGCAGTTCAGCATCGGAACAGTTATATATATTAAAATAAATATATATATATATATATTTATAAATAAATTATACATATGAATTAAACTAGCTAAATGCAAAGACAATTGTCTTAAATGTAAGCAAATCGAGCGTGGATTCAAGACGTAAACCAAAGCAAAGTTTAGACAAAAGCAAGAGAGCTAGCTAAGCGTAACATAAATTAATATACGAACATAAAGGTTTAAGTTGAAGTTAGAGCAACAACTGCAATCCCTGGCACCACAGCAACCGCAAGCTTTAACCCATCCGCTCTGTCTCCACCACCCAAAACTATCTGTCTATCTAACTATCTTTTCCTCTATGTCCACTGCTGCCTAGTTAACGTTAACTGATAGAAAAATGAAAGTCTGCGCGACCAATGCTAACTGAACCGTACTTGGTTTTAATTTAATTTCATATCGAAAACCCTGTTTCCTTTTCTCAACTGTAACGAACTCGTCGTGATGTCTTCTAACCGATCTATCCATACACCATCCAATCCCATCCCACACCTCACGCCATCTAATCTACTCTAATCGAATCTTTCCCATGCTAACTCTAACTCTTCTCCACTGCATAAATCAACTGTGAGTATAACTTAGCAAAGGCAGGAACACGAAGGCAACCACTATGCGTGTTTTCTACGTTATAATGTTTAAGTCGAGTTTTATAATTCCTTTTGTTTGCTTGACTTTGGACAGAACGCTCTGAAGGGCAACGACAAAATTTGAACAAAAACACCATTTGCGCTAATGATAAAAAAAAAGAATAATTAAACACAAAAAAAAAACACTTTTCTATAACTTTTTTTAACAAACAAAATAAAATGAAAACATTTTGTAGCGAAATTTGTGCAATGTTTTAAAGAAATGAACCTATATTGATACCTAAATGAATTGCAGGCAAATTTAACTCTAATCAAATGACACAGACGAATTTTTCTAAATCTAACAAATATTAAAATCCAACCGAAAATGTAAACTTTTTGAACAACCACTGTGTCTGGAAAGCAGGCTCTTAAAATTTTCCCATTTCAAGAATGTCAAATGATAGAGCATTTCCAATTCAAATTGCTGGCTGAAGTACGTCAGTTGTGGCATTGGAGGCTGGATTCACTGAGTTTCTCGATTTTCAAATCTTGCATAAATATTTATCTTCGTTTGCATAGCAGAAGGCAGTCAAAGAAATGGAAAGTAAAAAAACCAAAAACAAACTTGTTAAAATATGCTAAAAGTGTTTAGCAAATTACAATATTTCGACAGGCAAAGAAACAAAACAAAGAAGTCGCGCCTCTATCTATATATGCAAACATATATATATATAAATAAAGCTATATACAAGTTATATTTACGAATATTGTAAAAATTGCAACAACCGAAGAAGAAAAACTATGAGCATCAACAAGCGAAACAAACAAGAACATACAGAAATTTCTTTGAAAAAAATACACAAACATTTTAAAAACCTCGAAACAAAAACCAAAATTGTCGTTTTCTTTTCTAAACCAAAATTCCTGGATTGGCTTACATTCTCACAGACACACCGCTCAATCATCCCCAGACATTGATCCTATTCGGCCCCCAAGGATATGCTATCTATCCTCTGTATTGGATCTTGACTGCCCACCCTGCTGACCAAGATCCATGAGCTCCACGAGTCAAGTTCGATTAGTAGATTAAGTAGAGCCAGCGGATTGCCAGGGATCCCATTGGTTGGACTGCGGCCAGCCAACGACAACCTGGAAATGGAGAACCGGAAATTCCCCGATCCGAGAGATATGCCCCACTATAATCCGATAAGAATTTAACAAGTTATACATTGAATGTATGCACTAAAACCACCTATTAAGAGATTTCATCGTAAAGAAGAAAGCCCAAAAAAATATATGTATAGCGAGTATGCAAGTTATTCTTGATGTCCAATATACCATAACCATGTGTACCTATGTAAGCCAGGCAAGTAGAAAGCCCGTTCCTGCACTCTCACTCCTCGATTCGATTCGGAACTGCACTGAATGTCTACGAGAATAACCGATTACCAAAACTAATCCTGTAACCAGATTAATATTTCCTTCGGTTGAACTAATATTTTGGTATTTTAAAATATGGGTGTTAGTCTTGTCATAGATTAAATGCGTAAAATGCAAACGTAGGCCTTGAATGAACTCAAATTATAAATGGTATATACGGATATTAGAGGCTATACACATATTTATTAGAAATTACTGCGCCTAGAAAATAAATAAATGTATAAAGTTAAGTGATAGTTAAAGCTGGCAAGGTTTATTTTTTGAAGTTTTATTTGTATTGAAGTTTTTTCTATAAGAAAATAAGTTGTATATATTTTGATTGTTTATTTTAGATGGTTTTTCTTTTGAATTAAATTTAAGTAGAGTTTCCTTTGCCAGCCGAAAAGTATACAGCTAATTGATTGATCTGTCAGTACACATATACTCCCACACTATCACACACAAAAACACTGAACACAATTTCCAAGTTTTTTGCCAATACATTTGTTGTGGACTGCGGACAACGCGAATAATAAACTCTACAGTTACAGCGCTCTGAGACATCGATTCAGATTTGAGGTATATACCAAAATGTTCTAAATTTAAGCAAGCAAACTGTTAAACATTATATAATGAGTATTGAAATACGAAATATCCAAAGCTTTACCTACCAAAATGAAAGTGCAACAGTGCGGCAGCAGACATAACTATAGAAATGCCAGATCACCTAATCAAAACAAGAAACTAAATTTCACCCATAGGACAACAACTGACTCTATATATGAACTGTAATTTCTAAGCTCTAAATTGTAATTAAATTTATCGAATATGAATTTCCAAGAGGCAAACTAAAAGCTGTTTGTACCAAACAACCTTGAGACATGATTAAATAGAAAACTCCGGTGGGCGAGGTGACAAGTATTAGGGTATCACCACTACCCAAACGAATCTGCAATGCAAATTAAAAATCAAATGCAAAACTAACTCCATTAACTAACACGCAAATCTGTGTAATCGGAAAGAAAAACCAGGCGAAACGAATATAAAACAATTTTAATAATTCTATTCTACTTAACAGGCAAAACAAAAAAAAACTCAATAAAGACAAAAACAGAATATACAATTTAAATGCTGTGTTGTTTGCTTTTATCTGGATTTTAGGTGTTTGGTAAAATATAAAATTTCGGAAATATGGTTATAATATTTTCATTAATTTTTGGCGCTCAGGAGTTAATGATTTCAAATTGAAATACATAAAAGCTTTGTCTTATATAGCTTTGTGTAGTACATACATTTTTAAAGTGCACTTCCTGTGCTTAAAGCTCCTTTAATGACTTCCTTATTTTATAACCAATTATAGTCAAATGGAAAATATTGGTATTATTTTACTTTCTTGGTAAAATATTGTAAAACATTTCAGACTTTTCACGAAAAAAAAATATTTAAGCCTTTTTACAAGAAATAATGTATTGTATATGAAACCTTGGAAATAATATAACTCACAAGCTTATTGAAATGTTTTCTCCCTTAAAAAAATTACTCATACGCCGCTTTAGCCCAAAAACGGAAATTGTTCTACCACCAAATTAATAACGCATACGCCTCATGAGCCCTTTAAATTTCTTCTGGTATTTTCTTCCGTCAATCTGTGAGCCATAAAATTAGGAAGTTGTTCCACCAAACAAAAATAACTCATACGCCGCGTTAGCCCTGGTAAATCCTTTCTTCGATCTGGCATCTCTCCCCATATATTTTTGTGAATGAAAAAAGCACCAAGCCAGCCAGCTTTACGCCAACAGGAAGTGAAAAGCTCGCTCAATGCAACCAGCAGTGTTACGACAATAAAGATGCTCCCGCGGAGAGAAAGTACAAATCTGCGGTGGGAGGTGGGTGGTGGGTGGTGTGTTGGTTCGGTTGTTATTCAGGGGAGGGGGTTGCGATGGTCTGAACACGAGGTCTGGCATATGCCGCGTTGTATTTTGTTTGTTTTGATTTCGCTGCGCATTCGGCCTTTGTCGTTGTGGCTGCTGCTAGTGCTTCTTCAACTGCTGCTTCTGTTGTCGTCGGTATTTTGGCATCGTGTTATTTTTATGCTTGCCCGCACGAGAAGCTGTCGCTTTCCTCTGGCCACTTTCCACTTGCCACTTTTCCGCTCAGTCGCCAGCAGGACATCGAGCAGTGCAAGTCGCGCGGTCGCACTTTTCCGATATCGCTTTTGGATGTGGCTCGTGTGACGACGGTTGTTGTTGCTATTGCTGTTGCTGTTACTGCGCTGCTGCTGCTGCTGCTGTTGCAGTGGCACGTGAAGTTGTGGACTTGCTAAAGTTTCGATTCGTCGCCAGTGCGTCCTTGCCGCATCCTTAGCCTTGCTCACGGTCACACGGAACCCCTCCCCCCATTCACCTACTCTTCAAAAGCCAATTGAATGCACTAGTTCAGGTGGAATAAAACAGACGGGGGATAAAAGCCATCATAACCCCGAGACATTTGCAATCCGTGCATTAGCATTAGCATTGAGTGCCTGGATATTGATGCACAATAGCCGCAAGAAGAGATGGCATAAGCCCGGAAAACGCAACCAAGGCTGCAGGTGCACGGCCACCGGAAAGTCGCTGCTTGAAAGAAATGCATTTAATTTTGCAGTAAAATTTAAGTGACTGGAAGATGAGTGAACGGGGCAGCGGGGGTGCGGTGACCGGGGGGCGGCATGCCCGTGTTAGTCCAACGCCAGGACGTGGCAGCAAGATTGCGTATACGCCGTGTCCGCGCTCGGAACCGCCACAGGATCTGGCACTCGCCATTCCGCCGCCGCCGCGCAACTGCCTGGCCATCCCGATGTCCTCGCTGCAGACGGCCAACGGACCCGGCAACAATAAAGGTGAGTCCGGGGTCATCTGATTGGTTCAATCGGCTTAACCCCCTAACACCCAAGAGAGCCCCAGTGCAACTGCATATTTTAGATGATTTGTTAAAGTTTAAACTTATACACGCAACGACTTAACCAGGCAGTATTAAATTTTCCCCGAATCACTGCATGTCTAAAAGTAAGTTTAAAGCAGGTTTCACTTAGTAATTCAAGTATCTAATAGAGAAGTCTTAAAGAATGTTTAGACATATTTTAATTCATTGTTTAGGCTCGTTTATTTGATTTCTCCGTTAAAAAATGTATATTCACCATGGAAATATTTAGACATTTATAAAAATTTCTTGTAATTGCCTTTTAAAAATCATTTATTATATCAAATATTAGAAAAAATTAACAGACTAAAACGTATTTTTCAAAACTGCAGATCAGATCTGGTTCAGAAATATATATAGTTAATAGACTTTTAAATTATTATTTTTAATCAAAGAAGAAGACTTGCCTATGCTTTTCTATGCCTTTTAAAATAATTTACCGTTTAACTTTTGTAGAAATCATAAAGCATTCCTTAAGTGAAATAAATAGGCTAATAAAAAAGCCTTTTAAGTCTAGAACTTAAAGGTGTTGCTTGAAATGATGGCCATATTTCGAAACGGGTGTTAGGGGGTTATACCTTTATTGAATAAGAACAAAAGCAGAGGTCTGGGAAAAGGTCTTGTGTAAGCATTTGGCATTAATGGGCTAATGAGCGTGTGGAGACATGATTTTGGCATGCAATTGTTGTGGTTGTTCTGCAGGGTTATGAATTCAGAAAAGAGGACTGGCAATCGAAGCATTTGTCCCTGGCAATCAAAAAGAATCATTCTCGAATGATACTTATTTTCACCTTGGATTTTCCACCACCCCTTCCCCCTTGAACATCCCTTTGCCTTCGTTACATTTTCCTCTTTCGCACAAATTTGCATGCATTTTTTGCAGCTGGCGTTGGGCGGCACGTGACTTTGATTGTCATTTCATTGTCTTCGGCAATCATCAAAACGCAAACAGAAATTTTTCGATTCTGAAGAAACGCTAAGGAAAAGGGCTGGGGAGGTGGGGGGAAACGGGGAATCGGGGGGATAGGTTGACAGGGACCGGCGCCGTTGTCGGTCGCATCAAAATCGATTGGCAATTTGTCAGCGCTGATTGCAAACAAAGCGATACATAGGAAAGCCCCCAGCGAGCTAAATAGTTTTTATTATACATAGATCTCAGAATAAGATTTGCATGCTACGGAAATAGAATGCACTAAAGTCCACGACGAGTAAAACAACAAACAAAACGGCAAAAGTTTGGATGACAATATCAAAGGTTATATTTTGTTTCTTATATATTGTAAACTAGTATTACACATATATCTTTTTAAACAAAAGATGTTGAAGAACTTTGTATTAAGAAATTTCAATAAATATGGCAATTATGTTGTTTGCACCAAAGATGAAAAGATATAAAACAAGAAACAAATTTATTTTTGATTTGTTTAGCCAAAATAACTTTGTATTAGTTGCTCGTTTTAATACCCAGATCTGAACTAATATTTTAGTGATA
Organism: Drosophila fuyamai; assembly: GCA_018153365.1. Classification (NCBI taxonomy): domain Eukaryota; kingdom Metazoa; phylum Arthropoda; class Insecta; order Diptera; family Drosophilidae; genus Drosophila; species Drosophila fuyamai. The sequence goes on from JAECXW010000758.1 coordinate 8,433,177, forward strand.
GCTTTGGATGTACTAGATTCTGAAAGATTCTTATCCCAGTCTAAAAAGTTATTATTAAATGTTTAGATTCAGCTCCAGGATTCTGAAAGATTCTTATCCCAGTTTAAAAAGTTATTATTAAATGTTTAGATTCAGCTCCAAGATTCTGAAAGATTCTTATCCCAGTCTAAAAAGTTATTATTAAATGTTTAGATTCAGCTCCAAAAAAGGCAAAGCGGTCTTTTGTCAAATATTTCTAAAACAATTACTGATTGTTCAATTACTAACTGTTCAACCCACAACTCTTAAGAAGATCTGCATAAATATTTCTTTTGATAATGCAATGCCTTTGCAATCTGTAGTTATAGTAAATATCCATTCTCATGGCTCACAATTAGGCAAGCTCCAGTTGAAGCTTTTGCAGCTGTCAACGCTGCCGTATATTGCAAATAAAGTAAAGCAAAGCCGAGAACAGTGACGTCCAGCAACAACGACAACAAAATCAGCCAACGGCAATGCAACTTAATTTAAAATTTATGGTCCCATTCGCCGGCAAGAAAGGCAGAGCACCCAGCACCCAGCCCACATCCCGCACAACTATAACAAAAACGTCAACCGAGAAACTGCAGCAAACTGGAAAATGTTGTAAGCACACTAGGTCGTAATTATAATTATGCTCAAAGTGACCCACAAAGTAAGGGACTTGAGACTTGCGATGGATACATGTCGTTAATCTGACCCACTGAATGGTTTTGTGGCTCGAATTTAATAGAGGACCTCTTTCACTCACTCACTCGGGCTGGTTAATTAATATTAGCCCAGCCGGCTAGAAAAAGTCAATATGAACGTCCTTCCGTCCGCAAAAGTAGGCAACAGAAGCCTTCTCTCGGCGGCCAACGCTGCGTATGATTTATGCAGCGTTTCCAGGCGCTGTTGCATATGCATGAGCAGCATTTGTGCGGCAGGAAAAAATGCGAAAAAAATATAGCGGTGAAAACGAAGTAAGAGCACAAATAGCACCGCATAACAATGCAAAAAAAACTAACAAACAAACAGTAAATTGAAAAACCAACTAGAAGGAAAGAAATCGAGTGCACAACAACGGATCTCAAATGCCCTCCAGAACTTGCGATTTAGTAGAATCCCTTTAACAGCTTACCAACCCCTTATCCAGGGTATTTTTAGCCCAGAACACGAGCAACAGTCATTGGAAGCCTGCCAAACGCTTGAATCCTGTGTAGGTGGGCTGTAAAAAAAAGGGGGAGGACATCGGCCACCTGGACAACGACAACGACAACGCTGATAAGTAGCTGGCGACATGGCAGACCACTTCATTTATCAGGATTTATGTCTCTGCCGACATTCCACGTGGTAATTTGCGGCTGCAACTGCAGTTGCAACACAACCACTGCAGGTGTTTCTCTGGCCAACTCCCGCAATTGATAACCTTTTTTTTTTTGGCTTTCCCCTTGTTAGCCTTGGACTTTTCCGGCAGAGGTCAGAGAAACTCAATTGAATCTTTTGGCAGCGATTGTCTCTGACAGCCGAAAAAGCCGTCCAGAAGCAGGGCTAAGGTCAAGCTCATTACAGCTGACTCAGGAGAAAAGGATATATATGTACTATAAATTTCGCATCTAGTATAGTTACAGATGGCCAGCCAACGGCTGCTGTCATTCGTATTTGATGGCAAGTCGGATTAAATCTGAATGGGAGATAAATTTTGTTTAGTGCCTGGCAGCCAAACGCAAGAGGATTTAAAGATCAGTCGGAATAAGAGGCAATCGTAAGCTCTTCAATGCATCAAGCTGTTTACTTAAACTACGAGTGGGGAATATATACAGGAGGTATATAAATATGGCTATAAATAGTATTGAATGTTACTATTGAATGACAAAAATGTCATCATATCCAAAAATATTAACTTAAGGCCTCTAATTTGAGAACTTAATTGTTTCTCATAAAAGTTTTAAAACATTAATCTCCACAAGTAGTCAAAAAATAGTCTAAGGAAAGACAAACTAATTTAACATTAAGTAACTTTAAATCGAACTAGATTTGTTGGAAGTTGAGAGTTCAAACAATAGAACAATAATTTCTATAACTGGAAGTCCAATTTTATTTGTTGGCAGACGGGGCTTAAAGTTATGACAGTTTTTGAACTTTAGTTTTGAAAAGATTAAGTCCAAAAGCTTTCAGTTTAAATTTGCTCTTGTTAAAGTTTGCAAACTAAACCATAAATATTTACTATTTTTTGTTGTAAACTTTCAAATTTTCTTTGGCGCTTTATCTTCGTCGATTTCATGCCCTATTAAGCACTTAAGTAGCTTAACCAACTCTTCACAATTTCCACTCGTTTCCCCTGCCTAATCCGATTTCCCTTATGCTTCACGCTCTGATTTATGCGGAAACCGAAAATACCATAAAGAAATATGCTGCATACTTTTTATATAAGTACATAATATTCTAACAATAAAAATCTTTAATGCATATGGCGTGGCATTCTGGTAAAGCCCGGTTAAGGACTCCATAAAAACCCATTTCAGTCCTCCAGCCACCGAATGTCTGCATTTACGATGGCGGATTCCACCAAGAACCCACTGCACCACACGCTCACGTGGAATTTATGGGCTGGCCACGCCCCCAATTGGTGGGGTACCTCCCTTTTTGCTTTTCTTGGTGGAAGAATGATGAAGCAGGGAGCAAATGAAATGAATGCCAAGGAATGGCTCTCCTCTTGGCAGAAAACTACCTCCTCGCTTTTCATTCCTCCAGCTTTTCCTTCGTTTCTATTTTGTATTCAATTGAAAGTCACGTAAATAAAAGCCGTTCTTTGGGGTGCATAAAATGTAGGTCTCGTAATACTAAATATTCCACGGATGGATGTATACAAAATTATCTAACCAACAAAAATTACTTCTTACTTTCAGAGTACTTAAGTTTCCGTTTTAAATAAAAATTATTAAATTAATTAATTTCAATTTGTTCATATGCATGTTTTAAAATATTGTATGAAAAGGGAATAAAATATTTATTTAATATATATATTTAAAAAAAAAAATCAAAATTGTTCTCTCTGTAGGGAGTATTATGCTCCATAGTCAGCCTCCAAGATAGTTTCCTTTTAAACGATTAACCCAAAAAACTTAGAAGCTTCAATGAGTTTTGAGCCGGAAAATGCCTTGAAATTGCGCTCGAAATTGTGTCATGCAAAAATAAGCTGGAAAAGTTCTTAGCTGCCTGGGAAATTCCTTAAGCCAAGAGAAGACTTGCCCGGCCACCGATGCTTCTAATATATTTAATTATTTATGCTATTCCCTTTTTGTGTGGCATGCAAATGCAATAAGCAAGACACGATGCAAGGAAAGCCGAAACGAAATTGAGTTTTCACACAAGGATAAATATACCATAGCATGGGTATATCCCGGCCATATTAGAGATGAATGCGAAGCTGTTAGGATGAAAAATCGCTGACAGTGAATAGTGGGCGGCGCTCTTAAGAGCTTTCCACTCGCTTTTTTCCCCCTCTATTTTCCGGAAAATGTGTCTCACGATTTGTTGGTTTTGCGCCAAAGTTTCGACATTCATCACTTCGCTGGTGATAAGCCATTCTAATGAGCCGGGCCAACGACCAAGGACACCGGAATTAGTTTCCGGGGAAAAAGGGCAGGCTCCGGTTCTTGTGGGAATAATTGATTTGTTGCAGTCGTTAAGCGAGATTAATGGTTTTTTCAACCAATCTCAAATAAATAAATACTTCACGACGGCCCAAAACAGATTCATATTCATTATAATAGCCAAAGAAATCGATGAAGGACATCGCTTGGGCACTCAAACTCCAATCACAGACCGCAGCCACATCCTGCTCCCTCTCTTTCTCTAATTGCTTTTTGCGGCTTTGGTGGCATCCAATTTGGTGGCCGAGTAAAAAAATTAGTCGCAAATTACTACGGAAATTGACAAATTTCAAAAACAAGCGCATAAATAATGGCCATAATTAGCAGTAGTTGACCAACTCGAAAGAACCACACACCGTATGGTGGGAGCAAGGGGGGTGGTGTGGGTGTGTTTGGCCTGTCAAGGCCATTGGCAGCAAATATTTTTCCATAAAAATTTGCAATTTATGACGCCAGCTCACAAAACACACAAAAAAAGATAAAACGAGTGTGGGTGATAAATTGATGGGCAAATTGGAGTCTGGGAGAGATGCTTAAAATTGAGCAGAACATTTGATTATTTATCTTTGGCACGTAGAAAAAATTAAATTTTTATTACGCTTTTTTTCAAATTGGTATTTTTTTATACTAAAATCTCGATTAAAATTTAATTGTGTAGTGAATATAAATTATAAAATCAAGCAGCTTGATTGATTTTGTGGATTTATGGTGGTCCTAAATTAAGCTAGTGACTGATATCCCCCAAAAACTTAACCATTTTTGCATAATAAATTTCTCAATTTTTGATTTTCCATTGTTGGGAAAGCTGTAATTTTTCGGGGCCAAAAGATGTGTCAACGACAGCACCATAAATATCCACACACTGCCTTTGTCTGGGGTTTTGATTTCGGCGCTTGGTATGAATAATGACAGTAAAAATTAGTTGGGGATTTTATTTTGTCGCTCAACAATAAAACGCAGTATGATTTGAGTGACAAGTAACGTTGTCGTTTCATATCAGCGATCATAACCGAAAAAGGCTTAAGACAAAATGCTATTCTAAGGGTAATTTATGGCCATAAACGTGAGGCGAAAGGTGACAGTTAAGATACCTGCAAATGGTGTTTTCTGGTTCAGTTTGCCCAGAGACGTGAAGAAACGCGAACAGAATGTTTCCCAATGCAGGGGAAAAGGCCCGTGAGTTGGGCGAATGCAAGTTAAACGTGGATTTCGAACCAAATGTTCTCGACTGTGAAAGAACCAATATGAAACGGACCAAATTGGCCACCCTGATGCACTGGCTCAAGAAGCTCAACGAGTGTCCCCCAGAGCCCATCCATTGCGACTATATGAGTGAGTGCCACAAATGTTCATTCATTCGGCTCTATACGAGTGTGAATGTGCGGTATGCCCCCCTATTTGCCTTATGCCGCCTCTAAGTGCAAACCAATTTCGTATAATTTGTGAAAATGCTCCTCGCTCCTCGCATTTTCTGCGTGCCATTGGCCATTTGCCATCGTGGGGATCAAGAAAGGGGACTGCCTGTTTGTTATGTGAGGTTACGGCCACTTGTGTCAGCATGGCCATAATGGTAAGGAATTATTTATACATCAGCATTTTGGCTCTTGCCAATGGCTAACAAGTTTTTATGCTACAATTCACATGTGTGTGCGGCGTAATTGCAGATATGGGGCACATTATTGTGGTCAGATCTTATGCAAATAGCAAATGTCCTGGCTAAATTGTGGGAAAACTGCCCCAAGGAAGTGTCGTGAATGGAATTAAATATGATCCACTGAGTTTGATATATAAGTGCTTTTGTATAGGCGTTTAATATCAAATTAAAGATGTCTATTAATATAGAGTTTCGGTTAATTGCTATAAATAACAGTTTGTGTAGATAATAGTCTGCGTTTGAAATAATGGTCAAATATTTAATCCTTCTCGTTTATTTGTTTAATAACCACAGAACCTTATTTAACTCAAATGTTAATATATCAATCCATATTGTTGAACATAAATATATAACATTTATTAAGTTATTGGTTGCATTATAAAAAGATTAAGCAAATTCAACTTTTTAAAACTTAATTTCAACCATTGAAAACGTCATTCCTTTTTCTATATTCTCGCCTAATTACTTATTTTATAAACCATCTTCAGCCGAATTAATACCAATTGCCAAGCAAACTTTTTTCTAACTTTTCTAAGTTTAGTATTTTATACGAACCCCCAACAAGTGATAAATATGATGCCTTTTTTTATTGCCGTACAAATACAGAATTGTGAAACTTTGTTTACCATAAAAGTTTGCTGCACGTCCGAATGCGAATATAATCAGCAACTGTCGCCATAAACCTCGATGCAGTTGCTCCTTCTTCTTCTTCTTCTCCTTTTTCTTCTTATTCGTACAAACATGGCCAACACGCACACACACACACACACACACACAGGCAGACAAAAATGGCGAGGGGAAACCACACACACACAGGCGCATAAACAGTTTCCGGCCACAACACATTTACGCGCATTTTCATTGCGATTTCGCTGCTGGTTTTGGCTGCTGTTTGGTATTTACACGTAATTTGCACAGCATTTTTCAATTTTATGTGCTCGGAAATGGTATGACGTTGTTATTTATGTTCTGCCTTTGTGCAGGGCATTTCCCTTCATGTTGGCCATAAAGTGACGAAAACAGCTGCGAAAATTGAAACTGATGCAGGCAGAGCTAAAATGCTGACACAGATTTACTTGCAATTTGCGTTGGTCCCTTTTCCCTTTTCCCTTTTTCCATGTTGTTTTCCGGTATTTTTTTGGTGACTGGCGTTAATGGAATTTTAAATTCCATATTGTAAATGGGCCAAAGTAATCTTCCATTGGCCAGCAACTGACATCGGGGATACCCTGGGATTTGATCGGTATTTACTGCCTGATAGATGGGCTCAAGTCCAAATTGTGTCCACCGCCAATAGCTAGTTTCCCTGTCCATCAATCGCGATTTTTTTTTGGGGTCCCCTTATCAAAATCAAACCAGAAGCCAAAGTGTATTTTTTTATCATCTCGATGGATTGACAGGTTGAACACATGATGACTGGGCGTTGGTGGGAAAGTCAGTTGTTTAAGAAGTTGTCATGTGAGTGTTAGTCATGGGAATAAATAATATAAGAGTATTGGACAGTTAAAGACCTCTGTCTGACCTTGAGATGCCTTTGAAGATGACTTACTTAGGAAATAGATAATAAACTATGAAGTCTTTTCAAAAACATAACCCTTTTTACTCCTTTAATTCCAAAAATTATATGTGTTTAAAGTAACTATAAATTTAATAACTTTTAATAATTTTATTAATTTTGATTAAACATTAAAACTAAACAACAATTTTAACAGTTAATTTATTAGTTTGTTGGTTGAAGCCATTGTTTTCAAACGAATGAATATTTTTTACCTATTGAAACATTACGAAATTTAGTTATGTGCAAGTGTCTGCAATACTTCTTGTATATCTCTACAGCATATCATTAGACACATTCATAGAGTTTACACAAATCTAGAGATTATTATAAGGAATTTGTCTCTCAAACAACACTTATCTAAACCAAACATCACCATTCCCATCAGGCACCTAGCCACCCTGGAAAACATTGGGTGTCATGTTGTGACTGTCATTGCTGGCAAATTTAATAAGCAATCTAGACATTGCCCTAATGAATGTCATAAATTAGGAACTATGTTTTCACTGCCGGCTAAATGGGGGATTAAATTAGGAAGTTGAGCTGTATAGCTAACAATCAAGATGACATTTGTGTAGTTAAACCAACGCAACTCAATAAAAACAGAATTAAAGTGGAAGACTATCGCAGTGTCCGGGGGGAATTTGAGTTGGTAAAATAGCTAGACACAATCACGTGCCAAGCACCAACTTCCTGGAGACCAAAAACAAGAACAGTACGGTGGAAGTTACGACCCGCACAGCGAAATAAAACTAAAAGGCTTCCAAACGGGGAGAGGTTACGGGTAAATTTATGCACACGTTAAGCAGCTCATAACGGGTAACTTAAAAGCCAACTAAAGATTCACAATGGGTGGAAAGTGGCGACACTTTCTCCCTGGAGGAGCACTCGAGTGGGCCATGAAAACGGAATTCATTTAAATTTATGAAGCATAGAATTTCATTTTGATCACGGCTTAAAGCCATGGCCCATGCCACTTGGCCAAATTGTTTATGGGCTTATGGTGGTTAAACCCCTCCGATTAACCACTAAATCAAATCCATGGGGAATTATCTAGAATGTCATTAAACTGGAGGCCAAACATAACCAAAGTGGATCATTAAAAGTAAGCTAGCAGAGAGAAAAATGATAAAAACAAATGTGTAATTAATTCTATACACTTTGAATATTATATATTAAATTTTACATTAAACATATTTTCGAAATAAAGAATAAGTCTCATTTAAAGATAAAATATTAGGAACCTGGTGTTTTGTTGAATTTACTTTTATTTAAAACAAATATATTTAATTTTGAACATTATTACTTCTATGGATAATGCTGTACTTTTGAAATACAAAGCAAATATCATTAAACGATAATATATGTGGGAGATTTTAATCAATATAATATAAAAAGGCACACAAATCTTGATAATTATTTTTATAAATACCTGTCATATTTCTCAGTGTATCATTGCGGTTTCATAGTACATTTCTTTGGCTGATTAACTTTGTTTTTGCCAAGCACTTAGTGGCAAGTTGCGTGTTTGTTTGCCGCAGTCCAAAATGCAGTAATGTTGCATGCAACCAGACGAGGAGTGAAGGGCAGAAGAGGAGATAGAATAGTTGGGTCTGTGGCAGGGTCATCTCACATAGCTAAGTCCCACTGCATGACAACTGTGGTTAAGGGGGGGATCGAGGGGCAGGGAATGAAGGCGGCTTAGACACATGTAAATCACATTGCGTCCCTCGAGCTCTCCTGCCAGTTAAAGCCGCAAAAATGAAAGCCTTTCAAATGTGGATGCACCTGAGTTGGGGATTTGGCCAGCTGCATGAGAAATGCCAACCAAATTGTTTATTTTTTGCTTTGTTGCGGCAAATTAGCTTGGAATAAGTAATAAATATTCAAGGATTATTCCGCAGTACCGAACTAATCGCAGAAACGGAAATGTCTTAAAATATCCATTCGAATAATTGATTTGCATAAATATGGCGTAAATGGATTTTGCTTGGGCAGATGATAAATTATTTATGAAATGTATCAAGCTACATTATTAAGGCTACCTAAAAGAGTTTTCTCATCTTAATATAGATTGAAAACTAGAAAATCAAATAGCAATCATTAACAAGATGTATAACCCTTTGCAATCACCAAGTTTGTCTGTTTTTATGAGCCAACAAATTAGTCAGAGGCCGCAGAACAAACAGCAAAAAGCGAATGACTTCCGGATGCCAAAGTCAAACTTTTCCCAGTGAGCATTTTTGGGACTGGCGAAGGGACTCCTGTCAGTGGAGGGAACTTCAAGAACAGGAACAACACACAATCAATAAAAAGTCGAACGGAGAACAGAACACGCAGCACACAATCGAAATAAAGGACCAGCGGTGAATGGTATAAAAAGAGAAACAAAATGTTACTTACTAGAAATCATAGATAGAATCACTAGATACCCTGTTTATATTTATAGTCAAAATATAAAAAAAGGTTTTATATCTATAGTCCAATTTTATAACAGGGGAATATATTTATTCAACATTTTCGTTATGATATTCCATACCACATTGAATTTGCTATACAACTTCCAATCGATTGGCATTTACAATTGACAAAATTAATTTTGGTCCAATTTTTCTTAAAAAATGTGAAAATTTAAAAATATATTTTCATAAATATAATCTTCTTGGAATCCATTGATTAGGTTCTGCACAAAACAGTAATAATAAAATAGCCCTTTAAAAATGTGGTTTGTTACGGTTATTGAATTGTCTTTAAAAACAAATGTTTATGTTGAAAATAAATATTTTTTTTTAAAATCGAAAAACATCTAAAATATAACAATTTAAATTATTTTTAAATAGTCGTAACTTAACCAAATATAAATAAAGGCCTCCATCAAATGAAGAGTACCAATATGCTTGCCCTATCCTGACCTTTATAGGAAAACCCATAAAAATGAACCACTCAGTCTGGGCGTTTTTATTTGTGGGTTGTTTCACGTTTTTTCTGCCTCGGGAACATTTTCGATTTCATTTTCACTTGCCATTAATTGGTCGAGCCGTAAGGAACTTTCAGCGGGCATTGGTCAGCAAAGCGTTTTCCCACACATGATATATATACAATGCAATAAATATTTGATTAATCAACAACAACAAAAAAAGCTGGCGTTGAGTGTCCGTCCCATACGGCGTATACGCAACAAGTGACGAGGACGAGCTTTTCATAGCACTACGATGGCTCTTGCTGTAAAATTTCATAAGTTTAACAAAGTTAATGAAAAATGCTCGCCCAGCGAACGATGAGCGATCTGACAACGACCACATCGTCTTGTCAGCAGTCGCGTCGGCGGAAAAGCGGAAAAGCTCTCCAAGTGCCAGTTGATTTCTTGTCGCGTCGCAGGCCAAACGTTTTCCTATTTTCTGAGACCCAAAAAGAGCGTGTGAATATTGGAAATATATTAATGGCCCCCCGAATCATCGATAAGGTCTACGAATCGCTCTATTGATTGAAAGTTAGATGACGCATAAACCGAAATTATGTTCGTTTAAATGTCGTGCCTCTGGCAATCCTGCGTGAAATTAAACTAATTAGTGTACCAAGCAGGTCGAGGCATAATATTACGCATACGCCTCATAAGCAAATACAAATTCGCTAAAACGACAAAGGTGTCACTGTGTCCTGAGTGCGTTCGTGTTTGTGCTTCTGGCCACCTGAAACCAGTTGAAACTGGTTGGTCAATCGGCCAAGAGCCATATATGTGGACCAAAGAAAAATGCATAAAAATGTCAACTCGTGAGAAAAATATCTTATTAAATAAACATTCGATGGAAAAACAGCAGTGTTCAAAGTGTTAAACCATTCAATTTAATATCTTAAATTGTGAAAAATATTAAATCAAAACTAATATTGGGAAAACCATTAAAAGCCTATAAAAACTACAATTTATTGTTACAAAAATTTAATATTGAAAAAGTGTGTAAACTACTTGTTATATATCCCCAAAAACGTAGATTGAGTGTATTCAGTATACAGAGAACAAAAAGTGGAACCAGGAATATGCATAAATTCGAATCAGGAAATAATAATTAACCATTTCAGCGTTTAGCTTGTTTATCTCTATAAAACGGGGCTCATGTATCTATATGTATGTATCCGCCGAACCCCAGATCCTGCACGAAACCCAAATCATTCTCGAAAAAAAAAGACCACAGATAAATACACAAACACAAGCATCAAGTAGAATAGAATTACAGCCAAGGTCAAGGGCCGAATATCCCATGACCTAGTACAAAAACTAAAACAAAAACAAAGAAACGAACCCAGCACGCAGCTCCCTCTCTACATGAAAATCTAATTTTATAATTTATCGCGGCTCTTCCTCTTGTTTGGTTTTTATTTTGGCAAAAGCACAGAACGCAAAATTTTTATGTCATTAGCTTGTTTATTTTTGGCCAGAAAACGAAGCGACATTTTCCTTTTGGTCGGGTTATTATCTCTCTCACACTTGTCTTGGCTTCTTAATTGTTTCGCTCGTTCGCTTATTGCATTATATGGGTGTTTCTGTGGTCCTCACATAACGATGGTCATTATTGCTGTAACCGGGCTCGTAAAAGAATTAATTATAGTTAGCCCCAGCCACTTGAAAGTGTTGTAAAAATATTTACGATCCATTTCATTGTTGTTCGCCATTCGATTCTCGCTTTAGTTGATGGCTCGCGTGATTGACTTAGTTGATGGATTTTGGAGGGGCATCAAATGAAGGGGATTTGGTGTCGAAGGAAATGCCCAAGTGGCTGCGAAAGGACTTATGCTTAAGTAATGCATTTTGGCAGTTCAGACATTCTGATGATTGGCTTGGGTAAATCTTTTCATCAAAACGATTAGCATTAAACTTTATGGGCTAATCATTTTTTGAATTATTGCTAGCTTTTCAAGATTTCATTAAGAATTTCAACGCAATCTGGCGTTCAGTGTGTTTAAGAAAGAAAATATTTATAATTGGATGATTTTTGAAAATTTCGATGTATATTTGGAATCCGTTTATTAGCTTGGGAGACTATGTATTTATGTTTAATTTTCATTTAATTCCTTTGCTGCCAGAGTAGATTCAAATTATGAGAGCCATTTGTCACAAAAGTGTTACGATTATTACCTAATGAAATCATAATTTGAAACTTGAAATTTGCACTCAAGTTAATGGGATAATCATTTTATTGAATTATTGCAAGCTGTTCAAGATTTAATTTTATTAGAAGAGTAATCTTGCATAAAGTTTGGTGTAGAAATAAACAAATTGCCATTAATTTCGCTTCGATTTCCTTTGCTGACTTTTGTAAAATTTTAATTGAGTTTTCTGTTGTTAATGCTTCATTTAATCAGGCAAGCTGTTTATAAATGGCCCTGGAAATGTGTTAGCTAAGCACTTTACAATTTCTGCCCGCCCACGTATCCCGCCACGCCCATTCGCTGTTCCAGCGAACAGCTGTCTAAATTTATCGCACCAAGGCAATCAATAAGCGACCATAAAACTAATTGCGCCGTGTCTTCAACTAATTAAACTCGCACAAACACACATTGGTAATTGCCGAGCATTTGGAATTTTATTTAGTCTGTTTTTCCCCTTTTATTTTTTACGCTCCTTACGTGTTGTAGGGTAACTTGAGCCCGCGTTCGCATATCCTGCAAGTGAGTTCGGTTCGGTTCGGTCGGGCTAAGTAATTTTGAGCCGGAAACTGGCAATTTCCGTTGCCGTTGCCACACTCGCGCCCACTTGCACACACTTTTGTGTACTTGTGTACGTTCACTTAGCCCCGAAAGCGTTTACTGCCACTTTTGTTGGCCAGAAGTTCAAGTCAACGAACTGAGCGGGCTAAAAAAATATTCGCGTGCTTGAGTTAAACTAAAAAGCTGATGCTATTGAAGGGTGGCCAAATGGCTATTACGACATTAGTTTATGATAGCCTTCTCCACAAGTTCAAATAAATATAAATAAATCTATAATGATCAATATTAAAGCTAAAAAAAAATGTAATATTTGTTTACTAAAATATAATTTGGTACTTAAATAAAATAATATTAACTTAATTAGTTTTTACATCTTTTAACGTTTCTCATTAAAAGAAATAATCAAAAAATAGACAACCAAAATTGTGATTAAATTTTTTCTGCATAACAATAACCATCAACGGCAGTCGCGAGAAGCCAAAATTAATAATTACCATTATCTTCATTCGGGCGGCTGTGCGACCTCGGTAAATGCAAATAAATTGCTGGTCCTTTAAAACAGAAATTAAATTTAATGCAGGCCCAAATAACAAAGCAAACAAAGAGCGGTCGGGTCGGCGAGAACTGAAAGTTATTCAAATGAAACCACAGTAACGACAAATCAGATAACAAAGAGGCCAGGCACACGCACCGCCACACAGACAAAAACACAGACAAAAAAACACAGAGGCCATCCTGAGAGCGGTCAACAATTAGGAGAAACCACAACAAACCACCAACAGCACCACAACCACCGCCATTATCAACAAGTTCACCCCACCAGACGCACTCGAGCCACCGAACTCACGATGAATTTAATGTTTCGCAAGAATTTCCGCGAGGGGGCCAGCAAATCGGGCGGCGGGGGCGGCAAGCTGCAGTCGAAGGCGAACAGGACGAAGCGCTCCAGGGACATGGGGCTCGTCCAGCAGCCGGAGGAGATCCACTACAGGACCCACCTGTTCTTCTCGCCCAACCGACCCGGCTACGAGGTGGGCGAAGGTAAATTGTCGTTCGCCTTGCAAAAGCAACCACAGCAGCAGCAACAACATAGCCACAGCATCACAGTGAACCATCGAAAAAGTGAACTAAATATTAAAAAGGAATATTTTTAAAATATATATTCTAGGTCCAGAAAATATATCAACATGCTCACCTTTTCAGCAAAAGATTAAACTTCAAGTTTCTTATATTTCAAAATCTTTTAAATGTAAAAAAAATAGTTTGCGTACTTTATTAATAAGAAACATCTAATTAATAATTAAATATTTTGCGTACTTTATTATTAATAACTTCTCAGAAAATAAAGATCTAATTAATAATTAAATAAGTTGAAGGAAAGTTCTTTAATTTAGCAATTTTCCAGCAAAGCCAAGTTCTGTCAGGCAATAAAATAATTATAAATGAAATGTATATATCCGTATTCACTCTTTCGATGGTGAACTGTAGACATTTTAGCCTAGCGTTCATTTCAATCATCCACAAACATGGCTCATTCTCTGTCTCATTCTCTCTCTCTCTACCTCTCTCTGTCTCTCCTGATTACTTTGGTTCGTTTGTAGTCGCTTGAGCCTGGCCCTCAGTTACTTGTGCTCCATTAACCTGACATTTGCATTTCAGCCATTTGCAGGGCATTCAATTGAAATGTTTCCATCAATTTTACAACTGGCCAACTGGCAGGTGGTGCCATTTATGGCGGCCTAATTGAGGCTTAGTTTAATAGAGGCTTTATTATTTATGAATGGAAACAAGTAGAGTGTAACTATAATTGTAGGATGGAACAAAGTTTCAATTTAGTTTTGATTGAGCATACCACAAAGAAAAGTCTAAAAATGGATTAAAAGTACAAAAGTACCCGGGCTTGTACAAATATTGAATCTTTTTTCCAAAATTTAAATTGTGTAAATACAACATAAGAATATTACATGCCTCATCAACTGAACAAACATGCTTCTGATAATGTAGAATACTTTTAAAACACCCCAAAAATATGTTAATATATATTTTACCAATCGATTTTTTTTAATTACCCAACTATATTTTAAAAATAAGAATATAAAATCTTTTTTAAATAAATTTGTTGGTTAATAGGGGTTTTATTTAATATTCCACCTTTTACGAGTTACTAACCCCTGTCAGGACTTCACCTTTTAGTGAATATTAGTTGCTATCGAGGCATCGCTTCTGCCTTCTAAGCTGTGCGACTGTGTTTTTGGTAAAAATGTGTGTGAAGTGGTGAGTGGGTTAGTGTGTGAGTGCCAGCATCAGCTAATCTTCCAGTTTCCAGTTGGCTTGGCTTAAGGGGCACATAGAGCACACACAGAAAGCTAAGCAAAAGCGGAGCGTATGTAAGTTACTATTTGATTTCCCGTTTAACTATATTTCCACACCCGCCGCCTGTGGCAATGGCCTTGAGTCTGAGCCGGAAACCAAGGTCTAAGGAGTTTTTCCAGCAGCATCAGCATCGGCAGCAAAGCCTACTAACCCACGAAACTGATGAATGTGTCTAGTTTTGGCCCACACTGTTTATAAATTCAGCCAACGAAAAGGAACTCAGTCCCTGTCTCCTGCTCCGCACTTTACACATCATATAGCACTATTTTGGGTAGATTTTAGTGGTTCAAAAATTAACAAAAGCGTTATGGTTACAAGGGCAAAGAGTTATTGATGGAATAAGTGTAAAATTTTAATAAGCTAATATGTAAACTTTTCTTAATAAATTGTGTTCCTAATAATCGGAACAAATTAAGCAATTAAAAAGAAAAAGTAATAAGAAATAAAAACTAAAAACTAAAAGGGCTTACAAAAAAATATACAAATTAATTATAAATTTACGAATTCATAATACTATATATATGTTAATGTTAACTGAGCGGAAATCCAGTATTAATAATCATTCTATAAATAAACAACTTTTAAGTTGGAATAGTTGGTTAAAAACCCAATTGCTATTTGAGAGGAATAAAAAGCCAAAATTATTCCTATAACTTCTATTGCCCCTATAATAATACCTTTTCGAAGAGAATCCACCCAACCAATCCAGCAACCGAAGCACATAGTTAAAGACTACCACATCCTCATTGCCCCTTTCCAAGTTTTGTTGTTCTGTTTGCTGTGTGTGTTACGTTGTTTTGTGTTTTTTGTGTGCATATAAAGTATCGAGAGCCTCCAATTTTCAGAACGATGTAGCGCCCTGTCGGGCATCCCGAGCACCCCGCTGTCGAGCACCGCCCCCTCGCTGGCCCTGCCCGGCAACCTGCCCTACGAGCTGGACATTCCGCAGCCGCTGGTCGACCGCCGGCCGTCCGTCTCCCTCATGCGCTGGAGCAGCAGCAGCGGACCGGGAACGGGTGCGGGTACGGCCACGGAGAACAGCAGCAGCAACAGTGCTAGCAACAGCCTGATCCGCCTGCAGCAGCAGCAGCAACTACAGCAGCAACTACAGCAGCAAATACAGCAGCAACTGCAGCGGCAGCAGCAGCAGCATCTATTGGCAACAGCAACAGCAACAACACTGGGGTACGCTGATGCAACGGTGGCCACGGCAACAACAACATTGCTAGCGGCCGCAGCTGCAGCCACGCGGCAAGGTTTGATTCCCCCTCAAAAAAAAAAAAAAAAAAAAACAAAACAAAATTTTGAGAACCGATTTGATCCGATTCTGATCTGCGATATCTCAACTATAGTTGTTGTTGTTGCTGCCCAAAACTCGAACAACACTAATGTCATTTGCCAGCCAGCTCACCAAAAACCAAAAAAAAAAAAAACACTTAAACACAAATAAAAACCTATATGTTGCACCACCCTCCCTCCCAAACAAACACCCTCCTAATCCCACTCAAAGTTTACCCCAATTAATGTTTGTTGCACGATGTTGTACGTTGCTAACCTCAAGAGTTCTTCTACAATACTTCAATGTGACTACTTGCAAGTTCTGTCTTGTTTCCAATTTTTGTTTCCTTTTCTATATCTGATCTGATTGTTGGTGAAAATACTAGTGAAAATACTGAAAGCTAGACATGTTCTCGGATACGCTAAACAGCTTTGCCTCGCTTTCAGTATTTTGCGGCAAGCTTCAGGGGAACCACATGCACTACAAAAAGAAAAGGCTCTGGGATCGATCTCCTATAACTCTAGCAAAAATGCCTATTAATCTCTGCTCACAAAAGGATCTTAAGGCGAAGCTTCAAAGCGATCATCATTAGCTTTGCCAAAGGCTAATACGTTTTATGTACTTTTACAACTAAATGGCTAACTTTATAGTTTCTGAGGTCTAAGAAGAATATACTAATGTTGTTTCACTGTACTTTACAGTGAACTTTGGTGGTGGCGCCAACTCGGGAGTCACACGGGCGGAACCCATCTCACTGGCCACCCTGGATCGCGACTGCTTCATCATTCCCGTGCACAGTGTGGATCGATTCCTGCCAGCTGGCATTCCGGTGAGTATGTCCATCTAAAATGATTTACCACTGTTTAAATTATTTCATTATTGAGGGTTTTTTTTTTATTTAAGTCCAAACCACACAAAATATAAATCTGACAGCATTATTTTATTTCTGAACTCAATACAGATCTTTCTTTATGGTTAGCTTATCATAATTTTAGTTTCGGAAAATCTCTTTAAAGAAGATATACCGTTTTTAGTATAGTTATTTTAACAGCTTTATTAAAGGGTATATCAAATAAGAACAAATAGTTTTCTGTCATGAATTAATATACTTTTATATGTTTAAATATTGGCTTAAAAGACATTCATGAATATATTTTAAAGGAATGGATTTCAATTAAAATAAATGACTACCATATTCTCTTGTATTTCTCAGCCTTTCTTCTTGACTCGTAAAACATTTAATTAAAATTGAATTTCATTATTCAGCTGCCCGCTTTGAATGCCGAGGGTAAGGCCACCAGTCCGCTGAGCGTGTTGGAAGTGTCCGATCCGAAGCTGTGCATCCTGGTGCATTTGATGAGTCCCCTGGAGGCCATCGATCCGGTGATGGAGTCGCCTCTCTCTCATCCGCTGCTCAAGCAGCGCTCCATTGCCGCCGAACTGGTGACCGAGGTGCAGCAGGCCAACACGGCTGTGGGCGGAATGCTGCTGGCCAACATGGAGAAGAGCTGTGGGTGGTGCCGGTATATTGCCAAGATATAAATAATAGGGTTTTCCCCCTTCCCCAGCCGAGTTCCCCTTCATCTCGTACTACCTGATCAATACGCTGCAAACGGATCCTTCCAGCTTCTATGCCGGCCTGCGCGTCTCCTCGCTGTCCAAATTCGAGCCAAAGGCCCTCAAGTGAGTGCTCCGGGCCTGATTGCCTAGGCTTGCATTTATTGTCCAATCTCGATTCCAATTCATTGCCAGATACACTGCCGCCCACACCCTGGACTTATACAGCGAGGTGGCCGCCATTTGCCGCCCGCCTTTGGTCCTGCCCTCCAACGAGGCCGGCAGCTTCAAGAAATCGCAGACCGCGGCCACCGGCTACATTATTAGCGTGTTCAAGGTGGAGTAGAGCAGTCCAGGCGGAATATAGGGCATTTTCATGAAAAATTCAATTTTAATTTCGCAGGTTTTCGAGGGCGACGATGGCGAACGATTCGAAAAGAATTGGCTCTACTGGACTGGCGCTCGCATGCTGTACAGGTACACTTAGAAAAATAGTTGCCCGAAGCACCCTTATTACACTTACATTTTTAAGATACTTTTTCAAGGCATTGCTTTTTTGTCTTTAAATAGCAACTAACGAAAACACATAATTTAAGCATTTAATGTGCTGTGTCTTTTACATCTTAACATCATTACTTTTTTATGCTCAACATATTTTTTCCATTTTTTATTTTGAAGCTTCAAATACATTTTAACAGTTTTCATATTCGACTTTTCATGTGAGACAAGATTTTGCATATTTATTTTTGAACACTTAGATTTGTAGTAAAATGGTTATGTTAGGTTTAATCGTTCCACAATATTGTGTAAGGTTAAATACAAATAATTTGTTTTTATTAATGATAGGATAAAAACCATAAGTATTATTTTTTCCATAATATGTATAAGAATTACAATCATATTTAATTTCTTATATAAATTTGTAATTAGAAATTCCACAAAATTTTTTGAAAATGAAAACTTAATGATTTTTCTTTTGAGTAATTGTTTTTGCACTAGTTGTTATCTTTACAAGACTGTAAGTAAACAACATTTTTATAAATTTATAATATCTGAAAGTGGAGTTTTGCAGTGTTTAAAGATGATATCTTGCGAGATGGTAACTTCCTGTCCGATTTCCGGGTAACCCGTCTGATTTCTGCTCCTTTTCAGGTACTTGCCACGTGCCGCCGGCCTGAGGCGCATAGCGCTGCACAAGAGCACCTCGCAGAAGGGCGACAAGATGTACCTGCTGGTGTGCGAGTGTGCCGACCTGCTCAAGGACATCTCGCTGGCCGCCTTCCTGATTCCGGCACTCCGAGCCCGACTCTGCGGATACACGGGACTCTATCGACCAATACAGGCCTTCTAGTCGCCGGAACCACGTAGTTTTCTATTTCTGTATCTGTAAATAGTGGATCTAGCGATGGGTAGCTGGCTGAACTAATGCGAAACAAACACTGCAATGTGAAAGAAACTGCACCTGTTAAGTGATTATAATTCGATATTTACTAGGCCTAAACCAATTTTTACACTCTCTCTACAGTCGAACTCAGCTCTGATAAAAGCAAATGTCGAAGGGGAGTTGTGCTAGAGAACCCTCTTTTAGGCATCTAACATAAGTAGTAGACAATATACTCAAGGTAATCCATATCGTGTGCTAGATTTTTCTATAAATCATATAGAGGCAAGCCCAATTAATAGGACCATATCTAGTGTGAGTTGGTAGAGAAGAAAACTTCCATTTTAGCCACAACAAGTATAGATTCGGTGGGAACTAATTTATCAGAGTAGTAATCCCAGTAGTTAATCACAAATTTAAAGCTGAATTTTGCGCTGAAAAGTAGGCTATGAAATCTGCAAACCAAAGGTCAATTCTTAGCATAAAACAAAAAAAAAAACTAATATAGATTGTCGTGCTGGGGGGTGAATAAAATTGAATGGGTTTCATCAGAGGGATGGGGGATCTAGCTAACTTTGCCCAAATCTAACAGAAATCTGCCAAAGAGAAAAGCAAATCTAATCTTAATTTAAATTAACAAATTGTTTAAAATTTAACATTTTTTTAATCTAAGCAAATGAGTAAGCCAAATAAGATTTTCAATCAAAAATTTGATTATTTAATGCTTGGCTATAGCTTGCCACTTACAATTTAGGAAATATACCATACATATTAACATACATTTATAACAATTGTAAATAGTTTGATGAACTTTAAGGCACTTGCTCCGAACACACGAAAACGCCAGGTTCCTGGCTTGTATTTGAGAAATATATAATTTTGCACAATATAAACAGAATCAAAAAGTGCTGTGATAATTAAACTAAAGCAGAGCAGAGCCACAAAAGCAAAACTAAATAAAACCAATGTATAAGGATAAACCATAGAACTTTATTTCACACAGTCAAAGACAATATCATTTAGCTGCCATTGAAAATTCACAGGACTCTGGCTTATTTTTTTCCAAAATTAATCCAATTACTTAGATAAACTAGAAACAGACAACTTTCAATGCTTATGCTAAGCCTAAAGCCTAAGGAAATAATAATTACCAAATGTTCGAAATTTTTTGTCACATCTTAAGCTATAAGCTTGGAGCAAACAAACGTTTGGCGCGCTTAGCATTAATAATAAAGCGTAACATTAAAAATACATTTAAATAGTGTTTTAACCAAAGATATTGTCAAACAAGTATCCGCCGCGTGGTCTCTTAAAGTCCGCCTCACGTTTCCGATGCAGTATATAGGCTTCAAGCTTCTGAGTTTGCAGTGGACCCCAGTTGGCAGTGGGTTGCATGGCCATCCTCAGCTTCTGCAGTGTTAAACATTAGTATTATATAACCACAAAGATATATAGTTCAGTACTTACACTGCCAAAAGTCTTGCCTGGCTGCTGGAAAATCGTGACCAAAGCCCAGAAGGGCAACTGCAGTACGCCCAGTCCCCAGATAATCCACCCGGCCATATAGTAAGCCGGTGGATACTGAACTCCTCTATAAGTCAGTGGCTCATAGCTGAAGAGCATATACACCAGCACAAGGAACATCAGGCCAGGGGCCACAATGGCCCAGCAGATGCGCCAGTAGAAGCTGGTCTTCACATTCAGCATAAACTCAATGTCGCTGCAGATGCGCTTGACACCATAAATCCAGCCCACTGCCAATAACTCCGCAATGGCCAAGACCAGGGCTATAAAAGTGCAGCCATAAAAGTCGACGAGATTCAGCACAAATTGTCCTCCCGGTGTCATGTAAACCAGGCCGCAAAGGAATCCAATCACCGATGCACCCACAGCCAGCAGCCAATGGGGCAGATGGGTGAATCGATCCTTCACCACATTCACCACAGCACTGGCCATTCCGATGTTGGATCCTATTCCCAAAACCAGCAGCATGAAGAAGAACAGCACGGCGAAAAGTTGAGGCAGATACTTGAACTTGGCAATCGCCTCTGGATAGGAAATGAATGCCAGACCAGCTCCACCCTTCACCACCTGCGAAATATCCGTGGTGTTGGTTTCATGAGCAAGGTTGCCTAGAATTCCAAATATAATGCAGCCAGCCAAGATGGATGTTAGGGAATCTATGGTGGTGATTATGATCACATCTCTGCAAGGGTTAAGATATTATAAAAAATAGAAGAAAATGATATTTGCATATCTTACTTGTGCACATTCTTGTTAAAATCATTGAAGGAGGCGTACATGACCAGGGTGCCAAAGCAAATGGCCAATGAGAAGAACATTTGGGTAATGGCCGCATACCAGACATGTGGATTCAGTAGCTCTGACCATTGTGGCTTTAGAAAGTACACAATTCCCTGCCAAGCTCCTGGCAATGTGACCGCCCGGATCAGCAGGACGAACATAATCACATAGGGAAAAAGGGCCAAGAAATAAGAGGCTTTCCCCGAACTTTTAATACCTTTTGACAAAACGGTGCCAATAATAACCCAAGTGGCCAAAAGACACAATACTAGATCCAAACTGGGAGTTCCTAGGCCGCTATCATCCAATGTTTCGGGCTCCCGGAGAACTGTTTGCCTGTATGGAATGAAGGATTAGTTAATGATTATATCAGGGACCTTACTCCTTTAAACTCACGTGAAAAACAACTCTGCGGAGGACACACCCTGCACAATAGATGTATCATTGGCGGCCGAGGCTCCTGTGGTCACACAGCTGCTGCCCCATTCCACTAGGCAGTAAGTCCAGGGCAGGACCGCACTAAAACTGGCCACCAAATACCGGATGGTCAATGCCATGATGCAGGCATAGTACGTGGTAGCCAACGCCGTGGAATACACCTGGCCATAAGCAATGCCTGAGGAAAATTAAATTGTGGTATTGATTTCACTGTTACTAAATGTCACCCTTAATATTTTACATTAAGGGAAGTATTATTAGATTTTATTAGATTTTGGTGTACATATTCGGAATATGGCACTAAAATGTATAGCGCGTCAGAGTTTTAAAAATTTTATTTTAAACTTCAATAACAAGCTAACAAAGACATGTATTTAAAATTTGTAACAATATAACTACAACTATTTGGTGCATATACGGTCTATTAGCAAAAGTATGCTACTACGTCATAGAAGCAAATCATATTTTTAAATAATTTTAAGGTCAGGCTCAGAAAAAGGACACCGCATTCTATCAGAGTATACTTCTAACTCATGTCCAATTTTTGTGTTAAACAGTGTATTTTTTGGCATGTATCTTTAAGAACTCACCCTTCATAATAGGCACCATATCAAAAGCCTTGATGCAACCGCGACTCGAGAACTGGCCAATGATGACCTCCAGATAGTAAACAGGTCTGCCGATTAGCAGGAGTACTATCACGTAGGGTATCAAAAAAGCACCACCCCCGTTTTCCAGAGCAATGAAGGGAAACCGCCAGACATTGCCCAGACCCACGGATAAAGCGATGCAGGAGAAGAGGAACTCCACTCCCTTGCCCCACTGCTCTCGCTGGAAAGAGGACTTCGACTCCACCTCCACATCGCAGTTTATGGTGAGCTGCTTAGATTACAGGATCTGTTATGCAAATTCCATATACTATCGGATCTAAAATCACTCACATCATCTCCTTCGGCGCTGTAGACAACTGTACTGATGCCATCATTGGACTGTGAATGTCCTTCTCTGGATCCTTGGGGTTCCTCCATGCCCCGCCGAAGTTTCTGGTATTCTGCAGCATCATCCATATTTGTGAATTAGGGCTAATTTAGGGTACAAGACAATAAATGAAATGCAGGCAGCAGACAACACAGAAGCTCAGGTGCATCTACATGGACAGCCACAAAACAAATGCCTGGAAAACAAAAGCTTAGTTTATATAGATCAGAATCTTAAGCTCAAAGGTTATATGAAAAAAGGGCTCGACCAAATCACGCGATCTACTGATTTCTAGATCAAATTTCAGCAAAACTAGTCGGCTAAAAATACCAAACAGGCAGCAACGTCATTTGATTTGGTTAATTCGTTAGTTTATGAATTTGTTTACTTTGAATTTTATAGCTCTTGATCGTTTAGCTTGCTCAACAATAGAAACTCGAACTTAATCCCTGTGAATGTTGACCAATACCGGTGAAAATTTGCATATCTAAAATTAAGCCAGGCTTTTCTGTTGTTCCTATTGTATTCAATTTCGCAGCTCAATAATTTTTGCAAATCATTCCTAGCTGGTTATTAATTCATTAATATTAAATTCACAAATCTGTTAAAAAGAATTCCTCCTACTTATCTCAAAAATAATTTATGAGTCTTTCGGCAGTTTACTGATAGGCAAAATTGCAATCATTTAAGGTTCAACGCGACCATTAATCACAGAAACTGAAATGTTTTCCATGTTTTGCAGTTGTTGCACCAAGGTAGGTTCAAAAATTTTTGGAATCTGAAGAATTGTCCAAAGAATCTCTTATCGGAAAGCATGTCTGTCTACTCAGAAGTGTTAGCAAGCCCAAATTAAATCTAACAGCTAGACAATAGATGTTGACATTAGCTCTGAAGATTTGAATGGTGGTCTTATCACAGTATGTTGGGATTAAGCTATAAACCCAAAGTTTGTGGGACCAATTTCTCTTTTTTTATCTCCATCAAAAACGCACTATTTAATCTGCAACCAGCACCACACATTTTTTAACAACGAGTATTTCTTAGACATACACTTAGCTCGAGTGAACTGTCAACCGTTCTTAACAAGCAGCTTGATGCGACTAACTGGCATATAACAGATAATCTACTAGGAAACCTATGGAACCCACGCAGCAGCGTTTGAAAAACGCCGAGATGATCATCAACTGCTCTCTCATCTTTAACGAAGCCAGCACATTTTCTGGTAAGCCAATGCTCAAAATATAAGTCAAGAGATAATACAAATCTATAATAATCTACTTAAATTGATAAAGCGATCGAGAAAGTGTTTTATATCTTAATCTCGGTAGCTCTGCGACCCTGGCCTTAAATGGCAAATCTTTTCAATTAACTGTGCCAGATTCCGACTCCTAAATCAATCTAGGCTTATCGATTCATCAAGCCGCCGCCCTAAACGAGACTTAACCAGAATTTACAAATACTTATTACTTATGGGTACAAAAACTGAATGCCATTGGCCAACAATTACAATAAATTTGGTTTGTTTGTCTGATGAATTTCCATGCGCTGTGTTATCTGTTGGGAATTGGTGTTCCATGTGGTTTTATCGATGATCTCGGGATTGCTGATGACGACGCAATTGTAAGGAAGGCAGATGATGCATGGTAGGTTGCGAATTTTGATGATGGTTGCGGGGATGATGCAGACGCGAACGGGGGGAATGCCTGGTTGAATGCTGAAGATTGTCATGCGAATGACTAGGACTGACGGATCGCTGATGCTGCAACAGTTGGTGCTGCAGTGGCTCAAAGAATCCACCGTGCGGTCGAGACACTTCCTGCTCTTGTGGATTGGGCCAATCGCAGGTCATGTCGTTGCTAATGGGGGTCTCGTCTCGATCCCGATTGCCACTGCTCCTGTTGCGTGGAACTTCGTCAGCTGGCACAACTTCAAAAAAATGTTGACCACTATTGCCAATAATAATTCTGGCATAACCTTGACTGTAGAAAAATATAAATTATAATTACATATATCGTTAAGAAAAAGTTCGCTGCATTGCCATTACTTACTCAATAAGTTTGGAAATTGGGCCAGCTTCAATTTAAGTGTACAATCCCATTACTCTCCGCCTCCACATGATAGTGCCCTAACAATATTGAGTATCTGCCGGGGGACATTCAAAGTAATAGCAAGCTGGCGAACTTTTTGTTGTTTCACATACAGATAGAAAACCTTACTTACAGGGTCTGCTTCAAACGCTTAATTTCTTCCTGCATAATGACATTCCGCTCCTCCTGTTCGACTCGCGCCATAGAACCCCGTGCTTTTTGCTCCTTCAGCAACTGGATGACATGCTCCTGCCTCCTCACCTCCTTTTGCTTGAAAGTCAAAGTTCCAAAGAGGTTGCGGGACTCCTCCTCCTTGGAGGCCAGCTCGATGTTCACCTGAAAGGAGAAAGGGAATAAGCATAAGCAGGGCTATCAATACCCGGCCGGCGGACCTGATTGATCAGTGTGTCTTTCTCGCTAACTTGATAGTACATTTTGTCTATCTTGGCGCGGTTCTCCTGCTCGTTCTTCTGCAGGCTGTTGATCAGGTCGCTCCGAGCATTGAGCATCTGCTGGTCGAGATCTATCTTCTCCCGCATCTTAACCATCTCCTTGTTCAGCTGCTCCTCGGCCTGAACATGGCTCTCTGATTCGTCGGACTTGGCCTTTAAGGCTTCTTTAAGCTCACTGAGTTTTGTAAGAAAGTTATAATAAAGGTTTAAAAGGAAAGGTATTTCCTTAAATGATATTTATATAAAACTCACCTTATCTGCGACACAGCTTTTCTATATTTTCCACTCAGATCGTCATAGTCGGCGTGCTGCTTCAATGCATTGCTAACCTGTTTGTTTAGAACATTCTTGTGTTGCTCGAGATTGTGCAGTTGCAACTTCAGATCGGCAATGATCAGATCCTTCTCCATGACGCCACTGTCCATGACATCCGGACGCTTCTGCAGATTGACGATGAGCTCGCGCGCCTCCTTCAGTTCGCCCTCCAAGTAGGTGATCCGTCCCAAATGTTTATCGATGGAATGGCGAGCTCGTTCTAAACCAACGTCCGCCTCCTCCAGACGTTGGAACATTCGCTGATTGCTATATGAGGTATATAGTGGTGATCTATCAGTAAAGATCTTTCGAAATGACCCGACCACTTCACTTACACAGACTTCAGCTTGGCCAGTTCGGATCGCAGTTCTTCGATGGTTCCATCCTCGTCTATCAGCGAGGCATTCTTCTCGGCCAGCCGGATGGACTGCTCACTGACCACCTCCTCGCTGCGCCGCAGGCTCTTCTTCAGCTCACTGATGATCTGATCCCGGTTGGCCAGCTCGGAAGCCAGCTTGGCCTCGTGCTCGGCCTTCAGTTGATTCATTTGGTCACAGTGCTCCTTCCTGATATCAAAGTACCGACCTTCCATGTGCTTCTTCTCTAGCCGCAGATCCGCCATCTCGCGATACAAACTTTGGTTAGCACACTCCGTTTTTGGGTTGGGATTACACAATTGATCAATTTCATCGACAATGGTTTTCATTTTACGGTTCTTTAAGAAAAGTTATGATAGGGTTATCTTACGTCAGGTAATAGATTTAGATTTGGACCTACCACCAACATCTTCAACTTGTTTCGAATGTCCTCGCGCTTGGCACGAGCCTCGAACTCGTCCTTTGCCCTATGAATGAACTGCAGGTGATCGTAGAGTACCATAAAGCCCATATCGACCACGGAACGACAACGATCTTTCAAGTCACGGACACTCTCAGCGGCTAAAAGGAAAAGTAGAGGCGCTTAGAAAAAGAATCCTTAAGAGCATTAAAATTTGTTGATTGAAATAGTTTTAAATAATTAAAAAGAGCCCAATTTGGGTATAACCAATAGCTATTGAGAATGTTAATTGGTTACTGCTTACTTTAACAGATTAGTTAACGCCTTAAAGTATGCAATCAAGTAATGGTCAGTTGAATTTAGAATCGATTGCTTACTTTTAGACGGGTGGTAGATAGTAGATATAAACTCACGCAGATTCTTGGGCAATCGCAGCAGGTCTTCCTCGTGGACCACGACTTTACACTCGTCGTTAAATACGAAGGCCACAAACTTGTAAACGCCTTCGACTTTTTGGGAACCCAAAGAGCGCAGTTTGTGCATGAACTCCGATTGCATGTATTGCAGCTTCTTTTTCTCTGATTCGAGGGCCCGCACCTTGTTCTGTTCGATTACCCGGCGATGGGATTTTCCTGAGAGTAAGGATTCCAAGAAAGGGATTATATATTTTTTTCAATCAGGAATTGTGTCACTTATTACTAACCAGTTTCATCTGATGGCAGTAAATGTTCCTTCCTTTGATGAATCAGGACCGTTGTGCGATGCGAAGGAGCATTCCGCTTGCAAGTTTCCTTGTCCGCATCAGTTTCACGATCGTGATCGCCCAGTTTACTTTCGAAGGGAAGTCGATTGGGCAAGGAGCACGCACTGACACTGGATGGACCCTTCAATGGAGATGCCCGAACTGGGGAAGTGTTTCGCGAGCTGTTACCCAAACCACGACGGATGGGGATGCGGCTGGTCGGGACGCGGATGGTCGGGACTTGACTTCGGCTGCGACTGGTGGATCTCGAGCCAGGATTAACGGAGGGAGCTGGAGCAAAAGCTGCGCATCGCGTGGACGCAGGAGTCTGTGACAAAATATTAAACACCGAACCTCTATAAATAAAATACATCCTCCTAACTCACCCAAGACAAAGTTGTGGGAGCGGGTTTTTCAACGTTTCCCTTAGCCCTCAGCATGGAAGCCTTATTACCTAACAAGGATCAGATGGATTTAGACCTCTATATAAACCTTGCCTTAACATCTTACTTACCACGAACTTTAGACGACATGTTATTACTTATATGTGGAATATGTGGGGAAATTATGAGAGTTTGGTAACAGATTATTTTGATCAACAAAACAAAAAAATATATAAAAAATTTCGACTAAACAATTCAAGTTGTATGATCTAATGGAAATGGTACAAAAATACTTTGTTCTAAACGTGTTCAACTTTCGAAGTATACTGAATGAAAAGGCATGGCCCACTATAAAGATAACTTTTCCACAGTACCCGGTGACTTTGTTTAGGATGGAAATATGAAAACAAATGAGCTCTATCAACAAATGCGAAACTTATGATGAAATGGAAGGCATGCTAAATGAGGGGCCAAAAGTAGAGTATCGGTTCGCTCTCTGTGGCTCTCGGTAATCCATTCGTCGGACCCGGCTCGGGAAAATTTGCATTCAGTTGCCGTTCGTGAGCCTTCCGAGTAAGTTCACAATTTGAATTTCCCCTTTCCAAACGGGGTTTTTAGATATTATTTTAGACCATCCATGATCCATCAATACTAAGAAGTAAAAGTGCCAAAAAACCATCTGATAGTATCAAAAACTAGATTTTATAAGTTCAACTGCGGTAACTTTTTAAATGTGCAAGTGAAAATGGGTCTTACAATATAAGTGCAGTACTGAAAAGAAGCCCTAATAGTGATTAAATCTATCGACAGTGCTTTTTGTCACCCTCTAGGGGCTGTTATTTAGCTTTAGACAGTCGGCGCGTTTTTCAATTGAATTTAATCAGTGACGTAGACGGGCCGTATAGTACATATATACGCAATGCGATCCGATTTTCAAGGGGTAAACAACCAAGCCGCCTAGTTCAAGTTCCGCATGGCAATTGAGCCACTGTGGTTCGGATCTCAAAGGAAATGGAAAGTGTCTGAAAAAAAGACGAATACTGCACTGCCATTGACATCGCACAAAGTTATCTAATTGAAGGCTACTTCAACGAATTCAAGTTCAATTCAGAACTGGGACCCATTGGCTGCCATTGACATTCAATACGAATGCGGAAAATTAAGACAATTAAGTGCTTTGCATATGGTGACCAGAAATAGTTTTCCCCAACCACGTGGCTGCATTAAACGAATCTAAAAATTATATTCCGACCTAATTTCGCATTGCAGCTCTACACAATGAAAGCCCTGGAATGTTTTATATTGGTGCTGACTTTAGCAAGGGTTTTCCCCCGGATCGAGGGCTGCAATAGGGTTCCACTGGGAGCCACGGCAGCCAAGTCACCGGTGGATGATAATTACGTACTGTCCGTAAACGGAAATACCCAGAGTTATGTGCCTGGTCAGAGGTATAATGGTGAGTAATTTAAATACTTAAATTTAGTTTGGTCATATATATATTTGGTTGACTTTAAAGTACAACTAAATTAAATAATTCCCTTATCTGGTTCTAAATCCCTCAATTTCTTTGTTATTTAAGTGTCCCTCAGTGCATTTTCGGGTTTATCCTTCATCAGCTTTATGCTATCGCTGGACCTGGAGAGTGGCGATAACGAAGGTGACCCCAATTCTTTGGGCACCTGGGAGATCGCTGACCTGGCGGAGACCCGTTTCAGTCCACGCTGCGCAAATCTGGTGGAGAACACCAATACAAATGTAAAGACCCGAGTGGATGTGGTCTGGGTGGCTCCATCGACTCCAGGACAAGGATGTATATTGATACGGGCAACGGTGATGCAGCATCGCGATGTGTGGTTCATGGACGATGGCTTCCTCACCAAGCGAATGTGTGAGGAGGAGGTGGACGACATTGACACACAGCCCAGCATCGTGGATCCTTGTTGTGCCTGTGACGAGGCCAAATATGAGGTGGGTTCTGAACTTCAAGGGGATGGGAATGGATTACAATCTTTTCTTTTCGCAGCTTACCTTCGAGGGCAAATGGTCGCGGCACACACATCCCAAGGACTTTCCTGCAAACAGTTGGCGCACCAGGTTCAGCGATATAATTGGCGCCTCGCACACCTTAGATTATAGATTCTGGCAATACGGGGAGTTGGCCAGCGAAGGTTTGCGTGAGGTGGCAGAACATGGATCAACGAGAACCTTGGAAAGTGAGCTGAAGGATCAGAGCGAGCACATCCGCACTATTATCAAAGCCAGGGGCATAGCCTTTCCAAATGTGACGGGCAAAACTTTCGCCGTTTTTCGCGTGGACTCCAATCACCATTTGATATCGTTGGTCTCCATGGTGGATCCCTCACCGGATTGGATCGTTGGCGTCTCTGGTCTGGAGTTGTGCCTGCCCAACTGTTCCTGGGTGGAGAGCAAGGTGCACAATCTCTATCCCTGGGATGCGGGCACGGACAGTGGTCCATCTTATATGGTAAAATGATCTCATTGAGTCAATCTATCAGATGGTTTACTTTTAGTTATTCTTAGTCTGCTGACCAGCCGCAGGTGCCACCAGACGTGGTCCGTCGCATCAAGTCCAACTTTCCCAATGATCCCCGCTCACCGTTTTATGACCCAACTGGCGCTCAGATGAAACCACTGGCCACCTTGCACATCAATCGACGACGTCTCTACGAAAAGAACTGCGAATCCACCGATTGTAAGTGAATATAAACCTATATTAGTTTTATAAATGAATACCTAATCTCTTATCCTGCAGCGGAACAACTGCCGCCCGAGTGTGCCACAAATTCGTGGTCCAGGTGGGATGAATGCACCACTAAGTGTGGACCTGGAAAGCAGTACAGGATCCGTGAGTTCAAGAATCCCACGCTGGCTTCGGTGAGAAATACGGCTTAATGGATTTATAGTTACAATACCTTTAATGGATACAATACCTTTATTACTCATTAGCGTCATCGTTGCAACAATGCCCTGCGTGAGGAGAAGAACTGCGTGGGAAACAAGTGCGCCAGCTTCAATGAGGAGGCAGCCGAGGGAGCCGAACCGGACGCTGGACCTGTTCCTGGCAGCCAAGACGATCCGCAGTGTGGAATATCCGAGTGGTCGGAGTGGTCCTCCTGCACGGTGACCTGCGGAACAGGCGAGATGACCCGATCCCGGCACTATCTCAACAAGAAGGCCAAGAAGAAGTGCCAGAAGGCGAGTAAGGCGCGACTGCACGAGACCAAGATCTGCGAGGCCATGGAATGTGGTGGGGACATCGAGAATGCAGGTGGTGCTGGCGAACCCGAGGAGGAGCAGGCTGGCGGCGATGGTGGTGGATCCGCAGAGAAGCGATCACTCTTCCGGAATTTCGAGAGCTACAGTCAACATACGGAGGATTATATACCACCAGTTTGCGGGGTTACTCCCTGGTCGGATTTCTCGCCCTGCATGGGACCCTGCGGTGGACATGGCAAGCGACAACGCATCCGTAAGGTGTGGAACAACAACGAGGTATACGGAGTGACTGATCCCAACGACGATGGCCAGGATCCCTGTGCGCACATTAAGCTGCACGAGGAGGTGAACTGCACGAATCCCACTTGCGACACCATTGTTCCCGTTTTCTGTTACGATGAGCTGGTCGACAGTCCATGTCGTGATAGCGATGTGGCCAACTTCTGGTACTACGACCATGTGAGTGACCAGTGTTCCATCTACTGGTCGGATCGCTGCGACATCAATCGCAACAAGTTCAAGTCGAAGGAGGAGTGCGAGGAGACCTGTCGTTTGCCTCGCCACAAACAGGAGCTCCAGCACGATGGGGTTCCTGCCATCGATTGCATGGTCTCCGACTGGATATCCCACAGTTGCAACGCCTCCTGCGGCGATGGCTTCCAGTTGCGGACGCGCCGTGTGGTGAAGACACCCAAGTACGGGGGGAAACCCTGTCCCAAGCACCTGGTGCGCGTGGATCGTTGCTATCAGCGGTGTGATGACATGTACTCCATCAGTGGCCGTGGATTCGGGGAAAGGAGGCACGTGGTGAAGGCTCCACAACCGGAGTTACGAGACGAATGCCGCTACTCGGAGTGGTCCGCCTGGACGCCCTGCACCGCCACCTGTGGCGACAATGCCGTTCGTCAACGGACTCGCACCCTCCTAAACACGGATTTGAGTTTCAAGTGCAAGGATCGCGTCCGCATTGAGAAGTGTGTGATGATGCCGTGCCTACTAAACAGCAACGATGAGCCGGAGCGGTGGTGAGAAATCTCTAGCTTTGGCAAGTATTAGATATACACAAACCATGTAATCATTATCAAGGGATATCATTGATTTTTTCATTCCGAAAAAATGTCTGTCCCTAAATAAAAAGCCTTAAATATCTTATGGTTCTTGGTGTTTTTATCAAAACCCTGTTACTTATAATATAAAGACGTTTTCAGTTTTCAAAAACCGAACATAGAAATAGATCTGTATTCGCGACAGCCACTTCCACCAAAAGCGATGTAATTCCGAATCCGATCAGTTTGTCCTTGACCCAGATTTGTTGTATAACTTTGAGTAGTTTCCGAGTGATTTTCGCCGGGTTCCAAGTTCAAAGAACCCAAGCTCAGAGCGTTTATTAAAGAGCGTGCCATAAAACAAACCATTCCTAATTGAAAGCAACTCAATCAAGATACGAAAGCGCCGTTTAATGGGGATAATTGATAAATTGAAATGCTCATCGATTAATGGAAGACGCGACTCGCTCAATTTTGGCACTGCAGCTGCCAGTTTGTTGGTCAGTCATCGTTGAGTTGCGGACAAGTACGTATCGCTAAGATCGGAACAAAAATGCTCCGCCTTTTTCTTCCCCTCATTCTGCTCGTTTCTGGGGTAAGAGGAGACTGCAATCGGATTCCTCAGGGAGCATCCGGTGAACGATCGGCTGTGGATGATAACTTCAAGATCCTGATCGATGGCAATCCAGAGACTTATGTGCCAGAGCATCAGTACAATGGTGAGAGGTCCGGCAAACTGGGAATAAATTGCTACTTCACTTTTTCCCATCAGTTTCGTTATCCTGTCCAAACAACATGAAGTTCGTGAGTTTCACTTTGGTTATCGAGGCGGAAGATCGGACCCTTAGTGGTGAGGATATGACCGGTCACTTTGAACTGCTGGGCACCACGGATACCAGATTCAGTACAGGATGTGAGAACATGGTGGAGAGTACAAATACAAACGCCAAGATCCACATCGCGGTGTCCTGGATAGCACCACGTCATCCCGACAGTGGATGTGTGCTGATCAAGGCGGGCGTGGTGCAACATCGTGATGTGTGGTTCCTGGATGATGGCTTTTTGACAAAGCGGATTTGTCCCGAGGAGATCGACGAGCTGAATAGCTTGACGCCAGCTTTGGAAAACTGCTGCGCTTGTGATGAAGCCAAATATGAGGTGGGAACAGACTTAAATGTTTTGAATGATACTAGAATATGTTTCTCTCCAAGATCGTTCTGGAGCGCAAGTGGGCGAGGAACACCCATTCCAAGGACTTTCCGGCCGAGGCCTGGCGTACTCGTTTGGGTGAGGTGATCGGA
Organism: Drosophila fuyamai; assembly: GCA_018153365.1. NCBI lineage: Eukaryota > Metazoa > Arthropoda > Insecta > Diptera > Drosophilidae > Drosophila > Drosophila fuyamai. The sequence continues at coordinate 8,466,392 of JAECXW010000758.1, forward strand.
GCATCCCATAGCTATAGCTATCGCTACTGGGCCTACGGAGGAAGAGCTAGCCAGGGCATGAAGGAGATGGCCGAGCATGGAGCAACCCGCACACTGGAGAACGAGATCCGGGAGAATACTCAAGTAGGTTACGTTCTTTCTCAATCTTTAGATCTCTTCAAACCAATTTTAACAACAGAATGGCGAAGTGCGGACAATTATTAAAGCTCCTGGCATTCCCCACCGTTTGAATGCCTTTGGAACCACTCTGGCCAATGCTCGTGTGGATCCTGTTCATCATCAGATCTCGCTGGCAGCCAAGATCGATCCTTCGCCCGATTGGATACTGGGCGTGGCAGGATTGGAGCTTTGCCTAAGTAACTGCACATGGTTGGAAAGGAAGGTGTTGAATCTTTATCCTTGGGACATCGGCACCGATTCGGGTCCTTCTTATATGGTAGGTGACAGAGTTGTCATTAAGAATTGCATAAATATGCCATTTGAAGTCCTCAGATCAGCCACAGGTGCCACCGGATGTGGTACGTCGCATTACATCCTCGTATCCCAGCGACTATCGTTCTCCATTTTACGATGACACCGGCGCCTCAATGAAGCCCTTGGCCACTCTTTATTTGACCAGGAAGAAACTTTACATCCGGGAGTGTGAAGAGGGTGAGTCACACTTCAGTTTATGTAACTATAACCCTTGGTAATCTCTGAAATCAGTTCCCCAGGAGGGTCCCCTGGAGTGCGCTGTGCATCCGTGGAATGAGTGGTCCAACTGCAGCACTCGTTGTGGTCAGGGCTACTCCCAGCGCCTGCGTAGCTATAAGAATCCCAGCCTAGCAGTCAGCTTCAACTGCAATCTTCGCTTGGAGGAGGTGCGGCAGTGCCAGGGAACCCAATGTGGAGCTGGGGAGGAGGAACTTGAAGCCGAGGAGCCTGGTCTGGGCAATGAGAGTCCCCAAGGCGGTGGCTCAATAGCCGAATGCCAGTTAAGCAACTGGAGCGAATGGTCGCCCTGTTCCAAGACTTGCGGCAGAGGATCCTCCACTCGCACCCGCGACTACTTCAATCCGCAGGCAAGGCAACGTTGTTTGTCTGTCATGCGACTGCCGATGGAGGAAACAAGACAGTGTATGGGATCCGATTGTGGTGGAACCATTCCGGATAACGGCGATTTGGATGCATTACCGGATCCAGATTTATACGGGGAGTCAGATCAGGGCGGGTATGATGGGAAGAGAACCTCATGGAGTAGCAGACAGGATGGCAACAATATAGGGTCTAGTAACCAGATGTGGAATAGAAAGGGTTTCAACTCCGGAAATGACAGATCCCCTTACAGTCCCATGGACAGCCAGCAGGAGTCACCAAACTCACCCTTTGGTCAGATAGAAAAACCGCAACGCCCTGTTTACAATCCATCGGATAATGCAGGTGGTTATGATAAGGGCTTTTCATCTGCAAACAGCTACAGCAATGATAAACTGGTGGGCAATAGACCCGGCTATGGTGATTATAACAATAGGAATACCTTTAATGAGTATACTGCTCCTAGCTACAGACCTGGATTCACCACTCGAGCTCCCTATGGGGGACGGTATCCCGGTCGGCAAGAGGATGTGGAGGAAACCACCAGCGACAACAATGGAAATTATAATGTGGTTCAAGATTACTGTTTTGAGAAGCCCTATGCCTCCACCCGACCCTGTGTGGCCACTCCGGTGGTGGTGAGCAACTATTGGTTCTACGACCACGACGATCACGAGTGCAAGATCTTCACGACGGATAACTGCGATGAGAACAGGAACCGATTTCGCACCTTGATGGCCTGCGAAGGCACGTGTCTGCAGCCACAGATCAACATGGAGCGCACCGAAAACGATGCCATGGATATTTATGGAGGTGGATCTTATGGTCAAGGAGGAGGTGGATCTTATGGCCAAGCGGGAGGTGGATCTTATGGTCAAGCGGGAGGTAGATCTTACGATAAAATAGGACGTGGATCGTATGGTCAAGCAAATGATCAATCGGAAGATAGATCGTACGACATGTCGATAGGAAGAAACAATCGTAAAACCGGTGATAGATCCCTTGGTCGAGGAAGAGGTTTTTCTTATGGGCAAGATGCAGGTGGATCTTATGACCAGGAGGCTGGAGAAGCTTACGCCGAAGCAACAGGCGATATTGGAGAACCCATGTCCCAGACGAGAAGTAGATACGACTCATCAAGACGCGGTCGTTACGGTGGTCGGTAAAACAATAAAATAAGTATTACAGATATGGACTAAATGATTAGTTTTTTTCATTAAATATTTTCATTAAATACTTTCATTTATTTTTAAATATAATTTGGATCTCCATCTCTTAACAGAAAGCCAAAGAGAACGTCCCGACTTCGGCTTAAGAGTCCCATTTCATATTTTTCCGGCTTTCCGGCAATGTGGACTGATAACAGCTCCGTCGCACTCTATTTGTATCAGTGGGTCAGAAAAATAAGGCGCTCCGAGCTTATCGGAGGGCTTAGTTAGCTCCCAAGTCTCTCTTCTCGGCTTTTGGCAAAGTAATTCTGAGGAAGCTTTGCTCAGTTTGCAACAGTGGCTCGCGTCGAATGGTTCATCTATACGATTAGAGAGCTTCCAAATCAAAAGCACATGTGGCGGTCAAGTCCTGCTCCTCTTTTGGGGCTTCTTCTGGGAGTGCTGGTGATCGGCAGAGTCGGCTGCCTGATCTGCACGCGCCGCCCGGCCAATACGGCCTCGCCCAAATCTCCGGTGGATGAGAACTTTGTGATAAGCGTGTCGGGCAATCCGGAAACGTACATTCTCGGCCAGGAATACAACGGTGAGAACGAGTTCATTGGCCTTGCGCTTGAACTTCGTGGGAGATTGCCACTGGAATCTCTTGGAAGGCCTATCAAGGCGTCTCCATTGGTTTCGCAATGTTTTTTGTTTAGTAAACAAAAGTAGCGCTTATCTGGGACCTTTGCGAATTCGTTGAAATTCAAGGTCGACGATAAGGGCCCGGCTCGGTTTGTTTTATATTGTGGAACTCAGACTGATTTTCTTATAGTCTCACTCAATGCATTCAATGGACACCGCTACATCAGCTTCATCATTGCCTTGGAGAATGAGAATGGGGACTTTAGCTACCAGGACGACTTGGGTCGCTTTGAGCTGAGTGATCTTATAGAGACCCGTTACAGTCCCAACTGCATAAACATGGTGGAGAACACCAACACCAATTCAAAGACTCACATGCACTTGACCTGGGTGGCACCCAGTGAGCCAGGCAGTGGCTGCATCCTGATCCGGGCCACGGTGCAGCAACATCGCGAAGTGTGGCACATGGACGATGGAGGATTAACGCGGCGCATCTGCGAGGAGGTCACCGATGATGTGGAAAGCCAGCCAACGAGTCCTGCGGTGGATGTGCCCTGCTGCGCCTGCGACGAGGCGCGTTATGAAGTAAACTATTCAAAGACTTCCCAAAGTTCCAGTTACCTTCTTGTTTTACGTCCTTACAGCTTACATTTGAAGGGGTTTGGTCAAGGAATCTGCATCCCAAATACTTTCCTGCTCGGAATTGGGAGACACGTTTCTGTGAACTTGTAGGATCTTCACACAGTTCGGACTACCGTTTTTGGGAATCCGGAGCACTGGCCAGCTTGGCAATGAAGCAGTACGCTGAGCACTGCAGCTCTCGTCTTCTGGAACGGGAGTTTAGCATTAATTTTCGGGTGACTCTATAATACCTTACTTACGAAGGAGAACTCTAAGTTTTCGATAATCTTTCACAGGATCAGAAAATACGCACCATTATCAAGGCACGAGGACCATCGTATCCCAACATGAGCACCAAGTCCATGGCCTCGGTGCGAGTGGATCCTACTCATCACATGGTGTCATTAGCCTCCAAGATTGAACCCTCTCCGGATTGGATAGTGGGCGTTACTGGTCTGGAGCTGTGTCTGCGCAATTGTACATGGTTGGAGGAGAAGGTTATCAATCTGTATCCCTGGGATGTGGGCACAGATGCGGGTCCTAGCTATACGGTAGGATGATATTGATAGTGCTTGATGGAAAATTAATATTTGGTTTTGATTTGATAGTCAGCAGATCAGCCACAGGTCCCGCCAGATGTTATTAGACGTATGCGTTCCGACTTTCCCAATGACCCGCGTTCACCTTTTTACGATGACTCCGGAGCTCCCATGAAACCAATGGCCATACTCACGGTGAAGCGCCTTCGCATCTATGAGAGAAGATGTGCGGATGAGGATTGTAGGTGGGGTCTTAAATGGAGAAACCTTAAATAACCATATGACAATTCCAGCTAACAATGATCCGGATGTTCCACGAGAGTGCCTCACCCATCCTTGGTCCAGCTGGAGCGACTGCTCCTCCAAATGTGGCGATGGCATGCAGTACAGGAGACGTGTCTACAAGCAACCTGAGTTGGCCAAGGTCTACAATTGCAATGTGCCGCAGTATGAGGAACGGGAGTGCCAGGGCGAAATGTGCGGTCAAAATAGTCCAATGCGAATCCCGGAAGAGTTTGAGGATCTGGAGCCAGCAATCGGGGGAAACAGCTTTCAGGCAGGCCAACAGCGGCCGGCGGAGTGCCAGTTGAGTTTTTGGGGCAAATGGAGCTCCTGCAGCGTTACCTGTGGCGATGGTTACGAGATGCGCCAGCGGCAGTACCTAAATCCCCAAGCAGAGGCCCAGTGCCAGAGTGTCCATCACATGGAGTTGCAACAAACGCGCAAATGCTCCGGCAGAGCATGTCTTGGTAACATACCCGGATCCGACAATGGCGACATGGATACTCCTTATGGAGAGTCTTCTCCTGGCCGCACTGGAGGTAACATGTATAGACCACAATCTGAACCGGACGGAGATCCTTTTGGAGAATACGATGAGCCAAAAAATGGAGCTATTGATGGCTTTGAGGTGGGTAACCTTAAAGGCAACACCGGAAACTGGGCAACAAACAGGCAGCCAGAGCGTCAGGTGAATTCAGGAAGAGATCCTCCGCCTTACAGGCAGTCGAATAACGAAGGAACCTACAATCCACCAGCGAGGACAGAGCGACCCGCTTGGCCAGGACAACCACGACCCAGTGATCCGCGCTTGGAGGATGTGGAACGATCTCCCTGGCAGCGACAGAGGCCCACCGGCAACAAGTATGGCTCGAACTTAGATGATCCTGAAGATTATTCACCAAAGCAACCGTGGCAAAGGACAAACAATTATGGCAACCAGGATATGGTTGGAGGAGAAGTGGACTCCTCGCTATCCAATCGCTGCTTCCAGATGTTGCGGACGATGCAGCCACGTTGCCGGGATCAAACTATTACCGGCCAGTTTTGGTTCTACAATTTCTGTGCCGACGAGTGCATGCTGTATGCCGCGGATCCGTGCGACCGGAATGTGAACAAGTTCAGTCGATGGGAGGATTGCGAGAGGTGCCGCCAGCCGGAAATGTTAGCACTGCAGCAGCAGCATACCAATTCGCCCGAGTGCATGAATCTTCGGGAGATTTGGCAAGAGGAGAAGCGGGAAAGAGAAGAGAAACGTGGCTCGAGTCGAAGGCGCAATTATGGTGGTTACAGCCAACGCACTAGAAATTAATCTTATTTTTAATAACTAGCCAATACTGAAATATATTTTAAATATATAAGGAAGGCTTAAAACCTTTATAATCTCAATTTTCGCTGTTTGCAGGCTATAAATAAAGCTTCAAATGTAATCCCAATAAGTACATAAATATGTATATATGTAAACTCTGAATCTAAACATAAAACATTCATATTTTTGAAATTCGATAGACGCAGTCAATGTAACTTATACTTATCGATAACTCCAGCCATATCATATTCTGGTGTCAGCTGATTTTTACATGGGAAAACAGCTGTCAAAAAAAATGCAAACTTTATGCACTTCAAACACACAACAATCAAAATTTTTAACTTTTAAATTAAGCTAATTTAGTTCCAAATAAAAATTCTTTGTTGTTAACTTTACATAACTTGGCAACTCTTGGGCAAAAAAAAATTGCACAAGCAAATAAACAAAACAAAGGAAAAGTGGAATAAATATTGAAAAACAAACATGCAACGTTTAGGATTTATAATAAAACATGCTACGGCAGCAGCAACGCATCCGCAAAATCTACGTCCGTTGTCCATTTACTGGAATTTGGCCCAAACACATAAGCCGGCAGGTGGAAATGGAAGCCCGGGAGCACCCAGGACGAAAGATACCCGGAGTCCCAGAACAGCCGCCCAAAAGATCACCCTCGTCCAGCAGAATCAGTCGATGAGCATAACCACATTGGAGGAGGCCCAGAAACTAGCTAAACGAAGGGAGCTGCACCTGTTGCGCCTGGAGCAAACGGATGCCAAAACAGGAAGAGCCATGTTCAAGTGGGTATCATAACCCCAGATTTCAATCATTATTAAGTTCATATACTTTACAGACTAGTCACCGCTTCCGAAATGCTGTCGGATGATGCGGAGCAATCCAAATCCTCCAGCGAAAAGGTCAAGGAGAAAAAGTCGGAAAAGTCTCTAACCATTGGTGCCCGCATCACGGAACATGATCTGTCCTCGAGGCTCAAAAACATTGCCAAGTGGCTGGCCAAGAGGCACGAGGTTCGCATCCTTATCCAAAGCAATGCCAGCGGATCAGATGAGAGCAGCGCTGACCGTATAGTAAAAGCCATCGAACAGACTATCAAGGAGCCACAATTGATAGGCAAAATAGTCCAAAAGCGCAGCAAGGGATCCTTTATCAAGTTCAGCATCATGCCATTAGCTCCGCCGCCTGTTTCACCAGCTAATCCCACTGTCCTCCAGTCCTGACAACTATCGCCGTTGCCTCGGATGTGCCATAATCATTGCACGGTAATGGCAAACCCACAGAACTTAGCCTTCACAATGTCTGCCCGCCACTTAGTTTTGAAAAGGAAAAAACAGCCCGTCAAGGTCAATATCTCTTCCATTTTCACCATTGTGACACTGGTTCTCTTATTTTTTTTCAAATATTTCTACTGGCATCAACATTTAATAAAACTAAAGGAGGAACAAGAAAAGAATAAAAAGAAGAATCGACATAGTCACCACCATGAACATAATCTGCATGAACACGATCATGATTAGAGCTTAAATAACTTAAGTTACCTTCTTACCTCAAAATTTTACAATCCGAATAAATAAAACACCATGAAATAAAATTGCATTGGCTTTTATGTTATCAAATCAAAAACTTCTATTTATTTGTTTGGATTCTGATTTATTTCCTTTATTGATTTTTATGAACTGTCTTGTATAGGTGCTATTGGTTTAGTTCGTATTTTGTTTAAAGATTTATATTTGTATACATAGTTTAAGCACACCTAGACATTAAATTATTACATTTTTATTAAATTCTAAGTTTAATTAGATTTAAAAAGCAGATCATATGACTCAACTAAAGTGTTATATTAATTACAAAAGCCACTAAAGCTTTTTTTGGTGTCAATTATAGCAACTACAAAATTCAAGAATTTTTGTATTCGAATACTGAAAAAAATCAACATTTTGAATCATGAGTGTGTGGGAAGTAATATTTATTATGTTTATTTTTAAATTCAACGGTTATCAGAAGCATTTGCACGATTATAGCAGTAAATTTCTCAGTTTTGCATTTAAAATACAATAGTAACGAATTTTAAATTAAAATAATAAATTATTAAAAAATACGGCACAAGGAACATTATGTTTCAAATATTAGAAAATAGAATAAAATAACTTTTAAGTAATTTAGTCTTCAACCAAAATGCAAACACTTTGTGCTTACACTGTGTTGGAGAGCTCTATAAGTTAATAAACTAGGAAAAGCAATTAAATATCAATGCTAAAAGCCGATAACAAATCAGTTAAAAAGAACTCACGCTATATCGTTACAACTGATAAGCCTCTTTTTGGGTGGTTCGCGTCAACGCAAAATCGAAAGACATGGGACCGATAAGCAGACATAAAGGTAATTCATTATACATTGATTTTTTTCACAAAGACTTTTGGAATGAAATATGCACTAAATAAATTAACTACAATAAATGCCAAAGCGTGTGAGCTACGGGTTCGCTGCTGTTTGTTTTGGTCTCCACATACTAACCTAGACGCGTTGAATTTCGAAGAGCTTCACCTCCGTATCGTACCAAATGGCCGGATCCACGTTGCGCAGGTAGATGACTCCCCAGATGTAGGTCCGGAACCAGGCCGTGGTCCCCGCATTGGCCTGGTACTTCCGGATGAGAATGGGATGCGGAACAGGCAGCAATCCCACCAACGTTCCGTGCTGCAGAAACTTTAGGATCTCCGATTCGTCGGTCAGTCCCTTATCAATGCAGATTTTCTCCACCTGCGGCACAAGGACCTGCAGTAGTCGCATGATGGTCTGCAGCGGCAACTTGGAACGCCAGGAGACGATCCACTCGGGCGTAGGTGTCCACCGATCGCCCTCTCCCGGCACCATGCGAATGCTGCCTCTGTGTGCCACCGACAGACGGGACAACTCCGTGGGGGAGGTGGACTTGCGTTCGCCAGTTGGTGTCGATGCAGCAGACCTGTCGTAGGGCACAATTTCTGTGGAATCCTCTGCCTGCGGCTTGTCATTTGGATGGGCCTGCTCTCGCTCCGTCATCTGGCTGATGCCTGGTGTGTCCAACAAGGAGGCTTTAAGGGTTCCCGGCTCAGCTGGCTGGGCCGTGAGAACGTCCGGCTGTGGCTCTCCCGTCTGAGACCGCTCATGGGACTCTGTCTCCGATTCAAGATCCTCTTCCGCCTTGGGCTCTTCATTTATGATGTCCTCCTCGTCCTCATCCTCATCTTCTTCGTTGTACTCCTCCGGCACATGGGCCGAGGGTAGCTCCTGCGAAACAGCTGCACTTCTCCTTTGCGGAACTCGAGGCAAATTGAACTTTCCACCTGTTTTACGACCACTCAGGCACTTAGCTATTCCAGCCATATCGGTTGGGAGATTCGCCATGGCATGAAACACATGACGTTTGCGGATAATGGTGTAGACTAGATTCGAGTTGCCATCGAATTGGTACTGTATAATGTTGTTGAAGATCTCCAGCAGGAAAAACACCAAATGATGATTGCTGGGTGCCGATAGCAAAAACCAAGGTGTGCTAAAGGCCTCCAGGAGATGCAGCAGTTTTACACTGGCTACCATTGAGAGGGTTTTCAGATAGGGCGACACATTAACCAGAATGGTCAGCAGGCAATCGAAAAGGGGCTGCAATCGTTGATGGCCAGTGGCAATAATTTTATGGAACACTGTAATGAGTAAATCGGCATGGGTTCCAGTAAACACAGGTATATCCATCGGCACGGTAGCGGAGTACGCTTTGTTCAGGCGAACTCCAAAGTTTCGTTCACCTATGAATAAATTTGAATTGAATTCATTAAGTCTACCACAGTACGAAAATGACTCACCCGATAGCAACAACAGTATGAAAACACCAATGTGCATCAGACCCACTCGAGATTGGTCCGCGCGAGAGTAGTTTAGATGATACAGTATAGGAATAAGGATATCCAGAACATCAGAGCTCTTTAGCACGAAATAAAGAAACTTCTTGTTATAGTCGCATATTTTCCAAAACAGAATGAGCAGCTCCTGGTGACAATGCAGCCGCTTCGTGGAGTTGGGCAAGTAATTCTGCACTAGGGGGTTGTTTAGGAGACGAGTGATGCCCTTAAGCACAAAATGAAAGTCCTCGTCCCGGTGAACACGCGATAGGTAGTTGATGAACAAGTTGTCGCCGGAGTTTCCCTCGTCATAAGAAGCCTGACCGGGTTGGGTAAGTTGCTGCTGCACCACCATATCGTGATCTAAGGTGACAATAAGTAGCTGCAGACAGGCTTCTACCAGTGGCTCCGTGGTATCCGCAAACAAAAGGTGATTATAGGGCACACCGAATCCCACCGGATCATAAGAGCACACTGTGTTCAGGAACGAGGTAAACAATGGCAGGGCGTGCCTATTGTCGGCGGAGGTGAAGTAGGCTATCCACTTGTTGGGCTCCTCGGACTGCTGCGGTGATCGGTACATGGGCTCCGAGAAGCAGGTGAGCAATAGCTTCAGCAGCTCGGTTCGCCTCCGCTCCATTTGGGCGTTGTGTGGCGGGGATTGGGCAAATCCCACTCCCGCCTCCCAAATGTACTCACAACTATCAATGTTGGCCAGCTCCTCTGCCTTCTCCGGACCCGTTCGCCGGGTGGCCGTGACCGTAAAGTCCGGACAGAACAGCAAATCGCACGTGGCATTCAGCAGCGATTGTGCCAACGGCATAGTCTTTTCCTGCGATGGCAGGCTGCTCCAGAAGAAGTCGCGCCACTTGTCGTCCTCAAAGATGTAGGGCAGGCACCGGACGAGTAGACGGACACAATTCAGGACGCATTGCTGTTCCGCCTGCGTGCGGCAGCTGCTGTCCACTGCCTGTGCTAACTTTTCCACCGCCTTGTAGCACAAAGTGGCCAGGTTAGCCGGATTCTCGTTTCGAATCTGACGAATCTCGTTTGAGGTGACCAGCGCGAAAACGTCCTCCAGCGTCGTCTGGTGACCCTGCCAAAACTGCTCCCAAAACTGCTCGTCGCTGGGGTCTATTTTCTGGTTCTTCTGCGTCAGCTGCACAATCGCTTTGCGAAAGTTTAATTTTGAGTCCGTGTTTCCCATATTGTTCGGGTTTCGGCTGCTTTGGTATCCCTTAAATCCACCTGCCCCGTGCTCGGTCCCTCAGAAGTGTACGCAGTGGTCTGAAACAAGAGCCCTTGGCATTTAATTTAATACGTTTCTGTTTAGAAAATCGAAGAAATTAGAAATTCGCCTACGCACTGCCAAGCAATCGCCAGTGTAACTTGGAGATGAGCTAAGAACTCACGTATAGAGATGAGTGCGTGATTGGTTTATTGGGCACGAAAAGTTTTAAGACAAATTATGGAATGTACGTTCCATAGAATAAAGTAAAATTTAAAAAAAAGCGTATATTTTAGGTTGTTTTTTAATACCATTTTGAAAGTTCAATCAATTTTATAGCTTAAACAATTGATTACAAAAAAAATTGTATTCAAGTACGATTTCCTTAAATGACGATTGAAGCTGGTAACTATTCGGGCAGATCGGAAAATTGAAAATTATACACCGCGAACAGACTTTAAAAGTTTAGTTATTTGCAAAATGGTAGCAAAATGTACTATTTATATTATGAGCAAAAACCTACTTGAAAGGCTGATCGAAAGTAAAACTTTAGAATTGCAAAATATTAAATATATTTAATCAATAGACGTCGAACTTAAGGGTTAAACATTTTTCTTAACATTTGATTCTTTGAAATCTTTGATTAAGAACTGATGCTTAATTTAAGATCGCTTAGAATTAAATGTTTATACCCGTTACTCGTAGAGTAAAAGGGTATATTGTATTCGTGCAAAAGTATGTAACAGCTAGAAGGAAGCGTTTCCGACCCTATAAAGTATATATATTCTTGTTCAGGATCACTAGCCGAGTCGATCTAGCCATGTCCGTCTGTCCGTCTGTCCGTCTGTCCGTCTGTCCGTCTGTCCGTCTGTCTGTCCGTATGAACGCTGAGATCTCGGAAACTATAAAAGCTAGAAGATTGGCATTTTGCATGTAGATTCTAGGAGTTCCTACGCAGCGCAAGTTTGTTTCAAAAAGGTGCCACGCCCCCTTTAACGCCCACAATCGCTTATATACGATTTTAAAAATTTAAATATTTCGGAAAAGTAAAAATGCAGTTTTATTGTGTTTATCAATACCTATCGAAATGTAGAAGAAATTTTTCAAATCGGACCATTCGTTTAAAAGTTATGCGTGATCAAAGTTTCTATCTCCATCTCCCTCGCACTCCTTTTACCTGAGTAACGGGTATCTGATAGTCGGGGCACCCGACTATAGCGTTCTCTCTTGTTAATATATGATTGCATATATATAATAGTCACTATCGCTAAGCTTTAAAAAATTACGCATCGAGTTGGCATCGCCGGCAGTGCCAGTGTTGCGAACGGAGCGACTGCCGGTGTTGGAAGACGTTCGTGCAAAATATTCGGACTGCACACAAGAACAAACGACACGTAAACGTCACCAAAAATTAGCAGCCAACAAGTTCGTTTAATTAAGTTTGGGGGACATGTGTAACTAGAAAGGGCTCCGAACTTCATCCTTGGCTGCGAGAGAGTGCGAGTGGGCAAGTTGCGAGTGCCAAAACATATGCGAAGGTCGAAGGCAAGGAGGAGGAGCTGCCCTGCCCCACAAAACTGCAATTTTCTGCGCTAGCGCTGGAAGCCAACTAGCTGCCGTCGAAGATCCGTATAGAAACACCCGGACACAATGGCGCTTCCGGGCAATGGCATCTATGTGGTGCGGGGCGAGATGGCCACCCTGATGACTGCCATGCGACGTGGAACCCGCTGGAATGCCACCGCCTACGTGGTAACTAATGGATGTAATGGCCCCTGGTCACCAGTAATTAATACCTTTACTTCCAACCCACAGGACGACGAGAAGGACTCGTTGCTGAAGATGTTCATTGACCTCAAGCAGGATCTGAATCGCATCGAGGATCTGCGCCTGATCGAGCCGCAAGTGTTCCTGGCTCCATTTCTGGAAGTGATTCGCACGGCGGACACTACGGGTCCGCTAACTAGTCTGGCCCTGGCCTCGGTTAATAAATTCTTGTCATATGGGCTCATAGGTACGATGTTAACATTCCTCGCTCCTTTTTTTCATTCATTGATAATCTACAGATCCCACATCTCCAAATCTGGCCGACATCGTGGAACGCATTGCCGATGCTGTGACACATGCCCGGTTTATGGGCACCGATCAGTCCTCGGATAGCGTCACCTTCATGCGGGTTATTGAAGTGCTGCACACCCTCATCAGGAGTCCCGAGGGAGCTGCCGTTAGCAATGAGACGATGTGCGAGGTGATGCTCAGTTGCTTCAAGATCTGTTTCGAGGCCAGGCTGAGTGAGTTGTTGCGTCGCTCGGCGGAACAGTCGCTCAAGGACATGGTTTTGCTTTTCTTTATGCGCTTGCCGCAATTCGCCGAGGAGCGAAGTGACACTATGCTTCAGAAGCGATTAAACATTGGCGATGCTGCCAGTGGAGCTACTCAAGAAAAGCTGAAGCGAAAGGCTGTGCAACCTGCACCAGCTGCTCCCAGAAAATCCTCGGCAGTAGAGGATCCTCCACAGACACCGCAATCTGCCAACCTGGCAGTTCCAGGCCATCTAAAGGCACCCATATTGGCCACCACGCCCGCCAGTCCAGCGGGAAACATCCTGGACATGCAAGGCAAGATCACACAAACACCGACCACCACTGGAAGTTTGGAGGTAGAAGAAACCGCTGCTTCAGATGCACCTGTCATTCAAGTAGATGCTGCTGATACGGATCCTTTGTTGGTTGGCGAAGCAGGTGAAAGATCCAGCACCCTAACCGAGGCAAACAGCAGCGAGTACATCAACTCAGTGGGCGTTCGTTTCACACAACAATCCACCGATCAGGATGCCGCTACACTCTCGCCCTACGGCCTTCCCTTCATCCAGGAGCTGTTTCGTTTCCTGATAATAATCTGCAAACCCAAGGACGAGCACAACTCGGACAGCATGACACACACGGGCTTGAGCCTGCTCACAGTGGCTTTTGAAGTGGCTGCCGATAATATTGGAAAGTATGAAGGCTTGCTGGAGTTGGTTAAGGATGATTTGTGTAGGAATCTAATATCTGTAAGTAACTATTCTTCTCTACAATAATTAAACCAGCTAAAAACCATTATTTTTCCACCAGCTGCTCAGCTCAGAGCGCCTAAGCATTTTTGCTGCTAATCTGCAGCTCTGCTTCCTGCTTTTTGAGTCGCTTCGTGGTCATCTCAAGTTCCAGCTAGAGGGTTACCTCCGGAAGCTAAGTGAAATCATTGCCAGCGATAATCCCAAGACTCCCTACGAAATGCGAGAGTTAGCTCTTGACAATCTACTGCAGTTGTGGCGTATTCCCGGCTTTGTTACCGAACTGTATATCAACTACGATTGCGACTTGTATTGCACGGATATGTTTGAGAGTTTGACCAACTTGCTGAGCAAGTACACGCTGTCAGCAACCAATGCCGTTTATAGCACCCACATCATCTCGATGGATACGCTTATTAGTGTAATCGATAGCATCGAGCGGAACTGTGCAGCAGCCAAGAACAGCAACAACAGGGAATCTTTGCCTGAGCCTGCTCCAGCAGCTGGCGGAAGTCGTCATTCACGGCACAACAGCGGATTAGAGGGAATAGTAATCGATTCTGGAAATGGCGGAGTTGCAGAGGAGCAAGTGGAAAATATAGCCAACTTTATAAACACCAGTTCACAGCGATTGCGACTACAATCTGGTGATGGAGTGGGCATAACTACTGAACAGCTTGCCAATGTCAAACAGAAAAAGCGTTTGTTATCACAGGGCACTGAGCGCTTTAATCAGCGACCCGAGAAGGGTATCCAATACCTGCAGGAGCATGGCATACTTAACGCCGAGCTGGATCCCATGCAGGTGGCCCTATTCCTTCGTGAGAATCCCGGCCTGGATAAGAAGATGATTGGCGAATATATCTCAAAGAAGAAGAACGTTGACTCGAAAATCCTGATTAACTTTGTAGACTCCTTCGATTTCACCGGCCTTCGAGTAGATCAAGCGCTTCGGCTTTATCTAGAGACTTTTAGATTGCCTGGAGAGGCTCCCTTGATCTTCCTGGTGCTGGAACACTTCTCTGATCATTGGCATGTAAGTATAACTACTAAAATGCATGGAGGATTACATATTAATTATTTATTTTTCTCAAACTTAGACTCAAAACAAGGAGCCATTTGCTAACGTTGACGCAGCCTTTCGCTTGGCCTATGCCATCATCATGCTAAACATGGATCAGCACAATTCCAATGCCAAACGTCTAAATGTTCCAATGACACTGGAGGATTTCACCAAGAATTTGCGGGGTCTCAATGGCGGCGAAGATTTTGACCAGAATATGTTGGCGCAAGTCTTCAATGCCATTAAGTAAGCTTATAGTTATAATAATTATTATTATAGTAAATTTTAGTAATTTGCTTTAATATATTTCAGGACTGAAGAGATAGTAATGCCAGCAGAACAAACCGGCTTGGTGCGTGAAAACTATCAATGGAAAGTCTTGCTTCGTCGAGGCGACACCCATGATGGTCATTTCCACTATGTCCACGATGCGTCATATGACGTTGAGATCTTCAATATTGTATGGGGTGCCTCCCTTAGCGCTTTAAGCTTTATGTTTGACAAAAACACTGAATCAGGCTCCCAGAAAACGCTTGCAGGTGAGTGAACTTATGGTATTCCATCTTTTCTTTTTTACTTAAAATATTAATCGTAGGTTTCAGTAAGTCCGCTGCTATATCAGCTCACTATAATCTTCATTCGGACTTCGATGCCCTCGTTTTGACTCTCTGCAAATTCACGACGCTACTGAGCAGCGTCGAACAGCATGAGCCCGCACCGGCAATCAATGAGATTCAGCAAGCTGTAAATTTTGGATTGAATGGAAAAGCTCAGGCGGCAATGAGAACGGTGTTCTTATTGGTTCATGACTATGGCGACTGTTTGAGGGAGAGCTGGAAACACATTCTGGACCTATATCTGCAGCTTTTCCGTCTGAAACTACTCCCAAAAACCCTGATTGAAGTCGAAGACTTCTGCGAGGCAAACGGAAAGGCCTTGTTAATCCTGGAAAAGCCTCGCGAGAAGCAAGAATCCGGGCTGTTCTCCAGCCTGTACTCTTTCATTAGTTCTGAGGGTCAGCGAGAACCAACCTACGAAGAACAGGACTTCATCAAGCTTGGACGCAAGTGCATTAAAGAGTGCCAGCTGGATCAAATGCTTCAGGAATCAAAGTTTGTGCAACTAGAGTCTCTGCAGGAGTTGCTTAAATGTGTTCTAAGTCTTCTGAAGGCACCCCAAGGACACAAATCAATTGGTCTAACGTACGCCGAAGATCAAACTGTATTTTGGATGGAGTTTCTGGTGAAGATTGTTGTTCACAACCGGGATCGCATGATCCCGTTGTGGCCAGCGGTGCGAGATCAGATGTATCTCCTCCTCATGGGAAGTGCTTCCTGTGGCTACGATTACCTGCTAAACCGTTGCATTGTAGCGGTTCTTAAATTAGCTATATATTTGATGCGAAACGAGGAGCTGTGCCCAATTGTCCTCCAGTCCTTGAAAATGCTGCTGATGCTGAAGCCTGCTTTGCTCTTGCGCATCTCTAAACAAATTTCAATTGGAATCTACGAACTGCTCAAGACCTCGGCCCAGAATATCCATTCCGAGCAGGATTGGCAGATTATCTTCAATCTGCTTGAGTGCGTGGGAGCCGGAGCTGTCCCACCCAGCTATGATGATGCCCAGCTACCACTACCGCCCAACGGTAGCGCTAAGTCTGATGGCGCCTTAAGTGGCGAGGAAGATGCATCTACTGCACCGGAGCGAGGATACACCTCGGATTCCGAGCTCACCAAGGCATCACCAGCACCCGGTGCCTCCAGTCCAAGTGCCGAGAACTGGATTCTGGTCAACAACAAGGACAGTGAACTGACCACAGCCTCCCGGTGAGTTTTACAGACAAAAGACTAATAGAAATTTCTTTAATCAGATAAAATGTTTTTTTGCAGACCCCAGTCTCCACCAAGTTCCAGTTCTCCCCCGGTTAACACGCTTGTCTTCAGTTGCCAGTTACTAGATCACGCGCCATTTGCTTTGTTCAAGTGCTGGGATTCGCTTGCCTTCATTGTACGGAGTGTGGCCCACATCACGCCCTACAACTTTGAGGCCTGCGTTCGCTGCATCCGCATCTTTGTCGAAGCCTGCCGGGATGGAGGGATTCGACAGCGCCGGAAGCTGGAGACGGCGGCCAAACAGCGAAGTGCTAAGAAGCGCAGCGATCGCAAACCAGGTGGCATGGCTTCCTCCGCCTCGAGCAGTAATCTTTTGCTTCTGACCGGCGACACAGCCGACAACCAGGGACAAGGAAGTGCGGCAGAGCAGGAGGATCTAGCCCAGCGCTACGAGCAGTTGTCCATTCAACTGCTAGACCTGATGTATACGTTGTACACGCGGACGGCACAGATCTTCCGCTGGTGGGCGGAGGAAGGATGTACAGTCCCACAATCGGCAGCTTTGTGGTCTCCTGGCTGGTGTCCATTGCTGCAGGGCATTGCCAGACTGGCCATGGATCGGCGGCGAGAGGTGCGCACCCATGCCATTTCGTGCCTGCAGCAGCGGGCATTGTTGGTGCACGATCTGCAGACGTTGTCCGGCACAGAATGGTGCTCCTGTTTCCACCAGGTTCTGTTTCCCCTTTTGAACGAACTGCTGCCAGAGAGCAGTGCATCTGGTCATCTGGATGCATCTCTTCTAGAGGAGTCGCGCATTCGAACGGCTACCATCATGTCCAAGGTGTTCCTGCAGCATCTAACCACGCTAATCGAACTAGGAAATGCCTTCAACGAGCTTTGGCTGGATATATTGGACTACATTGAGCGCTTCATGAAGGTGGGATCAGATACGCTGTCGGAGCAGATGCAAGAAATATTAAAGAACATGCTGCTAGTGATGCATTCGGTGCGAGTTTTCCACAATCAGGATGGCAGTCTGCAGCAGGCTCTTTGGGAGCTAACCTGGCGGCGAATCGGTGAATTCCTGCCCAATCTTAAGGAGGAACTCTTCCGCGACGAAGGTGTGTTACACGGTCGTATTAGAATACTCTTAACCTTTTGCCCTACCAGCAGATTTAATTTCTCCAGCGATCTCGCTGGACTTTACGCAGATTAGATACGCCCCTTCCCTGGGCACAATCGAGCAATCCCTAACCCTTCCGCTCTATAGCCATTGTCACAAGATTTCCCCCACGGCAACAGCCAAAAGTGAGACCCTTCCAGCCAAGCAGCGCAAGAAACCCTGGGCCAAGTTCAGATCCAAGCTGAAGGTCCTCAAGGGATTTGGCAAAAAGAATTGAATAGTTCTCTTTTTTTATTTAGACTTCCTCTTTTTGTCTTTATATTTTTATACAAATTAAATAGTTATGGTACCCATGTATATGCT
Organism: Drosophila fuyamai; assembly: GCA_018153365.1. Lineage (NCBI taxonomy): Eukaryota > Metazoa > Arthropoda > Insecta > Diptera > Drosophilidae > Drosophila > Drosophila fuyamai. The sequence goes on from JAECXW010000758.1 coordinate 8,484,558, forward strand.
CCATCTTGCAGGCAAGCGTGCTCAGACCCTAACGAACCCTGCTCCTGTGGCAGCTGTGGTTCCCGTTCCCCAGCAGCAGGTACCAGCAGTGGCAATTTTGCCCAGCCAAGTCCAGACTTTGGCCAACGAGCCAGTAACGAGTGCACCCTATTTGGTGCCAGCTGCACCCATCTTGACCAACCAAGTCGAGGCTTACTCCAACGACTTAATAACGAGTGCATCTACTACGGCGGCAGTTACCCCCAATCTGGTGTCTCCCGTGGAATCGCCGAGGCGGAGTATTATTCTGCAGCCACCCATGGCAGATGCACTACAGCAGCCGCCTAGTTTTGTATTTGCCCAGGTGGGTTTCGAAGAAATAAATTAAGTATATTATTTAATATTTTCCATTTATTTTACAGCCCCTGATTGTTCCTCCCCATCAGCCGGCGGCGACGGACCCGCAACCCAACACATTGCTGCCGGATTTGGTTAATGAGGCAACTGCTGCTGCCGTGCAGGCAACTACCACCTCGCCCATGCACAGCCCTCAAGAGGCGGACCCGCCCGTTCCAATTGTGCACCAGACGAATATCGTGACCACCAACAATACGTATAATAGTTACGCCATTGAGGTGCCCATGGCATCGGAAACTGCTGCGGAACAATTGGAGCAACAGCAGCAACTGTTTTACCAACAGTACTACCAGCAGCTTCAGGCCCAACAGCAACAGTTGCCAGCTCAAACCAGCGATCCTGCCATCAATGTGCCAATTAGTCATCTGCTGGCCGGAAACGCTTACCCCTCGCTGCCTAAAATGCCACAGGCATCCATTGTTCACAGCTTTGCACCCGTATTCGAGGCTCAGGTGACGACCGGTGGAGCCGGACCGGCAGCAGACATCTATCAGGAATATGTGCAAAATCCCTACAACCTAACGTTGCAACAAAATCCCCAGCAGCAACAGCAGCAGCAACAACACCAGCAGGGCCCAGGAATGGCCACCGCATTTCCCGCCGTTGCCACGCCAGCCAACTACTTTAATGTAAATGTGGATCCCAGTAGCATACCACCCGGATCGGAGCTGCTTTACGGCCAGCAGTGAAGAGGAGTGTTAAAAGATAATTTAACCTGACCTTTTTATTTTGTATCCTTTGTTGTAGAAAATGGCTAGCTTCGTAATTATTAATACAAAATTGTGTCAATTTGTTTCTTGTTATTTATTCCGCCCCAAGTAAAGTGGATTCACATTCCGCCCGAGCGCGTGTTTATTATGCTATCTTAAGAATAACATTAAATCACAAATCCAGATACAATTTCCAGCAGAACCCGTATAAGCTTTAGTAATTCAAATAGTTTAATTTATGATAATTAAATAATTATATCTTCTGTATGTTATGCAAAGAGGCAAACTGTAAATAATCAAAATTAAAAATATATAAACCAAAATATGCACAGATGTATCAAATAATGCTATAACGTACTTTTTTGAAGTTTTGGGAAAAATTGAATGGCAAAATATTAACCAGGGATCAAACCTGGGTTACTGATTAAAAACTAAGTTTGAAAGAAATATAACATATGTATGAATATCCTGCATCGGTGGGACATGTGAAACAGATCTTTAAATTAACCAAAGGAATTTTGAATGTTTATGGGCTTAAATTGTAAAGTTGTAAAAAAAAATTTCCCGACTCCGTGACAATGCGTATTATAGCATTGCCGTGACCAGGATTCGAACCTGGGTTACCACGGCCACAACGTGGGGTCCTAACCACTAGACGATCACGGCTACGTCGGGTTGTTGGATCAGGTCTTCCAAAATCGCAGCTGGTCACCTGATGGTCTATAACAATTAGCAAATAAAAATTGCATTCCAAAATCGTACCTGCTGATGGTCTATAATAATTAGCAAAAGAAAATGGCAAAATCAAAGATCTCTTTATGGAAGATTATTTTCAAAATAGTCAGTGTCTAACATTAAGACGATTAGCAGATAAAAATATTTTTAGGGCTAAAACCTAAAAAGAAAATCAGCAAATTTAAAACAAATAAAAAAAAATCCCGACTCCGTGACAATGTTTGTTTCAACATTGCCGTGACCAGGATTCGAACCTGGGTTACCACGGCCACAACGTGGGGTCCTAACCACTAGACGATCACGGCTACGCCGGGTGATGAAGGACGGTGGTCAAATGACAGCTTTCAGTGAAACCAGTCGCGACTTCAATCTCGGCAATCTTAAAAAGCTATTAAAATCGTAGATTGTAAGAGAAGATTGTTTTTATTTATTACTTCTTTTAAAAATTATGACGACCTTAAAATTATAAGTATTTTTGGGTGGGTTACTTATAGAAGAGAAAAAAAACGTTATGCAATTACATCATAAGGTCCGGTTAATCATTGGAAAATGCCATGGTCAGATGCCTTTCACTGGGCGTTTCTTTTGGACGTTCACTTTTTAAGCTATAGTCAAACATCCAAGACACGAATTTGTTCACGACTCGAATAAAACTACTTTGGAAGAATTAATTTTCATAATGGAAGAAAACGTGCGGAATTCGGAAGGCAACAATTTGTATTATCTTTAAAAATTGCGGGCAACAAAATTTAACATTTCTGAAGGTTTATAAATTATTTTTAACAATTTTACTTCACTTAAGTTTTTTTCTTATACTTAATTGTGTATTGAAATGGATTGAATCTTGTTCCTATTTTTAGATATACAATATCTATTTCCACTTTATTATTCGTAGTTTGTTGAAAAGTTATGTCCTTTAAAAAACATACGCATAATTTCCGCTCTCAGGAAAAGAATTACAAAAATGTTGACAAAAATTTAACTTTCTGGCCCACTGTGCATAGGAGAACCTTTTTAACATTTTTAATTTCACAAGTGTATTGACGTTAAAAAGTCGGATTGTGAATTATTTATTCCTATATGTTGGGAGTCGATATTTAACTTTTATGGTAACCTTGATTTAAATAAATATTCTAAATATAAACTTTCTCGATGATTGCAAAAATAACATGTCTCTTGCTTTTAAACTGAGCTTGCATACGGCAAATAAACATACGGGGATGGCTTTAACGCCTAGTGATGTTGATCAGAAATAAAAAAATTAGCCTGTATTATGGGGTGGTTTAAAAATTTGCCATTATAATAATAATTACTTTAATTTTTTCTAGAAAAAAAAGCCTGTCTCCGTGACAATGTTTGTTTCAACATTGCCGTGACCAGGATTCGAACCTGGGTTACCACGGCCACAACGTGGGGTCCTAACCACTAGACGATCACGGCTACGACAGGCTGTTGATTGCTTGCGGCCAGATACCAAATCTAAGCTCCAGTGTTGGAGATCCCCTCATTGAAACTATAGTTTTAACTTATAAAAACGCAAATTGTAAAAGAAATAGTATGTATAAGTAAAACAAATCGAATTTCAATTAAAATTTTATCATTTTTGCTTAAAAAACGTAAACAGTTTTATTGACAAATCGAACGCCAGGTGGCGACAAGTTTAACTCACGTTACCCAACACTTTTCGTTTGTTATTAAGCACTGCTTTTTAACAGCTGTTTTTGCAAAAAGAGAAAAAACAATGAGCAACTATAAAGCTATAGAAATCACAGATTCCGACGAGGAATCGGCGAGTGAAGTTGACGAGAAAATGGGTCCGAAACGGTGTAAGACACCCCCCAAAGGTTCCAGCGCCAAAACCAAAATATGCAAGGAAAACACCCCTAAAACAACAATCGTTGATAGAGCGGAACCGGATTCGGCGGGTAGTCCTAAAATCTCGATTTTTGGTCCGGATTCAACATCCCCTTCCTCCTCGGATAAGACGGGCACATCACCAAGCACCTCGGCAGATGTGAGCGGTAAAGCCGGACGCCACAGGGCCAGGAAAAGCCAGCATGGCGCCAGACGGATAAGTCCTGACCTCCAATTCGAGTCGGTTGCTCTGGAGGCGGGCGAAGGAGGAGACTCAAAAGCCCCCAAGCAACCCAAGTTGGAGACGGACTCGTCGAACTCGCAGGACAAGGTGAGCACGGCCATCAGGAATCTGGTGCAGAGCGAGGAGATGCAGGAGCTCATAAAACAGATCGCCAACGAACGAGTGCGCTGCAACTTCCTGTTGGCCACCTACCAGCTTCCGGACATGAACTTCGCCCTCAACACGCCCATGGATACACTCCGAGTCCAGTTCCGTGAGCGCGTCAAGCAGCGTCGGGATCGCGGGAACCCCACATCATCAATTGCTGCTCCCACCGCATCTGTCAGCAGCCAAAAAGGATCCGGAAAGGTAGCTTTGAAAGGAAAACCTCAGACTTAAATCAGCTTTATATCTTATGGTTGGTATTGATATTGAATAATATTGCAAAATTATTAATACTGAATAGATTAAAAAAAAACTCTTTTATTTAAGTCAATAGCACTTTAAGAAGTTTGTACAAATATGAAACTAAAAAAATTATGAATATCTCTACTAAAAATACAAATGAAATAGTAAATTTACTTGTAAATTAAACTCGAAAATACCACAAGAAAAAAACTAAGTTTTTTGTATGAAACAAAAATAGTATGCGTTCAAGATTATGTCAATGAATAAATGCCTTTTTTAATCAATTTGGAAGTCCATAATGTTAATATATATTGTGGTTCCTATCATTGCATATCAAGTATGCCAAACTTTGGTTTGTTGTGATTTTTTTCGCACGGCGGTAAAGTCAGTCATTTGACCGCCGTCCGTCATCACCCGACATAGCCGTGATCGTCTAGTGGTTAGGACCCCACGTTGTGGCCGTGGTAACCCAGGTTCGAATCCTGGTCACGGCAATGTTGAAACAAACATTGTCACGGAGTCGGGGTAGTTTTTTTGTTTTTTTTTTTTATCAAAGTCTGTAGATATAATTGTTACCTATGAGCTAGATCTTGATTTTTCTTGCGCTAACGTTGAAACGGACGTTACGGTGCGGGAATTATTTTAGTTATATTTTTAAATGTTCAGTTTGATACATATATCAATTACATTTCATTTGATAAACAAAGATCTTATATTTTCTTTCATTTTCTTTTGCTAATTATTGTGGACCATCAGGTGACCAGCTGCGATTTTGGAAGGTCTCTTTCCACAACCCGACATAGCCGTGATCGTCTAGTGGTTAGGACCCCACGTTGTGGCCGTGGTAACCCAGGTTCGAATCCTGGTCACGGCAATGCTATAATATGCATTGTCACGGAGTCGGAATATTTTTTTAACAATATTTCTTTCTTTTTCTTTGCATAAAACTCGTTGAGTTTTTAAGCCAGTCAACACAAATTTGTTGGCTTATGATCAGTTTATTTCAACACATGTCTCACCGGTTTATTCCTCTTAAAACTTGTTTAATTCTCTAAAAATCTGCGTTCAAATTTGTCGTTTTAACGTTGATCAATTTTTTGACCCATTTTCATGTTAGTTATTTCTAGGTTTTCAATAACTAAAAAGAGGTCTTCCATAACTGGAAGTCTATGCTCCATAGCTTTGCTTAATTTAATCCGGTTCCAAAGTCATACCTCTTAAGACTTGTGTTTTGATTCTCTAAAAATCTGCATTTAAATTAGTCATTTTAACGTTGGTAGAAATTTTGACCCATTTTCATGTCAGTTATTACTAAGTTTTTGATGACTTCAAAAAAGGGGTACCAAAACTCAACTTCTAGAGTCTATAACTTTACCAAATTTAATCCGATTCCAAAGTGTCATACCTCTTAAGATTTGTGTTTTGATTCTCTAAAAAACTGCATCCAAATTTTTCATTATAACGTTGGTCGAAATTTTGACCCATTTCCATGTCAGTTATTACTAAGTTTACGATGAGTTAAAAAAGGTGTCCCAAAACTCGACTTCTAGAGTCCATAACTTTACCAAATTTAATCCGATTCCAAAGTGACATACCTCTAAAGACTTGTGATTCGATTCTCTAAAAAACTGCATCCAAATTTTTCATTATAACGTTGGTCGAAATTTTGACCCATTTCCATGTCAGTTATTACTGAGTTTACGATGAGTTAAAAAAGGTGTCCCAAAACTCGACTTCTAGAGTCCATAACTTTACCAAATTTAATCCGATTCCAAAGTGACATACCTCTAAAGACTTGTGTTTTGATTCTCTAAAAATCTGCATTTAAATTAGTCATTTTAACGTTGGTAGAAATTTTGACCCATTTTCATGTCAGTTATTACTAAGTTTTTGATGACTTCAAAAAAGGGGTACCAAAACTCAACTTCTAGAGTCTATAACTTTACCAAATTTAATCCGATTCCAAAGTGTCATACCTCTTAAGATTTGTGTTTTGATTCTCTAAAAAACTGCATCCAAATTTTTCATTATAACGTTGGTCGAAATTTTGACCCATTTCCATGTCAGTTATTACTAAGTTTACGATGAGTTAAAAAAGGTGTCCCAAAACTCGACTTCTAGAGTCCATAACTTTACCAAATTTAATCCGATTCCAAAGTGTCATACCTCTAAAGGCTTGTGATTCGATTCTCTAAAAAACTGCATCAATATTTTTCATTATAACGTTGGTCGAAATTTTGACCCATTTCCATGTCAGTTATTACTGAGTTTACGATGAGTTAAAAAAGGTGTCCCAAAACTCGACTTCTAGAGTCCATAACTTTACCAAATTTAATCCGATTCCAAAGTGACATACCTCTAAAGACTTGTGTTTTGATTCTCTAAAAATCTGCATTTAAATTAGTCATTTTAACGTTGGTAGAAATTTTGACCCATTTTCATGTCAGTTATTACTAAGTTTTTGATGACTTCAAAAAAGGGGTACCAAAACTCAACTTCTAGAGTCTATAACTTTACCAAATTTAATCCGATTCCAAAGTGACATACCTCTAAAGACTTGTGATTCGATTCTCTAAAAAACTGCATCCAAATTTTTCATTATAACGTTGGTCGAAATTTTGACCCATTTCCATGTCAGTTATTACTAAGTTTACGATGAGTTAAAAAAGGTGTCCCAAAACTCGACTTCTAGAGTCCATAACTTTACCAAATTTAATCCGATTCCAAAGTGTCATACCTCTAAAGGCTTGTGATTCGATTCTCTAAAAAACTGCATCAATATTTTTCATTATAACGTTGGTCGAAATTTTGACCCATTTCCATGTCAGTTATTACTGAGTTTACGATGAGTTAAAAAAGGTGTCCCAAAACTCGACTTCTAGAGTCCATAACTTTACCAAATTTAATCCGATTCCAAAGTGACATACCTCTAAAGACTTGTGTTTTGATTCTCTAAAAATCTGCATTTAAATTAGTCATTTTAACGTTGGTAGAAATTTTGACCCATTTTCATGTCAGTTATTACTAAGTTTTTGATGACTTCAAAAAAGGGGTACCAAAACTCAACTTCTAGAGTCTATAACTTTACCAAATTTAATCCGATTCCAAAGTGACATACCTCTAAAGACTTGTGATTCGATTCTCTAAAAAACTGCATCCAAATTTTTCATTATAACGTTGGTCGAAATTTTGACCCATTTCCATGTCAGTTATTACTGAGTTTACGATGAGTTAAAAAAGGTGTCCCAAAACTCGACTTCTAGAGTCCATAACTTTACCAAATTTAATCCGATTCCAAAGTGTCATACCTCTAAAGGCTTGTGATTCGATTCTCTAAAAAACTGCATCAATATTTTTCATTATAACGTTGGTCGAAATTTTGACCCATTTCCATGTCAGTTATTACTAAGTTTACGATGAGTTAAAAAAGGTGTCCCAAAACTCGACTTCTAGAGTCCATAACTTTACCAAATTTAATCCGATTCCAAAGTGACATACCTCTAAAGACTTGTGATTCGATTCTCTAAAAAACTGCATCCAAATTTTTCATTATAACGTTGGTCGAAATTTTGACCCATTTCCATGTCAGTTATTACTGAGTTTACGATGAGTTAAAAAAGGTGTCCCAAAACTCGACTTCTAGAGTCCATAACTTTACCAAATTTAATCCGATTCCAAAGTGTCATACCGCTAAAGGCTTGTGATTCGATTCTCTAAAAGACTGCATCAATATTTTTCATTATAACGTTGGTCGAAATTTTGACCCATTTCCATGTCAGTTATTACTAAGTTTACGATGAGTTAAAAAAGGTGTCCCAAAACTCGACTTCTAGAGTCCATAACTTTACCAAATTTAATCCGATTCCAAAGTGACATACCTCTAAAGACTTGTGATTCGATTCTCTAAAAAACTGCATCCAAATTTTTCATTATAACGTTGGTCGAAATTTTGACCCATTTCCATGTCAGTTATTACTGAGTTTACGATGAGTTAAAAAATGTGTCCCAAAACTCGACTTCTAGAGTCCATAACTTTACCAAATTTAATCCGATTCCAAAGTGTCATACCTCTAAAGGCTTGTGATTCGAGTCTCTAAAAAACTGCATCAATATTTTTCATTATAACGTTGGTCGAAATTTTGACCCATTTCCATGTCAGTTATTACTAAGTTTACGATGAGTTAAAAAATGTGTCCCAAAACTCGACTTCTAGAGTCCATAACTTTACCAAATTTTATCCGATTCCAAAGTGTTATACCTCTAAAGGCTTGTGATTCGAGTCTCTAAAAAACTGCATCAATATTTTTTATTATAACGTTGGTCGAAATTTTGACCCATTTCCATGTCAGTTATTACTAAGTTTACGATGAGTTAAAAAAGGTGTCCCAAAACTCGACTTCTAGAGTCCATAACTTTACCAAATTTAATCCGATTCCAAAGTGACATACCTCTAAAGACTTGTGATTCGATTCTCTAAAAAACTGCATCCAAATTTTTCATTATAACGTTGGTCGAAATTTTGACCCATTTCCATGTCAGTTATTACTGAGTTTACGATGAGTTAAAAAATGTGTCCCAAAACTCGACTTCTAGAGTCCATAACTTTACCAAATTTAATCCGATTCCAAAGTGTCATACCTCTAAAGGCTTGTGATTCGATTCTCTAAAAAACTGCATCCAAATTTTTCATTATAACGTTGGTCGAAATTTTGACCCATTTCCATGTCAGTTATTACTAAGTTTACGATGAGTTAAAAAAGGTGTCCCAAAACTCGACTTCTAGAGTCCATAACTTTACCAAATTTAATCCGATTCCAAAGTGTCATACCTCTAAAGTCTTGTGATTCGATTCTCTAAGAAACTGCATCCAAATTTTTCATTATAACGTTGGTCGAAATTTTGACCCATTTCCATGTCAGTTATTACTAAGTTTACGATGAGTTAAAAAAGGTGTCCCAAAACTCGACTTCTAGAGTCCATAACTTTACCAAATTTAATCCGATTCCAAAGTGACATACCTCTAAAGACTTGTGATTCGATTCTCTAAAAAACTGCATCCAAATTTTTCATTATAACGTTGGTCGAAATTTTGACCCATTTCCATGTCAGTTATTACTAAGTTTACGATGAGTTAAAAAAGGTGTCCCAAAACTCGACTTCTAGAGTCCATAACTTTACCAAATTTAATCCGATTCCAAAGTGCCATACCTCTTAAGATTTGTGTTTTGATTCTCTAAAAATCTGCATTTAAATTAGTCATTTTAACGTTGGTCGAAATTTTTACCCATTTTCATGTCAGTTATTACTAAGTTTTTGATGACTTCAAAAATGGGGTACCAAAACTCGACTTCTAGACTCCATAACTTTACCAAATTTAATCCGATTCCAAAGTGTCATACCTCTAAAGGCTTGTGATTCGAGTCTCTAAAAAACTGCATCAACATTTTTCATTATAACGTTGGTCGAAATTTTGACCCATTTCCATGTCAGTTATTACTAAGTTTACGATGAGTTAAAAAATGTGTCCCAAAACTCGACTTCTAGAGTCCATAACTTTACCAAATTTTATCCGATTCCAAAGTGTTATACCTCTAAAGGCTTGTGATTCGAGTCTCTAAAAAACTGCATCAATATTTTTCATTATAACGTTGGTCGAAATTTTGACCCATTTCCATGTCAGTTATTACTAAGTTTACGATGAGTTAAAAAAGGTGTCCCAAAACTCGACTTCTAGAGTCCATACCTTTACCAAATTTAATCCGATTCCAAAGTGACATACCTCTAAAGACTTGTGATTCGATTCTCTAAAAAACTGCATCCAAATTTTTCATTATAACGTTGATCGAAATTTTGACCCATTTCCATGTCAGTTATTACTGAGTTTACGATGAGTTAAAAAATGTGTCCCAAAACTCGACTTCTAGAGTCCATAACTTTACCAAATTTAATCCGATTCCAAAGTGTCATACCTCTAAAGGCTTGTGATTCGAGTCTCTAAAAAACTGCATCAATATTTTTCATTATAACGTTGGTCGAAATTTTGACCCATTTCCATGTCAGTTATTACTAAGTTTACGATGAGTTAAAAAAGGTGTCCCAAAACTCGACTTCTAGAGTCCATAACTTTACCAAATTTAATCCGATTCCAAAGTGTCATACCTCTAAAGTCTTGTGATTCGATTCTCTAAGAAACTGCATCCAAATTTTTCATTATAACGTTGGTCGAAATTTTGACCCATTTCCATGTCAGTTATTACTAAGTTTACGATGAGTTAAAAAAGGTGTCCCAAAACTCGACTTCTAGAGTCCATAACTTTACCAAATTTAATCCGATTCCAAAGTGACATACCTCTAAAGACTTGTGATTCGATTCTCTAAAAAACTGCATCCAAATTTTTCATTATAACGTTGGTCGAAATTTTGACCCATTTCCATGTCAGTTATTACTAAGTTTACGATGAGTTAAAAAAGGTGTCCCAAAACTCGACTTCTAGAGTCCATAACTTTACCAAATTTAATCCGATTCCAAAGTGTCATACCTCTAAAGGCTTGTGATTCGATTCTCTAAAAAACTGCATCCAAATTTTTCATTATAACGTTGGTCGAAATTTTGACCCATTTCCATGTCAGTTATTACTAAGTTTACGATGAGTTAAAAAAGGTGTCCCAAAACTCGACTTCTAGAGTCCATAACTTTACCAAATTTAATCCGATTCCAAAGTGCCATACCTCTTAAGATTTGTGTTTTGATTCTCTAAAAATCTGCATTTAAATTAGTCATTTTAACGTTGGTCGAAATTTTGACCCATTTTCATGTCAGTTATTACTAAGTTTTTGATGACTTCAAAAATGGGGTACCAAAACTCGACTTCTAGACTCCATAACTTTACCAAATTTAATCCGATTCCAAAGTGGCTTACCTCTAAAGACTTGTGTTTTTATTCTCTAAAAATCTGCATCTGACCCATTTTCATGTCAGTTATTAAAAAGTTTTAATAAGTTTTTAATGACTTAAGAATAGGGGTACCAAAACTCAACTTCTATCGTGTACGAGTATAACGTTACCAAATTTAGCCAGATTTTAAAGTGGCACACCCTAAGACTTGTAGGTCAATTCTCAAAAATTCGAAATTCCAAAATCGATAGCTCATAGAGTTTTAAGACCTTTAATACATCAAAGCGTTATAAATCTTTGTAAACCTCAAAAATATTTCTGACAAAGTCTAAAATGGATTTTACCAAAACGTCCAGCGTTGAGGAAAGCGAAAATACCGAGAATATAACGCATGCTAAGAATTTGCACAAAAATGTATCAAAATTTTACGAGACCATAGGAAATGTTTCTCGAAACATGCGGAAAGATGATTGGACATACTTGCAACGCCATCCGGAGATTCGAGCCATAATTCGGGTGATTACAGCCGAGGCGATCAAAGCCAAGCCATCAAATATATTCCAATTTACGGCACATTTATTTTCTAACGAGAATTACGAAGAGTTGGTCTTAAAGGTATTAATAATAATACTCTTTTGTGATATTTGAAGATAGTAATAACGATTTCTTTTTTCTAGATCAATAAGCAACTTAAGTGGGTTAACGAGCAGTTAAGAGGAGGCACTTGGAATCCTGCAGATGGAGATATTCCCTTTCCAGAATCCAGCGAGACGTCTTCGGAAAACCATTGCGAAACTGTTTTTGAAACTTCTAAAAAATTGGATGAGACCGAAAAACTAGTTTGTCCTGAAAATTATAAGCCTAGCTGTAAAAAATATTGAGGCATTTAAACTTGGAAAAATGTAAATTGATGGCAGGAAATAAGCTATATATTTTGGCATTTTAAAAATTGATAAGCGAATTTTAAAGAAAAAACATTTTAAACAATTTAATTAAATTCTAATATAAACATATTCTGACGTTTAGTGAGCTATTCACAGAGGTGTATGGGATCTAATTAATAATATTTGAGTTTATTAAAATTAGAATTTAAAAAATCCTAATTTCAGAAATTTTAAAATGAAAATTAATGAACAAATTAACCAACACTAGGAATACAACTAGACAAGATAGAGCTGCCAGACTACACTAACTTCCAGTCTGGCAGCCCCGCAGTGAAAATGAGAACCAAAGAAGGCGAAAAGATTACTTTTTTGCGCGGAAAAAAACATTTCTGAGTGTTGTGTAATTTGATAAGCAGTAAAAAAACAGTTGATATATTCAAGTTATTTGCCACCAAACAGCCAAATAAATGAAAATACATCAGAAGTGTCCAAATCAAGGACAAATTGCTAGGTCACGAAATAGAGGGGAAGCCATTTTGCGTGGTGAGTGAATTGAGTGCCTCCCCAAAACCCTCCCCCGCCACCACCACCCACTGCCCCTCCTCTTGGTTTTGTTTTGCTACGCACTTTCGCCCAAGACAAAAACAAAAGTGTTCTTTATGAAATTCAAGACCAATATTGTTTATGTTTGAGTAAAGTGAATAAAATAGTAATGCACTTGAAAAACGAGTTGCATGACCAATTTCCGATAGCTACGAAACCCAATTTGCCGGCCGGTAAACGAAAGAGAAAGCAAAAGGGAAACCAAGAAAATGTCATTCGTGCGTTGACTTTGAAAAGCTAGAGTTGTGTCTGAATTATTCCCGGAAAAAAAAAGTTCTTTTCAGTGGAGTTTTTGCGCAGAACAGACGGAAAAATGCTGCCCCAAGATAGGAAAGTTCTGAGGTGACAGTCACCGGCCGGAAATACACACAAATCTAGTCAAAATTACGTGATTTAATGTAATTTAAATTATATTTCTCATAGGCAACATACACGCCAGAATCAGAACCAAAATCCGAATCCTCGGCGCTCCAGGTTCAATAACAATTACCACGCCAAGATGGGCAGCAACTCCAAAGCGGATCCCATCTCGCTGACCTTCCACGACTCCTGCCTGCGAATGTCCGATGTCCAGCTGCTCCATGGACCCCACTGGTTGAACGACCAGATCCTGAGCTTCTACTATGAGTACCTGTCGCACATGAAGTACAAGACGAACTCGGACCTGCACTTTATCGCCCCGGAGGTGACGCAGTGCATGAAGTACATGGACAACCAGGAGCTGGAGCAGCTCCTCGACCAGAGCCAGGCCACTGGCAAACCCTTCATTTTCTTCGCCCTGAATGACAACGAGACCACCGAGGCCGGTGGCACCCACTGGTCACTGCTGGTCTTCTCGCGGCCGGAAAAGACATTCTATCACTTTGATTCCTATGGAAACAACAATACGGGCAATTCCGTGGAGCTGATGAACAAGATCAAGGAACTGCTGGGCGTCCGTCTGGCCAAATTCCGGCCCATGCGCTGCCTCCAACAAGCCAACGGCTACGACTGCGGCATCCACGTCATCTGCATGACCGACCACATAGCCGACTATCTGAACAGGTACGAGGTGATCGACGGACTGCCCTCACTGCACATCGACACCGTCAAGGCCAAGCGCACCGAGCTGCTCAAGCTGATCCTCTCGCTTGGCGGCAAGGGTTAGAGCATGCGGGGGGATTCACTGATTCCTGGATTCCCGCCGACAGCCAGTAGTTTTAAGTGACCAAATTACGAATGTAACTCGCACCTAGGTGTTGCTTGAGAATGAGGGAGGGCAGCCACCGGAGGAGCCTCATGTGAATATGATATCCTTGATATTGCTAATTTTAATTTCCTTAGTTCCCCTTGACAAATAAGAATGTTTATTTGAAAAAGCAGTGCCAGGCACTGAAAAACAAAAGAAAACAATACAAGTCCACCAATGGAGGGGTGCGTTGGCATATCTCTATGTATGGTCTTTCAAATAAAAATTGTTTACACGCATAGCGCGTTGGATTCGAATTCAGCATTCTTATTTCCGTTTGTTTGGCCAAGGGGCTTCGTCGCCGTATAACTTAAATTTCACAAAAAACACCGCATCTTAGGTTGCAATTATTTATTATAAATGCTAAACGGGAACGGATCCTTACGAATCATTGATTAGTTTACGATTAAAAACACATACAAAATAGATAAAACCACATCGAAAAGTGATATTACAAGGAATACCTTTTATCACCAGGCGATTGCTTTGGTGGGTGGGTTTTTGAACGGGAGAGTGGGTTAAGGGTGGAGTCCAAAAGAATGCCCTGTTCACTACTATCTAACATCTAGCTAAGCTACATACTCGCGGGTACGCAAATAGTTGAGACTTGCCTTACAGGCGAACTTCGGGCTTGGCCCAGCCGCCGAAGGCTCGCTCTAGTTCCTCTGCCACAGCCAAACAAAGCCGATCCTGGTTGAAGTTGGCGATAATTTGTACGCCCAGCGGCAGGCCCTCACTTCCCAATTTGCCCAACGGCACAGCAGTGGCCGGGAAGCCCAGCACATTCACTATGCCCGTATACGCAAAGTTAATGGGTCGCGTAATGGGCTCATTGTGATAAGGAGCCACCGTCGGATGCGTGGGGTAGATCAGGACTCCGTTATCGCCCAGCAAGCTCTGAAGCACCGACCTTAGCTCATTACGCTTTCGAACTAGGTGATCGTACTTGGGCGACCCGTGCTTGCACTGGGCACTATCCATGATGGCCGTTGACAGGCCAATAAATGTGTGTTTGGAAGCACCAAAAAGCCACTTGAACAACTCCAGGTACGTGTTGATATCGTGCGTCAGGTTGCCCAGCTGGTAGGCGAATCCATGGCCGCTGTCGTCGCGCATATTGGCGAACCAGATGGCAGCCGACTGGCGGAAGTGTGGCAACTGGATGCGCTCGACTTTCTGACTGCCAAACTTCTCGCTCAGATGCTGCACCACGAGTTTCATGGCCTACAGTAGGAAAAATTCTTCATAAGAGTTCTCAAATATGCAAATAACAGATTACTTTACCTGTCTCAAATCAGGATCAACGGGGGAAATCAAACGGCCACCGCCATCAGACTCTTGATAAAAGAAATTAATTTTTTTCAGGTCCACATCCTCGTCCAGATTGAGCAGGGCTGCCTTCTCCCCCGCCATAATCCTCAGCATGGGTCGCAAATCCTCGGCAAATCGAGACATGGGCCCTAAGCCCAGAAAAGAGTTTTGCTCCGCACTGAAGGGAGCTGGGAACTGACCCACATTGGACACCACCAGCTTGCTGGGCTTGTGACCAAAAATTCCATTGAAAAAAGCCGGCATTCGTATAGAGCCGCCAATGTCCGAGCCCAAGCCAAAGGCGGAGGCAGCCGCCGACTGGATGCAGCCTTCGCCACCGCTGGATCCGCCTACAATGCGGTTTGTGTCATAGGCATTCCTCGTCCTTCCGTGCACTGTGTTGTTGCTCTCCCACCACATGCACACCTCGGAAACATTGGTGAGGGCAAAGGGAATGGCTCCAGCCTTGCGCATCAAAGCCATTGCATCCGCATCCTGAGAAGCGCGTACATCCCGACGTTCGTAGAGTCCAGCTGTGTGAAGCATGCCTAAAGAAAAGGGTAAACTTTGCATTAGCGCGATTACAATAAACTAAAGAGCTCTACTTACCCTTGACCGATATGCAATCCTTAGTTGTGATGGGAACTCCCAGGAAGGGTTTCTGTTTGGCCAGCTCCTCTACGCTGTACTGACCAGATTTGATCAAGGCATCCGCTTCAGCTGCTTCCCTTAGAGCTTGATCGTACCGTTCATCCACCACGCAGTTTAGGATGGGGTTCACCTCCTTAATGCGCCGGATAAAGGATTCCAGGACCTGGACACTGCTTAGCTGAAATAATGGAATTATTTAGGTATATTTTGTAAATAATTACTTAATGCCCTCACCTCTTGATTGCGGATCTTCCTGGCCAGCGATGTGGCCGACTCCAACAGAATGGGGTCCGTGATCGGGGGAACACTCTCACCTTTGTGGCCATAGATCAGCCGGAAAATAAATCGAATGACGGCCTGTAGAAGGCCAAAGATGTAGCCGCCGATGGCCCGAGCCAATGGAACACGCTTCTCCATTTCGCCGGGTTTAAGGAATGTGCGGCTGAATAACTGCAACTACTTGGAATCAGAATCGGAATTGTGGGTGTTTGTGTTTGATCTCTTTGCTCTGGCCCATGTGTTATTTCTCTGGAAAATTTTAACGTGTGCAAAAATTAATATACATGTATTAAAATTTTTTAAAAACATGCAACATATGTCTGTATAAATAAATTGCGTTGTGTCGAAATTTTTAAGCGGTTTAATATCGCAAATATGTAAATATTTGTAAGGCTGTATGGTTGTGTACCGCGAAAAAAAAACAAAATATATATGTAATTTCCCAGCTGGATAGGAATATAGGTTAAGCGATGTATTCGGATTGGCCTTCAAAAATCTCTCGGATTTATGGTTAGCAATTCAATCATTAAAGTTGATAACAACTTTTATGAATATAATGGTTCCTAATAACGAATTTAGCCTGTGTGAAAATTCCATGGAATATTGCACTATTAACGGAAGTAATATTTTCGCTCATGTGAACGTTTATATACTCTAAAATAAAAAGAATAGTAAGTTTTTTTAAAAAAAAGTATAAATTCAGAACTATATTTGTTTATCAGTTCTGTATATCACTGCTCCTAGGTAGCGTGTCATTTATTCGAGATATGAGCAATAATTTACTCGTGTCTGGGCCGACCATAATTAAATAGCCCCGCCACTTAATGGGGTCTCCCAGATAGTCCACACCTGTGGCTGACTCATAGGTGAATATAAACTCGGAAAAACATGGAAAAATTGTACCAGAGAATTATTTTCCAAAATCCATGTACAATGTATTTATAAGTAAGAAACCGCATATAATTACAAAAGTGCTTTCCATAAACAAATGAAATTAAACGTGTGCTAAAAGTTGGCAAAAAGCAACAGACAAATCAGATAAAATATGGAGGAAAACGTGTTTCTCTCTATGGCAAAGAAAAGCTAAAGCAAACTTACTAGCCCGCTTTTTGGAAAAGGTTGTTTAAACAAACGACTTTACTGTTTGAGTCGTAAATATTCGTTATTTACAGAACACAACAACGGAAACTTTTGCAGCGGAAAGATACGAGCACAGAGGTTTAGAATAAATATTGAAATCAAGGCAATTTAATATTCTGTAGCCATATGTTTGGCCAGAATAAGGATTTTCTTTATTATCTTATCATGAGTGTGCTACAGACAGCTAATTCACTGCTTAAATATAAGAAGATAATGGCACAAAGAGAGTACAGCGGACCGTGGAGGGTGAATAGGCCATATGTGAATCCCCATGAACTTGCAAGAGCCAGGTCGTAAACTATTATCCCCATCAGAACTCCAAATTGTTCTGAAGAAAAAAAACACATGTGATGTGATAAGTAAAGTGAGTCATTCATACATAGGTCGCAGCCGTTTGTTTATGCCAGGCGTTGGCGATAAAAAAGCGATAATTAAACTAGCATTGTACAATCCAAATAGTGCTCCGTATGTGATTAGTGGCAATACAAAGTTCCCATTGCTTATCATATTGTGCTTATCGCAAACGTGTTTCCCGAACTATATTATTTTAATGAAAGCGCCTTTTAACATATCGCAGTTTGCCCAGCCTGCTAATTGAATTGCCAGACATTCGAATGCAAAGAGTGCATTATAATCAATTTCGCACTCACAAATTGCGAGAGGGAGGTGAATGCACAGGGGGAGGTGACAATTTGTCAGACCCTGACTTTGACTACGGGAACAATTTAGGAGTAACTATGCATATAGCCTTTACAAATTATACAGAGCACGCCAAACTGAGTTCAGAACACTCTTTTAAATAAATTTTATAAGTTTTGGAAAATTGTTCGTGTAAAAACGTATTCAAGTTAAAAGTAAAAGCCAACAAGTTTTATATTGATTGGATGAGGTTATATTACCTTAAGACATCTTGGAGCTTAATAAATCATATTTTTATTTCAATCGCCTAGCAATTGATTTGGACAAAGGTCAATGGGTTCTGATGCAAAACGATAATCGCGCCGTAATCGTGGATTTAAGTGGACAATCCGATAAGATTAGCCATAAATACTTGTCGCTGAGTTTGAATTTTGCACAGTGGCCAAAATACTTAACTGTCATTTACGATTGTACGAGACCTGTTGCTTTCAATTGGAAACTAGAGAGGGAAAGAGAACACTCGCTCTTAATTGCATGCCATTTCAAATTAGGAAATAGAGGGAGGGCTATTGATTTCCAAGTGGAGGGTGTGATATATTATATATGTACATATGTACACAAAAGGTGGAATAGCAAAGGCCACGACCGGCGAATAAGTTTGTGAGAAGGGGGAGGTGAAGTGGGAGGGCCTGGGGAATGCCCCGGACGTGTGCCTAGTGACATCATTCGTCATTTCCATTTCCAGCATATGCTTTGTTTGGTTTACAAAATCATTAAGTGTTATTTGACACCATGCATACAAACATATATATATACATATATATGTATGAAGCTTTGTTGATGGCGCGCGAAAAAACAAAATAATAAAAAAGACAAATACACTCCAGCTGACGTCACAAGAGTCCGCAACAATGGAACCAGAATTTAATAAAATAAGGCACAATAGATATAATAAGGACAATGCAAAAGTGACTTTTGTTCTATTTCACAAAAAACCGGTTGCCAACTGATTATTAGCGGTTACTGTGCGTGTGGGTGTTTTTGCAATCACATAATTGCACTTTATTCACTGTAAAGTCCACGGAATGGCACGAAATCCGAGATAATCAGATATACATACACAGAACAGTCGAGTACTTCGCAGACATGCCAAACAAAAACTATTATTTACCCGCGACAAAGTAAGTCCGATCAGATGGGCGATTTTTTTAAAACATAAGGAACTAGTGTGACCGTGGATGGAGTGACTCAAAAAACCATTTTGCTGCAGGAAATATACCGAAAAAATGAATTTTTTTTAAACCAATGGTTGCTTTTATATTTTAGTATTTCAGAACAAATAATTAAGTAATTTATTAAAAACAAAAAAATTTCGCTAAGGATTGGTTTTTTGTAGGCAATAAATAACTTCTATGTCATTTCTTTATATATTATTTAATACATTATTAGGTTTATTTCAAATAAATGAACCAGTACGTAAACCAGAATACCAAAAAATTTGAGGGGATTTTAGTAAACGCTTTCTTAAAATTATTTTAAATATGTTTGATTTATAACATTTGTAATATAATTAAAGTCCGTGACCCTATTGACCTAGTAAAAATACTAGATTCAAATAAATGTCGGTTAAATACATTTATAGGATTATTTAACCCCTTTTGAAAAAACACAAAGCTGGGTAAGTCTGGCAAGGCCGGCACAATTCGAGTTGACGCTTTCAAAAATGTCATTTTGGAATATTTGCTGCTGGAAAGGAAACTGAACACGAAGTGAAAATAGGGTAATATATAGTTTTAGAAATGAGCGCGAAAGAGAGTCTGGTTCTGCAGCTGGCGGATCCACAGCTGGCCAAGCTGACCAGCGATTCGGAGGAGATCCGATTGCGCGCCCTCGAGCAGGTTGAGACGCGGTTCATCCGGTGCCTTCAGTTGGACGAGCGCATCCAGTTCAAACCGGTGCTGCTCCTCAAGCAGCTCATCCGCTGGTTCGGATACACTCCTCCACTGGCCCCCGACCGCGTGCTGGCCATGATCCTGGAGCTGTTGCGCTCGGAGTACGGCGAGGCGGTAGTCCGCAAAATCCCCTACGTTCGACTGAAGACGGAGCTAGAGAAGGTGCGTCGCGTTCTTCGCAGTCTGGAGTCCAAGCGAATCAACGAACTTCTGGACGAACTGCAACTGTTGCTGCTTCAGAAGTACAAAATGGTACTGGCCACGCCGTCCGCCTCCAGTTTTAGTTCGATTGATTTGACCAGTCAGAGCCAGGGATCTGAATTTGTGACCAGCACCATCGACCATTTGCTTGCCAATCTCACGCCCGAGGACTACGAGACCGCCTGGACGCGTCCGGGCGTGGATGATGTAGCGAGCATGACGAACATGATCGATATGCCACGCGATGGTGCCACTAATGTGCTTGAGGTGCAAGTGCAGCTTACCCATCTGATCATCCGGATGAGCGACTACCCGGCTGAGTATTTTCTGCAGCCGCCGTTTGTATTCCTCCATCTTGTGCAGCTTCAAAAGCGGACAGATGGCAGTCTGCTGTACGTAAACCGGGCACTCATCGCTTTCCTGAAGCAGTTACAGCGCCGCATTCAGGTGCGCAGTAATACCCTTAGTTATTCGGCCAGCATTGATCCTCCTGGAACGCGTCCCAAGCAACTGAAGGTGGAGTGCATCTTGGGGGTGCTGCTGGCCAACTGCACCAAGCTAATCCACCCGCTGCTATTCCGCGCGACAAACGACAACTGGCACATCCTGGAGCTCAGCGTGGAAACCATCCGCACCTATGATGTCATCCACTCCCGAGTCTCACCCTTGGGCACCGTACGTTTTTCACACGTAGTAGGCAAGCTTCTCACCTACTGCAACAGTCTGGAGGGCAGTGACCTGGCCAAGCTGGTGGATTCTATGATTATTCCCCGTCTGCAATCGCTGATCTTCAACGGCCTGCTACAGGATACAGTAGCCTTAAACCTCACCTATGACAAGCACTTGGACCGAGGAAACGCCCAAAGGCTCATCAAACCCTTAATTTTGGACAGCTCTTACCTGTCTTGCGTGCCCGATCGCATGAAGTCACTGACCAACCTTATCTGTGCCCTGTCCTCAATGCCGTCGGAGCCCTCGAGGGATGAAGAGCGTTTGATCAAGTTGAAGCGGGCCTACAGCCTGGCCCTAAACCAATTGCAGCCGAAAACCAGAATGGCTGCGGAGCAGCTAGTCCGAATGCACAGGCAGGTGTGCCTGGTGGTCGAACAACTGGGAAGTGAGACTCTGGTGAAACAGCTCTTCGACGCTGTCGTGGAATGCACCCCACTTTACGTTGGTGATCCGACGCTAAGAGAAAATGCAGAATCGCTTATTTTAATGCTGATGAATTTGGAGGACCAAAAGCTCCGTGGCTTTGTGTACCGTTTAATGCCGCGACCTGTGGTGTCCCATTTTCATGCCTTTATGAACAAGACGGTCTATAGGACGGGATGCAGCAATTTGGAGCTGGTCCGCCATCACATTCTTGGTTTGCCACTGAACACCAAGATACTGCAAGGGCTGATTCTTCAGAGTTTGGATGCTGATGCTCCGGAGCAGGTGCGCCAGTGGTGTATTGATTATCCTTCAATGCTACTAAAGCTGAACTGCGTGCTCAGTGCGGAGGACTTCAACAAAGTGTTTGAACTGGTTATTCCGGTGCTGGCCCAGCTGATCCGCAGGTCGGTTACACACAAGCAATTGCACGGAGTGGTTTGGCAGTTGTTCGAGCCGGACACCAGTCCTCTGGAGCCGCAATTGATGCTGCGTGGCTACGTTTACTACATGTTCCATCCGTTTTCTCAGATGAGAAGCGATGCCACCACTAGGATTGCATACGTGCTGCAATGTCAGGACTACACCAACAAGTATAGGCCAACCATGAACCAGGTTCCGATTGAGATGCTTCCGAACGATTTCTGCCTGATCCAACCACCACTTGATTACTGTAGCATTTTTGATGAGTACCTCAAAGAACCTTTTCAAGGACAGCGTAGCTTGGATGCCTTGCTCCGATTGCTGGAGACCAAAGATTTGAGGCCTTCTATCAGGAAGTCCACAATGACTCAGTTAAACGTCATGCTTCAAAACTGGAAAGCTTGCGACGATTTCTCCACGAAGGACGATGGATATCGACTGATTCTGGAGTCGCTGCACAATGCTTTGAAGAAGGAGAGTGCCAACGAGCCCGTAGATATTCTACTGCCCACCGTGAGTATCTTGATGAAGCTGCTGTTACATAATGCTGGATTCCGTGAAGAGATCGCAAACACTTTTGAAGTCTATGTGTGTCTGCTCCGCACTTTGTTTATGCTGCCGCATGAAAAGCAGTTGCGCCAGGATGTCAGTATCTGCCTGTTCCTGATGCTATTCCACAACTACGTCAACTCCACTTTGGACGAGTTAGTGCTGGACATAGAACTGAGTCCCATGATTCTGCCTGTGACTTACGATGTTGATAATACACCGCGAGAACCTGCTATCATGGAGGGGATGCAATTGCAGGAAGACTTGGAGGAAACCCATTTCGGAGGAGATAAGGCAAGAGCTGCCCAGCACTGGCGGCTGTATACGGCACATCGCGTTTGCCAGACTCCATCGAGCATGACTTTGGAGTCTGTGGGGGATCTGGACATTAGGGACTCTCTCAAGATAAAAGTTGCCGATTTGGCATTGGTGCAGGCCTCCCACTTGGAGCTACAACTGGGGCGACAGATCACCGCGGCCAGTAACTGCTGCAACCACGAGGATCTGCACCAGATCGTGACCCTCATTCAACTATTCCTCGTGCTTCTGCGCAGCTCGATACCTCAGAAAGTGGGCGAGGGCATGTGGAAGCTCATCCACAAGTTTGTCCGCTTGGCGCCGGGCAACGACGCGGATCGTGAGCTTTACAAGTCGCTGCTGGAATTGTGCCTCAATTGTCTGCGCTTCTCCCAGCCTCAGGTGATGAGTGGACTGAGCAAAGCCCTCGATACTGATCATCATCACAGCTTCCATCTGCTTTTGCACGATCGCCTTGTTCCACTGGATATTCTGCACCTAATTAGTCAGTGCCTGATGCAACTCCTGTCCGCCGAGCGCAGTTCGATCTCGATGAACTGGCATGGGAAGCTGTTCATGCAGCTGAGTGCTTTGGCCAAAACGCACTTTGAGCTGCGCCAGCTCCAGCACGTGCGATGTATGCTCCGCATCCTGCGCCACTTAAGCGAGAGAGAGCTGAAGCTTAACGATGTACAGCTAATAGTGAGTATTGAAAGTCTATTCAATTTAATTGTTCACTTTTAACTTTGCCTTTTTAACCGCAGCACTATTGCCAGCACTTTATACAGCTGTCTAGCGATTTGAGGACATCGACGCAGACCGGAGCGCAGTGGCAACGGGACTGTCTGCATATCATCTGTCAGCTCCATATGCACCAAACTCGGCTTCCTGCCAAGGACAAAACCACGATTGATACAGGAGTTGCGAAGAAGGTTCTGCGCTATTTGCTTGGCTTGTGCGGGCACAGCGATGGCGAAGTGCGCGCTTTGGCATGGGTTTCAATGGCCAATTGGATAACTAGCTGTGGCTCGAACATGGCCAGCGTTCTTCCGAGTCTGGACTTTCTTCCTGGTGGGTTGCCAGCTTGCTGTTTAACCACGCTTTTGGATATCCACGAGCAAATGTTGGTTAGGGAGTTGGCCGGACGCGTTTTTATCCTGCTGATGCCGACCATTGGTGCCGAAGCCTGCATCGAGTTGTTGCGCAATCATGATTTTCTGAAGGACGCAAACAATGCTTTAAAAGTCATGCATGTGACTCCCTGGTTATCGAAGGAGCCGGCGGGAGAGCAGCATTCGTGCGAGATAATCAGCTGCTATGTTGCCATCTGCAACCAGATGGTATCCATCAAGCCGGAGTGGTGCGCCACGCTGTGCGAGCACAGCTTCATGAACGGTCTAAGTGATGTGATGAAGACGCCACCGCCTGCAGTGTCCTTCTCCATACCCTTCCTGCAACTGTGTGCAGGACAAATATGCCAGTTGTACGCCTTGTGCTATCGTGATAACTTTGAGTTCCTGCAGAGGACCATCTGCCGGGATTCCGTCCTGTTGCAGAGCTTTCTGTCGCTGACGAACGATGTGCTGGACTTGGACAGTCCCGAACGGCTGCTGGTTCAACTCTTCAAGCTCTTTCTGATATTCTGCAAGGACTCCAATTCGAATGCTGTCCTTATCGAGCAACTGAAGAGTCAGCCAGCCCTGTTCTTGGATTTCTTCCTGTACGGATTGCATTCTTCATACATGAACACTCCCTTTCAGCGCTACACCCTATCATCTCTATCCATGGTGTTCATCAAGGCACAATGTGCTCCAGAGAAGGAGAGCTTGCTGAGGGAACTGGAACAGTACACATTACAACTTGATGATATTCTGCCGTCTGAAGAAGAAAAGCTATTGGTAAATGGCAATGACGAAATAGCTTCCATAAATAAGCAACTGATATCTATATGCATGCAAAGTCAACAGCCAAAGGAAGGGGATGACCAGAGCCCAACAGCTGGGACCAAAACCACCAATGCAGCTGTGCTCCTCTACCACCGCCTGGATCGGCTCTTTGATCACCATTATCCGCCCAAGACCTTCCATTTCCTGAAAACGCCTGGAGCAGGTCATGTGCAGATATGTGAGACACTCGGCGGATTGCTGAAGATCTCACCCTGGGCTGTCCATGCGGCTGGGCAACTGAAACTGCTAGATAGAGTGATTAGCCTTCTGGAAACCTTTCTTAACGATGTTAACATCGGGAACGCCTGCGTCTATGTGAAGCGCGTGGGAGCCCACAAGTCACGCGACATCCTGAGCAATCTCTTGCTCCTGATCAACATGTTAGGCCAGTGGCACAGTTCGCATCATGCTGTGATCACCCAGCCCACCATGGCTGCCACTGTTGTTCGAATCCTTATCCGCATATGGCCTTGGCTGTCACACTCGCAGCACTTAAAAAAGATTACCGTCCAGCTGACCATGTTTCTTACGGAGCACTCCTTTGAGATGTGCAAACAGACTTCGCTGGTTCCTTCCGGACAATCGCATTCCCTGCTTCAGCTTATGGTTCGTGTAGCTGATTTCGAGACGACCAGGAAGGAGACTCCAAACAAGGAGCCCAATCACAGTATGGTGCCCGCCCTGAGGGCAATGGTAAACTGCTGCTCCTGTGCCGAGGGTCGACTGAGTCTATCCAAAATGCATGTGCTCGACATGTTTGATACGATCCTCCCAGCAAATCCATCTTCATCTCATGCTACCAAAGTGAAACCACTGGTTCTGAACGCTTGGCTTGGATTTTGGGAGGTATTTTCCCGATATGATGTCGGATCCAAAGTTTGCCATCTTCATGCCCTCAT
The DNA here is from genome assembly GCA_018153365.1 of Drosophila fuyamai. Classification (NCBI taxonomy): domain Eukaryota; kingdom Metazoa; phylum Arthropoda; class Insecta; order Diptera; family Drosophilidae; genus Drosophila; species Drosophila fuyamai. The sequence goes on from JAECXW010000758.1 coordinate 8,509,936, forward strand.
CGACACCATTCGTCGCACACCACCATTGAACAAAAAGAGGATTCTATGCCTTCGTATCCTACGTAACATGTGCTTTTTTAATAGCAATCGGAGTCAGTTGGTAGAACATTCCGGCTTCATTAACATGCTCTATGATATTGTGGACCAACCAGTTCAAAAAGAATCGGAATCCACTGAAAAAGTCTTGAACTCATTCGAAGAGCATCGATTAGTTGTACTAATGCTGTGGAAACTTTTCGGCTTCGGAGCCAAATATAAGGCCATGTTGCGCGGCACTAAGCTGTACAAAGTGCTCACCGGTCTCCGAGTTGAATTGACGGTGATATATTCGGAATATCCGCATAAATTCACGGACGTTCCCTATGCAAAAGAAGTCGACGAGTTGCTCGATGGTCTTGCGGATTCGATGCGACAAAAGACGTAGACAATTAACACAAACTGACCAAGTACAAATAAATAGGGTAGCTATAACAAAATTGTTTTTTTATTATAGAATGTGTATTTTGTAAATGGACTTTTAATGTACTTTTAAAATTAAACTAATATGTAAAGCAGACACCTCTGTTGTAAGAAGTCTACAAGAATTCTAAGTCCACATGATGTCCTTAAATAATGAAAATAAATATTTAAACACTGTACATCTCTCTAATCAGGTTTCTGAGCAGCAAATCGATCGATGTATCATTAAACTACCTTAACCAATTGCGAATTTAACTTTTTGTGGTCTCAATAAGATGTGGTACTGAAGAAGTCCGAGATGTATATATAATCAGCAACCGCATATGGACATAAAGATAAGATTTCTCGGTTGGGCGACAGGCTGTCACTGGGTAAACAAGCGTGCGAAAAACAATTTCTTTGCTTTTTAAAGCGATATAAAGATAGTAGTCAATAAATCTTCCATTATTTAGATACCAAATAGGTAAACCCAACTGGAAAGAAACTGGAAAGTAGTCGGGGTTTTCACTACATTCTCGTTAGCATCGAACGCTATATTGCATGCATAAAGCGATTTATCTTTATGGGCTTCAAAGTGCGAATCACTGCTGATAATATCCGTCTAACTTCAACTTTAGGTGCCGCAAGTCCATGGCTTTTTCAGTTCGGTCCCGACTGGCCAAAAGAACTGTTCGACTTTCGCGACCGCCCAGAATCAATCGACATGAAGTCAAGGGACGAGAATGTGAGATTTGATTTTTAAAATCAATTTAAGGTCATTAATCAATAAAATTTTTACAGGGTTCTGCTGAAGGCAAGTCGGACATGGCCCTGGTCAATGTTTTGTCCCAGCAAAAGCATATGAAATATAGATTGCCCTGGTATTACGCACCATCGTTTCTGCTCCTGTGGGTCGTCCTATTTTACGCAGTGGTATTTCCCCTCTACCATCGCCTGCCGGATAGTGTCCTGATAGCTGACGAATCTAATAAACCTGGCCAATTTGTGGCGGAGAGGGCACAAAGGCTGCTCTACAAATACGACCGGATCGGACCCAAAGTAGTGGGCAGTGTGGCTAATGAGGTGACCACGGTGGCTTTTCTGGTCGAGGAAGTAGAGAATATCCGGGCGGCAATGCGCAGTGATCTCTACGAACTCGAGTTGGATATTCAACAGCCCTCAGGGGCCTACATGCATTGGCAAATGGTGAACATGTACCAAGGTGTTCAGAATGTGGTTGTCAAAATTAGTTCCAAGAGCTCCAATAGTTCGTCCTATCTCCTGGTCAATAGCCACTTCGATTCCAAGCCCAGCAGTCCTGGTATGTTAAACGATATTTTTGTTAAGTGCTATGTAATAACTCCTATTTAAAGGTTCCGGTGATGATGGCACTATGGTTGTGGTTATGCTGGAGGTCCTTCGCCAAGTGGCAATATCGGATACTCCATTCGAACATCCCATTGTGTTTTTGTTCAACGGAGCCGAGGAAAATCCCTTGGAGGCGTCACATGGTTTTATCACCCTGCACAAATGGGCGGGAAATTGCAAGTGAGTGCGGAAATCCCTTATAATTAAAGAAAATAATAAAAGTATCTTTGAACAGGGCCCTCGTAAATCTGGAAGTGGCCGGCAGCGGAGGTCGTGATCTGTTGTTCCAGACTGGCCCAAATAATCCCTGGCTCATAAAGGTACCTATGATGAATCACAATTGGTAACCAGGAAACAGTTGGCTAGACTCGTGCCTATTTGCAGTTTATAGGCCCTATAATTGTATTTGTTTATCGAATTTCGAATTGTTAATTGCGGCAATTTGATTTCAAGAATTCTATTTACCTTTGATGAAAGCGGCACGTTTTGATACAATGATATTTATTTTATTTTCTCTTTGCAGTACTACTATCAAAATGCGAAACATCCGTTCGCAACCACAATGGCCGAGGAGATCTTTCAGTCTGGGATTTTACCATCTGACACAGATTTCCGGATATTCCGGGATTACGGAGAGCTGCCAGGTGAGTGGGTTTGCCTTTCTTTTTTTTATGATGCACTAAAACGACATTTTTAGGCCTCGATATGGCCCAAATCAGTAATGGCTATGTATACCACACAATTTTTGATAATGTTCAAGCGATTCCTATTGATTCCCTTCAAAGTTCTGGTGAAAATGCTTTATCTCTAGTTCGGGGTTTTGCCAATGCCAGTGAAATGAACAATCCAGAGGTGAGTCCCTTGTAATATTGGAAAACCCAAGTCAAAGCTTTTTTAACTTAATATTTTATCTCAGGATTACAGCGAAGGACATGCTGTCTTTTTTGACTATTTGGGTTTGTTTTTTGTGTACTACACTCAGACCACTGGCGTAATCCTGAACTGTTGCGTTGCTGTGATCAGCTTGGTTCTTGTAAGCTGCTCATTGCTGAGAATGGGTCGTGAATCGAATGCTTCTATGTGTCAAATATCCATATGGTTCACAATAATCCTCGGACTCCATGTGTTGGGAATGGTCCTCAGCCTTGGATTGCCTTTGTTAATGGCAGTTCTTTTCGATGCCGGAGATCGTTCGATGACTTATTTCAGTAACAACTGGCTGGTAATTGGACTCTTTATTGTTCCAGCAATTATTGGACAGGTTCTGCCCTTAACCCTCTACTACACCCTCAAGCCGAATGTGAGTTACAATTGAATTGATTGAGCCTAATCATCATTTAATGAGTATTCGAATTCCAGGACAAAATTAGCCTCCCCAATCACATTCACATGAGTCTACATGCCCACTGTGTGCTATTGGCTTTAATTGCTATTATTCTAACTGCTATAAGTCTGAGGACCCCTTATCTGTGTATGATGTCGCTGCTTTTTTATGCGCCAGCTCTGTTGATTAATCTCTTAAGTACTCTCCATGATCGTGGTAAGTAGCCTTATAACATTTTTGTTTTTTGGTCTAAAAAATATATACCTTTTTGTAGGATTCTATTGGGTGTTGATCGTGCAAATTCTGCAGCTGATGCCCTTCCTGTACTTCTGCTACCTCTTCTTCACTTTCCTTCAGGTATTTTTCCCCATGCTTGGACGTTTTGGACATGGCACTAATCCAGATCTCCTGGTTGCCCTGATCTGCGCTGTGGGAACATTCTTTGCCCTGGGATTTGTGGTAATACTAGAGAACTTCTTCAGAGATTGTATATAATATCTGGTTATTTTAGGCTCCCTTGATCAATATGTTCCGTTGGCCGAAGTCAGCTTTGCTCGGTTTGGGAGTAGTCACCTTTATATTCAGCATGATTGCGGTTTCCGATGTGGGCTTTCCTTATCGCGCCAAAACCAGCGTAATGAGGATTCATTTCCTGGTAAGGATAGTCAATTCGGCTATTGATTTAGTCCTAATAACACTCCTAATCTCTTAGCATGTTCGTCGTATTTTCTATGAGTACGATGGCTCTGTGAGTCTCAGTGATTCGGGCTACTATTTTGACTTCCAGGATCGTCGCCTCTATTATCCCCTGGAGGATACCACTGTAAATCTAACTGGGTTGGTTAGTACATCGACCGATTGCGATAAGTATCTGATGTGTGGTGTTCCCTGCTTTAATCACCGTTGGTGTAAGACCCGCGCAAAGAGTCATTGGTTACCTCGGGAGCAGGAGGTGACCATTCCAGGGGCAACATCTCTCAAGCTCCTGAGCAAGACTGTCCTAGACTCTGGAAAAGTGGCTCGCTTCGAATTCGAGATCTCTGGGCCACCACACATGAGTCTATATATTCAACCTCTTGAGGGGGTTGAGGTGGAGGATTGGTCTTTTATCCGAAATATGCTGGATGAGCCTGAGACATACTCAGCGCCCTATCAAATATTCTTTGCCTATGGAAAGGATAATTCTCCCTTGAAGTTTCACATTGACTTTGCGGTTAGTTAGAATACTATATCTCTTGTTCCTAGCTATAATATATTTATTTTTAGAAATCCTCGGGAGACTTTAGCACTCCAACTTGCCAGCTGGGATTTGCCGCCAGCTTTGTCAGCTATGACTACGATCGTGACGCTGCTGGCTTGAAGTTTATTTCGGATTTCCCCGATTTCGCTCACGTTATGGAATGGCCGACGTTATACGAACGTTATATATTTTAAGTTGTTGTGTTTAAAGAAGCTCTCGCTAAATTTTGTTTGCACCAAACAACGCCTCTGTTAGTTATAATTCGTTACACTAAGAATATTAATAAACGCACTGCTTTAAGAAATGGAAATTTTCGTTGTCACCATATAAAGTAATTAATCAAGACCTTGAGTACTCTCGTGTGTGTAGATTGGCCGATAAGATTTGAGTGCATAGATCCCAACAGACCTGCAAGTGGATTTTAAATTATAAATCCAAATCGGAGCTTTTATAGAATGATTGGTTTTCCATGTAGTTTGTTGTTGCCTTTGGGCTGTTATCTTTATATGTTGAAGAGTATCGATTGAATCCGAAGCAATCGGACGACAAACATTCAGTAGCGAAACGATTGGGCATTAGAAAGGTTCTCAACTTCGCTCTCCTCGGAGAATTTTTCTTGAAATATGGCTGACGGCGATAAAGTGAGTACTTATTAATAACCACTTCATCTATGAATATTAATCACTCTGAATTTTAGGCAAGCTACTCGGACACTGTTCTGTACAATGTTTTGTCGAAGGAAAAGAAACTGAGAAGGAGACTGCCCTGGTACTATGCCCCCTCCTTTCTGCTCCTCTGGGTGGTGCTATTCTACGCGATTGTACTTCCGCTTTTCTATCGGCTTCCAGACCGAATCACGATGGCCGACGAGCCACTTAAGCCCGGGGAATTTGTGGCCGAGAGAGCACAGAAAGTGCTCTACGAATTCGATCGTATCGGGCCCAAAGTGGTCGGGAGTATAGCGAATGAGGTGACCACCGTTGCATTTCTCTTAAATGAGGTGGAAAATATTAGGGCAGAAATGCGCAGCGATCTCTTTGATTTGGAGGTGGATGTCCAGCAGCCAACGGGTTCCTATGTGGTTGGAACAATGACCAGCATATATCAGGGCATTCAGAATGTGGTTGTTAAGTTGAGCACTAAGAGTTCTAATAGCTCATCCTATCTGCTGATTAACAGCCATTTCGACTCAAAGCCAGGAAGTCCAGGTAAATAATTTTAATACATAATTCAAGGATCGTTTTAATTATACCTGAAAATAGGAACTGGGGATGATGGTACCATGGTTGTAATAATGCTAGAGGTTTTACGTCTAATGTCCATTTCCGAAGACAAATTTGAGCATCCATTAGTCTTTTTGTTTAATGGGGCTGAGGAGAATCCTTTACAAGCCTCCCATGGTTTTATAACTCAGCATAAATGGGCAGTGAATTGCAAGTAAGTCTGAGATCATATTTAAAGAACCTACCTAAACTACATTCCCCAGAGCAGTTATCAATTTAGAAGTCGGTGGTAGTGGTGGTCGAGATATCTTATTTCAGAGTGGCCCAAACAATCCCTGGTTAGTAAAGGTATGAAAATATAATAAAAAATTAAAAAAGATATACTAATATGAATATTATCATTATTGCAGTACTACAAACAGCATTCGAAGCATCCGTTTGCCTCCACATTGGCTGAAGAGATCTTTCAATTTGGAATACTTCCCTCCGACACTGACTTCCGCATCTTTCGCGATTATGGAAATATTCCCGGTAAAGGATGAAATACCAATGTGAGATCACGAATTAATATTTATGAAATGTTATAGGTCTTGACATTGCACAATTCAGCAACGGATACGTGTATCATACAAAATTTGACAGCTTTGATGTTGTTCCAGGACGTTCGGTTCAGAGCACAGGAGAAAATGTCCTTTCACTAGTTCGAGCTTTTGCCAATGCTAGTGAATTGTATAACACTAAGGTGGGTAAAATATTTTTTTTTTAATAATACATATTAATTTTATAATATTACAGGAACACAGTACTGGACATGCTGTCTTCTTTGATTTTCTGGGACTTTTCTTTGTGACTTACACGGAGAAGACTGGAATAATTCTGAACTATTGCTTTGCTGTACTAAGTATTCTTCTTGTTGGCTTTTCCCTGTGGAGAATGGGATGTGTGTCCGAGATTTCCATAGGAAAAATATCTATAGCTTTTGTCATCATTTTGGGACTACATCTTTTGGGCTGCCTTCTATGCATTAGTTTGCCTCTAATAATGGCTCTTTTGTACGATATTGCAGATCGAACTCTGACCTATTACAGTAACAACTGGTTGGTGATCGGTCTTTACATCTGCCCGGCGATCATTGGATTGGTGCTGCCTTCGACTCTATATCACTTGTTCAAGCCAAATGTAAGCGTGGATAAAGTATAATCACACACTTAAAACAATATATTATTTTAAATTACAGAAAAAGTTAAGCCACGCGTACCAGATTTACATCGGTTTGCATGCCCATTGTGTGGTCCTGGCATTCCTGGCCATTTTCTTGACAGCCCTTGGTCTTCGAATTCCCTATATGTGTATGATATCGTTGGTTCTCTATATCGGCTCTCTGCTCATAAATCTTATAAGTAGCCTACATGATCGCGGTAAGATTTCAAAAGCTACAGATTATATGTTTTTGTTGTTATTATTTTAATATTTTAGGATACTACTGGGTATTGACGGTTCAGCTTATTCAACTTTTTCAATATGTGTACTTCTGTTACCTTTTCTACATATTCCTCGTGATTTTCTTTCCCGCGATGGGAAGAAATCGAGATTCCGTAAATCCTGATATGCTGATAGCCCTGATATGCGCCGTGGGAACCTTTTTCGCCCTCGGTTTTGTGGTAATACTCAATCAGACATTATAAACATTAACTCGTTAAGCCTACTTAATAGGTTCCTTTAATTAACATGTTTCGATGGTCCACCATTATATTGATTGGTCTAGGAGTGGTGACCTTTATATTCAGCATGATCTCTATTTCGGAAGTGGGTTTTCCCTATCGTCCAAAGACCAGTGTGATGCGGGTTAACTTTCTAGTAAGTAAATATTTTTAATACCTTATTTTAGATTGATTATTAAGTTGATTTGATTTATAGCAAACTCGCCGAATGTTTTACGAACATGATGGATCTCTTAGCGTCGACGATTCGGGGTACTATTTTGACTACCAGGATAGACGAGCTCTTCGCCCACTTCAGGATTATGCCGTAAACTTGACTGGACTTACCTCCGTAAAAACTCCTTGTGATGAGTACGTGATGTGCGGAATTCCTTGTTTCTGGAGTAGCTGGTGTAGAGGGCTCTCCAGTGCTGCTTGGCTGCCTCGAGAACAGGAAGTGGACATACCCGGAACACTGGAATTAAACCTTTTAAATACATCCCTTCTGGAATCGGGGAAATCCAAGAGATTCGAATTTGAACTAGCTGGCCCTCCGCATATGGGCCTGTTTATACGACCTCTGGAAGGAGTAGCAGTTAAGGATTGGTCTTTTATAAGGACAATGCTGGACAAACCGGAGAAATACTCGGCGCCCTATCAAATATACCTTTCCTATGGTGTGGATAAGTCACCATTTAAATTTCACATTGATTTCGCTGTAGGTCACGTTTATGAAAATTCTTTGATTAGGTTTATTAATTAGTGTTTATCTTTCAGAAATCCGATGGAGATTTTGATGGACCCATTTTTGAGCTAGGTGTTGTGGGACATTATGTGAGCAAGGATTTTGAGAGGGATGCAACTACCCTAAAGTTTATAGAGGAATTACCGGAGTTTGCTTACACCATGGAATGGCCGTCTCTGTTTAAGCGATATATTTTTTAAGATCCTATTCCATAAGCAATTTAGTTTTGCATTCAATATATTCCAAGCGCTGCGATAGTGCAAGCGATAAAGTAGAAAAATATATTAATCTCTATACCCACATCAAGCGTCACCTTAATCTGCCAGACATCCGTGCGAATGAATAAGCTTTAATTTGCAGCTGCCCCTCGCTTGCGTCGGAATCGCCACTTATGTATATTTATATTAAGTCGTAAACCCGTCCAATTTAGATACCATGGCCGTGGCCATGGTTCAGTCCCAGCCGCCCTGGTGCGCCTCAAGACAAAGCAGTTCCCCCGCCGGCTAACCGACGGGTATCAAGCGGCACACGGCATTATCTTTATGGGCCTTAACGGGTCGGAAGGCTTCGAGTCGATATGCTCGGGGTGCAGACGTTCAGTTAGGCGTGGATCGGGCATCGGAAGGGTTTGAATTGGCTGACGCTAGCAATCTTACCATGGCGGAGAAGACTGATAAAGTGAGTTTTGATTTGCAAAATGCAGGAAAAGGAACTTATTGACCGCCCGCTTATCAGGAGAATCCCCTCGACACTGCCCTCATCGAGTCCTTGTCGGTGAGAAAAGGAAATGTCGGCAACCGGAGATGGTCCTGGTACTATGCCCCCTCCTTCCTGGTCCTCTGGCTGGCGCTCTTCTACGCCATCGTGATCCCGCTTTACAACAGACTCCCGGACAGGATGACCGTCTCCCGGGAATCTCTCAATCCTGGAACATTCGTGGCGGAACGGGCACAGCAACAGCTTTATACCTACGATCGGATTGGACCCAAAGTAACTGGCAGTTATGCGAATGAGGTGACCACTGTTGCGTTTCTAGTGAATGAAATAGAAAAGATCCGTGCCGAGATGCGCAGTGATCTTTACGATCTCGAAATAGATGTCCAGTCACCAACGGGCGGATACGTGTTTAACGATATGGTAAACATGTATCAGGGTATTCACAATGTGATCGTCAAACTGAGCACAAAGAGTTCCGATAGTGAATCCTACCTGTTGCTTAATAGCCATTTCGATTCCAAGCCAAGCAGTCCAGGTAAGAAGTTTTCGGAGATCTAAGAATTTAAGGTACTGATAGAGGTCTTCAGGTTCCGGTGATGATGGCACTATGGTTGTGGTTATGCTGGAGGTCCTTCGACAAATGGCTATTTCGTCGACGCCATTCGAACATCCCCTTGTCTTTTTGTTTAATGGTGCCGAGGAAAATCCGCTTCAGGGCTCCCATGGATTCATTACGCAACATAAATGGGCAGCCAACTGCAAGTGAGAAGAGAAAACTTTTTACTGCCACTTTTAATTGCAACTATAATTTTTTTAGGGCCTTTATCAACCTAGAAGTGGGCGGAAGCGGAGGACGTGACTTATTGTTTCAAAGTGGTCCCAATAATCCTTGGCTAATGAAAGTAAGAATCACACTTTCATAGCAAAAAAAGAAGCTTTTGGCTTAAGTTACTATATACCTTATGGACTTTATAACCAATTTATGGTTATTTCTTTTACTGGTGAAATAGTAAACCGAATCTTTATAGTATTATAGGCAGCACGCAAAGCACCCGTTTGCCACCACGATGGCCGAGGAGATCTTTCAGAGTGGAATTTTACCCTCTGACTCAGACTTTCGAATATTCCGGGATTTCGGGAATATACCTGGTAAGTTGATGAATTATTTGCCTTAATCTTTGACAACAATTTATTGATTCTTAGGCCTCGACATTGCCCAGATTGAGAATGGTTATGTATACCACACCGTCTTCGATACTGTCGAGGCGGTTCCTGGACGATCCATACAGAACTCTGGAAACAATGTCCTTGCACTAGTGCGTGCATACAGCAATGCCAGTGAGTTGTACGGAACAGAGGTGAGTTAAACCATATTAATAAACTAAAACAGTACTGTGAAAAAAGTAACTTTTAGAGTGATGATGGCCACGCAGTGTTCTTTGACTTTCTGGGTCTCTTCTTTGTGTACTACACCGAAACCACTGCTATTATTCTTAACTGCCTGATCGGAGTGATATGTCTGGTTTTGGTTGGAAGTTCTCTTTGGAGAATGTCTCGCCAGTCGGAGGAGGTAACGCTTCCTCAGCTATCGATTTGGTTCCTCTGTATCCTGGGACTTCACGTGGTGGGATTTTTGCTGTGCATATGCCTGCCTCTATTGATGGCTGTCATCTTCGATGCTGGAGATAGGTCCTTGACTTACTTCACTAGCACCTGGCTGGTATTTGGTCTCTTCGTAGTTCCCGCAATTATCGGTCTCGTACTCCCATTGACCCTGTACTATACTCTGAAACCCAATGTAAGTTAACCCAATTCGATAACTACTATCCTTACTATACCTTTATAATGAATTACAGGACAAACTCAGCCACGCCTACCATCTCCAGTTGAGCCTGCACGCCCACTTGGTTGTCCAAGCTCTTCTGGCCCTCATTTTGACCGCCATGGGGATTCGATCTCAGTATCTGTGCCTGATTTCGATGATCTTTTATGGAGGTGCCCTTCTGATTAACCTAGTGAGCACTCTGCACGATCGTGGTACGATTTGTTATAACTATTAATCTTAAAGATTTTTAAACACTGATATTTTTCAGGCTACTATTGGGCTTTGATTGTGATGTGTCTTCAGGTGTTACCCTTTTCTTACTTCTGCTACGTTTTCTACATGTTCTTTGTGATATTTGTTCCGGTATTGGGAAGGAATGGTGCCAATACAAATCCTGACCTTATCATTGCCCTGTTGTGTGGTGTGTGCGTCTTCTTTGCTCTCGGATATGCGGTAAGTTTTATTCAAGAGTGTTCCCTTCATGTTTATCTATAACGCTCATTCCACAGGTACAATTTATCAATATGTTCCGCTGGCCAAAGCTCATACTCCTTGGTCTTGGAGTAGTCACCTTTATCTTCTGCATGGTTGCCGTCTCAGATGTGGGCTTTCCTTATCGTCCCAAAACTAATGTGATGCGGGCCAACTGCTTGGTAGGTTACCACTTTTGTTTAAGATGTCCAATATATTGATGTTCTTTATGTCCTTTAAAGCACACTCGTCGATTTATCTACGAGTACGATGGCTCCGTGAGTCGCAGCGATTCCGGCTATTACTTCAACTATCAGGACAGGAGATCCTTTGATCCGCTCCAGGACTCTGCTCTCGATCTGACCGGATTGGAGCCCGTTGCGAACAACTGCGACAATTATGTGATGTGCGGCATTCCCTGCTTCTATTACAGTTGGTGCAAGTGGCGCCTGTGGGATGGATGGCTGCCTCGCGAGACGGAGGTTATCATTCCCGGAGAACTCACCCTTGAGTTTCTGGGCAAGACGGTATTGGAGTCTGGCACAACGGCGAGATTCCAGTTCGAGCTGTCCGGACCACCGCACATGAATCTGTTTATTCAGCCGGTGGGTTCGGCAAAGGTGGAAGACTGGTCATTTGTGAGGAAAATGCTGGACGAACCTGAAGAGTTCCAGCCGCCTTACCAGATCTTCCATTCCTATGGAACAGATAACTCCTCTTTAAAATTCTTCATCGATATGGAGAAGAGCGATGGTAGCTTTAATGACCCCACTGTGGAAATCGCAGCTGTGGGTCACTGGGTCAGCTACGAATTTGATAGGGATCCAGAGGCTAGCGCATTTGTGGCCGCCTTTCCCGACTTTGTCCATGTCATGGAATGGCCATCTATATTTAAGCGATATATATTTTAAGTAGTGTTTAGCTCTAGGCATACCATTAACAATTGTACAATAAATTTCATTCATTATCTGCCCGAAGGGATCCATAAAATTATGTGAATTTATGACATCAGCTTTTAAGATTTCAGATAAGAAATTTTTGTTTATATCAAAGTTATTATAGAACAGTTTAATAAAAAAATGTCGATACACGAGTAGCGAGCGATACCGTCGATTTTTATGAGTTTCAGATATTCGATGAACATTTTTTTGTTTCCGACTTGGAAACAAAGAATCAGATCCATATCAGTTGACCCGACTAGATAAATCGAATAGATTTAATGACTCAATGTATTTGGAATGTACTTGAATTGTACATTAAGTCATTTAATATATTTAATTTATTTTATAATGAATATGTCTTCCATACTGCCTTCGACATATTCGTGTGATGCCAATGCAAGTGCAAATGCTACTGAAGTATATGTCAGAGGTAGAAGTTTTAGTCCTAAGCCCATTAAATTATTTATTTGTAATAAATATTTCTAATTTTGAACTGAAGCCCAATATAAGACTATTAAATGCAATAAATAATTTTTAAAGTAAATAAAAAACTTTTGGCCCTTCTCATGGTAATTGACTTTCTAAGCATTAATAAACAAGTTGTTAGCCGTGACATTTTCAGGCTACTATTGGTCTTTGATGGTATTGTCTTTACAGGTGTTAACATTTTGTTACTTCTTTTATTTGTTCGTGGTCGTAGTCTTCTTTTCTATCATATAAATAAATGGAATAGGCTCAGGTACGGATCTAATAATAGCAGTTTTGTGAGGTTGTTGCACTTTCTTTGCAATTTCGTTGTTCATTTGTAACGGACTTACCAGACTATATTGGTGCCATGGTCCTCGATATTTAAGGCATATATTATCTATAAATTTTATGGTTAAAAAAATTGAAGCATTAAGAAGATAGAAGTTAAAAAGTTGTTGTTAATTTTTTGAACTTTGGGTTTCGTGATCTCATTTAAGTTGAAACTAATTTTTGAATTGTGTTTAGTTTACGTGACTGGCCATCGAACTAGTTACCAACTAGTTTATCTGAACTAGTTAAAGAAATTCATTCATTACCTGCCTTTGTGATTTAAGTGTTGCCAAATGACATACTGATTAAGTATGTTATCTAGGTCTTATCTTTTTTATCGTATTTGATTTAGGGCTTATAAAATCGATACAAAGCTTATGGCGCCATTTTGATATCTTTATATAGCAATAATGTTGCTAATATTCATGGGCCTTTACTCGACATGGTTGAGTCTTAAAGGGAAATGTTTACCAAACTAATATCGAACGATCTCAATAATATTATTTTTTAAAGTATTAACTTTAATTTTGACAAAACTGTTTAAATTGGCTTTTGAAATTAACAAACTTATTTAGAAAATTAATCCTTTATCAATTTAGCTCTTTAAAAAATGAATAATAATATCGTTAAAATTGTTTTCAATATTGTATCAATATAATCAATGTCTTAAGAACTGTGTTTATTTGACATCTTAAAAAAATGTTTCCAATTTGATGAAGTTTGATTTTTTTAGCGATATATTATATTAGGTCAGACATTTTTTTCTCGTTACACATATCTAAGAAGCGATATTCAGATGTCACGATAAAAAAAATCACTTTATGAAGATTGCTAACGACTTTGACTCTAGAAACATTATAAATTATATATATGCACCATAAATATACTGGGACTTGGGGATTGCGAGTTGGATAGCAATCTCTCTCCGGCCTTAAAAAGGCTGAAAATTGATAAACCTGCCGGAGGTTTGCTCAGTCGCGTGCGTTTCTTCGTTGTGATTTGATGCTGGTTGGAGTACTGAATTATCAACATGGAGCAGGACAATGGAGGTTTTAAGGAGGATACGTCTTTAGAACATTCGGAACCGTTAACAGAATATAATGAAAAGAATACCTTGCAATTGGTCACTGGTACAGTGGATCCTGAAGAGGGCTGCAGCAATGAAACTTTGATAGATTTGAGGGAGAAGAAAAGTTTTTCAAAGCAACTGCCTTGGTACTATTCTCCTGTGTACCTGCTCTTCTGGGTCGGACTATTCTTTGCAGTGAGCTATCCGCTTTTTAATTACCTGCCTACTGGTGTTAAGATAGCGGAGGAATCCGACTTGCCAAACACTTTTGTAGCTCAACGCGCGGAAAGCATACTGATCAAGCTCGATTTAATGGGTCCAAAGATAGCAGGGGATTACGTGACCGAAGTGGTTATGGTGGAATTTCTACTAAACGAGATATCAAAAGTGCGTGAGGAGATGCGAGACGATCTCTATGAGATGGAGGTTGACGTACAGCACTCCAGTGGTGCCTTTCTCCACTGGCAAATGATAAATATGTACCAGGGCATTCAAAACGTAGTGGTGAAGCTGAGTACCAAAAGTTCCAACAGCACTTCCTATCTATTGGTAAACAGTCATTACGACTCGAAGCCCAGCAGTGTGGGTAAGTGAATATTCTTCCTCGGATCTTAGAAAGAGATTTAGTCTAAGCTTCTCCACAGGGACTGGCGATGCGGAACTTATGGTTGTCACCATGCTGGAAACACTCCGTTTAATGGCCACATCTGAGGAGACCTTCCTGCACCCTATTGTTTTCCTATTCAATGGCGCCGAAGAGCAGCCCTTCCACGGATCGCATTCGTTTATATCCAACCACCGGTGGTCTGCCAACTGCAAGTAAGTAGATTATAATATCTTTTAGGGAACTCTCTTTTTAATTTGTTGTCTTTAAATCAGAGCGCTAGTCAACTTGGACTCGGCCGGTGCAGGCGGACGTGAAATTCTCTTCCAGGGGGGTCCCAACCATCCTTGGCTAATGAAGGCAAGTCAAATTCGTGTATTTCACTTGAAATTTATCTTAATGACCGGGCCGTAAAATTTTAAACGTGTTGCTTTACTGGCACGCTTATCTTATCTGCATTTATTGTACGATATCCAATAAAAATCGTTTTTTTTTGCATTGCAGCAATACAAAAAGAGTGCCAAGCATCCGTTTGCAACGACCATGGCCGAGGAAATTTTTCAGGCCGACCTGATACCTTCCGACACAGATTTCCGGATCTTCCGAGACTTTGGACCGGTGCCAGGTGAGTTTTTTCTCATGTAAGACTGTTGTATCAATATCCATATATATCTTAATCCAGGTCTGGACATGGCTGGCTGCTACAACGGCTTTGTGTACCACACAAAGTTCGATCGCATCAAAGTGATTTCCCGAAGTTCGATACAGAACACTGGTGATAATGTGTTTTCTCTGGTTCGAAGTATTTCCAATGCCGAGGAAATGTATGATACGGAGGTAGGTCATGAAAATGGTTATTACTTTACCCTCTTTTCATATGAATTTCTATTTAAATCAGGCTCACTCAGAGGGTCACTCGGTTTTCTTTGACTATCTGGGTCTTTTCTTTGTTTACTACACGGAATCTACGGGGACTGCTCTAAACATCTCCTTCTCCCTGGGATCCATCCTTGTTATTTGTATTTCTTTGTGGCGAATGGCAAAGGTAACGAATCGGAGAGTGGGCACCTATGCCCGAGCCTTTGGGATGCAGTTCCTCCTTGCAATTTTGGGATTTCTGCTGGCCGTCGCATTTCCATTGCTAATGTCGGTGTTCTACGATGCCGGAGATCGCACGATGACCTATTTCAGCAACAGCTGGTTGGTCATAGGTCTCTTCATCTGCCCCTCAATTATTGGACTAGTCTTACCTTCGACTCTTTACTTGTCTCTGCGACCCCATGTAAGTGTGCAGAATGTCTTACTATTTCAATATTTATACATACATTTTCTTGGCCCGTAGGAGAAGATCCCGAACACCTACCACCTTCAGATCGTGGGACATGCCTACTGTGTTCTACTGGCAGTACTTTGCATTCTACTTACGGCTGTTGGCATTCGAACGGCCTATCTCTTTATGATGTGTGTGTTCTTCTACCTGGGAGCTTTAATCATAAACCTGGCTAGTCGACTTCATGACAAGGGTAAGGGACCAGAATGAGATAGAAATGTGAGTTTAATGACACCTTCCCGTCGATTTTAGGTTATCTCTGGGCTGTGGTGCTCGCCGTTTGTCAGATTCTCCCCTATCTGTACTTCACCTATCTGTTCCATGCTCTTTTGGTCATCACCATTCCGATGACTAGCCGCAAGGGCATGGATGCTAACCCCGACTTGCTGATCTCCCTGGAGTGCGCCCTGGGTTCAATTCTGGCCATGGCCTTTCTGGTAAGGATTGTCATTTGGTTAAGGAAATTATCAATTGATTAAGGATTTTTCCTAGGCACCTTTGCTGAATATGTTTAGGCGTCCAAAGAGTATGGTTGGCGGTTTGGCTCTTGTGATGTTTATCTTTTGTATGATCTCTGTGTCGGACGTCGGATTTCCATATCGGGCCGAGACAAATGTGATGCGTCTCCACTTTCTGGTGAGCTAAGCGTTGTTATGGATAATTAACGCACCATTTCCTAATGAAATATCTCGCATGGGTTTCAGGAGGTGCATCGCAAGTTCTACGAGTATGATGGATCCCTCAGTCTTGAGGACAGCGGATACTACTTCGACTTGCAGGATAGGCGTCTAGAGGCTCCGCTGCTGGATAAAATCAATCTTACCGGACTTACGCGCATCGATGAGCAATGCGAAACGGAGATGAAGTGTGGAATGCCTTGCTTTAATCATCGTTGGTGTACCGCCGTGAAAGATGCCCGTTGGCTGCCCCGTGATGAGCCCGTGGATCTACCCGGTTCTCCGATTTTGCAGCTTTTGAACAAGACGGTTTTGGGAACTGAATCCGATCCGAGGGTTCGCCTTGACTTCATAGTGTCATCAGGTCCGCCGAGAATGAGTTTCTTTGTGCAACCCCGGGAAGGGGTAAAAATGCTGAACTGGTCATTCCTCAAGGGAATGCTGGACAACCCATCGGTCTACAAGCCTCCATATCACATCTTCTTTGGCTACGGCAGCGACAACTCGCCTGTCGAATTCCATTTTGAAATGACGGTGGGTAGCTAATTATGTTATTTAAGTGACTTTATTTTACTTCAAAATTTGTATTTTCATTCTGCAGAAGGACGACAGCAACTTCGAAGTGCCACTGGTGGAGTTGGGTATCTCTGGGCACTATATGAGCCATCTGAGTAAGCGTGATGCGACGACACTGAAATTCATTGAGGATCTACCGGACTTTGCTCACCCCATGGAGTGGCCTAGTTCCTATGAACGATACATTTTCTGAGACTTTGTAAATTAGAATTAATATTTGGTTAAAAATAAAAAGTTAAGTTATGAACTTATAAATAACTATATTTCTCAATTTTGGGAGCGAACTATTTTACTTTTTCGATCAAGTTTATGAAAGAATGTCATAAAGATACTCAAATGATCATTGATCAAAGTGTATTGGTAAACGAGGCCCAATAAACATCCGACCAGATGCGATGCTATAAATCCCCAATTGCCAAGAAGTACCATTAAAAATCGAAAAAACCGCAAGTCAAGGTTTTATGATATTGGTATGAGTAAATCGTGCTTATTGGACTTTTCCCATCCTTTAAAGTGGAAGATTTTTTGGTTTTGGTTTGGTTAAAACTACTAAAAAGGGTGGAAAATACGGCCTTGACTTTGGGCCCATCATGAGACTGCCGACCAGATGCGACTCAATAAACATATAAATCCGCCATAGCCAACAATTGTGATTACGATATGGGGCAAAGTCAGCGGTAATGATTTTGGTTTGGGTAATCAACTCGTCAGTCCCTCGAGGGCCGCAAAAGATCGAAAGGCTGGGTTTTTATCGATGGCATACTCGAAAGTTTTGGTTGGTATGTACGCATTCCGATAGGAAAGCGTAAATAACACGCGCTATATAGTCATAAATATCGAATATCTTTATACTATGCTGAAGATATCAACCATATCGCATCATAAACCCAAACCACAATTTTAAATTGCGGATTGAGATGTCGGAAAGGTTAGTCGTGCGTCGAGAGTCGTGGAAGGTGCTCTTGCTTGGACGGTTCTCGAATCTCTAGCAAGTCAACAATGGGTGCTACAAAGGACGGCCAGGTGTGTGACTCAATCCCCATAAATTCCTGCTATATTCGTCAGAAGATATGTAATTTGTGAAATTCTGGTGTTTCCCCAGACTCTTTTAGAATCTGATAACGTGATCGTCGAGGTGGAGGAGGTGAAGAAGTGGCCCAAGCAATTTCCCTGGTACTTTGCCCCCACCTATCTTCTCTTCTGGGTGGGGCTCTTCTTCGCCGTCATCTACCCACTTTTCCAGGCTCTGCCCACCGGAATCAGGATCTCCGAGGAGGCGGATAAACCGGGACAGTTCGTGGCCGAAAGAGCTCAGAATATACTGTTGAAAATAAGCCAGTTGGGTCCCCGAGTGGTGGGTGATGTTAACAATGAAGTCACCGTAGTAAATCTGCTCCTCGACGAAATTGAAAAAGTGCGCAAGGTATTGCGTGATGATATCTACGAAATGGAGGTGGAAGTGCAACGCGCATCCGGTTCCTATTTGATTAAGGGCCTCACCAATCACTATCAAGGTGTGCAAAATGTGATCGTTAGACTGACTACGAAGAGTTCCAACAGCAGCAATTACCTTCTGGTGAACAGTCACTACGACACCAAGCCGGGGTCACCTGGTAAGTCTAATATAAATTCATATTTCCGGTAATTCAATATTGATTTTTGTATTCCTTTCAGGGGCCGGTGATGATGCCGCAATGGTTGTCGTAATGCTTGAAGTGCTTCGTCTAGTGGCCATTTCAGGGGATCCCTTCCTGCACCCAATCATATTCCTATTCAACGGAGCCGAGGAACAACCGATGCAGGGCTCACATGGGTTTGTCACTCAGCACAGGTGGGCTGCCAATTGCAAGTGAGTAAATTTATCTTTTGGAAATCTCTGTATAATCCTATAATTGTTCGTATAAACAGGGCACTTCTCAACTTGGACTCGGCCGGTGCTGGTGGACGCGATCTGCTATTCCAGGGCGGTCCTAATCATCCATGGCTGATGGAAGTAGGTTATTTTTAGTTCTCCTATAAGCCCCCTGAAAGTCTGCAAAGCATTTGGTGATTAATGTTTACTTTGGAAAGCATTGCCTTGATCGCATTTCCGATATGGACGATATCACCCGTCTGGCTGCTGATCAATTAATCTAATCGATTACCTTATCTTAGCATTACAGAAACAGTGCTCCGCACCCGTTCGCTACCACTACGGCCGAGGAGATGTTCGAGGCCGGGATTATACCATCGGATACCGACTTTAGAGTCTTTCGTGACTTTGGAGTGGTGCCAGGTTGGTATCCAGCACCAGGAGTTCCTCCCTGAATCGCACTTAAGGAGTCTTCTCTTCCAGGCTTGGATATGGCTGGCGTCTACAATGGCTTCGTCTACCATACGAAATTCGATCGCTACACGGTGATAAGCAGCGACTCCCTGCAGAATTCCGGTGACAATTTGTTGGCCCTGGTGTGGAGTATATCGAATGCTGAGGAAATGTATGACACTGAGGTGGGTTTCATCTTTTGAATGATATTAGTCATCTGATTTAATCATTTTCCAAACAGGCACATGCTTTGGGACATGCTGTGTTTTTCGACTTTATTGGCCTGTTCTTTGTCCACTATCAGGAGTCGACGAGCTTGGTTATGAATCTCTGCTTCTCCTTTGGAGCCATCATCCTCGTTTGTGTCTCATTGTGGCGGATGTCAAGAGTTACGGGTCAGTCTATGGGCACCTATGCCGGGGTGTTTGGCCTTCTGTTTCTACTAGCCCTCGCAGGAGTCCTACTTGCTGTAGGTTTCCCCCTGCTCATGGCAGTATTCTACGACGCAGGAAATCGCACGTTGACTTACTTCAGCAATAGTTGGCTTGTTATTGGCTTGTACATTTGCCCTTCGGTCATCGGCCTAGTTCTACCTATGACGCTCTATCTGACGTATAAGAAAACTGTAAGTGTAATCCTTCTGGAAACTTAAATTCTTGTTATAATTTTGAACTGCAGGAGAAGATCCCTCACACCTACTACTTACACATAGTCGGACATGCCAACTGTGTCCTTCTGGCCATCTTGTGCTTGGCCACAACAGCCCTTAAATACCGTAGTGCATACCTGTTCCTGATCTCCCTCATCTTCTATGTCGTAGCTCTGATCATTAATCTGCTGACCCGGCTGCACTGTCGAGGTAATTTTTTAGTTTTATTTAAGAATCTAAATAACTTTTCTTATAAACTATACAATTGCAGGCTATCTTTGGTCTCTGGTGCTGATTGTCTTTCAGATACTACCCTTCATATATCACGCCTATTTGTTTCACATGTTCATACTCATCCTCATTCCGATGGTAGGTCGTTTCGGGGTGTCCACCAATCCGGATTTACTGATTGGTGCTTTGTGTGGCTTTGGCACTATTCTGGCCTTGTCCTTTGCGGTAAGAGTAGTTCCTTCTCTACTTGAACGTTACAAAATAGTAGATCATTTTTAGGCCCCCCTAATTAATATTTTCCGGCGACCCAATTGCATGCTGGGAGGTTTGGCAGTCGTCATGTTTATTTTCTGCATGATTTCCGTCTCGGATGTGGGATTCCCCTACCGCGCCAAGACGAATGTGATGCGTGCGGACTTTATGGTGAGTGAAATATTTAACAATATTTATATCATGATTACCTATAGTGTTTTTTCGTTGGAGCAGCAAGTGCATCGTAAGTTCTTCGAGTACAATGGCTCTTTGAGCCTCGAGGATTCTGGCTACTATTTCCACCTGGGCGATCGTAATAAAGAGGCCCCTCTCCGGGATTCCATGAAT
Organism: Drosophila fuyamai; assembly: GCA_018153365.1. Taxonomy (NCBI): domain Eukaryota; kingdom Metazoa; phylum Arthropoda; class Insecta; order Diptera; family Drosophilidae; genus Drosophila; species Drosophila fuyamai. The sequence continues at coordinate 8,530,767 of JAECXW010000758.1, forward strand.
CTGACCGACTTAGTTCTCCTGGGCGAGGACTGCGATTCGGAGTTGATGTGCGGGATTCCATGCTACCGGTATTGTAGTGCCCGCAAACATGCACTTTGGTTGGCACGCGAGGAACTCGTGGATCTGCCATATCCCACTGTTTTGGAGTTTCTCAACAAGACAGTTCTTCCCGGTGGCTATCAGGTGCGCTTCGAGTTCCGCCTGACTGGACCTCCAAACATGGGCCTCTTCTTCAAGCCGCTGGATGGAGTGAGATTGCTTCGATGGACATTTGCCCCGGGCATGTTGGACAATCCGGCCACTTACAGGCCGCCCCTGGAGGTCATGATTACCTACGGCATCGACAGCACGCCCATCGAGTTCTTCGTGGAACTTTCGGTTGGTGGTCTTATCCTCTAACCTCTTCTATTATATTGTTAATTATCTGACTTTCTAGAAGGACAACGGCAACTTTGATGAACCCGTTTTTGAGATGGGCGTTTCCGGCCACTATGTGAGTCCCCATGACAAGCGGGATGCGAAGAGCGAACAGTTCCTGGCCACACTTCCGGACTTTGCCTTCTCCATGCAGTGGCCCAGTAGCTACGAACGCCATATATTCTAGGAAAGTTGGCTGATTAAAATACCAAGTCATTGACACTCCCGAATCGAAAAGTTTAGTTTTTTTTTTGGGTGTGTAGGAATGGGGAAATGAATGGGGATCAAACATTGGATGCTGCATTTCACAATGCGCCGCTAGGCAAACATTTGGTGGGGGAAGAGCAAGCAATGTTTCAAACGGTACAAAAGCCATTTGTGCAAACATTCGGTGGCACAACATATGCAGCCGGAAGATGCGTATAAAAAGTGAGCCCTGGCCCATCGAAAGGCACACTCAAAGTTCACCAGCTCTTCCAGCAACAGCTAGCATTTCCAAAACCCACCAAAACCAATCAACATGAAGTTCTTCGCCGTCCTCGTCATTCTTTCTGCTGTTGTGGCCATCGCACAAGGTGCTTCCTCGCCTTCCCCGCCTCCTACTTATACTCCTACCACTCCGACATCGCCTACGACAACCACGTACACCTACACGACCACCCCAACGTACTCAACGTCCCCAACATCCACAACGTCCGCAACTTCTACCACCACCGTGAAGCCCTTCAAGCAGCAGCTCCTGTCTCTGCTGTTCAACAAGAGGACCGGATAGAGCCACCACTCCGAACCACGATGCCGCCACTTCAAACGATCCGTATCACCTGAATAGCCTAAAAATAAAAAACACCAAAACAAACAAAAACCGCCTCTTGCATACTCAATCCGAAATCGATGTTAACTATCTCACGTAGCATTGGGCAGCTGGGGTTCTATTTCTGGGGTAACTGGCATTTGCCCAACCGAACGCCCCATTCATTACCGCCTTTTGGCCGGACCTGTTCCCAAAAGCAACTGCCCGCCTGCCGCAAAGGTCAAGCGGCACTTGCCACACTCAGTCGGTGGATAAGTCAGTTGGCCAGACATGATCATGGTCAGGTGGCAGTCATAATTCCCGCCGTGATGATCATCCAAGAGCCGAGTTAAATGTCTAATGACCGAGCTGACAAATTGATGTAGGAATGCAGCAGGCTGTCCCTGTCCGTCGCATGCAATCGAGGAAGAGTTATGAATGCCACAAGCCGGCCATGTACAACACGACTCGAGATGATCGAACCACCAACGCCCCACTAAATGCAGGTGCACAGTGGGCCTTGCCTAAGTGGGATGCTTTCTAGGCAATGGCAACTATAGAAGAGAAGTCAGTTAAAGAGGTGCCAAGTTGATAACTCCAAAAAAAAAAACAAGTACTACTTTAAATATAATACTTCTCACATTTGAATAGTATCTTTTTGTAATGTTAAGTTTTCACAATAACTAAAAAAAAAATTATTTTTAAGACGAGTATTCAATAAAAATCGAATTTTAATGAGGAATCAAAAATGTAGTCTGCGAGTACTTCATTTAATTTATAATATAAGAAAAATAAAGTGAGGAAAGTATTAGCATTGGTAATAATTCTAATTAAAAATTCCTTATTGTCGGATCTGTCTCTAAATATTATAGAATGAATTTATTAATTAATTTTAAATCTAATTAAAATAAATGCCGGACATTTTAACTTCTGTAAATATATTAAAATTCAAAATTAACCTTTTTTAAATGGATTTTTTGTTTTTTTTTATCTATTTTGATACTGGTGTTTAAAGAACTCAAGCATCGATTCATACTGTGACATCGACAGGTTGTCATGTGAACAACTCATTCGACAAATTGCAGCAACAGCGGCGAACACAAATCGGATGGGTCGTGCACTTGTGGGTGGATTCGATTCATGATTCGGTTCATGAACGCTCCATGGGAAGATGGCATCAGCCACCGGGCAGGCTTCCGATCGGCGGGTCTTCAAAATGCTAGACACTCACTCGTAAATCTCCAGCTGCACGAGTGTGTCTGTGTGTAAAGTTCACGCGATTTGGTATAAATATGCAAAGAGCCGCCTCTGTTGGCCACAGTAACGGATCGTGACGGACTCGGTGCAGACGACCAGCGAGGATCAAAGGATATACGATAGAGCAAAATGCAGTACCCAGTAAGGTTGAAGTGGGCTCCATGGGATGCACTCTACTAACCCCTACTTTGCAGATGCTTATAATAGCAGCCCTGCTGCTCAGCTTGGCCCAGGCCAGGCCCCAAGGCAGACCCCAGGCCCAAGGAGAGCCCATTCCCATCATCAGGCAGGAGCAGGAGGTGAACTTCGATGGCTCCTACAAGTATCTGTACGAGACGGGCAACGGGATCAACGCCGAGGAGGAGGGCTACCTCAAGAACCCAGGCACCGACAATGCGGGACAGGTGAGTTGAAAGGAAGGCGGTGAATTAAAAATCGTGCTTGGCATTTGCCGGCTACCAATTTGCCAAATGAACTCATTGTACAACTAACCCACATTTAAATCTCATCTGCTCTTTGGCGCAAAAGGTCGCGCAGGGCTCCTTCTCCTACACCTCACCCGAGGGCATCCCGATTCGGATAACCTATCTGGCGGACGAGAATGGCTTCCAGCCGCAGGGCGACCACCTGCCCACACCGCCACCCATCCCGCCTGCGATCCAGAAGGCACTGGCCTACTTGGCCACCGCTCCACCGCCGCCGCAAGATCAGCCGGGTGGGTTCAACAACCGACGGGGCTAGGGGCCCACCTCCACTCAAATTACCTGGTTCTACTCATTTACAAAACGTGTGCGAATTAACAATAAAACTGGCCATACAACAACAAAATGTTGAAAAGCTTTTCAATGATTAGCAAATGATTTAGCTGCGATATTTTATACTTGTCCCAATAAACTTTAAAAAAGGTAATCATAATAACTTGGTCATAAGTTTGTAACCCAGAAAGAAGGCATTTACAAACTTATAGTTGATATAGCAATGCCCGTTAGTCCGTTTGTTTTTAAACATTTTGCAAGTTCAGTTTACAAGCTAGAAACTTGTAACTTTTATTATCGTATTTGTATATGGTAAGTGTTAAACGCATAACAAGTTTGCAAACGGCGGTGATCGGACGTCTTCTTTATAAATATAAATTCGTGTCAAAATTGTTAAATGTGCCGTTTTTAAATACATTTCAGCATTTACTGCGTTTTTTGCCTAATATAAAGTTTTTATCCCTTTCTCGTAGCAACACCTTGAGTAGTATCAAAATAAGACTATAACTATTATTTAACTGACATACTTGCCTTGTGTTTCTATGCAGTTTAATTGCAAAAGTTTTCAACGATCAGCTAAAATGATCTTAATTTAGTTGTTTTTGGAAAAACAAATGTTATAAAACGATTTGGTTTATAAATTGTGTAAATTATTCTCAAATTAGTGTAGTGATCAGCCTTTTTATTCTGTAGAAATGCTGGAAATAGACTTCAGTCAAATAATCCTCTTAGGAATAATTGATTAAACTGAACAGTGTGAATCAGAATATGCCTTGAATATTGAGGTTTTATCGGCAAGGCACACGAATTTACAAAAAACCCGATTTTTTAATATCCCAATTATGTGAATAGTAAAAAACACCTGATTTTACTAGATAAGATTTCTAAAGTTCTATGTCCAATCGATTGGCATTTTAGAAGTGAGTCAAAACAATTAACTTGTATACATATTTCAAGATAAGTATAATGTTGTCAGCTATTTCGATTACTGCTTATGTTGCAATTAATTTGAGACAAGTACTTAGATAGGTTATTAACTTTGAAGTGAAAAATATATAAAGCATAGATTAGATAATAATTTGTGCGAGGGGAATATTATGATGATTTTTCTCAACAATTCAAAATTGTATTGCCTAGTTTTAGGCAGTTCCGTAAAAATGATCTCATGGTCCTAAAAGACACAGCCACTTTTGGAAGCTGGTTAGCCGCTGTCCGAATATCTTGAAGGTACCACCAAGAAAAAAAAACGAGAGTTTATAGTAATCCCAGGTAGCAATTCATCTCCATTAAATCGCATCACCCGCAGAGCCATCAGATCGGAAAGCCGCTTTCCCACAAATTATGAATTAATCGCCTCGTAAACCAAAACGCTTAATTGATCAAGTCACCGGTCGGAGCAGTGGCAATTAGACACAGCCAGCCACTCCGAGTGTCTCCATTCCATGTGGGCGGATGGGGGTGCATCCGAAAGATATAAAGCTGGGGGCCGACGGCTAGATCTTTTCATTGCTCATCTTCGACGATGTGGCTGCGCGTAACGGTGAGTTGGCGGGATTCAAATGGCATATACGATAGTGGATTAACATTACCAGGATTTTGCAGATCGCTCTTCTATTGGCCTACGTGGCGGTGGTTCTGGCCCAGGCGGACGGGCGCTATCGTCCTCCGCCCACGAAGGCAAATGCCGGAGACGGACGCTATCGTGGTGGCAATGATGGACGCTATCGCGGAGGCGGCGATGGCCGATACACTGGCGGCAACGATGGACGCTATGTCCACGACGACAACAAGTACCAGCACGACCATCGTCCTGGCGGGGATTATACGGGTGACAATGGACGCTACGTGGGTGACAAGAACACAGGCGGAGGAGGGGGAGGAGGTGGTGGTGGCGGTGGTGCCGGAGCAGGAGGTGGTGGTGCGCCCGTGACAGTACCAAGAACCACAGCCAGACCAGCGCCACGACCCACCACGGCAGCACCGCCGGCAGTGATCGATCCGACGGCCAATTTGCCCAAGGGACGTGGCACCGGCGAAGGAGGCAACGGCTGGGCCATCATCCGCCAGGAAGATGACGTGGAGCAGGATGGCTATCACTATCTGTAGGTATTGTTCTTCGAAACAAGTGCCGATTAAACACTTTCTACACTAGTTGGGAAACGGAAAACGGCATCCTGGGCGAGGAGAGTGGACGCATCGAGAAGCTGACCGAGGAGGATGGCCTGCGATCGAAGGGCTTCTACGAATATACCGGACCCGATGGCATCCTGTACCGCGTGGACTACGTGGCGGACGACAATGGCTTTGTGCCCAGTGCCGCCCACCTGCCCACGGCCCCGCCCCCACCGCCCTATGTGGCCAAGTTGTTGGCATATCTTGAGGAAAATGCCAAGACGAAGAAGTAAATGTGGTGTGCAAATGTCAAAAGTTGCGGGCTAATAAACTGTTGTGCCATAAGTCTTGAATATAATTTGTATTAAGGGGCTTATATTTTATTTTTTGGGGGCCTTGATAATTTAAAATGTTCAGTATGGTCAACTACAAAGCTCTTTAATTTTTCATTCATGAATCACTTAATGATTCAAGCACATTTTAGTGGTTTTGTGATTAGATTTAAAATTTCTTAAAAAATGTTTTTAACCTCCCTTGAGGAGCCTTGATAATTTAAAATTTTTAGTATGGTCAACTACAAAGCTCTTTAATTTTTCATTCATGATTCATTTAATGATTCAAGCACATATTAGTTTCCCAAGTGGTTTTGTGATTAGATTTATAATTTCTTAAAACATTTTTTGAACCCCCCTCTGAGATAAACAACTAAGTGTACATTTTCATAATGTTTCACTGTGTATTTCGGGTGATTTGAATTTTGTATTTATTTAGGTAATAGTTTTATCTCAATGTAGGCAGGATTCGCTGTTGTATGTACTCCAGGACCTCATTGATGGTGTCGTGAACCCGGACGGGCTGAAAGCAAATTAGACAAAAGTTTAAAGTTTTTTTGTATTTTAACGATGTTCCAAATACTTACATCTTTTTCTGCATTGATGCCATCTTTTGGCTGCTTCTGTTCCTCAACTGGCTCTGCAACTGGCTCCTGGACAGGCTCCTTTGACTCCTGGTACTCTGCAGTTTCCGGCTGACAGTCCACATCACAGCTATCGTTGGGCTCCCGGTACTCATAGGTCTGATCCGATTCCCACAGTTTGTTCTCATTCACATAGTTGTACTGCTTTGCATCGGGATTCGATTCATCGCCATCTCGCACCCACTGGAATTGGATTATCTGCCAGCCGGTGCCGTTGAAGTTGAAGTCGATCATGAATCGCAGATGATCCCGGGGACCAAGCGCTAGGCCATCACCAGCCTCCTGCACCCTGGCCTCCAGTTGCTCCTGGGCGTTGCGGAAAATGCCCCGCAGATCGGCGGAGTACGGCTGACCACGATCCCCGTAACCACCGTCATAGGGTCTGGGATCGTGCTGGTACTTTCCACTATTGTCCGGCATATACCAACCCGTGGCTCCGTGCAGCTGGGGAACATATCGGCCGGGCTTCAATCGCTTTCGCAGATCTTCGTCCTGATCCTGATCCTCAGCCCTGGAAGCCGCGATCAGCAACAGTGCAACTAGCAAACGTGTGTCCATGTCGACTACCTGATTACATCTGACTCGACCCCAATGCACCCGCTGTCCATTTTAGTTTTCGTCCCCATAGCCGATTGTCGTTCAGCTAATAAATCGCGGGGTTTATGTCCAAGACGACATCGTTTATATATCTTAAATATGGGCGGGACGCGAGCTGATTCGGTGGCTGGTGAATCGATATCAGCTCATCCGTATAGAAATTCTTTGCATACTAACAAGTCATTCAGACAGAAGCAACTTAGTTAGCAACTCGTTTGCATTGGCGGCAACGTGTCGCTTTTAACCTTTCTGAGATGCAAGTCGGGGCAAGCCGGATCAAAATTGGGGGCGACAATGGCAGGAGACCGATGGCACCTCTAAAAATATGTTCAAGTATCATAATCAGTTTTGTTTACAATTAAACTCTGATTGGTAAGTATTTGCTTTAACCTGTTTGGCCAACAGTCTATTTAAAAATCAATCGTATTCGTCGTTAAGATAAACTAAAGTGTTAACAAGTCGTTTACCAAATTCTAAGTGATAACTGACGCTGATATGTCTTAATCTAAAATTTGTGATCAAATAAATAAATATCCATAAATGTATCCATAACTCCTTGTTTAGAAACTGGCCTTAAATGATTGTTTGGCAGTCGTTCACCTTTTTATTTAACGATTTATGAATCAGCTTTCAGAACCCAGAAGAGATAACCCCCAAAAAAAAAGACATTCAACCGCTCCATTCATCGAAGATCGATTGGTGAGACGAGTTTCAATTTGTTTACATTTCAGCAAATCCGAAAGGATCAAAGGTAATTAGTGTCGTTTAAATCAAATTTAAAACGCATCATAAACAATGAAACGCCCGTTTTGTTTTAATGAGCATTAATAACAATAATAGCTGTCAATCAATCAAGTTGGCAGATCGGTCAACGCAGCCGATTCGATATTCATTAATCAAAAAGTCAGAGCCGATGATTTTGGAAATCACAACATCGTGGTGGATCCCAAACTCTAGAATATTTAAAAGATGTGAGAAATCGAAAGCAACCACGCCCCCAAAACAAGGTTCTTTGGCTTGAACTCTTGACTCGAACCTTGTGCATATTTGGATTATTCGATCATGGTGAGGAAGTGACTTAACGAAAATAGATATCCCATGATTCATGGGGTTAAGAAACCCAGGTTTCTCACCTAATCGATTCCAGACAATCGATGGATCATCGGTGGGGAATTAAAAATTCTATTATAATTGCAACTTGTTGATAAGCCAACAGGTTCACATTTCTCCCCTCTCTCGTTGGCTCGGTGAGTCTGGTTTGTGAAATCGCGAATTGTATTCAGATTTTAAATTATTCATCTGAAATAAATAAAGTGAGACTGCCCCTGGCAGTGGGGAGTCAACAATATGGTGCGTAATTTGGTGTTTTGCGGCCAATTAATTAATCTTGTTTGAATATAGCCCAACCAACAGCTTTTTTACAAATCGTCCTTCGCGTCGAAATTTATGCGTGTGCGCAAATTATCACCACTTACAACTGACAATTGGCAACTATACAATATGGTCGTATAAATTGATTTTAACCGCAGACTTTGTTGCCAGCAGACGGCGCCTGCAGTAAAATATTTAACGATAATTCCGGGGTCCATCCGACTCGATTTATCTGCTGGACCTAGGGAGTTCTGTGGAAGTTCGCTTTGCATAATAATATTTAAATTCCATTGCGCTGATCTCATCCAGAGGCAGTGGTGAAATAAAAACACATTTCTCTTATTCGCACTTGTCAGGCTGGAAATTTATTTATACGTGATTTTTCCTTTTTATTAAAATTTATTTTATCTTCTCCTTACAAGAGCCGAAATGAAATTGCTTTGAAATTTATTTTATTTAGCACCTCCAAGAGAGGGTGAGATACAGGATTGATCAATAATTTGGGAGCTTTGAACTCGCCAACACTCGGGTTATTTAGGGCTACCCATTCCAACTGAAGGTGTCGAATACCAGGTTTGGGTAATCAGATGTCATTCGGTCAACTCGAATCTAATTACAAGTCATTGTGATTGGTCATTTGTTTCATTGTTTTTGGGCTCTGCTCCAGTTGCCAAGTTACTTTGGCCTCACAGCTAAATTTCGTTTTGTAAATTAATTTGTTGGGTAAAACAAATGCCAGCAATTGATGACATAAATCGCTTGTAGTTAATGGAGTCGATTAAAATGTGAATGCGCCGTTTGCTACCAAAAGCAATCCATCTATTTTGGCATTCGGTGGCTAAACTGGCTTCAGGAGTTACCAATATTTATAGGCGTGCAATTCTGATTTATTCACTCACAGCCGATGACAATGCGATGCCCCAAAGTGTACTAATTAAACCAAAAAGAGAGCGAATGATAATTAAACAAATCTCTGGCTGCTAAACCGGGTGAACAATTTTGACTTAAAAGTTCTCAACAAAAAAATCAAAAAAACCAAGTTCAGAGGAGAAATATGAAAGCCCACGCAAAATGAGACTAATTTATAGGCATTGTCGGAATACACAGCCTATAAAGGTTTCATTTGTTTTGCGCTAAATGCTAAAGACTTGGGAGGTGAAGATACCTGTAAATCATATGCGGAGCCCGGCGGAGAGGTCTCCAGATCCCAAACAGGAATTCCATGGAAATAACGTAATTTCTTATTGTAATCGGTTTGGAAATGTTTGTTAATTTTAACTCAATGAATTGGGTATTTTGTTATTTAAGTAGGCAGCTTTAAGATTTTGACTGCGCTTTAATTAAGATCATATTTAAATACTTATATTTTAGAGCCCAAAATTTTTCAAGAATGCGTTTTCAGTGCTTCAATGCACAAAAATCGGAGATCTGTAAAGATACTTTAACATCTATATCTCCATAGTAAGCACAGTTTAGAATTTCTTTTTTCTCTATTAATTAGAGTGGATTATTTGGTAATTATGTAAAAGTATTTAAGCATACTCCTGCAAAACTTACTTATTGTTTGAGGATTACCCTGTGTGACTACAGTTACAGTATGCATTTAAGCAAAAGATCAGGGCTTGCCCCAGAGATTACGTCAATAACCGTTGAATATTACAAATATGCTCTACTAGCATAATGCTCCAATTCACAGCCCTGAAAGATATGAGAACGCCCGCCAAAACAACAGAAAACATTGTCGGTTCAGATAAATTCCACATTCGCTTGCATATCAGCTGTAAGCTGTGTACCAAGGGTTTGACTTAGTGACACATGCTGATTCCCTCGGCTTAATCATTTTTGTTCGAAAATACTCTTCCACGAGACTCAACTTCGGAAGACCGCTGGGCAGTGTGCGTCCGGATATCATGCGAAGCGGAACTAAGCTCCCACTGGGGATATGCTGGATCAGCGTGGTCAGTCTGATGCTGGGTCTGGCCTCTGGCGAAGTACTTCAATGCTACGAGTGCACGGAGTCGGAAACCTCGTGCGGTCCTCCATTAAATTCCATAGGACGGGTGCAAGAATGTCCAAACTCAACGATGTGCTCGAAGATCACTATGATTCATGTGTTAAATGGAAAGCAGTGGAAAACAACGCGGAGAGGGTGTGCAAGTCAGGTTAATAAGACCCAAGATTATGTCAAGAAAAAGTGGATTGATGTATATACAATAATGGATTTGCCGGAGGGCTGCACTAAGACGGATAAAGCAGAATACTGTAATTGCCGTGGATCACTGTGCAATACAGCCAGCTTGCTCTCATCGAACTTCCGGCTGCCAACACTGCTGATTTTCTTGGCCCTCATCTGTGGGAAAATCCTTCTTCCCGTCTAGTCGGCGACACTTTTTGGGGTGTGTTCGTTCTCGTGTTCAGTAATAGCAATTTACCACTTCCTGGAACTCTCTAGGCCGCAGAAATAGTTTTAAGCAGATTAATGATTTATATGCGACACTTCTCAAAGGTGACGCCTTGTCAATAAAGTCACTGATACCAAATAAACCCAAACAAACTCGTTCTGACATTGGATATGGATCGTAAATACTTGTGCGGCCGGCCAGATTAAAATCTAACCGAAACGATCCTACCTGGACCCTGAGATATGGAATGTGACGCATCGAAGAAAGTGCCAGATTTGGCCAGCTTGCGGCTCAAGGTCAATGTCAGATATACTAAGTATATGTTGCGTTGGATTAATAAAATAACACCAGCAGCACTCCTGCGGTGTGAAGATCTGATATCTGATTTGGAATAGCATGCAAATCAAGTGGCAGGCATCTGAACATCACAAATCGAACTTGTAATTGATTAAAAAGTCGTCTTATTTAAATATTTATTAAGTACTTGTGACTTTAATGAATGCCCCCATATAGATATCGCCAAAAGCCGAATCCGAGAGCCACCTCGCAAAGTAACAATAACAGCACGCGCCTTGAGTCATCCTCCAATCTGCTCTGCTCCGGGTGATCGTCGGGATCCGCCCCGATCTGCACTGAGATCTCGTCTTGGTCTCCAGATCGGATCTGGGTTCAGCGTACGACCTTTGGAGTGCAGTGACTGTGACGCAGTATCGATACTCGAACTCGAACTCGGCACTCGGTATCCAGCATCGGTGCTTGGATACTCGGCAGTCCCAAGATGCGGCGTTTTAATCACAGTTTATGTGCATGGCTATTATTAATCGCCATATGCCCGCCAATGTGCACTGACAATCATTCTCCGTGCGGCCATACACGGAAAGCAATCGGAATAAAGTTTAAACTTAGCTTTCATATATATATAAATGTTCAAATTAATTTATTATTTTGACCTTAAGACCCTTTTTTCTCCTTTCATTCATCCAATATTAAAGAAATGTTTAACCGTTTAATTAAAATAAAGAAAGAACGGATTTAAATTAAATGAAATACCTCTTTCATAAAAGCCGATTATTAACCTTACCGCTAAATTGCTTTCCAGCCTTTTACTTAAAATTAAAAAATTAAAAATAAAAAATAATACCAATTAATAAATGTAGAATTTGAGATTCAAATGAAAGCACAAAAGTCTATGTGAAGTCAATGTGGTGCCAACTAAAGATTTTAGTTTCATGTTTTCCTTATGGCAGACAAATCAGCTATGATTATAATGTAACTTTTAGCAAGCACTTTCTAACAATGCAAAGAAACTTTTCCGACTACTTGTAGTACAAATATAATTCAGATCAAATAAAATATATCGATTTAAAATATAAAATGCCGTTTTATTCTCAAACAAATTATGATCAGATTTATGTCTTTTTTGCTTGACAGCAACTATAATCTTGGCAGTATCTATAGATGCTAACCGTTAAGGACACATTCCAAGCCGATCCCCAAGCCATCACTGTCAGCGCCTCGGTGTCAACGTTTGCCACAAACAATTAAATTCGTTTTTGACAACATTTTTCTTTTTGCCGGTTCCATCCGATTCCGGTTATATGCACGTTGTGCTGTATGCTGTGAGCCCCGAAATCGAACCTCAGGCCGAAGCCCATCCTCATCCTCATCTCCATCTCGATCTTTAGCTCCGATATTAATGCATTTCGCATTGCGGCTGGCGTGCGCATTGTCTGAATTGTTTCTTATTTTATTTATATTGTTTGTACAGTTTTTTGCTGTATTTCCGCTGGTGCGTAATTTATGATTTCATTACGGCACTTTTATGGCGCTTCCGAGTGCCTCCAGGTAGTTGGGGATACGAATCTGCGATGCGATGTTGTCATCGGTTGCCACAACTAGTTAACTTCAGGCTCCAGCTGTGAATTGGGATTGGGGAAGTTATATATAGGTTTACTGTGAATATTGCTTCCTTGCAATACAACGTCAATAAAATTTTAAAATATAAAATATTAAGTATACGACCCGCAGACTCATGGTATTATACAAATGTGTGTGTGTTCCATGATTTTTATCTGCAAATCTAAACATTAAATGAATATAATAACATTTTTTATTAAAAAAATATAAATTACCTCATTTGGTACACACAAAGATATAGATTCTAGGATGTTTTTAAATATCAAGTATACGTCATGACTTTTGCATTATTTTGTTTTTACAATTTATTTGTTTGTATTTTTCTTGCTGAAACTAAAATGTTCTTCCCACATCGATGACACAGAAAAACAAAATTAGTAAATACGTTTCACCTATATATTGTTTAAAAATGTTAATCTGGGTTTAGTGACGTATGCGCTGACCTGAACTTAGCCTTCAATTATCAGCTAATTAAAATGGATGCCAAAATGATTCGCTCTTATTGTTCAGATGAAATCCGATGACAATTTTGTTGAAAAAACCTGGGAATTTCTTTGCACTAGTAAACAACGTGATGACGAGTCATCGAAAGCACAGTATCCTTAGCTCCAAAAAGATCAATATAGTGGGCGATGAACTCGATAAAGCGACATTTGCCAAATAATACAAATTGCTTAATTGGTAATGTATGTAATTACATTTACTTGTGGCATTGATACGCTATTTAAATTATTGTTACGGAGAGCGATTAAGTTGGAGAGGGCGAGAGAAGCCAGCAAAAAGGTGAGACAAGAAGAATTCGGCATCATCATCTGTCTAAAAATCAAAAGGGAGCAGCTCGGGGTATTTCTCTTCAAGAAATTTAGCTGATGAACCGAAATGAACCGACGAATCTTCTCTCGGAGAATTTTAGGCGCGTCGATGCGTTGAGAGCAGCGCTGCGACTGCGAACCTGGCTTATTTCTATATAAACCCGGTGTACTGGAAGGGAAACCAAACATTCCTGTTGCAGTCGCCTTTCGAGCAGGATTACCCAGTCAGCCAGACAAAGGATATTTCCCCCAAAAAGGATAATCAAAGCCATCATGTTCACCAAGTCTATGTTGAGCTTCGCCCTGCTTGTGGTGAGTAGCAAAAAAGGATATGTATCCTGATCAGTGCCAAAAGTGTGTTGTGTCGCCAAGTGTAACTCATGTGTGTCAGAAAAAAATTTAGAATCCAACTTAATTTAATTACCTCGTGAGTTTTTGTTTCCAAGCAAGTTTTAGCACAATTAAATTTTTCGGCTGCTGCACCTTTTCTCAAGCGTTGAATCATTAGCAGCATCCGCAGATAAATTAAAAACTCAACTGTTTAGAGATCAAGTACATTCAAATGTTCGAAGTTATTGGTGCCACTTCCTGTCGCATTTAATGAAATAATACAAATCACATCCTCTTCTTCCGCAGGCCCTCTTTGCTGTCTGCCACACCAGTCCAGTTCCGGACGATAATGGCAAGTATACTGTTTCACAGCAATCCTCTAGCGATGGAAAGTATCGCCCCAGCGACGATGGACGGTACCATGGGAATACTCAGAACGAAGGTATATTTTCGTGAGCCCCATCCTAAAAATAACGTGCCTACTGCCACGCCCACTGACTGCATGCCGCTGCCGCCGCCCACTAACCCCCCAGCACTGTGAATCGATCGAAAAGCAAGTCAGACTTGCCCAGATACTAACATACATATTATACCGCACATGTATATTTGTATACCCGATGATACCGATAACACACACTCACATATACGAATAATCTCTTGACTGTCTAATAAGTTCAAGCTCAAGGCTAACGCCTCAAATTAGCGAAATTGTAAACAAAAATGAAAATTGGCAGGCCTTGAGATGAACTCCGAACACTAACCAAAAAAGCAATTCTTATTTGAGCACTCTTATATTAAACATTTAATCTTTTATACTCGTACTATAGGACGGAGTGGTTCGCAAGACAGTTTAGGTAAACAACTGAAAGAAAGAAAAAATGTCACATTACTCTCACAGAATCACACAAATCCGAACTCATTCCACACAAAAAGCAGTCAAAAATCTCCTTTTGAAAAATACCCCTAAGGTTATTGCACTGTTGTGTATTTTGCCTTTACTGTAGTTTAACGACTGTAGTTTAGCACCAAATTTAAACATTTTAAAACTCAACTGCCTCCTTTGTACAAAACACTTAATGAGAAACTAATTAATTCTGTAAATATCTAATGTTGGATATGTATAACTTGAATAGTTTCAAAACTTAAACGCAAGTCACTCACGAAAAACACTCAAACAAAACGGAACATTAATTATTGGTCAGTCGACTAACCATAAATCTGTTTTGTTCCCCTGAAGGTCGCTATCACCACATGCCACAGCCTTATAGACATGTGGACGATCAGCGTGAGCTCGGAGTCTACCACCACATTCCCAATCCCTATGACGGTGGCTATGGACCCTATGCCGGATTGAATCTTCCCTATGTCCATGATGACAGGCCCTACAAGTGAGTTCTAATTCGAAACTCGTATGAGTATTGTGATTTAATTAATGTATTTCTTCCCTTTTTAGCCACGACCTGTACACAGTAAGTAACGCCGAGTTTAAGGTGCCAGAAATTCCCTTGGAGTACGGCTTTCCCGATCATGAACCCCATCACCAACCGAGCACACAGTACTAAGATCCCCCAAGATCCCCCCGAATTCCAACATCCGGCAAACACAGCGACACTTCCCCCAAAACCCGAAAATTCCCGAAACACCCACTGCTTTCCTAATCAATCCAAGCAAAATGCGAACGTTTTTCGGCTCTGCAATTAAATCAAACATTCCGCGCTACATGACACCCCCACCACACGGTATCCTGCATGTCCCCCAAATCCTTTACCACAAAAAACCATGCCACACAACACGCATGCCCACACGCCAGATCCGAATTCAAGCAAATGATCACAACACCCAAAACAACACTCGCAGACCACGACCACAAAGAAACCAACCACAACCACCAAAAGGACGACGACAACAACCACTACGACCACCACCACGCCCCGGAATATCCTGTTCAACTACGATGACGAGGGTCGCCACAAGATTCTGCATAAGGAAGAGGTCCGCAAGCAGGACAAATACGATCATTCGTAAGTTTTTTCTAAAGAAAGATAATTAACCTATTCGAAGAATGATTCATTGGGGCTTTTCTATTTTGAAAAATGTTTTACAATTATATCTTTTATCCAAAATTCGTTTTATAATATTGCGTCTTATAATTTTGAAGATCTTATATTAATAACATTGCGTCTTTCAATTCCCAAGTAGTTATTCAAAGTAGATTTCATCGTATAATTCCCAAGTTGTTATTCTGCTTATAAAAAATCGAGAGCAAACGATCCTTAAACCTACTTACCATTTAAATACCTATCTTTTTCCAATTAGTTACCTGACTGAGAACGGAATCTATGGCGAGGAGCAGGCCAAGCTTCACCACACCGGAGGAACCCATGCCAAGGGCTACTATGAGTACACCGGCGACGATGGCAAGCTGTACCGCGTGAACTACGCCTCAAACGATGGTGGTTTCATGCCCGAAGGCGACCACATCCATCCGATTCCCGAGGCCATCGCCCGCGCCCTCAAGTACGTGGAGGAGCAGCACAAGGCCAATGGCGGAGCTCAGTTCGACCATCGCGGCTTTCGCATCAATCACATGACCAAGGAGATTAAGGCCCAGATCAAGGCGATCCATTTGGAGACAATGCCCAAGGAGCTGAGCGAGCAGATCCGCATGCTGGAGCACGAGGTGGAACTGGCCGAGGAGGAGGAGCGCTTGGAGCAGGCCGAGATGGAGCGCCTGCGAAAGGCACACACATCCCACTAAGTGCGAGTAGCGAGCTCGCCTCATCCACAGCCATATGTTCCCGCTACCCAAGCCCCTGAAACAGTCCTAGTCCATCCAGAATCCAAAATCCAACACCCAACTCCATTCCCCATGCATTTGCCGTGATTTCATCAACGGGCAAACACTATAACAAGCCATCGCAATACCGCAAAAAAAATCAACAAAAAAAGGAAAAGGAAAAGGAAGGTGATCAATGTCAGCATCGAATTGCAACCGGAAAATATTCGTACATATAGTCCGCTTCTATGTTATTTCGTATTTATTTATCTGTCGAACTTGTCGAATTTGACGATGTTGCTATGCATAAGATAACTAATTTGTTATATGGTATATCGAAATAAAACCTACTAAATATTTGTTATAAATTACCAAGAATTTTGATTTTGTGGAATTTCAAGATCACCTAAGGCCCTTGGGTTGAACGCCATATTTCGTTTTAAAGGCCAAAACGCAGTTGATAATGAAAGTGTCTGACATTTTGCCAAATTTAATTCAACATTTTCAATACACAATATACGGGCAGTGTTTAAAAATTAATGGGTTTGTTGAACCTACTAAGGCGTACAAAAACAAGTCTCAATCTAAGTACGTGTTCTCTGTAGGCGCCGAATACATTTGGTATACACAACTCCGATAAGCGGGAATTGACCCAATTTTTTCGAGTTGATTTTAAGTCTGACCTTGCAAGCAATGATTATATAGAAATATTGTTTACGAGATTGGGGCTACTACATTAAATTAAAAAATCCCTAATTTCCATTCTTTCCAAAAAAAGATTAATGTTTATAAATGGTGTAATGACTCTTCCGGAAGCCACTTAATCGTTCATAATTCAAATCAAAATCTAAGTCTTTCCATTTCACATTACGTATTCTAACCAATTGTTTTAAACTTTTATATACTAATCGAAGCACACTTTTACGCTGAATAATAAATAGAAAAAGCTTTTAAGGCGTTAACAAGAAAACGAGCTTAGTGGTCTATAATCAATAAATAAAAGAAAAAATGGCTGCCTTCATCTAACTGAAAAACTTGAGTAAACCTTATGTTTTATATGTTGAGTATTTATTTATATTAATTTAAGAAGGCTGAACACACGTTTTTTCACTAAGCAGTTTGATACCAATCTCAATGCTTGGTGTATACCACATTGGCTGGAGCTGGCTGACTTGCGTAAAAGGCGGAGTTCACGCCGTCATCTAAATAGTAATAAATAATAATAAATCAGTGTTCTTATATGTATGTATTCCTCTGCAGATACTCACAAGTAATCACGGGACGGAAACCGTTCGCATCGGCCAGGTATTTGACTCCCACTCGAAGACCCTCGGGTGTGATGAACGAGTAGGCTCCCTCCACTTGCTCCTCCTGCTGCTGGTTACCGATGTTCACTGGCACACCTCGCTCCTCGCCATGGATGCCATTCTCGGTCTCATAGTTGTAGGAATAGGATCCCGCTCCATAGTTCACATCGTTCTTCTGCTCCACAATTCTGGCCTGGGCTGCGGCAATGTAGGGATTGTACTTCTTGTAGAAGCCATCGTAGAAGCGCCGCAGATTGTACAAATCGCGATTCTTATAGTACAGATCCCTGTAGTATGGGTTCCTCAGGTAGGGATTGTACTGGGTCTGACCCTCACAGGCAATCGCAGCCAGGGTGAGCACAAAAAGGCAGGATAACTAAAATCACACTCAACATTAGATCACAACACTTTCTGGGGCGTTCAATCAAATTTACCAGCTTCAAAGACATTTTGGTTTTTTGGCAACTTTCAACGATGATCTGTCCGACAGAACTGTAACAGCTTCCGCAGCAAACTGATCGTTTTATAACCAACTTTGAGTCCCAACCCGGCCATTTTGCATAAGCATCAAATTTCAGTCCATAAAATTTATTGTATTTGGTCGGCGGACAGCTAAAAACTTTCGGGCCAGAGAGTTTGACAATTTCCGTTTAGAATTTAGATTGCTTTTTATTATAATTCGCCAATCTTTTGTTTGTATAATTAAAATTAGGAGCAACTTCTGAGGTGAGCCGAGAGTAGCAGGCAAACCGATTAAATAAACATGCAAAAACACAGCTGGGGGGCGTTAAGTGTTTATTCGTGTTTAACCATATGAAGATATAAATGCTAATTTCGATTATAGAAATATTTTGTATGCAGTAGTGAAATTCGAGGAGCCAGTGAATAAATTAATTGGGATTTACAATTTCCATCATTTTCCACCCACTTAGGCTTACATCACTTCTACAAAATTACGGATTAATTAACTTTCTATAGGCAATTGACTAACTAAGCTAGCACGAAAATGATTAATTATTTTTTAAGATTTTTCTCATTTAGGTAATCAATAAAAAAAGCTAACGAACCTTGCATACATTTCTGTTTACCTTATTTCATTTGTGTCGAATATAATTTATTGTTTCCATCGAGGTGAATAAAGCATGAATGGGCGACTGAGACCCGGGCACATGAATAAATATGAATGAAGTTGGAGTTGGCTGTGGAGAAGATATCTGTGAGGTGGAGGGCAGTAGCCGGAGGATTGGGGGGAAGTCATCTCGATTGCATCGCCGGCCTTCACATTTCGCGTGCGATTTGACAGCAGTCAACGAGTGCAACAATAGCTATGTAATTGTGTCTACACTAGTCAGCAAAAGTCACGTGCCAGTCAACACAGGTTTTCGTTTTATTAATTACAACCTTTTATGTGCACCCTAAAACGAGAATACTATTTATTTAACTGCCGAAATTAGCATTCTTATGGCTGCGATAGATGAGAACAAAACAAATTGAGATCAATAGGCAATCCACGCTTAGCCCAAACAAATTGGATTTCTATTCAAAACAGAACCCGACTTTGCCCACATCTGGAACTATAAATGTCCAAATGTTGGCAATTCGTATTTTTTATGGTTCCGATTTTGAAGTCGCGGCTTTGCGGAATGCGTTAAATAAGATCTGCCTATAGATCAGACAAAAGATCTTTATTAGCTCATCTACATAAACGAGCCGCTGAATATTTGCCATTTAATTAATTGGCTCGAATTTATTTAACTTTAGTATTTAAATATTCATTGAGTATTTGTGTTAGCTTTTAATAAGCTAGGTTTTGGGTATTGTTGTCTGCGCTTTGATAAATTAATAAACAACAGACTTAACATGTAATCAAGACCAAATGTGGAGTTCCGTTTGTATCGGCGCGTGGGGTGCGATAATTTGAATATAATATTTAATTAGCTATGTCCTATGATATTTTGCAACCGATGACACCCGGTTGGTAAAATTAAACCGCACCTTAAATTATAAATTACCTACTGACACTTAAAAAAGGTGTCAGTTTAAACCACAAATTGCTTAACAATTGAGTGACAAAACAATTAGAACATAAATTATTCAGTGGGCAAATTATATAAACCGGTACCCCACGTCCTTTACTGGTTATAAAACAAGAGGTCGTCGAATTCCAAAAGTCAGTTAAAGTTGGGAGTGGAAAATGTCAGCAGTCGAAGAGAAAATGGGAGAACACCGTTCCTTCGAGGATTACACCTACTTGGCTGGAATGATGTTCAAGACCTTGGGATACGATTTAATGGACTCACCTAGGCCCAGATGGCAGAAAATCCTCATGCGTGGCTATTTTATTCTGTGCATGGTGAGCAACTTTTACGAGGCTTCCATGGTGACTCTTAGACTTATTCAGTGGGACTCCGTGGAAGGAAGCGCCTCGAAAATCATGCGACAAGCCTTGCAATTCTTTTACATGTTCAGTGCCCAGGCAAAGTTTGTCACCTTCATGATTTATAGAAGACACCTAAGAGTGCTATGTAATAATCTAAAAGATGTATATCCTCACGAAGAGCAGTGGCAAAAAAAATACGATGTCAATACATTTTATTTATCTCGAACCCCTCGATATATTGTGTATTTCTATTATGCTTTGATGGTCCTCATGGCACTGGGACCTCTCTTTCAATCGTGTATTATGTACATAGTACAGTTCGGAACAGCAGAATTTTCCTATTTGAGAATTTATCCCACACGTCTTGGCTTTGATTCGGAAAACCCATTCGGTTATGTGCTGACATATGTTATCGATCTTACCTACAGCCAATTCATGGTCAATGTGAGTTTGGGCACAGATCTCTGGATGATGTGTACCACTAGTCAAATCTCTATGCACTTTGCCTATTTGGCCAAGGTTTTATCATCCAACATTCCAAGTCGGAACCAAGAACGAGAAGATTGTGAGTTTCTGGGAAAACTAGTCAAAAAACATCAACTAATGCTCCGGTATGAAAATGCAACTGGTAGCTTTATTGAATTAATTTAACTTTTTATTTTTGATAGCTATCACAGGGACGTGAATACTGTATTTGGTCTTTTATTGGCTTCCAACTTGTTCACCACTGCTAGTTTACTTTGCTGTACAGCTTACTATACCGTCGTTCAGGGTTTTAATATGGAAGGCATTTCCTATATGATGCTTTTTGTTACCGTTACAGCTCAGTTTTATATGGTCAGTCTACATGGGCAAATGCTCCAGGACTGGGTAAGTAGAATAAATGTTATTGGACGAATACTAAAATATCTCTATAGAGTACCAATGTAGCTCTGGCGGCCTATGAACACAAATGGTATGAAGGATCGTTGCGATATAAAAAGGAAATACTTTTCATTATGGCGCAGGCCCAACGTCCTGCGGAGATATCTGCAAAGGGAATTATTATTATTTCCCTCGAAACCTTTAAGACAGTAAGTTCGGCACTATTATGTGTTATTAAAATAATTATTTTTCATTATTCACAGTTGATAAGGATTACATATCAATTCTTTATGGTTATACGTCAAACTGTGGAGAAGTAAACATAAAAGATGTAATCCTTAGTTTACATAGAAATTAGATTTAGGATAAATAGCACTATGCCTACAAGAATTTTAGTCACTCAAATAGATTTTTTGATAAAAGTTCACAAAAATGATCCGTTGAGATTTCTATCAGTTCCTTTAGTAAAAATGAATATATGTCTATAAATAAAAAAATACTTATACTTTTATTAGTTTATTTGACTCATCAGTTTGCTAAATCCAATGAACTAAAAGAAGCCAATATGAAGGTGTATTGCAATGAATATGTGCCCTACGGAATCCAAACCAATGTCCTTATAACCATGGAAAAACTTCCAGTGAAGTGCACAATTACTGTACATCTTAGTACCCCCAGTTATCTGTTGGCCTTTTTTGAGATTGGAAACGTGACAAAAGTGATGCCGCCCAAGTTCAAGAGAACCTTATCAATCAGTAGGAAGCTTTCGTTTTTTGGAATTAAGACGAAAGTAAAACCTGTTTATGAAAAGGGATATTTTGCAAATTTAACCGCAAGTTTTTGGACGATAAGTGATGGGAATCTTAGACTATTTGGTCGAATGAAACCAACGCCATTGCTATATGAAATAGAAGAAATCGTTCCCATTAAAGTAAATCTATTCCAAAGTTGTTCCCCGCGTATGACAATCCCAAAGTGCTCTAATCCCCGATCCCCAAGAAATATACTGGTCAGTCGAGAATTTTTCATTACTGCCCTGTTTCTGGAAAACTGCAATTTAACTACTAGGACTAATTATAATTGGAGACTGATGGATGCGGTGGGGTTAAGTGAGTAGTCCAGATTACGAAGTTACCTTTTCCATCTATCATTTCCACAGCACAGTTTGCATCATATAATACACATAGTCCAGTCCTTAATATTCGGCCATTTACATTGCGGTTTCCCACTTCCTATGAATTGTGGAGGAACTTGTATGTTTTTGAAGTCGAGGGAAACCTTAATGGACTGAATTTCTCTGCCCGCTGCTATTTAAAACTGGTTATGGGTCAGGTGGAAGCCGTAATTCTAGGTGGCAAAACTAGAAGGGCCCAGCAAGGTGAAACACTTTGGATGAACGGCTCTACGAGTTACGACTTCTCTAAGAGAAGTAAGGAAATTCAGTTTTCTTACTATAATTGGAACTGCTATTCATTTGACGATAGTCATAATCCATTTTGCCATCAAAACATATCGTCGGGTAAGAGATTTCCATGAAAAGCTTTATTTATATTTTAAAAATGTTATTTCTTATTAGTTGCTGAGTTTTCCGTTCCAGCCAATTCCTTAAAAATTGGTTGCAGATATATTTTTCGGTTGCAAGTGTCTAGAGATGACAATCCTAATATTTCTTCGCAAACAGAGCAAGTTATTACAATGATAAATTATAATATCCTAGAAGTAATGATAGAATGTGTAAGAAATTGTAGAATGGATTTCTTCATTCCAAACTCGAAGGTGCATCTCGATTCAAGATGCACCAATTGCGAAAATCAAAATGTAAGATACCAATGGTTTGTCGATGGTCAGTTGGTACTTACTTCCAAGGAGTTGGTTATGGATATACGAACATCACTAAATGAGATCCGCGTAAAGCTTTTCATTTCATCGGAAGATGGGCGCTACGGTCGGAAAAGTAAGACACTGGTAAAAAATTTGAGTCCCACTGGTGGCACATGTTCGGTGAATCCAAAAGAAGGCTACGAGGCACTCACACCATTTTATCCTTGTTGCCGAAACTTTGTGTCATTTAACAACCCAATAGAGTATTGGTATTATTCCGGTCCAGTACTTCTCAATAGCTGTCTAGATTGTAACTGCGAGGTTTACTTACCTGTCACCAATTTCATAAAAGTGCTGGTATGCGATGTTTTTTGGTCTTGCCACACCAATTGGATAAAGGTTAAAGTCAATGCCCTAAACACAGTTCCCCTTAATGTTCAAAGCCTTTTGGAAGAAGGACCCCTGCATCGATATTTGCAAACCATACAATCTTTAGCGTCTCACCTAACTAATGCGGAATCTGGAATACTTCTTTTAAAGAACTTCACATCGATCCATCCTCAATCGTGGAGTTCACTCGCAAGATTGGCTAATCTGAGCTTAACATTAGCACACCGTTTATATCCAGCAGATCAAAAAACAAAAGCTTTACTAACCATGGTGGTTGTAAATATGAATAATAACTTACAGGAAATGCACCTCAACGATAATATATCTTTCCTATCGGAACAGCCATTTATTGACATTTCTTTAGCTTGCTTGAAGATTTATGAAATTATGAAAACATTATACAAAATTACCTATCAACCTCCATGGCAAATTTATAATCAGCGAACTGACCTCAGTGAAGTATCCGTTGATGGTATTCAAACATTGAACATCGAAAAAACCATATTTCCATGGGTAGTATTCAACTCTACATCGGAAATGGAGCGCCTTCAGCGCAGTTTCAGATATTCTCAGCGCAATCAACTCCTAATAAATCCTGGTTATAAGAAAGAGGAAATTGTAGTGGAAGTTCAATGCTTTGACAAATTTCCAAGAAAAAACATCATTGTGAAGACAAGGGACACAATTCAAGTTGTTATTTTTACGCCAGCCCTTTTTGAAGAAGTTTTGCGCAAAAATCGTGGTCATGGCTGTCTTAAGGTGGTATCTATTAAACAGAAACTAGATTGGTGGTACCCACTAGAGAAACAACCAAGTGCTCATGTAATTTCTGTTCGTATTTATGAAAAAGAAGATAACTTTACTGTTCAAATACCGCTCAACAAAACTAAGATTTCATTTAAAACGAAGGTAAAATATCACGCCGAACCGATTCAGCTAAATCGGGCGAGAGAGAGTATTTCGGATCATATTTCCCATGCTGGAATATATGTAAATTGCATGAAAACGGGAACCATTTATACTCTTCATGAAGTTCGTATGTACCGCATAATGCTGATGGAGCATTCATTACTGGCTGTACATTTCACTAAGACCACTCACGACCTACAGATAGTGCTAAAAACAAGGTATAAACCTTTGTTTCATGAAATTGCCGCTTCAAAGTGCCTGATCCCGGCAATTGATAAAATTAAAGTACTGCTTTTGCGAAATAATTGTCATTCAGGAAGGCGGGCCTATATTGCAATACGAATTGCCTCTAATTTTTCGGTTAAACATAGCCCCAATACACCAATAGCCGATGGACCGGCCATTTTTTCGTTTTCCTTTCAAATTCGCAGCTGTGATGTTTGGCCATATAGCTTTCCACCTGACAAGCAAAAATGGTTACACTTTGGATGTTACCCCTTAATGGAGCTGAGTTGCAAGAAGGGAATTCGCTGCACTTGCGATATCCTGGGAACATACACCAACCATTTGTATTATATTCCTCCCATTGAGGTTCCAGTTGGTGCCTATACAGAACCACAGCTCAATGTTAAAATTGTGGTATTTTATGCCTTTACACTTCTTTTTGTACTACTGTGGATACTTTTGTTTTATTTATACCGAAATGTTCTCCCCAGTAGAACGGTTTTATTTCAGAAGTTTGAGACGGAGGATGAGTCTACAGGAGAGCTACATGACTTAACAATCTGCCTTAAAGTCGGAGGTCGCTTGAATTCCGGGACCACCGCCACGGTTACGCTCGTATTATATAGCCCATTTGAAACTCAGCGGAAGATAACGATCTTACAAGATCCTGAACATATAATTCTTAAGCAAAATATCACATTAAATATATGTATACGAACTCGAGACATCCGTATACCCACAAAAGTTTTGGTTTACCATAACAATGCCGGACGATTTTCAAGTTGGTTTCTGCGCCGCTTAGAGGTGACCGATGTTCAGGCCGGCGAAACGCAGGTCTTTATGGTCAATAAATGGATACAAAATAATATGTTTTTATTGTCATCATCCTTGATCTATCGTTCTGGAGACATAAGGTTCCTCGACAGTTGGAAGACTCGATTCAAAGCGCACTTTGAGCTCCTCTGGATCAATTACTCACTGTGGCAACCTGTAACCGGAAGTTGGAGGGAATCGACTAGATTTCCACGAATTTCCCGAGCTAAAAGATTCTGTGTCTTCATCAGCAAACTAATTGTTTCCTATACAGTGTGTGCTACATATTTCGGCTTGACAACAACCCAAAGTTTACAATTACTTCGATCCAAGTTTTTAAATTACAAAGATTTGGTTATACTAACCATTGTCAGCTGGTTGGTGGATTTGGTTCTGCAAATATTATTTACATTAGTGAGCTTGAAATGTGGCTAATAAGTATTTACAAATAAAATCAATAAAATAGCTTGTATATTTGTCCTGTTAATTAAAGGCATTACCTAGCGATTACCATGGGAACTAACTTAGAAATGTTGTTAATTACTTGGCAATAAATGTAAAGAGGGGAGTTTAACATTGGCGTGACAAATTCGCATATGGGGGGAGTTTCCGAAGACCCACTCCCGCATATCAAATGTCTTGGCCGCGATTTGCATTAATTAGCCATGAGCCGTAATCGACGACGCCCACGTGCTGCAGATCGATCCCTCTGCCATTTGAGATCTTTGTCAATTTGCATAAATCACATTAATAAGCTGAGCTCAACGATACTCGGATGCCCAGACGGATTAGCAAAGATACGGCAACTTAGAACTGGTGTTGGCTTGAGCTTAAGGTCAGCCCATGATTCACGTCACGATGCCATGTGCTCTAGTTAAGCGTTGCACCTTCCTGACCACTCGAACCAGTTTAGGCCGGCAAACCGGAGCATAATGTTGGCTATCCTTGACCATGAAATGGGCAGCTCATACCAGCGCCAGTGCCAGCTAGCATTTCCCACCCCCAGCCCCAGTATTCCACCAAATTGCAGTAGCTGGGATCGCGACATGACCAGAACCACTGACATTTAACCGCAGCAACTGGTTCGCCGGCTCGTCTATTGGTTGTGACTTCTGCTGCGGTGTGCAATTATTTATTTATGCCCGCATTGACATTAGCATTAGGCAGTGCAAAGTATGCCAGGCTGGTCCGCAGACCCAGCCACGAATTGGCCAAAAGGCGGCTCTAGCTTCTTACGCAACAGCTAAATCAATGCGGACAACCGATTTACAGAGATGCCACCGCGAATATCTGGGCAGCTGGGAGTTGTCGCTTGGCCATTAATATTTGATCTTGAGCTCAAAAGGATTTTGGTTAGGATTTTAAGAGCTTAAGCCGATCTCGGTGTCACAGAAATCTCTTGAACTTTGGCTACAGATTTTAAGTTAAACTGAGCAGGCTTCGAAAAATAGTCAGAAGACTACTAAAGCTGCTTCTTCAATACATTTTATAACTATTTATTAGAACACCCTATTTAAAGTCTTCAGATTTCATAACAAAAAAGTCTAAAAATAAATAGTCTATGATATTAATACTTATAGTAACCAGGATTCATTTATTTTAAACAATATAATAAAACAGCCCGAAAACTCAGGATTTCCAGATACATTATTTATCAATTGGGCTCTTAATGACCATTGCTATTTTTATAGTGGCTCAGCTTAAAGCTGATTTAAAAGCTAGTTCACAAACGGCTTTTTCTAAAATATATATAGTTTTTATTATTAATAAGTTGCACTATGAAAAAGTAGACGAAAGTTGCCCCTCGCTTCGTCGCCTCGCAACTGGTGGCCATCATACCCGTCCCCCTGCTGGGTATCAAATTGCAGACAGTACTCAAAACGTCTTGAAAACAAATTACGTTGTATGCCGTAAAGAACGCGCCGCGACCTTTAAAGTGGACAGCGGGCGAGAACTGGTTGGGCAACCAGAATGTGACCATATAACCATATAACCATATAGCCATATAACCATGTAGCCAGACGACGGATAGCCAACTGACATTTGGTGGCATCGGGTTCGCCGGCTGGGGATCATAATCGCCGAAGCCATGCGTAACATTTCAAGGTTCCGACGCCTAATAATAAGCCCAGATGGGAAATGCCCGGGTGAGAACATAAATCTCGGTAGGCAGACAGCAAGTTAAGTGGAATTAAACAGTGCAATAAATATTAAAATTAATACAGTCGAATGTCTTAATAATTATTGCCACCCAGCCGAAAAGAGCGAGGGAACAATAATCAGACTTTGACTTCCACCTCGACGGCTTCGCCTTTAACTTGCTCAGTTCGGGCCACAAAAACTAAGTTCGGCAATAGTCTGTATATACTGGTACTATATGGGTTTTCTTCTTTTTTCCGATCTCTTCTGGTTGCCAAAGACAATAACAATACAATACGGCCACAATCTTTGGGACAATCTTGTCACGAAATTCTGTCGCCGTCTGTGTCGGAGTTGCAGTTAAAGTGGAGATGGAAGTTGGAGGATGGGGCTCGGGTCGGTGTGGCAGCCAAAGACTAAAAGTCTTAAAGTCTGGCCCCATCTGCTGGCCCAAAGCTATTCATTAGACGCGCCTACACTTTGGCAGCGACGACAACAACAGCCCCAACTTGGCGTTTAGCAATTTCTGGCATTTTGACCCCGTGCACGGCTTCAGTTTGAGGTCTGCCCATGGGCTTGGGTACGGATAGTACCAGGGTATGGGCATGGTATGGCCACCAGTAACGCCACCGCTCCGATGGCTGCCTGACTTTGATTGCGATGCTCGATTAATTCAGTGCATTTAAATGCAACGGTTCACCATCCGCCCTCCCCAAAAAAAAAGCAGTGGGTCTGCCCCATTTCGAGTCAGGTGGCAACGCCGGCGGCCGAGATAGGTATCTTCATTATCTTTATCATTTAAATGGGGCGTATTTATCGACCGTTTTGCTTTTGCCGCTTGCAGGGTACTTACACTGAGAGAAATAGATCCCACAAATACGGCATTAGAATCTGGGTGTCTTGAAAATACCTCTCAAGTGAACAAAATTGTTATCTATCCACAAATGCCTTGATAGCTTTCCAAAAATCTCTAGAGATTTATTGAACAATACGGTCCTGAAATTATTTGAAATAGTTGTTATTGTTATAAGGGTTTTCGATAAGTTGTGAAATTTATATATTGTCTAGGTTAACCTTTTCAAATTAAAATAACTTATAACTTTTTTATTTGCTTTATTCTCTTTCTGTGTATTAATTTTGAATGTTTGTATTTTAAATATTCAGTCTAATGAAATCTTATATTTTTAATGAAAATATTGCATTGTTTGCCTTGATTAGAAAAGTAGTTATTTGTTTTGTCTAGAATAAAGAATAAAGCTTTTCTTACCAAAATACAACCGATGTTAAGAATCAACAAACTATTTTATCATGGTGTAGCTATTTCCGCCGGCTGATGCAATTACCAAGCAATATATTTAAATGTGTGTAGACGCTCTGCAGAAAAACCTGAAGCAATTGCATAAATTAAGTGTACTTAGTACAAAGTTAGTTCTTTATTTCCAGCCCAGAACAGCTGAGCCTCCGCTTCTGCTGCTCTTTGCAAAAAGTGACGTCGACTGCGACTGCGACTTAGGCGTTGAATCTTTAGTTTAGTTTTTCTTCTCTCTTCAGTTGGGCACCTCAACACCCACCCACCTGCCCCTCTCCCCCCCACTAACCAAGTTGTTAGTTAGTTGTTGGTTGTTAGTTGTTCGTTGTTGGTTTTGGCCGTACTCGTGTCGCAGCTTTGCATCTTGTCTGTGTGTGCGACGCTTTGCCAACTGAAACTGAATTGTTTGCAGCCTCGTCAGTGCAATTTTCGTATAAATAGACTCACCTGCCGGCATTGGGCATCATTAAATAACAACGTTCGTTCAATTAACAACTGCAGTGCTGAGGTCCCCAGTCGAAAGGATAATTCTGCCTTTTGGATTACACTTCTGAGCTTCAAACAAGATGAAGAACGTAAGTGACCCAAAGAAAAGTAGTGATTCCAACCGGTATGCAATACATAAAAAAAAGTGTAAAAAGAGGATGGGATTCGATGAACAGTTTTTGGGATATATAGTTTTGCGTAGTGTATATTCGAAACACAGTTAACTTAATCAAAAGATTGAGAAAATACAGGAATTGACATAAAAAAGAGTGCGACGTAAAGAAAAATCAATTTTTTAGATATTTAATTAAAAAATATTATATTTTCAACAAATTAAATGGAATCTTTAATAGTTGCCAGGATAGTTGTATATATTTAATGACATTTTGAAACACAGTTAGTGAAAGAAACAATACAGTCTAGGCTGTTGAAAAAATTTTATTGTTTTTAAGACTTTTTTAAATCGGTTTTTTATAAAAATATATTGTTTTTTTTATTTAAAAAAAAATAAAAAATAATTTTATTAGATTACATTAAATTAAAATAACCTGTATCCCAAGTAATGCACAATTTGAATCTGCTCTAGAATAGTGAAATCAGCTCAGCAATTAGTAGTTGCTCATAAATGTGCTAAAGGTATACTTCCTGGGCCATCTATATCTCTCGAATATCCACATAAAATATATGTCCGGCCATGCTAAGGTAGTAAAAGTACTCGTAAATCAATCGCCTGAGGTGAGCCCGTAGCTTTTTAGACATTTATTACGACTCATACAAAAACCCGAGGCCCTTTAGAGTATTTTTGTGTTTGGGCAAATCTTCCGCAATTACGAGGCCCGCCGGCAGTAAAGGCGGGTGCAAAAGCGTATAGCATATGCTATATTGCCAACGGGGGCAGACACGTCTTGCCATTTGAATGGCTTAAAAGCCAAAGGCAATTAACGGATTCAGATGCAGCACAGGCGCAGATGCGAGGTGTATGGAATGCCACGCAAAGGTCAGAGTCAGACCCACGGACCAACACCTGGCAGCTGTCCATCGGCCTGAAAAGTTCAGACACGAAATTGGAATCCCAAATGGAACATGAAACCCATTCAGCTCAGTTCAGTTCAGTTCAGTTTAGCTCAGCGACAATTGGCCAAGAGTCGATCTGGGGTGAACTCGGTGTTGCCAAAAAAAAATAAAAGCAAATTAAAACCGAAGACACCGATGGGACAGAGGACCACGCCCCGCGATTTCCATGCTTTTTTGTGTACAAGTTAATTGAGTCAGTCGACTTCGTGTGTGTGGAAATGTGGAAAATATTTAATTGGCATCTATTTGCCGACCTCAAAAGGTGTCTAAAAAGCTCGGTATGTGAGAACAGCAAATAAAATAGCTAAGGCAATAAATCTCGGCTCTCGGACTCGGGGACGTTGCATAATAGCATCGTTCACGATTTCAAGATGTTTATTAGCTCGGTTAACATTGCGGAACTTTCCATTTCGTTTTCCCTTTGACAGTTTGCTCTCTGTCTGCTGGTCGCCGCCCTGATGAGCTGCTGCCAGGCTGCCCCCCAAAAAGCGGAGGAGCCCATCGCCATCATCAGCCAGGAGTCCAACATAGAGCCGGATGGATCATACAATTATGCGTGAGTACTCCAAATATCCAATATAATTATTAAGAGAGAAGTACCCCAAATATCCAATAGAATTACTAAGAGAGAAATTGGTCATCACTCTTGAAGATCAAAATTTTCTAAGTAATTTGCTGTTCTTTGGTAAGCATTTGTATCTCAAACAGTTGAGATAATGAACAGTCATTATAACAAGTGTTAACGAGCTTATTATCTTTACACGTCAATTGAACTTCAACCTTTAATTACCTCATGCCTCTGAAATTCAAAGTAGTTTAAAACCGCGCTCAAAAGATCCAAGTGTTATAGTCATTTAAAACTGTCCGTGAGTAAAATCTGAAATTTTATAGCATACTTATGGCCTGAAAGAATAAATCATAAAATTTCATATTATGAGAAACTCCCCAAAAAGAAACTATAAATTGTCTTTAAGCGACAGATTTGCTATTCACACTGTTTTAGTTAGCCCCCAACACCCCTTTCCCATGACTCATTAACAAAACCAGCTATTCGAAAAGAATATGCTAATGAAGCTAAAGAAATATGGATTAATGAACCATATTTAAATGGAAGCAAGCTTTCGGAGCAGAAATGTTAAAAGTTGATTGAATATTAATTTAATTTGCCTGGCGCCAGTTGGCTGATGCATAAAAACAAGGTGACCGAAAATAGCAAACAAAATCTTCAATTCAAGGTGAATTTGGTTAAACCCTATAAGTAATGTTCGATTTTTTCGTTCGCTTGGTACTTGCAGCTACGAGACGGCCAACGGAATCAAGGCTGAGGAGACCGGAACCCTGAAGAAGGCCACCTCGGCGGACTCCAGTGACGTGATCATCGCCCGGGGATCAGTGTCGTACACGTCGCCCGAGGGTAACCTGATCACCCTGAGCTACTCGGCCGATGATGAGAACGGCTTCCAGCCGCAGGGCGATCATCTGCCCACTCCCCCACCAATCCCACCAGCGATCCAGAAGGCGCTCGACTATCTGCTCAGCCTTCCCCCGGCAAAGCGTCGTTAGGATAGGATAACCGCTTTAGATTTTGACCAACGATTCTGACCAACCTTCGATTCTGATGGGTAGATGATGCGCTGTTGCTACAAGTTGATTGCTGCAAATCCCCCAATCCCCAATCCCCGATTCCTAGACAATCACACATAAGACACAAGCCAAGGGCTGGAGCCACCTTTATCTCCTCCTTCTTCCACTTGGGAGGTCAAAGGTCGGCCAAATCCACTGACTGAAGAACACAAACTCAAACGGATTTGAGGGACAACACCACACAACACCGAAACACACGATGACCCAGTCTACTTTCTTGCTTTCTTCCACGAACTCTCTTCTACGCGAATTTCTTCAGATCTTTTAGTCGCCGGAACTTTGCCATTTTCGGACTCATGTGATATCGTCGATTTATCAATGAAATCAACAAAGAAAATGTAAAAAAAAAGGACAAACAAGAAATTACTTAAATAATATACAAAAAATATTATCCACAGCAAAGTTTGTGTAAATAGTCTGTAAATTAGATACATTTACACGTAGTCTAAGCGAAGACATCGATTCGTCGTTGCTTCGAAATTATATAAACACTTGTAAAGAACTATGATGATATTCTTTAGCCTTACTGCAAATAAAGAATTAAATATTCTTTCGAAAAGTAAGCAAGTCAGGTGTTTTTATTTTATGGGATAGCCTAAAAAGAAGAATCAAATGACCTCTAATAATCCTTAATAGTCAAAGTATCTATAGCTTAAATCTGGTTTTAAAGCAGCTTTTGCTAAAAATTCCACTCCCACTGCCACTGATAATCTCGCGGATTGAATTTCTACCCGATGTTTCGAGCTTCTGTCGTAGCCATAAATCTAAATTCATCATTCCTCAAATAACCGCGATGAAAGAGACTGAAAAAGTTAATAAATGCACAAAACTTGTTGGCCAGATGCACAAATATTGAGGATACAGTTTACATGGGAAGTAACTCACAGCTTAATTCGCTGTTTATTCATAGATTCTGTCCAAAACAAACGTCCGTTTTTATACCCTCGCAGAGGGTATTATAATTTTGGTATAATTATAAGTGTATATATATTCTTGATCAGGATCGTGTCCTGCGTTGATGTCCGTCTGTCCATCTTTCCGCCTGTATGTCTGTCTGTTTCTACGTGAACTAGTCCCTCACTTTTAAAGATATTGAAATGAAACTTTGCACACACCTTTGCACAATGGCCGGGGTCGGCCGACTATATCCTATAGCCGCCATATAACGGATTGATCGGAAATGCCATAACTTTGGTGTTTGTAAAGTTAGGAAGTTGGGATTTTGTATGGGTTTTATTTTTGGCCAACCGATCCGATTTTGGAGAATGTAATTTAGAGAATATTCTGCAAGCGTATATCAACTTCGGCTTCGCCTGAAGTTCCATTCTGTTTTGCACTTCAAGGCGAGAGTTGATAGATTCATTTTATGCAAAGTGGCCAGACGCAGGCTGGCAAAAATGCTGTCATGGTGGCTCCAAAATCGCCGAGAACCAGAATTCGGAGTGATGCCGATGACGAGTGTCCATAGAGGATGGCACAACATTATTATTATTTATTTATTTGAAAAAAACAATGTGGAGGCTGGCCAGAGTGGAAGTCGTCTGCACCAAATTTCACACCCAATTTTTGAAAGGCCAGCTACGAACGGAACACGGCGAAACAAGTTCAATATTATTTATTGGCCACATTTTAATTTCATGTTAAATATTTTAGTACAGGAATTTTGTCATAGTCTATTGCTAATTTTGTTTGCCTATATAAGAGTCTTTGTTTACGGATGGGGATCGCCAGTCGCCTCGAGACTTTAGCTTGGATTGTATTAAGTGATATTGATAGAGCGAAACAGAGATCCCGAAATGAAATTCATACTACTGATTGCACTTTTTGTGGTTGCTGCTTCGGCGACGGACAACAATGACCCGATTTCCCAGGAATCCAATGTGGAGTTCAATGGCAAATATCATTACCAGTGAGTTTTTTGTCTGGTTGAATCACTTCACTCACTAATATCGCTAATTACCCAGTTATGAGCTCAAAGATGGCTCCAAGGCCACTCAGGATGGTGTTTTGAAGTCGGTGAATGCCGAACACAACGGCGAAGCTGTTCATGGCAAGTACTCCTTTGTGGGCGACGATGGTCAGACTTATGTGGTGTCCTACACGGCTGATGAAAATGGATACCGGGCGGTGGGAGACCACCTGCCCACTCCACCACCCACTCCCGAGTCCGTCCTGAAGGCCCTGGAATACATCCGGCTGCATCCCTACACCATTCCCGAGAAGAAGCACTAAAAATCCTACTAGAACTGAGCCAAAATGTGATTGGAACCAAAAGAACTGAGACAAATTAAAACCGATATTTAAAAACAACAACACAAGAGATTGGGTAACCGGAAACAAAAGTGTTCAAATAGTTCGGTTCACTGTTTATTTAGGGTTGGAGTGTAGACGAGGTACCCTCTTCAAAGAGTCACTGCCTAATGTGTGCCAAAATGTGTGTTAAATTTGCCTTACTTAGCAGTTTTTGGCTCTGCTGGCCATCTCGCTAAACAATTACTAATTGAAAGCTAAATTGTTAAATAAGCAATTGAAGCCGAAGCAGAGTGGCAAAAGTCTCAAGGCCGAATCCGCAATCAGTATAAACTTTAAAAAGATTGAGCAGCAGCATTAGAACTGCGAATCCAACTAAACAAAATCAATCAATAGGAATTATGTAAGCCAAACAGAAACTGAAAGTGTGATTCGATTTTTTTGTTTCCCTCGTTTTAATTTACAATAATATGTTAATTTTAAAATCAAACCGATGAAGAACATTGAAAATTCCGGGAATGAGCTGAACAGCATTTCTCTAACCCGAAAATTAATCAGATATGTATCGGAGGTAATTTCCATTATTGTCGCTTAGCTCTTTTGTTTCTACCCAGCCAAGTTCATTGACCATTCCGTTCCCGCAGAATTCTAGGCTCTATGACACAATTGTGGTTAATATTCGCAGCATATAGCCGACATATGGGTATAAGTTCGCAGCGTTATCAATTCGATTTATGGCCAACAATACTCTACATTTTTTATTGCCTATTTGTCTCCACCGTTCACCGTTAGCTTTTCGACCAGCAAATATTTCCCTAATTGAGACGTGATCAGAATGTTAAATCAGGCGAACAATATGACTTATAGAAATATTTGAGAACTTCTGGTTAATAACTTTTGGGAGCATGCCAGCAGTCCCTCAACTCAAATCCTTAACGGAATCCCCAGGAACTGGCTGTGGAGCCAGCGGAACTAACTGGAGACCCAACTCCCAGCCATAAGAAGAATTATATTCTGCTCAGACAAATCACGTAGCCTGTCAAGATCTGCACCATGATATGTGGTTGGGGGAGGTGGACGGGGTGGACGACAGAAAACTGTCACCTGCTGACATCGTCGCTCCATCTTCATCTCTTTTGGCGGTGCGATCTGATGTTTACTCATCGCTGGGCAATAAAACCGAAACCAAAATCCGAAATCTGAAAAAAAAACCCCTGGCAGCGCCCGCTCGTAATTTCTGCCCGTACTTCGAAGCTTATCTAGTGCGCCCATCGTAATGGCAATCGTAAGCAGCCGAAGCCACGAGACCAGAGTATAAAAAGCCCGGCTTTCGTTCGGGCAGTCAACAGTCGCTCGCCAACCTGCTGGATACCGCCCACACTTGAGTCCAAGTCCAATTCCAGGTCCAAGGATATATACCCCTCCAACATGTACAAGTTTATCTTCCTCGTCTGCTCCGCCATGCTGCTCAGCTATGTCCTGGCCAGGCCCCAGGATCAGCGGGCAGGAGCAGCCAGTCCCACGTCCACGACCACAGCGGCCACCATTGTGAAGCAGGATAATGTGAATAATGCCGATGGAAGCTTTAACAGCAGGTTAGCTATAGTTAAGATATGCAGATATAAGAAAGGAATATCCTAACACCTCTACTGCCATCTGCTCCTCAGCTACGAGACCTCGAACGGAATACGCGTGGAGAACATTGGCTACTTGAAGAAGATCATCGTGCCGAAGACCGAGACCTCCGATGGCCAGGTGATCGATGAGCACGAGGAGCTGGTTCTGGTCCAGACCGGATCCTACAGCTACAGCGATCCCGATGGCAACCTCATCACCCTGCGCTATGTGGCCGATGAGAACGGATTCCAGCCGGAGGGCGACCATCTGCCCGTGGCTCCGCAATAGTTTTATATCATCCATACGTAGTAACCCTCCTTATAATATTTCGCTTGAAAGTATTATGCACTGCCTGAATGCCATACGAAATTGAAATGTCTACATTCCGTAGTTAGTTTTAAGCAAACAAAAAACACACCGAATCGCCTGCAAAGAGAGAAATAAATATTGGTAACGATAATGAAAACGACAACTGAAGTGAAGTTACTTCTCAGCCTCGCGTGGCCTATAACATTACATTACCGAATTGCCCTTCACGCTTGCGGTTAACACTGATGATCTGCGAAGTGGAGATGGGATGGTGATCATGAGCCAACTGCCGGATTTGTTTACACTGCCGCACCGATGGTAAAAGCCCTCGGCACCAGATGACATTGATGCTGATATGGATAGGGCTAGGAATTGGGTATCGTGTGTTTGGCCAACTCAATGGGGCATACCAGAATGGCCAGACAAATGCCGGACGTTTAATTACCATTATAGAGCAATTATTATTAAATTGTCGTTAGGTGTGGATTGTGCCACTTCATCAGCTAATGTGGGATCAGTTGATCGACCATTGAGACACCAAAATGTTGCCTTTACTCTGGGGCTTTTACATTTTAGTTGGCAGTCTAGTGCAAATACATCCTGCCGATACAGTCAAGCTGATTCCAGTGAGTACCAAAACATCTTCTAAAACCAGATCTTGAAATATAGTCTTTTTTGGACCAGAACTTGGGCTACTATGTGGAGATGAGGCAGATAGATTGCGTGGGCAATCCCA
Organism: Drosophila fuyamai; assembly: GCA_018153365.1. NCBI lineage: Eukaryota > Metazoa > Arthropoda > Insecta > Diptera > Drosophilidae > Drosophila > Drosophila fuyamai. The sequence goes on from JAECXW010000758.1 coordinate 8,567,552, forward strand.
ACTATTTTAACAGCATGTACTGCAAAATCCTGCCACCCAATAATAGGACCATGGAGGCATCCGTGGTAATTATGCGAAAGTTGACTGCCCTAAGTGGTTCGCTCAGGGTATCCATTCCGAATGCCAAAAAGGTCATAACCCAGATATTGGATATCACCTTTGATGTGTGCAAAGTTTTGCGTGAACGCAAACGAAAGGTGCTGATTGACCTTTTGGTCAACACTTTGGCCAGGAACAGCAATGCCATGGCTTGGAAATGTCCTTTTCAAAAGGTATGATGAAATGGTTTAAATATAGAGTTATAAATTTAAAATTTTTTGAGCTGCTTTCAGGGATCTTTTGAGTCTAAAAACATATCCGTTACCGACTTGCCGCCCATGCTTACCGAATCGGAATTTTACGTCAACTTGGACTTCTTTATACCCAAGGTGGCCATTGGCATGAATGTAACTCTCCACGGGCATCTTTATGAGATTGCCAAAGAAAAGAACAGAAGAAAGAAATATTTGTAACGTTTTTATTGGTACTTATCCTAAAATAAATTTAAAAGGTATTGTAGAAAAAATAATGTAGTTTCAGGTGATATCTATAGATAGTACAAAATAGTACAAATGTCAGCAAATGAATTTTACTTACCTCCTTTACAATTTTCATACATTTCTCTTACTGCAAATATTTGCATACTTTGGGGCAGTAACCTTTTTTCTAAGAATGCCGAATGGAAAATTTCTATTTAAAAGCTGAATAAAACAGTGAGTTTAATGGTTAACTGTTAGCATAGCGACAGCTACCGTCCCTTTTAAACAATTCTTCACGCTTAATTGACAAGCTAAACTATGAATATAAACAATTATGTTATGGATTAGTAATTACTTTAATTTCGATATAATATCAATCAATGAAAAACAATGACAGCGAACACCAATGGCCAGTTAGCCGCCATCTGATCGACAGCAATGTTCTGCCTTTGGGTGAGCTACTGGCGGATGATTTGGTTACTCATCCACCTTATCCATTACACTGGAGCCAAGGTAAAATATTGGTTAGAAATAAAGCTATAACTTCATCATCGAATGTATTTTCAGAGACGCATAAGATGGGATTGCTTTGATTGTCAGATGGGAACTCAATACGGAGATGAAATGAACTGCCATGTTGGAGGCATAAGGCGGTCCCTTTTAAATGTGGAACTTAATTTGTTGGAGGAACTGGACGCAATTAAGGTGTATGTCAAAATTTCGACAAGATTCAAGCCAACAATTATGTATCGAAAGTTTTTCGACATTAACTTCAATGGATGTCGAGTAATAGCCGATATGGTTCAAGGGACCATGGTATCGAACATGTTTAATGCAGTTGTCAAGTCGAGCAATCAACCCAGGAAGTGTCCCATAAAAAAGGTTTATTTATAGATTTATACATTTTTAAAATCTTAGATTTTAATTTAACGTTTTATTTTTGCAGGGCGTAATTTACTATCATAACATAAGTATTGAAGAATCTTTACCTATGTTTGTGCCCTCCGCCCAGCTATTTATCCAAGTGGATTTTTACTCTCGCCGGCAATTGTACTTGAACGTTAGTTTAAGAGGAGAAATAACTGAAAAATAAACATACAGATACCAACTTTATACATTTATATATTTTATAGACTGCTTAAACGGATTGGCCGCTTTTAGTGGCGATAAACAAAGACATTAACGTTTAAACTCAGTAGTGTGTTCTAGATTCAAATTTAAGCCCACTTAAAATGCAATCACGAAAAAAATCAGTTATTGGGGTATAATTATAAAAAGCATTATCCGCGATGGTTTTCACTTATAGACCGTGCTTAGGCTTTCGAGCCAGACAGTATTAATTTAACAGAGCTGCAATTACAATATTATGGCTCAATTTCAATTGATATTTCTGCTCATTTTCATGGCTAGCCATGGCGAATCGGCCCAGGTATGCTAACATATAATTATATATACATAGATTAAGTCTTTCTATTAACTCGTCTTTAGACTTTTTCCAAGGCACGACTAAAACTGATGTGGAAAACTTTTAGCTGCGTCTCGAACCCGGACTACATTTCCTCACACAAGTGTTTCATCTTGGAGACAGACAAATCTTTGATAACAACCGAGGTGATATACATAAAGGATATTGCCAAATACAATGCCACCTTTAAGCTGTTGATGCCTCGAAGGCCTTCCAAGCCATTTCAAAAAGTAATCGATGTTAATGTTGATATATGCGAGTTTGCAAAGGGAAACAGTGGTCACAGATTCATGACGTTTGTCCTTAAAGCTTTTGGGAAGCAAGTATCTCAGCTAAAGTGTCCTCATCCCAAGGTGAGTATTCATTTTTAATTCCTAAACCCATTTGATATAGTTTTTTTAGGGCCTCTACTCGTACCCGAAAATTAACATTGGTGAAAGTTTGCCAGCCTTTATGCCGGAGAACGATTTCAAAATCGAAATGAATTTCCTAACACCCGAAACGCATGTATTCAATACCAGTCTCACTGGATTCTTGTACGATCCGCTGAAAAAGAAGGCTAAGATTTAAGTGTCGAAAGCGAAATAAAATGGGTATTAAAAGCGGCTACCAGATGGATTTCAAGGATTAAATCCAGATGAAAAGAGTCGTTAAGGCAATTTGGAGCGCTTAAGAATTAATCAAATACTTTATGGACGGGCCACTTGTCAACGCAACAGTACGTGATCTTTATGTCAAGTTCCGTTGACGATTGCCTCAAAATCGCCACTAGAGCATTATTTACGAGTCAAGCTCAAGATTGGCCGCATCGACAAGGCATTTCATTTCACAACAGCCTGAATATTTATGGCCAGCAACGGGGTTCTGTGAGCCAAGTTGGCTCTCAGCGTTAGAGCCGCAACCGAAATGTCAAATGTTGTTCATAAGAACGGCAGCAGCTCGACAAATGCTAAGAATGTAAGGGTGAAATCGTTTGACATTTGCAGATGCTGCAATTTCCCCTTTTGCCAGCCTGCACCAGGTCAGTGTGTGAGTGGGGCAAAAATTGGATGGTGGGATATTGGTTTTGGTAGATCGGCGGATTTGTGGATCTGTGGTGGTGCACTCGAAAGCTAACCTTGCCCAGCTTTCGTTTTTTATTTTCATTTTCGCCTGTGCGTGGAGCTGCATCTCAAAAAGTTGCACAACCTGCAATGAATCACCAGCAACAGCGGCAACAGCAACAGCAACAACAGGCACAGCAGCAACATTGGCAATCTGGAGGCTTGGCGGGCGTTTGGCTTGGAGTTGTGGGTGCGGAAGACGAAGACGTGGCCAAAACATGATGGCCCAGGGAGGGGAGGAGGGGAGAGGTCGTTTGTTGCAATAGGCGTTGGAGTTTTTGCAGCATTTCGGGCTTTTTCGCCGGCTCTTCGGCGGTTGTTCAACTTGCTGCTTTGTCTCCGATACACCTCTCTGATTGAATTCGCCTTTTTTCTAAACATTTGCCAACGAATGATTTGTGTGTGTGTTCTCTTTGGCCCAAAACGCGTTGCAGATTAACCCAATTGTTTGGCAACTAATTAACATTTGCCAAGACACGGGCTCGCTTTGAACTCAATTATCGTCTTGCCTCATCTGCCAGGCACTTTGGTTGTTACAACAATTTGCGCTCCGTTGGTGTTGGTGTTTGGGGTTCCATTCCGCCAAACTGCCGCAATTACAAGAATGCGAATTCGAATCTGAGTCCGAGTGCGAATCTGAAAATGAATCCGAAACCGAAGATGGGAGCAGCATCTTGGATGCACTTCAAATGCACTTCTGCAGAGCCAGAGAGAGAGAGAGAGCCCAAACGATCCGAACCGAATGGCGCTTTTGGCCAAGTCAACAACGAAAGCAAAAAAACTCGTTCTGGCTTGTTTCTAAATAACGGCATTGCGAAGATGAACGACCGGACGCGCTAGCAACGGACGGACATTTCGCAGACATTTGAGCCGGGCCTATAAGCAGGCCAAATACGAACAACTACAATAAGCCGGGCTAAGGTGGGTGTCAGATAAAAGGGGTCTTAACAAATGATATTATTATGAATATTTAAAAAATATTTATTTTAACTTTATAATATTTTCTTTTTCAGTTTAGAAACTTCTTATACAAAATGTCTATACTCTAAAATCAAAAGACTTAGGAAACGAACTTGAGTTTAAATAATGCAAGATTTTTAATTTTTACAAAAATATTAATTATGATATCTATCTATCTTTAAATATGTAATAAATATTAATCCATTTAGATATAAGGAAGACAAACAAAAAGTCCCCAAGACTCTGGCACAGCCTCAAACGAGAGCGACAGTGAATTGTTTTTTTCTATTTTAGCATTTAAGCGTCGACGAGCCTACAAACAACAATTACCGATCGTTTGGATCAGACAGCTACAACAAAAACAAGAGCTACTATGGCGAATTCAACTAGGCAACCTCTCCACTTCCATCTTCCCCATCTTCACCTGCATCTGCATCTCCATCTGCATCGGCATCCGAAACTGAAACAGAAACTGCAAATGCACGCTCTCCCATGGCGGCTCACCCGTGTGGGTATGTGGGCATGGACACGAGTGCAGCAGGAGGATCGGATCGGGTCGGTCGGAGCGAATCGCCTATATAAGGCCTAAATAGGGCCGCGCTTGGCACAGTGTCTAACGGAGCTGCTTTCACTAGCCAGTGCAATCAGTGCCAGCCAAACGGGCGACAAAGCGGGTTAATTCAGTGGAATACAGTGGATAAGCAGCAGAAACTCCTTGCGAAATGAAAGTGCTCGTAAGTGGCCCCCGCAACCCCAGATTTTCAACCTGTTGGATTTTGTAATTTTTGTGAAGTGCATACAGAATCCAGAAAAGCTTTTAGCAAGTCTAATGATATTCAGAGAAACCGTTTTATAAAAATTGTGCAATAACTTGTGCTTCCTCCATGCTTTAAAGAAATGACATAAGACATTTCAAAATAATAGTTGGTTAAAATTTTACCTTAAGAAAATTTCCAGTTTTAGTTACCAAGCCAGAAAAGTTTTTTTATTATTCAGAAATCTTTCATTTCTATATATATGTTTTTGCCCATTCAAAATTTAACAAAATTGGATTTTATTTTTTTATAATTTCCTTATTTATTATGTTTATTTATAATTTCCTTCTCAGTCGTTTATTATTATATGTGCTTGTAAGTAAAATTTGCAACTACCTATTGCAGATACTTCTTGCGCTGTTGGTCCTTTCGTGCCAAGGACAACACCACCATCCGCACCAGCATCAAAGTGTAAATAATATACCGCGCGATGACAAACCGGATCACCATCGCCACGAAGATCACCGAGAGACCAGCACCTGGATACCCATAATCAAGTACAACAAGGAGCAGAGCGAGGATGGGAGCTACAAGACGGAGTACGAGACGGGCAATAGCATCGTTCACGAGGAGACGGGTTTCCTCAAGGACTTCGACACGAATCCGAATGGTGTGCTGGTCCAGCATGGCCAGTACTCGTACCAATCTCCTGAAGGCACTCTGGTGAATGTGCAATACACGGCCGACGAGAATGGCTTCCGGGCAACGGGGGATCATATACCCACTCCTCCGGCAATTCCCGAGGAGATCCAGAAGGGACTTGACCAGATCTACGCCGGCATTAAGTTGCAGCAGGAACGCCTGGAGCAGCGGGCTAAGTCGGATCCGGACTTTGCCAGGAAGCTGGAGGAGCGACGGGTGGCCAACCAGAATGGCCAGTACATTGGCCTGCTGGAGAACCAGTAGACGAGCTCCGCCCATCCCATTCCCCCACCGAACCGATGATCCTGGAAACGTGACTCATTCGCATTCTATATCAACAACAACAAGACTGTGATTTCACTCTGCAAGTTATTCCAAATCGCTGTACCACTCTGATTGATAAAACTTTAATAACTCCCTTAATTTTCAATTAAGTTCCATACATAAACACACACGGGGCGCTAAATCGAAATAATAATATTTTATTAACGAGTGTGAAAGTTTCGCTGCTTTGAAACAATAAAAGAAAAACTAACGTTTCCATTATGCCGAACCGACTCAATGATGGATTTACCATATTTTCTACCTTTTTCCGTTTTACAGCTGACCATATCCACGATGTTCAGACAGACGTGACAAAGCGTTTATGGGTCCTCATTATTTTCTCCTACTGTGTTTCCCCATTTACCGTGCATCTTTCGTTGCTTTATTGTTTACTTCGCAGATCGAATTACCCCATACGTCAGTTTGTTGATCCCATTCCATGCAGGTTGGGTTTTTCCAATTTTCCATATTTCTACATCGCCTTCATGGAAATTTTCTTTCGAGAGCGCCTCCTCGTCGACAGGTTGTTGGTTGTTGGTTGCATAATTACGACACATTTGCCAGAGTGCCATTCGACTTGACTTGCGGGAGTCTACCAGTATGTGGCAAGCGGAGAAGCCGGTTGAAGTGGTCCGTGAATGGGTTACTGGCTCAGCCTCGATTCCCGCCGAGATACCTCTTCATTCTACTAATTATTTCACAGGTTACCGTTTGGTCTTTTGTGAAAACTAGCCCTTAGCTACGTAAATATAGAAACAAGCTAAAACAAAAAAAAAACTCTGTCATCAAGCTGAAAGAACCAACAGCCGCAAAACCTTTTGGGCCACAAAACGGCAAACGATTTGGCCACTTATTTGCATAAAACGTAAACACACATACCGAAACTACATGCTTATGTCTAAACACAGATAAATCAATTCCGCTGCATTTTCACCACCGCAGAAACAGAGCCCAAAAGCGGGGCCCCGAAGAATGTTTATTCGCCATTAAGTTTCAACGCTCTTGCGCATAATTAAGACGAAAAAAAAACCATATAATAACCAAGCTGAACAAAAGAAAATTTCTATGGCCCGTGATTAGAAAGAATCTTTCTTGTGGGCCTGCGCGGCCGCTGGAATTGATTTGGCCAAGTCAGTTGCCGTTTAGAAGCCGTCGCGTGCAGATCGCAAATCGCCCAACAACCGGGAAACATTACGAAGACTAGGGAAAAATATCTCTGTAAGCTGAAATCGAATTCGCGGGAGCGTTAAACCGCGAAGAGGTAGCGGTAGTACTGAAAAGTGTGTGTGGGGAGTGAAAAGAAATGGGCAAGTGGAGAGGTTGAACGCCAGAAATGTGACGATGTAAAGAGCTATAGATGAATCCAACAACAAGTGCGTGCGAATATTGAATTGACATCGAAGCTCCGTTAAAGAAAAAATAAAGCGAAATAGCAAAAACCAAAAAAAAAAAAAAAAACAAACAATAGATTGTTATTGTGGCTGCTGAAAACGAGAATGAATCAATAAAACCTTTGAAAACTAACAGTAATCTTTAAAAGTGGCACAGCATTGGCCATCAAGTACAAAAAACAGAAAGAGATTTTTAGCATTTCATTTAAATATGGTTAGTCATCGGAAAGAGTGCCTACTGTGGCTGCTGGTCGCCATTAGTGGTTGCCAGCTAATTGCAGCTCAGCAACTGCAGGGGCCACCGCGTCCCAGGGGGCGTATACGTATTGCGGATATGCAAATTCCCGCCTCTGCCGGTGGAGCATCTGCTCCGGCCTTGGGAAACTGGCCAAGTCTGCCAGCAGCAGGTCCCATCAGCTCCACTGTGCACACCCACATTCCATTGTTGCGCGAGGGAAGCGCCCCCTCTCTTCCAGCCACGCCCAGTCAGGAGGCGGTGGTGTACGGGAACTGGAAGCCAGAGCATCCGGAGAAGCCCGAGGAGAAGGAGACGGAACTGGACGCGGATCAGCATCCGAAGGAGCGCGTCTACGGGCGGCTGGAGGCAATGCTCATGGGAATGCCAGCGGATGGTAAGATTTGGGCAAACACATCACCCCAATCGATCTTTTATGTATATTTTTTGCGAAAGATATAATCTTAAATTCAGAGGGTATAAACTTAACAGAAAGTATTTGGATTGTCTTTAAATTCGACAGGAAAAGTTTTATATTTAAATAATTTTTATAATTTCATGCGATCGAAATCCTTTTTAAGGCTGAATAAATTTAAACTTTGTCCATTTTCATTTGTATCATTCTTTTGTGTTGCCACTTTTTCTATCACTTTTAAAACCTCAAAAACTATTTTTTGTTTACTCCTCGTATTTCGAGTATTTTTTAAATCCATTGCGTTACATATGTTTCAGGTATACATACAGATTATCAATATCATGCTAATTTATGTCTAGATATACCTATAAATAGTTTAATTGGAAAGTTTTTTTAAGAAAGTTTGCATATTTTATCTAGCACGGTTTTAGGTAGAAGAGATAGTATTTTAATATGACTTTTTAAATTTAGTTTTCCCACTTAACTCAATTTAATTGTTCCCGCAGCCATTGATGCCAAGTCATCGAGTTCCAGTGAAGAGGAAACGGCTCCCATTGCTCCTGGTAGCTATCAGAATCCCTCATTTGTTCGTTCAGCCAGCTTCGAACGATCGCCGGAGAAACAAGGACGGCGGCGTATTACTAGCCAGCAGGTACCACACCAGTTCGAGGTGGTGAACAATACGGATCCACTGCTGAAGTCCATGTCCAAGCAGATAAAGGAGTCTGTGGAAACGACGACGATGAATACTCAGAGGAACTCTCAGTATTCCGCCGACGACAGCTGGATGCCATTGCCGTATCCCTATCCCTACGACACTACAGTTCCTGCACCTCCGGCAACGAGCTCAGCGATTCCGGGATTCATGCAATCCTCAGTGGTGCATCCACCGGCACCCACACAGGCCACTCGATCCACGGAGGGACTACTCAACTGGCCCACTGATTTCATCGACAGTTCCTCCAACACGGCGAGCACCGAAAGGATAGATGGGAATCTCCAAGTCAACATCGACAGGCGTGATGAAAACGTCTCCGATCCAGCGGATGAGTACAAATACTACGAGGACTCGCTGAACTCCGCCCAGATGCACAGCGAACTGAGTGTGCCGGAAACGATGCCACTGAATATAACCCGGGTGGGCATTCCCTACGAAGATCGCAATGCCTCCGAGGAGCCGACCATATGTGTGCCACTCACCGTCTCGGAGACATCCCTCTCCTCCGACAGCATAGTGCCCCAGGTGGTGGAGGTGGAGCGGGTCTATTGCTTCCCTCTGCCCAAGGTGGAGGTGCGTCCTGGTCATGTTCGTCCGCAGGTGGAGCAGGTGACGAGGGATCAGGACATCTTTGAAACTGACATGGATATGCAACCAACGGAGTCGCCAATACCCAGTGATTCCACTGCGGGTGCTAGTCGAAGATCACTTGGCCACCTCACACTACTCCTCATCATTGGATGGAGCTTCAGGCCAGGACTTAGGTCTTAGAATTAGGATCGCTCGACCTTACAATAACTCAGGGAATCTATTCGCTATCTACATTTATTTAAACATTAAAGCTAAGCAAAAATATTAAGTTCAAATAGTGTTTCTATTTTATTTGGCAAAAGAAAAATGAAGTAAGTAATTTGAATTTTATATTACATTATTATTACAAGGGTATTTATATAATATAAGTTCAAAAAGTATTATAACAAGTTTAAAGTAAATTGTGCATAATATTTGGTGTGCTTGCCAATAATATAATATATTAAATATATTAAAAAACAAAAATGCAAAACAAATTAATAATTCTCCCATTAAAAGCCAGTGTTAGAAAAAAAAATATAGTATACATATTTATTTCCCTTAATGTTTACGTTTGTGATTATCTATGATTCAAAGTTGTAGTATGAATCTAGTTATGATAAAATTTTTCTGGAATGCTTTCACAGCATATAATCAATACTTCTTTGCTTATCTTTTAATTCATGAGAACTGACTTTATACTATTGAATGCGTAATAATTTGTATTAGGCTAATAAGAGTATGTCGGTATCAATTAGTTCTTTTTATGCCCCTTTTTTGGCAATGCCTTAGAAAGATTTTTCTATTGGAATTGCTGGGTAGTTTGTCTATGAACTGAACACTGGAGTAAAGCTGTTTTTCCTTGGCGGGCAGGTGCAATCTCCTAGGCACTTATTTCGGATCCCGGGACCTTGACCACCAGGGCTCCTCACCCCCAAAAACTCGGGTGTGAAGGGTTTGTTGGTTAGGATTCGAATGAAGCCGAAAACCGTGTTGTTAATGAAGGTCACTAGACCGGTAAACCAGTCCTTACAACTGGGCGTAAATATGATGGTTCAACTGATCCCAATCCTTCAAAAGAATAAAACGATTTATTCTATCGGACCCTATCAAGATATGAGTTTTATGCTATCCTACAGGTTTTCAATTATAAGGCCACCATTGGAAATGCAGACAGCCTTGAGCAAGCCAGTTGTCCCTGAAGAGCACAGACAACGCGGTATGACAACATCCTTCCTTTAAGGGCTCAGGCCTAAGAGGATATTAGATTAGCTACTAAGTCCTTATTGGAGGACATCAATCTGTTCAAACTTGTAAAACCCTTCCGTGTCTGCGGGACCAAGAAGGGTTTCAATGCTCGGCACTCCTTCAACGTTATTGGTAAGGGTAAAGATCTCTGGGCTCCAATCCATGGTAATAGCTTGAATCTTCTGAATATCGCTCCCATCGCAGAAAATTACGGTTGGTTTGGTGTTTGAGAAGACATGAGTATTGGTAGCTGCATGGATCGCAACACAAACCTTCGTCTAGCAAGGTACTAATGAAGGCAACTCCCAAGGGCATTGCATGTAGAGTTTTGCATAGCAGTACCAATAGTATCCTTGTGCCCCAAGCCTCGACTTTTAAAAAAATGGGAAATTCTTACTGCCCAAGTAACGCTTGTTCATTAGTAACCGTCGAGTTGTCAATATCGTTTATCTGGTTTTGGTTTTACGAGCATCCATGAGAGCAACTATCTCTTCACTATCACCCTCCGAGTCAATCTTAACTGGCACACGCTCTTGGTCCAAGTCATCATGGTGTTGAATATTATTCTGCCCAAAGATGCGTCAGGATTATAGACTGATCTCTTTTTTGCCCCGGTTCAGACCCTCTCCTGTTCACTATGTGTTACGGATTGTTCAAACATATTTGTTAATGCTTAACCACTTGTTCCCAATCACAAATTGAGGACGACGGCAGAGCTGTGAACAAGAAAGATGTATTTATAATAGGCCAGAATACAGAAACACCTTTAATTGTGAACCAGCTAATCAGAAGCATTCGAAAGTTCAGCAAACCATCGACTTTCCAATAATAAAAAAAATGTAGCGAAAATTAAATTTTATCGCAGGTAGTGTTTCAAGAAACTAATTAAAAGCTTAAGTCATGCTGAATTAGCCTTGTCTAAATCTTATCGAACTCGCACCATGATTACTCAGCAGTTGTTTGTACCTTATCAAATCCAGTGCGAGATCAAATCGAAGCAAACAATTAAGCGAATATTCTTATCTTTATTTGTAACAAGGTATGTTTTCAGCACCGTACCTCGCCTTTTTGCTTCTATTTCGATGCTAAATAATCGTGGTAAACTTAAATTGATATCGATGGACACAATTGTAAGTTTTTGAACAATCAAATTTTATGTTACAAGTATATTCTCCAGCATCTCGTTGTTAGCCACTTGTATTATTGTAAAACCTTTTTTTTATTTGTACGGTAAGACAACATTTTTAATCTAAAGTATTTTAATATACCAATTTTAATGAATCCTTATCATCTTGACATATGGTGCTGATATACAGAAGCTAATTTAAGCCTTACTTTGCCTTTTTGCTTCTATTTCGATGCTAAACTGTCCTGGTAAACTTTTAATATAAATAATATTTTCAAGACCAATTTTAAAGTAACAAATATATTTTAATGTGATTAGCCATTTGTAATATTACAAAATTTTTTCTTTGTACAGTGAGACAATAGATTTTATTTAAAATAATGTAATATAACAATTTTTATGAAATTTTATTTTCCAGCCTCTTTTTTTGCGACGAATTCCTCTCGCGCGATACGTCGTAGCGTCTTTCCATTTGGGTTGGTGGGCAGTTTGTCCGTAAACTGGACGCCCGCGTGAAGTTGTTTTTGAACCGAGGGTAGTCCCTTCGCCACATGATCTGAAATTTCCTTTTCGGATATTGAGGATCCCTTCCTCTTCACCACCAGTGCCCCAGCTGCATCTTCTTGTTGCTTATCGCAGATGCCTATGAGACACACTTCCTCTACCTGTGGCAGCTCCGCGATAACATCTTCAATCTCAGAAGACCAGTACTGATTGCCCTGGTACTTATCCAATAGTGAAAACTAGTTTTCGTATTCAGTGATAAGAAGGGCTTACACCAAAATTCAAAATAGCTGCTTTCCTTTTTTTTTCAAGTAATAATGATAATTCAAAAAGTTGGCGAAACCATGCCAGAGCTAAGCACTATTTTATTTATGTATTTGTACATAAATACACAATACAGACGTCCTGCACTTGGGCAATCTGCGAAATAACGCTCTCGATCTCAACGGGCCAATAGCTGAGGTATGCGTAACGATCAACTATATAGACGAAGTTCTGCTCATCCAAGTAGCCCAGATCGCCGGTGTGATAATAGCCCTCGGATTCCTGCAATTTGTGGAGCTCGTCTGGATTTCCGTAGTAACCATTCCAGAGTAGATCCGTGTCCAACCTGGTTGTAGGTCAGGTTCTTGCCATCCTCATCCACAACACGCGGTCGAGTTCCCGGAACTGGTCTTCCCACTGACGAATTCCAGCTTTTGAAGTTACGATACCCATCTCAGTCATCGCGTAACCACAACTCAAGAGCGCACCCGAGCAAAGCGCCTGGGTCTTCTTCAATGTGGCCGAGGAAACCCAACCCCTGGCATAATGGATGTTCATAATGGAGGCCAGGGTCTTTGGAGTGTCACCCGGATACTCGGGTGAGAAGATTTTGTTGGTCACAATTCGAGTGAAGCCGAAAACGAAAATCAATTTTTGTTGGTATCTCCATTCTGTAGGTGATCCTTCGCAATCAAAATCGAGAGTACTACTGACGCTCTTGTCCAGCTGGGACTTTATTTATAGTGGGCCAGAGCTTTAGAAAACCACAAGTAGTAGATGACCTGCACCAACTGCTCAACGCGTCTTATCTTATCTGATTAAATTGTAGACTGCCTCCCGGGACGGATCCAATGCGAAAAAGTAAGGAATAGTGATAAGAAGGGCTTACGCCAAAATTAAACATATCTGCTCTCCTTATTATTATCAAAACACCAATTTAATAATTCAATATTTCAAGTTATGGTTTGTTGATATTAACAATCAGCAAAATGATTCTTAAGCAGCACATATTTTTATCTTAGCAATCGTGCTAATCATAAAAGTTTGAAATTGTACCATCTGTGTAATCAAACGCACAAACTTTAAGATTATATAGATTTCTTTAAAGATTTGCCATATAGGAATCTTGCGAGGCATCATGATATGATAGTCATTTATAACCAGCAGTAATATAAACTTAAAGGCAATTGATCTTTTCTAATCGTTTTAATCATTTCAGGGCTCTATCACCCTTGAGCAAAAAATAAACAAAAAAATACATTGCAAGTCTCGTGACTACACTAGATCAAAGTCTAAACCTCTTTGTTTGGATTCCAACCAGAAAGAAATTAAAAGGGATTTGTTGCCTTTGTAGGTACAACTCAATTTATTGGGATCCAAAGGTCACCTCACAGTCGAGAGCCCCCTTCAACCAGAGCACTTCAGCCATAATTCTGAAGTATCTCCCAGCACTTGTGATTAAAACTATACACTATTGGGTGGATCGTTGAGATCTCACTTTCCCGTCCCGCTCTGGGCGATGAATACGTCGCGTGCCGTCTTGCGCATTGTCTTGCCATTGACATTGGCGGGCAGTTTGATGGTGAACTGCACTCCGGCTCTCAGCTGCTTCTGCAAGGCGGGAAGTCGCTTGGCCACGTGGTCAGCTATCTCCTTGCCAGAAATGGTGGCTCCCTTGCTCCTGACCACCAGAGCCCCGGCCGCATCGCCTTCCCGCTCGTCGTAGATGCCCACAACACAGACGTCCTGCACCTCGGAAAGCTCCGAGATGACACCCTCGATCTCCGTGGGCCAGTAGTGAAGACCCTGGTACTTGAGAATTTCCTTCTTGCGGTCCACTATGTAGAGGAAGTTCTGCTCATCGAAGTAGCCCAGATCGCCGGTGTGAAACCATCCTTCGAAGTCCTGCATGCGCCGAGACTCCACGGGATTGCCGTAGTACCCATTCCAGGCCTGACCCGTGTGCACATAGATCTCGCCCACATCGTTGTACCCCAGGTTCTTGCCATCCTCATCCACGATCCGAATCTTAAGGCCCGGCACTGGTCTGCCCGCTGAGGAGACGTTGCTGATTCCAATATTGATCGTGATGGCGCCCACCTCTGTCATTCCGTATCCCGAGTTAAACATGGCACCCTTGCAGATTTCCTGGGATCGCTGCAGAGTGGCTAGGGAAAGCGATCCACCGCCGTAGTTAAGGTTCGAAATTGATGCCAGGGCTTCCGGCGTGGCATCAGGGCAAGCTATTAGCGCGGATAGATGACGAGGTGGGAGCACGGCATAATTGATCTTGTACTTCTTCACAAGACTTACAAAATATTCGGGGGTAAAGCCTTTGTTGCTAATAATCCTTGTGCATCCAAAAACGGTGCTGAAGACAAAGGCCCACAGACCGGTGATCCAGTCCAGGCAGCTTCCAACGTAAACCACGGATTGGCTCGTGATTAGCCTGATATAGGATTTAATTATATATTAACGATTGTACTCGGGGTTATAAGAAAATTGACTCACATGCTGTCCTGTATCAGAATGCTGTTGGAAATGCAGACGGCCTTAGGCAGTCCAGTAGTTCCAGAGGAGCACAAGATGGCTACGGTTTGATCACCGCCTTCCTTTAGAACTTCCGGTCTAAAAGTACCCATAATTAGTAATCAAATCAAGGAGTAACAAGTCTTACTTACTGGTACGTCCTTTCAGTGGTTGTTGGATCCAGCAGGGTCTCAATGCTCTGGACTCCTTCAACATGATCGGATAAGGTGAAGATTTCCGGATGCCATCCAACAGTCGCCTTATGAATCTTCTCGTATTCGTGTCCATCGACGAAAACCAGAGTTGGCTTGGTGATCGAGAATACATGGGTTAAAGATCCTGAATGAAATGAGAGATATGTATATTTATAAATGCTTAGATTTTCCCAAGACTATATACCAACCATCATCCAGCATGGGATTAACCGAGTGGAAAGGAGTGGCGTTCATCAGGCATGCCACTCCCAGAGGCATTACATATGTTGAGTTCTTGGCAGCAATGCCAATAACATCCTTGTGGTTAAGACCTCTCTTTTTAAGGTACTGTGCAATCCGAATAGCCCACGTTAATCCCTGCTCGAAGGTGACTGTTACTCCATCAATATCACAAATCTAGAGGGGATTGTTTAGCTTGAGATATCGGATTTATGTGGAGGGTCCTACTCACCTGACAAACGTTTGTGGGCCAGTTTCTCATATTGTTAAAAATAATTTTGCCCACGGAGGTATCATAGTTGTACATGGAGTTGCGCTTGGCTCCGCTCCAGACATTATCCTTTTCACTATAGGTGGTAGGTATCATAGCCATGTTGTGGTTTCCTCGAAGAACTTGCTAGCCGTCCAAAAATCAGTTGACTATGGTGAACGCGGGTGAATGCAGCTCCATTTATAAGGGATCCAGAGCTCTGGAAATCCAGTCCCGATAGACACCTTGAGTGGATCCACTGCAAGTGGCTAACACCTGTACCATCTTATCTATGGCTGCAGAAGATAGTGCAGCGATAGATTTCGACCTGGGCCATGACTATTTAATACCCTGCTCCAAAGTCTCAAGACTTGAGTCTTTAATCTAAGTACGTTAATCCGTTACGTTGTTTTAAACGTCTACGAAAAAAACAGTGAGTTAATACTACTTCTTGAACAAAAATTCTCGCTAATACTCCACCTTTTTGCTGTAAATCTTGCTAATACCACAAACAAAGTCCACTCAACTGCATTTGCAGGGAATTTATGTATACTTAATAGTAGAGTTCATATTTAAGTGGTTTTCAGAATAGTTGCTATCTGTATCTAATCTTTCTCATTCAATGCTAAATCGAAGCAAAAGAAAATCCCAGACAAACATACCCTAAGTACCGTTATAAATAGGAAAAACCTGATCAAGTAAAACACCTGACTATCTCTGATTCAAATCACGCAAATTGCACTATTTTTCAGGAAGTGACACAGTAATGCGATCATTACCCATTCTTATTAATCATTAGATTTGAAAGCCTTCATAACAAGTTTTATGGGCTTAATAATCCTTTAGCTACCTCGCATTCCTTGTCTTCGGTTTACGTAGATTAAGTTTTGTTATTGTCACCCAGCGGTCTTTACTTTATCACCAACCACATCTTTAGTTGTACATATTTTATGTTTATTTGAATTAGCCAAATTCATGTCTCCAGCTTAGTAATTATCTTTTAAGTTTTTAAAAACTCTTTGTATGTATTTTTTTTAATTGTTTTGGAATGTTGACTTTTTAAAAAACTTTTAAATTACTTCGTTCAATGTGTAATTTTTAAAATGTGTAATTTTTAAAAACTGTCAGTGCAGACATTTTTGCAGTCCCATTCGGTTAATATATTAGAAAAGATTTCATGGATGTACATTTTTGGCGTAACACATTGTTATTTGAATTTTAAGCAGCGGTTACATTCAAACAATCTGGCAGCGCTCCGAACGGTCCGGCAGCTCGGCGTACAGCTGTCATATCAGCTGATAATGCGGGCAGCCCTGGTTCTAAAAATTTCACGGCCAACAGCCAAAATTCGCGGTCAGAAACGCGGAAGTCTCTAGTTTTATGTAATGTTTAGTTGACAAGGAGAAATTTCCGATCTGTGCGCTAATTGACCTGCTCCGCAATGCTTAACTACCACCTCGGGGTCGTGGTCCGCTTCGCGCGCCACAAGCCGCTGTTGTTGTGGGCGCCCGTCTGCCACAAGAGTTGCCTCAGTCCGATGAAGGAATATGAGGAGCGGGTGAAAGCCGGCCAACTGAAGACCGACGACAGGCAGTTTCAGACGATGAAGGAGCTGGACGCCTTGTACCACAAAATTCAAGGCTATAGACCAAGCTACAAAACGAGCGGCGGTGGCTTCTTCAGTTCTCTTTTCGGTCGGAAATCCCCCTCCGAGGATGATCAGGATGACCCCAACGCTGGAAGCCACGCACCCCAGGGACTATACCTCTACGGGAGCGTGGGCGTTGGCAAGACCACGCTGATGGACCTCTTCTTCGACTGCTGCACTAAGGTGATAACCTGAATTTGAGGACAAGAGCTGAATACCAACTGTTTCGCTTTCAGATCGATAGGAAGCAGCGTGTCCACTTCACCTCCTTCATGAACACGGTGCACACACGCATCCACGAGGCCAAGCAGGAACAGGGACCAGTGGACCGGGCTTTCAACTCGGAGAAGCCGGCGCCCTTTGATCCGACAAAACCGGTGGCTGACCTGATTGCCCGTGAATCTTGGCTGATTTGCTTCGACGAGTTTCAGGTGACGGACATTGCCGACGCCATGGTGCTGAAGCGCCTGTTTACCCACCTCTTTCGACACGGAATTGTAGTTGTGGCCACCAGCAATCGTCATCCCGAGGATCTGTACAAGAACGGTCTGCAGCGCACGAACTTCCTGCCCTTCATCGGGTTGCTCCAGCGGCGCTGCAAAGTGTCCCAACTGGATTCAATTGACTACCGGCGGATAGCTCAGTCCGGGGACACCAACTACTTCGTAAAAGGCCAAGGAGATGCAGACGGTAGCATGAATCGCATGTTCAAGATCCTGTGCGCCGAGGAGAACGATATTATCCGACCGCGGACCCTGACTCACTTCGGAAGGGATCTAATCTTTAATCGCACCTGTGGTCAGGTGCTGGACAGCACCTTTGGAGAACTCTGTGATCGAGTAAGCAAATAAGAATAAGAATAATAATATCATTTGACGAAATCTAATGACACATCCAACCATTAGCCTCTAGCTGGCAGCGATTTCCTGCAGGTGTCGCAGTTCTTTCACACCGTCCTCATCCGAGATGTGCCCCAACTGACCCTGGATGTCAAGGCACAAATGCGACGATTTATAACGCTAATAGATACCCTATACAATAATCGAGTGCGCTTGGTTATGTCGGCCGATGTTCCGCTGGAGAATCTGTTTAGTTTCACAGGAGGTTCTAAAACTCTTTCCGATTCGGAACGGACTTTAATGGATGACTTGAAAATGGTGAGCACCACATATTGATTCGATTTATTATCTCATAATAACCTATTATTCATTGCAGAACGAATCGAAATCCAGTTTTTTCACCGGTGAAGAAGAACTGTTCGCCTTCGATCGCACGATTTCACGGCTCTACGAAATGCAAAAGAGAGAGTACTGGGAGCAGTGGGCCAAGCATCGATAAAACCCATATCGCAAAGCAATAGTTCAATTAGCGCAATTAAATTATTTGTTTTCTACCTCGGTGTCGTGGAATTTTTAAAAAAAACAAATTCTTGTACTTACTAAATCCCCATCAAAAATGCAATATTTACAATAGGTGCCTTTCGCAAGTATTAAAAAGCAATAAACAAAGTTACCCAAGTGTTTTTTATTAACCCAGCACTTTTTATTTTTTATTTTTTCTCTCTTCGTTTGTATTTCAACATCATTTATTTGTGACCGGTGATCTTGTAACGGTCTCGAGCTGTAAAATTATCAGTTAAACCACGCGGTCTGGCAACGCTGCAATCAGCTGTTCATTAAACAAATTGATAAGATTTTTCTCATGTTTTTCGGTTGAGGTTAGAAGAAGATTAGGGGTCAAGATCGAGTGAACGATTTTATCTCTAAGTGGGCAGTAATCAACCAAATTTACGGGCTTAAGAGTAATCAGCAATATGGATGTAAAGGAACTGGAAGTAAACAAAACCCTGCCCTTTGGTGAGATATTGAGAATTCCAAAGTTCATAAATTTAATATATGTAAATTTAAAGATCCCTCGCTTCTGTCGGTCAACATCTCGCTGCGCCAGATTGAGGAGATCGCCATGACGGTATCCCAGCGCTGTCATGTTACCGGAGCCAACGAGATCGCCTGGGCACTGCGAGCTTTGATGCTCACGGATCTGACCACCTTAGCAGGTGATGATACGGCGGCCAATGTCCGGAGGCTGTGCCTCCGCGCCTGCTATCCCTTTGAGCCGCAGTTCTTCGACAAGTTTTTCGATCGGGCCCTCATCCCCGAGATGCACACCGCCGCTGTTTGCGTCTATCCTGCCAGGGTAAAGGATGCCTACCTTACGCTCCAGCAGTACGACAAACTGGACAAGGTGGCCATTGCCGCGGTGGCAACTGGCTTTCCCACAGGCCAGTACGGTCTACAGACTCGCCTGCAGGAGATAAGCCATGCCATCCTGGCCGGCGCCACAGAGATCGACATTGTGATCAACCGACAGTTGGCCCTGGTGGGCGACTGGGAGGCCCTATACAACGAGGTGGTCCTTATGCGCAGTGCCTGCGGACAGAGGGCTCATTTGAAGACTATCCTGGCCATCGGGGAGCTTGGCACCATGGAGAATGTATGAAGCAATTCTCTTAATATTCTCTTAGTTACACCAAGTAATACATTATGACACCCACCTTTAGGTCTACAAGGCAGCAATGGTTTGCATGCTGGCCGGAGCCGACTTTATTAAGACCTCCACGGGAAAGGAGACCGTGAATGCCACCCTGCCCGTGGGCCTAGTCATGATATTCGCCATCCAGGAGTTCAAGCGTCGCACCTGCCAGATTGTGGGTCTAAAGCCAGCCGGCGGAGTGAAGACTGTTCGGGATGCCATCGCATGGATGACGATGGTCAACGAGACCCTCGGTATTCGCTGGCTCCGTCCTGAGAGGTTCCGTTTCGGTGCCTCCGGACTGCTGGACGACATTGAGCGCGTGGTGCGCGAGGGTGTTAAAAAACTAGAGGAGGAGGAGGCCCTAAAGAATCTGCCCGTGTCTCGGGAGGCAGCTGCCGCCGAGACCTTCTGCAAGGAGCTGCGCAAGAAGAAAGAGACCCAGTAGGCGGCGCTTCATCCTAGCCTTTAATCGCAGGGAGTGCATTTATTGTAGCATTTTTATACAACTGACTAAAACCTATTAACAACAAATCCCATCTATGTGCGATGCTTTACCTGGACGGGCGATTTGAAGTCGAAGTCTAACTGCGCAGGAGCTGCCATCAGATCCTCCTCGGCCTGCTCCTCGCCGTGCTGCAGGAGCTCTGCCGGTGAGACCAACTCCTTGTGCGGCTGGTTGTCCGGCATCTTCACCTGCATGTCCACCGCAAAGAAGGAGTCATCGAAGTTGATCCGATTGCGCTCGTCCTGCTCCAGATACATGGCTTTGGGGGCAGTCGCTCCGCCCATGGCCTTCTCGTAGGTGTTTAGCCACTTGAGGTTGAGGTTGATGTGCTTGTTGGCCGCGTTGAACTTCTTTGGCTTCTTCTTTGGCTTGTCCGCATAGTAATTATGTTCGGACTTCTGCGGCGGTGGAGCGATCTTCTCCATCATCCTGCTCTTGGCGTCCAGCTTGGGTTCCACGTAGTCGAAGAGTGGCAGATAGAAGTTGTAGGGCTGCTCCGTGGGCGGCAGCAAGCGCTGCTGTGGCTGCACCTGCTCCTGCACCTGGCTACTGGCCTCCGCCATGGAATCCTCCTCTAGGGCAGGTCCGAAGATTTCGCCAGCACGCCGAAGCAGGTTCTCCAAACGCTCTATCGTGATGATATGTGGATGGATGAGCTGAACATCGTCATGCAGCTGTGCTCGCCGAGCCGCCGGAGGCTTGGCGGCCACACTGCAGCAAAAGACGCACAGCAGCAGCTGCAAGAAGGGGAGAACTTAGTCTGACTTTTCCAATGATCCGTGATCCCCCAGACTCACAACTAGAAAACCATTCATTTCCATTTAAATTCCAATAGCTCTGATCGAGTCACTTTCGTCTACTCATAGGCAGTGCTCCAGTTTAACCACCTTCACTTTCAAAGATCTCACACGAAGTGAGGCCTCCTTGGAACTGGCCAATTCATTTATACTGGCGCTCCGTGCTCCAAACGGAAGCTCGGAAGTCTCCGCCATCAATGGCCAACAACAAACCAGCCCCGGGAGCCTGGTTGGCTGGGAGAAAACTAGTTTCCCACACGAGAAATAAATATGTAACGAGACAAACTAGATCTGCACATGTATGCCTGCACGCCAGAGCGCATAATAATGTTAATGTAACAGCGATGCCGATGCCAATGCTGGAGTTGAACAAACTGGAACCGCCAGAGACGAACCGTTTGTCACTCATAATGAGTCCGAGCCTCGCTATCGAAATTGTCCAATTTCAGGCAGTGGCCAGGGAAAAGTCGGGCGCTTCGTGAGCTGTGGAGTGCAAGTGCAATGACCCACACAATTATTTCCGCAGCAATGGGGACGAATGTGTGAACCCGTTTCGATTGTTTCGACTCTCATTGCCGTAAAAGTGCAAGTTCAAAGCTGCAGGAAACAATAAACGGCGACATAATGGCAAAAGTGTAACGGCCATAACTTGTTCGTTGACTCGAAAATCGATCATGGAAAATCTTCAGGGTGTATTCAACATGTGTGGGATTTATTTAACATATCAGACACCCTCCTACTATCACGATTGCCGCAGCTCGGGCAGCCCCTTAATGATAACGTCCAGTGCCTTCATGTCCTTGTTGACGGTCTCACTAAGTACTTCCATGGCGCGCTGCTGCATGGTCAGGAAGGTCTTCATCTCGTCCTCGGCCTCCTTGTCGATGGAATACTCGGCTCCTCCGTTTCCGGCAAACTGATTGCGCTGCATGCGCATCTGAGAGAGCAGCTCGCTGAGACGGCCCTTAAATTGGGTGGGAGCGGACACGACTGCCTGCATGTTCTGAAGCTTGGTGCGCATTGCCTCTTCCTCGGGCGTTAGGGAGGTGCCCACCTTGCGAGTACACTCTTGCTTCACAATAATCTGTAGATGATATAATTGATGGTTAACAAAAGAATGAACTATGCAGATATCTTTATCCTACCCTGAGTATGCGATGTCCTAGCTCGGCTAATTTCCTTTTATGTTCTATAATCTTGGCTGTGGCCGTGGCGTGGCGCTGTCTTAGTTCCGTTAGTTCGCCCTCCACTTTTTTCATGTACAACGCATGAGTGTCCGTTTCCTGTTCCTGGCACTTGACGCGCCACTTCAGGTCGTTGAATCCGACCATGGGCACTGGTATTAATTTGCTGGCATCCGGATTGTCGGAATTCGCCTGGCGCCACATGCGCGGATCTACGCCTCTGGGGGGATTTTCGAGGTACTCCTTCAACTGATCCTCGTCGGGCAATACATGAGCCAAGGCCTCCACAATGCCAAGATTGCTCAGTTGGGTTTTCAGCGATGCCTGATTCAGGTAATTCGATAGTTCGGTGGCCAATACACGCTTGCTTTCGTTGGGTGCATGCTGCAGCTTCTCCTCCACGTAGATAACCATCTGGCACTTCTTGTTTTCCAGCTCCTTAATGGAATCAATGTGAACCAACATGTTTGGTTTGCTGCCGAATAAGCTATGCAGAGTTTGCACCACTTGCTGCTGGTGTGGCCTAAATTTAATGTGTAATAGTTATACGTTGTGGAAAGCTAGACTGAGATTACTTACTTAACGGCAGACAGTTCTCTGCAGAAGTTTAAGGCCACCAGTCCCAGTTTGTTATCCTTGCCCGGCATGCGACTATAGCCAATGGCCTTAAAGCGGCACATTACGTTCTCCGGCGTAATATCCACCGGCGCCGCACTCTGCGAGTAAAACATCTTTCCCGTGCCCCAAGTGGCCTGCAAGTAGTTCCATTTTGCCACTATCTTATCCCGGTCATCGCCGAAAATAGACACATTTAGAATGGACTGGGCAAAGGCCTCATCAGCCGAAATGGGCGCCGGTTGCTGTTGCGGCTGTCCAAGCATGAAGTTAGTGGCACCAAATCCACCAAATCCCGGCGTGACTGTTGAATTCGCAGGCTTTCCAAAGGCTGAAACATGAACCAGGTTAGGAATACCAAACAACAGCTAATTGGGCAAACTGAAACTCACTGGATCCAAAGGCTCCGCCTCCAAAGCCAGTGGACTGGCTGGTTCCGAAGCCGCCGAAAGCAGGTGCCGATGTTGTGGTTGTTCCAAAGCCTGCAAATCCACTTGCTGGCGCTGTATTCGCCGCTGCCGGCTGGCCGAATCCACTAAAAGCCGGCGGCGCTGCACTGGTCGCTGGAGCACCAAACAAACTCGCCTGACTCGTTGCTGGAGCTGCCCCAAATCCGGCGAAACCGCCTCCACCAAGTCCTGTGCCCGTTGCTGTTGTCGTTGCTGCTCCAAACGCCGGGGTACTTCCAAAGGCGGAGCCACCAAAGCCAGCTGTTGATGTGGCGGCTCCAAAAGCCGGAGCACTGGCCTGGGTGCCAAAAGCCGGGGCAGCAGCTTGAGTACCGAAGGCCGGAGCAGCAGCTGGCGTTCCAAAGGCGGAACCAGCTCCAAATGCAGATGTAGCCGATTGGGTGCCAAAGGCCGGCGTCGCTGAGGCCTGAGTTCCGAATGCGGGTGCCGGCTGACTGGTTGCTGGTGCTCCAAACGGTGATCCGAAGAGGCCACCAGTTGCTGAGCGGGGAGATAAGAAGACGAAAAAATGGGTCAGTGATTGGGAAACTAGGCTTCCGACACTGAAATCTTATCTGCTTTAATTTTGGGTTCGGAAACTCTAAGCTAGTTTTAGTTTCACTCGAGAACTGAACGCCTACTGGTCGTGAGAAATGGCTGTGGTCATTATTTTACTGATCCTCGTGCTGGGTTTCGTGGGATATGTGGCTTATGTGGTTCACAAAAAGGGGTAAGTGCCTTTGTCCATTGACTTATGATTTGTTGAGACTTAAATCTCCCGTCTCCAGCATCGACCCCAAGGACATCCGCATACAAAGCCTGCAGGACGCCAAGAAGCTGCTACAGCCACCGCCAAGCGGGAATGGACCCCACAAATACCTGGAGAAGAGGGCATGAGGTCTTGTTTACGGAAACTCACTTTTGGTCGGCGTGCTTGTTGCTCCCAGCGATGTGTTGGCTCCGAAAAAGGACATGATGGGGAATTCTCAAGGACGATGCGTTGCCGATGCAGTGGGGTTGCCTTCCCTAGAGGCCTTGTTAATAAATCTCGGTTTAAATTAATAAAAATAAGTCTTAATCCTAATAAACGTAAAATTTTGGCGCTTTTTGAGAAAAGTGTTTTAGTGTGCCCGTAGCTCAACCGCTTAAATAAACCAAAAAATGATTTCAAGCAGATGGTTTAAGTCTTCGATAAGCAATTAACGGTACTATCAAACTAATTTAAAACTGTTCCCAGGATCAGATAACTATATCGCGATTTTTGAATACTTTGACATTTTAAAGATCTAGTTAAAATCGGATTATTTCATATCATGGATCCCATATAATTCTGTCCATATCTGTGATCTTTTGGGAATTGTGTGCATTTTTTGATATTTCGATTAATATCTGGTTCAGAAAGATTTGTATACCTTCATTTTATCTGTTTTCTTAAAAACGAAATTAATTTAAAAAACAGAAACTTGTTATTCGAATTATTTTCTTGCTCTAAAAGATAGTAAAACTACAAACATGCCATTATTAAGCTTACACATTGAAAGTTGTCGTTAGTAAATTAGCAATTGTGGATACAGTGACAAATTTTAATAAGTATTCGACAATATTATTAGTCGAAAATTATAAAGACTTGGTTTGAACCAAAGACCAATATAATATATTTATCTTTGTTTGATGTGTATTTCTGGTAATAGAATGCTGAATTAAAACTTATATTCCCGCCATATAATTTAACTAAAAAAAGAACCTTAAAAATATTCTTTTACGACAACTAATTCCTCTTCGAATGAGTTCAAGTATTTGGGCTTGTTCTTTTCTTTATTGATACACTTATAGCATAGCATAGTATAGATTTTGGTTATCAATAGACATACACCATATACAAATTTCTTTGAAATTATTCCAATTTAATTGCAATAACATTCAAAAATCATCGCAACCTCTGCTCACCAGATCCAAAGAGATACATTTATATATATATCAATTACAAATTCGTGTCGCATATTAGCAATTTTTTTAAAATTCACAAAAATTAACAGGGAAACTAATAATACGATTTCGATCTCGATATCGCTCTCGCCAACTATTTATACAAGTCATTGTCGCGACGATCACCTTGCGTAGCTTCTTGCTAGTTCGATTGCAACTCGAGATATGATTTTCTTCGAGTGTTAAAAACTAAGGTGCATACATTTCTGATTTACTGCTTTGGAAGTAAGTGGTCTTCTTAGATCGGCTGATTCGGATTCGAGTATGTCGCTCCCTTCTCTGGCTAATTCAGATGCTTTTAATCGTTATAATTATATATGTATGTGTACGCATATTTGCTCGTTCTACAACTAGGTTTGTGTTAACAAAAACAAAAAAATCATAACAATTTCGTAAATGGAAATACATTGATAGTTTGCGTGTGCATGAGTGGTTGAGTAGGATGATTTCTCGGGGGGGTGGGATCGAAGGATCGATAAGGATGAGGAAATAGGACAGAAAAACTTGGACAGCAACGGGAAGAGCTAGCGAACGAGCGAACGGAAAGCGCAGCAGCCATCGATTCTCACACACTCGATATACGTAGCCGTATATTTCTCGATTGGTTATGCACTGGCTATATATATATGTAACATTTAGATTAGTATGCGCGTGTTTTATAAAGTAGACAAATATATGTTCTAGTGGCCTCCGGAGTGCTCGCCGCCTTCGTTCCTACTTCCTCAAAAGACGAAGCGGTTGATGTTCATGCCCAGCCCGTTGCCACCGCATCCTCCGGAGGGCGGTGGCGCCTGGTCGTCCTCGTCGCCATCGCCATCGAAGCTATGCCGGCTGACGAACCCGATGCCGCTGTGCCCACCTCCGCCGCGCTTGAAGCGCTGCATCTTCAACTCCTCGTTGTAAACATGGTTGTCCTTCTTTACGTAGTCGCGCAGCTGACGCGGCAATTCCTCCAGCGTTAGAGGCAACGAAAGCGGCACCGAGACCACTTGGTGGCTCGAGCCCGAGCCCATGCTCGAACTACAGCTGGCCGACGCTCCATTAGACTCGTTGGAGCGGCCGCACATCTTGTAGAACAGGATGTATGGCGTGTTGGGCGATGTGAGGTTGTGCATCTCCTCCGGCTGCGAGTGGGTAACCAAGTTGTCATTGAACTTGTACCAGTTCTTCGCTTGATCCGCCGCGAATGTAAAGTAGTGGCCGGAATCCATGCTGTAGCCGGCGTGCACAACTCCGGCATACAGATCGTAGTGCACCGTGGACATTTCCTGCAGCGAGTCCGTGGCGCACATCTTTACAGTGACCTACGATGCGGAAAGAAATGGTTTGTTAATCGATCAAGTAGAACAACACTCGCAGTTACTTACGCTCTCATCGTGGAACACCTTATGCATCAGCTTGGTGCGGAAGTGGTACTTCTGATCGTACTTGAACTGCTTGAGCGTGAGTATGAGGTTCCTGGGCGCCTGGGTGACCCCGATGTGCCGCTCCGCGTCGCAGAGTTTCTTGCAGCGCGGACAGAAGTACTGATTGTCACCATCCAGCTTCTCCGGCGAACAGTAGTACTCGATCAGGTCCTGCACCGAGTAGTTGGTGGCTCCGCAGTCGTCCTTGTCATCGGGAAAAGACAGTTGCAACTCCCGGAAGCTGTCCTCGTTCCGGCTCTCCCAGCCACAGCTCAGACATCGGTAGGTGGTGGACAACTTGCCGGCGAACGTCTTGTCAATGGTGGATGGTGGCTTCGGAGGATTCGCCGGCTGTACCTGGGGCTGCGAGCCGTTTGTGCCTTTGGTGGGTGTAGCAGGGGGAGTGGGCTTGTGACTACCATCGCCACTGCTGCTTCCGCTGCAGAGCTCGCGATCCTTGCTGTTATACGGAATCACGCCGCTGGTCACTATCTCCTCGCTCAGCAGGGCGGGCACGTCCTCGACCTCCGAGCTGTTCTTCGGAGGAGCGACACTGCGACCAGCGGCTGAGGGGCTGTTGATCTCGTGCTCGTGCAGCAGGTCGAGCAGATATCCTAGGAACTCGGAGCTGTCCTGTTGAAGGCCGGGCGTAAAGCTAGGCGGTCGAGTGGCATTCAGCACTCGCGAAGGCGTCAGCTCGTAGCGCTGCGAGTGGTGCATCAGGGCGATCTGCTGCTGAACCTTCATTAGCAGCAGTGAATCGCACTCGATGAGCAGGATCTGCCTGCTGAAACTGAAAGATAAAAGTGGGTATAAGTAGAGAATTAGGTAAGGTATATCAGACAATGTAATAATTACAAAATTTACATTTAATAGAACTGTTTTTAAACAAGATAGAGATTGAACCAAGGACTATCAATGGCAATACAATTTTATAATTGCTTTAATAGTTCTTTCAATTAAAGCGCAGTTCAAATATTCTGATCCTAAATCGTCGTTAAAAGGGTGTTTAGCTTTACTTACTCGCTGGTCATGGCCAGTGCCTGGAGTACGCTGTTCATATAGCAGGTGTTTCCCAGGTTCACCAGCCCGACCCTCGCATTCCGCCGACCCCATGGCTGAGCATTCTCATGCATCGCTCGCGCCAAAGCCGCACAATTCAGCGAGGGCTCAAACGTTTGCAGAGCCTTCTTGGTGGCGACATAGAGGTCATCCTGATCGTAGAAACGCAGCATAAGGGCGCTTGTGAGGTCCACCAGCTGCTGCAGACAATTTCTGGCTTCCAGACCAATCTCATCCATGGTGGCCGACTGGTTCTTCATATGCTGCAACACCAGGGGGATTCTTGGCAAGATCTGAAGACAAATCAATAAGTCAATTAAGAAGTTCAATCTAATAATCGAGCTGATTTAACCTTGTGAAAAACCTCGGGCGTCTGGTTAATCGTCGATAGCATGTGGAACACCACCGGAGCGGCCTTCTGTCGCAGCGCCGGGAAGATCATCACTTGGAACAGCTTCTCGATGTTGTCCAACGCAATCTCGTCCAGCAGCACCCGCTTGCCCTGGTCCCGCAGGCCCGTGAGCAGAGCCAGCACCCAGAGATTCAGGTTGCTGCAGAAGGTGCAGTAGGTGATCCAGTCGCACAGCAGATTCACCGTCTTCCTGATGCTCGTGTCCTGCACATTCTGCTCCAGCAACGAGTGCACCGCCTCGAGGATCTGATTGGAGTCGAACAGCTGGAACACAATGGCCACGGCACATGAAGGCGGCGGCTCGAACGGCGACTTGGTGATCAGCTCGTAGACGACGCGCAGGTAGAACATCTGGTGGAACTTCTCGTTGCGCGTGGCCAGAAATTCGCCCACCTGCATCACGTCCTCTTTGAGGCGTGGACAGTAGCCCCTAGCCCGTGGGATCTGCAGGCGAGCCAGATCCACGATGGCCCGCTCGCAAATGGCCATCGCATTGTGGCTCTGCTCCGGCAGATCGATGCTCTGGAGGTGGGCCAGCAGGGTCTTAATGTCCCGCTTGCCAGTTCGGTTGGAGTTCAGGCTTTCGCCGGCGGACGAGCCCGTGTCCATGCCCTCGGCTGGTCCATTCTCGACGGGCAACTTTAGCCCGGTGGAGGACATGGGCTTGGCGTTGGGTGGCATTCCATTACCGGCGCCGCCGGCGTTTTCCGAGGCATCGCCCGCCTCACTGTTGTTCTGCTTGACGGCCATCCTGCGCAGCAGCCGCCGGGCGTGGGCGTGGACGTGGGGGGCGCGAAGGCTGGTGGACCACTGGGCCGACTGGAGCTTCCAGCTACCAGGAGACGGAGGCTTCGGCTTGCCTAGCGCCCGAACACTGCGGCTTTTCCGATGCCTGCGACTCTGAGCGAGGAGTCTGAGCCGCGTGTCCTTGAGCCGCGCTCCGTTACGTGTCGTCGTTACGATGTTACGATGACCTTTTGTTGTCTTCCGAGTTCACTTTCGATCGCTGCCCGATCCCGGCCAGAAGTTGGGGCACCTTCACTCCACCGAATCCTTAGCGAATGTGCAAATGGTGCACGGGAAGGTCGGTGGCCCGTGCCACATTTATCACCCCTTTTTCCGGATTATCCTGCCTGGCTCTCCGACCGATTCGTCGATTCACAAGTTGCCCGTACAATGGGATAGCCCGGACTGAGTCGATTCAACCTAATAACTACAATTTTGACTGCTTTTCAACTAATTCTTTGTGATATTTTTCGGATTTGTTAATGTTGTCTACTGAGTCAGTGAAAGCGTTATCGACACGTTCAGACGGCATGACGTGCAAGGCGACTCTGCACGAAAGTTTTTGGGGTGCGAATGAGTCTAAACAAATGTTTGATATAAGTTACTTTTATATATTACTGCTAAAACGACACAAGTAGTAGGAGTTTTTCCGGTATTTGTTATTAGTAATTACCTTTTCTGGTGAAATAAATTGTACGACCGCCCTAACATGCATAGGCCGCCCTGAAGCCGTAGCCGTGTGAATAACAGCTGTTTGTGGTGAATGACAGCGGTTCACGGTGAATGCCTTAGATATTTGTTTTGACTCGGCTTTTGAACATTTTTGTGAAATAAAAACAAATAAAGATAACAAATATACATTTAATTACCTTATACACTATGCATCCTGGGCAAATCGATGTCAATGAGATCACCGGCTATTGGACCTTTCTGCTCAGCGTGAGTGGTTGACAGCAATGTCAAATCTGATAATGCTGACTTGGCTATATATTTTTCAGATCGATTGGAAGGATCCGTGGCTAATTGGCCTTATTCTGGTGCATATCATGACCACCACAACTGCTCTACTCAGCAGGAACAATTCAAATTTTCAGGTTTTCCTATTCCTAGTGCTGCGTACGTGTAATATCAGGGATTCCAGATATATTCTCGAATAATTGCAACTTCTGCATGTGCTTATCTTTCAGTGCTGGCGGTTTATTTTACGGAGAGCATAAATGAATATGCGGCGCAAAATTGGAGTTCCTTCTCAAAACAACAATATTTCGACAGCAACGGTCTTTTTATCTCGACAGTTTTTTCAATTCCTATTTTACTGAACTGTATGCTACTGATCGTAAGTAGAAATAAATCATTTTAAGTACTGACAGTACATATATTTCATGCTTTTCAGGGCACTTGGCTCTACAGTTCCACACAACTGATGGTGACTTTGAAAACAGCCCAGCTGAAGGAACAAGTTCGAAGAGAACGCCAAAATAAGGCGGATTTCGAATCCACAGCCAAACATGTCAAGGCAGAATAGAATTTAAACTTAGAGTTAAGGCAGTTGAAAACACAAGCTGAGCTGTGACAATAGTACTTTCCAAAATAGGTAGCATAATCAAAGACATTGCTCTCTAGAGTAGCTCGCTGCCATCTAGTAATAGTTTTCTGCAAAGCTTAAATATACATAAGTGGCAAAAACAATTGCTTATGCTGAATTTACAGGATCCTAATATCTTTCAATGTAAATGATTTTAATAAATTCGCCCACCAGCTGACACCAAAATAAAAACAATAAAGGAAAGCTAACTTCGGGCGGAGCCGAAGTTGATATACCCTTGCAGAATATTCTGTAAATAATATTCTCCAAAATTATTCATATGATGCATTCTTAATACTAATAAAAATCCCAACTTCCTAACTTTAAAAACACCAAAGTTATGGCAATTTCAATCGTTCAGTTATATGGCAGCTATAGGATATAGTCGGCCGATCCCTATAAAATTTGGTAGGTCGGATTGATTGGCCAAATATAAAATTCATAGAAAATACCAAATTCCTAACTTTAAAAACACCAAAGTTATGGTATTTCCTATCGTTATATGGGAGCTATAGGATATAGTCGGCCGATCCTTATGAAATTTGGTAGGTCGAATTGATTGGCCAAATAAAGAAGACATAGAAAATCCCAACTTCCTAACTTTACAAACAGCAGAGTTATGGCATTTCCGATCGTTCAGTTATATGGCAGCTATATGATATAGTCGCCCGATCCGGCTCGTTCCGACTTATATACTACCTGCAATAGAAAGACAAGTTTTGCGAAAGTTTTAAGCAGATAGCTTTAAAACTGAGGGACTAGTTTGCGTAGAAACGGACGGACAGACGGACATGGCTAGATCGACTCTCCTGGTGATGCTGATCAAGAATATATATACTTTATAGGGTCGGAAATGTCTCCTTCTCTGCGTTGCAAACTTTTGACTGAAATTATAATACCCTCTGCAAGGGTATAATAAGATCTCGATACTGGGTTCCATTTATCTACACAATATTCAGGAGTCTACTCCCAGTAATAATATTAATTTTAATTTTTGACTATTATTTGACGAATATGTATTATGGTTTTGTCTTTTTTTTATTGATGAATAGTTTAAACTTGATTGGTTACGTTCTTATTACTTCTTGGACTACTTATTGAAGATACTTTTATGAAAATGCAATCGATCAATATTTTTGTACTAATACTTGAAAACTGTCTTAAAATTTAAGGTATAATAAAAAAGAAATAACATTCTAAAAGCCCCGACCATCGATAATTTTCTAATTTTTAGAATCCATCTATCTTGGTGCCCACATTATAAATATTTAGGACTTTTATGGAATGAGTTGTATGCTTTTTTTTAGTGTTAAGATTATATTTAAATTTGTTACTGATACTTATTGTCGTTTGTTTAAATTTGAGTCATATAATTGCATATTTAAAAATCATAGTTTTTAGTTGGTATTTTTAATGTGGCCAAATTTCAAACAGTACCGATACTTAAAATTTTTAAAAGTTTTCTCAATTTTCACTTTAAATTCTTCCGCATTTAGATTTAAAAACAATTCTATTGTTCAAGTGCTTTCTGTATAGGGTTAACGGTGCATGAAAATTGCAGTAAAAACTAAAAGAGTGCGCCAAAACTGAATTGTGATTTATTGGTGTGACCACTTTTCCATCTAGAGATGACCACTCGATAAACATCGCTATATCGATAACAACATCGATGACGTCGATTTTGGCATCGATGTTTCCCCATCTCCTCTAGAAAATCTCTTTCCGTTTTTGTGCGCAATCAAAAAAGATGGCCGATGTAAATATTTTTTTAAAAATCCAATAAAAAACTTGGCATCCGTAGGGGAATTTGCCAAAATGCTGTGCCAAACTCAACCGGCGGCATCCCACAAACGATGGCCAATGTTATTCTTTGGATTCCCAGTGTGATCCGCCGGCAAAATAGAAACTAATGTCGGTGTTTTTCTTTTATGCAGCAAGTCGATGAGAATCTGAAGAAGAAGCGTACCTTCAAGAAGTTCACCTACCGCGGTGTGGACTTGGACCAGCTTCTGGACATGCCCAAGTGAGTTAAACCGAGGACTCCTCAAGAGTTTTAGTCTTAATTTGTTGGTTTTTTCGACGCACAGCAACCAGTTGGTAGAGCTGATGCACAGCCGCGCACGCAGGCGTTTCTCCCGCGGACTGAAGCGCAAGCCAATGGCCCTGATCAAGAAGCTGCGCAAGGCCAAGAAGGAGGCTCCCCCAAATGAGAAGCCCGAGATCGTCAAGACCCACCTGAGGAACATGATCATCGTCCCCGAGATGACCGGCTCCATCATTGGCGTCTACAACGGCAAGGACTTCGGCCAGGTGAGAACGATGAAAGAGTTATTTTCGGGACCGTGTCATGTGTCTTCATCAGCTAAAAGATTAGTTTATAACCCACTCGTCCACGCTGTATACAATAGAGTAGGAATGGTGTATGTCCATTCTGCCGGAATCGGTTATTGCTCGAGGTTCTTATGAATCAAACATATATTTCTATCCGATGGTTAATTTAGAAGAGAAATATACCTTTTGATGTTGTCATGCTTTCGCACATTTATGTCTACACTTTAAGAAATCAATATTCAATTTACTTGGTTTACGTTTTTACTAAACTATTTTAATTTTTAAATATACTCTAAATTTTTTCGTAGGAAAATCAGATTCTAAATGTTTCTCAACTTTTAAACAGTAATTTAGTTTACTCATTTTCCTTTTTTTTTTGTTATATATACACTTAGATTTAACGAACCCAAAAAAGTTAATAAAAGATCCCATCTTAAATACTAGACAAATAGCTTTTAAAAAAGAGACACTGAATAATAAGGTCTT
This sequence comes from Drosophila fuyamai, assembly GCA_018153365.1. Taxonomy (NCBI): domain Eukaryota; kingdom Metazoa; phylum Arthropoda; class Insecta; order Diptera; family Drosophilidae; genus Drosophila; species Drosophila fuyamai. The sequence goes on from JAECXW010000758.1 coordinate 8,600,850, forward strand.
GAAAATAAGCCTGTGTATAATTTTCCTCCTCGATCTAGATAACTAACTTATGTTTTCTAACCCACAGGTGGAGGTCAAGCCCGAGATGATCGGCCACTATCTGGGCGAGTTCGCTCTGACCTACAAGCCCGTTAAGCACGGTCGTCCCGGTATCGGTGCCACCCACAGCTCCCGTTTCATTCCTCTGAAGTGAGCGGTGCTCGTTTTCTGGGCTGTTGATGATGCGTAATAAATGAAACGTACTTTTATAAGAACCCCCGGTTGCGTTTCCCTATGTCCAAGTAAAGGAGTGGTCGACACTTAAGAAATTTACGATATCTATTTATTGGAACTTGTAAATCAGTGGCTGCTATCCCTCTGGGAGCTATCTGCGCTGGCGCCGGGCGATGTTGTGGCTGCTGGCGGTGGTGCGGTCGTAGGCCGTGTCCTTCATGAGCGGGGGACTCCGGGTGGCCGCCGCCATCTCGCTGACATCGGCCGATCCGTAGGCACTGTCTTTAACTTGAGAAGCATATGGGAGATTAGCATAGCTCGAGTGCCGGGCATCGCAAAGCTCTGAAAGTGCGGCAAGGAGGATTAGTGACTAGTAGAAGCCGGCGGTTGTCATCGCCGAAAGAAGGAGCTCTTGTTGGTGGGGGTGGTGAAGCCCGTGGATGTCTGGAGGTGCTGGCTAAGCTGCTGAAGGCTGTGGCTCTGGCCATGGTTAAAGGCGCCCAAAGCGGGATAAGCGGCGGTGGCGATGGAGGACTTGAGGATGCTTCGGCTGGAGCCGCGGGTGCCCACTCCAATTGAGTTCTTGGCGGCGGGAGAGGTGTTCACATCGAAGGTGGTTAGCAGGGGATTGTTGCTCAGGGAGCGCTGGTTCAGCCGAGGATCAGCCTCACCTAGACGATTCAGTTCGGTCTCCATGGAGGTGTACATGGTCATGTTGCTGGCCAGCAGATCCTGCCGCGAGCCCAGGGTCAACAGGCTATCCGCATTGTTCAACGTAGACGCCGTGGTGCTGTAGTTGGAGGAGGGACTGGCGGACTTGGAATACGACATGGCCACCTGGCCCATCTCGCTGGGTCCCTGCTGCAGTGCCCCCGTCCGCGGATCGAAGTGCTTCTGGGTGGCGTCCTTCAGGGTGCTGTTGATCTCCTTCGTGCTCTCCGCCAGAGCCGCCGGCTTGCGCAGCGATGAGATGTGACCGGGCAGTGGCTCCCGGGAGACCGACGAGGATGGGGACGCCGAATTGGTCTCCTCGTTCTCCTCCTGTAATAAAAGTAGAAAAAAAAGAATTATCTTTTGTAGGGATAGAATTTTTTGAGACAATTAAATTAAACTTGGCAAGTTGCCCATTCTATTGGTATTCAATACTAATTTAGGTGTTCTTGTCAAGACGTCAAGATCAGTTCCCGTTTAGCATTCAAGAGCATTAAAAGCGATATATTGAAAGTGAAAGTACCAGTTTTGATCTCAAAATAATTATCTATAATGTTCTCTGAAGGAGACACTCACATTCTCGGTTAAAACAAATCGATATTTTTCATTTTGTTATTTGAACATATAACTTTTTAGGAATATTACCTGAACTTTCTAAGTAAAAAGTTTTTTTTTTTCACTATGCAACACAATAATTAAAATGTTGACCTAAGTTAGGAACAGTCATATATTTCTTGTCATAGGAATGATCGATTATATTATAAAAACGATCCGTTGGTTAATCTATTTTTATTCGGTGGTCTGCAATCTAAAGTGACTCAGCGGAGTATAGTAATTGGGTGAAATATAAGTCTGTAACATTATGGTCCGTTTTCTCAAATTCATAAATTAATCATATGTATGAATTTTTGCTCTTATCCTAAGGGATAAAGATACGAAATCGTGGCCAACTATTCTGTATACCTATTATATTGTGGATGTCGCCAGTAGTATTATTTTTCGAGAGTGATCTAGTAAATTCATTTGCCCCGTTTACTTGCTAGCTCTCACCTCATCCTCCTCCGTGATGATGGACGACTCAATCCAGTCTTTGATCCGGTTCTTCTTCTGCTGTCGGTCCACATTAGTCTCGATCCCGCAGTCGGCGAGGGTGTAGAGCAGCTTGTTCTTCTCGTCGGGGCTGCTGTGGAAGGAGTACATGGAGGGACAGAGCTCGTCGGTCTCGTACTCGGCCATCTCCTTCTGGGCGGTCTTGGCCAGCCAGCGGTCGTCTAGGAACTTGGTCACATCCGCCAGGCTCTTTGGTCGGTTGGAGATCCTGGCGAAGAAGCGCTTGAACATGCGCTGGGCATTCGAGGTGAGGAGCTTGAAGAGGCGCGGAGTGCGCCGCAGTGGCATCATCATTAGGCCGCCCTGCCAGGCCACATAGCGCACATATCGCGGATCATCGGAGGCAGCCTTCTGCCAGGGCAAACATCCTGTTAAACACACAAAAATCACAATGCCAAACTGCCACACATCGTGACTGGGATCGGCTCTAGAATGGGGTTAAGTGGGGTAACTTATTGTGGTATTATTTCTTAACTATAGTATATAGTACTTACTTGTAACTGCCCTCCGGTTTGATTTCTAATACTTCAGGCGGACTGTAGGGCAGCCACTCGTTGCGCCGCTCCACAGTGGATCCTGTGGGAAAGGACTCGCCGAAATCGCAGAGCTTGATGCGCTGGAAGTCCGAGCGATAGATAAGCACGTTGTCTAACTTTATATCGCGATGCACAATGTCTCTGTGGAAAAACAATACGATAATTCATAAAAAAAGTTTTGCTTTATCAAAATGTTAAATCTATTTTTCATATATTTTTTGCATTAACTCAATAATAGTTTTAAAACACAGATGTACTTCGTCGATTTGAATTCGAATGATTACACATGTTGACTAAAGTCAAATAGCAAACATAAATTTGAAATTGGATCTTGACTAATTTTGTTAAGAGATAATATACTTTTTTGTATGGCCAAATAGATTTTTTTAACTTAGTCCCTTTGAAATATATGTTAGAGTATACATAATGCAGAATTAAAACTAATGAAAGCTAAAAAATAAGTAGTCTAACAAATAAATCCAGAACATTTGGTATTTTTATGAGGAAAGTAGTTTATATTTTGTGTTCTGCCTAATTCATTTTCGCAAATATCTTTATGTTTACTGCATTTTTGAATGGCCTGCATTTTCTAGTGAATATAGTAAAACTTACTTTGAATGCATATAGTCAATGGCCGAGGCCAATTGTTTGGCTACACGCTTGCTGTAAACTTCGCCCACACCGGAATCGGTCACGTTCGATGTGAGATCCCCTACAGTTGTTGAAAATATAAAGTCAGTAATTTATATAATTCAATATTATATTAGTAGAACTCACCTAATGGAGCATATTCCTGGGTAAAAACATAGAATCCCGCTGTCTCAAAGGCCACGTCGTATGTAGTTACAATGTGCCGGTGAACGCCCAAATGGAGTCCGTAGTGGAATTCGCGGTAAAAGTCTCGAAGGGTTACATATGGCTTGGGTACGGCTTTGAGGACCATCTCGGTTTGTGACCCTCGATGTTCCACCAGTAGTATCTTCCCGAACCATCCTTCGCCGACAATCTGTATGATATCAAACTCATCCACAAGCTGGATCTATATATAGATGACACATTAAAATAGCTGCGATTGCTACAGAAACTATACATCAATGTATTCGGTGTGTGTTTTGAAGAGACTTTTTGGAACCATAATAATTTTGTGCGACCTGTCATTTTCAATTAATTAACAAGTGCTTTAAAGACCATTTTGTAAAAAAAAATAAAACTAAAATATTAATGACCCAGATAATGCTTCAAGAAATAGGGAATATATTTTCGTATGTTCATATTTTAACTGAGTTAGAACCAAGTACAAATAAACATTTTTCAAAGCTACAGTTATAAATTGAGCAATTTAGACTGCAAATGTGTTACAAAAACAGCTTCCATTAATAGCATATTAATTGCTTCCTATGCGGAAAAATCAAAGAGAGCTTTATGTAAAATGTAACGCCTCGTTAAAGACCCACCTCAACTATGTATATCTAAACAATTAAATGTACAAATGCACAGAGAGACATGTGTATATAGTATGCGTTACCTAGACCTATTAAACATTACTGTATTCGCGACCGAGACGCTGCCCAATGCTGTTTTGTGTTTAATGATCAGAAATCTAATCGTTAACATGGCATTTTCCCAGTTGTATTGTATTGTAGACGATTTCCCGGGGAAGAGATTATTGGCAGATTGCCCATCATACCGATCAAGACGCGACTGGGCCAAGTCGAACTCTTAATACCTTTCTATATCTATTTGTTTATGGCGGGATAAATCGTAAAATAATAATGGGGACAAATACGTGCGGAAATAAATGCTTGTTTTATTTACATTTGGAAATATTGGATTCGAACCGATCCTCCTGTTTCGGATAGAACCAATTATGACTAGATGAATTCACTCACCTTCTCCAATTCGAACTCTCGGATCTTGTGAATGTGTCCACGTGGTTTCTTCGACATTTTGGGCTGTTTACATGGATGATTTCCGTTTGAAAATGTTGTTCCAGCTAACTTTTTGTTTACTGGTGGTCAGTTCATATCACTTGATTCACTCTCAATTCTGCGTAGCTTTTTTGTCCATGAGCAATTGAAAGAGTTTATGTACGCGAATGTATCTACCAGAATGTATCTACATATTTACACTTTGTGTACAAGACGGTCGTTGTAAATATTTATAGCGACAGCAGCGGCAGAAGCAGCAACAAAAACAGAAGCACCAAAGGAAAACGTTTCTATATCTGTTAAATTTCCTTTATACGCGCTAGTATCTCGATTTATGTACATATCTTTTGTTGCTGTTCCTGCACGCGGCTAAAGTAAATTAAAAAAGATGAATCAATCGGCTGGCCGGGATTTGTGTTTTCGCTTCCTGGTAAACGGACAACATGGGACTGCTGCACTGCGTGTCTGGTGGAATTTCACCAAACAAATAATCCGCCGAGCGTGTGCACATATAAATATTTTGACACGTACACACACGAGGGGAATTCGAAAGAAAAAGATTTTGAGATTTCAGAACCAGGCCGTAGAATTCTTCTCGGCACTCTCCCGGCTTCGCTGATTCTATTCTGTTTTGATGTTTGTTTTCTCTCTTCGTTTTATGCATAATATCAACAGCTAAATTAAAAATAATGCCCGCTTGCCTCTTATATAAAAACGTCTGCGATAGTGTGGCACTTTTTGCCAGCGAGATCTCGCGTTGATTTTGTCCAGGAGAACGCACTTTATTTACACGCACTGTCGCAAAAACGTTAAGTGCCCTGGCTTTTTACATACACAGTTGGTTGTATGTGTTAATACCGCTGCACTTTCAGTTCAAAATTCTAAGGATTGGTCTCTAACGCATCCGAAGTACACGACCGTCCGTTGCCAACTGCTCTCGGTTGGAATTTAAAAAAAGATATTCTGAGCACTGCACGCGAGCGTTTTCGAATAAGTTTTCGAAATATGTTTGCGAGACAGATGTGGGAATATATTGGGAAAGAGTGTGAAATAGAGAAGGAGATTGAGAGTGTTCGTTCTGTTGCACAAGATGAACGCCAAAATAGAGTAGGGCCAGCACCAGTGGCCTTAACAGTGCTTAACCCTCGGTTTGCCCTTCTAGGGAAACATAAAAAAAGGTTTAGTTTTTCATCAAGATTTATTACTTACATAACCAAAAATGTAAGCTATAGAAGGTTGAGTTTATATATTTTTAAAATTTAAAGGTTACAACAGTAGAAAGTAATTCAATGTTATTTTCATTATTTAGATACAAGTCGTATTTTTACTTAATTGATATTATTATTATTTAAATACAATTTGTGCGTTGAAAAATTTTTATAAGAATAACCATTAAAAATAGCTACTCGTTTTTGTTATACAAAATCTTCAAAATTTTAACCTCCATTAGCAACCAAAATCAAATATTTTCTTTTTTCCAATTACGTTTCTAAGTTTTCTTTTAGTCAAATGAAATTTGAATGCATTTTTCTCTCTTGTTTATAATTTTGGGAGCCTAGTTAAATATGGGATATAAATAACTAATTACATTTTTCATTATGAAAATAGCTACATATTTATTTGAATAAACAGTCGGCCCCCAACGGGTTAACATGGCCCTGCTAAAAGCCTCTCGAGTTAACAGCAGCATCTTCAGTTAACAGCGCACACGTATAGCATTCGCTCAAGCACACAGACATCGTCGGCACCAATACAGCGCCGCCAGCATGTACACACAGACATCGCGTATACGCACCGTATTCGCTGTATATGTAAGGCAACTCTAATTGGTCACTTCCGTTCCGGTTCCGTCGACGTTTCCTTGGCGCATGCGACTTCTGGCTTTCATATTTCGGATTTCAGCTCTAGAGGTTCAACTTCACCGCTGCGCTTGACACACACACAAAACTTTTCCGCACATAAGTGGCACTGGTGTGTGTGACTGTGTGTGTGTGTGCTTCGGGGGTTTGTGTTGGTGTGATAAGAGATGCAGCCACTTGTCGCGGACTATAAAAGGCGCCGCTGGCCAGCAGCCATTTGCAAACGCTCGCATGTCACCGAAGGCGCAACAGCTCCGATTTTGAATTTCCCATCGGCCCTGAAAGTTGAACATTTTCCAAAAATCATACATATCCGCCAATGTATGTGAAGTGAAGTTCGGTTTTTGGCATTCGGCATTGTTTGTGTGGAGCTTTTTTCTAAGTTTTCTGGATATTTTTCAAAAGTGTCAAGGATTATTTAACAATGGATTGGTGCCACTTCATGATTTGAGCTTGGTATTAATTAGGTAAGTAAAGAATACATATTTTTAAAAAATCTAAATGGCCGAAGACGGTTTATTCTGCTTTAAAATGAAAATATGTTCCTTAAAACGAAATACACATGTGAATTCTTAAAAACAATTCCATTTATGTGCAGTTAATTTAAAGAAATAGACAATGCATTGTATATTAAAATGCACAATACAAATTAAGTTGGGCATTAAATTTTAAATTCAAATAAATTCCAATACTAGAGAGACAGAAAAACATTCCCTCGGCTTAAATTGTGAATTAAAATACAAATAGATATTTCATAGTGATGTCTAAGTAGAAATTGTTTAGTTTTTACTGTAACACAATATTTATATGTGTGAAATAATTAAAAATACTTAAATAGTTTTCTTTTAAAAATTTCAAAATTTGTTTTTTAATTCGGTATGAAAAATGAGAATGAGATCTGACCAGCACAGATTTTTTGAAATAAAAAACTTTCAAGCAATTAAGCATTTATCTAACAACACACAATCATCAAAAATACTCAAAGTATGGGTACTATTCAAATAGCTAAAAAAAACAAATTAGTCTTAGCTTAAACCAAAATGTATTACCTACATTTCGATATGAGAACTGTTTAGGCTGACCAGCAAATATTGCTATCTATTCTATTCATCAAAAATTTGATGAATTCTAGCTGCTCATAAATATAACCAGAGCAGCTCCGAGCACTTTAAACACTCAATCTGGTTTCGCTTAATTGATCACAACTCTGGGCAATTAAAGTCAGCGGGGAGGAATTAAGTAGATCAGATTAATTGTTTGACGTGTTTGTGGTTTCATTACACGCAAAGATTCCCGAGAGTTCATCGTACATACAGATATAGACAGATATATGAGCCTGTTCTGTGGTGTGGATGGTCAAGTGTTTGCTGGCCAGTGTGTTTGAACATGCCACCTGTCGTATGCGTAATGTGCCAACGAGCTCTTCAAGGGCTGGGTGAGCACATGTCGTTGCCAAACAGGTTTCAAGTGCCCTGAACACACTCATTGAAGTCCATGGATTGCTGAAGAGTTGGGGTTTGGGATTGGGGGACTTAAATGATACGACCGGGGTGATATTTCTGACATCTCTGCAAAAAAACTCACCCATTGAAGTGTTCTGATTTCTGAATTTCACAGATTTCAAAGTGCGGCGGCGGGAACTCTACGTTTTGGGTCAAGGACACGACGGGTTATATAGTCGCAGATGTCACCAACCGGACATATATCCAAATCAAAGACGCCCACGCCACACGATAACGATAACAATAGCATAAGCGACGAGCGCGAAACATGGAGCGGCAAAGTGGATTTTTTATTATCGGTTATTGGATTCGCCGTCGATTTAGCAAACGTCTGGAGATTTCCCTATTTGTGCTACAAAAATGGCGGTGGTAAGTCAATATATTCTACGCTTATATGCACAATTAAATGTTAACTATTATTAAAAAATCTGAACAAAATATACATTTTTTCGGTTTAAAATTATGGCAAATTCGATTTGTGGTAAAAATATAAAAATATCTGAATATGTAAAGGTTTATTGTATTTAAACATAAATTCTTGTGTTTACATCCCATATACACAAGAGCGAAGTTATTTTTAGGTAAAATTTGGTTCCACAAAATTATAATATTTATACAAACCTAAAAGTGAAAATTATTATGGCTTTGATATATATTATTAAACAAAAATACACACACTTAAAGAAGCTTAACTTTGATAGGGATTTAATCTTAAAGAAAATACATCTTAAAATGTATTCAAAATGTAAGACCAAATTCAATAATCAGGCTGACCAAAGTAGGTGATTTTTTCTCCGTGTGAGCTGGCCAATTAGGGGATAAAGACATTTCGTGAATCGCTTCGGCTGAGTGAAAATAATTTATATGGCTTTACACATCATTGGGCTCGCCACGGAACCCGTCGCTTTCCGCCTTCTGCATTTCCCTTTCGGCCTTGTTAACACTTTGTCAAAGTGGTGCGAAGTGCTGTCCGGAGGGGGCGGGGCAGCTTCCTTTGTCAAATTGCAGGGTTTCCCCCGCTGGAAGAGCGGCAAAGGACACACAGTCGAACACTTACTTCGCTTCCTGATCCTCGTCGACGACGCCATCATTCAAAACAATTCCAAAAGTTAAGTGCTTCTGTATGACAACTAAATCTGGCAGTCATAATCGCATTTGGCCTGCTTACCCTCATTCACTCTTTTTCACCCCATTTCAGGGCAATATGTCAGCCTGCTTATGTGGAGTTCTCTAGGCTTTTGTTGCTGGAGCACTTTCCACCATCGCATTGTGGGAAATTCATGTGCGAAACATGTCTCCATCTCCCCCCATTTTCCCCTGATGGCGGCACTTTCCCGCTGATGCGTTGTGAATGGATGTGGCTCACAGGCCCTTCGATATAGTTATTACTATTTTATGAGTTTCTTTTTTTTTTCTCTCCTCCAACACGCTGCTGCTGCTGCCTTTAAAATCATAATAATAAATTGTTATATTTATACGCTTCATTGCGTTCAATCAGTGGCTCCGGCTCCAGCTTAAGTTCCACTTTATGTCCGTTGCCAGGGCCACCAACTCGCTCAGGTTGCGATTATTACCACAGCTTAGTCGGTATTATTTATTCTGTTTCCCATTTTCTTGCTGCCTGCAACTCGCAAGTGGAAGCTTTGGTGGCAGCAACAGGCTGGGCCATCCACATTGTCCTGGATTATGGCTAAAACCCAAGGAGCAGGCCCTTGTATCAGGCTTAGATCGCGTATACGTACCGCAAGTGTTTGCACATAAGTTAAATATGCATTTTATTTTTATATTCAGGCTTGGTTCTAGGTTCTTAACAATTTAAAAATGTGATAAAATAAAATACAAATTAAATTGTAGTTTAATTTTAAAAGACTTAACTTTCAACACTTATTTAATAAAAAATCAATCTGTTAGTCAGACCATAACAAGCTTGAAATGTTCATCCAAAAATGTCCAAGTTTAGACTGAATTATGGCAAGGGAATCGAATTAGAGACACATATTTCCACAGTGTCCCTGACGAGCTGCTGGAAAATGGGGGAAATGCACTTGAAGCAACGGAAATTATGGCTTCAACAACAGCGACGGGCGTCATAGATGCCTCGTCTTTATTTTAGACGGTTTTGTTTTACACTTCCAACATTTTCAACATAATTGACAGAAGGAAGCACCGGAGCTGGCATAGCCTTTGTAGCTACCTACATATTTAGCAAAATGCCCCTGCATATAGAATATGTATGTATGTAATGGCCGTAGACGACTTTGTCGGCCACTTTGCCTGCTAATAGACATAATCAAATCATAAAAACATCATCCCCTGCCACTCGACAAAGTATCGATGGCACTCTACCAATTGTCAGGCCAAAAAGGGGGTGTAACGTTGACTTGGGTTTTCCGGAGGTGACGGAGATGACGGAGATGACTGCAGGAGACAGCCGAGCTTCGCCGCTTTCCCCGCTTTTCACCCAGCTTTTCCCCCCCTCTTCCCCCGCCTTTCTCCCGGCAGGCTGCTGTTAATGTTTTTAAAATGTCCTTAGAGTGGCACTTGTAGAACAATTTGATTTTGTGTACCATCGAACATACATAAAAGTCGGGTGTCTATGTAGGAAATATGTGTGTAATTATGTTTGTCGACAGGAGCAGAGCGAACAATGCAGAGATTGTGACACGGGTCAGTCTTCATATGCGACGGTTATGCAATCATTATCATGAAAAAGTTAGTGATTGTTAAATAGATAATTTATGGGGAAGGGAAATGTAAATATGATTTCTTTTACGGTTTTACATGTAAGTTAACCAATTTTCACTAATGTTCTTTGAAATTGTTGTGCCTTATAATAATATAATATCTATGACACGTAGTTAGTCAAAGACTAGTCAAATAAGCAAATATTATATAGAAGCAAATGAAAACTTTATTTTAGTTTCATACTTATAAAGTCACTAAGTGTTTATCTAGTCTTGAAAATAGATAGGCTTTTCCTCACAAGAAAATATGTCTTAAAGCGGCATAAAAAAACATTATAATTATCTAAATCCAATTCCAGGCGCTTTTCTTGTGCCCTACGGCATTATGTTGGTGGTCGGTGGTATTCCTCTATTTTATATGGAATTGGCCCTGGGGCAGCACAATCGTAAGGGAGCCATTACTTGTTGGGGACGCCTAGTGCCACTCTTTAAAGGTAAGTCTTTATAAATATAAAATTTAATCTAAAAGCTAGCAACATATTTTTCTAGGAATTGGCTATGCCGTGGTGCTGATAGCCTTCTATGTGGACTTCTACTATAATGTGATTATTGCCTGGTCGTTGCGTTTCTTTTTTGCATCCTTCACCAACTCATTGCCTTGGACGTCATGCAATAATGTTTGGAACACACCAAATTGTAGACCGGTAAGCGAAGTTTTAACTAAGTACTATGCCAACCTTATAACTAAATCTCTTTTATCAGTTCGAGAGCCAAAACATTTCCCGTGTTCCTGTGATAGGCAATTACAGTGACTACTATGTCCTGGGAAATCAAACCCTGCTTTACAATGAGTCTTATGTAAATGGTTCAATAACTAGTTTGGAGACGCCTTCGAGTGGCCACATGGAGGGCTTTCAGTCCGCTGCCTCAGAGTATTTTAAGTGCGTAGGATTTGTATTTTCCCTTCTAAATATACTTCTAATATATTTATATCCATATATAGCCGCTACATTCTGGAGCTAAACCAGAGCGAAGGGATCCACGATTTGGGCGCCATTAAATGGGACATGGCGCTGTGCCTTTTGATTGTCTATTTAATCTGTTATTTCTCTCTGTGGAAGGGCATCAGCACTTCGGGCAAGGTTGTGTGGTTTACGGCCCTCTTTCCCTATGCCGTGCTACTAATTCTACTGATCAGGGGTCTCACACTGCCTGGATCTTTTCTGGGCATTCAGTATTATCTTACGCCCAACTTCAGTGCCATCTATAAGGCCGAGGTGTGGGTGGATGCTGCTACCCAGGTGTTTTTCTCTTTGGGTCCAGGATTCGGAGTGCTCTTAGCCTACGCATCCTACAATAAATACCACAATAATGTTTACAAGTAGGTCTTATGATTGGTCAAAGCTTGGCAATATGTTAAGTCACTTATATCCTTATTCTTCCACAGAGATGCCTTGTTAACTAGTTTCATCAATTCGGCTACCAGTTTTATAGCTGGCTTTGTGATATTCTCCGTGCTGGGTTACATGGCCCACACTTTGGGTGTGAGGATTGAGGATGTGGCCACTGAAGGACCTGGACTCGTTTTTGTGGTCTATCCAGCAGCCATCGCCACCATGCCGGCCAGCACTTTCTGGGCCCTCATATTCTTTATGATGCTGCTTACTTTGGGTTTGGATAGTTCGGTATGTGTTCTTAATATATGATCTATCTATATACTATAAAGAAATATAAATTCACTTACATTTTAGTTTGGTGGCTCTGAGGCTATCATAACCGCCTTGAGCGATGAGTTCCCAAAGATTAAGAAAAACCGCGAGCTTTTCGTTGCTGGGCTGTTTTCACTGTACTTTGTCGTTGGACTGGCCAGTTGCACCCAAGGTGGCTTCTACTTCTTCCATCTGCTGGATCGTTATGCCGCCGGCTACTCGATTCTGGTGGCCGTGTTCTTCGAGGCCATCGCCGTTTCCTGGATCTATGGAACCAATCGGTTTAGCGAGGACATCAGGGATATGATTGGCTTTCCACCGGGAATGTACTGGCAGGTGTGCTGGCGTTTTGTGGCTCCGATTTTCTTGCTCTTCATCACGGTTTACGGCTTGATTGGCTACGAACCTTTGACCTATGGCGACTACGTGTACCCCAGATGGGCCAATGCACTGGGTTGGTGTATAGCCGGTTCGTCGGTGGTGATGATTCCTGCGATAGCGATATTCAAACTACTTTCCACGCCGGGCAGTCTGCGACAGAGGCTTACTATTTTGACCACACCCTGGCGGGATCAGCAATCGATGGCAATGGTGCTGAACGGGGTCACCACTGAGGTCACCGTGGTGCGTTTAACCGATACGGAAACCGCCAAGGAACCCGTCGATGTCTGAGTTCGACCAATGGCTCGTTTTCAAATTTACTACGTTTAGATTTGGAAATTTACCAACAACTCATGTTCACGTACTTGTGGCATTGCAGGAAAGTTAGTGTTATTTGTTTTGACATTAGGAGCAGGTCTGGCAGGATCGGCCATTTTCGCAAACAACGTACTTAGGTTTCGGCACCGAAAGTGAAAACCAGCAAGCGGGAGCAGCTTCAAACCATTAGTCCTAAGTTAAGATTAGCTTGTAGTTCGTATGGTTAATGCCAGATATAGCATACACATAAATACATACAATGCTGTGTAGATAATACCAAATCCGAAAGTACGACACACTCGTCAGTTAATCCACCTGAATCCTCGAAAAGAAAGTTTGCATATGCCAATGGAATTAAAGACACGATCGTGGCTCAAATCGGGCATAGAATCTGTACATACACAAGCAAAGATGATGTAAAAGCTTTAAACACGTTATAGGACATCTCATGGAACTGAAGCAAAAGCTGCCACAGTTGAACCACAAAATCCCCTCAAACAGCCATGAGGGGATTTTGTCATATGCAAAGGTTTGTTCTAGACTAATTTCCCCCCCGTCCACGCAACTACGATTGTTTGTTTAAAACAGCCATTTTAAGCAATCAATTGGGAGTTATGAATCATTCCCAATTCAAAAATCGTTTCTGTATATAGGTTTTTGATATTTTACAATTGATTTAAGAGTTTTTTTCACACTGAAGCAGAGCTAACAGCCATGAGTTCTGTTTCAATTTGTTGAAATAAATTATTATACTTTTAGTTACGTAAAAGGAGTGTGTTTTTATTACTTTGTTGGGGTTGGGGGAAATGTGAGTCAAACATAATAATGGTAAATATATTTTATTATTAGTTACCGAAATTTTTTAGTTAATTAAACGAAACCCTTGGAGAAACCTTCCCGTAGAAACATTTAGAATTATTAAAACATTAAATCAAAGACTTGATTTAGATTCTTGATTAGATATTCGGGGTTTTTATTCCAATTTGTTTGCTTTTGTTTTCTTGTACAATAATTTCAATTAGTAACGTATAAAAGTAAGGAGAGAACCGTAACAAAACCAACTGAAATGGTTTCCATATCGATGACTTGTATCAAGTAGCGCAGTTCCAGATAAATATTGAACTCTCTCACAGAATCGCAGCTTTTGAGTAGTATTCTTAGTTCGGGGTACATATGGCATATACGATATATTTGTATGTCGTGTACTTCATACAGCACTATGTAAGCTTGCATTAAAAATATATATGTTATGTGTGATTAGTTCGGATGAGAGAGGTCTAACTCCCTGGTAATTGATACTCGTATAACATGTTGCGGTGTATGCAGATTACGTATGTTGGTCGGGTTTGGGTTAAGGTTGCGATTAGGGTGCATCTAGTTTGGTTTGTGTTGTGAGCTGTATGCAAATATTGTTACTTCGGTTATGGTATACTTTGCTGGTGCTATAGAGCGGACTCTAACCCAATTGAGCTAAGCATATGTACAGTAAATACTTTTGATTCTGATCTTTCTGCTTTGGTATACGGGCTATATATATGTATATATTTGTTCATAGCTTTAGAGATATTCTGTTCATGCGGTTACGACTTTTTGCGGGTGAAGGGAGTCTTGCGAATGCGCCAACTTGATATTTGTGTGTTTACATATGTGGTTTCTTGTGCTCGTCGATGATTCGCTAACTAAGTCGTTAATATGTAGATGTATGTTGTGCAATAACGCCTAAAATCAATACATACAATGCAATATGCATAAGCAACAAATACAATCTTGCCACTGAAAGACACTTTCTGAATTGACAAATGACCTAAGTGAGTGTCTGATGGAATCACTTAACTGGCTCTGGTTAAATGTATAACAGTTATAAAATCTAGTTCATATTACGTCTGTGCATTGAGATTTGTTCGGTGGATGTTATATATATATATTTTTATAAGGTATATATCTATTATGACAATCAGCTATTACTTCGGTAGAAAATAACAGTTAATCCGACCTTAAAGCATTCGTTTTTTTTTTCGAAAATTAAATTTTCATTAGAGCGCACACAAAACATGTTTTATATTTCGATTAATTTTTTCGTTAAACTTTCGGAGAAATATTTCTAGAGGATACAGCACGGAATAAAGCCTTTGAGGCCCCTCATTTATAATCCTTTCGGTTCATAGCAAAAGCGACAAGTTTCTGACCTATGTGGTTTCATCCTTCCGTTAGTAAGGTAAGTAATTTAACTATAAAGGCTACATTGGGAAACAATCGATTATAAACAATACAAATTTGTTGTCAATTATTAAGTACCAAGTCTACGTAATAGGAAAAATGCCTAAAGTAATTGCCTTATGTATGCTTAAAATTTACTGTAATGCACCAAGAGATTTCACTTTCAGTTTTGTCAGCGCTATAAATATATCCATATCAGTATCCAATTACAATCATTCAGATCAACATACATATTACGCGTACTTGTTTATAATAAGTACAAGCAGACATCATGTTTGAGATACCTAGTCCAACATTCATATTCGAATTATTTGCTATGCACTTTACGAATATTACATATATATCATTTCAGAGTGAGTCCGGAAATCCTTGTCCTTATTTTGATTTATTTAGGTCTGCTGGATTGAGCTCAAAAATGCTGGATCCACTGAGGCCACTTTTGCCGTGAGAAACGCGTGCATGCAAAATAGCAAACTTTGCAGGACCTGACATTCCAGTTCCTGGAGGAAAATTTAGAAAATAATTGGTAGTATTAGTAAGTATTCATATTATTGTGCTTAAACCTTCTAAGGTCCGTTTTCTTATCCATAAGCATACAATTTTAAAACAGCTTCTAAATTGCAAAATCCATAACAAATTCTAAGATTTATAAACTGCTTGCTGCAGAAAATCAAAAAAACAATGTAACTAAGTTAAAACAAGAACTATAGCTTCAGTTTGTTGATAATGTATTAAAATATGCTATGATATGTATTGATTTGTAGAGAAACCTACCTTTGTTTCGATTGCACGACTATCGTGATCCTGAAAATGCAACTTCAGCTTGGATTTTCCATCATCACTGGAGCCTCTTAGCTGGGAGAATTTATACTGCCAGACTATGGCAGAATCGGCTCCTTCAGTTAGTGAAAATCCAGCTTGCCAGTCTAAAGTAAGTCCACCACTTTTTCCATGATGCGAAACGGCAAAGGTCTTTCGCTAAGGAAAAGTTAAATTTATTGCAATTCTTGGTATGATAAACAAGTAAAACTTACCCCCAACTTAATGACACTGGTTACAATGGCGGCATTCCAGCTATTTTCGATCCTTAAAAGCTCCTGTCGCGTTTCCACGCTCAAATAGCGAGGCTCATGACCCGAACTTTGTAGCAAAAAGCAATGTTGACGACTATCCACAGTCTCAGATTCCTTGACAATTCGGAACATGGTCTGGTAGACCTTGTAGACCACCAAAGCCTTGCTGATGCCAGTCACATTTAACTAATAATTAGAGAAAATAATATATAAGTTTTATATAGTATCACAATTATTAGTGAGTAGTTGACTTACTGGTGGCGTTTCGAAAAGCATTACTTCAGTGCCTTTGAGTAGTAGAAATCGGGGCTTGTAGCTCTGCCACGATATATTGTTGTTTATGACACCCTCGTTCACCCAACCCATATATTCGATGCGTTCGCCCACAGCAAAGTTTCTATTATATAGCTTCATCTGTTCGGTAAAATAAATATTTAGTGAGCAAAAAACTTGTCAATTGGGTATTATTTCACCTGTAAATGCGTTAGGCCCACCACATTATCTGTGATCAATTTTAGCCATTGACTAAGTATGGCTAGTTCATCGCAGTGTATAACTCCAGTTGTAATTCCATTCAGACCACGTACTTCAAAGGCGTTCTGGCGCAGCTTGTCTGTGCCATAAATATATCTCGTCACATAGGCCATCATTAGAGGTACTGTAATATAAAATATATATTCGATTGATTATAATTATAAGAAATCTAGAAAAGGTTTACAATGAATGGTAGGTAACAACAGGGAAAAAATGTGAAAACAAGTTTTGCAAAGAGTTAAAAAAAACACTTTATCCAAATAGAAAATTGTATCTATAATTTAGAGAATTTTTATTGGTTGATATATTTTCATAAGTACTTTAAAATTCACTCATTGGAAATCTAAGGAAATGTTATGATCAGCTTAATTTATAATGTTGTAGTTTTTACCAAATTAATTATGTTTGTTTTTTTTATTTTACTAATAATTCACCTGCCACCACATCGGTCCATCGTTTTTCGGGTTCAGAGCAAATGGACATGGGGCGACTACAGCTGCGACTGATGGTTCCACTATTCACGGAGGACTTGTAGCCCTCGTCGGCCTTCAGTTCGGCACAAGTGGCATCGTTGTCGGAGTCGGGCGTGTCCTTGGTTACTAATAATTTTGAAAAGGATTTAATAAGGTTTATTTACTAGTAACAAATATGAAAGTTACTACCACTACTCACATTGCTTCTGAAGGAAAGGCGTGGCAGCGCGATAGTGCTTCACCGTGAGTACTACAATGTCTCCGGCATTCCTTAATATATTGACAGCATCGTCGTGGGGACATGCCGTGATGTATTCTCCATTGACCTTGATGATGGCATCGCCCACAAAAAGCTGGCCCGTAATGTCCGCCGCTTGATCTTTATAGATGCGCGATATCAAGATGGGTAATTTGTGCTCGGCTCCGCCTTTTATGCTCAGTCCTAAGCCGCCTTGTTTTTGGCGCGTAATTTGAACCATACGCTCCTGAAAGAAAAGTTCTTTTAAATCCAAACAAGTTACATATATTATATACCAATCCTCACCTTCGATTCCATGGGCGGTCCATTGGGATGACAACTACTGGGGGTAACTACTTCCAGCTTCTGCAGCGAAAGTAATTCCATTGTAAGATTAAGTCTCAGGGGTTCTGGTCTGCTCTTGCCATCGCTCACATGGACCATGCCAGTTCGCACCTGTAGAACATAAATAAAATTGTAGTGTTTAACATTATTAAACATTAATTTGGGAGTACCTTCAGGTTTTGATCGAGTTTTTCTTCTATTGGCGTGGCCATGGTGTCAGAGAGCTTCATAATTCCTAAAATCATTTAGAGAAGAGGGATTTTGAATGTGATTTATGAACTTAAACAGGAATGGTGTCAGAGGGCTTTTAAGTTTACAGAAAATATGGGACTTAAAAATGATTTATTACGCTTTAGAGAAAATGTGAAATGAAATAATAATACAGTAATCAAACAGCCCTAGAGATTTAAAAGTAATAAAGTATTATCCTAAATAATAATATAGTAATCAAACAGCCCTAGAGATTTAAAAGTAATAATTCTAAGTACTTGAGTGCCAAGAAACCCCTTATTTCCTGTTTAAAACACTTCATCAATTATGTAAAAGATTACAGTCGGATGTCAATATTTTTAGAACTTTAGATTTGTTGGCTGGATTGATTTCCAGGAATAATAAATTCACTGCGAAAGGTCTACAAAAGGTTGAACTCTTGCCTGACTTGTGGCAATAATGGCACGACTACCCATGTTAACTGATCCGCTGGCCGTCAATCAAGTTGGCCCAGACGAACGGGCCAATTCTGAGAACTTTCCGCCGTTTTCTGTTAGCATAATCGTGGCCATGGCAATGGACTGTGAAACAATTGCAATCAAATCGGGAAGCCGGCTCCAGTGGCCTTTATCGATTGCCATTTTACACGTAACAGACACCAAGTAAAACAAAGCAACGCAATTGCAATCATCGCATATTGAATTACATTTACCCACTGGGCCACTGATGAGCCGATAGTTCAAGGTGAACTGTGCAATTGCCTTAATTTAATTACACATGCAATTAGAAACAATTAAGCGCAATCAGTCAGCGGCGAAATGTAATAGAATGCATCTAGTTTGAAGCGATCCATGGCAATACCTATGCCAAGTGCGTGTTCTGCGAAAGGCATGCGTCGGCATATGTTTTCCATTAAAGTGGAAAATAAATATGCTACCGGAAAACTAGATATGAGTGAAAACACATTGAAGTGTGCCCCATCTGCAGAGGTTGTTGTTATTGTTGGTGGTGCTGAGTGCCGAAGTGTGGCCGCAACTGTTCGTCAGGAATGGGAAGCCAGAATAAGTATTTCGGATAACCACTTGTGCTCCATAAATAGGTGTTTCGCTTGGGGGGTTGATAGTTTCCTTTGAGGGGAAGGGGGGCGATTTGAGCGCCAAATATGTGCATATGGTGCCAGCCGCAATGCCATCTGAGATTGAGAAATTTGAATGGCAAGGGGAAAACACTTTCACTTTATTCGATTACTGCGAACTGCTTCATGGTTAAAATAAATTTAAATGAAAAATTTAATAGATTTTATGGTAAGAGGAACTTAAGAGGATTATTAGGATTAGGATATTTTGTAATAGTAAAAAGGTTTAATAAAAACCGAAAATATAGGAAAAATATAAATAATATATATACTACAGTGGATACAATGAGGTTTAATATAATATTTAAAAATTTATAAAAATAAGGGACAGTTTGGAAATGTTTTAAAATATTATTATTTAAATAAAATTATTATTACTATTCTTTTAATTATACCAATTGAATACCCTCATATCATATGTATAAAAAACTATATATTTAATGGCAATATGGCATTTAACATCTGCTTTATGGAACATTTTGATTCGAAGAATTTCTCTGAGTGCAATAACAGTCAAGTAGACGTTCCATTAATTTCCCTGAATCCTTGGCATTCCGAGTGTCGTAGCGACGAACTGGTGGTCAGGCCACCGACCTAGGGGAACACGCATACGCTCCGTTGTCCCGGGTTACCTTTGATTATGGCTATATTATTACGTGTGCACGCTGCGCTGCCCTTTGGCTGCGTGCTCCAGAGCCATAAAACCGTAAAGCTAGGCCCAGAGAACGGAGTTTGGGGATGTGACGAAGTGGAGGTCCTGAGCTTCAAACCAAACAAGCCAACATGTTCGCCATGAGGGCTTTGGAAATCAGCTGTGCTTCGGAAAAAGAGCAGCCCTTTCGGCCTGTTTGCCTGAAGTTACAGCGATTGAACTTTTTTTTCTGCAGCTCTGCCAGAAAAGTAAAACAAACACACGCACACCCTCGCATAACCGATACTTTTTGCCCCGAGGCCCAAAGCGTTGATTATTAATTTATGTGTGTTTGCTAAACAACTCCACCGCACCCACAATATCGGCATGGGGATTACCTCCTTGTATTGACAGATGTACTTATGCTCCTTCACACATATATGTGTACTTTGTGTATAGCTGCGACCCGTTTTCGCGTTTTCAATTGGGTCACATTTTCACAGCTTCGATTTTCTGGAATGAGGGGCTTGAACCCGCGATTTGGCCAAATCACCACTCACAAAAGTATGCTAACTTTCCGTTCTGTTTGTCACACTTTTGCCCACTTCAGGACAAATGTATATATATATATATAAACTGGATGGCTGTACACCCAGCGTGGAGCTGGTCCTTCGGCGGTCCAGAGCACAACGTTCCCAGAGCCTGAGCGCGAGCGAACTGAGAAGTTCCGTTATAAACACATCGCGTGCGGACGGAGCGGTACGCTCTCAGCAGCGCAGCTTTGTGCAGCCTGCCAGGCCATATGTTTCGGGTCGTAGAGTTGCCCCGATTTCAGGCTTTAGCCGGCTCCTCAACTCCCAAAGTTATCCACCACAGCTTTGGAGAACTTTCTTGAAGAGAAAGCTACATTTCTCATTGACTTCTAGATGGCGCCATCAAAAAGGGGGGATGAAATTATACGGTTCTCACAACAGACGTATACTTGATGTGGCGCTAAATTACTGTAGAATTTGTGTAAGGTCAAATGTAGAAATTCAAAGATATTGCATTATTAAAATATATAAATAATAGAACGCTTCAATTTATAGAAATAATATATAATATAATAGATAATAATAATGTATAGTATATAGCAATATCAACTGACGTCTTTTGCCGACTTTGTATTCCCTGTTTTGAAGTCTCAGAGATAGTGGTTTGAATTTTGGAAGTACACATATATCATGGTAACTTTCCTGTTCCAAAAACAATTTCGATTAAAATATTGGAATAATTTCATAAACAGTTAATATGGAAGTCGCAAAACAAAATTTAAAAACATATTTTCTACCAAATTTTCTAAACACCAATGTTTTGTTTCACTTTGTGGTTTCAATATTCAGTTTATCAAATAGAAAAGATATGGATCATTAGGCGAGAAATAAATAATTTAGCCAAAGATCTCATGAATTTCAACAAATGTATGCTGAAATTGAATAATACCCAAGAGAAGCGCATTCAGCACAGGAATCTGTTACAAAAACAAGAGAGAACGCTATAGTCGAGTGCCTCGACTATTAGATACCCGTTACTCAGCTAAACAACTTAATATAAATATGCCCTCTTGTATGTTTTTCGCCGCTCGAGTTAGCTCCCGATTTTTATGTTAAAATCTGTACCCAGGGAACACCTCCAATTTGGCTAACTTGATTTGATTTGCATAGTTCTTGGGATATAGTTCGGTATTGTCAAATGAAAGCCATCGCAAATTCCTTTAATAGAAATCCTTATCGAGAATTAACGTTGACTCTGTTGAGCACCTTGGCCAGCTGTTCCAAAGTCATCCGTTAGATGGCGCTATTGTGCCATGAAAGGCGGAAATGTAGGCGCTAGCCAGGCTTAAGTGTTTAATGGGTTTTTGGGCGTTAGAGTGGGCGTGGCAAACTTTTATTTGGCCAATCGATAGGTATTGACGAAACAAATACATATCAAAAAAATTTTTCATAATAGCATCAAAACTGTGGCCACAGCTTGTGGCTTGTGGGCGTCAGAGGGGGCGTGGCACCATTTTGAAACAAACTTGCGCTGCGTAGGAACTCCTAAAATCTACATGCAAAATGCCAATCTTCTAGCTTTTATAGTTTCCGAGATCTCAGCGTTCATACGGACAGACAGACAGACAGACAGACGGACAGACAGACGGACAGACGGACAGACGGACAGACGGACATGGCTAGATCGACTCGGCTAGTGATCCTGAACAAGAATATATATACTTTATAGGGTCGGAAACGCTTCCTTCTACCTGTTACATACTTTTGCACGAATATAGTATACCCTTTTACTCTACGAGTAACGGGTATAAATATGCCCTAAGGTGGCCATATTGAGTCCTATATTCCCGTGCAAGTTGGTCGAAGTGCTCGTTAAATGTTAATTAGAACGCTGAATCAGCGGCGTTAGCTCATTAAAAGTTTTGCGAGCCCATTTTTGTTGTGATTGTTAACCAGAATAGGGCCAGGGCAACATTTGTGTATTTGTTTTTGGCCCGACCCTTCGCTTGGCTCAATGATAAGCCCTCGAATAAGTGGCATTCGAACACAATGGTCGGAGGCAAAGTTAATTAATGTATTAGCCCAGGTGAAGCCCAGTGGCTCACACTTTGGCAGGTCAGCAGGTAACCTGGCTAATTCTTAAAACAGTCAGCTTAGCGAATATCCTTCCATTTGCATTCGTCCTTCAGGTTAACTAAATGTATTCTAATACATTCAATACCATTTCGGTATTACTATGCAAATGTTGGGCCAAGGATTGCCTCTGGATATCTCAAAGATACATTTGCAGCCAGACAAAGTGAATTGCATATTTCCATATAAGATATTTTAAGAATAAGTTATTAAGTTGCATGGTTAATTTGTGTTAAAGTAGAAAACCTAATAAATAATAACGATCTTAGCATATAGCAACATAACGATTATACAAACATTAGATTATTATTATTAAAATTATTAAAAAATTAACTATTGATATTAAATATGATAATAAAATATTTAATGATATTTTTTAAATTCAACTTAGACTTAAAACTTGCTGAATATTACTTTTGTAATAACATATCTGGGGACTATTATTTTATTTTTGCTATGAAACAATATCAAATAATCCTGTAAATGCAACAAAGTCAAGACCTCTCCGATTAAGCGATTGCTTGGCTAACTTTTGGTATATTCTTGCCTCTGTTTACAGTCTGAGAAGTTGATGGCGCAACTGTTTTCACTTGAGAAAGGTGGGGCAGGTGCATCGGATCATTCGCAGTTGCCCGGAATCCGTTTTAACCCTCGACCACCGAACCCCCGATTGTCACTGCCACTCAACGCAATCAGTTGGGATTTAAGACATTGGCGGCGATGGCAACTACAATAAGAAAAGCAGCCAGGATAACAACAACAACAAGAACAACAAGAACAACAAGAACAGCAGAAGCCACAACAACATCGTCGGCATTATTGACAAAAGTTTTCCGTTTGTTTTCGGCGCTTTTCCCCACTCTCCATCTCACTCGCTCTGCGGTTGCAAGAAAAGGGCAGCAAGCACATTTTTGTTAGCTGATTGAAATTAGTTGATGCATAAAAAAGTTTGTTTGCTAACAATTTCGTTCGAAAATATTTCGGTTCTAAAGTAAAATTATGACTGCTTTGCATATTTTTCGGTTACCAATGTAAAACTTTAGACCCCGGCCCCAACTTATTGGCATTGGCGAATGTTGGGAATTTATGGCCTGTGCAAATGTTGGTCTACCATTCACAATTTCGCCAAGAGTTTGCCCCTTCCGCTCCGCATATCCGCCTGGATTCCTGTAATTGCATTAGCCGTTCGCTTGTTGATTTTGGTCGAAGCGATTACGGTCTTAGACGTTGTAGGGGAATTTTTTAAACTCAAGCCAAATCAACAAGCAACATCGTGTAATTGAATAATTATGTTATTGTGCGGCTGAATGAACTTGTGAGATTTCCGTCTGACAGCTGCCACGACTAGCTAGATTCAGCTTCTCATCTGCAAGATACAAGATACAGATACAAGATGTGCGCGCTTTCCATCGCCTCCAGGATACACACACACACACACACACCAGACGAGCTGCTCTCCCGGCAGCAACACAAAAACTTAATTAAGCCTCATTCTGGTCTTAGCACCTCCGGAACATTAGCAAATCAATTGAGTTAGAGCATAGGCGAGGTCCCCTTCCCATCATATCTGCACGGCAAAAAAATACTGCTTAAATTGGTGATAAATCCAGTAAAACAATTAAGTATACCTTAATTTTGTTATTCTTATTACGATAAGGTCACTTTTAATGTAGGTCCCAGGAAGCTTTCATTTAAAATTTCGGCATTTTTTTCCCAAATTAAAAAATACATAATTTAAATGATAAATCATAATAAATTATTTAAGTGAGAAAATGATTTATCTATTGCATTTAATTTCATTGGTAATTGGTCTTAATAAAATATATCTAATTTAAATTATATGATTTTAAAATTAATCTGTTAACAAAAAAATCTCATGTAAGAATTGGAAATTTGCATGATTCGCTATGGCTTATTTTAATGCATTTTAAAGCTTCTTTGGTAGAAAAGTTATCTTCAAAACTAAACTATAAGTAAAATAAGTATTATTATAGTTTTTGCCACGTGTATGCATAAATGGCATGTATATACCGATGATTGGACGGTTGTCACCTACAGGATAACCAATTTTAATGCAGTTTCACACGCTTCACAGCGATGGGATGAGCTGAGCAAGCAAACAAATCGCACAGCCTGCTGGCGATAAGGATAAGGAGGCAGAGGATCGGCGAGGGGGAGAAGGAGGTGGAGGAGAAGGGGGCGTGGCAGAGGCACTGAGGATGCAGACCACGCATGCAACACGCCAGCGACAACTTCCGTTCTTTCTCCGGTTTCTGCGAATATGTATTTTTTTTTCTCTGCCAACCGAGATTCACGGCACGGAAAATGCTTTCAATTTAGCAACGAGCACGATTCGGTCGAATGCATGGCAATCAAAATGCGGTTAGTTGCGTGTGGCAGCAGCAACATCGAGAGGGTTTGTGAAAAGCCGGGGAAAAGCGGGAAAATACGGCAGTGGGCGGTTGTGCCACAACAACCGCGGTAACAACGCTGACAACACAATGACAACAACAGCGAAGCAATGAAAAAAATGACAATTGTCAACAATTTTAATTTTCATATGCACGCAAACGCAACAAGGACAACTACAACTACAACGACAGGAGCAACAAGGATTAAAATACAACTGCCCCTACCGGAAATGCACCCACACACACTCACACACACACAAGCACGAATAGAGTGCAGTTTTGGTATTTGTGCAGTTTGTTTGCATCTGTATTGCTAATAAAGACTGGACAGCCTATGCCACGCCCACCGCACACTGGTGGTCGAAATATTGTTAAGACTGGCTTATGAAAGATATATGAATTTCGTTTACATAGATAAACCACTTTTAACGATTTTCCAACTTTCTTTTTGATATGAAAACTTTAAATATAGACAATACTTCATTAAAATTGAATCTACAAGCTTTTTCTGCGGTGATGCACTCCAAATAAAGATCTATTTTAGCATTTTCTTGATATATAATATATCATTAGAAAAATTACTACTCCTTTTATTAAGGGGATTAATGTAAGCCATTTTGATCCTGTAACGAAACTATTCCAGTAGCGTCATCATAATAAGTCAAAAGAGTGGTAATTCAATTACTAGTGCATTTATCTTGTGAGGTATTAATTGAATATGCCCACTTACATAGCCACTTGCGCTGATTTACGATCTATAGAAATAGTTGCTGTAATAAGCACTGAAAAAGGTTATTATTGCAGCAGGCATCCATCGCCAATTGATTTACGCACTTTGCCATTAAATAGCATTTTGGGCTTCCCGCCACTCCAGAGCAAAGCTTATAAATTAATTAAAAAATCAGTATAAATACATAAATCAATTACCCGCCTCAATGAGAAGCGCAGCACTCTTTGGCGCTGGGAAAATTACTTGGCAGCTGCAATGACAAGAGGTCCTGCGGGTCGAAGTGGGTGGCGCGAAGGACGAGGAAGGATGAGAAGGAGCAGAGCGATAAAAACGGCAACATGGCGTTCAAAGTGCACAAAATGGCGGTAATTCGCGCTTTGTTGCTGCGCTTCAATGGCTGATTTACAGTGAAAAAATATGGCATTGTTAGACATAACTTTCTTAATTTGTAAGCTTAACTTTCTTACATTCAAAATATAAATGCTTTATAAGCTTAAATTTTATAATTGGCTTATATCCAATCTTTGATCGCACCGAATTGAAAATGGTATAGTTTTGAAATCTTAGACTAGAAACCTCTTAATAATTTTTAAAAGTCTTTGAATATAAACATTATTGGAGATTTCTCTTAATTAACTATTATCTTAAAAAACAAATCCTTTTTATTTCAACATAAATTTTTTCAATTATTTTATTATTGTATAAATAATTTTACTTAGTAATGATTTCTTGCACTTTAGTGGATTTCATAATTTTCTTAATTCATGGGAAATGTATAAATTTTTTTGTCCGTGTAGTCGCCAAACCAAGCATAACCACAACAAGAACGCGAAAAAGGACCTAGCAAAAAATGAGAAAAGGCAAACAAGAACGCTGCTAATAAGAGCGTGGGCGTTGGAAAAAAGGCGGAGAAGGGGGTGAGGGGGCGGATGCAGGCGCTGCACTTGCCGAAGAAAATATATTGTTCAGCTTAATTTCTTCCTCGCACTTGCACTTCCACCCGGCTAAACTTTGTTCGTCGTCTTGGCAGGAAAAGCGTGAATTGTTCATAAAATGCGGACCAAGGACAAACTGCACCCTCCGGCCACCCTGCCCTACCCAAGCTACCCCTGACCATTTTTACCACCCCCTCGGCCACCGCGGCGGTATGTCATTAATGATTTCCTTTCATGCGGCCAATGCAATTACGTACTTTTCCCCATCGCACCAATGAATTGATGGCATGCTCATGCCCCAGAGTTTGTTAAAGTTAGCATAAAGTTCCATTTATTGTCCGGGATTCCCTCATTATCCAACTTCCTCATAAGTTTAACCCAGGAATTATGATGCCACAGTCCGAGGGACATATGTATGTCTAACTATGACAATTTCATTAAATATTACTAATCAAATAATGTAAGCAAAGGGAAGCACCAGTCGGTCGTCTAAGTGCATAAAAACTATGACAAATAGAAGTTCACTTCACCATGTTTTATAGCAGCAAAGTTTTTCCACTGACCGCAGTGGAAAGTGGACGTGTGTGTGTGTGAAGATGGAAAACAAACTTTTTCGTTGGACCATCAAAATTATGAAGTACCAAAAGTACCATATGCCCGGAGATGTACGAACATCGTAGTGGGAATTGCAACTTTTACGGGGGGCGGAGGCACCAGCTGAGTGGGCGTGGCAGGCTGTGAGCGATCCTTTTGGCCACCGCACTCGTACATCAACCTGAGTGTCGACTATTTGCCGCATTCGTAATAACTGAAAGTGCAAGATAACACAGACACTTCACCAGAGTGTTTTATTTGTCCAAAGGAATGAAAAAGATACATATATAAGAAGAGATAAATGTATTTTAAAAATATACTGTATTTACATTTTAATGCAAGTTTTTTCCTGAATGCTTTTTTAAAACCCCACATAGCTTTGCACCATGAAAAGGCAAATACAAATGTAAAAAAAAATATTTTTTTTTATTTACTCCTTTTAATCCGTATTATTTTTTCGGAAACTTGATGCCTTAATTATTTCATTGCATCAAAGACAAAAGAAGCAAATTTAAATGACCACCTTTTAATTTGTCAAAATGATTTCTATTTTAAAAAGCTTTTAATTTTTTTTTTTAAACCAAAATCTATAATTTTTTTCTAATGTTAGGAATCTTTTTATTGCAACTTATTTTTTTGTGGGTGTGAAGTGAGTAAACTAGATTTAAAAACATAAAATGTTGTCTTGAAGATATCAGTTAATTGGACTAATTGCTAGCTTCCTGATTGCTGACACTATCTCCTAAACAGGCCGACTAAAGGCTTAATAGCTATCCACAAATCAGCTTTTGCTGGAGAGATCCCCGTACCGAAAAATACCGGAACCTGCTAGTGAAAAAGCAAACATGGGGAGTCCTTTGGATTTCGGCCTCCTTTTTCAAGTGGCTCCTACCAACTTTTCAATTACTGCTGCCCGGGCGAAAGTAATGGCTGAAACTGAAACAGGGGCGAGCAACAACAACTGCCAGCTGGCAAATGGCACATTTTGTGCTTAATTTCATTTCCGTTTAGGTGCCGCTCCAAATGCCATTTCTCTGCACGGGTGGGAAAGGGAGAAAAGAGGAAAGACAGGGCCAGGAAACGCGGTCCATACTGCGCAACAATGAAGCGCTTGGGTAACGCTAAATTTCATTTTAAAAGCATTTTCATTTACATTTTGTCCATTTGATTTTGCCATTGAAATTTCGAAGCGAAAAACTTTTCTGCCAGCGAAATTTTATTGTTTCACCATTATTACAGGTGAGAGTGTCTGTGTGCGGGCCCGAAAACAGTTTTATGACCCCAACGGTAAGGCACTCCGCGCAGGATCTCCGCATCCTGATGGGCTCCCTAATCCGTTTGTGCTTTTAGTGGCGGCCAAATTTTAACGACGCATCTTCGGAATTTGTTTAAGAAATCTATAAGGCGCAGCACATTTCGTTATTGCTGTTGGACTCCCCTTTTCGGCCATTCGACTGCACCCAGAGAAAAAGTTAGCAGAAATATTTAAATATTAATATTAAATTTATTGTAATAAGAACTCCTTTAATTGGGAGCAATAATCCTATTACTAAATTGGTAAAAGATGATAAGGGAGATAAGACACCTTAAATATTCACTAGCTATCCTGATATTATTTGTGAAGCTATAATTATTGTCTTAAAAATTTATCTTCAGAAAAATATCGTATTGAAACAGTAACTCTGCAATATTGTCTCAAAATTCTTATATATTTTTGGAAAGGTTTTGAAGACAGTTTGAAGTAAGTTTCTAATGGTCTTTATTTAATACTCAATCTTTAATCTTAGAATTCATTTTCGGGCTTAGAAGAGGTCTGTACTATTCAGCTTATCACCTGGACTTTCTATTTTTTTCAGTAGAATTGGTCTGTAATATAAAGCTTATCACCTGGACTTTATATTTTTTCCAGTACATGATTTTTCACTTTGTCTGCTTTTGGCTGCAACCATTGTTTGTATTGCTTGTTGCCCGTTTGCCGCTGTTTCTTTTGGTTTTTATGCGCGACGCTGGTTGAACGCTTCGCTGCTTTGATTTGCCTTGCTTAGTCCGGCTAAGACTACCTCGACTCCCGGCTGGAACGGGAGCCCCTGACCTTTATCTCGGCCAGTGCAGGATACTCCGGCCAAAGCCAAAGTCCTTGGATGGGACAGAAAGCAAACTGAAACTGAAACAGAAACAGAAACAGGAGCAGCACTCGTGCGCACTTCGTGCTACAAAGCAACAAATCGAGTTTGCGAATAAATGAAATTACTTTTCGGTCTAATGACCATCATCTGCTGATTTTATTAGATTTGTTTCCTTTTGCCCTGTGTTTGTTTACGGCTTCTGCTGCTGCTGCTGTTTCTCCGGTATTTTCCTGCCACTGTTGCAGCATCGAACTGTTCAGTAAACTTTAAATGACTTTTGTGCCCAATAGGTGTGAGCAAAATGTTTGATAAGAGACGTGTTACCTTTTGGAAGGGAAAGGTCCCCAAAAACATATATAAGAAGAAGCCGGAGAAAGACTTGTCCCATCATCACGGTGGTTTTTGGAAATTTCTCATTTTTTTATTTAAATTGCACTGGAGGAAACGTCATGATACCATCCACCAGAATTTATGAGTTCCAGACTAAAAACAAATTTTCAAACAGAAATCTATACAGGAAAATGTTCCCATACTTTATTACTTCCGGAAGTTTAATGAATTTTTACATTTACATTTTACATACCATAAAAACAATGCTTTCTTAAAGTACACCTTGCTTATCAGTTCTTTAAATAAAGACGCTATTATTTTTTTTCGTTTCTGAAAAGTTTGGTTTATTTATGATAATACTCTAGGTTATTTTTTCAGGTGTTCAATTTGAATACGGCATATTTGTGTGGGTTTTGCCAACCTACTTTCCCCAACCTGTCACCTGTTGTTTTGCTACTTTTCCTGCTGTGCCTCTGCTTTCCCTCTTTTTTTGCCTTTGCTTTCCCCAAAACTGACATTTCATTTTTATGAAACATCTTATTTTTCTAATTTGCAACAGCAGGTGTCGCCATTTTCTGCAATTTTGTGTTTATATGAGAAAAGTGCTGCTGCTTTTCCGGCTTTTCCGCACCACCCATGGCCTGATGTTGAGCGGGTGTAAATTCAGTTTACTGTAAAATTTAATAGAAAGCGAATTTTCCCCCAAAGCAGCTGCGTGTGTGTACGTGTAGGTGTGTGTGTGTGTGTGTCTGGGGGCAACAGTGCGTATGTGTGTGCGTGCAAATTGGGGTCTTTTGTTTATAGTGTTTCACATGTTTGCATATAAAGTGAGAATTCCTGTAAAGAATGCTGTAAAAATACGTTTAATAAGCTACAAGACGGCTTGTATTATCCCACTCGCATTATGTTTTTTTTTTGAGTTTCTGGGGTATAAGGAGTAGCGATATGGGGCCTTTCAACCGACCTGACGTCTTTATTAATTCATAAAACGACAAACGCCAGGTGTCGTTGACGATATGTCTGAGCTTTTGGATTTTTGTTATGTTCTTAAAAGTCAAACAACGCAAATTTGGAAGTTGCCCAAATTACCAATAAAAACAATAGCAGAGTAGCAGCTCCCACATACACACAATAATACACAGAGCTACTTGCATATGTATGCAGGGGAAAAATCATTTCCCCAAGATCCCTCCACCTAGTATAATTCGTTATCTCTGGGGCGTATCAAAATCACGCTTGATTAACTTTTTCGAGCCATTTAACAAATAAGCAATAAAATCCGTGCATTTCCTTAGTCCGTGTCCAAGTCGGGACCTCCAACCCCCTCTCCCCTCCCCCTTTCAATCATTTAACCCCCTGCCGCCAATGGGGGCTGCCTTTTTGGTGTTGTCTTGAGCAAATTGCCATTTTGTGTTCAAATGAGACGTTTATGTTTTTTAATTTTTTTTCTTGTTCCTGGTAATGGCCAATGTCAATGGGTTCAGCTGAGGGCAATCTGGGCATCAGGTATTTGGATGTGGAGAGCTGTGAATGGATTTTTGTTTTTTATGGCAAGTTACCAAATAGAATGTCTTTTTATTAGCTCAAATTATACAATATGTTTATGCTTTATGTATCAAAATTAAAGACACTTGATGTTAATTGTAAAACCAAATGTTAGAATTTAATTTGAAATTTAATCAATCATATTTAAATGTCAAAAGAGGAGGCCCCAACGAATATAATTAGTCAAACAGAGTCTGCAAATGCAATAATTGATTTGGTATTCGGGAAATGGTATTTAGTACTTACACACAGATTTTATAAAATATCTGCCAACTTAACTGCCAATGAATTGCAAAGTAATTTCTGTATTACATTTGGCCCCACAACACAATCAGCACTTCAAACACAAACCGAGGCATAAATAAACAAGCAGAGGAAATTGCAAATCCCCAAATTAGCATTAGCTAATCAAGGTAACAAATGGCAGAAGGGACAAGAGGGGCAAGTGGGTGGAAAATCTTTAGGCAAATAGGACATTGTGCGCAGCTGTGTGCGTTAAGTGCAATGTTAAGGGCCTGACCCGAGGTCCCAGGGGCTATGTGTATAATATATAATCGAGAAGTATGCCATTTCGCAATCGAAGGCAAAATTAAATTTGACTGGCCAAACGCCCGCAAACAAACCGAGTCGAAAGCACACAAGCAGCGTTTTGCCAACATTTGCCAACTGCATGGCAACATGGCTTGCAGTCAAATGCTCAGGTTCACCTGGTCCTGGCCAGGACCAAAGGACCAAAAGGATCTGGCGGAGCAGCTAGGCAGCTGAGCATCTGAGGATGGCAGGAACCAATTAAATATTGAGAGAGACACATTTGCCATTTCGTGCTCCGTTTGCAATTAGCCATAACATTCTGCCGGATAAATGCTCGCATGTAGGTACAAACATACATACAAACGTATGAATAAGTATATGTGGACAATCAAGTCAACCTCATAATGCCATTTGCCGAATTCCATTGATTGGCACCCAATCACCCTCCGACCTCAGACTTCAAAGCAATTTTCCCGTCACTCCAGCCAAAAGGTAAATATTTTATAGTCAACATAATCACATCACACATCAAAGCCCCAAAATCCGCAGTGCTGCCATCAATCGAGTTGGTAAATCAGGCCATATTTATACGATTGGAAATCAAATTTTGATTTGCCAGGTGGGTTTCCGAGGTGGCGTCTCCAAACTGATGTAAAATTACTCAAGCTTAAGTAGGTATGTTGGTCTTAGTTTAGCCTGATTGAACGCTTTCAAAAGTACATTTGGGTAATTTGAATTTTTTATTTACTTCCTTTCCTCGTCAGTAATAAATTTACTAGCCAATTTGGCTTTGCAAATATTTGATAACAATATAATGGTTTTTAGATTATGAATTACTCAGTGGTAGGCGAAGGCCAAATAATATTTAAAACATACTAAAAGAAGTTAATCTATTTTTTGACCCATTAAGGTGTTAGTTCTTTTTAAGTTTTCAAAGATTCCATAATCCGATTCCAACGTGGCACACCTCTAAAGACTTGTGATTCGATTCTCTAAAAAACTGCATCCAAATTTTTCATTATAACGTTGGTCGAAATTTTGACCCATCTTCATGTCAATTATTACTAAGTTTTCAATGAGTTAAAAAAGGTGTCCCAAAACTCGTCTTCTAGAGTCCATAACTTTACCAAATTTAATCCGATTCCAAAGTGTCATACCTCTAAAGACTTGTGATTCGATTCTCTAAAAAACTGCATCCAAATTTTTCATTATATCGTTGCTCGAAATTTTGACCCATCTCTATGTCAATTATTACTAAGTTTTCGATGAGTTAAAAAAGGTGTCCCAAAACTCGTCTTCTAGAGTCCATAACTTTACCAAATTTAATCCGATTCCAAAGTGTCATACCTCTAAAGACTTGTGATTCGATTCTCTAAAAAACTGCATCCAAATTTTTCATTATATCGTTGGTCGAAATTTTGACCCATCTCTATGTCAATTATTACTAAGTTTTCGATGAGTTAAAAATGGTGTCCCAAAACTCGTCTTCTAGAGTCCATAACTTTACCAAATTTAATCCGATTCCAAAGTGTCATACCTCTAAAGACTTGTGATTCGATTCTCTAAAAAACTGCATCCAAATTTCTCATTATAACGTTGGTCGAAATTTTGACCCATTTTCATGTCAGTTATTACTAAGTTTTCGATAAGTTAAAAATGGTGTCCCAAAACTCGACTTC
Source organism: Drosophila fuyamai (assembly GCA_018153365.1). Taxonomy (NCBI): domain Eukaryota; kingdom Metazoa; phylum Arthropoda; class Insecta; order Diptera; family Drosophilidae; genus Drosophila; species Drosophila fuyamai. The sequence goes on from JAECXW010000758.1 coordinate 8,634,204, forward strand.
TAGAGTCCATAACTTTACCAAATTTAATCCGATTCCAAAGTGTCATACCTCTAAAGACTTGTGATTCGATTCTCTAAAAAACTGCATCCAAATTTCTCATTATAACGATGGTCGAAATTTTGACCCATTTTCATGTCAGTTATTACTAAGTTTTCGATAAGTTAAAAATGGTGTCCCAAAACTCGACTTCTAGAGTCCATAACTTTACCAAATTTAATCCGATTCCAAAGTGTTATACCTCTAAAGACTTGTGATTCGATTCCCTAAAAAACTGCATCCAAATTTCTCATTATAACGTTGGTCGAAATTTTGACCCATTTTCATGTCAGTTATTACTAAGTTTTCGATAAGTTAAAAATGGTGTCCCAAACCTCGACTTCTAGAGGCCATAACTTTACCAAATTTAATCCGATTCCAAAGTGTCATACCTCTAAAGTCTTGTGATTCGATTCTCTAAAAAACCGCATCCAAATTTTTCATTATATCGTTGGTCGAAATTTTGACCCATCTCTATGTCAATTATTACTAAGTTTTCGATGAGTTAAAAATGGTGTCCCAAAACTCGTCTTCTAGAGTCCATAACTTTACCAAATTTAATCCGATTCCAAAGTGTCATACCTCTAAAGACTTGTGATTCGATTCTCTAAAAAACTGCATCCAAATTTCTCATTATAACGTTGGTCGAAATTTTGACCCATTTTCATGTCAGTTATTACTAAGTTTTCGATAAGTTAAAAATGGTGTCCCAAAACTCGACTTCTAGAGTCCATAACTTTACCAAATTTAATCCGATTCCAAAGTGTCATACCTCTAAAGACTTGTGATTCGATTCTCTAAAAAACTGCATCCAAATTTCTCATTATAACGATGGTCGAAATTTTGACCCATTTTCATGTCAGTTATTACTAAGTTTTCAATAAGTTAAAAATGGTGTCCCAAAACTCGACTTCTAGAGTCCATAACTTTACCAAATTTAATCCGATTCCAAAGTGTTATACCTCTAAAGACTTGTGATTCGATTCCCTAAAAAACTGCATCCAAATTTCTCATTATAACGTTGGTCGAAATTTTGACCCATTTTCATGTCAGTTATTACTAAGTTTTCGATAAGTTAAAAATGGTGTCCCAAACCTCGACTTCTAGAGGCCATAACCTTACCAAATTTAATCCGATTCCAAAGTGTCATACCTCTAAAGTCTTGTGATTCGATTTTCTAAAAAACTGCATCCAAATTTCTCATTATAACGTTGGTCGAAATTTTGACCCATTTTCATGTCAGTTATTACTAAGTTTTCGATGAGTTAAAAAAGGTGTCCCAAAACTCGACTTCTAGAGTCCATAACTTTACCAAATTTAATCCGATTCCAAAGTGTCATACCTCTAAAGACTTGTAATTCGATTCTCTAAAAAACTGCATCCAAATTTTTCATTATGACGTTGGTCGAAATTTTGACCCATCTCTATGTCAATTATTCCTAAGTTTTCGATGAGTTAAAAATGGCGTCCCAAAACTCGTCTTCTAGAGTCCATAACTTTACCAAATTTAATCCGATTCCAAAGTGTCATACCTCTAAAGATTTGTGATTCGATTCTCTAATAAACTGCATCCAAATTTCTCATTATAACCTTGGTCGAAATTTTGACCCATTTTCATGTCAGTTATTACTAAGTTTTCGATAAGTTAAAAATAGTGTCCCAAAACTCTACTTCTAGAGTCCATAACTTTACCAAATTTAATCCGATTCCAAAGTGTTATACCTCTAAAGACTTGTGATTCGATTCCCTAAAAAACTGCATCCACATTTCTCATTATAACGTTGGTCGAAATTTTGACCCATTTTCATGTCAGTTATTACTAAGTTTTCGATAAGTTAAAAATGGTGTCCCAAAACTCGACTTCTAGAGTCCATAACTTTACCAAATTTAATCCGATTCCAAAGTTTTATACCTCTAAAGACTTGTGATTCGATTCTCTAAAAAACTGCATCCAAATTTCTCATTATAACGTTGGTCGAAATTTTGACCCATTTTCATGTCAGTTATTACTAAGTTTTCGATGAGCTAAAAAAGGTGTCCCAAAACTCGACTTCTAGAGTCCATAACTTTACTAAATTTAATCCGATTCCAAAGTGTCATACCTCTGAAGACTTGTGATTCGATTCTCTAAGAAACTGCATCCAAATTTTTCCTTATAACGTTGGTCGAAATTTTGACCCATTTCCATGTCAGTTATTACTAAGTTTACGATGAGTTAAAAATGCTGTCCCAAAACTCGTCTTCTAGAGTTCATAACTTTACCAAATTTAATCCGCTTCCAAAGTGTCATACCTCTAAAGTCTTGTGATTCGATTCCCTAAAAAACTGCATCCAAATTTCTCATTATAACGTTGGTCGAAATTTTGACCCATTTTCATGTCAGTTATTACTAAGTTTTCGATGAGTTAAAAAAGGTGTCCCAAAACTCGACTTCTAGAGTCCATAACTTTACCAAATTTAATCCGATTCCAAAGTGTCATACCTCTAAAGACTTGTGATTCGATTCTCTAAAAAACTGCATCCAAATTTTTCATTATATCGTTGGTCGAAATTTTGACCCATCTCTATGTCAATTATTACTAGTTTTCGATGAGTTAAAAATGGTGTCCCAAAACTCGTCTTCTAGAGTCCATAACTTTACCAAATTTAATCCGATTCCAAAGTGTCATACCTCTAAAGACTTGTGATTCGATTCTCTAAAAAGCTGCATCCAAATTTCTCATTATAACGTTGGTCGAAAGTTTCGATAAGTTAAAAATGGTGTCCCAAAACTCGACTTCTAGAGTCCATAACTTTACCAAATTTAATCCGATTCCAAAGTGTTATACCTCTAAAGACTTGTGATTCGATTCCCTAAAAAACTGCATCCAAATTTCTCATTATAACGTTGGTCGAAATTTTGACCCATTTTCATGTCAGTTATTACTAAGTTTTCGATAAGTTAAAAATGGTGTCCCAAAACTCGTCTTCTAGAGTCCATAACTTTACCAAATTTAATCCGATTCCAAAGTGTCATACCTCTAAAGACTTGTGATTCGATTCTCTAAAAACTGCATCCAAATTTTTCATTATAACGTTGGTCGAAATTTTGACCCATTTCCATGTCAGTTATTACTAAGTTTTCGATGAGTTAAAAATGGTGTCCCAAAACTCGTCTTCTAGAGTCCATAACTTTACCAAATTTAATCCGATTCCAAAGTGTCATACCTCTAAAGACTTGTGATTCGATTCTCTAAAAAACTGCATCCAAATTTCTCATTATAACGTTGGTCGAAATTTTGACCCATTTTCATGTCAGTTATTACTAAGTTTTCGATAAGTTAAAAATGGTGTCCCAAAACTCGACTTATAGAGTCCATAACTTTACCAAATTTAATCCGATTCCAAAGTGTTATACCTCTAAAGACTTCTGATTCGATTCCCTAAAAAACTGCATCCAAATTTCTCATTATAACGTTGGTCGAAATTTTGACCCATTTTCATGTCAGTTATTACTAAGTTTTCGATAAGTTAAAAATGGTGTCCCAAAACTCGACTTCTAGAGTCCATAACTTTACCAAATTTAATCCGATTCCAAAGTGTCATACCTCTAAAGTCTTGTGATTCGATTCTCTAAAAAACTGCATCCAAATTTCTCATTATAACGTTGGTCGAAATTTTGACCCATTTTCATGTCAGTTATTACTAAGTTTTCGATGAGTTAAAAAACGTGTCCCAAAACTCGTCTTCTAGAGTCAATAACTTCACCAAATTTAATCCGATTCTAAAGTGTCATACCTCTAAAGTCTTATGATTCGATTCTCTAAAAAACTGCATCCAAATTTCTCATTATAACGTTGTTCGAAATTTTGACCCATTTTCATGTCAGTTATTACTAGGTTTTCGATAAGTTAAAAATGGTGTCCCAGAACTCGAATTCTAGAGTCCATAACTTTACCAAATTTAATCCGATTCCAAAGTGTCATACCTCTAAAGTCTTGTGATTCGATTCTCTAAAAAACTGCATCCAAATTTCTCATTATAACGTTGGTCGAAATTTTGACCCATTTTCATGTCAGTTATTACTAAGTTTTCGATGAGTTAAAAAAGGTGTCCCAAAACTCGTCTTCTAGAGTCCATAACTTTACCAAATTTAATCCGATTCCAAAGTGTCATACCTCTAAAGACTTGTGATTCGATTCTCTAAAAAACTGCATCCAAATTTCTCATTATAACGTTGGTCGAAATTTTGACCCATTTTCATGTCAGTTATTACTAAGTTTTCGATAAGTTAAAAATGGTGTCCCAAAACTCGACTTATAGAGTCCATAACTTTACCAAATTTAATCCGATTCCAAAGTGTTATACCTCTAAAGACTTCTGATTCGATTCCCTAAAAAACTGCATCCAAATTTCTCATTATAACGTTGGTCGAAATTTTGACCCATTTTCATGTCAGTTATTACTAAGTTTTCGATAAGTTAAAAATGGTGTCCCAAAACTCGACTTATATCGTTCATTATATCGTTGGTCGAAATTTTGACCCATCTCTATGTCAATTATTACTAGTTTTCGATGAGTTAAAAATGGTGTCCCAAAACTCGTCTTCTAGAGTCCATAACTTTACCAAATTTAATCCGATTCCAAAGTGTCATACCTCTAAAGACTTGTGATTCGATTCTCTAAAAAGCTGCATCCAAATTTCTCATTATAACGTTGGTCGAAAGTTTCGATAAGTTAAAAATGGTGTCCCAAAACTCGACTTCTAGAGTCCATAACTTTACCAAATTTAATCCGATTCCAAAGTGTTATACCTCTAAAGACTTGTGATTCGATTCCCTAAAAAACTGCATCCAAATTTCTCATTATAACGTTGGTCGAAATTTTGACCCATTTTCATGTCAGTTATTACTAAGTTTTCGATAAGTTAAAAATGGTGTCCCAAAACTCGTCTTCTAGAGTCCATAACTTTACCAAATTTAATCCGATTCCAAAGTGTCATACCTCTAAAGACTTGTGATTCGATTCTCTAAAAAACTGCATCCAAATTTTTCATTATAACGTTGGTCGAAATTTTGACCCATTTCCATGTCAGTTATTACTAAGTTTTCGATGAGTTAAAAATGGTGTCCCAAAACTCGTCTTCTAGAGTCCATAACTTTACCAAATTTAATCCGATTCCAAAGTGTCATACCTCTAAAGACTTGTGATTCGATTCTCTAAAAAACTGCATCCAAATTTCTCATTATAACGTTGGTCGAAATTTTGACCCATTTTCATGTCAGTTATTACTAAGTTTTCGATAAGTTAAAAATGGTGTCCCAAAACTCGACTTATAGAGTCCATAACTTTACCAAATTTAATCCGATTCCAAAGTGTTATACCTCTAAAGACTTCTGATTCGATTCCCTAAAAAACTGCATCCAAATTTCTCATTATAACGTTGGTCGAAATTTTGACCCATTTTCATGTCAGTTATTACTAAGTTTTCGATAAGTTAAAAATGGTGTCCCAAAACTCGACTTCTAGAGTCCATAACTTTACCAAATTTAATCCGATTCCAAAGTGTCATACCTCTAAAGTCTTGTGATTCGATTCTCTAAAAAACTGCATCCAAATTTCTCATTATAACGTTGGTCGAAATTTTGACCCATTTTCATGTCAGTTATTACTAAGTTTTCGATGAGTTAAAAAACGTGTCCCAAAACTCGTCTTCTAGAGTCAATAACTTCACCAAATTTAATCCGATTCTAAAGTGTCATACCTCTAAAGTCTTATGATTCGATTCTCTAAAAAACTGCATCCAAATTTCTCATTATAACGTTGTTCGAAATTTTGACCCATTTTCATGTCAGTTATTACTAGGTTTTCGATAAGTTAAAAATGGTGTCCCAGAACTCGAATTCTAGAGTCCATAACTTTACCAAATTTAATCCGATTCCAAAGTTTTATACCTCTAAAGACTTGTGATTCGATTCCCTAAAAAACTGCATCCAAATTTCTCATTATAACGTTGGTCGAAAGTTTCGATAAGTTAAAAATGGTGTCCCAAACCTCGACTTCTAGAGGCCATAACTTTACCAAATTTAATCCGATTCCAAAGTGTCATACTTCTAAAGTCTTGTGATTCGATTTTCTAAAAAACTGCATCCAAATTTCTCATTATAACGTTGGTCGAAATTTTGACCCATTTTCATGTCAGTTATTACTAGGTTTTCGATAAGTTAAAAATGGTGTCCCAGAACTCGAATTCTAGAGTCCATAACTTTACCAAATTTAATCCGATTCCAAAGAGTCATACCTCTAAAGACTTGTAATTCGATTCTCTAAAAAACTGCATTAAAATTTTTCATTATAACGTTGTTTGAAATTTTGACCCATCTTCATGTCAATTATTACTAAGTTTTCGATGAGTTAAAAAAGGTGTCCCAAAACTCGACTTCTAGAGTCCATAACTTTACCAAATTTAATCCGATTCCAAAGTGTCATACCTCTAAAGACTTGTGATTCGATTCTCTAAAAAACTGCATTCAAATTTTTCATTATAACCTTGGTCGAAATTTTGACCCATCTCTATGTCAATTATTACTAAGTTTTCGATGTGTTAAAAAAGGTGTCCCAAAACTCGACTTCTAGAGTCCATAACTTTACCAAATTTAATCCGATTCCAAAGTGTTATACCTCTAAAGACTTGTGATTCGATTCCCTAAAAAACTGCATCCAAATTTCTCATTATACCGTTGGTCGAAATTTTGACCCATTTTCATGTCAGTTATTACTAAGTTTTCGATGAGTTAAAAAAGGTGTCCCAAAGCTCGACTTCTAGAGTCAATAACTTTACCAAATTTAATCCGATTCCAAAGTGTCATACCTCTAAAGTCTTGTGATTCGATTCTCTAAAAAACTGCATCCAAATTTCTCATTATAACGTTGGTCGAAATTTTGACCCATTTTCATGTCAGTTATTACTAAGTTTTCGATGAGTTAAAAAAGGTGTCCCAAAACTCGACTTCTAGAGTCAATAACTTTACCAAATTTAATCCGATTCCAAAGTGTCATACCTCTAAAGACTTGTGATTCGATTCTCTAAAAAACTGCATTCAAATTTTTCATTATAACCTTGGTCGAAATTTTGACCCATCTCTATGTCAATTATTACTAAGTTTTCGATGTGTTAAAAAAGGTGTCCCAAAACTCGACTTCTAGAGTCCATAACTTTACCAAATTTAATCCGATTCCAAAGTGTTATACCTCTAAAGACTTGTGATTCGATTCCCTAAAAAACTGCATCCAAATTTCTTATTATAACGTTGGTCGAAATTTTGACCCATTTTCATGTCAGTTATTACTAAGTTTTCGATGAGTTAAAAAAGGTGTCCCAAAGCTCGACTTCTAGAGTCAATAACTTTACCAAATTTAATCCGATTCCAAAGTGTCATACCTCTAAAGTCTTGTGATTCGATTCTCTAAAAAACTGCATCCAAATTTCTCATTATAACGTTGGTCGAAATTTTGACCCATTTTCATGTCAGTTATTACTAAGTTTTCGATGAGTTAAAAAAGGTGTCCCAAAACTCGACTTCTAGAGTCAATAACTTTACCAAATTTAATCCGATTCCAAAGTGTCATACCTCTAAAGACTTGTGATTCGATTCTCTAAAAAACTGCATCCAAATTTTTCATTATAACGTTGGTCGAAATTTTGACCCATTTCCATGTCAGTTATTACTAAGTTTTCGATGAGTTAAAAATGGTGTCCCAAAACTCGTCTTCTAGAGTCCATAACTTTACCAAATTTAATCCGATTCCAAAGTGTCATACCTCTAAAGACTTGTGATTCGATTCTCTAAAAAACTGCATCCAAATTTCTCATTATAACGTTGGTCGAAATTTTGACCCATTTTCATGTCAGTTATTACTAAGTTTTCGATAAGTTAAAAATGGTGTCCCAAAACTCGACTTATAGAGTCCATAACTTTACCAAATTTAATCCGATTCCAAAGTGTTATACCTCTAAAGACTTCTGATTCGATTCCCTAAAAAACTGCATCCAAATTTCTCATTATAACGTTGGTCGAAATTTTGACCCATTTTCATGTCAGTTATTACTAGGTTTTCGATGTGTTAAAAAAGGTGTCCCAAAACTCGACTTCTAGAGTCCATAACTTTACCAAATTTAATCCGATTCCAAAGAGTCATACCTCTAAAGACTTGTGATTCGATTCTCTAAAAAACTGCATTCAAATTTTTCATTATAACGTTGGTCGAAATTTTGACCCATCTTCATGTCAATTATTACTAAGTTTTCGATGAGTTAAAAAAGGTGTCCCAAAACTCGACTTCTAGAGTCCATAACTTTAACAAATTTAATCCGATTCCAAAGTGTCATACCTCTAAAGTCTTGTGATTCGATTCTCTAAAAAACTGCATCCAAATTTCTCATTATAACGTTGGTCGAAATTTTGACCCATTTTCATGTCAGTTATTACTGAGTTTTCGATGGGGTCCCATAACTACCAAAATAATGCAGTTATTTTACCTCATAATTTATACAATTTATTGTTAACGATATAACAGCGCACATTTACTATCATTGTTGTCCCAGGCCAAAGCAGAGATTCTTCGTCTGTGCAAACACCGTACCAAAAGAGTGAAATATCGAATACATGGGCCAAGACGGAGGCCCACAAATGAGAGATCTCCATGGGAGGATTACTACTGGCCGGCGCAGGCCATCTGGTACATAAACTGGATAACGGTGCGCGTCGGACGTCCGGTCATCGAGTCCTTCAGCAGATAGGGCCTGGGGTTGATCTTGGTGGTCATGCCGGTGCCGCGGATGTCCAGATGGGCCCAGTCCACGCAGGGCACCAGGGAGTGGAGGATGGCGGCGGCCAAGCAGGAACTGGCTGGACCTCTGCCGGTGTTGCACAGGTCATAGGTGATGTTCTTGTTCACGATCTGCTTGTAGTATTTGAACAGCGGGAATCGCCAGATGCGGTCACCAGTCAGACCTCCAGACTTGCGGAAGTTCTGCCACACCGACTTGGAGGTGGTCCACAAGCCACTGGCTCCACCGCCAACGGCATAGTTCACACCCATGGCCACCGTTCCGATGTCGATGACCAGCTTGGGCTTGAAGGTGGCCTGGGCGTAGAGCAGGGGATCGGCCAGGAGCACCACCGGTGCCTTGTCCACGTTCTTGATGCCCATGGTGGTGCCGTTCAGCAGGGTCACGACATCGCCGCACTTTACGGCCATGCCGGAGGGCATGTGTTCGCACAGAGGCATCACGGCCGTGATGTTCATTGGGAGCGAAAGGGCGGCAGCCGCACGGAGCACGCCCACACAGACGGCTGCTCCGGCCATGGCACCGCGATACATGTCCATTCCCTTCTTGGGCTTCAGGCACAGACCGCCACTGTGGAAGGTCAGACCCTGGCCGAGCAGCAAAACGGGACGATCCTCGGGCGAGGTGCCGCAGTAGCTGCACTCCAGCAGCAGGGGAGGCTCACAGGAGCCCTTGGCGATCATCAGGAAGGAGTTTAGATTCATGTCCTCGATCCAGTCCATGGAGCGCACCTCCACAGAGACACCGCAAGGGCACAAGGCATCCACAGCGGCCTGGGCGAAGATGGAGGGGGTCATCATGTTGGCCGGGGTATCGGAGAGACGACGGGCCAGATTCTGGGATTCGGCCTTGAAGAGACCCCGCACCCAGGCATCGCGATCGCCCTTGCCGTACATGTCCAACTTGGGGGTCTGCAGGCGGTTCTTCTTCCTCTTGTTGGCGTTGTACCGCCACACGGCCAGGGCGGCACCCTCGGCCGCCTGTTCTGGATACTCCATGGCGTCCACATGCACCTCGTACATCCCCTGGAGCTGTAGGGCCCGAGCGCCAGTGCCCGCCGCCACACGCACATTCTCCATGCCCTCGTCCAGCTCCTCATTCTCGTTGTAGGAGGCACCATGTTTGCCCACTCCGACGACGGCCACCGCCTGGTACTCGCCCTCGAAGCCGCTGAAGAGTAATCCCTTGCCCACGGTGCCATCCATACCTCGCTCCCGGATCAGGGTCAGCAACTTGCCACCCAGCGCATCGTCCAGAGTCACGGCATTCACCGTGGCTTTGGCTGGTTTGTCGCCATCCGTGGAGTAGAGGCCCACCACCACGCCCTTGGGATCCTTGCAGGATGTTGCATAGCAGCGAAAGACGGGGGCCACAGTCTTCCTTAGATTGCTTCCACCCATCAACCGCAGACCGGCGCGCATCAGAGACACATCCTTGTACGACGGCATTTTCCAGTAGCAAAAGATATAATCAACTTCTTTGTAACACTAAGAATTTTGGGCAACGCGTGTTTTATACTAGAATATAAATAGGTAGGTCAATGAGCTTGGTAAACACAAAATATTTGTTTGTAAAGCGTTTTTTTTGTAAATTAACACTGAGAATTTTGTGTGGTTTTTCTATCGCCAGCTCATCTGTGACCCGTACGACAATCTAAAATAAACTGAACTTTCCCAGGGCTCGAGCCTGTTATTCGGCTTGACAGCCCTTTAGTCGATATCATGGATTCCTTGGATAGGTTTTTTTATGTTTAGGGATTCACTGGGTTTTGGGAGGCTTAAAATGTTTTTAAATAGTTTATTATTCGTTAGGGTTTCGTTAAAAACAAAGTATTACTAGGTGGTCATAGTTATTTCTTAATCACTCTTGTTATGAATATTTTTAAAACTTACCCATCTTTCACTTTACAATTTTAAACCGAAGCTAATTCCCCACTAATATCATTATTTCCATATGAGCATGGATAGGTTCTTTTATGTTTATGAATTTACTGGGTTTTGGGAGGCTTAAAATGTTTTTAAATAGTTTATTATTTGTTAAGGTTTCGTTACAGACAAAGTATTACTAAGTGGAAATAATTTTTTCGTAATCCATCTTATTATAATGAATATTTTTACACTTACCTATCTTTCACTTTACAATTTTAAACCAAAGCTAGTTGCCCACTAATATCATTATTTCCATTTGAGCAACGGAGAGACTGAGCTTTAGACGGGATTCTGTCAACGGGCAAGTCCCTTTCCAGGATTATAATGCCCCTCCACGCTATTTAAATGATAATGACAAAAGTGGAGAGTGCAAAGGAAAAAAAATCATATGAATTTCAATTAAGTAGTCAACAACCGGGTCCGGAAGCTGGGCCCTGATGCTCCGGCCAAGTGCACAGCGATAATAATAACGGCGAGTGGAAATAATTAATTTTCCAAACCAGTGAGTCAACGCTAATTAAGCTTAATTTTTGGTGTTGCATAACTAATTAAGGTGGGAACAGTCAGCGGCAGCAGGCGCAATTTACAAGGAAGATACTCGTATTATGCAAAAATGTTTCACTTTAATTCTATTTGTCTGCGGGTGGACAATCTATAATTGGAAAGTATGCTCATGCTTATCTCTCGACTATTTGAATATGGAATTCAATTTAATGTTGCCCGAGCGCAGAAATATGCAAATCTTTTACCTCGCAACACACACACACTCACACCCAGCTCAAATGTTTGCCTTTTGGCTTTGAACAAGGTGAACCGAAGGGTCGGCAGGGGGCCACAAAATCACAGGCAGCCCGAAAACTAAATTGGAAATTTGGTTATTTCTCGCCTTTGCGCTTGACCTGGCCGAAAGGCCGAGTCCCGAGCACGACAAACGACAAACTTTGTCTCCAACAACCTGGCTAACACCCACACTCACACACACACACCACTGCAAATCAAGGGTGGCTAACTTTGCTTGGGTTTCCTCGTTATAAAATATTTGCTCAAGTTGAATAGTTCAAAGTATTTGATTTAAAATTAACATTTGTCTTTGCGCACTCGGTTGGAATTGTGCAATGTGTTCAGAGATAAGCAAAGTTGCAATGAAATTGAAATTATTATTATTTGGATAGGATTGCTCACACACCCAATTCACCTACTATTATTGTTAAATGTTTGCAGATTTGTCTGCCATGGTTTCCTTAAACCATCAAACCCCAATGGTTAAAGCTTAAATAAACATTCAATGAATTCACAAGCTTTATGTTTTCATAAGTTCGTTTAGCCCACGAGCACGATTAAATAACCAGCCAAGTTGTTTTTAATTTTAGATATTTTTTATTAAAATGTTTTTTGTCTCACTTTATTATAACTAAACGCTTAATAACTAAAGATTTTTTTGCAAATTACCTTAAGTACATTAAGTCTGAAGAGAGTGCAAGACACTAAAAATGATAATCGAAATACTTTCTACTAAATTGTTCTGTGGGCAAGATGGAAATAGGGATTACAAAATAAACTGGCCTTTAAAGTACACATACATATTGCAGACATAACACGCTGAATGGATATTTTTTTTTAGATATCGTGTAGTATATAAGCTATGGACCGATTCGAGTTAATTATGTCGATGCACGTTAGGCGAGTATTGCTTGTGATTGAGGTTTATCTAAGGATCGCTCCTATAAGTTTAGAATTGTATTCGATTAGGGCTGATTCAAATATCGGTTTCGTATGCATACAAACTCGATTTATGTGTCGTTATAGTACATTTATATTGTGTTGATCGCGATTATGTAGTTAGGCTGTTAATAAATTTATCAAAACTTAACATCACATTGCTTCTTCGATTACAATTAGGTTGCCATATTTATAATTAAGCCTTGAAAGTTCAAAGTTTGGATATATGTCTATATATGTTGTTACGCTGAAACTGATCAAGTCTAGATTTAAATAACGATATGAATGTGCGGTTCTGCGGCAGTTTTATATGTATCTCCATTGTTCAATTGTCGTATCTAACTATGGTTGGCGGCGTATCTATAGCATTATATTTAAATCGATTCAAGTGGATGAAATGCACCAATATGGGAGGAGCTGTGTCATGCGATAATACCCTAAGTCTAAGTCTAAGTCAATAAATGCATTGTAAATGCCTCGGTAAATGCATAATCCTTTAGGAAGAGTTTTCTGTTCATTTCTGAAGAAAGTATGTCTATGATGATGTCGGTGATAATAATGATTATAATGATTTCTTGTCCGTGTTGCTTCTTGTGTCTTGTATTCTGCGTTGGCATTATCCTCTTCGCATTCGATTTACTAAAACTGATTGGACGATGACGGCATATTGAGGGCGAAACTCTGTTCGTGATATCAGACATTGGGCTTGCGGAAAATCTCATTTGGATGCTGATTGCTACTAAAGTTCTGCCGTGTCGAGCATTGCTGTGAACGATAAAAAAAAGGACATAAGAAACACACAATTAGTAAATATGACTGTGGAGGTACATATAAGCCCTAAAGTGATTGCATTTTAATTACATTTCCATTGCATCTCCCACCCAGGTGGGCAATTACCTTGCATTTGGGTCATACCACAGGTGGGGTGCCCGGATAATGACAGCTTAACTACCTTACACCGCTTTTATTATTATTTTCCTTTTGATTTGACGTTGCGGTGTCAGTTTGGACAGCCGCCCGGCTCGAAGGCTATTAAAATAATTGCCAGTCAAATCGTTTATTATGGTGTGTGTCTGCCTTCGACCCACCAGCACCACCAACACTACCATTCCGCCAACCCCATTTCACCACAAATCCACCCCCGGGGGGTTGGTCCTCATTATCACTTACCGCTTGCTTCTTTTCCCAGGACTTCATTGCTGTCTTGTACTTCTCGAACTCGTGGCACCAGTCCGAGTAGATTTTCTGATAGTCATTACTCTTGTTCGGGGGAGTGCATCTGTTCCAAAATAAACAATGTTTTGGAGAGATTATTATCAGAGTATAATTGAATATAACTTATTTTTATCTTCCTATACGATAAAGAAAACATTATTAAAATGTAAACTTATTTTTTATCAACGTCATATAAAGTCTATTTATTTTGACATCTTTTATATTTAATGTGGGACTTAGAAATGTTTCTTTATAAATTATTTTATCTAGAGAGCTTTAATATTGACAGAAACTATTAGCTTACCTGTGGGCATCCACCGTGATGTTGTAGCTGCACAAAAGCGAACCGCCCAAATGGCAATCGTAACGACCACCATCAGCTTCGTTCACTGAAACCACAACCAGGCCACGTTCAGTGGTCTCAATGTATTTGGTTGGTGAATAACGAATCTCGTAGCTAGAAAGAAAACCATACGATTGGTTATCTGTCATCGAAACCAAATAAATTTCACTCACCGTCCCTTGTCCTTGGAGTGATGATACCAGGTCACCTGCTCGTTCTTCAGCACTTCGGGGATTTTAACAAAACAACCCAGATGAACACTCTGCCCGTAGGTCACCACAATTTTCTTTTTCAGCACACTCGAATCGCATATGTCGCTCGTCTCGTTGGCCACATCCTGTAGAGAAAAAAAGTAACATTGAATAATCGGTTTTATCGTTTACTTTAAGCCAATTTATAAAATTAAAAACTTGGCTTCATGTCTATAAAATATTCAAAGCTCTAACTATTTAGGTCTATTTTAACGGCACCCACCTGCAGTAAATCAAGCTCATATGGTCGGCACGTATTGGCCTCCTTATCCCAGCCGCAGTAGGGATCACGGACGCAGCGGAAGCAGTTGTCGTAGCGGCGATTGCACATGGCCAGGTCGATTTGCTTGATGCGATGATCGGTGCCAATGTAGAGGCTCTTACGTGTCTGGCTGATTTCCATCACCTGGATGGCCTCGTTTGGAGCCACCTCGAAGATATCCAGCAGCTTGGACAGCGACTCGCCGTTGCGGTAGTATTGCACGATTTTGTAAATGCGACCCAGATTGGTTCCCACATAGTACACAATGTATTCCTGATTGAGGATGTCAATGCGGATTCTGAAAAAATGTACAAATATGTATAAAAATAACATTGAATTCACATTTACACCTTTTACTTTTAAAGCGGATTATTGGATTTACTCGTGAGCCCTTAATTTTTGAACTTGGATAAGGTAAAGCGCTTTAATTATAAATAAGTACTTAAAAAGTTAATCATTCTTAATGAGCATTTACCTGTATTCTGCTTTAGTATTATTATAACTTGAGGGTTTACTTAATATAATTTGAGTTCTTTAGTTTTAAATTTAGTTTAATACAATTAGATAAAACATATATTGATTTAATAGAAACGGAAACCCAAAGTTTGTTTTGATTTCCCTTGTAAATCATTGTTTTGCCACGAATTTCTCTAAAAAATAAACAGCAACGAATATTTGTTTCCCAAAAATCCATCTAGTTTTTCTTTATTTAAATTTACCGAAATCCAAAAGGATTTAACTGATAAAATAAACGTTCAAATATCAAACCTGCGAATAGAAAAGGAATATTTTTTCAACTCACTTGTCAACGACGAGCTTGGTGAAGACCAAATCCCTCTTATAATAGACTGGATTGTTGTGCTCGTGATTTACGGCTTTGTCCATAAGTGGATGGGATCTGATGAAATTCAGGACGGTATCGGGCAGGTTTGATGTATCGTTGACACATGTACCCGGCCGTGGTTCCGGCACCCGGGAGTTAAGCACCGGCAGCCATGCGGAATTCGATGAAGATTGCTCCTTGAATTTACCTGTGCGCGGGATGAAAAGGAAAAGAGCAAAAAACAATTGCTTATTTGAGATGGGAGGGAACGGATAAAAAGTTTATCAAGCTCTGATGCTGAGCTGCAATTGAAGATTTAAATCTGCGACCGAAGGTGTCAGCTGGTTCTCCTCTAAGCTGTCAGCCGGTTGAGAATAAAAATACCATCCATGTGTGTGGCCATAATCCATTCAAATGGATTTTCTAATACGATTTATGTTGCGCACGGCAACGAGTCTAACTGAACTGAACTGAACTGAAATTACAAAACACTCAACACACAGTTGGGGGAGTGCTATCGAATGGATAAAACAAATGTGTAGATTGCAAATAAAATTTGCCAATAAGTTGCATGTGCCATTTCCATTTCTGTTTCCAATTTCAAGTCCGTGCCACCCAATCCCAATTCCAATCCACTTGGGGGACAATGGACAAGCGGAGAAAATTGCATGTCATCGCGATGTGTGGATCGCCCCGAAAGGCGGTGGGCTTACCATTGAAGGCAGCCTGAATCTCGTTAATGTGAAAACTGCATACGGCAGATCCAATCAGGCCATTAGTGCTCGTCGTGAAAGTGGCGAAGAATCTGCTCTTGTCGGAGGGCAGTTGGTAGACCGACTGGATCTCGTTGAAATAGAATGGAAATTCGCCGGAGATGCTGCAGTTGAGGCGGGCCTTAAGGTACGTGGCCCAGTTGTGAGCCAGCAGGTTCTTGCCACCTACATCCTTCTTGCACACGCGAGCGATGCGTGAATAGACGGCCTTGCCACAGTTGATATATTCCACGGCTGTTTCACGGAAGAAGAAGTACACGTACTCCCCGATGTCAAAGGACCCAACAAAGTTTGGCTCTGAAAATAGGAGAAAGAAAAAAAAAAAAAGTTAATAATGGTAATAGTCTAGGAATGTAGCAGTATTTTCTTTTAAATGAAATACTAGAAACTTTATTTAGTTGCAATCAATATTAACGAGTTATAAAGACTTACGTTTAAAAAACCCTACTTTAACAGATTTCATTTTACAGCCAATGATTTGTTTCTTTTTACCCCTAGTTCATACTTACTGTCCAACCACTTGGAGTCGTATTTCAGAGTCCTCTTGAATTTATATTCCAAGCGTTTAGCCGAAGTATTATACAGATCAGTGCGGAAAATAACCGTGTCCGCCTTGGTGAACTCTGCATTGGTGCCGGAGTACTGGAGGAAAGCAATTTACAGCCTCAGTTAGGGTCCAAGAAAGTTTTAGTTTATGCGAGCAATTTGCTTACCAGGCCGGGCAAGCCACCCGGATTGCCATTCTCCACATAAATCGCCGTCGAGTTGTCCAGGGGATCGTAGGGGCACTTGGCGATGCCCAAGCCCACGCCAATCACATATTCGGAGCGCGGCAGGTGAGTTAGATTGGCCTGCAGATGGAAAAGGGTGAATAAGTGAGATGCGGCACAAAAGATTTGCCTTCGAGTGTTTGACTTTAGTTTAGTTGCTTTATCTACGAACAAATGTCAAAGGCTGAGTGAGCAACTGTTGATTGCCATCTAAAGTCAACTGTCGGTGGCAATCTTTTCATGGCAACATGAATGAAAGATGGCAAATGGCATATGGCGAATGGCTTCCCAATCTTGGCAACTTACATATATAACATAATCCTTGGGATTGTGGGCGTTGGTGCCGCACACATAGAGCCTATCACCCTGCTCCATTGACTGGATGACACGCACATGGTTCTTGCAGTCGAAGATCTGCAAAATACATATCGATTATAGAGATACATAAGCACAAAGGACGAAAAAAGAAGCAATGACAATGTTGTGGGTCGGTTTTTCCAATTTATTGTGGGTACGGGACATCATCTGTGTTGTCACCCAATACCCAATAGCGCCGATATCGAAATAGTTTCAAGTGTGTTCCGTAATGCTACAGCGAATTTGTGGCAGAAATGTGGACAAATTGCAATAGCACGCGTCGCTGCCGAAGCTAAATCAATTGGCAACAATGCAACGAAACGCTGCAAAAATTACTACCAGCGCCAGTGGCACACAAGCAGCTTTATGATGACTTAAGCAGGATGCCCATGTGGCCCCCAAGTTGCTCGTGTGTGTGCAACATGCAACATGCTGCTGCTGCTGCTCCTGCCACGAATAACTTGAAATTGATTTCGAATGAAAGGATTTGCTGTCACATTATAAACGAGTTGCAACAGAAGCGTCTGCCACATTGCCAGTGGATGGGATTTCCTTGGCTTTAAACTGCAATCGAGTTACTGAAATACCTCCGCAGGGATGTGATTTATTTGTGAGTATATATGAGTGTACATAAAGGAGCTACAGCAGCGCACAGGAATTTACGAGGAAAAGGTAAAACAATTGTGGTTTAAATATTGCTGGAAAATATAAAATTCTTACGAACTCGATAGCAGATTAAAATCAAGAAAAACAAGAAAGGAAAGCTAACTTCGGGCGGAGCCGAAGTTGATATACCCTTGCAGAATATTCTGTAAATAATATTCTCCAAAATTATTCATATGATGCATTCTTAATACTAATAAAAATCCCAACTTCCTAACTTTAAAAACACCAAAGTTATGGCAATTTCAATCGTTCAGTTATATGGCAGCTATAGGATTTAGTCGGCCGATCCCTATAAAATTTGGTAGGTCGGATTGATTGGCCAAATATAAAACCCATAGAAAATCCCAACTTCCTAACTCTAAAAACACCAAAGTTATGCTATTTCCTATCGTTATATGGGAGCTATAGGATATAGTCGGCCGATCCTTATGAAATTTGGTAGGTCGAATTGATTGGCCAAATAAAGAAGCCATAGAAAATCCTAACTTCCTAACTTTACAAACAGCAGAGTTATGGCGTTTCCTATCGTTCAGTTATATGGCAGCTATAGGATATAGTCGGCCGATCCCGGCCGTTCCGACTTATATACTGCGTGCAAAGGAAATAAGGGTGTGTGCAAAGTTTCAATTCGATATCTTTAAAACTGAGAGACTAGTTCGCGTAGAAACAGACAGACGGACAGACAGACGGACAGACAGACGGACAGACGGACAGACGGACATGGCTATATCAACTCAGGAGGTGATCCTGATCAAGAATATATATACTTTATAGGGTCGGAGATGTCTCCTTCACTGCGTTGCACACTTTTGACCAAAATTATAATACCCTCTGCAAGGGTATAAAAACGGGTTAAAATGGATTACATTTCCATATGAAAAATTTGTATATTTTTATACATTGTCTGCATTTTTGTAATCTATTCGCATTTCGAAATTTAACAGCGGCCACCTGCTCAACAAATTTAAAGGTGAATATAATACAAGATTTTTATGAAACTAAAGAGGAGCACTTAAATACAATGCCTTTTTTTTTGAACTCACCTGACTTTTTCCTTTGGAAACACAGCTAACCACATCATCGCGAGTTGGCTCCAAGTTGATCACATCCCGCTGAAAAGAAAAGTAAACCAAAGATAAATTAGGTAAATATATACCAAATCGAATCGAGTTCTCCTGACCCAACGATTGTAGCCATTAACTATTACGTTAAAAGCTCACGTGCCGTGTGGGTTCTATCAATTCAAAAATTCAATTTACTGAAAAAAGCAAAAATGAAAAAATTGTATATTGCAAATGTTAAGGGGCGACTGCGTCTGCCGCATGCGGCATAAACTACAACTAGCAGTCGTCCGTGGCACCTTCAGAATGCTTTCAACTAAATTTATTTATAAATCACGTAATGTTACCCAAGCACACACGAAATATTTTCACGCACCAACCTCCATTGCCGTCGCAGCAGCCACCCACAGGGCAACCCACCCAGCGGCAACGGCCTGACAACCACCCAACCACCCACTTGGGAGGCAGCCAGTCGCAGCAGAGCGTTCATATAAAACCAAAATCATGTATTATTTAGTTGAATTTGCATTTGGCGCATAAAGCAGCGGGAGAAGTGTGATGAGGAGCAATGGAACGAGAAGGAAACAGGTGCAGGAGTTGGAAGAAGACATAGAGGCGGGCATACGGGTACACTGAGCACAAATATGTATAAGTGTTGGGCGCATCTTTACAAATTTAAAAACTATTTTCAATCTCAAACATGAGAAGCATGATATGTTTTTAGCTACTCAAAACTCGGTAAGCAAAGAACAACTAAAAATGTACAAGCACTTCACAAAAAATGATACAAAAGGATTCTTATCCTGATAATTTAACTACAATGGTTCTTGCTTTTTCCCCCAGTGTAACGCCCTGTGTATTAGGCCAGAACCAAATGATGCCCACGGCGAATGTATTCGCACTTAACCGCATAAAATATATTGACGTATCCTGGCTGGCGAACAAGCTACAAGAAAATATAACCTCTTACGATTCGGCTCGGAGATGCGTTGTAGGGCTCGAATTGGTATGGAATGGAACGGAATAGAGGACGGGAGCCAAGGAGCAGCAGGAGCAAGTCAGGTGTGCGCCGCTCATAAAACAAACTTTTGCAAGTCATAAATTCATAAACAGCCCAAGACCAAGCCCATGCCCAAACCCAGGACACGAGGTAGCACTTCCTGTAATCGAATTGCCTCGCAAATGTTGTGGCAAGTTCGCGTATGTGGCGCTTTCCAAAAATATCTGGGCAACGCATAAACCTGAGCCTGCGGAACCGAACCAGTTCGGGGAATACGCCAGGAACATAATGTCCGGACAAGAGAGTGCATATTAAATATGTTTTTTGGCCCTTTTTTTTCGTTGAAGTTTCGTGGGGAATGGGCGGGCGCCTTTGGGTTAACTAAAATAAACATTTTGTTCTGCCGTTGCTGCTGCTGCGCTGGGGGAATCGAAGATTTGTGGCTGTCGTCGTCGTTGTTGCCATTTGAAGTGCGCCTAAAAGGCTGCTAAGCCGGTGTATTGTGCTGACAACGTTTAGATGGCGCTTTATGGCCACAAAAAGCTGCAAGAAGCTTAGCGGCCATTTGGAAACTATGGCAAACACACAGAAACACACAACCCTCCCACCGCCAACGTGGCGTATAATGAATTTTTAACAATATGCCACAGAGCATCAACAGCCGCAAGCAAAGTTGCTTTACCCAAAAGCTTTTCACGTTTTTTTTTTACCCCGCTGTCAGTTAGATTTGTGGCTCGACCCTGGACAACCTGCCACATCCCCTTTTTGGCGACCTATGGCGACAAGAGGACTTAGCCTAAAAGCGTTCTCTAGGATTATCATATTTGAGGCATTTAGTATTATCAGTGGCGAAGTCATGGCAGCGGTACTTACATTACAATTGGACGACGAGATGTTCTGCAGGTTCACACGGAATACTCGATCCCTGGAAAAGGTAAATATATATTTCATTTTAATTCGTTGGAGGGTTTTATGGCTAATAGGATATGCTATTTTAATCTGTTACTTATTGATTGAATCGAAAACTGACTTGTTCATGTTTTGTGGGCAAGGTTTTTTTAGCTTTGTTTTTGCATTAGTTGCCCTTATTTATTATTAACAATAATTTAATAGAAAGAAATGTGTACTTACATAGCTCCCACATAAAGCGTATCCCGATCCTCGTTCATATGGAATGTCCGATAGTAAAGCTTGCCGCAGTTGAACTCCCGCACATGATCTGGAAAAGAAGGGAAAATGGGGAAATATTTTCGTTAAGTAAGCTCAATATTTGCTAAAGAAATTTTCCCTAAGTGAACCAAGTTGCAGACGCCGGACACAGCGTCTAGATAGTGTCAACAAAGTTTTCATTTCCAAACAGTACGGCGGACTGTCCTGGCCACAGACAAACAGGAGCAGGAAGCCCGGTTGGGGGCCAAAGATACAGATAGATATCCCATTTCAATCAAATGACATTTTCGTGAACATTTTTTTCCCTTGCAAACAGAGAGCTTGAAAATGGTCTTGTTTATTTACATTGAAGTTTTCCGCAGAGCAAAGCATAAAATAAGCAGAGTTAGGGCACAAAATGCCCTTCCAAAACTCCCACCGAACAACAGTCATTAATTATAAGTATTGTATTATGTTAATTTCAGTGACGTCGCTTTGTCTGCAAATTGTTTGCCCATCGGGATGATGTGTATATGTGTGGTTATGTGGTTATTGCTAAATGCTGAGCACACAGTTCTTTAATTAAACTAATTTGTATTTGCCCGCCTGTCACTCATCGCTACTTCAATATCATCAGCAATTAATTTTGCCGCCGAGGAGCTGATGATGGGAGTTATGAGATGGGAAGGGCGACGGGATGCTGCGGCAGCCAAAAGTGTCAAATGTCGTTCAAGTAATATGGATGACCGAGGCATTATCCCCCTCAGTTGACGCCGGACAATGGCCAAAAGTATGACAGAGGTCAGCAAAGGAGCAAACAAAGGGCAGGACCCCAAACCAAACCAAGCCGAACCCAACCCAATACTACACCAAACCAAACATAACCCAAACAGGCATCCGATTTATGCTCCTGCTCAACAATGGAATATGTAAATACGGAAAGGAAACACCCAAGACCCCACCGGCAGAAATGTAGCTATTTTTGATTTCCGATTTCGAGTGAATATTTTTCGGGCAAGGGGAAAACAACGAGCAACCTATTGGCCAACTACAATAGATGTGCGCACATATACGTTCACTCGTATGCTTGTTTGCATGCACAATTCGGATAGAATGTCCTTGCCAAACAGGAAGTCGACTTGTGTACGCTTGAAATGCTTTTGTACATATTTTTATTGTGAATGCCTGTCGAACTTTCCTGCTTTTTCTTCGAATTTTTCCCTTTGCCCTTTTTTTTTTTGGTACAACTTTTTCAGAGTTTTATTTTCGCATCTTAAAGCGAGCAAATCATACTCTTAAATTCAGCAAACGAAGCATACATAAACAAATAAATAATTTGCATTTACGCAATTTAATTGACCACATTGAGTTGCGAGCTCTGCGAGTCAATATCGCCTTTGGCCTTTGAGCCAGAAAACTATAAATGTTTCATGGAGACTGCGGAAATGGTTAAATCTCTCTGGCGCACAACGATTTGCGAAATTGTTTATGGGGGCCAATTGTCATCGGCAGCCAGTAAAAACATATTGCCACGATTTCATGACTGGATTAAGCCAATAAAAATATGGCAAATATTAACATAAAATTGATGGCACTAAAGAACGTGAACTCTAGCGAATCGAGGTTATCCAATCGTTTTGTGCCACTTTATGGGACGGAGTGAAAAAAGGCTTTCAAATGAGTGGTGTGCGACAAGTAAAATCAACGAGGTTGGTCTTTTGGTTTGATAAAATATTTATATATATAAATGGATTGGCCTGCTACTTAGTTTTTAAGCAGGCCTTTTATTTGTTTTTGTATAAAAGTTGTTATTAATTAGGTTTTAAAATGTAAAAAAGTTTGTCGATGGAAAGTTTTTGAGATTTCTGGTAAACAATATTAATTTTTAATAACCCAGTTATAAAATCCTTTCCAAAACAAAACAAAACTGCAACTCATCATTAGTGAACTTTTAAAAAAGTTTTCCATAAGTTAATTTGGAACCGATTTTTCCCACAGCGTCGATTTTTAATATCTGTTGGCTTATCGGCGTTATCCAAGACCCCCTTTCAAAATCCAATCCAAATCCCCCAATGTGCCTCTAAAGTTTGCCCAAAGGCAACTGTAAAAATCCTTTCAAAATTTGACATTTAAGATGTGAACTTTATTTGCTTTTAATCCAAGTCCAATCAAAATCAAATTGCATTTACGAGCTGCCTTTGAGTAACGTAAAAAAAAAACAACAAACGCCAAATTTTATATTCATTTTTTTTTTGGCTTGGCAATTTTCTTTTGGGATTTTCCCTGGGAGGAGTAGGAGAGTGCTTATGTGTATGAGCAT
Organism: Drosophila fuyamai; assembly: GCA_018153365.1. Lineage (NCBI taxonomy): Eukaryota > Metazoa > Arthropoda > Insecta > Diptera > Drosophilidae > Drosophila > Drosophila fuyamai. Next base: position 8,657,707 of record JAECXW010000758.1, read on the forward strand.
TTATGACTCCGCCATATATGTCAATAATTTTTATGCTCTTCATAAATATGCGTTTGCCTTTTACGACCAACCCCACGTGGCAAAACGGAGCGAAAAGAGCCAAGATGAGGCAGTCAAATCAATTTCTTGAAGGGAGAAAATGACATTTCCGAAAACGTTATTATCAAATCAAATGCGAGTGCTGGCCAGAAGGGAAGGGAAGAGGGTACTGCAATGAGCATATTGTAAATTTAATGTAGTGCCACCCACTCAACCCGCCCATTTGACCGTGTCCCAAGGCAGATATAGGTACCATATACATACATATATACATTTATACGCCCTTGTCAGTTGCAGGTGCACGGACCCCGGCTGACATTTACCTTTGAAATGTTAAGGTAAATTCCAAACTTGTCGCAAAACATGACACACAAACTGTAACCGGTACTCAAGACTTTTATGTCGAATCAATACCCTGGAGCCACTTTTAAGTTTATCCTAACTGGCTTAAAACCAAAATTTTCTTTGAAAATTTTTCTTTTTTTTCAGCTCAACATACCACAAGACAATAAAAGAATAAACATATTATGAAAAAGGGGGAAAACAGGTTAATAATAAAGGGTAATACAGTGAATATTGTGTAACTAGAATTGGCGGCAAATAAACACTTTAGTTTGATAATCTGTACATATGATAGAACTATAAATACCTAATCTCAACATAATCTTATAGATCGATAATAAATTATATCTCCGAAAAGGAAATACAGACATTTTGCAATGTTGAACAAACCATTTAATTAATTTCCCTGCTTTGCAATGCCAAGCCAGAATATCCCAGGTGAAAATTCCCCCCTATTTCGGTGCTCTTGCTAATTATGAGAAATTCACGTCGGCTCTAAGCACTCGAAAAGCCGTCTAGACGTCTGCACCTGTGGTGCAAGCTAAAACTGAAAAGGGGCGGCAGGGGTGTGGTTGAGAAAAGCCAAAGAAGAATAGGATTTTCTGGGCAGAAGGGTGGGGGGTAAACCGAAATGCTTACCCAAAGTGGTTGCCATTTCATTTGCAGAGAACAACAAGGAACAACACCACACTCCTGCGTTGTCTCCTTTTGATTGTCTGTGTATATAATTAAAACGCGTATGCATGGTAAATATACTTATTGTCAGCACTGTACGATGTCTGAATGCCCAAAGGCTTCGGGCTGCAGCTTTAATATTATACTGCAGCCATGAAAAGCGCAAGGGGTCAGGAAGTTGCAGAGCGGTGGTGTGCGAAACATTTTCAACTCAATTTAGTTCATTTTATGGCAGCACCAATGCGCAGTGCAAGTTCATTTTGTTGCAAAATAGCAAAAATGCAAAAAACCCGGAGAGCGCACTCATAAAAAAGCATCAAAAGAGCAGTCAAAACACCACTAGACAGACCAGCAGCAACTGCAATGGCAACAGCACCCTAGTATCCTAGTATATGGCCTGGACATCGCCCAAAAGCTGCCAACAAAAACGCAACAAAATACGGATGCGGTAACTGTTTCATTTTTGGTTAAAACGAGTTGGAGGTAGAGGTAGTTCTCGGTGCAACTTCATTTGATGAGCTCCATGTGTGAGTGCGCCACATAAACGGTTCAAATAGTTTTTAAACCCCCGTTTTTATACCCTTGCAGAGTGTATTTTAAATATTAACTGAAATTTAATGACCACGAAAATTGAGGAAAAAGTCGTTGGGTTCTGTTTCTGTATTTTTATAGGTTTAAACCGTAAGCAAAATTGGTGTGTAAATGTTGAAATAAAATGTTTAAGGAATAATGAACAAATGTTATTAATGTTTTTTTTTAAAAAAGTTTGATAAATATTAGTTTTTAATCAAAAGTAAAAATCCATTTATTCAGTGGTTAACAAGTAATTTGTTTATCCATACTATTTTTGTTGGATGTAAGATAATTTCTGGATTTATGTTTTATATTAAGGCCCAACTAATTACTCAAAGTTATAGATGAGTTTTACTTTCAATAGTCGCTTGATATATTTCCCTTAAATATTTACTTCGCATTATATTATAAGTCCCCTTAAATATAAAGTGTATTTCCACTTCGTTAGCTCTTAGCTATTTTTCCATTGGTGTTCTTTTTTTGTAGTTTTTGGCCCCAGCACCTTTATGGCAAATTTGCTCGACAACTAAAACATTCTGCGGCTCGCTTAATTTGCCATGAATTCAGAGCGTCCAGCTGCAAGTCTAGTTGCCACTTAAGTGCGCACAAAGCCGCAAGTTGCTTGCCATATGCAACATATTTTGGCTAGACAAAAGAGAATGCAAATTCTGGTCTTTAGCATGCTTAGCCTAAGTCAATTAAGCCAGCAGAAATGCACACACGCAGGCGAGCTGGTACTGAATGAAAATTTAATTAAATTTCACCTTAAAATGATGGGCAAATTGAAATTAACGTTAAGCGAGTTGTTTGCATCAATTTAAAATGATTGAATTATGGCAAACGACAAAATCTGTGGCCTAACTGCATTTGCAGTTGATTGATTGCATTTGGCCTGTTGCCTGTGCTAATTGCTTTTGCAACATTTTGCGACACTTTGCTATCGGCCACCGTTTCCTCTCCGTTTCCCTCTGTCTGTCCTCTGTACTCTCGGATTTTTTTTCTTCACCCAGCGAGCGATAAGCGGACTTCCTCTGCTGTAATCAGCATCGCCTACATTAAGTGGGGTCTGTCAATCGAATGTTATATAACTACACATTTGCAAAGGCACTGAAAAATAAAATACAGGCCAAACAGGATTCAATTTTTTTAGTAATTAAACTTAATTTTGTTTTTAAGAGTTCAAAATTGACAAAACACAAATTAATTTCTGCATTTGTTTTTTACAAAAACAAAAATTATATCATCACTTTTTTCTGTTAAAGAATTAAAAACGAAATTTTAAGTTCATCAATTTTATTTTACTTTTATTAAAAAAAAGTAAAATTTTTAGGAGTGTTCAGATATTCAAGTTGGGTCAAGAATTGGTAAAAGTACAAAAGATTTCATCACCTTTTATTGTATTTTATAATTTGCTATAAATATATAAACAATAAACTCAAAAGAGATCTACATTTTCAAACGAAAACCAATACTTATCGTTAACGCTAGAACAATTTTCCTGATTCCTTCGCTGACTCTAAAAACTTTACCATCCAGATTTTAGTACTAAAAAGCCGTTTTCTCCGAGTGAACTTAGCCAAGTTGTTCGAGGTGAAACGTGATTTTCCTTCCGTTGTCGCTGGCCAACTAAAACTTGGGCAAAGGGTCCGCTTTAAACACACTTTTAATGATGTTGCCGCCGCTTGTTGCTTGTTGCTCGGCACTTGCTCGCCCCGACTCGCTGGGAAGCAATATTAAGCCCCACTTGCAGCTGGAGGTGTCGGGCATTGCATTGAAATTCAATTTCGCGGCAAACTTTCCATTGTGAGCAGCTCCACGCAGCTCCGTGCTGACATGCTTTGGGTGGTCCCCAGGTTCTGGGCCCAATTCCAGGCTCAAAGCTAGGTAAATCCCCTCCCGAACCACCCAGCTCAACAGCAAAGGGGTGGGCTCAATGAGAGCTACTGTGTGAACAGCTTTTGACATTGTCCTGATGAAGTGGAACTCACAGCCGAAGTCCCACCCCATCTACTCGCTCTAAAAAAATATATATATAGAAAAGCCCCATGGCAAGAACTGTGCTATCCCCTTTATCGCTTTTGTCGTTTTAATGGGTCAGCAGTGCGCCTACAGTTTGACAAAGACCACAAGCGAGTGCAAAGCTCTTAAAGCTGTTGCATTTAGAAAGAAATCAGACAACTCAAAGCCATTAATTCCAAGCTCTAGCTCTATTTGTGGCAATAAAAAATTAAAGCAAGAATTGAAAATAAATAAGTAATGACTGCTATAACTCTAAGCTGTAATTCTCTCTTGGTAGCTTTCTGTAAAGTATTATTTACTGTCACTTTTTAGAAAACTAGCTAAGAACATATGAGTTTATTACACTCAAATTAAGCATTCGGGATCTGTAAAAAGATTTCGTTTGCCCAAAACCACATGTTAAATTCCTATTGTTTTACTCTATATTTTTAGGACTTAAAAATTAAAAATCATTCTGCGAATTCCACGAATTGTGAATTGTTCTAGCATGACGTGTGTACATATAATCAGCAGAGTTAATTATTTCTCTCCTTCTTTTTGGGTCAGCGGAACCCCTGTTGTTTATGTTAAAAACTCTATAGTCTTAGCAGCCTTAACCTCAGCTACCTGCGATCAAATAAGTCAATAATCATGGGTTTGGCCTTTATAATGAAGTCATTACACCTTGTGTCAAACAGCAGACTGACTTTGTATCTCATATGAGTGCCCAAAGAAGAAGGAACAAGGGGAAGAGCTGGCTGACGGACACAAAGCCATATAAAAATAGAATTTGGGGAAAAAGAGTCGAAGAAACATCTGTCAAACCGCTGAGTCAACCAATTGAAGTGGTGGAGGTGGTGAAAAAGGAGGGCGAGGCAATGAGGATGGGAAACACCATGGAGAGGCATAAATTTAGTATTCCCCGAAAATAAAGTGCAATTAATTTCATTTAAATCGATAAAAATAGTGCTTTTTCATTTACAGACGAGAAAAAAAACATGTAATAAATTTTCCGCATCAACAGGGGAATTTATGGTTGACATTTTTGAGTTTTGTTGTTATTCAGTTCGGTGGCTTTTGTGGTTTAAGTGTTTTAATTTATGGCTAGCCGATCGGTTTATATGGTGCATCTGGTGCAGTGTTCAGCTTTCCATCTTTGTAGCTCTTTTAGTATATATTTTTTGACCTCTCTGTAAGTATTTTCCTATACAACTTTGAGAAAAGTATGCGCAAACAGCTTGAACGATTCTCTAATCGCCTCACGTTTTCCCTTGGGCCAAGTGCTTAGCTATTGAGTTTACAGCGCAGCATGCGGCAAGGACCAAAAGTTGGTGTCGGCACGTGAAGTTTTATGCTGCACTTATGGCTTATAGTTAAAGATATAGAGACAAGGGGGTACATGACCGGCATTCCGGAACGTGAACTATTACAAAATGTTTACTAGTCTTGACCCGAAGTTGTTGTTTGCCTGGCAAAATGAGATTTAAATTTTGTATACAACATTTTATACGCTATTTTTTTAATGGCTTTTTGCTGTTCTTATACTAGCACATTCATTGAACTCTGGGGAACTTTTCAATCAACTTCAAGATGATAAATTAATGTTGCCCAAAATTATTAAGCTAAATCCAACATGCTTCAGCCGTAAAGTAGTTAAAAACCTGTTTCTTACCTTTCATAGTTGAATTTTAAATAACTTTAAGGCCTTAATGACTCAATAAAACTGGTCAAACTTTGAAACGAACAAAGCTTGGGAAAGAAATCTATAGGGAAATCGACTTTGATTTCGCATTTAAATGGAAAAGTATTCACATTCCTTCGGGGGCGGGTATTAAGGGGACCCAGTCAATTATATATCATTCAGGATTTATCTCTGTGGATTATGGGGCTGCATATGGTAAAAATATGATTACATTATTGGTATTTGTTTAAATATGAAATATGCATATGAATAGCAACAATTCACAATTGCACGGCCCAGCAATATTCAGTATAAATGGAACGCATTAAAATGCAAATTATAAATAACAACAACAATAACAATGCTCCAAGCCAGCAATGCAAAATGGCCCAAACCGACATAAAAAAATAGGTGCAATTGAAATCGAACCAAACGAGATAAATAATAAAGGCACAAAGAACATGTGCGAATATTATGGCAAATAAATTACAAATTTGTTGTTGCCTGAAAGATTGAAAAATAATATTGGCAAATGTTAAAAAACAGATGAGAAGGAACCAGGGAGTACCGACGTTGCCAATACCCTCTAGGCAAAATATTTTAGACAGACTGATGATTTAAATTGATCGATTTTGCCAGGCCATTTAATTAAACATAATTCAAACTTGGTAACATTTATTGACATAATTATTATTATTAATTGTAATACTTCAACCGGCAGTTTTGGAATCCAGATCTTTCTGGTCGAAAATGCTCGGACCTTCGATAGTTTTAGCAGGAAATTAAAGTACCCTGTTCAAAAGCCTATAAAAAACCCAGTGCACACGAACTTTACATTTATTTAACAAATGTATTTTAATCCGTGTTCTTCCATTTTTTCTCGTTAGTTAGTTACCTGCGCCGTACTTCCCGAAGTTGTTGTTGCCCTGATCGTTTCCAGTGCAACAAGGACGCTCGTAGTAGAAGTTCCAGGTGTTTTCATAGTCCGCAGCCGTCTCGCTCACACTGCTGGATAGCAGTAGCAGGAGTGCGAGGAGAGGCGATAGCTGGAGAAGCGGCATTGCGAGGGCGGTGCGAGGGAGAGAGGGGGCGAAAGCGGCCCTCAAACCTCAATTGGATTACAGAGCGAGAGGAAGCGAGAGAGGACGATTGCTTGTTGATTTTACCGATGTGCGATGAAAAACCGGCGCGTTTTTTCCCACGAATAACTGTTAACACATTTAACTTGTATTATTTTTACACACTTTTGTGGCAATTGCAATGGAATTGATTTCACTGGCAAATGGATTTTAAAATAAACTTCTTCCCGCAGGCGATTTATAGCGCCCCTTTTTTGGGGCCGCAGTGCCAATTTCGTTTCGGATTAATTATGTATGCGTTGCAGGCGCATAAAGGCGTAATGCATTTTACACAGTTCTGTGTTCAATTCGGTTTTCAATTCGATTTCAACGCATTTAGCACTCGCAAAGCATGTGCGATATAATGATAAAGGCAAAAGGAAACTGGTTATATATGCCCACGCTCGGAAAAACAAAATGAAGAGGGGAAACAACAATAGTTTCTCAGAGAAAGATACAGAGATAAATAAACGCGTACTTTAAAGTTTAAACAATTCAAAAGGCACTGCCTCAATAAATAAATGATTAATCTGCAAATATTTCCTTGGTTTCAATTTTAACTTTGCCTTTAACTTCCACACAAACATTCACACACACACACACACGCAAATAGAGATACACACTTGAGTGTTGTTGGGAGTTTTGGTTTATTGGAATTTCGAAAATCGAACTGCGAATTGAATGAACCGATATAAGCCAATTAGTTAAGAGAGAACTGAATGCAGTTCGTGTGATTTACCACTGCAAATTGAGTACCGCCCACGGAAGTTAACAATTGTAAAATGCCCGAGAATTCCGAGCGGAAACATCAAACACAAAAGAACAACGGACAACAAAAAGAAAACAACAACTCCACGATCACTTTGCCAACGCAGGTGTGAGAAATATACTAAAGCGTTTTTCTCGGGGAAATATCGTACATCGTTTTTGGTATATACCAACTGTCAAGATCTAACGCGTCAATTTAAATATTTCGGCGGTTGAAAACTAAATAAACTAAACTATTTAATTTTTATCAATTAAAAGGACTTAGAAGGTAAGCAGAAAAACCAGCTAAAGACAAATTTTTCAAAATAAAAAATAAAATTGTGTTTCAAACATTTATGATAGTATTTATTTACATTTGTACACAAACAAATGATTTACAAAGATAAGGGGTCTAAGAGATTAGTAAATTTATAAAAAGGATGTCTTTGTCAGTAAAAAATTTAAAAAAGTGAAATTAGTGTCACAAAAATAACATTAGAAACAAACTTATCTGAAATTTCGCATCTTACTTTTCACTGACAATTTTTTTTTTAATATCCAAATTTTCTTTTTTTTTTATTTTTTGATAAGTCTTAAATTATGTTATCCGTTGTACTTTTGAGTCAGATTAATCACGAAAGACTTATAGAACATTTTAGTGAAACTGCACAACAAAATACTAAAGTGGTAAAAACTTTTGACACAAATATTCGTTGAATATTCTTATATAGTCTCGCAATATAAGTTGGCGAAATTATCCTTGCTCCTCGCCGCAAAGTCGCGCTGCAAAATGTCGTCATTCAATTTTCGTAATTTGCCGTGCGGAAGCGTCGAAGTGATTTTTAGCAAGGACAACGACAATTTTGGCAGTGAGCAAACATTTGCCGAGCCAGACAAACAAAACGGATGGATGGATGGATGGCAGGATCAGGATGGCAGGTATGCAGGGTAAACTCTTGCATTTAGATGCCTTGGGCGGCAATTAAACACAGTTTTGGCAGTGTCTCTGGCATTTGAGTGTCTGCTTGGCAAAATATTTAATTAAAAAGCAAGTCGGTTATGTTTCGTTTATCCTTGATATTTGCAATTGCGAGTGTGGGTGTCACCTGTGCGCGTGTGTGTGTTTGCCTTCTTTTGCATTGTCTGTCTATCCCATTCGTTCTGTTTGCCTGCTAATGAGTTTTCGCAACATCAGCAAACTAGTCGTTCCCGTCGCACACCCCCAAAAGAACACTTGCATCATGATACTGTTGAAAATTTTTGACACATGTACACCCACTTTATCCCCCACTATCTCTCACTCTCTCCCTTACTCTATCCCGCATTGTTGTTGCTGCCTTTGTAATTGCTTTGATGTTGGGTGCCATTTTTGGGTTTTTTTTCTCTTTTCGGGGGATAGCCTTTCAAGTGCAGCAGCGACAACGTCGCCATTGTCATTTGTTTTCGCAAACGTTTCTTTCACACAATGTCAACTTTCAACAAAGGACTTTAATTAAGTCCTTAATGACAGCTTAATTTAGCGCACTTTGTACAGCGCGTATGCCCCAACACGTACACAAACAAAGGGGCAACGCACACACACACAGTCTGTTCCGCTCTAACTTACATTTGGGGGAATGGATGTATGTCGTGTTTAGTTTTTCTCGCTATTTCATTATCTTTTGAACATTAAGTTGCGGTCAAGGAAATAGTAACGGATATTCTAAGAGTACATCTGATACCAAACAAATAATAGCAAATAATACTTTAATACGTGTATGACAAATGAATAATCAACATCTGGTTGGAAAAAATTACTCATACGCACTGTTGATCGTTAAATACAATTTTTTGGATTTCGAATACTTTTAATACATACTCAAATCTACCCCATTTGAGTAAGGTTTTTATCTTTCTGACCAACAGATTAGGATAATCATTTCAAAAGCGCCCACATCTTTCATGCTATTAATTTGACCACATTTGTAATTGCTATTTATTGCTTAATACCTTAACCTGCGCGTGCAAGGGGGATGGGTAGACAGCGTGGGAGGAAGCTTAAATAGCATTTTGATTATGCCGAATAAAACATGAAAACTTGTCTCGCCAAACATTGTTGGTCGCTCAACTTGTCAGCGGCCAGCAACTTTCTATGCATTATATAAAAAGTTGGCCAAATAACCAGCAGCAAACAACACACAACCACACAGTTTGGAAAAGCGATAAAAACCGTTTGTTGTGAATGTCCTGTTTTGTTATTTGTTGTTTTGCTGCCTCTCCTTTGTTGTTTTGTTGTTGTCCCAAGTTGGCTTACTCAAGTTACTTACAAAGATTTCAATGCACTTTCTTCCTACCAACTTGTTCGCACAGAAAGCCAAAAAGCAAAATAAAAAGAGAAGTCGGACTGACCGACAAGAAAAATAACAACAACTACAGTAGATCATGGCTATCTGAAATTTGTCTATCTTACAAATTTTTACTCTTCTTCTTAATTTGACAATTTTTAAGGATTAATAAACTTAGCAAACTAGTTGATCAACAACAAATATTTTCCTAAGTCCCTGCAGTTGTTTTCTTTTCATATAAAAATATTTATCATAGATTTCTGTATAGAGATTTGGTCTTTGGTGTAGTGTAAATAAGTAAACAATTTTAGCTTTTCATTAATTTCAGATTTAAGTAAAGAAAATACTAGTTTGAAGATATCTTTTTAAACGATTAAAATATTGCTGTTAATCCTTTTTTTGAAATATTTACTTTTTGGAAAGTTTTTCTTACTCAAATTTATTTTATACACAAAAAAACAATCTGGTTAAATTTATAGAGGTTTGACTGTACAAAAGCAGCAGAATCAGCGGCGAACAAGAACAAGAACGATTTGACTTCTGGAAACTGTCAGAGCAAGCAAATGGCACTAAATATTAAGTTTGCCGTTGGAACTTGACCAGAAAAAGTAAACTACGACGAAAACTTGGCCGGCCAGAACTAATGAAAGCTTTCTGCGAGTGTGAGGAGTGTGTGTGTGTGTGTGTAGGGGCTAAAAGTTTTTGCCTTTTGGCTCGACCACAGAATTTCTCATGAGTTGGCGCTGTGGCTGCGGCTGCACTTGTTTCAAGTTCAATTAATTTTAAGTGCGGCAGCAATTGTGTTGCACATTGTTGTTCCTCTACTCGTTTGTTTACAACGACTCTGTGTGTTTTTCTTGCCCGGCCCAAGTTGCAGTTTTTGCCTTTTTACAGGATTCAACTTTTGGCCTGACATGCAATGTCAGCGCCTGTGTTTATGCTATAAATAATGCAGCATATTTTGCATAATGACAAGTTATCGCACACAAACATAATTGCATGTATTTGTAATGCATACTAGATTACGTCACCTTAAGTATGGAGGACAAGGTTTCGTTACCTCTTTGATCCTGAAGTCATTCAGTAGTAGAACAAATTCCCGTTTTTGGTTTACTTTATCTGAAGGAATATTACATTTTTGTTAGATTAAAAAAAGTATTCAGCATTTATAAATAGGTGCTTAATAAAAGCCCTTATTTTAATAGCTGCAAAATCAATAAAATGTACAAATATTCTGATGGTATCCAAATTATTCCGCCGAATTTGAAAAGCTGTTTCTTTTTTTTTTTTAAATTATAATTATTTTTGGAGTTTGGGTCCATTAAAAGCTCTGGATACTTTAAATTATCTCTATATATAATAATGTTTTGTGAATAAAAGTGTTTTTTGAATGACAGATTTCAGATTGGCTAAGGTTTAATAATGATACTTGAGATCAGATCTTATAGACATATTTAGTAGGTGTCGCAAATGTCAGGGCATTCTGGATTAGTGTCACATCAAGCTGGCAGATTACAGAAAAACTGGAGCTACGCAGCGATAACAACAAGAGTCGCAAAACACGCGGCGAAAGAGCCTGATAAACAAATCTTGTCTAGCCGGAGAAAGCCAGAGGGTTCGGGGTTGGAGATACTCGGATGGAGGACGAGACCCAGAGACAGACTTCAGACTAGTCAGGAAGTTGGCTTGGCAGCTTCAAAGTCTAACTCGTCAGCAAACAAAACTTGCCGGCAGTTTTTCCTCCTTCGTTTTGTTTTGTCTCCCTTCCATGTGCATAATTAAAAAAGCATTTTGGACGCCAGCGAGACGGGGTTCAACTACTTTCGGATTTATATTGTGTCACTCAATGCGACTGCGAAATACGACTGCGAAATGCAAATGCGAATGCAGCAGACGGTGCAGAATTCGTTGCATTTTGAATTGGGGAAACAAAGCGGACGGCGCGTTTGCAGCAGAAACCTTTTGAACGCGTGCAACAGACTAGAAGAAGTGCTCACCAAACTGGGGACAAAATTAAGCACTTTAAAGTGTGGCCACACCTACATTTTGACCCTCCCACACAGCTAGTACACACAAAGAAATCCCCTAATATGCTTTAAAGTCGAAAATATTTTTACAACATGGGTTATTAAAAAAACGTCATCACGAGCCAACAAAAATATATTATAGTTTTTAAATTGTTTACTTGTTGAGGATTTTATATTATGGTCTATAAAATAAAAAAAAAGAAAAATTTTAAAAATAATTAAAACTAAATTGGAACTTGAATTAAAATAAAATGTGTAAAATTCACTTGGTTCTTTAAATCATAAAAAGAAACAACGTTCACTAATTTCTTTTTTTTAAGTGCCCAACGTTGTCACTTGCCATTTGCCGGGGTAAATGTTTAAAAAAGGTGGATAATTTTATAGCTTAGCTACGGTGAGACCGCAGCAAAGCTGAGTTTTCTGATGGGTCAGAAGCCGCAACTTCAAGCCGCATGTCAGCAAAGTCTGGGAAAATCCGGCTCGAAGTTTTCCCCAGCACCGCAACGCACTCGCTGTCAACTCTTTTGGCCCAGAATTTTCCACCGCCCTTTCTCGTTGGCGACATCAGGTGCAGAGCCACACAACAATTAAGAGACTTTCGGATGGGGAACTAGCTTTTGATTCGGCAGGAGCAGATTTTCGCCTCCTTTCAAAGGATTCGGGGGGCATAAATCGTTGAGGCTCGTTGAGGAAGAATTTTAATTCCAGCTGTCAGGCGGAAACATCACAAAGCCCTGTCGATGCCACACAGACGTATGAATCGGCAGTTATGGAAACATTTTTCCGATTGCCACTCGTTTGTCAAAGGGCTTTCTTTCATTCTTTTTTCGTCTTTTAGGCTGCTGACCTCAGGAAAAAGCTGGGCAAATGTGTTTGTCAGGATCGGGATAATTGAATTTCAAAAGATGCATCTGCCGGTGCAGAAGCCGAAACATTGGGAAACAACTGGAAAATGTCAGATTAATAATTTATCAATGTCGCAAGTTTATTGAAATAGATTTCCGCCCTTGTGAGACATTTGCATTTCCTGTTTCCGCTCAGCCTTTGTTGTTGATGTTTGCTTGGCTTGCATGTGCAGTAGTTGCATTTATGCAAATATATTCGGAATACATATTCCAGTATGCATACTTAAGTTTATTACATTTTCTATACACAGAGAAAAATCGATGTGTGGATTTGCTTATTATTTTTTAGTTTAGTTACTTAAGGTGATCTTTATTAGACTGTCGCACTATTTTATGTATATATATTATATACATTGAATTTTTTAACAAAAGACCGAATAGAATTTAAAAAAATAAAAAATCGAATAAGTAGATTTAAATACAAAAAGATTTTATCTTTTTTTCTCTGTGCAACACACCCATTCCTAATCCCTAATTGATTGAGATGCATTTAGTATTTCTTCGTAGTCTTCTCCTGTTTGAAATCCCTCACTCACTTCATTTTCATTATGTCAGATTAGAGCAAAAGTTAAACATTTTGAGCTACGAGCTGCATATTTGTATTAGCCAAGAATTGAATTTAGTTTTGCATATTTGAGATGCTCTCAACGAGATAACTGACCATTGTCTGAGGTTATTTTAGCCGCCTGCAATATTTCCCCCACCTCATTAGGAAAAAGTCGGAAAATTATGAAATGACTTCGCATACTTATGAGGGGCAGAGGCAGTGGTTTTTCCTTTCAGACTCGGCATTATTAATTGCACAAACACAAATACAAAGTACAAACAGATATTCAGATTCAGACTCAGAGGAGTTTTCCTCCAGCGATTGTTATTGTTACCGTTAGACTGACTGCTGGCGCCACGCCCCACGCCCCTTTTTCCTGTCTGATTGCGCCTTTGAACAAACAAAGGATTGCTCCTTTGTTGCCATTAAGTAAGTAGGCTTACTAAGTTGCAGCCGCTGCCATCTCGTAGCAGTTGGCTCTTTGTTCAAAATTAAGCGCATTAAAATTGGTTCGATGTGAAGGTGGGAATTTGGCTGGAAAAAGCAAAAACGCATTTTCATCCTCCAGTGCAGAGTCAGTGTTTCACACAAAAGCAAATAAAGTTTTATAGTTCTGGAAATTAGTCTAATATCTAGCAGTAAGAAATTATTTTACATTTTTTTTAATATGGTTTGTAGTAATATAAATTCTCCAAAAAACTACTCTTGAAGTGTCTGCCAGAAATAAATTTTGTTATGCCAGAAATCTGAGAAACTTTTACTGCTTAGCAATCGCAAATTACATCGAAAAAAAGAGTCAAAATTTATGAAGGATACCATTACTTGATTATTATAATACCATAAAAGTTAAATATGAAGTAATGGTATAGGTGACTATTATAATACCACAAAAGTTAAATGAAATAAATCAGTCATAGTTGCCAATCAATCAATCAAATGAAGCTTGTTGAAAATATCAGTATTAAAAAAATTCCCCGATTGGTAACCCGAGAAAAAAGCGAGTTAAGAACCCTCAATCGTTCCTTATATTATATTATATCACACTAAGTAAAAAATGCAATTTTAAACGCTGTTGCGTGCTTGAAGTGGCTGCTCTGCTTGACACTACTTGGTACTGCCTGCCAGGAAATGCACTCTCCAAAGTCAAGTGCAAATAAGCATGTGGAAGGTGGTAACAAGTCACCAGGATGAGGTGGAAAAACTGCTGTACGTTAAGTATTATCAATTTACAGCTAACATCGCCTGATTGCAGAACAGCACACAAAAGGTGAGGCGAGGTAAGGAAAAAGCGGAATCGAAAAAGGGAACTCAACTCCCTGGGAAGGACACACTTGGTCCAATTGGCCACTTGAGTTGCCGTTTGCCAGGAGCTTTTTTACGGCTCATTGCATTCGCATATACGTTGTGACCAACGTCTGTTTGTTCTGTTGTTTGGCTGTGTGCTGTGCATTTTTCATATAATTCCAGCTTCCAGAAACACAGAGAGAAAGTATTATTCTATGTAAGTAAGAAACACATTAATATCAGTAGCAAGTCTTAGTTTTTTGTGGTATACACAGCTTTTTATAATCAAATAATTTGATCTGTAGCATAAAAAAAATACCTTGAGAAATAAAGTTACATATACTAACCATAATTTATAAACTAGATATATGTGTATTATTTTGCATTATTTTATACTGATTAAGAATGATATATATCCATTTTGTGAGGTTATTTTCTGTGCACGAATTCCAAGCTTCAAGTTGAAGTTCGAGCCCGGGTTTTTGGCTTTTTCTCTTCCGGCAGGCAAGGCCACTTGGGAGCGTATATCCACATGCCACATGCCACATGCAATTGACGTGCTAAGTAACTGTGTCTATGCCACCCGGTTGCCACCTCCTCCCATTGTATCCTGAATATCCTTTACGTGTCTTTGGCTCATTTGCCTTCGCTCTCTGTGCTCCTCTAATTTTGCAAAGCTATAGTACATACTTCTTCCCTTTTTCGGATGTCTCTCAAACGAAAAGACATATGCACTTGTCGGCTGTATCTGTATGTTGTTTGCTTTGGTGTTGATTCCCAAAAGTATTTTGTATTTTCCATTGTTGTTGGCTTGTTCTTGCCTAACAATTTCCATCAAACTGTCTGTGCTGTGTCTCTTTCCCTTTTCCCCTGCCCATTTTCCCCTTATGTACCCCCTCCCGAGTGGCTTTTGTTTATTTGGAGTATTTGTTACCAGCATAGAACATTTTGGGTAAAAGGGCACACTCCTGCTTCAGTTTTGGGATGGATCAAAAGAAAAATGTGTCCGGCAAATAGCATTTGATTTTTAGCAACTTTTATCAGAAATAGTATTTGCAAAAATTCGAATCTCCTAATGTTTATGGGCTAAACGTTTTGGGAAAATATATATTCTTTTAGACCAGTACATCCCTTATAATCTATATACCAAGTTTCTTAAGTACTACGCTTATAAATATAAGCATTGTTTTTGGGCACCATTAATTAAAATTTAAGGTTGTCGATAAGAAGACAGTATTTTTGAAATCGATCAGATAGTCCAAGTTTTTATAGAACACTGCATAAGGCAGTTCATTATCAACTATGCATAATTATGAGACGGCAATAGGGAAAAACCAAAATCAAAATAATTATTATTTTGGCCGGGCCTGGAGCATTCCGAAAGTTCAAATTGAAATCCAGCCAGGGTTCGCTTTGAAGTGCGAGGCAAAGCCTGAGGAGCTGGGAAAAAGTTTTTACTCGCTCGTTTCCACCGGAAATTTCAGGCCTCCGGGCGTAGCTCAAATGACTCATTAAATTCTTGTTTCGCCCTCCTTATAAAATTTTTTTTTTGGGAATTTTTCCGAAACACTTTTCTCTATGCAAAAATTTTCACTTTACTTCGCTTTCAATTTATTTCCCTACACGGGACAGATGCCAGCGACAATTTACAGGACTGTGGGCCCCGGAAAAGCCGAAAGGGGTGGGGGGATGGTAAAACCAGGGGGAACGGGGGTCAGGGGTCAGGGGTTACGGTGGTCCAGGGACTCCGTGCCATAATAAAACGCTCACTAACACAATTAAACGGGCTTTGCCGGGGTAAAAATGAATGTTAAGCAAACATGACAAGGCTTTTAAGTTTATGGAGCTACCCACCAAAGTCCCCTACCAGTTTCATCTGTGTGGTAGACTAACATGCTCTCGTTTTTCCTGTGGAAAACTGCTGCACTTACTGTCACTTTTCATATGCAAAGCACTGTACGTCTGCCGTTAATTTAATAACATGTAGCATTTTGCCAGGATCAGGTCCTGAGTTGGGCTACAAAGTGCCCAATTAGAGGGCGGAGTTTGGGGTTCTGTGGGTTGACAGTGTTCACAGACTGCCTTCCCCCCACCTCCCCTGGCTTTTTCACAGTCACTGCATTTTGCAATAAATATCCAAAATTGCAATTGCCAAACACACATACACGGATACGAACGATTTGGCAAGCATTTTTGGCTTTTGCGGAAGTTCGGCGAAAAATCGTTGACAAGCGACAAAACACTTGACAGCGTCAGCAGTGCCAAAAAAAAAAAATGTGGTAGAAAATGGGGAAAAAAGGTTGAAAATTGGGGAAAAGGTGGGCTAGAAAATGGCAAAAACAAATAAAATCACAGCTTCTAGCGGCAAGAACAGCAAAAGAAGTTAAAACGAAACAAAAGTTAAACAAGCCAAGAAAGTTTTTGCTGATCAAAACTTTAATACCCCCTCAAAAAGAATTTATGGCTGAAACTTCAAAAATTCTTCAAAAACTTTGAGAAATGAACAGCAAATGTTAGTTTTTGTTATTAAAGAACTCCATCAAATTAAATTAAGATGATATTTGACACTTAAGTTTCATAAGTTATAAAGACAATAAATAATAATAAAATACATTTTAATACTTGTATAGAATGTGCTTTCAATTTTTAATTTACCAACATAAATAATTAATATTTTAATTAATAAAATAATTCAAATCAGTTGAAAACACTAAAATAAAAATTTGAGAAAAAAGAATATTGATTATTTTTTATTGTTTTTAGTACCTGAAAACCTTTTGGAGAACAGTTGTTGGTCTTGTAATTTCAATCTTTTTTAATTTTACAGATTTACAATAATCCCAATATACTTTGTAATGCGACAGGGTATCGACACGTTCGAAATTTTGTGGTGCAAGCAAACCTGAGTGCAAAAAGTGGGGGAAAGCTGGACCGATGGCAAATAAAAAGCAAACAACAAAAATGTGTAAATGTGCAATCAAATGAAAGAAAACCAATAATCGAAAAATGCCAATGCAGCGTACACACAGAAAGCGGAAAAAAAAATGTTGAAAGAGCGAATAGCCTGGGAATTATTGGCTCAGATGGAGGGGTAAAGGTGTAACACAGGGGGCTGGTGTCGGAAAATGCACTAAATAAAACATGAAATTGCAAAAAAATTCGACCATGTGAGCGGCACAAGGATGTCAGGTGCCTTCCCCCATCCCCCCACCCCCCCGCATCACAATTCACCCTCTCAATCTTGCTCGCAAAGAATTTGCAGCTATAAATTGTTGTCGCAAAATAAAAGAGGGCAGTGTATAGAAGACTTCCTCCCGGGAATAATTGTGCACACAATAAATCAACTTGAGCAGCGGCAACTGGCGAACAAAAGGATTTTTTCAATTTGCTAACGAAACAACACACAAAATAAATGATAATAGCACGACCTGCCAACTATTGTTGGCCAAGTGTTTTTTGCGGCAGCGAAAGCCGCAAGCCAAATTGTCAAAATGCTAAATATTAATCATCATTATTTCAATCAACATTTATTAACATGGACTTTGCATTAGCACATAATGTATTTTTGACCTTTTGTCATTCTGCTCCAGAGGGTTATATCCTTTGTACAGCCCAAGCCCACAAGCAGAGACCACATTTTCAATTTTGCCACCAGGGTCAGAAGTAAAAGGAGCCAACGAAGAGTCACAAAGGCCAGGACCCATTTCGTTTGTCTTTGCGGCCTGTCCATGTGAGTCTGTGTGTGTGTGTGTGTGTGTGTGTGTGTGGGTTTGTGTGTGTGTATCCCCTCTTGGCGCTTGTTTGTCAACCCCCTACCCTCCCCTTCCAAAAACCATAGCCATAACCACCCATCCAACTGGAGAACCCCACCATCGCCCAAAACCATTCCAGAGTCATTTCAAACTCGATTTCAGTCATTTGTCTTTTGTCATATTAATAATTCCCTTTCATTATTGCCACCATGATAATAAGCTGTCTGCTATGACCACTCCACTCGAACATCCCCATCATCCCGAAACATTTTCCATTATCCCCGACTTTTATAATTTCCCATCGCAGCAAAAAGGTGCGCGTTCACCTTTTTTGCTCCGCTCATTAATAATAATATAAGGCAACTGGCTGGGGGATGCGTACCCTTGCCCAATTGGGAGATGTTCGAGTGCTGCATTGTCCACTGGAACCAAACCTCAGTCACTTTTTTTCTACACTTGAAAAATATTATTTTTTTAGGTTTACATACTCTTTTTGGCTCATTTGCACAGAACAAATGCCTAATGGTTGTATTAACAAACATTTACATTTTGTACTGTATTGACGGTTTAATTAACAACAAATGTTCTTACTTGTATTTAGCTTATTGTCTATTCATTTCGTATTTAGTTGTTTTTTTTTCATACTGTAACTAATTGAAAAGTAACTATAAAAAAGGATACATTTTGCCTTGTGCATATATAATTTTCAACTAATTAATTCATTATTTAATTTGTAAAAAGTACTTAATGTATCCTAATTAAGAAAATATCAAAAGTTTAATATCGCATTAAAGTTTTAAGACTTTAACTATTAACTAAGTAGTATAAGTCTACAGTAAAGTGAAATGACTTTCTAGATATCCAATTTCATTAAAATGTGTCATTTAGTAACCTCTGAAATGAATATACTTATTCTAAAAACTAGGCAATCATCAATCAATTACGTAATTTCTTATCAGTGATTTTTTTTTCAGTGCATGGCCCTCCACTTGCTCTCTTCAAGTCATTAATTTTCATCTGTTGTTTCTGGTGTTGCTGTGAGCTGTGTGCATCCCTCTTTTTGCAGGCAAATAATCTTAAGTATTTGCTCGTTGCGGTTCGCTTTGTAATAGATCATTAATAAGGAGTAAAAAATTCCACAAATGCTGGCAAAGTAATATTAATGCAGTCAAGTGAGTTATTTACTAATTTGATAGATAACCGCAAAACTTCTGAACCAAAGAAGCGCTCGGCTTGCCTCAGAAGGCGAGAGAAACTTTTAAAGCAACTTTCATTGTTCAATTTCTTGTGGAGTGTGTGGGTTTTGGGCTGTGAGCCGAAGACAAAGGTGGAACTTGAAGTTGTCAGCTTGTTAAGGAGAGTTCCAGGCCTTTGCTGGCGAAGACAAAAAGTGCTTGCCGAAAACCTAAACAAAATGCGAAAGTTCAGAGTTCAGTGTGCGAGTGCGTGTGTGTGTGTGTGTGAGTGCTTGTGATTCGATTAGCTTTCGGGTTAGAACAAGTTGGCTCCATTCAAATCAAAACCAAAAACCACAAAATATCAAGTGCCAGACGAGAAGGAACCTAACTTGATTTGCAATTATTATTGTTTAACAAGAAGCATAAGCCGACACTTATCCCCACTCACATACATACACCCGCCCAAGCTGGCTGTTATTGTTGATACAAGAAGCCCTGTGAGTAAGGAAAATTTTGGCAAATATTTGAAAGCCTTCATCTGCATCTTCAGATCCAAATTCATATCTACACAATTGTTGCTCCACCCCGGAAAACTGTGAGTGGGCGGGGAACATAAATCCAATGACAGAGCCAGACCAATGTCATCTTATTTTAGGCAAATGATAAATTGACAAATTTATTTGGGTCACAGCCAGGGCACATTCATCATCATTTGCAGGAGGATTTCCATCGGGCCACGGGGAAATTGAAAATTTCTCTCTGTCGTTCGTTTATTATTTTGTGTTTTTCTTTTTGTTGTTTTGGTATTTTTCGGTAGTCCCTCCACTCATAATGGAGTTGCTGGCCAACAACAACTGACACTTTTGCCTAATGCTAATGCAGTTATAATGAGCTCTAAGCCAATTGGATTGGATGTCCCTGATTTGGGTTGGGCCCAAAGTCGAAGTCAAAGTCAGGAGACGACGCCTCGGACATTTGCATAATTAAAATTGATGTTCATGCTGCCAGTGCCGACCGTACTTGTGTACTTGCAGTTCCATCGGAAGGGCCGCCACCCGTCTTGTCCATTGTTTATTTATAATCCCAGCAACTAGTACGCTGATTGAGTTGCCCAAGTTGAGGAGCGCATAAATTTGCATTATAGATCAACACACTGGAATGAAGGACTACACTGATGGAAAAACATGGTCCTCAATCAAGAGTAAACTTGTTGATTCGTACATAGAAATCAAAACAAATTTGATCCTTTAGATATAAATTAGTTCTTAACTTAATATTTAGTTACAAAAGTAGTTTAAAAACAAGAGAGAACGCTATAGTCGAGTGTCTCGACTATTAAATACCCGTTACTCAGCTAAACAACTAATATAAATATGCCTTCTGTATGTTTTTCGCAGCTCGAATTAGCTCCCGATTTTTATGTTAAAATCGGTACCCAGGGAACACCTCCAATTTGCCTAACTTGATTTGATTTGCATAGTTCTTGGGATATAGTTCGGTATTGACAAATGAAAACCATCGCAATTTCCTTTAATAGAATTCCTTATCGAGAATTAACGTTGACTCTGTTGAGCACCTTGGCCAGTTGTTCCAAAGTCATCCGTTAGATGGCGCTATTGCACTATTGCGGCCATGAAAGGCAGAAATGTAGGAGCTAACCAGGCATAAGTGTTTAATGGGTTTTTGGGCGTTAGAGTGGGCGTGGCAAACTTTTATTAGGCCATTCGATAGGTATTGACGAAACAAATATATATCAAAAAAATTTTCATAATAGCATCAAAACTGTGGCCACAGCTGGTCGCTTGTGGGCGTCAGAGGGGGCGTGGCACCATTTTGAAACAAACTTGCGCTGCGTAGGAACTCCTAAAATCTACATGCAAAATGCCAATCTTCTAGCTTTTATAGTTTCCGAGATCTCAGCGTTCATACGGACAGACAGACAGACGGACAGACAGACGGACAGACGGACAGACGGACAGACGGAGAGACGGACAGACGGACAGACGGACATGGCTAGATCGACTCGGCTAGTGATCCTGAACAAGAATATATATACTTTATAGGGTCGGAAACGCTTCCTTCTACCTGTTACATAGTTTTGCGCGAATACAATATACCCTTTTACTCTACGAGTAACGGGTATAATGATATCGATTTAAGCTATGTTGGCAATATCTTATTTTATTTTACCTAAAGCATTATTTATATAAAACTTTTCTAAAATCACTTAAAAGAATAGTTTAATTATATTCAATCTCAAGGGTAAACTTAAATACAAGATTTGTAATATATAATTTATTAAGTTCACTTATTTTCACATTCAAGTAGTTAAATCGAATTCCTGATACTAAAAATCATTTTTGTTCGTGTAAATATATACGAAGAAGAGGGTCTGTTGTTTTGACCTAGTGTACATCTGCATGCAACATTCGTGCTGCAATTTCTTTTTGCATAATGCAAGGGACTGTTCAACTTGTGCTCAGACGGTAAAGCTGGTTCAATCAGCTCCTCGGGTAAACGGAAACATTGAAATATTCTTTTTCTCCGTTGGTAAACTCACCTGGTGAAAGTTCTTCGGTGACTGCCTGTATTTGTGAAATTAGCATGAGGCAACTGCCTAGCAGCAGCCATTGTACTCTGCTCATTCTGAGAAGAGTTTCTTTCTTTTTGTTAAATTGGATCTGAAATGGTTACAAAAGGTAGAATATTCAATTAATAATGAGCTTTTGATTTGCTTAGCAATATAAATCTGATTGAACAAGGATGGTTTAGACAAGACATTATATCCTTGTCTGTCAAAAGAGTTAAGTAATTATAAACAACATTGTTAAAGAAGTCATTTATATTAATTCGCTTATTTAGTAAGGGTGCTTCATTGCTTCTTGAACTATCACGTTCAATCTATTAATCAATAGGTATACCTAAATAAAAATAAGAAGAGCTAAAAACGTATATAAACAATGATTCTTTGTTTCATTTAAATGATATGATAAATCTAAAGCCAAGAAATTTGGTCTATGTATAGATATATTGTTCGATAAATAATTTGTATTATTGTTTGGACATTTACTGTATGATTAACTAAACAATTTAATTAGATTATCTTATTTATAGTGGTTGGATCGCAGTTAATGGCTACTGATAATAAAATTTCTGGGAAATAGGATAATAAATTTAAAACTAAATGAAGATTTAAAATCAAATCTTTATTTCATTCATTGGTGCTTAATTTTAACAATTCTGCTCTGTGTAATTACTTGTACAGCAGGTGCCAATGTAGATACATCTGCGCAATTTGCCATTAAGATTTCCACCATCGACAGGCGGCATTTCCGACGCACATTATTCACTGGGCGCTCGCGCCGCAAAGTATGCAACGTCATGCGGTGTGGCAGTGAGATGACGATGACGGCGGAGCTTGGGAAATGGGTGGAAAGTACGGAACAAGTTGGTATACCGACTACGGACTGCGGACTGCGGACCACGGGCTACAGACTACAGATGCGGAAAGGCGCCGCTGAAGGCGAAGCCCTCCGATTGGGGGGCGTGCCCTGAGCCACACGTCAAACACATTCATCACGAGTGCCAGAGTGACAGATGGCAAATGCGCCTACGGCCTCGTTTGTCCGCCGCTTCTGGCCAGGAATCCTTGGTCCAGTTTGGCCATGACATCCGACGGGCATAGCAAGGGCAAAAAGGACAAATGGAAATTTTTCCAATTATTGCCGCCGGCAACAGCAGTAGCAGCAGCAGCAGCCACGGCATCGTCAACAAAAAAGAACATTTAACGCTTTAAAGTGCGACAATGGCCATATTTCATTCATGGCACTCGGGTACCGAGATTCTTCGAATCATCAATAACTAATTGCAAAATTTTGAGTGACGTCGTCAGTTGATCAAAAACTCATTCTGTCAGCCGCATGTGGACACGAATCCAATAAAGAATGCCAACGTTAGGGCAAAAATATATATTCTAAGTAGTGCAATATGTAATGTGGTCACATCTGGGGCTGACATGATTTTGGCATTAAAACGAAAGTCACTTTTGGGTGGCTTCTGTGAGAGACCTTTCAGTTTTCGGCTTACTTTGAGTCTGTACAATTTTTGGTTGGCAAAATTCACTTTTATTTTAGACTGACAGCAGCTGCTGAATAATTACGTATACACAAAAGGTCGCGGACAGGCTAGGGTTAGGTGTACAGTGCGGGACATAAGTGTAGACAGGGTGCGATGCCGATCCTAAAGATTCTCAAGTCTGAAATCTATGTATTTGGTTTCAACAAATGAAGAATGCTATTAAAATCGATTGACATTAAAATAACCAACAAGTATTCATAAGTGAAGAGTTTCCAGAAAAAGCGATACGTATTTTTGAAGAAGTGTTTTTAACTGACTTTTTCCAGATGATTAATTTATTTAAGCGGACTTATAGTTCCGAAACGGACTGTATTTAGGCACCATATGCTGGCATATGACCGAAGACGCGGCTCAGTGGTTCCCATCAACACTTTCAATTTCAAAAGGAAACTTTTGGGCCACCGACCGCACACACATACACACATAATCGCACACACCCACGAAACACAGGGGCTTGAACAAAAGGGAGTTAGAGGGTGGTGTTTTTCGGGGGGTGGGGTTGGCGGATTGGCAAGGTTTTACGAGGTCCTGTTAACCGCGGGTATTTACACTAAGTCTAATGAAATGTTTAACAAGCACTTTGCTCTGCGCAAATCCCAATGACCCATAATATTAGCATAAAATCACTTGGCACACTCGAAAAGGGGGAAGAACCTAACCTGCACCGTTGCCAACCGTCCCCCTCCCCCAAGTCCCTCTATAAATAAGTAGTTTTGGGTGTGTTCGGGTGTGTGTAACTACTTGCTAGTCAGCCTGCGTGGCTTGACACGCTCTACGGAAAATGCGGGCCTCAGCTCGGGAAATTTTCATTTAAATTGCACACTTTAAAAGTTTGGTTAGGGGAGAGGGGAAAGGGGAAAGGGGGTCAGGGGAAGAAGGGCTTAACAAAGCACCGACATGGCCTACGGCAGGCTGTATATATATATGTATATATATTTTGCCATTACGCTGCATATAAATTTTTATGTTGGTCCATACTTTATTTGTTTCTGGCCTCCGTTTGGTTTTCCGCCTTCTCCACATTTTCCCACACCCCCTTACTACCAAAAATAAATTACATTAAAATTCTAAGCCATCAGCCAGCTAGCTTTGGAAATTTATTTTTCCACATTATTCGCCGCTTGCCGCAAAACTCTATTTTCTTCGAGGGGTTAAGAGTTGGGATCCGGGCTTAGCCACGGCAAAGTTGTAAAGTATCATTCGAGTCAATTAGTTCATTTGCAGAATTTCATTTCGGTCCAAGAGAATTTTGATGAGTTTCATTAAGTTTTGAAATAAATTTGAGACGAAAAGTGTGTTAATGTTACTATGACCACTGAGCTAAAGCTGTTATTCTGAGCTTAATTTATTTATGTGATTTTGTTAAACCTATTTTGTGAAATTAAGCTAAGAGTTTAAAATTTTATTACGATTCTAGACTTTACGGCTAACCAAAAACACTTTGGGGATCCGTAATTTCTAAGAATAATTTAAGCTTACATTTTTGTAAGACATTTTTAACCTATTATGTGAAAATTATGTCGATAGATAAATACGATGTTATAAATAATAAATACATTTTTCTGAAAATAAATGGTTTTATAAGTTGCTCTAATTGAAATACGTTTTGTTTATTAAATAATGTCTTTCCAATATGAATATTAATATTTTTTAAGTTAAATAAAGCAACTTGCATCTAAATAAAAATATTGTTGTGAATCCCTAAATAATCTTTAAGCCCAACAGGTCTAAAGCGCTTTTATTTATTTATTATTTTAAATAAGCTTTTAAAATACATTTATAATGTTTATTTTTCCTGCTAAAACCCACTGTTTGTATTTTCTTTTCTTCATCTTATTCAGGGCAGCCCACATAAAATCCTTGGCCCAGCTTGCACAGGTATGTCCTTTTCCCCACATCCTTACATACGTGCGATTGTGTACATATACACACGCAAGCAAACACATACACAACGGAATATATTAATATTTTTGAAAGGAAATTAATAACCACTTATATTTCGAATTCAACGTGCTACTCACCTTATTTAATTAATGTCACAATCTTAAAGGGAATCTTTGTTAAACCATGGATTATATTGTTTAGTTCTTGGTTAGGATGAATTGAAAAAATGTAAACACACTTTTGTATGGTACACACAAACACGCGAAAAGGAACACAGACACAGAAAAGGTGTTTATTTTGTGTTTATTTGGGTTTCTTAAACGGTTTCAACACAATCACAACCATTGTTCACTATTTAGATGGTTAAATGTTTACTTTCACCAGAGTTTTTAATGTTTTTAAAGGCTAAAAAACACAAAAATAGGCGAAACAATTTACAGACGCTCGAAATTTGCTGACAAACGGAGCAGACAATCTCTTGCTCTCTCTCTCAATGTTTCTCTTCCATTTCGTTTCGTCCTGCGGGAGAGAGGCAGCTGTTCGAGTCCTTTAGGGAAAGGACCTTTTTGGGGGGTGAGATGGTTTTCGCAACTGTCAAAGTGACAGCGAAAGATTCGCAGAGCGCATGCGCTTGTTTCGTTCCTTTGCCATTTTGTTTCAAGGAGCATATCCTGGGATTTTAGCAGGGGTTGCTATTCGCACACCCTTCCTCTCCAAAAAGAGAGACATATATGGGAAGAGAGAGAGAGAGAGAGAGAGAGAAAGCAGCCGACAATTACCTGGAGAATTGGCATTAGCCCATTTTCGTTGCGTTATAAATTGCGTTTGTCACTTTGGAGCATTCTCAGACTTCAGGACCCAAACACACACGCATTTTCGAGGGTGTGATTTTACATTTCCAACCTAAGCACTCACCCAATGAGAACCCCCCCCCCACACACACACACATGCAATTACATTTAACTTTCCTTGAGCAGTCTGCTCGCTCGGAATTAATTTTCGATTTTATTGTCAGTTAGTCAAACCCACTTGCTTAGCTGTCGCTGCGCCTGACTCTGATTTAATTGAAACTGCATGAATATGCAATTTCAGGCTATAAATTGAAATCTCGAGTTCTTCGCCGCTCCCCCCTTTTTTATAGCCTTTTTGGAATTTTCACTTTTAATGGCTCTCAGTTGGCTCCTTGGGAGTTTTCAACACAAACACACACATACACTTTTGTATAAGTTATAGAACAGACTGGAGGCCAATGTAAACACCTGCACATATATAAAAATATCAAAATATTCAGACAAGAAAGACAGCCAACGAAATCGAAGGATGTGGGAGAAGCTGGTGAACTGCATTAAGGGTAATGGCGGGGCGCAAAAGAAAAGCTGTCAGGTAATTCAACTGGCCGATTTGGTGAAACAGGTGCCACCGAACCAGATGAAGATGTTCCAAATGTTTTCCAAGAAGCACGAGGAGTACAAAGAGTAAGATATGGGTGATAGAAACGGGAAATAAGGTTTCTAGGTGCAAAAATCTTTTTTGTTTATCAAAATTAATGCCTCTTGGGCCTAGTTTTTATAAAAGACGTCTTAAGAGTCTTTTTCCCATTTGAAACTGTAAGGGATCCAATGCTAAGTCACTATGCAACATTTTATTGATGCTCATACATAAAGATTGACAACCAAACTGCTCCTGATTGCCTTAATTTTATAATTTCGCTCTTATTTTTTTTTTACTGTCCATAAGACGACTAAGAATTGGCCATTTTATTTATGTTTTAAGGAACATTCATAAGAAATTCTTTTATTTAATCATTATCATTAAGCGATAGTAAGTAAAACATATCCTTTATAGTCGCGTTCGCAAGTATCCTGAATCGTTGCCGACAATCGACTGGGATTACTATCGGCAGAATGTTCGTGAGGAGTTTGTGGATTGGGTGAAGGGTTACGAGACGAAGTATGATAAGTTGCACTCCCTGTTTGAGAATCGACATGCAATGGTGGACCACAAGCGCTATTTCGACCAAGTGGATGCCGAGGCGGAGGAGGTAAAGAAGGATATCAGTGCCTACAAGGCGGCATCCAATGAAAGGATCAAGAAGCTCAGCGAACAGATGGAATTTGCGAAGGGAATGCACCCATACAGCGATATGACAATGGAGGAATTTTGCTTTGCCAGGCCACATTTGGCACCGGATTTCATAAACAAACCAACTTTCTGGCCGCACACTCCCGAAGAGCAAACGCCAGGACCTTCGGATCCAGAGGCAGCAGCAGCTTTACATGAAGAACACGAACCTGAGCCGCCAAAAAAGCCAACTCCAACTCCGGAAAAGCCTCCAGAAAAGGGTTCTGGTGATGGGAAAACCGCGACTGCTGTGGCTCCAAAAAAACCAGCCGAACCCGTCGTAGACACTAGTCAGTTGGCTGAAAAGGCTAGTGGGTTGGCCAAAGATTTGGTGGCCAAGGCAATCGTTCTATTTAACACTCTCAAGGAGAAATTGTCGGGCTTGGCCAAGAATGTCCAGAAGAAAGCCGAGGCCGCCAAGGCAGCCCGTGCCGAAGCTGCCGGCAAGTCCAAAACCGAAACCGAAACTTCCACATCCACACCCACAAAGTCACTAGATAGCATTAGGGAGCGCGAATCCGGATCAAATATCTGCAACCAGACCATTATTCGCAGCGAAGAAGGAGAAGCCAATCCGGAAGTGAAGGCCAGACATGCTAATCTATCCATCGAGGCAGAACCTTGTGATGTCCAGGAGGAGAGAGCCAGGGAGATTGCCAGGGCACTGGAGCGCAAACGTCAGTTGCGAGAGGCGGAGGAATGGGGTGGCAGGAAAAAGGAGGATCCCTGTAAGCCCAAGCCCGATCCCTGCAAAGAGGAAGAAGACGTTTGCGAGCCCGATCCTTGCAAGCTTGGAGACGTCTGCGAACCCGATCCTTGCAAGCTTGGCGACGTCTGCGAGCCCGATCCTTGCAAGCTTGGAGACGTCTGCGAGCCCGATCCTTGCAAACCAGATCCTTGCAAAGCAGATCCTTGCAAGCCAGATCCTTGCAAACCAAAAGGCGAAGAAGACGTTTGCAAGCCCGATCCTTGCAAACCAAAACACCAAGAAACCATCTGCGAGGATGAGGAAGATCCCTGCAAGAAAACATCGAAAGACGAAAACGAATGGGAATCAGAAAGTGGTTCAGAAAGCCCCAAAGAGCAGGAGCAGATATTTATAAACATAGCCGAATGCAGCAAGGAACTAGCCAAGAAGGAAGAAAAGAAATCTGGTGAACCAGGAAAACCCAAGGAAAAGGCTTCCCTAACAGAGACAGTCGTGGGCAGTGGTCAAAAACCCATAATCGGCTTGCATCATTCCGAATCCAAAGATACCAAGAAGGATCAGAAGGGCAAAATCGAAGGAGCCGGTGAAGTGGGTCCAGTGTACACAGATCCCAAGCAAATTGTAGAATTGCTCGAGAAGGAAAAGCAGGACAAAATCGAAGAGGCCAAAAAGCCAGCAGATGATAAGCCAGTTACTATATATCCTAAGCTGGAGATATCAGCCAAACCGAAACCGGAAAGCACAGAGGACATCAAGGAGTCACCTAAGGATATGGCCAAGCAGGTGTTTAGTATGGCCACAGGAGCTGCTTCTCTTTTGACCGAAGCAACCAACACACTGGAGGACTTGAAGAAAAAGAAGGAGGCGCGACTGGAGGCCCTGGAACAGGCCTACACATCCGCCCAAAGGCAGGCCCAAGGAGCACTGGCCGAAGCCTCGAAGGCCGTGGAAGCTGCCAACAAGTTGGCCCAAAGATCTGCCGAACAAACTGGTGAAATAAGCAGCCGCGATCAGGAGGCTTTGGACATGGCCGAAAAGCATGCTATTTTGGCCAAAATGCTGGCCAGTCGTGCGGTGGCCTTGAAGGACGAGATCGCCCGTGTCCTTAACGACCTGAAAAAGAAACAATAAGCCCCAGAACACACACACTTTTTAAACGATTTTGTACCTCATTTTGTTAGTTGTTATTTTCGTATTAAATTTTCTGTTGCATTTTTCACGTTCAAAGTTTCGCTTTCATTTGATTTCGAAACGTTTCGTTTGTTGTTTCTATGCAAATTTTCACAGCCAGCTTTGCTGACCAAAAGTTGGCACTGGGCAATAAATTTTTTCTTTTCCACCAGCTTTGCTTTGCCGTTGCCGCTGAAAAGTTTTCTATTTGGAATTAGCCGGCAACATGTTTGTGTGTGTGTGTGTGAGTGTGAGGCGCTCGTAGATTGCATAATTATGCTAATTTTGTTGTTTTTCTACCCGCTACTTGGCAAGTGTAAAAGGGTATGATGTGTGGAAATGGGAAAACCATTTGATGGAATTATTAAACATGTTTATAAATTTGGTTACCATTTTATATGCAGTGAAATGGTTCTACCAAGGAGTATTCTACATTTTTGACTATTTATATTTTCACTTGGATTGACATTTATTCTTTAATGACAAAAAACTATTACAGTAAGAAAACGCTTACTAAAACGACTAAGTGCATCTCAATTTACCATTCTGATTTTTGTATTGTTTCTGATAAAATAGGGTATAAACCAGTCAAGATAGTCCACTTTAAAGTTTCTCCTTTTTGTTTGGCATTCAAAGCAGCCTTTCGAAAAGTGTTGCCTACTTTTTGGCGCACCATTTTCGCAATCAAACACATTTGCATAATTAGCTAGTCCTGCGTGCGTGTGCTCTTGGGTGAGCGTGTTTAATTCCAGTTTGATAGTTTGTTATAAGCTTTAAGCTGAAACATTCCTTTTGTTCGCACATAACAATGATTCGGTCTGCTCTTTGGCGGACAATGTAAACATTGCCGTTGAAATCCGGCTTTAATTTATGTGTATTCATCGGTGTATACTTGTGTATACCTATATAAATTTATTTCTATATATATATATTTGTTAACTTAAGCGGCGTTAAACAAGCCATATAAATTCAATTTGAAAGCGCTTTGTCTGCCGCTCTTTGTGAGCTCTCATTGTATCCACCTTATCGCTTAATCGATTACGTAGGTGACAAAAACCATTTCACAGGACGAAAGCTGGGGGGCAGGCGGGATATTCCGGGTCTAATGTACCTTTTGGGACACCTTTTCTGGCCCCTTGCGGAATTTGCATATTTATTTGGATTTCCAAACTGATTTTAAGTCCCTGGTAAGGTTAGTCGATTAGGCTGAAAAGGATTATTCATGAGCTACAAAGTGCCGGCCGTATTAGCATTGCTTAAAGCCAACAGCCAAGCCAAGCAAAGCCAAGTTCAATGGAATTGGCCATTTGGCAGGGTCTGGACATCTTCCCTCATTTCTTCCCCATCCAGATAAACTTTTACTGACTAGTTTCATGTGCTCGTTGACAATTTCCCGCTGTTTCTTGTTGCGGAAATATAAAATATTGCGATTATGTTTATTGTTTTCTGTCTCTGGCAATTTCCAATCCAAATAGATTCTTTTGGCAAGCGTGATCGCATGCAAGTTCAACTGGCACTGACCCAAACATAATTAGAAATCCCTCCGCGCCCAGTCGCGATTTTACCACCCAAAGCTGGGCAATAACTTTTCCTTACGGACATTACGAGTGTTTTTATTGCCCCCCCCTTTTTTTTGGTATGTGCAGCTGATTAACGGTTGGCTTTTATGGTTAGCTCAGTTTTTAATAGCCCGGCCAGGAATGCGCACAAAGGGGCCTAATTAGCGGCATTTAACTAAGCCTCATGTTTTGGCGACGTGATCCTGATTATTACAGCAACAACAGCCAGGGCGGCCCGCCATAAAGGACCCGAACTCCACCTGAGTGCCCACGAGTCGGTACATTGAATATGTAAATTTTCTGCTAGCTGGCGCACAGCGGGTAAGCTTTTGCTGGCGAGCTTGATTAGTGAATGCCACCGACTCCGGGTCTTATTCTCCGGCATCCCGTATCCCTATCCGTATCCGTGTCCTGGTCTTGGCGCGTGTCCCTCCACAAACACCGGCAAACGCACCCGCTCTCGTACCCCCACTTAACGACGTAGTTAGCGTTAGTTAACGTATGTACGTGATATCGTTAAACTTGGTCTAACGTTACCAGACCGCCATCGCATAATAAGTGTCTTATTAGTTATGCCGGTGTACACTGTACAGTTGGGAAAACGTTTTATATTCCCAAAAACAAGATCAAAGTCTGTAAAAAATAACATTGGGATACATAGTTTTCTATAATTCTGAAAGCATTACATTTTAAAATAATTTTGAACAAAGTTAAACATTATAATAATAACCTTAGAAAATCAAAAGAAAGATGGAATATAACTAACATATATTATTTAAAATACTATGATACTTGTTGTACCACTTACTTGAAACCTTTCTTAAATCTATTTATTATAAATCCATAATTAAATGTATTTACTTTTCGTCTTGTAGAATTTAGAGTCCAAGAAAAGTGTTGTCTTAGATGTCTTCTCCCTGCCTCTACCTCTCTTTTTTTCCAGTGTAGCTGCGGGTTCCTGGACAGGCAACCCAAAGCCAAAGGCAAGCCCAGTTTTGGGACACGCACCACTAAACTAGGAGACACTTTCCATGGCCAGGGGCAAGTCGAAACTTGGTCTCCCGACTGGCGTCTCATCAATGGCCAAATTCTGTTTGCTTGGCTCAACTGTTGCCCTGAATTTCAATTTGTTGTTTGCTTACCGCGTGTGTGCACTGATATGTTTATGTGGCTGTGGCAGAGGAATATTCCTCATGCTCGCAATTCGCTTCAATTAGCCAATTGTTGGCTGTCCCCCTTGTGCGCCTTGTACGCCTGCTGCCAAATTGGTGGGCATCGATGGGTTTTAATTAAATCAAGGCAAATACTGAGGCCAGTCAGCAGTTGTAAAGTTTTCCTCGCTCCGAATTCTTACGCAAGCAGGTCCTAAAATAACAAACAGCCTGAAAATCTATTTCCAAGATAAAATTAACGCTCTTCTCGACGGAGTTTGGGGGGAAATGAAAATTAAATTCCAAACAGCCGGTGGGCCTCTTTCGGCAGGTTGGCTCTACATATTTCCCCGTCCAAAATGGGGGGTTGTTTCGGTGGGTGGTGCCGTCGGTGTCCAGGTAATCGCCAGCGTGTAGTATTTGCTTTTGGCGCTGCTTGTTTATTTTTTAATTTCCTTCCAATTAAGCAACAAACAAGATACCGAAAACGAAACTGAGACTCGGTCCCGAGCACAGTCGCTGCGATAAAAACGCGCACGAATCAGCGGCGAAAAAGAAAACGAGAGGAAGACATCAGAGGTAAAATTAAATCAATTCCAAAGACCATGCTGGAAAATTCATTAAAAAAGCTATTCTATTTGTGGTGGTTTTTGTTGTATTTTATGTAATTTGGGAAGGCCATTTTATCAGAGAAGAAACAGAGTGATGGCAATTTTATTCTACATTTACACTGGACATTTGATATACAAATATATAGATATATGTATATAATAGATTCCGAAATGAAAAAAAATAATTTAAATTAAGAAACTGTACTTTTTTGGTATAATTTGTACCTCTGAAATGTATACTACCTCAAGATAAATAAGTTTACCCTTGCATACCTTTGTAAAATTTGTAAAAATAAGCGATGTTGGCATTGAAAACTTTGAAGCGAATATATTAGTCCTGCATGATGTGCGGAATATGTAGGAAAATACCTTCGTCACGCACACATATTCGACTCTGAAAAGGACTGAAAGTTGTCCCTGTGCAGGTCATTACCTATGCAAAACATGTGCGCATTAATAAGGAATGTGCGCTGGGCCTCACATCTCTTTTTTTCAGCACGTACACATCCAGCGTTTTCTTGGAGCAATTAGGCCCCAGTACGGAAATACCCGAATATGCTGTCTTTTCTGGCACTAATTGGGCGTATGTAAACGAGCCTTGTTGGTCAGCACTTAGTCCTAGCTAATGGAGGACTATAGTAACCGTTCCTTAGTTATTTTTAAAGTTGTGATCTTAAGGCAAAGGTTACTTTCACGAATATTGACAATTTATTTCAGTTTACAACCATACTGATCACAGAATAAGTCTCTTTTAAACAGAGGCTCAACACCATACCGACTACGAATTAACCCACAAATTGGGACGTCATATGGATAATAAATAACAAGTGACGCAGCACACATTAAGGACACTGAATTTACAGACACGTATATCGGGATCGCTCCGGATCCGTCGTCAAGAACTCGAAGGTCGAAGACGCATCACTTGCAGGCCATTTGGTAGAGGAACTGAATGATGGACCGGGTCGGACGTCCCGTCATGCTCTCCTTCAGCAAATACGGAGGCACTCCGTGCTTGGCCAGCATTCCGGTGCCGTGGGTGTCCAGGTGGACCCAGTCGGAGCAGGGCACCAATTCGAACAGGATGGCGGCCGCCAGGCAGGATGTGGCATGTCCAGTGCCCCTGTTGCAGATGTCATAGGAGGAGAGGGGGGCGACTAGATTGCGGAAGTACTTCCACAGGGGCATGCGCCACAACCGATCGCCAGTGAGAGCTCCTGCCTTCTGGAAATTCTTCCACAGGAAGGAGTTATTGGTCCACAGACCAGTTGCAGAGGCTCCCAGTCCCTTGCGAATTCCACTGGCCATCGAGCCCACTTCCACCACTAACTTGGGCTTGAAGGTCGACTGGGCGTAGAGCAGGGGATCGGCCAGCAGTACAGTGCCGGCCAGGGAAATGTCCTTGATGCGCATGGTCTTGCCGTTGAGCAGGGTGACCACATCTCCCGGCTTGGTGGCCATTCCCGATGGCATATTCTCGCACAGAGGCAGCACTGCCGACACATTGATGGGCAGCGAAAGGGCAGCTGCGGCTCGAATGGCAGCCACACAAACAGCGGCTCCAGAAACTGCTCCCCGGTACTCGTCCATTCCCTTTTTCGGGTGCAGACACAACCCGCCGCTGTTGAAGGTCAGCCCCTTGCCGAGCATCAGGATGGGCCGCTCCTCCGGCGAAGTGCCGCAATAGCTGACCTCCAGGATAATGGGCGGCTCGCAAGAACCCTTCGCCACCATGAGAAAGGAGTTGAGGTTCTGGGTCTCGATCCAGTCCATGGATCGCACTTCAACGGAGACGCCACATGGGCATAGGGCATCCACGGTGGCCTGGGCGAAGATCGAGGGGGTCATCTGGTTGGCGGGCGTGTCGGCCAGACGACGGGCCAAGTTCTGGGACTCGGCCTTGAACAGGCCCCTTGTCCAAGCATCCTGATCCGTGGAGCCGTAGAGCTCTAGTTTCGGTATGGCCACGCGGTTGTTCTTGCGCTTATTCACATTATATCGCCACACAGCCATGGCGGCTCCTTCGGCGGCCTGCTCCGGATACTCCATGCCGTCCACGTGGCAAGTGGTGCATCCCTGCATCTGCAGGGCACGGGCTCCCACGGCGGCGCACACCCTTACGTTCTCCATTCCCTCGTCGAGGACCTCCTCGGCATTGTAGCCAGCGCCCTCTTTGCCCAGACCCACAACGGCCACGGCCCAGAACTCCTTGTCTATATTCTGATACAGTCGACCTACTCCGAGCTCCCCGTTGAGTCCAGACTCCTTGATTAACTCCGTGATTTTGCCGCTCACACGATCATCGAACTTTTCGCCACCTGGCGATAGCTTTAGTCCCTTATCACCGTCCTTGGCATACAGACCCACTACCACGCCCTGCAGATTGCAGGTGTTGCAGCCGCCCTCCTCACTTTTGCATCTCACCTAGATTTGAAGAATATAATAGGAAAATGTATAAAAATGTACACCCATTAATTTAAAAGCTTTAAAAACGATTCTTTAGTTCCAATGCAGAACACAAAAAATGGGAAAATACCTATACCTATCCTTAATACTTTTAACTACTGCCTAAATTACCTGTTGGAAGCTTGGTCCCTTGGCGAAAATGAGTGCCTTTTGGCACCTGAATAATCCCAGCGTGGTCCGGCGCAGACAGGAGGCAACCTGAGATCGAGTCATTTTTCTGTTGCAATTTGGATAAACTTCGCTGAAGATTTACACGAATTCAGAGAGAGTTGCAGGGTACTATACAACAATTTAGTAATACGACCGAGTGGGGGTATAAGTTAACCAGATCAATTGCTTAACACAGGAATAATGAAAAGTGTAATAAAAAAAAAAAACTGTGTGTTTTATTAAAAAAAGGAACGCAGTGTTTAGCTCTGTTGAGCTGGAATCGAGAAACTGAACTGAACCAGATGAACTCACCAGATGACATATTGTCCATATCGACCGACAGTTTACTAGGATCACAAAAATATTTTTGCTGGCATAAATATATCTATGGCACTTAACCAAACGTGATAATACTATTTGGTTGCCATCAAAGGAATTTATTTACCCATAATACCCGCGAACAACCTGGCTGCACTTGAAACTTTATGTGATGATTAAATTTGCAATTATCTGCAACAACAGTGGCAACAACAGCAAGTGCATTGCTGCATGCGACATAATGAAAAAGCGAATTGCAGCGGGGGATAAATATATAAAAATTGCAACCAAGCCGCAGACGAAACACGTAAAAGCAATAAAGCAATAAATTGCCCAATTTGAAGCACTATTGTAGCCAATAATTTGCACAGCCACTTGGCCGGTTTCTGGTGCAGAAATCCTTCTGCCAACCAGCCCAACCCCATCTTGCAACCGAAAAACCAACCAATCGCCCACCACCCACTACCGCCAACCCACCCACCCACCGCATATAATTTTCAACAAAAATATTCACATTTGTCAATGTCGCGTGATTGATGTGGTCGAACGCATTTCCGCCGAGCCGAGCGGGCCAACCGACGTGCTGATGGGGCCAAATAAAAAACAGCCAGCCCAGTCACAGACGCAGAAATACACTGTTACAAAATATTACTTACTGTTTTAAATTTTTTAATTATTTGTTTTAATAATGCCATAAGTAAATATCACTAGCGATAATCAGATATCTAATAACTGGCGCCAATATAAAAATATTGATATTTTAGTATATGGGCTTTGCGGAAAAAATGATTGGGAATTATAAAGAATTTGCCCGATTCAGATTTGACCCAGCTTCGTATTTTCATTTGAAAACTATAAAAATGAAGTTCAAAACTAGAAACCTTAACAATTTTGTTCAAAAATGCAATACATTTTACAATTTTATTTTTAAAAGTCAGTAATTAACCAAAATGTTTTTTGCTCAGTGCTTGAACACACAGGCAAGTAGGCGGTGCATAAAAACAAGCAAAAACATTCATTTTTTGTATACAAATGAGTGTGCACGAAGGATGTTGAGGCCAGGGACATGGACATTGCCATGGTAATATGTAGCCATGGCGGTGAATGTGAATCTGGATCTGGGGATGTGGGTCTGGGCGTGTTGGCGACATTACGCGATTTCACGCATGATTTCAAATTAATGACAGCCGAGCACACAGTACACCTTTAAGCCAGTACAACAACATTGGGGTAGTGAAAATTTAAAACGTCCACCTCGCACAGGATGTTTAATTTCCTAAATGCATAAATCTCACTAATACGCACAACAAACGCCAAATCTAAATCTAATGCGGTTAACGCTTTTTTGTGCGGGGTGCGTGGCAACATCCGAAAAGCATAAACAAACTTCAAAGAGGACAATGGCCAAAAAGGCAGGGCGCAAAGCGTTTTGCAGCTTATTACGCACGGTAACCAGTAAACTGGATAACCTGCCTCAGCAACCGCAACAATTCAGAGGTCCTGGATCTGATGGCTCCGTGGGTGGTGCTATGTGTTACGGACGGAGGCCTAGTTGGCTTCCAACCGCCCCACCCACAAAAACACACGTAACGCGTTCGTTTCCATTTCCGTTTTTTGTCCTCAGAAACACCAAATGTCCCACATAACACACCTAACCAGCCACAAACAAACTTGGAGGGCTCTTTGGGGAAATGGCCGGGCGACGGAAGATCCTTTCACAATCGAACCCTCACCTTCTGCTCGGCTATTTGTTTGCTTTTGCCACAGAATATTGCCAATTGTTGCAGCATTGATGCAAATTTATTGCCTGCCGTCTGCCTTTTGTGCGGCTTTGCAGATTAAAAGAGATCCCAAAACTGATTTGGGGCTCAAGCATTAAATCAGGGTATGAAATGATTTCTAGTTTGTTATTACATTACAATTAACCAGTTTTTTTCGACTGAATTGGGCTTAAAGGGGTAACAAAAAGCGATGGTAAAATATTAGTAATCGTTTTGCATTTACAATGATTAATTTTGTATTTCAATTCGTTAAATTCTTTAAATTGTTTATTGTGAAATTTTGATTAAACATTAATTAAATTATTATGTTGAGATGTCTCAGCAGCTTATTTATTCGTTCATTAAATTTTGAAATATAAGTATTCTCTCTATATACACTGTTTTTTTTTGTATTATTGGTTTTGTTTCATAATCAAGACATTTTTATTTTACGGTGATGTTCTGGAAGTTTATTTAATCACTGATTATATATTTATTTAAATTAGTCACAGACTGGGATTTTACCTAAAAGGAATATAAAATAATATACAATTTTTAGAATTTACAGAATTTTACAAGATATTTTAACAACGCAAATTCATCGGGGTACTAATTCAAACATTTATTTGGGAACCGTTGGGTGTCATATATTTCTTGTCATATGAAATGGTGTTCGCAATCCACTCCGTGAAACTAACGACATTTGTAAAGGCGGTGATCCCACTGCAAGGAGTCTTTCCTTTGCTGACAATCCCGACCAGAGCATAGACATCCCTGTGTTTATATTTCACCGTCAATCCGAGTGGGCTTCCAGAATCCCCAGTGCAGGCGTGGTGAAGGAAATCTCCGGCACAGATGTGGGTATGATCGACGTCAAAGCCGTGTCGATCGTGACAGGTTTCACGAGGGACTTGCGTTAGCTCCACGGTTTGTAGAATAGGGCTTGATGACCTGGTTTTTGTCGCACCCCAGCCGGTGAGCGTTAGTTCCCTGGCCGCATCCACTTCCCAATACCATTGGTCCATGTTTTCATGCATGATCACACATATGGGACGAATGTTCTCTGTTAAAAGAAAGATTTTTCGAAATTAACTAGGAGAGCCTTGAGTAAACTAATAGCCTACCTGTAAATTGCACTGGTTGGTCCACTTTCAGCAAAGCTATATCGAAAGCACGAATCGTCCTATATCGCGGATGCGTATATATTTTAATAACCATATAATCCCTATAAGAGGGAACACATCCAAAGCCGTCTACGCAGTCGTGTTCGCTGGTCCAATCATATTCCCCTAATCGAGCCATTCTATAGTCATAAATAGTCAACAACGAACACTATTTTTCTTTAACTCTACAAAATACTTACAATTGTTTGGCAACAGGAATAACGCAATGTGCAGCGGTTATGACGAAGGCTAAAAGAATATTTTAATAAAGTTAGCTGTATTAAAATAATTGTATATATATAAATATACTTATATTTATAAATATAAATAATACTTATCACATTTTGTTTCCATTTAACTTAGCACTAAATTCTCTGTTTTTAAATCATTTTAGATTACATTAATTAAAAATCGTTTTGTAATCGAACTGAATTGTTTTATTATGTTTTTAAAAATACAAATACAAACCACTATTTATAAGGGAACCGCCGCAGATAAATTTCCAATCCGCATGTAAAAATACCATCCATGGGGTTGTATTTAATTTGGCATTTCTGCCACCTGATATCCGCTTTCCTATTGGGCTCAATCCGCAATTTGGCTCCAGTAATGATGCCGAAGTTTCAAAAAGGCGATTTTCAAAACTCAAAAAGACAAACAAGCATAGAATGTACTTCATAGTGAAGCTTTGAAATTGAACTGACCAGAACCAATAGGTTTTTGCAAATTAACATTCTCCATACTTATCAGCTTCTCTGACCCCATTTATAAGGTTATCGTAATCGTTCTGCGCGAGGCCAATTTTTGAATTTATATGACAATAAAATATAGAAAGAAAAAGAGAAAAATATTATATAAATAAAATACAATATATGATTTATTTAGTGGTATATATTAAGAATTGTTATTGTTTACAATGGTGTGATTAATCCAACTTGAGTAACTCAGAACATTCGTAAATACTGACACCCCAAAGAACGGTTGTCGGAGATGGCTAACTATTCCGAATTGAACGAATACCCTATGCTGACCAAAGTTCACCATTGCGCCCAAAGGACCTCCAGAGTCGCCCTTTCCCACATAATGGCTACCATCGCCCGCACAAATATGGGTGCGATCGACATTATATCCGAATCGCGAGCGACAAGTCAAACGGTCGACCTGAGGAAGTTTCGCAAGCTGAAGCCTCTCGCTTTTCTCAGTGTAATCCTTTGCGCCCCAACCGGTGACCATAAAGTATTGAATGGAGTCTACGTATCCTTGCCATCGCCTGTCCAATATCACGCAAATCGGCTGGATGCTTTCTGTGTAAAAGGTTTCTTATTAATTATGAATTTTATCGATTGGGAATTTTCCTAATTTTTTTACTTGAATAAACAACATTCTGGTTTAGTTTTACCAGGGCTATATCATAATAGCGTGCTGTTTTAAAGTAGGGATAAGTGAACTTTTTCACCACCCAATATTCTGAGTGTTGTGGAGCACATTCATATTCGTCGCAATCATAAAATCGACTCGCATCGTTCTCTCCCAATCGAACATATCTTTAATTATACATGACAAATTTAATTTTTAATTTTATTATATTATTATTACTCAAATATTACTTACATTGTGGCATCATTCTGTTTAAAGCAATGGGCAGCTGTCAGGACAAACCCTTAAAGAGAGTTGAAAGCTTAATAAAGATAGTATTTATAATTGTTTTGTATGTCTAATTTTAATTTGCTTGCAATTTAAAAATTATCTATTGCTTTCCCGAAGAACACAAAATTAATATTTTTGAATATTCGAATACAAACAATGGTTAACAAGCGAGCCGCCACAAAAAAATTTTCCTTTAGCATGAAAATATGCCATCCATGGCACAGCATTTAAATCAGCATTTATGCCTCCAGTTATTCGATAGGTATATTTCGATACGCCGCAGTTATTATCCAGAAGGTAAGCTAATCCTAAAGAATAACGCATACTAATGATAAAACAAATTAAAAAAACTATGTTAAGCGTATGCTTCATCTTGAAGCTTTAAAATGCAACTGAAAAATAATGTTAATTTCTGAAGAGAATGATTTTCTTATCAGGAAAATAATTACATATGTATGAATAAGCTCCGATTGTAAGTCAATGGATTCGAAGAATCAGAATGATTTTTTGCTCTTTTGCACAAACGCTTTTCCTGTGAAATTTACTGATACACTTATAACTTGTTTATAAGTAATACTAAATGTATTTCCACAAATAAGTTTAAAATTACATTTTAGTGTACAGTTTTCCTTTAACAAATTTGTTATTTATTGCGTATTCATTTTTTTAATACCTAAAAATTAATAATTAAAATTTTTTTTACCCTTTTACCCAGCTGTGTAAAAATTCCAACTTAATTTGTTAGATTTATTC
This sequence comes from Drosophila fuyamai, assembly GCA_018153365.1. Classification (NCBI taxonomy): domain Eukaryota; kingdom Metazoa; phylum Arthropoda; class Insecta; order Diptera; family Drosophilidae; genus Drosophila; species Drosophila fuyamai. The sequence goes on from JAECXW010000758.1 coordinate 8,698,496, forward strand.
ATAATCTTCTTTGGCTCTGCCTTTAATAAACTGTGTGCACAGACAAATGTTTCGTGGTTTGTTGAATAAAGTGCAGATTTCTTCGGTTGGAGGTGGTGGGTGTACAGGCATGGAATTCTCAGAAGGCTCGTAAATTGCCAAATGCATAAATCACGCAATTGAATTCTAATTTTTCGGCTTCTGCAGACAACAGAACAATGTAGCTCGGCTTGTCTGGGACTGGGAAAGGAAATGCATTTCGAGTCTGAATCAATCATTATTTTTAATGCACAAATGGGAGCAATTACAGTCAGTTTGGGCCAGACAAAAGAATGTCTCACTTGATTTATCGAGGTTTAGCAAATGTTTGTTAACCATGCATCTTGTTTATCATGTGCGAAGTTGCTGCTTTGAATACTGGACACAAATAGTGGCCTGTTAATTCATTCCCAGTACGGCTGAAAGTAAAAGTTTACAGTGGAAAAAATTCGATTATTACAATTCATGCTTAATTAAAAGATAAATGATGGCCAGGAATTTTCATTTTAGTCTTTACAATTTATTTCATTCATTTACTTTTGTAGTAAATCTTAATTTGAATAAAGGCTTACCCTTGTTAAAAAAAAAATATTTTTTTTTAATTTGTCTTAAAATTCTAGCAAGATAAGTTATTACGCACAGATTTATAAAAAGAGTAATGGAAATAAGCAATATATATTCGCTTAAATAGATTTGATTAAAACTTAAATATGTTTTGCAGTGTAATAGTTGGTACGGTCTAAATAGTTGATGAGGCTGTTGGTGACAGTCTACAATTAACACCTGGCACACCCCCAATGTAAAAGACAAAGACAAATATTGTACCCCCAGCAGTATATAAGCATAATTTGCCTTCAAAACTCTAATAGTCGCATAATGGCTTTCTCTGCCTCAGTTTCGCTTTTTCTTGTGATCTCAGCGATCAGCTGTTTAAATTCGGTTTCTGGAGATTTGCGAGCGGATCTCAAAGATTTCGCGGCATTAGTTCCACGCCGAAGAATTGGTTTTATCGCTGCCAGATACTATATCTTCGATCCCAAGTTCCGACAGGCAGTCGAGTTTATCCGCAGCGATGAGTTTCTAACGACCTGGCAGCAAATTAGAGCTGCTCCAGATTTTATGAATATTATTAACTATTTGACCGAAAACGGTTCTGGCTATGACATCACTACTCTTGTGGACAGTTTGTTGAATCGATTGCGTGCCTATCAACTGTCGCGCACTGTACCCGTGGAATTAATGTTAAGGCGGGATTTGACCACTTTCCTTTGGGATGTTCTTCAAAGTCTTCCCCGGACCAGAATCTACTCTTTGATTTCCCAGAAAAAGCGACAGAGTAGCGAATTTGCCAAACTCTACAAGGCTCTCAGAGATAAAGAGTTCAAGGAGCTGGTGCAGAGTGCCAGGGTAAGATCTGCAGAATCTCTTTTAAATTTGTATTTCGATAGAATAAATATTCTTAATTCTAGCGTTCCGGACAACTGCAAGCACCTATAAAAAAATTAAAACAAAAAAGCATTAATGTCGATGAACTTCTCCAAATTCTGTTTGAGGTCATCAGTTGGGGTCCCCAAATATCTTAGCTGATAGTAAACTAATGCCTATCCTAAGAAATTTGATACCTATATTTATTTAATAAACAAATAAAAACTCATCAACACTTTAGTTGAAAGGACAACATTTTAGTTTTATTGAAAAGTTATAATAAAACTTAAAAGAAAACTATTTATTTTGCACAAAGTAATCTTATACACTAGAAGTCAATAAAATATAATAGTTTGTTGCAAATTTTTCGAAAGTCGACCCAAAAATATAAACCAAGTTGAAAACACAGATATTTAGAGAATTCAACCACAATCATTTTGATGTGGTACTTTAATATCCGACGTCTGTAAAAAAGTTATGGGCTTAAAAGTGCAGGTTTTAGGTCATCTGTCTGCAAAGCCATTTTTCGAAAATTTTGAAATGACGGAAAATCGACCCAAAAATACAGCACTTTGAAATTTTATGTCTGTAAGAAAATTTTGAGCTCTGGCTCAAAAGCCAAAAATTATTACAATAATTTATATAAATTTATGGGAAATTGAATTGAAATGATATATATATGTACATATTATCATTCTCCCATTTCCATAATAGTAATTTATTTGATTAGAAAACTAAGATTCATTAATTATTGCTATTGTTCATAATAATTATTGCACCTGCATCCCAAGGGTATTACACTCGAGGCTTTGGTTGCCACCTTGTCACCTGATGTGCTGGCAGTACAATGTGGAAAATCAGCAAAAAGGAAAATCCACATCGGCATAAGCTGGCGCACACGCACAATATGCCATCATTAGTGCAATACGAAACCAGGTCGTTTTCGGGATGACAAAAACTGGGGGAAGAGCAATGCATCTTGCTGACGCAATTTCGCAGAATGCTTCATTGATTCGGATTTTGCGCCCGGCTATATATAGAGCGATATCGGGCGCCTAAAAGTCACTCCGACAAGTCAGTGCTAAATGTCAGCTGCATAAAGGACTTTATTCTGTCGAGCTCGGTGCATAATTTGTCGACATCGACATAGTTTTTATGGCTGGCAGTTGCAAGTTTATTTGCCACAAAATGCGGCCATATAAGCGTTGCCAAGTTTATTTTGAATGCTGCTGGTGCTGCTGCTGCGATGTTGCAGCCATTGCTATTGCTGCTGAATATGCAACAAAAGTTGTTGCACTTGCAACGCCCACAACACACATGGCTAGTTGGAAACCAAGCCAAGCCAAGCCAAGCCGATCCAGCCCGGCCCACATCATTTTGCAGCAGTTTTCGGCTGACAGAGATGCAGAGGCGGCGAATGGGAACGAATGGGATGCCTCAGCTGGCAGTTTGGCCCCCTGCGGCTCCTTTTGCTACTGCCTGCTCCGTTTCGTCCTGCTGCCTTTGCTGTTGCCCCATTTTGCTTGACATTAATTTTATGCCATGTTGCTGGCGTGCCAGCGGGCCAAAACGCGCTTAAATTGTCGCATTTGTCTTGCCGTTTTAAGTTGCTGTTGCTCCTGCTGCATTGCATAAACTTTTGTGTAATCCTTTCAATTTGTTGCATACTTTTAGGCGGAAATTAAAATAACAAGCGCTACGTGGTGGCTGCTGCACTCGCAGAAAAAACGATTTGAAGTTTACTAGAATTTTTATAATTTTATTTCTATTATATTGACTAAGTTCCCTGATAGATTTTCATCATGGCATGGATAATAAGACTTATCACATATAAGCAAAGGAAAACAATTTAGCCATCTTCATCCCTTGGAATTTCTGACTGTTTTTGTATGGCCTATAAATAAGATTAGCAAACTAAAGGTCTAAATTAATAATTAAGAATAAAATTTTGCCCTAAAATTCACAACTGGTTCAAGAGGTAAATACGTATAGAGTATCTAACAGGAATCTCATTATTTTAAATATTATATTAGATTGGAAAGTATTTTAGTCACCAAAACGTATTCCGAAATGTTGTACAAAGTGTAATTGTAACTATTTATTCTGTACTGACCCATCATTTTTGGTGAGTGTATTTACTGGCTTAGGTACTGTTCTAACTTTTGTTGGGAAAGTTGTTCTACACGTGTTTTACCGTACCCTCTAGTTCATCAATTAGTAACCCAGACAACGTTGCTCCATTTCTGCTTCTTGGCTTTTTGAGAACCTCTGATTTCCCGCCCTTCGTCGGTTTCCTTGGAGTGCATTCATACAGCTGGAATTTATGCTACGAATTTTGGTAATGAATTTTACAAAATAGTTAAATTGAATTTTATGCCATGAAGGCACTTGTTATGCCAACTCCCATGTTGCTGCTGCTGCTGCTGCCGCTGTTGTTGTCATTCGGCATCAAGTAAAAGTAAATAATTGCTGCTTAAAATGCTCGTCAGGAGTTTGGCCATGCACTCGTACTGCTACCTCATTCGTATTTTATTTTCATGCTTGGCCAACAGCCCGTTGGCCCTTTTTTCGGGTGGCCAGAATTTTGAGTGGCAGTGGCAGCAACAGCAGCAGCAGCAGGAGTTTCGTCCTGATGGGTCGATTTGTTTTTTGCTCCTTGGGCGGCAGACTCGTTACCGCCTTAACTGCAATATCAGTTACAGGAGTGACTGCTGCCGCTCTCTATTTCAAAGCATCCTTTTGGCCACCCCTGATACCCTTGATCCCCTCGATACCACGATTCCATACTGTTCACTGGCTGCCGGTTATATTTCGACCAGATTGTCTGTATTTGCGGTTTGTGCGTACGTGACATGGATGTTCGTTCGACTGGCTTGCCTGCTTGCTTAACAATTAGTTTTAAAATGCTCCAGGACATATCCAGTTCTTGTACTCTCGAGCTCGTCCTCTTGAACTCATTAGAGCTGGGGTGTTTTTCCAGCAAAAAAACCCACTGCGTAATCCTTCGACCAAATAAAGCTACCATTTCCACTTCCACCTCCCGAAAACCCAGTGAAAAAACATGCTGCCAGATCGAAAAAAAGGCGAATAAAAATCAACAACAACAATCAATGTTGTCCCGTAATCAATTAACGATTTAACGTTCGTCTAGGGCTGGTCAACTGGTCACTGTGCGCCGTCAGCATTTGGCGCCGCATCCCCACCCCCTTTGCACCCACACCCCACCATTTATCCTATCACCCCCCACTACGCCTGCAAGGGCTTTTTGTTTGTGTATGCGTTTGGGGTCGAAGGTCGGGGGTCATGTTGACAAGGGCTACATGGACACGTCATCGTGGTTGCGTTTTGGGGAAGGCGCGAATGTCTTTGTGTGTGCAACTACACTGAAAAAAACATAATACGAAATATGAATGGAATCAATCGGAATTTCTTATCAGTTTCAAAATGATTTTAGGATCCATAAAAGGCTTTCAAAATTGAATATGGTTACTCACTCATTGTGTATCGATGAATGATCATTAAGTCAGATCATATTGCAAACAAATTAATTGTCTCTTCATTGTTTCTGATTCTTTTGTACAACAAATTAAAGGATTTGTTGGAATTTATTATTGAAAATCTTTGAAACAACACTTCCATTTTAAATTGGATATTATATAATTTATCGACACTTTATTGATCTAAAAATAATTTTTCTCAATACATCGCATGTGCCAGCACTGACAGGGCTGTCATCTCGCTGAAAGATCCTCTTAGCTCTTCCATTTTCGACAACGGGCGAAGTGTGCGAAACCCCCAGCGAAATTCGATAATCTGCAAATGGCAATCTCATTCTTGATTGCCTGCGAGCCACTTCCATTTGAAACAATTATTTGGGGGCGATGGCAACCCTGCGCCGCCTGCAAAAGTATTTGTTGGGGGCTAATGTGATTACTCCTGTCATTATTTCGTCGCTACATCCGTCTCTTCAATGGATCCGCACCCCCGTGAAACCCCAGCCCGCTGCCATTAAATTGACCACCGACTGGTTGTCCCCCCCCCCATATATCTATATATATATACATACATACATATACACATATACGTATGTGTGCGTGTCTGTGTGCATTTAACTGCACGTTTTCAAACTTTGACCCCGCGCTCCATTCCGGAACTTCCGTCCGTGTGCTGGGGTTACGGGTTTGCGGGGTCGGGGTTTGATTGGTTATTGACTTTTAACAGAAAAATTGATGTAATGCAATTAGTTTTACAGCTAAACCGTTTGATGATTGTACAACAAAAACAAAAACAGCAGCGTTGTGCTAAACGAGCACTTTACAGCCAACAAGAGCTGTTTAATGGTACTGGTTGATGGAGGGTTAAGTTGTCTGGGTTGTGTGTGGACATCGCACATATGAGAGACATCCGCACTTTGCTCTGCTCGTCCAGGATGAATCACGAAGGTCCTGTAGTCCTGGCCATGGGTATTTATTTCCGACTTCTTACCTTTTAATACCTTTAAGGTTTTATGAAGATATAACAATTATTATAGAACTTATCCTTTTTTTACAAAATAATATTTATATCAGACATAGAAAAATATTTGATCCGCTTTTAATTTACTTGAAACTTTAAAAAAATAATATTTATATCAGATATAGAAAAAATTGAATTGATGTAGTTTAAATGCAACTGAGCTTTCAAGTAAGCAGTGAAAAAGTTTATTCAACTCACTTTATTAAATTATTACCTTGTTCATATTAAATAATTAAATATGAATTATTATTTCTTAGCACAGCCGTTGATTACGTATTAATTTAAGCTAATTAAAACACAATCGATCATCATTTGAGGGCATAATTCTAGCTGAGTGTGCTGTTAACCGAATCAATTTCCATTTCCACCTCGCTGGCCAACTCCCATCCAATCAAACTTTCAGAACTGAAATCAGCTAAATGCTTTACCATTTCCTAAAACTGCAACTTTCCCGTAGAGTCATTTTCGAATTCATGAAATTATTAATTACGCCGAGGGCGGCTATCAATTACACGCGTGCTACGAAATTAAACCATAACGCGAAATGTTGCAGCAACAATAAGAACAAGATGGGAAGCGGCGAAATAACTACGGCTACAATGGCAACAAAAAGCCGAATCGAAATGCCAGTACATATGCGGCCAAATGAAGTGAAACATGAGCAAAAAGGGGGGCAATAAGGGTAGTTGAAATTTATTACAGTTGTACGAAACAAAGCGTAAAATTTTTGCTGCTTAATTGAAAAATATAAATTGTTGGCACACACACACACACACTCCCACATATATGCGTGGGTAAATGAGTGTGTTTGTGTGTGTGTGTGTGTGTGCAGAAACCGGAAGTAAAGTCAAAAGCAGAACAACAACATTAATAACACTGCCAACGGAAATAATAAAAACCATTTTAACGATGACGCCAAAAATGAAATAAAGAGGAATTGTACGAAAAATATACATAAAATGGCTCAATATTGTGGCAGTGCCAGTCATAACTGTAACTGTTAAATGGTCTTAATGGGCTACCGAACTTCCACCGTCAGCCAATTACTTTCTTTTTAGTCTGAAAAGTAAAAGTCTGTGCAAAACTAAGTTCAAAGTGTGTTCTTAACGTATTGTTATACTTTTTTTTTCACAGAGAAAACTGAAAGTGTTTACCTGATTATTAACTCGGAAAGTTTTACCATCTGATTTGTACAGAAAAGTGAAATTCATCAGTAATAATTTAAGAATCTTTTTGGTATTACTATCTCTATTCATCCCCATTCAATACTGTGATTTTACCGGCTTAAAAAAGTGAAAGTCTAGCGTAAGAAAAAATCCTCACCTGATCCTCAACTCATCATCATCATCCATGCCCATCTCAGTTCAGTAATTTACAAGCGGAAAAACGACAATCAATGCGGGTCAATATTTGCCAGTTGTAAACAGAAACACCACCAGAAAAAAATGGTAAAAAATCACACATACCGAGGGCCAAAAGGCAAAAGAAACCGGCAAAAAGTCAAGTGCAAACAACAGGAAAAAAAAATCAGGAAAATCGAGCGACAGGGAATCCAAGAAAATGCGACATACAGGTAGCATAAATGGGTGAAAAAAAAATACAAACACAAGCACAATTATCACGACGTCCGCTGGGAGATCCTTTGATGATGAGCTTCCTGCACATCAAAAGCCAAAAATAGAGCAACGAAAGCGCCCGGAAAAGGCCACCGGGTCGAACAGGTGGGGCGGGCCCCAAAAAAGGATTCAAAATGGGTAAAAACGTAACGAACAAACAACGTGCCCCGATGTCAGCCACACAAATTCCATCTCTCTACGAGTGGGTGCCCGTTTGGGTGTGGGTTTGATTGAAGCTGCGCCTCTGATGGACGCCACCAGACTTTTGGGCACCCACAAAATCCAACCCAAACCACCAAAAGGCAAAAGAACACACATCCCAATGGACATACATAGGTAGAAAGGCAAACACGCCTTGACTCTCGGTCAGATATTCTGATTTGTTTGAGTTTCAACTTTTCGGTCTTAACAAATTAAGCGCTCAATCTGTAGGCCACGAAATGCGGAGGGGAAAAATACCGGTAAAAAGAAAATCAAGGAGAGAACTAAAGGCAAACCAACTGGCAAAGTTATCAGCCGATGAAAAAAAACACACCCAAGTAGCTGTGTAAAAGGCCAACAAGAGAAACAATCCCAACAGCAGTACAGCAGTACTAATCACCCCATCTGCAGTGCAAACTACACAATAACAAACTGTTGGCTAATCCATAACGAAACACAATAGCACGCAGAGAAAAAATTGTAATTAAACTGAAAGCATTCATATACCAAGTAAAAAGTCTCTTATATTTGCAACTTAAAATGTTTTTTTTCTATAATGTTGGATAATATTTTCAATAATATGTTGATAGAAATAAAAATGGTTAAAGTATTTTAAGCTTGTAAAACATTTACATTTTTTTAAAAATTTTTATGTATAATATTATAATATGTAAAAAATTATTTTTCCTTTTGATTTTCTTTTCAAATTGTTAATTACTATTAAACTAGTGATTTCTTTTTACACTCTTTATGTAATAACATAAATATATCTCTTTTGGAATATTCGATCTAAGTTAAAAGAATAGCTGTGCCGGTGTGTTTTTATTTCAGCTTACTTCTAAACGACACTTTTTATTATAACATGTAAAATTTCCTAAATTTCATAGGTATTTTTCCCAGTAAATATTTATACCCTTGCAGAGGGTATTATAATTTTGGTCAAAAGTGTGCAACGCAGTGAAGGAGACATCTCCGACCCTATAAAGTATATATATTCTTGATCAGGATCACCTCCTGAGTTGATATAGCCATGTCCGTCTGTCCGTCTGTCCGTCTGTCCGTCTGTCCGTCTGTCCGTCTGTCCGTCTGTCTGTCCGTCTGTCTGTCCGTCTGTCTGTTTCTACGCGAACTAGTCTCTCAGTTTTAAAGCTATCGAATTGAAACTTTGCACACACCCTTCTTTCCTTTGCACGCAGTATATAAGTCGGAACGGCCGGGATCGGCCGACTATATCCTATAGCTGCCATATAACTGAACGATAGGAAATGCCATAACTTTGGTGTTTGTAAAGTTAGGAAGTTGGGATTTTCTATGGCTTTTTATTTGGCCAATCAATTCGACCTACCAAATTTCATAAGGATCGGCCGACTATATCCTATAGCTGCCATATAACTGAACGATAGGAAATGCCATAACTTTGGTGTTTGTAAAGTTAGGAAGTTGGGATTTTCTATGGCTTTTTTATTTGGCCAATCAATTCGACCTACCAAATTTCATAAGGATCGGCCGACTATATCCTATAGCTCCCATATAACGATAGGAAATAGCATAACTTTGGTGTTTTTAGAGTTAGGAAGTTGGGATTTTCTATGGGTTTTATATTTGGCCAATCAATCCGACCTACCAAATTTTATAGGGATCGGCCGACTATATCCTATAGCTGCCATATAACTGAACGATTGAAAATGCCATAACTTTGGTGTTTTTAAAGTTAGAAAGTTGGGATTTTTTATGAGTGTTAAGAATGCATCATATGAATAATTTTGGAGAATATTATTTACAGAATATTCTGCAAGGGTATATCAACTTCGGCTCCGCCCGAAGTTAGCTTTCCTTTCTTGTTTTTGTGTGTTTTTGCTTTTACGAATAAAGTTTATTGTTTTTGATTTTTTGCTGTGCAGTAATATTTATTCAAAACAAGAAAGGAAAGCTAACTTCGGGCGGAGCCGAAGTTGATATACCCTTGCAGAATATTCTGTAAATAATATTCTCCAAAATTATTCATATGATGCATTCTTAACACTCATAAAAAATCCCAACTTTCTAACTTTAAAAACACCAAAGTTATGGCATTTTCAATCGTTCAGTTATATGGCAGCTATAGGATATAGTCGGCCGATCCCTATAAAATTTGGTAGGTCGGATTGATTGGCCAAATATAAAACCCATAGAAAATCCCAACTTCCTAACTCTAAAAACACCAAAGTTATGCTATTTCCTATCGTTATATGGCAGCTATAGGATATAGTCGGCCGATCCTTATGAAATTTGGTAGGTCGAATTGATTGGCCAAATAAAAAAGCCATAGAAAATCCCAACTTCCTAACTTTACAAACACCAAAGTTATGGCATTTCCTATCGTTCAGTTATATGGCAGCTATAGGATATAGTCGGCCGATCCTTATGAAATTTGGTAGGTCGAATTGATTGGCCAAATAAAAAGCCATAGAAAATCCCAACTTCCTAACTTTACAAACACCAAAGTTATGGCATTTCCTATCGTTCAGTTATATGGCAGCTATAGGATATAGTCGGCCGATCCCGGCCGTTCCGACTTATATACTGCGTGCAAAGGAAAGAAGGGTGTGTGCAAAGTTTCAATTCGATAGCTTTAAAACTGAGAGACTAGTTCGCGTAGAAACAGACAGACGGACAGACAGACGGACAGACAGACGGACAGACGGACAGACGGACAGACGGACAGACGGACAGACGGACAGACGGACAGACGGACATGGCTATATCAACTCAGGAGGTGATCCTGATCAAGAATATATATACTTTATAGGGTCGGAGATGTCTCCTTCACTGCGTTGCACACTTTTGACCAAAATTATAATACCCTCTGCAAGGGTATAAAAATCAAAAGCGGAAATCGCTGCATTTTAGGTGACAGCAGCGGCGGCAGCGATTGAAGTCAACTCTTCGTTAGTTCTGTTTGTTGTGGAGCCACCCACTGCTGCTCAGCGCCGCCAAGTAACACCCCACACCACCCATGACCCACCACCCACCACCCACCACCCAATCCACCCAAATTTACCCCACTGGGACTTGCGTGCGCCACCTGCGTGTGCTGTCGACGTTTTCCATTTGTTTGCATTCCGTATGCGATGTTGTGTGCTGTTGGCTCCTCGTTAGTCCTGTCGGTTGATTTTTCCCCAACCCGCTCCTTTCGGGAGCTAGTTTTGATGAATTTATTCGCTAAACATGTTTATTATTTGCCAGCAAATCACACAGCAATTTGACAGTTTTAAAAGTTTACTTGTGTCAGTTGATGTGTGAAAATGTAGCAAAATTCTGAGGGAGATGCTCGTACATTCTCGATGTTCTTTCTTTGCTCCGCTGATTAATGGTTACCCACAAGTTCTGGCAGCGAAATTCGTTTGGTATTCAGTCCGCAGACGTTTTGCTGCCAAATCAATCTGCCACAGTTTTACCCACTCTCTCTGCGATCCAAAAAACCTCCAAGTTTCCCATGGCAGCGATGTTAATATTTTAAGCTGCGTAATTAATTTAAAACCTTGTAATTAATAAATAACACCAGCGTGTAGTGGGCGGTGGGGCGTGGCATCTGCCCCCCAAAAACGTTTTCGAGAAACAGATAAGCGGTAATCATTAACACTGCGGCCAGTTTGGAGGCTGTTAATGGATTTTACTGGCTTTGCCTGCGGGTTGTTGCTGTTGCCAGTGTTGCTGGTGTTGCTGATGTTGTTGCCACTGTTGTTGCTGCCATCGTTGTTGCTGCTGCTGCTGCTGCTGTTGCTGCTGTGCTTCGAGTGGATGTTGCCGCGGGGTGGCAGCATTTGTGCGTGCTGCGGGGGCTTTTAGCTGTAACTAATTCAATTCAATCGGTATTTACAGGCTTAGTTGCATGCTTAAAACATTTTTAAATGTTTCACAAATAGGGAAAAGGTATAGGGCTGATTTATTTCCATGGCTACGTGTTTCGGTCAATGTAATATATTGGTTTTATTTCAGGAATTCTTTCCGCAAGCCTGAATGATTTTAGTGAACAAGTGAATAGATAATTATAATGGACCTAGTAGTAGTGAATCTATGCTAGTTGCAAGGTTTGTTATATTTTTTTAAACAATATATCAAAAATTATGTTTTAAGGTAGTTGAATTGATTATCGTTTACAAAATTCTTGGATTTTAAAGAGCTGAAATTTTTCATTGTTTCCTGCAATAACTTAAAATCTTTAACTTACATTTTTAGCCTTTCGTTTAAAGGCTTAGTTAATTATAATGTTTCAAAAGAGCTGGTTAAATAAATTGTTTTATTGTGTTAAAATGCTTCGTTCACACTTAAATCTAATTGAGAGGTGTTTGCATATTTGAAACACCTATTTAAGCTGTTTTAATTTCAGTATTATTGATTTCTGTGTTTAGTTTATAACGTATAGTTTAGCTAGTTTAATACTAACAGCGAATTGTTTCTCTGTCCAATCCAATTATCTGGGAATCTAATTGAGGCCGGTTTCATTGTTAAATAATTCACAACTAAATTTCGTTAAGCTAGCCTACACCAAATTGGTTTTGCATGGCAACATCATTGATATGGCAATTGCCACTTGTTCTATTAGATGGCAAACACACACACACACACACATAGAGTAGCTCACACACAATATCCTATTTCCTATATCCTGATGATCATCAATCACTGTGGCACGCGAACCAGAAAACCCAGTTCGGCTGACAGTGCACTTTTTTCATTGAATCCCCATGGGTAGGGGGAAGGGGGGTCAGAAATTGGACAGGGAACGGGAAAACTTTGGAGGGTGGACTACTGGTACAACTATAATTGGCAATTCATGCAGGAAACAGGCCATTATGCCGCTGTTAACTTATTAGCCGGCCATGAAAAAGGCTCTGGGTTCGATCAGCTGCTGCGTCACTGCATCCGGAGCTGTCACCTCCTCGAGTGGAATGTCCGGAAGTGTCCGTAGCTTTTTTATCGAATATAATTACCATACCCACCTATAGTGGCCACTCCCCGCACTCCGCCAACCTCGCCCAGTTCGGTGAATGTCTTTCGGTGAGCCTGCGGCTGCCTTTGTCTCTGCTCTCGAGGTGTTCAACTGGATGATACACTGGCACTAAATATATTGCATTCAATTCTTAATCAGTTAAGTGGGGGAATTTTCATTGATAACATATATTTATTTGGATCATTATTATAAATTAATTCATGCTAAACAGAACTATTCATACAAAGGGACTGTAACTAATATTAATTTATTTTGATGAAATGTATATATTTCCGTTTCTGACTTTGTAAATAAGTGCGATGATTATTTAAGAAAAGAAAGATATTAACGGATTAATCGTATAAAAAAATAGTATAAACTTAAAAAGTGCTATCCTTTCCTTCTTTTTGAAACTATTAAAATAACGCTTATGGACGATATGAACTGAACCATTTTAAATTTTTTATCAACTTAAAGCCTACTTTAAGCTTACTACAAAGTCAAGAAAGTTGGCCTAAGGATTGCTTATAAAAATAAATGATTGGCTTTTTTCACAAATAAAGATTTCATAGGTAGCTATATTTTTGCACACTGTGACAATAAGCGGCTTAATTAGGAATGCAGCGGCAGCAGTAGGAACAGGAGCAGGTGAAGGCCTCAGGCGCCGGCATAAATACAACATGCACTTGGATTCGCATTAGAACACTTCGTGTCGGAGGCCTGTTAATTACACTTGCAGAATGCTCAAGGCTACCGCTTTCCCCCACCACCCAAAACCACCCACTCCACCCACACACCCATTATCAACCAGCCATTCGCCCATATAATCAAAGACTGCCTTTAGGCATCTCAGTTTATGGCGCTATTAAGCAGCGACACTGAGCAAATGCAGAATTTGCAGTGTTTGCTCGGGAACATAAAATTACAAAATCTTGGGCCCTGAATTAGCGCGGCCAAAAATGCCGGGACATGTGCCAATTTCTGATGTGTTCAACGCTGCCAGTTCAAACACAATAAAAATTATGCGTGTCATAAATCCAACTGATGAGATTTGCATTTTGTACCCCCATCCAAACGCCCCTTTGGCCAAAGTCGTTATGCCATCAAACTTGAGGAGTGACGAGGAGCTGGAATGGGATGGAATAGGATGGGATGGGATGGGATGGATGTCGATGTAGATGCTGTTTGATATCCAGCGGGTGCCATAATAATTTTCGCCTAATAATGATACGCGTTATGGCTTGACGACAACAGAGGAACCTTCCTCTCCGCCATAACTTTGCATGTCTCCCTGTTCCAGGACATTGCAGGGAAACAAATGACGCTATTCAGCGAAGGAGTCCTCCAAACACTCAGAAAAAATTAAGATGTAGTTAGTAGTTAGTTACAAGTTAGTGTAAATATTTTCACTTATAAGTTTCAACAGGTTTTTATTGTGATTTGTAGATTCTAAGACCTCCTCTTTAAATAAAAATAATACTACAAATTCTAGGTTAATACTCTAAAAGAAGATCTTACAAAAATATAGACTGGTATGCAATAACTCTAAGCTTTTAATAAAATGAAATATATCGAAAAATCCCAATATTTAAAAAACTTATTTGCAGTAATGCTTAAATTCCAAAACAAAAGTATAACTCTCAACTTTTAGATGGTCAATTATTCGGGATCTGTTGGTTAAAAAAATACCTTTAATGGAATTGAATCCTTAAGCGGTTCTTAAACTCTGATTTTTTGCCAAGTGTATTGTGTGTGCAACAAACTCAATCATAATCTGTGGCCAATGGCACTCCCCTACTTGCGAGAACGACGTTGTCATGACAACTTTCCGCTGAGGCAACGAACGCATTGCAATAACTTTTCGTTTTCTTGGATGTTGCTGGAGCTGCTTTTAGAGCTTCTTCCCGGTCTGAATCTTCATCTGGCTTGTGCAGTTGATAATCAGTGGCATTGGCATCATAAACATATCAGCAGGAAGTAGATAAGACACTTGCCGCACACCCACACCACAGCACTCTCCAATACACTCAACGCACTGGCTTAGCCAGCCTCTTAATGGGCTTCTGGATGTGGGCGGGTGTGTGTGATTAGGTTTCATGAGCATAAAAAGAGGGAATTTCCTACAATGTTTACTCACACACACATCAGAGTCGCAGGAATATAAATACATGCATGTTGCTCACTTCACTGAGAAAATAAATCGCTCTGAAATCAAGATTACAATTCCCCAAATCAATGGAAAAACGATTTAAAAGTGTGAGTTTATAGGGGATGTAACATAGCTTAAGATTATAAAAAATACATATTGATGTGCCTTTAAATTATACAATGTAATATTTATTATGTGCTTTAAATAAATGAGATCATTATAAATTCGAATCTTAATCTCGCAATATTCTCGAAAAATGACAAAGAATCAAATGGTTTCAGTTCACTTTTAGCAATATGTATTGACATTGACATAATAAATTCTCAAATTACCATGTGATGCAAAAATAGCTAAAAATATATACTTTTATAACAGTGAAATGAAAATTCAATTAGGTCGGTGAAAACATCTTGGATCAACAATCTTAGATTTCCTTCAGTGTGCCAAACTGAGTGTAGGATTCATTGGAGCATTTCGTTTTGGACTAAGCATGGCAAATTAGGCTTCTGATTGGGGACCCGAAAATGCAGCCATGAATAATTTATGTCCTTGCTTATGCCTCTGTGTCCATTCGAAAACACCGCAAAAAGTTGTGAGATAGAGAGTCGTCACTCACTCTGCATAATTGCCTTTAAATGTCTGGCAATTTCAAGAAGCTAAAACATTCAAGTCTTTGTTTTGGCCCACACACACACACACACACACACACATAGAGTAAGCCACGTTGTGCATTTCCCGTCCAGAGCATGTTGACAAGAAATTGCATAATTATGGCTTGCCCGGACAAGCGGTCAGATCAACTCAACCGCAAGTGCTGTCTTTACACGACAAGGGCCAAATAGGGTAAAAGCTGGAGGGAAAGACTGCAGGAAAATCCGGGGGAAAAGCTGGGGGGGAGTGGCTGGGGGAAAAGCTAGAGGAAAAGCCGGTGCAAAGGGATGCAACTATCCGAAAGTGTGGCTTAGCTCCCAGTTAGGAGCCAGCAAACAGAGTTTTGGCCACAGGCAGCAGCTGGAGGCGGCGGCAACCGACCACACGTACGAATAGCTGGCTGTAACAGGTGAGCAGGCGAAAAAAAAGGGGAAAAACGCAGACCAGGTTGTCCCCTGCATATGCATAAGCGGGAAAGAAAAGCTTAAGCGCAGCCCTTGCGAGGCCAACTTGGGCAATTGAATTGCATAACATGAATAGAAATGAATTGGCAGGCTCTGGAACCGAGAGCAGGCTTTTGCGGCTGCCCAACGGAACTAGTTCCACAATGGATTTGCATATCCGGAGGTCAAAAGTGCACTGCACTGTACAAATGTGTCCGAAAAATGTTTATTAGAAACCTTAAGTTGTCAATTTATAACAGTATAAACTGCAGTACCATGAAGTCAAAAAGTGTGGGCATTCTAATCCATTTTATTATTAAACTGAAATGTAGAGATTTATATTATATATTTATATTTATTTTATATTATCTATAATCGCCAAGAGAATCATCTTATTCATATCATATTTTTACACAGTTTTTAATTAATTGAAGAAGAAAAACTTTAACAGAAACCTTCTGTTAAGTACAAAGCTAATAATACTTTTAAAATAAAAAAGTAGGTATTAAGGAAATAACTAACATAATTAGGCTGTTGGATTATTTTGAACCAGAAATTTTGAGTAATTTTAATTACATTTTGTGGGCCTACCTTTTGATTCCTGGCTACTGCTAACATTTGTGCTTATTTTCCATTAGGTTCGAAAACATGTAATGCAGCTTTTGTGCCACATTAAAGCCCCGTTTCGAGCTGAATTTTAAAGAGAAAATTCCTGGGGCAACCCATAGCAATTTTCACACTCGATTAGCTGCATTTGTGCACGTGCCAAACCGAACTCGAATAATACACAACAACAACGGCAAGCCGGGGAAAATAAAACAAAAAAAAAATGCGAAAGAAAAACAGAGGGAAAATTACAATAAACGTTAGATTTTCATTAAAACCAAACGGAATCCTGGCCGTGCATGTGTGTGCGTGTGTGTGTGTGTGTGTAAGTGTTGCGTTCCAAGAAAACGTTGCCTACTTTGCAGCGCACACAGCGAAATGGAAAGTTAAGCACTTGAGACGACGACAAAGGAGATTTTCCAAGGGGTGAATATCCCCGACACCCCTTTGCCAAATAATACAATACAAGCCCCCCCTTCGAGTGAGCCCTTTGTTTGGGTTCGGTTTATTCGTTTTTTACCATTTTTTTCTGCACTGAGCTGCACACAATAATGAAAATGTTGTTGTTTGTTAAATTCCAACAGCCGTTGCTAGAACACACTTGAGCGCCCACACACACACACTGATACACAGGCAAAGCACCCACCCAATCACACACACTCACTCATACATATGCACGCGGCTACATTGCATTACTTCCGCCTCAATGGTAATAATTTTAAAATCAATACAATTCAATAAAGTTTTATTACTGACGCTGACAAGGGTGGCGAGCTGCCTCTTTTATTTTTCCGCAGAATCCAGTGAGTGTGGCACGCTCGGGGAATTGCTTGGGTTAAATCTGCTGAGCGCTTAACCCGCAACTGCAGTCGAAAAGAAGAGGAGTCCTCCACCTGCCGGTGTCGCCGCATCGCAATTGCTGGCAATTAGAATACGTTTTATAAGCAAATTGCCAGCGAACTTATGCGTCAAAGTCCAACGCCCATTTGTATGCAAATGGCGAGGAAACACTTGGCAAAAAATATTTGCATAATGGCTGAAATAATTGATCGAGAAATTCTTAATTTTTTGACAGCCAAATTAGTATGGCTTAATTTAAGAGTATTGAAACTCATCATTAAATATTCTCTTTACTTGCCTTTGTGGGGAAATAAAAGCGGTTTGAAAAAAATAAAATTTGATTTGTTATTATACATTTTTAAGACTTCATTGACCAATTTTTAATAAATATGTGCTTTTAATCTTTGGCCCGTTCCTTCGTAGCTGCAACATTTAATAAATTGTTAATGTTTAATACATTTTATATGATTATTTGAGCAGCAAGTCTTTAAAATAACAACGTATGTCATCGATATATAGTTTTACTTTAAAGGAAGTCTTTTAAATAGTTGGGGCTACAAATATTCTTTATAATATGTTATTTAAATGCGGAGCGGCTTATTTTACCTTTAATGTTTATAACTTTGTCATATTCGTGCCTTCAATTCGCTCAATGTTTTTGACAGTGCAGGTCAGCGGCTGTCGCTGGCTTCTAGCCACTTTCCCTCCTGATGAATCAAAGTCATAACGTGGCCCGAACGCCCTGCCACGCCCCCTCCCCTTGCCCGAAGGTTACGCATCGTTATGCACAGCGGCAGCGGATGACTGTTATTAAAATCAGTTGTTCGGGGGTACAGTCTTCTTTCGGGCAGACAGACAGCCAGGATGGCGGATGAGGATGGCGAATGGAGGATTTGGCACAGCTGTGCCCGCTCCAACTTCATTATAAGGAAAGGGGGGGGGGGGGGGGACAGTGCGACGCATTCGTTTAATGTCTTAATTTTGCACTCAGCCAAGTGAAAAATTAAAATGGTGTGGCTCCATTGTTCGCAGCGGAATACTCATCAGTAACAGCAGCGCCAGGTGAAATGAGCTCCCTTTTTTTGTTTGCGGGGCACAGCGGTCATAAGTCTAATGTTCGCCTTGTTTAAATATTAATAAAGTGGCCTTAGTGGAGTGGCCTTAGTGGAGTGGCCTTAGCCACAAATTGTTAAATTGAAGCTAATAAAATTCGGCTATTACGCGTGGCCAGTGTCCATTTTATGGGTCCACAAATTTCATGGCGATTAACTGCGATGGCCGCGCATGCATCAAAACCCCATTCCACCGGTTCGACTTCATTGCGTAATTGTGGCCAAACACTTTGCGGCGAAAGAACAATGAAGCTCGAAAATATTTAAAAAGAAGTTCAAAAAAAATTGCACGAAAAGAAATAAAGTAAAAATTAAAGCGCGCGAAATGCAAATGTGCGGTAAAAGAGGTGGGTGGGGGGCGTGGCAGCTGGGGCAGTGGGTGGCGGTGGGCGGTGGGCGGTTGGTTCAGCCAAGCGTTTGTGCAAATTATGGTTTAACACCTCATTGAACTCACTGCTGCGAGGTTGCCAAGGGGAAAAGCTAGAGCTGCGAAAATTTGAATTTGAATATGAATTTCATATTCAAATGAGTTTTCAAAGACTTTGTGTGGCGCCAAACGGGGAATAGAGTTAATTATATAAAAATTATGGCTTATTGTTTCCATTTCTGCCTTGCCCAAAATATGTAAATTGGCCGCACAAAATGCCATTTAATTTGAGACCAGATCAAAGCGATTAAAGCTGAGCTGGATGAAAAGCAATGCATAGATTAAATTAAAAACCCAAGAAAAGCTAGCTGAAAAAGCAGGGAAGGGCTTTTGCTGGATTATATTCAATTATAATCAAGTATTCCTCTTAATATAATTCTAAGAAACATATTTTGCTCTTTCCTTCTTTTACCTCAGGAAACTCTCATTAATTAAGGTTCTAAAAATTCAAGTAAATAATTTACAAGGTATAGGGAAGAATTATATTACCTTCACACATTTAATCACATCACAATTTTGACATTTTGGAGGGCTGTAAAATTATTAAATATTCGCTAAACACTTAACGTTCTATAAAATTCTAAAGTAGTTGTTACATTTTTAATTATATTTGTGTGTGTACATAAAATAATTTATACTTTTCACGGTTGTAAGTTGTTCCGAATTGTCTTTAAGATAGAAGAACACCTTAAAGGTGCTAATAAATTTCCCCCGAGATTAATGCATCGATTAATTAACAAAGCCTTAAGCTACGCTTAGTCCCTTTCTGAGCAATTGTTTTGCGGTTGGTGTGCATATGTAAAACCTAATTACAACTAATTAGTATTTGCACAAGTGACAACCTTTGACCCAATGTAAACAATGGCGGGCGACAGCGGCAACAACGCAGTGCGGCGGGCAGTCAACAAGCCAAACAAAACCAAACTAACAGCAGGAGCCGATGGAGTGGCAGCTGCCCATGACCAAATGCAAATAAACAAAACGCTTTGATTAGAAAATTTCATTACACCAAATCGAACGTTTGCCAATGGCACACACACGCACGAATGCAAATACAATCAGTGCCAAAGCAAACAAATAAATGCACAAAGGGGCAGGCGGCCCGAATGCAGTTGGCCTGGCCAAATGCATCAGGATCAGTTCATTAAAATGCCAATGCACCCCCCCTGCCTCCGTTTTGTCCCATTTGAAAAACGCAATTTAATAACGACTGCAAATGAGCAACGCTTTGGCCAGGACCTCTCGTCCTCGTCCTCTCCAAATCCGGACATCGGGTCCGATGTGTGTGTCCTGCGTTTGTGTCAAATTTTATGGCCCAAAGGCGCATATCAAATGAAATCGACAGGCCCGTCCCCAGCTATTGTATGTGTGCACAGGTGCACTGAAAAAAAAGGCAGATTAATAATAGTTAACAAATTTTACACAAATTTTTAGTATTTCGCATTTTATTGTTCGTTATAAAATTGGTAAATATGATCGTAATAAATAATAATAAATAATAATTGGACCCAAATAATTCTTACCTTAAACTTTCTTGACTGTAAATTGAAAAAATTGAAGTAGGAAATTTAGCATATATTTTTTATAAACGAGTCTACAACTCAACTTAAGAAATCCTAATCCCATGCTGACAAAGAATTTTAAAACAAGAATCTTTTTTTATGGTCTAGAATGATCAAAACATCAAGTTTTTATTATGATTAAAAAATAACCACCTAACATGACACTTATTTATTTTTAATCAGGGATGATAAAGCAAATATATATGTTTTTTTAAAATTAAATATTATAAAAGTATTTGTTTTTAAGATACAATATGTGTGTTTAAGAAGTCTAGCTATTATTGAAAAGGTAAATGTATAGGGATTCATTCCAAATTTTCATGTAACTTGTTGAAAGTATATAGTTTTTCGGCTCTAATTAAAATATTTGTACTAGAATTTGTTTGTGTGTATGCTTAGGCGAAATCTGTTGCAGTTGCGAGCTGCACTATGGGCCCAACTCAATTTATTAATGCACCCCACAGCCGGAATCCTGGTGCACAGGCCGGAGTCAGTGGGATTGCAAGGGCGGTGGATGAGGATGAGGGGCAGGCATCACCATGGGAGCAAATGACGGCTGATCACTGTGAAAAGGCAATGAGGGGGTCCTGCAATTTTGCTGCTCCTTGGAGATTTTCGCCAGAGATCACAGCTTAGATAGGTTGTGGCCCGCTGGCGATTTCACATATCAATGGCCGCGACACCAGGTGGCCGCAAATATTTTAACACTCAATTAAAATTGCAATGCAAATAATTGCAGCACATTTAAAGGCTATCGCTGCGCCCTTTTGCACACGCATTTAATGCATTTTTGTGGTAATGGCAGCAAATTAAGCGGAAATTACATGGCCGTCCAGATATCGATACTCGTAGCCTGGCTGGCAGTTGAGCGTGCCGCGCTGCACGTTGCTCAAATTATGCTGATTTATATATAATTTCTGTGTAATTTCATTAAGAAATGCAAATTGCACATTAAATGCTATAAATATTGATAAATGAATGCAACCATTCGCGGGAATGCCAGCGAAAAAGAGCAACCAGAGCGCAGAAATGAAACGTTTGCCCAATGAATTTTTAATTATTTTTAAGAAATGTATAAAAAATATATTTTAGATTTCAGATAACTATTTTTTAATGAACATTAAAGCAATTTCCATATGTACATTTTACTAAACTTTAAAATGTATTATATTATAGTTTGTTTTTATAATGCTTAAAGCTTTGACTTTATTCTTGTTCTGATCGTTTTTTTTGACAATGTAAATAAAAATAACTTTGCATAATATTTTTGTTCTTAGCAGGTATAAAATGTTTATATTTACATCCACAAACAAAACAGGCATAATATATATACATATTTCAACTTCACTATTTTTTCTTTAAAAAATCGCCTCTGATTTCAAAACAGACTTTTGGAGAACGCTGCATTCCATTTTCGTCGTATGGAGTTATCACACTATGAAGTGCATAGCGACCATTTTTTATTGGAAAGGCACTAGAAAGCTCAAAATCCATCGTATAAGTATCTAATAAAACTGTGGTCTGCAAAAAAAAATATTTATTTTAAGTTGTAAAAAAAGTTAGTTTAAATTGTTTACCCCTTTAACCCTATAACATTTATTTTTTATCTCCTCGGTATTTTGTATGTGTTTACTATAAACATTATACCACAGTTGATTTTTGTCAAACAGGATTTCGCAAATGTCCTTGATATACATATTAAGCGTGGTCGGTTGCCAGCTACCGCGTTCGAAGAACAGACCACTAAATTGAATCTGAGAATGAAACTTGTGTATATGAAGAGTGAAACACTATTAATTGGTACCTCAATTCGGTCTGATGGCTGTAAATCCCAAATAACTGTTTGGTTGCCCGAGAGCGTTACTCCCTTCTCACTCATAATAAAATTAGTATGAGTAAAATCGAACACGTCTGTGATATAGAGAGTTTCCTTTGGCTGGTCCGCGCAGGTACTAAATATTTTCTCATCCTCCAAGAAAAACTCGTATTTAGCTTCCATGGAATTTTTTACCAGATTCAACAGGATCACAAGCTGCAAAATTCCAATTAGACCGAGAGTCATCTTTAGTGTAGTCATCGAGTAAGCTGTACTATTAATTGAGTCTGCTTTTCAAGCTATTTATTTATCATTTCACCCAGCCAATTATTATTATTGAGTCTGCTCTAATAAGCAAAACATCATAAGGGCGGATCCAAGATTTGAATCAAATTCGGATATGTCAATTTCAGTTGTGTAAACTAAAGACATATTATTACTTTTTATAAATGTATACGCACACCTTATTTGCAAATAAAAATGTTTTGATAGGGAAATTGTTATAAATTAACGCTGTGGGCGTGAAAACGTGTATTATTGCTCAGCAAAAAATAATCATTAAACTCTATGGGAAGGATTTAAAAAAGTTGTTAGTTCAAGTCTAAGAGAATGTCCAAACAATGCAGATTTTAGTGTTTAAAAAATACGAACTATTTACTGAAACGCTCAGTTAACTTTTTATGTGCAAAATTACATATGAAATGCATGGTAAATAATTGAAAATACGTTTTACTGCAGTATCATTTATTAACTTGTATGATCCATTTAATTGTCGTTTTTGTAAGAAGACAAGGTTATATTGTATTCATCCCAATGCTTGTTAAGGATAAGAACATTCATAATGTAACTTATTTTTAATCGGTGTTGGATTTTTCCATGCCCATGTCATAAGCCATTTATTAACTCACAGCAAGAAAAGAATGGAAGGCATATTTATGTTTAATAAAAGTGAAGGATTCTTAATAGGTATGTTGATGAATTCATTTTTGGTATAACTGCGAGAAGATATATTTTTGTCAGTAATTCAAAAATTTTATATTTTACAGCATAAAGATTAATTCTAAACATTGAAATTGACGAATCAAATAATCTTTTCAGATTTTGTAAAAGATACCAATTAGTTCATAGCAGATACCATGTGGACGTATTTGCTCTGATTTGTCAATCGAATTAACCTGAACGCGAAGGCTGTAACGTCCAGTTGACAATGGCATACCACTTCCAAATACCAGCTCCATGGTATAATTTCCCATTAAATAGACGGTCTGGAACCAAATAAATTTATATACAAAATTACGGATGAAAATCAATTACTGACTTACACCAAACGTAAAGCATTTATCTTCAACCTCCCTCCTATTTTGTATATGCGAACTCCAGGGCTTGTACCACATTTGCCTTTCATCATACATAACCGAACAGAAGTCCTTTATTTTTATATTTAAAGTTGTTGGTTGCCAAAAACCTCGTTCGTAGTGATATAAGCTTGCAAGCAACTGAAATATAAATATGATTAAGAACGTCTTCGGCTTTAAATATGCAATGTGGAAAAACCTCAACGCGATCCGATACTTGGGAGTTAAACACAGATGTTATATTCCCCGACATTTGAATTCCTTTGGGGACCATAATTGTGCTCAGATTAGACCGGTCAAATAAACCGTCTATGTTGAGGATTCCAGGCGGGGCATCTCTGCAGTCGCTATATACTGAATCGTCATCTAGAACAAATTCGTATTGGACTTGAATTGATAAGCTAACCACTTCGAATAGGATCAAGAGCTCCCAAATCCAGAATTCGCAACAATTCATCTCAAACTTGGACGGAGAATGAACTTGCGTTTTAGAGAGGCTCTGCTTTTATGGCAAACATTTTATTATTGAATTACATGACAGATTACAAATTAAGATTAAACGCCTTTTTCGGATTGAAAAGAAATCAACGTATAATTTGGAGATTGATATACAAGCAAAACAATGTACAACAGTCATGGCACTGGTAAAAAATCATTCAGATTTTATTTGTTCTAAGCTCTCTTATAAAAAATTACGATTGCTCTTAACGTGTAATAGTTTACATTGTTTAATTAATGTTTAGTTTACAGCTGATTAGGCTTTTTATATTGATAAAAAATCGATGTATTTTGCAACACGGAATTGAGATAACTGCTGATTATTTGAATTATTAATATAATGAGAGAGTTTCAGCTATTGATATTTGATTATTACTAACCGATATATAATAATAAATATATATATATCTTTATGCAATGTAAATAAAAGACAAAATTCACATGAAAATGTTATTGTTTATTTTTTAAACTAACTTAATGCTGTAAGTTTAAGTAACTTATTTTAAACATATGAAAGAGTTTCTGCTATCTATATTCGAATTAATTAGATAAGCATTACATCTACTTACGCTTTTAAAATGCTAGCTAAATTTCACATGAAAGTTTCCAGCGTTGTGAGCTCTATTAACTTATTCTACTATCAATAAATGATTACCGTAAAAGAATGTTGGCCACTCATCACTCCGGGGAGCCCTTGCTAACTTATGTAAGGTAATCCCCGACTGACCTCAACTACCAACCGCTGAGCTTTAAGCGGGTTGCAGAGCTTGTTAGCCTCGTTTTACACACTTCTGCATGGCAAGGCACATTTGGTGTTTTATAACTATTTGGCATTCGAGCCAGCAAGTCGCACCAGCAGTAGATAACGCCCCTTTCTCAACACTTTGAAAAAGTTTAAATATAAATTAAAAAGTTTTCCCATTTTTTTTTGTTTTTTTTTGTTGTTTTTGTGCTTGGTGTTGTTGTTTCTGCTGCAGCATGGTTGGTGTTGTTGCTTTATTTGGTATGTATTTTATGTTCATGCAAAGTGAAAAGTTTGCCGGACGACATCGAACCCAATGGGGGTTTGCTGGTGTTTTGGTTTTGGGAAAGGGTTCTCAGGATACAGTTCCCTCGACTTTTGTCGTCCGATCAGCCTAATGCCGCGGCAACTGTTTAGGCCATTTAATCCCCTACCAATTTCCGCACTCATTTCGGCAATTTATGCAATTCCTTGGCCATTGTGCGCTTCTGGTATTTGCAATACATTATTGCTGTCAGATGAAGTTGTCCTTTTGCAAAATTAATTGCATCCTTTTTGAGGGCGGTGGGCGGTGAGTGGTGGACAGTGGGTGGTGGGCGGATTCTGCGGAGCTGTGGTCCCTTGACCACAGGCAGACTTCAAGGCTGCCATTGTTGTAATATTTTTGTTAGTAAAATGTGGTCAAACTTTGGCTGCCATAAAGGCGCAAACAACTCTACGGGCTGCCGGCCTTGTTTGTGTTTGCTTGTAAGTTTGCGGACTGGGGCTTGCCGCAAACATCTGACCGAAATGCAAACGCATTTGCTGCGTGCCACGCTCAAAGCCAAAGCCGATGGAACCCGAAAATGTTGACCATCCCAGCTCCATTGCTACAATGCCACATCCTGCCGAAGGACCCCTATTCGTCCTGAAAACCCACCCCCCCTAACCCCGCCCCTCATCTGTTTGCCGATCGTTAGCCAGCTTTGAAAGGCATCGCATTTGGCTGCTTGCGGCTTGCTTGAGGCACTCAACCTTGGGCTGCAGCTCCGAGTGCACACAAAAATCACTGAGTGTGTGTCCACTCAGAAAAAAATATATTTATTTTTAGTTTAAAAAAATTTTAGTTCTTTTAGGATTTAATAAAAGTCTTAAGGTACAAAAGGATTTATATATAAGGTTATCGTACCTATAAAAATAGTTTGAATGTATATATATAAATAAATATACTATTTATATGTGTCTAGTTTTAATATATTTCTTAAAACTACAAAACGAGATTCACGAATTTTAGTGTCTTTATGAACTGTGTTCAGAATATTATTTGGATAAGTAAATTTTAAAAAAAGTTTATAATAAAAGAAAATACAAACCAACACTATTCCCCAATTAATTACTTGACATAGGACTTTTAACAAAAAATAATCAAATAAATGTACCCTTCAATGAAAGATTTAATCAAAAATTTTTTTTATTCAATAAGTTAAATGGTATGTGCTGTGATTGTATTAAAAATAAAATAATATATATTGTCATTACAAAAAAATATAGTTCAAAATGTTTTAAATAGTTTTCTTTTTTCCGAACTTATTAAATTTTTTCCAGTGTCTGCACTAAATGTAATCTTTGACTGCGGCCATATATCTCCTTTGCAGCGGCTTTTACTTTGCTTTGCTTGGGATGGTCAAAAAAAGGAAATTAAGTTCAATAAAAGGGAGCATTCGTAATTTATTAGGGTAAACCAGTTGGTAAGAACCAGCCAACCTTCTCCGTTTGGTCCATTCAACATTAAAGTTTCGGCAGCAACCCACTTACTTAGCGAGTGCGAACAGCCATGTTGCTCGTTTCAGTTTGATGGCACCGATGAAAAGTTATCATTTTGACAAGTTCTTAATATGCAATTCCATTAAGCTGCAACCAAAGTTGAACTGCTCAACTGTCCCACTTTGCGATGCCATTCATTCGTTCATTTATTCGCTCATTCAGTTTGCAGCGAATGGAAGGCAAAAAAAAAAAAAACAGGGAAGCGGGCGAGCAAAGCATAATTGCATTTCGTGGACAATTAATTCCTTTTCTATTGCCCATTTCGTCGTAATTTAATTGCAAATTACTTCCCCTTTTATGTGTATTTGTAGACGT
This sequence comes from Drosophila fuyamai, assembly GCA_018153365.1. NCBI lineage: Eukaryota > Metazoa > Arthropoda > Insecta > Diptera > Drosophilidae > Drosophila > Drosophila fuyamai. The sequence goes on from JAECXW010000758.1 coordinate 8,725,562, forward strand.
AATTGTAGCTTCATTTGCCTTCAGCTTGTGCCTGGACACGCAAGGCGATCCCAGTTGGCCAAGACTTGCTCCGCCACTTTGTTGGCCCATTCGCCATTCGGCATTGGGCATTCGGCACCGAATTGCAAAAGTTTTCACGCAGCAGTAAATTCTGGAAAATTGCATGTGAGCTGCTGCTGGTGCTGCAACTTTCCTCAGTGGTCACACGAAAATTTATTATTAAAATTCACTCCACTCCCGGCAAACCGGAGACGAGAGCCACTTGAGCAGAACATTGAATCTCATTTGACAATTCCGTCTTTCTATTTGTTTTGTGTTTCTTCCCTTGCCCGTTTTGTGTTTTGCATAATTCCAAGCAAAGTAACTCCAACAGAGTGGAACGATAGAGCCCTGATGGGGAATGGGATCTTGAGGGGGGGGGATTGATGGGGCAGCAGGGGCGTGGCGCTGGTCAGCTGTGTGACACGAATCAAACAAAAGCGTCAACTTTGCACAGAGCAAATGAAAGCGGAGGGGTGGGCGGGGGGAGAGGCGAAGGGGAGCCAGTCGCCGCTTTGCTTACATTGCCAACAAAGTAGAAAATCCGTAAGAATAACACAAAATTCTCGGCTCTCCCAGTGTCCTTGGTCCCGCTCCCTGTTCTTCGATTATCCTGCGACGTCTTTCCTGGTGATTGTGGCACCTGCGAGCGAAGGGAAAGCCGGGGCGCCATGTGCCACAGACAAAGTAAGCGCCCCAAGCTGCAGTTTGCAGCAGCCGCTGCACTCAGAAAAATATACCTATTTTTCCTATATTTCCTAATTTAAGAATTGCTGGAATTGCCAAAAATATATACATAAATAATTATATTTACAATATTTAAAAGAAGGAAACAATTATAAACCAAGTGAATTAAGAAGAAACTTAAGAGTATAGTTATTTTTGAAAACATTGTTCAAACCAAAAATAATTTTCTTTTGCTGGGACTTAAATAACAAATAATTAAATTTTTTTAAACGATTCGAAATTAGGTAGAGCATTATTGATTAGAAGATTATATTCTCTACTATTAGAACTGTGGCTATTTATTGAAAGTAAAATAACAAAACCAATTATGTAGAAAACTATTTATTTTTAGCTTATTGATATTTTAATTTATAGTTTTTTTAGCAGGGCTAAGATTATACATATTACTTTTACAACTTAAAATTATAACTTATTTACTAATCAGGACTTTTGACTAACCTTAAAAACAGAGTTTTCAGAAATAATAAATATTGAACATAACTTGGGCCATCTTAAAATTATGTACACTTCCTTTTCTCGCAGTGTAATTTTGCCTCTCTGTTGCTGCTTCATCAGTGGCAATTGTTTAGCTGCGCTTTTTTGGCCATTGGATTCATTTGAAATTTATGCAAATTAAGTGTGGCACACAGCAGCAGCGCGACGCAGAGCGACTGCAGTTGCATAATCCTTGGAGCGCAAAGGATTTACACTTTTGCTTTTGCCAGATAATTATCTTAATTGCAATTTTCGCTGCTCTCTCGACTCGACTCGACTTCCTGCTGGCTAAACGGAAAATTTACAATTTAATTAAAGCTACGCAAAATGTTGCCAGCTAAACCAATTAGTCTTTCGGTGTGTGAGTGTAGTTAGCATAACAAATTAAATGGCAATTAATTTGCGAACGCTTTCCGAAAACATTAATAAATGCAGGCCCCATTCATTATTTTGCAACCTGCACTTGCCGACCAAAAACTTTCATTATTTGCCATCGGTTTTCCGTTTCTCTTGGGCTGCAGGACTTCAGGACTCAGGACTATAGCGTTGCATCATTTTTCAAGCGGAGGCAAATGAAAGCACTTAATCTTGCTCCCTGAACTTTGCCACAAACTCGACTCAACTCAACTCAACTCAGCTCGACTCAACTCGACTTGGTTCAACTCAAACCGAAGCCAAAGCAAACACTCTGCACTCTTGTAATTTTAATCAATTCATCTTAATTTCGTTTGAAGTGCACATTAACCTAATGGACAGACATCCTGGGAGGGGGCGTGCCAGGGGGCGGTATCTCCAAGGAGCTCCCTAAACCAAAACCATTGGCCAATAGGTGGCGGTGCCCTATTAAAATGTTATCTTCTACTTGGGTAGTTGGGTAACAGGATGAAATATAAATACTGAATATATCTTGAGCTCAGTCCTGGCCCTGTCCTGTGGTCCTTTAGGCACTGGGGCGAAGGACGGGCAAGGTGATGTTTCATTTTCACATTTCCCATTTATCTTGTTTAACCGAGAAGACGCCTCAAGGTGGCGCAAGATGCCTGGCAAAATGTACAAATGACGTACATCTGAAATGGGTAGCCTTCTCCGGCTTATTCCGGACCCAAGTGGAATGTTCTTAAAACCTCTGGGGGCTTAAATACTTTCAATAAACATGGACTCTTGGTTTTAATGTTTCGCACCTTTTCAAAATGAAATTTAATCCGATATTTGTGGTGTACTTTGTGAGTATAACACAATTAGGAAAACTTTATTAAAAAAGTTGCAGAGGGTTTTATCATGTTATAAAATTTAAGATAACTCTTGAGTTTTAGTGCAGCATTTGCAAAGTGAATAAAAAAGTTAACACCTTTACTAGATAAAAAATGCTAAAGCTATTTAACTCATCTTCTTATCCTTAGCATATCGCATTAAAACAAATTTATTGAGACAAAAAAAACACTTAAACTGTAAAACTTTTATAACGATTTTATAAACCCCCCAATCTAAGCCACTTGAAATATACACTTAGTGCAACTTGCTTTTGGTTTTGCAAAAATATGGAAATTACGGATGCATTTGTGAGCAATAACAAATCATTTTTTGATTAACTCATGCGTGTCAATTTGACGTAAATCAAATATTTTCCCAACACACACTCTGAAAGACACACACAGACAGATGCACAAATAGCTAAGAAAAAGGAGTTTGTGGGGTAAGAAAATGTAGGAAAAAACAAGAAAGGAAAGCTAACTTCGGGCGGAGCCGAAGTTGATATACCCTTGCAGAATATTCTGTAAATAATATTCTCAAAAATTATTCATATGATGCATTCTTAACACTCATAAAAAATCCCAACTTTCTAACTTTAAAAACACCAAAGTTATGGCATTTTCAATCGTTCAGTTATATGGCAGCTATAGGATATAGTCGGCCGATCCCTATAAAATTTGGTAGGTCGGATTGATTGGCCAAATATAAAACCCATAGAAAATCCCAACTTCCTAACTCTAAAAACACCAAAGTTATGCTATTTCCTATCGTTATATGGGAGCTATAGGATATAGTCGGCCGATCCTTATGAAATTTGGTAGGTCGAATTGATTGGCCAAATAATAAAGCCATAGAAAATCCCAACTTCCTAACTTTACAAACAGCAGAGTTATGGCATTTCCTATCGTTCAGTTATATGGCAGCTATAGGATATAGTCGGCCGATCCCGGCCGTTCCGACTTATATACTGCGTGCAAAGGAAAGAAAGGTGTGTGCAAAGTTTCAATTCGATAGCTTTAAAACTGAGAGACTAGTTCGCGTAGAAACAGACAGACGGACAGACAGACGGACAGACAGACGGACAGACGGACAGACGGACAGACGGACAGACGGACAGACGGACAGACGGACATGGCTATATGAACTCAGGAGGTGATCCTGATCAAGAATATATATACTTTATAGGGTCGGAGATGTCTCCTTCACTGCGTTGCACACTTTTGACCAAAATTATAATACCCTCTGCAAGGGTATAAAAATGTGGAAATCATGCCAAGGAAATTGCAGTCAACAACTAAAGAAGCATTTCGCCTCCTTATTTGCCTTCCGTCTGAGATTCCCCGCCCGCCCACTCCCTCGCCCCTAGAAAATTGAACTCACAAAGATGTATGCAAATGCAGCATAAACAAAATTCAGCATATTTATTTCTGTGGAGAGTGAGAGAGGTAAAACGTATTTTTACGCTTCATTGGAATAAAAAATATATAAATTCTGCTGAGCGGAGTGAGCCGGCACACGGATATGCGGATGCATTGACAACGATTTCCGCTGAGCAGGAAAGTAAGGTATTCCTCTGATCCCAAAAAGGAAGCGATTAAGGTGCAGCCATGTTAGCCAGGCCTCACTGCACTGGTTTCGGTTACCGAACATGGCCAAATCAGATCAAATTAAATATGCTCGCCGATTAGATTGCCGAGACGATGGAAAAGTAGAACAGCAGTACAGAATCAGTACAGAAAACTTGGCCAAAAAGGGAAGCCAAGGCGAGATGGCAACGTCAAATCTAAATGAGGTTATAATTAAAAAAGTTTTCTTATTTGCTGTTGCTGTAGCCGAGCTGCCGCTGCTACTGCTGCAAATGAAGAAACAAGTAATTCGCCTAATAACGAGCTTATGTAATTAGCTCATAAACAACATAGAAGCAGGTCCGGCAATTGCAGCCCCGAAAAAAACATTCAAGAGAAACAACAGCAGATAGAGAATTGTACAAGTCAAAATGTAATGAAAAAGTTCTGGCAGCGAAAAAGTTCGAGGAAATTTGAAGGTAAGCTGAAAACGGCGCAAAAACCTGTCGCCTGTCCTTCCGAAAAAGTTCCGAAGCGCCCACACCTTCATCCGATATATATGTATATACTAAATATATCTAGAGATGGAGAAAAAGTAGCGTAGGGTGTATATGGATTTGATAATTCGTGCATCGTTAGTACAAAAAATAACTGGCACGGAAATTATCAAATTGAAATTGGATGGAAAAGGTAGCAGGTCGCAAATTGGGGCGGTGATTACTGAAGGAAGTACGAGTTTAAAATTTCTCGAAAGAAAGTTACTTTAAATCAGATGAAAATTAAAAATTTGAAGACAAAACGCAAGCCTAAAAATTTGAAATTCATAGAGAAAAGGCAATGCTTAGTTTATTGTTTAGTTAAAAGTGTAGCAAGCATTTAAGTTAAAAAGTTTAGCTAAACTTAAGATAAAGTAATTACAAATGCATTAAAAATTTATTGATTGAAATTGAAAACTTTTGGGAGTTTAGATATGTGGAATTATGGCAATGATGAACGATTTGGGGATAAAACAATTATCTGCGTTATATTTATTTGTCGTGATAATGACTCATAATTTTTTTTTAAATTTAAATTTTACAAAACAAAGAATAAGAAAGTTTTGGGAAATTTCATTAGTAAGTATTTTTTAAAACATTAGTATTGTTACCTTTCCCTAAAAATCAATTCCATAATCGATTCTAAGGCCCGGTCAGGTCAACTGGCTGTTGTCCGACCGCAGCGGCCCCAATTCCAACATAATTAACCACTACGGGGCTCGTTAATGCTCGTTACGGTCTCCTATATCCGGTGGCCCCATGGAAACACTCCGGCATGTGGATGTGGAATCACTTTTTCAGAGAGTGTCCCCTGTCGGCGGCTGGGCCCATCTCAACTGAATCCCCTGGAACCGCAGGCTGTGTGTGCGGCCAGCAACACTTCCGCTGACATTTCAATTACCTCCACCACTTAATAACCCAGGGATGGAGCGTGAGGGGGACGAAGGGGGAGTTGGTTGGATTTGGAGGACAAAGCCTGGCCAGCGGCAGTTGACCAATGCCATTTGGCATGTGTGACTGACTATGACCAGGAGACCTCGTGGAGAGTAGCAGTTTTTTGATTAATGTGTCTGCCACAAATTACAAAAAACGACCAGAACGGCAGACAATACGTGCTACCGAATGCAAACCCATTCGCATTCGCATCCGCATCTGCACTTTCTGCCACCGGATCGGATGGATGCCCCCCGTTGGGCGTCACAAAATGAAATCAACTTGGCTACTAATGTGGCAACACCCAAAACTAAATCTGCAGCCAGGCCAATGTGATTTGTGCCTGGCAAAATTTACTTTATAAATTTCCGGCAAAGTGGCAAAGACAGCGGCAGTCAAAATGATTTTCTAATTAAATTGCCAGAACCCCAACCAGAAGAAACTTTGGCGGAAAAACAAAAATATATTTCGTCTTTGGCTTGGCGAAAAACTTTAAAATTCAATTAAAAATAATGCGGGCTCTCTGGCAGATTGAGGGGAGGATTTCCAGTGGGGGGGTGGCAGGGAAATGTGGTGGTGGGGCATATGGCATAAGCTGACTGGCCGCATGCAAAATGAAATACAAGCCAGAGACGAGCATTAAAAAGACTCGCAAACTTGCAGCTATAGCTGCGGCTGTTCCCGTTACTGTCTCGCCAGTAATTTTGTGCAAAATTTTACTAAAAATTACTGCCAAAGAAAATTTGCACATAATTTGATTAAAAAGTTACACGCATTTGCTGTGGCGTCAACGTCAGCAGCAACTTTGTAGCACTTTATGGAAAAACAGGCAAAAAAATATAAAAAAGCGAAAATTAAAAGTGCTGCGGCTGCTGTGGCAAAAGCTGTGGCGTGTGAAGCCTGGCTTCATGTACAGTAAGGCCTTTTGCAAATATAATTGATTTAAAAACTCAGAATTACATTACAAATTCAAGGTCACTTAAAAATTCTTAACGAGTTAAACTAATTTCTTAATTTATAAAGGTTTGAAAGCGTGCTAGAATATATTTAAGTCAACATTTATTTAATTAAAAAATACAGGTTATAAAAGATTTTTGTACTTGAGCCCTAATTTTTTACATTATTAGTCAAATTGCCTAGAAACTCCACAAGCAAGCTTTCACTGTACCCCTACCTAACTGGTTATAATAATTTTTTCTCCTCTCATGATATTCTGCATACAATCTCAGTTGGACTCAAACTAAACTCGTGAATGGGAGGATGAGGATTTCTTTCTGAAATGTGTACAGAGTGAGGGTCAGGAGACTTATTGCGGCTTTAACGCTTGAAAAGTTGGCTTAAGAAAACTTTTGAAATGATTTCGTAACTGCAACTCGAGATCTTTGTGAGCCACGGCCTACTACACATTAGTTCGCCCAACAGCCAACTCTCAAACTCAGCTTAGGAATCCAAGTTTGTGAAAATAATTTGCCAGCAACTCTCACCGAGTGTCTCAGATATCTGAGTAAACATTTTGGGATCCAGGCGGCAGTTGCTTCATCAAATGTCTGCCAAAAAGTGGCAACTCTGGCGGGGAGGATCTGTCATGAAAGGACAGAAAAACAAGAGAGAACGATATAGTCGGGTTCCCCGACTATCAGATACCCGTTACTCAGGTAAAAGGAGTGCGAGGGAGATGGAGATAGAAACTTTGATCACGCATAACTTTTAAACGAATGGTCCGATTTGAAAAATTTCTTCTACATTTCGATAGGTATTGATAAACACAATAAAACTGCATTTTTACTTTTCCGAAATATTTAAATTTATATTTAAATAAAATCGTATATAAGCGATTGTGGGCGTTAAAGGGGGCGTGGCACCTTTTTGAAACAAACTTGCGCTGCGTAGGAACTCCTAAAATCTGCATGCAAAATGCCAATCTTCTAGCTTTTATAGTTTCCGAGATCTCAGCGTTCATACGGACGGACAGACGGACAGACGGACAGACGGACAGACGGACATGGCTATATCGACTCGGCTAGTGATCCTGAACAAGAATATATATACTTTATAGGGTCGGAAACGCTTCCTTCTACCTGTTACATACTTTTGCACGAATACAATATACCCTTTTACTCTACGAGTAACAGGTATAAAAATGTAGCTCCGAAGAGTGGGAAAAAGTTGGCAACTTTTGTCTAGCTAATCAAATATTTGCAGCCAGCGAGCAATGGAAGAGGGGGCAACTCTGGCAAAGGGGCATACCGATGACAGAAGGCATTCGTGCGGAGTACGGTGAAGGACTCAAATCCTTTTAGGCACGTGTGTGTGTGCAGAGTACCGTTAATATGACAGGAACACCATGCTCAAGCGTGCGTATGTGTGTGACATGCAAATCTTGTTTGTCAAGTGCCACATCACAAAACCCGAAAAATGAGTAACAAAACTCGCTGTTGTTGCCTGGGGTTGAAGTGCGTTTTTTAATTGAAAATTATTACGGAAAAGTTGTAAATCCCTCTTATTAAGCGCTGTGGATGTTGGGGAGGATTGGGGAACATGCACTGTAAATAAATAGTACTTTTCAGGGGGGTCCTTCAGAAATTAGATTAAAGAAAGGTCTTAGATTTAAAAAAAGTTGTTATGATGTTCTCTTAAAGGGGTATAGTTGGTAAACTTATAGCAATCACAAATAAAACAATACTAACCTAACTTCTTGAAAATATATTTGTATAATAATATTTAAGAATATAATAACTTTGTTGTCTAAAAATTTATTTTAAATTAAAACTTGCGTGTTTTTCTACGAATAAAATAACTTTGGGGACTTCATTAAAAAAGTTTATATAAATTCTTGAGTTTTACTCTTCAACAAACATTTCTTACTGAGCATAAGATTCGAGATATAAAAACCTAGTTTTTTCAAGTGTGTCGTTTAACCACCCACATTATTAGAGGGGCCAAAGGTGGCCGTCCGCATACAGCGGATTGATGTTGTTTAATTAAATTAAACCGCCACGGCGCCACACGTCCGCCCATCAGCCCATCATCCCATCATCCCATCATCTCATCATGCCAACTTTGACCCAGCTCCCAGCAGCCTTTGTTGTGGCATAAAGGCGTTATTAATATGCTTATGCGCTGCGGATCGCTGCAACATATACTTGTATGTTTTTGAGTGTGAGTCGTCGCGTCCGAAGGGTTGCATTCGCAGCCAGGTGCTTAACATAATGCCACACATTAAATTTTAAGTGTCAATGGCGCCGCTTCTTTGTTGCCTTTCATTATCATAATGCTGCTAGCCATAAAAATGCTCAACTTTTTGGTCTTTGCAGACCCACAAGAGTGGATGTGTCTGGGATTATGCTTTTGGGATGCTGGGTAACAGCTTTATGTCTTGGCAAAGGGACACAAAAACTCATATCTAATAAAAAAATTAATTGTGGGGAAAAAATGTTTATTACAAGTTATATAGATCTTGTATTACATGGGATAAATTTGATCTGAAAGTAAGCATTCATTTAAACTTGCTCCTAAAATGAAACATAAAGGCTTTTAAATTAAATTCCGCGGTCATTCAATTGTTAATTGTATTATTAGAGTTTGAGAATTTAATTTGGAGTTAAACTTAAAATTGCAATGGAGTTTTCTTTTTAATTTATTTTATGTTTTTCTTTTAAACCAGGTCAAATCATTGTTCAATTAATTTAACAGAAACAGATAAACATATTATTATTGATTTAAATAGAAAATTTAATCAAAATTTTCAAAATTTCACTTGATAAAATAACTTTTGTACCGTTTGAGAATAAAGATAGATGGCTAGATATAATATTGCAATGAATGAGTTAATCGATTGAGTGGGTGGGTTGCATTTGTTTGCGTTTACAGTGCGCTCTAGTTAAATGCCGCCTGTTTGCTGTCCTCCAATTGAGTTTTCCCGCCTGTCCAGCTCTCACTGTACTCCCCTTTGTTCGCTTGGCTGGCTTTTGTTTGTTTGTTTATTTATTTGCTTGTTTGTCTATTTTGATTTATTTCATTTGGAAATGATGCAGTGTCGTCGTGGTCGTCGTCAACCCCTGATGACTGAGTTTAGCTAGTTGAGGGTTAGCAAATCTCAAGAGTCGGCAAGTAGTTTGCTGGCATATGGCTCGAAGCTATTTTTATTTAATTTTTGTGTTCAGCCGAGATACTCAAGTTCTTCAGCCCTGTTCCGAGCGTCTTATTTGTTCATGAAAATTGCACTTGCTGTGATATTTACCCAGCGTCCATTCTGCTCAAGCCCTCTTTCTCTCTGGGAGAAGGTACTATATACAATAATTTTCCATTTCCATTTCTATTTCATTTTATTTGTTTATTTTGTTGTCGCCCTGGAATTTCATATCCTTGGTTTCGAGTGCCTTGGCAAGCTTCTTATAAGTTTTAAATACCTTGCTCTCAATCCCCTTTGGTTTGGTCAAAAACTTTTTAATTAGCCTGATCTTGAATAAAATGCGAAAATTTTTAATTACGCCAAACTTTGCGCCAAAGAAAAACTTGTTCGAAAGGAAAGTTTCCCGGCGAGCAACGAATAAAAAATGTCAAACGGATCACAGGGCTTCATATAGGGATTGTTTGTACTCGTTTTCACCGTTATGCATAATTAGCGTCACAAAACACCACCGAAAAAGCATTTTGTAGTCTTCGCACGTTCGTAAAATGCGCTCATTAAATTGCAAATTTAAATTTAATTAGTTATTTATGCAATTTGATATTTTCGCAGGCTGTTTTCTATTTGTTTGCACTCTGCGGCCATTTCAATGTAAATTTCATCACGATTTGTTATTCATATTGAGTTGAAAATATATTTTTTTTTTGGCGCACTTGTTTAGTTGTTTTTACTCCTTTAATTTGGGTTTTCATATTATTGCATTTGTGCGTAATTTTTTCTATAAATATTCAGTGGCCATTAAATGCAGTTATACATATTAAAAATTTGTACTGCATTTGTGATTTTTTGCATTTTGTCTGTGGCAAATAAATATTTGATTGCCCATTTGTCACACATTGACCCGAATGGCATTATTTCTACGCATAAATATTAATGAGTTTCGCTTGGTCTGTTTAAACTTAGTGCTCATTTAAATGTCATTAGCTGGATGTCATGTCTGCTATGTTGGGTGTAGTAATGGCATAATGTCAACCATTATCATATTTTGCTTCACTGATTCGAAATTATATGAATTTTGAAGTACTTATAAAGCTATTAATCCCCGGACATGGGCTTAATAGAGACTTATGTTGGGCAGTATTAGTAGTGGTAAGCCTAAGTACCAGGGATTATCGTCGTCCTAACACAAGAAAATAAAATAACTAAAGAAAAATAAAATAAAAACCCGTAACCTTTAAAAAAATAAAAGTATAGCCTTTAAAAGCAAAATATACGAATTGAGCTGTTCAAACCACATTACTATGAAACATAGATTTCATTTATCTTGCACTTGAGTTCCGCCGTTAATTTAATATTTCAATTTGTGCCAGTCAATCCAAGATTCTCGAAATCAAGTCCTTTTAAAGCTGTCTTCCCCAACCATAATCCATCCCCACTTATCGCAATCGCTTGTCATGTGCAAATTTGTTTGCGAATTTTTAAATAATTCCAAATTCATTCACTCGACTTTTTTCTAGCTCTGCTCTGCTTCTTTTTCTATGGCCACGCATCAAGTTGATTTATTTGCATGGAAACTTTCTTCACTCTCGGTCTGTCTGTCGTGAAATGATTTACATAGGGATAATAGGAAAAAAATAAATTGATTTTAAATCATTTCAACAGTGTGTAGGCAGCGAACAAACGCCACGACCAGGGTTGCCAAGCTCCGTCAGCACTCCGCCCCGCCGCATTTGTATGCAAATACGCGTGAAAAAAAATAAAAAAAAAAATAAGTAAAAATAACAAAAGGCAAGTTAACGAGTATTCAAAAACGAGATTAAAATAGGAGTGCTCTGTGAGTGCCGTCGCCTGCTGTGATTTATATGCCTCATTCCCACTTACCATCCTCGTGATGTCGCATCAGTTGCCGGGAAGTATTCAATTTTTTCCAGGGGGTTTCCCCCTGGATCGCTGGACAGGGTAGCTCAAGATATTATTAACATGTTGCTGCACACTCTTTGCCCAAAATTGATTCGCAACTGGGGAAGGGGAACTCAGCTGCGCTCAAACCAGTTACATTCTCGTAATCTTTGGCAAGAGGCATTTTACCATTTTGCATAGTTCGACGCTACAGTTTGGGGGCTAGAGTCTGCATGGCCCCATGATTCACTTGCTCAGTCACAAAATATGGAAATTGCTCATGTCTCAGCCTAGGACATGTCACCATGCCCACCCCTCTCCACCGCCCGCTTCTCACCTGCAGTTGCTGTTGCGGTTTTTGTGACATGCCGCATCAATCTATCGCCATTTTCCGTCTCTCCTGTTTGGTGGGCTTGTCGATGTGGTGCAGTGTACGGCAGGATATAGTCCTGTTCGATCTTTTCCCTGCCGTGTAGCCTGCGATGTTCCTGCTCCTGCCGCTGCTCCTGCCGGCAAATTGAATAGATTGCTAGGTGGACCAGCCGCAGTCGCAGTCGCTTGCTGGCAGCATTTTGGCCCGAATTTTGCATACATAAATATTTATGAATTTATTAAAAGTGAACCACACACACTCGCCCGCTCACTCGTTCACTCGCTTGCCGGGCATCCTGGCGGCTGACTGGATGGATGAATGCATAAGTCAGCCGCTCACGAGTGCCGGGGGTAAAGGGGTAAGTACACACAGAGAAAATAATGGGAAAAAAACAAAGCAATTGCAAAACAATAATACACATCTGTGTCAAATTTCTCAAAATCCTCTTTCAATTGTTAGTCTTAAATAATTCGTTTAAAAGAAGAGATCTACTTAGAACCCTTGAGTTTGTTTATTCTTATTTCAAATAGGGTTGCAATTAATCCATAAACCTCAATACCTTAATACTATTACAGATTTAATTAAAGAATTATCTAAAAAATTTCTAATTTATTTTAAATTTATACCCACTTACTATTAATTCATTTCAGTGTGCAAGCGAAAGCCTTTCGACTTGCATTTTGTGCAGGGGGTGAAATGGTGAAAGGGGATTCCTAGGCCATCCAGCCGTCAGCAGCAACGCCTGCACACATGCCACAGAAACGGGCTGGGAAAATGTGGGGGTGGCAAGGCAGCAGGATGGGGAGCATCATGCTCCATGTACAGCGAAATGTTTGGTACATTTTTGTGAAAATTTGCACCACATAGCGCCATCAGCCCCCCTCACAGCCCCCCCCGCACACCTCATCCAACCCCAGAGGAAACCACCCAAAAAAAAAAAAGGGAACTGCACAAACTGGCGCGTTTCGTTGGCTCTGGGCCTCGGTTTTTCGGGGCCCTGGACCCGGAGATTCGGGGTCCATTCATTTGCACCAGAACAAGGCAATCGCATATTTGTGGCAGGAGGACGGTGAACGAAATTGTCAAGTTTTTGAATGCCTCAGTGGCTCAGCGGCTGTCGCTGTCGTTCAAACTGTGGACGAGGTCCTTCGTCCATATGTCCGTATTCCCCGGCGCCCGAGGGCAGGCATAATGCATGAAGTTGTCATTATCAGGGCCAATTCAATTGAGAATTTTCCTGCCTAATTCGGCACAGAGGAGCGGGTGCAACAAAAGAAACCAAATTTCGCATAATTGAAAATTTTTGGTGGTCCACAAAAAGGGGCAAAAGCCACGTTGATTGCGAAAATTTTGTTTGACCATTGACATGGCACTTGATTATACCCCAGTAACTTTGGTGAGTCGCTTTTTCTGTGAGTGTATATGTGTGTGTGTGTGTTGCCAAAGTAATTTAAACTTGATGTCAAATTCAGCAGAGTCATTCAATTTCAATGTCGGTGCATAATTTTGGGCGTTTTGGATGAGTGTGAAGGCCACTCGAGGTGATCCTGCCACGTAATTACCTGAGGCCCTGTAATTGTCGAGGACGAGGGTTCTCCGGAATGACGCTTCGTTTTTGTGGCTCCTTACTCATCACTTTCGAATTCCCATTCCGCTGCCCGAGACTCCAACATTCGACTTGAACGCAATTTATGCAAATTTGTTGGGGAAGACAACGCACATGGCAATCAGCAGAATGTGTGTGTTGACAGCCGACTCTGAGCCCGATTCCGTTCCCCTCAGAATTTCCTATTCTCCCGACACGTCCAGCCTTGGCACATTTAACAAGGCAAGCCGCATCGAAATCCGCACGATTAGCATAAACGCATTAAAAATATGCCACCCCCAAATCGGCACACATGAGCTTTGTTTAGTTTAAAATGGGATGGTGGATGGTGGATGGGGTCGGGCGGAATTTATAGATTATAATGTTTGTTTTGACGTGCTCGATGACAGCCTCGTTGGTCGTTCAAGTTTTCAATTGCCGAAACATGTTGCACGGCACACGGGGAAAAATATCAATAAAAATGACTCTTAAATGGTTCATTTCAGAGAAGTTTTTTAATTCAATCTAAATGAGCTTTAAATTTTTCATCAGACCTATAAGAAAAGTATTTAAACAGAAAAGTTTCAATACACTTTTTGGTGCACTATTTTTAAAAATGCAACTAGGCTTATAAAAGTCCTTAAGGTATGAATTTATAAGCTTAAAGATAAACAATATACAAAAATAACTTGTTAACAATACATTTTAGATTTCCAAAATTATAAATTATAGCTGGCGATTTAAATTATTATAAAACTTAACCCTAAATTAAAATGTATTTAAAGACCTAACTTTAAAAGTCAATTCCACCTATGGGGGAATGTTCTGGCTTCTAGTTAAAAAGCGCAATCAATATGCAAATTTTTTCTATTAATTTATATTTAATCGGTTTCAAGTACACCGATGACTGCGGCTGCACATGATGCCATCAGCGAGGGGGTTGAGTTATGTTGGCGGAAATGGGGAAAGGCAGAGGGCACAGGGCACTGAATGCAATCATAAATAAACAGCACGCATCTAGAATACTTGCATGTAAATAGGGGGCCATGAACCAAAACCCGTCACAACAGAATTTTCTCGTCCTTCTGCCCGTGTTGTCAACGTAATTTAACATTTTTCCTTCAACTTGCATCGTCTACGGTATGCATCACTCACTCACTTAGCACCCCGTTCCTCCCTCTTCACGACCTTTCTTTTCACTCAGCAAAATTATATGATAATCAAGAAATATAAATAAAAATTTATTTTTATTTGGTAAAAACCTTTTTTATTATGTTTTCTTTAAGATTATATTCCATTTATTGTTATTTTTGTTTGTTATGTTTGACATATTTTTTATTAGGTAAGTTTTTAAATAAGACTTTAAAAAAAAACATTGTTCGATCTTTTTAATAAAGAAATTATTTTAAAATGTTGTTGAAAGAAAGACTCTATTCTTTTTTTGTATCCTTTTTTCCCTTAAATTTTAAACTTTGTGCTCGTTTCTACTGTTTTTAAATTCTTGGACAGACAACCATATTTCCAAAGAATAGAGACTGAGTAATGCAATTTCCTGAGTGTGCTCTGTGCATTGCATACTTCGTGGCGCAGACTTTTCAACCTGCCACGGACGCCGCCCATCAGTTATTTGTCTCGCGTGGCATTGTTTGTCTTGCGAGTTGGCGCTGCATTCGCGATGGCTGCCTCATTTGCCACCGCCTCTTTAATGTGTGGGTAAATGCGACAAAATCAAGTTAACTGTCAGCATTAACGTGCATGCAACGAGAGCGAAACTTTCGATGCGACTTTGCCAACTAACTGGGTTTGCAGCGCAAATGAAATTTGCCAAAATGTCTGCCTGCCATCAAATTATGCTGCCATCAGGCGGATTTTAAATCAATTGGCGGCGAGGCTGCGTGACAAATAAACCTAAGCGGAGCGACCACACTGCGTATGCGCAATCTGCAGCAGTGGCAGCTGTGGCAGCTGCTCCACACGCTGCTGCTGAGCAGCCAAAGCGATTAGGTCGCCCTGAACGTCACACGACCACGACCCTTTGTGTGGGGCATTATCTGCGTGGCTACTTGAGCGAGTCAAAGGGGCACTTTGATCTCGGCCCCCCATCCCACTACCCACCACCCACCAACCACCTGAGATTGAACCAATCTCAGCTCCAATCCGACACTAAACGAAAAATTTGTACACATTTAAGAGGTTATTTAAATTGCTCAAAGTTATAACAAGACTCATTAAAATGGATATTATCGGATTGCAATAAATAATTAATAAAAAATAGGTTTATTTTCAATGATAATTTTCATAATTATAATTTATGATTTAAATTCAAACTTTTTTTTATGTTATTAATGTTTTAGTCTAAAAATACACATGATTGTCACTTTAAACTATTTATAATTATTTTATTTAGTATAAAATGTCTTTCAAAAAGAATATCCTTTTAAGAATATAAGTTATCCAATCAAGAGCTAAGCAACTTTTAAGTTTAAGTTGTTAAGCGTAATGATTCGGATTAAAAAATATTAGTGAGAAGCTCAGCAAATGGCGATTTAAATTAATAGTTTTGTGAAAACTATTTAACATTCCTTGAATAATGTAATCTCTCCAATTAGTTTTCAGGGCAATAATTATTAAGCATTTATATTTGCAGTGCAATCTTGATTGCCTTCGGCCATCAGACTCTTCATGTTGTGGTCACTAAGCAATGGATATGGACACCTGATTGAGGGCGAAGCACTTGAAGTTTGCATTTGGCCATAATGGCGAATGCAGCTAATGCACTGATTAGCCAGGTTTAGACACACACGCACACACACTCACACACACACAGACACGGGAGCATGGGTATCCTTTGAGTTCGGTGCGAGTATTTCCAATAATTAAACAATCCCCAACTGGTGGAGTGTAGACTACCCCACTTGAATCCATTGAACCGAACCGAATTGCATTGAATTGAATCGAATTCAATGGAGAATTCGGCAGAACGATGGGGAACTTCAAGTGAGTGGCATGTTGCACTCTTTAACTGGATTTTGCCGGCAGGGGTTTTCCGCCACCCACTCACTATCGGTGGCCACACTTTTTACCCGTGTCGTTGCCAAATCAATTTATGCCCGGCCAACGTTTGAACAATTTCTGTTTCTGTTTCGGTTTCTGTTCCGGTTTCCGTTTCTGTTTCGCTTTGTGCAATTGACGGGCCAATAATTAAGCCGGAGTCCAGGGAAAGCGATCGGAAAACGCATGGAAAACCAAATGTACCTCCTTTCCCTGTGGCATCCGACTGGCCCGGTCATGTGGCACGTTCTTATGACTCTGCTGACGTTGCAAAGTCAATATCCTTGCTTATTTAAATTTCAAAGCAAATGACAGAAGGTGTTGTTGTGCTGCCGCAAACTGGATTAAATTTCGTTTAAAATGTAAATGGAAAAAAGCGTGATAGACAGGTTCGGCTTTCCGCCTGAATCGTATCCAAATTGCGTTTACAACGGCGAAACATCAAAAAATGAGAGAGGCACCGAACGCAGGAAAAACTAAACAAACACCTCATCAAAGAACATCAAAGGCGGCCCCAAAAAATAAGAACAGGAAAACCCCCAACAATAACCAGGAGGGGAGAAAAATCAAAAACGTAAAGAAAAGAAAAAGGAAAGGAAAAAAAAGGTGGTACTGGGAAAAGAAAAGCATTTTGGTGTGCACGACGCAGAAAATAAAATCAAGAATTTCACACCTTATCAATTTTGCTAGATTAACAAAACGAACAATGGGGTGGTGCGCCCTTCACCACCCACACCTGGGTGGGAAATTGCACCATCAACGTCCTTGCCACATTGTGATCGACATCATCATCGTCATCGTGCTCTGGATGCAGGGAAGCCGCCGTCGCCACACTTTGTCATTAAGGAAGTCAAAAACTTCGACCCCAAGCGGGGGGTCTGAGGAAAAGCAGGGGTTGTTCCCCCCCCTCCCCCGCCTTTCACTCTCCGGAAAACTCAGAGAAATGGAGAAAGAGGGGGAGAAATCGGTTTGGCTTTGTGTGACAGCAGCGTTGACATTTATTTTGATTTCAGTTTCGAGTGCAAGCCCTAAGTGGGTGAACTTTCTATTTCCCTTCATCTGTTATCCACTCCAACCTGTTTGGCAACCCCCGCCCTTTGATGCACTGAAAACAAAAAAGCAACAACATTTTCTTCTTATATCCAAAGTTTTACCATAAAGTTATTTGTCTTTTTGACTTAATAAGATATTTTTATCATAAAAGCAAATTTAAGAAACATAAAACTAAAACGATTATGAATTTTTTAAGAACACAGTTGAGTTTTCTTCGATATAAGCCAACTATTTTCTTGTAAGAATGTTTAATTAAAACTATTAATTACCATGTAGGCAAATTGTACTATCAGTTTTGATACATTTTTATAATTTCATATCTTAAAACTATTATTTTTTTGATAACTAAATACCTGATAAAACGATGAATGAATTTTTTTAAAACTAAATAATTGATAGGGCAATATTTTCTTTCTGTGCACTCATGCTAATGTGCATCTTCGCTTAGCTTTTCACCCCAGGGATGGCCTTTTTACTTGGTGTCGCTGCCACTAAATTGAATTTTATGTGGCGAATGCCAACTTTGATGTGTGCCTTTATTAATGGTTGCTGGGAAGTGTCAGCCGGTCGCAAAAAATGAGCCGGTAGGGGGAAAATTGGGTCTAAATCAGCACTGATAGAGCGTCGGCGGAGAGTTTACGGTAATTGCAGACCAAAACAGGGGCGAAAACTCCGAACCGGGCATGTAAATTCAATGAAATATGGCTTGCAAAAATGCCTCGCACAAGCAACGCCTCAAAATGCCAGCAATGCGATGTCCAGTCGTCCTGGTGGCCATCTGAATATCCGAACATCCGACCATGTGGCCATCTCACCAGCGGCAGCCAAAGTCCGGCCATCGAGCAGCAGCTTGGAATTCCAGGCATAACTTCTGGGAGCAACGAGCAGACGAGCATATGTAAAAAGCGGAGCCAGCCAGCGACACATAAGTACACACGACACACGAACACACATTGCTGGCGGGTTTCCATGACATAAAAAAGAAAAGCGTGCTAAAAAAAATGGAATGGAAAATCTAGCCTGGCCAAGTCTCTAAATTGTGTGGCCCTAAAAGTGTCCAGCGGCACATAATGCTCAAAGAGTGTGCACTTAAAATAAAGCCACAGCTTTGCCCTTGAACTTAGAAACTATTTCCCAAGAAAATATGAATAAATAAATATTTTTAGGAATTAATTTCCGAAATATCGATAGTGTTTGCATAATATACATGCAATAACAAAATAGTTCGCGTTACTCAGCTAAAAAACTTGACAAGATTTTATTTATTTTGTTATTTGAACTAACTACGTAATACCACATTTCAAAAACTATTTAATATACGGACTAAACTTTATTTAAAAAGCTTCAACAAATTCTTACTCATACTAAATATCAAAACCGTACAAAAATGTAAAACATTTTAAAAAATTCCTTTGGTAAAATACACCTCAAAGAATTATGGTTAATATAATTATTTTTTGGACTAGACACTTCTCTTTTTTTAAAGTCTTTCCGTTTTGTACTGTTTTAAACAACAGTTTTCGGTTTGTCTATGCATTTAAAAAGTTGAAACAATATGCTTGTATTTTCTTTGAGTGCATACCCACTCACACGCACACACACAGAGCTGTCTGTGTCCTTGCCACATGCAACGTCTGCTGGAGTTGCTGCTTCTGCTGTTGCCCAATGGCCGCAAGGAATTTCACACAATTGCTAGAAAAATTGCAGAAAATTGAAAATGTGCGAGAGAGCATAAATTTTTACTGCGTCACTTGTGAATGCTAAATTGTTGTTATTTATGTTGGCACTGTAAAGCCAAGGTCCCCGCCAGTTTATCCCCCTCGAAAGAAGTTACTACCATGGGGAAGATTTAAAGACACAAATCGATTTCATTTCGCACATCACTTGATGCCCGTCACTGCCCCACGGAGTTTTGTTGCAGTCTTCGATGGGGAATCAAAGTCCAGACCGTAACAAAACCCTGAAGGAGTTCAAGGTCACAGGATATTACAATGGGTAAAAATAAAAGTTTACGATTATCAATTTTCACAGCAGTCCTCGCTTGAGAACATGCAAGCCAGTGCGGGCAAAGAGTCGAAAGAAACCGCAGCCAAAATTAGCCATCGAGGAAACGATCAGCACTCCAACGCCCAGGGAAATGGCTTCATCCTGGTGTCCTTCCAGCCAGTTGAAAAGCTTCCGACAAGGATGCGCCATCAGTTGCATTTGCTTCTCGACCGCATGTTCATAACAACTCTGGCCATAAAACAGCAGATAGGATACCTGCATGGTTTCCGCCTCCTTGATGATCACATGCTTTTTATCCGCACTGGTTTCATTGTCCTGGAAAACGAATTCAACTATGGCCACGCAGCGGAGAATGGAACCGCATCGGGAGCCACCCAAACCAGCCTGGGGTTTACTCCTGGCCAGAGCTTCATTGACATCGCTGGTTAATTCCAGACACCTTCCATCGGACAGGGAATTTTGGTTGAGCAGCGAGTATAGCTTCTCCAATTTGCAGCCATAGAAACCCAGGCGAACGGATTCCTTTTTTTCCTGCCGCAAACGAGCATAGGCCTCTCCCCTGCGATTTCCTTTGCCCGTTCGCACCTCGAAGATCTGGGTGGGTGGACGATGGGGAGTGGGCATCCCGAGATGGGCATACAGCTCCGTAAACTCACAAGGTCGCAGGGAGCTCAAGGACACGCGATCGGCTTGATCCACCAAGATGTCCGTCAGCAAACGAACCACATTGGGCGAGCAGGCCTGGTAGTCGCAGTGCATGAGCTGGTGCTGCAGTGCCTCCAGCCGGGGGGCATCACCCAGGGTATTACACACCAGATCGATGGTGCTCCAGTGGCTGGGCAGTGGTCTCAATCTCGTCCTATAACGATAGCTCCAGGCGGCGGCCACGAAAATGGTCCACAACGCCTCACAGCCCATGAAATCCTCCTGAAGACGTCGCTGGACGAGATTCAGGGCCCTCACATCCAGATACGATGTGGGGGTCCTTCGATTTAATGGCAGGACTATGGACTGCGGCAGTAGGGCCACCAATCGCCGCCAGCTGATCCGCTTCGATGGCCTGTGACCATAAAATCCCGTGGCTGAGGCTCCCGAAAGCAGCGTCATTTTCACTGGCTCTGAATATGGTCTATCTGGATTTTGATTTCCCTTCAGAGACTGAAATTTTGAAATTGTTTTGCAGAGTTTTCGCCAAGCCGTCGGGCATCAATCTATTCCTCCGACAATCTCGACAATCGAATGAAGTGTGTCGCCCAGGTGGCAGGTCGTCCTCGTTGCAGGAGATTGAATTTCGTCCCGGAATGCACTAAGAAAAAAATTACTTGGGGATTTGGGTTGAACTGTAATAATTTTTGCCTAATATTCCAATCAAGCTGTTTTTTTTATTGACAGTAAGTCTTGACACAATATACTTTGTTGTAAAACTTTTAGGTCGAAAATAATGGGAAGTTCAAAAATTTGGTTCTTAAAAGTCAAACACCAAATGTTAACCAATTACCCTAAAAAAATAAATATTTTGGACTTTCTTTAATCTTCTAAAATATAAAATGTTTCTTATGCTTTGCCATGTTTGAGAATATATTGTTTTGTAAAATATTTTTGAATATATCCAAATCATGTTTAAATCTCAAATAACAAATTGAATTCTTAATGAATTCCTAAACAAAAGTCGATGGCCTATCCTTAAGTAATATGAAATGCTTACATAAATTTTAAATATTGTATTGCCTTACCATTTCCGAAAGTTTCTTCGAGTGCATTCCTAGTAACAGTTGCCAAGTGTGATCTCCGGATGGGTTTTGGTTGGGTTGGGCCTGGTTGTGCTGTAATTGATTAATGGAGCCTGATGTCGAATGCCTGATGCCTGCTGTCTGCCAGTTGATGGCTGACGCTCACCTTATGTCGGGAGTGACTTGGCCCAGGACCCCGAGATGAGATGATGCCACCACCACCAGCAGCGTGTGGAATGGTCAAAGTTGCATCATAGCTACGCAGTTAATTGGATACTTTTTCAATACTTTTATCTATGGCAGCAACCCCCGGCCACCGGGTCTCTCCACCTGCTGCTGCATGCGTAATTTATTGATATACTCCCGCTAAATTATGAGTCTCCTGGGGGGTGCGAGAAGGAAATAATTTTTTGTTTTCCCCACTCTTTTTGCCCCATGCCCCATGCCGCCAACCGAAAGGAGGCTGCAGGTGTGGGTCTGTGTGGAAATCAGTTAACCGAAAAAGTTTGCAACTTTTTGCCGTGCTCGCTGCCTGTGAAATCAAAGTTGGAGTTTATTCAAATAAACGCCGACATTAAGAGAGTTGCAACTGTTGCGTTGCGTCGTCGGAAGGCGTCTCCTGGCATTCGGCGGCATAAATCAGAGCCCAACAGCCGTGGCAACTTTTTCCCCAGATAAACTTTTGACGTCATTTAACCCTCTTTTTTTGCCAGGCTTTTTTCGGGGGTGCCTGCAATGTTATTAATATGCCCAAGTTTCTTTTGGCGTTGTCAATTCCCCGGAGGCGCTTCCTGCTAAATAATTCCAGTTGCCATCGATTTCCCGCCTCCAGGACAAAACAAATGCCTTTAAAGGATTCCCTTCGTTTATTACACACCAAATGAGGGCCCATTTTCATATGCCAAGGTGGCAGATAAACAGGATATGCAGTGATAGGAAAGTTACCACATTATTAAGTTAAAATTTCAGGTAAATGGTGAGATGAGTTTTAAAGGGCTCTTCGTCGGTTATAATTAGTCTATGAAACTAAATTTCTGGACCATTATTGAAGTGTTTATTTATTTTAAGAGGAATAAACGACCAATAAAAGTACCTAGTTACATCCCCTCATTTGCCTACCACATTTAACATTTCCCCGAAATCTTAAGCACATTAATAGCTGGCGATGGATAAATACGATTTCACGGACTCCACAATCTTCGGCACAAATATGCTATTGTTGTGCAGGACAAATAGGAAATTTCGCAGCGGCAATGAGTTCTGAAATGCAGAAGATGAAACGTGAATCAGTGCGGCGAAATCAATTATCACAAACACTCTCCATCGAATGGCTGATAAATATATATGGGTTTCGGGACTGGGGAAAATAAATATAAATTGCCTGCTGGCTGGCGATTTGATTTCATAAATATGTGCCTCACGTAGCCCAGCTCAATTGCCAATTAGAAGCGAGGCGAAAGGAAAAAGCAGTGGCAATAGCAGGCAGGAAAAAACATAAAAAGAAAAGGCGGTGGCACTTGAAAATTCTGAGGCATCAACGGAAGTTGATTTGTATACGGAATCGCATATAAAAGTTGCCCACTTTTAACCTGCACCTTTTTGGCCAAAATTCAATAAAGCAATTGGAAATTTTCCTCACGTCTTTCTAGGAAATTATTATGGAGCTGGCAGTAGAGGACGGCCGTTTCAAATGGAATTCTTTAAACAATTTTCCCAAAACCCACACATACATATACTGCCACCTGGAGATGGGGAACTCGAGCAAACAAAGCGTGTCCCCAACTGAAACACAATTACCACATGGGGTCTTCAGGTTTCCGACTCACCTTTAGATCGTTCATTATTTTGACAAACTTTGGACTGCTAATGTTTTCGAAAAAGTTTAAAAAGTAGTCGAAAAATAGGGCATTCAGTTGGTCCTGTGGCAGGATCTCCAGAACCCTCTCCACCATTCCATGCAGGCCTTTTGGTAGTTTTCCAGTGAATTGTATTTCTAAAAATGTATTTACTTTGTAGTTGCTTGTACATAATGTTTAGTATAATTATATGGCAATCTTCAATTGTTAGGATTAGATATTCAAAAAAGGTTGCCATAAATACTAACTTATTATTAATGTATCACGTCAGTAAAGAATATATAATATTTATATGATTTGAGGAGGTTAACAAACTAAAAACCAAATGATTGCCTGTTCGTAAAAATATATGTATATATAGGCATACAATCTTCAATTCCTTTTAAGTATTTCATAATTTAAATTAAAAAATTGAAATTTAAGAAATACTTATAATACAAATTATGCATTTTCCTCATAAAACGCAACATACGCACCTTTCATTTCAATAGAGCTCATGGCGGAAACTGTGAACACATCTGCCACCGAATGCACCACCTTGACCACATCCAATCCTTGATCGCTCATGTAGTTGGTGAACTCAAGGACTTCGGGCAGCTGAAGGATCTTCCGCTTGATGGTCGCAAAATAGCTGCTGCTGAGAAATGTGTAGGCTCTTTGGAACTCCTCATCACTGAAGTAGTACTGCTTAGCTATGACCTGGACTTTTCGCACTGGAATCAGAGCCACAAAGGCGCTCAAATCGATAGAATTGTTGGAAGGACTTGGTTTCTTGTGAGTCAGGAATATCAGATCATCGGAGGCATTCCTTTGGCCGCTTTCGTCACTCTCTTCGCTGGTGGTTCCGTCGAGAGTGACGAATCCAACACCGCTCGATTCCGATTCGTCACTTTCCGGCGTTATTAATTCGTCCTGTGGAAAGCCCATCGAATGGGAAATTCCCGCGGCACAGACGATCAAAAGCAACAGGTAACCGCGATTCATACTGGCGATGTGATCTCCTGCACAGAATCTCAACTTCTGACCGACTCTTCTCACGGTTTTCATGTCCGCCAGCTTGTGTAGACTTTGGAGACCATTCTAGACTACGACAATCGGTTTGTCCCAACGATTATTTAATTTAATCAGCAGCATTCAACAAAAACACTCACTTGCTGGGGGAAATTCATGACAGAGGTCACTACACTTTCAAAAACAATACAGAAGGTTTGTTGGAATAGTTAGAAAATTTGAAACCAAATTCAAAGTGATTTTACAAATGGGGAACTAGCTATAAATTTTGCTGAAAGCTTTAATTTAACAAATTATTAAATCATTTTATTGTTTCATCGCTAGGAGGCATTCTATCAAAAATATATTTTAGCAATCGGTCAACATTGTGTACGAATTATCTAAATATAATTTATTAAGAAAATTATATTTTCTGATATTATAATATAATTTTCAATTATATTTTCTGATATTATAATATAATTTTCAGTATAAAAAGAGATTGAAGAAAGGTAATTTTATAAAATGTACGTTATTATTTTAGTGATTACTTTAGGATTTCTTCAACTAGAAATGACTTTGTTTTTATAAGTGCAGCTTAAAGCTAGCGTTTATAAAATATTGATTTATAGACTTATTGGTGGCTTTCGATTAGGCCATAAAACAGAACTTCGGGCCATGGGAGCCACCATCACCGCCTCGTTCTCGTAAATTATACAAATGGGCGGCTTTCCTGTGGGCGTTTTGACCAACTGCATTTCCGCCGATGCAAATCAAAGAAAATCACACCCATTTTGCCCCTCTTTGCGGGTGAAATTCACACTTTGACAGCTGGCGGGAATGTTACCCGGTTAGTCACTATATGTGTGTGCCACTCAGTCATTCATTTAGTCAGTCATTCAGTCAGTCAGTCAGTCAGCCAGTCAGTCAATCGCTCAGGCGCCCATTCAGGTCTCGTTTCCAGCTCGCTCGCTTGTCAAACTGTGCATAAAATATGTACATGCATATGTCCCGGCACACACATCTCCACCCGCACTCCGGCTGATATATTCATTTGCTCATTCAGCAAGTTAAGTAGGAATAAAATTGTCAATTTTCATGTCATTATTTCATGTCGTCGTCGCCGTCGCCGTCGCCGTTGCCGTTTGCCGCTCACTTTCGCATGTGTCAACTGTGACACTCTCCATTCGCGTCGCTGTGTGTTTTCGGATATGATTTATTCACTTGGCTTGATTTATTACATGCCCACACGGCCGCAGCCTGTAAATTGTTCTGCCTACAAACCAATAATAATTGTATCGTCGTCAACGTCAGCCAGCCAGCCAGTCGACCGAACTTTAGTTGCACCGCAATTTTTTACATAAATTATTTGACTAAGCCCCCAACTTGATTAAAACTTGGCCTAGACTCCTGGAGACTCCGGGTTTTCCGTAACGTATGACACTTTATGAATTTGGCGAGCAAAGTTTTGAGGGTGCAAACTTTTGCCGGTGTCGGCTTGGAGCCGTAAACAATCGGCCAGGCAAGTTATCCTGCACTCAAACAAATTCCACCGAAATCGGTTGAAGTTTGCTAAGTTTCTAATTACAAGCTAATTTGCCATTATCCACTGTAATATTCACATTGACAAAATAATTGTTTTAGGTGTGTAACTGCAACTCTGTTAAAAATAATGAAGGTTTATTTATCTACTGTTTCTTACAATTAAAAAAAAAAAAGGAAAACAAAGTTTGGATTATCAACATTGGGAGGAGAAACGCGAAGTTTAAATTGAAAGTTAAAATTATATTTTTTAGAACTACTTTACATTTCTTTATTTTTATACAATTTATTGTTATTTTAAAAAGGGTTAAATGCGACTATGAATTTATACAAATACCATAAAATTGATTGTAGGTGCCACGATCTTCTTACGTCTTATAAATTTGTAAGTATTTCCTTTTTGAAGGAGGAGTTCAAAATCAATTGTAAAAATCACTTGAAGCTTCTATTTGGTGTTGAAATATTATGTAGGAAATTCTTTTTTTTTTATAGATTGTAGAACACGCCACACAAGGATGGACCTTGTTTTCGTGTATTGACAAATTATTTCTAAAGATCCCAAAAAAAGGGAGTAGCGGGTGCTACTCTTTCTCCAAGTGTATCGAGCGGGCCGAGCTTATAAATTAATTTTGCCCCACCAGAACACTTCAGCGAGCTGGTGGCATACCTCAGCTGCCATAAAGGTGGCGGCGGCCCAAGTTGGCGGCGACTTAATTAACTGCAGTCCGGCGAAGTCAGCGGTACACACGCACCTGAGACCGAGACCGAAAGCGAGGATGAAGGACGAAGGACGACGGACTGCATCCTTGAAGGGAAAAAGAGGCAGTTAATTTCATGCTGCCTGGCTTTGGACCTACTCCTTCCCCTCCCCGGCCCTCTGTGTGCCATGTGTTTTAAAGTGATTTTCTTGGCCAGGCGCCTTTTGTTTATGTTGCGGCATAAGAGCTCCGCTTTACCGCAAGTGTCAACATTTATTTCCAACTTAACACTTTTGGCGTAACATGGCGCTTAATCCGCAGCGCCAAGTCGAGCCGCGCCAAGAACTTGACTAATTTTGTGCAAAGTTCAGCATTAACATTACCGCAAATTAGCAAAAGTTTTCGCACAAACAGCCGCAGCGCAGGAAAACAAAAAAAAAAGATGAGTGGAGAAGGGAGCAGTGAGGGGAGGAGGAGCAGTAAATCCGATTGCAGGGATTGCATGGTGGAAAAGCCCGGGAAATGCTGGGAAAACAGGGGGAAAGCGGGGAGCTCTTTGAGTTGTGGCATCAGCAGACGTTGCCTGTAGTATCTGGGATGGTTCACTGACTGCCATAAATTAACTTGTCTAGGCCCGATTCCTTGCCAGGCGGCCTGTCCCCAAAAAACTTCTTGCCAGATTCACCAGCTGGATCTCCTCCTTTTTTCCTCTTGTAATCTGTTTCACACTTAATGTTTTCACTCACTGCTTTCCCAGTTCGGTTTTCACTTTGGGTACATATTTCTAAAATCGAAATGTCAGCAGATTAGTAAGCTACTTAAAACTATGAATATAATCCTTAACCTAAAATAAAATGAAAAGATATAAAATTCAATGCCTAACAACTTGTGGTTAGTATTAGTTTTATATCTTTCTTCAAAACAAAATTGCACAATTTAAATAGTTCATAAACATATTACAGAATTTCTTCTTTGACATGTCAAAAATTCATCATTTAAACAATGAAATAAAATACAATTTATGACGTTTATTTTTGAATATTAAAACCATTTTATTGATTGTTCGCAATGCAAGGAATTCAAAAATGACAAATTTATGTCCCATAAATAGTCCGCTTAATTTTAAAGACCGAAGCAACCTTTAATGAATACCTATTTACAGATAACGTTTTTCCCTTCACAGTGACGGTTGATTTCGATATGGGTTATTTATAGATGGACAGATCAATCGATATGTACTTTATCCACGCGGACTTGTCCCTGTCAGTTGTCAATCAGTTTTTCGGGTTTGGCTTTGATTTCCATCCACTGCCCCGGCGAAGGATGTCAGTAAGCCGTAACAAAAACCGAAATTATGTCCTTACACACAGGTCATCGCCGACTGCCCTGCGCAACCTTCAATCAATTGGGGTTTTTGGTATATTCGACTGGGGGCTGGGGTCTGGGGGATTCCCCGTCCTTCAAACTGAAGAGCAGAGTGTTCCATCGCTTTTGACACGTTTGGCAAATATTTGAGCACGTCTAAAAGCGCGTTACGGTCTCCAGCTGGCGTTCAATATTTTCAGAGTGAACGCAGCAGCCTCAGATGACCGATTTTCACTGCTTTTCCCGCCCACTTTTCCGCCTTAGGGTCCTCTCCCCCCTCCTATCCCCTTGCCCCATCACAAATCGCGTGGCAGTGCGTGCTTTGCCCTTGGCCTGTGGCTTAATTAATTTTCGCTTCCGTTAACAATTTTTATGCGGACTTGGCTCCTTGGGAGCGCTTGGCATGCGCTGATTTCGTGTTTATGGGTCCTTTAATTCGCCACTAATACGGGTCCGTTTGCGGCGGAATTATTTGCCGGATACATGCGATTAGTTTTGCTCAGATTGCGAATAGTTTTTGCTCTCCATTTTGCAAGCGTGCAACAAGTTAATTACATAATTCAGCCAACCCACGCCTGCACTCGCCTTTGATATTTATGTCTGTGCGGGTCACTTCCGATATATATAAACCAAATAAACACTAAATTCCAGTTAAATAGGCAACGACACCAGCAGCAGCACCAGAAACTTGGTCAAAAGAAATATAAAATAAAATAAAATTAAATAAAATAGCAAAAGCAGCAGAAGAGGCATCAGCAGCATCGAAAAAAGGAGACTTAAAAAATAAGCTAAAAGTCTTTTGAAGTTGCCAAAGTAAAAGCAGGGGGAAAATGAAGGAGGTGGAGAGAGGGGGAAAATGGGAAATGCAGGCAAACAGCGCGATATAAAGTTGGGGCTTTTTGGCTTTGACGCACGTAGCTCCCGATTTGAAAGTTTGTCGTGTGTGCTCAGTATATATATTCATATATATACATATATGTGTTTACACATACACGTACATACATATATGAACAACAAGGAATCGACAGAAACTCCAGATCCCACTTCTGCGTTTGCTGCAACGCTTTTATTAAGCTTATAAATTTTTTATTTAAGACTTTTCACTTTGAGCAGTTTTGCGCCAGCCTCGGGGCCAAATGGCAAACAGCAGCCACACCGACAGTCATGTGACATTTATTCGAGTTGCGCCAGGAGCATTTCAATTTCACATTTAACAACAGACCCACTCTATTGCACTCGCTAACCCGTTGGGCCCATAAATTATCCAAATAGTTAATGCCAAAATTGTGAAATAGTGTGACACTTTCATTAAATGCCCAAAGCGAGGGCGCTGAATAAATGGAGAATTTCAATAAAAATGCCAAAATGCACTGGCCACGACATGCGATGCGAAAATATTTGATAAACTGCAACAATTTCCCCAAGGGTTGACCACTTTTTTATGCCAACTGCCTGCCAGTATTAGTTTTGCGAATATTTTCGCTGCAAATGCGACTAAATCCATATGGAGTTTATCCGATTTGATTTGTGGCCTGCTAAAGTTTTCAAAGTAAAAATTTTACCAATTTCGACCATTTTGATAATAAGATGCTGGCAACGTTTATTTGTGTTTGCCTACACAGAAAGAAAATAATTAACTATTTATTAATAATAATTGACTTTAGGCAAAGGCTAAAAAAATATTGATTTATAGATTGCAAATTATTATTTCAAGTGACGCTTTTATTGATTTTAAACTGATAGGCTATGATGTTATTTTCTGCAATAAATAATAAGTGCAAATATTAAATTACAATTAAATAAAAGCCTAATATTTTATACCTAAAATCAATATATGGAAACCTGTGTCGAGTTTGTATTAATGATTTGGACATTTTGTGGAATTGTTTGTTCTACATTTATGGTTTGTTTAAAACGAATTCACCTCTACAAAATTGTAATCTTTATTGATGTATATAATAATTGTTAGATTTTTTCTAATTCTTGTAAATATTTTTCTGCGTGTAATATGTCAGTTTGTAGGGTCCTAAAAAAAAGCGTCACGTGGTGCATATAAATTGCCAGGTTTGGAAACTTTTCTGTAGAGGTGCAAATTACTTTTGTTCTTTTCTGTTTGCCATCGGCGTATTTTTTTCTCCATTTTTCCCTTCGCCTGACAACTGTCAAGCATCGAATTGACCAGACTTTTGGCATTGCCTAAGCGTGCGTGTGAATGACCAAAAACTGGACATGGACGCACAAGTATTTATAGCATACTCACACATGTTCGACTATGTGTGGTCAAAGGAAATCAATTTCCATATGCAAAACTTTTTTAGTGCACGTACTGGACGACGAGAAGGGAGCCGAAATCGAATTTGGTCCATAAAATATTCAAATTGTTCTGTATAAACGACGCATAAACATTCTTTGTGCAGGGCACCTGCAGCACCAGCTCCATTCCATTCCATTCCATTTCGATCCCGCCCCGAATCGCATAAATTTTTATGTTCAAATGCCAAAGGCCGTAGGCAGGCGATCGCTTAATGTGTCCCGCGGCAGAAATTCAATTTGTAGCACATCCGTGGCCGAAAAGGAAAAGGTAAAAAACAGCCAGCGGAGGGAACTGCAAATGCGAAAAAAGTGCAAATGTCCGAATGGCCAAGGACCAAGAAGCAGGCAGCTGGAAGCAGGGAACAAGGACCCAAACAAACCGAAACAAAATAGGAGCAAAAGTCGCCCCTTGAGAGCTGAGAAAAACACTGCCTGACTGCTGCTGCTGCTGCTGCTACTTTGCTATGCGAACGATTGATTGAAAATTGATTTCATTATGAACTTGTGATGCATATTCGCCCAACCACCTAGCCACCCCCAACCACCCAACCACCCAAACCATCCAACCACCCGACCACATATCCTTCAA
This sequence comes from Drosophila fuyamai, assembly GCA_018153365.1. Taxonomy (NCBI): domain Eukaryota; kingdom Metazoa; phylum Arthropoda; class Insecta; order Diptera; family Drosophilidae; genus Drosophila; species Drosophila fuyamai. Next base: position 8,756,287 of record JAECXW010000758.1, read on the forward strand.
CACCACCCGGCATTCCCACAGAGTTTTGTGCATCTCAGTAGATAATTGGATTTCGAAAGGTTGCCAAGTCCGTAGTGTCCGTAGTGTATTGTGCATTTCCACTTCCAATTAGTTATGGAATTTTTGCTGTATTTAAATTTTTGTATCCCCCAGTTAGACTTATCGGAATGTGTAAGTTGAGAAGGGAAGATTGTGGGTGGCCAAATGGCCTCAGTTCCAGAGCACAGTCCCAGGAAATTAAGCCGCTTATGGCTGGGTCATTCGTTCCCTTTTGTTTTTTAATGCTCAGCCAGGCTCCCATCCTGCCAACCCCCCATCCCTCCATCCCCCCCTCCACCGATTCCCATCCTCTTTTTGGGCCAAAAAATATTACTCTGCTGCCATTCCACTTAAGATTCCGCCGGCCAAGTGCACTTGTGCTGGCCACAAATGGCAATGGCTGTGTTGTCTGTCGCGCGTATTTAGCATAAAAGGTGCGGCCAAGACTTCGCCGGGCTTTTGATGTCCCCCCGAAAAGCCCCCCCCCCCCCCCAAACCATGCCGACAATGTTGATATTTTGCATCAAAATTCTGACAAACTTGTTCAGCGAAAAAGGGGTGGGGGGGGATTGGTGGTAGATAGATCCGAAGCGGAAGTGGCGACATTTTAGGATGTCACTCCGAGTTTGAGGTCGCCGCAAAGTGCGCAACACAATTTGCATAATGCCCGGTGGGACGGATGAATGTGGCTGCGGATGAGGTGGTGGCGGGGAGCGGGGAGCGGGGAGCTGGCGGAGATGCTGAATGCGGTCCCGAATTTGGTCTACGTTTTGGGTTTCTATTGCTGCACTGAGGGAAAATTAATTCAATTAAATTCAGATGACAACATCTCCATTACGAACATGTATTCATTTCAAACTGACATTCTGTAAACTTCTCTATTAAGCCGCTTTAAAATGGTATTATGGCAGTACCTTATCTATATTAGAATTTTGTAAATTGTATGGATAAATATTTTAATAGGCATATTTATTCCTTTCTTTTTGTCCTCAGATGTTTAATAAAATTAACAACAAAATTTAAATACTTAACAAAATATGTCTACAATACGAACCCATAATAATTTTATTTACCCATGTTACTGATAGATATATACTAAAATAATAATATACATATTTTATTCATAAAATGACCGTTGGTAAGGAAAAGGTAGGCAGGTTAGATTGATCTAATATATATAACGGTTTTGTTTCCCTAACTTAGCCAAAATACAACGAAAAGCTAAAAAAATAATTATTTGTCCAGCTGAGAACATAAGCAATAGATTCCAGGTTGATTTGTAAAATGGAGTTTTTAATGGTTTTTTCATTTTCTATTATTTATGATTTCTTGCAAAAATTTGCTCAAAATTTAGTTTTTCAACTGTGAACACCACTCGATTGGCAATTTTATAACAAATTCAATAGTATATCACATTCCACCATTTAAGCATTCTTTTCAAGGGTTTTGATTTAAAATGTATATTTTTTTAATATTTTTTGGGACTTTTATTTTTTACATTTTTCATAAGGGGTTAGTTCATATTTTTTTGCCAAAACTGGCTCAATATAAATTTTTTCAACTGAGAATTCCAATTGATTGCAAATTTTATAACGAGTTCAATAATAGGTCACATTCGTATCCCTTAAGTTGACTATAACCCATACCTGTCGTATATATTGGGTTGTCATTATCTTGGTGTGACTGCGAAGGGTGTTCAAACTTCGGCTTGCTATCTTCCGTTATCTTTTAAAATGAAAACTATTTTCTTTGCCAGTGCATGCAAATGAGTGCGAGATGAACAAGCAGGCGGTCTTATCCTCGTCAGTATTGGTTCAGGTCCTGTTCGGACTGTTGTATCGCACACCCAGTCCCCACCTCGACATTGTTATACCTAACATATCCCCACCTAACACACTTTGCCAAGGACACCATGAAGAAATCGCCGAGGACGAGCAGGGCGAAGGCTGAACGGAAACAGAAGGCGGAGAACGAGCTGAAGTGCGTGAGCGACTATGAGAGGACCCTGCTCCTGGACACGATGCCCCGCCGGATGGACACCTTCTGGAAGACGGACACCAGGCTGAGTGCGTCCAGGCTAAGTGGTCCTTGGATGCTGCACCACTGCAACTACAACAAGGGACTCGCCTTTACACTGAACGAAAGGCGGGTGCTGTCCATCCACGGACTGCTGCCGGTGGCAGTGCGGACCATTGATCACCAGGTGGCCGCCTGTACGCAGGTCCTCGATCAGTTCACCACCGACATGCAGAGGTACTTGTATCTGATCTACATGTCGCGCAGAAATAGGAGACTGTTCTACTATCTGTTGCTCAGCGATACCGATCGCTTTATGCCCTTGACGGACTCCACTGGCTCGGCGGAGTTGCTCATGATCCACAGGATGCTGCACTCCGTGGGCCAGGGCTTGTTCATAACCAGCAAGGATGTGGGTCATGTTGCCCAAATCCTGGCCAATTGGCCGATGCGCTGTGTTCGCTGCCTGCTGGTGAGCAATGGAGCCTCTGTCCTGAGTCTCGGTGACTTGGGTGTGGACGAGATGCCAGTCCTCTTCTCGAACATTCATCATAATGTGGTCTTCGGTGGCATTCATCCGGATTTCTGCCTGGCCGTGATGATAGACGTGGGCACGAACAACGAGCAGCTGCTGGAGGATCCGGCCTATTCGGGTTTGAAGGAGCATCGGGCCTCGGACGAGCTGTACTACAAGTTGTTCGAGGAATTCACTCTGGCAGTCATCCAGCAATACGGCTCGCATGCGCTGATCCTGTGCAAGGACTTCGAGGCACAGAACGCCAAGAAGCAGGTGGAGCTGTACCGCTCCCGCCAGTGCATCATGGATGTGGACTTCCAGTGCATGGCTGCAGTTGCTCTGGCCGGAGTCATTGTATGCGATAGATTGAAAAGGGTCTTCTTTTCGGCCAATGTGTTCCTGTTCTATGGTGGCGATGCCATTAACATTGGCATGGCTCGACTTTGCATGGCTTTGCTAAGGAGGGAGGGCTTCAATGAGATGAAGGCCCGGGAGCGGATTTGGTTCTGCGATGCCAACGGATTGATAGTGATGGACAGGCAGGACATTCCTGAGGAGCTGCTGGAATTCGCCCAGATTCATGAGCCCATCTTCAGCCTAGAGGAGGCCATTCTGAAGCTGAAACCCAATGTCCTGGTGGGAGGATCCTCGCAGCCGAACAGCTTTACGCCGGATGTCCTGCGGGCGATGGAGAAGAGCGCCTGTCAGCCGGTCATTTTTGCCCTATCAAGACCTCAGGAACAGGCCGAATGCACCGCGGAGGCTGCCTACTCCTACACCAAGGGACGTTGCATCTTCATCTCCGGATCGAAGCTGCCGCCGCTGAAGTATGCCAACAAGTGGTATCAGCCGGGTCATTGCACCAGTAGTTACCTAGTGGCCGGCATAAGTTGCGGCGTGATGTTGGCCGGGTTCTCCACCATTCCGGATGAGGCATTCTGCGTGGCCGCCGAGCGTCTGGCCAGTCTGGTGTGGCCCTGTGACCTGGAGATGAGGAACGTCTATCCGCCAATGAGGAAGATCCAGTGCATCAGCCTGCAAATGGCCGAGGCCATCTTCACGTATGCCTTTCGCCGGGGATTGGCCACGCTGTGGCCACAGCCGGAAAACCCCATGGAGTTCATCAAGAACTCCATGTACGACTCGCAGTACCGCATGAATATCGTGGACGTTTACTGCATGCAAAACCGTAGTATCGCCACCACGGAATCCCACAAATACTACCAGCTTAACATCTAGGACCTGTACTTACTTTGGGGCCATTATTAAATGGAGTGAACCAGAGAGTTCTGAGTGCTGGGATTAGGGGGCCACTAACTGGGGGCAAATTGCATGGCGTATCATGTCTAATAACAGTTGTTTGCCCAGTCTGCATATTGATTTCGATTCGAACCAAAGTCGGAGTACAAGAACGCCGGCGGGCAATTAATTGCATGCAATTTTCATGTGTCAACTCATGCTGTGTATGGTCATATACATGCGAATAGTAGGATGTGTGTGCTCGGGTGGTGTTTTGGCTGGTTCAGTACTCAATTCTCCAGTGACTGCATTCGAAACTATCGCCGTACGACAATAAAATAATTGAAACAACCACCATGAAATGGTAGGAAACACAGCCACAGCAAAAATGCAGACAAATTAAATTGCACGAGTGTGCAAGGGTGTGTGTGTGTCTGTGTGTGTGTGTGTGTGTGTGCGTCTGGCTTTGACAGGTGTGCGTCTGAGCGAAAGCATGATATTCCATTCCATTTATCAATACGGAAAATGAAATGCAACCCGGCATTGTGTCGGTTTCCCCTTTGTCACATTGAATTATTTGCTTAGGTTTTTTACCGCACTTTCCGGCCATCGCTTATCGGCTGGCCTTTTGGCATGAATGGAGCTCATCTGGAATTTTCATTAGCCACATATTTTCACAAGGCAATAGAATTCGACTTTGGCTCACATTACCATTGCGTTCTGATTTTATTAGACTTAAGTGTAATGTGGAGTTCTTACACTACGTTGGACCCCAGGAGATGACTTCGTAGCCAATTGTTTTGAGGTCCTGGGCATCGATGGCATGTCCAGAAAGCTCCCGAACCACGCTCTGTACATTAGTTGTTTTCTGAAATATTGAGAGTTTGAATGTTTAAAAGCAAAACCTAATTCGTTCACAAAGAAAAAACAAGACAATTCTGCGGGATCTCTTTAGAAAAGTGGGCAGTATTTGACCATGTAAATAGTTATCGCTTAAAGTTTGCACAACCTATTTTACTATTTCAAAATATCTACAGTTTTCGGGTTCGCGATTTTTGTAACCATTATTAATTTAATAAAGAATCCTGCACATATTTCATACTTTTATGTATCTAAACTATATTGATTTCAGTCTTCAGGAAATCTGTATTAAAAATTAAAATTTTGGTTACTGTAATTCTTTGTTTTTCTTTATGAATTTTAATAATATTATATATAATATATTGTGTCTTACCCAGGCCGCTTCGGACTTTGCCTTGAACTCTGAACTTTTCAGGGCCTGATAGAACTTTGCAAATATGGGGCTTCGCTGGCGTTTTTCATTTATTAAAGCCACAAAGCGATCTCGGGGCAGATGCGTGAGTAGTTCCTGCACAAAGCTCGTAAAGGAGCTCAACTGTGTGGTCTCTGAATTAGGTTCAAGTAGCACCACAAAGATCTCCTCCCTGAGATCGTCATCAACCGATCGACGGTGTCTAATATAATTAGTATGATGATGCCAGTGTTTTTGAGCTTTTTCTGAGGCCGTGTCATTCAGATGAACAAAGTTAATTAGATCTACAACTTCTGGCAGAGATTCAATGCGATGTTGTAACCTCTTGAAATCGGAGCTGCGCAAAAACTTTATGGCTTTGCGAAAGCCCGAATCCGTAATCATGTGCTCGGCGACAATTTCATCGATGGTGACACTGGGAATCAGTTTCTCAAAGTCTTTTAGCTCGCTTATCAACTCCGGGGAGTATTTGTACTTTCTGTAATAGCGATACTTTCCAGAAACTAGCACAATGCCAAGGAGAAGAAGTTGAAGCACCAGCTTAAATGGTGACATTTTTCCAGCTTTTCTCTTTGTTTGGTTTATATGAATTTTGTGTGTGTCAATCAATGCTACCCGGTCAGCGGTTTGTTTATTACTACTTACTCACTTTTTCTGGGGCGAGATTAAAATTTCTATACGATATGGCGCTCAGGCATATGTTATCTTGGACTATGTTTACTCTTTTCAAATTGATAACATGGATTTTATGAAGAAGCTTGTAACGGATGGTAAAATGTAATGCATGTACTTCCTATAACAAAATAAAACGTGTTCCCTGCTCCAGATGATAAATGTATTTAGTAAATTGACTCATTCAGACCATGGTAAAACAAAGTCAAATATCAAAATTGTACTAATAAAACTAAAAGCGCATCTGAACTTAATTTTACTTCATTTAATTATTTATAAGAAAGTCAATAATCCGTTTTCCATTTCTTACTTACCATAAAAATTCTAATCGAGAAAGAGTATTAAGAAGTCGACTCATAAAATTAATTGTTTATTCCAAGACTCTCTTGCTCTTTTTTCGCTGACTTTCTGCTCTGGAGAACATTGCTCATATAGAACAAATAAAGGCCTGCTTTCGAAGATAAATTCGAAATCCACTAAGAACAGTTTTGTTCATACACTTCCCCTTTTTACAGTCGCATCCCAAATTAAAGACCACACCAACGATTGTTTTGCTTATTAAAGAATCTTATCACATTTATTTACTGCATTTTTCTTTTTATGTGTTTACATCTAATTTGTTTTTCTTAATTTGTTTCTTTTATTCGGATTTTGCTGTTTTCCGGAAATATTTGGATAGCTCGTGAACCAATCTGCGTTTTGAAAATGTTCGAATAGAACCTTGCATTGGGTTTATTCGAATGGTGGTTAAGCGCAAATCTTCTTTTATTGTATGAATACTTTGTAAAAGTCGTTTATCTATTTATGTATATATATTTTTACCGCGAATATTTATTTAATTTGTATTAATATTTTTACAGTGAATTGTTCGTTAAGTACTCAATTAATATTAATTTTCATCTTTAATTGCCACATTGGCAATTTGATTCATATTTTCTGCGTGTTTTTTCCGAGTGTCCTTTTGTATTTCTCTTTTGTTTCCGTTTTTTTTTTTATTTTTTACTCAACATCATGTGATTGTCATACAAAACATTTCACATAATCTTTAAATTATTTACAATAAACGTTCAAATAAAAAAACTCTACTAAAGGCAACGCAAAAACATTTCATTCATTAAAGTTAGAAGCTCAGAGCATTAGTAGCTTTTAAATATTTGTTGCTTAATAGTTTTCTTTTTGTGGTTTTGGTTTAGTTCATTTACAATGGCAATGCCAGTATGCAATGCTAAAATTTTTGCTTTCCTTCTTTTTTTGCTTGGGTAAATCTTAAGATGAAAACATTAAAAATTTTGTAGAGAAAATCTTTAGAAAAATATTTCAAGTGTGTGTATGGGTGAGAGTAATGGTTAAGATTTTCTTACATTCGTCTCTTTTGTTTTGTTTTCTGTTGAAAAAACCTATTTTGGTTTTGGGTTGAGTCAAGCGTTTGGGTTTTCCTTGATTTTCGCAATACTATGGCAGTTTTCGCGGATACAAATATGTTTACTAAATGCAACGAGATGTGTTGTTTTTGTTTCGTGTGAATGAGTTTCTGCAATATTACTAAAAACGTATTTACTTGCCACACCAACTTACCTACGCTATTTACGGGTAAGTAATCATGAGCATGTTGGTCTCAATGCAGTAACTTCATGTATCTATATTTATTTATAAGTACGCGTATGCATATATAACTATGTATTGCTTATCGTAAACATTAGGCCAACGCACAATCTATACAAGAGCGAGTTTATGCCGAATAGAGAATTTTTAAATTAAAATTCGGAGTCGAGTAAAAATGAAAATCATTGCTGGTTTACTTACTTACTAAAGCTCTTCTATTTACAATTTTCCCCCATGCTATAGTTCATATAGCCTTTATGCTGTGCGTCATTTCTTTTTTTGAAACATTATTTCGGTTTCTGGTTTTGGCTATCGTAATAAGTTGGTTCCATATTCGTCTATGACCTAAACAGGGGCAGCTATTCGTGTATACATTTATCTTACGCTAGTTTAGTCGAACAAATATGGCTAAGTAATATACAAATTCGTTTAAGATCTTCCCAACCCCAAACCCGAAATGGCCAAGCGATGAGTTGCCGGAAACTGAACCAAATCGAAATAAAAATCAAATCGTTGCGCCTCATGAGCTTGGTTAATACTTTGCCTTAGGTCAGATTCTCACTTAGGTGGTTGCAGTTCCATCTGTATCTGTATCTGTATCTGTTCTGTATCAGTATCCGTATCTGTTAGATTACCTTAACCTTAGCTCGAAATAAAAATAGTGTCTTCTGTAAGTGTCTTTGTGTGAGTGTAAAACCGTAATTTCCATTTGACTTATGGCAGGATCCTTTTGCTAGTAACTTTTCTCGTTTACTCCATCTTTGTATATCAGTTAGTTAATGTCGAAAATCATTCAGTTTGACGCTGACAACATCTCAAAACGAAACGAAAGCATGACCAAAAACGCATCGAAATTATTGGAAATATTGTCGATTTTAAAAGCTTAAAAATTTCAGTCTTTGTAGTGGTTTTTTCCTCTATCTTTTTTTTTTTTTGTTTTGTTCATTTTGTTTTTCCTCAGCTCGGCCTTGTCACATTTTCATAGTGGTTCTCCGTATTTTCCTCGGGTGCTTACTGCCTCTCTGCGCCTGCAAACAGAATAAACCCAAATAAAGCAAATATGTTTAGATATAGAAAGTGAGATTGAGTGGGCAGCAGCGGGAAAAAGGAAAAAGGGGGAGAGTGGAGGGGGTGGTTAGTGTGGGTTGTCTTACATGGGCACTCAACTTACATTTACATTTTAACTAGAAACTTTAGAAGCGAGCAAATATGGTAAGCACGAACACGAAAATGTACAATTTGCGGTGGGCGGTGGCCACGCCCTCCGTCGACGACGACAAGAACTCAAAGCTGTACAAGTACTCTGGGCAGCGGCAACAACAATTTTTGAGTGGCATCAGCAGCAGCCAAGGGGGGCGGGGGGTTTTGGACAAAGGACATATTTGGTTAGATTTCGTCAGGGTCTAATACTACCAGAACTAGAACTACTGGTTATGCGGGAACTGATGATGATGGATGGGTATACTCAGGAAAACAAACACCTTCCAAAGTCAAGAATATTCCACAGGAATGTTTTCTAAAAATGTATTCCTAGATATATTTCAGTAAATACTACAAACTCTTTCGGTTGATTCACATATGATAAAATTAAATTGGAATGTATTTTTGATTTAAGACTATTTAAAAAACTGTCCAAGAGAAAACATAAACATTGTATTAATTGATTATTTAATTTAAGATTATTCTTTCTTACTCTTTTTATCTATTGAAAATTAATTTACTATTTTTTCTTTGTGCACCCCTTTCCATTTTTGTAGAATATTCTTCAATGTGTAAGGTCATTTTTCTGTGTGCTCTGATTATGCAGGGACTAAAGATAGCATGGGTTGTTCTATATTCTAGGATTCAAGGATACTCACTTCTGGGTCAGACCAAAGCATCGTTGCTGAACACATCGTTCACATGCTTGCCGTTGCTGCTGATTGGTCCTGTTTTGTCCTTCAGGCCACATTGCTAATAAAAGGAAATGTAAAACGGGAGAGAAAGAGATGGGGTGAACACTTAGATCTCTGCCAGCAAATTACAAAATAATTAAAACTCAAAAAGCACCCCCACACCTGACGCCGAAAAATTAATTAAAACAATTAACGGCAGCTGGCGCCCAGGCCCAAAAAATATATAATTCCCAAGGATACACACCTCCTGTTTGGCCTGCCATTGCTTCATGGCCGATTTGTATTTCTCGAACTCGTTGCACCAGTGCGAGTAGATTTTCTGGTAATCCTGCTTCTGCGACGGCGGGGAGCATCTGAATGGGGAAAAGTGAGCAATAAGTTATTGACATTTTCGCGGAAATTAGTCTGCAGGGGGTGGGGTTTTGATGTGCAGGCTGTGTTGACAAGTCAGATATTTTCACAGAATCAAAAAATTAACCGTGTTTAAGGCAAATAACAGTCTGGGAATATTGGAAATTCAGTTATTAAAGGCCTATCAGAAATTAATTGGTAGACAGTTAAACCAAATTATAATTATTAAGATTTTGTTTTGTAGCTTGTTAAGTTAAAAGATTTCGGGATTCATTTATTGTTGATATGAATAACTTTACAATTTGTTTGATTGACATTTAAATGGAAAAGTACATACGTTTTAACAGCACTGTATTTTTATCCATTCTTAAAATTTTAAATATTATTTAAATGTCGTAATTTATATGTGACCTAGAGCAATCGATTTTCTTAAAGAAAATCTCTTTAATCCAATTTAATTTGAAAGTTTATATTTGGGTTGTCACAGAAATACAATAATGACGATTCGAAAACCATTTTAAAAGTGCCCAAAAGTATGCTATGAAAAGTAAAACGCCGTCTTTCGGTCATTTTAAAGTATATTACTAGACAAGTTTACTTAGTTTTTAATCTTAGGATGTTTTTATGTAGTTACTCATATTATTTATTTAAAATATTTTACTTGTAGCCCTTTTTCACTCCCTGCTGGCAAAATTGGCCATCTAACTTAGAGATTTCGAGCTGACTCACCTGTGGGCGTCCACGGTGACGCCGTAGCTGCAGAGCAGGGTGCCATCCAAGTAGCTGTCGTAGCGCCCGCCGTCGCCCTCGTTCACCGCCAACAGGACCAGACCGCCCTCGTTCGTTTCGATGTATTTGGTGGGCGTGTAGCGGACCTCGTAGCTGCCAGACAGAGATGGGGAGCGGAAAAACAGAGATAGGGATAGATGTAGAGAGATGGCTTTTCAGATGGCTGCTGCGATAGCGCGCAGGGGATTTTCCATTTTCTATTCGCATTGGAAACGCACAATAAAAATCAATATAAACTGTGTGCGCGAGACACACAGACTTCGACTTCGACTTCGCCGACTATTCGGTTGGAAAGTTGAAAGTTTTTCCATTACTTGAACACCGGCAGCAGCGTAAACGCCAAAAAGCAGACTTGGAGCGCATTTTAAAGTGTCAATTTACCGCAGCATTGGCACGACTAAGTGAGATGAAGCGGCATTTCGCTTACACATTTTCCCTACCCTCATTCGCTTTCAATTTTCCCCGAGATCTGCGATTCAGATAGATGAGAATGGTGTGGTTTTTTCCCCGAAAACTCAAAATACAATGGTCCCTGGGTTTTAGCGATATTTGTTTGAAAGTTTCCATTTTGTTTAAATTGATGGGCTTGGTTCAGCATATCAAGCTGTCATAGGTGTGTATACAAATGAGTGGTTTAGTTTTACTAAAATATTTTCTCAAACGTATAAAGTCGGTTTTGTATTAACTTTAATTCTAAGGAAGCCATACAGCTAAATAATAAAAGGTTTGTTTTTGAAAATGTTAAAAAACCAGGTCTTATGTCCATAAATTTGACTAACATTATTCTTATATATGTAGCTGAAGCTATGTCTTTCACATATTGATTAAATTGCTGGAATCTGCCAGTAATGAAAATCTCTCAGAGATTCTCTAGACTATAAATATTTAAGGACCTTTCATTCCCCAATACCCACCGTCCTTTTTCGGTGGAGTGATGGTACCAGCGCGTCTGTTTCTTTCTCAGCACTTCCGGCATTTTGACAAAGCAGGAGAGGTGCAAAGTTTGGCCATAGGAGGAGGTGACTCTCTTTCGCAGGACACTCGTGTCGCAGATGCCTGACGTCTCGTTGGCCACGTCCTGCAGCAGACCCAGTTGATAAGGTCGACAGGCATTGACCTCCTGATCCCAGCCACAGTAAGGATCCGAAACGCACCGGAAACAGCTGTCGTAGCGACGGGCACACATGGCCATGTCGATCTGCTTCACCTGGTGATCGGTGGCCAGGTACAAGGAACCCGTCTTGTGGCTCAGTGTCAGCTCCCTGATCGGTTCATTATGCGGCGAGGCCTCGAATATATCCACCAAGTTCGAGTGCCGCTGGCCATAGTGCATAAACTGCACTATCTTGTAAATGTGACCCGACGTCGTGGCCACAAAGTACACTAGGAACTCCTGGTTCAGCTTGTCGATCCGTATCCTGCGGGAAAAAAAATGAGGAAAAAAAGCCAGAAAGACCAGCGTCAGTGGCAAGCGCTTAACTGAAAACACATCCTGCGGCACTTTGTTCACAAGTTCCGGCCAAGACAAAACATTTTTCGCTGCCAGAACAACTGACAGCACAGAGCCAGCCCAGGAGTCTGTGCACTCAACAAAAAAGTCAACAAAAAATGAAATAATCACTACTAGAGGTGGCACAGTAGAAAAAACTAATTATAAAGGTGACTAAAAGTAGGTATTAAAATATAGAGAGTGGTCTCTTGCAACTTTTATATCGGTCACCTTTGTTTTAAAAAGTTGAATTTAAAAGACGTCTTTGTACTTTAAAATTGTTAAGAAAATGTACATTTATAGACCTATAGATATTTATATATTTATTGGACTGTTCAAAAGAAAACAATGCTTAAGATTTTTTTCAGGCCGAAGTTTCAAGTGCCACTTTCTTTTTCAGTAATTTAAGTATTATATACTAGTTATAATTTGACAAAAAAAAATAGTGAAGTAAATTTTTAAGACCTTTCTATATTCTTTAGCTATATACTTTTACAATGAATAAAATGTAGTAATTGAATAATGAAAATAGACCACCAAACTATGTTTTTTCTTCCAGTGTACCCACACATAAGCCCCGAGAAATGTCAACAGGGATACTCCCATGCGACTGGCTCCTTGCCAGCCGGACAGACTGGCATCTGGCAACTGGGAACTGGAAACTGAAAACTGGCTGGCGGCGCTAATGAATACAGTTCTCACTTACTTGTCCACCACCAACTTGGTGAGTATGACGTCCCGCTTGAAGAAGACCGGATTGCCAAATTCATGATCGACCGCCTTGTCCATTAGCGGATGTTTGCGAATGAAATTCAACACGGAGTCCGGCAGTGTGGCAGTGTCGTTGTGGCAAGTTCCCGGACGTGGCTCCGGCACTTTCGAGTTCAGCACGGGCAGCCAGGCGCTGTTCGAGGTGGCCTGCTCCTTGAATTTGCCTGGATGGAGTGGGATATACATATATATACGGAGACCATCAGTACGGAGTTGAGTGCCGCGAAGAATGCTGCTCTTAATTTATGTGTGTCAGTACTGTGCGAGTGCTGATTTGTGGCACTGGCACTCGGTAAATAAAAATACAATTTAAGAGTCACAGTCCGAGCTTTAATGGTAAAGAGCGTTCTACAAAAAGTTTCTGAATGCTTACACACTGAATACCGTTTAAAAAATAATATTAATAGACCGAATAGACTCTAAATGTTGTTGTTCATAATTCTAAAGGTTGTATAAACCAACTTTCCCTTTTAATTATACTATTATCAGTTTATAATTCTTGCATTGAGCAGTTTATCAAACTTTTAATTTAATACTTTCGTTTTAATTCAAAAAGATTCCCAAGACAGACTCTTAAAATGATTTAATTTGTGATATTCTTAACTTCGCAAATTGAAACAAAAATCCTATAATAAACAATAAAATAGAAAGTTAAGTTAACCAATTTTTGTGCTTGAATTTTTCTCAAGGCGAATAAACAATATAAAATATCAAAATGAAAAGCCTCAGGAATTTTCCAACTAATGGATATGTTTTCATTAAATATTCAGTGTGGCTTATGTCCTTTGGCATATTATTTTCAGAATCCCGCATGGACACACATTATTACGTGGCAAGTATGAAATACAATTTAAGAATCACATCCTGGCCTTCGAGAGCGGCTCCATAATCGTTTGTGGCCATAATTAATTGCTGTGGCTTTCCACATTTTTTTTTATCACACTCACTGCTGTCTGTGCAACATGCCCGCAAACTTTTCGTAATGAATTTTAAGTGTATGCCAGATTTTTTGCACCACTTTGCCCGGTGGCAGTGTCTGTGTGGATCTGTCTGCCCGATTGTCTGCCCGTCAGTCTTGGCACCGCTCCACATACACACCAAGACCCCCAACTTTATGGTGTTAATGAACTTTCCGGGCCAAGTTGGGTTAAAAAAGTGTTGGCTGTACTCATTACTTGGACGGCGGTGGCAGCGCATTTAAAGAAATTCAGCTTGAATGCGAGACTGTTTCAATAAAAGTAGGTGGAATGGGCTGTGTGGATGCCACCATCAATTCAATGCGCACCATTTAACGCTCAAATTCCAGGGACTCGGCCTCCACCTGTGCGCGTAATTCCATCCGGAGTCGCCCGAGGAAAAGGAATCCCCCCGAAGAATTATGGACAGTGCAATAAATCACTGGAGCATCCCCCACACAGACACATTCACTCGTACAGTGAATACTCACCGTCGAAGGCCGCATTGATGTCCCGAATGTCGTAGCTGCAAACTGCCGACCCAATCAGACCATTCGTATTCGTTGTAAAAGTGGCATAGAACTTGGTATCGTCCGTTGGCATCTTGTAGACCGACTGTATTTCATTGAAGTAGAAGGGGAATTCGCTGGAGATGCTGCAGTTCATCCGTGCCTTTAAATAGGTCGCCCAATTCTGACTGATCATGTACTTTCCACCTCGATCGTTTTTGCAAACTCGAGCTACTCTGGAGTAAACCGCCTTTCCACAGTTTATGTACTCCACGGCATGTTCGCGGAAGAAGAAGTACACAAACTCTCCAATCTCAAAGGAGCCAACAAAGTTTGGTTCTACAAAGGGAAAGAAATTGGTACAATTTTAGTAATTTTAATTTAATCTAGTAAGGTTTTAAAATTGATAAATAATATTTAAACAACTTTTTGTGACCATTTTGAAGAAGTATACCAAGCACTATATTTAATCTTAGATACATTATAAATTTGAAGTAAACAAAACTGTTAATAACTATAGACATTTTTTTTGTATTTAGGTTTTATACATAACTAGCAAATTTATGGTTTATTGGCCATATTTAAAATTGCATACTATCCATTTTTTTCCACAAATTAAACTCTTAGAATCGACGTTTTTCAAGACATAAGGTTGAAAATAAAACAAATCTTAAAGTCTCGACGTTTTTCAAGACATAAGGTTGAAAATAAAAGAAATCTCAAAGATATTCAGAAACACATCTTAATGGATGCTTGAAATAATAACTTCCATCAATTTATTGATTATTGTTATTTAGAAATTAATTTAAAATAGGCGTTATTTATTGCCACAACTTACTGTCCAACAGCTTTGAGTCGTATTTCACGGTTCTCTTGAAGTTGGCCTCTTTGCGTCCATTCGTCAGGTTGTAGAGGTCCGAGCGGAATATGACGGAATCCGCCTTGGTGAATTCTGCATTCGTGCCGGCGTACTGCATTTTTTGGTTGGCAACAGGATGAAAAGACACAGACATTGTTAGCAAAAGGGCAACTGTTGATAAGGCCCGAACATCACGCATACGCCCAGTAAGCCAAGGCACGCACGCACACAATTACGCATAAAGTGTACGCACGTGCCCCCTTTTCTTTTCTGAGCTTGTCCGTGTGTGCGTGTATCTGTGTGCGTGTCTGTATGTGCATGTCTGTGTGCGTGTGTGTGTGTGCGTATGCCTTGCTCTAATTTAATTTCAGCTGCTTTATTGCTGCCTTTCTATGTTTTTGCTGCCTTTAAAATATTCTTGCCCCATCCCAAACACAACTTTGCCAACTTCCTTCTTCTTGCCCCGCTTTACTTTTGTAATTTTATTACAATTGACATTTTTCTTTTTATTTGCGCCTTCCTTTATCCTTACTTTTATTCCACTTCCGCTTTCGGGTCGAACTTACCAGGGCGGGCAGGCCGAAGGGATTTCCGTTCTCCACATAGACGGCGGTTGAGTTGTCAGCGGGATCGTAGGGACACTTGCCAATGCCCAGACCGACGCCGGGCACGTACTGGGATCTGGGTAAATGTGTTAAGTTTGCCTGGGGGTGGATGTGGGCCAATGGGTGCACGAGGGTTAAGGAAAGAGAGCAGAGCGAAAAGCACATTAGTTGACTTTAATTTTGGTCGCCCGCTGGGCCGAAATGAACTTCTAAAACTTGACTGACATTCACAATTAGGCACATTGATGAAGTCGCTGAAAAATCCATTTATTTCTACATAGAAGAAAAGGATTTCTGTTGAATATTTAGGCAGATATTTAAAAGAAGAATATTTCTAGCGGAGAAGCCATAGAAATCTCTAGATATTTAATAAATTAATTTGAGAAAACTTCAATCAATAAAGGCCTTAAGTTGTATTATTTAAAAGAAATACATTTTTAAAATATCAAATCTCAAATAAATATTTAATGATGCTTTTATATAAAAATCATTTCAACAATTAAGCTTTTTATTGCTAAAAATTCCTTAAGTAAATGTCAATCATCATTTTTATTTGTTTTTTTCTGTGCACTTACATTTATTACGTAATCCTTGGGATTGTGGGCGTTGGTTCCGCAAACGTATAGCTTCTGGCCATTGAAGTTCATCGGCTGAATAACCCTTATGTGATTGCGGCATTCCACCTTCTTGTCAAGCGCCAGAAAATGCAATTGCATTCGATTTGATTTGTTTTTTTATTTTGTGTAATTGTAACAAATGTTAGAAAACAATAGTCGTAAGGAAATCATACGGCGGTTTGGGTGGTTTTTGTGGTTTTCAAAATGCAAATGGAAATTGGAAAATGGGCGAGGCCATGAGTTCACAAATTCGTTTATATTGATAGAAAATTTTGCACATGCCATGGAATGGTTTTAATGGTTACAATTAAGCCAGACTCACCTCTCGTTTGCCCTTGGACACACAATTCAGGATATCCGATCCGGTGGGCTCCAATATGAGGACATCGCGCTGAAAGCATGTGAAATGGCATTGGTTTTAAATTTATGTTAGCCAAGTTTATTGAAAGCGTGCTGGAATGCCATCGCACCAAGGATGTTCAACCGAGAGCACGCGCCAGCATTTTTGGTATACTCGCATGTCGCGCTTTTATTTTGTTTTGTATTCGGTATGTGGCTCACGTTGGACATTTGTTTATTTAATTCGATTCGTCTTTCTTTTTTTTTTTTGGCGGCACTCGAATTGAAAAGGAATCTCCTTTCGGTGTTTGTCTTGCTGCAAATACTTCTGCCTAAGTGAAAGCCACAAATCAATGAGGGGTAGCAAAAGCCATCGACTGACAATTTTTATGCTTGACATATAGACACAATATCCGGTGCCTCTGTGGATGCACTTTCCACTTTTATTTCCACTTGCCCGAAGTGTCAGTCCCTTTGGCCGGGCTCTAAGTGCTGCAACTCGACTTGAAATGGAATTCCTTTTGGCCGCCGCCCGCACAGAAGTCAGCACAAATAATTGCTGTTAAAAGCATTTGCTACGTCTCAGGAGGTGGCGATAGTGCACTGGGCTGCAGCTTACAAGGACGAAAAAACTGGCGGAAAATGGTTGAACGGACAGAGGCGGATATTGATAGTTGAAGATGGAATCATTAAAGAGCAATTGCGAGCTGTCAGTGACAAGTTGCTCACCCAGAAATGCAAAGGGCGGGTCTTTAAACATTCATTTCTTTATCGATTTCAATATCGAAATGTGGACCGGATGTGCCACAAATAAAAAAAAACTGTTATAAAATGTATTTATAGATCCATTAATAAATATTTGTATTTAAACTTAACAAGGGTGCCACAGAAGTGATTACTGTTAAGAAAACATTTGCAAAGGTGTAAAAAAATAAGCAACAATATATTTTGAATCCGAAAGTCCACTAGATTCATTCCCTAAAAAACGTTAATTCATATACTGCATTTTTTGGTACATTATATGCATAAGTAAAATAAAAATCATGGGTTTTTCTGTGCTTACTTCTCTGAACTTTTTTATAATATATTAAAACTTCTTTAAATATTGTGTATTCTTTGTTTGTGGTGGTCTGATGTATAGTTAAAGCTACACAAGTAAAGATTACTAAGATATTAATTCCATTTTCTTACCTCGCAAATCGATTGGCTGATGTTGCGCAGATTGAGCCGAAATATGCGATCCCTGTAAGAGAAAAGGGCAAAGAAATGAATTAGCATGG
Organism: Drosophila fuyamai; assembly: GCA_018153365.1. Lineage (NCBI taxonomy): Eukaryota > Metazoa > Arthropoda > Insecta > Diptera > Drosophilidae > Drosophila > Drosophila fuyamai. The sequence goes on from JAECXW010000758.1 coordinate 8,774,105, forward strand.
TAAAGAGGAAAACTTTGTCATCCCCTGGCACTCGAGTTAATCCCCGACTCGTGCCCCCTCATGCGATAAGTTAATGCCGCACCAGTTGCCAGCTGTCTGGCCCCGGTAAACTTGGGCTCATTGACATTTTTTCTGCTCTTTCTCTGGGTTGAAAAATCGTTGTCAGGGGCGCACACACCTGCTGTGCACTGTCGGGCCTGCCTGCCTGCCTGCCTGCCTGCGTACTTATTGCAGTCAGTGTGCCCTGATTGATTGATATGTCGAATGTGGCAATATTGCCAGCCAGACACAACTTTAAGCGGTGCCTGGCAGGCAGGCAGGCAGGCCATCTCTCGCCATTTTCCGGCCACTCGAAACTTTTGCGGCGCCACGGAAAACAAAAGGAAAACGCAAAGGGGCAGCGGCGGTCTAAAGTGTGTTTTATGTAGTTGCTGGCAGAGTTTTTGGTAGCTTTCCCTCGACAACTGCGAGACCATTAATCTTCATTTCCCTGCCGGCTCTAGGAGTCCGCCAATGGCAATCGCTGACGAGAGCCGCCAGCTGTGGTTGCGTGGGGTCGTCGGTGGATCGGTGGTTCGTTGGTTCGGTGGTTCTCTCGGCGGCTCTCGAGTCAAGTGGTAATTTTGGTTACTTTGTTTGCCCGCTTTTAGGCATCCTTGCCCCTCCCTAATTTTTCTTCCCCAGCCACAGAACCGTGTTCAACTTGCCGCAGACAAATGAGCATACGGGTGCGCTCCTTGTCAAATTGCAGGCACCCAGACTTTGCCCCTCGTCGGTGGCATTAATTCATAATTATGTATGCCGACAGTGTGGCCAAGACCCCTGGAAAAATGAAATATGCAGCCCCAAATGCGTTTGGCTTGCCAAGTAGGGAGCCACATGGCGTCTCAGGCGGAACTTTCTAATTGTCTGCAACCGGAAAAGAAAGTTTCCCTAAATTATAGCAGATTTTTCTACATTAAAAGGGTTTTATTAAGCCCTAAATATTTATTGCAGCCAACTAACAACTATTTATATTAATAGTTAATTGACTAGTTTCAAGGTACATGTTATCCAACTAAAAGGTACACAACCAAGTTTGAATTGGGGAATAGTTTGTAGTTTATCACCAAATCTAAATGCTTTACCTACTAAATGTTTTATAATATTTGAGGGGTGGCTACAAAAAGCTCTTGGGTTTTGTAATCACTTATAAAAGTGTCTTTAGGTCTAAAACATTATTTATTCCGAGATTTAAATTTTTTTTCACTGCATACTTTAAAACTTAATGAATAATTCTAGTTCTAAAAGGGAGTATATGTAGTTTCTACATTCAACTAATGACTTAATGGCATAATTTTAAATTCCCCATAAATACCAAAAATCAACTTACATGGCTCCCACATAAAGAGCATTATTGTGCTCATCCATATAGAACGTCTTGTAGTGCAGCGGCCCACAACTGAAGTCCTTCACATGATCTGCAATAAGATGAAACGAAGACAATATTAAGTATACGCACCGTTTACATTGATTAACAAAAGTTCAGGCAGTTAATTAAAGCCTAATGAAACTGTCAGCAGCAGTTAGCAGGGCCAAAAAACGAAATGAACTAATTAAACTATTATAATTTCGGCTCAGCATACACAAAGTTAATTTATGGGGGCCAGTGTAAATACAACACAGCATGAGGACAGGCTCTTCTCGTCCATGTCCTTGCACATTTGACACTGACAGTGTCACGTACTTTCCCCACTGATGTCACGTGCCCAACTCCAGACCCCAAAAACACAAGTCGAAAAAGTTGCACCGCTGTCAATGTCATTAACAAAAGATTGAGGCATTTAGCTGAAATTTTTACGACATTAAGTTGTCAACTAATTTGGCACAATTAGTGAAACAACAAGAACAACACAGTGTGCACAAACAAACACAAGGACACACATACACGCGGGGACAAAGGAAAGGACAGTGGGCAAGGACAACTTTTTATTTTTGGGCCAAAGCCCAAAGCAAATCCTTTGATGGCCGCGCTAAGAGTCATTTGTGCTGACTTGGCCAGCTCCTTTGTCCTTTGGTCGCTGCTCATTGACAACCCTAATGGCCGGACAACAACAATAGCAGTTACAAAAGTGATTTCCATAATAATGCATAATGAGTGATAGATGCGGAACTGTTTGTGACCTCATGCAAATTAGCCCTCATTTTGACAGAGGCTCTTTTAGCCCAATTTTCCCCCGAAAATTTCAGAAGTCTTATTTTGTTTTTTTTTGAATGCAAATTATTCTATTTGTTGTAATGGTTGCGCCATCGAGATTATCTTGAATTTTAATTGCAAATTTTGCTTTTTTCCCTTTCTATTCCAGTAAATATAGTTTTTTAAATATTTATAATACATATAATTAGTAATGATAGAATAAGTACCAAAAATGTAAATCTTTAAAGCCAAAAGAGGCTATGAACCCAATATCATTTCATCTCGTATTTAAATTTTAGTTCTTTTTACTTAAGATGAATTTCTTTAAGTTATTGAATTGTGGTTTTACACGTCAGACGCCCACTCCTCAGGCACACCAATCAAATTCTAAGAGCCATCCGAATTTAATTAAAAGGTCTGCCTCAACACATGACACAATCCGCATTCCATTGGAGTTGGTTCTATCCGAAAGGTCCAACAAGGTAAGTAGTTCTGCAAATGATGGTACAGGTGTATTGATTATGGAACTGAATAGTTTTTGGGCTTTACGTTGGAAGAACGCCAGCGTTTGGGCATTCATGGTCTAATGCCGGCCTGCATTCGTTCAGATGATGAACAGATGTTGGCCATTGAATCGAACTTTTATTCATTTTCGGAAAACGTAGCCAGATATCGATATTTGAGGGCCTTGCGACAGAGTTACGAAAAACTGTACTTTAAATTTGTCGCTCAAAATGTTAAATTGGTGCTGCCCATTATCTACACGCCCACTGTGGGCGTGGCTTGCACCGTGTATGGAATGCTGTACCGTGGAGTTACTGGCATACATATCACCAAACACGATCGAGGCCATATGAAGCAGGTCCTGTTGAACTGGCCGAACCGGAGCAGAATTAAAGCCATCTGTGTGACCGATGGCGAACGAATCCTGGGATTGGGCGATCTGGGAGCCAATGGCATGGGCATAGCCGTAGGAAAAATGGAGTTATACACAGCCTTGGCCGGGATTCCACCCTGTAGGCTTATGCCAGTTTGCCTGGATGTGGGCACAAATAACAAATCCCTGCACGATGATCCCTTGTACATTGGACTGCGGGATGAGCGATTGAAGGGCGATGAGTATGTGTCCTTCGTGGACGAGTTCATGGAGACCGTGGTGGAGACCTTCGGCAATCAGACCCTCATCCACTTCGAGGACTTTGCCACGCCCAACGCTTTCATGTTTCTGAGCAGATATCAGAAGTGTTATTGTCATTTTAATGACGACATCCAGGGAACAGCAGCTGTGGGTTTGGGAGGATTGCTCGGCATCCAGCGGATAACCAAGAAGCCACTGGAGGAGCACATCATCCTCTTCGCCGGAGCTGGCAGCGCTGTTATGGGCATCTTGTATCTGCTTAAGAAGGAACTAGTGAGCAGGGGCCTCACCCCAGATCAAGCCGCCAAAAACATCTATATTTATGACCAAGCTGGTCTCTTAACCAAGAAAAGTAAGAACATACCGGAAAATTTAGCCATATACGCTAAAGATATGAAGCCAATCAAGTCATTGGAGAAGCTAGTGGACAAAGTAAAGCCATCGATTTTGATGGGTGCCACCTCAGCAGCAGGACTTTTCACAGAGAAAATAATACGAAGTATGACGGCGAATCATGAGCGCCCCGGAATCTTCGCCTTTTCCAATCCCACCTCCAAGTCAGAGTGTACCGCCGAACAGGCCTACCAATTTTCAGATGTAAGCCTTCTACTTTTGATAATAAATAGATAATCATTGGCATATTTTTCAGGGAAAGGCTATCTTTTCCGCTGGTTCCCCTTTTCCGCCAGTGGAGTTCAATGGCAAACGACTCACTCCCGGCCAGGCCAACAACTGCTTCGCTTTTCCTGGAATAGTTTTGGGCACCATGACCGTTTCGGCCGAACAAATGCCCAACGAGGTCTTCCTCCTGGCCGCTCACGAGCTGTCCAAGATTCCCAGCGAGGAGGATTTAAAAGGAGGACGAGTCTATCCACCAGTGGAGAGCGCCAATGAAGTGGCCCTCAAAATTGGAGTAGAAGTAGCCAAGTATCTGATTGAAAACGGTAGGATCATAGCCCAAAAATCTAAAACTAAGTTATTCTTAGGACCGATTTCTCAATTTCATGTTAGGGTTATGGTAATAGTTTGTAATCTGTGAGAGAAAGTTAATATGAAGACAAATTAATGGAAAATATATACATAGAACAATTGTTTATAAAATATCATTTTAACTTAACATGTGTTTGAAAAATGGTCCTTAAATTATTTAAAACCTTTCAAATAAAATTTAAAACAATATCCTAATTTAAGTAAGCTACAACTCTGATAACCTTTAATATTTATAAACTTTAAAGGTTTAGCTAAACGGCCTTTAGATCCGGATGAAGTTCAAGATCATATTGCAAAGAATTCCTACGTACTGGAATATGGCAGTGCACTGGCCGAGACTTGGTGTTATCCAAAGATGAAGCCGAATCCTAGTACGGCGGCCCTTCACAAGGAACTTCAAAAGAAAAAGTAGGCGATATCAATTGGAGAATATTAATTGTCGTTATTTGGTGATCGATCTCAAAATTTCCAAATGGAAAAATAAAATATCAAAATTACTGGACAACAAACATAATAGCCATGGACTTCCGCCGTCTGCATCCTTTGTTCCGCTCCTTTTCCCGCCCACTTTTAAGTTTTTGCAGATGGATCAACATCTATGACGACGAAATGGCCCAAATAGCGAGACCCGACTGGCATCTTATTATGGATGGAAGGTATAATAAGGTGGGTAGGGATCCTATGAAATGGGAATCAGGAGTAATAATCATTTATTTTAGGGCCTAGCTTTCACCATTGAGGAGCGGCAACGTCTGGGAATCATGGGATTGATGCCCTGCTCCGTCCGCACCATTGAAGATCAGATGGAGGCGGCCAGGGCGAATTTCGAGGCCAGGCCGTCGGATATCAGCAGGTTCACCTATCTGAGTGCCGTCCACAATCGCCACAGACGACTGTACTATCGATTTGTGAGGGAGAATATCGAGAAGGCACTGCCCATTGTTTATACCCCGACGGTGGGCGATGTGGTGGCCACCTACGGCTTGAACTTCCAGCAGGCCACCAGTCTGTTCATCAGCATCCACGACAAGGGTCACATCCGAGATCTGATGCACAATTGGATCGATGAGGGTGTGACCGCCATCTGTGTGACGGATGGCGGAAGAGTCCTGGGTCTGGGCGACATGGGCGCCAATGCCATGGGCATTAGCTTGGGCAAAATGATCCTGTACACGGCGCTGGGCGGGATTCCACCCACGGCATTAATGCCCGTTTGCTTGGATGTGGGAACCGACAACCAGGCGCTGCTCGAGGATCCCCTCTATGTGGGTGCACGTATACCCAGGGTTAAGGGACCCGAGTACGACGAACTGGTTGATGAGTTCATGGTGACAGCGGTTAAATGCTTTGGACACAATACCTTCATCCACTTCGAGGACTTTGCCACGCCGAATGCCTTGAAGTTCTTGGATAAGTATCAGTATAAGTACTGCTGCTTCAACGATGACATCCAGGGAACGGGAGCCACAGGATTGGCTGCATTTATCAATGTGGAGCGCATCACAGGTCTGAAACTGGAGGATACCGTATTCGTTTTTGTGGGAGCTGGAAGCGCCTCATTGGGCATAGCCAATATGCTAATGATCGAACTGGAGGAAAGGGGGATTCCGCCGGAGGAGGCCACCAAGAATGTCTATCTGTTCGATGCGAATGGTTTGGTCACCAGCGAGAGCAAAGATGTGCCGGAGCAAGGCAAACGATATATTAAACCCATGGAGCCCATCAAGGAGCTCAATGACGCGCTGGAGAAGCTAAAGCCTTCGATACTTGTCGGTGCCACTGGAGTGGGGGGAATTTTCAACGAACAAGTACTGAAAACCATGGCCAAAAATCATGAGCAACCTGCCGTTTTTGCCCTCTCAAATCCAACCACCAACTCGGAATGCACCGCCGAACAGGCCTACACACACACTGAGGTTAGTTTTGGTATACTTTTGTATTATTTTGACCATATATTGTATCTACCTTGAAGGGTCGTGTTCTATTCGGTTCCGGATCGCCCTTTCCACCGGTGGTGATCAATGGAAAACGCTTTACGCCCGCCCAGGCCAACAACTGTCTGACTTTTCCGGGAATCGCATTGGCCGCCATCTGTGCCAAGGCCAAATATCTGCCCAATTCGGTATTCTCCGTGGTGTCGCACGAGCTGGCCAAGAACACCACCCAGGAGCAACTGGATGCAGGCACCCTGTTTCCGGCCATCAAAGATGCTCACGAGGTGGCCTTTAACGTGGGCGTGGCCATGGCTCAATATTTATTTGATAATGGTAAGTCATTTATAAATTTTTAATTTAAAAAAAGATTGGTAATTGGTGATTCACCCAAAACAGATAAGGACACTTATAAAGGTGTCTAAAATAATGCCACAATTTATTTTAAACACGAAATTCCATTTATTTTACACTATTTTTTTCACAGCTAGTCACTTTTCTTATGAATACTCATATAGTTTATTGTTTTCTCCCCCTTTTCTTTGTCTTTTCAGATCTTTCGAATATATATCCCAAACCCGACGATGTTTGTGAGTTCATAAAGGCATCTCTGTACAATTTGGACTATCGCATCTCTATGCCAACCACTTGGCCTTATCCCAAGGAGCCGCCCAAGCCTAAGGCAAGGCCAGCACCAAAGCCAAAGGAGGAGGAGGAGGCCAAGAAGTAGACTTGGAAGAAGACTGCTGACCTGCATTTTCCAGCTGACAAAAAAAAAGAAAGGAAAAGAGCCTTGTGTAATTAGTTGCAAGTACAGGCATTCGCAGGACCAAATACACACAAACTGGCACGATAAATGCCCGACATTTTAACGTTATTATTGTCCTGTCAACGGGAAGCCAGTTGACATGCTCGTGCGCCTGTGTGTGTGTGTGTATATATCCTGCTGATTTGCATATAAAATAGGACGAAATGTCTGCTCACCAAAAATGTCAATCAATTTCTTTGCCCTCCTTTTTTTTATTTTTTCTTCTTTTTCTTTTTAGAGGAGAAGAGAAGAAAGAGGCGAGAGGACGTGCATGCATTAAAAAGCAATTGGTGTTAAAAGAGCAGTCAGGCGGCAGTCGCACGTTGTCTGCCTGTCTATCAGTTTGGCATTGGCATGTGCCCCTCCTCTCCGGCCCCTCGATTTTCCCTACGAGAAGAGCTTTTCCTCCGCCGCCTTTCCCCGACCAAAGAAGCCCCGGCAAAACTGGAAGCAACAGAAATGCGAAATCATTTCCCTCGACTGACAGCTGTCAAAATATTTGCTCTCTGTCGATGGCTGCGTGGCTTCTGCCGCTGCGTGTGTCCTTGTCCTCTGTAAATTTCATTTTAATATTCATTACTTCACACTTAAAACCCCATGGTGACCACATTCGGATCTTTAATCGATGGCGGGATAGGGGAAAACTTAAAGGGCCGTCGGCCAAAAACAGATCTTGAGGCTCCGGTCGCTTTCGTTACGGTTAGCCTGGCTTATGGAATTTAATTGGCCATAAAAATGTATGCGGCTTGTTGAACGTGGCAAGCTGTAGCCGTAAATCGTAAATTTCCCTCCATTTCCTGGGATGGCGGTGGGTGGGAGGCGTAGGCAGTTTTCCGCATCGATTTACGCCCCACGATAAGGTTCTAAATTTAAATGCCAGCGGCAAAGGTTAAGGGTTTTTTTTTTGGTCTGCTCTGGGCTAAAGATTATATGATGCGTCAGCATATAAATTATAGGCCAGATAAACCAGATAAAAGGGAGCTAAACAAAGTCAGTACTCCAGCAGTCGAAGGGAAACTTAAGGTTGTTTTTATGTTTTATGTTTTATAAGCACGTTTTACTTGAAAATAAAAGTTTTTTTTCAAGACAGTTAGTCTGAAATGGCAATGAATTATTGTACCATAATACTTTGGCCCTTAGTTGGGCATAAATAAATATCGAACGCTTACCATTTAAGCAACAAGTTAAAAATAAATATATGAAATATGGTAAGTGTTCAAAAAGTAATCCAATATTTGTTTTGGCTTTTCTTATGTCTACTGAATCATTTAATTTTAGTATTTTTCCTTGCAGTTAATTGCCATGCTGATATTTGAATTGTTCATGCCTTAAACCTCGGTGTTATCTATCTGGCCAAACTTAAGCCGCAAATGGGTCAAAGCCGAGACCAAAAGTTGGGGGCCAAAGCTCACTTGACTGTGCTCAGTCGATAAGTAGCCCCAATAAACAGAAAAGTCTACTCAGCTTGGCCTCTGTTGCTGTTCGCCGACCGCTACTTCATCTTTTTGAAGATTTTCATTTATCTGCTGGCCAAGATAAAACAGCCAGGCAGGCAGGCAGGCCAAAAAAAAAGAATAAAATAAAAGAAGCAAAAGAAAGCAAAACGAAAGAAAGCGGCACTTAAATCCATTTAAGCGAATTTTTCAAGCATTAAATTTGCGTTTACGTTACGTATACTTAACTTCCAATGGCAACGGCATTTGCGGATGGAAATGGAGGGGATGCTGCCAGAGTTGGAGGTGGAAAAAGGAAAAGTCTGAGGCTGGCAGCAGGTAAATGAAAAATTTGCCTCCTTTTTCGTGGTGGCACGGGGTCTAAATGTATTTTGCATCATTTGTCTTAGCCAGGCCAAGGATCTCTTTCCCTATCTTTTTCTCCCACACAAACACTTACACATATACAGAAAACACCTGCCTTCGCATATGGTCACAGTTTTGGGTCCGACTTTTGTTTCACACTCCCCATATGAAAATGGTGGTTTTCTTTTCGCCCCACCCCCCTTCACAGTCAACAGTTTTGTTTGGCTGTGACTTCCATTGTTGTGTTTTGCGGCCATGTAAATGCCCTGCCACGCCCCCAACACCCTCGCCGCCCCCCTATGTTGCTGTTGTTATTGTGAAGCATTTTTTCTTATCTCCACTTTGCATGCCGCACAGTGCTTTCCCTTCGCCTCCTTTCTTTTTTCCAGACGAACTGAGTCAGCACTTAATTTTTATTTGATTCTGTCTCAGTTGCGTTGCGGTTGCTTGACTTGACTTCACTTTACTTCACTTCACCGTAGATTGAAGCCGAGTGCCAGGCAGTGCGTAATTTTTTATGGCGTTAATTTAACAATGATTGGCTTCTCAACAGCCAAAGGAAACCGAACCTGTACTGCTATGTCAGTTTTTATTAAGACAAATGAAATGAAACATTCCTCGACTTTCATTTCAAGTTGAAGAAGCGTCTGACTACAAGGACAGAAAAGAGAATATTTCAAAATGAGAAAAGAACGCTCTTTGTATATAAATAAATATTTTGTAGACCCATACAGAATTTCCAGCTATGTAGATTTCAAATGGAAAATCATCGAAACAATCATCAGGAAATAAACAAAATTTTGTCCGTGTGCATTTGGTAGTTTTGCGGATCCAGGAAGCTAAAGCCATGGGTCTTGGCTATACATCAAGCTTATCTCGCTCCCTGCAACAGAAACTGTCGCACAAATCTCGAAGCCATTTGCCAATGTCCTGAACCACCTGCATACTCCTTACATATAAATATGTGTTCGATATTTAACAGCTTCCAGTCGAATGCGCCTGGCAAAAGGACAAGCCACTCGGCGGTGGAAAAGGAGATGCCGGAGTTGGCAGAACTGGCAGAATTGGCGATGCAGACGAGACATATGTATGCAAAGTGAACTGCGGCTGATGTTGGCCAGGCTTAAATTTGGCTCTGGCTTTAGGGCAAGTTTGCTCACGGGCCAACTACAAATAGCAGTGGCACCGAGAGAAAATGTCAACGAATTTGGGAAAATGTTGATAATTAACATTCTATAAAAAAGTTTTAATTTGGCATTTTAACAGATTAGGATTTAAAATAATTCCGCAATTTTAATCTGTGACATTTTTCTAAAAAAATACACTCTATAGAAATATATGCTTAATTAAGGACTTCAGAATTACTTCAACTAAACAATATTCGATCTGTTAAGTGTATCGATTTTCTAAAGCTAAAGGTTTATAATATAGATTGGTAATAATAGGGTGTATTAACTGCCAATTCGGAGAGAACCTAATTTAGAACTAATACCATGTAAGTAACTGGCAGTATTAATTGAATATTATTATAGTTTTTTTCTGTGTGTGCCGTAAAAATCCAATAAGGTAAACGGCAAACAGCCTGCGATGGCAGTGTGTGTATTTGTGTAAGCACCTGGCATTTGTGTTGAGCACGTTCGTACCTTATGTGGGATTTAGTTTAGACTTCATTTTACTGGGCTGCGCTTTTGGTTTCATTCCGTGTGTCTCACACTGGCCCTTCTTTATGCCAGTTTATGATGGCAGAGCCGTAAAAAAGAGAGAAAGAAATTGGGAAGCGCGAGGAGAAAGAGTGGAGGAGAGCGGAGAAAGCGGAGAAAGCGGAGAAAGCGCGCGGCGACGACACACAGGAGTGTATAGTAAAAATAAAGCCATAGACATGGCTGGCACCGGCACTTGAGTCCCCTGCAGGCTCACCAGGACCCTCAGTCGCTCCTATAGATGTCCTGTAAAGCTAGACAATGCTGTAATCTAGAAACACAAACGTGCAATTCCCTGCTCACTGTAAATGTGGAGTACGTAGATAGGTATATAGTATGTGTGTTTACTTGCACATCCTCGACACGAAATGGCGTGGGAATATATTACAAGTTGGTTTACAAGGGAAGTATGTCAGTGGCTGGCCGGGAAAAACTTAAAGCACACAACGAGCCACAATTTTTAAGGGCAAATCCCCGAGAGATACCCGCTTGAATCCGTAACTGGTCAAAAATTGAGGCAACATAATTCAGCGGATGAGTTTTACGACTTCATCGGAAGCTGGATGTTGCAACTGCACCAGCGAAAGGAAACATTAGCAAGTCTAGACACCTACGTCATGCGTCAGCAGCAGCAGGAAAAGCCGAAAAAAGGACGTGCAGCAGCAGCAGCAGCAGCAGAAGGATATGTACTCGAACGAAAGGAGCCAGAAAACTGAGAAAACTGGGAAAAAATGAGACGTCAAGCAGACGATGAAGTCGACGTGGTCTGACAGCCAGCCAGACAGCCAGCGAACTCCCGAAAGAAAAGGAGTAGAGCAGAGCAGAGCAGAGCAGAAACAGGACGAAGACCAGGACCACCAGGAGCATTTGAACCTCTTGGCTTGCTTAATATGCTGAAAAATACGCGTCTCGACTTACTGCTGCCCGAATTTTCATCGCCCTTTTCGCCCCAGCTTTCCACTTGGAATGCATTTCCGAGTTTTACATTTCCATTTCAATGTAACGACACATGTATTTGCGGTAAAAGCTTAGGGGCAAGTTAGGAGAGGAAGAAACGTGAAAAGTGGGTGGGCTAACATTTCCCTGGAATTCATCAAGCGATCTGCGCTTTGAAGCGTTTTTAATTACAGAGCATAATTGGAATTCGATATCTAACTGCGTGGAGGTCACCACCTGAAATTACAACAATTCCGTAGCTACACCCCATAGTTCGTGGTTCGAGTGTGTGGCGAACTTTCCAGCAGTATGATAAAAATTTTCCAATTACCAATTTTACATATTTCAAAGCGCCCGCATAAATATTTATGGCGAAAATTTATGAAAACTAAACGTGAGAGCTACACGATGGCAAAGTGGGTGCACAGCATTCGCATCTAAGTGCACTGAAAGACAAATCTATGTTGAAAGCATTTAACAATTTATTATAATTAAATTCAATTCTTAAGTCTCAAATATGTTGATAAGTTTGCCCAAGGTCGGCCGTTTCAGAATACAAGATTTAAATGCTCATTTCTAGGAATTTAAAATGAGATAAGAAAGGTTTTTATAAATTAGCTCATCAGAAACTTTATTTACATGACCTTTAATACGGCTTGAACTTTAGGGCCTTAGGGAATATACATTTCTTAACCACAAATATTTTCTCAATGTATCGAATAGTTTCCCTCAGTGCTTAAATATATTTACATGCATCTGCGAGTGCAGTGGATAAGCTTTTACTATGCGGGGGAAAATCTCCTGCATATTTTTTAGGTGATTTGAATTTTTCAGGGGGAGGCACTAAATTTTTGCAAGCTTATCCCCGGGGCTGTGTGTCACCGTGTTAGAGAAGCTGAATATCTCTGGCCATGAATGTGGCCCAGAACACTTTCCCTGCTGCCCACCATTCCCGATTCCCTGCGGCCACCCACGTGACATTGGAAAAGAAAGCCACGTTTGCATGCCGAGGACTTTTTATGTTGGTTGGGTGGAGAAAAAAACACAAAAAAAACTGAAAAAAGAAAAGCGGAAAACAACCAGAGCGGCGGCACTTTACCTTGATTTCCCCAAAGCTCAAAACCAACCGCCCAGCGGCCCCGCCCATCACTCATTTACCTACTTACTCACCTACTCACTTACTCACTTACTCACCCACTCACTGCGCAATTGGCCGCAATTTGTTTTCAGCTGCTAAACAAGTCGGGGGTTTCCCTCGACGCCTTCGGTGCGTTGCAAGTGCTAATTAATCTTAGGCCCAGGTACACTTCAGCGATATGAAGTGACTGCTCACACCCCCCCCCCCCCATGGATTCGTGGATTCAAGGCTTCAAGGACTCACAGGATAAGTGAACTACCCCTTGCCCTGGCCATTAATTAAATTACGCAAAGGAAAAAGTTCAAAAACACATAAATCAGTCTGAATCATTGGGGTTGTCTCTCCGTGTCCTGAGGGCCAACCAGATGGCTGTTTTAGTGCCCTTGCGGGACTCAACATAAATATTTGTACTACTTTCCACTCCCCTGCAGATCCACACGCACTGATAAACTCATTTAAATGTTAATGCAGCGTCAAAAGTTTCTCGAAACGTAGGAAATTGCATGCATTTTATTGGCCATTATGTGTCCGTATTGAGACGTGGTGGTTGCTCGTTTGGGTGGTGGTGTTGCAGGCCCTCGTTGGACTATTTCCCATCTTAGTTTAATAACTGCAACATTGTTGGCTTAACCCCTGTTGTGCAAAGGGGGCGAAATGCGGCTGGTGAAGGAGGGGTTCGAAAGTAAGGTATGGGTGTGTGCCTGTCTGCATGTTAATTACGTGGCGAAAAGAAAACTAAACAGAAACACACGAAAAGGGATTTTTTTCGTGGGCTTATGTGTCGATGGAGATGTTCAGTGGCGGAAGGAATATAAATGTTTTCATTATAAAAGGGTAATTTTAAATGTAAATATAAGAGAACAGCAATTACTGTTAAAACATAATATAATCAAAAAAGTTTTTAATCGATGAAGCTATAATCTTTTAACACAAATTGTTTGAAAGTGCTTGGAAATCTATACACACATGGAAGTTTTGCTAATTTGATAAACGAAGCCCGATGCAGATGCACAAAATGTTGACTAACCAGACATGATCCACCTGTCCCTCTCAACCCTTTCCCGAATACCTAGGCCACTTCATGTTATTGTTTATAACACATTTGCTCATCATAATAAGCAACATTTTCGTAAAAACATGCCAAGACAGTGGCGGCGCCATTAACCCTGTTAATGCTGCAATTATGCGGCAAGAATTATGTTCAAGGAGCAGGTGAGGTGGCAGTTACTAAGGGCGCACTGTTACAGTGGGTAACTGCCATAAATCCAGGGCGCCGTTCCCGAAACTTTGAACGTGTGCTGGTGTGCGGCATAATGATAGCTACTGGATGGCTGGGAAAATTGCGAAAGGAGTGAGCTCCTGGAGTTGCTGGCAAAACACAAATACAAAGTGGAGAATTTATACGTACATACAATGGCACTAAGTTGTAAGTTTAATTACCCACATAACAGAGACATGAAAACGAAGAGACTGAAACTCTCGTCTAATTAGACAGACATGGCCTGTCCTCTGCATCTGACACAGTTGGTCCGCCAGCTTAATATATATGGGATTCCCCTGATTCCCCTTTACGATGGTTTTATTGTGTTCGGTGTCCGTGCGTGCACTATAATTGCATTCGGCTCACCGAACTACTGCTCTCCGCCATTGCCATCGTATAAATCGTAAAAATGTTGAAAAATAATCATCATAAAAGACAAACAAGAAGCCATGCGGCACGCAAGGTGAGTGGACTGCTCCACTCCACCTTTATCCCAGATATTATTTAAGTTTTTATGTTCTTTCTTCGGCTGGCGGTGTCGTGTCCTTTGCCGTAGATACACATAAATCATTTGACTTGTTTGCCCTGCCCAGCTCCTCTTCATTTACTCATTAGATTTGGCCCATTCGCCCAGTGTCTTTGTTTGTGCTTCGGGTTTTTCGTCGCTTTCATAACACAAAGGACATAATAATATGCTTATTTCCAGAATACACCTTTTGTGTCAACAGTGCCAGGAGTTCCACTGTCCTCTTATATCCTTATTCCCCATTCCTGCGTCAGCAGAATTCGTTCTCTGGTAAAATGGAAGCAACAGCAACTGGCCTCGACGTTGATTGGCAGCGGCATTTGCTTTTTGGGTTTGGGTTTGGGTTTTGGGCTTGGGGCTTTTCTCGGCTGGTTGCCTGCTATTTTCTTAATTTTCAACACGTTTGCCTCTGCTTTGAGGCATTTCTTTTTCCGGACACGCCTTGAGGGCCGGACAAAGGAGTATCTGTTTCGTGACAAAAGGCAACTTTAACTTTTCCCCCGCTGCCAACTTTACTTTGAGCCAAGACTGCTGGCCTACACCTGGCAGAAAAAAGTATGCTAACGCCTTGCAGCACGCACATGTCGTGGAGTCTTGAGGACGAAGTGGAAAGGAGTATCCTTTGAGCCTTTTTGCGTTTCCTATGCGCATAACTTTGCACCTCGACCAGACGCCGCCAAAGTGCGTGCGACACACATGTCTACAGAGCAAAAAAATATCATCAAATTGGGTCAGCAATTCGATTTTATAGCTCGAGTGACTCATATCGCAAAACGATTAAATAATAAACACGCAATTACAAAATAAGAAATAAGAAACATACTATAGTTATATTATTAAAGAGATCCAATTTAATTTTCTTTAAGAAAGCCATTTTAATAAAACTATCAAATAATTGACATATATGTAGATTTAATAAATAATAAACATACCTTCAGTCTCCCAACAATACAAAATATTTAAATGATAAATAAATAAATTTGTCTAAATGTTACTTTTTATTATTCATTCACATTTAGGCTAATTTTGTAGAAACAATCAACATTCATGTTTATTAAATGCTAACCTTAATTGAATCGAACATAAGACATTTATTATTTTTCTCCCTGTTGGACAGGACTTTAAGAATTAAAGCCAGCACACGCAGCTTCCTTTAGCTCCTTGCCATTTTCCGGGAAAGAGGGAGGATAAATGGCGGAACATTCGGACGCATTTCTTTGACGACGCGTGGCCTAAATTGTTTCAAATTACAGGACAGCACCTTGCTGCCTTAATCCGCAACTATGCCGTGTGTATTTGTGTGCGTTTGTATCTCTGCCCGTGAGTGTGTATGTGTGTGTGGCTGTGTGCTTGCCGTTTCCGGCAGCTCATTTCCGTTTCACCTCAATTGGGTAAACCAGAAAAAATAAAAGCTTCTTCTATAAAACTCGTGTAGCACTAAAAAATCGTATAAAGGCAACTCCGAGGGGAGCACATGCAACGCAGCAGGTTGCGGCGTTGCTTTCAGAAGGGTGCATAAATTAGAGAGTTAGACAGGGCGGGCGTTGTTTTTGGGTGGTGTATGGATGAGAGTGGCAAGGTTGCAAGTTGACCGTAGACAGCTGGCGGGCAAAGACAGAAGGAGAAACAGAAGGAGACAACCGGTGGAATCCACCCCCTGGGAGGAATAGCGGGCAACACCTCAGCACTTATTTATGGTGGAGAATTTTAAATTCAACCCACCTCTGCTGCACACAGCGCTTACTTCTCCCCCCCACGTGCCACCACCCCCCTCTAATTCGAAAGTGTGGCAAATTGCACAGCACAAAAAGCCCTCCTGACCACGAAAAACAGAGCGCCCCTCAACGCCCCCTCCCTGAAGGAAATTTGGCCCAAAAATTGCACGGTAATTGTAGCCGCTAAATTTCACTTTTGCTCGGGCTTTGCGCCAAAAGGTAGCAGGCAACAGCAATTGAGCGGTTACAGCAGCGGGAATAACAAAGGCAAAAAAAAAAAAAAGTGAATTATGCGGCAGACTGAAGTTCTCCCCTCGGAAACCCCGCCAAACCCGCTACCTCATCTCATGACAGCCTGGCCGGCAGTTTTCATTTTTGAATTGGCGGTTTTATGTGCAATTCGAAATGGCAATGCATGTGTGGGTGTGTGTGTGTGGCATGACTAATATTTGCACACACCCGCAAACATACCACTACAGGGGCGCATACGCACACACTTACGGCCACAGACAGTCTGCTTGTTGTACGCATTAGCCAAATTTTATTGCATACTTTTGTGCGCTATTGCAATTTAATGTGCCACCCCGCCCCCTTGCCACTCCCCCATCCACCATCAACAACAACTCCATGTCCTTTCGCCATCTGCGCACTCCGTGTGCGGTTTTATGCTTTACGCATAATTTTTGCGTTACAATTGAAATACTCGCAATGCGAATGCAAAATATCCACGGTCTGAGTTGAGATTTATATTTTGCTATTAAGCCACATTTTCCAGGGCAAACAAGGCGCGTCCCATTCCCCCACAGCAAACACACCTCTGCTCACCGCCAAGGGAAAGTTCATTTTTCATGGAAATGACTTTATATGATTATATGTGTCGGCCCTTATAAGCGAACGGTGCATGACGGGACATTAAGGCGCTTTGAATGTCAGCAATCGATGGGTGCTGATTTCAGATTTTAAGTGGGGAGGAATTTGGCAGAATAAGTTCTCAGTGAATATATCAGACTTAAAGTTAAAATAAGTTACACAAGGGTGCCACAGAAATGTCAGGGGATTAAAATAAACTTAAAAAATATTTTAATGAAGGGGACAATACATTTTTGAAGCAATATACGTCATTACTTGTTTAACATTTAAAAACCCTGGTGATTTTAAACGAGTAAGGAAAAAGCTATACAAATGGTTTAAGCCAATAATGTAATCATCTAAAGTAAAATCATTTAAGGTTTACTTGGCTTAAAATACAAGTATTATAATCCTGATGAAAGCTCAATAACTACCTAAACAATGCTAAAAAGGATTTTGCCTTAAATGCTTTCCGTATATTTATGCCAAGCACTGTGCAGATACAAATGTGTGTTCCAGTACGACTTAAATATATATGTACACCAGACGCTGCCTTTGCGGTTGGCATTTAAATTTCAAGCTGAGTCGCAGGAAAAAGTGAAAAGTATTTGTTTATCATCAATACTTTGTCTTTCTCTTTTCCGTTCCCTGTCTTTCCCTACCTCTCACCTCCTCTCATGAGTCATATACAAATGAAGTGAATATTTTCTCGCATTGATTTCGGTTAGCGTGACTGCAGGACTCCATGGTGCCACACACGGCGTATGCGTAATAAATATTGAATATCCATATGAAGAAGTTGTTTGGCCATAACTTTCCTTTGTCTCATGTTTGCTGCGTGTGTGGGTGTGGGTGAGCC
Organism: Drosophila fuyamai; assembly: GCA_018153365.1. Taxonomy (NCBI): domain Eukaryota; kingdom Metazoa; phylum Arthropoda; class Insecta; order Diptera; family Drosophilidae; genus Drosophila; species Drosophila fuyamai. Next base: position 8,791,931 of record JAECXW010000758.1, read on the forward strand.
TTTTGTTTCAGGTTTATTATTTATTATAAATGACTGCACACACGGACAGAGCGAAGAATCCCGCTTAAATACTGTTATTGAGTGCGCTGGATCCGACTCCGATTGAGAACCTTGAGTTGGGAGTATCTGCAGAGGAAGCAGGTCAATCGATTCCCTTATTTTTTCCCCTTTTCTTCCTTCTCTGCCACTTCGTGGGCGTTTCATTGTGAGCACAATTTTCAAACACAACCACACGGACAGGCTGTGCTTTCTGGGCATTAATTAGAAATGCTTTTTCCACCCATTCCCTTGGTCTGGAACTTTATCCGTCTGATTGCTTTGTTATCGCTTTCCATTGTGCGTCGATTAAATGATGTGTTAATTTTTCACCCCCTCTTCTGGCATTCTATCCGGAATTTATCATGCAAAAATGGCCCGATATATCCATTTAAATCAGACAATTCCCATGCAACACGAGTCCGAAAGGGAGGAAGGCTGCACTTAATGCAATTATTTGGCATGGCACAAAGTTTTTTCTGTGTCATAAAAATGGACAATAAACCAATTTAACTTTTGCAATATGCTGGCTAGCAACCCCCGGGAAACCCCCGCAAAACCCAGCCCCCAAAAACTTTCCCTGCCTTATGCTTTCGGTCAAAATAGTTCGGTGTCCACTCTAAAAATCCAGCACAGGCGATTTCATGCAGCGGGTCTTCCCCCAATTTCACGCTATTCCATATATAAATTCCGAAAAAAGGGGAATTCAAACAACCACCACTACTACGCATATGCTCGAGGGTCAGACCATAACTTTAATATATTTCACAACGAATTATTTCTGACGGACACACACCATCATCCCCTTTCCTCTTAATGAATGAACATATTTCGGCTGTTCATATTGTTCCTTTGTTATTATCCTTGCGGTCGGTGTGTCTAAATACGAGCAGATAATTGAAATCGAGTGTAAATAAGTGCACCTAGAGGTGTCTGTGTGTGTACAGTGCGTAACGGAAGTGTATGGCAGACGGTGCGAGAGAACGTTAAGTGCTATTCCTGGAGATCAAAGTTTGCAATTTATGTCTAGTTTTAATGATTATTTATGTTTATGATATCCTGGAATGGGCAAAAGTTTTGAGGAGAACGTTTGTAATGGCCATAACTAATGAGTAAAGTAAATGTGGCTCTCCTTTCGAGGTTAAAATTCAGCATTTGTCTTTACAGAAAGGGTATGCTGCTTTGTTTGAGCTAATGGCACTTACATAAATAAGAAACATGGTAGGATAATAAAAATAAATCATATTTCTGTTTGTACATTACATGTTATATAAATCAGATTATGTTTCTTGTGTTTCCATTGCTGATATTTCTTCATTTAAATCCCCAATAATACGTGCTTTTTAAGCATCATTCTCGCTTATGTTAATGTTTAAAGAGTTTAATTAAAAACACACGGCCGACAACAATAGCTGCGTTTTATTGTCAGGTCTGGTGTTGTGGCCATTGGGTTTTCGCCGTCATGTGTCAGCTTCAGCAGCAGCAGCAGCAGCAGTAGTTGCAGCTGCAACAGCAACATCGGTCACAGCAGCAACATGCGTGCTGCTGCTGCTTCCTGCAACAAAAGCCGCAACGGTCATGTAAAGTTAATTAAATCAAGCGACATGTGTTTTAAATAAATTGAATAAACTCGGCATTAACATAAAATGAAATTAATTTTAATAGGCTTGCCGTAAGTTGTTAAGCCAAAACTATAAACAAGTTGCCATTGTCATTCGAACGGTTCCAAAGAAAAGTTAAAAGACCAAAGTTTTAATGCCTGTTTTTTTTTTTGGGGTTAATGTGTACAAGTATAGCATCATTATGTTAACGAATTTATGTCAAAAGCCACACACACACACAGAGTCAAAGGGAAATTGGAATGGAAAACGTAAACTTTTATAATCAAATTTAGTGGCACAGACATTTCTGGCTTAATTAATTTGTCGTCATTAACTTGAGCCGAATTGCGAGTGGCTGTGAAACGTGAGGAGAGCTGGCCGGAAAAGTCCTCAAGAAGGCGCATCCCTAGCTCCTCTCTTTTGCGGTCGAGGAGCCCTATCCTTGGAGGTGTCGATAGACACACACACACACACACTCACAGCCGTAGTCTGGCTTTTGTTTGTAGGCAACAAGAAACCGCAGCTCGTGTGGGTGTAAGCGTATTTATATCCTGGTATCATGGCATCTCTGTAGCTTTGTATCTCGGGCTGCCGGATCTGATACTTGGGAAGGTCGTCGCTATGCTCTCGCTTTTTGCATTAAGATAAATTACACACACTGTGTGTGTCAAACAAGCATTTGTACTTGCGGCGAAGCGAGCTGAATTATGGCACTCTGAGTTGCACTTACAGTTGGCTAATGAATCCGTAGGCCAGAAACCGGGTCAATGCGATTGTAAATTATGGCTTAGTCGGCTTTGGATTTGGCCCAAAACCAGGTGAATCTGCCCCGGCTGCTATTTGTGGCGGAAACACACACATGAAAGGGAACGCAGGGCCGTATTGATTTTCTTAAATTCCGCCCGTAGTCATCATCCCCCACATTGCGTATACGCCCTGTTAGCAATACATTGATTGTGCTTGCGTGTGTGCTTTTCGTTTGCTTTTGGGCAATTGTACCTTTGACTTGACTTCAATTGTGTGAATTTGTTGATGGACTTATGAAATGCCGGGTAAAAGGAATCCTGCCAAAAGTTTCAGTCGCCCGCGCACCCCCCGCTGCTCCTCCCTTGTCGTTTACAGCTGAAAATTGCTGCTTAATTGCTGAGCTGGGTTGGCTAATTTAGCCGACGATGGCTGCCCACAGCTCGGAGTGCTTCCACCTGCTGGTCGAACGTAAAAGTTTCCTCGTTTTCGGAAAAATGTAGGAAAAAAAAAAACAAGGAGAAACAACAAACTTTTGTCGGCTGCCAGCGCTAAATGCTCGAAATTCTTTAAGTTTACGAGAGGAATGAACATTTGTGAGCAGTTTTCATTTTGCTGCTTTACAGCTTTCCCCCCGGCCATTTTCCTGTTTTCCCGCTTTCCCGTTTTTTGCCTTGTTTTTTGGCCCTGCGTGCGTGAGGGAAATAAGGAGCCAAGTTTTTTGTGTGTGCCTTTGCACCCCTTTTGCGCTGTTTCTATTTACGCAATGTCCGCAACTTTGGACCAAAGCCAGGTGGATATTGAGGTTGCGGCTGGGGCTTTCTGGGGGGTCATTCCAGCGGGGGGCGCGCTAATATTCGCCATTAAACTTTTGCTTGTTTTTCTTTAATTAACAACGCAAACATCTGATATGCTATCCCAACGCTTTTCGCCTCGTACTTTCCTTTTCGTTTTTCCCTTTTTTTTTTATTTGTTGTCTGGTTTTTGTTGCTTACTTTGGCCACTCGCGAAACCTTTATGAAGTTGAAAGTATCCCTCCTTCGCTTTTTCGGGTCGCCGGAAAGTTTGAGCGCTTAAAACTCGTTTCTGTTTACATTTTTGCGGCCGGAAAAGCCCTCCCCAGATTGCAGTAATTGTAAAGAGGAGAATCTTTTGCGTAAACCCAAATTGTTTATTTAAATAAAAATGCTAAATAAAGGCGCATTTTCACACATAATAGCCCGAGCTAGTCATAATTTCTCATGAGCATTAAAAAGTTTTGCATTACAGCTTCGGATAGTATTTCCCGCACTTTGTTGGTTAAAGCGGATTACCTACTCACATTCATCCGATATGCGAAATGAGTTTTAATTATTCAGCGACAGCTCAGTAAAACGGGAATCTGTGTTGAGCTTAGCTCGGCTTTAGTCCATAAAAAGTCCACTTGAAAACTAATTAAACACTAATAGTTGAGGCAAGGAAAAAAAAAGAGGAGCTTGGGTAAAATAAAACACATCTTAAGTGGCGGAAGTGACGGTCAAGTTGAAGGGGGAGGGGTGGGGTGGGGTTTGCGAGGTCCTGCCATTGAACAAACAACAAAACGAAGACCGTGCAGCCGGGCAAAAGTTTTTAATTTTGTTCGAGCACACTGGCGGAAAAGTAAAGTACAAGGAAGCACAGGCTGCTGCGCGCGAATGAGTCTATAAGTTCCGCACTTTCCGTCCCCGCCCGAAAAACCCTATCGGATTCACACAATACGGAAGAGAAATGTCTTGCCGATGAAATAAAACAATGGCAAAACAATAGCAATGCGAACGAGTTCTGGGTGCCAAATGGCCAGAGAGTCGGGTGAAAAAGGATAACAGACGTCGCCGACGGAAGTGGAGCGAAATGGCAAATCAAGAAAAGTAGAAGGAGTCGTGGGCGGCAAATCCTCTTAAAGTGAAAATTATTCCTTTTCGCCATAAAAAGGGAAACCCCGCACACACACACACACACACACACACACACATCTATTTCGGCTTCTTGGCATTCGCGGCTATGTAAGCTGTTGACTTATTTCCCAAACTTCGATCCCGGCCCTCAGCCCATTGTTGTGAATAGTTTTGTATGCCGGGGCTTAGCTGGCCGGGAATGCGAGGCCCAACAAAATGGTGAAAACGTTTAGGCCTTTCTATTTGTATTTCGCATTTCCCCATGTTTCGGCACTAAGAGAGAATATCTTATTTCAAAAGGGAAACATTTCTTTAAATATCGTGTTAAAGTTTCCCCAATAAAATGTGATTTTGTAAGAACTAGAACGTATATGCTTTAAAGCCAATATTTATGATAGAATTAAAATTGTAAAAATACCTATTATCTTAAACTCAATTACAGTTCTAGACTTCTTTGTGTTGATATCCTAAAAGTTTTCTGTCTTAAAATTATAAAAATGTAACTCAGACTATCGTAAGTTAAAGAATAAAACCCCTTCTTGTATAAAAAGGTATTGGGTACTATAATTTCTTAGCTTTGTAAGCCATTTAAACAAAAAGAAAAATGTAATCAATTCTACTGTTATTTTTTTAACCTGTTAATGGATCTAAATTTGAAAAGTAAGACTTTAAGGACTGAGTTTTTCAAATTAACAAGCCACATAAATTAAACTTTACTTTTTTTGCACGACTCCTTCCGAACTAAGCTCTGTTTTTCTCAGTGCAGTGCCTAGTCAAACTAAATTTACTTGCTGCATAAGTCCCCCTAATCAGGCCACAAATTAGTCGAGACTGGCTGGCCACTCACTTACCTTGACTGCGCAAAACTCTGGGATGAAATACACTGAGGCCGGCAACTGGAGGGACTTACCTTTGTGGTGGCGCAGATGATGGCCGGCAGATGAGCCCGTGCAGCAGGGCGGCTCGTAATATAGATTCCAGGTGTTCTCATAGTCCGCCCGGGCGTATTCCACGTGGATGGCTTGGGCGACCAGGACGATAAGCAGAGCTGTGAGGCTGTTGGGGCGATTGAGGAGCCGATTGAGGTTCCCCGGGGCACACATGTTGCCTGCCTGCCTTTTGGCTTGGCTTAAGTCCGCGGTAAAGTATTTAATTATTTTGATGGAGCAGTTTTAGTCACTGAATTGTTTCTGGCGTTGTCACTAGTTCACTAATTGAGCAATCTTTTACTTGGCATTGAGCGATCTTTATTTTGTTTTTTGGGGAACAGCGCGATCGTCCCGTCACACACACATGTTCCTTCGTTTCCGTTTTCCGTTCTCGGTTGCGCACTCGTTTCCGTTTCCGCTTCCGCTTTCCCTCTTCACTGTGGCGCGCACTTCGCGAGCAGCAGACACGAACTGAAGGCTTTCGCAACGAGGAAGTGTGTTAAATAAACACACTCGTTTTGGCTCCGCTCGGCTCGCTTCGGAAGTGCTCGGTAAAAACCTGAAAGAGCGAAAGAATTCGAGAGCGCATTATTAGTTGGGAAAATGACGCCGGCGCAGTGGGAAAAGTCCCCCATGCGATGAGTGGATTTCCCAGTAATGTTTGTGTTTATGCCAAGTGTATTGAACTCATTTGCAACGGGCAATGTGCAACGTGCAACGCGTGCAGCGGAGTCTGCAGCGGCAACATTTTCAAGGGTAAATGCAGCAGACACTTTCGAGCTGAAGTGCACACAAAACACCCACTCCCGCCCACCTCCACACACCTCCCCCCCACCCCCTTGGAAAAACTGGACAGCCCAAAGCGAGAGCAGACGGCTAGACGAGTGAAGGGTTTTGCCGATGGAAAGGGGCACGGGGTGCGGGCTGGGAAAACGGAAAAACGGCAACGGGAATATAACAGAGAATCGGGGCTTTGAGCCTAGCAGACGCCTGCACTTAAAGTATTCTCGTGCATTATTATTTATGCATATGCCTGTAGTTGTGTGTATGTGTGTGTGTGTCTGGGAAATTCTCTTCTTTTTTTGAATGCTCCGCATCGCGCAGCGTCGCGTGTTTCAATTTGCAATGCAACATTGTATGCTGCAAAAAAGTTCTCTAAAGCCAGACATAAGTCACTCAGACAGGCCCCGCGGGGGCGGCAGCGGGAGGGGGTGGGGGGGGGAGGGGCCAGTCGGCCAGACATAGTCGAGCCCAAAGACAATTAGGCATTGTGTGAGTGTGCGGTAACCTTCAGACAGTCGGCTCTTTCGAATGTCTTGCAGCTTACTTCTCCTGTCCCTGCTGTTTGACTTGCAAGCTGTGGTCGAGCACAAAAATAGGAGTCACCAGTCACGAGGAGAGGGAGCTGGAAGCCAGAACTCTGGTCAGTTCTGGCGACGGGAAAGTTTTCAGGAATTTTTGGAGACTTTTGTTTGACAGGCTAGTCCAGCTGCACTGCGAAAAAAGGTCTGAATTAACTGAGAGCAAATATTGATTTAAAATCGTTTTAAGACGTACATACAAAAACGAAGAAACCTTGTCTTAATTAGTTTCCCAAGACCCATAAGATTTAACTATTTTTCAAATCTACTTCTCTTGATAATACATTTTTATTATACGTTATTATTATTTGAAGCTGTATTTAATTGAATCAGGTTTTTATACCCTTGCAGAGGGTATTATAATTTTGGTCAAAAGTGTGCAACGCAGTGAAGGAGACATCTCCGACCCTATAAAGTATATATATTCTTGATCAGGATCACCTCCTGAGTTGATATAGCCATGTCCGTCTGTCCGTCTGTCTGTCCGTCTGTCTGTTTCTACGCGAACTAGTCTCTCAGTTTTAAAGCTATCGAATTGAAACTTTGCACACACCCTTCTTTCCTTTGCACGCAGTATATAAGTCGGAACGGCCGGGATCGGCCGACTATATCCTATAGCTGCCATATAACTGAACGATAGGAAATGCCATAACTCTGCTGTTTGTAAAGTTAGGAAGTTGGGATTTTCTACGGCTTCTTTATTTGGCCAATCAATTCTACCAAATTTCATAAGGATCGGCCGACTATATCCTATAGCTCCCATATAACGATAAGAAATAGCATAACTTTGGTGTTTTTAGAGTTAGAAAGTTGGGATTTTCTATGGGTTTTATATTTGGCCAATCAATCCGACCTACCAAATTTTATAGGGATCGGCCGACTATATCCTATAGCTGCCATATAACTGAACGATTGAAAATGCCATAACTTTGGTGTTTTTAAAGTTAGAAAGTTGGGATTTTTTATGAGTGTTAAGAATGCATCATATGAATAATTTTGGAGAATATTATTTACAGAATATTCTGCAAGGGTATATCAACTTCGGCTCCGCCCGAAGTTAGCTTTCCTTTCTTGTTAAATATTTACCTTACATAAATCGAAAGGCACTAGAAATAAGGATACCTTTCTATATGATATGATTTAAAATGGATCTTGTAATGTCAGCTAAACATAGCTTATTGAAAATGTAATGCTTATGGGTTCAACTATCAATATCTTTTTATTGTGTTTGCTTTAAAAAGGCAGTATTTATTTAGCTTTTCTGTTGAAAGCTTCCATTTTTCTCAGCGTGCTTCCTGAATACTTGGCCCTAATGCCATATGGCTTCAATGTCCAATGCAGCCCCTAAAGAAACGGGCCAAGAAGCCGGCACCCACACACCTGTCGTTGCCAACAAAACGAGCTCCACAATTGCCTTATAAATGCCCTCAAACTTCGACTAAGCCCAACGAAAAACTTTGATTAATGTGCGCTTAAAGAGGAACCAAATACGTGGAAAAACCTCAACAGAAAAGAAGAGAAAACAGCAGCAGGAAAGAAAGGCAAGCAGCAGGGCAGGAAAAACAACGACAAAACTTTTCATAACTTAAAGCCAGAAAAGGAGATGGGGGAGTAGGTCTAAACGGCGTGCAGCCAGCGGCTTCTTAGCCAAAGCGCAGCACAAAAACTTGTGCAATCAAGACGGGTTAGCAGGGGGTGCTAGAGAGGGTGGAAGGGGGAGGATAGAAGGACGGCAAAAGGTTCAAGGCGCCGCACAACAATGTCAGGGACCCGCTGGCAGGACGAAGGAATCACAGCGCGAAAGCGTTAAAAAAGCGAATTGTAAAACAAGCAGCAAACAAACGAGCAACATTCGCTCAGGGCTGGTACAACACCACCCCCCCCCTTTCTGCCCTTAAGCTTTCCCCTTCCCCCCTCCCCCTTTCCTTTTCCACACACAAAGTAGCCACACGATCCCAAACAAACTCCCCCCCTTAAAGTTGGTTAATAGAAAATGTAATTCGATGCATTTAATGTTGGCAACGGTTGCCGAATGGAAATCAGTCTATGGCAACCGGTGTGGGGGCATGCCCCAAGTTGCCCCATCATTTTCCAGCTCGAAATTGGCAGGCACTGTCTTTTGTCTATTTTTATGAGTTCGCATTGCATCCTGGCAAGGTCCTGGGCACTGGTTCATGTTTGAGTTGCTTACCTAATCCCTGCAAACAAGTTAAAAACGTTGTAAAACAAACAACAGTACAAAAGTGGGTGGGTTCACGATTTTGGGGGGGATGGTGATGCATACTTTTTCGGGGTTACAATTGGAATGGTTCTACAGTCGAAGTTCGCTAAGTTACATTTTTCGCAATTTTCGCAAAATTGTGTGGCAATAGCGTTTAATGGCTAAACTTCACAGACTTTTCTTAAGACGTCTCATGAACGTAATTTTTAAAGTAAGCTTAAAATCAACTGCGTTGAACGAAATTCTAAATGTAGGAGCCCTTTGGGGGACAAAAAGTATTAAAAGGAATTCAATTCTTTTACCAGAAAAACATTAAAGTGCTGTTTAAACATATTCCCTAAAATTGGGGAATTAAAATGTAACTATTTTCGTTGTTGTTTATTTAAGAATGCAGTCTTAAGACTCATTATTTTCATAAACTGGAAGCGTTCTTTGTCCCATTAAATGCCATTCCAACAAAATTCTCGAAAGAAAAACCGCTCTTAGTGACATTTAGTTGTTCGAGCAATGGAAGTTTGACTGTTTGAAGTTTTGGGAGTGGGTGGAAACGAAGCGATTTTGACTGACATCGAGTGCCATGAGAAATACAAACAATCAAGCCGGGGCAGACAGTTGCATTCCCTCAGCCACCAGTCACCCTTCCACCCCACCACCCACTTTTCCACCCCTGCACCAAGTTTTCCATCCCCACCAACCCCTCGGGTAACCTCAGCAACCTGCGGAGCGTGCCGCAGCAATGAAAACGAAGCGACAGCAATGCTAATAGAAATTAAGCGAAAGTTTGTGGGGTGAAGCGGGGGAGGCAGAGAGGATTCCCACCCACCCACTGCAACCACCTGCACCACCACCCCACTGAAGGTCGCCTGTGCAACGCTTGCTTTCATTTCGTTTAGCTGCCTTTTATTTGCGACTATTTACATTTGCTTTTATTAATCATAAAAAAAGCGGAGAGACGGAAGAACGAGAAGAATATTTTGCTGAAATTGCCAAAAACGTTGACGCGGCTCGTGACCTCCGCCCGGTTGCCACCCCACCCCCCCTGGCCACTTTGTACTTCCTCCTGATTCTGGCTTAGTATCCTGGCCTGTGCTGCACGAAAGTGCAATTTGATTTTAATGGCGGCAAAATGTTGAATTCTAGTCGCATAGCCAGACAGACGTAGAACCCCCCGCCTCCCCTCCCCGGTCCATTCGGCCATATCCCCTTAGCTGTTGCTTCCTGCCTGCAATCAGGAGCCATTTGTGTTTGTCGTTGATCCTCCTGGTGCAAGGCTCACGCACGTGCACTGAACAAAAAGGATTTTGGTAAAAAAACAAATTAAATTTATTCTGGCTTAAGGTTTTTCAAAGAGAGAAATTTGTATAGCAAAAAATAATATGATTTGTAGTAAGGCTATTCATAATGCTTATAAGTATTAACATATAAGGAATCTTAAATAAATGGTGTGATGGTATAACTACAAGGCCTACCTTTATTAATGTAAAAAGACATAACAGACACAAGGACTAAACTATCCTACATCTAAAACACCAGATCAAAGTTTTTCCCCACCTGTTTGACCTCAGACCAGTATTTCTTATTAATTCCTCTCAACAGTACAATCTTAAGAATATCAATTTTCCCAGTGTAGGCACACACACGGACACTCTCCCCATGGAGTGTCGTCTGCCTGGTTCCGTTTTGCATTTTGATTGTTTTTTATGAGTGAGTGTGAGTGTGTGTCGCCTGGAGTACGTGCGTGCATTTGTTTGTTTGTTTGTTTGCGCCGAATGTTTGGTCGAGAACTGAGGCAAACAACCGCTCGTCACTGTCATTAACGTCATTGTGGCTCCGGTCAGGAGCAGTATCCACCATGCCACGCCCCCCACCGCCCATCCATATCCCTGATGTCCTGCGTCTGGCAATCGAACGCCGAACGCGTCTACTAGTTTAAATTATTCAAATGACATTCTTCCACTGACTGTGCCTATATACTCTTCCCCTAATTACATTTGACCAAGGTTTAGTTCAAGGTGGAGTTCGAAAAGAGCCATGAAAACTATCAATTATTCATTTATTTTCATTTAATTGACTGAAATTTCAGGCCACACTTTGCGACACACGCACAAATGCCATTTGCATTTTGTCCTCCTTTTTTTCAGGACACGCCTTCGAAAGAAATTTATTGCCAAGCATTGACCTTTACTTAAGGAAATAAAAATAAATTCACCAACTCTACTGAATTCTAGTTTTTAGGGATGTAAAATGTGCAAGAATAACATCTTAATCTAAATTTTTTAAACTGAAGGTATTTAAAAATATATTTTAAAGAAATACACAAATATAAAAAGTTACTAAAAATATTTATAGGAATTCATTTACTTATTTAAGTTGTATTAAAAGTCATTTTAAAAGTACAAGTTACATAATGATAGAAGTGGGTTTCTATTAATAGTGTTTTCTTCATTAAATAGGGTTAAGTAATATTATTAAATAATAAGCATGAAATTGTAACAGGGTTCTACCCATTTCAGCCCCACTGTCCAAGGAAAAATATTAAGAGTGAGGTGCTGGAGTGAGCCTTCCGCCTTTGTTTGCTGATGCTTGCAGAAAGTCAAGTCGGGGTTGGACCTGCCTGACTGTTGGAGAGTCCTTGATAAGGGTTTCCCAGCGGCACGCACACAGCCCACCCACCGCCGACCGCCGACCACCCACCACCCCCTCAACCCTGCCATGGTCCACAATGCAATGCTGTGTGCATGGGCTTAACTCTAGTTTATTTGTTAATGGTTTATTTATTAATTCCTGCGGATTATCACATCAGACAGACATTGCCAACGGCGACGAGATAAGGCACGAATGGACAACGGAAATCCATATGCCATTTAGTCGAAGGAGGGTGAAATGGCGGCGGGAAATGCTTATCGGTCTGCAGCTAATTCACGCCCCCACAGAATCTTGAGCAAATTGCAAATTTGTGTTGAACACTTTGCCTCGTGTATTAATAATGGATAAAGCGCAGATTTGGCTGGCGAAATAGTTTCCAACGTATACTTTATCCTCTTAAAAGTGCCAAAAACATGCGTAGACAATTTCCTTGAGCGCGAGAGAGTGGGTGGGCCGGAAATTTGAAAATTTTCAACCAACTTCGAAAGGGAAAACTGCAAGAGGGTTTTCAGCAGTGCGTTTGACAGGCTGTGAGTGTTCAGGCGTGTGTGAACTTCCGCACATGCACACTCGCACACACACACTCGCACACACACACACTCGTCCAGGCACTCATTCAAGGAGAAACAAATTTCCCAAAAATATATATATGTATATACGGCAAATTCCCAGCAATTAGTAAATAAAATGTTTCAACTAAAATTTTACCAACCCCGAAATTCACAAAGGCCAAGGGAAGCGAGTGAAAATTGAGAAAGATTCGAATTTTCGGAGTTGGGGTAGCCGAAAAACCTTTTAAAGTATTCAATAACATGAAAATGCCAACCCTGCTCCACAAATAAACCCCGCCACTTTCATTTTAACCTGATGGACGTGACAACAAATTGAATTTCTCACGCCTTCAGATTCGGTTGCTACAATTTTTTGTTCGGTATGAACTCAACCCAACCGACTGTTCCTTAAAAGCATATAAATGTCATCAAGTTCATTTTAAGCAAAAGGTTATCGTTGGAATGTCATAAAAAGACGAGATATCCTAGAACTCGATTTCGGTAAGCGCATCGAATTTCCAGGACTCCGTGTTTAATCTTGAAATGGTTGGAATTTTGATTATTTAAACTCTGTCCCCAGCCATAATCATCAAAATAAAGCCACTTAGCCTATGCCCCTTTCCTCAAACCCATAAAAAAACAAAATTGAATGTCAAATTCATACTCCGGTTCAAATTCAAATTCAGACTGAGTCTGACATTGAAATTTGCATATGCCATTGGCGGTGCTTACGTGTTTTGTTTGCTCTTTGTTTCTGTTTTCCCCCCCGCCGCCAGCCCCGCCCCCTGAAAATTGTTATGGGGGCGGTGGAAAAGCGTGGCGGCCTTTGAAGTGTGCCAGCATGGCGCTTAGCTGCTGATAATCCTTTTTAAATAAATTTGTTGGCACAAATCGTTATGCCAGCCCACTCAGAGGGGGGTTTCAAAAACGCACCTTTTCTGGTTTTATTTTTTGCGCAACCCCCTTTTCATATCAGCACTGCGTTTTGTAGCTTCCTCCGACTCTTATTCTATGTTTTGCTAAGCATGTTAATACACAGGAAATTAAACACTTATGCGGAAGTCATTGAAAAGGCAACTCCCTCACATATGCACTGTGAAAAAAGGGCTTTATATTGCGTATCATGTCGCTTACTTATGAATAAAATTACATATATCTGATACAAACTTAAAGGAACATTTTATGTCGATACAAACTAAGTTCTTCAGATTTCTGTGACATGCAATATTTAAGAAGGCAAGAAATTATTTAACTTTTGCAATTAAAAATCAAAAGAGGCCTATATGAAAAATACATCCAATTTTTAGATAATAATGCCGCTGGTATTTTTCCTCAATGTAAGCAAACGTATGCAACCCGGGCATTAAGTGGAATTTGAAAAGCGTCTGAGCATTCAATTACGCACAGGACAATGGAGCAATGGGGCCAAGGTAACATCGACCTTATGACGGCATGCAGAACTACAACGGCTATGTTAATGATGATCACAAGGAGGTTGTGATGATGAGGATGATGTCTGCGCTGATGTACATGTAGCACCCTTAATAGACACCCCCAAACACATTAACACACAGCCGACAGAGTTGGAAAAGCGGGAAACAAAAAACCCACAAAGCTGAAGCATGAACAAAATTTCATTTAGTTTGCACTAACACGCTGTCATCAAAAGGGGCGGGAAAATGGGGGGCGGGGCAAGCTGTGTTTTCCCTTGCCGGCGAACTTAAGCGATTTTGCATTTCATTACGGCTTCCCTTTTTTCTGCGGTAAGCTCTCTCTTTCGCAGCAGCGGCAACAGCAAAACAGAGCAGACAAAAACTGAAGATAAACACAAATACATAATCCAGGAGGGCCACACAAAAGGGTTAGCAGTGGGCGGGGACATCCCCCAATTTCCCAAATCCCATAGCCACTATCCGTTCTCCTTCAGCCAAATCTGTTTTGTTGGTAACGGCTTGAGTTACTTAAATACTTTGTGCGGCGCATTCGAGCGCAAAATGAGGCACGGATTGACCCCCACAGGATTGTGTTATAAGATAATTGCTTAAAAGGATGAAATCCTTACAGGATTGGGGGCCACTCTCCACGGGGAAACACACCAGTACGAGTCCCATAAAGATGGACAGGCAGCGTAGCGGATGTATGTACTGCGGGGACTTCTGATTGCCGACGGAGTAAAGTTTCATTAAATCGTAAATTGCCATAATTCAACGATTTACATTAGCCGCTCTTTAAAATCAGGGATAAGTGCGGCGTGGAAGGGGTGACGTGGAACGCAGGCCAACAGCCAGACATCGATTAAATTGCGCAACAGAATGAAGCAATAAACATTTAGAGGGCTCAGGACCCAGGACGAAGCGAACTCGAGCCAGGACCAAAGCCAGAGCACACGACAAAAGCAGAAAAATTATAGCAGTATGTGTGTGCCACTCAGTGGAGTACACTGGACCAAAACAAAAAGTGCTTCAATTTAAATAAGAAAGTTATATTGAAATCAAATCTCAAGCTCCGTTTTCGATTCGGTCTTATTAAGAAAACATTGTATATTTAAAAAAAAAAAATACTAGTGGTTTCCTAGCTTTTGATTTCGTGGCATATTTTTTGTAGGTAATCTGTTTGACTCCCATCTAATTATTTCTCCAAATTTGTCCCAGAATATTAAAAGTTACTAAATTAGACTTTTCTAAATTGTTTTCTGTCGTTATTTAAAAAATAAGGTAGAACAAAGATGTTCTTAATATACCAACAGATAAAGCTATAATAATGTAGACTATAACCATAACTTCTCTCTTTTTTTCGATTAATATTTATGAACTGAATAATAATATCATGATTTGGTTAAGAATGTGTGCCAATTTAAAGTCTTCAAAATTCAATAAAATATCTTCGCAACGTAGCCCTTCTAAAATGTTTTCTAAATTTCCTTGGACTTAACTAAAACATTATTTTTCCGAGTGCCTTGTTTGTGTGAATATTTGCCAGTGGGTTAAACGTGTGCACATCGACATCCGCATCAAATGGCCAAGCGACGTTTAGCAGTCGATAAAGTCATTCAGTGCAGCACGTGAATGCCGGCTAAGTTATGCATGTGTGCGTGTGTGTTGGCCTTTTGCCGTTTTGCCCCTCTTTGGCTCATTTTACGCTTTTGTGATAAAGTAATCAGCTGATGCCGTCGGCCAAAGTCCAGAGAGCGATAGCCATCGATGGATGATGTCAACTGGGGGCCACGACACTGACCGTCGGTAACCGCAAAATGTTTATTGATTATTTGCGACACTCACATACACACACACAATCGCTCAATCGGATGCGAATTGCATTTTATGCGGTTAAATATGATGAAAATTGTATGCAAACTTTTCGAATTTATTTACCAAACAAATAGAAAGGACAAAAAATATGTGTAAAATAAATCAAGCCCGGAACCAGTCATGCCGAATTGGCCAAAACAAAACCGAATTCAGTAAATACCAAATCAAAATAGTTCGGCCAAAACAAATAGGGACATCAAACGAGGTTGGGCCGCTGCCCTCCAAAAAAGCCTCTCTGGACATCTAGGCGTCTAGACGGGATTGCATTTCGGCCATGGCCAATAAAGCAAATGCGAACAACACTCGTACTACACTAAAAATTAACAACGGCGACGACACGTTCTGGCCAAATCACAAAAAAAAAATGCCACAAAAATGGGAAAAATTGAGAGGCATAAACCAAAAGACAGACAACTGACAGACGGCCAAATGGAATAAGAAATGGCAATGAAAGTAATAAAAGTCCCGAATGAAAGAACACGGGAAAAAAGGCTAGAGCGGGAAACGGTGTTGCCATGAATGAAAATCGAAAAATGCTAAGCAAACACACACACAAAAAAGGCATAACTCTGTATGTGTGTGTGTGTGAACAGGTTGTGCAGTGAAATAAAAACGCAACAATGCGCAATCATCATTATCGTTAAAAGAGGCGCTTACAGAACTAGACAAATTGCCACTTTAGAGAGCCAGGATCCCGGACCGGACCAGGCCAAAAGCCAAAAGGCTCAAAGCGGCAACGACAACGGCAACAACATGAGCAACACTTGCAGATGCCACGGCGGCAACATGGCAACATCAAGAGCAACAAGAGCGGAAGTTGGCGGCCACATCGTGTCGAGCGGAGGACCAAGCAACCGTCTATAATGACCTCTGGGCAAATGGGCCAACACGCACACTCACACTCACACACACACACTGGCACCGACCCCGCATAAAAACCAAAATGGCGCACATTAGAGACCCTCGGCGCACAGAAGTATGCTACGCTTGGCCATTTCAGGCAATGTTGGCTAACCGAAAACGACCAAAGAGCAAAAGAGCAACAAGCCAGCTCACAAACAGAAAACAAAAAAATATAGAAACACGAACAAAAATAACACTCATAATCAACTGCCGCCGACTGAACAATGAATAGAATCAAACAAACCCAAATAGAAGCCGAGTTCAGCAGCCACATCAACACAAGAGCAAGTTCAAGGTTCGGCGTCTCATTGCTGGGCTTTTGTTTAGCCGTCAGAAAAGCATAGGCTGGCACTTTTTTTTCGGCCTTA
This sequence comes from Drosophila fuyamai, assembly GCA_018153365.1. Lineage (NCBI taxonomy): Eukaryota > Metazoa > Arthropoda > Insecta > Diptera > Drosophilidae > Drosophila > Drosophila fuyamai. Next base: position 8,808,512 of record JAECXW010000758.1, read on the forward strand.
ATTATAGACACGCACACGAGCACACCCAACCACAAAAATGAAGGGAACAATTATGTTGGGTTCTGCACAGCAGCAACAGTCTAGCGCAGCAGAAACATGAACCTCAGATTTGTTGAAGTGCACGACAAAAAAATTCATAAAATATCAATTTACTGCGGATAACAAGCCACCCTTTCGTTAAAATAAAATATTTTTGTTCAAATACTTAAAAAAATATTCTTTTACCTCCTTAAACATTTTTATACAAGTTAAACTTTACCATGGGCTTCACATTTCGGCAAGAAATATAACCAAATTTTACAATAATGATTTGCATTTAAAATTTTTTAAAAGTAAAAATAATATTTTGATATTATTATCTATATTGACTTATATTTTTTAAGTTCTAAATTTAGTGATAATAGGTTTACAAGTTTTAAGTGAACTGTTAGATTATTTTTTAAGACAAAACTAATTCGTTTTATGAATCATTAAATATTTTTGGTTTTAGAATTACAAGTGTTAGAAATATATGGATTATAATTTAGTTAGAAGTTAGTTAGAAAAGTTTCAACCAGTGAAATGTAGTATGTTCTATTTAGTTTTTTGATGAGAAGAAACATTCTTTCTCTGTACGGCTGCCCGGTAATTTGCAGGCATCTAAATGCTTTTCAAGAGCTCTCATTAATAGGAGGGTTAGACGCCTACCCTTTGACCCTTCTTAACAGCTCTGATTGCTGCTGCTGCTGCTGCTCGTGCAATGGCGACAGCAATTATTGTTACAATTAAAAAACCATTAGGCGTAATTTGGTTACTTCTTGTAGTTCCTTTTTCTCGACCATGTTGTGTACGAGTATTTGTTTGATTTGACCACACGACACTTCCGTTGGGAGGGCGCCGGAAAACGCAATGAAAACATTAATTTGCCGCCTAAGAATCAATAAGAAAAAGTGCGCAAAGAGAGCCAAGGATAACTAATCCCCTGGCTTAGGTATTTACCCTCGATTTCAAATATTCATGGTAATAACGCAGAAATTGCTTAATTCCATTTAATAAGCTGAAAATGTCTCTCTCTGTGCTGCAATTGATTGTGTACACACGGTGTGTAATTTACTGTCCCCTCGCTTTTACTTGGGGAATGTAACCAACTTTGAACTTAACTATTTATGAAATTGAACTTTGGTTCCCATTAGCGCATAATTTCCTCAGTCCCTGGCCCAAAGGGAAGTTCGAAACGATTTCTGAAAACGTTTTTCCTCTTTTATTTTCCTTTTTCGATTTTTTCCTTGGGTTTTTTTTTTGCGTTGTAACACACATGCAACATGCCACGAAGCAGAATGGCCGCAAAGTGATGGGCCTAGGCTGCCATTGATTGGCAGCTGTCTCACATGGCACCCGCTCCCCTAATCCCGACCACGCCCCCTTTTATGCCACCAGCTGAGTGTCAAAGGCGCTTAAACGCTTTGAGCATGCCGGCCACCTCTTTCTTCCCCGCTCCTTCTTATTTTTTTGGCCAAATTTTTTTGCCCTTTTTTTTTGCTCTGGCCAATCTTCTCAGGTTCTTTTGTGCCGCGCGAATGCGGAGCGAAACTGGCTGAAACGCTTTTTGTGCCTTTGCATTTAATACTCTAACTGTCTGCGGGAAAATGGCATCGCGTTTTTTGGGGCCTTTGTAATTAAAGTGCATTAAGCTGTTGTCTACTGCAGACTATTTCATGAATTTCTTTGGTCACCTGTAGCCAGGAAACCCCTGAGAATTTTGACAGTTGTAAAAAGATTTTTTACCAAAAAAACAATACTTTTTACGGAAAACATAAGGGAACATAACAACGTAAGAGTAAATATAATCTAACTGCAGTTTTGCTACTCAAATTTATTGACTAGAGGGCTTAAATTTTATTTAATAAAATTTATACAGTTTACCCTGCCCATAAATAATTTGTAATTAACACTCATGTTAAATACATTACAAGCAATTAAGCAAAAATTTAATATAATCTTTAGATTTTTTCTTTTCACTAAGAAAATAATATTATTATGTGTTCATATGCTTATATAAAATTATCTTTTAAACATATATAAGAAATCAAAACCATTCTTATACAAACTTTTTCAAGTTGTTAAAACATTTCTTTCAGTCATTGTTATTTTTAATATTTTTTCACATGAACAAAAATAAACATCGGAGAGAAGTAGGTGCTGATCATGCCAAATACCTCACCATTCATAAAATCAACTGAACTTAATAGGTTTTTGCACATATTTAGCTTTTTCAACGCTTAAGCAAGTATAAGGGCATTTAACTTGCGACTCGCTGCACTTTTTCTTAACCCTATGGTGGTGTTCTGGGCTCATAATCACCAAAAAACAGACGGAGGGTCGGAGTGCTTTTGAAGTTCTTGCTGTTCGCATTGTTGTTGCTCTCGGGCGGCCAAGGGGGGTATGCAGAGCAGTGGCAGAGGGGTGGTAATAGAGTGGGGTGCGGAGGGGGCAAGGGCATGCGAAACAACCTCGACATGCGATGCAATCGCCAGCGCTTTTTTCGACCACCTTTTGTGTCTTGGTAGCGTTTTTTTTTCGGAGCCGCGAGTTGCAGGTCGCGAATTGCAAGTTGCGACCAGGTGGCTACTGTTACGGCCAAGATATTGCACACTTTGCTCAGAAAAAAGCGAGAGAATTCCGCTTAGAGCTCTTCTAAGTGGCAATAACAATTTGGCCGTTTGCATTTGCAATTTATGCGCTGAATGGGCCAAAGTTGGCTGCACAAATGCAAATGGCAACTGATGGCCAAAAATAACTCCTTTGTCTCCGTTTTTCTCCGTATCTGTTCTTGTAGCCGCTTTAAGCCAGGAGAGAGAACGGGTTGCAAACAAGTTGGAATCAACTGGTCAGCGAGGGTAATGCAAAGTGAAACACGCTTGGCAGGTAGCGCTCAGGTGGGATTCTGATTGGATTCGGATTGGAGAACGCTGCACAGACTCCGCGTTCGAGATTTGTATATTCACCTCACTGGAAACTGAGTCCCCCGATGATGAGTCGTTGCACTTATCACCCAAGTTTCGGTTTATATTTATTCGTTTTTGTACTTGTTTCTTTCTTGGCACTGCTCACAACTATTCACGAGTTTTCAACTGGGCTTCTGGCTGCGCTTTTCCGCTTTTCCTCATTCCCGCTCACCATCCGCAAAGAATAACCGTTCGAGTCGCGATTTAAAGACAAACTGAACAAGCTGTCGCTGTTGCTTCGCAGCCGAAGTTTTGGCCCCATCTTCGGCTTTGGCTCGGGCCCGCTCTCATTCGTTTCACTTGACATTCGCTTCAGGTCGGCAAAAACGAGTTTCAAGCTGGCAATGCCAAACAAACTGTTACTGGGAACACATTCAGGACTTACCGGCTTTTTTAACAGTTTGTTTTGCTGTAGAGTTTACGGGTATTCCCCGTGAGGACAGCCTACAAAATGTTAGCAGAATGTTGTAAATCAATGTCGACTGTCAGGAAACACAATTTATTTAACTTAAAATTTTTCTGAGCGTTTACTTAAATTTGTTATTAAGTAATTGAAAAGAATATAAAGTTTATTTTTTATATTTATTGTAACAAACAATTTAAAGAATTCTAAAAGAAGATTAAAAACCAATGATTGTACAACATCTTTCGAAGAAAAAATGGAAGCTTAACTACTTAAACTACTTCATTTATTTAGGAACTAGATTGTTACTCCTAGAATTTTATTCTCTTCTTGGACTTACTACATTTTGTATCAATGTACTAATCATCGTTAATATCATCACTTATGTTGTTTTGACAGCATTGATTTATTCAAGTAAACCTTCGCTATATTTATCATTTTAATCGTCCATAAAATGTATTTTATGTAAATCACTTTTCATTATATTAAAATCAATCAAAATTGTACACAATATGCATAGTACAAAGCTTAACCTCAACTGCACACGGTCTTAATTAGCCCAGGTTAATAATAGAAAATGTAAGCCCAAAAGGACATTTCTCTAACACATTTCTTGGCTTTTATAGAACTTTCACTTAATTGCCATAAATTAGAAGTGCCAATACGTGTTGCATTAAAATTTCAGATCTATTTGGTGAGCAGCCAATCAAGCGATTAACCACAGATTGCGCGGCGGGGGAGTAAAATCGCTTGGAATTAGGGCATGTGGAATAATTTATGCTCGAATTAATAATGGCACGTAGCCAATCATTTGAATGCGATTTAATTAATTTCCCATGCCGACCTTCACCTGGAAAAGGGGAACTCAGTAATGACAGGTCTTAAGCCACTCGTTGGCCAAGATGATATGCACTACTTACGACCGCTTGTATATCAATAAAATCAAATAAATATATCGTTTGAGGCCCAAGCCATCCACCTGAGATCCGCACGCATATAAATAACCAATGATGCGGCATTTATCTGCCCACCACTCCAACTCCTCGTTTCCCACTGACGGTCATCAGTCTCGGCTTACGTTCCATTTAAAATGGTTTTGGGCCGCCGTGGGGGCCATTGAAACTAAAGACGAAGAAATTGTTCTTCCACTGCACTGGGAAAAAATCATGGGTCATAGACAATCAATGTTGTTTTCCGGGTAAAAATGCCCAACAATTAATAGTTTTCTCAAAGTCGTTACTTAGTTTGCTTGGTTATGTTTTTATTTAGTTTCATAAAATTATTTAAAAACTAAATATGGTTAGAAAAACTTATTTCGGTATTTTCAACATTATGTTAATGAACTAATTACGAGGGAAAACATATTTTTTAAATTAACTATTCGGAAGAAACTTCTTAAAATATTGTTCAATGTATTTAGGTAAACCAACATTTTGTGGCATTATGTTTAAAGGTTAAACTAGAAAAACATATAAAATCTATAAAGTTAAAGATTGACTTTAAGTGTTTATATAAAGATCAAAGATAAATCAAACGAATCAAAACACAAAAAGTGTAATTTCAATTTTTAAACGTGCATGTACATGTTTTTCGCAGTGTTTCTCAGCCATTGTTCTGAGGGTGTTGGCAGGATTCCTCCCGAGCCAAACTTGGGGCTAAAAGGGATAAACGTTTTTAGCATGGCCTGCACGATTTTTATGCAGGGTACGTGTTGTTGCTGCCCCCTCAGTCCGTTGCCCCTTTTGGCTCAGAGGCTCTTGGCCATGTCCGTGCGACTGTTTCGCGTCATTTGCTCTCTGCTGGATCGTAATTTTATGGCTGCCAGCAGCTTCTTGGGTCTCCTATTGCAGGGAAAGCGGGAAAGGGGGGGCGGGGCAGCTGAAGGCATAGCAGGCAGTCAAAGCAAACGGAAGTAAACTGAAGCCAAAATTTCTCCTTTTTATTTGACGAAGCGTTCAGTTCCCAGAGCATTCCTCCAGAAGTTGTCAAAACAAAGCGAGCGAAACTAACAATAAGTGAGTGGAGTGGAGTGAAATGAAGGGGTGGAGAGGTGAAGGGGAAGATGGAGGCCAAGGTAGGGTAACAATGGGCCAACTGCATCACCTGGCATCGGACCAAACAGCAGGCGGAGCCGAGAATATCGCTTACCGACTCGTTTGGCAATTTTTCTCAATTTTCACATTGAAAACTAAGCGCCGCAGCCCCAAAAGAGCCGCCCCTCAATAGTATCATCCACCCCCAGCCAACCCCTTTAAGCCCCCTCTTTTCGACTTGATATTTGGGCTTCCAATTTGAGTGGGGCTCCGGGATGGGGTAGCTGGGGCATGGCCAAGGGGTGGGGCGCCCAGAGGGAGGTGTCAGCGGCACAAAGCCAACTGGATTTCCGGAGGCCAACTCGGGTTCGCTGGGCACTGCTAAAATGGGAGTGTAAGCTTGGACGTTACAACCACTCATTTTGTTTCTAAAATATATATAAAAGAAATAAAAAATAAAACAACTAATTTATAAAATTTCTATTACCTTTAGTTTGTTGTCATAGCTATACAAAATTAAAGACAAGTGCACAAATGTAGAATTCGGATTTGTTTAGAATCGATCATTTAAAGGACTTTTACAATTTAGTTACTAAGCAAATCTCGTGTATTTATCACTTTACACCTTATTTAAGAAAAAAATATGGAACATCAAAATAATATATTAAAAAAAAACTTTTTAATTTGCCAAATACATTTTGAGACTTTTGAAATAATCTAATGATTTAGTTTAATACAACAAGAGGGAGAAAGGCTTAAGTCCAAAGTCAAATGAACCAAATTCCCAAAGATGGCATTCTTAGCTTAAAACTTAGTTTTCTTAAAATAATACCTTTGTGAGCGTTTTTTCCGCAAGTGTAATTATAGTAACCACCTCTATCTTGGGGCTGCTGGCCATGTTGCTGTTGCACGATTGCTCTTTGGTGATTTGGATTCCCAACTCACACACACGGCGAAACAAAGCACAAATTGTTGTATGTAATTGTGCGTTGGCACACACGCAAACACACACGCGGACACACACTCGCTCACATTAACACAACAAGAACAACAACAGCTAGTGGAACAGCCACACGAGCTCACCTGCCGCTGCGTGCGCCGAATTCCATTGCATACTTGGCGGCGCCTGCTCCAGCATTCCTCCCCCTGCCACGCCCACTGCTTCAGGGAAACCTCCATGCCCCCTTACCACCACCTTCCTCGAACTACGACCCTGTGCAAATAAAAAGTGATATACGCGCGACACTGAATGAATATTAATCGCCTTCTTTTTGCAGCTCCCATTCTGGTGAGAAAACCTTTCTGGCTTCCCGGCCTTTTGTTTGGACCATCTGGCTGGCTGATTTGGCAGCTTAAATGATTTCCGCTTCGACTTCACTGCGTGCGGAATTCACGGAAATTTATTAGTTAAGTCTAGCTGATTGTTCCTGGAATAACTCTGCTTCCCTTGATTTTCCGTCTGGTTTTCATTTCCCTTTTTTTTTGGGGAATTCACACTCTTTTTTTGTGAGTAGGCGTGGTCGCTTTTTTTCATACCAAAGCACTTAGTCGAAACATTAGAAAAATAAAAATAAAGTAAAGCCTGGCGTTACTCATTATCTACACTTAGGGAAAAACTGTATTAATATGTTTTGAATAATCCTAACTGTTTTTAAAAGTAAAGAAATAAATTTAAGATACATTTTCATGGGAAATCAAATAAACAAATTAATTGAGAACTTAAAAAAAGTACAAATACAAGTTTATTCTATTGAAAAACTTTTGGCAATAACGAAAATCCCCATTTTTATGAGTGGAAAAGCCCCTCGAGCCACAACTTGTCATGAGGGTTAACACCTTCCCTGTTTTTCAGCCTCCCCCGTGTACTTGGCACCTTTGAAAGGCTTCACTGTACAACCCAAAAAAATAAAAAAAAACATGACAAGTTTCGGGCAATTCAATTTGGGCCCTCGGTGGATTCAAAGTTTGGCAATTCTTTGTGCCGAGGTGTTTTATTTTTAATGAATTTTTCGCATTAAATTTCGCAACAATGAATCGCTTTGTGTCGAGGGGTTCGATGTAACCAAGGTGTTTGCATCGCTTGACACCTCGTCTGGCCGAATGACCCATCCCCCCTATATCCCAGTCCCCATAGTCTTACGAACCCCTCCCCCTGGATTCCCTGAGTCTGTCAGGTATTTCCGCAAACATGTTTGCATGTTTTGCCACACAGAATTTATAGTTAATTTTCAATTTTGTTCAACAAGCTGCACAGACACTAACGCTCACAGGCTCACATAGATTTGAATGAATGGATTCCATTTTGCCGCCATACCAGGTGGAAGGGGCGTGGCTGAAGAGGGGTCGAAAGGGGGCGGGGGGGAGCAGGAGGCAGGCACCCTGTGTCAAAGGCAAACTTTGCAGACAACAAAAGCCCGTCACAGACTGGGAAGGAAGATGCAGGATCTGTGGGCAAGGATCTGGCGACGAAGGAGCACAAGGGGAAGTTCAAACTTTACGCTCTCCATTCTAATTGCCAGTGCTACACCCCTTCGGTAGGTGTCACAGGCTACGCCCATGCGGCTTTTGATTCTCTGTGGTTGTGCGTCTGAAAAAAGACAACTAAATAATACAAAAAAAAACTCAGACACACTCGCAACGAAACTAATCTGGTAGTGAACCCGAACATGACACACTCACTGGGAAAAAGCATCGTTACTCAACAGGAATGTGATAAAAGCGATTATTCTGTTTTTAATAAAAATATTTACACTTTTTTAGGGGATTTGATATTTTGCGGTCCTGTTATAAAATATTATCAACGTTTGCAGGCTTTTGCTTTTTATCTTTAAAGCTTTGATGTCGATTTTTTTTTAATTAAAGAACAAATTTGTATTTTTTCTTATCATATGGACATACTTTTACAATTTCGCTGTACTTTTATTTATACATAATGGACAAGTCTATTTTTTTATGAATTAAATTATTACAAATAATTAGCTTAAGCTAAAAAAGTTAACTTTAACTCTGGAATTCAAATAGGATTCTTTAGAACTTGGTTGTTAATTTAATTAGAACATTCCGTTTAGAGACCAATAAAAAATGTTAATCTAATGCTTATACTAAAATGTGTGTTTTCTTGATACCTACAAATATTTACAAAACTTATTCTACATTCTTAGTATGGAGTAAATAATATAGAATAACTTAATTTTCCCCCGTGCAGGCAGATCCCTATACACCAGCATATACATAGAAAAGCAATTTGTTTGCGGCTCTCACTATTGTTGCATGATTATTGTTTGTTTGGATGCGTCTGTGTCTCCCAACCGAATCGCGGCTCGAGTCGCTCCCCGGAATTTTCCCCATTTCCCGCCACTTTTCCCCACCATCTTTGTCACACTTTTTTTGCAGCAGCCCCTGTGTGTGCGAGTCTGTCCTTGCGGTGTATTTAACCTGTCTGCTTGTTGGATTACGACAACCAGTCCACAGACAGACGGAAAAGGGGAAAGGCGTCGGGGGGGCAAACAAAACAGGCAACAAAACATGTATCTATTCATACGCCACTTTGTGCCAAAGGGGGTGGTAAAAAAAGGGGTGAGGGAGGGTGGTTGGGAGGGGTGCAGGTCTGGTAATGCAATACGCATGCAACGATACCGCAAAGGCCCCAGAAGAGACCCACAAACAGACCCACACACCCGTCGCTTCCACTGGGTTAGCAGACATTTTAACGCTTATTTTACTTTTGGCTACAAAAGCACACTTACACCCCCAGGCAAACACACACACACCGACCGCAATGTTCACACTTATTTGCCTTTACACTCAGCTCAATTGCGTTTCACTAGAGAAAAACACGCATCAATTCCCCGTTTCCAACGACTCGATTATGGAGTTTTGCCGTATGGATTGACCATACATTTGGAGAAAGTCCTGGAAGACATCGTACACAAAATAGGACCAAAAGGCTACAAAAATCGAAAAGATTGCATAAGTTAAGTAAGTCAATGGGAAAAAGTTTGAATGACCACCTGAGATAATTTGAAGTAAGGGAATCACCGTCAGCATTTTGCCTTCCAGAAATATAAAATAGACGAAGGACTTGTACCAGAGTGTGTAAATAAAGATGATGGCAGCCACCAGCCACGGCAAAAATAGCCAGTGATTTTTCTGCAACGAAAAGTAAAGAATGAACTTAAATATTTTTTTTTCAAAAATCGGCTTGTAATTTACCGTTGTATATATATAAATCTGATTGTTTCAGCTTCTTTTTTTTTCTAACTCTAATTAACATATTGCATTACTGTAATATTAAACTTTATATGAGTAATTCTCATTGCACATTTTTACCGAGTTGTTGCACAATTTGTTTAAAAAATATTTTGCTTACCTTTAGGGCTCCTATGAAGAGGAACATTCCGCCAACGATCTGCAGCAGACAAACGTGTTTCCAAACACTTATTTCCCAGCATTTATACATCTCCACCCACGTAGTAATAGGACCCAAAATGAGAAAAGGAACAATCGCGGAAAGACCAGCGATGGCAATGTGCACATGTTTTGCTTTTAGCGATCGAAACATTTTCTTCATTCGAACAGAACACTTCAAACAATCCACAACAACTGAACAGAGCTTATGTTTCAGCGCTCCATGAGCTGGAAGCCCCTATCAATAAGCTTATTCAAAGTAAATATACATTCCAAACAAGAAGTGGAGTATCTTTAGAAAACCGAAACATACATACTCTTCCTGATGCAACAAACATTAGTCGGGTTAAATAATTTAACCAGATCTAATATATTTCAGCGTTCTATATACACATAAAAACGGATGTTGAAAAATTTTATTTCAATGACTGTTAGACTGTAAAAAAAATGTTTGTACAAAATTGTAACACCCACAGTAAGGGTATAACAAGATTACGTATCGTTATTTTTTTGCGAAAAAAATGTCTGATAACGCGTATAACATATTTACCAATTCATTTGGGTTGAAAACCTCAGTTTCGTTTAAATTTATATACTGTATATAACCTATAGGTTATGAATTACTTAAAAGTTTATTATTCGCTCATAATCTAATGACTGTGTTTATTAGTCATTATAGAGTCGTTAGTGATTAACTAATAAATAGTTTCAAACTGTAAATTATACTATAAGTCTGATAAACTGCAATTAGAGATTATTGTTGCTTGTCGACTTCTTTAGAAATATATCTTACAATAATGTTTATTTTTTAGACATCGACATGTGTGAATATTTGCTTGTGAAATTGATTGAAATAATTTGTTAAATTTGTAATAAAAAGGGCAGTTCTTAAAACCTTTGTTTCCTGGTGATACCGAAAAATGCCAACGGGGAACTTGAACAAAACTGGAGGTTATGGAGCATGGGCAGCGATGAATGTTCGCCTTAAGTAGCTAGAGCTTTTCGCGTAAATTAGCCAAGTGTAGACTTCATTAAGTTGGGCCACTAAATTAAGTGCTAATGTCGAAAGTTTTGACCGACAAAGTGCGCAATGAAATGCTGTAGTAGTTGTTGCTGCTATCCGAACTGTTGTGCTTGATATTTTTGCGCCACTCTTGCGGCGGAAAAAGCCAGGGGCAATAGAAAAGCAAAGGCAGGAGTAAAGCAGCTTCATCCGCATCCTAGTCCCCATCCCCAGAAACCGCAACAACAACAATAACAAAAGGATAAATTCTTAGAATCGAATATTGGAACACCCTATACAATAATAATAATATTTGGCCAATAAGCAAGGCTTAGGAAAGGAAAGATAATAAATACATACAAATTGTTTTCATTGTATGTTGCATTGCAATTTAAATTAACAACGTTTACCCATGTAAGATTGCAAACTGGCAAGTGAGAAAAATATCTCACAATATCCAATTTGTCTAAATACACTTGTAAGTAAGTCGTAAAATGTAGTAAATAAATAAGTAAATAAATGTTTAATTGGCTTGGTAAAAATAAAGGCAACTTTTGGATTTATTACACCTTTTGAAAATGCCTTGAAAAGCTATTAGTTGTTGGATTTAATTACATTTTATTACAATTCTGTACTATTTAAGATTCCAATGATGAAATATACACCCTTTGCCAGGGTATAAAAACATGGAGAAGAGGAGCAGACGTGTAAAGGACGCTAAATTGATGATGTAGACCGGCGAACGAAAATTGCACTCACTTTCCCCGTTAACCCCTGCCTCCCATTCAGCCCCCTCCCCCCAAAAAAGGGGCAGCTGGCACCCCCCCTCACCCCCTGTTTAGCCCCTTAATGCCTGCGTGAGGCAAAAACAGTCTGCAAATTTTTAATGCTTTAATCTTGATGCTAATAAATCTTGAAGTTCCCTGGCACTTTTACATTACTTTCAGGCGAAAAGGGTTTGGCGAAGAGAGGCGGTGGCAAATACAATTAGACAGCTGCACGCTTAACGTTCTTAGTTTAAGCCAATTTGAATGCACTTTAGCCCCCTGTTGGCCCCCCTTTAGCAACCACCCCCTCCCCGCCCCCTTCCTGGGGTAATTGCAAGTGACACTTGAGGCGAGTGCCTTGCTGACATCGCCTCTAATCGAATTTCAAGCTGTTCGGTGCGTGTGGTGGCCTGGCCATTGATTAACCCTACCGGAATTCCCAGGGATCGGGGGTATCCATCAGGCGGGCTGGGGAGGGGGAAAACTTCGGGTATAATTTCCCAGGCAAAAGTTGGCCACAATGTCATCAGCGGCACTTGCCAGTTGACGGTTTTGCGGTGAAGAAAGGAATGGGGTTGGGATGGGTTGCCTGTGACACACAACTGTCAGAATGGCGTGTGACAAATTTTCGTTATTAGAAGAGGGCAAACCTCGTTTTATTAACTTGAAATTTATGACCAGCCATTTGGCAAGACAAATTAATCAAAAGCCAACGCTGCCTCTCTTTTATTTCCGTGTACATAAATTTGTATTTAAAAATGAGTTAGACGCGGAGCTTTTGGCTCAATTTCACGCCATCTCGTCTCCCAGATTCTTCACCCACCTGCCAAAAGCCAAATGGATGCCATTTCTCTTCGCCCTTCCAGACTTTTCTTATTATGTACGAATTTGTCATTTCCTCGAGCTGAAATGCAATTTAAATGCTGCCGGGTAGCGAAAAGGAATTTTAATGTTCTCCTTTTTAATGGGGGAGACGTTAAAGCGTTGGCGAGTAAAATAAACTTGATGTCTTCGGTGGATGCCCCTCATCAGCTCTCTGAATTGTCCAGTGGAAGCAGCATATGTTGACCACTCAGTTTGGCTTCTTTATGAAATGGGCCCCCACATCCACTTTATAGTACAAAAAGCAGAGAAAAAAGTGCAAAAATATGTTGCACATAAATTCGTATTAGGTTTGGCCCGCTGTCACTTTTTCTTCGGCCGCCTAAGCAATGCGGGCAGACAGCATAACGACATAATCATAAATTTAAATATGCAACCCATAGTGCCTGCCCCTCCGTCCTTTACATCTGTGCCAAAAGAAGAAAAAAAAATACCGGAAAAGCGGCTGAGTAGAAAAAACGCAGGGGAAAACCTTGGCAGTGACAGTTTCACTTTGCCTGGTATAAGGAATTTCCCCGGCTTGCCAGCTACACATGTTGCCCCAGCTTTATGCGTCTTAAATGGAGTTGTTTCCCAGCCGAAGAGATGGAAATCGGAGAATGGGAACACGGAAGTGCTCCACTCCAATGGGAAAAGGTCTTTATTACCCAACCTGGAATCAGATTAAAACGAACACTTGGGGTTCAAGTGACATCCCTAATATCTAACTGTCTGCCCAAAAAAGTATAGCCAATCCAACTCTCGAACATATGAAAAGTTATTAAAAACATTCTTACCCTAAAATGGTACTTTTATTTATTTTAAAAATTATAAATGAAGCCCCCACCCCAGAAGATTTCATAAAAACAATTATATTACACTGAAAACAAGAAAGGAAAGCTAACTTCGGGCGGAGCCGAAGTTGATATACCCTTGCAGAATATTCTGTAAATAATATTCTCCAAAATTATTCATATGATGCATTCTTAACACTCATAAAAAATCCCAACTTTCTAACTTTAAAAACACCAAAGTTATGGCATTTTCAATCGTTCAGTTATATGGCAGCTATAGGATATAGTCGGCCGATCCCTATAAAATTTGGTAGGTCGGATTGATTGGCCAAATATAAAACCCATAGAAAATCCCAACTTCCTAACTCTAAAAACACCAAAGTTATGCTATTTCCTATCGTTATATGGGAGCTATAGGATATAGTCGGCCGATCCTTATGAAATTTGGTAGGTCGAATTGATTGGCCAAATAAAGAAGCCATAGAAAATCCCAACTTCCTAACTTTACAAACAGCAGAGTTATGGCATTTCCTATCGTTCAGTTATATGGCAGCTATAGGATATAGTCGGCCGATCCCGGCCGTTCCGACTTATATACTGCGTGCAAAGGAAAGAAGGGTGTGTGCAAAGTTTCAATTCGATAGCTTTAAAACTGAGAGACTAGTTCGCGTAGAAACAGACAGACGGACAGACAGACGGACAGACAGACGGACAGACGGACAGACGGACAGACGGACAGACGGACAGACGGACAGACGGACATGGCTATATCAACTCAGGAGGTGATCCTGATCAAGAATATATATACTTTATAGGGTCGGAGATGTCTCCTTCACTGCGTTGCACACTTTTGACCAAAATTATAATACCCTCTGCAAGGGTATAAAAAGGTCTTTAAGGTAACACCAATTTTTTACCAACAAGAAAGGAAGCAAACTTCGACAAGCCGAATTCAAGCCAAGACTTAAAAGAAGATTTTTCATGAATTAAAAAACAATTATTTTTAAATACATATCCCGCTGTAAAATCGGATGTCAGTAAGAAAAGTTATGGGCTTAAAAGTTGAGGTTTTATGTCATTTTTCTGCAAAGCCATTTTTCAAAAATTAGAAAAGGGTAACTTCATAAAAAATTACGAAAAATCGACCCAAAAATACAAACCAAGTAAAAAACACAGATATTCAGAGAATTCAACCACAATCATTTAGAGATATGTTGTTTTAAAATCAGATGTCTATAAGAAAAACAAGAGAGAACGCTATAGTCGGGTGCCCCGACTATCAGATACCCGTTACTCAGGTAAAAGGAGTGCGAGGGAGATGGAGATAGAAACTTTGATCACGCATAACTTTTAAACGAATGGTCCGATTTGAAAAATTTCTTCTACATTTCGATAGGTATTGATAAACACAATAAAACTGCATTTTTACTTTTCCGAAATATTTAAATTTATATTTAAATAAAATCGTATATAAGCGATTGTGGGCGTTAAAGGGGGCGTGGCACCTTTTTGAAACAAACTTGCGCTGCGTAGGAACTCCTAAAATCTACATGCAAAATGCCAATCTTCTAGCTTTTATAGTTTCCGAGATCTCAGCGTTCATACGGACAGACAGACAGACAGACGGACAGACAGACGGACAGACGGACAGACGGACAGACGGACAGACGGACATGGCTAGATCAACTCGGCTGGTGATCCTGAACAAGAATATATATACTTTATAGGGTCGGAAACGCTTCCTTCTACCTGTTACATACTTTTGCACGAATACAATATACCCTTTTACTCTACGAGTAACGGGTATAATTATGGGCTTAGATGTGCAGGTTTTAGGTCACTTTTCTGCAAAGCCATTTTTCGAAATTTTGGAAATGGTTACATAAATAAAATTCTGCGGTGAGTTTTTTGATCGTTCCTGGAATGTGATATATATTGGGAAAAAACGATGTTATGTTATCCGATCGGATATAATATATGAAAGGTAGCACCAGAAAGAAGCCTCTGCAAAGTTTGACCACCATCATATAATATATTATTTAGAAAAAAGAAAGCCTTAGAAAAATCTTAATTAAATATATAATCGGCAGCCAAGTTGACAATCCAAACCCGAATGTCTTGAGTTATGGTCACCATTGGCACCATTACTATATTCCCTGTTCAATCAAGTAATTTTATGCGATTTACCGAAGAAAAATGCTCGGAAAAGTTAAGGAAATCCAACACCTGGGCACCCTTTTCACCCCTTTTTGCCCTCGACAATCCCAGGACCCCCATCATCATACCAAGGCCCCAAAATCTGACGCAAACATTTTCGAGTAATCCGAGTGAGAAGGAGCGAGGCAGAAATGACAAATAAAATGTTTCGCAAAGCAAACTATGGGCCAACAATGGATTTGGGACTGCAGAGGGAACGGGAAGGAGGTGGCCCCAAAGGAGCGACATTAGTTTATTAGAGTGTGCGAGAAGCTTTAATGCCAGAATCCTAAACAAGAGATAAGATGAGAGCTGGAGAATCCTTGGGAGAAAGGACATGGCAAATGCATGTTATTGTGTGTGCTTAAAAATGAGAGGGAAATCTACTTAAATGGTGAAAAGTTGCGGACATGGAAGGTGCTTCCGGATCAAGGATATACGCAAATAATGTTTGTAAACAATTTTTATTGCTTTCTGGTTGAGATGCGGCCCGCATTTGCTTACAAAAGTAAAAGTTGTTGATAGAAATCACAGAACATAAACAGAGAGATGCTAGCAAAAGATAGAGATACAGATCGGGGTGTGTACAGTGTACACAATAACATAAATTGCAGAATGTGACAAAGGGTTGCCCTTTGGCCCCCCACTCAACCCTCCAAATTGAGTGGGTCAGCAGCCCGAGGAATATAAATAACAAAGGCCGGAGATATTCCCCCGGACTTCTGTCGATGACATCAGCAAACAGTCGAAGAAATTGAAAAACCAATCCGAGTTGCCCACATACACGAGTTTCCCCGGCAACCACATCCACTGACATGGCCAAAACCGAAAGACAGCGCCGAAACCAGCAAACCAATTCGCCAGCAAAGTTGGGACTTTAAAGTTAAAGCCAGATCGGAAACGGGGATGGGGCTTTATCCTCCAAAACCTATACCACTCTCACACACACACACACACTTACCTAGCCAAAAAGCAGACGAGGAGGAAATTGCTTGCCTTTCCTAACTAAAACTTGGGGAAATTATGAAATTCATACAGGAAGACAATTTTCTTCAACATCTAATTCGGTTGCTGCATCTCCAACTATTAGTACAGTAAAAATAAATTATATGGAAAAATGTTTTTAATACAAATAGGTACCTTTTTATCTTTCCTCATATAACTAAACTCTTTTGTTGTCTTTATACCATTTTTAGAGAGTAAGAAATCTTTCTGGAGATTTCGATTACAAGTTTGTTAAGCATTAGGTTCAAGGATGAAAAACAAATGATAATATTTATGTACCTTATTTAATTATTCACATTTTATTCAAATTAGTTTACAACACAATTTAAGTTACTTTAAGTTACATGTGGCTGATTCCATATGTATTTTTATTTGTATCATATTAATAGGTTATTTGTTTATAGCAACACTAGTAACATAACATTTTATTTAATCATTAAACAAAACAACCACACATTAACCTTGAAAGTTTTTCTAACGATATGCTTCATTCAAAAAGTTGAACTTAGCGAAGTTGGCCCGTACATCTGCAGCTACATTGCAGCCACCCGAAATTTGTTTGCGGTCTTAGCCATAAGTTTGTCCGTCGACAGGCAACTTGTGGCGGCTGCTGGCTGTTGGCTGTTGGCTGCTGCTCCTTGCCAGCTTTTGACTTCTGACAGCGGTAGCTATCCAATCCCAAGTCCCGAATCCCGGCTGCCCTTCGCCCGGGGATTCCCTGCGCGAAATCTTTAGAAAGCCCTGGCAGTGAACACACTTCAGGGACGCGGTTAAAGTGCTCAAGTGCTCAACTCAATGCATTTATATATTTCACCTCCATTTGGACTCGCACTCGGCGGCTATGCCTGTAAATAAATCCGAAATCCCGGCGAAAGGATAACCAAAGTTCGTTGCTAGTTTTTGGCCTGGTCTTGTGGCAGTTTTGACGGAAATCCTTAACCGCTCGCCTTCCGCAATCCTGACCAATTCGTTTGGCTTTATTTAAGTTGCAATTTGCCAACAACTGATAGGTAGCCAACCGCCAGTTGGCCAAGCTCCGACATCTTGACTTTCATTAAGATTCTGCATATTTGGCAACGTCTCAGTTTCAGTTCTGGTTTGTAGTCGCTGGCAGAGATAGCTGGCTATCTGGGCAACAGGTTTAATTCATTTTGGCTTCCCTTACTTTTTATGCCAGCCAAGGCTTCCACTTCGGCCAATGAGCAGGAGAAGGAAATCTAAAAATTACATAAGGGATCAGGGGATTTTTCGATGGCACGGCCTTGTCGCACTCCAAAAGGAACAGGAGCCACAAAGCTCCTCGGCTAGATTCATTTGTTATTGTGCTCCAGCTACAGCTATAGCTACTGCTACTGCTACAGCTCCTGCTCCTGAGTTTAGCTGCCATCCGATTCCCAATGCAATAACTTAAAAAACACGAAGACAGCCTGACAGCCATGCTCGCAGCTCCTCTGGATTCCGTTCAGGATTCAGGATTCAGTTCTCGGGCTTCAGTTCGTACAACAATGGACGGCAGGCAGCGCCTCTGGGCCGGAAGTGCCGCCATGACGAGCATAATTTAACAAGGCCAACGCAGCAGCCGTTGCCAGGACCCCACAAAAAAAGGCCAAAAGGGGCGACAGGAACGGCAACAGCGGCGCCTCCAAATGGCCAATGGCAGTGGACACAGCGGCCCAGGTCGCAGAGCTGCAAAAAAATCATATTTTCCCCCAGCTATTGACAGCGTAATCAGCAGAGTTGTAATAAAAATCCAAATACAATTTATTGTTGTACAGAAACAGGTAATTCATTACTTTATCGCTGCGAGTAGTTCACAATGCAGCACCTGCGACCACACGAAAGCACTGAGAAAATATAAAGATAGATGATTTTGTTTCATTATTGGATAGTATATTTAATTCTACTTCACATTGATTTTTGAGTGTAATGTATTCAAACATTAAAATACAGATATTTTAGATATGAGTTTTTTGGTCTGCATGCTTTATGAATTATTCAAGATAATTGATAATTGTCATATTAATAGATGTGGGTTCTTAATATCTAAATTAATTCAAATAATTGGTTAAATAAATCTATCATTGTATAAAAAGCGATCATTGTAAAAATTAAGTCGTATTAAGCTTCACTAGAAATCAATTCGTATTAAACTTTACTAATAAATTATAAATTATTCGGACGATCTATTTTAAATGTTGGGACGTTAAGCCAAAATTTGCTCAGTGTTCCGACATGCAGACTCCCACGAAAGCCGACAATTTATGGTCTCTAGCCGGGCTTGTATATAAGATTGTCTAGATTGCCGCTGGTCCGATGCAAATGGTACTATTTCGATATTTTCCTTAGGCTCCGGCCGCAGACAAAGCCAAGACAAACAGTCAACAAGCCAGCGACGGTGGACAGTGTCAACAGTCATGTTTGGACAAGATCAATAAACACCTCACAGCAAATAATAATAATGGAATTTCAGGGCCGAGCTCTTTGTGCACAAATTATTGGTGATAGCTCCTAACCCACACATATATATCGCGCCAACAAAAGCACGTACAAGTTTTCTCATTTTCCTCATTTTACTCATTTTGGTTGGCCCGCAAAAGTATGCTACGGAAAGTGAATGGACGAAAATAAATAAGCATAAATGGTCAACCGACCGACGGAATAACAATAATGCCAACAATAATAACAAAAGGCCACGCAGCTTATGCGACAGGAAAATCAAGTTAAAACACAAGCGGCCACAGCTGGTGGAAAAGCCTAAGAGAACTCTGAACTCAGTGAATATTTTAAAAATAATGTCGCCCGGCGGCAAATTGAAAATTAAACGAAAAACTTTAAAATAACTATAAAAAAATATTCGGGCCAAGGAAAAGTTACACAGCCCGCTGTTGACCCCAAATTGTAGGCACAGGCACAGGCGGCGTTTTCCATTTTCCATTTTACCAGTTGGCTGTTGCGCAAGTGTTGCCAACTTAATAAAATGAAGCTCAAACATGAAAAGTTGACCAGGCCAAGAGCACGCAGTCCGGCAACAACAAACGCGGCAAGTGCATGTAAAAAGTTGTGCCAAAAAACACATTTCCCCTTCCTTTGTTCTTTGTGATTTTTCTCGCTGTCACTAAGTTTTCCCCATCCCCCGAAAGTAGTCCCTTAGGTAAACAAATCCGGTCAACATCGTATACGTCATTTTGTCATTTAAATAATGTCAAGAAAAGTATTCATTTTGAATGGAATTTGAGCGAGAAATTGTTAGATCAAATAAAAATGTGCTGTGTTTTAAGTTAGGTGACTGCGAATTATTATTAGAAATAGTAAGGCTGTCCAATCTAACCCATTTAAACCAGATTGTAAACATATTCTCAATTCTCTATTAAAATCGTAATTATTAATTATTCATAATGTTTTTTATACAACTAACAGTCTGATTTGAGTTAATAAATACTAAGATATAAGTGGTTTAGCTGTGTTAAATATAATGAAAAATTGGTTTGTTGACCTCTAGAATTTCTTTATTTAATACTAAGCATTGTCCTAGATTATTTACCTATTTTTTCGACCCGATCTGTTTGTGTGTATCCGTGCACATAGGCCAGCTCATATTTTACAGTGGCTGCCTTCATTGTGAGTGCGCGAATGTGTGGACTTGGGGTTGGGGGCTTAGTGCCAGAAGTCTCAGCGGAGTGCCTAAATTGAATATCATCAAGGCTCAAATTAATGTCTTCAACAGCCAAAACTTTGCCACTTGGACCACGGGCCCACGGATCCAAGGACCACAAGGATTCGGCGGCTACTCGCCCGAGAAGTTTTCCACTTTTTCCTTTTGCTCTTTTTTTTTGTCTTTCCTTCCTTCTTTTTTTTGCCTTTCCTGCTGTCCGCACATTTTGCGTTATTCCAAAGTTTTTGGGTGAGCTCCGACGCTCCAAAGCTCCAGTTTTTGGCTCCTGGCTGGTTGCTTCTTCCCGGAAAGTTTTATACGCCTCAAATTGAAATATTTCCATAGAGCTTTACACACACTAACGACATGAGGGTATCTACAACAAACGGGGGATCTTAAAAAGCTAAAACAAATGGTATTATAAATATATTGTTATAGTTGCAGATTATAGTTCTTGCGTTGTGGAAAAAGGTAATACAAATTATTTAATAACTCAAACATAGCATCTCAGCAATAGCATTAAGAAACTAATTAAATACAAAATATTCCCTTTTGTAAATCAAATCGTACCATAATGTATTATATTCTGAATATAAAATAAAGCCCTTTATATACATAGGTGTTCATAAGTGAGTTTTTTTCCCCTAGTTTTGAAACAATTTCATAAGAATTTCCTCAGTGCTCATAAACTCTAAGGGATGCCATGAGTGTTCATTAAAAGTGGTACATTATGATAATTTATATAACACCCCCATCTTGGGAGATCCAGCCACCTTTAGCTGAATTACCCCTGACCCGATTCATTTATTAGAGTATCCCAAACTCATCCTCCATTAGCCAGATTCCCTTCCATCACTCCTGGCTAATTGCACGCATTGCCACCGCCGCCAATTTGGTCAGAGATTTGCCCCGCTCCTCCCAGATCTTCCCCCGGTTTCCAGGGGCACGCGTCGATGCGTAAACCGCGCAATGTGTTATGCATCCCTTGGGCCGACCAAGGAAACCAAAACTAAAACCAATACCTGCGGTCAGCCCCCTCTGACCCCTCAGACCCCATTAGCCCCCTTCGATTCAGGGCGTCTATATGGGCGAATGCGTGTGTTATTAATCCCAGGCAATCTATTAAAAATGTAAAATGCATGAAGCTCGAGACAATTGCAGTGGCAAGCAGGCCAAAGTCTGTGCACTGGGGAAATGTCTGACTGTCTGGCGAACCGCACGTATCCACTAAACAGGGTGGAATACTAGACTTCAAATACACTCCGGAAAAGGAATGCCTATAAATGCCTGACAAAATTTAAAACTTTTAGGTCGGTTTCCTAAACGAAAAGAATTATTTTCCCTGCTTTTCTACATATAAATAATTTCTTATGAATGGATTTTTAGTTCCTTTAATCACAATTAATATGCAGAAATTTGTAGATAATAATTAACAAGTTATATTAATGCATTTAATGAAGTTTTATATTGTGTGAAGATCCAAAAATAAAAAAATATTTACAAAAAACTTTATTTGACAATCTAATGCTCAATTCAATTTTTTAATCTGGAGGTCTGAGCTTAGCATTTGTATCATGCTAAGCTATTCCTCTGAAGTTGTATTTTCAAGCTATTGAATACCATTTAAGGCAGAAAATTTCTAAAATGTGTGTTATATTTTTTCCAATGCATAGATGACTTCTACGTTTCCGGAGACGATCCGTGCGTGCTCGGTGACTGGTGACTGCCACCGAATGCCGGGCGGGATGGGCAAGTCAGTCGAACTGTGCAGCGTCTCCGGGTGCTGCATTATTTACGCGACGGTTCTTGTTTATTGATGTTTGTCTGTCGCGGTCGGTGGGTCTGGTGGCCACCACTATATCTCCGCTGCAGGCTGGTCTTGCTTGGCTGGGCAAAGCCCACCCCGAGCTAACGGGCTTACCTTCCGACCTTACCGTCCTTGGCGTCGTTACCGTCTTACAGTCCTTACCGTCCTTACCTGGCCGGATCTTCCTTGGGACGCCGTCACACCGAGTGCTTACATATTCATGAGGGTTGCGGCAACAAAGTAGCCAAAAAACGTGGGGAAAAGAAAAGCTAAAAAGGAAATGTCTTCGCATGTATTGCCAAATAAAAATTGCGGTTCAAGTTCGTTGGCTGCGCTGAGTCCTCTCGTTACCCTTGTTATCCCTCGGTGATGCAGCCACTCTGGGGAATTCAGCTCCTTCTTTGTTCTATCTACTTTTTTTTTTTTTTTTCGTTTTGGTGGCGTCGATCCGTGTACATATTTGCCAATTGCGATGCAGCAATTTGCTGTTTAAATATGCCCGCTTAATTGAGTTTAATTGTGTGTGCACTAAGTAGGCGGAAATATTTTACAGAAATTTTCTAAGCCCATCTCCCACAAATTTTGTGGCAATCGATATCAAATAACAGGCTTACTTACGGCGGTGGTCGGTAACAAAAGAGCCGAAAAGAGCTTATTAAAATTTATATATTTAAATAGCATTTACCGCCAACCACCAATCTTAGCCCCTGTTATCCAATCCTCGAATCCCTTGCAATTTGTTGTGGCCCAAGGCGGCATAGATGAAAGTTTTCCCCCCCAAAACTCACCCGCACTTTTTGCACATACTTCAGCACTGAAATTGACAAAAGGGGTAGTTGACACACACACAGAAACATACACTTAGATTTTGGGGGTGGGCTACTAGACAGAAAAAACAATTTCACGGTTATTCCTGGCAAATATGAAAAGTAAAATGTAATAGCCCCAACCTCTGGCAAACATGACAACAACTTCAACTCAACTCAACTTTTGTGAGGGGGGGTCTCGGGGGTGAAAGCTACCCCAGCGGGGGTTAGCAGCATCGTAGCTTGTCAAGCGGAAACGGAAGTCAGACACTTACATATGCGCGCGTAACTTTACGCCCATCGTTCTCGATGAGTTGTTGCTGCTGATTTGCCATTTCTCGATTCTCTTTTATGCCAATACCCTCAAGAAGACGGGTAATCGAAATTCCTATCAGTGATCAGATATTTTCACCTTAAGTAAAGTAAAATACAAGCTTAAATCAGAAACTACTGCTTCTTCATAGAAACCAAATATTGCTATACAATCATCGATAAAGATCAAAACTGAGAATGAAAAATATAACTACCCTTTTATGTTTCTTATAATAATTACTTGGTTTCTTTAATATACATGTGTTTTATTCGTTTCACTATAATTCCCAACCCAAAATTTGCAGGAATCATAACTTTCCGTTTTATGATAGCAAATCTTAAGGTTCCTCAGCAATACAAATATTTATTCATTCACATATGAATTTTATTTTTATCTTCTAAAGTAAATATTATGAAACAGAAAATAATAATTTGGTAATACTTTTAAGCCCAAAAACTACGAAAGAGTATTTCCAACTAAGCCATTCCGCAACTTATTTCTCCAGTGAAATTTTTTCGATTTCGTTTTTGGGGTTTGGGTGCGGGGTTTGGTGGCCGAGGGCATATTTCAACAGTTGCCAGTTATGTTGCTGCTGTCATAATATTGGCATGCATATATCATTCTGACGGTCTATAAAAGTTTCCACACCCCGTTGAAGGAAACCAAAGGAAGCCCGATCCAAGGGTTGATTTCAGTTGTCGTCGCACTGTTGCACTTGTCATAGATATGGATGTCGGGGGGTTGGGCAAATGGGGGTTTGGTCGTTTCATTCTCGCTTTTTGAAATCTAATAAGCCTCGATGGACTATCGCTTATTCCGATCCTAAGTGGTTGATAATAAATTGTTAGTGAAAAATGTGCGCACTTTCCGCTTTTGGGGTGCAGGAAATGGGGGAAAGTCATCCCTTTTTCGCGTTATAATGTCACATTTGTGGGATTAGAAAGTACGACAAGGCGACAAATCACAACTGGAATTTGCAGAGCAGGCTTTTTATTTGGCACGTCCTCGAAGTAGAGACACCTCTAAATCCACATCAGACGTGCATTTACCTGCAACTCCCAGAGGTAGCGTTTTTATTAATATTTAATGCGAGTTTTGCCAACTTTCCCCTAATCCCCGCACATCAACCCTCATAAAACGCAACTTTTCGCACAACTGACAACTCAATTCAGCATTACTTGAAGCGCAAAAGCCCCAGCATCCCATTTTGTATCCCCCATCCCCGAGCACGTGCCAAATATTTTGGCCAATCTCTCCGAGACCGCCCCTTTCCCTTCATGCAAAATTTGCGGACTCCATTAGATGTCACTCCTCTACGGATTGCCACTTCTTGCCTTTCTTATTGCGCGACTGCATAGCTGTGTAATGAAAAATTTTCCAACATTCGCCATGGCCACGCCCCCCAGTCTAGCGCCCACGGCCAGAGTTTCGAGGGTGTCCTGGCTTTCCTGAATTTTCGTGTTCTTTTGTCACCCCCTCAGAAGGAAACTAAACATAAATCATAAATATTTTAAAGTTTCAAATTACCAGTGGCAAAAACAATCAATGCAGCCAAACCACCACCCACAGCCCCGCCCATTTATCCCAAGGCCCAAGGTCTTTTTGAGGCGTTCCCCAAGCGCTGTCACACAGCTGTCAACATTTGGCAGGGGGGAGGGGGTGGAGATGGGGTTGGGATAGCGATGGGGAGGTGGGTGGTTGGGCGGTGCGATGAGGTTGAGGGGGCAGCGCAATCAGCGCTAATCTAATGAGTGTCACTGTTGCATGTGGCAAGTGTAACTAGAGCATTGTTCGCCATTGTTCAGCAGGTGTTTCGGAAGTCCCAAATGAAATGACAAAGTGCGTTTTCCCATCGCACCTGCAGAGCGAAAAATTATGTTGTGTTATTTGCCATTCAAAATCAATTATACTGGAAAATGGGATTGTAAAGGGTAGGATAAAAATCATGTGTCCTTTACATAATATAATGAGTAATTCTAATGTATTACTCATTAGAATTATTCATTGTATTATGTAAAGAAATTAATTATTATTACAAACAAATACGTTCGTGGATTTAATAACATTTTTGCGTTATGTTTTTCTTAGTTCTGAATATTACATTATTTTTAGGTTGGTTTGAATCCCGATTATCAAAAAATACACACCAAAACAACCTATTGTCCACAACTTGTATTCTTTATAACTATTGTAAATACGGCATTTACAAACAGAAACAAAAATAATAAGTTAAAAATCTAAGAAAGTTTTAAAATTGCTTCTGTTAAATACTACAGAATCAATGAACTGAATTGCGTCCACTTATCTTTAAATTTTATGTTCTCATAAAATGTTTTCGTCTATCAAATCAAAGGTTTTCCGCAGTGTTCTGGTTTGGTGGCAGTTATGAATATTGCAGGATGCCGAAATGACATCTTGTAACTTCTCAAGTATGTAACGGGGCTTTTATGTGCAGTTACCGTTACCGTTGGCAACAGAAGAAGAAGAGGCAGGAGAATCCTGCAGAAGCGCCAAAGAGACAGCCGCCTGTCCCATCCAGCAGTCATATAAAAATAATTGTTTGCCAGCGCATTCATTACCCATGACAGCCTGCGATCCTTGCCAAGGATATTAAAAATGCAATTTCTGGCCGAAAAAAAAAACGGAAAAAAGGGAAAGGGAAGAGGGGAAAGTGCGTCGCACACCGCAATTCGTGTGCATTTGCAAATTGGTTCGCCGGTCGGATAAGGACAACTCTCCAGTTGCAATTCCATTTAACGTCTCATCATTGCCGACTTGGACGCGGACATCAAATTAAATGCTCGAAACGCAATAAACATTAATAAAAATACGAATCAAGGTGCAGCATCCAGATGGGAATGGCATGGAAATGGCTCATAAACAAGTCCATCAAATAAAGTGCACACAGACGGGCCAACAAATTTTTTCCCTCGCTTCGTCCACTGGTGACTTTCGGCGTAAAAACCGCAGCACAATATTAACAATGACGCATGGAGCACAAACACACACACACACACACGCACAGATACCCACACAGACACGGCACCCACACAGGCAAATAGCCATACAGACACACAGACACATGCATACATGGAGCAGACTATCAAATTTTAATACGCCATCCTGGCTGTGCCTTTATTTCATAAATTTTTAATGAAATTAAGCGGCAAAGCTTTTTGGGTTTTCGGGTTTCTGCCGCTGGTGTCTGAGTGTGGCCAGAGTATTTCGAAATAAATCATAAAAAGTGAAATATACATAAGTAAGCCCCACATCCAGACATCCAGAAGGACGAACATTGTTTGCATACCTTTTTAAATGGTTTTCCAACTTTCGGTTTTTGTTTTTTCGTTAACCGCAACTAAAAGTGCGCCCTGTTAAATTATGAATTAAGCGGTTTTATGCGTCTATATACTTGTATATGCACACAGCACACATTCAGGATTTGGTCTTTTGTTTTTAATGAGTGCGACTGCAGGGGCTTGCATTTTTAAAAAGGTCAACTAGAACACAATGGGAACTTCCGGGAAATCCAGCTAGAGGTGCAAATGGTATTTGGTGTTTGTTAACCACTATTTAAAGAAGGGTTTATTAATTAAAACAATGACCCCGATGGGTCACCAAACTCATACTTCGTTTCAACCTAGTCTTTGTGTATTCTTATACACCTTTTATTGAGTAGGCAAAGCTTCTTTATTTGTTTAATTTATATATTTTATGATTTTTAAATAAAGTTCACCATTTACCTCACTAACTTAAAAAGTCAGATATCTTTTAAAAGAGCTTTAGAATTTCCTATTTTTTGAGTTTAAAATGTACTATTTTTCAAGTAAAAATGAAATCCTCTTTAAAAAAATTTTTAAAACGTTTAGCAAAGTCACGACTATCGCAAGCACGACCCCTCTCTAAATCCGATCCCACAAATGCACCCCAAAAAGTATGCAACGCAAAACAAAAAGGAAAAAGTATTAAAAATAAGACACAACCCCCAGAAACCGGAGGACATGGCTGCCATATGCGAAATCAAAAGTTGTTTATGACTCAATTTGTAGTTTTGAACATGAATTATTGCAGCTGTATGAGGGGCGGACCGAAAAAAAGACTTATAGAGAGAAGGAAGGCGAAAAAAAAAAATTCGGCAAACACGAATATGTGCTGCACACAAATTTCGGATGAGGAAAAACTAATTTCGCAAAGAGGAAATTAAATATGGCAAAGTTTGACATATGACAGATTTCTCGTTGTTGTTGCAGCTGCTCCTGCCGCTTGTTTCGATTTTATATTCATTTGTGCATGCGAATAATTGAAACATTTCTGGTGGCAAACATGCAAATTTCAATTTCAATTTGCAGCCAAACAAAGACTCAGCTCAGCTCTATGGATATTCTCAGCAGGACAACTCAGGTGGAGAGCACCTTTTGACAGGTCAAAGTGGAATTATTTGAACTGTTGTCATCCGATATAATGCCATCTGAGCCAAAATCCCTCTCCATTTCATTTCACTCGGTCGTCTCATTTCATTTCATTTCGCATAGTTTGCTTTGTGTTTCGTCTGCTGGCCAATTTCGCATATTTTTACAACTTGTGCTTGGCACTTAATTTAGTCAATAACATGCAAATGATTCGCCCAGAGTCTAATTGGAAACGCAACTCAGCAGTCTGCGAAGTCGGCAGTCTGCAACTTTATCCCAGTTCGCCGTTCCTAGTCGCGACTCTCCGCCGGAATCCGCATTAAAAGCTGCGGTGCGTCAAACTTATAATCAAGAGGGGATTTCCGGCAACGGACGTGGTGGGGATCTCGGCGAGATGGGCGTGGATCCGGAGTAGGAACCCCAAGACTGATGGGCTACAGCGTTTCTGCATTTCATCACTGCTCCTTGACTAGGGACAAAATTTGCTCCCAGTGGGAGTATACCAAAAAAAAATCTTGAATACAAACAGATTAAATTCTTTGGTTCTAAAAATTATAAATTAAAATATAGTTTAATAGAATATTTTGTAACCCACCTTACAGATAAATTAAATACTTTTCCTTTTGTACCTTTATAATACAAAAGTAGTAAAACGCGAGTTCCTCAATAAATTGAACCACATTTAGTTGATAATATTGGCATGAATTTAGCTCAACAGTTTTTTAACTAAAATTGCAATTTTTAACTTGCAATTTTCTTTCTAGAACGTCCTACCTCATCACTTACCTATTGTCCTGGCATACTTAAAGTAAAATATGTTTTTTTCAGTGCTTTAAGTGCCATATGCAGGCGGTGCCAAGGATGCTCACATTCTTCATCATCAAGTGCTGCTCAGTTGCACGTCTGTGATATGACTCGGTTATTCGGCTGCGGTTACGATTCCACCCGAGTTTTCCCCGTTTGCCTGGCATTCTGTCTGTCAGTCTTGGGTTTTCCTTTTGGCTGCTCGGTGTGGGTTTCGGTTCTTATTTCGCAGCAGCATCATCATTCCACACATACACAATGCCGCGGCACTGTTGACACATTCCGCTGACAAATGGCCATAAGTGTATAATTGGATAGGAACTCGGAAGCGAGGGGCCATGGGATATTCGAATTTACTGGATACCCATTCCTATTTAATCCACCTAACCCAACTCTTTTATGCAAACTCACACGGAGGAGGCCATTCAATTAAATTAGCGTGGAGTGCAATCACCGGGCGAACAAACTAATATCTCTGGCCAGAATGCTTCATGGCTGACTACTTATCGCTTAATCACATCATGGGACCGGTGGTAACGGGGCATCTGCATAAAACATTTAGCAACATCAAATCGTTACTCGCCCATCCACACACATCAAAGCCAATCAAAATGGCATTTCAATAATATCAGATCCATACAATCGCATCAGCAGGGGGTTTTTGGCCAGAAATGAATGGCTTGGTGGGTGGTGTGGGGAGTGGGGAGTGGGGGGGGTTCTGTTGTAATGGAGCGCGCATATTTCGGTTCGATTCTCGATGGGCAAGTGTGGGTGAGCTTATGAGTCACTGAGCAGCTGTGTGTGTGCGTGTGTGTGTGTGTATGAACACATCAATGATTCGCTCACAAATATTACAAGCTTGAGCACACACACACAGTTAGAATGAGAGAGAAAAACATCGCAGTAGACAGAGACAGAAGCTGGCGGAAATTGTGTCAAAGGATACTTTCGCTTTCCCCCGAAATGTCCTTGTCCTTGTGGATGTGTGTGTGTGGGTGCGTCATAAAGATATTGACAGGCCCATAAAGATAACCGTAGTGGATTGTGAATGGCATGTCAAGGAAGAAATTAGGCGATGTTCTCACTCGAACTTTCACTTTCTCCGAATATTTTTCCTAGTGGAAATTGTACAAAAACTTTGATGCTTTAAATGCTTTTTCGGGATAAATACTTGTTTGGCATTAGCAAATAATTATGATTCATAGATCAAGAGCAAAAATGTGGTTTGAAAACCATAACCATTTAAAAAATAAATAAATATATTTATTTATTCTATTCTATTCTATTTATTCTATTTCTATTAAATTAATCTATATATTAAAATACTATATACTAGAGAGTATACAATTTATTATTATGTGTCACACTTAAATTTTGATTCCAGTTCTTCTGTTTGGCCTTCGCTAGATTTTAAATGGTGTAGTTGAGCTATTCCTGTTCCTTTTCCTTTTCATCGCAGTTGCAACACTTTTTCTTCTTCTTCCCCTCAGCCCCTTCAGATCCTTTGTCCGTGGGGCAAGCACCGATTTTACTGAGAGGATCCGCCAGCGGAAATTGTTTGTTAAACATGGGCTTGGGTGCCGCTGGAAACTCCTCTGGCATGTGAAGCTTGCAGGGACCGCACTCGGGTTTCTGGCCACCACCCGGTCCACTTGCAATCCCCTTGTGCTGACCACTCTGCAGACCCATGCTGGACACGCCTCGCAGCTGCTGACCCGCTGCAGCTCCACCTTCTTTGGAGCAGTCACAGCCATCGTCCGCCGCCATTGTGGGTCGATTGGTGCCCACCGATTGGGTGGACAATTGGTTAAAATGCGGCTCACTTGTTATGCCACCACAATGCGGGCATATGAAGGTCGACTGGTCAGCTGCTGCTGCTCCTTTACCTTGACGTTGACCTTGACCTTGCCCCAATGAACAACTGCAATCATCGGCAGCTCCATATTGCTGCGGTTTCGGCTGAGCACATTCCGGAATGGGTGCCTGCTGCTCCTTTTCCTTTCCAGTGCAACCACAGTCTGATTCCGGTTTGTCTGGGCAATCCTCCTGGCCACATCCATCGCATCCCGTCTTTTGCGGCGACGAGCCCTCCTGATCTGGGCAACCATCCGTTTGCTTATCGGCCACCGGAAAGTAGTGTTCCTGATTCTTCTGCTGCTGCTGATCCTCGGCCTCGTCCTCGTCATCATTGCAGCCACAGGTGGCTTCAGATTGCTTCTGTCCCGCCTGCTTACTCTTGAGATGCTGGGAGCAATCCTGGGGTAATGGCTTAGTGGTGCAATCCTCCTTCTCCTGCTCACGTTGCAGCTCTTGTTGCCGCTTCTGGTGCTCCTGTTGCACCTGCATTTGCTGCTGCATGCATTCCTTTTGCTTCTGCTGCTGCTGCATCTGTTGCTGCTGCCGCTCATCCACGGAACACTCGCAGTCCGCATCATTTGATGGCTTTTTCACCTGAAAGATAATTGATCCTGCCATCAGAGATTGTCCCTTTGGTTGCTGCTGACCGGAACAAGGACAATCGGGATCGTGCTGGGATCGCTGCATTTGGGATCTCTGCATTTGAGCTTGCTGTTGCATGTGTGCTTCTGCTCCACATGAGCAATCTGCCCCCGTTTGTTGCATCTGGGATCGCTGCATTTGGGCTTGCGATTGCTGTTGTTTCTGCGAGCCACATACTCCACAACTGGCGGAACTTGGAGCACCTTGAGAGCAATCCTTGCCCTGCGACTGCTGTTGCGACTTCTGTTGTTGCAGACGAGCTCCTGCTCCACACGAGCAATCTGCTCCTGGTTGTCCATTTTGCACCTGCTGCTGAGATCGCTGCATTTGCGGTTGTTTCTGCGAACCACATACTCCGCAACTGGCAGCACTTTGAGCACCTCTTGCTCCCTGAGAGCAATCCTTGCCCTGCGATTGCTGCTGCTGATGAGCTCCTGCTCCACAGGAGCAATCTGCTCCTGGTTGAGATCGCTGCATTTGAACTTGCGATTGCCGGTTGGGCTGTTGACCACAGGAACACTTCCCATTCTCCTGTAGCTGCTGAGACCGCTGCTTTTGGGCAATGCCACACGAGCAACGATCATCCTGTTGATATGGGCCACTCATTGCTCCTGTAGACTTGTTCGCTGTCGCGACTGTGGCTCCTGTTGCTGTTGAGGGATTGCCACATAAGCAGCACTTCTTGGAAGGCTGATCCTCCATGTTCGCCTCACTGGTAATGATGTACTCGTTCTTCCCGTTCCTCGCCCCACCTGACTTGCCCTCCTGGCACTTGCAGCCCTCGTCGAGGTCGTCGGCTAGGCTTATTTCCTTTCCGTACTTACAGAGGAACTCGATGACCACGCCGTTGGTCCAGCCGTAGCCCACTGGTGTGTTTTCCGGGCTACTTCCTCCAGAAGAGCCGAATTCCTCGCAGTAATACTGGTACAAGGGAGAAGAAACTTGGTTATGTTACTGCCATTTTAAGCCAAATAAGTTTGAAAAAAGAAATTTCTATGACAGGTTCAGAAACCTTATGACAATCTATGCAAAGTAAATCATGTCTCTAAAACTAATTATAAGTGATATTATATTATGTTTATATTAGTATCAAAGATAATCATTGTTGTATGACAAATTATTATATGTAATATATATATAATAACTATTTACCTTCTCGAACATAAAGCTCTCGTATTTGAAGGCGGCATAATTGGATTTGACCCAGCGATGGGCCCATCTTTTGGACATGGCCTTAGCCGCCGGAGTGCCCAGATTGTCCAATCCCTCGACGACCAGGAACATCATGGGCGGATAGACATTGGGGTAGTCCCACTTCTGGCCCGCCTCCTTGTTCATCGTATACGGCACGCCACCGTACTGCTGGTCCAAATTGTTGGTCCTGATGTACTGCATCACCCCCCTGGAAACCTTATCGGTGTCGACCAGGGGAAAGGCCCTGGCCCACAAGGGAGCAAAGTTCGTGCAGCAGAAGTAGTTGCGCGGCTTATTGTTGGCCACATCGTAGTCCAACCAAATGCCCGCCTGCTCGTTCCACAAATTATCCCGAATGGCTTTGACCAGGCCACAAGCTCGATCCTGGTACTCATCGGCCTTCTTAGTGTTGCCCGCTTTGCGATTTAATTCGGCCAGGATTTTGCCACTCCTAAAGACAATGGCATTCAGCTCCACGGGCACAATGGCCGAGGTTTTGGTGTCCGCAAGGGATCCCTGATTGGAGCCATTGGGCGACACAACCCAGCGGGAACTGAAGTCCATGCCCGATTCGGAAGCCGACTTTAGTTCGGTGTACAGAACTTCCCGGGCCACAGAATCCCGAATGGTGGCCACCCTCATCAGATCTTCTCTATATGCCTCGGGTCTTGGTCCTGCAGAGGAATCCCGATATTGATACATGGTCCTGCCCTTCACTTGAATCGAGTGTTTACTTATGAAGGTCTCGTATTCGGTCTCTAGTAGCGGCAGCGAATTAATGGCGTACTTCTCGTCCTTGGTCACTTCCACATAGGCCTTAACCATCATTATCAGAAGTGGTGGATTCGAGCGTCCCGTACAGTAAATCCTGCCACAACCAGGCACAAATCCATATTGCTGAACCAGTACCAAAAAGTTGTCGATCATTCCACGGGCCGTTTGATGCATGCCACACTGTAGTAAGCCTCGAATTATCCAAAATGAGTCCCAGTAACGATACTCTCGGCAATCCGTGGCGGGCACTATGAAAGGATTGGGTATGTAGAGTATAGAATACTGATCGGGATTCTCCTTGACATCATCTTTAATGCGTCGCCCCAAATGAATCCAAATTTTGTTGACATCGGAGCCGAATTTCTTTATTTCAGGGTCAGAGATCTTTATAAGAAAAGATGGTTGGGGCTTCCAATCAGGTGGAGTCCAGGGTTCCAACTCCGAGCCAGGATCATTGAAGTGTTTCTACAGTAAAAAATAAAATTTTACTAATTCTGAAATTATTATTTTAGCTCAATAACTAAAATGTAACACATTTTTATTTAGTTTATTTTGGCTATTTATACAAAGTACTTTTTAAGCTTATCAAAAGCCTACAAACCTAATGGTTACGACAAAAAAATAAAGAGTACTATTGAATATTTGGAAATTTGTACCTCTTTCTTTAAGAAAATATATATTATGCTACAATTAGAATTGGAATTATATTAAGTTGTTTTTATATAGAAATTAGACTGTAGTTAGTGTCATATACCTTAAGTCATGACCTATCCGATATTACCTCGACAAACATTTGCAGAAACCGCAGGGAGCCATCGTTCTTGCGGCAATTGCTGAACATATCGAAATCGGCCATCGTTTGGGTGGGTGTGAAAATGCAGCTCATGTCCACGAAGTGCTTGCAACAGGGAAACATATTCGACCGCTGGACAGCATCTAGCAGGGGGCCCTCACAGAAGACGGATCTGGAATCGGAAATATGTAGCTTTAATCCTGGACACTTCAAGGGGCCAGGACAATCCATGACTCACCTGTTCTCCCCGCCAATAGTCTGTGCACCGCAGCGGCACTTGTTCGCCATCTTCAAGCCACTATTTTTCTGGGTTCTATGCGAAGGCCAAACTGATGAACAGATTGTACGATAACCAGGCCAAGAAGTTAGGATTTTTGCCGAGCAGTGACTCCCAGGCGACTGGGGTTCGGGGCATAAATCAAAAAACAGAGCAGCAGCCTCCGTTATATTGACCATTAAAGCAAATTTGTCGACATTTGCCATTAAGAGTCAACAATGCTTGGCCATAAATCAGCGTAAATAGACAGGAAGCGCCTGCGAATCCTCAGCTCCTTCCACAGGGCCACACATTTATTTTAAATTACCATAAATGCCCCTGACCGAAAACGAAACCAAAACAAGAGGAGCGCGGGTGAACTTTTGCCTAAAAGCTATTGGCCTCTGTGTCCATTTGTAATTTCCAGACAATTTATCAAACCAGCAAAGGCGGCGGCAAGGGGGAGTCGAAGTCGAAGGCCAGAAGTCGGAATGGAAATGGCGCAGAAAATGCGCTTCAAGTGGCCATGGCCATGACCGTCGACTGGTTGGATGGCCGGGAGATTTGAGTTCGAATAAAGTAAAAATTCTTCGATTCTTCCTGGACAATCAATTGGATGAAGGAGATGGGGAGGATGGTGGGCAATCAGCCGCGGGCGCGGCACTTCATAAATTCCTTTGCCCGCCATCCACTTAAATGCAAGTTTTTGGCATCGGCATGGCATCTTTAGGGAAACTTCTCAAGAAGGAGAAATCGGGGAAACACGGAAATTAGCCTTGTCGCAATCGCATTCCCTGTCGTCTGCAAAGTTTCAATTGAATTTTCGTCCGGCAAAAAAATGCAGCAAACTTCAACTTTACGCCCTGCTCGAGAACAGATCCGCCAAATAATTAATTTTGCATATGTGAAAATGCAGCCAGAGGACGTGCAAAGGAAGTCCCTACACTTGTCCTGACACTTGACCCGCGGGCAATGTGATCAACTTAACGAGCAGGGAGGTGTGAGTCATGGAGTCCAGTGCACTGAGAAAAGAGCATACTAAGTCATGTTTTTACTTTTAAAACAAGGATAAAGATGAGTACCTAAAGATTTAATATCCGCACAAAAAGTTCTTACATAAAACTTAATTAATATTTTAATGAACAATACGCCCTTGTTGATATATTAATTACCATTTTTCTTTAAAAAAAACTTGGTAATTACAAGATTTACAGAATTAACCTTTTCTGGGCATGCTACAATACTTTTTTGCTGTTTCTTGTTACTAAACACTTAATGAATATTTGAACACTACATTTTCTGAGACTTTATTACATTCATTTGTTTAAACCGTTCTTCCGACTAAAAAATAAGTTGGGAATTGCAAGAATTGTTTCTGAATATTGTTATTGAAAATTGTGAGTAAAATAAAGATATAATTTAAATAAAGCAAGATAATTCAATAATATTAATATTTTCTAAAAGTATTTATTTGTATGGCTTCTTTTAATGCCATATTTTGTTCAGTGTAGCTGCATGGCTCATCATCGTCATTCACAGTCGCAGCTAATTGAGTATTCTTCCCTTAAGTGGACACAGCCGCCACTGGCGCCTTTCAGCCTCATTTGCAGGCTCCCGCACATAAATCAATAAGTTGCATTCGGCCTTAAATTAATTAAAAAGAAAATTCGCAGAGAGCTGTGATCGGAATTTTTATTTTATTTTTCTTTTGCTGCAGCTGGCAAATACGTTGTTGCAGTCCTCATAGTTGGAGTCTGTGCTTAAACACTCCGCCAGCTGACAGCAATCAATCAAAAATTGCACTGGCCTTAGCGCGACGGGTGGTGCCGGATGTATCACGTCGCACCACCCAAATCCACCCAAAATACACCCACCCACCCACTTTCCAGCGAAGGAGCAAGAGCATGATAAATTGTCAACACGCTGACGTTTGTCTGCAGCGATTTAAAAACTACTTAAAATGTAAATGTTGTTTCCCTGTTGCTGCTGTACTCGTGTTGCTGCTGTGTTTGGGTTTTATGCACACGTCGCACAGCGTAGACTGCGAAAATCATGTTGTTGACTTTGAAAAAATATGTGTAAAAATGCGCTATTGTAAATAACAGAACATAAACCCCCGAGAGACGACGGCAGGAGGGAGTTCCTAGTTGACTGACTGTCTGAGGGAGAGTGATGACATGGCAATGTCAACGCCAGCAACAGCAGCAACAACTGCTGCTGCTGCTGCTGCTGCACGGCGGCAACATCAGCAGCAGCAGCAGCACAGCAACAATGTATGAAGATGCCTCGCCTCTGTGATTGCATTTTTACACTTGTCAGTGGATTTGGTGCCACCTCTGTTTGTCTGCGCACTTTGTCGTCTAGTGTTTGAAGTTTTACACCGAGCAACACAACCATCAGCCGCAGCAACATCCTGCTGTCGCCCCTTTTCCCTGGACTCCAAATGAGTTATAAATTCTGCTGTCAAGTATTTTGACAATTGATTAATTGAAATCGACTTGGTAACTTTTACTACAGTTGATAAGCAGGCACACACACGCACATCGGGCAGAGAGGAAACGGAAGTGGGCTGTCAATCACCCAGCCCCCCGGCAACATCCATGGATCATTTGTTGATGAGCTAAACTTTGACCGGGTCAGAGATCAAACAAAAGGGCGAAAGACTAGAGGGTAAGCCGCAGACGTTCGAAATTAAGCAAAAGTCTAGTTAAACAGAAAAGTTTTGGCCTTACCATCCAGCGATATACATCTTCGGCTTGCCCTTCAAGTTGACAACTTAAATTGTTAGTTGGCTGATAAGCCGCCAGCCGACTGCCGCTGCCCCGCCCCCCATTCCAGTCGAAGTGGGCGTATATAACATTTTTATTTATATCACTATTTTTTATATGGCAGTGGTGTGGAGGGGTGGAAGCAAAACCAAACGGAACACGCGCCACATGCCAACGACAAACAAATAAATAAAATTCCTCTTTCGGTATAGACACCACCCCTCTTCATCCAACGTTTTTTCGAGGGGTCAACTCTGAAGAAGTGTGTGTGTTTTACAAGTCTATTAACTTGTGGCGCTTATCTAATGCTGACAGCAAGTTTTTCACTTGCCAAAGTTTTGGCTCGGAAAACGCAACTTCCTGTTTGGCGGGTGGGAATTTTCTGGGAGGGACAAGGGAGTTTAGGGGCAGTGCCGATGTCAATCATTTGTTGATCATTTTTCTTTGAGCCCATGCATAATATATGGCCATCATTTGTAGATGACCACAACTGTATTCTTATTCCACTGCACAAAAATATATTCTATGATATTAGAAATTTATAAGTTTTTCTTCGAACAGTATTGAGTATCCCTTAACCCATAATAAATTTCTTTATTTAAGGAACACACTGAAACAATTTACTGACACTACACCTCTAAAATATTTTAAATAGCGAAGTTACTCCTCGAAAAAAATATAATTTTGTATATTTAAATAGAATATAAAAACGTTTCAACTGAAAAATTCTGTGAACTAATCATATCCTTCATTCAAAAAAATTCGACGATAAAAGAAAAGTTATTTGAAAAACCTTACTCTAAGACATAATTTGTTTATATCTGTTTAAACATAATATGAACAATATGTGCACCATTTTCGTACAGTTTAGAATAACTTAGAAAGTGCCCTTCCATGTGCTGAAAGGAAAAGTGCCAGACTGTCGGAGAAAAACTTTTGCTTGTGTAAACTCTTGATTTCTTTGGCAGTAAGGACAGGGAATTGGTCAAACTAGTGGCTGCTTCATTAAATGCGACGCCAAAAAGTTGCATCCGTGCAGCTGCTGAAAATATTTATGAACTGTCCGACTGCCGGTGTGCCATACATACATATACTATATATATAGTGAAGTATAGTGCTGGCCAAGTCGGAGTGTCACACCCCACCTGGCCACCTTTTTATACCCTTGCAGAGGGTATTATAATTTCAGTCAAAAGTTTGCAACGCAGTGAAGGAGACATTTCCGACCCTATAAAGTATATATATTCTTGATCAGCATCACCAGGAGAGTCGATCTAGCCATGTCCGTCTGTCCGTCCGTCTGTCCGTCTGTCCGTCTGTCCGTCTGTCCGTCTGTCCGTCTGTCCGTCCGTTTCTACGCAAACTAGTCCCTCAGTTTTAAAGCTATCTGCTTGAAACTTTCCCAAAAGTTGTCTTTCTATTGCAGGTAGTATATAAGTCGGAACGAGCCGGATCGGGCCACTATATCATATAGCTGCCATATAACTGAACGATCGGAAATGCCATAACTTTGGTGTTTTTAAAGTTAGGAAGTTGGGATTTTCTATGGGTCTTATTTTTGGCTAATCAATCCGACCTACCAAATTTCATAAGGATCGGACGACTATATCCTATAGCCGCCATATAACTGATTGATCGGAAATGCAATAGCTTTGGTGTTTGTAAAGTTAGGAAATTGGGATTTTTTATGGGTTTTATTTTTGGCCAATCAATCCGACCTACCAAATTTCATAAGGATCGGCCGACTATATCTTATAGCTGCCATATAACTGAACGATTGGAAATGACATAACTTTGGTGTTTTTAAAGTTAGGAAGTTGGGACTTTTTATGAGTATTAAGAATGCATCATATGAATAATTTTGGAGAATATAATTTATAGAATATTCTGCAAGGGTATATCAACTTCGGCTCCGCCCGAAGTTAGCTTTCCTTTCTTGTTTCAATAAACGTTAAGCATTACGGTTATTAGTTTCAGGACGGGCACATAAAAACTTCAGCCCGAGTCGAGACACTGTTGGCCAACAACAGCAAACGGGGACAAACAACTTTGTGTTGCCACTTTGGCGATGCTATCTGCAATCTACTCCTGCTGCTGTTGCCAC
Source organism: Drosophila fuyamai (assembly GCA_018153365.1). Taxonomy (NCBI): domain Eukaryota; kingdom Metazoa; phylum Arthropoda; class Insecta; order Diptera; family Drosophilidae; genus Drosophila; species Drosophila fuyamai. The sequence continues at coordinate 8,847,144 of JAECXW010000758.1, forward strand.
TCTGTAGCAGCAACATGTTGCTGATGCTGATAGTGCCTGCGTTGACTAGTTGACTATGTTGCCATTCTGGAAATGGCTGAATGGGTCCTATGGAAATTACGGAAACCGTGATACTTCCAAGTGCATTACATGCAAAGTCCTTGCGGCAGTGACAACAGCAGCAGCAGCAGCAGTACGACAGCAGCAACAGCAACAACAGCAACAACAGCAACAACGGCAACTTATTAACGCGCAATCTGAGCTCTGCAATTGACCGCAATGGGCGGGACTGGGCGCGGGGGGCAATGGAGGGTTAAGGCTGCAGATCCTGGAGCAGGAGCGATGACGTCGACGACGACAGACGGAAACGGAAACGGCAAATAAACGCACGAGCGCTGACGTGCGGGCACCAGCGTGTCAGCGTCCGTGTCTTTGTGTTGCTGCTGTTCTGCACTTGTTTGCATGCAACGTGGCAACATGGCAACGACAATGCCAGCAACAGCAACAGCAACTGCAACAACAACAGCAGCAACTGCAACAGCAGCAGCAGCAACGGGCATTTATCTGGCTGCCCAGACCTGCCACGCCCCTCGTAATACATTGCGGTCGGGATGTTGCATGTTTGTGGGCGCTCGCCTGCGTTTGTATTTTTTCTATACCCACCAACTCCCAAACTTAAAGGGTATACTCAATTTTTAAATGCTTATAATTAAGTTTTGAATTACAAATTAAATAGGAACATCGTTTAAGAATTATTTTTTGAAGTAAATTAAATATATTTATAAAGACGTGTCTTAATTTACTTAAAGAAGCCTGTATTTTACCTTTATGAAAACAATTATTTAGTAGTTTCTTTAACAATACCGGTAGTCTATAAGATTTTCAATTGTAGTACTAAAATTTAAAAATTTTTATTAAACTATATATTAATAAAAATGTTGCTTAAACTTACACTTAATACAAAATATTCAAAGTTGCTGGCTTCAGTTCCTGAGAAGTCATTCAAATTATGTTCTTAAAAATTAAAAAACCCCTAGTAGAATTTATAGCGCATATTAAATATAAGTTTGCTTAATAAATTGGACTGACTTCCGAACCATTTGGAGGGTATTCTGAAGTCGTTTAATATCCTATGTATATAATCCCCACTTTTGAATTTTTTTTGTTTTCCCCGGCGCCATCGTTCGCATGCACGGCGAGGATTTCTCTGCTTAATTTGTGGTTTTCAACCAAACAGAGCAATGGGCAGCAATGCACGATGGACGGCGGACGATGGACGGCGGACGGTGGACGATTGCTGGCAGATGGTGGAAGAGTGGCGGACGAGTCCAGCTAACCAACTGGTCAACAGCAATTGCAATTGCAATTGAGGTTGCAGTCGCACGAATATTCCAGGAAACCCTTAAATATGATTATGGCATTCGAAAGGCCTATGAAGAGTAGTTCCCATTGGGGACTTGCTGATTTTTCGGCCATCTTCGCCGGAATCTCTCCCATTCGTTTTGGGGCCACAAATTTCCACGAACTTGATTTAATTGTCACACATTACGAAACCACAATTACATAGAAAGAATTCGCCAAATAAGCGGGAAATGGCAACAATGCAAATGGCATACAGAAATAGCAGCAACTGCAGCAAATAATAACAACAGAGTGCGGCCAGCAAGGACCTTCCCCTCCTTTTGGCTCAAAATAAAATGCGCCATTTGCAATTGTAGTTTATTTTAATACCGCAATTAGTGTTGTTTTCTGGGCGGAGTGGTGGGGCCTCTGTGGTTCGGTGGGTAGAGCACGCAATCGCTGAAAAGGTGGAAAAGCCAGGGGAATGCCATGTTGCCACACCGTTTGAGGTGGCCCAAACCTGCCGCAGTGGAAGTTGAATAAATGTATATCACAAGGAATGCAACGGTTTTCCGCAAAAACTGCCTGATTACCAGTCTCATTCCACTGCCAATTTGAAGAGCCCTTTGTCTGGCCATTTTGGAATTATTTGTGACGCAGCCGCTGTTAATTGATTTTTAAGTGCCAGCTACAATCAGGTACTTCAATACGCATCATGTGACACATGCAGGCTCATATGATTGCCTTCCAGCTACAAACAAAAAGCTTTAATGTAATCAGTGATAAAAACATTCGAAGTTGCAACCGATCATTTCGAAATACCCTTTCAAAAGAATTAAGAAGAGCAGATCTTTGAACTTTATAAATGTGTTAGAGAAAAAATGATTTTAGTATTAAAACAAAAATTACATTAATCGAATAAAGTGAAATAATGTGCTTGGTATTGTTTTATTATAAAATGTTAGAATAAGTAAGTAGCCCCTTATTATACATTTTGTAATTGTTTATTTGGATATTATTTTTAAATTTCTAACAATGATCACTTGTAGGCAAATATGAAATGGAGGAGTATTACCTAAACCTATGGAGCGGAAATACTTGATACGTGATATTAATCAGCTTATATGCTTGGAAAAACCTAAGGCTAGAATCGCTAAAGGATTCCGTAGAACCCTCGATTATCAAGTATGACAATCCGATTGAAAGTTAATTGCTGCACACACCTCGCTTATCCCATCCCTTTTTTTTCTATGTGCAACGGGTGTAATCACATTTTATGTTGAACGCACTTAATTTTTTGTCCCAACTAAATGCCAATTAAAAATCGTAATTATTTTTTAATGGCATTTTGTGGTCAATATCGGGCGATTGACGATGATTGCACAGCGGTGTTCCTGACGGTTTGGTGGAAATCAACGGACTACACTTTGATGACGGGATGCCGTCGTGACAATCCACATTTATGACGAGAAAATGGCCAGTATCGATATCAATTGCATGACTTGTCAATGCGGCGCCCGCCTAAAAGAAAAGTGCCTCACATGTCCTCGCATGTAAGGGGAGAATTGCAAGCAATTGCAGCTCAAACAGGGAATCGCAATAAGGAACCCCAATGTCCTGCAGCCATGTCCTGGCTCAATGAAATTCGAGCAATCATCACCATCAACATTTCGCTTTACTTTGAAAGGGACACGGCAACAACATGCCGCAAGTGACAATCATTTATATTTAATAAACAACTAACGCATGCAGAGCTTACAGCTGAGGTCAAAATAATGGCTCTAAAGACGGAAATTTTGTTTTCTTTTAGCACTGACAATCACGAAGAAAATATAAAGCGAAGAACTTTTACCAATTCTTAAATGATGATATTCAAAAGTATATTTTATGAACAGGAAATATGATAAAATTAAATATTATATTTTAAAGAAATGGTTAAACTAATTTGTACAAAATGTATGTTTGGTTCTGGTTTAAAAATCTATTTATAATATCTTTTTATAATATCAACCTATTTAATATTGCAAACTTGAAATATTAAAATATAAACTTCATTTAAGTTTTGAAATAATACTTAATTAACGACTATATATTGTATCATTACTGCCCTAAACTCAGAAAGAAGGTCGTAATGAGTAAATCGCCAAAGGCTTTAAGTTGAAAAGGACTTGTTATTTTCCTTGTCTATTGTGTTAAAAAAACGACTTGTTCCATTCTTCTGAACGACACTGTGAGGCCTTCGATTGAGGGCGGGAAAAAAGGGGAAAGCTGGTCGGAAAAACAACAGCAAGATGACGAGACTAAGCGGCCATTGTCTCCGCCCCTCAGTCGCCCCACTTACCCCTCCTTTCTCTCAGTGGAAATTGTTTATCATGCATTTTGTTCGATTCCTAGTCGAGGCGTCTGAATAATGCAGCAGGTAGTTTACGGTGATGGAAAAGCGGAAAAGTGGGCGTGGAAATTGGGGGGCGGTCAAATAAATAAGCGAGCATGAAAACGAAGACGAAAACAAAATGGGGCAGAAAACAAGAAAAAAAAAAGGACAACAATGCTGCAGACACAAACACAAAACCGCTTCGAATCGCTTTGGGCGGCATTCAAATTGAATATTGAAAGCATCGAGCACAAAACTGCCAAACGCTTGAATTATGCATTAATGATGTCTGCCACAGTGGACAGTAGAGGGGGGTGGGGGGGTCAAGAAAGTCTAGGATAAGGGTTCGGAGGGGGGCGTTCGTCGGGACAGAAGGGTTTTTTATTCCAGAGACAAGAACAACGGCAATGCGTCGTCCTCGCTCGCGGGCTACCACCGCTTATTAATTTTTTATGCGTCTGCTATTTTTATGGTCGACATGAAAGCGTTGGCCGCAAGCCCTTTATTTTCCTGGCCATTTTCAGCTAGCTTTCAATAGTTTTTCACCGTCATTTCCATTTGCTCTAGACACACTTATGTTTAACAACAAAATTTGGGTTTGAAGCACTAACCATTTGGAATTGTTATAGCAATTTACATGGGTATTTACATTCAGTAAAATATAAAAGGACATACGATTTATAAGTAACAGATTAAATTACAGCTACTATGCTATCAGAGCTTATAAATTGTATATTCTGAACTGAATTTTAAATTAAACTTATAATAATAATAATCATCGAAAACCTGGTAAAATATGTTTTAAGTTTAATTTCAAAATTGTTGACCTTTTTTTAAATATCTTGTGAAATTAACTTATCAAATCTAAATACCAAAATTTGAAATAAATAAATATATAAACCCTGTAGCTTATTTACCTTTAAAAACTGTTCACAATTTATAAAGTATTTGAATGGTTATTAATGCTATTCCTTTGAGCGTAACTGTCAATACAATTTCGGAACCCATTGTTCGCTAATATTGAGCCAACAAAGTATTATGCTTTGTATGGACAGATTTTCCATTTGGCTTAATTCTGTTTGTTGGCCAGTGTTTGGAAGGCTTTTCTGCATAAAGCACGCCCTTGACAATGGTCGTCAATATCCCGATATCGGTGGACAGAAAGACGTTAATTACCGGCATTACCGCACACCCCATTATCAGCCACACAAATCAGCGGTGATGTAGGTTCGTGGAACCTGATGCACCGTGTGCGGGGCAATGGAAAACTCATTACATGCCACAGGAGCCATCATCCAGGATACGTGGGTAAAGAAGGGAGCAGCCACGCCCCCATACCCGCCTCCGGCCCACCGCGAGCGACCGCAACATGCTGTAATGCGTGGCCCCATCAGCATTTGCATGTGCAGCTGGATTCGCCCGATACTTAAAGCCATATGTGAGGCTGCACTGACAAAGGACAAACTTAATGTCAACACGCTAATCTGTCAGTCGGCAGGAGTCGGGCTCTGGGAACTCTGGGCACCATGAGCTGGGAGCAGGGATTCCGATTGGCAAAGGATCTGCCACAATGTCGGGCTACTTAAGGAGCGCTGCATCGCCGCGCCTCGCTGCACAAGAGCTCAAGGATATTAGAAGAGCACTTTACAAAAATAGTTTTCAAGTTTAGTGCCTTCCAAAACCCTATGAAATATAAATTCTCATACAAAACTCAGCACATCAAAATTTTATCTGGTTATTTATCCAGAGATATTGTTATTTTCAAAGATTTAATTGAAGCAACAATAAACAAATTGTTTTTAAAAAGGAAAAAAATAATCACAAATTTGTAATAGTCAAACAATAATACATACATACATAGAAGAAACAGTTTAAAAAGAAAATAATACTTAACAAGAAAGGAAAGCTAACTTCGGGCGGAGCCGAAGTTGATATACCCTTGCAGAATATTCTGTAAATAATATTCTCCAAAATTGTTCATATGATGCATTCTTAATACTAATAATAATCCCAACTTCCTAACTTTAAAAACACCAAAGTTATGGTAATTTCAATCGTTCAGTTATATGGCAGCTATAGGATATAGTCGGCCGATCCCTATAAAATTTGGTAGGTCGGATTGATTGGCCAAATATAAAACCCATAGAAAATCCCAACTTCCTAACTCTAAAAACACCAAAGTTATGCTATTTCCTATCGTTATATGGGAGCTATAGGATATAGTCGGCCGATCCTTATGAAATTTGGTAGGTCGAATTGATTGGCCAAATAAAGAAGCCATAGAAAATCCCAACTTCCTAACTTTACAAACAGCAGAGTTATGGCATTTCCTATCGTTCAGTTATATGGCAGCTATAGGATATAGTCGGCCGATCCCGGCCGTTCCGACTTATATACTGCGTGCAAAGGATCGAAGGCTGTGTGCAAAGTTTCAATTCGATATCTTTAAAACTGAGAGACTAGTTCGCGTAGAAACAGACAGACGGACAGACAGACGGACAGACAGACAGACGGACATGGCTATATCAACTCAGGAGGTGATCCTGATCAAGAATATATATACTTTATAGGGTCGGAGATGTCTCCTTCACTGCGTTGCACACTTTTGACCAAAATTATAATACCCTCTGCAAGGGTATAAAAATAAGAAGCTTAGTTTATTTTTTGTACTAAAAAGTCAGATACCTGTCGTACTATTTTCTATTTTGCTATGCTAATAAGTCAAAAACACTTTCCAAGCCCCAACCAATAAGCCATTTATTAAAAACATGATTAATATTTATAGATAATTATTTTTAAGTGTAACACCGCCTTGATGGAGCAACAATAGCGCCGTATCCTTTGAAATGACAAAAATTGGTTGCTCTCAGTGAGGCTTGACGCCTGACTTGGCAGGAGACACTTGCGGGCACCACAAGATGCCAGCCATCAGCGGGCCCACCTAGAGACCCAACCAGCCAACCAGCCACCCATCCCCCATTGCCCACCTCCCACACAACCCACACCCACCCACCCCACCCCCCGAAGGACGCGCCTTATCAACTATGCAGAGCTTTGTCTCTAAGCGATTGCAGCCGCCCCCTTTTTGGGCCCAACCTGTTTCCTCTCAGCCAGCGTCTTTTGTTGCGCTTAATGAATTTTACGTAAATTTTACGAGCGCTGATTTCTGGCAGCAGCAGCAGCACCAGCACCACCCCAGCTATTAATCCACACTTTAGTGAGATGGGTGGGCGAATGGGTGGGTGGATAGTGGGTGGCTCTGATGACTGGTACTCCCTGTTTGTGCGTGTGTAATGACAAGTTCAACAACAACTCGGCATTGTCGACTGGTGACGAGGACGACGTGCTCCGACATTTGTTTGCCCAAGTTATGCAAATATTTTTCCAGTCAAGAAGTTTTTGTTTAATTGCATATTTTGACTCGCATTACGCGTGTCATAAAGCAAGGATCCGAAGCTTACCACAATAGAAGGAGTTGGGCGGTGATTAAGTATACTCGGAAGACATGTTCCTGAATTTTAGATTTATGTTAAAAGTTTAGATAACTAAACAGATTTTATGTTCTGTAATTTATTTAGTTTGCCCTTAACTATGTTTCTTTGATGAATTTTATTTTAACGCGACTTGGTTAATTATTTTAGGTGAAAAGAATATTCAAATAATGTTTAATTGTAAAATAGTTGTACCATAACATTAACCTCAAAAATTTACATACATACCCTCGATAACTTTCTGTCACATTAACATTTATCAGATTAAATGGCAGGTAATTTAAAGACAAGGCCGTAATATAAATGGGATAACTTGGAAACTTAAAATATGAAAAAAATAATATAAGTTGTGTAACTAACCAATAATAAATAAATAAACTTTTTCCATTGTCTTCGTAAAGATAAGGAATAAAAATAAAAAGGCTTCTCTTCGGCACTTGAGTTTTTAGGCAATTCGGGCCAAGAAAATGAAAGCCGTTTGGGTCACCTATCAGTTGTGTTTCGCAGACCTAAAAGGAAACTGCTTTCTCGGTCTAAATAATCTGAAGAAGAGCCCCAGAATCTGCATATCCACATGGTCTTTGGTTAACGTCTACAGTAATTACTCGCTCATCCAGCTGGGCAGCTATATAACATTTGTAATACGATCCTATAAGTATGAGTATTTTTTTCCAATTAAAAACCTTTGTAAAAAAATTTTAAGACATGGTGTATGTTTTCTCTAATAAATAAGTTTATCTTTTAAAAGTACTTTCTTTAAAATAAACGAGCTATCTTACTATCAGAACAATGGCTTTATGAGGCAAAGGTTCTTTTTTTTTTTGAAATCGGTGTAAGCTAACCGTTGTCAAAAATTTATAGACGGTTAAATTCAAAAGTCCCATATTTTGTAGTATACTTTTTCCGCCTAACCTTTCTTTATTGCCATCCCTGACAGCTTCCGAGTATCGGGTATCGAGTACCTACTTTCTTTCTATCACAATGACAGGCGACTTTCTCACTTTCTTCGTAGCCTTTTACCTGGCGAATCGAAACGCACCATGACAAGTGGCGAAGACTGGATTTCCGTGGAGCTTGAACCGGCCACTTTGTTGTCGGAGAAGGAGGAGGATGGCATCGTTACCAGGGTGTACATAGCCCCGTGCTCGGAACCGAGGATTAGGAAGCCGCTGGCGGAGCGACAGCCTGCAGTTTTCCCAGAGGACAACACGCTGCTCTACCACTGTCCGTTTTGTGGCAATGGAATTCGCACGGGCGGCGCTTTTAAGGTCCATATGCTGGCCTGCCAAAGACGCTTCAAAACTATGCAAAAGGATGGAATAGTGATGATGTGCAGCATTTGCAAAAAGAGTTTTGACTCCGTGGAATCTCTGGGCAGCCATAGGCTGCTTCACGGCAATATCCAAATCACACGGAGGTGTGGATCCTGCAATTTGAAGTTCGAGACGGAGCTGGAGTATCGGGCTCATTTGAAAACCCATCTGAGGTCGAGGAAGTCCAAGTCGGACTCCCAAGATGGCGAGTTGACCGTCACCAAGTGTTTCAATTGCCTTTTCTGCCGGACGGATTTCTTGGCCAGTTTTAGGCCCGGCCAAATGGCCCGTCGATATGCCTGCGACGATTGCGTTAAGAAACTCAAGGTCAAGGAAGCGGAGAGAAAGCAAAGTGAAAACCTGAAAAGAAAGGCCGATTTTAGCTGCGATCGATGTGGGCGAAAATACAAATTGGAAGGTTTCCTCAACCGTCATTTAAAACTTTGCCAGGGTAGCATTTCCAAAAGGAACCGCAGTTATGAAATTCACGATGTCAGTTAGAGCTGCAGAGGATTTTGAAATAAATAGATACGACATTATAAAAGTACAACTATATACTTATAATTTGTATAATTATAATACATAGAGTGTTTAAATTTAGCTGAGCGTAATAAAAAGTTTATTCGTATAGTTTTATTTTCAAAAAGTTTTATTTCAAAAGTATATACTTTTTATTATTATATTAAAATTATTTTTATTTTTCAATTAGCATAATATTAATAAATTCAAAATCTGGCGCGCTTTCCTCCGATACATTCTGTTATCGATGTGGTGACACTTATCGATAAGTCATCTGTTTAGTGGTATTTTGATTTGAAGGCGTTAGTAAATTTCCCGCCCAGCTGCACGTGTAAATTTTTGTGCAGCTCAAGAAATTGTGCGTAAATAAACGAATAATTGGACATTTCCAGCGAGCACCATGAGTTCAGACGAGTCCAGCGATGGTCTCGAGGACCTCAAGGACCTGATGGCACTGTACGGCAAGCAGGAGCAGGAGAAACCGAAAGAGAATCAGAGGGAGCGGTTCATGCCGAAGGCTTCGCAGGCCAAGGAACTCAACTACGTGGAGGTGCCCATGGAGAAGGTGATCTTTGGTGACCGCCAACGCTTCCTCACTAATCTGGCCAAGTCCGTGGGCCAGAAATGGCAGCCAAGCGACGACGACGAGGATAAGGAACCAAATCCCGGCATGCAGAAGACAGGGGACAAGAGGAAAGCCGCCTGGTCTGATTCCGATGACGAGGAAATCCAAGTGGGCGATGTCAAGAGAGCCACCAAGCACACGGGACCACTGAACCACCTTCGCAAGGACAAGTCCTACAAGGAGTACCTTACGGCGCGGTTCCATCGCACTCTTAACCAACCCAAGTGGGCGGAAAAGAAGGTCAAGGAGGACGGGGAGGAGGACGGCTCCTCCGATGAGGAACTGCTCAAGACCGTGGGCTTCATCGACCGCAGGGCTCGGAGAAGTGATTTGCCCCAGAAAACGCTGAACTTCAAGCGGGTCAAGGACCTGAACAGAGCCACCTATTCCGAAGGTACTATCACCAGTGTTCAGTTTCATCCAACGAGCACAGCTGCTCTAGTGGCCGGCGAGAACTCCATAGCCACCATATACACGGTGGACGGGCAGAAGAACGAGAAGCTGCACAGCATGCGCTTCAAGAAGTTCCCGCTATTCTGCTCCCGGATTGCTCCATGCGGCACAAAAGCATTCTTCGGTTCGGTGAGGGGATTCTACTACGCCTACGACCTGCTGGAGGCCAAGGAAACCAAGCTGACGCTGCCGGGCGATTTAAAGACTATGCACCGCTTTGAGGTCTCTCCCTGTGGCAAGTTTATCGCCACTGTCGGAAAATTTGGAACCATCCATCTGGTAACGGCCAACACAAATGAACTGCTGCACAGCTTCAAACAGGAGGGCCACGTGACGGGGCTGTGCTGGTCCGGTGACTCCAAAAGGGTCCTCGTCTGCGGCGCCAGCTCAAATGTCACTGTGCTGAGCCTGCGTCAGAGGCTCATCGAACACACCTTTATGGACGACGGCTGCATCAATGGAGCGCGCATCAAACTGTCACCCAATCAACGGCTTCTGGCCACCGGTAGCCAAGAGGGCGTGGTTAACATATACGATTACGAGACCATATTCGCCTCCAAGGTTCCGCAGCCCGAGAAACGCTTCATGAATTTGAGAACGGGCATCTCGGATCTGCAGTTCAATCACTCATCGGAGCTGCTGGCAATGAGTTCCTGTGCGGCCCCGAATGCCATGAAGCTGGCCCACTTCCCCAGCGCCACCGTGTTCTCCAACTTCCCGGGACAGCACGAAAACGTGGGCTATGTCAGCACGATGGCATTTTCGCCGCACAGCAGTTTCCTGGCCTTCGCCACCAAAGGCAAACGGGTGCCGCTCTTTAGGCTTAAGTACTTCAAGAGTTATTAATTGAAAGTGGAACGATTTATATATAATAAATATTCTTATAATGTGAGCGCCACTGTGTACAGGGATTTCTGGAAATTCAACATGTTTTTCTTGGAGTTGGGAGATAAAATGATTAAATTAGTATTTCGATGTACACCGATTCTCAGCACTCCCAATAACAATCGGACCAAATTTATAGAATACTACTATTTCTGAAGTTACAAGAAATCGTTTAATTAAGCTACATGTTAACAAGCTTTAATGGACTTATCTTTAAAAGGGAGCTCGGAAGATGTCTCGCTTCTGGGAGTCCTGGATCTTGCCTATGTCGTCCAGCTTCTTGCAAATATTGGATGACTGCGATTCAATCCACTGCAGCGAGCTCATGTGAGCGTTCAGAATCTTGCCAATCTGGATGATCGGATCACTGGTGTCCTGCCCCTTGTTGGCCTCGTTCAGGTTGTCTATGATCTCTTTCAGATCTTCGGACATCTGCTTCAGCTGCGTGTCCAGGTTCTCCACCATCAAGTAGGTCTGGCTGCGCTCCATGTCCACACGCGGGAGATTCACGAACTCCTTCTCCAGCGGCGCCAGACTGTCCTCCAGCTCTTTTTGCTGTGTGGCTATGAACTCCAGCTCCTGGTCGAGAACCTGCTGATCGGTTTTCACCTTCTTCACGGCATCGTTAAGCTCCACGATCTTCTGATTGTTGCTAATGAGCAGCTTGTCCCAGGCGTTGATCTGAGTGGCCTGTTCGGTGAATACCTTTTCCTGTTCCTCAAACTCCAGGGTCCACTTGTTGATGTGCTCCTCCAGTTGGTTGTAGGACAGCTGCGAGGCCGTGGAGATGGCCGAGGAGTCCGTGGTCTTAGTTTCGGTGGTAAGATTGGCAAAAGCTCCACCGGTGCTAAGAGTTGGAGCCGGAGCAGCACCTAGTTGAGGAGCTATGGCCGCTGGCGCAGTTGTCAAAGTGGTTAAAGCCGGTGCTGTGCTCTTGGGAGCCCCCAATCCTGTTCCGCCTAGCAGTCCTGTGGTGGGGGCTACGGTGTTTGGTGTACTAGTGGCTATATTTGGCACCACTGATGCTATCGGCTGGGCCAAGAAGCTTCCGAAGGCGGGAGGAGCAGCAGAAGTGCCGATCGCCGGCGCAGTAGTGGACACTGGGTTAGTGGGTTGGCCTCCTAATGTAAGGGGAGCTGGAGCAGATGCCGCGAGGCCAAAGCCACTGAATGCCGGTTGAGCCTGTGTCTTGGTATTGTCCGCATCTCCTCCACCCGCATTCGGAGCAGTAGCTGCTCCTCCGAATGCGAATGGGGGCTTTGTGGCGGGAACGGCGGCTGGTGCTCCTGGTGCTGCGGTTGCAGCGGGTGTTCCCGTGCTCAGGCCGAAGGAAAACGAGGATGCCCCTCCTATCGGAGCAGCCGTGGTCGTAGGCAACTGGAATACCATTCTCAAAATCTATACAAATCACAAAAAATAATAAATCTGCAATCAAACGAAAACACGCCAAAAATCACCAGTGTTACCACTCCTTGAAGTTATGTTGTCAGTGTTGGAAAACGGCGCTTCCCGGTGTAATTACAATTTAGCTACTTTCAAGCCAAAATTTGTTGAGTTGGGCGCGTAAATTAAACAAAAAATTAGATTTCAGCTGCGCAATATTTATCAATTTGCTCAAAAGGATTGTTTGATATAAACAAACAGTAAAGAATTGTATATATAGCCTGCTTCTCAAATAAATATATAACACCTGCCAAAATAAATATTTGCTAGTAAAATAAAAAAAAACTTAATTTTAAAAAAATATTTAAGTTTAAATCAAGCAATTGCTTAATATTTTAACTAATTTATGACTTACAATTTAAAGTTCTATTATTCAAAATTAAGACACCATACCCACATGTATATTTTTGAAATTTTTTGGTTAAGCTATTTGAAATATAAATTTAAAGTTTAAACCTCAGTTAACTTTGCCAATCGAAATCAACACTGGTTTTGTGTCATTTTTTAGCGGCTGATTGCATTATGCGCAACGAAAATTTAATCCGCTTAACTTGAATAGCTTATAAATAGGTAAGTTCCGAACAACAACAATCAAGCCTACAAGAAAGTGAATGACAAAATCAATAACAAAACACCGGCTTTAATTAGTCACCTTTCACTATCTGCAAGTGGAAAAGCGATAAGGTAACATTTGGGTCAAGAATTTAATTACAAACCTAGAGTGCAATGGCACTTGGTTCCGTAATTGCATTTGCTAGCTCAGCAAAACACATGTGTGTATTTGTAATCACTATCAGAAGGGAAAATTACGATATTTTTCAAGCTGGGAAAGGTAACATATGTAGGTTATCACAAGTAAATCAAAAAAGTACCTAAGGTACAAATTGTACACCTTAAAAGGTGATATATTTAATACTTAGAAAACTTATAGAATTGCACAGTTTTAAACAAATTTAAAGCTTATCATGAGGACGAAAATAAAGCTCTTAAACTCTTTTCTTAATTTGACTCTTGGTAATAAATATTTAAAATTATTTACATTTTCGAGAGGATTCAAAATAACATAACATCAAATCATAAAAAAATCTTTAATTAAAAACATCTTATAACTTAAAGTCAGATGTTGCTATGTATTTCTAAATATTTTCAAATATTTCCAAATAGTTTTTACTTTTGGTAAAGTCACAGAAATAGTTCGTTCCAAGGTGTCATTATACCAAATTTTAATAAAAAAACTTGGTTTTGGGAATTTGTTTATTTCTTACCGATATCAAAAAGTACCTACTAAGTATTTACTGTCTACTTACTAATATGCTCCCATCACTTTCCGATGGTTTCGCCTATGGTCCCCAAGTTCCCCAATTTTGTAGGCCAGTTTAGCTGGCAAACAGCGCCAGAATTGAACAACAAAAGCATATCAGAAAGCCTCTGTTCGCTCCTCGCATTTCGCTGTTTGCTCCCTGTGATCGCTGTGAACTTGGCGTGATAAGGGGCTCCGGCTCCTCCTGCAATCGAAAAAGCCCGCTGTTTGTCCCACCCGGCGAACACCAATCAGTCGATGGGTGTGCTCCACTGCAATAGCAATTAGCCACTAACCTTCTGCCGGGTCTCCAGCTCCTCTACCACTACCTCTTCCGCTGCCCCTTCAGGTGCCCCCGGCAAACAAACTTATCTGGAGTGCCGCCGCAAGAGCATATAAATTCCCTGGCAGCCCAAAGGCCAGGATTCAGTCGGCGCCAAATGCTCACGATGTACGGTAGAACGTGGGCCGTCTTTCTGGGCGGGATCCTCCTGCTACAGGTTCTGCAACTAGCTGTGGGCCTCGACAATGGCCTGGCACTCAAGTGAGTATTTAATTATGATTAGATTCGCTTTTCCTAAATTGAAATTCACTCCTTTCAGGCCACCTATGGGCTGGATGTCTTGGGAGCGGTGAGTAATCTTGCATTCCTATCTTTCAAATAGATCTCTACCTCATATAACTGAAAATGTAGATTGGTATACTAAAACTATAAACTATAAATTTAAATGTTCTCTGGAAGAGGCTGCTGAGTAATGGAAACTTTATCTCGAGTAATATTTCGCAGGGAAATTTTGTTTTGTACAAAATATTTTTTTAGGCAACAAGTTCCAAACCAATCTCAAGCCTTTTTTTATCAATGACTGTCCTCTGTTTTTTAACTCCATAATTGTTTTTTTTTAGAGTTTTTCAAGTTCAATAAATTTAAAAAAAAACCTAAGGTTAATAATCATGTGTTTGTACATGTTTAACTATTTCAAAAACATATTAGAACAGCAACATATTATCAGAACAAAGTTATTAATTTTTTTGTACATGTTTTTAGAGCCACCTATTTTTATATGATAAAAAATCATATGTTGTTTGTCTGCTTCCAATTTGAAGCTAAAGCTATTACCTATGGAAGTATAGCAAAAATACTATCTGTAAGACCTCCTACGTGTACTAAATACTCTTTGCCTTAAGTCTTTTAATTATTCTTATAATGCTCACTCAACAAATATTTTGTATTACCTTTAGCTTTCGTTGCCTGACTGACTGCCAACTTTATCCTGACGAGTGCATTAGGTAAAATTCAAAACTTATCATAATGCCACACATTTTCTACGAGTTCCCTCTGTTTTAAACCCCTTTTAGTGAGAAACTTTTCCGCCGACACGCGGATCTCCTGGTATCCGAGGGTTATGCGGCTGCTGGCTATGAGTACATCATCATAGATGACTGCTGGCTGGAGAAGAACCGTGATAATGATACCCAGAAACTAGTGCCGGACAAAAAGCGCTTTCCCAGCGGCTTAAATGCCTTGTCCGATCATGTAATTTATATTATTTATAATCCTCAAAAGCTCATAATTAACAAAACATATTTTCAGATTCATGACAAGGGTCTGAAGTTTGGATTGTACCAGGACTACGGCACTAACACCTGTGCTGGCTATCCCGGAGTCATCAAGCACATGCAGCTAGATGCCCAGACCTTTGCCGATTGGGATGTGGACTATGTGAAGCTGGATGGCTGCTATGCCAACATTAGCGACATGGCCACGGGCTATCCGGAGTTTGGACGCCTGCTGAATGAAACGGGTCGTCCGATGGTGTACTCCTGCAGCTGGCCCGCGTACCAAGAAGATGCCGGTGAGATGCCCGACTACGAGTCGCTCAAGAAGCACTGCAATCTGTGGCGCAACTGGGACGATATTGACGACTCCTTGGAGTCCCTGATGCAGATAATGGACTACTTTGCCAAAAACCAAGACAGAATTCAGCCGCACGGAGGACCAGGTCATTGGAACGATCCAGATATGCTGCTGCTGGGGAACTATGGTCTAAGCTACGATCAAAGCAGGCTGCAGATGGCCATTTGGGCGATTATGGCCGCACCTTTAATTATGTCCAATGATCTGGCGGCAGTACGTCCTGAGATCAAGGCTATACTGCAGAACCGGTTGGTCTAGCCTAGAGATACTTCTCTCATTTTATGCTAATGCAGTTATCTTTTTAGTGCCGTAATTGCAGTGGACCAAGATGAGCTCGGCATCCAGGGACGTCGTGTTTTGTCCCGAAACCAAATCGAAGTCTGGCAAAGACCCATTACTCCGGTGGCCAAGAGTGGACATCATTCCTATGCCGTGGCCTTCGTGAGTCGTCGGGACGATGGTGCTCCCTACAGGATTCCATTCACAGTGAAGGAGCTCGGACTGACCAATCCCAAGGGATATCGCGTACAGGATCTTTACGACGCTCGCAATAAGTTGGGAGTCTTCCAATCGGATAGCCAGTTCATCACTCGCGTCAATCCCAATGGTAAACTCTTTCGTTGTAACCTAATCTGGCTCTCAATTTATTGTATTTTCCTCTGCCGCAGGCGTAACTTTCTACAAGTTTACAGCGTTGTGATCTGAAGATATGCAAATCAACCGCTGCCATCAAATCGAATATGCTCTTTTACACACAATTTTCCACATTGCTTATCTACGTTGCCAAGATGAGCGGTGAAATAAGTTAATTCCGATAATAAATAGGAGGTATATAACCGAGAAGTTCGTTTGACTTTGTTGATTTTTATTGTTCGTAAAACAATTGATTGTGTGCCTTACACACAGATATAAGTATTGTACATTTTAGGCATAAATTGCAGTACCGACGCTAGTTAAGACTTGTTCCATGGTATAAATAAGGTCTGACTGGGTGAAAGATTTAATTCGCAAGCTTGTATAAATAATAGGTGTAGTACTATATATGCGATTAGGACGCGGATAAGAAGAGAGAAAGGAAAGCGACCCCTGGGATCACACCAGTTATAAATAGTTACCATCTACAGCTACAGCTTACATGGGTTTGGTCGAGAGTTTTAGAGTTATTGTCAAATTGGAGGCGAAACCTGAACCAAACCGTAGAACCGATAGCCCAGGGTTAGTGCACCCCGTTGCTGATGGTCGGCGTGCGCTCGTAGGTGCGTCGATGCAGTGAGTCCACGTCCTTCAGGTAGTAGGTGCCGGGAAACAGGGCGGAGATGCTACCCGTAGGCGTGTACGGCGCCGCATGGTTGTTCTTCTCCCGCACCTCCATCAGCGCGGAGAACTGCTCAGGAGCCACCTTCTCGCGCGAATTGAGCAGCGGCTGAACGTAGTCCAGCTTCGAGACGAACTGCTCAAAGGCAGCCGCATCCTGGGTCACACTTATCGAGTACATGGAGGCTGCCAGTCCGGATCCGTAGGAGAACACGCCAATGCGCTTTCCCACCAGCTCCCTGGCAGGTTCTCCAATCAGCAGCGACACCAGGCCGGAGTACACCGACGGGGTGTACATATTGCCCACCTGATTGGCCAGCAGCAGTGATTTCTTGGTCTTGCTGGCAAATACATCTGCAGACTGCGTCAGGAAGGCCTTCTCCACATCGCGATCAAAGTAGGTGCTCTCCAGGCTGGAGCTATTGAACCGCTCCAGACCGGGGAACTGCTTCGTCCGCTCCGCCTCGCTGCTCAGCAGGAAGTCGTTAAAGCTCAGGCGACCCACGGATTTCTGCACCAGCTTGCAGAAGGGCGTGTGAAACAGGATGGCGTCGAAGGTGCTCAGGTTGGCCGACTCCTTGGAACTATCCTTTTGCTGCTGGTCGAACTTCTTGCGGTACAACCTGTAGCAGGTGTCCAAGGCCGAAAGGTAGCACTGAATGGAGAGCTTGCCGTCCACCGTGGGATACTCGGAGCTGAGGTCCGGCTTGTAGAAGTCGTAGGCGTGCTCCATATGCGTGGCGCGGAGGCCACGGTCGAAGACCAGCGGCGCATCCGGCCCCACAAGCATGGCCACCGCACCAGCTCCGCCAGTTGGGCGCGCAGCACCCTTGGCATACACTGCAATGTCCGCACAAACGGCCAGGGCCAGGCGACCGTCCCAACTGGATGACTCCACCCAGTTGACGGCGTTGAAGAGCGCCGCCGTGCCACCGTAGCAGGCGTTTGTGGTATCGATGCCCTCGATGTCCGTGTTCCCGCTCTCGGCGAACAGCTGCATCAGCACCGACTTCACCGACTTGGACTTGTCCACGATGGTCTCGGTTCCCACTTCCAGGCGCCCGATCTCCGAGAACTTTACGTGGTGCCGCTCCAGCAGGCGGCTCACAACCGTCAGGCAGAGCGAGTTCACGTCTTCGCGGTCCGAGCAGAATCCCATCTTGGCCTGACCCAGGCCAATTGTGTACTTGCCCGCGGACGCACCGTCGAAGGTCTCCAGCTCCGTTTGATCCACGTACTGGGAGGGGAAGAGCACCTCGATGGCGCGTATTCCAACGTTCTGGGGCCAGTGGGATGCCATGATTGTTTCCGGTTATCTATTTAATCCTGAGCTCTGTAAAAAATAAAATTGCGAAATGTTTGAACTTGATTTAATATCAATAATAATGGTGGAATATTTAAAAGAGACGAAACCATAGACTATTTCAGATTAAATTTAAATCTTTTTCTTACTTCGCCTGCAGAATAGAACTAAATAAATAATTATAATAAGGCAAGTTTAATATCTATGTACTTTAAACACTATATTTTAGAAATAGTTTTATATGTTTTCCTTCGTGATTAACTGAGGCTAGATTTCACAAATTTCGACCTGCTGTTTAGATGTTCTTTAAGTAGCACTGAGTTAAATTAAATCCGAGTTCTCGGTGTGGCCCGAATTCCACTGCCAATTGGCATTGGGAAACTTTCTCCCCGCGCAATCACGGCGTATTTATAATGCTTACAAATTGGACGAGGGCAGAGACAACCTGTTGCACGCTCGAGCTGCGTTGGACGTGTGTAAGCCAGTGACTTTGAGTTGGGCTGAAGAAGTCATCAAAGTCTCGGGCAGAGGCGCCGTCTCGGGAATGGGAATGATATTGGGATTGGGAAGGGGAACGGGGCCAACTGATTTCCCTGGCTGAGAGACCGAGAGAGAGAGAGTCGCCAAAGCGGAGAAAGTTTCCCCGCTCAGTCCAAGTTCACAAAAGAGAACTCAAAACCAAAAAGCGAGCCAACGTTAAGTAAACCAAAACACACGCATCACAATAAATGTAAGTCAAGAAGACAAGCCCTAAACTTAAGGGACAAGGGGCGTGGATGCTGCCGCTACACACTAAAAAACATAGTAGTAATATGCGGTTACTTTACAAACATAAACTATGTTCATACTATACATATATGATAAAAATAAATCATGATCATTTTATACGTTTGTACATTTTGGATTCAATTTCAGCAAGTGTCAATTAAATACTCCTTATAGATGATGTCATTATATGGAGCTTCATTCGTTTTTATGACAACTTGGTTTAATTTATTTATTTGAATTCAAATTGAAATGAAATACAAAAAATATAAAAGCATTACTAAAGTTATACACCAAATATAAAGTCGAAAGTAATTAAACCAAATAATATATTTAATTAAAGAAGACTAGTAATAGTCTTGCCATTTGTGTTAATACTGTTAAAATGAGTTTTTCTAAAACTTTTTTTTAATGATTAGAATTTTGAGAATCTTTAAAATTGTCTATTAAGACGTTATAAAAACGAGTTTTCTTGTTAATTATCCAGCACATTTTCAACCAAAGTCGGATTAATTTTGTTCGGTGGAGTATTGTAGGACAGGTTGGGAGCGTCTTCACCTATATGTAGGTCATGCCCACGAACCACTCGCTCTCCCTCCGCGGAACCCCTTCCCAAAAACAAAAAAAAAAACACGCGTCTATATTGTATAACCGATAAGAGTGTATCCAAACCCGAAAAGCGATTGACATGTTTACCGTTACTGTTAGCACCTGCGACTACTACTGGCCTATTGACTATAAGTTTTCACTTTTCGTGGCTGGAACTTGGGAGGTTGGGAAGCGCGAGGCTCACTCGATCGAATCTCTCCGCGGACTGACGACCACCGAGGCACTGCACTGGCATATGAATATGACCATGACGGCGGAGAGGCCTCAACTCAAATGCCTCAGAAACAGCAAACAGAGGCGAGAACGGGCGCTGTAAGTCAATGCCAATTGCTGAAAGCGCACGGCGAACAAATAGCGATCGTGCATAATTACGGGAAATATTTATCGCTTAGATACGGCCAGCGATCACAAAACGGCTGGGGCTAAGAAGTCGCCGGAATATGTATATAGATATACGGATAGCCGTGGCTATTGCCGTGGCCATGGGGTAAAGATCAAAGGCTGTAAAACGCTGATAAGCCCGGAACAAAGCGGCTTCCTGCAATATACTACCGAAAAGATAGGACATTTTACCATTTTGGAGCAAGTACACCAGGGAAAAAAAGATAATAAATTTAAGGCAATTTGTCCCGAAAAATATAATGTTCTGCTTAATTTGGTTGCTATGTCTGAATAAAACTGAATAAGCGCAATATATAAAAAGTTCGTCGTTAAAAGCCTATTGCTTTCATTTATAACTTTAAATCTACTCGAACTTAATCAATTTAATCTCTTAATAAAAAGGCAACCACATTCTAGCTTATACGTTTATCTTAAAAAATATTTAAAAAACTTTGTTTTAAAAAATATGATGAAATATGTAAAAAGTAAGTATAAAAATTGTTTATGTTAGTTAACTGAATGAAAAAAAATGGTATAATGTATTCTTTTAGTTTTTTTTTTTAATTCAACTAGCCTCTATCAAATAAAGTGAAAATCTTAAAAATGTTTTATGTTTAACTTTTTTTTATTGGCTAATCATGAAAACAATTTCACAACAAAATCAAGACTTCTTTTAGTTTTAAAATTTCTAAAATTAACTATATTTTATTATTAAATGTAACAAAATTTACCTTTATTTTCTCTTTAATTTTATAGAGATAAAAGTTTTTGGGTAAATGCCCGAATGAGTAAATGCCCGAACTCTTAATGAAAGGCCAGTGAATCATGTTTGAACATCTAATTTCCTAAAACCTAAGAATATTTCAAGTACTATTTTTTCCACGTGCCCAAGTAAAATGAAGCTTATCTATCCGCTGCGCCTAAGAAGCCCTTGGGTTAATATATGGAAATGGATGCACTGTTTAAGCGGAAAAGTAACTAAACCGGAGAAAGGGGCACTGTTGTGGTTTTGTGTGTTATTTTTAGCACTTCGGAATTGGGAAATATATTTGAGTAAACAGTGCCTGGAACTGTTGCGCACTTTGCTAATTGTTTGCTCTTGAATCACTTTTTTTTTGGGCGTTGAAAGGGTGTGGAATTGTGGTGCGGGGAGGTCAAAGGTTGTGGTGTTCCCGAGAAAAGCACACGTGTATATTTGAGCCGGGAGATAAGCAAAGTCGTGGGACGAGGATTATGAAATCAATCTAGGGTAACGTGATCAGAACTAGTAACTATTGCTTTTTTGATAGTCTAGACTACAAACAGCTGGGAAAACCTCATAGAACAGCTTTACCCGATTAACCATTTAATCCTAACAGCCTGTTCCTCCGACTTCTGGTTACATCAGCGTGCAATCTGATGCCCTACCTCTCCCACCGTCGCCTTCCAGGGCAGCTGCGATTTGCGTGAAGCACTCACTTACTTACTTGGCAATATTAGTGGTCCAGGGCGGGCGATATGTTTAAAACTAAACTAATTTCAATTTTAATTAAGCAACGCAACTGCGGCACCTCAGCCGGGCAGTGTTGGAGAGCGTGCCCAGCCGAACAGCTGTTTTTAGAGTCAGCTGTTTGGCTCAAGCGCTTAGCAGCACTGCCACTATCACGTGAATCTCGTGGACTATTGTGAACTGTCACTATTTTCGCCAGCGCTTTTCTCACCACACAATTTTGTTCGCATTTGTGGGTGGCGGCGGTCGATTTGCGCTGATTTTTGGCAGAGAAAAACGCAGCTCGCTGTTTTCATATAGCACAAAAAGCACACTTGTTTCGTTTGCAACCAACCAGAGCCGCTAAAAAGTAAGTGCAACAGTAAATCGGCGGTTTTTCCACGTCGCCGTGAAAAGTGCAAAAGTTCTCCCCCCCTTCGACGAAGAAAACCCCCATATTACTACATCGCAGTAGGTCTGCTGACCAGGGAAAAGTGCAACAAATGTTTTATAACTAACCGAAGATAGTGAGAAAATGTGTTTTTGCAATGTGGCTATGATTTTTTTCAAAGCAGTGTGACCCTGAAAAGTAGAGCTCGCCAGTTTGCAGCGCATCGTTTTCGACTGCAGCATTTCGCGAGGCGGGCGGTTATATCTGGAATTATCCAGGTGGATATCCAAAGGGGTTGTGGGCGGGAAGTCGGAAAAAATCTGTGTAAAGTGTTTTGATTTTTGTGCTAAAAAGAACCCGTGAGCAGCGGAAAATTATCGATCGAAAAACTGTCATGTGACTGTCAACGAACAGCTGACTGGTCAAGAGAAACTCACCACGGCGAGGAGTGAAGAGAGCAGCTCCCTCTTTACCACTCTCCCTCTTTGTCGCTCTCTACCTCTCTTTGGGTAAACAAAATAAGTTGAAAACTGATGTTTAAAAATTCAAATAGTTTTTCAGTTATTTTCCCACTAAGCACGTACTTGGATGATTAATAGATCATGTTGTGCGAAAACAAGCAAATACTTTTAGTTTCGCCGCGCGAGGACCAATAAATAATGATATTGCGTGCAACAAGGACCTTGGTAAAATGCGACCATATATTAATATAGAAACTCGAGGCGAAATTCAAACAAGGCCAATAAGGCGGAAATTCGAATGGACAAACAGCTGCTGGAATTCCAGCGCGTGCTTATCTGCGTGGCCGTGTGTGTGTGTGTCTCCTGATCCGCCCACAACCCCTCCCACCAGCATTCTCACCCACCACCCCCTACAATCCACCCCCCGGCAAGCACATTATTATTAATTAATTTGGGCGCACACCCTCTGCGACGAGGATATCGTCAAAACATTGTTTTTTCTCCTTTTGCGACTTTGTTCCTTGCTTTTTTATTGTTTTCTGTTTTCGTCGCTGCAATTTCCTGTATTGGCTTGGACTACCCCAACTGAATGTGGATATGGGTATGGGATTGGGAGAGGAATACGGATAAGGTCCTGGACCCCAGGCCCACTCCATTAGCGACAGCCGTTGGCCAGTCAGACTGTCTCCAATCGCTTGGCGACGCGTTGGCTGGAGCCCTCCGCCCACCGCCCCTTCATCCTGGCCTTTCCCTTGGATTCGGGCCAATTCACGTCACCATCCAACATGGCAGCATAACAGTCACTCCTCCTCCTCCTCCTTTTAGTCCTCCCTATCTATTTTCCCTCTTCGCCCCGCAGCAATTTGACTTTCGCTGCTAAAAATAAACATACGTAGTTGTGCACTGAAAACAAAACACAACAACTTACTCTGCATGAGTGTCATAACTGAATTGCAAGTCACCTTTCATGAAATGTCGAACACATATTGCGGATCTCAATAGGATAGGCGGACTAAACATTCGTTGTTAATTAACATACGCAAAATTCTCTAATTAGAACGTCCCTATAAACTCCACAGACATTTCAACATCCATATCTACATAGAAAAATTGATAAATATTTATATATCAATTTCATATCATTTCACATGTCATGATCTGTTAAGATTTTTATCGGCCTGCTACCTAAATACTGCTCTTGTATAAAAACTGTATTATTTTAGTTAGTTAAAGGGCAAGTACGTTTTACTTATTTGTCTCTTTAGTTTGGTATTTATATTACCGAAGATTTGAAAATTAACTATAGAAATCAAATTAGTTCTCTGATGAAATAAATTAGAGATCGCTTTGTTATGTAATTTTTAACCCTAATTTTTATTCAAAAATCATATAGAACTCAAATGGTATTATTTCTTAGTGTGATTCCGATTCCCATTTACCATTTCCTTGTTGTCTGTTGCCAGGCTTGTTGCTGTTGTCGCTCCCCTCCCCTTGTAGCCATTGTTGTTGCTGCTTTTGACGCTTCCTGGGCGAGGACAATGCACTGCCTTGACTTGTGATTGGGGATGGAGGAAGGATTTGGAGATGGAGCTGGCCAGTTGTCACTCCTTGGGCTCGTGTTTTGTTTTCGTGTCTCTTTTTGTGAAGGCCATCATCGTGGTTATGTAATAACAGTGCCCACCATAGGCCGAAATTGGGTAAAGTTAGATTTATATCTCGTGGCGTTTGCTGTGTGATTACTCATACGCCCTGTGGCAGGAGTAAACAGAGGAGGAGCGGCGCTAGGAGTCAGCGACACTTACCCAAATTGAGCACTCGTTTTGGCTTTGGCCATGGCGCCTTCTGCCTTCCGTGCTTTCCGTGCGGCTTCGTCATCAAACGCTTTCGGATACGGACGGATTCGGGGAACGAATCGGATCGCATATACTTCGGCCTTTCGTTTTTCCGACTTCCATGGCATCTGGTCGTTATGCCAGCACTCATTTGGCAGCGAACCTCCGACAAAGAAGCACGTCAGCATGTGGCTTAGCCGGAAAAAGTAGGAAAAACAAACGGAGTGAAGGAAAACCCTAAACGGTGGCCAGGGGAAAATGCCAAAAAACCTGGTGGAAAAGTTCCTGACCATTCTGTTGAGACGCAAGGAGTGCTAGGATCAAGTGTTTGTGTAAGCAACAAGGACTGTACATACATACATAAATATATGTACATACCTGTACCGAAACATAGACAAACTGGCGCTGGACTGTCTGGCGCCAGAGTTTGGGGTTGTGATGGTTCGGTTCGGGACTTCTTTGTCTGGGAAAACTGCACTTTTCACGGTTCGATCGCGCATATATAATTGCTCCTGAGTGTCAATAAAATATTCATTAGCAGAAACTTGAAAGTTTTCAAAGTCATGCAATCAATAGGAGGAGTTACATAATTTAGGAGGGGGTAATCGATTAGCCAAGGTCACAGACAAATTGGCTTCGACTTTCACTCACTTTCCCATCTTTTTTTCCCACCCAATAGCCATCAAGATGTTGTCCGAATACTGGATTATTTCGGCTCCTGGCGAAAAGACCTGCCAGCAGACGTATGACACCATGAACAATCTGACCAGCAAGCAACACAATCTGTGCAATAACTACAAGTTCCATATACCAGACCTCAAGGTGAGTTCAGTTATCATTAGGCACTTGTAAAATTATAAATTATCTGTCCGCTTTAAAAGAATAAACACTTGTCTTTTATTAACTCATATAAAATATAACGATATACAGCTTATAAATATTTGTTTGGCACTTCTTTTACATAATTTACACTATGATCTTCTTCTAATCACTGTTTATAACCACAGGTGGGCACCCTGGACCAACTGGTGGGCCTCTCCGACGATCTGGGCAAGCTGGACACCTATGTGGAGCAGATCACCCGCAAGGTGGCCAACTATTTGGGCGAGGTGCTGGAGGATCAGCGGGACAAGCTGCACGAGAACCTGATGGCCAACAACAGTAAGTCGTCTGCCTGCCACCAATTATATTGTATTAGCCTAGCTTAGTCTAGCTTAGCTTAGTTCCGTTTAGTTTAGTTTAGTTTAGTTTAGTTTTAGTTGACGTGGTTAGGTGATGCCTGTTCCGAGTCACGAATCTATATCGTTTTGGTTCTTTAGTTATTTATAAGCAGTTCTTCTGACCGTAGACACTGTTGAACCGGAATGCTCAGATATAATCGTACCATGTGTATTGCCCACATCTATTGTTTACCCACAACTGTTTTGTACTAACTAACAACCAGTGAGAATTACCAACGAATTCCTTACTTTCCCAGCCGCCGTGGGCTGTTATTATGGAATGTTTTAATCTATCTAAGACTCTGTTTGAGTAAATCCCAAAACTAACTAACACGAATCCCGTCTTTTTCAATCACGATTTTTATATACGTTTACAGTAGTTCAAGATTATGCGAGAAACAGATTTAAAAACTAATCGATTTTCAGCCGAAACCCTTAGGCCTTACATTTATTTTGTTCGAGTTTCTAGACCTTTTACCTTTTTTTGTTCTCCAACATTATTTTCTTTTACACTCCTAGGTTACCTTTTCATTTTGATCTGTTTTGTTGAGTTTTATTTTGATTTTCCTTGAACTCATGCGCACAATCATCACCACTGAAAAGAAGGATATTCCGTAGAAAACTAGTTCGAGTTGGTCTGAAAAGATATAGTGCCATCCAACAACAATGGAATTAAAGTTTACGGCCAACAAAAAATAAAATAGTTGCAATTAAAACGAAAGAAAATTAGCCGAATGGGAATTTGCGTTGTTTATTTTGTGTTGCGTTTGTTGTACATTTAAATACGCACCGAACTCACACGCTATATAAATCTACAACTATACTATACTATGCCAACTGAGACACACACAGATACACACACACACCAGCGTATTTTTGGCCCAATTCAAGGGCGCCCAAATCCCCGGTCAATTACTCCGTGCTCACGGTTGAAGGTCGACCAAATAATAAAATATATATAATAACACTATGCCAAAACAATAGAAAGACACTCTCACACACGCTGAAGGAGTACAGTGAACACTTTGTATATTTTACATAAATTGTTGTACGTTTCTTTTCGGTTTTTGATACGATTGAGTTGGACGAGTTATTTGTGGTTTTCCGTCATTTGAAAGCCCATTAGTTTTTAAATCATTCACCGCAATAAATAGAGCGAGAAAAAGATACAATGAAGATGAACGAAATCTTATGTGTAAAGATATAGACCCATAAACTGCATATATATATTGTATAAATACTTGACTTTGAACTTTTGCGCGAGTGTCGTTCCCTCATACTTATTTTTTAATTTTAATTTCGAGTTTACGTGTACTATTATTTGTATAAATAACAATGTAAGTGCGTGCGTGTAAAAGTTGGCCAACTTTTGTACTGTACATATATGTATCTCTATATAGACTGTTGTAACTGTTGTGTGTGTGTGTGTGCCTGACTGGAGTGTGTGCGTGTGTATCTGTGTTGTCTCATTTCCTCACCTGCATCGATCCGCTTGGAAAACGCTTATTTTTTTACCATTTTTCCCGAGAAAAAACCCACTCACACACAAGGAGCCTGTAGTGCAGAGATGCAATTGAAAGGATTTCAGTTTGCGGGCACATGTGTGTGTGGGTGGGCGAGTGTCTGTGTCCTGTGCACCTGTTCATTCGCCTTTCACATCCACCGCATTTCGCTAATTGGGAAAGATGGGAGATATTTGCAATTAGAGCTAATTGGTAACGTGTGGCAAAAACACGAAAGCAACGACAACGAAACGCTTTTACACTGCAAACAAAATACCAGAGTACCAGAAAACGCGCAAATGAAAGCACAAAATGAGACGCAAACATCTATCAGCCATGGGATCACTGAGTTCCCCCGATTACATTTTTTGTTCCACTGTTGTTCATGGGATTCCGATTCCTTTTCGCACACAAAACTCCAAAACTATACCCAAATACCTATCCGCACACATGAGTTTCAAATTATTTACATTATACCCATATGATTTTCCTTATTTAATTTAACGATATTTACAAAACGATAAGTACATTTTGGTTTCGCTTTTGGTTTATGATGATGGTAACAACCCACAGAAGTCCGGTTTTAGTGTTATGAAAGCAGTTGATCTCGAGATTGTGTAGGCAAATCGTGAGGTCTAGCCCCTAAATGTATGCTATATAGTTTTACTTTTAATTTATTTCGACCGTCCCGCCCGGAAATCGAACCGAAATCGAATTGAACTCCTAGCTATGACTAAGTCTGCAACCGAATCTAAATGCCTTGTGTTGTATTGTCTGTATCGGTAATTGAATCGCCACCAAAACACGAAACTCCATCTCAAATTGAACCCCGATCGCCACTGCCACCACCATCCGACTACTGAATTCTGAATCGGCTCAAATGTTGAATCTCGAATCCTGAACGAATCTTGCGTGGATGCAGGTCCTGGGCCACCCGACGACGGCATGCCGTGTCGTCACCACCAGCGCATCAAGCATCTCAGCCTGCGACACCAGCGAAAACACCAGCACACGCACCACCAAAACAAACCCCAACACTACCATCACCACCACCATCACCACCAGCTGCCGCAGGATCTAAAGGGTAAATCCGCAGTCGCCTGTTCTCCCGCCACCCCTCCGCCTGCGCCCCTCAATCTACCGCCTGCCTGTGCCTGCGATGACCTCGCCCCAGGATCCATATCCGGCGGCAGCCTGACTAACCTGTCGTCGGGACACGACGCGGAGCCGGAGCCGGAGTTCGATGGCTGTCCGTGCGACGAGTGCTTCGCCTGTGCCCCGCCCAGCACCAGTGCCACGGCCAGCACACTCCTGGCGGACGAATGCTACTCGCAGACCGCCTCCTCGATGCTGAGTGCCACCCGCTGTGCCCTGTCCACGGTGGCGGCGATAGCCACCGGAAGCGGACTTGGCGGCGGACTTGGCAGCGGCCCGAGCACCAGTGCCGCGGCCGCTGCGGCTGCCTCGCCCTCCGGTGGTGGGGCGGCGCCCGCCTCCTGCTCGACGCTCAGCTCCTCGGCATACTTCTCCACGTCGGCGCCCACGACCAGCAGCTCGGTGCACAGCAGCATGTCCCGCTCTAACAGCAAGCGGCTGAATAACAACACTTGCAGCATCAACAATAACAAGCTCAGCTTCCGCAGCGGCAGCCATGTGAGCCAGTTGCATCTGGCGTCTACGCATCCCCAGCAGCTGCAGCTGCATCATCATCCGCATCATTCGCATCAGCATCAGCAGGCAGTGCATCATCCGCATGCCAATCCGCTGCAGTCGCCCACGCAAAAGTCCATGTCGGAGGACGAGGGCGATGCATCGGCGGCGGCCCCCGAAGATGGGGAGACGGACGAGGACCCCAAGAGTCCGCACAGTGTGCAGTCCGATCTGTCGGACACCTTCGACTGGTGGTTCAATAAGCCCAAGCGTAACTCTAAGAAGAGCAGGTATCTTATCATCGCATTACCTACTTTGTAGAACCGTTGCCAAATCGCCAGCACCCCAGACAAAAAAAAAAAAAAACCAAGTCAAAACCAGAAAATAAAAGCCAGTCACCCGCTGTCATCCCGCTAAGCTTAGCCAAAAGAACAAACACATTAAACACGCTGTAAAAACACAAGATACAACACCACACTGAAACAATGGCGCACCCGCTTTGCCTGCCCTCATCCAAAAACCACACACCACACCAGCAATATGAAAACCCAGAAAATCCATAAATGTTTCAGTTGATTAAGAACCGAGAACCGAGTCAAATGCAATAATAATGTATTTCTTTTTTAAATCACTCCCCATCGCACATTGCCCACCCGATCATTTTTGCCATTTCGCAATTTACACTGACAGTGCACAACAGCAACACGAAACATCAACAACACAGCAACACCAAAACCAAAACCAACAGACGCAACAGCAACATGCAACCAACAACCCACTGACCCCACAGCAACACCAACAGACACAACAGCCACAGCAACACCAACAAACCCAACAGCAACACCAACAGACACAACAGCAACACCAACAAACCCAACAGCAACACCAACACCAACACCACCTATCCAAAGCAATGACATTTTGGCATCAAGCATCGACCACACCGCGCTCTAGTTATCGCTCTTTCTTCAATTCTCTTGCCGATCAAATTTATAGCAAACGTTCTACACCGAGTCAATTAAATATAAACAATGGATTTAATTTAACACCAACACATAGATCGTCTCCAGTGAGTAGTTGTTGTGGCAGTAGTAGCCAGGGGCGATCCAGTCCGGACACGGATCCCGCCGAGCCGCCCGAGTTTCCGCTGAGTCCAGGTTAGCATGCCTGGGTTGGTCCTGGTCCCCATCCGACCCGACCCAACCCAATCCACTTTGCAGATCTCTTGATCGACGTTGACATATACCCTATTATAAGTGTACATGTTGATGTTGCCGTTGCTCTCCCGTTTCGTTTCGTTTCCTTTTCGTTACGTTCGATTTATCTTCTTATTTTCACCGATTCTGTAACTGATTCTGATTTTCGATTAATGTTTTTTTTTTCGAGCAACTTGATGTTTCCCAAAACCACACACCTCTCCACTTTCTTTGATCGTCGTCCACTCTTGGGAGTAAATTGCAATTGCAGACGAGTTTCTGTTCTATATTTTAGTTGAAGCAACTATTTTGCCCAGTGATCGTCACGAAGTTTTATCCTTCTTTCGCCACTTTTGATTTGCCTTTCTCTCCTTTCTCTGTGGTATTTGCAAACGCCTTTTGTTTGCGCTTTCGTTTTGCTTTCTCGCGATTTGACTATGAATATTTGACTATAAATACACGGATCTGTTGATTATTTGTACCAGTGTAAAAGTGTAAAAGCGATTATGTTGTTCTTTCAGTGTACGCTCACCAAATCACCAAATGTTGTTCTGCGCTCCACATCATTACAGCCACGATTAACGCCGATTCCCATTAAGCTATATCAGCAATCTCACCTCAAAACAATCACCCAAAAAAAAAAAAAAGAAAAAGTTAAAACTGCAGCTTTGCCCAGCGCCAAATGTTAATCAATCTCTGAGTTACTGTTTGCTTTTTTTGCATTTTATTTCGTCCTTTGAGTGTCTATATATACTTATCACACAGCACTATGTTTTTCAAAGTCCAGCTAACGTGTTGTGCCGTGTGACACGAAAGGTATTTCCAATTGCGACTAATATGCGTAGTCCAATATCCCCGTAATCCCCGTAGCCTCTAAAAATGCATCCAAATTGTTCGTTTATCGATGTTACTTTTTTAATCTTAACCTATATATCCTGTAAGTGTGTGTGTGTGTGTGTGTGTCTGAGTAATCCTTATGTAATGTTCTGTGCGTCCAATCTAACTAACTAACCAGCATTTTTCAGTTATCTTATTTACTTATACAAACTTTATTTATATAACTTTAATTAGCTTTCGAGCCTAGTTTCCTTCAAACTAATTCTATACAACTTTTAGATCAATTACTATGTATTTTTTCAATTTCGTTTTGTACTTGAACATTAATTGAACAACTCGTTTGTTCTGCTAGTCAACTAAGTGAACTATTTAATTATTGTGCTATACAGCTTTGACTAATACTCTTTTTCTACGAATCAAATAGCTGAACTGCCGCAGTACTTGACCCGCTTCCAATGGGATATGGCCAAGTACCCGATCAAGCAGTCGCTGCGCAACATCGCCGACATTATCTCTAAGCAGATCGGCCAGATTGATGGCGATTTGAAGACCAAGTCGCAGGCCTACAACAACCTCAAGGGAAATCTGCAGAACCTGGAAAAGAAGAAGACGTGAGTGGTATTAAATAAATGATTAATAATTATTGATACATATCATATTTCTGTTCCGTCCTTATAGTGGCAGCTTGCTGACCAGGAATCTGGCTGATTTGGTCAAGAAGGAGCACTTCATTCTGGATTCGGAGTATCTGACCACCCTGCTGGTTATTGTGCCCAAGTAAGTTAGACATCATATTGTTTTTTAAGCTATGGATATTAAAGCCTATTTACTTTCCCAGGGTCATGGCCAACGACTGGCTGACCAACTACGAGAAGATCACCGACATGATCGTCCCCCGCTCGTCGCAGCTCATCCAGGAGGACAGCGACTACTGCCTCTTCAACGTGACCCTCTTCAAGAAGGTGGCCGAGGAGTTCAAGCTCCATGCCCGCGAGCGCAAGTTTATTGTGCGCGACTTTGTCTACAACGAGGAGGAGCTGGCCGCCGGCAAGAACGAGATGACCAAGCTGATGACGGACAAGAAGAAGCAGTTTGTGCGTAACCCGTTGAAAATATGTCTCTTCAGAAAGGTGTTCTTAACCAAAATCCATTTCAGGGTCCCCTGGTTCGTTGGCTGAAGGTGAACTTCAGCGAGGCCTTCTGCGCCTTGATCCATGTGAAGGCGCTGCGCGTGTTTGTGGAATCCGTGCTGAGGTATATAATCAAATAATAAGAGTTAATTGATAACAATGGTAACAATGATTTTGTGAACCCACAGGTACGGCCTGCCCGTCAACTTCCAGGCCATCTTGATCGAGCCCAACAAGAAGAGTGTGAAGCGTCTGCGTGATGTGCTCAACCAGCTGTATGGTCACTTGGATGGCGCCTCCGCTGGCGGTGCTGTCAGCAGTGCGGATGTGGGTGTTCCTTAATATTAAGTCATCACTTAAATCAATCTAATTTTATTTATTTTATTCCTCAGAACGTGGACATCCCCGGCCTCGGCTTTGGCCAGTCCGAATACTTCCCCTATGTGTTCTACAAGGTCAACATCGATATGGTGGAGCAGGCCAAGGTCTAAGATCGCCCGCCGTCCCCAACATTGCATACATCCAGCCACACAAAATACACTTTACTACAAAACAACCAACTTAAAATCAGCTAAACCATTCGCAGACATTTAATGAAACAAAATTAATAGATTACTTTAAATAATTTTAGTCATTGTTATCTAATTATTGTTGTTATTTATGTTGCGCGTTGCCGATATTTGTTTCAAATCAGCTTCCGGTTCGAGAAAACGTGACGCGCGTCAACCAACCGAAATAATTCAAGCAAAAAAAAAAAGAAATCATTTGCAATCATCCCAGATCTTGTAGAACTTCCCGATTGTTCTTTGTCCCCCTTCAGTTCGCAAAACAGTATTTTATGTTTTTCTTATGCCTTACTATGGTTATGATATGATGAATGAACAGAGTGTTTAACCCGTAGCTAAATTTACACACATTGTCGCAGAAGCCTTGGCTTTATTTCTCTTTTTTGTTTGTTTTTTGGTAGCTATACAATAAACATTTGAGTTACATTTTGTTTTACAAACATTTCGTCTCGTTTCGTGCTTGTGCTCCACTTGGTATCTGTATTCGTGACTAACAGCCAACATACAAAAACATGCCCAAAATAAATTTAAGCCCAAAATGGTGTCGCAAATCGCAAACCGAACGTTTCCCACGGAACTAATTGCGCTAACAAATTTCCGATGCAATGGTACGTTTCGAGTAAAGTCAAACTATTATTAACGGAAGTATTGTATTTATAACTGTTGCCTAGATATTGAAAGTCTAAAAACATTGCGCTCTGTTTACATACTACTAATCGCTAAGATGAACCGCTCGAGCCTTTCGTGGTTTTGTCTTTTTTGTTTAAACACACGTGTGCGTTAACCCAACAAATAACCACCAGCAATCGAGGGTCAACCACATAAGATATGAACAATAATATTCTATTCGTATGTAAAGTTTTTCAGTTTTTCCTATTGCTAAATCGAGAATTGTGTACCGAGTTAAGCGAATCGTGAGAGAGATACAGTATCTATTATATAAATATTTTAAAGTTATGCATACTATGTGTAAAAAAGAAACGAAAGAAACCATGTAAATGTCATTGCGTTATATAAGGTGCAATTAAGCCATCCTTGTAAATAATTATAAAGAAAGAAAGACATTCCCAACTTTGTTTTGTTATCAATTGTTTGGATTGGAGCCATGTCCAGTTCGCATTTATTATTAAATACTTGTAGCTTAAGTCTAAAGTATCAAACGCTTTTTGAAACTAAACTTTCACAGGGTTTACTCTGATTAAATGAACTCAAACGAGCTAAATTCTGAAACAAATTCATAAAACGGAATAACTGTATAGTGCGGCATAGCCTGATGGTAACTAAATTTAAACTCGATTAAATTCTGTGAAAGTAAAAAAAAGGCGTTTGAATATTTCAATGAATTTTCTTTATCTGCTAGATCTCCTGTTTGGGCTTATTTTGCGAGGAGGCGTTACGCGATATCTTCAGGATATTTGGGGGCTTCGGCTGGTTCTTGTCCGCCTCGTATTGTGCGCGATGCAATCGCTGGCGATGCTTGTACATGTTGGCGCTGCAGAAGAACGTCATCGGGCAGTTTGGACAGGTGTAAAGCACCTCGCCGGTATGTGTTGATGTGTGTTCCTGCAGGGGTTATAATAAAGTAGTTATAAAACTGATATTTAGAAGGTACTCCGAACACACCTTTAGTTCTTGCGGTCGTTTGAAGGCCTTCTCACACATGGTGCACTTGAACTTGCGCTCACACTCGTGATTGTGATAAATGTGACGCCTAAGAGCTCTCGCGTTTGGTGACACTTTAGCGCAGATGTGACAGCGATGCTCTCCTGCACTTTCCACGTGGATGCTCTTCATGTGCTGCTTCAACCCGGTCATGCCCTTTAACCAAGCGCCGCAGATCTGGCACTGCTTAAGCTCGGGCTCCGGACGCGGCTTATCCGAGTGCATTAACTCCTGGTGCTTCTTCAGAATGATCTTCGTGCGCATCTGCTTGCCGCACTTGTCGCAGATAATGGTGCTCTCCGGGTCGTGCATGGAGCTCATGTGGTTCTTCAGCTTGCGTTCAGTGAGGAATCTGTTGCGGATAGTCAATCAAAGTTAAAAAATGAGTGATAGGTTGGTAAAGAATTGACCCACTTTTTATTACACTCGGAACAGGTGAATTTGAACTCCGATTTGGGCACATGCTTGTTCAGCTTGTGGTAGTCGATGGCCGTCTTGCTAAGGAAGGTTTTCGAGCACAGGTCGCAGCTGAATGTCAGCTTAATGGCCGGATCCATGTGGACCTGCTGGTGTGACTCCAGGTGCCGTGAGTTCTGGAATGACTTTTCGCACACGCTGCACTTAAAGTGCTCGGGATTCCAATGAACGAGCACATGCTCTGCTAACACTTTGCGCTGCGTGAATTTTCGGCCGCAACACATCATATAGCCGGGATCTACCTGGTGGGTAAGTCTGTGGTGGCGTTGCATTTCGGTGAAGTTGTGCACCAGCAGATTGCAGATGGCACACGGTAGCACGCTGGTAAAAAACTTGGCGATGATAACATCGTACTCTTCCTGTTGTTTTTTGCGCTGCTCCAGCAGCTCGCGGGACATGCGCACTTTCGGCTCCGCCGGTTTCGTCCGCTTCTTGTACTTCTTGGGCCGCACCACCGTTCTCTTGGGCAGCACGGCGAACTCCTGCTTTCCAGGATTGTCGAGCTCGAAGTCTGAATCCGAATCAAAGCCACCGCTGCCTCCATAGTTGTCCTCGGAGGAATTATCGCTAGGTTCCAATTCGTCGTCCAAGTTGCATGAGAAGTCGGGATCCCCCACCTCCTCCATGAACTCTTCGAGAGCTTCCGCCTTAAGGTTCAGTTGGATGTCTTCTTTTGGTTTCTGAAGCGGGGCAGTGGCGGTGTCCGATTTTCGGGGGCGACCACGTTTCTTTTTGGGCGGCGCAGGCTCTATATTTCCCTCTGCGAGATCCTCATCTTTCTCCTTGTCCACGGATGATCCTTCCTCTGCCTTTAGGCGCTTCCTCAAGCGTCTGGCTGTGCCCTCCAATTGATCCTGAGTTCGTTGCGTATTGGCAGTGCTCTCTAGGATCTCTATGCGGGGTAAATGGTCCAGTTCGTGTTCCTCTATCTTGACCTCCGGGTAGAAAAAGTTGCGACCGCCAAGTTCAGGAGGCTCCTGCACCTGGGCATCGACCTCTATTGGTAGCTTTGCAACTTCCGGAAAGGATGAAGTTCCCTGGGTGAGAGGATCATCCTCCATGAGCAGCACTTTGGTTTCCAACAAAGAGCTCTGCGCTGCACTAACGAATTCATGCAAAGTGTGGAAGTCGGACACGGTCTTCCAGCAGCGTCCGCAGATCCTGTCCTGACTTTCCTTGGAGATCTGGAAGGGGAAGTGCTGGTTGACGATCCTGGTCACCTCCAGTTGAGCGGACCGCGGGGAGTTCACGTCTATATAGTCCCCCATCATGGCCGAATACTCGCACATGCAGAGTAAGCAGCAAGAAGAGGAATCTATATAAAAGATAGTTAAAGTATAATGTTAACATTTGAGCATCACCAGCTTGGGCAGGAATCGCTTCCTCTGCCCGACTCCTGCACTGTCGTAAGCTTACCCATTGCTATTTGTATCCTTTGTTATAGGCAATAGAAAGCCATCTAAAGATTGGAGTGTAAAATGCAGTTTTTTATTTACTAATTTGTTTAAAGCCGCAGTGCACTCAAAACGCCAGCTGTTTTTGCAGTTCACAATAGCACAGCAAGCTGCTGCCATTTACCAACACTGCCAATATCGATAGGCGAAATAGGATTTGACATCTGCCAAAGAGCTGGTCACTCCAAAGGTGGATGCGTTAAAAGTTATTGTTATTAATTTAATCATTTTGAGAAAAACTAAAGCTGCCAATGCGTTAAAGTTAATTTGTTTTAAAGTAGAAACTAAGGTAATTTCTCAGGTAAAAGAAAAACTCAACTGAATTTGGGTAAATAGTGAAATGTAAAGGTGTAACGCACGCTTGGGCATTTGTTTACGTTTTTACTTTCTTATTTTTAGCAAATCAAAACATGTCGGATTCAGAGAAAGTTGTGGTAAGACTAAACTACACTCCCAATGTTTGTTATTACTAATCCTACACTCTTCCAAATAAAGGACGAATTCTCAAATGAAACCCTCATGGCTGTGGAGCCCAGAGAAACCATTTGGTACTCCATAGGACAGCTTGTGGAGATGATTGAATGTCCAGGTTGTGGAAAATCTATGGTATCCTTCAAAAACCGCTTCGCCCACGTCAAGAAATGCTTCAGCATCAAAAGACGAGGTCCTCTGTACAGAATCCATGGCTATGCGGAGTGCAAGTGCGGTTTACTCATAGCAGACACTGCCAAAGCCCAAAAACTGCATGTTTGTATGGTAAAGAAATTTAAATAATAATGAATTGCCTTCAAAGTACTATATTCTGTATATATTTATTCAGGGTAAAGTTCGACCCTGTAAGCCAAGTTTGCCAGTTGAGCCGGAAAAACCTCCAGCTGAAGCACATCCTCCCGAAGAACTACCCTCCACGACAAAGGAAAGCGAGCCTGTTCAGATTTTGGAGCAAACTGTAAAGCCCCAAAGCAAAACTTGGATTCGCAACTTTATCTGCCCCATAAAACAGAAGGAACTACCATTTCTGGATGTTTCCTGTTCCAATGAAGCCGAAACAAAACCAACGTCGAGGCCGCGTGTCCGTAACTTCGATAAACCATCCCGAGTGCTAGCACCCAAGGATGTCTGTGTCTACTCCATAATTCGCAAGAATGGAGCTATTTCGGTAGCGGGCAGATCGATCCTAACGCAGCGAGGGAGTAACGAAAACATTGTCTTGATTAAAAAGCGAAAACTGCGACTGCCCGCAATAAAGCAAAGCGGAAAATCATGACCATAAGTTTATATCAAATGTAGATCAAACACATTAGTTAACTATATCTAAGCCATTACTTTAATATCGACAGAGCATTTAGGAGACTGTTTTTCGTAAGATCTTTTGCTTAATTAAAAATCAAACTAATATGAATTACTTATTTTTAAGTTAAAGGCAGTGAACCATATTGACTACGTTACTATTTTTAATTTGTTTTAACTTTCCGGGGAAACGAAAAAATTCAATTCCTCGTACATTAGATTGCTTAAAATATGTGGATTTTATTTGCTCAAAACAAAAGATGTCAAAAAACAGAATTTATCTTAATAAAGAATTTTATTTTAACAACTAAGCATGTTTACTTTAATCAAGATTTAATACTTAAAACTAAATTATGTTTTCTATTACTTCTTAACTTTTTTAAATAATGCGCTCACTAAAAATTGGATATTTTTACTTGAGTCTTTTGGTTGGTTGCGCCCGCATTTGAGCACCTGGTCACACTTCACCGCGAACAAAACAAAATAATCCACGTAAAAAGGTTGATATCCCGGCGTTTATTTATAAATTATCTGATGTCAGCCGCTAGGAGCCAGGAATACGACTGCACCACGAAGTGCAGGCACCGCCAGCATGGGAACACTATCACCGCAGCGCTGACAAAGCGCTCCATTGACCACCAGAAGCTAGCGGCTTTTATTTTCAAGACGTGCGCAAATTTCGCCAATATTATAGACGACCTGGTAAGGTGGTGAAATTACAGAACCCATAGAAGGTCTTATATTTATCTCGATCTTCTAGGGCCGCTCTGCGGTACACATGTCCGCCTCGACGGGGCGTTACGAGATTCTGGAGTGGCTACTCAACCACGGAGCCTACATCAACGGCCAGGATTACGAATCGGGAAGTAGTCCGCTGCACAGAGCCCTGTACTACGGCTCTATAGATTGCGCCGTGCTGCTGCTCCGGTACGGTGCCAGTTGGGAGCTCCTGGACGAGGACACCAGGTGTCCGCTGCAGGCCATCTGCCGAAAGTGCGATGATGACGACTTGGCCACAGAATCCCAGTAAGTGTCGAACAGGAAGTCTACGCTTCCCATCTTTCTGACACGCATATCCCCGTCTAGGAACGATGTCCTGGTTTGGGGTTCCAACAAGAACTACAATCTGGGTATTGGCAACGAGCAGAGCACCAACGCCCCGCAGGCGGTGGACTTCTTTCGCAAGTCCGGCCTTTTGCTGGAACAGGTAGCCCTGGGCACTTACCACAGCCTGTTCTGTGACAAGAAGGGACACCTGTATGCCGTGGGCCATGGCAAAGGAGGTCGCCTGGGCATCGGAGTCGAGGACAGTCTGCCTGCCCCCAAGCGCGTGAAGGTGTCGTCCAAACTGGGCGATGACTCTATAAGGTGCATCAGCGTCTCCCGCCAACACTCACTGGTGCTCACAAGCCGCTCGCTGGTTTTCGCCTGCGGCCTAAACGCAGACCATCAGTTGGGAGTGCGTGATGCCACCGAGCATCTCACCCAGTTCAAGGAAGTGGTCGCCTTGCGTGACAAGGGTGCAAGCGAGCTGGTGCGTGTGATCGCCTGCGATCAGCACTCAATCGCCTACGGCAGCAGGTGTGTCTACGTGTGGGGGGCCAATCAGGGTCAGTTTGGCATCGGTGCCAACACGCCGACCATCATGGTGCCCACATTGGTGAGTTATTATGATGTATTTATGGGTGGTGTCTAAAGGTCTTTTCTGCAGATCAAGCTGCCTGCCAAGACCACAATACGTTTTGTCGAGGCCAACAATGCAGCCACGGTAATTTACAGCGAAGAGAAGATGATCACTCTTTACTATGCAGACAAGACTAGATACATTAAGACGCCCAAGTAAGCTTACTTACTTATGTTGAAGTAAATGATTAAAATATGCCCCTAATAGCTATGAAGATCTCAAGAGCATATCAGTGATGGGTGGCCATTTAAAGAACTCCGCCAAAGGCTCTGCGGCAGCTCTAAAGCTGCTGATGCTCACTGAAACCAATGTGGTGTATCTCTGGTACGAGAACACTCAACAGTTTTACAGGTAAAACATATAAGTTAGTTGTTAAATCCTTTAATATATAAGTATTCTCCATGCAGATGCACTTTTTCGCCTATACGACTGCCTGACATCAAGAAAATCCTTTACAAGTGCAATCAGGTGATGGTTCTCTCTGAGGATGGCTGCGTTTATCGAGGGAAGTGCAACCAGATCGCCCTGCCCAATTCTGCGCTCCAGGAAAAGTCAAAGCCGAACCTTGATATCTGGCAGAACAATGATCAGAACAAAACGGAAATCTCCCGGGAGCACGTAATCCGCATAGAGCTGCAGCGAGTGCCTAATATCGACCGTGCTAACGACTTGTTTTGCGATGAAGGTTTTTCATCGTTTGCGGTTCTGCAGGAATCACACACCAAGTACTTCCGAAAGCCCTCACTGCCACGGAGAGAGCACAGCTTCAAAAAGCTGTTGCACGAGACCAGTGACTGTGATGCTGTTCACGATGTGGTGTTCCATGTGGATGGAGAAAAGTTCGCGGCCCACAAGTTCATAATTTTCAGTCGGGCGCCAGGACTGAGAGAGCTCATACGATTTTATCTGGATAAGGATATTTATCTAAATTTCGAGCATTTGACGGGAAAGATGTTTGAAGTGGTTCTAAAGCACATTTACACGAATTACTGGCCAACAGAAGATGGTGATTTAAGGGTTATAGCTGAGAAAGATTTCGAGAAATAATTTATTCATTTTCTTATTTAGATATCGACTGCATACAACAAAGTCTGGGGCCCGCGAACCCTCAAGAGCGAACCCACACCTGCCAGATGTTCCTACCGCACCTTCAGAAGTTTCAACTAGTCGAACTGGCCAAGTACGTGCAAAGCTATGTGCGTGACCATCAATTCCCACTGCCCAGTGCCCGCCAGCGCTTCAATCGCATGCATCGTTCCGATTATCCGGAGCTTTACGATGTAAGAATTGTGTGCGAGGACGGAAAGGTCTTAGAAGCTCATAAGTGCATGTTAGTGGCACGGTTAGAGTACTTTGAGATGATGTTCATGCACTCGTGGGCGGAGCGCTCCTCTGTCACCATGGAAGGAGTCCCCGCGGAGTATATGGAGCCGGTTCTGGATTATCTATACA
This sequence comes from Drosophila fuyamai, assembly GCA_018153365.1. Lineage (NCBI taxonomy): Eukaryota > Metazoa > Arthropoda > Insecta > Diptera > Drosophilidae > Drosophila > Drosophila fuyamai. The sequence continues at coordinate 8,887,426 of JAECXW010000758.1, forward strand.
GTTTAGAAACCGAAACCTTCTGCAAACAGGGTTATCTGGAGACGTTCCTATACAATATGATCACAATTTGTGACCAGTACTTTATTGAGTCGCTGCAAAACGTGTGTGAGTCGCTCATCTTAGACAAAATCAGCATACGAAAGTGCGGCGAGATGCTTGAGTTTGCAGCTATGTACAACTGTAAACTGCTGCAGAAGGGCTGCATGGACTTCATTTGCCAGAATCTAGCCAGAGTTCTCTGCTATCGCAGCATCGAGCAGTGCGATGGGGAGACTCTAAAATGCTTGAATGAGCACTATCGAATCATGTTCAAAAGGGTATTTGATTACCGCCAAATCACCCCTTTTTCAGAGGCTATAGAGGACGAGCTCTTGCTCAGTTTCGTAGACGATTGCGAGGTGGACCTGGATTATAGAATGGATGCGGTGTGTGTTTAAGAACCTAAATTTTTAAATCCTATCTAATGAATGTTCTTTATTTTAAGGAATCCAAACTGAAGCAGGCAGCCAAGCACAAACAGAAGGATTTGCGTAAGCACGGTGCTCGAAACCAGTATGAACAGCAGGCCATTTCCAGCATGATGAGAACTCTTAGTATCAGTGAAGCGGCGCCGGGCTTAGAGGTCCCTTCATCACCCCAGGAAATTGCTCGCAACGAGGCTAAGAACTGGTCACGAGTAGTGGACAAGAAGGATCAGAAGCGGAAACAGGCCGAAACGGCTTTGAAAGTTAACAACACACTTAAGCAGGAGGAGCCGCCGACTCCTGAACTGATGCCCATTGAAAGGAAGCTCCCGAAGGAGCAAACTCCTCCACCAACCTCCCCCGAAACGGAATCCACCACGCCACTGAGCAAGAGTTACAATCTAGACTTCAGCGCTTTGACGCCCCAATCGCAGAAACTTTCCCAAAAACAACGGAAGCGCCTCTCTTCCGAATCGAAGAGTTGGCGAGCCAATAACCCACCCCTGGTGGAGCAATCCTCCACCCCAGTGGCCGTGCCGAATGCTTGGGGAGTGACTGCCACGCCATCCGGATCCTTCAATGACTCCTTTACTTCTCCAACCACTGGAAGCAGTTCGGATCCGACTTCGTTTGCCAATATGATGAGGGGACAGGCTGCTTCGGAGCAAGGCCAAAGCTTCTCGCGCATCCTGGCGGATGAGAGGAAACAACGGGAGTCGTATGAGCGCATGCGTAACAAGTCTTTGGTTCATACTCAGATCGAGGAAACTGCCATTGCCGAGCTAAAGGAGTTCTACAACGTGGACAACATTGATGACGAGACCATTACTATTGTCCGCATGTCCAGGCCCAGTGACATCAACTTTAGCACCTGGTTGAGAAAGTAATACGTATCTGCCATTCAGGAAGCTATGTAATGTGGATTTGTGTGTTTGTCGATTCGTTTTTGTTTTTATTAGAGTGTCCGAATTGTAAGTGATTTTGAAGCGCTTTACTGCGACCGGGTCATCAAATGTAGAACTCGGAGCCGCCTGCAAAGAAGCTCACGATGTACTCGTTCTGAACCAGATGCAATCGGGAATTGGACGGAACATTGGGTAACAAACTTTATTGCATGAGCACATAGATTATACAGATAGATATAGATATTTACAAGCTGGGGACACACTCAACAATGAGGCAACAAGACAAGTGACGAATAAATAGCCATTTAAGCTAAGCTAAACCGAACCGAACCCGAAATAAACCCGTTGCTTATGCAAATGAGAACACGATGATCGAGGGGGGATTGACACAGAGCGAGAGGTTTATGAGATGGTGGACGAGGAGATGGAGACGAGAGATGTGGCTTGTTCAAAAGCACTCCTTACGAAAGGCGAATCCGTACTGGTCGCACTTGTATCTCAGCGTTTTGGCCAACTGTGGTGGGCCGCAGTAGAAGACGGTGACCTTGCCTTTTTGCTGGGCCTGCAGCTGCTTGAAGACCTTATCCCAGTTGGGTCTGCCGGCATTGGTGCGGGTTTTCAGACCCGTAATCAGATCCCGCTTGCCCTGGGGAATTAATTTATACAGTATTAGAAAAGTTATTAATAAGTTTTATGGGATTACCTTCTCGTGCAGCAAATCCAAAGCTAGTTGAAGACCCACTGCCTTCATGTCGGTTCTTTGCAGAGCACTCGTTATGTACATATGCATGTCCAGGAAGCTGTGCATAAACCATTGCTTAATTGGATGCCTTAGATATATTCGTCTAACACTTACCGCTCCATGGCCCCTCCCAGCTCCGCTTGCTCGATCTCCAATTGGGATAGCAGATTGACAAACCATTCGAAGGATCTTTGATCCCTGTTTATCCAGAAGAAGTCCACCTTGCGCAGGTTCATCACAGACTTGGGTATCTCGCTGGCCCATTCGAACTGGCATCTCGGGCAACTGTGGCGGGCTTTCCAGTAGCGATGCATAATAGACTTCGAAAGGTTACACAATTAGATAAGGTAAAGTAATATATAAGATTTATATACCTGCAGGATAGAGGCAAATGGTGTGACCCCAATGCCCGTGCCAATTAGTACCGCATGCTGAGCCCCAAAGATGTGGCTGGAGGGTGCTCCATACGGACCATCGATGAAGATCTAGGAGGAGAACCACAATGTTAGCATTAGGATAAGGTTAGTGGGTTAGCCCTGGGTGGCTGTTGGTCTGTGTGTTGGTGTAACCCGCACCTCCATGACTCCCGCATCGAGTGTGACTTTGCCACCGCTGTTAGTTGTGGAGCTACCAGTCGATCCGCCACCGCCTCCGCCTGATCTGTTATTTATGGAGGTGGACAGGGAGCGCAGGAAAGTGGGACGCCGCAGAATGGACTTTCTGCTGCCCGATCCCGCCTGTGTTTGGTCCTTCGGTTGGATGATGAATTAGTGGCTTTAGTGGGTTAGTTGGGAGTTTAGCGACCGACAACTTACCTCCAGTGGCTTGGAGGCCACCTCCGCTGCCAGACTGAGTCTGGCCACCTGCAACTTGTCAACTGAATCCGATTTGGAACCCACATGACCTTGCTCTGCCCGGCTGGCCGGACTTGCTCCATTGGCTTCCCCCGTTGCCAGTTGATACTCCCGCTCCTCCATGCTGGGCGTCTTGAAGGCGATGATTGTGGGCTTGGTGCGCATGTAGCGGAAGCTCTGCGCCAGCGATTTGTTCTGCGGACTGAGGTAAGCCAATCCCACGCTGTTGTTCCTGGCCCGACGAACCCGCTTCTCATCGAAGGCGGACTCGGACTCAGAGCGACCCAAAGCTCGAAGTCTGTAAGATTGAGATGGGTGAGTATCTGAATGATATATTAATTCTAGTATTACTCACGCCTTGAGGCGACTTCTCTTTTTGCTCTTCACACTGATGTCCGGCAAGGAGATGCTCTTCTCCAGTGGTCTCTGCTTCAGACTGGACTCCTCCCGCTCGCCATCACTGAGGAAAGCTCCATTCGTAATTCCCTTCTTGGGCTCTACTGTCTCCTTCCGGGAGAACGTACGTTGCAGGCTCTTTTTGATGCTGCGGATACGATTAACGCTTGTGACTGGAGGATCGGGAGCATCTTCTGTTGTGGTCTTGCGATTCTGGCGAGGAGGACGCACTGGCGGCACAGCCTGCACGGCCAGATTCCTAGCCAGGAAATCCGTCTGGGGAGTGGCTGATCTCTCTCCGCTCATTGCAGGATTACGGGATTCGTTAAGGAGCATAAAACTGGGAGTGGGAATGGCGTGCATGTGTTGGGGAATATCCTGCGGGGAGCCACCCTGTTGCAGCTTCTGCTGCTCCCGCTCAAAATACCGATACAGGCGATTGGTCCACTCGCCCACGGTGCGTATGTGCAACCACATGTAGTCCTCCTGCTCTGGCGCCGAACTAATGGTAAACGGATGCCATTCGTAGTTGGCAATCGCTGGAATGTTCACAAAGACATAGTCTCCGGGCCGGAAATTAAAGTGATACGGACGCTTGATCACCAGGTGAACCACCTTTGAGGGCAGCAGCAAACCCGAACTGATGTACGTCTTGCCGTGCTCTCCCTTCATCCAAATGAAGCGGAGTGCTCGCTCAACTATGTAAACCAATCCCGGAAGCAGGAACCACTTCCAGAAGTTGGGTCCATGGAAGAGGCACAGCACCCAGAAGGGCACGTACAGCAGATGGGTCCAGTAGAAGACCTCGAAGCTGCCCTTTCGCCGCACAAAGGGTTGTGAGCACACGAACATCACCATCAGGATGCAAAGTAGCGCCACTCCCGTGGGATTGGCACATCCCGGGATCAGGCCAAACAATCCAGGACGATCTGTGAGCAGCCACTCGCCGATGGTATAGTGTCCAGCATTAATATTCGGATCGTTGATCACGATGATCGAGAAGTTAAACAGGTGCATCACTGTGTGCACTAAACTTAGTACGGAGATCGTGATGCCAGTGAGTTTGTGCAGATAGACGTGGTGATCCAGTGGGAGGTAAGAGGACAGGCCACGCCCCCTCAGGTAAGTCAGCGAATGCCGCAGCATCAGGACTAAGACCCATGCACAGTTGAAGTTCAGACATTGTCCTGAAGATAAAAAAAAAATATATTTTACTTAAAAAACCATTTTAGAAAAAAACAAGAGAGAACGCTATAGTCGGGTGCCCCGACTATCAGATACCCGTTACTCAGGTAAAAGGAGTGCGAGGGAGATGGAGATAGAAACTTTGATCACGCATAACTTTTAAACGAATGGTCCGATTTGAAAAATTTCTTCTACATTTCGATAGGTATTGATAAACACAATAAAACTGCATTTTTACTTTTCCGAAATATTTAAATTTATATTTAAATAAAATCGTATATAAGCGATTGTGGGCGTTAAAGGGGGCGTGGCACCTTTTTGAAACAAACTTGCGCTGCGTAGGAACTCCTAAAATCTGCATGCAAAATGCCAATCTTCTAGCTTTTATAGTTTCCGAGATCTCAGCGTTCATACGGACAGACAGACAGACAGACGGACAGACGGACATGGCTAGATCGACTCGGCTAGTGATCCTGAACAAGAATATATATACTTTATAGGGTCGGAAACGCTTCCTTCTACCTGTTACATACTTTTGCACGAATACAATATACCCTTTTACTCTACGAGTAACGGGTATAAAAAATATTATTCAACTTTTATAACTAATGAGGTTGTAAAAATCTATTTTAATTCATTATAAATATGTTCTTGAGAATATTAAAGAATTTTCAAATAAATCTCATTTAGAACTTTATTTTCTTTACGAAAAATATATTATTCAACTTTTATAACTAATGAGGTTATAAAAATCTATTTTAATTCATTATAAATATGTTCTTGAGATAATTAAAGAATTTTTAAATAAATCTCATTTATAACTTTATTTGCTTTACGAAAAATATATTATTCAACTTTTATAACTAATGAGGTTATAAAAATCTATTTTAATTCATTATAAATATGTTCATGAGAATATTAAAGAATTTTCAAATAAATCTCATTTAGAACTTTATTTGCTTTACGCAGCTTCTTCATTGAGTTTCAAACTTTTTGTTTTATAAGGCTATTATTTTCCATGGCTTCCTACAGTTTTATGGCTTAAGCAATTAGCTATTAAAAAAGGTAATAAAATAATAATTAACAGAGGAGATAAATGATGGTTGTAAATGTAATGGTTTCTAAAGGTTGAGTGTTATTTTTTTCTAGTAAAACGAATATAGCCAGATACGAGATTCAAGGGAAAATCAGTACTCACCGCAAGCTCTAGCTATAATGACAAATCCATTGCTAGCTCGGTACTGAATGGCGCGGGATATGAAGAGGCACAGGTTGACGGTTATATAGAAAAAGAGGTACGTGACGAAGACCTGGTTGTTCTTCATGTAGGCCAGCGAAAACTGGTGGGGCAGGGAGTTCCAGAATCCACCCTTGGTCGCTCCTCCCGCCTGCCGATCCTCGGCGATGGGCACTAGCCAGCGATCGATGCTACGGATTGGAATTTACTCAGTATTTACAGTTTATAATCACTTGCAGATCTCACGTTATGCTGAGGTTTTCCAGAAGGCCACCATGCTTGTGCAGCTGGTTCTTCAGCGCCTCGTAAGTGATTTCCCCGCTATTGTGCGGATCGGCATCCTCGAACATGGCGCTGGTAAGGTCCTCTATCTGGTCCTCGGAGAACTCCATCCCATTCTCCTTAATGCAATGTCGTATGACATCGTGTAACTCTTTGTGCTGAATGAGTCCGTCGCCTAATAATTTTGAAAAGAAAGGGTCAGGAAAGAAGCTAGAATGGAAATTGAAAAAAATCAAAAACCCACCATCTATGTCGTAAACCTTGAACAGAAAACGGATCTTGTCATCGGCCGACTGGCCAGAAAACTGGTGTATCGCATCGATGAACTCCTGCAAGGAAATGGAACCCGAGTTGTCCTTGTCAAAGATCTGGAAGACACGCTCCGTGAAGAAGGGCTGGGAAAAAACAATAAATTCTGATAAGTATGACTAATAAAATATGTTAATTATATCTTTGATATACCATTATTATTAATATATAATTATTTCATTAATATTGTAAATTTAATTATTTATTGGCATTTTGGCATTTTTGCAGATTACAACTATGCAAAATTAATTAAGACCCAGTAATTGGAAAGCCAACTTTGTACAATTATTATTATGGTAATTAATGGCAATTTTATTTAAAAAAAAATAAAAGCTTTTCAGTTAAATTACTCCGTCTAAAGTAAAATCATAATTATAAAAACTTAAAACAATTATATAAAAAAGTTGGAGAGTCAATCAAAAATACTGTTACTAAATAGAAAGACCGCAAAAACAAGTTATTTAAAAATAGTACTGTTCATTGCAGTTTCTGACTCACACCCGCAACTCACATTCTTCGAGGTGACGATTTTCTGGAACTCCTCCCTTCGAATCTCCTGCTCGTTTCCCACCGTGGTGCGGAATAGCTGCTCCAGTCGGGCCAGCGAGCTCTTGTCGAATCCGGTCCTCGGACGGGAGTTGGTCAGGTGTGAGATGAACTCCATTACCTGGTTGGTGGATACCAAATTGCTGCCATCCAGCTCTATCAGGCGGTACAGCTTGTCGAGGATCTGTTGGGTGAGTAAAAGGCATGTATTATAAGGAATTCCCTACTTATAATTTCCCACTACTTACCCCTCTTGTGTGCCAGATATCGCGGAAGTTTTTAAAGCTAACCCTGCTATTTTCACCGCAGATCACATAGGCCACCGATTCGATCTGTTCGGCGAAGTCCATCTGGCGATCGTCGCTACATAAGCAAAAGATTCATATCAGCATTGCCAATTTAACGATACCCAATAAGAAAACTTCCCACCCACGCTTCACCTGGTTTTCGTACACAGAAAAAGATTAGATCATCCATTGAACCATAATCCGATATTCTTGATTTCATTTAACAATAATCTTTAAATGAGTCACTTTACTTTTCACATAAATATTCCAATTGATCGTAAACCAATTTACAATCTTAAAAAGTCATTGATAAAAACAATATTAAACTGATTTATTAAGTTGAATCGCTCAACAAGATGTTATCGAAAATATTACTTAAAAACTGGATACCATTTAATATTGTTCTCGAATTCAATAGCCTGTTTTCACTGACACATATAATTCCATATTTATCTTTTCGAATTAAATTGACTGATTTACATGTGTACTCCATCAGCAGTTGGCAGCCGAATGCCAAATTATTTTGATTAGTGTTTACGTTACAAAATTAAGTATATTTACAATGCCTGATCATGTTATTCGCTTTGATGAAGTTGTATTGAGGTTTTAATTGTTGCGGAGTATTTGATAAATATCAGCTGGATATAGAAATATGTGTCAGTGGTATCATATCGGTTTAATTTTCTTCTCTGTGCACGCGATACCCGGACTCCCGGATCCCTCTTCAAATCCCCCCGCATCCCCAGATATCGCTGCTGCTCGCACTATATTTGTATTTGAATGACTTCATTACGACAGGCAGCCAATGACAGTTTCTGGCTGCAGTGCAGAGCAGTGCAGTGCAGTGCCGTCCAGGTCCAAGTCCCAGTCACAGTCTCAATCCCAATCCAGAGCCAACTTTATAGGCTGTCGAGGCACGCGGACTATGTTAGCTGTTGTATATGTTAACACACAAGGCAGATAGCATCGCCATGGGCAACGGACATCGTCTGGGAACGGAGCTGGCATCTGGCATCTGGGATGTGGATGTGGATGTGGATGTGGCAGGGGCTTCTGGTCGGCGCAGCTGGAATGCCTGGAGCACGCCAGCCAGGTGCGTGTGTGGATCGGACTGGACTGGATCGGATAGCTATTTTTTCCAAGGCGAGCTAATTGTTTTGGCACCGTCGCAACAGCAGCAGCATCAGCGATTTCAGAGGAGCAGGAGGATCCCAGGGAGAACAGAGGAGATGGAGCACTACCAACCCACACTTACGTTAGCCGACCCTTGAGATGCTCGATCCAGCGATCTTGCAGGAGATAGCCATTCCGCTCGAGATCGAACAGCTGGAAGAGCTTCTGCTGGAATTCCTGTAAGCAAGTCCGAAAAACAAGTTGTAAAGCGCTCAATTTATGCGTCTCCGCTTTCTGTTCAAGTGTTAATTAATTTACGTTCACATTGTTTGGAGAAGCATTTGTTTATGCCCCGCTATTGAAGATTTATATACACGAAAGTGTTTACACAGGGGCTGACCCACGTAATGAGCATAATCAAGAGAGTGTTCTGGTCCCACGATCCAAAACTACAAAACTATGCGGCAGTGATGAAGACTGATAGCTGGCATAAATTAGCCACTTATTAATATTTAAATGGCATTCGATCTCACGATCAATAAGCATTGTCTGCAAATCGATGCGCAGCAACGTTTGCATTTGGTCACAGTTGGTGATGCGCTGCGATCTGCCGGCGATGATGAAAAATGTGCATACTTAACGGATGAGCCCTGACTGGTTAAACGACTTTCGGGGAGCCCATAAAAACAAATTACTCGTGGCCGGGGAGCCGAAACAAAGTAAACACCAGCCGCAAAAACTGAGCCCATCAAAAAACGGGTTTTACGATCGACCAGCGATCGGGTAAAGGACCACAGAATAAGTGGCACAAGGTCAGGTGGTCTGGATCGCACTGCGATACCCATATCCATATCCATTACCATTCTCATTCCCATTTATTTGGATCCGTTTGATGATGTAATTTATTGCAAGCAGCAAGAAACTAGATGGTTTTAAGCGGGGTGTCAACAGAACATAAATAAACATATTCTTTTTAGCTGGGTATTAACCGATCGGCAGAGAATTTATAGTTTTTATCTAGGTGTTACATAATAGGTTCAAATTTAAATGAGAAAAAGAGTATATTTCTGTTGAAATTGAACAAGTATCACTTTCACTCCAGAGTAAATCTATTTAAATATTTGGAAATATTAAAGATCTGGTTTTTCAGTTATTAAAAATATCTTTTTCATATTGTTTCAAAAGACTTTCCACTTCTATATGTTTTGTTTTTATGATTTTTCTTCACTGATGTTTGTTGTTTTTCTTATTCTCATTTAAGGATCCTCCCGGAAGGACTCACCTCGTCCAGGAAAAGCTTGCGGAAGGCCTCCCTTGTGTGTTTTCCCTCGCCCTCGTCGAAAAGTGCACTGCACTCGGATATGAGCAGCCAGCGCTGTTTTTCCCGGCGCGCCTCCAGCTCCATGGAGCTGCAGTTCTTATCTAAATTGAGGTTGTATCGTTCCATGTACAAATTTGATTGCCGCTGATTTGGATTTCCATTTCCATTTGCACTGGCAATGGCTTCCTGCTTGCCAACGCTGCCAACTAGAATACTTGGCGAGCTGGCCACAATTGGGCCCGATTTTGCCGCCGGTTCATCAGCACCGAGATCCACTACATCCAAATCCAAGACGGCGGCTTCACTGGCACTACTATCTTTATCTGGCTGCACTTCCTCCTCCTTCTCCTCTTTCGCTGGGGAATCGCGCGCGCCATGCAATCTCTCCAGATACTGGGCAGCCTGCTGGAGCACGTGACTCACAACTGTGGGAGCTGGCGGCTGAATGGGTTGCTGGGCCGGAGTCTGCGACTGGGGCAGCTCATCCGAGAAGGACACCTTCTTTGGCGAACGCGAGGGCGTGGCAGGTATCTCCAGGGAACGGCTGGAGGAGACCGAACCGCGATGGTTGTTCGGCTCCGGTTCAGAGTCCATGTCCTTTGGGGGCAGGGTACTAACTAAAGGGCAATCACCAGAAGCACTCGACACTGAGGTTCACCACATGCCAAAGGAGTGGTGTATTATTTGCGGATATTATCCTTGCGTCGGTGGTTAAAACACAACAGCAACACGATGACTGCTTAGCAGCAACAACACGTTTACACAGCAGCAACACTATGACTGCACAGCAGCAACAAGTAAAAAGTAACACAAACCCGGCACTCAAGTTCACAAAAACGACAAAGGAGTAAGGTATTATTAGAAAACTTTATCCTTGCGTGGCTAAGACAAAGCAGCAACACGACGACGGTACGGCAGCAACAAGACGACGGTACGCCAGCAACACGAGCTTGCAGCAGCAACACGAGGTCAGTACTTTCTCAAGGAGCAACACAAACTTGACACCAAAGTTCACCACATTCCAAAGGAGTAGGCTTTTATAAGTGGGTATTATCCTCGCGACGGTGGCTAAGACACAACAGCAACACGACGACGGTACGGCAGCAACACGACGACGGCACAGCAGCAACACGACGCGACTCAGGTAAGAAGCAACACCAATCGGCGGCAGCGGCGAGCAGCAACTGAAAGCGAAAGCCAGGCAGGTGAGGTGAGGGCCTCGGATCGAATCGAATCGAATCGAATCGGAGCGCTATAGCTACAGCTATAGCCATAGCTCGCTGCTCGTGGCTCGCCTGTATTGGTGAGCGGGAATCGGACTGAGCCGATCGCTCGACGCTTTGGAAAACGCGTTTGCCCAATATCGGTTCAATATTTCAGGCTTCTGCCAGCCAGCGATTTTTAGAATGGACATGCAACGTCCCAGCCGATACAGTATATGTATCTTTGCATCTGTATCTCCATCCGACTCATAAAATGGCTGCTCAGATCGCCTGTTCTGAGTGTGTGTGTGTGTGTGTGTGTTCGATATGTGAGTGTGACTCTGATATTCTAATTTGGTTTTTGCGACTCATACCGCGGCTTGTGTGTACTTATTCGATAAGGGCTGCAAATAATTCAGGTGTCGCGGCGACGTCTTCATTTTTTAATTTCAATGCCCGTGTTTCGTAACAATCAAACTTGTTTATGTGCCAGAGCCGTCGAACGTGTCTATTTCCGAATTCCCGCCCAGAGTGCACGGCACATAACGCTGCCTTTGTTACGGACTGCAATCGGAATTGGTTTAGGCATTGGTTTGGAATTGGCACTGGGTTTTGGCTAATACTCATCGCATAATGGGTCAATGCCAATGGGTCACGCCAGCTGGCCAGGAAGTGAGTGCGTGATTGGTCCGGCGTGGCCAGCCACTTTTGGCCAATTCAGATTCGAGAGCTCTAAGCGGTCAATCCGGCCCAAGGTCGGCCCAACACTTCCCCACCCGCTGAATCTCGGATACTTTCAACAACTTATTGTTATCGAGTCGTTGAACTACCTCCCCCTCCCATTCCCCCTTCCCCATTCCCCCATCCCATCCAAAATAAGCGATTGCAGCGCCTTGAACGCTCGTGAAGTTGAAGTTGAAGTTGATGATGAAGCTGTGAAGTCTCCGCCAAAGGGCAATAATATGGATACTTTGTAGAGCAACAGCTATGACTCGTGTCTTGTTTTCCTAAATGTAGCTACTTCGTTGCCACACGGAGAGAAAAAGAAACAGCTTTTAAAAAAGAGCAATTAAATGTTAAAATTTCCAAATAAACACTAAAATAATTAACCAAATAACTGCTAAAGCAAAGATAGAATAACTTAATTTCTTACCATATTATTCAAGGAGAATTTTATGGTCCTATTTATAAAATCAAGATTAATGATTAAGGATCAACAATGGAATTTTGTTATATAATATAATAATTTCTCGTTACATTTGAAATATGTACATATGGCAAAACGATACATATACCTATATATAAAATTTGGGATATTATGTCAGATAACAAAGTGCTTAAATATAAGTTTGAATCTTTGTGTACAAATGTATTTTTAAATAAATGTAACAACAATCATTTATAAAATTTGTCAAATATTTTTGAACATGTCATATTAATAAAGCATTTGACCGTATAGCTTTATTTTTAAATTTGCTTCAGTTTATTCAACAAAATTATTGTAACACAATTCAAGTACGTTATAAGCCGCCTAAAATTGATGGCTAATTTTGGCAATATATTTCTCTCTGTGTCATTAGCCAGGCGATCTGCTGATTAATGTTCGACAGCGGCCTTTGGCTTTTGTTTACAGGTTAGTGCCCCACACGGAATCGGATTGAGATACATTTTTAGCATCGAACTCGGAATTAGATTCAGATCATTTCCGCCTCCGCTTCACACTCTGCTAATCTAGTGCTGCATGTGTAAGCCCCTTTTATCTGGTGTCTAGCATCTGGTATTTGGTATCTGGCGAGTGCTATCTGCTATCCGAGATTCGCACATCCGCCGCAGTTAAGACTTAAGGCTTTGCTCACCTGTCCGCCAGGCTTTTATGGCCATTGTTAATTGCTGAAATTGGCATTCCCAATCACAGCGGGCGACACTCTTGGCCAGCAAGTCGCATTCGTGCCCCGCTGGTGGCCGGGGAATTGGCCAGTGGCCAGTGTCCAGTGTCCAGTGGCCATTAAACACTACTCACTACTCACTACACAGTACTCACCGGCCACTGGTCATTGGTCCCTCATTGTGATGGCAATGGTGGCGCTGCAATTGACACCGCTGCGGCCAATTAAGCTCGAAGATACAAACATACGACTGCGAAGACATCAGCGAATTCATACGCCGGGTGGTCCGAGTGCAAAACGAATCCCCGACTGCTGGCATGCAGATTGATTTGCTTGGCAAACGTTCGCCGCTTGTGGGCAATTTTCCAAGTGGCCGGCGACGAGAGCAGTGTCATCAATTTAAATTAAGTTCCAGCTTTTTATCGCCACTCGGTGGACCAGTCTTCACCGCCTTCGTCCTCATCCTCATCCTCGCCATCTCCAGTCGGCTGTTCCAAGTCTCCTTCTCCTTCTTCTGCTCCGTCATCATTATCCAAAACATGTCATTAGGCGGCCATGGCCAGAATCCTGTTCTGCGGCGACTGTCTTCGCTATCAACATGGAATTCCAGCACCGAGCTCCGAACTCTACGATCTCCCAGCTTCGAGGCAGCGACGCCGGCAGCGACGTCGAGTGTTGCGTGCAGCGGAAATTGGCCAGATACAGATACTTCAACTCGGTTTTCAGACTCCGCAGAGCCACAGACGCGCTTACATCGATCGGTTTCGCCTAATAAAGCGACCGCGATCGCCACGCTAATTAAAATAATTGAAATTTCTCACGGGAAACGCGCATCGCGACACTTGCAGGGCATCCTATGTCCAGTCTATATCCCCATCCACATCCCCATTCCCATTCCCATCCGCACTCCAGCACTCCAATCCCCATCCTCTGCCATATCCGTTGCCAGTGCGGCTAATTGCAAATTGCAACATGGACATGTGGACATGTCCAACAATCGAATTGACAGCTGCTTTACCCCTGGCACATTTGATGGACATTAACATGGATCATCGTCCGATGCCCGTTCGTTCTCCTCCAATCGGAGGCGCTGGCGAGGATTCCAGCATAAATGCATAAATTTCATTAGTCGCTGACAGGAGCAACAGGACGGTTCCCGCTAGTGCTGGGCCCCTAAATTAAGTGTCCGCCTTGCTGGACGGACCAACCGAATAATTCAACTTCCACTGATTGAGATACTTAACCCCTTTTTCTAGTTATGTCCAGTCGAAGAATACCATTTAAATTTTGAAGCACTTTTTGCTGTCCAATTTGTTGATAAAATGTAAAAAAACCTTTCATTCAGAAACTTGTTTAATTTAACAATGAAATTTCGAATTGAAACTAGGCGTAGAAGTGCAAAACAAAAACTAATTAAACAAAATTTTAAAAAATTATAGGTAAACACTTGAAAAGATTGTTGTTCAGAAAAACCAATTAAAAATGGAATGTTATTGGTGACAAATAAAACTACTATTGAACCTTAAACTATAAAAATACAATGAAATTAAACTGTGAAAAATATATTTGATTAATTACAATTTTTTTTAATAATTAGTTTCTTAGCTTAAATATTTACTATTTTATTAATTCAGGTATTATATAAAAATTGCTTAAAAATTACACAAGAGAATATGACTTTACTTAAATAAATATACCGAAAGACAAGGCAATTATACAGTCATTGCTTATCAGAAATTCGTGACTTTTTTGAAATTCGATATTTGAACCTTTTAGTTCTGTTAGAGAATGGGTTAATAGTGCCACAGGAAATGCCGGCCAAAAATAAAAAATAACTAAACGCAGAGTTACAGAAAATATTGTTGCCTGCGATCGTGAATCGTGGCATGCGCACTCTGATCGAGATCGCAGCGACAGATAGCGGACCAAAGTTACGATCATACATATGCATATAGACTGGGTCCCCACAGCCCCACCACCCCACCACCCTCTTCTCAGACCCCGCCTTGGGGCAGTAAAGTTGTCGAAAATGATTTGCAGATCAAGATTTGTGCGCACAATTTATGTGATAACCCACTAAGAGTAGCCGAAAAACAAAAAAAAAATGGGGAGAGCAATGCTATTGCTATGCGAGATCGGCAATACTCCCTGCTCCAGATCCAGGTCCTGCTCCTCCGGCTCCTTCTGCTCCTCCAGCTCCTCCTACTGCGTCCAATTAGTGCTTGGACTCCGGCTGCATTTGAAATTCATGGACAATTGTAGCGCTAATAATGACGCCTTTAAATGTGCAATAACAATTTTTGAGGCGCGCAAAAAGTGCCTTCTATATATAACTATATCGGTGTGCGATCGTGTGCGTGAGCTTAAGTACCGCCCATAGGCCGGCAAACCAGCTACTGCTGCACTTACTCCCCCTCAAGATCCCCGCAACCATCCGCCAGACGATCTACAAAAAAGTTGCTCATGAGATACGTGAGTTTTTTACTGATCAGCAGGCCGAGCAGAAGATTGACTTTGATCTGTTGGTGGTAATGGGTAATGGGAAATGGATAATGGGGCAGCCTGAGTGCGGTTTTCACTTAGCCGGGCCAATTGGCATCCCAAATATGAGTCATAAAATTTGGTATCTTAGTCGCTTAAGGCAGGTTGCGTATACGCACCGTGTGCGCTTACAAGCATTTCAACGGAATTCAATGATAATATGATAATGAGCACAGAGATCGATTGCCTTGACATTTTATCACTGACTCAACATTAAATGGAGCTGTTAAAGTGAGAACTTCATTTTCGTGTGATTTTGTACTTAGATTGCAAAACCAAGGGGAAATCCATTTCTTTTTCGCTTCTTTCGTTGAAATGTTGGCACTTGAATCACAGCACCCACGACTTTTATCAATATCTGATAATAACAGATCCGAAAACAATATTGATTTGTTTGCTATTGCAGTTAAGGGAATTTAGTTGAGTCATGGTTTGAAGGTTTTTTAGGCAAGCACACAGAATAAAAGTGTTTTCTTTTGTTTATCTAATGCATATAAAGGCGAAAATATTTTGGAAATATTATCAATATTGCAATCAAAATTATGCAATCAAAAGTTGTACCTGTACCAAAATATGACGTTCCTATTTTCAATTAAAATCTATAAAAGATTTCCAATTTTGTGATGTAATTTGATAAATGAATTTAATTAATCAAACTGATATGTTTATTTTAAGCAAATTAATGAAAGATGTGATAAAATGAAAATGTAATGAAAATTTTATTGAATCTAATTACTACCAGTATGGCATTTAAAATTTATTTGAATACATAGAATTGAAGATAGAAACTTAATAAAAATGAAGTGAAATCTAAAAAATCAATAAATATTTTATTCATATTTCAAGCTTTACCTCGCCTTGAAGGATTTATAACCCGGCTGCAGTCAAATGAACTGCCAGTCAGGTGGTCGTAATCATTAATCAATTTAATGCACTCCGCCTGGCTGATTAAAATTGGGTGCATGTCGCTCCAGTGAACCAAATTAAGCCCTTGGGAGTGGCCCCAGCCGCCCAATTGAAATGCCAGCTCATGTCCGGGGACATGGGAGTTGGATTTGGATTTCAACGTGGACGTGGACGTGGACTGGGAGACTGGAGGCTGAGGCTGAAACCTATGGACCGCCCGGTCGACAGGCGAACAAAGTGTGTGTCAGT
Organism: Drosophila fuyamai; assembly: GCA_018153365.1. Classification (NCBI taxonomy): domain Eukaryota; kingdom Metazoa; phylum Arthropoda; class Insecta; order Diptera; family Drosophilidae; genus Drosophila; species Drosophila fuyamai. The sequence goes on from JAECXW010000758.1 coordinate 8,903,851, forward strand.
TGCAGTCAAGTGGAGCCATAAAGCTCCCCGATCCCACAGATCGACGGTGGCGATGCCGATGCCGTGTCAGCTACTGCGATCAGTCACTGGCGAACGGGAATTGGATTGGGACTGGGATTTGGATATGTGGATATGGATGTGGATTCGGTGGTGGGCGGTTGGTTTTCAACTATGGATTTATGGCCTGCCCAACGTCAGCTTAATGAGCGGCCTGCATCCATAATGCCGGCCCAAAAAGACGTGAGCACTGAAAAAAGATAGATACAAAATAAAGGAAAAATAGTGAAAAAATAGAGAAAAAGTCAATTGGATTAGATTAGACGGCGCAGCTGTCGTGACAGGTTGAGAGCTGAGTTTGGAGTTTGGGAAACGGGCACGAATGAGAATTTATGGCCAATGCCAGCCGAGCTGGATCTCGGCCAGATTCAGAGCTCTGGCTGCGTGCAGGGTACGGGTACGCAATATGTTATAATGACTTCATTACACACAAAAAATAAGCAACAGGAGTCGGAACGCAGCTCAGGCTGGAAAATGGCAATAAAAAGCTTGGCTTTGTTTTGACTTTTTCCCTGCCAAATTTGGCCGCTTTGATTCGTCGCATAATTGGCAATTATCGTGGCAGATCGAAACGTGGGCGATAATCCCCTCTGTCCCGAAATCCCCTTTTCGATATATATTTATTTATTTTTTTTGAGTTGGCACGCAATCCCTGCGGGTTGTCTTTGTGTGGTTCAGGATTTATGCACTAATGCATTATTGTGGCTCATTGTTTATTGAGCTGTGGGCATGGTCAGGTGCGGTTAGCGGCCATTTATTAATTGCAAATCCATTCACTTTGCCTCCAGTTGTGCGCGGCTTTAGCCTTAGGCCACCAAGTGAATGTGGTGCAAAAAAAAAAACAGCCAAACTCCTGCACGCACATTTGCATTTTATGGCTGAAATTAGCGTCTAATTGGAGTTTACACGCTGCATATTTTATTCGTAAATAAATTGTGTTTTTGCAGCGCCCGCTTTTCGGGGGTTTTTGTTTACCGTCTTTTTTTTTGTTGCCCGTTGCCAATTGCCAATTGCCATTTGCCGAATTTGTCAGCGTTTCTCGCTCTCTCAATCTGAATAGGCCCGAAGTCAAGAGCTGCGTTCCGATCCGATCCACTCACCACGCACTCGCACTCACACTCATTTGCTGGCACCTGCAATGGCTGCTCGACTTTGGCCTATGCGGCGTATGCGTGATTTATAATTGCGAGCCACCAACACTGGTACACCAACACACCAATACACTAGCACACACACCTGCACAGGTGCACGCAGTAGGCGTGTTCATTAGTCGGCCTTAAAACGCACACACTTCCAAAATGGCGACCATATCGCCAATACCGCCACATGGCTAACTTATAAATTGAGCAACCAAAAGCAAATCTTGAAAGTGACACAAATCGCCCGAGTCGCAGGTGGCAATTGCTTGGATTCAGATTCAAATACATTCGGTGAGATCAGCACAAGTTCCCAGCAGCCTAATCAGATCAGCATTTTCCTTATAAAAAGCACGACTTCTGTCAGCAAAGTTCGGATTAGACCTTAAATACTGTCAAAATAACTTTAAAACTAAATTTATTCAATTGTGCAACATTTAACTGATTTTCATGCTAAATAATTATCAAATAAATATTTAAGATTCTCAAAAACAACTTATATAAAAAGTTTGTAAAGTTTTCGATTTGTGTTAATAAAAGCCAAGCAAAGTTAACAGAAAATACAACTTTTCACAAAAACCTAATTTTTGGACATCGTAGCTTGGATAAATAAATAAATTAATATTATATTATTATAAATAGATATTATTATTGACATTCCTAATGCATTTATAAGCAATTGTTGTTAATGATTAAAACTCCCACAAAAGTTACAAAAAAAGAATGACATGATAAATACGAATTTAAAAATTAAGAAAAAGTCTGCATTTACAGATGATTCCTAGGCTATTAGAAATTGTTATAACTTTAATAAAAAGTAGCAAATCAGGTTAATCAAAACATAACTTACTCGATAAAAAGTGGCAATACAGTTTTAACCTTTTTATTTGGATATCATTTGTTGCTAGAATTTAAAATAGTTGAGATCACAAATCATTATCTTCAGGCGATCGAAGCCAGTACCATTTTGTTGGAAGTTCATATTTACTATTTAAAAGAAAGTTGTTGTTTGAGTTTCCGTAGTTAATTGAAATTAGATAACTTACAAATAAAAAGTCTAGTATCTTACTGGAAGAATCTTAGAAGATATCTGGACCCGCAGTTATTTGCTGAGAAGGAAGAGATGAAATTAAAACTCCATCTCAAGAAACATTTAAGGAATTTGCACCTGCACAAAGTGGAAGTGTCTTTGAGATTTTCACCGAAATCGGATGCGTTGCATGTTGTCGGGTTGGAGGCATCTCTGGTTACCGCTGCTCCTGCTCCTTTTGCAGCATGTTGAACAAGTGCTTGGGAGCTCGGAGTTATCTCGAAGAAGTGGCTCCAGTGCCGCTGCCGAGTGACAGGCGGTGGCTACCAGCGGGCAGCTTGAAATTCGATACGCCATTTGCTGCTCCGAGTAATCCTGATGCAATTCGATGCATTTCGCGGTGCACTGCCCACTCTGGGCTGGCATTTTCCAATTAACTTCGCATTAGCCACCGCCCAAAGTTAAGTTCTGGCGACTTGCGTCGAGTGTTTATTCATATTTCTGCTGCTGCCGGCTGTCAGTTGGGGCCATGTAACGTCATCCGGGAACATGACAGACGCGGGCTAATCCCGCAGCCACCATCCACCATCCACATCCCCACCAGCGGTTGGCCAGCAGAATTATTAACGCCATTAACGGCAATAGAAATATTTGTGCAGGCCGCCTTAAGGCCCCCAACTCCGAAACCCCCTACTCCCAACTCCCCATCCCGATCCTCGTACCCCGCCCAATAATATCCAAACGGGTTCCGCAGAGGAAGAGGAGAAAATTACAAGTCATGGCTACAAGCGCCTGCGACTGTGGCCCACAAATGTGACTAATGGCATTTCTGAATGCAGATTCAGCCGGGGATTTACTGGGGTCCCGAAGAGGGGCGATGCAGCCAACTCCTTTGCAGTTCTTTAAGTTTATAGGCAACAATTTTTAACGCCTCACCAGGCAGACCACTGTTACACTGGCGAAAATGGTATGAAGGTCATAAATGCATTGTAGATAGTAGGAAATTTGCATATCTATTAAAATATATATCTATTCTATATCGTAGAAACTTCTTAAAGCTTTCCTCGGACGCTGATCACTGAATTTAGGAAATGTTATTTTTAAACCTATTTAAAACATTAATAAATATTACTAAATTTGGGTTCCAGTTACCACCTTTTTGTAATATTTAAAAGCATATATTTATTAAAGTTTATAGCTAAAATAGTTGAAAATTTTAAACCTTCAAGAGGAATACATAAAAAAATTTTAATGTACTTAAAGATTTTTTAGTTAAAACTTTCAAAATATATATTTTTCTAAGGTTTATTTAGAAACAGATGTGTCTGAGAAATATGTATGATTGTAAAACTAAACGTTATGTTAATTTAAATATTTAAAAAGCCCCAAATTTTCTTCGTGTGCAGCAGATTCCATGTGCGTGTGCTTTTCTGCAGCGTCATTAATTTTGCCATGAATTGACAAAAACATCATAAACTACTTGTTGAACAGAAAATCCACTTCGGGCGACAGCATCCCAGCATCCCAGCATCGAGCCAATCCAGCCCACGCGCCAATGGAGCCCAGCTGAAGTGAAAGAGCGGGCCAATATGAGCCGGGAAAGTAGGGGATCGGGAGATGGTAAATGGGGTATATGGGATCTAAAGAGGTGGAGATGGGAAATGGTAGATTGGAGACTGTTGCCGCCCGGCAGGCTCATGTTCGACGCTCCGGCTGCCTGTGCGTCTGTGGGGAGCGGCTGCCTCATAAATATGCCAATGACTTGGCCCCTTTCCACCGATTCCCCCTCCGCCCACTCCCCCGGTCTCCAAGTGACCTGCAGCTGGAGGGCTTATACCAAATTAATGAGTCCGAAGAATGCAATCTCCTCCTGATCATCGTGCTGCGATTGCGGGCAGGATTGGAGCAGATAGTGGTAGTAAATTGGCCAAACCTATAACTGTAACTTACAGTTTGTAAGTCAATTTCAGTTTCACCTATAACTGTAACTTACAGTTTGTGAGTCAATTTGAGTTTTACCTTCATTGTAATGGAGATTGCTTTTACCACAATGTTGGTAATGGAAATACTGCTAGAGGGAAATTTATAAAACTGGTCTGTTAAAAAGGGAGTTTATATGCCAATTTATAATTGAAATCTTCTTTGGTCTTTAATCTTCACAATACTTTTATTTATGTCTCAGATGTTGTTGCATCGCAAAAATGGGAATATTTTTACGAGACTAATGATGTATAAGATTCCGTACTTTGACCAATTTGTTAAGATTAAAAGCTCAAAACATTCCATACCGAATGCAATCTATTTACCTGACAGATCCAGAAGAGGTTCCCATGTTTCCCACATCGCCAGCTTGCCCTCTTCCTGCTGACCCACACGGCGTATGCTCAATGTTAATTAACGTAATGATGGCTGGGAAACAAACGCTCCACAATTTAAGCCAACAAACATTTACAAACAGGCAACAGCAATTGGATGTTTAATGGATTGCGGGCTCCAATCAATACCCTTTCCCCCGATCCTCCGATCCCCCCGCGAATCGCATCTCGAAAAACAAGTAGCCGACAGAGAGCCGGGCAAAAGGTAAATCGAAGCCGAGATTAATAGCGATAAGGCTATTGATTAGCATTTTAGCCACCGCCATTAGATGGAGGAGCTGCGGCCGCAGAGGCAGCTAAACTGCAAAAGATCTGTAGACGTTGTAGATGCTATCATCCAGTGGACGGAGGAGGAGGCGGGTTCCAAAGAGGGATCACAAGATCGTAAGGTGTTGCAGGCATGCGATGCGGAGATAATTCAAGCGGATGCTAGGCCAAAACCAGACTCCTCGGCTGATCGAAAATTAAGCGCATGCCGGCAATTTGCATAAAAGCAGTTTAATGTTTAAATGTTTTATTGAATCGGGGCTCGATTACAAGAGTAAAGCGGTGAAGAAGGGGAGAAAGCAGAAATGGAGGCGACTCTAATTTGCAATGCAAATCCGGGACTGCAACTAAACCATTTGAACCGAACCCAATCTAAAGCGATCCTCCAGCCGAGATGCCTATTTGTAAGGAGCCAAGCGAAGCCGGTTTTTTAATTATGAAAAAAATCGATAAGTTATCATGTCAAGGATGGGGGCAAACAGAACGTGCGTGCTCCAAAAGTGGGAAACTCTGCTCCAAAACGCTGATCAGTTGTCAATCAAAGGCGACGCTGATGCTTCACACTCGAATCTGCAGGGGATCGGGGGTGATCAGTGGTGATCGGTGGACACTGGACATGGAACCATCATCATTAGTCGCTGCCGGAGACATAGAGACACGTTTGATAGCGGCCGACGTGCGGCAGCAACAACTATTGCTGCTGTTGCTGCCGCAGTTGCAGTTGCAGGAACAGCTCTAATTGCGGAATGGCAGCTGCGATCTGGAGGCTGGAGTTCGGAGCTCCGTTCTCCAGCTCGAAACCTTATCCAACTGTCAGCGGCACTCAGCGCCGCAAAGTGACGCCTGATCTTGAACTGGTTCTGCTGGCCGATCGCGACGCGGTGGTCCACGGCCATCAGAATCCCAGACAGCCGCATATGCAAGTGGCTCCCGTCGCCGCACGATCATATCCAATCCACATCCATTTCCATTCCCTCTTAGCCTTTCCAATTCCAACTCCGATTCCGAAACCGACGTCGAATTTCTGGCCCTGCTGTGTCCAAATTGCGTATCGAGTGATCACCAGATATCCAGAGTTTCGGGGTCCGCCGAGGTCTACCACATGCAGTGTCATTACTCGATTGGCGCAGGAAATCATAAATTAAATTCGATTGTTTGACAAGGCTCGCGAAATGTTTCCATTTGAGCCATAAGCGTCGCCCCACTCCACTGCATTTAACTACACTGAGGGAAATAGATCAGCAATAAGTGAGACTACGATTAGGAATACCTATATTATTTATATAAGCTTATAGTACTACAGGAATCGGAAACTAATAATTCTGAAATTGGTAAGTTTTTAAAGAAACCAACTAAATGTTCTTCTAGAACTCTAAGGAATTGGTTCCTTACTTTTTGAAGTTTATATTAATATTATATTCGATTTTACTCAAAAGTCTTAAAAAATTTAAGATATGAAATCGCAAGTATTATACATTAATACACTATATTTTATTTAATATATTATTTACAATGGTTTCAATTATAATTGTAAGAAAATAACTTTATTTTATTATACATATCTTATCTGTTTTATATTTCCTACCCACATTTCTCAATATGATTTATTATTATGTATTTTGTAAGTACCTAATGGTTAACACTTTAAATCTGACTGTAAAATACTTTTTTCTCTGTGCCGGATCGGATATCGCGAGCGCTACAATTAGTACTACATGCAACTGCAACTGCATCTCCAGCGTCCATCGGACTCCGACAGTCGGAGGATGGATCCAAAACGGGCAAGTGGCCGACTGGCAGTTCGTACATTCGTGTAATGTTGGCCAATGCTCCCCCCAAAATTGGCGTGCAGCGGAAAAATGAGACAACGTGATCCAAAGAGTCTCCAGCGATCCAGCCGCAGATTCCAGCTCCAGCTCCAGCTCCATGCAGCACGCACATAATTCATAAATGTTGCCACAGCCATTGCCATCGCAGCTGGCGGGGATCTGCGGTATCTGCATCTGTATCGGTGTCTGCGGGCTTGGGAGATTCATTGGCACGCACTCTCCAGTCGCTCCACTCTCCAGTCTCTGCTCGCCGCATTGGCCATCAACACCAATCGCCAAATGGCGTTCGTGTGTGGCAAGTGACACACGAGGCGCTGCAGCACAGCTGGATGCGTTCTCCTCATCCACTCGCATCTGGATATCGGAACCAGGTGGATGTGGTGTGCCAACAATGCCTACAAATGGGGGCCATCCATCAGAGCCCCTGCAGTTGGCCGGGGTGTCACCTTCGGATTCCCACAACCCGGAGAGGTAAGATCGGGATAAGTGCCAAAGCCATTAAATATAATCCTCACAATGAATTCGGAATTTGTGGGGTACTTACTTGGTTTACACTGTTAAAAGACTGTAATATGTTGGAGAAATAGGGTTAAGGTAACCCATTATATATCACCCTATTAAATATAGTACGTAAAATCAAAGTTGATTAATATTGCACCATAGCAATCATAGCAATTTACTCAAAATAACCAAGGTAAGCTATTATTTTTGATAATGCAGTTATGTTTATTGCTTCTCGTTTAGTTTAGCTTAGTTTCACATTAGTTTAGCTACGCACTAGACGACGTCGTTCGCTCGTTCGTTCGTTCACACTTTAAAACTTAGGTTAATCACTAATAGCAGAATGGGTGGTCCTTAGCTCTACAAGTGGTTAGATCCACTCGGGCCGCTGCTATGAGCGGATGCTCCCCAGCAGCGGCGTGCTCTCGGCAGCCTTTGAGGTAATCACGGTATGGCGGGAGCCGGAGCCGCCGGCAGTCGACGGAGCAGCCGGTGGCCGTGGTGGCCAGTGGCTTGGTCCCGGACGCTCGTCCTCCGCCTCGTCAATGCGGGACTGGCGCGCCTGGCGCTTCTGCTGGCTCAGCTCGTGCAGATAGAGGGCGCTCAGGCACATGTCGGCCACGCCCACGTTCAAGGGACTCCTGCCCACGCGCGGCTCCAGTCCACAGAGTCCGTAGAGCAGGGTGTCCGACGGACCCTCCAAACGGCCTTCAGCACGACTGAGACGCAGCCGACGCATGCTGTCCAACGGGCCCACGCTGGCGGACAGATTCTGCTGCAGCATCTGGCGGAAGTCGCTGGCCGCGACGGGGAATCCTCCGGACACAGGGCCCAAGCCCGGACGCAGCGACTGTGAGATCTCCAGTTGCTGGGGTGTCAGTTGGGCAGTCAGCACCGAGTTCGCAATGGAGCAGTAGTCCGCACCCATGGTACCGAACGAGATGAGGCTGTTGGTCAACGGGTTCTCCTGCACCATCGAGGTCTTGGCCTGCACCAGCTCACCCACGGCGTGCTCACGGACGCCGCGCAGGAACTGCTTAGCTTCCTTGGGCATCTGCCACTCGGGATTGTTAAGGGTGAACCGCAACAGCGACATCTCGGTCTTGCCGCCGGCTAAACTCTGCTGCTGCGGCTCCTGCTGTTGCTGCGGCTGTTGAGCCGCCGGCCGGGTCATCTCATCCAGCTCGCTGGCCAGCTGCCAGTCGGGATTGCCGTGCTTGCGTACGTCCATCTGGGCGAAGGAGCAGACGTTGCCCACGCCCCGCACGGAGACGGTGAAGGTCCTGAAGAAGCGCACCAGCTCAATGGCCTTTGGCCGGAACACAAAGATGAGCACAAAGGGCGTGACGAACGGACTGAAGATCTCGCTGAGCAGGTAGCCAGCCTTGAACTGGAAGAAGTTGCTGAATTCCTGGCGAACTCGAGCCGTGTGCGCCTGCTGTCGCCACTCGGAGGGCAGGTAGTGGACGTGCGCCAGAATGGCGGTCATCAATTGCTCCGGACACCATATGAGATTCTCATCGGGAATTAGAGTTCTGGAGACCACACCCACTGCAGTAAGCACAGCGATAATGGTAAGCACATGCTCCACCTGGAAGACATGCTCCTCGTAGATGCCCAATCCCAAGATGAGCAGTAGAAGTCCTCCACTGATGAACAGCAGATTTCGGGCTATCACAGCGGCCAGCGGCGAGGAGAACGAGCTAAGGTATCGGTCTGAGTAGTCATAAGCCCGATTTAGCCTGGCATCCAGTTCGTGGTCCAGCTCGTTGAAGTGGCGCAGGTAGAGGCGTCCATAGTTGGACCAGGTGCGCAGTCCCAGGGCACTCGGCTCCTTGCGCAGTATATTCGCATAGGAGAAACTGAAGTAGATGAGTTGCCAGACAAAGATCACGGGGGCCAGGAGCAAATTGAGCAACGCCACGCCCAGTATCAGCTTGGAAAGGCGCTGGGCCAGCTCCGTTTGATTGCTTCTCACAGCAAACTCATCCCGCAGCTGCCAGTTGTTTTGGAAGGGTGATCCCGGGCCGCGGAACAGGATGAAGTCAATGTTGAACAACATACCTCGACTGAGCGAGACAACTTCACCGTACAGAGGTATGTGGAACCTTACTGGCAGCAGCTGTTTGTTCATCAGGGCCACCAGGTAGTTCTTGAAGCGCAGCACCCGATGGTAGATGTCCAATTCCGTGAGCGACTCTTTGTCGATGCACATGTGCTGCTCAGCCTGGACACGACGGATGCGCTGCTGCACCTCGTGCCACGTAAAGCTGTCCAGGTCCGCGTCCTCGATGTGAAGCGCAGAGTTGTAGAATCTCCTGATATCGGCATATTGGGTGATGTGGTAGACCATCTTAAGCACCCGGATGCCCAGATATATGGCGGCAATGAACACAACCAGGTAGGTGAACCAGCCGAAGCTGGCCACGCACTGCCCCGTGGGGATGATCACATCGGATAAAGTAGTTTTGGTGGGATTGTCTCCCATGGGCAGGGCATCTCCAAAGAGGACATCGAAGCGCACGCAGTGCATCACAAAGGTTAGCAGCCAGACGACGAAGCCGAACTCCAGCACCTGCAGCATCTCGTCCAGCACAATCACCCGGAATCCGTGCTTCTGTTGGTACTGATACATCCGCGAGAAGAACGAGTCCAGGTCCTCGATGTGGTTCCACCGCGCACGCCCCGTCTCCGGCACCATGTGGATCATGACGCCACTGTTCCGGGGCGTGTCCTCGCCTTCGTGCTCAGTGTCGTGTTCCTCCAGCGGGTGCTCCATCCCGTGTTCGCCGAGGGGGTCTAAATGCGCAGCAGCTGCGTTCGCTTTTGCGTCTTGTGTTTTTGCTGGGCCTTGGCCCGCGGAGGGATGCTGCTCCAGGAACGGACTGGCCGCCTCCTCGGCCAGGGAGCGGTAGTTGATATGGGGGCTAGACATCGCCCAACGTCAAGGTCAACCGTGCTGCCTATTTATATCGTTGTATAGTATAAGTTGGAAAATTCTTTGTTGTTTGATTCTGCTGAACCTTCCCAGCGAACAGCTGATTCTGCGAAGCACAGTGTTGGCAAACGTCGAAATAGTGGGAAAGTAATAGGTAAGTAAGTAGCAGGTAGTACCTGTAGCATAACGTTCACACTGCACATTGCAGAAGCAAGGAATACAATTTAAAAAATATTAGTTTTAAAAATGTAGTTTTGATTGGTTTTGGCCATAAGATTTAAAAACTTAAGTAATCAATTTAATAATTTAAATGTGCATCGATTGAATAATGTTAACAAATTTTTTGAAATTGTTTAACCGCAAGCGTATATTTATTTACTCTTCATCGATGTGGCTTAAATGAAAGATAAACAATTTTCCTACGAGTATTAACGTAATACTTGAATAAAGATATCGGTAATTTCAGATTTTAATAGGTCAGTGTAAGCCGTCTAAAACTACCGAAAATATGGTCTGCAGAAGAGTTGGCAGTTCTATCTCGCGTTTGTAAACAAAAGTCAGGAGTTTATAGATAAACTTTCAATTTGTAATTAAAAACAGCCAAAATGGGTAAAAGACAGCATCAAAAGGACAAAATGTAAGTGCCTAAGACAATCACAAATCCATCAAACTAAAGTAAGCCCCTTACTTTCACAGGTACCTCACGTACACGGAGTGGAGTGAGTTGTACGGCGGGAAGAAGGTTGAATCCGCGGAAAACAACCATGTCAAGTTCAAGCGGCTTCCCTTCGAGCACTGCTGCATCACCATGGCGCCCTTCGAGACGCCCTACTGTGATCTTCAGGGCAACGTGTTCGAGTACGAAGCCATCCTTAACTTTCTGAAGACCTTCAAAGTGAACCCCATCAACGGTCAGAAGATGGACTCCAAGTCCCTGATCAAACTGAAATTCCACAGGAATGCCAACGATGAGTACCACTGTCCTGCCTTGTTCAAGCCCTTCAGCAAGAACTCGCACATTGTGGCGGTGGGCACCACGGGAAATGTCTACTGCTGGGAGGCCATCGATCAGCTGAATATCAAGACGAAGAACTGGAAGGACTTGGTGGATGACACGCCCTTCCAGCGCAAGGACATCATTACCATACAGGATCCTCAGAGGCTGGAAAAGTACGACATATCAACTTTTCATCACATCAAGAAAAACCTGCGAGTTCTGACGGAGGAGGAGCTGCTGGAGCGAAAGAATCCTGCCAGCGGGCGTATTAAAACTATGAATCTGGAGACCAAGGAGACGCTGGAGCAGCTACAACAGGACTACCAGCCGGCCGAAGAGGAGCCCTCCACTTCCAGGCGCACAGCCGATAAGTTCAATGCCGCCCACTATTCAACTGGAGCTGTGGCTGCCAGTTTCACGTCCACCGCCATGGTGCCCGTCTCCCAGATAGAGGCAGCAATTATAGATGACGATCTGGTGAAGTACGAGCGGGTTAAAAAGAAGGGCTACGTTCGTTTAAATACTAATCATGGCCCCCTCAACCTGGAACTCTTCTGCGACCAAACTCCTCGAGCATGCGACAACTTCATCAAGCACTGCGCCAATGGCTACTACAACAATGTTATGTTCCATCGATCCATAAGAAACTTTATTGTAAGTTCGATCCTCTTTACTAGAAGCATCATATTCAAATTGTTATTGCTTTAGGTGCAAGGAGGTGATCCCACGGGCAGTGGCTCTGGTGGCGAATCCATTTGGGGCAAGAAGTTCGAGGACGAGTTTAAACCTAATCTCACGCACACGGGCAGAGGAGTGCTCTCCATGGCCAATTCAGGGCCCAACACCAATGGCTCTCAGTTGTATGTTTACAAGTATTAATTTTTTTACCACTGCTAATCTGTTTTCTATTGTGCAGCTTCATTACCTACCGCTCCTGCAAACATCTTGATGGAAAGCACACAATCTTTGGCAAGCTCGTCGGCGGCTTGGACACGCTTCAGAAGATGGAAAACATCGAGGTGGACAACAAAGACAGACCAATTGAGGACATCATCATAGAGAACTCTCAGGTCTTTGTAAATCCCTTTGCCGAGGCAAGCGAACAGTTGGCCAAGGAGCGCGAGGAGGAGGCTGCCAGCAAGGAGGAGACTGTCAAGAAGGAGGAGCAGCAAAAGCGCATGAAGGAGCCATTGAAGGTTTACAGGGAAGGTGTGGGCAAGTATTTAAAACTTCAGGCAGTGGCCAAAAAGCCAGACTCGTCGATATCTGCCACCCAAGCAGCCAAGAAAAAGAAACTGGCAAATGGTTTTGGAAATTTCTCCAGCTGGTAGCAGTTGTCCTTTTCAAAATAAAAGTTTAAGAGATTGTATGTTGGTATAAAAGTATTATTATGGTCTATTTATCAGATTCGGTTCCTCCATCTGTGCGCTCTCTATCCTGCCAGCTTTTCTTCATCTCCTGTAGTTTGCCCTGCCGACGTCGCCGCTCCGTCGACTTTCGCTGCTCTTGGGCCTTGATCTGCGCTGTAATTGAATGCTCCCCATTAAGATGTATATCGAGTTTCTCCAGCAGCAGTTTCCGGGCCTCCACTCGGTTTTTGGATGCTAGTCGATGAGTGTGACACTTAATGGTTATGTTGGTGGGCAGGTGGCGCAGGAATACGCAGTTGGAGGTCTTGTTTACCGCCTGGCCACCTGGACCGCTGCCGCGCATGAAGGTCTCCTCTATCTCGGACTCCTGGAGCGTGGGAAAGCGGGAGTAGTCCAGATTGGCAGTGGATTTGCAGCGTACAGCGGGCGGAGGAAGCGCCAGGAACCGTACCAGACCGCGCAGCATACCTACAGAATGCGTCCCTTCTTCAGTAATGTCTCTCCGCGCTAAAATATATGGATAAAATAGGACTTTCAATTTTAAGAAACTGTTATGAAATAGAAAGAGTTCTTACTTTAAAACTGAACTCTACGTCCACCGGGTTTGTAAGGGATCGGTTGTCCCGGAACTCGTGTCGAACTCTTCCCAGAAAGTAGTTCTTGTCGGTCAGTTTTAAATGATTGCCGTAACGAATTAAATGTTTGTACAAACGCAGAATTTGCTGCCGGGAAGGTTGCAACATTTTTGGATTTTGTTATTTTTTTGCTCACATGTGTGAGGTAGTGTTTGAAAATGCGGAATGCAAACAGGTTGGCAGTTCCACCACAATCAGCTGTTGCAGCCCGCAATCAAAAGAAAACAATGCTGATAACGAAAACAAATATGAAATAATGTGTATGATAAGAGTTAACGAATCCCCTTCTAAATTTGGAATGTATAACCCTTCAAATCAACTACGTTGGGTAGATATGACCACTGTCGACTTGTAATCTTTTTCCTCGCACTCAATACATAAGTAAGGTCAATACAAATGTCCGATTCGTTTTATTCTTTACGTTTGAATATGGATATGATTATACTTTGGGCAACTTTTCCACATCTATTCCGTCGTCAATGGGGACCCCAGTCGCTTGGCTGAGTTCCAGCATTTCCTTAACCTGATGGGCAATTTCCTTGTTTACTATTTCCCCGCCCTGCTTCATTGATCGATCTATGATCTCCTCATCTGTCATTTGCTTGGCAAACATCTCCTGCGGCGACATATTTAATGGCTCCACCAAAGTCATGAGGAAGGATCCACATATGGACAGGCTGTAGGGCAGGAATCGCGTATACTCCTTCAGAAGCTCTCCACGACTAAAAGGGTAGCAGAAAAAAGTTTAGTTAAAGCATAGATTTTATATATATGTATTTATGTACATATGTATGTTCATAAAGACAGGTCTACATTATCTATTATCTTATCATTTCAAACGTGACTTCTTCGATTTAAGCTGATAGCGTATTTTTTTTATCAAAAATAATCGATATGTATTTAAAAAAAAAGAATTCATGCTTAGTAATAATTATTATTTTCTGAGTAAGAATTAATTATCAAAAACATAATTATCAGTAAACAACAAAAAATAACGTCAAATTCACTCTGAGTTTCATCGGTTTTAATATTTTATATTATTTTAGTAAGTGTCGAATGTTTTAAAATAATCAGAATGATTGCGAATTTGGAGAAATAATCCAAATGGTGTAATGGTTTGTCCCTTACTTTTACGAAATTTAAGCCTTTCATGTTTTAAAATTTGAGCTGAAGTGTATATTTTAAACAAAAATGTACATTTAGTACATTTTGCAAAGCTTTACATATCAGAAGAAAATGAATTATTAAATGTAATGTTCTTTTGATTTCGTATATAAAATAGATATTTATAAAGGCTCACCTCATGGCCGCTGGCACCTCCACCTGAGCGTGCTTCCTATAGCTGTCATGTAGCGCCGAGCAGTATTCAGCGAAGATGGCTTCAAAGTTGGGTTCGCGCACCTCGGCATAAATGGATAAAGACAGGAATAATGCGAGATCGATCATGGGAGAGGAGATACGCAGGGTCTGGTAGTCGAACATCATGATCTCCTGCGGCTCCTCCTTGTCATTATATTTGTATGCCACATTGTTCCTCAAGAAATCGCCATGGCAGAGGGTGGCCAGTGGTTCCCGGGGCGCCACCCGTTGCATGCCATACTGCCTGTAATCCGTTGTCAGAAAACAAAGCTTCTTCACAAACTCCTCGTCAATCTGGGGCTGATAAGTGGCCACCGCCTTTGCTATCCGCTTTTTGCACGTCTTCATTTGGAGCTCAAACTCCGGATGAACCACTTCGGAGGCGTAGCGCGATTCCTTAATACCTTCAGTCAGCTGGGCGAACTTCTGCGGATTCTTGTGCTTCATGGCATAGGCAAAGCCATGAAATTTGCCCAGGTAATCCACGGCAATCAATGCATGTTCCAGGCTCAGACCCACCAGATCCTTGGTCACCCGCCATCCCTGCTCCGCAAAATTCTCCAGAATGATCACGGCCGAGTACGGATTCAACTCACTGTAATAATACTTGGGCGCGGCAAACTTTCCTCCAGCCAACTTCTGTAACTCAGGTAGCACTTCCGTATAGAAGTTTATCTCATTGCTGAAGAGAGCTCCAAATTGAACGGCCTCATAGACATCTGGTGGCATCGTAGGTGTTTTCTACAAAAAAAAAAAACAATTAAAAAAGGATTTTGATCAGAGTGCTTAAAAAACGAAAACTCCCTGCATGTTTTATCGTCTGAAAAACCGTAAATTTGCATTTCTCAGATTATGTCCTGCAATTATCTTAACACGAGTTGCAGATAACGAGCCTTAATTTGGTAATCTGCATGAGTTTTGGAAACCTTATCGACCAATTTGTTTTGATCCATAACTGTTTTGATAAGACAACCACAAAAAAAAAAAAAAATTAGAAGAAAAATATCTGCACAATTTCACAATGTTTGGGCAAAAATGCTTTAAATCTGTACTCATGACGGAATATCTGCGTTATCCAGTTGCAAAGCTGCCATATCTTTATCCGCAAACGTAGATACGGGGACTTATACTATGCACTTTTATTGGGGGAACAATTAATTAATTTCGTGCATGGGATACTAAGATTAAATTACCCCATTCGTAGAATCGTCACACCCGCTCCCCCTTGCGACATAACACAATTCATTAATTCCGTGACTGGAGGTACAATGATAACATTACCCATTTGTGGAATTGAAACAGCCTCGTTTTGACTTAATTATTGATATGCAGCTATCAAATCTCACTACCTTAACGACCATTTTTCGTTGGAACTTCTCTCCGTCGTACTCAAAATTGATTGTAGTCCGGTAGCAGAAGGTGAGCATAAAGGCTTCTGATGGTCCGATCACGTCGATGTCGATGTCCCCCACAAGGAAGGTATCCGCCTTGGAATCGCTGTAGTTGTCCACCAGTCGCCCGTTTTTCAGAATCTCTGGGAGAATCGTTGAACGCAGCCACTGCGTCTCATTCTCGATCGCCGACATGGTGAATATATATATATATACTGAAGAGTAAAACAACTCGAACCGCTTTGCATCCGGCAAATGACTGAACCAAATGAGAAATTGCAGTTCGTTTTGTAGAACAAAATGCTCTCGGAAAGCTCACGCTATATCCGAGATTGTACGAAATCGAGTTGGCGGGAGAACGGCATGGAAAGCTTTTTCCAATCAATAACAACATTCAATTGTACACTAATGTAAAATAATGATGACTACCAATATCTTAGTCAAACAACTAAAAAACTAACTTAAAGCTCCGACCTTTGATTTATTTTTTTCCAGTCGTATCTCTAAGTTTGCCAGTGATTTTTTGACAAAATTTTATGTTTTAGAACAGATGCTAGTAAGACCAAGAGGGAAATGCCGCTTAACTGGTATTTATTGAACACGACCGGTTCCATGACCAAGACCAACACCTATGTCCGAAAGTACACGGAAGGCTCGATCCTTAGTGGCGTGATTAGAGCTACACCCAAAGCACCGAGAAAGAGAAACACCTCAGTCAGGATCTCGGAATTGGATAGCGTTTCAATTGACTCATCTTCCTCTCCGAAAATCAAGACGTTAAGCGGTGAGACAAAGGTGACCAAGAATCCACAGACGATTAAGACCGTTCCATTGGAATGCGGATTAAAGGAAGCCAAAAAAGAGGCAGTCGTCGAGGACTCTCCACAAATGCGGGAGTTCTTCGTCGAAGTGCGACAACGTGAGCTCAAGGACTACTACCTCCAAATGAAGGCTGCTGAAACGGTGCCGAAGGAGTCTTGTGAGTGTCCTCACTGTGGTCTGCCAAAACTTGGAAAAACGGATATCTCTCAGAACATTTACTGCACGGGAGATAAGAGCTTAAAGCGGAATATGGATCGGAATTGTGATCGGTATAGGGATCTCACTTGGTTGTGGAACTCCTCCATGGCATATCCGAACTCAGCACTGAGCTGCGGATGCGATGGAAGTGGTTCCACAACCATGTAATCTTTATTCATTGTTCACAGTGTCACTATTATGTGTGTTATGTCTAGCAAGCCAGGCTTTAGCTGCTGTCGCACTAGGATTTCCGTTTCCCCTTCGTGTTTCAGTTTCAATTTATAATCCAAATCATTCGTACCCCATTGAATTGAATCAAATCGAATCCCAGATCCCAGGTCCCAGTATGTTTTCCCAACCCGCCCAGGAGTCGGTGGCGACACAGACGGAGCCGCAGGCGGTGCCGGCGCCCGTCTGCACACCGCTGCTGATGGTGGACGAGGATGGACGGAAGCGGTACTGCTACCACGGCGGGAAGTGCAAGTGCGCCACGTGCGCTAAAATCCGGGCGGAGCAGGCGGTGAAAATGGACCGGGAGCTCCTCTCGTATATACCGCACTCGAAACTGCAGTTGAATGTGCCGCTCCGGATGGCGAAGCCCAAGCAGTACCGCCTGGAAGCCCGCCGAGCCGCTCCGGAGATGGCCAAGCGCCTGCAGGAGGACCACGAGCGGCTGAGGGCCGAGTACCCCATTTACTACCTCCCGGACCGCTACTTCAGCGACAACTTCTACGAGTTGCCCGGACCGCAGCACAAGCAGACCCAGACGGACATCCCGATCGGACGCTACGGCATCGATGGCTGTCCCTGTCCCAATAAGTCCGTCTGCTACGACATGTAGTCCTGGGCAGGATTCGGGGTGGGCAAGAAGGGGTAAATAAAAAACTGCCATGCGAGAAACATAAAAGCTGAACCTTTTTGTATTCTTTCAAACGTCATAAATTAATGTAGGGAGCTAGGTTAAGATATTCTTTTTACAGTACACAGGTGCCTCCTTAAATAACTTTTTATATAGAAATTTGAAAATAATTGAGGTATATTTGATCGAAAATTTTGGAAACCTAAATTTAAGATAAAATGTATCTTAACTTAGAGATTTAGATTGTTCTTAATTGGCTTAATATCTCTATATATTTCTTTTTAGAACTTTCTCACCTTTTGATCTTATTTTTAATAATTTTAAAAAGCCAAAAAATATTAAATATGTAAGGGAAGTAAAAAAAACAAAAACGCAATAACACAAAAACAAAGTTAAAAAAAAAACTCAACCAAAAGTGTGAAAGCAAAGCCGATCCTGTCATTTGTTGATGAACTAGTTAAAATTTTGGGACCCTTTCTCTTCGTTTAAATACAAAAAAAAATGCTCCTTAGGCCCAGTAGCCGCATGCTGCCGCGGATCGGTATCCGCCACTACAGCGATGGGATCAACAGCAGCGTGCGAGCGGCGTTCGCCAAGGGAGACACGCGACAGCCCGTCAACGTGCTGCCCAAGTCCAAGTATGGCGGGATCAACTACGTATCCCTGCTCACGGGCAGCACCATCATTGGCCAGCAGGGAGCCCACTTCGTGACGTCCTTGCTGCAGAGCACCCGGGTGCCCGTAGAGGTGCAGATCATCGAGGCGGGACAGGACGATGAGTACTTCAACTCGGTGCTCCGGAACAGATCCGCCGTCCATGTGGACATCCAGGCGGATGGGGAGGCTAAGAAGAAGGCGCTCAAGATCAGCAACGATCTGGACTTGTATGTGTTCAAGACACGAACGCGCAGTTTTCCCGGATTCAAATGCCGCTTCCCTGGCGTGGACATCCAGATGATTGGCCAGAACAACATGGGCAACTACAACGAGCTGGAATATTCCCCAGTGAAGGGTGTGGTGGAGGCCCTATCCGTGGTGACCCAGCAGGGCAATGAGAAGTACCTGAAACACGCCTTTGCCGCGGCGGCCAAGGCGGGCCGGAAACGAGTGACCCTGATCAACAAGGCCAAGGAGTGGCCAATTAGCGACGGTTCCCTGGTGGAGGCCGCCAGGCGGATGCACTGCCCCTACAAGCATTGCTTGGAGCTGGAGCTCATGGAGGTGGAGGAGGCCGTCAGCCGGCTAATCACCGAACCCACCTACTTCGACTGCCTCTTCGCCAACGATCGCTATGCCACCTTCCTGTCCACGATCTGCAGCGGTGTCTGTGGCGGAGCTAATCTCTTCAGTGCTGTGGAGATCGGGGATCACCATGCCGTGTTCAAGCCCCTGCAGACGAAGCTATCGCTGACCAACTATGCCACTCTCAGTGCCTATGGCATCGTGTCCACCATTGTTGATCTTTTCGAGCACTTGGGCCACGATAAGTGCGCGGATGCCTTGTGGTGCGAGATGCTGCGCACCATGAACGAGGGAATCCGCACTCAGGAGTTCGGAGGCAAGGACACGGGCGAGTATGTCATCTGCAACATTATCAACCAGCTGCGCTGCCGTGGATTGGGTGAATCCCAATCCTGAAGAAGCTTACACCAATACTCTGACATCATAAACGTTTTGTCATTTTGAGCATAAGAAAATTATCTTTACAAATAAATCGAGAATCAAAGCAAGCCAAAGTATTAATAGTATTTAAGGTATATTTAACATTAACTTTACTATATTGCAACAAATAAACATATTAATTTCATTATACAATTATGAGATTTTTACAAGCGGAATTCGTCAGAAGTTTCGCCGCTTTAGGGAGCACTTGAGCTGCGGATCAAAAATTGGGTTAGTTTCTTTCTAAAAAGGTACCAAAAACAATACTTCTGAAGCATTCAAAAATTAACCAGCCAACTACTCAAAAAAAAAAGAAATGCTATGAAGTATATAGGAATCTTATCTGTTATAAAAAGTGAATAATAATAATTTAAAATGTCATTTTTATAAAAAGCTTTAGAGGTAGTTAAGCCGGCCTAAATGTATGAGAAATACTTGTTTCTAGGGCGTCTAAAACTGGGCCTAACGGCCCGTAACCGCACCTGCTCCTCCTCCGTGCGCAGCTTACTCTCGCTCATCTTCATCTTCCAGTTGTCGGTGTAGGTCACCAGCTCCACCATCACCTTGAAGGAAACATTTTTCCGGGGCTTCACGCTCTTGAAGAGCTTGCCCTTTTCCTTGTTTTTGGGATACTTCATGTAGTCGTAAACGACAGGCTGATCTTCTACCTCTTCGATAATATCCTTTTTAGTTTCAGTGGTATTGGTTAGATCTTCATCCAGCTTGGCAAGTTTCTTCGGTTTATGGCGCTGCTTTGTTGGGCTGTCCATGATCGCGGGGGCAATTTAGTGAGATTTTGTCATAGAGCTATCAAAAATGTATCAAAACTTCACTTGTGTGTGTGTTAGAAAAGTCAGATTCCAAGTGCCTGCTGCCTGCGTGTAGTGTAATAAACGTAATGTCCTCCCATTTGCACGTACAATTTGAATAAATTTATGCTCCAGCCGGCGGCTGTAAACAACTATATAAATACCGGAGTAGAACCTATGAACGGAGTGGGGGGAAGGTTGGGGGGTGGGGGGGTTTGGTAATAAAATGTCTGGCCAGAAGTGAAGCATATTTGCAGGCGCCAAAAACAAAAGCCGCAACACAATTGCCCAGTATGTGGGGCCATGTAAGCCCCAGTCGATACTTTATCATCATGCAAATGGGCACTGTACCCCCCACAATCCCCCCACCCTGGCTAATAAGTACGATAAACGACTCCGCAACACAAACAAACAAAAAGGGAGCTGAAGGATAAACAACAGCAAAAATTCAGGGAGCCATGGAGCAAATCCTTGCCGTGGGCAATCTTGAGTTATGGCTCAATTCCCGACCAACAAGAAGGAAAGACAATCGTTTACACACACATATAAGTTGTAATTTATTCGCCACTAGAAAAACTTCCTTTTATTAAATTTCAGTTGAACGAAAACACGCACGCACACACACACACATGCACTCGGCGCATCCATTTTAGCAGCTCTCGTAGGGTCCTGGTCATTGCTCCAGTGCATTGGTGGGTCCGTGGGTCAGTTTGGCCTTCAGGGATCCACACACCATCATGCAGGTGAACAGGGACAACTCCAGGACTCGGCACATGCAGTAGGCCACCACATCCAGCAGGTGCTCCACGACTCCCAAATACAGACACATGCGTGGGTGAGTGATTGGGTGACTTATTTGCGGTTGCAGAATGCAGTTATTTCCCTGCCCAGCTGATTCCTCTCCCGAATTCCCAGGTGCACTTCAATGTCCTGATAAGCTTAGGCCTCTTATCAAAACTGCTGACTGCTGATAAATTGCACGGTGTGAATATCCAACGAACTCTTTTCTTTAAATGATAACACTCTGCTGGCTGACCTCCCGTTATATTCAATCCTGTTGCTGTATCAAAGCACGAAGTTGCTTTTCGTCCTCGTCTCCAATTTCTCTACAAAACAAAACGAGAGCAAAACAAGCGCCGAGAGAGAGAAAGTTGGAGTGCGAGGAGATGAGCAGAGAAACGGGCAGTGGGACAAGGATAACAAGGATGGGACGACTGCCATGGGCGGTGCATGCGCAAAACTGGTTATTCTCCACTACGTTGTGGTGCCAAATTAAAATGGGAATGAATATTGATAACGGGTCAACAGAAAGTTGATGATTTTCGGCTATGAATTATTGAATCAATATATTTGGGAGCAAATATCTGTCAGATATTTCTGTTACATCATAAAATTTCTATATGAAAGAATCATCTTCTTTAATAATTTCGGATCCAAATTATTTTAAACCAATACTTTTTAATTTAATTTTGAAAACTTTGCAACCAAAAGCTATAACTGCTTTTTATTTTAATTTTAATGCATTTTTTTCTTTTTATACCCTTACCCTTATTTTAATTTTAATGCATTTTTTTCTTTTTATACCCTTACTGAGGGAATTATAATTTCAGTTAAAAGTTTGCAACGCAGTAATGGAGACATTTCCGACCCTATAAAGTATATATATTTTTGATCAGCATCACCAGGAGAATCGATCTAGCCATGTCCGTCTGTCCGTCCGTCCGTTTCTACGCAAACTAGTCCCTCAGTTTTAAAGCTATCCGCATGAAACTTTCCCAAAAGTTGTCTTTCGTTTGCAGGTGTATATAATATATCGGACGACTATATCATAAAGCTCCCATAGGAACAATCGGAAAAAACAATTCAACAAAATTATAACTTTGTTTTTTTTTGTTGTTCTTTGGAATTTGGTAATTATACCCGTTACTCGTAGAGTAAAAGGGTATATTGTATTCGTGCAAAAGTATGTAACAGGTAGAAGGAAGCGTTTCCGACCCTATAAAGTATATATATTCTTGTTCAGGATCACTAGCCGAGTCGATCTAGCCATGTCCGTCTGTCCGTCTGTCCTGTCTGTCCGTCTGTCCGTCTGTCTGTCCGTCTGTCTGTCTGTCCGTATGAACGCTGAGATCTCGGAAACTATAAAAGCTAGAAGATTGGCATTTTGCATGTAGATTTTAGAAGTTCCTACGCAGCGCAAGTTTGTTTCAAAATGGTGCCACGCCCCCTCTGACGCCCACAAGCCACAAGCTGTGGCCACAGTTTTGATGCTATTATGAAAATTTTTTTTGATATGTATTTGTTTCGTCAATACCTATCGATTGGCCAAATAAAAGTTTGCCACGCCCACTCTAACGCCCAAAAACCCATTAAACACTTAAGCCTGGCTAGCGCCTACATTTCCGCCTTTCATGGCGTATACAATAGCGCCATCTAACGGATGACTTTGGAACAGCTGGCCAAGGTGCTCAACAGAGTCAACGTTAATTCTCGATAAGGATTTCTATTAAAGGAAATTGCGATGGCTTTCATTTGTCAATACCGAACTATATCCCAAGAACTATGCAAATCAAATCAAGTTAGCCAAATTGGAGGTGTTCCCTGGGTACCGATTTTAACATAAAAATCGGGAGCTAATTCGAGCGGCGAAAAACATCCAAGAGGGCATATTTATATTAAGTTGTTTAGCTGAGTAACGGGTATCTAATAGTCGAGGCACTCGACTATAGCGTTTTCTCTTGTTTGAATATTATGGAATTACGATTTAAATAAAATTAAAATCGGATAACAATATCATAAAGCTGTCATAGAAAAGAAGGCTTAATGCAGAGCAAAATCGACAAATTTAGATATAAAGAGTCCACCAATAGAAATTATGTTCCACAGCTTTTCACAGTGCCACTATCGTAGACGCCCACTTTTTGGCAGTATAAAATCCCAGTTCCAAGTCGGTCTTGTACCAGTTTCCATGGATATCGCCTGACGTGTGGTTCAAATCGTTTTCCAACCTTCTAAAAATTAAAAGTTTTATTATTCTGATAAATATACTAAATTAATTGTGAACTATTATTGTGAATTGTTTTTTGAAAATGAGAAAAAATGCTTTTAAAGCTACTTAAACTTCCATTTGTGCTGGTGCTGTGCTTACAAATAGTGTCTGTGAATGGATCTAGGTATAATCTGGAGCAGCGTGCCCAGCTCGTAAAACAGTCGACCGATAACCTGCTCCTCGAGGCAGCAAAGGATCAGAATGTGACCCTGCGATTGATGGGCGAGTGGGCCACCGTGACGATCAACGATGTGGACCTGCTGAAGTTGCTCCGACGACGCCAACGGATCATAGCCGATCGCCAGGCGTTAGCTCGAAGGGAACCCCTCTCGATGGACGTCGTCAAGGATCTGTTTCGGGATACGGAGCGCAAAATGATACAAATACAGCAAAGGGTCCTTAATGCGAAAAACACGCAAAGGGGTAGACTTAATGAACGCATCCTGCGCCGCCAACTGCAACGTGTGGAACTCGTCTCGGGATTATTAGACACTCTCTACCGGAATCTGTACATGGACGAGTGCGTGTCCAGTCCGTGCCAGAACGGTGGAACCTGCCACGACGCCTACAACGGCTTCCAGTGCGAGTGTACATCCAGTTGGCAAGTGAGTAAGAGGGGGCGTGTCTGGGAGAGATTGCGGGCTTTTTTTCAAAGTCCCAAAATTATTTTATACCAGATACCTACACTTAAAGTAAAAAGTATCAAACAATATTGTAAACTTGAAATAAAATTAAAATTTGTGTTTAAATGAAGTACATAATATGTTGGACCAAGAACATCAAGACGATATTTAATCAAACAAGAAAGGAAAGCTAACTTCGGGCGGAGCCGAAGTTGATATACCCTTGCAGAATATTCTGTAAATAATATTCTCCAAAATTATTCATATTATGCATTCTAAATACCCATAAAATTCCCAACTTCCTAACTTTAAAAACACCAAAGTTATGGCATTTTCAATCGTTCAGTTATATGGCAGCTATAGGATATAGTCGGCCGATCCCTATAAAATTTGGTAGGTCGGATTGATTGGCCAAATATAAAACTCATAGAAAATCCCAACTTCCTAACTTTAAAAACACCAAAGTTATGGTATCTCCTATAGTTATATGGGAGCTATAGGATATAGTCGGTCGATCCTTATGAAATTTGGTAGGTCGAATTGATTGGCCAAATAAAAAAGCCATAGAAAATCCCAACTTTTTAACTTTACAAACACCAGAGTTATGGCGTTTTCTATCGTTCAGTTATATGGCAGCTATAGGATATAGTCGGCCGATCCCGGCCGTTCCGACTTATATACTGCGTGCAAAGGAAAGAAGGGTGTGTGCAAAGTTTCAATTCGATATCTTTAAAACTGAGAGACTAGTTCGCGTAGAAACAGACAGACGGACAGACAGACGGACAGACAGACGGACAGACGGACAGACGGTCAGACGGTCAGACGGACAGACGGACAGACGGACATGGCTATATCAACTCAGGAGGTGATCCTGATCAAGAATATATATACTTTATAAGGTCGGAGATGTCTCCTTCACTGCGTTGCACACTTTTGACCAAAATTATAATACCCTCTGCAAGGGAATAAAAATTTCAAAAGTCAAAATACAGAATGCAGTGATCAGTGATCAATTTTACAAATCTTGCCAATTGGGAATAATTTATAAAAACTCATCTATAAATTTTCGGTATGACAGAAAGTGTATTAAGGCTTCGACTGAACAAAATTAGCTTTTCTTTTTGTTTTTATGTGCAATTGAGGCAGGCTAAACACACATGTCTTTCATAATTTGGCGATTAGAATGTTCTGGCAAAGCCAGATTAAATACAAAATAGTACAGTCAAAAGGTTTCGAAAAGTACTTATACAAAAACAAATTATAAACAACTACTTAATGCGATTAAATAACACAGAGATTCTTAAACAATATAAAGAAAATTGCTTAAGTAATTTTGATAGATATTATGAGGTAAAATATTTTCTTTTCGCGCCCCTGTAAATAATATACAGCTTTTTGGTAGTGCTGATTTAAATACAAATTTGTTTATTTTAGGGGGATACTTGCACGGAGGATGTTAATGAGTGCGTCACCTTGGCTGGAACGGATCTGGGCGGCTGTCTAAACAATGGCCAGTGTATAAACACTCCCGGCAGCTATCGGTAAGTCAAATAATGTATCCGGCATGATTAAACCAATTGATCCGGCTCTCCATTCCAGTTGCGTTTGTCGAAATGGTTTCTCTGGCAGCCACTGCCGCCTCCGTAGCAATTCCTGCCTTGGCAGTGGATCCCGGGAACTCTGCGGCGTGCACGGCACCTGCATCCAAGCGGGCAATTCCGTCGGCTATGTGTGCATCTGCGATCAGGGATGGACGTGGGCAGATGCCAACGTGACCGCCGCCAGTCCCAGTGCCTGCACCCGGGATGTGGACGAGTGCGAGCCGCGCGTGAATCCCTGCCACGATGTGTGCATCAATCTCCCAGGCAGCTTTCGCTGCGGACCCTGTCCTCCGGGATACACTGGCGATGGCCGCTTCTGTCGGGACATAGACGAATGTGCCGGCGAGGACAACGGCGGCTGTAGCCTGCAGCCGAGGGTGGCCTGCACCAACACGGAGGGATCGCATCGCTGTGGCCGCTGTCCACCGGGTTGGACTGGCGACGGACACACATGCAAGGCCGCCGACTCCAATTCATGCAACGACGAGAGTATCTGCCATCCGCTGGCCAAGTGCGAGTACATCTCCGACACGGTGGTGTGCACCTGTCCGCTAGGCAGCTTTGGACATGGCTACGGCGCCGATGGTTGCACCACGGACTCCAACCGGCTGCCCTGCGAACAGCATCCCTGCCAGAACAATGGAACCTGTGTGCAGAATGGCAGGGGAACCAGCTGCATATGTCAGCCTGGTTATCTGGGCGCTGTGTGCAACTCGTCGGATGCCTGTCATCCAAGTCCCTGCCTAAATGGCGGCACATGTCGGCTGTTGCCCAATAATAAGTACCAGTGCGCTTGCGGGCAAGGCTACACTGGCACCTCCTGCTCCCATCGGCGATTCTTTTGTGGAGCAACAATCCGCGTGTCTTCAGGCCAACTGCGTTACCCACCCAACCCGGTCGATGAACACTATCAGGCGAATGAGCGCTGTCCCTTTATCATACGCACATTGCAGAATATGGTGCTGAATCTGACCTTCACCAAGTTTAATCTACAGGACAGCAGCGACTGCAGCGACGACTTCTTGCAGCTCAACGATGGCCAATCCCTAGCATCGCGTCTAATTGGCCGGTTCTGTGGCTCACGTTTGCCCCTAAAGAACGGTAGTGTGATCTCTAGCCAGGAGCAAGTCCTTTTCTGGTTCCGATCCGACAACGAGACGCAGGGAGAAGGATTCGAGCTGACATGGAACTCTTTGCCGTTCGCCTGCGGCGAAACCATTAACCTGACACTGACGCAGACTGGCGTTCTGCGATCTCCGGGCTATCCTGGTCAGGCCCGACCGGGACTCGACTGTCGCTGGCAACTGACGGCGCCCTTTGGCAGACGGCTGCTCCTTCGCTTCTACGAGATATCGCTGGGTAGCACCGAAACAGCCGCCTTGAACTGTAGCCAGGATTCCCTCATTGTCTACGACTCAGATCGCCAGCTGCTCCGGGCCTGCCAATCTCTCCAGCCGCCGCCGTTGTATAGCTCCTCAAATAGCCTGCGCCTGGACTTTCACACGGATGCACTAAGAGCGGATAGCTCCTTCCAGGTGCACTACGAGGTGGTGCCGGGCCAGCCGGGATGTGGAGGCGTCTACACGGAGTCGCGGGGACGTATAAGTGGCTACATGGACGCCGAGGTCTGTCTCTATCTGATAGAACAGCCGCAGGAGTCTCAAGTAAAGTTGGTGTTCGATCAGGTAAATCTAATGCAGTCCGAGAATTGTAGCATGCAGAAGATCGAGATCTTTGACGGAAGAACTGATGATTCGCCAGTTATGCAAATCTTTTGTGGTCGTCCGGAGGTCAGTGAACTGAAACCGCTGATTTCCTCAAGTAATGTGATCCTAGTGCGCTATGAATACCCACATAATAGCTTAAAGCTGGGAAAAAGCTTCGATTTGAGTTATTCTAGAGGTAAGTCATATAAGTAAAGGTAAAAGTAATTGCGTTTAAAATGTATTTATCGAAATTGGTTTCAAATCATTGTTATTATTTTATACTGTTACTTAAGATGCCATAATTTAATAAATGCTCATTATTTAACAGTGTGCACTGGCAGCTTTGGAGGCATGTCTGGCATCATCAGTACCCCAAATTATCCGCACTCGTATCTCGACGATATGACCTGCACGTACAACTTGAATGGGCCGCCTAATAGGTTGGCTCATATCACAATCACAGACCTATCTCTGGGCACTGACAATAATGAAAATGAAACAACTTATTTGGATGTAAGTGAAATTATTAAAATTTTAACTTTTCCATGTATTACGGTGAAATCTCTTAGGTATATTTATCGCGTAATAAAAAGCATCATATTACAAAGTCAGCGCAGAACCTTACCCTAATCACACGTTCCAATCGGGCTGATCTGGTCTTCCACGGATCAAGTAGTGGTCGTGGAATGCGAATGGAATACCACTATCTGGATAATTATTGTGGTGGGTTTCTCGACGAATCTGGAAAGACAAGATTCAAAACAGTTCACACATTTTGTCAGTGGATTATTGATGTTCCACGAAAAAAACGGATCATTGTTAGGTCTTTAATAAACGAATTAAACATATTCATATATGACAATAGCACAGTCCCAGGAACTTTGTTAGCGTCGTAGGTATTTACTAATTCAAAAATCAATAAGTATTAATATTTATTTATTTTAGTAATTCGAAGGTCGTGGATGACGTATTCGATGGAGATCTTTTGACAATAAACGTTTTTAATGAAAAAGGAGGGATGCACGAAATTTGTTCGATTATGTTTATAACGGTTGAGCCAGGTAAAAAAATATAAAATAATATATTGTTTGCAAGGAGAGTAACGACTGACCTCTGATTCAAAGAAATACCAAAAGTTAGATTTTTACAATTATAAAAACAGCTTTTAGTTAGTGTGAAAACCTGATTAAAAAAATGGCTAAAAAATTGTAAAACGCAATCTAGCGGTTGTAATTTTAATGTATTGATTATAACAATCTATGTATCATTTAAAATCAGATTGTGGAGGAACGTTCACAGGACCCAATGGGTACATAAAATCACCGAATTGGCCAAAGGAATATGGAAATTTCGAGGAATGTGAGTGGATCTTACGAGCACCGTTTGGCCACCGCCTAGAATTGGTGGTGCAAAATTTTTCGCTAATACATGGAATTGGTAGATGCTTCGGCGACTCGCTGGAAATCAGGTAATCTACCTCAGCCATTGTATAAAAAGTCTTCAATATATCATTTTCAATTGTTTCTTCAGAAATGGGGACTCTGAAACGTCTCCGCTTATTGGACGATATTGTGGTACTGATATTCCTAGTCGGATACCCTCGTTTGGAAATGCAATGCATCTGAAATTCCATTCCGATGACTCCATAGTGTACAAGGGATTCCTTCTAAGATGGCAGCAAACTGGAGCTGGATGTGGCGGCAAGCTAAGCTCATCCACGGGGAGCATCCATTCGCCGCATTTGTTGGAGGGAAATCGTGGTGTCTTGAGCTGCGACTGGCAGATTGTCGTCGCCGAGGGATCCAGGGTAAATCTGCAGCTTGAGAGCAGTGACGAGCGACTTTGCATGGGTCACCTGGCCATATACGATGGCCCCACTATCCTTAGCAGTAAATTGGTAATTCGCTGCAACGGAACGACTGCCCAACCGCTGCAGTCAACCGGAAATCGCGTCCTAGTCCGTTACGATGTGAGCCATGAGTCACCAGATGGTACTAGATTCGTGCTAAACTATGAAACGAATTGTCGAGTTCGACTCGAAGACCTGCGGGGGGCCATCGAATCGCCCAACTTCCCGGGGTATTATCCACCAAATCTAGACTGCGAATGGGACATTCGCGCTGGCGGACGAAATAATCATTTGCAGATTGTCCTTTCACACCTTCAACACGAGGCCTTTGAAGCTCTCTGCCTAAATGGCCAAGTGACGTTCACAGACATGCTAGACGACAATGTTATAAAAATTAAAGATTATTGCTATCTCAATGACGTAGCCTCCATCACTACTGCTGGCAATCGGTTGCTTGTGCGCTTCCAAACCAATTACTTATACAATGAGGAGCAAGGCTTCCGTATCGAGTACAAGCGTCTAGGGTGTGGAGAGCATTTCCACGCAGCCCAAGGATCTTTTGAATCACCGAAAGCTCCCTTCAGCGTGGACATGGACTGCGTTTGGATTATCACAGCATTGGAGGAAGCGCAAATCGTGCTCTCGCTGCGTCATGTCTTCTTTGAGGGGGCACAGGGCGAGTGCAGCGTGGCGGACTCTAAGCTCTCCGTATCGGCACCGAGTGGTTTCAATTCCTCCGTGATCCTCTATCAGACCTGCCGCGATCAGACAGAGGAGCAAACCTTAATATCTCCGGGTAATAAGTTAAAAGTTCGCTTTGCTAGCAGCTCTACGCCGGGTAGGAAATACTTCGCGGCCAGCTTTTTTCAGAGGACAGCCAGATGTGGAGGTTACATAAGCGCCAGCAGCGGTATGCTAGCCACTCCTGGCTTTCATAATCTGCAGGACAGCAGCAACGTCGCCAATTACTCATCAAACGTGGAGTGCTTATGGACTGTGGAGGTAGGCTATTCAAAAATCATATATTCATATAATATTTAATAGATCTTTTTCATAATTTTTCGAATTTAATTTGTATTAGTTAATTCTCCCTAATTGTCACATAAAAGATAATTAACATTGTTAGCAGTTAATACATATAGGTATACCCGATTAATTTTTTGAAAATTAACAAATGTATGTATATTAATATAATGAATATCAAATCTACTCAAGTAATAACACTAATTTTTTTAGGTAACGAAAAGCTATGGTATGATCCTGCGTTTTGAGCAGTTCAACCTCACAAGTTCGGACAACTGCTCGTTAAGTTTTGTGGAACTCCTTAAGCTCACGTCGGACGACGAGGAGCAACTTGTGGAAAAGGCCTGCGATGACGTTTCACCCATGATCCGAAGATTTTACGGACAGAAGCTGCGTGTCCGGTTTAAAGCCGAAGCCGGATCTTGGGGACGGTTTGCCATGCATTTTGAGCGCATGTGTGGTGGGCCGCTTAACACCGGGGAAGGCTATTTGCAATCCCGGCTAGACGAGGACTGCAACTGGCTTCTTTCCTCACCGGAGGGCAGCAAACTTAGCCTAAGTATCAATCAATTGGATTGCCCGAAATGTGCCGTAGCCTCGAACAAATGCCCGGTTCTTCAACTGATCAACGACGATGATCAGGACATCCTCTACCAATTGTGCCGCGATCATCCTGCCAATTTAATTGTGCCCGCCAACAATGTGCGCATCGTGACCAAAGGAATTAGGCTGCAGGCGCAGTACAGCACTTTTGAGAATTCGTGCGGCGGGAACATCAGATCCGCCCGCGGAAGCCTCAGTTCGCCAAACTACCCGGATAGTTATCCGTCCAACATTGAGTGCGTTTGGTCCATCGAGGTGCGACCGGGAAATGCTCTGGAAATCAACTTCGAGGCCATGGATATTGTCCGCTCCGAGCACTGCAACGAGGACTTCCTGGAGCTGCGCTCTGGCGTTCAGGGTCAGCTCCTGGGCTTGTACTGCGATAGGAAATTGCCGGAGAGTCCCTTGGTGGTAAATACCGATCTTTGGATTAAATTCCGAAGCACACCGGGCAGCACTGCTGGAGGTTTTCGTTTACGCTGGAGTTACGGTATGTGATCTTCAATTTTATTTTTAAATTTCTATTTTACCCAATAACATTGCCAGTGCACAACATCGAAATTACAATGAGCACCAATGGAACAATTGAACCGCCTCCACCGCTTTTGGTTAAAGGCGAGGATCAGCCCTTCACCTGGCGCATTTTCACGGAGCGCAACAAGGTGTTGGTCTTGTTGTTTGAGGAATACATTTCCGGTCTTTTGGTGAGTAAATAGCTTTTTAATAAATATTTCATTGAAAGTTACTTCCAGCTATAACAAAAGGGGGTATAATAACGAAAGACATTAAAATGTACATTTGTAAAAACGTTCTCCAGCTCTTCGATGGCTATGATGACAGTGCCTTAGAGGTCAACATTGTAGCCTGTCCTTGGACA
Organism: Drosophila fuyamai; assembly: GCA_018153365.1. Taxonomy (NCBI): domain Eukaryota; kingdom Metazoa; phylum Arthropoda; class Insecta; order Diptera; family Drosophilidae; genus Drosophila; species Drosophila fuyamai. Next base: position 8,935,417 of record JAECXW010000758.1, read on the forward strand.
TTCACCTCCAGCAGCAATGTGGTATACTTAAAGACGATTAATGCGGAAATTAGCGAGTTTCGATTAAAGTGGCACGTGCTTGGTTCCCTCTCCCTGACCTCCAAGGAGTGTACGCAGGAGCTGATAGCATCCTCTAAACAGATTGAATTATTTTCGCCGGGATATCCACGTGGGTACGCACCCAATCTGAAATGCGAATGGACGATACGGCCAGAGGATCCTTCACGTCACATCCTCGCCTATTCTTACGAAGCCGATCTGGAGGTCTTTAACGAATGCTTTGCCGATTATCTTAAAATTCAGACTTCGCCCGACCTCAACCACTGGACTGATGAGGTGCGCGTTTGCAAGAAACCTGCATCTAAGGGAGCGATTACCCCAGTTCACGGCACGCCAAATCTGCGATTACAATTCCACAGTGATGTATCCATTAATGGTACCGGTTTTAAAGCAAGCCTCCGAACTGCCTGTGGCTCCAATATGACAGACATTGAGGGTACCATTTCAGGGCTCTATCAGGATAAAGGCGAATGCGCTTGGCACATCGATGTGCGGCCAGGTCGAAAAATAGACATCAAAATTGATTATGATGTAGGGAATGACTGTCAGGTGTATGGCCTTATATACGATGGATTAGATGACCATGCACCCTTGCTGCGGCATAGCAAATTCTGTAACATGGATGGCTTTATAATAAAATCATTTCGGTCGAGCAGCTCGCATGCCTACATCAAATACCATCTGGGCAGCAATATTGTTACAGTGCCTTGGAATCTCACATACCGGGAGTTTAACGAATGTAATGGAGAGATTAAGCTGACCCAGCAGGCCCCCAACTTTGTGGTCATGTCACCAGGATATCCCAATTTACCCCAACCGCATTCGGAATGCACGTGGATAGTTATGGCGCCGGCGGGAGAGACCATCGCGGCAAACTTTGATGATCCATTCGAATTAAGTTATCGGCACTGCGACAAGGAGAGTGTGGAGTTGTTTGACGGCTCCACCAAGCTGTCCCCCAGCTTGATTCGCACCTGCCGGAAGCCACAGGCCACGGTGCGGAGTACTGGAAACCTGCTTCTGGTCCACTACCAATCGCAGCTTAATGAACCCAGCGGAGGTTTTCAGATCAACGTGTCACTAAGCACATGTGGTGGCCAGTACGCCGGACCAAATGGGTTCCTCACCTCGGAGAACTATCCGAGTCTGGGTGGATATACCAAGCCATCGTTGTGCGTGTACAGCATTCGGTTTCTCAAGGACACGTTCATCCAGTTAAACATCACCGATCTGCACCTGCCGTTTGATCTAAATGGAACATCCTCAAATGGCAACAGCGATCGCCTGGAAATCGTTGACTTGGCGGACCCAACTAAGGTACTATTCGTCCTGGACGGAAGTACAATCACGCCCAAACTCGTCACCCTAAGCACAAACGCTGCCGCAATTCGATTCGTCGCAATCACAAATGCTAACAACTATCGGGGCTTCAAGTTAGAGTATAGGCGCGTCCTTGGAACGTGCTCGCGGGATATAAATGGTGCTGCAGGGGACATCGTGATACCGCCTTTGTCACCGACAACCTGGCTAAGATTCTGTCGCTTGACCATCAATGTGCCCAAGGGACAGAGGGTGCGGCTGAATCTTCTTAATCTAGCTGATATTCGCGTTGTCACTCCAAGTAGTGATAGCCGGTGAGTGTTGTAGTATTTCAATTACTAAATCTTAGTACCATGTATTAAATGAATTAATCTTAATTAAGTTATTAATTTAAAAATAACAATTTGATCATTTTTAAAAGATGTCAATATCTGATGTCCCCCTAGTCAAAAAGTTATTTATAAATACATTAAATGTGCATACTTTTGTAAGGTTGTATTAATTAAATTAATTATTTACAGATTTTCAATTCGCCCACATTCAACAAATTTAAAGCACTTCGCCTTCTACAACGATGCAAACACACTTTCCAAGATCACTGAATTCCGGGTCAATAACTACAACGGCAGTGGAATAATCGAGTCAACGGACAATTTTATGCTCGTCGTTATAATGACAAATCAGTTGGATTTGAGCAGCACTCCGCTAAAATTTCACTACAGCTCCAGTGAACCAACAGTCTGTCCGCCTGAAATTGGAGACCAAGCAGCGGGATCGCTTTCCATCCAGACGCTCCTCCAGCTGCCCAACTACCATTGCAGCATAAAGTTTTCAGGTGCTGCAGGTACAACGCTCACCTTTAAGGTCGAGGAGTACCTGTTCCAGACCGTTGGTGGCCCATCAGTTATGTTTTTCGATGAGGTCCAGCGTCGTCCGGTCAAGACGATGCGCGCCAATGTCACCAATAGCTTTGTATCTCTGGCCACCACTGCTGGACATGTGACACTTTTGAATAGCGCCAGCGTTAAGTTGCGCCGCTTCCGAGCCACTTATCGACGTCACAGCTGCGGCGGACGACTGCAGGCGGCTGAGGGACTTATCATTCAGTCTCCTGGACTCCTCAATACCCTGGGTGAAGAATATGGTGAACTGGAGTGCCTTTGGACGCTAAGCTACAGTGATGGCTATGTGCTGGAGGGAAATGTAATCCTTACCGACCGTTGCGATCGGGAATACATTGTGATCTTTAGCGAGCAGATGGAAGTGAGTCGTATTTGTCGGGGCATGACGATAAATAGCACGATTCTACCGAGAGCGACCTTCAATATTCTCTATCATTCGGAAACCCGACTTCTCGGACATAGTCAGTTCACACTGCAAATCCGGCGGTCCATGTCCGTCGGCAATGTGGTGCGCCTTGACCAGGAACCATCGCCACCGGTGACGATAACGAGCAAGGATTACTTGAAGAACACGGAGCGCATTTGGGAGTTTGTCACCAAAAATGGGCTATTCTTGAAGTTACAATTTCAGGATCGCTTCTTCATCGTGATGTCCCCCAACTGTACAAACGATCGGTTGACCATAGAGCGTTACGATCAATCAGCAGGGGCGTTTATTGAGGTGACCAGCCTCTGTGGCAGGGAATCGCCGGTCGAAATTCTTGTGCCATCTTCCTGGATGCGAGTGATATTTCGCACAAATTCGAATGTGACAGGAGACGGTTTCAGTTTCCAAGTCTTCCCCACCTGCGACGCCGTACTGCAGGCCACAACAGAGGTCCAGACCCTGGAGACTCCCAAATGGAGGGCCTACCGCTCGCAGCAGTTTAACTGCAGTTACGTATTCCTCGCAAGCAACGAACACCAACTAGTGGTCAGTGTAAAAAACCGAGGAAACCCAATGACCGCACTTAGCTGCAGCATATCCTACTTCGAGGGTTATCGTCTGGGCACTGGAAATCAGGAGATAAGTTTGGGCAAGCTCTGTCCCGAGTTCGAAGTTAATGGTTATGGAAAACTTCGCCTGCAGTATCTTACCTCAGTGACTCGTATGTTTGAACTGCAATACCACTTAATTCGATGCGGCGGCGACCACAACGCATCCTTTACCCTTCGTCCGCCGCAGGATGAAGAGAACGGTGTATACGCCCACAACCTGATGTGCGAATGGCGGGTTGTCGCTCCTCCACAGCACGCCATTGTCATAGAGTTTAAGTACTTTGATATGGAAAAAAGCATGAACTGCCATTTCGACAGTCTGGCCATTTATTGGGGCAAAGATGCCAACTTGGAGCTGAGGGTAGTGAAACTATGCGGCAATCTGACAAATCCTCCAACCATCATGGTGGACAGCAACGAGGCACTGATTGCCCTATCCACGGACAGTACCACCAATAGCCGGGGCTTCCTGGCCAGCGTTCGCTTTACGCCCAACTGTAATGAGCGCTTGATCCTGTACTCGGAAGTGCCACGTATGAATTTGATGCGGTCGTACAGAATCAATGTCACCGACACGCTGTTATGCTACTTCCGAGCTATTGTCCCTCCGGATTACCGACTTTCCTTAGAGGTGCGCAAGCTGCAACTGAACGATCCTACCTGCTTGACCTGCAGCTACCTAGAGATCTATGATGGCCCAGAAGTCGAGGCCCAAAACCTGGGGAGATACTATGGAGCGGGCGCTAACAGGACCAAGGTGTTCAGTTCCTACTTGGGCATGGAGATCAAGCTGAGCGCCACAGCCAGGCAGGATATGAACATCAGCTTCGAGCTGATATTGCAACTGGAACGTACTTTATGCGGACAAACGGAGTACGACATGCGGTTAAATGAGGTGAATCCCCTAGAATTATCAGTAAAAGTTTTGTTTAAATGTCAATTATTAGTTTTATGAATTATTAATGATAATGAAATCCATTTGTGTTCATACAACTAGGCTAAGTAGATATTTTACTAACCCACGTTTTAATAACCTTTTCCAACAGAGCATTACACTAGGAATACAATACGACAATAGCACAAGTAGTTACGAGGGAAGTATCCAATGTACTTGGATAATTAAAAATGAAGGAGAATTGGAATTTGATTTCCAAAAGCTACGCCTTAAGGATATATCCCAGCGGACTGGGAAATGCGAGGACTATTTGAAACTCTCCCATCCTTATGTAACATACAAATCTTTTTCCTCACCTGCCAAAGGTGTATTAATACACTCCTTTTCAGTACACCAGATCCTTTTGCGGACAACACGAGAAAAGCTTCAAATTGATTGAAGAAGTCGATGAATCTGGGATGCAACTCACGTTCCACAGCGACGAACTCGAGGTATCCCAAGGGTTTGAAGTTATCATCCGAAGAAAGCCAAGTACGCACAATATCTGAAAATATCTGAGAACCCATGAAGCCTAAATTACATATATGATTTTTTACAGATTGCAATCGAAACTACACGGATCTGAGCCAGATTGTGGATACCAAAGATCTAAAGAACTGTACAGAATATATAAGTGTGCCTAAAGGCTACAGCATTACGATATACGTTTTGTTTTTGAATTTTGACACTTTGATTAATAATTACTTTAACGTAAGTTAAGCATTTTGGGATCTTTGGATGTTATGTATTCTACTGTTTATACCCATGCAGGTGACGGATCTTAATTCAAACAAGACTATTTTTACCACTTCGCAAGTTCCATATGCAACCGTAGCCAGGATTACGACTACCAACGAGTTGCGTCTTGATAGCCGTGAAGTAATGTCCCTCAAGTTCTTTTATTTTTCCACTAGCAACCAATTCCCCAGCGGCTGTGGTGGTGAGCTAGCGGTGCATGGTTTGATGGGAAGTTACTTGGAGAATCCCTCCTACGAAGACCGCAATAGTTCATTGTGTACTTGGTCTATAACTGTACCAGCCGGCGGTAACCTGCGATTTAGTTTCCAAGGTGGGCCATAAATTTTTCGGCAACTATTCTTAAAGTACTAACTGAATACCTTTCAGAATTCAACATGGGCTCGGAAAGCAACTGTGATCTGGACAATCTACGATTTTATACCAACAATATTGACGGCCGCAGACTTGAAAAAACCCTCTGTGGATCAAAAATTCCAAATCATTTTGACATAGCCAACAATAACGTTACTGTCGTTGCAAAAAAGTCGCCCAATTTTAATGGATTAGGTTTCAAAATGGATATTAATCATATGAATTGAAAGGTGTGAGGTTCTCAATAATTTTTTTATTTTATCAATACAAGTAATTCAAGTAGCTAAGAAAGTACGTGGCTTAAATCTTAAATTCTCAAGTAACCAGATATTGCTTTAACGGTTTTAAGTCTTGAATTGGAATAGTAATTAATATAATGAAACTTAACAATAAACAATATAATACTTTTTTTAATGCAATTTTAAATTCAGAAGTAAAGGAAAAATCTATAAAAATCTAAATTAAAATGAAATAATGTTGCAGATTTTGCAGTGCAAGGATTTAATAGACTCCAGCATGAAAAAAAAACTTTATGTTCTTTGACCAGTTTTCTTACTGATGAATGAACTAAAATTTGGACACAGTAAAAAAGCTTTTGTGTAAGATTAAATATTACATTTAATGATAATGAAATTTTCTTATGAAACTGGAAAACTTTTATTTTTTTAAAATTAATTATATAGGAATTATAGAATTAATTATATCGGCCGATGCTTATGAAATTGGGTAGGTCGGATTAATTGGCAAAAAATAAAACCCATAGAAAATCCCAACTTCCTAACTTTACAAACACCAAAGTTATGTCATTTCCGATCAATCAGTTATATGGCGGCTATAGGATATAGTCCGCCGATCCCGGCCGTTCCGACTTACATATATACTGCGTGCAAAGGAAAGAAGGGTGTGTGCAAAGTTTTAATTCGATATCTTCGAACGATCGGAACAATTGAAAAATATTTATGAATACTTATTACGAAGCTATAGCTACTAGACCTAGTCATATATTATATTTAGTTGACTTTATACACCTTGGTTAGTAGATGGCAAAATAAGACAAACATATCCCTTAAAATCGATGGTCATAAAAAACAAGGTAATTATCATTCCATGATATATTTTTCATTGCCATTTAATAGTATGATCCTTGCTCATTGTCAGTTAATAGTTTGATTCGACAACTGGCTAGACGGCAAATGTCGTGTGTTCGCCAAGGACCAAACACTACCTTTGCAGGACCAACGACAACCACTGGGCCGGCTCGACCATATGTTGGTTGCAAACCGAAGTTGGGTCGGTGCAGCATATGGTCACTAGACGCGAGCCACAATGCAGTTCGCCAGTGGGTTAATTGATGGCCCTGCCATTCAGTACAGTAGCTCATCCTCGCCACCTCTCCCCCTCCCGCTTCCACTCGTGTGTGCCGTTGAGCGTGAAAGTCACAAATTACGGGGAACAGAGGAGAGAAGAAGATCACATGGCATGATAGTACCAATTTGGCAAGATATGACGCGTGCCAGGCGCGAGCGAGATGGCAGAAGTCGAAGTGTAGGCGGTCGACCGAAAGGTAGAGGGAGAGGGAGTGAGAGAGAGAGGGACACACTTCTAACCCCTAAGTGTGCGGCCGGGGGTCAAAGTCACCCCTGCTCCTCGGGGAGATCCTTTCGGCCGGGTAATATGGTAATAACGGCAAGGATCCTGGGGCCAGGGGTCATTTGCGGGCCGCTTACACAAACTTGGTCAACACAACGGTGAAAATATTTGTAGAACGCATCTCGCGGGGGTTGACTGCAGCGCAGCGACTCGGGATCGTTTCAGTTGCATCGAAACTTTCAGGCCGCTCGGATCTGCCATGAGCTACTACTACTCTTCCGCCTCCGAGGAGGATGGCAGCTCCCAGTACTTGGGCAGTCCCAACTACAACCTGACGACGCAGCTTGTTTCTTCGCAGGATTATGGGCAGTCGGCCTTCCTATCGCCGGAATGGCAATTCCTGGACGCCCCAGGCGGAACTCAACCAGAGATGGCATCCTTATTGGAGATCCCAGCTCGAACCAGTGAACAGCAGACCAAGCGGCGGAGCAACAGCTCTACGGGATCAGATGGAAGGAAGAGCAGTTCCGGCAGTGAGCAGACCAATCTCAGTCCCACTGTCCAGAAAAAGAGACGACAGGCGGCCAATGCGCGGGAAAGGAAGAGGATGAATGGACTGAACGAGGCCTTCGATCGTTTGAGGGAAGTGGTGCCCGCTCCGTCCCTTGACCAAAAGCTGTCCAAGTTCGAGACTCTCCAGATGGCCCAGTCCTATATACTAGCCTTATGCGATCTCCTCAACAACGGCGATGTGGAGGTGGATACAGCAGCCTACACAATCTTCGGCGGCAGCGAAAGTAACTTTGGGTTGAGCGGAGGATCCTTATCATAGATGGATACTTGAAACACTCTTTGTTTAATTTAAGCTATGTGATTTTCTTCTTACTGTTAAATAGGCTAAAGATATAAAAGAAATAAATGGAATATATGTAAATGAAATTGAGTAAAATTAATTAGATTCAATGATGGTATAAGCTCTAATTTAAATGTAACTTAAACCTTTAGTTGACGAAAGAAGGAGAATTCTCGAATTCATTACTCTATTATAAACATTCATTTTTAGAATCTTATATTTAGTGAAAACGTCTTCATTACTGAAGCATAGAGAAGCAACATTTACAATTTTGGAAATTTACATATTTTATTCAATTATGTAAACTTAAAAATTGGTTTTTATTACCTAAAAATGAAGAATAAAATCGGTGAAGAATTAGCTTTAGATGGCCAGAAACTTATTTAGTTCAATGGCAATTTAAGGATTGCTCAGATAACCCTTTCAATTTTTTGTCCAGCAATTTTAACACCCCACTACTCAAGCCCTCGTTTTTCAGAACCCTAGATTCAATTGGCCATCGAATTGTTGGCTACGCCTCAATGGCTCCGAAAACGATCATAAATTAATTGGTGAAAAGTTCATTGATAGGAGAATGTCAAGTTTCGGGCTAACCCCGAACGATCCCAAAACTCTGCCTTCACCAAAGTGGGCGGCGAAGCGTAACACCCCTCGATTCCTCGACCAGAACTCGTCTCATTGAATAAAAGGCAGCTGAGTCCTGCGGCTTCGGTTGGGTGCTGTTCTTTATAGGATTCGATGGCCAGGATGGCCCGAAAGTATGTGTGTGAGAACTTTACAACTACAGATTGATCACCGAGGGACATTTCGCTTGGGCTTCACAGGCGGCTTTGGTGGGCTTGGATTCACTCCGGGGTCCTCGCTCCGGACTGTGATGTGCTGCACCTCCACTTCGTCCTTGCCGAAGGAGTTCTTCGAGGGCCGAAAGCCAGGATCCGGTGGATGCAGGACTATCACCTCTCGCTGGTGGTCGCCAAAGGTCAAATTTTCGAAGGGATTGTTGGTAAGCAGAAGAGTCCGGTTTTCGTCTAGAATTGGAGAATTGGCTTTGTGGGATGGTCGAAGAACAGGTTTTCTGGGCCTTGACGATATCGGCCTGGATTGTAATGTGCGCCGCATCTTTCGGAGAGGAGGCCCCGCACCTCTTACATTTGAATGCCCCTCCATAATCGTCCTGTGGAGGTGCTCCTTGATGATGCCCAGCGCGGTGCTGGCCAGGAGAGGCGGAACCCTAAAGGAACCCAGTACGGAGAGGCCTTCCTCCCTTGGTTGGAATTGCTGAGATCGCTGCGATTGACATGCGGACGACGGATTGGTCCAGGACATGCTCTGAAAGCCGGAGCACTGCCGCGGGCAGTGCATCTGCTTCCCAGACGCTTGTCCTGAGCCCATCCGATGGCCATCGGGTCTTTCAATCGGCTGCTTGGGCACCACAAGGAGGTACCGATGGTTGTTACCTTCGTCCTGTAATTTGCAAATAAAATATGCGGCCGATTTTAGATCAAAGGGCAACTTGCTGTTGGCAGCTGCATTGGCACAGGATTGCCCTCCAGTTGTCGCAGTGGCGGCTCGTCCTTTGATCGGCTCTCCTGGCTGAGTCCTCGGAGTCCCCAGAAGGCGAATGGGGCTGGCAGACTTTGATGATTTTCCGGTCTTTGGAGAGAGACAACTCTTGACTGAAGGCGAGTGGGTGTCATTATTAGAGACGGGTGGTGATTCACGAGGCTTAGTTTTCCCTTCCATTTGTTCCATTTTGAACTTATTTAGTTTGGTTACAAAATTTGTTTGACCTGGCGGTTTCTTCGCTATCCCAGTTGATTCTTCCCTCTTGCCTTCGCAATCCATTAAAGCGTTTAGGGCCTTGCATATACTACCAGCTTGCTTTCGTTGATTCATAACAGTTATCTTCGGTTCTTTTGGATCAGTAAGAGGAATGCAAATACAATCCTCGATGGAGGATCTTTTATCAGGATGGCATTTACAGCCTCCTATATTGTTGCTATTCCCTCTTTCATCTTTTCCATTGTCACTCGGATTCTTTTTATCGTTTTTATTTGGTGAAGGAGTTTCAGGCAATTTATTTGAATTATTTTTCTCAAATTGTTGATAATCCTTGTCTTTGGAGTCGTCTACATCAAACCTATTTCCCGTGATTCTATTTTGAATTTTATCTTTGATATTGTCCAAAACCCTTGGATGGTTTCTGGGCTCTTGAGGGTCCCTATTTGGCGAATTTATATACCCATTTTCAGTTTGGGGAAGTTCATCCTCACTGCAGAGACATTCATATTGTAGCTTGTATGCATCAGCTCCCCAGGAATCTGGTTTCTTTTTGGGAGACATATTATCTTCATTTCGTTTTCGAATGTTATTGTTTTTATCCGACTTAGGATAGGATTGATCCTCGCTGTCGGAAGAGTAGGCATTATTTTCCTTGATTCGTTGGTCTCTTCTATCATAATTATTGGACTCCTTATGAGTTCGGTTTCGGTTGTCTCTTATAGGATAGGCATCATATTCAGTATTGCCGTCATATCCATCTGAATAAAAGTTTTCCTTTTCTGTTCTTCCACTACTTGTGTTTTTATATTCATTGCGGTAACCCTTTGGACTTCTTTCATAATTTTCATTGCGGTAATCCTTTGGACTTCTGCTAATATTTCTATTATTTTTGGGATATTGGTTAATCTCTTCCGCGGGTCCATGATCTTCAGGGTTATCATAGTTGCGTTCATCATTCATAATTCGTGTTGGGGCATATTCATTCTCTCCTGAATCACATTCACAATCATCACAACCTTCGGGAGCTTCATTCCTAGTTTTCCCAAAATTACTTTCTTTGTTTCTTTTCTCTGGATCTTTAGTTTTTTTCGTATCCCTCGGTTGATTTCTTGATGCAGATTCACTCCGATACCTTTTCCTTAGTACCTTATTTTCATCACCACGCTCTTGAAGAGGTTTTCTCGACCTTTCTTTGGGAGGGTCCGCAGAAGCAGCATATGGGCACGTGTCATCATTGCACTCGTAGTCTCTTCTTCTGGAGCTTTGATTTTTGCCATTTCCATTTTTTGGGTTTCTGATGTCCTGCATATTTCTAGGTTGACGATCAGTACGATCTTTATCCTGTCTTAATGAATAACCTCCAAACGGACAGGTTTCGTCGTTGCATTCTTGAGTTCGTCTTTTTGAATTAATAGGTTCTTCCGCTGGTTTTTTCTTCGGTTTCACAATATCTTCCCTTCCTCGGCCATTGGATGTTCGCTTGGGGCTTTGTTGAGGCTCCTCATAGGTACCGTTTTCCGGCAGGTTTCTATCCCGACCTCGCGATCTTCCATTGGAACTTGGTTTTCCTTCCTCCTCATAGTCGCGATTCCTTGCAGGCGGCCTTGTTTTTGCCGCAATTTTATCTTCGCGATAGGGACATTCCAAATTGTGACATTCCTTGGGACGATAATATGCCGGATACTCTGCTTCTTGGGAATCGTCGGAGTCAAGCTGATAACCTTTGGATTTGTTTGGGTTCTCGGTAGGATCTCTCCTTGACCTTGAAGGGGAAGAATCTTCATAGTTGGAATTAGGGTTACTAACCACTCTATTATAATTTCGAGACCTCCCTTGGGTTGGACGCTCTTCATATTGTCTTTTTATCTGAGGTGAACGATCTGAATTTTGATTACGTTGCCTCCCTCGAGCTGGACTTTCTTCATCATATTCACGCCTTCTCTCTTGATTAGGATTTTCCACAAATTCTTGATCTATTTCGTTGCGCTGACCGTTTTGATTATCGTTTCGCAATTGTCTTCGAGCTGGACGCTGAGCGATGTTTGGGTTTTCCCGGCTAGCAAGCGAGTCCTCATCAGTATCAGCACTTCTTTTCTGGTTTTGATAATTTCCTCTGTTCGATCGATCCCTTTGGTAGTTAGGTTGTGGCTCCCTTTTATAAGCAGGACACTCTACAAACTGATAATTCTCTATTGGTGGCATCTGTCGTCTTTTTGCGGTGGGATGTATCGGGTGTTCTGGCTGTAATATTGCATTTATATTCGATGAGTATATGTTATCTAGTCTATGTTGTGGAAAACTTGCCTCATAGGGTGCCGTGTAGTTAGGTGGTCCATCTTGTATTTCCTGCTGCCAAGACTTTGATGGTGGGACCCTGGGCATCTGGGCAGGATTTGAAGCAGCAGCCGTGGAATGAGGCTGAGCCCACATCCCTGGATCCTCGGTATTGATGCAGTAAACGATAGGTGGATTGGGATATGCATAACGTCCGTACTCATTTTCCATTCCCCCATAAGGTTGATTTGGTGGAGGACCTGATTGGGGATAGTTTGTGCGACCCTGATCGGACTGCGGCGGTGGGTAGTAATTTGCCTGGGCTGGAGCCAACGATCGATTGCAATATACGCACTGACATGCCTGGAAATCGCAGCGTTGTGGATCTGGATTCGGTTGGTTATAAGTGCAGTAACATTGATTTTGAACTGGTTGGCTGCTATCGTAGTAACCCTGATCCGAAATCGGCTGATTATTTTGATATAAGGCTTGATCATTAGCTGAAATTATTCTGTTGTTCTGTGGATATGTATTCTCCTGCTCGTTTTTCTTTAAAACCATTACATTTAACTGGTCCTCGCCAGACTGATGTCGTTCGTTCTGCTTATAACTCTGGTTTCGGTCATCACTGGAGTCTCCTTCTTCGGAGTAATTTCTCTGTTTCGCCAACTGATCCTGGAGTCGCTTGCAGATGGCTTCGTTATTTCGTTTCCAACCTCCGCAACAGGGCTTTTTACCGTCATCACATACAACTCTTCGCTCCCTAGGCACCCATTGCTTTCGGGTTTGACAGCATAGCCTGGGACCTGGCCAATTATCATTGCGTGCTCCATTATTGGTGGCCTCATTACCATCCCAGTTCCCCATATCAACGAAAACACCATTTTGGTTGGTTCTTTGAGAACGTTTTTGGCTGTTTTGCGATGGGCATGGACACTCATCCTGATTATCATTCCCGTTTCGTTTTTGCCTGCGTTGCGATTCGGAATGAAATTTTTTTGAGCATGAACACTCAACTTTGGACCGAGCTTGACTTTGCGGTGGAGTCTGATCTTGACTACTTTTCCCTGGATCGCAGCAGCCGCATTGCCCTCCTTTCAAGGAGCTTCTACTTTCAGAACGGTCTTGACCTCTGTCATCGCATGCTGGACAGGAATCCTTGTCTTCTTCTTGGTTGCACTGAACACAATAGCTTGTAGGATACCAGCGATCATTGCCGGAGGTGGCTCTTCCTGTATTCGGATGGTCTTGATTTCGAAGTGGTTGATCCGGCTCTGGTTCTAGGAACATATTGTAGAGGGTGAAACCGCAATTGGTTTCTCTGGAGCAAGGAGTTATTAAATCTGTGTGAGACTTTATGTATAAATTAATATAGTTTCTTTCCCCGATTAACCTACCTGCATGCTCGCAAAATGTGGACTCCGAAAATGTGTGTGGATAATTGGCTTTAATAGTACTACTGTCGTCCAAGATTAAAACATCTTCCAGAAGGCGGTTGACTAGGCTAAAATTGTCCTCAGGCTGCAGATCAAAGGATAAACCTGGTTATTTTTTTTTGTATTCAATATTGGTATTATTCCAACACTCACATTTTTCGTTTCTCCGGAATCAAGATTATCCAAGAAATGAAGGTCCTCGAAATAGGGATATCTCGGTACATGACAATAGCCTTCACGCTGGCCGAGTCGGATGGCGGCGCACTCTTTGGAGTAGTAATTTCGAAGGCCAAGCACCTGAAGTTTCACTTGATCAGGAGTCAGGCCACTGTTCAGCTGGCTCGTAATCCTTCGCCAAGCGTCCTCCTTGACAGAACCACTATGAAATCCCGGAGACTGCGGATTCCACAGGCATTCACTGGATCGGTATAGCTCAATAAGCTTCTTGGTCTTCTCTAAGCGTTCCATATTTAAAAACGAGGTGATATCCTTGGGTGCCATCTTGCCTCTCAGTCCCTCGCAGTCCTTTCTTCCTGATCAATCTATCATAGCGTTCTCCCTGTCTGCCTTATATCGGTAGAATGCAGAAACACTAAATATAATACATAAACTTGGAACTATTTTTTGTTGCCCCCAAACCGAAACAATTTTGACAGAAAATATGCAATTAACTCGAATCACGTTAAAAATACTCTTTAAGGGTAATTTGATGTAAAATAAATTATATTGCCCTTGATATATTCATTATTTTATTATTCGTTTACATAGTCAATCATATAATATTGTTTTACTGCTCTGTCCTTCATTTTCAGTATAGTCCTGATTATTATTTATTATTAACCGCCACAAAACCATTTTTTTTAGATTCCAAAAACACGTATTTTATTTTTCGTTACATTTTGCAGAGAATACTGGGTATTCCTCAGCTACCACAGCTTATAACGGTATTTTTATGGTATTTTTGGAAAATGGAATTGGTAGGTTTTCCCTCAACTCCTGTAGTATTTAGCGTGGCATCCAAAACGGTCACACTGGCCAGAGCGAAAATAGGCAAATAAAGTCAAGTTTTGAGTGCCACAAATTCCGACCCACTAACGTATGAGAGTGCATTTAACGGCCGCACTTAATCATTCCGGGCTTGTGCAAAAAGCGTATGCGGCAACCAGAACCGAATCCGCAATCTCCCGATACTGAAATCGGTCCCCGTGTCTGGTATAACCACAAAATTTTCACTGCATCTATTCGAGCCGCCCCCAACCCAATTTTCGCGAGTGCGACGGAGTCGGAAAAGCAGCGGAGAAACGGAAGCGGAAAAAGACGGGCAAACGGAATCAGTAAACCCCGCGGGCAGTGGCAGTGCCAGTAGCAGATAGTGCCGTAGTGATTCGCGGATCATCCACGTAAACAGCTGCATGCGCAGAGGTCGCGCCCAGAGCTCCAGTGCTAATCTCCGCCAGAAAGAGCCAACTCCGCCGTGAAAATGTCCGCGGAACGCGAGATTCCCGCCGAGGACAGCATCAAGGTGGTCTGTCGATTCCGACCGCTGAACGACAGCGAAGAGAAGGCCGGCTCCAAGTTTGTGGTCAAGTTCCCCAACAATGTGGAGGAGAACTGCATATCCATAGCGGTATGTTTTCTAGTTCCAGATCTATCTTATAAGTTTCCATCCCGCGAGTTCCCTTGATTCCCCGATTTCCCTATGTGTTATGCATTAATCTCTGCGTGCCGTGCCATGACGTCATGCCTATTAGCGTACATTTACCCTTCCCAAATTGCCGACCAATTGAAACGCCAGCCGAAAGAGAGAGGCACTAAAGTTACCCATGAATAATTGCACAAAACAATCTATAATAAATCCAAAAAAAACAGCATGTTTCATCATAAGAAACTACTCCCAATCAATATCGCTTTGCATTAAATTGATTTTCCCCCGCGAGGAATAGGGTGTGTAAGCGAAAAACAACAAGAGCAAGGAGAGGGAGGGGGAAGACCACCCACTAGAAGGTTTTCTGCTAAAAGCGGGTGTTCCATTCTTTTGGGCCGCATAAATATGCGCTTTTCTAGAGTTTCCAGTCCGCCTTCAGTGCTTACCTCACTTACATTTCCACACACCAACACTTAAACATACAGCGAGACCGCCTTTCCACTACTCTTCCCGCCCCCTTGCCGCCGCCAGTGAGTCATGCACGCAAACCGTAAAATAAAAAGAAAGAAAAAAAAATAACAATAAGAGCAACTTTGGAGGCAATGGAATTCGCTTGTATTGCTTTTATTCGACATGAAATGTTATTAGTTTGTATGCTATGAGTTTTCCGTTTTTCCGCCAAGTGCTGACCAGGTGTAATCCGTCATTTTCCTGGTAAAAAGTTGGGCAATTGAACCAGTTCCAAAAAGTCATCATTAATATATGTATGAACCTCCCTCCATTACTCTCCATCTCTTCCTCTCTCTTTCTTTCGCTCTGTCTTTCTTCCGCCGCTTGTTATTCACTATTCTTCCCCCCTCCACTCACCATTTCTTAATGCTCATAATTACAATCTGCTTCGCGGCCATGCGTTGAAAATGATTTGAAAGCAGTCAGCGGGAAAAAGTCGGGGAAAGGGGAATGAATCTCCGAAAGAAATTTCACCGCAACTGTTAGTACAACTATATATGTATGTATACTATACTAAAAAAAAACATAATCCCCTCCATCCGCAGGGCAAGGTCTATCTGTTCGACAAGGTCTTTAAGCCGAATGCCTCGCAGGAGAAGGTGTACAATGAGGCGGCCAAGTCCATCGTCACGGATGTTCTGGCCGGATACAATGGAACGATATTCGCCTACGGCCAGACATCCTCCGGTAAGACGCACACGATGGAGGGCGTGATCGGGGACTCAGTGAAGCAGGGCATCATACCGCGCATTGTCAACGACATTTTCAACCACATCTACGCCATGGAGGTGAACCTGGAGTTCCACATCAAGGTCTCCTACTACGAGATCTACATGGACAAGATCCGGGATCTGCTGGACGTCTCCAAGGTAAACCTCAGCGTGCACGAGGACAAGAACCGGGTGCCGTACGTCAAGGGCGCCACGGAGCGGTTCGTCTCCTCGCCGGAGGACGTCTTCGAGGTGATCGAGGAGGGAAAATCTAATCGCCACATTGCGGTGACAAGTGAGTATCCAGCAGCAGCTGAGTTCAGAGCTATGGCGGTCAAGAATCCAAATTTGATAGATGGAAGTTTCAACATGCTTAAAACAAAATTTAACAAATAAAACAAATTAATAAAATAATTGAGACGACCTTTAGAGTTCCAGTGCTAAATTGATAATAAATGTATATTAAAACATCATGTCATTTAATATTACAATTAGTCAATTGTTTTCAATTAGCTGTTACTTTTGCTTTCGATAAACTTTTAAATATTGTTGCATATTTACTAAAATTGTTTAAATTGATATCCTGATCACCAATGTAATTGTCAGGTTTAGTTCTTTAATTTAAATGAAGATTTCACCTTGGAGTCAAAGTCTTTGCTCTGATCCCAACTGCTTTGTTTTTCTGTTCTTAATCACCTACTACATCGATTGATCCATCCTTTTCAGACATGAACGAGCACTCTTCGCGATCGCACTCAGTATTTCTCATCAACGTGAAGCAGGAGAATCTGGAGAACCAGAAGAAACTCTCCGGCAAGCTATACCTGGTCGATTTGGCCGGTTCAGAGAAGGTTTCCAAGACAGGAGCCGAGGGCACGGTCCTCGATGAAGCCAAGAACATCAACAAGTCGCTGTCGGCCTTGGGCAACGTAATCTCCGCCCTGGCGGACGGCAACAAAACGCACATCCCCTACCGCGACTCCAAGCTCACGCGCATCTTGCAAGAGTCGCTGGGAGGCAACGCACGCACAACCATCGTCATCTGCTGCTCCCCGGCCAGCTTCAACGAATCGGAGACCAAGTCTACGCTGGACTTCGGCCGACGAGCCAAGACCGTGAAGAACGTGGTATGCGTGAACGAGGAGCTCACTGCCGAGGAGTGGAAGCGGCGCTACGAAAAGGAAAAGGAGAAGAATGCCCGGCTTAAGGGCAAGGTGGAGAAGCTGGAGATCGAGCTGGCGCGCTGGAGAGCGGGTGAGACCGTCAAGGCGGAGGAGCAAATCAACATGGAGGATCTCATGGAGGCAAGCACGCCCAATCTGGAAGTAGAGGCGGCGCAGGCGGCTGCGGCGGAGGCAGCGTTGGTCGCCCAACGGACTGCCCTTGCCAACATGTCTGCTTCGGTGGCCGCGAATGAGCAGGCCAGGTTGGCCACGGAGTGTGAGAGGCTTTATCAGCAGCTGGACGACAAGGACGAGGAGATCAACCAGCAGAGCCAGTACGCTGAACAGCTCAAAGAACAGGTGATGGAGCAGGAGGAGCTAATCGCCAACGCTCGGAGGGAGTACGAGACCCTGCAGTCGGAGATGGCCCGCATCCAGCAGGAGAACGAGTCCGCCAAGGAAGAGGTCAAGGAGGTGCTCCAAGCTCTCGAGGAGCTTGCTGTAAACTATGACCAAAAGTCGCAGGAGATCGACAATAAGAACAAGGACATCGACGCCCTCAACGAGGAGTTGCAACAGAAGCAGTCTGTGTTCAGTGCTGCCTCTACTGAGCTCCAGCAGCTTAAGGACATGTCTTCGCACCAAAAGAAGCGCATCACCGAAATGCTGACCAACCTGCTGCGCGACCTTGGCGAAGTGGGCCAGGCCATCGCCCCCGGCGATTCCGGCATTGACCTCAAGATGAGTGCTCTGGCTGGCACGGATGCCAGCAAGGTGGAGGAGGACTTCACCATGGCACGTCTGTACATCAGCAAGATGAAGACGGAGGCCAAGAACATTGCCCAGCGTTGCGCCAACATGGAATCGCAGCAGTCGGACTCCAACAAAAAGATCTCCGAGTACGAGAAGGACTTAGGCGAGTACCGGCTGCTCATCTCGCAGCACGAGGCGCGTATGAAGTCCCTACAGGAGTCGATGCGCGAGGCGGAGAACAAGAAGCGTACCCTCGAGGAGCAAATTGATTCGCTACGCGAGGAGTGCGCCAAACTAAAGGCCGCCGAGCACGTGTCTGCCGTAAACGCCGAGGAGAAACAGCGGGCGGAGGAGCTGCGCTCAATGTTCGACTCCCAGATGGACGAGCTGCGCGAGGCTCACACCCGCCAGGTTTCCGAGTTGCGAGACGAAATCGCCGCCAAGCAGCACGAAATGGACGAGATGAAGGATGTCCACCAGAAACTGCTATTGGCACACCAACAGATGTCGGTCGACTACGAGAAGGTGCGCCAGGAGGAGGCCGAGAAATCCAACGAGCTGCAGAACATCATCCTCACCAACGAGCGCCGCGAACAGGCCCGCAAGGACCTCAAGGGCCTGGAGGATACAGTGGCCAAGGAGTTGCAGACGCTGCACAATCTCCGAAAGCTCTTTGTTCAGGATTTGCAGGTAAATTTAATTCATTCATCTATGTTACTTAATTTTGTTTAAGCCGTCATTATAAATTTTGAGTACTATAATTACCTCGTGTTATCTTGCTCTAAACTTATTCATTTCCTTTTTTCTTCGAACAGCAACGAATCCGAAAGAACGTGGTAAACGAGGAGAGCGAGGAGGATGGCGGATCCCTCGCGCAGAAACAGAAGATTTCCTTCCTGGAGAACAACCTCGACCAGCTGACCAAGGTGCACAAGCAGTTGGTGCGGGACAACGCCGATCTGCGATGCGAGCTTCCCAAGCTGGAGAAGCGCCTGCGCACGACCATGGAGCGGGTGAAGGCTCTGGAGACGGCGCTAAAGGAGGCGAAGGAGGGCGCAATGAGGGACCGGAAGCGCTACCAGTACGAGGTGGACCGCATCAAGGAGGCGGTGCGGCAGAAGCACCTGGGCAGGCGCGGCCCACAGGCACAGATCGCCAAGCCTATCCGCGCTGGCCAGGGAGCGATCGCCATCCGTGGAGGTGGCGCCGTTGGCGGAACAGCGCCGCTGGCCCAGGCTAATGCTGTAAATTCGTAGATCCGATCACCACCCGTCGCCGCCCAGTTCAGCTCCGCTTTAAACTAAACTAAATCGATTACGTTATACATACTTAACACAACTGATAATTGCCTTCGCTTAGAGAGATGTCGTGTCGCGATCATGTGCAGCGCTTTAAATATACATACATATAATTTAATTAAATGAATGAGAGGAAACCGGAAATTAACTAAATTTTACAAACCGAAAATAATAAAACCCACAGATATGTAAGGACATCTATGTACGTTAAGAGTATTTATAAACTTTTCAAACATAAACCTAAATAAAAGTCGCAGACAAATTGAGGTCGCTTGGGTTTGATTCTATTTCCAGTTCAAAAAAAGTATTGAGGATCATTTGGCTACGAGGTATGGCATCGCCTACTGCTACAGTCGCATGTTGTAGCCAGTGCCACAAATATTGTGGTGCTCCCATTCTTTGGAGTCGGTGATTACCTGCCACTCGTACCACACTTTGTTCGCATCTACGCAGCGCCAAAACTTGATGTTTATGTTCTGTCCTTCCTTAAGAGTCCTTGGTCGCTAAAAGGTCAAATAAGTAATATTAGATGGATCACCTTTAAAGAATCTTAGCTTTACTCACAGTGGGGAAAAACATGGGGAACCAGGAGAACATTCCCGCCGTGTGCGTCAGCGGGTTGATGCTCAGGGAGATGTCCTTGTACAAATGAGTATCAAAGTATCCCCCGATTCCGTGAAGCACACAATCCTTTTTAATGGTAAACGTGAGCACCTTACAGCGAGTATTGTCTATCTTCTCCGCTCGATTGGGATGCGTGAATTCAAACAAAGCCTGTGGCTCATCAATGTGGTAAATATTCTTCAGTAGCGACACATAGCCGTAGTCAAAGGCAGGCACAGTGGATACTAATTGACAAACATTTTGGTGCAGCACCGCAGACATCAGGGGATTAATGTACGACGTGGACTTGTAAGGAATGCTTATCCCATCCGGCTTGAGCAGTTTCAAAGCTCCATCAAGGCACTCTGGCGAAAGTTCGTTATCGCCAAAGGAACCAAGTAATTCGGATACCATAATGTCAGCCAACTCAGGAGGCGAAAAGTCGCGCATGTCCTTGGAAAAAATGTGCACATCTAAAGGATTAAATGGAATTAAGATTTTATTTCAAATAAGTTTATTTGGATTTCATACCCTTGTTGGCCCAAAGCGTTTTAACCATATTGGAGAGCGTCCTGATGGCATTGGTATTCTTCTCTATGATGTATAGCCGCACTTGGCGCTTTGTCAACTCAGCTGCATTGAACACAGCCCGCGCAAGAGGACCGCGTCCTCCACCTAGCAGCATCACTACTGTCTAAAAGGGAATATTTTGAAATGTAATATGGCACACATCACATTTAAAAAAAAAGGATTTCCTTACCAACTTGGTTTTTGCCTCTTCATCGCTCACTCTATCTAATAAAGCCGCCTGTACTGCGTCCTGATAAAGTTTGTATTTGACAGGATCAGTTTCAAATACTTCATATGTATAGCTGTCTAGATTATCGCAGAGTGGCTGCAGTGGGATCTCCAGCATGTTTTCATAGCTAAGACAGGAAGAAAATTATGACTTTGGGTCATTACAAAACTGGTAGCTAACACCCACCTGTTTAACACGTGTGTATCGCCGTTCTCACTAATTAACTTCTTCAGATAATCTGCATACTGGGACAAAGCCATATCGGTGGGATTCGTGGAGATGATGATGTTGGCTCTTACAGAGATGAAGTGCCCGATGATGACCTGCCACTCCTTCTTCAGCACGCAGTAGTTGGAGCGATTTCTCACGAATAGGGAGGATGGAATGATGATGGCCTCGATGGGCTCGCCCAACCAGCGACGCACTGTCTCCTTGCTCGGTCGATCCGAATCGTTCAACTCTATTACAACCTTGACTTTGGTGCTCTGTTTGACTGCGAATCGTAGCTTATTCCACCAGTTCCATGGGTCATTGTGTTCCGCAAGAGCCACATCCTCGGCTGAGGCATCTTTGCGGTGCTCGAAGGTGGCCAACTCGGGATTGGTAATGGGAACCTGTATGAACCAGTTGCCTAGGGGAAATATATCTTAAATAAGTTGCTACAGTCTGCGCTCAAATATCCAGACCCTTACCCTTCGTTTTGGTCCGCACAATGGCAGCCAGATTCTCGTTTTCCGGACCGCGCAGTCGCACCATCACGCTGCCCACGTTCTGCAGATGCTCGGCCCAGGCCACGTCGCGCAGGAGGACCTCCTTGGCATGCTGGCGCAGCTTGGCGTTCGGTGAGTCCACATCCACATCGGACAGGGTGAATATCACCTTTGAATTCCAGTCCACGGCACTAAGAATTGTGGCCGGATATGTGGGATCCGACTCGTCAGGTTCAAATGGCACCATGTTGGCGTTGATGGAGGTGGCGACCACATTGTAGTTGTTCGCGTAGGCCTTCTCAATCAGCTTAGGAATGCTGCTGACACCCTCCTGGTGCAGGCAGACGTAGTAACTCATCTTAAATCTGCACGGCTCTTCAAAAAGGCCAAAAAATGCGGTGACCGGTGTGAGTGTGACCGTACTTGCCCAAAATTCAAATGGACAGAATGGTGTGGCTGCAGCGCTAGTAGCAGAGAATCCTGCATTTCAGCCAATGTTGTTGACAATTTTTGTGTCGTTCGCCAATTTTTGTGTTTTCCCAAGTTTATATGATAAGCAATAGCTTCCGGGCCTCTAATAGCATGTAATTCTGGCTGTTCATGGCTAACCGCGATGTATTCTCCAAGATCTTGCCAAATGTCAAGTTGGGCACCCGCTACGACGAGGATGGGCGTGAAGTGCAAGTGAGTCAGGCTCATCATGCCGGGACTCCTTAATCTAATTCATTTTCCATTAAAGGTGGAGCGTCGTGAGGACACGGACGCCACGGCCAAGGAGCAGGACACCTTCGACATCCTCGTGGCAGCGGGGTATTACCGGGCCCGCATCAAGGGCCTATCCGCCTTCGATAAAGTTGTGGGCGGAATGACCTGGTGCATCGAGTGCTGTGACTACGATGTCGACGTGGACCTGCTCTTCCACGAAAGTCTCTCCATAGGACAGAAGATGTGAGATATTTAAAGAAATGGGTTTCGAGTAAAATCACTTAACTTTCACTGATTTCAGAGCACTGGTGGAGAAGATAGTCTCTGTTCTGATTGACATGAAGTGTCCACATAGCCTGGAACCCCATCAAGTGCAGGGTCTGGAGTTCCTGGCCATACATCCTGTCATCCAGTGGCTGGTGAAGACCTCTGTAAGTCACCCAAGCAAAGCTTTAAATATGTATTAATTAATAGAAATTCATTGCATAGGTGGAAAATCGAGCTGAACGTGGCCAACGCTTGAAAAGATTCGCCATAGGCCAATTCCACAATCACTATCAGTACAAAAGCGATAAGGACAATCTCACTAAAATACGCCTGGCCTCCACCCACATTAAGGCCATTCAGGAGCTCTACGGCCCCAAGAGGCTGTATGAACGCCAGGAAGCTCCAGGAGATGATGATGTGTCTCGAGTGCGTCTTACTCTCTTAGAATACGGAGATCCAGGTCCGATGTTCAAGAGCAGTGCAGAGAGAAAGGCAGAACAGGGTCCTGGAGAATCAGCGGAGGTAGGTTTTTGTATATTATTTGAACATTTTGTTCATTAAACTATCTCTTTTATTTCAGCTCGATTTGGAGGAGTATCTGCGCAGCTTATCCCTCGCAAAAGATGACTTAACGGGCACTCATAAACGCATTGATCTCGATCCTACAGCGCGGCAAGAGCTGCAACAACACTACGCTGAATTTAAGCTGGAAATGGAAACGGATGCTCAAGAGCTGAAGGCACAAAATCAACAGAAACGTCTCGAAGCAGCAAAAATTGCTTTGGAACACAAGGTTAGACGCTACTGCAAAGCCAACGAACAGCTGGAGGAAGCAGAAAAGGAGCAATCGCAAAAGACCAAGGAAGTGGAGGACCAATTAAATACCCTAAACTCTGAGCTAAAAGCACACAAGGAAACACAAGAAAATGCAGATCCAAAGTAAGTTAAAGAATTGAATGATTTGAATTATTTAATTTTACTTTTATTAATCATTTTTAGGCTCCTTGAAAAGGTTCAAAACTTACTGCAGCAACATGAAGAGCTGAAGAAAAGCGAGGTGGAATTTAAGGAATCTTGTCGCACCGATTTGGCCAATCTCCAACAGCAAATCGAGTAAGTATGAATCTTTAATTAAGTCACCAATTAATAATCAAATCCTTAAACTTTTAATTACCAATTAATCATTTTACCATTTATTTTTCCAGTGACCTCGAAGCCTTTAGTGCGCAGGACGCGGAGGCGAAAGCTGCAGCCTTGGCGAACGAGGAGCAACGCCTAAAGGAGCTGCGCCTGCAGCTGGCCAAACGGAATCGCGGGATAGTAGCCATCGAACGGAAGCTGGATGCCATACCCGATCGCACAGAGCTGGCCCAATACCAGCGCCGCTTCCACGAACTGCACAACGAAATGAGCGGCAAGCACCTGGAAACCAAGCAATATTACACCCTGTACAACACACTTAACGACAAGAAGCGCTACCTGGAGAAGGAGCTGGCCCTCCTCAACTCCATCTGTGAGGCCTACAACGAGGGCATGATGAGCCCGCACGGCCGCGAGGACTTCATCCGCCAGTTCGAGTCCATTGTGGACGGGGTGAAGAGCGCCCAGGACAAGGTGCGTCACAAGTACAACGAGGAACGGATGCGGCGCGACGAGCTGAACGAGGAACTGCAGTCGCTGCTGGAACTGCAGCGCCAGTACGCTCTGGCTGTCAAGCAGCTCACCCGTGAGTGCCAGCTCTGCGAGCAGCTGCAGCAGCAGCTCAAGTCAATTAGGAGCAGGACCCAGTCCTAGCCCATTTTAACTATTGATTAACACGGAACACTCTTAGCGAATTCGTTCAATAAATTATATCGCCCTAATTGTAGTGCAATTATCCAGACATCCAATCAAGCGTTCTTATCCAAGGATTTTTCTCGAACGAATCGAGTGCGCACATTTGTCAAGCTTAACTTTAACCTTTGTCTCTTCGCCTTTCATTTTTCATATTCCCATATATTCGAGTATTTATGGAATTCCTGTCACTCCTGGGTCAGCAGTTTATTTCCATACAGCAGTGGCTGTGCGATAAAGCATCCCACATGTAAAATTTGCATATTTGCATTGCTGCCAGCTCACTTCATTCCGTTCCATTTGGTGCTCTAATTAATATGCGGGCCGCTTAGTGGCATGCCGGGCATGCCGAGCAATCAGAGCCACTTCAGGATCCCCGGACTCCTGGACTGCAGCTGCTGCTTGCGGTTAATTAATGTCCTTGCACCTTAACATTGAATTCAAGCTGAGCCATTGCAATTACATTTTATTGCGTGGCAATCAATTCCATTCAACAAGTGACATTGAGACGGGGGAGAAAAAGAGAATTGTGGCCCACTTCCTGTCTTCAGCCTTCGGCCATTTGGCCAAGATAAATTTCCAGCGTATGGCAAATATTTAAAGCGAGGAGACCTCCGGCGAAGGTTAAACCGGAGTCCTTGACAGACATTTCACAACTAACTTTATGGGAACTCTGCTCCCGGCTACCATTGTCTCCTCCTAATCTTCCCACACCACCAAATCGGCCTTATCGAAGGGAAAACACACCCATATAGAACCAGTCAGGCATTCCGCCCATATAGTCCGTTAAATATGTGTAAAATGGGAGGTTTTATCCAGAGACGGGGCAGCCCCGACTGAGCTAAAAGTGAAAGCCAACGAGGGCCCATATCCTCCCGCGTTTCCGCATTTGTATTTGCTTTGGCATTTCGCCCGTCCAAACACAAAGGCTGAATGGAAATGGGATCGAATGGGGATTGATTGGGGATGCGACAAAGGGGGCCACACACATAAGCCTTGACAAAAGTCAATCAGCATATTTGCTCGATTGGAGGGAGCATGCCAAGCGGATAATCGATTCGCAATGTGTTTGAATAACAAATTACTGGAAATTGTGAATGCGAGAGTCATTGTAGCCACAGATCCCTGAACACAAACTGAACATGGAGTACTTTTCGGTGGAATCGAGGGATTAAAATGTATGCAGCTGTCAGTGTCGCCGGATTTCGATTGCCAACATCTCCATCCTGACAGCCTCGGAATCCCGATACCACTTGTTGGCCTTTGCCATCTTGTTTGGTGAGTGAACTTGTGACTCGAACTATTGAACTTTGGGCTCAAACAATGAACTGTCCTTACTATTTGCTCCTTGCACACCCTCCAGTGGAAGAATCCTTACAGTCAGAGAATCCTTTTTTGTATAGTGAGTCCTGCGTTTATGACTATGACATTTTATATTTTTATGTCTAGTCATTTGTAACTTATAACCCAAATAAAAATGCATTAATAAAAATTTAATATTTCTGGCAAAGAATTCTCTTACTTTGAAATTTGCATGTTTAACATAAAAAAACATCCATCCAAATTTTGTAGAATAATAGTAGTTACTAATTATACAAAATTATCTTAGCATTAAGTCCGTAAAAAAGTCACAAATGTTTATGGAATGAGTAAAGAACTTGTTAAAAACCACGCGGTTGTTAAGGTCTGAAAGAATCACTTTAAATTGTTACCCAGAGTGTTGATGCAATCACGTTAAATGATACAAGCATTTATTTTCCAACTTTTAAGTCAGATAATTTTTAGTTTCCAAATGAACAGAGTTTTCTGAGTGTAATAAAACTGAAAGCAATAAACGTAGACATGCACAGATGTTCGGGGAAAACTTTATCCCCATTTCAGCAGAATTGAAGGGAGCAAACCAATGGGGTAGCTCGACCATATAATGTTCTGGCCAAGTTTAATCTAATCTCTGTGGCATGTGAATAATCGTGCCGAATTAGTTGTGTTCGATTTGGTCAGATGTCAGTGCACCTTTTTGTCAACAAAGAAAGTTCCCCGTCTGGAATCGTATCCATTGGGGACCACATATGTGGCAGACAACTTTAAATCAAGGCAGAACAAAAAGCGAGCGATACATGCATTAATCAACTTCAGCAAATGAACCAAGTTGGCCCCGGGGCCGAACCCGAAATCGCAGCCCGTACCCTTGACCCTGACTCCTGAATCCTGACTCCTAAGCCCCGAAAGACCCACACCGCGGCACCATCAATTTGTCAATGTGTCAGATGATCAACCGAAACGAGTATTGGTACATTGATTTAATTAATTTATGTTATCCCTGCGGGCCTGGCAACAGCCGGCTCTGGTAACTCTGGCCAGGATGCCGGGATGCTGGCATCCTGCGGACTCCTGCGACTCCTGGGAGGCTCAACAGGTTGGCCAGCTTCCGTGCGCGTAGAGCTTTTGCGGGAAAAGCTCACCCGAACCGAACGACACTCATGAATGAAAAGCAGACGGACTCGGACTCGGCTTCAGCTTCAGCCTCTGCTACTGCTACTGCTACTGCTTCTGCTTTCAGTTTCAGTTTCCGGAGCTCTCATTGCGCCGCCAACCGGGCTAGCGAACGTACACGGCGCGGACTCCTCCGTCGAGATCCCAAAGTGAAGACCATCACGAGATCCCCATTGTATCCCTTGCGCGGTTCCATTCAAACCAAAAAAAAAAAAAACAAACGGAACAGGGCCAGCCGTCACATTTGATTTGAATTTTAATTCAATAAAAAAGTGCACAAAAAAATCATAATCATAAAAAAAGGATATCGCAGCAGGCAGCAACAAATGTAAATGCCTGTCATTTCGAATCCTCCACCGTGTCTGTGTGTTGTTGTGTGATGTTTGTGAAGTCGCGAGGCGTAAAAAATATTCAAATTTCATGTTGAAATTACTGCACGCATTCTTAAATAATCCAATGCCAGCACAAGTGTGCAAAAAGTAAGGAGTCAGAGAAGGAGCCACCACTCAAAAGGCGACGCCAAGCGTTTGCTAATAGGATTACGCATCATCTCCACCGCTGACAGAGTCCAGGATTAGCAGGATCCACTTGAAGAGCAGGCCAGAGCAGCCCAGAAGAGAGCAGGTACACCTGGCAGACGAGCAACAGGCTCGAATCTAATCACAGGTACTAAACCAGAGTAGACCACATGGCGTATGCGTGATTTCCATGTCCATTCCGATATTGATATCGCTCTGCCTAATTGTTAACTACAGCCATAGGACACACACAGAGGGGCGAATTAATAACGAACTTGGTGCCATATTAATTGGCATCCGCAGAGCAGGTGGTGGGGGGGGAGGGGGGTCGTGGGGGTACTTCAAGAGGAGCAGTAAACTCCATAAATATCACATTTTATTAAACAAAGCCCGAATCCATTTGCGTTATTGCCTTTACGTGCACGAATGTTAATTGAAGTCAGCTCACCTTTTCAGGATGGTGGCATATTCACCTATCCCCCCAGGGGCCCCTTAACCCCCTCAAGCCCCTCCAAAGTACCCCAATGCAGCCCCCGCAGCACTTATCTTACCAGCAAAACCACCAAAACAGATTAGATAAGTCGATGGCTGCGGAATGATTAGCGAACAAAGGGGATGTGTGGATGTGAATATGGATATGAAGGTGGTTGTGGATGTGGATGTGGACTTGGCTGTGCAGGATGAGCAAGTGAGAGTACTTGTATGCGGGAAATGAATATTCATAATGAGGCGCCAGTTACACATTTCCCGTCGAAGCATGAAAAGCAAATTACGCACAAAATAATTGACATTAGCATATTTTGTGCATCCTGTACAATTAAGTGTATCTGTGCGTGCGTATATCCTATTTTAGAAATTGCTTTCAACTTCGTTTTTCTTTCTAATTTTTCCCCATCGTTTTGATTGAACTTGAAAGTCCCTGTCCCGCAGCCACATGGCGTATACGTGATGCGTCTGAGAGGATTAAACACAGCTAGCTCGCGAATGGGAAACAGAGGGTGTACAGCAAGTGCTGGAGGGGGACACGCTCCATATATTGAATAAACATTTTTTTTCTCTGACCCGTCTCGACTCTGTGGGAAGTTCTAATTGATCCCCCCAGCTGACAAGCGGAAATGGACAGAGGGCTGCTGCGAAATTTGTTTTCAATATGGACATGTGTTTACTTATTTAGGACTCTGGGTCCGTTGTACCCTCGTCCCACTCGGACAATCATAATCCCCGCTAAGCGAGGCGAGTGTAAACGATTCCATGAGGCATAAACTTCACACGTTCCCCCAGTATCGCTTTACTTATCCCCATGGTGCCACTAAATCATTACAAATAAGACACATCGATGCACAGAAAAAAATCGATTTGAGTTAATGGAAAAATAGGAATCAACAAATATGTTTCTGTGAAGGTCAAATCCACGTAAAATTATTAGGTGTTAAAATAAGAATTAATAAGAACTTTATTAAAATATTTATTTGATAGAGATAATAATGATATGTGTTTTTTTGATATAAATATTTTTGTGACTATCAATTAAAATGGCTCTTAAATTTTAAAAGCTGTGCTGTTATTGGGTAGATACACAGAGAAATTTTTTTTTAATTTTTTGTCAGACCAGGATTTTATTTAATAGTCAGCATTTAAATCTGTCCGAGGAAAATGGTTCAGAAAATACTATAAAGTTAAATTACAAAAGCTAATATAAATAATTTGTTATTTTATTTGTTTCGCTTATTAGTGCAATAATCCATTTAATTAGAGTATTATCTTATTCGTTTATTTCATTCTGATGCCAAGACATAACTAATATAATTTTAAGCCACATATTGACGATTATTGACTAAATATTTCTGTCATCTACTTCATTTATTTCATTTGACATTAATGTTATTTCTCTGGCAATAAAATGTCAGATCAATCTGCTACGATTGTAATTAATTTGGTTGTAAAATAAGGTAATGAATAAATATTAATGGGTATTTGGAGATTATTCGGTTAGGTTATGCTTTTTTCCATGTGCACAGGCAGTGGGGTACATTTATGGCTCGTTAGAAATTCAGATCGAAGGAGCGGAGGACTGGGAATTATGCCAGAGGCAAAACCAAAAGTTTGTCTAATTTTGAAGTTGCTGCCAATGCGGTTGCTGCTGCCTTTGAGGTCCACGGGTTAATTGCCTAGATATCCCGCTGCAGGACGGGTTCCCCGGGCCTTTCGATTGGTTTTGCAGGGCCAAATGAAGATGCAAACATCTAAAGTGGCTTGCCAGAAGAGCCACATTTTATCAAAGTCAGTTCTTATCTGCACGAAAAATGTTTGCAGCTGAAGTTGATAAATGGATTTACTTTGATTTTATAGCTAAAAATCGATGCTGCCAGGGGAAAAGGGATGGGGAGCCACTGTACGAGGTACTTGTGCCATTTGAATTCCTTGCCCAGAGTCAAATTCGAGACAATGGACCAACTGGCGGTCAAAGACTTCGAGCCCCTGCCTCTGACTCATCGAAGGTTACCACTTCGCCTGGCCAAAAACCAAAATTGCACTTAAAATTGAATGCTTGGCTGGAGGAGCGTGCAACCCAAAGATAATCTATGACATAAAATCACGCGACAGTAAACGCTGCTTAATGCCAGACAAAGGAAAAGGACAAAGGACCAACTGCATCTTGTGTTTTCCTTTGCTGCGAATGTATGTACATGTTTATGTACCTTCTTTGTGGCAACCACTCGACTGGAAATTACATAAAAAATTTCGCATTGGAGCTTCGTTTTTGCGCTCGTTTTGATTATCAGCCATTGCATTTGCATTTGCATTCACATTCGCATTTTCATTTCCATTTCTATTTTCACTGCCAAACCCCTATTCGATTTTTTCTCTGAGTCACAGCTGCATTTTATCTACAGCTGTTGAAATTTTTGCTCTACTGGCAGCTTGTATTTATCATTTGCGCATCATTAGCTCGCGACTAAACGGAATTATTTGTTTGCCTTCGTTTGCCAAGTGAGAACTTTCTCTACTTGGACAGCTGCTGCTGGATTCAGAGTCCCTAGAACTCCTCAATTATCACTAGCTGCAAAAAGTTTGGCATTAAGGAATTGCTCTTGAATTTTCTGGGAATTTTGTGTTAGTTTTTCCAAGCGATTAAAGTGAAATGCCTGGGATTTTCATAGCAATTACAACTGTATTCGTTACTGAACCATTTATCGCTTATAAATGATTTCAATGAGTTTTGCAATTCAAAAAGCACATTTTATTACCTATTTTAAGCTTTAATATATCTTTTAATACGTACTTTACTTTTCATGATTTTTCATTTAATTTTTCTACAAAATAGTGGTTCCATTTACTTTATCTTTAACTCTTTTAATCCTTATTTAAGTGGACCAATAACTTTCTTAAAATGGTTTTAATATTCTTGAGCCAATTTAATTAAGCAGATTATCTATGATTCTAAAGTAGTTTTTTAGTAGTTATCCTATTTTCTGTAAGAGTTATTTGTTTTTTTCCTGTAAATAATTTATTATATTTTATAAGAAACAAATTACAGTTAGTATTAAATCAGTTTCGTACAGCTGAAACCCCAATTTGATGTGTTGGTTAAAAGTGTATGTTTGCTTATGCCTAATATTTCATTAATTTTCAAAGCTATTGAAGTTAAGTGTACTTACCCGAAAAGTTACCATTTTAAGTAGTCAAAAGTTTTCTAGGAATTTCCTTATGCCTTGCAAGATCTTAAACTTGAAGCGATTAAATTGCAAAACCCAGGTAGTTCCATAATCATTTACCATCAGCTTTAAATGCTTTTCTGATTACCTGGCGAGGAAGTTTTATGGGCCAAAGAGTGTGCCTGGCACCGGCACCACATTCTGCTCTTCTCCTTCAAGTCGAAACTTTTTCACATGAGGTGCAAGCAGGAAGGACCCCTTGAAAAATTTCTGTTGCCTACCTCGAGGGGCAATTTAAAAATTTCGAACCACAGACCGTTCCGTAAGCCAACAATTTTACATTTAATTGCTTAATTACTGCAGCACGGCAGACATCCCAGAGGCACCGCCCCCTCACCTCTCCCTTTTCGCCACTAAGCGGCTGGCATTTATGTTTACGTCTCTCCAAGTGTTTTATGGCCGTGCAGAAAGGAACATTTATGACTGCTCGGTTTCCCGGCGGTGCAGCCCGTTGGCGTTTGACGGTGGGCGTGGCCAGACCACAATTGCCCCCCGAGTGGGCGTTTCGGGACGCACGGGTCACAAACTACTTAAATTGTGGGCCGGAATTGAATGCAAAAGTTTTACTCCTTCGTCCTCCTTGCAGACTCCTTGCCCGCTGTTCATCATGGTGATGGGTTTGTGCCTTGCGTAGCTGCATTCCATCCGACATCCAGCCATCGCCCAGCTATGTGGACCTACATGATGGCTGCCGCTCGCGGAGATCGGGTCAACACGATGATGTCCACCCGTAGACGCCCCGAAACCGAATCCCCAAAATACGGCTACAAGTGAGTAGATTTTACCAGAATTATTACTTTACTTGTATAAAAATGAAGGTGTTTTTCTTGGTACATAGCTTAGATAAATCACTTTAAAAGCTGTGGGATATAAAATAAAATATAATGACTTATAAGACTTTAAAACCAAAGATTTTCATTTACATCTTCTATTTGTGTTCATCACTAAACCATTCGTCATTAGCCTTTCCACCCGACCCATGTACCGCACCACCCGATTCGTGGGCCCCGCCTCCTCGGCGCCCGCCCAACTGCAACTGCCCAGCGGATCCCATCAGACGTCGGTGGGCGTGTCGTCTCCGCCGCTCGAGGAGATTAGCGGCGGTCTTTTCGCGCCATTTGCGCCCACGGCGACGATTACGGTCGAACAGGCGGCCACCTCGATTCCGATGGCAGTGGATGGCGAGGTTCATCACCTTCACTATCCACGTCGTAGCTGGCATCGAAGATATCGTCAGGGGAATCATCGTCAGGCTGGAGGAGATGCCGAGCAGGATGAAGACGAAGACGACGACGACGACGATGAGGACGACGAGGATGAGGATGAGTTCGGGGCGGCCGTGGGCGAGGATAACCCGGAGGAGGCGATTGCACGTGCTGACCAGCAACAGAAGCAGAAGCAGAACCACCAACCCAATGCCAGCGATTCCAGCTATGTGGAAAATGGCAGAAAGCTGATACAGGTGAGTAGCTAATCAGCAGGTAGATATAATCGTTTTTTTTAGATTTAAAGGGTAAGAAAAAATGTAAGACAAAAAGCATTCCCTACCTTATAAACCCTTATAATTTTGAATCGCAATAACATTCTACCTAAAATCCAGAAATGGAAAGCTATTGGTGTCAACAAGTTTGTATTTTTGAATATCTACCTAGAAGTAGACTATATGGTGGTTCCAAGTGAAACTTTTAAATGCTTTCTTATAAATAAACTGTGTTATATTATTTTTGATACCCATCATTAAAAATGGAATTAATAATAATGTCAGGCTCAGCATCGATCTTAATTTGAACGCTGATATTCATTTCGCTTATTATATCTGTTATTTATTTTGTATTCATAATTTAATGTCAGCCATTTTCAAAGCTTGCAAATCAATTTGCCTGCATGGCCAAAGTGGCGTATGCGTAATTTGATAGCACTTGCAGATAAACGGCAATTGATAAACGATGACCAATAATCCGCATCCAATAACTGATACATTATGCTGTGGCTCCGACGCGGTTGTAATTCCATTCTGTCCCTGGCCACAATTCAATTATGTGGAAATGAAATTAAGTAATTGCTCTAATTGATTGACGCCTCGCCCTCAGGAGGCGGAATTGGCCCAGTTTCCCGAGCTGCGGGCCATAGAAACTCCGCATTGTCTGCATAACTCCCCGCAGACTTGCCATTCCAGACCAATGCAAATGAACTGGGTAGACCTTCATAAACTTGACCTTGCCGTAAATCGCGTTTTAATTACTTCCT
Source organism: Drosophila fuyamai (assembly GCA_018153365.1). NCBI lineage: Eukaryota > Metazoa > Arthropoda > Insecta > Diptera > Drosophilidae > Drosophila > Drosophila fuyamai. The sequence goes on from JAECXW010000758.1 coordinate 8,968,686, forward strand.
CTATTGTCACGTAGCCGAGGCATCGCCCCAAGCCGTCTGCTTCAACCCCCCCTCTCAGTTGAATGCCATTTTTGGCTGCCCGCAGAAATTTTTATTAGCACGTGTCAATCGACTTAAAACACTGAAAAAAGAGAGACAAAAAAGGCTATGTGGTGCTTTAGATGGGGAAGGAGGTGTTGGGTTTATGGCGGGGGCTATTGTTCAATTTATTTTTGGATACTCTAACAAAGAACATTTTGATAAATGACAGAGTTGAAGGTGAAAAAAGTTTGAACAGATCCGTTAATAACTTTTTATCTACTGATACTTGTATTTTATTCAAATATAGCATATATTTTTTGATCCTAATTATCTGTTTCTTATGGTTGAAACAAATTCTCCTTTTGGTCTCACTGGTTTCATACAATCTTACATCTTATTAAAGGTATATTAAAATCCATTAATAATATTTAAAAAATATATTTAAAAAGTTTTAAACAAAAAGTAATTAAGATCTCTGACATTATTATTAAAAGATTTGTATCCATAATAAAAGATTATGTCGGTAATCAAGCAATCTTTGGGTAACTTTATTATATAACTAAGGAAATCAAATCAACTGATAGCAGGCAGTCGTATGTAAATACAACGAGAGTTAAAGCTATCTGGCAAGACTTTAGTTTAAAGGAAAATATTAGTTGTACAGTTTTATGCAAATTCATAAAAGACATTTCCATTTTCAAATTTAAAATGCAAAGGTTTCGGAAGAACAAGTTTTTTTCCCTTGACTTCCGTATCTTAAATCGCCAACTAGCAGCATCTCGCCTTTCAAATCAACTTACTTAGCTAACTTACTGCATTTTTCGTTTTCCTCTGCAATCCTCATCAGAAGTGGGAGATCTCTCATGTCCTGTCCGGGATAATTGCATTACTTAGGTTTCCTTGTAAAAAAAAAAGAGAAGGAAACCAGACTTCTTCCGACCCGCAGGGCTATAAATAAGTGAGTGTGTATTTCGGTCAGGGGAGTTGGGTGTTAAGCCGGGAAGAGGGTCACCATTGACAGTTGGCCAGCTGGTGGATACTGGTGGATCCAGCAGGATACAGCTGAATACTGGGGGAAATCGAGGGGAAGCAGAGCCAAGGGCGACAACCAATTTGATAGATAAGAGACTTGAGTTCCTTTCGCCTCCGCTCAAAGAGAATGAAACGGAGGGCGAAAAAACAGCAACACAAACTGTTTCAATGTCATTTCATAAATGGCAACAGCAATACCAATACCGAAAGAAAAACGCAATGAAATAAATACAAATGAAAAGCCCTCAAAGCCCCATCCTCCGGGCCCACGCTTCCCGGACTTTTCCACTTCCATTTCATGCCCGCATATCGTTGTGGTTGCCGTCGTCCAAATATTGGCTTGGTCGGTTGTTGTTAATGCTTTTGAGGTGTGTTCGAGTGTTTGCCCAGCAGCAGCAGAAGCAGCGGCAGCAGCAGGAGGACAAAAAACAGCACAAACAGCTGAAGAAGAGCTAAGGAGACCCCAAACTACTGGCATTGTGGTTATATAAACGTCCATTACTCAAAATTGGCCGTGGGGGAGGTGTGCTAAATGAGGGAAACTTTATAGAATTGGCATTGAAAATATGACAAGTCTCGTGCCAATCCAAAATAGTTACAAGTTCTCGAGTTGAACAGCCCCGACAACGGCGATGTGTATCCTTGTCAGCTGGTCCGTACAGTCATTCAGTCATCCAGTCATGCCATTAAACCGATTAATGAACTCTATTTGCTTGGCCTTACCTGCGTGCGTACACTGGACGAAAAAGTGAAAGCCGTATTAAATTCACGATTCCGAAAACATCGAATGCAGCTACCATAAATCAAACATAAAGCTTACACAGATGTCTAAACTAAAGGAATATTAAGGGAACAAATACTTTAAACTCTATTTTAATTAACTCTAGAAACTTTGATGAATGACTAAACACCTTTTCAACTTTAAAATATATGTTATGCAAAAAATAATAATAGTTAATAATAATTTAAAATGGACTTAAACAGTCAAACTTTCTTAACAGGAACCACCTATACATTATTTAAGATATGTATTCTCCAATGCCATCAAAATGATTTATACTTATAGAGACTGTGAGTTGGGGAAGTTATACTTAGGTTATTTCGATTGTTATAAGAAAAATATGTATCTTTAATTGAATATTTGATTGTCATTATTTTTTTTAAGTTACATTTTTTAGCCATATAAATTGGGATACCTTTTTTCTGCCAATGTCGATGTTGGCTCGATTGTCTTTGCCATCATGTAGTTGTTGCTGTGCAATTTGAGAAGGCGGCAGGACACTCAACACGATGATGATGGCAATCGGAGAAAGGTAGAGAAGGACGGAGAAAAAAAGAGTGAGAGAGAGAGGTAGGGTCGACGGAGAAAGGAGCGAGAGCAAACAGCGAAAGTGCGGTCTGTCCGCGGACATTCCGCTTAGTCAAATTTTTTTGCGCCATCGACAGTTACGAAAAAAACGCGTTCGCAGGCGGCAGCTTAGCTCCCAGGCAGTAACTTTGTAATAAATAAAATTACTAAAAACAAGAAACAAAAAACAAGAAACAGAAACAATGCTGAACTCCTCAACTAATGCGTTCGGTAAACAATCGAAAACAAGGCTTAAAAATTGAAGCGGCAATAACAAAAAACAGTGGCAGTAACGAACAACTGGATTTCCATGTTGATGAGGGTTTCCTCCGGTTCCCTTGTTACTTTAAAAGGAAAAACACGACAATCAGGACATCGAATAATGGGGGGGGTCTTTAGGAAAGGGGAGCATTAGTCAGTTTATTAAACGGACCTTGTTATCGTTTAGACCGTTGCTTGTTGCCAGTTTTCCGATAAGCATCCACATCCAGCTTATGGTCATCGACATCCAATCTGCGCCGCAATTTGCATAATTTCCCACGTTTCCATCGAAATCACAATCAGTATAAATAAATATACAACTATCGGCTGTATCAATAACAAAGAAGTGATAAAGAGTATGGGTTTCGAAAAACAAAGGAGTTAAACGTTCGAATCCATCAAGTGATAAGATATCAAATAGCTGTTATTCATCCTATCATTTATTGAAATCCGAGCCTTTCCTCCTCGTAAAACCACTCTTAAACGTTGGCTTTAGTTCATTAGAAAACAAACTATCGATAGTATTCTTCAAACGCTGAGCGCAAACAAAAGGGTTAATCCTTTGAATCCATTAAGTAAAACGATATCAAAAAGCTCTTGTTTAGTCGAATCTCTGACGCATCTTTTAATATTCGGCACGGATTCATCAAGTGGATAAACATAGAAAATCTCTTAATCGTATCCTTCTATATAATATTTCAATTCATTTTTCCTTACATTATCAACTAAATTGTGATGATTTTCGATAATCTATTCCTTATCAATATATAATTTTTAAAGCTTTTTAAATCGAGTTCTTTATACACAAATCTAAAACTATTACCACAATAAAAACCATATATGTGATAGTTTATAGTCCTTCAAATAAAGGCCTGTAAAAAGCTATTACTCAAATTATCCTTTATTAAATAAGGGACTCCAGTTCGCAACTCCCTGCATTTGATTTCCTCAATTACGGGTCAGCTATTTGGTCTTTTCTAACTCGATTTTTATGGTGTAATGCCTCGACTTAGTCATGTTTTTATGGGGCAGGCATAAAATGCCCATGCATGCCATAAACGCCGATATGAAAACGCTTGATTTGCTTAGCATAAAGTTACCGGCCAGGTGTAAAAAAGGGGAATGGCTGATTTCGGCCTAACGGACTCGGAATTATGGAAATTTATTGTGAGTTCCACGCTGGCCGTGTGCCATGAATGCCAATCAGGGCGGTGGTCCGATGATAATGCCAATGCTGGTTCGCTGGGTCAGTGTTTCGATTTCGATGCCACCCTCAAGTACGGCCGAAAGTAAAATAAATAAACCAAAAACCGCTCGAATTTTGTGCGTAACCTTGCAATTGGCAAATGGCTGGCCGTTGATGAGCTCATTGAAAATCAAAATTATTGGCCAACAGGAAAACTAATCTAACGCACCGGCTATCCGTCAAATTAATTGCAATTAATTTATGCAAAAGCTTCGCGACGCTTGCAAACGCTGCCTCTCAGCCTAATTGAAACCGAGTTGGTCCGGCCAATTAAAAAGCATTTAGACTAAAACGACAAACGCCGGCCGGCATAATCAATCTTGTCGATTTGGCTGGACTGGACGTCTTGTGGTCGCCGAAGGACCAAGTCACTGGAGACTTCATCCGGCGGTGGTGCAAGTTAATTAATTAAAACGCGGCAGCACTATGAGTGGCGATGCAAATTAAGAAAATTGCAAAACAGCATTCCGAATTGACAACAACAGCCAGCAAACAGTCACTCGTTTTTTACTATTGTGCGGTACAGTCGAACTTCTGCATAACGAACTTCTTTACTTAAATGTAGTTTTTGTAATTTAAACTTCAGTATGTGTTTTCAAGATATAAAAAAGAGAGATACATTTAAAAATGTAATGCTTTTGACGTTTCTGAAAAAAATACATTGGGTTAGAATTCTGCTTAAAAAAATCTATTCAAAATTTGAATAATACAAATTATTATTATAAACCAAAAAAAAATTGTACTCCGTATAATTTACCATTAAAATCAGACTAGATGTTTGTCCTTATAAGGCAAATAATATAGATAATAACTCCACAAATTTAAAAAGCTATGTTCGTAATATAAATTAATCCAAAATGATAATACAAATTTGGTATGAAAGGATAAAAATAGATTTTTAAAATTGAAAGTCTTTGATGGTTCGTGTTACAGAGGTCCGACTGTGGTTTATTGTGTATGGATGTCGTGGTTCGGTCAGTGGCGACTGCGCTGCTGGCGTCGCTGCCTCGCCTTGGCCAAGTCAAGTGTTTTGGCGGCAGTTATCAGTGTGAACAGTTTGAACAGTTTGAAAAGTCCGCTCGACGCAACGAAGCGCATGCGCGCAGCTGCTGCCCAAAAACTAACCGTTATTGCCGCCGTTATTGTTATTGCCGCAGGCCAAATTCGGAAGCACTAAGGTGGAAGTGAAAGGGAAGATTCGACAGTGAAAGGAGTCGGAAGAGAGGAGAAGAGGAGCCGAGGAGGCGACACACTCGATTTGTATGCGACATTTCAAAGTCAAAGCCATGGTGCAGTCGTTGGATATATCCGCCATAACGGGACAGCAAACAGATGCGGTAAATCCACCTACACACTCACTCACACACACTCACATGTGGCCTTCGAACCTACTTATACACTCACACACACGCAGCGGGGGGCGTGGCATTGCATTGTCATTTGCCATTTGCCATTGCCCGCCCAACGAGGCGTATGCGTCATATTTACTGCGTTTTTCCTACGCTTTTCCATTTTTTTCCTCGAACTAAAGATGGCTTAATGGATTAACCAGTGCCAGCGGCTGATAAGCGTTTATTAGACTGTCAAGCACACGCCTTTAATGCCCAGTAAATAGCTGGAAAACTGGAACAAAATAAGATATCAAAATGGTTTGACTAGTCAAGCTCCTGGGAATTCCATTTACTCTGGTGCGTTCATAAGTAGCTACTGGTTTTTGGCAAGATTTGTTCATCCCTATTCAAAAATTTACCCAACTAAAAATTATATTAGCCGTAAGATTTATAAGTTCCAGAGTCAGACTTTAATTATCAAAATTTAATAGAATACTTAGGCATGTGCTCTCACTAGTGGCTTCTTTGGACAACATCGCCATTAAATCCTTTCCAAACCGCATGAAATCTGTACTTTATTGGTGTTTCAGTTGGCTTGCAATACTACCCCTAAAGCTGTCTAGCAATTGGCCGCGTCATTCAACTGGCAGACATAACAAAATTTAAGCACTAAACTTGGAAGCTGACCAACTTTTAATGTGGTTAGAACGGGGAAACCAGAAAAAAGAGATACCCATAACCCGAGCACTAAAACGCTTCAATTAGTGAACGTTCGGCGAAACTTTTCCCTAAACTTATGGGAAAACGTAACCATCTCGTTTACACTGAGGGAAATTGGATATATATTCCCTCTGTGTAATAAATACGTGAAGTAATTTTTCAATACTTTTATGTAATATCCATTTAGAGTTATAACTATGGAATTACCAAATAAAATAAATAAGACTTACAAATCGATGTAAAAATTTTATAAAGAACAAACATTATTAGAAAGCAGAAACTTTTAAATTAATGTTTGCAATGGTTACATATTAGTAAAATAAATTTTCTTAATATTTTTTTATTTAATATTTTTAATTACAAAATCTAAATATTTTTGCACGTGTAGGAACCAAATAAGCGGAGCAAACCATCGGCTTTAAGACGCACTCTGCAAGCTCTACGTCAGCGTCTGACTAAAAGAAATCGCCCCAAACCGCCGGACTGGTTCCTCGAGAAATTCTCGAATGCCACCAACACGGACAAGATTGGCAAGGGTTCTCCGGCGGAGGATGCGGCTCTCTCCAGCGAAATTCGGGGCTCCAGTGTCCTGTGCAACCGCCTCTCCGTGGATCCCACCCTGCAGTCCCATTACAGGGTGAGTGAACTTTTACTCCTTGATGATTGATTCGTTGACCTATCGTTTGAAGTGTTTATTTAAGTATTATTAATGAGATAATAATGATACTTTAGGCAATCAACTAACGATCGTCATTCGCTTGTGCGGCTTTTTCGGATCATTATTTAAAATTGAAAACCATAAATTTTAGCATAATCAATTTTTAATTAAGGTCACTGTTTATTTATTTCTTACTACTAAAAGTGGTTGATTTTGTGTTTTAATTTCGATTGTTTGCTATCACTTGAAAATGTTAATGTAATTTAAGGGATGTTTAAGATATCACACAAATCTTACCTTGAGAAGGCAAGGTGTGCAGTGATGTAACTGAATTACTTTGCCTATTTTAATGGGACATTTGTGGGTAATAATTATGCCTTGAATATATATATTTGCAGTGGTTGGCCATCGTTTCCCTGGCGGTGCTTTACAACATCATCTTCGTGGTGGGCCGTGCGGTCTTCTGGGAGATCAATAAGAGTGCTCCTGGCGTGTGGTATACCCTGGACTACCTGTGCGACTTTATCTATCTGCTGGATACGCTCGTCCACATGCACGAGGGTGAGCCACCGACATCTCCATCTCCATATCCCCACATTCCCCCTTCGTTCGGTTACGGGTTCCAGATTTGAGATTTACCTATGCAAATGAGACCCGCAGTAAGCCGCCTTCAGACAATGGCAAGCGATGCTGCTGTCGGCAAAGCCATTCGGCACGCATTCGAGTCCCATTTCTGTCCATGAGTCCACACACACAGTCGAACGCAAATGGGTATGAGAGTCCTGCGAGCTCTGGATTGTGGGTGTGGTTGAGTTGCCAAATGCAGGGGATAAGCCAACCTTGACATTTTGTACAATAGCAACAAACGTTCTGCTACCGATTAGTTACGCTGGAGTATGGTGTTATTCATTTTAGTGGGGGAATGTGACAGACTAAAAGTTAGTTGAGGATTTATTGATATTATGCGCAAGCACAGGGCGTTTAGAGCTCAGTGCGATAAGCTAGTTATCTTAAACTTTAAGGGTTTCGGGAAATCAACTTTTGAAAATTAAAATCAATAAAAACAACTTACCATTTTATCATGACATAAAATCTTTAAGTTTAGGCGAACTTGACATCTAAACAAATGATCTAGTATTTGATGTTTTCAAAATATGTGGCACTTTTAAAATGACCTAACGTAAATAACCTATAATATATGAATTAAATTAAATTTTCGAAGTAAGTTCCTTGAGTATTAGAGTTTTGATACCTTACAAATGTTTCTAAAAATATAAAAGTTATTTTAAATCAATACCATTTATATTTATATATAAAATATAAATTGTCAGCTAATCGTTATTTAGAAGACAAACCTTTTATAAAAGAGGCAACTCCTGATACCCACTAAATCCTGTTCCATGAATGCCATCAAAACGCTCAAAATCCAAAGAACTATAAAAAAGTGTCGCCGCATGGCGCAGGCAAAAGGCACGACTGAAACAAAAGGCAGAGTCACCACCCGGAGCAAATCTCTAGGTCACCGCAGCAGTCACACAACTAAATCCCATTGTTTCCGCCTCCATCCTCCGCAGGATTCCTGGACCAGGGGCTCCTCGTGCGGGATGCCTTCCGGCTGCGAAGGCACTACTTCCACACCAAGGGCTGGTATCTGGACGTGCTGTCGATGCTGCCCACGGACTTGGCCTATTTCTGGTGGCCCCCGGAGACCTGCTCCAGTCTGTATCTACCGTGTCCCGTGATAGTGCGTCTGAACCGGCTGCTCCGGATCAACCGGCTGTGGGAGTGGTTCGACCGGACGGAGACGGCCACCGGGTATCCGAATGCCTTCCGCATCTGCAAGGTGGTGCTGGCCATCCTGGTGCTGATCCACTGGAACGCCTGCATGTACTTCGCCATCAGCTACGAGATTGGCTTCAGCTCCGACTCGTGGGTCTACAACCTGAACGGAACGCGGAACAACACGCTGCAGCGGCAGTACATCTATAGCTTCTACTGGTCCACGCTGACGCTGACCACCATTGGCGAGACTCCGACGCCGGAGAACGATGTGGAGTATCTGTTCGTGGTGGCCGACTTCCTGGCCGGCGTCCTCATCTTCGCCACCATCGTGGGTGAGTGGGTCAGCGGGTGACAACCTAGAAAATCCCTTTTGGGGTCCTCTGTTTGCGCTTGTTTACGCAAATATTTCGTCTGATCGTTTAATTGGTTCCAGAGTGACATCTGTGACATCAATGGGTATTAATTTACAGCCACGCACGTCAGGGTCGTCGTCGTCGTCGTCCTCGTCCTCGTGGTCCCTTTCCAGCCCATGAACCCACATTATTCATTACGCCTTCAGCTCCAGTCAGTTCTGTCCTGTACCATTCGGTTCTATGCCATTTTGTTTTGTTTTGCCGGGTTGATTTGTTGCCATCGCCCCCTGTGACATCTCCCTTCCCTTTTTTTTTTTTTGGCAAACGTGCCTTTTTATCATTTTTGTCGTCCTCCTTATCGCTGCCATTACCGTCACCAGATGGGCGGTGGTGGCAAGAAGCAGGACTCCCCAGCTCCCCACATTCCACATTCCACAGCCTCATCCTCATCTTTGAACCCACTGAGCAAACAAATTTACTTACTGTGATGAATGCCGAGTTCGTTTGGACAGCACAATTTGACGGGCACACTCGGAAAAAGTAGAAAAATAATAATGATAAATAGTCAAGTTGTCTTCAAAAACTGATATTAACCAACACAAATTATGAGTGTTTCATAAAATATGTAGTGATTGTTAATCTCCCGAATGGACTAGTCAAACGATTCAGTGTGTATACAAACTTATTTTGTATGTCCAACGGATTTTTAAAGGAATACCATTTGGTGTATGATATAGATTATTTTTCCTTTTTAAGAAATATTAAATCTCAAATGATTTTTATGACACTACTGAATGCCCTTTCCAACTTAAAATATTAGAAAGTTATACAGATGTCTATAAAAAATTCAGATTAAAATATAATTTCTTAAAAAATTTAGCTCAGGCACATATAATACGTAGATCAATAAAATATATTCTTTTAAGTTATTAGTATTTTGGTTATTTTTGTTAAAAATAGATAGAGATAGGAAATAGATTATTTTGAAATTGAATATAGATTGTGTCAAAATTTAAAATAAATTTGAAGACACCAGTTTTTTGAAATAACTATTTAACATCTGAAATAACTCTTTTGTCAAGTAAAAGTTGTTTACAAAGCTTAATTTAAAAGCTATATAAATTGGTTAATTAAAAACGTTTTGAACACAAAATTAAATTTTAAAGCAAAACCTTCATGCTTATGGAAAACGATTTGGCTACCAAGTTTCTGAAAAATAGCATCATCATATTTTACTGTGAAAGATTTATTGAAAAGATAAATATTGCCCCGATTCATTAAGTCCTTGAAGTCTGCAAAGTTTAATTTTTCCTGAAAGCAAATTGTTAGCGAGGGAACCACAACTTTGGGATATATTTTTGCTGAGTGCCCGGAGGCATCTCCGCTCCTCCATTCTCCATTTCGCCAAGTTGGGGATGCGTGTGCTTGACTCCGGCACCGGAAGTGCCGCCATTAGTCGCCTTTGTGCCACGTTATCCGCACGCCGGAATCCATGAGTGGCATGGAACACTGGGCGTTCGGTTTCATTGTGCTGGAGTGGGTGGCTAACCGGTTATGGAAGGCCAAGATAAATTGCTGCCGCCCAGCTCGTTCATTAACCAAGTTTCCCCTAATCTAATCCCCACCTCCAGGTAACATTGGCTCCATGATCTCCAACATGAATGTGGCCCGCGTGGAGTTCCAGAATCGCATGGACGGCGTGAAGCAGTACATGGCCTTCCGGCGAGTGGGTCACGAACTGGAGGCCCGGGTGATCCGGTGGTTCGCCTACACGTGGTCCCAGAGCGGGGCACTGGACGAGGAGCGGGTGCTGGCCGCCTTGCCGGACAAACTGAAGGCGGAGATTGCCATTCAGGTGCACATGGATACGCTGAAGCAGGTGCGGATCTTCCACGACACAGAACCGGGTCTCCTGGAGGCGCTCGTCCTTAAACTCAAACTGCAGGTCTTCAGTCCGGGCGATTACATTTGCCGCAAGGGCGACGTGGGCAAGGAGATGTACATTGTGAAGCGGGGCAAGCTCTCCGTTGTCGGAGACGATGGCATCACCGTGCTGGCCACCTTGGGAGCCGGTTCCGTATTCGGCGAGGTTTCCGTGCTGGAGATTGCGGGCAATCGGACGGGCAACCGTCGAACGGCCAATGTGCGATCCCTGGGCTATTCGGATCTCTTTTGCCTGGCGAAAAGGGATTTGTGGGAGACTTTATCGGATTATCCGGAGGCCAGATCCACTCTTACTCAGCGAGGATGCCAATTGCTGCGCAAGGATGGCCTGCTGGATGAACAGATATTCGCTGGTAAGTTCGTTACTCAAATTTAATCATCAGAAAATACGTATACGCCGTGTGTGCCAATATTATGGATATTAATTCCTTTTAATTGCTTGTTTTTATACGACTTATGAATCCGCCATCGCTTTTAATCTCCCAAGCAATAAAAATTTAAAATCCCAACCTATTTATGGGTGGGCGCTTCTCAAAGTGTTACGCAAGATTTCTGTATTTTCAATTTGATATTTAATTTAGCAATCTGCTTAATCATTACAATTCAATGATTTGTTTATTACATTTTATTATTACATATACAATTAAAAACATTAAAAATTAATTAATGAATAACTGAGACAGTTAGTAAAAGCTCTTTATTTACATGTAGAAAATTACCAAAAAAGAAAATTATTACCTGACTACTTTAGACTTGTAATAATGTGCTTTGATATTGCCACTAAATTTTATAGAATTATATAAATGTAATTGTAATCAAAATTAATACAATTAAAATTCGCAGATTCGCAAAGGGTGCACGACAGCATTGAGGGCGGCATTGAGAAGTTGGAGCTGTCGGTGGAGAACCTCAATATGCGGCTGGCCCGTCTCCTGGCGGAGTACACGGCCAGCCAGGCCAAGATCAAGCAGCGCCTGGCCAAGCTGGAGATGAAGTGAGTGTCCTTGGCGTGTTGTGCCTCAATTTACAACCTAACCCCCCTTGTGTTTTTGAATTCCCCTCTAGCGGCGGCCCTGGCACGTGGCGACTGGAGTGCGAGCCTCAGACGCGGGTTCGCAGCGGTCGCCTCTATTCGCTGCAGCCCAAGAGGCGCCCACGTTCGCGACCCGACGCGACTGCCAAAATCGGCGATGCTGCCAAGCAGAACACGCTCTAAGTCCCCGGAAAACCAGCTGGAAAAGCCCCGGTCGCCACTGGAAAACCCCCTCCAACCTTCATATCTCCAACCGAGGCCGGAAAATAGTGATAAATGCATTAAACTTGCAGGAGAGTTTTTTTTTCGCCAGGGAGATAACCCCTTGGCTCGAAGCCAACTGCTATTTGGCCTGGGCCAATCAATTTTTAATTTTTACAATTAGTTTGTAGCGCAGACGGGTTGGGGGAGGTGAGGGGAGGGGTGTGGACTAACGGAGTTGTTTGTTGCAAACTTTATAAATTTGTAAAATGATTCAAAACTGAATGTGCCTCAAAAGTGTGTGCGTGTGTAGAGCTAAGATAAGAGGGGCGAACGGAAAGGCAGGGCAATGGAGACGGCGACGGCGACGGCGACCCATCTAGTTAACCCACTACGATCCAGTGTACATATTTTAAGCATAGTCCAATTTTACACGTGAACCGAAAATGTTCGCCTAGGCTAGGATGATTTTACACACACCGACCGATGGATTAATTGCACCAAAATCAAATCGACAGACCAGTTAAGAATACAATTTCACATAAACTACTGACCAAGAACCGAGGACTTTGCTGAAATATTTAAGAGGACGAGGACGAAGGGAAGGGTGATGCACACAAATCGAATTCAAAGAAAGCAAATGTTAACAACCAAGCTTCCAAAGCTTTCAAACCAACGCAAAACAAACAAAGTCAAGAGACAAAATGGAAAACAAATGAAATGTATTTTTATATTAGTCCTAGACATTGAGTGTACGATGTATTGTCTGTGTGTAAGTACAGCTAAAGCTACAGAATAAACGAGAATCGAGTAAAATTATACGTAGCACTTATGTGTTGGCGACAACATATCCGGCGCAAGTGTTTCAGGCGACGAGTAAATGCAAATCGCCCACAGCCTCCGGCCACGCGTTACATCCAAAGGATTCTTCGGCAGGAGTCCTTTTACTGGCTCTAATGACATCTATGAGGGCGTAGACAACAAAAAATACAGAATGAAATAAAGGAAAAAGGAACTGTGTGCGAGAGCACCAACAAAAAAGTCAATAAATGCAGACGCATTGGGGAAAATGACAGCGACACGCGTTGGCTTTTTAGGTGCGACTTTCTTTGTGCGTACAACGCGGCGTATGAGCAATGCCAGAGCTAAAAAGGTAAAATGGTGAAGCATAAGTGTAACGTGGGAAAAAGGGGTCTTTACACAGGAAATTATGCTACAATAATAATATTACAATATTACTTTTGGTTTTCACATAATACATCAAAAATACTTTATAGAACCTATCACAGATTAATCTGATAAAGAATTCCCATGAGGCTCATTATTTTGAAATGCAAATGTGTTCCTTATTGCCTTTATGAAGATCAAATCATCAAATTTATTACTTTGAATAAATTACACTTGGAAAGGTAAGAGATTCAGTATCATAATCATTAAAGAGTAAATATTATTTAAAATTTGCATTAAAAATCTATGAACGAATTTAAAAATATCTTAGCTCTCAAAAAGTGGATTAAAAATTAGATACAATATAAAATCAAAATCGATTTTCTTCTAACCCCAATTCAATTAATTAATATAAGATAAATAATTTAATAATACGTTTTTGTCACAATTATTTTGTATTTATCTCAGTGTATAAGGCCCACGGAACCATGTGGAGCCATGCGGAACCCCAAAACGGTCGCATCATGCCGTAAGTGCAGTAAAAAATCAATTTTGACAAAATGTTGAAAAACACACTCAAAGCCTTAAAAAAGTAAACGAGAAGTTGGGCCCCTTGAAAATCACTTGGGCGGTGGTACATATATGGGGGCGTGGCACGTGAACGGAACCGATTTTGGTGAAGAGACCGCGGGGTGTTGGAAAATGACTGACAATAAAATGTTGACGCAGCCAAAGAGCATTATGGATACAGGGTGCTCGAAGGCGATTGGATTAAGTCGATAAGTCTATGGGTAGGGGCTCAAATAACCCCACTCCGATGAGTAACACAATAACATTGGGAGTACCTGCTGGTTTTTTACTTTATTAAAGGCAGGCCTTCTCATATAGCTTAAGCTGATTGATGTTGAGGGTTTCTCAGTTCACACATCTGCATAAAATAAATCCTAATGTGTTTGGGCTGTTGATGTTGGTTTAAGGTTTATTGAAAAAAGGTGAGTGAGCAGTTTTCACCCAAAGATTTCAGTGGGAAAACTGGTTAATAAAGAGTTACATTTTTGACAGTCGAAAGCCGTTACTTTAATATTGTTTCTTTTTATATTATTTTTATAAAAATACCTCTTTTAGGGAATAGTCAAATGTTAAAATGACATACCTATTAAGACTTATGGTTTGATTCTGTAAAAGTCTGCATTCAAATTTGTCTTCAAATTTTGTACCATTTTTCATTTTAGTTATTTTTAAAATTAAAAAAATTAAACTTCTAGAGTCAATAACTTTATTACATTAAAGCCATTTTAATTAAGCTGCTATAAAAACTTAAAAGGCTGTGATTTCCAAGTCGAATGTGACTTGTTTTATCTTACGAACTGAAAGGCCCTGATACACCTGAAAAAAAACCTTTCAGTAGCGTACGTTTGAAATTAAAAAGTAAGTTAAGCCATGTCACAGCCATCCCCGCCACCTGGTGAAATGCAGTCCCTTCGCTGTCTGCACTGCATGAAGGTGATCCGTTGTTCCCGCTACGATACCAGTGGACTGGTTCGCCACATCGAGCAGGATCACCCGGAGATCTACGCGGCGACCAACGATAAGATCAGGAACTTACACAAACTGGCCGCGGACCACGGCATCAGCGAGGAGCGTCTCTCGAGGATTAGCAAAATGACGGGTCTCTCGGAGTCTCAGATGGCCGACAAGGCGGATAAATGTAAATGTTTTAAGGGGATTAAACTGATTTAGTGACATCTTTCCTTTACAAGACATTGCCAAGAAGATGAGCTCTGGCCGCAGTGGTGGCTCCGGCACTGGAGAGCCAGCGGAAAGGGCTGCCTCCACCACGGGCTGCAGTGCAGCATCCTCGAAGGAGGAGAAGTCCTCGTGTCCGTGCCCATGTCCACGGCCAGTGGACAAGACGACGGCCCATCGGAGGCACTGCTATCGGGCCTCCATCGAGCGCTGGGCTCCGACGGAGGGTTGCATCTTCTGCCCGTGCTGCGCCTGCAACAAGCGTCCATTGATCAAGGCTGCAACGGAGATTGTGGAGGCCGGATGCTGTGCATCCTGCGTGGTCACCTGCTGGCCCCTGTGCTTCCTGCCCTGCCTGCTGCCCTCGGACAATCGGGAGTACCTTTACTGTCCCCACTGCCGCACCTTCCTTGGCATCTACGATCGCGACAATAACTGCGTGAAGCCCAGCAAGGAGTTTGTATCCTGCGCCACGTCGGCCACGCCCCCTCCGAAATCACCTCTCTTACCGCCCCCACAATAATCTTCTAAGGACTTTTAGGGGAATTTGTATTTTTTTAATGTTTAAATTGTTCGTGTAAAGCTTTGAGCGGGTTAATAAGCCAGTTGGCCATAATGTTGGTATCATAAATGGCAAGGAAGGGGTACTATTAATATCTATGTATTATTATTTTTGATTTATTCTGTAAAGAAATCTTTGTGTAACTAAAGTAAAATAATTTGGTCATTATGAGAAAATAAGTTTTTGAAAAACCCACATTTTAACTAATAAAACTAAGCTACAACCACCATTAAAAGAAAACTTTTGCAATTCTATATTAAGCCTAATAAATCAACTTCAATATTTAAGATACGATATATAAATTATATCTTATTTTTTAATTAAAAATCATTCGAAATTTAAGTTTTTACAAATTTTGAATGAGGCCAATAATAGCTAGAATATCTAGGGTTACCCCTACCAAAATAGCTAGTAAGGTGGCGGGAAAATATATGATTGCGGTATATTCAGTATTTTAGAGCGTTGCCGGTAAGGTCATACTGATTCTGACGCTGGAAATTCGATTCGCCTTTTTTATGATGGAATTGTCGCCAAACAACCAGATCGAGGACAGAAAACCCATCCTAACCGCCGACGGCCTGGTGCAGACTTCAAACTCCCCCTTCGAGCCGACCATATCGCAGGAGACCCAGACGTCCAACGGAATCGGGGGACAGTGTCAGCTGACGGTGGACCAGTTGGACATAGAGATTCTGCCGATAATCTACGACATTGTGCGCTGGTGCGTTGGCGCTACGTTACGGATTTTGGGGCCAATGCCCCTGTCCGGATAATGCCAAAAATACACAGAATGCGTCAGCAATTGCGCACTCAAAACGGGGCCTTATATAACATATTGTCTTTGTGTCTTGCAGCGTGGAAAAGGATCCTCTGGAGAACGCCGTGAAGCAGCGGGAGTCCCAGGATTGCAACCACAAGGTGGGCTATTATATCATACAATCCGATAGGCTCTAATATGAATCCCCCTTTGTAGATCTTTGAGCTGCAAAAACGATTTGAGTCCGCCCGCGAGCAAATCCGCCAGCTACCCGGCATCGATTTCAACAAGGAGGAACAGCAGCAGCGATTGGAACTACTGCGCAGCCAGCTGAAGCTCAAGCAGCAGCTGATACGCAAGTACAAGGACACGGAGTTCTAGGCAGGATTAGGAAGCGGAAGAACCCGGCAAGATGGTGCTGCGACTGCTCATGCGTTACCTGGCCAACAACGAGCAGCTCATCCAGCGCATGGCGGATAGCTATCCCATGCGACGCGCTGCCCAGTTGGCTGTCTCCCTGATGTACCGCACCAAGAGCTTGGCCAGAGAGCAGGGACTGCACGAGATGACGCCAGAGCGCTTCAAGTGAGTCTTTATCCCGGCAGGCGATTCCAAAACTAAACATCATTTCGCAATTGCAGGGCCTTCGTCAACATGTTCAAGAACAACGTGCGACAAGAACTGGAGGGAGTCAAGAAGGAGCTCAATAGCAAGAAAAAGAACTAGGAATCATTGATTAACTTGGTCAGCACCAGCAATTGTATATACGCGGCAAGATAAATTTTAGTTAACTACAGTAAACACAGATGAATAAACATTAAAGCCTGAACATTTAAATCAGCTTCAATTGGGTTTTTTAAGGATATTAAACAGTGAGAATGAAGTACCCTGCCAACATTCGTTCCAAGGTAAATAATATCATAACTTTGTAGTCAAGAAAATTGCTTTTATTGAATGGATTGAAAAACTAGATAATCTTAATTCATTTTCCAGTGACAGTAGTGATCTTAACTCTAAATAACAAAAAAAAATAATCCAGATTGTCATTCAAAACCATCGATTCCTTTAAAATATTCAAAATATAACTTAATTTATGCATTCACAACGCTTTCAACTTTAGTAATAAAAGTATTTCGTTTAAGTCGGCAAATTCATTCAATTGTTGGTCTTAACTCTAAAAAACAAATTAAAATATGTATTTTTACATATTTAAATTCAGAATTCAAGTAAAATAAAAATCGAATTTTTGGGTTTATTCAGAAATAGGAGAAAATTCAAAAAAATATTGGTGGCATCTGTGAACTTAACTATAAAACATATACAAATGGACAAATTCAGTTTAAGTTAACACTCAGATTAAATATTAATTCCAAATTATAATATGATAAACGGAATTTAGGTAAACTAAAATTCATGTTGCAGTGACTTTTGTGGTCTTAATTCTAGAGAACAAAAAATATCGAATTCGGTTTGGCATTTCGCACAATGTACAGTGGACGAGAACGGGACACGGAACAGTTTATTTGAGGCAGACGCCTCTTCAGATCAAGAGTCTGGACTGGAGAGTAGGAAAATATATTCATTCGCATTTTCCGCGCTTTAAGGATTTCAAAAATACTTTAGCTTACAAAACTAGAAAGAACAAAAATTTGAGGGCGGCACGATTCACTCAGTGAGACCTGTCGTCGCGACTTCTGCGGCGGACGGCGAAGCTATCTCGCCGAGGGGCAGACCCAGACCGGACGAACCGTTGGACTGACCCGTCCCTCCACCTGACGGAGTTGGGCGATTGTTTCGTTTCCGTTTCCCGCCGCGCCGGCTTCCGCCCTCGCGCTTGTCGCCGTTCTGCTTCTCCTCGCCGGCATCCTTGCTGCATCCCGCTCCCGAGGTGCTGCCCTGGCCCTGCTGGCGGTGCTGGTTGTTGCTGCCATTGCTGCCGCCGTTCTGTGAACGCGACTGCATCTTGGCGGGCTTGGGGCGATATGGAGATGCAGCGGCGTTCGGTAGCGGGCGCAGGATGTTGCCCACCGCCTTGGTGCGTCCCTCGCGGAAGACCAGCCGCTGACCGGAGCGAATGTACTCCGGCTGCTTGATGAATCGGAACTTAACATGTGCCTTGTCGCCGGTCCGTAGGCAATCACGCGACATGTGGATTATGGAGGCTGTTTGGCGGATGCTGCCGCAGTGAACCATTGCCTGGTAGCGCGCCGATATCGTCGTTGGGTGATGCAGCACTAGGATCTCGCCCTCGAACTCCCAGCATGCCTGCGGCTTGAGATCCTGCGACACCATCACCATGCCTTTGCGCAGATAGGCGCGTTTGATCTTCTTAAGTGCAAAGCTTGCCGTTTGGCCACAGCGCACGCGCGCCACATTCATCCGCTTGCGGTGGATGCTCTTGATGGTGATGGGCACAAATCCACCCACGGCGTCTGGTCCCAGCATCAGAACGTCGTTTAGTCGGATGGTGCCTTGGAGGCAAGTGCCGGAGACGACCGTGCCAACACCCGGCACCGAATAAACGTCGTCGATTTGAAACTCGGCTGGCAGACTCTCGGAACCGGCCATGCGCGTGCTCAGCAGGTTAAGGAACATCTTGAGCAGCTCCAGATTATCACCGGTCACATTCGACACCTGGAAGATAGGGCATAGACGCTCGCTAACGAAATTCGTAGCGCTTAGGACGACATCGTCGTGCGAACGCACCACTACCGGCACCTTCCGGCAGCCCTGCGATTTGAGCATCTTGAACAGTAGTTTCATGTTGTCCTGCAGCACGTTGGCCGGGCACATGTCGATCTTGGTGACCACCACAAAGACGGGCACGGCTAGAGCTAAGGCCAGTCCCAGATGCTCCTTAGTCATGCCGATGATGCCAGCATTGGCGCCAATCTGGAGAGAGTATATCAGAGTTAAGCCACGCTGCGATTGCTTTACCTAAGTACTCACCATCAGCATGCCAAAGTCTGGAGCATGGCCCGTCATGCCGAAGACCGTGGTTTTCAGGTAGCGCTCGTGCCCCGCCAGGTCGATGAAGGTGATCACCTTCGCCGAGTTCTCGCAGATCTTCACCCAATCCAGGTGGCCGTGGTCGGGCTTATTGACCACATTGCCCACCCCATCGAAGCCGAGAATGTCGTTGCCCACAGAACTAGTGCGTCCACTCTCGATTTCGTGCTTGTGACGGAAAAGCCGCTGCCTGGCATGACCACGACCATTATCCAGCTCGCCGTGGGTAAGCACGCCCAGCAGCGTGGACTTGCCCGCATCCACATTGCCCACAACGGCCACTCTGAGGAATGAAAAAACTGTCAGTTTAGGATTTCTAGAGCGGGGAACTTTATCTTACCTTATCTCCATAAAGTCCGTCGTCTCAATGTGCTTACGAATAAGGAACTGCGCCGATTGGCCCTTCTCTGCCCGCCTCTCACGCAGCTTGACCACATCCGCATCTATGTTGGCAGCTAGAAGATGTAGCGTAGCCACGGAGGCATCAAACTGCTCCGGATTCAGGCCATTGTCGCTGCCATCTATTAGACATAAGATTTCATTTTAGTTACTTTGAGTTTCCGATTTCTATTGCTATTTTTTAATAAATAAATATCACGCATTACGAAATCCAATTGGTGAATCACTTAAATAATGAAAAGTACGTTAGATTTTACCTATTATACTATTACTAACAATTTAAAGGTTAATTTCGGTTCACTTGTGCTAGGCTTTGGACTATTAAAAGGACTCACCCTCGCCCACGCCAATCTCGTAGATGGTCTCCCCGCAATTGTCGGCTATGCGATCCTGGAGCCTCTTCTGCAGCAGTTCCATCTGCTCGTCGCTGGGCTGGACCAGGACATCCTTGCCCCGGATGCTGGAGTAGTCCACACTCATGGCGGCCATCTGCTGTGGCAGACCATCCACGTTGAAGATGTTGCTCCGGGCCGTCTTAATGCCCACGCCCACGGCCCCGCCATTCGGGGCACTCTGTACGTTATTCATAGTGCTAGTAATTATCAGTTGCCTCACTGTATCCTTGGAATCATTGGAATCTGTGTGTGAGTGTGCAGGTTGATGGTGATGCTTGATGTTTGGTGAGTTCTGCAAGAATTGAAGAGGAAGTGCGTCGGTTAGAATGTGGAATTTTCTGGAGACTGGAGGCAATCCCGACCTATCCTACGCCCATTTGGCTTAGTTCTGCTTTCGTCTTTTGCCTGATGTTCACTGCTCTCATCGCGATGATAGAATAAGCATGAAGAAGCTAGTGACGCTGCTTTTATAACCCCCCACAAGGATGATGAAATTCCAAGCTACGCATGATGCAATATTCGCTTTAATTTTGCACTCAAAAGAGAGCTAAAAAAAAGAGAACAAGCTGAAGAGAAGAAAGAGTTCAAGGAACTTTCCGCATTCTACAAACATTTCCTTGGAAAGTGAAATTATTTTTAACCCTAGATGGAATTTCCACCACGGTTCTACGAGCCAAACGAGATAGTCATCTCATTTTCAGTTCATGAAAAATTTGCATATTTGCAATGGTAACGGAAGTGATATTTCTAACGGTATAATCCCAGGCTGAGCATGATGCAATATTTACTCTAGTTGTGTACCGCAAAGAGAGGCTTATAGAAACATAAAAGAGAGTACAAAAATAAAGCTCGCATATTTAAATACTTTCGTTTTCAAATGAAATAACTCTTATCGCTGGGAATACATTGTTGCGGTTGGCTTGCCAAAATATTGTTGATAAGCCTCATTTTTTTAAATATGTATATTCATATTCACTCAAATATTAATTCATAAAATCAATCATCATAATTTTTAAAAAAAGGAGTTAATGCCTAGTTAAAAAAAACCGCATTTGTTTTATAAATTTAATTTTAAAATATGTCCAAAATGTACTACAAATAGTTAGGTCTATCTGGGGTTAAGAACAGCTGATGGCCGATTTGTATTTGTTTATATAATAACGCTTTGTTGACGTACACAAAGAGCAAATAAATAGCAACAAATGTCATTAGTTAGTACGCATTTTTTGCTGTTTATTTATAGGCGGCAAACAAAGAGCGCAGGTAATGCGTGTACATATGTGTATGTGAGTGCCAAACATATGTACTATGCACTTGTGGACATACATATGTACGTATTTGTATGTGGCAAATCAAAACAAACACAAAATCTGCATAATAAGCGCCAAACATTTTGTTTGTTTTGGAGCGGCGAGAGGTTGGGAAAAGTTTAAAAGTGGCCATTGAGTAACCAACCAAACAGTAAATCAGCTGAAGTACCCTTTTTAGATGCGTGTTGAACTTGGCAATAAAAAGTGAAAGGGTAATGGGGAGCACAGGAAAACAAACGGGGACTTCGTCCTTGCCACTTACAGTTCATATAGATAGCCTTCTGTGCTCGTATCAGTCCAGTGTCTGCCTCTGTACCTTTTAGTTCTTAATGCAATTTGTATAAAATTTGTTTAGCTTTTCCTAAGCCACGTACCGTGCGGCGTTGCCAGACCGACTGAATATCATATGTACCTGATGCTACTTATCGATAGTTAACTTATTTTTAAATACATTTGTACTTCCCCCACATCAGTATTTCTGGTATTTCCTAATGCGGAAAATATATTGAAATTGATTTAAACATTTTAATTTTTATTCGTACAATCTTCTTAATTAATTCAAAGTGTTTTTCAGCAGTACTTCCCCTAAATCAGTATTTCTGGTATTTACTAAAAGCTCATCTCTAATTGAGCAGGATGCAGTCAATCGCTTTCTGGTCATTGTGAAATAAATACGGAATAAAACTAGAGGGCCCAACCTATTCGTAGGTTATTGACGAGATACTCAGATATGGAGGGTGACAACACGGAAAGTGCCGTCGGCGAAGGCGGAGAACCTGCCCCAGCAACTGACTCATCGCCTGCATTGAATGTGCTTTGTGCAATTTGTAACGAATTTTTCCGAGCTAACGACATCATATTCTCAACCTCCATATGCGGCCATGTTTTCCACAAGGACTGCCTGACCCGTTGGTTGAACCGATCCAGCACCTGCCCCCAATGCAGGTCCTCCTGCAACCGGAACCGAGTTCACCGGCTGTACCTGAACTTTGCCGAGGCCACGGAGTACGATGACACAGAGCCTCCGAAGATGCCCATCGAGTGGGTGCCCTTGGATCTGGACGTGCACAGTAGACCGGACGCCCATCTGCCGCCTGAGGGAGCAGTCCAGTGTGGCACCAACGAGGACGGGCTGCCGACATATGTGGCCAGGGGCTACTTCCGCGACGATCTCCTACCCTCCGTGTATGTGCCGGAAAAAAAGGCCGCCTACGGATCGTATGCTTGTCATGCTCACGTTTTGACCGACGATGTGGAGATCCTGGTGCTGAACGACTGTGACCACAAGTGGGTGGCTGGTCAGCATGGAAGCTTTCCGCAGGATGCCATCCACACGGGCTACTCCGAGATAGGTGAAGTCACCTACACGGGTCGAGGCATCTACGAGGGAATCCTAAGGTTGGGCAAGGTGCATCCCAGTCATAGGGTCATGTACATACCTCACCGGGATCGGGAGGTGAACGTTAACACCTACGAGGTTTTGGTCGTCACCCCACGTGATCACGCAGAGCGATGATGCTTTAACATACCGGAAATCTCTTCATGAATTGTGTCTTATTACTGTATGAATTTTGTTATGTGCAATATGTAAGTCTATTATGTTATAAATATAAAAGAATTTTTGATTTAGGGTTTACCCTAACTCAGAAGCATAATATGATGTTCTCGAATTGTACGTAGCCTAGTTATCAGTTATTTCGATTTATTTACTCATTTTATACCCTGCATGATCAGCAAAATTTTGACAATGAAAATTTTTCATACTGATTAGAAGGTCATTTTATTTTACTATGTATTTTATTTGAAACTTATGTTGAGAGATAAGAACTAAAATGTTTACTTTATTTTTTCTTCACTTCAACTGTTATTTTTTTAGTTCTCCAGGAATTTTTAATTAAATGTAATTTTTTTTAAGTCGTTTTTAAAAGGTATGCATCCTTTTCTTAAAAATGACTATTTTATTATCTTAACTTATTTACCACAATGTTCTATTTACAATTTCATCCATTTGAAGATTATCATTTTATCTTCAATATTGGCGATTACTATTTTTATTCACATTTAAGGATGTTAAAAATGGTAATCTGTGAACGGACCAAAACAGACACATTATGCGTTGATAAATTCCTTATCATAAAGAAGAAAGAAAGAAAGCATACCCAAAAGATAACCTGCTTACAGATGTTTCTGTTCGATAAACACCAAAATCTGTAGGTAGTGAAAATGGCAAAGGGATGCGAGGTTTCTTTTAAAAAAAATTGTCTACTTCTGTTCATTTGCAGTCCAACAAACCTAATATATACATAGTTCGGTCAATTGCTCTACATTATAAATAATTGTTTTTTTAAATTTTACACTTATTAAATGGAAGTAAAAGCCCAGAATAAATCATCCTTTGGAGTTATTTGTGCTATATGTAGCGAGTTCTACACCCCCTACGATGTGATATCCCTCTCTGCCAGTTGTGGGCATATTTTCCACAAGGTCTGTCTAACGCGATGGCTGAATATATCCCTAACTTGTCCGCAGTGCCGAGCGAGCTGTCACAGGGACAACATTCGCCGGATATATTTAAATTTCTCGGACAGAGAGGAAGGCAAAGGGCAGGAGCACCCTAAACTGCCTGTTCAATGGGTTCCTTTGGACTCTAACGCTAAAAAACTACCGAAAGGCGTAGTTAAATGTGGCTTCGATGATAAAGGTAACTCAACATATGTGGCTCGTGTCTACATGAACAATGATTTGTTACCAGCAAGCTATGTGGCAAAAAACAAAACAGCACTATGTTCCTGGGATTGTCAGGCATATGAGTTCTTTTCGGAAGTGGAAGTTCTGGTTCTGACCGATTGCGATCATAAATGGGTGCCTGGCACAAAGGGAAGTCACTCGTCGGATTCTCTTCAAACCGGATACACTGAGGATGGGGAAGTTACCTACACGGGACGTGGCGTTTACAAAGGAATCATAAGGCTGGGAAAAGTGCATCCGTCACATGAGGTCATGTATATACCGCATCGGGGACTTGAAGTTAATGTACCAGACTATGAGGTCCTTGTAGTAAACCCTCGGTAAATTACTATTCTTACGAAATCCGTATTACTGCTTTTTTCATCTTCATGTTATAATTTTTTATTAAAAATGTGTTAGACGCTATGTATATTCTGATTAGTGTTTTGAACCTACGCATGTTGTGAACATAATGATTATGCCTAAACAAAGGGGTTTAAGTATTTATATAAGACTACTCGTATAACTCTACAATTCATATTTCTCACTGCACTCCGGCTTGGCTTTGTGTTCCAACAAAGGGCCTCACAAAATTTGCTTTAAAAATACGTTTAGCTTGTATAATTCGTTTAATAAATCTGCTGAATCTGCACTGTAACATGACATTTAATATATATGTATATATTTAGCTAAAATACAAATATATATATTCAACATGCTTGTAACATTTAATCAACAGGCTTTTACTTTTCCATAGAAATAGGATTTTTTTTTGTTGTTTCATTGACTTTGTACTTAGTTTCTAAGCAATTTGTATGTATAAATATAAAAATGAGTGTGTGACTGTGTTTTGTGTGGGAGTGTTTATGTTTTGTTTGTGTGCGACTACATAAGACATTTATATATAATTGGTATTTACAAATTGATCGGATCCGATGTGTAATGCATGCGTGTGTTTTGTATTGTTTGTTTGCTGATTTATTGAGCCTGGTTTTGAGTTGGACAACGATTTGATTTTGTGATTGGGCTGAATCGGTTGTTTTAGTTTGACATTTGAGCTCAGTTTAGGGCGAAAAACAGTCTACGAGTATATATGTATAGTCCCTTCATTAGGAAACATTTACGGCAAAAAATTCAGGAAACAAGGAAAAAAAACTTGTTTAACAGACTTGAAGAACATTGTGGAAGTAACTGAGGGATGACTCTCTATAAACTATATTAACTAGTTTACAAATGTATTTTTCTGCCCTGACGAAGATGTGTTGCTCTGTCTCATTTCTGGGCCGACAGATAGTTCATGTACTTGGTGGTCTGCTGGGCATTCCGCACCAGCTCGCTCTCCTCCTTTATCAAGGGTGGCTGCTCCTGGACCTGACCCTGGCCACCCTGAGTCTGCCAGTTCTCCTCGTTCTGCGGTTGATGGATGTCCGGCTGGGAGCGGCGCGTGAAGTGGCGATGCCGCTGGGGCTGGTGTTGCGGCGAGGTCTGCTGGCGACGATCAAACGAGCTGGACGCCTCGCTGGCCAAACTGCTCTGGCTACTGTAGCGCGGGAACCTTTGACCACCGCCGCCTCCATGCGTGGGACTCTGGTTGTATCTATAGCCAGCAGACTTATCCATTTGAGACTTTGGCGGTCTTGGCAGAGTGCGAGCCCTCGATGAGCTGCGGCTATTCGACTCCGGTCCGTTAGAGTTGTAGGCACAGTTCTCATCCTGGTAGCCACTATTTATGGCATTGTTAGAGCGCCGCCAGGTATCACTGTGTATTTTCTGATAGCCGCCCTGTTGGTGCTGCTGCATCTGTTGCTGCTGCTGCTGTTGTTGCTTCTGGAATCGCGGCGGCTTGTCGTAGGTGTTCCGGTTGTTGAATCGACCACCACGTTTGTAGTTGTTCCCGCGCTCGTAGTTACTAATGTAGGAGCGTTCGCTGCGATCGTCGCGATCTCGCTGATCCCAATTCGAGTTCACGATGCTGTTGTAGTTTCCTCCGCCAGTCATGTTGCGCTCGATTCGCTCCTGCGAGTGTTTCCTTCTGTCGTGGATGCTGTAGAGCCGCAGATTGCCACCTCCTTCACTTCGCACGCTGTGGTGGTCATCGTCGCAGCTCACGCTATACCGCCGCTGTTGGTCCCGTGACCGTCCGTTGCTCTGGTCGCCGTCGTGGTTGCGGTTGAAGCGAGTCTTCCGCCAGCTAGGGAGCGGCTTGCTCTCGTCCCTATCCTCGCTGCTGGCCATGGATGGATACTGGTCGGAGTTGGTACTGTAGAGAAAAAGCGTATTCAATTATACAAATCATTAAAAAATAGGTAGTTAAAAAAAAAACTAAATTACGCAAATTTAAAACTTAAAATAAAATGAGAAATGAAATGATATATAAAAAAATATTGTACAATGCTCTCAATTCATATTTCACCAGGGATCATCAAAAGCTATATTCCACTCTTCATTCAATTCTGTGCGTAACTAGGAGAACAGGGATATAAATTAATATCAAAATCAACTGAACAACTTATTATTCAAACTATACAAGAAATAAACATTTTATAGTATTTTTTTTTCAACCTATGTATCTCAATCAACTTATTTTCAGTAAATTGTCGAAAATCAAACAAATATAATAAAACAAAAAAATACGTTTTTTAATAATGTCAAATAAGTTATTTGATTTAAAAGGTTTTCCTTGACTTACTTATAGGACTTGAATCAATCTTGGAAATTTCGCTATAAATAAATTACAATTGATTGTTATTTTTTAATTGATAGATATAGATATAATTAATCATAATTCTTTATATTTTTAATTCAATATAGACCCAATGTCAGAATGATTGATATATATTATTTGCAATTGATTATAACGTACACACACTTTTATAAAAAACAATTTCACATGCATAAACATTATATTTTATAATTTAATTTACTAATCAACTTTCCTAAGATAGATAGAAACTTGAGGATCATAAATCAAAAATCAAAAGTCAAATAAATCCGACATTTTCAAAAACCAATAGAATTTGTAGTTATGTATACATTTACAATTCCAAAAATTTTTAATATCATTTAAAGTAATATTCCAAAAATAGTTTATCCGAAAGAGAAAAATTAACACGTATATTTATTGTGAATGTGTATGTTACTAAACACTTGGCAAGTAAACGTGCGTTTAAACGTAGTAAGTACTCTCAGCTGCATATGAATACAAGTATATTATATGACAAATTTAAAGTTCCTCCACCAATATAATAAAATAAAAGTACATACTCTATGCTGGGTGGCTGTTGTGGCTGCTGTGACTTAAGAGGCCGCGGCACTTGGCGGGGCTGGAATCCTCGACGTCGATGGCCAAGTGCGAGGGAGTTGTTGGCAGGATATGGGTGACCTCCAGCCTCCGAATACCTATCGTCGCCCTGCTCCGTCTCACCGTAGCCAATATCGCAGAACGAGTCCTCGCACACCTGCTCGCTCCACTTCTTCGTCGACGACGGGGGATCAAAGGAATCCTGGTCATGGGCGGAGGTGTTGGCACTGCTACCGTTCTCCGACTGCTGATGCTGGAGCTGCTGCTGCTGCTGTGGGCGGCCATCCTCAGCGGGATGCTGGGGGCCAGCGCCGTTATTGTTCACTCCATCCTCCTCGCCATCTTCGACCACCAAAAAGTCTGTGTACATGGCCTCCAGGTCGTGCCCGATGTGTTTAAAGTGGCTGTAGAAGAGGTCCAGCACCATCAACAACATGGCTTTCACCTTGGCTGTTAGCGCGGGCTGCATGATCAAATGGCGGCGGACGTGGAAGAGCAGAAGGTCGATCTCCGCCTTGTGCCGCTTGCGCATAATCTCCCCGTTTAGTGTGATCTGCGAGAGCACCAGCCGGGCGATCCGTGTGCCCAGCACCACTGAGGTGTCGTTCAGCTCGCGGGTGAGCAAGTCCAGTAGGGATTCACCGAGAATGGTGATCGGGGCATTATCCGCCAGCCGAACCCTGTGGTAGTACTCGCCCAGAAGCGTGATTGAGTTGTACAGACGGTTCTTGTCGTGAAGCCGATACGTATCCGCGTTGAGAAAGTTCGTCTCCAGGATTTTGAGCATGGCGCTGCGCACCTTTGTCTCCTTCATTGCCAGGGCGTCGAAGTTTCGCGACGAGAAGAGCAGGGCGAACTTTAGCGCCGTATCACCATCGCCTAGCGCCTTGTCATTTAGGTACTCCATGGATTCGCTGCAAGTGAGAACCAAATAATAATTTATTTTCAGATCGCAGAAGTTTTTCTATGTATAACACATTTAAGGTGCCTTTTAAAACATAGTATTCTCCAGTAATAATTTGATAGTTGTGTATTTTACGGATTCTCCTGCGCATTTCACTGAAGTTAATGATTATTTGGTTATCTATACGTAGTCTTGTATGTTTAAATCAACACTTAATTAAATCAGTTTGAGTAACTCTATGACTAATACTTCTAGCAAAAAACGACTGCATTATTTCTCAATAACTTACATACTTATAAACATACAAATGTGTATGTTTATTTCCCTCTTTATTATGCAAATTTGAATATGTTTTCTCTAATCATTAAACTTTCCCACATGATCATTATTATAGTTTTTACAACAACTTGCTTTAACGCCCACATTTGTTTACCCTCAACTGTTGGTATGTTATTGTACACATTTATATGATAGGTTCGCAGGCACAGCAGCATTATCTGATAAGCCCAAGCCGCGAACTATTTGCTCAGCAAATTAACTCGAGCATGAGCCTGAGAGAATCGGAGGGAAAAATGTTCACTTTGAACTGATTCGATGGCGCCGATGTCTCTCTAGGGGTGATTATTTGTATGAAAAGCTGTAAATTTTTAAGACACGCTGACGTCCAAGCAACCTGGTCGCAAACAACAAACTCGTGCACACACATATTTACATGTACACTGCGTTTAAAAAATATATGTGTATCTGGTTTAAATAAATTAGTGAGCTGGAATGTATCAAATGTATATTAGCTATCTAAACAAAATATTAATGACAGGTAAATTCGTATCTTGTATTCTACTAATTAATTTTATAAGGTGTCATTAATAAATAAGTTATGATTAGAAGTAAACGTTTTGTAAGTTGCCTTAAAAGATTTGATCTACGGAACCAATTCAACGCTAAAAATAAAGAAATCCCTGAACTTTGATAAGTGTTTTTCTTGCTAGGGGCAAAATATATAAATTTCCAATGGAGTAAACGTAGAATGCATAAATTTAATTTTAAGCAAACCCCGAAAATTAAGCAATTCATTGCCTACGCTTTCTAGAAACACCCATCCATTGAAATACCGCAGTAAAAACAAGATGTAATAAAGCACAAAATATGAGAATTTCCAAACTGCCTTTTTGTCAAATAATTATACATTTACCAGCTATAAAGCAACAATTTATCAAAGGGTGGATTTAAAAGAAATTATGGATTGAGGTGCTTTCTAGTTTTGGACCTACGCTTACGCACCACACTGTACCTTAGCCTCACCGGGTATTTATACGCGAAAAGAGGTGCCGAACATACACACTACTTATGATATTATTAATCATCAATGGGCACGCGGACAGAGCAGAACACATACCAAAGCATCGACTCGTCGCGCACTATGTTGCAGTAGTCCGTCTCGATGGTCTTGATCTTGGAGTTCAGCACGATGCCATCGTCCTGCAGATCGAGGTTTCTCATAAGGGCGACGATGTGGTCATAGGCACAGCCACCTGCTGGAATTTGGTAGCTGGTGGCGCCTGCGTTCAGAATGTTGCAAACATCCCGCAGACGCGCCCCCTCGCCATCACCACCGCCTCCTCCTCCCAACGTTGAACTGTGTCCACTGTCCGCCGCACTGTTGTTGTAGCTGCCGTAGGTGGCGTTGTTGCTGCTGCCACTGTTGTTGCCGATCATGTTGTTGGCCATTTCCATTTCTCGACGGGATCGCTGCCGATTGTTGTTGTTATCGCACGGTTGTTTGTCTCTGCCCCTTCCACACACTTCTTTTCTGTGTTTGTATGCGTGCGCTGGTCGTCGGTGTTCCACCAAATAAGAATCAGCGTTGACAAAGGTGTCGAAATGAAATGCGCACGCCAAATTATCCACCTTTTCGCCCAGCTCCCGCTTCCGGTGCAAGTGCGATTGCAGTTAGTTCACTAGGACCCTCGGTCGATTGGAACGCAACTAGCAAAAGGAATTAAATGCACAAATCTATCACAATCCTATTTATTATTGCTATTCGACGACTTTTATAGTTGTGTATTAGTGGTGGCACCGATGGCACTATCGAAAGCGCACGGTGTGCTTTCGCAAACTGCCCGCTAGTGGTGGCTCCGTCACCGATAAGTCCACCATGGTGGCTTGAAAACCTTGGACAAACCTTTAGACTAAATTATTTTGTAAATTTGTATTGACATATGTATGTTCTCTGAAAAGGCATAGACACCTTCGTTTAGAGCAAAATTCACAGAAAATAAATGAAAACTAAACTTAGCTATTTCACTTTGTAATTTGAATAGTGTAAGTACAAATATAGAACTTTTTTTGTATCACATTCTAGGCATCCTTCAAAGCTAGTTTATTAACATCGAATGTGCAATGTACAAAAGAAGCTATAATAGTCGAATCGAATAAATCCAACAAAAAGAGCCACGTCAAAGAACTTTATAAGAACGCATAAATATTACGGATTCGTGAATCTAAAGAGTGCAAAGTATTGTTAACTCATTTAAAAACAAATATCTTTTGAAGTAGCCAATATAGCTATAGCGTGAAAAATCTAAACTTTAATCACAGACTGCACAACTATCGGTAGCTGCCATCTGCTGGTGTGGTGAATTTAGCTCGTGTGGAGATGGTGAAATCGGCAAAAATCAGCTGTGTTTAGTTGGGCGCGTAAATTGTGCGGCGTGCATTCTGTTGTCTTTTTGTAATAACTGTTTTTATGTAGTTATCTGTGCCAAAAAAATGTTAAACTTAAACTGCGTAATATGCGCCGAACTGTTTGGTCAAGCGGACGAGGTGTTTGCCACTGTATGTGGGCACATGTTCCACCATAGTTGTCTCAACCAATGGCTCGATCGGTAAGGAGTCCTCTGAAGAACTTTGTGATCTCCCAATGATATATTGCTGTATTTATTGTAGATCAAAGACCTGCCCCCAGTGCCGTAACAAGTGCACTGCCCGCAACATTTTTAGGGTCTACTTCAATCTGGCTAACTTGGATGTGAGCCGAATCGATGTGGGCTCTCTGCAGGAGCAGCTCGACAACGCAAAATTGTCGATGAAAATGATAGAGAAGGAGCGCAACAAGGATGAGCAGCAGATGCGCAATCTAAAGGACACGCAAAAGAAGTGCCTGTGAGTCTTACCCTATAAATACCTCTAAATCACTCCCTTATTCTCACTTTCTTTTCAGAAAAACCATCGCTGGTTTGGAGCAAAAGGTGCAGAAGAAGGAGTTCCTCATCAGCAGCTATGCTGAGCAGATTAGCATGTTAAAAAACGATGCCCTGGTGGTGGATGGGTTGCGCAAGGAAAACAAATCCTTAAAGTCGCAGATCCAGGCCATGGAGGGCATCTCGGCCATTCTAACAGCTGGCTCGGCGGATGCTGAACGCCTGCTCAAGAACGAGGCCGATCCCCACGTTTTGGCCAACTGGGTGTCCACACTGAAGCGGGAGTTGCGCCAGTGCGAGAGCAAGAAAACGGAGCTCAGAAACGTAGTCAAACTGGTGCAGAATGATCTGCGCAAAGAGATCGAACTGAAGCGGTTTGTCTAATTTTGTGTGTAAATGGTTCCCACTTTAAATCATTGTCTTCTCTATTACAGCAAGTTAGAAGAGCGTGTTTCCCACCTGGAGAGCGATCTTTACCAGGCACAGGAGAAGGTCTGCAGGGTTTACTTTCACCTAAATTCGATTTTAAAATAGTCTTCTATTTGCAGCTTCAAACTCTGGAGAGCAAGCCCATTTGTTTGGACTCCCCCAACACCTCTTATGGTCTAAATAGTAACGTTTTAGCCCTTAAACGCGATGCAAGGCGTTCCACCATTTCGCCTACAGTTGTGAGTATTCGGAGTTATTAGTAAAATATCAGCATTTAATATTTTTCATCCCTGCAGAAGGAGAATATAAAGCGTATTGAAGAGTCCACCTCTCCGTATCTCAACATCAAATCCAGCAGCGTGGGCTTGGCCCATCTTCTCAATACCAAGGGTAATATTGGACTGGCCAAGACCAAAATATCACCCATCAAGGGAGCCGGCGGTGTGAGTATGACCAGCGGAACCATACGTAAAACCAACAGCGATCTCAGTGAAAAGGTAGGTACAGCAAGCCAACTAAGTGATGTAAAATTAATAGTTTTAATCCCCACAGTACTCAATCTTCAAAAAGCCTCGACTGCTGCTGGGCAGCTCGAGCAGCACAGGTCTGGCGGCCACCACAGGCTCAAACTTTGTTTATAATGGAATGGGCGGGTCCGAGAAGGTGGATCCCTTCGCGCAGCGCGCCGAAGAAGAGGGTTTGGCGGGCAGCAGACCCTCAGCCGTCCTTTCCCGGAACGTAAACCAACGCCTTAAAGCCGGCTCCCTGCGCAATTTCAACTTGGGCAAATAAATCAATAGCCATGTGATCATTTAAGACTCCCCCAGTTGCTGTATTAGCGTGCGATTGCTATTAAGGATTGCCGTATTGTTAGATAGCCAATGCATGGAGTAAGCAGTAGTAATAAGTTAGCATTAAATATAAAAAAATACAAAAGGCAAATGTGCGATCAGGCAGCAATCTTCTTTTCCGCTGTTCCCGTCCACTCTTCGCGCAGGTGGACACTGCAGCCGAGATCACGCAGCGCCGCCTTGATGTCTTGCTGCACGCTGGGATGCTCCTTCATGGCGTCGTTCAGCAGATCCTCGACACCAAAGGAGATCCAGGTCTCGCACTGGTTTCGTGAACGCGACACCATGTTGCGGATGGCCCAGGCTCCGTTTCGCTGGACGATCTTGTGCTTGGGGTGGGCGCGAATCGCCTCCACAATCACCTCGGCAATTCCAGTATCAAAGAAGGCGGCGCTGTGTTCCTGCACTCGGAGTGTCAGCGTGGTCACGCAGGCCAGAGCGGCGGCCACAATGTTTTCGTTAGAGTGGTGCGTCTCCAGCAGTTGCTTTATAATGGGAGCCACGCCTTGCTGGACTATATGTGCTTTCACCGAGTCATGACCAGCCAGCGCCCGCAATAACTTTAAGGCCTCTTTGTTCAGACGCACTTCGTCTAGGTTCCGGCTCATGATCTCGAATACGGCTTTCAGACCTCCAGCCTCGTCGATGGCCGTACAGAGTTCCTGCCGCACAGCCAGTGTTCCAATGGTGAGCAGCAAATCGGCCAGTACGTTGGGATCCTCGTAAGCGGGCAGTAGTTCGACCAGCGGGAGCAGAACCTCACCGGCTATTTGTCGGGCGTGTTCATGGGCGCAGCCAAACTCCACGCGGATGTCGTCGTCGAGGACAAGGAATCGAAACACGGCGGTCAGCTCGCGTATCAGGCGATCTTTGCCTTTGCCCAGCAGAGGCTTCATTAGCTTGAGGGCGGGAGTATTCATGATATTCTGGCGGTTCATTTCGTGCATGATGCACGCCTTTTGGAGCCACTGTAGCGTCAGCAGGGTGATGTCCTGGTTCTCCACTTGGAGGGCTAGCAACTTCAGAACCACGGCCATGGCTTCGGCATCGAACAGATCCGGCTGCTTGTGGGTCAAGCTGTTAACAGCCTCCAGTGACTTTTTGATCAAGGCTTCGTTGGATGAATCGGCGGAGAGGGTTTCCTCCAGCAGAGTGATCAGAGCATCGTGGGCGCCATTCTTGCCAGCTAGAACCCGGTGGGCCAAAGACTTCTGACACTCGGCATCCAGAGTGGCCAGCTGTTCCAGCAGCTGAGAGGTATCCTTCGTTTTTTGGCCAATGTGCTCCTTGATCTTGTCCACCGTTTCGTTGATTACCGGTTGACCGGTCTGCGGATTGACGGACAGGTCCTTTATGATGTTCGCCAGGTTGATGCCCTGCAAGAAGTCCATTGAAGTGAATCACCTGGGGGAATTAGACAATTGACTATACTCACTTGCGCCTCGAATTGCTTAATGGTCTCCTCTTTCGCCTCCGAGGGCGTCATAGAAAACTCCACCACATTCTCTTTGACCACATCGTCAAAGGTGTCCTGCGATATAACCTTGGCCATGGCAGTGATTCGTCCGATTTTCGGCTATATCCCAAGCAGCTGCAGCGCTTTAACTTTTCAAATTTTTACTTTGTTCTCTCTGTCTGCAACTTCCCACACACATCCGCACACACGCACACGCTAACACAGTTCAAATATACGGCATGCGGTCACACTATCCTACTCCAGCTGACCGGGTATCGATAGATATCGACTTAAGAATTTTGTGAAAGTACCGTTAGACTTAGTTCAACACCAAACACACTCTAAAAAAAGTTTTTTTAATCTTTTAAAATTCAATCCGAGTTAGGAAAATAAAACATAATTCGTAAATTTAAAAAACAAAAAAATTAAAGTTGCATAAGAAGTCATTATTATGTTTGATTTTTCACAACTAAATCAATGAAAGAGGTTACGAAATACAAATTTTATATTATTCAATTGGATATAAAATAAATTACCCAAACATTTTAAATTCAAGAAAAACAATTATTTACCATTCTGTTCAAAATGAAAATTTAAAAATAGCTTGAGCTTGCTGTTTGTTTTTAATTTACATAAGTCTGTATTTTGGCTTAATCATGCTCGTTATTCACACTGCGGATTACATAAAGACGGTTGGGCGTCAAAGCGTCTAAGAATAGAAGGAGAAAACACGCCGAGATAGACACAAACACATGCACATCTAGAGAGGGTCAACGAAAGCGCCATTAATATAGGGCCAGAAAATCCTGGCTAGCAGTAACTTGGCCTAGCCGAAAAATTGGCAGTGGCTCGCCGCTCATTTTCGCTTGGGCAGCTTGTAGTCGGTCGGCGGATGCAGTTTGAGGTGATCCAGGAACACAGGCTGCATGTCCGCCCGCCAAGAGATCTCCTCGCGAGCCCTCACGGGTCCGTCCTTGCAGGTCAGCCAATAGGTGCTCATCAGGCCTTTGCCCTGGAATTGATAATATACCGAAAAAATTGAATTTCAAGAAATGTTAACTGAATCTTAAGATCTTCATGATATTTGTATTTGTGCCCCAAAAAATCTGTAGATTGTTATACCTTTAAAAACCACACTGCGTATAAGTGATATTGTGGTCGCTCATACGACATGTTGCATTAAGTAAAACTTTCTAATTGAAGCTCTTATTTTTATTAAAAATGAATATATTATAATCATAGTCCCCACCCACCTTGACATCGATGAGGCCGCGGTGCTCGGTCCGGAATCCGCCCACCTGCTGCAGCGAGTCGTGCATCTCCTCGGTGATATGTATCTTCTGGGCCTCGCCGGTGCTCTCCATGCGCGAGGCCGTGTTCACCGTGTCGCCAAAGAGGCAGTAGCGTGGCATCTTGGTGCCAACGATGCCGGCGACCACCGGACCCGTGTGCACTCCGCACCGGATCTGGACGAACTCGTCGCCGGCCCTGGGAATCCGGAACACCGACGAGGCGTCTAGCAAATCAAGCGCCATTGTTGCTATCTCGCTGATGTGCTTGTTTCCTGCAGAGAAGGCAGCGGGTTGGAAGGTTCCATGGCATAAATTATGCGCATGGCCACAAATGAAATTTAAATTAGCGCAAATCTTTTTTTGGGGGCAGCCAACCAGCGGGGCGATTGGCGGGGAGCCGGGCTAAATGACTGACTGACTGACAGCTGAATTTGCATAAATTACCGTTCTTCACCGGCAGACCCGATGCCACCATATACGAGTCTCCAATTGTTTCCACTTTGTAGACGTCGTAGCACTCGATACGCTCGTCGAACACCCGGTAAATGGAGTTCAAAAAGGTCACCACCTGTCGAATGAAAAGTTCAGTAAATAATATTTCTCGCCTATTTTAATAAAGCGTCCAATTAAAATTAAAAACATGACACAGCTGCTAAATATAAAGCTAAGTCATGCAAATTTCTAATCTCATACCTCATCTTAAACTTAATAAATAAGTAAGGCTTTATTTAAACTTAAGAAATTATATTTTTAATTGCCATATATAATGTTCAGATAGAATGATTGATTATTTCTTCCATAAAGTGTATATATATACATATTGTTATATTCGAAATTGTGGAATCTAATTTTGAACTCTAAAAACTACTCAACAGCTTGGTTGGTTGACGTGGTATAATTGAAGTTAAACTGTTACCTGCTTTACTTTTGAAAATGTAAGTACAAATAATTTATTTAAATTATAATTTTTTAAAATAGGAAACTCATAATTATCGGAAGCATAAATTTAAGCAAATTTAATTTTAAATTTTGGCAACAAGTAAATTCCTTAAATATCTAAGAGATCTTATAAGAAATAGTACCTGCTTTTATTTCTTAAAATACAAGCATCAATAACATAGGAAACTTACCTCCAACGGAGTGCAGTCCGCGGCGATTTCGGTGAAGCCCACGATGTCGCTGAAGTAGACGGTAACTGCCTCGTAGAGCTCGGCGGGCACCTGTCAAGGAGTCAATTAAACCAGTCTAATTCCCACCCATTCCCGGACTCACCTGCTGGGTCTGTTTCAGCTGCATGGCCACGCTGGGGGGCAGCATTTGAAAGAGCAGCGAGTCGCTCTTCCGCTTCTCCCGCTTCAACTCCTTGGCCTTCTGCGACAGATTCAGGGCATAAAGCTAAGGAAAGTGGAATGCTAAGTTGGATTAGTGAAACTATAAAGGCTACATCAGCACCTGAATCGTGGCAGCGGCATTCTTAACCAGCACTATGATGACCGGCGATACCAGGAGCACCACAACCAGAATGGCGATGCCAATGGCCTCTTTTCGGTCAGCCTGCACCAGGGTTTCATCCACATACTCCCTTTAAAATAGAAAAGGAAATCAGAAAATGGTTAAAATGATTGAAATATAAGAAATAAGCTTAAGTTTCCCTACTTGATTAAACGTCGCAGGGCCTTTTGCAGTATTCTTAGGTCATCGGTATAGTTATTCATCAGCTCGTAGAACTCGATGGCACTGCGCTCGTTTGAAACATTCGGATTGTTCTTGAGTAATGTGTTACTCCTGTGAAAGGACAGTATGTGAAATTATATTATTATAAATTAATACAGCATACACACATTTGTTTGGCACGATGGAACTTCTTGGTGCTGGTGATATTGGTGTACATATTCTTTAGCATGGGTGCGTAGTTCAGGGTGGAGTTGATCATCTCACGGGCCATGAATTCGTAGCGCACATAAGACACGAAATTCTCGGCCGTCAAGGATCCACGTCCATAGTATCTGATGCCGAAAGAAGTTGCAATGTTCTGGCACTCAATGCTTTTGAGAAGGTTTTTAAATCCCACCAGATAACTGTTTGATTTAAAAGACAAATTGGAGTCGGTATAAATGTGTCCTTCACTGCGTTGCAAACTTTTGACTAAAATTATAATACCCTCTGCAAGGGTATAAAAATACTTTGCCTACTTTAAGAAGGTATCCTAACATTAAATTGCTTAAATAATTAAGTCTTGATGCACTGCATCAAATGCAAGTGATGCTACCGTCATATGCCTCCAGCAGCCTTAAAAGGTCCTTGATCCTGCATCCTGCTGATCAACTCAAATAAGTAGGCATCACGAAATAAGACATCCGAGTAATACACTCAAACACACTGACTTCCGTCAAACGGATGAACTGATTTTTCGGGTGCCGCAGTCCCTACTCCATGAAGATTTGACTAGAACCAGTTGGGAATTATAATCGATCGATGGTAGAAATTCTCAATAGGTATGACGTGGTAATGTCAACATTAACATAACATTAACATATTATTAACATAGCAGTAACATAACATTAACATAACTTTAACATAACTTTAACATAACTTTAACATAACTTTAACATAACTTTAACATAATTTTAACATAACTTTAACATAACTTTAACATAACTTTAACATAAGTTTAACATAACTTTAACATAACTTTAACATAATTTTAACATAACTTTAACATAACTTTAACATAACTTTAACATAACTTTAACGTAATTTTAACATAACTTTTAACATAACTTTTACATAACTTTTACATAACTTTAACATAACTTTAACATAACTTTAACCTAACTTTAACATAACTTTAATATAACTTTAACATAACTTTAACATAACTTTAACATAACTTTAATATAACTTTAACATAACTTTAACATAACTTTAACCTATATTTAACAGAATGTTAGAAGTTCGAGTGTGTGACTGTGTTACTGAAGGTGTTGAAGATAATTAATTGTGATAATATGTTATTTGAATTGGACACCACTATACAGTCTTTTCATTAGTTTTTTAAATTCTAATTTAACATATTGTTTGTGGGTCCGATTTGAGAATTATTATATTTATATTTTTAATTATTTTACTTAATTAAGCAGATTGCTTTAAAACCGAGGGACTAGTTCGCGTAGGAACAGACAGACGGACAGACAGACGGATAGACAGAAGGACAGACTAAGAGATAGACGGATAGACAGAATGACAGACGGACATGCGTATATCAACTCAGGGCGCGATCCTAATCAAGAATAAA
The DNA here is from genome assembly GCA_018153365.1 of Drosophila fuyamai. Taxonomy (NCBI): domain Eukaryota; kingdom Metazoa; phylum Arthropoda; class Insecta; order Diptera; family Drosophilidae; genus Drosophila; species Drosophila fuyamai. Next base: position 9,007,416 of record JAECXW010000758.1, read on the forward strand.
TATACTTTATAGGGATATGTCTTCTTCCCTGCGTGCACACTTTTGACCAAAATTATAATACCCTCTGCAAGGGTATAAATATTAATTTAACCTAGAAGACCACTTTACTGATATTCCCTTCTAAAGTTTTTTTTCTTAAATTGTTAAGCTCACCGCCAAACGCCACTGCTGTCCGTTTCTTTGATTTGCTCATTTAGATGATGCAGTAATCCCCGATTGATGGATGTATACCAGTTCATCACCTCCGTGATGGAACTCTCCTCCGGTTCTAAGCGCACCCGATCCCTGAACTCGTTCAGTCGACTCTGAAACTCGTACCGGTTCAGCATCATCTCCCGATCGTCCTCATCCTCGTCTGGTGCTGTGGGAACACTGATTTCGCTCCAGGTGGTCATGTTGTTTAAGGCGTGATCCGTGTTTGCAAATCGCAGTGTTAAGTTGGCTCTGTTTTTAATCCAAAGGTAAAAGTATAAGCTGATAATCCTCTTGAATTCAGCAGACTGAGGACTTACCGCTGTTTGCTGCCGTTTGTGAAAATATAAAATGCTACTTCAGAGCGCTCCAGTTGCAAGCGTGTTACCACCTTTCCCAAGTCGGTGGCAATGGTGACCTAAGTTATAACAATTATTTAAGGCAGGTCATTTCAAAGTCTTTGTTTTTATTAAATCATAAGAGCAAGAAAACATTTTTAAATCAAAATGCTTTTGAAAAAACTGAATAGGTACGTCTCAAAAAAACTTAAATTTGTATTGCCATTGTAAATAAGTTAACTCAAAAATTCTGGTAAAAAATTTTTATTTAATTATCATTGTTTTATAAAAATAAAATAAACCACTATAAAAATTCATTGATTCACTTTGCCAAAACAAAGATAGAACAGTAAGCTTAAGTATTTAATTTTTTACAAGACCAAGTGAAACCAAGAAAAGAATTATAAGTATATCTACTCAGGTATGTTAGGCTTAGAATAGCCTAAGTTTGATATGTTATCTTGTATTTGTTTGTTAAAAAAAAACCTGCCTTTGATATTACGTATACGCCGAATGGTTCATGGGAAAAATATAAGATAAATAGATTAAATATATTCAGCAGTTAGTATAGAAATGTTTTTAATACAATTTGCGTTATAAAATGAACAAACAAATGAGTCAGTCTTATTAATTGTTATGCGTGTGATTTCCAAATCAATATGATTTTTTACTATTTTAAACAGCATTATGGGAATCCCTAACTGTAGAACTAGGGGGTTCTCCTTAGTAATCTACTGAGCCCTTACAGTCAGGCGATCTTTTTGAGTTTATAATAGCCGTAGTCAAATTGATAACGACAAAATAACTATACTTAATATTCTACGAAACCTTATCAAAAAGCTGACTTATCACAGCCCCCCGCTTTTTGGACATATAAAAGAGCCCGATTGGCTAGCAGCGGGTCAGTTACCCAAGATGTTGTGGCCCAAGTTAGTTTGCTTTGCATTGGTCAGTCTGGCCTTTGGCCAACTTTACCTGGTGGCCAGCGAGGATACCATCGCCGTCTGTCCCACCAATTTCACCCGAGTGGCGGACAAGTGCCTCCTGGTGGACGGGAGCTGGAAGAACTTTTACGAGTCGGATCGCCACTGCCGATCCATCAACGCCGGTCTCCTGAGCATCAAGAACCAGACGGAACTGAATGCTATCAACAAATGGCTGCCGGTGGTTGCCCAATATCAACTAGAGTTCTGGACATCCGGCAATAAGTTGGGCCAAGTTAGAGACGACTACTACTGGCAGAGCACCGGGGAGCAGGCCTTCTATCTGCCCTGGAACACGGGTCAGCCCACTCCCGCCAGCGGGGATTGCCTTACTCTGTTGGCCAACTATAATCTGACCTCTGAGGAATTCGTTATGGATCCCCATCGCCTGACCGTGAAGAACTGCACCCAGTGGGCACCCCACATCTGCCAGACCCCATTGCAACTGTTCAAGACCCAGCTGTGTCTCAATACCAGTGCTTTCTTCGAGGCCAAGATTCCCGTTTAAGTCTTTTAAAAGAAAAGGGAAAAATTGACAATATTAATTACATTTCATTAAATGATGCTGCTCAAATTAAATCAATATTTGATTATTAAATATCAGTATACTTGAATAACATAAATGGTATATTATCAAAGTTGCGATCTTTTCAATAAGTGTGTCTAAGGGTAAATAATTATTAAGTAATTCATTTTGATTAAAATACTATCTTTATACTGTTTATTAATATTCCAACTGATTGTTAAATACCGCTAAGTGATAACCTTATCAATTCCAATTTTGAAAAACTTTCAATAAACTAGCTATCATAGTTCTTTAGATTACACTGTTGTTGGTTAAAATATTAGATACTACGAAGTAATTGGGCAAATAAATACATTTACAAAGTCCATTTTTTTAACATTATTCGTAAGAAAAGTAATCTCTTTTTAACAATGAAAAACTGTCAACTGTTATTTGCGAGCTCTACTTTTTTCAAGCATTGGAAAGTTCCGTCATCAATAAGTTTATTCTTTTTTCCTTGATTTGTTTATAGTGAGTTTTGCATTCTAAGTACGTGACCCTATTCAATGAGTACCCACACCCCAACCACTAGTCATCGGCCTCCCACTTTCTCACTTTTCGCTCCCCATTTCCCGGTATATACCACCCACTCCCATTTTCCACCCCCTCAGTGTCGCTGCATATTTCGCATTGCGTCCTTATCAATTCACTTTAGCCTCCCCCACGCACACACTTTTGGCTCATATAAGTACGTACAATATTTTCCGTTCTTTCACATTTTCCTGCGAAGACTTCGCATTTGCATTATGGATAGATGAAGTGGGCGGTTGGGGGCCAGAAGGACGCCGTTGAGTGGCTGGCCGCGAGCTCGTGCTCCAGAACCATTCACAGGGACTTGGACGGCACTTACCTGAGCAAACAAACAGTTCCAAGGTTTCTCGTGATGGTCAAGAGAACGTTGACCAAGGAGCGAATCTCTCCCGTCATCTACTTGGCGCTTGATTGAATCGCAGTAATAAATTTTAATTACGCTTCAAAGACACAATTTCCGGGTCGCCGTGGCATTGTTTGCTTCTTTTCATTGTCGCAGCCACTCAAACCCACTGACCCATCCACTGACCCACCCACTGACCCATCCACTGACCCACCCACTGACCCACCCACTGCCCCACCCATTGACCCACCTGTGTCTCGATGTCGGCCACGGCGGAGCGGTACTCCAGGATCTCTTGTAGTGTCACCGATGTTTGCACAATCAACGCCAATATTGGTATAAATGGTAGAATTATCATCTGGAAATGGATTCGCATGTCAATGAGAGTAACCTTTCGCCCACAGTGGATTTGTCTTATAATGCATTATTAACATAGGTTTACTTAAATCAATTAAAGAATTAGAAGGTATTTACTATTTTTTGGGGAAATAAAGGAGCAATATAATTTCTTATAGAATATGTATTTGTCATAAGAACTTAAGCAGGCAATTTGCCTGAAATTTGATTAATTTTCTTTGGGTTAAAGGTTAATAAAATAGAGAGCAAAATATTAAAGGTAACAAGTAGTCTAACATAACTTTTTAAAAATATTATAACTCAACTATTTGAATTTGTTCATGATTTTTATGATATGTTTATAGACCCGAAAAAAACAAATGGTATTGTTTTGGGTAATCTACTATTATTTTGTTTGTTACTACCCACGCTTTACCACAGAAATAAAACCTTCCCTACCTTTTTTAAGTTAAGTTAAAAAATCTCTTTAATGAATTTCAGTAGTTGTTTCTGGCTTTTGACCCACTGTCCCATATATTTTCATTTGTCATCAATATGTGCTTTGTGGAGGAAGAGCCCGGACCAATCTTGGCCTTATCTGCGGCTGATTGCGAGCGGTAAAGGAAAAGGAAAAGGTAAAGGCAAAGGCAAGGGCAAAGGTAAAAGTAAAGCAGGTGTGAAGGGAGGTGAAGGAGTCGTGATTAGTCTTTATCGTAGTCCGCTAATCGCGACATTCATTAGACAGACGCACTCTGTGGTCCCCGAGGCACGTGACTCTGACCAGTCGCCCTAATTAAGATGCATGCGCATCCGCTAATTTATGCTGCTCCGGATAAGTGTGTGTGTTTTTTTTTGTTTTTCGATTCGCACCTGTAGAGTGTCCCTATATTCCAAGTGGAGGAACTCACCTGCATGAGCTGCAGGCGCCGACCCGTTTTTATGGCCGGGTTACGGGCGGCGGCATTGCAACATCTCCCACTGCCGCCACTCGATATATCCTCGGAACTAATCGAGCGCACGGAAATTTTATCGAGCTGCAGATTGTGATGTGTGGGCACCAATAGGAGGCCACCGCCTCCTCCTCCTCCTCCTCCTCCTCCTCCTCCGCCACCTCCCCCTCCTGCCGAAGGGTCCATCTCCTCGGGAGCCACAGCCATTCGCGCGTCCATCGGATGGTTCGATTGGCAACTGCTAATGTCGATCTTGACGCTGGGAGTCGGCTTTCTGCTGTAACCCGCACTGCCGCCCGCTGGGCAAGGGTTCAGGTTCAGGTTCCGGTTCGGGTCAGGGTTCTCCTTCTCGTCCTCTCCGGACTTGCGCGCTTTTCCATTTAGCATATTGCTGATTGTTCAGGCAAGGATGTGAAGTGCCAGTGGCTCATAAACACGATTGCTGCACGGGGAGAAAATGTTACCGAAATATTTATATCCGAGGTGCTTAAGGGTCCCGCAGAAATCCCATAGGAATTAAAAGGCTCACAGGTGCAAATTGAACACTGAAATTCGAATTCCTATTTTAGAAATTCATAAGGACATTATTTTGGGCTTTTTCAATAATTTTTATGATTTGCTCGGAATAATATTATATGAGTTTGAGATGTGAGAGTCATTGAAAAACTAAAAAATATTATATAATATTTGGCGCGCTACATATGTCTGTGCTATTAAAATACCCTTTTCGTATTATTATTCTGTAGGAAATCCATTTTAAATACAGCTGAGGTCAATACTTTTTATAACGATTCATTAAAAACTTTAAAGAAAATGAAGCGGTATAAATTTTTGTAAAATTGAATACTTGAAACATTAAAAATGTAATTTAGTGAGGGTTTTTTTCCAGTGTGCTGGAAGTGCAAATGTCACTGCGAATGCTGACTGTACATAATTGTTGCGTGTTCAATTTGTATCTGATAGTTTCACTCGGGCGACACTTGTTGAGTTTCAATGGGGCCGTAATGAGGAGGGCGCGTATAATAATTGCAAGGAATGGCAGATAAGCACATATGGGTGGCCGGACCACGCCCCCGCCCCCGTGGCCGCCTCGCTGGCCGCCAAACAAACGTCAGGACTTCAGGACATCGGGACTTTGGGACCTCGGGACGTCAGGACGACAGGACGACAAATTTGATGGATGAGCAGCCAGGCAACCAAGCGTTGCCTTTGGGAGGGTGAGAATTGAGCCAAGGGGTTGGGGGCTTTGAGTTTAATTGAAAGCACATTTGATTGCTGCTCCCCCGGGCGGAACACGGTTTTTTGCCCAGTGTAGCGCCAAAGTAAACAATTTGCGCGATGGCCTGCGTTCTTGTATCTATGTGGACATATATCCTTCATCCTTTGTTGTTTCTGTTGTCGCAGTGTCCGCTGGCTGGTTTACTTTTCGCATTTATCAAGAGCACATTTATTGATTAAAGTTTTAATTGCCCACACTCGGAAATAATTGAAACAAAAACTCGAAAGATATTTATTAAATTTTGATATATTCCACAGCTGGGCTTATTGGATTTGACTTTATGTGTTATTCGCGGCTGTATTTCCAATCAATCGCACAGCACGAACATAAAAAGTTTCTTTTTTAATTTTTATTACACATGACACGCATTAAATTCCCACACAACAATGGCAAGAAATTCAATTATCTATTAGCGACAAGTAAGAGGAATGCGTCGTTAGGCCCCGCAATGTGAGTTTTCCGTACGTGGGAGTTATCTCCGTATCCGCCGTATTTTTCCTTCGTTTTCCGCGATTGAATGCGAGCAGCGCCCAGTGCCAACTGAGCTTAAACCTGTTGAGTTTGGTCTGTTTATACCGAGGGTCCTGTGGGAGCGACCATCCCCTCCCCCCCCTCCTGCCCAATTCCACCCCCGCAGGACTGCGCACACGGCACTCTGTTATCCCGATGTAAACTTTTATAAGCTGTAATCTGTTGCGTGCAGGATGCCTGGATTTTATTGCTTTGCATATTCGGGTTAATTTTCGGGGTAGCCACAGGAATCTCTAACGACCTTAAATTAAGCAATTTGAATGTATACCGTTAATTATGTTGCCTTTGGCCTCCTGGATAAACTCTTGTTAGCCTTGTTAACCTTTTTTAAAAAAGGGGTCCGCTTAGTGGCCTGCCAGTTTGAATTTTAAATTATCTACGGTGTTATCTGTTTAAGCCCAAAATGCCTACAATATATATTTCAAACTCAATTTTATATTTTCATTTTTTAAAAATAGTCAGTTGAAAACAACATTAATATATTTTTATTTCAAAATAAATCTTTCAAGAAAAACGACTTTTTGCAATTCTTACTTGACATGTAGATATCTTTCTTCCTTAAATCAATCAAGCAGTTCACTGCTTTCCGTATGCTCACTTAACGGATACTCGAACCTTTTGTAAAATAGATGTATAGAATACGTAAAAATAAAATAATATTATCACAACAGTGGCTTTTCGAGTGAAAATAACACATAATTATTATTATATGAATGGTTCCAAAAATTTTTGTTTTGTGTTCTGTCGAAAATATATAAGCTTAATCAAACATGAATATCTGTATTATGTTCCTAAATGTGTTTAACATTTTCTGACGTGATTTAAAATAGGATTTAAAGGATAGTGGCTTTCGGTAAAATATTTTGAGAATCAAAATCCGAGCCCCTATAATTAAAATGGTATACACTATAGTTGTATACAAAACCATTTGAAAAGTGGTTATAAAAGATATAAAACAAATTAATTAAATTACATAAGTAACTTTTTATTAAGGAAATATATAATTATTTTGAAAAATCAACCGATAAAATAACAATATTTTCAATTGATTGCTTGGCCGTCATACGAATTTATACTTCCTCGGTAAAGTGGTAAATAGCTCAGAATCCGCCAGATCGGCAAGACTTTATTCAGATATCGGGCAGCATAAATCGTAGTTTGGCAACTCTGAGCGTTCCTATTGTCCCGCCTCTTCGGTCCGCGGCCATGAGATCATCCAGCCGAATCGGCATAATGCCCGCCTCGAGCTAGCGACTTTCCAAACGAAAAAGAAACAGCCGGGCATTTGCATAACTAGCTGTAAAATTGTTGGAAATTAACAGCGCAAACGGCGAGCGATTGGCTGGATCCGAGGGTTCGAATCGGAATCCGCAAAAGCCGGCGATTCCAGCAGAAGAGACGAGCAAACCTGTTCTAGGCGGTGGAGAATAAAAACAAAACCGAAAATGAGGAGGCACCAATGGACCACCTTGATGGTCTTCAACCCCCCTCCAACCCGCCAGTCTTCACTCTTCGCTCTTCAGTCTTCAGTCTCCAGTTCCATTACCATCGCCATATCTCCTCCCGGGGAACACAATTGGATCGGGTAACTTTGAACTGGTCGGGTGTCGTCCGCTATGGTGTCCAAATTGATGTTTCAACAAGAAAGGAAAGCTAACTTCGGGCGGAGCCGAAGTTTATATACCCTTGCAGAATATTCTGTAAATAATATTCTCCAAAATTATTCATATGATGCATTCTTAATACTCATAAAAATCCCAACTTCCTAACTTTAAAAACACCAAAGTTATGGCAATTTCAATCGTTCAGTTATATGGCAGCTATAGGATATAGTCGGCCGATCCCTATAAAATTTGGTAGGTCGGATTGATTGGCCAAATATAAAACCCATAGAAAATCCCAACTTCCTAACTCTAAAAACACCAAAGTTATGCTATTTCCTATCGTTATATGGGAGCTATAGGATATAGTCGGCCGATCCTTATGAAATTTGGTAGGTCGAATTGATTGGCCAAATAAAGAAGCCATAGAAAATCCCAACTTCCTAACTTTACAAACAGCAGAGTTATCGCATTTTCTATCGTTCAGTTATATGGCAGCTATAGGATATAGTCGGCCGATCCCGGCCGTTCCGACTTATATACTGCGTGCAAAGGAAAGAAGGGTGTGTGCAAAGTTTCAATTCGATAGCTTTAAAACTGAGAGACTAGTTCGCGTAGAAACAGACAGACGGACAGACAGACGGACAGACAGACGGACAGACGGACAGACGGACAGACGGACAGACGGACAGACGGACAGACGGACAGACGGACATGGCTATATCAACTCAGGAGGTGATCCTGATCAAGAATATATATACTTTATAGGGTCGGAGATGTCTCCTTCACTGCGTTGCACACTTTTGACCAAAATTATAATACCCTCTGCAAGGGTATAATAAAGCCTATAAATTTATGACTAACGAACCAAGAAAACATTCTCCCATGCCGATTGCCCGTTTCCATTCCGGTTGACAATGTCGGGGGATTCCGGGGGGATTCGGTGTGGTAACTCCATGGCACTGCAGATGGAGATGGAGATGGAGATGGAGATGGGCGAGGTGTAACGGTGACAACGAGTAGGTGTCGCCATTGGTGCCACTATGAATTAATTTGGACAATTTATGAGCCAATCTCGCCGTCCGACAACTGGCTAGGAATGTGTTTAGCGGCCACCACGGTGGTCGCTTGTCTTTTCGTAAATTGAATTATAATTTGATACCCGACTCTGCGACTCCCCAACTCCTCATTCGACCATCTGGGGGTTCCGATCGCCCCGGCATATATTACCGATTGATCGGGCCACATAAATCTGACACTAGCGACACAATTAGCACGGCCTTTCAGTCCCCGCCCTTCGCCATCTCCCTCCCTCCCCGTCCATCTCGATCGCCGTGACTGCGACAGTGACTGCGACTACGACTGCGACTGCGACTGTGACCGTGGAAGCAGCCACCCAAAAGTGACAGCCGCCACAGCAAAATGTACATAAATAGTTCGCATTGCTCTTGGCCCAGCTGCAAGATAATGCGTAGAGTGAACGAAGGATGTATTATTGGCAAGTCGCTGGGGAAATACTCTTAGAGCGGTACCTATTCATATACCGGCTATTGTAACTTATTCATTATAGGGAATATATTCGGATCTATCACGGTTTAAGCGAACATAAAAGGTTTAATAGAGCCTTCATTAAAAAATGTAGCTGTAAATTATATTGTTTTTATATGTTATATTTTAAGTAATCTTAGAGAGGCTTTAAGTTAATAACCAATGGGAACTGAGAAATCTTATCGAAACTTTTAGTTTAAAATCGTATTTTGGTTTACCATAAAAACGAGAGCACGTTTTATAAAAGTAATTAAAGATACATCATAATTTGACAAAAAAGTTTTCAAAAATAAAATCCCTATTATATTCTTTTTTGGAAAACTAGAACTCTTTTTTATATGTTATGTTAAAAGTTTAAAAACAAATATCTAGTTCAATATATTGCAGTCTATAGTTTATATAATTATTCTTTGTACGTCAAAAACTTAATTTAACTTATTTATGTATTAAATTGTATTGGGAAGGTTTGGCTTACTTCTAAAGCAGTTTCATTCCGTTAACTAAACAAACAAATATATAAAAGCTCTGCTCGAATAGCATGTACCCTCTGTTAGTGCATCAAGTTACAGCCAAAAAGCTGTGGCAAGTTCCGGAGCTGTTCACATACCGCCGCCTGGCCATGGACTCTGAAAATGTCTCATTTAAATAACTTGCATGCATTTAGTCATACTTTTTGCTTCGACCCGGTGCCGAACCTCCCGCTCCGCTGGCTCCTTCCCCTTCCTGCTCCTCCGATCCCACCCCCCCTGCAGCGGACAGGCATGCGCCTCTGGGCATGCAGCGGGAATCAAGCAGCGCATCGCGACGTCAACTTAAGTGGCCAACGGAGGTAGAACAACAATAACAGCTTCGAACACAGCCCGGCGATCAGTGTTGCCAATTTGGCTATTGACATTGCCAATTTCATATAATTCTTACTAGTCAATCTCAAGAACAAAATATGGATTTGTGTCGTGTATTACTCCTATACTTTTTATGTTATGGCTAAAATACGGAAAAAATTCAGTTCAAACTCCGGTTCTTTTTATCAAACCCCCGAAATATAATGCTCAAATGTTGGAATGTTGAATTCGATTTAAAATTTCCAATCGAATGGCATTCACAGCTGAACAATATAATTTTAGTCGATTTTAGGCAACAAATCATAAACTTAGGCAAAATAACAAAATAACAAAATCCGGAGATCCGGAAAAACCAACTTTTATATCGGTTCTTTGATCAAAACCCTGCGAAATAATTGTCACATGTTGGAATGTCATATCTCGTTGAATTCGTAATAAAATTTTCAATCGAGTGGAATCCACAGCTCAAAAATTTCATTTTAGTCGATTTTTAATGTCAAAATGTAGTAAATCCGAAAAATCCGGAAAAAACATTTGTTTTGGTTTTTTAGTTAAAACAATTCAGCATTTAGTGTTTGTAACTTAGTCGCGTCGTTTCTAATATCTTTTTTGGTGTCTCATTGAATTTATGCAAATCTGTCGACGAATAGTTGGCATCACTGCCTGCGATCCTCTTCTGCACTCTGGGTCTTTGAGTGTCGAGTATGTAAATCCCCCGATCCATTGTCATTCCATGGTTGCCAATGCATTCTGCACTTCAGCGAACAGCTTTTGTTCTTTTTATTTTTATTTATTTGCTGCTGTTGTCGCTGATCGATTTTGTTCACGTCACTTGTGGTTTGCAGTTGGCTTTCGGTGAACTTTCAATTGTTCTGGAATCGATAAAGAGCTACATGTGTAGGGCCAGACACCCCAGCATATATATATATTGGCAGCCTGTCCCTTGTTTAGTTGACAAATTCTCCTTGAGCTCTTGCGGATTCGTGTCTGCGTCGAGAGTTTTAATTAATTCAAATACAATTCCAACTGCACGCCGAGTGATGTTGGGCTGATTGAAGCTGAAGGCCAGCACGTGAGTGGAGCCACTGTTACTTTTTGCCCACCTCCCCACTTTTTTCAAGCAGATGCACAGCGACACAAGGGTACTGAAAAAACTTGTAGTTTGAGAGTATTTAAGTATTATATTTAGTTATTAAAATATATAAATATATATTTCAATAACACTACAACTATATTTCAATACACTATAATTCAATAACACTACAATTATTGTTGAACAAGGGCGATACCAAAACCAACATACATATATAAATATAATGGTCATAGTTCGGAAGTAGGTATGTACTAGTCTATATAAACATTTATAAAGGGAATATATAGTCGGATAATATTTTAAGATTAAAATTATGTAATTATAACTATTTTTATATTTTGTATATTTATATAACAATTAAATATTAAACCTCATTCATAAATAAATCTCTTTGTTACTTACATGGCTTAGAATAGCAGTAAATATAAAAGTGCCCTGGTTGAAATCCTACAGAAGTTATAGGTTTTCTTATGTACCCAAGATCTGTTTTTAATATAAATATTATACATGTATTCCGATTAGTGCAATGTATTTCTATCAGTGTACTACACACAGAGACAAAGACAAAGCTGCAGACGGACGTTCATTCAGTAAACGTAAACGTTTGTGATTTGTTACGATTGTGCAGTACATAAATCAGTCATGGATTTATTGCGAGAAATGAAATTCGCCGGCTGCTCCTCAACAGCTTCGTCTTGGTCTTCTTCGCCAGTCCCCATCTTCATCTCCGTCTGCAGTCTTCGCTCTTCGGTGCTCCGTCTTCAGTCTCCAGTCTTCAGTCTTCAGTCTTCAAGCTTGAGTCTTCAGTCTTCGGATTGGTGAACGTTTGCAGTGGTCGTGAGTGGCGCTGCGTGTGGGTCGCATAAATTTCACGCTTTGCGCAGGCGCTGCCACAAATCGATGTTCTCTTTTGTTGTGCTCCCCTTTCCCGCCCTCTCACCCTTCCCTTCCCCTTCCCTTTCCCTCTCCCCTCTCCAACAAGCTTCTCTTTTCGCGGTTTTATGAGTCACGCCGACGTCTATGCGATAGTTGAGCTTGACTTTTTATTAGTGGTGCCAATTTATAGTTGTCCAAAACAATCAAAAACATTTTAAAAGTAAAAAAAAGCTTAGGAAATAAAATAAAATAAAAGGAAACAGGCTAGGCATAAAGATAAATGGCTGTCCAGGTCGAAATAACCAAAAGACAACATTGAAATAAGTATTTGTAAGTCATTAAAAATGGCCAAAATGCATGGCTTTTAGTAACTGCAATTGGCCGACTTATATTTTATGAAAATACAATATCACAATTTAATGCATAATAAAAGGTGGCATAATTCAAAAACATCTTCTAATTTATTTAATCCTATGGTTACAAAAATGAGGAAACCTTTAACCACATTTTTTATGTAATGCATTTAAATCTTGGCAGACATTAGCCAAAAAGTTAAAATACATAAAGGTTAAATTCATTACGATGTGAAACTCTAACCAAACGATCTCAAAAATTATTTCATTTTAAAATACCTGTTTGTACTATTACCAAGATAGCCAAGTTAGTATCACTGCTTCAGCTTGAGTCCCTGTTGCAACCAGGAAGTGGGGTGGATTAGCGAAAGCCCAGCTTGGGAGTGAGCTAGTTGGCCTGGCCCTAGCTATTGCTGCCCTGCAGCGAGTGACCATTAGGACGTGGCTTACTCACGAGTCTCAGGTTTTTAGGAGCTGGTCCACCCGCCATTCCCCTCCGAGCGCTGGACACGCAATGCTGCTAATTGTCTACTAAATGCCAAGCCAGACTGAAACACTCAAATGCCGAGTCCCGAACCTGGGACCAAACCAAAGCTGAAACCGAAACCGAATCCAAATCAGAGGACAGTCCCAACGAATTTATGTGCACTTCGCATTTGCAATCATATCAGATTGCATGACAGTTCTCAATTACTTTTTACCGAACAAAACGCTTTCAATTGCGAAATCGACGAATTATAAAACTGTTACGAAGCCTGTCAAAGTAATGTTTGCTGGAAAATTATGTAAATAAAAATGAACGAAGAAAAATTATAGGTAATGAAGCTAATAAAATAATATAGAAATAGAAAAATGGAATAGAAAATATTTTCTAAATCTCTGGCCGAAAATTCGACATATTTATTCTTACTGAAATACATCTAATAAATAGAGTCTTTAATAAAACACTAGGAATATATGTATGTATGTACAAATATCTTAAGAATCTTCAAGAAAAAATTTTTGAATTATCATTTTATTTTTAAAAATGATTTTAAGACAAAGTTATGAATGAATAAGAACCGTTTCCCCCACTTCATTTAAGACCTATATTTGTTAGTTTTGTTTGAACAAATAGTTAATATTGAGCAAATTTAGAATATTTTAGCAATAAAACGGCATGTTAACCAAACCGGTTACTAAATTACCATTCTTGAATGAAGTTAGTTTAAATATAAAGTCATTCTTAACCAAATCAGATGTGCAATCTCTTCGCATCTGATTCGGGGAAAATAAATCAATCAAGCTGATTTACATTCATGGCTGATTCCGTGATTAATGGGTCGCTTTGTCCATATGCATATGACTCTGTTTAGCGATAAGTTCGGCATTCCAGTCAAAGCATTCAATTAAAAAGCTATACTTTACGGCTCAAGGAACTCCGCCTTCGAGAAACCTGCCGATTCTGGAGCAGACTAATCCTTAAGCGGGTTCAGTGCACTTTCGATTTCCCTTTTTGGTTAGACGGGCCAAACCGTTTTGCGGGGCCCAGTCCCGTTAGCTTTGGGCCCGAATCGAAACTACAATGTATAATTTATGGCCTGCAGACTTGGCCTAATCCCTGGCCTAATCGTCTCCGCCTGACTTCTCCCTGCCCACACAAACGATAGGGTCCACGTTCACTCACCTCTCTCCTCGGCCGACATTTTACTTTCTTGGCTCGGCTTTTGGCGCTTTATTTTGCTTTCGTTTTACTTCGTTTTGTTTCGTTTCGTTTCGTTTCATTTTCTGCCTTCATAATTTATTATCGCCTCAAAAGCATCTCAATTATGGCTCCTGGCCAGACATGAAACCGCCGCAGCCCAGGTCGTATCAGTGGGGAATACGACTACGAGCTGGCTCCTATCTGTATTCGTTTTGTTAATCTGCCCGGCCAATTACAAAACTCTTACAAAACTTTATTCAATTAAATTCGCATGAGTCTGTCGCGAGCGGCGAATGAATACGAATGCTTCCCGCTGACCAAGTTCGAGATTTGGCAACAGTTTATCTGAGTGAAGAGCCAGGCCGAGATAAAGACAATGCTGTCTACACAGAAACAAAATTAGGGCTATGATTTAATGAACTTTTAAGAGATTAAGCTTACAAATGCAAAAAGTTTGGTTTAAAATCTCCAAACAGTTAAATAAGCCATCATTTAATATTCGAACAACAAGGATACAAACTAAGAGTGGTAAGAGGCAGAAAATGAAAATAAAAACAATTTGTTTTTATATTTATAGTTTTTAGAGATCATTCTTAGGTAATATTCAATTAAAAACCCATTAAAAATGAAAATGAAAGACATTTTTCTTCCACAAACAAGATCCATAGAATGTTTATATATTTTCGTAAGAGCCTTATAAACTTATTTTAAAAATTACATAACTTTAAAAATATATACAAATGTTTTTCTGTGTTGCAATGGAAGAGGCGGAGGGGCGGGGCCGGGAGCTTACACACAGAGGCGGCTTCAATTTCATCCTCGCAATCGTGATGTGCTTTTGATTGCCCCAAGCCAGGCAGCCATGATCGACCCCGCCCCCAAAAAAAAACACTGCCATTGTTGTCAGCTTTTCTGGAGTTCTTTCCTCCTTTGGTAGAGATCTGCATTAGGCACACTTTTACTTTCGGGATCTGCCATCGGGACATCCCTTCCCTTTCCCTTTCCCATCCCCAGATCCCGCCGGAACTATAAATCCGAGTGGTGCGTCATTAGTGTCCCTCCATCGGGATTATCGCAGACAAATTGTCGTCATGTCTGGGGAACGAGGGATGCATTTCAATTCAATTCAGTTTTCGGCCATCGCAGGTGGGACTTTGAAAGAATGAATGAGTGGCTTGTGGCAGGTGCCGCATATTTTGAATTGTTTTCCTTTGTCGCTAGTTGATTTATGCATTTTTCACTTCAAAATTCAAAACTCAACCATTCATTAGCTGTCAGTGGGTTGAATAAATAACAAGTGGGGATGTTAGATCTGTCGAATTAAATTTGTTTGGCTTATAAGATACCTCTTATATGATTCATTAAATACTATTTTTATCACAGAAACAAATTAACAACATCAGTTTTATATTAAAATTAATTTTATTGGGATTAGCATTAAATATTTGAGCAAAGTTAAATTACTTTGCCACAAAGTGGCAGTATATTTAAAATTTTTTAATAAGTACATTTAAAAGATAAAATTATAGAATTTATAAGGTACCATATCTTTTCATTAGTCATTTTCCAATTGCCCTGCATTCCCTTGGTATTTTTATGCTTAATCGGTATCTCCGATGGGAACTACTCTTCAAGGTGAAGTCAAAACATGCTCCATTATGGCATTAGATATTCCAGGCAGAGACATTTTACCTAGGCAGTGACACTTATTGTTGTTTTCCTGTCGGAGGAACTGGTGAAGAAAGACATACCTACACATAACTCATTCGCGAGTGGAGGCGATGATGAACGGCTTCCATTTCCTCATTATCGATTGATATCTCGATACTCCCGACTGCCCAAATTCGCTGAGGGACAAGATGGTTTCTCATTTCGAATGGGTCAGGAGGAGGAGGTTCGGGCTGTGGTCGGCGGTTGTATATACAAGTATATCTGACAAAGTATGCCAAAACTGCAAAATTCGTGTATTTCGTTTCATTTACGGTAAACGGTCCTCGGAGCACAATGGGTGGGGGGTTGGAGGATATAGGGACTGAAATGCGCTAATTACACGCACTCGGCAATCGTTAATTGAAGTTGTCAAGCGGGGCATGCCACGAAATATGCGCCGCAATGCCAATGCCAAACGATCAGGCGATCAGATTCGCGGGAAATCAAAAGCGCATGGGAAATGGGAACATGCAGAGGGGCACCAGAAACCAGGAGCCGCCCCAATTATCCGCGAATTGAGCTAAAACCAACGAAAATGCTGCCGACCAGCGAATGGCGCCATTAATTATCGCAAAAAGGGATGCATTTCTTCATAATTAAACGGGTGAATGACACACCGAAGGCAGCTGTGGATTCAGTTGATTCCCAATACCAGTGCTTTTAGTGCTTTCAGTGCTTCCAGTGCTTCCAGTGCTTCCAATGCTTCCAGTGAATCCAGTGCTTCCAGTGAATCCAGTGAATCCAGTGCTTCCAGTGCTTACAGTGGCTCCAGTGCCTCCAGTGCTTCCAGTGCTCCCTGCGCTTCCAGTGCTTCCAGTACATCCAGTGCTCCTTCTCCATTAGCCGGATTGATGCGGCGGCTAATAGAGGAACATTACTCATGCCCAGCAGGACATCGCCGAGTTCGCAGCGTGTCTAGTCGTAGTTCTGCGGTGGTGCGGCAACAAAAGCAAAAAAAAGAGGCATCAGGGGCAAACATGCAATTGAGAAATTTATTAAAAATCATTTTCATTAATTTGGTTATTTATGCCCAGGATCAAACATTCAATTAGGCTGATGTTATAAATCTCGTATTCATTTTTCACATGCTACAACCACGCACGGTCTCTATAAATCACCCGGCACTTGTGCGCCCTGCACTGGCACGGCTGTTATGTTCCGCACTGTACCCAGCAGCCGAATGCCGACTGCCCACGGCTCACGCACAGTTGCAGTTGCAGTTGCATTTCCATCGGAATGAGGGAGCAAATTAAAGGCTATTTAAAATACCTACAAGTACTTGATTTCCCCAAATCCCCTCACTTCTACCCCCGGTCCCATTGTCTTGTTTTTATTTTGTTCGACTTGCGGAAAAGTCAAGCGAAAGGTTAAAAGTGAAATATCTCCCGCTGACTTGTAACAATGTCAAAATGCTTTATGATTCGATTTTTTGTCTCGAACTTTTTTTTTATTGGTTTCGGATTTTTAGTTTCAATGTTTTTTGTTGTTTATTTTCATGGTTATTGTTTTTACTGTCATGTTGTTGGGCACGAAAAAACGAGAGTAGCAAGATGCACAAAATACGATAAATGCAATAAAAAAAGGTTATATCAATAGTTGTTAGGTTTTTGAACGAGTCTTAGATGCTCTACAGAACTATACATTTATGTTCTGTTGATGGGTAATGAGGTTATTTCTTGGAAGTTAAGTTCAAAAAGGTCAATGTTAGTTTAAAATAAGCTATTTTCCCAACAATTATGGTCAGATTACTATAATCTTCTCTTCGGTTTTTACAACAATAAAATTTCTATTGCAATTGGTTATATTAATTTCTTAAAGCCGAAAACAAATATTTCAGAAGGATTTAACTACTATTTTATTATCTCTTTTTTAATAGTGTTGGCTTTTTTTGTAACATGGTTAATTGAGGTCTAAAGATGTTTGAAACTGAGAATTTAATTAAGACTTAAGTTCTTTTAACCTGTGTTATTTAATTACCCAAGCTTACTGATATTTACTCGTAACTAGCATTGAATACTCCAAAATCTCTCAAGAAACCCACGTACTTGGCCCGCCATGGCCGCCAGCAAATAATCGAAGACAACATAAAATATATTGACAACGGCAGATCAGTTAACGAATTGCAAGCGGCAACAACGGAGCCAAACAAATTTGGGACATTTGTTGAACCTCCGAGTTGACCCGCCTGGGTAAAAGCTGCAGCCAGACCAGAAGGAGCCCAAATTAAATCAGAGCCTCAGCTGCAGGAAGCTGAATCTGAAGCTGAGGCTGAGGCTGAAAAGCGGAAAACTGACGCCCGACCAGGGCTTATCGCCGGTTTGGATCGAAGTCTGGTGGGCAGACCAGATATCGGGGGGAGATCTCTGCGGATGGGGGGGGGGAGGGGTGAATTGAGGAATTGGAGGGGCTGCTCACATGGCTAGATCACAAAATGAAGCCGGCTGCCTTGGCCGGGCCAACATCATCAAAAGCTCAACCGAAGTGGGGCGTGGCGCAGCCTTGTCAGCACGATCAGGCCTCCAATCGGTGCCTTGTGCAATAAGCTCTATATAAATGTTATTTTCCGAGTAATAAATTGCATAGAAAACATAAATTTAATTTATAACGCCCCGCTGCAGTCGCAGAGTTGGCAATTAAGACGTCACCTAATGGGCGCGAGCGAGAGGGACAGCTCTGACAATATGGCGTTCGATAATCGCTGCCCCAACACTCCCCTCCCCCCTTCACTACCACGGCGAAACAATTAATGGCGCCCGAGCGGGGCACTTTTCGCACTCTCACATTTGTCAAGTGCCGGCGAGGAAGCCAAAGTCGCGCCCTTGGCCCTGTGGCTCATCTGCAGGACAAGGGCGTCCACTGAGAAAGGAGTCTTTAATCATTTAAATTTTTGTTTAAAACTGGCTTTTATTTCTAATTTACAGCCTTCTCTGTGTTAAACTTATACAACCCATTAGAGCAAACTTGATTACTGATTATCTATTTGTGGGTCAACCAATTAGTGGTCATGACGCCGCATCAACTTCAAATCTTTACTTTAGAAAATGTTCGAAACTAGCTCAATTTACAAGAAAAAGTGATATTTAAAACTGAAATTCAACGTTAAATACCTTAACATGTAACAAGTAATTTTACTTTCCCCAAATAACAAAATAAAGTAATAAGGGAGTTAAAACTACAATCAGCTTAAAAGTCTAGTTACCAGAATACAGCTTCAAGTCTGGCTTAAATAAATTTCACTTACCCAAAAAAAATCACATTTAATAGGTATTTGTGATTTTTTCGAAGTAATTTACTAAGCCCACTAATAACAATGTTATAATTTACTTTTAAGAAGTCCTTTGGGTCTGCTTTCATAATTTATCTCAGTGCTGTTTGCTTGTTTTGTTTGGTTAGCAGACCTTTCCTTCAAAACCATAACGTTCTGCGCATGCGCAACTCGCACTCATGTTCCCTGCACTGGTGTTTGTTTTCGTGTATTTGTGTTTGGGCTTATATTTGTATTTGTCCTCGGAGCAAACTGTGAATGCGCACGCTCTCCGCGTTGATTGATGGCATTCATTTGCCACTCGGACAGGGCTACATTAATATCAACAGCGGCAGCCCCATCCCATTCCATCTGCATCTCCAGCTCCAGCTCCATCTCCATACCCCCGTCCTCGTCCTTCCCCGCCCACTGCACAATCATCATCCCGAAGGGGCGTCACAGTTTCCCAAAGGGTGCATGTGGGGGTGGGGGCAGGCGTTTCAAGGCTTTGTGTGACTATAACTATTCGCTGGCCAGAGTGTTTGCATAGCTATCCACGATCCCAGATCAGCCGCCAGTCCAGCATCCACTCTTCAAGTTGTGCTGTAACCAATTGGCTGAATTCCAGGAATGCAATGTTTGTTATTTATTTTATTTCTTTGTATATATTTATTATGACCTTCAATTGGTTCTCGACTAAGAATGTGTTTAAATACTATTCAAAAATTATAAATATCTAAACATTTTGAATATCATATGTTTCGTTTTAGATAGTTTCAAAATCAATACTAAGTTTATAAGGTTACATCTTGTCATTGCATCTTCTTTAAGTCTAAAATTAAAATACAATTCTAAATTTTTATGAACAGTTTAAGTTATTAATGAGAAATGATGTGTAAGTTTAATTTTTGTAAATCGTGTTTGTTTAGAAAGCTAAAGAATATAAGTTATTTTCAAAACAAACAAAATTAAATTCTTGGTATGCAAAAGTCTTCGTTTTTTACCCTTTGCCATATACATATACTTATACATTTGTGCACATTTCCCTCGATCCACATCGCTGTGGCCTCCATCTTCATCTCCGTCCGCGGCGCAGGCCACAATCATTACTCACTCGCGGTAATCCCAGAGACTCCATTCCATTCCGCGGCGACCAAGAAAAATCACATGAGCGGCAGTTAAAGATTTGGGGCGAGTGGCTCAGTTGGGGCAGATGGAAAAGCAGCGACTGCAACGCCAGAAACTGAAGAAACTGCTGCAACTGCAACTGCAACTGCAACAGCAAATGCAACACCACACAACGGCAAACTGGCGATAAGCAGCTCGGGAAAACTGAGAAACCGCGTTGGCAATTGAGTTGTTCGCCAGCTGGGCCATCTGGCAGTGACTTTGGCTCAAAGGAGCAACTGCTGATGATGTTGCAGCTCCTTGCTGCTCCTCTAAGCATGTGCTGGCCGTAATGGCGATGCATTTATTAAAGGCTTTTGTGCGTGCGGGCTGCTGCCCCTTTTCCCCTTTTCCCCTATTCATCCCCTCATCCCATCATCCGGGTGTCCCCTTTAAAACTTCCCGCTGCTCAGTTCGCTCACTTGCTTAATCCATAAATGGAAATTAATGGCTGGCATAAGTGTGTGTGTAGATCCGCTGAGCCTCTCAACTTGGCTAATGGCGCTGGCTAACGGTACTGCCTGAGTGCCACCGCATTTGCATTCGGGCCTGCAAAAATATTAAGACATAAATGTCATCAACAATGATACCGAACCGGAGGGTGAAGACACACGTGGGAGGACCAGCACAGTGGAGTCCACTACGAGGAATTTTTATTTGCTAACTACATTTTAAAACTATAACAATTTGATGTGGATTTGTTTTTGATGGAACTGGTTACGTTTATTTCTAAAAAGTTGCGAATACTTTAAAAACTGGTTTTTACCTCTAGTGTGAAACTAAGTAAGGGGTAACAAAATTTGAAAATTATAATTTTATTGTAGCTATATAAAAAACCCAATATGTATTCCATCACATAAACGTAGTTCAAGTTCATAAATCGTAAAAGTTTTTGCATGAAAAGCACAATAAAGTAAAATATTATGACTTGATAATGGCTTTTTATCGCTTTATGAAAATAATAGGAAAATATTATAATTATGTTTTGCTAATTTTGTTAAGCAATAAAAATGATTCATTCAAAAATATTTAATTGATTTTCTGCATTTTATTTGAAACCCGAATACTAACGTTTCGAGAATTGATTTCAGCTTAAACCTATTCCCAGAAAACCTATATTGATTTCGGAATTGGAGAAAATCAGTAAATGCCAAGCCATGAGTGGGGAAAAATGAATAATCAAATCAAAAAGTGGTAAACAGATAAACGCCCACCGGGCACAAGGAACCAAAAAGGAATCCCTTTTCTTGGGTCATTTAGATGGCCGGTCCGCAGAGCGTATAAAAAATGATACCACAATTTATGGGCGACATCTAATGGCGTACAGATGCAACATAGTTGGCGGATTTGCAGCATCTGCTGCATGCAATGCATTGCAACTGCAACAGGAACAACAACAAGAACAGCAACAGCATCGGCAGTGAGTCTCATAAAACATAATCAAGTTCACATTCAGAGAGTCTCAGACGACCGAGTGAAACCGGGCGACAATGGCGGCCCACATCCTGCCTAGACGACTGCGATCCTACGCCCTCTCCTGGGGACTTTGCATCTCCTGCTCCGGCTCTATGCAAGATTAATTTGCAGCCATATTGTCATATTCTGGCCGTTGCAGCTGCCACTGCCGCTGCCGGCAGGGCATATAAGTTTTATAAGCGTTTTGACTCCATTAACTCTCTCTGCGGCAAGCTAATTTCCATAACTTGGGTAAGCCAATTTATCAAATGACTAAGTGCAGCGAGGTGTGTATTAATTGTCAGCCATTTGGCATTTGGCAATCGATGAAGAAGGGCGGCTTTGTGGGCGTGGGCGTGGGCGTGGGCGTGGCAGTTGGTGCGTGGGAAGTGTAGAGTGCTCCATTTGGAATGCGATCTTAATGGCCCGTCTAATTGAAAACTCTCTCTCTACGGTTCATTAATTGATGCTACAGCATTGAATGGAGGTTAAGAGAATTGCTCATAAAAGCCATTGGCCTCGAACCGGTTCGCTTTGCTAGCTAAATTGATTTGAGGGCAATTTATGTAAATTTCCGTCTTGTTGTGTTGCCTTGTAACATTTCCATAAGTATTTCATTTGTTTGCTCGAAAAACACTTTTCTTTAGGCCTCTTTCGGCCAAGTTCGTTGCCTAAGTCTTTTGTTTGGCCAGCGAGGAGAGACCACACACACGGATCGAAGGCATTGATTTCACTTACTTACCGAGAGCCCCCAAAATGAAACAAGCCCGTTAACAATTTGCACAAAACATTTGCGGAATCGTGGGGAGAGGGGGGAGGGGTTGGGTGAGGAGGGGGGCCTGTTCGCATTCAATAAATAAAATGTCAAAACAATAATGAAATGAATTATGACCGCGCATCAGGCCGATCCTCGAGAAGCTGCCTCTTGAGTCAGGGCGGCGGCGGCGGCGTGGGCCTCCATTTGCAGTTGGTCCCTGGATTTGCAGTTTGCAGTTTGCAGTCCACAGACCGCAATCCTGGCAATTTCTGGCCGCTCTTTTATTTATTGATTTCGTGCGTATGCACAATCAGAGGCTCGTTTGGCCCGGCCCTGCGGCATTCTGCACTCCGAGCTCGTAATGAAACGGAGTGGATTATCCACGGCCTGCTAACGCCAGCGGAACGCAATCAAAACTTTCGCTGCCAATGCCAAAGTCAGAGCCAAAAAGCCAACAACCGACACAACAACAAAAAAAAAAATGCAATTATTTCGATAAAAATGACCGTTTACTGTCGTTTTGTGGATATTGGGAGCCAATTTATGTGCCCTCCGCTCAGGTGGGAGGGAAGTTCAGGGCAGGCAAACATGAAGCATAATTTTATCGCATATGTACGATTCGTCTGGGTCTTTCATTTCTTTTTGCAATTTAAACTGGGTCAAGGAAGCGAAGAAATTCACGAATTGCACATTATGGGGTAAATGTTTGGATGCTTTGTAACTTAGTAAATACAAAATAAAAATCATTTAAAAAAGATGGTACGGGTTGTTGTTTCTCATTTAACGAAGTAAATAACAACTTGATATATTCCTAAGATATAATATTTAATATATATCTTAGATTGCCAGATTTTTAGAGTGTGAATACCATGAAAAGTAATGGGTGGTTCTTTTTGATTTAACGAAATAAATAACAACTTGATATATTCCTAAGATATAATATTTAATATATATCTTAGATTGCCAGATATTTGGAGTGTGAATACCATGAAAAGTAATGGCAAAATTAATTGTTCAAAATCAAATTTCTAGAAAACGCAATTGATTAAGAAGGTTGTTCAAAAATAAGAACATATTCGATTTGCCTCTCATTTCTTATATTTATAGTTTATTTATAGTTTATTTATTGTTTATTTGAAGTATTTTTAAACTTACTTACCATTTAAGCAGAGACTAGTTTTTAATGTCCACATAATAGCTAATTTATTTATAAAATCGAATGGAATCTGAGTATTTGAATTTAAATTTGTATTTTATTATGGCTTTTTGTTCAAGATTCCCGTTTTAGACTGGATTTCAGAGTAATAAAGCCAATCGTTGTAATGCTTTCGTAATAAGAAATCGACCAACTAACTTATTGGCTTGGCACGCAGCTTTATTGTTTGGCATTGGGAGTGAAACAGCTTTGGATCATCGGGCATTTCCTTTTTATTGATAGTTATCGCATAATCAATGGAACGCTTGGTACAATAATCAAACCCAAATTGATATTCCCCAAAGTTAACGACGGACAATAAAACACCCAGGTTCATAACTATGGCCATAAAAAGTTGATTTGATTTTTGTGTCAATTTAAAACCATCTCCGAGACAACAGAGTCGATAGTTATCGCCGACTCGTGTTTCGGACATCCATTTAACCGATTATTATGTGGATTTTGTGGATGATTTATGCGTTCCGCTTTTTATGGTGCACTTAAGTGTCGGCCACTTAGCCATTTTCGGCGTTTTTGTGGGCGAGGGGCGTTACCGCAGCGACAAATAAGGCATAGCATTTCAAACGCCCAAGAGCAGAGGGTTCTTTCATTTCATTTTTTTTTGTGGAAAAATGCTCATAATTTTGATACTTTTTGCATATGGCCAAGACTCATTTGTTGCCTCGGCAAATTCGCCATTAAAACTGCCAGCTACGAATCAGCCGAAAAAAAATATATATCGCCTCTGACCACGCATGCATATATTAACGACGACGCGGTATGGTATAGTGGTATAGTATCGATACAGTTTTACTGGTTTCTGTGGCCCTAGGGGCCCAGCATCGAGCTGCGTTCTGATCGTGTAAGCCTTATTTGGATCAAGATAAAAATTATGTATGATCAGAAATCAGTTTGACAACAAAATGCTTTATGTGCGCAATTCTTAACGCTGCAATTTAACAAAACGGCACATTAAGCCAGAGGGGCAGGCGCAGAATTGGGAAGGTAACCCACTTTTCTCCGCCGACCGGGAACGTCCGCGGCATGCTAATAAGGGCGGCGCATACTTTTCACCCGAGCGAAAGTACATAAAGTTGAACCCGCCAATGCCTCGCCCCCACGCCCGAAATCGTTCATCACAAGCGCTGGGAAAGATCGGCAGCCACGGCATCTGCAGCATCTTCACATCACTGCGTTGTCTCACCAGCATCGATGCACTCGGAAAATATATATCTTGTGCCTCGATCTCTCATATAAATAATAATTATAAAATATATACCTCAATTAACCAGAGAAAGTTTTTAATATGAATTATATAAGTGATTAATACAAATTATTTCAACTTTAGTTAGAATTTTTAAAATTATTTTGATTTAATATTTTTTTAAACATTTGAAAATTAATGTCTTTATATAATAGTCTACATATTTTTGGAGTGCGTTTGCATTGAAGCATTGATTACGTGAAATAAAATAAAAACATAGCTTAGCTTAAGAATTTGGAAAAAATTGTCACTAGATTGTGTTATGTAAATTTAAGCTTTGGTTAATATTTATAAAACTAAAATATATATGCCTTGGGTTTGCCTATTCAGCTAATATTTAATTGAAGCCACTTCAAGTTAAGCTGGAAATTAACTTGATTACCATGATATAAAACTAAGCTATGTTAGAAACCTACTTAACTACCATAACTTATTGGTTTTGTTTAGAATTAATTATCTTTTTGTACATTATTTGTATGATTATTTTCTATTTGCCTTTTTATATCAACCTGATCAAGTTGTAACAAATTGGCTGTCAACAAATACATATTTCACATGGCGTTAGCCAACCTAAGTGGAATAGTTATTCAGTCAAGGTGAGCAACGTGTGTGAGAACTACTTTCTCTTTGGATAAGTAAACACTTTTTATTTTTTTTCTCTCAGTGAAAGACCTTGTCCTGACTTTGGCTTCGGCCTCCGCCTGTCCATATCTGCAACGTCGATCAATGCAAATTTCTGAGCTGATCAAACTGGCCAAGAGCAGCAGCAGCGGCAGCGGCAGCAGCAGCCTACGCATCGGCAGCGGCTCAAGAATTATTATTAAATTCGATATAAATAATATTCGCAACCGCTGTGCCCCCCTCCCCTCCGCGCAATCCCCTCCGCTGGACAGTCTGCTGATTAATAAAAGACGGCTGCCGTGGCAGAAGTTCCGAGATGGCCCGCGGTGCTTAAAAATTCTGAGGCATCTGTCAAGCCGAGCGAAGGTGAAGGTTTCGCAGAGGCACAGTCGCAGCAGGACTTGGTCTGGAGATCTCGGGGATCTCGGGGATCCGGACAACTGGGCATCTGGGCATCCATGGCTCTGGGGATCGCGAACCCAGCACAAACGTTTCGGGGGAACGCTTTGCATACGTGCGTGTATGTGACAGTCGCATAATAACGCTTCAATTAAGCCCAAGCGATTCTCTGACACGATTTTCCTTTGTGCCCTGGCCAAAAACTCCACTGCCAGATGCATATCAATAAGATCTGACGTCAATTTTGATAAGCGAACGCATATTATTATTGTTATTATTAGCCATATATACGCCCCCCGATCCCCACACTCCCTCTCTTAATAATCAGTGGTGGAGCGGAGAAGGGGGTCTGAAAATCCCTTGGAGCATTTTGTCGGGTAGCTGACCGAGCGAAGCGACGGATATCTGGCCGCAATCGACATATGCCAGCGAAAGATGAAATTCCTGGGAGCAACCACACACTGCCGAACTGCGGCACAGCAACTCACGGGCAGGAATAAAATAAGAATTATGCTTAAATTATGCAAGGCCCAACAATTTACAAAGTGATCGACCCCCAACCCTTTGTTGCCCCCGAATCCTCTTTACATGGTGAATGGCAGCGGAGCAGAAAGACCAGGGCTGCGAAACCTGGGAATATCAAAGGGAAGGATGGCATCCACTTGTATCTTGATTATAATCATGATCATTTTATTTTTAATGATCGTTTTGTAGGATTTGAAAGCACATCATTCGCATTAATCTCAGCTTATTAATGATGGTAGTTGCTCATTACTTTTGAATATGCCATAAGATGTCTTACTATTCATAAAAGGTATTTATTAGTATTTGTTCAAGGAAAGTATGCTTGATTAAAAACATAAAATTAATAAGACAACATTTAAAAGTGCTAATAGAGATTGCTTTTCAAAACCAATAACTATTTTAGTTTAAGATTTTTTCTGATTTAACCATTATTATACATAAAGTGTTTATTAAAAGAACATTTTTATTTTAGGGTATATTTAAAAGTAGTGTTTTTTTTTACTTAACCAGATATACTATTTAAATTGTTGTGTAATTTTATTGCAGCCCTAAATCTCATTTTGGACCCTGCAATTCGCACGGTGTACGATCGATTTGTGGAATAGATAAAACGTTGACGTTTTGATCGATATTTATGATTCCTTCGCATGAAGAGCTACTCGATGGGAAGGGGGAACCACCAACCATCTATGTCCTGCAGCCCAACTGGATGGCGGACAGAAGCTTTGGCATCGCGGAGGAGTGGCAGCAGCAGGAGTGCAGTGTGATTTAGGATTTCATTTGTTAGTTGGAGGCCAAAACAATTTGTTGCCTGTTGCCAAGTTGCCTCACCTCCTCTCCTTCTCCCACCAAGCCAATCGCCCCGTCTCTCAGTTTTTAAGGGCACCGGATTTTTTTGTGGCGCATCCTGATCCGCTGCACTCTCCGAATACATTTGTAGTAATCACGTGTTATCGCCGCATTTGGACATTTTAAAAGGTCATAACTTAAAACCTTATCGGACGGACGGAGAGGCGAACGGAAAGAAAGAGACACACAGCGAGTTGGAGTTCGAGTTTTGAGTTCGAGTGCGACATGCGACATGCAATGCAATCCAAAAAGCGGAGAAAAAGAACTCACTCGCCGAGCGACATCCAAAAGTAGCCGAAATTGAGCTGAAGGATAACACGAAATGCCAGCGGAGACAGCGGCGTTCCAGCACGCAAGCTGCGGGCCAGGCCAGCGGGCAGAGGATCGGGCCAAATCAAGTGGTGGCCCCGGGGGATGGGGCCACCATTACATTCCATTGAGCGCACTCCGATAATGAGCCCCCAACACACACGCGAAAAATGGAGAGCGACTAAGATCTGTAGAATCTTTGGCAAACTAATTAAATTGAAACTTAATGTTGTTGAATAATAGTAAAATAAGTAGAAACTTCGGTTAATTTCAGTTGATGTTAACAAAATATATATTGGAGATTGTACTTCAAAAAATGTTTAACTTATCTCTTACTATATATCCCACTATATAGTGGTTATTAAGATGGTTTGATATATATATAACCAACCTAGAGAACAATAACTAGCAATTAAGTCTCTATTTAATGTTGATGTAGTTTCAGTGAACAAAAACGTTGGAGTCACAAAGGCAAAACTATAAATACTCAAAAACTACTCAAAACTGTTCATCAACGAATAAAGAATCAGCAATTAAAATTATAAGCCAGGTTTCTAGGTTTAAAGTGGTTTTGTAATATTTTATTTGTATGTATTTTTATATTTTTGTTTATATTTTATTTTTATTTTAGTAATAAATATTTAAAACATACTTACAAAATTTCAATATATTACGAAATTAACTTGCCAGCGTCTATTTTATTTCGCATATTTATTTTATTAATTTATTGTTAATGATAAAATAATAATAATAATAAAATAATAAAATATTCTATTTTATAAAACTAAAGCTAACATAATAAGGCATAGTACTAGCTACGGGGCTTTCCCCTATTTTTGTATCGTGATCACTTAATCCATTAAAATACCATTAATAAAAAGAATCGTAAATTTTTTGAGTGCACTCACGCACACACTGACGTCGTCGCAGGACACACTTTCTGGGGACTTGTGGTGCGCTAAAAGCGAAATGATAAGCTGACAGCTCCGGAGTAAGTAGGCGACCGACCTTAGCCCCTCCTCCTCCGCCTCCGCCCGCTCCCCCCGGAGCCGCTTCCTTTGGCGACGCCGGCATTTTATGATAGCTCCAGGGGGGCAGTCCAGGGAACTGAATGGCCAATGAATCTCTGACTCTGGAATTGCGACCGCAGATGACTCACAAACACACGCGTGCGATGCGATTCGCATTAGAGAGTAATTCCCAAAACGGATCCGATGAGCCCCATTCAAGTTGTTCCCATAAACAGATTTTATGTTTAATTCCAAATTGATTTTGATTTCTGGAAAATTCGGGTAAAAAACATTGGCTATTAAAATGTTAATTTGCACTAAAATAAATAGTTATAGTATAATCAGATATAGCGGGTATATAAATATCTTTTTTTATGTTATAAAAACAAGCTATTTTATTTTGATTAAAATTTTATTCCCAAAAAATTTTTAATTTCATTTTTATTAGTTGGGATTCATTGTTTTTCGAAGAATAATCTGCTGTTTTTGCCTAATACAAAGTTTTTATATATTTTCTGATCCATCCCTTGATTTGGTTCTATTCTGCAGCTGTTATATGTACACACTGTCACCAATTTTCGGGATGGTTGCAAAGGAGTTAAAACTTCGGCATGCTCAAGATGGGTTCTATAAATTTTCAGACACTCAAAGTAAAAGCCTTAAGATCATCGCATTCCGCACATTATCCCTCCAGACATCTGCTCCAGTTTGATACGGATCCGTATTCTATGCCATATCCCGACTTTCGCCAGCGGCACAAGTCCTTTCCCTTGGATCGATGATCCGTGTAAATGGGATTCTCCATTTCAGAGCGATAAGTCGGGAATGCCTTCTGGCTCGGATATCAAAGTAATTACGTTCCCAACAACGGAGCTGCGCCTGGGGTAGAAAAAGAAATGCTTGGTTGTTCATTGTTACCAATTTTTATGGAGAAATGAGATACCCAAAAGGTATGTTCCGATTATCATCTAGTTTTCCCCCAACTGCCGCACTTCTTGTGTGTTGACATTCCCCGCTTTTCCCATTTCTTGTGACAATTTCTACGAAAACTCAATACAAACACAAACATATCGTCCCTAGATGATGCCTAAACACTCCCATTCAATGACAAACGTTAAATTTACGACAATGCCCATTCGAGCAGGTAAAGAACTCAGGTGAATGGGCCGGTGGAGGGGGAGGGGAGCGGTGCCTAAATTTTGGGAGTAAGGGGCGGGGAAGATGGCTATCGGACCGCAGTCGAAGTCGGCACAGATGACTCATCAAATTAGCGTCCAGGGCGCGGGCGATAAGCGTCCATGCGAAGGATTAGGTTGAGAGAGGATGAGAGGATGAGCGGATGAAAGGAGAGTTTGATTGTTGGAAAGTGTTCTTAAAATGTGCTCATATCATTTTACAAACAGTCCAAACCACTCGAGACTGCCATAGTATTGTAGTCCCCATTTGCTGGGAAATTCCTGGGCCTCGAAGACCACCCTCGCTGGCAGGGAATCATGTCGAGCGGTTATTAATTGCCGGAGATTTGTGCTTAGTTAATTGGGTTCGGTTGTCTCTTGTAATTGGTTTGTCCTAATAATTTCAATATTACATCGATATTGAACACTGCATTTTTTATGATGAATTGGGGTATTTCGATACGGAAGGTTTAAAACTATTTAAAATATCAATTATTAAAACATCAGAAAACATTGTGTCGAAATCTTACTTTAGAAGCTCGCTTTTTAATTGATTTATAAAGTGGATAATAAAAAAATAAATAAACTTAACTAATAACTAAAATGTTCATTATTAAAGCAATATTTTGAATAATTGGGATGACAAATATATTAATATTTCTGGTAAAGCGTTCATTTGAAATTTCATTCTGAATTGTGATTTATTTTCAGCCCTTGTTTCTCAAATAACAAAAGTCTATACCAAATTGACCTCTGAAAAATTTGTATCTAACATATTTGTAAAGAATTCTTAATTTTGTAATATTATTGATTGAAGTAGGTACTTATAAGAGATTGTTTGTATAAATAGATGTATCTTAACAGTGAATTACACAACTTTACGATAAGATTAAAATCGTATTTACTATTTCCGTGAGTACACTACTAATAGTGGAGATCCCAGCATTATTTAAGTAAAACTTTTCCCTCTTTCTCCGCCCCGAATTCCCTGTGTTTACAGTTATGGCTCGCAATTATCCGTTCAATTTGCACAGGAAGCTTTTGTCGCGCCGTCTCGGTCGCGATAATCCGACAGCAAAATATGCGAACGTTAATTACGCTTTTGGCGAACCTCTTACGCACTCCGATGCTGTGATGCTGCGATGCTCGGATGCAGATGCAGATGCTCCTGCTCCTGGTCCAGCTCCTGCCCCCTCCTCTTGCCACTTGCCACTTGCTGCAGCACTTGGTAGCAACGGCTGACAACGATGCCTGACGGCAGATAATGCTGATCGCATGAATGATGGAAGGAATCGAGCGGGAATACGAGTTCTGTGATCGATTAGGGAGCCAACCCAGAATGCAGAACCCCGAGCCGGGTTGATTGAAAGCTTGCAAATTGTTTGAAGCATCTGGGATCTGTGCGGAGTCGATCCAAATGGATGCACTTACGGACGAGTGTCATTGGCCCGGCTCACACTCAGCCACCCAGGTGGATGTGGATAGTTCGGATCGCAGTTGCCCCCACA
The DNA here is from genome assembly GCA_018153365.1 of Drosophila fuyamai. Taxonomy (NCBI): domain Eukaryota; kingdom Metazoa; phylum Arthropoda; class Insecta; order Diptera; family Drosophilidae; genus Drosophila; species Drosophila fuyamai. Next base: position 9,038,649 of record JAECXW010000758.1, read on the forward strand.
CTGCGCATGTGTCCATTTGTCTTGACCCCAAAGTGCTGCATGCGGCGTTACTTTCGTTTCTGATTAATTTGAGCTAATTTGTTAAGTAATAACCGGGGGGACTCGCACCAAACGAAGTTGTAAAAATAATATAAAAACAGTTTGAAACAAATCCCCGTGATCTTCATTGGGTCCCCAGCGATTTATTAACACTTAACCGCGCTCCGTTTCGATCAGATTGGACGCCCTTTGCGTAGGAGCTCCGTCCAAAGTAGGGCGCCAAATTGTGCACGTCCCGGTCTGCGGGTAACTCCCCGATCCCCAGTCCAAGATCTCCCAATCCCCAGTCACCAGTCACCAATCCCCCATCCTCAATCCCCAAACCCCAAACCCCGATTCCATCTGTATACCCACTTTGGAGTGCAGTGCAGTTAAGCGGGTTTAGTATTTCGATTATTGACTGCAACGAGCAGCGGGTGGTGGATCATGTTGGTCGTCTTTAGGTGGAAATAAAGATGGAAATGGACTGGGTCCCAAAGTCCCTGCTTAATTGACAGCGCACCCAAGCAGGTCAGTGCGAACAGAGATGTGAGAGCCAATTGATGGGCCCAACAGGAGAAATCTTTCTTTTGTGGATAATCCCCCCTACCCCTTCTTCGCTCGTACATGGATCGGTTGTGTTCTTCTGCAATCGTGTTTTATGAAGATTAGGTTTTTTAAACCTACCTAACCTCTTTAACTTTTCCCCTTAAGATTTATGTGCGACTCTAAAATATATTTTTTGTGTACACTATTCGAGACTTTGCTAACCTTTTCAAATAGTTGTAAAGTGTTTACGAACTTTTTGGTAAAGTAAAGATACATTCCGTAATTGGAAAGACTACACACGAAAGATTCATTGTTTTTTGGAGGTATTAAAAGCGTTTCCCATATGTTATACAATTATTACTTACCCAACAAATTGAAGTCAGGCAATTTAAATGAAAACATAACCAAGATCATGACGGATATCTAGTGCCATATAACTTTTTGGTAGTGTAAAAATTAATTTGTTATTGTTTTTTGGAGGTCTTGAAATCTTTTCCCATATTTTATACAATTATTACTTACCCAACCAATTGAAGTCAGTCAATTTAAATGAAAACCGAACCAAGATCATGACCGATATCTAGTGCCATATAACTTTTTGGTAGTGTAACAATTAATTTGTTAATAGGAGAAATGCTCATTGTTTTTTGGAGGTCTTGAAATCTTTTCCCATATGTTATACAATTATTACATACCCAACCAATTGAAGTCAGTCAATTTAAATGCAAACCAAACCAAGATCATGACCGATATCTAGCGCCATATTAGTGTCAATTAATTTATGAGGAAAACAAGATAAGTGAATGGGAAAAGGGTGCCTTTCCGCGGACCTGGGAGCACTTCTGCCCAATGTGCCATGTCCGATTCCTAATTCACATGTCACGTTCATGTTCACGTACCACAGCCACAGTCCGTTGGAGTTGCAATTTTTTCGGTTGCGGTTGCCGCGACTGAAGATTTGCGATAAACGGCGAGAACATGGTTACAAGACTCCACAACTCCGGCCAGAGTTGGACTCCGAGTTGGAGTTCGAGTTGAAGATGGAGTTGCAGATGGTAAACAAAGACGAGTAGCGCTGACTGATCGGCCGACACTCGGACCGACGGAGCGGTTTACACTCATAAAATTAAATCAACAACAATTTTATAATTTGGCGCATTAAATCAACTGTGGGCCGAGCCCAATAACCATCTCCATCTCCATCTAGGCAGCCAGCCAAAGTCGAGAGCTGGGAACCAGCCGACCAGGCCACGTAGCACATAATCGGGCGCGTGCAATCTTAATGGATAAATTATTGGGAGACGAGCCGAGGTCCGTACTCGGTCTTCCTGGACTTCCAGTTGCCGTCTCGGTTTCATAGCCACTCTTTCCTTTTCTTCCTTTCTCCTAACAACAATTGGCGGTGTGTGCCCTCGTTATGTCATAACCGCACTTTAACTTAACGGGCTGCGTAATATAATAATCATTTATTAATTTGCCAAGTAGCAGGTGCCAAGCGAAGTCGAGATGGCCTGAGTACGTGCCACAAATCAGGGGCAAAATATAGCTCCGGTATGCAAAACTAGTCGTAGCATGAGGCTACCGGCTATAATATCTCGATGTCGATCTTTTTTTTCTCATTTCGTCTAGATATTTTTTAAACCAATACAAACTCTAAGTAAAATGTGGGATAAAGCTTTGCTAAGGCTCACTTTAAAATGCAATGAAATCTTAAGAAGCATAATTAAGAAATAACTATTTAATAAGTAGTTTAGTTATAGCAGTGTAGCTTTTATTGACCATCAGGATTTTATTAATATTATAGCACTTTGGGCTCCATTAGCAGCATAAGTGCTTATAATTATAAATAAAAATGTAATTATAGAAGGGAAATAAGAAATCAAATAGGTAGACTACGCCACTTACAGACCTTCAGTGGTATATTTCAATTAAAGAAAATTGATGGTTCCTAGAGGAGCCCTTCTCCCTTCGCGACACGCAACATTTATATGGCCATGCCAATCTGTCCACCCCCATCCTCGAGTGCATTCCACATGGAGCGATGCAGCTGCTCCATGCTCCTGTCAATTGGCTTCTGGCTGAAGAGGAGTCGCGCCCAGCAATTAACACCCGCGAATCTGTGCGGCTTCCAGCACGCCCTCGACTTTTATTTGCCCAAATGGATAACCTCTAATTTGGCGAGGCTTTTTATTGCCGTGGCCCCATCCCCAATTCCAACTTTCCTTCCCGCGAATTCCCCCATCTGGAGATCCGTGCCCCATCGCATGTTCCACTTAATGACACAGAGAACTCAGCGTTTCGGTTTCGTTTGTTGGTTTGCTCTGTGATTTCGTTTGCCGGCGTCGGCTTTTTGCTGATCTCGTCCGGTTATTGGACCATTTAACGCCTTTAATGCTGGGCAGTCCGAAAATTGCCATTTCCATTTCATCCAAATGAGGTGTTTCAAATGATTCGTTTGCATTGCCCGCGTCTTCAATTATCCGCACGCAATCGCAGAGTCACAGGTGTCAGATGTTCGCCTCTTAAATGTGAATAAAAAAAATCACTTTCATCGTGGCTTCCACTCAGGAGTAGTCATAACTCACGGATTTATGATTAAAGAGTGAAAGTTGTTTAGTATGAAATTGACCTTTCGGCACTCCCATAAAAATAATTGGTATCCATAAAGTTTTCATGATTTGATATCCAAACGAAAGATTGTAATAGATTGAAAATTGTAATCTCTTTTGCAATTATTTATGTGTTTATATCGTAGTTTATGAAAAACTGAAAGTATGCCAAACATTATATTTGGAAAGTTAATGCTATAAATTTATTGAGTAATAACATTAAACAGATTATCTTTATACCCGATGAAGAGAACACTTAAGTACTTAATATTTTAATTATTAATTGATTGTTATTTCTTTGTAGACCTGGTTCCCAATGCTAGATATCCCTGACTATTGCTGGGTATCATTTGCAATGACCATTGAACAGATTAAGGCGCCGCCATCCTCCACTTCCTGATACCACCACCCCCAAAAGCCGGCTTTGGAGCTTAATTAATTACCTCAACTTATTTGACAGCCTTGAGCTGAGGCAACTATAAATAATAAAAGATTTTTAATAAATCATTTGGCGCACTGCAAGCGAGGACATGGACATGGTCTTCGACATGGACAATCGAGTGGACTCCAAGCCCTTTCCACCGTCTCACCCGGCTCCCCTGACCCCCTGCCCCTCTATCCCCAGATCTAGTGCTTTGCATGCGTTTGATAAGCGGACATGGGCTGCGAGGAAAATAGCTTAATACGCGCCACCAGATGGCTTCGAGTCCAGCAGATATATGGGGACATCGAGGCAACAGGAGGCAGACGCCGGAGCTGCTGGCTTGGTATTTATAGTCGAAAAAATGGCCCAAAGGCCGAAATACTCGTACGCAAAAATAAATATCGAACGATGCCCCGTGCCCTTCTCCGCCGGTCACCTTTCTCACTTGACCAATCGAAACTTCATCTACGTCGAAGCACGCACCATCCATACACTGAAGATAAAAGTGTATAATAATAATTTATAATTTACAAAAAAATGTATTTTCTTAAGTCAAAATTATTGAAATATTTATTATTATTAAAATTTTTTCACGGGCTAACCATAATGTTTTTATTAAGTGTGCAACTATTTTTTTGAACTGGTGGTTTTGGCAGAATTATAAACACCTGATGTAAAGAATTTTCTGTAAGTTTTCAAACTAATGTTACATTTAAATAATTTATTAAATTATATGCTATATATTGAGAAAATTGCTTAGCAATTGAGTTATAATTACATTGGTTTATGAATAAAAAGTTCTGATGTTATGAACATGTGTTTCAATATTTATTCTTCGAGTTAAGAATAAGAGTTTCAATATGTTTCTGTAAATTACTTACTACTTACTTAACTAATGACAAGTTTCTTCATTATAGTTTTTGTGTGACCCCAAATTATGATTGTATTATGCAATAAGAATGGAAAAGTTTTTTCCCTCAACCCTTACCTATTATTTTCCTCAGTGCAAAGCTCATATAGGCCCTAGACGCAGCTCGTAATTACGAACCTGAAACGCGGCGATATTGGAAAATTCGCTTAACAAGCCAATAGACTGAGTTAATACTGAGCTGCCTGTCTCCGTCTCCGGCTCCTTGGACTTCTTCCTGGCCGTGGACCAAGAGGTGGCTTCCCCTGGATTTCCCCCAGCTTTCCACGGCCTGCCAGATGGGGCAGCTGTGGCAACCTCCAACGGCAGCAATTTGTTCTTGTTGTCGACTTTGCATGTCGCTGCCTGGTTGGCTGTCTGTCAGTTTGCTTGTTTTGCATGCTATCCCCAGTAAGTTCCTCACTCATCTCCCCTCCCCGCGCGCTCTCCTCCGCTCCCGGAAACCCACTCCGGCGGCGGCTTTGGCCTTCCTCCGCCGACCAAAGTCGAGCCCCATGTTCGGTCCCATGTAAGCCTGCTGACAAAAACAATGTCAAGAGCCCAGACGCCGCCCTCTCGCCACTTCCGCTTGGCTTTCCTGCATTTCTTGGCCCGGTCAAGTTCGTATTCGCATTCGCATTCGCACTGTTGGCTAACCAGATAGATTATCTCGCAAATGCCGCATTTGCTGTTCCATCGAGTAATTACACATTTCCCTAATTGAGTTGAAATTACCGCGGGAACGAAGCGACTGCCATAAGTTGACTGTTTCGAGTGGTTCAAGGGCTTCAACGAAGAGGAGCTTCTTCTGGCCCAGCCAATGAAAATTGAAAGAGTTTTGCAAATATAGGGGTGGTAAACATATATACATAAATAAATTTACACATTTAAAAATGTAAATTTTGCTGATAATTACTATAAAGACAAGGGATAATTTAAGAAGATTTATGAAGAGGACTATAGCAATTATTAATGTGGCACAAATTTTAACACAACTGAAAATAAGGCAATACATTAAGTACAATTTATAATTTATTTAACCATTTTAAACTAAGTAATTAAAATACCCCAACAATATTAAAAGAACCTTAAATTTAATTTAAGAGGAATTCCAAATCTCTTTTACAAAATATGATCAAAAATATTCAATCTGTTAAATACTTCCCACAAACCTTAAGCAATAGTCACCAATTTAGCCTGCATAAATACGGTCTAAAGCGGCCTTCGCAGATTGCCTACAAAGATTTGAGAAATGCCTAAAAAATATCGTTGAATATTTTCACAATTAACCCCTGGACAATTCGTGGATTTGGTTAACTATTTGGCATTGTTCGGATCTCCGATAGCCGCCCATTCATCGAGAGACGGACGAGGGAGTCGCGCCAAGGCGAACATTTGCAAATGTCATAATTACATGAGATTTGATTAAATTTTTGTCGCGCCGGCAAAAAGTGAATGTCATTTGCAAATCAAACAGTTTTTGCTTTTATTTTCGGTTTTTATATTTCGTGCCTGGCATTTTTGGCGACACCGAATCGCATTTACATTCACCTGACGACGACAAAAATCGACACAAATGAGTCGGGTTTGCAGCGGCAACCCGCAACCTGCTGCCACCTGCTCTGCGAATGTGTGTGCAACACGCGGCACATGATTAATGTGCCAAATTGCAAATTGCAGTGCGGCGTTTAACTGTCAATCAAAACAGCTCTAAAGCCCGCATTTGATGTCGATACAAGACCTCGACAAACGTGCGTCAGTTCGTTGGAATCGAACATGTGGTATGGCAAGGATATATCGGATTAGAATCGAAAATAAGAAAAATAAATGACATTTATAAAACGTTTAATAAAAGTAATGACTTTGAGATCTATTAAAAGTAACGATTACTTTAATACATTACAACCTACTTACTACTTATTGATAAAGATTAAGACTTAAGACTGTTTTTTGTGAGATTTAAGCTGATGAATCACAGCTAAGCTTTAAACTTAAAATTTTTAAGTAGTCTAAACTTAAAACATGAGATAAAATGTATCCTTTTAACCATTTAATCAGAGTATTATGTTCTGACTATAATAGACTTTTTCCTGTAATATCAAATCTTGACTCTCTGCCGCTCCTAAAACGATTAATACTTGCTTCATTGGCACAAGATTGATCTAACTATTACTTTTTTCCCCGGACCCTTACCTTTAAAAAAAAAAAAAAAAAAAAAATATGCCATAAGCCAAAATAAGATTATACTTCATATGATCAAACAAAAGTCAATGTATATTGCTTATGGTTTCTGCTGGTTTTACGAAATACTTCCTCCCCGAAATTAAAAATAAAAACGTATTTGGAAGGTACCCCACCCTTGAAAAGTATTTGGTATTATAGTTTGTTAATACGCTTTTAAGCCTTAAAAAAAGGATACAAAAAAGAAAATGGCTCTGTCTAGAATTTGTATTGGATATAGGTCATTAAGTGCGGTTTAAGCAGAGCCGAGCTTTGGTTTGCAACCACTGGAAGACTTTCGGCCGGCAGGAGGAAGACTAACCTCTGAATGAGGTGGGGGCGCGGCTTTTGGCTCCATCTGACATCTCATATTTCCAGATCGCTCGGATACGCCGCCATCCTGTGGCAGCCACCGCAACAGTGGCATTCGGGGGGCAAGTGCCACACCTTTTGGCGGCTCACCTCGAACGGCTCACCTCGAACAATTGGATTTGCTTGCCTGGCAGCGGCAATCAAACGAAATGAATTTTTGAATTTCATTAACAAAAAGGCAAAGGCGGAAAGATGGCGACAAAATGCGACCACACTCGGGATTATCTCTGCGGTTGTCTGGGATCTGGGCGCTGAAGCAGAGGATCTCCTGGAGGTGGAAGCGTTTACATCCAATTGCGGTTTGCCCGTTCCATCAGCGGCTTACTATTCATTCCGTTCGAACGACTCTGAGCTTTGAGCTCCGGCTGACAGGCCTGCTGACAGTTGCATTTGAATGCCCGACTGTGGCAGCTACTGGAAATTACAATTCACAATTAATTGAGCTACATTATCAATCAGCGTAAGCCGATCAGCGGGGAATGTCCGAGGGATTCCTAGCTGATCCGATCCCCTGAGTGGAAGTCGAAGACCAAACCCATAACCAAAATCAAAATCAAAACCCAAACCAAAAGCAAAACAATCAAAAGCGCAGCTGTCACACCTCCATCAAGAGCGATTTCAGTGCGAGGGCGGGGGATCATGATGATCAGCTTTCCGCTAGATGGATGGATGTGACTCATCAGCCCCGATTCCTGTGGGATTGTCAACCAGATTGCCAGTGCTTCATTAATTTGCTTCAATGATTCTGCATTGATCGACGGCCGGATAAATCGTATTTCAAGTGAGATTTCCAAAGAAGTTCGACTCCAATCAATTAACTGCCTGGCTTTCCTAGTCTCCAAAACTCGACGGGGAAGGGGATTTTGGGGGCTCCAAGGGGAAATGCACTCGGCGGACACACCCCGACATGCTCCAAAAAAGTTCTTTAACCTGTAACCACATTGTGGCCGGCGATCGGCGATCACTAGATCGCTTAATAAGCAGCCTAGCTGTCTGCTCTTCGGAACCCCGATCCCCAACCGCGATTCTGCCCCATCCTGTTTTGTTTCGCAGTTCCAGCTCCTTTGTGGCTGCTCCGACACGGCACGGAGAAAAATGTTGTACAACCTTTATACATATACCGCAAAAGATTTCATCTCATAAAATAAAAAAATTATTGAAGTTTAATATTCTTGAAATCGCAAAAGCAATATTTTCTTCAAGTAAATTAAGCTGTAATTTTTAATAGATTTTAAAACAATGAAATATTATATTGGTCACGGTTACTTATAGATATTTCCTATGTTTACGTTTAAATCATAAATTTGAATGGTTATTTTTCAAGATAATAAATAAGTCTATCAACTAAATATTGTGCTTAGGCAAAGGTTTGGTTATTGTTAATACCGGATTACATATGAGTTTATATTACTTAATATCCTTTATTACAATAAAATCTTAAAATTGATTAACATTGAAAATCATTTAAAACGAAGTCCAAAAAAAAGATTCTTTGTTCTTTTATTGGTGAAACTTTTTGAAGGAAACCTTACTCAAGTGAAACCATATTAAAAATCAAGCTTTTTTGGATAAAATGTTAAATATTCGTTGTATGTTTGTATTTCTTTCCTGTGTAGCTGCGGCCCAGGAATCTGCACCGTTTTAAGCATAAATCGCCGCAGGGCATGCGCCCGATATGCGTTCAACTCAATGAACTTGCCACGACTCCTGTCCCTGCCCCAAGCCCCTGCCCCCTGCCCGCCACCCTGTTCCCGCCCGGCTTCTGATGCTCCTGCTCCCGCTGCTCCTGGTCCAGCTGAATCTGCTCCACCTACTTCAACTCCGACATCCCGACTGTTACAGTTTCGCGTTGCGAGTTGCTGCAAGTTGCGAGTTGCCCGCCGACTGGCAAACATATATATTATTTAAATTTTTAAACGATTGATCGTCCTCCGCCCTGAGTGTGTGCCCGCCTCGTCCGCCTCCTTCGTGCTCCCCCCCTCCTCGATCTCCTCGATCTCCTGTGGCATCGTGATAGTTTGAGTTATTTAGAGCTGGCTGCTTTATTGCTCGGGAGGAGTCGCAGTCGGAGTCGCAGAGGAGACTCTCCAGGCTGAGGGCGTGTTCAGTTCTGGACCACTTCGCCGCGCTCCTTTCGCAGTGCGTTCTCCGTGGCTTATAACAAAATGATTATGTTTTGCATATTGAGTGAAATTTGCATAAATGAGGAGGCCAGCAAGGTTGCTGCATGGCTAAAACCAACTAAGAAATGCTCGTTGAGGCAAGGAATAAGGAATAAAACTGAACCAAAATTATATTCTTCTCTCTATCTGCAAAAAAATATAAATCGGAATATTTGATCGACATAACAGCACTCAAATTATGGTCCATATCGAAATGGGAGTGGGACTCCCGATTGAATAAGTAATCCCTTTTGGGAAAAGGAAAGTGAGGCCTTAAAGTGGATAGGCATAATAGAGGTCTGGGGAATAATCTAGGAAGGCTGTTATGGGAACTGGAAGTGAGAATATTAAGTTATTTTTTAAATTAGTTAATACTCAATAGATCATAGGGTCATTTTAAATACAAAGTATAAGTCCTTAACAAATTGTGTGCGCATTACCTCAGACAGCCTACATTTCCATTTAACTGAAAAGAGTTATCACTCAGATATTCAATTTTTTACGTGTATATTTTACGTAAAAAATTGAATAATATAAAAATTGAATATATACATATATTATGTGGAAATCTGCTATCTTTAAGTTCAAATCAGTAGAGTCTAGTTCTAGCTCCGACATGCAGTGTTAAATTATGCTAAACCTTTGCGATCTTTTAACACATTTTCCCCCAGTTTTCTGTTAGGGAGTTAATGGAAAAAACGGGCATACATAATTTGTTGCATGTGTCAATTCCGAAAAAGGTTTCTTATACTTACTTGCCAGTCGGGGGCTGCTTCTTTTTATTTACCCACGCTCATTTAGCGCTTAGAATAACAGTCATTAACATAAGAACAGAGTCACTTCCTTGGAACGTTAGCGTTTCGACTGCCCTCGCCCCTTACCAATTTTACTTTTTTTTTGTGTTCGAGGCCTTTCACGTGGTTCGTGTGTGTTGAACGATGAGCGCTAAAGAAATTAAAATTGAAAATTCCTTTATTTCAATATTTTGACAGTGACTTGGCAGCGCCTCGTTAAGAAAAAACAAAATAAACTCCAGTTCGAGATGGGGGCTCGAGAAATGAAATGAAATGAAATAAAACGAAACGAAACACTTTTCAGTTGTCTTTCCGACCAGCCCCGTTCTGAACTCCGATCCCCGGGATCCCCATCGTTTTGGCCCGGTCATAAAATGTGCCAAGTGCCAAGTGCCAAGTGGCGAGTGACCGGGTTGAGTGCCTGGCCTGAACTTGTTACAGTTTCTTTCACCACCTCGTTCGCCTTAGACTTTCTTTGTTGTGCAACTCGATTCTGTTCTCGCAGGTATGTACTTTCATTTCGCTGCCAAGATAATATTGGTATTCGCGGTGGAAGGAAGGCGACAATTGCCATGCGCCAATGCAAATTGCCGATAAGTGCACTTGACTCTCATATAAATTAATATTAATTATGCCACTGATTAGCCAAGCTCACATTCCAAGCAGACAAATAAGCCCACTAACAATATATATGCGCGGCTACTGAATCCAGTTCCATCGATTCATCGAGCTGAGCTGCAATGCGAATATATTTCGGTGTAAATCATTTGAGTGCTTTGAAGGCGCCAATTGAATTAACGAATGAATAAAGCAATGAGTAAAGCAAATGGATATGATGGTAGACTAAAGAAATTTGAATACACTAACTTTTTTTATATTTTTTGAGGTAATAAACGAATATACATTCATTAGACATATGCGTTCGTAGACAATCACTTACTTAAATTATAACCACTATAATTGGTTACCTATAATTAACTTAACTTAAGTTAATAATTTAATTATATTTACTAAAATTTGTTAAGCGCTCAGGACAAATAAACATCGAAACTTTCTACTGGTGAGTTTGAATGGTGAAAATCAAAAGACTTAGGACACAAACCTTAAATTTATGTAACCTTATAAAATACCATTTTGTATCATATTTTTTCGAAGAATTTGAGAATTTTGTATGAAGAAAAGCTAAGTCTTTGCACACAGACCAAAAACTATCACAAAATAAATATTGATATGCCGAAAATAAAAGTTTTCAATTAATAATAATTTTCATTTGTCCTGTACAATTTTTAAATTACTAAATTAGTTAAAGTATTTATCTTTTTAAGGTAAGTTTTCTAAAAACCCTCTTTAAATATATTTTTAAAAGTAGACACATTTCCAAACAAATTTACTTTTTATATATCTGGTGATGGCTTTAAGTGATTATCATCTGATTTCTTTTAACAATTTTTGGAAATACCAAGGTAACCTAGTTGGAGTCCGACCCTATCATGCCCTGCCACCGCTTGAGATAAATCCCAGAAAGCTCTCCGCATCGAATGCTCCGATGACTGCGAATTGGCTTGTAAGTTTGCTTGTCCGGCTAAATGCCTTGGCTGCTGCAGTCAGCCAGCTGGCCAGGTTGAATCTGAAGCTCTGTCCGTCTATGGATGCTGTTCGCATTCATTCAATTGCGTTTGACAGGCGTTTGGCCATAAAAATTATGCCACAACAGCCCGAGATGCAAATTTGCATTTGCGTTTGCGCCGAACGGACATTGGCTCAAATTTATGACAACTTATCGCCGTGGCATTCGACTCGACTGGGAGCCAGAGGCAAATATATAGTGCTGATCCGAAAGGCAGACGCTAGTGGGCGTCGTTGGCGACATTTCGCTTTCATTCGCAATTAGAATATGGAAATGGGAAATGCGCTTAGTGTAAAAATAGATCGAGTCGGCGACTGGCGCCGCTCTGCAAGATCTGTCTATGACTTTGACCCGTCTACACGACTGCACGAGTTCGGTTTCGCTTACCCAAATCCAAGCGATGGAACGGAAAAACAAAGGAAAAGTTTCCCCTCGGCCAGACGAAATTTGTCAAAGTCGATTTCAAAGAAGTTTGTCAAAAGCGGATGCAAGTGAAATCGATACCAGCGCGTCTTTGTCAGGGCCACAAAAAAAAAAGAAGTGAAAAAATAAAAATGAAATATTACAATAGGAAGAACAGGCGACGGAGCCGGAGGAAGGTGTGAAAAGGTCGTCGTGCCATTTAGGGACCACAATCTTCGAGCGATCTCACAGAGAACAGACCCACTCAGATGCAAACCCCGCTGAAAGGGGGGGGGGAGGGGGAGGAGGTTGGGTAGTGCATTTCGGACGATTGCCCGACTTTTCAGATATCCGATGCCAGCTGAATTTTAACAGCTCGTTAACCTGAGCCTGTTGTTAGAAGGCATTGCTATTGCGGCGATCACGAAACCACACAGCAGTAAAACCTTTACGTACAAGGGGCTTAAAACTTTTATTATATATGCCTTTATGCGGCTTTTCACTTGGTATAAGTTAAGTTATATTTTTAAATTAATTTTTTTTATGTTACTTACAACAATGAACAAGCAATTTTTAAAGTTAATATTAAATAATGAGTTTCTTTTTTACTTTTTTCTTTTGTGTACCATAATTTGTAGTTTTCATTTTTATTACTTTGTCGGAGTTAAGGATCAAAGAAAAATCTTGTATATTCAAAAAAAAATTAAGCTTATGTTTAGATTGACATTTAAGTCACGTTTTTTAGTTAGTTCTGTATTAAATTAATTAACGTTTCTTACTTTGCCTTTAATTTTGATGATCCTAAAACTTGTAGAACACATTTTTTAAGTGAATTAACTGTTTATATTATATACCAATATTTAGAAAGGTATTCTCTTTTTGTCTAAAATTATATTATATTTAATTCTGTACTGTAATTTCAGCTGGTAAAATTCGCTGGACGAAATGTCCCAAATAGTTTTTCTTTAACTAATAAGAAAAGTAAATCAATATAACTTTTATTTAACTCTTTATTTTTTTCAACTATCTTTTTTCTTCCCCTAAAACCCTCGATGTATAGTGAGATACCCTAAAGTTGCCATCTTACCTTTCTGGGTAGAAAGTAACCTCGTTTCCTTGGCTTCTGCTGCATTCCCAGACAATCTCCTGCAGGGGAGCCGTCACGTCGCCAATCCCCACTATCCGATCGCCATTCCCATTCCCGGGAGCCGCTCATCTAATCTGTTTGGTGTTAAGTCCAGGCGAGCATGTGTAATTCGATTGTTTACATGCGAATGGCTTCAAAACGCTTGGCAAAATGACAGCAAAAAGGTGAATCGCAGGGGGAGGCGGCGAATTGAATATATTAAACGAAAGCCAAAGTGGCATGTGCTCGGGTGAAATTTTCTCGAGTGGGAGGGGAGTTTCTGGGGCCGCCCGTCAATCTATCATTTCATTAAATACGATCCAGCCCCTGTGCATTCTGGTTTGTCCGTCAGTCAGCCAGTCAGCCAGTCAGTCTCCTGAGAATTGTGTCGCGGCCCTGACGAAGATGACGACGATGTGATGGAGGCGTCGTCTGGGTTGTCCTGGAAGATGCGTTTCACTCATATCCGGTTAAAAATTCACACCTCAGAGCCTGAACGACCACGAGGTGAACCCGGGGTTCCAGGGATTGGGGCAGGGAACTGCACTACCCTCGCTCCTCCATCCGCTAAGTTGCTGGTGGCGTATTAAATTTCAAGAACTGGCAGAACGACGAGGGCCAGGGGCGGAGTGACGGGGGGCGGGGCGTAAGTAAATGCCAGAAATCTTGCAGATTCGTGGCGTAAAATTATGAAAATTATGTCTGACACATCCTGCTGTCTGCTTAAGGTCTTTGTTTATCCTGGCTGAGCGGCAAAAAAGGAAGCGCCTCCAACACTCCAAACATGCCACAGACAGGTAATGGCGACAGCAACAACAACAACAGTAACAACAACTACAACAACAGCAAAAGAAGCAACAACAAGAACAACAGCTACAAACATCTCCACTGGAACCGGTGTTATTTGCATAAGTTGCTCGTGTCTCCGATTCCTTTATGCGACAAAGTTCGCTGCTTAAGTCTTTCGTATTCTGGATATTGTGGGATTTAGCAAAAAGGAGCCGGGGGCCGACATGTTGGACAATTGAAAGTGAGAAGTGAACTTAACAGGGATAAATATGTGTTTAATGCTCCGATTTAGTTTATGTTTTATTTTTACTCAGACTTTGTCTTGAGATCTTAGTTAGTTTAAGATATAATGGGAGTTGTCAATTAAGATATTAAACTTCGGCATTTTATTAAGGACATATGGATAAACGCTAACATGGAAGCTCGAAACATTTGTTTTGATTTAATTACCATAATATTTAATTTCTTGGAGTTTTATTATTTGCAAACGATTTTTTTCTAAGCCCAAGTATTAGTAAGTAAATTAAAATTGTTCTTAATTTCTAGTCAATAAATAACGTTTCTGACCTTGACCTTATAGCCTTATTTAATAAATGCCTTTATATTTATTAGCCAAATTAGTGAAACTATAAAAAGTTTATTTTGGGCTTCAATAACTTAAGATTGGAAGTTTGTATCTTCCCACCATTAATCTCTTTTAATAGTTTTTCATTTAATGGCTTTTGCAATACGTTGCGCAACTATTACGTTTCCAAGAAATAAGTGAGTTAACAATTCACAATTTGCAAACAATTCGAATTCGTTTTACTGACAATGGAGTATTTTGTTTTTCGTTCCTCTTTTTCGATGGTTTCACGGTCACATAATCTATCAAATGACCGATCCCCAGCCATCATCAATTCATTGACTGCGCCCAGTTTGCGCTGTTTTGGCCTTGCTTGGGTCACCGCAGCTAATTGAGTCATAGCCACATCCAGATTCGGATCCAGGCCGAGACTGAGACCAAGACCCACGGAACCGAGTCAGCGGGAGTAACAACAAACACAAATTAACCACAATAAAAAGATTCACAGTGTCCCTGGCCAGTCAGTCCACTCAGAGTGAGGCACCCAAACGAGCAAAATTAAAGATCGGTGTGAGAGCGGGCCACAAATAAAATCCATTAGGTGGCAGGTACCACGACTGCGGCGATTTCGTGAGAGGATAGCCTGGATAGCCTGAATAGCCTGCCCCATCATGGTCTGGGAATCTGGTGGAGTTTCGGCTCAGATTTGTCATTGTTAGACGGGTTTTCGGACCATGGATATTCAAAGTTTTTGCCTGGGTTGGGCCTCGGTGTCCGTGTGTGTGGGTGCTTTATGGCCAAAGTGTCGCTAATTCCTGGAATCCCGACTCAAGGTTAAGTCCATTCATAAGCGAGTGCCAAAACTGGCTTGGCGATCACGGATTTGGAATCTAGAAACTTGGTTGTGGATCACACATTTATGGCCATCAAACAAGCCGCCCAGCCCGGGAACCACCCACTGGCCTGGAATGGCCTCTCCTGATCCGGCTGAGCCGCCGTTGCAGTTGCAATCGGCATCAGAAGTGTTGCAATGAGGCATTTACAATAGCAAACGAGTTAATTACCACTGCGAGCGACTCGAGCGGTTCCAACAGCTCCAACACATGCCCCGACCTTATAGAGGAGGCCCAGCCTGACAGCCCAGCCTGGCATTGGCATCCCAAGTGGGGATCGGGAATCGGGAATCGGGATCGGGAACGGGATCGGGATCGGGACCGGAGTGGAAGTGGCACGGCTGCTTTGCCAATCTGCCGCATTGATCGAGCAACCGATCTGCGATTGCCGCTCTTCTTTTATTTTCAGCTGCATTTTTATTCTTATTTTCATTTTACTTTATTTGCTGTTGTTTTCTTGCGCCTGCGCGTGTTCAAATTGTCCAAAGCGTAACAATTTAATATCGCTGTGCCACAGCCACAGCCGCAGCCAGTGCCAAGTGAGCCAAGGAGCAAACAGCGGTCGGCATCTGCATCTGCATAGTGGGGCCCAAGTTGCCAGACAAAGATTCACTGAGAAAAGCTGGGGAATACCTCTAGACAGTTCAAAATATATACTCTTTACTCATGTCCATAATTTTCATCTTAATTAATTAAGTTAAGTTTCATGTAACGAAACAAACCAAATGGTTATCTAAGAACTTTAAGTTTTACTATTCAATAAATATAAATATGTGTGAATGGTTTTATTAAAACTACTTAAAAATTTAATGTGCAACAAATTGTAAGGAAAGAAACATTAAAAACTATTATATTTTATTGTCTATATTTGATAATAACCACACAACATAGCAACATTAATAAAGAACTTAAATTCCATTCTATAGTATTTAAATTATAATTCAAAATAACATTAGATGTAATTAATTTTTCTACAAAACTTTATTAGACGTTAAAAAAGTAATCGAGTTTTTGAGATGATGCTGAGTATATTAATACCAGTGATTTGATTTGCCAATAATTGATTGTTTTTTTCTAAACAAAACAAGTAGCGAAGCTTATTATACCCGTTACTCGTAGAGTAAAAGGGTATATTGTATTCGTGCAAAAGTATGTAACAGGTAGAAGGAAGCGTTTCCGACCCTATAAAGTATATATATTCTTGTTCAGGATCACTAGACGAGTCGATCTAGCCATGTCCGTCTGTCCGTCTGTCCGTCTGTCCGTCTGTCCGTCTGTCCGTCTGTCTGTCCGTATGAACGCTGAGATCTCGGAAACTATAAAAGCTAGAAGATTGGCATTTTGCATGCAGATTTTAGGAGTTCCTACGCAGCGCAAGTTTGTTTCAAACAGGTGCCACGCCCCCTTTAACGCCCACAATCGCTTATATACGATTTTATTTAAATATAAATTTAAATATTTCGGAAAAGTAAAAATGCAGTTTTATTGTGTTTATCAATACCTATCGAAATGTAGAAGAAATTTTTCAAATCGGACCATTCGTTTAAAAGTTATGCGTGATCAAAGTTTCTATCTTTATCTCCCTCGCACTCCTTTTACCTGAGTAACGGGTATCTGATAGTCGGGGCACCCGACTATAGCGTTCTCTCTTGTTTTTTCTAGTGTAGTCGCACATTAACTGGCGGCTGCAACTTGTTGCTGCCACTGCTGCCACTTGCTCGGTTCGCTGCTCCGCGGCAGCATGTTTAACGTATCCGTATACGTATTTCGTATTTTATTTAATTGATTTTTCTGCACCGCACATGCATTGGCCATTAATTCATTTATTTATTTAGCGCTCGCCTTCGACACTGAGCACTTCCACAGAGCGAGGATGGGATGGGATAAGTTGGTGGAATGGACTCGAGGTGGATTGTCGATGAATTAATCGTGCTTAACACCATTCCTGGCATTTTGTGGCAGTGCCACAGCTCCTAGAAGAGATAGTAGCTGTGGAGATGAGGCAGGGATGAGGGGATGGGTAAGGGGAGCTGGATCGGAAGCACTTAGCATTTGTGTATTATGGGACCCGGTCTGGTATGCATGCGTCATTATCGCGCCTTGCATCATTAATAAGGCCAAAAGCAGGCAACCAAGCAGAAACAAAACAAAACAGGGCCCAAACCGAGTCGAAACCGCACAAATAAATGTTGATTCTCGATGCTGCCGTCTGTTAAAATGTTTTTGTGATCACTCCCCGGTCCCCAGAATCGCCACCGAATTCTCGGCAAGATTTTGGGTTCGTCGCGAAATCTTTCGTCAAGGTCAAGGCTGCCTGGCGATACCGATACCGGGACTCAAAGCGAATCCGATGCCGCTCCAGCGAAGGTGATAAATGAAGTGTCTCCGCGCGAAATGCCCACAAATCACACCCGAGTCACAGTCGCCGTTCCGTTGAAGTTCAAGTTCGCCTTGAGTGCAGAAACGCAGGCAAAATATTGAATATCAGCTAAAAGCATTTCACAATCCCCAACGCCGGCAAGAATTTGCATGGGCAAGCGATTGGACCTCCAAAATAAATAATGAAATAAAAATTAATGTTTTGATGGAACCAAATGACCGAAGCAATTTGTGAACGATCGCATTAACAACACTCCCAAAATTACAACGAGTTCGACTTTTGAACTTATGGTCTTGAATTGATTACTTATTGGACGGGAGTAAAGACATCAAAATAATGGAAGAAATATATACAAAATAAACAAATAAATATAAGTATCTTATAAATAGGTTTACTTAATGGAAACGTTTTTGTTTATGTAATATTATTATCATATGAATATATATTGTTATTGTTATATTATTGTTTCAATTTTTTTATATATTGTTTCAATTTTGTTTTTATTATTTAATAACCAATCGAAGAACTACAAATTTCGAATAATTTTTTTTTTAAAATTGCTGCCTTTTTATTATTGAAATAAATGTTTTGTATTTGAATTTTGATAGACCATAAATGTTTCGTAATTTATTTGCAACATTTTATTGCACTTTAATGAACTGTATATCATTTCTTTATTTTAGTCAACAACTTGTCTTTATAAAAAAGGATTTCAGGAGCATTTAAAAGACTGAATACCGTCGATGCCCGGTTGGCTATCCGCTAATTAGCAATCCTGTGCAGCCTATGTATCGCAGCTTGGTCGCCGTACATAATATGTATACTATATAGAAAAATTATATAAACTTAAGAGGGAGCCAAGCGACGACAGACGGCCAGGAAAAAAACAAAAGGATAGAGGGAGAGAGGGAGAGAGAGCGAAAGAGAGACGAAAAAATTCCTACTTAAGTGCTTTTAATTATCCCAAAGAATTCCTTGGTATTCTGAGTTTGGTATCCTTGTTTGTCATCATCGTCATACTTGGCCTGTCTTGGGCTGGGGTCTTCGGCATGGGTTTTGGGTTCGTTCTGAATCGTTCTGAGTTCTGAGTTCTGAATGCTCCGTTCTCCATTCTCCATTCTCCGGTCTTGGGCCTTAAAATTACAGGCGCGTTTGTATGCCGGCTATTCGGGGTTTTTGTGCCGTCTGCGGCGGCGATCCATCCAGGTTCGATTTGGGTTCCTCATCCGAGTCCAGGGTTCCAGGCAGCCATAAAAGGTGAATAGCAAAGCGATATCTTCAGTGGCAGCGGCGGGGAATGACAGCGGATCGATGCGTGCGCATATGGGCGATACTACAAGGTATACCGTAGTATATATGTTATGGCGGCAGATTCATATTGCCGGTGAAAGGGAAAGTCGTCGCAGGTCTGGCCCTCACTTCCCACACTCCCACTTCCCCCAAGGAAACCAGTCTGAGTCATCCAATCCGTTAGGAGGAAAGGAGGCGGCGGTGGCGATGCGTTTGGGGAATTCGCTGATTTGATGGCGACATCAACGGGCGGCATCAGTAGCGGCGGGCAAACACACACAGTGCGTACTTCCTGGAAGACTATCTCAGCCAGGTTCAGGTCCCACAATTATGAGCCGCCGTTAGAGCCGGGCTTTGCACTGCAACACCATGCCCCCGCCACCAGATGTCAATGAAGCATGCAACTGCCACCGCCGCTTATCGCCGGTCTCCGAATCGCGCTTTGGAGCTTTCTGGCTTTCTCAAGAGAAATGCCAGTGGAAGAGGCTCGAGGATCGCCGGTGTGCTGGAGATCAAGTTGATTGAAGTGCCTTTCGAAACGGAATACAAACATGCGGAGTAGAACGCAAGGCTCTGCCGTAGGAAGTGCAAACACCCTGTGAAGGGATGCTACAATAATATTGTCTTTGGTCTTTGGTCTCTCCAAAGAGTCCTTCCATCGCCCTAAAACACAAAAATGAGCAACGTGGCCGGCACTTCATTGGCCAGAAACACAGGCCAGGTCCAAAAAACACACAGTGTTTCACCAAGTGCCTGGTGCTCGACACGAGGATCCAGCCAGCATGGATGTGGATGTGGATGTGGACGTGGATGTGGAGGACTGCAGCCAGAGGACGAGGATCGAGAATGGATGGCGGATGGATGGGCCCCAGCCAAGATGTGCCAAGTCAGCGTGATCTGCGCAAAGTGACGAGTTTTTAATGAATTTGTTTAACTCAGGTCAGGCCCTGGCACCTCGTACCACAGCCACAGACCCTGGCTCTGACTACGAATCTGATTCTGACCCGAAACAGTGGTTGCCTGGTGTTTAAAATGGGATTACTTACTTGTATATCCTTTTGGTAGAACTACCCTTAGGTAACTACCTTAGGTAATAGTTACAATCACCACTTATTTAAAGTTAACATAGCTATAGAAAATCTATAGGATTTCTAACTCATAGTACCAAACACCTAGAAAAGCAAATTAGCTACATTTTTCAGGAATAATGAACTGAGAGTTAAAGAAAAATTTTAATTAAGCCAAATCAACATATGGTCTTGAATTGGTAGAACAATTGAGCCGAAATAAAAAAACCACACCTTTTAGATCGTTATTCATAAAAATGTTGGCCCTTAAGAAGAAGGAGATCATTTTTTTGTTGTATATTATATAAGTGTTCCCATTTATTTAACCTAGCATCTCTGGACCCACTGTACCCTGCTGTCTACAGAGATGCTTGAGCAGACCCCATCCAAGTTGATGGCGCGACAGTCGAGGTCGTAGCCACAGTCCGTGGCAAGTGGCGATGATGGGGATGTGGATGTGGATGTGGCTGTGAATGCGACTGTGACTATAACGCTGGATGATGCGGTTGATGCCGAGGCTCAAGTGCGACTGGGACTAGGATCCGTGTGGATGGAGGCGCTGACGGCCCGTGACGATATCCCAGGGCGAGGTGCCAGGAGATACTGGATGCAGTGTGGTGCAGTGAGTGAGTTCCTGCCTCTTGAGGTCGTCCAAGTCGTCCACGTCGTCATCGTCAGCGACGACGCCAGCGTCTGGGTCTAGGATGAGTGGTCTGGAATCTAGCAGAGCAAACAAAGGCAGCTAACACTCGAGTTCCATCCAGTTTCCGACTGCCCAGTGTAAATAGGGCGGCCAAAAGAGGGGGCGGGGCACCAGCCCGTGTCTCATGTCCTTCACAGTTCACTTTCGTTGGCCACAAGGCGATGTCCGAGGCTTTTTTACTTCATTTTTCCGCTGGCTGCTCTCTGTTTGCTCCTCTTGTGTTCAACAAAATGTTCCAAATTGTTGCGCACTGCAAACATCCCAGGAATTTGCGCTTAACAAACTTCGCCAAATGCTTTCCGTTTCTGTTTCTGCACAGAAGAAAATAAGTATTTTTTAGGAATTGAGAATACTTGATTTAATAATGATTAGCTTACTTTTGAGACCTTTTTATTTTTCAAAAATACCTGTGTAAGTACCTGTAGTCTTTCTTCTTAGCTTATTAATTAATTACTTAAGTTTAAAGAACATTAAATAAATCATTGTACTCATAATAATTAAAACATTTTTCTTTCAAAGCAAAGATCTATTTCAATTGATAATAAAATCATACATAAAATCCGCATATAAATAAAAGGAAGTTATACTCATAATACTTTAAAATGCCATTCATTACATTAACTACTAACCAAACTGAAACTAACTGAATGCCATAAACTAACTGAATGCCACATTATGTTACACAAAAATAGATATTTATTTCTGCTCACCCTTGACTGATTCATTTTTCATTTCCAAGCCATAATTTAGCTTCAAATTGATTTTGCTTTCAGTGTGTTTCCCCGTTTCTTTACTTAACTTTTTTGGGGTTCTTTGGCTGTTCGTTTTGCCTGAAATTTATACGTAGCCTGCAAATAATTAAAACGAGAGCTGAGCGTCCGCAAAGTGTCTCTTGTGTTCGCATGTGTGCGTTTCCCACAACGAAAGACTTAGGCAACGAACTGACCGGGGCAGCCATCAACAGGCCATCAGAGAAGACAGGGCACAGTTACACGGCCATCCCATAATAGATCATTTTTCAAAGAGTTCAGCTCTCTGTCAGGTATTTGTTTAATTCGATTAACCTCTGGGCATGGTGCTGGCCAAGGCATAACTATAACTATAGCGACCACCAGCCGTTCGTTAGTTCCCACCATATTGGCAAGAGTCAGTCAGAAATGAAATCTATAAAACAAAGCACCAACGAGTTCCAATTTATCATCAAAACAGACATTAATTTTACACACATCCAAAGAAACGAAAAGCGCTGAGCTGAGCTGAGCTCAGCCACCCGGTTGATTTCATGCCTCGAAACGAGCCACAAAAATTAATGTTAATTAATTTGACTTAAACTGACGATTTCAACAGACACATTACTGCGGGGCATATGCCAAATAAAAAGCCACAGAAACAGCGACAAATCAAAATGGAAACCGAGTCAACTTTGAAGCGGCGAAATTCCCAATTGATGGCGCTCCACTGATAATGTTCGATTCCCCAACAAAATCCCACTTAAAAGCTTTTTTTTCTTCTTTTCAGAAAGACATCAAATTCGACTGGCGCATAATTAACTTGTGCATTGTGGATTTTTCGAATGGAAATTTCATCCATTCGATTTTATGTTTGTTTGCTGGCCAATACGAGCACCGATTTCGGGTGCGATCGTTGCAAATTCAATTAGGCTCGAACATGCTCTCACTTTATTAAATTAAACTGCACCCGAAAAATCGTGAGCCCAATTCTGAGTCAAAAACCCGGTTGGATCTCTCACCAACTCACACTCTCTCTCTCTCTCTCGCACGCAGACACTGAAGAATGCAGCGGCCCCAAGTTGTTGTTATCTTCGTTCTGCCGTCGCCTCCTCTTCGCGACTCTCCCGATTCCTCTGACTATTGCCACTCTCCGGAGCGGAGTCTTCTCAGATCGCGACTCTGTCCTCGGGGCCGAGTAGAAATTCTCTAAGCACGCTGTCAAGTTATGTCTACATTCCTTGATCATATTTTTTCCAACTGTTTTCGTACCCTGCCCGACGAGGGTATATGAATTTTGCCCTCGAATAACTTATCAATATTTATTTAAATATTTATTTAGCATATCAATACAGGGCGTTTCTAGGGCTTTTAACAATTTACAATATTCGTGCTCTTCTGATGGTCAATTATTATAATTTTGTTATCACCCTAAAAGCGTTTCGTATCATTTTTATGCCCTAGAGTTTGAAGTAATGGGCTTTTAGCTCTAAAATTATAAGTTCCAGGTCATAAACGATGAGGAGATGATCTCTAAAAGTGTCAAGTTTATCGGAGGAAGTGAAATTGATATAGGCCGTTTAACTATTGAGATTTATTAAAGAAACTTGGTATCAGTTTTCATTTTATTTACATTTTAACTTACTTTTCTGAGGGACTATAAATAATAGTGGATATCGAAATGTCGATCCGCTCAACTATCACATTTTTACTTGTGTTTTTCTCTCCTTTCTGCCTTCGTTCTTTCGCTCCATTCGCTCCTTGGGTATTTTGCAATTCTCCCTTTTGTGTCCTCCGAAAAATGATGATAATCCTGATGAGGTAGGGTCTTCCCATCCTCTATATTTCTCACACTTTGGGCAGAAGCCGCAGAAAAGCTTAATGGGACTTAAGGAATATGTTATTTAACTCATTCTTACATATTGCACTTTTTAAGACTACGATTATTTAAATTTAAAACTGTTGTAGAAAGCTATAAGAATCTGTTTGAGGCTAAAATTTCACCCGTACCACCATCTCTTAAATTATATATTGTCAATTTTTCACTAATAGAAGTTCTTTTGCATTATTAAATTTCAAGCCGACGGGAATTAGTGGAACATAAAATTTGACACTTTGCAAAGCCATATTTCACGTTCTCATCAGTATATTTTGTAGTTATATTTTACCAATTTGTCACCAATAAAAAAAGTGTATTAGCCTTTCAAGTCTTTGAATATTTAAATAAAAGTCATTGGGAATGTTCGGAACATAATGTTTGAAACTTTCCAAAGCCACATTTAATGTTATCATTAATATTTTTTAAGATACATTTGTCAATTTGTCACCAATAGAAATAGTTTTTTAGCATTAGTGACGAACAAGCTTTTGAATATTAAAAAAGGCTTCGCGAATTTGAGGAACATAATATTTGGCACTTTCCGAAGCCATATTTAGATATGCATATTTAACGTTCTCATCAACATAAATAGATTGACACCTTGAGTAACTTTCAAGTTTTGGTTTAATTAAGTTTAAAGAAAAGTTCCCAGTTTCTAAATTCCTTTTTTGTATAACTTTTTGTTTGATGAATTTCTGATTTAAGGATATTCGTTTTCAGAAGGAAGGGCCTAAAAGTCGCCGTGAGTGGCTCTCCACTACGTAATCGTTATCGGAGCACTTCCCTGGCTCCTCGAACCGCTCTCTTCGGGACGAATTCTAGTTTCTTAATGTGGCGCAGCAAATGTGCCGCGTTGAGCATAAAAATCAACATTGCCAACAACAACACTCACTCCAAAATGCCTCCCACAGAATGCGCTCTCTCTCTATATTTCCCGAAGCTTTCTCAAAAGGTGTTTAGCTCGCTCAGGTGAATTGAGTGTAAATGAAGCTCTCAGCTCTTCAGAGTAAATATACATGAGTATCTACATAGGCATGTAAAAGTATGAGCACATGTATTTCAATTGGCAAGTGATATCGATTCAGCCGAATAGGTTTGATAATTTTGCTTTCTATCTGATCTGTCATTGAAATGACCCATTTAAGTGTTTCATTGCAAATACTTCATGAAATAATACAGCCGTTCTAGGCGTCAGTTTTGAAAAATGTATCGAAGCAATCATATCTTTTCGGCCATGGCCCTTTTCGTGTGGATATTAGTCGCCGTCGGGGAAACAAAAAAGGTTTGCACATTCAAATTATAACATTAATTTGTTGCTAATGGTTTTTTACAACAGTTTATAAATGATTCAAGTTTTATTAATTGTGTTTAAGTTTTCGGCTGGATTTTAATTTCGAACATATGTTGCTTTATATATTTTTATTTTACATTGTTTTTCTTATGCATACTTTTGCTTCTCAGGAAATTGTATTCAACAGCATTAATTGCTCAATGAGGAACCACGTCTTTTCAAAGGTTGAATGTCAGCTACATTCGCGGCTGGCGTTAAACATTTTGGCGATTATTAGTGATCAGAAAGTTGACAAACTTACGGCAGTTTGTGATGCGAAGATCTTCCCCGAAAACCAGGAAAAGATGATACGTGTAAGGAATCTAAAATTGGACTTTTGTAGCCTTAAAAAGAACACGGAAAAAGTTTCTTTAATAGGGATTTACTACAATGTAATTCGGAAGTCAATAGTTAGTTTTCCGGACAAATGTCCCTTCCAGAAAGTGAGTGATAAATAATATTTATAACTACGGTTACTTAAAATGTTTTCTTTTTTCTCTAGAAATCCATATTGGCAATAAAGCAATTGCGAATCGGTTCTGAAGATGTGCCGCAATACTTGCCCTTGTCAAACTATACTTTTATTGGAAAAGTTTATGCAGGCAATGAACTAGGACTTGTGGTCAAGCTTACTGGTGGCTTATATGAAATTAAAAATAATTCCATCTACGCAAAGCCGTTACAATATTAAGTTCTTCTTAATCTATCAGCACAATAAAATCTTGTTTAACCAAGTCCACAAAAAAACCTCTGTGTTACATTCTCTTTTGTTAGAAGATATAATCATGTCTATATATAGCTTTAAATCTATAGATATCGCTGAGGACTTCATATAAAAACGTATTATTTATTTCTTTCTGAAATCTTAAAAAAAAAAGGTTTGAATATTATCCTATTGTTTTATTTAATTAAATATTATATTAAAAGTTAAGGAATTAAACATATTAAATTTAATATTTTTTTTTCATAAGTATAAGTCTCCTATTGTTATTTATCTGTTTTAACTTGGGCTCAATTAGTGTTTATAAGCAATACAATCTTCTTAAAGCAATCTTCACATATTCGTTATATCAACATTATAATGGTCTTTACACTTTTTCTAGACACACCCAAAGGCGGGTTCAATAATTAAAAGTCTTATTAAAATAATTCCTTTTGTTTTGGGTCTATTCAATTTATTTTGTTAGCTTGAGAGAGCTAATGTAGAGAGGTGTAAAATGAGAATGGAGCGCACCAGTTTCACTCCACTCAAAACCGGCAAGAAGGCAAGGATCCGGGAGAGGGAGAGAGAGCCAGATCGGCTCAGCCGCGTGTCTTTAACTAAGCCCGGCGAGAGCCGCTCGTTCGCCAGTCTGTCAGTGAATCTCGAAGCGAGCGGTACGCAGGCGCACAGTCGCACATCCGTCAAAAAACAAGATACAACCAACAATATACAAGATAAAAGACACAATATACAAGATACAAGAACCTGGGTTCCGATTCAGATACAGTGCGACAATCTAAACACGCGTTCGAACCGAAGATCGCGCAGAACGAGGCGACGGGTCGCAAGGAGTGAAACAAACACATAGACAGCGAAATAAATAAAGCGGAGGCATAAAAATTCCTCACATCGTTCGGTGCGCAGCGACCACGATCGAATGCGGACAAAAAGCCTAAAATAAAGCGAGGCGAAATAAAAGCAAGTCGAGGTGCGAGACAAGAAATTAAATTGATAAAACCTAAAAAGCGGAGCCTAGGACTTTGTCTTTTCCTGGGCCCAAACATCGTTCGTCGAGCAAAAGCAAAACTTGTCGCGTTGTTTGCTCTTCGCGGGCAATTATCGGGGCGAATCGGGAATCTGGGAATTCGAGTGCGAACCCACCAGAGTGCCAAAGTGTGTGTGTGTGTTCCAGTGTGTGCCAGTCTGTATATACATAGATACATATATATATAGCTGGTGTGGCAAATAGCTCAAAGCCACGAAATTGCTTTTATCGGCGCACCGAAATCGCCAAACTGCACAAATCCAGAAATTAAAAACAAAAAGAGAAACAGTTTAGCTGAAGGGCAGGCCGGCCAGCACAGCGATCCCACAAAATATTAACCCGCCGGGCTTACAACGCCAGCAAACAAACAAACAAACGGCCAGAAAAATGTATAATAAAAAATTACAGCAAGTGATCGTGCAGAAAATAGATCGATAAACCCAAACCCCAAACCCCAAACCGAACTCAAACCCGAAAAAAAAGGAGGAAAAAAAAAAAGCGAAAAAAGCGTCGCGGTCCAGCGGAGAGTATAAAAATAAATAA
Source organism: Drosophila fuyamai (assembly GCA_018153365.1). NCBI lineage: Eukaryota > Metazoa > Arthropoda > Insecta > Diptera > Drosophilidae > Drosophila > Drosophila fuyamai. Next base: position 9,065,774 of record JAECXW010000758.1, read on the forward strand.
ACGAGCGACGATCAGCGAGCGATCAAGGAGCTGCAGCAGGAGGAGCACGTTTCTGGGTTTTTGTTTCAATTTCAATTGTGGAAATCGTAGAGGAAAAATTCGAACCGGTCTCCGAGTCGCCAACGCCAGCGGAGGACGAAGCAAACAGCAACCAGCAACAACCGAGAACCATCGATATTTATTAAACAAAGACAGAAATTAATTTCACGATTTTGTGAGGCTGCACTACCACTGCAACACGGCAACACTGCACCACCCCCTGAATCCCCGACTACCCCATCCCCGCCCCCCATGCGCGGCTTGAACTTTGAGCCTGAGGTCTGGGCTTCAACAGGGAACTAGGGATCGGGATCTTCGGCTCGCCGGCAAAATGTACGACATCAAGCGCCTGGAAGCGGGACAACAGCAGAAACTACAGCAAGCACAGCAACAACTGGGCCTTGACCTGAGCGGCCAGCAGCAGAATCAGCAGCACCAGCACCAACAGCACCAGCACCAGCAACTCACCTGCAGCGTGATAGCAGCGCCCGAGAACCGGGCTAATCCCAATCCCAATCCCAGCGAGGCCACCCACATGACTCTGCTGACGCTGCGACGGCGCCGATCGCTGCAGCGGCGCGCCTGCCTGCTCAGCATCCTGGCCGCCTTCGTCTTTGGCATGGCACTGGGCGTGGTCGTGCCCATGTTCGGCCTGCCCCGCCATCCGGAGACCCCGCCAGATCTAGCGGAGGAGATCATTGCCGTGGAGCCACTGAGCTCGTACCGCGTGGAGTTCATCAAAGAGGCGGACGCCGAGCTGAGTGCCGAGCAGGTCTTTCGCAATGCCTTTCATCTGGAACAGGACAAGGATGCCCCGGACTCGATGGTGGTGAAGAAACTGGACACCAACGACGGCAGCATCAAGGAGTTCCATGTGCAGCGCACGGCCAGTGGACGATATCGCAAGGGACCGGAGAGGAGGCTATCGAAGGAGGTGCCTGAGAGGGTTCAGCCCGAGGAGAAACCTCGTTCACCCTCGACCCCATCTTCAAGTCCCTCCACCGAACCCCAGGCGGGTCTCATCGAGGAGGACGTCTTCTGGGGGCCCACTGTGGAGCAGGCTCTGCCCAAGGGATTCGCCTCGAAGGACCAACTCTCCTGGGAGCGCTTCGTAGGCGAGCAGGGACGAGTGGTCCGCCTGGAGCAGGGCTGCGGACGGATGCAGAACCGCCTGGTGGTCTTTGCGGATGGAACTCGGGCCTGTGCCCGCTACCGCCAGAACACGGATCAGATCCAGGGCGAGATCTTCAGTTACTATCTGGGTCAGCTCTTGAACATCAGCAATTTGGCACCGAGTGCCGCCACTGTAGTGGACACCAGTACGCCCAATTGGTCTGCTGCCCTGGGCGACATCACGCAGGCACAGTGGAAGGAGCGACGCCCGGTGGTGCTGACCCGCTGGCTCTCCGATCTGGAGCCGGCCGGGATACCGCAGCCCTTCCAGCCGCTGGAGCGGCACCTCAACAAGCACGACGTCTGGAACCTGACGCGGCACATGCAGCCCGAAAGGCCGGCGCAGACACAGGGATTACTCAAGCGGTTGGGGGCTGCCACTTCGCCGGGCTCCGCTCATCAATCAAGTGCGATTGAGGAGACAGAGACTGGAACAGGAACAGGAACGGCATCGGCAACGGCAACGGCCACTGCCAGCGGAGCGCTGGTGCAGCGACTAATTGAATTGGCACAATGGTCCGATTTAATCGTCTTCGATTACCTGATCGCGAACCTCGATCGGGTGGTTAATAACCTGTACAACTTCCAATGGAACGCCGACATCATGGCCGCGCCGGCTCACAATCTGGCCCGCCAGTCCGCCTCGCAGCTGCTCGTCTTCCTGGACAACGAGAGCGGCCTGCTCCATGGCTACCGGCTGCTGAAGAAGTACGAGGCGTACCACAGCCTCCTGCTGGACAACCTGTGCGTCTTCCGGCGGCCCACAATTGAGGCACTGCGTCGATTGCGAGCGGCGGGAGCAGGACGACGACTGCGTGACCTCTTCGAACGGACCACAAGCGCCGGAGTGCGGGATGTGCTGCCTTCACTGCCGGACAAGTCCGTGAAGATCCTGGTGGAGCGCATCGATCGGGTGCTGGGACAGGTGCAGAAGTGCCAGGGCAGCTAATGAATCTGGAGCACTAGCCAGTAGTTCCAACACGACTGATAAGCTGTAAATACCGGAGCAGCAGTGGATGCATCTTCATCTGGATCGGGATAGTGGTAGTCAAAGGGTCAGTGGCTTTGGTCAGTGGCATATCTCAAAAGGGGGGTCTTAGAAAAATGTTAATATCCTTTAATTTCGATCGATCAAATTGTAATCTAACCTAATTAGTCTTTGCAAAATGTATTCTTAAGGAGATCTACCTGACCACGCCACTGCCCCAAGGAGATCCGAGTATTAAGGGATGATCCACTGGAGTTGAACTAAAATACCTAACTTGTAAATGCCAGACTCTATACACGAGTATTAAGCTTACCTATCCGTAAATGTATCTGTATAAACTAAGCCTAGCTAGCGTTAACAATGTGTGTGATATTTGTCTAAGGAACCAGCCTAAGTAGATTTCATTTTACCTTTTACAACCAATAAACCACAAATATACCGAACGAAATGCGCCAGTCGAATGTCACTTTGAAATATGGAAAAGCATCCAACAGATGCAGATGCAGATGCAGATACACGAGTATCTGGCTATCTGAGCACGCCTGCGCCTGTGAGAACTTACATAGTCATGACAATAAATTGTCATTGATCTTTTTTTGCAGGTGAGATGGAGTTGGAGATGGAGATGGAACTTGCCACATAATGCAGGCTCCACTTCCAGATACACACACACTCACAGAGGGGTCTGAATCTTGTGCTGCTTTTCATAATATCTTCATAAGCATTTGAGAGCTGCCTCTCTCTTGGTTCTCCAGTTCCCCGAGTTCCCCGAGTTCTCCAGACCTCCAGTTCTTCTTCAGATCTCCAGAGCTCGAGTGCAGAAAGATGAAGCCCCGGCAGAGCCAGTTCCAGATACTTTCCACACAGACACACACACACACACAGGGGTCCGAGATACACGCTCTTGTAGATACAACGTCTCCATCGAAGCACCCCCCTGGCCCGCCGCCCCTGTCTGACTTTAAGATTTAAGATCGCTGCTCATTAAGTGCGTCCGCGTGTCTCAGCGACAAGATGCTGAGAATCTCTTGCCTCCCTGTCGCACGTTTTGCATCTGATTTCGCTGCGTATATTTTATTGGACACCAGAGTAGTTCACGTAAATAAAAATGAAATGAACCAAGTGGTGCAGCGGCATGGAGGAGCTGGGACTAGTCATGGCCATGGCCACTCGGCGGATAGTTATACCCGTGTGTGCTAACTACCAAAAAATGTGGCTCGGCCGAGAGTTAATCAACTCACGCCTCAGCTGAGCACAGATATTTTGATAACCCGTTTCGGACGCGCCAGATAAAGTATATCCAGCAGAGTGAAAGAGCGCAGCGTTCGGCTAGTTTAATAAATATATCAAATAACCTAAAGACGTGTTAGGGAACTTGTGACTTTAACACGTTCTCCACTTTGGTCCCGGCCACAGAACTCATTTTCGAATATCGTCTTACCATTTCGGTTCGCTCCGGGCCGTACAATGTAGCTTGCAGTGTCTTCGTGGCTTGGAGGGGCCTGGCCATCTCTACCCAGAATGAAACCATAATAAAACAATATAATTGAGATGAACGGAATAATGTAGGAGCCGAGATAGAGCAACCTGAGATGGGACAAGTCTCACAGTCTCGCAGATCTCTGCGCCCACCAACCGCGTCTTTGTTTACACTTTACAGTTTACACGGTTTATGGGCCAAAAACTGCAAACACCAAACAAATATGAAAACATCCACGGACCGGCTTTATGAACTTATTAATAGTGGCGAATGAAAGGCAAACGCTTTACGACTGGATCATATAGAGCCCGAGGGCCTCGTAAAACGTAATGCCACTAATGCTAATCCCCCACTTCTAGTTGCCTCTCGTAGATATTCTGACTGGGAACTCTGGTATTATTCTGTAAATAATCCATCCATCTGATCAAAGTATAACTTATATGAGCACATAAATAAGCTCTTGAAGGGTGCCACATTGAAAACAATCAGCTTCTTTGATCTAGATTCGAGGCTAACAGATCCTAAAACTTAATGGCGTTCATAACCATCTTCCCAGAATAAAGGTTTAGTTGTGTGAACCGGATTATCAATGAATATTCTGAGGTAAATGCAGAATGCAGATAGGAATTTAAAATGCTTTTGAAACATTGAGGCACAAGAAAATCACAAATAAATTTTACTGACCAATAACTGCGCCTCATAATAACTTGAAAACTTTATTATTACTTTGTATTATTAATTTAATAGGTATACTTTGATTTTCGTTGTAAAAGTATTTGTGAGACTTTTATGGAGATCTCTTTATGCAACTTTGCCCAAAAATAACACAGTCCTTTCATTCCAACGTCATAGATTGCTTAATTTTACTATTTATATAAATTACAATTTTCATGGTTTGATTTGTAAAATTGTTTTGGTACTTTGTGTCAAGCATTTAATGAACTAAAAGAATTGGGCCAAGTTTATATAATAACTTGGCCAAATACTTTTAGATGGAAGTTTGAATTTGGTTTCACCCAGCTTTTATTACTAATTTTTGTAGATAAGTTGCTCAGAACTGTATTTCTCTATTGTTGTTTAACAATTAATTTGTCAGTTTATTTAGCTCTCGTCCTGAAATGTACTGTAACCTACTGCTCCATGACTAATAAATCTATTAAAGTTAGTTTACACTGAGTAACTGAATGGTTATAAAATAAATAGAATTATGGTTAAAGTTATGTAGTGCATAAAGTAATATAAGCAACGGTTAAATTTTAAGTACTAAAAATAATGTTAGCTTTCTGTGCCGGACCAGAATGTTTGTAGGGCATACAAATGATTTGCATATTAGATATCCCGAAACTACTTGTACACTCACTCCTTCGAACTAATTTCCGACTATAAAAATTTCAAGTTCAGGCCCATATATTTTAGCCGTATGTTGACTGGGGCCTGGCCAATACATCCTGGCTAGTTGCGCGGCGATCAAGTCGTTGGCTCAGTTTTTTCTTGACTGTCTGGCAGGGCAAACAAATCTGCCAGTTCCTCCTTGTTGTTGTTGTTGTGGTTGTTGGTTGTTTGGTTGTTCGGTTGTTGGTTGTTGGCTGTTGGCGTGGTCGCTGTGTGCACAATAATTTGCATATTTGTATGCTCACAAGCACTGGCGGCCGTACTCCATACTCCATACTATATGGCATATGGTATACGAGGTCCGAGCTGCATGCAATATTTTCTCGTGTTGTGTGTTTACTCTTTTCGCTTTTATTTAATGTCCGCAGTGCCTCTCAGCAACTTGTAGCAGTTGCTGGTGCGTTTACAGCGAAAATTCTAAACAAATTGCTTCCGCACCTGCAGCTACGTAAGAAATATATGTATATAAAAAGAAATCAATGCACCAGCGACCTGGAATCATATTGAAGGCACTTCGCCATCTGAACAGTCAACTCCATTGTGGTGAGCATAATGCGAGACATTGTGCCGATGTGCTGTGGAACACCTTACTATGCCATCAAAATAAAACATTTCCCACTTGTAAAAAGAAAGCATTGAGCCGGCAAATCGAATCGAAACTGAATCATATCATATCATAATCCTGACAATGGCCGGCAGGCCGGTGAAGAAAGGGAGAGTTCTGAGTCGAATCGCTTTTCATCTCGGTTAAGTGCAACCCCTTGGGGGCATGGGGAAAATTATATGGAAAAAGGTTACCAACTGGAAATTTATGGTCGGCACTTTTGGGATCTGATGAAAAACCTTCTTTCATTTTACACCTGAAAAACATCGGGGGCTGGGGATGACCAGAGCGATGCTTAACGGCCTTTTCTTGGGAGTCTCCTCTTGTTAACATTGGCCCGGGAAGAACAAAAAGAGATGAAAGGTCGATAGTCTGGATGGTTTGGATAGTTGGGATAGTTTGATAGGCAAACGAGAGACTGCGATAAGCCCCGAGTGAACATTTCCAGCTAAAACATAACTTTTGATTTTAGTCACTGGCTCGAAGCGATGGGATTTCGATGGGACCATTAAACGATTTCGCCGATTAATTTAACAAAACTGGTCAATGATTTCGTCGTTTTGACATTGACGAAGTGCCGAAATTTGTCTGGGTTTGTTCTGATCTATCTGACATGGCATTGGCCCCTCTCGCTGGCCCTATCTATCTGCATCTCCGGTAACCTGTTTGGCTGAAATCTCAAATCACAAAAACTGAAAACTGAAAACTCAAATCTGGAGTCTGGAATCTTTTTGTTGTTGTGCTGCTATCTCGCTTCTACAGCCGAATCAGGTGAAGTGAGTTGATTGATTGCGCTAATTTATAACGACAATGGGTCAGATCGCACATGGGACCTTTGAGCTTCATCCCAGCAGCAGTGGTGTGGGCACCGAAAAACCGAAGACCCCAAGACGGACGGGCTGTTGGAATCCATTAAACATAGCCTGAGCCCAGCTTCTGCCTGCCAGCCAGCCAGCCTGCCTTTCTGCCTACCTTGATGATGATGATGCGAGCGGCCCGCTGATGAATGAATCTTTTCAATTTGGAAATTTTCAAACAAATTTGTCAAAAACGCACAAGAAAGGGAGGCAAAGGGAGAGGAGCGAGGAGGCGGGAGAGGTGGGGCGGTTATGCAAAGAAATGAAATTTCTAGTTTGTTGCCTAAGTCTTTTGTTCTTCGTCAGGCTATGCGTGCATTTTCCCTGCATTTTCCTAGTTAATTGCTCGTGATTGAATTATAAATGCATGCAACCCGGCCGACAACCCTCCTCCGAGCCAATTCCGCTGCCCATCTAACCGAATCAGACATGCCTCGGCCCCGAATCTATGGCAATCTCTGGGCTCCGCAGAGCATTTCATAGAAACCATTCGAATATCATAAATTATAAAGCCTACGAGCCGAACTAGTCTAAGAAGGAAAGCGGTTCTCGAAACCCAAAAATTGTAAAAAATGGAAACTCAAAACGCGCTGAGGCCCGTAGAGCGGAGACAAGCTTTAACACCTTGGCCCAAGTCAAGCATTTGTTGTTAAACAAAGACGAAGAGGGTCAACTATGGACGCAGACGAGTTTAAGGCAGTCCCAACGGGCGGTGGAGGGAATGGGAATAGGAATGGGAATGGGAGAGAAGGGGGGTGGGAGAAACAAATTAACAGACACCTGAAAATGGGCTCGAGACACCATCATAGCACAACGGAACGTTTAAGATATGCGGGCTCTCCATCTCATCGGCGGCCCGGTCTGTTTTGGAAAACCATTTCTCGAATAATTAAAACCCGAAGCCATCAAATGAAGACAAAGAGTCGATTAGTAATCTGTGCAAATGCATATGACGAACCAGAGGCGTGGCCAGCTCCATAAACTCCAACTAGAAACAGATGCAACCCATGTTTAGTCAAGTGATGGGGGAAAATTCCGAACTTCGAGCCCAACAAAACTCAGATCCCAGAAGTGCGCCCTGCAGACCCCCCGCCGATCTGGACCGTTTCTGTTGCTCTTTCAATTACAATCAGCGATCATGGATCTGTTTAATTAGTTGTTTGGGTCGCACCCCAATCCATGTAATTGACCGCCGACCGGCTGACCTTCAGAACTACAAGCAATTGCCATCGCCCCGATCTGCATAATACAAATTTATAGATTGTTTATTATAGATTTTCAGTCGGAGATAGATACGTTCTGAGGTAATTACTCGAACTCCCCCTCGTCCTCGTCTAATTTCGAGACTTTGCAACCGGTGGCGGCGACAAAAGCTACGTAATTGCATTGGCCAATGGACGATGTTGGCTTTAATGTTCACTTAAACGTCTTTTATTGCATGTTGCTGGGTCTCTAAAATAATTCACACAGCAGGTACAGTGAGGAATGGCCATCGGTTGACAATCAATTATTGGAAATCAATTGAAGTTACATTAAATGGAGAATGTACTTTTTTATCGATCCATTAATAAATATTTACAGACGTTTATTACCATTAATTATTATAGAGAATTCAGTCATAAACAATTAAACTTATAAAATTCTTATAAAGTTGTGAAATCCCTTTTACTTTATTAAGGTTTTCTTGCTATTGAATTGAAATTGAAATATTTAATACATATATGTATATAATTTTAATGGCAAATTAAGAACTTAACCTATCTTAATTTACAAAAATATACAAGTTTGTTGTTTGAATTTGATCTGAAATATAATAAGAAAAGGTGACAATATATAATTTATTTAACCCTTATTTACCTGTAAGCTATTTGTAATCTTTTGAATAATTTTAATATCTGTTTGTTATTTGGCAAATTGTTTTGATTCTGAGCTTCTCTTCTATCAATTTCTCTAAAGGGATGGCCACTGTGTGACAAGATATATCTCAACGATTCTGTGTTTAGCTCGGATTTTCTCACACAAACACATCTGCGGCTCTGGCGCCGTTTGGCCGACGATTCTGAGTTGCAGTTGCAGTCGCAGTTCCAGTTTCGCATGGCTGCAAGATTCGCGTGGGCGAACGCCGTGTGCAGTCAGTGCCCCCGACCCACTGCCTCGCCCCCCAGCGCCCCCCATGCCATATATTCTAATTGAGTCGCACAACAAATGCAAATGCAAATATCGCATGCAAAGTGCCTGAGAGTAACCTTCAAAACGGTGCCCCAATCGATTTATCACTTCGTCCAGATCCAGAATCTAATAATAACAAACCATATCCGAATATCCGAAGTTACAAACTCACCGGCTGTATCTGTAGATCTCACTATATAAATACCTCTTTGTCTGGATATTTCTTTGTTATTTTGTATCTGTGGTTAACTTTCATTAGCTTTCTAATGTTTGTCACTGCCTTTCCCCCTCAGTCCTCCTTTTCCCCTCCTTTTGTCATTTCATTTTACTGTCACTCAAATCTTTATAAGATTTTCCTCTTTCTTCGAGTTCTCCTTAGCGGTTCTTTGGGCTCTGCCTATTGTAAATATATTTTTCCATTATTTTCCATTAGTTTTCACTCGTTTGTTGCATTCCCTCGCCACATATCTTTTTCTCTGTTTGTGCCTGAGCCTGTTTGTCTTGGATTTGCTTGTGCACTGAGAGAAAAACTAGTGATGTTTTTAGTTTTAAGAAATTTGAAGTATTTTTTAATATGAATAAATAAGATGGATTAAAAAAGGTATACCATGGAGGTTTAATGAATCTGCTTTTGGTCAGGTTTCTATTCGCAATTCATTTAAGAAAATTTGTTTTTAAAAATATAAATAGATAATAAATATGATTAAATTAAGAAAATGTGCATTATTTTGTTGACCTTCTCCCGAACTTTTATCTTTTCTTTTCTATTAACAGATTTTGTGACCTATGTAAATGAATGAAACTGACCATCGAATCACAATTTCTTCATGTGTATTTCTTCAGTGTTTGGTGTTGGCGTGGTCGTTACACAGGTTGTTGGTGTTGCCGCTGCGTGGTTGTTGCTGTTGCATATTGGTTATTATCTTCGAAGCGCATCGCTGCGGTGCGTTTACCGCCGATGTCGATGCCAATGCCGATGCCGATGCCGTCTGCCTGTGCGTATTTGGCCCAGAGTGGACCAAAAGGCGGCTTGAGTGACGGAATGATGTTAACACAAAACCAGTTTCATTGACAATACATGGATGATGCTGCCTCTTGTTCTGCTCCTCTCCTGCTTCTGCTTCTTTGATTTTTTGGTGTTCGATGGTCGGTGTTCGGTGCTCGGTGTTCGCTGCTCGCTGTTTTTCGCTGCCTTTTTTTGATGGATGGTTGACAAAAGGCAGAGCGCAGATCGCCGGTTTATTTGTCTTGTTTGATTCGAGCACACACAGACACACAACACACATCATTGTCGCTGTCAAATCGCGTTAATATCACTGAGCTGTCAAATTACCGGGACCGCCGGGTCCAAATGTTTGACCAGCTTGGTAACTCAATTAAGGCGTTATTCATGAGCCAAAGGGAGGGCGCCACTCGTTGGCCAAATCGCCCCCTGATTGGTCTATTTCACCGAAATCGACGGAGATCTGTCGTCCGGTTTTTGCTAATAAGCCACCACTTTTTGGCCATCTTGGCCAACAAATCCGATAATCCGATTGGCGGAGTGGAACTGTTCTAGACTTAATTACTTCATTATGGCCAAGAGCTGGAGCAAATGCATTTGAGCCGACCCGAAAAGTCGTTAATATCGGTAACCCTACACTCGGCACAAAAGTTCAACAGGTTCGTGGTTGGCAATTAAAATTGAATGGAAATAAATAAAGGCAAAACCAATTTAGAACACACACAAAGCTCACATTTCTTTACAGCCGCGAAAAGGTGTCGAAAGTTCAAGCTTCAGAACAGAATGCCTGAAAGACTGGCCGAAAGAGGAATAGCTGGAATGCAGAGTGCAATAAATCTTTTAACGACAGTTGATCATCTCCTTTCTAGCACTTGACTTTAGCATTCCCGGTTCATTGGATTTCGAGGAGTTTTGTGGGTCAGGGGGCATTGCTAATCTTGGGCAGTGAAATCTCTCTTCGAAATCCCCCGAAAATCTTTTGCCCCAGTTTCCCCCCCACCCCCACCCCACACTCCGCAACCCTCCGTTGTTTGTTTGTTCATAAAATTATGTAAATCAGCCTGGGATCATTCGGTTGGCTGTGATTAATTGCAGGTCTCCTGCTCCCCATCTCCTCCTCCGATTCTCGGCTTGGCTGGGGCGTCAGTCCCCGACCAGATAACGATTCGTTTTATTTACGATATTTATTTATTTATTTGTTTTCCCTCCGCCTTGTTAGCATTTTGTTTCGGAGGGGACCTTTAAGAGCATTAGCGAGAGGTGTGAGCGGAGGGCGATAAGCTAATTCTAATTCTAATTCCTTGCCGGGGCCTAATGCGTTTATAATTAACGCACTGCCCCTCCAACCCGCCCCCTTCGCCCATCCACCTGACTGTGAGCAAGTGTGGGGCGTGCCAAGGCATCAAGCACACACGCCCGGCAACTTGCAACGCAGCAACTGCACAACGGCAACATGCTGCAGCCACAGCAGCAACATGCAGCGGCAGCAATCGTCTAGCCAAAAACAGTAGCGCTCTGTACTCGCTGCTCGGTGTTTGATTACAGAGAGTTTTGCAAAAAGCGTGGAAGCAATTGAGATGTATTCCCGAACATTCAAATACCCTTAGAAATAATTTTTAGGAAGCATTGCTGTGTTTCTTGAAGAAGGATCCCAAGTCTATCAAACCCTATTCAAAGTATTTATTATTTAAAATAATATATAAATAATTTCAAATTCTTATAACTTTCAAATAAGCGTTAAACTATATTTGCCAGACGTAAACTGAAATAAATACTGTAAGTAAATTGTTCAACAATGTCATAGTAATTTTCAAAAAGGTCAAAAAACCGCAATCAATGCGAATGCAAATATAATAAGTTAAAATACAACTATTAACAAATTTAAATAATATTTCTGGAACACACATATAAATACACAAAGATTTTACAATTATTTTCAGATACAGGGGCTTAAACTTTTCAAACCGATAAAATCATAAATCATTACCTCACTTCAAAAAAATGTATATATATTATCAAAATATAACGTCGATTATATTTTTAACATTTCGTTTAGCTATGAATTTGAATATTTAACAAGATGTTTGAACCTCTTCCTAAAAGTTAGTTACTAAAGTTATCCTACCCATAGTCAAAGTCACTATATCCTCAAAGAGGGTATTCCAAATTGGCCAACTATTTAGCTTGGCCAGATCTCAGCCAAACTTTGAGCTTGAGCTTGGGCCTGGCTTCGGGTTTGAGTTTGAGTTTGAGAGATATGCCTGTGCTGGTGTTCGTGGTTCTTATGGTCACGTCGTCTTGTCTTACTTGCGTGAACATGCCCCCGACACCGACACCAACCCCTGCCCCCTGCCCCTGCTCTTGCCCCCTGTTTCTGCCCCCCCCTCCACTGCCACCCCTGCCCCTGCCTTTTGCCCCCAAATTGAGCGCGTGTAAACGCAGTAGCCGATCGGCTTGTTGGGTGTTCGATTAACAATATTTGCGACGTGCACAGGTCGTTGGAATATTTCCCAGATACACGCGTATCTCTGCATCTCTGTGATTAACCGAAAACAGAAATATTTCGAGGATGATCTCGCATTTAGAAAAAAACGATTTGGGGCCAGATCTAATCATGAGATGGTTGATTTGCATATATTTTGAGCTGAAATTAATTTCAATTTAGCAAAGAGACCAAAGCGAACTCTGGCCTTAAGCTTAATGATCAATTAAATCAAATATAAATATAATTTTGTGTCTTTCTTTCACCGCCCGAAAGCACAACAAAAAACTTGTTGCTGTCCCCATAAATATGAAAAGTCACGAGTTGCCAGCCGAAGGAAAACAAAAGTAAAAAAGGAAAGATACAATATATAAGTATATATAAAAATTTGACCCGCCGACCAAACCAGTTGCCACCGCTTATGGTAGCAAAAGGGGGAAGGGAGGGGTAGGTAGGGGGGATCACTGAGATTGCCGGGCTTATTAAGCAATGAAATATAATGCATGGCACACAGATTTATCATACACATCCAACTGATCCCAGCTGCTGCAAAATGCAACTGCGACTGCCATTGCCTTTTGTTTTCTGCACGGCCCACGCAGTCGGAGATTGCAAATATTCGATTTGGCGCGCCGAAATGGTAATGGGGAAACCGTCGATTCGATGGAGTTGTAAGTAAGCCTCTCCACAATTTTATTTTTCCTTACTCCTTTTTTTTGTGTTTTGTTTAGCCTTTCCATAACGGTGGCAGCCAAAGAAAGCTTCCCCGCAGCGGTTGACATTTGTGGCAGCAGTCAGCCGGTCGCCGTAATTGAGCGAAGGTGAAACTGCGAATGCGAATGGGATCCCGATCCCAAGTCCCGATCCCAATCCCCCAAGGCACCAATCGCAGATTTCCCTCCATTAACACCCAATCGGGTCTCCGTGGCGTAACTTATTTGACTTAGTCGCGTCGAGGTCCAAGGTTTTCCAGGGCACCATTGCAAACACTTTATGGGGACAGAAATATTTTGAAATGACGAAAGTTATGCTTTGTCTTTTGCCTTAATAAGAAAATTATATAATGTTGATTTTAAACAGGCCAAAAAGGGTAAATTAAGGTATGATTTTGGCAAGATTTAATGATATGATTTTATCAATTTTAATAATAGATGAATTGTATTTCGATTACTATATATAAAGAAATGTTTATGTTAGCAGAGACCATATATAATTTTTATTTTAAACATATTTGTTTAATTTATTTTATCTGTATATTAACATATGTTTATATTTACAGAGACCATATACAATTATTTTTTAACATTATTGTTTAATTTATTTTAATCTTACAGAAGTAAAAAAAATATAGACTGGTTTACAAAGAGAATAAAAAGAGGCAGATTAAATCCAAATAAATAAAATATCTCAAAATAACACTACTTCCTGGTTCCTGATTTTCATTAATTACAATTCATTTAAAGTATCTTAACATTTGCTTGATAATGGTAAGTAAAATATACTATCTTCATTTAATGTACCTTTTCTCCGAGTGCCGACTTTTCTATTATCCCATTCCCCTGCCACAAAACAACTACGATCTAAGCTGGAATTATGAGCTTCGCCCAGACACAACCGGCAATTGCCGCTGCGATTGTTAACAAATGCGTAATGCATGTCCTCAGCAGCATGATTTGCATATGCAAAAAGGGGAGCCACCGCCCCCCGATCCCCAATCCACTTAAGTGACTCACTTTTGCCTTTTGTTCGGGCCTGTCTGTGTGTCACTGTGACAGATCTCCGGGACTTCCCCTTAACCCCTTGTCGCCCGCGAGCGGGCTTACGCACTTCATAATTCAATCAAGCTCAAATGTTTCGCAATCCCACACAGAAGGAATTTATTGTACAACTCACAATTTTTCAATTGCATTTCGGGAGACAAGCGGAGAACCAGGCCCAGTGGTACACTAAGAAAAATATAAACAAGCCTTTATATTTATAAATCGGGGGCATAAAAAAATATATGTTTCTAAAATTAATTACATATCTGAATGTTATGTTTTATAAGCAAGCCAAGTCAGACTTTCAATATTGTTCAAAATAATATTATTTTAAAGGAAATCAGTGGATTTAAAAAAAAAATCTTTTTAACATAAAAATTCTATTTTAAATTTTAAGAAATTTTGGTAGGAATTTGGTTGAAAGAAGGTCACCCCCGTTTAAAGTATTTTAAAAGGTTAATAACAATCTACGATCTAAGTACACTTTACATATACCTTTTTGAAGCTCTTGCATTTTGAAGGACATGATTTTTCAGATACGGGTAATAGTTTAATATAAGTATTCATTAAGTAATAATCATCTGATGTTTTAGAAATATATTTGAGTATTTCAGGAAAAGTCCTGAAGATTGTAATAAAAAAAAATGAATATACTTCCGAACAAGTCTTTTCCTTTAACTTTATGATATACCTCTTGGCCCAGGGATACTTTTCCATATAATCTGTATAGCTTATGCCAGAATAAAGTACTTCCTATTCTGGAACAGCTCTGAAAACATATTTTTTCCGGTGTAGTCCCGGGCCCAGTTCGAAACGATCCGGACTGACTGTCAGTGTGTCTGGGCCAGCTTGTCTGTCTCGGCCTTTTGTGCATTTCCTCACTGACGCAGCTGCATTGGATTGTGGATATGGACGTGGATGTGGATGTGGTATGGATGTGGATGTGGATGTGGCTATGGATTTGGACTGTGCCAGGGCTCGCAGCTTGCCAATGTTTCTATTTCATGCACATTGACAGTTGTTCGAGTTGTTGTTGTAGTTGCCGTTGTTGCTGTTGCAGTTGCTGTTGCTGTCGTTGTCGTTGTAGTTGTCGTTGCTGTTGCCAGCATGAAATTGTTAACAACATTTGTTAGCTGCCCCGACCACACTGCGTGCAGTCGTCGAGTTTGAGTTTGAGTTTCAGTTTGGATCGCAGTATTGGGTATTGGGTCCAAGTCGCCTGCTGCCTGACTTCACTTCATATTGACAATGAAAGCTTCGGCTACCTCAAATGCCGCATTTTGCTGCTCTGGTTGATAGTTGATAGTTGACCACACTGACAGGTTAGCAACAAAACGTTCATACTCAAGATTCGATTTGAAAATTCCAGCGCCATGGCAATAAACATTTTTCGCTCGCTTTTCCTCTGTTCGCCATTTGCGACATTTTCTGTAATTGATTTTTGGCTCAAAAATTTTCTTATTCGATTTGTGCCGCATGTTGGTTTTTTCTAGCTCTTTTATGACTTTTTATGGCTTCGATTATGGCATTGATTTATTTATGTGCATTTTAGTGAACTCGCAGTTCCGCAAAACTGGAGCAAAATCAAAAATTTCGTCTCTCGTGATTTGTGTTTGACATTCCCTTGAGCAAAAGCAAAGCTCCCTCTTCCACTTGTCCGCCATTCGACTTGTCATCGCAGAGTACCTGCTTCTGTGGGAATCGCTCAACGTCGAGGACGACAGCTCCATCCATAGGCAGCCACATCAACAGCCACATCCACATCCATAGCAATCCATAGCCATCCATCCCGGCCTTTCAATTGCCTCGAAAATGCCTCGACTAGGCAAACATTTACCAAGCAATTTGTTACTCCGAATTGAGACTGCGTAGCGGTGGCCAAGACCAATTGCACTGCCACCAAAGCGAAGTGCCTATTTTGAGAGCTGTTAAGCGCCGGCAACGAGATACTATATGCACGTAACAGTCAGCCGATTTGCATTTGCATTCGCTTTTTGTTTTGGCCTTTTTCATGGGGTTTGTTTTCGCGGCAATCAATCAAACACTGCGGCGGGAAAGTGGCTGCCGCAATCCGCAACCTGTTCGTGCACCAGGCCTACATCATACATCAATAGGTAATTTAACAAAAATAAATAAAATGTTTTTAGTTTCTAGTTAAACTTGATGATAAGTTTTTTGAGGGTAAGTCAATAAATTGTGAGTTAACAAATTGAATATAATAAAATATTAATAGTCTTTATATTCAAAAAATAATATTATCTTCAAGGTGGTTAATAATTCTTTTTTATGATTCAACAATACTGGTTACTTATCGACACTTTTCAATAAATTATTGTTTTTAGTGTTTGTTAACGAATAGTTTGTTAGACAAAATCATCTGTCAATACATATTTAAAAATAATTTATAGTTTCTAATGTTTTTGGTATTAATATGTCAGTTAAACAATTAAACTATTAAACATAATAAAAGTCTATAAAGTCTACTGACTTTATAAACTAATAAAACAATATATTTACTCAATATATACATTTTTTAAGGCATTACCCTTCATTCTTCCTTTCTCTTTTTTATTTTTAAGCACTTTTAGCAAGTGTTTCGTGTTATCTTAATTTGATTTAAAATTAAGTACTCCTTATTGTCTGGACCCTAAGGAAAAGCCGTCAAGAGTGAATTAGAAAGACCATTTGCAGAAAATGGTTTAACCATTTATGGCTTTGTTGTTAACTCCTTCAAGTGTCGACTTTTATTTCGACTTAAAATATATAGTCAGTAGAGAACAGAAATTCGAAAGCTTGTTAAAGGTGCTTTTTAATAGTTTTCTACTTTCATTTGAATTTTCAGTTTTCCGCCAATTTCTGCCTGGAAATTGTGGGTTTGAAAGCAAGAAAAGTTTGTGTATCTCCGCTAGATCCTTTTCGTTATATGTTTTACCAAAGATCTGACCAACTCTCTTTAGGAACAGATGGAGGTCCCATTTATTGATGACTCCAAGTGCAGTTAGTGCCTCCATTTGGGCTGCCAGTGCTCATGGAGCACCGTGTCCGCGGGCGCTGACAATTTCCCCAAGTGGCCAAGTGGGTCGCCGGCCATGCGAGTATTCATTACCATGGAAATTACGAAAATGAAGAGGGAAAATCGCTGGCTAGACAGACGCGGGCAAAGTGAAGTATTTTGGCATAGTTTTGTGCCATTGCATGCGTGCGCTGGCGGCTTGGGAAAGTGGGTTAACCTGTCATTCGGCTGACGGCCCAAACCGCCAGCCCCTGCCCCCCCCCTCCCCCACCACACTGAATACGCATGAAAATTTGGCCAAAAGGCCTTGACTTAGTTGCAATTCCAAAACGCCTTGGGGCGGTGGCTATCCAAATTAAACCGAAAATGTCAGAAGATTAGATAAGCCAAGCGCTGCCGGCGGAAAAGGGGAGTTGGGAAATTGTGCAAAAAGGAAAATGGAAAATGGAAAATGTTCGAGGGGAGCCGGGAGGCGCTACTGCTCCTCTGCCACAGAAGATATCGCCGACAGCTGGCTGACAGGGCCGGTTCTCTCTGTGCGATTTTATTGCATTTTCCAGCTAACTCACCCATTCACTCAGCAAACCACCCCCCCTCCCCCCCTTGGCACTTCCATGGCCGTAACTTTGGGCACCTGGTGATTAGTGGCCAACACAAAAACGTCAATGCCGCGCCACACAAATTAGGTTAAGCCAATATTTTGCCAGACACATAAATGGCCGCTGCCCTCTGGCCCCAGCCACCTGCTCCGCGCCCCGCCCCTCTACGCCTCCTCCCCACCTACTTCCCTCCCAACGCCCTACAACGGACACGCCCACTCGGCCGCCTGGGAACAGGAGTTCGACTTTCGAGCGTCCGCCAAGTTCCCGTCCATCACTGCGAGAATCACGTGTAAGACTCAGGGTGTTCTTCATACTCAAAAAAATGTCTAGAGGCAGCTTAAAATATGCAAACATTCTACATGATAGGTTATTAGCTACCCTGTAATAGGCAAGGGCTCCCTACTTAATATTTTCAAGTTAGTAAATAGATTGGTTTCACTTTCAAACTTTGTCAGTTTTCACAGTGCTTTCCATTCTAAAAGCTGACAATTTAATTTTAAAAACTAAAGTTTTATACGGCTACAACTTTTAAAGTTATAGTACTTATACAATCGACCTTCAATACCTCAAAGTTGTACAAAAATAAGTAGTACTAAAACTAGTTGTCAAAAAAGAAATCAAAGAAAGTAAAATGAAATTCATAAACTAACTTGGCTCCCTAACTTGAATTTTCGTTTGTTGCTGAGTGAAGAAAGTTGGACTATAACAAGGGGTACCAACCTGGTAATATTTCAACATCAAATTGTTATAGAATATAGATCTTTTATACAATAACTTGGATCTGAAAAGTAGAAATAGGTAACTAAATTATTATCTTACGAACTTATTTATTTTAGGGACTAGTGATGTTGTGTATACTATTTTAAATAGATTTTTGGCTAATTATTTTTTCATTATTTATTTATTATACATATTGTATTAAGGTTTTTAAGCTGGCAAGCTTGTGAAACTCAAAGCCCCGTATACCCGCTTTATCCCAGATCTAAAACGAGGTATTGTCCGACTGGCAGAGAGTTCAAAATCATAAATTTCAAACGATATTAGGCCGCAGCCGCAGTGGCGCGTTGATGATGCAGCACCGCCGCTCGACTCCACTCCTCTCCACTTGGTGGTGCACCACTT
This sequence comes from Drosophila fuyamai, assembly GCA_018153365.1. Lineage (NCBI taxonomy): Eukaryota > Metazoa > Arthropoda > Insecta > Diptera > Drosophilidae > Drosophila > Drosophila fuyamai. The sequence goes on from JAECXW010000758.1 coordinate 9,084,458, forward strand.
GGTGGTGCTGATGCTGTGGGTTTTTGCCTATGCTGGTGCGTAGACCAACCCCTCTCTTCCCCCTTCCCCTTTCGACTAGAGCAGGCTGCACATTTTCTTTTGTTGTGCGAATGCCGAGTGGATTTATTGATTTTGGTCAAAAGCCATGCTTAAGCGTAAATTATGTGCTGGCTTAAACGCTTCGCTCCGACTTTTCGGCTCTATCGCTGTGGCAAGTGCGATGAAAGCCACTGATTTGTGTGCCAGTCCAGGGTATGGCCATAAATCCGTTCAATTTCATAACCAAACAGCAATTTATCAGACGCAACTGCCCCTCTCCCCCTTAGACACCGCCCATATGCCATCGGGCTAATTAAATGCAGCGACAAATTTTGCAGCGCAAAGTGCGAAAATCGAAATGAAAATGAAAACAACATCGAAAATTGTAGAGCAAAAATGCTGGGAAAAACTGTGTCACAAAAGCCGACCGAGCGACAAGTAGCTGATATCGCATAAAGCAACGATTTAATTAGGCGCTGATAATTATTGTACAACTAGTTCTGGCCAACTTTGCCGTCGTTCCGAGTTCGAGTTTTCAGTTCAAGTTTTCAGTTGGCCAGAAAGCTGGATGTTGTTGAGGTAGGCGCAACCGACGATAGTCGCGGCCGGCTATCGCACATGTTAGATTTGGCTAATTTACGAAATTGGTAGTGCCCGATATCGCAGCGGCCCGGCTAATTCAATCAGTCTGGCATTAGCGGATGATTTATGGTAACAATTCGAAGGCAGGCGCTTTCGAGCTGCGGCTCGATTCTCATAGCGTGCCCATGTTCTGATGCCGGGGGTAAGAATCGCTCCACCAAAGCGAATCGCATAAATAATACCCGAACTAATGCCAAAATTTTGCACTGCATTTTAAACACACAGATCACTGAGCTTATTAAGAAGGGGAGTTTAATTGCTGTGTTATCTGATGAATAAATATATTAGATCTAATTTTTCGGTTTATCTAAAAACTTTTTAGCTTCTTACTTAAATTAATGAATCGCATAAATAATATCCGAACTTATGCAGAAATTCGGACCTGTATTTTAAACACATTGATCACTAAGCTCATTAAGAAAGTGAGTTTAATTACCAAGTAATCAGAGGAATAAATATAAATTTTGGGATAAATATAGAAACAGACTAACTAAAGTATTAGTAATTTAAATTGCAAAGCTAAATTACTCAGAATATCTTTAAAAATCTATATAATTTGGTAAATTAACTTTATGATCAACACTTCCTAAAGTTAACTTACCTAATTATATATATTTTGGAAAAGATTACAATGCATACTCCAAAGTCTAAACTATGGGCTGATACCAGATTAAATAGATACCGTTGTAATAGCTTAAATGTTAATATTTTTTATTTTTATTACAGTACCTACAACTATACCATAATTTATATATTCCAACTTCCACCGCCTGTCTGTACGTACTTTTTGAAAGCCCCAAGCGGCTCTCAATAAAAAAGGTTGGAACAAATTTGAATAGCTACCGCCAATCCATCGATTCTCGATCAAAGCTTAACCCAATTGATCTTACAACGCGAATGGCATGTTAAACACCCTACACTCTTGTAATTTGTGTCCGAAATGAAATAAATTTATGAACATCGATTGCAAAGTTGATTAGACGAAAGTCGCCGCCGATTCGGACATGGACATGGTCATGGAGCTGGGACATGGACCGGGATTTGGACTTGGATATGGGTATGGGTATAGGTATGTTTATAGTATGGGTATCGTATGGGGCCTCCGAAAAACCAGTTCCTCTGCTTAGCGGACACTTGTAATATTTCTGTTGAACTTCTCTTAATTGCAATTTGATGTTTCAGTTTTCGCTCTTTTGGGGAATGAAGTTGTATATGGATTTTCTTTTTTGGGGGAGGGGTGTTTTTTTGGGCGCACTTAGCGGCAGCGTGTGAAAAAAGATGAGACTATATCTTCTGATTTTTCCCTGGTCAGCGTTAAACAAATGCTTCCCGAGTCGAGGTGCGAAGTGTCCGGCGAGGGGTATCTCCGCTCAAAAGAAGCCGTACATGTGCGTGTTCGTTAGAGGCGGCGTTTCCCATACCGCACCGGCACCGCCCCCCTTCCCCCGCCCACCTGGCCCCAGTGCTAATTGATTGGTGTTAAAGTTGTATAAAAATTGGAACAGAGTCGACCTCAAACTTCGGCATCGCCTTGATTGCGATCGAGAATCGTTTAAATTAGTTTGTTTTATTTGCGCATTCATTAGCATGCGGAACCGCTTTGTTGTTTGATCTCCGCCCGCTTCACAACGCCACCCCCTCCCCCCAACCCCCCGGGCAACCACAACCACATACCACACAAAAAACAACAAAAAAATCCCTGTATGCAATAAAGTGAAAATATTTAAGTTGGCAATCTCGCAGGCAGCAATCCATCCCCGTCGCTCGGGATGCTTTTCTTTCGTGCCCCCAAAGTCACGATATCCCGGCGAGCGCAAAAAAAAAGAGCCCACAAAAATAAAAGCAGCCAAAAAAAGTGATTGATGGAAATTGCTCAAACTGTCATGTTTATGAACGTCCGCAGGATATGAACGCTGGTGCAGAGCGGACCAAGATCGCAGCGGAGCAGAACGCTGTGGGTAGAATGCCAGGCACGCAATGCGACAGGCCATCTTGGCCAGTGGCAAGATCGCGCGGGGGGAAGGGGCAGAGAAAGTTGCCGCGCCGGGGCAAATGAAATACGGGAACACCCTAACAGGTGGAGGACTAGCTCCTCGCAAAACCAATAAACCTGGGAAAAGAACGAAAATTTGCATGGACTAAATAGACGCACGAAATCTAAAAAAAAACCGCAAATGTGTGTGTTTTTAAAGAAGAATTTCTGAAATAAGCAATTTTTAATTTAATAGGAAACAAGACAAATGTAAAGAGTGACCAGTTTTATTTATTTGTGTTGAAAAAGTATCTTACTTTTTCAAATGCTTTGTTTAACTTGAAAGTTTATATTTGCCACCAAGAAATTTTCAAAAATGAAAGCCAAAGAATGCCTAGGTTATTTGTTATATTTATTTTGCTTCACATTGTTTAGTTATTTTTTCAAATAATTGTTATAAATCTATTTTTGATTACTCAATGTACAAAGATTATAAATATCTTTAATTAACATTGTAATGTAATGGTCTTAATTAAAAAACAAGGGTTTTTGAAAAAGTAAAACAAAATTAGCAACAAACCAATGGTTTTTAAAAGTTTTCAATGGCATGTATTTATGAACAGATTAAGATATTTTTTTACAAAATTAAAATAGTAAGAAATTCTTGTTAGGATAATGAGATAAATACATATTTATATCGAAGTTTATGTTATAAGCACTTATTTTTCCGAGCAGATATAATTTTGCTAGATGCATAGAAATGTGTAAAAATTAATGTTTTTGTATTTGAAAAATAAAGCCAGCGACCGCCACTTTAATTGTTTTTATAAATGTGAATCAGTTGTTGCCACAACATTCCACCATGCCCCAAATGCAGTGTATTTCTGCGAAGAGAATGTTGAAAAAATCTCATTCACCGCTTTATATGGCTGGCAGCTTTTAGAGGTTTTCACTAATTTTCACTCACTTTGCTTACAAGTTGTCAAGCGGAGTTGGTGTGGTTGTTGTTGTTGTTGGGTGATTGTTGCAAGTTGCTGTTGTTGCTGTGAGCCACACACATCGATGTGAGAGGGAGAGGGGAATATTGTGGTGGGAAAGAGATGGACTGTGGGCGACAGGGATCCTGAGTTTGAAGTTCGGAGTTTGGAGCTTTGCGTGTCCATGTCAAGGTGTTGCAACAGTTATCGAAATTGGCAATTGGGATGTGCTGCTGGCGGCTTTCCTGTCTTTTCTTTCATTTCGGCTAATTCCCGAAAAGTCATTGAACAATGCAGATGCCGACACATGCCAATAGAAGGACGGGGGGGGTTAAAAGCTGTAGAAGAGAGAGAGAGCTGCTCTGGATTGGGGGAAAACGCTGCAGTGGAATGCCGCCGAGCAAGTGCAATGATCTATGAGCTTGACCGCCAGCGCCAGTGGCTACCAACTTGTGGCTCCGACTTTGGCCAATCACGGCAGCCAATCGCCGTTCGAGTGTGCAAAATCGCGGCCATGCAAAACACGCTGGCGGAAGGCTTAATTATGCACTTGCAACTTGCATCTCGGCAACCTGCAACATTCGCTCGTTCCCCCGTTTCGAGAACGTTTTTGCAACCAGCCAGCCAGCCAGCCAACCAACCGACTTTAATCCATCGCGCGGCCATTTTTTCCACTTTTTCCCAAGTTGCCATGTTGCCTCCCATAATTTTATGCTTCATCAATGACAGTGCGGCAAAAAACATTGCAGACATCTGCCAGCTAGACACAGCAGCAACATGCAGCGGGAACGGCGGCAACGCCTCTGCAAGTGCAACTGCAACTGCAACCGCAGCAACCAACAGAAGCTGGTCGCCCCCCGCTCCCCCATTGTGCTCTCTCTTTCTACCCCAGTGTAGCCGTCTCTGTCGCTTCATGATCGGCTGCCTCAATCCTTTCTGACGCATGCTTTCAACAGGCATTCTTTATCCTGGCAATCTGCCGCCGATGCCGCCAATGTTGCTGCCACTGCAGCAGCAGCAGCAGCAGCATCAGCAGCAACAGAAATTGTTTTCGTGGTAATTTGCACCCGGGGCTTTGGAAATTCCCAGCCGAACGTCTCTAGTCGATCATTGGAGCTGCCCCCCCAACTCGGCCCTTTCCCATGCGACCGCTGTTCATCATCGTCAGCCATCGAGCTCATCTTTGGGCCTTTGACAGCTGTTGTTATGGCCGTCATCCGGATGTGGGGATCGGATCGGATGGGATGGGATCCTCCTTGATTCCCTCGACCACTCGATCCCTCCCAAAAGCAGCAGCGACATGTACTTGGCTTGTACTCGCCATGCCTGATTATTGTTATTAACCAGTATAGATACTCCAGATCTCGGAACATGGGACTAAGCCCCGGCCAGCTTGTTTCGCCCGCGGCACTTTGCTAATCTCCCATCAGAATCGATTCCCTTCGCCCAGGAAGGTGGATCCGCCGGAGCACCTCTGCACCATCGATCTTCACTTCGGATGGCTTCAATAACTTTCGGCACCCCGAGAGCATAACCAAATTGAGGCAATTGGCCCATCGACTATGCAAATGGGCATTCCTTACTGGAAATCTTTACATCGAGTTTACTAATTTGATAATTCTTATATTGCACTACCAACTAATGTTACTAAAAGCTTTCTTATTTTGCAATTCATGGTTAAGCCAGATATGAAATAAAAAATTTGGGATGTCAGCTAAAATATATATATCATATACTGAAATTTGTTTAAATATTACACAAGATAACTGAAAAATACAATCAATATACTTGAATAAATTGTTATTTTAAAAGAATGTTTGTCTGATTATCATTTCAAATTGTCCTATCTACAGAAAGCAGAAATAATTAAGCATTTCTGAGCAGCATTTGATAGCATATTGATGGTAAATCTACAGATTAAAACAAATTCATATTTTGGGCTAAGTCTGTTTACAATTTCTTTAAAATACGTTTAAAAAATCACGATCAAAATAAGTCAATTAAAAACACATTGAAAGCATAAACAAAATGGTAGTTAAAGAACAAGATTTCAATCCTTAATGTTCATATTTCAAATCTTCAATTGGGCAGGAAGCGTACCAGCCCAAGATAAGGTCAAATTTATTTGCAAATTAATAACAGAATCGGGCGAGTTTGTAAAGTTCTCGTTTAAGCTTGAGGCTGGCACAAAAACTGCGGAATTCGATGGGAGAATTTATATTTTTTTTGGGCTTTCTCATCGAGTTAATCGAGGAGTACAACGGCGTAAATGACCGAAGATTGATCTGGTCCTGCGACAGCTGCCCCTTGCACTTGATTGGTTGCTCGCATCTGCGTTCGTGCCTCTCGGGGATGGCCAAAGTCGCCTGCCTCCGATCTGCGGTATATAAATATATATACATATATATAGCATTATGTGTGTGCTCGGGGAGCCTCGGAAGTGGCCGCCCCTTTCATGCACCGCTCAGAGTGCAATTTCGCTCATCATCTTAATTTTATTATCGACATAAATATCAAACGAAAATTGTGGCATATAAAATGCGATACAAATCTGTTACAAGCTGCCACTCGGCCGGTTCTCGACTCGCATACATAGTTCACCGGTGCACCTGAGAGGCTGAGTCTCTCGGCTGTTGGAGAACTGGAGCTGCCCTGTGAAGGACATTATGGAAATGATGTCCTCGGGCACTTGACGGCCATTACTCAGCCGCGAATGCTGCTGAAGAAACCCAGCTCTGCCGCAGTCAACGTCGCGTTGCAAGTTGCATCGCGGCAACGCCCAATTGATCAACGCTGGTAGATACTAAAGCTGAGGGACTGGAAGATGAGACCAAGCGGAGCTGGGCATTCCAACTGTCCATTCCATCGGTCTATCTGGCAATGCAATGCGAATCCCAATGCGAATGCGAACAAGAGTACGAGTATATTTCATGTATGACACGGGAGAAATTCAATTGCCTGCTGCTCCGAGAATCGGACTCCGGCAGCTCCAAATAGTTGGCATCGCCGTCTCACATGTGCCACGCCTATTTCTTACACTATCAGTCATAAAAATGCGAAATTTATGCAATTGTTGCAAATGCCATGGGCCCCGCACACTCCACCGCATGGCGTGCAGCAATCAAAAGCCGTGGACCTGGCAGCACAGACCAGGCCCCAGAGAATCCATATCTATCCGCACACCCACCGAGTGAGGTGAGCTCTGCACCGCACTGATCTGCACAGCACACACCTTTCTAGCCTGCACTGGGAGAAATTAGAGGTGTTTTGGAGGTAGAGAAAGTTGAAAATAACATATGCCAGTCCTTCAAATATGCTGAAGATTAAGAAAAAAAACTTTAAAGTTGGTTCTTGATAAAAAAGACATAAAATGCATATAAATAAAAACATATTCTTTTAATAGTTTCTAATAAGAAGTTAAAAAATCGATTTATCTAAATTTCAAATTTTTGTTGGTTTAAAGAGTTAATAAATGAAGGTCCTATTAAAAAACTGACTTAAGCATTTGATTTCACTGATTTATTTAATAGTATATTTAAGAAGCTATCTGTATAGTCGATGGCCCTAGAAACTTTAGGTTCCCATGTTCTGCTTTGTTTAAACATTTATATCAGTTAATACGTAAATGTAAGATCAAGTATGAAACTTCTTTTATTTAATGTGTACTTTTAAAGTTTTAATGAGCTTGTTTTGTTACTTTGCACAACTTATTGTTGCGTAAGTTTAAACATGTAGTTGATTATGTAAGAACATTCCCATTAAAATAAAAACTCCATAAAATAAGCTTCATAAAAATTTGAAACTCAAATAATTCAAAAAATGTTAGTCTTATCTGGGAAGTGGAAAACAAGTTTTTAAAGTGATTTAGAAGTACTTAGCAAATTATATATTTGAAAATGCCTTTGCTGTTCTTATAAACTAATGATTTTTAATTAATTCAAAAAGCATTGTATTTCTATATTACTTATTTATTGGCTTTTGTTCAGAACCTTGAAAAATTAATATAATATTATTTTATCTCTCTGTGGACGGCAGCCTCCCCCGCTCATTCCCGATGAGATGGGCGTTTGATATCGACGTCGGTGCGCATGCGTTTGCCGCGTAAATTGGTTCACGCCCCTTCCACTGCCACTACCATCCCACCCCCCCGCCGCCCATCGGGATCCCCTCCCCCCTGGGGGGTAATAAACATCCATTTAACAGCAAGTTTCGGGTTAAGTTCGTCCGAAAAACGTCCGCATACAAATTGATTTGGTTGTGTCGCCACCGCCGCCCCGTGCACCATGCCATGTTATATGTGGCATGTGGTGTGTTGTATGTTGTATGTGGAGTGTCGTGTGTGGCAATCGTAGATTTGATTCCAGATGCAGTCGGGGCACGGCCAGTAAACGGTTATTTATGCGATAGTAATTGTTAGACCCGGCTGGCTTATCGGATGACACGAGTGTGCATTGGAAATGCGTCCGGCGACGAATAAATAAAATTGTTAAGTCCCCCAACACGCAAATGGTGGAGCCTGGATCTCGGGATCTGGATATCTTAAGACCACATAGACAAGTGGAGAGCGCGACGGGGCGGGGGCAAAAACAAACAGCAAATTGACATAACCAGATTGACAAGTTAAGGCCTGTCACTGGCAGACCTCTCCAGCTCCAACTACCCAACATCCCAGTATCCCAACATCCCAACTCTCCAGATCCTCAGCTCCACCTCTTCGGCAGCATCGCGTCGTCGTCATCATCAGTCAACCAATTTGTTTCGATGAATGACTGAATGAATTTGTTCACCCCTTGGTCATCTTGATAGTTAGGACCAGCCCAGGCCAATAGCGGCAACAGGTTCTTCTGCTGCCAGCGGATCAGGAGTTTGCGGATGGGGATGGGTTGCAGCAGGAGGAGGAGCAGGAGCAGGAGGAGCAGGAGGCAGGAGAAGCAGGAGGAGCTGGACGAGGAAGAGGCGGAATCGCAGGCACTTTGCATAGAAGCGTTTGGCAGCCTTCGCGATTGCGATCAGCGTTCAATCGAGACTTCATATGCAGTGAGCGAAAATAAGAATACTTCTTAAACTACTTCTTAAACTTCTTAAAATTAATTTAAAAGCTTTTTATGCGTATATTTAATTTGTGTTTTGTTTAATTAGAAAAATTATAGCTTAGAACTAATCATAAATTTTGTTCTTGAACACAAATTAAATTTAATACCTATATGACTAGGATTAATATATATGTTTATAAAAAACAAAATGGCTTGTAAATTTGGTCCACTGATTTTGGTGTCAAATAGAATTTTTCTCATCAGAAATTTATTTGTGTAATGTTTTACTTTTAAACCTTATAAAAATAATACTATATTAAGTGCTAAAGAATTTGGCTGTTTTATTAGAGGTTTAAAAGTTCATCTTTCATCTTATTTATCATATTTATTTCTAATTAAAAAAACACTTTTTTCAGTGTTTTTGAGCAATCGCTGGGAGCAACGTGGAGCACAAACACAAAGTAGGCTGGCCAAAGATGCAGCTGGAGATGGAGATGGAGACGGAGCTGAAGCTGGAGCTGCATCGGTGGTTGGGTTCGGTCTTCAAGCGGTTGCGATAAGAGCTGCGGCGAAATTGTCCCCAGCATCGATTTGCTCGTTAGCTGATGAGTAGCACATTGTAGCACACCGAGCGATCCGTCAGATGAAAGTTGTGCGTCACTGGTGGATACCGACGGCAAAACGTGGCCAGAAGTAGGAGAGGCAGAACGAGCTGGCCAAAACGCCATTTTGCCGGAGCCCCGCCTTGCACACACACACACACACACATATGGAAACAGAAGAACACACACACTCCGGCATTCATTCGCATGTAATTGAAGTCGTTTATTGTAGGGGGGAGGGGAATTCTGGGCAACAGCTGCAGTGACAGGGGAGTAGGGAGTAGAGAGGGGGGAGGGCTAAGTGGCAGGAGGGGCCAGCACTGCCACTGCCGGTCGGCCATCATCATCATCATCATCAGGGGGAATACCACCAATAAAAAGCATGTGGCAACATCATTAACTTCTACTGCTTCTGTCGCTCTTTTTTGTACGTATGCCGAGACCCTCTGAAATTGCCACAGTGAAAGTAATTGCCACTTGCCGCAGCCCGCAAAAACGCAAAAAAAAAAAACGAAAAAAAGTGAAGAATAAAAAAAAGCGCACAGAAAATGGCGCCAGGCAACCATTTTGGCCAGGAATCTCGAGATCGGTCCGCAAAGAGTGAGAGCCATTCAACTCCGGTGCCATTATGACATATGACACTTTGTTTTAAATATGAATGCACTGCGGCCGAGAGAGAGATATAGCCCCCGGATCCACAGACTATAACCCAAAACAGATCTCTCGAGGCGACAGCCCGTTCGATTCTTTTCGCATAAATTCACAGCAGGCGGCCGAAACCGAATTGAATTCCGTTGGCCTCTTCGGAAATTCAGTCATTTGTTGTGATGGGTGAAAAATTTCATACCTGAAACAGAATTCTACACGAGCAGCAGGTCGCCCCTGATGTCTTAATCTGCGGCCATTAATAAACTGATAAATAAACTGTATTAATTTATGCGCATTTTTGGGAAAGTTTTTCCCCCACCGATTATGTTTATGGCTACATGGTTTAGATAAATGCAAATGAATCCCCCAGCTCTAGCTCCTCGCCGAGGCCTTTGAAACCCGATGATCGAAGGTGAAACCGAACACCGGGCGACCGAAAAGAAGAAGGAATACCAAGAACCCAGGTCCTTGGACATCACGGCATGTGGTTGTTGTGGCTTCTGGCGGCGGGGGAAGGGGAGACAAAGGGGAGGCCAAAGGTGTTGCCCCCGAAAAAGCGGTCCACCCTAAGGTGGATGCATTTGTCGCAACGCATCAGGCCGTGAATTTAGCGAAATTTAAACGCTTCTGACGCTTCACATTTGGTCGCACTGCCACTGCCGGAATATAAACAGGAATCGCATTTAATTAAAAACAGGAGGCCCCTCTAACTCTCGATTAGCGATGCAAATCGAGAAGGAAAATACGATATTATATATCGACAAAAACGTTTATTTTAAGTTCATATCGAAGGAAGTATTCGTTAAAATTGACATAATTGTTAGTTACAATTTAATTTAATTTTACAAATTAAAGATCTCTTTCGTTTATTTAAGAATATATAATGAAATTATTTTTATATCAGGAAAATGCTATTTAGGCATCATATCGAAATCCAGAAGTATAGCGATTTAAAAAATATATTGAAATAAGATATCGAAGGAAATAATCGTTAAAATCGACATAGTTGACAATGTGTATCGCGAAAATCGTTCCATTTTACAAGTTAAAAATCTCTTTTGTTTCTTTAAAAATATATCATAAAATCATGTTTATATTAGGAAAAAATCTATTTAAGCATCATATCAAAATCCATAAGTATACAAATTTTTAAAATAGATTGATATAAGATAATTTTTTTATTTTATGAAAATAGTTCAATTCGAATGTTGCAACAATGTTGACATATCGATATTGTTGCCATCACCACTCTCTATCTCCCTGTCACTCGGCACAATGGGTTTTAATTAAAGCAAACCAAAATATTCCCCAAATTCGCCTCATCATATTTCAGGGTAAATCGAAAATCGGGCATTTTTTTGGGCCACTTCAGCTGCCACACACCTTGATTTCTCGTGGGCCTTGTCTATTTGTTCCACTTGTGGCAACAACGATCCCTGCCACTTGACAAATGCCGCAACTTGAAAAGCGTTAAATTTGAAATTTCAAATTTCCAATTTGATTTTTCTCAAGTGCAGCGGTATTGTGGAAAGTGATTTCACCCGAGAGGCCGGGTGGATTGTCAACGGTAGCCGCGGCGGCTGATAAGTCGTGAAATTTATATGGCTCCAGAGATGGCACCTCCGGTGAACCCCAATCAGGCCATAAAACGGGGCCAAGCTATGCGATCTGATCAACAGTTTATGGCATTTATGGAGTCAACTTTTAATGGGCGCAAGAACCTTTTATGTGCACCGACCCCATACAGCATATGGCATATAGTCGGGTTACACGATTTTTCGACAACTTTTTTATGGGATTTTTATGACTTAATCCATGCCCAAAGGTCCGCCAATCCGATGGCAAACATTGTCCAACGGTCGGGACTTCGGTCAGAAAAGCCTCATAAACAATCATATTCGTAGAGTCATTCATATTTTTCGGGCCCATAGCATTTTTTACATAACAAAGCTCTGGCCTCAGAGTATATGCTCGAATGTGGATAAAAATCGTTTAAAATAAATAAACAATTTACATTTTTAATCAATTGTGGATTGTTGCCTGGTTACCTTTAACCACCAAAAAAAAAAGAAGGCAAAAAAATCAAGATTTACAGACCCGATAAAAAGAAGAAAGACAGCTGCCTGAGGTTTGGTGAGGGGCATTTTGAGGGGAAACTGCCACAAAAGCCGATTGGGAGTGTCTGGTAAATCAATAAAATCACAAAAAGCAAATAAAAATTAAATTATAAAGTAATTTTGCATAAGAATTTCACATTCATATTTGGTCGACTCATTGTTTGTCTTGGGCATTAGCGATCGAGTCAAACCACGATCAAATGATTCAGCAGCGCCACCTGTGGGCCTTTCAAGGGGTATATCCGATTTTAGGGCAAGATTATAATTTACCAGGAATTTTTATATGTCTTCGAATTTATTGTCACTCCATTAGCGCTATTATTTTCGGTATTATTGAGCATTCACATTCAAGTAACAGCAGACCAACTGTGAAGTCTTAACCTTTTGTGGCTTGTGTGTCTAGGACTTGCGGTAGAACCAGTTGGGAATTATAAATGCATAAGTGCGAGAAATATCAAAATATTACAACTTTTATATTTCCTTTAAAATTAGTTATTATAGGCAATACAACAACTTAATAAATGCACATTATGTTATGTAAAATAACTTCGCTTAAGTAACTTTGAGAAAGATTAATTTAGACGAGCAAATACTTTATTTAAAGGTAAAGCCTGGCTTACCAAAATCCAATCATTTTCTAGACGTAATTCAAAAGCACCTCTTGACCTGGTCGTTCTTTATAGAGTATCAAAGCAACCCTTGGAGCTCAGGTGAACCTCTCGTGGGTGGATTGACTACAGGTTGCCTTGGACTCAGCATAAATCAACAGGGGTTTCTTCTCAGGGCCTTTGTTAACGGCTCTTCTCGCCTTAATTGACAGCCTTGTTGTGCGTATGCACGGCTTTTGACACTTTTGTCTTATCGTAACAAATTGCCAAGTGTTTGAGCTCTGGCATCCCAGGGGGCCGTCTATGTCCGACCTTTGGTGAATGGCATTCCCGGGTCTTTGTTTTACATACTGGATGGTATCCGAACCGAAAACCGGAGTGGAACTGTTGTTGTGAGCAACTTCCGCCGTGATCTCAAACTTTAAGCTCCCTGCTCGCTTTCTGTATGGGCATTAATCCAATAAATAATTCAATTGTGTCACAAAAATCAAATCAATTGCGTGGGCCAGGGCGAAATAACAATGCACAAGGCTGGAATTGGAAGTGGACCAGGAACTGGGTTGAGGGGTGGGGGGGGGTGCCTAGGTGAGGGGCGTACCTCGGGTTTTACATAATCCCACAGATGCCGGCCAGAGATACAGCGCTGGCAACGGCGATCGCCTCCAACTGGGGACTCTGTGCGGAGGTCGGGTTATCGACCCAACCGCGAACAGGAACAGTTATGTATATACATACCTGCACTGAGAAAACACTACTGTATAATATATTATTTGTTACAGCAATTAGTAAGGATTAACTATAATATATTTTGACAGAAAAAAATGCCTGTCTAATATTTCTCACGTAAAATACCTTTTAGCTAATCTCTTTAGATTAGCTTAAAAATTAATGTCTTTCAAGAATGTTGAAAACTAAATTACACATCTTTTGAATGTAACTCAAACTCAATAACCCTTTAAATGATTTCTTTTCCTCCTGAGCGGTAAGCCCCAGGTTTCTTAATGCTTCTAAATTTTCATATTACTAATGATTTCATATTCTTTCTAAGCGCTAAATTCCAGTTTTCTTAATGCTTCTTAATTTTCATATAAATATCTTTGTAATTATTTGAAACTAATCTCTTGATTTTTTTGATTGTGTAAAACTCATTAACCTTTTATAAATTTCTTACTTTATTTTAATTATGATAAATGTCAAAAAACCAAACAGTTTAATTACTATTCCTTAACCAAATTGCGTTCATTTATTTAAAAAAAAAAATAAAATAGGAACTTTAAATATACATTTAATTTATTTTGCACTTTTGTTTTTCAGAAATAATATTGTACGCTTAGTATCTTGAAATATTTCTTAGTTCTTACGAACATGTAGATAAAGTTGGTTTCCCTGTGTAGGCCATGTACATATGTATATTCCATTTATACCATACCCTTAATTTCCAGTTCTAACTCTGGATTTGTCCTGGTTCTGTGCGTCATCCCAGAGACCGTTCTGGCTGGTGATTGAGTCGCTCGATAGGATCTGACCATGGCGTGAACAATCGCCAGTTGAGATGGCGATGGCGATGGCAATGGCAATCCAGATCGAGGGCCTGGGCAAACAAATAAATGTTTGCCGTGGGTTAGCAAATGGTTGGCCATAAAACAGAACCCGACTAAACGGCCCAGCCGGGATTGACAGTCAATTTATTGGGCCACAATGCTAATCAAAGGCAAATCACGTTGAACCTGCGGCCCCGCCGCCAAATGACTTCATTAGCCAGGCGAAATAAATTGCTGGGCGACTAGTCGAATCGCTGCGAGGTTCTCGAGCTGGGGGAATTAAATATGAATTCATGTTTTCAATTGCGGCTCCACCATTGCCCTGCTCTGTCCGTCTCCCTCTGATTGTGCCCCATCTCTGTCTAGAACATAATTAGCCCACGAGTTGTGAGAACCGAGCATCTTTCATCGACTGCTGACATTAGCAATCAATCTGGGTCTCAACTTGTACAACATTTACAGTTCGCAAGTGTCCGGACCAAGTTTGGTCAGCGATTGTAGTCTTGGACTACTAGTGCCAGTTCTCTTGGCACCATTTCGGTCCATCCTTCGATTTCCTGACGATGTCTTTAGTTTCTTTGTTGTGGCTTTCGAAGTACCCTAGCCAATCAGAGATTCAATCATTGCCAGGAACAGGGTAAATGTTGTTTAAAATATTGTTTTTAGAAAATACACAATCTTGAAAATCTTCTTAGTACTTAAAGTAAGCAACATTAAACCTTTTATCTCTAAAGTTGCATTTTTATTTTTGTATTTTCAGATGGTACTACCCAATATTATTACAATAAGACTACAATCAATAAAGATAGACAATAAAAATAGTTACATCTTTTTTTTCGAAACTCATAAAGTCTCAAAGGCTAATACTGATTAAAATCTTATTTACAAGTAATAACAGATACGTTTCCATTTGTAAAACTTCTTTATTAATAACTTTTTAGTTTCAAAGAAGCGATCATAAAATAAAAATCTTATTTGAAAAATGAAACTCATACGTTTCCAACTGAAAAACTACTTTATTTATAACTTTTCAGTAACAATTAAAAGCTAGACATATAAACGTTGTAATAGACATTTGAAATTATAAGTTTCAATTACCTCAGAACTTAGAGAGAACATTAATAAATATTTGCCATTTCTCACAGCTTGAACCAGACTTAGTTTTATTTTAATTATTTAAGGAAATAAAAATATATGTTATCTGACATTTATATGAGCGGTTCTAGTCTCCTTAACCACTCAAGAACTTTTACAACCCGACATTAAACTTCGTTTATGGTTACTTCTTTCAAGGCCAGGAAAAAACGACTTTCTCAGCCAACTGTTGGCCACTTTGCTGACACTTAATCTGCAGAATCTACTCCATCCCGAGTTGTGGAACCGTTCCGTTTCGATTCGTTTCGTTTAGTATCCCCTAGAAGATCGCTGCTGTTCCTATTGACAGGCCGGTGATCATGATCAGTGCGTAATGAGTGTGCTTCGGTTTATCATCTGTGTCAGTCCCCCGACACTCGGCGCAGCGTTTTGGCCATTTCAAGTGCCAAAAACCTGGCAGTCGGCTGTCACAACAGGCGCTAAAACAAACAGGCCGGGCAAAAACGCTAACCAGACATTCAAAGACGGAGACGGAGGCCCTTTCTCATTTCTCCGGTGACTGGCAGGCGGCTGACAAGCGTGCATCATCGGAGCTTGGTTCTGGTTGCAGGGTTTGGTTTAGGTTTTTGGACCTGGACCTGCAACTCGAACTCGGACTCTGGCCATGTCATGATGCCAAATTGCTGACTTTCGGGCCAGGACGCGCGGCAAACGTACATAAATAATGCATTTCTTGAACGACCACATAGGGAGTGGATGTGGATGTGGATATGGATGGTTGGATGCTTGAATGGTTGAATGGTTGAATGGATGGATGGATGGGCTGAGCTGGACATGGGGAGTCCGCATGGATTTGGGTCAGTGGTGTAGTCCGTCGTTTGGTTCCGACTAACAAGTGGATGAACTGCCACTCTCCTTTCCGCTCTGTTCTGGTTTGCTCTGATCTTCTCCTGCTCCTGCCCGATGATATTTTATCTTTTCTCTTGGCCCCGTTCCCATTCCCGTTCTGACTCTTTAATTGACTTCGGGCCCGGAGGGGCAGTTCATTAAAGAGCATGTCCAAAGTTCCACACACCCGCCCCCTTGCACACGCCCATTGCCTTTCACCTCGTTGCCACTTTGGGCTCATCTTATTGCCACGATAAGATTGTGACAATATTAAATAATAATATTCAATAAATTGCATTAGTTTTCATTAACAGTCGCCAGAGGATCGACAATGTCTTCATCGGCATCTGCATCTCCATCGGTGTTTCGCCTCTTTTTTTTTCTTTCCTTCAGAGAAACATTTAAAGCGCTTTGCTGAAAATTTATGTTAATCGCTTGTTTTACTTTTAATTTCGCACTTAAAATTGTCGCCATGCCGGGCGCTGACTTCGCAGCAAGGTCTGGGTATCGGGCGATCTGGGGATAAGGGGATAAGGGGTGTTCTGGGAACCTGTTCCCGCCTGCAATTCCCATTCGCTCCTTCCTAGACAACTTCCAGCAACTTTGACCAGCATCGATAAATTTTATCGATCCTCCGACACGCTGGCTCTGGGATTTTAAGGCACATCAAAAGACAATAAAATATATCCACGAAATACGCCGAGTACACGGCACAGAAAGATTGTTTAGAGCGGCTTGGGGGAACCTGTTCCGCCTCCGGCTCTGGAATCCTCCTTTTACCCCCGGAGAACTTAACTGCACTGCTTGGCGGACCGAAATCGGGATTCAGATTTCTTTGTCGCCTGCATTAGCATTACCGTTGCAGACGCTTGTTGTAATTTTAGCATTTTATGTGGCAACGCTTGTTGTACTGCGGCGATTTGAAATGTTTCAGCTAATTGGATAAGGTAATCCCCTACTCGCACCTACCTCCTTCCGCTCTAATCTCCCCCATAATCCAGTGCTCCATGGCTCGGACGAGGGGGGTGGGGACCTTTACAACCAAGCCCTCAAAAATTAAAACACAATTGAGAGCATTCGACACCAGCGAGGGCAGCTCGTGATTTATTTTCTATCAACTAATATTTATACAGAAATATCACTAATTAATAAAATAATTAATCCAAGTTGGATCTATATCGTATAAAATTTGTAAAGCATAACAAATAAAAGCGATTAATCAAAAATATTACATTGGTAAAAAAAGAGAAACCAAATTTACCCTTACAACTTAGAAATGACGATAAATCGACCAAAAAATACGAACCAAGATTTAAGCACAGATATTTAGAGAATTAAACCACCTTTATTTGGAGGAAAGCTACTTTGAAATCAGATGTCTGTAGGTAAAGTTATGAGATTAGAAGTGCAGTTATTTTACACATTTCTACTAAGCCATTTTTCAAAAATTTTGAAAGGTACATCAGAGAAATTACGAAAATATCAAAAATACAAACCAAGTTAAAAATCAAGATGTTTAGATAATTTAACCACAATCATTTTAAGGTATGCCTTTTTCAAATCGTAAGTCTGTAAGAAAAGTTATGGGCTTACAAGTGAGTGTTTTTGGTCACTTGTCTGAAAACATATTTTTCGAAAATTTGCAAAGGGGTTAGCTCATAAAAATGACTAAAAATTGACCCCAAAATACAAAGCAAGTAAAAAATGCAGATTTTTTGAGAATTAAACCACAATCATTTTAAGGTATGCCACTTTAAAACCGGAATTCTGTAAGAAAAGTTATTGGCTTAGAAGTGCTGGTTTTTGGTCACTTTTCTGAAAAGCCATTTTTCGATAAATAAAAATGTCGAAAAATCTACCCAAAAATACAAATCAAGTTAAAAATGCAGATTTTTAGAGAATTAAGCCACAATCATTTAGAAATATGCCTTTTTTAATCGAATGTCTGTAAGAAAAGTTATGGGCTTAGAAGTGCTGGTTTTTGACACTTTTCTGCAAAGCCATTTTTGGAATATCGGTGTACCTAAACTTTCCGTTGCTTTAGCTCTATTTTAGTATAATTTCAGATCATTAAAGACATTTTTAAAAAGATTCTCTAGCACATTCCAACTAAAACCGACAAGAAACCTATAGAACCGCCCTCGTTAACTGTGATCTACATCAATGGGTCCGGAAAGCCCAGCCAAATAAATGTCAAGAGCGAAACAAACTTTACACATAAGCCGCATGACAATTTGGGGCTTAAATAACTATTCACATCGGAGTGATGGGGCGGGGGCGGGGGGGAGAACGGACAGTGTCAGTCATGAGCTTAGGCGTTGCCGTGTGTGCCGGAGTGTGTGTGTTAATCCGCCCACACAGTCGGCCAGACGGACATAACCCCAACTCATTTTAATTGAAAATTGTCAACGGCTTCGGCTTCGGCTCCAAACTGCGAGTTCTCGCAACTCCAACTCCAAAGCCGCAGCAACAAGCCACAAACACTTCTAATCAAGATCGGGTCCGAGCCAAGCTGTTGTTGTACTATATCTGCACTTTTGGTGGGCGGAACGCCCAAAAAAATTGGAAAACAAGAAAGGAAAGCTAACTTCGGGCGGAGCCGAAGTTGATATACCCTTGCAGAATATTCTGTAAATAATATTCTCCAAAATTATTCATATTATGCATTCTAAATACTCATAAAATTCCCAACTTCCTAACTTTAAAAACACCAAAGTTATGGCATTTTCAATCGTTCAGTTATATGGCAGCTATAGGATATAGTCGGCCGATCCCTATAAAATTTGGTAGGTTGGATTGATTGGCCAAATATAAAACTCATAGAAAATCCCAACTTCCTAACTTTAAAAACACCAAAGTTATGGTATCTCCTATAGTTATATGGGAGCTATAGGATATAGTCGGCCGATCCTTATGAAATTTGGTAGGTCGAATTGATTGGCCAAATAAAAAAGCCATAGAAAATCCCAACTTTTTAACTTTACAAACACCAGAGTTATGGCGTTTTCTATCGTTCAGTTATATGGCAGCTATAGGATATAGTCGGCCGATCCCGGCCGTTCCGACTTATATACTGCGTGCAAAGGAAAGAAGGGTGTGTGCAAAGTTTCAATTCGATATCTTTAAAACTGAGAGACTAGTTCGCGTAGAAACAGACAGACGGACAGACAGACGGACAGACAGACGGACAGACGGACAGACGGACAGACGGACAGACGGACAGACGGACAGACGGACAGACGGACAGACGGACATGGCTATATCAACTCAGGAGGTGATCCTGATCAAGAATATATATACTTTATAAGGTCGGAGATGTCTCCTTCACTGCGTTGCACACTTTTGACCAAAATTATAATACCCTCTGCAAGGGTATAAAAAAAGAATGGGAAACCAACTTTGCAGCTGCAGAAATGCGGAAATGTGTGTTGCAAGCGGCACAACCTTGGAACCATTCTGGTGGTGCCTCCTCCTCTGCAGTGGCCTGTGCACACGTAAATTAGCATAAATAGATTTCAATCACCTGGCAATAATTTCATTATGAGAAAGGCCGGATCGTATGGATGGAAATAACACGCATGTGCCATCGCAGCTTGCGATCTTTTTATTGATTTTTCCCAACTCAAATATGGCTTTGAACTTGGACTTTTGCGCCAATGCTCGTAATACCCTCCACGCAGGGGGGCAATACTCCGGTGGAGCAACTGGGGGGCAGGAAGGTAGGGAGGCGGAGGTCGGTCACACGACGGAGGCACTCGGATAACAAACAAACGAAATATGCAAAACTGCATCCAATGGCAAGGCGGGAACGGGTCTGCTAACAAGATGCCAAACGGCCAACGGATTCGCATTCGACGTGGCTCCAACTCATGAACTGGCAAAATATTAATCAGCCATGGGAGCTGATCTGGCTGGAAACCCCGAGCTCCGAGATCGGGAGCTTCGAACTGGAGAACTGGAGGACTGGAGAGCCGGACAGCAAGTGAGTGGCCGCAGTCAGCATCGAAAACGATTAATTCGCAGCAGGAGACACCTCGCCAATGACCTGCGCACGGACCAGATGGAGATGGAATCGAGATGGAGATGGGGAGGCGGATGGAGATGGAGGAGGAGATGGTGGAGATGGAGGAGGAGATGGTGGAGACGGAGGAGCAGGAGCGGCGATCGATGCTGTAGTTGCTCCCAGATCAGAGATGACCGAAAGCAGAGCAGTGATCAAGCGATCACAGCACTTATTGCGGGATTTATATGTAAATATTAAGTATTAAGCACTTAAACATTAATTTATAGAAATATTAGTTAAGGTATTTTTAATTAATCATGAAAAAGATGTGGATTCTGATGTGTTCTGTTTCAACTTTATATAAGAAGTGCTTACATTTGTGGAAACTCAGATCTTTACGGGTTTATAACTAGCTTGGCATATAATAATTGTTATAAAATAGTTTGGAAATACTTTAATTAAAACTATATTTCTATGTCTTTTGAATAATTACAACCCTTACAAATAATTTTATTGCTATTTATCTGTACCCATTTATATGTAGTTGTAAATGTACCCAGCATTTTAAATACAATTCCAAATTATTTACTTGCCCATCACTATCGGCTTGATTACTGGTATTTTCAATCACTTTGTGTTATATCTTTTGCGGTGGGCCTTGTGATTGTTCACCTCGAGAATTGAATTCTTTGGCCAACTAATTGCCATCGAAAATGCTGATTGACTCAAATCCCTGTGGACGTTTTCACAATTTACGCAAATCCCTCAAAATTAGAGTTGCCATATGCAAACATTTGCGATATGGCGAGTGTATGGGTTAAGCTTTCCTACATTTCTTCCTGCGATGGCGACTCCAACTGCTGCTGGCTGCTCATCATGGCAAATGGTAAAGTCATTTCTCATGTTGCCAAGATTTATGGCTTCCACCTTCTGGAGTCGCATGTGGAAGCCGCCGCCGCCTCACAAACGCCTCAGAATGTTGCTGCTGTACGGAGCAAAAGGAGCAGCGGCAGCAGCAGCAGCAGCAACAGCAGCAGCAGCAACATCAGCGGCAGCAGCAGCAACATCAGCGGCAGCAGCAACAACACAGAGAAGAAGTCTCTCAAGAACAAACTGCCATTCGCACTAAAATTGAATTCTGCTCCGTTGCTCGCATCCCGCTATGATTGATCACTAAATTGCACAAGCTTAAGCCCGACGCGAGCCCACAAAACATGATGGAGATGGAGCCAGGCCAGAAACAGGGAGTGGGGGGGGGTTGGGGAACTGGGGAGTTGGTATTCCTCGGGATTCAGTATTCAGTATTCGGGGTTTCGAGACTTTGTGATTCAGAGGGGCGTCTCGCATTTTTGTTGCATGCTTACAATCAGATCTGTCAGATCAGTTTCCTCTTCTCGCGGCGGAGGATTGCCTGTTTCGGTTGCCTTTTTGGCAGTTTTGTTTTGTTTCGCCGATTCGGCGGCTCTCCACTGCTGGCATTTATTTAATCCGACCCATCCGAAACCGGGAGATCGGGGGCATGGAACTCGTACACTCGTACACTCGGACTTGGACACTCGGACGCAAACTCAGACACTTGGAGGGCGTGCCATGGGGCGTTTTATTGTTATATCGACACCAGTAGTTTGGTTGCCCAGTTCCCGTCATTTGCATTAAGGCAGCCGCCATTTCCCGACCAGGTGATCTGGTGATCTGGGGATCGTGTGATCGGTGGATCTGTTGGATCTGTTGGGACCACCACCAAAATGGGCCCATTAAAATCGCTCATTGAAAATATTTTAAGTGTTTTTTTATATGTCATTTTATGGCTGGATATGGGCTATGGGGTATGGGCTGGGAATGGGTTTTTTTTTTCCCCCCTCCCGAATGGGGATGGACCGCAGTTACACCGGCAGAATTTGTTTATCGTTAATGGGCACCCATTTACGAGGTGATTCTGTGATGAATATGCCTGAGCATACACTCAGCTCGGTTTCCTGCCTTATCTGGTGGAGCTTCCGTTGGGCGTCGGGCGTCGGGCATCGAGATCGAGAGGAGCGATCCGGCGATCCGGCAATCCGGCGATCGATCGATCCATAAAAATGCAAATGTATTAATAATGGTTATAGTATCGAATGTGTTAAGCTACTCCAAATAGGGTCTAGCATTTTCACACCTCGGAGAGAGGCTGGCCAGGTCCAGCCGATGATGCTGCGCTACTGCTTATGGACTCGATTTCATTTATGGCCAATACAACAAACTTCCACCATAAAACGGTTAGAAAGCTCCACTCCACTTTGTAAGCCAGAGTGTGTGTGTGAAATTAACTTATTGCCTTTTATTGGCAGTATAAACAACTTGGCAAACATTTTTCAGCCGGGCCATTTGTTATGGAGCTACTTGTCCAACCGGAAATGCGACTCGCTGTGCAGAGCCCTCCTCCTTCTCGCCCTTCCTGGAAATGGCATCTGGTAGTTGGCAGTGGACCGAAATGAGGCACACGAATCCCAGCTCCAAGCTGGAAGCGCCACAGAACTGCCGGCCGAAAAAATTTGCATATGTAATGGGGATCTAAGCGTTCGGCGGGAAAAGTCGCCATCTTAAAGCAGGCATTAAAGACTTGCTTTCGGATGAGTTTCCTCCGTTCTTGGTACATCCTTAAGCAATGGGATATTTTACTTAAATCACCATCTGTCAAAATACAAAATTATTATATAGTTTATTAATTATTCCTTTTACCCATAAAAAAAGTCATTAAGTGCTTGGGTAATTTGGTTTTATACAAGTAATGACTTTCTAAATTAGAAATTATAGTTTTGTTTTTGTTTGGAAAAATAGTTAACTTTCCACCATAGCCATAAATTTTAAGAAAAACAAAAAAATTTGAGTATAAAATGTACTGAGAAAAATTTTGAAATAGATATTCTTTCTTATCATTTGCCTATGTGCTAAGCATTTAGAAATAAATATATTGTTACCTTTATGAATATTTTGGTAGGTAATTAGATAAATAATCCCATATATTATTGATGAAATAAGTCATTTATAACTTAACATTTTAAATATTAGATAAGGGACTTATATTTCTTGATCCTTAAATGATAACGCAAATTTTGTCGGTGTACGCTTTTTCAATAGAAAAATTCATGGATAGACTGGATCCGGATCTTTGCTCCAAAGCGATTGAACCACGCTACTCAGCTCCCATTTGCATGCCACACTGCCAATGGCCTAGAGTTGTTCGTGTTGCTGCTGCTGCTGCTGCTGTTGCTGTTGCTGTTGCTGCTGATGCTGTTGCTGCTGATGCTGTTGCTGACCTAACAACATGTTGCTGATGTTCCCAAAGGGGGCGGTGGATGCAGAGTGGGAGGAGTAGCTCTGGCCAGGCAGTATGTTGCGATGATATCTCTTTTAGTGGGGAGATGCTGCAACAGCAACAGCAACAGCAGCAACAACAGCTTGTGGGTCACTATGAGCGCAAGATGTTGCTGTTGCAGCTGTTGCCGTTGCTGCTGCGCGCATTTTAATTGAATTAACATTTTTACTAGTGTAATGATTTCAATTAGTTTGCACCTCGCCATGTATTGTCAGGCTGCAGACAATGTTGCTGCTGTTGCTCTTGCTGCTGCAATGGATGTTGCAGTGCCTGATGCAGTTGCTGCTGCTGTTGCTGTTGCTGTTGCAGGAGGCCCGACATTCTCCCGGCATTCGTATATGTCTGCCGTCTTGATCTCGATGTGCCCGGCCTGCCTCCTTCTCGATTTGGCTGCCGGCTGCTCTCCGCATTTGCATTAATTGCTTGTTGCTGTTGCAACTCCTGCGGTTGATGTTGCTGTTGCTGCTGAAGCTGTTGTTATTGTTGTTGCTGCTGCTGCTGCTGTGGTGACTGTTGCTGCTGCACGTGTTTGTTTTCTGGCATTGTACTCGTGTTTGGCTTACTAATGGCTTAATAGTTTTATTGCCGCATCGATTTGCATTCGAGTTTGGTCAGAAGTCGAATGCCTGGTGGCTTTGGGTTTTTTTGTTGGCTCCAAACCCCCCTGCACTTGGTCCTTTGTTTCTGGTCCCTTTTGACCCGAATGAGGACACCTCTTCGCACCCACCCCTGCCCCTCCGATTGTCAACTTGTCGCTTTGTGTCATTCGCCGGCTTATCTGCCCAGTCGCATTCATTTTCGATTTTATTTCTGCCTGCCTTTTGACATCGGCTGCCTGATCTGGCCCAGCGGCCTGCGTCGGCGTTTGCTAAAAGCCCAGGCCCAGCGCTGATAACAACAAAAAGTACACTGCGAAAAATGGGCTTACTATCTCTTAAATCAAAGAAAGGGCTAACTCTTTAGTTAATCATTTTCAATTGGAAATTGAAAGTATTACGTTTTCACATATTAGGAAAACTTAACAAAAAATACTAAATTTAGGATGACTAACTTTTCAGTAAAACATAGTAACAAACATATAGTAACCTTTATAAATATTTAAAAATATGTATTTACTTTATAACTTAATATTTATATAATATAATACGAAATCAAAATAACATTATTGAACAAATTATTTTATTTTAAATTCTGTGTTCTTATTGAACTATTTGTGCTTCTAAAAAATGATAACTTAATTTTAAATTGATGTTAGTTATTTAAATGAATGAATTTTTAAAAGAAATAATTTGGCCAAGTTTCCGCCATCTACAACTTATTCAAAATAGTAAAAAAAATATATGCGTGAAATAAATAGTCATTTTAAGCTTTTAATGGCAATTCATAAAATTTGTTTAAGTGTTGCGGCAACCACTGCATCGGCATCTCCGCTGGTTGGTCCTGGCGGGCATGCATTAACTTTAAGTGTAGGTTACTGATAAGCGTGCCTCGGCATTGGTGATGCATCGCCATGGTCATCGTCTACCCGATCCCCGATTCCCAATCCCCTCGCCCCCTTGCCCCTTGCCCCCTCCTGTTTTGTGCCACTTTTCGGGGCCCTACATCCTGCAGTTCGCGATGGCCTGCGAAACGAGTTTGTGCTCTGAGTCTTTTGTTTTATGCGCTGATCTTTTTTTTCGGACTGTGATTTTGGGGCCAAATCACTGCATATGCATAAATAAATGCGATAAGGCCCCCCGTTTGCGCCCCTCTTTTGCATATTTGTCGATTTGTCGTTGTCCCTCATTTCGTCGCTTCACCTCCTGGCGGCCACCTCCTCATCCTCGTCCCCATCCTCGCCCTCCTCCTCCTCCTCCTCCTTCTCTCTTCCTCCTGCCATGACATACGATGTGTTGGCGCTGCAATTCCCCCA
Organism: Drosophila fuyamai; assembly: GCA_018153365.1. Lineage (NCBI taxonomy): Eukaryota > Metazoa > Arthropoda > Insecta > Diptera > Drosophilidae > Drosophila > Drosophila fuyamai. Next base: position 9,109,890 of record JAECXW010000758.1, read on the forward strand.
GATGGGGAATACATTAAGAAGTCGGACTGAGAATGCGACTGGTCCCATCGCTCCGCTAAATTGATATTCTGGTTTTGGGCTTGTCTTTTCCTTTCTGCTTTTCCGCTCTTTTCATTGCCGGAGCATAAAACTCGCACAAATCAGCGTTAAAAATTAATTGTCGGTTATTATCGTGGATTATTCATAATTTATTCTAAGCTCGGACAGCAGCACCGATTCACAACCGAAGTTATGCATTCGTTATAAATTAAGTTCAACTCGTAATTATGGTCATTTGGCAAGTGTTTACTTTGCGCTTAGACCGGGGCGTGACTTCCATTTGTCTTCATAACAAAAGGCGAGCCAAGGGAGCACTCATTTGCATAAGAGAGTGGAGCCACTGCACCGGCGATCCATCCGCCATCCACCAGCCACATGCCACCAAAAAATGTCAGAAACACATGTAATGCGCCTAATTACGAGTCTGCCTGCACTCGAGCTGCCGAAAGTGGCTCGGATCGGGGCCACAACTGCCAACCAGTTGGCAGGAGGCGGGCAAACGTGGCCAGGATGGGACTGCAATCACCATTCGAAGGTTCAAAAGCAATATACTATTCACTTAAATTTGGCTAGAAAGATTTACGCGGCTATTTAACTTGATTGGTTTTTGTATGGAACTAAGAAACTATGCAGACTTATGGGTTAATTAACAACAGGTATCTAAAGGTACTTAATAGTTTAGTTATTGTTGAGTTACACAACAAATACTAATTAAATGCATATAAATGTTTTCAATGGATTTATGTTTGCTTCTTATTGAATAATATTTTGTATCTTTTGTTATGAATATAAAGCATTGATATATTTTGGTTGGCTTATCTTTAATGTTTAGAGGATGTTAAAAGATGTTTTCCTATGTTTTTAATATTTATTCATTTTTTAAATAAATAAACAAAATACATATATGTATAATAATATTTATTAATAATTTATTAAGTTCTATAAATGATTTAATTTGAGGTATAAAGCAAAGGGATTTGCAATTCTTTTCTAAATTATTGACTCTTTATCCAATCATTTTTCTAATGCATGAATTGTTAAGCAGCAATTAAAATTTCAGTTCCTTTTTTATTATTTATCATTAAGCTAAATTTCATTTTTAAGCCCCAAAAACCGCAACAGCCGAATTCCGCTCCTGTAGCGGCTTCTGCTGTCCCTGCCCAGCGATCAATAAAAAGCTGGCAGGCTGAGTCATCTCCGCCGCTCGCCGCCCGCTGGTGGGACTACTTGCCATCAAGGGGCTGCAAAATAAAAGCAGAGCAAAGCCAAAAATGCAGAAATTTATATGGTAACAACTTCGAGGAATTTGTCAAGCCAGAAGATGGAGTTGCTGGGTATCCGCATGCGAGGCCTTGCATTGTCTTCATCCCGATGCGATGCGATGCGATTCGATTCGATTCGTTTCGCTTCGTTTCGGTGCTTGGCGGGTTGGGGATCCGTTCTTTGGGTCCATTAAATGGCCAACAATTTGTTTTGGGCAACTGTCACACGAGTTGGCACAATTGCAGCTCAGCCCTGTCAGCTTTGGGGCCCTTCACTCTCTTTTGGGCCGCCCTTCGTTTTCTTTGCGGAAACTTAATTAACTCGTCGCTGTCTCATTTGGGCCATCACATTTCGTGGCGGCCTTTCTCCCCATGAAGCCGCAATGCCATACGATCATTTGAAATGCGTTTTGTCATCTGAAGTTGCAGTTGCTCGAGTTACTGTAACTTTGATATGTTGAGTGGGTGGCATTTTCAGTGGGTGGTGGCAAATGAAAGTTGGCCTTGCCGCCAAAGGGAAACCGCTGAAGCGCAAAACCAACTCACTGAGCTTTCTTGTCCGCCCTTCGCTTTCCCATTGCGGTCGCCTTTGCCTCGTTTCGTTTCGAATTTCCCCCATTTCCATTGTTCGGGGCACTTGGCACTTACTTTGGCTAAATTGTAAATTATTTGCAATTTCTCAATTTGCAAATTGCTTAAATTAGCCGGGTGCAGGGCACTGGGCACTGGGCCCATTGGCATTGGCATTGGCACCCACCCAGGAGGTGATGGTCATGCCATTGGTCGCAACATTTTGATGGCGCATGCGGCATTTATGCTGATTATGTTGCATATAAATTCCTGCCCCCTTCCCCCGCCGGGCGCAGCACAGAATGTTTACATGCGAACGCATCGTTGTCCACAGCCACAGCCACATCCACATCCAGGTTGCCCCTCTCCATTTGGCCGCGGTTCATAAATTTAGCCGCTGCTCCGTCTTTAACTCGTTCAACGCACTGCAGCCAGGGGACAGCCAACAACAACGAGCGCCAAACAAAGGCAGCAGGAAAACGCTGGGCGATCGCACAGACCACGGCCTGAATAGCCTTCGCCAAACTAGGCACTCGGAGAAATTGATAATGCAATGCCTTAATAAGGAAATTAAGTAACACTCATTAAAGAATTTTAATAATAAAATAACAAAATACAAAATAAATAATAATATATTATTATTATTATTAAATATTGACTTACCTTCTACTTCTTATTCTAAAAACATATATAGGCCAACAATTAGTAAGTTAAATTATGACTCATTTGAAATAAGTTTATAATTCAATTATAGCCTTAAACCAATTAATATTGATTTGATACAATGTAATATGCAGTATATGCAATGTCATAATTCAAATACTTAATCAGTCAAATAAAAATGTTAAATAAAACATTATTCTATTGAGCATAAATAATACGTTCTTGATTTAGATATTCATTTGAGTTGGATTCCATGATAATGATACAGGATAAATTCTTCCACATTAAAACAATTTGTATTAACCTTTTAAATATTTTCCAAAAAACAATTCAAAAGTGTAATCTTCCCAAAAATGTTCTTAAAAATCTTCAATCATTAATTAAATTTGGATTTTCAAATGATTACTGTGAGTAATTCATTAATATGCAACCCAAATAAAACTATTTTTACTCTTGCCACAAAGTGTATTAAAGTCAGTTAAATTGAAAGCAAAACAAATCAAATTGCAAGTAGAAAAATTATACTTACCCCTACACTTATTTACTATGATTTTGCAACCGCCTTGTATTTTCCCTCAGTGTGAATACCCTTGGGGCGCGAATGGCCGGCGAGGGCAGCAGGAGCAGCTCGTCAGGTCCGCGAGGCGACGCGACGCTCCTCCGTGGGTTAGGCTGGGTTCGAGGCAGGGTGCGAGTGGGCAAACATAAAGTTGCATACAAATTGCTGCCTCGTCGCTTGGCCACTTGCTGCAGACGGAGACGGAGCTGAATCTGGCTGTTGGAGCTGGGTGTTGGATGGTCCAACGTTGATGGTGCCCCCAGTCCGCTGGCATCTCGCGTCTCTTCGGCAAACACATTTTAGCCTTTTGAGCGCGCCTTGACGACAGATTTAGACGTTAAGCAGCCGCGTTAAGTGTCCCCTGGGAAAACGCGGCTAAGCATGCTCCGTGTTGACAAAACGACTCCGCAGTTTTAGCCCCAGTTGCTATTGCTGTTGCTGTTGCTGTTGCTGTTGCTCATGTTGCTGCTGCTGCTGCTGCTGCTGCTACTGCCATGTTTCTCGAGTGCTGTCGCTGTGGCAATTTGTATAGCCATAGATGCAATCGCTGTACCAAATTTTAACACCATTAAGTGACCAGCGGCAAGTTTTTTTTTGTAGTTGCCGTATTTCGTTTAGTTTTCAGTTTTCGCGAGGCTTTTAGCAACTCTCGGCTTGTTTGTCTCACTTTGCTGCATATTTTCGCGCCTAATTTGCGCCGAATCGGGATCGTGCGGCATGGCCCCACCCGAAAAAGCCCCCGAGAAGACTAAAAACGCAGCTGGCCCCGAATTGTGGGTGCCTGTCGCAACATATAGATAGGAGGCGTTGGGGAATAGTTGGGCTAAATGGTGCTCAGTGGGCAATCGCACATGGAGCGCACACAACCGCAGAACTTTTGAGTGGAGCCGATGATTGATTGCAGTCGAATACGAGGGTGAAGGAGGTGCAATCATCAGTTTGTGGTCAGCGAAATGTGAGCCAACGTCATCGGCCGTGGCACAAGTGACAAAACAGCAACAAAATGTCATAATTGAAAGCGACACAGAGCCAAAGAGCTCCAGACTACCAGGAAACTGGAAGTGGAGTCCCAGGTTCTTCGGTGGATTAAGCACAAATTGTGTTTATGTGCAGCACATAGAAACTGTGACAAGTTAATATACGAGGAGCAACAAATCCGATTATAGGCATGACTTGATTTCATTTGCATCTGGTCATATGTCCCCTGTGGATGCCCCTCCTCTCCATCCCCCCTCCCATCTGCCTGCTCCCTTCCCTTCCTAATTGCATCCCATGGACATAAAAATTAATTATAAATTCCATATTTGGCTGCGGGGAATGTCGCGAGTGTTGCTGATTTTATTGTTATGGTCAACCAGTTCTGCGCCTGCAGCTGGGGCAGTAGTTCCTTCGGCTGTGACCGATAAAAAAAAAACAACAAAAAGAAAAAACAAACCCAAACAAAAGATTTAGACAACGAACGCGAGTCAGCCAGCTATTCAGTTTAATTTAAATGGGTTTATAATTTATTTGATGCCCGCTCGGATCATGGAGACCACACACGCACACACCAACGCCATCCCACCTCATATCGCATATACCACAAATTATCTCGTGGCCAATTTAAAATGTTTAATTTTACATAAAAGCCAACCAACAGGGAGAGACTTTGGTACAGAAAATAGAAACCCAAACCAAATGAGTCTCCAAATGCGATAAATTTGTACAATAAAAAACAAAACTGATTTCCGTCTAATGCGATTGACACCTAAAACACAAACAAAATGTAGGAAATACCAGATCGTTGCCCGCTTTGTTTCGCTTCATTTCTAATTCCAATTCCTGTTAAATCAAACACAAAACAATACACAAAACACACGAAAATAAACCGAAATACAAGATACATAAATAATGTTATTAACATAGGCACACCGCACCGATCTGGCCGTAACTGTGGGACTGGTCAGGTCAGGTTGATTAGCTCATCACTTTGGGCCACTAAAAAAGACACTTCCACCTGACACTGATTGGTCGCTGTGGTCCACAACTTGACAACGAGTAGTCAGCCCAAAAGACACTGCCGGCGCGAAAGAGATGCCCAGACATGGAGCCACTCAGAACTGTATGTTTCAATTATTCGAAATGTTTGATACCTTATAATGGGTTTCAAATCTTAAATACCATGTTTAGAACTACGCATTTGCCCTGACCTAGAATTTAGAGGTTCATAACTATAGCTAAAGGAATAAATTTAATTTATGTGAGCCCTAAAACATTCCTTACAATCCTTAATCCTTAGACAATATTTTGGAAAAACTATATAAATTCATTGTCTTTTTAAATTAGCACAAACAAATTGATTACAAATACAATATACAGCATGAGTTTGTAGACTAACTTTAATTTTTAATGTTGCAGGGCCGTATATTTTAAATTTTATTAAATTAATGGAACTTAATAATATAACATTTTAAATAGTCTTATATATCTTTATAAATTCAAATGAAATAAATGTATTATTCTAAACGAGTTGTAATGATTAATACTCTACCATTTTTCTATTCAACAAATAAATACTCTATTCATTTTTAGTTATTCCCTACATAAAATATTATATTTTAATTTTCCAATACCAATATACCCAGTAAAATCCCAGATACCGTGCCAACGAAAATACAAAAAATAATGATTTCTTTTAGGCCGTATAGAGTGGGCAGACACTGACTGTCTGTTTAGAGACAAACTGTCATTATTTATGGAATTAAAATGTCCAATTTCCAAAGATGCTATGTTTCGATGTTCAACTCTGATCTTTGGGTCTTTGCATAAAAATGTCATCCTTTACGATTAATTATGTGAAGAAAAACGTAATTCGATTAGAAATTTAAATTCTTGAGCTTCGGATTCCGATGGGAAACGATGTTCGACTACTGCGGGTATCCTTCCAAGCAGAGTTCACGCTCCCAGGCGCAGAGTTTGGAGACCGGTCAGGTTGGGACAATTAGCCGACTGATTTATCTATCTGGAGCACTGGCCGACAACGAAATGCCTCGCCGGTTGGTAGTTGCCGGGCTGCGCTTACATTTGATTTGATTTGATGTGATGTGAGCGCCTACGAGCGAATGTGTTGCTGCTCGACCGCGCTTGTGTTGCTGCTGTTGCTGTTGCTGGTGTTGCTGCGGTGCTGGCCAGCAGCAATGGCAATAGCAACCGGCAGCAGTGCCTGTTGTGGTGCAAACGCATAATCGTAAAATTTGCTGTGGAATGTTGCAATATTTTTCGCGAGTCGCAAGCAATTTGCGCGTGAATTATTCCAAACGTTGCATTACAAATGATTTCAGCAGCGACCACAACGACCAGCGTCTTTAATTGGCTCACAACGAGGAAGTCATTGGCCCAGCACAGCCCCACCTCCTCCTGGTTTTTAGTTTGTTTTTCGTTTTTCAGCCCACTCCTTGGTTCCTTCTGGACGCGAACGTGATGTAGACAAAAGTTTCGGTTTTGGCCATAAAATCATATTCCACTTGGTGTTTTCCATGAATGTCACACTTGAGCTGCAACTGAAGATGGGAAGCTGTTGGTCGCGGGTGTTGCTCTTGGTCGCTGATGTTGCTGCGGGGGTTTGGTGTTGCTGCGGTGCTTTAGTGTTGCATATGGGTTCTGATGTTGCTACGGGGTCTGATGTTGCTGTGGGGGCCTGGTGTTGCTGCTGGACCTGATGTTCCTCTGGGTGACTACGACTCTATTAACGTGTCGAGTGCGTGAAACTTTTTGCAGGCTTCCATTTAATTTCCATGCACGATGGCTGGTTGCATTTGCCTAAGCAGCCATTGTTGCCTTTGGCTGGGTATTGCTTTTGCTGTTGCAGTTGCTTTGTTGCTCTCTGGAGTCGTCAATGTCTTGGTCGTCTGTTGTTGTCGTCTGCATCGTTGCTGCCATGTAGGTAATTCCTGGAAGTTAATTTCATTAAGAGCAACTAGCAATGCGCGGCGTATTTATTAGCCACACGATATATTGTATGGGCCATGGCTTTGTTTTTCAAGGAATCTGCCGCCTGGCTGTTCCATGCATTTGTGGAATTCATCATCGGCGGCGACAGGCGGCCGTGGCTGCAACATCGCAGCACCACTGGCATTTCCCCTGAGCAACTGTTTGCTGCTGCTGCTGCTGCTGCTGTTGCAATTTTCATAACTTATTGCAGGCATGCAAGGCAGACCCGGATCCGGTCGCGCTTGTTGCCGCTAAATATGGCGCGAAATTTCCTTAAGAAAATGAAGAAATACGCGCAAGTGCGATTTCCAGTTAATAAAATTAAACAGCCCAACCTGGGCAGGATTTAAAAATAACGCACATTCACCGCAGACTTGTAAAATTCTTATTAATTCTGATTGCAAGGCAAGGATTTCCAGCTCGCAGCAGGAATAGTTCGGTTTAGAGAGCAGGGGTATCTTGTTGTCATTGCGCCTCCATTTGGTCACAGTCATGCCGACAAGTGTTGTACACGCATTCCAGATACTTTTCCATCATTAGCCGATCGTCGTTGCTGTTGTTTCTTGATCCGATCTGGGCAAACACCTGCCGCATCTGGAGTGCATCGAATACCTTTCGGAGAAAAAACATCGGAACAACAACTGGTCATCTGAGGCGATTCCCTGCAAGTGGGCTTTATTGGAACACGGATAACACACAGCTTAAATGCTAGTCAATCTCAAGCTCAAATTACATCGAAACAAGATTCATACAAAGTCCGCAGCGGCGGGCTCGTTTACAAAACAAATCCAACATGGAATACAAACTAGGGTACAGATTCAAAAAAAGGAATAGTAATTCGCTGGTCAGAAGAATATGCTATAAGTGCCGATTAACAAAACGACAACGAACAGTATGAACAGCTTCGACTTGACGTGGTACTTCTGCTCCAGGCTGTTCCACCAGCGACCAAAGGCCACCGAAACGCTGTTGTCATCTGGACGCAGGGAGCGTCTGGCACGCGGCTCATAGCCCAGACTTCCGCTGGCCGTAGTGCCACTGGCCAAAGTGCGCCTGCTATACGGACTGCTGCGATCTCCAATCCTCTCGGCCCGCAAGCGCGCCAGATTCTGGGCAAAGGTGCTCTCGTACTGTTCATCCTCCCCCTCGTTTTCGTCGCTCAGCTCGTTGGCATAGGTGCTCCGATAGTTGGATGATGTGTAAGATGGAACCGGCGGGGCTTCGGCAGTAACATAACCCTGGGCGGCGGTGCGGACATAGCTGCTATAGCGTCCGGTTGGATTGTTAAGGTAGTCGTAGGACCTGGCCGAACTAGTGGCCTGTGTCTGCGTCCTGGCAGATGGTCCAGATGGGGCTAACACAGGAGCCGGTGTGGGTTCATAGACCGGTCGACGTGGAGGTTCCACCACAGACGAAACCTTGCTTTTGTACTCATAGGTTGTGGTGCCGCTGCTTGTAAGCTTGGAAGTGGCCTTCTCCCTGGCCGCGTACTGCTGCTCCACCAGATTGGCAGCCTGGGCCAGCTGCTCATCCTCCTCTTCATCCGATTCCAGTACAATCAGCGAGTTGACCTTCAGGTATTTTTCTTCACGATCAGCACGTTTGGTTGAGGCCGGTTCCTCGGCAATAATTTGTGGTTTCTTCACCGGCTCCACCACCTTTCTTTCGAACCCAGTCGACGAGGTTGAAGTGCGACGTGTCTGAATAGGTGGAGCAGCAACAGCTGTGGGCTTTTTGGCGACCACTGGCTCCTCGGGGCGACGACGTTCAGCTTCCTTGGCCTCAGTGGCGGCAATGGTGCGACGAGCCTTGGTGGCGGGTGCCACTTTATTCCCGTCCAGCTTGTCCACCGGCGTGGAGGCAGCCGCCGGAGCAGATGCAACTGGAACGGGACCAGGCGCCAGGGTCTCTCGCCGGCTGCTCTTCTTTGGGCTGGCTGCCGGCGACGCCTGGCCGCCGATGGAGGCGCGCAGCCGCTTCACCAGCACCTTGCGGCTGCTGTCCGTCACCGGAATGTTGGGCAGCCCCTGGGCCAGCATCTTGGCACGCAGCTCTGCATTGGACAGCGAATCAAAGTCGTCCACGTCGGCCATTGTTTTCCTCGTTTTTTTGCAAACTTTTCGGAAATCGTTGAAATTGAAATCGGCGTCGCTTTTACGCGGTGTGTTCTAAATTAGTGACGGGTGCGAATAACTATCGATAGACCAGTTTCGGGGAATTTACAACACTGAACTGGGAATGACAAGTCACAGTTTAAATTTAGTTTTTCAAACAGAAATTTATAACAAATAATTTATTTCCATATTAACATAATATTTTTTTTTAGAGTAAGTTCAAATTTTTGTAGATAGGTAATACTGTACTGTCCTGGAATTAGTCAATAATGTTGATTGATGGAAAATTGTTAGAATAGAAACCGTTTTATGTTTACCTTATCCCTAGATGCATTTTATATCTCAAAAACTGCAATAAAAATGTCCAAATGCGTTTTTTACTGATAAAAAAGGTAGTTTATTCATAAATAGTTCTTAAGTTATTTGTAACTACGAAACACTTTTAATTTTGTAGTTTCCTAATTTATTTAAATAATATTTTTTTTAATTTTATATATATTTTTTAAACATCCTTAAAACACACAGTTATCCATAAGTCACAGTTTAGCTCATCCCTACTTCGATAACTTACGAAGCTGTGCCTATCGATTTCGGCTATTTACTGAAATACACAACAAAAACTAACAAAACTGAAATCATATTAAATAAATTAATAATTAATAAGTAACAATAGTTCTAACACTAGCAGCTTTTTAAGCTACTTAGTTAAAATACACATCGTATTCTCTGAAATAAGTGGAAACTAGAAAACAAAGGAACGCCCACACTTTAGAAAAGATTAATCATGGATATCTCTAAAGCACCAAATCCACGGAAACTGGATCTTTGTCGCAAATATTTCTTTGGTAGGTAGCTTTTGTTACTACAAAATGCCTGTATACGGGTATAAACGGATAACGTTAAACCATTTCTTTTATTTTAGCTGGTTTTGCCTTCCTTCCCTTTGTGTGGGCTATCAACGTTTGCTGGTTTTTCCAGGAAGCCTTCAATAAGCCCCCATATCCAGAACAGAGCCAGATAAAGAAATGTAAGCTCACCCATTGGATCCATTTACAACTTTCTAATATTGCTTTTTACCAACCTTTCCCAGTTGTGATATTCTCCGCGGTGGGAACTTTCTTCTGGCTAATAGTTCTCACTGCCTGGATAGTGATATTCCAGACGAATCGCACATCTTGGGGCGCCACAGCAGACTATATGAGCTTCATCATACCCCTGGGCAGTGCATAACCAAGGACCCTAGCAATAACTAACTTATGATATTAAAAAATACTTAATCCCAATCATAAAAACATTTCATATTGATTGCCCAAGAATTCCATTGTAACCAAAAGACAGAATCCCCATTAAAACAGCCCATTGATTTAATTACATATTTTTTATTCACATCTAAAGCTGTTTTTGTTTTTTATAATTTTCTGTATACTTTAAATATGTGTACTATATTTTGTTGAAATTTCTTAGCCGCTAGTTATGTGTTTTGTTCATATTCGTCCATATTTGTATGCTTGATTTAGCTTTAGTTAGCCGTTTTGTGGATTACATTCTTTGCTTAGATACAATTTCATTGTTTCGAATTCAATTCAATGCGCTTTACCATCTCTAAAATACATATTTTGTATAAAACTCTGCTTGTACAATTACATAAGCCATTATGGTAATTTGTTAAACCCCATTTAATTGTTATGTTGTGTGTTTGTATCCGTGAATCGAATGCTTTCTATGATTTGATTACAAATTGCATTGAGAATGTCAAAAAACCTAGCGACTCTAAATGGGTGTAAGGAAAACACTCGCTGATCTACACATGAAGACATAATTCAAATTGCTATTATGCGGTAATTCGCTTTCGTTTCGTTTATGGGTTGCCGCAACTGGTGCAAACACATATAGTACATTACAATATGATGCATTAATGTTTATAACACGAACTTGGTGGCAATGCAGTAAGCAGGGCCACCAAATCAATCAGTGGAACTAATTTACAATACAAAAGACTCGCTTTAAGGTATATTTACAATCAATACTTGTTTTATTTATAAATTCTAAAGAAGAATTGATGTGTTTTGGAGTATGGGACATTATGGGAAAGGTGTTTTTTTGAGGGGCTTAGGCTAAAGAACATTAAGTGCCATAAATCACGCGTGTAGAGTCTATGAAGCGGCTAGTGAACTACTACACACCCACATTCACATAGATAATCATTTAATTACACATATATCTCGCCTTCTATTATCATATCATATATGCATATGCGTATAAATATTTAAAGTACAAATTGATGCTTAGAAACAATTTAAATTAGTGTGCGGCTGCTGGCCGAAAAATTCATCGTAGTCATTCACGGAGAACTTATAACATAGAAACTACGGATACGAGTAGTACACACAAAGATATAGATTTAGATACACATAATATATATATATGTATATATATATATATATTTATAAGAATTGAATGGGCGGCGCGCCCAATTTGTCTTTTAGATGCAAATCTCGCGCAGCTCCATCCGCAACACAGATAAGGATAATTAATACACACGCTAAATGCTAAACTTGTACGTCCTACTTGCATAATTTAATCATTTAGAATCAATTAGTTAAACAATATCCATACATTTGTATTTTTTTAATTTCGTTTCTCTTTCGTTTAATGTTTATTTTTACAAAGAAATCAACACCCTACAGTATCTGGTTTGTTTTGTTTTTGTATAATTCATGTTATCTGTTTGTTTTTTGTTTGTTCATGTTCGGTTTACGCCTCTCTCGTATGATATAAATATAAATATAGATATCTATATGCAGATGCAAATACACTTAGGGAAAAGTCGTTATATGTAGTTATGCTATATATATTTATATATGTATAGGTTGTATGCGGTAATAGTAGTGATACCTTATGCTAGTTATAGTTAACCACGTTGAACGAAACATCAAAAAATACTTATGCATATAAATAGTCGTTTCTGCGTTCCTCTCGGTTCCTCGATCACCGATGCATCAGCACCGAAGGGACTGTTAGAGGCAGCCAACAGGTGCGACAGGTTTCGACGGGAAGAGGTTGGAATCCAACGGGGAACAAAGCCATCTCCTTCACCCACTGCTGCCACTCTGTCCCTGGGGATCTCGGAAATTAGCAAATGCACTCTGGGCGGGCACCATCGCATTCCGCTCCGCACTAATTGTTCTTCACGTTATACGCCTTCTTCTCGTTGCTGCCGTTCAGTGGATCTCATTTCGACGGACCCGGCGGAAACGGGTTTATCACAGCTACAGCAGCCGCCTGCTGGCTAGCCAACACAGCCGCTATTAGGGGAAAACGATAAAGCCGCTTTAGTATCACTCTCCGTATTAAATCCTCATTTGCTACTCACCTCCGTAGGGCGCCGGGTACATGGGATAGCCGAGGCCGACGTGCGTGTGGTGGTGGGTGTGTACATGACGCTGTGGCGGTGGACTGCGCGAATCGGCGGCACCTGCACCGCCTCCTCCCGCCGCGCCATTGCCCGCAGCGCCTCCCACTCCGCCCACGGCTCCATTGCCTGGTGGCCCATTCGGCGGCGGACCGCCGGGCATCGACTGTTTGTGGCCGTCCAACGACGAACCAGGCGGAACACCGCCATGTCCTTTGGGTCCGGAGAGATCCGGCTTGCTGCCGGGCGCCGGGCCCATTCCTCCGGGTGGTGGCTGTAGGTTCAGCGGCACACCGCCCGCAGACCCAGGTGCCGAGCCGGGCTGCTGGTTGGGACCGCTGCCGGGGCCGAGGACTCCGGAAACATTTCCGGATCCGGGGCCGCTGCTCGTGGGTCCGCCCTGTTGGGGCGGCCCGATGCTGGGACTGCTGACGCTCACCTTGACGGGGCCGCTGCCGCTGGTGGGCGACTTGAGGGCCCGTTCGCTGAGCTCATGGATCTTGTGGGTGGTGTAGTACTGGCTGGCCGCATGGTGCAGGGCATCCAGGGCCTTGGTACCGGTGTTGCGCGAGAGATCTTCGGGTGCATGGTAACGCGGGATGGGCAGGTGATACGGTGCCGTATTGTACGGTCCGGCGGCTGACATCAACACGTTGCGGTACATCGGATGATTGGGATCGAACCCAAATGGCGTCGGGGAAATGTACGAGGGATGGAGGAAGTACTGCGACGTGGGTGGTGGTGGAGGACCCTGCGTCTCCATTGTTGGCTTCTGGCCCTCTTGCTTCACCTTCAGCGGCTGGTCGTCATCACCGCCCTTTTGTTTGGGCGAATCTTTCGTCAGATTGGTGGCCTTGTTGTTGGCCGCCGCACTTGCCGCCTGGGATTGCTTTAGCTTTTGCTGCTGTTGTTGTTGCTGCTGTTGCTGCTGCTGTTGTTGCTGCTGCTGCTGTTGATGTTGTTGCTGCTGTTGGTGTTGCTGCTGCAGGTGTTGATGATGCTGCTGAATCGCCTGCTGTTGCTGTTGGGCCATTTGCATCTGCTGTTGTTGTTGCTGCTGCTGCTGTTGTTGCTGTGCCGAGCCCATACCGGGCTCATCCTTGTGCATCATGCCTGGATGAGGTTGAAGCCCACCACTGGCGGCGTTTTGAGCTGCCGCGGCAGCAGCAGCGGCTGCCTGATTTTGTCGCCCCGTGAACATGTAGTACCTAATTGGGAAAAGATAATCGTGTTAATTACCATTTATTAAAGGCTTTGAATTATCAAGATATGTTTTTTCTATAAGCTTATGAAAAATGGAAAATCGGACCCTTGCAAGGATTAAAATTATGATTATTCTTATATTATCAATTACCTTCTTAACTCCTCGTCGCGCGCCTGCTGCACTGCTGCCAGGCTCATGGAGTGGCGCTGATAGATGGCGGGATAGGCGCCCAGTGCCTGCAGATCCTTTGGATGCAGGGCATGCGGCTGCTGTGGCTGCGGTGGTGGTGGTTGCTGCTGTTGAGGCTGCGGCGCAGGCTGCTGTTGCGGTGGCGGATGCTGCTGCCCCGGATTCGAGTTGGGTTCCTGCTTGATCTCCTGCTTAGTCAACGGCTCCTGCTTGATCAGCTTGTTGGCAAGCATCTGCGTTAAATATTTTCCATTAATTTCGTTTTAAAAAACTACAAAGGATTCAACTCACCTGTTGCTGTGGTGGCAAGTGCTTAGGCTGGTCGTGCGGACTGGGACTCTCCTTGAGACGCTCCTCCTTGATACTGATACCCGACAGTTGTTGCGCTTGCGAACTGGGCGGCAGACCAGGATGTCCGCCTAGTTTGGCGGCCTCCTCGGAAGCCACAATAGAGACTGATCCAAAGTTGGGATCCACGTTGTACGGATACGCAGGCGGAATAAAGCTAAAAGTAAAACGGATGATTAGTTTGTGATGCAGAGAATGATGCGCCAGATCAGTAGGTTAACTTACTTGAAGGGATAGAAGTGTGGCATACCCTTGCCCGGTCCAGGACCTCCTAGACCAGCTGCACCCAGCGCTGAGAGGCCACCCAGACCTGGTGGCAGACCTCCTGGTGGCGGTCCAGACACTGCACTGAGGTTCACCGGGGGCGGCTGAGATCCCGGCTGCGAGGTTGGCGGTCCGATGATTTCCTTGCCATTGTTTTCCGGACCCGGCGGCTGGCCCTGCTGCTGCTGTTGCGGCGGCTGCTGACCTGGCTGTGGCTGCGGTTTTGTCATCAGATCCAATGGCGGATCCTTGTTCTTGCCACTATAGTCCGCCAGGTGGGTGGCCACCGACTGCTGTCCAGGTGGACCCAGCAAATGACTCGGGGGCTGTGAGGTAGGCGGAGGTGCACCCGGCTGCATCTGTTGCTGTTGAGCTTGGGTCAACGCTGGTGGCAATCCTGGTGGTTTTCCTGGCTCCGTCTGCACCATGTACTGCGGCTGTTGTTGCTGCTGTTGTGGCGGAGGTGGTGCCTGCTGCTGAGCTGGGTAGAACTGGTACATTCCCGGCACGTACATATTGGGAGCTGGGGCTGGTGGAACTCCCACATCCTGCGGTTTCTTGCCCATCAACTCGATGTGCTTGGCTGCCGCCACCTGACCGACTGACTTGTCCAGTAGCTCCTGCTCGGCCACTGGCGTGGAGTCATCGGAGATATCACTGTAGGCCGGACTCTGCACATCCTCGCGGGAAACACGGCCCTCGAAATCACCTGGTCCTGGGGACTTGCGGTTCTTCTTCTGTTTACTGCCAGCGGCACTCACGTTCACCGATCCGAATCCAGGCGAGGTCTTTAGCCCTGCCTGCTGAGCGTAGGCCGATGGCGTCTGCTGCGCATCCTGCACATGACTCGACGGCCTTGGAGGCGACTGTTGCGTCTGCTGATTGACCGGAGGCTGACCCGGCTGCTGTTGCTGCAGGGGATTTCCATCCGGTGGCCCAAAACGCAGGACTCCCGCTTTAACTGAAGAGCAAAGAAAAGACAAGAATAATTAATTTTAAAATAAATACAAATAAATCGTTTTCATGGTCTTCCAAAAGAAAAACTCATAAAAATCGACAGGTAAGAAGTACTTACGTGCTCCCTGCTGCATCAAGGCCTGCTGCTGCTGGTCCGACAACATGGCCGGCAATCCACCCATTAGCTGTTGCTGGTGCTGCGATAGAGCCTGTCCAGAGATGCCAGCAGTGATGCTGCCTCCGGCGATTGGTTGTTGCTGCTGCTGCTGCTGCTGGTTGCTTGGCGCACTGCCTCCTGGGGCGAGCAATTGTTGCTGCTGTGTGGTAGGCTGTTGCTGCTGTGTCGCAGCATTCGGACCTGCTGTCAGTGGAAGATTGCCCAGGGGCATTACTGATACCGCAGATTGCTCTGCTCCAGACGGTGGCACTGCACAGATGGGGACAGGAGCTGGTGGCGTTGCTGGCGGAGGTGCAGAATTGGGCGCTGCAGATGGCATCTCTGCCACAGAGGGGATGGTGCTTGGGGCGACAATAGATGCCGATCCAGAAGATAATGTCGTGGGTGTAGCACTGCCATTGGTGACGGGATTGCTGGAATTGGCGGTGGGAGTGTTCGGGGGCACTGCAACAGTTCCCTGACCCGCTGATGGCGCTGCTGCTGATGCTGGGGTTGCTGTTGGTGCTGCAGATGATCCTGATCCCGATCCAGTTGCAACTCCCGGCGAGGGCGGCGTGGCCGGTTCCTCTGGCGCCTGCATCGAGTCCTCGTCCATAGAGCTGGCACCGCCGCCCGCTCCGTGGGCATGGGACTGGTGATAGCGCAGCCCATTGGCATGCTTGTACTTCTTGCTACAGTCCTGCTCGGGACACTCGAGCAGCACCGGGGAGATCGCGCAGGGCGAGGCAGTCTTACATTTCTTGGTGCTGATCTGCACGTTAAGGCCGGTTACCGGATTGAGCAGGCTCTGCGGCTGAGTGGCCAGGCCACCGCCGCTGGCCGAGATGGGAATGCCGCTGGCATTCACCATGCTAACTCCACCAGCTCCTCCAATGCCGCCGCCAGACGCAACTCCGTCAGCCGCATCACCGTTGAGCGGTGAAGGCGCCTCGTCCTTCGACTTGCGCTTTTCCGGACGTGGCGGCAAGAACGCTGTCGGCGACGTGCTGGGCGTGGCCCCGCCCCCGTTACCTGACGAGCTACTGTTACTGTTCGCCGCCGCATTGCCGGAGGCACTGCGCGTCGCCCCCCGTCCCTTGGTAGCACCATTACGCAGCTTTGAGTGCACCTGGGCGTGTGAGAAGTAAATCTATAAAGAAAAGGAAATATATATTAACAATTAATAAAAAAAACACGGCGGTGGTAATTTCAATATCTCTGTTATAATCCATTTTATAATAAATGGATCTATCGAATAAATAAATACTTTTACTTACCGAACTTCTGGTTTCGGTGAAGTTGCTCAAGTCGGGCGTGAGACCTGCACTGCGTCCGCGCTTGCCGCGACCCTTTGGAGTTCGAGAATCTAATTCTTCAGTTGGTGAATCACAGAATCTGGAAGACATGAAAATAAATAATTAATCAGCACTTTCATAGTTAGAACAGTTTGCAGTCCCCACAGATATCGAGTTGCTTCAATCAAAACAAAACCACATAAGTGGGAAAAATGATTGGCAAATTAAGCTGTTTGCTGATAAATAATCTCTTTTGTAAACAAAAATAAAATGATTACTACGGTTTATATGCACTAAAGTATTGTCTTGATTAAGAGTCTCAAATGTAGACAAAAGGCCAAAGAATACAGTGCATACAAACAAAATAATGTAACCACTTTTGTAAGATCTGTAAGATTATGGCAAAATTATCCATATACAATACTTTTCAAACTGATCCCCAAAACATGGGTACAAAAGATAAATGAAATAAAAAAAAATAAACTTGCAACATAATATTGAAAGGCATCTTTATTTATTTATCTAGTAATTAATAATTTGGAAACAGTTTGAAAAGCGTATCACCGTATGACCATCTCAATCCCCTGCCCCACCAACTCACCTTGGAGGAGCCCAATCGTGTCGGGTGCAGTCGAGAAGGGTGCCCACGTAGGTCTTGCCCCGCCACGTGACGTTGACCACGAGAACGCCGCCCTCGGTCTCATGCCACACGATCCCCTCGAGGGTTACGGAGGTGCCCGGTTCGCACGGTCCAAGGCAGTCCGGTTCGGTGATGGTGCCCACCGAGGTGCCAATGCAGATGTCCACCATCTCCTTGCCGCCGACTGCTCCGCTAGCGCCAGCCTCGTGCTTGGCCCTCTTAGCAGGCGGCGATTTGGTGTCCTCGTCGCCTGTTCCTGTGCTGCCCGCCGGCACCGAGATCGTGTGATGCATGGTGGCTGAGATCATGCCGGGTGCCATCAGCTTGGACTGGGACGTCTTGCCATCCGCTCCACCAGAAGTGCTGTTCTGGCCCTGATTCGAATTGGCGCCACTCCCACTGTAACTATTGGAGGCGGCTGCAGCTGCCAGTTGAGCGGCAATGTGCGAGGAGATTTTAATGCTGCCGGCGGATTCCTTTCCCGGCGGTCCCGGTGCATTGGCACCTCCCCCCGATCCACCCACGCCGCCGGCATTACTGCTGGCCAGTTGGGTGGCAGAGGAGGAGGCTGCTCCGGTGGCCGCCAGCAGAGAGGCAGCCGCAGGCACCACTGTCGATGGTGATCCGCCCGAAGGTGAGCCCGCCGAAGGAGTAAACACACCTGGTGGCACTGCCGACATGGAGGAGGATCCACCGGTTTGTCCAGTGCTTCCACTCGAATTCGAGCTGCCGCCGGAGTTGGACATGTGTGCGGCTCTACGGATGCAGGCGTGGTGGGAGCAGGGAGCCCCCACCTCTCCGTTGCACGAGCAAGGTGATCCGCCAGCTCCCGCTCCGGAACCCTTCTCTGGCGTATCCTTTTCTCCGGCCGCCGAGGCAGCCGCCGCTGACTTGTCCACGGACATGCGATTGGAATGTGCGTTCTTGTCCTTGGTTTTCTCGCGCCGATGACCCGAACTGCCACGCTTAGTGCCTTGCGGCGTGGACTGACTGCTGCCGGAGGATCCCCCTCCGCTGGCATGGCCACCGGCATTGTTCTGGCCCCCTCCTCCGGACGAGGAGGAGCCACTCCCGGCACTGGCATTGTTCAGGTGCTTCTTGCTGCTGCCAGACGAACTGCCGCTGCTGGAGGAGCTGCCACTGCTTGCGCTGCTCGACGAATTGTTGCCCCCCAGGGAAGACGCGTTGGTGGAACTGGAACCGGAGCCGGAACTCCCATCCTCGTTGGCCGAGTTATTTGATCCGGCGCCCAGGGCTCCGTTCTGCTGCTGGTCGGTGGCCTTCACAATCTCGTGCTTGGCCTCCGAGCTTTTGGTGCCCGGCTTGGTGCGCTTGATCTTCATTTTGAGTCCTTTGTCGAGCGTCGCCTGGTGGTCTATGGACATCTTTGCGCTCGATTTGCCACTGGAGGAGCTGTTACCGCTACCGCTTCCGCTGTTGCTGCCGCCTTGCGAACTCGGCGGCCCACCGGCGCTTGTGTTGTTGTTGCTCCCGCTACCGCTTCCGCTGTTCCCTGTGCCGCTGCTGCTGCCCGAGCCGCTGCCTCCGCTTCCGGTCCCGCTGCTGCTGTTGTTGCTGTTGCTATTGTTGTTGTTGCCGCCGCTGCCGCTGCCCGTTTGCGAGGACATGCCGCCAGCGGAGAATTTGGAGCCCTGCTGTCCACTGCCAGCCGCTGTAGCTGCTCCTGCTGCCGCTGCCGACGAGGATGAAGATGACGTGGATGAGGATGAGGAGGACACTAAACTGCCGCCCTTAGAGAAGCCGGCAAATGTCGAGGATGACAAGGTGCTGCCGGCTCCAGCTCCCGCTGATCCGTTTGGATTCCCGCTTCCACTCCCCGATCCACTCAGGGATTTGGAGCTGCTGTTCAGTGGACTCGGACTGTTCAGTTGAGCCACCAAAGCGGACTTATAGCCCTTGGAACTGCTGCTGCTGCCGCTGCCACCACTACTCGAATTCGAGTGATGGTGGTGATGGTGATGATGCTTTCCCGAGGAAGAGGAGGATGTGGAGGACGAGGAAGTGGATGATCCCTTGGCCACCACGTTCGCACTGCCGCCACTGGGCGTCGCAGTTGCTGACGAGGAAGAGGAGGAGGAGTTAGCTCCGCCACTGGCCACCGGCTGGCGTGTGAACTTAATTGTGGTTGGCGATGTGGCTGACAAATTGCTGTGCAATGTGGTCTTGTGCGATTTGTGCGACGATGATGATCCTGATCCCGCCGCTGCTGAGGATGACGAGGATGAAGCGCCGCCCTTGGAGGATGATGAGGAGGATGTGGAGGAGCTGGATGCCTGCTTGGCATTTAGCGCGGTAGCCTGGTTGCCACCACCCGAAGAATGCGCCGCCGACTTCTCAATGTCCGCGTCCAAGTCGTCCAGCAGCTCTGGTATTCCGCCAATGTTCCACTCGTCCTCGTACTCGAAGTTTGTGTCCTTCGACTCGCTCGAATTGGAGCTGCTTGACGAGGAGAGCGAGGAGGAGGATGAGTTGCAAGCGGGGCTTTTGCCAGATAGTTCTGCGGAAGGAGAAAAAGGGGAGAGGAATTTATATTGATGAGAATGCGTGAATGCATAGAGGTCAGTGGCTTATGAAGGGGGCACTTTTGGGATTAACATACCACATACCACATGGGTTTCTACTAAGGCTTATTTTCGTACATTCATATATGTATTTGCAAATGTTTAATTTAATTTAAAATAATTTTGAAAGCTCAAATTAATTAATAATATTTAAATAAAAATTCATTTTATATCGTTTTTACAAGTATTTTTTTTTTTTGGGAAGACATCTTAAATCTTTTTACGTTAATTTGGGTAGAAGGGTTGTGGAAAACGATCAAGTTACCGAGGGATCCCCTTGAAATAATACTGCCTACATCCCTGTCGATAAAAAATAAGAACCAGCGAGAGATTTGCAGTTACTTACTCGTGTTTGTGTGCTTCTTGATCGCACCGGAGTTGTTGTTGTTGTGGTTGCTCTTCTGATTATTCGCTGCCGCAGTTGTTGTTGTTGCCTTCGTTTTGTTATTGAAATTCAGCGCTTGATTCGCCGTCGTTGTTGTTGCTGCTGCTGTTCCTGTTGTTGTTGCCGTTGTAGCTGTAGCTGCTCCTGCCGCACTTAAATTAGCTAACAATTTATTATTCTTAATATTGCTTTCCGTTGCTACGTTGCTGCTATTCAGGGCCACCTGCAAATGCAGAAAACAAGAAGAAATCCAACATTAATAAGTTGCAGTTGTATGGGTGTGAATGCGTGTGCGTTCTGTGTGTGATGAGTAGGGCAAGAAAACTCACAAAAAAAAAATATGAAATAGAAATGATAATTTCTTCCGCCTTGTTTCGCTTTACCTTTGCCAACTTCTTTTCCATTCCATAATTATAATTAGTTTATAGTTTTGTGCTAGTATTTTTAGTGTTTTAATTTACAGAAAACAAAAACGAAAACAATAAATAAATATTTTGCGCGAGCCTTCTCCGCGGCGTCCTTTTTCGTTTGGCAGATGAGACTGAACGGAAAACCAACAAAAAAAAAAGAAAAAGAGACTGAGAGCAACCACCGAAAACATGGGAGAAGAGAGGAAGAAAGAGAGAGACTCAGAGCGGAAGAGAGGCGGTGGAGAGACGAAGGCAAATAAACAAATCGCTTTCAGTGTTGGAAAAGGCCCATTGGCATGTAAATAGCCGACAACTTTAATTGTTTGTTGATCTCGTTTGTTTTTTTTTACCCCTTTTAACTAGCAAATCAGTAGCTACTGTCCCAATAAATCAGTAACAAAAAGAGTAGTGTGTAGTTTGCTGGTCAGCTTTTATCGCTTCTTTCGCTTATCGCACACTGCAAAGTGTAGTGGCCACTTGAGAAAAGCAGCCCGTAAAAAAACTAAACTCGAGTGGGCCAAAATGATGACAATAAAATAATTACACTCTTATCGCCCACTAAAAGTGGGAAAATAAATAGAGGCGAGGCGGAGTTAAGTCGGTGAGATAAACAGTGTTGCCAAATATAAAACATCCTATAAAAGCCATAAAAACTAACTTCCATTAGGTATCTCAAAATATCTCCCAAATTACAAATAAAATTTTATTACTGTCAATAAAAAAATACATAATCTATCTTAATTTATGCTTTATACGTATTGTTAAAAAAAAATAATAATAATTTTTAATGAGATCATTAAAAAAATGATTACAATAAACATGTTTTCCTGATAAACGGAGTTTCCACAATTTCTTCTTATCTATTTCTTTTTAAATTGAAGTTAATTTAGATTGCTGTATTTATTTGAAATTGTTTCTAGCTCAGATTAGGTTTACTTACAATTCCATTGTGAGTAGTCTTGTAAGTACATAGGTTATTTTTAAGGGTAATGACAAAGGTTTTTTAGCCGTTATATATCTATAAATTACTTTAAGGGTTTGCCTTATCTGTAGACATATGTATATATTTAATTTATTGATAAAATCCTAGTGATTTTCATTTAAAACAATTTAATGTTACTTATAACTGGTTTATTTGTTCTGATTGAAATATTTTAGCTTAGCTGGCAACAGTGATAGAAAGTATTGTGGATACTTTTCAGGTATGGGGCTTGAGTCCGAGGTGCGAAAATTTGCTTACCTTATTCGGGTGGTGGCTAGTGTTCGCCTCGTTACGTCTCATTGACTCCATACAGACGCAAACGATCGGGCGGCCGCACTGCGCGGGCGGCCCAAAGTACTACCTGTAGTGCCTAGGAACGTGCAGCCGGCGGTGGAGTTGTTGCTCAAATGACTTGGACTGGTGCTGCGGTTGCTGCTGGCGCGGATGCGGATGACCCTGCTGCTGGGTGGCGATGAACTGGGACGCTGCCTTGTGTGACGAATTGTCGACTTGTTATCCAGGCAACAATGCAGGGAGACACAGGGCCTCGGCCCTCGGGCCAAATGGTTCATTTTCAAAACTGCAAATAGAGCAAGAGAGATTCCATCGATTAAAATATGTATGCAATGTTCCAGATATACGGCTAACGCTACAATGAAAGGAACTGCCCCACTCGATCGAAGTGCTCGAAGAGATTAGAGCCTTGTCGCTCTTTCAAGTGCTCAATTCAATTGCCCCGTTATCACCGATCGCCAATCGCCAATCGACGTGTTTGAGGTTAACTATAAAGCATGGACGACTGTGATTTACATGCACTGTTGCGTTGGATCATAATATATATAGAGACCGAATAGCGTAGATGATCATCGAGGGGTGGTGGCGGTGTGGGAGACAGACCCCTTAACGACCTGGTAATTAAAGCACTTTTGCACAATTTACTGATACTGATAACGAATAACTGGTACGAGTAGTACTCCTACCACCACCGATCTCAAGTGCCACCGAATATGGAGTATATGATTTAAACATGTGCGCGAGCGAGCACAGTAGCAGTTGCCGTTCCGATTTGCGATTAGATAACGTCAGCGTCGACGTCTCTGGGAATTGTTACTACAGTTTTTGTACACCTCTGTCTCTGCCACCCCGAGAACGTTGACGTCATCGTTGGCAGCTCACTACTTAGCACTTTACTTTATTTCAATGCAAATCAACATTAATGCCAGAACAAATGTCAAACGTAATGCCTGCTATTAGGCTTAGACTTTATGTTTTTGTGAGCCCCATAAGCTAATGGGCACTATTACTGAGAAATACCCAAAGCAAATGATATAATGATTTAAATAAATTTAACAATCATTTGTTGCTACTTATGTGTATAATCAAATCATATAGCAATAGACAAACTTTATTATAAACAGAGCTTTCATTTTTTGTTTTATTCGAAATATTTTTGTGTTACTAATTGCCTCCAAAAGGGAAATCACATATTTTATGATACTATTTTTCCCCTTTAGTCGACAGTTTTTGTGCCCTCCTTTGTCAATTAATTTGATTGATTGGTTTGCATGAATCTCTGTTGATTCATTCATTTTTTTTCAGCTTCGTACGATTTTAAAGCAGCAACAACAATTAAATTTGCATGTGCTTAACATTTTATGATAATTAAGTGGCACAGACAGCAAAACACGCTTTTTGTGTGTGGGTCGACGTTGAATATGTTTTTTTTTTGTTTTTTTTTTGTTGCCAACTTGTTTGTTTGTTTGTGTCACCCGAGTTATGTTCGCATTTTCATACTGAATACTGAAACTTAATTAATTGAGTTGTTGACTGTGCTTGGTTCGACAATAAAAGCTGCCCACACACATTGCGTATTTTTACTGCCGCATTTAATCTCATCCAAATGCGCGCTTTTAAGCCCAGACAAGAGCATTTCAGTTCCCATGGCAATCATCTTTTATTCGCCTCTGAGCCCCTTCACTCGGACACCATTTAATCCGCTATTACGCACTCCACACTCTCTTGACCATGTGGGTGGCAATGCGAGTGTGGCATGTGGCATTAACGTGCCAACAAGGGGTTAAACCCCGAAAGAAAACAAAAAAAAAAAAAAAAAACAGTATAAATAAAATAACACACATCCATTGCGATATGCTTTTCACAGACGCCGCCAACAAACCCGAAGATTGAAACACACCATAATTTAGACAAATCAATAAATTACTAATAGCCCCCGCTACTTCGCTCCTTCGTGCGATCGACATTCCACCGAATTCGACCGAGGTCCCAAGTTTTGCGGCAAGCACCGGGGAGCAGGGTAAGCAGCAGTAAAAGGTAAGCAGCAGTTGGCCAGGTAGAAAAACTGGCAGGGTAAAGGCACAAAGACAGCGCCGGTCATCGTTCAAGTCGTGTTTTAAATTGGGTTTGCGGCCAAGCTCCGATGCACAAGAAGGGTAAAGAAAGAAGAGTGGTGGAGGGGAACTGATACCGTCTTCTTGTTATGGCCAAAGTCCCTGTCCGCACGTACTAAACATCAGGCAGTACCCAACCCAACCCATCAGCATCCAGAAAACAGCACTCAGTGCTGATACTACATGTTGACCACAAAAAATGGCTATATAACACAGGGAAATGTGATGAAAATATATTGTAAAACCTCGAATATAATTACCCGCATACTATAAATGACATTTGGCTTAAAAACTTCGATTTTTCAAAAGAAGAGATAGCACTTAATGTTACTTATTATTTTGTTAGCTTCATAGAAAGTTTAACTTTTAGCTTGCGAACAAAATAGATAGCAAATAAAAACAAGAGAGAACGCTATAGTCGGGTGCCCCGACTATCAGATACCCGTTACTCAGGTAAAAGGAGTGCGAGGGAGATGGAGATAGAAACTTTGATCACGCATAACTTTTTAACGAATGGTCCGATTTGAAAAATTTCTTCTACATTTCGATAGGTATTAAACACAATAAAACTGCATTTTTACTTTTCCGAAATATTTAAATTTTTAAAATCGTATATAAGCGATTGTGGGCGTTAAAGGGGGCGTGGCACCTTTTTGAAACAAACTTGCGCTGCGTAGGAACTCCTAGAATCTACATGCAAAATGCCAATCTTGTAGCTTTTATAGTTTCCGAGATCTCAGCGTTCATACGGACAGACAGACAGACAGACAGACGGACAGACAGACGGACAGACGGACAGACGGACAGACGGACATGGCTATATCGACTCGGCTAGTGACCCTGATCAAGAATATATATACTTTATAGGGTCGGAAACGCTTCCTTCTAGCTGTTACATACTTTTGCACGAATACAATATACCCTTTTACTCTACGAGTAACGGGTATAAAAATTTGCGTTCTTCCAAAGCTTCTATAATAACAATTTTAATGAATATTCTTTAGAGCATAGAAAATTCCTATAAAAATTCAACTAAAAGCCGGACTGAATGAAAATAGCTAGAGCATGTCAACGCTGGTAGACTTAAAATCAGCGGGAGAACTTGAATTCGCCAAGATGATGAAGAAGCCGAAGAAAACGATGAAGAACAAGGGGCTGTAGAGCTGAAGATTTACGGCAACATCATTGGAAACATCGGCCGCCGTTCAGATCGTTGGGGATCGCTTGGCTTCATCTCCGCGTCGTCATCGTCATCATCTCAGTTTTTTTGTTTTTTGTTCTTTCACAAGATGGTTGTTGTAGAAG
Organism: Drosophila fuyamai; assembly: GCA_018153365.1. Classification (NCBI taxonomy): domain Eukaryota; kingdom Metazoa; phylum Arthropoda; class Insecta; order Diptera; family Drosophilidae; genus Drosophila; species Drosophila fuyamai. The sequence goes on from JAECXW010000758.1 coordinate 9,135,604, forward strand.
ATTGATCCTCTGCGGTTGCTAAATGAACGCCTCCGGGGAGTTGCCAGTGCGCTTTTATTAGCGTTTTTGATCCAGAATGGATCGTAACCACAGCAGCCAAACAAGCAGAGATGGAGCGAACGGGTATAGGCCCGCATCAGACACACACGCAGTTACTATTGCGGTCACACCAATAGTGTTGCTATTCCAAACTCAACATATTTGTTTGTCAATTTCTATATATAAACTAACATATTGAGTGGTAGAGAACCTGAACTTTTATAGAATATTATAAAATATTTTGAGAACTTTACACCATTGTATTTTTCAGTGGATCTCTAAGATTGAAAACCTCATTATTTTAAAAAGATACAAGTCATTTGGTAAATATAGAATAACTTGAAAACCAGGGCTATGTATTTCCTATATTTTTTTGAAAATTATCAATTAGGTATTAAATATAGAAAATATTTTATCTAATTATCTGTTATTGTTTAATACGCATTTTCTTTTTGGTTTATTTAAGTTACTGTTATTTTGATCACCATTGTTCAACCACAATATTAAAAAAAATACAAACAAAAATTGCGTTTCGCTAATAATTCTTCGCCCTGTTTTGTTTCTGTTTTGATTCGGCTCGAATCGCGATAATTTGATTTCCCCCAAGCACAACTCAACTCATGCGATTGCGTTGGCGGCGGCTGTTTAGGCTCAACACGCTCGCGGCGGCGGCTTGGCGTTCAATTAAATTAAGTGCAGCGGGTTCCCTTTTCGTTTTTTTATTATTTTCCTTGTGGCATGCCACACCACCGCAGAACGAGATGCTTCTCAAGTGCTGGCCAACTCAAGTGGCGATCATGCCACTTAAGCAACGGTCTGAAAACGAGACATGGATGGGAACTACTTAAAGACGAAAGAGGAGGGGACCAGATCTCGATCCCCGGGTACTAGACACATTCAATTGCTTTTCCCAATATATTGATCACTTGAAAGAGACTGAGTGTGAGTGTGTGTTCGTTTGCGCCCCTTTTCCGTCCATTGATAGGGCATCGGAATTTATGACTTCATTCCCCCAACAGATCTTTTGTTCGTGTCACCAGCAATTTGCTGTCCTTAATTACGACTGTTCTCTTTTGTAGACCTCGAATTTAATGAGTTACGCACAAAACTAATATATGGCAAAGCCTCAGATTTTGGTGTTTATATTCCCTCGATGGTTGTCAAGGGAATGAAACACTATCGATCTATAAAGGGTTCTGTTTTTGATTGTAACCCCTTGGGCTGTGGATATCGCAGGGTGAGAAACGTTTCGAGAATGGAATGCTTTTAAAATGCTTATAATTTTATATAGCTTGACAAACCACATGTATCGATATATACGCATATAACTGTGGCAACTTTCGATGTAAATAGTTTTTAATTACTCATTTCTGAAACATATAAAAGGACGTTAATCGATTAAATTAAAATTTAAGGTTGTAAAATATATCACTGAGAACAAACCGTGACACAAGTATTGCATGTCTGTTATGACCGCTATTTTACAATCTGATTAAGAAAAAACAAGCCGAAAACATTTAAAGTTTAAAATCTAAATGAAACTTTCGCTATATAAACCACAAAGTTATCTAAATGCAGTAGTACTTTTGGCCAAGATGTTTCCACGTTCGTTGCTGCCAATTATCGGAGGACTATGGTTAACCATTTTATTAGTGGATAACTGCAGTGGCAAGGTAAGAAGAATATTTCTACCTGGAAAAGGCTAAAATAATATCGTTGACATCAACAGCGAAAGTGGGAATACGAGCCACTAAGTATTGAGACCTACTCTACGGATGAAAGCCTGCTGAAGATAGACGCGAAAGTGGAACGACTTGGTAGAGGAGAATTCGCCATTTCGGCCACGATCGATTTTAAATACGAACCGGACGACACTACTGTGGTGAGTATTTATTTATTAAGAAAACTTCATTTTAATATGGTAAAGAATATAACAGAATATTATGATTGTATAATGCAATATTTAAAATATTTTGCATTGCTCTTTTCTTACTCCAAATATTATAAGACATCTTCGTGTTTGATCCGAACTACTTTCAGGTTGAAGCATTGGGCTATAGAAGCTCTTCCGGAGACGAAAAGGACTACAAGCTGATTCCCTTCAGCATTCCAAAGCAACCATTCACGGAATTTATGAATAGTCACTACAAGGACTTGGTAATACCCAACCTGGGCGGTTGCTCTAATATTATGCAGTTTAAGGACAAATTCGAGCCGCCATGGCCAAAGAAGGTATACAATCTAAATCAATGCGTGGCCGACAGCGATGGATTTCCGGACGTAGTGCCCGAAGGTTTCTACAAGGTCAATTTCACCATGATGAATCCCGTGGATTGGGGGTTCATTCTCATCGTGAAGATCACGACTAAACTTATGTGATAAAATTATTAACACATACATATATGTAATACCAAATGTATAATATATTTGCAGCATGTAGAAAGTTAGTTGAATTTAATGAGCAATAAAAACGGCATTAAAGAAATTTTAAATCTATATTATTTGTCAATTATAAACACGGGCTAGTTGGATTGGATTAACATGAGGTTAAATTGGTTTTGTTTCCGGTATTTTATTAATCGGAAACATTTTAATTTCTAAGCCAATCATTTGACTACATGATAAATCCGTGAGATAAGAAAATTCAGAATATACAATTCAGCTATATAAGGGCCATTGCATTTACCACAACGTTCAAAATCCAATTCAAGCGAAATGGTCTCAGCTAAACTGCTTTTAACCCCGACCAGAATTGGGATTCTAATTTTATTTCTCCATTTGACTGAGGCAGCTGTAATATTGGTAAACTTTAAAATAGTTGATCTATTCTAATTTCTATGTCCTTAGCGAAAATGGGACTACGAACCGATATCCTTTTCCGGCACCTCTTCGGATGACAGCAAGCTTAAGCTTGACACCCAAATTGATCGGCTGGGTCGTGGGGAATACGGAATAACGGCCACCATCGAGTGGAACTATGATACCGATGAAAAAACAATGGTGGGTCCTCTATAAGAATTAATACTAGCCAATATACTTTTCTTAAATCAAAATTTCAGGTTGAAGCCTCTGCTTATCGCAGTAGTTCTGGAAATGAAAACGACTATAAATTGCTCCCTTGGTCAATTCCGAAGCAGACTTTCTATGAATACATCGACACCTATTACAAGGATGTGATCATAAAAAATTTAGGCCACTGCTCCAACCTTCCCGACTTTAAGGGCAAATTTCAACCTCCTTGGCCAAAGAAGACCTATAAACTCGACAAATGTAAGTTCGATGGTGATGGACTGCCTGAAATCGCTCCGCCGGGATTCTACAAGATCATATTTAGTAAATATGGACCTGGCCAGCCCACATGGGGTTTTACGGCTGTCTTCAAACTAACAAATAAACTGTTTTAGCCCTTTAAATATTCCAATAATCGAAATACTATTAAATAATTTGGAGAAATAACAAATAAATACAATTTCTTAATTTAATAATAATTATTGGTTATGCTGTCTTTGAAAACTTAGGTTTGGGAGAAAATACAACACATTTAGATGTCCTTTCTGAAAAACACAGAAGTTTGTAAATAATAATAACTATATTTTTCGAACATGTCACAAGATAATGTTTATCTGTTTAAAACATGAAACGATTCCTTTTTTGGATATCAAACATCGATTTAGACAAGAATTTAATTATTAGTTGAATTTTTCTCTAATTACTAATGACATTGAGATAACTATTTAAACAATGTCGGTTCAATATACATAGTAATGTCGTGCAATTGCCAATTTAGTGCTGCCGGCTATATAAATAGAATTCGAGACTTGCCAGTTCTCAGTTTAATATTGACCAAATGTTTTTCACTTTCTCGTTCGTCGAAATTTTGTTGGGAGTCCTGCTGATCAATGGCTGTAGAGCAGCGGTTAGTGCAGAATTTATATCCCAATAATATTAAAATGGTTAATTTATTATTTATACTGCAGCGCAAATGGGAATACGAACCCCTATCGATCATCTCAGAAACCTCCGATGAAAGCCTTATAAAGCTCGAAGTCAAGATCGTTCGCATTAGACGCGGTGAATTCGGAATATCAGCCACAGTCGAGTGGAACTACGATGCGACTGACCAAACCATGGTAGGTTTTAATCCTTTTTAGGTGTATCCTTTATAAAAATAAAAATCCTCTGCAGGTTTCTGCTGTTGTCTACCGAAGTGCTTCGGGAGATGAGAGTGACTACAAGCTGCTTCCTTGGTCAGTTCCCAAGCAACCCTTTTACGATTACCTCAACACCTACTACAAAGATGTGGTCATGAAGAATTTCGCCCCCTGCTCGAATGTCCCCCAGTTCGAGGACAAGTTCGAACCGCCTTGGCCAAAGAAGACATTTATAGCCGAATCATGCGTGGTAGATGGCGATGGACTACCGGAAATCGCACCGCCCGGATTCTATAAGATCATATTTAATTGCACGGGACCGGAGCAGCCAACATGGAGCTTCGTTGGGATTTTTAAAGTAACAACCAAACTGTTTTAAACCATTGTTGAAAGTAAAAACTATTTCGATATTGCAAAACCTTAAACCTTGTTACTATGCTTATTAAAATCTTTAAGAAAAAGTAAATAATTCCAAGTTATTTTAGGCACCTGAAAAAATTTTTGCACCTTTAATTCAATTCCAATTTTATTTGGGTTGCTGTTGCTGAGCAGCGTTTAGTTCAAAGTTTATATCCTAATAAAACTTGCATACAAATGCAGCTCAAATTAGGTTTCTAATAAAGCTACGGTCCACATTCTAAAACTAACAAAAAAAATTAATATGTTTACTCTTAAAACCTTTGTTAAACAATATCGAATATAATAATATTAAACCTAGGACAAATATCAGAAGATTTTTATTTGGAAAAGAATTATAGCTATTTTATCGAATTTTGTTAAACTGTTTTTTTTTTAACAAGTTTGTAATTATTTAATCTAGATATTGTTAAACTATATAAATGTTGTAATAAAATGATTTTCCGGTGTTATAGAAATTTCGTGCCAAGTTTCTAGTTACCTAATCAGTCGGTTTGCCTATATAAACATAAAGAACGTCGTCAACCTAAGTTATGTACTTAACTTGGTATTGGCGAAATGTTTCCCCGTTGTTTGTTTGGCGGAATTTGGTTGTGGGTCCTGCTGATCAGTGGGTGTAATGCGGTAATTTCAATATTTATATTGTATAATTTATCCAATAATAATTGTATTATTGTGCAGCGCAAGTGGGACTATGAACCCATGGAGATATCCGGAACCAGTTCGGATGTTAAACTAATAAAAATTGACACCAAAATTGAACGCACAGGGCGCGGGGAATATGCGGTTTCCGGAAGGATCGAATGGAACTTTGAAACTACTAACGAAACCATGGTGGAGGCTTTTGTTTACCGAAGTCAGACGGGACAAGAGAGCGATTACAAAGTGCTTCCTTGGACAATTCCTAAACAAACCCTTTACGAGCACCTGAACACCTACTACAAGGACGTGACGATGAAAAACTTCGAGCACTGTTCAAATTTGCCACAGTTCACAGGAAAATTCCAACCGCCATTGCCAAAGATGATATATGTCGGCGACAAATGCGTGATCGACGGCGATGGACTTCCGGATATCGTCCCTCCCGGATATTATAAAATCATAATTAAGGGCTTCGGACCAAACCAGCCATCATGGGGCGGTACTGGCATTTTTAAAATAACAACCAAAATGTTTTAAAAATCTAAGATGTTCAGAAAAAAATTACGTAGTTTATGTTAATTAAGAAAATAAATGTCAAATATGGAAATAATAACTCTTTTTTTAATCGATAAATAAAAGTTCCATAAAGTACTTTTATAATACTTTAGTTTAAGACTCCACAAAATATTTGAGACCTTTGTGAACGATTATTTGAATGCCATAAATTTATTTTATTAGCAGGAGAATTACAAATAGATTTACCTTTCTTTTTGGAAGTGGTGGATTTGCCAAGACAAGGTGATTAAGTTATAGTTGAGTTATAGCCGGCATTAGGTTATGCTAACACACTTAAAAGGCTTCAAACTAAATGCATGTTTCACAGATAGATAATCTGGATCTTCAGCGTTGAAATCGCTTACTTAATTTCCATTAAAAATTACAATATATTTTGGTTCTAACGAATTTTACATGTTTTTGGCATGTAGTCTTTTTTAACATGTACGCCAAAAAATACTACAATTGGCTTATATAATTTAAACAAGTATCTGTCGTAATAATGCCGTGCAACGAGCCACCGTTTGCCATATAAATACCAACCAAGCGAGGATCGGATTAAGTTTAATATTCGCAAAATGATTTCGCGTAGCTCACTGCTGTTATTTTTCGCTGTGCTTCTGATTCACGGATGCGTTGCCGGAGTAAGTTATAAATTTATATTTTAAGGATTTATAATTATTATTTTTATCTACAGAGCAACTGGGAGTATGAAACCTTATCCTTGACATCCTTTACCTCCGATGAGAAGCTTTTGAAAATAACGACAAAGGTAGATCGTTTGGGACGCAGCGAATATGCGTTTTCCATGACGCTAGATTGGAACTATGATGCGGATAAGGAGACTATGGTAAATGTTTAGGTTGCAATCCTTATTTGCCAATCAAGTTTTACTAAATAGCAAATTTTTGCGGACAGGTTGAAGCTGAAGTTTATCACTGCTCGTCGGGCGACGAAGGTGACTATAAATTGATGCCCTGGTCAATTTCTAAACAGCCCTTTTTCGAGTATCTAAATGGGTTTTACAAGGACGCATTCATCAAGAATGTGGGACACTGCTCCAATATGCTGCAATTCGAAGGCGAATTTGTACCTCCATGGCCCCGAAATGTCTATAAGTTTGACAAATGTGTGGCCAATGGCGAGGGATTACCAGAAATCGTACCCGAAGGATTTTATAAATTGATTTACAAAACCACAGGGCAGGTCGACTGGGGTTTCACTCTGCTCGTGAAAGTCAGCCATAAGGTTATTTAAAGTACTTAAGGATGGCATTTTCAAGCAATCCTTCAAAATTGTTTTTTTTCTTTCTATTTTATTTTATTTTACAACTATATGATAATAAATAATAATTGGTTTGAAATTTACTGTGTGAAAACCAAAAATAGCTATCTATATTTTATAATCTATTATTAGATAAATTTATGTCAATATATAAATCTATGATTAAAATATTCTCTTGTTATAATTTTTTAACTTGACATGTGCAATAAAATTGATTAACCCATTCAAACATGGAAAACCGTGTACTTGTAATTCATTTTAAAATTGGTTGTCAATATCGTACCGATCAGGAAATGTAGATAACTTTAACGTGATTTACGCTAATCCAATCACATTAATGTTCACAACAATGGAACAATCTAAACATTTTATACACAAAGTTTCCGTGCCTCACGTTTTTATTTCAAGTTTAAGCCAGATCAATCGACTATATAAACAAAAGTTAGATGGTACTGACCACCATAACCAGTTAACTTAAAAATGTATTCGTTTTATGTGCATTCGCTATTTTCTGTGTGCATTTTTGTGTACTTATACAATGATTGCGGAGCAAGAGTAAGATCGAAAACGTTTTAGTTCTCCAAAATTAAACACACTGCTGTTTAAGTATATAACCCGTTTATTATCCAACTCAAATATAAATTAAATTAATTTTAATAGATAAATTCAAATATTTTTACAGACCCAGTGGGAGGCCACGCCCTTGTCTATTGAAGGTCACACTACAAACCCCAGTGCCATGGACATGAATTTGAAACTTGAGCGCATTTCCAGGGGAGAGTACGGCTTTTCGGGGACATTCTTCTGGGGTATTGATATGGATGACAGTGTGCTGGCAAGTCTAAAATAACAGTTTCCAAAAACCCTAGATAAAGAATATATTTATTCCAGGTCGAAATGCGTATATTGAGCAGCTACTCCGGCAGAGAGGCTGACTACAAATTGACACCGTTTTCTATTAAACAGCAGAAGTTCACCGACTATATCAACACCTTCTACAAGGACCTGTTGATACCTAATCTTGGCAATTGCACCGATCTGCCAAAGTACGACTCGGGATATGTACCGCCCTGGCCAAAGGCAAACTTCAACTTCACCCATTGCACTATCAGTGGCCAGGGAATGCCGGAAGTTGTAGCAGAGGGATTCTATAGGGCCGAGGCCATCATCACCGCCCTGCCAACTGTTTCAGTAAACTTGACCGCTGTCCTTCGAATCAAGACCAAAATGTTCTGAATTCTGAACAATAAATCGCCGAACTCCTCCTAGTTTATTTGTCAACTTTTTTTCTTTGTGACAAATTTGAGGACTCATTGACGGGCCAATAAATGAACCGGAGCAGGTAGAACCTCCTCAATTCGAGCTGATGGCGGTACAAATTTCAGTGTGAAATTTTCAATTTACCTTTATTTTTGAACTAATGATTGTTCTACTACTAAGGAAAATTGTACTAAGGAAAATTGACCTGAAAAATAAGCAAATGGAATACATGTGTGATCAATGATTTTTTCTTTGCTCAGGATAAATTTACAAATGGTACAAAACCAAACGAGTGCGAAACCATCAAATGTATATCAAGAATGCAATGTCCTAGTTCTTAAACAAACAACACCGGATATTATTGGACTATTAAAATATATTTTTTTTCATTTTTAATTAGAGCGTAAAACATATATAATTAACAAGTTTTGAAGATTTTGTGTCTGTACCGGGTACGAAACGTTTTCAGAACCAAAACATCAAAGCCGAAATGGTATCGATTATGTCAACACCTTCTACAAACACCTTCTGATGGTAAACCTCAGGAAATTGGACAGATATGTCAAGGTATAACTCGGGATATGTATATATATATATATATATATATATATATATCTGGCCCAAGACCTCCTACTACTTCATCCACTGCGCTGTCGGAAGTGATATTAGAGGATTTCCATTATGATTTCAGCTATAATAATACCACTGCCTGCAGTGAACGTGAATGCCGTCCCAAAATGTTCTAAATTCCGGACAATTAAATCGCCGAATTCCTCCCTGTTTATTTGCCAACTGTTTTTCCTTTTGGGCCTTCCCGAGGTGTGAGCCAAATTCCAGCTAAGACGAGATCGACATAAAATCCGGCGGACTCATGGGCCAATGCATGAACCGGGCCAGGTAGAAATCGCTTAAAGCCAGCTGACGACAGGCAAGCAAGCAGGCAGTTGGAGTGTGAAATTGGCAAGACATGTTTGGAAACTGTTGTGGTAGAAAAAAGTGTTTGCGGCAGGGTAAAAAGCGGGGAACGCCAAGGAAAAATTGCACAAAGTGTCGCCTGCACAGAGAAAAATATGAATTACTTTTACAGACTTTAAAAATATATATAGTATTGAAACCACCTTTTTGGATTGTATAACAGAGGGGGTAAAATTAAAAAAAAAAAACAAATTAGCAGGTGCTAAGGTTAAGTCTTAAAATGAACTGCCTGGCAAACAAAAAAAATGATGTCTACTTTTTTCTGTGTACTTCCCCTCGTTTCGCCCCCTTGAAAATGCAATTCGAGTTGCATTTCAAGTGAAAACTCTGCACAGTTGCCTCGGCTAATTTATTGCAAATTGTTAAAAGCTACAACGACGAAGGCGACGCTGCTGCTGGCTGTCAACTGATGACAGCAGCATGCGGCTCCTCCCCACCGTTTCCCCCCTACCCTAAACTTGTGGCCGCTGCTGTGTTTTCCCCATTTCCAGACTGCTCCTCCTGTTGGCTGGGTGAAAAATGTAGTTTAGAGTGAACCAGATTCGCATGGAAATTGTTGGCAATTTCACAGCAAGGCAATAAAGTCACAGATCTTTGAAGAGCTTTATTTAAAAAGTATGGCACATTGCAGTAGCTTAATCAGTAGGAATTTTAATAAAAACCCGTTATTATTTTGGTTTTAGTGGATTAAACTTTGAAGTGTTTTTTAAACTAGTTTTAATGTATTTGGTGTTATGCTAAAACTTAAGGGTGTATTCCATTTTATTGCATTGCCAATCAAGTCAATTCTAATGCACTCCCAATAAATCAAAACAAATATGCACTGAGTTCCCTACAATTTCATTAATTACGACAATAAAATATATAACATCAAGTCCGTGTCTCCCATTTTAATACGCTTAACTTTGTGTAAAAATGTTTATTTAGTATTACAAACGCGATGGCGATCTAACAACATTTTAAAAGCCAATTAATTTGCTGCAACGAAACGCGGCTCACCCTGATTAGCATACGGCAACGGAAAACAACAACGGCAACCAATTTGCATTTAGCCACCATCCATCTAACTCACACAGTTCCCATCGCCCCGAATCCCGCTGTTTGGCCATCAGTAGTTCGCAACTTGAACATTTTGCGGCATTGACAATATCAAATTGTTATCTGGCATAAAATAATTACAACGTTTTAATGCAGACAAAATAGTTGTCGTCGGTCGACGGTTGCAAGTTGCTGGTGTGTGCTTGCCGTTGATATCATCGTTGTTTTTGCTGTTGCCGCTGCTTTGGCTGCCAAAGTTTAGCTGCCAATTTGAGTGCCAATAAAAGCGCGTGTGCGACAGCAAAGAGATTTCATTTTCAGCGCACAACGTTGCCATGGTTAGTTTTTGCTGCTGGTGCGCTAATTAACCAAAAACGCAGCCAATTAGTTGGACTAACACGGAATAGTTGCAGTTCCATAAAACAGCAAGAGAGGGAGTGGTGCACGGAGAAAAAAGAGGATCATTATCGTTGTCAAATTTGTATTTTAATCCATATTTATACTTTTCTCTTTTGACTAGTTGTCAAAGAACGCGCAACCCAATAGCTTATTTTCAAGATCACAAGAAACCTGATATCAAATTTAAAAAAATTTTCAATATTGTGATATATTTTTCCATTTTTTAACCTTTTTTTTGCAAGTGTCATTAGCTCAATTGGCGGACTTATTTTCATTTGCTTTTGCAATTTGATTGTGCGATTTGACTAGATAATACTAGGGAAACTAGCGAATCAACATTGTAAGCTAATTATTTGGATTGTCAGGGAGTTTGTTGATTATTTAAATAGAAACGGATTATTTGAAATGTATTTAAACAATCGGGAATGAAATTGCTTTAAAATATTCCCAAATAACCGGTATAATTATTTCATAGCTTTTTTTTTTGGTAATAACCTCTTTTATTATTATAGCTTTTTAACGAGTTCACTTAAATAATAAAAACAAAATGGAACTTGTTTTGAATTATCTCTTGATTGAGTAATATAGTTTATTATAACATTGATCTTATTTTTACCATGCTAACTGGTATGTTAAACTAGCCTAGTTTATTACCAGCATTTCCGTGTTTCAACTAATTAAACTGCGACAGCTTTTAGATCTTGGGTATTTGAAATTCTCCTTCAATTTGCGATGCTCATTGATTGAAAATTTGCAAAATGGAATGCATTAAACTTAGGCAGGCAAAGGTTAAATTATGTCTGCATTCACAGAGATGCGGCCACAATAAACAAACAAGAAAGGGGCAATAAGGGGGGATAGTCAGTCAGAATGCAAAGCTTGTTAAAATTCATGTAATGCATTAACAGAGAACAACAACCACAAATTACACACACACACAGAGGAGGCTAAAGGGGCAAGGGGGCGGAAAGGGGTTCTCTACTGAGTCAAAAGGCCGACGGGCTGCAATGAAAAGGCAATTAAAGCGCAGCAGGCTAGGAGGGGGGGTTGGTTTCCAAAGGGGGCAGCAGAGGAAGGGGATAATGCTGCTGCTGCTGCTGTTGCCGTTGCAGCAATCAATTGCATGCTTCAATGGACAAATATACGAGCATAGACAAGTGGAGAGCCAACTCAGATAGACATGGCCGATACGGACGCCAAAGCAAATGCGTTCGCTCAACTACAGTAAAGCTTCCCCTCAGCAAACTATCTACAATATATAGAATTTCTTTAAAATTTTTAAAGAATTATGTCTCAAAATGTCTTTTTTATACATGTCAATATAAAACTTTAATCTCAATTAAAGATCAATTTAATTTTAATATGTAAAAAAAAAGTTTTAAGAGCATTAGAAAAAATTTTAGTAGGTTAAGTAATTAAAGTATAGGTTTAACACATAGATCATATAAATCTTTCCTTGCAGTTCAGTTCAGCCAAATATTTCCGCCTTTGTCTTTTTTGTTCGCACACGATTTTAGTTAAATTCAACTGGACAAATTTTGTTTTATTATCGATGGCCGACTGTATCTGCGTTTGTTCATCTGTGAGTTTGCAGCCACAAATGTAAGCGTGTGTATCTGTGAGTTGTCCACGGCAGACACCCGAGGGACGGACGGAAAAGCGACTAGATGGACTCAACTAGATAAAAACCCTAGTTGGCTTGGTGCCCGGCCAAAAGGAGGAATACAAGTGGGGCTGGAGAGGCTTTCAGTTGGGCTGGGCTGGATTGGCTTGGGTTGGGTGTTCGATGTTCAGCATTCGGTGTTCGTAACTTGGAGCTTGGAGCTCCAGCCGTCTGCATCTTCATTCGCCTCCTTCGACGGCGGCAGTCAAGTGGAACGGCACAAAAACTTGTTAACTTTTTTCGCTACAAAAGGTCCGGAGAGTGCCAAGTTGAGTCAATCAACTGGCAACCTGCTCCTCTACTCCTGCCCCAGCTCCTGCTCCACCCCTCTAGCTGTGCTCACTTGGCGGCAATTAATCAAATGGTAGACCCCGAATCCAACTCACTGCCCCAGGCTTTATTATTGCAATCAAGTCATTTACCTGCAAAACGCTTAATTATCACTTTTTGGGGCGGCAATTAGCAATTAGCAGACAAATTCTTCACATGCCACGCCTATTTGTGACTACTGCTCCTTTCTTTTCTTCAGAGGCTCCCGTCCAAAGCCATATTTCTCTCCATACAATGGACTTATGCCGGCCAACAGCTGATGGGCAGAGTCATAGACAGTGTCACAATTGGCCACCTCATCGGCCACGTTATCAAAGTCATAGGCCACAATCCGATAGCCAGTGTGACTTAGTTCCACACAATATATGACCTGCTCGAGGGTGCGAATATTGATGTAGGCCACCCAGCGACAATGGGGCAGGAATTCGGCCACGATCAAGTGGTCCGCGAACTCCTGGCAAGAGTCCACCATCCGTTGCGCCTCCCGGAGGGCGTGGAAGTCGTTTTCGTCACTCTGGACGAGAGCCATTTGGGCAGCTCTTTGAATTTAAATTTTGACTTAACAAACTAGGGACATTGACATATCAACAGAAATAGTTTTATAAGGTTTAACTGCCCCTTTCCATTATGTTTTGTTACTTGACTATGACATATGTATATGTACGTCTTAGCAACTTCTAGTCAATTAAAGCCAATTCCCCTATATTAATGTTTTAATCCAGCACAAACACATAATTATTACTTCAAATTAACCCAAAGTAATCGCATTTAAATATATTTTGTATAACCTTTTAAGCTGAAGGGTATTAAAAGTATCGAGTCCCTAATGTACAACATTCCCTTCTCGTTTTCAAGACATTTTTTGTATTATGCATCCGCTTAACTCCTCGTGCGGCTCCTCTGAAACCCTTCACCTCTTTCCCTTTCCAATCCCTTACTATACGAGTATCTTCCTTGACTTCCCCGACTCAGAAACCAAGCTCAAGTGCTCTGGGTCCTCGGGGTCTTAGTCGCCTGATGCTGCCTGCTGCCGCTGGAAAACAAAAAGGACAAAAGCAAAGAGTCTCGGGCTCAGACTCATGACAATCGAATGAGGAGTGAGGAGAGGACATGGGAGATATGTAGGGGATAAGGGGTAGCCTGTCTTGGTGTGATTTGGTACACAGAACAAAATTGTTCTTTCAAAAGCGGATGACATTGTTGCATAAAAGAAAATCTTAGTTTAAGTTTTATTTATCATTAAATGTAAATTTTGATAATTATAATAATTGAATACACTTTAAAAGAATTAAGCCCTAAAAATAGTCATTTCGAGCATAAAGTTATAGATCATTGTAATGAAAACTTCAAAATAATCTTTATTTTTTACAGTACACCCCATCACATCGACAATCCACGGCAGCAGCATCTTTTCCCTTACTTTTTTGCTGATGAAGTTGAACAATTTGAGATACGAGCTGAGAAGGAAGGTAAGCGAACAGAAAGAGACGGGCTATGGGGCAGGGGAAAGAGATGGGTTGGTCGACGGACGGAACGGACCGAAAGGGACAGACTACGGACAGCGGACCAGGGACTGAAGACTGTGGAACGTTCATTTAGTTGCCCATGGCCATGGCAGGCAAACCGTTTTCTGTCCCGGCTACCAGGCAAAGTTCCTGCGATCCGCTCCGCTCCACCTTCCATTCCCTCCCCGTCGACCAACAATCAAGATGCTAAAAATGAAAAACTTTTTGCAACACACACGCAAATTTTTCTTCAATTTTCCTTCTGTTGCCGCCTAAATAGTTGATGAATTATGCGACAGCTGGGCGGGAAAAGTTTTCTTAAATTTCATATTCACACAGAGGAAAACATAATTATTTATTAAATTTCTATAGCTTTAGTTTCCAATATTTTGCATAAGGTAATCAAGTTGATGGTTTTCAAGATACAGAATCTGTATTACAGATATAAAAGTTCATTGAGGGTTTCATCATGATCATGAGATAGACAACCTTTAATTATACCCGTTACTCGTAGAGTAAAAGGGTATATTGTATTCGTGCAAAAGTATGTAACAGGTAGAAGGAAGCGTTTCCGACCCTATAAAGTATATATATTCTTGTTCAGGATCACTAGCCAAGTCGATCTAGCCATGTCCGTCTGTCCGTCTGTCCGTCTGTCCGTCTGTCCGTCTGTCCGTCCGTATGAACGCTGAGATCTCGGAAACTATAAAAGCTAGAAGATTGGCATTTTGCATGCAGATTTTAGGAGTTCCTACGCAGCGCAAGTTTGTTTCAAAAAGGTGCCACGCCCCCTTTAACGCCCACAATCGCTTATATACTATTTTATTTAAATATAAATTTAAATATTTCGGAAAAGTAAAAATGCAGTTTTATTCTATTTATCAATACCTATCGAAATGTAGAAGAAATTTTTCAAATCGGACCATTCGTTTAAAAGTTATGCGTGATCAAAGTTTCTATCTCCATCTCCCTCGCACTCCTTTTACCTGAGTAACGGGTATCTGATAGTCGGGGCACCCGACTATAGCGTTCTCTCTTGTTTTAACTTTTAATAAGTCCAAGAAGTTTGAATATAAAAAACAAACTAAACCTGCATAATATTATTTCTACTGTGATCTGAGATTGAGCCGAGAAAGCGAGAGCTATGGATACTGATGATAGGAAATTGGTTTCATTAAGAGTATAATTTTGCGTGAAAATATTTCTCACTGTGTGTGCGAAAGTTCAGTTTCAATTTATTTTAATTGCGCTGACAGTTTACGATCTCCCCTGCGTTTCCATTTCCCCCGCACGACTGCAATCAAAAGGAATAAATGAGTGAGCGGATGAGAAGGCGGCGGCGGACAATAAGTGGATGGGAAGGGAGTGCATGACCATAATCCGGCTTTAACTCTTTCACCGATTCCCTGCCCTGTGGGCCTTTCTCCCGCTCCTTTGCTCACAATTGTCGGAGATTTATGAACGCCTCTTGCGCTTTAAATTGAATTCAATATTTTGCAAGCGCAGTGTGCTGCTGCTGCAACAACGGCAAATTGTAAACAACAAAGTTTTTTGTGTTCCGTTGACAGTTGCACTTTTTTTATGGCGATTGCACATTTCATGGCTTTCTTTTTTTTTCGCGCTAAAATGGAATTTTCCTTCCTTTTACCTACACTATTTTCGCGCAGTTCGCTTTCAAGAGGTGTGAAAGGCGTTGAGTGGGTGTGTCGACAATTGAGCTGTTTTCATGCTTTTTGTTGAATTTCCTTAGTTATCCGCTTAAAGCCAAAAGACAAAACATACCTGTAACGAAAAAGAGGAGGGAAATGAGGAATTAGTGGAAAATTAATGAGATTGTTTAGGTTTGGGTTTAATGAAGTGTGCATTTGATATTCTAGGTATTATTGTATAAATTGTTAATGAATCATTGAAGTATAAAATGGCTTTAAATGGAATTTAATCATCCTAATTTGTGAATTGTAATCATTTTAATCTGGTACATAATTCCTTTTGTTTCACTAATATAAGTAGTTCTTTGAACAGCTTAAGTTGCTTTGCTTGATGGTCCCAATTTGCGAATATCTGGGTAATTTTCGTTTTTGCCTGCCCTATTATTACGAGAATAGGGTGAAGGAAAGGCAGGTAAGGTAAGTAATCTCCTTATTTAAACCCAAAAGGGTGCCGGTGAAGTTGTCTGTCCAGATAAATTTGCTCTTTTCGCACCTTGAACAGCGACATTTACTTCTTCTACTCGAATTACCTAGGCAATGATTTTTTCTTTGATTATGTTCCTTTTTAGCTGTGGTTAGTGGTTTTAAGACAAGTGTGGCAGCAACATCAGCAATATATAGAGCAAAGTCAAGAGCAACAGAAAGGGGACTTCAAAAGCAACTAAAAAACTTGGCAACACAAACCACAGCAACAGCAGCGACATCAAAAGCAACAACAACTTTGGCAAAAAAGGTAACTAAAAGCTCAGAAACAACAGACACAGATGCAACACCGTCAAGAGCAACACTAAGAACAGTAGAGTTAACCACAGCAACACTAGCAACATCAGCTTGTACAGCAGCAACATCAGAAACAGCAACAACAATAACAGAAAATGTAGCAAGACCAACAACAACTGCAACATAAACAACTGCAACACTAGCAACACCATAAGCAACCGGAGCAACATTAGCGGCAACAGCAACAGCAGAAAAAGCAACAGCAACACAAGATGCCCCCACGTTGAAAATTCAAAATGTTTTCGTTTGAGTGAGCACAACAACAACAACAACAACTACAATAACTTTCGACACGGTGAGTTGGCTTCGTTGTTTCTATAGTTGTTTTTGTTGTTGTTGTTGTTGCCATTTTCGCCGCCAGGGCGCTACATTTTGTTGTTGCTTTTTTTTTTCGTTCACATACAATTTTGTTGCTGTTGTTGTTGCCTCTTCTGCGCCAGTCAATTCAATTTGAAGCCATTTAGCATCAATTTGCAGTAATTTGACGTATAAATTATGTCAAATTGCCGAGCAGCTTGTCATTGGGTGTATTTCGTTGTTGCCGCTTGTTGTTGTTGTTGTTGTTGTTGCTGTTCTCACTCCGTCAGCCGCTCGTTTTCGGTTCCTTTGTTGTTGCTTTTGCACCTTTTTTTTTCTCCCTCCTGATTTTGTTGTTGTTGTTATTGTGAGAGATTGTGCCCGCCAGGTAAAAATTGAGGGAAAAAAAAGGTAGGGCAGGGCAACAAGAGGTGAGGAAAGGTGCGGAGCAGAGCGGCATCATCATCAAGTCCCAGTTGCCAGTTAAACAACCGCCAACCCTTCGTCCTTCCCTCTAAAAACCATTGTGTGACTTGGTTTTTCTCCATCTCTTTCTGCACAGCAACCAAATATGTAAACTTCGACTTTATACAATTTGTTAGTGATTTTTAAGTGATAATAATATCTTTGTTATTATTTAAGCCAACCTTGTTTGTTTGTTTTTATTTGGAATGTAAATAAAATCAAGAGGTGGAAAACAATTGTGTAAATAAATATCAACCAACACTTGTTTAAAATTATATTTGGGCTTTTAAGTAGATAATAATCTTGTTAGCCATCTTTTAACATCATTTTTTATTTTACAATGAAAAATATTGAATCAAAATCAATTTTTTTTCTCTGTACATATACCTTTATTCTCCCTCTTTTTTCTGCGGCACGTTCGGCAGTGTGTGAATTTTATTTTCGCTTGTCGACACAAAAGAATTTCACTTAATACCCAAGCGAACGCACACACTCGTAGGTATAAGGGTCCAGAGCAGAGGTTGAGCAGTAAAAAGTGCCTCATAAAGCCGATATATAAACTAATGCCAGAACAAGGGGAAGGAGGGAAAAAAGAGGGCTGCAGAAAAGAGGGGCAACAATTTTTACGCTTTTGTGAATGTTAACATTCAAAGATATCATCAAAAAATTCACTGGAAACGCTTGTACAATAAAAAATCAAAAATGATAAAAAAAAGGGAGCCAGCAAGAAGCTGACGATGCAGAAGCATCGAAGATCGTTTTCCCCTCTTGTTAAAGGGAAAAAAACAGAGGATTTTGTCGCCTCTTCTTTTGTGGATGAGTTGCTGTTGCCGTTCACGCGTCGTAAACTCGGTAGCAGCAGCAACACCAACAGATACAACAGCAGCGAAGACAATGCACAGGGGGAAAACTTCCGCAAATATCAGGAGTACATTGAGAAAAACGCATAGCCAATTTCAAAACTGTGGGAAAGTATCTTGGGCATCCTTAGACAAGGTATCTTTACAATGGAATTAATATTAAGTCTTAAATTTCTGCCAAGATACAGAAAATAATTAATTTTTAATTTTTCAAAATTTTGTATCCATTTGAGTTCTACTATTATTAATTTAAAATAATAATAAGAATATAAATAACAAAGTAAAAAATTAAATAGGGATTAAAAATATTATCACATGATTTTTTCAATCAACTAGTATAAATTTATATAAAGTTATATAATAATTATTTCTTATTTTAATATTACTTTTTTCTTGTGTATAGAGGCAAGACATTGGGGAAAAGGGAACCTGTCATCAACAGGGACATGAGATATGCACGTTTCTCTTTCTCCGGCATTTCACTTCCCCCATTGGCTTTTTCGCCGCACTGCAAGCCATTTGAAGAATTTCCATTTGCATTTTAATTAAGTGAATGGACAAATGACCCAAGGGGGCCGAAGGCTAAGCGGGGGTGGTCACTGGTCGGGCAGAAAACTTTATTATCTGTACAAGCAATTATGCATATCATAAAACACTTTAAACATTAATGAGTGTCGGCAGCGAGAGGGAGACAGAAGTGGAGATGGATCGAAAGAGAAAGGGAAAAAGACGAGTCATCTTTTGGCTGCTATAGTACTTCTTCTCCCCACTTGGAACTCCAAAAGCCAGAGACTCGTTTATTTTTCATTCATCCACTTGGGCAGCTCAGCATCCCAAGGGAAAAATAAAAATCTTGGGTTGAGGGAGAGCAAAATATATGTAGAGTTGAAGAAAAATTAAAACAAATTACCATTTCATAAGATTTCGTGATGAATATGTTTACAATTATTGTTTTATTAAAAATCGACACAATTCTGATTGAATTGAAAACTTGCAAATATAAGTTTCTATCTTTAAGTAAACTTTTCTATCTTAACAAATGGTTTCCAAGCAAGCAAAAAAAGGAACATTTATATTTACATACCTAAAGTTTGTATTTGTTTTTATTACTACTGAATCTCTTCGTTTCTTTTGTTTCCATAATAATTCCACAAACATATTTATTTTGTTGTTTGTTTTTACGAGATTTTTTTTTAAAAGATAACAAAGCACATAATAACGAAGAGAAAACTATGTATATAAAGATGTCATATATCGAATCGTTCTTTGATTAATTTCTTTCAGAACTAATTATAAAAACATTTAATTTAGTGTATTTTATGGCGTTTTGATGGAATTATCCTAAAATAATAAGTTCTTATTATAATGGGTAAAAAATAAAATGTTAAGACCTAAAATATTGCTATTTTATGGAATGAACTAATTAAAAAGTGCTTAACGTGATATTTATTATTTGTTTTTTGCGTATTATTCCGTTTTTCTTTTGATTGAATCAAACTGGCCCCAGTGATTTGCATGTTTATCGCATATCGCCTGCACTGTCATCTTTAAGTGGACAGGCAACAACAAGACCCGGGCAGAAAGAAACGCCCACGCCCCCGACAGATTCGGTTAGTTAGTTTATGGGCAAAGTCAGCGTGTTGCCACTTTATTGCCTGCTTTACATTTCTGTTAGTTTTCTATCCGCACCCAGGGGCAAAAAGACAAACACACACACACATAGATATACATATACAAGCAAACAAGAAGTGTGTGTGTGAAGTCGTGTTATGCTTTGCGGCCAAATTAAAATTCGACTTAATCGTTTAAACATTTAAAAGGCAAACTAAAAGCCAGCAGGCGTCGCAAAGTTTCCCATTTCCCCAGCTCCCCTTCTCAGCCACCTCCTACTTCACCACTTCCTTCTCCACCACCTTCGTTCCCCCTTCTGCTCCTTTTTCCGACCCCCTTCTTTTTCCTCTTCCTTTTTGCTTTTTTTGCATGCGCAGCTCAACATGCGCCAAAAGTTGTACAAGCCTGTTGCTGTCCTGCTCACACAGCCAGGCTTTAATGTGTGAGCGCCACACAACAAACATGGCTGCCGCTGCTCTCTCTCTCTCTCTTTTTCTCTCCCTCTTCCCCACCAAAAACTCCATTCCAAAAGAGAGTGCAAGAGAGATGGCCTGCAAGAAGATTTTTACGGGATAAATACCCCAAATAAAAGAGAGGGAAAATGCTCTTTTTGCACAATTCAAAAATGTTAATTAAAATTTAAATGCTTACTGGGGACCCGTGGCAAATTAAATGTTGATTGATTCATCCACAGGACTTCTGCTGAACCGGCAAAATAAAATCAAGGAGCACAAAGTTGCCTTGTCAACGGTACCCAGTACAAAATTTCAATTACCACCAAAATATCTTAACTACCGCTTGGGGTAATAAACCCAAATGGTCCGGAAAATAAATGTGTATATTAAAGCATAAAATAAATATATGTGCGAACATTAGCTGCAACAGCTAAATTATAAATCCGATTTATGAGCCATTATATTTTTGGGGGGTGCCAAAAAAATATGTAAGCAAAAAAAGTTAAGGTCTAAAAGCCAATTTAGTAAAATGTTAGCAGCTTGCCAACTAATTTCAATTTAATGCCTTTCCTTTATTGCCATTCGTTTTGTACTTTTAATTGTTGGGGAATCATGGATTTGTGCTGTGTAGAATTTTTTCAATTTAAGCTTTGAACGAGGTTAATGACATTCTTTATTAGCTTAATAATAAATCTTATTTATGAGCCATAATATTTAACCTCTTTCAAAACAATAGGTAAAATTGATTGGATTTTATGCAGCTTATATTATATGTCTAATAATACTTATGCCGACACTTTTAGAATAATGTAGTATTATAGTATGGAATTTTAAATTTATTTTAATTTTTAATATTGCCTGTTCACGTGCTTATATTTTATAGCGTGGGCGTTTCCCTTTTTGTACGGTTCCGTTTCAATTTAGTCATTATCCGAGCACAATTTAGTAATGCTAATTTAGTTGTTTTGGCCAAGATTGCTCCTAATGCCACACTGACATGCAATGGTGGATTTTGTTTTCCATTGTTTCTGCTTTTTTTTTTCTTTCAGTTCATTATTTTGGAAAGGTTTCCACCTCTGACAAAAGAGGGCAATGAAAAGAATTCCAATTGAGTGGAGAACTCGAGAGACGCCGGCAAAATGCGAAGAACTCGGAGGCAGTGTTGTTGATAGCAATCAACATCAATTAAAGCAGCTGTCTGTCTTGTTGTTGGCCGTGTAATTATATTTGCTGCTGCGCGTTTTTGGCTTCATCATCATCATCATCACCATGGTCATTACCCATGCATTGTGCACCGCCAGCAACATGTTGCTGCTGCGCCTCCAAGTAGCAACTGTCCGTCTGTCAGTTCTGATGGCAACTGTTGATAATTATAATCCGCTTGTGGTTAAAATGGTGTTGCCTACCTTACTGGCGATAAGCGCGCATGAATAATTATGTTGCCGCTGTCTCCGAGTTGTTGCTGCCGCTGCTAATGCTGATGTTGCTGCTGTTGCTTTTGCTGTTGCTGCAATGTCGCCTGCGCGACAACTCATGAATAATTAATGCACTGCCGCGACTGCCGGCGACTGGCTGAAATGTTGCTGCCGTAGCAACAGCAGCAGCAGCAGCAACAGCAGGAGCAGCAGCAGCAGCAACTTGTCTTGGTATCTTTTCAATTACAGCAGGAAATCGTGAATTACGGCGAACCAGAGTTAGAGTTGGCCATAAAGAAGCAAATGCTGTTCTCATTGTTGATTAAACTTGACAGCTCTTTTTGTTGTTGTTCAAATATTTATTAAATACACAGAAAATCTCCTCAGAGGGTGCCGACAACAATTAACACTTGAATGACAGCGGCGGCACAGCAGCAGTAGCGCAACTATTATCAACTCAATTTGAATAAATTCGCTCGTGACACAAAAGTAAAGAAGGGGAAAACGCTGAAATTCCCACCTTAAATTAAATAAGCAATGAGTTTGTCTCGCAAAAAAAAAATAAAGGTTCGGGGCGGTCGCACAATTGGCACTTGAAAGGCATCAAGATACAATGGCAATAACTGCAGCAGCAATATCAGCAGGGGAGAAGCGGCGGCAGCAGCAGCAGCAACAACAACAGCAACAGCAGCGGCAAACAAGCTAAACAAGTATTGCTGCTGTGCCGAGGAGCAACAGCAACGACGGCAGCAACATCAGCAGATAAAAGGCAGACAAAAGGCACGAGATGTGAGAGACGTCTAGGGTTGCTGCTGCATGGGAATTGAATTCCATTCAAAAGACGGCAGCAGGCTGTTTGTCATACTTGCAACAGCGGCAACAACAGCAGCAACATTGCCAAGAAGCAGAATCCAGTGAAATGGCTTACATGCATTTCTCTGCCTCTCTTCCAGCAGGCGTGTTGAGGTGTGTTGAGATAGCATCTTGCATAAAATTACTGCCAGTGGTAGGAGCAACATCAGCATCTCCACCAGCAGCAACAGCAGCAGCAGGAGCAACAGCAGCAGCCACCAGCGACGTGGTTGCCTGATGCTATGCCACTGATAGCCTCGAAATTGTTGGCAGTTGCAATTTGCTGTTTGGAATTTTAAGCGAGCCAACAATGAAGTTCAAACCGAAGCGAAGGAAACCAAAAAAAAAAAAAAAGGAACAAAAAAGCCAACAAAAAGATAAAAACCCAAAGAGCCCAAAGGAAGAGGAACCCGACAGCAACATCATTCTCATGCTCATCAGCAGCACCAGCAGCACAAAAGTTTAACCCGTCTCTGGTATCGATTTTTGATTGCCTTTAAAAAGATTCGATTTTTGGGACAAAGGAAGTATAGATTGTTGCCAGCTAAATTGCTTTTATTCATAGTTTTGAGTCAGAAACATGTCATGTTTGCATAATGCTGATAACTTTATTGGAAAGTTGTTAAACTGACTCGTAACTCTTCTTTACAGACAAAATCTATGTCTTTTTGTTTGCCTTTGAGTCGAGGTTTCATTTAAACCTGAGATTTTTCATTCTTTCGAAGTTTTTGGCAATGTTTATTAAAGACTATATGCGAAAAGATAATTATGCAAAATACCAAAGAACATAATCTGACATTATTTTTAGCTGAACTACTTTATAACTTAATATTAAAATATTTAATAACTTTTTTTATGAACGTAGATTTGGCCCAATTTAGTTGAACTAATTTACCCTAACTATCTTTATAATTTTGATTGCCATTTTATAAATCAGTCACTTTCTACCCTGCACGGCTGAAAATGGGTTAAGTTTTGGTCTCCGTTTTCAAAGTTGGAGCCTGCGCTAAATTCAAGACCTGCGATTGCAATAAAAGTCAGCAAGCAGGCACTGATGTGTTGCTGGTGCCCACCTCTCCACATCCGCATCCACATCCACATCCAGCTCCTGCTCGAATCTCCTGCTCCTTCCCCATTTGAATTTCATTTCAGTGGTGCCTTTCGTTTTTATTTATTTTTTATTTTTCAGCTCGCTTCCATTCAATTTCTGCTGCTGCCTTGCCGCCATCTGAGCTTTGCATAAGCCCGTAGTTCATTTGAGAGAAACAAAACAAAGCAAAACCAAATAAAACAAACCAAACCAAAGGCGAGGAAAAAATCGAAATAAGATATAGTCGGGCAGCGGCGGCAGCAGCAGCCAGCACGATTTATGTTAATCAGACAAGAAGGCTGGGGTCCTGTCTTTTGGGGGAAATCGGGGAGCCAGCGCCAGCCAGTTGCATTCAATCATCTTTTATCTGGCAGGCATCGGCGGAGTTTGGTGGGGATTTCTTTTTCTTGTGGGTATTATGTATCGCTTAGTTGCATTTGCCGCACTTTCGGATTTTTCCCTCTTTCTCCCATTGCCAAGTCAAAGTTTGATTCGTGTTTTCGTATTTTGCCGCAGCGAGACTTCAATTTGATTTGCCCCTATCGATTTGATTTCAATTTGCCAAATGCTCTGGCTATTTATCTCAATGACTCACTCGTTGTCCCTTCTTTTTCCGATTTGTTCAGTCAGGGTGAAAGTCGAATTCAATGGGAATGTAAAGGCTAGTAAAAGGCAGAGGAGAATTCCGCCTTTAGATGTAATTTAATCCTATTTCTTGCTATTTAATGTGCACATTTAAATATCAAATACAATAAACATTGTAGTTAAGGGTATATAATACACTTCATAACTTACACACAATTGATTGAAAAAACACGGGACGAAAGCAGAGTAATTGAATACGAACCTGTAATGAGAACAATTATAATAATAAATTAATTACGATTGCAATTAAATATGTACATAATAAAATTATTTCAGCAGAAAACAAATAAATGGTTTCTGTTTAATTTGCAATTGAAAACCATCAAAATGACGCACACACAATAAACCCAAAACTCAGATGGGAAAATCAAAAATGTATAGAGTGAGATACTGGCGCTGATGGAAACGAATAAAGGGAAAAATGAAAAATATCTGACGGCTGGCAAGATTCTGCCTCAAATTCATTTAGCAAGTTGAATTTTAAGTGCTCCACAGCAGCTTCTTCCCGCTCCCTCCCCACTCACTTTGTTTAGTTTGGGATGCTTTGGTTTCCCCTTAAATAATTCACAAACATTTTCAGCCAAAATGCTGGCAAAAAACATATTTTTTTTCGTTCGTTTGCAGTTTATAACAGGAATATACAGAAGGCATGGGAATAAACTGAAAATCTCATTAGGGTGTGTCAGCAATAAACGTTATTTTTCTTCTTAAATTATCTTAAATTTGAATATGTATTTTATTTATAGTTCGCATATTGGATTTTCCATTTGTTGAAATTACATTTTAATAGGAAACAATCATATTATTTGTGTTTTTGCTTTAAAGCTTAGGCTGGCCATACTGTCCTAGCATAAATAAGCAGTGTGACCTTAATGTTGAAAACAATTTCAAAATTAGGGTATTTAGAACATAAGTGTATATTTAATGTGTTTGGTGTTTCTTATTGAATCACCCTAGCCCAGTGGGTAACATGCGAATGACTCGCTGACTGAAAGGCTGAAATGCTAAAATGACTGACTGCCAGTCCGACTGTCCGACTTGTTCTCGCTCCTCTTCTTCTTATTCACTATGCAGCGCGGCACAAAAAGTGAAAAATAAAGAAGAGGAAGAAGATATATAGTAGTTGTGCCATTTTTGCGCTTTTCATGCACTTTTTACGCCGGATGTGCAGCACGGTCGGAGAAGGGGGGGGTTGAAAAAATGCCGAAAAAGAGAGCACACAGCAAAAGAAATTTGTAATTTCAACAAAGCAACGAAGAAAATGGCACAAAAAGGCCACACCCACACGCCCAACTCACTATTTTACAATTTTTTATATACACATATACTTTTCGTTTTTATTTTTTTTCTCCCGTTGAACTAAAAACTTTTCCGCCCATCGCCATCGTTTGAGTGGGCGGGGTAAATGCGTTTTTGATGCTGTTTTTTGGGTGGGCGGTTCGGTTTGGTTTGGTAGCATTTTGCATTTTATTTTTCGCCACTGGCACTTGGCAAGTTAAAGCATTAAGCTGATGCCAATTATGCATTGTTTGCCTGCTCCATTCCCCATTCCCCAGAAGTTTTCAGTTTCCAGGAGCGAATGTTAACCCTCTTCGGTTGGCTTGCTATCGCTGTTGGGCAAAATTGAAACAACTTTTGCAATTACTTTCCGTAAACAAAACAAATGTGCTCGAGTCACGCAATCGCCTCTGTCTGTCCCCAAAACAATAATTACCCAAGCATTGTTCATGCATACATTCATATAATGGTAATGACAATAACGAGGTTGAGCGGTTAACGGGGTGGAGGGGGGGTGTGGAAAGGTTTAGTGGCAAGAGGGTAGAGGTGGAGGGATGACAGGTGGAGGCAAAGTTGCTTGTCTTGAACAAGTTGTTAAATTGTTATTTTAGCGCTTTGTTTTCCCTTCTTCACTTTCTGGCCGACGAATGATTAACAGAACCCAGGTACGTACAGTGAACGCCCACAAATAAAGAACCCTAATTGAAGTGTTTTCCACCCTTCAATCATGTCGAGCGGTGAGCGTTGAACGAAGGGTAATATGCAAATTGCTAATTTACATTCGTACAGTTGATGCCAAAATTATAGCACTGAACATGCAACCCAAAAATTGAAAAAAAAAATAATGGTATTCCAAACATACAAAAGAATTATTTAATGGTCAAATTGCTAAAATTATGGTGCTAATTTACTAATGTTAAGAATATTTTGACTGGTATTTTCAGTATGCTATTACACCAACTTCTATTGTATTTATGCACAGAAAATGCGTATATCGGATATATATGCGCACTCACCCTTGCTATCCAATCGTCCCTCAATCCCCTTTCTCATTTGCATAACGTATTCAGACCGAGTGGTATGCAACAATTTTATTATTACGTTTATTTGACTTGCATATACGCATACACAAGCAGTTTTCCACAGGACATGCAGACAGACAGGACAAGCAGGATTGCAATTTCCATTGTCGGTTGCTGTTGTGAATGGCTCGTAAATCCTCACAGAAAACCGAGATACTCACGCATGCATTCGCCCTCTGGCAATTCTATTAAATTTCAAACACGACTACTGCTCTTTCTCCATTTAATTACGCCCTGAAATAGACATTGAATTGTTTCAACTGGTCAGAAATTGGAGCCTGCAAAACACCTTCATTGTTATATCTGCTATCTGGATTGGTCCTCTACACTGTATCGACCCCAATTCGGACCACAATACACCCACTCGATAATTCAATTATGCATGCCATTTAATGTGTCAGACTTGTATGTTCCTCTGTGGAGGGGATGAAGTCAACTAATTTCAATTTTCCATAAAGCGAACATTGTTCCAGGCCAAACCGCACCCAATCTAATCAATTTTGCATATACTGCACAAATTATATTTGTGTTTTGTCCACTCCATTTTGCAATTCAAATATTATTCTCGATTCGAGTGGTGTGCGTGTTATGTGGTTTTCGCTCCTTCCTGCAGATTACAACTCCCAGTCACGTATTGTGAAGTATGAGAATTCCGAAACCAAATTGAGAATGCCTTTTTATGGAAAATTCTTTGCGCTTTTTCCAGCTCTACAGGAGTCACTTGTGTGTGAGATGCCCTGATTTGGTTGGAATAGTTTCATTTAACTGGTTTTATTCATCTCGATTGAAAAGAGCTTTGCCACAAAATAAAAAGGATTTTGATTTAATGTTTTTAAGGAGATAAAAAAAAGATTTCTTTCATATTAGAATATGATATTATGTTATAAAGTTTCATTTCAACTCTATTTGATTGTGGCCTGTAAAAATGTTTTATTGAAAAACTTAAAAATTGACTTAGTAATCGTACCAGCTACAAATATTTTTATTGTGTGGCAGTTTGCTGAATTTATTTCAATCGATTATGGCTAAATATTTTGTATATGCCCACAAACATTTCAGCACTTGGCATTTAAACAAAGTCTGGCAATGAATTACGGCACCTAATATCAAATAAAGTACTGTATTTATAAGTTGTATATTTTTGTTAGGAAATATTTTCCTATTTTTAGCACTGTTTTGGCTGCCTTTAACCAATTTAAGACCCATGGGTTTTTGTTCATCGAAATTAACGAGAAAATCACTTAGCTGTCAATGTTCCAATTAACATATTTCCCCGCTCATTTATTTAGCCAACATTTGCATTTCATTGCCGACCGCCCACGCCTTAAACAGAAACAGAGACCGAAACAAAAAACAAACAAATAAAATGCCTTCACACACTTTTGAGTTCAATGTCTCTTGCCCAAAAATCGCGATAAATTTAAGCAAAGTCAGCAAGCGACTGACTGGGTGAAAAATAAAACGATTCTGTCATTTTGTCATTTTTTGAATGAAGTCTAAATTTAAGTTAATGTTCGCACAATTTACAATTTTGTTCGACTTGCATGTAGATCACGTGGCTCAGCAGGGCGGAGTATTAAATTAATTAGTGGCCCCCACAAATTGGAGGTGTAGCATTTCGAAACCAATAAATAATGTAAATTAATTAGATTGGAGTTTTATTTTCGCACATATACATATAGACAATGTATACATATATACATACATACATGGATAGATCAACAATGAGACTGACTAGCGGACGAGCACCGCAATTTGCGCCCAATGCCCGGTAATTTAATTGAAAATGGCAGCCCCCGGGCGGCCCAGACAAAGGCCGATAATACCCGTACTGTATCTGAAATCCGCCGGGCGGATCAAGTTGTTTTTGTTTTTGTTTTTGTTGCTCTTGCGAATGGCACTTGGCACGTTCCGTGCCAGCGAAAAAAAAAAAAAATAAAAATAAAATTCTCATAATAATTAAACGAAAAACGCGTTGATTGCATGCAATTTGCATTTTACGACTGGCGACGACGTGGGCAAACATGGCAATGAATGGGCAGGCACACCGGCCCAAGCTCTCCGTTTCGCGGGATATCAGATATGTATGTTAAAGGCATCTACGAACCTGGCCCAGAGGTGTGTGCGTGATTGCATACTATACGTGACTGGTTTACCTGGCACTTTTCGTCGACACTGTTTGACACTGGACAACTCTACATATCTTAAAACGTTGCCCAATTGATCGTTGGCCATTCGGTTGGGTAATTAGGTTGAGATATGATAAAAATCTTTGGCATAACATGTTCAGAAAGTGATTAAAGTTGCACAAACTGAATATAAGAAGGGGTCATCCACCACTGTTTATGAATTTTCAGTTAATATTAAGGTTTTTCAATCATCGTTTAATTTTGAGGTCCATGTTATTAATATAACATAATAGCAAGTAAGCCCAAAATATATTTTATATGCAATCAACTTTTACAGCATGAAAATCGCAATAAAAATCTTAATTAAACATCTTTGTTTTTCAGAGATAATATTAGGAATTATCATTAATATCATTAGTTGGAATTGAACGTTTTTATGATTTAAAAATATTGACTTTATCATAAAAATATTTAATATTAATAATATTAATATTTGTATTATTCAACCAATTGTTCGTGAGTCACGCGACCATCGCCAGATGTTTTTCCCCAGCGTGCAGGGGTGCTTGTTAGGGCAGGTCCGAAAGCTGGCGTGGAAACGGCAGTAATTGAAACTCAATAAGCCAGGGCTATTATTATCAGGTTGGAGACTCCACACCTCAGTCCAGTGATAGGCAAACCACCTCCTTAATTAACCCACAACAGCCCCCGGCATTTGATTGACAAACGATTCTGTTCGATTAGCCTAATGAGAAATGGCAGAACACTCGACATCAATATAGGTAAAATATCACAGAGCAAATATAAATTTCTATGTGATTTCAAAGCTCAGTGCTATTACTCATTTAATATTGAAATCAGGGGAGCAAAATAAACTGTGCCTGCTTCCGTTTCTGATTTTGAATTTCCTTATAATTTATTCCGTTCCTGTCGTTGTTTTGTTTATAATACATAAATAATCAAATGGGAATTCTCGCAGTTTTCATTTGCTGTGCTGCAAAACGAAAAGGAAAACAAACAGCAGCTGCTGGGAAAATCGCTTTTCAATCGTCACTTCCCGCAGAGAAGATCAAAAGCGGTTTGTGGGCGGAAAATCAACACTGGGCCAACCATTTTGGCCTTAATCACGCATAATCCTTCGAAATAATAATGCAAATTCTCCAAAGATTTACTGGCATTAATTTGCCATCAATAGCCAACCAAACATTCAAATGCTTTGAAAATGAAATAAAGAAAAATTCTAAATGGTTGAATAATATATATTTTTCTGGGTAAACCTGTCAAGGGGCGTTCAAAATTTGAACGCATCTCTTTGGGAACTTTGCCAATTTCCCACCGAGAAATGAAAGATGTGTGTGGATTTTTAGCAAGCCAAGCAAATGTCATAATGATGTGTAATTATCGTTTTTCGCCTGATAGAGTAAAAATTATTTCGCGACATTATTTTACAATATTTCAAGAGTTCATTCACGGCAGTGGGGTAATTTTATTTATTTGCTGTTAATTAATGTCAAGCATTTCAATAACCACAATCTACAAAGGAAAAGCGCACAATTGAAATTTATGAATGCCCCTGGGCGGTGTTTTTGTTATTTTTTTTTTTTTCTTTTTTCTTTTTTGTACGCTGTTAATTTTCATGTTGCTGCTCGCGAGCTGTTTCATGCTTCACGGTGCATGAAATGCAACAGCAACAGAAACGGCAACAACTACAATAAATTTGTTAAATGAAATGCCTGTTGTTGTAAATCATCAATGCAAATGCTGTACAAACAATAGGCGCCAATGCAGGAAATTTCACGAGTTTACTGTTTTTTTTTTCATTTGATTTGTTTTTCTTTTTAATTTGCTTTATTCAAATGAACGTGTTGCCTGGCATGGTTGTTTGTTGGCCACCACCGAGTGTATCACCTCAATTTGTGGGCGAAATGCCACGCCCCTTCGTCCTGCCTGCGGTTTCTGGCCATTGCGTGCCAAAGTTTCCACCTTTTGCGATGGCCAATGTCCTCACCGCACATCAACAACAACAAAATCTACAGTCTGAGTGCAATTAAAGGATGCGATGCATTAACCAAATCGACTAAAAAATACTCTCATAAACCTTATTCAATAAGTTTAATAAGTTTAAAAAGCGCTTTTTAACATTTACAAATAGTGTAATAGTCCACAATTTTATATTTGTAAGCAAACATTTGAGGTTAATTAAGTCAAACTTTTTTATACTTCGGCTTACTCAGTAAACTCAATTGTAAATGTAGTTTTTATATGAAAACTCAATGGCAGTTTCTGTTATATAAATATCAAATAAATAATTTAAATCTATATGGATTTGTTAAATTAACGAAAAAATTTATATTTATGTATACAATAAAAGGTTTCATTTTGCTGTTTTTATTTGAAACACATTTTATAAAACAATTTCGATGAATAATTCCAGCATCGCAAAAAAAACCTCTTGACAAATGCAGGGTAAAACAAAAACTTACCATAATGGCCAGCATGTTTGCATTGTGTGCAATTAACGTTGCAGAAACAACAGCAGCAAAAACAAAAATGAAAAATCAGCCAACAAATCAAATATGCACGAAAACAATAATCAATGCGAAATGGGAGGAAATGGGGTAGGGTTTACACGTATGTGTTTATACGGACCTCTTATATCGAAGCAATGCAGTTTGCTCGATTAAATTTTAAGTGCCGTGTCATTAAAATCGCGTGCGAGGTTTGCTCGAGCTGTTCACTTTTGAAAAACGGGGCAAAACGGGGGTTTTGTGTGTTTCTGGGGAGGCGTGTTTGGCAGGTGATTTGCAAAAAAAAAAAAAAAGCAGAAAATAAAAAGAGATTGCAAAAAAAAAGAGGGCCAAAACAAAAGAAACAAGCTGCCAATTGCCGATGGGGGGAAGGAAAACAACTGATTTTAATGCAGCGCAAGACCAGAAGTACCACATTCGACTAAAAGCTGAGTAAATAAATCACCACAGTTTATGTGATGTTTTCTCTTGCCAATAAAGATTCTTAAATTTGTTAATACCAGATTAAGGAAAACGAGAATATATCACTAGCAAGGGGTTTTAAATCACTTTTAACTTGATTTTCGTGTTTATTTGCAAAGGTTAAATAAGTTTGTGCTTGGAAAGTTTTTTTTTAGTAATAGTAATAATCTCATTTATTTTGTTTCCTCTTCAACTGAATAACACTTATTTTTGTAATCAATTTTCTCTGCCTCCTTTTAGTTTAATCAGTTCTCTCTTAACCCTTAAACGTATTCCAATTTTCCGGGTTCAAGTTCAAGTTAATTTCACGTTGTTTGCGGGTCTATCATTAAGCTGGTAAATACAGGTTGCAACATTCACACCCTCATCGTCATTATCGTTATCATTCCCACCGTCGTGATCATTATCAACGTCATCATCCCCATATGTCAATTAGCTTAGAATGAAGGAAATGTGGAAAAGAGCGGTGGAGGAAATGATTTCGGTTGTGTCATTAGGCCGAGTAGGAAAAAAAAGAAGAAAATGAGCAAAGAGGCGCACTAATTAAAGCAACAAAGCAGCGGGCGTACATATATAAAAGCAAAGTACTAAAAGCGAAAAGGGAGCAAAATTAATTGAGTTGGAAAGCAGGGGACAACCTGCCCAATCCACCCAACCCCACACACAAAATGAAACAAAGGGCGTGGCGCTTAAATTAATGATGACCCAACCGAATGGTTTTCTTCTACACCCCCGCCCCCCCCCCCCTTTACCCACATTGAAATTGAATTAAAAATTGTTTATTGTCAATTTGCAATATGCACACAGGCTTATACACTCGTGCGCCTAATTAAAGCTGGCTAAGAGTGAACACCCATTAAAGCTGATTTGCCGCTTGACTTGGCTCACAGAGAAACTCGTTTTATTCGCGCATTTCGCATTTCGCATTTTATCAGGCATTACGTATACGAGCCGTGTGCAGGCGACAGGGGAAGTGACAAGGGGGAGCAAACCACAGGCAGGGCATATCCTGTGCGCTCTGCTCCAGGACATACACACACACACACACATAGAATCCTTGTTATTATACCCGTTACTCGTAGAGTAAAAGGGTATATTGTATTCGTGCAAAAGTATGTAACAGCTAGAAGGAAGCTTTTCCGACCCTATAAAGTATATATATTCTTGTTCAGGATCACTAGCCGAGTCGATCTAGCCATGTCCGTCTGTCCGTCTGTCCGTCTGTCCGTCTGTCCGTCTGTCCGTCTGTCCGTCTGTCTGTCCGTATGAACGCTGAGATCTCGGAAACTATAAAAGCTAGAAGATTGGCATTTTGCATGCAGATTCTAGGAGTTCCTACGCAGCGCAAGTTTGTTTCAAAAAGGTGCCACGCCCCCTTTAACGCCTACAATCGCTTATATACGATTTTAAAAATTTAAATATTTCGGAAAAGTAAAAATGCAGTTTTATTGTGTTTATCAATACCTATCGAAATGTAGAAGAAATTTTTCAAATCGGACCATTCGTTAAAAAGTTATGCGTGATCAAAGTTTCTATCTCCATCTCCCTCGCACTCCTTTTACCTGAGTAACGGGTATCTGATAGTCGGGGCACCCGACTATAGCGTTCTCTCTTGTTTTTTTTTTTGTTCCTGCTCGTACATGGCATATCCGTTTGGAAAGGAGGAAAAGGCAGCTGGAATTTACAATGGCTGTCCCTGGCGCACACACACATGGCGCACAAATATAAAATATCCTGCCAGCTTGTGTGTCGCTTCCTGTGTGAGGACACGAACCCCAAACCCAAACCCGAACTCAAACCCAAACTAAAACCAACTGAAACCCAACAACCACCACCACCCTCCCTCCCTCCTCCTCTCCTCTGAGCGGGGAAAATCCCACCCTGACGTTTATTTTGTCGCAGTGACAACAACAAAGAGGCATTTGCTGTTGGCTTTATTATTGTTTTTGTTGCTCCTGTTTTGTCCACAGGCCAAAGGGGAAAAGGGGGCAGGGACATGGGCGGGGGCGTGGGCTGCCTTTTGTTTAGGTGGGCGTGTGCGGCGTTGTTTTCCCTGTACACCCCTTACTTTTCGATTTGTGGACATAGCCGCAGCCCTGCTTCATGACAAATTTTTTCGTTGGTTTGTTAGCAGCCGTTAAAGAAAATCTTTTCATTAAATAAAAACTTTAAGTTTTAATAGGATAACATCATTAAATTATCTGTTAAAAACTTATTTTTAAAAAGAAGAAAATATTATTTATGATAGACATACATATGTAATGAAATGGGAAAACTATAACACTAACTCTCTCAAATTAAAATGTATTTTATTAACTCAACTTTCGAAGTATTTTGCTAAATACCTCTTTTAATTTCTTTAAGTATCTAAGTAAATACATTGGTTTCATTTTTCGTTATCCGTTTGACAAATATTTTTGTCTACAAAGACATTTTTGTTTGATTTAATACAAACAAAACAAATCAAATATCTCCTTCTGTTATTCGCCATTTGACAAATATTATTTTTCCATAAAAACAGCTCTACATTAAACAGCAACTTGAAGTTATGATTTAACTTTGCCATGGAGGAAACATGAAATGAAATATTTTCAAGCACGTGGTATGAGTGCACGCGTGGACGCACAAAATGAAACGTGACGAGTGCCGACAATTGTGTTTAACCCCGCGTCCACTTTGGCCACCCTCTATAAGGAAAACCTCCCCTACTCCCCGATAAAAACCAAAGCACGTGCCCGAGTTCCTCGAGCCCGAAACAAATGTTATTTTTATTGTTATTTCAGTTATAACTTACTTTCCATCACCCCTTTTTAACCCTTTTTCTGTGGTTTTCCATCACCCATATAGATCCGAAAACCAAACAACCCCGATGGCGAGGAAAATCGTACATACATATGGCATAGCATACACATGTATCCATTGCATGTTGAACTCAAATTAGCTGAAAGCAATTTCCAGGGGGAAAAGTGAGCGAGGGTAAGTGGAACTCAACATGGGGCGAAACGGAATGGGACATTTCCCAAACCCAATATTTGATACTTCAGTTTAGTTTATTTATTTTTCTCACTCTCAGCCACTCTTCTTGCCCTCCTTTGACTTCTAATAGATTAAATTGCCAACTGTGCAAAAGTTTGTGACTACTTCTTTTTTTTTCGTCAGGTCTACGTAATTCGGTATTAGCATTTTGTTAATTAAAAGCAAACTGAACTAAGCTGAATAATTCAACAGAGAGGCGGCTGGAGATAAAGGACGAGAGACAGATACACATACGCCAGTCTGGCTGTCTCAACAGGGATTTTCAGTGGGAGAGGAGCGGAGATAAATGGCGGTTTTATGCAAAAGTCCTCAGGATAATGCGTACAAATCCTTTGTCTCTACATGGACTGGGTGTGTGTGATAATGCAAAGACACAAACACTCAACAAAAAGGCTTGAAAAACTCACTTTCATAACTTTTAAAGCATTTTTTTATACCCCTTTATTTATGGTGAATAGCTATGAATGTTGAATTTTAATTTTTTTTAAATAACTACTTTTACAAATTATATTTTTAAAAGCTGGTTAAAGAGCTTACCAAACTTAAAACTTAAATGTCTTCATTTTAAAACAAATCAAATAGTATAGAACAGATTAAATATTAGTGCTCAAATCAAACATATACTTAATTTTTTAAAGTTTTACTTAAAATGTAAATGCAATGCTGATGGAAAGTTAAATAACTTTAGCTTGTTGCTGTTTGTCTGGTTACCCAAGCTTCTTCAAACACGAAACTGTCGTGCATATGAATACATTTACCACTCCTTTCCCTTTTTCATGTTCAACTAAAACGCATACAGACACACACATGCTGTGTGTGACAAAGTATTCTAGTCAAAAGTTTTGCAAGTTGTCGCGCATCCCCTGCTCCTTTTTCCTTGGGCCATAATGAAGGTCTGGTGGAATTGCTTCCCCGGCAACGCTCATCAGCAGCTTGGGAAACGGCGTTGCCTTTTACTTTGGCCACTGCGACTGCCACTTTCGAATCAGTTGACGCCCACGAGCGAAACTTTTGCCGCTGCAGCCACGATTAAATATATGTAAATCAAGCAGCAGAAGCAGCAGCAATAGCAAAAGCAACAGCAACTTGTGAAAATCAAATTAAGCAGCAACATCTCGGGGTGGAAAACGAAGTTCTTCTTGCTTGCGAAGGAGCAAAGTGGGAAAAGTGGGAAAAGTGTGGGCGACAACACACTGCGACAAATGCAGACAGAGTCAACAATGTCACTTCAGTCGTTTTGGGCTGTGTGCCAACGTTTGGATAACTCGAAGGGAAATTGCAAAGCGAAGGAATTCCCCACTTCCCCTTTGGGGGGGGGAAACTGGAGAAAAGGGCAACTGTAAAACACTAGAGGGAAAACTGGCAGAAATTTTTCCTGCATCCATGGAAAACCATTCCACTAGACTGCACCACCACCACCACCACCCACTCTTTGCACTGATTTCACCCGAAAGGCTTAAGGCCAGGGGGTTACGGGGGGTAAAACGTGGGTAAAATGTCAGGGAAAATGGAAGGAAAAACGAAGAGCTGAGGATAGTCCAAGTTGGCATACGAAATTGAATTGAAGTGCGCTTCAGTTTGTGTTGCCAGGCAGAAGGAAGTAGTTAAGTGAACTCAAGGGAAAACTTTTTCGTGCCGAGAGAAAGAGGAAAATAATAACGAGAAAGCGGGGAAAAGAAAGGGGTGGAAATAAACTTGCAGAATCGACCAGTTGGATGCCCCAGGTAAAATAAACACTTAAAAGTATATTCCATTCTTTTCTGAGCTGCAATTAAAAATCTTCAACTCCTAACTGGGAATTAAAACAAACTTAAAACATCTACGAAAACTCCCAACCCCCAACAAGTTGCAAAGTCTTAGTATGCCCAGGAAAACTTTACAGGGTATGGCTGTGCAAGATAAGACATTTCCTAGAATTTCTTGGCATGTGTCTTACGTAAAAGTTTATTGCTTGCAATTTAACTATCCACCCACATTTACTTCTCTTTCAGATTCAGCTGTTTCCGAAAGTTTCCTTTTATTGGCAATAGTTCTCTGCAATTACAAAATAAACAGAAATAGGATAAGGTGCCTGCATTCCTGACTTATTCCCTGACTATTTCAGATACACTCCCTAAATAAATAGATTGTTATCATGATTATTTCTAGAGGCCAGTAGTTTAAAAATTCTGTTTTATTCCAATAAATTATACATTTATTTGGGTGGGACAATTGGTTAATAAAAGGTCTTAGACCTATGTTCAAAGTAAATAACATTCAAGAAACTGGTTTAATTTCTTAATAAGCCCCATCTCATATACTCACAACTTTTTGCCAAACTTAACCAATTCCAGGAAATGCTGTCGAGTAGAAGATACCTAACCCAAATAATAAATGAAGAAAACTTTCCTTTTAAAACGTCCACAGAAGGTCAGTTTTGCTTCCTGGCTTTTTTGTAGCATGTTATAAATCCATCCCAAAATCCTCCGGCAATCCAAAAAGAGTCAAACAAATTTCTGCTGGCATTGATAAATGTTTGGCTTGTCAAAGTTTGTTGTTTCCTCTAAAAACTTGGCTCATTTCAATGATGCTTCCGAGAACAGCATGTCAGATTGCTATGGCATTACGGATAGATAAAATAAAACCACAGCTGTTTCTGCGGTGCCACGCCCACCTAAAATCGACTGCCGCCCACGCAGACAAGTGTCAAGTGTGGTATGCAAATGTGCCACAGGCGAAAATGTTCGGAATTTCAGAGAGACCGACGGAACACAGATTTTCATGTGATTTTAATTTATAGTTCAACTCGGTCTCGTCGCACTTTTTGTCTTTAACACAAAGGCAAGCAAAACAAACAAAACAAATGTATAAATACATTTTTTATTGAGCACCAGAAGGCGAAATAGATTTAAATTTAAATAAATTAAAAGGCCAACGAACAAGACAATATAATGTGGCTTTTGGCAATTTGTACCATAGCGAAAACAAAACAATTTCTCGCCGCATTTTGTAGTAATAAAATTATAATTTTATATTTAAAAACATTTGGCCTCGAAATGCAATAACTCACAAAAATATAGTCATGTGTGTATATCAAAATATATATGTGCGCGCACACAATAGATCCATCTCTGTATAGTATATATGGGTATGATAAATTCAACAAAACAGAAAACATTTATTGCCTCGAAGCGCCTTGCTGAATATTTATTTGCCTTAGCAATTTTTCAGCAGCAGCAACGACAAGGAGAAATGAAAACAAAATATTACGCATACGCCGCATTGAACATGTCAGCAAATGAGATATACCCTGCACAAAAAACTCAAGTACTTTGTTGAGGTGTAATAGACAAGTGTCTACGCTTGTTTGTTTTGTTATTTATTATTGTTCTTAAATATTTTTATATTTCATTTTGTAAAACCCCGTACAAAAATAATTTATGTATTTAACTTATTATACTTCATATTTCACAGCTCATGTGTGCCGTTCTTCTGTTATTTTTTACACACAAAAAAATGGGGTATTAAGACTCCCAGTTTTCCTTATCCAGTGCACGAGAAGTATTTAAAATTTGAGATATTTTTAGAAATTGTTCATCTCACTGCTGTCGACATAGCTCAGCATTGGTGGCCATTAATTATGAGCGGAAAACGGGAAGCGAGGGGTGTTGTTCTCGGCCAGCCACAAAGTTAAATTGATTTTCAAGTGCTCGAGAATCTCTTGAATATTCGCCTCTTACAATTGGGA
Source organism: Drosophila fuyamai (assembly GCA_018153365.1). Classification (NCBI taxonomy): domain Eukaryota; kingdom Metazoa; phylum Arthropoda; class Insecta; order Diptera; family Drosophilidae; genus Drosophila; species Drosophila fuyamai. Next base: position 9,174,283 of record JAECXW010000758.1, read on the forward strand.
AATAATAAAACAAATTAACTTGTTTGTTTATTAATTAAAAGTGTGTTTGTATATAGCCCGCGGCCAAAAAGGGGTGGGGCTTTTGCTTTGAGTTTGCCCGAAACACAAACTCACAATCAGGCATTCGAACATTTCCATTGAAATTACGCGCTGTCGGATTTTTATTTCGACTTTGCCTTTTATTTTTGTTGGACACATTTTTCACACGTAATTCCGACAGTTTTATCCGACGTGCATGTGTCGGTTTGTTTCTTATTTTGGAGTGTATTTCATTTTCGTATGCCAAATGTGCGAACTGTCATAAATTTTATGGGCCAAAAAAAAAAGAAAGAAAGCAAAAAGCATGTGCTTGGGGGTGAGTTCCAGTTTGGGCCATGAAATTTGGTATTCAGTTTATTTTTCTTTTATTTGAATTTTTATTACTTCTTCTTTGAGAGATCAACGAAAAATTTGTGCATGCCAACGGTGTCAAAACTTTATGCGGCGGAGTTGACATTGCAAAGGCAAAAAAAAAGAAAAACAGCAGTTAGTGGTTGCTTTTATTGGCCCGAGAATCCTATTAAAATTCCACAAATTGGGACATATTTCTGTTAAAGAAAATGTATTATCATGATAATACAATCGACTTAAATAAGACTGAATACTCATTCTATTTTTTATTGACATTTCTGAAAATATCAAAATCCATTTTATATATCAACATTTGTACATACATCCTTAGATTGCAATAAAAACACATTCAATTGCTAAAAAGAATCTCAAACTCTTTAACAGTTTTATGACAGCTCGCAAAAACTTCTGTTCCACAACAACATGAAATGCACGAAATTTCATTAAAAATTCTTTGGCATGGAAAATGACCGCAAATAGTAAAAACAAAACCCCCGAATTGGGGAATATTTTCCGTTTATTTTATTTTTATTTACGGTTTTGGTTTTTGCAGAGTTTTTGCGGTTATGTTTGTGTATTCAACGAAGCCATGCGTGCATGTGAGAGAGTTGTGGTTTGGAAAGTTTTATGTTTTTGACTGATGGAGGGAAAATACTATAAATGAATAGTGGGTGGGGGGGTTGTGATGGTGTGGCTACGTTGGTTTGCTTTCATTAATGCCAAACAAAACCAGAGACAAGTGGTAACAAAATAACCTAGGGATTGCACTTCACGATACCCCTCTAATGAAACAGCTTATTTGATTTTAAACAAGCGATATAAACTGTTATTTTTGCCTGGCATACTCTGCATTTATATTTCATACACTGGGTATTAACAAAGTTGCGGTGTCAAAAAGGTCGAAAGCAAGCCACAGAAAATAGTTTTACTAAATTATCAAACACACACTACCCACCCCACCCACACTAACAGAATAATTATGCATATTAGTTGGTGTGGAATTTTGCCATTTTAGTTGCTCTGCCAAGTTTTGCAAGCGAAAATATTTTTAATTGCAAAAGTTTTTTAATTAAAAATTGCCCGCCCCTTAACAGCAGTGCGAAAAACTGAACTTACTCGAACTTCATTTGTTGTTTTGATAACTCTTTTCGGGCCTAATTGGCACTCACCTGCAAAGAGAGAAAATACGGAGAAGAGCATTAAGATAAATTCAGCAGATGCAAAACGGTTTGTATATTATAAAAAGGCGCAATTTAAAACAATAAAATTCAATTTAATGTCGCAAAATATGCACAGTGGAAATGGAGAAGGGGTAGTCCACAATAACCACATATACAGACACGCAGAGGCAATTAATGTGACGCATAAATAATTTATTGACATTCGCAATGACAATTGAATGGGTAAGTTGTTTCAGGGGCCACGGGCATGGGATTGGGAAGGGGAAGGGGCAAGGGATCCATGCGACAAATGTGCAAACAGAAATAACAACCATCTGTGATTGGCAACACAATTGCAAATCTGCCAAAGACACAGAGAAACAGACAGTGAATAGCTCTTTCAATGCAACTTAATCTGCCACAAAACAAGAAGTAAAGAAATACTTAAATTTCTTCTTCACAAAACTCCATAAAATCTGATTTAGTAGCTACTAAAAATGTTTTATGGAACTGGTTTTTTTTTTGCTTGGGTTTCGGCAAAGCTTCTGGTTTTAGCTACTTGATTCTCTGAACCCGAAATGGTATGATTCAGCGAAGCGAAAAGAATTGGCAATTCCAAAATTAAAACAATTTCATATGATAATTAAAAAACTTGAATCTAACGAACACTTAAGCAAGGCCAAAAAAATGTTATATATTTCAAATAAATACTATTTATACCTAACATATATAATTATCATCTTGATACTTTAGTGTCAATATTATATTCATATTTTTCTTATCTATAACATTCTCATATTCACAGTAGATTACAGCATATAATAATTGTATATAATTTCCTTGCTAAAAACTCTTTATCTAACATTGGCGCCAACAAAAATATAGTTGTATGTCCTCTATTAACGAGTTGTTTTCATGTTTTTAGAGCCCTTAAAGCGTTTTTCATGTTTGGTCAGAGGTTAAACAGAGTGGCAACTTTCTAATCACACTTCCACGCCACATAAAGCCCACACTTTTCTCCATTTCTCCGGCCAGAACCACTAACTGTTTCTGCCAGCCGGGCCATCAATCAAAGGGGAATGGCCAGTCATGTTGTTGGGCCCCAACTAAGCAAGCAGCAACCATTGGAGCAACGATGATGAGCAGCAGCGAAGAGATTAGTGAAGGCAAACAGCTTCGAATAACTTAATTAAATGGAACCCCCCGTTGGCGCCTTCCCACTCACTCATTCACTTCGCCTCACAATTGCCCTCCCGAAGGGACTTCCCCTCAAGTAGCTTCAATTAGCCGACTGAAAGCGGCGACAATGTCATTTACGAGACCTCTCGAGATTGACTTTTAATGACCGGAAATAAAATAAGAACGAAGAGAAGCTACAGAAGCGGCAACAGAAAATATTTAAGAGTTGAAACGACCGACTGAAACAAGCCAAAAGAGAGACGAGAAAAGAAATAATAAAACTTGTGGTTTTTCCATTGTCAGTGGAGATGGTTGGGGTTTTGAGGGGGGAAAAGGCGGTGATTGCGGGGCGAAAACAGAGGCTCTGGCTCCAGAGGCAGCCAGCCAAATGAAAAATGTTTCAAACTGCCGCCCATTTGCCTGTCCCCAGTTGCAGCCCCCACTTCACTCCCCTTCCCTTCCCTTCCCTTCCCTTCCCCTTCCCCTTCGCTACACTTCACTTTACCCCTCGCCCCACCACTCTCCATTTCGTGATGAGGCTGATGACGATGGCAGCGAAAGGCAAAGGCAAAGCCAAAAGAGCCGCCTGTCGTCCAGAGACCGGAGTCGAAGTTAAAGCTAAAATAAAACTTGGAGTCTGATGTTGGAGTCGACTTGGGTTGGGCTTCAGCGAGTTGATATAACAAAGCAACAGAAAAAAAATAAATGTTCAGCCAGAACGTTGTCAGGGCAGAAAAAATAAGCAACGAAGCTATGAATACCCTCCATTATTTAAGTAACCAAAAGATGATACAGCTAATAACAAGTAAGAAAAACCTTTTCCATTAATTATAATATTCAAAGCGCTTAACACCATCTACTAATGACACCTAATTTATATAATTAAATGCAACAATGTCGAGGTAGAAGCCTTTGAAGAACATAAAATCCGAAAGAGTAAACAAAATTACTAATTGTACTTAATTTGTATTATTACAAATCATTACGTTTTAACACCCTTACAAAGAAATACACAACAAACACCCGTAAACATTTGTAGATTAATGTATAAACCAAATGGGAAGTTTAATGGAATAAAACTGGTACTATTTACAAATCATTCATTTTATTTTTTAGTCTTAAGACTTTCTTAATATTATTTGCTTAGTGAAGGGTGTTTAAAATTCGTGTTATTCTCAAAACTCAAAGAGTTAACATATATATCCCAGAAGATTTCCACGTTTCGCTGTTTTACAGTTTTCGTACTCCCCACTTTTCTCCCCATCCAACTTATAATTTTGCCTCGGGCGCAGAGAGATTCATCTTCTTCGCTGTATACGCCGCTCATTGAATTGATGAGCTTCGCCTCAAATGAGTTCAAAAGGTTAATAAACGTGCCTTGGCTTCGGTTCGCTTTGGTTCATTTGAATAGCTTCAAATAAAGCAATTTATCTAATTGTTTGCATTTGACAACGGCCACGCCCCTCGACTTTGCCCTGCCTCAAAAGCGGCAGCCCCAAACATTTTGTATGCACAAAGAAAAACGTATTTCCTTTTTCTGTTTTTCGTTTTTCGTTTTTTTTTTATATTTCGGTTTTTGGTCGACTAAATTATGCCAACGAATGCAAATTGTAGCTGACAATAATTGTGGGTGGGCGGGTGTGGGCGGCACAGTTCAATTGTTGTTGTTTGCCTGCCGTCGTCGTTGTTGCTAAATTGAGCAACACCAAGTGCCAAAAAATAAACCTAAAATTGCTGCCAGCACTTTGGCAATTTAATTATAGAGCGCAGACGACGGGCAGCAGCCACTTGAAACGGGGTCCCCCAGAGAAAAGTAAAAAAAAAAAACCAAACCCAAAACATAAAAAACTTAAAATGCCCCAGCCAAAGCCATTCGCTTTGCTCCCAGAAATATAGTTGCTCCCTCAAGCCGATTTGGCAATTGGAAGCCACTCGAGACTCAAGTCTGAGAGCTGGGCCAAACTTTTTCAGCTTGGCACAAATATTTTGGCACTATCCGGCCGGCTTCAAATGAACTCTGCTTAGGGAAATGAATTTATAATAAATGGTGCACACTTTTCAAAAAACAGCCTGTGTTCATTTCACTGCTACAACATGTGGCGAATGTTTTAATAAGAAATCAGAAAGCCCAAATCAGAAAACATTTACAAATGGAATTTAAGATATTCATAATACTGCCCAGCCCAATATTATTCTAGCTATTTTACATAACTCAATAGAATCTTTTGCTAACCTAAAATAAATACAAATAATTTCCTTATTAACCCTATTTGATATGAGTATAAATGTATAAAAGATATATGTTTAAAACATGATCTTTAATAATATACTAACAAATCTTCCATTAAATAAACTCATTAAAAAACTTGTTTGTAAAAGTTGAGAAATTAAATAAGTTATTTATTTATGAGGTTATCAGACTACGAGTATATTCTTTCCGCTTCTAAGCACCGACTACAGATGTGATGAATGCTTTTGGCACTGGCACAAATGCCTTGGCCAGGTGGCAGAAGCTCTATCAATAGAAGTGGGGAAAATAGCGACAAGCGGGTCTCGAGGGCGACGTAAAAAGCTGAACAGTGCGGTCGGTTGGCTTTGTTAATTTATGCAAATTGCACGGTGACCAAATGTCTGGGGAGTGAACAAAGTGCCCGTCATTAAGTAGTCTAAGCAGCGAGAGCCGCAACTCATATTATTGATTAAGTGCCGCCATTATTCGCTGCAATTAAAATAATTAATTAAATAGGTGCATGTTTGTGTGGGAAGGCGTTCCGGCGCCACTTAATATCGTCTTAGGTCGGCTTTGAGCTTTAACTTGGTTCAGTTCTGGTCGGCTCAGTCAAGACCGCTCGACAAGTTGAGTGTGGAAAAATCAATTTGCATATGCAAATTGTTTGCCATAACAATAGCCAGTTGTATTTTGCCGCTGAAGTGTTAATAAATATATATGTCTGTATATTTATATACGAAAAAGTGACTAAAAGATACACTGAACAGACTCGCAATAAATAAAGTCCTAAAAAATAAAAATCACCTTTATGACACAATCGATTTGTTTGTTCTGTCAAAAAAAACAAAAAAATAGCGAAAAACCAGGAGGAAACTGCGGGTGTGCCATTGCGTTTTTCCTGCCTGATTTATGCACTTGCCATCACTCATACGCCATGTTGTGCGTTGTTTGCCACCGCTTGAAATTAATTATGCAAATAATACGTTTTTCCCCTTTTATTTATGCACAATATTGGCTAGACATTTAGTTGGTTATGCATGCATGACCAGGCAAATTGAATTTGTCTGCGCGGCTTCGACAGATATCCAGTCGAATTTTATATTTCCCCCTTCTGGTTTTTTGGCATTTTTAAATTGCATTTAACAGAAATATGATTTATGCACAGTTTATGGAACGCTGCACATATTAAAGAAACAAATGTTGAAAAAATATGCTTTTCTGGCTATAAATACAACATTTACATATTGGTACTACCATATTTGGCTTGAATTGGAAACGTTTTTTTCAAGCAAATAATTCCATTTGATGCGATTTCAATTTGCTGGGATAAAAGATAAAAGAAGAAAAAACAAAAACCAATTTTATATTTTTTGAAGTACAAAAGTGTTTAATAATTATTTTTCGCATAAGAGAACTTCATTGAATTCATGTTTAAGTAAAATAACTTTATTCTCGTAAAGCAAAATTAAATAAAAGATCAATTATAATATAATTAAGTATTCACAATTTAAATAATAAATAATTGAACAAAATGAACAAAGCCTAATGTGCTTAGATGGTATAATGGCAAAAACAATGGTTAGCAAGACTATATATATTTTTTTTGCTGTTCACAGACCTGTGACTTATTGGCCCCAGAAAAGGGCGTTAAGAGGGGTCGAGGGACTGTGGGAAGAACCACAAATAAACGACATGTATGCCATTTGAAGCGCAGTGAACTCGTTTCCCCAAACAGAGACCAAAACAAAACAAGAGCGAAAAAAGTAAATTTTTTCGTTTGCGGTTTTTAATGTGCCACACGTCTTTCGCTGTTCCCCCTGAAAAAAGCCCCCTCCTCTTGCCGCACCAACGCCTCTGTTCTTATTCTGTTTCACTCGCAAAGCACAGAGAAAAAAGGTTTTTATTCAAAGAAATAAAATGTGGAAGTGTGAAAAAAGTAAATGTAGCCTAACATCTTGTAACTATCATATCATATTTTAAATAATGAAATGAATGGGTGATGGATGTCTCCAACCTATAAAAAAAAATGGTTTGAAAACATCTTTCAACAGTTTTCAGTGTACCCTTGCGGGTGGTCTTTGTTGTCGTACGTACAAAAATATTCCGTTCCGCCCTTCCACAGCTCTACTCTACCCCTCCCCTTTTTTTTGGGCAGTGTACGTGTGTGTTTGCTCTTGTTAACTTGTTCGCTTGTCGTTTCATTCGTTTCGTTTGGTTTCGTTTCATGACGTGCTTTCATGTCACTAAATTTGATTTTGTGTCGCAGACAACACGGCAGCCGCAGAGCAGCAACAACGAAATTATGGCCATTAAATTGGCTTTTTGTCTCGATACACTCCCATCCGATTTCCCACCCCCGCTAAAAAAAAAAAAACACACGAGATACGATGGAGTGGGTGGGCTCAGGTTATGTGTATGTATCTGTGTGTATCTGCTCATTCATTTATTATTGATATTAGCCACGCATTCATTATAAATGACAAATTTTCCATTTACCTTTCGTGCCGCTCTTTCGGACAGTTTAATTTCATTTTCACCGCTCTTGTTTATTAGCCACACATTTACTACATTTTTCCCTCCTTTATTTCTCTGTAATTTCACACTCGAGTGCCTTAAATGCTTAATAATATGTCACATCATGGCGAAAGGCTTTGGGGGCTTTGTGAATTCGGCGCCACAGCGTCACACGCTCGACTGCCCGAAATCCGGCAGACATTTTGTAGAGTGTGACTTAATTGAAAGATTTGGTTTGGGGGGGGGACCTGAAAGGGGTTTGTGAAATGTGTGTGAGCTAATTGACAAATTTGGGTTGACTCGTGGGGAACTTTTTGAAATCAATTGGTTGAAAAATAGGCATGTAATGCCATCAACTTCTTGTGAATAATATTTTCCAACGCAACGGACAATTTATTGGCGCCTTGATTACCTCATCTTATCTTTCACACCTAAAAAGTGTCGCACAAATAATAAATTCACACCTCAGCAAATATGTCACACAAACACAACAAAGGGGTAAATAATATATTTCTGAGTACATCAAATCGAACTGATCTTTCGTAAGATTTATGAAATAATAATCTTTTAAAACTTTATAAAATATTAACTTTCAAATTAAAACTTCATTCATATATTAAGTATATAACAGTAATTAACTGTTAGTTGGATATCTATAAAGAGTGAAAGTCAGACGACTCTTCTATAAAGATATCATTTTCATATGATTAAACTTTACAGAGAATAACATAATAGGTTATCAAATAATGAAGTCATACTAAAATATAAAAATACGACAGATGTTTCGTGGAAGATCCTTATAAAAAGATAATCTTTAATCTTTAATCTTTAGGCATTCAATCACGGAACATAAATTCAAATTACTATATAGATATCAAATAACTCGTTTACACTTATTTTCCGCTTTATTCAACAATTTTCTGGCCTTCCTTTTTGATTAGAGCGTCAAAAGGAAAACTATTTCGATAATCTACAACGAGCAGATATGAAAAATAAAACCACTTGAGTTGGCAATCTGTGTGTCCGTGTGGACATAGTGCGTCATGTTGTCCACGCAATTGCCACCACCGGAGCGGACTTATCCGAACGAACTCCACTCCACTCAAGCCACCACCATTCCCTGTCCCTGTCCCTGCTCTTGCCCCAGCTCCTGCTCTCTCCCCTGCTTCTGCTCTTGCCCCTGCTCCTTCTCCTGCCCCTTCCACTTCACCTCCTCATGCCCCTCATCCAGCGGTAGCCAGCAGCAGACAGAGGGCGACCTTTTATGGCATTGGGATATGGACCCCTGCGGTCGTTTGCATTGCAAAGCGTGCAACGCGAGAGGGGGAAAAGTGGCGAGCGAGGAGGGGGGGAGCAGGGTGCGCGCTGCAGGGGCTGAAACGACAGTCAAGTACACTCGGAAAAAAAAGGATACCAATTTGTTAGAGTACAAACTTAATAAATTGCCTTTTCAGGGTTTTTATAAATGTTTATATATTTTAATCTTTTTGCCATTTTATCCGCAAGTAATTACTGATTTATATTCATCCTTTTTTTTTTTTTTGTAATTAATTTTAAGTTATATATATTTTTATTTTACAATATTTTTTTCGATTACCTTTTTTCATTATATAGATGAATAATTTACGATAAAAACGTAAAAACGCTTTCTATTATGACTATTATATTTATTTCATATTTACTAAACTCAATTTTATTTTTAGACTAGTATTATGTACTATTTTAAGACGTACGATAAAAATATATAGTTTTATTACTTGGTTATGGGCACTTTTGATGTTTGGAAAGGTTCAAAATTTTCCCATATTTTCTCCGAGTGCAGGGGAGGGTTGCGGGGTTTTAGCAGCCGTGGCAGGGGCTAACATGATTTGCACGCTTCGTTGCTTCGGTTGCATTTAACATGCCTGCGGATCGGAGGGGAGGCAGGGGGGGCACAACAGAAGGTGAACTGATGGCGTGTGGTTTTTGCCGCCGCTGCGGTTTCAATTCAAGTGACCGTCCGTCCGTCCGTTCGTCCGCCCGTGCGTCCATCCATCCATTCCCCCTGCCCCTTCCATTGCCACAAGCCCCTTCCTTTCGTTTTCCTCCCCCTTCTACCGCTTCCACTCCCATTTCAGTTCGAGCCACCGCATTTGGTTACAATTTGGTTTTTCAAGCCGCGGCGCCGCAAAACGCGTTTCATTCTGCCTGCAATTTCGTTTCGTTTTTTTCAGTTTTCAATTTTTTTTGTTTCAGTTTTCGGTTTTCCGTTTTCGTGCTGTGCATGTTGCAGCGCCATAAAGTGCACAAACTGCAACTGGCCGGGCGAATGCAAACCGTAAACTCTATATGGAAATAAATTATGACACTAATGCCACAAACGAACGAGACAAGATCGAATTTCCCCTTTCAGTTTGTGTTGTCGTGTTGTGCAGTATAAATTATTTAGCGGCGCCTAATGGCAATTAGCTGCAAGTGACACGCGGCAAATCAACGAAATATTTGGTAAGGTGAGGGAGGTGACGAACGATGGAAAAGTAATGGAAATCATCGTTTACTCTGGGCAAGAGTTATGGCTCATAAATAATGCGGGTGCCCATACTGCCAAATGATTGGAAATCTTTAGAGATAAAATAAATGTTTAAAAGCACGTAGCCACTGGGACTTTTTGTGGGAGGGAACTAATATATAAAGTACGATCTGAACAAGTTACATAAAAAGGACCTAAGGTTCTAACTTCGTTCCGATATTTTTGGAAGATTGATTTAAGATCCGAAAATAAACAACTGGCACTTTACTGCTTTCGCTTAAATACTACATGTAATCATGGGTTATTGTTTTTTGTTAGTTATAATATTTGTAATTACTATTATTATTATTATTTTTAAGTACCTAATTATTTTTGTACTTTATTATATGTGTTGATTTCAACTTTTTCTAATTATAATGTTTACTAGCTATAAACATGTAATTTATTATATTTGTTAATCACGTTACTGGTACTGGTACTTAATAATTGTTCATTTTCAGCAATTACTCACGGCTTGAATATTACAAATCAGTTAGTTACAATTCACAAACAAATAGGCAGTTACAGTTATTAATTACAGTTATATGTAAATAAGTTTTATAATAACTTATTTTGATTGATATCTTTAGAGACTATTTTCTCATGATTTTAACTATTTTAACTATTTCTAAGATGACAAGAAGGTAGATAAATATTGGTTATACTATCTTGGTTTATCTCGAAAGGTGATAAAAGTCAGTAAATATAACGAATTCAGACTATTATTTGGAAAATAAATGTTTGGCGTTCCCTTAAAATCACTCAATTGAATAAACACGTCCCATTCAATGTTATCCATCAAAAGAAAAAGGAAACATTCAGCTCTCCTAATGCCCCTTAATATGCTGAACTTCCTTTCCGGTTGGGAAGGTTAAATATCCCCCCATCTCACCACTTTTGTGGCACATATGCAACCGAATTTCTCGGGCAAATTGGGGCGTGGCACTTCAGGGCTGCGTGTCGTAAATGCTTCATTTGGTATGCACATAAATTATAAACCAAACACTCACTCACACATTTCTCGCCTTGGCCACACTCCACCCACTGGATTTTCCCCCAAAACCCCACCACCCCCCTCCAAACCTAGTTTACTCTCCCAAAGACAGCTGTAAAAATTTATCGATAAATGTTTAATAGCTCAACACGCACATTGCCGAGCGAGAGCCAACGAATGCGCATAAATAAATAAATGGAAACATAAATAAATAAAGCGTTGTGGAAAGAACGTAAACCAAACATACACACACAAGATTCCAAGTCGAAGTAGATGCCTCCACCATTGTCCCACCCCTCCCCGTCACCCAACCTCTATATCTTGTATTTAATATGAGCAAACATGCGACGAGCGTGTAAATATTTACTAATGAACAATATTTACTTTGTTATTAAAGTAGTCGAGCCAACGGATGGCCAAGAAGAACGATTCACAGAGGTTTTTGGGGGGAGAAGGTGTGTGTGTACACTCGGAACAAAACAAGGCCTTTAGTTTAGGCCTAAGAGGTAGAACATGTCCTATTTAAACTTTAAACCATATTTTTCTTTTGTGTAAGTATTGTGTTTAAGGATTCAGTTTTTGTTCTTTGAACATTATTGCTTACTTATAAATATTAAATTCAATAAATATATTTATATTTGTTGAAATTGATAACCTGTTTTTCATATGAAAATATTAAATTCATAATTAGATCGGAACAAGATATTCTTGATCCATAAAAACATTTATTTTGACTTCTTATTTATTTAACTTTTAACAATTTAACATTGTTTTTAAGTTCTGTATTTAAATTCCTTATTTATACCCAAATATTTTTTATGAAACTCTTAATTTTCGAAGTGTAGATCGGCTTTTGCGTGTTAATGGCTATGTGAGAGGTGCCAGGCGAAAAGGTATGCCCCTCCGTGCGCCCAGAGCTCCGCTCTCATCGCCCTCACACGACTCTTGATGTCGTGATTTGCGGCATGAACTCAAGTAGACGGACAATTGGACAGACGGTCGGACTGTGAAGATGGTAGCTGCCACACGGCCATAAACAACTTGATTGCAGTGCCACGCCTGACCGGCTCTTGCCCCTTCCCATAACCCCCTCCCTCCCCTCAGCCATACTTTTCCGCGTTCGCACTTCACTTCCAAACGAGAGCTTCAAGGGAGCAACGATAATTGCCCTGAAGGGCAAACCCAATAGTGACAAAAGTGGCATTACTTTTCAATTTCCAGCAAACACTTGGGCGCTCACTCGCTCGCTACAACAACATAATCAAAGCACTGCAATCGTTTAAAATTTATTTTAATTATGACCAAAATCCCGTACGTCACCCCTGGCGGCAAAAACAAAAAAGGGGGAGAAAATGAACGGAACGAAGATGTAGCGTGCAAAAAGGGCGAGCATTCGATTCCCCCACACATTTTGCATTTAAAAAGTAACAAGAAGGGTACACAATTCGAGGTAGCCGGAGGGTGGTGGTGCAGGGAGCATGAATCATGCATTATATATACCAAAGTTCCCCCTTCGTGGCTTCGCAAAAGTGTTGAGACAACAGCAACAACGAGGGATCGAACGCAACGAAACGCAAAAGGGAGTAGGGAAAGAGTGTGTTCGAAAACAAAAGGGGGACCAAACACTCGGAAAAATATCTGTATCTTGATAAATGCCGAATAAAATTTGGTATAACACAAAGAATCCTTAGCCATTTTTCAAGTTTTTTGTCAGGTTATATTCTGAGTATTAATTTCTTTGAATATGTACCACAAAAAAGATTAATATAAAAAAAACCTCCATAGATTTTTTGTATTGTAGTTTGGAATAAGTACATAACATATGTATTTACACACTTTCTTTATTTATAATGTTGTCTTAAAGAAACTTAACATTTTAAACGAACAGTTAAAACCACTGGAAAATAAATAAGAAACTACAATTTTTTCTTTTTTAGTATTATAATTACACGTTTATTTTATTGTATTTCCAAAGACCTATACTGTTCAATACCAAAAGTAATTTAATTTAAAACCAATTCATATTATTTTAAGTTAAATTAAATTAGAGTATCAGAAACCAATTGAAACCCTACGCCTTTTCCCTCAGTGCAGATTGGGTCTGTAAAGGCAAGACTCTTTTCTGTGGCCCCTTCTCAGCTCGTCTGTATGCAAGACCTGTTTCATTATAATTATGACCCTCATCAAAAATATTTGACTCAAGCGGTTTGTTTCCCTCTCTCCCGTGGACGAGCGGTCGGTCGAACGACGAATGGGCGACCCTTTTTTTTTGCTCTCATAATTTCATTGAGGATAATTTGAAAATGTGCTACGCCATGAACGGGACAACCAGCGGTCCCACTGCCAACCCTGTTTTCCTTTCCGGCAGAGGAAAATATCTTCTTTAGATTTTTATGGTGAAAAGCGATTACGCAGCAGCAGCGACAGCAGAAGCGTCGGAAAAGTGCCAAAATAACGATTAACATCGGGGAGCGGGAAGCAAGAGGAATAGAGTGCTTAAGGGTTGCTCAGCATATCCCCCTCCGTCTCTCGCCGCTCAAACTCATATAAATATATCCCTCCTGATCCCCGGAGCTATTCCCATTTTTCTCGACCCAAGTTTATGAGGGTTGCTGTTGCTCCGTCTGTCTGTCTGTCTGTGCATAAGTAATGAATGCGAAATGCCAGGCAAATTTGACTTTCCCCCTTGGGATGTTTGCGCACGCTTTTGATTGACTGGATTTTTGGGATAAATGCATAAAGAGTGGGGGGATATGGTAATGGAATCGGCACAAAAGGCAGCTGCACATTAGAGGAAAGACCAGGGATCGGGAAGCAGGAAGCTGGCGATGCGGTTACCGTAATCAACAGCAACAACAACAACAGATTTGTAACATTTCATGGTATTAAACAAAAAAAAATTATAGAGGATCAGAACTAGGATGAAAATCCAACTGCGACGCGTGTTTCCCATCATTGTTTGCATTTCTGTGCAAATACTTTCCCCCTCTCGAGAAATTTGCAAATTAAATGATCCCATTGGACGGGGCCAAAAAGCTTAAGTCTGCTCTCCTGGGGCTAAAGGAAATGTTTGTTTAGGTAATCCTTTTTTTATTTACAAATTCCTAAGCTCAAAGGCAAATACCTTGAGGTTAAAAAAAAAGTTAGCTCAACCGTGCGTCAGCTAAATTTCTTTATAAGGAAGAAAAATCCAAGAGCAACGTGCAACAGACAGCAAAAACTTAACACACAAAGTTCTAATAAAAATTACTTATCTGAATTGAATGCATTGGATAAGTAAAAAAGAATTAATTGTTCAAAGCCTTTTACAATTGTAAGCCCAATTAAACCTTTTTCTAATTTTGTATATTTTGATTTGCCTAATTCTCGATTAAACAGACTGCGTTAATCCATCAGATACAATTATATTGCCCATAAGTAAGTAAATCTGAACATGTTTCCAGTTCTGTGCATCCTGTTACTTTAGGAAAAAACCCGATGCTTTGCCTGTTAAGGACTCTTTTCCTCTTATTACCTTCCTCTTCCTTTTTCTATTGAGTGCGTCTATGTGTCCTTTGCACACGTTCCACATTCACTCGCAATATAAAAAAAAAAGGAACCCCGACATGTGAACAACAATATTATCCAGTCCTCCCCTCGCTGCTGGATATAACCCATCCCAGATCCCTATTCCTGTTCCTATCCCTTCCACTCCTTTGTTTTTGTTTCCCTGAATGAGTTCCCCTCGGGTTACTTCGAGCGTGTAATGTATGCTTTTCATGTGTTTTTTTTTCTGTGTGTGTCATTGTTCAGCACAGAGTTTCGCTCCGCTTCCTTTTTTCTGTCTTTTTGTCTTGCCAAGCAAATAGGGATCGTTTAGGAGAATCAACAGCAGAGCTGTGGAGACACCTAGACACCGACAAACTGACGACGTGATGTCCTTGCTATGCAAAACATTTTGGCAACACAATCCCAAATTGAAGTTACGTTGGTCGGGGGAAAAGAGGTGTTGCGATATTCTGTTAATTTTATGTAGTTTTTTTTTTCTCTCTAAGGACGACTCTTCCATTCTATGGACTCTACATAAAAACACACAAAAAGAAGAAACCCCTTAGTTGATTATTCCACCTAAAACTGTGAGATACCATACTTCGCATAATAAAAGTGTAATTAAGTAAATGTACTTGATTTTTTTCACTTTTCTGTACCCTAAATGATAAAGGTTACAACGTTTTCATATATAGACTTCATTTTTATTTAAAAACATCATTGTACCAAACTATTTCAAACAGTTTTTGATGTACTTTTACTTTTTACTTATACATTACAGAATTAATAAGAAAAGCGAGAGATAACAACCAGAGAATAATAACGTGGAACACTTAATTATCAAGATTACCACCCCCTGATGAACCCTTAGCTACTTTTGTAATTAAGTTGAACTGAAAAAATGTTTGATTAATGTGTCGCCGGGATTAATTACAGATAATTGTAATAAATATCTCGGGCGAGCCACGTTAAGCCAAGGACATTTCACTCCTTGTCCGACTAATTTACCTGAGGAAAACCAGAAGACGAAAGCAAACAAGAAAATGTGCGCAGCTGGCGGGTGCAAAAGGAAAAGCCACAAGGACAGGGAAAAGCAACAAATATGCTTAATAAGTAAACAAGGGGAGGGAAAAGGAGGAATCAGGGGAGGGTGATCCAGAGCAGGACAATGCGGCACGTATAATTACATAGCCGACACCTTTTTGCAGTGAGAGTATGGGGAGGGTTTGCCCAAATCCTGAAACTGCAATCAATTTCAGTTTCTCTGCTCCCCCAGCGCCGTTCGTCCCTGTTCCTTTGTTTAAGTTCAAGGGAAATTTAATACAAAATTATTTGCCACGAAGGGAAGGAAACTGGAGGATTGAACACAAGGAGGATTGGCCGCAAGAGGGTTGCTCGATTCCCAAGGGGACTGCCATGTCGGAAACACATGAAAAACACCCCTACCACCGGGACTTTGGCATATTAAATGCTAATTTACATTTGATTGAGTACATGTTTTGCTGCTGAAACCAGTTCCATGGACCAATCCTGCCCATCGATGCGCAACGAGTGGAAAGGAATCATGCTAAGTACCATGAAAATTAATTGATTTGCGGATTAGTTCCTCGGGCAATGTGTGAAAAGGGAAACAGTAGCCAGCCGAGGCCAGAGCAGCTGCTGCCCAGTCAAGCCACTCCATCCGAATGGAAAATATTGAAATCTACTCGACTCTCAACTCAACTCACTTGACTTTTTGGCCTTGTTCGGGTCCGGGAACGTTCTTGTTTTGGGTTCGGTCCTCTGCGTTCCCGCTCAAGTGCCCGCAAATCCTCAGGCCCAAACGCACATGCATATCATTTGATATTGAATAAGAAACGCCAGCGAGGAACATGAATAAATAAAATGCCAACAGTTGCCCCAAAAGGAATGTGAAAGGGGAAGGGAGATAAATACAAGTAATGGCGATGACATCGTGAATTATTTCATATGATTTATGAAATATTAAACGTTTAAATAGTTTTTACAAAAGAGTTTAATATAGCAAAGCCTTAAATAAGACTGCTATTCAACCCATTTTCATTATTAATGTACTGCATGTCTCTGCTAATTATACACGACATTACTGGGCTAATAACTAATTTATAATTATCAGATACAAGTGATTACCATCAAAATCATTGAAGCTACAAATGCCTTATTTAACTTTCGTTCATGCTTGGATGCACTTAGGTGAACACGTAAAACATTGGATTATTTTTTCTAGATATATTTATAGGAGTAGATTTTAATAATTAATTCTTATATCTATCGATTAAATCACTTTTAAATTTTTGATATTGTAAACTACAAAGATTACTTTCGTTTCTCGATATTCCAATCACGACTCACGCTCCCACCAATACAGAATGCTGATAAGTCAGGCAAATATGCTCGAAGCGAAGGAAAATCAGAAACCAGCAATGGGATTGAGGATTGGTCGTGGACAAGAGGAGTGACAAGGGCAAAGGCGGATTGGAGCTGCGGGAATTTTCGATGACTTCCAACATTGGTATACAGCTACAGCCAAAAGTACAACTACATTGTTAACGTATTTTAAGTGAGAACTTATTTCATTCAATTTTTTTATTCTTTTTACATTTCCCAGGTTAATTTTTGTTGTAAAAAAAATGTAAAGATAAATAAGATATTCAATTCAAATTTCTTGTTATAAAATAAAATGAAATAAATATCATAAGTTTTCCATTTCTTATAAAGTATTTGTATTTTAGTAAAGTAATTGAATTCTGACATGTTACTTTATTTAAGACCACTATTTTATTATCCTCGGCTGTTTGTTTTACTGAATGCTGTTCTCCGCCGACTGTTTGGCATGCAAATTGTACGCTGCGCCGTTCTGGCTGGCCAGGCGATTACTGGGCCAAGAGGGGTTACCATGGCGACTTTAGCGGGGTATTCGGGTGTTCGGAGGGGGTCTTGTAGCGCATTTCCAGTTCAATGCACAAATACACGAGCTGGCAAAAAGGCATCAGAGGGAAAAGGAGGAGAAGTGACAACAACAACGATGACGACCATGTTGGCAACGTCTTCAGTTGCTTACACACATACTCACTAATATAGTTTCACTTGGAAACACTGAGAAAACAATGTAAACTACGAATTGTGGACAAAAATATTTAATAGAATATAATAATAGAATATTTTTAAGATCCTAAGTTATTTTTATATCACTCTGACTAATTACGATATACAATTTAAACTAAAGTTAATTTTTCTTTAGGATACAGCATATATATTTATACACACAATGTAGGAATCCTTTAAGAATGCCTAAAGTTCTATATTTTTTCTGTGTACTGCTGATGCATATCTGAGAGCATATTAAGAGTCTACAGCAACTCGTAAGTGTGTAAAATGATCAGCAAGTTGCAAAATGCAACACGAGACCCCAGAGGAGGCGGGTTAAAGGGGAGTTGGGGGCGTGGCAGTCAGTTTGTTGTGTGGTTAGGACAAAGCGCCGGCATATTAGACAGAGTGGAACAGAAAGGAGCAAAAGAGAGGGAGTAGGGCAACGTGCCAAGCAGCATACACGTATTAAACATTCAAACTGCAAACAATGGCAAACCGGGGAGCCAACAGCCAAGGGAGAGGTGAAGGGGTAGAGGAAAATATATATATGTATATGTGGAAGGACCAAGGCGCGGCTCACATAAAACCGATTGCGGTGAACTATGGCACGAAAAGCTGCTCCTCTGCTCTATTCATAAACCCATTGCCATACATTCTTTAGGCGAAAAACGTCAAGGAAGGGAATATAATCTACAAAAAGATATCTTTAGGTGAAATAAATAACACAAAAAGTACTTAAAATTATTAAATTTCTGAATATTTCAAAGTTGTGTTGTTAAATTCTAGCTGTAACCCATTTCTATTGAAATGAATTACACCTTAATTGGATTAAAAGTTTTTCTTAACTTTTAAAATACTAAAACGTTTTAGTTTCATGTATTGTTCATATAAGTTTTCAGTAAGAGAGTAGTTCAAGTGCAACATATGCTCAGTTTAATAATATTTATTGAAACTTACAATTTCCAACGAAATTATCGTCTTACTCATAACTTTTCCAATTTAATTTTGTGAAAAGTTCACGTATCGTGTGCCAAATCTGTGGCCACTTTCCATGAAATTTTGTTATATATGGAAATCGATCCCGAACCTAGGGTTAGTCCCCCCAAAAAACGCACTAAGTAGTGGTCATATCACGTCCATTCACAGCTGACACATCAGACAGAGGGGTGAGGTCGATATATAAGTACCGAGCGAGGGGCACCCACTCATGCATTCAATTCGAAATGCCTGAGGGCAATAATAAAACAATTCCACACACACGCTCGCCCCCTTCGGGGAACCATTGTGTGTGGAATTGGTAACTGTTGGCTGGGATAACCATTTTGGTCTGTGCCAGAAATGAAATCTATTGTCTGCCAAAAAGTTAACGCACTTTATTGCTATTGTTCGGTGTCGGTGGGTTAAAGGGGCAACGCGGGCGTTCGGTGGTCTTATTCCATGCCTCGAGTTCGAGTTCTACTCCAGTCATTTGTCAAGTGAGCTCTCGTTCTGTATCTGGCCCCCTCGCCAACCCTCTTCTAGCCAACTTTGCGGCCAAACAGAGCAAAGCACATTGGAAAAAACAATGATGAAGTAAGCCAAAAGTTGGCAAGACGAAGTTTATATGCCCTTTACGTGACTAAAAGTCATATCCAGGGCTAAATTTGTAGGCAAAAGATCGATGACGCAAGGAAAGTAGCTCTGCCTTTGAAAGACTGACCTGATTTAAAATATTCCTAATCGAAATCTTTTAAAAAGAACTAGTAAGTCGCAACGAAGATAATAGATTGTATTATACACAGAGATATAAAGAGATTTAGCATGAATAGTCGATAAAAATAATAATGCCCTCTGCTAGGGTATAAAAAACAAAAATGAAACCAGAAAAAGAGAAGCAGCAAGAGGAGCTAACGAAGGAGAAGAAGCCATCCACGGAGCAGGGAGAAAAAATGTTGGCAATACAATATTTTGCCATTATGTCGAACAATAACAAGTCGACATAAGTAGATGTCGGGCCAGGGGAGCGAAAGGGAGGGCGATAAAGAAAAAAATAAGAAAAAAGAAGCGGACAGAGGAGCCAAGGCGAATAGCTGCCAATTTCAGGCTTAAGTGTTCTTTTCTGCCCCTCAGTTCCACAGTTCCCCCAGATTCCCCAGCTCTACCCATCAGATAATGGGCTACAAGACATTGAGCCAAAGAGCAACGACGCATATGAAATTTAATACCACTTCACCTTTATTTTTTCCCTCTTCTCAACTTTTCTCCCTTTTTTTTTGCCTTTTTGTGCGGCATCCGGCGCTCCTTCAACCTTCCCCCACTTATTCATCGTTTTTGAGAACAGATTTAACGTTTTATTAAACGGTCAAATTTATGTAACTCAATGATGTTTAGAGTCTCAAAAATATATGAACAGCAATGAGGTTGACATTTTAAATGAATAAACTACATTAAAACAAATATTGTTAAAGGAAATGGTACTTTTGATTTCTCTAAAATATAATTTGTAATTCCAATTTTATAGATTCGGGTTACTGAAAAAATCTAAATTCAAATCTATTTAATTCGTAGAGAAAATAATTTTTGTAAACTTATTCACTGAACAAAACACCTTTTTTCAATTCCATAAAAGTTTTCAAAAGAAAAAGAAAACCGTTTAAACGCAATTTCTCGCACAAGTTCGACTGTAGAAAAAATATAAATAGTTAGGCGTTGGAAAAGCCGACTGGGGAAATGCGGTCACTTCGCGGAAAAGCCCAGAACGAACACAGCGGGCAAAATAATGAATTAACAAATACAATCCACATTTTATGCTCACGAAAATGAGGCAAGAATTAATAAAAGAAGCGGGCAACTGAAAACACAGTCGCACAAACCAGCAAAAACATTTCGCATGAGCAAGCACAAACAATTTGGACCAAGGAGGGGGGTTTAGATAGAATGCCAGGGGAGTTGGATTGAAAAAGAAACTCGACAAGAAAAAAGGAAGAAAAAACATCAACCAAGAACAAGAGAATTATTTTTTTTGCACAGAACCCAAGAACGTGGCATGAAATACAAAACAAACAAAAGCAAAAAATAAAAAAGAAGAAAACATCTGAGGAGTGGGGGTAAACATTAATATTAAACAAAAAGTGGATGCAACAGCAAGAGGACTGGCAAATGGGAAGCGAAATATAAACGACAAAGTTTTCACTCCGCCCCGATTTTTCTCCTCATCGCGGAGAAGTTGCTCCTTGCAGAGTTGCAAGTTTTATGGGGATCTGTGCTGAGTATGGAGCCCTTGCCTTGTCATGTCTCCTCCAATCCTCCAATCCCCCAGTACTCCACTCCTCAGAACCAGAAACTCGAACTCCAGTGGCGGACTTGGCTGAAAACTTTTGGCCAACAAAGCAAAGCCCGAACTAAATGCAAAAAGAGTGTGAAGGGAAACATTTGTAGGGCTCAACCACAAAGTTTATAACATTTTAAATACGTATTTATTTGTATATATCCCGCGGATTAAGAGATAAGTTATTTGTATATTTCGGATCAATTAATCTTTACATTTCCTTTGCTGGAAGTTTGAGGAAGGATATTTTGGTCTGTTTTTGGGCACTTGTCGAATCAATTAGTATCACGACTGTTTTCGTGAGACTATTTCATTTAGCTCTTACATTTTTTATTAATGGTAACAAATTTACATTAAAGCGGTATCAGCGCTACAATATTTAATTTTTAAGATCCATCAATAAAATGAACTCGTTTATTTCTTCATTCGTAACGATTCTTTCGTATGCAAATGAACCTTTTGTGCTCTACACTTTTGATGGGATTAATTAGGCATCGTAAAAACAGGAAACATTTTCAATGTCATTAAAAATGCATTAAATGCTAAACAAAAACTGTGAACAAACTGGAATCAAATAATTGGCGATTGCATGGTGATTAATTGCCGGCAAACTTTACCGCGCCACATTCTCCACTTGACCAACAAATTGTAATCCGATCCGCGTCAGAGAAAGAAATCGCTTCGGATCGAGGCAAATCCAAGACAAGTTGCTTTCGTTGTTAACTGGTTTGGTTTTTGGCTTTGTTCGAGTCGACAAAAAAAAAAATAACTTCCACGAGGCATTTGAAAAATGTGCAATTGAAACTAATTCGGTTAAGTGTTGAGCAGGGGAGAAAAAGGGGGCAGTGCATAAATTCGTGGCATGCTGTGAAACAAGTTGCAAGTTTAGCTAGTTGGGCTGCACGCACGCAGCATGCAACAAATTTCTCAGAGTTTTTATGGAGCTGCCGGGTGGTGGTGAGCAAACAGTTGCAACAGCCACGAAAAAAGACGGAAAAATTAACACCGCCAGAGTCAGCTGCACAAGCGGTCGTTTTCATTAAACCTAATCTCGTTTTGCACAAAGATACACTCGAAGTCAAGTTTTAGATGTTGGTAATATCACCATCTTGTCAATAAAATGGGATCTTAAAATTTGTCTTCTTATAATTTTTTGTGTCAAGTGTTTTTTTTATTAAATTATATTAAAAAGCGAAACATGAACAAATTTTTAATTTTTTGGAAATAAATATTTAGGTTTCATTTCAAATGTAAAATTAATTGAGTATTTTCTATAAAAAATAAACAACCTTTTAACCTTTGAAGCATTGAATTTTAATATAAATCTCTTTTTTTGTTTTTCTTTCTTTTAACATTACATTACATCGCCAGTGTAATTTTCGATGGCAGCTGCTGCTCCCATTTGTGGCAGCAATTTGCCGTTTCTCGTGTGGCAGTCTGTAAATTTATTAGTGCGAAATGAGATAGACAGATAGAAAATGTATTTTATTTGCTTTCACAGAATAGCAAATACAAAGTGTAGTCTGTATACAGATACAGATCACCTAGAAGATCAAAAAATGCTGATGGCCATAAACGAGTTTAATGAGAAAATATTTGTTTAACTTATTTGCAAATTGCTTTGTATTCATTTTTCACATTTCCCTTGCTGCACTGAGCTTTGTAAACAAGAATAACTAAAAGCCGATTGCAGTTGGCAAACAAAAAACAACAACAACAACAACAAAAAACGAGCAAACAAAATAACACAAGAGTTAAGGTGTCTGTTTTCGCAGTCTTTTTGGCATTGTTCGGTTTCGTTTTTGCGATTCGTTTTACTTGGCTTTGCCTCAAGTGTTTCTTCTCACTTGGCAAAATCCAAAGGAAAAGAAAAATGTTGCAGCTAATTTGCTTTTCAGTTAGGCGGAGGGAAACGGGGCGGCAGCGCAGAGCGCAACAAGCAAAAAGCCATTTCGCAATTTTCAATTGTGCACGTCAAAGTGTTAAAACGGCACGCGATTTATTACACAAACGCACACGAAAACAAAAAACGGTACGTTTTAAGACAAAACTAAAAGCCAATAGTTAGCAGAGATAAATATTTAATTATTACAATTGATAACCCTATTTTTGAATTTGAATACAAAAATTAATATTAATTACTTGTTTTACTTTTAATATCATAGTTATGCTTTTTTTTGGGAAATATTTTACAGTGTATGCTTTTAAGCGGTTTTATTAGATGAGCCTTAATTAGACTTTTTATTGCTGTTTTGATATTATTTTTATTGAATGCAATCAAGTGTAAAATTGACATGCCCCCAAATAAAATTAATAATTTTAAAAAGTACGAAAAGATGCCTGTGCTTATGTCTGCATTTCGTTTTTTATTCTCCTTTTTTTTAGCGTTTTTCTTGATTTATGCCAGCTTCATTAATCTGGGAAAAGAAGAGGAGGGAGAGCGGGGCTGACTGCTGTTTATCTTGCGATCGTTTCTTTTAGCGCTTTTAGCGCTAAGCACAAAACTGGAAGTTGGAAAAATGAAATCAAATTGCCGATCATTAATAAAGCCAAGAGTGCCAAGTGTGTGTATCCAACGGATACCGACTGTCAATGGAGCAAGTCTATGGAATTCAGCCTGTTTTCATACCTCAACCGCTGGACTTAATCAGTTAGAAGCGATCCACAGCTGCTGGTTTAGTTTGTGCCAATTGAAATGCAACTAATTTGTTAGCCCCCTCCTTTTCCCAGCAGTCAAGTTCGTAATTGTTGTTGCATGCCTATAAATTATGATAATTATTTAATGCAGCCACAAAACGACAACAGAAAAAAGGCAAAAATATAAAATAAAACTTGAAAAAAATCGAAAACAGAAATCGTCTGCAGGCTGCCATATTAAGCAATTTATTGATGGAAAGAGACAGGGATTTATCTTATTTTTTCTCGATACCCACAATTATCACGCAAATGTCCATTATAATCATATGGATAATGACTATTATATACATCAATCCATCTATATGTGTATACACGATAATCATGCCGCACACAAAAGGCAATTTACGTAAATTACACAAAAAAATCGCAGAAAATTAAACAATTTACAAAAGACAAGCCCCCCATTAATAAACATGAAAAATGGTTGCCGCAAAACTTTTGTAATGAACCGACCAAAATAAATTATAAAATAAAAAATTAAAATATATGCAGAAAAAATAAACGTGGGTACATAAAAAATTAATAACACAAAAAAAAACCTAAAAAAAAAACAAACAGAAATATAAATGGCATAATCTTTTTATGAACAGCAAGCTAAGCAGTCCCCGGGTTTTTCGTAGCTGGAAGTAAAGTATTGTTTGCTTTAATCTACAAGGGTATATAAGCTACAAGTAGATTTTAAATAAGGCTAGAAAAAATATATAATTATAGCGCCCTCATTGAAGGTGCTCATCTTGATTGTTATGAAAATAATTATACTTTATTTCAATTGAAATATGAAATTACTTGTTGTACACATTTTGTTTGCAATTATTTCCTGAAAGTTTGTATATAATTATAAATTTAAATATAAACGTGCCATCACTCTGGACAGCTGTTTATTTTTGGGCAATTGACAATAATGTGTATATAAATTCATAAAATTTCACAGCTCTGAAGTCCCCGGAAAGGTTGCTTTTTTCATAACTTTTGAAATCCTGGCTAACTATCCACAAAACGAACCTCTCAATGCCTCACATTTCTATACAATTTCCCTTCTTTGTGCGGTCAAAAACGAAGGAGCATTATACAAGTCGAGAGCCCTCTCCGCAACCAACCATCCATCCCCACGATAAAGTTGCCTTCTCCTTTGGCTTGATTATTTACATTTTCCCCAAGCGGCGAGAGGGGCAAAAGATGAGTGGTGGCGGTGGTGGAGGTGCACACAGAAAATAAATCAACAAAAAAAAAAAGATACCTCGCTGTGAGTTTCATTTGCGTTGCGGGGAAGCTAAAGCCGCCAAATAAAGAATCATAAAAGATATCAAAATAAATATGAGGGAGCAGGAGCAGGGTCCACCGGCAGAGGAAGCAGTTAAAGCTTCAGTAGCATTGGGCTCAGCAGGCGCTCTCATTGTTGTTGGTGGTTGCAAATGCTTAGCTGGTATTTAGAAAAAAAAAACCGGAGGAAAAAAAAACGAAGAAAAAACAGAGTCGAAGCCGACGCGCCAGTCAAACAAATAAACTCGCCAAAACGAGCCAGCTTGATGGACTGCGAACCTCAGAGACCCCTTCCCCAACTCGGTTTCCCCTTGTGAGAAAAACGAGCAAAATAACACAAATCAGCCGCTAGGTAAATAAACAGAGTGAGTTTTATGGGACACACGAAAAACATCTGAAAAACCTTTGCATGACCAATAGATACATTTTTTTATTTAATGCCTTTCGGCACGGATTATGGCTGAAAGATTCCACCGAAACTAAATAAGATGCTTCAGTTTCGTAGGCGCCGGAATTTTGCTTTGGTTTCCCAACTAAATTTAGTTGACGCCTATTCAATTTTTTGCTATTTTTGGCCACGAAATTGTCGGCGCGTGTGTCTGTAAAAAAGCAATTTAACAACATATCAATTCAGATAAGACATAAACAAGTCAAAATCTACACGAGTTTTTTCCTCGCTGTTGTTATGGAAACTTTAGCTCGTTTATCAAAATGCGAGACATTTTTGTATGTGCCTTCAATTAGCACGGGCTTACAAAGCTTTTAATGGAATAAAACATTATTTTATTTATTTTAAATTAAAATTTATTCCTATTTGAAAGGTCTTACTTAAAAGAAAAAAGAATTTTATGTCTTGAATAATTAATATCCATTTACAAAGTATCTCCGTTTTTTATAAAAATATTTATGGAATAATTATGTTTCAGTTTCATAAAAATTAATTATTTTTTTTTAATCCCTAACTTGACAGATGTTGTTTTTAAATAAAGAACTACTTTTATGTCATAGCCATTAAACAAAAAGAGAAAAAAATAAAAATAATTGTCTGATAAGTTATGTCAGCAGAAATAAAGCAAACATTTTGTAATTATGAAATATTTGAATGTACATTTGAAGAGCAGTGGAATTCCAGTTTATTTTGTTTACGCTGCCTGTGGCGGCTGCTTATCAGGAATTGTTTGCATTTCGTTTTATTTATACCGTGTCATAAAAAATAAATATTAATTGAGATTATCGCAATGTGATATTGCTATATTTACACGTTATAATTAATTGTTCTTATTTATTGAATTTGTACAGCCCCCTGATGATTCTGCGCCTGTTCACAGTTTAAATTGAGTTATTCGCACGGCGAGGAATAAATACAAATATGTGCATAAAATTAAACTTGTTTAAATGACATTAAATGTGGTTTTTTATTGAGCTTTCATTTTGTTTCATTTTTGGCCTCTGCTCATCTACCAAAAAAATATGCAAATTGATATTGGCTGTGCGTGTGTGTGCATGTGTGTGTGTGTGTGTGTGTGTGTGTATAATATAATTTATCTGCATGTTCGGACCGCCCTGTGGCTGGCAGCATAAATTAATTATCAAAAGCATTCATTTACATGGCTGACTGCGCGATCCGACACCCGCTGGCAGGCGGCACCCTGGCTCATAGATACTGTATCTCACGGATACACACTATACATTTATATATGCAGCACCCCCGGCCCAGAGTCAATTTGAAAAACATCATCACAATCAATTTGCTTCGTTTCTCGTGATGGGAATTAAGTTTTTGTATATTTGTGTATCTCTCTCTCGGTTTTGCCTCTGCATCATCAGCTGTTGTTTTTGTACTTTCTGTAGTTGTTGTAGTTGGCCCACATTATCTAGTGAACGTTGAACGCTTTCGTGCCCCTGTTGTAGTTGTTTTCCCCCCGTATTTTATTGTTGTTCTTGCCTTCCTACATGTGTTTAGCGTGTTCAGAAATTTGCTTTTTTAATGACGCTCTTGTTGATTGCCGGCTATTTGTTATTAGCCCCCGAACGACCCCCGTCGTCGGCTGCCCTTGTTTTTAGCTCATTTGAAATTTTTGTATTTGGCAAATTTAATGCATTTTATTAATAGTTCGAATTGCTTATTTATGGTTCGTTTCCCTTGATTTAGTGGTGCAAACATTTTTCGCTATTGTCGTTGATGACAGCAAATGAATTTAGATGAACACATATACAATTTATTTAAATTAGTTGTATAATAATTATGGTTTCCAGTTATCTGCGTTTAATGGGTGGTGTTTAGTCATATTCCAAAAGTTGTCGGAGCTGAATTTTTTCAGTTTCATCGTAAGAATTTTCTTTATTTTATTAAGGTTTTCGATAACAACAAGTTGATTTTACTTTTCTCTAGTATTTTGGCTATCTAATCTTAATGAAATAAATCACAGAATTAACCAGTGTTTCTATTAGTCATATACCTTTAAAATGGTTTTTAAATTAAACAAATAACTGTATGCAGCTATTTTACTAAGTACTATTATCAACGGGAGATAAAAAATCAAATTCATTAAGAACTTGAGCTCAAGCTAAAATTATCTAATCTTGACTAATTTCTAATCAAATAAATGCTTTTATGATATTTATTGAGTGTGTGTTGTTTTATTTTAATTTAATAAATAGAATCAATTTCATTTGAATTCCTGAAATTAAATGATTTAAATTTGAGTATTCCCTTGACAGGTCGCTTGTCAATGCAGAGAAAACGAAATATAATCCATTTTCACATTGCTGGAATTGAAATTGAAATTGCAAACTTTGAGCTCGCTGCTAATTCGCTTGGGCGGACAGATAGGCAGTTAGACAAGCGGAAAGTCAGACGGGCGGGGGCGGAAACGAACCGACTAACAAACGAACAAACGTTTGTCACTGTCGGGCGTTTTATGAAAATTGAACAAATCAATTAAGTCTAATCGTGCCGTTGGGTGGGGCAACAGTAGTCGGGGGCTCTGGCATTTTGTTTGGCCCCCTGACAAATGGACAAATAAATGTCTGCACACGGGCCAATGCCAGATTGGTTTGCTTATGCTTTTGCTTTGCTTTTCTGCTGCTTCTGGCTAAAACCGAAAGAACACAAATAATGTACAAAGCACAGCAAAAGCAGTAACAACGCCGGCACATGCTACAAATTATGAACACTGTAATTATATTCGTATAATATTTTGTCAGCCAATTGACACATTTGCCGTTGGAGGAGAGGGCGAAGAAAAGAGCCGGAGAAACGAGCAATTACGTTCGGGCTCTCAGCAAATGCGGCGACGAGACCAAAGTTGGTTAACGTGGCTGTTGGCTGCAATTGCTGGCCGCCATCTGCGGCAGTTGCGGTTACAGTGTGCCAACGCTAATGTGGACGGTTATAAGCTCAGGTATAAATAATGACCAAGTTAATCGAATTTTAAAATCAATTTTTACAAATCAATTCAGTTTTCTGCACTTAACTAATGATGACAAATTTTAGCCAAAGTTTTAAGCTTTATACATTAAAGTTCTTTTGCTCGAATCTGAACTGTATTTGACGGGTTGGCTTGGCTATCTTGCCGACTTCGCTGGCAACTTTTACCGGCGCACAGTGTGACAAATTATTATGTATGTACGAATGGGTATGCTGGCATGTTCCTAGGTTCGTTTCCATATCTTTGTGGATGCAGTTTTACACACAAGCTCGGTTCAGTTCAGTTCGGTTCAGTTTGGCTCGCTCGCTGCTAGTGCTAATGACCGTAACTAAGTTGGCGTCACGATTGTGTGCGCCACTGGAAGCCACCTGCCCCCCAACTTGCCCCTCTTCTCACACCATTTGCCACTTTCTGCGGTTTACTTTGTTGGCCCGACCATTTGTGTAAAATATTTTAATGTTATAGCCGGGCCAAGAGAGCGCTGCCTAATAGTCGCTTAATTGTATCTGCGTGTGCGTATATCTGTGGCTGTATCGGTAAGTGTATCTATGCATTTATGACTAAACAGTTGTTTAAATAAACACTTTAGGCATGTTTACTCGAAATGCGTCTGCAATGTATACTTAATTTAAGCAAAAAACGAGCGAACAAAACGAAAACGATATCGGCTTCCCTCTCTATATGGGATATAAACTTGAATTTGAATAAACTTGAGATAAGGTGATTTAGATTTTGCTTCCGGAATTAGTTAAGAATTTTAATTTGTCAGATAAGCTAAAATAATCAATATATGCTGTCAAAACGAATGCCATTTTTATGGCACTTTATTTAAAGACAGGTGAGAATTTGACGAGAGGGGAATAAAATCAGTTTAGAATGAACTATCTAAACTACGGGTTCGAATCTTATATAAGAACTTAAAACATGCGTTCTTTTAGAAAAATAAAAATTATTTCAGACACTAAATAATTATTCTAATGTGGTCTTTTATTTTACAGAATTCATCTTAAAAAATCAAATTAATAGTGTTTTTTATTGATTTTACTGTACTTTACTTAACTGTTGATTAAAAAAAACTAAGAAAATGCCGAAATTTATAATTCAGTTTAGTTAACGTACTGTTTTACCTAATTGACTTTTTCAGGCATTCTGGCCAAAACCCACACACACACACACGACAGTCATTTTAATAATTTGAGTAAATGCAAAACACGCCCAGTCCCTCCCATCACCACCCCCTCCCATAGCCTGTTTTGTTTATCGCTCATCGTTCGGCTGCTCGTTCGCCGTTTTCGCTATTTGCTATTCGGTTGGCTTGACGCGTCGCCGCAGGCTTCATTAAGCGAGCGTGATTCCAATTCGCATTTCCATTCCGTCTCCGAACCCCATGCCCCCTTCCATAAAATCCCCCGTTCGGCATCCCCTTGATGACCTGCGAATTCCGCTTGTCTTCCCACATTACGCTTGCAAAACGAAATTCCATTCCATTGGAGCCGAACAAAAACCCAAATTAAATCCACTTCAATAAATCTCGAAAAGGTAACATAAAAAACACACCAGGCCTGTCAATTTTCTAATCGCCCGAAATAACATCAAAAAACTCCATTTAATTACAAATCGGCTTAGATTGAAACGCCTTAATTGGCATTAACTCGAAAAAAAAATGTTTGTTTGTGTGTGTACACGAAATACTTGTGTAAAATGCGGCAGCGGTAAGTGGCAAGCGGTAATTAATCAAACTGGAAATCAATTTAGGCTCGCGTTCTGTCTCTCTCTCTCTCTCTCTGTCTATCTCTATATTTCTTCGTCGCCATCTCTATCTCTGTTGTGCGAATGAGAAAGAAGCTGAGTAGTATCTTTAAGATATTTGTTAAGGGTATTGAATTGGTTTTGCTTACACATAGTAACCTATTATATTGTTAGATTATTATTATGTATTTTGTTAACTGAGAAATTTGAAAAAATAAGATAAAATCAATTAACCGTTAATGATTAAACACTTACTAGATTTATTGAATACATAATTAATTACCTTTTTATAAATCCAAAATAGTCGTAATTTCTGCTCTGGATATGCTCGTTCCCGATTTATAGACAGCATCCAAGATGAAGATTGGGTGCGGGGGTTGGGCGGCAATGGGCGATGGGCAGGTGATGATTTCTTAGCTTGCTGGCCTGCTCGCACCCACAGTGAATGATAGATGGGGTGGGAGGAGAGCGAGAGAGCACGCGAGAGGGCGTAATAATCCACAAAAGAAACTCCCAAACTCCCAGCTCCCGAGCTAACGGTAGGTAAAATGTAAATCCGCAAAATTTTCCTAGCAGCGCAATCTCAGGAATTATTTTCCATTTATGTAAGAGCGAGAAAGAGATACAGTCCAAACTTGGCTTTTCCTTCCGCTTTCCACTGCTTCTGCTGGATTTTTCTGCTGCTTCTTCTTGTTTTTCACTTCTTTGACACTTTTTGCATTTGCTTTTCTTTTCTTTTTTTTTTGCGACAAATGTATGAACTTTTTTATGAGGTTAGTTGTTGTTTTTTTTCTTTATTTCTCTACAAATACACGAAAAAACGGCACTTTGAGTAAGGCGAGGGAGGGCGAGAGCGAGAGAGCGCGTGTCCAAGCTCTGTTGCCTTCTCTCCGCATGTACATATGTATTTGGCAGAACAGAAGCTGCTCCACCGCACACATACATAGGTACATACATATATAGAGAGGCGGTGAACAGAGCTTGGGGCATAAAAAAAATACACGGGGGAGTTGTTGCACGACAAAGCGACAGAGAGAGAGCGGCCGAAAGAGACAGAGAGAGACTAAACGACCGACGGACTGACGCGACTTCACCTTGCACACGCGCGGAAATTGGCGAGAGCGACAAAGCGACGACGAGTTCGTCGTTTGTCGGCGTTCTTTTACCGCAATGTTTGTGCGAAACATAAAAAAAGCTTTGCACATACACAGCGGGAGTGAGCGGGAGAGTGTAAGCGAGAGGAAGGGCAACACTCACACACACACACACAGTGGCTGTATAGTAATTTTATTCCGGTACTATTCGGTGTTGTTGTTATTGCCAGCAACATATTGCCAGTGCCACACTCTCATTTTGGTTCCTCTCCTTTTCCTTTCTTTTTTTACTACTACTTTTCAGTAGTATTTCTTTTTTTTGGTGATGATGATTACGCTGCTCTTTTCACACACACACGCACGCACAAGTCAGGCCCAAGTGGGTAATTTGTTTTATGAGTAGCGGCAAATAGCACTTGTGTATGATTGTCGCTCTTCTTCTTCTTGTTGTTACTCTTCT
Organism: Drosophila fuyamai; assembly: GCA_018153365.1. Taxonomy (NCBI): domain Eukaryota; kingdom Metazoa; phylum Arthropoda; class Insecta; order Diptera; family Drosophilidae; genus Drosophila; species Drosophila fuyamai. Next base: position 9,205,932 of record JAECXW010000758.1, read on the forward strand.
TTTTTTGCTGTTGTGAATGACAGACAGCTACGAGTAATAATTTTTAATGCGTTTTTGGCATTTCTACGCTGCTTTGGGTTAATTGCTTGAAACGCGACGAAACACTAAAGCACGCACACAACGATACGCGAAACGCCAGAGAGCGGAGGGCAACAACACTTTATATTGTTGTTGAATTAAATTGAATGCACATGCTTAAAACACTCTAAGGAGCGACTTTGCTTACTTCTTTCCACAGATTTAAATCCTTATTTGTTTTTTTCTGACGTTGTTGTTTTTATTAAATTACAGATAGAACCTGATCCGCTCAGTGTTTTTTTATGTTTTTGTTTGGCGACAGCGTTTTATCCGTGCTGTCCGAACGAAGCGAAGGAGCAACGCGTACAAACGCGCATAAATTGAGAGGCGAGAGTTGGCTAGCAACGCGCAGGGTTGTCAGGTCAGTATGGTTAATGTAACAACTTTCATCAGGAGGTAATTCATGTACAGTAGAGTTGTTAAAGTAACTAAAATATATTTTTACTGTTTGTAAATCATCTTTAGAATATATTTATTCACTTAAGTTAAAAAGCCTTATTAACAATCAGACTTTATTTACTGATTTTACCCCAACTTGACAACTCTGCGGCATTTTCTACACACACATAGGCCTCGTAAAGTGCACACACAGGCATTCCCATGCACATACACAACGCTCTCTGAGCGGCATTTCTTTAATGGCGGCTTTTCGCTCTTGCTTTTGCGCTCTTTAGTGCTCCCTCTCTCACCATCTCTCTCTCTGCTGACGCCATATTGCGCAGTTATGTATGTTCATCTCTTTCCAATTTGTTTACAGTGCCGTCGTGTGGTCTCTCACTTGTCCGTCGTTGTTGTTGCTCTTGTTATTACTATGCCTCTGCAAATTGTTTTTGGGGTCCTGAGGATTGATTACTGATTGGCATGTCGTTCGCCTATAGTCAGTTTCCTTTGTTGTAGTTGTTGTTGTTCTTCTTCTGTTTCTCCTTCTTATTGTCTTTCACCTTCTCACCACACGCACACCCCACAGGCAGGCAAACACGCACACACACACCTCATCCTGCGGCCTTTTTTGTTGTTATTTTTGGGTGGTTGGGGGAGTAGCATATAATGACATAATGAGATTTATTAGGCGCAAAATAAAGCCATAATGTTCCATTTGACCTTTGTGTAACTTTGACAGTGGCAATTTTCGCCTTCCTGTGGCACCGGCTTATTATTTCGATGGCGGGCCATGGATATCCTGCATATATGAATGTATATACAAATATTCATACATATTTAAAGAGATACGCAGAGCATGGACATTTTCAATTCGTCATCATCGTTTTGAAAGTTGCCTTTGGCACTCATCGAAGCAAAAGGCAAATAAATTCCACTTTGCCTAAGTTTCTTTTCAGGAGTGTCTATGATAACTATGGGTATATTTATTTAATCGAGAAAAGGAAATATTTCCTATAATTGTAGTTGTTAATTCATAAAAACGTTTAGTTTTAGTTGAAGACAAAAACTGTTGCCTATTTATGGGCATGTCAAGTAATAAACTGACAATTTTAAAACAAAGTTTTTGTAGCATACTTTTTTGTACATTAAAAGTTATGAATAACAGAGAATTGTTCTTCGATATAATATAATATTTCAGATTTTAAATAATTGAATGTAAATATACGTTAAAAATAAAATGCTAACAAATTTTTAAACGGTATCATGTTTTCATTTCGAATACAGCCCTGCTTCATAATATTTTCATCCTTTTTGTAGGAGCCTTCTTCGGCGCTTCCCGCTGACTTTTCCTCTGCCGGAAAAACTTGTTTGTGCTTTGCAACCAAATATACTTGGGCAAAGTGTTTGCTCCTTGTTTTTCCATTGGCATTCGTGCACGCTCTCTCAATTTTATTGCTGTGATTGTGATTTCTAGTTGGATTTGACTATGCACGCATACTCACATCGAAGGCATTTGGGGAATTGATATCCTTGTGCGCTTTTTGCAAGAGTTCAAATATTTTTCATTTTATTGCTGACACACAAACACAGGAACTCGGGGGTGAAGATGGAGGAGCATGTGGGGAAAGGACACGCACGTCCTGGGCCCAAGGGTGCTCAGGCAAACAACATTTGTCAATGCTGGCAATATTTCACTCTGGAATGGCCCGTTGCCACTGGATGCCCTTAGTTTACGGCTCAGTGCCTGGCCAAAGGACTAAAGGACCTCAAAAAGCCTCACAAATCCTGCTCCTACAGTTGCGGGCGAAAAAAGGGGACTACAAATGTGTCGTTAAGAATGCAATTACCTGTGCACTTTGAACTTATTTAAATTATGTGACGTAATTTATGTTCTCTGAAATAATGTTTCCTAGATTTTTTTGATTACTTAACTGCAATATTAATGCAATAATACATTTTAGATGGTTGGATTGCTAGATATCCATTTCATAATTGTGTGAGTTTTCTGTTTAGAACAAAATTAATTTAAATAAATTTATGTATCTTTTAGAAAAATACATTTTAAGGTACATATTTTGTCAGGCACTGTGTTGTTCATATGTATATGTTGCCTGTCAAAATGAAAATAATCCCCCAAGAGGCGTTGGCTTGGGTTCGTTACTGCCCAAAAATGTTGCACATCGATTGAGCCATACAAACATATATACATACATTTATCCATTCGCCCGCACCGAGCAAATTATGTAATTATGTGCGTTGAAAAGTGGCCAAATAAATAGAATTCGAATGGGAATGCTAATGAAGCCATTATTATTTTATGCGCTATTTAAACAAGACCAGTCGAGCCCCTCGACCCGCCCCCCAAGGACACTGTATGAATAATAAAAGGGCGCCACTTCAGCGTGCGGATAAATAAATATTAATGCCAACATATTCCGGGCGAAAAACTCATCCTTGAGCCGGTCACTCGTACTTATAGAAAATGTGGAAAGCGAAATGAAAAGCGTTGCGCTCTGTGATTTTGACAGTGCCCATTCCACTTTTGCCACATTTTGTTGCAAAATATGATTTCATTGTGCTCAAATTGAATTAAATTCTTGGAGTGTGACGTGCCCGCCCTCGCAAATCCCCTATCCCCCCGAAAACGCCATTCGAAAATTCGCAGCTGCCACGACTCTATCTGCATCGCTCCATCTCTGTTTTTCGGGCGCTGTCTCTTTCTGCTCGGGTATTTTCCTTTTGGTAGCTTTCTGAACGGAAGCGGATATTTTCAACGCGCCATTGTTATTTTTTGAGTGCGGGAAATTGTTCGCCCAAGCTCTCCTCCTCGTCCTTCCCGCCCCCTGCTTTCCCCGCATTTCCCCCCTTTATTCGGGTGAAAGCAAACGAAGCGAGGGACCGACCAAAACGTCGTCCTTTTTGCTGGCGCTACTTTCTCCCACTCTTTCACTCTCTGTAGGTCTGTCTCTTTCGCTTTATCTGTGCGTGCATTGGGAGAAACTTTGTAAGTCAAATGTTTAAACAAAAATTCGTACTCAAATAAAATGTGTATAAAATGTATCAATATAGTTCATTGAAATATAAAATAAATATTTAGTATGGTTTGTAAAGACTTCTGTATTAAAAAAATTACTATAATTGGACAGCTTATTTTATGTTAATTATCTTAACAAATATAGTTTATATTTTTGTAAGCCAAATCTGAAACTTTTTTAATTATGACTTTACTGACACTTAGCTTGGTAATTTTTTTTTATCACTAGTGGTTTTAATGGAAAATCGATCTTCATGTATATTTCCAGGCAATATTTTCGAATGTAATATAATAATTGTACACCGTAAACCAAGTGGAATACTGTTTGATTTATACCTATTTTGGACTGTCATATTTCGTGCTGTGTGGGTCTCTCATCCGGTTCATGCTTATCATTGTGTTGAGCTTCATCGTCCTTTTGCCTCGCCCCTCCGCCAACGCCGCCCCCGCTGCCACGCCTTGTCGACAGCTTTGTTTGTGTTGTAAATATAATTTTACGACTCTGCCTCTGTCAGACTCGACTCCCCGCGCCCCCCTCCCGAGCAGTGTCAGTCATTTCGTCAGTTTGCGAGTCCTTTGGGTGGGGCTTTCCACCCACCCAACCAGCAGCACACACCCACCACCCACAGCCACCCCCTTTGCCGTTTTTCTTTTCCTTTGCCTTTGCCCTTCATCAACTGTCGCTGCTTTTTGTCTGTCGCTTTTTCTCCCCCACTTAACATTTTATTAAGCGAAAATGCTTGTGCCGTAAAATGTGCGCTTACATGTTTGCCCGCCCACCAACTCCAGCCCCTTTTCCCTTTTCCCGTTGCCAGTTTCCCATTTTCCAACCCCCTCCCAACCCTCGGGCACGCACCCTTGGGCTGCTCTGCCGCAGTCATCGTCGTCATTTTCATTTCCTGTGGTCGTATTTATGCTTTTTATTTGAATTGATTTTATTTCGTTGCCTTTTCCATTTTCCATGTGGCGTGAGCCGAGCTTATCCTTGTGTTTCTCCCCACCTCATCCCTTGTAATGGTGTGGGTGTGGGTGTGTGTGTGTGGGGGTGTTCGACGGGATTGTAAGTGGGATTGTGTGTGTGTCGTGTAGTTAATACGTTGATTTCATTTTTATTTTTATGATCCCTTTGCCACTTTAATGTTAATTTTATGACAATGATGTTGATGATGCTCAGAGCGGACGCGAACTAAGGGCTTGACACTGTCCATAAATACTTGCACTGAAGGGAAACATAGAATATTGTACTGATTTTGCAATATATTTATGTGATTTGTGGTTAAATATTAAGTTTTTAAAGGGTGCATCAGAAACCTCTGGGGAATTTAAATCTCTAAAAAGGGTGTAGGTTTAGTTTGAGTGCAAACATTTGTGACTAGGGTTTCCTGAAGAAAGTCTATCATTGCCAATTAAAGTTGCAATAAATTATTACGCTTTAAATGAATAAAAAAATAAAATATATCATCACTTTGTCATCTATGTTTGAATACGAGAATACATATATATAGAACGGTAAATAATATCTGATAACAATTAAAAACACCTTCGGGAGTTAAAAGCATTCAATTTTAAGCTAGTGGCAATTGTTAGTTTAGTTTATATACACATTTTAAACAATATTTGAAGTCTGGGTAAACTGTTAGTTTTGTTTAAAGCCAGATACATGATTAAATTTTAAGTAAAGTGCTAAACAATAAACAACAACTTAGTAAGTAGTCTATTTTGAGTTTAGATAAAAGTTAAAATGGGTAATTATGTATTAAAGCTGTTATGAATCACAAAGGAACAATGAGGCTATAAGTTCAACTCCTCTTTGCTTTGCAGCTTAACCCATGTAAATGCCTGTATTTACGTTTGACATTTGTAGTAAATTGTAGCATTGCATTCCAATGTCGTGTCCAAGAATTACTGGAAATGGTTCTGGTCAAATTTACACATCCGAAACAATAATTTTCCCACCTCATCCCCAAGCTGGCTGAAAGTGGACACGCTAGTTGTGACTGGCCTAATTGCCGCTTCGCTTTTCACGGCCAACAGCTCGGCGGTCTTGGGGCAACACGTTAATGGCCAGGCGTACGCATAAAATCAACAATTACATGGCACAAAGCAGACCACAACTTCTGTGGCAGGCAGACGCGCCAACTTGCCAGCTTACCAACTTGCCACATCATGACAGGCTTATGGCCAACGGAGCGACGCTAATTTCGAACGGGGAGAGGGAGAGGAGGGCGTATTTGGGGCAGGAGTAGCTCAGGGAGGGGGGAGCTCTTTACTTGGGAAAGGCGGTACGATGGCACCACTTAATGTAGCCAAAGCACAGACGGCTACTGATTGACCACTCAGAGATGGGAGCGTGATGCTTAATATCGCATTATAAAACTATACCGTAATATATAATAACATTTTAAATATTGTAAAAAAAACAATACAAATAAATTGAACATAATAATATTATATTTTTTTTTTTGGTTATTTTTAAAATGTAGTGGAAAGTAATATTTTATTTCGAATTGATAAAAATACTTAGACAAACTAATTTTTAGTTTCTATAGCTTATAGATCGCTGATTTTTAACCAAAGAAAAAATATACCCGGATTTTAAAAAATATTAAGACTATATTTTAAAATATTATTTCAAGTGTTACAAAAACCGAAGATTAAGGAAAATTTAATCATACCAATAACCGTTTATTATAAGAATTGCTGGTTTTATGTTAAATTAATTGAACCGAAAAAGGATAAAGGAATGACAAAAGACTATTTGAGAGAGAATTTCAAAAAAAAAACTCTTCTTGAAAGGAAACCTTTCCACTTTTCTTTTCCTATGCATATTTCAAATCTCCATCATAATAGATATGCCATTAAATACGAACCACCCCATTTGTGAGCAGCTGTTTGAAGCACCCCCATTTTAAGTGCCCCACCCAATCGACCACAGGGAAATGGAGTCTCGGTGGGTCCAGGCCAAACTATCAAAGTTAACGTCAACTTGAGCTGAAAACTTTTAGCCAGTTTTGCATTGTTTTATAATCAACTTGCACATAATTTATGTGCATAAAAGTTGGCTAAAGCCCAACCCAACTGTCGGTTTGTCTGATAACAGGCAACCACAATGAGCAAAGGTTAACCAAGACACACAGTAGCGGCAAGAACACACACTCATTCACATTCACATCCACATTCACATCCACCCACGCATTGTGTTGTAAAACTAATCTCAACAAATTATCTTTCTAGCATTCAGACTTCGTGCAGTGCCTACTTTTGGGGATGAGAGAAAGTCACAGAAAATTACATACAACTTTTGCGGAGGAGAAAGTTTTCGGTGCAGAAAGTTGATGTGATTATGATTTTCAATTTTCAGCAGTCAACGCCGAGAAGCGAGAATGGACATCATAAAGTCCTGCCAACGGGGAAGTGGAAATGTGGAAATGGGGGGAAAATGTGGAAAATGGTGGAAATGTGGAAATGCCAGCCGAACAAACACAACCACAGGGCAGATGAAAGAGAGCTACAGAAAATGTGATAGATGGATAATGTCCTGGCGGGGGAGCGTTATGCGAAAGGGAGCCCGTGCTTGCGGCGCTCGACAATAAATTGAGTTTTGTCAGCCCAAGTCCATGGACCACGTCCAAGCCGAAAAGCGGCAGCTGTTCCACCTCCAAACTCCCGAACAGTAGCTGCAAATCCCCAGCTCAGTTATAACATTTATCGTTGTGCAAACTGCCAGCAGCAGCCGTAGTAGAAGTTGTTCGGTACAAAGGATAAGGAGGCAGACAATGTCAGTGGAAAGTCCACCCGTGTGGATACACGTAGAGAAGTTCAGTAACTATAATCGCTATGAAATTTGCACTTCAAATTACAAATGTTTTTGAGATTTAATCCCGGTAAAACGCATCCCAAGTATGTCCAAGTTATGCATATTTAGTGAGGAACAATGAAATGGTCCACTAAAAAATATGTTGTCGTCGACTCAAACTATAATTCTTAAAAATATGTTATTATTTAAATCGGAGCAATAAATAAGCTTGAAAAATATATTGTGAAAACTTTTAAAAACTTACCAGCATTCGTTCATTTTCAAATGTATAATTTTCTGATCAGAGCTCAAAAAATGTTAAAATATTTTTTCAGTGTCTGTATTTTTTCAGTGCTCAAATAAAAGGCGATTATGCACAGTGGTTGAGAAAGAGGAAGGATTGAAGTGGACAACTTGTAATGAAAAAGCAACTACACTGTGGCTAAAAAACTAAATCTAAAACAGCATTTTTCATTACAATCAGAACATGTAGGATCTTTATTTTAGATATATTATTATTATAAGATGATTAAAAAATTAAAACTGACAAAGTTTTTGTTCAAGTTTGCATATTGTTGCATTTAAACACAAATAAGAAGTTGTTATTTCTTCAACGAAAATTACTTGTTAATTCCACTGTGCAGTCAGACCTTTTGTGTGTCTATTCCGGTTTCAGGAATCGAAATAAAAAAACATTTTGTTCACATATTTGGTTTGATTTATACAAAAATTGCACGCTTTATGTGCCTTTTTTTATAGCCCCTCCCTCTCTTGGCCAAAAAGAAATCACTTCTCGTGCGGCTCGTTTATTTTTCATTCCTGTTCAAATTATATTGTTGGCCAACAACAGCATTGGCCGTTGATTTCAGCCCTGTTTTGTTTGACTGACAGCGACACCAGCAACATACCAGTAGACCCGTCCCCAGGTCCCCAAAATCCGACCCGAGGGAACCCATCAGGCCATCAACATTAACGCGCTCCGTTGCCGCTCACCCATAATCCTTTCAATTTTTAAATCATTTTTATTCCAACCCATCTCGCTGGCCTTTTTTGCGACCCTTTTATAAAGTCCATGCCTCGACCCTTGCCGCAAATATTTATGAAATGAATACGCTCGCATTCCCGGCGCTCCTCCGATTGATGCCCACTGATGATTTGCGATGGGGTGAGGGAAAGGGAATGGAAGGGAAGGGAAGGGGAAAAAGGGTTCGATGAGTAGGGCTTCGTGGACGGGGCACTGATGGCTGGGCCATCCCAAATCACTTTGGAGCTCACCCAATCGACCGGCATCGTCTAACGACAATGACATGTTTATCCGGGCGGCATTCCAAGCCGATCATTTACACCTTTGCATCCCCATTCGCAATTCCATCAATTACAGCATTTAATCAACTCGTTAAGCCAGCTCGACCGAGCCCAAGCCAGAATGCGCCACCTGTCGATAACCAATGGAGGAGCAGGGCACTGAGCGAAATAATTAGTTTGTGTTTGTGAGGTAGTTAATATGAGGTAATAATAATGGTTGTTTAAATAAGTTGTGATGTAAATGTATTTTTAAGACATTATTTTCAGAACAGGCTAAGAAATAATTTTGTCTCAAAATATAGCAAAATGTTTCTTGCAATCAAGGAAACATTAATTAAAAATTATTGAGATCATTTATGTTATACCATTTAAAATAACTTTTTTAGGCTATTTTGTTTTTGCTTTTTAATTTTTATAGGCTAAGAAATTGTTTTTTGTTTAATGCGCAGTCAAATACCATCAGTTTAAGTCGCCGCGATAAAAAGTTATAAAGAGAATATTTACATATACAATTATACTAAAGTAAAGATGTTTATTAAATCATTACAATTATGTAATATAATATTATGTCTCATAGTTTTACCAATTCACAAGGTATTAATCATGCGATTACTGATTAGCAAAGACGTACTTAAATTTCCGATTTTAATTAAAAAGTATACGTAACATTATAAATAATATAGTAATTTTTTAAATATTTGTTATTACTAAATAAAAAATATAATTTCAGGTATTTCATATTTATTTAACAATTTAAAATTTATATACATATATTGTTTTAAAATAAAAAATAAAATATGCAATCTATTTTAACTGATATAAGCGCATTAAAATACATCTTAAATTTGCAAAAAAAGTTTAAAACAATAAATTAAAACTACAAAAGTCGAATTGTACAAATTTTCTGAGCACTGTAAATGGGGTATGGGATTTTGGGGCGTTGTCCGAGTCAGTGAGGTAATTACGAAAATGAAATCAGTCCGAGGTAAGCTGCATAATGCAGGCGCCCGAGGGCGAAGGACTTGCAAAATTGAATGACCAGTTGAAGGGGCATGCGGGGATGGTGGTGGTGGTTGTGGTGGTGGTGGTGGTGTTCTCGATGGTTGTGGAGATTGTGGTTGGCTGGCCGAGGGGCGTGGCAGGGCAATTGTTTTCTGGCCCCAACGGTTGCCATATTGGCCACATGTCCTGGGCCCCGAATGCGACAGGAAAAGTAGCAGGGAAATTCTGTGTTTGCCAATATTTGATTGCATATTCGGTGCTCTGCCAATTTTCCCAATGGGAGGTAGTTTGGAGTGCGTAATTATGTTCCAATGACAGCTGAAAGGATATATGAGAGGATAGAACTCGGAAAAGGACTACAGTGAAAATCACATAATTGCTAGGAAAATATTATTTCATAATATTTCACTGCTCAGAAGTCTATAATTTATTTAATTCATTCATTTTTACAAGCTTTTAATAATTACTTGGCGTTTTTAAATGAAAACAAAATCAACTTCAAGTCATTATAAAATATATATTCTGCAAATCAATCATAATTATTTCAAAATTCTTTAATTTAGTAAATGCTTTAAGTTTCATTGTATTACTTATACGTTCCATGGTCATTTTACACATTTTCTGAGCATTATAATTAATTTTACTGAAGAATTTAAGATGGAAAATGGGAAAATGAAAATGTACTGCAAGCCACTTTCACTGGGTGTGGGCAAATAATCACGATTAAAATGGAAAAATACAAAATGCAGACGGAAAATGGTATGTGCAACTGAGCGTATGCGCAATGTGCCGACGGCAAACGAAACGAAATGAATTTAATTATGAAAAATGGTGACCTTTTCGGTTAAGCACTTGAAAAATTCAATTAATCTCTTGATACCTCACAAACGAAATTAATCAAAGTTCTTGGACAAAACTTTTTTTTCCGCCAGACATGAAAAGGGAGAGGTAACAAATTTACCAAGTGTTTGGATTCTTTTCATGCTTTACTTGACATTGTTTTTCACAATTTGCTCCGTAGCAAAAACTCAATTTCCGCTGAATGAAATCCAAGAGGTTTTTGTATCATAAACAAAAAAAAAACGTTTGCCGGTAACAACGGTTAGGGTAAATAAAAATCAAATTTAAAGCACTGAAAAACGCCGCCGAAAACCGTGACTTCGACCTCGAAAAGGAGGTGGAAAAAAGGAAAGGCAGGGATTGGTTTGGCCACCACCTACACAAATACACACACACACACAGAACTAAATGTCGCAATTTTACGAGTCAATATAAAGGTGCCTGGGGAGTCATTTACAGGCGCACAGCGGTTTGCCTTCGCTCGGTTTTCTTTGGCAATAAAACATCTCACAAAGGACACGGTTCACAGGACGCGGAAATGCCAGTTGCCGCAATGAAAACGAGGAAAACACGTGTACGGCGGCATGGTCCGGGTAAAGTCAAATATGATGGCAACTTTTATGCTTTCTTTTTTTTGTGCTAAAATATTTCCACCAATGAGGCATAAAACAGAAGCCAGAACGGAACCTCGCTCCGGCCCAAGAATGATTTACGACACAGGCTTGAGTTTTACGACAAATTTACGAGAACATTGCAATTTGGCTATTATTAATTTAGTACACTGAAGTAACACACAGGTGGGCAGTCAGTGTTCGGAAAAGAATTGCTGGGACTCTATTGTTTTAAATTCAAATGAGGGTTTAGTCTCTCTATTGTATACATTACATTATTAATTAGTTGTAAAAAAAAATATATTTTTGTAATATGACACATTTGGGTAATAAAATATTTACCAACTTTGTGGAAACGAATATTGTGCAATGTCTTTTGCAACAAATTTAGTATTATTAATTTTTGTGTTCATATTAAATTAAACGGTTTACTTTTAATTCAAAGTTTTTTTTTTGTTTTTTTATTAATAAATTAGTATAAGTATATATGGCAAGATTGAGGTAATTTATTCACTATTACACACCAAAAAAGCTACCATCTACGAGTAAATTTGAATGATAAATGAGCCGTATTTTTTGTGGCTCGAGCAGTGCAGCCATGGCAGTTTCCGTGCACAATAATGTCGCCATTCCTGATGGTAATTTTGGGAATGGTTCCTGAAATAAAATGATCTGTTATTAAAAAGATCCAGAAACCTTTTAATAATGTGCTGAACTTACGAGCATATCCAACATTTGCCAGGGCAAGAAGCGCCATTAGCGGGAACAATAACGAAATCCACTTCATTGCTGCGACACTTGAGATGAAACACTGACTGAGATCGATTCATTTGAACACGTTTTATATAGCCTCATTACTTTAGCTCCACCGTGAGTAATGTAAGAAAAAAAGAAAATACCCTAGAATATTTTACAAACCTTGGGTTTTCCAAAGAACCCCCACTTATGATAACCTACCCTACACAACTGAGAGTTCAGCTCTGATGCATTGCAGCTTTAAAGCTTGAGATCGCCAGCATCGCAATATAATTCATATATTTAGGTATACTTTTAATGAATGCGGCGTAAAAACCAATAACGACGTAAGGTAAAATACTGTGGGTATTCACGGCTTTGATTAAATAACGAGTTAAGCATTTATCAAATAAATAAATATTATGTTAAAGTACTAAAACAAATACCGTTTTTTTAAAAACAGAAATTCGTTGTTTGTTTTGCCAGCAAATACTTTATTTTTAAACTCGTATGTAGTAATGTATCTAGGAATAAGATTCTTTTCAATATTAACGATTTTGTATTAATGAATATCCCTTTTAAATGTTGGTTACTGATTTAAACGTGTTTTTGCGCCTTGATATATTGAAAATCTGTTATTTATTTATCTGTTATTGATATACTGATTTGACTTTATTTTATTAACGAAATACTAACGAAAGATTTTTAAAAGTTTGTTTTAAGGCGCATCAATTTAATTAATGAATTTATACATCGTTTATTATTTTATAATTTAACCAATAACCTACAACGGATTAACATCAAACACCCTAATTGTTTGAATTCATTTGTACGCTAATACCAAATATGTAACAAATTTTATCGTAAATTTATTTTTTTTATTTTTAACTCCTTGAAAAAGTGTTATAAAATATAATTGTGGATATGGCCTTTGACAAAATCAATGTAAAGTTTAGTCGGGAGAATATATATAGTTTTTAAATATCTGGTAGATAAATGTATAATGTGCCATTGGATTTATACAATGGCGAATCGTAAAATTCAATAAAATTCGTCTTCAAGAATGTGCTATTTTTTAAGGAGTCGTAAGTAAACAAATAAATGCAAAGCATTGTTTCTAAATTAAAAAACTTTATTCATTTTCAGTCGCCGCCCCCGCTGATGCTGCAGCCGACACAGTCCTTGTTGTGGAGGTAAGTGCCACCTGGCACGCGACCACTGAAGCCCTCGGGATACTGGCTGCCACCACCTCCTCCTCCTGGCAGAGATGGGCCACCTCCCGGTCGCCGGACAAGACCATCCACAGCTCCTGGATAGGCGCCGGGGGAATTAATGTAGACGGTTCCCTGTCCCGGCTTGCCCGCCTTGTAGGATTGGCCACCGACCACCACGGTTTCGGCCACCGGAGGACTGCAATCCCGGCAGGTTCCGCCGATAATCACATTTCCGGCTGTGGAGTAATGGAATAATAAGGGAATCGTGTCGCTCTAGAGGGGGGGTGGGTTCATTTCATCCTTACCTGTCGCCTGGGAAACCAGGACGGTGGCAACTGCAAAGACCAGAATCAGACACTTCATTCTCGAACTGGGTACAAGACGAATCTGTTCGAGACACATGAAATCCGAAAGCTTTTAAGCATTCCCGTTTGCTTTGTTATAGAAACCAGATTATTGCAGCGAACGCACAATCGAAGGTGGGATGACGGGGATTCGCCCCAGAAACCAGTTCAATTCACAGATTATTCTGGGCAAGGGGTTTTCCACACAAGCTTTTATTCTGATTTCAGTTAGCTAGAAATTAAGATCAAGTGTATATAGTACGTAATACAGAGGGCTTATCTAAAAACCAGAAGCTTGTTTTGATTTCTACTGAATCGATCTACTATTTTGCGTTTTAAATTCTAACTTTTCTATGTTTATATTTTTATCTATTGTGCTGTATGTATAATTCTTGTATTCCTATTATTTTTTGAAAAGGTTTTTGATACAATTTTAAAATATAGAGTAAATATATTTAATATTCCTCTTAGCCCGACGTCATCAGTTGCCCATTCAATGACCGAAGTTATCAAGTCGAATTAATTGCTCCTTTATTTTTGCGTTTTAAATTCTTGATTATTTGGAAAGGTTATTGATACAATTTTAAAATATAGAGTTAATATAAATAATATTCTTTTTGGCCCGACGTCATCAGTTACCCATTCAATGACCGACGTTATCATGTCGAATTAATTATTGATTTATTTATTTGTTTTTATTTTATTCGCCATCAGTTTTGTTGCATTCGACCTCTGATCCTGCGAGCTGGCGATATGGGTTGTTTTCTATATTTGTATTGCTTTTCGTCTTAGCCTTGTGATATATATAATAATAATTTGTAAAATATGGTAGAATAAATTTTAAGAATAAAAGTTGGCTTTGCTTATAAATTTTAATTCTTATAATTAAGGGATAATGGTTATTGATATAGTTGACGATGTATATATCATATACCACTGTTTTACATTTTAATTGTAGACATTTTTATACAATTATTATTATTATTATTATTTATATTATATAAAGTATTGACCAAGTTTTTATACACCTATATATTCATAGATACTTTTACTCTTAAATCGTGAGCCGAGAGAATAGGACATATAAAGTATTGCTTACCTTTTTATACACCTATATAATCATACATACTTTTACCTTTAAATTGTAAAAATTCTTATACAAGACATATAATGTATTGACTAACTATTTATACACCTATGTATTCATTGATAAGGGAATACGTTGATTGCAACTGAAATGGGATTTCGTTCACCCATTTTTTACAAAAATCCATTGTCTAGTGATTACACTTTTTGGGTTTTCCCAAGCACACGGGAATTGTCGAGGGTTATCAGAGGCCCTCTACTGGTCATTTAACTTGATTCCATCCACGATCCGATTCTCAGCTATAAAAGATCTGCTCCCGGCAGTTGAGAGCATCAGTTGCAGCCAATCAATTGTGCAGAGCATTAAGCATCTATAACCGGAAATCACCAATCCACAATCAATATGAAATTCTTCTCAGTCGTCACCGTCTTCGTGCTGGGTCTGCTGGCTCTGGCCAACGGTGAGTAAAACTTAAACACGTGCCCTAGTAGATCATTTAATTAATTAATTGATTATTTATACAGCTGTTCCCCTGTCCCCCGATCCCGGAAATGTGATCATCAACGGCGACTGCAAATACTGCAATGTTCATGGCGGCAAGTAGGAATGTTCTTCAAGGACTATCAATACATGGACTCAAGTTAACTAAAGCTCAACACACAATATTTATGCTACCCATTTAAAATGTTACATAGAATTTAAAAACAATGCCAAACATACAAATACAATAAAAAAAGAGGGCTTTACTCCCTCTTTCAATAACACAAATATCTAAAGAGATTTTCTTATGGGGTTACCAAATTTTATTTCAGTGGCCGATCTTTCAAAATAGGTTCCTTTATCAATAAACAGAAAAAAACCAAACATTTTATGGCTGATAATACTCTCAAATAATATTGCACCAATATTTTCCTGATTTTCAAGTCTGGCTTGCCAGTCAACAATGTGTTTTTACATAAAGTCCTGGTTCTACTGATAACATATTTTTCAGGGGTTATCAGAGGCTTACAACTACCTATTGCACTCGGGTTTTTATAGTCAGATAGACTCTCGGCTATATAAGATCAGGTTCCGTGAGCCCAGAGAATCAGTTGATGGTAATAGATTGTCAAGTGCATTTAGCATCCCAAACCGGAAAAACCAATCCAGAATCAATATGAAATTCTTCTCAGTCGTCACCGTCGTTGTGCTGGGTCTGCTGGCTCTGTCCAATGGTTAGTAAAAATGTAAACTATTTTTGAACTTGTTTGTTTAAGTAATTTATTATTTTATTCCTCAGCTGTTCCGCTGTCCCCCGATCCAGGAAATGTGATCATCAACGGCGACTGCAAATACTGCAATGTGCGTGGTGATTAGAAAAAACACAAGTTAACATAACGTGCAGACAATGTAACATAGAATCTATAAACAATGCCAAATATTCAAATACAACACACCATTTTTCACTAACACAAACATATCGAGAAAGATTTTTTTATGTTATTATAATTATTTATAATTTGAATTATTAATTGCTCTTAATCTTGCGGAGGGCGTTATCGCATTAATTTATTTAGACATAAAAAGTGGTTTATAAAAATATTTTTCTTAGTTATGAGAAAATTGGTATTTCCTAAACTAATTAGTCCGGGGTTATCTGAGGCTTACAACTACCTATTGCACTTGGGTTTTTATAGTCAGATAGACTCTCGGCTATATAAGATCAGGTTCTGTGAGCCAAGGGAATCAGTTGATGGTAATAGATTGTCAAGTGCATTTAGCATCCCAAACCGGAAAAACCAATCCAGAATCAATATGAAATTCTTCTCAGTCGTCACCGTCGTTGTGCTGGGTCTGCTGGCTCTGGCCAATGGTTAGTAAAAATGTAAACTATTTCTGAACTTGTTTGTTTAAGTAATTTATTATTGTATTCCTCAGCTGTTCCGCTGTCCCCCGATCCAGGAAATGTGATCATCCTCACCGAATGCAGAGGCTGCAATGTGCATGGCAATTAGAAAAATCACAAGAATCTACATATAAACAATGCCAAATATCCAAAGGCAACACACAATTTTTCACTAACACAAACATTTCGAGAACGGTTTTTTTATTTTATTATTATTATTTATTATTTTAATTATTAATTGCTATTAATCTTGAGGAGGGCGTTATCGCATCGGGCTTACCAAATCAAGTTCAACGACCGATCTCGCCAAAAAGGTAAACTGAATTATCAATATATAAAACAAGAGAGAACGCTATAGTCGGGTGCCCCGACTATCAGATACCCGTTACTCAGGTAAAGGGAGTGCGAGGGAGATGGAGATAGAAACTTTGATCACGCATAACTTTTTAACGAATGGTCCGATTTGAAAAATTTCTTCTACATTTCGATAGGTATTGATAAACACAATAAAACTGCATTTTTACTTTTCCGAAATATTTAAATTTTTAAAATCGTATATAAGCGATTGTGGGCGTTAAAGGGGGCGTGGCACCTTTTTGAAACAAACTTGCGCTGCGTAGGAACTCCTAGAATCTGCATGCAAAATGCCAATCTTCTAGCTTTTATAGTTTCCGAGATCTCAGCGTTCATACGGACAGACAGACGGACAGACGGACAGACGGACAGACGGACAGACGGACATGGCTATATCGACTCGGCTAGTGACCCTGATCAAGAATATATATACTTTATAGGGTCGGAAACGCTTCCTTCTACCTGTTACATACTTTTGCACGAATACAATATACCCTTTTACTCTACGAGTAACGGGTATAAATACGTTGCACTTAAATTTCCCAACAAACATTGTTATTTGGTATTTAGTCGGGCTCATTATACTCTTACTTTATGTTGCAAAAATATTTTCTTGATATTTACGTCGATTTTGCCAAAATAACCTGTGGTCTAGTGATTGGTCGTGGGATAATGAGTAATTATACCCTTAGGTAGAAAATTGTAAAAAATATAAGTAACTATTTTTAAGGAGACATCGAATTTGAATCAATACCAACAATACAACCAGAAAAAATAATATAATAATAAAATAATATTCATATTTTGAAAATGATTTATTGTAGTAAATTTCGTTGGTATTACCCACGAATATTACATCCGACGCAGTCACTGTTGCGGACCAAGGTTCCTCCGGGATAGGGTCGGGAATCGATGGTGGTAACGCCACCTCCTGACCAGCCTCCTCCTCCTCCTCCACCTCCTCCCCTTCCGCCAGATTCACCCAGATCGATGTACTGACCACCGCCCCATTGGCGCTTGGATCGCCTGGCTATATGCTGAGATCCTCCAGCGGACTGATGGAGTGACCAGCCGTCCAGTTCATTGTCGTCCTCATCCGACGAAGGTCGTCTGTGGGTCGAAGTTGATTTTGGCCTGGGTCTTGCAGTGGTCTTGCCACCATTTCCCCTACCTCTTGAAGGCTTGTGGGTGGTGGTGGTGGTGGTATGGTCATTCGAACAGTCCACACACTTTCCGTTGATGGTGACCTTTCCGGCTGTGGGTGGAACAGAGATTAATATACTGGGAAATGCCATTAAAGCTAAAACTGACCTTGAACGAAGGCCAAAGTGGCCAAGAACAATAGCGCCAATAGCGTCAGGCACTTCATTATGCGGCTCTCTAAACTGCTCGATCACAGGCGCCTTCTTTTATACCCGTCCCGATTAGCTCCGATCTGTAATCTACATATAATGTATGTACATGCCAATAAAACCGCTCAAGGCTGCAATTAAGTATAAGTAAGGGCATGATGTTTTACTTTATTTTGAGGCAAAGCTGAACTATTGACTGTTACCGGAATAGAAAATGGAATGAAACTGATGCTGTTTTAACATATAGATTACTTATTTATAATCTAAATTCTAGGTTCTGACGAAAACATTTCCCGATTTGTAAAGTGTTGAAGGTGAAAGACCCGACAATTATTATTATTAGAATTAAAAGTATCTTAAATTATTTTTAGATTTTTTTTGTCTTCAATTTTAAATAAATAATAAGTTCTTTTATAAAATTACACAAAAATTTTTATATAAAAATATTTTTCTTAGTTATGGGAAAAATGGTATTTCTAATTCTAACTTTTCAAACAATTAACAATGTATTATAATGTATAATGTATATAATCATTAATCATTACTTATTGAGAAGCTATGAATACCAAGTTTGTTGAATTTAATTAGCAGCAAACTTCAACTAAATTTAAACTAATAATTCACGTTAAGTGGATCACAAAAAAAATAAAATTATATTATTTTGGGACTGATTTTAAAAATGGTTTTTGTAAGAAACAAAATAAACATAAATCCATTTTAACAGTATTTTTGTAATTTATTGCAATGATGTTTTAAGTGTATATGGTAACTGTTAATTTAGAACATGCAACACGTGTTGATTTTGGAATTAAAATATAATTAACAGGTTTTAATTCGTCGATACACATTTTGTTCTACCAAAATGTATTCAAATGCTGATTGTTATGACCCATTGTTTGCTTTTATTTGTGCAAGTTTTTTATGCAAATATAAGAATTAATAAAAACAATATTTATTTGTAAACAAAAATACAATATATATTGGGTTTTAGAAAAAGTTTGAGATAAATATCATTTCGAACTATAAGTATTTTAACATTGGTTAGATATCTAAACATTTTCACTTGAATTTGAGTTCAACATGGTATATAAATAAAAACAATATTTATTTGTGAACAAAAATATAAAACATATGGTGTTTTAGGAAAAGTTTAAGATAAATATCATTTTGAACTCTAAGTATTTTGATATTATGTAGGCTTTATGTAAACTTTTTCACTTGAATTTGAGCTTTACTTGGTGGCTTAGAGAAAACTTTTACTTGCTTGAACGTAAACACTGGACTGGAATTTCCAGATTTAAATACGCAAAAGCAAAAAGCTATTGAACGGTCTATAGCGGAGAAGGCTTAACTTTCTGTGTTTTCCCAAACGCTCGGGGTTATCAGAAACCTCCGTCGACTGACTGCCCATTGCACTTGACTCGTTCTACGATCCGACTCTCAGCTATATAAGATCAGGTCCCACCAGCCGAGAGCATCAGTTGAAGCCAATCAATTGTCCAGCGCATTTAGCATCCAAAACCGGAACCACAAATCCAGAATCAATATGAAATTCTTCTCAGTCGTCACCGTCTTCGTGCTGGGTCTGCTGGCTCTGGCCAATGGTGAGTAAATCCTACTTATTTGTCACTCTATATAATTTTACTAATACCTTATTTTTCCCACAGCTGTTCCCCTGTCCCCCGATCCAGGAAATGTGGTCATCAACGGTGACTGCAAATACTGCAACGTTCACGGCGGCAAGTAGGGAAGTTCTTGCCTGAGGATCGACACAAGGCCATAACTTACCTCACACCCAAGACACTATATTTATGTTACCGCTTTGTACTAAAAGGAGACTTAGAATTTAGACACAAAAAATAAACATGTAAAAAACCTACCTATTTTGTTTATATTTTATAAAGCGCATTCTCCAACTCAAGATAAAACCTTCTAGGTTTTTTGATAAATTCGAAACACATTCAAACCTTTTAAGGACAAGCAGTATGACTTTAGGGACTTCTTCAGCACTGTTTTCATTCTCTTTACTCAGCAATTAAAGGGGCTCACATAGTTTAAATTTTTTAATTTTAAATGTATTACCCATTTTAAAGTTGAAATTATTTTAATTATATTTATTAAAAAAGAAAATAGAACTTAAAATAAATAAAAGTTAAAAAGATAATCAATTGTTTTTATGGTTCTATTAAAAAACAATTCATAACTGATTTTCTTGAATATTATTGAATATTTTAAGTTATGTTAGAGTTGAAGTTATTTTAGGATTTTTAAATTTGTTAAATTTTATTTACTTATTTACTTTATTTTTTCTTAATTGTTTTTGTTTAGTTTTATTGTAATGTATTGCGTATTGCGTTGAATCCAGTGTAGGAGCAGATGTGAGATTACATCACTTTTTATGTACTGCACTGACATGCTGATAAAGAATAATTATTTTACAACTTTGACAGATCTGTTACGTTGTTTTAGTGTTTGATACTCTATATTTACAAATAAAATTTAATTTTTTATATTTGTGGTATTTATATTTATTAAATCGTACAAATATTAATATTTCCCGAATATTTTCGGTTTAGAAATATATTAAATTAAAAAAGATTTTGCTTAATAATTTAGTTTAAGAAAAACTGAATATTCAAATTTTCGTTTTATTCAAGTTGATTTTCAACCAACATGGTTGTTTTAAACTTTTTTTTTATAAAACAATTTTTAAGTATAACATTTTAATTATACCACTTTTTAAATAATAGAATTTATATTTTTGTAGGGCAAAAGTATAATAACAAGAAATCAATAAGCCATTTACCCATAGTGCGCTCAAAAATAATATAATTTCAAATTGAATTTACAATGATCAATTAGTTATCTGTTTTTTCTACGATTTTTAAACAAATATTATCTATACCTTAAAAGCATTTGTGGCGACCTCAGAGGGGCCAGACTTTTGCAACTACCTTCGATACCCCTTTTGGAGCAATTCTTGCTAAAAACCTGGGTGTTAATTTAGACGTTTACTGATTCGACGGAATTGAACGTGTAGAACGGGTCGAAATACTTGGAAATACATTGCAGGGGCGCAAGTCAGTCAAACGAAATCAGGTTTGCAATCTGCGAACCGCACGTGAACAGAATCTCGCACTGGACCAGCTTGGATTTCCCTTTTCCAATCTCGCGCCCCGTGGCCATCAGTCTGCACTTGTTTACGCTCAATTTCATTGAGAACGTCGTACTACTGCACTCGGGGAATTTCACGTCTGGGAGAATCCCAATCTCTGCCAGAGTTTTCCCAGTGTCAATGTAACCAGCTTGATAAGGCGGATCGTTCTAGGTCTATCAGCTCAGTTGTACGGCTATATAAACACTGGTGTATTCACTTTTCGGCATCAGTTCTCACTTGCAAATCCTCTCGAGTCAACCGCAAAAACCAACCACAAAATCAACAACATGAAGTTCCTATCGCTTGCCTTTGTTTTGGGACTGCTGGCTCTGGCCAATGGTGAGTAAACTAGACTATATATTTACCAAACAATATAAGTGATTTTATTCTGATTTCAATCCTTTAGTGTCCTCAGCCACTCCCCTGAATCCTGGCAATGTCATCATCAACGGCGACTGCCGCGTCTGCAATGTGAGGGCCTAGGAGCAGTTGAGATGGAGGAATTGAAACAAGCCAGTTGCAGTTCACACAGCCACATATATTTAAGTCACACAAAAATGTAATATAAATTCAAAGAAGAAACCACACCAATTAAAAAAATATTCAAAGTAAACAAAATATATATTTTTGTTGGGGAACATATGTGGAATTGACGAGGGAAATAACCTAGATAATAGCAACACCAGGAAACAGAAAATATTTGAACTTCAGTCGATTGCAAATACCCTTTTAAAACAGGGTGCTACAAACACCTTTTGCAAATTAATTTCAAGCTATAAATTTCTATAGGAAAAATATGTAATTGATAAGGGAAAATAACAAACAGAACTATTTGACGTCGAGACGATTTAAAATAACATATTATTCTGGGGAGCTACCACAATCATTTCCAAACTTGAATCTAACCGAATTTTTGAAATTTTGCAAAGTAAGAAATTTTCTTCTTTCTTTTACTTTCAAATGTAAATTGCTAGCAATATCAGAATGATAAATTTTACCAATAAAGTTGTATTATATAAAATGAAGATATCTTTTGATATAATACCAAATAAGTAAAAATATTTATTTTAAATTTTAAAACAAATTTATTTTTTGTTACTATTAAAAAATAACTTAAGAATTTTATTTGGATCGAAACCCTTTCTATACTCATAAATTCTTGGGTTTTCCAAACGCTGGCGATTAAATGCGCTTGTTTACGTACAAGCATGTAAATATAAATTGACTTGTTTAATATAAAAGTAATTTTGCTCCTTTTACACAGTGGGTACATTTTTGAGTGAAGTAATACAAATTAAATATATTTTAATGAAATATACATTTCTTTTTGGTTTAATATATGACCAATTTTTAAACAAATAAGTTGAATAGGTCAAACAAATAAGACTAGCTCGATTAGTTTCTTTACTTGAGTTTTTACTGTAAAGCCCCGCTAAATTTAAACAATACTATATACTGATTCCATATAAAGAGCAGAGCACTCAGGCATTCGCAACCAGAATTATTTGTAGTCCCAAAGTCAAACATGAAAATCGCCGGAGCTTTGATGCTGTTTTTTTGCCTGCTGGTTGCAGTTAATGGTAATTGTTATAGCTATTAATGTTGTATATATTTGGAGATTACAAATTTTGTATTTGCAGCCACACCGGGCAAAGTGTATATTAATGGAAAGTGCATCGACTGCAATAAGCCCGATAACGATGATAACATAATAATGCCCCCAGATCATATGACCGGTGGTTCTATGTCGTACGCTCTCACATCTGGAGCAATGGCCTTTGGAATTTTATATCATATATTTAATATGATGAATGTGTAATCAATCTCTAAATAAAACTATATTTTTGAAGAATATGTGGCTTTGTTTTAAATATTAGGGTTCATTTTGTTAATGTTGGGAAAATGTAAAATTATTTAATGATTTGAACATGAAACTCTTTATTTAATTACATGTAGTATATAATTTGGTAATTCCATGTTTGATCATTTTTGTAATAAAAAATACTTAATGCATATAAAATAAAATATAATATAAATATAATTCAAGTCATCACATTTTTTATAGGATAAACGTTTTCGAAGAAGTGTTTAAGTAAAGGTAATTAATCTCCAAATAATTATCCGAAATGATTTACTTTGTATGTAGAACAGTCGCAATACGATTTGTATTTTCCACATGAGTGAATTATACATGTAAACATGTACTTAAAGCGATTATTGATTTGATTAGCGCCAGGTCTTGTCTAGCAATTGAATCGGCATATAAACGGGAATTATTTTATTTCTTGGGCTTTTCCAGTAATTACATAACCCTGTGTGCTTGAACTCGAGTAGATACACCAGCATTTCTTATAAAAGTAAGATGAGAAAATAAACTTGCATCAGTTTACTTTGAAGCTTTGCTAATAAAATGAAGTGGTTATCCTTAGTTTTTGTCTTTGGTCTATTGGCCATGGCAAGTGGTAAGTTATCCTTTGATCCTTGAATCCTTGCGTATAAATTTGAAATTCATTTTATTATTCCTATTTTTCAGCATCGCCTTTGATTCCGGGTAACGTTATTATCAATGGAGATTGCCGCAAGTGTAATGTTCATGGAGGCTAGTCTGGAGTCGAAAAATAAACCTTTACATTTTGTAAACCCCAAATAAAGAAAGTAAAAGTTCTTGGCATATAATAGTTGTTGTTTTTTTTTTAGTTTATGAAGCTGTGTATAATACACATTTAATGAGGGAAGTATGTGGTTTGGTTTTCAAAAGTAACATTTTTAACAGCCAAACACGCAGAACCACTTTCAACTGAATTAATTTTCTTTTAAAGATATGCCATATATTCTTTTAAAATCCTTAATGAACACAGACTTTTTAAATATATATTTTTTTTGGGACTATTGAAGTAACTGGGGGAAAAATTTGTTTCGTAGCATTTTAAATTTGTAGGAATTTCTTATTCGCTGTTAAATCACATTCACATACCATTTCGTTAATAAAAGACTTGTAAATACATTTAAGAGTTTCACTGACTTTATTTTATTTCATATTTTTCCGCAATTGAGCAAATAAGCTTTTAATCGCCGCGAACATTGCAAACTCTGCAGTCGCCGTTGATGATGACATTGCCGGGATTCAGGGGATTGGCTGGAAACAAAACAAAGGCTTCACTCAGTATTCAGTCCGGATTATATATTATATCCTTCCACTTACCACTGGCCAGAGCCAACAGACCCAAAAGAAAGGCAATCGAGAGCAGCTTCATATTGTGAGTGTTTTCAGCGACTAATTTGCCAATCGATTCGAACAGGTCTCTTTTATAGCCCCGCCAAGTCTTATTGATTAGCGAATTGCGCACTTTATCAATTAATTCATGGCATTTGATATATACAAAAATGTGTCATAACTTGATTTTAACAGCCTTCTATCCTGTTCATTATATCTCTAAAGAGATCTTTGTCTGTGATTGGCAGGCGACTAAGTAAACAAATTTGAACGATTTTGAACCTATTTGATTTTATTGTTAGCACAATATAAAAATGGAAAATAAATTTCTACATTTTGGTTTTATTCTGAATTTTTTACCAAAATCGAAATTTGGCAAAACCACTTTTATAAAAACAGAAATCAAAAATTTTTTCCGAATTTGTATCTATTTGTCTAAAGCATTTGCATAATGTGAAAATCTTAAATAAATTTGTAACTTAAGGTTTTGGCTTGTATGTACAATAAATAAGTTCTAGACAAAAAAAGATTGCAAAAATAAAAATTTATGTTTAAAATACGGAACAAAATCATTAAAAACTTAAAAGTTTAGTTGGAAAAGCTTTTAAAAACATGAGCAGAATTTCCCGAGCTGGAATTTAACTTGTTCCTTGTGTTTTTTTGGCATTTGGTTGTCTATGTGCTCGCCAAAGGTAAATGAACGTGTTTGTGGTCGAATTAACTTTGCCCGCAGAAGTTGCCGTAGGTGTGTCTGTTTGATGCTGTTTATAAGTAAGTCTGCCCGTGCAATGGTGCACTGAAAAAAATTACTGACTTACAATATTTAGCTTAACTGTCTAAAAACAATATTTACTAATCATTTATAATTCTGTATAATTTAAATGAATTTATTGGCGTAAATAAAAATATATTGCATTGAAAAAGTAGTTAAAATTAAAAAAAATTATTTTTTTTTATAATGAAAGAGTATTTATAATTGTAAATGATCAGTTTTTCTGTTTTTTTATTAATTAGATCACTCTTCTTCCTGGATTTCCCTAATAGTAGAATATGGAAATCATTACACATTTAAAAAAATAATAACTTACCTTTTTTATATTTAATGACTATTGGGAATATTTTGTCTTAATTTGTAATCTTTTTTCACAGTGTACGTGTTTTGCACATGGCTGGCAATTAAGCCAATGAAGCATTAAAAACCACCAGCCAAGCCCCATGCAAAATGAGTTTTTTGGGTGTTTCGTGGGGCTTGAGGCTATTGTCGGCGTTTTTGGGGTGGCTTGGTGGTTTTCGAGGAGGAGAAAGGTGAAAGGAGAAAGGGTTTAACTCAGTCATCCAGCTTCCACTCACACCGGATTAGTGCCGCGTGTGCTAAATGCTGTTGTTGTTTTTTTCCACATTTGTCAACGTAGATGGCCTTACGGATAAATGAACTTCATCCAGATGAACTTATGTACATATGTACGTATACGTATACGTATACGTTATACGTGGAATTGTACGCCTCGATAGAAGGACAGCCGACACGTGTGCGTTAACAATTTAATTACGCTGCGGTGCGGGCAGCGACAGCTGCCACATGTCTCTCGAAAAAGTTAATCATCCAGTCGAGAGGGTATTCAGGAATTAAAGACGGCCAAGTGCTGATTTTGTGGCACCATTAAAGCGCTACCCGTTGGCCAAATGTTTCAATCGGAAAACTCGAGTGGCGTTAAAGAGCGGCATGTCGGAGTTCTCAAGTGGTCATGTTTACGCCCTATAAATTGAAATAAACCGGGAACTTCAATCCGGCTGAACCTTTGAGTATGATGGAGTACTTAAGGGATGGTTGTTATTGTTTCTCCTCAAAAGTCAGGAAGCTACTGGGTTTTAGAAGGATTAAAGGTTAAATAAATACATATAAATTAGCACTTAGGCTTTTGTTTTGGCACATACATAGCTTTTGATTGACCTACAAAAAGACATAACAATAAAAAATTTAAAGAATTTATTAAACTATTTGTTATATTACCAATAAATACTTTAAAGGGAGAAATAATATAAATAGAATAAATAATTACTAAAATGTAAGAATCAAGGTTATTAAAAACGTATTAAACATATAAAATTAAATGTGTACGATGCGTATACGTAATATAACCCGAAGAGAATTGTAATGTTTTAAATAGTTTGGATAATTTAATGTCACGTTTTGTGAGAAATAAAGTTCAAATATGTATGTATATTTATCATTTTCTGTTCAATCTCATTTGACAATATTATCATTTTTTCCATGCGCACTTATATTTATGTATAATTGCAACACTCTAGCACTCGGTTGGAATATAATGGCTTTCTCGGCAGCTGCTCACCTATTAGTTTACTGTCAACCTGTGGCAAAAGTTCTCGGTCAGTGGCGTAGCAGGATTTTATTGAGGAGGGTTAAAGGGGGGCTTAAAAAATATCTGTATTATCTGTAATCTGTAATTATGTGAGGTTGTGAAATAGAAATAAGTTAAGAAAGCATAGTTTTTATTATTTTTTTAATAATAAAAAAAATCCAATGAATGCATATGTGCCACTAGCAATATTTGCCAAATGTATTTTATTGTATTTAAAAACTATAATTATATTATTAAATACATAGCCTCCTATGTTTTATAAAATTTCCTCTCGCACGCCTCTGAAGTAGGCGTGGCAATAACCATGGAAAGGAGTGAGGAGTGGGGGGGAGGGGAGGATGGAGCAATAGAAAGCAGTGTTCCTGAACATGTGTGCATTCTGTTAGTTGATTGCCCTAGCGTCCGTGCTTGCGGTTACATTCTGTTGATTCCTGTTGGCTTTTCCCCACCGTTGGCTTCCTTTATTGTCCTTTTTTTGTGTTGTGGTTAGTTTTATAGCTCTCACCATTTGGTTTTATGATACAACCAACTGCGGCGTTATGCATAAACTTAAGTTTCATTTTCTGCTTTTTTCGCAGGTGGCTAACCCATTTTTGTTGCCCCTCTTTAGTTGAACACTTAGGCTCGTTGAACATTTTCCAAGGTAAAAACTGCAGCTTACAGTTTAAGCATTTCAAAAGTTGCAAAATTATTTTCTGTATGTACTTTTCAATATTTTAATTTATATTTTTGTGTACACTTCCATTGGCTTTTTCATATTGATACATCAAGTGATGTGTTTAAGCTTATAGTTAATAGAACAAATTCGTAAGTTTAAAAAATATTTAAGATGATGTGTTACATTTTTTCAATTTATTCAATTTATTTTATTTCGGCGATAATGAGACTCAAATAAACAACGTTTATAGTGTAGTAGATAATATAAGTAATTACTAAAACTTTCTTTAAACAACATAGACAGGATTTGGTTGTAATAAAGGTACATATATATTTATATTTATATTTACACATAAACAATTTGATTTGGCCCGGGCTTAATGTTATCCCCAAAAAGTTTTCAAGGCAAGAACAGTAATTGACCACTGATGCCTGACCCCTTCATTCCCATCAAATGACATGGCAGTCAACACATTTGGTTCTTGCTGCCACGTGAGCAAAATTGCTAATCAACTGGGGGATGAAGGATATGGACATGGTCATGGACATGGACATGGACACAGCCATGTTCCAGTGGTGACCCCCAGTTATTGCGGCCTGCTCCTGGGGAGTGACAACTCATCATTTTGTCGTCCTTGTCGAGGGCTTTAATGTGTTTAAGCGTTACGAGCATGAGCAAACATTATTGTCTCGTGGGAATCGGTAAATTGGTGCTGAGTGCAGGACTTCGGATTGTCATTGAGTTGTGGAAGTGACACTTTGATAACCCAAGCCACACCCCCTACACCCACTCTCTACTTCGACAGACACTAATGGGTGTGTGTTGGGGTGATTGTTTGCCAGGATAATGGAAAATATATAAACAGCTGAAGGACAAGTCAGTACAAATGGAATTTATAACGTTTCATTTAATGAAGATTTATGGTTCAATACTTAAGTGGATTCGAATTGTGCAGCAATCACATTTTATAATTTATTTATATATTAAACAAAATTGTAGCTTTTTATATAATATATACAATTAATTAATTAATAATCTAAAAACAACAATATTTTTTGTTGCATTATAGATTACTAAATTATGTCTAGATCGCTAATAACTAACATATCTATAATTTTGCTGAACACATTATAATATATCGGAATGTTATATTATTAAAAAAGCTTTTATATTTGTATATTGTTTACATATTTCTTTCCACATGATTTTGGTATTTATATAGCATAATAGAAATGGAAAATTGAATCACTAATCACAATGAATTCTTATCTCCGCTGCTTTATTGCACAAAGCTTTGACTCTAGTTAATCAAACGAAGTCGTCCCAGATCAGTTGTTAATCTAACTTAGAGCTGTATAGTCCAACTGATCGAAATGTCAGCCTTCAAAAACCCATTTAGTGGGTTACTGCTCTGCAGTTTTTTGGCTATATTGCAGTGTATATCTGCAGATGTGGGAAAACTGGTCTGCTTTTACGATGCCAAGAGTTTTGTGCGCGAAGGTGAGTTCTAGAATCTTTTAATCTTTGAGTGACAAATAGTTCAGGGGTTATCTCTTTTATAGGCCCCGCCCAAATGTCACTGGCCGAACTGGAGCCCGCCCTGTCTTTCTGCAACTTTTTGGTCTACGGTTATGCGGGCATCGATGCCGAGAACTACAAGATCAAGAGTTTAAATCCTACCTTAACCCATGACCGCCAGCACTATCGCCACATAACTGCTCTACGGCAAAAGTACCGAAATGTTCGATTCCTTCTCTCGGTGGGAGGTGATCAGGATTTGGACAGCGAGGGCGTGGCAGACAGTGGCAAGTACCTGAGATTACTGGAACAGCCGGAGCATAGGAAGAGCTTCCAGGCGAGCGTTGTGGCAGAGCTGAACAACCATGGCTTCGATGGTATCGATCTTTCCTGGCAGTTCCCCAAAAACAAACCCAAAGTGCAGCAGGGTGTATTCAAGCGGGTTTGGGGCTCCTTTCGTGGCCTGTTCAGTTCCACATCGGTGGATGAGAAGGCCGAGGAGCATAAGGAGCAGTTCACCACACTTCTTAAAGATCTACGAACGGATTTGCGAGGCAGTGGCCAGCTCTTGACTGTCAGCATGCTGCCACATGTTTCAGCAGAACGTGAGTAAAACAAATGTTGCCTCATCCCAAAAAAAATAGGGATATAACTTTAACCTAGTTTGTCTAATCTTTGCCGTAAAAACATTTTCTTAAGAACCTTCTAAAAACTTTTCCATGAACAAAAGGTTTAATTTTAACACCATCATAGTTTTGAAATCAATCGCAATCCATAAATTAATCCCACCACTTCTTAAATAAAAAAATTGCTATTAGTTGTCAAATTAAACTATATACTTCTATATAAAGTATAAAAGATTATTTCTTAGTCATACCTTCGTTGTTCTTTGATTGCTTTCTACATTAGAAACTTTCAATATAATAATAATTATTATTATTCAAAATTTGCTTCCTACATTTTCATTTCAGTTTCATCTGACAACAAGTAGCTTTATTTGATATATATATCAATCAGAATTTGCATTCTAATAATAATTATTATTAATATGAAAGTTTCAAGTGTAGAGAGAAAATTTTAATTGATATGAGTTGTGGCCATATTATTAATATAATTATAATAACAATAACTTAAACCTAATTTATGTGAAAATATCATTGTTTTCTCTGAGAATACAGTTAATAAATATCTTATTTCCCAGTTTTCATCGATGTTCCCACTGTTCTCAATAATGTGGACTTCGTCAACCTGGGCACCTATGACTTCCACACCCCGGAACGTGATCCCAAGGAGGCAGATCTACCCGCTCCACTGTATGGAATGTACGATCGGGATCCCAGCCACAATGTGATGCACCAGGTGCAATATTGGCTGAACCAGACATCCCAAATCAGTGCCCACAAGTTGCATGTTGGAGTGGCCAGTTATGGACGTGCTTGGAATATGACCCGGAACTCTGGAATCACTGGGTATCCACCGATTCCCGCCGCGAATGGAGCTGCTCCGGGGGGCAGGCAAACGGTCACTCCTGGAATACTCAGCTGGCCGGAGACGTGTGAGCTGTTGCAACAGCAGCCGAAGGATCGGGATTTTCCCCATCTGAGGAAGGTTGGTGATCCCACCAAGCGTTTCGGCATCTATGCTTACCGGGCGGCGGATGACAAGGGCGAGAATGGCCTGTGGGTTGGCTACGAGGATCCCAGCATGGCGGCCTTCAAGGCAGAATTCGTCCAGGCCACAGGATTGGGCGGAGTGGCCCTCCACGACCTGTCCATGGATGATTTTCGCGGTCAGTGTGCCGGCGAAAAGTTTCCCATTACGCGGAGCATCAAATATAAGCTATAGGTCTGCTGTTCAAATCCAATTTATAAAAATGTAAAATATATAGAGAATCGTATCACAAGTCTCACTTTGTAATCGGCTTAAATTTGGGAAAGTTATGGACTGTCGAAGTCCAATTTTGAGGCACTGTTTTACAAGACATCGGAAAATAATAAATAACTAACATGAAAATGGGTCAAAAATTTGATCAACGTTAAATCGAAAATTTTAAATGCAGATTTTTAGAGAATCGAATCACAAGTCTTTAGAGGTATGGCACTTTGTAATCGGCTTAAATTTGGGAAAGTTATGGGCCGTCGAAGTCCAATTTCGAGGCACGGTTTTACAAGATATCGGAAAATCATAAATAACTCACATGAAAATGGCTC
Source organism: Drosophila fuyamai (assembly GCA_018153365.1). NCBI lineage: Eukaryota > Metazoa > Arthropoda > Insecta > Diptera > Drosophilidae > Drosophila > Drosophila fuyamai. Next base: position 9,237,088 of record JAECXW010000758.1, read on the forward strand.
AAAAATTTGATCAACGTTAAATCGAAAAATTTAAATGCAGATTTTTAGAAAATCGAATCACAAGTCTTTAGAGGTATGGCACTTTGTAATCGGCTTAAATTTGGGAAAGTTATGGACTCTAGAAGTCCAATTTTGAGGCACTGTTTTACAAGATATCGGAAAATCATAAATAACTAACATGAAAATGGCTCAAAAATTTGATCAACGTTAAATCGAAAAATTTAAATGCAGATTTTTAGAGAATCGAATCACAAGTCTTTAGAGGTATGGCACTTTGTAATCGGCTTAAATTTGGGAAAGTTATGGACTCTAGAAGTCCAATTTCGAGGCACGGTTTTACAAGATATCGGAAAATCATAAATAACTAACATGAAAATGGCTCAAAAATTTGATCAACGTTAAATCGAAAATTTTAAATGCAGATTTTTAGAGAATCGAATCACAAGTCTTTAGAGGTATGGCACTTTGTAATCGGCTTAAATTTGGGAAAGTTATGGACTGTCGAAGTCCAATTTTGAGGCACTGTTTTACAAGACACCGGAAAATTATAAATAACTAACATTAAATTTGGGAAAGTTATGGACTGTCGAAATCCAATTTTGAGGCACTGTTTTACAAGACATCGGAAAATCATAAATATCTAACATGAAAATGGGTCAAAAATTTGATCAACGTTAAATCGAAAATTTTAAATGCAGATTTTTAGAGAATCGAATCACAAGTCATTAGAGGTATGGCACTTTGTAATCGGCTTAAATTTGGGAAAGTTATGGACTCTAGAAGTCCAATTTCGAGGCACGGTTTTACAAGATATCGGAAAATCATAAATAACTAACATGAAAATGGCTCAAAAATTTGATCAACGTTAAATCGAAAATTTTAAATGCAGATTTTTAGAGAATCGAATCACAAGTCTTTAGAGGTATGGCACTTTGTAATCGGCTTAAATTTGGGAAAGTTATGGACTGTCGAAGTCCAATTTTGAGGCACTGTTTTACAAGACACCGGAAAATTATAAATAACTAACATTAAATTTGGGAAAGTTATGGACTGTCGAAATCCAATTTTGAGGCACTGTTTTACAAGACATCGGAAAATCATAAATATCTAACATGAAAATGGGTCAAAAATTTGATCAACGTTAAATCGAAAATTTTAAATGCAGATTTTTAGAGAATCGAATCACAAGTCATTAGAGGTATGGCACTTTGTAATCGGCTTAAATTTGGGAAAGTTATGGACTGTCGAAGTCCAATTTTGAGGCACTGTTTTACACGACATCGGAAAATCATAAATAACTAACATGAAAATGGGTCAAAAATTTGATCAACGTTAAATCGAACATTTTAAATGCAGATTTTTAGAGAATCGAATCACAAGTCTTTAGAGGTATGGCACTTTGTAATCGGCTTAAATTTGGGAAAGTTATGGACTGTCAAAGTCCAATTTTGAGGTACTGTTTTACAAGACATCGGAAAATTATAAATAACTAACATGAAAATGGGTCAAAAATTTTATCAACGTTAAATCGAAAATTTTAAATGCAGATTTTTAGAGAATCGAATCACAAGTCATTAGAGGTATGGCACTTTGTAATCGGCTTAAATTTGGGAAAGTTATGGACTGTCGAAGTCCAATTTTGAGGCACTGTTTTACACGACATCGGAAAATCATAAATAACTAACATGAAAATTGGTCAAACATTTTATCAACGTTAAATCGAAAATTTAAAATGCAGATTTTTAGAGAATCGAATCACAAGTCTTTAGAGGTATGGCACTTTGTAATCGGCTTAAATTTGGGAAAGTTATGGACTCTAGAAGTCCAATTTTGAGGCACTGTTTTTCAAGATATCGGAAAATCATAAATAACTAACATGAAAATGGGTCAAAAATTTTATCAACGTTAAATCGAAAATTTTAAATGCAGATTTTTAGAGAATCGAATCACAAGTCATTAGAGGTATGGCACTTTGTAATCGGCTTAAATTTGGGAAAGTTATGGACTGTCGAAGTCCAATTTTGAGGCACTGTTTTACACGACATCGGAAAATCATAAATAACTAACATGCAAATTGGTCAAAAATTTTATCAACGTTAAATCGAAAATTTTAAATGCAGATTTTTAGAGAATCGAATCACAAGTCTTTAGAGGTATGGCACTTTGTAATCGGCTTAAATTTGGGAAAGTTATGGACTCTAGAAGTCCAATTTTGAGGCACTGTTTTTCAAGATATCGGAAAATCATAAATAACTAACATGAAAATGGGTCAAAAATTTTATCAACGTTAAATCGAAAATTTTAAATGCAGATTTTTGGAGAATCGAATCACAAGTCTTTAGAGGTATGGCACTTTGTAATCGGCTTAAATTTGGAAAAGTTATGGACTGTCAAAGTCCAATTTTGAGGCACTGTTTTACAAGACATCGGAAAATTATAAATAACTAACATGAAAATGGGTCAAAATTTTGATCAACGTTAAATCGAAAATTTTAAATGCAGATTTTTAGAGAATCGAATCACAAGTCTTTAGAGGTATGGCACTTTGTAATCGGCTTAAATTTGGGAAAGTTATGGACTCTAGAAGTCCAATTTTGAGGCACTGTTTTTCAAGATATCGGAAAATCATAAATAACTTACATGAAAATGGGTCAAAAATTTTATCAACGTTAAATCGAAAATTTAAAATGCAGATTTTTAGAGAATCGAATCACAAGTCTTTAGAGGTATGGCACTTTGTAATCGGCTTAAATTTGGGAAAGTTATGGACTCTAGAAGTCCAATTTTGAGGCACTGTTTTTCAAGATATCGGAAAATCATAAATAACTAACATGAAAATGGGTCAAAAATTTTATCAACGTTAAATCGAAAATTTTAAATGCAGATTTTTAGAGAATCGAATCACAAGTCATTAGAGGTATGGCACTTTGTAATCGGCTTAAATTTGGGAAAGTTATGGACTGTCGAAGTCCAATTTTGAGGCACTGTTTTACACGACATCGGAAAATCATAAATAACTAACATGCAAATTGGTCAAAAATTTTATCAACGTTAAATCGAAAATTTTAAATGCAGATTTTTAGAGAATCGAATCACAAGTCTTTAGAGGTATGGCACTTTGTAATCGGCTTAAATTTGGGAAAGTTATGGACTCTAGAAGTCCAATTTTGAGGCACTGTTTTTCAAGATATCGGAAAATCATAAATAACTAACATGAAAATGGGTCAAAAATTTTATCAACGTTAAATCGAAAATTTTAAATGCAGATTTTTGGAGAATCGAATCACAAGTCTTTAGAGGTATGGCACTTTGTAATCGGCTTAAATTTGGAAAAGTTATGGACTGTCAAAGTCCAATTTTGAGGCACTGTTTTACAAGACATCGGAAAATTATAAATAACTAACATGAAAATGGGTCAAAATTTTGATCAACGTTAAATCGAAAATTTTAAATGCAGATTTTTAGAGAATCGAATCACAAGTCTTTAGAGGTATGGCACTTTGTAATCGGCTTAAATTTGGGAAAGTTATGGACTCTAGAAGTCCAATTTTGAGGCACTGTTTTTCAAGATATCGGAAAATCATAAATAACTTACATGAAAATGGGTCAAAAATTTTATCAACGTTAAATCGAAAATTTTAAATGCAGATTTTTAGAGAATCGAATCACAAGTCTTTAGAGGTATGGCACTTTGTAATCGGCTTAAATTTGGGAAAGTTATGGACTGTCAAAGTCCAATTTTGAGGCACTGTTTTACAAGACATCGGAAAATTATAAATAACTAACATTAAATTTGGGAAAGTTATGGACTGTCGAAATCCAATTTTGAGGCACTGTTTTACAAGACATCGGAAAATCATAAATATCTAACATGAAAATGGGTCAAAAATTTGATCAACGTTAAATCGAAAATTTTAAATTTTTATGGACTGTCAAAGTCCAATTTTGAGGCACTGTTTTACAAGACATCGGAAAATTATAAATAACTAACATTAAATTTGGGAAAGTTATGGACTGTCGAAATCCAATTTTGAGGCACTGTTTTACAAGACATCGGAAAATCATAAATATCTAACATGAAAATGGGTCAAAAATTTGATCAACGTTAAATCGAAAATTTTAAATGCAGATTTTTAGAGAATCGAATCACAAGTCATTAGAGGTATGGCACTTTGTAATCGGCTTAAATTTGGGAAAGTTATGGACTGTCGAAGTCCAATTTTGAGGCACTGTTTTACACGACATCGGAAAATCATAAATAACTAACATGAAAATGGGTCAAAAATTTGATCAACGTTAAATCGAACATTTTAAATGCAGATTTTTAGAGAATCGAATCACAAGTCTTTAGAGGTATGGCACTTTGTAATCGGCTTAAATTTGGGAAAGTTATGGACTGTCAAAGTCCAATTTTGAGGCACTGTTTTACAAGACATCGGAAAATTATAAATAACTAACATGAAAATGGGTCAAAAATTTGATCAACGTTAAATCGAAAATTTTAAATGCAGATTTCTAGAGAATCGAATCACAAGTCTTTAGAGGTATGGCACTTTGTAATCGGCTTAAATTTGGGAAAGTTATGGACTCTAGAAGTCCAATTTTGAGGCACTGTTTTTCAAGATATCGGAAAATCATAAATAACTAACATGAAAATGGGTCAAAAATTTTATCAACGTTAAATCGAAAATTTTAAATGCAGATTTTTGGAGAATCGAATCACAAGTCTTTAGAGGTATGGCACTTTGTAATCGGCTTAAATTTGGGAAAGTTATGGACTGTCAAAGTCCAATTTTGAGGCACTGTTTTACAAGACATCGGAAAATTATAAATAACTAACATTAAATTTGGGAAAGTTATGGACTGTCGAAATCCAATTTTGAGGCACTGTTTTACAAGACATCGGAAAATCATAAATATCTAACATGAAAATGGGTCAAAAATTTGATCAACGTTAAATCGAAAATTTTAAATTTTTATGGACTGTCAAAGTCCAATTTTGAGGCACTGTTTTACAAGACATCGGAAAATTATAAATAACTAACATTAAATTTGGGAAAGTTATGGACTGTCGAAATCCAATTTTGAGGCACTGTTTTACAAGACATCGGAAAATCATAAATATCTAACATGAAAATGGGTCAAAAATTTGATCAACGTTAAATCGAAAATTTTAAATGCAGATTTTTAGAGAATCGAATCACAAGTCATTAGAGGTATGGCACTTTGTAATCGGCTTAAATTTGGGAAAGTTATGGACTGTCGAAGTCCAATTTTGAGGCACTGTTTTACACGACATCGGAAAATCATAAATAACTAACATGAAAATGGGTCAAAAATTTGATCAACGTTAAATCGAACATTTTAAATGCAGATTTTTAGAGAATCGAATCACAAGTCATTAGAGGTATGGCACTTTGTAATCGGCTTAAATTTGGGAAAGTTATGGACTGTCGAAGTCCAATTTTGAGGCACTGTTTTACACGACATCGGAAAATCATAAATAACTAACATGAAAATTGGTCAAACATTTTATCAACGTTAAATCGAAAATTTAAAATGCAGATTTTTAGAGAATCGAATCACAAGTCTTTAGAGGTATGGCACTTTGTAATCGGCTTAAATTTGGGAAAGTTATGGACTCTAGAAGTCCAATTTTGAGGCACTGTTTTTCAAGATATCGGAAAATCATAAATAACTAACATGAAAATGGGTCAAAAATTTTATCAACGTTAAATCGAAAATTTTAAATGCAGATTTTTAGAGAATCGAATCACAAGTCATTAGAGGTATGGCACTTTGTAATCGGCTTAAATTTGGGAAAGTTATGGACTGTCGAAGTCCAATTTTGAGGCACTGTTTTACACGACATCGGAAAATCATAAATAACTAACATGCAAATTGGTCAAAAATTTTATCAACGTTAAATCGAAAATTTTAAATGCAGATTTTTAGAGAATCGAATCACAAGTCTTTAGAGGTATGGCACTTTGTAATCGGCTTAAATTTGGGAAAGTTATGGACTCTAGAAGTCCAATTTTGAGGCACTGTTTTTCAAGATATCGGAAAATCATAAATAACTAACATGAAAATGGGTCAAAAATTTTATCAACGTTAAATCGAAAATTTTAAATGCAGATTTTTGGAGAATCGAATCACAAGTCTTTAGAGGTATGGCACTTTGTAATCGGCTTAAATTTGGAAAAGTTATGGACTGTCAAAGTCCAATTTTGAGGCACTGTTTTACAAGACATCGGAAAATTATAAATAACTAACATGAAAATGGGTCAAAATTTTGATCAACGTTAAATCGAAAATTTTAAATGCAGATTTTTAGAGAATCGAATCACAAGTCTTTAGAGGTATGGCACTTTGTAATCGGCTTAAATTTGGGAAAGTTATGGACTCTAGAAGTCCAATTTTGAGGCACTGTTTTTCAAGATATCGGAAAATCATAAATAACTTACATGAAAATGGGTCAAAAATTTTATCAACGTTAAATCGAAAATTTTAAATGCAGATTTTTAGAGAATCGAATCACAAGTCTTTAGAGGTATGGCACTTTGTAATCGGCTTAAATTTGGGAAAGTTATGGACTGTCAAAGTCCAATTTTGAGGCACTGTTTTACAAGACATCGGAAAATTATAAATAACTAACATTAAATTTGGGAAAGTTATGGACTGTCGAAATCCAATTTTGAGGCACTGTTTTACAAGACATCGGAAAATCATAAATATCTAACATGAAAATGGGTCAAAAATTTGATCAACGTTAAATCGAAAATTTTAAATTTTTATGGACTGTCAAAGTCCAATTTTGAGGCACTGTTTTACAAGACATCGGAAAATTATAAATAACTAACATTAAATTTGGGAAAGTTATGGACTGTCGAAATCCAATTTTGAGGCACTGTTTTACAAGACATCGGAAAATCATAAATATCTAACATGAAAATGGGTCAAAAATTTGATCAACGTTAAATCGAAAATTTTAAATGCAGATTTTTAGAGAATCGAATCACAAGTCATTAGAGGTATGGCACTTTGTAATCGGCTTAAATTTGGGAAAGTTATGGACTGTCGAAGTCCAATTTTGAGGCACTGTTTTACACGACATCGGAAAATCATAAATAACTAACATGAAAATGGGTCAAAAATTTGATCAACGTTAAATCGAACATTTTAAATGCAGATTTTTAGAGAATCGAATCACAAGTCTTTAGAGGTATGGCACTTTGTAATCGGCTTAAATTTGGGAAAGTTATGGACTGTCAAAGTCCAATTTTGAGGCACTGTTTTACAAGACATCGGAAAATTATAAATAACTAACATGAAAATGGGTCAAAAATTTGATCAACGTTAAATCGAAAATTTTAAATGCAGATTTCTAGAGAATCGAATCACAAGTCTTTAGAGGTATGGCACTTTGTAATCGGCTTAAATTTGGGAAAGTTATGGACTCTAGAAGTCCAATTTTGAGGCACTGTTTTTCAAGATATCGGAAAATCATAAATAACTAACATGAAAATGGGTCAAAAATTTTATCAACGTTAAATCGAAAATTTTAAATGCAGATTTTTGGAGAATCGAATCACAAGTCTTTAGAGGTATGGCACTTTGTAATCGGCTTAAATTTGGGAAAGTTATGGACTGTCAAAGTCCAATTTTGAGGCACTGTTTTACAAGACATCGGAAAATTATAAATAACTAACATTAAATTTGGGAAAGTTATGGACTGTCGAAATCCAATTTTGAGGCACTGTTTTACAAGACATCGGAAAATCATAAATATCTAACATGAAAATGGGTCAAAAATTTGATCAACGTTAAATCGAAAATTTTAAATTTTTATGGACTGTCAAAGTCCAATTTTGAGGCACTGTTTTACAAGACATCGGAAAATTATAAATAACTAACATTAAATTTGGGAAAGTTATGGACTGTCGAAATCCAATTTTGAGGCACTGTTTTACAAGACATCGGAAAATCATAAATATCTAACATGAAAATGGGTCAAAAATTTGATCAACGTTAAATCGAAAATTTTAAATGCAGATTTTTAGAGAATCGAATCACAAGTCATTAGAGGTATGGCACTTTGTAATCGGCTTAAATTTGGGAAAGTTATGGACTGTCGAAGTCCAATTTTGAGGCACTGTTTTACACGACATCGGAAAATCATAAATAACTAACATGAAAATGGGTCAAAAATTTGATCAACGTTAAATCGAACATTTTAAATGCAGATTTTTAGAGAATCGAATCACAAGTCTTTAGAGGTATGGCACTTTGTAATCGGCTTAAATTTGGGAAAGTTATGGACTGTCAAAGTCCAATTTTGAGGCACTGTTTTACAAGACATCGGAAAATTATAAATAACTAACATGAAAATGGGTCAAAAATTTTATCAACGTTAAATCGAAAATTTTAAATGCAGATTTTTAGAGAATCGAATCACAAGTCATTAGAGGTATGGCACTTTGTAATCGGCTTAAATTTGGGAAAGTTATGGACTGTCGAAGTCCAATTTTGAGGCACTGTTTTACACGACATCGGAAAATCATAAATAACTAACATGAAAATTGGTCAAACATTTTATCAACGTTAAATCGAAAATTTTAAATGCAGATTTTTAGAGAATCGAATCACAAGTCTTTAGAGGTATGGCACTTTGTAATCGGCTTAAATTTGGGAAAGTTATGGACTCTAGAAGTCCAATTTTGAGGCACTGTTTTTCAAGATATCGGAAAATCATAAATAACTAACATGAAAATGGGTCAAAAATTTTATCAACGTTAAATCGAAAATTTTAAATGCAGATTTTTAGAGAATCGAATCACAAGTCATTAGAGGTATGGCACTTTGTAATCGGCTTAAATTTGGGAAAGTTATGGACTGTCGAAGTCCAATTTTGAGGCACTGTTTTACACGACATCGGAAAATCATAAATAACTAACATGCAAATTGGTCAAAAATTTTATCAACGTTAAATCGAAAATTTTAAATGCAGATTTTTAGAGAATCGAATCACAAGTCTTTAGAGGTATGGCACTTTGTAATCGGCTTAAATTTGGGAAAGTTATGGACTTTAGAAGTCCAATTTTGAGGCACTGTTTTTCAAGATATCGGAAAATCATAAATAACTAACATGAAAATGGGTCAAAAATTTTATCAACGTTAAATCGAAAATTTTAAATGCAGATTTTTGGAGAATCGAATCACAAGTCTTTAGAGGTATGGCACTTTGTAATCGGCTTAAATTTGGAAAAGTTATGGACTGTCAAAGTCCAATTTTGAGGCACTGTTTTACAAGACATCGGAAAATTATAAATAACTAACATGAAAATGGGTCAAAATTTTGATCAACGTTAAATCGAAAATTTTAAATGCAGATTTTTAGAGAATCGAATCACAAGTCATTAGAGGTATGGCACTTTGTAATCGGCTTAAATTTGGGAAAGTTATGGACTGTCGAAGTCCAATTTTGAGGCACTGTTTTACACGACATCGGAAAATCATAAATAACTAACATGAAAATGGGTCAAAAATTTGATCAACGTTAAATCGAACATTTTAAATGCAGATTTTTAGAGAATCGAATCACAAGTCTTTAGAGGTATGGCACTTTGTAATCGGCTTAAATTTGGGAAAGTTATGGACTGTCAAAGTCCAATTTTGAGGCACTGTTTTACAAGACATCGGAAAATTATAAATAACTAACATGAAAATGGGTCAAAAATTTTATCAACGTTAAATCGAAAATTTTAAATGCAGATTTTTAGAGAATCGAATCACAAGTCATTAGAGGTATGGCACTTTGTAATCGGCTTAAATTTGGGAAAGTTATGGACTGTCGAAGTCCAATTTTGAGGCACTGTTTTACACGACATCGGAAAATCATAAATAACTAACATGAAAATTGGTCAAACATTTTATCAACGTTAAATCGAAAATTTTAAATGCAGATTTTTAGAGAATCGAATCACAAGTCTTTAGAGGTATGGCACTTTGTAATCGGCTTAAATTTGGGAAAGTTATGGACTCTAGAAGTCCAATTTTGAGGCACTGTTTTTCAAGATATCGGAAAATCATAAATAACTAACATGAAAATGGGTCAAAAATTTTATCAACGTTAAATCGAAAATTTTAAATGCAGATTTTTAGAGAATCGAATCACAAGTCATTAGAGGTATGGCACTTTGTAATCGGCTTAAATTTGGGAAAGTTATGGACTGTCGAAGTCCAATTTTGAGGCACTGTTTTACACGACATCGGAAAATCATAAATAACTAACATGCAAATTGGTCAAAAATTTTATCAACGTTAAATCGAAAATTTTAAATGCAGATTTTTAGAGAATCGAATCACAAGTCTTTAGAGGTATGGCACTTTGTAATCGGCTTAAATTTGGGAAAGTTATGGACTTTAGAAGTCCAATTTTGAGGCACTGTTTTTCAAGATATCGGAAAATCATAAATAACTAACATGAAAATGGGTCAAAAATTTTATCAACGTTAAATCGAAAATTTTAAATGCAGATTTTTGGAGAATCGAATCACAAGTCTTTAGAGGTATGGCACTTTGTAATCGGCTTAAATTTGGAAAAGTTATGGACTGTCAAAGTCCAATTTTGAGGCACTGTTTTACAAGACATCGGAAAATTATAAATAACTAACATGAAAATGGGTCAAAATTTTGATCAACGTTAAATCGAAAATTTTAAATGCAGATTTTTAGAGAATCGAATCACAAGTCTTTAGAGGTATGGCACTTTGTAATCGGCTTAAATTTGGGAAAGTTATGGACTCTAGAAGTCCAATTTTGAGGCACTGTTTTTCAAGATATCGGAAAATCATAAATAACTTACATGAAAATGGGTCAAAAATTTTATCAACGTTAAATCGAAAATTTTAAATGCAGATTTTTAGAGAATCGAATCACAAGTCTTTAGAGGTATGGCACTTTGTAATCGGCTTAAATTTGGGAAAGTTATGGACTGTCAAAGTCCAATTTTGAGGCACTGTTTTACAAGACATCGGAAAATTATAAATAACTAACATGAAAATGGGTCAAAAATTTGATCAACGTTAAATCGAAAATTTTAAATGCAGATTTCTAGAGAATCGAATCACAAGTCTTTAGAGGTATGGCACTTTGTAATCGGCTTAAATTTGGGAAAGTTATGGACTCTAGAAGTCCAATTTTGAGGCACTGTTTTTCAAGATATCGGAAAATCATAAATAACTAACATGAAAATGGGTCAAAAATTTTATCAACGTTAAATCGAAAATTTTAAATGCAGATTTTTGGAGAATCGAATCACAAGTCTTTAGAGGTATGGCACTTTGTAATCGGCTTAAATTTGGGAAAGTTATGGACTGTCAAAGTCCAATTTTGAGGCACTGTTTTACAAGACATCGGAAAATTATAAATAACTAACATGAAAATGGGTCAAAAATTTTATCAACGTTAAATCGAAAATTTTATATGCAGATTTTTAGAGAATCGAATCACAAGTCTTTAGAGGTATGGCACTTTGTAATCGGCTTAAATTTGGGAAAGTTATGGACTGTCAAAGTCCAATTTTGAGGCACTGTTTTACAAGACATCGGAAAATTATAAATAACTAACATGAAAATGGGTCAAAAATTTGATCAACGTTAAATCGAAAATTTTAAATGCAGATTTTTAGAGAATCGAATCACAAGTCTTTAGAGGTATGGCACTTTGTAATCGGCTTAAATTTGGGAAAGTTATGGACTGACAAAGTCCAATTTTGAGGCACTGTTTTACACGACATGGATGGACTGTCAAAGTCCAATTTTGAGGCACTGTTTTACAAGACATCGGAAAATTATAAATAACTAACATGAAAATGGGTCAAAAATTTGATCAACGTTAAATCGAAAATTTTAAATGCAGATTTTTAGAGAATCGAATCACAAGTCTTTAGAGGTATGGCACTTTGTAATCGGCTTAAATTTGGGAAAGTTATGGACTCTAGAAGTCCAATTTTGAGGCAATGTTTTTCAAGATATCGGAAAATCATAAATAACTAACATGAAAATGTGTCAAAAATTTTATCAACGTTAAATCGAAAATTTTAAATGCAGATTTTTAGAGAATCGAATCACAAGTCTTTAGAGGTATGGCACTTTGTAATCGGCTTAAATTTGGGAAAGTTATGGACTGTCAAAGTCCAATTTTGAGGCACTGTTTTACAAGACATCGGAAAATTATAAATAACTAACATGAAAATGGGTCAAAAATTTGATCAACGTTAAATCGAACATTTTAAATGCAGATTTTTAGAGAATCGAATCACAAGTCTTTAGAGGTATGGCACTTTGTAATCGGCTTAAATTTGGGAAAGTTATGGACTCTAGAAGTCCAATTTTGAGGCACTGTTTTTCAAGATATCGGAAAATCATAAATAACTAACATGAAAATGGGTCAAAAATTTTATCAACGTTAAATCGAAAATTTTAAATGCATATTTTTAGAGAATCGAATCACAAGTCTTTAGAGGTATGGCACTTTGTAATCGGCTTAAATTTGGGAAAGTTATGGACTGTCGAAGTCCAATTTTGAGGCACTGTTTTACACGACATCGGAAAATTATAAATAACTAACATGAAAATGGGTCAAAAATTTGATCAACGTTAAATCGAAAATTTTATATGCAGATTTTTAGAGAATCGAATCACAAGTCTTTAGAGGTATGGCACTTTGTAATCGGCTTAAATTTGGGAAAGTTATGGACTCTAGAAGTCCAATTTTGAGGCACTGTTTTACAAGACATCGGAAAATTATAAATAACTAACATGAAAATGGGTCAAAAATTTTATCAACGTTAAATCGAAAATTTTATATGCAGATTTTTAGAGAATCGAATCACAAGTCTTTAGAGGTATGGCACTTTGTAATCGGCTTAAATTTGGGAAAGTTATGGACTGTCAAAGTCCAATTTTGAGGCACTGTTTTACAAGACATCGGAAAATTATAAATAACTAACATGAAAATGGGTCAAAAATTTGATCAACGTTAAATCGAAAATTTTAAATGCAGATTTTTAGAGAATCGAATCACAAGTCTTTAGAGGTATGGCACTTTGTAATCGGCTTAAATTTGGGAAAGTTATGGACTGACAAAGTCCAATTTTGAGGCACTGTTTTACACGACATGGATGGACTGTCAAAGTCCAATTTTGAGGCACTGTTTTACAAGACATCGGAAAATTATAAATAACTAACATGAAAATGGGTCAAAAATTTGATCAACGTTAAATCGAAAATTTTAAATGCAGATTTTTAGAGAATCGAATCACAAGTCTTTAGAGGTATGGCACTTTGTAATCGGCTTAAATTTGGGAAAGTTATGGACTCTAGAAGTCCAATTTTGAGGCAATGTTTTTCAAGATATCGGAAAATCATAAATAACTAACATGAAAATGGGTCAAAAATTTTATCAACGTTAAATCGAAAATTTTAAATGCAGATTTTTAGAGAATCGAATCACAAGTCTTTAGAGGTATGGCACTTTGTAATCGGCTTAAATTTGGGAAAGTTATGGACTGTCAAAGTCCAATTTTGAGGCACTGTTTTACAAGACATCGGAAAATTATAAATAACTAACATGAAAATGGGTCAAAAATTTGATCAACGTTAAATCGAACATTTTAAATGCAGATTTTTAGAGAATCGAATCACAAGTCTTTAGAGGTATGGCACTTTGTAATCGGCTTAAATTTGGGAAAGTTATGGACTCTAGAAGTCCAATTTTGAGGCACTGTTTTTCAAGATATCGGAAAATCATAAATAACTAACATGAAAATGGGTCAAAAATTTTATCAACGTTAAATCGAAAATTTTAAATGCATATTTTTAGAGAATCGAATCACAAGTCTTTAGAGGTATGGCACTTTGTAATCGGCTTAAATTTGGGAAAGTTATGGACTGTCGAAGTCCAATTTTGAGGCACTGTTTTACACGACATCGGAAAATTATAAATAACTAACATGAAAATGGGTCAAAAATTTTATCAACGTTAAATCGAAAATTTTATATGCAGATTTTTAGAGAATCGAATCACAAGTCTTTAGAGGTATGGCACTTTGTAATCGGCTTAAATTTGGGAAAGTTATGGACTGTCAAAGTCCAATTTTGAGGCACTGTTTTACAAGACATCGGAAAATTATAAATAACTAACATGAAAATGGGTCAAAAATTTGATCAACGTTAAATCGAAAATTTTAAATGCAGATTTGTAGAGAATCGAATCACAAGTCTTTAGAGGTATGGCACTTTGTAATCGGCTTAAATTTGGTAAAGTTATGGACTCTAGAAGTCCAATTTTGAGGCACTGTTTTTCAAGATATCGGAAAATCATAAATAACTAACATGAAAATGGGTCAAAAATTTTATCAACGTTAAATCGAAAATTTTAAATGCATATTTTTAGAGAATCGAATCACAAGTCTTTAGAGGTATGGCACTTTGTAATCGGCTTAAATTTGGGAAAGTTATGGACTGTCAAAGTCCAATTTTGAGGCACTGTTTTACAAGACATCGGAAAATTATAAATAACTAACATGAAAATGGGTCAAAAATTTGATCAACGTTAAATCGAAAATTTTAAATGCAGATTTTTAGAGAATCGAATCACAAGTCTTTAGAGGTATGGCACTTTGTAATCGGCTTAAATTTGGGAAAGTTATGGACTCTAGAAGTCCAATTTTGAGGCAATGTTTTTCAAGATATCGGAAAATCATAAATAACTAACATGAAAATGTGTCAAAAATTTTATCAACGTTAAATCGAAAATTTTAAATGCAGATTTTTAGAGAATCGAATCACAAGTCTTTAGAGGTATGGCACTTTGTAATCGGCTTAAATTTGGGAAAGTTATGGACTGACAAAGTCCAATTTTGAGGCACTGTTTTACACGATATCGGAAAATTATAAATAACTAACATGAAAATGGGTCAAAAATTTGATCAACGTTAAATCGAACATTTTAAATGAAGATTTTTAGAGAATCGAATCACAAGTCTTTAGAGGTATGGCACTTTGTAATCGGCTTAAATTTGGGAAAGTTATGGACTCTAGAAGTCCAATTTTGAGGCACTGTTTTTCAAGATATCGGAAAATCATAAATAACTAACATGAAAATGGGTCAAAAATTTTATCAACGTTAAATCGAAAATTTTAAATGCATATTTTTAGAGAATCGAATCACAAGTCTTTAGAGGTATGGCACTTTGTAATCGGCTTAAATTTGGGAAAGTTATGGACTGTCGAAGTCCAATTTTGAGGCACTGTTTTACACGACATCGGAAAATCATAAATAACTAACATGAAAATGGGTCAAAAATTTTATCAACGTTAAATCGAAAATTTTAAATGCAGATTTTTAGAGAATCGAATCACAAGTCTTTAGAGGTATGGCACTTTGTAATCGGCTTAAATTTGGGAAAGTTTTGGACTCTAGAAGTCCAATTTCGAGGCACGGTTTTACAAGATATCGGAAAATCATAAATAACTAACATGAAAATGGCTCAAAAATTTTATCAACGTTAAATCGAAAATTTTAAATGCAGATTTTTAGAGAATCGAATCACAAGTCTTTAGAGGTATGGCACTTTGTAATCGGCTTAAATTTGGGAAAGTTATGGACTCTAGAAGTCCAATTTTGAGGCACTGTTTTTCAAGATATCGGAAAATCATAAATAACTAACATGAAAATGGGTCAAAAATTTTATCAACGTTAAATCGAAAATTTTAAATGCATATTTTTAGAGAATCGAATCACAAGTCTTTAGAGGTATGGCACTTTGTAATCGGCTTAAATTTGGGAAAGTTATGGACTGTCGAAGTCCAATTTTGAGGCACTGTTTTACACGACATCGGAAAATCATAAATAACTAACATGGAAATGGCTCAAAAATTTTATCAACGTTAAATCGAAAACTTTAAATGCAGATTTTTAGAGAATCGAATCACAAGTCTTTAGAGGTATGGCACTTTGTAATCGGTTTAAATTTGGGAAAGTTATGGACTCTAGAAGTCCAATTTTGAGGCACTGTTTTTCAAGATATCGGAAAATCATAAATAACTAACATGAAAATGGGTCAAAAATTTGATCAACGCTAAATAGAAAATTTTTAATGCAGATTTTTAGAGAATCGAATCACAAGTCTTTAGAGGTATGGCACTTTGTAATCGGCTTAAATTTGGGAAAGTTATGGACTGTCGAAGTCCAATTTTGAGGCACTGTTTTACAAGACATCGGAAAATTATAAATAACTAACATGAAAATGGGTCAAAAATTTTATCAACGTTAAATCGAAAATTTTAAATGCAGATTTTTAGAGAATCGAATCACAAGTCTTTGGAGGTATGGCACTTTGTAATCGGCTTAAATTTGGGAAAGTTATGGACTCTAGAAGTCCAATTTTGAGGCACTGTTTTTCAAGATATCGGAAAATCATAAATAACTAACATGAAAATGGGTCAAAAATTTTATCAACGTTAAATCGAAAATTTTAAATGCATATTTTTAGAGAATCGAATCACAAGTCTTTAGAGGTATGGCACTTTGTAATCGGCTTAAATTTGGGAAAGTTATGGACTGTCGAAGTCCAATTTTGAGGCACTGTTTTACACGACATCGGAAAATCATAAATAACTAACATGAAAATGGGTCAAAAATTTTATCAACGTTAAATCGAAAATTTTAAATGCAGATTTTTAGAGAATCGAATCACAAGTCTTTAGAGGTATGGCACTTTGTAATCGGCTTAAATTTGGGAAAGTTTTGGACTCTAGAAGTCCAATTTCGAGGCACGGTTTTACAAGATATCGGAAAATCATAAATAACTAACATGAAAATGGGTCAAAAATTTTATCAACGTTAAATCGAAAATTTTAAATGCAGATTTTTAGAGAATCGAATCACAAGTCTTTAGAGGTATGGCACTTTGTAATCGGCTTAAATTTGGGAAAGTTATGGACTCTAGAAGTCCAATTTTGAGGCACTGTTTTTCAAGATATCGGAAAATCATAAATAACTAACATGAAAATGGGTCAAAAATTTTATCAACGTTAAATCGAAAATTTTTAATGCATATTTTTAGAGAATCGAATCACAAGTCTTTAGAGGTATGGCACTTTGTAATCGGCTTAAATTTGGGAAAGTTATGGACTGTCGAAGTCCAATTTTGAGGCACTGTTTTACGAGACATCGAAAAATTATAAATAACTAACATGGAAATGGCTCAAAAATTTTATCAACGTTAAATCGAAAACTTTAAATGCAGATTTTTAGAGAATCGAATCACAAGTCTTTAGAGGTATGGCACTTTGTAATCGGCTTAAATTTGGGAAAGTTATGGACTGTCGAAGTCCAATTTTGAGGCACTGTTTTACACGACATCGGAAAATCATAAATAACTAACATGAAAATGGGTCAAAAATTTGATCAACGTTAAATCGAACATTTTAAATGCAGATTTTTAGAGAATCGAATCACAAGTCTTTAGAGGTATGGCACTTTGTAATCGGCTTAAATTTGGGAAAGTTATGGACTCTAGAAGTCCAATTTCGAGGAACGGTTTTACAAGATATCGGAAAATCATAAATAACTAACATGAAAATGGGTCAAAAATTTTATCAACGTTAAATCGAAAATTTTAAATGCAGATTTTTAGAGAATCGAATCACAAGTCTTTAGAGGTATGGCACTTTGTAATCGGCTTAAATTTGGGAAAGTTATGGACTGTCAAAGTCCAATTTTGAGGCACTGTTTTACGAGACATCGAAAAATTATAAATAACTAACATGGAAATGGCTCAAAAATTTTATCAACGTTAAATCGAAAACTTTAAATGCAGATTTTTAGAGAATCGAATCACAAGTCTTTAGAGGTATGCCACTTTGTAATCGGTTTAAATTTGGGAAAGTTATGGACTCTAGAAGTCCAATTTTGAGGCACTGTTTTTCAAGATATCGGAAAATCATAAATAACTAACATGAAAATGGGTCAAAAATTTGATCAACGCTAAATAGAAAATTTTTAATGCAGATTTTTAGAGAATCGAATCACAAGTCTTTAGAGGTATGGCACTTTGTAATCGGCTTAAATTTGGGAAAGTTATGGACTGTCGAAGTCCAATTTTGAGGCACTGTTTTACAAGACATCGGAAAATTATAAATAACTAACATGAAAATGGGTCAAAAATTTTATCAACGTTAAATCGAAAATTTTAAATGCAGATTTTTAGAGAATCGAATCACAAGTCTTTGGAGGTATGGCACTTTATAATCGGCTTAAATTTGGGAAAGTTATGGACTGTCAAAGTCCAATTTTAAGGCACTGTTTCACAAGACATCGGAAAATCAACAAGAGAGAACGCTATAGTCGGGTGCCCCGACTATCAGATACCCGTTACTCAGGTAAAGGGAGTGCGAGGGAGACGGAGATAGAAACTTTGATCACGCATAACTTTTTAACGAATGGTCCGATTCGAAAAATTTCTTCTACATTTCGATAGGTATTGATAAACACAATAAAACTGCATTTTTACTTTTCCGAAATATTTAAATTTTTAAAATCGTATATAAGCGATTGTGGGCGTTAAAGGGGGCGTGGCACCTTTTTGAAACAAACTTGCGCTGCGTAGGAACTCCTAGAATCTGCATGCAAAATGCCAATCTTCTAGCTTTTATAGTTTCCGAGATCTCAGCGTTCATACGGACAGACAGACAGACGGACAGACGGACAGACGGACAGACGGACAGACGGACAGACGGACATGGCTATATCGACTCGGCTAGTGACCCTGATCAAGAATATATATACTTTATGGGGTCGGAAACGCTTCCTTCTACCTGTTACATACTTTTGCACGAATACAATATACCCTTTTACTCTACGAGTAACGGGTATAAAAATATCTAACATGAAAATGGGTCAAAAATTTGATCAACGTTAAATCGAAAATTTTAAATGCAGATTTTTAGAGAATCGAATCACAAGTCTTTAGAGGTATGCCACTTTGTAATCGGTTTAAATTTGGGAAAGTTATGGACTCTAGAAGTCCAATTTTGAGGCACTGTTTTTCAAGATATCGGAAAGTTATGGACTGTCGAAGTCCAATTTTGAGGCACTGTTTTACGAGACATCGAAAAATTATAAATAACTAACATGAAAATGGCTCAAAAATTTTATCAACGTTAAATCGAAAATTTTAAATGAAGATTTTTAGAGAATCGAATCACAAGTCTTTAGAGGTATGCCACTTTGTAATCGGTTTAAATTTGGGAAAGTTATGGACTGTCAAAGTCCAATTTTAAGGCACTGTTTCACAAGACATCGGAAAATCATAAATATCTAACATGAAAATGGGTCAAAAATTTGATCAACGTTAAATCGAAAATTTTAAATGCAAATTTTTAGAGAATCGAATCACAAGTCTTTAGAGGTATGGCACTTTAAAATCGGCTTAAATTTGCGAAAGTTATGGACTGTCGAAGTCCAATTTTAAGGCACTGTTTCACAAGACATCGGAAAATCATAAATATCTAACATGAAAATGGGTCAAAAATTTGATCAACGTTAAATCGAAAATTTTAAATGCAGATTTTTAGAGAATCGAATCACAAGTCTTTGGAGGTATGGCACTTTGTAATCGGCTTAAATTTGGGAAAGTTATGGACTGTCAAAGTCCAATTTTAAGGCACTGTTTCACAAGACATCGGAAAATCAAAAATATCTAACATGAAAATGGGTCAAAAATTTGATCAACGTTAAATCGAAAATTTTAAATGCAGATTTTTAGAGAATCGAATCACAAGTCTTTAGAGGTATGGCACTTTAAAATCGGCTTAAATTTGCGAAAGTTATGGACTGTCGAAGTCTAATTTTGAGGCACTGTTTTACAAGACATCGGAAAATTATAAATAACTAACATAAAAATGGGTCCAAAATTTGATCGTCATTTGATAATCATACTGCTCAAAAAATGGAACAATTTCGTCGTAATCCCAAAGAACTACTACGATAAATTAATGCGCTGCTCTCCAAGAAGATTTGGGGGCAGGAAATAAAGCGGCAAAGTGGAAGGCTGTAAAAGCGGAAAAGGAAAAAGTAAAAGCGTCCCGCCACGAAGGCAAGTGAAGTGCCGGGCGAAGCGTAAAGCAAAGCAAACTTCTCAAATGCCACTGACTCGGTGGGTGGAATGCTTAAGGCACAAGGACGTGGGGTGGCAAGGTGGCAGGACAACAGGGTGGCCCAAAGTAAAAGTTGAAATTAAACCAATTAGTTTGCCTGCCACCACTCTCGACGCCGTCGCCGCTGCAATGAGGCACATAAAACCAGGCGACGCAAGGTAAGTCCTTGAGATGCCCACAAAGTCACGACTTCCTGAATCCTGGCTTTGGATTTTCGCTTGTTTCTGGCTTATGCTTAAAATTTGCAAGCGAAAATGGAACACGTTGATTAAACACAGTCTCCTTTTAAGATTTTTAAGTGGCATTTGAACACTGCTTAAAAATGCCTTAACACAAATATAATCTTATTATTTAACACTAAAGACACTAAAGAAAAACTATGCTTTATTTTCGGAACTTTATTTTATGAAAACAAATTAAAAATCATTTATAAAAAACTTATTACTTTCTTCTTATTTATATTTAAACTTTTTCATTATTATATTTTTGGTTTATTGTTTTCTATTTATATTCAAAATTAATTATTTCAATCTTTTAGCTGCAACATTATGTATATACCACCTGCTCAAGATAACACATAGCAGAATAATTAAGTATAATTAAAATAAAAAAAGTCTAACAAAATTTCCTTAGAATTTTTTTAAATCCATTTCCTTGGTCCTATTTAAATAAAAAAAATTGTTATCGCGTGAGTGAATTCCCTCTCACGCCGGCATCTCCTTTAGGACACTTGTGGGGTTGGAAACGGACTACACCCGGTAGGTATTTAGACTTGGGCTCCTTTTTAAGAGTATTTTAAACGACGGCGAGGCCCTTTTGGGGACTAGTCAGGAGAAGGGCCTGAAGAAATCGAGACCCGCGTGTAGATAAGAGGCAAATTGGGAAGTGGTGGGGAGGTGGTGGACGGCTAGCTGCTTCGGCGGATGGCGCCGTCATAAATTAATTATGATTTAACAACTTTAGCATGCACGACACGGCAGGAAAACTTTTTGCGCTTTTCATTCCCTCGCCTTCTTCTATTTTGTGTCGCTTTGTGGAGGGGAAAATTTTATAATTTTAATGAGCGCAAAAAAGTTGTAAACTTTTGACTGCGTTGCTATGGAAATGCACTCAACGATGCTATGAAAAACTTCATCTAGCGCTAGATTCATAGATTTACTAACTAGGAGAAGGAAATTCCTGTAATCAAGGTCCTTACCCAAACAACAACCTTTAGCAATGAACTCAAAAGCATTAGAGATGTTTAACTTATATGGTAAAGTTATCGCTCGCCATGGATCAAATATACCGGAAAAAATTGGCTTAAGAACACGAGTTTCTACAGAAGCTTATGTTTTATTTGTATGTAAAGTGTAAAAAGATAAATTGGCAGCTAAATGATACGGTCGTCCGAATTTTATAAGCCCGTAAAACAAATTGCTAACAAATAGTATAACTTGGAGTATATGGATATATGTAAAGAAACAACAAAATTAGAATTTTATTTCCATTTTTTTTATATGTTCCATTGAGAATTATTTGATATAATATAGTAGGCCGATAAAAACAAACGAAAGGACAATCGTCTTGTAATGGTGGCCAAAAATATATATTTTTTATAGGGTCGAAAATGTGCTCTTCACTGCGTTGACTGAATTTGTAATACCCTGTCAAGAATATCTCTAAGTTAACATTTGGCTTTTTTTTCTTAAATAAAAATGGCAAGATGTTCGAAAAAAGTTTTTATTTACAAAACTGTAAACCCTTTGAATATTGCTTAACATCAGTTTATTTTCGCTTATCAGCCAAAAGAGCAAAAGGAACAAACTGATCACTGTTTTCCGGCTCCACTCTTGATGTCCTCGAATGCCTTTTGCCACAGTTTGTCGAACTGCTTGGGCAGTTTGGCGCGGATGCGATCGGCCAGCAGGCGGGCTCCTCTTAGGTTATCCTCCTCATAGAAGGGCAATTCGGAAAGCCGTGTCAGCCAGGCGGATAACTTCGGATATTTAGAGTCTTCCACTGGGCAGTAACTCAGGTGCAAGGTGCTCACCGTGGCCACAATGCTGAAGTCGGCGATGGTCATCTGTGGACCCGCCAAATAGGGATTCTCCCCCAGAAATTGCTCCAACAAGGCGTAGGCATCCCGCAATTCGGCCAATCGATTCTTCGGCACCTCGGTGACATTATCTCGGAATAGAGCCTGTTGCAACTGCTTGAAGATGCCGTGGAAGAGGACACCGGTCTCGAAGTGCAACCGCTGATCCACCACGGCCCGCTGCAGCGGATCCTTGGGATAGAGCTCATCCGACTGGGCGTACTTGTTCACCAGATAGCCAATGATGGCATGCGAGTCCCAGATGCACTCCTCACCATCCTCCAGCATGGGCACCGTGTGCTGGGGATTCTTGCGCAACATTTCCGGCTTCAGATGATCCCCCGCCTGCATGTCCAGTGGGCGGAACTCGTGCTCCAGTTTCAGGGCGCGCAGGGTCAACAAAACGGCCCGAACCGGCGGACTGGATTCAGTGCCATATAAAATCAGGTTCACCATCTTGCTTACTTTAATTCCTCACTTTTAGCTGTTCAATTTGAGATTCGTAGCAGACAACGGGCCATCCAAAACTGACTAAAGTCAGCCGGAATGATTCCTAACTTCACCCTCGATAAGATTAGATACTAAACTTAGATTCTTGATAATTATCACAAAGACGTCATAATGCTGCAAGTTTAAGTTTTGCCTGATTGTTTATTAATTCCCGAGATAAGTCGGTGTGCTATCTGTAGCTGCTTCAATATTTACCCAATGTTCCCATGATTTATGTGATCATGGGTGGAAAATCAAAGGGGCTTGTTAAAATTGTTATTGTCAGCGTAAGGAAAAAACTATACATTTTTTAATAAAAAATAAATGGTAACCCTTTTGCTTTTAACAATAGCTCATTGATAATTTTTTTTTTTTTTATTAGAAAACAACTAAAAGTTAATTAAGTAAAGAGAGTTTATGCTTTATTTTAGCCTGAACATGTTTATTTCAAAGCTTTGTTTTCGCTTTTTAGAACTTTTCAGTAAGTAAAATAAACTTGAATAGTCAATCTACATGGCCTCTACACAAGTAAAAACTGGTGTAGATAATTCCACGCTTATCAGTAATAGAACTGCACCCATAAAATACAAATTATTCTTATCACGAGAATACCTCAACACAAAAAGTATTAGGTATATTTTCACAATTATTGACCAATTTTTAAGCGTTTTCAGCATGATGAGATAGTTTTTAGAATGACTTGACTTTTAAGTGGTCATCCAATCTACTAGTTCAACGTCAATTTCGCCACCTTAATAATACGTTCCACAACTAATTAAGTCCGAGCAATTTATGTTTCCCTGATGAAATGAATAATACATAAGGGAAAGAAAGCAAATATGCCCCTGTTTATATACCCTTGCAGATACAAAATATTAAAGTACCTTTGTATTTTTAACATCATATATTTATTTAAAAACAAGGATATTATGTCAATTTTTACGAGTTTTCAAAAATATTGACCGATCGTTCCTATGGCAGTCATATAACTGGGGAATTCAAAACAATATTAAATCATTATATGTATCTGAAACTGTACAATATATATCTCAGAGTAAAGTGTATAGGAAGAAATAATTTGTTTCAATTAATTTTCCAATAGATCAGATATATAATATAGGCTTTCAATCAAGCCTGTTCTGACTTATACCGTATAATAGCATAACAATTTTTTTAAAATTTGTTGTATCTAGATTTTTTTTCTGGTTGAAAATTTATTCTGCTACAGCGTTTATAGCTAACTTTTAACTGAAATTATAATACCGTTATTAAGGGTATTCAAATATGAACAAACCGCCGTTTGTCATAGACTCGAAAGACCAACACCCACCCAGAGCTTTCTTTCAATGCCGGAATGCTCTCACCATATGCAAAAAGCTTTGGACAGAACCGTATATAAACAACCGGTAATAGATCAGTCGTAATAAAATCATTGGTGGATATACAACACAATATGTCGAGCACGGGTATTGTACTTTATGGAATGGACCTTAGTCCATGTGTGAGGGCCGTAAAACTGACCTTCAAGGTCCTGAATTTGGACTACGAATACAAGGAGGTGAATATGCAGGCGGGCGAGCACCTGGGCGAGGAATTCCTGAAGAAGAACCCACAGCACACGGTGCCGGTACTGGATGATAATGGTACAATCATCTGGGACTCGCACGCCATCGCCACATATTTGGTGGATAAGTACGGCAAGTCGGACGAGGTATATCCCAAGGATCTGGTCAAGCGGGCGATCATCAATCAGCGCCTGTTTTTCGATGCCAGCGTCATCTTTGCGAGCTTGGCCAATGTAAGCGGTGGCTTTTTTAGAAGTGGTATTACGGAGGTTCCCCAGGAGAAACTGGACACCATACACCGGGGTCTGCAGTTGCTGGAGACCTTCCTGGGCGACAGTCCATATCTGACGGGCGATAAGTTGACCCTCGCCGATCTGTGCACTGGACCCACTGTCAGTGCCCTTCCCGCTGTCGTGGACATTGATGCTGCGGTCTATCCCAAGGTCACCGCCTGGTTGGATCGACTCAATAAGCTGCCTTATTTCAAAGAGATTAACGAGGGTCCGGCTCAAACTTACGTCGGCTTTCTTCGCAGCAAGTGGACCAAGCTGGGTAATAAGTGAACAATACACTTACCAAAAATACACAACGTAAAATATGAATAATGGCACGATATTTATATTTAATTTGTTCCTATGTGCGCATACATTTCTAAAATACCATTTAGCTAATTAAAATATATGTCTTAAAAAAATAATACCGAAATAATTCCATATCTATTTATTATATGGGAAAATTGTATAAGAATATTAACTAGATATGATTTTTGGGCAAAAAATAGACTTGATAAATTGTTCAAACTGATTAAAAGTTATAAACTTGGTAAACAATTAACAAATTAAAACAACAATCAATCAATGTTTCTTATGGTGAAATAATAAAATTGCAAATAATGGTGAACAAAGTTTTTGCTTAGAAAGAAACAACAAAATCAGAGCTTTTATCAAAATTCTCTTAAGTTAAGGCAAAAGCTTTTTTAAGCAGTATAGTATGAGAGTAATGAGGGGGAACACTAGTCGTAATTAAAGCGTTGTCGGTTGAACTACGCAAGATGTCGAGCACCGGTATTGTACTGTACGGAACGGACTTAAGTCCGTATGTTAGGGCCATCAGCCTGACCCTCAAGGTCCTGAATTTAGACCACGAATTTAGGGAGGTGGATCTGAAGATGGGCGAACACCTTACTCCGGAATACCTCAAGATGAATCCACAGCACACGGTACCAGTGCTGGATGATAATGGAACTTATCTCTGGGACTCGCACGCCATCGCCACCTATTTGGTGGATAAGTATGGCAAGTCGGATGAGCTGTATCCCAAAGATCTGGTCAAGAGGGCGATCATCAATCAGCGCCTCTTCTTCGAGGCCAGCGTAATCTCTCCGAGCTTTTTCAACGTAGTCGCTCCCTTCTGGCTAAGTAGAGTTACGGTTGTGCCCCAGGAGAAACTAGACACTATACATCGGGGTCTGAAGTTTCTGGAGACCTTCCTGGACAGCACTTCATATCTGGCGGGCGATTCGCTGACCCTCGCCGATCTGCTCACCGCACCCACTGTAAGTGCTCTGCGCGCCGCCGTCGACATCGAAGCAGGAGTCTATCCCAAGATCACCGCCTGGCTGGATCGACTTAACCAAATCTCCTGGTACAAGGAGATCAACGAGGGTCCTGTTCAAGGCTACGTCGCATTTTTGCGGAAAAACTGGACCAAGCTGGGGGATAACTAAACAAAGACTTGAAGAAAACACCAAAACTAAAAATATGATTAATTAAATTTTGTAAACATGTAAATGTTGTTGGTGTAAAACTACAAATTTTTGTGAGAGTATTCCAGCATGCATTAAGATAAAATCTAAGTCAATACTACAAAAAAATTTAATTGGATTTGATAGCAATTATTTGTTTACCTTTACCTACCAATCGCGACTTTTTTCTTTGTTTAAATTTATTTTATCAGTGTACAAATACAAAAGAAGTGCTAAATCGGCGCAACCAATTACTGCTTCATTTAAGTTCGTTAAGAATTCTGTATGTGAGCTACTCTGGGGTTTCAGTGAATATTGAGTCTTCTTTGTGGTCGCATCATGTCGGGAATAGTATTGTATGGAATGGACATAAGTCCGCCAGTTCGAGCCTGCAAACTGACTTTGCGAGCCTTGAATTTGGACTACGAATACAAGGAATTGAATCTTTTGGCGGGAGAGCAGTTCAAAGCTGAGTTCCTTAAGAAGAACCCCCAACACACGGTGCCGCTCCTCTATGATAATGGAGCCCTTATTTGGGACTCTCATGCCATTGTGTGCTACCTGGTGGACAAGTACGCCAAGTCGGATGAGCTCTATCCCAGGGATCTGGTGAAGCGTGCCCAGGTTGATCAGCGTTTGTTCTTTGATGCGAGTATTCTCTTCATGTCGCTGCGGAATGTCAGTATACCCTATTTTGTTAGACAAGTAAGCCTGGTTCCCAAGGAGAAGATGGATAACATCAAAGATGCCTATGCCCATCTGGAGATATTTCTCGGAGATAATCCCTATCTGAATGGGTCCACTCTAACCCTGGCGGATTTCTGCTGTGGAGCTACTGCCTCCTCGCTGGCCGCTGTCCTTCAACTGGATCACGAAAAGTATCCCAAAGTCGCGGATTGGCTTGACCGCCTATCCAGGATGCCTCATTACGAGGAGGACAATCGTCGAGGCTTGGAAGAATACATAGCTTTGCTCAAACCCTGTTTAAAATTAGAGCAATAGTATTTATTGAATTTTGAATAAATATCAAAGTTAATTCAAGAATTTTTTTTTATGTGGGGAAGGATTTTTATATTTAAAGATACAGATACATAAGTAAGATATTGACCGGCAAAGTTTTTTTGTAGTGCTTTTTGACATGGTTCAATAACTGGAGTGCAACAAGTCTCAAAAAATTTTCCGATTTGTGGGTGTTAGAGTGGGCATAGAAAAATGTTAAAATGCGTAACAATATAATCCTCATGCTAAATCTCTTTCCGAGATCAAGCCTTTCATAGAGACGGCCCGTTAAACGAACATGGCTTATCCGATTTGGATATTGATCCTGATCAAGAATGTATATATGTATGTACTTGATAGGGTCGGAAACGCTTCCTTCTACCTGATAAATGCTTTTCAACGAATAAAATATACCGATTAACTCAACGAGTAACGGGTATAATAATACACCTTAGGAATGATAACCATCGAGGTAAATTTGGAAAAGAGAACAACGACCAGTACACTTAAGAAAGAGAGAGAGCATGTGCAATAATATGTGAACTTGAGAATTTTGTTTATTAATAAACAATAAACAATTGTTGTCGCATATATACTATAAAGCGTCAATATGTCAAAAGAGTATATTGAAATACCTGAGAAAAACAGCAAAGGCAAAGAGAAATGTGAATTTCGAGCGCAATTTGAACGCGAAAATGCAGAGTCATCACAGCACTGCAAAGCTCTCTTAATTAAATAAACCAACCAGGTGCTATATAAATCCCCAAGTTTGGGTTTCTTGTAAACAGTTATTTGATAGTCACGAAACATCAACGACATGGGAAAACTTACGCTTTACGGAATCGATGGAAGTCCTCCAGTTCGCTCGGTCCTGCTCACCCTGAACGCCTTGGGTATAGATTTCGAGTACAAGGTTGTCAATCTGCTGGCCAAGGAGCATCTGAAGCCAGAGTTCCTAAAGATAAATCCTCTGCACACCGTGCCCACTCTGGATGATAATGGATTCTACCTGTCCGACAGCCATGCCATCAACTCGTACTTGGTGAGCAAATACGGCAAGAACGATTCCCTATATCCAAAGGAACTAAAGAAGCGAGCCATCGTCGATCAGCGTTTGCATTACGATTCCAGTGTGATCACGTCCACGGGATCGGCAATTACCAGCCAGGTTTTGTGGCAAAACAATTCGGCGATTCCCCAGGCCAAGATCGATGCACTGGAAGGTGTGTACAAGTCGCTGAATCTGTTCCTGGAGAGTGGCGACTACGTGGCTGGAGATAGCCTGACCATTGCCGATTTCCACGTCACCGCCGCCCTTACCGGTTTGGTGACTTTCCTGGCCGTGGATGCCACCAAATATCCCAGGCTGGCTGCCTGGATTCAGCGCATCAAGGAGCTGCCCTACTACGAGGAGGCCAACGGCTCCCGGGCTGTCCAAATCATCGAGTTCATCAAGAGCAAAAACTTTACCATTGTCTGAAACTAGAAAAATAAATTATGAAAAATATTACAAAACCCACTTGAATTTTGTACTGAACTGATTTTCTATCAGTTTGAACTCGTTTTGACCGAATCGATAAGAGAAACTACTGGTCACGTTTGATAAAAGGTTTCTTTATGGGCAATTCCAGTTTTTTGGACGCGACAACTTTAAGATTACAAATTGGTATTGTTTTTTGTATTAATTTGTAATCAAACTTTAAGAAAGTCTAAAAACAAGATTAACTTATAACATGAAAGATGTCTAGTCATTGGCTTTGTTCAAAAATTCATAAGTAATATTAAACTTAAACTCGAATTCGATTATCTATGTATGTATGTATAACTCAAAGTTTTTTTGTGTTTAAGTAAACTATAAACCTCAACCAAACTAGGCTACAAACCTAAATAATTAATTTGTAAAACATTAATGGATTTTATAATGTTGGATATGGATAGTGCAATCGAAACTTTATTGGTCTCCTATGACGTTAACATGTTTTTTGAAGAAGACATAGTTTTAATAATGACTAATATGTCAAAGGTGTGTAAATGAATCGATTACATTTCGTACTTGTCTGATTTGGGTTTAGTAATTACTGCAATAAAACCGGATAATTAACCTGAGTATATAAAAGATGAGAAGAGTAGAGAGGTAAGGTAAATCGACATTAGCTCTCTTTCAACCTGTTAAATTATTCGTTGAGAGAAAAAATTATTGCCTGATGTCTATGAATTTTGTTTACTGCGAAGTCGTCAAAGCTAAAAGGGCAAAACGCTCTTAACTTAAGAGAACTAGCCGTCTATACAAACAGGCCGTTGTACAGGGGAAAATCGACAGGTGAGAAATCGAATACAAGATCGCAAATTTAAAGCCTCTGAGCATACATATGAAGCAGGAATATCTGAAGATCAGTCCAACATTGGTGGATGATAGTTTTTTCTATATAAAAGATAGCCATCACATCAACACTAACTTTATCCCAATTATTGATAAAATGGAAAAGCTGAAATTCATAGTTTAAAAGCCTTCTATACACTTGACTTATTTCTGGAAAACAACGGCTTCCTGAACCGAGATAGCTACATCATCGAAGTGCTAGTCACTACTATTTGCTCTCGAGTTGTGGATGCCGCCAAAAACCTCATAGAACGACGAGAACAACTGACCCCGTATTTCGCAGTTTGCCTACTATTACTAAGAACAAAAAGTTTAATAATGATTATTCATTTTTGGCTTGAAACTTAAAATCCGCATTACTGACTTTCACTTATACAAGTATAGTAACGATCAAAATATCTTCCATTAATTACTCATCAATCCAAATATATTCAACATTAAAGGATAAAATCAACTAAGTTTTCTTTACTATTCTTTAAGCTAAAAGTGAACTAGAGCTGTGGGCTGCCAAAATATGATATGTTCACAACAATTCTGCGTTTGCTGCTGTTTTCACCCACAATTTCCTGAGAACAACATTTGATAGTAAGCGCTTCACCAAATAGAAATGTACTTTGGACTGGAGCCCCACCCGGGATCGTCTTTCCATTTCTTGGGAAGTAGCTTGGGATGGACTTGAAATGCACCCGTTCGAAGCTCTGAAAGGGTATAAATACTTTGCGAAGCCCTGGAGTCAGTATCATTTCGTTGATGTAACTGATTGAGCTTGGATCATGTCGGGAATTGTGCTGTACGGTTTGGACATTAGTCCACCAGTGAGATCCTGCCAGCTGACTCTGCGGGCCCTGGAATTGGAGTACGAGTTCAAGGAGGTGGATCTCCTGGCCGGGGAGCACCGCAAGGAGGAGTTCCTCAAGAAGAATCCGCAGCACACTGTTCCGCTGCTGGATGACAATGGAGTTCTTGTGTGGGACTCACATGCCATCGTGTGCTACCTGGTGGGAAAGTATGCCAAAACGGACGAGCTGTATCCCAAGGATTTGGTGAAGCGTGCCCAGGTGGATCAGCGTCTGTACTTCGATGCCAGTGCCCTGTTCATGGCGCTGCGTAACATTTGTGCTCCGTATTTCCTCAACAATGTCACCGAGATTTCGCAGGAGAAGGCGGAGAATGTGCGAGATGGTTATGGCCATTTGGAGACCTTTCTGGGCGAGAATCCCTACGTTACCGGCGATAGCCTGACCGTGGCTGACTTCTGCTGTGCCTCCACAGCCTCCTCCCTGCCGGCCTTTGTCCCTCTGGAGGCGGAGAAGTATCCGAAGGTCACCGCCTGGTTGGAGCGTCTCCAGGAACTGCCCTACTACGAGGAGGCCAATGGGGTGGGGGCCAGGAAGTACGTGGACTTGCTGAAGGACCAGCTCACCCTTTTGTAAGCACGCATTCCTACAATTACCGATTGTGTTGCTGCATAAATATTTAATTCAAAGCTAATTAAAAAAAATTTAATGAAAAACTTTTCAACGCCGACACTCGTCAAAAAAGGGGGAAACAAAATACACTAAAGCCAAGAAATAAACACACCAAATTTGAAATTTATACTTTTTTAATAAAATAAAAGTTCCTGCATATTTGAGTCTGTCTTTTTTATGGTTATAATATTTAAACTTTTTCTGAATTAATCGAAATTATGATTTTGCAATAAAATAAAAGTTCCTGCATATTTGAGTCTGTCTTTTTTATGGTTATAATATTTAAACTTTTTATGAATTAATCGACATTATGATTTTGCAATTTTAGACATTTTTTATCCTTTTTTATTTATAATTTTATACATTTTCTTTTAAAATTTTAAATTTGTTTATTTTAGATTAAGAGAAGTTTTAAAAAGGGAATATTAATTTTAATTGAAATAAATTCTTTAGGTATACCACATTACGGATCCATAGTTTAGGTCAATGGAATGCATCAATTAAAATATAATTAATTGAATTTTAAATGCATTTGCTTTCATGGTGCGTGTCAGGAATTGTGGTTGGTGAGGGCGGAGTAAATTAAAAATCCGCAGCCAGGTTGAAGGTTCCCATGCCCCGAGGGTTGCTATAAAACAGTCCTGTAACAGCAGTCACCAATCAGTTGTGAATCTGCAGGAGCATGGGTAAGATATCGCTATACGGCCTAGACGCAAGTCCGCCCACCCGGGCATGTCTGCTCACCCTGAAGGCCCTGGACATTCCGTTCGATTTCGTCTTCGTCAATCTGTTCGAGAAGGAGCACTACAGTGAGGAGTACTCGAAGAAGAACCCGCAGCACACGGTGCCGCTGTTGCAGGATGACGATGCTTGCATCTGGGATTCCCATGCCATCATGGCCTATCTGGTTGGGAAATATGCGGCGAGCGATGAGCTGTATCCCAAGGATCTTCTGCAGCGCGCCAAGGTGGATCAACTGCTGCACTTTGAGTCGGGTGTGATTTTCGAGTCTGCTCTAAGGAGATTGACCCGACCGATTCTCTTCAACGGCGAATCCACCTTGCCCAGGAATCACGTGGATCACATCATTCAGGTCTACGACTTTTTGGAGGCTTTTCTCGATGACCATGATTACTTGGCCGGCGACCAACTGACCATAGCCGACTTCAGCATTGTCTCGACCATCACCTCGATTGGAGTTTTCCTCGAACTGGATTTGGCCAAGTATCCCAGGATTGCCGCCTGGCTGGACAGGCTCAGGGAGCTGCCCTACTACGAGGAGGCCAACGGAAGTGGAGCTGCCCAGTATGTCGACCTCTTAAAGTCCAAGAACTTCACTATTGTGCCCTAAATCTCTAAAAAAACTTGAAATCCCAAATCCTACATCACCAATCAACATTTGATTTTAAGTTGCTGTTCCCTTATTTTAAATAATTGCGCCTAGTACAAAATAATCTTCGTTCTCCGATTTCCAATAAAAAAAACAATATCTTCACTACCAAATTTGGAAATAAATTAATTAAAGCACTTCCTATAAATAATCTTTCTACTGGATCAGGATAATAACTACCTTAATGGCGACGATCTAAACTTCGTGCTGGGAAAGATTAAAATAAAATATAATTATTTGTACACTTCAATATAGCATTACAAGTTTTTATTTTAACCTAATATCAACAGACTGACAACATTTTTAAATTCAATGACTTTCAATAACTATAAAAAGCGTGAATTTCAATTTCTTATCTAATTTGACCGGTCCTCAGTGTTGTTTACCTAATTCTTTGACAAACAAACTTTATAGAAGGTTTATCAACAATAGCCTTAATGTTATCTGTATGACTCAAAAAAGGTTCTCAGCTTGTTGATGACGATGAGCTTTTAAAAATATTTTGATAAAGGCTTGATGAACCTATTACTCCCAGCAGATAACAAAAAGTAATAAATAATAATAATTAATAACGGTAAAATAACATATAAATCATACCCTTCCTTATTATTTAAATAAATAATTTGGGAACACAAAAACAAATTAAAATAATAAGTTAATAAAAAAAGAAAATATATTTGAAGTGTTTCGACAAAATTAAATCAGAGTATTAAAAAAACAAAACATTTTTTAAAATAGATATAAGAGAGGTATAAGAGAGCATCTTATTGGTTATCTTAAAGAGAATTAGTTATAGCATAGTGACGAAAATATCAACCTACATATGTATTTATGTATATATATATTTATATACTCAAAAAATCCGAGCTCTTTCTATTTTATATCCCTCTGTCAGCATGACTTGTAATAACTCATCATCTGCTGTGCTCCTCCGTTCATTTACTTTTTGTGTGACAAACGAAATTGATAAGCCTTTATCAAATAAAGCATATCGTTTTGCTATATACATGTATACATAATATAGTGAACTCAGGTGTTCTCCAGAAATGTTTTTTCAACATAACTGTGGATAAAATCATTAAATATAATGTCATAAGTTATTATTTCATTAAGAGTGAACAGATATTACCTCATATAAAATGAAGATATTAATAATAAAATATCAAAAACCTTGACTTATAATTTTTTTTTAACTTGTTGGAACCGAATAAATCTAAGCTGTTTTTGTAGGTAACGTTCTCTCTCTTAAACTTTCTCTTAGATTAACAAACAGTCCAATAGATAAACAAACTTACTCCATTCGACGATTAGTTGTGAAAAATACCCCAAGGCGACAAGATGGTGAAGTTGACTCTGTACGGTTTGGATCCAAGTCCGCCAGTTCGAGCTGTAAAACTCACTTTGGCGGCTCTAAACCTGCCCTACGAATTTGTAAACATCAACATTATAGCCCGTGAACAACTTTCACCGGCCTACCTGGAGAAGAACCCCCAGCACACGGTGCCCACATTGGAAGATGATGGCCATTTCATCTGGGACTCCCATGCGATCATTGCATATCTGGTGTCCAAGTACGCGGATACGGATTCCCTGTACCCGAAAGATCTCCTCCAGCGGGCTGTGGTGGATCAGCGGCTACACTTTGAATCCGGAGTGGTTTTTGCCAATGGAATTAGGAGCATTATCAAGCCCGTACTCTTCTTCGGCCAGACCAAAGTTCCCAAGGAGCGTTATGATGCCATAATCGAGATCTTCGACTTTATGGAGACCTTCCTCCAGGGACAGGATCATATCGCTGGAAATCAACTCACTATTGCTGATTTCAGCCTCATCTCATCCGTGACATCTCTGGAGGCTTTCGTTCCATTGGATTCTGTGAAATATTGCAGGATCAGTGCCTGGATTAAAAGGCTGGAACAACTGCCCTATTACGAGGAAGCCAACGCCAAGGGTGCCCGACAGTTGGTGGCCATCGTCAAGAAGACCAATTTCTCCTGGGATACATGAAATTTTAAAAATTGTAAATAAATGCTGACTTTTTCGACTCTTGATTTTCTTTAAAAAATTGATATTCCTAACATTGTTTATTTTTACAAGGTCTTGTTTATTTTTAATAGCAATAAGGTTTATAGAAAGTGACATCTTAATGGCATGTAACATGGAATGTTCCTGAATATTTACTTTTCGAGTGGTCAATCAGTATTTATTATGGTGAAATTATTGACTATGGAATAATTGAACGAAAGAGACCCCAAGGTAGTTTAATCAGCTGTCTTACTGTCCGCTCTTCCCCAAAAACGTTCTCTTTATCGTACTCTTCCAAAAGTATATAAATATAGTAAGTTTTGGTCTCGATCGTCAGTGCTGAAACCTATTCCACAGCGTGAAGATGTCCAAGTTAATTCTATACGGTTTGGAGGCGAGTCCGCCAGTTCGTGCCGCCAAATTGACTCTGGCCGCCCTGGAAGTGCCTTACGAATTCGTGGAAGTGAATACCCTGGCGAAGGAGAACTTATCGGAGAACTTCCTAAAGAAGAATCCCCAGCACACGGTGCCCACATTGGAAGATGATGGCCATTTTATCTGGGACTCGCATGCGATCAGTGCCTATCTGGTGTCCAAATACGGACGGAATGACAGTCTCTATCCCAAGGATCTGCTCCAGCGAGCTGTAGTGGACCAGCGGTTGCACTTTGAGTCTGGAGTGATATTTGCCAACGGGCTGAGGAGCATCACTAAGCCACTTTTCGCCTCCGGCCTGACTACTATACCCAAGGAGCGATACGATGCGATCATTGAGATCTACGATTTCCTGGAGACCTTCCTCGCCGGAAACGATTACATTGCCGGTAGACAACTGACCATTGCGGACTTTAGTATTATCTCGACCGTGACCTCCCTGCAGGCCTTCGTGGAGGTGGATACGGCGAAATACCCGAAGGTTATTGCCTGGATCGAGCGATTGAAACAACTTCCTTACTACCAGGAGGCCAACGGAAATGGAGCCCTTACATTCACATCCTTTATCAAGAATACTAATTTTACCTTTGCATCTAAATAAATTATATCATTAACTATGTTTATAGTTATGTTTGGGCTTATTGATTAGTAACTCTTTTTTAAAGTTTTCTATTAGTATTTATTAGAGAAAAACAAGAGAGAACGCTATAGTCGAGTGCCTCGACTATTAAATACCCGTTACTCAGCCAAACAACTAATATAAATATGCCTTCTTGTATCTTTTTCGCCGCTCGAATTAGCTCCCGATTTTTATGTTAAAATCTGTACCCAGGGAACACCTCCAGTTTGGCTAACTTGATTTGATTTGCATAGTTCTAAGGATATAGATCGGAATTGACAAATGAAAACCATCGCAATTTCCTTTAATAGAAATCCTTATCGAGAATTAACGTTGACTCTGTTGAGCACCTTGGCCAGTTGTTCCAAAGTCATCCGTTAGATGGCGCTATTGCACTATTGCGGGCCATGAAAGGCAGAAATGTAGGCGCTTACCAGGCTTAAGCGTTTAATGGGTTTTTGGACGTTAGAGTGGGCGTGGCAAACTTTTATTAGGCCATTCGATAGGTATTGACGAAACAAATATATATCAAAAAAAATTTTCATAATAGCATCAAAACTGTGGCCACAGCTTGTGGCTCGTGGGCGTCAGAGGGGGCGTGGCACCATTTTGAAACAAACTTGCGCTGCGTAGGAACTCCTAAAATCTACATGCAAAATGCCAATCTTCTAGCTTTTATAGTTTCCGAGATCTCAGCGTTCATACGGACAGACAGACAGACGGACAGACAGACGGACAGACGGACAGACGGACAGACGGACAGACGGACATGGCTAGATCGACTCGGCTAGTGATCCTGAACAAGAATATATATACTTTATAGGGTCGGAAACGCTTCCTTCTACCTGTTACATACTTTTGCACGAATACAATATACCCTTTTACTCTACGAGTAACGGGTATAAAAATCAAAAAAGCAAGAGAACAACTAGAATTTACCAGTATATTATCTATCTCTCTTGTTCGAATGTTTCTCTTAAGTATTTTTGATATGTATTTGTTTCGTCAATACCTATCGATTGGCCAAATAAAAGTTTGCCACGCCACTCTAACGCCCAAAAACCCATTAAACGCTTAAGCCTGGCTAGCGCCTACATTTCCGCCTTTCATGGCGTATACAATAGCGCCATCTAACGGATGACTTTGGAACAGCTGGCCAAGGTGCTCAACAGAGTCAACGTTAATTCTCGATAAGGATTTCTATTAAAGGAAACTGCGATGGCTTTCATTTGACAATACCGAAATATATCCCAAGAACTATGCAAATCAAATCAAGTTAGCCAAATTGGAGGTGTTCCCTGGGTAACGATTTGAACATAAAAATCGGGAGCTAATTCGAGTGGCGAAAAACATACAATAAGGCATATTTATATTAAGTTGTTTCGCTGAGTAACGGGTATCTAATAGTCGAGGCACTCGACTATAGCGTTCTCTCTTGTTTTAAAGTTAGGAAGTTGGGATTTTTATGAGTGTTAAGAATGCATCATATGAATAATTTTGGAGAATATAATTTACAGAATATTCTGCAAGGGTATTTCAACTTCGTCTCCGCCCGAAGTTAGCTTTCCTTTCTTGTTTTATTCTATTTTTAATCTGAAATAATAATTTAAATATTTTATTCGGATGAGATGGTTAAGGACTAGTATCTTTTGTGTTTAGTCATTCATTTTCAAAATATTGAATCCTATAATTCTGCTTTATCAAACCGTATTGGGATGTAGCTCTATATTATTATATTAGCTAAGTAATAGAAACTAAAACGCCGGACAAACATTTTCAAAATAATCGATAGAAAAGAATGCCTTATCAATCCCTATCAGTTGTCTTGGCTGAAAATAGAGACTGGTCCTTAGAATGACTTAAAAAACATTATATAGCTAAGGAAGGTGAAGTATTATATTAACTCTTTAGTGGCTTGGTCGTACACAGCAATAGACGAAGCTAGTTCAGTTTTAAATCGACTCCCGAAGCGAGCAGTCACCAAAAAACGATGTCAAAATTAGTTCTATATGGTGTAGAGATCTGTCCTCCGGTGCGTGCTTGCAAACTGACCCTGGCCGCCTTGGGTCTGAACTATGAGTATAAACTGGTGGACATCGTGGCCGGGGAGCAGAGGACCAAGGAATACTTGCTAAAGAATCCGCAACACACGGTGCCCACATTAGAGGACGATGGCAAGTTCATCTGGGAGAGCCATGCCATTTGTGCATATCTAGTGAGGCGTTATGCCAAGGATGATACCTTGTATCCAAAAGATTACTTCAAGCGGGCTCTTGTGGACCAACGCCTTCACTTTGAGTCGGGTGTGCTTTTCCAGGGCTGCATCCGGAGTTTTGCCGCACCGTTGGTTTACAAAAACGAGACAGAAATTCCGCGCTCCAAGATTGATGATATCTTCGAAGCCTACGACTTCCTGGAGTCGTTCATCGCCAATCAGCCGTTCCTCTGCGGATCAGGGATAACCATTGCCGACTACAGTATGGTCTCTTCGGTGTCCAGCCTGGTGGGTTTGGCCCCTATCGATTCCAAGCGATATCCCAAGTTGAGCGGATGGCTGGAGAGGATGAGCAGTCAGCCAAACTATCAGTCGCTCAACGGCGACGGCGCACAGAAGTTAATTGACATGTTTAACTCAAGGATCACGAAGATTGTGTGACATTGTACACTATCTTAAGTGTTAGAAATAAGATTGCCTCCAGTTAAGTAACAATAATGTCCAAGTGCTGGTTCCCCTTTCGACACAAATATCACATCTTAAAGACAAACCTGGAGTAGGCACTTATTCGAAGGGTTGGATTAATAAAATATATATTCAACATATATCGTCGGATAGTCTCTTCTTTTCACGTCTTCGGAGGTCTTTGCTTCTGGCAAACGTAGGGTAAATTAACGAAGCCTTTTTCGATCTTCCCACCGGACATCCGAAAGCAACGTTTTCGCTCTGGCATTGTTTTTCTTGAATCCCATTTATCGGCTAGCTGTTTGTCTTGGGTTTTCCAGTGGCTTCCAAACTAGATTTTATTGTTATGGTGAAATTAACTGACTTATCACAAGTATTATCGGTGCTCCTAAAAAATAGAAATTTGCATAATCTTCCAAATGAATAAGTACCCAGTCCAAGTCTAGATGTTCAGTGTTTCAACCTAACTCAAAGCGCCAAGATAACCAGGTTTTGACTCAAGTTCGCCATTTCGCTTTGGAAGTGCCCTACGATTTAGAGGAGGTAAATAATAAAATAAAACATATTATTAATAAAATATGTTTTTGTCAAGTAAATTTAAACGATATGTATGTTCCAAAACCGTTGTTAAATTTCCTATTTCGATTTGTTTTTAAAGTTCTATCTGTGCAAGCTTATTGACTATGAAATGATTGAACGAAAAATACCCCAAGCTAGTTTAATCAGCTGTTTTATTGTCCGCTCTCCCCAAAAAGTTCTCTTTATCGTTCTCTTCCAAAAGTATATAAATATAGTAAGTTTTGGTCTCGATCGTCAGTGCTGAAACCTATTCCACAGCGTGAAGATGTCCAAGTTAATTCTATACGGTTTGGATGCGAGTCCGCCAGTTCGTGCCACCAAATTGACTCTGGCCGCCCTGGAAGTGCCTTACGAATTCGTGGAAGTGAATACCCGGGCGAGGGAGAACTTCTCGGATAACTTCTTAAAGAAGAATCCCCAGCACACGGTGCCCACATTGGAAGATGATGGCCATTTTATATGGGACTCGCATGCGATTAGTGCCTATCTGGTGTCCAAATACGGACAGAATGACAGTCTCTATCCCAAGGATCTGCTCCAGCGAGCTGTAGTGGACCAGCGGTTGCACTTTGAGTCTGGAGTGGTATTTGCCAACGGACTGAGGAGCATCACTAAGCCACTTTTCGCCTCCGGCCTGACAACTATACCCAAGGAGCGATACGATGCGATCATTGAGATCTACGACTTCCTGGAGACCTTCCTCGCCGGAAATGATTACATTGCCAGTAGTCAACTGACTATTGCGGACTTTAGTATTATCTCGACAGTGACCTCCCTGCAGGCCTTCGTGGAGGTGGATACGGCGAAATACCCGAAGGTTATTGCCTGGATCGAGCGATTAAAACAGCTTCCTTACTACCAGGAGGCCAACGGAAATGGAGCCCTTACATTCACATCCTTTATCAAGAATACTAATTTTACCTTTGCATCTAAATAAATTATATCACTTACTATGTTTATAGCTAAACAAAATAATAAATTCTAAATAATATACATATATTAATTGAATCTATATGTATTGTATGTTGGGGCTTATTTATTAGTAACTCTTTTTAAAAGTTTTCTATTAGTATTTATAAGAGAAAAAAATCAAAAACGCAAGAGAACAACTAGAATTTACCAGTCTAATATCTATCTCTCTTGTTCGAATGTTTCTCTTAAGTATTATAATAATAAATACACTCGCTGTTTGCCCCCAACGTTCAGTTTCAGTGGAAGACTCTAAGACACAAAATGTCCAAGTTGATTTTGTATGGTACGGAGGCGAGTCCTCCTGTTCGGGCTGTTAAATTGACCTTGGCCGCCCTTGATGTTCCCTACGAGTATGTGAAAATAAATACATTGGCCAAGGAGACCCTTTCCCCGGAGTTTCTGAAGAAGAATCCCCAGCACACGGTGCCCACATTGGAAGACGATGGGCACTTTATCTGGGACTCACATGCAATATGTGCCTATCTGGTGTCCAAGTACGGCAAGAGTGACAGTCTCTATCCGAAGGATCTCCTCCAGCGAGCTGTGGTGGACCAGCGACTGCACTTTGAATCCGGTGTGGTCTTCGTCGGCGGACTGAGAAGCATCACCAAGCCACTTTTCGCCTCCGGTCTGAGTACGATTCCCAAGGAGCGTTACGACGGCGTCATCGAGATCTACGACTTCGTGGAGACTTTTCTCAGTGGACATGATTATATTGCTGGAGGCCAGCTAACAATTGCGGACTTTAGCCTCATCACATCAATCACAGCTCTGGCAGTATTTGTGGATATCGATCCGGTTAAATATTCCAAAATTACTGCCTGGATCCAAAAGCTAGAAAAGCTGCCTTTCTTTGAAGATGCCAATGGCAAGGGAGCCCGAGAATTGGTCACAATTCTCACAAAATTCAATTTTTCTTTCTCATCGTAATATTCTTTGTGACATTATTGAAACACTGTTTTTGTAACAATAAATAAAGCATATTATAAATAATATAGTTTGTTAAGTTAATGTACGTAATGTACGTGTATCATATTGGGATGTAGCTCTATATTTTTATTACATTAGCTAAGTAGTAGAAACTAAAACGCCGGACAAACATTTTCAAAATAATCGGTGGAAAAGAATGCCTTATCAATCCCTATCAGTTGTCTTGGCTGAAAATAGAGACTGGTCTTTAGCATGACTTGAAAAACATTATATAGCTAAGGAAGGTGAAGTAATATATGGAATTAATTAACTCTTTAGTGGCTTGGTCGTACCCAGCAATAGACGAAGCTAGTTCAGTTTTAAATCGACTCCCGAAGCGAGCAGTCACCAAAAAACGATGTCAAAATTAGTTCTATATGGTGTAGAGACCTGTCCGCCGGTGCGGGCTTGCGAACTGACCCTGGCTGCCTTGGGTCTGAACTATGAGTATAAACTGGTGGACATCGTGGCTGGGGAGCAGAGGACCAAGGAATATTCGCTGAAGAATCCGCAGCGCTCGGTACCCACATTGGAGGACGATGGCAAGTTCATATGGGAGAGCCATGCCATTTGTGCGTATTTAGTGAGGCGTTATGCCAATGATGATGCCTTGTATCCAAAGGATTACTTCAAGCGGGCTCTTGTGGACCAACGCCTTCACTTTGAGTCGGGTGTGCTGTTCCAGGGCTGCATCCGGAGTTTTGCCGCACCGTTGGTTTACAAAAACGAGACAGAAATTCCGCGCTCCAAGATCGATGAGATCTTCGAAGCCTACGACTTCCTGGAGTCGTTCATCGCCAATCAGCCGTTCCTCTGCGGATCGGGAATAACCATCGCGGACTACAGTATGGTGTCTTCGGTGTCCAGCCTGGTGGGTTTGGCCCCTATCGATTCCAAGCGCTATCCCAAGTTGAGCGGATGGCTGGACAGGATGGGCAGTCAGCCAAACTATCAATCACTCAACGGCGACGGCGCACAGAAGTTAATTGATATGTTTAACTCAAGGATCACGAAGATTGTGTGACATTGTACTCTATCTTAAGTGTTAGAAATAAGATTGCCTCCAGTTAAGTAACAATAATGTCCAAGTGCTGGTTCCCCATTCGACACAAATATCACATCTTAAAGACAAACCTGGGGTACGCACTTATTCGGAAGGTTGGATTAATAAAATATATATTGAACATATATCGTCGGATAGTCTTTTCTATTCAAGTCTTTGGAGGTCTTTGCATCTGGCAACGTAGGGTTAATTAACAAAGCCTTTTTCGATCTTTCCACAGGACATCCGAAAGCAACGTTTTCGTTCTGGCATTGTTTTTCTTGAATCCCATTTATCGGCTAGCTGTTTGTCTTGGGTTTTCCAGTGGCTTCTAAACTAGATTTTATAGTTATGGTGAAATTATTATAGGATATTATTATATTATATTATTATAGGAGGTAAATACCCTGGCGAGAAATAACTTTTTGGAGGAATAATGCCCAGCAAATGAAACATATTAGAAATAAAATATGTTTTTGTCAAGTAAATGTAAACAATATTTATGTACCAATAACTTAGTTAAATTTCCTATTTCGATTTGTTTTTAAAGTTCTATCTGTGCAAGGTCCAGAAATCTTTTCAAGCTAAATTTGTATTATTTTGTTTAAATTTTGAATACTTTTTAGCCGTTAAAAGCTTTTTATTCGTAAATAATATAGATAACACAAACTCTCAAAGTTTGATTAAAAAGATTAAAAGGGTATCTAGTGTGGTGAAATTGGTAAAACACTCAATAAGTCAGTTTCAAGAATTTTCCATTACACTTCGACTACAAATAAAATAAAGAGTTAAGATAAGACTTGCAGTACAAACAAAAACGCCAGACAACTTCTTGAGGGCCACACAATACAATCGATGGAAAATAATGCCTAATCAATCCCTATCAGTTGTCTTGGTTGAAAATAGAAAAGTCCCTTTCTAAAAAGCATATCTATAAAATAAAAACACTCTTTTCGAATAATTATTATGCCAGTCAGGCAGAAACCCAATTACGTAGCTTAACATGACAAGCATTCTATTGCTAAGTAAGGTGTAGTAATATATAGAATTAATTGAAACGTTTGTTGCTTGATCGTAAGTAGCGATAGACGAAGCTTGTTTAGTTTTGAATCGACACCCGAAGCGAGCGGTCACCTAAAAGCAATGGGGAAACTAGTACTATATGGTGTAGAGCCCAGTCCGCCGGTGCGAGCTTGCAAACTGACCCTGGACGCCCTGGGTCTGCAGTATGAGTATAAGCTGGTGAACCTCCTGGCTGGGGAACATAAGGGCAAGGAATACTTGCTGAAGAATCCGCAGCACACGGTACCCACATTGGAGGACGATGGCAAGTTCATCTGGGAGAGCCACGCCATTTGTGCATATCTAGTGAGGCGTTATGCCAAGGATGATACCTTGTATCCAAGGGACTACTTCAAGCGGGCTCTTGTCGACCAACGCCTGCACTTTGAATCGGGCGTGCTGTTCCAAGGCTGCATCCGGAATATTGCCGCACCTTTGTTTTACAAAAACGAGACGGAGGTTCCGCGCTACAAGATCGATGCCATCTATGAGGCCTTCGACTTCCTGGAGTCGTTCATCGCCAATCAGCCGTTCCTCTGCGGATCGGGAATAACCATCGCGGACTACAGTATGGTGTCTTCGGTGTCCAGCCTGGTGGGTTTGGCCCCTATCGATTCCAAGCGCTATCCCAAGTTGAGCGGATGGCTGGACAGGATGACCAGTCAGCCAAACTATCAGTCGCTCAACGGCAACGGCGCACAGATGTTAATTGACATGTTAAGCTCAAAGATCACGAAGATTGTGTGACTTTGTACTCTACCTTAAAGGTTAGAAATGAGATTGCCTGCGGTTACGTAACAATAAAGATTCTATTTCTATATATTTTACAAAAATACTTTGAAATGCAAACTCAAAGTGCTAGTTCCCTTTTCGACACAAATATCACATCTTAAAGATAAAACTGGTGTAAGAATAGTTAATGCAAACATCTAGGCACTTATTCGAAGGGTTGGATTAATAAAACAAATATTGCACATATGTATATCGTCGGATAGTCTCTTCTCTTCATTGCTGGATGTCGTCCGGCTGAGGTCTTTGCATCTAGCAAACGTCGGGTAAAGTAACCATTCCTGTCTATCCTCCCACAGGCTTGTACAACCGAATGCATCGTTTTCGTTCTGTCATCGTTGTTCTTGAATCCAATTTACCGGCTAGCTGTTTGTCTTGCGTTTCTCCAGTGCCTTCCAAACCAGTTTCATGCGCTGCACGCAGTCCCGATGCTGGGACTCCCATAGTAGTGTGGTAAGTCGACCGACGGTGGCCA
Source organism: Drosophila fuyamai (assembly GCA_018153365.1). Taxonomy (NCBI): domain Eukaryota; kingdom Metazoa; phylum Arthropoda; class Insecta; order Diptera; family Drosophilidae; genus Drosophila; species Drosophila fuyamai. The sequence continues at coordinate 9,281,076 of JAECXW010000758.1, forward strand.
CACCGTTCTCCGAGCTGCGAACCCACTGAAGCAGCAGCTGGTAAATGACCTGGAGAAGTAAAGAGAGCGTTAATTTACTGGTTTTAGTCAGGAAATTTAAGTGGCGGATTGTTGGTAAATATTATAAAATATGACTTTAATTTGGCATCAAAATACATTTACCAAAGTTTATCAAAGTAAAACGCAAATGTAATATTTGTATCTTTTAACCTGTAATCTAATCGCATCAATTCAAGTAATCATATATTTAATGGAAGCAAACTCAAGATAAGTGTATTATTATAAAAGTAAGTATTATATAAAAAACAACTCTCAATAATGTAAGCTAATTTAAAATATTCTCATTACCCTAGTTCTAATTTCACTTTAAGATTTTATTAGAAAATCGGTCCTACCGCTTTATAATTTCCAAACAAATAGAATTGACGGTGATAGTAGGATTTGAGTCATAAGAGCTAGATATTTAAATTAGACTAATGCGTCATACACTTAAGTCAGCTAAATTAGTATTACTTGTAACAAAAAAATTTAAGTTTCGGCTTTTTTTGGCGGATTTTTAAAGGGTTTTTTACGACTCAAGGTTAGACGGGTATCAGATGAATTGCATTTCTAGGTGCGACACATATGATTAGAGTTCAATTAGATTCATTTTAAGTTAGAAAAGTTCGCCATTACTTGACCAAACTTACCTCTCTTATATTGCCGTGCATTTGATGGTCGATTATGGCCTGATCGATCTGACCCTCCGACTGACCCAGGTCCCGCATCACCTGCTTCCAGCCCTCGCCCAAGTGGGTGGAGACCACATCTAGGAGACGTACATCCGGTTCCTCCTGAGACTGCATCATGGTCACAATGCTGACTGTTTTGCGAGCGGCATTGGGCCGCTGCTTGCCCTCCGGCTGGGCGGCCGCCTCCTCGGTGGCACTGGTGCTGCCCTTGCGGGAACTGCTGGCGCTGAGGTTCTGGTTGATGTTGTAGACAGAGCCAAAGTGCAGGTTGCTGGCATTCGAGAAATTCATGACCACCTGTTGCTGGGCACTGTGCACGTTCATGGTATTGTTCGTCTGGGCATTGCTCACAGTACCCGGGATATTGGCGGACTGGACCACGTCCATGGAGTTGTAGTTGGGATCACTGAGCTCGCGCAACACGGATTCAGTAAGGTCCGCCGAGGCGGTGGGCGTGCCAATGGAGGCGGGCAGCGCCAGGGCTCCGCTGTTGTTGTTATCTGTCTCGCTGTCGTCCACAGGCGCTGCATCCTTCTCCAGGCGTCCCTCGGCGGGCGGATGTTGCGCCTCCTTGCCGCCAAAGATTGTGGGCAACAGATTTCTGAGCTTAGACATGCTGTTCGCTGATAACTCGTCGCGATGGAAGTCTCTCTCCTCCGGAAATTCCACAGATTGGGGAGTTTTCTGCCTTTGTGATTCTTTGAGAATTGGTGGTGACAAATCAAGGATGACACTGACTATCGATAGCCGTAAACGGCAGTTGCTGATGAGAGTTTATTTAATCGAATATTTTTTTTATAATCCCAACAAAAAATAATTTTATTTGAAAAAGCTCAAATGTTATAATTCTACGACCAGTTAGTTATATCAAATTTTTAAATTTTAGTGGATTTCATTAAAATGAAAAACTAACTTTATGTAAAAATTGGCTTAATCCTGCACGAAAATATTTGTTCAAAGTATTTGAGCTCTCACAGTTTCGTAACATTTAATAAATTAAATATTAAGGTTTGACCTTGATGGCTTAAAAAGTTGTTTTTCATATATATTGTTATATTTGTAATTTTAAATTTAAGCCATTAATTGATAAGTATTTTCCTTATATTTTACAGAATATTTTTTGTATGTGCCTGCAATACATGTTACATTTTTCTTCTCGTAGGTTTTGCGGAACAATTTTTAAAAACCATTCAGAAATTTTTGTTTATATCCCCAAAAGCCGGCAACCGTATTGCGCCCAACCAACGATAGTTCGTTTGACAGCTCGCCCGTGTCTGAGAAAGGGCGACAACTCTACGCCCGCTGCCGCCTATCGCTCATCTCTATTTGCCACGTTCGCTCATGTTCATTCACATTTTACTTGGAGTCGGTAACGTTGAGATCCGCGTTCGTGCGTTCTGCCTTCCAATAGAAAGTCTGGGTGTAGATTTAACAAATTCCAGTGCAAAAAGCAACAGCCGATGGCCGGTGATCCGTGCGGCGGTGTTAATGTGCCCGGAATTGCATAAGTTACGGCGAGCGAAAGAGAGTGCACACGGATTTACAGTTATGAAGGGCCGGGCGGCGACGGCAGAGCAAGTCTGAGAAGAAGAAGCAGTAGCGACTGCGGCAAAAAAGAAAGAAAATTCGGGCCGCTAATTTTTCTTAAATTTGTGTGCGCTCGGTGAAAAACAACGTGTTTTTTAATGGTTGATAATACACACGGGCGGCGCACTCGCGCTCACGCACACTCCCGCAAAAGGCGGCGACTTCGTCCACGCACGCACACATAAAGGGGCCTTAAAATCCCGTGGATATGTGTGCGTGCATATATAAGCATATTTGTCCGATTGGAAGGCGCGCGTGCTGTTTTTTTAACTCCCAATTTCCTAGGGGCGCGGATTGAAGGCCCCGCCCTGTGCCGGAAAAGAGGATCCACATAACCTTTCACCTAGCGAACATACGGCACTGATTTCCGCATTTCCATACTGTCACACACACACACACACACACGCCCACGCGTTGCTCCACTTTGCCGCTGCCACAAAAACAATTGTCCAATAAGTGGCCCGCATATGTTGGCCTCTCTTCACCCTTCCCATCTCTATGAACTAAAAAAAAATAACAGACTTTCTATTGGGGATGTGCAGAATGCAGAATAACCGACGAAATGCAGCGTAGGGCATCCTACGATCTGCATCCGCTAATTGCATTAATTCCAACCAATTGTTTTCGGCTTTTCCAGCAGACACCCAAGTTATCAAACTGGATTTGGTCAAAGGAGAGTAAACTAGGCCGGATTTTTTGGATTTTACAGTACCGTAAGTTGAACAACCTTCGCCTAGGCTTAATTTGCATAGTTTACCATTTTACACAAGTGTTTTGCCAAAAATGGGAAAAATACGCTCAAGTTAGCGGTTCAATGCTGAAAGCTGACTACGTCAATCTTTTCTTTATTTTTTTGGATCTTTTTATCGAAATTACAAAAACAAGAATCCATCCGATATGTGCATACCAATTTTTTTTTTTAAGCTGAACTTTAGCGCATTGTTTTTGTGCTTTGTCTTCATTTGTCGACGTCAGCGTCGCTGCAGGCGTCAGATACGAACGTACATCTGTACGTGCGATGGTATTTGCTATGTAGGTATGTTGCTTGTTTTCGTTTTTTTACCTGTGCCTTCTCGAAAGGTGCCAACACACATACAAACGTACGCCCGAAGAAAAAGAGCGACACAGAAATGTGCAGGCACACACACATATACATATGCTATGGCACTCGATCGTTTTGTTGTAGTTGCCGGCTATCATCCGGTTTTATATGGAGCTGCTCCCCTGCTCCGTTAAGTTACTTCGTCAAGCGCTCGCTCTCTCCTTGCCACTCTTCCGCTCTGGTCTCTTCTTTTGACACATTTTTCAAGCACACCTACAGAGGCGTCAGCAGTGGGGGTTAAACTCCTTCCTGAATAGTTATACTTATAGATTATTGACTAGAAAACCACAGTTTATAACAATAATAACTCAAACCATTGTAAAAAATTTGATCTTTAGCGGCATTAAAAAAAAAATAAAACAAACAATATTATCTAGGGACTGAACTAATTTGTATTTGTTTATAACGCCGTTATAGTTAATAATTTTTAAATATTTCTTAAAATAAAAACGTGACATAATAAGCAGTACCAGTTCAAAAAAATGTTTTACAATAGTGTAAATTTAAAGTTAAAATCCCTTTTAGTAAAAACCTTGCTACCGCCTCTGAGCACACTGGCTGTCTCTATAGCCTTACATTTGTTGTTCTTTCGGTGGAGAGGAAAATGTAGGCTACGAAACTCGTTGGGCATTGATTTAGAAAACAGCTTTGGTCGAACAAGTGCATGGTCTCCCTCTCCTTCTTTTCTCCATTAAGATCTCTCTATATTTCGCTTGTAGGCAACCTTTCACCCAATCGAAATCTGGCTGATAGCAGCTTTTTTCTGGACCTGCATTTATTGCCACCGTGTATGTGCGTAGACCGATCTGTTGGTGGCGATCGGACGAATGTGCTTATCAGTTAGTTCGGCCGATAGCTATCACTCGGCTCCAGAATCTGCCTGCGTGGCCAACTTATCACCAGCGAAATGCGGAGCCGGGCACTCATCTCGTCGATCCATACATTACGTGGCCTTAGTTTCGTGTTCTGGCGCAGAAAGTCCGTCTAGAAACCAAATCTATTTCGGTTTATCAGCGCCAGAAAATCCATTAGACGCACCCCTTTTGGACACGCACTGTTAACAGTGAAGGCCCTCAAAATTAGGTCTTCCAAATTGGATCTGCTTTCCAGCAACAAAGCCAAAAGAAATTTCATGTTCATCTGCTAATAAGTGCTTTTGATGAATTATATATGAACCGATTGGACTTGATAGATTTGATTTTTTTTTTAATTGCTTGAAATCGATGTTAAAGCTAATCCATAATCCATATATATATTTTTTTAACCTATAACAATGTTGTTTATTAACTTTCAGTTTTGATGTGAATAAAAAAGCACATGTGATTATATACCTATTGATATGCAAAGGCACTTTATTTTTTAGTAGTACCAAAAGTTACTGAGGTCACGCCGCATATCCAATGAATTATCTTAGCTCTAATATGCTGACTGTAGCCAAGCAGGTTCTATTTATGTACATACGTATGTAGTTCCTTATCAGCGGGTGGCAGCTGCATGCGGGTCTTCAGGGGTCGCACTTATCAACTCGTAGTGAGTTTTGGTAAGGCTGTGGGCGACTGACAACAGGAAGAGATGAAAAATTAAGTTAAACAAAGGCTGTATAAAATCCGTGTTTGCCGAAATAATGCCCCATTTAACCAATTCCTAACTGATTGATCGACGGACATTCCGATAATCTCCCCAGAAACTTCGTGACTAATCACTGGCTTTATCGCCAGCTGATAAACATAGTTTTTTTGATAGGTCCCCTATGGTGTAATAGTTTTGAGCACTACTTGATAAGATATCTCTATTTTTATACTTTCAGTGTACTGTAAACGACTTGGAACGAAAAAGGACTCTTCTCTTTTTTTAAGTAATGCAAGCAGCAGCAGCAGCAGTGATGGAGGAATCTAACAACGGTGGGTTTAAAATTTTGATCTGTTATATGGCAAGTTCTAATAAAAAAAATTATATTGTAGCAACTACCATCGAGCAGCAACCCATCGCCCTCATCAATGGCCAAGAGCAGGTGTCCAACGAGCAGCAACCATCCTCGCCCACTTCGGTGGCTACGCCCACTAGCACCACTAGCGGCGGCACTGGCAATGCCACTCCCGCCTTCAGCTACGACGACCTGTTCCCGGCTCTGCCGGCAAACACCTCGGCGCCGTCGCAATCCGGAGCTTCCAGCTCGACGTTAGCCCGTGTGACGAGCTCCCAGAAGACGCAGGTAAGATTGAACATAGATCCTTATTTTATTTTATTTTAACTGTGATAGTAAAATCTTACTCAATTAAATTTTGAATATTGAAGTAAACTTTTAATCAACAAGTCATTCTAATAGATCCAAACTTTTAGAGACAGAAAATCACGTAAAGAGAAAATTAAAATAAAAATTATATTTGTACTATTATAAAAACTTTAGTAATATTAATTCTGATTATTAAAAATTATATCAAATACTAACCTCCTGTTTTTTACCCACGCCTTTTCTTCACAGGTTTTGCATGTCCCCTGCGAGGAGCGCAAGTCCACGGAGTCTGAGAAGTTCGGCGAGGGCGAGTCGAAGCGGATTTGCCAGCAGATTACCAAGGAGACGGGCGCCCAAATCGAGATTGTGAGCGGCAAGAACCAGTCGCTGACCTTCCTGATCAAGGGCAAGCAAAGCGAGCTGCTCGACGCCCGTCGCAAGATCCTGATGGGCTTCTCGACGCAGGCCAGCCGTCAGGTGACCGTTCCGCGAGAGCACTACCGTGTCATCCTCGGCAAGGGTGGCCAGCGGCTGCGCGAACTCGAGCGCACCACTTCCACGCGCATCAACATCCCCAGCCAGGGCGACGAGAGCGAGTTCATCACTATTGCCGGAACCAAGGAGGGTATCGCTCAGGCCGAGCAGGAGATCCGCCAGCTGTCCGCCGAGCAGTACAAGAAGTTTGCGGACCGCACCACGGTGCCCAAGATCTACCACCCCTTCATTGTAGGCCCCTACAGCGAGAACCTCAACAAGCTGCAGGAGGAGACGGGCGCCAAGATCAACGTGCCGCCCCAACAAGTGCAAAAGGATGAGATCATCATCTCTGGCGAGAAGGACGCCGTCGCAGCGGCCAAGGCCAAAGTGGAGGCCATCTTTAAGGAGATGGAGAAGAAGTGCTCCACGGTCAGTGTGGAGGTGGCCAAGGCGCAGCACCGCTACGTCATCGGCCCCAAGGGCTCCACCATCGCCGAGATCCTGCAGTTGACCGGTGTGTCCGTAGAGATGCCGCCCAACGACTCCACCTCGGAGACGATCACGCTGCGTGGACCGCAGGTGGCCTTGGGAAATGCCCTGACCGTTGTCTACCAAAAGGCGAACTCGGTCAAGTCGGTGGAGATCAATGCGCCGCACTGGATCCACAAGTACGTGATCGGACGCAAGGGTGCCAACATGAAGCAGCTGGAGGAAGATTGCCCTAACGTGAACGTGAACTGCCTGGAGGATAAGATCAAGTTGGAGGGCGATCCCGAAAATGTGGATAGGGCCGTTTCTTACCTGTCCGAAATCATCAGCAACTACGAAGAGAACTTCACGTTCGAAGTGATGACGGTCAATCCCTCTTATTACAAGCACATCATCGGCAAGGCTGGCGCCAATGTGAATCGCCTGAAGGATGAGCTTAAGGTCAATATCAACATCGAAGAGCGCGAGGGCCAGAACAACATTCGCATCGAGGGACCCAAGGAGGGTGTGCGGCAGGCGCAGCTTGAATTACAAGAAAAAATCGACAAACTGGAAAACGAAAAATCGAAGGACGTTATTATTGACCGCCGCCTCCACCGTTCTATCATCGGAGCCAAGGGCGAGAAGATTCGTGAGGTAAAGGACCGTTACCGCCAAGTGACGATCACGATACCCACACCGCAGGAGAACACCGACATCGTGAAGCTGCGCGGTCCTAAGGAGGATGTGGATAAGTGCCACAAGGACCTGCTCAAGCTGGTCAAGGAGATCCAAGAATCGTCGCACATAATCGAGGTGCCCATCTTTAAGCAGTTCCACAAGTTTGTCATTGGCAAGGGTGGCGCCAATATCAAGAAGATCCGCGACGAGACTCAGACCAAGATCGATCTGCCGGCCGAGGGCGATACCAACGAAGTGATTGTTATCACCGGCAAGAAGGAGAACGTGTTGGAGGCCAAGGAACGCATTCAGAAGATCCAGAACGAACTCTCAGACATTGTCACCGAGGAGGTGCAGATCCCGCCCAAGTACTACAACTCGATCATCGGCACTGGAGGCAAGCTCATCTCCTCCATCATGGAGGAGTGCGGTGGCGTATCCATTAAGTTCCCCAACAGCGACTCCAAGAGCGATAAGGTATGTGTATTGCTATTCGAAAAATGGTAGTTCATCTTATTCATAATGCCTATATCCATTCAGGTCACCATTCGCGGTCCCAAGGACGATGTGGAGAAGGCTAAGGGTCAGCTGTTGGAGCTGGCCAACGAAAGGCAGCTAGCTTCCTATACCGCCGAGGTGCGCGCCAAGCAGCAGCATCACAAGTTCCTGATCGGCAAGAATGGCGCATCCATTCGCAAGATTCGTGATGCTACTGGTGCCCGCATCATCTTCCCCTCGAACGAGGACACCGACAAGGAAGTGATCACCATCATTGGTAAGGAGGAAAGCGTGAAGAAGGCCCGCGAGCAGCTGGAGGCAATTATCAAGGAGTGCGATGAGGTCACTGAGGGCGAGGTGGTCGTCGATCCCAAGCACCACAAGCACTTTGTGGCCAAGCGCGGCTTTATCCTGCACCGCATTTCCGAGGAGTGCGGCGGTGTGATGATCTCCTTCCCCCGTGCCGGCACCAACTCCGATAAGGTCACGATCAAGGGCGCAAAGGACTGCATCGAAGCTGCCCGTCAGCGCATCGAGGAGATTGTCGCCGATTTGGAAGCCCAGACCACCATCGAGGTGGTGATTCCTCAGCGCCAGCACCGCACCATCATGGGCGCCCGGGGCTTCAAGGTTCAGCAGGTGACCTCCGAGTTCGATGTGCAGATCAAGTTCCCCGATCGTGATGCCACCGAACCTGTTGAGGGTCTGACCAACGGAGGTAGCGGCGAGAATGGAGGTGACGAGGGACAGGAGGGTGAGCAGGAGGCGGAATCGGTGGAGCCGGTTCGTCAGTGCGATGTTATCCGCATTACGGGCAGGATTGAGAAGTGCGAGGCCGCCAAGCAGGCTTTGCTCGATCTCATCCCCATCGAGGAGGAGCTGACGGTGCCTTTCGACCTTCATCGCACCATCATCGGACCGCGCGGTGCCAATGTGCGCCAGTTCATGTCGAAACACGATGTGCACGTAGAGCTGCCGCCCAGCGAGCTCAAGTCTGATGTGATCAAGGTCTCTGGAACGCCTGCACACGTGGCCGAGGCCCGCGAGGCGCTGGAGAAGATGATCGAGGATTATGAGGCCGATCGGGCCGACCGTGAGCTGCGCTCCTATGTTCTCCAGTTGGACGTAGATACGGAGTACCACTCGAAGCTCATTGGTCGCCATGGCGCTGTGATTAACAAGCTGCGCGCCGACCACGACGTCAACATTTCGCTGCCCAAGCGCGACGATCCCAATCAGCGCATCATCTCCATCACCGGCTACCAGGCTAAGGCCGAGGCTGCTCGCGATGCCATCCTGGAGATCGTCGGAGACCTCCAGACCCTCTATCGCGAGGTCATCGAAATCGATACACGCATCCACTCCCACATTATCGGCCATCGCGGACGCACCATTCGCAAGGTCATCGAAGATTACAAGGTGGGTTTCTAATGTATACAATTATGTTATTAATTGGAGGCTTTTAAGTTTCACATAAAAAGAAAAAGAACTTGAAAACTTTTTAGTTTTCCATGCATTATTTCTTTCTAACAAGTTTCTTTCTTTCACAACTAGGTGGACATTAAGTTCCCGACTTCCGACGAAGCTCAAAGCAACCCCAATGCCGTAACCATCATTGGCAAGGAAGAGGACGTTGAGAACGCCAAGGAGGTGCTGCTTGGCATGGCCGAGGACTACGAGCGTGACTTCTTGGAGAACTTGCCGCCATCGCCGCAGCCCCAGACTGTCGGTGCCTTCCTTTCTGGATCGGGATCTGGATCCGGCGCTGGAGGTGCCAGCGAGAACGGTTTCGTCATGAAGGACGCGCCGTGGGAGAAGCAGAAGCAGGCCAAGAACCTGACTGCGCCCAACACTCAGTCGCAGGAGGATTTCCCGCACTTCGCTGCTAGCGGGGCTCCAGTGGCCACGCCCATCACTTCCGTGTGGGGCCCCAAAAACTAAGGGCATCGGGCCGAGTGTCCCGATCGCCAGCAGTAGCAGCAATACTACACGTCGGGGTGCGCCGGGGATCGGAGCTGGAGATGGAGCTGGTATTGGAACTGGAAATGGAACTGGATAATCGGACAGTGAGCGGCAGAGCAGTGGCAGTCGTGCGGATGTCTCTTTAGTCGAAAACTAGTGTCAAAAACATAAGAAAACGGTATAGGTTGTCTCCCAGGAGCTTTTCTACAACGCAATTTGTGCAGGTTAATTGAAAACAAGAATGACAAAACAAGCAACTATTTTTGTATGATTTGATACAGGATCAATCAACACACACAAATACCCCACTCACACACAACGACACATACACGCTCACATACATGAAATTGCATTTATACAAGATATATAGAATACGAGAATCGAAACAGACAACTGACTCACGCCCCCAGTTCCGTTCCCCGATGTGTTGGCTAAACCCCGGCCACTTTATACATGCAACACTTAATTGCCAATTTCTTTTTATATAACCATTCTTCATTGCAACACATAATATTCTAATTAGTTGAAGCTCCCTAAAAGTAAGCAGAAAGTTCAGCAAAATGGTTTGTTAATTGAATTGAAACTGACTAGCGAAACGCGTTCAAGAACGAAAGTAATTGTAAGCATAAAATGTTAATTATTTACATTTGCTCCGCTGCTCCCAATCTAATTTTGATCCCCCGTTTTGATTATACCATACTCAGATCTTTCGTTTTCGGAATTTCCATTTCCCCTTTCCCAATTAAGTGATTATTATGATTTATGCGAAAGTAAATGTTAAATGAACGTTGATTGTATTGTAAAAACGTTTCTTACGTTGCGGGGCAAGAGTGGAAGTGGAGATAGCAATTTATTTGAACAGCAAATATACACCTTACTTATACATTAATTTACCCCTATTTTCGGCACGTCTGCTCCTGCTCCCATATCCTCCAGCGTTATCCTTTACACACAGCCATGATACCGAACCCGAAACACAAAAACACACACCACACCAACCCTATTCACATTTCAAAATGAGTACCAACATTTTAATTTTGTGCAATCCCCTTGATTTATATTAAATTGTTTTCGACTTATGTTTTCCACTTAACTAACTTCGTATGCGACGCGGTGTAGATTGTCTAAAAAAAAGATTTGGAACTCTTCCAGTACTTTGTACGAGTATCGGGTGTTGGTTTTTCAGTTTTCTCGACTCTGCACCGCGCAATATCTGACAGTTGAAACACAAAGTATGAGAAAAATTTTTAATTTTTTACTATTACTATTCAATAAAAACAAAAAACCATATAAAACCAATAAAAAACGTAAACAAATCGTATCTTTTTAGTATGTTTATTTCTTCTGTTCCACTTTCGTTTTGTATTTGGATTGCTTCTGCTTCAAAAAAAAAAAAAGATAACACCAAGAATAACAGACCTGATATTGTAAATTTTTAAAAATATACATACATATTTACAACAACTGCATTAGTAATTCTAAGAACGTAGAAAATACAAACGATATAAAATGTATATATTTTCCTATATTAACGGACAAAATCAAATGTACGAGACGAACGCCAAAAGGCAATTTCTGACTGCAAAGCCAGATATTTTCACTCACGTTTATTGATTTTTGACTATTATTTCCAAACCAGATACAACCGTATGTTTAATTTCTTTTGAAATACAAAAGTTTTAAACCGAAACTTTTCTGTTTAAATTAAGGAGCGATCTGGCAGCTCTGGCAAGTGGTGGTACACAGCCAATAGTTTTTATAACTCAGCGGCAACAAGTAGGGTTGCGGAACTATCGATATAGAAGTGGTGTTAATTATGAAGAAATATAAAATTTTGTAATACACTGATTAGTTTTAAAATTTCTTTCTGAATTTGTAGTAGTTAATTACTCAAAAACCATTATTCAAAGCGGGCTAGGGATGAAACTTTCAGTTGAAAGCTCCTATCGATAGTGGCATTTCTTCGATTTGGTTAAGTTGACATCGATAGCCCAAAAGGGAAACACAAAATTATTTTCAACTTAAAATTTTGGCGAGAAGTGCTTGCAGTTCGCTTGGAATTAATTTACAAAATAGCCGCCGACCTCAGGAGACATCGCCGCAATGGAGGACCGTAAGTGTGTGGAAAATGCAGCCAGTGCAATCGTTGCAATTTACATGCCGCTGCACATGTTTCGTGGGTTTCTTGTGACCAGGCCATTGGGACACCTTGCACCTTTGGCACTTAGGGACTATTATCGTAGGACGCCGATTTAGCGGCTATAGTTCGGGGGAGCCAGAATAAACAATGGGTTGGCCTTGGAACTGCTGGAAACGGCGGATGAGTCATGTTTCTGATTTGGGTAGGGTGAAAGGCTTTCCAACCGCTCGGAAACTCGTGGGAGTCGTTCGACATGTCGCGATGGGGAATATATTTAGAAGATGGGGGTGGTGGACTATGGCATTTGAGACGCTGGTGTAAACATTGCATTTTATTGTGACGCCTCAGTATACGTGGCTGCAAAAAGCGCAACTTCCGATAATATGCGTATCATCCAGAAACGCCTCCTCCAACCGGGTGTATCACCATATTGAGGCTTTAATTGTCCGGAGCTCTATTTCCACACTGAACCGCTCAATAATTGCTCATTGTTTCCACTTGTTGAGCGTTCGATTGGATTGAGCCTGCCACAACAACATCTTGCAGAAAACCAGACCCAACTCCCATACTTGTATACTATGTAGGGCCTATCAATGTGGCACAGTTGCTTTGTGTTCGTACAGTAGATAATCGGTCTGAGGAAAAATTCAGAAAAAAAATCTAAACTAGTAATTACCATTTAGCAAGAAGCCGAAATTATAAAGTATCTGTTAATTCCATTATTTTCCTTAACAAACCATTGCAGATATGTACAGTAAGCATTGATTAACGTTAACAGAGAAAAGTTTCCAGATCTTATCTCTCCAGTATTTTTATGTTTATTGATTTATAAGAACAAAGATCTAATCTAATTGCTAACGTACAATGAAAGTTATTTATATACTATGTAAAATAAACTTTTCAAAACTGCTCAAGAAAGGAAGTACGAAAAGGAAGTATATTTAGCAAAAAAAAATCAAAGAACGATAAGAAAGTAAATACTTTTTAATACACACTAATCCACTAATGACGCATTTTATTTTCTTAAATGGCTCAACAAAAAATTTAAGTTTGCTTATCTTTCAAGTTTATTAGGGCTAGAAATTCGAAATTCTTAAGATGGCAAAGAAACAAAAATAATCTACGGTCCTTAAACTATTTGTTCGTTTTATCAAATTAAATAAACAACTTTTTTTTATTAAGAAATTTTTTACTTTGTTAATTGTTTATCATTTTCTATAACGAGTTTAATTAAATTACTTTCCTAATTGGTTTAAATATTAATCCTAAAAGTAGAATATTTGTATAGCATTTGCATAAAATCGCAGAGATCAATTGTCGATTGCAAACGTCAGAGTTTATCATAGTATTTTTGTAGCTTTTGAATATGAGGAGATAAAATTATAATTGCGGTTGCCATTAATTGGATATTTATCTATAGTTTCTTATCAAATTATCCATGAATAGATACAATTTATAAAAGTAAAGTTTTTTTCTTTTTTTTTTTACTTAACGAAATAAGGAAAATATAACATTTAGAATTTATAGTTTTTCTCGTACACCGTGACCTTAAATCGGTGTTTACTGTAGTCTTGGAAGTTGCTGGTGCTGGCTGTTGATGCCCCTTTTTGTTTGCGCTCTTTTTGTGGCGTTTCTCGTCTTTCGTGCTGACACGAATCATCAGCAAGCGGAGCCAAACAGCCAACCAATCCACATCTACCAATTTCTAAGCCGAGATCGAGTCAGTTGGCTTTTAGCAGTAGGAGAGCGTGGAAGCAGGCCCAGAACCGAAACAGAAACTGAAAAAGAAATACGAAAAAACCAGCTGCGATCGCATGGGGAGAAGGGGAATTTATGTGGAACTTGGAGGGGCAAGAACTGAAAGCTCAGCAAAGAACCACCAAAGTGGCTATAAGCAGGGCGAGGAAAATGTGCTCAGAGCTGGCAGTGGAAACGTGATACCCGCTTAGGATTCGGTCAAGACCACATGCTCCTCCTGCGCCAGCTGCCACGTTAAAAATAGAAAGTGATTTCTGCTGCTGCTGTTGCTTCTGCTGCCAAAGATGAAACAAACCGCCGCCACTGCCGCAGAATGAGCGAATCGGAACCCAATAGCCTGGAGTTTATTGAGGACTCGTACCTACCAGGCATTGATGATCTCACCAGCACACCTTCACTGGATCTGGAAGCTAATGATCCTACCTTAGATTGGTATGGAGACGGAGAGGAGGAGAGTGAGGCGGAAGTGTATCTGCGGAATCTGACTCTGGATCAGATCTTCTACGATGTGGATTCGGACTACACCAACAGCCTGGAGCTGCAGGCAGTGGAGGCTGAGTTCATTGGCGCCAAGTTGGCCAATCAGGCGCCCTCCTCCTCCATGGCCAAACGTTTCCGCCTGAAGTTCTTGGCCAAGCGAACCATGCGCGACGTTAAGGTCACGTTCATAGACTTCTCCAAACCATATCTGGCCAAGATATCGAACAGTGATAACTACAAGAGATTTCTCAACATTGGGCATAGAAGTAGAGGTACCAGTTTTAGGGTTTAGGTCAGGGGCTTTGTTCTGGGTCTTTCACACATTTTCCTTTCCACTATCCACCATGACTAACCCGACTAACCTATCTGTCTCTCTATCTCTTTCGGCTGCCTTTCGCCTCGACAGTTTGTGAGTATTAACCAAAACCCAGATTTAACCAATTAACCAACTCATGTCTTTGCAAATTGTACATAAACAAACCGAATTCGGTGTACTCAGCCTATGACAAAGTCTTTGAGGAAGTTGCTTTCAAAGGAGGTACATAATCACTGCCCGCAGACAACATTCAAATTAAGCTACAGTCCCTTCCCCACTCACAGCACCCGAATTCTGTTTTTGCTATGAAATGTCCATACTTAATGGTTTCTTTTTTCGTGCCCAGATAATACAGCCAACCTGTCGGAGCCAGCATCTCCAGCAGCTTCTGTGGCATCCGCAGAAATTGCCGCCGAGTTCGCTGCGCTTTCCGTGGAGGAGAAGGAACAGCGTCGGGCCGAGTGGAGTCAGGTGAGGAAATATATTAATAGGGGTATATTAAAGAATGGAATTACTTATAACTAAGTGAATTGATTGACTTAACTGGTTGTACAAAATATGATCAATATTATTGATTTTCTTTGATCTGTTCTTCATTTGCCTAGCCTTCTCGCTCAGTTGTTCATTCGATTTATTTCTCAATTTATGAACTATTCACAAGCTCTCCAACGCATTTGTTCTATTGCAACCTTAGTTTGCTTTGCTCATTTGTTCATTAGTTCACTTTGTTTATTAGTTCACTGAGTTCATTAGTTCACTTTGGTCATTAGTTCATTTCGTTAAACACGACAAAAGAATGAACAACTGAGCAAATTGAATTCACTGAAGAGTTTTTCGAGTGTTTTTGTAGTGTATAAAATAAAAGAGCTAATTACTAATAATTGTTTTAACACAAAATATTTTCCAGGAGCTGGCCCGCGTTGAGGAGGAGATTAACACGCTACGTACCGTTCTCGCCTCGAAGACGCGCCACGCCTCCGATCTCAAGCGAAAACTGGGCATCACCGTCTGGAAGGAGGTGACGGACGACATGAACCAGGGCATTAAGAACCTCAAAGAGACCACGGTGTAAGTCAAAATACTGGGGGTAAAACTGCTGCGTAATTAACTCTAATAGCCAGTTTTAATTTCTAACCAAGCTTTTTGTTTCGAACTCATGTTAAAACGCTAAAACATGTATTTATTTAGTTACCAATCGGTGGAGCAGAGCGTGGGCACGTTTACTAAAGCCGTGCACGAGGCACCCCTGTAAGTAATTGGGTTGAGGTTAGCCTTTATTGGGGACTTCTGGAGTCCCCGGACTAACGCGGTGTTTCACGCTACTTCCCTTAACACAATAACCTACTCTCGCCTGTTTGTAACTAAAGCACATTTGTTGGACCCACTTTTTGTGTTGCGATAAACTCCTACTGGATGATTAACTAATGCTGGTAATTGTTTGCCTTCTTCCATAGATACCAACGCACTGAGTCTGTGCTGAAGTCCACGGGCGAGAAGACCGCCTCGGTGTTTGGCAGCATCACCAGTGGCATTTCGTCGAAACTGTCGCAAATGAAAAACTCCGAGTCGATGCGTTCTATCGAGGCTTCGGTGGGCTCTGCCTACGAGAACGTTAAAGTAAGCTATGAACACAACAATTTTATGTGCCAATCTCATGCGGTAACTACTATTTTATTATATATCTGTCTTTATACATCTCTCATACTGTTGCGATTCGTTTTGGTTCCCGTCTAACTGACCCAACACTAACCACACATTTTGCACACTTGCTCACCCACTACTCTGTACTCACTCTGAATTGGAATCCTTCGGTTGATTTGCTTGCTTACACAACGAACTTCTTGCGACACTGCTGCTGCACCTCTACTACAATCTGTTCGGTTTTCTGTTCCATTGTAGACCAAGGTGACATCCCGTTCGGGATCGGTTTCCAGTTTCCCAGACGCCCTGGACGAGAACAACACATCCTCGGGCCTGAACTCACCCACAGACTCACTCACTAAATAGATTTCGGGGGAACACCGAAGCTAAGCGCGTCGATAACGAGGAGAAACCTATGCTACACAAAAAAACCAGACCCACGCATCCACTCTATAACTTATTTAACTAATGCGAATTGTCGTGTTTGCGCACTAACAACTGGATCAGAATTTAATTACCTACAGATCATATGTACGTGTGTAGTCGTTGCGGTATACATAACTTGAATTAACTTAAATCTGTGCGTCATATTTGGCCGAAGGGAGCACATTATATGCATCTAATTGTATTTGCGTGTGAGACACCATTGAACTGCATGATTTGTTTTTAAACTTTAAGCCAGGGAGGGGCGTAGATTGAGGGGCTTGCTGCATTCATTTATATAACTAATCAGTCTAAGCGTACGTTTTAGAGACTAAACCATATTGGGTGTCAACAAATCGTCATTCCCGAATGTTTCCGATATAATTAGTAAACAAATTTAGCGAAAAAAACATTGCAGTTAAATTATATACATATACATACGTTTATTTTATATTTCTATTTCTTCTCTAGGCGTTGAGTTCCGTGGTTAGATGGCGGTCCCGATAAAAGCCAATTCCAAATTTATTTAGAACTATTATTCGAATAACGATCAGAGCTTGCGTGCAAAATAATAAAAATCCATTGGTAATTTTAAGAGGGTACAACCCGTACTGCTAACGAGAGAGAAAAGTCGCACCCGATTTGTTGCTAATGCTGATCTAAGATTTGCTATATGTGTATTAAATCTTTGAATAAATGCAAAATTGTTTGCCCCATAAAAATATATTTCATGTTTTTTACTTAATATTAATTTAATATTTTACTTTAATAAAAAATAATTTTATATACGGCTTTTATGTAATATATGTACATGAAAATTGTATTTATTTATTTACATAAAGCTAGTATATAGTATATGAAAATTAATTGTTACTTCTTTATCACGGAAGGTTATTCTAAATTTAGGTATGCCACATATTTAATCTCGACACTTAGTTTCGAAATTTAATTCCTGGCAAATGAATAATAACTTTTGAAAATCCCGCCAAAAAGGTTTATTTACTTGTCAACTCTGCAAGAACCAGGGATGAACTAAAAGCAGCTGATTGCATGGACAGTGTGGCAACGCCACACTTGCATACTCCTTGGTTTTTTCTTCAACCCATAAGAACATCTTTGAAAATGACGAATTTTAAATGAAATCAGCGACCAAACAGAACGCAACGTGATGCCGGAGACTTAATAAACCACTCCGAAATAAAGTGCAATTAAATTACATAGTTTTATACAACGGAAACTGGCTGGAGAGCCGGAGGTAGAGGAATCATCGCCTCCACCAGCATTGTTCTAAATGCCGAAAAGTTTATTACCCATTTAAGAAAACGCATTTGTGTGCCTAGTTAGTTAATTAATTAAAGCCGGACGATGAACTTGACGTACTTGTTCGTGCTCATTTGGCTGGCCTTCCTCATCAGCAGCGGAGTGCTGCTTTTCTCGCGGGGATTCCTGCTGGCCCGCGTCTCAAAAACTGAGACGAGCACCTGTCGCCGATTGTCCACGAATCCCAATGCTGTATGTTATATACCGGCCAGTAAACCAACCCATTTTTAAATCCTCTATCCTTAAACAGGAGTACGTCCTCACCGATGAGGTTGTGAATGAGATCTTTAAGGATGTCAACGCCTCCTCCAATCTGTGTCTTCCCCAAAAATCAAAGGTCATTGTCCTTGTCGTGGATGCCCTTAAATACGAATTTGGCCTTTACAAGGAGAATGTTAATGATCCTTTGCCCTATGAAAACAAATTGGTTGTGCTGCAAGAACTGCTTAAAGAGAGTCCAGATCACGCCAGGTTGATGAGATTCCGGGCGGATCCACCTACGACCACGTTACAGCGCCTGAAAGGCCTCACCACCGGCAGCCTGCCCACTTTTATAGACATCGGCTCCAACTTTGCCTCGCCGGAGATCAACGAGGACAATGTGATCGACCAAATAGTCAAAAGCGATCTGCCGCTGGTCTTCTTGGGCGATAGCACCTGGACGGATCTGTACCCGCGCCGATTTAAGCGGTCTTATTCCTACCCCAGCTTTGATATTTTCGATCTGGACAGCGTGGATAATCAGATATTAAAGCATCTGCCCAAGGAGCTGGCCAGCGATGATTGGCAGGTGCTGGTCGCCCACTTCCTGGGCGTGGATCACTGTGGACACAAACACGGACCCATGCACGAGGAAATGGCGCGCAAACTGGGCGAGATGAACGAGGTGATAAGGTATGGTGTGTTTAGATTTATTGACACCAGCAAGAATCATATCTATTAACGGTTTAGATCTGTGGTGGCGGCCATGGATAACGACACCACTCTGTTGGTGATGGGCGACCATGGAATGACGGCATCCGGGGATCATGGCGGCGACACCGATGACGAAACCAATGCTCTGCTGTTTGCCTACTCCAAGCAGCACAGATTCTATGGCAATGATTCGGGCTCAGATAGCGAAATGCTGCAGCAGGTGAGATAAGACAAGGAGTAATCTTCGCACGTCACGTCACTGCGATAACCAACGATATTTGTTTTCCAGATTGATCTGGTGCCCACACTGGCGACCATACTCGGCGTACCGATACCCTACTCAAATCTGGGCCTGGTTAATTTTAACATTGTACCCGACCTGCAAGTGCCGCATTTGAACAAGTTCCAGACTCTGTTGCTCCATTCCTGGCAGAATGCCCAGCAGATCTATCGCTACTTCTTCCAGTATGCTTTGGAAAACAAGCGCACTTTCAATGTGGAGCAAATGGACCAACTGGAGACGGAGTTCATACTGCTCTCCCACCGAGTGCAGACAGTTTACAACGAAGCCGCCTACAAGTCCTTTGTAAGGGATTTGAATATAAATCTGCGAGACATTCTGGGCACTTGCAGGGAGATCTGGGTCAGGTTCGAGCCCACGCAGATGTCGCAGGGACTGCTCTTCAGCTTCCTGCCCTTGTTCTTCATCTTCCTGCTGGTGAATAACTCACGGCCGGCTGACTATGTGCACATCTTCAAAGCCAAGGAGGTCTTCTACACGTACCTTATTAACTTGGCCGCTGGAGTTTTTGGATACCGCTACTATAAGACTTTCTCCTTCAAGACGGAGGAACAAGGAGTTATATTTTTTACGGCCATATCCAGTGCTGTCATCCTGGCTTTTCATACGCTGCGTCACTGGACTAATATTGCCACCAACTGGTCAACAGTTAAGCGGTTTGGACACATGCCCACAAGACTACTGCTGTTTGCGTCAATGGCTGTGTTCTTCTCGAACAGCTTCGTCATTCAGGAGGCCAAGATCTTGTCGTACCTTTTGGCGGCAGCCATTCTCCTGCTATCCCACGAACTTCTGCGTCTAAGTGCCCGCTTGGATTTCAAAACCAAGTTCAAGGCCTCCCAGTTCCTGCGCTCCACAGCCCTGAGGCTGATCCTGGCCAGCTTTTTGGCGATTTGTTTGATTCGCTTTGCCTACACGCTGTTCCGTTGTCGGGAGGAGCAGGGCAATTGCACGGACTTTGCCAATAGCGGTGGTGCAGGATTCTCGATCAAGAAGCCGGGCACTGGCAAGACTTACATTCTGGCCGTGGTTGTTCTCGTAGTGTACACAACCCTGACTCGCTTGTATCTTCGTTCCTGCGGTAATCTGACTGGCAACTCACCGAACGTACTGCTGGCTCGATATGGACCCACGGTGGCCTCCATTTGCGCCGGCGGACATGTGCTCCTGGCCAACAGCTCCATTAAGAATATACAACGCACCCACATCGATGCCATGGCTTTGGTTATCTACGCTCTGCTATTGGTGCAGATCATAGTGGTTTCATGGGCTCCGCTGATGACCTTCGTGCTGCCTCCCAGGAGTTCTCATACCGTAACCATTAACGGAAACGAAAGCATTGTGCCGGAAATCTTCAGGAAGATGAAGCGAATGTACGAGGGCGATGACGAGGAGCGGCGTAATCAGATCCCAGTGGTATACGGATTGGCTACAGTTTACTCCTCCATCGTCATTACCTTTGGCGTCTTCCTGGCTCTGGTGATGGTTGTTCTCCTGGAACCGCGTGCTTCTATCGGTTTGATTGTTTGCGTGGCCGTGGGAGCTATTTTGCTTAGTGTCCATGGTATATTGCGTTATCGCACTGCCAGTAGTTTTGGTAAGTAATTGATTTTGGAGTACCTTAAAATGGGTTATTAAAATACATTTTTTCCTTTCAGAGAGCTGTGTGCAGCCCACTTTTACGGCCCTGGTTGGCTGGTTCCTGTTGGCCCATTTCTGCTTTTTTGCCACTTCGCATCAGACAACGCTGTCGCAGATTGAGTGGCGTGCCGCTTTTGTGGGTCGCACCACTGGTATTGGACAGTCGAATTTTATATCTGGCGCTCTAGTTATCCTGAACACCTTTTGCGGACCCATTTTCTTCTTCTGCATGTACTCCCTGCTTAGTACAGAGACCTTTTCGCTGTTTGCACTGTTCCCCAATCTCATCCGGAGCTGCAAGAGTGGCGGCAAAGTGGATGCGAACACCTCCATGTCGGATTTGGCCAACGAAGCGGTTGGCTTTGATATGACAAGGGGCGAACTGACTTTGTACGAGTACGAGGATGTTTTCCTGGGAGCTGGTTTCAAGCTGGCCACTCAGTTCTTTATGCTGCAGGGTCTAAAGGTAAGCGATTGAAACCAATCCTTAGACGAGTTATTGATTAACTTTTCGCTTTCAGATATTCTGTGCCATGATGGCCTGCACCATTCACTGCCGCCACTTGATGGTGTGGAAAATCTTTGCACCGCGCTTCATCTACGAGGCCCTCGCAACGTTCGTCAGCCTGCCCGCCCTTATTGTGGGCTATCTTTTGGTGCTCCGCATTCATCGTGCTGTGGACACCCTCATCAAGCGCATCAACAAGCCCAAGGTCCACTAGTCTCAGCCCAAATACAACTATTTATTTAGGCCTTAATAAACACAAATAATAAGAAAATTCAATTCTGGGTTTGGTGGTCTTGTAGTTGTAATCTTATTTTTTTTAAGCTTAAAGTTAGAGTTAAAATTATCGGTTCACAATTTCTCCAAAAGACACAAAAAAACGTCACATGATATCGCGGATCTATGGATTTACATAGTTTTTAGTGTTATGGCTTACAAAATTAACACGAGCAAACATGACAAGAAAATTAAGTACGCGTGGGGCTCTTGACCTCCGGTTTCGGTTGCGATTGCACTACAAACTATAGACTCGACACATATGCCTCTCGTTCACTGTTCCTTCATCCTCCAGGGGCTAAGTACGCAAATAAGTAACAGGGTGTGTGGGTTTAAGTGTGTTTTTGGGATTGGCCGGGGTAAATATCAGAGCACTCTCCCAAGATAGCTTGGACCTCCGCTCAGTTTTAAAGTTTTTTTTTTTGTACATTTTGTTGCCAGGTCATTGATGTTTCTTATAAATTGCTTTTGCCGTGAAATATGCGTGTGCAAAAGAGATTCAGGGACAGTTCAGAAGCCTACTGACCATTGAGGAGCAACGGCGTGCTCGAGACTCCGTTAGCGGCGCCCTTAACTACAAAATCAAGAAAGAAACAGTCAGGCGAAAATCAAAATTTTGGGATCGAAAATGAGTGCCAAAAATTTTAAATTTGGAAGAGGAAAGCAATTGAAATGGAGTGTCATGCAAAGGAACTCCGAAAGACAGAGGTTTATGGTATATACAGCAGTGAAAGTTCAAGCTTTTGGTTCTATATTCTTTGGCTATGCATAATGTTGACTCCCGGTCGAATGACCTAGTCGCTGTTCTCGTCGTACGGATGATACTGCTTTGGCGGCTCTGGCGGCTGCTCGTCCTGCTTACCATGCGTCGCCGAACGGCAGAACTTCTTGGTGGTGCTCCAGTCCTCCTTGAGGGACAGATTGAACATGGAGTAGTCCGGATCGCCGGTCACCTCCTTTACAATATTCAGGAACTTGGGCATGCAGTTCTTCAGAGCATCGCCAGTGAGCGATGAATACGTCTCCAATAGCACCAATCCCTTGCAGCTACAAAAAGAAATTCCCTCGTTAGGAAATTCATAAAAATCCTTAAAGATTTAAACGCACCGTGGATGGCCTGGCTCCTTGTAAATGTCCAGCTGGAAATATTGGTTGTTGATCAGGAAGCAGCGACGCTTCTTATAGATGGTAAAGTGGGCATCGTCGCGCTGGGCCAGCAGGTTCATGTAGTCGCGATGCGTCAGCTGAGTCTTCACCTCGATGCGGGCCTGCCCGTGAACGTTGGGACGTCGCTGTGTATGGATGTAGCTCCAGTGGTTTTTTTGGCCCCGCTTGCGCAGGCGGGCCTGCACCTTGGGTCCGGCGGATTGCAGATAATGGTGCACAACATCGAAGTCCTGGAAGGGCGGAAACTCGCTGTCTGGCGGCAGAAGGGCAACTGCAAAAGAATATAATCTTAGAACGGATTCTCCATGAACGCGTTTTTCAAGAAAACCTACCCAAATATTTCAGCTTGCGTGACGTGGCCTGCAAACGATCGCCAATGTCGATGCCAAGTTTCTGACAGACTGACTCTATCATACGGTTCATCTTGGACTCGAAGTTGGTGGAGTTGTCGATCACATCGAAATAGGGATGACCAACCCAGGCGGCCGCAGATTTGTAGTCCAGTTCCCTGGCCAGATCAACGCCCTCCGAGCGGCAGGCGTGGTCCTGGAATAAACAAGTGAAAAGTTAGTTAATATTAAATTTTAGTTTTTTAGCTGTTAGCCCTTACTAAAAAGCCGCTCTAGCAATAGTCTATAAATACGGCTGACAATTTAAAATATTATTAGACTTCAAACTTGTTACAAATAAATGGTCCTTTGAATGAATAAGGATTTGTTTAAATAATTAGAAAATAAGAATACATAATCAAATTATAAAAGACTTGATTCATTAATATAGTGGAATGTAAAAATAATTTATTTACTAAACAAATATTTATAACATAATATTGATGAACTCAAGTACATATAAAATCAATGTAATAAGAAACAATAAAAGTTTTGGAGAAATTCAAAAAATTATATTAACATTAAAATACTTTAAAAGGGGATTTTAATGGAGGAGGTTTGGAAATTCGAAACCAACTGTGGCAATCGAGGTAAGAAGTTTAGCCATTCTTGGATACCTGATAGTGGCGTTTTCTGTTCTACCGTTTTCGGGCGTTTTATTTGTGCGGACAAGAGAATTGGTCAAGTGAAATCTTTACTGCCGACCAATGTCCTGCTACTCACCTCTGTGGAGTAAAAGTCCTCGGCACCGTTGGCAGCTGAGACCAAGTGCAGGATCTGGTTATAGCGATTGTCGCGCATCTCCACGGGATTCCATTTGTTGCCCGCCATCATCTTCTCCCACTTATCCTTTGATATGTCTGAAAAATCGGATAGGTAAGTTTCTTTTGCGAACTATAGTGGGTAAAATTTAGTTATATACTCACATGCACTGGCATCCATAACGCCGCGATCGCAGATTATCAGGCAGTTGCGGGTGCTCGAGTTGCCGAGCTCAAAGTAGGTGTTCTCAATTTGCACCATGGTGCGGATCAGATTCTCCTGGAACTTGTAGGCTGCACGGGAATGGAGGAAGGAAACTTTACTCTTTGGACTCTCGACGTTTATTTACAATCGAAACAAATAGAAATCGAAATACAATTGCAAGCAAATTCGAATCGAAGGGAAAATAACACTGTGGGCATCGAATTGTAAGAAAATTAATTGACTGGGCTCTGATTCAAGTGTGATGACAGTGCTTGATGGACGATGGCCAGTATCCAGTATCTGAGTTCAGCGATGTCAAGTTGAAGCGATGAAACCTAATCTGAATTTGAGTCGATGGAATGGAAAACAAGAACACAAATCGAATTCAAAAGTTCAATCAACTTGTTGTCAACTGATGTGAATAGTGCTTTTTCCCATGTAAACAGTTTCTAATCAGCAGCAGGTTAAAGAGTACTACTCATTATTCGTCTCCTCCAGATGTTACTGTCCGAATGGGAGGTCGAATCATATGCATTGTATTCATTTTCGCTTCCTCACTTTCAATTAAATTTCAATGGTGATACTAATTTATAAAGCGGTAAAAAGCAGTTGAAGTCAACCACAGTTCTGGTAATTTTTAGAATTCGCACCGTAAATAATTTAGCTTATATTTATAATTTATATGATGCTCAGCACGAATGTCTTCATCTACAAAGCCAACCAAATTTTAAAATGTATAATCTTTCCTAAAATATGTTTATATATATTCAAACATTTTAATTCGAAACACATATAATAATTAATAAACCATGTGAATAACGACCCTTTGTTGGCAAAACGTTCGTGCAGTTATTCAAAAAAATTATAATTATTTTACTATATGATTTTAAACAGTCATAGTTATATATAGTAAAACTATGTGTATATTTTTAAAAAATTGTATGACGGAAAAAGAATTTGCTTTCATTTTGAAGTACTTAAATAAATTCAAGTATTGATTAGAAATTTTTACTAGGAAGTTGTTTTGCTGAATAGTCTTTGGCCTTGCCGCCGGAAACTATATGAAAGCTGTATGTGCCACAGTAATCTAAAAGCAGTTGGAACAAGTAAATAAATAGCAATCCCTCATTGCGTCACAGCCTCAGCTGGTTTAAGTGGCGATGTGGCGACGAGGGGCTTTTTTCCCAGAGACAGGGAGTCACCGGTTGCCATTATAGCGATAAGCTATTTCATCACCACACTCTTTCAAATACAGTTCAAATTCTTTAACTTCTTTGTGTTATTTTTTTAACTTTATCAATTGGGGATTTTATACAATACATTCTTTGTTTAAAATGATTGAACCTACCATATTTTTAAGAATGAAAAAAATATGTTTTTGGCAATTATTTAAAATTATTAAACATATACTTTATAACTAAAAGTATCTTATTTCTAACTTCTTTCTTTTCTGTATTAGTTATTATATAATTTATTGAATTTGTTTGAGCTAGAACCAAATTTCTAGAACAAATAAAATAACGACTATCAAGTAAAAAAGTAAAGCTTAAACTCTTTCCTGAGTTTTCTGAAAATCCAAGGGGGTTTTATATCACGATGTTTTACTGTGGTTTCATTGCATTTTGTGAACCACCCAAGGGGTGGTGAAAAGGGGTGGATCTTGGGGGCCAAGTCAGGCGCATTTTGGGGGAGCGACGCAACAACACTTGTTGCTGTTCTCGGTCGCGTGCAAAATAAAAAAGTTAGCTGCCTAACGAGCTGCCTTTGTTTACGCATTGGTTGTTGCTGCTGTTTTTTATTGGTGGCTGCAATGCAATTGCATTGAACTTGACTCGGTGCATCAGGTGACAGGTGAAATCGATCAATTTGTGCGACGCTTTTTGCTGTTGCTTACTGCTCTGTTTTTGTTTTGTTCTTTCACGATGCCAATTCTAATTCAATTAGCAACGATGATGCAAGAGAAAATAATGGAAAAAGCCTCAAAATGTATGTAAGCCAGTGTATTTGCAATTTCACCAGCTATTGCGCATCAGAGAATGAAAGTCTATACACAGAGAGAAAACTAATTTTGGATCACACTGACCCTAATAAGGTAGTTAAAACTAAATTGTATCTCAAAAAAATAAACTCCATGATTCTGAATAGCAAAAGGCTTAAAGACGTTGTAAAACAATTGATTTCAATTTAAAAATTTTTAAAAATTTCCGAATATCATTTTAAAAAAAGATATTGTAAGACCTATTTTAACTATCTAAACTTTTTTATGGTTTACATTTTTTCTTAATAAAAAAATGTTGTAACTAGTAAATTAGTAACTCTTTAAACAAAAACCTAGAATCGCTATCAAGAACCCTCTTTATTTTTCTTGTGTACTAAATATCTGGATGATTGTCTTAAAGCAGGCGTGTGTGTGTTATTCTGTTTGTGTGTGATTGCCCAGCCAACCTTTAATGGACTCTCGAGATAATACAAGTGTATGCAGATTAGAGGTTCTTCAGTCACATACATAATTAGCCAAGTTAATTTACATAATGCCAGAAAACTGATTTGCCTAATGAAGAAGTTGGATAGGTATTAACAATGAAAAAAGCGAAATGAAGGGCGAAATTCAGGGGGCGTGTCAATTGGAAATGGGTAGCAAATCAACAGACAAAAAAACAAAATCGTTTAGCAATCAATTTCGAGGAATCAATCGACAAGGGAGGACCACCAACAAAAGCAAGTGACAGACAGTGAGCGATAACAAGTTCAAACGAGAATTCTTGGCAAGACTTGCGAAAATCCCCGCCCCTCTACTATATTATCTATCAAATGTTCCTATACGTATCTCCACAACTATCACTACGCTGTGGGTACATATATACAGTTGCGGTCGAAATGTTTGTTCTATTAGCATGTTTATGATGGATTCCAAAAATATATATTTGTTGCCATTTCTAAAATTATTTAAAGCTGTCATATTAAAGCTGTAATATTAAAGCTGTTATATTAAAGTTAATGGACAAATATTTAATGATCAAAGTATACTGCAGTATAAGACAACAGCAATATATGATATTCAGTTAGGAAGTAATTGGACTCAACAAATTGATCATTTTTAAGGTTTTTTTTTCCTTAACTGTACTGTTCAAATACAATTAATTTTAATCTGAAAAAAGTGATTGCATATTTTTGACGGCAACTGTACAAATCGCAATACTAGAAAAAATAGAATGGAGCGCATTTAGCGACCAACTGCGAAGAGAGAGAGTAAACAAAAGTCTGGGGGGTTCGGTTGGCAGGAGCTATGGGGGCATTGGCGTCGAAAAGGGGGTGCAGTTCGAGTGGGAAGCGGATGTCGAACTCGCGTCAGCAAGCACGTGATGCGGTGAAACATTTCACATTCTTCGCCTATAATACACACATTTAATTAGCCAGTCAGAAGACCAGCATACATACATATGTAGAACGTATACTAAAGCTCGGTCACCCACAGAAATAAATAATGCCGAAATGAAAACGAAAATTGTTTTCTGCCGGGAAATTGCCATGTGGTTATGGCTCACTGACTGGCCAACAATCGTCGAAAATCTTTTTGGCACATACAGTAAGTATTGGTTAAAACAGGCTGTTCCAATTTGGAATAAAATGGTTTTCAGACAGAAATAAAAAGCATCTTATAATAAAGGAAACTACAAAAAAAACCGAGCACCAGTGCACTTAATATATTCAATTGGTGTTCATTAAACCTTATCATTTTCCATAAACAAAGAAATTATATCAAAAACATTTTTTAAAAATTAAAGATGAGAAAAAAATATAAAGCAAAATAAAAGTTACATATTAGTAGCTTTACAAATGTAAACAGCCTGTTTTGAACACCGCAAAAAAAATATAAGTTTTTAATATTTTTTTTTAATCTATGTAATTTTAAAGCGACTATTACTGTCTGCATAAGCAAAATGAGTATATGCAAGGTAATTAAAACGTTAAACAATCACTCTTTAAAAATAAGCAACGTCTTAACAATCCAGACTTTTGGGAGGTGGTGTCCAGATATCAGACTTCAGCACACACACGTGTTGCTCAGCACAGACCCCACAGTCCACTCAGATATATAATTATATACGTACTCGTGTCTTCGCATGTGTTTTGGCTAAATTTAAATGGCCCATTTAAATTGGTTGAAATGCTAGCGACTAAACGAACTGCAGAGGCTTGGCGTGAAATATTGTTATTGAAATGAGCAGATATATATCTTATAGATAGACACACATTTGCAGTATGCGGCTATTACGACGTGTTAGTGGACACAAGTGTTATGGGAACGCACATAAATCATAGAACGAAGCCAGAACAAACAGAAACACACACATAATATATAGGAGTTAATAAAGAGAATTGTTTGCTTGGGCCAAACTGATTGTCTGTTTGGTAAAATGTCAAGTCATTTGGGGACGGACACAAAGCAAAGATATGGGACAAAAAGACGGGCAGGCGAGGTCTGTTAAAGACTTTATCCGATGACCTTAGGAAATGCATTAAAAAAAAGCAACTCATGAACGCACGGGTAGACAGGACTTGGCTTAGAGCTCGATTCAATTTGGTTAGAGCGGCGCAATTGCAAAACAAGGAAGATAAGAACCGATCTGTGGCTCCACCGGCTCAACAGCTCGCACTCACCTTCGCTGCCATTGGGCCGGGATGCAGCCTTGGCCAAGCAGCGCGGACAGGATGCGGTTAGGTCGATGAGACTGTGCTCCGGAGCGGCGAAGGGCAGATCTTTGTAAACGAACGTGGTTGGCGTGGGCGGGTCTGTGAGTGTGGGTGGCGTTTTGTTTTGGTTTTGTGTGTGAGTGGGTATTAGATTAGCCCTGGCCATTAATATATTTGTAGATTCCCCCGTCCGGTCGTGACTCACAAAGGCTTTAATTGTCCTACTTGCAAATACCATTACTCATAAAGGCTTTGCAAGGAATTGCGACTAATCGTCAGGCATGTGATCAGACATCGCTACTTTCTATATCTTATCTGATAGAGCTTTTGGCAATTTAGATATTTTTCGAACGGGCCTCCGCCCCCCATGGCAACCCCTTCGTATATCCATTAATAACCATAATTGACAAATTGCTTGGCAAGTTAAAAGGAAGACTGCTGGCGAAATGACCTCGAGTCACGCAATCAGGATATCGAGTGGGAATTCGAATCGTGTCCCAAGGAATTACGTAAGTTTCATTGAAGACGTGACTTTCTTGGGGCCTTCTGGCTATATGCTCAGATATATAATAGATATACTCGTACTATCTATAGTATGGCGGCTGTCGCTTTTGCCGGATTTTAAAAATACCTCTAGCATTGTACATATAGTATTAGGATTCTTGGTGTTGGTCCCTCGCAAAGTAAATATTTTGATTTATTTTCGTTGTTTCGAGAAAACCGCTGTGTCGAACTTGACAGTGCTCGGAAAATTAAATGTGGTCTCGGAAAATGCTTGCAATGTAAGACTCCTCTCTCCTCTGCTCCGTCAACTACC
Source organism: Drosophila fuyamai (assembly GCA_018153365.1). NCBI lineage: Eukaryota > Metazoa > Arthropoda > Insecta > Diptera > Drosophilidae > Drosophila > Drosophila fuyamai. The sequence goes on from JAECXW010000758.1 coordinate 9,310,565, forward strand.
AACTTTTTTTTGGTCTAACGTTCGGTAGCACCGCCTCTACTTACCCTCTTTTTCGGTCAGATCAGAGAACTTCACGCCGCCACTAGATTTTCGAAAGTCGGGGGAGAAACAAAGAGAAAGAAGCGCTGATTAGGATATTTTCATAGAAGTCTAATGGTATTCACTAGATAGGGTATTTGAGAATTCAAGAGCATCGAGAATAGAACTCGAGTCGAATTAAGAATGTATCGGAACGGTCATCGTCTCAGGTAAAAGACGAGCGGCAGGCAAAGCTAATTGGTCCAATCTCAGGTGGCGGCCTCCTGAGCGGCTCCTTTCACTTTGATTGCCTTGATTTTATTTTTATTTATTTATTTTTGAGTGTAAGAGTGTGTGGAGAAAGAATTTACCTGAGTAAAACAGTGGCCGTTTCAGGCACGCGGAATACCTGAAAATATTTAACATGCTCATTGCTTTGTTTCGAGTTTTCGGGGCAATAGAAATGTAAAGTGGGAGTATCTAAAGGTAATCCCGCTGCAGCCATGGCTTCACTTTCTCCTCTACTTACAGAGCTGCCCGCTGCCCAAAGCAATCGCTATCTTGCCTTAGTCTAGGATCGACATTCCCATCCCCAAAAACACCCACGACACTCACCTTCCATCCAAGGTTCTCAAAGAAGGTGCACAATCGGGACTGGCCCGTCGTCTTGCCGCCACAGGGCCCTGAAAATGCAAAATGTATTCATTAATTTATTTGTTTATTTGTAAATGTCCCAGGGCTACGTTCTTAAATTCAATATTGTTTGGATTGGCTGGGTAACGGGAGAAAGGTGTGCTGAAACTTGTGGGAAAATTCCCCTACAGTTCTTTTATAACTTGTGAAATCGAAAAAGCTGTTTAAAGTTTTGCCTATTCAGGTTTACTAACTGTTTTTGTTTTGTAACAGCTTTAAACAGAAACAGTAGCATAATTATTCATTGATTTACAAATTACTACGCTGTTTACATTTTTATAAAGAACTCGTTTTTATTTAATTAATTCGGTAAATAAACTCACACGTGCTTACAGTTTACATACATTATCAATGTTTTAGAGAGTAGCGAATCAATTAAGTTTCTAAATGCATTAACATATTTCGAAAACAATACAAGCTTATAAGCTCCTCTTAGTAAAGCAAGATTAAGTTTTAAACTAAGAAATTTGCAGTCATAAACTTACTCTTGGTTTAAAGAAAAAAAAAATAAAATTATTAAACAAAATTATGGTCTAATAAAATATTCTTCTTATAAAAATTAAGTTTATGCCTACATATATTTTTGATGATTTTAAATTCGATCTAATCGCCAAAGTAATACTTTTGGATATATGTAAAATTTATAATTAAACGTGATTTTTTATTGTTAATTGTTAGGTTCGACAGGCCGGAAACGAATTATTACGACTTGTGTCCCAAATTCCAAGAAATCAAGTGCAGCCGAGTTCCTCGCCGATGAGCATATCACTCGATTAGATTAGTGGCCTGACCCTGAAGGCAATTGTGCCCACAACTGAATGCATTGCGCAGCGATCTGTGGAAATCGATTTCGAATGCACTCCCAAAGACCAAAGAGTCAAGCCCGTCAATAAGTCCCCAGTCAATCGATAAGAATTCTATGAATGGTTCTTTGCAGGGTAAATCCCTGAGGATTTTCGGACGAGTGCTACACGTGGCGATTGGTCCCCTGTCTTTTATCAACCTCTTCCTGAAAATATTAGAATTCTGGGTGGTGGAAGTCAGGCCCGAAAGCGATAATACACAAGTATGATCAAGTATGTGTACAGAGATAGGCCTGCCAATACATCAATGCTATTTGTGGGGCTTCTAATCACAGCCATAACTTGGGCCAAATTAAATGATTAGACCACGCGCCCAACCACTGCTCATATGATGGCCTGCCAAACCGGTTTTATTGCTCTGTTTTTACATATGAATATCAGAGGGGGCTTTGAAGCGCCGACTGGCCAAAAAAAAAAAAAAAAAAGAAAAGCCGGTAGCTATATGAATACAAAATATGTTAGGTGGGGAAGTTATGGGAAGCTGCGCGCAGGACACAATCTCTACCCCTCCGTGGAAACCGCGACCTTGACACAAATCGTAAACAAATCGCAATCGGGTGGATGGGCCACGAGGATACGAGGACACTTGTAACAGATACACAGAAAAGCCCACAGTTATCAGAGATTTTTTTGGGGTAGGAATTACATACCGCCAGTTAGGACTATTTTGTAGACTCGTTTATCTTTCGGTGACACTGAGCCCATCCTATTGAGCTTTAAGCTGGGCATGGCGCCTGGTTTGGGTGAGCTGGACTTCCTGATCTCGACCTGCTGCTGCTGCTGCTCCGGTTCGTCCTTCTGCTGCTCCTGACCATTACTAGTGGCCATCAACGACTGCTGTCCGTTACTGAGGAGGGTAGCCATGGCTTCGTCTTCGGGAATATTGCTTTTTTTTTTTGGGAGAGGAGCCGATTCGCTGTGGTGGCACGCAGAAAACTCTTCTACGTCGCGCTGCACGTGCCTTTTTAGGTTATGCCTGGGAAATCGTAGCTCCTGCGATTCCTAGGGGGATTTATGGTGTCCCAATTTCCTGGTCTCCTGATGGGGAATCCTAGTGTTCCTGGATCTTGCGCTCTGCAATTCAAAAGTCGCACTGGCGCGTTGTAATCATGCCCAGAGATGGGATTGCGCGGGATACTCTCAAAAGGCCGACGGAGGAACTATAGAATTTGACCAACGAGTCGGCAGCGTTGGACGCTACTGTTCGAATCCGTACCACATCCGAATATTTGGGCACTATCAAAGTTTATGCGTTTTGTGGTGGAATTGCATTTTTACGAGTTGACACCGCATCCGTTTATTACACAAGAAAAGCACGGAATAATATGGAAAATGTGTGCCGACGGTCGGTCTTATACTTTTGGCTGAGTCCAGTGTGGCCGCGCTTTGGTGGGCAAAAATAGGTGAAAGTTATCGGGAGATGAAAAAAAACGGTGCATACTTTAAGGGCTGGTTATGAAAATGGTCACACTACCAACAATAGTGAAAAAACTATTAGTGAGTTATCAAGCCACTTAATATTTTTAAAACAACATTAATAAGTATGTACTTTCCCTTTTTTATTTTTTTTATTTCGTGTAAGTATTCAAAATGTTCGCTCAAAAGCAGCTTAGTGTTGCAGCCCATTTAATAAATGCCATAAAACTTGTTGCGTAGTTCAACAGATATTAGAGAAATTAAATTAAGCTCTATTTAATTAAATTATACTAATATTGTTTGCCTTCTTTACTTCTTCAAATAATATAATAATAATATATGTTGTTTCAAACAAAAGAAATACTTATGTAATTCATGTTATATAACAAAAAAAAACATTTTATTTATATATTTTATATAACAAGTACATTTCTGTTGCACACGAATTCAAAATTCAGAACTATTGCTACAAGCGCAATCTCAGTTTACATAACAAAATTAATAACAAGTAAAATAAATAAACTAAAATATAAAAACACTATCGATATTCCTGTTAACAAATTGTTAATGCCCGCCCACTGCCCTATTTGTAGAGTAGAATATTTGAGAATATATTTACAAAATATTGGATTGATGTTAATTCGCTTTTGAGGTCATATTAATAAGATATTTATAACCCAAAAAACCTTCAAAAGTTGTTGATTTTTATGATTTAATATAAAATTACTTAATATGACATTGAAATTATAGTTTTTAAATAAAAGACTGATTTCCATTCATGTTAATAATATGTAGCTATGTAACATAATATGAACACAAATGTTTATTTTTTAATAACTTTAAAATATTTTATAGTATTTAAAAAAGCAATATCGATATTTTAAAATTCCTTTCTCGAAAATATCGATATATTGATATTTTGATGCATTTCCCACATCTCCAGTTCAGTTCTAAATTTAAAGCGTAGTTTGGTGCACACACGAACGATGAGCGGATGCCATCGATTGGAATAGTTAAACAATTCGCCAGCGTGCGACATTTAGTGAAATTGCATTAGCCAAAAGAAAACACCAGAAAAACAAATCAAAAAAGCGCAGTTTAACCAACAAACAGTGTGTACAATTTCACACACCACGTAACGTAACACATGTGCGTGCGTGTATGAGTGCGTGCGAGCGAGAGAGAGCGAGTGTCAAAATGACAGCAGTAGCAACAACAAAAACAACAACAGAAGCAATAGAGACCAAATCAACAACAACAACAACAACAGTATAGTCAGCCAGCTGTGCGAGGTCGTTTCATCCCCTCCCCTCCCTGAAAAATAGGAAAAATAACATAAAATTTTATAAAATTTTCTGTTCTCTGACAAACAGGATAAAAAACCAAAATTGTTTGTTACGTTAACCGTCACTCATAACTCAGCAAGCGTGTTATGAACATATTAAAACCAACCAAACTCAAGTGCATCGTATTTAACCAACTGCGTCACACTTGGACGTTTCTTTTGTTTTTTTGCGATTTGCTGGTGAAGTTTTACGAAAAGGCTCTTCCATCGGAGCACCAGGACCAGCTGATCAATCATAATAACAATAATAACAACGATCTGATCATGGAGCAGGACATGCCGGACGAGGAGCCCCAGCAGCAGGATCAGCCGGACATTGGGGCCCGATTGCAGGCCATTCAGGGCGCTGCCGAACCTATGGACGCAGCGAGCGATTTGGACGACGAGGAGGAAGAGGACGACGACGACGTGGATGTGGACGTGGACTATGGTGATACCGATTCGGAATCGGAGTTCGAGGAGATGTACTCCGATGATACGGTTAGTTCCATCGATGAACTAGAGGAGAGCAAGGAGCGTTCTCCGTACGCCTTCCAGCCGCTGCGTTTGGTCAAGTGTCACTACAAGGATAAACATAACTTCGGTGGTTTCCCGCTGGCGCGCAGTGGCCACCGCATTATCGCCTCCAATTCGCACCTGTACTCCCTTGGAGGCTATAATCCGCAAAGCGCTGTAAGTGCCTCCCGTAACGGACGCTGCCTGCTCTTTCAGGAGCTTTGGAGCTTTAACTTCGCCACAAAGACCTGGAAGCTGGAGCTGAATGCGGACAATGCCAGCAATATGCCCGTGGAGCTGGCGTCCAATGCGTTGACCATTCACAATAACGTGTTGATTGTGAGTATCTATTAGATGCTATATAAATCACAATAGCAGGAGGCAGCACAGGGGGCTGTTAAGTAGACGAAAATAGATGAGTTCGATTGTCTCTCTCTCTCGTTGGGTGTGTTGGTAAACAGAGAGAAAAATGTAGATCACTTTGAGAGATAGCATATTTCACTTGAAAATGTTGTATCCAACCGAAAATGTTTAAATTGTGGTTGTGCTTTAAACAAACTCCATACTTAGGGGTGCTGATAACAAAAAAAAATACAAAATTGGCAACTGGCCATTCTCTTGCAAACAAATTGTTATCAGCAGTTGTAAACTGTAAATAAATAACTCAGCAAGTATAGTATTTCTGATACGTAAGAAATGTTTATGATGATCTGGTAAATAGACCTACAGTTTATTTGTATCCTGCCAAAGATTTTTAAGGTACAGAAAGGAAATTAATGATTATATAATGTGACAAAGCCACTCTGATATTAAGTATTAAAATATAGTTAATTTCTTTCTGTGTAGGCTAGCAAAACCATCAATTGCAATAAAAAAAACTTGTTTGTGCTCGGGTAGAAAACACAATTGAATTGTGAAATGAGCAGAGAAATCACACAGCTGATCGACCAGATCTCGATAGAGAGTGAAATTTAGAGAGAGGGTTATTCTGGGTAATGAAAATCGCCAGGGCCAATGCCACGCCCTTCTCCTCGCCTCCACTTCTCCGCCTCTGGGTTTTGTTTATGCATTCTAAACACCCGAAATGTCAACCTAAACAGCTGCCCATGGCCATTGCCGTATGCCTCTCACTCTGGGGCACCTCCTCCTCCTCCTCCTCCGCCTCTGCGCATGCCAGGCAACCCTCTTTTTCACTTTGGTTACTACGCAGTTGTTGTTTATGCTGCTGCCGCATGCAACAACTTGTTTTCCAGCTTTCCCCACCTCGCGCTCTGCTGGAAAAACTCAAAACATTGTATTTACCATTTTTACCCACCCAGCAGCTGAGTGCGCGCGCTTTTTTTTTGGGAGGAAGTTAACCGAAAAGAAAAACCGAAAGCAAAGCCAAACGGGAGCTGTTGGCATTTTATGCTGGCAGCAATGCCCTTCCCTTGCATTCCACAATTAGCTATAATTTGATGACGAATCATGCCCCGATACATACACAAATACTGGAGACATATGTTTCCGCTTATGTGGGCTGCAGCTCAACTTCCCTACTGCAGCTCCTCTTTATATTACACATCTTTGTTCGCCTCGACCTCCGAACCCTCCTCCACCAGGCGATGATAAGCTGCTGCAGCTCAAGTATCTGCTAATTGAATGCATTGGCAGCAATGTCAGGGGCGTGGATGCACCCCATTTAGCTCTCTTATTGTGTATACTCAATGAACGTACTAAAAATAATCTAGAAAGCGGGAAAAATTAAAAAAAAAAAAACAACTATTTAAAAACATTGTTTAGATTCTTATTATGAAAATGAATAAATTAATTCAACGTCATATTTAATTTACACGACAAACACCCTATAAATTAGAATAATATTTTTTCCACTTATCTCTTATATAGTTTAGATTGTCCCATAAAATAAATAATAAGCAAAAATACTATAAAACAACAATGTATTTAATGTTGTATTTAATTTTTCAGTCCCATGGAGGCACGGGCTATCCCTTTGGAGAATCTTGCTCCAACGACTGCTACATTTACCGCACGGCCAGCGCTGGCGCGACACCGGGCGTAGAGCGCCTGAAGGTCCAGGGTGATCTGCCCACGGCCCAGTACGGACCGGGCATAGTGATTCACAAGCACTTCCTGTACACAATCGGCGGAACGACGGGCTTTGACTACACCTGTGATGTATATCGTTTGGATTTCCGCTCCGGGATCTGGGAGAATGTGTACATCAGCCGTCCGGAGATGCGCGATGATCCGGAGGGTCGATATCGCCACGAGGTCGTCTACGATGGCAAGCACATCTTCGTGCTGGGCGGTGGCACTTCACACTCGGTGTATGATCTGCAGCGCATTCCGGCATACAACCTGGAGTCGAACTGCTGGGATTATTTCGACACGTATCCCGATCGTCGATCCGTTGACATGGATGACGACAACAGAGGCTATCCAAAGCCGCGCAAGTGTTTCTCCTGTGTGCAGCACCAGTCCTCAAACGGGGACATCGAAGCCTTTATTACGGGTGGCCTGCAGGTGAGTTAAAACTCGAGTTAAACAAAAAATAGTTTTGCAAACAAAATAAGCAAAACTATTTACATATGTTTACCCATTTAAATTAAAAATTTAAGAACATCCGCTAAAGTAAAAACTATATTTTTAGGGCGATTTCTCCACGTATTTTTCGGACATTTGGAAGCTTAATCTGCGCAGCAAGCAGTGGTTCCGCATCGAGACCGCCACGCTGCCCCGCCCCCTGTATTTCCATTCGGCAGCCCACTCTGATAATGGATGCATGTACGTGTTCGGCGGCATCGAGTATAACGTTAAGGAGATGCGCCGTCGCAATGTCCTGTACAAGATGTGGATGACGGTGCCCAAGCTGAGCGAGATGTGTTGGGACGCCATCACCTACTATAACGACAATCTGAACTTGTACGATAGAAAGACACTGCTGGCAGCCGGGATTCCCAAACGTTTCGCGGAACGTCTGCCGCCGCAGCGGAGGAGGAGGTTGGACATTAACCAGCCGGACCCGTCCATGATTATTTCACTTTATTCGAACCCGAAACGTGCCCGCTCCACAACGCAATAGGCCTGCCCCCCGTTAACCCGATAATAAATCGAATCTGAGGAGGGGAGCCGGTGCCTCCTCGCCACGAAACTGTTTCAGTTGCAGAACTTTACGTTACTATTGTTTAAAAGTTTTGTTTCACATTGAGCGCGCGCTGTGATCGAATACGAAGGACATTTATAGTTATACACATATGTATTTTGATACTCGAAAGGAGAGGCGGACATGTTTAGCATGTAAATAAGAATGTAATTAAGTTTAGCTAGCGGAACAACAGCCAGAGACAGGCCATGCGTATGTATTCTAAACTTCAGCTTACAGATCAGCCAGCGCACCCCACACCCACCCGAGCATGCAAAACCCCCTCGAAAAACCCCACAGTATCTGACCAGGTCCCCTACCCATTACACGCTATACATCACGGCCCTGAAATTGTTCACCCTTCTTTAAATCCAACACCCATACCACTTTGCACACAATCGAACCAATATTGAAGGCTACACCAAACAATGTCATATAGAGGGGGCAACCCCGATGTATTTTTGTCAAAGTGTACATAATACTTAGCGGTAGTAATATTTAATTAACATAAGACTCCATCATTAATGCGATATCATGTACCAATGCAGTGCGTACGGTACTGCACGCCCCCGTGGCGAACGTCGGTTTGCTCGGTTTATATTACCCAAGACTAAATTTGGTTGAATCTAAGTTAATAAATAAATTTTTAATGCAACACCATCGGCGTTTGATTCGTACCATTCGCATCCTGGCACAGATCATTCACGGCGTAGTTTTGCCAATGACCCAGTTTCATGCTTCCCCAGCCAAAAAAAAAAAACCCTGTCCGTGGTTCGGAATTTCTCGAAAGGATGGGGCGGGCAGGCGTTGAGTCATGCGCAATTTGCAGTCACAAATGCACCCTGCTAACCATGATTTTCGGCAAACTGCGTAGCACCTAAGTCCAAAGTACAGGTATTCGGGCGATGAAGCGTTTTGAATTCGGTGGTTGAAAATATAGACTGTTGCGCTGACCCCGTGGAGCGTTGATGCATCGCATAAAAGAAGTGGAAAAAATAACGAAGGGAGAGCGGAGTGCAGTTTTTGCTGCGTAATAGGTCCGTGACCTGGTTTGACAATGACGTCACCAAATACGCCTTCAAATTCAAACTGTGCGGAAGTTTGGGTGAAATGTACATACATATGTAGATATGTATGTAAATTTGTTGATGCGAATGTCTCCAAAGAAGTACTGATAGAGTGGACATCCTGTGGCTTTAAAATGAGTCACCTAGATTGCAGTTTCAAAGGGATTGGAATTTATTTAAAATAAATTTTGATTGTACACGGCATATGTTTATTGTTGTTATCATGTTTTCAATTATTTTGGTTATTCTTATCTACTACATTTAGTACATTTATTACCGAGACCTCAAATGTTATTATTTATTGTACAAATATTATTTGACAGTTAAACAGGTACTTCTTTTTTATATATTTAGTTTTTTAAAATTTAGTTTGCGTCTAAAATGCTGTAATCATATTTATCAGTATTGTTAATAGTTTATTTGAGTTCAGTAATCTTTTCTGAGGGTTCAGGAATGGAGAAAGAAAACGGTGGAATTGGGTTCTTGACTTCCCGGAACGGATTATAGTGAGGAAGCCCAGAAATGGGGCTTACCCTGACTTCGGGTAAAGAATTATAGTAAGGGAGCTGAGGGAAGGGGTTCCTGACTTCGGGCACAGGAATATGGGAACTAAGCGGGGGAATGGTGTTCCATACTTCGGGTAGTGAATTAGAGTAAGGAAACTGGGGATTCGGGTTCTTGATTTCGGGTACGGGAATATGAAAAGGAAACGGACGAATTGGGTACCTGACTTCGGGTAGAGAATTATAGTAGGGAAGCCGATGGAACGGGTTCCTGACTTCGGGCAAAGAAGAATCGGTGGGAGAAATGGTGTTCTTGATTTCGGGTACAGGAGTATCGGAAGGAGGCATCGAATTGGGATTCCTTAATACGGGTCCAGGAATATCGAAACGCGAAGTGGGTTTCCTGACATTCGGCACAGGAATCTCGGTACGTGGCGAAGGAATAGCTTCTGGCACAGGAATATAGGTAGAATGCGAAGGATTGGGGTCCCTTTCTTCGGGTTCAGGATTATAAATTGGGGGATCGCTGTTCGGTGAGGCCCAGCATCCTATGCAAAATGGTAATGGCACAATAAGAATCAACAAGAAACAACTGAAAATGTAAGAATAGAAAAATAATATTTTTATTATGAAAGTCCAAGATTTTTAACTCTACTTACGCTGATGGTATAAACCTCATGTTGCTTTTTGATCGGTCGCTGATGAAATCGAAACTAGTAATCTTACTGTCGAATCTCCGTTTATATAGACGCAAAGCCGAACAGATTCATGCTTACTTAAAAGCTTTAAAGAATTTAATGCTATTGTCACTAATCATCCTTTGTAATCAACGAATATTTTTTTTATTTTGGAGCTTCAAAGGTTAGCTTATATACTTTTCTTATCGTAAAAAGCTTCCCAGTCATTAAACTTATTTGACACATCTTTTCTTTCAAAAAATAAAATACTTCCGGACTAACAGATTGATGTTGCCTTCTACAAAATAATTAATTATAAGTAACTCTAATAATTTAAGGGTTACTTGATAATCAGAGGCTATCATAAGTTCAATCAAACTTGATATAGCCATCCAGCTTAATTTTGGAGCTATCTAGATGAAGATTTTCTAAACAGAGCGGATCGGAGGATTTTAAATATACATAGCTGTGAAAGAAACAATCGGGGATATAACTTTAAAAAAGTACAAGATTAAGATATTTTCTTTGATTAAAGAAAGAAGCATAAAACTGTTTTTTACGATTTAAAAAATACATTTTAATTATAATGCAATCAATGAACTTTGGAACAATATAAATATTTATTGTGAAATACTTTCCATTGTTTTTAAGAAAAAACGCTTTAAAATCGATATAGTTTTATGGATTTCAATATTTTCGACTGGCCATAAGTATAACCATGATAAGAGTACAACTGTTGTTTTATAATTATTTGTTTTTTCTTAATTTAAAACAATTTCAAGTTGGCGGTTCAGATTTGCCGTTCCCAATGCAACGCAACACCCTATCAGCTGATTTATTTGCCATTCCTAATGCAGTGTTTGTGAAGGCGTAGTTCTGTTGTTTTTCTTTTTTCGACATTAAAATCCACACAATATGCTGAAACCCAAAGCCTTGACGCAGGTCCTCAGCCAGGCAAACACCGGCGGAGTGGAGAACACCCTGTAAGGAAACCACTTACCTAGCCTATTTCACCGACTAACAATTTTCCGTACTCCCACAGCTTGCTTAGTCAGGAGGGCGCTCTTTTGGCGTACTCAGGATACGGCGATAAAGATGCCAGGATTACGGCGGCCATAGCCAGTAATATATGGGCGGCCTACGAGAAGCACGGCCGGAATGCCTTTCGCGAAGATCGTTTGACCTTTGTGCTGATTGATTGCGAGAACGGGCATGTGGCCATCACACAGGTGGGTGAATCTTTAAGGATTTCCTATGTGCTCCATTAATTACCCCCTCCATTTACAGGTCGCCAGTGTGCTCCTATGTCTGTACGCCAAGCAAACTGTGGGTCTGGGTCTTCTGAAGCAAAAGACCATGTCTCTGGCCTCTTATTTGGAGCGACCGCTTAAGCAGATCTCGGCATTGTCAAACTAGATAGTTCTTAAGTTCAACATTTGTCATTAAATTTAATAAGTAAATAAATGAATAATTTTCATTAAAAAAAATATGTTAACAATTATGATTCATTTCAAATTATTGAATTTGATAAGAAATAAATTCTTATTGTTCCAATTCAGACATTATTTTATGTTGTTTTATCCTTAAGCCTTAGTAATGTCATTAAAATAAAGCCTTTTGGTTATTGGGTCAGGTTTATTTTTCTGCAAGATTTGTTCAAAAACGCACACAATCGGTATGGTATATTGGATAAGAAATCGGTTTGACTTATTTACTAAATATGTGGACTCTGCAAATGCTTATTCGATGGCGTATATCTTCAGGGTGCGGTCCATGCTGGTGGAGGCGAGATACTGAGCGTGCTTTCCGAATCTAACGCCCGTTGCCAGGGCCGTGTGGTCATTAAATACCTTCAGTTCCTGCCACTGTTTGCACAGGTAAACCCTGAAAATAAATCGAAGTTAAAATTATGGTTGTACCTTGGCAACAGAGTAAACAAGTTTAGTAAGGGAATTCTTCTTGGTGAATCTAATTCCAAAATGCGCAAATTTAAAAGAAAAGTTTATCGCGAATATGAAAGTAAGTTTTTATTTTGACAAGTTTATATTTACTATAATACGTTGCCTTTCAAGACTTTGTGCGACCCAAGACCCATGTGGAACCGGATCCTCCGAAGCCCATTAATTTATCGATTGAGGATTTCAATGCGGTGCGTTACAAGACTTTTTAATTGCTATTAATTTAAGTATTCATTTTCCTCTTCAGCGCGGAGAAATCGCCAATCCTCGTGCTCCTTGTGTGGTGACCACCATCGATCCCGACTACATAAAAGATGCTAGCCTGCAGCGTTTGGCCAGAAAGTTTCGCATGAAAACGTAAGGAATCACAATATACATAACATATCCTTCCGATTCCCATTTTTCCCGTTTTGCAGGGACATTCTACTGCTGCGAGAGATAACACGCAACCGCTTCATGTACTATGCCACTCAAGAACTGTTTTTAGACCGAAAACGCGAGAAAGAGTATCAGGACAATCTGTACGAAAAGGCCGAGGAGTTCCACAAGTTTGCCGAGGACTCGCTTAAGAAGATGGAGGCGGAGGAGTTTAAAAAAATGCTGGAGGCGCAAGAGAAGCTTAAGATACTTAAAGAAAGCAAACTGGCCGAGGAGCTCAACGAGGTAAAACTGGAGCACCAGCGAGTCCTGATGGAAGTGCAGGAAGTCTACGGTCGCTTTCAGTATCTGTTAAAGCTCATCAGCTACTTTGACGACACGGTGGAGGAGGACCAAACCGAAGGAGAAGAAGTCAGCAATAAACTCATTATGCCGCAGGAGATTGTGGCAATGGAGATTACCGAACGGCATCCTGCAGGACTGGAGCACGTGCGCCAAATCCAGAACTATATGGACAAGATAGTACGACCTTATTTGGCTAAGCGGAATCACCTTAACGCGGAGATCTGGATTCGTGGTTATGAAAGGAATCGCTTAAAGGTCTCCAACTACAATAGACGTTTCACTCAGTTGGCACTCTTAAACCACATCGTGGGAATTCTCCATGACAAGTCCCAAAAGACATACGAACGCCAGGTGAAAGCCAATGTGTTCCTTAAGGATCCCGAGTTCTTGCAGCGACGGGTAGCAGGACTTCAGGAGCGGTCTAAGAGTTTATTGAATGACTATGAACAGAAATATTGCAAAGAGTGGGTCAAAGTAGATTTAGTTCATAAATTCTAATTAATTTTTGTTTCTTGCCAGCAAGCTGAATATTAAGTTAAATAGCATTATCCCAGTGATCCTAAAGCACATCCAAAACAAAGTTCAGCCGGAGCAACAGAAGGAGGTGACAGAGCCGCCGCCGAAGCTAGTAGAACAAAAGTCATCCAAGCAGTGGCGCACCTTAGAGGATATGCAGCCGCCAACGCCGCCACCAAAGTCCACATACGAGGACGAACAGGACACAACACTGGCCAAAGTGGAGAAAATCCAAGCCCATGTTCTGGTAATACTTTGTGCTGTGCCCCCCATAGTAATATGCCTTTAATTGGTTTTAACCTTTCAGGATCTTTTGGCTAAGTTGGACCACATTGAACCCAACAAACTGCAATGCGTGGAGCAGCAGGTTCGCCGTCGCATTGCAGCGGAAAAGGAGATGTCTCGCCGTGCTCTGGTCAAACAGAACCGCCTGCATAACTGGATGGCGCACTTTAAGAAGCACCATAAGCTGCAGGTGGAGCAGCGGTGGAAAAACAAGGTCTAACATGGCCAACAATAATATACACGAATCAATTCAAGAATTAGATAACACCTTGGTTGAAAGTATAAATTAAATCGGCATATTTAAAATAAACTCACCTGACATCGCTGCCGGCAATGGCCAGGTAGGTACCGCTCTGGTCGAAGCACAGATCCTTAACCTCGTAACCGTCGTCCAGCTGAATCGTCTTGAAGTTCTTAAGCTTTCGCAGATCCCACAGCTTGACACAGGCGTCATCTGCAGCAGTGGCCAGGTAGTAACCGTTCTCCGAGAATGAGATGGCTGAAATAGGTCCGGTGTGTCCAGGGAAGTTGGCCACGTTGCTCTGCTCCTTCAGATCCCAGATCTTGACCTGCGAGTCCACGGTGCCCGTGCCGAAAATCAGACCATCAGGATGGAACTGCGCCGTTGTCAGACCCACCTCGGCGAGGTCAGCTACCTTGGTGAGCAGGCGACCGGTGCGGATGTCGGAGAATGCCCAGTGTTTATCGGACGAGGTGGACAGCAAATAGTCGCCCGTGGGGTGCAGCGAAAGTCCAGTCACGGGACCCTCGTGGCAGCGTAAAAGCAGCTGCGTCTGCGAAGTGGGCACGTGCCAGATGCGAATGTTCATGTCGGGCGAGCCGGTAATGACTGTATCCTCGTTCGGGTGATAGATGACTTTGGTGATCTTCTTGGTGTGTCCCTTCAGGATGGCCACCATCTGCTCGGTGTCCTTGTTAAATACAGTGGCGTTCTTGTCGTTGCCTCCAGTTAGAATCCTACTGTGATCAGCGCTGTTAATGTCCAGGGCCAAAATGCCGGGCACCGAGGCAGAGTGCAGGCCGGGATGGGAGGCGACGGTAAGGAAGCTCTTCACCTGGTCCGGTGTGACCAGATCCTCGGGCACAGTGCGACCGCGCTTCTTGCGCTCCTGCGTCAGCACCGTGGCCTTGTCCTGCAGCTTCTGTATGACCTCGGCGCTCATGCCCGCCTGTTCCATGGGATGGGCAGCGGCGCCACCGGCCTCGGCGGCCAGGGCAGGCTGCGGAATCGTAGTGGGGGCGCTGACAATGCCCGCTTGGGGTTTCAGCGTGGCCAGAGCCTCGCGGGCAGCGGCCACCTCCTTGTTAAGGCGCGCAATCACACGGCAGGCAGCATCGTGCTGGTACAGGGCATGGGACAACTCTTGGCGCGTCGTTTGCAACTGCTGTCGCTGTGTAAACGAATGGATCATCAGGGCGTCCCACTCGTCCTGCATCGTCTTCAAAGTGGCCGGTATGCTGGTGGCACTCGGCGGTTTCGGCTTCACAACGGCCGGCGTCTTGATCTCGATCAGCTCCTCCGGCTTTAGGTCCTTGCCGCTGATGGGGTCGACACCATTCTCCAGCAGATACTTCTCAATTACCCGCTTCTCGAATACGGCTCCTGAATATGGGGAAACCACGGGCGTCTCGGGGACTTCGTTTGTCACTGGAACGAAATGTGGGACTCTTAGTAGCCATTTTCTGCTTGATATTAAATTAAATCACTTACGTGCGCAAACCAAAGCCATTGCTGTTTATGTTTTTGTCACTTTTTGCGTAGTCTAGTTAGTAAATTAAATGTTTTACACGTTTTTCCCGAGCCAAGCGCAAAATTGTCGGCAAAGCCGCTTCTTGTTATTATGACAGTCACGCTGCCACGCGGGAGTTATCGAAAACAAGGTTGCCAGATGAGGGTTGATTTGGTTACTAATTTGAATACGGTAGAACTAGCTTGAAGTAAAATAAATAAATTTGCTTTAAATAACGGTAATGTCTATTTCATATTTTACTTTTGACCAAAAAATTCATTTTTTTTGCTTTCAAACTGCATTTAATTCATAGTGGTATTATGGTATTATGTGGTTTTATTTCATTTTACTGTAAAGTAGTCATGTAGATAAAGAACTCTGCACGCATCAGCTGTTTCTCTCTTTTGGCAGTCACAGTGCCACGCGCACGTCTGAAACAAGAGATGACAACCCACGCACGTTGCGCTGTTTCTGTTATTTAATTCCCGATTAAGCTTAAGAATACGAAAACTGCCAATAAGGAGTATATATAATGCTGAAGCATCTTGTACGATGGCGCCTGGGAAGCCAACTGCTGAAGGGAAGCGCTACGCCAGTCAGATACGCATCCGAATCCACCAGCGGAGGAAACCCACTAACCGGCATTGACGAAACGCCAAAAAAAATTGTAAATCCATTTTCACAGCCTTCTCCAGCAATAAGTAATGTGCCGATATCGGAGACCAAGGAGGATCGGGAGAAGCGTCTAAAGGTGCTCCAGCTGGAGGCGGACATTGCCCACCAGGAGGGACGCCGCGTGCCGGCACTGGACTTCTTTCAGGACCACCACTGGGAGCACGTGCTGAGTTTGCCCACCAAATCGGCCCGTCTCAAGTACTTTGGCTATCTCTGGCAGATCGAGATGAGGAAGGAGTCAGAGCAGCGGAAGAAGGCTCAGCGGGCGGTGGACACCGAACGGCGGAAAGAGGAGATGCGCAAGGAGCGCGAGGAGAACACGCACATAATTTACGGCCTGGGTCACACCTCCATGTTCCTGCGGATCTATGACACCACAATTAATCATTGGCAGAACAACCGGCTGATCCGCGCCATGCAGTTTGCCCCTAAGATAGTTTTGGATTGCTCCTACGACGAGCACATGAATAATCGGGAGGCTTCGTACGCTGCCAAACAACTCATGCTGTGTTTCGCCGAAAATCGTCTCAATGACGAGCCCTTCGATCTGCACTACTGTAATGCCCAGATGGAGAGTACGTGCATGAAGGGCCTCCAGCGCTACATCCCCACCATGCTTAACCCCGAGTTTCCGATGAACCTGCACTCTCAGTGCTTTACGGAATTGTTCCCCAAAGAGAACCTGGTCTACCTAACGCCGCACTGCCGCGAGGATCTGGTCACCTACAATCCAGATGACATATACGTCGTGGGGGCCATGGTGGACACAATGAACAACGAGCCATTGTCGCTGGCCAAAGCCAAGCGATTAGGTCTGCGAATGGCGAAACTTCCCCTGGATCGTTACCTGCAGTGGGGATCCGGTTCGGGCAAATCCCTCACTCTCAACCAAATGATTAACATCATGCTGGACCTCAAGAAAACCGGTAACTGGGAAACGGCACTGAAGCATGTTCCCCGGCGGAAGGTCATCGAGAATGAATTCCAGCATCGAAGGGAAAAAAGTCACTGGGGTACGGGCACGAAGGCCAGGAAGCTTAATATTCGAATCGATCATCTGCTAGACTTTGAGGACGATCGTCGGCAGGCTTCGTCATTTGCGACACCCCAAAAAGTCAGGCAGCGACGGGAGGGCATGGAGTTCCAACTGGACACTTGGGCCACGGGAAAGCAGAAGAAAAAGCAAAGACAAAATTAAAGTTACCTGTTGTATTCATTCAATTGTAATTTTATTTCAGTTCAGATGGTAGATGCTTTACTTTGTTTGGATTGACTCTTCTGCCTCTACTTCCCTCTTAATCGCTGCTACAGTTTGATTCTCTGATGGAATCTCTTCTATAATCAAATTACAATCACTTCCAGAAGCATTGTCAGCATCTAGATCGTTATCTATACCCGAAACCCTTTCCGGCTCAAGCTCCAGCTCATCTTCTCCTTCATCTTTATCAGTCTTCTTGAATTTGAGCCACATGTTTTTGACATTAATGGCCTGGTAGTTAATGGCTGCCTTGAGGCCAGCCTGCTTCAGCATCTCCTTGGCATTGGCTTCAAACTCCTGCACGATACCCGGACGCTCCACGGTCATCAGTTTGGTCTCCAGCACGAAAAGCGCTTGCGAGCGCAGTGCCTGGAAGAAGTCCTTGCTCAGGAAAGTGTAGTAGTTATAGGCCACAAAGGCAACATCAAACATGTTATTCCAGCGAGCCGCGCCCTTCTGCAGTTCGGCCATTTCCATGGGCGACACATAATGCACAGTGACTCCGGGCACCTGGATCCACGGTTTATCGTAGGATGCCTGCCCCGAAGCATCCACTTCCTGGTGGTTTAGCAACGGCGTCATCAGCAGCCGAACGGAGCCGTACTTCCGGGAACGCGTGGGATCATGCTCGTAGGGGGTCTGGGTCTGTAGCTCATGGAAGAATTCCAAGAGATTGCGCTCCGTTATGTCAGTAGACCGATAATCGTTATCCCCATGCACCGAGTGATGCATCCGCTCCTCGGCGGTGCGCAGTCCGAATCCACAAAATGGGCCCGTCTGGATATCGCCCACATAACCACGATGTATGAATGTGCGTCCATTTCGCACCAAGCCAGCCGCCAGAGTTTTGTTCGGCTTGCACTGCTCATATTCCGGAAAAACAAAAGCCACGCCCGAATCGCGCCAGTAGCGGTACTCCTGCGAACAGATTTGCTGTGCTCCACGACTCCATAAGATCATGCTTATATCCCAGTCAAAGGCCCCAAGGCGATGATCGTATCGTGTGCCCAGGAGAGCCCTCACTCGCTTCTCCCAGTAGGAGGTCATCTCAAATACATTCCAAGGATGTGGCTGCCAGAAACTAAAGGCCATCTCCAAACCATCGCGCTCTTTGTACTTCAGTCCCTCAATATTCAGCATGGGAGCCAGGTGCTGCCGTTTTTCATCATCGGTGACCATTTGGAGTAGAGTGCGCCCCTTGGCGGCCATATAATGATGGGAGCTGGGCCGGATCACAGCATTCCCGTAGAGGTCCATGTACAGATGCACCTTACCCACCAGACTAAAGGACTCGGGATCCTCAAGGGCTACTCCCAGCAGCAGCATACTCCTGGCTATAATTTCGGCACAGCCATCCAGCACGTATATGTTGAGTTTGGGTTGTAGGCGATGTGTGTATCTCTTGGCCAGTGTCTTAATCAAATGACGCGGATCAGCTCCGCCGCAAATAAGTATGTTTATGCTTTTTTGTTCATCATCTCCCCCTGCGCCTTCCCCTTTTTCGCGCGAATCTCCTTCCTTCGGCAATGGATCATCATTGATCTTAAAGGCCTTCAGATACTCCTCGTATAAATCCAATGCCGAGCTTAGTCCCCACAACATCTTAATTTTATTTGGATTTAATTTCTAACAAACTCAGATCTGCCTTGACTTGTTTTGTATTACTACCCGCTCTGAGCTCCGATTCAGTTTTCATGTGATTGATGGCAGTTGCCAGGACTACTTGTTTTCTCCGTTGTCCCCAGCAACGTCTTGCTCCTGCGTCAGTACCTCATTTGCGTGCATCCGTTGCGGGGATTAGGGAGCTGTGGCAATCATAACGGAAATTGCTTTCGATATCAGTGGCCTGCAGCGGGCGCTGGACAAATGGCTCCTCTTGGAGGGATGTGGCTCCATATACTATACACCAAAGAGGGCGGAGTGAATGGGAAATGGCGCATAATGCATTATTCAGACTTGGTCTTAGCTGTTTGCTTTCAGCTGATTGGCAAGGCGAGCAGCGTCGAATCTATCGGGGATTGCTCTTGGATTCATAATTGTATCATTTCCTTTTCTAAAGGAAAGTCTCAGCGGGAATGGTCAGGGGAGTCTTAATGGAAATGTTGAAAAGTAATCTTCAAATGATTTGTAGTTATTATTGATTTTACTAGTTTAAAAAATAAAGGGGGATAATTTATTAAGTATAGTTGACTGAATCATTTTGGACTTAACTTTATAATTTGTCAGATAGTTAGCAAATATCTAATTATAAAAATGTTCATACTACTCTCATCTTTCATATAATAAAATGTCTTTATTTTGTAATTGTCCTTTTTTAGGTCGCTAAATGCGAGATAAAATATATTGCGCCTGGTTTTTGTAAGTTTTTTTTATTGTTTGCCTGCGGGAAAATCGTTGGTGGACAAATGGATTTAAGGCCCCCGGCAAGTGGCTCACTTAATCCAGATACTTTGCTGTGTTGTGTTAGTTTTTTATTCAGGCTCAATTCTGTTTTTCGTGTCTCTCTTTTTGCTTGGTAACTTTTACTTGACAATGTCTGAAAGTTCCTAATACATGGTTAAGTCTTCGCCATAAAGTTTCCCGACTGTTCAGAATGCCTTTCAAATGTTTCTCTGTTTCTCTCGTTATACGCTGCGTATGCGTGATTTGACGATGATAGCAGGCAAAGCCAGAAGCTATATGTATGTGTTCAGCTGTGCCTAAGTGAAAGCTAAAAGTAGTACACGGAGGAGAAAACTACAATGAACTTTTTATTTGTAAAATGAGTAATTTATTTAAAACAAATAAAGATCAAAGGAAATGTCTTTTGGTAATTAAGTAAAAATTAAAAGGTTTTCCTTGTGAATTTTTAATTTAATAAAATATAAATATAAATATAATACAATAATTTAATAAAATTCTTTAAGTTTCAAAATAATGTAATTATGTTACAAGAATAATGTTTTCAGTGTTGAGAAATTAGAGGGAGGTAACTGCACATTAGAAGTCTTTCAGTGCTTTGTGTTCGGCTGCAATTATTCGGCTCCGAGCAGGAAAAATCCATTCAGATGAACAAGTATGATGTGGAGGCATTTTTTCAAGCCTTTCGCAGCGTTAAAATTTTCAAGATTTTTTTGACAAAAGATTGTGCCGCAAGCGAATAAGGGCTGTCATTAAATTCCCCGAAAAACCGAAAAGCGGAGTATTCGGATTCCATTTGAGGTCTGAGGGAAGTACCACTGGATTTGTCTGCGGTTCAGTGGGTTCAATTCATTAGTGTTGCTGGATGGCCTTTTTCCGCTTTTCCTATGGCTTTCCTTCTTTACCAAAAAACAAAAGTAATTAGATACCAAAGCAGAAAAAGGGTTGACCCAGGACCTCTATTTTTCACGTTTCTTGGTGGGTTATTTAATGAGTGTATGGGCATTGATCAAAAAACCTATGTATGTGCTATGAGAATGGGTTTTCCTTTATTGTGGAATTGTGCCAGTGGCTGTGGACCTGACCCACATACACCCACTCTTATCAGCAGCATTCATTGTCAATGCTTTCCGCAAACTTTTCTCATTAGACAGTGCAAACAAAATGGCTGCGTCTGCGGTTTTATCCACCCAAAATCCCACCCACGATGCGGATGCCTGCTGATGTGGACGCTTTGGCTTTTGTTTGACATTGGCTTGGCAAATGGTGTCATAATGGCCGGAGAACTGCAAACAAACAATAGCTGCCGACAGCGCGACAGATGGGCCGAATAATGAAGAGTGAAAGATGAAAGCCGTGCATAATGGAACAAGACAGGAAAAACGGATTTAATTGTGGCCAACTCGATGCATGTGTCTCCGGCTGAACCTTGACCCACAAAACCATTCATCTTGATTTCCGAAAAATAATTAATTAAAATCCCATTTCTCGTAGTTTGCTATCCTACAGTAAATTAAAGACTAAAACTTGAATATGTGTTTTACCTTTTGCTGATGTGTAGTGCAGTCCTGAAACAAATCAAGGTGAAATCTCAGAAGAACAAAAACCAAATAATAAAGTTATATGTGTTTAGTCCACTTTAATAAATTATATATAATTTTATTTAAAAGCAAAGTGTTAAATTTATTAGCTAGTGTGTTGGTTTATTCAGCTAAAAGATATATTTCCAATACAAAATTTAAAGAAAAACTCACTTTATGTTTTGCTGTTCTCCAGTAAAGTTGAGTTTAATTTCGAGTTAATAGACATAGACAGGGTGTACATTTATCAGTGTGTTTATTCGATATCGCTAACCGATTCCGTTGCCGTTTCCGTTTCCAGATGCATAGTTCCTCGGGAGATGCTCGTGGCTCAGCTACAAAGGTGGACACTACACTAAACTACATAGACATTAATTGCTTATTTGTAACGAAGTTTCACTTGTGGCATGCATAGAAATATCCAGTGTAGAAATATCCATTTGTCGTTCTCAGTTTAGATTTGCTTTGTGGTTGTTTATTAGTTTTTCGTTCCAGGCTAGAACCTCTGATTGTCAGGAAGTTATTGAAGTTATATCCGAGGGAAGTGCAAGCCCGTGACCCGAAAAAAGTGCGTTTTGAATTGAGGTCGAGGTATTACTAATTCTACTGCGAACATGGGAGCTTATAATATATACATTTTCTTATTTTCATATTTATCCATCAATGTGTTGTCTTTGTGCTTGTGTCAGTGTGTTTCTGTTTTGTTTTCTTGTTTTCACTTGTGTTTTTAAGCATAGTTACGCTTTTTACCCCTTCAGAGAGCTTGTATTTGCATATCTCATTTGAACATATTCTAAGTTATTGCGTTATTGCGTCAATACAATCAACATTTAGCTCGGGTTTGGTAGGTACATAAAACACTCTACAACAATAAAATGTCTAAATTGGCTCACTTAATCCTATAATTCCTACAAAGTCTGAGACGGTGGTTTATCAGATTTAACTATGTTATGTTATTGGTTTACATCTACACAGAGAAATGGGAGATGGGTTATTTGTTACGCTCGTCTGCCCACTTATTGCTTGCTTAGTGCCATTGCCATTGCCATTGCCATTTCCATTTTGGATAAGTAGTCCATTTAATTGAGGCTGCCTTAGGTCTTATCCCTTGTGGTATCCTCCTCCTCCTGAAGCGAAATGATCTGCGTAAATCGACAACAAATTCGGAATGTTCTTTAGATTGTCTGCGATTACTGGCATCGGTCTAGAGTGACATGCCCAACACCGAATTACTTGCTGGCATCTACGTTCGTTCAGGTCCAGCTCTAATAGCAATTGCCAAATAAACGTTACTTGCACGAGACATCAAAGCAAAGGCTTTCGCTGCGGCCGTTTGGCCAAATCAAGATATGGTTAAGCTCTATAAACTGACTCTAGTGGTTCGGCTAAGGGATATGTGTCTTTGCGACCTGGTGGTATTGCATACTTACTTGGTTGCATCCAGCTGGCCGTGCCGAGGTCGTTTGTTTTTTTTTTACTTTGCGGTTATAAATATACTATTTTACGAGTTATCTATAAACTGTGTGTAGAAATTCTCAAAAGTGATTTTCAGCATTTGCATTTGAGGTATGCCCGTATATTCGAAAGGTAAGTGTGTCTATTCCCTAGTAATAACAATGTGATATCTTAGCCTAACGTCATAACGTCCTATCCCCACTGAAAGAAATCGTCGAAGTCATCTAGAAACGAAATTTAACCGAAATTAGCCAGATTGGGTTAGTCAATTTTGGGGTGCCGTTCTGTGGTGGGTTCTTGCAAAGTGCTCTATATACGGTGAACTAGCTGCGATTTTGGAAAATACTGGAGATAACATGCCAATCGAGTGGGGAAACTTATCTAAATGGTTTCTTTTATTGTTGAGGGTGTTTATTTTTATAGTTTAGTTTTTAGTATTTATTCACGCTGCCGTTGGCTACTGTTCCGGTTGCAGTTGTTTATGGGAGCAGTGAGCTGCGGGAACTGGTTTTCGAACTGTGGGCGGTGGCTGTTGGTTTTGGTGGTAGTGGTGGTGGTTCATTCGGAGTTGTGGTTCGGATAATTGGAATGGAAAATGGGAACTTCATTTTCATTTTTCATTTTTCATTTTTTATTTTTTTTTTTTGATTTTGGGTTAGCAGCAGAATTGTGGCCAAACTGGACAACAACTTCAAACGGAACGAGTATTTAAATATGCAGGAAGATATATAAATATATACACCGAGAGAGCGTAAAACGTTATAAAATCGAGAGGAGTCGAAAGTGAAAACATATACTTAGAGAACGAAAGCGAATAACACTTTATAGTACACTTATGAATATGGTACACAGGCTCAAGTTCCGTCTTGGTTATTTTTTTCGGGGTTTTCGTATTTGTTTCTTTGGCTAAAAGCAAAACATGCCTGAGGAGGATGAATGAACTTAACGTAGGGCTTGGAGAACAATCTGCTTACCTCACTGGACCCCATGGTAACAACCCACCCACAAGTGCTGACCCCATTCGAATCGATTCAATTCGATACGATTCGTTTTCGCTCGACTGGAATTGATTGCTTTTAATTTGCTCAATTTATTAACCGGCCAGCGATGAGCTGGTCTCTTGTTTGCTTATCGACTTAATCGCGTTGCGAATTTATTGATTGCAATTTTATGCATTGGCCAGTGCGAAATGAGCACAACCACCGGCCGGATGAGCACTTAATATTCATGATGCAGCCATTTACTCGAATGCCATTACAGTCAAAAACACGCTGAGTTGCCTTGTCATTACCTGGGGTAAAACTAATTATAATTAAGAATGGAAAATGGCAACCACGCTCTCATTGCAACGTTTTCACATGTACATGTCCCAATCACCATTAAATCTTTGGGTTTACGAGCTTCTTTAAAGTTTGGAATGGGTTAAAAACTGTCAAAAAAAAAATTATAGGAAGATTTTTATCCAAATTAAATGTGTACATACTTCATTAAGGACCTTAAAGTTTAATAAGCAGCTGATAAAAAATATTATCGAATTCAGAGAATTTATAAGCTAATATGGATTTTGATTAAAAACTTAATTTCAATGTCCAACATGAGGAAAATTCGATTTAAATTACATAAAAAAAATTATTAAAAAAATCGAATACCTTTTACTTTTTTAAAACTATAATAAGCTCCCTTTTGGGAAAACACTTTTACAGCTTTTCGATAAGAACAATCTAATTATTAGGGAGTGTTACTTTTAAACAACTTAGAGGCTTTAAAGAAATTTTTGGCAAATTTTGAGACACCCATGAAAAGATATTTATAAACTGCCTAACATTTACAATAATTGACCAAAGTTCAGTCTTTGTTTTCTAGAGTGTACTCACCTGGACACAGTTTCCGGACAATTTGACCATAGATAATTGGGTATAATTGAACGAGCAATTAAAATAAAACGAAATAAACCTTGTGGAAATTTATTAAAATAAATATGTTAAAGTTGACTAACGGCGAAAAACTACGCATGGCCAAAACTACGGACAGAGGGTGGCAAAAAGGGTGCTGTAGAACGGAAGTGGTGGTGTGGTGGTGCAGAGTGGTGGTGTTGGTGTTGGTGTTGTTGTTGGTGGTGGTGTGGCGGTTCAGTTGGGTCGGTGGTGGGCTGCCTGCCTGTCGTCATTGGGCCACACAGTCATTACAGTTGGCCGTGGGATCGGGTGTGCTGTTATTCGAATGGGAATTGCCGGAATCCCGGACTGGGTGACTCCGACTGGACTCGGACCGTTGGCCGGTGGCCTTGTGGCACAGTAGTTGCCAGCGGCGCTGCCAGGAGGAGGCCTTTTTGGCCAGAATTTGCTCGCTGCCGGCCACCTCGATGTGGCCCACCGATGCCCGACTCGACTGCGGATGCAGGATCAGATCCGTGCGCAGCTGCTGCACACGGCGGATATCGTAGTTCTCCACCACAATGATGGGCATGGGTTGTGGTCTTGGTCGTGGTTGTGGTCGGAGTGGGTCGGGCGGATTCAGCCGGATGTTCGGCTGCAGGGAATGGCAGTTCCGCTGGCGACGCCAAAGGCGAGACTTAAGACTGGGCCAGTGGAGCAACTCCCGCAGGGAGATCCGTTGCGGGGATTCGGGTGCGGCGGGCGGCGCGACCAGGAGATCCCTGACCAGGTCAGGAGCCACCACCCCCCCATCCGTACTCTGTCCGTGGTCGTGGGTGTCCAGCCGCAGGCTGCTGCTGTCCTGCGAGTTCTGTGGTGGTGGTGTGCTCACATAGAACTTGGTGCGGCCGGAGCGACGTGGCGCCCGCAGGCTGCTGGTCTTCCATGCATCGTGCAGGGATCGGAGGCCGGGCAAACGTGCAAGGAGGTGGATGTTATCGTAGGAGGCGGACAACATACCTGCGCGCTCGTCCTGGTACTCGTCGTCATCCGACGATTCGAGCCGGTCCTCCACCAGCGATGTTTGCCTCGAGAGACCCTGTTTGGGAGTTCAGATTGCACATTGCATGTTGCATGTTGCATGTTGCATGTTGCATGTTGCACATTGCAGATTGCACATTTCAGATTGGTGTGTAAGCAAACAGAGACGAAGCGAAATGAAACGAAAAGAAGGAGACGGAACAAAAACTGAAATGGTGAGCGCATCTACTACGAGTACCAAAGGATTACACACACTAAAGCGAACTGCAGCTAAGGTCCTTCCATTTGCTCCTTCCAAGAGAGAGAGTGAGCCTTTAATGGAGACCACTGACTTACCGCATTGTGACGCCTTCTTGGCGGCGATCGCTTGTTCCACAGCGCCTCCAGTTGGTCAAAGTGCTGCGATTGGGCCAGAGCCGCCTGCTCTGGCCCCAGATTCGCCTGGGAGGCTCCGGTCTTGGTCTCGGCGATCTTCGAGATTTCCTCCATGCTGGCCGATACACTGAAGCGGCGCTTCAGTCGCTCATCCACCTGGGCCATCATCACGGAGGAGGTCAGGTGGCCGTACTTCTTCTGCCAAGTGTATGTGTCCAAGGAGACCTCCTTCTTCAGCAGCCGCTTCATCTGCCGCTTGGGACCCTGCGGTCGCAGATCTACAAGGATACGTCGTTAAGATATTTTAAATCGCTGTATTTTCTTGGTTTTTAGTAAATAAGTAGCCGCTTATATAGTAAGTAATCATTGCTGGAGTAGTGTAGAAGATGGAGTAATACTCTTAAGACTTTTTAGATTTTATTTGTATAACGATAAGGAGGTAGTTACAAAATTACCAAAACTCTGATGAAGTAATATATGGATAGCTCCTTAGGAGTTATGCTTTTGTATTAGATATGTGAGAGTTGAGAAATAGGTCTTACCCTCTACATCCTTGCTGGGACCCGAATACGTGGGCAGCTTTACATATTGCGCCGGGGTGTTGTGCAAACAGATCACGGGCATATTGTAGCTGTCCACCAGTTGGACCAGGACTCGGGATACCTCCAGGCTAATGTCGAAGTGGGTGAAGGGCACATGCATTTGGAGCGAGGTAAGAGCTAATCCACGCTTGGTTTCCCAAACGATCAGTGTCTTGTCATCACTTCCGGAAACTGCAGTAGAACCTGTTTAAGACAATTTAAGACAATAAGATAAGGATAATTTTTTATTTTCAAAAAATAGAGAACTATAAAAATATTAATTGAGATCACATATTTTTAGCTGCCCAACTCACCATCTGCCGAAACTTTAACTCCAATCACAGGACCCAGATGTCCTGCCAAAGTGTGCACCTCCTCGCCGGTGAGTAGGTCCCAGAGGATGAGATTCATGTCCTTGGAGCCGGACAGCACCTGGGTCTTGTTGGACACCGAAACGGCCACGCAGGTGACGGCATCGCTGTGCCCCACCAGCACCTGGCTGAGCTTACCGCCCGTCGCCTGCCACACCTTCAAGGACATGTCCCGTGATCCGCTGATGATGTGGGCACTATCTGCACTAATCTCGAAGCAGGTGATCTCGTCCGAGTGCGAAACGGAGTACTTCTCGTCCTCCTGTGTGAGTGACCAGATCTTGAGGGTGTTATCCCCATTGGTGGAGGCGGCGAAGCGCATGTTGTTGGTCACGGCCAGACTTTTGTAGGGACCTTGGATGGTCTGCAGTAGATTGCCCGAGTGGGCCATCCAAACGAGAAGCAGGGAATCCCGATCTGTGGAGATTACCCGCAAGGAGTCCATCAGGACCACCACCTTGACCACTGGTGCAGCATGTCCCTTGAACGAATGACTGATTTCACCCTGAGCCAAGTTCCAAATGAGCACCAATCGATCCTCGGATCCAGTGGCCAGGAACTCGCCATTCGGCGCAAACTTCAGGCAGGACACACCTGCGGCATGTCCATCCAGGGTGCACTGGTACTCCGGCGTATTGATCCTCATCAGGTGGACACTTCGCCCGGAGGCGATGGCCATTTGCTGGGAGTCGCGGGACAAATCGAAGCAGGTGATCGGGGGCAATGTGGTCGATGGCGATCGCTGCGCCTGCGCATGGCGCTTCAGGCTGCGTTTGCGACGCGGATGACGCGAGTAGGGATTCACGTAGAGCTCCTCGTTGCGGAACGAGTAGAAGGTGATCTTGTTGCCACCGACGGTGACCAGGAAGTCGTCGTTGTCCATCGCATGCACAGCGGTCACTGGACCGGGATTTGGGGGCATGGATCTTACCAATTTTCCGGCGTGCATGTCATAGATCAACGCCCGTGTATCATCGCAGCCTACAACACACCGCTGACTGTCCTTGCCGATTGAGATGGATCGAATCTAGTGATTATAATAGTAAGGATTAGCATCCAGGAAGTGTCTTTCCAACTCACCTTTGACTTGTGTCCTTTGAGAGTATGCAGCTCCTTGCCTGTGGCCAGAGTTCGAACATAAAGCGCATTATCCTCACACAAAGCCAAAAGGAAAACCTAAAAGTTTAAGAAAAGGGGTTATATATTAATAAAATGAAAGCAATATTAAGAACGCACTTTTCAAATTCATAAGACCAAAAAATTGTTCTTCGTTTTTCACTCAAAATAATGTAGAATTTTTTTCCCTCATATAATTTTATTTTAAATTTCAATTTTAAAAAGCCATTTTGTGATGACCACTTGAATAACATTTTTGTGCATATAACATTTCTGATGGGAAAAGAATGTTTATTGAAATTATTTTTGTTTCATTCTGAATGATTAATTAATAATATTCCCCATAATTGGGGATTGAGTTCTCTGCACATTAACGGTCGTTGAAGAGGTAATCGAAAATTAATAAATTGCATTTTATCCGGCCAGTGACAGAGGCTGAAATATTTCAATTTAAGGCCAGCGCACAGGAAGCTCTCCCAGGGGGGCGGGTGAGGGGCGTGGCCGGGGCAGTGCCGTGCCACGAAGCCATCAGGATGCAGGCCAAAGAGCAAGAAAGTTGATTTCCTTTTGCCATTTTCCTTGGCTAAGAATCCTGCCCAAGGGGCTCCTCCCCACAAACTGAAGTGCTCTCGTACATGTATGTATGTAGTGCCCACAGAATCTGTATGCATGTATTCATGGCTGTGTGAAATTACATTTCAATTTGGGAAAGGAGGAACTCTCGCCCAACAGGAGATGTCCTTGTTATCGCGAAACAATTTTTCCGCCTGCTTATAGGCAATTTTCCCTCAATTTTCGCCAGCACTTTTGTTTAATGTGTGAAATTGTATTTTCCGTTGCGGCAAAGGACACCACGAGTTTTTCGATCTGAAGGAGCCCACCAAAGTCCATGGGTAATTGAATCGCTCTCCAGGTCTATTTCTTACCTTTGTCTCTGGCTTTTCAGTTTTGTTCTGTTGTCTGAAATGCGAGATGGCTTTGGCACTCGGAAAAATAGTATTCTACATTTTATAACTTTGATTTTTAACAAGTAATTAAAATGTTTAGGGAGCAAACTAACATATTATTTGAATACAAATTTATAACTATGAAAATGGCAATTAAAATGAAGATAATAGAGAGTATTACAAATCAGAAATTACTTTTAAAAATGAAAGCTTGAAAACTTAAATATATTTGTGGTCACTTTTGAAATCAGAACTTTAAAATCTAAAGGGAGCACTTTTTTGAGTGCATTAACTGCTGAGTGGTATGTGTTATCCGAGGAGATTCCCTTGAGCCAGGAGCTGCAGCCATGGCGCACCTTGAATTACAGTTGCTTTTTCCTGTTGTCTGTCTATTGTGGATTTGCTGGAGCAGACCAGATGGATGGGGCGGTGCTTAAGGAGCGGGAGACAAGTGGAAGCACGCATCAATTGCCAGGCGTTGGGATTGGATGGGGATGAGAATGGGGATGGGTATAAGATGAGATGAGATGGGGACACGGCACAGTTGCCATTGACAAAGGACGTCAATGTCGGGGAGTCGGGAGTTGCCCGCCGGTATCTTGATATTATTTTGCGTGCCAAATTGCTGCTAAGTATGCAATACTTATTGATAGAGGCAGGCACGAACCCACACATACAGACACACACACACACTTCTGGTTTTTTGTCAAGCTGATTGACAACAAAGGATTTGGCGCGTAATGCGTCCCCAAGCCGAAATCACTTATTAGAATTTCCACCGGAAAGAATCCCACCCCCCGCATTGAAGTTGCCAAGTCACCGAGCTTTATCTGTCATATCTCAGCGAATCTATTTTCTCGTCCATCCATTGTGTTTGGCTTTAAACTTGCAGGATTTCAGTCTTTTTCCATGTCGTCTCTGGCGTTTATGTTCCTTTAAATTGCGCTTTTCGTTATTGGGTTACTTGGGACGCTTCACTCAAGTGGAATATGGCTTAAAGCTTGGCATTTTCCTTTTGCGTTCTCGCTTTTTATTATATATTTTTCTGTCTCGAGCGCAGGAATTTCTTTTAAAGCTTTGCAGCTGAGCATGATGAGCAGGGAAATCCCCTTAAGGACTCAACTTTTGTCTTTGCCAGAAGTTTGTTTCGTTAAATTTGAAAAGCCACATAAAGAGCGGGGTGTGAGTGTGAGCTGAGAATTCACGAAGGATGCACTTGTCGAATTTAAGCTAAAGAAAAAAAACCCTTCTTCCCAATTAATTCTGGCCATGTTAACTCACCGAATTCCAGGAAATGTCAATGCGGAGCACGGGACTCGCCATCTGCATGGTATTCAGCAGGGAGAAGTTCTCCAGGTCCCACACGCAAATGGTCCTGTCGTGACTGCCCGAGATCAGGACATCGCAGGCCCCGGCCACCAGGATTCCACTCACCGGCCCGCGGTGATGGGTGATGCGATGTCTCTGGAAGAACAATTGAAAATATATGGTTTAAGAAGGGAATATTATACAAAAGATCAACAAATTTTACGATTTTTTAATCGCCCAAAAAAATAAGCGAAAAAAACATTTACATAAGCATTACAAATAACACTTCTTGTAGTGTAAAAAAGTTGTTTACCTTTCCTTATACAAAAAGGTAATTTAATTTGTTTACCAATTGGAATAGCAATTTGTAAACAAT
The DNA here is from genome assembly GCA_018153365.1 of Drosophila fuyamai. Lineage (NCBI taxonomy): Eukaryota > Metazoa > Arthropoda > Insecta > Diptera > Drosophilidae > Drosophila > Drosophila fuyamai. Next base: position 9,341,377 of record JAECXW010000758.1, read on the forward strand.
AGTAAATACAGTTTTATTTGTTTCCTTATTTGTATATACTTTGTTGATAAGAGTATACAAGATATTTTTGACGTTTAAAAATAAAAATCACAGTAGTCTTTTTTAAATAAAAGAGTCAGGTCCCTGAATAAAATGATTTGGGTTTGACACACAAAAAGGAATCGGATGCTAATGAAAATGAAAAGTGAGTATTTCCATGTCCCACGAGACTTCTGAAGGACCTTTACGTGTTTTGTTCGCTATACACAAAATTTGATTAGGAAAGGGACAGTTGCTTTATCATCTAAGCTCATCGAACGCCATTTGCTGCTGAAGCAAACTAAGCGATGTGGTTTTAAATATTAATCACTGGCAGTGGAGGGGAAGCTTTGTTACCAACCGACTTTGACTTGGCTTGCGTGTCACATGTGGTACTCTCAATATTTTTTTTACCCCTGGTGTTTGTCACATTTCGTATGCATTAAGTTAATTACCACCTAGCATGCCAAGTTCCTCTTCCCAGGAAGCGGTTGCGGAAAATGCCAAAAGTTTGATAAATTACTTGATTACTTTAATAAAAAGCAAAAAAACCGCCGGCGACATGAATGGAAATGCCGGCATGACACGGCGTATACGTTATATCGTAATTAATTCAATAAGTGCCCGTAACTGCAGGTGTGTGTGTGTGCGTGAGTGGGTGTGTGGGTATGTGCGGCACTTCCGGTTCTAAAAAAAGAGTATTGCACCCCTGTCTAGAGTAGCGGAAAAATGGTGTAGGGCTTGCAGCAGCTGAGTCAGCGAAATTGACTTTAAAATATGCCCGGGGCCAACCGAGTGGCAATAAATCTAATTTCTATATGTGTGTCAACAGGACGACGACAAGGACGAGAACAAGGACACCGTGTTTTCCGCCCACGCCAACACACACACACACACACACATACATACGTGATATGCAAACATGGGACATTGTGGGTAATCACAGTTTAATGTGTGCGTCTCTGAAATATCTACTTAGTATGACTTATGGCGGGGCGGAACCGGAAAAGTGGAACAGGACACCACCGGCAGCCTCCTGCCACGGTTCATTTGCCAGGCCGCGGAATGTGTAAACCCTTGTTGAACAAACAGCACACACATGCCAGCCAGATGGCATACACCCCATCCGACCCCAATCCACAAATTCCCACCCATTCCCACCAAATGACCTTGCCTTCTGTTTAATGAAAGCATGCAGCATAGTTAGGTGGAATTTATTTTGGGCCAGAGAAATTATGCAAATGCATTCGGTCTGTTTGATCTGGTTTGCGGCGAGGTTTTGCAATTAGCTTCGGCAAATGTACTTTTCATTGCCCAAAATGAAAAGCGTTCGACGCATTTCAAATAGAACTCAAATAATAATTTATTAAACCAAGCGACATGTTGTTTGCTTTTATTTAACAAGAGTCAATCGATTTCAATTACATCAAATTTAAATAAATGTGTTAAATTGAAAAGTTTTACATAAAGTTGTGAACTTTAGTCGAATAATTGTAAATAAATTGTTAGTTTATGGAGAAGACTGACGCTATTAAAAGATAGCAAACATCAGACATTTTTGCCTGTCTGAATTTTGATATTTTCTGTAAGCTTGCTTTCTTTGCTTTAAATTACTTCTGTGGAGTGTGACATTTAATGTACAACTGTCATTTATGTTTTAAAAAGGGTAGAAGCTGATAAGGAAATAGCCTGTTTCCTTACATTAAAGTAAACTGCAGAAATTGCTTTATAAATATACCTTTAGGTTTTGTACCTAAATTAACTGATTGTAACCTAAATATTACAAAAAGCACTCCCAAGCGGCCATTATACTAAATATTTAAGGTCCTGATTTTGGTCAACCAAACTATGGTTCTCACGTATGAACAAATTTCAGTACTGCCAGCGCATAAAACGTTTACAAATTAATCCATGCATGAAAATTCCTTAAAAAGTATCATATAAAGTCTCCATTGTCCCGCTTTTAATTCGCTGGAAATTACCATTACGGCCCCCATTTATTGCTACATGTCGGGGCCATTGTGTTTGGGTTTGCTCACCAGTTTGCCGCTGGCCAGGTCCGTGATGGCGATGGTTGCATCCTCGCTGCTGCTTATGATGAGCGTGTTATTGACGCCAGCTGCCACGCCCGTAATGGGAGCCGTGTGGGCGTTGCTAGGATAAACGGAGAAACGGAGAAGCGGAGGATGTTTAGATAAATTACGCCTGCAGAGATTTACAAATTACGCTCGAGGCGACGAATGGGAAGATGGGAGCGATAAAGAGTACACAGTGACATATGAAGTCCATTAATCAAGGAGTAGAAATAAACGCTTCTAAAGTCAGCAGAAAAGTGATGAATTAATTAAATTTAAATGGCATGAGTTATTAATATTTCTGGTGTGAATGATTTTATAAATAAATATCTGTGGTTCAGAAATGTTTAATATTTTGTTATGCTTAATATAGGTTATAACATAACCAAAATACTTATTGATCTTTTATTTTAAATATGAACAATTTTGTGACTTAATAATTTGATTATTTATTAAATACTTAATATTCTAATATATTCATAAAAGATAATACTAATAAAAGACCATAAAGTCTAGAAATTCGCCACACATTTATATTTTAGGATATTGATAACTTTACTTAAGGGGAAAATATACAAATTTAGAAATATGAATAACCAACGGACATTCATTTAAAGCTAAAGATTTTTGAAATTATTTTTTCTTGAAAAAATCCCTTTTTTCTCTTAGTGTACTCACTTAATGTGCGCCCGTCGCTCGCGGAACCCTACGTGCCACACGAGCACACTGGCATCCTCGGAGCCGGTCAGCAGCAACTCCGACTCCGACTGGGGAGCCACCAGCAGGCACGTGACTGCCGCAGTGTGTCCTGCCGCAAATGGAGGAGGAGCAGATGTCGGAGATTAACTCGTCTGATGGCGGCACATCCCATTACACCCCACTTACCCTTGAAGATGTGCTCCAGGGAGTTGCTCATGATGTGCCACTGCTGCACGTCGCCGGAACTGGTGGCCAGGATGAGGTGCTGCTTGGTGGGTGCCAGCCAGACGGCGCGGATGCATCCCGTTCCGGACACCGTCATCGTGCGGATCTGCGAGGGCAGCGGGGCGGGTAGCCAGCCGGTGAGCGGTACGAGGAGCGGTACCGCATAGCCATCGCACCAGGCGGTCGCCGAGCGGACCGTCATGCTCAGCAGCGAGTTGTCGTCGTCGTCGTGCTCGCTGATCGGACGCAGCCAGGATATCAGCTGGGATCCCAGCTGCATGGGATCGCGGGTGAGGACATCGCTCGACTTCCGGATAGTGTAGTAGATCAGCTCGATGTCCCTGTCCAGGATGTAGCAGCGCACGTGCTCGATCAGGCAACGCAGGTAGCTGATCGACACTGTTTGCACCTGGAAAGCGGGGTTGGAGTACATTTATATAAATATTATTTAAAACAAGAGAGAACGCTATAGTCGGGTGCCCCGACTATCAGATACCCGTTACTCAGGTAAAAGGAGTGCGAGGGAGATGGAGATAGAAACTTTGATCACGCATAACTTTTAAACGAATGGTCCGATTTGAAAAATTTCTTCTACATTTCGATAGGTATTGATAAACACAATAAAACTGCATTTTTACTTTTCCGAAATATTTAAATTTATATTTAAATAAAATCGTATATAAGCGATTGTGGGCGTTAAAGGGGGCGTGGCACCTGTTTGAAACAAACTTGCGCTGCGTAGGAACTCCTAAAATCTGCATGCAAAATGCCAATCTTCTAGCTTTTATAGTTTCCGAGATCTCAGCGTTCATACGGACAGACAGACGGACAGACGGACAGACGGACAGACGGACAGACGGACAGACGGACATGGCTAGATCGACTCGGCTAGTGATCCTGAACAAGAATATATATACTTTATAGGGTCGGAAACGCTTCCTTCTACCTGTTACATACTTTTGCACGAATACAATATACCCTTTTACTCTACGAGTAACGGGTATAAATATATAATATTTCAAAGTGTTACTCTTGTTATTCCTACCTTAAGTTTGTCAATAGTCTTATAAGTTTATTTAAGGCAAATAAGTCAAGCCTTTATAATGCTAAATTCTTTATGTATTATATTTTGAATTTTTAAAATGGTTGCTTTAATTGCTATTTAAAACCAAAGTATAATTAAGGAAAAGTTTTAGTTGACATTGTCATTAGCAGGTATTGACTCAATTTGTTTCTTATTTAAATTTACTTTATAAATTCTTCATTATGCATCAGCAATAACTGTAAGTAACTGATTTCTGAATCTACTTGCTGTTATATTTACAATACAATAAATGCCTCACTGATGTCGATAGAAATATTTACAGCATTGTTTTAGCCAAACAATGCACATTGAAACCCAACCCTTTTTCACTTAATGTCAACTAGTGTGCTTTTGATCCAAAGTGGGTTTTCATATTGGTATTAATAGAAAGGCAGACTTGACAGCTCTGACATTCTGGTAATAAAACGAAAACAAAGCTGAGTTAATTAAGTAAGATGCCCGGATGGTCCGCTACCCACTTGACGAATTTCTCCTGTTACCTTCTCATATTCCCAAAATTCCAAACATATTTCCAATATTTTATATAAATAAGGCCTTCTCAATTGAAGCCCTTTCAATTTACCCACTTTAAAATGTGTATTTAAGTAGTGTGAAATCGATTGAAATAATTTCGAATTCAATTGGACTGGGCGTTAATTAGATGCAAAATGGTTCATATTTTATTTATGCACGTTTACTCTATGCACGGTTTCAATGTTTGCCATCGGGAATGCAAATATTGGCAGTTAAAAATTTATCAGAAAATTTATTTCTGAAAATGGATACAAAAAAAAAGAACAAATAAAATCGTTAAATTGATTGGCTCTCATCCAAAACAAAAAAATCAACTCACACACACGCTCAGAGAGTCACAAAAGTTTAATTGCATACTTTCCCAACTGAATGAAATTAAAATGGAATGAAAATTAAATGAGCTGGATTGCCAAGGGAGATCAGGGAATAATGGCAAATGGCAAATGGCCAACTGCAGTGAAACAATTAGGCAAGCGAATTTAAAGAACCAACAGCTGGCCGAGCTTTGCTTGAATTTTGCATTTTCCGAACCGAAAATCCGCTCAAATTTGATTATCACATTTTACTTTTGTGAGCCTTCTATTGAGCTCGACTTCAGCTGTCTATCTGCCTGTCGTTTTCAATTAAAATTATCCAAGAGTTTGGCAGCTTTAACGATTTATTGCAATTAGGCTATTTTCTACACAGAACAAAATTTAGAGCAAAACCAAACATAATATAATAAGCTATAGTCACCAAAAAAAATATAATAGTTAACATTATAAATTTGAAGAAAACTTGAAGCTGGTAATAAGTTAAAAGTCTTATGGTAACTACATATTTTTCAAGACACTTTTCCCCTTTACCACATAAATGCTTTTAAATGTAAAGCGCCTTAAAGGAAACCATTTTAAAAGTACATTTTTTTCTCTCTTCCATACAGTTCACCAATCTAAGTTCCAACTACAAAACTAAATTTTCCACTCAACGATTTTATTTATAGAGTGACTGAGGCACAATCAATAATAAATAAACCATTTTTCCCCATAATTTAGTTTCACTTCCAGCTTTCACTTCGTCATCTGTCCCTTTGAATGAGCAAATTAACTTTGTGCCCATTTGCTGGTGCTAAATTTTGACATGTAAGCGGAAACTGTCAGTTTGATTGCCAAATTAGCCAGGCAATTAAGAGGAACTCACTGCCGGGGCCCACTGATTGCAGCTCCAGCTGGGAAGTGAAACAGGGACGAAACTAATTGGGGAGCTTACCGCCGCCAGCAGGAAGTCGAAGTTGCAGACAGCGATCTGCTTGAACCGGGTGGTGTCGTCGGATCGCATCAGGTGGTGCCAGCTCTCCTCCACGTGCCGCATGCTGTAGCTGACATCCGCAGCGATGGGATTGTAGAAGGTGGAGGTGTCGTCGTTGTGATGGGTGGACGATGACTTCCGACCGGCGGAAACGGTGGACACCGCCGACAGCGAGTCCTTCTCGCGCTCCCTCTCCTTCAGACTGATCACCGACTTGGTCTCGCTGCGATTCGACTCGTTCTCCAGTGTGCTCTCATCCTCGTCCTGCGGAAAGAACAGGTTGGCCAGCTCACTGTGCAGGCTGCGTGTCCTTTGGACGTCCATGTACCGCCGCTTGGCCACCGAGGAGCAGTAGTTGTGCCGCCACTGGATCAGCACCTTGCCAGACATTATCTTGTCGTGCAGGAGCAGTAGTAGGTCTGCCAAATATCGGAAACAATATTTGTGTTTACAAATGTCATCTCTATATTATCAACTTGTCTATATTAATAAAGCAATGTGGGTGAACACTTAAAAAAGGTGATTTTTTATGAAAGTTAAATCAATAATAAATAAACCATTTTCCCTTTAATTTAGTTTAACTCCCAGCATTCACTTTGTTATTTGTCCAATCAAATCAAATGCCTAAAGAATATATTATATTCAACTATTATTATATGTTGACTTGAGAAATCAGACTGCATAAAAAAGTAAATATCCCAGAAAAATATAAAGTCAGTTGTTGGTGGCTTCAAAACAACACTCTAACATTTAAATTATTTCTTTTAGTCTGGCATTTATTGATTGACGGACCTTAAAATTGGTTTTAACTTTATATATTGAAAGAATCCTGAACTATTTGTTGAGTTTGGCCTAAGAATCTTTAAGAATCTACACCAAAGGGTGAAGTAACTATCGTAAAATATATGTTTTAAGCCATATCCTTATCGTATCAACCCTTCTCTTCTTAACCCATCCTTTACTCACCCATCTCGCGGTGGATCTTCTTGAAGGTGGCGAAGGAGAAGTGCCCGTTCTTGGTCTCAATCAGCGACTCCGGATCGTCGGTGGGCATGAGCAGCTCCAGCAGCTCCGTCTCACTCAGCCCGTACTCGGAGCAGGTGATGTAGGCGGCCAGTCCGCTCACCGCCTGTCGGCCGTAGTGCCGCTCAAGCTGGTCGAACTGCTGCTCCACGTACAGGACGAAGCTCACATCCTTGGGGATGCACTGCGGCGGGATCTTCAGCTGGGTGGCATAGTCGCCCAGACTCAGGTCGAACTGGTACTCGGCGGACTTGAAGCGATCCCGCTGCATCGGGGTGAACTTGAGCTGCTCCACGGGCGTGGTGGAGCTGCAGATGATCTGAACGTTCCAGGGCAGCGAGGTGGGCAACCAGGAGAGCGCCGTGACAATATCGCAGTCCAGCGGATTCAGCAGATGCAAATCGTCGATGAACAGGAAGAGCACATCGTTGGCCATGTCCTCCACTTTTCTAAGCAGGTTCTGGAACCAGGTGTTGATGTACAGCGGATCGAAGGAGGCGTCCTTGGGCAGATAGCCCTCCGGGATGTTGAAGATTATGGAGATCTGCTGGCACACCACGCGCAGCAGTTCCAGATTGTAGGCGGAGCGGGGCGTGGCCTTGGCAAAGCGGATGACCCGGTGAACGCGAGTGGATCCAAACCAGCTGCCCACCTGGACGTACAGGTGGCTCAGGATGGCGCTCTTGCCGCTCCCGTCCGCCCCGCAGATGAAGTACGGAGCATGCCGACTTCCATTCCGGAAGTTGGCCATCAGATTCTGGCGGAGCTGTTGCGGCACCCGCGACTCCACCAGAGCGGCACTGTCCGTGTGCTCCCGCAGGATTCGCAGGTGCGTCGCGTGCTCGTGAAATATTTCCTGAGATCGCAGAAATATACAAAATATATCACTTAAATACAAATGGCATATGCATTTTTCTGAATTTATCTTAAATATATATTTGATTATTTTTTTTCTCATACAAAATGTTGGGCCTAGCAAAACTACAAATTACTTATACGCTATGTATGCCACTAAACCCTTTGTACAAAAACGTATTTTTTTGAGTTTCAACCTTGTCATCTCAACTTTTAACTTCTTTAAATATAAATCAAAATACTATCACTGTAGTCAAATAAAACCAACTCATTGTTACGTGGATAAAAGTTTAGTATTGTATCAGGGCCAACAGTACGTATAAGTGATAAACTTTAAAGTCATGCGCTGACACTAAAACACATTTATTTTAACAAATATCTATGAACATGCAAATGAAAAACATTTTAAAGCCAATTTAAATTATATAAACGATTTTGTTTAGCCCTTTAATTGTTTTGCTTTTTTACGTTTAAAGTATGAATTGTTTGTTGTTTTCGCTCAAATTAATTGTTAGATATTAATGTACATAAGTGCTAAAATCTGCACTTAGGTGAAGCCAAGAAACATACAGATCACAATTTACGAGTGAGAAACATGAATGTATTTTGATGTTTAATTATCATGTGATGCCAGCTCTGCAGTAATCAATTAGAAACTGTGCAAGGTAACAAGTTTAATCAACATAATTCGCAGTCCGCTTATCAATTTCACACATCAATTAAATAAGTTAATTTTAGGAGTTAGACCAATGTATGCATAATTATTAAATGCGTTAAATATGCTTTAAATTATTATACGAGTGTGGTGACTAGTTGTTAAACAAGTTCAGCACTCTGTATGTCATTTTTTTACGGAATGTAATTATTTTTGATTGCGGACAAATGAGAATCATTTGCATAGAAATATATTTTTGAATGTTTGCACGCCGGTGGCTGCTGTGGTTTTGTCCGTAATTGGATTTGCAGCCACCTGCCACCGGCAGACACATCCCTGTCCCGGTGTCATTTCCATCCACCACCCCCTTTTAGTTTTTCATCTCAGACGGACCAGTTTCCGCATGTGACCTCTAAGAAGTCCTCCTACCCTCACACCTCCGAGATGTTGGTGTTTCTGCCAGCGAGTAAATAAACCCGCACATGTATTGCCAAGTGTCACCCAAGAACAGACCACGTCATCAGCATCAGCATCAGCATCAGCATCAGCATCAGTATCCCCATCAGTCTGAATGCGAGTGAGTGGCATTCACCGTGTTTGCCACGTAACTTTGTTTACCTTTGCCTTTGCCTTTCCCTTACCTTTGCCCACCTGCTGGGCTTGAGTAGGTTGTACTTAGCAAAAAAAAACAGCTCACTTTAGTGACTAGTACACTAATTTATATGGTAGCCCTTAAAGAATCAGAAAAAAAGTAATAAATAAAATACCAAGTATATATGTAAACAATTTAAAGTTTTTTAAAATATTTAATTTATTTGAATTTAAAAAAAAATAATTTTCTTGTTAGAGGGATAAATAAAAAATATATTTACTTAAAAACAATTTATCGATTAACTCCAATTAAGTTAGAACTTGTTTGCTTCCTAAAACACAATCAAATAAGCTATCAAAAAGGACCTTTATTTTATGAGTTGAAGGTTTTTTTTCTATTTAATTTCTTTGTAAATTTAATTACTCTACCTATGTTAGATACAATTTTTAATAAATATTCCATTTTCAGAAAATATTACCTAAAACCACAAAATATCTAAGGAATTGCAATAAATGCCTTTATCAAAGAATTAGGCAAAAATAAGTTTCATTGCGTACATATGTCCAAGGGCAAAATTTATGATTGAAATATAGAAATAAATTTTTTGTGAGTGTCAGTCACCTTGTCTGGCAGTAGCATGTTTGCCACTAACAAGTAGTCATCACACTGTCCTTGTCAGGATCTTGAGCTGAGACAGAGTCTGATTTTGCGGCGGAGTATGTTATACCATTTCTCGCCAGTAAGCGGCTTTTGCTTTGTAAATCTCATTTGACAGCATCTGCGTAATGCATTTCTCGGCGACACGACTACCGAATCAATATGGCCAGAAGCTGCTGTCTGGCCCCGCCCCTTTGTGCCCTTTCCACATTCCTCTTAAAGCCACCTCAGTTGCTGCTTAATTAGTTGGCATTTGACTTGCTTTAATTTCATTTCAGCAGAGTGCGAGGGCTTCACACACAAGGGTTGCTCATACGACGTGTTGCACCAGGTGAGGATTATGGCGAAGTGTGGCGGAGGAAGGGGTGGCTGCACACTTTGCATATTTCTTGGTTGCGGCAACGAATGCCAAAACATTTTGTCAAAGAGCAGGTGGAGATGGGTTTTTCCCTTGCAACACTTTTATCCGCATCGGTTGAGGGTGAATGGGTGGGTTTGGGATGTTGACCGGGCCTGAATGCAGTTTACGGTGCTGCATCGTAAAGTGCAAACAAGGGACAACCTGGCTGGGCGTGGCTACATTGTGCCCAAGTGTAAGTGTGTTAATATGACAGAGGCGGTGGAGAAAAAGGGGCACGAGCAAGCCGTGAAAGGAAAACGACGAAGGCGAGGCTAAAGCTAGGAGCAGTGAGCCGGCAACTGGTAACTTGTAACCGGTGCTTACACGCAGACAAAGAAAATTGTTAGTATTTTATTATATTGAAAATTCAAGAAAAAATGTAAAAAGTTTTTAGTACTGATATAAATCGGAACTATTAATAAAAAAAAGATTTGCGAGTGCTTTTACAAACCAAAGTGACAACATCTAAAAAGTTTTCATTGGTATTTATTTTATCGAACAAATATTGGCTAGAAAACATATACTTTAGCTCTGTTTCTTACTAAATTAAAGTTCAAAATAATAAATTTATTTAAAATATCATTTAATTGTCTCTTTATATATCCATAATTTATTTTGATGAATAAATGTTGTTTAGTTAATGGTTAAAATCGCACTACAATTTCTTCTTTCTGTCGATATCCTTTTCTGAATACACCGAGTAAGCCAACAACAATTTGATTTATGTGTTCATTAAAAAAATGTTTTGTTTCCGTTGGCTGTTAAAGGCCCCAATATTTTCTTAGTGCAGCTCTCGCATTCACCCGCTAATGGCAGCGACCAGTTCGCATTACGCCTCGTCCTTCGGCGGCGACCGAGCTTAAATGTTAAATGCTTTCAACAAAAGCCAACAAGAGGTGGCATTTGGCGGGGGGTTGGGGCGTGAAAGGGGACGGAAAGTGGCGGCGAGTGAACTTATGCAATGCAGGGCCAGGCAGAAAACCGCAACTGGAACGGAAGGCGATCTGAGTGGAGCTAAAAAGCTGAGAGCAGCGGCAACCTTGAGCTAAACGATTTCCTCAGCCATTTGCCGTTTTTGGGCCAACTCAATTCCAATTGGTTTTTATTGCAGGAAATCTCTTTCAAACTCAATTTCGACAACTGTCATATGCAAAGCATACATTTTCGGGCATCTTTTTTTCACGTACACATGACATACAGCTGTGATCAAAAAAATAAAATTCAAATCAAAGGATCTAAAAATATATATTTATGATAAAAATTAGCTTACATTTTTAAATTAAACTTAATTGTTACCAAAATACCTCTTAAAAGTTAATGATTTTGTATTTTAACTCACCAAATTATTTTTTGCATTGTACCAACAATATATTTTGCTAAATATTTAAGTATTTTTAGCATTATTAAGATATTTTTCTTGATTTTATTTTAACAGTAAGTAATGACAAATATGAAAGACAGAATTTGGGATATTTTAAAAACTTTATAAATAAATACTGATTTAAAATTAAAAAAAACTTATATATCTTACAAAAAGTAAAATTTAATGCTATTATTTTGATCACTGCTGTATGTATAAAAGAGAAATGCAGACAACGGGTGAAGTTGAATTTTCCTAGGAATTGCATTTGCCGAACAAAAATCTAAACATATTTCAGGTAAAAGCTGATATAAAGAGAATCTTGGAAAAGTTTTTATTTGCCCACATTCTTTTTACATTATTTTTAAGAGTGGCTTGTGTTTTATGTATATATCCCAAATTCGTTTTATTCTGCAAATGACAGCTTAATCGCTATGCATATGAACCTATTCAAACTTTAAATTTTGAAAGCTTATGTTTTATTTTTTAACTGCAAACAGACTGTTTGCTCTTTTAAATATTTATTAAAGTTTTCTTATGCCAGAAACTCGCCTTTGAAGCTTAATTCACCTGCCACATGCCAAACATTTAATTAACACGCAGCCATTAGCCGAGAACATGAGACTTTGTGGCGTGCCCCATAAGCGGAACCGTAAACAATGGGGAAACCCAGGGAAAGCTCAACAAAAAAAACATAAAAAACAAGGTAACGCAGAATCATAAAGGCCTGCTCCTTTGAGCGTAATTCTTAGAATTAATTTATGACTCTTCGGTTCAGCCGTTGGCCAACCAACGAATAACAATCAGAATTGCTGTTGATTAAATAAGCGGTCAGCGGTTTAGAGAAGTGGGGAAAGTGCTGAAGAAAATACATTTAATTTAATTCGCTGCCCCAGGCGTTTTGTTACCTGTCTGTCGAGCTAATGACCCCAGCCGGCTGGTGAAACTCACCTGCACAGTCTTTTTCCTCCCCTTGATTACGTCGGGATCATTGGTTATGTGCGCCTCGATTAGCAGGCGCAGCTTGTCGGTGACCTTGTTCTTGAACTTGCTTAGGTAGGACTCGTGGTCCTCGTTGTCCGGATCGATGGCCTCGCTGGCGGCACTGCCAGGCACCCTGTAAAGTGGCCAGAGCCTTAATTAGCAGGTAATCATAATCACAACTCTCCGGTGGCCAATAATTACATCGCGGTAACCCAACACGCCTAATGGTTTTTACTAATGTCTACAAAATACCACTGGTGTTTAATTAACTGCTCCCTTTCGTTATTGATTTAAATGAAATAGTTGAAAGTAGTGTAATTCAAGTTTATGGAATCTAGCGTTTACATAAATAAATGACAAAACACATAAGTATGATTTAAATATTTTTAAATGTATGTAGCAGTATTTATTTCTAATTCTTTAATGTTTAATATAAAAAGAAGACTGCTTGAAAACCGAGTAAATCACACATAGCTTTTGAGCAAAAAGGTAAATTAGCAGAACCAAAGTTTTAATTTACATAAACTTAGCATGAGCTTATAATGCGATTCCCTCTTTCCATTTGGAAGTGGTAAAGGTTATAATCGTGAAACTTTTTTATATGATGAATAAGGATTTATTTAAGTTCATAAAGTTGTGATATTCATTTTTTTAAAAGTGAGTAACTTGTTCACTTGTGTAAACCATTTTATTTATGGACTTTAAGTTGTAGTTTCTAAAATATATCTTATTAATGCATTTGGTAGACTTACACCAGAGTTGTGTGATTATCGGTGGAGAGGTTCATGGTAAGTTCGTCCTTGATTTTCCGTAGTCGTTCTCCTACTTCGACATCCCGCTTGCTGCACTGTGCAGCACGTTCTCGAAAAACTGCCAAGATTTTTTCACTAGTAAGAGCTGTAATAAAAATAAATAAAAATAAATAAAAAATTATATATAATAATATAGATTAAAGGTATTAAATCTACGTACCCATGGCTTGAGTGACCTCCCTTTCGATCTGAGTGCGTCGAAGTTGCTGAACCCGTTCAACAAAATCAACTGATCGGCCAGATGAATTGGCTCCTTGGACCAGCGATTGCAAGGATCCCTCAAAAAATCTCTGCATCTGCTGCGATTCCACAAGCCAGGCATCCACGGGTAGCATTCTGGAATAAAGTATGTTAATCAATAACTGGTGGACGAATTCCAGATGTCGAATCAAGTGTTGGCATTTCCATATTTGCTCTGTCCCACCCTTTTCACCGCCCATCCAAATATTTGCCAAAGTTCAACTCCAATTGAGTTGCCAAACAAAACGAAAGTGGCACATGGATAATTTCAGTCAAACATGGGACAATGGGACGGAAACAGAACTTTGACAAATATTGGATAACTTTGTCCATAACTATTTCGCTTGCAGTTGAAATTTCGGATTACTGCACTAACAAACAACAAAAAAACCTTCAAAGCGGATTGGCGTCAATTTTTTTTTAGTGAGCATGTGTAACCAATCAATAGACACTTTCTGTTTTTTGCTTTTTAGAGCAAAGTTTTACATAACATCGTATAAATTTTGATGGTACTTTATAGATATTTTGGTAACTCACCGATAATCCTGCTTTAGATGTCGCTTCGATTGAGATTTGTCTTCTTCGTACCACTTAGTTAGTAGTGCTTTTTGGTCAGCTGTGATCTGTGGATCGGCTAGGACTGCGGAGAAGATGTCCTCATCCATGTTCGTGGGCAGGAGCTGACGACCGATGCCATCGCCCACAAGCACCATAAAGAAGGCGCTTTTCGTGTGGGCGTGGCAAATGTCGATCTCGTGCAGATAGTCATGAATCAAATAGGGATCCCGCTCCAACTGATTGATCTCCAAATCGCCAGTGCCAAAGTGCATGTCCACGAACTCCAGCTAAAAAACAAATTATAACAAAGTAAATAAATTTATAATTCATTTTGTTTTGTATTAATTTAATAATGGTCACTTTTGTATAGGTAAATCATGCTAAACTAATAAATTTTACTCAAAAACACACCTTATTAATATTTCAACAAGTTTTGTAAAGGGCTACAAATATGTCATATGACACAAAACTTATTGATTTATTTAACTAAAATTATTAAATGAATATTGTTGCTTTGTCATACGGCACAGAACTTATTGATTTATTTGACTTTAAAATATTAAATAATTATTGTTGCTCCTTACAGAACTTATTACTACCTCTTAAAATCTCTACTTAGAGTTATTTTAAAATAATGATATTGCTACTAAAACTGAAGAATTAATGTATTATATTTTATTTGCAGTTGACAAACAAAATAAAAATTGGTAGATTATTTTATGTATATATATACATTTACTGTATGTTTGAATGTGGGGCTGTATATTAACATCATTTTAAAACTCTTTAAAAAAAACTGATTTTATTGTCGTGTTTTTATCGCCCATCTTTGTGTCATTTTAAAGTTGTATAGCTCTTTCGACTGGTACCCACCTCGATTTGGCGGTCATCGTAGAGGGTCTGCAGCTCGGGACCGACCAGCTCGAGGAGCATGCGGCGCTCTTGGTTGAACTCCTGCTTCAGGCTGGCCACATAGATCTTGATGAGGAGCGGCTTGGGCAGGCGGGTGTGGGCGGAGGTCACGCCCCTCAGTGCGTTCAGCACGCTCTCGTCGACGGGCGCCGCCATTTCCCTGGATTATTGGTTTGTTTTTCTTCGACTGTGCCTGTGATTGAGTTTGTGGTGTGCCTTCGCCTCGCCTGTTTATTTAAGTTGGCCGAAATCAAGCAGCATCGTTGCGGTTTTTCCAGAATCAGCTTCAAGCAGCCCGCAGCTTTGGCACATGTTCAACTTGGGCGGCAAATAAATTTGGTATCTGTATCTGATTCTGAGTTTCTATCTGCAAGCGGACTCCTCACACTCCACGCACTCAGTCGGCGGACCCGCACGATTCCTGGGCATAGCGGGCCAAAAGTTTATCCTTCTCGATTCAGCTGAAAATAAAAATTGAAAAGAGCAAAAATTGTATTTATGGTAAACTTTTTGCATAACCCCAAACGTAATAAAAAACGAAGCCACGCGAGACAGGAAAAGTTTCATCCCATGATCAAGCGGGGGATAAGTCCATATCCATATACTATATACATGTACTGTCAGCCAAAAAAAGGGGGAAAACGCATAAGTTGGCCAAGTCAGCAAGTGTTAACATTTGACAGAGTTGTTGATTGAAACATTTGGGCAGAATATTTGTGGCCTTGCCAAGAAGGAGAGGAAGTTTTGCCCTTAAATAATAAGTTGAAGAAGAAAGGAAGCGCTTTAGCTGTGAAAGTAAGTCAAATTTATTTTATGGTCCACAAGAGTTGCAATTTGCTACAAAGTCAAAGTAATTTTTACGTATTTGTCAGTTTCTTTGTTTGGCATTATTCTCAATAAATATTTACATTTCCATATTTAAAGACATAGAAGTTTAATATGCATGATAAAGGGGTAGACAATAAAAGAGCTGTTTCACAATAAAACATACTTAAAGTAATGATTATTGAACCAAGTTTTTGTCATTTCCTTTGTTTGTCATTATTTTCGATGAATATTTAAATTTCCATATCTACTTTAATTTACATGATAAAGGGGTAGACCAAAAAATGAAGTAGGTTATGGGACACCAAAAGAGTTATTTCATCATAAAACATAGTTAAAGTAAGGATTAATGAACCAAGTATTTTTAAAAACAGTTTAAGTTTTATACTCATTTCATAAAAAAGAAAAGCAACCACAGTAATGTTTAACTACACCTCGAACGATTAAAACTAATTGAGAATACGGGCTGCCTGCTTTAAGACAAACACGGACTTGAAAGGGGCCAGTGGGGCATGTCCTGTCGGAATCCTTCTGCTGTGCTGCCACTAATGAAGACCCCTACCCCTCGCCCCGTACAGTCCTGTCTGCCGACCGCCAAACAAAATCGATTGCCATTAATTCCGCTTCAATGAGTTGGCTAAATTGCTTGTTAGGACAGCGGTGGAGGACAGGACATGGCGTGGTCCTGCGTTTCCTTCAGTTTCAGTTCGTCCAGCCATTTTATATTCCTCCATTTCTAGGTGCAAGTGCCTTGGGTGTCAGTTTCAATCAGCCTTCGCAGCACACACACTCACACGTGTTGCCCCGTCTCAATCTGGGTTATCTCTTAAATATTTGATTCCCAGCGAATTAAGCTTAATGAGCGCCTCGCCTGCCCAACAGGCAAGTCAAAGCTTTCCCAATGATGTGAAAATTATACGACCTGGACAAGTGCAAGACCCATTTTATCTGACCATAGATAAAAAAGTGGTTAAGCCAACGTAACGACAGCCAAATATCCGCTTATATTTATTTATTTTTCACAAGCATTACCATTTTTTTAAGTTCTAAATTTACACCAGTTTAATGAACACCTATTTATTGCGTTGACAAATTATGATGAATATGCTAGCCATTTAAAACATTATGTTCGACTTAAATATGCTTACACTTTGGTTAAAACCCATTAAAAAACAATATGCTTGACAACATTAATTATGTTTGGCTCATTTTTGGTGGAAAACGACAGAATATAAAGCTCCGTTGAAATTTACGACTCATAATTGGAAATTTGATAGGTCTAGACTAACCAAAAACTCGATTGAATTTCTGGAAAAATAGTAGATTATTGAAACCACATTTTGTTTGAAAAACTAGAAAATTATGGCCTCAATGAGATAAATTACAATGAGGGTATAACAAATTTATAACAAATATGCTTGGAAAAATTGAATAGTTAATTATTTAGTTTATTGAAAATTAAATGCAATTGTGTGTGAAAAAAATTAAACATGATTGGGTTATTTATTATATTAATAGGATGCTTAGAATTAGGGGAAAACACACAAATAATAATAAGCTAGCCAAACTTATTATTCTCATTTATGATGATAATGACTTAAATTAACAATTGACTAATTTGAAATCTTTTAATCTTAGATTTATTTGTGCTTAGCTCAGATTCAATGTATTTTTTTTTATTAAATACATTATTTAAACAGCTATTAAATTGATACAAAGTGCGAAATCGAAAAGCATTGCCTAATGATTTATGTCTAGTAAAAAAAATTGATTCATTTAGGTGTGATTTTTAAAAAGCTTGTTAGTTATTTTACGTATAATTGCTAGAACATTCTGGCTTAAAGAAATGACATTATATTTTAGACTATTAGAACAAGTTATTTTTGCCTTAAGCTTTCCGTTTAAAGAACTACATAAACCCTTGTGCGTTATACCCTTGGGTTGTAAAATAATGGGTGAATGCGTGTAATACCATACTTGTACACATGCCTAGTAGCTGGTTCCATGCTTTCATGTTTAACAGACAATTTACCTTGCCTAGGAATGATCGTTATTGGCGATTAACCCCATTATTAGTCAATTTCCGACGTTTTAGGCCGGCGTTTCGTCAAAACTGTCAAATAAGCCAATGTTCTTGGGGCATGGGCTTGGGCGGCTATCGATGGTTTGGCTGGGGGATATTAATGGCTGTTGGCAAACACAATTTCTTCTTGTGTTGCCGTAGCTATTACTCTTCCATTGGGCTGTTGGGCATTGGCCATCGTGGCTACTGTGGGTGTCAAATGGCCCCCATTCCCTAATGGCGATGGCCATGTGTATATCCATGGCTCTGTTGCATTGAATAAGGAATGCCCTGGGCCTGCTGTCGATGCCATCGATATCTTGTTAAATATTAAGAGGCACAAGCAACCTTTCAACGCCTGCTGTCCAGCGTTTGGAATGAAGAAAGTTTGAAATTGCTGCAATGCCATGTGCATTCCTTTTGCATTTTCTATGAAACCGATACGATGTACATAAAAAGTTACTGAATTTGTAATGCAGCAGGAGAGGTGCCTGCTTCATATTTAATTTAATAATTCCTTAAAAAGGAAAGTTTTCTGTATTATTGCCTTGCTTCTGACTTAAATTATGTTTCAATACAAGGCATCCACTTTAGTTTTTCATTTTATAATTACCCAAAATATTATGAAGTAAAACAGGAAGTATAAAATGTCAACTACAGCGTGGAAAAATAAAAAATTCAGCATTTAATAAGCCTCTTTAAATAAATTTCATAAAATAAAAACTGCAAAGCTACTTTTTCTATACATTTAAAAGCTATTGCGGTTACAAATATTTTTCTTAATTACAATTTTCTTTGTAATGTGAATAGCTTTATGGCATTTTCCCAAGCCCAGCTATTGGAATATGAATAATTTTGTATATACTATATAAGTATTTATTTTTCTTTCTTCTGTCCTACTTGCATTTCGCAGTTATTCATTGAAAACATTGTAGTTGCAATCACTACAGTGCAGACATATGCTATCCACAATTCAATAAAGGCGTTATCGAGCCAATCTCGACTGGATATGACCATATTTTCTTGGCAAGTTTATTAATGGATCCAAGCTAGCCGGCCAAATAGCCCTAACCCCTGACCCTTGGTGATTTGCACAATCGAATGAGTGCTCGGCCCAGCATCCATAAACCTAAATGAAAGTAAAATATTGGCACTGACACGCTAGACATAAATAAATAAATAAATGATAATAAGCTAAAGGCCGCAACAGGCAGGACCAAAATGGAACACAGGACAGGAAAGAGCCACTGAAGAAGGAAAAAGCCCAGTAAAGGCCTTGGGCTAAGTCAGCAAAATTCAGAAGCAACAAAACACGGAACGGGCTGAAGAGAAACGTATGGGGAGGCATTAATAATAAATCCGATGCAGTGTATTTGTGTATTTTAGCCCGCTTAGCTGCTCATTTTTTGTATAAATATTTAAGAGAAAAGAAAATAACAACAGGCGAATTCCAGGCAGGCCAAAATTAGAACAGTCGCCTTTCATTTGCAAATGCCAGCGTGCAGAAAGTTTTCCCAGCCGTTATTACCTGCATTTGTATGCCAAGGAGAAAACCGAGCCGAAAAGTATGCCACAGAACTTGCTCCTCCTTTTCTGTCTCGTGTAGCGTCGGAAATAGCGAGAAAGCCAGAGAAAGTAAGCAAATATGCGTGCGTGTGTGTATGGGTATTGAGTGTGTTTCATTTTTTTCGGCACAGCTGGGGCTCGGAATCTGCACAGTGGGTTTTAAAAGCCTTTAAGCCATGTGTCCACACTGCGTATGAGTAATTTTATTGTACTAATAGAGTTTATTAATTAAAGACTGTTTGTTTTGCTTATAGTTAAAAACTAGCATTAGATATTACACAAATTGTGGCAATTATATGTGCCTCTTTCATACGTTATTAATATTTTAGCCCACACTGCGGATAAGTAATATTAGATGTGTATCTCTTCTATATTTATTAAAATGCAAGCAAATTTATAAATCAAAAGAACCAAGGCAGATAACTAGATATTGTTATTAATTTTGATTATTTTTTAATACTTTTTAAAGCTTACAAATAGTTCACTTTTTAGTCAACTAACCTGCGTATGAGTAATTTTGTTGTACTAATAAAGTATATTAATTAAAGGTTGTTTCTTTTACTTAAAAGCTAGCATTAGGTATTATTAAAATGGTGGCAATTATATTTGCCTCTTATAAACATTGGTAATAGTTTGGCCCACGCTGCGCATAAGTAATATTATATTATATATTTATAAAAATGCAAGCTAAACATTTTACTAATCGGAACAACCAAGGCAGATAAGTAATTGTTTTTAAAATGTATTATTTTATAATACCCAGACTTTTCAAAGCTTACGAAGTACAAAGCCTCCGAAACTTGTTGCTTGAGGCTCTAGGTTTATGACTAGAAGTTATCCATTTCGACCAGTGTGCCATGGAATTTCTCATGACTCTCATTGAAATAAAAGTTTATGCCGCCATCAGGCCAGACGTGGCTTCTGCCTTCTGCCATCGCCCCCCTTTGATAAATACAAAATGAGCTGCCATTTGCCGAAAGTTGCCCCTGCTCATTCTCGTCGCGGTACAATTGATTCTGTTCGCTTCTGTGTTTCTTATTTTTTTGTTCCTGGTCCATCGTGAAAATTGAGCAATTTCGGGTCTCAACTGGTTGGCCCAGCTTCCAATCGGCACCAAATTGCCATCGTTCGATTCTGGGCAGTTTCCTGTAATCAGCTACGTGTTCGGACGCATTAGGCAGTGAGCGGGCAATTTGCATGAATCGAGCTTTGATTTATGAAGGGAAAATACGATTGCACATCCTGGATTTAGTTGGCCACGAGGACCCCTGTTGTTGGCTCTTTTTGGGGCACTGCTCTGCACTCGATAAGTCAATTCTGTGGGTCTTCGATGGCCCTCGACTCGAAACCCTTTTCAATCCCCGGACTTGACGAGCCGAAACCAATTGTGCTCCGCTCGCCCGAGGCTTTTAATTTTCAGTCTTGTTCTTTGACAATTTTGTGCTCTGCTTACCTGAAGGTCATCGTCACATTGCCCACTTTTGAAATTTCAAAAGCAGCTGCTGCCGGGCCCGCATTTTATTTATGCCGAGCAGGTAGCAAAGAGATGGGGAAAGGATAGCGGGGAAATGAAATGCAAAAACAATTCCAAGTGTGTCTTTCATTCGGGGCCCACTTGTCGTCTTTTCTGCGCTTTTGTCTTTGGCTCCCACCGTCCTCAGCCCTTTTTCTTGGGGATGATAACAGAGCTGGCAAATACAGCAAAATGTTATTTTATAATCCAGGTCGGTAAATAAAAATAACTTTTACCTATAACTTTTATTGTAAATAACAAAGGAGCTGCAGTACTTTAAATGCTGGTGTATTTTTTTAAATATTTATCATATATATTTAACAGTAATGTTTCACATTTTATGTATTTTTCTAAAACCCATTTTAGACCATTTTTAGGAAGTGATTTCAAAGCTTAGCAAATAAAAGGGCCTTAAAATATAATCCCATCCCGGAGCTACTTTCCTAACTTGAGTATACATATATTTTTTTTATATAGCTTATAAATATAAGCTATATAACCATTTAACCTAGTTAAATGTATCAGTCTTCTTTGACTTTAGTGAGATAACTTTGAAGTTGCAGAGCAGCCTCACAAAACATGCAACAGTTTCCGGTTTTCCAAAATTTAAAATAGTCAGTTTTGGCCATAAAATAGAAGAGTCGGCAGCACTGACTGTCAAAAGTAAATAAGCTTGAACAGGCAGCTCACGCAATTCATGGCTGAATACATTGAGCGGGCGCAGGCAAATCTAGGGTAGCGATTCGGCCTAAAACATGAAAAACTTATGGAAAGTGCGGCATAAATCAGAAGACATGTCGACAGCAGAGCCAGCCACGCCCCCTCCGACTCCTGCCCCGCCCCCTTTTGTCTGTCTGCGGGACTCACGCTTAAACACACTCACATACACACGGTTGTGCGCATTTCCGGTCGCTTGGCAAATTCGATTTCATGGCATTGTCACGTAAAATGCTCCCCGAATTTCATGTCAATGAATTTTCTTTTTTATGTCTGTCTTTCTGTTCAGTGGGTGTGTGTGTGTGTGAGCCTTAACTTATTGTAGTCTTAACATTTTGCTCAAATGGCTCTCTTTCTCCCCTTTCAATTTCAGCAAAGTTAGCCCTGCAAGAGTCAACAATTTTGATTCTATTTACACATTATTATGGAAGGAATTTCGCCCTTATCGGCGGGAAAAGGGGTGGCGGGAAAACCCTTGCCTGCCATTTCGTATTTAATTATTTAAGGATTTACTTTGGCGCTGTACAAGTCTTTATGTAAGGCCCAAGGAATTCCAAATGCGACTGATGGGAAACTTGTAAAGAGTGGCAGGTGTCAGGTGTCCCAAGTACTTTGAAGAGGCCTTCGGAATACTATTTAATGGTTACTTTATTTTGCCAAGTTAAACATTATTTTTGATTAGCTTAAAGCCGTCTTTATTGCGAATAAAATAAACGAAAATCTATGGGGGGCCTAAGTCTGCGAAAGTCTGCCTTTAACGGAAAAATCTTTTGTGTTTTCTTATCCATGAATGAAAGAGCACTTAGATTTAGTTCAATAATTAATTGGATTCCAGAAGGGCAACCCTTTCTTTAAAACCCTTTATAACTCCTAACCATCTCTTTGATATTAGTAATGGTTTCATGCGATTTAAGTGCCAAGAATGTCACAGAAATTTCTATAAGTATGAAAACATTTTTTAATACTTTGTGTGTAGTAAAAGGACGATTTTTAAAGACTCTAGCAAATTATTTAAGCAAAAGTTATCCCAAGAAAAAATGTTGGTACACAAACATTTCACAATTATTTTTGTTGACTCACGAATAATAAAATGTAATAGCTAATGCGGTTAAAAACAATTCGGGATACATCTCCTTTGAATTGAACCATTCCCCACCATACGAAATTGGAAATTGCTTTTAAATTCCGCTGACTTTGGGTGAGGCTGCCAATGGAATACCACTCGTAATTGTACAATGAGCAAATATGATAAGCAGCTTTCAAGTTAATGATGCGTGCTACGTGCATGCCGTGATGTTGAAAGACCACCCCCCTCCCCCCATTCAAATCCCCAGAGAGCACTCACCCACTTATCGGCAGAAATCACAAAACACAAATCATTTTCATGGGAATGTGTATGTGCTTCAATTAGGTCACCAGCAAACAGAACGGGAAAAATGCGGCAGCCCAAATGGATAATTCAAAATTATTGATTTGACACGTTTTCGGACTGAAAATCCGGGACAGACATACAAGAACCTGAAAATTCGTGGGTTTTACGTAGGTACATCAATTGTGGCTTTTTAAGCTGCAAAACTTTTACCCGCCACTCAATTACCCACTTTTCCACTTGTGCGGTACAGTGAACATTCTGCTATTGAGACAACATTTTGCTCTTTTCATTAGCCAAATTAAGCTTGCACAACTTTGCTGGCGCCCAGGAAAATTTAATTTCCATTTCCATTTAAACTCTTTGTTTATTCTGTTAGCTAAAGAGGGTTAAGTTGAGGGCGAAGAATGCTCGTCGCAGTGCTTGTCTCAGTGCCCATAAAATACAAAAATAAAGTTTCCGCAAAGGAAAAGTCAATTCTCGTACTTTCATGGCTACACAAAAAGAAAATATACTCATATTTTATGTTAAAAACTGTTTGCCCCAGAAATTGGAGAGTTTTCAAAAGACAAACAAATGTTTTAAGCAAAAAAAAAAAATTGTATAACATAAGTATTTATGCTTAGTTTAGGTTTATGTTTATGTTTATACTCTCATTTATATTTTCTGACCAATATATTTATAAAGCTACTTTTCATGAGTAACATTTAGTGAAATAATGAAGGCTTTTGAATAAATGTTTTTAAAATATTATATTTATAACAAAAATATAAAAAAAATATAAAAACTTATCTATTTTTGATAATAAATTAATAAAAATGTATTTTATAATTCAGATATAAAATTTCGTTATTAATAAAAATATCTTTTAAGTGTTCTTAAAAATAATACAGACAATTCCGAGTGTGATTGCGATGTTTTGTTGCCAACTGGATACGGGTGCTGCAAACAGATTTGCATGCATAGTGCAGAAGTTGACCTAAAAGTCGGGCAACAACACGGCTCTCCTGCGGTCTACGGCCGCTCAGCAGCAAATTGGTTTTACCGGAGGGTTTTTCCCAAGGCTTTCCCGGCTCGTTTGGCTTAGTTGCGTTTCATTTCGTTGCCGGGGCTCTTTGGGCGGCATTGTTGCAGCCATGCAGTGTGCAGCCTCAAGTTGCCATGGATGTGGCTGGTGCACGCCAAGTGCCAGCATTCATTAAACGGCCATAAACAAGTGGTGCAGATTGCGTTGAGAACAGCAACGAGAAACCAGAAGGCGACAGCAGACCCGCAAATGGATTCCACGTCCAAAACGCATGCAACAACTCTTATTTATGAGCTGCTTTTCCGTTTTCGCACTCTGCGAATTCGAGCCCGCAAAGTGCACTGAAATCGCGGAAGAGTCTCTTAATGGTCAAAGTTCATGGAGTTTTTTGAAAACATAACTTTAAACGATACTAAGGAAGTTTTGGGAACTTTTAGATAGATATAAAGTTTATGATCGTTTAACTATTGTAAAATTAGTTTGAAGTATTCTTTTTTTTTCAATTTCTTATTCAACTTAAGGAGCCAGTCTCATTCAAAATAAACGAAATTTTTTAAATTAATCTTAGTTAATTAATCTTAGCTAAATGAAATAAAGGTCTTGAATATAACTTTTTGTAAGTATGCAACAGTTTAATGTTTTTTAAAGTGTTTATATGCAGAAATTGTAAACAGAAAACGTACAAATGTTTGATGTATTTTCTGTATTTCAGTTTGTATTTCCTCGTTCCCACAGATTTTGTTCGCTTCCTGCAATGCTGAATTCATTGTAAAACTTATAGAAAAGCTCATTGACAATTGCTCTCTACCCGATCGGCAAAGTGAGAAAAGTAGAAAACACCTCCAGAGAGCGTGACTAAGCCTGATTGCATCTGGCATACCATTTTAACCAGCTATTTTAACCAAGTTTTACTTAAATGGGGTATGCGCGCCAACTGTGGAAACGACTAATGCCGCAATGACAAGTTTTCATACTTTTACCTTTGCCGGCTTTTCCACTTTTCACTTCGTTCTGGGTTGACGGATGCATCGGAAATTGAGGCAAAGGAAACTAGACGGAAACGGAAGTGAAATACCGACGGGCGTGACACTTTCAAGTCTTTACAGTTTCTATTTAATCACTAAATAGAATTCCATAAGCAGTGCAGAAGTAAAAGTAAAATTGAGTAAAGCGAAACATTTTTCAGTGAAATGATAAATGGTTTTTGCAATTTTGTCTTTAATCGCATTTGTTTCTTTTAATAATCGTCTGATATAGAGGTTTATTCTTTAAAACAATAATCTTATAATTTATGTTTTGAGCAATAATTCCAATTTATAATTATTTAAAATGTATAATTTCCGTAAATAGTGAGTATAAGAATTTTCCTGTGCCTCTTTTTCTTTTTATAGTAATTTTATATATAGTTTTTTTAATAGTCTAATGTTCTAGACAGTCAAAAAAGTGGAAATAATCCCATATTTCTCTAAGCGCATCCACGGTTCTTTGTGAAATGTTAGCTAGTTTGTTTGTTTGATTTTTGTGTATCCATTTCCAGCTGGGCCCAGCGGAGACCGGCGAAGGCGGGCGCATTTCATATTTAATTAAAATTGAGGCACCCACAGACACCAGCAAAAACAAATAGACACACATGCAAACACATGCAAACACATGCAAACACATGCAAACACACGGGCACGCATCCACCAACACTTGTGCATAATACAAGACCATTTAAATAATGGGTACAAAAAAGGGGGCGTGACGGGGTTGGGGCATGGCGGCGACGTCGTCTGGAAAATGGTAATAATAAAAACGCTAGGCAAATATTTAAAATATTCCGAATGCCGCATTAATGAGCTTTTATTTTGACGGCGATAAGCGCAGCACACACACTTAGTTGGGAACAAATTATGGCTAATTCGCGATTGCTTTATGCTAAACCGATGCGGGCGTAGAAAAAGAGGAATATTTTGTTGGTGGCGCAAAATCAAAACAGACAAAAGGCGGCATCGCCACGCCCCCTCCTCCGAGTGCCGCCCACATCTGCTGGCCAGGCAGGCGTGGCAATTAAAGCGCGTGACGAAAACATTCCGCTGCCACGCCCATGAATATTTTGCCAGCCAGATGAGGATCCTCCATTATGTGCGAAAAGAAAAAATAATACATTTTGAAGGCACCGACAGAAAAATAGACTTCAAATTAATTTCATTATGTTTTCATTTTAGTAGAAAACCCGTAAATCAAAGCTTGTTCTTAGAAAACTAAAATAACGTTTTATATTTTAGGAACATCTGTTTTGTATGCATTAAAAAATATAACGATTAATGGAAAATCTTTTCACATCTTTAGTTATATACCAAATAGTTCAACTTATTTGTTATACATTTTTAAGAAGACATTCTTAATCATGATTTGATAAGAAAAACTAATAGCTGTGTGGAAAATTGGGATTAATTAAATAGGCAAAGAACTTAGGTGTTCAACCAATTAATATTTTAAATTATAGTAAATTAAAAATTTAAATTTAATAAAATAACTTAAAAAATTTTTGCATGTGTTTTACAATGCTAGCTGATGGCAATTGTTAATAATTATATTTCTATCAACTTTTCAGTTCGTTTTCTGTGCTGCCAGCTGCTTTTCGCTGCTCTCCGCATATTTCTCTTTGTTTTCGTAGCCATAATTCATTTCGCGCTTTTCTCGAGGCAGTGAAAAGCGGGGGGAAAAAACCTAGGAAATGCGAAGAATGCAAAAAAAACATTGTGTAAAAGCCAGGATCGAGTGTGCATTTTCCGAGGTAAGTGTGTGTTCGTGTGGGTGTGCTGGTCGTCCTTATTAAGTGGTTCGAGTGCTGATTTATAGCACTTTACCCTCCCGTCACGACAGTTATCCTGTCAGTTTTAAGTGAAGGACAGGACACTGGCACTCTGTCCTTCGTTTGGCGGGTGGCACACCCAGCACATTCGGTTAAAGTTTTAAGCGCTCACTTTGCATCTAAAGTGTGTTTGGCAGATGAATGTTTTGCACGGGCATTACTCATACGCCAGGTTGGCGCTGTACCATTACCACCTGCCAAAGGGAAACAGGCAACAAAAACATGCCGCACTTTACCTAATTGAACCCGGCACAAAAAATAACAGGGTCGCTGATTAATTTAGCAGGCTATTGCGAGGGAATACAATTTAATGTTGTAACTTTACGATCAAGTTACCTTTTTATACCCGTTACTCGTAGAGTAAAAGGGTATATTGTATTCGTGCAAAAGTATGTAACAGGTAGAAGGAAGCGTTTCCGACCCTATAAAGTATATATATTCTTGATCAGGGTCACTAGCCGAGTCGATATAGCCATGTCCGTCTGTCCGTCTGTCCGTCTGTCTGTCCGTCTGTCTGTCTGTCTGTCCGTATGAACGCTGAGATCTCGGAAACTATAAAAGCTAGAAGATTGACATTTTGCATGCAGATTCTAGGAGTTCCTACGCAGCGCAAGTTTGTTTCAAAAAGGTGCCACGCCCCCTTTAACGCCCACAATCGCTTATATACGATTTTAAAAATTTAAATATTTCGGAAAAGTAAAAATGCAGTTTTATTGTGTTAATTAATACCTATCGAAATGTAGAAGAAATTTTTCAAATCGAACCATTCGTTAAAAAGTTATGCGTGATCAAAGTTTCTATCTCCATCTCCCTCGCACTCCCTTTACCTGAGTAACGGGTATCTGATAGTCGGGGCACCCGACTATAGCGTTCTCTCTTGTTTTGTATAATATCATTTGAGTCCTTCGCCCCGTTGAAACTGGGTTTTGAGTGGTATATCTTCAAGGCTTTATTTTATATTAACTAACATTTTTATTTTGGTGTGTTTGGATGTTTTAAATAACTTTATTTAACTCCTTTCAAAAAAGTGAGGTAAATTTACACATCCAGTTTTTATATAAATAACAAACTGCGAGGCAGATATAATTTCTTAATCTAGCTTCTTTGGCAATGATATAATCCTGATCTGAGTTTTAAAGCAAATTTAAGCACTTATTCAATTTAAGTTGGTTTATTTTGCCAAATTGCTAAAAGAAAATTCAACCAGTTCTCACAGATTTCTTAGAGCTTTTAGTATTTATATTATCCACTTCGAAAATACAACTAGAAACATGAGTAATTCGCTCCAATTCAGTGAAAACGGTTTAGAAGTGAAATTTATTTCTTTGCTGAAATAATCTGGCATAAGCTCAACTATATATTGGTTTTAAATTATTGCTCATAATTCTAACATTTCCTTTCAAATTCGTTCTTGTCAGTTTATAACTCTTTGTCTTTCTGTCTAAATCGTTTTCTTTTTTTTGGCAAGTAGCAGAATTGACTTGAACTAGATTTTCTCGATTCGGATTTTCCCCAAATGTTTACACCAGCACTCAGAATATCATTCGCGGTCCATTTGTAGAACAAAGAACGAAACGGATGCAATAAAAAGGTGCCAACTCTGGGGCAAATTAATATATATTTACTGACCTATGGATTGCCTCAACAGACGCATTAAACTGACTGTAAAATTGACTTACGGACATTACAAAAGTCTGCCATTCGCTGTCGGATTTTCTTTGACCCAAAAAAGATTTTTCCTGCTGGTGGAAATGGATATGGTACTGGTCAAGTGCAACAGCGGCGGCACTTGCCCATAAACATTTTATAGTTTCCATAAATATAAAATTTGAGAGCCATTAAAATCGGGCAGAAACATGCAAACGCGTTCTGCATTTGTTTGTTGCCCTTCTTTGCAATTCATTGTTTTTGTTTTCTCTCGAGTTTTATGTCTTTCGAATTATGTGAGCGAGCAGGATTTGGGATGTGTGTACATACGATTTGCTGCAGCAAATATAAACAAGTTTTTATGTTTATATAGAGCTCAGAGACAGCATCAGCGAAAACCAAATTACGTATACGCCATGAAGAAAATGAAACATTTTGAAGGCGGTGCTAATTCACATTCTTAAGTTTTGAATAATCTCACTGAAAAATTTGTTTTAAATTGCATTTCTCACTTTGCTAATTCTTTTTAAGCTTCTTGTTAAATCGATTATGAAAAACGTATTATAATCATCTTTTTATGTTAGAAAATCTGTTTCGCCTAACAAATGTTTGTTTCTATTGGCTTAACAAAACTTTGTTTTGACATTTTGCTGCTATTTCTGACTTGTCTCTTATTGATTTAGCTTGATTACTTCACTGGCACAAATTTACTGGTAAACAAAAATGAAAGGAAATTGATTTCTACGTACTTAATGTTATTGATGGCGAAAGGCAAAGTATTTTGATGCTTTAAACAAAGTATTCTTCGATCAAAGAGATTTATTTTACTCTTTGTAATCGATTCAATTTGTATTTACTGTGAGTAAATTACAGTTCAACCAAAAATTGTCCTTACTTTAAGTATTAATGTGGTAACAAAAATATTATCTTTCTATTGGAAATGCAAGCATTTTGGTTTTTTAATATTAACCTAATTACCTCATCTTAATTAAATTACTGACAATCAAAAGTAACTTTGAAGGGGTTTAAAATATAAAAATATAAAAAATAGGCATAAGCAGAAAAATCCTCAATCAAAGTCTAATTATTTGTATATGAATGTTGGTATATTTACTTTATTCCATAAACTTTATTGAACGTCTGCTTAGATGTCTGTTATCTATTCTGCTCGTTTTCAGTCCAATCGTACTCCTAAATGAACTGGCGATTAATTATTTGCCAATTTACCCTCATCAACTTCTTGCCCACGCCTCCAATTAGAAGGAAGCGAGTGCTCAGCATGTGGCCAAAAGCCCACTCCTTTCATTTCATAGAGCACACATGGCGTTTGGGAAACCGTCGACGTTTTTGGGGAATTATCAGACGTTAAACTCTTTATGAAAATGTTAAATAATGAACTTGGCGAATCGTAAAGAATTGTGAACGCCCATATACATTAATGCTTATGTACACCTGAGTTTGGGTAATTTTTTAATAAGTATTCAACGCTTCTTCAGGCACATTTTCCAAGAATTTACCTGAGTATGTGCGTGCGTCGTAAACATTTTTATTGGCCATTTTCAACATGAGAAGCAATGAAAGGATATGCCCAGGCAGGTCGGAAAATGCTTTATGATGGTGGCAAGACAGAGACGGAGAGGCAGAGAGCTGAGAGACAGAAACAAAAATGCCACATTTTCATTTCCATTTTCGTTCTCGCTTTCATTTTTGTTGTTTGTCATGGGCCATTCAATTATCTTAATATTACGCATACGCCGCATGGGCTGCCAAACAGTTGGCGCAGAGGAAAGGCGAAATATGGTGAAGGGTGGATGTGAATGGCGAATCATTGCCCAAAAGGGGAGAAACTAATTACCGTCGGCCAAATAAACAAGACTCTCGAGCATTTCGGCATGAATGCGTTTATTGATCCCGAAATGCGGTCTAAGTGAGTCTGGGATTGCGGCTGATTCGTGGTCCTTACCTTCTGGCGATTGTCCAGCGTGGTCCAGTATCCTTTATTCCATCATTGTTTGTCTCAACTGATTTATTCACAATTTATTCTCACTTTTCCATTTGCACTTTGGTTTTGCGTTTGCCTTGCTCTGAATTCAATAAACAAAATCGTTGAGGTTTAAAAGGGACATTCGGCGTTCTGTTTTGGCTCTGGCTTTAGTTAGGCATCTCTCATTTACATTTTATGCATATTTTAATTGCTCCCAGATACAGAAAGACAAGGAAAAGTAGAAACGCCCCCGGAATCCGCACAGGCGGAAGCCAACAATGAACAATGAACAGGAGGTCCTGGGGCTGGGATCCAGCTGTGGTCATTGCACTTGGCACAATTTCTTTTTTTTTCATTCTTTGTTTTCTTTTAATTGAAAATTAGAGCGAAGCCGGTACTGTCCCGGACAGGATTTGCATTGCCCCACCCAATCCCCATGCCGCTTTGTTTATTAAACTTCAATTAGGCAAGTTTTTCCAATTAAAATTTGCCCGCTGCAATTTTAAGGGTTTCTTACTGGCCGGGAAAACTTTTCGAGTGGTGTGTTTAATTGGTTTTTTTTGTAGCCCCTTTTGCTGGGTGCATTGTTCCCATATCAATCTCAGTCAACTAAGGGAAGCCAAGCGGAGACATTGATAAATGCAAAGGGAAACCGAAACGTGAAACCCGTCGGAAATCGCAATGCCATTTAGACAATATATTCCGCACGTTTAAGAAGTGAAAGGGGATTTGTCTTCTTTACTCAAAGAGATAAAACTCTTTCTTAAATAATCTAAATAAATTTCTTATCGGCTTTTTAAATAATCAAGCTTTTAATCCTTGCTCAAAATCTGTTTTTAGTAAAGAATAAACTTTCCAAGATTAATAACCGGCTTCTTTTTCGGTGCTTAAATAAATGTGAAAAAATTTTATCAAAAACCAGACATTCGTAGGATTCTATATGTTTTAATATGGTATATTCTTTGGAAGTTGTGTTGTAAGATTTATCTGGTAGATGATCGATCAACAATTATAAGAATTGATCACTTCCTATAATAAACAATCGTTTCCTGAATATTTCTTTGTATATCTCTTTCTGTTTTAAATTAACGAAAAAACCCTGCAGATGTGGGATTACCAGACTATTAAAATAAAAGAAACAGCCATATTCAATCATTCCTTTGAAAATACTTTGTATATTTAAGACTATATCTTACTTGTAAGGTTTATCTTATCATCATAATCCAACAATAATTAAAAGATTATCTTAAAAGAGTTAAATACCAACTGTTATGATTGTGCAGGTCGGGGAATGCAATGCCGTTGGGGCGACATATATAATTAGGGGAATGTCGCACCTGCTCCAGGGACAGGTGGGGGAGGGGAAGGGGTGAGGGGGACTGGGATCGACGGATATAAATATAAACAACTACCCCGTGCCGTTCTAATACCAAGGCCCAAACTCCGCTGCCTGTGTGCGTGTGTATCTGTGTGCTGGGTATTTCACTTATTTACACTTCACTTCGGCTGCTGATTCTGCTGCCGCTGCTCACTTGTTCGCGCCCGTTTTCAAAGTTTCACCCAGCTTTCCTTTCTCATATATTTGTTGTTTTTGCTGTTCGTTTGTTGTTTGCTTGCCACGTCCGTTTTTCCGCTGCGAGCACCAAACGCTTTGAACTTCGACGAGGAACTGAGCGCACTGGAGCAGCTCGGAAAAGCCGAAAGCTTTCGGCCCAGAAACGAAATGGAAATTGGCACAGAGAGCCAGCGAGGAAAGGAGCACAAGCTTGTGGCGCTGTTGCTGCATTGTTTTCCTCGATTAAGTGGGCGAAGCCAGTGGGTGGGTGGCAGAAACACTTGTGGCTCAAAGCCAGCAGGCTTCCATGTTGCCGGCAATTGGGCAACATGGCCCAAATGTTGCGCCGGCCATTAATTGTGTTGCCATCGCGGACGAAAGATGAGTGCACTTTACCGCACACACACACACACACAAACTACCGGCACTTTTGGGTCAATTAATATCGACCGAGCCAGTGTAAACACTTTTTGGCCTTTGGCCATCTGCTTATGGCCAAAACTGGCGGACGATAAGATAAACAACTATTCGTGTTGCTACCCCATGTTGCCACAACTGCTGAATGGGTTTTTGTTTTGCCCGATTCCGTTTTCGGATTTGGATTCGGTGGCTCAAATGCTCGACTGCTCGCTTTTCTCGGATTTTCGTTTCCCGGGCAGAAACCGGAGGATTCGTCGGATGCGGCGAGCTTTTGGAGCCTGCGGCCCTAGTTCCACTTCCACTCCGTTTCTTGATGTGGCCAAAATATCAAGACACCCCCCTCCCCCTCGCCGGCAATTTATGCGAGCCTCTTTGGCGCCCGACGAGGTGACAATTCCATTTAAGAATTGCGGGCATAGCTTTGTTATTGCTCATGACCATTCTAGCCAGCCATTCCGGCTAACAATGGAAATAGTTATTGCTTCGTTGCCGCTATAGACTATTTAGAGCTGTGCGATAAGTTTGTACTTATCTGATAGTTATTTATAGTTATCCTCAGTTATATTTAGAAAAGATTGCCGAACTGATTAAGTATTACATTTTGCATAAATTCAATTAACTATCGAAGCACTTTCTTTTTTAAATAAACTAGATATAATTACTTGTGTTGTTAGAACTAAATTAATTATATATTTGTCTTAAGCACAAATATGTAAATTTCTGTGGGTATAAGAAATGTATAGAGTTTTCCATTTAAAAACTTAAAAATACAATTTATCTGAAACTAAAATTTGAAAAACAAAATATAAACTATAAATGTAGGTTTTTAAATTCAAATAAATTGCAAAAACACTTTTTCGAGAGCTAATAGTTTCCTTGGAAATGTTGTACTCACAAAATAAGCGTTGATTAGAACATTTTATCAAACTTGTTACATTAACTTAGCCCCTTAGATTTATGGGTCGTTAACGGGCACAGTTTATTTAATGATAACCAAGACAAACTCTAACTGTAATTAAATAGTTAAAGTAATGAATGGCCGTTTTCGAGAGTTTACATAGACATTAACATAAAGGTCTTTATTATCGGGTCTGCAAAGTAGATGCTGTGCAGGCTGAGGGCAATGAACTTTTGTTTTTCGCAGGTTGGCAGTTTGGCAGGAGCAAAGGAGCAAGGAGCACGGAGCTTTGGTGGCTCAGGTGTCGGGTGTTCCGTCTGCAGCAAATTAAGTGCGATTAGTCAGCCAACGGGTTGTCAGTGCCCGGGGCATTAGCATCCCGGGGTCCGCTCAAATGGCTGCTCTCTGCTACCCGGACAAAATCAATTTCTATAGTTAATAAGCCCACCGCCTGCTGTGGATCAAGCTGCGTGCTCTTTTCCTGTTTTCCCTGTGTTGAGAGAAGGCGGGAGGATGTGGGTGTCCTGGCAGCATTGTTTGTAATTAAATGGATGTGTTCGGTGGTCCTGCGGCGCATTGTGTCGCCTAATGCACACTGGCTGCCCGCTGATGTTGCATAAATTAATTGATTTATCAAGTGCACGCCGGCTTCTTCTTAATTAGCATTTTCTGCTTCTGGAAGCTCACGTTGCGTATACGTAATTAATACATATTTGCCCCGTTAATTAGTGGGCATGTACACACGCACCCAAATGCCCACTGCTGACACATTAGATAATGGGCCACACGTGGCCGGGCTCCTTTCAAGGATTTATGACCAAAAGGGTCCAGTCGAGAGCTGCTGGCGAAGTCACCTTCACCTGGTTAACGACCCATAAATCTAAACACTCTCGCCACGGCACATAAATTGCCCCAATTCAACGCAATAAAGTAATATATGTCTAGATAATGCATTCGCAGAGGCAAAAAATCAATTTTTCGCCATGTTCTAAAATTATGTTCAAGCTTGCGATTTTCAAATTGCTATCCCACATTGTGGGGCTCCCGCAAACATTTATTTTAGTTCAGCCACAGCACATTTTGGCCAAAGTGCAAACTGGTAACTGACTGACGGCAACTGCTGTCAAACTTCCAACTAAATTCTATTTCTGCGGTTGCCAATTGAAATGTTTTTCGCATTGAATTGTTTGGAAAGTGCTAATGGGATTACGCTGATCCTGAATGTGGATGGGGATGATAATGAGCTCTTAGATCTGACTTTTGTGATTAAATGAAAATAGCTGTGTATTGTTAAAGCTTATTTAATATCATTAAATGAGTGGGAATAACGCGTAATTAGATTGTGAGTTATTGGTTGTGGCCCTACTCGCAAATATAAACAATCTAAGCATTTGTGACAGTTTTTAGTTCCTTTTTTCCCATAAAAAAAATAAATTCTTTCTCCACCGTATGTGGTTAGTCAATAAATTAAAAAATAAGTTGAGTAAACTGAAATGATGGCTCAAAAATCATGTGTTTTATGCATTGAAGGATTATTTATGTTATTGCTAAATAAATATGTTAGAATTGTTTGCGGCTATATTATAATTACTGTCTGGCGCGACAAAATTATAACTATAATGAAAAATCAGAATTAAACCAAACAGTAAATTAAATTTAATCAAATAAATACTTTTAAAGAACAGCGGTTAGAACGGTTGACCAATAACATTTTACCAATCTATAAAATCAGAGTGTGATTTAAAGTTTTTTTTAATTATTAATATTTAAATATGAACATGGCCAATTTGTAAATTAAAGCTGAAATCTAACGTTTAGCTGAGCTCAAAACCCTGGTAGATTATTTATTTTCCTTGCCGCAAAAGGCAAACCATAGGCAAAAAATACCAATATCTAGCGCAACTGTTGAATTACGTTTTTTTTTGTATACACATCTGTATGGATGGTCATAAAACAGTGATACAGCATCTCTGCCTGTCACTTTGATGATGCATTGAATGGCCAAAAGGCTTAGAAAAAGTGATGCGAGGGGGTCTGAATACATGGCCAAAAACATGGGCTGTTTGCCGGCTACCACCTGTTTGGCTTACAGCGCTAATCCATCAATGGCAACAAGGCAGAAAGTGCCAACAGCAGCTTCGAGTGCTTCAGCCCAAAGCAAACACGAACGCAAAAAATAAACCCAATAAAATTCCCAATGTTCTTGTTTAGAACAACAACAGGAACAAGAAGGAGCCATCGGCTCCATTAAAATACATATTCGAAAATCCCTAAAAATCCATTCATTCAGGTGGGTCGTAAAAGCGCGAATGGCCGCAATCCACCACCCACTCAGCCACCCACCCACCCACACGGCCAAGGGAAATGGCCCCCCATCATTCAACCATTGGGGATGTAGATTTTGCCGTACTCTGTAATATTCTGCAATCGAAGTTGCTTTTTCTTTTATTCTACTCCCATACCTTTCCCCTCTTATGTGTTCCGTTTTATTTATGCTCGTGTTTTTACAGTTCAATAAAGTTCAATAAATTCAGCGACTTGCAAGTGGATTTCCCCGATAAACGCAGACGGATCAAACAAATTAAAGTCCTAAGCCTGTGAGGCATACCGTCGCATCCGTGAGATGCAAAAACAGATGCTAGCGACTAGCTTATCGGGATACTGAGTCCTGGATCCGACAGTGTCAGCGGGCAGAAGGTCAAAGGAGCGTGTCGACTGGCATTGATGGACGAGGGGGTCGGGGATGGGAAACACATGCCAAGGTCATCCGAGCCGACATGTAATCGCTCTCCTGTCGTTCTATATTGTTGGTCGGTAGCTTTTCGAATTTTTAACATCATAAAAGGAGATTCGCAGTTGAAGGGCTTTAAATGTCTTAAATCTGATATATGTGAATATGTTTTTCAACTATGTAATGCTTAGCTTTCAAAATATGAAAAGATATGAAATCTAGTTCATAACTAATCCTTTAATGCTGCAAAACTTATTTTATTGAATGCATTTTTATTCTGCAAAGCTCTTTAGTATATGACAATTGTAATAAAATAATATTTCTTTAATGAGGATATTTACATCATAAAAATTGTAAGTAATTATAAATATCCAATTTTATATTTAGCTTAAATTTATGGTAATCAAAAGTAAGGTTTTTTTCTTTATTTTAGGGCATTTCAATACTAATTTAACAAGTCATCAATCAATTATTGTTGAGTGTGATTTTGATATGTCGAATTCCGTTTACATCAAAAGACGCAATCTGAATTCCAACTATTTGGTTGACTCAACTCAACAAAAGCGGCATTCGATTTGCAGGGACAACTTAAAGGACCTCTCTTGCTCCTTTTCCTCGGGCTGCATGTCATTGTCATTGTCAGCAATCGATTAAGGTTTTTTAGGGGGCTGCCCTTCATTTGACTTGTCTGCCCGTTTCGTTTCATATCGTTATCTAAATAATGGGGTGTCACTTTTAATTTGAGCGTCGATTTATAAGCCTAGTCACTGGACTAACCTCAGTCCCTGAATATCTGCTCCTTGAATTTCAAAAAAAAAAAAACAGAATGACAAAAGAGACAAAAGCTGCTGGAAAATCCTGACATCTTTGGACATCTTCATTGTGCTTATCAAACTCAGTGGAGTACACACACTCTTGTGTCTTAAACTTTCCACCAAGGATACTGTGAATACTCCCACTCGTTCATTGTTTGTTTTAGAGGGACAATTAGCCGAGTAGTCCCCACAATTTAATTGTTATAAATGCCAAGGCTGAAGGCGAATTAAGTAATATTTATGGAAGGCAGTGAAAGGATATCAGGATAACACCCGGAAACTCTTCCCACGCGTCGAAGGATCATTAATAACAGTGGATTTTGCACTCAAACAGCTGACTCTGTGGCACCGCGTGGGAGTTATTCACTAGTTTGAGTCCCATGCGAGTCCTGGCTATCCTATTACCATTAATCTCCTATACACAGAGCAGCATCTGCTCTATGGTCCTGGTTGTGATTTCAATTAAGCACCCAGAACGGGGCGAAAAAAACCAAGTTATGAAGATAAATGTCACTCGTCAAGTGGCAATCAATTAGTTAATGCTTTCAGGGCTCACGGGACATAGTTTCCTTGGCCTAAGGAAACCCCGAAAAACTTCTGAGACTCTGCGCCCGAGTTCGTGTGTTTGTCACAGAAATTATTCAATTACCAAATTAAATTTAATGCCTTATACTCGAAGGCGGGCGAAGGACGTTGCCAACTTGCTTTTGATCCCACTAAAAGCTTTAATAACTGTAAATTGCTTTCACAAATTTGTCTTCGAACGAGAAAAGCGAGAAAAGCTGGAAAAAGGGGGGCGTTTTGAAGGGCGGAATGGGCGGGGAAATGGGAAAATGGGGAAAGGACCTGCCCGCATACCTGGGCAAACATTTTTCTCATTTCGGTGTCGCATCCCTCGCCCGTGACCAAATATTTAAAGGCATTCGACGTGAGCCGCACTCTGAGTTCGGAGTTCGAGTTCGATGGCAAAGGCCAAAACGAACCATTATCGAC
This sequence comes from Drosophila fuyamai, assembly GCA_018153365.1. Lineage (NCBI taxonomy): Eukaryota > Metazoa > Arthropoda > Insecta > Diptera > Drosophilidae > Drosophila > Drosophila fuyamai. The sequence goes on from JAECXW010000758.1 coordinate 9,379,326, forward strand.
GTTTTTGTCCCCCTGAATTCCACATTAATGTCTCTATCTACCTGACGCCCAGCATCAGAAATCCAATTATATTCATTTTATGTACAAAAAGCTTCTGCAGCCGGTAAAGTGAATCCGTGAGCCAGGTACCCTCTGGCCTGAACCATTAACTAATGCCGAAATCCGCTTAAAAATTTAATTTTGTTCACCTTGTGAAAGGGCTGCCTGAAGGTAGGGTGAATCCGCTTAGTTAGTCATCTGTTAGGTGCGTGAATTAAACTAAGTTAGCCCACAAAATACTTTTTATCGAGATGTTAATTTGAACAGAGCTTTAAAGGCATTATTCGCATGTTTCTTTAATTGTTCGATAAGTAGATTAAATAATTAATATGAATTATCTCATCATGGGTTTTCTTGGACTGTAATATTTCCAAGCTACTCACAATATTATCGATTGAAATAATATTATCGACGACGGACGGTAAATCATTTGCAGCAAAAGCATTAATAATTATAAGGGACTCGGTTGCAGAACAATCTCCTATTTCAAATTACATTCCTGGAAATTAATTACAATTAATCAATTACATTACCATCCTTATCTAATTCCTATCTATTTACTCATTATATTGGATTGGAATATAGGCAACGAAATACCTCGAGGGTTAAGTCATAAATTACTTACTTTACTTGCTATTAAGCCTGGGCATTTAAAAAACGTATTATTATTTTATTGGAAACTAAGAAGTCTTAAACTATAATTACAAATCCAACTTTCTGTCTGCCTTGAATATTTTATTTACATTGCGGAGATAAGAACAACCCGATTTTATTTGGCATATTTTTAGGCATCAATTCAAAATCACGGGATATTTATGTTGTTGGTTGGACTGAATGTTAACTTATCTTTTAAGTGGTTGGTTGATTGGAGTAAATGTTATATTATCTTAAGTTAAAGTAGTTTTTATTGATTTTAGATTTCTTTTATTAAGTGGCTTTAGAAACCTACGATTATTGTTGTTTTTATCTCTTTAAATTTAATTTATGATCGACCGAAAGCTTTCGATATAGCATACGATCAGTATAGTTTTGCTCTTTTAGAGAAATAAACAACACGATGAGCTTTGTGAAAGCTTCGATAACGCCAACAATCAACTTGTTTGTCTCTCTTTAACTTTTTAGTTGCCTTTATACCTTTAGCTCAGCCAGTTGCGTTTTAGCGGGAGGAGAAATTTAAGAAAAGTAATATTTTTGTATGTTTCTTGGTTCGTTTTTTCACAAATTACTAATTAATTTATTTATTTTAGCCTATTAAATAATGTCGGCCAAACCCATTTTCTACTACGCCCCCCGCAGTCCACCATGTCGTGCTGTTCTGCTGACCGCCGCCGCTTTGGGTGTGAAATTGGATTTACGGTGAGTTGTTGCCGGTCTCTCTTGAAAAACCGGTCCACTTGGTGACAACTCTCTTCTTTAACCCACCACTTGACTTGTAGATCTGAAAAGACCCGTTTTGGTACACATACATATGTATATATAAACATTTTATTGGATGTTCTAACAACAGTATTTGTAGCCATCATAAAACATAATTAAACCACTTATTTAGACTAGCAGATGACATAACAATATTTACCAAATTGGAGGGCAACTATGTGCAAAATCATGGGTTATTTAAAAATCGTTAGACTTTTAATGGTTATTGTCCGTAATAATATCAGCATACAGTATGATGATTATTGCTATTTTTCGAAGCTTAACATTTGAATCACTTAAAAAATTATAAATACTTTTTGTTATGTCACAAAAAAGTTTTAACATAGGTAAATATTATTTTTGTGCTTCCGTAGGTAAATATAGATATTTAAGTTTATTTCAAAATGTTAGCAAAATGTGGTGTTGGCACTACAGTATTTGTTTTGAAATTGGTTAGTAGATGCACTTGACTCTAGCTTTCCTTTTTGTTTTAATCTCTTTCTAGTCTAGTCAACGTAAAAGCTGGTGAGCATAAGTCCGAGGAGTTCCTCAAGATTAATCCCCAACATACGATCCCCGTGCTGGATGATAATGGGACCATCGTGAGCGATTCGCACATTATCTGTAGCTATTTGGCCGATAAGTATGCTCCAGAGGGTGATGACTCCTTGTACCCAAAGGATCCTGCCCAGCGTCGCCAGGTGGATGCCCGTCTGTACTATGACTGCGGACATCTGTTCCCACGCATCCGATTCATCGTGGAGCCGGTGATCTATTTAGGAGTTGGAGAAGTGCCCGCCGACCGAGTGGAGTATCTCCAGAAGGCCTACGACGGCTTGGAGCACTGTCTGGCTGGTGGAGATTTCCTGGTGGGCAACCAGCTGACCATCGCGGATCTCAGCTGCATTGCCTCGGTTTCCACGGCAGAGGCCTTCGCTCCCATCAACGCGGAACAGTTCCCCCGTGTGGTGGAGTGGGTCAAGCGGGTGAAGGCTCTACCCTACTACAAGGAGAACAACCAGGAGGGACTGGACTTGTTGGTGGGATTGGTCAAGGGCCTGCTGGCTGAACGCCAACAGAAGTGAGCCCAACTACAGGGAAAATTTGATTTGTTTTATTATCAAAATGTGTTCAGCAAACTACACAGCATTTTTTCAATATACTCCGTTTTTATCTCTAATGGTGTCTTTCTTTTGACTTTTACTCAACAGTTTGAATTATGGGATTTATTTTCTTTAAAAAATAATTTCGTTTGATCCTTAATTAGAAAAAAACTATATTTCGATTACAACAAACAGTTCTATCTCCGAAATGTATTGGTTCTAAAAAGATAAAATGTTTAATAGGCATATTTATTTCATTTGATTTTTCAGGTGAGTATCAGGCTTAAAAGTAAATAATATTTCTGAGAAGAACGCATTTTTAGATAAACAACATATTTTGTTGACGCTTATTTAATTTCTAAAAATGTTCTTAAATTCAACTAATATTTCACAATTTATTTTCTTTGAAAATAAAGTAGAGGGATTTAATCTTACTCGATTCCAATAATAAAATATATTTAATTATAGAATTGAATTTTACATTATTAAACTCTACGATTACGTTTTTTTAGTGTTCTTAAACGAAGAGTATTTTTTTTCTGAGTAAATCCAAGTCGAACAATCAATCAATACTTGGTGCAATAAAAACATGAGTTTCATTAGACAGCAGCCAAGAACGATGAATCAAGGCCGAACAGCAAACAATAATAGGAGATGCGATTCTGTGGGCGGGGTGGATGTTGGTCAAACAGGAGGTCGAGGTGGAGGTGGGGGTGAGACGGGAATAGGACCGGAGACAAGGACAGCGACAGCGACAGTTATGTGCAGCTGGTCGAAAAGTAATGGCAAAACTTTTTTATGGGGAAAAGCCGGCAGCAAAGGCAGCCGGTAACCTGAACTTGCTCATGGACTGTGTGTGAAATTCAAGCCAGAAAGTTTTCCTCCATTGTTGTTGTTTCTTTGGCTTGTTGGTATTTGGCTGTTCCCGTTATTGATTACAAGCTGTAAGTGATCGCATTTATAGTTGTTAAAGCTTCTTTGGCTTGTTGCGGCAAACTCTTGACTTTGGCCTTACCAACTTAAACGGAAATAAGTCGAAAGACCACTGCCATAAAGTACTATCTAAAGTTTATTTAAACTTTGTCAAGTTTTCTGAAGGGGAAGTAAATTAATCTGTTTATTTACAATATCGTTTACGGGTTATACGAGTAGGTATATTAAAAGAAAGAAAATTATTTGGATTTGGATTTATATAGTGCTAGAATATAAACATTTAAGTTTAAATAATACTCAAATAACTTTATGAAGAGAAGCAAATCTATAAGTTTAACTCTCTATTATTCTGCATTAAAATATTTGATTTATTTGATGGGTTCATGTTTTACAAACCTTTTTGATGGTCAAATTATAAATTTAAAAATATTTTTAAACGTCATAATAAGGTTCTAAAGAATTTTCAAGTACTAAATAAATTAAAGCGATAATTGCAAGAAACCAAATGTTTATTATAATTCCCTAATTAAGCATATAATATCCACATAATGATTGAAAAAATGAATGCGTTTGTACACATAGTGAAAATTTAAAATTTTATTTCAAGGTAAATCCTTTCCTCAAAGGAAACAAACATCAAAGTGGTTTGAAATGGAAATACATTTTTATCAGTACTCCATAAATTATTCATTGAGGCTTTCACAAAATGTTAAGTTTCTTTTTGTGGAACCAAGAGTATATGTTGCAAAATAAAGTTGTTTTTTTTTGTGACATTTTCACTTGATGCACTCGGAAATGGCTGACGACTTTGTGTTGCAAAACGTGATGTGACACTTCACTTTGCACTTATGGCCGCCAGTCAATGTCGATCAGAGGTGGTGACACGAGGCGAATCCAGTATCCAGTATTCAGCTGGCATCAACCATCAGCCGCAGGGGACACTGGGTTCCGATTAAAGTGCAACACGGCGGGACAAAAGTTTCGCCACGACGAAGGAGACAGGAGCAGCGGTCCGTGGAGCTGGATTTTGGCCACATTTTCATCATGCTTTTTTCACAGTTTTCAAATGCCATTAACTGTGCGGCATGGGATGGTTTCCGGGGGCTTTTACTTTTACTTTTTTTCCTCGCCCCTTTTTGTCAGAGTGTGTGTTTTTAGGATTAAAATTTAATGCCGCAAAAGGAAAAGGGCAACCTAAGCGCGTGCCAGGAGCGTTAAGTAAACCGGGGGGCCAAACTGTAGCTACTCATGATTAATGATGCCTTTTTCGGTGGCTCGCCGCCAGGACCCTCGCCCATTTCCGATTCGTTTAAAGTTGAAACGTCGTTGGCCATCTGTTTGCTGTTTTCAGGCGGGGTCGCTCCATTGTTTGCTCTGCGGTTGCGGTTTGTTTAACAATGAAATTAACTTCCCACTAAGCCAAGCTCCTTTCGACAATTGCCAACAAAACTCAATATTTCCCTGGAATTTCACATTGGCCCATGAAACCGGGATAATCAAACTAATTGGAATACACATTTATTGTGTGCAAATCACAATCTTTCCCGCTCCCTTTGGACTGTCAATATACCAAACAAAGCTAATCAACGTTAACGATTTGGAAGTTCGATATATAATTATGACATTTGGGCATTGGTTTCCAATTACAGCAGCCTATCTGTGACGTCAGTGATGGTAAATGTTTTATATTTTAGTAACTAGTTAAGCCTACGCATATATATTTATTTATGTGTAAAGTTGAAGGAACGCAATTTGCTTAGGAAATATAAAAAAAAGTTAAAAGTTAAAAGGGAGAATTGTTTAAGTTTTGAAATTCTTCAGTTCTTAAAGTGTAGTATGCATTATTTTACAACATTTTATATTTATATTTCTTAAATTCATTGATTTCTAAGGATTTTGATAAAATTCGATTTTTTTTTATTGGAAATTTGCAGCAGAGGATACATGTGCGACTATACAAAATATAGTAATATATTTTAGACTAGGATCTTGATTTCAGAAATGTGTTCCTTACTTTAAAATCGAACAACTAAAGCTTATATAAAAACAATCCGTAATTTTATATTAAAATGTTAAAAATCCGTTTTAAATTGAAGTAACATTTAGATATTTTTCAAGACCAAACTACCTTCCTTTCTCCAATCCAATTGAAGCACAATGAAATTGAAAAGAATATTATACAATTTTATAAATTGACACTGGAGGAATAAGTCAATAAGGCCTTGGTCTTTATCGGCTTAAAGTGCCTATGAATAAGTGTGTGTAGTCAGGTAAATGGGTACAGATACATGGGTAGCTCCCATCGCCGCAGTAAGCGGAGTTGGCCACTTGCCTCCGACATGATTCTGCTCTTGAGTTCGGACAGAGAGGCGGGATGGGGCCCTCGTGGGGAATTCATGTCTCCACTTGATGGCCGGACAAGAAGCGTTGATGGGCGCACTCCGTGTTCCGAGACCGTGTTCGATATCCGGGCTGTCATTTTCAATTCGATGTGTAGTCCGACACTTGCACTCAACAATCGACAAGGACATGCGGGCTGGAATCCCATAATACATAATGTTGGAGATGCCCACTTAAATGGTGGGTGTATACCCATCTAATCACCGGCCAATGAGACTAAATCTGTTTTGAAAAACTAACCCAACTAACCTGAAACGAGCGAGTGCATTTGTGAGAGGCGATTATCCCATTCAACTGGCCTGTTGTCTGTCTGTCTGTCTGTCCGTCCGGCCGAGTGTCCTTTTCAGAAAGCCTGCTGCCTGGCTGGCTCCTGATAAACGGCAGCACAATCTTGTGGGCTTTTGTGCCGAGGCCTGCCATTCAAATGAGGTCAGGTCGCTGCGAGAGCATCCTGCGAGCGCCAGGACTCGATTCCCCGGTCCTCGATTCGATGCATGTTGATTAAGTGCTCGCAATTCGAATGCCGTCTGCTGACAGCAGCAACATTTGCATTTGCATAATTGGATATGTATGAACGCAGCAAAGTTGATCCGTAAATGCAGATTCCCAGCAGCCGAGTCCGAATGCAGAGCAAACTTTCTCATGGCCGTTGACATGTCACTGTGTTTCCATTTAATCAATATCGGATGGAGCAGAGGGTTGGGAAGCATTATATATCGATATTTAAAGTGCATGCCGTTAGTGTAGGAGGCTGGGGGAATTGCAAAATTAAATAAATTGAAAAAAGCTGGATTAAAATCAAACATCTAGATTCAAAGTGCCAGTTAGCATACATTTAAAAACATATAAAAACTACAACTCTTTAATTGAAATGGGAAATATAATGTACCTTAAAATGCCAAAGTTCACTGATATACACTGATATATTTTTTTAGAAAGACAATGTTTGTTTAGGCAATATTAGAATTATAATTCTAATAATACGTCTCAAAAACTGTATTAATTAAAAATGGTGAAGATTATGAATTATAAACTAACTATTTATCAACGAACACAAAATCGAATAAAAAATTGTATTACTTTTTAAAGAAAATTATAATCAAAATTTATTGATCATATATTTATTTAGAATTTGTAAACTGTATTGGCTGTTTTACCTAGTAAATTTGTGTATTTCATCTATAGTTTCAGATTTGTGGTTTTTAGACATTACATTTTCGATAAGCACTGTAAGGATTACGCTTTCCCTATAAATGTTGACTAATTAATTTGGTTAATGTGTTTAAAGTGTACTTTTTCCGGACAGGCGGCTGCAAGTGTAATTAGCTTTGAATAATGGAGCTGGAGCAGGTGAGGATGTGTCGGATTCAGTTGTCGGCTTTCGTTCCCCATTCATTACCCATTTTCATGGCTGCCAGCGGTATTTGAACTTCGCTTGCGACTTAAATACAACAAAAAAAAAAGAAAGAATGAATTCTGGCCTAGCAGCAATTATAGACAATAAATTTGTTGACACTAAGTGCTCGACAAACTTTTCCAATTAGGGGCAACAACAGGCGAATTATTGCCCAATGGCAGGGGCGTGGATCTTTGGTGTGGGGGACTTTGTGGGCTCTAGGCTCTAGGCTGACTTGCAAATGAATTCATTCAGCCATATGACTGGAGCCAAGTCCTGGCCTGATTACAGGCCCCCGGCAGCCTAAGCTCCTTGCTTTCACGCCGTTTTCACGCATCCGCCTCATTGCGCTCCGCCTGGCACTTTGGTTGCCATTGCCATTGCCACTGCCACCGAGGATTGCCCCACGGCCGCTGCCACTGCCACTTGGCCACCTCGCTGCCTCGGCGCCTCCACGGGCAATCTCCTTAAACCAATTAACTTTCATTTGCCGCCACAACACGACCACAAAATTTAGCCTGCCAGCTTCATTTACGGTTTGATTCATTGGTTTATCTTTGGGGCAGGAGAAAGCAGTGTCACCTGATTCAGAAATAGGAAAAATTCAGGCATTTGCATCTGAATTCGGGGTTGCAGACATGACTGCACTACACTGCAAATATACATCATACCCTCTTTTTATAGGTTTAAAGTTTTTTTTTTTAATGATTTTATTTTTAACGCTCAAAAGTATTTATTTCTATTTCATATATCAGATTTTCATAGCTTTGATTATAATTCAATCATTTAAAAATAAATTAAATTATCAAATTTAATCATTAATTATTACATGCATAGACAATCTAATCTTAAACTCCTAATAAAATTCAAAGAGTATTAGGCAAAAGATTTGTTTGTTTCATTAAAAACTTTTTAGAAGCAGGGATAATTTATGTAGGACCAGTTTCTCTGAGTGATTCAATGTTTTCGTTTGTTCAACACCAGGAGCCAGCTGCCAACTGCCAGATGCAACCAGCTTGCATCCCAAATTTTTCCAACCCTTCATCCCAAAACGGGCAGACACACACAAAAGCTTTTGTAATTGCCTGACTCATCTCATGGCCCACATGACGTATACGTGTTTTGCATACGTGATTTGACCCCCTGCCATTGGCATCCCTATAACTCTCTGTCTCTTTGGCAATTTTTGGGGCAGCTCTTATAATTGGTTTCGACTCTCCCGCACACGAATTCAACCTGTGTGTGCCAGGAGCGTGGGTATATAAAAGGGGGGCCAACCGGCTTTAATTATGAGCATTATGGCCATTGAAAAGAGCTCTGCATGAATGCCATCCCAAGCAACAACTATGCTGAACTTTTGGGACCGAAAGCTGAAGGCGCTTCTTAATAACTTGGCAACAAAGCATTTTGACGCCCCAAAGAATGGGAACAAAACGGGAATTAATTATCTTTTGACGTTGACTTAATTTTAAAAAAGTTTATTAGACGAATTTCGAGGGGAATAAACGTGAGTCTAGTAAATTCTCACGTCGCAATAAAGTGACGTTGGCTATTCAAAATATACTTGAGTCAGCTGTCTGAATTGGGGTGTGTATTTTAAATTAAAGCCTATGAGATAGACTTACACATAAATTAAATATTAGGTATTTATTTTTGTGTAATTAAAGGAGTTTATTACCTGCATTAAATGGGTAATAATTATAGATACAAAATTTGATAGCCTTAAATAATGTATATATTAAAGAAAGATAATTGAGTGTAAATGTAAGGATTATAAAATATGGATATTATTATGGATATGCCATCATTGAGATCAAAAACTTTAATACTTAACTTAGTTTTTATTAACTTTTGATTATAAAATAGAAACTTTTGAATTTCGAGTTAACTAAGTAAAATTGATTTTTTTATGTGGAGCAACTTAAAATGGGAAAGGTTCTCTAACGAATTCGTGTTTTACTTTGTCTAATCCTCGTTAGCATTAATTTGGCCAGTCCAGGTGTGCTAAAGGTAGTCGGGGATTTAATTTTCAGCTATGTTGGTATTTGAGCCATGTACAAGGGCTTTTACACACTCATACACACACACACACACACACTCGTGAATATTCATTCAGCTCGCATTACGAAAGCCCATTGTTATACGCACTCGTTGTTATTGTTGTCCTCGGCAGGTGTGTGTGCGTGTGTGTGCGTGAGTGTGTAAAGTTATTAAAACCATTCAAAACGTTTGCTTTGGATCCAGATCCCCTACATTCCCATTGATATCGCAGGAGCAGTCATGTGTGTGGGCGTGTAATTTGCATAACTACATGCCAGACCAATCCGGATCCAGTCAGGATATGAATAGGTTTTCGTCCTGCCCCACGTCCTGCCCCTCAGCCACTGCCAAAATCCATCGATAGACCCAACAAGGGTACAAATATCTACAAAATGCCCCACAAAATTACATAACCGTTCCAAATTAGCACACAATGGCAGGTGTAAAGAGACAGGAGTCAATTCATTGAGACGAGTGTTGTTATGGCTTCGAGGTCCTGTTGCACATTGGAATCGGATAATCGCTGGGATGACTGCTATCCTGGGTATTCATTCAAGCATTTACTTATTCGAAGTGTTGCTTACAAATTACAAGATTAGTTACTAATATTCTTAAGGGGATATTTGCTGGCACTGCTGATATTTTGCTTAAACTGTCTGTCCTAAATATATTCTATAACGACATATTGTTTAGTTCAACGGGTTTTTTATACTAAATTATATAAGATATAGTGATACCGATTAAGTTAATTGCAAATGCTGTTTAAAGCTAAAATCCTCCAAGTCCGTGATTGTTAAACCACGAAGAACGTGAGCAAATCGCTAATCCTTTTGCGGGCTTAAGGCTATTGCTTCTATAGATACAAAGAAAATAAAACTGAACTTCGTTAAGATTTTGATATTAACATACAATTTTATATGAAAAATTAAGCCCACTTTCAATTTCGTAATGTTTTCTTTGCCTCATAATCTATGTTAACATTTGTTTCTATAGATTCAAAGAAAATAAAACTAAAGTTTTATGATATTAACACACAATTTTATATGAAAAACAAAACCCACACTCAATTTCGTAATATTTGATTGTCTCATAATCTATGTTAACATTTGTGAAAATCCTAAAAAATTGTTAGCAGTTCGCAAAAAAAGCCCTGTAATAAAATGCAAGAAGTACAGTGTAGTTAGCAATATCAGGCCCATTCAAAGGTAAAACGTGGCAAATGAAAGTCAGCGGGACCTTCATAAAAATCCATGTTTATGGCAGGCGAAGTAAAGTTTTCCCTGGCCATTAAAGAAATGGGTTTATTCTGTTCCACATGCAATTCCTGGCCAAAGACAATGGTCCTGCAAAATGTGTCAGGGACAATAGCCAGTTGGTCAGTTGGCCAGTCAACCAGGGTCCGGCCACTGGCCAACCTCACCTGCAACCTGTTGCCAAGGGTCAGGAGCAGGTGCACCTGTCACTACCAAGGCACTCGGTGGGTGGTCAGGTGGTGGGTGGAGTCAGTGGGTGGCCGGTGCTGAAAGAATGCGGGAAATGAGGAATTGGGCTTGCGGTCTTCCAGTCAAATGCACCCCGAAATGGTTTTTATTCGATACGAACCCAATGTTGTTGGGCTGCCCACAAAAGGAATGGATATTCATTAATACACTTCGCTTGGCTAACAAAACTAATTTCGCTTTGGCTTTGAGTGCCTTTTCGTGGCTTTGCGGTCCCTTTCTGGCTTTCCTTTTCTGAATATCAAATGTAGGTATTCAAGATTTTTGCTTTTAGAGAGAAATATGTGAGGGTTTTTCAGAGACTTCGAAGTGACGTGTTTAAAAGTAAGATCAAAGCTTTATCTGCAATGTAAATGGTTAAGTTTTTAAAACCCAAGACTAACACGGAAATGGTAACTTAATTTTTGTTATTTAGTACAATAAAAATACATATTTGAATACTGACAATAGGATCGAAATGTGCTCAAATACTCTCTGCAAGGGTATAAGAAACATTAAATTTAACCAGTGACATTTATGAATAAGATAGCACTTACCCACGATAGCTTATCATAAAATAATGAATACTTTTTTTTCTGTGTAAACGAGGTTTCCGAAAAAGAAGTCAAATTTGGAGCCACCAATCCTCATGTCACAAATGTCTTGTTTTCACTGCATAAAAAGGACATTTGTAATTTGTTAGCCGGAATTAGAGGTCTGCTCGTGGTCCTTTGGTGGCTGCGCAGATTCGCTGGCCTGCATGTTACACTCTCGGGTAAAATGTACTTGCATAATTCATGCGAAAGCAGCGACGTGGCTGGAAAAACAACCCGCAGCAGATGGTTAGGGAAGCACTTTATTTGGCAGTCGGTGGCACGTAAAATGCTTTATCCCCGATTCATTGTCACCGAAAAGATGCTTTATCGCTGCCAGACTACAAATTCGCAGCGCAGCTAAAAATATTAACGCTTGAATATCGTCCTAGACAGGTATGATATCTGGCAGGTGGATTTGTGGGTGGGTGGTTCGTTTGGATGGTGGTGCGTAATGGAGAGGGCGTCCTTATACCAAGGACATGACTGCGGGGCAGTAGAACGAGCAGGAGCAGTGCCCGTATTTATCTTCCGGGCGAGGGAAAACTTTGTCTTTAGTCATTCAATCCAGCAAGCCACACGGACGTTTTTTTTTCGGGGGATTATGGATAATCACCTTGGCGAGGGGAGGAAAAAGGAGATGCCCGAAAAGAAGACGCTTTTGTTTTTATCGCACTTTTTACTTTGTAAGTGCACTGAGGAAAAATACACATCAATCTGGGGTGTTATGTAAATCTCTTGTGGCTCATCATTTTAAATGCTGACTTCATTTGAACAATAATTTAGTTAAATTCGTTGAAAATGTGAACAAAAACAATTAATGGTTATTTTCTTGAGATTGATTGAGATACTACCAATTTCGGTGAATTATTTTTTTCAGTGTATGTGCTTTTCATTCACTTTTTGTTAGCCCTGTTTATTTTAGCATAATTTTCTAAGCGCTGCGCCTCAGTTTTAGTACATTTTCATTTACCTTCTGCCGTCGCCGTGCAAATTTGTTTACCTTCGTGCGTGCGCAAGTTTTTTTAGATTATGCAAAAGTTGAATTTTCCATTGCATACGCTCAGGCGTATTATTCGCGCTGCGTGTCAATGTGAAACGAAAACATTATACGGAAAATTCAATGAGTGTGGGAGAGCCACCACAGAATCAGAAACAACAACATTGGCGCTCATATTAAATTGTATTATTTTATTTGGGGCTGGAGCCTCATTTTCTGGCTGCCCACGGGCCGCCGAGAATGTTTACTTTGGTGTATTTTCTGTAAACTTGCCGCCGGATGTTTTTGGGCTGTTGTTCTTGTCAGCGTGCCAGGCAAATGAGTTTACGAGCAGGCCAAGGAAAAAAGGGAAAGCGAACAAGGAAAGGAAAACTAACTTTGTGCACATCTTACTTAGTTACAGGCCTTGTTTTCTGTTTTCCCTCTTGTTCGACCCTCTTATGCTGCGTTTAGCTGTCTTTTCCTTTTGGACACTTGAAAAGGATACTCTCCATAGGGTCAGTAGGTCTATAACTGCAGCATAAATATATATACATAAATATTTTAAATATACTTCAACCTGTTCTGCTCAAAGGTTCCCTTTATTGAGTTTTAAGTTACTTGGAAAAACATTTTCTGTAGGACAACATCAAACAATATTGGCTGCGTAAAACAAAATTTATATATGTGAAATAACTAAGAGAATACAATTAACACATTTTCAAAACAATTTTAAAGCAATGGAAAAAAGTTTTATGTATTTCTTTAACTATTTGGTAAGGGTCATTTAAGATTCGGTGATAAACGAAAGTCCACCAGCTCTTTTGTTCACATCCTATCTTTAATGTTTTCGTGTTAGCTGGCTGGGCCTGGGAAAGCAAATTTCAAACATAATGAGGGTCAAACAATATTTGTGATTTGGTTTTTTCAGGGCAAAAGGAAGGGCTCTGTTGTTCGCGAGGCTGCCATTGTTTTCTTTTTTCTTCTGGCCACGAAACAACATTACGAGTTTGTGTACAAGGGGAACATATTTAACCTTTTTGGAGTCAGGGACAAGTCCTTTACATTTTAGTCAGGTTCACTCAGATTTTTGTAACCTTTTCATTTTAAAAGTTATTTCATAGATTTATTTTTTTCTTTTAAGGAACAGACACTAAAATACTCGGTGTATTAAACATGTACATAAAAACGGTTTATTAAGGTGAAATCATAAATTTAATCGTTTTTAATTTGTACCTGTAATTATGTAAAGAAATAATTAAAGTATGTATGATTTATAAGTAAAATAAGATAACTTTTTTAAAGCTTTTCGTTTTTATGTCTGCATGTTTGTGTTTTGAATTATAGTTTGTAAAAGTATTCTAAAACGTAATGAAATCTTATCTAATCATATTTATATAAGTTTATTATAATTTTATAAAAGAACTAAGAAAACATATGATTACAATTATTTCGTTTAATTTTAAACTACGCGCTTTTAAGGTGTACTTATCGATGTCTAATTTCATATATACCGATATACTTCATTGCTATGGTCACACATAAGCAAGCACCATCTACCGGGCAGTAGCAGTTGTGCGCCACAAAGGCTGCAATATAATATTCATATTTTTTGGCGGTTCTTTTAAATGTAAAATGTCTGCTACGAATTAAAATAAATACAATTTAAGTTAATAAATTAGTTTTCATGATTGAAACCTAATGTTAGATTTTCTAATTACTTGTTAAGGCTTAAATCTTGATTTTTCAATTTTTGAATGCCACTTTTTGCATTTTTTTCGTCCTGCTCCATTTGCTGCTCTCTCACTGTCTCTCTCCCACCATCGGCCAACCACCACCAACAGGCGATAGCGGCGGCATTTGAACTTTCAACCCCCGAAAAGCCACGTGCTCCTGCAGCTTTTGGCCTCCTTTTCGCGTACGGCAATCAATGAAAGTGAAGCTTTGCCCAATTTAAACCCGCTGCCAGCCCAAAAATTTCCATGCAGAGTGTCCTGCGTCAGTGGTTGCGTGTGTGTGTGTGTAGGGTTGTGCCTGCGTTGGTAGTGGCTTATTCACCACCCAAGCAAATCCACCACACCAATTCGCGAGCTTCACGCGGCGCCAAGCGATTTGGATTCAGTTTACAACGGAAAGCACAAATCAACGGTCGTGAAAATCGAGCAAAGCTCCGTGTGAAAAACGCAGAAATTCGTCGAACGAAATTAATATCGAGCGTTTAGCAGTATTAAAGCCGAGATCAAGGAAAATCAATCAAATTTTCCAAATCGCGCGAGTGTGTGTGTGAAAAGTCCGCCTAAAAGCAGCCTGGAATTTCGAGTCCCACAGCCAAGTTTAATTTTGGTACGGAACAAAAAAAAAGCAAGGCGAAACTTTCTGCTTGACGTGTCCTGCCCACTAACACACACACACACATACACAAAGGACTTCCTCCCTATCCTTTTCTCTCTCGCTATCTCTCTCTCTCTCTCTCAGTCTCTCTGGCTCTCTCTATCCCCGGAGCTCTTCTTCTTTTCCCTATCATAAAAACTCGAGGTTGGGGATGCACGTGGATTTCCGTGAAAACAGTGAACTTAGCTTTATGTTAATTTCATTTGTTTCGTGCCCTTAGCTCAATGGAAATCAGCATTTTTGTGCATTCTAAGCGAATTCGCATTCCAAAAACCAACAAAACGCTACAAGTCTGCGAAACATTTAACTTTGCACGTTGACATAAGTAAAACTACTATATAAAGTACATTTTTAGAGCATGGGAAAACCCAATCAGATTTTGGCAGGGAAAACTATCCAATAATTAATCACTTGACTGAGCGATCAGCGTAAACAAACATTTTTATTTTGGTTTTCTAAGAAATTTGATTTGAGTAGATCTGCTATTTTTCCACTTGTTTATGTTATTCAACCTAATGGCACAAACCTAAGTACGAAAATGTCATAAGCAAATCTTTTAAATATGGATTTAAGGGAATTATTTAAGAATTTTTTATTGAAGCATCTTAATTCTTCAATATAAATTTCCCAGTATTACGTTTTTAATACCCTTTAAAAATCAGTTCTTTTTATTTACGCATCGTAATTCCAAAAGTTAATCCTTATCTTTGCAATAAAATCTCATAAAAACAATACAAGTGCCCATAAGTACCCATCAAAAAGTATAAAGCATAAAAGGTACATTTTCGTTTGGAGGGTTTAATAAATTGCATTGGGGCTGGCAATGGCATTGGCCGAGGGGATGTTTTGGGCCACAAAAGCTCAACCCTCCCCATCGACCTCAACAGGCCAACAGTTGATGCTGTGCCAAAAAATGGGAAGCACAAGAAATTGAACTTTGTGCCTGTCTGATTGCATTTTGTTTCCTCCCTTCTCCCTCTCTTTCTCTCCCCCTAAAGCCATCTCTCTCTAGAGTGAGAGCGAAAGTTGGGTATTTACAATGTATATGGTACTATATAAGGTACTGGTACTCGCATTTTGGCAATCTTCTCCGCCAGACAAGTGCACTAGTCCGCCTGAATCTCGCCAAGCGGACATTGTTTGATAAAAAATTAATTTTGGATTTGGGTTGGGAGTGGGACACTTGCCACTTATTGATCGATTACTTTGGGGAAAAGGTTAAGTCGCATAAACACATAGTAAATGGCAGAAAAGGTCTATTTTTGTTTTCTGTTGTTAGTAAATATTATTATTTTATTTTCCAGTGTAGTGTTTATGATCAGATTATATGCTTACCCTCTGTAAACAACAAAACATATATTTTATAAGTTCTTTGAATTGTTTATGTTATTATTATGTCTAAGAAATAGACCATAAAGGGAAAGACAAAATAAATAACAAATCGGTTGTGTAAATAACAGCAAAAACAGAAGATAGCATAACATTTTAGATATTTACATCTGAATTTTATTTCCTCGAATTTTTCGTGTTTATAATTTTCATTCATAATTCATAGAATTTTGTTTGCAAAATATTATATTTATATGTATGTCAACCGTTAAGGAAGGTGTACACTTATTTATATTTTTATATAAATCACAGAAATCATTTTCTTCTTCAAATGAAACTTAAAAACTGGATTTAAAATTCTACAATACTTGCTGGAAACTTTCCTTCGCTCCGTAAGCTGCGTTTATTTACATAATGTTATTGCAAAACAAACCTTGCCTTCTCTGAGCAGAAGTTTGCCAATAATTGGAGAAAGTAATCCAACACCAATGAGAGGGGAATCCCATTGTCAGTTTAAAGTGCCCCCCAATCAGTGCCATCCTGAGCAGACTGGCGCCAATTTCCAGGAAATACACAGTGGCGACTACCCCCAAACTTGAATGCATCGAAGGCTGGGCATCAAGGTCAGACGGAAGCGGAAGTGGGGGTGGTTTTTGGCTGGATTTTTGGGGGCCAAATGTCCTAGCAGATTTTCGGCGCAATTCCCGCGTTGGTGGCAAACGAGGGTCAAATCAATTACTAAGAGCAAAGGGCGAAAATTGCATATTGGCAGCCGACAAACAGCTTGCGCAATACCTCTTTGTTTATATTTTGAGTGGATCCAAAAATAAACCACAAATATGGTACTATTAGTTGGCATTCAAAAATTCAAGAGCTATATATTTCTAAACGATTCGCAGTGAATTTATTGTGGCATAGCGTAAACAAAAAGCCAATAAAATGTGCAAAATCGATTGCGTAAACAGAATGTATTTCATTGGCAATCAAATTGCATGATTTATGCAGAATAGGAAAAGACAGCTGGCCCTCCCCCTGATTTCCACCTTACCCGCAAAGCCGTTCTTATCGATTTAGCCTGCAACACGCCATGTCAGCAGATTCCCTTACTTGCTTTATTTTTACTTTACTAGTGTAATGTGTGCCTGCCCCTCTTTTTCGATCTATTTCGAGGGCACTTTAACTGGGCACAAGCTTTAAAATTCTATTCCCATAGTATGTGAGTTGAAAGGGGATGAACTCGCTTTGTTTTTTTTTGGAATAACATTTTTGCCACGACGCAATTGGGTTTGTCCTTTTTTGCTTGCTCAGGACCCAAGCTTTTCTACCTGTGTGTGAGTTTTGGGGTTGATCTGTTTTTCTGCCCGGTATATTTCCATTCATTTAAATTCAGACCTGATGGGTATTTTTCGCTAATTCCCCTGGTTATATAAGCAGGATAAGCAATTCTTCAATTAGGTCCTGTCACAGCCAATCAGTCGCAATCTTGACCCCTCGTTGAGTAATTTCCTACGGCAATGATTTAAGCATTGTGTTCAGACCACTTTCGTGGGGGCCAAGTTTGCCAACCCCTTCCAATGACAGGGCCACGGTCATATCCTGGCCAAAGCTTTATTTAGAAACGCCGGTGATTGAAGGCGAACGAACAGCCATCCACATCCACATTCACATCCCACCCATTAAACTGCGACGCAGAAACAGCAACAGCACAACAATCACAGGACTTTAATATTTTCACACACTGGTTTACGTAATAGCAATCGTATTGTGTAATCAGTGGATGAGTTTTCCCGAGACGGATGGCAGAGCCGCAACTCAGCGGGTGGAAATGTGGAAAAGTGCAAACTGCCTGTCCTGTGATTATTGCTCCTTTTCATGCCATTTAATCAGAGACATTGCAGCTGGGTGGTATAGTTTTTGCTTTCTGCATCTATGAGATACATTTTGTGGCTGGATAAATATTTACACCAATGGGTGGTTGGGTGTAACGATTCGGGAAACGCAATTGGAAAATGAGGCAGCCATCAAAAGACGTCATAGCGCATTACGTATACGCAAAATATAGAAGAATAGACCAAGAACGTATGAAGTGTGTTTGTGAAGGTGTATTCGTCCCCCGTGAAAGCCACCCCCCGCAAGTCCATCAATGAAGCGGCAGGACGCCAAAAGCTCTTCAGAGCTTTTCCTTCTCTCTTTAAGTGGTGAATTGCTGCTTCTTGCCACACAGCTGCTGCTCCAATCAACACACCCAAGGCTCTCTCTCACTCTCTCTCTCTCTCTCTCTGTCTCTTTGGGGGATGGGCGGGTGGAGGCTTTCTAGCCCTAATTTACTACGTCAGCAACAGAGGACGAGCCTCCAAGTAAATAGCCACCACATAGAACGACCAATGGGTAACAGAACCCCCTTTTTAGTTCGGGCCCAGTTTGCTCTTTTTTTCTTTTGGTTGCTCTTTCAATTTAAAACGACCTTCTGCGGTAGTCAACACAATTTTTGGCTCTCCTCTACACCGAGCAACAAGGTTCAGGAAGTCACGTTTCGAGTGGGTGGTTGGGCGATTCAATGACTCGTTAATAGACCTTGGAGCCTCTGGGTTGTTTACTGCTAAAACTAAGGATCTAATTAACCTCTGACCCCCCACATACGTGACTGAATATGTACACTGAAAGAATTAATGATACTAAATATGTTACTTATAAAATGCATTATCAGGATGGTTATAAATGTTTTCTTGAAGAATAGCAACATTTTTCAGGTGAAATTCCTTTTTTCAGGCTTAAGAATCTTAATTAAAAGGCGTTTTCAATATTTGATATATCTTTTTAACCAATGAAAATTAACTATGAAAAGATAAATATATTTCTGATTAATTGATGTCCACTAGAAAAAAAAATTGTTCTTTTAGGGTTTTTATTTTAAGAAAACTAATAAAGAATCCTTAAGGTTCATGCAAGAAACTAATGAACTTACGTTGTATATAAATACCCATGGCACTACACGAAATTTGCATAGTAATAAAATTACGAAAGTTGACAGGGGGAAATAGGGAAAAGCGTGGGCGAAAAGTTTCCATTAACCAGCGGAGAACCCGCCTAATGGCAAACAATTAGGACGCAAATTGAGTTAGCAGCCACTAGAAGCGGTCTCAAGGACGAACCGCCACACAAATGGGCAAACAAGACCACACATTCGCACACAGGGATACAATTCGAGGAATATCGATCAAACAGTGGGTCTGGGGTGAATCCTAATGGCGCTGCCATTTCCTAACCGGTTGCTCCACTTTTCCGCAGACGGTAACCACGGACACTTCGCCAGGGCAATCCGCACGTTGATGGCTGCCACCAAAATCATCGATGCGCCGCGCAACGGCCACGAGATGGCCCCACTGAACACAAGGGCACGGGGGGACGGCACCCACGGGGTGACCATCGTCCTCACCGCCCCGCAGCGCAACTCCGTGCAGTCGGTGGACATCCCCGGAAATGAACCCGAACGAGCCGCCTGGAGCGGCAAGATGCAGTTCTTCCTCAGCATCATCGGCTACTCGGTGGGCCTGGGAAACATCTGGCGGTTTCCCTACCTGTGCCAACAGAACGGAGGCGGTGAGTACCAAGACCTAAATAAAATAAGTATAATATCATTGATGGAAATAATATCATTATTTACAATAAGATAACAATATCAGATCTTAAGGATTATATACTTTAACTTATCAACCAGGTTTCAGTTCTTGGTTTGACACAATATGATAGAAATTAATATAATTTAAAATGTATTGATTGTGAATAATATCATTCTTCACCATACGATAACAATATCAGATCTTAATGATTATAAGCTTTAACTAATCAACCGGGTTTCAGTTCTTAGTTTGACACAATATAATATAAATTAATAGGATTTAAAGAGTTTTTTAGTTTGAAATAAATTAAAATGATTTGAAAAAACATCCAATCAATAATATAGACATTTCCATTAGAATCTATTTTAAATAGTTTACCATTAGCAGACACTGTTGATATTCGAATTAGTATTCATATTCATAATATTATTATATAATTAATTATAAGTAAAATTCACATGCTATAATTCCGAGTTGATTACGAGTTTTGTAAATTGTGTCTGCCCTCTGTGAGTTTGGAATGGAATTTTACGCAAAGCCTCGGATTACCGGGGCAAAAAGCGCCAACTGGAGCAGTATTTTTCAATCAATGCCTGTTTGACTGCACGGGTCACCTGAGCGATAACGGTAAATTGGGTAGACCACCGCCACGCCCCCCGCGGCCCACGACATGTGTCATATCCAATATCAGTTGGCCAACGAACTGCAGCTAATCAGGTGCACAGCTTTGACAATAACATTATGGGATTTAATGTGCACTAATTGCCTGGCTTTCGACGGCGGAAGGGCCCAATTGATGGCCTTGGGCGGGCCAGTGGGCGGAGGTGGTTGGCTTGGGGGGCGGTAAAGAAGAGCACGCACATTTCTAATGGCGATTTAACCCCACCCTGGTTTTAATTCAATTACAATTGACAGCATGCCCAGCCATCGAAGTTCGAATACTCTCTTGTTCTAGTTGGCCAACCAGATATTTCCCGACCCGGCCAGAAATGCAAATTTCCGGCTTGCGTTGGATTGATTTTGTGTCACGTCACCTGCCTTTCAATTTTGAATGCAGAAAAAGCATAACAATGTCTATGGAACAAATTCTGGTCTATGATGTTGTCTTAATTCATTATTTACAGCCATTAAATTCTTTATTGAAAATACCTTTGTTACCTATTTTTGTTGCAACATACTATTTTCCTTAAATCTTAAGTTTATCCACTATTATATATTATTCTTTGTAAGACTTGACTTATCTATTATTTACTTTTTTATACTGAAAGTGTGATAAGTCTTTGACAGAATAGTTAGATAATAAAAATGTAATCAAAATCATTGCAAGACATGCTATTTATATTGTGCAGGCGTTATTTAAAAATATTTATAATTATGATTTATTGAGGCATTTAAACTAGATTGGAACTACTCTTAAAGTTAATTATATTATATCCATTTTGGTTCTCTTTGTGAAACTAAACCATTTTGTTGTCCATTTTAGGTGCTTTTCTGATACCCTTTATGATTATGTTGATACTGGAGGGCATACCTTTGTTCCTCATTGAGCTGGGAATTGGTCAGCGAATGCGATTAGGTGCTTTGGGTGTGTGGAACACCATTCATCCCTGGCTGGGTGGCATAGGAATCTCGTCGTGCATAGTGACGCTGTTTGTGGCTCTGTACTATAACGTGATTATCACGTGGGTTTTCTTCTACCTCTTCAATAGTTTTCGGGTGAGTTGGTGATTCCTAAACCCAAAGATAAAGCCTTCTTATTTATAAATTCTCTATTTAGTATCCTTTGCCGTGGTCCACCTGTCCCTTGAATGGCACAGGTTTTGAGTTGGAGGAATGCGCCAAATCCTCGGAGACGACGTACTTCTGGTACCGCACCACCTTGGATGCAGCTCCATCCATGGATGAACCAGGTGGCCTCAAGTGGTGGATCGTGCTGTGCCTGCTGTTGTCCTGGACCATTGTCTTCTTCATCGTGATGAAGGGCATCCAAAGTTCCGGCAAGGTGGTCTACTTCACCTCGCTGTTCCCCTACATTGTGCTGACCATCTTCTTCATTCGGGGCATCACGTTGCGAGGAGCAGGAGCCGGCCTAATGCACATGTATACGCCGAAGGTGGAGAAGCTGTTGGAGCCCACAGTGTGGCTGGATGCAGCCACCCAGGTCTTCTACTCCTTTGGCCTGGCCTTTGGCTCCTTAATCGCCTTCGGAAGCTATAACACGCCCAAGAACAACTGTGTGAGAGATGTGCTCCTGGTGTCCGTTTGCAATGCAGTCACCGCAATCTACGCCAGCGTGGTCATCTTCGCCATTCTGGGCTTCAAGGCCACCGTCAATGTGGACCGCTGTGTGGCCAGGTGAGACAATGGGTTAGAGATTGGAAGTGGGAGTGGGTTTGGGAGTGGGTCGTACGCATCAGTGGCTACGAGGTGGGTCAGCAATATGCTGACCAGCTGACCAGTTGTAACCGGCGCCAGTCTTTGTATCTATTTGCGTATCAATGAGTTGCCGGCTCGGTGGGTGTATCTGCGCCCATCCATTGATATTCGAATCGATATATGGAATCGCGGTCGTGTCTGTCAATTTGCATCAATTAACGGACCCACTTTGAGTTATGCACAATTGCTCTTGAACTGCCTCGCCATCGGGTTCTAACCGATTTCAACTGGTGTTCATTGATGGTTTATCCCTCTTTTCCCCGCACAGCAATACGGATATCCTGGTGAAGAACAAACTGCTGGGACTTAATGACACCCAGGGGTATGAACAAGCCATGAGCCTGCTCAATGGGACAGAGCTCACCCGTTTGCAGTTGAGCGAATGCAGTCTGGCCCACGAACTGGACAATGTGAGTACTGTCTGGATGAAGGATTAGTTTGAAGGGGGTTTAATATATATATTATCCCCATTCAGGCCGCCGAGGGCACGGGCCTGGCCTTCATTGTGTTCACCCAGGCCATCGTTGAGCTGCCGGGAGCTCCCTTCTGGGCCGTGCTCTTCTTCACCATGCTGCTGTCACTGGGACTGGGATCACAGATCGGCATCCTGGAGGGCATGCTGTGCACCCTCTTCGACATTGACATTATCAAGCGGGTTAAGAAACAGCATGTCACTGGCGTGGTGTGTCTCTTCTGCTTCATTGTCGGTTTCATCTTCTGCACAGGTGCCGGGGAGTACTGGCTCAAGATGTTCGACTCTTTTGCCGGCACCATTGGCCTCGTGGTGGTGGCCCTGATGGAGATGATAGCCGTGATCTTTATCTACGGACATGAGCGGTGAGTTTCGGACACAATGTGGACTTAAGCGGCTTACTAATGGTGTTCTTATCACACAGCTTTACTGAGGACATTTACCAGATGACCGGCTACCGACCTGGCCTCTACTGGCAGTGGACTTGGCGGTACATTGGCCCCGTCATCATGGTCTGCATCTTGATCTCGTCCGTGGTCTTCATGGTCATCAAGAATCCCACTTACGGTGCTTGGAATGCCGATTTGGTGAGTAGTCAGGGCAGTTTTCATAAATCTAAAAAATATTGTGCAGTTTTTTCAATATAAAGTCGAAAGGTTTTTTGCCTTATAAATTATGATACTTCAAAACTTTTTGTAACGTACCGTAATTGGAAGGAAAATTATAAATGATTTGTTCCTTTTTTTCCTTAATAATTTAACCAAAGCATATGAGGATTAATTTTGAGAACTAATATATAATTAAATAGGATATTTACTAATCATCCTGCAGATTTAATTTATTCAGCCAAAAGTTAGCCTTTCCATCCCCTTGACTTTCTTCTACTTGTTCTAATTCCAATTTGTTTTTTTCCCAGGGTATGATTGAGCAGAAGAGCTACCCCAACTGGGTGATGGGTATCGCCCTGTCCATGATCCTGGCTGGCGTCCTGCCCATGCCCATCGTGTTCCTGATGCGCAGCTTCCAGTGCCTGAAAGTGGACCTGGACATCCACCAGGGATCGATCCGACGAAATGAGACAACCGCCTCCACCAAGGAGATGATCGACAATGACGACGATGTAAGTGCAGATCCTTGCTCAAATCGGATGATAACACTTTCGATTCAATCTCGATTTGAGCTTTCTTTGTACCATTCGTTGTGTTGTTAGGCTAAGATTACGCCCATCTCTCTTTTGGTCTATACGTGTGACTAATTGTGTCTTTCTCTCACCTAACGATACATTCCTCACTCTTGCGCTTGTTTTTCCTATCTGACAATGCTTACATCCAAATACCGATTACATAACCAATACTCACGCTCATTGTCGTTCAGAATATGAGTCCGGATATGCCACCGCAAGATTCACTAGCGGCGACACGCTTCACAATTGGAGACTTTGAAGTAAGTTGTGCCTCGTCCTGGCTAGAAAAGCCATTCCCTCTCCAGAAACCCTCCTCCTGTCACCTGCACATCTCTAAAAACACTAAAGCTAATCACACAAATCTCTGCTCTTCTTTCCTTCTGCTCCCGTGTCCACATTCATTGGTCAATGTTTAGAATTAGAACGAACCCAAAACGAAGCCATGGATACGAACTTAAGAGCAGCGCCAAGTATTAGAGAACCCCAGAGATCAGACATCAGAAACCAGAAACCAGAAACCAGTTTAAACTAGGATAGCTCTAAACGTAGTTCACTAAAGACCTTTGCATGGCCGAGAAACACAGAACACCGAACACTGAACACCCTGAGAAACAGAAATACCAAGGACATGCCTCAACTCAAGTAGAAACCAACTGCTCATCCTCGGTTTTACCAAGCAATTACCTGTACTCAATACCACTAAGAAACTAATCAACGCACAGCAATTAATCGTAGCTAGCAAACAATCGCAAATAGCTCTTTTTAAACAAAACAAAAAAAAACTGAGGCCAGAACAATTATTTACAAAACTTAAGTTTAGGGAAAAGACTAGCAAAATCGCTTGAGGGCTCAGCAGGAGTAGGGCAATGAATGTACATAGACTTAGGCAGTTTAGTGGCATATAGAAACCCAATTGGCAGCTGATCGTGGCTAATTTGCAGGTAAAGTAACAGAGAATTAACCAAGTCTTTTACAATTTACATTTTGTTTGTTGGTTGGTTCGTTCGTTTGTTTGTTCATTGCTTTAATGATTTTTGGTATGATTCAAATGTTTTACTTAAACGTCGGTACTGGTCACCATCGATAGCATCAATGTTAAAAATGGTTAAATGTCCAAAAAATTAAGTGACAATTTAACAGAAACTAAGAAAATTAAATATTTTAAATTAAAACATAAAAAGTATGCTTTTGGTTTACAAATTTAGTTTAATAATTTTTGTTGCATACATTTAAAGTTAAAAAAAAGATCAAAATGATTTTTTTGTTATTTAAAAACTACAATTATTGATGGTGACCCAAATCTATCGATAATTTGTCTCAAAACCGCCGATAGAATTGACAGTGCATCGATTGTGATGTCAATAATTTTATACAAAAGGCGGACCCTGAAATGTACATCTACCTTACATCTCATGTATGTTACAGTCGAATACATACATATCATTTTACTCTTAGTGGTTATAATTTAAAAATTGTGCTTTTAAGGCCACATATTGGCCGTAGAGAAAGCTTTCGCTTGAGCTTGTGTAGAATATCAAGTATACGCAGCGTGGTGTCAGCTCATTTGATTTATGTACTATAATTTCGTAAGCAGTTCTTGATTTCCTAGAGGACTCTGTCCGCCCATTTGTTTGCCTGACATGTTGAAGCCACCCTTCATCCGTATTCCCCTCTTTCCAATCAGGACGACGAGGACGACGAGAACGACTTCAGCGGTCCTGCGTTGGGCGGCCATGTAAAGACCCAGAGCGACTTCTCCGACGACGAGGAGGAGGACAAGCCCATGACCATGCGGATGATGATGATGCGTCCGACGACGACAACAACCAAGACATCGAACGCGCTAAATGTGCCAACAAGCAAAAAGAACAACTACAAGAAGGATGCGTACGATGTCTAGGAGAGCCACAGCCCACACAAATGCAGAAACCGATAAAGATACAGATACAGACACAGATACAGATACAGGTAGAGGTCCAGGTACAAGTCCAGATACAGGTCCAGGTCCAGGTGTGAACCGAACCGAAACGAAATGGCAAGTGAAAATCTAATTTAATTGAGACGAGCGGTGAGGTGAGAGCGTGACGAGCTGAGCGCAAACATTTATAAATATTTACTCTAAGTATTTTAACATAATTTAAATCTAAACTAAGTAATTACCAAAATAAACAACCGGAGAATTGCATTCGAGTGCGTAACTAAAATTGTTAAATCGTATTTTAACACAAACTGAACTAAGCCCAAAACTAAACTAAATTTAACAAACTATGTACGAGTACAATGTGCCGCAGGATGATATGTATTATCTAAAACGGGTTGCTAAGAGTTTAAATTCGATTATGTAGCATTTAGTTGGATTGCTTAAAGCTATACCATTAGACACTCGAACACACAAATTGAAAGTATTTCCGATTCCCACGCCGCACTCCCCCGCCCATCCCAATAATCCTCCCAAATTTCCCGCCAAACCTCGGAGAAAACTCTTCAATGGCAAAACGCTTTATAGACGACTTAGCCAGCGCATTTCCAACGAGTTAAACTCAACATTTAGTTGTAGTAGATATCTGCCGTTTTTATTTTGACCTCAAGCAGAACTCACCCGAACGAAAAAACAAAATATGTAATCTAAACAGAGTTACACACTTTAATGATACTTCAAACAGGTTAAGAGCGTTGAGACACAATATTAACACTTCGAGTTCTAGTTGAGTTAAACAAATACCTATACTTACTATACTGATTAGAGAAAGATGCATGGAATGTGTGATATTCTAAATAATATCCTCAATGTTTAGGTGTTAAGACTCTTCATCCTCTTCCCCCCAAAAAAGTCACTCACTCCAACTATTTTCCCCGTGCAAGCCACTCAAGAGTATTTTCCCACACTGACAGAGCTAAACAAAGTAAAACAAAAGATGAAAAATAAACTGCTGTGAATAGTTTTAGTGGTTGTAAAGTTCTATCGAAGAAGGGAAACCATAAAGCGTCTAATATTTAACTAGTTGTTAAGCGGCACCCCATTGTTCACTTGAGTTCACTCCACCGGATACCCAAAATGATAATCCTTGCCATATTTCCAACTCGGTTTCCGCAAAATGGTTCTCATACAATCCCCCAACTTTCTCTTATTTCGGTAAGGCAAAGGCAAAAAGCAACACTGATATCTGAAAACAGACAACTGAATCAAAACACATGGAATTTCGAAGTACTCAAAGTCAATGCAAAGGACGGACAGCAGAACGTTGAAGACAATAAGACAAATATAGAAATATACTTATGATATGGCCCGTCGAGTTTAGAGAGATTTGTAGTCCCCGACGTGGTAGATTTCCCCATAGCAGAGCTGGAATTATTCCAATTTTACCTTATTTTTGGGAGATATGTATCCATTTTGTACACCGCCAATCGAAAACAGTTCCAATCAAGGATCCAAATAGCCAGCAGATTTATACGTACGTTTACATGACTCTAAAATAAGAGATCCCAGAAATCAGTTACCCCAATTTCCCCCACCTTATCCATTAAATTCGAATCCTCGCAATGCAAACGCAACCGAAACCGAAACCAAATACATAGTACCAAGCCTAATTGTATAGTTTACTTGTTTACGCCACTATATATATACGAGCATTAAATCTATATATACAGTACATATTAACCTATATACCTAGCTCTACTATAAATATTGTATATCAATTATTGTCGTAGTGCTAAATAAAGCCCCGGACTCGTGTAAATTTGAATGTATTAAAAACACTGCAAGGAGAAGAATACTTATATGGAACATTATTGTATCGTACGCAAGAAATTATTATTAATAAAGATATTTCATGATTAGTGCGTTAAGTTGAAGAAGAGCAAAACGAATTCCAAGTGTTTTATTATTTCAGGTTTTGGTGGTATCACTGTACCACAGATGGCACGTTTAATCCCCGGCAGACGAATCTGCAGGTTTTTGATTGGGTCTTTGATAGACGAAAGCGTTTTGTATTTGGTTTGTTGGCCCCTGGTCAAAGCACCTTGGACCGGGAGCTAACGACTCCCGATTAGGCTTATCGCCCAGGGGAAAGTTTCGGTTTGTTTTGTTTTGTTTTGGTAGCATATGATTAGACAAGTCAGGCCTCTGAAACTTCTGAAATTGCTCGGGAAAAAAGAGTTTTCTTTTTTGACCTTCAATATTAGGTATTTCGGTTGGCCTTTTTATTGGATATCGACATCGTAAACGGCATTGTTCTATAAATATGCTAACACTAGTAAAGCGATAAAATCCAACTGGAAGCCACGTTCGATATGGCTGAAATGATAAGCAGAATGCAAGGAGAGAAATTAATTCATTGACAGTCTACACTAAAAAAAGGAAGGCATTTTAAATATTAAGTTAAATTAAAAAATATTTTGTTGTAAAACTGAATTTTTATGTGTAAAAAATTTTTTTATTTATTTTAAATATGTATTTTTTGTTATTGTTGTTTAACAAGTTCTTTAATTACAGGTTTATTTTGATAATTTCCCTTAAAAAATGCTTATTTTTAGCTACCATTGTGTTTCTAGTCAGAAACTACATAATTTCAATTCTTATTTACTTAGCTTCTTATAATTTGATCCAAAATTATGTGAGTTCGTATTTTGTTACATACTTTTACTACTTTACGTTTACTCAGAAATCAGCCAGAGTGGTGTCGATTTGAAGTATAAAATAAATTTATTTTTCGCTGTGTAAAGGCAGATCAGCGATGGCGTAATCCACGGCCAGTGTGATAATCGCAGGCTGAGACCCGCCAGACCGGTGTGCCCCGCAAAGGGGGCGTGGCCAGCGGACCCCTCTGGAGCTTTCCACAATCCCGCCGGCGGCTGAATATGCAGTGGGCGGCACGTAGCACGAGCGGCAAATGCAACGGCAGCAAAGTGGGCTCTTATCTTATCAGAGCGCAAGCCAAACATATAGTCCATATGCTTCAGCGGCAAGAATCGAATCGAATCAAAGCGACTGGGAACTGGGAACTGGGTACTGGGAACCGGGATCGAATCGGATCGCATGAGAGCGACGGAGCAAAGACCCAAGTGGAACCGAAAAAGCAAAATGCTCGGCTGTATGCGGACACATGTTACTTGAGCGCAGCGAGTGCCGCATAAAGTCAGTTTGGCTCGTTGTGCCAGAGCAGCAACAAGTGCCCGTTATATTTCAATCTGAATCCGAATCCGAATCCGAAACATAAGCTGTGGCCGTAGCTGTAGCTGAAACTGAAACTGAAGCGCAACAAGTGCTTAAAGAGATATTCAGAGAAGAGTGCTTGGGAGGCTGTGAAATAAATTCAAATTAGTCGGCAATTTCATCAAATTAACAGAGGGCCCAACGAAACCGAGCGCAATAAATTAATTAAGGCGGAGATAAAATTGCAACTGCATTGGCTGCCAAGAGTATTTGTGGGCAAAAGTGAAAGCGACCAGGTGACAGAATGCTGCTCAAAGGCGCGCAACTGCTGCGATGCGGGTGAGTCTAATGGGATTTCGCGGGATTGGCGGCATTCCAGGTTGCCAATGCATCGACAGGTTGCAATTGGGTGGTAAATCAATTAACGTTGTTTGGTTCGATAGCTGAATACCCTCTAGCTGAATACCCATCTACCATGCCCACAAAATATCTGAGATTATAAAATTGTATCTATCAACTACTAATCAGCATTCAAAATAAGTTTTTTTCCTCTAAACTCAGCCATTTATCTAATCACTTTAAAGGGTACTTCATAAAAACAAATCATTTCTTATCTCATGGCAATGCTAATAGTTTGTAATATATAAATAATTTCTTTTGAAGCAAAACATCAAGATTAAAGGGTATGCTCAATAAATATAAAGTGACATTATATGATTCTATGTATAAACTTATGAACTTTAAGGCTGATAATTTCAATTGGTCAATTTTGTTTTTTATAATTGAACTGGCAAATGTTTTAGATTAGACAACATTTTCTGTTTTGCTAAAAGAAATAATTGAAAAACGTCGTTCATTAATGGGTAAATAAAGGGAGTATAAATACAATTATAATAGATATGTTCTTAAACAATTTAATATAATAATTTATTATACATATATCCTCTTAAGTAATAAAAAAAAAACAAAACACCCTGATTTATGATTTAAGGGGTATGCAAATAACATTGTGTGGTCTACTCGCCTTACAAGCCCTAAGGTTAATCGCACTTAGTATTTGCCATTCATCAGTAACTAACCTATCTCAACTTAGGTTGGTTACTAGTAGTTATGATTCACTATCGCATGGCGGGAAAATTCCACGCTCTCGACGTCGCCGATACACTTTCATTGACGTAAACAAGAAGCATAATCATCCGCAGCAACCGACATCAATGTTAATGTCATCTATAAAGCTTCCAAGATCATTGCACTCGTCGCTAAATAAAGAGTTCTTAATCTCTTAGTGGCTGCGTTTTCGCATACATCTCTCTTTTGCAAAAGCTCTAATTTATTGTAATAGTAATTTTATGTTTACACATACTAGGGAGTAACGAACTTATCATAAGATTTTGAACAAATATTTTTGTTTGGGGTTAAGCATTTCTTTGACCTACAGCTTTTGTTTTACGTAGTTTTTCTTTTGCATGTCTTACACTGCAAAAAAAATGAATGGGAACTATATATTACTTGAAAATAAAAATTTTAAAAATTTTTGTATTCTTTTTATTAAAATATCAACCTTTGAGGTTTATAAAAATTATATTTTATGCTCTTTATATGTGTTTTTATTAGTGCTTTGTTTTGTTACTAGGAGCCTTAGTAATTAGTTTTAGTTAAATATGTAAATTAAGAAATAAAATTAAATAAATTAAACTGTGGACAAAGTAATATTCAAAATAGATTCAATTAGTAGTGGAAAAGGCTTTTAGAAATTTTTTTTGAGTGTAAAGAACTTTAAGTATTGTTGGTCGCTGATAACAACTCAACAAAGAAATATTTTTTCCTGCCTACTTTCAGGCGACAGGTTGGTGACCAAAGCCTTAAAAGTTCTCTTGTTGCGCCTGTGTTTATGCAACACTCTTTTCTAAAACGTTTTGTTCAATGAAAAGCTATTCAATTCCCGCCTCTTCTTTTGTTTCTGCTTTTATCAGCGTTTCTTTATTATTTTTGTAGTTTTGTTTTGGCTCGTTTTCTCAGTGTGTGCGAGTGTGTATATCTGTGTGATCGCTGGCAAGTTGTTCGACTGGCTCTGCCTCTCTTTTGTGTGTTTGTGTGTGGGTGTGACGCTATTAGGCGGGCAAAATAAAAACAAAGCACTGCATGTATGGGTTTTTTGAGGCCGCCTAGCAACAAAATGTCTCGAAATCTTTATCCAACTGTTGACTTTTTTTACTTTTGGCTTCTGTTTTGATGGGGTGGCGTGTTTTGGCGTATTTTTGGCGATAAACCCACTCATAACCCAGCTGCAGCAGCTAATTCTCCTTCATAACACTCATGTTTTGTCTTTTTTCAGAGTTGTAGGTGGTATCCAAGAGATACTTTCCCGTTTCGTTGAACTGCCATTGACGATAACCTTTAGACAACGCGACGACTGCGAAATAACAACAAAAATAAATAATATTATTGTTGACGACGCGTGTCTGAATCTTTTTTTTGCAGGCCGAGCCCCCGTTCACCGTATTTGCCATAGCAAATAGCTTCATTTATGCAGTGCGAAAATCAAAACAATTTCTTAAATATAATAAACGTTATTCCTGCTTATCGGTTGCGAGAGACACGCGCCTTTTCCGAAGGCCCCATCGATCAGGGAATGCTTTACTGAACATAGGAAATAAGGCTCATAGTCTGTTAATGATGTCTTATCAGTTAATGGTTTGTTTACCACCCATTCCCAGAATACCCAGAAACTTCTAGATAAGATTCCCCGGTAATAATGACGCTTCGCTTGCAAGTTTCCCAAAAAGTGAATCATCCCCATTCATTGAATAAGCTGCATGCAACCAATTACAGCTTTTCTAAGTAGATTTCACTCCATGTAATTCGTGGAATCAACCAGACTAGACCAGACCCCCCCATTCAACCATTACCTTATACACATTATACCACTCGCGGAATACTTTAATCTACAAATACGTACATTTCAATATGGAAGCGTGGGCAGTCTGGTACCGCTTATCAGTCGGTAAACAAAATACGAAATTAGTTGCTTATATATTTGCGGACTTTGATATGCGGTAATGAGCATTCTACTACAGCATTCTATAGGTAAGAACGTATATACTATCCTCCAGACTGGGAGCAATAAAATCCAGTTCACACTGGGTACACTTTATGCGCAGTTTATGGAGAGCAGCAATTTATGGTAACAAAGGTAGAACAAGAAGTCTAGGAACATTGGACTACGATTACTCATTTAGCAACATGTTCTTTGTTATTTTTAAACATTTTTATTAATAAAGTTTCCTTAGTAATTTATAAAACGTGTAAGTTCTAGATGACGCAGATTAGAATCAAGCTAGCGGAAAACTTTGCATCTGAGGAACTGATAGTCATTTTTCCTCTTAGTAAATCCCACGTCAAAGCTGTTGTTAATAGCTTAAACGTATTTTGATTTAAAACTAAATAGTTTTCCTACGCAAACTTGCTACTTCTTGCTTAAGTGCCCATAAAAGTCTGGTCACCACCCTTCGATGGTCTACTGAGTCCTCGAAATGATAAGCCGCAGATTGTGGCTGCCCTTCGCCTTCATTTGGTATGGGGTTCTTTCATCGAATCTAAGGCGAAGGGCCAAGGCTAATGAACCCTCTGATGGAACCAGTTTCGTTTATTTCGTCAGACTTAAGTACAGTTTTCGGTTGTGGAAAATCTGTTGAATCAGCTGACACCCCATGACTGTTGCCAAGTGTTTTGGGGGGACATTTCGTATCCCACTAACCGTGGTATTAATAGACTGATATGTTCCTTTTCCATATAAAACCACACACATCAGAGGAACACGCGCTGGCTGAAAATTCAACGAATGTATTTAATGCTTGTTTTTGCAATAAAAAACCAAAATAAACGCGTAAACAAGAAGAGGAAGTCTACGAAGTGGGGAAATACACTTGATTCGCAGATAAATGCTTACTCATTGCATGGGTCACAAGCCAATGGTGATGTTTAAAGAGCTTTTTGGTAGGGTATAGGTGGCCAAAATAGGATGCCAACTGTGCGGATTGGTCAACATTCGTGGCGTCATGAGAAGGCTATAGTTGCCATTTCAAAAGGCCAGGGGAAATTCTCGCGCCCATTCCGCGACAACGAAGTGCTCTGTGTTATCTCCCAAAATAGCACCGAATACGCAGCGGATTTTCAGCATCCAATTGAGGCGCGTGTCCCTAATCAAAGCCACTGCGACAAGTCGAGTGCTGCTCAAATAATTAGCTGCCGGTGTCAACAGCGATACTCGAGCGGTGCGATTTGGATTGAAGCGGTTTGTCCATAAATGCTCTTATCAATATCATGCTAAACTGCTTGACTATTTGACAAGAGTTCCACGACCACCGAGGCTAGCAAATAAAGTTCTCACACGCAAACATCACGATAAAAGCCAGACGCATGCCATGAAAAATCCAAACAAAAACCAGTTAATATGATCATATTAAATTATAATTTTCATTCAATTTAGCGACTTAATTTGTCATCTACTGCTATTCAGGGCCCAGAATTGGCAAAGTTGAGACATTGAGAGACATCGCTGGCTTTATCATTCAACTCACATGCCCCGACCATGCAGACAACTTATGCTAATATAAACCAGGCCAGATTGGTGACACTTAAAGTGTATATTTGTATATGCAGAGTGTCTGGCGGAGAAAACTGCGCAGTTCCGAAACTACAAAACATACATTAATTTCGGGGGGATTTCATCTGACGTCACAAGTGGGGCAACCCTGATCGCGTGTAAACGATTATTCCGCTGGTGAATTTGGGGGGGGGGAGATACGCTAGACTTTGAACCCCATGTAACCGAGAGCTGTCTGGCATGTGTGATCGGGTGGGTCGTTTTAGAGTCCGACTGTCTGACCCAGAGACATGTGTACCTCGGTGATCTGCCGGAAACGAGGTACATATACCAGTAGATACCACCAGGCTACCTGCTCTTCGCTTATCTGCCAAAACCAAAACAGAGAGCACAAAGAGCATTCCCCGAGGCGGCAAAAAGATGATGAAAGATTGCATCATGCTGCCGGGGGAACACCAACTGAACCCGCTTCTAATGAAAGTGATGTGGGCTGGCCGCAATACGAAGGTTGGTCCTCCAACTCCATCTCCATTCCCCAGACCCCAGATCACAAATCACCGAGCTCTGTGCGAATTGCGGCGAGCAAGTTTCTCGAGTTTGGTGTGGAGCTCTCCAAAACCTGAACGACCAGACGAACAGCTGATCAGCCAGTTTGGCTGTATCTTTTCTGTTTGTATTTCGATTTTGTTTTATTTGTATTCGTTTCTTTCGCGGCACTGGCTCTTTTCCAGCGGCGGTGCGTTACCGCTTAGAATTTCAAATTCACGTTACGAGGTCCGCCAAGGGGGTACAGTTGTGCTCGCTGCGACTAGTCAGCTGTACGACCGGAGGTAGCTGTAGGTGGAGTATCTGAAAAGGGGTTTATCTTTGGTTAAAGAATTGGTTGGAGTGTCTGGCGTACCTTTTCACCTAACAGTTCCCTAACCTAGGGTAATATTGCTCAATATTTTGTATTTAGTTTACCTATTAATATCCAATGTTTTAATAACAATATTCCTTTATTGCAACACTTTTTATATAAGTAAGCTTTCGAAAACCGAAATTAAGAGTGTTATATCTTTGCTGGTAATATAATCTATTATTAAAATAAAAGAGTTTCAGCAGATATTACTTTCATTAAACTAGTTTTATTTGCCTTCCCCGGTAATAAAATTCATTTCTATTATTACATTATAGCTATAGTAGCAGTTAATCTAATCCAGCTTTGTTAAAATAAGATATGATTAGTTAGTGCTTATCGTTTTCATTGTGTAATTTTAGTTCCATGTTCGATGTATTTGTTTCTTAATTTCTTAATATCTTTCTTTCAGCTTGGTCTCCCCTGCCCGGAGTTACAATTTCCGCCTGACCTGTCGCTTCCTGTCCGTCCAGTATGGAGATGCCAAGGTACTCACTCCCGCCGTGAAACAGTATGTGGAGAAGTGCGTGGATCTCTGCCAGCCGGAAAGGGTACATATCTGCGATGGTACGGAAAGTGAGAGCAAATTGCTCCAGGGTCTAATGCTGAAACAGGGAACCATTATTCCACTGCCAAAATACGAGAACTGTTGGCTGGCACGAACCAATCCGACGGATGTGGCCCGGGTGGAGGGCAAGACGTTCATCTCCACGGATTGCAAGGAGCAGACTGTTCCGGTGACGGAGAAGGCCACACCGGGAATGCTGGGCAATTGGATGGCCGAGGAGGACCTGCAAGCGGCGATCAAAGAGAGATTTCCTGGTTGCATGAAGGGACGCACCATGTACGTTATTCCATTCAGCATGGGTCCAGTGGGTTCACCCCTCTCCAAAATTGGCATCGAAATCACAGACTCTCCTTACGTCGTGGAGTCCATGAAAATCATGACACGGGCGGGCAATCCGGTGCTGGAATATCTACAATGTGGAGATGGTCAGTTTGTCAAGTGTTTGCATTCGGTGGGAACGCCTAAGGGTGGTACTCAGGTTATGCCATCCTGGCCCTGCGATCCTGAGCGCACCATTGTCCTGCACAAACCAGCGGAGAACGAGATTGTGTCTTATGGTTCCGGTTATGGTGGCAACTCATTGCTGGGCAAGAAGTGCTTCGCCCTGAGGATTGGCAGCACCATTGCCAAGAGGGAGGGTTGGCTGGCCGAGCACATGTTGATCCTGGGCATCACGAATCCGCAGGGCAAGAAGATCTACATAGCTGCCGCATTTCCATCCGCTTGTGGCAAGACCAACCTGGCCATGATGACACCAACACTACCTGGTTACAAAGTGGAGTGCGTGGGTGACGACATCGCCTGGATGAAGTTCGATAAGGAGGGAGTGCTGCGAGCGATTAACCCCGAGAATGGATTCTTTGGCGTGGCCCCAGGCACCTCGAGGGCCACCAATCCCATAGCCATGGACACGATATTCCGGAACACGGTCTTCACGAACGTGGCCTCCACATCCGATGGAGGGGTTTACTGGGAGGGAATGGAAAAGGATCAGCTAAAGGGGGTTACAGTCACAGATTGGCTGGGCAAACTCTGGTCACAGGAGTCGGGAAAGCCGGCTGCGCATCCCAACTCCCGCTTCTGCACCCCGGCTGCCCAGTGCCCCATTATCGATGGAGCCTGGGAGGACAGCGAAGGAGTGCCCATCTCGGCCATCCTCTTCGGAGGACGTCGTCCTAATGGAGTGCCCCTGGTGTACGAGGCGCGGGACTGGAAGCACGGAGTCTTCATTGGTGCCGCCATGAGGAGTGAAGCCACCGCAGCCGCTGAGTTCAAGGGTAAGGTGATCATGCACGATCCCTTCGCCATGAGGCCCTTCTTCGGCTACAACTTCGGTGACTATCTGGGTCACTGGCTGAGCATGGAGAAGCGGGGAAAGGTGCCCAAGGTCTTCCATGTCAACTGGTTTCGCAAGAGCGATAAGGGCAAGTTCCTGTGGCCCGGATTTGGGGAAAACTCTCGCGTTCTGGACTGGATCTTCAGGCGGGTGGAGGGCGAGAAGTGCTTCGAGGACTCTCCCATTGGCCGCCTGCCCAGCAAGGATGCCCTGAATCTGGAGTGTCTGAAGGAGGACATTGATCTCGGGCAGCTGTTCGATCTGCCCAAGGACTTCTGGGAGCAGGAGGTGTGCGCCATCGAGAAGTACTTCGAGGAGCAGGTGGGCCACCACCTGCCGGAACCCGTGGCCGAGCAGCTCAGGGAGCTGAAGGCGCGTGTGGCCGACATGTGATGTGTGTGTTCCATAGGTTACCCCCTAATCTAAGACCCAATTGCCTAAAATAAAACGAAACGAACGAGATTTTTATAGCGAAATTCGACTTGTGGCATTGTTTGGGTATGGAAATGGAATGCGAATGGGATTCGAAATTTGGGATTGGGGCGTGGCTTGGAGGTCGCTTATCAGTGGTCGCCGAGGCGGAGGCCCGTCCGCAATTGGCGTAAACAAGCGTATAAATCCATAATGCCGTTTAACCTAACTTATCAACAGATCGGGGCAATGAAAAACAAGCAAATAAAATGCCAGAAGAAGCCAAAATACTTTATGGAAGAAATTCTTTTTTCTTTTTTTTGGGGCGCGGTGGGTTGCCATGGCCTGATTGCAAAATTGGAAGCGTGTGGTGTGATGTACACTTTGGGGTGCAAAGTGATAAGAAATCGAAAAATCAAAAGACCAAGAAACAAAAGGCTAGGAAATCAAGTTATAAACCAAACACCTTTTAATAGTTCCCAGCCCAAGTAAAGGCCCCTTTAAAATCCCTGCTAGTAGGTGATAATTTTCATTGGAAAATTTTCCTGGTCAACAACACAGATCCGGGTCTGATCTATTTTTGCACGAGCTCAGAGGCTCGTCCACTGATAACCCACCCGGCCGTCCCACATCGATCCCCAAACAGATCGTATATTGATTGTGAATATATTCAGCTTTTCGATCGTCTATTGACGTAAATTCCTACTAAGCCCGACTCATCGAAATGCGCCAACCGAATTCGCAAAAGGTGAGAACAGGAGCGAAGCAGTTAAAGTCTGAATCCGAGTCCAAGTCTGGGTCCAGCAATTAACGACGATGATGAAGATTATCAGGCCCAACTAGAAAAACAAGTCCATAGTTTATAAATAAACCAACCAAAAAACGAGGCGACGCGTGTAGACGAATTCGATTAAATTCGAAACTGGGCTCGTCGTAAAGGGAGCCAAAAAAGAGGGTGGGGGGGATGGAGGAGCCAAGGACCAAGGACCACTGGCTGACCAGGTTCCACAAGGCCATTGGACGACAGTCCCTTCTGGGTCTAGGCTAAGTGAGCGGTAAAAGGAACCTGATCGCCAACGGTCACCAGAAGTGGTAATTGCAACGGGGAATAAAATATGTACATGCACTTTGTGGTAGCTCTTCCTTTTGTCAGTTACTTCTACATTTATTAACATTTATTTGCCTTATTTATAACAAATTGATATGTGAAAAGAAATCTTAGTATGATATGTTCTAATGGCAGCTGAAAAATAACGAACAATAAACCAAAATATAAATAAAAACCCACATAAAATGCTAATAGCATGCATATTTAGGTGAGGCGTTTCAACTTGAAACAGCTGGGTAACCAGACGGACTATTTAAAAATCAAATTGTATTTTAAATTTGTATATTTTATGAGTAACAATGGTAATTTTCCAAGAAAATGTATTATTACCAAAAACTTTCCCGAATGGGCGACCAGTTCCGGTGAACTTTTTCCGTGAGTGGTCGAGGATTCTGGGGCTTCTTGGTAACTGGATTGAGGGGCAAAGTCACCCCACCAGCAGCACCTTCATTTCTCCTTCCCCAGACACAAAAACAAAGGAGAGGCCACATGACAACCATTTGGGCCAGGCTATTCTTGGTGTGGCAAAATACACAAGAGTCACATGAATGCTGGCCTCCAAGGCGGCCATGGCCAATTCGAGGAGGCCGGGACTCATCTGGTTGGCAAAAGGGGGGCGGATTAGCATACAAATTTTCCGTCACCGATTCTGCAAATAAGCGAAAGTTTTTTCGATTTGGCCTAGTGCCAAAATGAGACGTAAAAGACATGTGGTCAGCAGGCGTAGGAGGGCGCGTGTGGAGGAGGCCCAATGTTGCATTCGAATGTGTGTATTGCAGCCATAGAGGCATCCAGAATTTACCCAGTTGCTCGGTGAGAGACAACTGCTGTTGCCTCAGCTGTCCATGAACTGGTTTCTATTTTCACTCCGGTCGTATTCGTTTCGCCTAAAATCATAAACAAAATAATTAAATTAACAACGCGAAAGTGGCAAATATCAGGGTGTCAAAATAACAACAAACGCTTATCAATGCAAACGCACTACAAAATACTCTCGATACGACAGAACACTAAAACAAGAATCTGCTGTTGCCAAGCGGTGACATACCCCCCCACACCACATACCCCGTATACACACACACATATTATGTAGTATACCCCGGATTTCGTAGCCCCCACCTCATCGAGACTGTGGACTGTGAAAAACCAAAACAATCGCCGAGCCTCCGCCGAACGACCAATCAGCTCGTCCGGAGTTTGACCCTCCCGCTCGGCGATTCGGTGATCGTAAACCCGATTCCACGAGGCGATCGCCGACTTGTTCTAGTCGCCTCGACGACGAGGCGTCCCCGGCAGAGTATAAAAGGCCCCGGATCGCGGCAGTTGGCATCAGTTACTCGTGGCCAGAGTAAATGGAAAGATCAAGTGAAAAGCCTACTTTCAGTGGTCTGAAAACCGAGTTGATGTTTGACAAAAAACTGTGGAAGAACATATGAACCTAAAGTCTTCGCCAGTCTAAGCAAAAAACAAAAAAATATTGTGATAATTACCCATTGTGATAAGCGAATTAAGCAAAGTGC
The DNA here is from genome assembly GCA_018153365.1 of Drosophila fuyamai. Taxonomy (NCBI): domain Eukaryota; kingdom Metazoa; phylum Arthropoda; class Insecta; order Diptera; family Drosophilidae; genus Drosophila; species Drosophila fuyamai. The sequence goes on from JAECXW010000758.1 coordinate 9,418,733, forward strand.
CAAAAACTCTTTAGCGCCATTAAAAGCGAAAAACAAAATCTAATATATTCCAAAGTTTTTGAGAGAAATCTATAAAATACAAAACAAGCAAAATGCCTGAGCTCATTGAACAAAGCAAAATTATGTAAGTATACAAAAAGGAGGTCACAGAAAATGCATTGAATGGGGAAATTTAATGGCAATTAATAATTAATGCAGTGCATTATTTGGGGTGCCACGAACAAAGCCAGTTAATTAAATTGCAATTTTCCATTTTTCTCTTCAGCTCCGGCAATGTGTGCGGTCTGCCCCAGTTGCACAAGCTGCGCCGGGACAATTGCGGTCTGTACAGCCACATCCGTGGCATTCCCATCTCCTATGGAAATGTGGACTCGCTGACCGCCGGAGTGCGCAGCTTCGTGGAGGAGGGAATCGCCATGTGCCAGCCCGACCAGGTGCACATCTGCGATGGCAGCGAGCAGGAGAACAAGATGCTCATCAAGGTCCTCCTTGAGGCGGGCACCATTGTGCCGTTGCCCAAGTACGAGAACTGCTGGCTGGCCCGCACCAATCCCGCGGATGTGGCCCGCGTCGAGTCGCGCACCTTCATCTGCACGGAGCGGCGGGAGGAGACGATTCCCACCCCGTTGGAGGGAGTCAAGGGCGCCCTGGGCAACTGGATCTCGCCCAGCGACATGGATGCGGCTGTGCAGCAGCGATTCCCCGGCTGCATGAAGGGTCGCACCATGTACGTGGTGCCTTTCAGCATGGGACCCGTGGGTTCCCCACTCTCCAAGATCGGCATCGAGATCACCGACTCCGCCTATGTGGTGGCCTCCATGAGGATCATGACCCGCATGGGTGCCGCCGTCCTGCGCCAGCTGGCCAAGAAGGAGGAGTTCGTCCGGGCCCTGCACTCGGTGGGTGCCCCTGCCAATGGACAGGTGGAGCAGGCCTCCTGGCCCTGCGATCCCGAGCGCACCATCATCCTGCACAAGCCTGCCGAGAACCTGATCGTGTCCTATGGATCGGGTTATGGTGGCAACTCGCTGCTGGGCAAGAAGTGCTTCGCCCTGAGGATTGGAAGCACCATTGCCAAGCGCGAAGGATGGCTGGCCGAACACATGTTGATCCTGGGCATCACCGATCCCAAGGGCGTGAAGAAGTATATCACGGCCGCCTTTCCCTCGGCCTGTGGCAAGACCAATCTGGCCATGCTGAACCCCTCGCTGGCCAACTACAAGGTGGAGTGCGTGGGTGACGACATCGCCTGGATGAAGTTCGACTCGGAGGGAGTGCTGCGAGCCATCAACCCGGAGAACGGCTTCTTTGGCGTGGCTCCCGGAACCTCGATGGAGACCAATCCCATTGCCATGAACACTGTGTTCCAGAACACCATCTTCACGAACGTGGCCTCCACCTCCGATGGCGGTGTCTTCTGGGAGGGCATGGAGAGCAGTCTGGCCCCCAATGTCCAGATCACCGACTGGCTGGGCAAGCCCTGGTCCAAGGAGTCCGGCAAGCCGGCCGCTCATCCCAACTCCCGCTTCTGCACCCCGGCTGCCCAGTGCCCCATCATCGATGGAGCCTGGGAGGACAGCGAAGGAGTGCCCATCTCGGCCATCCTCTTCGGAGGACGTCGTCCCAATGGAGTGCCCCTGGTGTATGAGGCGCGGGACTGGAAGCACGGAGTCTTCATTGGCGCCGCCATGAGGAGCGAGGCCACCGCAGCCGCTGAGTTCAAGGGCAAGGTGATCATGCACGATCCCTTCGCCATGAGGCCCTTCTTCGGCTACAACTTCGGTGACTACGTGGCCCACTGGCTGAGCATGGAGAAGCGAGGACAGGTGCCCAAGATCTTCCATGTCAACTGGTTCCGCAAGAGCGCCGAGGGCAAGTTCATGTGGCCCGGATATGGAGAGAACTCCCGCGTGCTTGAGTGGATCCTGCAGAGGATCAATGGAGAGTCCGGCTTCGTGGACTCGGCCATTGGACACATTCCCGCCAAGGGAGCCCTCAACCTAGCTGGCATGAAGGATAAGGTGGATGTGGAGGAAATATTCTCGCTGCCCAAGGAGTTCTGGTCGCAGGAGGTCAAGGACATCCGCACCTACTTCGAGTCGCAGGTTGGCGCCGATCTGCCAGCCAGCATTTATCAGCAGCTGGATGACCTCTCCGCCCGCGTTGCCAGCCTCTAAGATGGATTAAATGAGAAGCCCCAGAACTTATACATCTTTACCCGCCCCACATACCTGCTCGCCATCCGTACTATCCCGTACCGACCCACATACTCACCCCAATATGTTATCCTGTCCTATCCTATATCCCAACAACTTATTTAGTCGTTTCTCTAGCGTTTAAGCTGAAGACTTCCAAACTATTTATTATATAAGCAGCTTTAAGTTTATTTAGTAAGTCAACCAACAAAAAACTAAAAAAAAATAAAACAAGACGATTTTATAACCTATAAATTAATCGAGTATTTACTTAACACGTGAAATATTCAGGCATCTGGGCGTTATGATCTTATTTACCAAAACAATTATACAAACAATATTCATTTCTTGCCAATACACGTAAAAGACGTTTTGCTGTTTTATTGGCGATGAACAAGAAAGCAAACAAAAACCGAACAATATAATTCTCTATTATTAAAGGAAAATTACTTAGATAGTTATATATAGACTAAAAGATTAAAAAAATCATGACTTACAAATTAATTCCTAATAAATTTTAAGTGCTATAATAAACTAAAGGTGTTTTTGTACTAGTCTCTAATTTTTTGAACAAAGCATGCCTTCGTCTTTGCTAATTAATATCACCTTTAATAATTTGGTTACATCAGTTTATTTATTTATAAGCCCTAAGCTTGAACACTTGGTTTATTAATTTTTTTAATTATTTTGAATCCTTAGGGGCGGTCAGCTATTTTAAATGTAGTCTGAAAAAAGTAGTCAAAATCATCTTTAAAAATATTCAATCGCTTTCTATAGAACGCATTTTCATAATACAAATCTCCATCTACAGATAAACAAATTTGACTACTGGAGACTTCGCTTTGTAGAATATGTTTTACAGTTTATTATAAAAACGTAGGTAATATATTAATAATCAATAATTGGTAAGTTAGTTATTATAGTTAGATCTAAGCGATTGAGTTTTAAATTAATTAATGAGTTTATTATTTTGAAAGACTCATTTGAAATTCGTTGTAAAGTACTTTTCCTTTAAATATATAAATGACTACATTCCCATGTATTTTATATTGATTCTTCAATCTATACTACTATATTTAATACAATTTTTGGTAGACATTTCATTAAATATTTATGTGATTCGGATTATATAACATAAAGCCGTTAGGTGGTGATTCCCCAATAGTCTCCTGCATCGGCAGTCTTAACCATTGCAATCGGCAGCTTTCACCGGCTCCGTTTTCCAGCCCGTTGGAAGGCCGTGAAAAGCTTGGCTAGCTGAGCTTTTCCAGCACTCTTCGGGTACGTCGGATACTTTGGATACCTCGGATAGTCGGGAATCGGGAGCCAGGAAAATCGCAACCAAATCGCCGAGGGGAACCACAGTTCAGCTCGAGCCGCCGTCGCCGCAGCTTCGTTCGGGCGGAAGTTAGTGAGTGTGGCGACTGCCAGCGGAAACGGAAGTGCAGAAAGCATCGAGCGGCTGGCCGTGCAAACTGTTGCTCGTCGTTGTGTTGGTGTTGGTGTTGGTGTTGCTAGCGCAGTATCGCCGTATCGGTGTGTCCGTGTGTTTGCCTTGGTGGCATTGTTGGTGTTGGACAATTAGCAAAGTTGCCATAATAGACCGAATTATCCGACAAATTTGATGAAAATGGTAAACATTAAATTGTAATGCGGCACGCGGAGTAAAAGTGAGTTTGAGGTTGTCTTAGTGGCTCTGTTTCAGTGTGTGTGTGCGTGAGGCCTGTCTGTGTGTGTGTGTGTGGTACTTTATAAGCTGCGATTTGACATGTTGATTTATGCGCTGCTCTCACTTTGCCCCCAAACGGCAATTGCCACCCTCGCCCACCCACCAACCGGGATTACTCGTGTCCTGCGTCTCATTTAACACCACTTCGTCCCTATTTTACTGCGGCACTTGTTGCGCTCACAGGACATTCGCTTAATTGCTAATCCTCGCGCCCAGACGCGTCTAATTACACGTAAGTTTGCACCATTTCTGTCTATCCAACGACATCACTTTGCCCACCCGCCGGGCATTTAAAGTGCAAATTGGCAGGCGTTCGGGGGCATTGAATGACTGAGTGTAGGCATAGTGGTGAGGGGGGGGTTGAAAAGCCGCCCGGAGGTCACTTAATATGCCATCAACATGAGATTTGCACAAATGGCCCGGCCTCAAGAATTATGTGTTGCAATAAAATCGATGTGGAGGCGGAGCTTCGGGACTCAAGTGGCGGCTAATGACCAACTTGCGACGTGACTTCGGCCAGGATTTGTAATTTGCGAACTGACCAGCACCAGCCCAGAACCAGTCCGACTACACCCCCCTACCCCCCTCACATACATATATTCCTCGATCTTAAGTGTTTTATGGACTTTCCTTGTTTGTGCTGTACACACACAGTTTATTTTTACAGCAGAGACAAGAAGGAGAAAGTGCCCCGTCGGCTAGGGTGGGTGAGTAGTTAGGGACAGTAGGAATCGTGGGGATAGTGGGGTGGTGTTAAGTATGCGTTTAACGGGTGCGGGCTTAATTACAAGCAAAGTTTACCAAAGGGTTGTCCGAGAACTTCTTTATGACGGAGAGGAGGCCTGCAATTTAATGACGGTCTGTTCAGGAAGAGTCATTACTCTTGCCACCTCGAATGATGATGGTCGGGCCTGGCTGTAAAGGCCAAAAGGAAGAGCCGCAGACGGAAAACGGAAAATGGAAAGCGAAAGGCGGAAAAGGTGCCAGTGCAGGCGGGCCCGAAGCCATAAACCGGATTGAAGCCCAACCCACGAACTGGCATTTGTATATGCAAATGCAGCTTAACCCCAGTCAAATTATCCACACATCGTTTCATGCCATGCATAACTTATGGGCCAGGTAACTCTCAGTTTAAAGTCCATGGAATCCATCAATAATTCCATCCACACCGAGGACAAAAGACTCACATTTCTTTTATAATTCAGAAAATCTGTAGCAATTATTATCTTACACAAGCTTTACCTTTTCTCGGCAATCCCAAGGCCCCAAGGACCCTCACCTAATACAATAAGCTGGCCGAAATCTCCCAATGGCCCCAACTCGTTGGCCTTTATGCATACACAATTCCGCATGAAAAAAGCCGATGCGGACCGAACTATTGAGGATTTGAATGCGTCCAAAGAGAAACGACAGATATTCCTATTGATTTGTTGTCTGCAGATTTTCGCAAAGCCAGAGCGAGAGAGAGTGAGCCAGGTGAGGCCTGGACTCTGGGCCACTTCCCCATCAACATTTTGTTATCATCCTCGAACCATGTCCCCCCATTCCCGATCCTGTCCCCTTTCCCATTGGTCGGTTCGATTCGTTGCGGTGGCAACACGCCATTATATTACGTGAAATGCAAAATACGAAAAAATGCGAAATGGGGGAAAAAGCGAAATGGTAGCGGAGGTAGAGAAACAACAAGTTGCCAAACACTTGAATCAATCACTCGAATAATTGATGCCTTGTAAGTGGTATTTACGAAAAGATTGTCTCAAAGATTCGAGGGCTTTAGTGAAAACTTTTAAACGAAGAACTTTTCCAGCCATGAATATGCAATGAAAGTTTTTTAACTCGGTCCAGACAAAATTGAGTTAGTTTAATGAAGAAAATTAAGTTCACAAATATTTATTTTCGCTCTTTTATGTTGCGTAGACATTGCCCCCAATATATATTTTGATTGAAATACAAGCATAATAACGAAAATTCCTTAGTCAATAAACGCTCATGGCAGACTTTTGATGTTTACTTTTCAAAATCGAACGCCTACGCCGTAAATAGTTTGCTTACTTACTCAGAGTCTTTGGACTATCAAATTTTTTATTGGAATTTATAAAAAGTAACATTATTTGGATTAAAATAATCATAAGTTTTGGTACATTTTAAAGAACTAATCACCAAATTGTTAACATTTAATATTCTTAATAATTCTTATTAGGATAAAATAGAAATTTAACTTATAGTTATTAAATACCAAACATATTTAATATGTCTCTCTGTTAAAGCAATATATGTGTCTTAGGCTAATAGAAAATAGTGAATTTTCGTAGGAAATACCTATGCAAACAAGTTAAAATTGGACATTAGTCATTTAAGTCTGTATGAGGAAGTTTATTCGTTGGCCAATAATTAGTAACCCGACAAAACAGCGACTAACTGATACAAAATGCACCTGAAATTCCACTTAATGAAGTTCGACTGAGTTACAGGACCTCTGCGAAAGGTGAGACCACAAAGGGCTCGCAGCCAACAGGTAAACTACCAGGTATGCTGCGACCGTTATTCCGGACTATTTGCTTTGCCGTATGGGCACGTACTCACGCAGTACGGATGTGTGCGTGACGTGTGTGTGTGGGGGTGTGTGGTGTGGGTACCCCGGCTATTTGTACACACGATAGATAATAATGGCTCGCAGGTCGGACGTGAGCCAGCAGTAGAATGTGGAAATTCGAACGAGCCACGTGTCCAAGGGGAGAGCCAAGTGAAAGGTTAGTTGCAACATATGCAACACCAATGATATGCAGGAATTGCTCATGTAAGTGCAACAATCGCCACTGGGGAGTGCAGAATCGTAAAACTAAAGTGCTGGGCCAACTTAACCCTGTTTTGCCATGCATGGAAAATCACTTGCCGGCTCAATTGGAGCTCCAGAAATGGCCAACACTTGTCATTGGCATAATCAAACTGCGTGGCAAAAGGGGGCGCCCAAATGTAGGCAACAGTTCGCGGCACAAAACGCCCACCGGGCTAAACTTTAATAGCTGCAAGTCAAACTCGAAGCTGGCATATCCCATTAGGGAACTGGGAACTTTGTTACCGCGCCGAACACCAACATGAAGTTTCCCGCAAGCGGATTGTTTGCAACTCGAGCGGGACGCGGGGAAGGGAAACTTTTGCATAAGTTAGCAGGGTGTTTGTGGGCGATTTGCTATTTGCCTGTGTGTGTGTGTGTGTGTGTGTACTAGAAGTGCTGACAGCTTGTGGCTGTGGATGGGAGGGGTAGTGGAGGTGAAACGATAATAGGAGCAGCCACTTACGACACCATCTCCTCCGATGGAGAACGCACATTTAACAATAATTGCCAGGCCAAATAGAGCACTTCCCCTGGTCTTCGTGCTCCCTGACCAAAGTCGGGAAATGACTTGCCGCCTTCCGGCCATCAGTCGTCCCTTTTTGCGGTCAACTTGTGGGTGGCATGTGGCGGTTAGCGGGCGGCGGGTGGCGGGTGGCGGGTGGTCGCGGCTCCTATTGCCCGCTTTTCATTATTTTGATTAAATACAGATAAAGCCATAAATTATGTTTACTTTGTGCCCATGCGGTCCGTCCGGGCGCACTTTTGTGTGTGTGCGGGATGAGTAATGGCCCATGATATTTACACATGAGTTGGCCATCAGCGAGTCGTTCCCATCTCATCTCATCTGCTCATCTCATCATCATCCTGCTGAATGCACAGGAAGAATATTATACATTTTATGTTTATATACATTGTGCGGAGTGGAGAACGACAGCTGGTAAAACCACCATTTTCTATAATATTTATACTTTTCTACATAGTTTTTGTTTATGTATTTAACTATAAATTTTATTAGTTGTAAGTGTAAAACTGTATTATAAACCTACTGCTTATACACTGTTTTGAAAATTAAATTAAACAGTAAGAATTAAGTATACCATACTCATTAATCATTAGACATTAAAATAGCAAACAACCATTAATTACTTAGAAAAAAAAATGATCCGATATTGCTACATAAACTTCTCTTAGTGCACTAAATACCATTTATTTTTCTGCACAGAAAATCTGAAATGGCTCAGCAACAACGCAGCTGGGATGAGGGAGCTGTCGGAGGAGGATCCTATGGCCATCCCCACTCCTCGCACCACAAAGTTCCGGCCCGGGCTTCCAGCAATCCGCTTCCCTGCAAGGGAGCCACTCCCAAATTGCCCAGGTAAGTCCAAAAAATATTAAAATAGAATATATGTAGATAGCAAAACCCCAGCAGGCAATATCACGGTGCTCCATCACCGAATTACAGTTACGGTGGATACGAGACGCCAAGGAGCCCCAAGATCACCACCACATATGCCCAAGATAGTTGCGATGATGCGAGTAGCTCCACTCCAAGCTCATACTATCAGACACCACCTTCCGGATCCATAGATGACTCCGCCTCGCTGCTCAGTGGACGCACCACTGCCCGCAGTCCCAAGTCTCCGTGCCAGTTCGTCTTCGATGCAGTGAGTCCCAGTCACGGCAGGAAGTTTGAGTACTACGAACCCATCTCACCCGACGATGGAGCCCTCTATTACGATCCTCCAAGCTCACCACGTCGCCAGGGATCCAAGAAGCTGATGAGGACGAAGACTCCTCTAGATCCTGTTCCCCAATTAACGACTACGGGTGTGGATGAGAGCATGGCGGTGGCCATGGCAATGGGTGGAGGTGGATACTCCCAATCGGGACAGAATAAGCGACAGCGGGATGAGTGGGAACTACCGGTGATCAGCAAGATCGAGGCCAGGAACTTGAGTGCCGCTGCATCCGCCACAGGAGCAGGATCAGGATCGGGAGGTGGAAACTATTACGGCTTGAAGCGCGACTCCTGCGTCACTGACTGCACACAGCTGTCCATGGAATCCGGTGATACGGGCACCCAGCACACCAACAGCACCATGGTGACCCACACCACCACCAGTTTCAGTTTCACGGAGCCGGAGATGGATCAAGATCCTGGACAGCCGCAGTCGCATCGCCAGCGCCGCCATGCCATCAACATCACCTCCAATCCCGGCTACCAGGTGCTCCACAGCTCGCACTCCACTCTGGACCGTACCTGTTCGGATAGCGTGGTCTCACTGCGCTACCGCAAATCCACCAGTGACCTGACCCAAGATGCCGACCACGAGCTGAGTGGCTGCAAGCCGGCCAAGCCGAAGGCTCATGTGGAGCACAAGCCGCGCCGCAGGGGCAGTTCCAAGGGGGGATTGGCCTACCTGGCCAGCCGGCGCAGCTCCCGGGAGTCGATGAAGAGCGCCTGCTCCAACGCCTCCATCGTGTCCAACGACGACGTCGGTCCACTGGCCTTCCAGAGCTCCAATCGCGGTCGCCAGCGCAGAACGTCCAATTTTCTTGAGTTGCCAGGTGAGAGGATTTGTTTCTTTACAAATTCATGTTTAGGAAAATAATGTTTGTTTAACAATAGAGTCTATTTAATCTCTAAGGACATATAAATTGGTGATTAATTTTTTTGAAATGTAAAAAATAACTTGGCCAAAATAAGGTTAAGCATAGACTATTCTGTGCAGCTAATCACCCTAACTATCAATCACCATAACTTTCCAAACATTTCATTATTCGACCGATTTTCGCATTTTTAGAAATAATAAAAGAGTTCATTTTTGAATACCATTTGATTTGGAATTTATTAACAAGTTTTAAAAGGTACGTTTGGACAATGTATTAGCATTATATCCTCTGTAAGAGTATTTGTCTTTGTTAAATTATTCGGAAATTCTCAATAGGCCAACATCATATAAATTATTAAAAAACGGCTCCACAAAATGTGTTAAAATTACCAATATCAACACTACATTTTATCTTGTATAAATAAAGAATTAAACCAAAATCAGTTAGTTTCACACCTCCAAATTAAATAGTTCGAGCTGTGGGTCACTAAGGTTCTCATTTCTGATGTGGCAAAATATGATTGATAGTTGCTACCAAACCATATCCCTAAAAAATCTTCGTTTACTTTAACACAGTTAGATTGTGGCATGTTCTACATTGCTCATTCCCTCTCATTGGATACCGTAGACTGTCATCAATCTTTTTGTTTCCAAGTGAAAACATATGTCACCAATATCGCCTTCATCTTTCCCTCTTATTCTTTTCAGTGCCCGACCATGTGCGTCCGCGTGTCTGCTCCCTGCCAGAGCGACCCTACAATCCGCGGGCCAGCGATGACCTGTACCGCCTGCGGCACTTCTCCATCAGCAAGGGCAACGTGGTCAACTGCGGCGACTCCATCATCTCGCGGAGATCACGGAGCAACACCAGCGTGAACTCCACAAATAGCCGGGCTAGTGAGAGGTCTCCTTTCGAGGGGAGCTGCTGCGGAGCGGGCTATGCCAATGTGGACTCCTTGCCGGCGACACCGGATGACTCCGAGAACCTGGATCCACCGCCGCCCGCCCGCTACCGCGTCGTGATGCTGGGCGATGCTGGAGTGGGCAAGACGGCGCTGGTCAACCAGTTCATGACCTCCGAGTACATGCACACCTACGACGCCAGTCTGGGTAAGTTGTATTCCAAAGTCAAGGCAATTGTCTCCCACGGGGATCATGAGATCATCCGCGGAGCGCAGTGAGTAGCCGAGTGACCCCTAGCTGGAACCTATGTGTGTGCCTGATCCCTGGCTTCCCGGCTGCCACTGTCGTCTTTAGAGTTTAATTCTGATCTGAGTTCTAGATGACGAGTTTGGCGAGAAGACGGTGAGTGTCCTGCTGGACGATGAGGAGTCGGACATGGTCTTCATCGACCATCCCAGTGTGGAGATGAGTGTGGAGAACTCACTGTCCACCTATGAGCCGCATGGCTGCGTCGTCGTCTTCTCGGTGGTGGATCGCAGCTCGTTCCGCGTGGCCGAGGAAATCATCAATTACCTGTGGCAGGAGAACTACACCAAGGACAAGGCCGTCATCCTGGTGGGCAACAAGGCGGATCTGGCCCGCGCCCGGCTTATCACGTCGCAGGGTAAGTTCGACGCCTTAATTATGATGGCTTGATTTCATTTCACCCCGCTCCTCCCGCCTCTCCTCTTCAATTCACTTTTGCTCCCCGAAGAGGGCAAAGCCCTGGCCGCCTCACGCGATGCCAAATTTATTGAGACGTCCAGCGGCATACAGCACAACGTCGATGAGCTGCTCGTCGGCATATTGAAGCAGGTGAGTGGAGGTGAAATGGTAAAGTGGGGGCCAGGTGGCCAGGTGGTAAATGGGTGGCTATTCTGTGGTTATTGGGGCCAGGTGCGAACCACACGCAACCCACCGATGCATGGCGAAATTGTGCAGGAAATGGAGTTAAATGGATTTACCACGCTGCCGGGGGATGGGCCTGTTTTCGGGTTGGGTTTCGCTGGCCTGCTTCCGGATCGGCTCACTAATTAATGAAAATGGTGCGGTGAGCGGGGCAATCGGAAACCTGGTCAACTAACCAGATTGGCAGTGGGTATTATTATTTCGCTCGGAAGGAGATATTTCCGATTTCAAGGGATTTGGATGTGCAATTAATACAGAGACGATACGAAACATTGAAATTAATTATTAAACATTTGAATTTATTATTAAACCTGAATATTCAACAGCTTAGATAACACTCAAAAGAGAGAATTATATAAATTTGGGACATATTAACCAAAAGTCAAATATATGAGTCAAGAAAATATATTCTATGTTGCTAAAATCTAAAAAATGTTATGTCCTGAATACAAAGTGTCGAAAGTTATTTTTTCAAGTAACAGCTGTGATTAAATAAATAGATTTTAAAAGTAGACATTAAGTAGAACTTATAAACGGAAATAATGGCTAAACTTTAACAAAATTATTTGAAGGCAAACAGGATCTTTTCTATTTAAAATTTATTTTACACAAATGATTTAAAATATGTTTTTTATGTTATTTTTTCTTTACTTCTTTCTTTTAAATTGTATGTATATATATACATATATATAATATCTTATAAAATGTAGCAATTATTTAACCATATATTTACCTTACTTGATACCACCTTTTCTCCACCATTTTTGTATAATCCTCCTAAACAGATGCGTCTGAAAGAGAAGCGCGAGAAGAAGGCCACCGCCTCCAAGATGAAGACTTCCCGCACCCACATTTCGCTGCACCTGGCCAAGGAACTGCTGCAGAAGATCTGCCTCAGCGACATCTCCAAGTCGAAGAGCTGTGAGAACCTGCACGTGCTATAGATATAACATATATAAAGATATATAGCCCACACAAGCCAGCCCAATCACATGTGGTGAGCCAGCTGAGATGTCTTCTTCGTGGCGAAATTCCTGGGTGAAATTATGCCACAAAACTGTATACAAAAGAGAATTTTATCAAAAGCGGCTGGCGGGCGAAATATTTCGAATGCCATTCAGATTGGACCGCAGAAACGGGCGGGGATGTGTTCATCTCCTTTGTTGTGCTCCGTTTATTAAAAGTTTAATGCCGGGTCTCGCTTTTTTCGCCAAGTCACTGGCTGTGGTCAGGCCTCCAGATTCGGCGGCGATAGTCGGTTTTTTTATGGCGGATGTTTTGGTTCGGCTTATCGGTCCCAGACGCTCCTCCAACTTGAGTTGGGTGGCGAAGGCCGGATTGATAAGCGCCAATCCAATGATCCAATGATCCAAACGACCCAGAGAATCAGCGATCCAGCGAGGCGTGTGCAGCCTCCAACCCAAAATAAACCCGCTGAAGGGGGCGGGGCCGTATTACAATATATTTAGGTGTATATTTATATATATGTGTTCCAATGCGAATAACTTCAATTCCAATAATGTGCTGTCAATTGAACGCTACGAAACGCTTAAGGAGCAGCCCCTCAAGAGACGAGAGAAACTTTATAGATGTTGATTTATGTATACACATAGTGGCCATAAGCAGCATATATACACGTGACCTATATCGGATAAGTTTAATGTCTAGGCTAGGGCTACTTACCGCTCCACCTGCTTCGCAAAGAAATTCTTCCAATTGACGAAAATCTCATATCGGAATGACTGTTGAATGTTGACTGTTGTTAGTCTAAGCCAAGAACAAATACCATTTAATCAAAGTACTTCACTCAGACGTTACTACGAGTATATAGATGTATATTTACGTGTACCTAAATTTACTATATATATTTAAAGACAAAGATACATATATACATATATATATATATATATATATTTACGGCCGTGCTCGGATGGAACTTCTAACATTTCTGAACTCATACGCTTATATTTGAAAAATACCTTTTACAAAATGCGAAAGGCAAGCAAAAACTAACGTAACTCTAACTATTTTCATACGCAAACTTACACATTAGAGGGGGAATGCGAGGATTCCGAATGGGATTGAAGGCCTTCCAGCTCGCCAGGAGCAGTCAGCAGTGAGCAGTGTGTGGCCACCGGGCTCGTCCAAAAGTCGAGCACTCGACAGCCGTGCACTCATGTTTGCTCTAACCCCCCCATCCTTCCTTCCGCCTCACGTCCGCTCCTTTCTGTCGAGTGCACTTTATCATTTTTAACATTTAGCAAACAAAACAGAAAGTTGCTCCGGCGAAAGTTTTAATTTGCAGCGCAAAGCCTGGTTGGCTGGCAGGCGAATTCGCATACTTTCAGCCGCACTGTGGCAATCTGCATCGCGCATACGCCGCGTACGTCAGGGTCGGGACTTTAATTTGATTTGGTAAACAAATCAAACGACGAAACCAAAATCGAATCAGAGCCAGCTATAAAACTCCCACCGAATTTATTGTGTAATGCCATTAAATAACAATGTATTCTAAATGAGATTTTACTGCTACCATTTAAACATAACAATTGGCTTAAAGCGTAGTTGTAAAGATAACCAACTATATACTTATATTTATGTGTAAAGATAGATGTATATTTATATTTTTCCAAAGCCAAGCTGAGACAAAGTGAAGCAGCAGCAGAGACTATACAACTGAAGATAACCCTCAACAAAGAATCACTTTTGTGTTGCATAGTATAATCCACAATTGTACGCTTTTGCCTGTCATCGAGATGAGGCTGCAGAAAAAGCAAATTAATTAGAGTACACGGAGATAAAATCCGATTTCCTGTTTGGTGTGTATAACTTTTCTTCCCTTGCCCCTCTGCCTCTGCCTCTGCCTCCTCCTTCCCGACTCGATCTCATCATCCGATAAATAAAGGACAAGGACGCTCTGTAACAACTAACTTGTGTATTTTTTACAGGGGTCGGGGGTCACGGGGTGGCATAGTGGCGGCTCCAATCTCTAGCAGCCGCAAATTCAATGCCAACTCATGCGGCCGAAGTCCTGGAGTTCCCTCAGTTCTCAGCTGTTGCGCACTTGCGGTTCATTTGGATGTTATAGGGGGGGAGGGAGGTAAATGTGTTAAGTGCCTGTTGTCAATCGCACCCAAAACTTTTGCCAGATTTCACGCTCCTGCGGCACAAAACACTCCGACACAATATTGGTTTTTCGGAGAATCAATCGAATGCTGGGTGGCCGTAATTAACTTACGAAGAAGTCGGGCGATGCTGCTGAAAAGTTGACAATCCGGCTCTGATTGATGGCCACAGTCAGGGTCCTGGTCTTGCTCCTCGTCCTCGTCCTGTCATGGCAACCTCGCTGCCATATATATATATATCTGTGGAAACATTGATGGCCCCCGCCACCTGCAGGGTCTCATAATTTTAATGAGCTTATTTTATTATATTTAGCGCATCAAGGAGATGCCTCCGCCTTCGTCTTCGCCTGCCTCATCTAGATTATCCTGCGAATGGTTCCTTTTTGAAACCGAGATTGTTTCGCTTTACCTTCGTCCTTCGCGCAGACGGGTCTCAATGGCCAAATCAAACTAATTCCAAGTTCAATAAACAAGCCCAAATGAATATCCCGGCCGGGAGCCATTCCTTAATCAGCACCACCACCACCCCCACGTCCCCTCGGGCAGTGTAAATTCTTATGAAAATAAGCAGCGTTGGCATTGGAGGAAGTCATTGAGGGATCCAAGGATAGTCCATGACCCCCAATCAGAGTGGCAATCATAATCGAGTCGCTGGAGAGTCGACGAAAATCGATTAAAAGCTTAAGCATTATCCCGCTTAAGCTTGGATATTCCGAGGAGCTTAATGGCGGGAACACAATTAAGGTGGATTGGACATTAAGTTAATTATATTAAAGAAGATGGGAGTTATCTCCCCTTTTCTTTATATAAATCTGTATTTAATCCCAATTGGCCAGTTGGTCAGCCATTCTCATCCGCTTCATGGCTGCGATTCCATCTCATCGATTATATGGCATATGGGATAATGACACTCTGCATTTTCCTTTTACCTTTCCAAACGGATTACCTCGTACTCTGAAGTAAGCAGGCAATACCTTAAGAGCTAGCCGGAAAAAGGGATCATAAAGGATGCCAAAGCACACACAATTTTATAGGGCCAAAAGCTGTTGGCCATCTGCAAACTTCTTTATGAGTGTGTGTGTGTGTGTGTGTCTAGTACCGATGGTATTAGCTATCAAAAAAAAAAAGCAGGCCACTCAGACGCACAAACAAACAAACTCTCAGGTATCCTCGCATCGCAGATGAAGAAATATTCGCGCCGGCAGCCGTCACTCTCGGGGGATTCATAACCAAATAAGCCGAATTTTTAAAGCATACTTTCCACCTGCCCTTCCACCATCACCATCTGCAGGATTCCCGGCTGCGGTTCCCGGAGCGGCGACGAATATGAAATTTACGAAATGAAACTTTAAGCAGTGTGGAAAATGAAATTTAAATAACGATTTATTGCCTTTGAAGTATGATTATTTGCACGGCGGGACGAGGAGCTAGGTAAACAGCTGAGGAGCTGGCCATGTAGATTGTTGGCATACCCTTGCTTGGGCAAAAGATTGGCAAGGACCTTTCAAGGACCATTTTAAAAAGAGTCCTGGGAGTTGCTTTTGATGTGCTGCAAGTAAGGCCCCTTAATTGCTATTTAAAGTGTGAATGAATAACATAGTTAGTAAAGGGGTTCTTACTATTATCTAAGTAATAAAAACAAAATAGTAAAGACAATTTTTGTGGCCCAATTTCGCAAAACTAATAACGCTAATGAAAATGAAAGGTTCCGAAAAAATTAACCTTTTTTTTTGGTTTTTTTGTCAAAACCCCAGGAAATAATGGTCAAATATTAGAATGTCATGCGTCGTCGGATTCGTTATAGAATTTCCAATTTCTAAAAAATTGTATTTTGCCCGATTTTTCGCAAAAAAAAAGGAAAATTCTTATGAAAAATTCTGAAATCCGGGGATCCGGAAAAATCATCTTTTTTCTTGGCTTTGAACAAAACTCGTGGAAATAATGGTCATATGTTGGAATGACATACTTCGTTGAATTCGTTATAAAATTTCCAATCGAGTGGTATTCACAGCAAAAAAATTTTTTTTGAGACGATTTTTCGCAAAAAATAATGAACTAACCCCTTATTAAAAATGCCAAAATCCGGAACAATCAACTTTTATATTAGTTTTTTCATCAAAACCCTGGGAAATAATGGTCTCATATTAAAATGTCATACCTCGTTGAACTTAAAAAAAAATCAAATCGAGTGTCACCCACAGCTAAAAAATTTATTTTTTATTTAACCGATCATTCCCATGGCAGACTTAGAATAAAATCTTCCCATATCCAAATAACTTTTCACAAATAGGCAAAACGAATTTATCTGAGTAGATGTAAATGTTTAATGTTTAATGTTTGTGTTTAAAAATATAATTCAATAGGTAAGACTACTTGTTCAAAGTAGGTGAAATAAGAAACTGATATGTGAGTGCCGTTGAGCCAATCGTTAGCTAAAATAGTAAAGAAACGTATTGCCTGTTGGTGGCAGCAGAGGATGTGAGTGCCCACCGGATCCTTTTACGTCCGTCGAGGGTCCTGCCCCATAAGCGTAATGAAGAGCCGGGCATCTGGAATGGATTGAACGGATGGAGGTCGTCTGCCGGCTGTCCGCCCTCGTCCCCTCCCCCCGCAGATCCACCTGTTCACATGCTACACCTGTCCGCCCGTGTGTGCCGGGTTATCAGGATCAAACGCCGGCGGCAGCAGACGAGGGCGGTCCTTTTGCTGCTCCTGCCACTGCCACTGCCACTGCCACTGCTGTCGCTGTCAATTCATCGCATTGGCATGAAATTGCTTTTTGCGATGGCTGTGAGGCAACAGCAACAAGTTGCGCCTCTACTATACACGCTTTTGGGTGTATGGTGTGTATGTCTGTGCGAATGCCTGTCTGCACTGGGGGCTTACAAAGGAAATGAGAAAAGGTCGGCTCGGTTGTTTGCCCGCCTGTTGATGTTTGTGGCCCTGGATATACTTGCAAATTTGCGCCGCGCAGGAAACAGGAAGTTGTCGGGGGGAGCGGGGTGTGCTGGTGAATGTTTGGGCATTGTTTATTCTTTGGGAGCAGGCGGGAGGCCGCAAAAAGTCAACGGGAACCCTAACGATACGAAAATGCGTAAAGAGCTGCGATAAGGGGGGCGGGAGGGTGTGCCATTCGCGGCATGTAAATTACAAGCGGAATTTCGATTGTAGCCCACGACCTTCGCTGGGTGGTAAGGTGGGGTGGGGAGCGGTGGCAGGGGGACGGAATTAAATGCGAAATGCGAAAGGACCACGACAAAATAATCTCTCAAATGTAAGAAAATTGGCGGCGGGGGGGCGTTTTCTCCCACTGCAGTTAAATGCCAAAATGGCAATTTGCTAAAGTTTTCCCCAGAAGCGAGCAGAAGAAGACAGTGGCCAGATACCTCGGATGGGGTGTCAGAACAGCAGGGTCAAGGGGGTAAGAGCGGGCTTGGAGGGGCCCATAAAAGTCAAAGCTTGACTGTTGTTACACTCCCTTTACTCTGGTACACTTCAAAAATAAAGCTCTTATTGCCAACCTAAGGGAGATGTGAACATGCTCCTTGGTTGGTTAATTACTTCTTCTAATTAATCAATCACCGAAACACATAAATCATCCACGCATCCAACTTAAATCATATTTAATTTGGTAATAGAAAGACTTAAGTGACTGGTAATCTCTAGTAATTCTTTTCTTATCTTGGTAATAAAGTTTATTCTTCGCTTCCCGAGCATAAGACTGCTCAATAAGTATTTTTAAATAGGTGTCTTTACTTTTTTTATCCCATATATATTGCCCTTTCTTTATTTTATATTTGACATTTCAGAGACCGATCAAATTTAATGGGATCAACTGTTCGGTTTAAATTTTAATCTCGGATAACTGTTAAGCTATCATTGTTACAATTAAAATCCTAAAACATTTTAAATGGCCTAAATTAATGGGTTCTTTGTTTGGAATAACATAACTTATTTTACTGCATAAAATTAACTACTTTCATATTTGTAAAGCCGTTTGACAGCCAACCAAAATTTATTTTATTAAGATACATAAGCGCTGTCAAGCTTAAATATTCTATAGCCAGACTTTTTTTCGAGTGCATCTAGTCCTTGTCAGCTCGATGTAGATGCTGGAGCTCAACTGTTCAGCATCCTGGCACTTGTTGAGCGTTTTGCAAGCGAGCAGCAACAAAAACGTGTCAAAGAAATTGAAATTCTGCGTGTGAGTTTGTGTGTTTTTCTTGTTTAACAAGGAGGTGAGCAGGTGAGCTTTTTGCCAGCGATGTCAGTGCCACGAAAAGAAACCGAAGGCGACCTTTGCGCCAGTGGCAGCCACATAATGCAGTCAGGGCACGATTGGCAAAATGCTCGGGGCGAAAGCGAAACCGAAGGGATGCCAGCTTTGTCCCTTGGTCCAGGACAATCGGACTGGAAACCGATTGAGCGACTCCATTTGTCTGGTGAATGGAGTCGAGCTTTGGCCTAGACTTGCGACCTTGCCCCCGTGAAATGAGCTGTGAACCCGGATTGCCCTTCCGGCTCCGGCTGCATCCAGTGAATCCCGCCCTGTGCCATCAAATGCAGGCAACTGTCAAGGACATTCAGCCAGGTCCTTCGGGTAATTTAACCGCCTAGGGACCTTTAAATTTCACCCGAACCGTATGCGTTGGTAAATTAAAACTGTTTGCGTGGGATGGGCTTCAACCAAAAGAACGAGTAATTGTCAGCCGGTCATTTGGTTCATGAATTATGCAAAAGTAAATTTACGTGGATTTTTTTGTCGCTATAAAGGCGGACGTCCAGTGTTGACACTGGCAATATGTGTGGCTGTATGGGGGATGCGCGTTTGCATTTAATTTTCCAGCAGATTACGTTGACAGTCGCCGTTGGCCGACGGCCTGATTTTCATCATTGTTCAATGGTGAATACCTCCAGAGAATTTGTCAACGTTTGCATAATCAGTGAGAAGCTGCTTCACGGCTGGCTATTTTCACGAAAATATACAAAACTGTATAAGTGGATTATGTCATTGATCTTGTTTCCGTCGGTCCAGGCATTAAAATTATACATAAATTGTATTTTATCATAATTATCAGGCGATGTTGGGCAGAGTGATTGTCAAGCAGACCATTAAACAGGTAACAGGATTATCACTCAAATGAATTTAAATTATAATAATTATTTCATGTATTTCGTATTTAATCGAGCGTGAGGAAAGAGGTAAGAATTGCTTTAAATGCTATAACTGAGAAAATAAACATATTATAAAAGAACACATAAAGATTTGTATGTTGATTTACCTGCAGAGCTTTTACGGTTTTCTTTAAAAAATATATATATATATTTATGCTAAAATCCTATATTTTAACACAATATATTTGAATATTTTCATTTATAGTAAATCATAAGATACGTTATAAATAATTAAGGTAGAATTTTTAAATACATTAAAGTATTATTTAGTATCACGCAATGGGTACAAAGTCCGTATTTCTCTTCACTAATGAAATATATTTTTCAAGGTGTAAATACCTGTGTATTTCTTTTAGATTATAATAAAGGAAGTTGTAAAGAATTTTTAATCAATATAACTATATTTATTAAATTAATTTTTATAAGACATCAGGTTTTATATTTTTAAAAGTTATCTTGCATATAGTTGAGCTGAATTCGTATCTATTTTTAGTTGCATACTTTTGACTGTTTGAGTATAACAAGAGAAACGGTGGAACTTCCTATAAAATTAAGCTGTTATACGAATACTCAGGCAAAAAAGCTTGCTTATTCAAAGTCCTGAAGCTCCGCAAAAGGACCAAGCAGTGTGACCATTAACTGTACCGTCATCAAAGTTAATAAATTCGAATCTGAAACCATTACTGCTATAAGCAATATATGTATGTATTTGGATATAAGAAAAAATATTTTACTTTCGATTTTATTATATGTACATAAATTGATCAGTATTAATGAATTTTTATTATTGTATATAATTAATAAAAAAAATTGCAAATAATTGCTTTGCCTGAAATTTAAGGGTTGTCATATTTTTTATTTGTCAAACAAGTGTCGGTATTGTAGTAGCTTAAGTTAAGATTTTCTTATAACATATTTAAAGATCTCCCATTTTTTTATTCAGTTACTTAGATTTTTCCTTTTTTAGCGATTGTTTTTAAGTCAGTGTAATTTTTTTTGCGAGTTATAAAACCCAACCAAAATTAGTCAAATAAAAGACCATTTTAATAATATTCCAGGTGATTACAAGCTTTATTGAATGACTCTGCGGTTATGCAACTAAGCTCTAAATATAAAACAGTCGACTAATGGTATCTAAGATTAGCATTGCATACGAAGTGTGTATTGAACACTTACAACTATGTACATGTAGAAATTACAAAGGAATTGTGTTTATGGCAATGGGTCGTTTACAACGGCTCGTCTTTGGATCCTCAAGATCCTACTTGTTGAAGTTCTCGATCTGCTGAAGGACCCAACTGCGGGAGGCCGACTGGCAGACGATGACGCCGGCCCGCTGCTGGATCAGCAGATCCTTTGAGGGCTTCGGGGCAATCTGTGGGTGCTGATGGGGGCGTGGTCCCAGGGGCGGTGGCGGCGGAGGCGGACTGCTGGGCCGGCGCAATTGCACTTCATAGTCCCCGGACCGCTTCTCGTTGTCATCACTGTAGATGGCCGAGTCCCGGAAGTCATTCTCCAGACTGTCCTCCACCTGCCGCTCATACTCGAAGCTGGTGGTTGGTGGATCCACTCCGGATCTCTTGCGCTGCTGCTCGCACATGCTGTCGCTGGAGGAAGAGGTCAGCGAGAAGACCGAGTCCCGCTCCGAGTGATTGAGCACCCCCAATCCGAACAGCGTCTTGGGATCGGCATAGTCCACGTGGGCCATCCGCTCGCCCACCGCCTCGCTTCCCTGGCGATGCAGTACGCTCTGGCGGCACATCTCGCTCACATCGGACACCCGGCGCTCCGGCGGTCGATTGGAGCGACCGAAGGCCATGCTCAGGTTGTCTATGGACTTCAGGGCACGTGGCAGCAGCGAGCTCTCCGATCCCGAAACTTGGTTCTTTGGCAGGGGTCGTGATCCGTGCTCTTGGATTGCCTCCATCGACATATTGATCACCGTGCTCTGGCTGTCTCGTTTCAGCGTGGAGCCCGATCCATTGGAGGATGTCGAGGTGGAGGAGGAACTGCAGCTGTCCCGCTGCACTGACTCCTCGCCCACGCGCTGCAACACTCCGTCGGGCGAGTAGACCAGGGTCACATAATCCGATTCCGGGCGAGGAGCTGATGGGCTGGTCTTCGATCGCTTCTTCAGCATCTGCGAGGACTTGGCACGTCCCAGCACTGGTGAGAACTTGTAAGGCACATGGACATTGCGCAGCAGGGTCTCGTAGATGGGTTCCTCCCCCACTGAGTCCACCTCTTCCTCGCGCTTCTTCTGCTGCTGCTGTTGCTGCTGCTCCTCCAACTCCAGGGGCGGCGGAGATCGCGATGGTGGGCGTGGCGGCGGCAGGATGGGCCCACGACATATATCCGGACTTACAGGACTCACAGGACTTTCGCGCCTTTTCTGCTGTTTGTTGTAGATCCGCTCAAATTCCTTGTTGTTCTTGAGCAAATCCAAAACGATCTGGGCATCCCGTTTGGACTTTTCCGCTGGAGACAGCGGATCCGTCTCTTGCTCTGGGTTGTAATACTGATCCGGCGAGGTTTCATCCAGCGTGGAGGCCTCCTGGGCCATTTCAATCTCCCCATCTGGTCGCAGCTCCTCCGTGGATTCGGTTATCTTGAGTACAGTGGCACTGCTGCTATCGAACTCGCTGAGATCCATGTAGAACCTGGAGCAGCTCTTGGTGGTGCTACCACGTTGCTTCTTCATAGTGGCAATCTTCTTGGGCATCGTCTTGTGGTTGTATTGCTTGACCTCGAAGAAGCCCTTGCCCTTGGTCTTGCGCTCGCTGAGATCGGGTTTACTGCCGCGCAGGGAGGCGGCACTGTCCTCGTCCTGTTCCCGCTCCCTTTCCGCCTCCTCGTCCAAGCTGAAGCCTCCAATCCGAGGAACCGACTTACTGCGCTCCTTGAGAGCCTTGTAACTGAAGACAGGGGATTGCGACTTGGCACTGCGACTACGCTGATCCCGCAAAATGCACGAGCACGACTGATCCTCCGGCTTCACATCCTGGCCGCATTTACAAGCTTCCTTCGCCGGAGTCTTGACCTCTTCCTTTCCCCCAGCATCTCTTTTGCGATATCTCATGGCAGCAGCGAGTTTCTGCAAGGCCGTATCATCCAGACTATTATTTCTGGCCAGAGGCTTCGAGGGCTTCACCTGGCTAACCGATTCCTCTTCCTGCTCCAGGGACTCGTTGAAGCTGTCAAAGGAGCTCGAGTTGGCCACCGTCTTCCGCTTGAACTTGGAGTTCCGTTGGCGTATCTCGCTCCTCCTGCAGGCATTTCTCCGCTCCAGATAGATGGGCGTGGAGTTACTCGCCGAGTGGAGACTCCACTTCCAAGTACTGCGATCTGGGGTCCGATCTGCGTGTAAGGATAACCCATTAGTCAAGCTCAGATTCTGGGGTCTTGTGACATGAATGATAAGCGGTGGGGTGAGTGATTCGAGGAGGTAGTGAGCGAAAAACAAACACCAGTGAGTATGCATTCTAAGGTACCAAATTAATAGCGGATCATGCGGTCGTTAGGAGTCATTAGTTGGTGCTGGTTAGTAGGTAGCGATCTCTTTACGATTATGCGGGTTAGGATGCATGCAAAACACAGACCCCAAACGAGTTAAAAGGCCAATTAAAGCTAGCAATCCAAATACGGTTCTCGCAATACTTACTAGGCTCTTCGGACACCATAGTTACTTTTAGCGAACACTACGATTACGATTAGGATGTTTAACAATTAGATGTACTGGGGGTTTACAGTTGTCTATAGCCCTTATTTTCTTTTTGATCGGATTTTATTTTATTTTGGTTTGTTTTTTTTTTTTTTTTTGGTGGGTATTAGATCGGTTTCAGTCTCTGGGTGTGGGGATTTAGCCTTAGAACGCCTTAAACACTAGTCAAAGTTTTTTCGTTTCTTTGTTTTGGGGTGTTTAGTTTTAGAATGCATCACTGGTAGTACTACAACGGTAAACATATAGCATTTCGTAGAGTAGAGTTAGATCAAATTGAATTAGTACTAGAGTAGGACACCAACTAAGCACAGTAGACATAAACTGTGGCCCAAAACCCATAACGATCCAGGAAAGTGGGTGCCCGAGGTCCGCAATTAAAATGCGCCTACATCTCGCCCAAGTAATAAATCAGTAAGCCGCCGAGGCGTCGACAGATTTGGCACGATTTTGGCGAAAGGCTAGCGACTCGCTTGCCACTTGGTTATGTCACTTGGTCGCAGCTGGAGCGTGCGAATCATAAGTGCACCGCGCGAAAGAGTGGGTCGAGCCAAGTCCTCCATGTGGACGGGATTAAGGAGAGCCTCCAGCAGTGCAGAGAGAAAAAGATATTGTTGTACCTATTTATTTACTAATTTGCTTACCGAAAAAACAACATCTAACAACATTAAAAAAAATACAATATGTATTCATGTATTTGGTAGTCTCACGAGGTATTTTGCGAAGTTAAAAAGTATTTTTCAAAACGATAATTTAAATTCGATTTAAAAATAGATTACTTACTAATCAATACAGCAAAGAAACTTAAAGCATATTAAAAGTATAATATTTTAAAGCCCAAAAAACTATATATTGACTTCAATAATAAGTAACAAAATTAAAAGAATATGCGAAACAAGAGTTAAAAAGCAAAAACATAAAGAATATGAATAGCAAAGGCTTTGAAAAAACTACGATTATATTTTGATTTCAATAAAAATCCCTTAAAAATGCAATAAACTAGTTAGAACTAACATCCCGATTATCGACATAGTTTTAACCAATTTAATAACAAAATAGGGTAAAATAAAAATAAGTAAATGAGGAACTGATATCCCTGCACTTTTCTCACTGTGACTCTCCTTTTCCCAGGCAGACAGGCATTACCCAACTATAACAAGTACCCGCATGTGCATAACTGTAGGCACTTCATCATCTCGTGCAGTCCCCAATCCAAATCGTTAAGTGTTTTGGCCACATGACAAAAAAAAGACACAACAAAAAACTGGGAAAAACGGGGAAAAGTAAGACAAAAAACAGCAAGAGCCCTAGAGCAGAGCCGGCAAGCTGGGAGTAAGCCAAGTTTGGCCAGCTAGGAGCACAGCACTCACCTTCCTCATCGCCCAGCTTAAAGACCAGCTCCTTGGCGCGCATCGGAATGTCTAGCTTCTCCAGCATGACACCTTTGATGTGCTGCGTCCAGATGCGCTTCTGGTCACGATTCCTGGCCGTCAGTTTGATTTGGTGCCGCGGC
The DNA here is from genome assembly GCA_018153365.1 of Drosophila fuyamai. NCBI lineage: Eukaryota > Metazoa > Arthropoda > Insecta > Diptera > Drosophilidae > Drosophila > Drosophila fuyamai. Next base: position 9,443,487 of record JAECXW010000758.1, read on the forward strand.
TCGTCGAAGGGGATGACATAGAAACTGCTCGGCTCCCCGGGCAAGTGTTCGCTCAGCATCAGATTGTTTTGCTGCAAGATCGGCGGGCATTAAGGCGATAACTCATAGATAGATGCAGCCTACAAACTCACCGAAATGTAGGTCTTGAACTGCAGACGTCCGTCCTCCTTCTGCTTGGTAATGATCAGCATGGTGGCAAAGAGGAGAACGAGTCGCTGTTTGTTGTGCTGATCCATCAGCAGGCCCTCCTGACGCAGTTCGCCCAGAACGGTGAGCTCTGGAAAGGTGGTTGCAAATGGGGTTATACCTCTAACATGGATCTCTAAGTGGATCTTAGAGCACTCACCTGGTCCCAGCCAGCCGTCCAGAATGCCGGACAGCTCCTTGACGCGACTCTGTTGCTCCTGCTTGCGCTTCACCTGGTCAATGTGGTACGCCACCTGGCGCATGATCACATGGGCCTCGGCCACCTCCTTCAAATCGCAGTGTTTGCGCAGGCTCTGTTGAAATACAAATAGAAGGCATTTCAGTCAACTCGATCACCCTCTTTTCCCCCACTACTACTCACGTCCAGAAGGAGATGGTACTTGAGGATACGCTGCACCGGCTTTAGGAGGTAGGATCCCAGGGGCAGGCGGTGCTGGAGGAGCTTCTGCGTGGAGGCCAGCAAGGAGTAGGTGTGCGTGGCCTGCAGCAACTTGGTCAGCAGCGAGATGGCTTCCGGGTAGCTTGTGCTGCGGGGAATCGGGATTTATGACATGTGCTTTAGGTCTTCATCATGGCTGGCATTAAATCTGAATTTCAAATCTGACGACAGTGGACAGTGGACTGCAGACAGTGGGAGGCACGATGATGTATGCCCGCGTGTCATTGGGGGCGACAAATCAAACCGCTGCCATCGGATTCGGAGCCGCTCTCCAAATTGGCATCGCGACCAGGTAAACGTCAGCGTTTAAATGGAACATGGCGTGCCTGGATTGCCAAGAGACGCCATCGTTTCGTTCGTTTGGTTTCGTGTCATGCTGCCAGCAAACTGCCTATCGAGATCGTTTTTGGCCGTCGTTACCGTTCTTGGCAAAGGAGCTACAAAGCCACAAAGGCAGTATCGAAGATGGAGCGAACACGCCAACTCCCCAGAATCCCCAACCAGGTCAGGAGTAGGTCCACCTCAGTCGGGATTATTAATTTTGACACATAATTATGGTGAAGTGCGAGGAGTAAACGGACAACGTTCGGTAACTATCATATTTACTTTAGTCATAATTGCAGACATTATAGCATCATATTTGCAATTAATGATTAGATTAAATCATTTAAGTGACTAATCAATGTTATAACACGAAGATAATACTAGCTAGCTTTTTATTACATCTTCCAATTAATTTCACAAATTTGTGCAACACAAAAGTCTGCCCCAAAGTGTGATAAACAACTCGAAAATATTTTTTCAGCTGCAATAATCTAAGTACTTCTCAGTACCATTCATGAAAATTTGTAATCAGAAGTTGTGTCAAACAAATGCAAAGCTTTCTTATATTGAAACTTCGAATGAATAACTGGGTGTGAACTGATAAGAGTTCAACGCCTATGAAATAATGGGGTTTCCCTAAATGTTCAGATAAGCCGGAACCATGACGCATTCGAATACTCTACACTCCACTCACCAGTAGGTTGTGTACACATCAAAGCCATCGCGCAGGTCGATGAAGCACCTGGCGATCCTCCCGGGATCCCTTCCCGTGTTGATAAGCCGCTGCAAAAGCATCGAGTTGAATTCGTAAATCTCTTCAATGTTGGCAAAGAGTATTTGCAATTCGTCCACGCGGAGACAAGCACGCTCCTTCCAGTCGAGCAGGTAGCTAATAAAAATATACATATGAGATCTTTGAAGGACATACTCCACAGACAGCAACACTCACCCCTTGATCACCTGACCCAGATCCTCGACGAAGCTCCGCTCCGAATCAATGATCTCCAGGCAAGTCTTCTCCAGGACACTCAAGGCGGGCGTATGGTGTGGATCGCCCAGCTCATTCTCGCTTTCCGCCAGACTTTCCACACTGGCCAGATAGGAGGTGGTCGTCAGCTTGCCATTGAGCAGCTGATCCGATCCGGAACTCGAACTGGAGGAGGTGGAGCAAATGGAGGAGGAGGACAGCGGGCGATTGTTGAGCCTGGCCAGCTCACTCAAGCGGGCTGCAAACTTCGGCTTGATATCCGTGAGCCTGTCCAGACTCTCCGCCGACAGCTTGTTGGCCTCCTCCAACTCGGCCAGCTGCTCGGCAGTGGGCAGCTTCAGGGGCACCCCACCACCCAGGGTGCTGGCCTTGGCGCCCAAGCTCTTGGTGCGGGCATAGGTCAACAGGGGCGAACTGCAGATGGTGGAGGCACAGGCGGCGGAGGAGCTCCTGACCAGCGGTTTGCTGACCAGGGTCTTGTTCACCGCCTCTATGACCTCCGCCCGGGGATCCAGTTCACCTGGATCCGCTAGGGTCAATCTCTCCATATGCTGCGCGACCAGGTCAAAGTTAATGGTATCCACCATTTCCACCGGACTCAGTGGCTCACTGCACACAAACTCCTTGGGTTTGGGTGGATTGGAGGAGGGCTTGGGCGTGGCCGGCGTTCCAGGCGTGGCGGGCTGAGCATGCTGCAGTTGCGCACTGGTGGCCGCCAGCTGCTCCATCTCGATTAGCTTGATGCTTTGCTGGGAATCGTACCTCGGCAGGGTTAGTTTGCGCGCCTGAAACGGATGCCCATCGAAGTGGAAGGGAGTGCCTGGCACGGTTTTATTTGTGGGCGTGCGATCCTCGTCCTGGGATCTCAATTTCTCGGAGGCGGCAAAGGCCAGTGAGTGCAGATACTCGTTGCTGGAATCGAAGGTGGACACCAGTTCACTGCCCGATTGGGTGGACAACTTGCCGGTGATCTTGGACAGGGGTATGTGCGAGAGTTTGAGTTTGGGCGTGGATCCTCCACTTGCCGGGGATGACCCACTGTTGCCGGTCTTTATGTACCTTCCGTGGGTGGGACTCCTTTGGGATTGCTGTTGGTGCTGTTTCAGTGCCTCCGCGGACACCGCTTCCACTGGCTGTATGTCCGAGTGCGTGATGATCCGGTGGACATTCGGTGAGAGGATGCGGATGTTGCTGCCCCGGCGACTACTGGATGTGGAAGTTAGGCTGCTGCTGCTTCCGTGGATCTGCGACTCCTGGCGCCGCTGCACCACCAGTCGGCTCAACTGAGCGCCATCCGGTTCGTCCCGCAATCCCGCAACCACTAGTGGCGCCGCTGGCTCCTGGTGGCCCAGGTGGCCCAAGTGGGAGCTGGAACTGGCTAGCGTGTAGCCGCCGGTCTGGTCATCGCTGGTGGGGACACTCGAGCAGCTGCCACTGCTGCTGCTGCTGCTGCTGTTGCTGCTGCTGCTGCAGTTGCTGTTGCTCCTTTTGGGCGTCGAATCGCCGCTGCTGGAAGCCTTCGATTCGTGAGATGTCGCAGTGGGAGCCCCTGCCACGCCCCCCGCAGCCAAGCTATTCGTCAATGTGTCGTAGATGCCCAGCAGAGAAGGTGCCAGCTCTGTGGTGCTGCCTGTAATTTGAAAATAAGGGGAATGGAACATCAGTACACGGAAAAGAAATCAGGGTGTTCGATCATATAATTATGATTAAATTATGAGATTTAAATTAACCTTTTTATTTCGTAATGTTTACCGAAAACGATATTCTTAAAACAAGAAATTAATGACATAAACTCAAAGTTAAATAAGCTACGACCTTATAACAAATATTTTGGAGGAAATACTATATTTTAATATATATTTTATATGTTTTATATTTATTTAAAACATTTGAAATATATATTAAAATATAGTATTTCTTTCAAAATATTTTTTATAAGGTTGTAGCTTATTTAACAATGTGGGATTGTAGAAGGCAATTAAATAAATTTCTGAGCTTATATAATTAAAAAAGTTTTTAAGAATGAATTAAGAATGCAATTTTAAAAAGAAGAAAGAAAAACCACAAAGTAGGAACTTTTTCGAATGATAAATCAACATTTACAAAAATACGAATTCCCAACACAGCTAATATGGTTACCTTAGGAGTTTCAATTTTCTTTTAATTTTTTTAATAAAGAAATTATATTGCAAATGTTTTAAACAAAAATAAAAAAAAGAAGGTCTTATAATAAATTACTAAAAAAAATGTCCTGCATTTATATATATGCGTTATGAAAACGTGTTGGAAACGAGTTTAGAACGCAGTTTCAATAAGAAAAGAAATAACGAAGTGATGACTAATTTGGATGATTATTCTCCCCGTCTTCCCGAGGCGCGTGGCTAGTGGGCGGTGTCTAATGCCCCCTCCCATTGGGCGACCCAACCCAACCCAAACCCAAACCCAATCGATCCGACCCGATCGAGGTGCTGCAATGTTGATGGGCCTGTGCGGCGGCACACATGCTCGTAATCCGCGATATTTGCCATAATTTTGTTGCATAAAATAATAAAATGATTTATGCCGGGGCAAACAACGGCCGGCGGACGGGAATGGCTGATGTATTGAGTTGTTTAGCCGCAGGATGCATGGCCAACGAGCCGCGGTCAGAACGTGGCCATCAGTCAGCGAGTGTGCGTTCTTCTGGCCCGGCTTGGAATCGGAGCTCTGGTTGGAGCCGGAGTTACTGGGCCTGGTCTGCTGCATAAATAAGTAGGTTGCTGCTGTTCGCCTGCCTGGCGGCCTGACATGTGAATTGATATGCCAACGCAACATGGCCAAACCGCAAGGCAACTAGCAACAGGCAAAGAGCAACGGGCAACTAGCAACTAGCAACTGGCAACTTGCAACAGGCAACAGGCAACGAGCAACGAGCAACATGAGGCAACTGCAGCTACATGGCAGAACATCGACCCGAGTCAACGGCAATTGGCATGAACATTCCGAGGCTCGCTCATCATTTCTCACAAACGGTTCAATTAATCAAAAGCGCTCACAACTGCGGATTTAATAACATTATCGACAGGGGGACTTGATCTATAAATTACAGATCGCGTCAGTCAACAGTCAATGTTGCATGCAGGCACTTTTAATGATGGCCTGCAAATTGCAGTTCAAGCCGGCAACGTATAGTATAGTGGGTTCTATAAATAAAAAAACACCAGGCAATGAATGCAAAAGCATCTGTAATGTGTGAATGCCTCGCTTCGTTTGGCCAACTTCATTAAGGCCAAATGTTTATGTGATTATCTCTTAGCACATTTGGCTAACAACCCAACAGCCAAGATCCTAACAGCCCATACATCTCACTTCCCGCTTAAAAGAGGCTGAGCAAATCAGGCAATTAACTTTTTAAGACAAAACTGCGGCCCACGTTGCGGCTACCGGTTTTCAGCTATTTAGATTTTTCCAGGCATTACCATCCTCATCCTCATCGTCATCCTCATCTTCATCTTCATCCTCATCCTCATCGTCATCCTCAACCGCATCCTCATCCCAGTAGCCGATGGGGCACTTTTCTCCTAATTGCGAATGGTGTCAATGTGGTCCGGGTTTCGGTTGGTTTTTTCGCCTGGTTGGGCAACATTTTGCCAAGCCACGAACAACAATTAGTTGGCATGAGTAGTGCCACGCCCACTGTCAGACCGCCGCTGTGCCGCCTGTCTTTTCGGGCAGACTGACGACAAGTCGTAAACATGATTTGTACATTTAATTTTCCATCATTCTGTTTGATTATTTTGCGTGGGACGCGAACGCAGACAGAGCATATACTCGCCAATAGATAGTTGCTTAGTCGGATGCTGGGACACTCGGATACTCGGATACTTGGATGCTTGGATACTTGGATACCTGCCTGGCCATCATCCTGCAGGCTGACCCAGTTAGACGACAGAGCGTTTTGCTTAATTGCCAAACCGTGGGTTGCGACGACAGGTTCTCCAATGGGTTTCACACACAGAAAAACTAATTTAACGAAACTAAATATCCTTCAAAATTTCAACATCACTTAATACTATTTCTTGTATAGCTTTTAGGAGTAATGCTGTTCCAAAAAACTCAGACAAAAATATGTTTATTTATCTTTAATTATGGAATATGGTGTACCCCAAGGTGTTAATTTTGATTTGCACATTGAAATTACAGCATCAACGTTTTTGATTATTTAATATTAATATGGAACAACTTCTCTCAAGAGAAATAATTTAGAAGATGTTTTTATAAGCAATCATCTTTTTTATCCAGCTTTATTTTGAGCTAATTTTATCAACTATATTCTGTAAACAAAAGATCTCTGACTGACTAACAATTTTTTGCTGTGCAAAAGTAGAGTCTGATCATTGCCACTTGCCGGCGAGCATTTAATTAAAAGCCAACAGCTGTGGCCGTTCCAAACTATTTATGGCATAATTCCGCCAAGACCTGGGGAAAATGTCGGCCAGGCTAATCTCGAATCTGGCCGGCGATCTCCGCAACCGGAGTGGCCAACAAATTCAGCCTGTCAGCCCAGCGAAACAATGCAAAGTAAGCTCTCTGTCATTTTGCAATTTGCAATTGGAGTAGCCCCCTCGCAACTGCAAAGGGTGTCAGGGCCAGAAGTGGATGAGGGGGGAGAAGGGGGAGGAGGGGGAGGAGGAGGCTCAGACACTGGTTTCATTTTCCAAATCCAAATCCCTTTAATGCCCCGGCGACAAAGTGTCTTATGGCCGTAGCCGTAATTTTGTGCAGCGGCTTCAGGTGTCCGCTCCGCGCACCTGGACAAGCTCCTAAAGCCGGCAATTTATGGCGGGCCTGACACAATTTCATAAGGCCCCAAAGGCCGCAAAGGCTCCATCGCGGAGCCGGGCTAAAGATTACGCGATTGTGGCTAAAAATAGCAGACGCTAAAGGTCAACCGGCCCGAAGATGCAGCTGCTCGGTGTGCTGACTGATTTACAAGCCAAGTGCAAGTCGCTCATAAGTTGGCGACATTGAATTATGCGCCGCCAGGGGAAAGTGCTGTCGTCGGAATCTGAATCTGAATCCGAATCCAAACTCAAACTCAAATCGAAATCGAAATCGACAGCATTCAAATGTTGCACCTTCGGATGGAATGGAATGGAATGGATTGGTATGCGATGACATTTTATTTATGCACGGCGTGGCCAGCTGTTGAGAGCATTAAATTAATGCGCTTAGTCGCCATCATCGATGTCCCAGGTCCGCGACTGGCAATTGATATTTTAATCGGCATTTCATTTTGTCTGCCCCGTCTTGACTTGGCGCCATGGTTAGTCCGGTGTTTAGGGAGCCGTTACACAGAGAGAAAATGGGTGTCCGACTGCATCAGGTAGAGGTCTTTTATCTCTAAATTAAACTAATGTTTCTAGGGTTTCTCTATAAGTTCCTTTTCAGTTAGTAAAAAAATGAAAACTTAAAAATGGCAGTAATAAAAACATATAATAAAAAAAAACTTGCAAAAATAGGATCAAATCAATGGGATAAATAGAGAATCAGGGATAGGATTTTGGATCTCTTCATGAGAAGTAAAAATAAACCAGAATAAAATGTCTTTACTACATTTATATCAGATAACCAATTTGTCAAGTAATTGTAAATGAATGTCACAATAAAAAGTGTTCAACATTTTTTTCTGTGTAGGTTATCAACAGTCATTATTGGCTTGGGCCCCCATACGTGTTCCCTGGTCGCTTGGCTTATGGCACGCATTTTGCAACTCCCAATTAAAATGTTATTCAATGCGTCGCTGAACGCGACTTATAAACACATTTCCCCCGATAAGACGACAACCTGGAACACCGCCACTTTAGTACCACTTAACTCAAACGATATTGCCGCAAACAGAAGCCGAGACACAAACTGAAAATTAAACTGGAAAACACAAAACGGAAGTGGAATCCGCCTGGCCAAATGGTCACAAAAGTCGGCAAATATTCCGGGCACATGTGTTGGGAAGAAATGTAGGAAAATGGTATGCAGCACATGTGCAATAAAACTGAAGCTGAACAACTTTGTTTTGACAATGACGGGAAATTTCCAATCGATGGAAAAACAATTTCCTTGGTCGAAAAAAATAGGTCGATGCTTACAAGTAATAAATTTTAAAATACATGGGTCTTTAAACTTTGCAAATAAAATGTTAAAGAAATTGTATTTACAAGATTTTCTAGATTTATGGCAGTAACTTTTTGCTTTAACTTTTTATATATTAGATGCTTAAAGCTATGACTAAAAATATTGAATTCATGGAAAACATACAAATACCATTGTTGGCTTTTTAAGTCATAACTTTTAAATGTATTTCTTTGCAAGCAAATATTTTCCATTTTAACTTGATTAATAAATCTTAGAAAGGCATCTAACCTTCCACCCCAAAAAAGAAGAGAAAAACCCAAGTCATAAAACCCATAGAATCACAGTATTTGATTGCATTCACGATCTGGCTGAAATGGCTTTGCTTGGCCATACAAATTAAGCCCCATCCTTTAACTTAGCCAATTGCATCTAATGTTCGTTAAGAGCCATTGATAATTTCCCGAGGATTAACGATCGTTTCCGCTTTCCTCCAGCAAACTCGAAGAGCCCCCACAAATAGGCTGGAAATTCTTTTGAAATTGAGCGAATCTTGCAGACGCATAAGCATAAAAATTCCTCGAGATCGGGCCTCCTCACGGAGGGCAATGGATTTGGTTGTTATTTTTAGCCCGTGCTGGATATCCGTGGATCGGAGGCACTTAAACGACGGCTGTGCGCTGCTCATCCAGGCCAACGCATTGGCAAATACCACTGACTTTTGCTTTTAGCGCATACCCACACCAGTTTTTGGTTTTATTTTCTTATTTTTTTTTTTGCCCAACCCATCCTTGGCGTTTTCAGCGAAAAGTGAAATCCTTTTAAAGCGGCAGCAAACAAAAATCTAGGAAAATGTCGCCGCCAAAAAGTTATAAATCTTGTTCATATTTGCACGTGAAGCCAAAGCCAGACTTTCAGGCCAACTTGGGAAGCCATAAATGTCACTAGACCTGGCCAAGAGCAGACCTCCCCCCTCTGCCCCATCTGGCATATTAGTTTTCCTCGGTGCGAGTGGCAAAACGTGCTAAATTCCATGGGGCAGACATCCATTAAACAGCCGCGGCCTGGCCAAACCGAAACATGCCACGGCTGAAAAGTGCTAAAATCTCATAAAACATTGCCTGACTGCTGATTCTAAATTAACTTTGGCTTCCCCGCTGGCACAGTGGATCCGACTGGAGGGAAAATACCTGTCCTAAATAGGACAAGGTTCTACTTTCGGAATGAGTTCATGTATTGGGATTAACTCTGAATTATTGGACTTGCTGGGAATGCAAAGTAATGTCTTTATTTTAAGAAGAACAAATGCTCTCTAGTTTTAAAATCTCGATTTAATACATACATTTTATAAATACATACATACTTACAATACATACATATTAAAGTTTTTTATTTCAGTTTTTCAGCTTAGTAACAAATGTTTTTAAATAAAGAATGTTTCTTCTGCATTTCAAAATACTCAAATTTCGAGAATATGTTTTAAGACTTCCTGATAGATATACAGTAACTTAATAAAATATACACACAAGATGCCAAGTTTATAGCACTTCATTTAAAGCGATAAAAGATATTTTTATAAGAAAAATCTTGTGAGGGATTTATGAGTGGCCTGGGTTCTTAAAAATTGAAATTCTTTGCAAGTATATCTTCTCCAATTTCTGCCCACAATAGATCCACGGTTCCTGCCTCTCTCTTTTTTTTCTCATCCTGGCAGGCGACACTTCAGCTAAGGAGTGGAGTGGAGTGGAGAGGAGTGGAATGGAGTGGAGTGGAGCAGCCAAAGCTGTTGCACTTTGCACTTCAGCCCGTGGAGGCGGAGCTGAGGGGGCGGGGCCGAGGTGCAGACCGACGTGTTTTTTTTGAAGAACTTCCCATCGGCGGAAGGCATCTTGTGCATTTTCAATGGCCTTCCTTGACTTTGACATGACGAACTGCGTGACTCTGGCGTTTCGGAGCTGCAATCGAGGAGATCCTCGAGCTGGCCGTAAAAACACTGCCTGTGATGAATGCCAACTGCGCGAAAAATGCATAAAAGTGTGAACAAATTTTGCCCACTAAATATAGCCGCATCGCTGGCAAAACTAATCCCGCGAAAAAGTCCAGGGCATTGGCCCCAATGGCGGTGCCAAATAAGGAGGCCTTTTCAAAGTGCATACATGGTCATGACCAGTTCAAGGGCTGGGTGAAATTTTTCCCAGCCAATGGAGTTATCACCTGGGCGAAGGGGAGGGCGCTATTATATAAGGCCATCGCATTTAATTAGCCACTGGAGCTGCAATATGGAAAGTGGTTTTTAGCCAGGGCCAAGAAACGCTAATCTGTGCGGACGGGGCAACAAACATTTTCGTGCGGTTTCAGCCGTGCGGTTTTCGCTTTCGAAATCAATTTTCAATTTTCCCATATCGCACACGCATCAGCCGAAAGTCAAAAGACGTAAGATCGAAAACCGAAAAACCGAACACCGAAAGAGGCCAGGAAATGTCAGTCAGGGCTTAGGCTTTTTGCTGATTGATTAATGTGGAGCACGATTGCATAAGGGATTGCAGTCGACGAAAATCTAGCATCTACGTGGGCGACACACTGGTAACCCAGTCAAGCCATCAGTCAGTCAATCACTCACTCATTCACTTACCCAGTTGGAGGTGGACTGGAGTGGTGGGAGGAGTGGGAGTTGTCGCGCAGATAGAGACCCCGTCTGTCTGGTTTGAAGGCCAAGATACCTCACCGATATAGTCGAGTACCCACTCGAGGGTAGTGTTGACTCTAGATAGGAGCTGGACAACTGGACAGCGGGACAGCTCGTATTGGCTTCTCGGTAATGGTAATGGCTTACCGCTAATGAGCTCCATAAACAAGCTGCGCTGCGTATCGCTTGGATAAATTTGCATTCGGGCTCTGGCCAAGATATCTCTGTTAACATGGCACTATGGGGTTTTTGACCACTTTATGTGGCATTTAGTCATTATTTAAAAATGCTCTAATTTAAAAAAAAAAATGGGAATGCATTAACAGAACATCAAACTGTTATGTCTCATACTCAAAATGCTAATACTTAACAGCATATCTTAGCATAACAGCTGTAAAGTCAGCTGTTGCATCCGGAAGCACCAGCGCTAAGGTTGCAATTATTTCGAAGCGTTCTTTGAAATTAATTTATTCGTGTAAAATACCATTTGAAAAGAAAAAAACAAATGGAAACTGATCTCACAGGTTTGTACTATATTTTAAATGTATTAATTGTTTAAATTGTGCGTGTTTATACTAACATTTTGTCATTTTATAAATGCACCTTCAGCTGAATATTGAGGAACAAATTTCAACTTTGGGAGGAGTTTTGAAATATAAGTTTGCATTAGTTTTCAATGCGTCCAAGTGTATGTTGTAGTGTTGTCAATTCAGAGCAAAAAGCTATTAGTCTTATTGTGCACTTTTCCGCACTATTGGTGCAATTTGAATTTTTCTTAGGTAACCTCACTTTCTCCAACGCCGACTTGGTTGCTGTTTGAAAAAGCGAGAAGGGTCGGCTTGAGCAAGAAAAGGCAATATAATGTTTGATAAACAAATTATTTATTATATAAGGATCATTTGGATATGTTTGTCTTGTCAGTTGCCCGTCATTTTGGACAAATTCGAAACATTTTGCCTAAAAACTGGCGAAGTGATAGTCGATATGTATACGTGGCTGCCAATGAGTTTTGACTTTGATGAAATTTTTTCTTTTTGCTTTTTTCTTTTTACATTTTTATATGAATAGAGCAACAAATTTCAGATCCTTAAATTTAATTAATTTATTTTTAATTTTAACCGATCGTTCCTATGGGAGCTATAGGATATTGTTTCCTGATCCGAACAATTTTCACACTATATATGCCTAGGGACAAATAATGACGATTGGTAAAGTTTCATGTCGATATCTCCAAAACTGACCGAGTTATTAATTAATGCCATAAAAACAGGTCAAAAACCCCATAGTGCATGGTTAACAAGTTCTGCTTCCCCTCTTTATGACAAGTCAATCTCAATCGGTTTAAGTCCGTGGCGGGGTCTGGGGTCACCGAAGGTCGCTCCTTAGTTCCAAGTACTACTCAAGGGCCTTAAATTGAACACACCTTTTTCACTTAAACAAGTCTACCTAATTTTTATACCCGTTACTCGTAGAGTAAAAGGGTATATTGTATTCGTGCAAAAGTATGTAACAGCTAGAAGGAAGCGTTTCCGACCCTATAAAGTATATATATTCTTGTTCAGGATCACTAGCCGAGTCGATCTAGCCATGTCCGTCTGTCCGTCTGTCCGTCTGTCCGTCCGTATGAATGCTGAGATCTCGGAAACTATAAAAGCTAGAAGATTGGCATTTTGCATGCAGATTCTAGGAGTTCCTACGCAGCGCAAGTTTGTTTCAAATTGGTGCCACGCCCCCTTTAACGCCCACAATCGCTTATATACGATTTAAAAAACTTAAATATTTCGGAAAAGTAAAAATGCAGTTTTATTGTGTTTATCAATACCTATCGAAATGTAGAAGAAATTTTTCAAATCGGACCATTCGTTAAAAAGTTATGCGTGATCAAAGTTTCTATCTCCATCTCCCTCGCACTCCTTTTACCTGTGTAACGGGTATCTGATAGTCGGGGCACCCGACTATAGCGTTCTCTCTTGTTGTGAAATAAAGTTGTACAATATACCATTAAATGTAAAGTATACTAGTATAGTAAGAAGTTTTAGTTCTTGTTAACTTATTTAAGATTCTGATTCGAGTTATACTTTAATTACATTTGAAACCAGCAACTATTATTTATTAGAAACAATATAATAAAAGGATAATTCCCCGGATTAAAACCATTTTAATTAGAAAACCTATTAAAAAGTTATGTCGATAATCACACTTCAAGATTTAAAAATATATTTTTATTAGGTCGCTACATAAATAAAATAGACTTCCCTCTAGGAATTCCTTAAGGTATTTATTTGCGAGTGATAAAAGTAAAGTTACTTCAAAGGGACTACTCGACCTGATGGCTGGCTAATCGAGATTGAGGGAAAATAGCGATCTCGCCCGTCCCCAAGGATGGCCAATAGATGCCCCTATTTAGCAAGGCCGCATCCGCGGAATGCGGTGCCTTCCCCCATTTGGAGCTGCTCCACTCCACCGGAGCTGTGCCAGATCGCCGCCCAAGGCAGTGGACCACATGCCGCAGCTAGATCCAATGTCAATGTTTTTGAAAGGCATCAATTAATGGTCAATGCTCTGCACTTCGCGTGGCTGAGAGATTTTCCAGCGAAAATGCAGGCGCTGGGGGCAAAAAGGAGCGAGAAGAACGCAGGAGCGGGTTTGAGGCCATCGACTGTCATCCAGTTCGGGCCAAGATTGGCACAACGACCACCGGCGTGGCAGCTGTTTGGTGGCTGCCGTAATTGGCAAGTGGAAAACTCGCGGCGTGGCCATAAAAAGCAGGTCAGGCCACTGCCAAGACAATCAAATTATGGCCACTTCTTTAATTGATGAGCAGTCCCAGCTCGGACTTTGCTGGCATCATAAAATTTCACTGCCATTCTCCGATTCGTTCTGCGATTCTAACTTACCGATCACCGATCACCGATCCCCCGGTAAACATACTATATGTTAATGAACCGGGCCAGACGATGGCGTGATGGAAAACAGGAAAAGGCGAGCAACAATTTAGCGCTTTAATTTGATGACCGTGAGGAGCAAGGAGCTGCAACACCCGGTCCTGGTGCAAATTCTATCAACAGCTCTGGACGCAGACGACGTTAGATGGCCAACACTAGATGTGGCAGAGGCAGAGGCAACGCTGGGCAGGCAATTTATTTTAATTACTGCCGCGTTCAGACCACGTTGGCTAAATGGTTTGGATGGCTATCCGAAAAAGCGCTAAAACCCTAACAAGAGAAATCAATTTTCGCGAGCCCTGTTTGCCACATATTGGTGCAGTTGCTCGGCGACTGGACGAGATCGTTGAACTCTGGGCCGGGCCTTCGGGGGTCTTAATTTGAATTGACTTCCGTCAACAAAGAGCCTGCCCCGGAGCAGTTCGTTCGGCCCGGCCCGAGATTCTAATTGCAACATGTTGCAAAGTAAGTGCGGACACTTGCAATTAATAAGAATTGCTGCTGCTGCTGCTGCTGCTGCTGCTGCACAAGGAACCCATAAAAGTTTCTGCTCTTGGCCTTCGCCTTTGTCTGCTTTTTTACTGGGATATAAACTTTACACAGTAAAATATTTAATTAGTTTGGGGTTTCATGAAAGTTTCTTTAAAGTGGAGCATAAATAAAACACTAATAGATTAATATGCCAACAAAAAAAGTAATTATGTTTAAATGTTTTAAAATATCTGGAAAATTTCGGTGTTATAGATTTTCTCAATACAAATCTTTTCAACCAAATTTCAAGAGACGTTTATTATTATTTTTCTAATATTACAAAACAAGCTTTATAGGTTTGAATTTTTGTTGCATTTTTAATAAAACTGAGAACCTATAAAAAGATATATAACATATTGTTTACAAAAGTGTTATAAATAGTTTGTGATCTTCCATCCCAAATTAATACTTTTCGAAGCAGCCACGCTTATAAATCTCATTTAATGATGTAGTTTTATGTTTCAAAATCATGAATGAAAATGCTCTATTTTTCTCAGTGCACCTGAAGCTGTTGCAGGGACTGTGGATCTTCCTCCGCGGTCTTGGGTTCGCTTTTATAGCCGAAGGGCTCAAGTTGGTTCAGGGAATGCGGCGTAACGCCAGCAACATTTCACGCTTAATTATAGACGCCAAGCGCTAGGAATTTTTCATAAGACAGAGGATCAGACAAAGGGGTTGAAGGGGAGCGGGAGGGAAAGTGGCAGGGGCAGGGGGCAGGCATTTCCTATTGCCATCATCTAATGCCTGGCCAGGGAAGAGCCTGCCACGTTTATTTATGTGTGGGCCGTTGTTTTGTAATTTAATAAGCAATGCAAAAAAGGGGCGCGACAAGAAAGTGCATCCCGATCCCGATCCCACCGATCCGCTGATGCTCTTTGGGTTCTGGCCAGGATTGGCATATTCTGTCGGCGAATATATATGGCAGATTGCCTGCTGGGCGAGTGCAGAGCCTGTCTCCATCGTCTGGTTGGCTAATAGTCAACGGCAACGGCAAAAGCAACAGCAACAGCAACCCACCCACACATTCTGGCCAAGAAAGAGACGGGCACACGCCGTTGACGCCTCTGACGACGATCGGCGCCATGGAGCAAACCGCTGACTCAGATGACTCCTCCAGCCGGAGGAATGCTGCAATGTTGCATATGCAATTAATAATTGGTTGCACATGCGCACCAGTGTGCAACATTCTGCTGCCCGCAGCATGATGCAGCAACACGATGGCTAAAAATATCTCTCAGACCTTTGACACTGGCCATGTCTCTGGAAATTGTGACTAATTAGTGGCTCCGCGGAGTATGAGTATCCACCTCCACAAAACCGGGATGGTTACTCAATGGGAGATCTGCGCCGAGGGTCTGCCACTGCCTCACATTGAAGCGAATTAAAACACGCGACACATTCATCAAGATCAATTGTAAATGGCACTCAGAAAAATAAAATTTCTAAAAAAATTAAAATTAAGAATCTTATCAGTTTAAGCTAATAAAAGTTAAGAATTTAAAATTTGTATCATCATTTATCAAATTAAAAATGGTAACGTTAAACCTATAAATATTAATCAATTGCTTAATTTTACTTAAAATAACTTTCTTAGCACACAGACGGAACTTAATCATTTGATTCTTTAGATAAATAAATCACAAATATAATTGTCTATAAGCATTTAATATTTTCTTTATATTATGAACAATTTTAAATCTAAAGTTTTTTCTGTGCAAAAGAGTGATTTAAAATCTAATTCATGTGTATATCAGAATGAAGATCTCCAGACTTAATTGAACCATAAAAAAGAGACAACTCTATTTTTTTGTGGGTCAAGTTTAGTGTCAGAGCCTTGTCCATAGTTCCCCCATTTTTTGGCGTTCACTTTCTTTTATCCCCTGTCTGGCCTTCTAATTAAATGCCTGTCCATAATATTAATTTATGGTAATTTAATACTTTATTGTCAGAGGAAAGCAGCAGCAGCAGCGGCAATAGAAGATATATGCTGCCTTCGGAGTCCCGAAGAAGTTGAAACAAATTGCTGGCAATTTCAAAGGCTCCGAGGGGCCACAATCTGGAGAAGATCTTTTCAATAATTTGCGCCAATTAGAAGCATATTCAGAGTCCCATTCAAGTGAGTTTGGAGCGCTCTATTCCATTATTATGATGAGGTTGCCCCTGTCTGTGGGCTTGTGCAATGCCAGAGATCCAGAATCAACTTCAGAAACATTTGGCCCAATGGACTGGCGATCGACTGCAGCTATAAATAGTTCTCCCACTTCTTTTTTTTTTCCCCCGGTTGGTTCAACATGATGTTGAAATTTTGATTGCGACATTCCTGCGCTCATTCCTCGAACAAATTGTGCTAGGAAAAGGAGAAGGGGTCCCAGATTTCGGTTGGGGATCCCTAGAACTGTGAGCATTTGATTTACGGCAACTGCCCGTGTTGACATGCCGCAAAGCTTTTCGCTTAATGACGGCATATTGCTAGCATTTTCTTTGCATTTTCCTAGCATTTCCCCCTCATGTGGCGTGTGGCAAGCTGATGACCTGGAAAAACCAAACAGTGGAAAGCCAAACAGAACAGAACGCAGTCGCCTAATTAAATTCTTTTCGTGTGTCGCAGACACGCCATCTTTATCGCCGATTCCGATTCTGGTAACCCCGTTTGGGTTATGCTAATTCAATCGTGCTGGGATGTTACCTCTTTTTTTTTTTTTTTTTTTTGGGTTTCACTGTTTTTGGCCCACTCTAATGGCAATGCCAACATGTGGCACCTGCAGCAGGCGGATCGTGATCGTCGGTGGGCGTGGCTAATGGCCGTGCAATAACAACAACTAATGACTAAATTTCACATAGCCAGCAACCTTTTAGGAAGCAAATGTTAATTAAATTTAATCACGTTTCGCCGCGACAACATGGCCAGTTCAAAGGTTAAGTGAGTGCGCCAAAAGTGGCCGCATTCGGCTGCAGGCGACACACCCCGAAACCGAAAGCCAGTACAACAAAAAAAGGGGGGGAGAGAAAAAAATATCATCGAAAATCCAGGCGTATCAACAACGCATCAGCTACATTAGTCGCTGTGGTTGCCGTTGCAGGTTGCATTTCGTCGCTTGTGGCATAAACGCCAATTATGTGCAACATATGCATGTCTGTGGAGAGCAAAGCGTGGCATGTTTGCCAATTTTTCATTTCCTGCAATGGCCAAAACAAAACTCGAACCTGCTGCTTGTCCCTGCTCCCACAAAATCGCTGCTGTTGCTGCTGCAAGTTGCAAGTTGCTAGTTGCTAGTTGCTAGTTGCTGGTATGTGCTGCTGGCAGATGCATTGCGCCGATAAGGCGCCAAATGTGCAACAGCCATGAACCAGGTAGCCAGGCGGATAAAAAGAAAAACAAAAACAATTCAGCCTTGGCAACGGGCGCAGCCTTAGAATGACGGCAACAACATCGTCGTTTTGCAACTGCAATTGTCATTTTTCACGAACGAACGCGGCATGCAAATTGCCGTAAATTGAATTTGTCTGATTACGTTTGCGCCGCGGTCCGGTAATCGATTGTCTTGGGAGTTGCAAGCTCCTCTTGGCGACTCCTCCCAGCTTCAATATTTGCTCTTTCGCAGGACTCGATGGCCGGTGAAAATGAAAAATGAAATATTGTGCCAGCCAGGCGGCAGATAAATGATTGCACTCGAATTGCATTTCGATGATTGCGAAATTGCCGAGTTGCAGATACAACGCACCAGAAATTATGTGCTGCATGTGGCAAACAGAGATGCGGGGGCCTAATGGAGATTATAGAGTGCGAGATGCCAAAGGAAATGGCAAGACACACGGAGAATAATATTCGAAAACAATTTGTGTTCAATAAGGTCATTTGCATATAGCCTTAAAAATTGTGTAATATACATTTTGGTTAAGAAATTTGTACTATATTTCGAAATGTAAACATATTTTATGATATATATATTATATATAAGAGAACTTTTGTATTTCAATTATGTTATTTACCAATAAACTGCTTAATTTATAAAGTCTTGTGAAACAGCACTTGTATTTTCATAAAAGTGTATTTGAAACTCAAATCTGATGCAAGACAGAACAAAAATACTTGAAAGAAAGTGCGAGAAGGTGTTGAAGATTTTATAACTCTGTTCAGACATTTCGCAGAAGTTTTCCTTTGATCTCCGCACACTAGCAGATGGAAGTTGCGGCGCAAATAGAATTCCCCGCCTGAAATCGCACCGATCCATGTGGTTCAGGTTGCCAAAATCTAATCCGGCGGATGTTTATGGTGGCACTGTCACAACAAACAGCGTATCGATTACGTTCACATTCACACGCTCAACGAGAAGTCTGGGGGGAATGATGCATGTTTACCGCGGTGAGTCATCTCCATATAGGCCGTAAATTCCAACGTTTTCGGGAAGGGGGTTTGTAGGAAGCTGTCAAAATGCGTCTGAAGCCCGGTTCAGCGATCCCCGATCGGCGATGCAAACAAAGAGCAGCTGGGACTGCTGTTCTGATTCTCAGAGGCAAAGTCAGCGATCAGCAATGCACCGAACAGGAAACATGTGCCAGCCACGCGCTCCGCAAATGAAAAACCTTTTTTTCCGCTGTGGCACCCCTTCTTCGATCGAGCTTTTCCTTTCACGAAATGCGTCCGCCGAACCAAAGCCATTAACATAAAAATAAATTTCGCTTTTGCTGGCCATATCGCAGCTACCAAATCGCCAAGCCGAAATGAAGTTGTAAGCATGGATTCGCAATTTTTTCGCTTTTTGGCGTTACGTGAATGCAGAAGAAAAACGATCGAAACGCAATAAATTTCACAAACGCGCGCAACAATTAGAAACCAAGCAGCAACAGCAACGGCGACAACGGCAACTGCAACAGCAACAGCCATTGCAAGTTGCAACTGCAACGGCAACATGGACGCAGACTGCGCATGCGCGTCGATAATTTCTTGCTATCGACGCGCCATGATCACGTAAATTATGTCCAAAACTGAAAATAAAATCAGGCAACAACCAAAAAAAATGCCATGCGACGGTAAATATCGTATTGGAATCCAAGCGATATGCATTTTGGGCATTCAAGCGCTGCCTATAAAATTGTTTTTTTTTTTTCGGCCTTTATATATTTGTTGTTGCCTTTACCGCTTGATTAATTTTGGTGCGTTTGGCAACAGCGAAAAACTTTTAAAGCGTCATTTTCTCGATGTCGCTGTGTGTGTGCAACTTGATTAAGTAAAATCAATTTTCGTAGCTCAGCGATTTCTAATTAATTGCCATCGGCCTATCGGGGAATTGGTTTCTCTGGCTTAAGGATGCATATTGAAAAATATGTAGACAAATAAAATTTAAATTTAAATTCCATTTTGACACAATAAAATACAAGGGAGCTAAAATGATCGCTGATATTTTTAAAATTTACCCAGATGTAATTATAAATAAGTTGTAATGTGCTTATTTAAGTTTATGTTTGAGTACTACAGAATCAATAATAGGTCTTCATTCATTTATCCTCTCGGTTTACCCCCTTTTTCTTGAATGGAATACATTTTGTTTGTGTGTACCTGGGTCTTGAAATTCCACAGCTTAAATCCAGTTAAATAAATTCATATTCGCTTAATATAACCACGTTTTTAACAGTTTACCCACGATTGCAGCTGCTATTTTTAGGCTTCCTTCTCTCCTCGACTCTTTCGAGCCTTGTCACTCCGTTCGCCAGTGATTCATGCATTTTTACTTGGCCAACGCCCGCCTAATTAAGATAAATACACAGATGCAATCGCGGACCCATAGAGATGCTGCTGGTGTTGCTGATGTTGCTGCTGTCATGTCATTGTCGCTGCTGCCGGGGAACGTGTGGAAATGCAGCCGTTGCTTTTCAGTTAACACGGTTCTTCGGCTGGCCCAAACCCAAGCCCAAGCCCAAGCCAAACCGTAGCAACGGTTGTTAACATCGCAGCTCCTTTCTAGCCGCAGGTTGCAGGTACTCGAACAACTGCAACAGCAACAAATTGCAGACGGCACCGGCAAGAAGGCAGCAGCAGGAGAATGGGAGAATGGAGCCAACGCCTCCTCCTCTACATAAACAACACTAGCGCCACCTACGTGCTCCGCTCTCCACAAAGGAGCATGGGTGTCCACATCCACAGATGCTATCGCCCTTGCCCCTGGCCCATTCCTGCCTCCACTTCTTGGCCAACTCCTGCCTACGGGGCTTAAAGCCGAAGTTTCTGTTGCTAGTGTTGCAGTTGCTGGTGTTGCCAGTGTTGCTAGTGTTACTGTCGCTGCAACGGAAGTCAGTAAACTTTCAGGGTTATTATTATGCCAGGCTTGTGGGCCTTAAAACCTGCGGCCCCACTTCAGCTGTCATTGCTGATCGTCCCAGGCAGGGAATTTCAATTGCCAAAATAAAGCTGTTCTGCTGGATCCACAGCTGTTTGCAGCCAATTCTACACTAGCAAACAAAGAAACACACTCCCACATTCCAAATTGCTATTCACAAACATTTCTCGAATAGCATAAGCACATAAAATGTAACTGTTGCTAACATAAAGCTAACGATATTTTTATCGCTAACAATTAAGATTTTTCAAATTGAAACAAAGAGAAAACTGTTTTTAACAATCAAGTTTTGTATCTAGAAAATACGCCACACGTAAAAATTCCACATCATTTAAACAATGCTTTATACTTATCGCACATATTTTGGGAATATTTGTAATGCTTTAAATTTAATTTAAAATTTCAGTTTTGAAATTAGTCAATGAGAATGTCAACACAAAGTCGATAAGGTAATATTTTGCTAAGTGTTTTAACATGTATTTTTCTCAGTGCAGCAACAGCCAGAGAACATCATTCTTTTCCGGTATTCCCCCCAAAAACTCCGTTTGCATGGGCTTTCCCTGCGGAAAAAGGGCCGGGCTGGAAAATTGGTCACGCTGTGGCCCAGATTGCAGGTACAAATGCGAGAAACTCTTATCGGCTTGGCCCATCGACACCCAGCGAGGCTTCACTGTAATTTAACTGTTTGTGCGAGCGTTGAACTTCTTTTGTTCTTCGCCATTCTAAATCCACTAAAGTGACCATTATCTTTCGTCGCTTTTGCGTCTCTCAATCCACTCACTTTGGGGCTTCTTGGCTTGATAAGCGAATTGCACATAGTTCACACCCCGACCGATATGAGTGACCCTAAATCGCGGCTGATTAATTAACTGCAATGGATATGGCAAATCAATGGCTATAACGGTATCGGCGGGCTTATGCCTCAATCTGCCCCGATCTAGTTAGGAAATTGTACACCCATTATGCGGTCTCCGCTCGCCATTATCGTCTATACCCCGTACTTGGGCCCAATATCACATTACTCTATAGTTTCCCTCCCTCAAAACAACAGTCGTTGACTTTTGTTTGTTAATTTAAAGTGTTGTTGTCGCTTTGTGCCATGCTAATCCGTTTTATCTGCCGCCTTCGCTTGTTCGCTCGGTCTTTGATTTTTGATTTCAATAGAATAGATATTATCTCCGTCTTTGTTTGCGGGGGGCGAAAGAGTTCACTTAAATTTAACTGTGCACAGAAAAAAATATTATAGATATTCGATGAGATCTTTAGATGTATTAACTTTTAAGTCTATCAACGTCACACTTTTTGTTAAAGTTCTTTTCATTTATATAATTAAACCCTTTCTTTTGTATTCCAATTAAATATTATAAAAATAGTTAATAAAAAATATTATAGGTAAATTTTTAATTAAAAAATATTTTTCAATGTACTTTTTGTGGCTTTAGAATGCAGGTTAACCAAAGTAATTGACTATGATATCAATTACATGTAAAAAATGATATTAAGTATTAATTGCCTCTTGTATCAGGCTCACATCTATTATATTTTTTTCCGTGTAGTTGATTTATTTTTGGGATGCGGGTCTATACCAATTTGGGGGTGGACAGTGACATAGTTATCTGCAGGGAGCATTGCACTCGTTGGAATCGCCGGTCAACATATCGATATTGCAGCCATGTTGCTGTCCACTCACCTGGCTATCGCTGTTGTTTGCTGTATCCAGAGCCCACTGTACCCCCTTGACCCGCTTCCATCCACTGGTAATCCAATAAAGACCAATAAAGACGGGATATAGTTCAAGTGGAAGTCTGATTACAAGGCACAGCAGCCGCGCTGATAACAAATAGCTGCTGGGTTTTATGGCATGCAATTATTGCCCGAGACACAGATACACAACGCACACTAATAAATGCTTATTTAAGTTTGTTCACTCGAGTGGAAAATTCTTCATTTATTTATGATTTAAAGTAAATGCCTTTGGGGCTGCAGTGCACTTAACTTTGAACTTAACATTACGTTTTTCCAGCTCTTGCTACACTTTTCGTTATCGGCAATTGGAAATGCATTGACCTCGTTTCGGGGCAACAAAGTTGCCAAACACTGTAAACATTTTCCGTTTCTTCTTTTTTTATTTTGTTATTTTTTGTGTTTGCCGTGTCAGCGGGGGAGGGCGTGTCGCAGGGGGCGGGGCCGCGTTTCAGTAACAATTGGTGCGCAACGGAAGCGGAATATGCACATTTATTCCATGGGGCTGGCTGCTTGAAAACATTTTAAATGCATCGCTGCACACACACTGGGCATTTTCACTGCTCTTTTTTTGTTTAAAATATGCACGAATGTCGAATTTCGGGGGTTTCTACTTTACTTTTCCTGGCCGATGTTCACCGGTCAACGTGAGACTGAAAACTAAAAACTGAAAACTGAACGACAAAACAAAACCCAACCGAAACCCAAATCAAAATGTAACAGTCGTCCGAAGAGAGAGAGAGAGAGAGGACAGGAAAGCGAGAGCAATGCGAGTGCTCATGCGCGTGGGCGCCGGTTCCTCTTAGGGGGTGACTACTGTACTGTCGCTGCACTTGTGCGTGTATCTCGCAGATGCGCGTATCTGCCGGATGCATTGTGTGGGCCCCTTATGCGGCCGTATCTCAAGGGTTGAACCCAAAACTGGGGTAATAGTCGCATTCACTGCGAGTTGCAGATGGAGAAGCTGGAGTGGAGTCTTTTGATTTACGAGTATTGACTGCTGCAGTGAAGCCCCACTCTTCGGTAAGCGGTGAAAGTGTTTGCCCCTCCCTTTCGCCCCCAAAGACTCCCCCACATGTGAACAATACGGACCAGAAACAGATTTCGTCACTCAGCGGACAACAATAAAAGCAAATCAGTTGTATATTGTCATCTCGAGATTTTTTCATAATACTGGTATTATTTTTAAATCCCTGTTTGTATCAGTATGATATCAAATTCTAACGCACATTTATTCATATTCGCTCTAAATTATTCATTTTATAAAAAACCCAGCATTCTTTAAGCTATTTAAAGTAAGTGAATCAATCCCTAACAAGACTAAAGCATATTTTTTCTAGTCAAGTAGATACTTTTGCAGCAATTAAATTTTAATTGTAAATATTAATATTCTTTAAAATATATATTTTGATAAATGCCCACAGTTTATTATTAAAAAACCAAAGATAGATGATAAGAGTTGTAAATTTGGTGGTTATATATTTTATAATAATAACATATTCTTTTGGTTCTCGAAATTAGTTTTGCAGCTCCAAACTTTTTAGCAATAGCATATATCAATACAAGACATTTACTTTCCTCTCTGTGCAAGTGCCGATGCGAGTTTATTCAACTCTTGAGGGAGAAAAGAAAAACAGGGGATGGGATTTCCCATTTTCCAACCATTTGGGGGGATGCTGTACCGGCGAAAACTGTTGCGTGCCTTCGGGAAAGTCCTGGAAATTGGCGCACTCGTGCACTGGGACAACAAATATTCGAGGGCTGCTGAGGTGGAGATTCAGGGGGTGGCTCGGCCCTTCGAGGGCACTCCTTAAAACGCATAAACGCAGTGCAGCACACACATTTCCATTAAAACAGGGTGACTTCACACACCGACCATTGTAATGGAAATCCTACTTTGACACGCGATTTCTGAGGGGTGGACGCTGACATTGCAATCTGTTTAATTGAGGTGTTTAGCACGGTGAATAATTAAAACAACAAAAAAAAAAACCCTTATCGGGGACCAAACACAAAGGTCAAAATAATAAATTAGACACGCGACTGAGTGGAGTTGAAATGGAGAGTGTTTGGGGATGGGAGATCGACTAACAATGGGATTAATCTTCTTGGGAGATTGTCCTTTCTTGTTCTCTATATTATTTCTGGAAAATTCTGCCCCTTCTGAAATTCTTCTCCAATTTCCATCAACTCGAATTTCACGCTGTCATCGCTAGGAAAAGGAGTTCTATTACCATTTGGGCGCAACAAATGTGTCTGGAACACATTTCGTGACCAGGCACATGTCATTAGCCAAACCAGCCCAAACAAATGATGACTGCACCACGCACTTAAACTCCGCGTCGAAGGAACTGCTTCGTTGGAAACTGTGCCACCGTGGAAAAAACATGGTTGTAAAACCGAAGTAATAAAGCGTTATTATGCCGGGCAAACAAGCTTGTATGCTAGTAAAAACCGAAGGAAAAGTGTCACCTGCACAGAGAAAAAATATTAACTATGTGGGTCACTCGATTGCAAATTACTTAGTTACTAAATTACCCCAAGACGTCCATATCACACATTTTCAACCAAATTTGTTTGTATTTTGTCTGTCTTTTGCATGATAAATCAAACGAGAACATATTTTATTAAAGTAAAAGTCGTGACGACGCAGCATTAGCATATAAAACTTTGTGATGTCAAAATC
This sequence comes from Drosophila fuyamai, assembly GCA_018153365.1. Classification (NCBI taxonomy): domain Eukaryota; kingdom Metazoa; phylum Arthropoda; class Insecta; order Diptera; family Drosophilidae; genus Drosophila; species Drosophila fuyamai. Next base: position 9,468,479 of record JAECXW010000758.1, read on the forward strand.
TATGTCAAAAAATTATTATATAAATACACTTTCTAAAAATTTCTTGTTTACCCGTGTAATATGTTAGATAGTAATCGCCTTAGCACAATCTCTCGGTGCGCTACGTCAGTAAAAATACTTGTTATTTAAGCTTTAAACATTTTTTAAATCACCATTTAAATTTATATTGTCATCAAATATTTTATTTAAACCTTATAAAAGGTATACGTTGCAAAGTATGTTGTTATATGTTGTGAATGAAAACAATGCTATTGTTTGATTATTGGAGGAATTCTCAATGAGACAAAGGTTCGAAAAAATTAAAAAATAAAATGGAATAATTGAAACCGAAAATGGTATACCCTTGATACCCTTAACTAAAGATTTTTTAAGACAGGTACAACAAATGTTCATTAATTTGAAATATTTTTCTCACTCTATGGAGTGACTACTGCATCTGGATCTGTTAGATACAGTGGCTCGCAGATCGCAATACAGTCGCTTGCGTAAGAGCGAACAGTGGGCTCGCAAAGTAATGTGACAGGCGTTAAATGCGCCGGCAATCGATTTGATTTGCGGTCGCGATGCGAATTTAATTGAAATGAAAAATAGTCGCCCATTCGCACGGTGGGCAGTTGGAAGTTGGCACTGGACATTGGACAGTGGGCGTGGCACTGGGCGGCTGCGGAGGCTGAGGACAAACCAAAACGAAAGACAGACCAAAAAGACCAGCTGTAAGGAAGTCAGTCGGTCGGCTGGCAAATGTAAATGCAAATGCAAATCCAAGTGCCAGGCTGCCCACGCAAAATTATGAAAAATTATGAACACTGACCAAGTTGGAAATGCATAGTTGCATAGTTGGCCAAAAAGGAGTTGGTCAAAAGTGCATTTCACGCTGCCTAATGAAACAAATTATAAGTGGCCACTGTCATCGGAGTTTTGCGGAAACCCATGTGAGTTTTGTTCGTTGCGTCTGCTCATTGTGGACCTGATGTTGTATAATATAATGTGTAACCCAAGACCAGGGGCAATGTTTCGGACTGGAAATGCGATACTTTCTTCAGAGCGTCTGTTTTGAATTTCTGCTTATTACCGAATATTTCAGTCGTAAAACAAAAGTTTGTTCGCAGGTCGGTAATTTAACTCTCTCTCTCATTCGACTGATCATTATAAAGACGATCGTCATAATGATGATGATGAATGTCTGGCTCGTGACGCATGCGCAGGAAACAAAGAACCTGGGGATCCATGAGAAGAATTTCAGTTTTTCAGACACCATCAGACCATCTCAAGTGATTCAATCTAAGGGGCTCTGAGTCAACACGACGTAGAATTTTCCATTTTCTGATGAACAATAAATTGACTTCGGAAACGTAATAGTGATATAGAGCATGAGTGTTACTTAGGGCCCTTAATTCGGGTGGCGATAAGCAGCCCTAAGACGGAAGCTATCCTCACCATACGTCAGATGTTGGTATCTCCTAAGTGGATTATCTCCAACACTGTCACTGCCTCACGGCTTTTACTTTTGACTCACTTTAATGGGGGGCCTCCAGCTCACCTTCATCTTTGGCTGCTTCCTCAGCGTCTTTGTGTTGTGGTAACCCTTTTAACATTCCATTTCGTTTCACCGCCTTTGTGGACCTAAGCTACTTTCGTTGCGACCGTTCTCAGGCTTATTTTCGCTTTTAATAAGCCACCCAAGTGACTGGAGCACCACTTGACCGTGATTTGTTCTTGGGCCTTAATGTGTCATTAATGTGAGTGTACGTTGATCAATGCAAAGCGAAAAGTGTGATGGAAAGAATCGATGCTATCATATATTTTTTATAGATTTTAAATATCATATATTTGGATACAAAACAAATAAAAATATTTATTAAACTTTAACACACATATTTTATTACACAATATTATGAAACGCTAACGTTAGCTTTTAGTAAGCTTAATAAAGTTATAATCTTTGAAGCTTAATGTGTTTTTCACAGTTTACATAATAAAATACTATTAGTTTAGCATAAAAACGAGAAAACGAGCCTTAGGATAACTCAACCATGGATATTTGTTTTCAATAAATAATGGAGTAGGAAATAAATTCGGTATACAATTTTTCAGTTTTTCTAAAGGAAATAAATCCAAATATATTAATATAATTGTGGGTAATTAATATGTTAAACATTTTAAGAAAATATATTTTTAAATTACCCAAACGATGACCAAGTTTGGATTAATTTTCCTCTGTGCGGGTAGTTTCTGTTGTTCCTGCACAGCAGACATTAATCACTGTCAGCGGCGGTCTGGCCACCTCATCGTCGATCCCCCCATGGGTTCCTGCCCCTCGCCACCACTCGGCCGACTCGTCTGCATGTGATTTCATTAATTTCGCATTCCAATGCACAACGGCGAAAAGCAGAATTCCATGCCCACTCCACGAGGAAGTGCAAAGTGTTGAACATGTGCGGCGCATAGCTGGCACTTGCATTTATTCATTTTATTCACTTCTCATTTTATTTATTGCTCTGTGCGCTTTGATCAATCAATTCAGCTCGGGGCCTCGCTCTGTGCCATGAAATATTTTAATTGAATGATCAGAATCGGGGACTCCTTGGGCCTCCGGGGGCTCGTTGAGATCGAATTAGTGGCTGCGGATGGACATGTGGATGCAGTGCAGCGCTGCAATAGGCATACACTGCCGAGCGGGTTTAATTGCACGGGTGCACGGAGACCCATATGAAAATCAATCGACGCCAGCGAGGCGCCAGTCTCAATTTCGATTCCCTCGATCGACCGCCTGACCCACTAAAGCCGCCGATCTCGTCGCCAAAGCCAAACCAAATTGGGCTTCAAGAGCGGCACACAGATCCACACAACGACCAGCGATCAGAGTCTGCCCGCAAAAGGCAAATATAAAATATTTGCTTATTATTTATATTTGAGATTTATTCGCCGAGAGGCAAACACACGCATCTGCCAGCCGATCCGAAGTTCGATTCCGTTTGGACTCCAAAAACCACAGCTGCGACTTCGAATGCTGCTAGCGATGGAAGTGTTCGAGGGATCAAATCGCGTTGGCGATATTTCATACAGTTCAAATAATGGCTTTTATGGGGATTTATTGAAAATACCCTGAGTTTTCGAGGATAGTAACAGCTTTGGGAAAAGTCTTATTTATAAATAAATAATGTAGAAACCATTGTAATATATATGATATGTATTTCTGAACAATAATATAGCGACCATTTAAACCACTTTTACTTTTATATTTGGAGACAAATGAGTTTTTTATCCCTAAATATTTTGGGGTTCATTTGGTCAAAGGTAAAAATATAATTCAGTGGATCTGGGCTATAGAAAATATAAATTCTATAAAATATATATCAAATAAGAACCTGTAACTTTCTAATCATTTCTGTAACATAGGTATATCTGCCACTTATGACTAAAATAAATACAAAAATCAATAATGTAGGCCATTCTTTTTTTATAATTTTGGTTAACTCGGATCCGGAGTTTTCCGGCCCAATCACGCTGCCATCCTTATCTGCGGAGCATGTCACCATCACCTTGTCGCCTCTGCCTGGCTAAGTCGGTCGCACATGTCGCTGTTGCCATTTTAGGATTTGTGGCCAAAAAGCGCAGAAAAATGAAAAAAAAATAAAAATAAAGGGGAAACAAAAATAATACAAATGTGTATGGAGACTATATGCAACATGGCTGCTTATTTTTGGACAGTCAGTAGAAAGTGCCGCCGGCGGCACCGTTAAAATAATGAGCTGCAACAGCGGCACTGTGATTTGTTGTTGCCGTTGTACCGCTTTCGGTTTTTAGTTTTCCTTTTGCATATCACCATTAGCGTTGACAAGGCAGAACCACAAAAGAAGTCGCCAGTTGAAAGTGAGCGCCAGCTGTCGCCAATTTCCGCATTCAGAGGCGGCATCCCCTGGCACTTCCTTTTCCCTTTCCCTTTTTCATATGACCCCTCTCCGGAGAATTCTGTGACCCCGCTTTCATTCGGCAGCAACAACTGCAACAGCAGCAACAACAACAACACCAGCTGGCTACGTGCAACACGTTGCGAAAGTGAGTCGGACAAAAGGCATTTTGCATGTTGCCGGCGCTTTTAATTGACAAACAAATTACAGGCTGCCTGCTCGATGTTTTGTCGTTGTTTGTTGTATGCTGTTTGTCTCTGGCTTTGGTTTTTTTTTTTTCTCTGGCCAAACCCCTCCGACGGATGACATGTAAGACCAGTGCCGAATGACTAATTGGTCGCCGTAATGGTCAAGCCCGGCCAGGCCGGGTTGGGGCCATTAAAGCTCCGCACGGTGGACAAGCACTCAATGCCGCAAGTAATTGGGCACACTGCAGGAAAAACTGCCTCAAAACAAGCTGTCCATTTAATTACCTAAGATTGGTGGGCATAAGTCTAGGCTAAGATATAAGTATTGTTTTTCTTAAAAGTTTTTTTTAATTACAAAGCTACTAAGTTTATTTGCTTTTTAACTACAACTGTTCCGAGTTTGATTTAAATCAAGCTTTATGAGTTTTTTTTAAATTGGCATCATTGTCTATGGTTTTTGTCATTGGCAGCATTGCATGCGTTGCCTTACAAAACAAACATAATATAACATAATACATTGTTTACCGCTAATATTAAACAATAACAACATTTAGAAAATAAGACTTTTAATATCTTAAGAGCAAATGACGATAAATTGAATTTTCATTGAATGTTTTAAAAAACTTTTTCTAATAAGCCGCTATAGCTTAAGAAATGCAGTTAGCACAAATGTGATTGGACAAAGTTCTAAAACCACTAAAGTTGACCATATTTATTTGTATCTATGCATATAAAATTTAACCACCCATTTTTTCTGTGTGCCCCACTGTTCCGCTGCAGTTCGTCAAGCCATTCACACACGATTTAGCGTAGTCGCCCCGGGGCTTAGGAGGCGGGAGCCGAGGGACGCGGAATGGGGGGCTGGATCTTGGAAGCGGGGGACACTCATGTGATGAATTTGCCGCCAAGGCGCCGCCGCCACTGAAGCCTGGGTGGTCAAATGGGGCTGGGCGCAACTCCTGCGGCTTAAATGTTTCCACAAAAAAGTTCGTTTCCATGCGATTCCACGGTCTCAGCTGGCGAACGACTAAATTATTCATTGCAGGATTTATGCAGCCGGCGGTCGAAATCACTTTCGCTCATGCTCAAGCTCAAGACTCCAGCCCGCCCCAAAATCATGAGCGGCTGGCCTGCTGCCCTGCCCTCCAGTTATTTGTTTTCCGTTCAGAGCTCAGGCAAACATTTGCCACAATTAATGCACATGACGCCGCTTAAACTTTGACTTGACAAATGGAGTCGGTTCCCCCCAGGAATTTGAGACCACTCTAAAAGTCCTTAGACATGCACTCGTCAAATTCTGGTTATTGTTTTATAGCAAATATATAATATTTATGGGTGGATTTTGCAAATCAAAACATGTAAAACAGACATTGCTTAAATATTCAAACGAAACTATACTTCTGTAGCAAATTTTATAATGTACCTCAAAACTTGTTACTTTCAAAAAAATCTAATAAAATTGTAGATGTAAGCCACATTATTAAAATATTATTATATTAATATACCTACTTACTATACTGCCATATTTAAAGACACATTGCTAAGTCAACTAAAAAGCTTCTTACTTTATAGAAATCTGAAAAAAACAGTAAGACGGCAATAACATTTGTAAGGTATGTTTAGCAATTCATTAAAGATTTCATCCTCAGTAGAACATTAATGTTTCTTTCATAACCTATAGAATTTACATTAAGTTTTCTAGAGTGTGGTTAACTCATTACGCTGATCCCGAGACCTGCCATCATCAACCAGTCCGGACACATTTGTTAGCCGGCGTAGTCTGGTAGATGACGCCTCTGTTGCCATTGTTGTCTCAGTTTGGTGCTGAGGAGAAGGAAGCAGGGAGTGGGGAGAGGGGGTACAGGCCAGGATGAGGGGCAACGCCCACCTGGGCTGCCGTTTAATGGCCCTGGCAAATGGGGGCTAGGCTCGGTTCGGAGCTGTCATCGTCTGGCATCTGCATCTGCATCTGCATCTCACCCTGGCCCTGGAACCCCGGCTCTGGGTTTTTATCTGGGCCTGGCCAGAAGCACGCGCCAGGCTGCATTGTCTGACTGACAAGGTGATTTAGAGAGTGGGGAGCGGGGATCTCCTTTATTGTTATTGAAAAGCTGGCAGCAACCACTTCAGCCACTTGGCCGATCGCGAAAAGGTCGAGGACGTGCAGCTGGCAAGTCGAAGACGAAGTATTTAGACCAGACCTACCTCTGAATTACTTTCGCCAACAATCTTGTAAATTCTTGTTAAAAAATTGGCTATACAACTATTTTTCTAGAAAAATGACTACGGCGTACCAATATTTCTTCTAAAAAAATGTATATTTGGCTTAAGAACCACATAATGATGTTTTGAAAAAATATATTATTAATATCTTGACCAAAAACGGATGAAATCTTATATAATGTATACAACAATTTTGACAGAACTTGATTGAAAGAGATTTCAGTTTAAGCGTTCATTCAAAACGGGTTATTAAAATATGGCCAAATATAAAATTTAAGTATTAACATTGCTGAATATGAATATTTCTTAATTTGGCATTACTTAATTATTTAGAATGACATGAATGAAAAAAGTTGCTTGAAATTCTAAACTCGTTATTGCTTAATTGTTCAGAACAAAAAATTAAGAAAATATATACTTTCAAGACATACTTTCATCGTCTAAGATTTATACAAATCTTTTAAAATAAAAATGCCAAGCTAATTCGCTACAATTTGTTTTTTGTATATAATAACAGAAAGTAATTATAGATTGTCTGAGTCCGCGTGATAGACCTCCGTTATGGCCCAATAATGTTTGAAATTATGACTTCAGTCGGCTTTTTCGGCCTGCCACACATTTGGGCTATCGCAGCGGGCGATCGCCTTGCAGCTCTGAAAACCGCGGCGAATCGCGACGAAACTTAACCCCGCCACAACCACAATCATAATCCGACGCTGGCCATTTGCCACAGTCACCCACAAAAGACAACTTCCTCATTGCCGCCAAACGCAACAGCAGATGCAGATGCAGATGCAGAAATCAAAGGATCGTGGATTGCATAAGAGGGGCTTCGGGGTGGTGGTGATGAAACTTAAACAGAGTTTAGCATTAATTTGTAGGCAGCCAATGTATTTCCCGATCCAAATTCAGCCCAACGCGAAGTTATGAATGAAAACGAAGTGATACAGAAATAGAAATTGCATTGCAGGCGGAGCAAATGAAAGAGCGGCGTCTTTGAGGGCAGAAAACAAGGCAGGAGGGGATTGCGATTCGGATTTGGATTGGATTGGATTGGGTTGGATACTGTGGGTGATCGCTGTCGGAGGGGCATGGCAATTGTCTGCGGCTAAAATGAAAGGCATGAGTGCCTGGCAAATGATAGACAGCCGGCTGACTAACTGACTGCCTGACTGACTCCGACTCTCCATCTGCAATATGCAACTGCAACAGCAACTGGCAACTAGCAACATGCAACGGAAGCGCAAAAATAGCAACAAATGCCGGCGTTTACTGAAACCTTTAGCTCTCCATAATTTGTTGAACTTTCGGCGGCGGCGTTTGACTTATTGCCTACTGATTCGCAGGCAAATCGCCAGTGTGTGGGTGCTGGTCGCATAAACAAATTGCAATTTAGTGCGGCACAGGATGCAGCACCCCCCACCACCCCCAAAAGGCATCCAGCATCCAGCAGCCACCCATTGCCAGGCGCCAGCTGCGCCGAAGAGAAAGTGAATGTTTGCTGACGTTTGACAGGTTCATTTGACACAGTCGACCGATGGAAATGCACGACGTACGAAGGTTCCCAGATGGTCCCACAAACCGTTTTCTAAATAGATCAGAGATCATTCTCAAATTACACTAACATTTCGACTAACACCACCTGCTATTAACTTTTATATCACATTTTTATTTCTTAAGGTTAGAACGCCTGTACTTTATCTTAGTTTATCAGTTACTTATTCAATGACAATTGAATAGAAACCATAGCTTACGAAGGTCGACGGAAAAAGAGGTGTTGCTAAAAGTACTGTAATAAGTATTTATCAACAAAAATTAATACGAAATCCCCTCGATATTTTCAATATTCAGAGATAACTTATTCCTTTGCATAAGCTATCAAAAATAGCAATGATATGCATCGTAAGATATTAATCTATTGGAGACCAGGCTAAGATAAAGCTAAAACTTCCATGCCTTTTTTGGCTTCTTTAATTGCAGTTGAAAATCAGGTCAGTCGGCAGGCTCACAGATAAATCATGCCACTCGCCATTTGCAACATCAATTGCTAAATGGCCAACGCCCGTTGCACCGGCTGATTTCCGCCTTGGGCCAGGCCGACTGCATTTTAACCCAATTAGAGAACAGGTTGGCACCTCCGCACATGCAGCAGTCCGAAATCCGAAATATGGAGCAGTCAGTGGACCGGCGATCTCAAGATCTTATCAGTGCGGATACCAGCATCACAGTGTCAACTGAGCGAGGGCGAAAGATCGGGAAAGTCGGACTGTCGGACTGTCGGCATAGGGAAAAGCGCATTAAATTAGCCCGATCTCTCTGCGGAAGAAAGGCCATAGCTTATGGTGGAGCTGGGGGAAAACACTAGGGGAAGGCACACACATCGATAATGGTGACACATATCAATAAAGATATCCCACATGCAGATCGCATCGGATTAGGCATGATTCCGCCCTGCGGCGATGGAAGATCTCTACGCGATCCCCTGGTGGCGCCACCACTTGTCGCCGTGCAAGTGGGTCAGTGGTGCTCTCTAGTGATTTGTGGGCTGCTTACCTGCAAAGAAAGAAAATGGTGAAACGAGTGAGTAAAGCAATTAAGCGGCAGCCGCCATAAAAGAAGCCTACAGATACTTGGCTCCACTCAACAGGAGATGAATTTGCCAAAACCAAACATGACACGAACGTAAAGTGCACACAGAAAAATCAAACCACTTTAAACAATTAGGTAAAGAATCTTTTATAAAATAATCTTTCTTTCAATTAAGTGTTTTAATAATAATATTTTAAACATTTGCCGCTTAAAATAGTACTAATTTTACTTCAGTAATATTTGAATTAAATAAAACATATAATTATACTTTTAAATATCGTATTACTATAATTTCATCAAAACTTCAATGTTTTGAACATATAAAGAGTCCAATAATAAATTAAACTCTCCTGAAAATAATAATTTACAAAACAATAACCCTCTTTAAAGATCATTATATTTTTGCTTTGTGTATTAAACGTCTGAGATTTATTTTCTTTGTGTATAAAACGTTTGAGATTTTTCCTTCTATATTAAAAAAACGAAAAAGGAGGGACAAAGTAATGAAAGAAAGTCCCGCATTAGCCTCAGACAATAGTGGCTTAGCCGGAAGAAAACGCCCAGAACTGCAGGCAGCGATTTGTGAAAGCCAATTCAAACGACTATCCAATCTACAGAACCATCATGATATATCACCGGCTTATATCACCAAAAATCAAAGTAATTAAAATTCAAAATTTAAACGTTTTACGGCCTATTAAAGATACACGAAATTAAAATTTTATGCTTCGTGCTCAGAAATTAACATAATATACCGAACGCTAAATTCCTCTGAGAGACACAAAACATATCAACACATGAAAATATAATTTTACGAGTCTGCATCTGTTGAATTTAATTGCTTCATTTGCGCCTTATGTTCGTGTGCGAGGAAAACATTTCTTTATGTCTTTTGCCACACTTATGAATTTGGCTGGAAAATAATAGCCTGTCTTCTGCACTCATAAATTATGCATTTCAATGCAAATGCCAGGGCGACTAATTGGTTTATATAAGACGAAATGGCCGGAAGATAGAGGCAAGAAAGAGTGAGAGGAGTGTAAAAGACGGAACAATAACAATAATGGCGTAATGACAACTGCACGACACTGACAAATAAAAGAAAGGCATGCACTCGGAATACCAAAAATGCTCCAAAAATAAATAAAGAAGCGCATTACGCATACGCCACCGACGCCGAAAGCTGTGCGATTGCGCAAGTGAGAAAAGGTTAAATAAAGATTTTAGCCCAGTGTTTACTCTGAACCCATTTGGACCGCTCCCTCAACCGCAATTAGAGGTGCTAATTAGGAGGTCACTCACCCACTCGAAACATGTCCAAAATCACTGATAAGCTACCCCGGTCATTTATGCTTTTTATGCTCTTCGTGTGCTCCGCCTGCTAATGCCCATCGATTTGACTTAATTTGATTTGTTTTCGTGTTGCTCTGGCTTGTTTTCGATTTGATTTGTGTCAACATGATCGGCCAAAAGGTGCCGACAGATATGTATGTCTTTTCTCTCGACTTAATTTGTGCCAGTTTTGGCTTCGCGTTTCTTTCCCATGTTCAGCAAATGCAAACGAATTTATGAGCATTACGTGCGCGTTTCGGTGAGCATTTTACGATCGCTCATTATGGCGCTTGAGTTGATTTCTGCAATTGGCAGCACTTTTCCCCCAAAACCGAATGCCGCTAAAAAGGTGCACTTAATTGCAAAGGTGGAATTTCAAAAATGTAACCATTTCGATGGGAACTTCAAGGGTAGATTGGAAAACCAAGTTTCTTTGTCCAAAGTTTATCAATTTAATGGAGTAACATAAATATAAAGACTCCCCACAATAATGAATTCAAATGGGTCTTGTAAATCAAAATTCCTATCGCTTCGAAAGTGTGATTCTGTAGATAAGGCCATACAAATGCCACCGAGATGAGGGTCAGATTTATATGCTGGCCATAAAAAAAAAGAGTAGAAAAATGTGTACAAGATGCCTTAGCCTGAGCTGGCCATTAAGTCGAAATCCGAAATACGAAATCCGAGCTTTTGTTGCGGCACCTGATTTGGGGAGGCGTAACCACCATAGTCTTTTTTTATTTTCTTGTTGAGTTATTTTTCGGTTTTCTGCTTTTCTGGGGAGGTCATAAAACCTGGCAGTGCCACCAAATAAGACTGTGCAGCCAGCCGAGAAGAGATAAACCTCCGTCGGCTATATCGAGTGGGTGTTGCTCGGCTTCAAGCTCCATAGACGTGCCAAAGATGAGGAAAATCACTGAAAACACTAAGAAACACTGAGAAACTAAAGCTGAACTTGCATTCGGTTGGGGCGTGGCACTCGCATGCGCCCCTTGTTTGTAGCCTACGTGTTATCACGACCAAGTCTTTGCGGCTCTTTCACTTTTTCTTTTCTACTTTATGCTCGCATGTCCGCACAATTTGTAGCCCATGGGATATTGGAGCGGCGTAATCGTTCAATAATCGCAGCGAAATAAATGTAGGAAATTCATCCGACATCCGAACTTGAGCCACAGATCGGATTACAACAATAAGCGGTGTAACCTTAGACTTGACTGGGAATCATTAAAATCATACGCCACGTTGGCCATTGCCATCGGATTGGCCGAAATAATGTTGTTAAATACAAATTCATTTAAATTACAAAGCGTCAGCGACATACAAATGAGTTTAAAGCCGAGAGACCGAAGGTGAAGGTGAAGGCTGTGCACAGTAAAATCAAATAAAGTATACAACATTAAAAAAATAAAATAACATTAGAAAGCACAAAAGTATAAAAAGGTGAAGAACCCAATATTTGGTTTATTTCATTTTTATATCCACATAAAAAGGAAAACTTTTTATTCATTTAAGCTCAGGAAAGTAATTTTACCTCAAAATTAATCATTTTATACTTATTTATTTTGTAAAGTATAAATAATTCTTCAAACATAGTAGTGATCATTAAAAGTGTTCAAAAATATTGTAAATTGGCTCTTGCCAATCTAGCAGTCACTTATTATTATATTTAAATTTCTCCCAGTGCTGTTGTTAGTCAAGTAAAAAAATAGAGGGTTTGGAATGGTCACGCTGATTGCCATTTTTTAATGATCCCACAATTCGTGGCGTTAATTTCCCGAACAAATACGCATATTGGAAAACTGGTGCACAGGTCATGGGCCCCTAAGCCCAGCCGATGATGTTCATTCGAATTAATTAGAGCGGCGATACCTAAAGCAAACTCATAAATTCCAAAACCATTCGAGTACACACACACACACACTCACACTCGTGTGTGTTTGACCCAGCCCCCTGAACAAGCGATTCTTTGTAATTTTTGACATGATATGCCGCACAGATTGTGTAGGAAATTAATAAGAGGAGAGAACGAGCCGCGCTCATCGTGATGATCATTGTTGGGTCGATGACGATGGTCTTGGGACCGCTGGAGAACAAGTTGCCGGACTGCAGACTGCAGACTGCAGACTGGAGACTGCAGACTATAGACTACAGGCTGCAGATCCCAGACGACAACGAGTTTTTCCGATTTTCATGCAGCAGGCGCAATCAGTGCTCATGATCTGTACATTAGCGTCGTGTGTTGATCACGCAGATTGCTCAAACACCAGGCACACACATCAACAAACCGTTGAGTGATATGTCCATGGCTGGCAAGTTATAGCCAGTTTCCACTGGAGATATCACTTTTCGGCCATATATGCTTATGCCCGGCAGACGCCTCTATGCAAATTTGGCACTTTTTCTGCATATTTCTGCAGTGAATTGGTTATAAAGTCATCGACGTTCAAAAAATGCCATTATGCAAACACAATTTTCTGTTATTTTTAATTTGGAAATTATGCAAATACACTTATGCTGCCATTTAGCAAGTGGGCGTGAGTGATAGGGGCGTGGCTGAAGTGAAGAAATGCCAGATAAACTGGAAACTCTGGTTGGAAAAATACAAAGATAAGTGCCTGTGATCAGTGTCTTCTGCAAGTGATCATAAATCAATAATCGATAAGCGAACAAACTTTAAAATTTGATGGGGAAATGTGTTTGAAATGGATTAATTTAAAATACAGTGATTGCAGATCTTTAAAATGGTATTAGGTATCGCTCTTAAAAATATGATGATTTTCGTTTATCAACTTAAATGAATTTGTAAAGGGTAATAGTTCATATTTTTACTCAGGCATGACTTAAACTTATAGCAGAAGGTGTTTATTTAACTTTTGTATAAAAGGAACTTAGCCTTGTCTCGGTTTTTGAGCAAACCATTGTGATCAGTCAGAATTTCTGACATAATACTGCCTGTCATAATTGCTGCTATTAAAAAGGAATTTTCCATTGCTTAAAGATCAGTTACCAAACAAACTTAATATGTTGTTATTTTTTGGTTATTAAACCCCGTTTAAAGTTCTTATGTAAGCAACTTTTGTATTTGGCTTGGACAAAGTTCAGATTCTCGCTTCTCATTGTTTGCTTTTCACAACTGCTCACGTTTTCCTCTCGCTCTCTTTTAATTTTGTTGAACTTTTGTGCCAAACAAGGTAGAAAAAAATAAAAATAACAAACCTGTTCAGCAGCATATTTTCAGTACTTTTTCGGTTCAGAGAATTTTGCATTCGTTCGGCTTGGAGAGAAAAATAAACACAATTCTAACGCAATTTGTTTTGGTTTTTTTGCCGTGGCTTTTTGTTGCTAAACAGCTGTGTTTGCCCATGTTTGGCTAAAGGTAAACATTATTTGTGGGCACATGAATATTTAAACAATGTCCAGACGTTGGCTTTGTTTGATTGGCAAACGAGAAATCTGAGACAATGTTACCAACATTTGCCAAGACTGCATTTTTCGAGTGGAATTTCCAGGCACTCCACTTTGGATGTGTAAATTTTTAATTTTTATTGTTTAACGTACATATGCATTTTACAACTTTAACGCGAAGCAGAGTCTCAATGTAAAACAGTCGCTGACATTTGAAGGTTGGCCGTTCAAAAACTTCGTTACACCCAACTGCTTGGTATTTATACATATGTGTGCATACAGTGCGTTTCAGAACTGTAAGACAGTTGGAAGTTTCAATGCCATAGATCAATGTCATCTTTCAGTCGTCTTTAAGTGGTTACGGAAAATAATTAAATTATAATAATGGTGCGAGTACGTTAACAAGCAGTTTTACTGCGATACACCTTTGAAATACTTACTTGGAAAGCGACTCACTAATAAAATTCCATTGTTTCCATTGTATTGAAATTATATAGACTTTCGCAGCAAAAGTGAGAACTAAAGGCAATGCGGAAATTGATTGTTTCGCATTAAAACCGATCCATATGCCATAGAATTTTCCTTCTTCGTCTTAATTTTTCACTCATCAAAAGGTATCCATTTATTTATTTAGCTATTTTCGGCTTTTATTTTGTTAACAACATGAGCCAATCGAACTTTGCGAAGTGCTTGAAATGAGCAATTATAGAATGAACGAAAATATACTCGGGTATTTTGAATCGCAATTAATGACTTAAGCAATAAAAGATTTTGGATGAATCACCCAAGGGGAAAGGTATAGTACAAATTAGAGAGCTGTAAAGTTTTCTACGTCGAAAGTGTTCACTAATGATGGTTACGACCTTGACCCAAGTTTTATGCCAACCCCTGCTGTTGGTCGAAATGCGGCCAAAAAAAGTTAGTGATACCCCCAAGACACTCAGCTCCCGCTGATTTTCGTACTGCCATTTGCAATGACCCAATTCCGTTGGCCGAATCCACGGCATGGGGGATAATTAATCAAAGAAATAGTGCTTCAGTTTCACCCGGCAAATGGGCATGGGAAGACTGGCGACCCAAACTTACGGGTATAAAGATCAAATAAACGAACAACTGACAACCATTGTTCTCCTACACAGAAACAAAATTTAAACTAATATAAATTAGCAGAAGGGAACTTCCATTGCTTGATTAGCAATCGTTTGTAAAGAAAGTACCATATGTAGAGAACTATTAAATATGAATAAAACTACAAAAATGTTTCTCCTATTAAAGAAAACCAATCTATTAAAATAGTTTCCTTAAATTGTTCTGAACAGATTGTGATGCATAATTTGTTGATGTTTTATATTTTTGAATAACTACAATTTGCATATAACATTCGTTTGGTATGTTAAAACCTATAAATATATGTACATACAGATATGTAAATAACACAACATTTTAAATACTTAAAAAAATGGGAAACTAAGAAATATTTTTAAAATGTTTTTTTAAAGCCGTCTTAAATCAAAACTTGTTCTACTTTGCATAATAGAATAAACTACAACAAACTATGAATTAAGAAATTAAACTTTCTTGTCTTGAAACCTAAATCTGTTTGATTTTCCAGGAATTCGGGGAAGTACCTATTTCTTTCTCTGTATCTTCCAAATAATAATCGTTTAGCATTAATGCAAATCGTGGACATTATGTCAGCGATCGGCGATTGCAGTCGACGAAAGCGAAAGTGTGTCAGCGGGATGGGTTTATGGGCGTCCATTAAGAGCAAGTGAGACAGCTGGAGACATGAGGCGAAGCGTGAAAGATTCTCTGCAGGTCGTTGCACATGGGAGGGAGTGAGAGGGGAGTCCAAAGATCAGAGCATGCGTGCCTGCTCAGTGAAATGGAATGGGAAAGTGGGCGGGAGAAAGGGAGAGGAAAGGGGTAGAAAGAGGGAGAGAGCACGAGCGAGTGCAGTGACGACTTTCACTAGAAACGAAATTCACAACACAAAAGGTTGATAACACAACATTTCACAGCTCCCCCGATCGCCTTCACTCTCTTTTTCGTTTGAACATGACTCACGATCACTGGTGTCGTGCAATTCCTATCGGAATATATGTATATATATATACATATACATATGTATATAATAAAGTACTACTATGTAGGTTCTAAGCGGCTTAAGTGCATGTCATAGGTACATACATATATCCCACCCCCTCATCCGGCCGAGGTGGGCGTAAATTGGCAAAGCAAATGGCATTTCTGCAAGGAAGTTGTAAATCCGCTGCCAAATAGAATTGTGAGCGGGATGGATATGGATGCCGGCTTGCAAAAGCGTTCATTAAATCCCAAGTCCCACTGCAGCATAAAACGAACGAAACATGTGCAAGGCTCTTGACAGGCAGTCAGAAATAAATACCCTTTCACAAAATATGATTTTCGGAGATATTACCTTACACTATCTTCCAGATAGAAAATAAAATTTTGAAAAAGTACGAAATACGGGACAAAAAAGATTACATTTTATATTATTTTTTAAGCTATTCATTTAAACATATTTTTTATTACAATCGATATATAATGATTTTCTACATGATACGATACTTTGAAAAACATTTAGATTTGTTTTTAATTGAGGTAACTTTACTTATAATAGCCCCGTACTCTGCCTTTCTTTAGTGCCATATTTACATTTCTTTTTAATGATTTTCAATTACCAATAAAGTTTCATTTAACGACTCATGTCAACAGAGTAATTAAACATATTAAATGCATTTACATCTAAACGATCACAATCATTTAAATGGAGTTTTATGAGCTGTTCAGTTTAAACGATTTAGGTTTTTTTTTATTACAATCGATATATAATGAATTTCTTCACGATACGATGTATTAGCTTTTGTTATACGACTTCCACAACTCCCACATTGGTGAGGGTATATGACTAGACAGGCTCTCCAAACTTCATTGAGAAAAACCTTTCGGGACGTGCGTGCACAATACTCGGGTTTTACGACCTTCTGCGACGCCCACAACGAAAGCCGCTGCACTGAGAGAAATGCAATTAGATAACCGTCGAGTTCTGTGGTGCTGAGATGAGAGGGCTTTCACAGACGTCAGACAAACGCCGACTGCCAGCCCACACACAGATCACTTCAGGTCTGGTCTGGTTCTGGGATATGACTTCAGCTTCAACTTCAACTTCAACTCCAACTTCAAAATCCCAGACTCTGGGTGCAGGCAATTAGAGGGACAAGACTTATAGCCTGGGTTCAGTGGTGCCAACTTGGCTATTTGATTGTGAAATTGTATGCTGCCTAAAACTCGAAATCGAAAATTCTACTGGTCCACTGTTGTTAGTTGTTAGCTACCTAAATTTCATTATGTTCAATGCAGCTTTATAAAATATTGTGTGCAAGAATACTTTTCCATTTAGTTTTACAGTTTTTTGTAAAATTATCCCATAAATAAGAGAATGTATTTTTAAGCCGTATGACAGGAATTAGACGTTTTTTGGCAGAGCATTTTAACATAGAATACTACCATGTAAAAATGCTCGGCTAAAAAACGTCTTTTCAGGATTTAAGATGTATGCCAATACTATTAGGAAATTCTGATAAATTATATTTTTTTAAACTTTTATTAAACCAATTTATAATCTATTTTTAATTTCTTTTAAATTACTTATTCAAACTCCTATCGTAAAACCTGACTTGACTATTTTATGTGATCTATAGTTGACAGCACTGACTGGGTGAGGTAATGGCATTAACATCCAATTGGCCAATGAACCCAATGATTATGAAACCGAACTCTAGCCGGCGGTTAATTATATGAACTTCGTCAATTGCCTTAATTAAGACCTTGTGCCCTGCAGCAATCGGAAGTGGAGCACTGCAAAACTGACCTCTTAACTTTTGGGGAATTTCAATTGGGAGCCACATATGAGCAATGTACGTACATACCAAAGCATGTCCGTTGGCCTTGTCGGCTTTATCAGAAAGTCAATAAATACCTGCCGCGGAATCTTATCAGCTCCTTAGCCCTACTATCGATATCTATTAGTATTTACTGAATAAACCAAATATGATAGCCAGCCCAGCCAAATAAATGTCACAAGAGAATCGAAGGCAAAGGGGCAAAGCCAACCGCAGAGCCCAAAAAGGTTTCCTCAGATCACAATCTTTAACAATATCGAATGTACAGACTCCCGTGGTGTTTGTGGTTACAAGAGGTAATTCAAAGACTTGACCTGGACCCCGCCCCCTTGGCCATACACTTGTGTCCACGAAGACGAATACGAAGACGAAAATTTCATATTCTCCGTTTTGTTTGTTTGTCAGCCAGTTGAAGAGGCAAACAAATAGTAAGACAGGCGGAAAGGGCAAAAAAGATGAGCGGGCTGGTGACATTTGATAGTGCATGCGGTCAACTGCTGGCGATATCTTTCGGCGGGTTCTATTTATAGGTCGATGCAATCGGTAATGTCCCGGACATGCAGTCCACAGCTGGAGTCACGTTTGGTGGCCCAACTAAATGTCAGCCACTTGCACAAGTGTCTATCTGTTCGAGCCTACTGCCGATCCGCCATCTAAGCTGGTGGGATTAGTACAACGAGCCCATAAATACCCCTTTTGCCATGCGATTCTACAACATGATTCATTGGGCCTACTCATAAGTATATAATTAATATAACAAAGGCCACTGGCTGGATTCCCTGTGCGCGTTATCAATCATATAAAGCGACTTTTTAACCCATTAAAATACACATTTTTAGTTTTCTTCAAACTACCTTTTCGGTAAGTTCAAGAAGTTAGATTATTAATTTTTATTTTTTAAGAATTTTAATAATACTGAGTTTAAATTTCATAGTTTTGTTAAGAATATTAAACCACAAACACATTTTTTATATTTTAAATAAATAAAATAAAAATAAAAACGATTAATACTACGATTTTGTTTATAATATGGGGTGTTAATATTTTGTATGGATATTATATGTTGCATCTATCGGGTATTTACAGCATTATTATATTGTACACCCAACTAAAATATTTGGTTGATTTTTCTTTAAGAATTCTAGTAAATTTTGAATACATTCTCTATGGTAACCAGGGGTTTAACTAACAGAGCCCCGTGGGTTTTTGTGCTAAGGGCAGCGTTATCTAACATCCGCTGTTAGCGAGCGTGTAATAATAATAAAGAAAGTCAACAAAAGACACACACACAAAACTTATGACTAATACACTAATTGAATGAAAGCTTTCAGCGAGAAGGAAAACAAATGCAGCATGTGGCTGCCCCAAGCGAATCGGCGTTACAATTTAAGTGGGTCAGCAAACCGTTGGCAGCCACCACCCAAAACATAAATTGCAAATCTCAAGACAGACCTTTTCTTGGCCACACTTGTATGGTAATGTGGGTCAAAAGCCCGAAATTATGTATTATCATTAAATTTCATTACAACCGACTTTTCGAGCGCTTAAATAATGTCGAAAAAATTCGGACTGCGCAAAGCGGAATGCAAAAACAAAGCGAACCCGTTACACCGCAATTCACGCAATGCCACCACTCAGTGGGTTGTTATTTTATTTTTCCCCCCTTTTTGTACAGTTATGGGAACGGAACGAATCCGCCGAGCCACCGAATGCAATGGCCCCATCCCATCTCATCCAACCGAGCCAAAGAAAGCCAGCTTGATGGTCTGTTCTTGAACGCATGTCCATATTCGGAGTTCTTGGAGAATGCGTAGAGTCGCCACACAGCAAAAAAATATAGGATCGTGTTTTTTTAAATAAATTCTAGTCCTGAAATTTTGGGTTGGATAATATCTATAGATGTCCACATACCCTCATTAGTAGCTGAATAAAAACACTGCCTAATTTTGTTGTATCAAAAATAATGTTGTTAAAAACATAAACAAATCTTTTGATTCGTAATAAAAATTTATATAAATACGATTTATGGTGAATCGAATTTTTTTGACCTTTGTAATTAAATTCTAAACCATAATACAAAAATGGAAAATAATAGATGCATAAAGATTTTGATTTATATTTTAAGATTGTTCTACTCAAAATAAGTTTAAAAATCAAAAAAGTATAAAATTAAAAATATTTTTTTTTTGTGAAAATTATGTTAATAAATGTATTTCCCTCTGTGCACCTCCCCTCCCCGTTGAGTCATGTCATTTCTGCACGCAAGAGTTCAGTGATCCCGCCCGCTTACCAAAAAAGTCCTCCCATCTCTCCGAGGTGTCCGAATCGGATTCTATGTCCATCTTGGTCTTCTCCGGCTGGGCTGCCTGATTTACGAGTGCGTCTTGTTTAGTTTTGGCCTGGCCTCTCCTGGGCTGGGCGCTTCTGGTTTCCTCTAAATTTAGACAACGATTGCAGAGCAACTGACACTGAAGGAGGTTGCTATTATCGCGACTGCCTTGGCTGCTGCATTAGATATGGAAAGGGGGAG
Source organism: Drosophila fuyamai (assembly GCA_018153365.1). Classification (NCBI taxonomy): domain Eukaryota; kingdom Metazoa; phylum Arthropoda; class Insecta; order Diptera; family Drosophilidae; genus Drosophila; species Drosophila fuyamai. Next base: position 9,488,583 of record JAECXW010000758.1, read on the forward strand.
ATATAGTATCTAAAACGGGCGAATTGTGGCCAAATGACTTCACCCGGCGCGGAGCGGAAAGGCAAAGCTCAATCAATGGCCAGCTGATAAGATAAGCGCGCGATTTAACTTTAAACACTGGCACCGAACTGTGTGCGATTTTCTTTTCCGTTTATTTGTCGTGTATTTTTTCGCAGCTACGAGTACACAGGTATCTGGCTTTATTCACCACTAGTCGCCGATATCTTATCGCGGTCTGCGAAGCTCCAGGTTAGAGCAAATATCCAGCAGGTACGGAGGCATTCTGGCCAACAGTAACAGCTGTTGGCCAATAACGATTGCGAATGAGAATGAGATCCCGTATGTATCTCAAAAGTTGTGCTCAGTTCTGGGAACTTTCGGATGATGACTAAACCGGCTCGAACTTTTATCTCAGTAATTGTGGGTTTTATTACTTTTATTTGGGCTTTGAATAAAAATTGTGGGCCACAAAAACGTTGGATCGCTGATTGAATTAAAGTAATGGCTCTTCACTTGTTGTTTGCGAAACGAAAACAAAACGAAAACTCACTAATTGCAGATGCAAGTATCTCGCGCCTCGCTGATTTTCCAGTTTCTCCCGTGCAAATCACCTTCGCACCGTTCCGTTACTTCTAATTGCGGCAAATAAAAAACACTCTCGTCTCACAGATACGGCTGCACATGCAGATACACTTGTGTATTTTCAGATATTAATTTTTCCAGATATATCTCTTATTTCTCTATCGACGGGTTGGGGGCGGTACACAGTCACACACACGCTCATTCGCTGCGGCAGCTCGATCGCTCCACTCCAGCGCGCGTCTCAGATCGAACTGACTTGACTAAAGACACTCAATGTGGAAAGACCCCAACTCACTTTGGATCCAAGTTCTCTTCGGCAGTACCTCTCCTCTCTTAGCTCGGCTGTTCACGTTATTACAACCGATCCAAAGATCCCAAGACGTTGAGCTGCAACAAGTTCGAGTTGCAGCCAAGATCTTGAATACAACTGCAACTCCTAGCAGTCGTGCATGCAACTCCGACAGCACCACCAAGTGGAGATGATGATCCACTCGTAGTACAATTCGACTGGGTAAGAAATAAAATATTACGTTAATATATAAAGAATTAAAAATAAAAAAAAGCCAATTGGATTTTAAGAAAAATATCAAATACAGTTTCCTTATGAATAAAAAAAAACTCATTCCGAAATGAAATCTTTGTCAAAATTTAAGAGGTTTTTAAAATAAAAACCTAATTTGCAGAAAAATAGTTATAAGTCAAACTTACTATAAGGACTTTTGAATTTTATAGTTTGAAGGTGTGATCGATCTCATAGTTTCTGATATATTAACAAGTTACTACTAAGAATCCAAACCAAAGATCATACAAAAAATCAATTTAAAAAAAAACTAAAACTTATGGCATACGTAGAATTCCGAAATCCGAGATTTTTAAACCAACTCACTTAAGCACATGGTCGCGCCTAGCAGGAGGTGCAGTGTGTTCAGATGGACAAGGTAGAACAACACGACCAGACCGACGAGAAGACCTAAGCCCACCAGACCGATCAAGAAGGATAAGAGCAAGGCCCAGCACATGTCCTGCGGGTTGGGATCGGTGCAAATATAAAGGGATAGATATTAAATATCAAAAAAGAACTCACCCACATCGTGCCAAAAAGCAGGAATAATTTGGCCACTGCATAGACGAAGCCAAAAACCATTGCCAAGATCACGAGCAGTAATTCGGAGTTGTCCATGATAAGCTCGAACAGACCAACAGAAAAAATCACCACGGCGAAAACCATCCCCGAAAGCCCGATGAAGATGCAGCCGAGGTAGAGCGACGTGAAGCCAAAAAACAAACGCAGACACATTTCGATTTCCCCCGTCGTTTGACTAGGAATTACAAGCACATATTTCACTAGAATTTTGAACTGGGGTTTGGTTTTCGAAACGTCCACTGTTCTACATGTTGACATCAAAAACAAGTAACAATTATGCTAGTAGTTTCCTACTGTTACATTTTTTTCTCCATTATTTACTTTGAGTGAAAAATCCACGTATTTTCAAATTTGGCGCTCAAAACGAAATCAGCTGTTTGAGAGCGAGGCACTTATCGATAGAACACATAGAGCTGACCAATAACCTCGATAGACTATGGTTTCCAATTAGCATCCAACTGACCGAGCTGAAGAATCAGCTAAATAATGGATATAGCCGATCAACCGCCAAAAAAGCGTGCCCGGAAGTCGCCCATACTGGAGCAGGACATCACTGGAATCCAAGCCATCCTGTCCGATGAGTTCGACGAGGACATAGCACTTATCAAAGCGCACAGCTGCCAGTTGGAGACGAAGCAACAGTTGCAGGCGGTCATCCAGGAGCTCTCCCAGAAACTGCCCCACTTCCAGCACCTGAAGCGCGTCCACGATCGCAGTGTGCTCATCTGTCCCAGCTCGGAGATCGACGTTTCAAATACCCTAGAGCAGCACCTTGAACAGTTCGCCTTCTCGGAGCACGTGCTCCGTGCCCTCTGCCATGGAGTCCGTGTAGTGGAAGTGCCGGAACGAATGCCCCGATTACGAGTGCAGTACGAGAAGACCACACAGCACTGGCCCTGCAAGTTCCACCCGAATCACTACTCGGAATCCCTGCGAAATGGTACTAACTTCAGCTCAGGACAACGCATCTTCCACAAGCGGATAGCCCAGCTTTTGGTGAGGCTCTCCCGGGATGTGAATGCCGGACGACCAGTGGGCATCTGCGTGGATCCACGACAGCCGAGCATAGTATCCATCGCAGGAGCCAGAGAATCCCCAAGTCCACACGAACATTGTTGCATGTTGCTAGTGGATTTTGTGGCCCGAAGTCAAGAAGGGGGCGCCACAAAAACAGCGGTCACATTCACGGAGGATTCGGAGGAGAAGGAAACCACGCTGCGGGGCATACCCAGAGACTACTACGATTACCTGAGGACAGATGAGGATTACAAAGACCTGACATTCGGAGCGGAGAAGTCCAGGGAAAGTAAAGAAGTAGAGCAAGTTCAAGGAGCAGACAACCTGGCCAAATTCGGACCCTATCTATGCACCGGCTACGATATCTATCTGCTGCAGGAACCCTGCCTCATGTGCTCCATGGCCCTGGTTCACAGTAGAGCGAAAAGAGTGTTCTTTCTTCGAAACTCGGAGAATGGAGCCCTGGCCACAAGATTCCAGTTGCACTCGGTGCGGGAACTCAACCATCACTACGAGGTATTTCAGTTCACCACCAACGAGGACAAAGACTTGACGTAACGTTTAACAAACCTTGGTTTAATAAAGGATTTATAGGATATCTTCGATTTTGGGAGTTGTTCTGGCCGTCGATTGGCGGGTGGGCGAGGAAATAAGACCCAGCAGCTGGCAATCGGCCTCCAGGATGGTGATGTCCTTGGAAGAGCCCAAAAACTTGGTGGACAGCTCCAGGTCCTTGATGCGCAGCCGAACGCGGGCACCTCGAACATAGTCACTAAGGATAGAAATTTATATGTTAAATGTAGAGGATAAGAAGATTCCGTGGACTCACCTGGCATTGCGAGGTGGACGACAGCAGACGCAGTGGAACTTCCAGCCAAAGTCGATGTAGAGATCGTCGCCCACCACATGGAAGATCTTGCCACTTACCACTTTGCCCTCGGCACTGCCCAACTGATCCAGAAATCAAGAGGTTATTACATAAACAAGGGGGAATACATGGGTTTAACTTACATCTACCAACTTTGAATTGCGCAGCAAGGAGGCGAAGGTCTGGTTGTCCTCCTCCGGCTGAAGGGGAGCGGCCGGAGCCGTGTACTTGTCGAAGGCACGGGCAAATCCTCCCTTGCTGCCGCCAATCTCCGTCGGATTCTCTGCGGGAGTAGCTCCCTCCGCTGGCTTTTCCGTTTCCCCGCTTATCAATCGGATGGCCAGCGGCATCCTGTGGCGAGAGCTTAAGGAAGCCATCTGGATCCCGGATCTGCTGAGTTTTTGCAGCAGCGACATTGTTTTAATTTAATATTTTTATCCACAAGAAAATCCAAGCCAACTGGAAAACCAAAGAAAAAGACCTGTTTCGATAGGCCGCTTATCGATTAACCACAGCTGGGCCGACACATCACTAATTACAAAAAACACGCTGCCGGCATTTATTTTGATATTACGAAATCGGCAGTAGCGCAGGCAATTAACAATTAAAAACTAGCAATATGATCCAGCAACAGCGCCAGAGAATTGAGGCGGCAGTGACCGAGATGATCGACGACATGGACAAGACGCACCTGCGTAAAATGCAGGTAAGTGGAACCTTCCTAGATGAGCATCCTGAAAGTAACATGATTTTTGTCCAATCGCAGAACGAGATGCATTTGTGCGCGGCTAAGTGCTGCCAGGATGGAACCTCCAGCGTAGACAGTGTTCAGAGATGTGTGGACCGCTGCTCCACGCCCATGACGAGGGCTCAGAACTACGTCCAGCACGAGCTGGGGGAGTTCCAAGGCAGACTTCAACGTTGCGTCATGGTCAGTACCTGTTGAATGCTTTCAGGTTTTTAATATCAGCTAAAAGGATTATAATTTAATGATGCGGACTATACTAATGATATACGCTATCTATTTAACAAGAGCAGTTTGTCGAAACCCGATTTGTATATCCAAAGTATTTGATATCCCATGCAGTTTTTTCTATTCTTTGATGGTTTCATTATAAAGGGTTCTACCATCACTGCTTGATGGTTAAATAACCTTATAAAGGCAATCGAATGCTAACCATATTCCCATTCAAATATAAATGTAATTGATTATTATAGTCCTGTATAATGCAGGTAAATTCCTGCTTAAATTCCAAATTAGTCTAACCTTTTACAAAAGACTTATGAGATTTTTAGTAAGTAAAGGATATGTATTGAACCTAAAATTTCTGTACAAATTATATTACTAATTTTGTTTAGAGCATAGTTCAAAAGTAGAGGAGTATAAAAATTGAAAGAAGAGCAGGAAACTAAAATGTTTTGAAACCATTATAATTTGTAAGCATATGTATACCAACTGCATTTAACTCATTTATTTCTCATTGGCAGCAATGCAACGACGATGTGAAGGTGAAAATGCCGCCCAATCCCAACGAGGATCAGATAGCCAAGTACACCGACCAGTTCGAGCGTTGTGCGATTCAGTGCGTGGACAAGCACGTGGGTCTAATCCCCGGGATGATGAAAACCATGAAGGCTGTGCTCTCGAAAGGTCCCGAGAGCATTCCCCAAGTCTAAGGCAGTCTGCATTTATTACCCAATTAGTTATTGTACTTGTTAATCTTAAAACCGTGCAATATTTACCTCCTCTGGAGTTGTTCAACATTTTGCTAACGGAATTAAGAATTTTAAACAAAAATTACCTTATTAGCTGTATAAAGTCTTATGTACCGATCAAATGTAGTGTTAACAATCTCTGGAGTCATGTCAAATTTTGCCATCATTAAATAAAAAACACACATACTTTGTACACCGAAAACTGTCATAGCAAAATTTAGTTGTTTATTTCAAAATTGGTTAAATTCCGAATAGTACAATGGTGGAGCAACAGAAAAAGCGTTTGGAAGACGCCATAAGCGACATGATAGAGGACATGTACCGCACCCACTTGCGCAGGATGCAGGTGAGTGTTGTCTCTAATGAGCTCCAGCTAAGGATGATAACTTCCTGGCGATCTCAAGTCGACAATGCATCGCTGTGCCGCCCGTTGCTGCGATGATGAGCGCGGGACCCTGACGAGCGTGCAGAACTGCATCGAGAAGTGCGCCGGGCCACTGATGGATGCCCAGGATTACCTGCAGCACGAGTTGGGCCAGTTTCAAAACCGCCTACAGAACTGCGTCAGGGTAGGAGAGGGTTTTTTATTGAGCTTTTAACCCAAAACGTACAGTATTATAGTTTTGATCAGAAACCACTAGAAAGAGTACTTTACTAAGAAGTACGGCAGAGAAGACTTGCTATTTTCAGATTCACTCTTTAGCATGTCCTTCTGATCTCTGATTCGTATATTCTTTAATAGTTGGCATGCTGAATGAGTCTTGTGTTCCCAAAAAATACCGATTTTCCATAGCCGTCTTTTTAATATTTAGTGTTTTTGGTAAACCTACATTTTATAACTTTATAATATAATTTTGTGATAAAATGCTTAGTTCAAATTAAATATTCATGTGGGCTTTCTTTTTTATATATTTTATGCTGAAAAAATATATGTACGAAAGGAAAGGAAACCAGATGCACATTGATTTAAATATGTTTTTTTCGCGCTTAGTTTATCCAAATTCCGAAGCTCTATAAGCGTATGTAGATCATGAAGCGTATGTAAATCAGGACCTTAATAAGCTTTTGTTAGACGTCCCAAAATCTTTTTGTCTACAACCTATTTCTGATTTTTTTTCTGTTTTTTAAAAGATAATATATAAAGTACTCATTAACGATTCACTAAAGATAAGGGACTAACCCCACTTCATAGATATTTAGAATAAATTACAAGACTATGGTTGAATTGCAATAGTACTGCCATCTTCGGTGTCCCTTGCTATCCATCCTTTCCCTTCTAATTCGGTTGTTAATCCACAGGATTGCAACAACGATGCCCGCTCCCGCTTGCCCAGCAATCCCAGTGACCGGGACATGTCCCGATCCCAGCACATGTTCGAGAGCTGCTCGGGCAACTGCGTGGACAAGCATATAAACCTGATTCCGGGGCTGCTTAAGTCGATCAAGCAGACCCTGGAAAGGGGTCCCCCCAAAAGATCTGGAAGGGATCGCGGACTGGACCTTTAAGAGAGCTACTTTCGCATGATGGATTTGCATACAAAACACGCCAGTCGAGAAGTTGACAATGATACACTTATTTATTGAATATTTTTGGTACAGCTAACACTAAAGATACACTAAAGGAAACTGTGATCCGGGGATGGCTTATCGGAGGAGCGCTTATCAGCGTCCACGTGTGCCTCACTTTTCTTGTTTGAACTTTAAGCTCCCGGATCTTCTTGGGCCCTAGCTCATTAAATATCTAGTAATAAAGATTCTTAGTAATATGCAACAATACGAGTAACTGTATTTGCGGATCTGGCTGGATCTACTGCTCGTTCTGCTTCGTCCTCACGCCGTACTTGCTCCAGAAAGTGACCTTGGCGGTGGTCTTCTTCAGGTTGTCCTGGAACACGGAGCACGTGTCGAAGGGCGGACAGTAGAGGTGCAGGGAGACGGAGGTGTCCGAGTGACTGGGGTTCTCCACGCGATGCAGGCCCAAGTTGTCTAAAGAGAATTCAAAAACATATCCAATAAGTACTCGAAATCCCCCTTTTTGTAATTTCTAATTTCCTCACCGTTTATGTAGGCCACATCGTTGACGGCAATCGGTGTCTCACCGATCTCCACCAGCTCTCGGCTATCGATCTCGCCATCGGGATGATGGGATCGGCTGGTGTCCCTGGCGGATCTGTTGGGGTACTCGTAGCGCTTCTCGCGCAGATCCCCCTTCAGCATCTTCATGAAGCAGTGGGAATCGGCATGGTCGTGCACCGAGGAGCCGTGTCCTTCGCCCCAGCACAGGATCAGCAGATTAAACTTTCCATTTCCAGCATCCACCAAATTCCGGGTGTAGGTGTAACGATCGAACTTGGCGTACTTGCGCCACTCTCGGGGATTCGACTTGTAGGTGAGCATCAGGTGATTAACCATCTCGATGTTGACGTAATTGGACTCGAACTCCCGGTGAAGGGCGGCCACCAAGTCCGTCAGGGTATCCACCGCGGGTCCGTACTTCAGGGGCTTCTCCAGCGCCTGATAATAGCTGGTGGCCTGGCGCAGGTACTTCTCCTGGTCAACCTGCTCTATCTCGGAGTCGATCTTGGACAGGGCCATTTTGGGCTTGCTCTGATTTACCTAAGATTTGAATAAAGAAGTGGTGCATCAGTTAAAGCTGAAGGGCGTGGAAAACTACCTATATAGTCTATAGAGTTCATTTCTCAATTGATTTAGATGAATTACGTTATAAAGTCGATGATCGCTGGAGATAGCTATATGTTCCGATTGGATGTGGTTAAAAAAAAATTGATTTGTTTCCAGTAATCGCACACGCTCCACCTCGGATTGCAAAATTCAACTGAACAGACACCCTGATTTCTGGGGATTTTGCTCTCCTGCTCCGGCTATATAATCTACTCAGATCGGACGTAAGTCGGAGGCGCAAGTCCGAAGCAATAACAAAAAAACAAGAAGTCGCCGCCGATTATCGGCCAGCCCCTTATCAATAGTAGATTTTGCCAATACCCTGTCTTATATACATAAATACATGTGTCTATATAGATAGATCGAATGTTGCCAGGAGGGCTCAACAGATGCGCCTGAAATACTGGACAAGAGGTTAATGGCGCTCTAATGGGATCTCTTCACGAATAAAAAACAAATTTATATTATATATTCGTGTCCAAATGTTTGGCGATAAAGCCATGGACACCAAAAGCTGGTTAAATCTGGTTGCTGACGCATTAAAAAAATCCAAGCTGGGCTATTTTTCATGGAGATCTATAGGTCCATCAATCTAAACTTTGACTTATTTAATAAGCCTGAATGTTCTGGGATATTCCCTGAGGTGCAAATATATTTAAATTCTTGGCAAAGTTCAACAATTAACGATAATCCACAAAAGATTGAGATACTTTAAGTTGCAATATAATACTTAAACACATTGCCTACTTTCAGGTTTGTTACAGACTAATTTTAATTGCCTGCCATTTCTCATATGTGAATTTCAATTAAGTGATGTGACGATGCATTTGAGGTTTCTTTGTGATTCAGGAAGTTCAAAGTGAGTAACAGTGACCTTACTTTCTCCATAAAAAAACAACTAAATAAACAAAGATTCTTTCATTGTTTTTCTTGACTTGAAACTGTTGACTTGAATAAACCCCCAAAAATGTCTTATGTAACGTTAAGTGAAATTATTGTTAAAGAAAACACTTTCCAATTTGACTGCAATGTCAGCAAGTGAACTTGGTCTAAAAGTAATAACTTTTTTTACGACACCCATGCCCTGTTATTAAATATTTTTCCCCTAATGCCACATGAAGGTATTTCATTTTGGTGTTTGAAAAATGTTTTGCAATGGCTAAAAAGCATAAAACTGCCAGCTTGGCAGCCAACTTTCGCAACAGGTTAAGGCCAATAGCAAAGTCAAAGCAAAAACTAAAAGCTGCGAACTGCCATTTGCGTCAATATTAAGCGAACAAACAATTTGGAAAATTGGTGGAAAGCCGGAGGCGATTTTCGAAGCAATTCAATAAACTGAAGATTGCAGCGAAATATTCAAACTATTTAAGAAAGGAAAGTGCTTTGATGGGACTTTAAGGATAAAGGACTTACCATTTTGTTTGATTTGATAAAGATTCAACTTTGCTTTAGAAACTGAATAAGTTTGTTCAAAATTTAAAATTCACTTTTTGAGAAAAAACTTTTGATTTCAGGACTTGGACTTGCACTTTTTACGAATTTTCACTGGGTAGTTGCCACTTGGATGCGCGCCGCCGGGTTTGTGTGCCTGTTTTGGGTATCTTTCACCAATTTATGGAGATCTTGGCCAGCAAAGCCCCGTTTTCGACTCAAAACGCAATTCGAGTGACAAAAACGACGCCAGCAGAGGCATCGCAGCTCGAATGGCATTTTGAGCGCTTTTCGCCGCCGCGAGCCAAAACTCAAACGCAAAGCGGTTTCACTCGACCTAACTTGGCTTGTTGTTGTTTGATCAGTTGGCCAGGCCCGAAATTTATGCTACCATGTCGATCCGAGGTTGAGCGGCCAGATATTTCAATACATTTCTCCCCCGGTCCAACTATTAATTATGGAGACGTGCCGTTTTTTTTTCCCTCGACCGATCTTCTTGCTTATTTGCGTTTTTGGCTAAAAGAAATGGCCGACAGCCTTTTGTTATAGCCACTTCGGTGGAATTCTCTAGTCGAATTTTGGCCTGGGGTCAAGTGATGAAAGGTTTTCAACAATTGCTTAAAGCCTCAAATGAATTGTGTGTCAAGTACTTGTTGCCAATATTTGTTTTGCTCGAAACACTTGGTGCGACACAATTTTGATTATTTTGAGTGGAAAAACATTCCAATTTTTTGCCATTAAAATACAAAACTGCATAGTCTTATTAAATTGTTTTTCAAAAATACTTTTTTAGGTCATAATATTCGCATATTTTTTGAATACTCTCTAGGGTCATAATAATCAAAAGGGTATCTCAAAGAATGTCAGCTATTTTTACGACATCGACCACCTCCTAATTAACATATGCGATCTGTTAGTGGCTTTCTAACCAGGTTTATTCAACTTTGAACTGTTCTTTTTGCATACCTGGCCTAATATGTAAATTATTTACATATTCCCAAAACAATTTGGTACAATCATCAATCTTTGTTTTCGTATTTTCGCTTTAAAAAATGCAGCTAATAACAAAATCATTGACCGTTGGGGAATCAAAAACAATATTTTCTTATTTGTCAACCATTAATGTGGGATTTCTCAAATCGGACAATATTTGCGCGTTTGAATAAATGTTCTTATCAGCAGGAACACGTATTATACAAAAACAAGGGCCAAAGGCGGCGACATGTAATTTAACGGAAATAAATATGTATGCTCCAATATTCAATTTCTGGCTTATGTTATTTAATTATTGGTAGACAAACTCAATAAGATGTGTATATTTTATTTATATCTTCAAGTAAAAATACGCAGTTTTGGCTTAAAATACATTTTTCCATTATTTGATTGATTCACAATTTCCTTAATGACTAGATAAATACATGAATATGTCGATACACAAAAATGTTTGGTTTAGGCATTAAACTCTAAATGCTTTATAAGCCCACATAATAAATTCAGCGGAAAATTCAAACTTGAAGCCTCGATAAGGTGAATCCAATTTCATTTTAAGTGCAAAATGCAGGCTAATCTTCATCCTCCTCGGACATATCGAATTCGTCATCGTCAAAATCGATTATCTAGACAAAGTAAAAAGAAAAGTAAAAATTTGTTCATATAAGTTTAATATTGATGCCAATACCTCGCTGTTTAACCGCTTGTACTCGGAGATTCCTGTCAAATCCTCCAGATATTTTGCTGTTTCGAAAGTTTTTAAGAGGAAAGCATGTCCCTCTTTTTTATATGCATTCAAAACGGCCTATAATTAAATAGTAAAGTACTGATTTATTTATGGTCTATAATATATTTAGGATGTTGAATGTTCTTACCGCTGAGCACGCGATGCACTGAGCAAACTTTTGGGTAGCGGGCAGAATATTTTCATAGTTGCACAGCATTCCCCGGATCGAGTGGGGCAGGATTCCCAGTAGACCCTCCGGCACCTTGCCTGCCGCATCCTCCGATTTGCCACGCCCACTCTGGGCGTAGTAGGCCGGCGCCAGTTCCCTTCGAGGATGTTGGAGTAGGGCTACCAGCAATTCCACTGCATAACTGGCGGCAATGTTGGATACTCCAGGTCGAGTCACGGTGCACTGCTGATCCAACGTGCGATCTTTAAGAGACTGAACAAGAGAGAACGCTATAGTCGGGTGCCCCGACTATCAGATACCCGTTACTCAGGTAAAGGGAGTGCGAGGGAGATGGAGATAGAAACTTTGATCACGCATAACTTTTTAACGAATGGTCCGATTTGAAAAATTTCTTCTACATTTCGATAGGTATTGATAAACACAATAAAACTTTTCCGAAATATTTAAATTTTTAAAATCGTATATAAGCGATTGTGGGCGTTAAAGGGGGCGTGGCACCCTTTTGAAACAAACTTGCGCTGCGTAGGAACTCCTAGAATCTGCATGCAAAATGCCAATCTTCTAGCTTTTATAGTTTCCGAGATCTCAGCGTTCATACGGACAGACAGACAGACAGACGGACAGACAGACGGACAGACGGACAGACGGACATGGCTATATCGACTCGGCTAGTGACCCTGATCAAGAATATATATACTTTATAGGGTCGGAAACGCTTCCTTCTACCTGTTACATACTTTTGCACGAATACAATATACCCTTTTACTCTACGAGTAACGGGTATAAAAATAAGATCATTTCGGAACATATTAAATAACTTTCTAAGCCAAATATTCAATATATGTATTTTGGGATAAACTAAATTACCTTTTTTTAGTATATACATTGTTTTCATTACATGATGTTTCGAAAAGCATTTTAATAGAAATGCTTTTTAAAAACTATACGAAATTGGATAGATTAGTTATAAAAAATGTTGAAAATGTTTAATTTACGATTGATTGCTATATTAAAAATTGTAACATGCATTTATACTTTTTTATAAATTTGATCGACGAAGAAAGTACATACATATATGGACCGGATCAAACTTAAGATATATTAGCATTTGTTCTATGTGATCTGGTAGAGCTTCGCCACCAATGCATTGAGAAGATCAAAAGCTTTTGGAAGCTTTTCACTGTCAACAAACACATGCTCCGAACAAATAAAATGAAATGACGCCTCTGGGCGAGAACAAAACAAACAGTTTGGAATATACTCCTAACCCAAAGTATTGCAACTTTCGCAGTTCCATCGATTACTTAAGTAACCCGCTGCTCCACCCACCGCTGATTAGATAAGATTCCGGCGAGCGGGAGAGCCGGAGAACTCCGGACTCTCCCACGGCCCTAAAAAATAAATTTTGTGTGTGTTCAGTGCCAAGGCGATAGCTAGTTTGACTGGTAATTGCTAGTGAAAACAGAAAGGAACCATGTTGACCGAATTCGCTGGCAATCTTTCGCATCCTCTGGAGTTCGGACATGTTCTGGAGGTAGTGGCCAAGACCATCGACGGAGCAGCCAGGTGAGATGCGCCGCAGATAAATGTTTTACTACCTTTCCTCGCCTTGTTTTTGACTAATCGCTTGTCAAACTGGACTCCTTATCAGTTCGTGACTAATGTCTCGATTATAATTGCTTCGGTAGGTTTCACATTAACCTCTGCACGGCCAAGAGCACAGTGGATCCGAACGCAGACATTGGGCTACGCTTCTCGTGCTATTTTCGCAATGATGTGATCGTAAGGAACACCCGGGAGAATGGCGTCTGGGGAGAAGAAGAGACGCATGTCCAGGACCCCAACACTCTGCCCAATCCTATCGTCAGTGGCGAGTTTTTCCTTGTATACATCTTGTGTTGCGAAGATAGCTTCGCCATCTCCATAAACAGTCGGGAGTATTGCAAGTTCCGCTACCGCTTGCCATTGGGAACTCTACGTGCTCTGGAAATCCGTGATCAAATCCAGGTGATCAAGCAGGTGGATCACCGCACTGTGTTTCCCAATCCGTGGCCCGCCATTCACGCCTCGGATTACTTTAAGGCATTTAGTAACGACCAGCCGATTTTGTTTAGTCCTGGCCATGTGATCGTCCTTACAGCTCGCTGCTTTGAGAACAAGAAGGGCCAGTTCATCCTCAAGTTTATGGACTCGGACACAAAGCGCGAGGAGCTTCACTTCAGTGTGCGCTTCGATGAAAAGACGGTAGTGCGCAACTCCATGAACAAGAACTTTGAGTAAGCCGGCTGAATAATGTGGAAATTCTATAAGGTCTAACTGATTCTTTTTGCAGATTCGGAAATGAGGAGCGCCATGGCGGCTTTCCTTTCGTCTTTAACCAGCAGTTCAAACTGGCGCTGGCCTTTACGGACCGGGAGGTTCTCACAGCGGTAGACGGTTACAACTTCTTCAGCTACGCATGGCGTACACCCAATGCCATGATGAATCTAGTAGGTTTCAAGGTAACCAGTATTAATGGCCTGGTGGTGCAGATAACTGGTGTGGATCACCTTCAGACGGGCGATCCCACTTGCGCTGGCTTTGAGAAGTATTCGCGCCATGATTACGAGTGTGTCTAATAACCACATAACCAAACTATCTAAGTCTGAAAATACATGTGCTATTTTAAATACTTAAAGCTTTAACTCACATTTCCTGGGGCCGTGACGTCGTTGCAGAAGTAGCAACCCAATTGTTCGCCATTAATGCACTTGAGTCCCCCAATCTCTTGACCAACGTCGCCTGCCTCTTCCCGAGTGCTGCCATGTCGCATCACTAGGTAGCTATCAAAACCAAGGGCTGCATTGATAACAATCTGGAATGAGCAAAGATAATTTGCATTGCTTTTGGTGGACATAATTTATCCCAACCTTTTGATTGGCCGCACCCAGCAGCGTAGGCAGCCAACGGCTCTCGCGCGAATCGGTGAGAAGAAATATAACATCATGGTCCTGCACCTGCTGCTCAATCACCTGCAAATGCTCTTTCGTCTGGGCCAGCAGGGATTCCCCAATGGTGTGTCCAGGCATGGGAATCTCCAGCACATGACCCGCCGTTTCCGCAGAAGGATTTATCTCCCGCAGTCTCTGGGCTGCTGTGGTGGCCTTCATCCGATTGCCCGCCACGGCATCCGCATGGGTGTAGAGGTTCTGCCGCACTGGATTAGAGAATCCTACCTTGCCGTTGTCCAGCAGGGTAATGTGCTTGAAGCCCCAGGACTATAAAATAAAAATGATTTTAATATGCTCTACGAAATATATTTAAAGAAACCTACCAGCAGATTTCTTGCCACAGCACAGCCTAAGGTTCCAGCTCCAAAAAGTAAACATTTGGTTTGGGAGATAACTTCCAGGTTGAGATCGGGAACCAATCGCCATTTCATTAGTTTTAAATTGAGGTTTACGGAGTTCTCAGCCAATCTGCATGGTGTAATTAATATATCGGTAATGAGCAAGAAATTTTAAGTCTATAGATAAACTTATCGCAAATGATATTTCTAATCATTTGGCTCTATACATTTTCTTACTTTGCTGGATCCATACTGTCTCTCATGCAGACAATTCTTGGGCCCATTTTGCCATTTTTATTAAGCTCCCAACCCACAAATTTCGCATCCCCGGCTTGGCTTAGATCACATGCTTCAGTTTGTATCACCTGCCAGATTCGGCTGTCATCCACCTGCATTTGCTGATTATATCGCAGGCCCAAAAATTTCAGCGTTTTGCCAACAAAAGAGGGACTGTAATGGGAAGTAGATATTTGTTTATAACGCAATACTTAATTAAAGTGATAGCCCACCATTGCTGGAGTAGAAAGGCAGCATAGTTCCGCATCAACCAAGCTGGATGCTCATACTCGCTAGGATCAGCAAACCCAAAATAGTAGTGTTCTACATCATTTTCATCCAGAGAACTTAAATTGCGGGCTTCGACAACCTCCTGATTCTTATTGGCATACAGAATGAAGAAGTTCTGCGATTCAGCGGGCAGGGACTTCAAGGCTTCTATGTAGCTATCACTGTTGGGTAAATTCCGAAGCTTTTGGACCGCGCCCTGTACCTTCAAGGTGGGTGTTAGTGGGCAGGGAAAGGCAAACCAATAGTAGTAGCTGTGGCATTTCAAATCGGCGAAGGAGATAACAAAAAACCGGGTCAACAGACTGGGATCTCTCAAGACCCCACCACTGCACATATCAGCCAGCAGTTCCTTGCCCTCATCGGCCAGCAGTTGTAATTTGTCCAGGGCCTTGAACTCTTCGATTGTGTTCTTGTTGTAAATGGTGCCGATGGCAGAATGGCTGAATTTTGGTGGCTGTGCTGTCCTAAAATGCGGGTGTTTAAGCGATTGTGGTTCGATCAACTAGACTTGTTTAAACTTACCTGTTGTAGGCCGTGTAGTCCACTTCCAGGAGGCATGCACTGGCATTTCGGTTGGTATAATGTCCAGTAATGGAACGCTTTGAGTCGGATAGGCGATCTAGGTCAAGTTTAATCTCCGCCAGCTTGTGCCAAAAAGTGGGCGACACAAAGGACTCCCATGGTGCAAATTGCAAAATCATCTCTTTTTCTACACTCATGTTTTGCGGGGGCGTTGTTTACGTTTGGGCAGCAAATAATAAACAAAGCTCTCGATGGCGATAGGCCAACACGAAAATTATTTATCGATAGCTACACTGGAACCTCGATAAATAATATTAAAAGCGCAAACACTTAAGTCAATAAAAATCGTTTTTTTAAATAAATGAAAGGTACTTTTTTAATACTTTGTTAATTGTATATTACGGCTATGATTTTACACTTAATAAATAAACATGAAGTTATAACTTTTATGGCAAATTGCTGGATGTCGCTTTCAGTTTTCGAGGCTGCACTGTAGCTACTTGATAAGAGAACTGTTAATTTCACCAGAATTCACTTCAGTCACACTAGTTCACTTCCATTGCTGGCGAAGATTGGAAAACAAAAACAGAAAAGCGGTGAGCGAATTAAATCAAGTAAAAATGGATCTGCAGCAGCTGGAAGAGCAGGCGCGCCAGGCGGCGCTCAAGGATATACAGAACATGCTGCAGCGACCGGGACAACTGGAGAAGGTTGAGCAGTACCGTCACCGCATCGCCCGCAAGAAGGCGTCCGTGGAGGCGCTCCTTAAGACAGGGATGCAGGGCCAACTGGACGGGGTCAGAGTGGGCCTCAAGCAACTGGAGACTTGCATGCAGGACGTGCGCGAAGTGAGGCGCCGAATGGACGAGGTGGAGCGTCTGCTACAGGGCGTGCCCGAGGTCTATGATGCACTGGAGGTGGTCCGGGAGGAGAACACAAAGCACTCGCAGTATGCCACTGCCATGGAGAATCTAAAGCACATCTTTAACGTGGACGCCAGCGTCCAAAAGACGATGGTTCTGATCGAGGACGACAAACTGCTTAATGCCCACCAGTGCTTGGCGGATCTGGAGAACTCTCGCGATGATCTCCTCTACGAGCTGCACAAACAGCCGAAGCAGCACGCCTCCGACAAGATCACACTGAAGCGCCACTTTGAGAAGGTGGACACCGTGTCCCAGGAACTGGAGAAGAAGCTGCGCCTGATTCTCAGCCGCACGCTAAACACAGTGCGTAAGAAGCCCACGATTATAGTCACCGCTCTTCGCATTATAGAGAGGGAGGAGAAGAACGACCAGTTCGCGCTGCAGCAGCAGAAGGTCACTGGATTCCTGCCGCCCGGAAGACCAAAGGCTTGGCGCCGCATGATCATGGACGTGCTTCAGCAGTCGGTGGTCACTCGCATCGAAGGCTCCAAGCTGGAGGAGCGAGAGGACAACAAAATGTGGCTGGTGCGCGACCTGGAGATCCTGCGCCAAATCATCCTCGAGGATTTACGCGTTGTGAAGTCTTTGTGCGTGCCCTGCTTCCCGCCGCACTACGATATATTCGGGGAGTACGTCAAGTTCTATCACGGGGGACTATCTAGCTATGTGAGTAACCAGTTGAAATTTTAAGCGAAATTCATAAACAAAGATCTTTTATTATACATATATTAGTTAGACAACATTGTACGCTCCGGTCTGGAGGGCAACGAGTATGTGTCAATGATGGCCTGGGTGACACATACGTATCCGGGCGTGGAGTTGATGTCCCACCCCGATCTTAACGTGGATGTGCACCGACTGATTGGAACTCTGCTGCAGCCACAGCATCTCAAGGCGCTGGAGGATGAATACCTGCAGAATATGCAGCGCAACTTCCAGGAATGGATGACCAAGGCCGCTGAAACGGAGAAGCAGGAGTGGTTCACCGAGACGTTACCCGATCAGGATGATGATTACTACCATACGTCAGCGCCAGTTATCATATTCCAAATGATCGATCAGCATCTGCAAGTGACCAACACCATTCACCAGGAGCTGACTTTCAAGGCGCTGGTGATGAGTATCCAGCAGGTGGAGATCTTTGGCCAGACTTACCTGAAAAACGTGATCGAGCTGAAGGAGCACCATTTCCGCAATCGGGACCAGATTAAGTATTTTACTCACTACATCATCACCATCGTTAACAACAGCCAGCAAATGGTGGAGTTGGCACAGCAGATGAAGCAGCTGTACTGGCCAAAGTCGCGCACGGAGCACTACGAGGACTTTGAGCGCCTGCTGGCCACGTTCCAGCGAATCCGGGCTCATGCCGCCAGCTACCTTTTGGAGGAGGCCTTTTTGGACATGGAGTGCCATGTCAACGACCTCTTCACCGCCAAGTGGCTGGCCAGCAACATTGCTGTAGACACCATATGTGTGACGCTGGACGATTACTTCCAGGACTACAACCACCTGCGACCCAATAACTTCGAGATGGTCATAAACGAGGCTCAGAAGTTGCTGGCCAAGCGCTACATCCGAGCTCTGCTCTCCAAGCGGCTGTCCAAGCCACGGGCCGAATGCGATGCTATCACCCGAAAAATCAAAACGGAGGCCAAGCGGTTTAAGCTCTTCTTCGAGAAGATCGCCCCGAAGATTTCGCTGAGCGACTCTCCGCTAGATCTCATATCCACGCTATCGGCGCTGCTCAGTTCGGATATTGAGCTCTTGGTTCTGGATTTGCACACATTGCTGGGCAGCTATCCGTCCCTAAACGAGGACCATCTGGTACGTCTGTTCTACATTCGCAACGATGTCAAGGCGGCCGAAGTGCGCGAAAAGGTGCAGGACGCCATGAAGTCAAAGAAGGCCATGGTCAGTATCGCCAAACAGGACTGCATATTTAAGGAGATCGTGTTCAGCGACAAACTGTGGTAGACTCTGGAGTTCACTTCCCAATCCATTCCTCAAGATTCTTTCTATCAGGATCGTATCTACTCTTACTGGGATTGTAATATATACAACATAATGTGCTTTATCAATGAATAAATTAATATATAATTAACCACGATGGTATTTACCTTTACCAATGTAATATATAAATACATATATAAATAATAGGATTTATCAATGAATAAAATATATAACCACGATAATATAATATTTCTCTGTATCAATGTATTACTATAATAGTAGTAATTTATTTTCACAGAAAACCGGTATATTGCCTTTTATTTCTATAACTTATTAAAATTTTTGTAATTTTTAAAGAATTTATCTTTTTTGTATTTTGTATCTTTATCCGTTAAATAGCTAGAACGTCAGCACTTCCGGTAAAAGAACCTCCCTTCGCCAGTGTTGTATCGGTCCAAATCGTGATTTTTCAAGCACTGGCTAGGTGATAACATATGGCAGGAGTATATATATTGCCCACCGATCTCTACACGTGTCAGTTCCGTTCGATCCGCGTTCCCAGACAAGATGAGCTATAGAGTCCAGCCGAGCGGCTTCGCCACCAAGTCCATCCACTCGGGCCAGAGCCCCGAACAGTGGAAGAGTGCCTCCGTGATCCCCCAGATATCGCTGAGCACCACCTTCAAGCAAGATGCTCCGGGTGAGCACCGGGGCTACGAGTACTCCCGGAGCGGAAATCCCACCAGGACCGTGCTGGAGACGTGCTTCGCTGCACTGGACAACGCCAAGTTCGGCCTGACCTTCTCATCGGGATTGGGAGCCACCACCGCTGTGTTGACCATGTTGAGCAGCGGCGATCACATCATCATGGGAGATGATGTTTATGGAGGAACAAACCGTTTGATTCGTCAGGTTGCCACCCGCCTGGGAATCGTCGCCACCTTTGTGGATCCCACTAAACTGGATGTTATCAAAGCTTCCATTAAGCCGGAAACCAAGCTGGTGTGGATCGAGTCGCCCACAAATCCTCTGATCAAGGTGGCCGATATCGAGGCGATTGCCAAGCTCGTCCATGGCGTCCGGGAAGATCTGATCCTGGCCGTTGACAACACTTTCCTGACCTCCTACTTCCAGCGACCCCTGGAGCTAGGCGCCGATCTGGTGTGCTACTCGCTGACCAAGTACATGAATGGCCATACGGATGTTGTCATGGGTGGCATCACCATGAACTCCGAGAAGCTTTACAATAGCTTGAAATTCCTGCAGAACGCGGTGGGCATTGTGCCGTCGCCATTCGATTGCTACCAGGTGAACAGGAGTTTGAAGACCCTGTCGCTGCGCATGGAGCAGCACCAAAAGAATGCGCTGAAGGTCGCCAAGTACCTGGATAGCCACCAGTTCGTTGAGAAGGTCCTGCACCCCTCTTTGCCCTCGCATCCGCAGCACGAGATTGCTTTGAAGCAGACCTACGGCTACAGCGGCGTGTTCTCTTTCTACATCAAGGGTGAGCTGAAGCACTCCTCTGCGTTCCTGAAGGCTCTCAAGGTGTTCACCCTGGCGGAGAGTCTGGGCGGATACGAGAGTCTGGCGGAGCTCCCGTCCGTGATGACCCATGCCTCGGTTCCGGCGGAGGACAGGAAGACCCTGGGCATCACTGACGGTCTTGTCCGCCTGTCCGTTGGCCTGGAGGATGCCGAGGACTTGATCAAGGATCTGGAGCAGGCCCTTGATATCGCCTCTAAGGCCTAAGTCACTCACATCACATGTATTTTCTCAGGGTTTCGTTAGATCGGAATTTGAATTTGTATATTTACCCACCCAATAAAAGTGTTTCGTCTCAAATAATATGATTGGTTATTAGGTGCAAGTCTATAAGAAATCTGAGAAAAGTATTATATAAATGAAATTATACCGAACTGATTACTTATCTCCTAGACATTTTACAACTTTAATGCTTTGTACCTGCTGTAATATCGGATTTACGGTTGGCAACGATATAAATTTATACTTGATAGTTTTGTAAGTCAGCTTTATGATGAAATTATTTTTGAAGATACGACACTTTCTGAAGATTTGCTTTAATGACCCCCCATAGCTACAGCCTTGAAAATTCCCAAAACATTTAGTGTCATGTCGATTACTATATAGTTTATACAAACAATGAGTCAGCTTATTTATTTTCGCTGTGTCACAAATCATTCTAAGTTGCGATAGGAGAAAATCATTAGAGCGGATGTTCCGATTTTGATGAATGACAAAGTTCGTTATCCTTTTAGATTACGAGGGTTCATTATTCAATTGATGAAGGTACCCAAAAGAATTTATAGATCCAATCGAAACACATTTTATTCAACTTTTTCCAAAATTGATTTTCTAATCAGTGTTGCTTATCAAAATCATTGCTTCCATATGGTCTTTTTTATGCTTTAGGACTTTTAGCTTGCTTTTAAATATGGTGTGATTGGGTACAGATAGTGTTTTAAGTTAATTAACTTCGGCCTATTATGAAAGTCTGCGACCACATTAAAGTATAATAAAAAGGGTGAGTATGTTAAATAATGATGAGAAAAGCGTGTTTATTTTAACAATTCCCGGTACTTGTCTGACAGAATGTAATTGATTAAAATTAAGCTTTAACATTATATGTACGATATCCAAAACCATATCATTTGAAAGATACATACTATTGTGAAGTGTGCATAGTATTAAATGTACAACAAGGGCCATTTCGTTATAATAAGCAACTGCGGCTTTCCAACATTCATAATTTTGCCTTTTATATATATCCTTAAAAAATGCATTTCAATTGCTTAAAGTAACCAGTAGTTCATGTGCAATGCTTGTCCTTAGTACTTGTAACGATAAATAGCGACTCCAGCCACACCAATCAATATTGAACCCATCAGATAGCCCAGCAACTTTAGCTAAAATAAGTAGTTATATATTAATTGTTATTTTCAACTTTCTTCATCTTGATCTTACCTTAGAGTTGTCCACGAGGGGCTGCTTTTGCCTGGTGGCAGTCTTCTGCTCCATTTTCTTGGCCTGGCCCAACATCTTTTGATACATCTCCTTTTCGTTGTGTTCCTCGCGGCGAGCCTTTATGAAGAGTCTGGCCAAATCCGACTGAACGGCACGATTGTCAGGTTCGAGAGTAGCCACCTTTTGTAGTAGCTTAATGGCGCCCTGAGTGTCGGCCTTGCCCTCCAGTATCTGCAGGGTAATCCAAGGAGTTAGTTTATAGAAGCCCAACAATTTGCACTAGCAACTTACCCTTCCTTTGCGGTACAAGGCCTTGGAGTTGTTTGGCTGGCATCGCAGGACATGCTCTACAGACTGCAGGGCTGCGTCGAAGGCGGCGATTTTGATTTGAGTCATGGCCAGGTTATTGTAAACTATTAACCGATCCTCCAACAAGGCCTGCGTGTCACTGTTTGAGAGCTCCAGATCCTCCTTGTCGAACTCGGACTCTGGATCCCCGTCTCGGTTGTCCAGAAAGTCGAGAGCACGTCTGTACAGGTGAATGGCGGTGGTAAACTCCAAGCGCTTGTAAAAGAAGTTGGCGCGTTCTTTCTTGCGGGTGCTAAAAGATTTCTTTAATTATTCAAAAACCTTCAAACAGATGGAAAGTAATCACACACCCATATTTACGCAGTATTTCAAAGCTCTTAAGGTCCGCAAAATCTTCGTATTTTACATCCAAAAGCTCTATTTCGTAGGTAAGCTGCAAAAATCCAATTTTTTGAAGTATTTCCTAAAGGGTTTTAAGCCCCAAACTTACATGCGAATCGGGTGGAACCAGGTAATCGGATTCGCCGTCCTTTTTCAGTCCGATGGAGCCGTAGCCGAAACGGGGATCCACGCTGACCTGGGCCACTTCGCCGACCTGCAGCATGGGCACTACCATGTCCAGTCCCTGAACGACCTCATAGTCGCCCACGTGGCACTGGAAGTTCTTCTCCTCCTCAACCACCTTGCCGTTGTCCAGTTTGCCGGTGAAATTCAGGGTGACCAGTTCTCCTCGTAGCGGACGCCTATCTCCACCTTCGGGCGCCTTCTTGATGGTGCGCTTTATTAACTGCTTGTTGCCCAGTATATCACATTCTTCCTCTATGTCCGCCTTCTCCTCGGGATCCTCCTTCGCTGACCTTTTGTCTTCTCCAAGATCAGCCGCCGGTGCTGATCCATCTCCAGAGGCTGCCTCTTCCGCTGCCACCTTCCGGATGTCCTTGGTGTCCTCGGCATTGGTCAGGTCCTCGAAAGAACTGCTGCTAGACTTCTCGGTATCCATATTTACCTACGGATGGCGAGGCGAAAAAGTGTAAATCAGTGGAACTCGGAACAAAGGGCAAAGGCAAAGTTGTTTGAAAGGGCCATCTAGCGGGTCATCTCGACAGCTGCAATCCTTACTTACGGAAGTAACTGACTGTGGTCGCGGATTTTAGTAACAAAAAAGGTTCGATTTGATTTCGAAAGCAACATACGACAAGAAAGTTACAAGGAAACGAAAAAAAATTATACGGCCTTTGGCATTTCACTGCCAGCAATCGATGTCCTATCGATATATTACACTGCCAGGTAGAGGTGGTCAATTTGGTGGGATCGCATTACTGTGACTGGCAAATATCGTTACCAATATGTAAATTAAATTAAAAATAAATATAAAAAAATATAAAACACAAATTGTATGCTTCAAAATACTTTGAAAAATAATTTGTACAGCACTTAATAAAAAAACATAAATACCTATTAAAGATTTTTAAAATCAAGAAATTTAAATTTAATAAATCGCATTTTACTTTTCTATATCAACGAAAAAGTATCGATAGGCAGAACAGCCTCCAGATAGTGTGACCATGTGGGCAGAGAAAACTGATATTCAATTCAATTCAAATTACCATTCAGTTTCATTTCAACGGTTGCCGCGAGCGGACGATCAATGTGAGCGATCTGCGTTTCAAACGCTATTCGAGATTCGAGTTGGCGAGATAAAAACCGCGAAAGCAAAGAACACAGCAAAAACGATGTAAACAAAGAGATTACAAATAAATCTGCAGTACAGCCAGTGCATATTGCACAGCAAACCCAATCGCAAAAACAAAACGGGCACTTGAATGTGCACAAAGTGAAATCAGCTGGACAAAAAGAGTATTTTGCAATTGCCTTGGCTTATTTTGTGCCACTTGTTGCTGTCGATTTCTGTGAAATTAACACTTTTTCTATTGACAGTGATGGGAAGTGTCTATTTGGGTGTACCGTGATGCATGTTTTGAGTACCTTTTATCTTATCAAAGATCCGCCAACTATTTACCTTAGTTTGCAAAAACTATCTAAATTGAATTTTATTTTCAAGCAATGATATGCTAATAATGCAATTGTAATAACGAAAATTTAAAATCAAAAACGGTTTTCAGCTTTTCAGAAAATTTTCAATAAAAATACAGATAGGATTAATCATATAGATTTTACGAATTTTCCAACTAGCTCAACATAAGCTAAACTATTATGCTTAATCAACCAGATTTTATGATAGTTTCATAAACGAACCAACATTTTAAGATTAAAGTACCTTTCACATCTCTATCTATCCATTAATTATTTATTGGTTATTTTCCCAATGCGGTAATAGTCGTGAAAAGAAAACCAACCGACTTCCTACTTGTCTTGAACTTGATACGCATGAGCGAGCCTATGTTTATATACTTTCACAGATAAATCGAGCAATGCACCCGACTAACTCCATGACACAATTGATGCATATGCATCCCAGTATTTCCTCGATTAGGTATTTTCGCTTTTACCCGCTTTTTGCAATGCGCAATATCTTCGGGTGTGTGCGAAAATCGGTTGAGCAACCTGTTTTAAGCTGCATTTTGACGTTGGCTTTTCTTTTACGTAACTCGCTGGCCGGTGGGGCACGAGCCAAAACCAAAATAAATATCAAAAATAAATAAAGAGCGCCGCCAACCCAGTTAGTGGTTTTCACTTCTTCTTGGCCAGTTCAGTTGGCCAGGTATATTCCAACTCCACAAAGCCGGTAGCCAGCACGTTTTCATTATCGCACACTTCCCATCCGGAATATCAATGGCCAGAGCGGACAATACCGATCGCGGTTACTTTGAGGAAATGTAAATGTTAATATTGATCCATAGTTCGTTGGCCAAGTGAACCCGTCGAATCGGAAATCACTTTGTGCACAGCCAAGTAAATACGGCCGAGTTCAATGAAAATTACCTGATTTCGAATTCTACTCTGTCTAGTCCAGGTGCTGTTGTGCCAATTCTGCCGCTTTAAGTGCCAAATATTCAAAGTGAACTAACAACAAATAAACAATTATGGGCAGACAGTCACTTGTCTCGAGTGTTTGGCTTTTGTCCGGAGTCTTATTACTGACATTCGCTGGAGCAAGTGCCTACGGATTTGGACGTTGCCCGAATTACCCATCGATGCCAAAGTTCAATATGAGTCGGGTAAGTTCATAACTGACCCCTTGAACCGGAAATTGATTAATTGTTAGTGGAACTTAGTTTTTACAAGCTAGAGATCAGTAAAATGTGTATGTGCAGGCGACAAAGATGGGATTTTAAAACTAAGTTTAACTTCTATCACTTGCAATTTGCAATTCAAAACTAAGCTTCGTTTTGGTAATATTCATAAATCGATAGAGATATTTTGAGTTCCTAAATAAGTATGTATCTATTGCAGACTATAGCAAAATATATTTAAATTATTACTCTGTAAAACAAGTTTATTTACTGCAAAACATACTAAAAAATCAATTTCTCAGACCTGTTATTAAGATAAATTATTAAAAAGAGTTTAAAACCAAATGAACTCGTATAATATAATTATTTTAGGCGTAACACAGCTAGATAGATTATAAATCTCATTTACAACTTACATTTTTGAGATGCACTGTAAAATCCGCAAGTCATCATTTATTTGCCATCATCTTAAACGTGTCAAATCTTCGATTAATTAGCACAAGGCGGCGGCTGAAGACAAAGACCTTTCTTCATTTTGTGGATTGTGCATAAGATGAACTTGAACCAATTTAAGGCCACCAAATCCGATCCGCCGTGTAAAATGCAAACCAGTTTTACAGAAGGAGACGAGAGGCACAAAAGCTTTATGGCCTGTCTGATGGTAAACAAGCCACTTAGTTTATAAAGAAGTAAATCAACCAGTACCAATGCTGAGACATGGGCATGCCAAGGACAACAAAGTTAACTACAGTCGAACAGTCCTAACTTGAATTTTGAATTGACATCACTTACAATAAACACGAAATGTTCATATATAATTGGGATCATTCTTTCTCTTCAATAGTATGAAAAGTAAAATCAAATTTAATTTATGAAATTCTTTATTTTTAGTTTGGTAGTTTCACCTAATTTCTTCATAAAGTTTTTAAATTATATTCCTAATATATATTAAAACCTAAATTATAACGTTATAGTATTCCTAATCCACAAGTGGAAAATTTTTATAGCATTTCCATAAATGGAATTTTTGTATAAAACTTAAATAGTTTCTTTCAGTTATGAATGCTCCACTGTTTAGGGGCACAGTTGAGATTATAGACTAGAAAATTGGCTCAATCACTTTAGCCGCTCAAATTAAATTGATTGAGCCTTGATTTGCATAAATGATAATGCACCATAATTGGCCGAGTGTGAGAGAGAGATATATGTGATTCCCATTATGTGGGTCTTGCGGCCTCATCACCACTTCCCCATGTGGCACATCATCCAATTGAGCTGTTGACAGGCGTGAATTAAACCATTTGACATCGTCCCCGCCCCCAACGCCCACTTTTGACCCGGGGCAAAGACCTCGGATCGTCGTCGACTGTAATTAAATCCGATGCGGCGCCCTCCGACTTTGAACTGCAAGATGGGCTGCTGCCAAAAGTGCGACTCTTCTCAATGGCCAGCAGCCAAAACCAGTTCCCAAAATGTTTACGTTTTACGCATTGTTTGGGTTAAGGTGGTGGTCGGATGGGAGGGGGCTGAATTAGTAACCCAGTTAAGTGTTTCTTGGCCGAGAGAAACGCTGGGTGACAAAGCGTGCCAAGTCCAAGAAAGGTTTTTCAGGTTTCAGATTTCTGGTTTACGGTTTCCCGATAATTCTAGCTGCAGTCCATATGCCGGTGACTTCATATGAGTTCTTGTGAGTCAGTTTGAACACAAAGAGACAATGGCTTTTACTGGAAAGAAAAGAGGATAAACATGTGTAAACATATGGTTGAAAAATATTTTGAATGAAACTCTATATTGTGTTTACCCTGATAAAATAGTAGAAAAGGTTTACAAAATATTTATTACATTCAAATTTAGTTTATATGTTTTTCCTTTTAATATTTAAATGAAGTTTAACTTACTATATTTCCCAAAAGTTATTCACACTTAAATGTAAAGGTGTCTTAAAAGGCGTGTATAGCGTGATAAAGATTAATTATTTTGTTTTGCTCAGGTCCTTGGCCATTGGTTTGAGGTGGAGCGCTCTTTTTACCTTCCAGAGATTGCCTCTGGCTGCACCACCTTTCAATTTGAGCCGTACAACAAGGCGGAACTATCAAAATTTGCCAATTTTAAGTTGGCTGTGGCTATCAAAAACATCAACCGCATGTAGGTAATACAATTCCTTTAAAGATGATCGTACTTATAGGTATTTTTGATGTATCTTTTAGAACTGGTAATCCCAATGTAAATATTGGCTATGCGACGCCGGAAAACAGTCGATCTTCCATTATGGATTTTAAGGTATGGTATTTGCTATCGGCAAAGAAATCATAAGAGCATAAAGTCTGTAATATGTAATTTCCTATTAATTGTAGTTATCATACTTTCATTATATTGTTCACTTTCTTAGTTTACCACCCGATTTCCGGAGGTGATTGCCAGACTGCTCCCTGGCTCTGGAAAGTACCAGGTGCTCTACACGGACTACGAGAACTTCGCCATCCTGTGGTCCTGCGGCAGCATCGGCTCCTTAGGTCACTCCGACCAGATCTGGATCCTAGGACGTAATCGGGACTTCGAGGTGGACATCCGCTCTAAAGTATATGATGTGTTGAAACGACTCTCCTTGGATCCCGAAAGGCTGATCATCAGCAAAAACAAAAACTGCCCAGAGGCGCTGTAAAAAGGTGCCCTTCCCGGCTCATCCCCCATCTATATATTTAAGTTCATTCGGTTAAGGAACAAATTCCATTTGATGCCTAATCATTTAGGCTGCTGTGATATCGGAGGAGTGTGAATCGGCGGAGTGAGGAGAAAATAACGCAAATACAGAAACAAATAAGAGCAACTCGATCGGGGATTTTCAATATATGAACTCATTGCTCACATTGCGAATTAACGTAAGAGTCCTAATTAGTTTGCAATAAATAGAATTTCTCAGTCATCTGAACTTAGTCGCGATTGATCAACGAATCGATAAGGTACTGGAGAAGATGTCCCGATTGTGGATCTTGTTGTGCGTAATTCTTTTGGTCTCCCAGTGGCCCATGATCGAAGCCAGAGGAGGCGGAGGTGGTGGAGGAGGCCATGGTGGAGGCGGTCATGGAGGAGGATTTGGAGGAGGAGGACGAGGTGGTGGCTTCGGAGGAGGACGTGGAGGTGGTTTCGGGGGAGGACGTGGAGGTGGATTCGGAGGAGGACGTGGATTCGGAGGAAGAGGTCCAGGATTCGGCGGACCAGGCCGTGGTGGAGGCTTTAGAGGAGGACCCCCCGGCGGTTTTCGAGGTGGGCGCCCATATGGATACGGATATGTCGGATACGGAAGTGTTCTTCCAGTGCCTGTTCCTTATCCGGCGACCTATAACCGTTGCTACTACGATAATTACTACTACAATTACTACTACTGCTGATATGATACGGTTATGGATGGTTTATTTATACAAATTACAATCAACACGTTGTTTTAGTTACAATGATTATGTAAAGTTACCCAGAAATTCGGGCTGTAGACAGTTCTCTAAATATTCCATATCTCATATAACTTATTGTTTTGATGGTCTCCGGTGTCTGGTTCCTGTTTGTTCACCCAGTGATCATTGATCTTCTGTGGAGTGCTGCTGCGATGGCAGTGCTTAAGTCTAGTCAAAAATTAATCCCATTAAAATGCAATCTACATATGCGCATATAGATAAACTTAAACTACAGACTAGATATGAATACGAAACGTTGCTGATTCGTTCGTTGTGGCAGACTATTCGATTGGTGATCAAGAGACCAGAGGGTATAAGTATATCAAAATAGTGTCTGGATTAAGTTAACAAAGTTTTGTGCGGAAGCATCAAATGAGAGACTTAGTTCTGGAGAGAATGCTTAACGATATGGAGCGGACTTTAAACTAACTTAATCACAATCATGTTGCCCCTCTGATCCCGACTTGTGCGTAATTCAAATCAATATGCATAGTTTAGTATAAAAGAGTGTGTACTCAGGTGGGTAGAATTTAATAATTGTAGCCTAGGAATGTCATTTGTGAAGAATTACAAATTAAATGCAAGGGGAAAAAGCTGGCACTTAGGGTTTTTAAGCCCTTATAAAGAAATAAATAATTAAATAAAAAATTGTTAAATAAGGGGGTATTAAAACTTCAAAAATGACATTTCCTTCTACAATTTTTCCACCCACCCAAGTGGGTATATAAGGTTCTATTGGATGCCCCGGAAGACGGCGGACGATCGTTCTCTGGTACACGGATTAATTTCATTGTCTCCTCCGGCAATCCTCTAAAGCATCGCCTTGCACTCGCTTTCCGCGATGCTGTGCTGAATGCAGTGGTTGATCTCGGCGAAGCCCGGACGCTCGCTCGGCTTGCGGTTCCAGCAGCGACGCATCAGCGCGTAGACGGAGAGCGGCGTGTTGTCCGGACAGCCGAGGACATTGCCCTCCTTGATGTACTTGATTACCTCCTCATGAGTGAGACCGAAGTAAGGCTGCAGGGCGAAGGAAAAGACCTCCCACAGACAGATGCCGTAGGCCCACACATCCGACTCTAGAGAGAACTTGTTGTAAAGGATGCTCTCGAGCGGCATCCAGCGGATCGGAATGAAGTCGTTCTCGTCGCCCTTGTAGTAGTCCTGCAGATAGATCTTGTGCGAAAGCCCAAAGTCGGCGATCTTCACCGCCATGTGTTCGTTGATCAGGCAATTCCTCGTGGCCAAATCCCGGTGAACGAACTTGCGCTCCGACAGATACAGCATTCCAGCCGCTATGTTGGCGGCCATCTGCAGCAGGTGGAGCTCGTTCAGCTGCAGGCGATCCCGTGCTGGCGCCTGGTGGGTGGCATACGGGGAGCAGGCACGCAGGAACTCGCTGAGATCACCGGGTGCCATGTACTCGAAGAGCAGGCACATGGGCCGGCCCAAGGCGCACACGCCCAGCAGCCGGACGATGTTGGGATGGTCGAACTCGGCCAGCAGGCAGGCCTCGCGCTCGAAGTCCATCTGCATCTGATCGCTGGCGTCGTCCTTTAGCATCTTCACGGCCACCAAAAGGTCCTCCTGGTCGGGAACAAGCCCAGGAGCTCTAGCCTGGAAGACGCGACCGAAGGCTCCTTGTCCCAGGGATCTCACATAGACTATATCCCCACGTGGGTATTCCAGCTTCTCCAGGCGTGCATTCGGTTTGGAGCCCTTCTGATCCGGGACATTAGTCACTGTGGTGAGGGCCACGCAGTTGCTGTGAACCGTAGCCGTGCTCCGAATGGTGCCCCACTTGGCCAGGGTGTTTGTATTAGCATTGCCTCCGAGGGTTTCCCTGCTGGTGTTTAGATTACCGCCACATTCACCTCCGCCTCGCATGGAAACACTGCAATCGGCAGTGGCTGCTCCTGGCGGTTGGGAGTAGTCCTTGTGCTTGGACAGCTTGTAGACGAGCAGAATTATTAGGTGCAGGGCCACAATGGCCACAAAACCAATCCCAGCCAGCAGGAAAATCATGGAGGGCGTGAAGAACTTTTCCATCTTGATGGGAGTGTTCAAGTCGCCGGCATTCGGATCTACATAATCCGCTAAAAATAAACAAAGGAGTTGGTTAAGGAAAAAGACACGATGACTAATCCGAACTTACGACACATGGGTATATCGCAGTGCTGCCAGCGCACAGACTCATCCACAGTGTAGCACCAGGGATGTGGTTCCTCGCCACCAGCATTCCGGCAGTAGTTCTCACCCTCCAGCAGCTGATGGAAGACCAGAGGAGGCTGGAAGTGCTTGTGCGGGTACTGAGTGTCCCAGCGCTGGCAGGGAATCCCGGCCTTAGACACGTTCGCTGTGCCCATGTAGAAGCGCCCGTTGCCATTGCGACAATCATCTGTGGTATAAAGGGAGTAATAATTAATAAAAATCCCATGAAATATCGATAATAAGAACTCACAGCTCACTTCTGACTCCTTGAGTTCGGTGAGACCGATGTAGGAGCAGTTGGGTCGCCGCATGGAGGCGTTATAGTGCGGCAGGGTGGAGCAATTGGGCAGCCGGAAATGTCCACGGCTCTTGATGAACATGTTGCGCTCCTTCTTCTCCTCGATGAGCACCCAGTCGTTGTAGCAGAACTGCAGGTGCGTGGCCTGGCAGTCCTCGAAGCAGAGTGGAGCCTTCACAGCCCGACCTCCCTCCATGTGGCAGTTGGGGAAGGCGTAGGCACAAAGCATTTTCTGTAGGGAATTGGAGTAAGTAATATTAGTTTACTATTATATTTTTTATAGGGGTTTTTAATAGTCTTATCGTGCAATTACGTGCGTATTTTAAGCAAAATCAAACCTAGATATTTCTTATGGATTTTTTTATGGTAACTTTTTAATATTCATTTGTTTTAGTCAAATAAGACCAACATAAAGTATATGCTTTAAAAAACTGTTTTAGAATTCGCTACAATTTAAGAAGGCTTTGCACTATATTTCTTAATTAAAGTTAGAACCATAAAAAGTCATCCTACCTCGGCTGCCTCGCGACACAGTCCCGTAAGATCGGAGATGAGCTCGTCCCACAGAGCCGTGGTCACCTGCTCGTTCTTCCAGCCGCCGGTGGGATCCTCCAGACTGTACCACACCTGGCCGCTGAGGTACTCCTTGCAGACCTTGCCGCTGTACGGAGCGCAGTAGCCGTTCTCCTCCCGTTCCCGTTCACGCTCGTGATGCCGCTGGTGATGGCGCCGGGTGACGGGCTCCTCGATGGCGTTCAGGGAGTTCGCGTGCGTGGCGCTGGTTAGGAGAAACACGCACAGCCCCAGGACAGCCAAGCTGGCTCCCCTCTTGGCCCCCAGTCCCCGGAGCACCCGCTCAAACACCCCCACCCATTGCCCGGCAGCCATGGCTGTGTTTTCTGTATATGCCTTGTTTTCTTCACCGATTTCAAGCGAAATCCTTACGAGCACCCAATAACTTGGCCATTTCACAGGATAACACTATTCTAGGAAGATAGTATCCTGAATTAAATAGATTTTATACAGTAGAAAACTAAAATTATCCGGTAAAATATTTGTTTATTTGCGCGCTCACTGCTCGACGACGCCTTTTCACCGAATACCACAAAATGTTGACGACGGGATGTTTCGCCACCCGTAGTTCTCCCTTAGGGGTGGTTTCCTGTCACGAGAACAGGGTTGTTAAATGCGCGGCAAAGGTCGAAAGTCCTTTATTCTGACGGGGAACTACACAGCCGAAATGTTTATTTGTATTCTTTTACTGCATTTTCTTCTGCTTCTCCTCTTCCTTCAGCTGTTTTTCCCGGAGCTTTTCCTCCTCCTTTCTTTGTTTTTCCTCCTGTTTTTCTTTTTGCTTGCGCTCTTTTTCCCTTTTCTTTAAGACTGCGGGATCTTCAGGTTCCTCAATTTGTTGCTTCTCCTCTTCTTCATCGGGAATTTGCTCAAGTCCCTAAAAAGAAAGTAGCTTTACACCTGAGCAGGTCCAAAATTCTGTAAAAAAAACTACAGGAGAAACTCAGAGACGACCAATTTAAAGTATCACTTCCCAACTATACGTTTCGTTTATTCACTTTTGCACTTAAGCTTAAACGGAAAACTTTACTTAATTCAAATTAATTAGTTTTCTCATCCGGTATGGCGTCCAGACCCTGCAAGAAAATAAATAAGGACGATTCTGAATTGAGGATATCTGTTCTTTAAACTCTGAGAATGGACGTGAAAGAATGGATTGATGCTAAAAATATATACAAATGGATGGAAATGAACAAACTAAAATAATCCATGCAATTATGATGTTCATTTCAAACAAATTAAACAGAAACCATACCCGAACTACTGTGCTAAGATCATATATAAAACAGACATAGCTTAATAACACAAAATTACATATGAAAAACATGGACAATATTGAAACATGAAACAAAAAATCCTAAGTGTTAGACAATGGGTGAAAATCGAAAATTTGTTTTAAATGACAAGTGTTGATAATAATAATGAGTGTTCTTAGTAACACTTAACATCAAAATCTTTTAAGTCAGAGGTCAAGTATTTTTTTTAGGCTTACAAATTCTTGAATCAAAAAACCATTTTACAACAGGTTAGTTCATATGATACAATATTTTATGGTCTAAATAGGTTACTTAATTAATAAATAAATGGAATGTGAAAAAATATAAAGGCAATTCTAAACAAAGTAAAACATAACCAAATCCCATATAAAGATCGTAAATTTTTTGGAAAATATCTGTATGAGATAACAAAACTATGGCCAAAAACCAGGGAAACACAAAAATGTGATAACATGAGCGCCAATGCTGGCCAATAGATTAATTGTAAGCAGGCCAGACTGTAGCATATCACTTACGTTCATCTTGTAGGGATTGTCGGTCAGTCGGAAATCGCGCTGGTACATTACTCGCCCGAAACGGTCGTCCATGTTGCGCCGGAAAGCCTGTGGAGTAAACAAAAAATATCAGAAATCCAGCGGGAAGTGTCCTTTATCAAATAAGACTCCTTGCGGCAGGTACGTGGTTGAATAATGTTAAACAAATTCCGATTGGTGCACCGACAGCTGCGGTTATATAAGAATTTCGGACTTCTCGGCCGGAAGACGACCCTGGAACTCACATTGCCGATCGTCAGCTTCTGCAGGCCGTACATGGCGTATATGGGCACCGACAGGAGCGTGGTGATAATCACGGCGCCAGGTAGGATTTCAAACCACATATTGTCGGGGAATTGGTTTTTGTTATGATATTTTCCACAATACGACACCAGGTGTGACCGCCGCTCGACCGTTAAAATATTCAGCGGAGCCCTAAAAAATATACTAAACAGGGTAATTGGATTAGAGATGTCAGAATAACGATAGCAAACTAACAGTCACAGGGAATCACTATGCTACATTGATTGAAATAAATTCAGTAATACATTTTATTATATATTTTACCGATTTTTTACGACGAATAAGAAACATATATATCTATTTATTAAAAATTAATATTTTTTCTATTTTCTATTGGAATGAGTTTTTAAATAATTTTTTTTATATTTTTAAAAATTTTGAATGTACGAAATAGGCAAAAAGGAAATTTTTGAAATATATTTTGTACTATCCCAAACTAAAACATATTGCAAAGTTCTTTTAAGCGCAAAACAACATGTTTTTTCTTTACTAAAAAGAATATTATGCAGTAGACTGCTAAGCATTATTTAATTCTAAACACAAATTAAAATATTTTTCTTGAGTGACAAAGTTTTTATTAAGGTTTATTTTATTTAAAGGATTATATATAAAACTCCTTATGTTCCAATTACATTTTTTTACACATTTATATGTTTTGTTAATGTGCCATAATTTTAAGGACTTAGGGATAATTTGATGACAATCATTTAAAAAGATATATGTTATAAATAGTTTTATAAAAATCACATGTATGCAAAAAATAATGGAGTTTTTAAGCAGAAATATATATTTTTCAAGGTTTACGATTAGGTTGCCATTAGCAGTTTCCCCAATAAAATTAGATTAAAATATTTCAGTGTTAAATAAAGTATGACCATCCATTTTGGTTGGTATTTTGCCGGTATATTTTTGCACTCAAGTCTCGGTCATACCAATTCTCCATTGAACAGCAACTAAGGAATTCGCACAGAGTTCCGAGCGAAACATGGCCACAAGCGGAATTGTCGAAACTTTTCCCACGGGCGCCCTGGTGCCCAAGGCGGAAACGGGAGTGCTGAACTTCCTGCAGAAGTATCCAGAGTACGACGGTCGCGACGTCACCATAGCCATCTTCGATTCCGGCGTAGATCCCCGGGCAACTGGACTGGAGGTGAGTTGGCACTTTTTGCAGACGGACTTTGCCGGCCAATAAATAGAGCTTCCCGTCCTGGTCCTCCTTCAATCTGCTCATTTTCCCCACCTGCTCCTCATTGCTTTTTTCACTTGCTTCGCCTTTGACCTGCTTTTCCTTCCACTTCCACCTTTTTTCACTTGCTCCTTTTTCCGCTTACTTATTATACAACCTGCTCCTGCCCCTTCTCACAACCAGACGCTTTGCGACGGAAAGACCGTAAAAGTGATCGAGCGGTACGACTGCTCCGGATGCGGGGACGTGGACATGAAGAAGAAAGTGACGCCGGATGAAGGCGGCAACCTGAAGGGCCTATCCGGCAACTCACTTAAATTGACCCCGGAACTGATGGCCCTGAACACGGACCCGGACAAGGCGGTGCGGGTGGGCCTTAAGAGCTTCAGCGATCTGGTGCCTTCCAAGATAAGGAACAACATTGTGGCCCAGGCCAAGCTGAAGCACTGGGACAAGCCGCACAAGACGGCCACTGCCAATGCCAGTCGTAAGATTGTAGAGTTTGAGTCACAAAATCCAGGTAAGATGATTCAATGTCCCTCCTGCAACTGACTAACAAGAGAATCCTTAATACAGGGGAAGCCTCCAAGCTGCCCTGGGAAAAGAAGATAGTGAAGGAGAACCTGGACTTTGAGCTGGAGATGCTCAACAGCTATGAGAAAGTGTACAGCGAAATCAAGACGTCCTATGACTGCATCCTCTTCCCCACAGCCAACGGCTGGCTAACAATAATTGACACCACGGAACAGGGGGATCTGGAGCAAGCCCTGCGCATAGGCGAGTACTCGCGGACGTACGAGACCCGCAATGTGGACGACTTCCTCTCCATATCCGTGAACGTCCATGACGAGGGCAACGTGCTGGAGGTGGTGGGTATGTGCTCGCCCCACGGCACCCACGTCTCGTCCATAGCCAGCGGAAACCACAGCTCCCGGGATGTGGATGGCGTGGCGCCGAACGCCAAGATCGTGTCGATGACCATCGGCGATGGTCGGCTGGGCTCCATGGAGACCGGAACAGCGCTGGTGCGGGCCATGACCAAGGTGATGGAGCTGTGCCGCGACGGCAGGCGCATCGACGTGATTAACATGAGCTACGGAGAGCACGCCAACTGGTCGAATTCCGGGTAAGCAAGTGCGAATGGCCTGGCGGCAGCTAATCCCAGAGTTGTGGATGTCTTTTAGTGGGTCTGTGTTGGATGAAATGCGTCGCAGAAGAAAGAAGATGAGTGCGTCGAGGTAAATGACTTGTGAAATCCGAAAACTCACACACTCCAATCCTCTTGTCTCCGACACGTTCCAGTTGCTACACATCCCTTGCCGATAATGTTTGGTAAAATGCGGCCTAATATCTATATCTTTTCTCTTGCAGCCGCATTGGGGACCTGATGAACGAGGTGGTCAACAAGTACGGCGTGGTGTGGGTCGCCTCTGCCGGTAATCATGGCCCAGCACTTTGCACGGTGGGCACTCCACCGGACATCAGCCAGCCCAGTTTGATCGGCGTTGGCGCCTACGTCTCGCCCCAGATGATGGAGGCCGAGTACGCGATGCGGGAGAAGCTGCCTGGCAACGTTTACACTTGGACATCGCGCGATCCCTGCATCGACGGCGGCCAGGGCGTGACAGTTTGCGCTCCGGGTGGAGCCATTGCGTCCGTGCCGCAGTTTACCATGAGCAAATCGCAGCTGATGAATGGAACCAGTATGGCTGCGCCTCATGTGGCTGGTGCCGTGGCGCTGCTCATCTCCGGACTGAAACAACAGAACATCGAGTATTCGCCGTACAGTATTAAGCGTGCACTCAGCGTCACTGCCACCAAACTGGGATATGTGGATCCCTTTGCCCAGGGCCATGGCTTGCTCAATGTGGAGAAGGCCTTTGAGCACTTGACGGAGCACCGTCAGTCCAAGGATAATATGCTGAGGTGAGTTTTAGTATAGAGGTTTCAGAGGTGCCAGCAGCAGGGAAATAAAATCAAGGGATTAGTAATTTCAATAGAATGTAGCTTGCATAAACCGGTATAATTAATTAGAATGCATACACAGACAAAATCGAAATATCATTTGTATACACCAAAGCAATTGTACCGGTTATTATTTCTGGTTTAACAATCTTGTTTTTCCGATGAGCAATTTTAAATTGTAAAGTGAGAACTTTTTCACCATTGCTGATTGAAGGTTTATCAGAAATATGAAAAACGACTTTTGGGCTCTAAATGTCAATGTACTCATGAGCTTACTCATTTTGCTTAAAATAATCTTTAAGCAAGAAAAATGATAAAATTGGGTTAGTCAGATTGTGGTATGAATAAGTGAATAATGAATAATTACTAAAGTTAATTCTTCGCTAAATTCAACTACTTTTGTTTTATTTAATTGAATCCTTTAGGTTCTCAGTGCGCGTCGGCAACAACCAGGCTAAGGGCATTCATTTGCGCCAGGGCGTGCAGCGCAATTTCATCGACTATAATGTGAACATTGAGCCAATCTTCTTCAACGACAAGGAGACGGGTAAGAAGAGGCCATTGGGTACTCCGTTTCAGTTTTTATCTTTCGCTCTCTTGCAGATCCCAAGGAAAAGTTTAATTTCAATGTGCGCCTGAATCTCATTGCATCGCAGACATGGGTTCAATGTGGAGCTTTCCTGGATCTCAGTTACGGAACCCGCAGCATTGTGGTGCGCATCGATCCAACGGGCCTCCAGCCAGGTGTCCACAGCGCCGTGTAAGAAGTTTTCTATTCTGAAATGGCTCCTTTTGTTAAACTATTTAATCCAAATCAATGTAGGATTCGTGCCTTCGACACGGATTGTGTACAGAAGGGTGCCCTGTTCGAGATTCCCGTCACGGTGGTGCAGCCCCATGTGTTGGAGTCTGACCACAACAAGCCGGTGTTTGAACCAGCGTCTTCAAAGGGGGACAATAGCGTGGAGTTCCAGCCAAACACTATTCAAAGAGACTTCATCCTGGTGCCAGAACACGCTACTTGGGCGGGTATGTGTGGTGCCCCGAAAAATGTCCTCAATTGAAGTTACTATTCTCGATTTGCAGAGCTGCGCATGCGCATCACCGATCCCAATCGTGGCAAGGACATTGGAAAGTTCTTCGTTCACACGAACCAGTTGCTTCCCAAGCAGTCCTGCCGCAAACTGGAGACCATGAAGATCGTAGCTGTTGGCTCTGAAAACGAATCCACCATGGCTTTTAAGGTTAAGGTGGGTAAATCGAATTATTTTGCTTTCTATGTATCCCTACTGATTTAAACCAACTATTATGTTTCAGTCTGGCAAGATTCTGGAGCTGTGTATTGCAAAGTATTGGTCCAACTATGGACAGAGTCACCTGAAGTACAGTCTGCTGTTCCGGGGAGTTGAAGCCCACAATCCCAATGCCTGTAAGTGGCTGGTAAAAAGTATTTTATCCGTCTTAATCTCACAAATCTGATATTTTGCAGATGTTATGCATGCCGGAAGGGGCATTCACAAGCTGGAGGTCGAGGCCTTGGTTTCGGAGGACGTGCAGCCGCTCCTGCAGCTAAAGAACGCCGCAGTAGTGCTGAAGCCCACCGAGGCCAAGATCTCGCCGCTAAGCGCCACCCGAGATGTCATCCCAGACGGTCGACAGGTGTACCAGAACCTGCTGGTCTTCAGTTTGAACGTGGCTAAGCCCGCGGAGGTGGCCCTGTACGCACCGATCTTCAACGATTTGCTGTACGAGGCAGAGTTCGAGTCTCAGATGTGGATGCTGTACGATGCGAACAAGGCCCTGGTCGCCACCGGCGACGCCCACTCTCACACCTTCTTCACAAAGCTCGAAAAGGGCGACTATACCGTTCGACTGCAGGTGCGCCACGAGAAGCGCGAACTGCTGGAGAAGATCTCGGAGGCCAACCTTGTGGCCGCTTTCAAGCTGACCAACGTGCTCTCTCTCGACTGTTACGAGAACTACAACCAGTGCATTGTGGGCGGTCGCAAGTTCGTTAATGCTCTGCTGAGAGGCTCCACTCGAGTGCTGTACATCGCACCTATTGCCCAGGAGCGGCTCACAAAGGCCAATCTGCCTGCACAATGCGCCTGGCTAAGCGGCAATCTAGTATTTCCGCAAGACGAGGCCGGACGTCGCGTGGCCCTGCACCCCTTCAACTACATCCTTAATCCTGCCGACAGGAAGGCTCCCACAAATGGCTCCAGCAACGGTTCCAGTGCTGCAGGATCCTCAGCAGCGGCAGCCGCCGCCGTTACTGCCAATTCGGCCAAACCGAAGGCTCCGGCCACTCCACAGGCAGCAAACTCGGTAAACAATCCCGCAGCAGGCGATGGAGTCACGGTCCAGGGTGACTCGCCGGTGGATGGCAGTGCCAGCCCCGCCTCCCCCAAAAAGGGCAAAACAAATGCCGACGATTATGCGGAAAGCTTGCGCGACTTCCAATGCTCGCACATTGCCAAATGTGGTGGGTTTACGATAGCAGCATCACATTTTAATGAATTTATTTGAACCAAAAATTATCTTTCAGAGCTTGAGATGGCGGAGAAGATCTACAACGAGGTGGTGAATGCCCATCCCAAGCACCTGCAGGCCAACCTGTTGCTCATACAAAATATTGAGTCCACTCAGTTGAAATCGCAACTGCCGCTGACCTTTGCCAACGCCCAGAAGGCATCTCCCCCGGATGCAGGAGAAGGTTCTGATAAGCAGAAGGAGGATCAAAAGAAGGTGCGCAGCGCCCTGGAGCGCATAGTCAAGCTAGCTGATAAGGTGATCCAGGAGACCGATGCCGAGGCACTGCTCTCGTTCTACGGTCTAAAGAATGATACTCGATCGGATGCAGCAAAGATAAAGACGTACGTTGGGTAATTGGGTTTCATATTCGTTATGTGAATTAAATCTGTACCTCCTTTAGAAATATGGACAAGCAAAAGAACAATCTCATCGAGGCCCTGAGCAAGAAGGGCATTGCCCTGTCCAAGCTCGCCGTTTTGGATGACAGCATCAAGGATAGCCTGGTCGAGATAAATGATCTATACACGGAGATAATTAAGTTCGTGGACGCCAACGACCCCAAAGCCATTCAGTTTGCTTTGTGGCACGCCTATGCCAACGCCCATTATGGCCGCATGTACAAGTACGTGGTGAAGCTGATCGAGGAGAAGCGCACCCGCGATCACTTCGAGGAGCTGGCCGCCATAAACGGTGCCCTGGGTCACGAGCACATCCGGACAGTCATCAACCGCATGATGATCACCGCTTTTCCCAGCAGTTTCCGTTTGTTTTGAGCGCCAATCAGCAAGCAGTAGCCACCATAATTATTCACGCTTCGATGCGATCATTGTTTTTTGTATCTAAAGTAATCAATATGTATATGAATAAATGCTATTAATTGAAATTATAAATAAGTGTTATTGTATGCTGTTAAATATTGGCATTTATTTCCGCTGAGCATATCATTATATAGATTGGTGCTTTTTGCAATATGAGATATATATAGTTCTTTACATATACATATATTCGCTTGTTGATAAGAGCATTTTTGTCATTTTAAAATATTTGATAGGAAAAATGATTTAGTCCGATTCTTTCACTCAATATGTACGCATTGAACTTCCTGATATTTGGGATCGTCTTTCTGCTGTTCCTGGGACAATACACTGCAATGGCGCGGCCACCAGTTAGATGCCTACGGGGACGCCGTCCCGAAGAAGTACGTCCGGATTTTAGGAATTCGGAAACGAAGCTAAAAATCGACGCCAATTCCAGGCAGAAGGACAATCAGCAGTAGTTTAACCAATTGGATTTGTTTATAGATCAATAGTTCAAATGTATTAGAAGAACAAGTTGATAATTAATTATAAATAAAAAGCCGAAAATTTAAGAAATATATTCGGAAAATTTACTTCAAATAAAAACTCAATATTTTAAAATTCAAATGATTATTTTATATAGCTCAATAGGAACGATTGAGCACATTATTGGAATATCAACATAACTTCTATGTTGTTAAACATATACACAAGGATATATGTATATTTGTTTTATAAAATTTACAATATATATTTGGAATAGCGGAAGGAATATATAAACTATGGCTAGCCGAAGTCTGCTGCTTTTTTTTATTTAAAGATTTTTCTGAATTCCAAAATACGTGGACATTTATTATTTTTAAATGTATAAAAAAACGATTTCTTAATAAACTTCATGATTGTTTTATAATAAAGTTCTCTTATAAAACATAGGTTTATATCAATAAAATGAAAATATGACGTTGTAGGGGTCAACCAATTTGATAGTGGCTGTGTGTTCTTATCAATGTCTTTTTTTGGTGCAGAAAATATTACTTTTCCATTTTTAAATGTCCAGCATTGGATGTCCAGCTTTTAAAATATTTGTTAGTTCAAACGTTTAATTCATTATTAATTTAACAAAAGTATTATTTTTAGTTTTATGGTATAGAACAAAAAATGGTAACGGGAAATTTGAATTCTCCCCTACCGTTGCACCCATTTTTCAACACTAGCTCTTGGTAATTCAGCCGACTCCGCGCGACGGTCATACTAATTGCAGCAAAAAAACAAAAAACAATGCAGACGCACACGCGAGAGTAAAATGGGTAAGTTTGACAGAAAAACAGCAGTTAAAAGGTGAAAAATAATCTTATTGTGCGGCCAATTCGATGAACTTGCCGATGACAGGTGAAAAGTCAAAGAAATAGGTCTAGAAAAAGACTTTTCCTGCTACGTAGTTGTGATAGGCTTCCGCCTGCGTGTGTGTGAATGTGTGTGTGCGTGTATGTATTGGCCGATCGATTTTATTTTGCATATTCAAGGACAAGCGAAGTCCTGCGGGAAAGTACGTCCGGGATCCACCCAAACGGGGCGGAGCCGGAAAATATATAGATCGGGGGCCCCAGAGCTATGACTCAGTAATCGCCAATCCCCGGGGCATTATCAGCCCCGCAATCTGTGTACATGCATTTGTTGCTCAAGTTCCATCGGCACCCCCCACTCCCAATTCCCCTTCCATCTCCTCCCCCTCGCCCACCCACTGTGTCAACTCCGGAGAGGACAAACAATGGCCCCTTGCAGCCGGATGACAAATGCGGGTGCAGCAACATCAAGAAAGAACGATGTAGTATAGTGAACCGACTATCAGGTACCTTCTATTTTGATACAATGAAAGTTTGCATATGTTAAGGAGCGGGTTTAACTACCAGGACATCCATATAAATTC
Source organism: Drosophila fuyamai (assembly GCA_018153365.1). NCBI lineage: Eukaryota > Metazoa > Arthropoda > Insecta > Diptera > Drosophilidae > Drosophila > Drosophila fuyamai. The sequence goes on from JAECXW010000758.1 coordinate 9,530,762, forward strand.
CAAATATGAAAAATAAACAAAGAAATTAAATTATCCCTATTGCTGACAAGATTAACTCTTGTAGGAAAGTGACCCGACAATAAAATATCCACTAATTTGTTACAAATAATAATTAATAAGTCTTTCCAGATCTTGAGATTTTAAAATTGTTAGGTATTTGAGAAACCCATTCATTCGAGACACAGGATTAATAGAGAATTATAAGTTTTTGAACCAAATTTATTGGAACAACGGTCCTTAGTTAAAATATTGTATACAGTAGCTCCCGTAAGAAATAATTTAGATAAAAGTTTTTTGGATTTATATTTTTAGATACTTGCATTGCAATCTAACTGTCTATATATATAGTTTGATAAAAATGTTAATCCAAGGCCAAACATTACGATAAGTGGACATCAATATCCAAGATTTAACACTCATTACGAATAAGGATAGATCGATGCTAGCTGTTGATTCTAGATAAAGTATTTTTTCCTCATACCTATTCCGCCAATACAAAATACCCTTTTCACTCCTCGTTTAAGGGGTATAAAACAAGGCAAGCGGAATTCTGTGTCAATGTGCTCACGTACTCCTGCGTATCTGTGTGTGTGTGTGTGTGTGTGAGAAGGGGTGGGGGAGCGGAACTTTTGGGTATGCAAGAGATGTGTGTGTTTTATTTTATCATATTCAAAAAACCATCTGCGTCGGCGGATCGATCGTTAAAGAAGTTATTTATTGCCTAGGGTATTCCCCTCTTTTCGCTCTCCACATAAAAGATAAGGGCCCCCGAGATTTGTTTTTGTGCGGTCGCTTATATAGTATCTATATAATATGTACCCAAGATCTTAATGTGTTTATTTTTGTACATTCACCGTTTCCAGAGTATCCACAAATTGATTTATACGAATTCCTCACTGAGTCCGAACTGCAGCAGTACTACAATGCCGTCAAGTGAGTGACCCAAAAAGCGGAAGCAGCTCCCCCAACCCAGCTCACCCAACTAACCCGCCTCACTTTATGCTCCCCCGCAGAAACGAATTGAAAATAACGAACGCGGCCCAGTTCAAGTATGCGGCGGACGAGGATTTACGTTTCATTGGGCTCTCGCGCCCGGAAATCCGGAGGCTGCGAAAGTTCTACGAGAAGCACTTCCCCCACAGCTACCTCAGCAAGATCAAGCGTCTGCTGCAGGCACCCGGGACAATGGTAAAGCGGGAGGAAGTGCCCAGCGGCGGAGGTCAAGTGGCGCTCGATGGTAATGGTGCCTCCGCCTGTTCCTCGCTGGCTGCCAAGAACGGAGCCAGTTCGCCAGGAAAGGTGCCCAACAACAAGCACATCATTCCGGCGGACTCCATCAGTGTGAACAAGCAGCTGGGCACTGGCGAGTTTGGAATCGTCCAGCAGGGCGTCTGGTCCAATGGCAGCGAGAGGGTGAGTAATCCGTTTTTTCCAGCCACAAAAGCAATCTAATCTCTTTCCCACAGATCCAAGTTGCTATCAAATGCCTTTGCCGGGAGCGCATGCAGTCGAACCCCATGGAATTCCTTAAGGAGGCGGCCATTATGCATTCCATTGAGCACGAGAATATTGTGCGCCTGTACGGCGTAGTCCTGGCCACAGACTCGCTCATGCTGGTCACAGAGCTGGCCCATCTGCGCTCGCTGCTGGAGTGCCTGAAAGATTCAGGGCTGCGCGTCAGCTTTCTCACCATCCCCACGCTCTGTGAATTCGCCCTGCAGATCTGCAATGGAATGCGATACTTGGAGCAGAAGCGGCTCATCCACAGAGACCTGGCGGCACGGAATATCCTAGTGTTCAGCAAGGACAAAGTCAAGATCTCCGACTTCGGATTGTCGCGTGCGCTGGGCGTGGGCAAGGACTACTACAAGACCAACTTCAATGTGAACTTAAAGCTGCCGATCGCGTGGTGTGCGCCCGAGTGCATCAACTATCTGCGCTTCACCAACGCCTCCGACGTGTGGGCTTTTGGGGTCTGCCTTTGGGAAATGTTCTCGTATGGCTTCCAGCCCTGGGCGGCACTCACCGGCCTGCAGATCCTCGAGGCCATCGACTCACCCAACTACCAGCGACTGGAGCAGCCCGACTGCTGTCCCAGCGAGTATTACACACTCATGATGAAGTGCTGGCAGGATGATGCTGCCAAGCGACCGCGTTTCGGTGAGATCTACGACCAGCTGCCAGATATGAAGCCGGAGCAGTTGAAGGCGGTGGTGAATTGTGCAGAGCCCAAGAAAGACCATCTCCTGTATCGCCAGGGCGATATTATTAGTGTTCTTGACCGCAACACGGGCACGCCCTTCTGGAAAGGAGTGCTGAGCACTGGCAAGACGGGCTACTTCAACCCCTCCAACACGGTGGCCTTCCTCGAGGGCCTGCCCAGCTCCAGTCGCGATTCATTTAGTCGGGTAAGTGACCACAGGATCAGCAAGCGCAAACTTCGCACTGAGATGATTTCGAAGCCACAGAACGACTTTAAGCACACCGGCCACGTCGGCATCGACGGAGCCACCTTTGGTGATATCGCCTTTCTGGGAAGTTCGCAGAATGTAAGTTCAATCTCGTCGAATTTATTTCAATCGCTAATTTCTGTTCCTTAGTACAATCACGTGCCCAAGCAAATAGTAACGCCCTACAAACCCTCGGAGGACATTGAGCAAACACCTCTCTTACTGCCGCCGACGCCCACGAGTCCGGACTCGCTGCAGACGGCCAGTGGATATTTCCCAGAAGGTGCCAGCAGCGGAGGCGCCATGGGCACCTCTATGAACCCCACATTCATTCCATCTGCCGAGCACACGCCCAAGCTGATAGCCACAAACGGCCAGAGCTCATTCGACTTCGCCAGCGGGTCAACCAACCCGTTTTTTCTCAACCGGGGAGATAATGAGATGGAGTTTGGGATGCAGAACAATAACTACGGCGTGGATGGCAAGAGTATTCATTCGGGTGAGGCGAGCTGGCGCCCCACTTCTCGAAGCATTGTGGATGATCCTCACGAATATCACGAGATATCAGATGACGAGATCGCGGCCGATAAGCTGGACTTTGGGCCTTCGCTGCTGGACGAGATTAACTCGATGATTGGATCGATAAGCGGGGCTTCCGGCAGCCACCCCAAATCGCCGGGGTTTGATCATGTGAACAGCAAGAACGAATTTGCAGAAATGTCTGCCAAGCTGGGCCAAAAGAATGGTGACACCAATGGCAACAAGCATGGCCATGGACTTCTGCCAACGCTCTCAAAAAAGAAGTCGACGGGGACTTTAAAGCCCATTTCTGTAAAAGACGAGAAGATGCTGAACCATGCCATCTTGATCGCCAACGAGATTAGTGCCAGGTAAAAAGAGAGTCGCTGCCCTGTAGAGTATACGTTAACCTAAATCGTTTTCCTTTTTAGATCGATGATTGATCTGGTCTCTGATCAGACACCCGCCATCCACAGCCCCAAGCGCAAATTCAGCTTCAGGTTTCCGCATTTGAGTAACAATGGTGGCGGTGACAAGTCCGGTGGTCTGAGTGCCAGCGGTTCCGGCCACACTCCCACCCATGGCAACGCCTCGCCCTTTTCCAAGAAGAAAAACTTTACCGAGGAGCTGCAAAGCATTCCGGACATACAGGTGAGCAACTTGAGAGTGTAGATCAGTTTAATTTCCCAGTAGCGCTACGCCATCGATCCCTGGCTCTGAAATAGATTCTAATCCTCGAGTTTTATCTACACTTTGCTCTTTCTCCACCACCTACATCGTTGCCCTTTCATTTCCCCTTTTGTGTTTGCGTTTGGCATTTTTTTTTGGTTGTTTTCTCGTTTTGCTCCTCCATCGATCCGAGCAGCGTTTCCGCTCGCTGAGCGAGATCAAAAACAGCACTGATCTGCGCGTGCCCATCTTCGACAAGGAGAGCTCCGACTTCCTGTTCCAAAAGTCGCGTGAGATCCTCAGCAGGCCGTTGAATCTGGAGCGAGAGCGGGCTGCGGATCAGCCGCCAAAAAGCATCGACGACAACATTATGGACATAGAGAACACACTCAAAGCGCTCAACCTGGACTTCATGCACACTTACACGGAATTGGACAAGAGCGACTCCAATGATACGATCCTCAACGACCAGCTGCCTCAGCTGGTCAGTCTGGACGATGGGATCAGTAGTGCCACCGGCAGCCTCAAGTCGGCGGTCTACAGCTACAGCAACGGTGTACAGACCATGTTTGATTTCAATGCGGCAACCAGTCACCTGGACAAGCATCTGCAGTACATGCACAACCAGGCCCAGCTGAGCGCCGCTGCTCCGGTGGATCCGAAGCCTATGGAGGACAAACGCTCGAGCACTCCGGACACGGGATTCGCATCGCGGGACACCAACATTTCGCTTTCGCGACGCAGCAGCCAAAAGTCCAGCTACAGTCCCCAGGAGAGCTTTCATTTCCCGCTCAAGGGTGAGGCCCTGTTCAGCGCTCCTCCAGTGGTTATGTCAGGTGGTTATGCCAGTCTCAAGGATGAGCTCGGGTACGAGCGCTTTGGTAATGGTGCGACCAAGCAGATGCTTGCCAGCGCCTCGCCCATTAAATCTGGAGCGGGATTAAATGCCAGCAGTGGTTCCGTTTACATGGGATCAAAGGGATATCGTCAGCGTTCGACATCCTTCAACGAGAGTTTCCATCCCATTTCACCGGTTCTCTCGGAACCGCCGCAGCGGGAAAGAGGTGTGATTCAGCGGCAGGTGAGAATGGAGCATCAACCGCCTTTGCCACGTCGCTCCGCCTCGTATAAACCTCGCTCCATCAGAGCACGCACCCTAAGGCGGTTAAGCTACAATCCCATGACTCTGGATTCGAGTTCCTCCAGCGGCGAGGAGCCTGTCAAGCCCAGTTTGGCCCGCTCCGAGTGCGACATCCGGGCCAGAGTGGCGGCCAGCTCGAATTCCTCTTTGGGGAGACGTCGTCGGGCCGGCATGAATCGTCAGGTGCAGTCTGCCTGTCATGACGAACGAGAGGCCATTATATCACCTCGTCAAATCTACGGCTCCAATTCGAGCATCAAATCGGCGCCCCACTACAATTTCGGAGGCCAGCGGCGCAGTTTCCACAGGGGAGGAACTGGCATGATGGGCGGTGGCTACGAGCAGTTCCAGTACGACGAGCGCATTTACGATTTTGGTGGTCGTGGCCCTGGCAACAACTACAATATGGCACATGCGAGTTATCTGAGCTCGTGTCAAAAGCCCAGTTATCTTTTGAATGGAGCTGATTTGCCAGGATCCGGCTCGGGATCCTCTTCCGCTGCCTCGTCGGCAGTCCAGGCCACCTACAGGACAGCTACAGGTCCCCCAATACAACGACCAATGAGTGGTGGAGCTGCGCTTCATGAATTCGACATTAGTCGACTCACGGGAAAGAGTCCTACGTCCACCAATTTCGTGGGAAGTTCGCCGGAAGAGTTGAAGCAGCGCCAGCTTTCGGTGGGCTCTCTTCTGGCACCCACTAATAAGGTGGTAAAGCCACAGCGACCCACGGAGTTCCACTGGCCGGAGAAGATACACGCATCGGCGGTAAAGCAGCATGAGATGCAATGGCGACAGATGCAACAGCAGCAGCAGCTATCCACAGCCACGATTATCAGTGCAGCGGGCGCAGGAGCAGTGGCCACCAGGAGATCCAGTGATAGCTCCTCCTCATCCAGCACCGAGAGTGGAGATGAGTTCCAGTTTCGCCGCGAATTCGTGGCGCCCCGAATTCCGCCCAGTCCGGCTCCATAACTAAGGAAAATGCTGAAATACGTTCTCAATTTACTGTTCGGCAATGTGTTGTCCGATTAGAGGCGAGGGACAAATAGGGAATGGGAATTGGATCCGGATCCGGATAGCTTGGCGGTGTTGTGTTTGTGCTACTGTCTGTGTGTGAGGGAGAAGCGGGGAGGGTTGGCGTCGAAGAGTAAATTGAAGAAGTATTTACAGCGAATAGATAATATATTTTTTGGATTTGAATTTTTTGAAGCGAGATGAGAGTGTGCCTTATAGGAAAACACCGAAGACCTCTCAGAACAGATAATAATGATGTGCAGATCAGCTGCACAGCTTCCAAATCATTGCATCATTTCATCAACTGCTCATTGTCATCAGCTCAACTCTACTTTTCCTGTTTTTTATTCGACTAAAATTGCCGGAATAGGTATACATGCGAACTTGTAATAGCGGTTGTTATCAATTCAGAGTTATGAATTTTAATTAAAAACCTTATTCCATCAAATTTAATCGAAATCAAAAAAGGGGAATTCGCATGAAATTTTCTCTTCATCTCTCAAACAACAAAAAATACTCTATTCAGTAGCCTAAAGTCAATATACAAAACGTTTCTTCAACTTTTCACTACAACAAACATATATTACAAAGATAATGGCTTCCAAACGGAATAGAAAATGTTCAATAAATTTTTTTAACAAAACCCAACAAGAGCTTGGTTGTCGGAAACAGTATTTCAAGGCACACGACAAACACAAACACTCACACTTATTGAGGGGACTCCAACTAGACAGGGTATTACCTATTGCCAGTGGGAACTGAAACTTTAGAGCTCACGTCGGTAATTATAAGTCACACACAGACACAGGAAAACAACCAGACAGACAGACATCCACACAAAAAACTGTTGACAATCCTCAGAACTTGTCCACATCAAAAGACATTCGTCGGAGCAAGAATCCCGTACGGATTATGTGCCATATCCTGACGCTTGCATTTTTTATGAAACCAAAGCTAAAGCGAAACCAAAAACAAAAACAAAAACGAAACCAAACGAGTTAAACGATACCGAAACCAAGAGAAGCATTTAAGCTCACTTCAACTAGAGTGTCGAACCCTTTAGTATCTGTAAGATTGGAGATTGAAAAATTAAGTATTGGCCTACTAAGCAAAACGAAACCGAAAGCAAAACTAAAATTTAACTTTAATTGAATTGCCGACGGCTGCAAAGTGTCGAACATTTTTGATAACCTCACTAAGAATATATTATATGGATTATACTTACTAAAAGATTTTCGCATTCTATGCATTTATGGATAAACTCAAATTGAAAATATGATATACAGATTATATATACACCTACTTAAATCTAAATCAACCTAATTATATGTATACAAGTATAATGGCGTATGCGGTAATGTAAGCATTACGGAACATGATATTCTAAACTATGCGTTTGAAGCGTTTCAACCCAGAGAACATTAAACTAAATGAAAACCAAAATTTACTCGAGTATTATACAAGAAACCCTAAAAAACTAAACTAAATTCAACTAAGCAACAACTATTTAAAGAAAAGCGAAGAGTTTGCATTCTAAGAACCGAACAAGTAATTGGTAATCAAAACAAAAGAAAATGTTGTGCATATTTAAAGGGATTTAATAAAGACAAACTAATTCTGAATTTGAATTCGGGGCCTGGTTTTTAAGATCGATTTAATTAATAGTCATGTTAATTCCTGGCACCATTTTATTTATTATTATTATTTTGTATCCCAACATTTTCATTTTGTACAATTTCATTTCCATTCATTTTATTCCTACCCCGTCCCGCAGTCGCTGATCGGCAAGGAAGGACTGGAAGCCTACAACAGCCTGATCGAACGCAAAGCCCTGCTGGATATCGGTGCCAGTCCGGCGGCCACTTTGCTCCGCCACCTGGACACCGACGAGTTTGACCTGCAAAGTCTTCACAAGTCGCAGCGCCCGATGACGTTACCCACTCGAGGAGCCGCCCAGCGAGTGCGCAAGGCGGAACTGACCGTCGGATTGAGTCGCCACAATGACGAGAACTCCAATTCGCTAGAGGCCTGCGAGAGTCCCAGCTACATGACCCACGGCAGCTACAAGTTCCCGGAGGCACCGCAGCCGTCGGAACAGATGCCTGAGCCGGAGTCGCCCAATCCCATTCCCCTACCGCCGCGCGAGGGCAAGAAGCAGGTGAAGACCAGCACCAAGCGCCATGTGCGCAAGTATCCTCTGATCATCCCGGCCAACGGGTTGCAGCGCACCCTCAGCAAGCTGACGGATTTCGGGGAGGACGCTGGGAAAACTCCAGAGTTCTCCTCTCGTACTCAGCAGCAGACAAGTAGAGCAATCGAAGTGGTAGACGCTGTCCGGCCAAACAGTATGCGTCGCCCATCGCGACCATCGGATCGGGAATACGAAAACATGCCGGCGGAGGGCAGTGAGCCGTGTCACACCTACCAGAACCTAGACAAACTGGCTCCTGCGGATGCTGCTGGCCTCACGGACACCGCTTCACTGCAGTTCGAGTCCATCCTGGAGGCGGACACCAGTAAGGAGGGCATCCTGCAGTCGCCTGACGTAACCGATGGCTTCTACAACTTCTCCATTCAGAAGGAACACTACAACAAGGGCAAGGATGGGGAGTTCGAGGTCACAAAGATCTCCGGCCTGCATGTGAACGATGACGAACTGCGCAACTTGGACATTGAGAGCAGCCGGAAGACGGCCACGCCAGGCAGCAGCTGTAGCGCGAGTCAACAGGATGAGGAGCCTCCGGTTGAGCCTGCTCCAGAAGTGAGTCGCCGCTTCTCCAGTGCGGACAATGAGTTGGCTGGAAATGCATTGTTTAAGAAAGTTCGAGCCTCAGTCAACATGGCCATGCATCGGAATTCCGTGGCCGAAACCAGTTCGAGCAGCAGCCAAACAGGTGGTGCTGCTGCCAAGCCGCAAACTGAAGCCGAATACTTTGCAGCCACTGCGGCTCGTCTGGCAGACTCCAATTCGGTGAGCTGCGAGGATTTGCTGGAGTTCTCCGACAAGAAGCCCAGGGGATGCGAACGTGGCGTGGACTCCGATGAAGTGCGCATCATGGTGAAAGTACTCGGAAAAGATGTGAGTAAAATTTATATTAATCACCTAAAAAATGTTGCTATACTGTCTTATTAAGATAATATTATATTTTCTTTTTCTCGTTTTCTAAAAATAAACTGAATTTTCGCTTTGAAATTACTTCTTAAGTAAATCTTATAAGTCACAGGCCAATTTTGTTTTTACCACATACTAATTCTAAGTTTATTCCGCAGAGTACGCCAAATCGCTGTTTGGGAGCCCTGGAGTTTATTAACTGGGACGTCCATAAGTCCATCAAGCTCATTAAATTGCAGAACCTGGTCGGCGAGTCCAATCTCAGTCTCAGCCTGGAGGCATCCTTCGAGGCACTGCAGCAACATGAATGGGATCTTCACACCACGGCCCACAAACTGAATGGCCTTAAACTTTAAATACTCCTCTAAGGCCCCCTACTTTTGATCAACTTGATCTGTTTTAAACGACCGCCGTTGCCTTAACCTCATAACTATCGTTTCTAATTCGTAAGCTAAGCATTGGAATTAAGTAACTCTGACCTAACGTAATCACTGCTCGCCATTGGCTTCCTTCATTCGGATCGATCGAATCTCAGCATGTACTTATTCACGCATGCTTGGTCTGCATGCAAGTTACCAGCATCAAAAAACACATTTATATACTTATACAGTTCATAGAAATTTTCAATAAATTATAAACTTTTTTATATACAATTTAGAGTAAGGAAATATTTACCTTTTAGAAGAATTGGGATTATGACTTATTGAAAGCATATTTTTTAAACTTCTCGAGTAGATAAAAGTAGAAACAAGTTTGCACTTTCATAATATTTCTTAGATATTTCATTTAAAGCACAATCAGTTTTAATAAACTAGCAATATATTTTCGTTTTTAAAAACACAGACTCCAATTTCTGTTAAATTATTCAACGATTTATTTAAACTTGAAACTACTACATAATTTACACATATTTTACACAGAGAAACGGCCACAGAACTTAACTCTAACGAATGAACACAGAACACACAACGGGAATTGAAGGGTAGTTCAGGTGGATGCTATTTCCGCCTGGTGCGCTTGCCGTCTATGCTCATGCTCATGACCACGGACCGCGTCACGCGCTTTGGTGTAGACACTTGCAGCTGGCCGCCACTGAGATTCATCTCAAGGGACATTCGTTTCCGGGTCATGCACATGGAACTCATCCGCTGGGCGCGTGCCTCGTTTCGCGTGGTCACTTTGGGGGTGCTAGTGCTGGGCAGGGAACGAATGACATATAGTGCTTTGTTGATCGGCTTCTTAGACTGTGGGCGTCTTGGTTCTGGTTCTGGTTCAGATTCTGATTCAGATTCGCTTTCTGACTCAGACTCCGGTGCAGTTACAATCACAGGAGGTACTTGGTTTTCCTTAACTGATGAAGTGCTGTCCGTAGGACTATTCGTGTTCTTGGTCATCTGCTGTCGCCGGGAGCTTCTGTTGTCCGGGCATGGCTGCTTTCGCAGCGGTGAGTCGCGGGGCGGAGAGAGAGCGGTTGAATCATTGGTCCTCAATGTGCGGGAGTTTGGATCTGACGGTGTCCGTCTTAGCACTCTTTTCCTTCCGTTTCTCAAAGGCGTCTCCAGATGCAGTACTTTTCGCTGATGATAATACAAAAAAAAAAGGAAAACAAAATTGTAAAAATCATACCAAACCCATTGCAAACTAGGATTATTGATCTATTTATACTGGATATACCAGGATGCGAGGCTAGACAAGTGCATCGTTGAATCTAAGAAGCTTAAAGGAAACTACAATTTTGTGTTCAGTTTTGAAAACATTTGTTGATTTGTTAATGTGGATTGCAACTTTGATCTTAAACTAAACAGCGTGTACGCGTCATGGTGGTTTGTGAGTCCTTTGGCAGTCCCTAGAGCTGCATGCGCAAGCGCCTGGTACTCACTTTGCTAGGTGGTATCGGAGTGCTCTGGGATACGGATGTGCCGGCGGCTTTCCTGGTGCGCAGCGAACGAAGTCGCAAGTGGCTGGCATCCGGAGCAGAAGGGGTACTAGGTGAAGCGGCTGTGGGCGATGCATCTATCACCTCGGAATCGTGTGACTTAAAAACAATAAACAAATGTTAATAGCCTCCATTGTTGTGGAAAACCTAGTTCTTACCTTTTCGGCTACAGTTGGACTCTCGGAAATCTCCTCATCAGATGATTCATTTGCACTAGAGGGTTGCTTTTCCGGTGTTTTGGAAGACCTGGCCATTGCCATTTCGAGGCGTCGCCTCATCTGCGGTCGACTTAAATTCCGTCTGGATGTCTCGGCCACCTCAGTTTCCGTGTTTTCCTCAGGATTGGGCGTTCCTAATAAGCTCTCTGCATCCGAATGGCTAATGGCCATCGAGCGCCGCAAGTAACGAATCCCGACAATGTTATCTTTGCCATAAGTTGTTATAATGGGCTCTGGGGTTGGTGCTGTTTTTTCGGCTGCTATAGGAGTAGGTGTGGCTTCCACTGCGGTTGTTTCACTTTCGGGAGTTTCTGGGGCATCATTTGGAGTCTGCACGTTAGCAGAATCTTCGGGAGTAGCGGCTGGAGCTGCTGTCTGTGGGGGCGTTGCTGTTTCCAATTCTGCAGTCGTCACAGGTACCGTTTCACACTCCTCATCGCTTTCCCCCTCCTCGGGATTCCGTCGGGGAGGCGGATTGAAACTGCCGTTAACCACCAGCTTAAAGTTCTCAATGTTTTTGATCATGCCAGGGGCCAATTCGCTCTAAAAAAAAAAAAGAAAATAAGCTAAAATTCATTAGGACAATTCCAGCAAGAGCACTTACAGCTATCAGCTTGTCAGCCAGTTCGAGCATTTCAGCCTTAATTTCAGGTCCGTTAAAGACATTTATAGAAAGAGCCGTAAGCTCCTTGGCCAGAAGGCGGCACATCTCCTTGCGCTCCGTGAAGTAGTTCTGAATATATTGCAGAAAACTTATTGCCATTTTGTTGTGTATATTCGTTTGGGGCGAGCTGGCCTCCTGCACTGTCATTTCGAGGAAGAACTTGGTCAAGTTTTCGGGCTGGACGCCGATAAGCGGCGAGTCAAAGCTGCAGTTCATGATGGTCCAAACGGTGGGCAGAAAACATGGCTGCAGGAGGCTCTGCTTGTTGAGTCGTCTCAGCTCTTCGAAGAACATGCCCAGCACCTGGCTGATAATGGGCTCGGTGTTTGGGTTGAAGTAACGCTTCAAAAGCTGCTCCAGCACATCCGTGCGATCGTCCAAATGACCGCGGAGCACTAAGCGGCAAAGCCCGCGAACTATGGCCAAGCCAACACCCTTGTTCTGGACCCGCTCCATGTAGTGGCCCATCACCATGATGATGTCGGTATTCTGCTCGTTGTTCTGCGATTGGCTGCCATCATCGTCGTCGTAGATTTCCTGCATTGTATAAAGCTGTCGTCGCTTTGTCTTCGATAAAGCGCTACCGGTCTGGTTAAGATCATTAAAGTAGTCTACGCCGTAGTGATCCAAAAGCTCCAACGTGCAGATGGCCGCCGTCTCGCACAGCCGCACGATGTTGTTGTTACAGAACTGATCCACCACCACCTCGAATACCTCCTTGCTGTAGGCCTCGTAAAACATGCTGTAAGTGGTGCCGCATTTGATGGCCCACTCGAAGATGTCCACCTCTGCGGAGGGCAGGTAGCGGCAGATGAAGTCCTTGTACAGCTGGCAGAGGCTTGGCGTCAGCTTGTGCACGTGCGGTGAGGCGGTCATGTAGTAGCAGGTGTACAGGCCCTTCAACACGCGCTCCTGCTTGGACAACTTCGGTCGGGCCGGCATCTCAAGCACGCCGCTCCGCTCCAGCAGCGGCCGAATCAGTTCCGTGTACTCCTCGGTAACGGCGGTCTTCTCATCGTTAACAGACTGCGCCCGTATGTACTCCTTCTGGCGCACAAAATTGTCCTCCTGCTCTTCCATTTCAAGGATCTTGACCTTCAGCGAGGAGATCTTCATCTTCAGCGGCGTGTCCAAGTCGTCCAGCAACTTATTGATCAAACTGCGGTCGTGAATCAGCTCGTTCTGCTTGTTGTTTAGCTCGCACAGTTCGTAGATGATCTCGATAAAGAACTGCATCCGATCATTGAGGTCGGTGATCAGTTGCTCTATGCAGCGTACCAGCACGCACACGATCTTGTGGTCCAGAAGGCAATCCTTCAGCAGGGAAGAGATCAGCTGGCGCATGTTGCCGCGGCCGATCTCGTCTCCCAGATCATACGACTGCAGGATCTCCACCAGCGAGAGCAACATGTTCTGAAACTCTACTTGGGCAAACTTGTCCATCACCGGCTTTTGAAACTGACAAAATCTAGAAAATAAAGTCCAATGAATACATTATGTGAGGAGAAAAACTTCCAACTTACTTGTCCAGATAATTGCAGAAAACACTGAGTTCCGGCAACACTGGATCCATTTCGGGCGCCTCCGTCTCCAGATACTCGCTGAGACACTGCCAGTATATTAGCAGTTCCACGGTCAGGGATTCGAGGGGAATGCAGCGGTGCAGCTCGCAGTCATCGCTTAACGGCAGCTGTTCCACGAGTTTTTGGTGATCCGTCTGCTCGAAGATCACCCTCAGCATTTGCTTTGCTACGCGCCGGAAGCGTAGCAGCTCCTCCTCGTTGGAGTCCAGCTTGAGAGCGGCTGTGAGCGAGATGTAGTTTTGATGGTACGACTCGATCCACGACTTCAGCATGTAGTTGACAACCGTTTTGCGCACAGTGGCCGAGGAGTCGTTGAGTCCCTGCTCCAGCAGGGTGAGGCGCTGGGCTACCTTGTAGGAGCGCACCGGGTAGTTGCACAGGTTCACGTACGTGTGGCGGCGCACTTTCTCGTCCACGTCCCACAAGCGCTGTAGGATGTGCGGAATGGTGATGTAGTTGCGGCCCATGCACGTGATGATGCACTGGCGCACGTTGGGCGAGGGATCGGCAGACAGATGATACTGGTAGGCGCAGACGACGGGGTCGTTGGGACTGTCTGGATTCTGAAGGCGTTGCATGGCCAGCACGGCCTGTTTTCGAACACTGGCAGACACGTCCTTTACTCGGTCCAACATCCCATCCAGGATTTCATCGCACTGATTGTCATCCAAAGCGGCATTGGGCCCCAGTTCTTTTAGAATGAGATTAATAAAGTAGCATATGCGATAGCGGATGTGCGGGTTGGTCGAATAGGTCTGTGGAAGCGGGGAAACCCAGAATGTTACATTAGGTACAGTTCGATAGAGCAGTAGGTACAGTAGACACTCACCGAAAGCAGCCAGCGGAAGGTTTCGCCTAACATGGGCTCGGTGCGCTCCGAATCCGGAGTGGTCACGAAGGTAGCGCAAAAGTTTAAAGCTGTAGTGGCGTTCTCATTGCCCTCCTCTGCTTCCATGACGGCCTTCAGGACGTTGACAAAGGCCCGCTGGAATGCATCGTGGCCCATCTGTCGGGATGTACAGCATTAGAATAGGAAATTCCAGATAAAACACACTGCGAGGACGCAGCCTACCTTTGTGTACAGTTGCTGCATCTCCTTCACGTAGCGCTTGTGCATGGATTCCTTGAGTTCCGCAAGCCGCATTATTGAGTACATGGCCTCCGGGGAATGGGAGGTGGATGCGGCTGCGGAGGTGCACGCCACGCCCCGATCCTCGTTCTCCTTCTCTCCATCTCGACTGGATTTATTGGTGGCCGCCGTTCGCTTCTTGCCGCCCGTTGTTTTGGGTTTGGCCTTTCCCTTTGGTTTGGCCATTGCTTAAATATTGTTTTTAGAGCGATCTTGATCCCCAGCCGATATTCGAGACGCGTTTATCCGGAATTCGGGTTAAAAACTATTTTCAAATTGCACCAAACTATGGCGAAACAAACAAGCGTCGCGTTATTGCTTTCTCCGCTTTCCACCCCCGTTCGCTTGTTAAATTCAAATGACGCGTGCGGATTTTTTAGTGTATTTTTTGGGTGCCGATCGATAAGTGAGATCGCTTGCCTATCGATTGCTGCGATCCATTTTAAATTTATCAGAAATATGAATACAAATTTACAATGTTTTGTTTATATTGTTCTTGTGCTAGCTCATATTAGTTCGGAACAATTATCCAAAAGAGCTTAAATTTTTACCCCCGATCTATATAATTTTGAAGTATCTCAGAAATAGCAGACTTTGCTGGGCATATAACGAACGTTTATTTAGTCTTAATTATAAGA
Organism: Drosophila fuyamai; assembly: GCA_018153365.1. Lineage (NCBI taxonomy): Eukaryota > Metazoa > Arthropoda > Insecta > Diptera > Drosophilidae > Drosophila > Drosophila fuyamai. The sequence continues at coordinate 9,545,838 of JAECXW010000758.1, forward strand.
GATTGTTTTTTTTTTAATATGTTTGGAAATAGAAAATGTTAAAAATTGGGAAAATACCAAAGCATATTCAAAATGTTTGTTTAGTCGTTATTTTGAGAGATTGTAAATTCTAATTGCATTGTTTTAATTTATATTAAGATAGATAATATCTATCTATAAGAATAGCAATACATTTTCAACCCTGAACAATATCATTTCTCGATACCCAAAAGTAATGGTATTTCTGCTTTCTAATAGTGCAATTGGAATTTTGCAAAGGATGATTTTCAATGCACAATTTTCTTTTCCAAAATACCGATAATGGAAAGGAAAATACAGTTGGCAGATATGAAATTGTTTGCCAAGAACAGATAGGACATGAAAATTTAAATTTTGATAAGCGGTATATCCAGTTGGTCTTTGTTTGTTTAATACTATTTTGCTGAAAATTGTACGATGTCACAATCAGTAGACAGTTTGTATACAGTTATTTTTAGTCCTTTTGTAAGGACTGTACCACTTCTCGAAACTTCAGAAGAACATTTTAACTTACCCTATTTGTGTTTAAACAAATTATACTTGCATAACATTCTACAAGTTGGACTAGTTTTCTTGGTAGAAAAATTAAGAATTACATATTATTAACATAAGAGCGGGATTTTTAAAACATCTTTTAAAAATGGTAGATTCAAAAATAATTTAATGAAGCAGGATCCTGAAGTTCAAGTTCAAAAAGTTCGCATATGGGTATATCTGTTAAAAAATTGTCATTTAAACAATGATTACGTACATTTAAAGGCGTGTTTAGTAATAGAGCCAAACTCAAAAGAAATTCCGGAGGATCCATAAACATGTCGCGCGTTTCAAAGCGCGTCTACGAGGCCAAGACCGCCTATCCAGATCGTACCAAGTCCGAGGAGAAGTCCTTCACCGAGGTGAGTGTGCCGATCAAGAAGTTGGACACGGCGCTGCTGCTGCTCAGCTCCAAGGAGGAGTGCGTCCTGCTGACCGTCTTCAGCCACATCACGGACTTTGCTCGCCGCCAGGATGCGAATGTCTTGGAGCTGAGGGCCCATCGCCTGTTGGAGCTGCTCCTGGAGAAGAATCTGTTCATCGACTCCGAGAACACGATGATCCGTCGATTTGCTTTGTACCTGCTCACTGCTCTGCTGGACAACGTGGATATGTCCACCTTTGAGCCGGAGCAGGCGGATCAGATCCTGGAACTGGCCTGCAGGTTCTACATGAAGGAGAACGATGACTTCTGCATCGAGTATCTGACTTACATTCTGAATGTGTGCCTGAGGGATCCTCAGATGGCTCATGGCATTGTGGAGGCCACCGAGTTCCTGGAGAAGTTTAAGTTGGTATTCGTCAACTCCGAGAATCCGGACACGGTGTTTAACTCTATTGAGGCCCTGCATCGGATGCTACTGGTGCAGAGTGCCGAGCAGATGCTGGACTTCACCACCCAGCCGGACTTTCCAGTGGATCGGATTATATGCGAGGTGACCAACGAGTTCCAGGAGATCCGAAAGGCGGCCCTCAAAACTTTGAAGACCCTGCTGGCAGACACGAGCGAGGATAGTGTCTTTGAGCCACTGCATCGCTGCTTCTTCGTGCTGGAGCAGTTGGTGAAGGCTTTCTGCGAAAATCCCCGTGGACCGGAGGCCGCCGATATCATCGAGGTGCTGGCCACGGCCCTGCGCTCCGAGAAGATGACCAAGCTGTTCTTCGAGCAGAATCTCTTCGACCTGGTCGTGGAGCAGGTGCGTAGCCACATGGATCTCATGCCGCTCGAGATGCGCTGCACCATCATCTCGATCTTCGCGGAGACGGCTCAGTACGAGCAGTTCCTGCCGCGGATGCACAAGGCCGAGATCACGGACATGTTCCTCAACTGCCTGATGCAGAACAAGCCGGCTCCGGCCGCCTTCGTTATCCAGGGCCTCCACCGCATGTCCCAGTATCCGGAGGCACTGCGTCGCATTGTGGCTGCCTACGATGTGGGAGCGATCAGTAAGCTGGTAACCATCCTCATGTCCCCCGAAGTTCCCATTAAGGTGCGGGAACAGGCGGCAGAGCTCATTGCCCGTCTGTTGGTGGCCGCCTTCCGGGACACGGCCGCCAAGCTGCAGGAGCAGGACATCGCCGCCGTTCTCACAGCAGTCATCACCCAGGGACAACCCACTTTGTCCATTGATCTTATCCTTTCGCTGCTGACGATCATCGAGAGTCTGGCACAGAACGAGGAATACCGCACGATCCTGGGGCTGTATAGCTCTCTAACCGAACAGATTGCCCAGCTCCTTATGGTGATTGTCCAGGGATTAGCCGAATATATCCTAATCCTTACCTTTCCTGGTCTTAGCGTTCCTTTGCCCACTCCATCCTGGTGAACAATATCTTCCGCTGCCTGTGCACTCTGATCGACGAGGCTCCAGTGCGAGAGACCCTACTGGCCAACTACATAGTCTCCTCCATCAAGCGGGCCTTGAAATCCCTGTCCAATCTGGTCAAGACCTCGGTGACCAACTTCATTTTGCAGACCACGCGGTTCAATGAGTTCATAGACGCCTACATCGATCGTGGGATCCTGGAAGTGTAAGTCCATCTTGTTTCGTACAGAAGTGGTTTAACACTTCCTTACGATCTCAGTTTGTTGGAGTTCCAGAAGCACGCCTTCTGCGTTTCCACCTGGGGACCGGCCATCGAGAGCATCCTGGCCAAGTGCCCCACCATGAAGTTTGCCATCCGCAATTGCCTCAACTTCACGGACATCACAGCCGGCAAGGACTTCTATGTGTCGCGCAGGAAGTTCGATGACTTCCGCAATTTCCAGGATATCCTGCGCAACGACTGTTCGCCCCTGGATGCCGTGCTGGTGGTGAACTTCGATCGTCCCAAGCCAGATGAAAACGATGTGATCGACGTGCCCCTGCGGTGCTTGAACACGATCACGGATTCGCCGGGTGATCAGAGCTGGGACTACTGCAAGCGACCCGGAGATATCTACTTGCCGCAATACTTGGAGGCCCTCAATCAGACTCTAGCGGTGGGTTTCACTAATCTGCAAGACTGGTAAATATCTCAATGGCATCCCCCTTAGATGCACGGTTTGGTGGAGAATCCGGAGCGGATTCGTCGCTCCATTGACTTCGAAAACGTGGCCCAGCGGAGCAAGCTAATTGCCCAGGCGGTGTTCGCCGTCATGAACGATAATCTTAAGATTCTGGACCTCAACTCGACGGAGGAGTGCTGCCGGAATACGGTCCGCTGTCACCTGCAGGACCTGCGCCATGTGCTGCACACCAACTTCATCCCGCTGGGCATGGTGCGCAGTGGCTGCCAGTTCGAGCGGGCGATCCTCTTCAAGGGATTGGCGGACCAGATCGGTCTGCCCTGTACCCTGCAGCGCAGTGTGGACGGCCGGATGCTGTACAACGAGGTACCACTGCCCCTGGAGGTGGAAAAGGATGTGCACTGCGACAAGAAGACGCTCAAGTTCATGCCCTGGCGCATGTTGCGACCCACCCACGTGGTGGACCTTATGTACAACGTAGGCGACCTGTATCCGATGCAGAGTCGCCAGGCGCTGCAGTACCTGCGACTCTACTAGTTCCCAGTTTCTAAGTTATCTCCTCAGTCGCTTTTACGATTGCCAAATTGTCATGTCCAGTTGCTCGGCATCTGCTATAATAGATTTTATTAAAATGATTTGATCGGTAAAACAAATTGGTCTCTAATTTATAATATATTATGTTCAATATAATTTGAGAAAGTTGTCTCTAATATCAGTTATCAGTTATGTTATTTCCGCATTTAAAATGCTGCATTTAAAATGCTGCATTTAAAATGCTGCATTTAAAAGTACAACCAACGAAATATATACATATTTTTTTTGACCCCTCCAACCTTGGTTATACTTTATAATAGTTAATTAATAGTTTTTGCAGTTTTTTCCAAGGCTATATTTAAAATACTTAATAATAGTTAATTAGTAGTGTTCAGCAGTTTTTGTCTGAAAGCTATATTTAAACAATTACGTTCAGAATAGAAAACTCAGTCTACCAAACCGTTGATCAGCAAGAACAATCAAAATTAAATAATTAACCTTTTTATTTGGAAAATGTAAGATTAACATTGATATTGAATGATAAGTTATATTATTATATTATATTATTTAATTATAATTGAGATCCATATTTCTGATTTATTTTAAGGAGAAAGTGACATATTTTCTTTTTAAAAAATACCGAATATTTTACTGAATATATATGTAGTATTATTTTTGAAAACCCTGGTTTGTATCTCGACTGTTGATGGATATATACTGCGCAGGTCCTCCTCTGTCTGGCACTTTATCTGACATTCGGTGTTAAAGCGCGAGTTGGAGAGCAGTGGGGTCCGCGGAATGTGGAGCACGTAAACAAGAGAATCTCGGGCCACGGTAGATTAGCCAACGAATCGGGTGGCCAGCAGGATGATACGGCCTTTTGTCACTCTGCTCTATTTCCTGCTGACCAGCTCGTCCATCGTTTTCACGGCCTGTGTGAATAATGGTGAGTCCTTTAGCTCCTAGGAGCTCGGCGACCTTGGCATGGAAAAATCAATAATGTCTCTCATCCGATGTCCAGTCACGGGCACCAGCTCGCCCGGACCAGGATCCAGCACCTCCCTGACCAGCGGGCACATCCATCGCACGGCGGCGGCCATCGAAAGGGTCAATCTGCTGTGGTGCTACGCCTGCCACACGATGGATGATGGCGAGGCCTGCGTGGATGTGGCGGTGAGGAACGATAGTGCTCTGATGAAGAAGTGCCATGGCGAGGAGTTCATCTGCATGGTGAGTGGACTGGGCTCTCAAATTGGTGAATCACTAACCATAGCCCACAAAACTCCAGGTCAAGCGATTCTCGTACACCACCAGCACGGAGAACTCCACCAGTTCGCCCAAGATGTGGTCCTTGGATCGTAGATGTGCCGCCAACTGCGAGCCCGGCTGCATCATCATTGGCGAGCGGACCAAACTCTATGCCTGCACCTCCTGCTGCGAGGAGTCCTTCTGCAACACGGGTCGCGGTGCCGCCTCCGGGATCTTCCATCGCGAGGACACAGGAATCGGCACACGGCTCTTTTGGCTGGCCGCCCCCTTTTTGGTCAACATGTCGCTGGTGCTGTACAAACGGCATGCCGGCCACGTACTCCTCAAGCTGCAATAGCCCTGCGGGTCACCTCACTGAATTTATGGGCGGCACTCAACTCCACTCAATGCCAAATCCTAGCTAATCTTAGATCTATGTCTCCTGTAATGTAGATAGGCCATCATGTTGCCGTGTGATAATTAAAAGCTGGCCTCGTCTCTGCAGCGAGCTCACACCCAACCAAACATAAATCCATATTTTGCCCCTAGGCTAGTATTATTATATTACACTATTTTAACCCGGATAAAAATAGATTTCCAAAAAAAGTTATCATTGCTTTTCATTAAATTTGCATTTTATTAATTCGTAGTAATCAAAAAATGATTGTTGAAATTAAAATTCTAATAATTGGATGTTAGATACTTAAATTAGTTGGGTCTATAAAGGATTCTTTATGTATTTAACTTATTTATTGACTTTTTATTATAGTTAACGATTTTCAAAATATCAAAATTATATATTATATATAAAGATTGATTTTAGTCTTATTATTTTTGAAATCAATCTGATATATGCAAAACTATAAGCTCATTAGTTAAATTCAGATCGAACATTGCAGCTTCCTTTGCCTTTAGCTAATCCCTTTGTAAATTGTTAATATAATAATTTTAATCTCACCATTAGGGTTCCATGGCCGACATCCTTTGGCCCCAGTGGGGAATTGTAATCCCGATTCTGGTAAACATCGAGGTCATGAATACATGCATTAAGCCCTTCATTTGGCCCTGTGAATTGCATTACGTTTCCGATTCAACATGCCCAGTTTCCTCTGTCTGCATCCGCATTAGGATGTGGGCGATACGGGGAGATGGGTGGTATAGGATGCTGTGGGGCGGCTCTTCTGGGCAGACATGAATTATTTATTGGACAAGCAGTCGCCGCATCGGAGGAGTATTCATAAGCCGAGGGGGCGGGGCTGGAGCTCTTATCCGGCCTTGGGTGGGCGGCAGATCCTGCTCATCTAATGGAGTTGCCATTAAAAACAGATACTAACATGAGACATGCTGCATCCGTGTTTCAGTTCGTGGCCCTGTTGTTTTGTCCCTTCTTTCGGGTCTGGAATGCACCACGCCCACTCATTTGGGCCACACATACAAGAAGGCTTGTTAATGCCCATGAATTGCACACAATACTTACACAGTGAAAAGAGTTTCAAGATCTTTAAATGTTTAAGATATTGTAAGAAAAAAATATAAAAAATGACTGATATTGAAATTACTTTTATAAAATCCAAAATAATAGTTAGTCTCAAATTAATTTGTTTTTATTGAAAACTTCTTAAATATCCCCTTAGTGGTTTTTGTGTTTTTCTTAAAGCTAAAAATGTTAATGAAGGTTAGGCATGCACATCTTTCGTTCTTTCTAAAATAAATGTAATATTTTTAAAGCAGTGTATACGAACGTATCCTGCTCTAGTTTCAGGACCCTGGAGGGACATTTGCCCTGCCAAAAATGCTGGGCTGGCTCCTAGATGAACTTCCGGCCTAGGCTCCTCCATCTTGGCTAATAAAGCCGAGACAAATCTCTTCATTTCGGGCTTAATTTTCTTAGCAAATTTACATAAATGACCGAGGGGAGAATGGCGGCCAGGAAGTCGGATAGGGTTCAGGTTCAGCCGGCTGTCCATCCATCATGGCTCTCAGTGGGTGTCGGAGCCGAGTGGGGTGGAGGGGGTGGATAGCTTTATGTGGCCTTCGTGTATTTGGCGTTTATTTTTGCGGCTTTCATGTCGTAAATCTTCATCAGACGGCAAATTACGTGGTTTCCATCGCGCCATTCTACCGCTCCTTCTTCGACATCCTTTACTGTTTCGGGGGCACTTTTCGAAATGTGGCGGAACGTATCCGGCAAACAATAAAGTGACCGCAATGCCAGCACCCAGCCCCCTTATATTCTTACCCGGGAAAAACAATAAACGGTGACAAAAAGGCAAACAGGATGCGCATAAAAACACCAACAACAAAAGCATAGACAACAACAAAAATAACCATTAAAGGACATCAGGAGGAAGCGACTGCGGCCCAGCCATTGACAACAGTTTCATTTATGAAAAATAATAGCCACGGCAATATGCAAAATTTATTATTATATTTGCGTTGAGCCGCAAAAATGCGACGGATTTTGAACCTCGACCCCAAAAAGTTGGTGAGACTGTTTGCACTAACTAAAATGAACTTGAAATACCCTTATAAATACATTTTTTATATTTTAAGAAGCATATTTGGAATAAAAACTTTACTTACCGTACACTTAATTCTTTTGAACTTAAACTATTAACCGCTTGTATAATAATTTTATATGCGAATTATAAAGCGATAAACACCTTCTGTCGTGCAAAAATGCTTAATTGTGTCGGAGAATTTAAGGGAATACGCCTGATATTGCTTATTAAGTGCTTCGCTATCTCTACAGTTTTGAGTACTACAAGTACTACAAGTGACGATTAGTATATGATCAATATCTGTGTCATTGAATGAATGAATTTATAATCACTTATTGGGGAAGAACGCTGCCTCTAGGAGATTTGATTTATCTCATCATTTTAATTTCTATGAAATAGTACTCATGTCACGCAGCCTTTTTGGGTGCATTCGGAGGAACAATGTTATCAGCAATCAATTCTCGGAAACCTAAACACAGTCGAAATAAAAAATATTTTTTACCAGTATACATTTTATTGTCATTACATTTATTTCGTTTTAAATATTTCAATTTTCTTATCAAAACGAGTGCAAGTCACATAGTCTTAATTTAAAATATAAATTTGTATAGCTAAATACTAGGATTACTCTTAAGTTTATAAGCTTAATCTGCTGCAGATGTTGGTGTTGTTACTCTAAGCTCTTCTGGATTGCCAGATTCGTTATCATCAATCTGTGATTTCTGTTTGACTACAGGACTATTATTTATTTTTGGCTTTAGGAAATGATCAAGACCTCCAAAAGGCGCTTCTATGAGTAGATACATCACATAAGAAAACAGCACGGTGAATCCAAATGTTGACCAGATATTGAGCATCTAAAATAGAATAAATAAAAGTGTAAAATAAAGCTGGGGATATGTTTTAATTTGTTGAAACCTACAATTCTGTAGTCCGAGAAGTAGGTATTTGTTCTTGTGTTTCGGACGTTCATCTCTACGAAGAACATGTGCCATATGAATACGGAATAGGAGAGCCTGGATAAAGGTTGCCACAGAGGTGAGGAAAGGAAACTGTTGGCCAGACCTCCGTATCCTTGCATGCAGGCGAAGACCACCCAGCAAAGGGCCAATGACCAGCCCACTCGGGTGAGCGTATAGTAAGAAGCCTCCGCCAAGGTGGACGAATCTGCAGCAGTCCACTTGGACGGCGGGAATTGGGTAAAGATCGTGGTAAAGATCATGGCCAGACAAAGGATCCATCCTGACCACACGGTCATCCAGCTCAGTTGAAACTTCTTTCCCCTGTTCAAGTGCAGAATGTAGCCGAAGAGGAAACCAATCAGCCAAGGTGTAGCATGTGTATGGGTGGCATAGTAAGCCTCGTCCATCGCACCGGGGGAAGCATTTCTATAAAATAAAGACTTCACAATGAAAGGGATTAATTCTAGGCAATTTAACATACATGACAAGCATTGAGTAATTGTTGACCATAATGGTGGCAAAGAGACAACAGGAAAGTAGAACTATAAGGACGAAAATTCCAGCAGCAGCTTTCTTGCCCCACTTATATAGGGCAATCAGCAGGATCGGTGAGATGAGGTATAGCTGCATGTCAACCGATAGATACCAAGTGTGAGCAAGGCACTGAAGTTAAAGGAAATACTATAGAAACTTAACTATTTAAAATGTATTTCATACTTACCGTGTTTTCTGTATAGTTATTAACAAAGACTAGAGTCCAATACCAACTGGCCTCACAAGACGCCTTTCCAATGTATCCACTAGCAAAAAGTGGTCCACCTGATACAATTGGCATTAGTTTCATATAGACAATAATGGCCATTGCCATAAGGGGTAAAATTCGCATTATGCGATGTAAATACATCATTGGCACATTAAGTTTGCCCTTAGTCCTGTGAAGCAATAATATTAACAATACAAAGGTATAAATTTTATGTTTACTTACTTATCCATTAAACGCAACGGAATTAGTGCCACTAATAAGCCACCAATCATGAAAAATGAATCCACGGAAACAAAGCCATGCAGAATAAAACTGGCAAACGCTGATTCGACCCACTGTAAAATGATAACTCTTATATATATTTTTCATAAAGGTCAAAACTCACCGAAATAGCACGAATAAAATTTATATTTGGTGAGATAAGAGTAGCCGAGTATTGATGGCAAGTAATCACCCAAATGAGAGACAGGCAGCGTATTCCATTAAGGCAGTCGACTACATTCGAATTCGGTTTGATTTCCACAACTCGAAAAAGAGCTCGAGAATTGGACCTGGCTGAAAATACCTTCACAATGGCAGGAAGCTGGTCTGAAGGTTACAAATTGTTATTACATTTCTGATCTTTGGTTTACTTACCCTGATCTTTGGTCAGAAAGTAGTCCCACAAAGTAAACAATGTCACTAGGGCTGCCATTCCCGATAAAAGTACTCTACAAAAGAAAGTTTTAGCCAAAACTAGATTATGTGATCATTATACTTACATCATAAAAATGGTGAGTCCATCCCAGGGATCACTTTCACTGGTCTGGCAACTGCCTTCGCTGATACTTATTGCTGAGCTGGGAATACTGGCGTTGAGGAATTGCTTTATCATTTGACCCAAAAACGTTTCCATGAGTGTTGATGAGCAGGAAGCCGGAAAGCATGTAGCTGTATTGAAGTTACCAATGCCCACACTCTCCACTCCCATTATCTTTGCAGGAGACACTGAAAGAAAACAGTACTTCCCTTGAAGATTTCTGCCCTGGCTGATGTCCTTTCTGATATTAAGACACTCGTCGAAATTTCCCAGATCATAGGAGTTGCCGGTAAGTAGACCCGAGGGAATGGAACCCCAGGCATCGATCACTGAAGTAATCAAGTAAAGATATCCATAAACGATCTTTCCTCTGGTTTGAATCACTTACTTTTCAGTGCCCAGTATTGACCACTTCGAAGTCCCGTCATTAAGGCCGTCATATCGTTAAGGCACAGCAGATCATCCTGAGTTGGCAATCGGGAATCCAGGACGAATACATTTTCTAGTTCAGAATCCCGAAAGTGCTTAGCTAACTGAAATCCCAAGGCTCCAAGTTGCTGGACTCGCTGTAACTCCGGCAGGATATCTTCATCCTTGGGAAGTGCGGCATTGGTAAGGACAAGCCCACAGAGAACAACTACTCCTACTACGTTGACCATTTTGGCTCAACTCGTATTTCTCATAAATCTCGGAACCCTTTATATGCGAATTAGCATTCGATAAGCACCGTCTACAAAATCTTTTTGTGATATTACTCATACGATTAGTGAATAACATTGGAAGTGTCCGATTAGGCAATCTTTCAAGTTGGCAATTTCAAGTTTTGATTCACTTCTTAAGTAGTACTAAATGATAATGGCATCAAACAAAATCGGCCAGGTGGTGAAAATAATTTACCGTCTTATCTATACAAAAATATTTCCTTGCACCGAAAGTACAAACATTTTTCGTCACTATTTTGATAACAGAAACTTTGAACGTTGATCGTGCGATCAAGTAATCTTTCTTGTGTTTGTTTAAATAATTGTGCTTAAAATAAGTAGTTCTAAATGATAATGGGATCAGACAAAATCGGACAGCTGTAGAAAAATAATAAAGCTTATCTATACAAAAAAAGTTATTTGCACCGAAAACGGTCGCGGAACTTTTGACGGCAAAAGCCATTCAAAACCAGTGAAATGTTGAACATACCCCTATGGGATTGTAGGGAAAATGTCACCAAGGTTCCCGCCCGCTTTATTCATTCATTATTATGTATTGCCACTTTGGCATTGGCACAGTGTTTCGCCATGTTTTTGGTTGTTTGTTTTTTTTTTTTCTGTCCGTTTTTATTTGCCATCATTCTGTGCACTCGTTAGCGGTTGTTGTTGCTGCTTTGTCGCGCCAAGTCCACAAAGAAATTTCAATTAAAATGCAACAATGCGGCACTCCATCATCGGGGCGACGCGCCAAGCTGACAAACCGCGACACATTCCCCTCCTGTCTGCTGCTCGGGATCCCGGAACTCCCCTTGGAACTCCCCCTGGCACTCCTTCTGGTACTTCCCCTGGTACTCCCCCTAGCACTCCTCCTGGTACTTCCCCTGGTACTCCTCGTAGTGCTCCCCTAGAATTTGGCAGCCACCAAAGTCGCACGTCTCGCCAATGGCTGGCAAATGACTTTTCATTGCGCGAAGTTTTTGGGCAGGCGGCGAATGGGGTTTTTTGGCCAGAGTTTGGGAAACTGCAATAATGAGCTGAGGAAAATAAATTAAATTTAAGCAAAGTTTGGTTGGAAAGATACTCCAGTTTCAACTTGAGACATGGTCACGAAGAGCTTTTAGATTAGAAAATATTTTAATAACTTGAAATGAAGAGCGATTTCATAAGATTTTAATTTAATACCTAACTTAAGACTGGAAATCTCGTTGTTTTGTGAGATAGGCAATGTAAAATAACCCTAGTCGACACTTTGAAATTAGTAAGATAGATATCATTTTATAAAAAGAAGAAATAAGTTTTGATTTAAGATTTAACTTAATTTACTGACTGTTTAAAATGTAAATTCAGCAAAGTTTAACTGACATAACTCTACAAAATTAAAGTTTTTTTATGATCTTAAAGTGACTCTTCACACACCCTTTTGCAGATGATAAATCCCTGTCGCCGAATTAACAGGATGCACATGCAGAACATCGCAAACTGGCCAAAAACAAGGGCCAACGAGGCAACATCTGGCGGGGCATGGAGCAGCCGACACCGACAAGACCGGGCTGATGTTCCTGCCCCAGCCGCAAGCAGAAAGCCACCCACTTTCATTGACAGCCCCAGAATTTCAGTGGCCTTGTAGACGGTTGTTGGAGGACCCTCCGCCTCCACCTCCCTCCCTGCTTCCCTACCATCACCCACCGCCGGAGGGACCTTTGCAGCGACTGTGTAATTAAAACTTTGAGTAACAGCCACGAAAACTACAATTGACTGACTGCCTGACATCCTGGGGGCATTGTAGTGTGGGTGTGTTGTTTGGGTGGTGTGTAGCTGGGTATTTGGGTGGTGGGCTGTGGGCTGTGGACTGTGACCTAGGCTGTCAGTTGGCGCCACTTTGGGTGCGAAGTGTTTTCGTTTTTTTTAATAAACTTTCACCAGTCTGCTGGCAGCAGCTCATCCCTTATTGGATTTTCAGCTTTCTGTGCGAACAATGTTGATGGAAACAGTGCGAACGGAAAGAACCGAATAGCGAGTGGGGATAAAGAGATAGTGGAAATCGGGGGATTTGGCTTTTCTCCATTAAGAGCTTGCTCTGCTCTTGCGATTTGCGTAAACGATTTTGATAGATTTTGATGGGATTTCGGTATTGGCTTAGAGTTGGTCCCGACAGCCTCGAACTTTCCCGCTGGCTGGTTGTGTACCCAGTCGCCCCCCCCAAGTCTTCTGGCTTTAATTCCTCCCATTTTAGCCAGCTGCAGGACACGGAAACGCACTAAGCGCAAATTAGAGAGAAAGCGGAGAAAATTTCGTGTTGGGAAATTGATTTTCTCGTGTCTTTTCTTTTGCCAGCTTTACGGTAATTTGCTCTCACCCACCTGCACTGGGCGAAGAAACTCTCCACGAGAAGGAGTAAATTATTTAATGATACATTAATAAGAACCAAATATATCTGAGCCTTAACGGATTTCTATACAAATTGGTTTTCCCAATTCTATCTGACCTTAAAATTATTTGTAAGTTATATTTTTTTAAGATTTTTTATTCAAACAAATTTGAAGAAAATCAAAATGTTATGCCAATTTCTATAAATCAAAATATTCATATGTTCAGTCTTGACATAACATAGTTTGCCCTGCTTGGAATTTTATTCCCTGTGCAGAGAAATTCACTCGGGTGCACACACAAAATGTTTCTCAGCTCACGTTTAATGCTTAACATGAATTTGCATATTAATCTTGGGTTTCTTTCCCCATCTCTAACTCGTCCTTCCATCCCTTTTGCCCGGTGCCCTGGCAACCTTTCCGAAATTACATGGAACTACACATTTTGGTTTGTCACCTCGGCATTACGGCACGTAAAACGTAATCAGCTGTGTGTGCAAAGCTTTCGGGAATCCCCAGCCACCGCCTTTCCATGCTTCACCCCCCCAACCCCTTTGCGGACCCCATCCCCCCGAGCGTATGCAAATGAAGGCCCCACGTTGTTGCCAGCTGCTCTCAAGGCGACTTAACGCCTGCTTAATGAACATAAATTAGTCAGGTGTCGCTGCGCAGAGTCCTTTTAGGGACCCGGGGGCGTGGCACAGCATGCGTTTATATTTCAATTTTGTCGCCCGTAACTTCCGTTGTGCGGCAGGACACCCACAGGATTCCCTACTCACGAAGGCTTTAATCAAGGTCACTGCTTGACTCCGCTTTTTTCCATGTCTTTACTGGCTTGAAGTTGATTTGAGAAATTAGATTTATCTGGGACATAAAACAGTAGCTTACCAATTTATTAATTAAATAAAAAGCTCCTGTTCAAGAAAAAATGTGTAATAATATGAAGGAAGAATAGTCAGCTTTTAAATTGTATTTTTGGATCGAAAACCAATTCTAAAATAAATGGTTATTTACACATTTTTTTTAAAGGCATGAGGCAATATAAATCAAAAATCATCCTATTTCAATGCACTGACACCGAATAAAAATTGCATTGACCAACTGAAATAGTTCGGATCAAAAGCCAGCAAGGTGGACTTGGAATATCGATTTCGTGCCAATTATATTTGAATGAAGCAATTTATTCGCATTGGATCGGCGTTTTAGTCCGCCCACTGCTCTAATTGACGTTTCAATGGAGAGCCCATCAAACATTGGCCGGATCAAAATCCTTCAGCTAGTTCAAGCACACTGACCCAGTTATCGCCAGTCGTTTTATGGGAAGCCCTTGTCTTCAATTACTGTTTGCTAATCATAGCCGCTCGATTGCGCCATTAGCGTTGACAGTGGGGCATTAAGTGCAGTCCAGCCAGCCACCGAACCACCCAATTACCAATTCAACGGGTGGAGCGATTAAGGCCAGCTGTTATTGCTGGCACACACACACATCCACTTGACCGCAAATAAAATCAGAGGGGCATCTCTAATGTCCCGCCTACAGTTCAGTGCGAAAACCGCGGCATCCCGCCGGAGGCAAAAACTACAGCCAATGTCCGATTGTGTGGCCTAAACACAATCCCCTGCATGAGGGCTAACTTCCGCCCCTCGCGCGGCTTCCGCTTGAATGTCCTGCGGCTGACAGGATGCAATCAATAGTGTATGCCAGACAACAGCTTCCGCTGGAGTTTTCCCATCACTTGTGGGATGGAAATTCAGAAACAAGCTTGAAAAAACCAACGACTGACCGTTGGGTAATTTGTCAACCTTTGCTCCTTGGCTTTTGTTCTATGGGTCGAGTCCTTGGAATCACTACCTTACCATAACTCCCATTAACCGTTCTCTTACAGTCGCCAATTTGTTTTACCATCCCCCATGTTTTGTCACAAATGTAAATAATGCGTTTTAATCAAATAGAACAGCAGTGGTAAATCCATTAAGGGAGTACGTGTCGCCAACTTTAACTGGGGAGTCATTCTCCGTAGACCCATAGATAGCTAGCTCCCCTTTTCCCTGGATTTTCCCCCGCGGAGCTACCATGCTGAGCGAGTCGCTTCTAGGTTGATTTACAAATTTCTTTAATGGGGCGACAACAACATTTTTAATTAGCACCTGTTCCTGCTGTTGCTCAGGTTAGCCTGCCATTTGTCGATCCAGTAATCTCCATAAAACAGGAGGACATGCTCGCAGCTCCATGGTAATTAATTTCCAACTTTTCCTTGCTCTCCGTCTCGTAATTTCGTCTGTACTGCGAGTACGCCCAAGCACTTCGACAACTTTCTCCCTAATGATGCCATTCAAATGCGTGGCACGATGTTCCCGGCTCCTCCTTAACCCATTACAGCCTTTCGGGGTTCCTTTCGCTCCGATTCCACTGTTTGCTCTGATTTCGAAGCTCTTTTTTCCAGCTGATCCAATATACTAATGCCACTGTTTAGGTGCCGTTCTGTTTCCATGGTTGTTGGATCTCCTGCACATGGCGCATCCGCCCTGTTGTCCTTACCTAAACCCTCCCCCATATGGAACTTGGCTTTTGTTGTTGGAGCTGCAATAATATTTGCAAGTGTTTCTAAACAAGCGCAAAGTCATGTTTCAACAGCTGTAGTCTGGTTTCTGTTCGCTGCTGTTTTTATTGTTATGTTCCACTACTTCCCTCTCCTAGCCCCCTCAGCCGACTTAACCCCCTCGCCAGCCTCTTTCCAACCCCATTGTTCTGGCCTTCCCTGTTACTGCTTTTTGCTAAACTTTCGCTGCACATTAAAGTAATTTGGATGGCGTTTATAGACTGATTTAATAGAATCAAAGGGGGGGAAAGAGGGATGGCTCCACACACAAATGAGATATTTCCACACAAGTGAACAGAGCCAGTCTGCGGATGTGTGTGTGGGTGCGTAGAGTATCTGTGTGCAATTGGATATAATTGTTTGACTAAATGAGTGCGTTCGCCCCTTGTTTGTGCCCCCAAAATGTGCTATACTTCGCTTAACGCTCACACACATGGCCAAAAGGAAAGGAAAGGGGAGGGGAGGGGAGGGGAAGGAGTGCTTTGGATGGGGAGCTGAACAGAACGGAACAACAATAATTATGGCAAGCACTCTCAAACTCCAACCACATCCCCATTTCCTTCACCACTTCGCAACCAACAGAATCTCCACTTCAATTTTGGTGGATATGGGGATATATCGAGGGAGGGAGCGAGATAGAGACAAACTGAGAGGGAGACAGCGAATTCATTTAATTCCCGGCCGTCTGCTTTGATGCGTATGTCCTTCCACTAGATAGAGGCGAATCCAAATGGATATGACTCTTGGCATTGTGTGTGCCCTGATAACCATGTAAGTGAGTAAAGGAGGAGCAATTGGAGGCTGTTCCCATAATGAGGACGAAATTGAAGTCTAAACAAACAGAAATCGCTGGGCAAACAAGCAGCAGGATCAGGCCAAAGGAGATGCTTTAAGCTGAGCACATAAAAAGCCCCTCCAGTCTCCATAGAAATTGAATATTTAATTATGCGTCGATGGAAATTGCGTTAGAACTTGGTGACGAAAATGGGCCAGACATCATGATGTTAGGGGAAATGGAGTAGGACTAGAAAAATGCCAGAGTTGGGTCTCAGGAATGTTTACAAGGACAACAATTGAAAGAGGCTGCTAAATAATTTATTCCAATTTGACAGAGATTTCCACAACACCAAGAAGTTAACTTGGCTCGAAAGAAATGCTAATGTTCTCCCTAGAGGGAGCAAGTGCTTTTAAGGAGGAGACATCAAACCTTAAGTTCATGGAAAATAATCCCACTGAGTTTTGATAGGAACCTTAATGGTTTTGGTTCATTTTGTGGTTAGTTTGGATTAAGTTTGCTAATTTTCGCCCAAGGATTGCCACTGGATTGGAAACAAAAACAAAGATAAACAGGGGCAGACTGTCTGCGTCTGCCTCAATGGAGCACCTTCCGCTTATCTAAGCGGACATCCCTCCCCTCCCTGCTGCATTCACCTGCTCACCCTCGAAGGACTCACATTATTTGACTCTCGAGGCACTGGGTTTGTGTGTCGCCTTCACCTTCGCCCACTTCCCACTGCCACTCCCACTCTTCACCTGCCACATGAAGTACGTGAGCACCACACGAAAGTTTCCCCATCCGAAATCAGACCCAGACATCCAGACATCCTTGAGGGGGGTGAGCGGGTGGGCAAAGCCGCATATTTATGAATGGCTCTTGTTTCGAGTTTAACGCACTACGGGAGCTTTATCAGCTCGTAAATATAAATTAGAATTTAATTTTTATCGTCGAGGAAAGGTGGCTGGCGAATGGAGAAAGTGGCGAGAGGGGAGAGAGGGTCCTCCGCCTGGGGAGCAATCGAGTGGTGCTTCGGACAAATTAGAGAGTAGTCCAGGCAACAGGGAAAACGGAGTCTGCTTCAAAGGTATTTCCATTTTCATTTCCATTTGCGCCTGCCACGTGTCGTAATATATCAAAGGCTTTGATTCAACAGTGGACCCAGACCCAATCCCCATTTCAAATCCAATCAAGCCCCTGGGATAGTCGATAGTGGGTTAGATAGTGGAATCACAGCACTCACCTGGGTCAGTTGCGAGGAGGCGTAGTAGGAAATCCTCGAGGGACAGATCGACTCTGGCTTCGAGTTAATCGTCTCTGTGGTCTGTTCGAGGTTCATGGGCAACAGGCTGGATGGTTGTGTGTCGGTGGGTGAGCTCCTGAAACCTGTGAATTGGTTTCGGTCTCTTATGATTAGAGGTCATCAAATGGGCAACACTTTGACGGTCACGAATACTAGGTTCTCGGAAATGCAGCACACAAAAAAAGGCATTTAGGAAGAAGGGATTGATTAGGCTCAGCTGAGAAGCTTGTTAATAAGATTGGGGTTTTAGATGACTGATGGCTGTTAGATAAGTAAAGTTCGAGATGATGGAACACAGTATTGGCGCAGATCGAATGTTGCTTAAATTTAACCCTTTTTTTTAGAGGAGCGCGTTGACACTACCGAGGTCAATAAGAAGTTTCCGAAATTTCAAAAAGCTTAGTTAGTACCTAAGATTCTCTCAGGGGATTGTAAGCGGAGAGGTGCATCGACAATGTGTTGATGGCTTTTTTATTCATGTAGTATTGCAACGCTCTGGGTCCTGCGTAGCTTGGGGGAGATCAGGATAAGAGAGTGACAACGAGTGCCCTGCATACCAAAGAGAAAGTTATCCCGGAATATGGTTTAACTGCACCAACTCCCTCAAAACCAGACATTCCCCCTGCTGAGCAAACTTTGTGCATTAGCTGTTTACAGTCTCCTCAAGCGTTTCTCTCTACCATTAGGCGGAAATTGATTTTCTTAACGGCGAAGAAAGGGAAAAAGCGGGCAACTCGAGGTGACAATGCTGGTGGGTAAACAAAATCCAAGACACAATAATAATCGAAATCGAATCCGTCACCAGCAGGCGACGATGCAGGGAGTGTCTGGAGCTGTCCCAAGAAGCAAAGTAAAATGAGGAGCGACAGGCGTCCTGGGGGAAGGGATTCGAGAGGCGATATTAAAAGGTGTCAACTGCGACTGCTTCATCATCGAAGGGCATCGTCTTCCAACCGTTGGCGTGTTCAAAAGTCCTGATCTCCCTCACTCTCTATTGATATTCCCCACCCTCTGGCATTGAAAGGCGAGCTGCTTGAGTTAAAACGACGTGAAATTAAATTTCTTCATCCGCTTTCATTGTTGCTCTTCCTATTTCTATACTTCACCCACTTCTCCAGTGGGTGCCCCCCATTATTTACTCCACGGGATCAGGCTAAGTTCGCTATTCACTGGTGGAAATCGGAGAGGCAATGCTGGATGTTTACCGGCTTCAAGTTTGAGCTGCCGCTGCTTGTTCTTCCTTAGACTCCGCCGGATGTTGAATGTAGCGATTCCGCTTCCGGCGGACTGAGTGAGGGGATGATTGGTGGTGGGGAAGTGCGGCTGCATTTAGGATAGAACAAAGGGCGCGCTTGCTGCTTAAAACAATTTTAAATCCAATTACAGAACAAGAAAAAGCATTTTTCGTTAGCTTTCATCCAGGTCTAAGCTTCATCTACATTTTCAGACTGTTTTCCTTTCCCAGCTCAGTTTTCTATGCGTTTTCCACTTTCCTATTTCGGGTTTGTTTTCGAGTTCCAAATTGCTTTGCTCCCCGTCGCGTTTTCAACTGGGGTTCCAGAGTGGGCCAAGTGCACCACTCTTCTCAGCCTTCTGTAGTCCCTCAACTACCTGCTGCTTCATGAAATTTCTTTGAGCTAGTGGGAAAACACAAACATAACCCCAAAGTGGTTCCCATCAAATATGCACAAACACGGAAAAAGGACAATGTTCCGCTGTCATCCTTTACCTTTTAGTCCTTTTCCATTTTCAGTCAACCATATCAGGAGAAGTTTGAGGAAAGTGGGAAATATTTGAATAAGTGACTGCCTCAATTAATTCAGTCCTGATTTTAGGGATGCCATCAATGTTCTATCACTCAATTTTCTTTACTCTTGTAATTCCTGTCACCTTCTCTGGGGAGCAAAAGCGTGAAGTGCACTTTAACTGGCATCAATTGGCATTGCTCACCCTTTTGCCCAAGTTCATCCTGCTCCTAGCTATCTTCTAAAATCCCCCTTAAGTCCCCTTTACTCTACCAGTGCCAAACTTTGCTCGTCTTTCATATCACGGTGCCGCAAACTTTGCCTGCAAAAGTTCCGCAGCGCTTATAGAGCTCTCCTCCTTCCCCTTTTTGCTCCTCCATACCTTTCCGCTTGTAAAACCACCTCAACAAGTCTTTCCTCCGTGCCCATAATTATAAATCCCGCAATTGCGATTGTCTGAATGACTCAGCCGCACACACGTGACGATGCAACCGCAACTCAGAATCGCAGGAGCGGTATGAAACGGTTTCGTGGAGAAAGTGGGAAGACGGCGGTAGCCAGGCAGAAATTGGCTGAATCTCAATGCCGTGTTGGTTCTCTGCTCTCGCTTTGCCAACAAAGAGGAGACACTATTTGCATAAGAGATTATGAGGATAATTAGTGTCATTAGTTGGGAGAGTGCCCTCCACTCCCTTCAATCCTCCACTTCCGATCTCAGGGGAGTGCAGTCTCACCTCGTCGCTGATTAAGGGTATTCCTGCTAATTGACCTTTGAATCAGAGATGAGAATTGCTGCTCAATTGGCACAGTTTCTGATTTCCTTCTCTACACTCCCCTTTCCTTAAATCCTGATTTCAGAGCAATAAAGATGGATTCCAGATGCCAAGCCACCCTCAGAAAAGAATCATTTCGAGTCCCAGAGCAAGGGAATATTAATGTGGGGATTTTTGGACTGTTTTCTATTCATTAAAAATAATTTTCTTTTGCATTAACTTTTCATTTACAGGGAAATTTACCAGCCCACCCGCCGAAGGTTGTGGTCCACCCTGGGGTGGAGCGGATGGAAGCTGGTCCGAAGGGTGGAGACCAGGGATCGGGTGGCAAAGAAAAAGTGTGCACATCAAAGCGAAACTTGTTGAAATTGCATTTTTACGCACCCTTGAACAGGAAAGTCTTCAACGGAAAGAAGCGGGGAAAGATGGTGGTGACGAGGGAAAATGGTTCGTTGCTGGGGCAACACATCCAAATTGAACTCAGAGGCGGAAAATCTTCAACAAAAGCCCAGAAAATATTTAATTTTATTGCTGTCGTCACTTCATTGAAAGAATACTCGCCATTCAAGGGTTATGGAAAGGCAAAGTTCAAGGAATTCGATGTGACAATTGAGACGAAATGAGAAGAAAGCTATGAACTTTGATTACTGTTCACAGAAAGACAGCGAAGAAGCCGAATAGTGCCCAACAAATAGTTGGAAGAAAAATCTACATTTCCATATGGGGAAATGCATCACAACAATCGCAGAATAAGTTGGCTGGGATGGAAGTGTAACTAAGTCATGCAGCCGTGACGAGCCTTCCACATGAAGGAATTCCCATGGAGACCGAAAGGAAGTGGAGGATGAAAGGGAAATGAGGTGGAAGTGGAAGGGAAAATCATGCACAGGAATTTTATTTTGTATTGGGGGAGGAGGATGAGGGTCAGTTTGTTTGATTCCATGCTGCTTGTTAATTTTCAAATCGAAACAACCTCGGGGGTGGCAACCATCACAAATAGAGGGGGAGAAATTTACCGGGGTGTTAACTGGTCGTTAAAGAACATAACGAGCTTTTATAAATGGAGGGGGAAATCTGAGAAGGGGATAGCAAGGAAGCTTAAAAGGAATCTCCGCCAGTCGGGCAAAGAAAACGGCGAGGAGCAACAAACAAAGTGGAAACTTCTTTTGAAATGTCGCTAATGAAATCCGATTTGCATGAGGGGTAAATAGGTGAAGGAGGTCGGAAAAGTGACGATGATGGGTTGTTTATAAAGTGCAATTGACAGGAAAGAGCCCACTTGCCCCATTGATCCAGAATGCATTTCAATGCTTTGAAGGAGGGAATGAGAAATGCTGGCAAACTGGTGAGAATCATTGGATACAGCGCAGCTCATTCATCCATCAATCCAGTATCCATCGCTTCTGGCTGTGGATTATTTTATGCCATCAACTAATTGAAGTGCCCTGATTTGGCAACTAGGAAACGAAGTGAAGTAGAACCTGTATAATGAGATGGAAGCATTTATGCTCCAATTACAGCTAAGTGCCGGAAAATGCTGTGACCAGCTAAGCGACGAGTGATGGAGTAGCGACCGCGAACTAGGCCAGCTTTCCGAGCCTCCTCCTCGGAGTTTTCCCTCCCAATTCCATTCCCTGGATCCATTAATCAACCTGAGGAGCAGGGAAATCGCGAGCCAAACGACAAGCACGAGGCCATTCCGCCTTGGCACGTCTACGAAATCCGTGTAACTCGCATCAGGAGGAGTGGGTTGGGTGGCGGAACTTGGCCTTGGCTCGATCTGGAGCCGGCGCCATCAATAACAAGAATTCGCGTGGAGCAACAAACGGAAAAACAAGAAAACAAACAAGGAAACGCGGACAGGGAAACAGCATGGAAAGTAGAGTGAAGGAGAGGGTGGGGAAAATAGGAAGGGGGAAGTGGAAATGGGGAGGCGAAAGCTACTTGCAGCTGTCAGCAAGGTGAAGGCGGGTGGTTTAGGCCCAGCGGAAATCGATTTGTGTGCGATTTGTTGTGGTTTCGCTTTACTAAGTATCCCATATTATTCCACCTCCTCCTCATCGCCCCACCACCAACCTTTCCTTAATGGTCAACTATAATTTCGGAACTATTAATGACTGTGACATGGTCTCCGACTTCGGGGATTGTTTGTGTTTTCGTGTTCAGGGATCAATGAATTTGTCCTGTCGCACTTTGGCCTCCAACTATTAATCATAGATCCCGGGTTAGGGGAGTCCTGCTCTTGGAGTGGGTGTGTCAGTCAGTCGGTCGGCTACTAGTGCCCCAATCGAAATTTCATTAGTGGATTAGGAACCGGAACGGGACTGGACTTACCCATCAGTTTCATCACCTCGTGGTGGCTGATGAAAATGTTCAGATAGCCGCTGACCGAAGGGGTCCGCCAAGTGGACATCAGGCATAGAAGTAGGAGTGAGAGGGGCGGGGGGAAGCGGCCCATGGTGGAGCGGTCTTTGGTTTAGTGGGTGCTGCGAGGAGTCGATAAATTGTCAGAGCATGTGTCGCCGCAAGTGGCGAACATTTCCACAGCTCCACTTCCTCCTGCTCCCTTTTCCGGATCCTCCCCTTTGACAGCCAATCTCAATGTGAAGCCATTGAGGCGTAGATTTGAAGTGAGAGTTCAGGGGCGGAGTTTTCCGGGGTGAAGTTGTCCTGGTGCTGATTTTAATTCGGCTGCCAGTGGATCCTGCCTTGGTGATGGTTGTCAGTTGCTGGTGCCACAAACACAGGGCTCAGAAAAGATCCCAAGCTCTCGAATAAGCGTTAAAATCAAATTCCAACTGCTGCTAACTGTTCCGGTTGGAAGTGGGAAAGAGACAGCAGGAGAGAGGTTTGTCTACCAAATTTGGGAACTTTTCAGCCTCGGCTTCCGCTGGCTATTCCTCTTTTCCCCTTTGAGCGGACTGTTTCAGACCAACTTTTCCAGTTTTGTTTTGCTGCGGTTGCTGTTGCTGTTTCTGCTGCCTCCCTCTGATTCTGCCACTCCTGGAGTTCTTCCTCCTCTGGCTGTATGCATCAGTGCGTCCAAATTTGGCCCAGACTGAGTTTGGTTGGCTTTTATTGGCTGAGCTCCTGTCAACTGGTCCTGCTCTCCTCCTCCTCCTCCTCCTTCTCTCACCTCTTTTCTCCTTTCTCGTGTGTTGTTTTGTGGCTATCGCCTGTCACTTTGTCCACTTTTCTGCTGCTGGTCACTCCACACTCCGTTCTCCTCTCTTCGCTCTCCTCTCTCCTCTCACCTTTCTCCCTCAGACTCTGTTCAATTTTATCTTCGTTAAAGTCCCGTTCCTGTTGAATAGAAAGTGATTTAGTTTAGTGCAAATCAGACTGCAGTTTTAAGAAGAAGAGAAGTTGACAAAGGAAGATGCGTTTTCGAGAAAGGGGAAGTTTCCAATTGGGATATTACGGGATTAAGATCCCTTCAGTATGTGTGATGTAATTTGTAAAATCAAAATAAAAAGTTTCTTGCATGCAAAAGTAATTAGAAAGTTGCAAAAAGATTAACAGCTTAGGGTTTCCAGAAGAGATCCAACCCAACTTATTCTGAATTAACTTACTCACATCGCATTTGAGTTGGTGGTTGAAAATGGCTGGTGCTTTAATAAATTTGAGGCAATATTTATGTGTTTGTTTGGCATAAATTATGAACTGGAAAAAGGGAACAACTTTGGCTTTCGAAATGTTTGTGGTTCAAGTGGTTCAGGTGGTTTCCCCCCCGCTCATTGTTGTTTGGTCTACGTGTTTATTCAGCTGCTCCTCCCACTTCGCCCTTTATCCTTGGTGGTTGCGTGTGCAGGTAGCCCGAATGGAATGCCAACTGCAGTGGGCGGAGGGAGGTGGGTCGAAGTGCAAGGGGCGGTGGGGATCGTGGGCATGGCAATGGAACCAGGACAGTCGAGTGGTCCCAAAATGAAATTGTTGCCAAGAAGCAGTCGAAACTGCTTCAATCTCCATGGTAAACTCATTCTCAACTTGGCTTCTGCTCTTGCCCAATACTCTTTTCGCTTTTCCATTTTCTGGCCGCAATAAAAATCGAAATCAGAAAAGTTTGTTGCCTTCGTTTTCGATTTTTCTTTTTGCGTGGAAACATTTTTGGAATTTTAAAGTTTAACCAACAGAAGATAGTTTTTCAGCGGATGGAAGCTATTTCGGAGCCAAGCCAAAGAATGCTGCGGTCTTTTTAATTAAACTTATCTGCGCCCAAAAGAGCGCCGCAGGATGGAAAGTTAGTCACTTGATTAAGGGCCAGATCATCAGCATCACTAGCCATCCTTCACTTCAGCCCTTATCATCTTGAAAAGGAGCAAGGCATTCGCATCTGCAGAAGGAGAACAATTCTTGGTACTCGAATCCCTGGGCTTTCAAAGTCATTCAGCGAGTGCATCAATAATTCAAAAGACAAATAAACCGATGTGATTGTGTGTGTTCTTGGTCGTGTTTTCTGAAGGGGAATCACTGTAACTGATTCAAATGGAGCAGCAGACAAACAGCCAGTGGGGTGCACTTGAAGAAGTGAGGAAATAATAATGATGGGGAGGGGGGGTTTAGCACATCCCTAATGACAGTCATCATCTTAGTCGATAACATATTAACTACATCAACTCAATCATAATCAGGGAAAGTAGCTGCAGTGGCAAGAGGAGTTTCCGCTGAGAGGTTTCCGCTTAGTCACACGTATCATCCGTCAGACAGCCACGCCTCCAAGTCCCCGAACTCCAACTCCTTCAGAAAGTGACAAATTGAGCATTTTCCATTGTCTCCGGAACCGAACGAAGCTTGAGATGCGATGAGCAGAAGATGAGCCTTGAATGGATGAGGTGGAATGGGAAAACTTTTCAATTACTTGCAAGGAGAAGAGCAGCAACGGAAAATTGACTGAGGGAAGAGCCTGAGGAGTAATGAATAATAATCTGTTCTCCCCCAGCTCCATCCCAATGCCAATTTATCATTAAGGAATCCATGGAAAGACACGTTCTCCTGCTTTTCCTTGGACAGTTTCATGCTGGAACAATATTTACTCTGCCCTGCTGAGATTGCCGGCTCTCGACTTGGCCCACTCATTCCCCTGCAATTAAATGGCCATCGATGGACTGGCCTCTGGCCTCCATGTTTCAATTACAAAGTGGCTTTCACTTCTAATTGAATCGTAAGCTTGCTTCGATTCGAAGCTCATACTTTATTCCACCTCAGCACTCTATTTTGTTTGCATTTAGTTTTCCTCGACGGCTAATCCAAAGGCTGGTTTGGGTTAATGAACTTTGGCTCTATAACTGTTTATTTTGAGCTATTAAGGTTTTCCCACCAACAAAATCACGCTTTCTTAAGCCTTGCTTTAAGAAAAATTCTTAGAAGAAATGATTAAAACTGCAGATATTCTATAAATTTTATAATAATCTTCACAGTGTCAATGAAATCTTTCTTCTTTTAATGGTATTTAATGAAATAAATTAAAAACCCTTAAATTTAAATCGGAATTGATTAAACATTTCAATTTCATAGGGACCACTGTATAAAAATGGTATTTATTGTCAATTGGTAATTCGATGATCAGCGATAACATTTTTATACCCGTTACTCGTAGAGTAAAAGGGTATATTGTATTCGTGCAAAAGTATGTAACAGGTAGAAGGAAGCGTTTCCGACCCTATAAAGTATATATATTCTTGTTCAGGATCACTAGCCGAGTCGATCTAGCCATGTCCGTCTGTCCGTCTGTCCGTCTGTCCGTCTCTCCGTCTGTCCGTCTGTCTGTCTGTCCGTATGAACGCTGAGATCTCGGAAACTATAAAAGCTAGAAGATTGGCATTTTGCATGTAGATTTTAGGAGTTCCTACGCAGCGCAAGTTTGTTTCAAAATGGTGCCACGCCCCCTCTGACGCCCACAAGCGACCAGCTGTGGCCACAGTTTTGATGCTATTATGAAATTTTTTTTTGATATATATTTGTTTCGTCAATACCTATCGAATGGCCTAATAAAAGTTTGCCACGCCCACTCTAACGCCCAAAAACCCATTAAACACTTATGCCTGGTTAGCGCCTACATTTCTGCCTTTCATGGCCGCAATAGTGCAATAGCGCCATCTAACGGATGACTTTGGAACAGCTGGCCAAGGTGCTCAACAGAGTCAACGTTAATTCTCGATAAGGATTTCTATTAAAGGAAATTGCGATGGTTTTCATTTGTCAATACCGAACTATATCCCAAGAACTATGCAAATCAAATCAAGTTAGCCAAATTGGAGGTGTTCCCTGGGTACCGATTTTAACATAAAAATCGGGAGCTAATTCGAGCTGCGAAAAACATACAGAAGGCATATTTATATTAGTTGTTTAGCTGAGTAACGGGTATTTAATAGTCGAGACACTCGACTATAGCGTTCTCTCTTGTTTTTAATATTATGCTTCCCAGTCAGCTTCTCAGTCATAAATTTCCCATTCGATAGAAATCTGTTTCAACAAACAACATTGCTGTTGAACAAGCTGCTCTCCAATGAACAGAACAACAAACACCTAACAAAAATTAATTGTCTGTACAAATTAGTTCAGAGAACAAAAATATCCATCCCTCCTCATTCCACTCCACAAAGCATTTGCAATCATTTTCCATTTACAGGGACAACAAAAGCAAATGTCGCTCGTTATTTTTAATCAGCTATCAAAATTTATAGCTGAAAATTTGTCTAGCCAGTGGGCAGGTGTTTTGCACTTGGTCCATTGGTCCTTTTCCATTACCCGCTTGCATTACAGGTTCATTATAATGTGCGCAGCGGAATATTTTACGCGAATTTAATAAACTCGGGGAATTGGGCAGGAGCATTAAAGCTAATGGAAAATTTCGGCCTCCAGCTGATATGGTATGTTAGTTATTCGCATTTGGGGATGTGTCAGTTCAGATAGCCGTTTGAATATTTAATGGGGAACTGTTCGAACTCAATGAGAGTGTGCGATTATATCTCAACTGCGGGTTGTTTCTCCACTCAGGCATAATCATTGATTTATGGCCATCGAAATAAACCTTTTTTTGTGTTAGTTGTGGTTAAAAAAAAAGTACAAGACTAGCTTCCCCTACTTATTTCCAGACCTTTAAGAACCATGACTAATATGTGGGTATTGCTTAACAAAAAACTATATAGAACACGTTTAAAGCCCAAGGTTGAAAGGACAAAAATCATAGGACACATTAAGGGCCTGACATAATTCAAGTACTCAGATTATTGTTCGCTGGCTGTTGTTGCTGCTGTTTATGGGCCGAAAGCACTTAGTGGCCATTCAATCAAGGAGCCACTAAGTGAAGAAAGTGGACCCTGCGATGGGCGGAAGGAAGGTCTCCACTGAAAAGTGTTCGAGCGGAACATCAAATTTGCATAATATTCTTTTATGGCTTATGTTTTGCGGTCGCGAAACTTGAACCGCATCAAGGTTATGGGGGAGAAGGGGATTATCGGGGAATGGGGACTGTTTGAGGGTTCGTTGGCTGGCATTTATTGAGTGGCTCTTAATCCCCGGCATATTTCAATTAGTGTCAACTTTTTGATTTTATGTAAACACAAGCGGACGCACCACAACTTTACGGGCCCCCGTTTTCCCCACCCAGTTTGTTGCTGTTTTTGTTCTAATCAGAGAGTCCACACGCACACACACAGACACACACACATCAACCCGCAAATACGTACATACACACAAGTGTTGGTCACGCAATCCTGCGGTTGTGGAATTGCGTGTGATTGTAAATGTGTGTACTACACGGCGTATGAGTGTTTACTTTGCAGTTGAAGTCTTCGCAAGCCATTCTATCTAAAATATATAAAGTGGGTAAGCCGGTTGTTTTCAAAGAGCTTCGAACTTCATTATATTTCTTTAATATTTGCTATACAGCAGATTTAAAAACTAACATATATACACCTTTTTCAAACAAATTTTGAGGCACTAATTTATGAAACTAATCTTATACATAAGTAAAAAACAAAAATATATATTTCGCTGTGATTGTGTTTGTACTGAACGTAAAATTCCCAAAAGTGTAGAAACCCATGAATAAAAAAAAAATTCATATAAAATATGTATGTACATACATGAATTAGCGATAAGAACCAGGGTGCTATAAAAGATGACAGAAATCTCACCAGCCTTCAGTGTATTTCTCACCAGTGGCAAGAATGGCTGGTTTCTACGGAATAGTTCGGGTCCTCTATCTGCTCCTGTCCTTTTACCTAGTCCAAGGCCTGTTTTGTGATAGATCAGAAAATCAATGCGTTCCGCAAGCACTTTGCAAATTAGAGCGCTCGCAATTGGTATTTGGCCATTTCGAAGGATGTCTCCCCACGGAAATTTGCTGCCCCCAATATTTGATGGTAAGGATACCTAAATAGTGAGTTGAGCGCAGTGAGTTCTAACAGGCGAATGTCATTGCAGATAGAAAGTCCACTTCCCACCAACGACGTTTCACTTACGTACTCTTGTGGTCAAGTCAACAAGGACGGCTTGGCTAATACAGTAACGAATCAAAAAAACTTGGCCAAACAGGGCGAGCTGCCCTGGATGGTGGCTCTGGTAGATGAGAAAAACCAATACTTTGGTGGTGGTTCCCTGATCTCCCCTGATGTGGTGCTTAGCGGAGCCTACATTACCGAAAACAAGAGGTTGGATCAGATATTTGTGAGGGCTGGTGAATGGAGCTTCAAAATCACTACCGAGCGCTATCCGCACGTTCAAGTGGGTATCAGGAGAATTGTGCGTCATCCCGGCTTTTCCGTAAACTCTGGATCTAATAATGTGGCTCTTCTGTTCCTCGAAAGACCACTGCAGCTAGCCCCCCACATCCAGACCATCTGTATGCCGCCAGCGAGTAGGAACTTTGACTTGAGTCGCTGCATCTTCAGTGGATGGGGTAAGGAGTACGCTAGAGCCAGACGCTTTATGAACGTCCTGAAAAAGATTGATGTGCCGGTCGTAAAGAATTCTGAGTGTCAAGCACGAATGAAGCTTGCTTATGGAGACAACTTCGTGCTCGATGAGAGCCTTATGTGCGCCGGCGGCGAACTCGGCAAGGACTCCTGCTTTGGCGATGGTGGTTCTCCGCTTGCATGCCCGCTGAAGGAAGATCCCGAGCGGTACGAGCAGGCGGGCATCGTCAACTGGGGAGTTGGGTGCGGACAAAAGGACACTCCGGCAGTCTACACCAATCTGGCCAAGCTACGCGGTTGGATTGATCAGGAGATCGCACGAAATCAAATGGGAAATCCACCCACAGATGGAGGTTATAACGGAAAAAATCCACGAAGGTATGATGTTTCCCCAGCCGATCGTGCTCCAATTAATACAAGGCCAGTTCAACAAGTGAACCAAATTCTTAATAATGAAGGTTATAACGCAAAAAATCTACTAAGGTATGATGTTTCCCCATCCGATCCTGCTCCAAGGCCAGTTCCACAAGTCAAACAACTTCATAATAATGACGGTTATAACGCAAAAAATCTACTAAGGTATGATGTTTCCCCAGCCGCTCGTGCTCCAATTAATACAAGGCCAGTTCCACAAGTCAACCAACTTCATTATAATGACGGTTATAACGCAAAAAATCTACTAAGGTATGATGTTTCCCCAGCCGATCCTGCTCCAAGTAATACAAGGCCAGTTCCACAAGTCAACCAACTTCATTATAATGACGGTTATAACGCCAAAAATCTACTAAGGTATGATGTTTCCCCAGCCGATCCTGCTCCAATAAATTCAAGGCCAGTTCAACAAGTGAACCAAATTCATAATAATGAAGGTTATAACGCAAAAAATCTACTAAGGTATGATGTTTCCCCAGCCGATCGTGCTCCAATTAATACAAGGCCAGTTCAACAAGTGAACGAAATTGAACCAGATTATCAAGAAAATACTGTGCATAATAATGAAAGGTTCCAACAAATCAACGAAATTAAACAAGATTATCAAGAAAATACTAATAATGTATGGCCCGGTATGAAATTAGTCCGAGCATAATTACTATATTTTTAAAATTTATTCTGCAAATTTTGATTATTGCAATAAAATATATATATATTTCACTTTGTTTTTATTCGTCAAATATGAAAGTCCGATTACTCAGTGGCTACTGATAAGAAATATATATAAGACCTTTCGTCTTTGCAAAAACTTATGAAATTATTATTTATAATACTGTGTTTTGCTGTGGACAAATTTCTGACGAAGTTCTTATCTGTTAAACACATATTTTCTTTGTTTTTATTATAAACTAACTTAACTCATATTGACTTCAATAGAAAACTATTGTATTGTAGAGTGCAAATATTTGTTCAGGTCCTTTGTTTCTTCCAACACGGGAATATATATTCACATGTGGCAGGGGTATATGAGGGTTGAGCAAACCCTTTAGCAATCAACTCAAAACTGCTGACAAGTAATGTGGGTACCTCGCAGCCTCCTCCTTCAACTCGGTGGCATTTCTCGGGTATTTCATATCAAAGGTGTTTCATTACAGAGAGTAAACGACACGGCATCTGATGATACAAGGGTCGCTGCCACCGTCCCTCTCGGCATTTCGGCTTGGCTTTAAGGTTTGACATGGAAAACCTGGTGCCGGCTCGGATGTTGTCAAAGGTCCGGAAGCCAAGCCCATCTCCGAACATCCGGACAAGCCACAGTCTCGTCAGCCGCCGGCCGTCCAACTGTCGTTTGTTTACATAACATCAGCCAGGAGCCAGGATCCATTCGAAGCCGAATGGAATTCGGCATCCTGCGTGGGCACATGCGCAATGTTTCCTTTTTGGATTGTCTGCCTGCAACTGTTGCTTCCTTTTTTGATTGCACTGGCAACTGACACTAATCCAATTTGGTCGAATCAGCTGCCGAACCAGTTGCAATCCCAATTGGAGCCACTAATTGCGAGCAGGACACAAAGGAGTCGCCAATGGATTTAATTTGCAGTCAGACCAATTGCACAACTTGGTCAAAACAATTGCTAGCAGTTAAATTGGGAGTGTGTAAATACTTTCCCTAACGGGGAAATTCAATTACACTTGGCAGACTGTCAACGAATGTAATAAAAGGTTATCGGGGCGAAACAGTTGGACATGCTCACAAAATCCTTCAAAATGTAATAAAACTTTAAAAGCTTTTGAGCACGTGTCTCGATGGCAGTTATTAAAAGCGCCACCGAGTAAATTGACTGTGATTAAGCCGAGATTTCTGGGGTGGGATGAGCAAACTACACGATTGCCGTCTGATAAGAGACCGATAATCTCCCAGACGTGCACTTATCAGCGAAGCAAACACATCCCATGCCCATTTCCATCAACCCCTTATTAATCCACATTCTACAATACATTTATTTTCGCTCTTTTTCCCCGACAAATGAGTGCACGAAAAACTTGGAAACGAAAGGTTAAGCCAGTCAACCCCCGATGCAACAAATGGCAGTACTAAGGCGGATATAGAACACAATAAGGATCCACAACACAGGACGGCAAATGGAAGTGGAAGCACAAGTTGAAGTGCAGAGCAGTAAATAGTTGTAGGAGTTGCAGGAAGAAGGATAAACCGAAGGAAAAGCTGCAGTGGAGTGCCAAAGTTCACACCAACCCCATCAGGAAATCCGAAAAAAAAGGGTGGCATAAGGATAATAATGCGAGAGTAAAAACAAATATGCGTTGATCTGCGGCAAGGACTAAACAGTGGCTATATGGCAAGGAGAATGCGAGGCAAACAGAAAATAGAATCAAATTGCAATAAAACGTACCAAAACACAGCGAGTGAAAACTAAACGAAATGGAATCCCCCTAATGCAGCATGTAAACAAAATTGGGCACGTGACCAGAAAGGGAGAAGTTCGCAGGATCTGGATAAGGGAGTTGGAGTCCAAGCTCTGGACAACAAATTGCCGCACGAAAGTAATCCCGACAGCTGGCAGATTGTTGGGCCTTCATAAGACTCAGACTGCCAAGGCGCCAGAATCGCAAAATACGGAAGCACTTTCTGAGTTGGCAGACAGTCGCAAGACATTGTACCCATCAAATAGGAAGTAAAGGAGTTGGGCTAGTGCACTGACCACTAGTTTTTTTTCTCGAGGCTCAAGTGCAACCATAGCACTTGAATGGCTGTCAAATCAAACAAATCTTAAAAGCAATCTAAAGTGCAGTTGGCGAGGAAAAGATGAGAGATGAGTTGGCGAAATGGCCATACTTCATTTCCGCTGCCACATTTTTGCACTTTTTCCCCTATCCTTTTTGTTCAGCTATTTTAAACCCAATCAGATAACAATTTTAAACTTATTAATAATGTATAAAAATATAATTTATGACTTGATATTTTCCTTACTTTTGCGCTTTGGTCGCAAACTGTGCCTGATTTGCTGACTGCTGGCATTGAACTTGTCCAGGATATTCCGTCCCAAACGGACTGAGAACTCCGCCATCTGGAGATCCTCCCGCTGAGTTTTCTGGTGCCAGGAGGCCATCCTCGGCTGTTTCCTTTCCACTTCCGGGGGATAGAGCTCAACTTTCCTGCCGGAGACATCTTGACGAGCTGTTAGCTCGAAGCGATTGGGTCCTATTCCCGGCTGGTAAACTACCAGGTACCTACTACCATCATGAGTAGCATAAAATCTCGTCGGGCAGTGCATCTCCTCGGCCAGCTGCTCCACAATTGCCTCGTGCATTGGCGACATTGGACTAAAGTCGATGAACCTGCGATCGCTGGCGAGGAATCGACGCAGTCGTCGCTGGATCAAGTCGGCCTTACGAATATGTTCCTCCATTTTTGCAACCGAAAGTTGACCCAACTGACCGGGATTAATTTTGTCATGCATGGCACAGACCAACTGGCGCAGAGTTCGATTAGGTTGCAAATAGAGTTTATTTTCTGGCAGAATATCTGGCAGGATATAATTGTAGTTGTGCTCATTGTGGATCACACGCACCAGTCTAGAAGTGGACAATGCTACAGGGGAATCTCTCGTTATACCTGTAGAAAAAAGGGATATGAGAAATATTCCGTACTGTTTAATTATAGTTACCTACCATCAAGGTGGCTTTTCTCTGTAATTCCCAAAATCTCATCTAGTGGCTGAGACATTCTCTAATTTTCCTCAGTTGGGAAAGTTACAAAGACTTAAAGCTTCAAAGATTTCCACTCAGCTGAAGAAACTCACGACAAACAACTTAAAGATATTCTAGCTTATCAGAAGCTGAAATTTGAATTTAATAAAAACTTTTTCGCGTCTATAAGCGCAATTGGGTTTTCTCTCTCTTCTATCGTCACAGCTGTCAATGACAGAGCACAGGACTGCACAAGAAGAGGAAACTTTCCGAAACACAATCCTATTTTGAAAAGGTGACAATCCAGAGAACTAAATAGTGTTGCAGGTTGCTTTGCCGAAACAAAGGAGAATGCAGCTCACAATTCGATAAAGTGGGGGTATTGAATGATGCATGGCTGCCTTATGGCCCAATTTGCTACCAGTCAGGATATTATTATGGCCAAGGCAAACTGAAATCAAAGTTTTAGTGCCCCGGAAAAGTCGGTCCTGCAAATTGTTGGCCGCTTTCCATGCAAATCTGCGCCTCCGGGGTGTCGGAAGCGATTGGAAACTTTCATGCCCAACAGCACGGCATCCTTGGAGAGATGAGCCAACCACAGCAGCCAATGGACATCAACAGTCATCCTGCAGGATACTATAGAGTCGGCCAAAGAGGATAAGCATAAAAGATCCTTGTATGGGGAATAGGAAAGGATAGTTGAACTTCTTTGGTGAAAGCTTTTATTGCTCTCAGCCGTTTGCATGTGTCTCCACTCCGAATTTGGGAATTGTTTGGACAAGGCAGCTCCCCGCCGAGGAGTTGAACCAAAGTAAATGAAGCGTGACGCTTTGTTTTCCTTTGATTTAGTTTTATGAGTCTGCATCGGATGTAATTGAATTATGCAAGTTGGCGCCGACGGCCAACGGCAGACGACTTTATTAGCCTTCGATGGTAAAGTGGGGAAAACGGGGAATTGGGGGGCCAGAAAGGGGATGATGACACGGATGAAGGATAACAACAGGAGGCAGGATACAGGCGGAGTCGGATTGGTTACGCTTTTTTACCACTGACATTTGCATTTCAGATGATTTTGCTCGACTCGCGATGAAATGAATTGGAAAATATCAGGATGAGGCAGCTGATAAAGGATTCAGGATATGAGATATTCCAGCAACCCAAAGGAACATCCACATCCAGTGATAAGCAGCTCAATGAATGCGCAATGCGATGGCAACAGGATGGAATTCGTAATGAAATGACAGTTTGCATGCGAACAAGGCTTTCACCAGTCTAATTGACGCCAATGTGTGCCTAGAATCAAGACAAAATTGAAAAAAGGATATCCAAACTAAAAATAAAAAACTAAGAAAGGAAAAAAAAGTGAAGTAGGCCCCCTTTCAATATTGCGGAATAATAATACAACTTGGTTACTTGGGGGATTTCGGTTAAATCAGTGCGTAATTCGTATATCGGAAAAAATCCCATGGAAAAGAGCTTTGCAATCTGACAGAGACAGTTCCGGGTATTTCCAATTACAATTTCATGAGATCTCGTATAGGGCGAAAAGTGCAGTAGAGTGGTAAGAGAAAACTGTGCCAATCCCAGAATAAATTCCCAAAACCAAGGCCAATGACAAATTGAAATGAAATGGGCTTGCTTTCCATTTTACTGGCTTTAAGCTGCGTTTGCCTTGTCAAGTTACGTTGAGAATTGTGTTCTGTTCGACCAGGACTAAGCTTCATGAAACGAATCAGGGAAAGTTGACATTGCAGCTCACGCATCATCACGCAGGCTTACAAATGTGAGAATATATCGTAATTCGTACCAACAGGACAGATGGTTTAACAATTTCGTAATAGGCTGGCTCACTGAGCAAACCGAATATAGCCATCGATTGCTGCAGTCATCAGCAATGGAACAATGCACTTAACCAGGCCCCTAGGACATGTTCGCCTCCCTGACGAACTTCTGTACCACGTCGAAAAGTTGCCTAAAAATGCTCACGTCCTCGGCACGTGACCAAAATGTTTGGCCATAAACAAGGAAAATATGAAAATGAAGAGGCGAGCTCAGCAAATAAAGGAAACGAGGAAATCAAGAGGAGGAAGTTCGGAGTCGGTAATCGGGTTGATATATTTATCCTGGCTGAAAGTTCGCACGAAGCCTCTTCAAAAATTCATCAGGAAGACGCGCACAAGTTGACTTCAGCTGACTAGAGTTCGTGGGCGGCACCACGCCCCCTTCTTCACGCTGCTTCGTCCTTCGTCCTGCGGGTGTGGACATTAACCCCAATTGGCTAAATGGCTCATTAGGTCAGTGGGGGAGTTCTTTCTAGCTTACTTCAGTGGAATTAAAGAAATGGACTCAAAAGCAGAAACAGAAACAAACGCAAGCGAATTGCACTGCTGCGTGGTCAGTTATAATTAGGGGCATTCGCCTTCGGAGCTTTACGACCGAGCGATTAGGCGAAAGGATACAAAGGATATACAGCTACCAGGGGGGTGATGGGATGACCAAGGCCAAGGCCACTGTGGATACAGGATGCCTCACTCCAGCCTGGGTTCACATTCAATATTATTAATTGACAACATGGAAACGTTTCGAAGGATCCTTACGAACCAGGGGAATCGTAAATATATCGCTTACAGTCCTTTGTCCAATTGGAAAGTGGCCAGAAACATGTCCTGGATGTTTGTTTAGGAGCCGTTAAGGGAGCGGCTGTGAAAACGCATAATAACAGTGGAAAGTGTAGCCTCCTTTTTGGGCTTAGCGGCATTGGGGAGTTGATTAATTGGCCATAAACCAAACGATTATCATTCTAATTTTGGGAGGAGATGGGGTGAAGAGTGCCCCCAACCCATTCTATTCCAACGCAGTTGAACATCTTTCTCCCGTTTCGGTGTTCCGATGTTTCGATGCTCGAGTACCAGACATCACTGTGGATTAGCCAGGATGTGCGATGTCCTTCTGTTGCAGGGTGGGTGTTGGAGTGATTGCCACTTGTTCGCAGGGAAACATTTCTGGTGGTCTGGAGTTCCAAATTCATTTGCCTGGGCAGCGTTTACCGTTATGATTGCAGGGAAAACTTCCACGCTCCTCTCAGCTGGTGATTTTCCCTTGAAGTTGCCCCGTAATCAAGGGGATGTGGATGCGGTGGGCAGAGGGAGGCAGAGGGAGGGAGACGCCAGGCAGTAATTGCTTAATTTGATTACGTGCCGCCGTAAAAAGCAGAACAGGAAATTTGCACATACACACAAGCTCCGTGCTGGGTAATGAAGTTAGGATGGATGAATGCATGGGTGAATGGATGGATGGGTGAATGGGTTGGTGGGTAGGTAAATGGGGAATACGATCCCCAACCGCAGGCCCAAAACCTCCCCTTCCAAACGGGGGCGACTTTAAACTTTATCGCAGACGGCAAACAACTTAATTCGTGTTTCGGCTGAACCTTTCGCCGCCTTCACCCGAATGTCGCAGGCCATTTGCCATAAACAACAAACAAGATGAAGCGGTCCTGGAAAAGGGGAACAATGGCGTCAAAGGATCGAAATGCGAAATGGGAAACTGTTCGCTTCGTGCGATAATTAGAAGCGCCCAGTGCACGCTCAATTAGAAGCTTGTAGCCCCAGAGACGGTGGGTGTTTCAGGGCTAAGGGGAGTGGGAGGGCTACACGGAACATGGAAAGCCTTTCTCCCACCCAGCTGCACTCCCCCATCTCCTCCCCCATTTAACTTCCTCCACGATGCAGACACGCGATGATCCGGAGCGGAGTTCGGCGTGAATGAGTCGCTGGATGGAAAGTGGGTGGGTGAGGTGGAACAGGGCTTGAATGTCTTAATTAACTGTTAGCTGCACTCTGCGAAATCAACAGGCCATAACTGGTAAATGGAGCAGGGGGGAGGGGTGGGCAGAGTTATGGCCTGCTGTTTGCCTCTAAATAATGTCGAGGACGTCGTGCCTCATATTTATGATTCGCAATTATTCTACAACGTGTGGCGGCAAATCTCCGCCTTTCCCCTGAAAATTGCTCTGTAGTTGGGCTTGCAAGGGTTGAGTTATCTGATCCTGGAAACAGGGAGAGTGCATAAACGTGAACACGTCGCCATCACACAGACACACATTGATACACCCACTCACGCACACTGCCAAACAATTCGCACACTCACACAAAAAGGCGGGCAAATGAATTTGAGTTGTTGTTTTTTTTTGGGGGGTTCCTTTATACTACTTTTTTATAT
Source organism: Drosophila fuyamai (assembly GCA_018153365.1). Classification (NCBI taxonomy): domain Eukaryota; kingdom Metazoa; phylum Arthropoda; class Insecta; order Diptera; family Drosophilidae; genus Drosophila; species Drosophila fuyamai. The sequence continues at coordinate 9,583,248 of JAECXW010000758.1, forward strand.
TGGCGGCAGTCGAAAGTGTTGGCCAGACAAATGGGGTGGGGATTAGGGGGGGGCTTAGGATCAGGAGCAAGAGCAGGAGGGCTTACTATTACATGTCACTGGGCCATAAAAAAGTTTATGTCTGACATGAGCCAAAAACAATTTGCATATTTTTCCACTGGATAACAACTTAATTTAGGATACCCATAGACATTCGAGGGGAACGCCTGCGTAGCCAACTGGAACGGCGGCGGAGGAGTAATTAAGCATTGGAGTAGCACGGCAGCCAGCCTTAAAAGGATAATGGGTGTAGGGATGTGCGCACCGAGAGCTGCCAACTGCAGGGCCACTCGGGCGGATGCGCGATTTGGCTGCCTTTCGCACCTTTGAAGCTCAGCGGGTGGCGTCGCTAGATTGAAATTGCTTTTCACATTTCACATTTCCCATTTACTTCTGTGTGCATTTTCTTTCCCTTTGCCGTATTCTTCGCTTTCTCTGCTCGATGGCCTTTCTTTCTTCTTTCTTTTCCCCGCCCCCGCCCCCTCACCACCGCTTCTGCTACTGCTACTGCAGTGGAAATGCAATTTATTTGCTGTCGCGGGCATTAAACGCGCTGCGCTGACTTTTGACTGACGCCATATTTTCCGCCACATTTGCAATATTCGCACGAGCCGAACGCTTCCACTTCCGCTTCCGCTGCCATTGCTACTGAATTTTTATGGCTTGAGCCACGCCCTCCGCCCTCTACAGCCCGCTCAGCTTTCATTTTTCAAAACTGTCAGCTGCGAATATTTCATAGTCGCTTTTTGGCATCGCACCCACTGGATTTGCCCTCCTCCGGCTTTGTGCTTAGCCATCGAAGTGTGGAGTTAATGGCCAAAGCTGTGAAGTGCTCCAACGTAACCCCAGCAGTACTGAAAGAAATCCATTTGCCCTCACTTTCCCAGGCTTTAATTACGCCGGGGCAACAAGAACAACACGTGCAACGGGGCTTACAACGAGGGGATGGGGTGTGGCACGGTAAAAGCTGGCCAAGATTATGCAGCATTTTTTCATTAAGAGTGGCAGGCGAAGCGATTCGTCTGCTCCTTGGCAGTCATCAACTTGCTGCCCTGCGGCAGGATATGCGACGGAAGTGGAGCGCCAAAGACTACAGGGTCCTTTGTGAAGGAGATCCGGTTCAAAGGCAGTCATAGAGTGCGAGTGGTCGTGTTCACTGGTTTTCGTGTTCGGCTTCGACTTGAAATTAGCATAATCAACATGAAAAGGCAGTCCCAGGAATAGCAACTCACTCAGATACCACCCCCTCCACTAACCCCCCCCCAGGATTCTCTGCTGTGGTCGAGTTTTTCGAGCGCCTTTAATTACACAGCCCTGCACAAATGATGAGTTGGCAAATTTCCACAGATCCCCAGTGGGCGTGGGCGGGCTAGGATGTCTAGATGGGCGTGGCGGTGGCACAGTGACTAAGGATTTTGAGAAAATGGCCCGCAGACATGGACAAAGCCAAGGCAGGAGTCCAGACAAAGCGATTAGTGTGCTCGAGGAGTGCATGCCAAATGCTCCAGAGACCGAGGTTTCTTCCCTCAAATTGAGATAAACTTGAGATAAAGTGGGCCAGGGAATTAGGGATGGGTAAGGAAAAGTGGAACTGGAAAAGCCAGAGCCCCAGGCAAAACCAGAATGAATCACACGATAAAGAGATGTCAGCAATGAAACGAATTAGGACAATATGTTAAGTGCCAAACAGATGGCGATGCTCGCTCTCCATCAAACTGGCAAACCAGAACAAAGGAGCAAACTAATAAAAACTAATGAGAATGGAATCCCCATAAATCTCATTTCCTTTGCTTTTCTGCTCAACGTGCCAGCGTTCAACTATTAAAAATTCCCAGCATCAAACTGGATTGATTGCCCACTAAAGGCACAAAAAAAAACAAGTTAAAACTTCTATCAATATATAGACTGTGTAATCCCCAGCAATTATTTGTTTATACCAAATTTAAACTTTATATTGTCAGATAGAAATTTCATTTAATTTACCAACTGATTGTTTCCGCTGCCCATTTATGCAGTGATAAACCACCATAGCAGAGATGAATAAAAACAAATTCAAAATTAGGTTACCCGAAGATTTTTATTTATTTTTTTTTTTAAATAATAAATCCATTTGAAATTGCCTTTAAAACTTATTTTCTGTGTAATCTTTTGCTCACTTTAGAAAATTAAATTGAAAAATGGGTTGTCAAACAGGAGACTAATCCTAATAAAAGCCGTAATATTTGACAGATTGTCCTGAAGTTTGGTAGATTGATAGATGGGCCATCCTTTTTCTTAAATATTCAACATAACATTATGCTTTAAATGCTAATGGAAGCAAGAAGATATTTCTCCAGAAACGAAAGAACAAAAGACCATTGACTCCATGCAGATTAAGCTGTCATCTCTGGCGAAGAAGCCATAGCTTAGCTGACTGTCTGGCAAACTGACAAACTTTGGCAAATTGCTCCAATGGCCAATTGTCCGCACTTTGAGCTGGACATGCAATTAAAGTTTGTGGTCCTCGGACACTTGAGAAACGCCCGTGTGAGATGGCCAATACCCGGGGCAATTGTGCGCCACTTGGAGAACCCTCATCGCTCGTCAGACGGCAACTCGAACACTTTTAATTGTTGAACAACTTTCGAGTGGTTCGCTCGTAGTTCCATGGCTTCAATCAAAGATGCATGTAATGTTTGTTCATGAACATGAGCATGAAAATGAACATGAACATGAAAAGGATGGCAGACGTAGTAGCACAATGCCATTCAAGGCAAATCGCTGGGGAAAATTCTGGCTAAAATATGGAGAAAGATGAAGGCGAAGGCCGCAGCAGCAAGTCACGACAAAGTCGAAAGGAGAACCCATCTAGTGGCTTCCCACCATCACTTGTCTCCTCACCTCACCTCACCTCTTCCAATTCCGCATTGTGAATGTAAATACATGTGCGAAAGCGACCACCTGAGAAATCAGCACGCCAGGAAAAGCACCTTGGGGTGGAGTGACTGATCCAGACAGTGCTGTCGCCCATTTGTGATATGAAAAAGTTAAAAAAGTGTCACAAAAATCTCATAAATTTTGAAATAGAAAAACCAACTAAAGATGCGAAGGCTAAAAAAAATTACTAAGCTCTGCCCAAATGATAACCGAAATGGTATCGCAAAGAATTACAATTAATATTTACTAAAAAATACATCAGTTTCAAATTACGTTAAATAATTTAAAAATATAGGTATCAATGTTTGCCTGTTTGGAACTATGTTTACTCAAAACAATTAAATAATAATTGTAACACAAAAAAAATAGCTAAAAACAAGAGAGAACGCTATAGTCGGGTGCCCCGACTATCAGATACCCGTTACTCAGGTAAAAGGAGTGCGAGGGAGATGGAGATAGAAACTTTGATCACGCATTACTTTTAAACGAATGGTCCGATTTGAAAAATTTCTTCTACATTTCGATAGGTATTGATAAACACAATAAAACTGCATTTTTACTTTTCCGAAATATTTAAATTTTTAAAATCGTATATAAGCGATTGTGGGCGTTAAAGGGGGCGTGGCACCTTTTTGAAACAAACTTGCGCTGCGTAGGAACTCCTAGAATCTACATGCAAAATGCCAATCTTCTAGCTTTTATAGTTTCCGAGATCTCAGCGTTCATACGGACAGACAGACAGACAGACGGACAGACGGACAGACGGCATGGCTAGATCGACTCGGCTAGTGATCCTGAACAAGAATATATATACTTTATAGGGTCGGAAACGCTTTCTTCTAGCTGTTACATACTTTTGCACGAATACAATATACCCTTTTACTCTACGAGTAACGGGTATAAACAGAAGTAAGCAACTTAAAGCAATTAATTCATTAATAGATAAGATTAATAAAAAATCAGAATTTAAAAAAAAAAACATAAAATAAATATATAGAGTGTGGCAGTTTAAAGGTATATGTAAATAATAAGGTTTTTCATTTTATTAATTTATTTTATCTACGCAATATATAAATTTGCAACTTACAAACAAAAAACATTTATAATTTTCTCAAATCTATTTATGTTTTGGCTTTTATGAAATCTCTATAGCTATAATAAAAAATCAAAATAAATATAGCTAAACGGGCAGCTCTGCCTCCAGCACCTTGAATGTTACCAAATCGCTTTAGCCCCGCCACAAGGAGCAATAAAAATGATACCGAAATGCCGCCCACTCATTGCGGGTGGAATGGTGGCGAGGGCGGGGGAAGGCGGTGGGCTGTGGGGGTGTGGCACTGCCATTATGCTTGTGTATTGATCTAAAATTGAATGTAAATTGCGGCAACTCGAATGATGCACGTGGGAAAGAGCAGCTGCCTGCTGGGACGAGCACTCCAGCAAGGACTTGGCTACATTGCCAATGTTGGGCAATGGCAGCGGCAGTCCTGCGCCTTCTCTCCCAAAACATATCCTGTCTGGACTGCGTCTGCCGCGACAGGGTGTCTTGGTGTCCCGGTGTCCTGGCTTTCTGCTAAATCATGCAACGCCCATTAAACCTCGCTCGTGCAGCCATTGCAGTCGAGTGCAGCCAGTGTCGTTGACTCGGAGACAGAGTTGCCTCATGTCGCCGGTTCACCAGCTACCAGTAGCCAATGTCCAGGATCCTTCCACCCGTAACTCTTCCAGATAACCAGCGGCGACACTGGCCAGCATGTGTGTTCGAATGCCCACAGCGAACTGGGCCATAAAAGGCCATTACATCTTATCTTGGCCAATTGGCTTTTGGGCAAAATTCCCGATGGCCAGGGGGGGGCGGAATTTATGCCGGGGGCACGGGCCCCAGGCCCGGCATGCGAATAATTTAAATCAGCAGGAAAACACCTGCCGGACTTTCGGCAATGTGGCCCAGAAGGTAGCGTATGCCAATGGAATGCCAAGTACCCACGATGGGGGAACCCCATCCCAATCCAGCTCAACTCCGTGGAGCTACCCGCCATATCCCGTGTCGTTCATCTCGCATATTTCGCTTGTTTATGCCCTCCATCCCTTTGCGACTGGCTTCTTTTCGCTCCGTTTCGTTGGGCTTCCTTCCGTTTTATGACTTCATATTGTGTATGGCATTGAGTTGTTGCCGGGGCTGTCGTCTCGCAGATTTTACGACCATGATGGCGCATTAAATTTTATAACTTATCAAAGGGCAAAGCTCCCCAGCCGCCCCTTTTTGCGATGTGTCAAAACCGGAATGGGTGGGGGGAGGGGGGTGTGAATTCTGGGGGTATCGCTCGAAAATCATTTAAATTTTGGTTAACTGTAAATTGGCTCTCTTCGCAATCCAAACCATCCCCCCCCCTCACAACGGAAATTTGGATACCACGACCGCCCCCTTCCCGAAACGTACGTTAATTGAATTTCGCGTCAAACAAAAGACTCTGCGGCTGAAATGTGGCTTGTCACACCAAAAAACCAGGCACCGGAATCGGATGAAGGCCCATGGAACATGGAATGGGTGTGGAATTGGCGGCAAGGGACTTTCCGGGGGTACAGGCCATATACGGATGTGTGTGGGTCTGGCTTTGACTTGATTACGACACGCGACGAAATGGGTTTGGATGACATCCACATGACACTCGGCCGGGGTGACAATTTCCCCATTTTCAAGAGCACTCGTCCCGCAGTCAAGTGGACTAGTTGAAGGACTTCACAGAAACTTTTTGACGAAACTGTACTGGTGTGCCCGGAAAATCGGAACTGATTTACAGTCAATTATTGTTCCTTTGGATGTATTTATTGTTAGCTATTGATTAAATTTAATCTATGAATGTATGAAATAAATATATAGATATATTTTCAAACATGTATCCTTTGAATTTGATTTCTGTTTTACTTTATAAGTATTACTCATTACTCATATTAATAAACGAAAACAAGGATTGTATTGTTCAATTTCGATTTAATAATTTGAAACAGAAACTCATATTTGTTCCACTGAAATTAAATTCGAATGTTTCGATTCAAATATGTTTTCCTTGTTTCAAAAGCCAATTGGACTTCCACTCCACTCCACATTTCATACCCTATGTACAAGCATTAAATGCACTTGTTATTTTGCAATCAAAGCCAATTAAAGCCATCAAACGAGCTATGGTAAATGGATTTGCGTCTGACATTGATCTCCGTAGACTGTCCGACCATCCAAAACCACCCAAAAACCACCCAAAACCGCCCACATGACCGCAAATGAAACAAATTCAGGCAGAACAGGGGAATTAACAACAATATATGACTATAATTGTGTGAGTTTTGGGGGGAGGCTATTGCTATTGTGTTTCTGTGGGTTCATCGATTCCAGGGCAGGGCAATTGATTTAAATTAAAATTTAAATGGAAATCAATTAATTGCGAAAGCCAGTGATTTTAATTGAAATTCGTTTTCTACGACCAAAAACTAAAGCCCAAAACCGAAATGCGAACGAAGTACCAAAATGGGCGACTCTGGTAACCGAAACTGAATTAACTGGCGAGCTGGAGGAGTCCTTCGATGCCGAGTCAATTATTGTCGATGCTGATGCAATTTTTGCGGCTGCCCCTCTGCCGACATAAATTCGCTTTGGTTGCGAAATTAACAATTTCATTTGATAAATCAAAGGTTGCCAGGCTGGAAGGGAGATGGAATTGTTCACTCAGTCACATTTGCAGTGGCAGTGGCAGAGGCAGAGAGGCAGATGCAGCTGCAGTTGCAGTTGCAGTTGCAATTGCAGTCGTAGTGCCAGTGCCATATGCATGCATCAGTGGGCAGTGGCAACCTTTTGTGTGTCCATATTCAACATGACACGAACACCCACGCATCGTGGAGCATTCATTATGCATTGTTGCTTTCGCACACACGCACACACACACACACTCGGCACACACACACACCCGCACATTTGCATTTGCATAATTGCATCTGTCATTGGCATTGGCTTGCTGGCTACAATTGCATTGGCCTTCGTACATCCAGTCCGAAACCCTCCCCCTCCCCCCTTCACCACTCCCCTCTGCAAATTCGAACCATTTTACTTTGTGTTCAATATGCTCAACATGCAACATTTTGTTTGCTTTGCTATGCAAAGTATGTCGAGAATGTTCCGCAAACCGGATTCATTTGTTAAAATAAAACTATTTTAAGCTTTGAAAATATAATAAACTCAATAAACAACTCGAAAAATGTAAAGGATTTCATTGGAAATACTTTTTCAAGGCACATGTTTTTATGCATCCACTTGCATTCCTGCTAATAAATTTTGTAAGCAGTCCTTTAAAAATATTTAATACATCGAGGAAACCCCTACTGATTTAGTTTATTGTTGGGTATTAAATTTTCGGTTTAATATGGGTGCATCATGGGCGAATTAAACATTCCTTAAAAAATCTGCTGATTTCTAAGGCTATTTGTTTATTTTCTAAAAATGTGTTCACAGCCCACATTTAAATACAGTTTCAAACCGCTTCTCCAAATTAAAGAGCAGCGAAAATTTAATTTAAAAATATTTATGAAACCAAATTTGCTAATTCTAGAGTTTGAAATGAAAATGGTTGACTAATAAGTAAAAAAAGATTTCAACTTGTTTTATTTTTGGAGATATTAAAGTCAAGAATGGAAATATTTGGCAATTGGAGCACATTGTTGACATTATTGTAAGTGCATTCATTGTCCCTGGGACTCTTTTATTTGTTTTTACACTCTCGACATGGCAAACACAATTTGCCGCAGACTGGCGATGACTGGAAAATCTCGCACTCGACTAAAATACATATCAGAGAAAATGACTATAACGTTTTAAAATCATAGCAGGTAAATATTGACCGACTGTGCCCCACACAAGAGCAACACTTGCCCGTCGCCGTTGATTGCTGCCATCCAGGGCAGTTAGATATAGATAGATATATGTACATATATAGATGGATATATGGATAGGCGGAGTGTTTATAGAAATCAGAGAGTGGTAGTGTGAGTGGCAGACTTTTAATTAAAAGGCCGAATGGGGCCAAAAATGTTGGCAAATATCGAAATATGCAGATTGAGTGCACAGATTCTGTGTTATGCCGATCGAAAATTGACTAATTTTTCACCCAGAATCGATATTTGTTTATGAAGCTTAAAGCCGGCTGAGTCATGGACTTTTATGGCCATTACTTGGCTCACATGTACACAAGTGTGGGTGTATGTGTTATTGCATGCACTTCATTTATTTTATGCGTTCGCTGGATCCTTAAATGTTCATGTATTTTGTTAGTCATTCTGCACCCCCCCGCCTTCACCCCCTCATCAGCAATGCTTCGTTCCACTGCATAAAATTTATTTCGTTTTTATTATCATTTCGTGCATTGAGTGCACCCCCACCAACCCACTCAATTCCACACCCCCGCATTTTTCGAGCGGAAGGAAAGGAAAAAATTCAAAGAACCGCCTGCAATTGACCTGCCCTTCCCCCCCCCCCCGCCCCCCTTTCACTCTCTGCAAAATGTTTTTCCCGGAGCAGGGAGAAAAATGGAGGAAAAAAATAGTTTTCGCCCCCATGTAAAAATATGTAAAGTTGCAACACGTTCGTTCTGGCCTTGCTTTTGTTGTTGCTGGCATATTCCTTAAAAAAAAAAAATAATAGGGAAACCCCAAATACATATATATGTTCCTGCAACAATAACAACAAGGACAATGGCAGTGACAACAAGGACAATACTGTATGAAGCAACGAGAGAGGGGGGGAGGGAGGTGTCGGTCGGGATTCCCTGTCTATTTTAGTTGCTGGGGTAATTTTTTCCGTCGTCGTCGCTTTCTTTATGCTTTGCGTTCAAATAATGTCATTTCGTAAATTGCTTCACTTCTCTCCACCCCACATCCCCGCACTATCAAAGGACACCCCCCACCACCCACCACCACCAAAAGTAAACCGCACACCCTTGTTGGCATATTTTTTTAGGGCTTCCAACTGAAACACAAACATATAGCGATATATATCCACAAACATATCGAGAGTTCGGCTGGGTCCTTTTCCTTTTATGTTTTCTGGGTTGTTTTTTTTTTTTTTTGATTTATTTTTATTTTGTGTCCACCGCCAACAATTGGCCTTTTAGCTCCGACTCCGGCTTTGGTTCCTCCGCCAGCTGCTCTTCCTGTTCCTGCGGCTTTTGTTTCATGGCAGCCACTCCTTGCTCCTGCCCCTGCCCCTGCCCCTGCCCCTGCTCCTGACCCCCCTCCATTTCCAACACCCGACGTGTGTCCATGTCCTTTTGAAACTTTGCCTTTTGTTTGGCGCGAAAATCAATTAACGCGCTCAATGAGCTTCAAAAACTTTGTGCCCCAGCCAGCACACACAACAAAGCCAATTTACAGTTAACCAAAATGTAAATGTCCTTTTTTGGGGGGCCAAAGGAGGCGGTGTGGGGGGGCGGGGCGGCGAGGCAAGTGTCAACTGCTTTGATAAGCTGTTAAATTTAATGTGCTTCAATGTCATAAAAGTCTGTGGCAGGGACAGCAGCTGAGGGAGATTCAAAGAAGCCATAACACGAAAACAAGTTTGGAAAGGCATATGAAGTCATCAACAATGCGGCGAAGCCTCCCCCAAAAAACATTTTTCGAGGGGGGGTTGATGATTGTATTGGGGAAATCTGAAAAGAACAGCTGATAAGTGCATCCAAATTAAGGGGGAAAGTTTCAAAGGCTCTATTGAATGCAGCAGAAAAATCAGGTTATTTTTTATGCCCTCAAAAGGTTGAGTCCGAGCCAATGTGTTTTTATGACTTCTATATTACCAAGATGGAATAAGTCTTATACCCAAGGCGACATGTCTCAGTCTCCAATTTCATTTATATAATTTTAAATCACAGATCCGGACACATTTTTACTTTCACAGAATTAAAAACATCTAAAAGATACACCTCGAAAAATGTAAAAATATTTTTAAATTGTTTAATTATGGTTTTCGCTTTTAAATTTTATGTTAAATATAACTTCGATTTGATAACGCATAACGAACCACATTTTTTTATGTTTAGGTATATTCATCTTCATAATATTACATGTAGTTCAATGGTTAACTTAAGCATGTAAAACTCAAATAGAGTAATATATTCATCTGATACCTTTTTGATTAACTTTTAGCCTCCGAAATCCTTATTTATGCCGACATTTGGAGAGATTTGATATTTTATGGGAGTCATAGTTTAAACACTTAGCGCCATTTTTATATTGCTCACGATTTATTGACACGATTTTTGTTATTGGGCGGCACTCCATATTTTTGGCTCTATGCTTTTAGCCAACTCCCTGAGCTTTTCCCGCCCCACGTCTCCATTTCTTTCACCTACCCGATTCCCACGTGCCCCATCAAAAGCCGAATCAGATTCAGGTACTGATACGCACTTGCCGCGATTCACATTCAATTTGAGATCAACGCGCGAACATAATGCGGAGCATGCAGCTCCCCGAGGAGGGGAGTCTGAATGCCATTATGGCAGACTGGCTTCTGGTGGCGGCGCCAAAACGATTTGCTGCCAATTCCCCCATTTGCCCAGGTGATTGCATTCGCACATGTATTTGCGTGCCCCGTAAGAGATGTGGGGTTTTTGCAAGTTGAATTGGTCCTTTGCGGCAAATACCGCATGCATCAACTAACGGGGAAGTGTGCACTCCACTAAACTTGTCCGACAATTAAAAGTAGCCAAACTGCAGTCGAGGCCAAAATGCAGACCGATTGACAGGGCCTTTGAAGTGGCCGAAAGACCGCAAACTTTAATTGCATGTCCGGCTCAAAGTGGGGACAATTGACCAATCAAGCAAGTTGCAGAACTTTGCCAATTGTCTTTGATTTCATAGGCGGCCCGTTTGCCTTGGTTTGCTTGAGTTGCGTGTTTGCACAAATTGCGGCTTGTGGGCAGCTCTGTTCGGCCTCCTATTCATCCTGCTTTCGAGTTGGGAATGCCATTTATTGCCCGCCTCCGGATCCACTAGATTTATCTGGGCCTCCAGTCCATTGTCCTTAGCTTTTTCGCACCCCAAAAACTTCTGTCCACTCTCCCCTCGATTCGCACTTGGATTGTTGCCAAAAAATTCCCTGATTTTCGGGTCTTAAAAATTCTGGCTTATTGTCGTGTTCGGTTTGCGTGTTCGACTGTGTTGTGCCGGATTTTTGGATTTTTCGCAAACAACAATTATTTTAGATTTGTGTTTTTTCAGCCATGAAATTAATTTCGGCTCTTTGTGGTGAACGGTTTGTGTTTGTGCGGCTAGTGAAAACTTTCATTAACTGCCTGTGACCTTAATCAAGTGTTTTGGGGTGGCCAAGATGGCTTTAAGGTTGCTCAAAGAGAGTCACCCAAACCAAAGCTGTAGTTGCAGTATCCTATCCTGTAAAGCAATCTGAGTTTCAGTCAGTCGGAATGAGCATTGGAAACTTGAGCGTCGGCCATCGATACCGAAAACCGAAACTATGAATGCCACTTCCATAATTTGCCGCTTGCCGCTTGCCGCTTGCCGTTGCCATGCCATCGCAAAACCCCCTCCTCCCATCCGAAAAGCACTGAGCCGTAGATTTTGCTCCGTTCCACATGCATGAGTGCATCTTGACTCTCGACATGCCAATTGCAAAATTGTTTTTCGTGCCTCTCCGCCTCTGGATAGCCTCCATCAGGGGCAGGTTGCCGGGGCAACCCTGGTCGGCTTTAACAACACAATCATCAGTCCGGTTTTGAAGAGGCACTGGGCAATGCGAAGGTGTTTTCCATCTCCTATCTACATCTGCATCTGCATCTGCACCTCTCCGTCAGTCCATCGAGTGTATGCCCACTCTACATAGCCCTATCATATGCCAGAAACAGTCCCCTGTGCATCCGAGTGGCTCATCATCACTGCCACTGACCATTTTCCCCGGTAGTGCTCTTCAACTTTTACCCCCCTCCCGTCCACAGGCAACGGTTCCAAAATGGATTAAAAATGCCCTGTGTTGGCGAAAATTATGGAGATGGTGCCGGCAAATTAGTTTAACAGGCAGTCGAAAAAAAAAAAACGCTAAATTAATTTCAATGCCAGGCAACTGAAACTGGAACTCAGTTAAATTCCGTTTGACAGTGAATAAAACTGCTCGCGTTGCGTCTGCCAGTCTGGGTTAAGGGTTTTTCACAGGGTTTCGGGAGGTTTCGGGTGGTTCCAGAGTTCTGCTTCAACAAAATGCAATTCATTTGGCGCCACTGCCACTGCCGCGCCATTGGGCGCCATTTTGTTGCCGCAACTTTGAATGGTCGGTAGGGGGGGGATTACGAGTGCAGAAGGGCAATGAACAAGTTTTTTTCACCCCGAGGAATTTTTTTTCGCTACAAGTTCTTGGCAAAAAAGTTTCAAGTTTATTAGAATGGCAGTGTTGCTAAATGCCAGTGTTGGCCATGGCCAACGCCTCCCTCTAAGTGGGTCCAGTAATGGCCAAAGTTGTGCGGCATCCGCTGAGCCAGGCGGCCAACTGCAGTCATCAGATTGTGCACTGACAAAAAAATTGGCTTACCGGATTATTTGAGATCAATTTCTAATATTTAATAGAATGTTTCAGATTTTTATCATAAATACTGGAATGATATAAGTCCTTCAATTGATAATCAAATTTTCAATCGATCGACACTAGAAGCTGAAAACTTTAATTTTCGCAAAATATCATGATGATATCAGTCGAAAGATACATTTTTACGAATCAACCTTGAATTGATTTTTTAGATTATCATCTGCACAAAACAATCATCATTTTGACTGTGATCAAATTTTTGATCAGTTAGAACATACAATACCTTAAAAAGGTTTATTCTATGGCCTAAAAGATCTAGTCGATGTTTGGTTTTTTGGTCAACATTATGGGAAATAATGGTCAAATGATGGAATGTAATACTTTGATAGATTCGTTATAAAATTACGAATCAATTGGCATACATAACTAAAAATTTTATTTTTTTCCGAATTTGTAAAAAAAATTATGTTCAAATTGCTCCAATAATCTATTTTTTTGTTCAAAACCCTTAAAAGTTGTCAAATGTTTGAATGTAAAAACATTTTAGTGTTCAAAATTTAGTGCAGTGCAGCTTTTAGAGGAACGTCTGCCTTTTGGCCAGCCACTTTGGACTCAAACCCGATTTCACCTTGATTGGCACTTTGATGGCTCATTGTCGGTGGGAATCAGATTAGAAGCGAGCTCATTGAGAGGTGCACTTTGAGGTAGCTCAAGTTTGCATCTGACTAATTCCAGGCCATTTCCGAAGCTGCACTTTGTCTCTGAGCACCGTGGCATATGCCACATGCATCTCTGTCAGCGATTCCACACCCGGGACCGCCTCAACGAGCCCCAGCGAAATGTAGCAGAAAATATGGCGTTAGTCAGCGCAGAAACAGGAAGACAGAGCAGTCCGTAAATGGATTGCCTTCCACGTGGACAGGCGGCGGAAAGGCAGAGCGGAAGGCGGCGAACAGGAGAAGTGAGTGGCCAAAATTCCGGGCCAACTCACAGTGTCCTTCTGTTTTTCAGGCGCTTACGCAACACGCTCCCCAAAGAGAAAGACAAAGCTGAGCTGCTTCGGGACACCCCGAATGTATTCCAAATTAAGTCGTTATCCAGCGCTAAAATATATGCAAATTGTTTTCGGCTCATGTCAGACATAAACTCTTTTTATGGCCAAGTGACATGTAAATCCACCAAACCCACTCCTCCCCAATCTTTCAAATCCTCCCCGCCCCTGAAAAAACCCCTCTCTATTTGTCTGGCAAACACTTTCGTCTGCGTCTGGCAAAGAGAATTATTTCTCGGAGCCCGAGTTTGTGTGCCGATGATGGCGACGTGTTCACGTTTATGCACTCTCCGTGTATCCAGAATCAGATAAGCGGAGCACCCAGCTCAACCCACTCCAAACCTGGACTTAAACCCCCTTAAGCACTTTAAGTCAGCGGCGGATCCTCGGGGAGTTTTTGGACTCGAACGCCCCCGAACAACTTAGCTTAATGAAGATATTAAGGAGTTATGCACTTATATTTTTGGATCAGTTGCTTGTGGACTTGTCAATGCAATCCCATCAGGTCAATATTTTTGTTATAATCTGTTATGATTTTTAACCTTTTAATAAAGCCGAATATTATAAGATTAATTTTTATAAGCTCTTTAAACCGAAAGAAAATCAGTTAATAAATCAACTTTAATTACTAAAATGTAATCAATATGTCTATTAGTTATTTAAATGTTTGTTATTATTGTTTAATTAAAGGAGAAAAACGCTTTCGTGATCAAACAAATTATAATTTAAATAAGCTTTTATTAATGTGGCTGTTAATGACCATATATATGTTAGTAACCCCCTTTGTAATAATATTTTTAGACCGCCACTGTTCAACTTCCATGCAATTTTCAGGGGAAAGGCGGAGATTTGCCGCCACACGTTGTAGAATAATTGCGAATCATAAATATGAGGCACGACGTCCTCGACATTATTTAGAGGCAAACAGCAGGCCATAACTCTGCCCACCCCTCCCCCCTGCTCCATTTACCAGTTATGGCCTGTTGATTTCGCAGAGTGCAGCTAACAGTTAATTAAGACATTCAAGCCCTGCTCCACCTAACCCACCCACTTTTCCATCCAGCGACTCATTCACGTCGTACTCCGGATCATCGCGTGTCTGCACCGCGGAGGAAGTTGAATGGGGGAAGGGGATGGGGGAGTGCAGCTGGATGGGAGAAAGACTTTCCATGTTCCGTGTAGCCCTCCCACTCCCCTTAGCCCTGAAACACCCACCGTGGCTGGGGCTACAAGCTTCTAATTGAGCGTGCACTGGGCGCTTCTAATTATCGCACGAAGCGAACAGTTTCCCATTTCGCATTTCGATCCTTTGACGCCATTGTTCCCCTTTTCCAGGACCGCTTCATCTTGTTTGTTGTTTATGGCAAATGGCCTGCGACATTCGGGTGAAGGCGGCGAAAGGTTCAGCCGAAACACGAATTAAGTTGTTTGCCGTCTGCGATAAAGTTTAAAGTCGCCCCCGTTTGGAAGGGGAGGTTTTGGGCCTGCGGTTGGGGATCGTATTCCCCATTTACCTACCCACCCATTCACCCATCCACCCATCCATCCATTCACCCATGCATTCATCCATCCTAACTTCATTACCCAGCACGGAGCTTGTGTGTATGTGCAAATTTCCTGTTCTGCTTTTTACGGCGGCACGTAATCAAATTAAGCAATTACTGCCTGGCGTCTCCCTCCCTCTGCCTCCCTCTGCCCACCGCATCCACATCCCCTTGATTACGGGGCAACTTCAAGGGAAAATCACCAGCTGAGAGGAGCGTGGAAGTTTTCCCTGCAATCATAACGGTAAACGCTGCCCAGGCAAATGAATTTGGAACTCCAGACCACCAGAAATGTGTTCCTGCGAACAAGTGGCAATCACTCCAACACCCACCCTGCAACAGAAGGACATCGCACATCCTGGCTAATCCACAGTGATGTCTGGTATTCGAGCATCGGAACACCGAAACGGGAGAAAGATGTTAAACTGCGTTGGAATAGAATGGGTTGGGGGTACTCTTCACCCCATCTCCTCCCAAAATTAGAATGATAATCGTTTGGTTTATGGCCAATTAATCAACTCCCCAATGCCGCTAAGCCCAAAAAGGAGGCTACACTTTCCATGGACATTATGCGTTTTCACAGCCGCTCCCTTAACGGCTCCTAAACAAACATCCAGGACATGTTTCTGGCCACTTTCCAATTGGACAAAGGCCTGTAAGCGATATATTTACGATTCCCCTGGTTCGTAAGGATCCTTCGAAACGTTTCCATGTTGTCAATTAATAATATTGAATGTGAACCCAGGCTGGAGTGAGGCATCCTGTATCCACAGTGGCCTTGGCCTTGGTCATCCCATCACCCCCCTGGTAGCTGTATATCCTTTGTATCCTTTCGCCTAATCGCTCGGTCGTAAAGCTCCGAAGGCGAATGCCCCTAATTATAACTGACCACGCAGCAGTGCAATTCGCTTGCGTTTGTTTCTGTTTCTGTTTCTGCTTTTGAGTCCATTTCTTTAATTCCACTGAAGTAAGCTAGAAAGAACTCCCCCACTGACCTAATGAGCCATTTAGCCAATTGGGGTTAATGTCCACACCCGCAGGACGAAGGACGAAGCAGCGTGAAGAAGGGGGCGTGGTGCCGCCCACGAACTCTAGCTGAAGTCAACTTGTGCGCGTCTTCCTGATGAATTTTTGAAGAGGCTTCGTGCGAACTTTCAGCCAGGATAAATATATCAACCCGATTACCGACTCCGAACTTCCTCCTCTTGATTTCCTCGTTTCCTTTATTTGCTGAGCTCGCCTCTTCATTTTCATATTTTCCTTGTTTATGGCCAAACATTTTGGTCACGTGCCGAGGACGTGAGCATTTTTAGGCAAGTTTTCGACGTGGTACAGAAGTTCGTCAGAGAGGCGAAGAGAAAAAAGGGGGAAAGTGTGGAAAACATGTCCTAGGGGTCTAGTTAAGTGCATTGTTCCATCGCTTATGACTACAGCAATCGATGGCTAACCAAAATTGCAGTGCGGCCCCAAGTTGTTGACCCAACTTTATTCTGCAGTCGATGGGAATTACGATATCATCTGGCCTTCTGTCAGCCTGCGTGGCGATGCTTCAGTTGCACCAGCCACTTTCCCTGAATCGTCTGATACAGCTTAGTCCTTGTTGAGCACAACATGATAGGACACAAACAGCTCCCAGCCATCAACGTCTCCAATTGCAGGGGAATGGATGTTTGTGCGAGAGGAAACAGTAAAGATGCACTTCGAACGCTTTTGATTTCAATTTGTCATTGGCTTGGGTTCGGAAATAAAATCGGGATCAGCACCGTGGTCCCACCCACTCAACTCCATTTTCCTCCATCCCCCCCCCTCACTGACAGCTCATGAAACTGTAATTGGAAGTCCCTGCAGCTGACTGTCCATGTCAGTTTGAGGAGGACTCCGGCATCGTTGGAGTGTTTCCCCAGCACTACATTTTTGATAAACGAAACCGGCACACAAGTGACAGATTACCCCGCATTGCAGCCCACCATGGCGGTGGTATACTGGCACCATGGTGACTCACATATTAATTATTGGCCCACAATATTGAAACAGAAACCCCTGCAAATGCTCTGAGGCAGATGACAAATCGATTTCTTTGCTTTTGCATGGGTTTCAAGGGGGATTGACCTGAGAGGAAACCCTTGTTACGCCGACCCTTAGTCGATTCCAGTTTCAGTTTCGATATCTGATTTTCCACCCATTTCTGCATCCCGGACATCCATTGGTGTCAATTAGGCTGTGGAAAGCTTTGTCCGCCTGCAAATTGGCATTTTATTATGGATTCCATTCTGTTGCCATCGCATTGCGCATTCATTGAGCTGCTTATCACTGGATGTGGATGTGGCAGGCAATGGCTTTCCTCGGTCTTGCGGCGGAATATCGAGTATCCTGTATCCCTTTAGCCTTTATCAGCTGCCTCATCCACATATTTTCCAACTCATTTCATCGCGAGTTGTGCGGAATCATCTGAAATTCAAATATCACTGCTAAAAAGCAAAGCCATGTCTGGGTACGCCTGTATCCTGCCTCCTGGTGTTATCCTTCATCCGTGTCATCATCCCCTTTCTGCCCCCCCAATTCCCCGTTTTCCCCACTTTACGATCGAATGCTAATAAAGTCGTCTGCCGTTGGCCGTCGGCGCCAACTTGCATAATTCAATTACATCCGATGCAGACTCATAAAACTAAATCAAAGGAAAACAAAGCGTCACGCTTCATTTACTTTAGTACAACTCCTCGGCGGGGAGCTCCCCTTTTCACCCATTTTCCCACCCACTTCGAAGTGGAGACACATCGAGCCGGCTAAGAGCAATAAAAGCGTTTGCCAAGAAGTTCTCCTTCGGCTCGCATTCCTCCCCGGCAAGTATCCTTCGTGTTGCTAGTCTGCTTATCCTCTTTGGCCGCCACCCAGCTCCTGGCTGACAGTTGACGTCCGTGGCTGGTGTGGTGGTCTCTGGCAGACTCCGAGTTCCGAGCTCCAAGTTGCGAGACCCGTCTGCTGGCCATGAAACTTTCCCGTCACTTCCGACGCC
Organism: Drosophila fuyamai; assembly: GCA_018153365.1. NCBI lineage: Eukaryota > Metazoa > Arthropoda > Insecta > Diptera > Drosophilidae > Drosophila > Drosophila fuyamai. The sequence continues at coordinate 9,601,379 of JAECXW010000758.1, forward strand.
CCCGAGGCGCTGCTTTGCATGGAAAGCGGCAAACAATTTCCTCGACGGAAAGTTGGCTGCGACTTTGATTCTAGTTTGGCCCCGGCAATAATAATATCGGCGAATGTGATTGTCGTGACTGATTGCACTGGGCGTTGCGAAAGTTGGCAGCAATTTCTTGCAGTGCACTTAACTTTATTGTTCAGCAGTACAAGCTGAGTTGCCCTTGTGGCGGATTTGAGTTAGTGCCAGGCATCAGGCATAAAGTGTTGGCGCATTATTATCTTTCGGACTTCATAACTTCTGGCCGTAAAGTTCTGATTGGGCGCCGGCGGAGTGCTGGCCAAAAGTGCTGGTCTTGCTTGAAATAACATTTGCCTTGCCAATTGGGGGGAGCTACAGGGGCCAGAGTTCCGCCCTCTTCATTATCTTCACATTTATCGAGCTAATTAACAGTGGGGAAAATACGTGAGGCAATTGAGGCGGCGAAGCAGGAAACGCCTTCATCTCGAAGATGTCAAAACGAAAAGTATTTAAACTGAAAATGCCACATCACAAGAGGAGACTGGCTGACAGCGAGTGTTGAGGCCATGAAAGGAGTTCTGCAAATGGTTCGACAAGCGTTGAGCAAATGAAAATGGGGGAAATGCTGGAGGACTGCTCAAAAGATGTTTGATTTGACAGCCATTCAAGGACTGCAGTTGCACTCGAGTCTGGAGAATGGGAAGTGGTGGAGCTCGAAATGGTGGTCATTCCTGGCATTTGCTGGTGCGAATAATGCACAATCCTTTTCCTTTTTTTTCCCCTCTCTCTCTCTCTCTCTCTCTCTCTCTCTGGGCGGTACAATGTCTTGCTACTGTCTGCCAACTCCCAAAGTGCTTCCTTATTTTCTGATCCTGGCGCCTTCGTAGTCTGCGTCTCGGTTTCAGTATCCGACTGGGTTTTATGATGGCGCAACAATCTGCAAGCTGTCGGGATTACTTTCATGCGGCAATTTGTTGGCCAGTTGGCAACTTTTGCCACATCCCGCTGTCCAGCGGCAGGAATCCACCCTGGCTCCTTTATCCAGCTCCTGCTGGCTTCTCCCCTTCTGGTCACGTGCCCATTTTGTTTACATGCCGCATTAAGGGGATTCCATTCCGTTTAGTTTTCACTCGCTGTGTTTCGTTTTATTGCGATTTGATTCTATTTTCCGTTTGCCACACATTCTCCTTGCTTTATACCCTCTGCTAAGTCCCTGCCACAGATCAACGCATATTTGTTTTTACTCTCGCATTATTATCCTTATCCCACCCTTTCCTTTTTTTTTTCTAAATTCCCTGATGGGGTTGGTGTGAACTTTGGCACTCAGCTGCAGCTTTTTCTCCGGTTTATCCTTCTTCCTGCTCCTGCAGCTCTTGCAACTATTTAGTGCTTTCCACATCCACTTGTGTTTCCACTTCCATTTACTGTTCTGTTGCGGCTGCTTATTGTGTTCTATATCCGTCTTAGTACTGCCATTTGTTGCATCGGGGGTTGACTGGCTTAACCTTTCCTTTTCCACTTTATCTTCGGCTCTTCTTACACTCATTACTCAAGGAGTGAGCGTGTGGATGAATCTGGAGGAAGATGTGGGGGTTCGGGTGGGAATGGAGATATGTTTGCCTCGCTGATAAGTGCACGGTTGGGGGATTAGTGGTCTCTTATCAGTCGGTATTGGCGTAGTTCACCTTCTCCCTTCTAAACCCAAACTTTATCGCAGGCAATTTACTTGCTGGCAGCTTAATGGCGCCCAACGCGGCACGTGCTCCACGTGCGAACAGCTCGCAATGGGTTGTTGAGATTGCAGAATTGGAATGGGTGAGGGGGGTTGACTTCTAACTGGCGCCTGGTTAGCCATGAAAATTTTAATTATTTCCAAAGGCCCTGTTATGATTTGTAATTGGTTTTCTTTCTTCTCGTTTCGTTTCGTTTCGTGTCGTTTCCCTTTCTTAATTAAAAGTCCGAGCGTATCGCAGCGGACAAGTTGGAGGGCCTAAAAGTTGACACTTTTTTGTTTGCCTTCGCTTGCCTTTGGTAATGAGGCCTTCTCCGATCTAATGGCGAACTAATCAACCTTTTTTAATTGAATTCCTGGAGACGACGTTGTCGTGTCCAGGCCGGGGACAAATCAACGAAAGTTATTTCATTAAAAAATTTTAATTGACATTCGTTCTTTCGGCAAATTAAGCTTTGTGTCGTGAAAATATTTGCCCGACTCAGCGAGAAGTTTCGGCCAGGCCATCTGTCAGCCGGACAGGACCTGTCCCAGGACCTATTACCTCGCTCAGCTCCCCTCTCCCCTTGTCCATCTATTTTTACTTGCCCAATGAATCAAGCTGACAGAGCTCATATATATTTCTGCTTCAGTTTTTTTTTTTGGACTTGGACTTTTTGTGCAGAGTTCGCTCTTCCCTCTTTATAGATATTTTGATGTAATTACTGCGACAAGTTGCCCAATTTGCTTAGTTCGGAGTTCGTTTTATTTAATTAGTTTGGAGATTGTTTGTCCCGGCTCCTTTGGTTCCTTCTGCTGTTTTTTTCGGCCATTTTATCTGGCAACAGGAAATTGCTCCGTTTCGCAGGCTGTTGAGTGACAAATTGAATTTGCTGTGACAAAATGGGGCTACTTGTAAAGGGCGCCCGTACATCAGATCCCGTCACAAGCACAGGGGTTATGTCACCCACACTCACTCTTAAGCAATTAGATTTTTAGCAGTAGATCTTTCTGGTCAGTACAACGCTGCATTGTTTTGCTACCGAAAAACCCATTTGTGGAGGCAACCTAGTTTATCTACTCATTCTGTACAACATTCCACAAAACCAACCAGAAGTCCTCTAAGGGGTATTTAGGACTAAGCTCGAATTTCACACTCATGGTGCTGGTTTATTTGGAACCAGTTCCTAGAATTGTGCCTTAAAAACTCTAACTAACACGTAAAAACACCTCTGAAATGTAAGGTTAAGCTTTAAAACATATGTTGAAAGAGATATCCAACCTTAACATATTATTATTTGCCTACCCCATGATAAAGACCTGTAAATATTAGATAAGAGCTGGAAAAATATTTATACTGTTAAAGCTTTTTCATAGTTTTATTTTCCCTTTTTAAGAAAAAATAAGACTTTCAGTACTTCAATATAAAATTATTTTGTGATATATTTTAAATTTAAAAAGCTTTTATTCTCAAATCTAAAAGAGAACAACATTTATGATTTTATTACTACCTCGCAAAACTATTGAAAACTATAAAGACTTTCGTAAAATTGAATTTTTTTCAAATCATTAAGTAACACTATATTTGACGACCATAAGTTGTAAGCTTAAAAATGTTTCCTAAAGTCCTTACATTTTTAAGGAAAGATAATAAAATTCAACTCGTTTAACAAATAACATATTTATTGCATTTATTTTAAGAATGTTAAGACCCTCAATCTACATAAACTCTTACATAAATTTATCAAAATTATTCTAAATTCGCACACAGAACGGGAGCTAGTTCCGCTCCACTTCCGCCCAACTGAGGAGGCAAAACTCAACACGACATCAAGTGCAATCATAAACTAGCGCAGTTCACAGCAACAACAACATTTATCGCTAGCCATTTGCAAAAAAAATGCGCAACAGTTGCATGTGGCAGGCAGTGGCAACAACAGCAACACAAAACAAACAATTGTCCTTTCTCCGGCCCAGAAATCCCACACCCACCTCCTGCCAACCACCCAATTTACTGCCGGCATTTCGGCAACACCACCACCCACAAACTTTTCATAATTGCGCATGTGCCCACAGAGAAAGCCGAGTCCTTTTTCGTGACAAGTTCGTGGAAGAGAAGTCCGAAGGACTTTCCGCTGATTCAGTCGCTCGCCACATTTCGAAACAAACGGTCGTCGAGGACTTCCACCGCCGGTAATTGTGGAAAACTGAGTGCGTGAGTGTGTGTTCTTCAAGGGAAACGCGAAATTCTCCGTCCAAACAGCAGCAACAATTACAACTACAACTAACAACCAACAAGCAAAAGCCGTAGTTCCTGCGAGACCCACAAGCCGCAAAACCGAATCATTAATAAAGAAAAGCCCAGCCGTCGACAATATTGTGCCGCGGTCGCCCCATGTTGACACGGCTTAAATGGGGCATTAAGTGCTCGGTGCTCAGTGCTCATACATGCAATTGCCGCTAATCAGAAGTGCAAAAATCCCACGTTGGATTCCCCACCTCACCCCCAAAAAAAAAAAGGATTAAACTCCGGATTCCCGTCAGCACCATCACACATTAAAAATCCTGCGTCGACAGGCGTAAAGCTGATTGCCCGGTGATATGAGTATAAGTAAGCATTTAATGTGTTTTGTACGCTCTGACCGATTTCAACACCCGCTTGAACCCGTCACAAAGAATCGCACCCATTTCAAACTCTCGACCGGAACTAAATAAATAATTGTGCTGGGTCACCCACGTATACGTATATGGTTTTTTCTGCTCTTTTTTTATGGTGTCACATTGCGTGACTGAGTGAACTTGCGGGGGTGGACTGACACTAATTGCAATGTGTGAGAATGAAGGCCTTTTCCTTGGGGCGCCAAGAAGTAGGCAATAAAAAAGTAAGGCCAACTCTAGTAGACCAAATGAGCAGCCAAAAAATAGGGAAAATTAGAAAGTATAGGTGAATGCAACGACTATAAAATACTTGGTAGTTATTCCTTTCTTATAAAATAGATGTAATTTTCTTAGTTAATCTATAAGTAAAATAAGGTAAACGGTTCCGTATAATTTCTATAAATGTGGACTTTTACGTCAAAATAAATAATCACTAAAATTAAGACTTACTGACAAATGAATATCAAAGGTAAAGAAAGCGTTACTGATTTATTTAGCTAATAATGTAGACCTTGAGCATAAACGAAATGGTTCCAAATTATACACTTTTTGTATAAATGTAGACTTTTATGTCAAATTAAACACTAAAATTAAGACTTACCGACAAATGAATATCAAAGGTAAAGAGAGAGTTACTGATTTCTTTAGCTAATAATATGGACCTTGAGCATAAACCCTTTGTGGGGTCACCAAAAACCTAACTTTCCTAGCTAGAACTTGCCTCTCTCGAATCGATTATACGTCAAACTAGCTAATTGCCAATAGAGACACTATAAAAAAGGTAAAACTAATTTTACACATCCAATTCTCATTGAAAAAACGAACTCATAGAACACCCAAATAAACAAATTCCCAACCTTTTAGGATTAATGTTCTCTGAGTGTGGTTTGAGTGGAAAAAGTTGTAAGAATTGCCCAGGCTCAACCTTTAAGTAATTTTTACTACAGTTTGGGTAATTTGGTTGAAATCCTACTTTCTTGAAACCAAACATACCCTTGCTATCCAAAGGTACCCCGTCCTAATGGAGAAGAATAAAGCTGAAAATGCAAATCTCTCGTTGCGCTTGGGCAACTCTAAATGGGGCTGGCCCGACACTTAGCACCACCCCACCACCGCACCACCGAAGCAACTTTAGGGCATGTGCCCCACCACCGGCCAGCGATCCAGTCAGTGCACGCCAACGCCTCGACACGACAGTCTACGTTGATTGAATGCCTAAGTGCCCCGGCAACAGCAACAAAGGAGGCACAAAGTGAAACTAAAAGTTGGCCCTAAGTGTGGGCCACAGTTTCCTTTTTAGCCCGGTTTTTATGCCTTAGCCCCTGATTAGGGGTCTTTGGGCAAATATGCATAGATTAGGCACGCTTTTAGCGCTCGATTGCGGGACACTTGGCTTGATGTTTCAATTAGGGGCATAAAACTCTAAAAAGAGGCCAGCCAAGTAGCCACGTCCTGCATTGACCCAGATAGCCGGCTCAGATGTCGTTCCCAGTCAGATTTTCGCCAGCGCCCAGGCAAAATATCATTTTAATAACCGAAATGACAGCCATAAATCAATGATTATTGCCCATTGTCTGCGGGGGGATTGCCGTTTTCGTTGCCTTCGTCATTCCGAGGGGCTTTAAAACGAGGGACCGACTGTCGTTGAGATACTTTTACGGAGATAAAAGTCCCGTCCTGGGTGTCGTCCCTTAGCCCGGCTTCTGTCACTTGCCACCATAAATTTACGCCACATAATATTGAAAATTCCCATCAGACAACCGCACGGTGTTGAGTTAAACTCGTAAAACGTAATTGAGGTTGTATTTCATGTTAAATGGCTGGCTGCCCAGTGGCGCAGTACGCCGTCTGGTAGTCCTAGGCTCTGTGGATCATGCAACTGGATATGTGAGATGGTCATTATGGGGTTATTTACTAGGCACTCGTTCGCATGCAGACGAGCATCCTTAAAAGCTCAAAAGAGGCTATTGAATCCCCTTTGTGGTTAGACATTCAGGTCTTCTGTGAGCACACAAATTTTTTGTAATTGTAAAATAAATTACTAGTAAAAACAGAAATTCAACTTCATAGCTTAAAAGTTCATAATTACATAACAGAAAGTGTAAATAATTGAATCTGATTTCTGTTTTGCTTTGCGTAAATTTACATACATATTTTGCATAGTTGTTTGATCAGGTTGCTGTTGAAAAAATGCATGCAAAAATAATTGCAGTGGCAATCAAATTTCACTTTCATTAAAATGTAACACTCAATAAGGACTAACCATTATAATTAACTTTTTAAAATGAAGAGAGTTTCGACATAACTATAATTCCTCATGATTTCACTGTGTGCAATATGCGGAGCTTAATTCCACCCCAATGGCAAAGATCAATAATATTCCTAGTTTATTGGGGCAATAATTACGAAAGTAATTTCGAAACTGTTGGTAATTAGAAAAGGCCCACATTAAGTGGAAACTGTCATCATCCGAAATCGCACAAATTGTGAATTTAATTGCTAACCCAGACCAGACACTAATACCAAAACGACCCAATTCCGCCACGAACATGAATGTCTTTCATTAGGGGTCCTGGTATTTTGGCTAAATATATTTAGTACACATGTTCGGCTGGAAATCGTTAGCTCAGTGGAGCGCAGCGACAAAATGAAACAAAATGGAACAAATCGAGCCGACCTTTTCTGCGCTCTTCCCCCCCCCGCCCTTCTGCCGTAATGTAAATTAATTGCCTGCACAAATTAGCCAGTCCGACGAACATTTTGGACATTAGGCCCGGGACTTTTGGCCGGGTTTCTCGGGGGCAGTGCAATCCCCAATTGTTGGCACAACATTCGCCAACAATTCGGCATTAAATATACAACAATACTCAGGTAATGCCAGGTAAACATGGCAAACTGTCGCTCGTTACTTTTAATCAGTTATCAAAATTTATGGGCAACAATTTGTCCGGTCAGCGCGAAAATTTCGCATTGTGTTGCGTAATCCATTCTGAATTCGGAGTCCATTTTCAAATATTTACGCCAATTTAATGATGTTCAACACCGGCGTCGCGGTTGTTTATTCTCTCGCTAAATTAAAGTGAACACAACTCCTGCACTCAAAAAATAAAGGGCAAATAACAAAAAAGTTTTAATTATGTACTTTACTAGTTACAATTTGTTTTGTACATATATATAGTTATGTAAATTGAAAAAGCGAAGATTTTGACGAATGATTAGGCATTATGTATACAGTTCTTACAAAAAAAGTAGATGTGGAAAGTGCTTATAAACACTTTTAAAAGAACAATTGACATACAACTGCTTAAAATTACTTTAATTTTATTATATTTTATGTCATTAATAAATATATAATTTAAACATTTTATTTCTTAACAATTTTTTGAAATTCGAAGTTAAATAGTTCTGAAATTTAAGCCTTGTTGTCTTTTTGTTAAGTTTCAACAGAATAATTTTTATAAGTAGCGCAACATTTTTGTATAGTATTACAAAAGCTAAAACTTTTGTTTTAGTTTCGCTACTCATTTAAAGCTAATGAGGCTGCCCACGGGGATGAATGCAATTGGATATTTTGTTGGGGGCCGAAAAACTATTCGCATTTTGTTTGTGCCCAGTGAAAGCCGAGGGCGCAACTAAATTTGAGTTTCAGTTTACTGAATGTTGGCCACTCGCATTACTTAAATGCGAAATGTGTTTTTGTTTTTGTTAGTCGAAATAGATTCTATCGGAGTTTTAATAGCCAAGGAGATGGATATCCTGCCGCATTCGGTTGTTTATCATCAGTGGGACGAGAGAAGGGGAACTGCCAGCTCGGTTGCTACTCGGAAAAGCCTCGCGGCTGTTGGCCTAGCCCAAGCAACAACAAATGGGATTGGGAAATGGGAGTGGAAGCGGTGCGGAAAGTGGGTGGAAAATGGGTGGAAAGTGTGTGGGCTGAAGCCATGACAGGGCATTTAGGGTCGGAAAGGAACCGGGGAACTGGAAACGCTAAGCAAACAGAGCTCAAAAAGATGGAGCAGGAGCAATCGGTGGAAATAAAATATTAACTCAGGCCCGACTCTAGCCCACGATTCAATTAGAAGCGAAAGCCATTTTATAATTGAAACGAGCCGGGAGGAGCCTGAGGCCCCAATTCCCATCCCCTCCCCCTCCCCACAAACGCGAAAGCCTTTTCAATCTAGGCCGGGCTCAGGGGGCGGAAAATAATACACATCGATAAATATTAGCTGGGGAGAAATGATGCAGGCAGCGGCAAAGATTATTATTCATTACGGATCCGACTGCTCCCTGCGATTTTCCCCGGAGTAATTGAAAAGTTTTCCCCACCCCAACTCATCCATTCATGGCTCATCTTGGGGCATCTCCTTCGGATCTTCCTTCCAGAAACAACGGCAAATGCTCAATTTGTCACTTGGAGGAGGAGAAGGAGCAGGATGGATTTGGAGGCGTGGCAGAGTGACAGATGATGCGTGTGACTAAGCAGAAAATGCTAGGGGGAAACTTATTTTCCCCCTGTTACTTTTCCCATCTCTCTGCCTGCTCCCTTTTCCTGATTATGATTGAGTTGATGTAGTTAATATGTTATCGACTAAGTTGAAGATGGCTTTAAAAGGATGGGCACCTTCCTTTCTTTTTCTCCCCATTTCTTTACGCTTCGGGAAAGGCAGCCTGCTCAATGTTTGTCTGCTGCTCCATTTAAATCAGTTACAGTGATTCCCCTCGAAAAACACACAGCCAAAGACACACATTTGCCTTCGTTTATTTATCTTTTGAATTATTAATGCACTCGCTGAATGACTTCGAAAGCACAAGAGTTGTTTTTCTTCTGCAGATGCGAATGGTTTTGCCCCTTTTCTCCTTTTCATGATGTTAAAGGCTGAAGTGAAAGGTGGCTGGTGATGCTGATGATCTGGCCCTTAATCAAGTGACTCACTTTCCATCCTGCGGCACTCTTTTGGGCGCAGATAAGTTTAATTAAAACAAGAGAGAACGCTATAGTCGGGTGCCCCGACTATCAGATACCCGTTACTCAGGTAAAAGGAGTGCGAGGGAGAAGGAGATAAAAACTTTGATCGCGCATAACTTTTAAACGAATGGTCCGATTTGAAAAATTCTTCTACATTTCGATAGGTATTGATAAACACAATAAAACTGCATTTTTACTTTTCCGAAATATTTAAATTTATATTTAAATAAAATCGTATATAAGCGATTGTGGGCGTTAAAGGGGGCGTGGCACCTTTTTGAAACAAACTTGCGCTGCGTAGGAACTCCTAAAATCTGCATGCAAAATGCCAATCTTCTAGCTTTTATAGTTTCCGAGATCTCAGCGTTCATACGGACAGACAGACGGACAGACGGACAGACGGACAGACGGACAGACGGACAGACGGACAGACGGACAGACGGACAGACGGACATGGCTAGATCGACTCGGCTAGTGATCCTGAACAAGAATATATATACTTTATAGGGTCGGAAACGCTTCCTTCTACCTGTTACATACTTTTGCACGAATACAATATACCCTTTTACTCTACGAGTAACGGGTATAAAGACCGCAGCATTCCTTGGCTTGGCTCGGAAATAGCTTCCATCCGCGAGAAAACTATCTTCTGTTGGTTAAACTTTAAAATTCCAAAAATGTTTCCACGCAAAAAAAAGGAAAATCGAAAACGAAGGCAACAAACTTTTCTGATTTCGATTTTTATTGCGGCTAGAAAATGGAAAAGCGAAAAGAGTATTGGGCAAGAGCAGAAGCCAAGTTGAGAATGAGTTTACCATGGAGATTGAAGCAGTTTCGACTGCTTCTTGGCAACAATTTCATTTTGGGACCACTCGACTGTCCTGGTTCCATTGCCATGCCCACGATCCCCACCGCTTCTCCAACCGCCCCTTGCACTTTGACCCACCTCCCACCGCCCACTGCAGTTGGCATTCCATTCGGGCTACCTGCACACGCAACCACCAAGGATAAAGGGCGAAGTGGGAGGAGCAGCTGAATAAACACGTAGACCAAACAACAATGAGAAAAGGGGAAACCACCTGAACCACTTGAACCACAAACATTTCGAAAGCCAAAGTTGTTTCCTTTTTCCAGTTCATAATTTATGCCAAACAAACACATAAATATTGCCTCAAATTTATTAAAGCACCAGCCATTTTCAACCACCAACTCAAATGCGATGTGAGTAAGTTAATTCTGAATAAGTTGTGTTGGATCTCTTCTGAAAACCCTAAGCTGTTAATCTTTTTGCAACTTTCTAATTACTTTTGCATGCAAGAAACTTTTTATTTTGATTTTACAAATTACATCACACATACTGAAGGGGGTTAGACTTAATACCGTAATATCCCAATTGGAAACTTCCCTTCCTCGTAAACGCATCTTCCTTTGTCAACTTCTCTTCTTCTTAAAACTGCAGTCTGATTTGCACTAAACTAAATCACTTTCTATTCAACAGGAACGGGACTTTAACGAAGATAAAATTGAACAGAGTCTGAGGGAGAAAGGTGAGAGGAGAGAGGAGAGCGAAGAGAGAAGTACGGAGTGTGGAGTGACAAGCAGCAGAAAAGTGGACAAAGTGACAGGCGATAGCCACAAGACAACACACGAGAAAGGAGAAAAGAGGTGAGAGAAGGAGGAGGAGGAGGAGAGCAGGACCAGTTGACAGGAGCTCAGCCAATAAAAGCCAACCAAACTCAGTCTGGGCCAAATTTGGACACACTGATGCATACAGCCAGAGGAGGAAGAACTCCAGGAGTGGCAGAATCAGAGGGAGGCAGCAGAAACAGCAACAGCAACAGCAACCGCAGCAAAACAAAACTGGAAAAGTTGGTCTGAAACAGTCCGCTCAAAGGGGAAAAAGAGGAACAGCCAGCGGAAGCCGAGGCTGAAAAGTTCCCAAATTTGGTAGACAAACCTCTCTCCTGCTGTCTCTTTCCCACTTCCAACCGGAACAGTTAGCAGCAGTTGGAATTTGATTTTAACGCTTATTCGAGAGCTTGGGATCTTTTCTGAGCCCTGTGTTTGTGGCACCAGCAACTGACAACCATCACCAAGGCAGGATCCACTGGCAGCCGAATTAAAATCAGCACCAGGACAACTTCACCCCGGAAACTCCGCCCCCGAACTCCCACTTCAAATCCACGCCTCAATGGCTTCACATTGAGATTGGCTGTCAAAGAGGAAGATCCGGAAAAGGGAGCAGGACGAAGTGGAGCTGTGGAAATGTTCGTCACTTGCGGCGACACATGCTCTGACAATTTATCGACTCCTCGCAGCACCCACTAAACCAAAGACCGCTCCACCATGGGCCGCTTGCCCCCGCCCCTCCCACTCCTACTTCTATGCCTCATGTCCACTTGGCGGACCCCTTCGGTCAGCGGCTATCTGAACATTTTCATCAGCCACCACGAGGTGATGAAACTGATGGGTAAGTCCAGTCCCGTTCCGGTTCCTAATCCACTAATGAAATTTCGATTGGGGCACTAGTAGCCGACCGACTGACTGACACACCCACTCCAAGAGCAGGACTCCCCTAACCCGGGATCTATGATTAATAGTTGGAGGCCAAAGTGCGACAGGACAAATTCATTGATCCCTGAACACGAAAACACAAACAATCCCCGAAGTCGGAGACCATGTCACAGTCATTAATAGTTCCGAAATTATAGTTGACCATTAAGGAAAGGTTGGTGGTGGGGCGATGAGGAGGAGGTGGAATAATATGGGGATACTTAGTAAGGCGAAACCACAACAAATCGCACACAAATCGATTTCCGCTGGGCCTAAACCACCCTCCTTCACCTTGCTGACAGCTGCAAGTAGCTTTCACCTCCCCATTTCCAGTCCCCCCTTCCATTTCCTCACCCTCTTCTTCACTCTACTTTCCATGCTGTTTCCCTGTCCGCGTTTCCTTGTTTGTTTTCTTGTTTTTCCGTTTGTTGCTCCACGCGAATTCTTGTTATTGATGGCGCCGGCTCCAGATCGAGCCAAGGCCAAGTTCCGCCACCCAACCCACTCCTCCTGATGCGAGTTACACGGATTTCGTAGACGTGCCAAGGCGGAATGGCCTCGTGCTTGTCGTTTGGCTCGCGATTTCCCTGCTCCTCAGGTTGATTAATGGATCCAGGGAATGGATTGGGAGGGAAAACTCCGAGGAGGAGGCTCGGAAAGCTGGCCTAGTTCGCGGTCGCTACTCCATCACTCGTCGCTTAGCTGGTCACAGCATTTTCCGGCACTTAGCTGTAATTGGAGCATAAATGCTTCCATCTCATTATGCAGATTCTACTTCACTTCGTTTCCTAGTTGCCAAATCAGGGCACTTCAATTAGTTGATGGCATAAAATAATCCACAGCCAGAAGCGATGGATACTGGATTGATGGATAAATGAGCTGCGCTGTATCCAATTATTCTCACCAGTTTGCCAGCATTTCTCATTCCCTCCTTCGAAGCATTGAAATGCATTCTGGATCAATGGGGCAAGGGGGCTCTTTCCTGTCAATTGCACTTTATAAACAACCCATCATCGTCACTTTTCCCGCCTCCTTCACCTATTTACCCCTCATGCAAATCGGATTTCATTAGCGACATTTCAAAAGAAGTTTCCACTTTGTTTGTTGCTCCTCGCCGTTTTCTTTGCCCGACTGGCGGAGATTCCTTTTAAGCTTCCTTGCTGTCCCCTTCTCAGATTTCCTCCCTCCATTTATAAAAGCTCGTTATGTTTTTAACGACCAGTTAACACCCCGGTATGTTTCTCCCCCTCTATTTGTGATGGTTGCCACCCCCGAGGTTGTTTCGATTTGAAAATTAACAAGCAGCATGGAATCAAACAAACTGACCCTCATCCTCCTCCCCCAATACAAAATAAAATTCCTGTGCATGATTTTCCCTTCGACTTCCACCTCATTTCCCTTTCATCCTCCACTTCCTTTCGGTCTCCATGGGAATTCCTTCATGTGGAAGGCTCGTCACGGCTGCATGACTTAGTTACACTTCCATCCCATGCAAGTTATTCTGCGATTGTTGTGATGCATTTCCCCATATGGAAATGTAGATTTTTCTTCCAACTATTTGTTGGGCACTATTCGGCTTCTTCGCTGTCGTTCTGTGAACAGTAAACAAAGTTCATAGCTTTCTTCTCATTTCGTCTCAATTGTCACATCGAATTCCTTGAACTTTGCCTTTCCATAACCCTTGAATGGGGAGTATTCTTTCAATGAAGTGACGACAGCAATAAAATTAAATATTTTCTGCGCTTTTGTTGAAGATTTTCCGCCTCTGAGTTCAATTTGGATGTGTTGCCCCAGCAACGAACCATTTTCCCTCGTCACCACCATCTTTCCCCGCCCCTTTTCCGTTGAAGACTTTCCTGTTCAAGGGTGCGTAAAAATGCAATTTCAACAAGTTTCGCTTTGATGTGCACACTTTTTCTTTGCCACCCGATCCCTGGTCTCCACCCTTCGGACCAGCTTCCATCCGCTCCACCCCAGGGTGGACCACAACCTTCGGCGGGTGGGCTGGTAAATTTCCCTGTAAATGAAAAGTTAATGCAAAAGAAAATTATTTTTAATGAATAGAAAACAGTCCAAAAATCCCCACATTAATATACCCTTGCTCTGGGACTCGAAATGATTCTTTTCTGAGGGTGGCTTGGCATCTGGAATCCATCTTTATTGCTCTGATATCAGGATGTAAGTGTAGAGAAAGAGAAATCAGAAACTGTGCCAATTGAGCAGCAATTCTCATCTCTGATTCAAAGGTCAATTAGCAGGAACACCCTTAATCAGCGACGAGGTGAAACTGCACTCCCCTGAGATCGGAAGTGGAGGATTGAAGGGAGTGGAGTGTACTCTCCCAACTAATGACACTAATTATCCTCATAATCTTTTATGCAAATAGTGTCTCCTCTTTGTTGGCAATGCGAGAACTGGAAACTTACACGGCATTAAGATTCCCCTTATACTGCCGATTTCTGCCAGACTCCAGTGTCTTCCCATTTTCTGCTCCTTATCTGGAGCTCCGTAAACCCTCTTTTTCCCTTTCCTATAACTATGAGTTGCGGTTGTAGCGTCACGTGTGTGTGGCGGAGTCATTCAGACAATCGCAATTGCAGGATTCATAATTATGGCCAGGAAGGGAAGGCTTGCAGAGGTGGTTTTATAAGGGGAAAGGTATAAAATAACAAAAAAGAGAAAGAGGGCCTTATAAGCGCGGCGAAACTTTCGCAGGCAAAGTTGGCGGCACCGTGATATGAAAGACGAGTAAAGTTTGACACCAGTAGAGAAAGGGGACTTAAGGGGTTTTTCAGAAGATATCCAGGAGCAGGATGAACTTATGCAAGATGGTGTGCAATGCCAATTGATGCCAATTAAAGTGCAGTTCAGGCTCTTGCTCCCCAGACAAGCCAATCGAGGTGACAGAAATGAAAAGGGGTTATCAAAATCGAGTAATAGAACATTTGCGACATCCCTAAAATCAGGACTGAATTAATTGAGGCAGTCACTTTTTCAAGTATCTTCCCCTTCCCTCAAACTTCTCTTGACATGGTTGGCAGAAAATGAAAAGGACTAAAAGGTACAGAATGACAGCGGAACATTGTCCTTTTTCCGTGTTTGTGCATATTGGATGGGAAGCACTTTGGGGCTATGTTTGTTATTTTTTTACCACAAACTCAAAGAAATTTCATGAAGCAGCAGGTAGTTGAGGGACTACAGAAGGCTGAGAAGAGTGGTGCACTTGGCCCACTCTGGAACCCCAGTTGAAAACGCGACGGGGAGCAAAGCAATTTGGAACTCGAAAACAAACCCGAAATAGGAAAGTGGAAAACGCATAGAAAACTGAGCTGGGAAAGGAAAACAGTCTGAAGATGTAGATGAAGCTTAGACCTGGATGAAAGCTAACGAAAAATGCTTTTTCTTGTTCTGTAATTGGATTTAAAATTGTTTTAAGCAGCAAGCGCGCCCTTTGTTCTATCCTAAATGCAGCCGCACTTCCCCACCACCAATCATCCCCTCACTCAGTCCGCCGGAAGCGGAATCGCTACATTCAACATCCGGCGGAGTCTAAGGAAGAACAAGCAGCGGCAGCTCAAACTTGAAGCCGGTAAACATCCAGCATTCCCACTCCGATTTCCACCAGTGAATAGCGAACTTAGCCTGATCCCGTGGAGTAACTAATGGGGGGCACCCACTGGAGAAGTGGGTGAAGTATAGAAATAGGAAGAGCAACAATGAAAGCGGATGAAGAAATTTAATTTCACGTCGTTTTAACTCAAGCAGCTCGTCTTTCAATGCCAACGGGTGGGGAATATCAATAGAGAGTTAGGGAGATCAGGACTTTTGAACCCGCCAACGGTTGGAAGACGATGCCCTTCGATGATGAAGCAGTCGCAGTTGACACCTTTTAATATCGCCTCTCGAATCCCTTCCCCCAGGACGCCTGTCGCTCCTCATTTTACTTTGCTTCTTGGGACAGCTCCAGACACTCCCTGCATCGTCGCCTGCTGGTGACGGATTCGATTTCGATTATTATTGTGCCTTGGGTTTTGTTTACCCACCAGCATTGTCACCTCATGTTGCCCGCTTTTCCCTTCCATCTTCGATGAGAAAATCAATTTCCGCTTAATGGTAGAGAGAAACGCTCGAGGGGAGTGTAAACAGCAATTGCACAAAGTTTGCTCAACAGTGGGGATTCAATGAGTTTAATGGAGTGGGTGTAGCCCAGCAAATTGCGGGGAAACTTTCCCTTTACGTCTGCAGTGCATCCGCATCCGCATCCACTCTCACCTCATATCCTGTCGTTTCTTTTATCCCCGCAGGACTCGAGGCGGACCTGTTCTATGTGCACGAGGGAGCCATCAACACATACGCGATGCACTTCACCGTTCCAGTGCCCGCGGACGTTCACGAACTGGAGTTCTCCTGGCAGAGTCTCATTGCCTATCCAGTGAGTCGGATGGTGCTACCATCTAGAACCTCCGATGATTAACCATTCCACTTTCTTGCAGCTGCGCTATGCCATTAGTATCGAGTACAACAACGACCAGGAGGCACTGGGCACGCCCACGCTGAGTATTCCGCACAAGGGCTTGGTGCCGCAGGATATCGAGTCCTTCTTGGTCTATCTGCCCTGCACTGGCAATGTGAGCCTACAGATGCCTGTCAATGTCAACATGGTGGTGCAGGCTCCTCCCCGATTCAACGATACCCGACTCCACTTCAAGCGCAACAAGATCTGCGCAAAAGGTGGGTTCCATTCAGCACTCCTCATGCAGTACACCCACTTATCCATCACTCATCGGTATCCCGTTTCGTAGGCATCTCACCTGAGCCCAATCAATCGCCAGCCCCCGCCCACGCCCCCTCCCAGGGACCCGCCCTCCTGAGTGCCGCCGCCTGTGCTTTGGGTCTGGTTTTGGCCGTCGGACTGGTGGCAAGCATGATGTATGTGAGGGCTCGCAAACAGCTTCGCCAGGACTCGCTACAGTGGGTTATCCCCCATCCCGTTGCCGTAAAACCATTAACACTCTTCACCATTTGCAGCACCAGCTTTACCACCGCGGCTTATGGCAGCCACCAGAACGTGTTCATCCGCCTGGATCCCCTGGGTAGACCACCCAGCGCCACGGGATCCTATGCGACCATTGCCAGCCTCAACAAATACCCAGCGGACAGCAAGAAGTCATGCAGCATATTCGACCGTAAGTTCATTACCCACTCGCCCATTTTTGGGTGACCACTAACCCCGGCAATCCCTCCACCAATCCACAGGTTTCAGGAGCTCACCCACACCCACGCCTTACGCCACTGCCCTGCTGCCCATGAACCTCGAACAGACCGCAGAGACGATTTACTCGAAGCCAGAGTCGATCTGTCCCTCGAGGATTTCCTACTACGCCTCCTCGCAACTGACCCAGGTGAGTGCTCTGATTCCACTATCTAACCCACTATCGACTAT
This sequence comes from Drosophila fuyamai, assembly GCA_018153365.1. Taxonomy (NCBI): domain Eukaryota; kingdom Metazoa; phylum Arthropoda; class Insecta; order Diptera; family Drosophilidae; genus Drosophila; species Drosophila fuyamai. The sequence continues at coordinate 9,618,713 of JAECXW010000758.1, forward strand.
CCCAAGGGCTTGATTGGATTTGAATTGGGGATTGGGTCTGGGGTCCACTGTTGAATCAAAGCCTTTGATATATTACGACACGTGGCAGGCGCAAATGGAATGAAAATGGAAATGGAAATACCCTTGAAGCAGACTCCGTTTTCCCTGTTGCCTGGACTACCCTCTAATTTGTCCGAAGCACCACTCGATTGCTCCCCAGGCGGGGGACCCTCTCTCCCCCCTCGCCACTTTCTCCATTCGCCAGCCACCTTTCCTCGACGATAAAAATTAAATTCTAATTTATATTTACGAGCTGATAAAGCTCCCGTAGTGCGTTAAACTCGAAACAAGAGCCATTCATAAATATGCGGCTTTTCCCACCCGCTCACCCCCCTCAAGGATGTCTGGATGTCTGGGTCTGATTTCGGATGGGGAAACTTTCGTGTGGTGCTCACGTACTTCATGTGGCAGGTGAGGAGTGGAAGTGGGAGTGGCAGTGGGAAGTGGGCGAAGGTGAAGGCGACACACAAACCCAGTGCCTCGAGAGTCAAATGATGTGAGTCCTTCGAGGGTGAGCAGGTGAATGCAGCAGGGAGGGGAGGGATGTCCGCTTAGATAAGCGGAAGGTGCTCCATTGAGGCAGACGCAGACAGTCTGCCCCTGTTTATCTTTGTTTTTGTTTCCAATCCAGTGGCTTTCTAGCATCGCATACCCCTTGGGCGAAAATTAGCAAACTTAATCCAAACTAACCACAAAATGAACCAAAACCATTAAGGTTCCTATCAAAACTCAGTGGGATTATTTCCCATGAACTTAAGGTTTGATGTCTCCTCCTTAAAAGCACTTGCTCCCTCTAGGGAGAACATTAGCATTTCTTTCGAGCCAAGTTAACTTCTTGGTGTTGTGGAAATCTCTGTCGAATTGGAATAAATTATTTAGCAGCCTCTTTCAATTGTTGTCATTGTAAACATTCCTGAGACCCAACTCTGGCATTTTTCTAGTCCTACTCCATTCCCCCTAACATCATGATGTCTGGCCCATTTTCGTCACCAAGTTCTAACGCAATTTCCATCGACGCATAATTAAATATTCAATTTCCATGGAGACTGGAGGGGCTTTTTATGTGCTCAGCTTAAAGCATCTCCTTTGGCCTGATCCCGCTGCTTGTTTACCCAGCGATTTCTGTTTGTTTAGACTTCAATTTCGTCCTCATTATGGGAACAGCCTCCAATTGCTCCTCCTTTACTCACTTACATGGGTATCAGGGCTCACACAATGCCAAGAGTCATATCCATTTGGATTCGCCTCTATCTAGTGGAAGGACATACGCATCGAAGCAGACGGCCGGGAATTAAATGAATTCGCTGTCTCCCTCTCAATTTGTCTCTATCTCGTTCCCTCCCTCGATATATCCTCATATCCACCAAAATTGAAGTGGAGATTCTGTTGGTTGCGAAGTGGTGAAGGAAATGGGGATGTGGTTGGAGTTTGAGAGTGCTTGCCATAATTATTGTTGTTCCGTTCTGTTCAGCTCCCCATCCAAAGCACCCCTTCCCCTCCCCTCCCCTCCCCTTTCCTTTTGGCCATGAGTGTGAGCGTTAAGCGAAGTATAGCACATTTTGGGGGCACAAACAAGGGGCGAACGCACTCATTTAGTCAAACAATTATATCCAATTGCACACAGATACTCTACGCACCCACACACACATCCGCAGTCTGGCTCTGTTCACTTGTGTGGAAATATCTCATTTGTGTGTGGAGCCATCCCTCTTTCCCCCCTTTGATTCTATTAAATCAGTCCATAAACGCCATCCAAATTACTTTAATGTGCAGCGAAAGTTTAGCAAAAAGCAGTAACAGGGAAGGCCACAACAAGGGGGTTGGAAAGAGGCTGGCGAGGGGGTTAAGTCGGCTGAGGGGGTTAGGAGAGGGAAGTAGTGGAACATAACAATAAAAACAGCAGCGAACAGAAACCAGACTACAGCTGTTGAAACATGACTTTGCGCTTGTTTAGAAACACTTGCAAATATTATTGCAGCTCCAACAACAAAAGCCAAGTTCCAAATGGGGGAGGGTTTAGGTAAGGACAACAGGGCGGATGCGCCATGTGCAGGAGATCCAACAACCATGGAAACAGAATGGCACCTAAACAGTGGCATTAGTATATTGGATCAGCTGGAAAAAAGAGCTTCGAAATCAGAACAAACAGTGGAATCGGAGCGAAAGGAACCCCGAAAGGCTGTAATGGGTTAAGGAGGAGCCGGGAACATCGTGCCACGCATTTGAATGGCATCATTAGGGAGAAAGTTGTCGAAGTGCTTGGGCGTACTCGCAGTACAGACGAAATTACGAGACGAAGAGCAAGGAAAAGTTGGAAATTAATTACCATGGAGCTGCGAGCATGTCCTCCTGTTTTATGGAGATTACTGGATCGACAAATGGCAGGCTAACCTGAGCAACAGCAGGAACAGGTGCTAATTAAAAATGTTGTTGTCGCCCCATTAAAGAAATTTGTAAATCAACCCGGAAACGACTCGCTCAGCATGGAAGCAAGTCAAGCTCCGCGGGGGGAAATCCAGGGAAAAGGGGAGCTAGATATCTATGGGACTCCCCATTTAAAGTTGGCGACACGTACTACTTTAATGGATTTACCGCTGTTGTTGCTTTTGATTAAAAGGCATTACTTACATTTGTGATAAAACTCGAAGTGAGGTTGAAAAAAAGATGGGGCCGTGAAAGGACAGTTAATGGCTGTCGTGGTATGTGACCAGCCAGGTGGCGATTCCAAGGGTTAACCCGCCGAACAAAAGCCGTCACCAAAGGTTGACAAATTACCCAACCGTCAGTCGATATTTTTTCCTTACCTCAACTCTCGCCCATCCGCTGGGGATTCCCCTTTGGGCGGGCAAACTGCGGCGGATGCTTTTGTCTGGCATTACACTATATTGATTGCTTCCTGTCAGCCGCAGGAGAGACAAACGGAAGTGGCGGATGTTTCTTTTGTTCCGATTTTTCCTTTGTGGTCCAAGGACCAGAAGAGTTTTCCCCCCTTTTTGTTGGAAGTGCTGGTTGCACACTGCACTTCACTTTTGGCGTTGACGTTACATGGAAATCGTTTGAAGCGAATTAGAGTACAAGATTTCTCCATTAAAATGTGTGTACGTCCAGTGTCCGCATCTTTAATTAACAGTTTTCTATTAGCATTTAAGTACCTTCCCAGGGAGCAACGAACTGGACAAAACTGCTGTTCAGACGATTGTGAATTCATTTAATTTCCAGAGTCAACAAGCCAAGAAAATCAATGGAAATCCGTTCGGAACATATGTAAATTGTGCAACCGCATTATTAAATGCCGAATCAATTGGGGAGGGGGGGGTGTCGTAAATGGAGGAGAGATGAAAGGAGGGGGCGGACTTGGGCGTGGCCCGGACACGCAATGGCTAATTGAAAGGCAATTACTCGTGATTAAGTGCGTGTAAGCGGCGACTTTGGTTAAGTATGCGCCACCTTTAATTAGAAGCCGGTAACCCAGACCACCCATATTCCGTCCGACATCTTCCCTCTTCAATTATGCATTAGCCGAAAAACCGTTTTTGGTTGCCCCGAAAACGCTTATTAAACGACGAGCCTAACGAGGTCGACTCATCAAAATGCCATGCATCAAAGGAAGACAGCGAGAAGGGGGAGGCAAAAAGAGGCGGGGCCAGCAGAATCGATCAGGCATAAATCAAACGAAATTCAAATTAGTTGGCCCCGGCAAATTAGAAGGCACACACAGTTTGTCCTGGCAGCATCGGCCATGAAAATGCTAAAATAATGAGAGTTCAGTTAGTTGGCCCAAAAAAAGACGAGGGAAAAGTCAGACAGAGAGGCTTTCCACTTTGATTAAAGGCTTTTCCACAGAGCCCAAAAAGGAAAGACCTGTTGTCAGGTAAATTGAAATATAATTGAGCCAACGACGTGCAGGTCGTTCTGTCGTCTCCACCTAGCTGCCCGCATTTCATCTGGTTCTACTTCACTGCCATGGCTTATTAGGACAAGGCGACAGGTCGTATGCGTGATATGGTAAAAACGTTGTCATTGTCTGACTAAAGTAAAATATAGTGCTGGGGAAAGGGCGGCGAAAGTGCTGCATATTTGCAACAGCATCAGCAATTTGCATAGTTTCATTTTGTGACAACCAGTTTTTGGAACAGTGGGATGGTGGCTTCAAAAAATTGTTCTAATAATGAGCACTTATTTATTCGAAGGTATATGATTATAATTACTAAAATAGTAAATAACTTCTTAAGGAAATTCGTTAACTTCGTTTGTGAAAAATATATTGTTAATCAAGAATAAAAACAAAAGTAAATTGTTAAAGCAAACGTACCTTGTCTTTTTCGGTTTTAAAGAAACTAATTTGCTATAGAAACGAAATAACACAATTTAACACAAATATTTTAACATAACACACTCGAATTTTTATTTGAATTTAAATATGTCAAATTAAATTAGCATTAAACAATTAAAAGAGTTAAATTCTTCAATGTTATCAAATAGTTTTCTTTTTTAACTAAGTTAAAATTAATTAATTTATAACAGACTTCACTCTTACATTTCTTTTGTTGTGTACTAAAAAATAAAACTTTGCCACAGAATTTAGTTAGAGGTTGCCCAACTCGAAAGTTGCAGCGGTGAGACTTCATTAAAATATTTGCACCCCCCTCACCCCACTGTGCGGTGTCGGGGAAACTGTGTGAAAATGTTGTGCTGCTTTTTCCTCTGATGTTGCCAAAAAGTTGGGCTGCAGTTCGGTTTGCAGGCAAGTGACGTGCTGACGGGCGTCGTTCTGGCAAAATTGTCATCAAGCGTTTTTAATTACAAGCTGGTCGAGATTGGGGGCAGACGGGGCGTGGCAGGGGGCGGGGCAGCGGTGGAGCGGTGACGACGGTTGCGGCTGTTGTTCCTGCGGGCAGCCGTAGAGCTGCATGTGACATAAGCAAATCAGACGCCTGTCAACTCGTATGTGTACGTTGTTGTGTTTGGTGTTTGTGCTTACGTCATTTGCAGGCCAACCCCTCGGACACCTAACCACCCACCCCCCACCACCCTGTTGTCATTAGAAATGTCACAACAAGAATACAGCAGACCAGCTGCAGCACATCCCTCAAACGAATGTCCCGTATCCTTGACACCCAGCTGGAAATTCGGCTTCAAAAACTCAGTGCCACCACCCACCGTATCATGGCAATGCTATCTGTGATCGAAATGTGGGTGGGGCCACCCTCAATTGGCAGCTATTTTCAGTCTTCTTGGCCATTTCGAATTTCAAATGAAAAGCCAAGCAATAATGTCTCCTCGTTTGACATCCGCATTTAATATTGACCTCGGCCCCCCCCCTCCAATCGAACGTCGAAATGAACATTTCCATTTGCAATTCGAGCTGTGGAGACACTCTTATAAAATCGGTTTCCCCATCCTTGTTTATTGGCAATCATCATTGGCCCATTCTCGTTTTAATTTTACCGACATTTTCCGTTTTTATTGGCATGCTCACACAGACGCAAAAATTTCCAAGTATTTCTTCAATGACAATCAACTAAGATTGAAAGCAATAAAGCTAAGAGTGCAGAAGTCAATTGCAGTTCACAATTATTTTGCTTGAAGTCATTTAACTATTTAATCTGCCACTTGAAGTGCTTTTTCTGAGTATTATGAAATATTTCAGGCATGATTTGTTGAGATTTCCCTTGCTAATATTTCAAAGAAAACTAACAAAATTTAATATAAGGACTCAGAAGGCATTTTACGTAAGCAAATATTTTATTTGTTTCTTAATTGGGGTGCTTTGTAATTGGTTGTGTCATTAGAAGAGCATATTTTGTTAGAATTTACAATTTATTGCTTGAGTTGATAAGTTTGAGACTTAATAAGACAACTCGACTTTCCCAATTTTGAATACATTGTCAAGATTTTTAAGCACAATATTTAAATCATTTATTAGGACTGAAGCCGCTAAACTTGTTTCTCTCTGTGCAGCAATTAATTATGAATTACTACTCGAACTCAATTCCGATTCCGATTAAATGAATTCTAATTACACTTGAGCGGGACTCATTAACGTTTTAAAGGAATCCAACAAAGGATGCCGAATGTAACCAGACGGGACAGGTTCAAGGTCTGACAGACATCCGCTGTGTCTCTCTGGCGAAGGGAAAGGGACTCTTTTGCATGTGGATCCCGTAGGATTTATGGCTCTGCCAGGATACGCCCCACCAATCCAATCGCAGCCAGCCACAGGAGCTCTTCCCTGACTTGAGGGGCCAGCGGACAGCTTTGATGATGGAGTGCGATATTGTTGCGTTTTAATTGAATTTTCTTTGTGGGCCAACAGCAACAATAGCAGCAGCGGGAGCAGCAGCAGAAGCACGACAAATACAATAAAGGACAAACAGCAGGAATCACAGGAATTGCGGGCACGGGCAGCAGGGTTTCAACTTCAGGAAAGTGGCAATGAAGGCAATAATGAAATGAAATTCACTAACAAAAGGCAGCCAACAACTATTGTTTTTATTGCCTTTTGTCGCTGTGGTCGTGCGAATGTGCTGCAATTGTGTCGTTTGGCTTCCTCCCGGCGATTGTGTCCTTTCATGCTGCTTTCGCAGGAGCTGTTGTCAGGCCACACCAAATAATATAATTCCCGCATATTGCCAACGGTGGCTTTTAATAAAAACGCCATCCACCTGCTGCTGCTGCTGCTGCTGCTGCTGCTGGTTGCTGCCTGATGGAGATTTAGTGTCCAGGGAAAGCCAGTGGATCCACTTGAACTCGACCGCAGTTATGCAGATTTCTGGGGGAATTGTGCAGATTTTTCTTGTGTTTATTAAACCGAGTTTCTTCCCATTTTTTGGCAAACTGTTTCATGTTTTATGAGAATAAATGTGCTGCGTAGGCAGGAATTTAAGGCATGGCCGGGGGAGGGGTGGGAGTTAAGTTGCTATCTGCTGCCATCGCAGACTTTGTTTGCTCAAGACGAGTTCGCAATTTCCTACAGCTGAGCTCTCCAGCTCCGTTCAACAATTCCCCTCCTGGCGGCTGTGCAAACATAATGCTTGGCGAATTAAAGCTTTTTTGCCAGCCAATAAATTATTCATGCTGTAAGACAACTGAGCGAGGGGCAAAATTATAGCTGGCAAAGATGTGGGCGGAGTGCCTCGGAGCGGAAACGGAACTCAATTCATTAAAATGAATGAACGGAGGAGCGCAGCCGAGTGCATGACTAACGGTAAACGGATGCAAGCCGAAAGATGCAAATCCGGCAGCTGAAATTGCTGTTTCTCTTGCCAAAGTCGTTGCCAGTTGGCCTCTTTGGGGGCCCAAATTAGATGGGGTACGGAAATATGGAAATTTATACAGTTTCCTCGACTCAAGTGTCCTGCCACTGAGCAGCTTACTCGATCGGAAGCCCCTTCTACACTGAGGGGCGGTAATCTTGATTGCCATATTGGCTCAAATTATACACCGCTTATATGTTTGATTTACCACTTGAAAATTTCACATTACCCGTTAATATATTAGTTGATGAATAAATTATTGATTGATTTGTGTTTTAATTATAATCAGCCCAGAGCTTTAATACGCTGCAAAAGGTTAGTAGTGAAGGTTGAACTTAAAGTTAAATTGCGAGTACTTTAAACAGCTTGTATGTCTTTCAGCAAGAACTAAGATAATTAAAGGTTGAATAAGTTTGAATTGAAATCAGATACTTACCAACACAAACAAACATTTCATTAGAGCTTAGAAACTAATTAAATTATATGGTTGTTATATAACAAGCCAATCTTGAATTTTTGTGACGCAATTATCAGACACAAACAAATATTTACTTAGAGCTTGTAATGTACGATTTATATGTTTGTCATTTAACAAACACCCAGGGTTTTAATTAATTTAGTTGATCTACAAGATTGTACTGATTATAAAAACCAATTTGTAAATATAGAATTGGCAGTACATATTTAATTCCTTTTTTTTTGTCTTTTAGGCGTGCAGTTTGTCGACGCCGAAGAGCATCCGGAGCAATGGCAATGGTCATTGCAACAGCGGCAGTGGCAGTCTGAGTCTTTTCGGCGGCATCCCCACCGGCAGCACCATCACGATGGGCAGCCACGGGGAGAAGGGCAACCAGCGACTGCGACGCATTCCCAGTGTCCAGCCGGGTGCCCTCAGCTACGAGGAGCTGGTCAAGGAGGGCACCTTCGGCAGGATCTTCGCCGGTAAGCTGGGCGAGTCCTGCGAGGCACTGGTCAAGACGGTCATCGACGGGGCCTCGCTCACCCAGGTGGCCTATCTGCTGCAGGACGCCTCGCTCCTGATCGGCGTCAGCCACCAGCACATCCTGGCACCGCTGCTGGCCAACACCGAGCTCCCGGGACCGCCAGAGATTGCCTATCCCTATCCGTCCAAGGGCAATCTAAAGATGTGAGTATACTAAGGGAAAAAATTACTTTAAGATACCCGTTCTTAACACCCTTGTGACAAATTGGTTTTATGAAAATCAAATCAATAGGTAAAATAGTGAAAGTCTTTCAACAATTAAATATTCCATATTTTGATTTCAATGATTAAAAACAATGAAGTGAGGTCGATTTTCCTATAAATTATTAGATCTTTCCCATTGAAAAGAGGGTTCAAAAGAAACGATCTTCATTCATTGAGTTTTTGTTAGAAACTGATTTTAGTTAGAAATATCTTCGGTTTAAATAGCTTACATGAGAATCAAATAATACTAATACATGGCCTACGCAGAGTCCTAAGTAAATAACCCCCGCCGTATCTAGGACCCATGCTGCCGAACATCTACATATCTCGAGCGGCGAGGACCCTATCAGTGGTCTCCCACTAAGGGACACATTTAGGAGGCGGGGGAACATCTTATTAGATAAGCGGCGTGCACTCAGATTACATGTGCACTGCACCCATGTCAAGTGTTCAATTTCATTTGTTTATTTCAAGTACATTTATGACTCCTTTACACAGAGCACAAAAATACTTATTTAGATGTATTTATATTCGTGTTCGTCTGAACACCCATGCCAGATATAGTCGTCCGATTTTTTAAGTAAAAGTGTAATTCTGAAATCGTCAAAAATGACTTTATTGGAGTATTTGGTTATATGTTAGGAAACAACGAAGCTATAATCTCCAATGGGAGCTTATATACTACAATTCATCCAAACAGATGGATCGGAAATGTGCCCTTCACTCCGTGCAAACTTTTGACTGAAATTACCTTCAACAATATAAAAATGTCTTTCCAAATTATTGTGGGGTAAAAATGGTCTAGACCTAAAAGTCTTAGGTTCCTAAAATTTCGGCCTTCAATAGACTATTTATATTTCATAGGGTCGAAACCTATAATGACATCTGTCTACTATATAAATTATCTTCTTTCCGTTCAGATACTTGCAAAAGTCGCGCGAATCGAGCACGGCACTGAGTACCCGCCAGCTAGTTGAGTTTGGACTGCACATCACCAAGGGATTGGCCTACCTGCACTCGCTGGGAATCGTCCACAAGGACATTGCCACACGCAATTGCTAGTAAGTGTTTTTGATATACGCATATATAAATCTTTTAGTTTTTTTCAATCTAGAGTCATCAAGATATACCTACTACTTATTATAGAAGACTTACCCTCCCTTTATTATTCTTTTACTAATATTATTTCCAGCCTTGACGAAGAGTCGTATGTGAAGATCTGCGACAGTGCCCTGTCCCGCGATCTCTTTCCGGACGACTACGACTGTCTGGGCGACAATGAGAACCGCCCGCTGAAGTGGCTGTCGCTGGAGTCGCTCCAGAAGCGGGTGTATGCCACCCAGGGCGATGTGTGGGCGTTGGGCGTGACCTACTGGGAGCTGGTCACACTGGCCCAGATGCCGCACGAGGAGGTGGATATATTCGAGCTTACCAATTACTTGGCTGCCGGCTTTCGGCTAGAGCAGCCCGTCAACTGTCCAGATGAATTGTGAGTACTCAGCAGAATGGAAGAAATATTGCTAACAAAATTAAAAAAAAATACATATATAAAATTTGTTTCCACTCTCGTTTTGGCCTTTTACAACCCTTAGCTTCACCGTTATGAACTGCTGCTGGCACAGCGAGGCCAAACAACGACCCACGCCCTCACAGCTGCTCTCGTATCTGCAGGACTTCCATGCGGATCTGGGCATGTACATCTAAGCGAGACGAAGGACTGACGACCGGGAGCCAAGTGAAGTCAAGCGGAGCGAAGCCTAAGATAAATTAATTGAAACTTTTGCATTTTAAATGTGAGATTAAATGTGAATTTACCTGTTAGAGTTTGGCGCAAAACCAATTACAATGAAAGCCAGCTAACTTCAGATACGTAAGCAACACGCAGATACACACACACAAGTACACTGGGGTGGACCTAAATGAGTTATATAAAATCTAATCTAAAAAATGATCTCTGGATGTGTAATAAGAAATATATTTTAAGCCTGCGGAAGGGCCAAGAACATCATGAAAATAGGGTGTATAAATTAAGATCAATCTTCGCACAAGTGATAGATTATATATAAACATCGAATATTCTAGGGTTGCAGCTGCATATAAGTGATAAAATAAAAAAAAACAAATCACTGCACTTAAAGCGTATACACGGCGTATGAGTGATACTGTTTGCAACCAACTAATTGCCCCTAAAGCGTGCACATGAGCAAATTAAATCTAACTGAGTCACTGCTTTTAAGGAATATAAACAAGTGATACAAGTTTTAAGCACCTCACTCCGCGTAAAGATTACATGGTATTAGCTAGGCCACACTGCGTATGAGTAATATGCAAGACCAACTCACGGCCCTTGAAATCCGAAGCACATCAATAGTTAGATAGCGACTTAGGTCCACCCAATAATATAACAGTTTGTGGCTATCAATTTTCAACCCGATGACACAAAGCCTGGCACGAAATGGCCCCCAGGCAGCACGTGGGTTAAGCGTTAGATAAATCTGACATTTAAGTAGTTAGCAATTGAATAACAAACACTCACACGCAGAGCAACACACACACACACGTACACTCGCAGACACTAACCTTACATGATAAATGAATGTGAATTATTGATGTGCATATTTTATTGAATGTGTGTAGTGTAAGCAAAGGACGAAGGATTGAACGGGGAGAGATGCGACAACAGGATGCGGAATCTTTTGTTCACGAATGTTGTCCTCGATTGTTATGAAAGCGATATATTTATTTACCTTGATTATTATTATTACTATTGCGTATGTCATAAGGGAGGAAGTTCAAAACAGAATCTGAATCAGGTGAAAAGCAAAAGCAGCAAATGTTAAACCGATGGCAAACAACCGATAAACATTATTCACACCCACTCACACACAATTACACAGTTGCATGCGTAGAGGTCCCTTAACACCTTGATAACCAAACTACCCCACTCTTTAACCCTCTACTCGCTCCTCGCTCGCATATCGCACTAATTCCGTTTTGGAGAACCTTGTCGCCATCGTTTGGTTGCTCAATTATTTCGATGTCAAAGGACAGGGGAATAATCCAAGCTCCTGACAGCCCAAGCCATCAAAAATTCAGATGCAGCTGGGTTTTCGCTCAGTGCATTTGCTGCTTGTAGTGTCTGCATTTGTTTTCCGAGCTGTCATTTGGCCCCAATCCGAGCCAAAATCTCCAGCTTAAGACGTCCTTGCTGTTTGTTTATGCCTTTTAGTTGAATTAGCCAAGAATTGTTTCTGTTTCTGTTTCCATTTCCCCAGAGTTATGTATTAATTTGCATTTCCGTTAGCCAAGTCAGGCGGCAACTTAAAGTTGTCAGGCCCCAAAAGAGCCCCACCCCAGAATAACACTAGCCAAATATACTGGGATGGATGAAGGGGCCCTTTAAAGTCTTTTGTGATGTTCAAGGCAAACAAAAGAGAAATTCAAATACATTATTATTTTGAATTTAACTACAGCTCAGCCACCTTCGCCCATCCCAATATATATTGTCAAAGGTCAGTGTAATTAATAGCTAATGCATTGCCGTTAACAGAAGGCCATCACTTAAACGTAGTTTAAATGTTCTCTGTACTAATTAAACACAAAAATAAAATCAGCAAAGAAAAGAAAACAAAAAACAGTCACGCACCGAAATAACTAAGGATGAAATAGAAAATAGTTCCAGACCAGCAGCTGCTTATTCGTCTAGCTACGTAAGCTCTTTCCATATGTTTTATTCTTAAGCTTCGCACTCGACTATGAAAACGTTACTAAAGCAAATACCGAACTGCAAACTATCTCTGCATTTAATAAATACCCCAAAAAGGCTGCCGGGCAGCTCATAAACAGACAAACACACTAATACATAACATATAACAGCCTCACACACACACACACACACACACACACACAGACAACTGTACACACACCTACAATTATCCTGTGGAGACAAACAAATTTCAAATAGATTAGAAAGCTAAGGAGACGGAGCTCTTGAATCAAAGGAGCGGCCCACTACTATAACTAACTGAATGTGTTTCATGTTTATATATGTGTACGTGAGTGTATGTCTATGACTAAACGTATATTTTGTCGTCAAATTGAAAACTAACTGTAAACGCTATTGAGAGGCAAACAAAACGAATAACAGCAAATGTGTAAAGCCCGGAAGGAAAAGGCTAAGGCACACACACACACAGACACACACTCACACTTCAACACACACACGCCACACACACCCAGATACCCAAAAACCACAAAGCAAAACAAATTGTCATTCACTCTGCATACATATGTCTCACTCTTTAACTCTATATAGATGTATCTCTGTATCCTACTTTTAGATATACTCTAGCGTATGATTGTATGTGTATACAGAAACTCGAAACTAATGCGTTTTCGTCTGAAAAAAAAAAACAAAACAAAACAAGAAGGAATATCTGCTAAGACACACAAACACTCGAAACGCCCTCACACCCTTTAAGAACCCCCCCCCCACCCCTCAGCCCACCCCTCTATCTATCCAAGCGCTATTATAACGATGGAAGTGGGCGTGGCACTAAGACAAAGCTAAGAAGCAAAACGACAACTGAAAGCAGAAATTCAATTTTTGTGAAGAGCGGCAGCCGAAAACGAAAAAAAAAAAAACAAGCAAAAACAAAAACAAAGCAAATAAATTAAATGTTCCTTTTGAATCATAAACAAAAATTGCAATCAGAGCAATCTCAGTGCTTTATTAATCAACTGTTGGATGGTTTGTATGGTCAAGGGAAGTTGGATAAAAAAATCAAAATGCATCAAAAGGCCTGTGGATTGGGGGTATGGGGATTGGGTCCGATTCGATGGGCGGTCCTGATCCATTCCATGCGAGGGCACGTTCGCACACGACAGGAGCGGCTCAGGGGTCATTCAATTCTGGGCCTAATACAATGGGGCCGAAAAATAAACTGACCCCTGGTTTATCACTCATTCGAAGTTACAGTAATAAATGAATTTATAACAACGTTTTTGGGATAGGGTTTTGTGATCAATTGCTTTTCATCAAGTCAGACCCAGATCTGCCTTTCTAGGTCCTTAACTTAAACAATTGAAGCTAAAAGTATAAGATTTAAAAGCAATTTATTAAATTATATTTGAGAATTATAAAGATTTCGAACTTTTTCAAAACTATTACATAGGTTTTCTGACCAAAAATTGTGTTTAAAATTTTTATTTTTAGATGCAAAGAAATTATATATGAGAGAATAGGTCTTTAAAACCTTATTTTTCCAAACTGATTTGGGGCTCTTAAAAGGCCTTCCTGAAACGGTCCTGGACAGGGTCCACCATCCTTTAACCCAGACAAACATATTTGCCGTGCGTGTCAAAAACTGAGCGATGCGCATTTGCTGACCCCAGGGTATCCTTTCTTCATGGGTTTCGTTTGCGCCGCTCTAATTACATAGTACAATACGTCAAAGATCTCGACTGCGGGAGACCCTAACCATTTTAAAAATTATCAACATTTTTAATAAGAATGTACCTTAATAAATAAATCCTCTCTTTTACAAGTAAACAAAAATGCCATCATTTTACTCAAATAGTCATTAAAGAATATAACTTGATGTTTCCTTGGTACTTCTTAATGTACAATTTTTGTATCAATGCCTTCTTTAAAACCTTTCATTAAACAAGAAACTAAGTTTCCCCAGAACAAGCCAAATCTAAGAAGTGTATATACTCATCGTTTCCTCCGATTACCAGGTACTATCAATCTTTTTTGCTCTCGCCCTCGGAGCTGTCACTGGTCATTCGTTTTTTCACCCATTCTCATAACGACAAAACTTTGAGTGGCAGCACCAAAAGAGGGGGGTTTGTCCAGGGGGGAGGGAAAAGCTGCGTTATGTGTTTGCCTCTGAGCCGGCAAAAAATGGAATCGGAAAACAAAACAAACTAAATGGGAAAATCCGGGCCCGAGTTTGTCGTGGAACAACATCGTTGGCCCTGCGTGCCCCTCAACTTGGGCAAACTGGGAAATGGGAAATGGGAAGTGTGAGAAGCGGAAGTCTCCCACGCGGATACATCAACATCAACAGGTGTTTCGTGGGGCACTGCGGCCATTCCATAGGATTAAGTTTTGTAATTAGCAAAGTCTGATTGAATTGGAAATCATGTTTGCGCATTAATGAGCAATTAGTTGACGCATTATGAGTGTCTGTCCCACTCGATTTGTGGCTGGTTGCATAGATAAGATCGCGGTAATAAATGGGGCTATATATGTATTTATATGGGGAATAGATGAAGCTATACACAAAAATATACTACACACTACAACAACAGTATAGAATATTATTTGGTGATTAAAAAACAGCAGAAAGATATAATATCTATTATTTATAAAGTCCACATCCACCTAACTAAAAATGTATTTTTGTAAAAAGAGGAATTCACAAAATATTAAAATAAAAATGAACTTTTATTAAATTCCCTAATTGTATGTAATTTTTGATAATAGAGTGCGTTTCTTTAACTATTTTTTCAAAATAAAGTTCACGTTTGTTTGCACAATAGTGTAGGGTGATTAATTAATGGGGGTACGCTTTTGTGGGCCCGTTTGGCAGGCATAAATCAGAATTCCTGATTGAGTTTATCGCAGCATTTTGCTATTTTAATCTATTTAGCATTTAATTGGCAGCCAGAGGACCAGCAACAGCCATGAAATATGCAAAACGCTTTTTAAATCATTTAAAAGGCTTTATTATTTATGAATTCCAATGATTTGTGGCACTATGGCCGCGCCGGAAATCGATACAGCCAGGCACTAAACCAATTAAATGCGAGTAAACATATCAAGCGGTCTTTGGTGGCAATGATCGAAATGTTAGATTACAATATAATGTATATTTTTATCCTGCGGTTTTAACAGTGCATTTTTTAAGCGTGATTTTCAACTCAATCGGTTTAATTGTTTATGCAGTCCGCGTTTGCCTGGAATGTTAAACAAATTGCGGTATTGCGGGCATATTGCATTTTTATCTGCTCCGCATTATGTGCTTTCACTGCTGCTGATGTGTTTTTTACCGCTTTTAATTAAAATGATGTATAAACTTACATATACATATACATATGTATGTATGTGCTGGAGCCGCAGAACTCCAAACCACAAAATAAATAGATTCTTTTCGAATGATGGAAAAACCCGCAGCTCCGATTATGTTTACGAGCTGGGGCACAAGGCTCACTGGATTGTTATTACAGCTTCCAGTTATCGCAGTGGATTTTCCATTTGATTAAACGTAAATATTGTAGGAAAAACAGAGTCCAAAAACTGCAAGCAGAGTCCAAACTGCCAATTGGTGGGGAAAGTTCATCAATTTGACGGCGAAACTCAATTGCCAGGGCTGTTTGTTAGTTATATGCTGCTGTTGCATTAATTAAAATTTTCCGCCCGGCTGCACGGCGAGCAACAATAACCGCTGGAATAATTCAACTTGATAGACAGCGCCCAACCGGCAATTAAACATTCGGTGCACCCAAGATCGAATCTAAAGTTGTGTCTGCCACAACAGCAACAGCCAACTTATCGCCAGCGACACCAGACAGCTGCAGCTGCAACATTTCACCATTTGGCTGAATAAGTTGTGGGTGGGGCAAAGTGCTGACAGCGATAGATTGCAGAAAGTAGCCAAAACAAAAGCATTTAAACAACAATAAAAATACCTGGCGACTTATTTTACGTAGTTGTAAAATAGATAACACATTTGTTTTACTTTAGCAAACACAGCTTTTTAATTAATTTATTGTTTATTCTTTATAGTTTTTATCTTTGTTTGTTGCTGTTGTTGAATCAATAAATAAAAGTTTAATTAGAATCGATTGTTTGATGACTCATATATTTTTATAAAAAACAAACTACCAAACCAAAATACCAAACAATACGTAACTGCATATAAAATAATAAATAGCTAAATATTTATTGATTTTTATATTTTTTATGTGGCAGCCATTCCACAACTTAAGATTGAGATCTGTATTCTCTGATTTTTAGAAAAATAGACGTTCTAAAATTTTTTAAATTATATTACAATGTCATTTCTAATAGAAAATATAAAAATTGCGTAAATTGAATAGGATTCTTTGTGATTTGTATAACAAATGTTTATACAAAAATATTAAAAAAATGTTAATTTAAGGTCTGACACTTTTAGTATAAACATATTTATATTTTTAATAGCATTAACAAAAATCTCAGAATTAGCTGGAAAAAAGACGACTTCGCATTTCTGCTAGTTCAGCTATTGATAATATAAAATGGCAAGAGCAGTTAACAACTTTCGACCGTTTACAACTAACAAAGGGTCACAAATCAAGTTGTTCGGAGGGTTGGCTCGTGACTTACCGGAAGTCGCCATGTGCAAGAATTCCGCCATCCAGCCGCCCCGCCCCCAAAATGCCTCCCACACTCCCCTTTCCCCCCACCCGTAATTTTCCAACTTGGGCCGCCTGCAGTGTTGCGATTTAATTAAAGCGCCATTAAGTCAGCAATTAACAACAACAGCGGCAGCAACAATGGCAACCAAAGCTAAAGCTAGAGCAGAAACAACAACAACATTGCCAACAAAGGGCAAACAACTTTGACGCCCTGGCTTCGGCTATACGTTTTCCTTTTGTTTTTCCCGCTTCCGTTTCCGCTCTTCCCGCTTTCATTATGTTTGCTTTGCTTTGTTGCTGCTGGCGCATTAAATTCTTTTTGCCGTGTTATCGCTTAGAGAATTCATTAGCAATTGCAGGGGGGACATTCATTCAGGACCATGTGGTCCTGGCCAGAAACCATTTTGCATATCGCTGAAAAAACAGTAACACACAAGGCACACGACTCACACCCTCAAGTCGCAACCCTTTGGCTTTGCCGACAAACTGCAACAAAAATATTTCCCTTTGGCCCCTGAAGAATTCCACGAGTTTTACATTCCTTTCACAACTAAATGTTAAGTTTTATATTAGTTTCCAGCGGAAAAGTTATTATTAGGAAATAGATGAGGTCCATACTTTTTATATTCTACCCCATGGGGTACTCATGCATGAATCAAATTGTTTTTTTTTGCTTAAAGAACTGAATACATGAACTGCTTTTCAAAGTAGTCAATTCAATAATTTCAGAGAGCTTGAGTTACTCAGATAAAATATTAAACGCCGTTAGTGAACTTTAAATCTTAAAGCCTTAAACATAATTGTTAAATTTAAATGATACAATTTTATGAGAATCATCAGAAATCAAAATGCTTTTAAACACTTGTAAGCCAAAAATTTAAAAAAAAATGAATATTTTGCTACATAGATTGATATTCCAATAAAAACGTGCACCACTTACAACATTTAAATGTAATATATTTAATTTGAACTTTACAGGCACTTCTTTTTCAACAAAAAAAACATACTGCTCTCCGTTTGCCCCCAATTATATCGCATTATTGTATATGCAATTAAATTAAAAACAAATAAACATGCAAATAAAATGCTTAAAAAAGTTGTTATGGCAATTCTTCAACATGCTAAATGCTGATGTACCGTGATTTTAATAAAAACTAAAAGTTATAGAGTTTTGGCAACGTGAAGCATACTTGAGTAGATGAAACCGAACAAATAAAACGCATTTAATGTTAAACAAAATGTTATGAAAAGCACTCGAATATGAAAAATTCTTTGAATTCGAAATTGTGCGAGTAAGGAGTCAGCCCCATTGTGTGGATTATGATTTCGCCTTTCCATTGTTTAGCATAGCAACTAAACTCGAATGTTGGTTTGCGGAAGGGGGGTGGAGGGGTGTGTTTCTACGGCACAAAAAGTACATTAAAAACATGAAAAAATAAAATAAACCAGCCGGTGCTGCTGCTCCTGCCATATTCCAGTTTTTTTCCTAATATTTGACTTTGTTCTTTCGTTCCGACGAGAAAGTTTTATTAGGGGTACGTGTCAGGGTTGCCATGTGTGCGGATGTCGAGGGGATGTTTAGGGTTAGACTGTGTGGGGACCGGATGGGGTTGCCAGATGGGTGGGGGGGAGGGGCAGCAGGGGTACAACGAATGAACTGAAACTGTCAAAAGTGCACATTCCGCTCTTGACATTTTACCAAAGCGCAGCTTGAACCCTGGTCGGCAGGGGGGGAGAGGGGGGGTGGGTGAGGAGTTATATGGCCCGAGGGGGGTAAGTGTCGTGCCAGCGATTGGCATTGAAAGCGCAAATGAAAGGGAAGTCCTCTTTTGAATGGCAGTGGCAGCTTGCGATGGAATCCCAGACATATCCCATCCCAATCCCAGAGGGTGGAACCAGCCAGCGCCAGAAAGTACTGATGGCACGCGTTCGTCCGCCCCCTTGGGTCATACCACCCCCCCCCTGCCACGTCCCCCGCCCCTGACAAGCAGTTAAAAAAGGCTAAACGAGAACGAGGCATAAACCCAGAAATTTGCTCTCTGTACGTTTATTGCTTTTAAATTTGCCAATTGTCGAATCTGGCGCTTGTAAGTGCATGTGTGTGCACTGAAAGCAATTTGTAGCAGCTTTTAAAATGGATTCTAGGCATTAAGACGTTCTCGTATAACACATAGAATTAAATAACACTGAACGACTTATATATTCTAATGATATCAAAACTAAGGCGACCTGAAGAAGACTATAAAATATTCGATACAATTTATAAGACTATAAAGGCTATGAAAGTAACTCCTTTTTTTCAGTAAAGATAAGGTTCTTCCTAAAAAAAACAAATTAAATACATACAATTTTTTTTTGTCATAAAGAACCTTATCTTTACTTTTGTATTTACCTAAAGTTTATATTTACCTACAGTAAGCATGCACTTATTATCTAACTGTTATTATACCAATTGAACAACGTTAAGCTAGTTCCTTAAAACTTAAGGTCTATTATTGCTGTGTTTTATTTTATTTGTATTTTTTTTAACCTTTTTTCTTAGTGTACCTGTCTTTCATGTTCGTTCGAGCCAGTTTGTGGGAGTCTACAACAAATTGCTTATCAAGCGAACGCATGTAGCAGTCAAACTGAAAGGGGGCCCTGCGAAAGCAGCCCTTAATTTGGCCAATTTAAAAATGGAAATCGACTCCCCCGAGAACTGGCGATGTGTCAATAAAATGTGATTAACAAGTTGCTGCACAAAATGCCAGCGCACAGACTGCAATCGGATAATGGCAATGGCAATGGTAATGGTAATGCTCCCCCGACATTCCCTCAGGCATTTGTCGCTGTTTGTCAGCCTTAGTTGGCATTGTGGCGTTCCTGTTTTTTATTGTGAATCTAGTGGTGGTAGTGTCCTGGGAGCGTGGCGAATTATCCCTTTCATAAGTGACAAATACGTCCACCCTTATCAGCCGCGGCTGCTGCAAGTAATGAGATTTTATTCCAAAGCAAGTGACTGCGGGCCGTGGTAATTCGCAATAAATATGCAGCCAAGACCAGACCAGCAGCAGCTCGATAAGGATAAGGATAAATGACGGGGGCGGGGGCGGTTCGACACGCCCCCTTAGGTCCTTTCCGGTGAGTTTGGCATCCTGTGAATGCATTCCGTTGGAGATTAATCATCAGCAATGCCACAATGCCACACTGCCGCAATGCCAAGCATGAAAGGAATAATCTCTGGTCTTAATTAAAGTTCAGGGAAGTTTCAAATCAAACAATGTTAATAATAGCTTGCAGCTTAAGTGGGATTACAATAGGATACTGGTCGTTCATTTGTAATAGGATACTGACATTTATTGTTATCAAAATTCCTTGGCCAAGTGTCCTATTTAATGCCTTCAACTAATATAAACGTCTTTAACTAAACATTCGGATATAAATAAAACAACTCACGTGTTAACTACTTATCAATGATTTACTGACTTAGGCAAATTCAGCTTACATACACAATGATTTTGAGTGACTTTGAAAGGCATATGTTGTTTTCTTGATGCATAAATGTTGTAGATTTACAAATCTAATAAATGGTATTGATTATTTATTGAGAAAATTAATTTAATTAAAATTGTCTGACAAAATTCAATGGAATTATAAACTAAAATGCCTTTAGTGACAGAGATTTGTTTTTTATTGAAAACTTTGATAATAAAGTCTTCAACTATTTCATAATCTTAAGTACTTCCAGTTAAGAATTGGTATCATTTGGCTGAAATCTGCAACACAGATGTCTTACGATTTTCAATTCCATTCTCGAGGGCTTAGGCGCTTGGTGATAACTCAGATAAGCGGAAGAAATCTTTTCCTGGAAGAATATTTCGGAACTGCCTTGTTTTGCACAACCTCCAGGGTGAGTCAGGTAATCTTATCGGGGCACCTTGATTGCCTGGGGGTTTCTTTTAGTTTGATTTCATTTTGCACTATTTGGCTTTTTCGCCAGACTCTCGCCCACATGCCCACTTCACCGGGTGCGATAAGCCCGCCCTTAAACAAAAGTTAATTAAAAGCGAAGCGCTTTTGTAAACATTGTCTGAGTCATTCGCTGCGATGTGGTATAAAAGGCTGAGCATTTCGAACAGCTGAAAACATACGATCCAAGAACGTTATAAAAGCACCAAGCCAACATGCGTATTCTGCTCGTCCTCTCCATTGTTCTGGCCGTGATCCTCGGCTGCCACGCCTACAGTGCCACCTGGGGGCGTAGGAACAGCAACGACTACCTGCTGTCCCGCACCACCGAGGCCCGCAATCCGGTGAAGAACAACTACTGGAATTTGAACGTCAACTACCCCAACGGATTCTACAACATCTCGGCCGTGATCGTCTACGACAACTTCAAGAACAACTCCGGGGCAAGTCCGAGTCTTTATTCCGGCGGTCCGGGATACCGCTTCGCCACCGTCAACCTCCGCAGCGCGGTCAACAAGGGTCTCAACTCCACCGTCGAGATCTGGGGACGCTAAGTGACCTCTCGAATCTATTACAATACAACAGAATAAAGCCCAATGGAAAATTAATTAAAATCGCAAACAAGTTTGTTTTTATTGCAAAGAAATGTATTTCACCTATAGCTTTGATTGACTCATAACTTGTGCATCTAGAGCAAAAAAGTGAAAGTGCTGATACTTTAAATATTTATCTGCCCATTCAAAACAAACATTTAGTGTAAAAGTGAATTCAGTTTAAATTCAAATTGATTCCAAATGTGATTGAATTTCAAAACAAATCGGACTTATTTTAAGGAGCAAATGTTCTTAAATTTAACTTATAGTTAAAGTTATTTGCTTGTAAAATTATCATCATCAACTCAATTTAATTTTCTTTTACTGAAAATTTAGTCTTATATAATATATTTGAGGACATTTATCTTAACACCTTTATCGATGTGTAGAAGTGAAAATGGCACTAATTATTAAATGTTAAAGATCTCAAGACCATAAAGATATAGCTTTTATTTTACTAAGAAAATTTTTTCTATTAATGATTAAAATTGGGAAAGTGAGAATCGCAGAACAGAATATCATAGCCAAATATCATATTAAAGACGTATTAACCGTGCCACGCTGTCAATAAGAATAGCATATTGATGTATCTTTCTCTGGCCGACTTTGCATAATCGTATATTAGCCCTTAGGTCAATCCCCAAAAACTGCCCGACAAGTTTCGAATTTTCCCCTCGCTGATGGGGCTTTTCCCCTTGTAACTGCAGGCACAAAGGATGAAAGTAGCCAGCCCGAGAAAAGGGGGGAAACTTTTCCTTTTTGCCAGCCAGCGGCATAGTCATCTAGCAAAGGAAAACATTCAATATTTAATAAATATCAGTGAGTGTGTGTGGGTTCTGCCGCTGCGGAGGTGGGCAAAAGTAACTCGAAATTAAGGCTGGGTATAGGACTATTGCCCACAAATCCTGTGAGGCCCAGACAGACTGTTAAAATGGCTAGAGGGCTGAGCCACATAGAAAAAAAAGGGAAAAGAAAAGAAAAAAAAAAGTGGGATCCACCGAGGGGAGACAGACTTATTGGCCTTGGCTCATTTGATTCCGGGGGATGGTGTAAAATTTGTATTTCAAATTGCCAAAAGCAGCCCCAAAAACGGGTGTGGACTTGATATGTTAAGCTGCACGGTCAAAAGGATGTGCCGTAGTCCCTTTTTTTTCGCCCTTTTTCTATTTCCTTAGTTTATGTATCGAATTTAAATTTCAATTTTAAACGTCTTGAGGCTACGGATTCGGATGGCATCCCTGCCATCCGGCAAAATCCCGATGTCGTGGCGGTAAATATTTACACAGGGCGCACAAATGTTTGAAAAGTTGTCAACGAAAATGTTTCACTTAGTTAATATGCAAAGCGCGGACGCTCGGCAGCGATGCAAAGCCCCGGATCCGGATATGTTTACGGATACGGCCACGGCCATGGCTACGGATACAGCAGGAGGCTGTGTTTCCACCGCCCCCCCCCCGTCCTCCCCCCGCTAAAGGGAAAGTCGTCCGATAAAAAAATTGGCCCCAAAAAGTCACGTAACTGCAGTGCAGAAGCGAAAGCGGCAGGAGCTGGAGGTGGTGCATCCGAATTCGATTTGCTCTGGTGTGCCACAACCCCTAGCTGTGGCAACTTTAAGAACTGGCAAATGCGACTGCCGAATTTCGCTTCCGGCCGCATTCACTTGACATTCCTCATACGCCGTGTGGCCGCCGCACCGAAATGCCTAACGTAAGCCGCTTGCAGGCTAAGCTGACCAATACACCAGTGTCCCCGGGTAACCAGGCTGCCACACACACACTGTCGCCCAGGACCCTTCCATTCCCTCTCCTCCCCCCCTCCTTCCCCTCTCCATCCCGTTTTATCAACGGCAACAGCTTGCCGAGCAATTACTTCGGACTGCCCGGAAATGTCGCCCCAAAACCAGCAGCGACAGCAGTGGCAGCTGCTTGGAGCAGGTCCTGCAGAGACACCACCCCACCCCCCGTCCCGCCCCCACACATTCGGGGGTGTGGCATATGTCTGGCGCTGTAAGGACAACCGCCGGCATCTGCTTACACTGGCCCGTGTGGCTACGGAACATCGAAAATACCCGCCTCAAATGGGATTTCAATTAGCAGCAACTGTCTTACCCCAGATGGCGATTGTGTTGTCCAGTGTTGCGGCTCACCCTGCATCGTTTACGGGACACCGATAAAAATAAGATCGAATTGTCATAATATATTCTTTTCCTATCAATCAACATATGTACTGCATTTAATCCTGAGTGAAACTGAATTTATTACTATTTCCGAAAAGTATTTGGAATTCAATTTATATTAGTGGTAGTGTTATTAGTGTAGTAGTAGTAGTCGTAGTACATTAAGATAATAATCTTTAAGAGGAGTACTTAAAACTTTTTAAAATAAGTTGAAATCCCCCATGTTTTTAACATACGGAGATCATAAAAATACTAAGCTTATTTAAGAATTTCATAACTTAATTTTTTTCCTATTTTAGCAATTACAAGTAGTTGGGAGTTTAGAACATAATAATAATATTAATATTATTTAAATTTAATATATTTGTAATTAAAGAAATCTCTACAGCAAATAGTTTGGATTTTTTATGGCTTAAACTTTGAATCGGTTTCAAAAGATCCCTATACATATTTGCTTGTTTCAATGTAAGCTCAAAGAAAGCATTCCTTTAAAAATAGAAAGTTGAATTTAAGACCTCCACCAAAAGATTTGGATAGAACCAAGACATTATTTGTATTACGAAATTTCTTTGGCTCCCTCTAATCCCTTTTAAAATTTGGTAAAATTAAAATTATACTTGTAGCTAAACTTAATTTTTTCAGTGCCCACAGGTCGTTGGCGGATGTGTCCTAGGGACATGACATAGAAGGGTGTTGGACACGCTGTTAAGGCTGCTGAAATTGCTGATTTGCTGTTGTTGGCGTTGTCGCCGTCCTTTGCGTTTACGTTGGTCGGTGGCCAGCAGCATTGATTTTTAATAAACCAGCAATTTGGCAAACCAATCTGAGTTGTGATTATTTTAGCTGTCAGGTGGAAAAAGCATTTCAAATGTGCAGCGGGCGAGGCCGAAAGCTGCAGCTAATGTGCATCCCACACACACACGGCCATGTGCCATCGAAAAAGGTAATGAAGTATTTATGATCGGGCTGATTGCAAATGGTGGTGGTGGTGGCAGTGTTAGGCATGGTGGCCCGTACAGTGGAGGTGTCGCCTCGGCACCTGGATATCCGTTTTGACGGGCGCTGCTGGGGATTTGTGGCATAACAAATTTTGAGCGGCTAAATTGTAAAATACCACGACAGGCAGAGGAGCCAAAGCCAACTGGAGCAGCACGCAATCAATATTGATGATGGTCAAATCAAAGGCCAGACCGCTTTCGCATATCCGATATGAATTTTGCCACATTTGGCCAACAAAACTGAGACGAGGCTGTTGTTTATTCCACATATGTATATGTGTGTTTGTCTAACGATGAGTTATTGGAGCAAAGAAAATCCATCGAATAATATTAATATTTTATAGCGGCGAATGGGATCAAATTTTAAACTTAAAGGAGGAAGAATTGCTTTGTAGTATATTCAAAGAATTTAATAACACAGACGGTGCATTTGAGGCAAAACTTAAAGTGTTAGCTTTGCAGCTTAGCAACTTTTAAATTAACTAAAATTAAGCAAATTTCTTAATATACAAAATTTATTAGCTTACAATATATAAATCTAATTATTTTGTTCGGCTTAAGTGCAAAATATTTATACGCATTATAAAGGCATTTCCCCAAAGCAATTATAATTCTTAAACACATTTTTATAATTTAAAACTAAAATTCCCTGAAATGTCCCGCTCTATCAAAGTTACCAACCATAAGGGACATTTTTACTGCTTTATTCAAATTGTAATACTGCTTTTATTGGTTTGAAACCTTGATTTTAGTCGACCCATAAATCTGTAGGTGGCGCTTTTTCGAGGCGCTTTTTCGAGGCGCTTTTTCGTTTTTTTACATTTACTTATATGTCTTGTTGTAAAATAAAGCAGTTAAAATTAACTTCAAAAATGACCATTAAATTTGGTTTGCTAAAAATAAATTTAAAAACATAAAAGTATTTAATTAAGAAAGTAATTGCAAAAGTAAAAATCGTTCATGTGTGAGTATGTCACAAATAAATAAACAAATCTGTAATGATTTTAAAATAATTTAAAAACTAAATATTTTATAATTATTTATAAGCAAATTTAAAAAAAATGATCTTAGCCTATTTTTAAGGACTCAACTGGGGAAGACAATAGATAAAAGCTTTCAATGATATTTTTTTTCTCATATTTTTTAGTTTTTGTCTATTTTTAAAATAGTTGTAAGGGTGCTACCAAATTTAGCTGATGATGATATTCCTCAGATACTATTGTATGCCGCAGTACTTCACCCAAAACACTTCTTTCACTTGCCGTCGAACAACCCCGAAAATGCCACGAGTTGTATTATACATACACACGCAGTGATAGACCGCTTTTTCCTTTGTTTTGACTACTCTTTGCTCACTTTGTTTGAAAATATATCTTTCCATATGGCTGACTTTGAATGGAAGTGTTTCGGTTTTCTTCTCTGTCATGTTCGCAAATGAATAATGAAAGCAAGACGTGTCGGTATCTGCTTGGCCTTGAATGTAAGAAAAACTTGGCTTAAGGCATGGCTTTAATGAGAACTCAGTTTTGGCAAGCACAACTGTACTTAGGCACCTAATTGCTTCAAGCTCGGATCTCCTGGCTTCCTAATCATTTAGACATGCTTATGACTTTGCTCGTTAGTATATCGTTAAGCAATTTCCTGCTTATTTCGCCTCAACCACCCGGCCAGCCCATCAATCAATATTCCATTTATGCTGGCCCGAAAAGTCGCCCCCAGAAAGAGCAAAAACAACCACCCACCACCCAAACTCGGAAAACGCCCAAAACGAGTACGATTCCGTGAGTAAAATCGAAGACATAAGCCAATCATTGAATCGAAGTACTCGAGTCCACAATCGGCAGCCAATAAACGATTGTCGCCCTTCGGCTGTCTTCGGCTTTGCTCGCTTCTGGCCAATCACATTTAAGCATCAAGTAACGCCCTGTAAATCCGACCAGTCACAGCGCTTCGCTTCCGCGATTTCGCCGCACGTACGAGCAGTCGGTTTATCATCGGAACCGGTTTTCGCTGCCGTATATCTTTGGTGGTTGTTTTGCTCTCTCTCCTCTTTATCGGGCCTTGCCTTCCTTCATTTTCTTCTGGCCAAAATGTGTGCTGCCTGTACTTTCAGGCCCGACTTCCATTTTGAACGGTTCAACGCTCAATGGAATGGAATTTTTCATTATGCAAAAAGGGTTATCTAGAAGGTTATGTTCTAGTGAGTTTCTTTTTAATTTTCAAACTATCCTACAGTTATACAAAAATGTAAAGTTACTACTCCGAAGTTTTTATTTTCGCTACTATCGCACTTTTAAGTTTTTTTAGTTTTCTGGTTAAATTTTGGCTTGCAAATAGCACAGTAACATAACCTTGCAAAGTACTAATAAATATAGTTAAAGTAAATTCGAAGAAAATTTAATTAAATCATCACCTCTCAATCATACCATCAAAAAGCGTGATAAATTCCAGCAGAAATTTTATTAGTATCGCTAATACGACTAGATTATTTTTCTCAAATTGCAACAATTGTTGAGAAAAAACATTAAATTTGCAAATACTTCTTTATTTGAATTATTAAAGGTATCGACTATACCTTCATATCTAAAGAATATTTCGCATTCTCATACTGCAGTAGATTCTGATGGAACTTTCATAAACAGCTCCAAAATCCATATTATATCATATCTTTATTACTGGTTTTTAAGTATTTACTTTTAAGCAAAGCTTCGTAGTTCTTTCTCTCCGTGTACTGCACTTGATACCGCTCATTTTCATCCATCCGAGTGGCTGGCGAATGTTTTTGACAGCTTTCAGAGCCATCAGCTCCCGACATTTGGCGTCACTCACATCCCTCCTGGGTCTCCATTTTTGTGTTTTATGCTCGTTGGCTGTCAGTCTGAATTTTAGAGTTCCGCAGTCGGTCTGCCTCCGTTCCTGCTTCATTTTCATTTTCTGCCCCTGACTGGCAGGCCATAAAATGGCTTCGTCGCCCCCGCTGATACCTCATTCTCGTCGGCGGTGGCAGTTACAGTTGCTTTACTGCTCTGCAGGCTGTCCCGCAGCAAATTAGCATTTTTAAAGAATTGCCCTGTCGAAAAGTGGGATTTATAGAGGCTTCTGGTGTGCGAAAAATCGGTAGTGACGTGGTGAATGGTAGGTGTTCTAGGAGGTTGGCAATATAGGTAATAACTTACCAAATAAGGCGTCTTTATTCCCCTATCCGCTCTCTTACTTAAAACTTAGGACCTTAAAGGTATTTACTATAAAAATTATGTGTACTAAAAATCAAGCTCTCGTTAAATTGTGTAATAATTATTTAATATGCAGCCTGCACGAATAAATGTCCCCCCATTCAACGTCTGCGCAGGTCCTTCCCCTCAGACTATCTAGTATCCATTCACATTCCTCAGTGGATTTCTTCCATAAGTCAGTAAACTCTCTAAATGTTCAGGGAATACCATTCCAGGGATCCACGTTGGCGCTTTTCGAGACAGAAGTTTTCCAAAAACTGTAGTCCCGACAAATTACTGGAAGATGGAATGCCAGTCTGTTCCTTAGAAGCATTCTCCAAACAAAACATTGTCGAAATTACTTTTTGTAAGAGTTGGAGGATCTAAAAAAACAAAAAGAATTCGGTAATTTAGTTCACCTTTACCATTTACATTTAAAAAAACCAAGTGACAATGCAAAAAGTATATTTGCATTTATGAGATATGTATGTATGTATGTACATATTTAATGAAATTCAGTCTCAGCTAGCAAGAAAAAGCACATTTCCTGGATAAGCTTTATCGTATCCCATTGATCTTAAATGTTGTTGTTTCCCAATAAATGCCGAGACTGTACCGAAAATTAACACCGTTTTGCTAAAATGTTGTCTCAATGTTTACAAATGATATAACTTTGTAATATGATGTCGTTTTGTGAATATAATGAGCAAAAAAAATACTTTTCGAAATATATGTATCTTTACAACACCAGTTTACGAGCTTTGATATGCAGTAAATGGGTTGAATTGCCCTTTCATCGACGTACAACACGTTCTTATCAAGTCCAAGGTCGAAAAAAATTCGTTTAATAGTTGGTTCATTTCTTCTAATGTCTGAGGAAATTGTACGTGCTTTTATTAAAAACAGAAATTGGTGATTTCTATGCGTTTTTTATGTCAAAGAGTGTCAAATATCTAAAGGAATTGCTATTATAGAGTGGAAAATCCCATTTCGATAACTGTCATCAATTACCGTTGGCTAAAACCGCGACCCCTCGACCGCATAAAATGGCGTCAAAAGCGAAGGTCAGAGGGCAAAAGCGCTGACTTTGGCATCGATTGAAGTCACACGGCGCCAGACAGAGCACCCACACACTCGCAATCTCACACTTACCCGCTCACACACATGGCAACCAACTGTAATCTTGCAAAAAAAAAATTTAATCGGGGGAGCAAATATTTTCGCTTTAATGAAAACAAAAACGCGCAATCGAAATGCCAAAGCGACACGCAAAAAGTTCTATATTTAAATATTACCCAGGGCCGAATGGCTTGAAAATATTTATAAATAAATGCTGTAAGCGAAAACGGGTGAGCAAATTAAATTATCGCCACGATTTTCAACTAATGGGCAAAGCGGGGAGAGGAGGAGGGTAAATAAACGGAAAGGTGCCGAAGGACACTAAATGAAAATCACATTAAACCGGCACAGCGAGCTAACTTAATAATCGTCATAAATGGCGCCAACTTCGTCTATTTTATCCCCTACACCCACACAACCATCCCTTCAAGCCATGCCACTCCCCCGCCCCAAACGCCCACCACCTACCGCCCCTTTTTAGTATTTCGTTTTCGCCACGCTACGTAATAGATGTGAAAAGTGGCAACATTGCGTTATCAAAAACGAATTGTAGTAATTGCGTAGATGGGTGTGTGTGTGTGTGTAACGACTGACAAGATATTCGAACTCAATATTTTATTCGAATTTCGAATAAGAGATTTTGACATCACGTACTCTCTCTCTCTCTCTATATTATTCCATCACAGCGAATTCGCCGCGATTTAAGCCGGCTGTGGTGTGTGTGAGATTTCGAAATCAAAGAGTGAGAGAGGCAAAGAGAGCGGCGAACTGAGAGAGCATACTTCGAAAAACGCGGAAAATTTCACAAGCTGCTTCTTCTTCGCTTCGTTGCGCGCCACTTTGTTTTTGGTCGTGCCGAAGTGAAAATCGGCAACCACGCAAATCCCATTTTCAGCCCCAAAAAAAAAACGAGAAGCGAGAATTCCGTGTTTTTCGGCCCCGCCAATGTTAATTGAACGTTTCGCTTCGAAACGACGTAAAAACAGGCCTCCTAATGTGTTTTTTCTTCTTCTTTTTTTTTACCACGAATCTGCTAATTATATTTTGCTTTGGCTTTTTGCTGAAAATCGAGTGGCGCTCAGTGTTTTTAGCTCATTTACCGCCTCAGTGGCCAAAAGACCATTGTTTTTTCCACTTGCCTGAAAAGTTGGCAAAACGAACGAACGTTTTGTCTAACAAATTGGCCAAGTTGCGGGGGACTCAAGATTTGAAAGGCCCGCTCGGAAAAGAAAGAAAGCCCCTTTGGCGCTGACAAAAGTTCGCCTCACTTCCCACTTTCTCCGAATTAGCATGAATAGAAACGGGAAATTCGTCGCCAAACTTTTGCGATCCCAATGCCAAACACTCTGTAGGTACAGACATCATAAATTCGAGCACCAGACATTCAAAAGTTTTCTATTATATCTTTGTAATAATAAAACAGGGCCCATAAGCTGCAAACCATCAAGCGAAAACTGAAGTAACACGAAAACTTTTGAGTATAATTTAGTTTTAAAATAAAAAAAAAATTCATATCCAACGATACCAAATTACAATATAAGTATTCGCACTTCATTAAACTGTAGGTTATCCAAAAGACTGTTTTGTTTATTTGTTGCTTATTTAAAGAGAACTTTTGAAATTTAGTATTTACGGATAAACAGTTTTAAAAAGAAGATCATCAAAAAGTTTTCGTGAATACAAAGATACTTTTATGTTAATCAGTCGTTAGTAATGCTGGACGAATTAAGAGCTGATGGTTTTGACAATTAGTTTATTGACTTATTCCATATTGAAATACTTGTTGTTAATAACTTCAGCATAATGTTATTTTCTTTTTTTTATGGGTATAATGGGTTCAATAAAACACACACTAACAAAGAATACCAAGAGCTACACAGTATAAAATTCCAATGGAATTTAAATGAATGCAATTTGTTGTTTAAGCGTTCAAAAGTGCGGAACATTTTACAGGAGGTTCTTTCCCAAGTTTTTTTTATAACCACCAATAAATACGAAGTATAAGTTCTAGCCTGGACAAACTGATAGTTACAGTTAACGCTGTAGACTAACGCTGTAAACTGCGCTCTAATATTGTAAAGGTTAATGATGCAGGCATTTATTTAGAAAGCACTTGCTCTATTTGTCATTTCAAATCAAAGAGCATTTGCAACCGCCAAAGGAATATGTACAAATGGTGGGCAATCATTCAAAAAGTGCCGATTAAAACAATTTGACTTTCTGGACATAATAGTTAGCCGGATCCTCGAGATCCAGATAACATGAATCGGACAGATAAAGTGCCTATCCAGATAACATTAATCGGACAGATAAAGTGCCTGTTTAGTGACGAATTGGTTAAATCAATTAGATTTTAGAAGCCATCAAAAAAATTAATTTTACAGGCCATTTTGGATGATTCAATCAAAGTAAAACTGCCTTTGCCCTGTACAGTACATCTCTGTGTTTAAAAGTGTTTCCTTGTCTTTCTCATTTAGACCAATTACAGCTGCCGAGACAACCGACTTGGCTTTACACCAAATGTATCTAGACCTTAATAAAATCGGACAGATAAATGGAAACTTAAAGTTATAGTTTGTAAGTTTTAGACTAGTAAGTTAAAAAAATGCAATATCTTCATAAACACAAATTCATTCAATTCGGCAACATGTCTTTGTCATTTTTGTTTAGCCGAGCAACAACCTTTAACTATAATATTGTTTTTAGCTAAGAGTTTTCAGTTAGATAAAGTTAAACTCCTCAATATCAGAAAATAAATGTTTCCGAAACAGCAGTTTTACTGATGGCAATCTCTAAAACATAAAAACTTGTTGAAGTTATGGAAAGTTAACTAAATTGCTGTAGTTAAAGAAATTGCACCAGGTTTTCGATTACTTTGGTATAATTATAAGTATTAAAAGCTGGCAAGCTCAGCATCTCGAATAAAGATTTAAGTTTACTAGATTTAATTGGCAATTTGTATTTTCTTGTACATCTTAAATCCAAACAAACAGTTTCTTGTTTGGGGTGGTCTACGACTACATTTTAGGATGGCGATGCCGTCATCACTAAACTACAATCAACTTGTCACGCCTTTAAGAGAGGTGACCTTTACAAGTGATTGGCCACCAGTTCAACGCCATCTAAAGTAAAGAGGGCAAGCGGTGGGGTTAACATTTGAGTTACGTCTCCTGGTATCCTAACCCTAGCCCAAATATAACACAAATTCTTCCATTTTCTGAGTGCTTTGCTTACTTTGTGATGTTTTCCATAAAACGAGGTACGCTCTGTATAATACTTGGGAAAACTTGTGACCAATTGTGTTTTATTAAAAACTACTTGTTTTAACTTATTATAGACATTGAACAAGCTATTAAATACAATAAAGGAGCATAGAATTAGCTAAATTAAATAATTAATATGACTCAAATTTTTATGTAATGAAATATTTTGTCATAACTTCACAATTTAAAATGAGTTCAAAAATATACATTGGTGGATTAAATTACTATAGTAACATTGGCAATTACGTAATAGGGCGACGAGATAAGCTTTTAAGAGAGTGAGATGGCGATAGACGTCGAATCGCTGGACAACAACAATATATGCACATAAACTGAATGCTCAAAAATCAGGCACAAATCAAATCACAAAAAGAAGCCGCAAAATACGCACATAAATTTTGCGTTCATGTAAATGAATTTTTCGAATTTCGCTTTGTGGTGGCCACTTTGCCGAACCGAAGACGGCAGTAAAGAGAGGGAATAGTGAGAAAGACACAAAGAAATAAACAGAAGCAGCAGCAAAACGCTGATGTTCCAATTCAGCGCAACTTTCGCTAGTTGTCGCCGCTGGGGCCTAAAAAAGGGGGTGGGGAAGGAGAACGGGGTGGAGAAACGGGCGCTGTGCAAACGTCATCAACATAATTTTCATCACTCAAATATGCTGATGAAAGAAGCCGAACGACACGAAACGCAAAGCCGAATGCCAAACGAAGCCAAAGCGAGAGAGAGAAAGAGAGTGGTGGCCCCAAGCCCCAATATTTCTCTCACAGGAGAACAGCAGAGAGGCAAGAGCAAGAGAGCGCGTGTAATGGAGCAACTGCACGGAAAAATATTGATGTTAGGCCAAGAAATAGCACCGAAATTTCATATGTATCCATGAAATATTAAATAATAACAAATTTTTACTAATGTTATAAGTTTTTCAGAAATCGTTTTTCCTACACAATTTGTGTACATAGTGATAAAAGATTAATTTATTTAAATAGAGAGTCTTTCTAGTGTCATGAAATACAAAAAAAATTATGTTTATTAATCCAAAACAACATAGAAATATGTATTAAGTAGGTTTACTTAAGGAAATAAATGTAAACTGCTTCTAAAACTTTACTTTAAAATTGGCATTAGGATTTTAAATTTCGCACTACTTTTTTCCAGTGTATGTGGTGGCCGAGGTGGAGAGCACGAAGCACAATGCAACGGAAGCAACTCATCGTGGCACAATGGGCAGACTTTGTCCAAGGGCCAACACCCCCGTACCGCACCCTCTCCTCTACCACCCTTGTTCCCCCCTCATCTAGCCATTCCACTTAAACGAATGTTTGCCGTGACACTCCATTTTTATTTTCCGACGCTGGCATGAAAGCAATTTCTACAGCTACAGCTACACCCATGCCCACTCCACCCTTTGCGCCCCCCTCCTTCCACCCCACTACCTCCCCGCTGCCCCAGTGGTCGCACACTAATTGGAACACATGATAAAGTAACTTTCGGAGGAAACGCTAGAGTTCCATGAGCGTCTGACAGAGCACTCACATAAACAGGGAGAAAAAGTAGAAGATTACGTCCTCATTTAACTAAATAAAATCGTTATTCTGATAATCCGAATCGGAATCTTGTAATTATGACTGCAAATCACATAATCCACAGTTGCAGAAAACAAACACTCACAACTTGTTTAAAATAAAGATCCTTTAGTTTCACAAAAATCGTTACTATTTAAAACTTAAACCACTTTTAAATAGACAATATGTTAAATTTTTTAGTTTATTTACCTCTGTCTAAATTAAAAATCTGTAACTTGAATAAGTAAAAGGTACAACAAAAGTCAAATACGTTTTTTAAATTCGTCAGTATGACAATTTTCACCTAAAAATCAATTGGAATCTAGTCCTAAACTAACATAATCCGAACTCTCGGAAATCTTTTTCAACGAAACTTTTAATCAGCCCCTGTATTTCATTAATTTCTTCAAGAGATTGATAGATTTATATCGACTTCTAAAATTATATGATTCCTTTTAAACTAAGCCTATCAGAAATATTACTAAATAATTAACTTCCTTACATTTAAGTAAATATTTGAAATGCTAATTTATTCTAGATATTCCCCACAAGAAAATAAAGACATGATATTTTCGAATCAAGTCGTGAGTAACTACAGTTGGCTTTATTTTTCCTATGTGATCCCACCCACACCGAATTAACTTCCCGGCTTTTGTCACGAAAGGTTGCAACCTTCCCATGCTGCATTACCTTCCCACTTTTTTTTTTAGTTTTCCTCTTTCGGTTGTTGCGCAAAATGTCAAAATATAAATCAATTAACTTTCCGGAAAAACTTTCGGTAGAAACTTTCAAAGCAAATTTATCGCTGCCACATCGTGGTGCACTTTCCTGGGAATGGTGGTGCAGTGTTATTTATGCGGCAAGAGAGGGTCATTTGTGCGCCAGGCGGAGTGAAATGTGGCATTGGGATCCTCATCCACTGTGTGAGTGGGTTGCCGCCGTTCTCCATTTTGCTGCCAGAAATCTGCGGGGTTTCGAAATATGGAATTTATAAGCAATAAATACAAAATGATTTGCCTTTTATCTTGTTTTATTTATCAACGCCAGAGGAAAAACTTTTGCAATGGTACATTTTTGGGTAATTATTAATTAAGATGCCTTCTATTTCAGTTAGTTAGAGCTTTAATTTAGGAAGGGAAAGTGTTTAACAAAAACCACCCTCTTTTGATTTTTGATAGCCCACCTTTTTCTAATTATATTTACTTTTTAAAGTTAAGATTATATATGAATAAATTACAATGTTTTTGTATATGCCCTTGCCCACTATAATATCAAATTTGTTATATTTGGGTATCAATCAAATAGTATTGTAGCCCATGATAATTTTTCAAAATGGTGGAAACACATGTTCAACTCATTTCAATCGTTGATCGAGCAGGTATAAATTTTCACTTGTATCGTTATTGGCATCAGCTCCCTGTCTATTATTTATGGCGCAGATCTATATCTCTGGCTATAAAGCGTTTGATAGATCCATCAATACTTGGCCTTGGCTCGTGCCAACTTTCATCCACAAACAAACAAATCTGAGCGTCGCGAAAGTTCATTAAGTTGGACCATGTTCGGACGTAGAAAGTTGATCAATGTATCGATAGATCTTGATATCCGAGCACGAGTATCTTCAAAGGCCTTCATTCGCCAGCTATATTTACAAACAAATAAGGCGCACGCATTTATACACATTTATATTTGTTCATATACGCAATTATTTCAGGCCAAGCAGTTGGATTTAATGAAATAATGATAAACAAAGAAATCATTTCAAACCCAATTTCAAGGCGAGCGAATGTTTACACAGAGATATAGCGAGATATTGTGAGAGTAAGTGAGAGATTGGACGAGAGGAAGCATTTAATCAGTGGAATTCATTAAGTTGAATGGAAATGAAAACATTGAAATAAACAAATTGAAAATGCGTTTATTAATCCGTTGATCTTTTTGGAATTTGACTCTCTCTTTGGCTTGCTGTCATGGCGATTAGGTCAGGAATAAAAAAATTATTTCAAAATCGTTTTGAGAAATATTGATCTTATAGTATCAGCTTCCAAAATAATCGTATCTGATTCCGCCTGAGCTTTGCTCATTGTATCTCAATCTCGCTCTCAACCATTTTCGTGCTATTTGTTCATTTTGTTTGATCTCCCACTCTTATGGCTAACGAAATTTGATACTTTTTGCCAAGGAGAGGAGGCTAACAAACAAACAAACACTCTCGCACAAACACTCGAAAACTTAAAGATACCCGCGAGACTTGCCAGTTCGAACCTGGTTTGAAATTGCGAACAGCGACTCTGAATTTAGATGCCGATAAGTAAAATGTATCTGCGGCCAAAGCTAAAAATCGAGGCGCAAAATTCAATGCGAAAACAGCAACAACAAATAGCCACAATACCAAAAGCGTAGCCCACAACAACAGCAACAACAACAACAACAGCAAATACAACAAAAGCAATAATAATAGCTTGCATAAATGGAACCAGTTTTGAGGCCGAGGAGCCAAGCAAAAGTCGAGACTTTAGTTAGCGTCAGCTTTTGAGTAAATTTATGCGGCCAGTTGAGAAGAGACTGTAGAATCGAGAGGTTTAGCCAGGGGGAGTGGGGTAGGAGGGGGTTTGGGGAGCCAGAGACAGAGACAGACAGACGGCGGCCTCTGTTTAGACATCCAACTTCGGACCAGAGAGCCTGAATTTCAAACCAATTCCAGCAACTTCGTTTGAGGCCTTACAGCCAAAGAACGACACGGAGAGAAATACATACATATCTCACCGAAATCGATCAGCAATTCGGAATTTTCATCAACAACTATCTTACCTTATGATATCATAACAGTTTTTTTTGTTAATCAATAGTAAAGTTTCTACATAACGGTGACTTAAAACCATTTTAAGGAGCAAAATGTTAAAAATGTATACTTATCAACATCAAAATGTCTATCTTTAATTCGAAATATATTAGTAAGAAATTAAAAGATTTTTATCTGCGCAGTAAGTTTCCGGTTATACTTATAATATTTATTTATGAACGATGGTTCATTATGCGGAACGCAGAGTATAATTGTAACATACCGATAGTACAGTTGAGAACACATTTAATCCATGTACACCACCTAAAAAGGTCATTTAAAAACGCAATGCATAATATTGAAAATCAAAAACGTAGACTGTCTGACAGTAATGATATAAACCAATTTAGATTTACTGCTGGATTTATGTTTTTCGCTGTGCAAAAACGACATGTGAATATTAATGCCGCCGATTCGGATCGCAGTACCAAGTTCTGGTGACAAAATCTGTAGACTGTTCTTCCGCTTCTTCTGCCTTATTCTTCTCTTCACTCTTCGCATTTTCGTGCGCAATTTCAGCTTTTTTCGATTGTGCAAATCGCAAATGAGAACGTGAAATGCCAAATGGGATATGCAATGGGATGGGATGCGTGTTAAGGATCAAACGGGTTTCCACAGACTATGCTGCAAAGACTCCGCAGTCCCGCTTGACAACTTGATAAAGATTTCATGCCTTTGATTAATATGTTAAGTCTCGACAAACGGCCAAACGGGACTCGCCGGCAAGACACAAAAAAAAAACACATCTACAGCAAAACCACAGCGGGGAAGGAAAAGTGGGGAAAATCAGGCAACACGCACGATACCAAGGTGTCCGGAGTCCAGAACATGACAATAAATCAACAGCCGGTTGCAGCCGAGGGAATGAAGGTAAAGCGAAAAACAAGGATGTTTAGAATGGGAGTGAGCGAAAGAAAAAGGACTACTTGGAAAATTAGATTGATCATCGAGCACTGACAACGCAAACGTCTAATATAATTTGTTAGATGATTTCGCTAGAGAATATTTTTACATGTATGGTATCAAATAGATAAAGGCTTGACCAAAGAATATTAATAAATGCAAAGTTACACCTAAACCTTTTACTCGTTAAATTCATTCCATGACTCGGCTATATAATTGGAATTATCCTTTCTGCTTACTAGTATAGTACTGTATAATGGTTAACGATCAAACTAGTGCTTTTCCGTGTACAGATTGAATATATATCATATTAATGGAAAGTTTTATTGTTATTGTAAATTAAACGCTGAAAGATTTAGAGCTGCGTTGGAGCGGCCTAAAAAGGAAATTACTTAGTCCTTAAATGCAAGCAAAGAAGAAGATATTAATTTTACACAAAGGAAAACCAATGTTTTTTTTTTGAAAACCTTCACAGCTAATAATGTTTTAAACAATACTCCTGGAAAAACCTTGTTTTTAACCTATATGTGTTGAATATTCATTTTAAGTAAAATTTACAATAATCTTGAAGATACTGCTGTTTGAAGGTGGACGAAATTATATAACACTTGGCTAGAAACTAAGTTTTGATTAAAAAAAATTCAAAATCCTAATTCATGAGCAAGTTTTATATAAATAAGTTTTAGGTACAGCCAATTGAAAACCGTGAAATATTGAAATCAAGAAAAAGTTTTCTGTAATTCATGCGCAAAAAGGAATATATATAATGTAATGACTATTTATAGAGTTTTTTAAAGATTCATTCTTACTATAGATACTCAGGCTGACCATAATTTCATTTCGAAATGCCCACTAGACCATTGGAAAATTGATAACAACGGCGGAAAAGTTTATTTTCCGAAGCAATCATTAACTCGCCTAATTGTAGCTCAGGGGATTCGCCCCTCGGCAGGCCAAGAAATCCGAAAATATCTATCGTAATACAATCAAATGTCGAACATATAAAATGGAAATGAAAGGAAAGGAAATTGAAATCGGCCCGAGTTGAGGAGGGTGGAAGAACCACCCCCAAAAGTGCATCTAGCAGGCCGTGCAATAATGTCCTTAACACAAAAAGTCAAAACCAAACGAGAGCTATCTGTGTGTGTGTGTGTGTAGGTCTGTTTTTGTGGGTGGGTGTACGAGTGGGTTGGAATGGGTGAATGAGAGCAAAAGAATGCCTGAAGCGAACGGGTATAAAGCACGCGTCGAAAAGTTCCGTTTGCCCAGCCTCGGTAAAACAGCAAGCAAACACACACACACACACCCGCGTAGCTGTAGGACACACTCACACACACTAAGAGAAAGAGCAAGGAACAGGAACAAGGACAGCAGCGAGGACAGCGCATCAAAGAGAAGGAAAAGTTTTTGCTGCTCTAACTTTCTGTCGCACTTGCTGTTGTTGTTGTTATATTTCCTCAGCACCCCTTCCCCCTCCCGCACTCGCATTTCTCCTGGGCAAATATTTAATTTTTATAAAGCCTTCATGCTCTCTGCCCTCTTTTTTGTGTGTGTGTGTGTGCGGGTTAGAAAGGCTCCCTGGGCTTTAAAAATATTAAAGGATAAACGGCAAACGCACATAAAATGTAAACTTTATGACACTGCAGAGGATATCCCGAAAGCTTAGCTCAGGGATAAAATGGACCCAGCTGAAAGGGGAGTTTGGGTTGACGAAATTCAGGGGGGTACGAATGGCATGTCTCTCTCTATTAGCCTTAGTCCTAAATAAGTAAAGACCCTGAATAGGCTCTGTCGTAAAATACATGACTTGCGACTTCTTCGAGCTTTACGTGTGTCCTGCCCCTTTTCATTTGCAGCCATAACAGGTAACAGCCCATTTATTAAGGGCTGTGCACGCCAGTGTGACCAAGGACGTGCAATGAAGCCCTTAGCTTACCATTTAAAGAAATATTAAATGTAAGGAACAGAAGATAAGTTCAGAAGAAATATTGATTAAAATGAAGTATTGAAGAGCCTCCACAAACTATAGGAACTTATAGGTGAGCTGCGAATAAATATATATAATATATGGGCAATAATTGATTATACAAAAATTTAAAAAATGTATTAAAACGGATTACATCTTAAATATATGTAATAAATACATGAGCAACCCTTATACCACTTAAATGATTTTGGGTCGCAACATTGTGGAATTGTTTTTAGTCTACACAACCTTTTATAAGCTATGATTCACTTACTTACTTAAATATTATTCAAATTACTGTAAAGTTGATTTACATATTCATTGAATTATACAACCCATCCCTTTTCGAAAAAGTTTTCCAAAACTTTGCCAGCTCTGGTCACCCTAAGCCGGCACTTACAAAATGGAGTTGCCCTGCCTTCGTACGTGTGATGCTTTTTATTTGTGAGCGTGTTCGAGGGTACCAAGGGCTTGGCTTGGCTTGGCTGGGCTGGCATTCATATTCATGCCGTTCAGCTCGCTCGTTTTCGTTTTCGTTTTCCTATACCTATACCTATACCTATACCAAAAATAAAGGCGAAACCGAGCACGGGTCTTGAGGTGGATAAAGGGAAGGTAGGCAAGGCACTTTCGAAAAATGCTAAAAGGGGACCGAGGACGAGAACGAGGACTGAACAACGGCATCGAAGGACGAGGCCGAAGCCGCGACGAACAGCGGAAACATGTTCAATTATCTGAATTGCCGCTGCTACTACCCCGATATACATATACCCATATGTATTTGTGGAGACAGTCCGCACAGAGCTATGGAGAGTAACAGAGAGAGAGTCCTGGTCCGGATAGTCGAAATGCTTCGGGGTTAAGCTAAATTCATGCAACGCGGTCGTCCTCGTTCTCCACACCCCTTCATCTAAAATGTTTCGGGTGGATGTGGATGGATAGATGGATGGAATGGATGGATGGGTGGATAGATAGTCGGGAATGTCGAGGAATAAGGGGTGCGGGGTTGACAAGGACCGAGTGTGCAACATATGGAATTGGCGTGTCGAGTGTGACGAGGTCGTTGTGTGGGTGCTCCAAAAGTGGGCTGAGCACACACACACACACACACACACACAATCAGACACACACACTCGTAAAACACTCAACACGGCATGAAAATCGGAATGGGCTGCCCACATGGAGAACACGTCACTCGTGAGCCGTAAAGCGCCCCTGGGAATTCACCAGATATAATTTATTTTAAATCTCGCCCCGTTCTGTCGTCCGCTTTAAATGGAAATCATTTATTTATGCCCGCATTCCCCTGTCCAGAAAAAATAATGCTCGGCAAAGTGCTGGGGATAATAATAAAAACGTTTCACACACAGATCCTAATTAGCTGGCTGGTTGCCTAATTGGCAAGGGCAAAAAATATTGTTAATCTCTGAAGGCTTTGGGTTGAGTAAAGCTATTCGCTTCCGTTGGTTAATTTCATCGAAAATACTGTAATAAAAGTCAAACTGACATAAAAATCATTAGTGATAAATACTAGTAAATGCTGATCGTTACCGTGTGGAAGCCAGAAGGATATCAGAATATCTCTTCACCAAATCTAAATATTATTAAAATGTGTAAAAGAAATTAAACATCAATCTAAGGTACTAACGAACGAAAACATCTGCTTCTGTCTTTATGATTTCTAGAATTCTGGTTTATAGCAATTAAAGATATGTAAATTATTTAATAACTATTTACTATTTGGTTTCTAGAACTATTTAGTTTATAACTAATTAAAAAAGTCATCAAGAAAAGTATTAACTATAAGTCCGATCACCACCGTTTCCTAACAGGAAGAAATAAGTTTATTTTTAATGTTTACTAACAATTTAGGCAAATAAGAAAGGTAAGGAAGTAAATGGCATAATTAAGATTGATTAAAAGCCTCTTAATCTCTTAAGAACAGAGTTCCGATCTCAACCATTAAAAA
This sequence comes from Drosophila fuyamai, assembly GCA_018153365.1. Taxonomy (NCBI): domain Eukaryota; kingdom Metazoa; phylum Arthropoda; class Insecta; order Diptera; family Drosophilidae; genus Drosophila; species Drosophila fuyamai. The sequence continues at coordinate 9,660,172 of JAECXW010000758.1, forward strand.
AACCTTTTCATAAGGCTAGCATTAAGTAACAAAAGCAAAGTTTTGAAGCTGCAATGAAAAAATGTTCTCATTCATGATTTAAATGATAAAAAAGGATATTTTTGTCTGATTCAGATACTAACCAAGAGGGATTTTGGTTGTACCTCGCCTACGAGCGATTAATTTTCCGCATTCCGTCTAATCCGGAAGCCCGTCAATGGGTTACGCCACAGTCGCTGCTGTTTTTTGTATCGCCACAGCAGGTTGCCAAGGACAATGGACGGGGCACCCTGGCAGTTGACATTTGGCGTTGCCTTTTGACCCCTCAACTACCCATTTCTCATTCGTTTTTTTGTTGTTGTTTTTTTTTTTTTTTGTATTAGTATCCCCGGCGCTGATGTTGTTGGTGGTGCAATTAACCACAAAAGGTTTCCTTTTGTCACTCACTGGGTCTGCGGACCTCTCGCTCGCACTCGCAGTGCTCTATTCGCTTGAGCGGACACTGGCCAAGAAATATTGTGTTAGCGTAGCTATCCACCGAGTCTGGCCACATTGCTTTAAGTCATGAAATAATAATAGGCTTCTGGCCCGGCATAACTTTAATGGCAGAGTTATTAACTTTCGTCCGGAAAGTGCCCTTCCATCGGATTGATTGCTATTGTCCTTCCGCTGGCATTCAACCTCGCCTATCACCCTCGATATGATTATTATTTTTTTTTATTTTCTACTTTCCCGCTTGGGTCTCGGGTATCTTGGTTGTTTTATTTTTGTGTTTTTCTTACAAGATTGCCTTGGCCTCAGAAAGGAAATAAGGTTTATTTGTCAAGTGGGGGAAATGCGCCCCGACGGCACTGACTTCGTCCTTTGTTATCCCCGTCAAAAGAAACATTGCTCTTCGCCATATTTTTGCGAAGTAAACAACCTACTGAATTAATTATCATACATTAATAATGATTGCAACAATTCTTAGGGATTACCTACAAAAAATGTTTATTTTAAAAGGTCCAAAACCATAACATTAAAAAGTAAAGCAAAGTTTGAAAAGCCGAAGTTTTTGCAGCTATTACAAATGAGTTGTATGAGTCTATTTTTATTTTTTCTATTTTTCATATACATCTTTCGATTATTTTTTGAACCCTTTATAGGGTCGGAAATGTCTTAATCACTGCGTTGAAAACTCGTCGCTGAAAATATAATACCTTCTGTAAGGGTATTAAGATAAATTTTAAGATAAATTGCTTTGAAAAATTTTACAAATTAATTTAAGAGCCATTCTTATCAGTAGATCATATTACGTTAAAAATTGCGAACAAATTAGTTATAAAGTTAGAAAAAGATATTTTATTCCGACATTAAAAAAAACATCTACTATTAGTTTTGTGTAGTTTCTGCTCAGGTACCGAAAATTACGTTACGCTTTTTTTTAAAAGGCAACTGTGATTTTTACTGTTACTATTTTAATTAATTAGGCAAATTGGAAAGCAACAAAAAATCCATTTACTCTTCTCCAAAGTTTAGAAAAATGGGCTAACTTTGAAACAAACCAGTGTATAATCCCCAGAAGTCATTCTAAAATAAAAGTTCCTATTTTTTCGGTCCATGGTTTATTTCCAAAAATTGAATTTGAAAAATAAATACGGTTTTACAACTGATTTACAAATTGTGACCTGAATGTAGAAGTATAACAAAAAAAAACCAATTCCGTATTGTGCAAATTTCCCTTTCACACAATTAAATTGCAATTTCACTGCTGCAGCGGAAGCCAGACAATTCAAAAACGATTTCGACGGCACTATTCTGGCTAAAGTATCTCTATTTATGTATCTAATCGATGTTGCTTGCCAAGTTTTTCAGTTGCCGAGGAAATAAACTTTTTGCGGCCTTGCCACCAAAGCAAATCAATACGAAATGGAATCGAAATGGGAATCGGAATCGAGTGTTTGAGTATGGCAAACATTACCTAATCAGAGTGTCAACAGTCGGCCGATTGTGTGTTGTGGAAATTATCAGACGGCAATCAATAATACGCAATAATGCGAAATGCATTAATGGAGCGGAGCGGGCCGAACGCCCCATAAAACTGAAACTGAATGCAAAAATGCACAAGTCGTAAAGCGAAAAGAAAGTCATAAATTAAATAATTAATGCAATAAAATTTTATAAATATTGCCAATGTGTGTTTTTGTTGCACCCAGCGTGAGGTGGCAGCGCCAACGGCAGCAACCAGTTTATGGCGGCGCAAAAATAAAAATAAAATGCAAAAACACAGATACTCTTGAATACACGAATACAGAACACGAGTGCACAGAACAACAATAACAACAACAACAAGGCGGCGCAAATAAATGCAAAAGGCCTTCGCTTTATTTGCAAGTACAACAGCCACAACAGCAGCAAAATTGAAATCGAAATGCAAATTAAAACGATCAATAAAAATGCGAATATGTCAATAAAAGTCAAATGCAAATTTGTTTCATGTTTCGAATGCAGCCGAAATCAACAACAAAGAAAATCAAATCCCTCGGGTGACGAGAGACGCAAAACATTTGCGGAAAATGCATTCAAAATAAGAATTGATAAAAACTAAATGGTTGCAGGAAAATAGGAAATGGCATCAAATCAGGCTGGCCATAATGTGAACTTGACTTTACCAAAAATATAGCAACCATTTGAAAAAGAAAACACGTAATAATGATCTTGTATAATATTAATAAATAACTTGTCAGATGCGTAAACTCTATTTGTCATTGCTTATTTTCAGACAGAGATACATTATTCATTTCGCAGTGTATTAATACACTTGTCTTATCACACTGAAGTTAATCTCTGTGAACTTATTTCCATTTTAATGTCTGGTGACTCATTCTAACTTATAGACTTATCTGCATAGCCTCTTTGTATTTTTTTTCCTGATAACAGCTACAGTCCAAAAATATTTCCGGCCATAATCAATCTGGTTTATTATTTTTAGTGTTAGGTTAATCCAATGCCCAATTAATTCTTTCCCAACTTACCAATTAATTTTCTTGTAAATAGGTTTTTAATGCAATTCGCTCGTTTACATTTTATTACTTAAGTTGTTCATAGCTTCCTAATAAAAGTGGTTTTTAATTTCTTTAAACGTTTTTTTCTCACGAAAGTCTTAGTTGAAGATTGCAATGAAGGCGAGAAATCGGGACGTGTCCAGAAACAAAGCTCAACCGAGTGAGAAATAAAATAAATTATTCAGAATTATTTTGTACAAGCAATGACGTCAATTCAGCACATCTTCAGGTGAATTAAAACAACTCTTTGATTTTGTCAGTTCGAAAAACGTTTATGTATCGTATCTGTATAAAAACACAAAACAGGGAGCTGATTTCATGCGCATTTAGATATGGTTCCGATTAAATAACGCATTTGGTTTGGTTTTAACTTACATAATTTTAACACGTAGACCAAAATCTATGGCAGTTTTAATAACACATTGGGTTTTCAACTTAGATAGTTTTATAAATCAAACAAAAATCAATGACAGACAGATTTAATGACGCAAATAACGTAAACCAAAACCGCAGTACAAAATAAGTCAAATATTCAATGGAAAACGAAGTAACAAATGAAGAGAGATAAAGGGTAATGTTGGAAAACCAAATGAAGTAGGACTGACCATTAACTGATTGCAAATTACAGGACATTTTCCCGCAATCCCAGACATTTCCGAGTATCGTGGACCATTTGCAGTCGCAACTTCCAATCAAACCTGCCCATTACGGTCACTGAGGGACTGGCAGACCGCAATTCAATTTAGTTGGCTCTTGGACAATCCCCCTTAACCTCATGTGCTTTTGGGCCAGCCCAGGACAAAACAGAACCGACGAGAAAACCGCAGTGAAGCCTGGCCGAAACGATCGATTTAGGAGCTGTGGCGCCGCCGTTTCGTTTTTAGCCACAATCGGCGACACAGGAATTTCAATGAGCTGCAGTTGCATTTTGTGGGCTCTCTGGTTTTATTTATTTATTTTTACTTTCTGCCGCATCTGCGATGCTCATGTGCCCCCATGGGTGTTAAAAATCGAGAGGCGAATAAATTTCCGTGCTCACAGGCACAGGCACAGGCACAGAGACACAACAAAAACCGAACCGAACTGAACTGAACCGGGGCATTCGTGCATTGCATTCCCTGCAGTTGTAGCGCCCACTTAGCGCAGATACAGATACACAAGATACGCAGATACATGCGGCGATATGGATATGTCTGGACCGGGCTAAAAATCGGGTAAAGAGTGGAGATGGGGATGGGGATGGGGATGTGGTATTGGGGAGACCCAGAAAGAGACGGGGCGAGTGCCAAAGAAAGAGAGGGCCAGCAATCAGCGTCATTAGCAATTGCCAATGTGGTTGTGGAAGTCGTAGTCGTCGTTGTCGTCGTCGTCGTCGTCGACTTCTGGCGACTACTTTTGGCGTAGGCAGCACCGCACAGCCGTTGCAAATGGGGCAGTCGCGTCGTTGCTAATTAAAAAATGCTCGCCACAAAATAAAACTTAATTGCGATTTCAATCGCGATACCACGCGAGCCACAAGATTCGAGATTCGAAATTCGTTGCCCGAAAGCCAGTTGCCAATTGCGGCGGCACACGCGGCGTATGAGCGACAATTGCGGCCACAGCACACAGCACAACGTTGACACAGCACAAAAAAAAACTTGCCTCAAAGTTGCACTTTAAACAGGTTTTTTTTTTCTTCAGCTTCTTACTGCCGGCAAGCTTGCACTTAATAAAGATTGATTTACACACATTGCGGTCTGCCGGTGGGGAGTCGGCCAAGAAGCTGAAAAAAAAAAAATGATGAAAAAAATGGGAAAAAAACGACAGGCTTAGGCCAGCGGGCAGCAAGTCCAAAGTTATTGCAAATGAAGCCCGCTCCCCGGGATTTTCGGCATCGGGCAGCACACAATGCACCGATGTCTCGATGTCTCTGCCTCCAATCAACCGACTGCTGGCGCTGTTGCCATTTATGGCCTTGATTTATGTATCGCAGCTACTGGATCTCTAATGCGCACACAGATACTCCACACACACACACACACTCACGCTCGCAATCATGCATAAGAAAAAAGCCAGCCAACAGGCAGATTGAATTTATTTGCCATTTATTTCATTTCCTTGGCTTTTTGGCTCGCAAAAAATCACGGCTTTTGAACTGAAGCAGCAGGAAAAGAAGAAGGATTTACTGCATTTCTAAGTGTGTACACGAAAAGAAAAGGTTCTGCAAAGAATATTAAAGAATTCCCTTAACGACAGATTTATAGCACTTCAGAAATCGAGTCTTAAATAGATGCATTAAATATATAAAAGAGATATTCTATTCATTAGCAGAGGTAATTCCGAAGTTTCGAAGTTGAGTTTCCAAGTTAGGCATTACTCCTTTTAAGTACACATTTTGTTTTGTACTAACATTGCGAATAATTTTATGTAGAAAAAACTCAAATGTTTCGTTGAAGACTTGGAACATTCTATCTATGAAGCTTTTTAACTATTTTTGTATATATCTAAACTTGAGGGGAATGGATAGATTATCGAAATAAGAAATTCTGGAGATTGTGTGTAAATTATGTTAAACAAAACTCGTATATAGTGAGTTAGTAAGGTAAAGAATTTTCAAAGCTGAGAAGTCGTATACAAATTGTAATTTATTATACTTACATACATACTTCATTATACTTATTATCCTTCTAAAGCAAAGTTTGGATATATTTTTGAGAAATTGCATTAATGAAAGAGCAGTGTTCTAATTATAAATAAGACATTGCAACAACCCAAAACCATAAAAATGACAGACAAGCGAACATTACGCAAATGCCCCAAGTTAAATCCCAGTTAACACTCATATCTCAGTGGATTAGATTGGCACATCGTTAGCCGGCGTTTAGCAACCCCAAAACAAACCCTCTAAAGTACCATGCCATCGGAATCGAACAACCCCCGAATTGTCGCACAATAATAGCACACAAAAAACCAACCGAGTCGAGGGCATTTCCCCGGAAGAGGACAAAGCAAATTGAATTTCAAGAAACAGATTTAAGATAGCAGAGCTTCAGGTCCAAGTCTTGTCTGAAAAAGTCGCCATTGTTGTTAAACTCCGGATATCAATCGGCAGCATGAATCAAATTCACTTGTTTTCATTCTGGGAAAGGAATCTTGTATTTGATCAATGTAAATGAGGATGCCAATTGAAAAACCTTAATTCATTGATTTGCCATTATATATAATTTATATTGTAAGATAGATATTTATCGAATATAAGCGTACTTTTCATTCCTTGGGAGAGCGTATTATAATTTCAATTAATGGCTTGCAACTTAGTAAAGGGCAGCTTGTCGACACTCTAAAGTATAAATACTCTTGATCAGCATCTCCAGGCAAGTCGATCTAGTCATGTCCGACTGTCCCTCCATCTGTCCGTTTCTACGCAAAATTAGTCATCCAGTTTTAAAGCTATTGGGATGAAACTTTTCAAAAAGTTATCTTTCTGTTGCTGTTAGTATGTATGTACATAAGTCGGAACGGGCCGGTTTGGCCTATTATATCATATATATATTCGTAGTTTTTTAACGGATATACTTAGAGTTCTAGTTTTTAACGTATATCCATAATGCAGTATTTTTAGCAATTTCAGAAATGCTTTTTTAGTTTTATCAAAATCGGAAGACCTTATCATATAGCTGCCATAGTAGCAATGGGAAAAAAGGGAAATAAAATAAAATTTTACAAATTCGGATCAGTATGTCATATAGCTGCCATAGGAACGATTGGAAAGTTGCCATAGCTTTATTGTTTTTAAGCATCAGAATCGAAATTTGGAATTTAATTATATTTATTATACAATATTTTTTTTTTATATATTTGCTGATGTAGTATTCTGTAAATGTCCACTATCATTTGATGGCTTCGGAGAAATGGGAAAAATTTGAACTGTTTTTTGGGGCCAAAATAGTTTTTAAAAAACGATTGACATAATAGACAAGTGTCATAGTGTTGATTTGCTTAGATCTCAAACAAAATGGTAACATAAAAAGTGTCATATTTCACTGCAATGGTAAACAATGGTAAACTCTATTGTCTGCCAGTTATTTTGCCAAGATGTTCTTAAATATTATAGCCTTTTTTCTTTAGTTAACAGTGTGAATTTTTCCTAAGCCAACACATTCCGGAATTGGAAACCATTTACTGAGAGCGACAAAAACACTCCAAGCTCTGGCCACCCAAATAGCGTTTGTTTTGCGCTCGAATATCAAACAAACATAGTTTAGTTTTAGTAAAGTCAACTTCAGCCTGCTTTTTCTCCACACGAACGAGCTTAATGAGTCCAAAGTGATTTTTGTTTTTAGTTTTTGGCAAATGCAAATGAGTTTCGCTAGAGAAGTGGTAAACATTTGCGCACATATTTGCCCGTATTTAAAAGCGGACTAGCTAAATAATAAAATAAAACTGGGAATTCTCAAAACAGTCCAGATCTCAACCATCTACTTTCCACTTCAACCTGTTCAAAGACCGTCCTTTGATATATGACTAAAAGTACGTGTGTAGCTGCGTAGCTATAGTAGATTCTTGAGATTGCAGACGCGCAGAAATTGCTTTGGAAAATTTGTGCCATCTCATGGCATTTAACGCGCTAGGAACAAAGCTAAAATTTTCTACTCTGGACAGGCCGCAAAAACCTCAAGACCCCAGACAAAAAGACCCAATACCCAAGACCCGAGAACCTCGCCCGAGAAAAAGCTGCTAAATAACATCGCACAGATAGGCCAAGAGGAGGGCTGAAAAGGCGGCAGAAGTGGCAGAACAATGAAAACGCCAAAATACAAAAAAAAAAAGCGAGCACAAAACGAAACTAAGGCAGCCACTAAAACTAAAAGCATACAAATGAGCATCTGGCCGGGTATATGGCTATGTAAATACACACAGTTGCGGTCAGCATTATTGCGGACATATTTATGGGCATAAATTAGGGTTAATAAAATACTCATATTAATTTAGTTATTGACTTCCAGGCATAATAACTATATTTTTAGGACTGACTTATTATTTTTATTAACTAGCGTTTAACTCTCTGCTTTAACTCTCTTACACTTAAGCTAAAATAAAACAGGTTTAATTTTATAATACTTAACACTTGTTTTTGCATTTCCAGTTCAAGATTAAGACAAGATTTATTAAGACACTAATTGTAAAATTTTCAAAACAAGCTGCTTGGAAATTGTTACAATGCTAAATCACGCTTAAGCTGAAGATTCGAATTTCGTTAAGCGAAAATACGGCCATCAAATAAGACTTTTATTGATAGTGCTATTATTTTGACCATCATTGTATGTACGAATATCAGACGACGCGCGCGCACAGTGTTTTGCGAGAGTAAATAAGTTTTTCTACGGCTTTATTTTTATTGCACGGCATAGCTTTAGGTCTAAATAAAAACAAGTCAACAACAGTGCGAATAATACGAAAAACAGCAGCAACGCAAAAGTTTCTTATCTTTAGTGCCCTGCCGAAAAGTCGCAAAAAGCTAAACCATCTGACGTTGGCATCGGCAGAAAAAGGGAAGCTGAGCGTTAAGTCGCTAACTAGCAACATGTCGCGAAGAATCTGTATCCAAGGTGGAACCTCATTGCACTTTATGCCCTTCCAGGAGGTCCTATAGTTTGGTCCAGATGGTTGCAACGCAATAAGAGAGGCATCCGCAAACTTATGGGACGTTTTGAAACTATCTTATTAAAACTTCACAAATATCGTTCTAACTTGTGGTGGTATTTCAAGTATTTACATATACATATAGGTGAAATGGAAGATTTTGGAATATAACGTAAAGTATTTTGTAAGGTAATGGAATGCAACATATTTATAAATCTTTAAAAATTCAAAACAAGGCAACGCTTTCATGTTTATGAGGATTATTACATTAAACTAATCATAGAACTCTGGCACTCTGTCGACATTATTTTTACACATAGTAACCTTATTGACTTGTGGAAATCAGTTATACAAATGGAGTGAAGTTATAAAATGAACACTTCATCCAAATCCAATTCCTATATCCCATAGCTACTTTATAGACAATCAAACCCAATTTGAGAAGAAAACTGACATCATTTCGGTACATATATATGGTTTATAAAAGCAGAGTATCGGTTTCCAGACATTTGTATATTCTAGTTCCTTCTGTAATGACTGAACTGCAAGGGTATTCCAAGTTTCGAGGCCCGAGGCTAATCCTTCCTTCTTCGTTTTAAACTTTTTTTTGTAGAGGTTTTAATTTGCTTCTTTTTATCTGCTCGGTTTTCTTTTCTTTTTTTTCCTTTTTTATGTTTTCTTCGCACATTGAGCCCACCCACAAGTGTGGGTCCGTCCGATTTTACCTGTCGTCATCGTTGAAATGAATACATAAGTGAATGAATGGGCGAGGGAGAGCGACTGCTCTACAACGCGCCTCTTCTCGCCGCCTGCATTCATTCTACTTTGTGTCTGATGATGACTTTGTCGGTTTCGGAATCGTATTTATATATAGCTGTGTGTGCGGGTTCTACCTGCGGGACCACCACTCCACACACTAAATAAACGGCGGGCGGTGGCGTTTTTATGGCATTTTATCTCTCAAAAGCATTAACACAGCAGCCAAAACAAAAACAACGACAACATCGGGGATATAACTTTGTTGTAAGGCCTCGGAAAGTGTGGATTTGGTTAGAGAACTGAGCCACGAGCGTCATTTGCCGACGCCATTTTATGTGGAAAAGGTCGAAGGGAAAAGTTCCTCTATTGAAATTTGATGATATTATCCGGCGACCGTCGCAGTTTTAGTGTGTGCGTGTGTATATGGGAGAGTGGGTGGTTGGGTGGTTGGGTGGTCGGCGATAAAACGTGACGATTACTAAGCTTGACGGTTGAAAATGGGCACTATGCATATATGTACATATCTAAGCAAATGATGGCAATTGTCGGCAAAGGTGTTGGGGAATTACAGTCAACGCTTTGGGGCCAACAACTTGTGAAATGTGCTTGAACGAGTATTGAATTCACATTAGCCGAGGAATTATTATGCAAAGTGTCAGCTTTTATGGGTTTTATGGTTCTGTTCGCCCCTGTCGACAAACGACAAAAAGACATTTCTGGGGAATTGATATAGAGATTCTAATGAAACGTGTTAATATTGCTTGTGTGAAATAAGCAATAACATTTGTAATAAAATATTCAGAATTACCACGTGATAACGTTATTACCACGTGCCTTTATACAAGGTCGTTATGAGTGAGCTGTGAAAATAAGAGTAATATGAATACCTAAATAGAGAAATTATATTCATCTCACACATAAAAGTAAACAAAAGGAGAACTGAACGCACAGAAACCTTTCCAGTTATGCAGCCAGCTATGGTCAAATGGCCATATAGCCATTTCACAAAATAAAAGCCTCGCATAGGAAATTGTGCCCATAATCGTTTTTATTCATAGTCAGTTATCTGAAATAAGTCGTAGGCCTCTGACGGCCTTCAAGTTTGCCTGAATTTCAATTCATTAAAGTTAATGAATGTAATGAGCAAAGCACACACTCAATCAAAAGCGCGGCCTGTTTTATTCATCTTTGCTTATAAGGCAACCCAGCAATTTCGAAGGCCTCTTTCCGTGCATCTCGTCGAGCTGAATATCAATTCGTTGAGTCGGGTTTTTTTATGGATATTCTGGCTGTCGCCAAATTTAATGCTTTCGGTTTCTATATTTGTCATAACTCAAGAGTTATGACCAATAAAAAACGTCTCAAAATGGCCGCAGCTGGTTTTCATTTGCGTCTTCACTTATAAGGACCGACTTCAAAGGCCATCACTAAGGAAATTGCCTCACTTTATATGGGAAGATGGTACTAAAATAGTAAAATATATGGTCCTGTGGAGCTTTGATTGCTCTAATCAAGATGCAGAATAATACTAGTTTTGATCCAAACATTCTATCATAAATAGATCCACAAATCATTAAATGGTATTTTCGTTGCATATTTGTTCTAAAAAGCTAAAAAAAAAAGTAAGCTGAAATAAAATAAAAACTTGATCTTATTCACAGTGTTGAACCTTAATAAGCATAATTTTATATACGAATATATAATTACTAAAACTATTTGAATAAATAATCAGATTAAAGAAAGCCTAAGTTAATTTAATGTTAAGGGTGTGCTTAATCATAACCCATTATTTTCCAGCTCAGTGATTGATATCATCGCATTATTTCAGAGTTTGCAACATCAGAATTTCAGTAGTTTATTCTTTAAAGATACTCAGAACAAAAAACATTTTTCTTGCGTTGGAATTCTTTTTGATTTGTGCTATGATGTGGGTACATAAATATGCAAATTTGATGCCCACGTCAAAAGTTTCCGCCTTGACCAAAGTCCGAATAAATAAGCCTTTGAGAAGTTATGCTTCCTGATTCACATTTCTTTGACCCTTTCAAGCTGTCTGCGCCACAAATATGCTACACTTCAAAATCAGAAAAGTTTCTACTAAGCTTAAAGTTTGTAAACTTGCCACATATACAAATATGTATGTATTTATGGAAAATGTGTGTGCATTTAATAAGCCCTAAAGGCGAAGCAAACAATGCTCATAAAATACTTTCAGAGATTTAAAAAATCAATTTGAGCGGCGCGCCGGGCGAGCAAATCGCATGCATAATTGAACTTCCTGAATTCTGGCAGATACAGATGCAGCCACGTCTGCAGCTGGATAACGACGGCACCTGACTGCTGCACCTGATGTCCGACGCTCCTTTGAATGCCAATCAAATTGGCGCACGTCGCTCCAGGGGGCTATAATATGGGCTGGGAGCCGGGTCCTACGTGCACGAGGCGTCATCAAATGGCTGGCAGGAGAGGGGAATGCCAAGTATAGCGGATGCGGGATGTGACGCCATTTTCATAGCAGTCATCTGCAGCAGACTGCTGTGCAACATACCTCTTACCTTTGGAGCAATTGTAATCACATCAATATCATTTCAAATCGTATTACTTGCAAATAATGTAAACGAATTTTTCAAATAAAATAGCAATTTGTCTGTAACAAGAGAAAGTTAAAGGGACTTCAAGCTATTGCCATATTGAGTTCTGCAATGGAAAATTAGAGAATTTGTTATTCTCGGAAATTATTTTGATTTCATATCGAATGAATTAAATTGACAATAACATTTTTAAAAGCGATCAAAAACCATCTCTAAGGCAATCAAATTTAATTTGGTTTTCTTTTTATGATAATGTTTATTAAGAGTATGACTCATATGAACTTACTCAGAAATCATATTTAAGCAATGAACACTTGAATGGCTCTATAAATATTTCGAGATTTCTTGAGTATACAGTAATATGCCGAGATTCACTTTATTATAAGCAACTTTAATGCTAAATGATCGAAAAGATTGTTTTGAAATTAGAATTGTTAAGAATAAAAATGTATTGTACTTTTATAACTTTTATAAACGAGAATCTGACAACAACAAAAATTTAAGTAAAGGATACTTAACTCTCGACTGCAAAAAAAACCCAGTTCGACTCAAAAAACCTCAAGTGAAGATCGATTTATGGAAGTTCGATTGTATATTAACAAAAAAGTTACAAAAAATGAACTAAAAAAACATGAGTACTGTGTATTTGAATGCTATGAAGTTAAATGAAAAAGTTTGCTTTAGATAAAACATAAATTAAGATTTGTAAGAGAAGTGTGAATAATTTTAACAGGTTACTTTTCGAAAATCCAGTCAAATTAAGTTTTAGCCCGTTCAATACGATATGATATCAGCAACGTTATCCATTTAAAGTGATACATACATATATGTATGTAACTTATAAACCTATAAAACTCATGAACTATCTTCAATATAGAATTGTATAATTACCACGTAATATGTACACGAATATATTTTTCTTAGCCTGTTCGAGAGAAAATGTGGTTTGTGCCACATTTTTAAAGGGCCATCGAGAAGCGGGTAATTAAAAAGCCAGGCGAGACACTAATTACATTAACACTTGCGGTTAATTTGAATTTATGAAATGCTCTTCAAATGCTGAATAATGAAAAGCTCGCGGCAAAGTTTATCCATCGAGCTGAAAAAAAGTGGCAGGGAAAAGGAAACTTTACGAATATAATTAAAACGATTTTCCATGAAATTTAAAATGAAATTTCGCTGCGCAAAAAGTTCCCAACAATAGCAAGAGAGAGGTGAAGGGGCGAATGAAAAAATAAATGAAATGCCAAATAAAGCGAAGCCGTTGGCTGATTACACACACTAGCAGACAAGCACACGAACGCACACACCTACAATTTACTCGGGTGGCTGCCCCACTCCCTCCCACCAACCACCTACTCGCCCAACAACAATTCAACAAGAGAGGAAAAAACGCTAGAAAATTGCCAAGTGGAGCGGGGTCTCAAGAAAGAGAGTGTGAGGGGGAGAGCAGCAGGCAAAGAAAGAGAGCAATGAGGTTGATGAGATAGCCAAGGGAATGGGGAGATCAGCAGTGAAGAGAGTGAGAAAAAGTTTTACTGCTAGCATTGCCACGTTTATGCGTTCAAAACTAACAAACAGTATCAAGATAATAAAAAAATGGATTACGTGAATAAAACCGATTTAGAAGAAATTTGTCACACATGAATCATAAGAATCAGTCATGACCGAGTTCGTGATTTTAAGTGAATCAGCATTCAATTCTTATTATGACTTTATTAATTACTTTTTTTTACAAGCCATATGTAATGTCCTATCTATAAAATAGAATTATTCGATTTCGTAGCGTGACTCAAACCCGAATCCTTCAAGCCGACCACAAATTTTATTCGGTGTCCCGAAATGTTGTATATATTTGTCATTAGTGTGCTTCAGTTAGTTTTAACCAGTTTCCAATCATAATAAGCTGTACGAAGTAGACCAAGTAGTTTTTAGCTATGCTTTATTTTATTTGAAGTTAATTTTAAATTGTACATACAAATCAACTTATTTTATAAACATTTATTAAATTGAATTGTATGTTTTGCTTTGTCGTGTAAACATTTTTTCTGTCCAAGGCACTGAGCAACTGCTGAGAACAGCAAAAGAAATAGCAAGGCAACGGCTGATGAATGGTAGCTAAGAATTGGGTGGGGTTGTGGGCGGATAGAGTAGCGGAAAGGGGTGGAGTGGGCGAGCAGCAGTGGCAGCGACAACAACTACAACCACCCAAGGAAAAGCAACAATAGCGACACATGACAAATGGCGCAAACAGCGACGTCGACTGCGACGATTCAAAATAAAATGTCTGCATGCGAGTGTGAGTGAGTTAGCAACTGTTTTAGCCAAAAGCAAAACCTTGAGCTGTGAAAACTCAAATAAAAATAATACAAAACAAAAAAAGCAGAAGCATAAACAAGAGACAACACCAACAACAGCAGTGCTGCTCCATTTTTGGCGCGCACTGCAATTTAAAATTGCTGTCAGCCAGTCAGCCATGAAATGAAATACGCCAGCGACAAGCTACAAAAACAACACTACAAAAAAAAAAAAAAAAATACAACAGCACATCGCTTTCAATTTGTTCATACGAATTTATCGCTTGTCCGAGACGCTCTGGAATTTCGACCGAAACCGAAACTTTTTCGCGTTTTGCTTTGTGGCTAAAGTGCAAAATAAATGTTCTCGTTAAATAAAACAAAATTATAACAATAACAACAAAGCTCAAACTAGAAAATGAAAAAAAAAAGGGATCAAAGGCGATAAATGTTTCGAATTTTAATTTATTGCTCATCGGCGGAGGGTTGCGACATCGCCAAAAAAGGGATGGGAAAATGCAAAATGGAGGCGCGACTCAATACGTTTCAAAACTGAATCATAAACATTTATAATGAATTCATGGAAAGAATTTGGCAATCATCGCTTTATTTCACAATATTATTTTGAAAAGATTTTTGGCGAGATTGTCAGCTCATCGCCAAAAGGTTACTACAATCCGCTTTTGAACTGGTACTCCCAACTTCTGGGGAACTTTCCCCAATACTAATAGTATTTACAAAAAAAGTATGTTTTAAAAAAAATGACTTATTTAAGGCTAGCTTTACAGTTTACGAAGATCAATTGCAATTTGAAATACATTCAAACATATTTCCATAAAAAACTATTATTGGCTTATAGAATTTAGAAATGCTTAACCAAAATATTTATAAAACGCAGAAGGTTCAAAAATGTTACACAGAAGCTATTCTAAAAAATTTTTTAAATCAAGATTTAACATGGCTTTTTCCATGAATTTCGAATGGCATCCTCTTTATCCGGGTGCTAAGTGACCGAAAACTCTAATGAACTCGATTAAAATTAGTTTTGAAGTATTAGTATAGCTTAGTATTAACTCACTATTTGGGAAAAACCTGAAAAAGCTACACAAAGTTCATACCTGAGTTTTAAAACCGTTTATATTTTATGCACATGCCAATGTCTAGCCGTATAAATAAAATATTTATTCTTCTTTTGGGCATACATTCGCCTAATGAATAGCTGTTCAACAGACATGAAACTGAATTTGCACTTTTAAGGATAACTACTTGATACCTGCTGCATACTGCAAACATACTTCAAAAGTAAGCCATGAGATTGACTTGATAGCTAAGAGGAAATTAAATATGCAGTTGTAACAATTCGACTTGGGAATTTGTATGCAATTAATGCACTGACTTCGGTCCGACATATGTAAATTGAAATGAAATTGACGGGCGATCGAAGGGAGCTTGCTGCAATTGAAAGCAATTTTGAATCAATTAGATGTGAATTTGAGGAACTCGGCGCGATGCTTTCAAGTAGCACCGCCACTTGAGCACTGCAGATACAGATACATAAGTATCTCAAACTCAGACTCGTTGCGTCTTTTCTCACGCACCGACCGAACAAGAAGCTCCCGAGAAACGGAGAATTGGAGAATCAGAGAAACGCCGCGCACTTCACAAATGAGTGCACATCATTTTGACCGAGGCCGAGGAGCAAAAGAGGTAATAAAACTGAGGAACGGAGCAACTCTCGTATCATCTTCCATTCCCGCTTTTTGAAAAACACGCCAATTGGTCATGACTCCGACCTCCGTGGGGCCACATCACATCCACACATATTTCCACATACATACATATGTATGTATCTCACAGTGCGTGTGTGTGCGCCTATTATTCGATTAACTCGAATTCCCCTGCAGCGGCAATATAACCTTTATACGAGTTACGCCCTGCGACAGAGCATCCTAACCAACAAGGTGACTGCCACGGACCAGGCCAAAAACCAGACCACACCAGGCTAGCAACCGTCGGCTAAAAGCCGAAGTTCCGAAGTTTCCGCAGGGAAAGCAAAGTTCAGCGAATATGAAAAAAGAGGAACGGAATTGGTAGAAGAGGAAGCAGCAGCAGCAGCCGCGACAGGTGCACGCTCCCACACAAACTCACAGATACAGAACACAAACACACACACACACACACACACACAGGCATCCATAAACAACGAGCTCTGATTAAAACACCTTCCGTTTACCTCATCTCGTCACCCATCATCACCACTGAAGATGCGACGGCAGAGAGGGATTACATAAAAAGACTGTTATTTGTAAAATGAACACAGAGTAGAAGTTCTAGAACCCAGAATTACGGAAAGCTTTATGATTTAGTCTTTTCGTTCTTGACAAATCACCACAATCCCTGGTAAAAGAGTAATATATGACTATGGTATTTATTAAATCAAAAAATTATCCCAATTATTCCAAATCGTTAGGTTTGATACTTTCAAAAGATATTAACAGAATTAATGAGCCAAATAAACATAATAATTTAGATACCCCTAAAAACTAATCAGTTCAGAATGGACATTTAAAAAAAAGGTAAACTCTTGGAAACCCTTAATTGAACCGATGCATCTGTGATATAAACACTCTTAGGTAATGCTGAAATGTCAGAGATGGGTGGTTCACTACTTTAAACCCTTTAAAAATAATAAAACCATTACATTTTTGATGACCTTTTATGCTAGTAAGGAAATACATGCACTTATTTTTTCAATTTAACTTTAATATAAATAAGAGGTTTACCTGGTAGTGGCTTCGCTGGCAATAAAAGAAATAAAAAAATTAATGGGCGGCTTATCGCTGTGTTATCAAGTTAAGATATGCGACAAGTACTATAAATCTTTATAGACTCGAACTGACATTGGTTAAAAAGCACCCAAAAACTTGTTATACCAGTTCAACATATTCAAAAACCATTTTTTAATTATTCCAATTTCATTTAATTAAGCAGCGACTTACTTTGCTTTTTAATGAGCTATTTTAACATAATCATTATGTTTAGTCATTCGGGAATGATGTTTATTGAGGTCCTTTATGGGGCAGCAGGTGCACATTAGTGTTAAGACGCTTATGCCGAGAAAGTTAATAAACAGGCTGTCACTCTTCTTTCACGTGTATTGCCTGACCAAAAAACCAAACTTCCCTTCGAAGTTCGAAGCTCAGTGAAACTCTGAAAATATTTGGAGAGCCGAAAATGCCACGTTCCAACCCCGTCGACCCCCCTCCCACGTGGCACAGTCGCCGCCTTTGGCATCCAATGAAGCCGCAAAACTGCGGTTCGGCCTCCTCGCTCGGGTTTGTCCGTTCCCGTCCCCGTCACCCCCTTTGCTACCCTGTTCTTCCCATCGGCACCCCCCCCCCCACACCTCTATGGCACTCCGCTAACCCGTGTAACACCCCTCTTAACCCCTCGGAGAACCACCCAACCCTCGGCGCTTCGCTTCGTTGTGTTCAAAATGGCAAATTGCCATGCTAGCCATGCAATCCATGGTCAGGAGGGATCGGATTTGGAATCGGGATCGGGGCAGGAGGGGTGTGTTCGTTCGTCGGTTAGTTTCACAGCAGACTGAACTGAGCGCTTCAGCAGCATCGGTGCAACGAAATCAAATTCGTTTTGCGTGTTTCGCATAACGTCTGCGTCCCCTCCCCCTCCTAACCCGCCCCCTTTTGACTTCCAGACACACCTTGGTCGAAACAAAACCTCAAGCCCCCCCACCACCACACCCCACCACCTACCGACTGCCCCAAGTCCCCGTAACTCCTGGCCTCGTGTAAATTCCAAAACGTGCCGAGGATTCGCTTGGTTAACGCTCATTTTGTTGTTCCCTTGCCATCATCGTACATATACATACATATATCGCTGTCTCGTTCTCCGGGGGCCCTGCATCTGCCTTCCCTCTTCATTAATTTTAATGGTTATACCCGAGCATATTGCCTTCGGATCGGGGATCAAAGTTGAGGCTTACTTCGTTTATTTTTGGCACTTATCGCCCGCCACCGATCTCGCTCGACACTCGAAAATTGCCGACGTAGATTAGATTCGCACAATTCCCATTTTATGGGCACCCTAAAACTAATACGTTCTTAATTGGGAGTGATTTACGGCTAACGAGATTGGCATAAAGCCAACAAATAATTTTATAACCCATCAAAAGCTTATAAAACAAAGCAGGCTGTGGTTAGTTTAACTGGTATAAGTTGGCCATGCCCCTTGGAAATTCTTTACTGCGTTTAATACTACAAAATCCTAAATATGGAATTTTGATTTCACAGGGAGCATTTGACAAGTAATATTCGAATTGTTATAAGGAAATATATTTGCGCTAAAACTGGGAGCTTAAAATTGAAAGAAGCGACAACTCGAATTAAATGACTCAAAAGGAATTAGTTGTATATACATCCATTAAATAAATATTGGACCCCGACTGGAAGCTTATGCTCTGTAATAATCTTAAGTTTAACAAGGAATCTCAACTATTGCAAAGTAAGTAAACATTTTCCTTGAACAGATAAAACGCTGATAATATTATCAAATTGATACCATTTTGTATATTCTTACAATCAAATTGTTATCTACCTGAGCTAACAAACTTCTTTTTGTGGTCCTTGAAACTTTTAACCGTTTTTATAACAAGCCAAAATCGAATCAGAATATATAATATTTTTTCAAAAAATGTATACAAATTATCATCGTTATTTTACACAAAGTGTAAATCGACATCATTAACGATTGAACAACGCTAACCTACGTATGTGAAGGAATTTAGACCTATTGATTAATAATTTAAATATTGCCTTTAGCAACAAGTTATTAAACTATGCAGATTGCCCTACCCACTCGATACTAATTGCTTATGCATATAATGAGTGCAATCCATTAGCATTAATAACTGTGCGCGACAAATCGAAGGCACGAGCTCAAAAATGCCAACGAAATTGCTCCGCTACACATTGATAATATCAGTTACGTAAGCTAAGTAAAGTATTAAACACGTGATTAATTAGCATATTTATTTTAGAGACTGCGTCGCAAAATATTTGCGCTTTTGCCAGTTTTTTACAACATAGACAAGTTGAACAATCGATGGATATGCAAAACGTTAATTTTTAGAGGTGCAAAAATCGGTTATTCAATTAGTCATCCATCCCCATTTAAAAACAAAAGAATAGTTTTGGGCATTAGCTGTTTACCTCCAAATTCGTCAACAGCATATTAAAATATTAAATTACTTATCAGGGAGTGTGTTTGTCATGGGCGATAGACATTTGATTAATTGGTTTTTAATACCAATACCCTTAAAATAATTTGCCGTATAGCTTACAACTTTAAGTTAGAAATGTGATAATTTGTATACCCTTGCAGAAGGTATTAAATGTATTTAACTTTTTAAAAAAGCAAATGACTTTATAATATAGCTGCGATAGGAACGATCGATAAATTTATCAGAATATTAAAATATTAATTTTTGTTATATAAATATAATTTTTGGCTTGATAAGGTTTGTATCCTATTTTAAAAAGTCTTTTAAGGAGTTTCACGTTTTTATATAATTATTTTTTCAGCAGTTTCCCAATCAAAAATTAGGTATTACCGATATACATATCTTAGATATATCTTTAAGGAGCAATTCATTCTCCAATAAAATTAAGTTTTACTTTAGAAATGCAAAAAGTGATTAGATCTTTGAAAAAAGAAGATGGTTTTGATAACGCTTTATAAAGTACATATTTCAAACTCTGCGGATGGCTTTGATTTTCAAGAACACATTTCACATACTCTCCATTGCGAATTAAGCTAGTTCTACAAAAAAAGATGGCAATTAATTGAATGATCTGGCATATAAAGTGTCAGCGAATCAGTTACATCAGCAGCGACTGGGGAAAACAAATAGATAATAAATCATTACAGCCAAGTGTTTTCAATTACCCAATTTACCAATCGCGAATCGCAAAGCTGGGCACGTTCCCGCTGAAACAGTCGCAGCAACTAATGCTTAAATGCCATTTATCAGGGGGCCTTGCTGCGGGGGAGGGCGGGTGTTTGGGGGGCGGCACAAGCCAAACGGGTGGCCGGATGGAGCGGGACAAGGCGATTTGGAAAGCTTTCAGCCAGCGGAGGCAACAAATACAACATAAAGCCGATAAGTCTGTTTTCGCAACGACAGCAAAAAGTCAAACGGCGTCTGCTGCCCCTTTTTGCTTTCTCTGCCTCTCGCTCTCTCTATTTTCCGGGGGTGCGCAGTAAAGTGCGACATTTTGCTGCTGATTAAGTAGCGTTCGTTTTTAATAAAAGTACGACGAGCAAATAAAACAACAAGTTGTCTGAAATAGCGATGACAGCGTGACACGGCAGTGATTTTCGTGAGTGCTAATGATTTGTAGGATTGCGATTTTGAATTCCATTTTCTGAACACTAGTTTCTAACTTACTTATAATATTTAAATCTAATATTTTTTTAAATTTACAGAATTTTTCCAAATATAATAGCACTCTGATTTTATATATAACTTCACAGTTTTTGCGCAATTTTTACCCTTTTTATAGAATCTTTAAAACCAAATTTAGTTCTGAGAATTTCAATAACAATACTCGAAAGAACTTTTATAAAACATTTTGAAGTGCAGCGATATAAGTATATGTTTGTATTTATTTATTAAATTTGTATATATATGGTTAACTCATTTAATAATTTATTTATAAATTACTGATCCATATCCAAGTGCTCACGCTCCCATCGCTGAACCATATATTTTGCTATCCGTGGCTGGTGCAACGCACACATGGCCAAAAAAACTGCTCAAAAGCTGCTGCTTAGTGAAGCTTCCTTCGGTTCGCCATCGTCCTTCGTCCTTGTGCACGTCCTCGTGCTGCCTTGGCTTCGGCGACAGTCGCCCTTGCAGAAGGTTACGCCACTGGGCTGGAATTGATGGGTGAAGGGGTGGCTGGGTGGGTGGTTCTCTGGCACGTGTCCCGTTATATGGAAGCGACTGTGGCAAGGCTCTGCGGCTTTGTGGGGGAATCAGTGACCACACTGGAAAAATGTGCAGACCTTGTCGAGGCTATACTTTCTAAAGTTATCCTGAGATAATAGAAGATTATAATGTAGTAGATTTATAACGGTAATATTGTAAATGTTAAAAGGCTCAAAGAATTATAAAAATTCCCATTTTAAATATTAATGCAAATAACTAAAAAGTTGTTATCAAGTTTGATGTAATTCCAGACCATTCTGCAACAGCCTAACTTTAAATTTACCTTTTGACACCTTTTTGTCATATAAAATTGAATAGAAAATGAATTTATTTGTTAGCTTTCCTCCAAATTCGTACAAAGATGAGTTAAAAGTGGAAAGATAAAGTGCTATCGGTAGGTTAACTTTATATTGTTCAGTTAGGACCTGTTCATTACTTTAAACCTCAATATAAAAACCCCCCAATTGTTTTCAGTGCAGTGGACAGGAGCGGTGACAAAGGGCTTTGGTTTTAGCGTGCTGCCATATGTTTCCGGCAAGTGCTCGCCCACCGCCACCCACTCCTTTATGAGGCATGAAAAGCGTTGAAATCCGCAATGCCAACAAGTAAACTCCGGGCCAAGCGGGGGTGGCAAGAAGACATCGGTGATTTGTGGACCTAGAGGGTTGGGTGGGGGAGAGGGGGGTGCGAAGGAGCCATGGAGCGATGGTGCAATGTGAACGATGGGTCTGTAACTCGAGCCGACTTCCTTCGGACGAGGCGACACCTTCTGTCGACGCCGACGACGCCGTTCGCTCTGATTTATCCACAGCCCATAAAAATATAAGACCACACTCGTATTTGTTATACACTGTGTTCCATTTTCATGTTTTTATTGTTTTCAAAAATCAGCTAATTTAACTTAGTGTGTGAAGGGTGTGTGTGTTTGTTTTGGATTACATTTCGAGGGTTTTCTAACAATATTACATACAGACGGTGCATACAATCAGATTTCTAAACATATATGCTTTATATTTAAGTATTCATAGGTTTATTTAGTTAAGGTGTCCGAACAGTACAATATCCGCTTAAATAAGTCGAGCGTTCCGATCAAAGCCTTTACATATACAACTAGATATATATATATATTTTTTTGTATATATCTCAATAATAGGAATAAATAAACATACAACAATCAGGAGTCGAGCCAAAGTGTTTGGAATAGCTGGAGGTCGATCCGAGGTCTTTCAATTTGTTTGATTGCCTGGAAATTATGTTAATTTCTCGACGATCACAAGGGATGCTGTCAACTAACAAGGGGTTGCAAAAAGATACGGATAAATCAGGGGATGACTCTACCACCATTCTACAATCCAGCTATTCCTCTAAGAAACTCATACAATTTAGTGTTTCCCTTCCTCCCACATAAACTTTATAATTCTTTCTTCGCTTAAAATATGTACAGACAATATATGTATAAATAACAAAACAAAAAATATCAGCTAAGAGCAAGAAGAGAATAAAAGTACGAAAACCTAAAGCCTTTTTCGAGTGTACGAAAATCGTAAATATAAGAAGGAGTATATCGCAATATCTGTATAATGCGTGTTTGTGTGTATATATAGTATTTCATTTGGTCGAAGCTCTAAAAATTAAAATTCATTTCCAAGTGCAGGGTGCTGGGTTGTTTGTTTTTTGTTTCTTTTTTTTTTGCCTGGCTTCGATTTTTAAATTTATGTACAAAGTTCGTGCTGCAATTAAACGTAACTCGCTTAAACAACTAATACGAAAAAGTATCTACAAGATATATGTATATTTGGGTATATGTATATAAATATACGCATGTGTGCCAGTGCGAGTTTGTTATTTTCATTATTCCGTTTTTGTTTGCTTTTGTTTATATGCCCAAGTATTGTTTTGTATCTTTATGCCTGACACGCTCGCTCAAAGCGGCGCAAAATCGTTAAAATTTTATCGCCCCGATGAAGAACGTGAGTGTGTATCGGGTATCGGGCTGTATCTTTCGCTATGTGCGAGTGTGTTCCCTTCTGAACAATCTAGCCACCACCACAACCGAATTTTCACACTTCGTGGCAGTTTTTCCGAAGGGTGTGGGCCAAACACTTTCGGCACTCACTGTGTAATCAAATATTCCTGATGCGATTTTCGTTTTCCTATCAGTTTGTGGTTTTTTGTTTGTTTGTTTTTTTCTTTTTAACTTGTTTTCAAAAAGAGTTTTTTTATCGCCCATTTTAAAATAATTTGCTATTTCATATTTTTTTTTGTTCCGTTTCGTTTGGACTTTCCCCAAAAAGCAAAAGGCCAACCGAAGATCTATCTATTAAAGGCATGTGTTTGTGTGTGTGTGACCTTATCTCGGTTTAACACATATTTGCTGTTGATATTTTTTATAATTAATTTTGTTGTTGGCATCGCCTGCTTTCGAAAATGCCAGCGAACGCCAGCGCTTTTGATTATTATTCTCCTCCTCGCCTCTTTCTCTCTCTGTCTCCGTCTCTCTCTTGGAATATTTATTAATGAATTTTGTTGATGGCATTTTTGAAATTTGCTTGGATTATTTATTTAGTCGCGTACTAATTCGATTGCAAATGTTTGCTTATATGCAAATGATGCGGTTTCCCTATCCAACAGATACATTCTGTTGGCATGTGTAGATATTGCTTAGCGTTGAGTGTATTTCGGGTTAGTTCTAAGGCTTACGATCATTCTACTGATTAATTAAATTGCACTTTTTTCTTCGGGAGCGAGGTTAGTAAAACTTGTGCTGCAGGTGTTGCTGTATTTTTTTGTTGTTGCCGTTGTTTTGTTCTTTTTCATCACCTCAGATGTTGTCGGTATTCTGTAGATTCTCCAGCGGCGCCACAAGATACATTTGCGTTCCGCACAGCCAAAGAAACGCTGCAAAAGATACGAAAAGAAACGAAGAATGAATGAAAATGTTATTCGCCTTTCTATGGGTGAAAATACAAAATGATGTAATGACTCTACTCGGCCGATGTCCATTAAAAGGCCAACAAAAACAGAAAAAACAACCAAACACGAATCGTAGGGAAGGCGCAAAAACCAAAAGCCAAAATAAAAAAAAACAAAATGAAAATATATTGCATTTTCTGTTGGGACTATGAAATACTCATTACCCACAGATCATGGATTTTTATTAAAAGACTACTTTTTAAGGTAACTTTTTTGAGAGATAATGCGATTTATATACTATTTGGTATATGGATCGATACTAAAAAAATAGTTTTCTTCCATCAAAAATGTTTAGAGTTGGGACTACAAGATACTTATTACTCACTGATCTTTGGCTTTTACTCAAAACTGCTTTTAAGATTTTTATTTTTTTAAAAAATAATCAAACTTACATTATTTTTTCTATCATCAAAAATGTGATATAGTATTTTGTATATAATATTTTGCTAATTCTGGGGCCACAAAAGGGCGTGGCTAGAATTAAAAAAAGCATAGTACTCATAGGTTTCATAATATATTATACCCAGATGTTCAAAAAATATCTTATACGAACTAGGTGTTGAACTAAACTTAGAATAAATATCCTGTAAAGGTCAGAAAACTCCCTTCTTTATGTTACAAACTTTACTACGAATTCAATATACTCTTTCTATTCTACGATTAACGGGTATAGGAAAAAACACAGGGAAAAAGTCAAAACTCAGTGTAGTAACGTCTAAAATAAAAGCAAAGCGTCGTATGAATGACCGACCACGACCGCTGCCGAGCGACGAACGACAAAATAGAGAGAGATGGATGGCGAGCGGGGGAAAGAGATAGAGAGAGAGAGAGTACAAGTAGAAGAAGATACATTATTTGTGTATAATGACTACTTGAGAAAAGCTAAAACAGAAAAGAAATAACAACAACAAAAACGAGGCAAGAAAAACGCAAAACACGAAATGTAATTTGTATAATTTGAGTCTCAATTCCATCAAGTGTGGGAAATGCGCCAAAAAGAAAAATTATATGGCCAACTCATAAAGGAAGTGGGAAAGAAGAAACGCGAAGAAGAACTAGCCAAGTTAGAGAGTTGAAGAGTTGTGGAAAGTTGGCTTTAAACAAAGAGTTTGCTTTGCTTATGTAGCGTAGAGTTTAAAAGGTCACAATAGATCGTTAAACAGAAAAGCCATTGAAAGAAAAATTAAAGTCAGAATAGTTATAATCTAGTTATAATATATAGTTAAAGTTATATTATTAAAGATTATTTAAACGAGATAACAATAAATATTAAATGTTACACGGAAGAATGCAGTAATTAACCAGAAAGTATTTATTTAAAAAAATTCAAATTCAATAAATTTGAATTACTCAAAACAAGTTGATATTAAAACAAGTTCTTGATGTTAAAAAAAATAATAAAACTAAAAAAAAGGGTTTAAGAACAAGCACTTGATTCCAGTTATTTAAGAACTTGCGCTGATACTAAAACAAATTCTGGGTTTTTAAAGATCTTTTTATAAACAAATAGATGACTCAAGCACTAATCACTAAGTTCCGAAATCGAATAAAACAAATTTTCTTGGCCGTTCAAAAACACTTTTGAAAATGTAATCATATTCTATTTCTGAAAAACTGATTATGTAAAAAATTATGGGATAATTTTTGCGATCTTTTTTACTTGGTAGTAACAAGTTTAGCCAAATCGTGGATTATTGTTGTTAATAAAATAAATAATCGATAAAGGACGGTCCTAATGACATCGCATATCTCAGGTTCTTAACCTAAATACAACTTAAATTGCAGTGACACTCACCTTGTGACTAAGCGGAACTCGCCACCGGAGCATTGGCAATCTGCACGGTCGGCTTGGCCAGCGATTCGGGTACGCCGGACACACCAGAAACGCCGGAAGGCATGGGCAGCAGGGTGCTGGCCGCCGAAACGGTAATGGCCGTCTCCTTGGGCTCTGTCCTTGTCGTGGTCTTGGCCAATTCCGGCGATTTGGCCGCATTGCAGCTGAGCACGGGTGGCGCCTCTTCGGCGAGGGCAGCGGCTTTGGCCTCGGCTCGAATATTCAAATGGGCTGCCACTTGATCAATGGTCGTGGGTTTCTTGGTCATTGCCCGCGGCGATGTGGCTGCACTGCATCCAGAGTTGCTATTACTGCTGCTGCCACTGCTGCTGTTGGTGGGGCTAAGTAATCCCGGATTACCCGCGGACATCTTGGGCTTTTCCTCGGCTCGCACAGTCAGTGGTTTAGTTACGGCAGCTGCTGTAGTTGCTGCCACTGCTGCTGCCGGCTGATTGCGAAAGGCCAGAGCCGAGGGATTGGGTATGCTCCGAACTGAAGCATTCTGTGGTCTCACCAATGCATTGGCATTCTTGGGCTTGGTGGTGGTGCCAGTGCTAGTACTGCTAGTACCACCACTGCTGCCCGTCTTTATGGAGATCTTCTCCCTGGACGTTGCCGAGTCTGAGAGCATTTGCAAATTCTGTAGATCATCGCCGTTGCTATTGCTGTTGCTGCTGCTGCTGCTGTTCCCATTCGAGTTGACCGCTGTGGTCGTCGGTCCACCATTGCTGTTGGCGGATATATTCTGTTTGATTTTGTTTAAGGCTGCCTCCAGGCTGTTGTTGCTCGAAATGTTGTTGCCCGCGGGCGGTGATGTGGGCGCCAATTTGGCGGTACTGTTGCTATTCCTTCCTGGGTTAGCTGATAAATCAAGTATGTCGGCATCCTTGGCTAATGCCGAGGTTGCTCCCGTTGTTCCCGCTGCTGCTGCTGCTGTTGCTGTTCCTGTTGTTGTTGTTGTTGTTACTGCTGGCCGAAACTCGCGCAAACTCGTTTTCGACTTGTCCAATAATGCGGCAGTGCCATTGGCTTTGCTTTGGCAGCCAGCTTGCGGGGATTTCTTTGAATTGGCTTCCACCTTTGGGCTCGACTTTGATGGAAACGAGTGTGGAGCGGCTGTGTTGTTGCGCAGATTTATTAATGCAGGCGGCGATGTGCGATAAGCATTGGAGTTGGCTGTAGAGTGGCATTTGCTGCTCCTTTGCCCACTAAGAGCAACTGACAGCGGCGGCGACTTGACAATCGTTGGAATCGTGGTCATCGGCAGGGGCATTGGCGGCGACTGGCTGGTCCTCTTGGCCGCACTGTGTCCTTGCTGCTTGGGCAAAGCCGCTGGTGGTCCCATCAGGCGGCCACCCGAACTTGCCGGCGGGCTGAGAGGTGGCATTGTTAGGTTTTTCCCACCTCCTCCTCCTCCTGCCTGTTTATTCGAAGACAATCGCACTATTTCCAGCGCAGGCACATGGCTGTTGGGCTCTGGAAAGGTATAAGCCGCCGTCGCCGCCGGCGTAGTCCTTGGTCTTGGCGTAATCGTCACTTGAGCCGTACTCGGCAGGCTTAAACTCAAGTTGGGAGGGCAAAAAAGTGGTGGCGCTGGCTTATTAACCATTTCTGGACCATATGATCTCATCTGGGGATTGGGTAAAAAAGCGGCCGCCTGCGATTTGGCCTGATTATTGTTCTGCATCTGAAACTTGGCCGCATAGCTGGCCATCGCCTGGGCCTGACTCAGTCTCGCCTGCTTGGCCGGATACGATTCGTCCACGGAGAGCGATCGCTTGGGCTGCTTGTTGGCCGAACTGGCAATGGAACTGGGTGTGGACAGGTAGCGTTGCATATGGTATATATTCCGGTTGGTGGGTGCTTGTGGCACCACAAAGTGTCCACTGGCCACCGTTGGCTTGCGTTGCATGTTGCTGCTCAGTGGCGGTTTGGCGGGGTTGGTTTTAGCTAGGGTTTGCTGTGGCACAGGTTGATGTTGCTGAGGGGTTTGCTGAGGGTTTTGCTGATGCTGATGCTGTTGCTGTTGCTGTTGCTGCTGCTTTTGCTGTTGCTGCTGCTTTAGTTGCTGCTGTTGTTGCTGCTGTTGCTGCTGCTGTTGCTGCTGTTGCTGCTGTTGCTGCTGTTGCTGCTGTTGTTGCTGCTGTTGCTGCTGCTGCTGTTGTTGCTGCTGTTGCTGTTGCTGTTGCTGTTGCTGTTGCTGCTGTTGCTGCTTGGGTTTTCCCGCCACAATGGCTGGAGGAGAAGGCGTTGTGCTGGGTGTATAGGCCTTGAACAAACTGGGCGGTAAAGGTGGCGATGTGGGCAGGGTTAAGTCCTTGCTTTTCGCCATCACCATCTGTTGCTGTAGTTGTTGTTGCTGCTGCTGCTGCTGCTGCTCCGCCGGATCCGTTGTGGGCGTGGGCGGTGGCGTGGGTGCTCCACCTGCCACCAAGCTGCTGATACTCCTGGCCTCCTCGCCCAACGTCCGATTAAGTGCCTCCGAAGGGCTGCTGCTATCCAATTTCAGTTGCTG
Organism: Drosophila fuyamai; assembly: GCA_018153365.1. Classification (NCBI taxonomy): domain Eukaryota; kingdom Metazoa; phylum Arthropoda; class Insecta; order Diptera; family Drosophilidae; genus Drosophila; species Drosophila fuyamai. The sequence continues at coordinate 9,688,801 of JAECXW010000758.1, forward strand.
CATAGCTAACTCTCCACTGGCCAGCGAATGAGACCTCTTCAAATCGAACTTGTGATTCGGCTTGGCCGTGATCTTCACCTTCATCTTGCCATCCGTTTGCGAGGAGATCTCCGCATGCAACTTCTTGCGCTTACCATTCGCATCCTTTGGCTCCTTAGAGTGCTTCTTCTTGCGCTTGCGATGCGAACTGGATGTGGACGTCGAGGTACTGGCATCGGCAGTGCCCAAACTACAGCTGGAACCATTGGTCGAACTGGAGCACGAGGACATGGGAGAGGCATTGGGACTGAATTTGCTATCGGGAGTTGAAACACTTTGCACTAAAGGCTGCTCAATCGGCTTCAAGCCAATGTTCTTGGCATAGGTCTCCAGATCGAGTTGTTGGACTGATGATGATGATGAGGAGGAGGCGGCGGTATCCTCCAGTCGCGGTCCAGCCGACAAAGGCATACTCAGCTTGCTCTTCATGCTATTCAGTTCGATCTTTAGCTTGGGCAAATGACCCACTCCCTTTCGATTTGCTGTCTTCAACTCGAAATTCTCCGCATCGCTGTAGGATTTTCCCAACTGCGAAGGAGGAATGCTGACAACTATATTCGTGTTGGCCACCATCGGTTGCTGTTCCAGTTCCCTTGGCGGCAGATCCTGGTCCTGCCCTGGTTCACTTTTAACCTTGGATACTGCGTAATCGCTGTAGCGCATATCATTGCTGCGAAGGCTCTTGAATGTGCTAACCGGACTCTCTGGTTCCGGTTCCCGTTTACTTGTGGTCACACGCTTATTCTTCGAGGAGGGTGAAACCTTCGGCGAGGTCTTACTACGCGCCTTGGAACGCGCAGAACCAGAATCCATTTCCGATTCCAGGTCCTCGGCAAAGGTCACCGATTTCGCCGACTTGGGGCGACGCATCGGTTGCTCCGGTTCAATGTCCTGGTTAATCCTGGATAGGTTGTTCTCATCGTTTTTTGCCCGTTCGCTCTCGTAGAGCAGAATCCGGTAGCAAAAGGCCATGGGCGATTGCTAAATGGATTCGGAGAGGGGAGAAAAAGATGGGAAAAAAAGGGCAGGTTGACAAGGGTGGAAAATTGAAAGTGGACATCGAACGCTAAACTGCCGGCACAATTGGATTGGGTTTCCCTCACCCAAAAATCTATCGGGTAATTGAGATAAACCACAAAAAGGGACAATAGACGACCCACACAGAGGAAAAAAGGGCGGATTTCATACTTAAAACTGACCAAAGACGATAAGATGGATATGTTTTTAAGGTCTACTTTGACAATTGAAATGACGCAAGCCAAAGTGTGAATTTCAACCCCTACCAACGTGAAAAACTTTAAAATTATAGTGTTTACAAAAAGTTAATTTGTTCAATGGTTTGGTTTTTTTCGTTTAGTTACTTCCTTTAAACTAGGATATTTAGATATTTGGGATATTTTCTTATTTTGAAATCTTATTTGTGGACTTAATGTTAAATTTTTAATCAAACAAAACATACTTAAATATTATACTATTTAACTAATGTATTAAAAAATATTCATTTTTATTCAGGGTTTCTTCATTTCAGATCTTTTTGCAAAATCTTAAAGAAAACATTTCATACACCTAACAAAAATGCCACCCATATTTCCTCTGTGCAGGGTATAATATGAATAAAACTATCACTTACCCGACTCCATTTGTAACTGTAGCCAACATCCATCAGCGTGAAATTGGGGGGCAGCACCTCGTCCTCGTAGGTGACCTCCACTTCGACCAGCTTGTTCTCCGCCTCAATGTTGTACTTTGTGCACAGGAAGCGCTTTAGCAGCTCCACCGGCAACCCAGCGGCACATTGCAGGTAAATTATGGGTGGTACCTCGCCCGGACCACACTGATGCAGCATGGCGGGATGGTATTCCAGGGATAAGCTGTTAAATAGAGAGAAAATGAAAGCGAAGAATTTGATTAACTTATTGATTTGACATGACTTTCCTCCTCTTATCTTTACTTACCTCACAAGTTCCGTGGTGGTGAAGAACTCCTGTTCGTGAGACGTTTTTTCATCCACCAAATCTTCATGTTGCTCCTCGAAATCTGCCAGTTCCTTGCACTCCCTCCGATAGAGATTCGGAACTAGCTTATAGATCAGCGATCGCAACGTATCATCAGATTTAAGGTTGAGTTCGCTGATCTCCTTGCCGCCACTGGCCTTGCAATCCGGACAGTAAACCGACCTTAGCAGATGTTTCAATATGCAACTGCGACAATCTGCGGAGAAATTGTAGGAGGAACCAAATAATGGAGGTTATATTTAAGGTGTAAGACAAGCTATAATCATCAAAATAATTCTTTAAACTAAAATATGAAAACAAAAGATTTTGTTTTGGTACCTTGTATTAAGCATTGAATTCCATTAACGGAAGTTAAACGACTTTCATATTTTATGATGTTTATTTGTTAAGGACAATCTACACATAATTTAGTAATAAGAGTAACATAAAGTGTAGATCGAGTTTTAAATGGAAAATAATTAAGATTTACCATTTCTTATGAAATCAAATCTTAACCTTAAAACTTGTTAAAATCAACGCTAATTATGTGTTTGTATAACAATTTAAAAGGTTAAATACCCTCAGACTAATAGTGTAATCCGAACCAATGTTTGTTAATTCATATTATAAAATGACTTACATGTGTGATAGCAAAAATCCACTGTGGTTGGATTGATCATGTAACCGCGACAAAGTCGGCATGTTACTAGATCATGAAACTGACGGATATCCCGAGATGCTGGGGATGTGGAATCCATGTCGGAATGCGAGCCCTTTGATTCCATCGTTTTGTGCGTATTTTGCAGGTGCATCTTCCTGCCTATTTTCAAATCCTAACTTGTAGTAGCCTCTTTTTTGGGGTCCTGAAAAAGGGACAAAGATTGGGGTTAAGGGGCGGAATTTCCATGTATGGCATGTGCTCAACAAGTGACAACTGACAACTGATGATGGCTAATCAACTGTTGAGGTCCCCCCATAATGATGACAAAGGCTAGAGGAGAGCGGTTAACAATGGCCAAACAAAAAGTAGGAAAAAGACACACAACTGTGAGAACCAACAGCCAGCACAATCCCATCGCCTAACCATCATCACATCACCATCATCGTTGTCGACATTTGTGGTCGTCGCTCGTCAACTGAAAGCCACAGAGCCCTGATATATCAACCGTGTATCTGTATCTTGTCCCAAAAGATACGGCAACGTCAGCACACTCGCACAATACAGAACAGAAAACTTTAGACTAGTAAGGCAGCCATCCATATCCATGAATCGGAACAATGTGCTACAAGCTCACAAAAATATGAATAAAAAAAAAAATGGAAAAGAAGAGCACAAAAGTAGCAACTTTGTGGGTGGGTTAGGGGGGGAATTTTATTTGGGAGGTGGGGTCTTTCGTTCGCCCTTCGTGCCACAGAGGGCACCTAACGAGAGAAGCCGAGAAAAGCCGAGAGAAAAACACAGAAAGCGATGTGCACTCGACGGTGTACTTGAAGCTAGTTTTAGCTTGGCGCCCCTTCTCCGCTTGGTTCTCCTCCCCTCCACACCCCCCGCTCCCCACCCACTCCCCACACTTCCCATAAAACTACGAAAATTACACTTTTGTGCCCTGAACACCAGGGGAAACTGAATTTCCATCATTATGGCGATGCCCTGACGATGATTACGAGCTGATGGCAGGCTGCCGAGAGTTCAGGGCAAGGTTCAGGGCATCGTGGATCAGCAGGTTGTATGAAGACCTCGCATTAAAGGTTGCTAGAAATGGCTCGATATAGTACTTTCATGTTTCTAAAACTTTCTTCTTTACAAAAAACATTTAAAACCATTTCATTATTAGTAATAATCAATCAACCCATTTAAACTTATAATTTATCTGAGTATCAAGCTGTATTATTTACACAACACATTTAAAGTTTTTTGATAATCAATAATTAATTAAAAAATGTAAACTTATACCTTTACTAAATATCATATTTTTAATTATTTTGTAGTTATTTTTGAAAGTACACAAAAGAATTCTATATTAGATATAACCATTTGTTATTTGAACTATCAATTTGTAAAATTATACTGATTTTCAAACCTTAATTTATAATAATTTAATGTATTTAATTAAAACTTTAAAGGTTAAAGGTCAAATTTATTAAATGCAAAACTATTTTAATTCTTTTGACAAACAAAATATACCATTTAAGTGTATTTCCTAACAAGACTTTTCAGATATATGAACTTAAGAAATATTTTCAAAAACAGATATGTATTAAATTAGCTTTTAAAAAAAAACATTTTAAATAAATGCGAATTCAGTGTCCTTTTTAGGTAACTTCAAAATACACATATGGATGTTTGTCTAAAATTATGTTTATTAATCTCAATAGGTTGTCTTTTATAGTTTTTAGGAAACTTGAAGATTGTTTCTGAAAGTTGGCAATGCATTATTCATTATACAACTAAATATTATTCAAAACCACTTATTAATCCCACAGCTGCCCGAAAACCAGCCCACCACCCACCGCAAAGCGCAACCAAAAGTCGCATCGCTTCGCCTATTTTTTGTCTCAGAAGCCTTTTCGTTTGCCGCTCACGCGAAAATGGCACGAAAAAGGGGAGATAGTAAGGGAAAGAAGGGGGCGAAAGAAGAACGACGGAGGCTGTGCTAGCAAAACAAAAGGGCAAACAAAACAAAAACAAAAGGCCGAGCGGCTTCAACTAAAAGTAAGCCGAAAAGTGGGTGGTGGTGTGGGTGTGCCCACGCCCACTCAGCTGGAAAATGACGCTGTGAAAATGATGACGTCGCTGGCGAGCTCTCTTCTTGATTTTCTTTTCCCGCTTTCTGTTTATACGCCGCAATTTCGTAAAAGGCGCGCACTCACACACACACATGGTCACAGCTTGAAAGTGTCGGCAATAACAACAATTACAGTTAGGCCGGCACGAGCGCCCGCAGGGTGGTTGCACACATACACTCGCACTTTTCTCTGCCACTCTCTTTCTCTCTCTCTGTCACACACACGCAACAAGCTGGCAAGACTCACAAAAAAAGACGAAAACATGGGCGAAGTGTACGAAAAACAATCCTAACAACTGGGGAACGAATTTCCCGCGGCCGCGTCCAGAGTTCAACTGAAATCCAATTCGAGACGTCGCCGAAATCCAACTGCCACTTCGGTCAATTCGCCGTCGAGACGAGAGCGCACGACACAAATTTGTATCTATTCGCCGCGGCGAGAGAGACGGCAAATAAACTTTCTACTTTTGCGCGGGCGCATTTTCGCCGCCTTGTCGCGTTTTTCTCGCCGTACGACGAAAATTCCAATACGGCGAGAACAACACGCACGCACACCAAGTCAACTGTGTTTACAAAATTTTCACTCGTACACACACATACACAGGCAGAGGGAAATTTTCTTGTTTTTTTTTGGATTTTCACCAAATACGTACTCAAAGCAATTGCGTCGTTATTTAAAGATTTTTCCTCCAGGTCATTTTCTTTTTGGATTTTCCATTAAATTAAATCCATTTGCCGACACCCACACACGCGCTTTCGATTACTCTGCTTCTTCTTCTCCTTCTTTAGCCACTTCAGCTGCTGTTATCGATTTCTCGTACACGCAAAGATTTACACTGCCTCTCTGTCGCACACTCTCGTGCCCTCTCCCTCTTACGTTTTGAGCGCGAGCCACGTTAAAAATATTCTCCGTTTGACAAAGTGCACGGCACGAAAAGTTTCCACAGACTGATTCTGATTAGACCTGCTGGCGCTGTCGCTGCCCGAAAAGCGCTGTTCGCTCTTTTACGCCCGCGCGAGAGAGAGAGGCAGACACGAGAGAGCGACACGAGCGTGCACGAGAGAAGAAATAGTAACTGGCCTACCGCGTCTCTGCGCGAGCGGGATGGCAGGCGGGGCGCGTCGAGTCAGCAGGCCATCTCCGTTGCACTCTCTCGAACGCGGCTTATATGTGCCTGTGTGGGTGGCGGCGTTCCTAATTGAATCCAACTGTCAAATGAGAGAGATTAACGCACATATGTATGCATGTGCGTGTGCAGTGTGCCCGTGTATTGGCCTTGGCGTTTATAATTAACGCAAAAATGCCCGTTTTTGCCGCTTTTTGCCTCATCTTGCTTTTTTTTTTGTCCCGCCGCTGGCATTTCATTTTGTTGAGATCCGCGGCGAACCTGTTTTTGGCCATATGCAAAGTGCGTTTGTTCGCATCATTTGCCACAACTTGATTTTCCGTTAAGAAAAATGGTAAAAACAAAAAAACGATGTCCTCAAATTTGCATTTCAAAGGATTTTGCCATTATCCTTGAATAATTTGCCGCACGTTCCATACAAAATGTTTCATGCTCGCTTTTACGTAAGAACAAAAAGGGGACAATTTACTGCCGAGCATCACGTTTGATCGAATGACGAAGATAAATGATGGTAAAAGCAAGTCCGTGACGGGACACCCCATTTTCCACACATTTTTCAAAGAGCAATATCCAAATTATCTTGAAATTTGAAGTGCTAACTGGACTTAAAATATTACATATACCGGCTCGAAGTGCAGATTTTTAATTTCAACGTCCAAACTCAGTGAAACTTTTATAATCATACAAATGTATATTTATTATTTTAGGAATGGTTTCAGGCCTTACACAATAAGTTTGTCTCAACATTGGACAATACTTGTAAGTACAAAACGAAACATTTTTTTCGGCTTACGAAAACCCATTTTATAGACCAATACTGTTATACTAGTCCTCAAACTGTTCTACTGGCAAAGCTTTGAATAGATCTACATATCTTATGCAAATCTTATAGAAAGAAGATACAACCCTAGAAAAAGTAAAAATTTTTAGTTCTCATAATAAGTAAGTGTTTAATATAATTTAGATCTCTTACAGGTATATGTATAAATGTTAAATACAAAATTCTCAGTGTATGTTTTGTGCTTATTACTTTAATTAAAATCGAAATCATAAAAATAAAAGGAGTTAGAAGGTCATGATCTGGAAGGAAAAGGTAATAGGATAGAACCACACGGCCAGTATTGCAGATATATGACCGCCCTCAACAAATCAAAAAAACGATAACTTTTAAAAGCTAAAAACAAGCAAATTCAAAAATGTCTCAAATCGCCTGATGTTGTTAGTCCATAACTTATAGGTGGGTTAAAAATTTCTGACCAAAATGATACACCCCTTTTAAGCACATATTGTAAGGTCATATTATGGGTTGAACAATTATTTATAATATTGCAATTAAACTTTAAGATACGATATTTGCTAAAGTAAGCTTATATTTTCCGTTATTATTACTTTATAATAAAGGTTTCGTCTTATTAATGTTATTTCATCCACAATTACTGTTTGTTCATAAAAAAAGTTATTAAAATTGAGCAAAAACATTTTCAAGGTAGACGTTCTGAATAACACTTAAAAGTAATGTATTTAAAAATAATTTATTTAACAATCAACTTAATTTATAAAAAAGATAAAAAATTAATTTCACTTTTCGGCTAATATTATTCACCATCCAGTGCAGTTGGAACAGCCAGAACATTAGTCAATCTGTTATTTAAGTACTCTGTTGTTAACTTATGCAGAACAATGGAATATATAGGAAAGTATTATACCCGCTAAATCATTTATAAAGTGCCGCGTTGCGACTATGGTTTGTTTCACTGTAAATTTTAACTTTAGACATAGGAATTTTAAGAGGATGGACTTTTATGAACAAAGTGATTTTTTTAACAGGTATATGTATTTTGTACCCTTGTGTCCAAGTTGATATTCACCAGGAAAAGTGCAATTTTCTTTTCATATTAGGGTATTGAGGGACTCACGTGTCATGATTTATATTTAATATAGCTCGACGCTATCAAAAAATAGTTATCAAAATATTTTTGCCCAAAATAAAACAATTAAATATCCCACAATGATATAATAGAGCCATTTACATTAACTTATTACTATCGAAATTTAAAATACCCATTACAATAATCTCTAATGAATAAGTTTCTGATACATTATGAAAGTGTATAAAAAATACACAAGAACTCGATATAAAAATAAAAGAGCATATTTTTCTACTTAAATAGTTTTGATAAAATTTGAAAGGTATCCATTGTTATCCATTCAATATAGAGGTATTATCGTGAGCTCTATTTTATAAACCATGCATGCGAAACAAAGCTGCTATTTTATCTAAACTTAAACCTATTAATGTAGCTCAACTGAGGGTAATATATATTTTATTTTTTTTTATTTTTTATAAATTCTAAAATCGTACAAAAATGGATTGTTTATTTGAGTAAAAACAAATACAACATTTTTCTGTTTACGAAAATGAAAAATATACTTCGAGAACAGCTCGTTTAATACCATACGCCATCCAATTCGTTTTCCACATATAGTCTCCCTCCGGAAAGGGCAAAACTTTGGTGAACAACATGCTGTGTTGATAGCTTGTCCACCATTAGGTCATGCTAAAAAAGAAATACTAGGAAATTAAATTTTACTTGTTACTTGATTTACACTTACGTTGTAAGGGCAGGAGTGGTTTATATTGGAAAAGTTTTTAAAGAAATAGTAAAAGTAAAAAGCAACTGGACTAGACTTTTGTTTTTTGAAGAATTGGCAGGCATCAACAGTTACATTGTAGAGAAATGGCTTATAGCCATTAAACCGTTTTAAAGGTGCGATATTAGCCTGAATCATATTTTAAAAGTTTTCAGAATTGTAGAAATATTTAATTTTTTCACCACATACCTTAACTTTGGACACGGGAGTTTTAAAGAGATTAACTTTCAAGGAAATGTATTTGTAGGTCCGGTTCACAGACTTCAAGTCGCAATACTCGAAATCGGAAAAATCCTTATCCGCTGATTGACATTTTATATTCGTAAACTCAACAAGAGAATGAACCTAAAATTAGAGCTTGAAACGATGTTTTTTGTATTTTTATGTTTTGTAACCTCTATGACGAAGTAGATAATACAGGCAGAGAGAATATATAGTGCTCTACTAATTTTAATGTATTCACGAGAACTGAATTATATTTGACATTATTGTTTTAAGTTTACTGCTTTTAAAATCAATTATTACAATATTCAGCAATTAAAATAATTTTTTGCAAAAAGAAAACCATTAAATATACGGAAATTATATAATAGAGCCATTAACATTGACTTATTACCATTGAAATACAAAATACCCATTAAAATATTTTCAAAACTACCTAGATATTTTTCTGAAACAGTGAAAAGTGAAAAAAAATGAAAGTGGGTATAAAATACCTAAGAACTCATATAAGAGCGTATTTTCCTAATTAAATATTTTTGATAAAACATGTAAGGTATCCACGAATGTTATCCATTCAATATAGAGCCATTATCGTGTTTGTGTTGTTTTTTGAAGAATTGGCAGCCGTCAACTGTGATATTGTAGAGAAATGGCTTATAGCCATTAAACCGTTTTAAAAGTTCCATATTAACCTGAATCAAATTTTAAAATGTTTGAGTATTGTCGAAATATTCCAATTTTTCACCACATACCTTAACTTTGGACACGGGAGTTTTAAAGAGATTCACTTTCAAGGAAATGTATTTGTAGGTCCGGTTCACAGATTTCAAGTGGCAATACTCGAAATCGCAAAAATTTGTATCCACTGATTGACATTTTATATTCGTAAATTCAATAAGAGAATGCACCTGAAATGTAGAGCTTTAAACGATGTTTTTGGTATTCTTATGTTTTGTAACCTCCATGACGAAGTAGATAGTACAGGCAGAAAGGATATAGAGTGTTCTACTCATCTTAATGTATCCACGAGAACTGAATTATATTTAAAATTATTGTTTAAGTTAAACTCTTTCGAAATCCATTATTACAATGTTCAGCAATTAAAATCCCATCAACAAATTGTCTTAATTGCCTAAAATTATGTCTACATATTATGCCATTATAATGACTTTTTGCTGTAACATTATATTTAAGAATTGATTATTTGAACACCGCTCGGACAATGTAATAGGTCACAACATATTTTTAGCTTCCCGTTAAACATCAAATACAGCAAATATTTTTGAAGTTAAATTGTGGGTAACCATAAAAACTTTATCAACGTAGAGAATAAATCCACAAGTCTTTAAAGCTTTTGTAAAGTTATGGACTCTAGTAGGCCACTTTTACAAGACATCGGAAACTTAGAAATAACTAACATGAAAATGGGTCAAAAAATTGATTGTCGCACAAATGACCAATTCGAATACAGATTTTTACAGAATTTCTAGTTGGAAATCGGATGAAGTCAAAATGTGGGTAAAAAAATTGATTAACTGTTTCCTACCAATTTGTTTTGTAAGATCAAGTTTCCAAAAACCAGGACGCAATGGATCCTCCAGAATTAATGTGCATAAATTTACAACTTTTAAGCCAGACGTTACCAAGAAGTCAAACCGATGGTGAAAAATTTCGACTAGTAATATGAGTTGGTAATGTAAAATGTAAACCAGGTAAATAATACTTAATCCCAAATAAATAAAATTCAGAAAATGAAATTATTATAATTATGTTGTTCTATTTCACTTATCTTGCTTTGTTCATAAAGGGCTATAAATATCAGCAGCATGGAATAAATTAAGCATTTCCGACCTTTATAGGTCCATTCGACACTGGCTTTTGGCTCCTTGTCTCTGTATCATAATTTAACAAACTCATTTCAGTACTCTTTGACCCCAACTTCCCCAGCAATGTGTATGGAAAGTAATTATAAATGCTGTCCCCAAAAATGTGAACTGCACTTGCACCTACCCACGTAGAAAAGCAGACACCCGATGTGGCTGCGGGCGAATCCTTTAGAATCCTCTGGCAAAATGAATAATTAATGTTGCAACTGTTCTGTGGTTTTGTACGTGTGGTTGGTTAGCAAGTACAAACGCAAATACACGGAAGTAAGGTGGGTGATATTTGGGTGGCAAGATACTAATTGCATTTGCGCTCGCATGGTCTGTAATGAGAGAAAAGAGGGGGGCTGTGGGTGATTCATTGACCTTGCGGGCGCTTAGAAAGTAATTTACAATCGGAAATAAATTTCGAATGGGTTTCAATGAAGTTCAGATACAATTGCAATGGTGATTGGAGAGTCAGAACTTTTATTTTTTCGAAAATATTGAGAGGGCCCAATCCAAAAACAAGCGTTTATTGACAAGAAAAATATTTTCGCTCTACATATTTGGTCTTAAAATTGTAAAATCATGTTTTATTTGTCAAAAGTTTCCTGGTATATTTAAAAAATAATACAAAAATGCTAAACTACGCAGCATTCATTCATCTTATTTTACTTTGGCCATAGTAATTCGAATTATTAAAAATTCAACATCTCAGGGATGCCTCATAACTCTCTTTTAATAAGATTTCAACCCCATGTCGACTGTAGATGCCTCAGAATCTTTAAAGTCGTTTTGCATTTAACAGAATCTTTGTTAAAACTTTTGTAGGTACCTATTTCGTCTTTATGCAAGCCAACCGAAATCTAAATCATTAGCCTTTGGATCGAAAATACTAATAGGGAGCCAAAAGTTTTCGAAATATTTTGATACACTCAGACAAAGAGAACTCTGACCAGAAACAACCTTTTACTTTATTATAGAACGCAGGCTCATCGCAAAACCCATGTCTTAACCGAAATAATTTTGACAGGTGCACTTATTACGCAGCTTTATAGCAATTACTTTCTGCCCGCCCACTTGCCAACCCACCCCTGCCGCAATTAGTCGCAAATGTATGCTAAAAGCGACATTTATGAAAAAAGGGAGCATAATTTATTTCGCCGCTCATGTGTGCGAGCAAGAGAGAAAGAGGCCGCAACCAAAAATAAAGGGCATTTTATTAAGGGTATGAAAGATGAAAGATTTGCATTGCGAGTAAATCTCTGAAGCGCACTGAAATATATATATTTTTATATTAACCCTCGAAAAAATCCGCACAGTTTTTCTCTTGTTTTTTTTTTTCTCGCCGTGAATTCGTAATGAGCACTTGTGGTACGGTACACGATAATGCGGGGTATAGTGCTTATTCCGATTTCGAATCCGAGTGCAAGATACCGAAAGGCTACAACAACCGTCGCTCGCACAGATACACACCAACACAAATGCACGGCTATGCTTGTGTTTGCTGTGCTTTGTTGTTGCCCTGGCCGTTCATCGTTCCATTTACGACGCCAGCATAGCATGCCATCTACAGCACACCAGAAAATACTTCATACCCCGTGTCGAATTCGATGGCGTTATTTTACTAATCCGGTTTATTATGTTGTTTTAGTTCGCATTTATGCTGGCAATTGATCTTTTATAAACGGTATCATTATCATTATTATCAATATCATTATTATCAATTTAGTGTGTTATGCCTTCACATACCCACTTTTTGGCAAATTGGTTTTAAAAACTTTTTCTATTGCAACGCCAAAGGTAAACAAAAAACTTATTAGCACACTTAGTTAAAGAAAGAAAGATTCATATTCCTATTTCGTCATAGGTATTTTTAGCGTATGAACTGAAGAATTTTTCTGTGTAAGAACTATATTAATAATGTATTTTGTTCCAGGTAAATAATATAATATAAGAGCTTTAAAAACTAAATCAAGATACAGAAAATGCAAAGCTTGCTTATTTCTCGTCCATTTCCAACTGGGTACCTTGTTTTTCTCAATTCGCTTTGCGTGACGTGTCGGCGAGTGCAAGAGCAGGGGGTGGTGGCGGGTGCTTGGGGCGGGGGGCTTGGCTTTGGTATTGGCATATTTTCTGTCGACGTCGACAGCGACGTCGCGTCGTGCGCAAACATGGCGTTGCTTTTGCTTTTGCTGTTGCTTCTTCTGTTTTTTGCATTTGCTTGGCCAAAACTGCGCTCCCACACACACACACACAAACGCACATACAAAACTGGCAGAGATACAATATTTACTTTTGGATTGCAGGCCGACCAACCCCCTCAACCCAACCCCACCCCCCTGCGACCATCCAACCGTCGGGCAATATTTACATTTTGATTGGGAAACTGCTGAGGCTCATTTTACGGCTACACTTGTGTGTACGTGGGTGTAGTTTAACATTCTGCTCTTGTCTTTGTCTTTCTTTTTTCTTTTTCTCCTTTTTCGTTTCGAATCGTTTCGTGCACGTATATGTGTGTGTCTGCTATCCGCTTTTGTCCAATTATAATTTGTTTCGATTTATCACACGATGTTTTATTGAGACAAGACAACAACAACAAAGAGAGCAGAGACATGTACCTGGCGAATGATTAATTAATCGGCGAGAACCAAACTGCGATAATCTCTGGACAATCAGCCATCTATTTATTATATCGAATTGAGCTATTCCAAATATTTCCTCCGGGGATAAGCCGCTTGAGGCAAATGGAGATTACGTAACACTTTCGATTTGGGTTAGGCATTGGAATTTAGGCATTTCTGATTTTTGTGTGATATTTAAATGGCTTTTGCAATCTCTCTTTATAGGCATATTTAAGTTAAATTGGTAATTGCCTTAAATAGCTGCAAAAGTAAATAAAATTTTTGAGACAATCAGAATTTAGTCAAATATATTTTGAAATCTTAGCCTCAAACGATATTAATTTTACGAAGGCGTTAGTTTGTAATTGTATGGCTATTACCGATTAAATGCTTTCCAAAATATGAAAAGTTTTAAAAATTGTTAACGTTTTTTTGGATATTACAAATTTGTTTTAAAATCCATGTTTAAATTTCGATTCGTAACATTCCGAAGAATATAATATGCTTTTTATAGACTTTAGTAACAAAGGTTAACTAATTTCGGCAGACCCTTTTAGCCATACGAAAAATTAATAAAAGCATGCACTGCGCGGAAATACATATGATAACTATAGGTTGAAGTCAAGTCAAAGGATGGGTTAATTTGGGTAGTGAACAGCAAGATATACGCAAAACTGTTCAAAAATTAAAACATTTTTACCCGATAGCTTTTAAGACTGCTAAAGTATTTCGTCGTCGGATCAGGAATGTTTATTTACACAGTTAATATATGATATAGTATTGTATTGGTACCAAAATGAGATATACGAATTTTATCAGAAAAAACAACACGAAATCCAAAAATGTTTTTAAAAACAGGTAATTTAACATATTTGACTTACGATCAGTTCTTTTTTCAATCTTGATCTGCGTACACTTATTAAAACAAGGTTTCAAAAGTTTCAAGTCTCTAGTCTTTCAGCGATATAGAAACAGACGGACATGTCTGTAGCAAGAATATACATATATCCTTTATAGGGTCGGAAAAGTCTTCTTCACTTCGTTAAAAACTTGCGACCAAAATTATAATAGAAGAGAGTAAAATTCAGGTTACCCAAAATATGAATTATATTTATTGCTTTCGTAAAATGTCGACTGTAAAATTTTAAATGAATTCATAAAAGAAGCAGGAATGGCTCCTTTGGGCCGTCAATTAATGTGTCAGCTTCTTTTCTTATTTGATGAATGCCAGATGGCCAAATACTTAAACCGAGAGCTTTAAAAGTTGACCAACCAACAGCCGAAAACGTATATTTAATTTCCTCCGACATCCGACGTCCGACATCTGTCAATCTTAATTTGCAAAGCGTTTTAAACCTTTTTTGTAGATATTCCAAAATTGAATAGAAAGACCCTAAAGTCCTTCCTACATTTAAAGAATAAGCGACTTGCTTAAAATACTAATTTTTTCCAACAACCAAAACAATTATTCCCTGGGTAATGGCGCTTTTTCCAACCATTATCGGACGGAACTTGTAGATCCGTGTAATGACAAAGCCATTTTTCATAATTATTGTGTAATATAATTTGGTTCGCCTTTGACAACCTGCGGGATTTGTCACACCCCTCAACTGGCGACCGGGCCCAAACCCAAAAACCAGTCGCGACTTTTTGAAATTATGTCACTAATTAGTTTATGCCAGCGACGTTCTGAAGAATTTTAAAGAGGGTTTGGCGGGTGGAAATTGAAATATGCCAGCAAGGAAAGGGCAGGGTAAAAAGGAGAGACAGACAAACAGGACAGGCTTTTCTCCCCAACTTGACTCGACTCAACTCGACTCGGCCTTTCCCCGGGGATATTGCGAAATTTGCAATTTAAGAGCTTAAATTGTTGTTTGTTGCTGCAGCTTAATCTCTGACGTTGTTAACTTTAAAATTCCAATTAAAGTGGATTTAAATTGCACGAAACAGGCCTTCTGTCGAGCTTTTTGCAAATGCCCCGTCGCCGAAATTTGCATAATTATGGCCCAAACTTTCAATATAAAATGCCCAGTGACTCGGTTACGCCTTGATCAGCATTCAGTCCGAGTGGCTTTTTGCCTGGCTAATAATAAGTTAACAGAGTGGGTGCAGCATCAAAACATTCATTTCAAAATTATCTTTGCTTGGATGAAATCATAGACTTAAAATAACTTCAATTTATTTGGACCTTTTCTTAAAGTAGATCCAAATGTTCTGTTTTTCATTTGAAAAGGGTGATGAACTAATAAACTTGAATCCTAATTAATGTTGACTGTGTTTTGGGCAAATAGATGTATGTAGAATTTCTTGTTAACGGCATGTACAGAAAAAGTTAGCAAGCAAGCCAATATATTTCAATTAAAATAGTATTTTATTTAGACGAACCATTATTAGTTGATTTCTCGAGAGATTGAGGTTCTATTAAAGAATTTCTATATTGTAATCTGTGAAAGATTTTGTTTTACCAACCGACAAATATTAACTATGATATTGCCTAGAGTTAAGAGTTCTCAGGCACATAAACTCTAAAATTATATTGAGGAAGCAAATGTTTCAGAAACTTATTAAATCTATGTGAAAAATTAACATGACATTGGGAAACCGGGCCTAAAATTTATATTATTTAAAAAATTGATTTTTACTTTTTAAAACCTTATTCCTTTTCGCCCGGGTGAATCATATTTATGAAGTTTAGGTCGCTCTCTAACCCTAATAATAGCCTACTATATTAAAGCACAATTAGATCATTTTTTCAATGGATTGATAACCATTAATTGAAACCTATTCAAAGTTAGACTTTAATTCACCCACTCAAAGTTTTCTTGTATAGTCTACTTGTGGTTATCGCATATTAAAATTAGCCTTTATTTTCATGAGCCCTTAAGCCACCCTCTCTGCGTTTTTGTATGATTTGTATGTTTAACCCTCAAACCCATGTTTAAAACTATGTAATTGAAATAATCCTCTTATTTTGATTCTGTTTGAGAAAGGAAATCTGCAGTTGTCAGAGGATTGATTGCCCATAGTTACTATAAAGGCATAGTATTTGGATTTTGTTTATTTAAATTGCTTTATTCAACTATTTATATGTTGCAATAATAAACCAACAACTATGAATTACACGAACGAAGTACTTACTCCTAAAAATACAAGTTAAGAGTCATTAGCAAAGGAAACGTATGAAACCATTAGCTACTTCTTGAGAAAATGTTAGTTTAAAGCTTACTCTTTGGAAAGAAATTAATAAAATGTATGTCTTGCATTCCAAAAAAACCATTTACTCAGTAAAATAAATATAATAATTAAACAAATCTAAAACAAATCTACAATAAATACTTCACAAAAACTTGGGCATATTTCAAACCTTTTAGTAACAGAAAATTGACAAACAGAAAGAGTTAATGGATAGGTCAACAAATAACTTTGGGTTGCCTTTTAAAATTGGCTAAATCGAAAATACACAAATGGGACTCACAAATAGTGTTATTTTAATACCTGATATCTCGTGAAGCGACAGATAGCCCCTTAGTTTTTCGAAATCCAGCTGAAATAAGCTAGAATTTTGATTTGTTTATTCCGATACACATGCTTTGATGTTGGTCTCCCATATAAACATGTGAATCAATCGCAAGGAAGTATTACGAGTAATTCAATAAGCCTTTTGCCGGGAAGTTCATCATCGTGTTCTTATATTTTGTCGGGACTTACGAGTTCCCGAGAAGGTTAAACATGCCGCCGTCAAATCCGGCAAATTGATTTTGCATCTTTAAGTGCGACCAAATCCGCTTTCAACTGTGAAATGGGCTGATTCTTTGCTTTACGGCCTGCCTGCCAGCCTGCCATCTTCAAACTTCTGAACCGTTCTCATTGATCCGCTGCCGGATTTCCTTTACATGTTGCGCCGTATCCCCATCACCCCCTATTTTCCCCTCAAATCCGTTTCCTTTTCTGGCAAAGACATCGCATAAAATCGGCGTGAACATAAAAAAGTTGCACGACTTGGAGTGAACTTTGGCTCGGCTTGTTCAAGTTTTTAGGTAACTTTTTTCTTCAACTTTTGCGACTTATAAATGGTAGGGTACGAGAATGTATTGGGCAAGAGCACGTGAACGGACAAGGTAAATAAAGTCGAGCTTCTTTAAGTTAAAATAGTAAATTGAACAATAAAATAAATACAAAAATTCTGCTCTACATTTATTTCAGGAATTCAGAATTGGTTATTTCTAATCTGACTTCATTTTTAAATTTGAAATTAAGGTACAAGGAGCATTATATAAAACATATTTTTAACGTAATACCAACATATATGGAAGAATCCGTGTTTTTGTTAATAAAACCTGATTCTTCAAAATAAAACACATATTATTAAAATTAGTAAAGTTTTAATGACTATTTCATTGATTTTGGTGATATTAAAAACATTTTAATGGAATTCTGTTTATTAAATTATTAATATTTCACTCCTATCCTATGGATACTACATCTGTAAGATCGGCTCTTATTTGTTATGAAAAATTGCTATTACCTTATTTGTATTATATTTATAAGAAGTTAAAAGATTAACGATGAAATGGAAAACATTTAGGAAATGTATCTACAAGATCAATTACGAACTAAAAATTGAAAGTTTAAAGATGCCTCGAAGGATTACTTGAGATTATGCATATAAAAGTAACAACTGTATGTTTCGGCTTCTGCTGGAAATAATGGTAACAGGACAGCTGGAATGAATGGAACTCAGTGGCAGTTAATCAAATAATTAAATATGAGCCTAAATATTTTTGATTAATTGAGAGTCGGGGCTGAAGCAACAACAGAAACAGCAGCGGCTACCTTTGTTTGACAAGCGCTCAGCATGAGAACGTCGCTGCTGGCGTCTCTGCCGGCGACGCTGCTGACGTTACCCAACCTTTTGGCCTCCCAGTCTCGAATATTTCGGTCTTATGTATCGGCTTCTCCGCTTTGAGCTCGTTTCCTCCTGGTTGCCCGCTTTTGTAGTTGCTCTACCTCTACTCTTTCGCATTCTCCCCCTCCTCTACTCTTTACAGGCGCCAGCGACCCTCATACATTCATACATAAACACATTTCGGAGTTTTGTCTTGCTTGCTTTTCGCTTTTTGCCTTGGCTTCTCCTTCTCTCTGCGTTCCGCTCTCTTCGCCGCTCTCTCGTTCGCATATGGCTTCGCTCTGTCGGCGTCAGCTATTTTGCCCTTCTCCATTCCACACATCTTCGTGCCCTCGCTGGCAACCAGTTTGCTATTGTATATATCTATGTGGTGTGTGTGTGTATGTACTGCATGTGGCCTGTTCCGTTTGGCCGTTTTTGTATATCTGGCATCTCTGGCAACATCACTTTATAATTCCAACATTATTTCGCATTATGCTGTCCCTATTCCTTCTGCCCTTTTGCCCATTTCATCCCATCCCCCGTTTTCCGACCGGAAAAACTTGGTGTGTGTGGAAAGCGGTGGCGAAGAGACTAGAAAACTCATTATTATGCTTGCAGCGACAAAGCAGCAGAATTTCTGACTCGACTGTTGGCCTGTGTGCGCGTAGATAAAAGCAAGGCAAGGCAATAACAAATGCCAGGGTTGTCGAAAAGCGCGGGGAAATAAAAAAATGTAGAGGGCTTATGGAATAGGTCGTTTTCTGACCTATTTTCGGAGTTTTTTTTTATATTTTCAAAAAACGTTCTTTTAATCATGTCTTTTTGTCGGAAATAGTCCAACATTATCTTACCATGTAGCAAAAAATAAATTAACAGTGTATGGTATTTTTCATAGGTATAGGATTAATTCAAATTAAGGTATCTATACAGGATAAATATAAAGCTCAATTTAAAAAAAAAATGTACTAAAAATTACCGAACTTCAGGGTTATATTAATAGTATTTCAAAATCTTTGTTTAAAATTATAACATCTGTATACAAAATATAATTTAATTGAACCCGTATTTGTATACCAACTTCCAAGTGTGCTGGCAACCCTGACCGCACTACTTGCTGTTTGCTAGCACACACAGATGCACCTTTTCACACACATACTCTACACCACATACACACACATACTGTACGCTGGCATATAAACATCTGCTGTTGCGTTGCTTTTGCTTTGTGGCAATTGCGATGCGATGATGAACATGATGATTATGACGATGCTGCTGCTGTTGTACGTCACAGCAGTGCGTATTGGGAAAACTCAACTTGCAGATACATATATACATACATAGGTACGCACATGTACAGGGCTCACATACACACTACAGCGAGAAGTTGCTTTTGGTTTTCGGCATGCGCCCTGAATGCACGACAACAACAACGAATCTCAATGCTTGTGGGGATTTCGTTCCACGAAAAAGAAGGAGAGTGAGAGGAGAAGGAGAGGACGAGAGAGCGGGAAACGAACGAGTGGCGACAACGGCGGCACACAAATTAAACTTAAATGCCCCCCATTCACTGGGATGCTGCTACCGGAGTTGCTGTTGTTGCCCCAATCTTATTGCTGTTGTTGTTGTTGCTATTGCAGTCGCCCCGTTTAAGTTGTTGTTGCGGCTATGGACACGACTTTGGCTTGGTTCCATCGTCTTTTCACTCAGCGGCTCAAGCCTACAGTCGTGCTTCTATAACAGGAACTACTAGCAGTCGGATAAGAAAATAAAAATCTTAAATGAGTTCAAAATTAAGAAATTTTTATGTTTTACGAACTCGATAACTTTAAATGTTAAACTAACATAAGTATGTTTATGTTTATATAACGATATGTACATATATACTTAATGCTTTAATCTGCAAATAACCGAAGACTAAACAAAAAAGTTGGTTTTTCCAGTTTCTTAACAGTTTTTCCGAAAATACTTACCGACTGTCAAAATTAAGATATGTATGAATATAAAAATTATTGGAAAACTTTTTTTAAAAGTAGTTTAATTTAAAATATGTATTTGTATTACACTTAAAATGGTATAACTAAAAAATATCACGTTTTATGTACAACGTACAGAAATCGGAACACTTAAGTTTTTAAGTTTGCATTTTTTAAAAAGAATATTTTTTTTGTTTTGCGATGGATTATGTTAGCTTTAATAATGACCCTCTTGAATAATTTGTTATGCGTTTCTATAAAACGTTCATAGGTCAAATTTTTTATAACTAAAAATGTTGAGTTGAGATAGGAAAACGACGTAAAAATTAAAAATTATTCACTAACTAGAGACATTTCAAACTCAAACTTTAATCCAATCTGATGGTTGTGATGTTTAATTATTGCTGTGCTCAACATTTGGGAAATATGGTTTAATCATTATCCTATAAAATGTAGAATTGTTAAAAACAAAATGTTAAGTAACTTTTTTTACTTAGAGTTCGGCTTTTGCAAGTCGGACTGTAGTTTCTCTTTCCCCGGTAACCACGACTTCGACTCCAAGTCTGAATCCCAGTGCAAGTCCGTCGTTTTATCGCATTTATTGCTTCATGGGGTCTCAATTAAGCTGTTAAAACCAGTTGGGGCAATCTATCGCCGGGCATTAAAGCCAATCAATAATTTACGGCTCTGCCCGACCGAGTGGCAAAGAACAGTGTCCAGTATCCACTGGACAGGATGAGCTCAATCAGCCGCTGATGACGGCCGGCTTAAGATGGCGTCCGCCCGAAAGCCAATCTGCTCAGGGATCCGGGATCCGGATAGATATCCACATGCGCCTGATATCGGGCACACGCTGGATGATTCCGCTCGGGGATTAGCGTCAGTTCGAGTGGTTCTAATTGCCCAGAGAGACGGACAGTTGATGGCGAATGGAATTGATACTCTCGCCGTTGCTAGAAGCGGAGAAATGGGGAAAAATCGCGGGATATTCAATACACGTAATAAAAATCAGCGGGGCGTCCTGCATCCTGCAAGGGCGAATGGTAAAAATGAAGTACAGAAGGATCGCCTAATTGGATTTAACGACCACTACAGGAAGAAAAAGTATCTTTTAAAGATAAAGTATCGATAGTCAATTGGTTTTCCTTTCGTCTTAGCTAGGTGAATTTATCATTAATGTCCCTTAAAAAATTCAAAATAATTTAAACAAAAATCTTTTCTCAGTCTTAAACAACTTAGGTCTATTTATACTCTTTTCTCAGTTCCTTTAACCACCGACTTTTAAACCGCAGAAGTCTTCTTATTTTACTCGCAATTTATCTGAACAAATTCCACATTTGTACAGGAAAACTCATGTTTATATTTATATTTATGCTAAATTCTAGCTTATACTGGATTTTGATAAGTACAATAATAAATGTCAATAAAATTTGCTTGGCATCACTTTTTAAAATGTGTTATTTTAATTTGACGAGATATAAAAATGATTGGCAATTGGTAACATTTTTAAAAATACAATTTATCTGAAGCCGTCATACATTTTTCATTCATAATTAATTATTTTTTATAAAAATCGAAAGCTTTTATATGACTTTTAACCTTCTTGTAACTAAAGTAATAAATCATTTACTCAAGAGAAAGAAATTCCCAATTAATCATAAGGTTTCATGTCATCTCAAAATTGAATCCACATCGTAATAGACTTAATGCATCCTGCCAAAGGTATTATTCATCTAATTTCATTCAGATTCATAAGTGTGCAAATTTAT
Organism: Drosophila fuyamai; assembly: GCA_018153365.1. Classification (NCBI taxonomy): domain Eukaryota; kingdom Metazoa; phylum Arthropoda; class Insecta; order Diptera; family Drosophilidae; genus Drosophila; species Drosophila fuyamai. The sequence continues at coordinate 9,710,740 of JAECXW010000758.1, forward strand.
AACATTGGATTAGTCACATTGTATAAGTCACCCAATTCAAAACTCCTTGAAATGGATCGTTATCAACACACTGTCGACTTTATTTAGTTGATTTGGCATATATTGTTTTTTTATTAGTTGACGCATTATGTATGGTTTTGAAAGGTTTCTCGAGTTGTTGTTCCTTCATTGACTCGAATATCTGTGTATGTAATCCGAATCCAACAAATATGTCCATTTATAACCAAAAAGGGCTGTAAATTTTCTTAAACTGACAGTAAGATTTACATATTTTGATTCAAATGTTTTAAAATAATGCCAGTTATATGTTCTTCTCAGTTACAGGTTCTCTAAGTAAAGATGGTTAACTAATACTTAGTTCTCTAAATATACTATACTTCTGGTCCGATTTATGATTTTGACAGTGAACTGAAAACTTAAAATAAAGATCTAAGAACAGACCTAATGACATAAAAATATTCTCAGTAAACTATTGTTCATGAAAAGCAGCAACACTTACATGTGTATGAATATGAATACGGATTTTCTGGCTATGCCCACATTAAAATACACAAAAATCTACAATAATTATACCCGTTACTCGTAGAGTAAAAGGGTAAATTGTATTCGTACAAAAGTATGTAACAGGTAGAAGGAAGCGTTTCCGACCCTATAAAGTATATATATTCTTGTTCAGGATCACTAGCCGAGTCGATCTAGCCATGTCCGTCTGTCCGTCTGTCCTGTCTGTCCGTCTGTCCGTCTGTCTGTCCGTCTGTCTGTCTGTCTGTCCGTATGAACGCTGAGATCTCGGAAACTATAAAAGCTAGAAGATTGGCATTTTGCATGTAGATTTTTGGAGTTCCTACGCAGCGCAAGTTTGTTTCAAAATGGTGCCACGCCCACTCTGACGCCCACAAGCCACAAGCTGTGGCCACAGTTTTGATGCTATTATGAAAATTTTTTTTGATATGTGTTTGTTTCGTCAACACCTATCGATTGGCCAAATAAAAGTTTGCCACGCCCACTCTAACGCCCAAAAACCCATTAAACGCTTAAGCTGGCTAGCGCCTAAATTTCCGCCTTTCATGGCGTATACAATAGCGCCATCTAACGGGTGACTTTGGAACAGCTGGCCAAGGTGCTCAACAGAGTCAACGTTAATTCTCGATAAGGATTTCTATTAAAGGAAATTGCGATGGCTTTCATTTTAACATAAAAATCGGGAACTGATTCGAGCGGCGAAAATCATACAAGAAGGCATATTTACATATATTATGTTGTTTAGCTGAGTAACGGGTATCTAATAGTCAAGGCACTCGACTATAGCGATCTCTCTTGTTTTTATTCTTCTTTGTTAATACAAATCTACTGGTATTTCCTTTCTAAATATAATAATGGTTTTAGAACCTGAATGTGCAAAAAGTGAGCAGATATAAAGCTTTTTTAAAAACAAATCCTACAAACTTACGTAAGTTTTGGTTATACATGTTTGTTTATATAACTGTTATTATTTACTGTTATTAGGTAGTTTTCTCCGAAGCGGATTTACCTGGAAAGATTAAAAATAAGGGTATTTATTCCATCTTAAATATGTACATATATGTTTTGAATGAGAAATGAATACAATTATTTACTTTATTTACCTTGTAAATTCATTTACAAAAAACTGGTAATAGAAACACTTTGAAACTTAAAAAAAGTATACTATGATTCTACCGTGAAGAAAGTCTGACAAATTATCTAAAAATTAGAATTGCATAAAGTACTAAAAATAAATGAATTTCAGTTCCCTCTGAGGAAAAATAAACAGAACGAATTTTACTCCCACGGACATAATCACTGCTGTTTTACTTTGCATGGAAAGTGCCGTCACGGTTTGGTTTTCTTTCTCGCAATTTATCCGTTAGATCTGCATTGTTACGTTACGTAAGAGCAGCCTAACTGTTAATTCGCCAAGACGGAAACGAAGTTGCTGTTTTTATTGTTGTTGGCTGCCACTGATTGGAGAGCTCTTTCGCGCTCTTTATCGTTGTTATTGTTTTTGTAGTTGTGGGGGCAAAAAGGAAAAGGCAAAGGGAAAACAAACAACATTTCCAATTTGGAGGCGATACAGTGTGCGAACGAGAGGGGAGCAGATATAGCCGTACGCCTACGTGCAAATATGCGATTTCTGAGGACGGAAATTGCAAGTTGCGATTACATTGGCACTCATTCCACCTTGTTTGCACATGGTCTTATATATTTCAGAGTGTTTGTATATGGATAAGAGCCCGAAAGAGTCATAAAACCCTCTGCCATTTATGTACAGCCCTTTTCCCCCTCCTTTTCTATATTTGCCTTTCCATTTGTACATACAGACATGAACAAAGAAACGGCTGGCAAAGCAAAAAGCGCCGACGTCGACGCTGACGCCGGCAGAGACCGAAGTGGCGACCGAAAACATAGTCAGCGAAAGAGCGTTCAGTTTCAGTTGAAAATTGACAGTCCACGAGAACGGTTTGCTGACGCTGTGCGGAGAATACCCAGCGAACGAGCGAGAGCGACGCCCCGCAACGAGAGTAACAAAAGAGCTAGAGTGCGCGTGCGAACGAGACAGCAGTCAAGCCGGACCAGTAAAAGGCCGGAGCGAGCGAGACAGCTAATCGGTGTGTACGAGCGAAGAAAAAGAAAACAAAGGCACTCGCCAAGAGCTGTTGGCTACCTGCCTCTGCAAGAATATATATGGATATGTGTTTGTGCGAGAGAGAGTAAATAGCGTGCGACGCAGGCAGAGTAAATAATAAAAATCAGCGTGGTCGTCAGTCGAAAATAAATACTCAAAGCGAACGGACGTCGGTCGGTTGTTGGATATTTTAACATAATCGCTAACTAAAAGCGACAACGAAAAATACCCGAAAAAATCAAGTGATAAAAATGCAACCAGAGCTCTAAGCTCAAGTTAGAAAAATTTAATCATAAATAACAAAGATAGAGGCAAATTTTCTTTGTGTGACAACTAAGTCTGCTGTCTTATATACGCCGTGGGTGATTGTGTGTGTGCGCGCAGAAAACATAGAGCAAAGCATAATACACAATAAAGGTGCCCACGAAAGCAGAGTCGCCGAAAGTGCCAGCGCGTGTTTGTGTGGTTGCTTTTGGAGTGAAGAAATGTAAAAATAAAGTGAAGTGAAGAAAGAAAAGCAAAAACGCTGACTCAAAAAACTCAACTACTCATTGGATTATATACTTGGATTATTCCTCTGCCATTGGATTATATATGTATACGAGGCGACCACCGCGATGCCAATTAACTGGCTGGATTATTAGTGGATTAAAGATTGGATTCAGAGGTAAATGACTGGCGTTTGCCAACACTGGTTACGGTCGGCAGCTGTTGCGCTCTCTCCCCCTCTTCCCATCTCTTTGATTCTCTTCTCTCTTTTATCGCCCCCCTTTGTTGCCCCACAACAAGTGAGAATTTCGATTGGACACACGGAAATTGAAAAGGGGAGCATGAGAATTTGCTGCTATTTGGTTTTGCAACGTTTTCGTTTTTTGTTTATGTACTTATTTCACTGAATGAAAGTAATAAGTCTATGTGTGTGTGTGTGCGTGCGTTTTTGAAAGAGGAGATAAAGCCACAGTCTATGTTCTGCATTCTCCGAATTTTCGCTTGCTTGCTTGTTGTTGTTGTTCATTGTCGCGTTTCCTTTCTCGTTACTTCCCTTCACATCCCTTTCAAAACACACACACACACACGCTCACTCGACAATGTGAAATTCCGCTGCTTTTTTTATTATCCTTTTCATGTTGGTACTCACTCACACTTTTTTTTTGCGCGCGAGAATTCCTGAGACTTAAATCATGGGAATGGGATCAAAAAACGAGGGAAGGGGAAAAGAGAAGGGTTTCTCTCCTTTTCGCACAACACTTAAAATTGATGTAAAAAGGATTTAAAGGGCTTGCTGGATTCGGCGGCTGTTTTTCGCCCTCTTGCATATTTATTCATTCATATTCCATTTCCATATTCTCCAAACCATATTCAGTGTGCTGCCGGAGTTGAAAAACTTTTTCGGAAAAGTTTTCCGTACGTACCTTGACTTTTTACAGGCGCGTTGATGCAAAAACAACTTCAAATTGTTTGAAATACACATTTTCCATCCGCCCTCTCTTTGGATGTACTTGGCATCTGGTTAAAACTCCACTCGACTCCGTAATAAAACAAAACTCCTGCAACTCTTTTTTTCCCCTTTTTACTCCCCCGAGTGTTGTGCATTTCAATATATTCGACGTAGGCATTCCCATGGCAACTACAACGTCCATTATCGAAGGCCCCGCATCCATGTACTGATTGCAAATAATAGCTGGCAGATTGCTTTATGCCCAACGACTCATTTCTGTTTACTGCTCAAGTCCCAAATGCTTTAATTCCCAGAATTAAAGTCTGTTTCTAATATTTTCTCTTGCGTTGGCTCTTAAATATTCATTATAAATAACATACTTGGCTTATATGTAGATTTTTTGTAATAGAAAAATTTATGAAAAATAAAGAAAAATAAAAACTGGTTCCGTAATTTGATCTTTATTTTCTAGGGATCTTTTGTTGAAATTTTAATATACTGTATATAAGATTAGCAAAGCAACCACGAAGAATCATGCAAAAAAAAAGATTGCACTAAAGAAAAAACGATCCCACCGAGTTCATTAACTCTTGAAGTTTTCCCAGAAAATGTTTTTCCCTTGCCTTCCATTCTTTTGTAAACTCTGCGGTGAGTGAAGCTTTAAGCTTTTCTTCACCAAGAAGCTATATAGCTTCAGATTATTGCTTTCCAGCTCAGCTGATTTATTTATAATCTTTAGCACACTCTCTACACTCGCTTCTTATTTTCCATTTTCCATTCGTTTTATTTCGCATTTAATTTCAACTTCTCCTTTATCTATTTTACAGATTGACGCTTGTGCGAAAAACAAAAGCGAATTTTAGCAGCGAGAGTATTATTACTATGATGACGCCAGAGTCGAAAGCAATACCGCCTGCAGCAGCTACAAAAATAACACCAGCAGCAGCAACAATAAGGCCAACAGCGGCAGGAACAACAACAACAATGGCTCACACACAACAAAAGTCGCAGTTGTCAACGTTGGCGAAGACAACAACAACGACGACATCAGCAGCTACAACAACTACAACAACTACAACAACTACAACAACTAAGGCGGCCAAAAGCGTTGTCAGCAATGCAAATAGCAATGGCAACAATTCAAGCAAAAAGCTGGCTTTGTCTCAGAAAACAGCAACAACTAATGTTGATAAAATGCAAAGGCAACACCAAATGAAGCAGCAACTTTTTGCTGCCTGCAGCATTAAAGTAAAAAGTGAAAACACATTAGCAGCTACAGCAGTAGCAGCAGTAACTACAACTGCAACAACACTTGCCCCCGGCAAAGCAGCAAAAACAATATTAGAAAACAGCATCAAGAAGGAATCAACGCCTCCGGCCACGAATACCGTCGATTCCAATGAGGCCTCATCCTCATCGTCTTCGTCCTCATCATCATCTTGGTCCACGACAAGAAGGGCCCCTTCTGAGGATGCCAGCAGTAATGGTGGCGCCTCCGCCGATGAGGAGAAAACGGAGGAGGACCAGGCGTCGTCAGCAACGGCGACAACGACTTCCGATTTGGCCACAACATCAAGGCCACGCCCCGTCCTTTTAACGGCCGTTAATCCGCACATCATCTGTCACCTGTGCCAGGGATATCTGATCAATGCCACTACCATCGTCGAGTGCCTGCACTCCTGTAAGTATCTCCTTCAGCAGTTGAACTTCATTAAATCGTATTCTAGTCGGGTGGGAGCTTGCTCAAGTCAATAACCTTTAAGTAGCCAAAAAATACAAAGTCTATACAATTCCATCTCCTTCACTTCAACCTCTCAATGTTCCTAATTCAAACTACCCTATTACTAGAATGAAATCTTAGCGCCAAATTTCTTTCACATGAACAGTTTTAAAAGGAAAACTTTTCAAGATAAAACTGATGAACCTTTAAAACTTTGTTCTTTGATGAAATCCATTTTAAAATTACTGTCGAGCTTTTATAACTTTAAATTACTAAAATATATTGAATATGCTTTAATTAAAGTTAACATTAATTTTATAAGCTGTTAAAACTCTTCAGTTAGACCTTCAAATTAAAGTTGTATTTCCTAAAAACGCAAAAAATTCCTTAGCACAGATTTTAAAATCCTTAAATAATTTTGTAGAGTTTTTCTTTTCGAAGTTAGCCAATTTCTGGATTTTTTTTTAATGTGATTTGGGTTTGAGATATTAGCATTCTTTATCTGTGACTCAATGGCCAGGGATTAAGGCAAGTTGCATCGTCTAATCGCTTTGCCTTAATTAGAATGCCAACTGCCGACTGAGAGCACCATCCCCTCGCCAATACCAATACCATTCCCAGTCCCAACCTCTGCCTGTCTAGCTGTTCTGCAAAATTGCCTAGACGCGATGAGTTATGTTCGCTTCAGGGGGCGGAGAATTGCGCGAGGAGGAGAAGGTGGCGGAGGAGGGTTGGGCCACAGACGACACGCAGATGTTGCCGGGCGATAAGTTTGTGGGCACATTAATGGCCCCGGCCACGAAGTACTTAGCTCGATTGATTGAGAAACTGTTGAGACGGGCGAGAGATGATCTCGGGACTCACTCTACTCCCCCAGAAATCCCGGATGCGTTATCACCGACACAGATATTAACACGACATTAGCATTCAGGCGGGGACTAAATGCCATAAAACTAGCAAATGCAGCCATACATCACTACCGCTCAGACATTAAAAGTTCCCCTTTTTGCGGCGTAAGGTTAATTTTCCATTCAGGCGACCCATTCGTTTTTTTTTTGTGTTATTTTTTTTTTTTTGCCGTTCGTAAATCTGGCAAACCAATGTGTTGATAATGGACACTGGATACATTTGGTTAGGCTCATTTAAATCTGTTGGCCGGCAGGGACAAAACGGACGGTGCTCAGGCAGGCAGAGATATATACATGCTTGCGTATGTAGAGCACCCGGGAGTCCCATCTAACTGTCAAACGAACCGAACCAAACCGAACCGGACTGGGGACGCTGGACTGTGGACTGTTTACTGGTGACCGGACCTGGGACCCAGGCAAAACCAAAAGCAAAGGCAGTGAGTAAAGCAAGCCCCAGCAAAGCAAACCAAAGCGAAACCGGACTGTGGCAGCAACAGCTGCCTTCGCATCGAGCACTGTGAGAAATTTATGAATCATCATAAAACTTTAAATGATAACTACGCATTTTTTTAGATTTTTAAAAATATATCCAATAGGAACATGTCATAACATTAGGTATTAAATAAAGAATTTAGTTGAATTTGATTACAATATTGACAGTTATGTGTTATTCAGTTAAATTATATTAGTTTATTATATTCTATAGGGTTTTTTACGATAAATATTAAATTAATCAATCCAACGGGGCATGAAGTTTGCCTTAAAAATATGGAAAGGCATTTGCTCCCTAGCCATTTGTTTAAACTCAAGTATTTCTCACAGTGTGCTGATGCCGCTGCAAGTCTTGCAGAATGCTGGCTGCTGCTCTCCCCATTCGAGGCCATTTGGCGGGCAGTAACAACAATTTTTTTGCTGGCTTGCACACGCCATCACCCCACACGCCCAAACTGCCCAACTAGCCCCCCACATTTTCCTCCTGCTCCTTTCCCCACATCCTCAGTGCGAATTTGTTCCTTTTATTTCGCTCTGTATTTTTTTTATTATTATTATTTCGGCATTGGACCAAAACTGACGGACAAGCGTAACAGGCGGCGGGCCAGCTTGGACTGACTGACTGTGCGACCCCCAGTCTATCCTTTGCCATCACCTCCCCCTTTGCAATTTCCCTGGTCTGCAGTTGGGTGACAGTTGTAGCGGGCAGGATATCCAGGGGAAAACTGAGGAAAAGTTGAAGGGGCGGGGGAGCAACGCAGACAGAGACACTGGCATTGACATTAAAGTCAAAACAACTTTTTGCAGCACGGCACTCACTTTGCCTTGAAGGTTGTGTTTCCCTGTTCTGTTCTGTTCTGTTTTGGGTTTAATGTTTTCCCCTTGCTTCGTCCTTCGTTTATTTTTTTTTTCCTCTTTTTTGTTTTTTGGGTACGTGGGTGGTTTGATTGCGTTTCCGTTCGGTTCTGTGGGGTGGTTGGGTGGGAGAGATGGTCTTACATCAAATCGAATCATCGAAATCTGTTGAGTTTATTTATGTCGAATGCCGTGTGCATCGTAATTTGCCTATTTCGTGTACCAAAAGCCCTCTTATTTATACTCGTTTCTTTTTTTTTATTTTGTACATTTCAGTCTGCCACAGTTGCCTCATTAATCACCTGCGAAAGGAGCGATTCTGCCCGCGCTGCGAGATGGTCATCAACAACGCCAAACCGAACATCAAGTGAGTATGCAAGAGCCCTCTAGAGTTATATAGTAGCTGTGGATGCTCCTCGCAATCGTCTGTCTTTGACAACGAGCGATTAGATGATAGATACATAATGCGAGTTTGGGGACCGGCAGGGGGGCCAGGTGCTTGAGATTGCGATTCGTCGCTGTCTGGCTAAAAGTAAGTGGTGGCTCAAAGGAAAAACATTGCCAAACCTTTCTGACAGGCCAGATGGATCTTTAATGGGGATAGCAGAAATGCCTGATAAAAGAGAGCTAAGTAAATTATTCAAGTTCTTAGCGAAATGGAGGTCTGTTCAATATTTTATGAGTTGCAAAGCAATCAAAGAATAAAAGAGGATTAAAACAGCTTTTAATTGTCAATTTTCCTGTTTTCTGCACTGTTTCATAATCAGTTAAAGAAGTTAGTTAGTTAAAGTATTTCTAAGTGACCATTTGCTGATAAAAGTTTTGAAAGAAAATGTATTATGTATTGGTTGATTGTAGCTCTATTTCCGCAACAAGTAAAGGGGAAGGGTCTTAAACTCCACTTAATCCCACTTTTGTTCAGTGTCAAAGGGCCAATTCGAAATGACGTTTTCTATGAAAAGGTGTCTGTTAAAGCTTTTTATTAGATGACGTCTGCTGACTAATATAATCAGAAAATCAGTACAAGATTAGCTCCTTTCATTTTCCCGCTTTTTCCCGCCCACAAAACGTCACGGACTGTGCAGACTCACTGTAGCTTATAGCAATTTTGTTTTAGTTCGCCTGCGAGATTGATTTTCCCCTGGGGAAAGGAACTCCTGAACCGGAGTAGTTTCTTCTTAAATGTTTCTTCTACTTGGACCACACAACTTTTGGTATTTTCGGTGGGTGTGCGGTAGCGGTGGCGGTATCAGCGGTTTTCATCCACGTCAAAGTGGGCGGAGGGAAAAAGTTGATCAGAAACCTTTGGCCTAAGTGGCATGGTGGTTGGTGGGCAAAATAAAGCCTTCTCTCCATGCACCTTGGAGTAAAGTTTTCGCCTGTGGTTAACTTTATTTCAAGGGGCTCCAGCATTTTCGGGAATGTCTAACTGTCTCGTCTGGCACGTTTCAATTCATTCCATTCCATTTCGCTGGGCGTAATGAAAAACACGTTTCATGTTCCGAGAGCTGAACCAGCGAATATATCTATTTAAGCCTTGGGCCCCCGCACAACTTTAATGGGAGTCTGTATAGAAAACCACCCGCTGGCGGCACCCCCCCTTCCCCATTCCCCTCATCAAGAGGCACGTTGTAATCGCTGGCACACACAAAGAGATAATGAATACAAATTCAAAGAGCGGCGATATCGTGGGCAGAGGGCTAAGTAAATGAAGAGCAGGTGAATGAATGAACCTTTTCGGGCTGCTGCTGCTGGCCAAATGGTGTGAAGTGGTGCCCTATGGATTGAATGGAGTCGGCTACACGGAGATAAAATAATGAGAAATGATTACCCTATGCGATAAGAGATTTAATTTCTTTTACATGTGTAGTTTCAACAACTTAATTTTTCTTACAATTTGTAAAAAAAAATTCTATCTTGAAGTAGTAAACCATTTACAGATGTTTAAATAACTTGTAATCAGATGTTTGATTAACTTAAGTATTTGCTGACTTTCTGTTAATCACAGATTACTTTTCGATTTTTCCAAGTTATTTATTGATATTATTTGAGAGGAGTTGCAAGATTAAACTATAAATTTATATCTCTCTGTGTAGATATAGAGTGAAAGATATAGCGGGGATTTGGTGAATTCTGCAAACAAGTGCCCTTTGTATGCCGCTGGCTATGTTTTCCATGAATTTTTAGTAGTATTGTAGTAGTAGTCTCGAGTCTCCAATTAAATTTATTGCAAAAGTTTATTGTTTAACCCAACGCAAGAAAGAGGGAGCAGGAACAGGAAAGGAGAAGGGAAAGGGAAAAGGAACGGGGAAAGGCGGAGGAAGCAGCAGTGCGAACACAAAAGAAAACTCCGCTCAGTTTGTTTTTACAAAGGTAAACACAAAATAAAAGCGCTGCGCAAAAAAATAAAGTAAAACAAAATATAATGAAATAAACTAAAGCCAAAGCTTAAGCTGAAAGTTTCAACAAGTCTTTTGTATGTGTGTCAGGGGCCGGCCATGTTCTTATTGCTTTACAGCCCCCAAAATCATCTGATATAAACTGCAAAAAGCCAAGAGAAGAAAACAAAAAGAAACTGCAGCGACACGCATTTCCAAGAAAACCGAAAACAAATCCAAGTGCGGCAGAGATAATTAACGGGCGGGTCTTGCGCTGGCTCGAATTTGCCGTCGGCCAAAACAACGACGACTGGCAGCAGCTGACAACAACAAATACGAATGGAAAACAACAAAAATAAAGAAACTACCATAATAATAACAGCTACAACAACTGGGCTGAGTGACAGGCGCGCGAGGGAGATAGAGCGACAGCCGAACTGTCTGGCCTTCTGCTTCTGTTGGATTTTTTTTTAATATTCTTTTTTTTTTTTTTCTTTTGTTTTATCCTTGCAACTGGCAGGCAAAAGTGGTAGTAAACTGAGAGAGAGTGCGAATAAAAGTTCCAATGAATGAGGATTTAAATTAAGATGATCGAATTATTATAATAAAATAAGAAAGGAAACCGGTTCATTACAATTTTTTGAGTTTTTCCATTTATTGTATTTATTTTTATTATTTCTTAAACCCAATTAAACTTTATATGATTTCAAAATAGTTCAGTTTATTAAAACACCAAAGGAGTTGCTAAAGTTTTGACAGTTTCGTTGTTTTTATAATTATACAAAGTCTAGAAAGAAAATATAAACTAACAAACCACAAAAAGGTTTCATAATGCTCAAACACTAAATAAAGTCACGCTATCTAGTTAATGTTTTGGCATCTCGAAATTACTTTAATTAGGCTCACTGTTTATCATTCATCGTTCATCTCTCATTTCATAGTTAAATTTATAAGGTTGTGAAAGGATATCTCTAAATAGATCGATTAGAGATAGCCCATTTTCCAAACGGCAATGATCGATAAATTTATAGCCCGGGGTTATGTAAATGAGAAAGCCATTCCATTCCCAGATCCCGAGTCTCCGATGCTTCGCCCTTTCCTAATTCCCCGTCTTTAACCGCCTGCCTCTTTTCTCATCTTTCTGTTCTATTCAAGACCTTTTTCGGTCTTCGTCTTTCGTTATTTTTGTTGAAATGATTGAAGTGAGCGCCTGGCTGCCCGGGGCCGTAGATGTTTTTAAAGGCGTCTTAGGGCCAGAGCTGCTCGGTTCCTGTCCCTGTTGTGTGAGTGAGTGTGAGTATATCTGGGGGAAACCACCACCACAGCACCACTATCACCATCGTCACCAGCGCATGCCAAGAAATAGTCCCTTCCCTTATTTTTTTTTTTTATTTCAGTTTTTGTATTTGTTGCGTGCCATTGAAGCAATAGAAAATTGCATCTGCCGCCTAATTTGTACAGGCTGGTGTCCCTCTCTCTTTCCCTCTTTCGCTTTGTGTGTCTCATTTCCGCGCCAAGGAAGTTGCAAGTCCTGTCCCGACTCTTTGGCTTCTGTGTGTCCTCATTGACGGTGACTTTTTTCCATTTCCCGACTGCCTTTGTCTGCGTTCCATATGACTGGGCATGATGCAGCCAGCTACCCCAACCCAAAGATAACATTTCTTAATCCGACGCTCTCCTTCTCTTGCAGATCGGACACCACGCTCCAGGCGATTGTCTACAAGCTTGTGCCGGGCCTTTACGAACGGGAGCTGATGCGCAAAAGGGCCTTCTACAAGGATCGTCCGCAGGAAGCAGCCTTAGCCACGCCCGAGCAGAGGGGCGATGATACGGAACATCTTATCTTCAGTCCATCTGATGATATGTCGTTGTCGCTGGAATACGCAGAATTGGGGTATGTACCTAAGAGTTTAACTAGTTTATGTTTGGAAAACCTAATGCACTAAAAGTGAAACATCAATCTCATGCTGTTACTAATCTAAGTTTGTCTTCTTTCCATTTTTTCTTCTCTTCCCCAGTGAACTGAAGATTGACTCCGAGTCCGAATTAATGGACACTCTGCGTCCGCGGTATCTTCAATGTCCGGCCATGTGCCGAGTCAGCCACCTTAAGAAGTTCGTTTACGACAAGTTTGAAATTGATGCGCAGCGCTTTAGCATCGATATTATGTACAAGGTCAAGACTATCGTTTTGTTGGACTATTATACTTTGATGGATATTGCGTACATCTACACGTGGAAGCGGGATGCACCCATGCGGTTTTACTACCGTGTTTATGAGTCTCCCCAACCCTTGGTGAAGCCTGCTCCACGCCGAGTGCTGCCGCCACTGAGACTAGAGAAGGAAGAGAAGCAGGATAAAGAGAATCAAGAGCAACAGTCGGCAGTGGAATCTTCTCCAAAGGTGGAACCGGCGCCTCTGCCAGAGATCCAAGCTCCCATAAAGCTGGAGAAGCAAGAGCCGCCCAAAGAAATCGTGAAGGAGGTGGTCAAAGATGTGGTGGCACCACCCACGACGGAGCCACTGAAGCTAGTAATCAATAGAACTATGCTGGAGAAGCGTGAGAAAAGTCATTCCCCACAAACCAGCTCGAAGTCGTCATCGAAGAGCTCACCTTCTACACCCGTTTCATCACCCTCAGAGCCCAATATCAAACTCAAGATCGATCTGTCCAAGCAGAACAGTGTGACCATTATCAATATGTCCGATCCCGAACGCAGGGAGATTGTGAAGCCCCTGAAACCCGAGAAGGAATCGAAGTCTAGGAAGAAGGACAAGGACGGCAGCCCAAAGTCGTCAAGCAGCTCCAGTTCATCTTCGAGTGGAGAGCGCAAGCGCAAGAGTCCCAGCCCGCTGACCGTCCCTCCTTTGACCATCCGCACGGAGCGCATTATGAGTCCAAATGGAGTGAGCACTTTGAGTCCAAGAGTGTCCAGTGGAGCTCTCTTGGAAGATCCCAAGTCAGAGTTCCTTAAATCCTTTGCTCTGAAGCCCATCAAAGTAAAGGTTGAATCGTCGGAGATTGATAGCAGATCCATTACCCCACCTTCATCTGCAGTGCAGCAATCTACGTCGCCCATGTCGAAGGGTAATTTGGATGACAGCATACTGATGAAGCCGCCCAGCTGTATGCCACCCAAATCCATTGCTTCCTCGAAGAGAAAGAGCAAGGAACCAGTGAAGGCAGTGACCAAGAAGCCAAAGCTATCACCTCCACTGCCGAGGGAGGATTTCAAGATACGCCTACCCGCCACTAATGGAAATTCTCTGGCAGCGGTATCGCCTCAGGTAGAAAAACCACTGATGCCCCCACCGTCGAAGCCACCAATGTTGGCTCCCCGGAAACTTCAGCCCACCGTCCAGTTTGCCCTGCCTTCCTCGCCAATGCATCATCATGCCGGAGTGCAGATGTCTGCTCCCGGAAATCGGACTCCTTTCGCCAAGCGCTATCAGCCCATTCTACCCAAGGCTTCCCGTCCAAATCCGTTTGCCAATATTCCAAATGATGTCAATCGACTGCTCAAGGATGCTGGTACCGAAATAAAGTCGATTGGTGGAGGATCTGGAGAGATTGCCAGTAACTCTTCGCAAAAGTCGCATGTTTATGGTCCCAAGGGAGAGTCTAAAATGGGACCACCACCGCCTCCACCTGCTAACACCGCTAATGGAGTAACTCCACCCCAGGCCAATAGAAGCCTTGGAAAGCAGGGAGCCAATTTACCGATGCCAGCACCCAATAAGGGCAACGGTAACAATAACTATCTCAATCTGGCGCTGTTCAATTCCAGCAAGTCCAAGGGCAAAGAGGCACCTCCCGGCTGCCGTACGCCCATGTACACGCCCAATTCTCCGATATACTCGCCTAGTTCGCCGCAGTATGTTCCCAGCTTTAATATTCCCACGATGCCCACCTACAAGTACACGCCTAAGCCAACGGCAAATCCAGGAACTGGAACGGGAGCTGCTGGAAGCTATCTGCAGAACATGTTGGGTGGCGGCAGTGGGGGAACTCTTTGTGGATTGTTTCCTTCACCGCCCACAAAATCCGATCAGAATACCAATCCTGCTCAAGGAGGATCATCTTCAGCTTCTCCGAGCGGAGGCATTGGAAATGCAAATAGCAATCTCTATCTGCCCAATGAAGATGCACCCGAGAAACAGCAGGTGAAGGTGAAGTCGTTGCTCAACTCGTGCAACATCAACATCCCTTCATCACTATCGATCACCATCTCCCGGGACAATGGAGACCCCTCCTCACCCAGCAATGGCCAACATCTCAAGCACAAGAGTCCAGTGAATAACTACATTGAGATCGTTAAACTGCCCGATCAGCCGCAGGATCAGGTGCAAGCTGCCAAGGAGACCCAGAAACGACAATCGCCACCTGCTGCCGGACCAGTAACGCTGCCCGTCAAGCTGCCTCCTCCGCCGCCGTCCAAGGCCATTCCTTCGCCCCAGCATTTAATGTCCCGCATGACGCCACCACAGTTGCCCCAAGTGGCAACGCCTCAACCTCCAAGTGTTCCCAAGGTGATTACTCCACCAAAAACATCACCGCCTTCCAATGCCAATGCCAAAGGAACGCCTCTGAAGCCAGTGCTTACGCCCACGCAGGCGGATAAGAAGACGCCCAGCCCGGAAAAGCGAAATGCCGCTCAAATGGGAAGTCATTCACCAACTGCCAGCGAAAACAAGTCGCCCAAGGGTGGAGCAGCAGGAGCAAACTCTGTGGTGGCCAGCCAGAATGGAGATCCAGCGGCTAAGAAGTTCCGACCCATCCTTCCCCGCCAGAATGCCGAGTTGGCGCCCAAGCTGCCCACTCTGGCACCTATATTTGGTTTCAATCCACCTCCAAACCCAGTCACCGGCAAGAAGGTGCCGCCCAGCAAAAAGTCACCAAATGCAGGAGCCAATGCCCATCAGCCTGGTCAACTGAAGCTAACCAACGGCGTAACTCAGCAGCAGCAGGTGCCACAGAAACCCAGTCCACCACAGAAGAGCCAACAGCAGGGTAAAAAGGTGTCCAAGAATCCAACGCCACCACCTCCATCCCTTCCAGCGGTGGGCAAAATGATGCCCCATCCCGTCATGCACAGTCAGAATGCTCCGCTAAGCATTGCTTCCAGCGCCAGTGCGGCAGCCGTTGCCTCCGGAAATCTGGACCTGAGCTCATTCATCAAGGAGAATCTAATGCGTGCTCAGGCGGCGCAGGCTGCCCAGGCGGCACAGGCTGTCCAGGCGGCGGCCGCTGCCAACCAGTCGAATATGTTGTACAACTTCGCCCAGATGGGTCACATGTCCCCGGCGATGTACGGCTACCAGCAGGCGTATCTCATGGAGCAATTGTCGCGGATGCAGCGAGCCGGAAACGAGGTGTTCAACGATTACCTGCAGAAGCTGAAGAGTGCCGCCGCTAACGGAGGCGGAGGAGGTGGTCCGGCAGAGGGGGAGCACAAACCGATGCTGCCCACGGTGAAGCTGCCCAGCCCGGGAGCCACTCCGCCGGCAGCCAGCCCCAAGACATCCCCCCTGGCCTGCGGAAAGCTGACGGCAGCAGCAACGGCGCCCCAAACCAAGGGAAACGGCAGCAGTGGAGCGGGTGCACGGCAACAGACGGCGGCCACCGGCAACAACGGAGCAACAGCCTCTGCTTCCCTGCCACCGGCCACAAAGAGCAAGTAAAGGAGTCGCGACTGCAACACCCCACGTAGCTCTAATTAATTTTTAAAGACCTTGTTTTAGTTATTCATTAACGTTACCCGTTCTTTCGTTGGTGCTGTAGCAGAGCCCACGACCAGAACCAATTCCTCGCCCTAATTACGGTGGCACGGAATCCAACCCCTGCACAGGGGGGTTGGATTCTCTTCACCCAAAAAAATGTTACTTATCCAGCCGAGTGTAAACTGCCCTTGGTAGTGAACCAACGCTCTGTAAATATATATAAGACCATACATATTTCTAGATCTTACAGTGATGTTGAATTGTATTACTAATAAAAAACGGAGGATAAGACAGCGATTCAGAATCGATATATGCAGATATACGAACTATATTTATTCATGGCTGTAATATAAGCTAATCTTAAGTGTAAATAGCAACCATAAGATACCATTTTGTATAATCTTTTCTACGTAAAATCAAGCGGAAAAATACAAATCTAATTTATGCCTAAAACGTTGATGTCTTTTACTGCCACTTTCCTAATTCCCAATGACTTTAGCTCGCACACAGTTACGGATACAGGCGCGGACAATGGAATGGTCCAATCCCAATGCTAATCAAGCGTCCAAGGTCAGAGGTCGACCTTCCCCGTAGACCGACCGCTGCGTTTCAAGCGTTTATAATCTGCCAATTCCCTCGGACTGTCTGTCTGGCGGCGTCGACGGCAAAAAAAAATGTCAAAATGTCTTTAAAATGAAAAATGTCCGAACATTCGAACATTTGAACATTCGACCATCAGAGACAAAGGGAATAAAGATTATACATTGGGTTTCTCGCCAGCACGGATGCGGACGGATACCACGAACCCGAGAAAACGGACTGAATTTTCTCGACACCGCTTGAAAAATTCAATAACAACGATTGGAAATTCTGTGGCCTTTGTTGTTGCTTTGCCCTCTTTCCCTTTATCTTCTTTTTTTGGGCTTCTTTTCTGCCGGTTTTGGCAAAGTTTCCGATTTCAAAAATAGGCAATTTTCACGAATGTGTCCCAAAAGAATCCCAATCCGACGTCTCGAATCTAATTCGTGTAATGAATGTGATAAGATAGGAGGCATCGGGAAAAGGGATGAAAGAAAGATGTTCCAAGAGGGGATGAGATTAGGTGAAAATTGCTCTCCGCCTCAAGAGATTTATGTTGCACATGCGGAATGCGGTAACTTCCGTAAACGGGCTCCACTTTGTTCCGAAAACAATTAACATATGATTCGAAAAGGAAAGTTATCTTGGGGATCATCATCTGGCCTCCATAATTTATACGATTGTGTGGTTTAAGCCGAAAACTCCAATTACAATAATTAAAGCCCTGGTGCAAAGTTTACCTTTTTCCGCCTCGCAAAAAAGGAGAAACCACACGCATGCACCCCAATTTCCACCTCCACTTCCACTTTTCCCGCATATGAACGCCCCAAATGGGCAGGGTTCGTATGAAAACCAGCTTAATACATACAGCTTTTAGCGCATTATATGAGCATTTATAAATCACTTGGTTAAGTACGGGTACTCGCTAAAGACGCAAAAGTGGGTAGCTCAGTGGCAATTACAAATGCAGCAGTTCCCTCAGGTAGAAAGTCCTCACACGTGGGATACTTCCCATATGCCATTCGGTATAATAATAATGAATATTACATTTCAAATGCTGCACAAGCTATAACTTCATACACGAGTGGTTGAATATACATAACGGACTTTACTGAAGGGAACAACGTATTTTCCAATGTTATTAGATGGTTCCCCAAAGAATAGGAATTCAGAAGCAGGTCAACAACCAGTTTTACACATCATTACGTAATGAATTATTTAGTTTCTCATATTTAATATAAAACCTTACAGATATTAAGTAATCTTTGTTTACATTCGTAAATATACTAACGGAATGATTTGTTTGAGAACCTAAAATAATATTAGAAATTAAAAATATTATTAATGCATAAATATCTCGGAGACTTAACTTAGAATAATTAGTATTATTTGGATATTTCAGTTTCATTTTGTTTCTTAAATTATCCTCAGGATCCCGAAGATAATGTTAAAAACGATTAGTGATGAAAGTACGATGTTAAGTTAAGTCAGAAAAGTTAGTACCTTTGCTTGTGCTTTAAACATATAAATAATATAAAGTTATACCAAATTAGTTTAGTAACATTACTATAACCCGTAGAGAATTCATTCTGAAAACCTTTTATTGCTTTGTCAACATTGAAACTTTTATATGAACCTCCTTTTGATTCTTTGAAATTTTTTGATCATTCTCTGATGCTAATAGCTTTTGCCAATTTGTAGCTTTTCAATCAATTATAATAAAAAGTCCGATTGTTTTTGTGATCAATTAAAGCTGTCTACATAAAGCTAATAAATCTTTCGAACTCATTGAGTTTCTCATACTAGAAAATTCCATTCCCTTCACCTTCATGATGTTAACTTAAATCTTTTACAGCTGTATTTGAATGAATTAATCCAGTCCAGTCGGTTGCATCTAAAGTGTTTCAACGGCAATTTGTCGTTGACATCGGAAAACTGGCGCAATCCATTGACAAAGTCAACCTTACTTTGTGGTTCCTGGATGTTTTTCCTCGCCCTAGGGTATAATTAAATTCACACTTGAATAGATTAATGGCAAAGGGGGGCTTTAAGTGGTGGTAGAATATTGATTATGCTCTTAATGAAAATATAGAAGTTCAGTGCAGAGATTTTTGTGTACACTAAAACGATTAATATGAGCTTTCTTTTAATTAGGCAATCATCCTAAATTGAATCGCTTTTTCTGGAAATAATATATAATTTTAAGGTGGGTAGTGATGTATATCTATAAAAAACAAGAGAGAACGCTATAGTCGGGTGCCCCGACTATCAGATACCCGTTACTCAGGTAAAAGGAGTGCGAGGGAGATGGAGATAAAAACTTTGATCACGCATAACTTTTAAACGAATGGTCCGATTTAAAAAATTTCTTCTACATTTCGATAGGTATTGATAAACACAATAAAACTGCATTTTTACTTTTCCGAAATATTTAAATTTATATTTAAATAAAATCGTATATAAGCGATTGTGGGCGTTAAAGGGGGCGTGGCACCTTTTTGAAACAAACTTGCGCTGCGTAGGAACTCCTAAAATCTGCATGCAAAATGCCAATCTTCTAGCTTTTATAGTTTCCGAGATCTCAGCGTTCATACGGACGGACAGACGGACAGACGGACAGACGGACAGACGGACAGACGGACATGGCTAGATCGGTTCGGCTAGTGATCCTGAACAAGAATATATATACTTTATAGGGTCGGAAACGCTTCCTTCTACCTGTTACATACTTTTGCACGAATACAATATACCCTTTTACTCTACGAGTAACGGGTATAAATAGACTTAGGAATGTCATTAAGTATTAGTTAAAATATTTATCTATAAAAAAATATTTTAAATTAATTATTTCCTCATTAATAATTACTCTTGGAACTCTTGGAAATTGAAAACACTGTGATTAGGAAAGCAACATGATACCTGGATTTATACAGATCCTATAAGAAAACATCAAAAGAAATTTCAGTTTTAAATGATTGTTAAAAGATTTATTGATTACGGAAAAGTACTATTGTAATTGTCCTTAGAAACGTAATGAATTAACAATGAAACATCTTGCAGAATATTATGCGCTTGATCTATTGTGAAATTTGACTTTAGGAACTCAATCAACTTGTTAAGTGGCGCACATCGATCATCCATCAGTCACTTGTAGAGCTCACAATCCACGGACAGCCGTGTGATTGCTAATAAAATTTCATCTGGTGGCCACTTGAAGTTGTCGTTGACTTTGGATCAATTAATCGACGTTATATAACAAATGGTAAGTACATAAATTGCTGTTTAAGAGCACCCAAAACTAATTGTTATTGGACGCAGGACGTGCCGAGTTTTTGGTGCTGGCTGGCCAGAACTTTTTCCAAGTCGAAACTTTTGCCCCCAAATCAATTAAAGCTCTCGGAAACTTTTCCCCTCGATTTGTTTCCATGTGTGCTTTAAGGAGAACAGGGGCCAACTGTTCGGTACAGGTTGTTCCGTGTAATTCAATATGAATTCATTAATCACAAACAGTTGGCCAGCGGGACTGGCGTAGAATATGCATCTGATCAAAGCATCTCCGCCGAGTGAATATGGAAACGAGAAAATTAGAAAATTGAGACAATTGTTAGTTTAGATTGATATTAATTTACCCGACGGTTGCCCGCTTCCTGGTAAATAACTGCTGACCAAGAGAAAAATGTATCAATTACCAGACGATAAGCCCGAACTTCCCCCGTTTTCAATTTCAATTGCATAATTTTGCAAATTTATTTAGTAAGTGTCGATGTCGGTAACACTTTTCTCGATCTGTTTGCCGTCGCATGCTAATTCAATTTATCAGACATAATTCGGTCGTGTAATCAAATAAAATGCCAGAATTAAGATCCAATTAGTGTGCCATTATGAATATGGATGGGTTCGTAGTCCGCATCGCACGTCTCAAGTTGTCCCGCTCCCTGTTGCCTTATTTTTTGCTTGCCTGACAAAAAATGCGAATCCCAAAAACCGAAAAAAAGTATCAATTTACCAGCGGTGGAGGGCAGAACGGACGCCGGAGTTCTTCGACGGACTCGAGACAAGGCGAAATCAACGAAAATCCTGAACCGGAAACAGGAATAATAACTGCAAGAGTGCACTGTGGGAATAAAAGTTACACAAACTTCAGTAAAGAAGGTGTCAGCGTCCATTTGCCCTTAGACAACTTATTTTTTCCCCTTTTAAATTCTTAGCTTGATTCTGAAAGGTCTCAGAAGGAGCATTTGCCTTTTAATTGTAAGCAAACGAAGTTTATCTCCTTACTTTTAAAGTAATAACTTGATCTAGAAATTTAAAAAAAGTTGTTTTAAGTTACATGAAGGTTCCTCCTTATTTAATTAATCAAAGGTTTTAGAAATCATAGGTGTAGAAAATTGCAATTATAAAACTTAAGAAGATATGATCTATGTATCTATGGTTTATAAACCTATTTTTAAATGTAGTGTATTCTTTTCAAAAGTAAAGCTTTTCTGGACCACTTTCTTTCAGTGTTTCAATTCGGGGAACTGAGAGAGCAATAAGTATTATTCTTTGGAGGGGGGGCTTACCACTGAGTGGATCTGAAGACTGCGGAGAATTGATTGATTTGAGTGGCAGGGCTACTCAATTGTCTCAAACAGGCGGCGATTTAGCTTTTATTTTCGTTGGCAAAATGTTCGCAAATGTTTAAAAGTCACTTTGGCAAGACAAATGAGTGGGCCTATGGGTGGATATAGGGGGTTATGGGTGGTGGTATTGCCTAATGGCGCCAGCTTTGGTGGCTGTTGTAATTAGTTGATTACACAACTGAAGCGAAGCTTCACTCTACGAGAGGTTTTCTGTTTTTCTGTTTGCATTGCAAATGAAGTCGCCGCCGTCGCCTGGGTGGCGCTTTCAGTTGGTCGAGGGGGTGGTAGGTGAGGGGACCATTGGGCCTTTGGTCTGGAGGACGGTGACGGGGGGCGGGGGGGTGTTGCAGAAGCTGATGCTGAGACAGCTGCATGACATTGCTATTTGCAAGCTGCTCAGCCGACTGAATGAGTGAGTTTTTTCCCGTTCCCTTGGCCATAATGATGTCGAGTGTTTGGTCGAGAGTCCACACAAGCGCAAAGGAATAAGGCAAACAACCACACAAAGTACTTGTGCTTGTTCTTGTGGTTGTACGTACCTTACAAATTCTATAACCCGAACTTTATCAGATTGAATATTCTGTAATTTGCAAGAACAGGGATAACAGCTTTTAGATGCTGCATTTTACATGTTTTGAATACCCATTTTTCAACGCTGTCCTTTTTTTTTAAATTCCATAGGTTTCAAAAACGTATGCCAAACTTATTTGGCAATGCTTAAAAAAATATTTATTTTACAAAGAAAACTTCTCCCATCTTAGAATTGCTTTGACCATAGCTTGGTTGTTTAAGCCATAGTTAATTATTTCAAAACAAACCCCTTTTTCCGTAACTCATAATTCTATAAAGAGCCAAAGACGTTGAGATTACAAGAGTAAAGTAAGAGTGGGTTGTTGGTTAAGTGAAAACCCCACTCGAAAGGCTTTTTACAAAACATTTTTTTTTAATCTATGACAAAAGTTTTAATTTTTGTATATTTTCTTTTATAAGTTTTAGGTTTCATAGAACACGTTTGCACGTACTTTACTAATTTTTTTACAGAAATATAAAAAAATGGGTGTGCATATGGTCACCCTTTTTAGACCTTTTTTTAAGAACAAAAACCTAAACTTTTTTTCTTATTAAAAAATAAAAAAAGGCCACATTTTGTAGGCAGCTATGGAAGTAGGACTGTATCTTACGCAGGAGCGACTCATAAACTTGGGCCAGCATTTTTTTGTTTGATGGGCCCTGCTTATTGAATTATCAGCATGCCGCAGCGTTTTGAAGGGCGGTTTTTGCGAGGTGGTGAGGGGGGGGGCACCGGCGACTATGTGAACCACTCAGGCGATGCCTGGCTATGTATTTTTGTATGTACAAAAAAGCCTGAAACCGCAGTGACGAAGGCAGTAACGTAAGCAACGCGCAGCCAGTGAGCCGTGCGGTTTACATAGGCGGTAAGCACGCTCACACAGACACGCTTACACACACGCATAAGCACTCGCCCGCCCACTTGACGGGCAAGAACAACAAAACAGGGAATCCAAGGAGCTGCAAGAAGGGTGCTTTTAACCACTGGAGCGGCAGAAAGTGTGGAAATAAGCGGCAGCGGTACTGCCAAAGGCAGCAAATGAACCTAATTTGATAGCGCACACATACATTAGTACATAGCGCGCACACAGATACAAACAATATACCAAATGCAACAACAAAGGCCACGAATATAACTGCGTTGGGCTGGCAACGCTCATTAAATACTCTTTCAGTTCAGCCGCCGCTTTCGTTACGTTTTACGTGCGGACATTGGATGGGAATTTAAATTGGTAATGCGACCGTTGCCGAACTCTTGCCAGTTGTTGTTGCCGTTGTTGTTGGTCGGACGTTAACGTCCTCGACACTATCGCACTCTTGAGCACATACATATGTATGTATGTACAGTCGAGCGTACATGCAGTTACATACTTACGTACCGAATGCTGTACATGGCATTTTGTACATACAAAGTCGCATGTGCCTGTGTATGCACAGCAAACTGCAAGATACAAGATACTCGGACAGAGGTGGCGATCCAGAAGGGGTTTCGAGGTTGAGATGGAGGTGGTGGGAAAACAAATTAACTGCTTAACAAGATGAAAGTATGAATTTTAGAGTTACAAATTAAAATATTAAAATTATCTTAACATTTTTATTATATGAGAACGGTTACATTATTTATTTTATTAGTTTTAATTAGTCTCTTGATATGTTAAAAAAATATTCATTCATATTCATATTAACGATATTTTAACAAAAAACGTATTATTAATGCCGTCACTCCTTCAATGAAAAGTTTAATATTTGCTTGGTCCCTTAAAAAGCTTTACTCGGAACTCTTTTAAGTAAACCCCTTTGCTCTGCGCCCCTGCCACCACTCAATGTCCCATGCCCATGCTTCATGTTGAAATATGTATTTTCGAGGCGCACAAGCTGCGCACATAGTGCCCTCGACCCCCTCCGATGTCCCCTTCTCCAAGCCACCTCTTTGCGTTCCACTCTGCAGTCCCCGTTCCCGTACCCTCCCGCTCTCCTCTATCATCGGTGTATTTGCGTCTGCCTCTCCGCCTCTGCTTTTGCCTGTGCCTGCGCCTCTGTCTCTGCTCTTAGCGCTGCTTTTGCTCTGCTGACGTCGTTGTTGCCTCGACCGCTATTTTTATGTACCAGCACAAATACATGCACATAAATTGTTGCCGTGGCAAAAAGCAGCAGCAGAGGCAACACCAACAACTACAGGCGAGTGAGTTTCTGTTCCTGCCAAATCCACGATGGTAAAAACAAAATAAAAAGCGAACAGGGTTGCATGCAACATGAAATGGACATGGACATGGATGGTTTTTCTTTTTCTTTTTCCTTCTCCCCACTCGTTTACTCTCTCCTCTTTGCTCCGGCCTTTCTATTGAGGAAAGACACTTTTTCCTCTCTCCATCTCCCTTTCTCTTTCCCTTCTTGCTCTCCCTCTTTCGCCTGCGCTTCCGCTGCAACGCTGCTGCACCGCTGTTTGTTGTTGTTGCTGATTCACACATTCCTAATTGAATTATCACGCAGCAGATGAGAAATATGTACTATATCACTCTAACCCTCATTCGCACCCGCTACCCCGTAGCTCCACAAAACTTATTTTTAGACTCCTAAAACTAATTAGAAGATGCGCACTCGAAATCTTCGCTTGGCGACTACACAGCCAGAAATAAGAGCTCTTATTAACAGATTCACATTTAATGGTCAAAATCTATTCGATTTTGTATCTTTCCTGCATATGATAATGTGATATGATAATGTAAATATTATTTTTTCCCAATTAATGACAAATCTGAGAAACGACACTGTAAAAAATATAATTATGTAAGTCCGGAGGTATGCAGCTACACAGGGCGTTTAAGTCATACTTTATACAATTAGATTGTAACTGATATCAAAACAATTATTTGGATTAATATTCATAATTTATGTAATCATATAATCCTATTTGCTTGATTAAAAAAATGAATGGCCCAAGCTTATTTGACTTTAGAATTTTCTAGACTCTAGGTTCACATCGAAATTTTGTCGTGTGTACAGCTTCGTTCGCTGCATGCGCTGGCGTCGCTGCTGGCATCGACGTAGGCGTCGAGTGCCCGGGGTTTTAAATTCGAGAAAGGTTTTTGGTTTCGGTGTCGATTTATATACCGAAACGCCCATCGCCGAGCGTTTAACAAAGGCCTCTCATTTCCATTTTATGTACATTTTTCAGTTTTTCGTTTTGCGTGGTCGTTCGTACAAAGCAGGATGGGACCCCCCGTGCCCCGCTCTACGCACCCCGTTTGAAAAACCCAGAGGACTATGACGTCCTCGCAGCGACGTCGGCAAAGCAACCCTCCCTTTCACACAACACAGACACAGATACATGTACCAACATCGAATCGCACTTGGACTTTTCAACTAATTGTATCGCCTTTGTTGTACATAGGACATTTTCCCTATGTACTCGTGGGCATATGAAAACCTATATGTCAGTAGACCCCATCTCCAAAGCGGCTTCATTCGTTGCCAGCTAACCGGCTTGGCCTGCGAAAAAGATACAGATACGCCGGTACAGATACGGATACACATAGAGCGGTTCAGCAGATACTGTGACAGCCCAGAGGCGAAATTTTGTCATTCCGTTCGTCTGTAGAAACTGATAGTCCCGTCCCCGTTGTTATTGTTGTTGCTTGGGCCCTGGAATTTCGAGCATTTTCACAGTTATTCCGAGGGTTGGCGGCACAAAACAGCCAAAGCAAAGGAAGCTGTGCTCAATGGGATGTGGTCTGGTCTCCGATAGCATCACAATCAGAGTTGCCTGTTAATATCTCTCCGGCCAAATGGATGCGAGACTTCACGTGTTGCCGCTGGATGCCCGGATTACGAGTGTGTGTATGTGCCGCCTCTTCTTGCAATAGCAAAATTAAATTACAAGAATTTATATTGGCCGAGGGGTATGCGCTGAGGGTGGGTATGGGTATGGGTATGGGTCGTCGCATATCCCATACTCCATATATGGCTTTGAAATTATGACTCTGTCGTTGCGAAGCCTGAATCTGACAGTGAGTTTAAAAGCTGGCGCGTAGGCCTGGGGTGTCGCATATTCAAATAAAAACGTTTTGAATGGCAAGGGGTTAGAGTCCATAGTCAGCTACAATTATTAAATTCAATTATTATATCTAATCCATAAAGTTGTTTGGCTATGAGGCTTATTCAACATATCATTATGTTGCATTGTAAGCAACGGTTTCCTGGTCCATAAACATTACCTCATTATAATAATGAGTAAAAATTTAATACTGAGATTACTTTGATTTTTTCTTTAAGATAATTTATTTTTATTATATATATTTTTTAAGATTCATTTGCAGTGTCTTTGAGTTTAAGTTCTACTAAGAAATTTCAACAATTTGTATTACCACGAATTTGTGACATGAAATAAACATTAAGCTATAATTGGCTATTTTTTAGTCACTTATAATTTTAAGATGCCCATACCCAGTGGCGTATCCCCAGATAAGCTAAAGGCTTAATTCAATGAGCGATAGAAGAATTTTTTGTTGTAGTACTTTTTGGAGATACATATGTATGTTTCCAGGTATAAAATGTCTGTTTAATTTACATGAGCTTCGAAAATTTTTATTCTATTAATTATTATTATTCTAAATCCGATTTGTGCCAGCTTAAATTATTATAAAGTCAAATTTACTCAATCAAAACAGTTTGTAGAACCTTGAGTCCAACTGGTAAATTTCAGCTTCCGTTGGAGCCAGTTTAAATGGAAGCGGTTAAAGCGACGGCATTTTCAGCTCGCAAGTGAGCGGCCAAGAAAACCAGTTTGGAGTGCCCAGATTGCTTATAAATGTTCCTTCAAGTTTGTTAATTAATTCCAAAACATATTAAATATACCAAATATAGTTGATAGTTTTAATAGATCTTTCAACGTTTTTGGGGAAGCGTAATGTAATAAATGTATTACAACAAAGACCGCCTCGTTTTGGCTACTTGCCACACGCAGTTGGCCACATCCACAGGTCGAGAATACTTGCCGCAAAAATCCAATGGAGTTCGAGGCCTGGGAGCGGCTTGATTTTCAGTCGGCCAATTAGAAAATAACGCTGCCGACGAGCGAATGAAACGACCAATGGCAATCGAGCAGAGGGCGCGAGCGCGAGTGAGAAGGAAAGCATGTGTAAGAGCGGGAGAAAGTGAGTGTGCGGATCTTGAAAAACACTAGAAGATATTCGACATTCGGGGTATATCTCTACATTAACTCTACACCTTGTGTAGAGAACAATCAGAAAGCTCTAAAAAGCTACGCAAAATGAAGCATAACTCGGGGTGTTACCGATTCTCATTAGGGTCGACCTGGATATCTCCCACCTCTTGACTGCATTAATTTACCTTTAAAATCGGGGTAAAACAATCCTTTTCAATTACTAGACATATGGATTAGAAAATACAATGATTTTTTGTTTGATCACCACAAAGGGTAATATTGGTTTTTAGTTTAAACTTAATTAGTTTTCCATTTTTCATTTCGTCTTTGTTATCGCTCATATAAAGGACTGTGATGGCGTAGCTACGAAGCAGTCTTTTACCTACAAGGCAGTCAAAAACGAGTGCAGGTTCACAATGCCATGATAGGAGTAGTAACGTCTTATCGCGACGCAAGGAAAATGGCTTTTGCCTTTTTTCGGACCCGTATTCTTGACCCTCACAAGTCCATTAGGTCGTACTCCTCTAGAATTTATCAAGAGCCCGCATCCATCGCAAATAATTTAAACCATGGAGCTCTTGCTGTCGACTACGGAATAAAACAGTTCGGCAAGGACTTTTTGGTTGGTTGGTCAAGAGTCTATTGGGGCACCAACTGGGGAATGGAAAGTTACATCGCGATGCTGCGCAACTGTGGGATGCCCAGCTATTCAAATTCTCGTCTGATTTATCCGAAAACTTTTCAAAAGGTTGACATGAAACGATACGAGCACTAATGAGAATGGATTGAAACAAATAAGTTCAAATCCAGTTTAATCAAGTTGGACACCGTAATCGAAGGCGATTATGGCATATCAAGAATTTAAAACAATCTTATATTTAAAAACAAAATTAAAATTTCTCTCTCCAAGTCAAAATTATTAATACAGTATTAGTCAACCCATAGCAACCAAATTTCGTAATCACTAAGGAAAAATTCCAGGAATTAATCTGCATTGAAGAGGAATATCGCTTTAGTCGATCTTTAAGCTCATATCTTTTAATAGCAACCTCTTTAAAGTAAATATAAAATTCCCAAGTTTTCGTAAATGAATTCAAAACAAAGTATATTAAGTAATTGTATTTGCTAAGCTAAACACAAGTCAATTGAAAGACGCCGACAAAGTGGTTTAGTGGAAAGACATTTTTAATGAAACAAGATGAATTATAAATTAGAGAGGGCAGTCGAAACGGGGGAGCAGTTTAGCCCTTGACCAGGACTTCGTAGTGGTCGATACGGACCTCCTCGCCGCCGAAGGGGATGTAGAGGCACTGGTGCGACTGGTGGATCTTTCCGGGGGTCAAACTGCCATGGTGGTGGGCACGACCGATGAAGAGGGGCTCTCCATCGGAAGTTCTCCCGCAGAGCACGGCGTTTCCGGGCACATTGCCATGGCTGTCGTGCACCCATCCGTATCCGTAACCGGCCAGCAGCTCGAAGTCGTGCTTGACCACCTCACCGCCTCCGTAGGGCACATAGGCGCAGCCCTTGTTGGGTATCACCTGTGGAATGAAGGGGAAAATAAATTTAATTTAATCTGCTGGGAAGTTATAAGACTTAAAGTCTCTTTACCTTGGCTGGCAGCAAATCGCCCTCGTGATAGGCGCGACCCACATAGATTTGATCGCCATTGCAGTCGTGTCCGCCAAGTACTGTTCCGGGCACAATGTTATGTCCGTGGGAGGAGACCCAGGTCTCCGGCTGGACCAGCACTTCATAGGCCTCCAGGCGGTGCTGAAATCGAAAGGGAATTTCGTTATTTGTTTGGCATTGGAAATTTAAAGCCTCTAACTTTAAGTAATATTTATACAAATCAGTAAATCAGAAATTAATTATTGTATAATTTATAGTTACACTTTCTGAGACTAATAGTTAAACCGAAAAATAATCGAAAACCAAACATAAATAATGTAACATTTTTGAAAAAGGATATTAAAATGTTACGAAAAGAAGGTGTAAAAGTAACTCAATGGTGTAAGTCAAAGCAAGGATTATTGATAAATTAAAACAAAGGTAACTGAAGGTTAAAATTCGAGTGAAGATACTTAAATTAATTGTTCAGAGAAACTTAAAGAAGTAGACCTACCTCCCCTCCTCCGTATGGGATGTACAGGCACTGGTGCGAGGGATGGATCTTGCCGGGGGTGAGGCTGCCCTGGAAGTAGCCACGACCCACGTACAGGGGCTCACCGTCGCCGGTCTGGCCGACGCGAATGGCGAAGGGCGGCACGGATCCGCCGCTGGAGGGGATCCAGGAGAAGTGTTCGCCGACGAGAACCTCGAAGTCGTGCTTGCTGATCTCCTGGCCGTCCCAGGGCACATAGGCCTGCTGCTTGCCGGGCACAACCTTCGCCGGCAGCATCTCCCCGTTGTGGTAGGCACGGCCCACAAAGATGGGATCCTGGTCGGAATCATGACCAGCCAGGATGGCTCCCGCTGGCAGGGGATCGTAAACGTTGGTGCTTATCCAGGTGTAGTCTGCAGGGGAATGGAATATTTGGAGCAAGGTTAGTGGCGATAAGTAAAAAACTGTACCCATTAACTTGAACCACCCTGTCTATTTTCTTATCTAGCCGGGTGTGAAATCGCTGGATCAACGGAAAGCTTCCAAAGCTCGAGGGGATTTCGGCTGTCAGGTGAGCAAGCCATCGATGACACTTGTGGCCAAGTGTCATAGCTAATTATGTCACTGGGTTCTTCGCAGGAATAATCTAAGTCACAAATTACTTATCACAACTATTCTCACCTCCCATGTTGCTGTTGTGTTTTTGGTTGTTTGTGTTGATTTAGGTCTGGATCGTATTTATATATACTCGCTGGCTCCGTTGGGTTCGGGCTGACTTTAACGACTGGTCTCCAACGGCAGAAGGGCTGCGCTTTAAAAGCTGTTGGTCCGCCTTATCAGTCGACAATGTTAACCGACTGTGATAAGATATCTTAGTCACACTCGCTGAGACTAAACTTGCTATATATACATATGTATATGTTTTTAACAAAAGGGATCCTTATATTTCACAGTTGCGTTCGTCATTGCGGCCAACTGACAGGTGTGTCAGATTGTCTGTTGTTTGATTTACCTGGCCCAAACAATTTAAATTTCATGCCGTACAGGAAGGGAAATGACAATTACTCAATCGATCTTATACATGTGTGCTTTTGTGTACACATTGCCGGCTTTATCTATAAGCAGTTGCCTACGAATCTTATCACCGGCAGTCAAAAATAAACTTGATCAATAAGTTCGTAAAAAAAATATATGTACACGTATGTTGCTGTCCATGGATCAACTTTAAGGTTGAGGAATTTATTTCTAGAACAAAAATAAGTCCCAGCATGTCAGCATGCACTGAAAACTGTACATATTTGGATTATGAGTCGATATGGGTTATGAAACTGACAAATTAAAGAAGACTCAACTGACTAGTGATTATTTTGTGCATCTGTTTTAAAGGGAAAAAACCCTTTTTTTATAGGAAATGAGTCAATTTCCAAATAACTGCGCTGATATTACAATCTTAAGCGCCACTATGAATCAGATGTATTTTTAAAGTTTAATTGATATCTTCAACAAAAGGGAGACCAATGCATTGTACTCAATATGCTGAATAAGTTTTATCGAAATGAAAAAGGGTCTTTGACCTTACAAACAAAATAATATTAATTGGAAAAGTAATTATCCATTTTTGTTTGTTTGAAACAAATTTATTTTATTTTTTTATTCATTCATATAAAGGTAAACTTACATTAACAGATGCTTAGTTATCTCAAATGATCAATCTCCAGTCATTATAATCACATTTTTATTATAAGACGTCCTTTAATGTTAAAATTTATTTTATATTTCTATTAAAAATGTTGAAGTATGATCCATAACCTCGAGTTCCTCAGACAAATAAACCTCGATTTATGTATGTGGTTTTCTAGTAATAACTTTTTGTTCATTTATGTATATCTTATGAATAAATTATGAGTCCCTCTAAATCTATTTGATATATCAGTGGGTGGTATATAGAGCTTATCTAATTCCTTTTGTTTAAATTATATGTTCTACTGTGATGAAGGACAATAAAATATCATAGAAAATATATTTTTCTAGTTGATGTTTTTGGGTGGGTCTTATCGGCACTTCAGAGGGGGATTTTTCACAATCAGCAGGCGTCACACTTTTTATAGGTTCATTAAATTGGGGTTCCACCTGTTGAGTGCCAACAACAAAATCACCTTAAACAATAAACACATGTTTCACTTCCCATACCCCTAAAAGTACCTCTTCGGGATAATGACTCATTCTCGATCGATAAAGAAAACTATTTTCTGGAAGTTGAGCTTTCTAGACTGGAAGCAGAAAAACAGAGATATTGAGGCACCAATATCAATTGTATATTTTTTGTCATACCCATACACATTGATAAATAAAAGCTCGCCGATAAGAGGCGGTGACAAAGGGTTCTGGTTCGGTTTTTAAACACCAGGCTGTTGTTCAGCAACATTTCAGTGAAAAAGCAAACCTCAATCTGTTCAGACCTTTTGTGGACATACTCACGGGATACTAAAGAGTATTTATATATTATAGAGATTTCACAATCTTCAAGGAGGAATAACCCCTTATTAACAAGCTACACATAATGGGTAAGTCTAATGAGTAAGCGTCGAACGTTGCAAAAAAGAATATTTCGAATTGCAAAAATAGTGCTAATCTGAGTTAAAATTGTATCAATCAATATGTGAAAAATGAATCCGCACTGCCAGATTTTGAAACAATGGTGAAAAACAATTGTTTTACAATGTCTAAATGTTTTTTTTAAACTTTGGACTGTTACTATTACTTCATTAGCAAAATGTGATAAGAATATTATTCAGATAATTACAAATTGGTGCGTATTAGACAAAACCAAACGTATGGATGAAAAAATAGCCAAATGCTGACCAATTGTGGTGGCTTTGGTATTTTTTCGCTGTGTACAATCACCACCAATAAAACCCTGCAAAGAGCATTGAGTGACTTCTACGGTTCTCCGCCTTTCTTTGCACTCTTCCAGGCACCGTGCATCCAGGAGCAGTTGTGACCGTTGGTAGGACGAGTGCAGTGAGCCCAGGGTGAAATCCCAATGCCTCTGTGAATCCCCAAATCCCACTTGATATCCACCCCAGACCACCTAGTCCCACCCAACCAAAGAACCAAATATCTACACAGAGAAAAAGCTTTAAGAGTATGAATCATTTCATTTTATCTGTTATTATAATCTCGGTCATATAAGTTTAATCAAAAAGAGGACAATTTGTCTTTCTCTGGCAATGTCTGATAAAATTGCACTAAAATATTTTGCATCTAAAAAATATACACTTAACAGTGAGGATGTGAAATGAATAAATGTTTCAACTTTTAACACATTAGCAGTACCAGAAATATTTAAGAAATTTCGAGACTTTTGCAATGAAGTACTGGCAGTTTTTTCTCTGTGTAAAGACAGGTTATCTTATCGCGTCGTGTGAAGCTTATCGCCTTACCGCCTCTCTCCTTGCAGAAAACACCTGGGTGCACTCGTCTCCCCACAGCCCCCTGCCCCCTTACGCGGTGATCGGTGGCCACGACTCGGACCGCACGCCCATCTACGTGGGTCGATCCTTTCACGAGGGCGAAAACCTCCCCGCCAAGGTCATTCCGAGCAAGGGCTGCGCCTATGTGGCCTACGGAGGATCGGAGCACCAGAAGACCCACTACGAGGTGCTGGTGGGTCAGGGCTTCGCCTGGGTGCCCAGTGCCAGTGGCGGAGTGCCACCGAATGCGGTTAGGAGTGGAACGACCCGCACAGGGGAACCCCTCTACGTGGGACGTGGACATCATGCCGGAAGCTTGACCGTGGGCAAAGTTCATCCCTCGCACGGCTGCCTGTACATTCCATTCGGAGGCCAGGAGGTCAGGATCAACACGTACGAGGTGCTCATCAAGCAGCAGTATGACAACTGGGTGGGCGCCTCGCCCAGTTATACGCCTCCGGGTGCAGTGATCGCCGGACACGACTCCGACCGGACGCCCATCTACGCCGGCAGGGCGATGCACGAGGGCGAGATGTTGCCCGCCAAAGTGGTGCCCAGTAAGGGAACCGCCTACGTCTGTTTCGGAGGATACGAGTTCCCGAAGCACAGCTACGAGGTGCTCACCGGCTGTGGATACGTTTGGGCCCATGCCGGTCACCACATTCCACCCAATGCCGTTTCCACGGGCCGTGCTCGGAATGGCGAGCCCCTGTACTACGGACGAGGCCACTACGAGGGAAGTCTGACTCCTGGTCTGATCTCGGCAAGTCAGCGATGCCTCTACATCCCATATGGAGGTCGGGAGATCCGCCTCTCCTCGTACGAGGTCCTCTGCAGGCAATAAGTTGCCGGAACCCCATAAAATACCATTTATGCATTTAGCCCAGATCAAACTGTAATCGCACCCAATAAACCGACTGTTAAACACCCAAGAAATCTGTCTATACATTTTGTTTTTAAACTGAAAAAATCAAATATTATATTACCTGCTTAGCTGTAAGTTATCAAGTTCTAGCTTGCCAATTATATTGGGGTAATATACAATTGTTATTTAATGTAAACCATTACCCGATTGGTGATTGCATTAAACGACCTAAGCGCAATTTATGAGCTGAGATAAGATGTTAGCGATCAAGGTTGCTTCCTTACTATAGTTAAAGATAAGTAACAAAAAAAACGAGGTTTGTGATCGATTTTACATTTTTATAAGAAGTTACGTCATAAATAGGCCAACAATTGTTAAGCTCGGAATGCCAATCAGTTAAAAATTTTATAAATAATTTAACGATGTATAATACTCTAACATTTGACCATTATTTTCAAGTGTTTAACCAAAAAACAGAAACTTAAGTTATTATGTTTGTTCTTCGTTCTAACTTCCCAAAAATTAAACGCACATCTAAAATATAGATTTTTTCGTGCAGCTAAGGTTTTAAACTATTAATTTCAGGTTATCTTGGAAAAATATTTTTTTTTTTTTAATTTTTTAAGGGGTAACTTCATTTGCAAGAATTGGCAGAAATGGCTTTGATCAAAAAGCCAAAGCATGAGTAGATATTTTGGCATTATGACCCAAAAAATATTTTCAAAATAAGCGTATAATAACGCTTAATTGGAATTAATTATGTAAGAATATGAAGTCTAAATTTAATATTATCTTAACTTTATTTGTTTAATTATTTTTTACCCGTACTAACAAGTTCTTCCCCCTATTCCAGCCTACAAGTGGGTGCAATCCTCGGCCTACTCCTCCCTTCCCGAGGAGGCAGTGGTGGGCGGTAACGATGAGGACGGCGCCATGATTTATGTGGGCAGGGCGGAGCACGAGGGCGACATGCTGGTGTGCAAGGTGGTGCCCAGCAAGCAGCTGGGATTCATTTCGCAGCGAGGAGAGGCCCTGCCCAAGGACATCTTCGAGGTGCTGTGCGGTCAGAACCTGGCGTGGATTAAGTGCTACGATCATGTGATACCTGAGAACGCAGTCCTCTGTGGACGCACTTCGCTGGACCAGCCGGTGTACATTGGACGTGGCCATTATGAGGGTCACCTGATCATCGGCAAGATCTCCTCCGTGCATCGGGCTCTCTTTATCGCTTTCCGAGGTGCCGAACGTCGTCTGGATTCCTATGAGATTCTGGTGGAGGAGCGAAGAGTGGTCCCGGGTTGGCAGCTGCCCCCTCCTCCCCCTCTAGAAGAGCCGGAAAAGTGCCCGCTCACTCCGCCGCCACCACCTTCTCCTCCAGCAATGGCTCCTCCGCTATCCGCCAAACCGTATCCTTATCCGAATTTGGCCGCCATGCCTTTTCCCATCTCTGACAGGCCTCCAGCCTATACACCCACTCCGGATCCACTGCCTCCGGTTGAAGTTGGGTTAGTTATGCCACGCCCCACACCACCACCACCGCCTGCAGGAGGTGTCCTGGTAATGCCACCCCCTCAACCAACACCTCCACCCGCCGGAGGTGTCCTGGTGATGCCACCACCTCCACCATCATTCACCCCCGCAGAGGTTTCCGTGGCTCCAGTACCTTCATTCGTTGCCGCTGAAGTCTCAGCAGTATCCATTCCCGTGGGACCATCATTTACTCCCGCTGCCACCTACAATCCCTACGAAGCCGGCTGCTCCTCCTACACTCCGGCTGAATGTGCAGGACCTCCGGCCTATGATGCCTACAGCTATGGCAACAACTACGATGTGTGGATAACCGCCGAACCGGGCTTCTACTACTCCGACGATGCCGTGATTGGAGGCTATGACAGCAATATGGCCCAACTGTTGGTGTGCAGAGCCTATTATCGGGGTGTCCACGTTCCGGGAAAGGCGATTCCCAGCCAGAGATGTGCCTATATTGCCCACGGAGGGCGGGAGATTGTGGAGCCCTCGTATCAAATGCTGGTGGGCAAGGACAAGTACCACTGGGTGCCCTCCTACGGCGGAAACGTTCCATCCGGAGCTGTAGTTGCCGGAAGGAACCCCGCCGGAGAACCACTTTACATTGGTAGGGGCCGCTACCTTGGAAGCTTGATTCCCGGCGTGATTGAGTGCTATAACCGCTGCCTACAGATTCCATTCGGAGGTCAGGAGATCAGGCTGAGCAGCTACGATGTCCTGGTTAGGAGCGACATTTTCCACCGACAGCAGGCCATTCGCCTGGTTTACTAAAGCGATCCATAATAATTCCGTTCGAACCGAGAAATCCAAAAGCAGCTAAATGGAAACAAAGTTTTACACTATTATTTTAATATTTACACTCTTACACTGTTATTTTAATTTTTACACTTTTACACTATTATTTTAATTTTTACACTTTTTGAAAGCAGCTAAATGTAACTTTATACATTTTAATTTTAATATTGACACTTTTTACACTTTTTTGAAATCAGCTAAATATAGCTTTTTATAATTATTTATAAAATAATAATTATTTATAAATGTACTTTATACAAATCAAATTTAGATGCTATTCAAATATTAAAACTTTCCTTCTATTTGTAATATATTTTCTGTATTTTCAAAACTTTCCAAGCGCAGCTACCTCTGTGAAACCAAAGGCTAAACCCCTAGCAAAAAACATGATTATAAATGTATACAATTATTAATTAAATAAAAATATTTACTAACATTGAGTTTATTATGCACTAGTTATATTTATTCACTTTTAAAGTTATAATAATAATGTTTCTACTGTACCCCCTTTTCCAGGTGGGTTACTTAATAAATGACTTGCATTTAGATTATATTATTTATTTTGGTTTGGGGTTATCTTAACTTGACGGTAATGTAATATTTCAAGGTGGTTTAAGGTCCCTATAATATGGGCATTACCAAATGTTGATACACATTAAAAAAAATCAATAACTGAAAATGAACAAATTGAATGAATTCAAAAACTATTTTTTTTTTTGTAAATATACAAAAGTAGCTAAAGTTGAATGTCAAGATTGGCAACCATATTCTTAAGTTGGATTTTGATTAGTTAGTTTCAGTAGTAGTAGTTTCAGTTTACTTTTAAAACTTTTTTATTTTTGTAAATATACAAAAGTATCTAAAGTTGTAGGCACTCTTTAAAGACATAATAAAACC
The DNA here is from genome assembly GCA_018153365.1 of Drosophila fuyamai. NCBI lineage: Eukaryota > Metazoa > Arthropoda > Insecta > Diptera > Drosophilidae > Drosophila > Drosophila fuyamai. The sequence goes on from JAECXW010000758.1 coordinate 9,747,492, forward strand.
ATTTTGTTGAAGAAAAAAAAACCATTATGTGCAAAACCATAAAGACCAGATTTCTTCCGCTTTAGCCGAGAAATTGCAATTAGTAGATGTTGATTTACTGATTTCTGGGCACAAGAGTTTAAGGTCAAAATAAAACTGTATCACGTAGGACATAAAAGTGGGTTTAATTTGCGGAACTAAAAACGCTGTATTTCCACCAAGAACTCCATATGTTTGGAACTTCCTTGAACCCAAATGCGGTTTATGATTAGATAAAACCGGCATTTCCCACAACTACCCGTTATTGGTCAACACAAGATTTCTTTAAACGATTCTGGTTTTTTTCAACGTCAACACAAGATGAAAGAGACGGGCGAGAAAGAAAGAGCAGGTAAGAGTAAATATGAGCGACTGCGTCATGATTTGTTTTCTTAAAATACACTGGCAAAACAGAATGTGTCTTAAGATTTATTTAAAATTCAGAAAACGCTACAAATCATTAAGCGCTATTTACAGTACAATTTTATATTTAACTATCTGCACCTCAATAGCTTTTTGAAATAACTAAATTCACTTGCTACTTTCATGGCTATTTTTCGAGGCAAATATACAACCAAACCAATTCGGCTATTCAAAGATCCCATTTTTCCGTATGATTTTTTATTTGCAATTTTATTTTGAGCGTTTTTAAATTAATCTTTTCTCACTTTATTCTATGTATATATCTTAAGATATAATATTTATTTTGACGTCAGATTGTAGCGGTAAAAATATTATATACTTCGAATTTAAAATTTGTTATTAAAGACTTTCACTTTGTAAAAACCTTATCAGTTTGAACCTATTAAAAAATCTTGCCAGACGAAAATGCATTGCTGATATGGAGTATTGGAACACTATTAAATATTAATGGCTTGAAAAGAATAAGGCTAAAAGTCAAATACAGAAATACTGATTAACCAAATATTAAACACGCAAATAACGAAACACTTTCGCCTTTAAATGATATATGACTTTGTCCAACTGATTCCCACGTCTATAAATATGCACGAGTTTATAGACTAATAATTTGGTTTGTTAGAGATAACATACCCGAATTGGACTAGGTCCGTAACCAAGGAAACATTTTTATGGTGTCGATTTCAAGAGTCGTCATTATTATTTCATCAGTTGATGGCAAACGGTCAAACTAACCAAACCTTGTCTGTTCGAAAAACCTTGTCTAAATTGGCCACAATTCGAGTTATCTGGTTTTCGAAAAAGCAAATTCAGTGGAATGTGTTTGTTGTTTGATAGAAGCACACATATTTTATTTCATTTTGATAATGGGCCATAAGAGTGCTTACAAGTGCCGATTAGATTGGAGAAAAGGTCCGTTTAGGAAAATTTTGCAAATTCGCTCACTCATCGCCTTTCAGAAATTGTGAAATCATACGCATAAACAAGCCGATTGATTATATTTGGATTGGGGAAGTCGCTGGAAAACGTGAGAGTGCCGCTACCACGCTTTACCGTCCAGGTATTTCACGGCACACCTGAGCGGCGGGATGAATCACGGCTTTCGCACGCGATACAGATACAGATTTCTTCTCGGTTAGTCCCCCGATCTTGCGAATTCTGCTAAAAAGCCATTCTCGAGGGGAAAACCATGCACGCAAATGGATTGCGCTCAGTTTTTTGGCTTAAGCCCGACTCCTCTGCATCTATAGATACGGCCAAGAGTAAACAAATACCGGTTATGCGAATGATAATAGTAGAGCGTAACGCCGAATCGATGGTACCTATCTAATCTGCCTGGCACATTATTATAGCCATAATACTCTGTTTGGGTTACAGGATAGGGCCAGGAACAGGTATAGACAGGCAGGCGGTTGCCAGGGGGAGTCCCGATTAGTTATACGATCGGGTTTTATTGCGGCCCCGATTCGGATTCGGCCGGGCCGAAAGTCGATCCGCGGCCGAGACCCGAGATTCTGAGACCGAGCTGTCTTCGCAAGTGTGGAGTGGATGGTTGTCCAGTTGAGATCGCGCATTCGTCGGCTTCAGACGTCTTCTCTTGCACCTCGCAGTGCTGAAAGGCCAGAAGAAATATATAGATTCTTTACCCGATCGCGAGTTAAGTTAGTCGGACAATCGGCACGTGCTGAGTAAGTGCCACATATTTATTTAATTACTATCAACATACGAGTATTAGACTATATTTGAAGAGTGTGCTCCAGTAACATGTGAATCTGATTAAATCGCAGAATATCTAAGTGCAGCTGAGGAGTGGACAATACCCACTTCCTTGGATCTTGGGTGCAAGCCGTTCGCAATTGACAACTGCAATAAATAAAAAAACAAAACTATCTCGCTTTCCAATTGCGGTTAATTTATTAATTTATGGACACTTTTTCATTCGCGCAATCGAACTAATTTCCTTAAATTGACTTGGGAAAATTGTTTTTGCCGTATAATCAGCCCTTTGCACCGCGTCTAATAAGTTCAACAATATTTTATGTAATACGGAAAGATACATTAATTAGCTCACACTTAAGCGTGATAAATGGTGCCATATCTACATGTCCACTTCTAATGGTTAATTAATAACTTATTCCAAAGATGCTTAGATACATTTATTTACATTTGATTAAGTGCAAAAAATGGTGCAGACTTGAACAGTGTAATTTATATGGATATAAAAAAGATATTGTTTTAAATCATTTGTGTGGGAAAATCGGAAAGGGATAAAAGAAATCTACGATAGCTGCCCTTAACTTTGTTGTGTGGATTTGAATTTAAGATAGTAGCCAAACTCTGATAACTGATTTGGTAGATTAAAGGGCTCCAAACAACTGGGTGTGTTTATGGTTAAATTATTTTATTGGCAGTCAAACCAAAAATAAAGTGCTTTTTACTGATTGCTTACTTTGTTTTTAGGTTTAATTGCCAAAGCAATTTAACAGATAACACAATGACGAAAAAGGTGGAGACTCAGTTGCCTCAGGCGGCTGATTTTCAGGCAAAGGAAGGATCAGTTCTTGAAGAGAGTACGACTCGAAAGTACGGTTACTTTGATCTGGTGAGTGGTAATTCTAGCCGTTACTGTGTATGTTCTATATCCTTTTTATTTCGACAATATAGTTCAGATACTCAACCACATGCGAGCGCTGCCTGTTCGTATTCAGTCTACTGGTGGGCACATGCGCCTCCATATTTATTCCCTACTTCATGATCATCTATGGAGAGTTCACATCCCTGCTCGTGGATCGTACAGTTGGAGTGGGCACATCCTCGCCCTCCTTTGCCCTCACCCTTTTTGGTGGCGGTAAGCAATTGTGAGTAGTTTAGCAACTTGTAATCCCGGATAGGTTTGAAATATCAATGCTCATGCAGAACAAATGCCAGCAAGGAGGAAAATAGACAGGCCATCATAGATGATGCGACAGCCTTCGGAATTGGCAGTCTTGTGGGATCAGTAGCCATGTTTGTGCTCATCACCCTTGCCATCGACCTGTCCAACAGGATAGCCCTCAACCAGATCGACCGCATCCGAAAGCTATTCCTGGAGGCCATGCTCCGCCAGGATATCGCCTGGTACGACACCAGTTCGGGATCCAATTTCGCCAGTAAAATGACCGAGTGAGTTTCTCATAACCAAATAATTATAATTGTTTTTATATAATCAGAAATCATATCACTTGAATATTCATAAGCAAAATTAGAAAATTACCCAATCATATTAGAATTTTGATTTATTTTAATCAAGCCTATAATAATAGTTCTAGTTTTTGCTTCAACAATTGCAGTTCCCAGCAAATTTAGGCAAATCTCTTGCGCAATTTTAAAATGAATTATTCCATGCCATTTACGGGGCCTAATATTAAAAAGCGTATCGATTTTCATGAGAACTAAATAGTTTTAAGCTTGCATTACAAAAGAGAGCTAGTTTGAGAACTTGTTAAATAGCATTTTATGATGTGGATTTAAGCAGAAATAATATTCTAATAGAGTTCTTAGGGAGGTATTTAGTTTTAATATCTAAAAAAATGTTTATTTTATTACAATTGTAGAAATTGTTGTTTCTCTTTGGTTTGTGATAATAGTACAAATGAAAAAGTTATTTAATAGAAGATAGAAATATTGTTTCTGTATTTTACCAAATTAACATGGAACTTTCCTGATTATTTTCCCGTTTCCAGAGATCTGGACAAACTGAAGGAGGGCATTGGCGAGAAGGTGGTGCTCGTGGTCTTCCTGATCATGACCTTTGTGATCGGTATAGTTTCCGCCTTCGTCTATGGATGGAAGCTGACCCTGGTCGTCCTCAGTTGCGTGCCCTTTATCATCGCAGCCACCAGTGTGGTGGCCCGCTTCCAGGGATCGCTGGCCGAAAAGGAACTGAAATCCTACTCCGATGCAGCCAACGTGGCCGAGGAGGTCTTCAGTGGAATTCGCACGGTATTCGCTTTCAGTGGTCAGGAGAAGGAGAATGCTCGCTTTGGAAAGCTGCTCAAACCTGCCGAGGACACGGGTCGTAAGAAGGGCCTGTATTCGGGCCTGGGAAATGCCCTTTCCTGGATAATCATCTACATGTGCATGGCCCTGGCCATCTGGTATGGTGTAACCCTCATCCTCGATGAGCGTGATCTCCCCGATCGCGTCTACACTCCGGCTGTTCTGGTTATTGTCCTGTTTGCTGTGATCATGGGTGCCCAGAATCTCGGATTCGCCTCACCCCATGTGGAAGCCATTGCCGTGGCCACTGCAGCCGGACAAACCCTGTTCACCATCATCGATCGCGCCTCGCAGGTGGATCCCATGGACGAGAAGGGCAGCAGACCGGAGAACACCAGCGGGCACATTCGTTTCGAGGACATCCGCTTCCGCTATCCCGCCCGGCCAGATGTGGAGATCCTCAAGGGCCTAACCGTCGATGTGCTTCCGGGCCAGACGGTGGCATTCGTTGGAGCCTCTGGGTGTGGCAAGAGCACCCTCATCCAGCTGATGCAGCGGTTCTACGACCCCGAGGCGGGCAGCGTCAAACTGGACGGACGGGATATCAGATCGCTGAATGTGGGCTGGCTCCGCTCGCAGATTGGAGTGGTGGGCCAGGAACCGGTTCTCTTCGCCACCACCATTGGCGAGAATATCCGATACGGAAGGCCATCGGCCACGCAGGCGGATGTGGAGAAGGCGGCGCGGGCGGCCAATTGCCACGACTTCATCAGTCGACTGCCCAAGGGCTATGACACCCAGGTGGGCGAGAAGGGTGCCCAGATCTCCGGTGGCCAAAAGCAGCGGATTGCCATTGCTCGGGCGCTGGTGCGTCATCCCCAGGTGCTTCTCCTGGACGAGGCCACTTCGGCATTGGATCCCACCTCCGAGAAGCGAGTGCAGAGCGCCCTGGAACTGGCCAGTCAAGGACCCACGACCCTGGTTGTCGCCCATCGTTTGTCCACCATCACAAATGCCGACAAGATCGTCTTCATCAAGGATGGCGTGGTGGCCGAGCAGGGAACCCACGAGGAGCTGATGGAGCGTCGCGGTCTCTACTGCGACCTGGTGAACATAACACGGCGCAAGGAGGCCACCGAGGCGGACGAGGGGGCGGTGGGCGTGCGACCTCTGCAGAAGTCGCAGAACCTGTCTGACGAGGAGACCGACTTTGACGACGACGACGAGGAGGATGAGGAGGAGGACGGGGCGCCGGAGCTGCAGACGGGCAGCAGCAGGGACAGCGAATTCAGAGCCAGTACACGACGCAAGCGTAAGTATTAAAACAAATTGGGGTTGTTAAGGTTATGGTTTTCAACGATAACGAAATCGGTTTTATAACGTAATCTAAACAAAGCTTTGGACGGCCAAAGCGCAAAATATCTTAGAATTCCAAAGAAGTTGTCTCTTTGCCAAGACCGAACATAATTACACTTTGCTTTACTTAAAGTCATAAACTTCTACAGTGATACTAAAAGTACTTAATTAAAGTGTTAGTAGTGTAGTGTGTAGTGTGCTACAATTGTGCTAAGCTTTGTGGTGAAAGTATAATTTTTATAAAAACTTTAGGATCATGTTTATATATAAAAAGTTTGTAATTGGGTATGGTATTTCAATCGATTATTTAACATAAATTATGGATAAATAAGAATATTTTCAACAATGCTTCACAATAAATCATAGCACCCTCTTTTATAATGGAAAAAAAATAATGAGATAAAGATAAGAAGTCTAGTAATACTAATAACAATAATGTTAATACAATTGACCTAAATGCCATGATAAAAAAATCAGCTTTATGAACATTTAAAAACCATGTTCAAGAAGACAACTTATGTTTTATCAAGAAGCTCTCTAATCTTTCTTTTAAAATTATATTACTTTTTTGGGCTACAGTACCTTTGAATAAATTACAAACTTAATGGAATCTTTACAGGTCGCTCGCAGCGTCGCAACAAGAAGAAGAAGGAAAAGGAAGTGGTGTCAAAGGTGTCCTTCATGCAACTAATGAGATTGAACGCGCCCGAGTGGCGCTTAATAGTGGTGGGCAGTATCGCCTCTTTAGCGCACGGAGCCACATTCCCCCTGTGGGGTCTATTCTTTGGCGACTTCTTTGGAATTCTATCGAACGGCGACGATGATGTGGTGCGAACTGAGGTGTTGAAAATTTCGATGATCTTCGTGGGCATTGGCTTGCTGGCCGGATTGGGTAACATGCTGCAGACCTACATGTTCACGTCGGCTGGTGTCAAGATGACAACGCGCCTGCGCAAACGTGCTTTTGGGACAATAGTGAGTCAGGAAATCGGGTACTTCGATGACGAACGGAATTCGGTGGGAGCACTGTGCTCCCGCCTGGCCAGTGATTGCTCCAACGTTCAGGGGGTGAGTTACCAAGAACAGGAAACATTAAACAATGTTATAATCCTCTATTCATTTTTCAGGCAACTGGAGCTCGTGTCGGCACCATGCTCCAGGCTGTGGCCACTCTGGTAGTCGGTGTGGTCATCGGATTCGTCTATTCCTGGCAACAAACGCTCCTCACTCTGGTCACCCTTCCGTTGGTCTGTTTGTCTGTCTACTTAGAGGGTCGCTTCATCATGAAGAGTGCCCAGAAGGCAAAGGTTTCCATCGAGGAGGCTTCCCAAGTGGCCGTCGAAGCTATCACCAATATCCGAACGGTCAATGGTCTTTGCCTAGAGCGTCAGGTTCTGGATCAGTACGTCCTGCAGATCGATCGAGTGAATGCCGCCTGCAGGAGCAAGGTTCGCTTCCGTGGTGTGGTCTTCGCTCTGGGTCAGGCGGCTCCTTTCCTGGCCTACGGCATCTCCATGTACTATGGTGGTATTTTGGTGGCGGACGATCGAATGGACTATGAGGATATCATCAAGGTGGCCGAGGCCCTGATCTTTGGCTCCTGGATGTTGGGACAGGCCCTGGCCTATGCCCCTAATGTAAATGATGCTATTCTGTCCGCCGGACGTCTAATGGATCTCTTCAAGCGTACCTCAACACAGCCCAATCCTCCTCAGAATCCCTATAACACAGTAGAGGTAGGTTCAATTTTCAATACATTTAAAAAATATTAAAGCTACGGAAAGTTATTAATGCAGGAGCAGTCCTTTTTCCATAAATTAAACGCCACAGCTTCATTTAATTTGCTTTGTAATCAAGATTTTTACAATTTTATTATAGTATCCTGAATTTTTTACTGAAATTGTTTTAAAATCAACGTTCAATTGAAACTCATGTGGCTTTATCTTTTCAGAAATCCGAGGGAGACATTGTCTACGAAAATGTGGGCTTTGAGTATCCGACGAGGAAGGGCACTCCTATCCTTCAAGGCCTAAATCTGACCATCAAGAAGTCGACGACGGTGGCTCTGGTGGGTCCTTCCGGCTCCGGCAAGTCCACCTGCGTGCAACTGCTGCTCCGCTACTACGATCCTGTTTCGGGATCCGTGAATCTGAGCGGAGTGCCCAGCACCGACTTCCCGCTGGACACACTGCGCTCCAAACTGGGTCTGGTTTCCCAGGAGCCAGTGCTCTTCGACCGCACCATTGCTGAGAACATAGCTTATGGCAACAACTTCCGGGATGACGTATCTATGCAGGAGATCATTGAGGCGGCCAAGAAGTCCAATATCCACAACTTTATCAGTGCTCTACCCCAGGGATACGACACGCCACTGGGCAAGTCTTCCCAGCTATCCGGAGGTCAGAAGCAGCGTATTGCCATCGCCCGAGCGCTGGTCAGGAACCCCAAGATCCTTGTCCTGGACGAGGCCACTTCGGCACTGGATTTGGAGAGCGAAAAGGTGGTGCAAGAGGCGCTGGATGAGGCGCGATCCGGCCGAACCTGTCTTACGATCGCCCATCGTCTGACCACCGTGCGGAATGCGGATCTCATCTGCGTGCTCAAACGCGGCATGGTGGTGGAGCACGGCACCCACGACGAGCTGATGGCCCTGAACCGCATCTACGCCAATCTCTACCTGATGCAACAGGTGGCTGGCTAACACAGCGGAGTGGGAGTGATAATCTTTAGTCTTTAATTTAGTATGTACACTAGGCTAATAGAACATGTAAAAGTATTACGACAAAATAGAATAAATAGGCCAAAAACTACAATCGACTGTCTACTAGGGGTCCGGGATTGGCCAGGGCATTGCGTCTCTCCTGAATTGCGAAGGTGAGCTTTCGGAATGGACCCAGTGGCAGGCCCAGCGACTTGAGGTCCGACTCCGTGAGCAGCATCAAGGTTTCCAGGTCGATCTCTTGCTTCTGAAATCTGCAAAGGAATAGAAGGATTCACATGCGTTCATCAATAGATATTTTCTAGGGGTTGTCACTTTAAGACTTAGTGTCGATGCAAGCTTTTGAATTGAATTAAATGACTTTTTCGAAAAAATTCATTTCTGAATAAAATTCTTGAGTTTATCTTAATGAATATCGAATTGGATTTTGGATCATAGGTCCATCGAAAGATTAACCTCAATTTGTTGGTCAATTCATTTAAATTTTTGAGCTGATTACAATTAACACCTCAACTTTAAATTGAAAAATCGGTCCTGATCATATTAGATTTTCTCTAGCAGAAATTAACTTACACTGGCAGGTACTCTTCCAGGGCCCAAACTGCCAGGAATCGCTGTAAGGCACTACCGGCTGCCTCCCGATCGTCATCTTCATCGTCGCTATAAATGTCGTGACCGCCACCCTCGGAGTCCGTATCATCGGAGAGGTTTAAGTACAGACGTCCTTTTCCATTAACAGATCGGGGCTTTGGTTGGCCCGCATTTCGCATCGTGGATGTGGAACTGGTGTCCGTGTGCAGTTGTAGCTGGCTTAAGGCAGCAGTCACTGATCGCCGGAAGGCTATGCTGCCCAACATGGTGGGTCTGTCGAACAGTCCGACGGGTCTCTGCAGGGTCACTTCTTCACTCAATTCCTGGCTTAACTGACCCTCACCCAGAATGTCTGGCTGGGAGAAAGATCGCGCCAAAGCCGAGCTGTAGCCATTGCGGTTATCATTGTGATCCGTCTCATCGGCCTCCAAGCACTCAAAGACATCGCTGATCTTGCCGCGCTTGCCGACACTCTCCTCATTGGAACTGAAGGTGCCCACATACATCACCTCGGAGTCCCGCTGCAGACCCGTCAGCGAGGTGATTGTCCGCTTGCCATCCGGCTCCAGTTCGCGCACCTTGAAGCCTCCGTCCGAGTCGCCGGAACTCTTTGAGTGCGGACACGTGCTGCTGTGCTGCTTCTGCACCTGCGATGGTCTCTTCTGCACCGTTCCCGCTCGACTGGCTATCGTGGAGCCTCCACTGCTACTGCTACCGCTCCCGACCAGATCACTGAACTTTGTAGGTTGAGGGGGCGGATCCCTCGGCGGCTTGTTCAGATTGCCCTGGCTGGACCAGATCTTCTGTTTCAGAGTGGAGAGCATGTTGCTGGACTTGCTGGGGCCAGGCGGTGGAGTGAGGTCGGAGAAATCCGAGTCCTGGCGCTGCTGCTGCCGCTTCATGTACTCCCGCACCCGTTTTTCGCAATTCTTCTCGGCAAGTTCCTTCAAAGCCTTAGACTTCTTTCTGAAAGGTGAAATATTCAATAGTACACAATGAAAAATAAATAAAATAATTAATTTAATAAAAACTATAATTTCGAAAGACAGATTTTCGGCTTGCCCAAAAAAATAATATCCTTAGCAAGTGTACAACAAGGACATTGTTAACTTACTTGTCATTTGCCTCGAAGTTTGTAAAGGCCACATCCAAATAGCGTAGGATCTCGTCCCTGCCATTAATAGCCGCCAGATCTTTGGCGCTGTGCTTGTCGATGTCCAAAGCATAGATGTTTACTCCAAATTTCACCAAAAAATCGACGCAATGCAAATGACCCTTGGCGGAGGCCAAATGTAGGGCTGTGTTGCCAAACTGATCGCATTTATCGGGGTCACCACTGCCAGAGATAAAGAAAAGATTGATCAGAAAAGGAAGACCATAAGATGCCATTACTTACCCCCTTCCGCACAGCAGACGCAATGCATCCAGACGTCCTTCAAAGGCTGCCCACATGACCGGCGTCATGGAATCGCTGTCCTTGGCATTCGTGTCCTTGCGGGTGGCTGCAGCCAACACATCCAACAGCCCATCTTTGGCGGCTCTGAAAAAAGAGATCCGGAGAGTTAATGAGTCTTGTGCATTCCAATAGCGATAAGATAGAGCGAAATTAATTGCATGTACTCACTTGTGAAACCGATCCGAAGACATTCTCGTCTATGTTATCTTTCAATCAGACTTGCGATGGAAACTCTCGAATCGAACTAAAAGGAATCCAATATCTTATGAATAGGCTTTTCATAATACTTCCAATTCCTTCCAATCCCACATCTCAGATACTCAGACATAGGTCAGATAAACTCTACCAGACACATTGACACGCAATACTTGACTAATTGTTAGCTACAATTGCATATAAGATGCCTTTCAAGAAGTTGGCCTTCGAGCTGCACAAGATGAAAATATCGGACAATCCCATTGAAGAATTTACGACCCATGGTTCCGTAACTGACGCATCTTTGGGTCCCAATACCCACTTGAAAGACTCAGGGGTCAGAAAGAACCAAATGAAGCAAAAGTCATTACTCCGAAAGCCTCGATTTAACTACCTGTACGGTAAAGCTCGGGCGGAGGGACTGGAGTGGGTCCACAAAAATGTTGGCATCGGGGAGGAAGGGGAATCTAACTGTGTAAAAAAACCGGGTAGCAAAACAGTTTCTGGTAAAGCCTATGAAATGAAGGCTTTTATGGCCGAATGCGAAAATCTAAATCGGTGCCTCGATTCCGATTCCGGAAAGGGAGTTAGCTTGAAAAACTTAAATGAGTGGAAGTCGCAGACAAAAGTTGTAGACTCAGAAGACTCTTATGACGTTAAGGACCTGATAAACGAATGCGAAAAGCTTGAGGATGTTTTATTTTATGAAATAAGAGGAGACCAATTCCAAAACCAAGACGAAGAAAATGTCAATGAGCTGGCCTGCTACCTGGAAAATATGGCCATTTTACCCAAGAAAATGTCGGCCATGGTAGACATGATCTACTCCTGATATACACCTCCGGGATTTTATCTTGTTCGACTTAGAAAAATAAACAAAGCTTACATATTTTTTAATTTTTGAAGTTGAAATAATTATAGAACCCAGGTGAAATTGAGAACCATAGTCAAAAATCCATTTCAAACTTTGTATGCCCTATATTGTCTAGAACCGAAGTATGCCAAACACAATGGTATATCAATTTGCACATCTTTATAGACGTGATCTCATTTTTTGCACTATCTGCATGCGTAGATAAAGGGAATATGTTAGGTTGATATTTTTATTTATCTTGACTACCACTTTAAGCATCCAAATCAAAGTTTGAATCTAATTTATAATGGAGCTCGATTTTAAATGTCATTTTAGTCAAATGTGGATGGGTTTTGTCACATTTTTTGTCGCATTCCATTTTTTTATGATTTTACCGTGGTTGGGCAATTAAAATGAGCACGAAGACGATCGGAAGTTATTCGTAGGGCATATTTCATTATGGTATTTTTCCAGCGCTCGTACTAACGTTCACACGTTGTGAATTAATAATCAAAAAAAAAAAAAAAGAAAAGTGTAGCTTAAGCCGAAGAATCACAGGCCCACACGCACACACAAAACATTACCCATTTACTGCACACGACGAAGTTGGCTTACATACCGTATACCAACTACCAAGTTCAGTCAACCTTGCTGGCTGGTTTTTGAATTGCCCAAAAATCCGAAAATCGAGGCAGTCAACCATTTACCACGGATACACACTACTCTTGCCCCCGAATAAACAACAAACACTCACTCACATCGGGTTTACTGTCCCGGTTCAAGACCGCTTTTCACATGCAGGATTTTCTTTCCCACTGGGCAACCTGACACTTTTCTTTTTAGCCAACCGAAAGTTTTCTTTAGCGATCGCTAGAATATGCACGTACAAAAGCAGTTACCCGGAAGCACTTTCTACCGCTCCGACTGCATGTTGTTGAATGAAATTGTTAACTTGGCTCAAACTTCGGCGCTCACATTACGCACAGTGGGCGAGAAAAGTATGGATTATGGCTCTTATATTTTTCACCTGAGAAGTGGAGAAAAAATATATTACAATTCAAATTCTTCGATCAAAACTATATAAATAACTCAAGAGAATCTGAACCTTACCAAAGAAATTACTATTTTTCAAGACTCACAACAAAAGAAAAGTATCGCGAATAGTTAAAAAATTTTATGTCATGACATTTTATATTTGTATAAATTGAAATGTTTTATTATAAAATTTAATAAGTCTCAAATGTGTCGAGTTATAAATTTCATAACTGTCGTATTGAAGTCGTCTTCCAAAACCTCATATTCTAAAATTATCGAGATTCATCGTAATACATAACAAATCTTGTTTTTAATAATTTATTTGAAAAACTGTTACCTGTAACTTTTGGGCTCCACTGTGTCTCTCATTTTCTCTCTCTTCCACCCACTGGGCACCGATAGGGCATTGCCAGCCTCGAAATTGTAACGAACTATCGCTTACAACCACCTTTGAGCAGTGCCGCCCTGGTTGACTTGTGCTGCCCTGGTCCGATTGCCCTGAAAAACACAAGTGAAAAAGAAGAGATAAATAAAAATTAAAATAAATTCAAGTTAGGCTAACGTTTTGAACAAGGTGAACGGAAAATGTAAGAAAAACGACCAATAAACCAGACGAGCGCGATTCGGTGGCAGTTTATACTGCAGTTGCAACCTGCACATGTATATGTATACGCGTGAGGGCCACACGTATACACAGACACCAGATGAGTGTGCGTTTGCGTAGGAGGCACCAAAATAACAACAGCAATCGCAGTAGCAACAAAGAATCGGAATCGTACTCGTATTCGGATTTGGAATCGGAATCGCCACAACCATATGCCAGTGGGAAACGGATTGGACGAGGGAACCGCAGTGCCAATGCCCAGCCAATAAAGATAGTATCCATATCCCCAAGGAGCCATAGGACCAGACCTCAGTTATCCACGCCCTCGACAAATCACAAGTGTCAGCCTTAGCCAAATCAAAACTGGCAGCCATCCCGTGCTCCTGCTAGGGCAGCTATTCCAGGAGCAGGAGAGGGAGAAGCCCCAGCCGGTGGCCAGTGGCCGGGTGCACCCAGCACTCCCGCACTATGGGCAATTGCCTGAAATGCTTCCAGTCTGCCGCCGAACAATCGATGCCAACGAACGCCTCGTCCCTATCCCCCAATTCACACAATTCCAACGCCTGCCAGACTGCTACCAGCCTTGCAAATTGCTACGATTCGGTGGGCACTAATCCCAATGCCAACGAGCGCTGTGCCCTCGGTAAGTGTTTCTCACTTAATAGCTCTGGCAGCCCAAAGGCTAACTCTTTTCTGTTTTCCCCGACCAGAAACCGATGAACTGCTCTCTAGCCGAACTCCACTCAAGCCAGCAAAAGCAAACAATTGTGATACTAAGCGTAATAGTTTTAAGTCTTTAGGTTTGCTGAATGGCAGTGCGCCCACCATGAGCGATATCATAACAACTGGTGAGTCAGCGGTCGTTAGAGTGACTTTAATATAGTACTCATTCAAGTTTCTATTTCCACATGCAATCGTAAACAAATAGCTGTCAAGGAATCCATGGAGGTGTCGCATCAGGCGCTGAACAAACTATATGACGTGTACAAAGACCCGGACGACGAGGACATGATACTCACTGACGGCATTGAGCGGCTGTGCAATGACCTTAACTACCAGCCCGATGAGTTCGCCATACTCGTCCTGGCCTGGTGCCTGGATGCCTCGCAGATGTGCCGCTTCACCAAGGCCGAGTTCATCGAGGGCTTGCACAAGATGCGAGCGGACACAATAGCCAGCATTCGGGTGCGTCTGGAGCAGACGATCGAGATGCTCAAGGCCGACGCCGAGATGTTCAAGCAGTTATACCGCTTCACCTTCCGGTGGGTACTTTTCCAACTTTAATGATTCAATATCTAACGTTTCTTGTTTTTAGCTTTGGCCTGGAGCCCGATCAGCGCGTCCTCTCTTTGGAGATGGCCATTGACCTGTGGAAACTAGTGTTCACTGTACAAACACCTGATCTCTTCTCCAACTGGATACACTTCCTCGAAAAGCACCCGAATATTCGCCGCATACCGAAGGATACATGGAACATGTACCTCAATTTTACGGAACAATGTGATATACAAAATTACGACGACACCGAAGCGTGGCCCAGTCTCTTCGACGACTTTGTCGACTACGAGAAAAACCGGGCGCTGGTGTCCTCGGGCATCCACGACGACGACAACAACAACGATGATCCCCTGCAGAGCCATGTAAAGGCCGAGGATCCGGGTCTCGTGTCGTAGTAGCAGTCTCCAGTCTCTTCAGGGCCAAGCAACGTTCAACTCGCCAATAGAAATTAAAGAATGTACATTTTCACCTTCACTGACGACTCGCTCTCTCTTGCTGCTGCTTAAGTTTCCCCCCCGTAAAAACACCCGTGGCCACTGAATAACGAACGATGCGGTGCTGGCGCTGCTTGAAGACGGACTCCAACTGCCATCATCAGCCAGCTCTTATGATTATGGCTGGCCAATATACTGGCCGGAGCAACGGACGCATTTGTTTATGTAATTAAAGACTTATCGACAAGAATTTCGGAAAAGCTCAATCATCGGAAACCACATGTGTATATAACTAAATGACTTGAAGGCGGAGCAGAAGGCAGACCGTATAATACTTAGCAAGTAATTGATGTATTATTTTAAACAAGATTGCAAAATTTTATGGCACTTAACTATTTAAATGCATACAATTACATACTTAACTGTAAGTAGTGGATGTGAATTAAATAAAAACTAAATGAGTAATTGTACTGGCGAGTTAATTGAAATTGTCATTTCTGGGGAATCAAATGGTGTGGTGAACCTGCATTTAAAACAAGCGCCCAATGGCTGATTAATTTTCGGCAAAATAGAACGATAACATCAGATCCATGCAACCGTGGCAGATTAGGGACTTTTCCTCCAGAAATAATTTTTTAAGAGGAAAGCTTATTGATATTTGTAAAGAATTATTTTTAAGATAGGGATTTTGTGCCTAAAGAAAATTTCCTCCTTTGATAACATGATTCCCATGCAACATTTTTTTACATTTTAAAATCGAAATTCGGTCCGACACCAAAAAAATAACGGAATACCTTTCAGGACCTTCCAATTCTTACCAAAACTGAAGGACTTTGACACGTATTTGTCGCGTTTGAATTTGGTGGGAAAAGATTTTTTAGTGGAAAATACGGTTTTTGGAAAGCATTTGGTAAAAAAAATGTTCACAACCTGGTAACACTGCATCTTGTCATATTACTATTTTGCTGATAAAATTTTATAAAAATCATTGCGATCGCTGCCCGCCGCCTATGATTATGTTTTGAGTGGATCCCCCGCGTCAAAGACCGAATCCCCGCCAGGCGGAAGTGATAGCCGCTTGCCGAGTGTGGGCCATCCAGTGATTCACGACGTTGACATTGAAAAACAAATGCAATGCCAGCACAGTGGGCGTGAAAAGGAGGCGCAAGGGGAGTAGAAGCAGGCCAGGAAGGGCAAGGATAAAGCGCAACGATACGGTCGATAGGAGCAGCTGTCCACCGACCAGCATCAAAAATGCCCTGCGAAAGCTGCGGCGTGGAATTTACGGTGTTCCGTCGCAAGCGTGCTTGCTTCGACTGCAAGTGAGTTAACTATGCATGTACATATATCCTAAATTTCGGGGATTCACCAAAATTGTGTTCCTATCTAAACAGACGTTACTACTGTGCCAATTGTATTGCGGCAAGGAGATGCCAGAGGTGCTCGGTTTTTGCCCAGCGTCCGCTTTTAAGGACGGATCTGTTGAAGCTCAAGCCCAAGGACCTGATTTTCTATCTGCAGTCCAAGCACATCTCCACTGAAGGTTGTCTGGGTGAGTCACACATAGAAAAAGCCCCAACAAGTTCCATTGAATCACACTTTACCTTACAGAGAAAGAAGAACTGGTCGGTCTGGTCCTCACACATGTGGCCCAGGTGGATAGGAGCCGCGGGTCGAATGCCTCCGCCAATAGTCCGGGTCGTAGCCAGGCCAACCCCATTGACAGCATCAAACAATCGTGCCAAAACTTCTTCTCAAACCTGACCGACAATATAAATGATTCGCTAGCCTCGTTTGATTCAAAATCCAGTGCTAAACCGCCGGAGAACAGGCAGCCCGAAGCGCCCTCCCACATCTTCGAGCAGCCGCGGGTGTCCACGCGCGAGATTCCCACTTATGCCAGTGCCGTGAACGGCGGGACACAACGCGTCCACGTTCATCAGACGGCCACCACTACCAATGGAGGTAGCCAGAGCAGCAGCAGTCCCTCAACTTCCACGCAGGCATCAAATAACCGCGATGCCAGCACCAGCAGCCAGGCCCAGGTGGGCCACCAGAAGAAGAAGTCAGAGGAGCAGGAGGAGGCGCATAGCAAATCCGACTGCGAGTGTTCAGACGACGAGATTATGGCCACGTTCAGTGAGCGTGTTTCGCTGTCGCTTAAAACCGATACCAGTGGCCGGGGGGTCAATGCTCCCGCAGCTCCCAGTGCCGCTGGCCTTGTGGCCCAAGGAGATGGCCTTGGAGGCGCTACAGCAGCTAGTCCGGGCTGCTCGAAGCCGGGCTCGAGCAGCTCCAAGGCGGATGCGTCCTCACAGTCGAGTTTCGAGGAACTGGGAGCCATTGGAGGCATCTCCGACGAAAGCAAGGCCACCACGGACACGAACAGCAGCCACCTGGATCAGTGGCAGGTGCTAGAGGTTAACCGGATCGAGGCGGTAGAGGAGACGCCAACCACGAGTGCCGCCGAGGAAATCTTAGAGGTGACGTTGCGCAGCAGGCCAGCTGTCGAGGGCGACGAAGGCCAGATAGGCGAGAGCACACAAACCCTGAACATAGAGCAGCGTCCGGCCAACCCAAGTCCCGCGCTCCATCCCGCCGTGCCGCAGCGCACAAAGAAGGTGACCCGACGACGATCCGATGGTTACTTGAATCGCCGCTACCACTCTAGTGATGACGAGTCGCCCGTGGCACCCGGTGGACCTGGTCTGAGCCTGGGGCTTTCCACCCTCAGCGAACAGCCTGAGCCCGGCCTCCATGCGCACTCCCATCGCCAGAGTTGCCAGCGCTGCGGTAAGAACAAGACAAACATCCGTCGACACGTGGAGAAGATGCGACGCCATCTGGAGAACTCGCAAATGTCTGAGGAGGACATCAAACGGGAGCTGCAGGAGTTCCTCACGTACCTGGAGCAGCGCACCAAGTCTGTGGATGCCTCTGACGCGGACAGTCATGCGGTGTCTCCTCTTAGCGTGGATGCGATTAGTGTGGCTGCTGGCGGTAGATCCCCGGACATGCCCATCACACCCACCATTGAGTTCTCTCCCACGCAGGAAGATGATATCCGCTGGGATGACGACGAAGGCATCCACGTGTATGCGGCACCATTGGACTTTGAGCCGGCCGCCGGCATTGATTCGCGTTTTGTCAATTTGGAAGACATTGAGGATTTGTAAGCGTTCTTATCTCATTGTAAGTCTGAAACCGATTTGATATATGTACATTTTTTTTTTTTTTTACAGAAAAGACTTGGAGGGTTTGACAGTGAAGCAGTTGAAGGAAGTCCTCATGCTGCACCGCGTCGACTACAAAGGCTGTTGCGAGAAGCAGGAACTGCTGGACCGCGTCGGCAGGCTGTGGAAAACCATGCAAGAGTCTCCAGGTGAGCGGTTCACTTCAGGCCTTTATAACACCTTTTAAATTTTCAAAATATTTGTGCAGCTGTGGAGAAACTGCCCACGGACGAGCTCTGTAAAATTTGCATGGATGCGCCAATCGAATGCGTGTTCCTGGAGTGCGGCCACATGGCAACCTGCACGAGCTGTGGAAAAGTGCTAAACGAGTGCCCAATATGCCGACAATATATTGTACGAGTTGTAAGGTTTTTTAGAGCATAATGATACGGCTAATGGTGACTGGACATGGTTTAAAGCTGGGGGCCACCACAAGGCAGCTACGGCTGTAGCTGTACTGTACAGCAAATCCGGATGGCGGAGATACAAATTATATGTTTCCTTAAACGACGCGAGTGCAACAATAATAATATTTTTAATATTTTGTTCTATGTAGTATGTTGCCAGTATATGTAAATGCGTATATATAGTGTACACCCTGATACCGCTTTCAAAGTGTATTTATCTATTTCAAATGTGAAATACTTTTGCTATTTATTTTGTTTGTTCTTGTTGTTTGTATAAAAACGAGAGGTTATTTAGATCAACTAACATTCCTATAAGCCGCAAAAAAGATTAAATCTGTTAAACCAGTTGTGAAAAACTTGTCTAGATGCGCATTTAAACAATAAATATTTTCAAATATCTAGCGCTCTGTGGGTCTAGCCATTACAATTCGGGATTTCCCTTGAAATATTTAAGGTTCAATAAGTCTAGGTTCATAAAGTGTTATCAAAAGAGATTAAGATCACGTGGCGTTTTCCAATTGGTCGGCAGTTTTGTGATGAATCGTTTTCATTCTTGGTTTTTTCCAATACTTTGATCTTTGGTTCCGAAAAATCCTTGATTCTTGTTTACATTTTCAATCGATTAGCTAATTTAAGGTTCTGTTTGATTATTTCTAAATTTACAAATGTTCGGCGTGAAACAATTGTAAGTTAAAGCCTCCTTTCCACTAAATTGCGAGTGGTTAGCTCAAGTTGACAAAACTTCTCTATACCAATTATAATAGATGACAAAATTGAACCTTTTCGACAACATAAGGTCATTTCTTTATTTTCTATATGACTCAGTAATCTTTTTCCTTGTGATCGACCTAAAAGTACAGTGCGTTTTTGACTGAAAATCATATTTCTACATATACAAAAAAGTCTGATCGAGAATAGAAACAGATTAAAAAGTCAAAGATTTCTCGGTAAAGTTGATATATAAATTATTCAGCTTAATAAACAGAACTAAAGCAGTCTGTATTCCCAGAATGCATAAATTCCCTGTCTATTGATAACCACAAAATACCACATTTCAAACTAGAGCTCTTCAAATACAACAGTCTTTAATCAGGTTAAACAATAATCTAGGTGTAGTGACAAGAGCTGAAAGACAGCACAATGACTAGACGGGGGAAGAGAGACGAGAGACGAACTGGTCAGTCAGTTCAAATTCTGTGGATGCGCAGATCCAGCGGCGACTCCACGTCCATTTTAACGAAGAAGTCCTCGCTTTGGAGGTAACTATGTTGACGTTCGCTTATCCAATAGCCAGGTGAGAACACCGCTTCTGGCTTGGGCTTCAGCGAGTAATCACTGGGTTCATTGTTGGTGTCATCGTAGTAGCGGGCGGAGGAGGAGGAGCAGGTGGACTCCACGCTGCCGGCGGCTGGCAGGCATGTGAAGGCGGATTCGCTGCTGGCCTCCAGGAGGCAGGGGGCGCTGGGCAGGATGAGGGGCTGGCTGGCGATCAGGTGGATGCTGTGCTTAAAGGTCTTCACGTGCTTTCGCAGCGAGGAGGGATCTGTGTAGCGCTTCTGGCAGCCGGCCACTTTGCACATGTACGGCTTCTCCATGGAGTGGGTGCGGGTGTGCTTGAAGCGATCCGAGGAGTTCGAGTATGCCTTCTGGCAGCCCTCGAAGCTGCACTTGTACGGCTTCTCGCCGGAGTGCGACCTGATGTGGATCTTGAGGTTCTCCGCCCGCGAGAAGGACTTCTCGCACAGGTGGCAGCGGTGCGGCTTCTCCTTGGTGTGGGTGCGGGTGTGGACGAGCATCTTGTAGCGGGCATTGAATCCTCGTTCGCTGCGCTGGCATCCTTTCCAGCGGCAGTAGTAGAGTCCGTCTGTGAGGGAGGCGATCGCATGTCGCTGGGTCACGTGCTGTGCCAGGGCCTCCAGTGTGTCGAAAACTCTGCAATGATCAGATAAAAATCGGACTTTAGCAAGGGACCAACATATGTAAAATAATATATAATATCTATGTATGTATTTTGTACAATGAAAATTATCTTTGTCATATACAATTTATCCAAAATCAAATCATTTTCTTTACCATAAATTTTATTTAGTCCTATCAATTTGACCCAAAAATCATATTATTATCGCTATTCGATGCGTACAACTTGTTTATCAGAAAGTCCAGTCCATGAGTTCAAGAATTACCAGGCTGCTGGTTTTTCTGCTGAATTCGTAATCAGTTATATATATATATATATATATATATATATTTTATATATATATATATTTAATGCAATAAAAATCGTCTGAATTTCTTTTATAATTATTTAATCCTTTGTTTAATTTTTTTAGAGAACTATTACTATTTTCATTGCTTTAAAATATATACTTTAAAAGGATCGCCAAATTACTCGTATTAAAATGTATTATTTTTTAAATTATGTATATATTGAAATTTGACATAGATATTTAAATTTTCTTTCTTTCCTTTATCATTTTTTTGAAAATAAAGTTTAGTAATATTTTTTGAATTAATGTAAAACTACAATTTCTCATGGATAATTTACTTCTCCCATTTAAAAAACATGAAAGTGACTAGGTAGTAATTCTTCTGAGTAATCCCCATATATAGTATGTATGTATACTATAAGTTGATCATTCTTCTGAGTAATCCCTATATGTATGATAAGTTGATGCTTACCTATCACATTCGATCCAGTTGCATACGAAATCACTGGCAGTGCCGCACTCGCTGCCGCTGCTGCAGGACTTGCTGTCGTCGTGGAAAGCCTCGGGACTCCTGCAGAGGTCGTCCGGCTGGCCGTGGGCCTTCATGATCACGGACTGTGTGCGCTGATGGTATCCGTATCCGGCGGCAGGACGTGGCGGCGTGACTGGCGGCGTGGGGAACCTGATGTGCTGCATCTGCTGCTGCTGCTGCTGATGGTGATCTGCCGCCAACCAACTGCCGGAATCCGAGTAGGCAGCTATATACGGCGGTGTGTTGTACGGCGTATAGTAGCCGACGGGCGGCTCGTATATCCCTCTGGCTGGGCCGCTCTGGAAGATTGACTTTTGTACTATATCCATGGTTGGTGCTTGGTAATTGAGAAATTGGTTGCTTTCGCTAACGCGCTTGCCGATCGAATGAGCCGCTCGTCCGCCGACGTTCGGGTAATATGCGAAACTCGGCCGGCGATAAGGGGTCGTCCAGACGGACAGGGAGCGCTTATCAGCGCCGAAGGCTGCAGACGGGTCCGACGAGGGCGTGGCGACAGGGGGGCGGCAGACGGAACCAAAACACTGGAGCGAAGAAGAGCAGGTGCGTAGCGGACGGAGACGGTGGAAAAATCGGCTGGCACAAGTGGATCTGGGGCAAAAGCACACACTACGTGAGTGAAACTCCGTACTGAAAGGTGGATGGGGGTTGATGGTTGGGGATTGGGGCTTGGGGGACAGGGGATCTGGTCTGGGACCGCTTATCAACGCACAAGTGGAAATCCAGCCAGTCAACATATGTACATGTGTGTGCCCGATGATCGCTCTTTGGGGGGCAAGCCTTATCGCCGCCCGCTGCCGTCTGCCTGACTTGCACTTCGTACCGCGAAGCGAATTCCCTGCAACCCCACCCTGCGAACCAATCCGCCCCTCCCAAGCCCCACCCATTCGCTTCAAGCAGGTACGTCAACATCTGTGCCCGTGCACTCAAAGAAAACTTAATGGGTGAACACTTGGAGAACACTTTTCTCAATCTATACTCTAGATTCCAGAACAAGCAGTCAAGCTTTTGGATTGCATATTCTAGCAACAATATTTTAGAAACAGGCCCCATTGTCAATAGCAATTGTAATTTGTAAACAAAGATTAAAGGCAGTTTAAGGGACACTTTTCTACCAGTAACATCGATCTAATAACTAAAGTTTTTAAAAATGTATGTTAATTAGAATCCTATCACATTTTTATTTTGGTTAAATAAAAATAAACTCGGAACTTTTGGAGATATTCCAGTCCTGTTCCGTAGAATTAAGTAAGGGCAATTAGGCACATTACCAATTGCAATTTCAACTCATATACCCCTTATCTTAAAAAAAATTACATCAAACATTTGTTGTCAGCAGTAATTATAAATAGTATCAAATACCGATCTGGTCCTCTTTTAGGCTGGTTGGTTTGAAAATGTTGAAAGATATTTTAAACCATTGCAGCAAAGCTAAGAAAAGGATTAAGTATACAAAAAACGAAGGCGGAACTCCAAGAAAAAATTGCAATTATCTCATTTATTTCAATACCCTGAAGACCGCTTCCAGCCTTTTTATATCACTTTTAGAATGAATTGTTAGAACCAACTTTTTATTAATAATTATATCTCTTTATCAGGGCCTAGTAAACTGTTTATATATCTGAGCGTATAATACCGAACCTAGAATTCATTCTTGGGTTTGGCCGCCGTTTTCACCTCAGTGTGTGGGCGCTGCGTCTGGGGCTGCGATAAGGTGGTTATCTCACGCCAAGTCAACAAATGCCGCCACATGTCGCCGCTCCATATCTTTGGGCCGAAACTTTCTGCGCCATGACGTGAATGGCACGACGGGAAGCGGAGTTGCGCTCTGCTGGGTGGTGGCTATCAGCCATCGGCGTTATCAGGCGGCAGCAGCGGCGGCGGCGGCGGCGGCGCTGTCTGGGCCAGTGAATCACTACCAGAGCAACCTTCGCTCCACCTTCGCGCCCAGTGGCAGTCTTACCCATCCACCCGTAATCCGATCGCCTGCACGGGCCGCCGAGTGGGGTCCCTGGCTTACGTAAAGACAACATGACATCAGGGACTTTGATAAGCCCTTGCCCTCTATCAGCAGTGCGACAGGTGGACGTTTACGTGGACTCATTGCCATTTCCAGTTCCACTTGCAGTTCGAAATTCCCAGTCCCCCGACCAGATGCGGAATCATGATTTATAAATAGATAGGGCGGTACATATATGAACGTTCATATGTAATCAGCCCACTGAGAGCTCGCCATCCGACTAAAGTACAGTTGCGCATGGCGAGGTCAGTTCAGCGGAATCTTCCAAAGTGCGGCCTTGATGCTACTATATAATCCGTATCGCTACCCAAAATCGAAGACATGCGATGAAGGACCCCAGGCGCAACCTAAATTTTAATGTTTTGCCAGCGCTTGGCGGTAATTAAATCCCCCTATAATATGAGTAAAAAAAAATCCGGATTTTCTGGCTGGCAGTGTGAACTTTGAATGGCGCGAGCGGCTGTCGATAAGCCCCCATTGTCTCTCCTCCTCCTCCTCCTCCACCGATCTGGATCCTCCACGATCCATATTCCCCCCCTTGGACATTCCCAAAGTCCAGAAGCTCAGCACTGATAAGATGTATAGTAGTATGCTAAAAGGAATAAAATACCCACGAGCACTTGCGAATTTCTGTTGGGGAGCAAAGCGTGTGCGCATATTAATTTTCCGTGGTCCGAATCTCGGCGTAAATAAAAACAAATCCGCACCCAACAGGGCGACAGACATTCGACGATGGAGGCGAGGCTTTGGTTACCGGATCGATCCGGATTGCGTGTGCAGTCCACCGGGCGGGATGATGTTCAATATTTCTATCAAATTAACAACACTCGACCGATAACCGCCGGGGTCTGGATGGCTGGCATAGGTGGCCTGGTGGTCCGATAAGCCCTGCCGGCAAAGGCAAATTGGATTGGGCCCGAGATCGCATCCGAACCGATCCAAGATGACCGGTAAGCGTGCGCCCGAGCCGGGAGTTTATCGCCCAGATGCATGTGTGCAGTCGCCGCGGAGAAGGGTCCAGACCAAGTCCAGTCTGCTTATCGCTGCGGTGGTGGAACCCACTGGGAGCTGATATGACTATGCTGGCCGCAGAAGGCTAATTACTTTGTTGCCGCCACCGACAGACTTCCAAAGTCCATGTACCGCCGGCCAGCCAGTCATCACACCGAGGGACATGCAACCGCGGCATGGAACCAATACGCATCTCTAACCAATCCGTTTACCACAGATGATGGCTGCTCGAGTTCGGCCGACAGGGATCTATTATTTATACGCCGCTTATCGCCAGACAGTTTGATATGGCCGAAAAGGAAAAGTTATTAGGCGACTGGGGGAACCGAAAAAAAAAAATATAATAAAAAAAAAAAACATTCCAGACATTCGTGGGAGCCCACAGACCCCGCAGCGCAGACCTTCCGGCAGTGCCTCTATTTTTATACCAATTCAATGGGTGTTGCTATTTAGGAGCGATATGCTATTGTTTCTGTTACCACTGCTGATACGCCTGACAATATCTCGTCTAGACTGGGCATTATTATGAGAGGCAAATTTCGTTTTTTACGTGTTTATTATTTTTTTTTTGTTTCTATTTCGAAGTTTAGCGGAAAAGTTTCAATGGCACATACATGTGGTATGATCCAACAACAATTACACAACGCCGCTGGGGGCTTTTTCATTATATATGACTGGCATTCTTGGCGGGGGTAATTGAGGCACCTTATCACTCGAGTTAGATTTACGATTGTCGGGCAGGAAGAGAAGCCAACTTCCAGTCTGCGAATGTCTAAAGGTATAACCAAAACGTGTTTAGTTTACCAAATTGAAACTGTATAAACTAAACAAAATGTTAAAGTTCTGAATTGTTAATGGGACAATGTACCTAATCACAGAAGAATTTCGAAAAATTGTTTTCATAGACTTTATATGACTTTGGAATTTTGGATATCATAATCATTAAATTTGAGTCTATCAAGCAGGAAATGACTTTAACTTTTAACTTGGGAGTGATCCACAATTTCTTATAAAATATTTGATTGTGTCTTAAATGACGCAGTCAATTTCTAAATGCTTCTTTTTTTAGCAAACGTTCAAGGGCGGAATTCAAAAAAGGATAACTGAGGCGGCTAATGTGTATTACTTCAATCGAATAATTAAAATTAGTTAATTATAGTCGGACGACATTATACATATATTAAAAACCATTCTTCTCAAATGATTGGTATTATTTTCTGACAATGCTAATAAAGGATAATAATGCTGAAATCAAAAATCAGCCTTAGTATGCCTGCAACTAAGGTGATTTTCATTCTGTTTAAGAATGATTGCGCATTTACCACAAGTCACTTATAAAAATGTTCTTTTAAAATTTCCTTTAGATAAATACAATGAACATGCAAAGACTTTTTAATCTTGAAGTGCTCAATAGCACTTTTTTCAGCTAATCATCACATAATTTGGTAATATTTCTGCATAAGAACCGAAAATCAAATATAATTAAGTTTTTAATTACGTTCGCATTTATTTTAATTAATTAATTAAAACACTCCAACGCAGAGAATAAACAAGTTTTGCTATTGGGACCAAGTAAGATAATCATGTCTGAAATCATGAGATGAGTAATGTAAAGAGTGATCGAATTGGAATATTAGAAAACATATGGGCACAATTCACTTTCAATAGGGCACCGCATACAAAGTTTTGCCTGCTAATCATCACATAAACAAATCAGGGCATTGCGAATATAGATTCAAATTTAAAAACAATTCCGAGATTTTCCACCTATCAATCGATCGGTGATGCCGAACTGACCTTCACGTCATTGGCCACTAGATGCGCATGAATAGCATGCGGGCGGCATGCGATCACTCCCACAGCGGGTGACCTCCCCTTACATTTTAGCACTCTACTATCGCGACACAATTGATAAGACGGCCTGGTCTGTAAACTTACTTAGGGCAATGAATTTATTGAACGAAAAATCGGTTCAGCGATACGTTTAAAGTTCGCGCACACTCGGCCGCCGCCTGACGTCTGAGCGGAGATCGGGAATCGGAGATCCCAGATAGCAAGATTTCTGGAGTACGGTGGAGTTGTGTCCGTGGGGTAGCCGCCGGTCCCCGAAATAGATGGTGACCCCCACGCGGCGCCGTGTCATCGGTGGCGGGCCCTGTGCACGTGAACCAGAAATAAATATATGTGGCTGCGGGTTTAAATTTATACTACATACTCAGGCGAAGTGTTCCAGATGGTCTTGCATGTAGGTGACTAGCGATTTCTCGAACAGAGGGCCCACCAGTCGGTCCAGTTTGAGGTTCAGGCTCACATAGAACTGCCGGCGATAGCGTTTGCTCAGTTTGGCGGCCAGAACCGAGGAATCGGTCTGTCCGTGTCCGCCCAGAATGGTAGAGGATATTGGCTCAGTGCTGGCGGGATTACGAGGGGGCATGGCCACCGCTATCTCCTCAAGAACCTCCGATTCCTTGGGATTCACAAACAGCATGGTGCTGCCCTGCATTTTGAGGGCGCGCACCGTAAATTGCGAAGGTCCCGCTTCCAAGTGGACGCAATGCGAGGTAAAAGGACCGGACTCCTTCGCCGGCACAATATCTTTATTAGCACTCGCCATTGATTAGGTATTTCTAGTTATAAACAATTTAACAAGGAAAATTTATAAGCAAAACAAAACAATGAAATGCAGGTTTTCAAGGCGCCAGTGTTGGTGAATTCCACAAAAACTACCAGGGCTCCCCTTTAAGACAAATCGATTATCAGCTGCAAAAGCCCCTTCGGCGCCAAATTTAAATTCTTACTCCCTTTAAGACACAAAAAACTTTTTAATTTTCGCCGTTCGCAGTGTTGGTTGCTTTTATTAAGGCTCTATATAATGGGGGCGATTTTTTAATGTTTACGTTTGTTGAGTTAAAATACATATATACGATATTTTGTTCACAATTACATTCAGATTTTTTTTGCTCCCTTCAGCGCGCGTCGATTGGTTTTTGTCTTCTATAATGTTTACGTTGTCGATTTGATTTGACCTACTTAATTAAATACACAATCGGGAAATCGGCGAGAGAGTACCAAAATAAAGGCAGACAATTGAAATCAGTGATATTCGATTTAAAGATCAGTTCCGGTTGTTATATATATAAAAAAAATAAGTAGATGAAATTCACTAATTTATAGTTACGTTCGTATGCTTGAAATGTCAATGGTAATTTACTAATTTCGCTTGCAGTTGGTTATGTTGTATGGATTAAATATCATTTATGTTTGCGTCTATTGCGTTTTATTTATTGATAATTGGTAGTTAAAGTTCTTTGAATTTGTTGGATATCAAATAATTTTGATTAATTTCTTTTTTTTTGTTTCTTCTACTATAATTTGACTAAGATTTGCAACCGCGATTTCAAACTTCCATCCTGCTGCTCTTTTTTCTTATTATTTCTTGTTTGCTTTTTTTGTATTAGTTTTGTTCTTTTTCATCATGTAATCATTATCGATTTGTGAATAAATATTGGAAGTGATAAACATATAGCGTTGTTATGCGGGACTGGTGCTTCTTAATCCTCATCGTCCTCAGATTCGGCCTCCTGCAGCCAAGTCAACCAGGCATTTACTTGGAACAAAGCAGATCCTTTGCCTGGATATTTGTCGGAAATCTCCTCCTTCCACAAAACGAATGCCTCCTCCTCGATAATTTCAGATTCGTAAAGATATTTGAACCAACGGCACAGCATGCCTAATGCAAAAAAAAATCAATATAAGTAACCTCGAATGGATTAATAATTAATTTGCTCTTACCCTTGGGGAAATTCTCATTGTAGCAGACAGACTGCAGGGCGTACAGAGCCATCAACTGCAGCTCATTTTGTCCCAAGAAGGTTTGCAACATCTGGCTGTAGTTCTCCAGCAACTGCTGCTCCTTCTGGGTCACCGACTTCTCCGGGTGCTCCTTGGGGTCGAGGTTGGCCGCCAGCGTCGTCTCCTTGGTCACGTACTTGACCACCACGGTCATGAGAGCTTGGATGAAGCCCGGGTCCTTGTAGTACTTGTTGTCCACATTGGCCTTGATCCACTTGTAGAAGTTGTTGGGATTGGGGTCGCTTTGCAGCTGTTTCAGCATCTCGGCCTGCACCTTAAGCAGTGGGTAGAGGAAGGACAGCTGACGGTCCTCGAGTATCGCGGCCAGTCGCTCCTTGTTGCGGTCCGCCTCCGGCAGGCTGTTTATCAGATCAACCTTGCTCGCCCGGAACTTCTCCTCCAGCGCATCCTTACCGATAAGCTTAACCAGCTGCTGCAGCACGAGCAGGAACAGCGGATAGTGCTGTCCGTTGTCCGTGAAATTGGCGATGTCGTTTAGCTTCAGCAGAGCCGGCTCGCACACGGTCTTGGCCAGGACACTGGCAACGAGGGTCGCAATACGGGGGTTAAGCGCCTCCCGCTCGTTCATCTTGTTGACCAGCTGCTTGAAAACCTCGACTACGATGTTCGACTTAATGTTGGCCTGCTTCCGCAACGTTTGCAAGAGTCGCACGACACGTTCAAGGTAGACATCGTTCACGCGGTCTAATACATCCATCAGCAGGTTGATGTACACATCCTTCAGCGACTTCTCTGGTAGCTTCAGCTCGAGGAATCCATTAACAAGCTCGGTGAAGCGATCTGGAGTACCCGCCGGTGCGACGGCATCTTCCTTTTCCTCGGAATCTTCAGCTTGAACAGACTCCGATTCTACCGTCTTGGCCTCATCATCATCCTTTACCTCAGCATCTGGCTTCGTCTCCTCTTCGTAGTAGAACCTATCTTTGAAGTACTGGGTCGCCTTCTTGGACAGCTCCTCCTTGTTGGGACCCTTGTCCTTCTTCTGCTGCTTGGCCGAGCCAGTACCACCGACCGGGGTGCTTGGTCTCTCCACGGAACCATTCTTGGCCAGATCTTTACCGTCGTGCGAGCCCTTCCTGCCCGCCGGGCTATCTATGTGCTCACCCAACTTGTCCGCTCCTGATCCAAAGTTTGGCGATGAAGAGGTTGCCTTCAGACCCCTCTCGTTCTGCACTCCCAGGAGAGTTCGGTTGTCAGCGTATTCAGCGGATGGTGTCGACGAGGGACGCGTTGGATTCATCAAATGGGAAGTCGGCGTGCCCAACATTGGATAGTGCGAATTCGACAGCTGGCCCTGATCCTTGCCCTGCGAGCCGCCTTGGTTGTTGTTGCTGCTGCTGTTGGGCGGTGTAGACATGGGCAGCGTGGCCGGGAACTTCTGGTTCTGGGAGGCCGCTCGGAAAAGCAAGGAGTTGGCTGCCGGGCGCATTTGCAAGTTCTCCACCGCATCCTGGTTCGTGGTGATCAAGTTGCGTTTGAACCTCGGTGCCAACTCCTTGCTACCCAGCAGCTGATTGCCCCCATACTGTCCGTCATTGCGATCCCTGTCGCGATCGTTGTTCCGACGCGAGTCATCCCTGTCTCGGTTGTTGGAGGAGCCTCCTCCTCCACCGCCATTTCCGCCTCCATTCTGGTTGTGCTTGTTGTAGCGATTGCCATAGTTGGCTCCGCCGCCGCCTTGGTCGCGATCCCTATTGCGATCGCCACGATTGTTGTACTGGCGATTGTCGCGATCTCGGTCACGATTGCTAGTAGCAAACCTAAAATACACAAAATATGTTTAGTTACTTTCCTAATAATAAGATGTTGTATTATTGGTTATTTTAAAGCGAAGGGTTTTATATACCAACACAGTTCTTATAAGGTACTTACGGCGAGACAATCGGAGAAGCTCCCGTGACACTCAGTCCGCTAAACATGTCATTGTAGCCGCCAGGCTGGATATTCAAATGGAACCTATTCATCCAGCTGTCCGAGTCGCGATCGTTGTTGCGCATGTCTCGGTTGCGATTGGGGAACGGGGTGCGAATGATCGAGTCGTCGTCCGAGCGTATTTGCTTTATGGGGACGGGGCCTTCGGTGGTGCCCAGCTTGCGCGGCACCCAATGGTTCTGGCGCAGCTCGATGACATCCTTTAGCATGAAGCGTATCCTCGGTGGATATTCAGATGACTTTGACCGACGTTCAAGCGTCTCAAAGTACTGGTTCATCAGCTCTTTGCCCTGTTCTGAATCCAGATTCTTGCCGCAAGTCTTGAGCAGCTGAGCCAGGCATTCCATGTCCTCGCACATTTCCTGCGCACCGGCCGTACGCTTCTTCTTCTTGTCCAGTAGCTCCATGATGCACTGATGCAGCACGGTCTTCGACAGCATGTCGAGCTTGTTGAGCTCTCCGATGAACTTGACGTTGCCGAGCATGCGCTGTTTGGCCAGATGGCGGCGCTCCTCTTCGTCGGCCTCATTTTCAGGCGGCGGACGGTTGTCGTTCTCGTCACGCTTCAGTCGGTTGTTAAACTTGTCGCGACAGACGGCGATCAGCAGGCGCAAGAAGGTGCACGAATTATTCGGTTCCTTGTCGAATGACGGGGCTTCCTCGGACAGTCGCTTACAGAGCTGTGCGTACATAGACGAGTACTTCGGCTCGTCCAAGGCCTTATCGAAGATCAGCAATATCACGCCGTTCAGAATGACAATCGAGTTGAGGTCTAGCTTCAGCAGCTCATCGCTAAGCTCTTGGAACTTCTCGGGCGTTAGCTTGTTTAGGATACCCCTCACGCGCCGGAACACGGCGTCGTTCTTCTCGCTCTGGGTAAGTCCATGCTGCGGGCGCAGCGAAGGTGGTATCCAGCGACCGGTGATCGGTGGCGGAGTGCTTGCCTTGTTCGCCTGTGATCGATCCTGCTGCTGTTGCTGGGAATGCGGAGCTGCTCCTCCTGCTGCCGCTGCTGAGTTCAAAGAAATGTTCGAAGAGTTGGAATTGGAGCCAGAAATCTGAGCAGACGCATTGCCGTTGCGAAGGGTTGGCGTGCGACTGGCCGGCGCTCCGTAACGATCCTGCTCCGACCTGCCGTAGCTGCGAGGTCCTCCACTTGCTCCTGCCCCCGATCCGCCTCCGTTACGTTCTAGGCTGTTGGTGTAGCGCTGGTGCGATGGTGAGTCCTCGTAGCTGTCGCGATAGTTGTTGCTGTATCCGCCACTCACGCCTCCATCGTTGCCACCGCGCGAAGGCCCGTACGACGACTTGCTGTTATTTGAGCTCGCTGCAGATCCGTTATAGCCGGATGAGGAATTGGAATTGCTGTTACCGTTACCGTTCCCGTTGCCGCTGCCGTAACGTGGCTGTGGGCCGTTGCTCCCATTGCCGTTCTCGTAGTTGCGGGCGGAGCGGTAATTGCTGCCACCGCCGCCACCACCAGAGCCGCCGACTGCCCCCGATCCTCCTCCTCCAACGGAGTTTGAGTTTATTGATCGATTGTAGCTGCCATCGGAGTTGGAGTGATAGTTGTTGCGACTACCACGATGCGCTCCGCCTTGCTGGTCCTGCTGGTATCTGCCGGAGGAACCGCCGTTGTAGCTGTCGGAGCTGCCGCTTAAGCCTTGACCCAAAATGTCACTATTCTTCGGATAGTAACGCGACGACGACGAGTCACCCTGGTAAGATCGTCGAGGTCTTGGGCTCACCTCACTGTCGTGTTGGCGAATTTTGGCGGAATTCTTACTATAGCCAGTGGAAAAGTGTCCGGTCGGTCCGCCAGTTGATCGGCTGCCGTTTCTGCCGCCCTCGCTGTTGCCGCCGCTAATGGCCGGAGATCCTCCTCCGTTGCTGCCGCCGCCGCTCTTAAAGCCTGAGCCGTTGGAGCCCTTGCGGTAGTTGCCGCCGCCCTGCGGATTCGATCCCGATGATGGCGAGGAGCCCTTGTCGATCTTCACCAGATTCTTGAGGTTGTTGAACGTATCCGTCGCTGTGGTGATCGGCAGAAGATTGGGACTGGTGTTCAGCAGGGTTTTGCCGACCGTGGGTGTCGGTGGGGTTTGGCCACCGCAGCTGACGCCGATAACGCCGCCGCCTCCGCCACCACCGCGATTGGTTGGCTGCTCGTAATTGCGCTCGATCTCGCTGGGATTGGCCGTTATTACCAGTCGTAAATCGCTGCCGCCGCCGATGCTCGCCGTATCACCGGTGCTGGTGCCTCCCTCAATGGTGATCGCTTTACCGCCCCGGAACTGATCTATGATGACGCCTGCCTGGTGCCCGTTGGATAGGTCCCAACGTTGCGGACTGTCGTCGTAAGAGTGCAAAAGGGGAGCGGCGTCGTACGTTGATAGAGGAATGGTGGATGCTTTTTTGGATCGACTCGGGGGCGAAATGGGTACGTGCGTGGGGTGCACGGAGTGGGTTCCTCTTGGCGTCTTGATTGGTTTCCCCGCTGAATGGGGATCTGGATCTGGTCCTGTGATCCTGGTCTGGTCGGTTTCTGATGATCCTTGCGGACACTCAACGAAACGCACACAAATCTAACACACACACGCGTACGCACACAGAGACGAGGGGTTTGGATAGTTGGATATCCTGTCGATAGTAAGGATGAAGATGCTGCTGCTTCCGGTTTCGTTTCTTCCTGTCGGAGTCCTGGAGTCCGAGTGTCTGGATTGCTCCTGGATTAAAGTGACAAGTCCTGCGTGGTAACACCTGGGATTGGTCTCTCCGTTTCGGTTACGTCACACTGGGTATTGCCTTACGTTTTCGCGGGGAATCCTGAAGGGAAATCGGGAGAAACAGGATAGGCCGGTATAACCGTGACCAGTTAATAAAGAAGAGATAAGAATAGAAAAGACTAAAATATACAGGGTACACGAAAAAAATCTAGGACCAGACGAATTAACTATATTACGTACAACTGTGACAAAAATACAAAAGAAAACTGATGTGCCTACCAGTGAGATTTAATTGGCAGTAGATTACAAATTCCGAATGATTGTTTTTGTTTACACTCGATTTCACTGCGAACAACAATAACAATAACAGCACCTGCCGTGCAAACTGGAAAATATGCATTTAATGGAAATAACCTCGATGAGCACCTTCAAGTTTATTCCACTCTCTGCCCCACTCTCTCCCGCCAACTGCCGCATTCTCCCCACTTAAATGTGTGTGTGGCATTGCCAGCTGAACACAAAGTGCTCGGAAGATTCTAATTAATCACAGGCTTAGTCAATGCCAGATAGCTTCAACTAAGCAGTTGCTAACGTTTTTTTTTTGCCAAGTTACTTTCGCTTGATTGACTCATTTGTTATGGCCTGCACTTCTTTGTTCCCGCTTTCTTTGTTTGGAGCTCGCTCTCCCCACAAACACATTCACACAAACATTCTCAAAAGAACTAGAACCTGCGTCGATGTGTCAGTGTCCTTTCTTTGTGTTGGGGTTTATGGCCTCAGCTTTGGGGATCTCTCCCTCTTTCCAGCCAGTTAGCTATCTCGCTCACACACGATGCTGGTCTTCTGCGCCATGGAATTAAAGTCTCTTGACCCCGGGAAATTAAAAGTCGCAGCAAAAAGGGGATGGAAAGCTGATTAGCTGAGTCACGTCTATTCCGCTTAATTGATTGGCGATAGGATGAGGTCTCTTCTTACATTTCTCCAGTTCGTTGTGGCGACAACAACCCTGCAGTGTCTTTGTGCGCGGAGGGTACATACATATTTTTGAGCCTGCAATAATGTCTTCTACTGGCAAAAGCCAAACTAAACACCCCCAACGCGAGAACCCACCCTCTGCTGCAGTGAGGCGTCGACCCCGACCTGAGGAAATAACAACCTCCCCGTGCTGCCCAGACCCAGTTGTGGATGATTTTGACCTCAATTCGAGCGTTCGGCTCTCGTGTACAAGTGTTTGTCGCTGTCTGCATATTTAACTGTCCAAGTGGCACACCCACATTAAAAAATGTATTTTTTGGGAGCTTCAAGACCAAATAACTTTTAAAAACTTATGGATGGGCAATAAATTTCCCAGATAGTGACGAAGGCAAGGCGAACAAAGTAAACCGACACAAACAAACATTAGGAGAGTGTGCGGGAGATCAGAGAGCAAATAAAAGACACACGACAAAAGTGAAGCTGTGAAAATGGAATAAAACTCCATCACCAGGGGTGGCTGCCTTCCAAGGGGGAAGGGGTTCGCTACAGATAACTCGGAACAGGCACAACGTCAACAGCATTTGAGATTTTCCGATGTGCCGCCGCCATTTTGTGGCATAAATATGTGTACCTACACACACTCATGCAGGCGAAACTTTCTTTGTGTGTTTTTTTTCGGAGTGATTCATTGAGTTGGCTTAATGTTTGCTGCGGTTTCGCCTATTTATTCTTCAAAGCTAAAGGCTCGATAGAATGACGAAGGCATCTATTGGGTTTTCACACTTTTATTGATTTCACAGCTTGACTTTTTGCAGTGAAGAAACGAGGACGTGCACACAGACATACACTTATACACACACAATCTAATCGGTTTTCTCTTGCACATCGTGGAAAATTTTAAGGCTAAAATCTCAAAAACCCACTTGAAACTTAGCATGCTTTTTGTTTTCCCCTTTAAGCTTAACGAAAAACGATCGCGTAGTCTTCTTTTTAAATTATTTTTACTAACCTTTACTTGAATAATTTCGTATGGCAAATCACGCAAAGGTTCCACGAAATTAGAGCTGGAACAAAAACAGTGTGACCACGTGTAGGTCTAAAAAAGATACTGTCTGAAATGAATACTTTTTATACCATTTTAATTTCTTAAATAAATATTAATGGTATTCCATAAAAGATTAAATAGTAATACTGTTGATTCAAAAGAATTACATTTTGAGACAATTCAGCAACTCAACAACCACACCACGCATTATATACGCTTTAAATAATTAGATAGTATATTTAATGAAAAAACAATTAAACACTATTTTGAAAATTCAACAATTACTGAAGCGTTCATTTCAAATAGACTGCAAATAGGCATAATAATAAATCGTAAAATATTAACTTTACGATAGAAAAGTAACTGTATTTTAACTTTTGTTCTTTAGTTTAAGAAAAGAAAAGAAAAAAAGACATGATGGCGTTTGTTTTTTTAAGAAATCACTTTTTCCGCTAACATTGATTTTTCGCACACAGGGCCCCAGAATACAGATGTGGTTTCTGAAAAATTGAAAATTATTGGTGGGCGGGCCTTTTCGGATGCTTAGCTGTTTAATACAAATTCAATTTTTAGAAAACTAAATTTTATTTAAATTTATTGAGTTGCAGAAACATTTAAATAAAGTAGTTACATGGGTCAGCTGTTTAACAATTCAAAACTAACATTTTTTGTTGTGCTTTCAATTCTTATAATTTATGTTCAAATTTGAGCAATTGAGTCGCTTAGGGAATCCCATAAATAAAAATATAAAGCCAAGCAATTTTCATTTGTTAAAGGTGGCAACGCGGTATGGGTAGGTGTATTTGCTAATGCGGAGGGTGTCCTCGCTACTAGAGTGGGACATTAACTCCGATAATATATTCTCCAAATATCGATAGTTCCAAGGTCTATCGAACCAGTTCGATTATCATTAGTGTTGAGAATGGTGCCGCATAGAAGAAGAGTTGTAAAACGCTCACTGCCCGCCAAATTTAAATATTTGGTTTCAATTCACTTCATTAATTATAAACAACTTTCGGTTTCGGTGGGTTGGGAAACAATTAAAACTTAGTTATTTATGTTTATTTGTTTTATTATGAATACCTCTTAATCTCAAAATGAAAATTTTTTTTGATCTCATAATTATTATGATAGGTACTTGCAATTAGTAAGTGAATTTTCTATGGCTATATATATCTCTAATTGTATTTACTGGGGATATAATTATTATTATTATTATCAAATTCATGCTGCCCAACCTATTTTGACCTCATTGTACGAATTTTACCATTTCATATATCTTTGCCTGGATCTCGTTAATTTTTAAAAACATATTTATATTTAATTAGAGTTAATTGCTGACACACTAATGAAGGACATAAAGTTGCAATGGCCTTTTTTTATAGTTATATGGAGCATAATTTTTTTAATTGAAATGACTGATCATTAAGAGCCGTTGACAGATATAGTTCAAATATGCCTCTCAGCAACAACATAATCGCCCGTGCCCTAGGCCGCACTATCACCTCGTTTGATAAATGTATTTCCCTGGGATTATCAACGCAGTCATCTAGCACAACCCTTTTCCCCAACTCCTTCATTGTTTTCCACACACACTTGCAGGATAACCATGAAGAACTGGGAAACCGAAGAGAAGAACAATTTAATTAGTGATGACATGTTGCCATTTAATTTTCTTGTAAAAAGCGTAATTAAAAATGTTCGGCTCGCAGCTGGAGCTGCTGAAAGCGTCAAGGTGGAAGGATAAAGTGAAGGTAAAGGATAGGTAAACAAACCCGGAACGATCATATATCGGTAGGTCGGCGATAAATCATATTGCGACTGCCTCCGGCGCATATTAGGCCCTCCTAAACGATGAGATAATCTATGGTCGCAGCGACAACAAAATGCGGCCACCGGCAATAAATTTGGAAAATACAAAACATTCTGACAATTTTCCGTGGCCGTGTGTGCTTGTGTGTGTGTGTCGGTTCGGTTTGTTTGAGACTGTGAGACTATCCTGGCTGCACACATCCAGGACAAAGGCCACAGGACATGCAGGACACAGGACACAGGACACAGCAGTCACGTCAACACTTTCAACTCTTTGGGCTGCCTTTTGTTTCGCCCTTCGTCGTATCCTTTCGGCAATAAAAATTCCGTTTGCTATTTATCTTGATTGTCCCCAAGTCGCCATCGCTATAGGAATAGTCGCCTAGTCGGTTTATATGTATGCAGGACCTAGTCCGAACTCCGGACACTTCAATGTTGGTCGCCGTCGCGATGCCTGGACATTTTTTGCTTAATGAAATGTACATAAAACTAAATGAAATTAAGTTTGTGGCGTGCTCGTGCCAAGTCCGCTGCCCACTCCGTTCCGTTTTCTAAGCCTTAGCTGCGTGTTTATTACCGCGTCGGGCATAAAATGCAAAGCGCCTTTTTCCGCGCTCAAAATGGCCGCCAGCGAACCCTTTTCCTAGAAATCGCTCGCCTCCGTTTCGCATTTAAATTTAAAGCACTCGAAAGGGGGACGGCAGAAAAGCTCATAAAGTCGAAATTAAATAATTTGTCTTCTTAATTTTCAAATAAATTCTTCATCATACGAGAAAAGGGAAAGTCGCGGGGCGGGGGAAAAACAATTGTCAGGCACTAAACAGTGAGCAGTGAGCACAGTGAGCACCCCTCGGCAGAAGAAAAGCCGACAGGATGATGGCAAGTGAACTCGGCCAGCCAACCAGAAGCGTGGCGAAATCGCAACCAGCATCCCCTCGCATCCGCAGTATAAACACTCGAGAAGTTGCCGGCGGATGGAGCGTTTTATTAAATTCGACCTACGCCACCCCATGAATATCCTTGGGCCCCTGCCCATCCTGCCCATCCTGTTGCCGCCCTCGCGACAGTTTTCGTATTGTATTTTTTAATATGTTTGTTCGTCCGACCGTCTGTCTGTCTCTCAGTCACCCGGCACAAATAATCGTGTACACCATTAATCCTTATTTCACGGCATTGTCCTTCCCCCGCAGCCACCGCTCTGCCCGACATCCTTGAGCAACCCCTTGCACAAGGACAAGTGGCATGTAAGCGATTATCGCAAGGATATCTGGGGGAGATGCGAGGAAAAACAATAAATGTAAAAATAAATAAAAGGGTGTCAATGACTTTTGATAATAGGAATGATTGTCCAAATATGCTCAAACAATATTCAATGCGAGTGCACTGCGAGAAATATGGGTCTATTTCGAATTAGTTAGGTAACTTATAAACACTATTTCCGGTGCCTGTAAATCAGGATTAGCAATTTGATAATGTTGTTTTAAGGAAACAAAGAAAAAATTAAATTCCCAGCAAAAGAAACATTCAATTTATATCTTAAACAATATATTATATCTCTGCATTAATATTATATGTTTTTTTTAAATGTGATAGCAATATTATTTATTTTTATAAAGCGAACCTAAAATTTGAACTATGTGCCAAAATAAAAGATGCTATTGGTTCTAGAGAGCTTCAACTCACTATGTAATAATTTATTTATTTAGTTATAATAGAAATATTATTATAATCATATTTATACAATGGTTGTAGGTATACATAAATTTTGCATTTTGTAGAGTATAACTTATGAACTCTTGTAAAATATCTACAAATTCTTGTTTTTGCGTAAATCTGTTATAGCTTTATGGCAAAAACTTTTGAGTATTTTTACGGAATATAAAAAAAATAAGATTATATATGGAAATATACGCAACTAAATATATCAACTAAATAATTTTCTTTTGCTCATTATAATTATTTATCTTCTTGCTTATGCACTTTTGGTAATTTCCCAGCAATAGCTAAGAATAATTAATTGAGCATAGAAACGATCATATCTTTCTGACAGTGCTGATGAAATCTCGCTCCAAAAAACCAATAAAGTCCGAAGACAGCTTTCGGCAATCACAAAACGATTTGGCATACACGCACAGGCCCCGCACCTCCCCCGACAATCCCCGCATTCGCAGTGTCGGGCGCTGACTCTATATATCTCTCTTGTCCTTTTCAATAGTTTCAGCACGCTTTACGCTTGGCCTAATTGCCGGATCCGGATGAAGCTGCCTGGCTTTTTCCCCCGTCCAGGACCTCCACCCCCCTCCCTCTTCGCCTTTGCCGGCATGGAATGTTGGACTTTTCGACATATACAAATTTCGGCTATGCGACGGGGGATTGTGAGCGAAATGAAAAATGACAACGCAGGGTCGTCCGTCGTCCGTCGTTCGAGGTCCTTCGTCCAAATGTCGAGTGGAGTGAAGACCGCACGCACTTTCGGCAGCAGGAGCGGAATCAGGACTCTGTGTCGTGTCCTGTCCTGTCCCCGTGATCCTTTCACTGCATATCCTTTTGATGCTGAGGGTGCGAAACGTTTGAATGCGAAATTAAATGATAAAAGATAGCAGTGACACACGCACAACGCACAACACACAACTCACCCCACCACCCACTGAAGGCTGAAGGTCGAGCACCTGTTTTATTAAAAAGCAAATAACAGAATTTCGGGGGGAGGGGGTCGAGGGTTTGTGTGGTGGTGGTGGGGGGAAAAGGACCACCGCAGACAGCGGAGGGCAATGCGTCTGAGGCATTGTTAATAGTCGGATGATGTGGATGATGATGATGACGACGGTGGTGGCGGCTGCATGTCCTAGATGAGCTGAATGCCCCACCCTCGCCCTCACGTCCTCATTTCATTCACCCCTCGCATATATATTCCGTGCTTGCGGACTGTCAAGTGGTTGGCGTAGCATAATAATTGTGCATATTTGGCTTTTTAATAAAATCTAATCGTCATGGCATCAGGAGCTCATGGACACCCCGAAACAAGGGGTGGCGCACAGTTCAGGGGCAGCAATGAAATTTTAATTAAATTTAGCCAAACAAACCCATCTAGAATGGGGCAAAACAGGGGGATCAAGCGTTCGATATTGATTGAGCACCGCAAATGTCTGGTGCGTTATGAAATATGGCTGCAATGACCAATTACCTCTATTTATGGCCAGCAAATAATCTTCGCTTTTCGCGTAAAATGAGGCAATCGAAGGGGGAACTGATAGATTGACGAGTCTGACAGAAATCCAGGCCAATACAGTCGCACTTCTCTAACCGGGATTATATAGCATTACAAAACTATTATTTTTTTAATCGAGAATCTTATTTAATATTTTATAAGATTAAAGTAGTGGGTTGTTTCTTATAAGCTTGTTCATATAAGAATGATAAACTATAAAAATATGAAGTTCATAAAATATGAAATATCAAAGGTTAAACTGTGACTTTTAGTGTGAAGTTTTTCCTTGACAAAACTAAATAGTATAATAAATAAAAGCTTTAACAAAAATTTCAAGACAAATTCCAAATAATTATTTATTGAGTTAGGAAAATTTTATTTTATCATGCTAAAAAGTTTAATTTTAAGAAATTAAAAACAATGGATGCTCAAAACTTAGTTTTTTTTGAAAAACTTGATTTTTTTCGACCTTTAAAAAATATTTCTTAAAGAAGTTCAACTGTGAGACAACATGAAATGCCAAACATGAAACTTTGCGAAATGAAATTCAGTTTTTCTTATCGGGGGGAACCCAACAACCACACCGGATACTGAGGCAAACGTGATGATGCATTTAAGATTCTTCCGATTGGTCATTATTGTCTGGCATTTAATGTTGGCCTCGTCTTCGACGGACGGCGTTTTTGATTGATCTACTCATTGACGTTGCCACTCCATCCACTTGGTCCACTCCATCCTGGTCCTCCTGCTCCTCCCCATCCACCTGATCCTCCGCCTCTTCCTCTTCTGGAGAAAGAAGGGGCCAGAAGACACAGATGGCGGCAGTCGATAAGCGAAGTGGCAAGCGAGCAAAAAGTGCAATGGCGTTGACAAAATGGATGATGGGGCCCAAGGTTGCACAAATGCATCGCCTTTTTTTTCGGAGGATCGCGGTTCAAAGGGGCAGCTACCGAACGTCTTGATAGAGTTGTACAGCAAATAGATCGCGGTATCCACCGATTTTATGATTATTGTCGCGGAAATTACTTATTCCGAGGTCTACAATGTCATGGAGATTTTATATAGGAATTCAATGTATCTTTTAGAGGAGATATAAAGAAGTATAAGCAGATCAAGGATTTCTATTAATAAGTTTTTAGAGCCCAAGATATCATAATGACTTTCGATACTTGGATTACTTATTGAAGTTGAATATATATACATTTGCTTAAGGGAAACCATCAATAAATTGAGTTTTCAACCAAAGAAAAAACTATCCCATTTGAGTGAAAAGTTAGTGACAGCGTGGTTTTGAAGAAAGTATGCTACAAAAAGATTTACACGAAGAAATGGAATGCTAGTGCTTTTTTGAGTACTCTTAAGTAACCAATTTTTCCAATGATTATAAAAATTCTGATGTCTTCTCTCCCTCTCGTTTGCAGTTCCTGTCTCTTTCTTTCATCGCTTCCTTCTATTTCTCCGAATAGACGAAACTGATCATCAAAAATGCGCGATGTCCAAAGCGTTTTGCAACTTGCCGCAAACGCAAAGGCAGGAGCAACCACATCGACATCAGCATCTTGCAGTTGCATACCCCGGCGTACACAGGAGGCATTCCCCGACCCTCCTCCCCCTCTACACTGTAAACAATATTTTTGATTTATTGATTATGTGTTTGATTGTATCTAAAATATTAAGTAGGTTCCAAACTGTAATGGATTTAAGAATTGCTTTATATTTTGAAGATGCATTCTTTACTAAATTCGTAACTTATCAAAGGGGCTACTTTTACATGTCCACTTAGATGACAAATAAAACAAAGGGGAAAGTATAATATAAACAAATCGTAGACTGAATTTAATGTTGATAATGTATCTATTTATATATCTTAACGATTTTCATAACATTAGATAAGGGGTTTTATCATTATAGTATTTCTAAGTGTTCATCGATGCATATGAATACTTGTAGTCAAAAAATAAATACTCTATATTAATTCTCTCTGTGCACCTCCTTCCCGTGAGATATAGAGGGACGGGTAGGGGGGTAAACGTTTCCCAGGCCTGGGATCGGGGATCGAAACGATCGTGCGTCATATGAATGCCTCGTGTTTTCTGCAGCTCCTCGTCCGTTGTCAAGAAACAAATTTGGTGGCTACTCGTTCTCGATCTCGTCCGTTCGATCGTTCGATTTGGGAGCAGGATCTGGAAAAGTATGGTGGACGGGGGAGGGGGGAAGGAGGGACTGCGGAGGCAGAGACACAACTGCTAACAACTGCATTCGATGCAAGTTGAAAAGCACCACAGAGAGAGAGACAAAAACAACTTAAAAGCATTTTGCAGTCGAGCCGACGCAAGACTTCATCATCTTTGTAGCTGGAAAATAAGGGGGGTGGGGAATGGGGGATGGAGGCAGGGGGGCCAAGAGGTGGGTCGAAGAGGTCCGGGGGGGGGGGCAACAATTTAATGCTGACGATCGCAGTTGTTTGCTCCCCGGCTCGTTTGGCCATTTTGCCGACGCAAGGAGATAAGAAATTTCGCGATTTGCTTGGCAATTGGGAAAAACTAGAAAAGCAACAATTTGATTACCGACACAGAGAAAAAATAAGCAAAGCTTGACAAGTCAGTAAGTTTTGTATATTTATGTTGTTTTTATCATTACAGAAAATTAATCTAAATATGTACATTTTTTATCAAAATATCTTACAGTAAGTTGATCAGGGACAGCCAACAGAAAAATTACTATGTAATTTGTTTCATAATGTTTATATATAATGCCTTTAATATTGTAAAATTATGTTTTAGCTAATTATGTTTTAGCTAATTATAATTATATAGTAGACAAAAATAATAAGTTAAATAGATCGCTTGATACGCTTGCAATAAAAACTCATATAGAAGTTGTTTAAATCCAAAATAAAATTAATTCTAGTTCAAATTTCTAGGAAATGGCATTTTGTTTTATTCTTTGAAATATAGTACTAGATATATTATATTGCTATGATTAATGATTATTATTTATGATTATATTATTTATTGTTTTCTCGCTGTGTACCCGGTGCGGCTGATTCTTCTACATGTTCTGGTTCTTCCCGAGAACTCTCGGGATAGGAAGAGCGCCTTATCAGTGCGCTGGAGTCCGGGCAAGTCGCTGCCGGATCGTGTCCGATACGGGGGCTTAGGATTCTCGTCCTGCCGCTCGACCTCATCCCCATCCTCAGCCCCGTACCCATCTGCGTCCCGGCACCCCAGAGATTGGCCATCGGATGGCTTTGTCTTTGTGCCGCCGAGGAACTTGGACGCTGCACGGGTTCGCCGCTGGCGGTGGAGAGCGGCAAAAACGCACCGAATATCAGGGCCAAAGCGGAGACTGCAAAACAGAAGCGCGCCCGGAATGTGAAAAGTTGGTTCCCATGACTCCATCTCCCTGGGACAAGGCGCTGTTCAAAGACACCGAAATTCATCGTCTCCATCTTCGCTCCATGTAGCTTTTGTTGCCGTTGCCGTTGCCCTGCCCGTTCGTGGGTTTGTCTCTTCCGTCTGCCTCGTTTTGTATTGTATTTGTAGCTCCGGTTTGGGATCCCCAACCCGAACCCCAGCCACAGCCCCCCAACTATAACCCCACCCCACCCACCGCCGCTCACCTCGCGAGTTGTTCGCTGTTTATCAGCGATTTGGAAGCATTCAACACGCTGTTTGAACTAACATAAAAACATATTGAAACATTTGGCATTGCTGGCGATAAGAAGTGGAGCCCAGGAGGGAGTGGTTCAGCGGTTACACGGAGAAAAAATGGTTATCAAATGTTCAAATCAGTATTTTATATCGCTTACATCCTTAATTCGCTAAATACTCGCTTGATCTAGATTCTGTTGAAATACAACTTATATAAATTCTAGGCCTTATGATTCGTTTAATATTGATGGGTAGTAAATAAAATTCACTATCTTTGGCAAGTATTGAACATAATATGTGAAATGTGAAAAATAATGCTTTTCAAAGGCAAAACATTTAAAGTTAAAATTGGTCTAACTTAACTTATAAAATAATGAGAACCTTATTTCAATCCACAAAAATAATAGCACATAGCAAAAGTTGATGTATTAGCCTACGAGTTGCAAAGTTGAAATGCTTTTATTAAGTGACTTAAATTTGTGAGTTAGTCAG
This sequence comes from Drosophila fuyamai, assembly GCA_018153365.1. Lineage (NCBI taxonomy): Eukaryota > Metazoa > Arthropoda > Insecta > Diptera > Drosophilidae > Drosophila > Drosophila fuyamai. Next base: position 9,791,570 of record JAECXW010000758.1, read on the forward strand.
ATATTTTAAAGTGTATCAAATTCTAATTTTTCTATGAATACAATACCACATCGATGTCGTGAGGTATTTTCGCACTGTGCAGAAATACTTCGTCTTAAGTAGGCACTTGAGGTGAGAGTGCGATGAGAATTCGACCGGAGATGGGGATTTTCGGGTTTGGGAAGGCCTAGCTAGCATACTTCTGTGCGCATCCGCGTATACCTCAAAGCAAATACTTCGAAAACATTTTCATTACTCCAATTTGTCGTCGTCATCTTGGCTGCTTGACGGGTGTCTGGCTCGTTGGCTGATTTGATTGTCCCGGCCGCCATTCATAACTTTCACGGCGGGATGTGGAAAGCGGAAAATCGCAGGCGGCACGCGGCCAACGGAGAAAGGGGAAGGGGAAAGAGGGGCACTGTGTTTACCCGGGTAATGAGCCCGAAATTACCCGTAGTTGCCATGGCAAAAGGCTTTCCACAAACCCTGGCAGTTCATCATACCGTTTCCCGCCGGCACTCCTTTCACCACTTTTTGTGCATTTAATTTGCTCGGTTGTGCAATCGAAAGTTTGTCAAGCTCTTCGGCTGGGCGGGCATTTGACCTTGCGGAATATGCAAAAAAAAATATAGTGTCGAACGGAATGCCACAAAATAGAGTTTATTGGTGCAAAATTGATGTTTTTGGCACCCACACACACGGAGGTCAGGTTAAAAAGAGTGAACAATGCGGCAGGAAAAATGGGAAAGGGACTTTTCCACCTGCAGCCTGCAATTTATTGAGTGCCATGTTCCCTTGGAATTTGTAAAGTATATTCCAAAGGACCTATTGTGACTAGAACCCTAAACAATAAATTTAAAAAATCAAAATAAAAGCAAAGTTGAGGTTGTTAAATGCTACATTGCATTGGTTAGGAATATTTAGTTAAATAAGTCTTTATTTGCAACATTATAGGTTTAATTTTATTAAAGTATTTACTGGTATTAAGAAGTTTTATAGCTAAAATTTTTGTATAGCTTTGAGTTTAAGTAATTCCTCTCTTTTCTGTATAAAACTTATTTGCGTATTTTAATGAAAGGTAGTCTAAAAGTTTAAAGTTGGTTTAACATTAAATAAGACACGCTCCAAAATCAAAGTAATTATTTTAAGGAACCACTACCACTACCACTACATACCAATTAGACTTATCAAATAACACTTATTGATTAAACGAACAAGCTAAAACGCAACCCAAAAGATAGAATATCTGCAAGAAACATTTATGACATTTTCACATTTCATGTTAAGATAAAAAGGGTTTGTAAACAGGAAAGTAGTACGAAAATGAGTATGAAAGCTTTGGAGGGTTATATTTGCTGAAAATTAAATGAAGTGAAGTACTAAATTCCCGGATAACAGAGTATTTCTTGTTCGTGCTGACCAAGTTATCGTGTTCATTATCTTAACATGCCCAGGACTACTTGCATATTCGACACAAATGCCAAACGCGACCAGGCATCAATTTCAACAGCTGCTCCTGGGATTCCCATTCTCATTCTCATTCCCATTCCCAGTCCCAGTCAGCCTGCCGTCGACGTTCCATTTCGTCTTTCGTCCGCCATCGCCATCGCCATCCTCCATTTCGACAAACAAGGCGAGTGCTGAAAAATGCAAATCAAGTTTCAAATATTTGAACAATAATATTTGTGGAATGCCACCCAAATTACTCACGCAGTCCGAGGGCGAGGGCATCGCATCATACATATTTAAAATGTCGCGTGCTGTTAACTTTTGAAATGCCAAAAATTAAGGGAATGGAACGGGGACAACGGCTCAAACCCCATATACATTCTAATTAATAGCGGCGGGGCTAAATGCTCGAAAAAAAAGGAAGTGCGGCACACTCAAAAGGCGGCATTAGAAGCGAACTCTATAACCAGATGCTGATCCGCCGATCGGTGGTCCTCGCGTTCGGAGCTGTCAAATGAATGCATTATGCATATGGAATGAGCAGGATGCCCCTGCCATGGAGACAGTCTAAGGCTTCCCTCCATTTGGACAGCTTATCGCGAGCGAACGAACGGCTACCGATGTCCGTCGCTTGAGTGCCTCTGGATCCATGACGGTGCACCTTTCCAGGCCAACATCCCAGTTTCCAGGTGCCGCTGGCTTACCTGATTTACCCGGCCACCGGGGGCGCCGGCCGGAGTTATCGACGACACATTGACAGGACATAATCGGCACACTTGTAGCGGCTTATCTTAATTGCTACTGACCTGCGCAACGTTTCGAGTTCCCAGCTCCCATATCCCATATCCCATACCGCTTATCCCGTCCACCAGCTCCAGTTTCAATCCCAATCCACGCGGAGGTTTCTCAGGTCTCGCGAGTTACATATTTTAAATGCGTTTTTCAAGTGCTTGTCTACCAAAGAGCGCCCAGTATGTTACACTGGCGAAAACTAAACTAAATGACTTATTTTGCTTTTGAAATTAGTACTAACAATATTAATAATATTAATGTTGGCGAATTTCAGTTAAATATGCGCTTTTTTGTGTAAGGATACTACTCTTTTAACAATCCTATCTTGAGCTTATCATAATTTGTCTAAGCACAAAATTAAAACACAATTTTATATTGAAACCTATAACCTTTCGAAATCTAGGCTATTAAGTCCAGGGTATAAGTGGCTTGAGAAGTGTCGGAAAGGATATTAAAATAAAAATGTTGTTAAGGAGGTTTATTCAGCAAATTCAATTTGAATAGGACAAGTTAAGCGTCTAAAAGTTGATGTCTGATCCATATTCTTCGAAAATGGATCCCAAATTAAGAACGATGGTTTTCAAGCAGACAAATAGGAATTAAACCACAAATCAAATAATAGGATGCAATTTCGAAATGAACATATTATGGACTGACGAAAAATGCCTAATGCACCTTCTTGTGTCCACAGCTCTGGGCCCACAGTGAAAAATCGTTAATAAAAAACCGACACTCGTCTCACTTGCCCATGTGTTTTTTATACTTATTGTTCTCGGTGCAGCTCCGTGTGTGTCATAACATTTTGCATATTTGTTTGTTAGCTGATGCCGCTGCTGTTGGTTTTTCTTTTCTTTCAGTTGGCATTTCACATTGCTCAGCTGGGCGTTTGTGGTCATTGCTAATTAAAGATTATGCGCTGCGCGTGTCCCCGATGCATTCCCCGGATCGAAATGGGATTCCCCGGATGGCTGATGGTCGGGTTTACCAGTTGGGTGGTAATACAGGATGGTGGATACTCGATACTGGCTACTGGATACTGGCCACTGGCTACCCGATACCCGTATATATCGAGTGCGCTGTAAATGGCCGTGGATTGGCGATTGCCTTCGACTTTGCTTTTGTTTTATTCCGCAGAAGTGTAAATTGCGGCTCAATGTGCGAAATTATCATTACCATATCGGGTTGTCAAGAATTTTAACGGCCATCTGAGTGAGTGTTTGTGTGTGAGTGTGTGACAAACGCAAGCTCATGTAAGTGCTCTCATCGAGTGGATTTACGTGGAATTGCAAGTGCTGAAGCCCCCTCTCCCCGCCACCCCTACCCACTATCTGATGGATGGAGCTGCCACTCACCCGCTCTCCCACTCTCCTGGACTCCATCTCTCTCTCTCTCGCACAGGTGGACACCCAATATGGCTATTGAGTTATTCACTTTGACATGCCGGCAGCAACGACAGTGGCATTCCACTCCATTGTGAGTCCACTGTTGTTGAGCCGAAAACTGCAGCTGGAATGCGTATTAGCAATAACAGGGCGCATATTTCATGCACTTTTCGTTATTCTCTTTATTCTTTTTGCCTATGTGTGGTTTTTTGGGTTTTCGGGTGTGTGCGCGTTATAGGTGGATGAAGAATTATGACAACATGGCATAGTTGGTGAAAGTATTTAGGAGCGACCTGGCGGTTGCATGCCCCACCACCATTACCCGAGGCCCCCACACAACCCCCCTTGATTTTAATTACGCCCCTTTTCAGCAGTACACGCACATTTTTGGGCTTAAGGTCAGCTGGCAAATCCTGTGGCAAAAGTCCAACCCTTGGCAAGATGTCTGCCGCAGCCACTGTGCTGCTTACTCACACACACAAATACACTGGAAATAAACCGGTTTCCTGAGAGCAAGGGGTTCAACCTCTTCGCATTGGGCGGAGACTTGAGCTTGCTATTGCTCTTATCTCTCTCTTTCCACTCCTCGCCGCTCCATTCTCGCTCTGACCTGAAATGAATTGTTTGCCTTGTGCGAATTATACATCACGCCAGGTCTGAAGTACACTACAGTTGTCTCGCTCAGTCGCAGGCTGAGGATTAAGGTAAAGTGAAGTGCGAGCAGGAGGGCCGACTACTTCTTCCGACTTTTGCCAAAATGTTGCAATTGTTCATAGGAGTAGTAAGTTGTAGGAGTAGGATGTGGCAGTGGGGGTGGGGGTGGCTTATCGGATGGGGTGGCCCAAAAACCACCCATCTCGCTCTATCGATTCAGCGAAGTGAACTGCATTTGCGGCACTTGCACTTGAATGCATTTTAAAGGCCCCCCGAAGCATAGGGAGCATATTTTTTCACCAAATTTCAACAATTTCAACAATGCCCCGTCCATTTGCCGTTATGAACTGCATACATATGGCCAAACATACCTATGTACATATGTACATATCGCAAACACACACAAATGTGCGAATTGCAACGACATGCCTCTGTGTGTGCATTATTAACCAAATATTTTATATTCATCTCTCTGCTGTGCACTCTGCTTCTTTCTTTTTTACCGCATTTTCATGCCGTTTGCTTGTCTATGTATTTGTGTGTGTGCGGCTGTGAGAATGTGTGTGGGCGTTGCACAGTGGATTCCCTTTTAATTAACTCAATTTCATGGCATTTTCTCCTCTACGCTTCTTTTTTTTTCTGCACATATTTCATATCCTTTCCGACGATGTGACGTGATGTGGTAATAAGTTGCATTCTTTTTGTGAATTTGCAATAATTGCCGGGCAAATGTAAATAAAACAACGCATTATCAATAAAAATTAACTCGCGTTGAGGTTTTTATCAATTGAGAGTGGAGTCGCATATTTCGGTGAAGTATAATTGAATATTCACAGAAATGTACAGATATTAACTTTATTCATAGTTTATTCCCAGAATTTTCATTATAATGAGGTGAGGGCTAACCCCTATACGAGTAAAGTAGAAAACACATCGCCAGCCACACAAAGTGCTTACAAGATTACTCATACGACCAGTAGTACAGTTTTAATTTCAAACAAACATGTACAATATATATGTTTAAGGTGAAAATATATACCGGAACACAACAAAAATCTCTTTAAACTATTCGTATCGACTTTCGGATGGAGTTTTGTTTGAAGAGATTTCTGTAGCATTCCGGATATTATATTTGGTTATATTTTAAAAACGAAGACGAGCTACTATATAATATATTTTTTTTATTAATAAGTATGTAACATTTATTATAAGACTTCTTTCTTATGATAACATCAAAACCTTTAAGAACTGAAAAAAAACATTTCAATAAATTCTACGCAACTATAAAACTTAATTAGGTATTATATTAAACTTCAAAGAAATCACACTAAGTTAGTGAAGACTCCACCGCACTTAACTAACAGGACTTTCTCCTGGCAAATTAAATTTGATTGCGCGGAATATTCCTAATACAGTTTGTTCATCCACCGACTGCCTCCTTTATATCCAACGTTTTAGAGTACTGTGGGGATAGGGCGGGAGTTCTAACCCGGATCCGGAACCGAAGCATCCTTTGCCAGGTCAAACTAATAAACTTTGCTTGCTTTTTTCCTGGCTTTCCTTGGGCCGCAGAAACCTCATCTCGTCTGCGGCCTTTGTCTTCGACTCCGGGGGCCCCTTTTATAGATATAATTGCTGTTTAAAGGCACTGTGGGGTGGTGGATGGACCGGCAAGCAAGTGCAAATGCAGCTACCAACTTCAAGTCGAGCATTTTTGTGAATTATTTTCCCATTATGAGCAGATTAAGTTTATTGTGCGGCCATTGGCAGAGCAAAGAGTCCTGGCAACGCGGTGGATTTTCCATTTTCCTTGTGAGTTGGGGGTGTGCAGAATCAACCCGACATCTTGGCAGGAGCTCTGGAAAATTCACTTCAACACACACAAACAGCTTTGTTTTGAGGTCCTTGGAGCTGAGACTAAATTGAAAAGGACAAAAAAGGGAAGGGGGAGGGGGAGGGGTAAGGAAAAACGGTCGGTAAACGGAGGAAAAGTATTTTAACGCGGTCTGAATTTCAAAAGTTTGCCAAGGTAGAACCGCTTCAGGCAGTCGGGAGCTGGGGTATCACTTGAAATTCCCAACGATTCCCTTTGAAGCATTTCGTTTGTATGCAAAATGTTGTTTCATAATTTTCTTCTGTTTTCTTAAACGTGTAAATTAGAAAATACCTCAGAAAGGAAGCCGTTTGTTGGGGGGTGAGCAACAAGATATTTTACACACATTAATTAGAATATCAATGGAGCATTGGGCGCTGTCTTTGTCTCCGATGCACAGGAAATGTCACCTTGTCGGGACTTTTGGGTAACTCTCGGGACGCAGGACTCAAAGGCAGATGACGTGGCCGGGCACAGACAAATAAATCACAGAATAAACGCCACACAAACTGACATGACCGGACCAACCTACCAGCCAGTCAAATGGAAAGGAAACCAACCAGATGCACATGCAACCGCAGGCAGCCCGAAATGAACCCAAAACCGGGGAAACGGGGAACGGGATATGGGGGGAAATCGAGGAACCCGGATTGCGGGCAGGAAAATGATGTATGGATTTTTTAACGCCGCTGATTGTCTGCGCAATCGCCGGAGCCACATGGAGCCACAATCGCATCGAACAGTAGCCCCGGTTTTCAGGCGGAGGATGCCGATTCCGACTCCGATTCAGATTTCGATGCCCATGCCGGGTTTCGAGCACCGTAATCAGCGCCGCATGTGGGGAGCATTGGACTTACCCGAAAGCGGACACAACATGTGCTCGAAATGTGTTGATTCCACGTTAATTATAAAAATTGATTTCTGCTCTCATGCCAGCCAACCAATATCTGCACAGCATCGGTATCATTCGATTTTGTGAATGTATTCCATAATTATTTTCATCATATACATAGGTAAAGCTAAAAAAAATTGTTAGTTAGTTGGTACTCTATAACCATTGAAATCATGACAGATATGGTATTATTATTGTTTTAAAGATCTATATATATTTTGATATTGTACTAAAGTGGTATATTGAAATCCATCTCATATGTTGAGCTAATTAAATAGTTAGTAGCACCAATACTCAATAACCTTCGAAATCCCGAAACAAACAAGTAATATAACATTTGATAATCTTGTGGGAGCTATTTGGAATTTCAAATTTATTGATAATTTATTAGGTTTAATTTTTTTATTGATAAACTTAAGTGCGACATAAACGAGAAATCCAATATAAACTTTAACAAAAGTAGAGCATAACATACAAGACAAACGCGGGGTTCAGTTTGAATTTAATAAAAAAGGCTCATTTGTGTTACATTTAAAATCGAACTACCTATTTGAGCTTCCCCTTCAGATATCTTTAAGAATGTTATACCTTCCCTCTCCATTATTATAAGAAAACTCTAACTTCCAATGGTAATCGTAGTTGGAACAAAGAAGTAATTTTTGAAAAAGCATATTAAATATAATTTCTTTACCTTCTTATCTCTAGTTTCCTTTTAGTCCCCACTCCGACCGGCAATTAGCAGCCAATACGGTTTGATCAAATTTACGAGCTGCACTCAGTATGCCGCCGTACGTGACGTAAAGGCTCTTCCATCCATCCATCCACTCAACCATCCATTCTCCAGCGGAGGTGGCAGATATCTTCTCCCCAAAGACGCTGGGAAAATATATTTATTTATATTTTGCGGCCAGTCACGCACATTCGCTGGCCATAAAGTGTCGCCGAGTCAAGCCAAAGTTCCCCTATCGGTTGCAACTGAGCCTCCAAAAATATCCACGTGCCACACTTCGCCCCTGCGGCCGCTCTTTTATTATTGTTTTCCCATCTTATTTATTATCCAACTTTGGTTCCGCGCCTTTTGTTAACATAATTTAACCGAATACCAATTTGGAAAATTTGTTGGCCTCCGATTCTTGTTTATCTGGGGTAAAATTAATTTCCATTTAATGTGGCAAACGGTCTTGTTGACACTTGGTCCAATAACCTATGGGGAAATTGGGATATTCGTCTGCTAGAGATGAAACTGTTGAGGTCAGACTGAAGAGATATGACGGAGCTGTCTAAATGGAGCAGTTCCCTTAAATTGTATTGTCAGGAATTTAGATTGAATTTCTATCAAGTAAAAAGTGTTTTATCCACTTACCCTAATAATTATAGTAAATTACATGGTATCTTCGAAATTCAATTTGGTTTTATTCGTTCTAAGCAGAAAGCACTTAAAATGGGTTTCGAAAGACAACAGTGTTTCCAATTTGACTTAAAGTTAAACTAAATTAAAATCAAAACAAGAAAAAGAGAGTTTATGAAAATTCGTGAAAATAAAAAGTAGGTCTTAATGTCAATATCTTAAGTACCTTGGTAGATCTCAAATTCAAAATCGAAAACCAATAATACGTTGAACATCTGGTAGAATAATATATTTTATTTATTTATTCTTTAAACTAAGTCTAAGTATACAATTACGCTTAATTTTTATATTAGCTTCAGGGTACATGTTTAGGATTCAGGAGAAGTATTTTCTATTTGCAATCCACTAAATATACGACTATCCAGTGCAACTTATCCATCAGATCATGCACCACCAAGCTGAACTCATTAGCACACAATGCCGCCATAAACAACAACAAATGCTACCGCTCGAAGTGGAAAGTTAAGAAAAGAAGGAAGGAAGGAAGTAGAGCCGCCAAAAACGGAACCATCTGTCCCGATTGCGAAACTTGAGTGACAACAGCAGCAGCAGAAACAATGTCCAGAACAAAAAAAAAAAAGGGCCAACAAAAAAGGTGAATTGAATGAGTCGCGGAGGGAAGTTATTAAAAAGCGATAAACCCAGAGCAAAACGCATTTGGCGAATTGTTGAACACCTTGTGGAAAGGTACGCCCCCCCGTCCTCCTACTCTTCCGGGGAATTATGGAATTCTTATGCTAAAATAATGGACCCACAACCGGCTCCTGAACTCGAACCACCACGTTAGTGGTTCCATCGATCAGTAATAAATTTGTTGCGTACACCGGGGGTACAGAAAAAAAAATACGAAAAAAAAAGAATATGGAGCGGGAGCATGTCGCGCGTTTGTTTTATTTCTTTAATTCATGAGCAGGATCGGTTTTGGACCAACTGTTCATGGTCCGACGAGCGAAGGTGAGGTGCGTTGGCCAACTGTGCGTTAAGTCATTGAAAGTCAATAATATGTGCTCCCCACTCTTCCTACTTTCATTGTATAATAGTGCAAAAAGAGCACAAAGAATACCCCCAATCCCGTCCATCCGGTTAAAGTAAGTGGAGTGAAGGGGTAGCAGTCACCGTTCCCAGTCACAGTCACGACTGCAGTTCCAATCGGAGAAGTCACAGGAGCTTGGCGTCTTATTTATGACTTGTGCCACCACTTGGCTACTATCTGAGATTTGTGTTTTCATTAATTATGCAAGATTCCTTCGGGGATTTCGTTTCGTTTCGTTTTTGTTTTGATTCGGGTCGGTTTGGGTCGGTTTGCCTTCTTTTCGGGATGATAAATAGCCCGAGATTAATAAGGCGCCTGGCTAAATGGCGTGGAAAGCATTCAAAGTCGACGATTATGAAATTTGGCCTCTTATCTGATTGTGTCTCTGGGGTTAATCGGAATGAAATCATTAGCAGAGGGAATATGAAAACTAATTAAAAATGTATTTGAACTCATAAAGATACTCGCTTCTTACCTTTATCGCCCCACTTTAAACCGTAGAAATACACACTCGTTTCGTTGATTGTATTCAAATTGTTTTTCTTTTATTTTATTTATCTTTTTTTGTTGGATTTTCTGCTTTGCTTTTTTTTCAATTTGATTTTCGTTATCCTAGTTTGTTGAAATTTGCAAAAATTGAAGTTTAAACAAAATAAATTCTAACTTTGTTGTTTGCTTTAAGTGTATGTCAAAGATTACGTTAACTATACAAGAAATGTCGATTATTAAACGTTACCAACGCTGATTACGAATACCAATATATTTGTATGTGTATATTTATATATATAGTGTATATATTCATTATTGTATGTGTCTAAATTGCTGATATGGGATGCTAAACTTACAAAATCAAATTACGCTGAAAAAAATGGTCTCGAATGCGCGATAATTTTTTTGTTTACAAGGTGTTTTAAGCTTATGAATTATATTTAAACGTTAAACATTATTGTAGAATTAAATTAAATTTCAAAATCCTTTGCGTTTGTTATTGTTTTGCTCACACAGAAACACAGACTGCAGTTTTGCTTAAGAAGCGGTTTCAAAAAGCCCGACCGAAAGTCGAGCTGTGTATACGAGGCTGCCCAGAAAAACGATTTCTAATATCATCCCAGGCAGAGTTTATACATTTGCTGAAGGTTCTTTTTGGCCATCCATCGCCCAATGATGCTTAGAACCAGTAAAGATCCTTCGACGATTCCTGAACTTGCGCCACTTGCGCTTCCAGTCCTGAAAGACAAATAATTGAATATTTTAGAAAACTAATAGTCATATTTCGGTTTTATTAAACTGGAAATTTAACTTTAAACTGACAAGTTTATTATTTCAATTTGATAAATTAGTTGTCATGGTTGCCAATAACAAACCAGTCGTTGTGAACTACAATATTTTTTAAATAATAAACTATCTTTGTGGCTTTATTAAAATCTAAAAATTTGCTTTCACAGCATAACAAGAAATACTGGATAGCTAAATATTTTAGTATAACTTTTAAAATATTAAAATACACTTCTCTAAATCATTAAAATCTCGCAAATAAGTCTTTACATTAAGTTAATACTTTGTATGTTAATAAAAGTACCGATGATATCAAGTTAGAAACATTATTATGCCATAGAACTGAAACTCATATTCTCCATGTGCCCTATCTGCTCGTATTTTTTAATTTTCTAAACAATATCGAAATTAAATGATACCATAAAAATAAAGTGGAACTAAAATCATCTGTTTAGAGCTCCTATGTAAATCTAATCCTGGGGATTGACTAACCTGCCATTGTGGGATAGCTGGAGTACTCCAGGGCGTGGGCCGTCTGCTGGTCGTGGTGCAGCCTGTAAGACACGTTGGGTCAGGACCCAGTTTGTGGAGTGGTTCTGCGAGTGACTCACCTGGATCCGTGGCTGGCGTACTGCTGGGGCAGCCTCAGCAGACTGCCGTACTGGGCCATGTTGTGGTGGTAGGCGTGGGCGTGGGCGGCGTGCGCATGCGCTGCGTGGGCATAGGAACCATAGTGAGCCGCTGCCGCATGTGGCACCCACGGATCGGTGGCGTAGCCGGTGTCCGTCGCTGTGCCATACAAGTCGCTAACCTGCAGATAGATATCCGATCGGATTACAACTTATTTACCACTGGGGGAAGGAGCAGCAGGATCGGTGGCTTCTTCAACACGTAATTGCCTCACGTATTGCCGGTAATCGGCTTTTGGCTTCTGGCTTCTTGCTTTTAGCCACTGCCATTGTTATTGGTTATTGGACTATGCTCACCTGGTGGTGTGTGGGCGCGGGTATGGGGTGCACGTAATTGCTGTTCCAGAACGACGGTGGGAAATTGCGATTCGACATCGGGCTGCTGCTCTCTGGAAGCACAAAATGGGGAAATCGTTTCAGGCATAACATATGTATACACAAAATGATAATGGTGCACGAATTATTGTTTAATCGTGCTAAATGTACCGAGGCAATAAAGACAATAAAGCTGGGTTAAGATGGGGCACTCGGACATTTTTATTGTGAATGTTTTCTTTCGATAACAATTTTTTAAGCCTACCAAAAGAAATATAAGCATAGTTAAATAACTCTTTACTATTTTACCAATAGGATCTCAGTATCATAGGATTGAAAACAGTGTAGTTTTGGTTTCATGAATATTTTTAGGTAGGTTTCTTAAATAAGTTGTTGGTTTAATTTTGTGTTAAATAGAACACAAAATATTCACAAAACCATATAAGATAACAAATTTGTTTTTAGGGTAATTAATAAAGGTTTTATTACGAACTTTAAGCTTTTAAGTAAATATTTATTATGATCTAGGAATGTTTTGTACTTTGAAACTTTAAAATGCAATCTAGTAAGAAAATAGTTTTATTTTTAAATCTTGAAAAATCATCAAAAAATAAAGAAAGATTTATGGTGAGTTCTTTGTGTATAACGAATGAAACTATCTCATAGACTTTTGATTAGGTAATGTAGGTTCTCGATTTAATACTGAAAAATTCGCAAGTGTCCCCACTAAAAAAATGTTCTCAAGAAGCGAACGCCTGAAGGAGGTGTTATGCTTTTGCCTCTAGGGGCAATTTCCATTCACTTGCGGCAATGATTAACTGGCAAACCGGCGAGCGAGTCTTGGGGGGATTGTGGGGCTCGGATTCGGATTCTGGATTGGTTAGGGACTCTCCTCGGAGTTCCAGTCTCGGTCCCAGTGTGAATCTCCATCTCCGCCTCGGTGGCGGCGCCATGGCCTGTTGCAAATAACTGAGCGGAATGTTTTCGGTTGTCGTTCGTGCTCGTTGTCGCGCTGTTGTTCAGGATCATCACTTGTATTAAATGGTTGTAAATCTACGCGTTTATGAAATCGCGCGACGCCGCCAACCAGCGGAAGGAGCAAACAGCGGCAAGACATCTCCATTATGTGTAATGGAGCTCCCTCAGGAGACCGGGGGCCCAAAAATAGCAACTGCAATTGAGCGGCAGGAGATACCAAAAACTTGCATAGGCTTGCATTTGCGTTGACAACATTCCAAACTCGATTCGAGGGAAAAATATACAACAACTGGAGGAGTTTGAGGATGAGAATGATGCTGGAGGATGTGCCAGTGGATGTGCCATTGGATGTGGATATGGATGTGGATGTGGATGTGCTTGTGGGGATGTGTAATGTTTGTGCTTGGCTGCCGTCGCGATTCGACAACTTTGGCCGGCACGTTGGCGAGTGTGCCATGCATTCTGATGATGATGCGGCTGGGATACCGAATATACTGGATACTGGATACTGGATGCCATGCCGCGTGCCTTTTTTCGTCCCGGCCAGAAGTCGTCATCATCCCATTGCCATTCACTCACTCGCTCAGCTGAGGCCGTGGAATTCCCATTAATGTGCAAACAAGCAGACTGCCAAAGATATTTACTCCGCAGCTCCTTCGGTTAGCATTTCACTTTCAAACAGGGGCTTCAAAAGCGAAAGCCGCAGTACCTGTCTCACCTTTCACCTTTTGGCCTAATGAAGAGAGCGTGGCGATTTATGACTCGATAAGGTTCGATCGCCAACGTTGACACATAGAGTACTTCACGGGAAAAAAGGCCTTAGTCCTAGTTGAACATTCTTAGTTTCAGTAAAAATATTTAGAAGGATAAACATTCCAGCAAATTTCTATAATTTATTTATAAAATTTATATACGATTATTAAATATTGTTTATAAAAAACATATAAAGCAAAAGGCAATCATATTAATAACATTTAATTCATTGAATAAAAAACATAGGAAAATATATTTTTACTTGTATATATAAAGGCCAGCGGAAATATAAGGAATTAGCTTAAAATATGGATATGTCAGGACTATTGCTATTGAATGTCTTGCTTACTATATGTTGATTTATATTTTTGAACATTCCAACTGATATGTTTTCTTTTCCAAACCTTATATTACAATATTTTATTATTGGTATTTTGGTAAGAGGTAGTAATTTTCTGTGTGTCCCTGCACTTGTGCTCGTATCTTCAAACGCATCTTTAAATGTATCTGTATCTCTATCTGTTTCGGTTTCAGTTTCGGTTTGTTTTTCGGTTTCTCCTGCCTGCAGCGGGTGCCAAGGAATTTTAAATCGAATTCTTTGGGCATCTAATTAAATGCTCCTCGGAACGGAAAGGCTGCCTGATGAATCGGGCATTTTTTGATCGAGAAACGTAACGAAAACGGATCGGGGAAAAACAGAGAAAAGTGCAAGCGTGCCGTTGCTATCTCATCATCTTCTGCGATGCCCTCTTTCGGTTCGTTTTGTTTTCTGTGCGGAGCAGTTAATTGAAATGCATTTTAAAATCGTAATGAGGAATCTATGCGGCATTCGGCATTGCCACCGTCCGACAACAGCAACAACAACAACAAAAACTACAACTGGCTACCCAAAAACAACAACATCAGCATCGACCGCATCGCATTCCGGCGACATTTCATAGCACATTCCAACCAGCGATATATATATATACATCTGTGCATATAGCATATATAGACACGGCACATTGCATTACGAAAAAAATCTATATAAATACTGAATAGTTTTAAGCGCACAAATGTAAATGTTTAACTGTGTGCGGCTGCTCTCAAATAGACAAATGACCAAAATGAACTTTAAATACCATTAAGCAGACATCGAAAAGGGGGAAAAACAAGAGGCGTAAAAGTAAACAAATTTAAACAAAACCCATTTCGTTGTTTACTTTTTGCTAAAATTGTATTTAAAGGGACAGTTCTAAAATCGGCAATGTGTGCCACTATGCAGCAGCAAAATGTTAAGAGCAACCTACTGAGATTGGAATTTTCAAAACTCAGCCACCCTACTGTATTTGGTGACAGCGAAAATGTTTAGATTGTTATGTTTATCAAAATGTCATTTGAGAATCAACTATTTTATTGATAACTAATTGGAATGTCCATTTTTTAGTTGCGAATGGATAACCATTACTTAAATTCCAAATGTTAAAAGAAATAATTGAATTTAATTAGTTGACAGTAAAAGCTATTTTTAATTAACTTTAGTGTTTTTATTTTTTAAATCCATTTTTCACAAATCGATTATAAACAGAATCTTATAAAGTAAATATTGTATAGCCTATTTATATGTGATTGTTTAAATTAATTTAAGATGAAAATAAAATCTTAATTTATTAAGTACATTAAGTAAGTAACTAAAATGACAAACATTAAGCTAACCTCTCACTCAAAATTCTTTTTGATTCAAGTGGATATTCGGTTGTTTGTCGCTCTATTAATTGCTCGCCAGGAAACTGATTTTGATTTAAATTTCGGAAAGCCAATCACCGTAAATTCGTAGTTAAGCAGCCTGCGGAAAATTTCCAATTATCGCATAACGAATGGGGAATTGAATGGAAACTGAATTTTCGCACAATCAAAGTGGTGGCATTTCCTCAAAGCATACGGAAAACGGGGCAATTGGGGGAAAATCGAGGAAATGGCAGCCACAGAAACTCAATAAAATCCCAGGTTTAACTGCAATTGGCGGTGTGGCAAAGGAATACACCACAAAGTGCTCCAGTCTAGGGGGCGGGAAATGGGAAATAATCTGGTGGGCGGGACACGTACGGAACATTAGCATTACGGGGCACCTGCTCAGCATTCAAATGCGGGGATAATTGATTGATTGAGCAATGGTCGCAAATTAACAAACGAGAAAATATGATCATAATGAAAAACTTCTCTTGACAAGGCTAAATTCGTTCTGCCTGAACAGAATTGCATCAAGGCAATTAAAAATAAAAACAAAAATCAAGTGAAGCGCAAAAATTATACACATGTTGGTGTATTTTTATATATGTACATACGAGCTTGTTCGAGTATATTGTATGCAGCAGATAGACGGACAGGCAAAACAGACAGGCATGAACAAACGAAACGTTTATCTTCATTAAAGGAGGTAATTAATTTTGAAATCGAAAGAACAAGCGAGTGGCAAGTGGCAACTTGATTTATTTGTTTTATTGTGCGCCCGTTTTTGGTGTGTGCTTGTGAGTGTTCGCATTCACAGACATTTCACAAAACTTGGGAAGGGGATAAAGTGGCATCTTAAAGTGATTCTATGCTTTTACCGAACGGCTGACAATAAGCGGAACGAAAATTTAAATATTTCGAATAGTTTTCAATAGAAAAGATGGATTAAAAGCTTGTATTTTTATGAGACATATAATTTACAGCACATTTTTATAGGATTTTAAATTTCAAAATATTTAAATGGTATCACTTTAAATGGTAAACAATTTATTTATATTATGAAATTAGTTATTTACATATATTGCTGCCACATTTATTCTACAAAACCAATTTTGCTTTAAATAAAAACCAAACAAATTGGAAACAAACATAAACCTCCAAAGGAAAAGCTTTAATTTTCGAATTACTTTAATTTATTCAAGACGCATTCTCAATATAAATAACATACATACATTTGTGTATCGATTACTTCTAAAAACTTTTCTATCGTGGAGGGAAAGCTGCATCTTTTCCTAACCATAATTTTTGCACTCTCAAAGTTTTCACACATTAACCGACATACTCTCTATCAATACAAGGTCATCAATCAAGTATTGAGCAGAACAAAAAGTGGTTTAGACATCAAGCCACTTGACACACTGAAAATTCTGGATTTTATACATTCTATCCGGCCATCTCATTCTTTCCCACACACTCACACATTCCGAAAGGCATAATTTGCCTGTTGTAAATTTCCCGAGAACATATTAATAACTTTGCTGGAACTGCTGGCGTATTTTTCACCTAATTATGCCCCCATTTGGGGGACAAGTGAGGCAGCGCCGCAAATCGAGGCAAACACGCAAACTGACAGCCGGGACAACTACATGACACGAGCGGTTCTTTGATCACAACTCGCCGGAGCCACAAATGAGTCGAAAAGAGGGCGGGGAGCCGGGAAACAAGCTGATTATCCTCCTACACTGACATAAACACAAATTTAGGATAAAATGTTTACAAGTTTATACACCCGGAGAAACAAATGCTTTAAATCCAGTAAATTATCAGTATTCTGAATCCCAAAGAAAAGTTTGAAACCCATTTAAGATATACTTTTTTGTTGTGAGTAAAATGAATGACATTTGTTTTTGGTAGTTAAAATAATAAAACAATAAAAATAAGGAACAATTAATAAAATAAATATTTGAACCTCAAATTTAGCAACACTTAGTACGACTGTTAAGTATATCAATTTCCGAGGGACCTAAGATAATTGTTGTTTTAGGTCCATCAAAATAATCAATAACCAATTCTGATTTTCTGATTTATAACTTGATTAACCAGGACTCTAACTTTTATATGGCGTCCTAGCAGGGATCATGAAAATCTTTATTCTCTATTTCCATCTTTCAGTTGAAGTTATAATATTTTTTTCTTCAATGTTCAACTTACCTTTCGCATCCTTATTGTTATAGTTGAGGGCGCGGGAGAAGTGTTCGTCCACCTGGCTGGCCGTGTCGCCCGAATAGTTGGTGAACACAACGCAGGAGGCCGATAGATACTGAGCTTGTCCCTGGCCACTGCTGCCCAGCCCTCCGCCTCCACCGCCTCCACTGCCCATCGGCGCCTCCAGAGTGGGAAGATTCTTGGGTATTGCCCCGGTTCCGCCTCCATCGCCGCCCCCCGAACCCGTTCCGCCCGCTGATGATGGACCGCCGGTCGCTCCACCGCCCACATTCAGCGGATGACTGTGCGAGTGGGCGTGGCGCGGGGAATCCGGACCGGAGGAGCAGGATGATTCATTATGATGCTGATGCTGTTGGGAGCCCACCAGTCGCGCTGGAAAATCAAAGAGAGAGGAGGAAAAACTATTAAATAATCGCAAAATAATAGCGAGTATCAAACGGGGAGAATATGATATAATTTATTGAATGCTAACTGGTTTGGAATGCGAGTGCTTCGTCAGCAATTTCAAGAATTTTCAAATTAATTAGCTACGAATGTGCGATGGCTATCTGGCTCTCCCTCACTTTGGCTCTTTCACTCGGATGAATTTGATTGTGCTGCCAAAAAACAAATGTTATGCAAACATTGACATTGTCAATATCAATGAACACGCACATGAAAAGCAATCAAATCCAAAGTAAAGAAACGAAGCGCTCTGTTAATGAATTATTAATTATTTCCAAAGAGTTTTTACTTTCAATTTAGAAATTCCTCTTACATTTTTAACGTGACCTTTGGAGCTGACATTTTTTAAGTACTAATTAAGTTACTAACTTGTTAAATACACTAATTTATAAAATAGACCTTGTAGGAAAACCTAAATGAATCATTAGATCAATTTATTTTCAATTAACTAATACGGCTTGGTATTTCTCCTTATAATTCTTTTGCCAGAAAAATCAATTGATCATTGTGATTAAGTAGACTTTTACTTAAGATTCTTTAGATTTATTTTGATATAATGACATCGAAATATTACATTATTTAAGAATAATAACATTAAAAAGTAAATTAAGAAGAATTACTTTTTGAAAGCTGTTGACAAGATTTCTTTTAATTATATTTTTCCAAATATGTAACCTTTGAAAGTGCACTTGGGTTGCTAAATGTAAAGATGAAATTCAAGATGCTTTTCTCTAGGAGTATTTTAGGAAACTATACCAATATGTTACCTCTAATTAAATAAAGGATAGTTTTAGAATATGAGATTGAATTGCTTGAAGTTTTGAGTAAGTTCCAATATTCCGTGGTCAAATTCTCCAGAAGTATTGAAGGTAACCCTGCCTATTATTCTAATTATTTAAATACTGGTTTTAAAATCTGGCCTTGAGATGCATAAAGCCTTAATAAATCACTCTGTTTCGTGATCCCGATCCTTTGTCATCCTTGCCACTCACCTTCAGCTTCGCTGCGCGGCACGATGAGATCCTCTTCTTTGGTTTGGTGCGTATGCGGGTGCGTGTGTGTCTGTGTCTGCGAATGCGGGTGCGTGTGTGCGTGGGCGAGGGAGTGGGCGTGGGTGTGGGCGTGGCCGTGGGCGTGCGTCCTGTGCGTACTGTGCAGCGAGTGTCCAGCAGCTCCGCTCAGCACCGGACTCATGCCAAGGCCGACGCTGCCCACACTACTGCTGCCGGGCACCACATTGCTGCCGAGCAGTCCGCTGCCCCCGATCCCTGCCCCGCTGACCAGCTGGAGTCCGGAGGAGCTCGCCTGGTTCGCCGCACTGTTGTGGGCCGCTGCCGCCACCGCCGCCGCAGCGGCATTAGCGCTCACCGACGGCGGTAGGATCGGGCTGCAGGGCGAGTGGGAGCTGCCGGAGGCGCTCGACGAGGCGGCCAAGTTGACGCCCGAGGACGAGTACAAATCCTGGTTGAACTGCAAATATCCAAAAACATTGGTTTAGTTTCATATTCATATTCGATTTTATTATGAAATACGTTCAAATCTTTAAAGTCTTAATTTATTATTTACTGGCAAGATATTCGACATTTGATAAGCGTTTTAATATCACTTACAGAAAGATTACAATCACGTACAATAAAATGTTCTATGAAATACAAGTAAATTCCTTGCAGCTTAGGTTTTTTATGAAAACATGAATCATATTAGATGTGAAAAGATACATTATTCGTTTAATAAAATTTACAGATTTTAAGTTAGCTAATCATAAAATATGGACTAACTAGATTTCGCTGAGTGAATATAAATATTTATTACAATTTAAAAAGTTGATTCTGATTTATTCTTACAAGTTTACTAATATCTGAAATTCTTTTCTGTTTCTATTTTTACCTAAATAGGCGTAAGATGATTAGTATTTCATTGGGGATCGTTTTTTGTTTTATTAAACATCAGCAATTGCAATCTTTTTTTGTTAAATGTATTAATTATTTTTTACGAAGAGCTTAACTACTCAAGGTGCAAATCTCTGTTGGATAAAGTGTATCATTTCATGAAACATTTTAGTAAGCCAAATGGTTATCTAAATTGTCGAACGCTTAGTAAATCCTATTACAATTAAAACTTAGCTTCATACTTTCACATTATGAACGTTTTCTCAGCTTAGGACGTATTTCTGACCACGCTCCCCCTTAAACTATTTTTCTGGATTTAAAAGTGGATCTCAAAAGGTCGGCGAGTGGCAAGTAATGAGTTATGAGACGCGTTGCAGCAAATTGAAAATGACACAATAAGAAAATTTATGTTGATGGAAAATGCGAGTGAGGCCATTAAATTTACGAGCGTTTGGCGCATATTATCACGGACTCGGGCCAAGGTTGCACCGCTCCAAATGGGGCATAATGGGAAATGGGAAAGGGGGAGCTCGGAGTGGGAGGAGGTGAGCTGAAATAGGAGAGCGGCCAGAAGGCGATAATCACGCCGCAATCTCCTGCTTAGCGGAGTGTCAAACATAATGCGGCGCTGGCAACGATTTACGAGCAACACCTTCGACCGCCCCCCTTTCTGATTTCCCCTCCTAATGAGCCCATTAGTGGCTCCCTACCCGATAGATAACCCCATGAAAATCGCTGCCCAACCCGCCACGCCACATTTGCCCCCGAAAATCTTTCTAAATTTAAGTATTAACTTCCAGCCAAGCGAGGCGATCCGATGCTTCCTCCATTTCGTAGGCGCATGCCAATTATGATCGTGTCTAAGGGTTAATAATGGGTTAACCGGGCACGAACCATTTGAAAGAGTGCATCTTGGGCATTGACAGCGGCCCTGATTTACGACATTCATTGTATCGCAGATACAACAGCTGCCCGTTTAGCAGGCCACTTAATTAGATAGAAGCGCTGAGTCAGCAGAAAACGACTTGCTAATAGATACAGATACAAATTGATTGAGATACAGCTGCGGCGAAAGGTGCAGCATCACAGGCACTTGCCGCAAATATGTGGCAGATCATGTATCTGCATCTGTCACCTGGCTTAAGCACATAATCAATGCGTTCCGCCTTATCGGCCAACACTATCAGCGGCGACAGCCCAAATTGGAGGCGGTATGCTCGGCCGATCCCAAGCCGCGGATCCCAAATCGCGGATGGCGAATGGCAGATCGTGGCCAAGTGCAGTAGCGTAGGAGAAACAATGCGCAGATACAGATACAAAATGCACAGTCGCATTGCCAGCTGTATACGTATCGGTACACCGAAAAAAGAGATATCATATATTCAGTCGAACTTTTAGATATCAAACGACCATCTGACACCTAAAATAAATTCTTTGCACTCTTGATACTGTAAGTTTAGGAATTGATGTTACCCTAACTTATACTTTCTGTTGCCAATACAACTATTTTATAGGTTTGATCTAAGGAAACTATACTGTGTGGCGACTATTTAGATCTTTGTTAAATATAAATTTTAACTTTAAAATTACAGCTTGATAACTATATTGAACAAAAAGCAGAGGATGAAACATGCAATTTGCTTAGACTATGAAAGAATACTAGTTTTAACTGCTTGAACTTATGGGTTATTTGACATAAAATTCTTTTGAACTGATCCTGAGCAAGAAGGACATATTATTGTTCCAACACATCATTAAAATACTACATTTTCTTACTGAAAACTTGATCGACCATTGATTGATATATTTAGTTATACCAATTTCCAAACGCAATGTGTAACCAAAACAAATCAGATCAACCTTCGCTTGATGTAATTTTCTCCGTGTATTTGTATCCGTATCTGCTGCAGTGTTATTAGCTGCAGGCGATATGTCGGTTATGCCGAGCGGTTAGCCCGCCGATCACACGGCATAAATCACCGGGATCGGCAGACGAACCAGCGACAAAATTTCGGAGGCCCCAGCGTATTTTTTCTACCAGCTCCCTGGTTTATCTGCGATCGGTTGACAAAAGGCCCCAAGGATCCGATCGGTATGGTTATGTTATGGCGTTGGATGTGAGGAGAGCGAGATCGGCAAGAACTAATGGCGATACACACAATAAATTAACCGAACGGTCCAAGGTTTTTGTTTGTTTGTTTTATTTTGTTGTTTTGTTTTTTTGTTTTTTTTGTCGACTGGCTAAAGTGTTGAAAGGGCGGACGAAAATTGTGCGTTTTTGGGGCCGAAATAAACCGGTCATCCAGCTGAGGCTAAAGCTGCTGACTCAATCTGCGATTGGCTTTGCGGAGGAGCAGCCGAAACCCAATACAGGAGGGTTTATCGCGGTCCCTCTTTATGGGCATGCAAAAGCATAGAATCAGAATCGTGTCGTATCGGTTACTTACATAAAAGGCCAATTTCGATTTGGTGCCGCGGCCTTGTATAATTGGAACTTGCGACACAAGAATTTCTTTGTGCCCCAGCGACAACGGCAACTGCCTCGGGTTCTTAGCCACAGATTCAGGCTCAGTCGTAGCCTTTTGGCCATGGCCAGTCGACGGTCAGAGTTTCGGGCCTGGACACTGGTCCAATAGCCCTTGCGATCGTGAGAACTTTTCTGTACTTGTCACAGAAATCACAGCGAAATCTTCGAAATCAATGTTAGCAAAAACGGGAGAGACGAAACAAAGCCAACATTGACTCGCGGAATTCCTTGAAATGTTTCCCTTTATTTTGCCAACTTTTTTTTTCACCCGCTTGTTTCTTTATTGTTTCGGGTTTCCCAAATCGATTTGCGTTCTGCGTGAATTCTTATGATTTGTTAGAAGCGTCTAATTATTCAGTCGGGACCGGGTCGAAACAAATTGATGGAGGCGACGGCGCAGTGGCAGTAGCTTTTGGCCTTGGCAAGAAGTGAAGAGAGCCATCAATCAGCGAGAAATGTGGGTCCTAGCAAAAAAGCCAACGTGACTCATCATCGGTGCTTTCCCTTTTTAAAGTTGTCCTCAAACTTGTTTGGAAGCAGTTCGCTCTTTTGGTTAAGTGAAAACAAATCAACAGGAATCTTTACAAAACGTTTTGTGGTTTCCCTTTGAGGCCATTCTGTGTTTATGCAAAACGGTCTCATTTCATGTAAACCTACCAGACGTTTAGCTTGGAACTGCAGTTTAAAATTGTAAGGAATTAAATTAAGTTAAATAAATTTTGAAGTGCCTGACGATCTCTTAATTTTTTGTGGCCTTTAAAGCTTACCTGCCTACAAACTAATAACTTTTTAAGATTATAAAGAAAACCAATAAAGAAATTAATAATTGAAATCCCTAAACCATTTAGCATATACATAAGTAAAACGTATTAACCATTTATTATCTCATAACTTTTGTCGCGAATTATAGCATTGAGTTTTAAATTAAATTTAGGATAAAGAATTAAGAGTTTGGAAATTTTTGACACCTTTTTTACGTGCATTAACCACTAAAACCGCTTTGCCTAAAGCTTGAAAATCACCTCGCCTAAAATATACAAAAAACAAGTTTTGACACCAAAACTTTTATTAGTCGGTTGCCACCTGAAGTTTTTAATGTGACAGTTTTTATATAGATAATAAATTCTTAACGTTTAAAAAAAAACTGTGAAATCATTGTTGTTATGTGCAACTTTTTGTGTGTAATATACACTGTGTGTTCTCCTTCCTCTACTGTTGAGCTTACACTCTGTTCAATAAATAAAACATGGCATCTAATTAAAACATTCGTGACGTTTATAATTTTTTTTATATTTTGACATTACATTTCTTCGCGGTATTTTTAAAATATTCTTTGTTAAATTTACTTATACTATAATGTAAAAAAACGATTGTACACAGAGTTTTCAAAAACACTTTTTTGTGCAAATAAGTTTTTATAAAATGAAATTCTAAAACAATTTATAGTCTGACATCGCTCCAATAAAACCTAACCTATTGAATTAATTATACACTCAGAAGTAAAAAAACGTTGGATTCTTTAGATAAAAAAATCAGATGCAGTTTAAATTAAAAGTTTTAAACAACTTTAGAGGTTGAAGCAGTTAAGTATTATTTGTTTTTTTAAACATTAGCAAACTAATATGTCTCACCATTTAATGGAAGGTTTTGAAGTAAGTATTCTATTAAAATTGCTCATACGACATGAAATGTTATTTAAAGCCAACTGTGCGTATGAGTGATAAATTTGAAATCCAACGTGTCATGACACGCAAGTTTTCAAAAAGTTCCTTATGGTATGATTTTAATATATGCGGATAGTATTAGCGAGTGCGAGAAAGAACTTAAAATTTGTCTACAAATTTGAATCGGCCTTAGAACTCAAAAGGTCGTTTTAAAGCTACATTAAATCTCAAACTCTGTTTTTGGTTTTTATTTTTTATGCATTTTGAAAGGTAGCATTATACATATTTTAAAATTCCCCTCTCGGGAAAAACCTATAAAAAAACTCTTACTTTTGTACTCCATTTTCTTTTATACTTTAAAGGATGAAGAGCCCTACGTTTAGATAAGCTGTGTTTCTCGTTTTGTGTATGAACCAAACCGATTTTATGAAAGTTTTTTTCGTCTGAAACTCCACCAATGGCCTGGGATTAATTGCTTTTAATCGGTTAGACCTACTCACCCTCTCATACTGGTAGAACGATCGACTTGGTCCAGCGCGCCCGTACAGATATGGATAGTAGGCACCGTACATAACTTCGGGGCAGGACACTGCCATTGTCGCAGTGGCAATCGCACTTGCAACTGCAACTGCAACTCGCACTCACTCACACTCACTCGCGACCGGAGAGTAATCACTGTTTTTGCGGTTTTTGCGATGAATGGTAGTTAAATTGGTATTGTCACTTGAGCGGGGAATTGTGATACCAATACCCGTAGTTCGAATCGGAATTGGAAGAGATACACGGAGAGAGAGAGAGAGATAGGCTGAAAACTTGGAGTAATTATAAAACCGGCTCTAAACTCAAGGCGCGTTTTGTTTTTTTGTTGCAGTCGTAGTATTTATTTCTTTTGTTGGCTGGCGAAATTCCTGGAATGAAAACTCCGCTCGGCTAATTATATTTACATATTGTAAAACACCATCGCGTTTGTATCAAGAGCTATAATTGCTTTTCGTCTTTTTTGTTTATGTTTCTTTTAATTTTTTTTTCTTTTCTTTTCGCAAACTTCTTTCTATTCATTTGCCATTCCCGTTCGTGGGTATTTTCTTTTTCTTTTTGTTTTCGTTTCTTCCCCTCGTCGCTCTTCAACTTTCTTCACTTGTTTCTTTCTTCTTTGTTTGCTTGTGCAGGCAATTGCAATTATCATTTCCACATTGTTGATTGCTGTTAGTCGTTGTTTTCTATTTTTTTTTTTTCTATTTTATGCGGCCATTCCCTTTGGCGTTGGAACGTCAATTTCGTTTCTCATCCGCGTTTCCGCCGAAGAATTGCCAACTGCAATGAAAACGGAGAAAAGTGCAAGAGAAGGCATTAACAATTTGCTAATTGTGGAAAGAAATTCAAAGCTGAAGAGCCAATTTCTGGCATTTATGTAAAAACCGACTTTAATGATGGGATTATTCGAACCATAAAGTGTGTTGCAAAGTAATTGCATGTAAACAAACAATGTACAAGGATTAAATATGGCCATTAAAACTCACATTAAAATTAATTACGAAAATATAAGTCCAACAATGTTAGGTATTAAAATGTTTTGGTTGAAATGCGTAGAAATATATTTAAAAGGTTTTGTAGAACGGGTTAATAAAAAATATGCTAAAATACTCCGTCGGAACATAAAAAAAAACAATAAAATTAAAAGAACAAAAAATGTATTCATTTATTCTGTAGGAAATAAAAGCAACCGTTAAAGAAAAAATGCGAAAAATTTAGTTTTGTCAAAACTGACAGGGGCAAAATGTTATAAAAATTATGAATTGAAACTGGTTACAAATACAAAACTCACTGAACTTAAATTAATCCGAATCAATACAAATGTATTCCGACGGCGAAAATGAATAGCTGTTAAATAAAGGACCGTCGGGAATAAAAAAACGAATCTTTTGAACTTTAACTTTATAATTCAGCCTTCCAAAATGAAATTTCTACGACTTACATCATTTAAATTTAAGGGGTGACATAAATATTGTAATAAATCTTCATTTTTTCTAAGTTGTTTTACTATTCCATCTTTAAAAGCAACAAGTTCAATGGTTTTTATGAGCAGAAAAATAGTTAATGACAAATTATAAAAATAATACTTTTTAATTTTTGCAGTTAAAGTTATATTGAATCGAAATTAGTTTATAATATTAATGAATATGACAACCTTTTGACTATCCCAATTTAAGGCTAACGTTTTTAAAGTAATTACTTTTTGATATATTGTTTCAACGTTAGCGCATATAGCGAAATGTCTTTCAAAACTTCTGATCTTTCTTTAGCGAAATTTATTCCAATTAGAAAAGTGCTTAAATCTAATTTGACCCTGTGATCATGAATGAGAACTTACCACTTAGAAGTGTTTGTATAATCCAACTAGATTAGCAGTTTTTCTTTTGCGTATACCAACAAAATATTCGTTCACTTTTTGGATAACATTCAACAATTTCACAACATTTCTTGACTTTTTTTATCGTTTTGTTGTTGTCGTTAATTTGAATAGTAATTAAAAAGATACGCGCTGGGGAATTTGCACGTGAATACTTGAGATTTTGGCGCAGCTTTTTGTGCAAATATTTTTAACCGAAAACGAGCAGCAAACATTTGCCCGGCGCACTCAATGAAAATATTTTCGCTAAATCCACAAAATGCCAAATTCCATAAATTCTTGGCAGTGCGCGAAAGAGATGGGGATAGCGGGAGGGAGCAGGAGCGGAAAGAGAACGGCACTAGTTTTGCGATGGCAGCATCCGCGGAAATCTCTATCTTTTGCGATGTGGCACTTGGAAAACAAATGAACTGCACTTGCCGCGATCGCTCACTGGGATATTCGAATTTTGTTTCGTTTTAATTTCAGCGATTCTCGTTTTGAAACGAGAAAATCGCGCGCGGCGGAGAGGGAGAAACACGAAGAGCTCCGGCTGCCGCTCAATCGGAAGAGAAAAAACAAACTGGCTAAAGGAGCGGTGAAGCTAAAAGCAATGCAATGCAGAACGCAGGCAGCGCAGTCGACGCAGCGTCGAAAACAAAATGGCAATTTCCCATCTCAAGTTGTCTCCCTCGCACGCTGCTTATGTGACCTCAGCGAGAGCGAGACAACTAGTGTGTTGGAACGCACAAGGTACCGCCCACTTTATAGCTGCCGTTTGCAGTTGTTGTTTCCAGTTCCAGTTAACGATGCCACATCGGTGTGAAAATAAAATGGAGTGCGTCTCAATTGTGTCCTGAAGTAGACGAAACTCCTGCTGTTCCTCTGTATGTGTGTGTGTGTGCGTCTGATTTTAAAGTTCGACAAACAGATTGAAAGGAATTCACATTCGTCCGGGCCTTCTTCTTCGTCCTTTTGTTCCTTTCCGCAGCGAAAAGTATGCGCCAACTGTGTCAACAGTGTTTGCAGTGCCCCCGCAGTCCTTATTTTCCAACCTCCCCCACTCCCCGATGAACTCTTCACCGCGTGACGTTCCGTATTGATAATAATCTGATTGCAAATGAATACAATTTATTGTGCTGTTCATTCGCCTTTATTTCGCCTCGGATTGTGAGCTGACAAGGTGCGGATGCGGAGAAGTGAGAGACGGGTTTTGTACTCCTTAAATTGTTAGGTTCGCGATGGGAACCGGCTACTGAGACAGAAAAACACCTTTCTCAAATGTTAAAATGGCAGCTCCGCTTTAGTATGGTTAATACGTTTAGCAAAATAGTTAAGATCTACAATAAATATATTTTATAACAATTATGGTACTCCAATTTTGAAGCATTATCGGTGGTGTTAAACTATCAATATTAAGCTTTTGGTTGCTACTTGTGTACTTTGAATAAAATTATTGTATCCACGTGTATATGGATGGAAAATAGGTTTTCTGAATACAAATTTGTAGCATACTTTTAAAGACAACATCTTCTTCAAGAGTGGGGAGGGTTGCAACCTAAACACCCCTTTTGGATACGCCACTGATAAATATGTAAGTTATATATGTAAGCTAATTTTGAAATATTATTTATTTGTATGTAAGCTAATAAATAGGATAAGTCATTAATAAGGATTTTTCTCCGTTTCTGTCAAATAAACAAGATGGAAACGTTTTAAATGCAAAAATACTCTAAAAGGAAAGAAAATTGTATTTAAAAAAAATGTTAGATCTCAATTTTTAGGTGGCTCTGGCTATTAAAAGCCACCTGTTAAAAATCCTAAAACGCACAACATCACCGACGGGATCTTAGTCTGATTTGATATGAAGACTGTAGTCATTTAGAGTACCTAAGTGAAACCTCTTGAAAGCGTTATAACATTCTTTTTATCTAACTGGAAACTTTTTTCTTTAACTCCCAACAGGAGTTATTGATGTCATCCCAATGGTGTTGTTGAGATAATCTAGCATAAAAACAGGTTCACTTTAAGAGTGTACGTTGTACTCATCAACTCATTAAATTAGTGTCAGTTCTAGGATTAATATAATACTGAAAGACTTTTAAAGGACATTTTAAAAATAAATAGGTCAGGTTAAATATGCAGTTCTTTATTTTTATAAGATTATTTTCTTTTGAGTACACTCATCAAAAAGTGTACAATAGAAGGTAATTGATTTTATTTTTAATCTATATTACTATTTATATTTATATTAGTGGTTCAAATCCATCTTATTTACATGACTCCTAAACCTATGCAATAAAAAACAAGCCAGTATACCATCCGTCACCTTTAAGATACGTTCTATTCGATTTACTTCCTTAATAAAATTTGGTAGATATGCAAAATCTTTAGTTCTCTTGTAGAGCCCCTTATTCTAAACAACCAACCAAATAATTAAAATTCAATTATTAAAGTACAAAACATACGCGCAAATATTTATTTTCTTACGAGTTTCCAATAAATTTGACTCTAGGCAGTCTTCTCGTACATTTTTCACGTTGTTTAACAACTCCGCAGCATGTTAGTCTTGGGAAATGGGGCAAAAAACACAGGAAGGGTTTTGGCGTAAAAATAAAAAGAATTGAATGCTTGGAAAGTCACAGGTAAAGTAAAATAAATGTTTCATCGAATTTAATTCACATCTAAAGAGTAGAGTTGCTTGAGTTTTAAGATGTTTAAGGCGTTAACCGCTTAGGATCGCGAGGGAACATGGAGGTCTTGCGGATGTTGTCCAATCCCAGATACAGCATCACCACGCGCTCCATGCCAATACCACCGCCAGCATGTGGAGGACATCCATAGCGGAAGGATTCAATATACGCAGCAATCTTGGTGGTGTCTGAAAAAAAGAGAAGGAATAAATAATGCAATATATTGTTTAAATGAGTTATCTCTTGTTATCACTTAAGCAGTAATGAATGAGCACTGAAGTGATAATGTTACCCTGCAATTTATTTTGTCATTGCGTTCTAATTATTGTTTGTGTAGAAATCTTGTGACTAGCTGACCTTAAGTTTTTTTCAAGTTTATGCACAATCATTTAGTATTCACTTTAACACAAACGTAAAGAATGATTTTTTATATTTAAAAGAAATGCTTATAACTAAATCGAATGCTAAATTTTCGAGAAATATATTTTTACTATGTTTACTAAAAATGACAAACTGAAGCTAAAATATAAACCAGCAGAATCTGCGAAGGAAAACTTACCAATGCCGTGATGCTTGGCCCGCTCCATTAAGTACTCGGGATCGTGGATGCGCTGCGCCCCGGACAGAATCTCCTCGCCACGCATGAACATGTCGTAGGAGTTCGAGTAGACGGGATTGTTCGGATCGGGCATTGTGTAGAAGGGTCGTATCGCCAACGGGAACTTGTCTAGGATGTAAAAATCGGTGTCGTACTTGGCCTTGACCAGGCGGCCCAGCAACTTCTCGTTGGGCGTGGACAGGTCCTCCTCGTCACCCGTCTCCACACCGGCCTCGCGCAGCATGGCCACGCCTTCGGCAAACTGGAGGATCAGTGGCGGCTCCAGGAACTTGAAGGCATCCACCTTGTACTGTTGGCCCACAGACTCAATCTCCCGGGCGTAGTGGTCGCGCAGTCCCTTGAAAATGGCCGTGAATGTGTTGCCAATCGTGTGAAGCACTTCATGGTAGTGGTACTTAAATGCCATCTCCAGATCGAGGCCGACGAACTCGGTCAAGTGCCGGTGGGTGTTCGAATCCTCCGCCCGGAAGACGGCGCCCACAGTGTAGACCTTGTCAAAATCAGCGGCAATGGCCATCTGCTTGTACAGCTGCGGCGACTGCGCCAGATAGGCCGAATCCTTGAAGTAGCTCACGGTGAACACGTTGGCGCCTCCCTCGCTGGCCGCCGAAATAATCTTGGGTGTGTGGATCTCAGTGAAGCCCTTCTCGGTAAGGATGTCACGGAACAGGCGGCACACTCCCGCTTCCAGGCGGAAAATGGCCTGATTCGCCGGCGTTCTCAGGTCCAGCACTCGATTGTCCAGTCGCGTGTCCTGATTCACGCGAATATTCAGACCTTCCGCATCATCGGCGTTCTCGGGTCGCGAGGCGTCCTCGATTTGCAAAGGCAACTGAGCCTTGGCCTGGGAAATCACAAATATCTGCTCGACGGACAGCTCCAACGTTTGTTCTGTGCAGGACTCAATCTTGCCGGACACCGCCACTGGCTTGGCCTGGATATCGATGATGCTCTCCTTGGGAATACTGTAAAAAAGAAAATAATTGTGGACTTAATTCACTGTTTTATCAATTACAGTCTTTGGTAAACGGATGTTAGATAACGCGTTCTATTTTAATATCTTAAATAATGCTAGAAATTATTAAACTAGCTTTAAAATATAAATTTGATTTTAAATAATTAATTCTTTTGCCATACATGGTTTTAGTATATTCACGTTAATATCAAATTTGGGAATAATGTTAATTTTAACTTTGGGATTTAGCTGCACAAAAATAAATTTAATGATATTTTAAAATATATATATTATATTATAAACTATTTAATTCATTTCTCACCAGAACAAAGTGATAATTAATAATGACAATTTCACAATATTGAATGATTAAAATGAATGATGTAAATATATATTGGCCTACGCAATTTGATATTAATATCGAGCAGTCAGTGCTCTTATATGATGTTTGAGCAACTTTAGTTGAACTAGATCAAAAGCACTTACTTGCCCGCGAACTTGACCATCTGCTTGGATATGACATCGCCCACGGCCAGGATGCACTGCACCGTGCTGCTCTGCTGGCGCAGGATTAGGAAGCACTGTTTGCCCTTGGCTCGCGACGTGTGGACGCGTCCTCGCACCCAGACTAGTCCCTTGCCCACCTGTCCACTCAACTCGGAGACGGGAACAAAGTTGCGTTCGCTGCGCTTGTCCTTGGACTGGATCATCTCTGAGAGTCCATATCGTCCACTGGCGTGATCTTCGGCAGAGTCTCCGCCTGCATTGTTGGCCGCCACGGCGGAGGCATTCTCCGCCTTCTGCTCTGCTTTCTGTTCGGATAGAGATTAGAGCTGTTATCAGAGGTTCAAAAATCAACGCACGCCACGTCCACAAAACAGAGACTCACCTTAGCAGCCTTGGCCAGCTTTTTGGCTCCCTTCTTGGAGACCTGCTCCCCATTTTCCACGTTCTCCTTGTCTTCGACCATCTTGGAATGCACAAAATTGGCTGTAAAGAATAGATGGGTGTATATTTTAGTATGGGGCCACAAAACTAGGCCGTAAACCACAGGTTCCGATAAGCAACAGGCGAAAGGAGGAGTACATTGTGCGTTGCGTCATGGTTTATAAATAGCACTCGGCGGATGAAGTGCCCCATTTGCGAATAAATGACATTGGTCACCAGGCTGCAGTTCAGTCACCCGACCTCATCCCACGGATTCCATATGTCCGTAGAACATTTCCGGGCCGAGGAGCTCTTTGTCAAGCGGCATCGCACATAACCTATACTTTGAAGACCTTTTTTCGCTGAATAAATGATGACACTCACTGGCTGCCCCTTCACTTATTGATTTTTTCAATTGTACATTCAAGTGCACTCTGCTTACCAGCTAGATTTTGCCCTTTTAATACACAAACGAAAAGATTTCACGAGCGTCGTGTACTATTGCACATGCCAGCAGCGCGGTGCAGTCTAGAGATTGTTAATCGGAATTTGTCGAAAAATATCGATAGGTGCATGCCAATTTGTAGGGTGACGCACATTTTAAGTGCCGTTCTGAGTTTGTCACCTCACTTATCTCCGAAATAGTTTAGACGTGTTAAACACAATACTGAATCTATAATTACAAAAATTTGACAATTTAAATATATTTTATTTAGCTCAAGGCATGTATCAATGTTATAAATCACATGTGGTTTATCTAATAAAACATTTTATAATGAAAATGTTACTTTAAGGTTGTACAATTCCCACAACATTTGAAGAGTTTTTTAAGAGCGAATTAAAAATTTTTTATTTGTAAAAAAATATAATTTCACTTAAGAACTTGGTTTTAAGCTGAAACTAAAAAGTAAAATATATATTTTTTTTTAGTAATTGATTGTTTTGCAATCATCGCTTAATTGTGGACCTTCTTAAACTTAAAAATCCCCCATCCCCATCGACAGTTACATCTTCGTTCGATAACAGTCAGAAGGCGCATCTCTGCTCGTTTTCAGAAACAATTATATTATTCAGAAAAACAACATCCAATTGTTTGTTTAGACCAAACTAGAGCGGAATCCGGAGGTAATAAGTCAATCCGAGAGAGTAATTTGGGTAATTGGGAGGTTAGGGGTCAAGGCAATCGAATTTTTAATAGTGTACTTTCCCGGTAATTTCGAGAAGCTGGTAAATGAGTGAGTCACCATTCTGGCTGTGTATGTACTATTTGCGGAAGTGGTGCTCCAGCTGAACCAATTCAATAGCTGCGACTAGATTAAAGCGTGTAAGCTTTACGTATACGTTAAGTTATATGGGGGGCTTACCATTTAAAGAGCTCCGCGAAACCCACACCTAAAAGCTTAAAAGGCACACGTCATACGGCCACAACAAAACCAAACTGCGAAAGGTTATCACCAAGTACGCAAGTGCCAAATTGATTGATAATTAAAGTTGCATGCCACCAAAGAGTGAAACTAGAAACTATTTACATTTCTTGGTCACTAATTTAATTAGCTAATGTTTTGTTATCATCCTTTTCGTTGCAGGTAAAAAACCATCGAAACAATGCAAGGTGAGTGAAAAGAGAACAAGCCGAACTAACAGAAAGTTTTGGATCTACGTCTACTCCACAGCGGTATCGGAATTATAAATCCCTACAGAGAAGACCCTTGAGAATGTCGTGGCAAAGTGTTCCCCAGTATCCCCAGTACCAAGGTTGAATATTTTGACTTCTAAGCGAGTGTTTCTGCTTTCCGGTTAATGAACGCATGCTTTTGTTTGTCCCTAGGGGCTTGTGGGCTCGTTGAATGCCCGTATTTCCCCGACCCGCCCCGAATTCTGATTCACTTCCATTACTTTTCTCTTAACATACAGTATTTGTCCTGTCTTATCATGGTTGTATGTACATATTTGCTCGAGAGTTCTATCTTGGTTTACCGCATATCTTCGTCACAGCGAAGCGTTTCATTTAGTTTTTACAGTTCTTGGTAGACAGATAGCAGTAGCAAAAAAAATCTTGGAAGATTTCATTTTGATTACGAACTAAAAGTAGATGTCATATCCCACAGATCCCAACCAGCAGTACAACTATGGCGGAGGTTATCCGCCTCAGGGAGGATATGGCGGTGGATATCCGCCTCAGGGAGGCTACCCGCCGCAAGGACCTCCACAGGGTTATCCGCCCTACGCCCAGGGAGGCGCGCAGCCCTATCCGCAGCCCTACGGGCAGGGCCCACCTGGTGGTTATGCCCCCCAGCCGGGCTTCATCCAACCACCGCCATCGGCGGGCGGCTATGGAGCCTACGATGATCCGGAGAGCCAGCCAAAGAACTTCTCCTTCGACGACCAGAGCATCCGACGCGGTTTCATACGCAAGGTTTACCTGATTCTGATGGTGAGTACTTAACAAGCATTTTTATTTTGACTAATTGTGTTCTTTTCTTTAGGGACAACTCCTCGTCACTTTTGGAGCGGTTGCGTTGTTTGTATTTCACCAGGGAACCAAGGACTTCGCAGGTCGCAACAGGTGGCTCTTTTGGGTGGCCCTGGGCGTGATGATAGTGACCATGCTGTCAATGGCTTGCTGCGAAAGCGTGCGCCGCCAGACACCGACGAACTTTATATTCCTGGGCTTATTCACAGCAGCCCAATCGTTCTTAATGGGGGTTACAGCCACCAAATATGCGCCGCAAGAGGTGAGTGCTTTAAGATTTTATAGAAGAGTATTTTACTATTAAAATTAACCCTTTCTTTCAGGTTCTCTTAGCGGTTGGCATAACGGCTGCGGTTTGTCTTGCCCTAACGATCTTTGCCATGCAGACCAAGTATGATTTCACTATGATGGGCGGCATCCTGATCGCCTGCTTGGTGGTGTTCATGATCTTTGGCATTGTGGCCATTTTCATTAAGGGAAAGATTATCACACTGGTGTATGCGTCCATTGGAGCTCTTCTTTTCTCCGTTTACCTCGTCTACGACACCCAGTTAATGATGGGCGGCGAACACAAGTACTCGATCAGCCCCGAGGAGTACATCTTTGCGGCGCTGAACCTCTACCTGGATATCATCAACATATTTATGTACATTCTAACTATAATCGGCGCATCGCGCGACTAAACTCTTCGATTTCCATATATTGTTTACAGTTTAACCGGGTTAAGCTTTAACCGGAATACGAATGTTGTTGTCGCGTAATCTCATCGGTATTTACACCCTCCCCCAGTGGAGGCAATCTTCAACTAACGAACTACTCAAATACTTACGATCTATCTACTTCGCGTTGTTTTTTGCCAATTTCCAGTTTCCTTTTAGTTCTAAATGTCAGTTGAGGGTAAATGAACTTAATTGCATTTCGTTATGTATGTATTTGTATTCTTTATTAAGTTGAGGTCTGAATCTAGCGCGTGTTTTCAAAATTGCCCCAAAAAAATATATATGTATACCAAATGATATGATTCAGATACACAGAAAAACAATAAATAGTCACGTATAAGCATATTTATGTGAGAATATATAAGCAAGATGGCTTGCAATTGTTAAAAAAAAAAAAAAACATTTTACCGTGTGTAATCACCAAGGAATCCCGATATTTGCAATTATGAATCAAGTACCGAACATTGTAAACCGTGCAGCGACACTGAGTTTAAAGTCAACAATAAAGCGCATCTATTTATTAAAGCCGCCACAGACCCCAGCATTGTAGGGCTTCCGCCAGTGGTTGATCCAGTTCCACCAGTCAGCCACCACGAGATGCAACTTCAGTCTGCAATGGGAGAGCAACGTTGATGGTCGGATTACGACTAGACCTTTATCGAATACTGTTTGCCATATCATTGCTTAAGTTTCCTTTGTTATCTGCACCACCACAACTAAAAGACGGGGTGTTTTAATTTTTAGGTTGGCCCCTCAACATGCTTTTGACCCGGCCACCTGTTCAGTAGTTCGTGTGAATTCCAGCAAGGCGTAGCAATAAAATGTATCACTACCAGCAAGGCAAGTACCGTCCGGGTCGGACTAAACCAGACCAATTTGGCTGCGGAAGAAGTGTTTTTTGATTAGATAATCGGTACGGCTATAATATATAGTTGACTGCAGTATGCTCTCTCTGTAAAAGACCAAATGAAATGTAACTCTCTCGGCGCACTTTCATCTGATAAGACAGCAGAAAAGGTTCTGCTCAAATACGGTGATTCATCCATTTAAAGGGAGAGTGCATAGCCGTGTTTAAAATTGATTGTGTGGTGGCAATATCAGTTACTTACTCACCCACATCGATATATGAATCTTATCTGACGTGTGAGTGTGGACTGCTGATAAGAGTCGAGTCCCGGCTAATCTGCAGTCCATATGGGGACACCTGAAAAGGCGATTCGGTTTCATTAAGCTGATATACTTACACGTTGTCGGCGGTCGAGCAAAGAGAGCCCCTTAACTTTAGGCATAGCGATTTAGCCATGAGCAGCGACAACCACTTTCAGTACGGTTAGTCATTTTATTAATTTTCCTATTTCCTTGAATTGTCCTCCAATCTCACAGGCGATGAAACTGGCGCATATACAGATGCGGAGGCGGACAAGAGCTTCGCCTTTGATGACCAGAGCATCCGGAAGGGATTTATCCGGAAGGTCTACTTGATATTAATGGTAAGTGGAAAAAAGGGATATAATCTTTAATTTGTGAGAGAAAAAGTTTACAAAATATTTTTTTATTTATATTATAAAAAAAAAAAAATACAAAATAAGAATTCGGAATTTTATTGCCCCTTTAGTGAAGGTTTGATTTGATATTTTACGTTTTATTGATTTATAGTTTGCCTTTCAAGCCATTAATCTATGATTTGTGTTATATTTTTAGTGCCAACTGCTGATCACTTTCGGTTTTGTTTGTGTGTTTACCTTCTCGAAAGCCTCGCAGGAATGGGTACAAAAAAATCCTGCCCTTTTGTGGATAGCATTGGTAAGTATTTACATAAGTTTTCTTTAGAGTAACATAGTAAAAACTTAATTTTTAGGCCGTTCTGATCGTGACCATGATTTGCATGGCCTGCTGCGAAGGCGTCCGCCGAAAGACGCCTCTGAACTTCATCTTCCTGTTCCTGTTTACCTTGGCGGAGTCCTTCCTTTTGGGAATGGTTGCTGGACAGTACGAGGCGTCTGAGGTCATGATGGCAGTGGGAATCACGGCGGCAGTGGCCCTGGGACTCACCCTGTTCGCCCTGCAGACCAAGTACGACTTTACGATGTGCGGCGGAGTCTTGGTGGCCTGTCTGGTGGTCTTCATCATCTTTGGCATCATCGCGATCTGCATTCCTGGCAAGGTGATCGGACTGGTCTATGCTTCCCTGGGAGCTCTGCTCTTCTCCGTTTACTTGGTCTACGATACCCAGTTGATGCTGGGCGGTAATCATAAGTACTCAATCAGTCCTGAGGAATATATCTTCGCCGCACTGAACCTCTACCTGGATATCATCAACATCTTTATGTACATACTGAGCATCATCGGATTGTCTCGGTAGACAGGACATGCTGATCCGTAGTTTTCATTCCAGTTTTAGAGATATATAACTTAATTTTATGTGCCTAGTGCCACCTTAGCCACGAAGAAATAAAGACCGACTAACTAACCGTACGTAGTCGAGAGCTCGCTTTGATTTGGGAATTTGGTTTTGGGATTGGGGGCGCTCAACTAGTTCGAACCTTGTCCACGCCGCGGTGTCCAATTAA
The DNA here is from genome assembly GCA_018153365.1 of Drosophila fuyamai. Lineage (NCBI taxonomy): Eukaryota > Metazoa > Arthropoda > Insecta > Diptera > Drosophilidae > Drosophila > Drosophila fuyamai. Next base: position 9,828,847 of record JAECXW010000758.1, read on the forward strand.
TTAATGCGCACGAGTGGCCGTAATGTAATTATGTCCAATCAGCCCCTGCAGCGCCGGCAGTTCCTGGACCGGATTGGATGTGGGCAAGGTGATCGACGAGATCGTCAGTTGAGCGAGCGTCTGGCTAACGGGCGGACATGGATTTCGACGAGGTGCTGCGGGAGGTTGGCTCCTTTGGGCTCTACCAGAAGGTCATTATCTGCTCTGTCCTACTGCCGGCGGCCCTACCCTGCGCCTTCCACGCCTATAGGTGGGTCATCCCTAAGAGTTATTTTAGCTTTTTCGTAATATTTACTCCTAAAGCAGATAAATTGGATTAAGGTTAATAATAATGCATACATTTTATGCAATGTAGAAATTTATGACTAAGCTCGGTATGAAATATTCTATTTGATACCCTTCTTATCATCAAAACAAATAACGAAGGCTAATAATCATGTTGCCTATAAATAGAAGCATTGTAAAAATGGCATTAATTGTAAATAATTACCTATAAATAAAAATATTTTAAAAATGGCAATATTTGTAAATAATTACCTAATGATACGATGATCTTTCAGCCAGTTATTCATAGCAGCCACTCCGCAGCACTTTTGTCGAGTTCCGGAGCTGGAACCCTGGACGCAGGATTACGTGCAGCTGGTAAAAAACTTGAGCATCCCGCGTAATCGCAATGGAGCCTATGCCGAGTGCTCCATGTATGCGAGGAATTACAGCGATATAGTTCGCTATCTGGAGTATCGCCCGCCGCCGGATTTGATCCGTCAACAGGCCGAGGATCTGCTTAAGTTGCTGCCGGAAACGGCGAGGATAGTTCCGTGTCAGCATGGATGGCACTACGACAAGTCCATCTACTCTAGTACGGTTGTTCAGGAGGTGGGTATTTCTAATTAAAATATAAATATAATCATTTTTAAAAGTACTTGGTTATCGGTGTGTTTGGGGTAAACACATCTTTTATAACATTTACAATTTATATATCCCTCTTGCAGTGGAACCTGGTTTGCGATCGTAGCTTCCTGGTCACCCTGGCCTTGGTGGTTTTCGGTGTGGGTGGTCTGCTGGGTAACTATGTATTCGGATATCTAGTGGATTTGTGGGGAAGACGCCCGTCATTCTACGCCTATCTGCTGCTCGAGATCACCGCATGTGCGGCCAGTGCCTTTGCCTGGAACTACTACACCTGGTTGGGACTGCGCTTTGTGGTGGGATTGACGGTGCCAGCGATCCTGGCCAGTCCATATGTCCTGGCCATCGAGCTGGTGGGTCCGGAGAGGCGAGTCTTCTGCACCATCGTCTCAAATATAGCCTATTCCTTGGGCTTGGTGGTGCTGGCCGGAGTCATCTACGTCGTCCGGGATTGGAGGGAACTTAGTTTGGCTGTTTCCATGCCTTTGCTGATGCTCTTCTCCTGCTTTTTCGTGCTGCCAGAATCACCGCGATGGTTGATGGCCGTTGGGAAAACCAGGAGAGCCATCAAAATCCTTAAAGTGATGGCCAGAGTAAATGGCGTGCGAGTAAACCGTGACTTTGTGGAGCGTCTGCAGCGGAAATTGGTCAGCACAAGGGCTGCGGAGGCGCATTCGTCGTCGAGTACCCACTACGGAATTCTAGACCTGTTCCGAGGACCCAATATGCGCCGAAAGACCCTGATCATCACACTGATTTGGTTTGCCAACACGAGTGTCTACGTGGGATTAAGTTACTATGCTCCTGCTCTTGGAGGTGACGAGATCTGGAACTTCTTTCTGGCCGGAGCGGTGGAACTGCCGACTTACCTGTTGCTCTGGCCGGGATTGAGCTACTTTGGAAGGCGATGGATCCTGTTCATCTCGATGCTGGTGGGCGGATTGGCCTGCGTAGCCACGTTCCTCTATCCGGACATCACGTTACTACTCTACTGCGTGGGCAAGATGGGCATTAGTTCGTCCTTCGTGGTCCTCCCGCTGTTGGCATCAGAATTGTATCCCACGGTGGTTCGAGGACTCGGAATGAGCTTCAGTTCGGTGGTGGCAATGGTGGGACCTATAGTGATTCCCATGATTAATCATATGGTAAGTGCGGATAAGGGTATTACAGGGATCCCTATTTCTCACACTTTTTCCATTACAGGGCCAACAAATGCTCGTCTTGCCGCTAATTGTAATGGGTGCCCTTCTGATTCTCGGAGGATTCGCCAGTCTTCTTCTACCGGAAACCCGGAACCGGAATCTTCCCCAGACTTTGGACGAGGGTGAGGCGGTGCCCCTCAGTTTCCTCCTCTGCTGCTGTGTGGAAAGCGAGCGGAAGCCCAACAATATCCGTGCGAATCCCCAGAAAAGAATTATTCCGGAGGCCGGAACCCCAGTGTTTCATCGTGTGGACACTCCTGTCTCCGGACGAGTTGCCTGCAAGGTCGTTTGTAGCATATGTAAGAAGGAGATGCGTACTCTTTAGCTAGTTGAAAGTTGTTGTTATTAAAAGGCCTATTAGAGTTTGAAAAGATTTGTAATTGATTTGAATTTTTGGCGCCATTCGATTTGGCATCTGGCTACACTGCTTCCCTTGTTTGCATGTGTTATACAGTGGTTGTGTATTGTAAGAAAATTTAATTATTGAAATCGATTCATATATATTGCTCAAATAGAAAATTTACATATGAGTTTTCAGAATTTTTATTTGTTTAAAATTTTAATCTAGTCCTAAATCCTAACGGAAAACCAATGTTTTATTAATATCTGGCAACGCTTATTTTTATTGAAGTTTGTATTGGATTTACAGTGGTTTTGAGAAATATAAGTTTAGTTTTCTAGCAACTATTTTAAATAAGTATCCTCAAAATTATATATTTTCAATTTTTTTTTCAATACAAGATTATGTTTCATACAATAAACCATTTATTCTTATTTATTTATTGAGTACATATGTGTTTAAAGCAAGTTGGCAGCCCAACCGGCAAATTTAACTGGTGTAAAAATCAAACAAAATATAAAACCAATTGGACGCATAATAAACATCAATTCAAGTTCCATATTTTTCCAGATATAGAATTTGCAGTATATGTTCATATGACCTCGCCAACTGATAGTAACGCAAACATTTGCATCAACCTTATTAATTTTTTATGGGTCGTCGAAAAATGATAAGAAACCGCAATCGCTTGTTTATGCACACACAGAAACTTCAAGAAACATTCCGGTTAAACTGGCCTAATCGCAATTTTAAGCCAATTTAAACGTGACTCATACGAAGATTTTCAAATCAAAACCCACGAGTGCCGGCATGTTTCAGCTTTTCACCTTTGCATTTGGCTAGATAATTATGATGTTACGAACGGGTTAAAGTTCCTTTTAAAGGAGGAGTTGGTACCATCTGGATTTTTAACTTTTTTTCATTTCAATGTCAACAAGTTTTGACTGCCGCGTGCTTTTATGCCAGCCCCTCCCTTCCCGCACCTTAAAGCCCTCACATAAAATCGTTGCCATGCATACACACACAGGCTCACTCACACACATGTCGATTATGCAAGCAAAATAACTAACAATGAAATGCCAGAAATATGAATAGTTCGTATGTTTTTTAAAGTTCTTTTAATGTAATGCTTGTATGATGGTCTAAAACAATAGTTTACAAATTATAAAAACGTTTTCAACAATTTTGGTACATCGTTCATGAATCGAAATCAAATAATGGTTATGGTTTCAGCTTGTTTACGTTTTGAATTGAGGAGTGTTCAAGGGGGGAGGGGTTTACATCGAGAAGTCGGAAATTCGGGAAAATCGGTAAGAGCTAGTGCTAAAAATATATTCCTCTGTCTTCGCGACCTGGCAATGACTTTCCTGGAGTGTCTGCGTTATTCCCCTAATCACCTCGTTTCAATTCTTCCGAAAACTGTATATATATATATAGTATATATAGTGTATTACGAGCGCATATATCTATAGATACATTTGTGTATGTTCTTGGGAGGGCGGCAAAAATTAGAATGTGTGTGTTATTTGGACTTTTGGTTTTTTGGTTAAGGAAACGTGCTTTAATCGCTTTGGAAAATACATTTGACGGTTCCAAACTATTACTATTAGATTAAGATTGAAGGGTTCCCTTAGTGTTAAATATAGTTATTATGCTTATGTGTTCTGTTCAGCGCTCACTCGGATGCCTTTATTTTTTGTATTTTAGTATAGTGTGTAGCATTACCCCCAAAAAGTGGCCAAAGGGAGCCCGAAGGATGGCCCATCCAGGCACGTACCATCACAGTCCGGAGTGCTTCCGAATTGGTTACGGAGTGGGGAGTGGTACTGGGTAAAGTTGGTGTAATTCCGACTGCTCGGGGGGTGCGTCCTGTATGCCGCCCCTTCAGTTTGCTCCCTAGCCGTATGTTTTGTATGTGTTTTTGTGTTCGGTGTGTGTGGTGTTGTTTTTAGGTGATTTGTCCAGGTGGACAAGGATGGACCCGCTTAAGCGGAGGCCGCCACCTCACCGGACTTCTCCTCCTTTGTACCGGCAATGGCCACCTCCTCGAAGTTCTCGACCAGATCGGGCACATCATCATCACCGGCATCGACGGCCGAGGAACCGGCTGCGCCGCCGGCGGCGCTCTTGTTGGCAATCTCCGTGGCCAGCTTCTTCAGCTGGTTGATGTCCTGGGGTCCAAGTTGCGTCAGAATGCCGGGAACCATCTCGGTGATCGTCTTGTTCTCCCCATGGCCGGTGATGGCGAACGTGTTCGTCGGCAGCGAAGCCTGGGCCTTCGGGTTGTTGAAGTGGATGACGGTGCCATCGTTCTTGATGATGTTCACCTCCTCGATGCCGGGGATGGTGTTCACCGACAGCTTCTTCAGCGACGACTGCAGCTTCTTGTCATCGGTGGCGGGCGTGGAGTGGACAATCTTCTTCTTGCGGCGGGGGGTACCCTTGCCGCCAATGCGCACCTGCGCCTGCAACTTCTTCAGCTTCTCCGGATTCATCTGTTTAACGTAAGACACACAATATACCAATTAGTAACACCCCAATCGAATAGCGCACAATTTGATATTTACTTTGATTTTACTATAATTTAGCACAGAGCCTTGCCCGAAAACACGTGCGCCCAGTTGTAGTCAAATGTCAAAAAGAAATCGCCATGATAAAAATGGCAAAGCAGTATGTATATGTGAGTAGTACTGGTAGGCAGTACTAAACGTCAGTGTTGACTATCGATAACTAACGAGGTGTCAACGAAAACGAGGGAAATATATTTAATTAAGTTGTTAATAGATGTATTGAGCTCTTTAAATTAATATAAATTAGTGCATAATTTACGGTGCTTACAGCACTGGCATGAAGCCGTACGCAAAAAATATAACATTAATAAATGGTAGGACAATTATTCCTGTTCATATATTTTTGTCTAAGGCAACTTACAATAAAAATTGTTTAATTTCGCACACAACATTTGTAAGTAAAAAACCTTAAACGTCTTCATTTAACAACAAAAACCTTTTCAAATTTTATTTATTTTACTCTCTAAACTGCAATCGATAGTTTTATAACACAGCTACTCGTGAGTTCACTAAACACAGCTCGCAAACAGTGCTGCGAAACGGATCTCAGATAATTGCATTTTGCAGCACAGCACTTATCGGGCTATATAAAAAGTTATTATTTACAGATTAGACGTTGATAAGATATTATAGCTAATTTTCATCAGGCTTCAGGCCGTCCGATTGGGTAAGGCATTATTTCGTTAGGTTACACGTGTGATTCGACCAACATTTTTGAAACTCTGATACCTTAGCAGTGAATTTCTGTGCATTAAACTGCAACAAGTGGAATATTTGACTTTAAATAATAAAAACAGGAGATAGCCGTAATCCTTTGTCAAACGTAAGTATTTCAGAAGGGGTTATTGACCTTGAATCGTAATAATACATATATATATTTTTAAATCTCTGCCCAGTGGACTACTTTGATTTGGAGGACTCCGATAATTTCGCCATGGATTTCTGGGGTATATTTATGTTTTTTCTGCTTACTTTCCTCATCATGAGTTGTTGCGGATATTGCTGTACCAGCAGACGCCAGGGTGCCGTTTTGTCCAGTAAGTATATATATAATTACAGCTATTAATCATATAAAACCCCACGATGAGTCATTTCCCCACCAGAAAAAAAACGGGTGGAGTTTGCCCGGCTTGAAAAACGAATTTTAGATTCATACATATTTGTGTGCGTGAGATTATACAGTTTTGTTGTTTCGTGCTAAGTCGTGATAAATAATAAAAATACAGTCATAATAAACCGAGGGATTTAAAAACGGAAGAGAGAGCTTTTTCTTTGTCTCTCTTGAAGTTTTTGCTTCTCCTCAGATTCGTAAACAAAATCAGTTATGCACACACATAAGCTTAATTTACCTTATCAGCATGTGTTCAAATAATTATCTAATTAGTTGTCGTATCGAACGCTTATCATCTTATCTTATCCTACATTATGATGTGTCTCTATTTGGCCAGGATTTTCCCATTTTTATTACCAGATTTTCACCACAAAATTTGGTTTATTTTGTTTGCAGATGGCCAAAAGTATTTCTTTTTTAATTTTAATATTTTTCTCTATTGATTTAAATGACTCATTCAGTAGCGGTTGTCGATAACAAAATGATTTATTATTATGATAAGCAACTGACAATGGTATCCAAGGCATAAAGAAATACCTTCTCCAGTATTCGTTCGACTTTAAAACCGTACGGGTCGTTAGAAAAACACTTTTAAAATGATTTACATATACTTCGATGTCTGGTTCCCCATTATTATGGTGTTCTTCATAATAATTTTGCTACTGATCTTATGGCGCGCTCGTCGATCCCGTCAACTTCGAATGGGAAACGCCACTGTGACCACTGCCGGTAAAACCAACTCATTTAATAATCATCTTGAGATGATCGATGGCATTATCTCCGATTCTTGGAATCGCTTGAGACAGTTGAACTATCGAAATCTAATCACAAGTGCTTTAAGACCAAGTCGCCATTTGCATGGAGTACCTTTAATTATCGCTTTAATTTACAAATCATTTATGCTGCCATTTCCATCAAATCGAACTAGATAATCTTTATTTGCAAACGTTTGACGTCAAGTCGTGTTTTTCCTTCTTACTTTTTAACATTATGATATTAAATTATATTTAGTGGTGTTCCAATTTGGCGATAGGATTTCGATTAGATGCCTAAAAGTAGTTGCTTCAAGGTTCATGGGAAAACAGCCACAATCTGCTTTTACAATACCTTGCTGCTAAGGTTATCTTACATCGAAAATTTTTAAAAAGATATCGTATTCTAAAAGTCTTCTTCCTCACATTACTTATCGTTATGTAAAAAGAATATTTAAATAAATAGCCAGAAATTCATTACACCTTTTAAAATCCGTACTTGATGGTCAATGCAAGTAATTAAGTTGAATCTTCCCAGGATAAATATATTTGTTAAAAACCTCACTTAATTGCATGGGTAAGACATAAGATACTTTCTTGGTACATATGTATATTGTCAGCAATGAGATTGTTGTTTCAGTACTTGAAATTTGTATTTCTTGTGTTTCTGCAGAATGTTTTATTGTTTACCATCCACTCTTGTATCGATAAGCGTAATTAAGTTATATGATTACTACTAACGTCATTGCCGATCACAGATTTGTAGAGGGTAATCGCATCGGGTAAAGGATGGATCCCCCAAAAGTAATAAGTTTCAAAAAACCCATTTTCTTTTTTGATTGATGCAGACTATTGACGCAGGTTTCCAGCTGTAAATACAATGTCCACTTCACAATTTTTATGGTCCCCCCCGATTCTATGCTAGCTTTTGGCACCGGTATCAGGACTATATGGCGTCTTTAAGCCGATTAAAAGCGTAGACCGTCATCACCGATACAACGATGGGTGCTAATCTTATCGGGTCTTTTCACCCTCCGCTTTTGACTACCTTTGGGAATCCGAAGACGGTCTGGACTCTTACAAAAGTCGGCGCGGAGGTTCATCCATTTCTCAATTATCGTTGAACGTCAGCGCAATGTACAAGAGGAACGCAGTGAAATTTCACATTACCGTGGCGTAGATTCAATACCCATCGAAAAATCCTCAAGACTGCCTGCCAATCGAATTTATTAGTTAGTAACTTGTTGTAAATAGTAGTAACTGCTTTCGAAAAGATGCCGCATGTGCCGGGCGAGAAGGATCTGGAGGTATCCACGATTGTCCTGTGCTCCATATTCGCTGTGGTCCTTTGCGGAGTCCTGGTCCTGATTATCCGCTCGGCGATTCGCAAAAGGAACCAACGGCTGGCCGACAAGGGCGTGATCGAAGCAAGTTAGTATATGGTCCACTGGAGAGGACCACTGATTTCTTCCTGTGTTTGTGTCTTGCCGTGTTGCCCGCTGACTGATCTTTGTGTTACAAGTTCCCCATGTTAATTATACAACATGTCTAGATATCATTTTCGCTTAATTTTTTTGTTGTGTTTTATTTAAATTTGTGTTTGTTATTGTTTAAGAATTTCATCTTATTCCTGTACAGCTACTATATAATAAAAATAAAGTCCAATTAAAAGGTGTTATAAAATTAAAACAAGACCAAAGCCGTATAAAGATACTACTAAAGATATGAGGAAGAGAATTTCACAAAAGCAGGCTGTACAGTTGCCACAAGTGTTTTTCATTTGATTTGAATAAATAGTGAGAAAGTTTTACATAATATATTTTCAAAACAGATGTGCAGTTGTTTTTCTATGTAAATACGTGTGTCTTGTAACATAAATTTCTGAAGACAATATTTGATTGGATCCACCATGGACATTTCGCACTTATTCATCATGTTTGGTTTGCTGATGTTTTTATACCCTTGCAGAGGGTATTATAATTTTGGTCAAAAGTGTGCAACGCAGTAAAGGAGACATCTCCGACCCTATAAAGTATATATATTCTTGATCAGGATCACCTCCTGAGTTGATATAAGCATGTCCGTCTGTCCGTCTGTCCGTCTGTCTGTCCGTCTGTCTGTCCGTCTGTCTGTTTCTACGCGAACTAGTCTCTCAGTTTTAAAGATATCGAATTGAAACTTTGCACACACCCTTCTTTCCTTTGCACGCAGTATATAAGTCGGAACGGCCGGGATCGGCCGACTATATCCTATAGCTGCCATATAACTGAACGATAGGAAATGCCATAACTCTGCTGTTTGTAAAGTTAGGAAGTTGGGATTTTCTATGGCTTCTTTATTTGGCCAATCAATTCGACCTACCAAATTTCATAAGGATCGGCCGACTATATCCTATAGCTCCCATATAACGATAGGAAATATCATAACTTTGGTGTTTTTAGAGTTAGGAAGTTGGGATTTTCTATGGGTTTTATATTTGGCCAATCAATCCGACCTACCCAATTTTATAGGGATCGGCCGACTATATACTATAGCTGCCATATAACTGAACGATTGAAATTGCCATAACTTTGGTGTTTTTAAAGTTAGGAAGTTGGGATTTTTATTAGTATTAAGAATGCATCATATGAATAATTTTGGAGAATATTATTTACAGAATATTCTGCAAGGGTATATCAACTTCGGCTCCGCCCGAAGTTAGCTTTCCTTTCTTGTTTATAATGCTTTTTAAGATATTTCAAGCCAGATGTGAGTGTGAATTTTTATCATTGTACTCTAAACATTGTTTTGTAATTTTGTACTTGTCTTTTAATGGTTAGCTGTCGTTTAAAGATATTAAATATCAAATAAAATCTCATTTATATTAAACCCATAGAGCCGAAATAGTTAATTCTAAAACCTGCGTGGTAACAAGCAAATGCAGAAAATAATAGCAAAACATATTCTTGGTTTGCTGTCTGTTATTTTTGTCTTGGAAACTTTGTATTAAATATTGCAAAGGTACGTAATTCTTAAATTACATTTTTATCTTTAATATTTGTAGGGTCAAAAATGTCTTTTTCATTATTTCATTCAAAAGCCTGCGCGGTTACAAGCAATTTAAATGCAGAGAATGAAAGCAAAACATTTAAAAGCTTCCAATAATTTAAAACATCGAAATAGTTAATTCTAAAATCTGATTGATAACAAGCAAATGCCAAGAATAAAAGCAAAACATTAAACGCTTCCAAAAATTCAAAACAGTAATTAAAGCGAACATTAAAGTATATATATAAATACTAAGAACTGATAACATTACAAGTTTAATAATTTAAAAAAAATATTTAAGTGATTGGACCATTTGACAGTCTTGATTAGTTCGCTAGAAAAATCCGTTCACTTTTTCAATTCGGCAATTGCAAAATGTTTACATATACTATGATATGGTTATTAACCATCTTAGTTGTAATTTACATACTCATTCCTAGCTATCTGTTAATTTACTCTTGGAAGCTTAAAATCAAGCTTAAAATCAACGGTCGCAATCTCAATCTTTATAGAGTCGAAAATGTCTTTTCTATTCCATTTTAAATGTCTTACTGAAATTAAAATATACAATAACAAGGTCAATTATTCATTAGTTTATCAAGAATTTCGTATTTTTGTTAAAAAAAAAATACTTAAGATGTTTCAAGATAATTTTTTAATTCCAACATATATGTATAACCGCTTCAGACTTTTGATTAAAATATATAATATATATTAGTTTCGAAGAAAATCCCAATCTTCAATTGCTTTAGTGTCACTTTTTTCAAAAGCCCAAAAGCAGGCTTTACAAAACATCGCTAATGTGTTAAATTTGAATTAAACAAATGATAAGAGATAGTAAACCGAATTATTTACACAGAAAAAATAATCGTGTTTAATGTGGAAGTTCCAGCTGAATTCTTGATAAAAACAAGAGAGAACGCTATAGTCGAGTGCCTTGACTATTAAATACCCGTTACTCAGCTAAACAACTTAATATAAATATGCCTTCTTGTATGTTTTTCGCCGCTCGAATCAGCTCCCGATATTTATGTTAAAATCGGTCCCAGGAACACCTCCAATTTGGCAAACTTGATTTTCTTTGGATATACTTCGGTATTGACAAATAAAAGCCATCGCAACTTCCTTTAATAGAAATGCTTATCGAGAATTAACGTTGACTCTGTTGAGCACCTTGGCCAGCTGTTCCAAAATCATCCGTTAGATGGCGCTATTGTATACGCCATGAAAGGCGGAAATGTAGGCACTGGCCAGGCTTAAGCGTTTAATGGGTTTTTGGGCGTTAGAGTGGGCGTGGCAAACTTTTATTTGGCCAATCGATAGGTATTGACGAAACAAATACATATCAAAACAAGAAAGGAAAGCTAACTTCGGGCGGAGCCGAAGTTGATATACCCTTGCAGAATATTCTGTAAATAATATTCTCCAAAATTATTCATATAATGCATTCTAAATACTCATAAAAATCCCAACTTCCTAAATTTGAAAACACCAAAGTTATGGCATTTTCAATCGTTCAGTTATATGGCAGCTATAGGATATAGTCGGCCGATCCCTATAAAATTTGGTAGGTCGGATTGATTGGCCAAATATAAATTTCATAGAAAATACCAAATTCCTAACTTTAAAAACACCAAAGTTATGGTATTTCCTATCGTTATATGGGAGCTATAGGATATAGTCGACCGATCAAAATTTGGTAGGTCGAATTGATTGGCCAAATAAAAAAGCCATAGAAAATCCCAACTTCCTAACTTTACAAACACCAGAGTTATGGCATTTCCTATCGTTCAGTTATATGGCAGCTATAGGATATAGTCGACCGATCGCGGCCGTTCCGACTTATATACTGCGTGCAAAGGAAAGAAGGGTGTGTGCAAAGTTTCAATTCGATATCTTTAAAACTGAGAGACTAGTTCGCGTAGAAACAGACAGACGGACAGACAGACGGACAGACAGACGGACAGACAGACGGACAGACGGACATGCTTATATCAACTCAGGAGGTGATCCTGATCAAGAATATATATACTTTATAGGGTCGGAGATGTCTCCTTCACTGCGTTGCACACTTTTGACCAAAATTATAATACCCTCTGCAAGGGTATAAAAAAATTTCATAATAGCATCAAAACTGTGGCCACAGCTTGTGGCTTGTGGGCGTCAGAGGGGGCGTGGCACCATTTTGAAACAAACTTGCGCTGCGTAGGAACTCCTAAAATCTACATGCAAAATGCCAATCTTCTAGCTTTTATAGTTTCCGAGATCTCAGCGTTCATACGGACAGACAGACAGACAGACGGACAGACAGACGGACAGACAGACGGACAGACAGACGGACATGGCTAGATCGACTCGGCTAGTGATCCTGAACAAGAATATATATACTTTATAGGGTCGGAAACGCTTCCTTCTACCTGTTACATACTTTTGCGCGAATACAATATACCCTTTTACTCTACGAGTAACGGGTATAATTAATTTCTGCAGAATTGTTTAATTAGTTAATTTATACCATTGAGGGCAATATTTGATTGGATTGACCATGCACATTTCGCCCTTATTAATTTTGTATGCTGATCTTTTTGTAATACTTTTCAAAATAATTCAAGCCGTATATAAGTGTACATTTTTTGTTATCTAAGAATTTTGTATTTCTCTTTTAATGTATTGTATTTTTATTTTAAGATATTAACTAAGACATTTACTTAAACTCATATAGCGCAAATATTTATTTCTAAAACCTGCGTGGTAACAAGCAGGTTCAGATTAAATGCAGAGAATAAAAGCAAAACATTTGAAAGTTTCCAGTTTTTTGAAACATTCATCAAAGCGAAAATAAAAAGTATGTATTTGATAACAAAGAACTGATAACATAATATAAAATAATATGTTTTAGTGATTGGGTCCATTTTGCATTCTTGTTTAGTTCGCCAGAAAAATTAGTCCACTTTTTCGGTTCGCCAATTTCAAAATGCTTACATATACTGAGATATGGATAATAACCATCTTTATTGTAATCTGCATACTCTTGGTTTACTATCTGTTGATTTGGGCTTGCAACTATCATATTAAATATTGCAATGGTGCGTACTTTTTAAAATAAATTTGTATCTTATTCTTAATAAGGTCGAAAATGTGCATGTGTATAAAAAGGTCAAAATAAAAATCAAAGAATTTCGTGCTTTTTTTAAATTAATAGAAATACTTATTACGTTTCACATATAATTGCTTTAGACTTACATATCATACATATATGTATTTCATATATTGCTTTCCCTGAAACACCCGTTCTATGAATTAAACAAATGATAAGAGATTAAACCTAATAGTTGACATAAAAACAAAATTTGTCACTATTGTGTTCAATGCGGACATTCCAGCAAGTTCGTTAATAAATTAATTTGTGCAGACAGTATTGGTTAATTAAGTTCATTGATGATATGATTGGCCCTGAGCTCTTATTTATTTTGATTGGCTTGCTGTTCTTTTTAATAACGCCTTTTAAGATATTTTTGTTCAAAACACAAAGCTCAAGCTGTATGCGAGTCTAAATAATTTATATCTTAACCTAAATGTATAGTAGTTTCTTTAAATTAATGCAAAACTTTTTAAAGCAAATCGGTCCGACTTATTGAAAGCTAAAATAAAGTTAATAAACCCATTGGATTTGTGTACATTTAATGTAGTATCACTACCAACTTATGTTTTTATATATATATATATATCGGAATTATGAAATGCCGATTTAATATAAAGAAAATGTTTCACAATCTCTTCTCCGGCGCATGGTTATCGTATCGAATGTAAATATAAATATAAATAAATAAAAAAGCCAAGCGATCCAGAAGAGAGCGAAGAGTGAAAGAACGATCAGTTCCGTTTTACAGTTCGTGGCGGTCAAACGTGTTTGCTATATCAACACAATGTCACATTATTATGGTAATCATTCTTCAAGTAGACAAACAAGCTTGATTACAGCTGTCATATTTATAATCGCTCTTATTTGCCTTGTTATCCGGTGCTGCTGGAAAATTTGTTGTAATCCCAAAAGGGAAGATGAAGAAGGTATGATTTATTTAAGAGACTTTTTTAGCTTATCTGTGAGATAAGCGAACTTCGCTTGTTTTGCATCTCAAACTATTTTCAAACTATTCAGTCTGATCTGTTAGTTTGTCGGCAACGTTTGTAGTGCAATAATGAATTATCTTTATATTGATCTTTCATCTGTGGATAATTCAAATTCCAATGAAATTAAGTCTGGAAAAATCATTGTGTTAGCGGTTTTTATCTTTCTGTTTTTTTTGGGCGCTCTTTGTGTATGCCAAGCATTTTCAAGAAGAAAAAGCAAATTGAAAAAGGGAATTTTCACACAATGTGAGTATGAGAGGTATATAATGTAGTTCTAAAAATAGAAAACCTAGTCATATACATTATTTTTGATACGCGGGAACTACTGAAGGTGAATTTTTGGATGTATATTTATTTTTTACATGAGAACTTCTTATGAACGCCCCGAATAGGGAACAGAACGATAAGAGAGTTTAAAATATAAGATTTTTATTTATTTAAAAAATATAATTCTTGACATGTAGTTCTTATTGATTTCTTGGTGTTTTTAGTCAACTAGAAAGTCTAAGCACGTGGTACCAAATTAGTACATAATAAATTTGCTTCATTCTAAATTCGACAATATATTTATTGTAATAAAAAGATTAATAAGGTTACAGTTTGGCCTCGTATTTTGCGACATTTAAACGGATATTTTTAATTTAAATCTTTAAATCAATACTAAATAAGTAAGTCTAAAGCAATTAAATCGTCTGAGTCTGAGTTCTTCAATGAGTCATACCGTTCTGGGATTATCACCCACTTATGTATATCCGGGAAAAGCTCAGTATTAATTCATACTCATTCTCAAAAGCTTATTGATATAACCAAAAGTATACCTTCATTCAAAATTTTTTTTTTCGTCTAGTAGAATGTAAATAATTGGTTGTCTCATTGTTTTTGTTTCTGCAACAATACTACTTCATAATTCGACTGTTGAATACTTATTGGTTTTATGTTTTCTCTGTTGTTATAGAAAGCAGAAAGAGATTTATCCTATCAGTAAAACCGTTAATAATAGATACTCTTTAAATTTAAGGTCTAAAAGGTGTAGCCTCCGTTGTTTGAATATCTGATCCTAACATCTAAAAATCATTAGACCAATTTCACTCAACCCTATCGTTAGACATACCATTTTGAGTATTTTGAATCACTTATTTCATTCTTGTTTATTTGCTGCAGGTAAATAAAGCTAATTTCCGGTGGGGGAAAACCTATATGATAGCAATAAGTGCAACAAATATTCTTAGGAACTGGATCTTTTTTAATTCAAACAAGCTTTCGATGACGCCATTTAGAGCTTCTGAGGCCGATTTATAAACTCGATCTTGTAAAATGATAATTATGCGATTATGGGTATTACCCACTGTATAAGATTTGTGCTCCCTATCTGCAAAGTCAACTTTATTTATGGGTGAAAAGTTCTAGTCATTGTCCACAAAGAATATGTGATTGTAGGTTGCGTGATTTAAGTTATCAAATAAACTTTCTTAAAAATCGTAATCTCAAGCGTTGTAAAAATAAGGCAACAACAAAAGGAAAGGGCTGAATCTAACGTTAAATAACATATACTTCTTACAATAAGATTTAAAAAACTAAATAGCAATTTATAGAACTCGATAAAACAACAACAATTGCATTTGTTATCCAATATCTTGCGTTGTAATACTTCAATTACTTAAAGACTTCTATGGTGAAATAGTCCGAATGATTGCTATCTTGGCGATTTAGATTTAGGACTTGTTATGAAGTGGGTAATGACAAGGTGTTTTTTATAATATTTGTGAAATGTATACAGATTAAACTTACTGTGATTTAGTACTGTTTTAGATCTCATTTGCTTATTAGTGAGCATTAATTGTTAAATGCAACTCAATAAGTAGATAGTAGTAGCTAATGGCCACATTAAGGGTCTACGTGGTGACGTAAATTCTAAATTGCTGGGTCATCTAGAAAATGACTACCAAACCCACTTTAGTTAGGTTACAGGCTTTCAGCATGAATGCCACTATTCTCGATGTGCTCGAGGATATATTTCATCGTCTTCATTTAAACTGGATGTTTCTGGCATTTGAAGCGGGAATCCTGACAGTTTTGGTTGCCTTGGTTGTGGTATATGCATTAGCACTTGCCCGTGACTTGGATGATTTTCACTTTCTAAACCATTAGTAAAAAGATTCCCGTTATGAATAACGAGAGCCAGGTGATTGGTTATCTGCTGGAATCTCACGGAAACTACATATATGGTCTACATAACAGCTTTTCGCATGGCCTGCAAAGTATTTATCTTGGTGTTGATCGGCTTGGTTGCACTATATTGGAAGCGTCGCCAGGGTCTCGGCGATTTAGGTAAGTTATGATAATCGTTGAAAGTGCTGTTATCTCTGATAAGTGCTATCTTTATGAGTGCGATTGCCCTTTTCTTTGGCCATTACTTGCACATTTTTCGATTGCCAATCCGGCAGCTTTAGTTCTTCGCTCTTGTTTAGTCTTTGTGCACCTGTTATTCAGTCCGTATCAAAATCATGGATGATTCGGGCATCTACTGGATACTCTTTTTCACCTTCTCCGTATTCTTTATGACATCCGCGGCGGTGTTTTTGACCCGTGGACGGACACAAAGAGCAGCACTAACGAAGGGTGCAGGTGTGTTTGCGGGGAATTACCCTCTAATATCGATAACACTGCCAATGGTTTTCGGAAAGTTGTTGTTAACAAAGAAGCCAAAATATCTTAATCAGTCGAAATCGTGAATCCATTGGCAAAGCATCTGTTAATTTGAAATACAAAAATATTCGCCATGGCGGTGATTCTTATTCTCATCATAGCGTTTTCAATCGTTGTGGCGATTACATTTTTAATTTGCCTAGGTTTCAATTACATGGTCGAGAAACACAAATCCACGGGTAAATAACTAAACTAATGGATGATTCGGGCATCTACTGAATACTCTTTTTCACCTATCCCCGGCGGTGTTTTTGACCGGTGGACAAATACAGAGAACGAAGGGTGCAGGTGTGTTTGCGGGGAATTACCCTTTAATATTGATAACGCTGCCAATGGTTTTCGAAAAGTTGTTAACAAAAAAGCCAAAATATTACAATCAGTCGAAATCGTGAACCCATTGGCGAAGCAACTGTTAAATTGAAATACAAAAAAAATCGGAATGGAGGCGTTTCTTATTCCCATCATAGGGTTCTCCATCTTTGTGGCTATTTCATTTTTAATGTGCCTATGTTTTTATTACGTAGCCAAAAAGTACAAAACCACGGGTAAATAATTGAATTCATGAAAGAGTGTTTTTGTGTAATGTAACTTTGAAGCTGTAGTGCATTGCAAATATTAGTGACAAACAAACCAGAATGATGTACGGAGAATATGTGTGTTATTTGGCTATGTCACCAACCGCTTATCGACTTGGCCATATAATCGGCCATTGATTAGACATGGGACGAATGAGTGGTTCGGTCAGATGAGAGCTTTTCAGTCTGTTTCGTGTTCGTCTGAAAGGCGTTTGTGTTTCTAAAGCTAATTTTATCATCTTTAAAAAATGATGGGATTCTGGATAGCGCTTTCCATAGCATTTACCATATTTATCGTAACCTCAATTGTGGTTTGCATAAGGCGCCGACAGAAAGCAGCGCGAAATGTTGGCTACACAATCAGCGAAGGCCGTGGTAATTACATCGATTGAATATAGAAAAGATTGGCAAAAAGTCTGCACTTAAAAAAAATAATACTTGCATGCCATTTGTTTCTATTTATTTGCTGAAAGAATGGCATATCAGGAATCTTGTCATTAACTGTTGTTATAAATACAAGATTAGATTAAATTTAATTCATAACACAAACGAAAAAAACATGTACTGGTTAAAACTTGTAGGACTAAAACCAGGAAGCATTAAATAAAGATATTGATTTTTATTGTTTTGAGTGCAAAAAGGTACTGAATGGGGAATTTTTTTTTTCATATTGATGAGTTTAATCAAAAAGTTGAAGCTTATCGGATCTGCGACTCTAGTGGTGGTCGGCAGTGGGACGATGACTCAGAATTATTGGCTCAGCTCTTCCGTTTCTAATATTCCTTTTCTGTTTTTGCTCTTTGCAGCGCCCGTTGTGGTGACCTCCGCCACTCACACAGCCCCCGGCGGATATCCGGTCACACAGCTGCCTCCGCCGGGCTATCCGGCGGGCAATGTCTACGCAGCTCCCGCTCCGTATCCCGCTCAGACCACCGGGTAAGTTGGGATTAAAATTGGCATGGAAACTATTGCTTCATCTCCCTTTTCCACGCAGCAATGTGACCGTACAGATGCCCATGCCGATGCCCCAACAGCAACAGTACCAGCAGATGCCGATGCCCGGGTAAGTTGCCTTTAAAGCTGAAACCAAATGCAAATATTAATTGATATCCTTCACACAGCATGCAAACGCATGGCGTGGCCTATCCTCCGTATCCTGGCGCCGGGGCTGCCAACATGAACCCCCCGTCGTATGACATAGCCATGGCCAATCCGGGTCCCAGCGTCATGCCCTCCGGCTATGAGAAGCAGGCGCCATACAATCCCAACTTTGGCCAGTGATGGCCAACTGTGAACTGAATGATTAACTAAATTTGAGTCTTCTTTTCCGTGTCGATATAGCTTTTATACTTTGCTGGATATATTAGTTTATTTACCTCGTCAAAACATGTATTTCCAAAATGAACTCAAAATTAGTCAACGATTTATTTCCCAACGGCCGGGGGGAAACGAAAGTGAGAGCGAATGCACAACGAGCCATTTTTATATTCCTTGTGATGTTTGTAAATGTACATATAACTTAAGTGCAACCTAACTTTAATTTATACATCTACATTAAGAAACTCCAAAAACAAAACCAAACTGAACTACATGAAGTGTTAAATGTAATAAACAAGTGAAGTGCACATCAAATACACCTGAAGCATGTTTGTTTCGATGTGCACTTACGCACAAAAACCAGAAATGACTACATGTTTTCAATTATTTCATCCAATCCAGTGTTGTTGCCAATGAAAGGGCAGTGCTTAAATGTGTTTCTAAAGATTACTGGTGGTTTTATGTTGGCAATGTTGCAATCAATATTTTGCATGTATTATTTTTTGATATGTAATTTGTTGGGATTATGGTTTTTTTATTAGCTTAGTTCAGCTTTAGTTAAATCAATTGTTCGTCCTGGAGTGTATAATAGCGCTTTTGATTATTAATCTAATTGAATTTATTTATAAATTTGATTATTTTAAAATTCTAAAGTCTAAACTTTTATACTGTGAAAATCAATAGTAAGAGGATATAGCTTTTGTAGGAAATAGAACAGAGCATTTGTCATGCTGTTTTCGAGCAGTTCAAATGGATTTTGCACCGTTTTAGTGATTGCGTTTTTTCTCATTAGATTTTCAGTTGTACTATTCCAACTGCCACCAGATGTTGTTCCTTCTACCACCTTTTTTAATAGTCCTTTTCAGCCGGGAAGCATTATCCACGGATTACTGCGACAAGGATCTGTGCATGCCTCAGATAACGCATATTGCATGTCGAAATTATGGGGTGAGTCTGGACTCTTATACTATATCCATAGTAATTGCATACATTTTCCAGGATTTTGATGAAAGTTGTGGAAGTGGAGCCGTCATTATGAAGTTCCCTATGCATCTTCGTGCCCAGTTGTTGAACGTTTTGAATGATTTCCGAAATACAGTGGCCTTGGGAAAATATTCGTCCTTTCGTCCGGCTGCCCGGATGGCGACCCTTCGGTGGCACAATGAGCTGGCCGGATTGGCCAAGTTTGCCTTGAGGCGTTGTGAGAATATGGATGATTTCTGCAGCAATACGCATGAGTTCAAGTACGTGTCCTATATCTACGGCAGTAGCAGGTGGTTGCACCGGGAGAAGACCCCCAGATCCATCGTTGAATTTGTGTTGAAATTTTGGATGGATGATATGAAGGCCTGCACCATGGCGCACATCAATGCCGAGAAACCGCCCAAAGATGGGTGAGTTTTGTGGTTCCAAGTTTAATATGGTTACTCCAAACTTTGATTTTAGGCAATGTCGTGGTTACTTCACCCAGTTGGTTCAAGATCTGGCCGCCCACGTCGGCTGTGCCATGATGATGCGACGCAGCCACAGCGACGGACTGTATCAGTACGGACTCCTGTGCCAGTTTTCCCGCGGAAAGATCGCCCATGAGCTGGTCTACCGGGAGAGTGAGAATCCGGGAAGTCGATGCTATGCGGGAACACACTCCACCTATCAGGGTCTCTGTTCGCCCGAGGAGCATGTCAATCCCAATGCCCTGCAATTAGGCGCACTCAATTAAATTAGTCATACCGCGGCTAATAAATGTAGGAGTTAAGATAGCTTTAGACTTGAGTTGAATTATAATTTCTACGCTGGCTAGTCGAGATGCAGATGTGGTATCTGCAACTGTTTTTGGCAACACAGTTGGCCCTGTCTTCAGGAAATGAGACCCTGTGCAGGCCTGATCTCTGCATGAATTCAGAGGTCCATGTGGGCTGCTTTCAGCACAAGGTAGGAGCTGGAAATTTCGCACTTTGGAGGTACTTAACCAAGAACGTTACAGGTATTAGCCAATAAATGTGGGCAAGGCAACCTAGTTTTGCACGTGAACGGAGCCTTGAAGCTCGGCATTCTGGACAGGATCAACACATTGCGCAACTTTGTGGCCAGTGGAGCCGGTAACTACGCCGTGGCCGCTCGCATGCCGACGATGGGCTGGGATTACAATCTGCAAAGGTTAGCCGATAACCAGATTCGCCAGTGCAACGAAAAGGGCAAATACTGCGCCAACACCGAGAGTTTTCACTATGTGGCCACCACCGAGATCCGGAGCACGATGAGCCGGCATAGCAACTTGGAGCGAAAGATCCTGGATAAACTGCTACCGGAAATGTTCCTGGATGTCAGAATACTGCCTAGCAAAGATGGGTAAGTGACTAGATGATTAGGTTTCAAAGTCAGTAGTTTTATCTGGATCAGTTAAACCATTGAACATCTCAGGTGTTTTGTATTTATTAACTTGCCAATTTTATGGGAGCCATTAAAATGTTAGGACTAATAATAATCTGGGCTTTCCATTTTATATTAATAGTAAATAAATGTGATATTTTTCTAAATTTAATTTAAATAGACAAGCTAAAATCATTTGTAAGATTTTTTAAGCTGAAAGGGTTGCCTTTTATACATTATTATTAATAATATTTTAATTTTTAAGAATTTAAAATATCAATAAATAAACCATTTCTTAGAAGTTTATTTATTAATTTATAAAACCAAAATAACTACATACATCGAGTTAAGATCAAACATAATAATTTTATTTTAGCATATGATAACCTCAGATTCCTTTCATTTCAGCAACTGCGTGGGCCACTATATACCTCTGATCCAGGATCGTGGTGACCGGATGGGCTGCGCCATTCGCCTGAAGAACAGATCCAAGACCGAGGCCAATGTGATCCTGCTCTGCCACTTCTCGCGTGCCAGCGTTAACGAACAAATGCCGTACGAATTGGGTGTCTATCCCGGCGAGAAGTGCATCACCGGATCGAGCCAGCTGTACCAGTACCTGTGCAACGAGGCGGAGAAGGTGGATGCCAACAGCATGCAGTTGGACACAAAAATGCCGCTCAGCTCTAGAATTGAAAAAGGCAGCGACAGTTCATTTGAGACTAACATGGAGTTGCAATAAAGCTACGAAAGTGTGTCTAATGGTGGCCATGTCCAATTGGCTAATTGGTTTGTGGGTCAGTGAGTGGGTGCCATTGATAGCTCCGCTTGGTCGCTAATCGATTTGCCTGCGAACTCTATAAGAGGTAGCCTCAGGTGGCCGGAGCTGGCTAAACTGGCTGCCTCGTCGAGATGTTGGACACCATGTGGCCGCCGCTGTTGCTGCTCTTGATGCTCCTGGGCCAGCAGCTGCAGGCCTTCGACTACTGCGATCCTACCTTGTGTCCCGGTCCCGAGAGGCACATAGCCTGCAACAATTTTGGGGTAAGAAGGGTGAGCTGCCAATAGCTAGGGGGCATCCCCTGATGACTGATCCTTGCAGGAGCTTGCCGACACCTGCAGTCCGGATGCGCATGTGGTGCGTATCACAACGGCCCGCCGCACCATGATCCTTAACGAGCTGAACGAGTACCGCGACCGGATTGCGAGGGGTGATCTTTTGGGCTTCAGTCCGGCCACCCGGATGGCCACTTTGCAGTGGGACCAGGAGCTGGCCAGTTTCGCTGAGCTCAATGTGAAGCGGTGTGCCCTGGTCAACGATCATTGCCGGAATAGCGAACAGTTCCGGAATGTGGCCCAGGTCGTGGCCGAGGGCGGATGGCAGGGAGAGCCAATGACGCCCAGCTATCCCAATGGTGGTGGCCCGAATCCGGAACCCAACACCCCCGTGGAATATCACACCGAGGATGAGGTGATCAAGGCCACGCTGGAGCAGATGTTCGCCGAGTACAAGGAGTGCAGCATGCGGGACATAATCGCCTTCAGTCCGCCCAGCAACAGGTAAGTGGGGCTTCACCCCTCTTCTCATTGGAAGCACCTGATCACCTCACCTGACCACTGACCAGAATCCTCCGCTTGCGCGTCAGCAAGTGCATTGCCTACTTCACACAGCTCGTCCGGGATAGCACCACCCACGTGGGCTGCGGCATCCTCCGGCAGACGAAGAACACCACCAACGAGGCGGGCCAGTGGCTGTCCAGTGTCCACCAGTACATGACCTGCAACTTTGTCCGGGCGGTCGATGTGAATGCCCCGGTCTACCAGAGCGGCGACCGGTCGGCCACCGAATGCCGCAGCGGACGCAATCCGGTCTTCATCAACCTGTGCTCCGTCAACGAGATCTACGACTCCTCCAACCTGCCGGTCCTCTTCTGAAGTGGCAAATCCTGCAATTCCACAGCCAATTACTAATTTAAATAAAAAGGAAAGGATTCAAATGAAACTGGGATTCTCTTAGGCTGGGGTTACTTAATGGGGACACTGAAATACTGGCGATAGCCAATAATAATGTTTTCCTTACACTTATTTACCAAAGTAATAGTCTTTACTTTATGAACATCAGACTGGTTAAAATTCAAGCCTTAAAAAATCTTATTCTGCAAACCTTGACTGACAAAGTCCATTTAAAAGACTTCGAAGCGTTTCCTTTTAAAAACTAAATTGAAGCAAAAAAGTTTAAAACAAAAATCAAATTTTTGTATATAAATATGTAACTTTTAAGGCGCAAGTTAAATAAACCTAAAGCGTAAATTATTCAAATCATTTGATTATTTGTCTAAATAGCTGAATTTCGTATATTAAAAAGTTCATTTAAAACTATAATACATTTTTATACCCGTTACTCGTAGAGTAAAAGGGTATATTGAATTCGTGCAAAAGTATGTAACAGGTAGAAGGAAGCGTTTCCTACCCTATAAAGTATATATATTCTTGATCAGGGTCACTAGCCGAGAAGATATAGCCATGTCCGTCTGTCCTTCTGTCCGTCTGTCTGTCTGTCCGTATGAACGCTGAGGTCTCGGAAACTATAAAAGCTAGAAGATTGGCATTTTGCATGCAGATTCTAGGAGTTCCTACGCAGCGCAAGTTTGTTTCAAAAAGGTGCCACGCCCCCTTTAACGCCCACAATCGCTTATATACGATTTTAAAAATTTAAATATTTCGAAAAAGTAAAAATGCAGTTTTATTGTGTTTATCAATACCTATCGAAATGTAGAAGAAATTTTTCAAATCGGACCATTCGTTAAAAAGTTATGCGTGATCAAAGTTTCTATCTCCATCTCCCTCGCACTCCCTTTACCTGAGTAACGGGTATCTGATAGTCGGGGCACCCGACTATAGCGTTCTCTCTTGTTTTATTGTATGAAATGTAGATTTATTTAAAAAGTATGCATAACAATGTTAAACTTAATAACAAAGTTACCGAGCACTTGCAGCGGTGGTTTTTGACTTGTACATAATTTAAAACAAATAGGTTTAGGAAAATCCACATTTTCATTTTATAAAATGAAATTGATTATCTTTCTCATTTAAATGCTGTGATAAAAAGCTTTTTTTTAGTTAAACCAATTTTTTTTAAATTGTAGTAAAATCGAAAGAGTTAAATTTGTTAACATAATGTCATTAGCCAAGTAGATTCAATTAGAAACAATTCAATTAATCTAAACACGAGCGAAAACCTTAATAAAATATAAGCATTTGCCAACAAAAATATTATAACGAAGAAAAATTAAATTTAGGTACAGATGCTTTAAAATCGGATTAAATTTGGTAAAGTTATGGACTCTAGAAGCCCAAATGAGGATAACCTATTTATAAGTCATCGGAAACTTTATACC
Source organism: Drosophila fuyamai (assembly GCA_018153365.1). Classification (NCBI taxonomy): domain Eukaryota; kingdom Metazoa; phylum Arthropoda; class Insecta; order Diptera; family Drosophilidae; genus Drosophila; species Drosophila fuyamai. Next base: position 9,853,255 of record JAECXW010000758.1, read on the forward strand.
AACGTCAAAATTTGAATGCAGTTTTTTAGAGAATTAAAATAAAATTCTAAAGAGGTATGGAACGTTGGAATCGGATTAAATTTGGAAAAGTTATGGAATCTAGATGTCGCATTTTGGGACCCCTTTTTTCAACTCATCGAAAACTTGGTTATAACTAACATGAAAATGGGTCAAAATTTTGACCAACGTAAAAATGAAAAATTTGAATGCAGTTTTTTAGAGAATTAAAATAAAATTCTAAAGAGGTATGGCACGTTGGAATCGGATTAAATTTGGAAAAGTTATAGATTCTAGAAGTCCCAAAATGGGACCCCTTTTTCAACTCATCGAAAACTTGGTTATAACTAACATGAAAATGGGTCAAAATTTTGACCAACGTAAAAATGAAAAATTTGAATGCAGTTTTTTAGAGAATTAAAATAAAATTCTAAAGAGGTATGGCACGTTGGAATCGGATTAAATTTGGAAATGTTATAGATTCTAGAAGTCCCAAAATGGGACCCCTTTTTTCAACTCATCGAAAACTTGGTTATAACTAACATGAAAATGGGTCAAAATTTTGACCAACGTAAAAATGAAAAATTTGAATGCAGTTTTTTAGAGAATTAAAATAAAATTCTAAAGAGGTATGGCACGTTGGAATCGGATTAAATTTGGAAATGTTATAGATTCTAGAAGTCCCAAAATGGGACCCCTTTTTCAACTCATCGAAAACTTGGTTATAACTAACATGAAAATGGGTCAAAATTTTGACCAACGTAAAAATGAAAAATTTGAATGCAGTTTTTTAGAGAATTAAAATAAAATTCTAAAGAGGTATGGCACGTTGGAATCGGATTAAATTTGGAAATGTTATAGATTCTAGAAGTCCCAAAATGGGACCCCTTTTTTCAACTCATCGAAAACTTGGTTATAACTAACATGAAAATGGGTCAAAATTTTGACCAACGTAAAAATGAAAAATTTGAATGCAGTTTTTTAGAGAATTAAAATAAAATTCTAAAGAGGTATGGCACGTTGGAATCGGATTAAATTTGGAAATGTTATAGATTCTAGAAGTCCCAAAATGGGACCCCTTTTTTCAACTCATCGAAAACTTGGTTATAACTAACATGAAATTGGGTCAAAATTTTGACCAACGTAAAAATGAAAAATTTGAATGCAGTTTTTTAGAGAATTAAAATAAAATTCTAAAGAGGTATGGCACGTTGGAATCGGATTAAATTTGGAAAAGTTATGGAATCTAGATGTCGCATTTTGGGACCCCTTTTTTCAACTCATCGAAAACTTGGTTATAACTAACATGAAAATGGGTCAACATTTTGACCAACGTAAAAATGAAAAATTTGAATGCAGTTTTTCAGAGAATTAAAATAAAATTCTAAAGAGGTATGGAACGTTGGAATCGGAATAAATTTGGAAAAGTTATGGAATCTAGATGTCGCATTTTGGGACCCCTTTTTTCAACTCATCGAAAACTTGGTTATAACTAACATGAAAATGGGTCAAAATTTTGACCAACGTAAAAATGAAAAATTTGAATGCAGTTTTTTAGAGAATTAAAATAAAATTCTAAAGAGGTATGGCACGTTGGAATCGGATTAAATTTGGAAAAGTTATGGAATCTAGATGTCGCATTTTGGGACCCCTTTTTTCAACTCATCGAAAACTTGGTTATAACTAACATGAAAATGGGTCAAAATTTTGACCAACGTAAAAATGAAAATTTTGAATGCAGTTTTTTAGAGAATTAAAATTAAATTCTAAAGAGGTATGGCACGTTGGAATCGGATTAAATTTGGAAATGTTATAGATTCTAGAAGTCCCAAAATGGGACCCCTTTTTTCAACTCATCGAAAACTTGGTTATAACTAACATGAAAATGGGTCAAAATTTTGACCAACGTAAAAATGAAAAATTTGAATGCAGTTTTTTAGAGAATTAAAATACAATTCTAAAGAGGTATGGCACGTTGGAATCGGATTAAATTTGGAAAAGTTATGGAATCTAGATGTCGCATTTTGGGACCCCTTTTTTCAACTCATCGAAAACTTGGTTATAACTAACATGAAAATGGGTCAAAATTTTGACCAACGTAAAAATGAAAAATTTGAATGCAGTTTTTTAGAGAATTAAAATTAAATTCTAAAGAGGTATGGCACGTTGGAATCGGATTAAATTTGGAAAAGTTATGGAATCTAGATGTCGCATTTTGGGACCCCTTTTTTCAACTCATCGAAAACTTGGTTATAACTAACATGAAAATGGGTCAAAATTTTGACCCACGTAAAAATGAAAAATTTGAATGCAGTTTTTTAGAGAATTAAAATAAAATTCTAAAGAGGTATGGCTCGTTGGAATCGGATTAAATTTGGAAAAGTTATAGATTCTAGAAGTCCCAAAATGGGACCCCTTTTTTCAACTCATCGAAAACTTGGTTATAACTAACATGAAAATGGGTCAAAATTTTTACCAACGTAAAAATGAAAAATTTGAATGCAGTTCTTAAGAGAATTAAAATTTAATTCTAAAGAGGTATGGCACGTTGGAATCGGATTAAATTTGGAAATGTTATAGATTCTAGAAGTCCCAAAATGGGACCCCTTTTTTCAACTCATCGAAAACTTGGTTATAACTAACATGAAAATGGGTCAAAATTTTGACCAACGTAAAAATGAAAAATTTGAATGCAGTTTTTTAGAGAATTAAAATAAAATTCTAAAGAGGTATGGCACGTTGGAATCGGATTAAATTTGGAAATGTTATAGATTCTAGAAGTCCCAAAATGGGACCCCTTTTTTCAACTCATCGAAAACTTGGTTATAACTAACATGAAAATGGGTCAAAATTTTGACCAACCTAAAAATAAAAATTTGAATGCAGTTTTTTAGAGAATTAAAATAAAATTCTAAAGAGGTATGGCACGTTGGAATCGGATTAAATTTGGAAATGTTATAGATTCTAGAAGTCCCAAAATGGGACCCCTATTTTCAACTCATCGAAAACTTGGTTATAACTAACATGAAAATGGGTCAAAATTTTGACCAACCTAAAAATAAAAATTTGAATGCAGTTTTTTAGAGAATTAAAATAAAATTCTAAAGAGGTATGGCACGTTGGAATCGGATTAAATTTGGAAATGTTATAGATTCTAGAACTCCCAAAATGGGACCCCTTTTTTCAACTCATCGAAAACTTGGTTATAACTAACATGAAAATGGGTCAAAATTTTGACCAACGTAAAAATGAAAAATTTGAATGCAGTTTTTTAGAGAATTAAAATTAAATTCTAAAGAGGTATGGCACGTTGGAATCGGATTAAATTTGGAAAAGTTATGGAATCTAGATGTCGCATTTTGGGACCCCTTTTTTCAACTCATCGAAAACTTGGTTATAACTAACATGAAAATGGGTCAAAATTTTGACCAACGTAAAAATGAAAAATTTGAATGCAGTTTTTTAGAGAATTAAAATAAAATTCTAAAGAGGTATGGCACGTTGGAATCGGATTAAATTTGGAAATGTTATAGATTCTAGAAGTCCCAAAATGGGACCCCTTTTTCAACTCATCGAAAACTTGGTTATAACTAACATGAAAATGGGTCAAAATTTTGACCAACGTAAAAATAAAAATTTGAATGCAGTTTTTTAGAGAATTAAAATAAAATTCTAAAGAGGTATGGCACGTTGGAATCGGATTAAATTTGGAAATGTTATAGATTCTAGAAGTCCCAAAATGGGACCCCTTTTTTCAACTCATCGAAAACTTGGTTATAACTAACATGAAAATGGGTCAAAATTTTGACCAACGTAAAAATGAAAAATTTGAATGCAGTTTTTTAGAGAATTAAAATTAAATTCTAAAGAGGTATGGCACGTTGGAATCGGATTAAATTTGGAAAAGTTATGGAATCTTGATGTCGCATTTTGGGACCCCTTTTTTCAACTCATCGAAAACTTGGTTATAACTAACATGAAAATGGGTCAAAATTTTGACCAACGTAAAAATGAAAAATTTGAATGCAGTTTTTTAGAGAATTAAAATTAAATTCTAAAGAGGTATGGCACGTTGGAATCGGATTAAATTTGGAAAAGTTATGGAATCTAGATGTCGCATTTTGGGACCCCTTTTTTCAACTCATCGAAAACTTGGTTATAACTAACATGAAAATGGGTCAAAATTTTGACCAACGTAAAAATGAAAAATTTGAATGCAGTTCTTAAGAGAATTAAAATTTAATTCTAAAGAGGTATGGCACGTTGGAATCGGATTAAATTTGGAAAAGTTATGGAATCTAGATGTCGCATTTTGGGACCCCTTTTTTCAACTCATCGAAAACTTGGTTATAACTAACATGAAAATGGGTCAAAATTTTGACCAACGTAAAAATGAAAAATTTGAATGCAGTTTTTTAGAGAATTAAAATAAAATTCTAAAGAGGTATGCCACGTTGGAATCGGATTAAATTTGGAAATGTTATAGATTCTAGAAGTCCCAAAATGGGACCCCTTTTTTCAACTCATCGAAAACTTAGTTATAACTAACATGAAAATGGGTCAAAATTTTGACCAACGTAAAAATGAAAAATTTGAATGCAGTTCTTTAGAGAATTAAAATTAAATTCTAAAGAGGTATGGCACGTTGGAATCGGATTAAATTTGGAAAAGTTATGGAATCTAGAAGTCCCAAAATGGGACCCCTTTTTTCAACTCATCGAAAACTTAGTTATAACTAACATGAAAATGGGTCAAAATTTTGACCAACGTAAAAATGAAAAATTTGAATGCAGTTTTTTAGAGAATTAAAATAAAATTCTAAAGAGATATGGCACGTTGGAATCGGAATAAATTTGGAAAAGTTATGGAATCTAGATGTCGCATTTTGGGACCCCTTTTTTCAACTCATCGAAAACTTGGTTATAACTAACATGAAAATGGGTCAAAATTTTGACCAACGTAAAAATGAAAAATTTGAATGCAGTTTTTTAGAGAATTAAAATAAAATTCTAAAGAGATATGGCACGTTGGAATCGGATTAAATTTGGAAAAGTTATGGAATCTAGAAGTCCCATTTTGGGACCCCATTTTCCAATTCATCAAAAACTTGGTTATAACTAACATGAAAATGGGTCAAAATTTTGACCAACGTAAAAATGAAAAATTTGAATTCAGTTTTTTAGAGAATTAAAATAAAATTCTAAAGAGGTATGGCACGTTGGAATCGGATTAAATTTGGAAAAGTTATGGAATCTAGAAGTCCCATTTTGGGACCCCTTTTTTCAAGTCATCGAAAACATGGTTATAACTAACATGAAAATGGGTCAAAATTTTGACCAACGTAAATATGAAAAATTTGAATGCAGTTTTTTAGAGAATTAAAATAAAATTCTAAAGAGGTGTGGCACGTTGGAATCGGATTAAATTTGGAAAATTTATGGAATCTAGAAGTCCCATTTTGGGACCACTTTTTCAAGTCATCGAAAACTTGGTTATAACTAACATGAAAATGGGTCAAAATTTTGACCAACGTAAAAATGAAAAATTTGAATGCAGTTTTTTAGAGAATTAAAATAAAATTCTAAAGAGGTATGGCCCGTTGGAATCGGATTAAATTTGGAAAATTTATGGAATCTAGAAGTCCCATTTTGGGACCCCTTTTTTCAAGTCATCGAAAACTTGGTTATAACTAACATGAAAATGGGTCAAAATTTTGACCAACGTAAAAATGAAAAATTTGAATGCGGTTTTTTAGAGAATTAAAATAAAATTCTAAAGAGGTATGGCACGTTGGAATCGGATTAAATTTGGAAAAGTTATGGAATCTAGAAGTCCCATTTTGGGACCCCTTTTTTCAAGTCATCGAAAACTTGGTTATAACTAACATAAAAATGGGTCAAAATTTTGATCAACGTAAAAATGAAAAATTTGAATGCAGTTTTTTAGAGAATTAAAATAAAATTCTAAAGAGGTATGGCACGTTGGAATCGGATTAAATTTGGAAAATTTATGGAATCTAGAAGTCCCATTTTGGGACCCCTTTTTTCAAGTCATCGAAAACTTGGTTATAACTAACATGAAAATGGGTCAAAATTTTGACCAACGTAAAAATGAAAAATTTGAATGCAGTTCTTAAGAGAATTAAAATTTAATTCTAAAGAGGTATGGCACGTTGGAATCGGATTAAATTTGGAAAAGTTATGGAATCTAGATGTCGCATTTTGGGACCCCTTTTTTCAACTCATCGAAAACTTGGTTATAACTAACATGAAAATGGGTCAAAATTTTGACCAACGTAAAAATGAAAAATTTGAATGCAGTTTTTTAGAGAATTAAAATAAAATTCTAAAGAGGTATGGCACGTTGGAATCGGATTAAATTTGGAAAAGTTATGGAATCTAGATGTCGCATTTTGGGACCCCTTTTTCAACTCATCGAAAACTTAGTTATAACTAACATGAAAATGGGTCAAAATTTTGACCAACGTAAAAATGAAAAATTTGAATGCAGTTCTTAAGAGAATTAAAATTTAATTCTAAAGAGGTATGGCACGTTGGAATCGGATTAAATTTGGAAAAGTTATGGAATCTAGATGTCGCATTTTGGGACCCCTTTTTTCAACTCATCGAAAACTTGGTTATAACTAACATGAAAATGGGTCAAAATTTTGACCAACGTAAAAATGAAAAATTTGAATGCAGTTTTTTAGAGAATTAAAATAAAATTCTAAAGAGATATGGCACGTTGGAATCGGATTAAATTTGGAAAAGTTATGGAATCTAGAAGTCCCATTTTGGGACCCCATTTTCCAATTCATCAAAAACTTGGTTATAACTAACATGAAAATGGGTCAAAATTTTGACCAACGTAAAAATGAAAAATTTGAATGCAGTTTTTTAGAGAATTAAAATAAAATTCTAAAGAGGTATGGCACGTTGGAATCGGATTAAATTTGGAAATGTTATAGATTCTAGAAGTCCCAAAATGGGACCCCTTTTTTCAACTCATCGAAAACTTGGTTATAACTAACATGAAAATGGGTCAAAATTTTGACCAACGTAAAAATGAAAAATTTGAATGCAGTTCTTTAGAGAATTAAAATTAAATTCTAAAGAGGTATGGCACGTTGGAATCGGAATAAATTTGGAAATGTTATAGATTCTAGAAGTCCCAAAATGGGACCCCTTTTTTCAACTCATCGAAAACTTGGTTATAACTAACATGAAAATGGGTCAAAATTTTGACCAACGTAAAAATGAAAAATTTGAATGCAGTTGTTTAGAGAATTAAAATAAAATTCTAAAGAGATATGGCACGTTGGAATCGGATTAAATTTGGAAAAGTTATGGAATCTAGAAGTCCCATTTTGGGACCCCATTTTCCAATTCATCAAAAACTTGGTTATAACTAACATGAAAATGGGTCAAAATTTTGACCAACGTAAAAATGAAAAATTTGAATTCAGTTTTTTAGAGAATTAAAATAAAATTCTAAAGAGGTATGGCACGTTGGAATCGGATTAAATTTGGAAAAGTTATGGAATCTAGAAGTCCCATTTTGGGACCCCTTTTTTCAAGTCATCGAAAACATGGTTATAACTAACATGAAAATGGGTCAAAATTTTGACCAACGTAAAAATGAAAAATTTGAATGCAGTTTTTTAGAGAATTAAAATAAAATTCTAAAGAGGTATGGCACGTTGGAATCGGATTAAATTTGGAAAATTTATGGAATCTAGAAGTCCCATTTTGGGACCACTTTTTTCAAGTCATCGAAAACTTGGTTATAACTATCATGAAAATGTGTCAAAATTTTGAACAACGTAAAAATGAAAAATTTGAATGCAGTTTTTTAGAGAATTAAAATAAAATTCTAAAGAGGTATGGCCCGTTGGAATCGGATTAAATTTGGAAAATTTATGGAATCTAGAAGTCCCATTTTGGGACCCCTTTTTTCAAGTCATCGAAAACTTGGTTATAACTAACATGAAAATGGGTCAAAATTTTGACCAACGTAAAAATGAAAAATTTGAATGCAGTTTTTTAGAGAATTAAAATAAAATTCTAAAGAGGTATGGCCCGTTGGAATCGGATTAAATTTGGAAAATTTATGGAATCTAGAAGTCCCATTTTGGGACCCCTTTTTTCAAGTCATCGAAAACTTGGTTATAACTAACATGAAAATGGGTCAAAATTTTGACCAACGTAAAAATGAAAAATTTGAATGCAGTTCTTAAGAGAATTAAAATTTAATTCTAAAGAGGTATGGCACGTTGGAATCGGATTAAATTTGGAAAATTTATGGAATCTAGAAGTCCCATTTTGGGACCCCTTTTTTCAAGTCATCGAAAACTTGGTTATAACTAACATGAAAATGGGTCAAAATTTTGACCAACGTAAAAATGAAAAATTTGAATGCAGTTCTTAAGAGAATTAAAATTTAATTCTAAAGAGGTATGGCACGTTGGAATCGGATTAAATTTGGAAAAGTTATGGAATCTAGATGTCGCATTTTGGGACCCCTTTTTCAACTCATCGAAAACTTGGTTATAACTAACATGAAAATGGGTCAAAATTTTGACCAACGTAAAAATGAAAAATTTGAATGCAGTTTTTTAGAGAATTAAAATAAAATTCTAAAGAGGTATGGCACGTTGGAATCGGATTAAATTTGGAAATGTTATAGATTCTAGAAGTCCCAAAATGGGACCCCTTTTTTCAACTCATCGAAAACTTGGTTATAACTAACATGAAAATGGGTCAAAATTTTGACCAACGTAAAAATGAAAAATTTGAATGCAGTTCTTTAGAGAATTAAAATTAAATTCTAAAGAGGTATGGCACGTTGGAATCGGATTAAATTTGGAAAAGTTATGGAATCTAGATGTCGCATTTTGGGACCCCTTTTTTCAACTCATCGAAAACTTGGTTATAACTAACATGAAAATGGGTCAAAATTTTGACCAACGTAAAAATGAAAAATTTGAATGCAGTTTTTTAGAGAATTAAAATAAAATTCTAAAGAGGTATGGCACGTTGGAATCGGATTAAATTTGGAAATGTTATAGATTCTAGAAGTCCCAAAATGGGACCCCTTTTTTCAACTCATCGAAAACTTGGTTATAACTAACATGAAAATGGGTCAAAATTTTGACCAACGTAAAAATGAAAAATTTGAATGCAGTTGTTTAGAGAATTAAAATAAAATTCTAAAGAGATATGGCACGTTGGAATCGGATTAAATTTGGAAAAGTTATGGAATCTAGAAGTCCCATTTTGGGACCCCATTTTCCAATTCATCAAAAACTTGGTTATAACTAACATGAAAATGGGTCAAAATTTTGACCAACGTAAAAATGAAAAATTTGAATTCAGTTTTTTAGAGAATTAAAATAAAATTCTAAAGAGGTATGGCACGTTGGAATCGGATTAAATTTGGAAAAGTTATGGAATCTAGAAGTCCCATTTTGGGACCCCTTTTTTCAAGTCATCGAAAACATGGTTATAACTAACATGAAAATGGGTCAAAATTTTGACCAACGTAAAAATGAAAAATTTGAATGCAGTTTTTTAGAGAATTAAAATAAAATTCTAAAGAGGTATGGCACGTTGGAATCGGATTAAATTTGGAAAATTTATGGAATCTAGAAGTCCCATTTGGGACCATTTGGGACCACTTTTTTCAAGTCATCGAAAACTTGGTTATAACTATCATGAAAATGTGTCAAAATTTTGAACAACGTAAAAATGAAAAATTTGAATGCAGTTTTTTAGAGAATTAAAATAAAATTCTAAAGAGGTATGGCCCGTTGGAATCGGATTAAATTTGGAAAATTTATGGAATCTAGAAGTTTCATTTTGGGACCCCTTTTTTCAAGTCATCGAAAACTTGGTTATAACTAACATGAAAATGGGTCAAAATTTTGACCAACGTAAAAATGAAAAATTTGAATGCGGTTTTTTAGAGAATTAAAATAAAATTCTAAAGAGGTATGGCACGTTGGAATCGGATTAAATTTGGAAAAGTTATGGAATCTAGAAGTCCCATTTTGGGACCCCTTTTTTCAAGTCATCGAAAACTTGGTTATAACTAACATGAAAATGGGTCAAAATTTTGATCAACGTAAAAATGAAAAATTTGAATGCAGTTTTTTAGAGAATTAAAATAAAATTCTAAAGAGGTATGGCACGTTGGAATCGGATTAAATTTGGAAAATTTATGGAATCTAGAAGTCCCATTTTGGGACCCCTTTTTTCAAGTCATCGAAAACTTGGTTATAACTAACATGAAAATGGGTCAAAATTTTGACCAACGTAAAAATGAAAAATTTGAATGCAGTTTTTTAGAGAATTAAAATAAAATTCTAAAGAGGTATGGCAAGTTGGAATCGGATTAAATTTGGAAAAGTTATGGAATCTAGAAGTCCCATTTTGGGACCCCATTTTCCAATTCATCGAAAACTTGGTTATAACTAACATGAAAATGGGTCAAAATTTTGACCAACGTAAAAATGAAAAATTTGAATGCAGTTTTTTAGAGAATTAAAATAAAATTCTAAAGAGGTATGGCACGTTGGAATCGGATTAAATTTGGAAAATGTATGGAATCTAGAAGTCCCATTTTGGGACCCCTTTTTTCAAGTCATCGAAAACTTGGTTATAACTAACATGAAAATGGGTCAAAATTTTGACCAACGTAAAAATGAAAAATTTGAATGCAGTTTTTTAGAGAATTAAAATAAAATTCTAAAGAGGTATGGCCCGTTGGAATCGGATTAAATTTGGAAAATTTATGGAATCTAGAAGTCCCATTTTGGGACCCCTTTTTTCAAGTCATCGAAAACTTGGTTATAACTAACATGAAAATGGGTCAAAATTTTGACCAACGTAAAAATGAAAAATTTGAATGCGGTTTTTTAGAGAATTAAAATAAAATTCTAAAGAGGTATGGCACGTTGGAATCGGATTAAATTTGGAAAAGTTATGGAATCTAGAAGTCCCATTTTGGGACCCCTTTTTCAAGTCATCGAAAACTTGGTTATAACTAACATGAAAATGGGTCAAAATTTTGACCAACGTAAAAATGAAAAATTTGAATGCAGTTTTTTAGAGAATTAAAATAAAATTCTAAAGAGGTATGGCACGTTGGAATCGGATTAAATTTGGAAAATTTATGGAATCTAGAAGTCCCATTTTGGGACCCCTTTTTCAAGTCATCGAAAACTTGGTTATAACTAACATGAAAATGGGTCAAAATTTTGACCAACGTAAAAATGAAAAATTTGAATGCAGTTTTTTAGAGAATTAAAATAAAATTCTAAAGAGATATAGCACGTTGGAATCGGATTAAATTTGGAAAATGTATGGAATCTAGAAGTCCCATTTTGGGACACCTTTTTTCAAGTCATCGAAAACTTGGTTATAACTAACATGAAAATGGGTCAAAATTTTGACCAACGTAAAAATGAAAAATTTGAATGCGGTTTTTTAGAGAATTAAAATAAAATTCTAAAGAGGTATGGCACGTTGGAATCGGATTAAATTTGGAAAAGTTATGGAATCTAGAAGTCCCATTTTGGGACCCCTTTTTCAAGTCATCGAAAACTTGGTTATAACTAACATGAAAATGGGTCAAAATTTTGACCAACGTAAAAATGAAAAATTTGAATGCAGTTTTTTAGAGAATTAAAATAAAATTCTAAAGAGGTATGGCACGTTGGAATCGGATTAAATTTGGAAAATTTATGGAATCTAGAAGTCCCATTTTGGGACCCCTTTTTTCAAGTCATCGAAAACTTGGTTATAACTAACATGAAAATGGGTCAAAATTTTGACCAACGTAAAAATGAAAAATTTGAATGCAGTTTTTTAGAGAATTAAAATAAAATTCTAAAGAGATATAGCACGTTGGAATCGGATTAAATTTGGAAAATGTATGGAATCTAGAAGTCCCATTTTGGGACACCTTTTTTCAAGTCATCGAAAACTTGGTTATAACTAACATGAAAATGGGTCAAAATTTTGACCAACGTAAAAATGAAAAATTTGAATGCAGTTTTTTAGAGAATTAAAATAAAATTCTAAAGAGGTATGGCATGTTGGAATCGGATTAAATTTGGAAAATTTATGGAATCTAGAAGTCCCATTTTGGGACCCCTTTTTTCAAGTCATCGAAAACTTGGTTATAACTAACATGAAAATGGGTCAAAATTTTCACCAACGTAAAAATGAAAAATTGTAATGCAGTTTTTTAGAGAATTAAAATAAAATTCTAAAGAGATATAGCACGTTGGAATCGGATTAAATTTGGAAATGTTATAGATTCTAGAAGTCCCAAAATGGGACCCCTTTTTTCAAGTCATCGAAAACTTGGTTATAACTAACATGAAAATGGGTCAAAATTTTGACCAACGTAAAAATGAAAAATTTGAATGTAGATTTTTAAAGAATCGAATTACGAGCCTGGAATATATTAGTCCAATTGTGTGACACAGGCCGTTGAAAACTTAAAAATAATTCATGCTAGGGTATAAAAGAAGAGGTATATACCTAAACGCCTTTTAAAAAGGTATCAATGCATGGGTTGGGGTAGCACCATATTTTTGCAAAATAGCTTCACTTAAAGGTGAATTATGGGTATTATGTTTTTTGCCTTGCGGTTTCCTCTTAATATTATTTGCTTTGCAACAAAGAATCAAAGTTGAGCCAGTAGAATTGCACTTTAATGCCATCACCATTATTATAATGAAGCTGATTCGCCGCCGCTGTTCACCTGCAGAGTGGCAGTCAAATTGAAATGTGTTTTCCCCGCTCCTTTTGGCACCTGCCTGCCGGGTGTGCATCCTGCATCCTGGATCCTGCAGAATCGCTGTTTTCGCACCTAGGCGCCTGCCAGTCAAAGTCAGCGAACGCAAAAAGTTCGTTGACAACTTCAGCAAACAAATTTTTTTATCGCGCACTTGCCACACCTCTTCGTTTTATTTTTTTTGTATTTGATTTCGGTTTTGTACAATTTTTTTCGGTGGTAGAGGATGTGAAAAAATGGCCAACGCAGCGTGAAATACGCGGCAACCGCAAATGGTGCGCAAAAAAAAAAGTCATTGCGAATATTTCTATCTAAATACGAAAAACTATTTTCTTTTGATATAATGATTTATTCAATTGTAAAAAGTGCTCGATTGTATTCCGAGTTAATAGTAAAAGAGAGCCGTGCGAGCTTGTGCATATGTCGTGTTTAAGCTATTTAATAAAATATTTCAATTTGGTCCTGGTTCGTTCATCCATAAACTCGCTTGAGGACCGTAAAAAACGTATAGGTTGTGTTGAGCAGATTCTGAAAAAGCTCCAAGGTGATGGGGCGAATGTTGCCCAAAAGGATCTGAAAATTAAAATTGATAGTGTTTAATGGATACAATTGGAATTTGATCTAAAAACTCGTTTTGTGGATTAAAAGAAGAGATGGCATTGGTATATCCTCAGGTACAGCAGGTCTAAAAATATTTTTGGAAAATTGTTTTATTTTTTATTTAACTAATTTATCTGGGAAACTAAATAAGAAATATATCTATTTGTTTCAATTTGACGAATAGAAAAGGTCACTATATATTCCTGATTACATTTTTGTACCTTAAATGCTTGCGAAATTTTCTACAGGGTTTTACAAGTTTTTTTTTGGTAAAGGATATTAAGTATTTATACATAAGGACTTATGTGTTTGTATACATCACTCACCGAAGCTGGTCGTTGGGCCCTCATCATCATGAAAATAATGTTTTTGCGCAGGGAAACCTCGAAGGTGTACCACTCCGTATCATACGCTGCGGCGGCCACTGCCAGGTTCTGTTCCCTCAGCTCATTTGCATACCAGTAGAGGGCCAGTATTTGGGCCAGAATCATGTTTATGTACATGCAAACAATTATCAGCTGACTGGTGCCGCTCACCTACGAAAATTGGAAATGTATGGGCCCCACATATTGTTACCTTTATGAATATACTAACAATAAGCAGCATAAATAGCAGTGCACAGAGTAGGGCTGAGAATGCCATCAGCTCGAATAGGAATATCATTGTGGTCAATTCATTGATGTGATCCATATATTCGATAATGCTCTGCTGATAGCGAATACAGGCAAAAATCTCTTCCTTCAGTTTCCGGGAATCACGGTCTCCGTACGGATACATTGTGGCCACCTGACGGAGGCGATGCTGCAGAGCCTTGCACCGCACAATTCCAAACATAATCAATCCCACAATCAGACTCGTGTACGGTATGTACATGCAACATCCCATCGGGGTAATGAGCATGTGAAAGACGTACCACAACTCGTAGTACGGAGTCTCGTACTCATTTAGCCCTGGAATTCTACTGCCAAAGGGAAGGACTTTGCAAAAGGAGAAAATATTTAATAAAATGCAAGAAAAATATTTTGTAAATTTTAAAAAGGTATGTTTACAAACAACTTTATCTCAAACCTGTTTTATGTTTAAGCAGATACTCAGTTCAATAAAATAAATAAACACTTCAATACAAAATTGATAGAAGGAGGCTTTAATAAAATAGTGCTGTGAAAATTTTATACATGCAAAATTTCGCTGATAATTTTGGACTATTTGCAAGATCTATTTAATAATTATCATTTTCAAACCTTATCTTTCTTTTTAATACTTTATTTAGTAATTTCATTTGTAAACCTTATCAAACTTTTTTGGTAGAAATACACTATTTACTAATCTTTTTATAAAAATAATAATATATAATATTTAAATTTAGTAAAAGCTATTAACGACGTACTCACCTCTTTCGCTGGAGGCTAAGGGATAAAGGCCGAAACCCAAAGAAGTGAGCATTCCAAAGAAAAGATTACCCCTGGCCATTAACTGACCCACTCGATTCACCTTGGTCAACAATCGGGTTATATAAGTGTCGTTCAGATTTAATAAATCGTAATAGGCCTCTTTCAGATTCTGGATTAAGGCCACATATCTGTCGTGATCAGCCAGCAAAAGATAGGCACGCAGCATCGTGTTTATCCAAAGGACGAGCATATAGGAGTTCCGGATTATCCCGGTGAGTCCTTCATTGGTGCTCATCATGTAGAACATTTGTGTGAAGATGTGGAACGAGGCCAGGCCAATGCAAATATAACATTTTATATTCTTTTCATATAGAAGAGCCCAGAAGCGCAGTATCCTAATGTTCATGTAGATCAACTGGATATCCTCGAACATGGCTTATAACTTGTGTAAGGTTTTTAATCCAAATCTGAGCTCTCCTACTTGTGCCTGAACCTTTTATAGAGTTTTTGAGGGGGGAACTAATTGGTTAGTTTACTTTTGAAAGGGTATTATATTTCATAGCACAGGTTACCAAATATAGTACCAATATACAATTTAGTCTTCCGGCTTTTCTTTTTTTTCTTTCTCAAATTATTTATTTTTAAAACTAATTTAAAATTATTTTAAATAACATTTTTCCATATACTCTAAACAAAAATGCAGTATTGTGCGAATTTGTATTTGCAGCTAAACATTACGAGTGTAATTAATCAATATTCATTTAAGTTAATTTAATGTTATAGTATTTTAAGGCAAAATAAACCTTATTTAAGGGCAGTGTATTTTTCAGGGTATTAAAAACAAGGTTTTGTTTTGTTGATTTAGTTTTTATTGAAGCATCTGGCATGGACTCCCAGCTGGACTCGTTGAGTTGCAATTTCTGCCTAAATTGCCGATGATTTTGCAATATTTTTGCCATTGAATTGTAGAATTTATTCGCTGCATTTGATTTTCCACATATTGATTTCTTTTTGAATTATGAGCGGAGGAAGGCAAACGAACTGTACGTGTGTTATACCAGCTTATAGCACTTTCATTTATTTTTCATTAAACAAATTTGGAAGCAATTTTCGATTGGCAATTTGTCTAATGTGTTTCGCTGATAATTTAACTGCACTTTAGCTGTACATTAAATAAAGATAGTCTAATTAGCATATAAGCTATATTGTATTTACAGATAGATAAGGCTTATCGATTAAAGATAGTAGTACAAAAAACTGTCGGTAAATGAACTCTTGATAATAAAATGGGAACAGCTTTGGGAAAAAAGCTTTAAGTAGCTTTTTGGGAGGGCTATATTATATTTTAAGTCAGTCGTTTTCCAGCTCTCGACTTCTGCGGTTCAATTGGAAATTAAATTAAGCGAGTATATGACATCATGGATCAGTGGATAATAGTGGTCGCATTGTTTTCTGTTCTATTAGTTTTGTTTTATAAGTGGTCAGTGGCTAAATATGAAATATTCAGTGAAAGGGGCGTGGCACATGAAAAACCCTGGCCTCTAATCGGTAATATACCAATCAAAGGCATGTTTGGTCGAATTCCGGTGCTTAAACATATGATCGAACTTAATTTGAAGTATTCCGGATCGCCGGTATATGGGATTTATGCCCTGAGAGATCCCATGTTCTTCATTCGAGACCCCGAGCTCATCAAGCTAATTGGCATCAAGGAATTCGACCACTTTGTCAACCATCATGGCATGCACAATAATATGCAGGAATCGATTCTCTCGAAGAGCCTTATTTCCCTGCGAGATGGTCGCTGGCGGGAGATGCGAAATATCCTGACACCCGCTTTCACGGGCAGCAAAATGCGTATCATGTTCGACCTGATCAAGTCCTGCAGCGAGGAGGGGGTCCTGCACATCCGGGAGCAGGTGGAGAGTTCGAGGGATGCGGGCATCGACCTGGAAATGAAGGATTACTTCACGCGATTCGCCAACGATGTGGTAGCAACAGTGGCCTTCGGCCTCAGCATCAACTCGTTCAGGCGCAAAGATAACGAGTTCTTTCGGATCGGGCAGTCCTTGTCCAAGATTAGCGCCTGGTCGGTGGTCAAGGCCATGCTCCACGCCCTTTTTCCACGGCTAATGAAGGTACCTATTGTTCAGATGTCACGGAAATGCCAATAGGCATTCGGTATTTGCCTATTGTTTTCTTATCGATTTTCTTCTTGAAATAACTGGGTGTCCGAACTCAAGAAAAAAGGCAAAGAAAATAGTGACTCTTTGAAAGGGGAATTCTTATTGTTTATTTTTTTTTGTTTTATTTAAAGATTTAATTCAGTTTAGTTTCTTTTCTCGGGCTCAGTCAACTTAGTCAAAAATATTTATTAAGATTAAATCAGATTACTTTATGAATTTAAATAAATGATTTCGCCATACAAAATGTAATAGTAAAAGATCAACAATATTATCGTATTTTAGATAACCAAAAATGATGTTATTTGATTCAATTTTTTGATTGCTTACCTGGTTAATTATTTATCCAACTTTCGTGTGGATTTAAATATTTAATATTTCTTACTTTTTAGTTGCCTAAACTCTTTACTCTATAATTTTATAACAATTCAGATCGCCTTTCATCTCAGGCTTTTCTAACATTTCCTTCTCTTACCTTCAGCTACTTCGCATCCAGGTATTGGACTCCACGTATGTTGATTACTTCAGCAGTCTGGTGAATGTAACGATGAAGTACAGAAAGGAGCACAAAGTGATAAGACCAGACATGATCCACCTGCTGATGGAAGCCAAGCAGCAGAAGCTGGCCGATCTGCAGGATCAGTCAAAGGATGCTCGATACTATGCCGAATTCACAGACGAGGACCTGTTGGCCCAGTGCCTGTTGTTCTTCTTCGCCGGTTTCGAGATAATCTCCTCATCCTTGTGTTTTCTTACCCATGAGCTTTGCCTGAATTCCGAGGTGCAGGATAAGCTCTTTGAGGAGATCTTATCCGTTCATCAGGAGCTCAATGGTCAACCGTTGACCTATGACAAGCTGACCAAGATGAAGTACCTGGACATGGTGGTGCTGGAGGGTCTGCGCAAATGGCCACCGGCTGTATCCACAGATCGGGAATGTTGCTCGGATATCGAATTGTGCGATGAGAATGGTCAGAAGTTGTTCTCCGCGCGAAAAGGTGATATCCTGCAGATACCCATTTTTGCTCTGCACCACGATCCTGCGAACTTTGAGGATCCGGAGTCCTTCAACCCAGAGCGTTTTGCAGAGGATCGCAGGGTTGAGAGAAGTGTTTTTCTGCCCTTTGGAGTGGGTCCTCGCAATTGCATAGGCAATCGACTGGCGCTCATGGAGATCAAGTGTATTGTCTATCAATTGGTATTGAACTTTAGCTTAATGCCGGCGGAGAAGACAACCCGCAATTTGCTGGACGACATCAGAGGACATGGCCTAAAGCCCAAGGATGGCTTTTGGCTGAAGCTCAAGCCACGTCAGTAAAATGGCATATATCTTAGCCAACTAATCGCCTGCGGTTTTGCAATTAAAGCTCGAATGCAGCGCACAGAAATTGCCATTAATCAATTGAGGGGGTGGGTGGATGGATGGATTTATTTAATTAATTTCAGGGGAGTGCACCGTTAACGTCTTAAGTTAATGGAGAGGGAATCGGAAAAATCTAGTGAAGAAGTGCTGGTGACAGGCACCTCCCTGGAAAATCCCGCTCGCTGGTTGTCCGGTCCACTTGACGCCGGAAAAACAAAAACTCCGGACTGTGAGCAGCTGAGGGGCCAAAAGTTTTTGACATTCTCGTTATTTATGTGCTTTGAGGGTATTTAGGTAAAAGTTTTTCGGCCCGCCTAAGCAGTTAATACGATATTGATTTATTCGCCAGTCAACAGCTGTGAGATAATAAATATTATGCAGCTCAAATACATATTTGAAATCTTACGACTTGTTGTCCAAGTCGAAAGTTTTGGTTTTGATTCCCAGATTTGATTTATAAAACGGCCAGCGATTAAGCTTTGATCCGACCAGACTTTTGGCTAAGTTTTATAAGCTTAAAGTTGGTTGGGGCTAAAATAGCCTTGGGAAGAAGTGGGTGCTAGACTTTCCATCTCAAGGGAAACAACAAAACTTTGCCAGGCGCGAGAAAGTTGAACTTTTTCTTTGCGCTTTGCATTTTGAACGCAGCGGATAATTATTTTTCTTGCCACTGACGTTTAAGAATTTGTCTGGCTTAGAAAGAAAAAGTTAAATGGGCCAACGAAAATAGATTTTGCAATAATAGTCGTTATAAAATAACTGATATTAATATACCCATATGAACGATTTCAAAGAATATTTTAAAATTAAAAACAAATATTTTAATTAACCAGTTTTTCACCTTTGTCAAGCATTATAAAAGCGAATAGCTTTTAGTTATTAAGAAAGAAAGGAAGCAAATATAAATAAGAGTTTTAAAAGCTGTTATTATCTACAAGAAATTTATAGATAGAAAACATAATAAACTTAATGTATTCAGCTGAAAGTCAAACAGCCACTATACCATAAAGATCCCGTTCTCTTTTGAATGTATTTGGGTCAGCCTCACTTAACTGAAGTTGATCTTTATTTTCTTTGCAGAAAACTACAAGATTTTCCATCCCCGAATGTCCGGCAAATTGTGGAAAATCTAGCAATTTGTTAGCTTACATGGCCATGGCAACATGGGAACAACCGAGGAGGCTTGACCATAAGCCGCTCCATTTGCATAATTATTCATTGCGCAGCATTATGAGCATAAATAAAACGATGCTCCACTGCACACACAAGCCCCGAAGAAGAAACAGAGACCATGTGAGGATAATGCCTTGTACGGGTATTATAAACTCTTGTAAGCGCCTCAGTGAATGCAACGCTTTTTGTATCTTATTTATCGCTGAGCATTTTTTATGGCCAAGCCGCAAGTTGCTGCGACTATTTATGGCCCACATTATTGCCTGATGCACTTGCAATCCGCTTTGCAGTTTTACTTCAACGGAATACCAATTGAAATAATAATCGAATGGAAGATGCAATCGGGGGAATAGAATGAGCTGCATAAAGATAAATATCCAATAAACTCGTGCAAATTACAAACCCTCCACATAAAATGTGGGATAACCACAAACGTCGGCTTTGAGAGCATGTCGCTGTTGGAAATTAAACGCAAAGTTCGACAAAGCTCCAACTATTCTCATAAAACTGACATGTGCCGGAATCTCTGTGTTCGCGCGGGAGTTTGAGATTGTGTGCTGGGGACAGCCTTAACACCGAAATACTCAATTAAATAAAGTTCAGCTCGAAATTGCATTACATTTATGAACGTGAGTGCGGCGCGTCCTGGCAGCAATGTCATTGCATTTCTCGCAAAAGCCGCATGTTGCGGAAAGTTTTTCCACAAAAATGTGCGTATATAAAATCGTATGAGAAGCAGTTAGATGTGTCTTTTATATCCTATTCAACAGGGATAGAAATAGGACTTACGAAGCAAAATTAAATGGTTTATGTGTAGAGAGTGTGTTACTAAAGCCAGTGGATATATATATTCCGTTTTTATGCTCTACTGTTGTAAACTTAATTAAAAAAAAAAGAAATTATATCAGAATAATTTATAAACTTTAACATTTTAAACATGCTATTATCAAAGGACAACTATAAACTGATAGTAATCATATCAATCAGAATAATGAAAGAAAATGTTGTCTCCTGCTTTAGGTATGTAAAAAGTAAAAGTAATTTAAAATTATTACAAAAAAGATTATTAAATATTTGCATCTACATATTTTAAATTTCAATATTTATTAAAAAAGTATATTAGTTTTTAAGCCTTAATTAGTTTAATATTTGCCTGCTCTGATAGATGCTCGATGATTATTTTATGTGACATCAAATTTTATGAACACAAATTTAATTAACAATGATGCGGCCTAATTGAAATAATTGCATTTACGGCTTAAAGCCACTTTGAACTCGTTTTGCATGGGTGAAGTGTGTAGCGGTAACTATTGACAACCTGCAGCCAAAGCAATTAATTTAATTCACAAATTTTGGCCTTTCCATAGCCCATGTAAATATATGCATATTCGCTATATATTTACAGTAACATTTCGCAGTTAATATACAGCCAATTGTTGGCAGTTTGCGGTTTTGCACAAATGCCGGGCTCTCGTCGGATTATTGTTCCGTGGCCTTTGCCACTACTTAGCCAAATTGCCCACCAGGAGTCCTGTTCATGGCAGGATACATTAAAATTTTATGCAAATAATTTATATCTCGTTGGGTGAATGTGTGAGGACTAGGGATATGATCCGCGCGCTCAGTTTATTTAAATTGATGCATGACTTTATTAAGGGAATTATAATCTGAATGTTACAAATTGACGGGTTATTACTCATTCGACGAGGCGACCATTCATTTCACAGCTTACGTTTTATGGGATTCCTGGACTTTCGACTTGAACCTAAAAACAATATTGTACAGGATTAGTTGGAGCTCTCTGGGCCGTTTTGTCGTTTTATTATTTCCCTTATTTTCCAAAAGACCGGCTATAAATACATGTACGCACACATCCCGGCATCCTGAGCTTCCGTATTCCGGCCTTTTATGACAGCCCAAAGTGCCTACTTATAAAATCAAAATCATAAAAAATAATGTTAATTTCAATATTGTCTCATTAAATGTGTATAAAACTCCAGCCGGTGAGCATGTGTGTGATGAAAGAAATTTCGTGATGGCCGGATGGAAGGAAGCGGGGAATTTGTTCATTTAACCTGCCTCAATGCGATGGCCCCAATGCACAGTGGAACTACGTGTGTTTAAAAGAAATACAATAATATAATAAAAAAAAAGATTATTTAAAAATAATTCCATTTAGTAGGTAAATCTTATCCTAATGTAGCCAAATATCTTAGATTATCTTTTAAGTATCCAAAGTAGGTTAAATACATTTATTTCAATAGTAAGTAATCGTAAATCAGTTGTTTTTTTGCATTTTTTTAAAATCCTGTTTTTGTTTAATAATTAATAAAAAGTGTTGAGGTAAGCCAAATTTCTATTCGAGTAAATTGCACTTTAAAAGTAAAAATCATTATGTTAAATTAAGTAGCGCAGTTAAAGCAAAAATATCAATATAATTTCTTTAGACTTACATAATATTTTTAGATTTAGCCCAAGGTGCTGAATTTTTCTTTTCGTGGAGTGTGGGTGCGTGAAATTTAAATAAAACGTGCGATTGTCGAGCAGCTGTTGCCGTTTTCCCGCCGTGCTGAGGTCTTTTACCGGAGTGACGGGGCGAAGGACGACAGACGACGGAAGGATCGGCAGGACTGACAGTTGAGAGTCACGCACCCACACACGCAGAGAGTTACGCATATATATATACAGATATATATATATGTATAAACCTACGCCGGATGCTGGCATACATACACATGCGAAGAGCGGTCGGGAAATGTGACAGGATGTCATTTTGCAACGCATCCGAAACATAAACACACGCTTTTCTTTTGTACTCCCCTACATACATATGTGAAAATTATGCTGCTAAAAGGCGGCAAATGTTTGCATTAGTGTCGCTTTCTCTCTACACTTTTCCCTCATTCGAGGGTAAGTTTTCGGAAAACAAGCGAAACTAGAAAATTTGCATAAGCGCCTCGTTGGCTGGTTCCATTATTACGGGTTTGCCTGTGTGTTTGCGCTTAGTTATTTAAAATACACGTAATATTCATAATATGACGCAAATGCGTGTCATATTTGGAATACTGAAAATTGTGTTTAATGCCTGGGAAACTTGTTGATTTCGTTTTTACGGTTACTTTGGCAGTTTTCCTTTACATATGTGTGTTTTCATATGTGATATTCCCACAATTATAGTTATTAATTCATTAATGTAAGGCCATTAATTTGATATTTAATAAAAGATTTTGAACCATTTATTTCCCATTAATTATTAAAATTGTGAAATAAAATACCTACATATTTTATACACATTACTGGCCTATATTGCTCCATAGTTTTCTCAACTTGCAAACTGCAAACAATTTTCAATGGATTATGTTAAGCCTGTTTAAATTAAAAAAAACGCTTTTGTGTCTCTTAAACACATTCATTTTCTCCAAATGGTTTTGGCCTCCAGCTATACAAAGTAAGTAAATGCAAATACGTATATTTATAATTAATTTCTAATTTTATTGGATTTTGTCTCCCTGGGGTTTTTCATGCAAAAAAATAAATAACAAATAACAAAAAGAATCAATTTTATTATTACCTATTTTGGCTTTTTACCATTTGACCACATATTCAAATATACACACAATTAATTTAAATTGTTTTGGTTTGTCTGAATAACGTTGCCTTGTTTGATTGCAATTGGCAAGAGTAATAACGGCGAATTAGCAAGTTAATTGAATTTGGATGCAGCCAAAGGAATATATATAAAGCTCTGTTTATGATTACATACTAAACACTAAACCTTGAAAACTCAAGTTTTAAATCATAGTTTTTATAATATAATAATTGCTATTTAATTTTCCTTTATTTAGTGACATAAATATTTGGAATTTTAATATATTATAATTAGCTTATAAAATGTGTGTAATTTATATTACCTTTAATTTGACAAAGAATTTCAAATGATAATATTAGTAATGTATTTAATTAAACAAAGGTGTTTGTGTTAATAAAGCATTTTAATTAGGATGAGTGTTTGTTTTCATCTTTCAATAGTGGGGGTGGTAGCGTACTCCTTCACACCTTCTCCTGAACTCTCTGTCATTGCATATTTGGAATTTCAATTAACCTAATTTAATATAATATATGCAGTCAATTGTGTCTAATTGTGTACAATCGGAGTAGACACGTGCTTGTGAAGTAATTAAATCAGTTTATTACAAATATTACAAATTCAGCGTTGACAGAGTGACAACTACGATTGTCAGTTGCTAAAAACTACAGTGGATAACCAAATAAAGTAAGCGATTTAAATTTATTTGCCAATTTAAATAGTACATTTACCAACGTCGCGTTTCAAGGCAAAACCACACACCTATTATTAGTTTTCATTTCACGAATTAATCTGGGAATTTTCATTTCCCCGAGGCTTTGCTGTATGTCTGCTTAGCACGACTGAGAATGTTTAGTTGGCATAATTAAAACAGAAATACCAGGCAAATCAAGCCAGACAGCGTCTCTGCAAATATCCCCACTAAGCTGAAATTGCACAAATAATGATAGAGTTGGAAAACTTTTGCCTTGCCTAGGCTCACATTTCCCCGCCCCCCGTTTTCCCCACTTTCAGTACTACCCCCCATATATGCACGAACCTGGGAAAGTCAACTGGGGAAAACTGTTATTTAAGGGCCCGGGGCTTATTTGCCTCATGTTGCCGGGGCTTCTGTCATTTGGCCTATTGATTTTTGCAGGTGGATAACCTTAAATTTGCCAACACAACTTTTGGCCCAAAGAGTCTAGAAAACACTTGAGGCTACGTGGCCCACGTCAAAGTTTGTCTTTTTGAGGGCAAATAAATTTAATAAGCGCATTCAAGTTATGCCAAACTTTGCCATCAAGTTGGCCAATTTGATTATGACAGTAAGTGATTTCTTTGTGTGTTCGCGGCAGTTTATGTGGCAGCCTCGTAATTAACTATCCTAGGCGTTGCACACTTTTCAGCTGCGTCCTGCCACCAAAAAAAAAAGAACTGGATAATGTATATAGGTTACTACTCTTTTGGCCTGGCTCTCCTCCTCATATTTCATTAGCCTTATCGCGCTTGTAGTTGTCCAGCGACCCAGACTAATTTATGGGGCATTTATGGCCACATTGCAGACCTATTAACAATGTGCAGTCAAATTTACTTTTAGCTACAAACGCTCCCAAAAAAAAAAAACATTCGAATTTATGTGACAGCCTTTGAAATTTATTTGCTGCAACGATTACGTACAACTGGCGATGGCTATGGAGATTGGTGTCTGCAGCGCTCTTTATAAAGTTCCATTGACCCATTTCGACGCAGTATCTGGCCAGGCCGAAAGCCAAGCTCACACAGATACTCCAGCAAACACACACACACACTCACCTAAAAGGGAATAACCCCTTTGCATGCAAAGTTTTTTGCCAGCCAACCAACAATGTGAACGGGCGAATGTTCCCAGGACTAAAACTACGACCAATGCACAGGCGATTAGTGCACCATTTGGCTGGCGTTTACTAAGTGACTGTTTATACGGCGCGGAAAGTTGAGATTTATCTTGGAGATAAAATGAAAAAAGGTGGGAAAACCTGAATTAAAGTCCTCCTGAAAAGAGGTAATCTTGGCTTTTCGATGTGGGACAACAGTGCGTATGAGTGATAAAGTAGAAAAGCAGATTACCATTTGTTCAAAAAAGAGCTTACTGTTTTCAAACGATTGTATCTATCCTTTTCATTGCTAAATGCTTTATCAGATAATTAAAGAAAAGCCGATGTTAGTATTACACTAAGGGCCGTTTTTGTTTTTAAACTTTGATATTCTGCGTTTTCCCAGCTTAAACCTACTTTTAGCTTATCACGATAATGAGTAATCAGGGTCCTGCACACATCATTTTTAGAGTATACTTATTTTTTATTCTCTTGACATTCAGAGTAATTTTAAAAATACTTCTTAATAACATAAGAATATTATTATCAAATAATGAGTTTCAAACAGTCGCTTTATATATTATTTGAGCATATATTACAATTTGTTGTACAATCTAAAAGCAAATATATTTTTGAACCTCTTTTGTAATAAAAATAAAGCTTAAGATCTTAACAAAAGCAAACTGTTTGCTTTTAATTTTAAATTTTAATAAAATTAAATAAGTTTCATGGGTCTTATTTATCTAAATTTAATTTTTCATTTGTAAATTGAATTAGTGAAAAGGCAAAGATCTTAATTTTAGTGCATTCATATTAATTTGTAGCCATTCTCGTTCGCATAAACGTAATTTTATGAGCTATTGTCATCCACACATACACTCTCTTGGCCAAGAGAGACTGCCATGTGGCTGCTGTTATTTACTGTTATTTGTTTAGCTGGGTTCCTGTTTATTTTTGGGCTTATTTGTTGCCATTGTTGGCCGTCATTGTTATGGCCGGGACTACTGCTACTGGCTGCTGGCTACTGGCTGAATGACTGGATGGTCGGTTGACCAGTTTCTGCCGTCGCAAAATGAAATATTCAAGTGCGCATTAAGCCCGCATGCCCCAGTTGCACATGGGGTAACTATTGCAGCAGTTTCTGTTGCATTTTCTGCTGCAATTGCAGCTGGAACAACCGACCATTGGGGGCATTGGTAATTGCGGAATTACCACAAGAGTCTGCATGCGGCTGTATCGCAATTGCACTGGCAATGATTTTTGCCCTCGCCCACTTGCCATATGTTGATTTCAATTGATTCTTGCTTTGCGGCTGTCTGCTTTGTTGGTTTCAATTTTGGTTACACCATGCTAGTCCTTCGACATCTTCTCTCCCGGGCACAAAGGCATATTATAAATGCCACACTCCTTTGAGCCAGTCTCCTGCTTCAATTGGCTGAAATGCTTGCTATTAAAAGTTTAAGCCATTGCTGTCCTCTTTCCCTTTAACTTGATCCCTGTTTGGCCTTCTCATATTAGATATCTCCCCTAAGGCAGTGCAATAATTTCATTTTTCAATATCCTTAGACTTTTGCAAGTTAGTTGTCTATTTGCCAAAGATTGAATTTTGATTTTGGCCCCACAGGCAAATGACATCAATACTCAAGCTGAGAAATCTAAAAATTCAGTTAATTAACAGTGATATTCAATATTACTTTTATATATATGAGATTAAATTTAAATTTCTTTTCTTTTTGTATAAATATAGAAAAAAGCTATATATTTATTTGTTCTTTTTGAATCATTTAATTATTCTGTCACTTTAATTTGTTAACAACATTTATTTTCTAAAGGTAAATATTTTTATATACTTTGATCTTCTTTAGACCTTATTTGGTTCACATTTCGCCTGCAAACTGTTTTGTAGGTCAACTAAAAGGCTTTAAGGCCAAATTTGTATGTATTCTTAATTAACTATAAATATAAATTCCATTTTTATTATGCATTTTCTTTCTAATAAAACGATTGCTTGTTATTTCTATAAAAGCTTAACATCTTCAAACCAAACGAAAAATCTTTATATATTTGGAAGAATAACAGCTCCATTGAATCAATTGACAATAAACAATTTTTGCTTTCATTCAATTGCATTTGCTTGTTCAGTAACTGACGATAAAACTGGTATTCCATTTCATCAGACAACATAAATGGCTCAACAATTTGTGAATACTTAATCTCTCAATTTTTTGTATTTTAGTAGTAATAAATAGTAAATGACTGATACTATACATAATTCTTTTAAATACGGTATGGACAAACCGCCGACTTAACTACTTTTTCCGAATGTTTTACACACTCAATCCCTATTTTATGAGGGTATAAAACAAAAACTAACTGTGGCACTTTCAACAATAAATAAATGGAGCTTTGTTTTTTTTCCTGGTGAGCTCTCGAAACTTTTTACACATAGCCCCATAAACGAGAGTTATGCGCAATTACTCGGAAGGAAAGTTAACTTTTTGCACTTTCGTCTGATTTTGTGGTCAGAAAATGTTCGTTAGCAATATGAATAGTTGCAGTAAAAAAAAAGAGAACAAAGCTTGAGTACTTTTGGTCAATCAGAAAACAATAAAGGCCGTCTTAACTACTTTGTTTACCGGTTTCGAATGTAAATTAAACTTTCATTAGTGCAAATAAACAAAATTAAGTTGAAGGAGCTTACAAAGGCTTTTGGCCTGCTAAATGTTTCCTATGCAAATTGAAATAGTTGGCGAAATTGTACTAAGTGGAAACATGTAATAGATGTGGAAAGACTGGCTGGGAAAAGTGGGTTATCGCAATGTATATTTGGGTTTGCGAGTTTTCGGGGAAGGCAACAAACTGAGTGCATTATATGGAATGCAAAGGGAATACTTTAGTTCTGGCATTTGTTGATGTTTATTAATTGTTTTCAGAATTTAAACAGGGAAATTATTAAGGAAGAAAGTTATTTCATGTTCAGTGAACAGTGGTGAAATGGTTTTGGCCCCCTCTGCAATTTCCAGGGAAGCGAAAACTCCGAGGCAGCCAAAAATATTGGTTTCTTTTTTAGAGTCGCTCCTTTTCCGTTTCGGCCACGACAGCCACATTATGTGAATTCGGGTCCTGGTCTGCTTATCGAATCGAATATTTTGTTTAATTGAAGTATTCGACATTCGGCACAGTTGACTGAACAAATCTAACGACGTTGGTTGGACCTGAACAATGGCGATATGCTGTGGGGATAGTTTGACGGGCTCTTCGCCCTCTGTAATTGGAAATCATTGGCGGAGTAACAATAAATTTATAAATATTAATGGAATTCCTCCATCTCACTAGCTTAAATAACAATGTCAGTGAATTCCTACTCGTTTGCCACTTTCCGCTAAGTAGTTTACTTTGCTTTTGGCCATAATTGAAATGCCAATGCCGTGAAGTGTGAAGTGCTTCCACTGCGCAGCATTCAGAAACTCCCTTTTTTGGTATTTTGGGTGGGTATATTGTGATTGTGACTAGCTGGGAAAATGTGCTTTTAACTTACAGGGGCTTACCTCAAGTAATCAATCAATCACATGAATGACAGAATTTAATATTCACGGATATTTTATGTATCTTCATGGGCAATGACAATCTAAAGTGGAGGAAAACTTCTGCCATGAAACATATGAAACTGGCTAGGGTTACTATAATGTTATAACAAATTGGAAGGATCGAGTAAGGACACATGAATAAGAAATAACAAGATAAGCAGATGATTTATTTTTGAATTACTAATGATTAAATAAATTTAATTACATAAATTAATAAATAAATAACCTTTAAAAGTAAAGTAATATTTAATTTTCAATATTATTACAAATTCTTAATATTTTATTTCAATTTTTTTAATTCAAAGAAAAATCTCGACGTTTCTCTAGATCTTTAAGATAGCTAATTGAGTGTTTTTTTAGTAGAACGCTAAAAATGGGTCTTTTAAGGCACAGAAAACTCGAATCAATCGGTACTCAAAGGTCGAGTCGAAGGATTCTATCTTCTGGCGGCATTGCTGTGTACTTATTCTAAGAACTCGACTGCATTATAAATTGCATTCATTGTCGCTGCGCTGGCTCCTTCTGCTTTCTTGGTTGTCTCTTTCACCCCTTTTTGCCCCATTTTCCACCACAATTTTCCTCCTTTTTTCATTTTTTTTTTTATTTTTTGTATCGTATTGCAATTGCATCAAGTAGAAAAACCAATTTGCAGCTATCAAAACGAAGCTGCGAATGGAGCGGGCAAAGTGGCACCGGTTGATCGATTTGTTGTGCGTTGTGTGATGTTTGCCCAGCAGTTGAAGTTGCCATATAATTGCGGACCATAAATAGGAGGCGATAATGCGGACTCCGACTCTACTTGACCCGGATTACGGCCACTTTCGTATCATCTGGCCGCCAGTCTCATTGCGGATGACTTGGCCCGAACTTATGACCGCATAAAGCACAAAGACAAACGCCCAGATTGAACTCGATAGCACTTGATTAACGTGTGCGTTGGCTGGCGGGTGGGATTACATCCCATATCCCGAAATGGGAGCTATGTAAATGAGCAGCCCACGCATTGAAAAAGTTGGGAAAAGGTGGGAAAAGGTGCGAAAGGAAAGGCGCTGACGGGGTGCTAATGAAGGCACCGAAGAAACCGCCGACGCCATCGCACAATCACGAAAGCAAATAAGCAAACAAGCCGCCAGGTGAGTCAGCCTTTTCAGGTGTTTCGGGATGTTCAGGTGTTCAGCTGGTCTGGTGTTTCGGCATTTCGATGTTCCGAGGGGCTGAGAGTTTTGTTTGCCGTTTAGCTTATCGCTGCTTAGCTTAATTAAAGCGCTTGACGTTTCGCCAATTGCCAGTTTGGCTTTGATTTCTCTACCAATTGCGGGGGAAGTGTCAAATACCTCACATACGTACACACAAAACAAATTAAGATAGGAAAAAAATATATTAATATTTAGGAATAAATTCTATATTTTATTGATATTATTTATTCCTCATTGATGATAATACATTACTCAAATCTAAAAATCTAAGCAAAAACAAGAGAGAACGCTATAGTCGGGTGCCCCGACTATCAGATACCCGTTACTCAGGTAAAGGGAGTGGGAGGGAGAAGGAGATAGAAACTTTGATCACGCATAACTTTTTAACGAATGGTCCGATTTAAAAAATTTCTTCTACATTTCGATAGGTATTAATAAACTCAATAAAACTGCATTTTTACTTTTCCGACATATTTAAATTTTTAAAATCGTATATAAGCGATTGAGGGCGTTAAAGGGGGCGTGGCACCTTTTTGAAACAAACTTGAGCTGCGTAGGAACTCCTAGAATCTGCATGCAAAATGCCAATCTTCTAGCTTTTATAGTTTCCGAGATCTCAGCGTTCATACGGACAGACAGACAGACGGACAGACGGACAGACGGACATGGCTATATCGACTCGGCTAGTGACCCTGATCAAGAATATATATACTTTATAGGGTCGGAAACGCTTCCTTCTACCTGTTACATACTTTTGCACGAATACAATATACCCTTTTACTCTACGAGTAACGGGTATAAAAATAGGTGATGTAAATGATTTTTAATTTTCAATATATAAGCAAAATAATGCTAATTATCAAATACTGTTCTTACAAATTATAAGTAAAATAGTTATAAGTTGTTATCAAGATCTATAAAAAGAAATAGTTCTTACACTTTGTTTATGATGGCCATTTAATTTAATTATGTTCAAAATGGTATAATACGAAAATTAATAATTTAATTCAAACCAACATGAATGCGTATCTGTTTGATATATTATGCTATTTTTCTTCCAGTGATGGATATCAACCCGACTAGGTGTTGCTGGGTTAATTAGTTTCGCTAGCATAGAAAACTCTTATCTCTGCATTTATTTATTCCACATTCATATCATACTTTGCTGCGCGGCTGTCTATTTTTGAAATGGAATTTCCATTCAGATAGTCGGGCATTGTTGATCTGAATGATGGAGCAGACAGACGTCCGTTTGGCCTCTTTTCGGCTTGGCTTTGTAATGCGGCCAGACAAATGCGGCGGGGTATAGAGTATCATTAATAAAAATAATGCCACAAGAAGAATAGGGCTCATACAAAGCGGCAGCAACAAAAACAGCTTTGCCACTGGCTGCGGCATAACGTCTCTAATTGAATTTCTTATGGTCCATTAACTGTCAGGACCGAAATCCTCCGGCCAAAACGAGCAGATCTTGGGCCAAAGGAGCCAAGGTGAACCCACCGACGGCGGCAACTGAATGAGTAAGCAAAGAAAACCGTAAACGTGACAGTTTTTAACAATATTTAAGATGTCAGCATGATATATCGTTTAATTTATGTATTGCGGGTGTGCCCGGGTGTGGATGTATAAGTGGGTGTACACATCCCTCCTGATGGCTCTTCGTCAATGGAAGAGCAAGTGGAAAATTTAATAAAAACATTTTGCAAGCACTTTCCAACGGATCCCGGGAACAGAAAGGACTTAAACATGAAAATGTAATTAGAATAGAGCCAGTGAGGAGATGGCAAAGAGAAACAGGAACAGGAAGAGGAACAGGAACAGAAACAGGAACCGGTCCTTGCATTCCATAATAATAAATAACATTAATCAGCAGATAAAACAAATAGAAGGGGACACACGGCCCTCGTTTGGCTTCCGATTTGCATAGTTTCTGCAATATTTCCCCCTTTTTCACCATCCGCAATTTTCTAGTCGGCGGAAACTGCAACTAGAGGAGTTGGGCACAATCAGGATTGTGGGAGAAGGAAAAATCGTAGGAACAGAGAAAAGGCCGCTCTCAGGACTTTGGCCAGGACTTCCTCTTCCTGTTTATGCTGACTGAATTATTTATGCAAATATTCACCGGCTGGCGACCTTAAAGGCACTTTAATGCCTTCCCATTGGCTTGAACTCCTCCATCCAATATTTTTGAATGAGTTTCAGGCAAGTTTCACGCTCCAACGGCTTCGAATGGCCTGGGAAATGTTGAAGGCATTTTCATTTAAACTGCAGCTGGCCTCATCATCACCCTGGCAACCATGTTTCGAGGTTTGCAATGAATTTCCATTTTCAATGCCTTTCCCATTTCTATTTCCATTGATTTCATTTTTTCCTATTTTCTACACTCGTGGTTGGCCGGCAATAATGAACCATTATGGCCAATTACTACGGCAATCTGGTTAGCTTTTAGCGTTTACCGTTTACCTATTTGCCAGCCTGCCCACTTTCCGGCTTACGTGTCGTATGCGTAATGCGCGCAGAGTCCGGTGTTGCAGACAGGGTAAATTTGAAGCCATCTTGCCGCTTGATGTTGCATAATTAGAGTATCGCTGCAGGCTCATTTCGATCCCTCACACCGGGCTTATTGCAAATCCCGTCCACCAGTTGCGCCTACAGTGATGTCTAATTCCGGGCACGTACTTCTGCCCTAGCTCCACTGTTTGTTCACAATGTCAATGCCAGATTCGCTGGGAGCGGGACGTAATCGGAGTTGTCCACTTTAAGGTACAGCTGCAGGAAATAGCTACGATTCAATATATGATAGAAACTAAATATGGCATATTATGTTTTTTTGTGTATTTATGTCCAAATAAAGGCGAGATATAGAC
Source organism: Drosophila fuyamai (assembly GCA_018153365.1). Classification (NCBI taxonomy): domain Eukaryota; kingdom Metazoa; phylum Arthropoda; class Insecta; order Diptera; family Drosophilidae; genus Drosophila; species Drosophila fuyamai. The sequence continues at coordinate 9,885,837 of JAECXW010000758.1, forward strand.
CATATTTGTGAGTACAACCAAAACTGTATGTTTGTTCAAAACTAAAAGTTGAAAAACAAACGTTGTTAAATAAACATTTTTATATTTAAATATACAATCCACTTAAGGTTTGTTCAAAACTAAAAGTTGAAAAACAAACGTTGTTAAATAAACATTTTTATATTTAAATATACAATCCACTTAAGGTTTGAATTTAGTTTGATGCACCACAAAATAACCAGAATATTGTTTAGAATAATTCATCAGAAGGTGGGTTGTAGAAAAACAAGTTTTGTGGTATGTGCAAAGTAAATAACAACATATCAAACGCCACGCTTAAATCGTTTTTGTATTTATAAAAAAAAAACATTGTAATTTTAAAAGTTCTAGGAAACTGATTTATATTTTGTTTATTTTCATTCTAAATCATTGTTGGTAAGGTACATTACAAGATTGAGACTTTTACCTGGTTTTATTCAAACTCTCATATTATACCATGAATTTAAATCCATTTATGTACTTTATCTAAAAACAAGAAAGGAAAGCTAACTTCGGGCGGAGCCGAAGTTGATATACCCTTGCAGAATATTCTGTAAATAATATTCTCCAAAATTATTCATATGATGCATTCTTAATACTAATAAAAATCCCAACTTCCTAACTTTAAAAACACCAAAGTTATGGCAATTTCAATCGTTCAGTTATATGGCAGCTATAGGATATAGTCGGCCGATCCCTATAAAATTTGGTAGGTCGGATTGATTGGCCAAATATAAAACCCATAGAAAATCCCAACTTCCTAACTCTAAAAACACCAAAGTTATGCTATTTCCTATCGTTATATGGGAGCTATAGGATATAGTCGGCCGATCCTTATGAAATTTGGTAGGTCGAATTGATTGTCCAAATAAAGAAGCCATAGAAAATCCCAACTTCCTAACTTTACAAACAGCAGAGTTATGGCATTTCCTATCGTTCAGTTATATGGCAGCTATAGGATATAGTCGGCCGATCCCGGCCGTTCCGACTTATATACTGCGTGCAAAGGAAAGAAGGGTGTGTGCAAAGTTTCAATTCGATAGCTTTAAAACTGAGAGACTAGTTCGCGTAGAAACAGACAGACGGACAGACAGACGGACAGACAGACGGACAGACGGACAGACGGACAGACGGACAGACGGACAGACGGACAGACGGACAGACGGACAGACGGACATGGCTATATCAACTCAGGAGGTGATCCTGATCAAGAATATATATACTTTATAGGGTCGGAGATGTCTCCTTCACTGCGTTGCACACTTTTGACCAAAATTATAATACCCTCTGCAAGGGTATAAATATCAAAAATATCAGGTTGGGCAGCACTGGAAGCGGGATGTGGATTGAGGAGTGGACAGTTGACCCGGGGGTATTGCACCCTGGGGCACAGTTAATAATAATTGCTTGCCTGGCATTGAACATGAACCTTCATCAGGACGGCGGATTACTTGGGGCCCGTTTGCTAAAATTGTCACGTCGTCGCAAGTCTAGCGAAATAAATGTATAAAGGTGTCAACTCGGTCACTGGCCCGTCCAATAAAGTTGAGTTTTAAAATTAAGCCCCGGCCAGATGAGTTGTTTACCAACTTGATTCCTAATGAGGGTCGGGGGCAACCTTTGGTCCGAGGCTTTAATAAATTAGTGCTTCGCTTTATTCTAAGCAGCAGATGAAAGGGCATAGCGCAAAAGGTTAAATGTGTTGATTGTGCAGAATTGTTCTAGCCAAGTTTTTGCTAAAACAAATGCAATTTCCTTGTGGCAATCAGCCATGACTTCAGTCGAAAGCATACGCACTTAATTAATTTTAATTAGCTACTCACACAAAGCACTCTCCATCTACAAGTTTCCATCAGATCTTTGCCTATTTCTAACTTATTTGTTATTTTCCTCTAGTGGAAGGAGTGCGTGGTTGTTTGTTTGGTACGCGACTTGTTCTTTTATACAAAAATTCCAAGAAGCGAATATAACTTTCTACATATATGTTTAATAATAAATCGGTGTAAATCTGATATAATGACCTATTTGTGCAAGTTGGGAATTATAAAGAGAGTTTATTTGTTAAGTAAATCTATGTTTAGTAGAAAAGCTATAAATATAACCTGCCTACCTATTATTGAAAATTGTTTGTTTTTAATAAAATTGAGTTGTTACTTTAGGTCCAAATATATAATTTTAAAGTTAAATGTAAATGTGAGAGTTGTTTGATTTAGTGCTCTTTGTTTTATTCAAAAAGTAAACTTAGTAAACTACGAAGAGATATATTTTTGTAATATTTATATGATTTTTCATTTCATTTAAAATGTAAGTATACATGTGTGCGCTTTTTGGGAGAAGGCACTTGTCGTGGGGCCCCACATGTATACATATATGAATGCCAACACGACTGAGTCTTCTGCTACCTCGTCTCGATTCTCCAAGGACTCCCAGGACTCTCCGTCCTGTCTTATTTTTATGTGCAAACAAATAACTCTGTGGCTACAGACACTTCCTCCCTTGCAGACCTCAGAACTCACCGCTTTCACAGGCTTTCTCCTCCGTTACAAGTGCAATAAACTTGCCACTGACTTTGATTGACAGCTCTGGGGTTTCAACTCACCGAAGGCAGCAACAAAAATTGGCATTTTCATTCAATTTAAATGCATTAAATAAATACCTGTTCCAGCAACGCAAAGAAAATGTACTTACATATAGAATTTGAATTAAATTTCAACGTACTTCGTAAAAAGTGGAATTCCATATAGAATACATATAATGCTGTCGGTAAAATTCTTGGAAATTCAATTTTATATTAATGGTTTTCTTTGTCTGGCAGAAAAAATTTAAAAACAAATTATTGTCATCTCAAAAGAACATTAATAACCACAAGTTTGCACAGTTTTTCAGGATTGTTAAATTCTTATTTTAAAAACTAAATACATAGTCCAATATATGTCAACTAAATATCTGTCCACATAAATACAGTTTTCATCACCTTTAAAAATAAAATGAATCTCCTACCTGATTGAAAATAAATTTATCAACTTTAAATATTTGTCAATTCAGAATTGTGTTCTATGAACCGGATTTTCGGGCAAAACAAGTCCCATGATGTTGATTTGATTTCATTCACAGCACACATCAAAGCGTAATCGGTTGGCAACAAGAAGTACTTGAATTAAACCTGATGTTAATATGCAAATTATAATTATAACACCCACACTCAATCCTCCCACATGAACGTATCAAAATTCAGGACTAAATGAACTAGAGCTGAAATTGCATGTTTATGTTATGCAAATGCCAAACCAAACTTGTGAGAATACAACGAATGTTTTGTTATTTTCATTGTTTATACCCAAATAAAGGGATAGAGGATACAGCTGCATTCGATCATTCGACCTCAGCACATTTCTATTTCATAAACAAAGTTAGAATTGTCGGCCGGCAAATGAACAACTTGCTAAATAAAAAGGAATAACATGATATATTTAATTGCTCATGTGGCTTATGAAGCGGCAAATTGAATTACCATAGTTCAAATTGGTCTCTTCTGTTGTGCGATTTAAATAAAGATTAATTGCAATCTCCTTTGGGTCCGGCATCAAGTTGTTATTATTTATTGTCGACTTGGAGAATTTGTGCGAATTGTGCAGGATTTTGATTATATGTCGACAAAGACACCCACTGCTATAATGCAGTCCACATGCAACTCCAAAGCCATCTGTTACCAATTGAGCTTCAGGTCATAAAGCCGAGGTAATCTAATCGGAGGAGAATGTGTTGGGAATTGTTATACACAGAAAAAAATGTTTTAAATATATGAAAATAAATTGTACATTTGGTTTCAAAGCATTTGCAAACGCTAAGCGTTTACAGAAGCTAGTAATATCAATAGGTTTCAGTTTTTGTTGCCAGTGAATCATTCAGAATTATATAATAATCCAGGGGTGCCTCAGGCCTTAAATCTAGATGACAATATATCTAGTTTTGGCAGTTCATTAAGTCTAAATCATCCCATCATAATCACTTTGAATAGCTTTATTTTGTGTGTATGCTTTTCCACATGCCTACGACACTCCATGAAATTAGCTATATTATGCGAATTCATCACTGAAATATATACAGGCTCAGGGGGACTTGCGATTGCAACAATAAATTGCCCAAGTATTCAGGCCGAACTCAACTCGACAACAATTGCAATCGCATCAAGAGTTACTCAAAGTTCAGAAGTTGGTCAAGCATTTTGCAAATAATTCTCCGCACCGCAACCGCCGCCAACTCGACCCACGAAGGCCATTCATTGTCGGCCAGGCCAACTGGTTTATTACTTATTCAAGTTTGCCCCGGTCTCTATTCAGGCCCGATGCGCAGAAAAGTTTTCATTAACCGGTCTAGGGCCAGGTAAGTGTTCTAATTGTTTGAATGAGAATGGTAAAAATTTCACAAGAGTTTCCGCCACTCTGGCAGAGCATTTAAATTGGATTCCTAGCCAAATTTTGGCACAGAAAAAGTATATTGCAATTTTAAATTATTAACCAAATGAATTAAAGATTATATAAGTATAGAAATTTATTGCAAGGCTTAAACTAAAATATATTTTGTATAAATGACATCTTAGAAACACTTTCTTATTGGAAAGTAACAATATAAAGACAATAAAAGTTGGTTGGAATAGGATAATATTATAAGGTAAATGTATTAATGTATTATTAAGCTTAAAGTTTAAGGTAATAAGATGTTAATAAAAATGAAAAAGATTAATTACAAGGTATTTAAAAAACAAATTAAAAGCAATAATTGTAAAATAGTTTGGATTAAAAAAGCAACACAAAGTTAATAATTAAATAATATTTTCGCGTTTAAAGTCATCTTTGAAATTCATGGCCGTGGCAATCCTTTCGCCGGCGGATTGTAATTTGGATAGCATTTATTTAATTTATGCAAACAATTAATTATGTAGCTGCACGTTTGCAATTTCATTAAATGCGCGTTTATTAATGTCAACAACAACAACGAAGCAGCAACGTGAGCAACTTGAAAGCGCATAATTAATGCCATAAAATGTGAATAATTTTCCAAATCTACGGAAAACATTGTGGCAGCTGGTGGGGGCCGGGGTTTTTGGGGTGGTAGGGGTCGGGTCAGGTGACTGGGTAATAAATTCCCCAAGGCATATGTGCCGTGTTTTGTTTATCCTTGCATCTGTACCTCTGTACTTTAAGCTTTAAGCCTCGCGCTTTATTAATTTTCATATTGCATATTTCAAGGCGCCGCATTTGCCGCTCATAAATCATACACATTAATACCCATTATTCCTTTGTTTTAATTTAAATAACCAAGTTCAACAATTCGCATTTGTTGCAATCATAAACCATTTACTTTTGGCCGAGCAACAGCTGCAAGCAAATACTGTAAAATACATAAATGCTCATATGTTTGTTTTCCGACAAGGTCATCAGAAAACGGGAAAAGGCGGGAGGAGTTTTTCCAGCGAAGCAATAAGATAAACAAAACGAAAAAGGCAAAATGTGATTTGTATCCATGGCAATAAAAATATATTTAAAATTTAAAGGTAGACAATTTAAAAGCAATTTGGAGTATTTCAAAATATGTTTCCCTTTTTTTTATTTTATTGACATTTTACTTGTGGGTTCTAAAGAAAAAGATACGTTTGCAAAATAACTATCAATGCGGATAATAATCATAATATCTTTTGATGGAAATGTATCATGTGTGATGAGTAAAATAAATCTTTATGACTTTCTTAGAAGGGTTATAAAGTCATAAAAGACTTTTAAGTCACCTTTGTATATTAAGTAAAGCAAATGTGAACTTTATACAGAAGGTTTCCTAAACAGGACATTCAAATCTTTACAAAAAATAAAAAAAACATTCATTGAAGTAATTAAGTTTTCCTATTAGGTTTTTTTATTAAGCATTTTAATGCAATATTTAATTTCAATAGCGTTGTACCTATATTTCCAACCGCTAACAGAATAAATTTTCTTTAAAAAGAGGTATGTATTAAATGCAATCGAAAAATACAAAAATGATGTAAAAGTTCTCGCTATCAAGAAAAGCATTCGAACATGGAAAACCATCAATTAAATTGCAGAGTTCGATGGCGGCTGCCAACATTCCATTGCTGTACGATATGCATATACATACATATATACGCGCAATTTCATGAACTTTTCAGGCATTAAGGTAATAAAATGCCTTTGACGCGTAATTAAATGCCAATGACAAAATTCCATTTGGATTCCTTGGATAAATCATTCCACTTTTCAGGTGCCTTATTGACCCCACGGGAGCCCGAGGCTGGCGAACACAATTTAAATCAAGTTGACCGCAAGATTTCACAGTGAATTATACCAAAGGCGACGGTAGTTACTTAGAGCAATTCCCGGAAATTTGCCACGCCCAATTCACCTTCATTGGGGGCGGCATCTGGTGTGCCGTTTACATGCTATCCGCATTAAATTAGTACACCCCGAAGTACACCTTGGACTGTAATAGAGATTTAGAGCAGACAATAAAGCGACTGGCAATGCTCAGCTCATGACATCAAAAGAGATTGCTCCCCAGATACTTTTACAAGGCTAAGCGAACGGTCCTTGGCTCCTTAGCTCCTTTGGCATCGTCGGAAAACTCCGACAGTTGTTTTGGGCGGGATTTGGACAGACCCACTCGCTGTCCATCAAAGTGAGCCATAAAAGTTTGCCAACATGTGATGGGGCTAATTACGAGGACGCCTAATGAAAAATCCAACACTCGGGGCCAAAAAAAAAAACTTTTGCCTTTTGCATGCGTGCGGCAAGTTTTTAATTAAATAAAGTCGCTGCCATTTTTTGAGGCAGTCTGGGGCAGAAGTTTTTGGCCAGCAATGCGTTTGTGCAACTAAGAACTTCCTGCAACTTGAAGTGAAGTCGGCCAAACTTTAAGTCCCACCTCCTTTTCTGCCTCACGAAATGAATCGGAATGTCGTTGCTGGAACTGGATTAACTTTAGTTTACTTCATCAAAATGCAAACATCTCTCAGTGAGCGGAAGGAGGGGGCGGGGTGGTGCAAACTAATAACAAAATATAAACAATTTGCGGTTGCCTGAAATATTCCATTTTTGGTATACTATACAAGGCCCTTTTTGCAGGTGCTCGCAGTTGGGCTTGAAAAGATAGGTAAACAAAATCACGTTGGGTAAATATTATTTCGTTGGTCCCCGACTCATTCCGCCCCCCCTTCCCTTCCCGCCTCCGCTGGGATTTTCTGGCCCTGTTTTCATTTTTATTAGAAAACAAATTTAAATTTTAATATTTTGTGTGTCTCTTCCACTGACTGTTGTCACTTTTGTCGGTCTGGCGCAAAAATAATAATGAGAATGGCAAGACCTGTGGGATTTTGGCTATTGCAAATTGAAAATGACTTTTTGGCGTAGGGGAAAAGTTGATAATAATAATAATAATAACGAAACATGTTCATTTCGACTTGACGAAAATACTTATATTATTGTTAACTCGAAATTGGACAAATTATTGTAAATTCAGCAATCGGATTTCGTGTGCATAAGCCAGAAATCATAGCTGAGCATTTTTGTGTCATGTCAATAACTTGGCCAGGCACGTTCAGTCAACACCACCCGCTTCTCATCTTCTGCCCAAAACCCTTAACCCCATAACCCCTTCAACCCGTTCGATTGACAATGCGTCGAACGTACAATATTTTGTCGTATTGTCGATTTTTGCAGAACTCCGTGCTCAGAAGTATAGCAGTATACAATATGTGTGTGCGTGTGTGTGTGTGTGTGTGTGCCAGCGCAGTAAGGACATCTTACTGTCCAGCCATAAGCTATATTTTGGTATGCCAGTTTGAAAATCCTGTCAAGCAGATGTCGGAACGGCTTGTGTGAGTCCTGCTTTCCAACTTCCAACTCCCATTCTGCACCACTTTTCACCCGAGGACCTGCTGCTGCATTCAATTGTCACTTGGATTTCCAGGCACACGTGTGCTCAGCTCGTTCATTCTTCAGTTTTATCAGGCAGAAGCAAATATGTATGCTGAGAAATGGCACACAAAAATCCAGCAAAAAACTATTGCTAATGCCGATGCTGATGACAGATTGCCAGTCTTAAATGCAAATATGAGCAACGTGCAATGTGGTGTTAAAGAGCAGTCTACATTTTCAAAAACCAGATTTACTTTACTGTCTCTACCGTCTGGTAGAAGTCAACAGACATATTGCAAGATTTCTGACAGTTAAGATGGGCTCACATATATGAATAAAAACTATGAGAATGAAACTTCCTATACTAAGCTATTTGACTTTTATACGTACAAGTGTCATTTTAATAAGCAACCGCAAATTTAAACGCAAGCTGTATTCTATATTTTTTTCGTCCTTGACAAATAAAGATACAATTTATATAGGAAAAAAACTTAAACTCTTTATAGTGATCTAGAAATGAATTCTAATTTTATAGTGTACATCTTTTAAGGCAAGATATAATTTAGTCAGAAAACTTAACTTAGGGTTATGACCCCGGTATTCGGCTTTCTCCCAACTGAAAAGCGAACTTGAAAATATATTGCAAACTAAACACTTTGATTGTTATGGAATAAATCTAAGCTCAAAAAGGGAGATTCATCGGATAATCCAAACAAAAGCCCCTCAAAGGCAAGATGTCCCAGGAAGCCATATCAACCCTTGCCCTTGGGTTAGAAAAGCATTTGGATTCGTTTTCGTTCGCCGGTCCAAACCCCAATACTCTAAGCGCATTACACATACGCACCGTTGGCGGCGGCTACCCCTTGAGAAAAGGTTTGATGCCAAAGCATATTCGTTTTGGTTTTAGCTCCCCAATGTCACGACATTCACTTAAATGGGTTTCAGTCGTAAAGCACACTCATACAGAACTAATGCCATGTAAAATGCTTTGATGCTGTAAATTTCTTTGCAACTGCAACTGCAACAGCAGCAGCAGAAGCAGCAGCCGAAGAAGCAAAAGTGGGTGGAAAAGCATCTTCTAAGCTGTGGAAAATCCTTGGCGCTTTATTTTCATTTTGATTGCCGTTCAAAATGCCGTTCGCCAAATGAAGTGCCAAACTGTGAAGCTCAACTCAAAATGTTGCTACAATTAAGACAGACAGACGAAAAGACCCGGCGAACGAGAAAGAGAAGGGAATAGAACCGTGAGACAAGGACGGAGCGAAACATCTGGCTTTGGTCTTGTAAGCTTGCCTTAGAGCTCCATTTGAAGTCCCCTCCGCAATCCTTTGGCTTAAGTAATTTTAAACTCGATGGCAGTAGACTGTTAATTTTAGTTCTTCCTGAAGTTTTCGCTTTAATATTTTATACGCTCGGTCGACCAGCGATGGTTGGCGATGGCTCCTTCATAAATCAGCGGCTGTCTGCCTGGTTTGTAGTTCACGGCGCGCAACAAATTGTCGGTCTGTGCGGCCAGTTGATAAATATGCCAGACCCACCGTGCTGATATGCCTCGTTCCTTTCCCCTTTCTCTCTGCTGCTTTCTCCATTCTCCTCGCCTTGGATCTTTGGGATATGTGCTGCCTTAATTATGGCAAACTTCCTTCCCGACATCGAGCATCAATTTGGCCCCGGCAGTCGGTTTGTCACAAGATGCCCACACGGAATACAGAACGTTTCGCCATTATATTCATTTTGACTTTCCACAGACACAAGAAAGAAATATACATGTGAAATATAAATATATTTGCTTTCTTACAGTGAAAAAAATCGTAACTCTGCTGGGAAGATAATACCACATAAACAAGAAAGGAAAGCTAACTTCGGGCGGAGCCGAAGTTGAAATACCCTTGCAGAATATTCCGATTTATATTCTCCAAACTTATTCATTTGATGCATTCTTAACACTCATAAAAAATCCCAACTTTCTAACTTTAAAAACACCAAAGTTATGGCATTTCCAATCGTTTAGTTAAGTGGCGGCTATAGGATATAGTCGGCCGATCCTTATGAAATTTGGTAGGTCAGATTGATTGGCCAAATATAAAAGCCATAGAAAATCCCAACTTCCTAACTTTACAAATCCCAAAGTTATGGAATTACCGATCAATCAGTTATATAGAAGCTATAGGATATAGTCGGCCGATCCTTATGAAATTTGGTAGGTCGGATTGACTGGCCAAATAAAATACCCATAGGAAATCCCAACTTCTTAACTTAACAAACACTAAAGTTATGGCATTTCCGATCAATCAGTTATATGGCAGCTATAGGATATAGTTGTCCGATCCTGGCCCTTCCGACTTATTTACTGCGTGCAAAGGATCGAAGGCTGTGTGCAAAGTTTCAATTCGATATCTTTAAAACTGAGAGACTAGTTCGCGTAGAAACAGACAGACGGACAGACGGACATGGCTATATCAACTCAGGAGGTGATCCTGATCAAGAATATATATACTTTATAGGGTCGGAGATGTCTCCTTCACTGCGTTGCACACTTTTGACCAAAATTATAATACCCTCTGCAAGGGTATAAAAAGGAGCGTTTTTATACCCTTGCAGAGGGTATTATAATTTTGGTCAAAAGTGTGCAACGCAGTGAAGGAGACATCTCCGACCCTATAAAGTATATATATTCTTGATCAGGATCACCTCCTGAGTTGATATAGCCATGTCCGTCTGTCCGTCTGTCCGTCTGTCCGTCTGTCCGTCTGTCCGTCTGTCCGTCTGTCCGTCTGTCTGTCCGTCTGTCTGTCCGTCTGTCTGTTTCTACGCGAACTAGTCTCTCAGTTTTAAAGCTATCGAATTGAAACTTTGCACACACCCTTCTTTCCTTTGCACGCAGTATATAAGTCGGAACGGCCGGGATCGGCCGACTATATCCTATAGCTGCCATATAACTGAACGATAGGAAATGCCATAACTCTGCTGTTTGTAAAGTTAGGAAGTTGGGATTTTCTATGGCTTCTTTATTTGGACAATCAATTCGACCTACCAAATTTCATAAGGATCGGCCGACTATATCCTATAGCTCCCATATAACGATAGGAAATAGCATAACTTTGGTGTTTTTAGAGTTAGGAAGTTGGGATTTTCTATGGGTTTTATATTTGGCCAATCAATCCGACCTACCAAATTTTATAGGGATCGGCCGACTATATCCTATAGCTGCCATATAACTGAACGATTGAAATTGCCATAACTTTGGTGTTTTTAAAGTTAGGAAGTTGGGATTTTTATTAGTATTAAGAATGCATCATATGAATAATTTTGGAGAATATTATTTACAGAATATTCTGCAAGGGTATATCAACTTCGGCTCCGCCCGAAGTTAGCTTTCCTTTCTTGTTTAGCTTATAAGAACAATTTAAAGTGATACCACGCGAAGAAGATGATTTAAATTATATTGTATTAAACTTTTATCAGTTGAACTTGGGAACTCAAGCTTTATTAAATTTGACTTCCTGTTAATGTGAAGTGTGTGTTTTATAAAAGATCAGTTACATATTTCAACATTAAATAATTCTCTCTAAAAGTTATTTTATGTTCAATGTATTAAATACTCATCACATATAATAGATCCCACTTTCTTTTAGTGTACCTAGCAAAAATGCCACTTGAAATTTTCGGTCAAAGCTTATACCCCAGATTGGAGCGGAAGTCCTGCTCGGCGCTTCTCTGGCAAATACTAATGCCGGCGGAAGTGAGCGAGACAGCGGGACAGACAGTTGGCAACATGAATTCGGTCAGGTTCGCCCCAGAATAATGGCCAAGAGAAAGTGCCTAGCAGACAGAACTTTGAATTAGTGCGAAAATCGCTGGGAAAGTGGAAGAGCTCGCCTTAAGGGCCGTCGCGGCATTAAAAATTATGCAGTTCAGACGAAAGAAAAATGCAATTTAAAATCATTTTGAGGAGTTGCAGTTGCGCTCTCGATTCGAGTGCTAATTGCCGGAAATAAAAATGAAAATCGCATCCTGTGCTTCAGCTGGCGGAAACGACCGCAGCCGCCATCGCCGTCGTCCTTTCTGCGAATGAATTTTCAATGCGTCGCGAATTTATTCTCATTTTTTCTCAATTCTTCCGCTGTTTTTTTGTTGGCTGGTTTCTCTCCATTTATTGTGCAGTTTTCTGCTACGTTTACTGCCCGCATTTGCTTGACATAATAAAAATAATAATAATAATCAGGAGTCTGCCAGGAAAGGGTCGAGTGTGGGGCTTATTCTGGTGGTTGACTCGTATTTATGTCAACAGTCTGGAGGCAATCAATTCTGTCGCCTAATTTATTTCCATTGTGTATACTTCACGGGTCTCATTAAGGATCCAATTTCCTACTGAAAAACGGTGACTCTCCCAACAACAGCGATTAATTTAGTTATGCACAGCCGAATTCCAACAACATTATTTGCGCACGCATAAATGAATATCGGATGATTGCTATTTAAATGGGATCACACTATAAATACCCTAGAAAAACTATGTTTTTTGTTTTTGAATAATTCTCTTTATTCTAAATTGACTTTCCAATTGACGTCATTAACTTAAATATTTTATAATATTTAAAGCTGCCTAAACGCTGAATATGTTTCTAAAATCAAATGTATTATCTTGTATAATGTTAAAAGTTTATGTTTAACTTAAACTAATAATTATAACTTATAACTTATATTATTATAACTTATATTATAAACCTTTTAAAATAATTAATTTTGTTTTATGATAACCAAATATCCTTTTCTTGTCAATATTATACCTTTTGATACCCATTTGACACACCATTGCGTATACGACACGTTGGCAAGCCTTTGGCAATCGACTCTACTGTTGTGATTGCGTCGGGAAAAAGGAGTGAGGACTCGCGTCTGGCATTCGCTCTTTGTTTACTCATTGCCTAATTGCATGAATATTTTTGGCTCATGCACAATTTGTTTATTATGGCTGCTGAGTCTGCCTGATGTTGTTATTGTTGTTGATTTTCGGTAAAATACTATTCAAAGGCCAAAAGGCAAATTTGAAAGCGCAATTATATGAAATATTTACACATCATTTGGTTCCCTGTTTGCTGTTAATTAAATATGGAAACCCAGTCCGCCATTCGAGAAAAAAATTGAATGTGATATTGGCCTGCCATCTAAGCTGCTGAAACGTCTGGGGTAATAATATTGTGGTCAGCTGGCAGGAGCAAATCAGAAAAGCCAAAGGAAACAGGGAGGAAAAAGAGATGTTGGCCTTAGGTACACTGTCCTGTTGACTGCCTTTCAGCTCAACTCGAGCGAGCATCTGAGTAGCTGCCGCTGCCAGTTACTGGTTTGCAGTTTCCTACTGCTTTCGACAGCTGTGCTTCGTCCTTATTTCCACTGCTTACTCCTTAGCCTTCTATTCTCCCTGTGGAGTGAAACATAAAATGCATTTTCCGCATTAAAAAATCCAAGCAGAAGATCCTGTCGACTAACACATGGCCCTCAGTTGTCTGAGGGCAACAAATTGCTTCTGATTTTGTATTCGGCTCGTCCGTATTTTCCCATTTTATCCTATATGTGGCATTTTATTTAAATGAATACCATTAAAGTGTTAAACGCATGTGAAAAAGTCTGTTATTAAAATGGAAAATACTCAAGTGAGAAAAAAATATATAAAATTAACAGTGCGTAAGATGATTTCTGGTGCAATAACAACAGATGAAAGAACTTTGTGCACGTATTTAAGCTAATTTACGAGAGCGTGTGTGTGTGTGTGTGTGGGTGGCATGTAACCTCATTAGAGAGCCCCATAAAATTCAGTCATTTTTAATGACTGCTTTTTGTGTAAAGAAATTACAGCCCAAATGAAATGATGATGCACGAAATGATGTTAAAATGTGTGTCACCCATCAACTCCATGAGCCGTGGCATTGTCATTTAATTGTTTTTATTTTTTCATTTTATTTCCACTCCGCATCTGATCAACATTTTCACTTAATTCCCAGAGAGTTTAACATTTAATGGCATACTTTTTGGGGCTGAATTTAAGGCGTAAGCATAAGGATGCGACTCTGAGCGATTTCATTTTCTTGTACTATGTGCAGCTGTCTCCGAGGCGAAAACGTGTCAGCTATTTTTATATGTGTACATGCACGGCTCCATACATATATCCTTCCGAGACGCCCTTATGTCTGAGTCAAGGCAAAGCCATGCATTAAATATACATACATGCTGAAACAAAAAGAAATTTGTTCGAATGTGCGTGGGAACAGTGCAAATACAAGTGAGTACATTTCGTACATCTTTGCTTATATAATTCATAGCCCACCTTTGTTGTATGGTTTTTCGCGGAAAAATTTGAGTTCTTGTGAAAATTCCTGGGTAAGTATCCCAAATGCTGTATGTACACACTTCTCCTACCGTAAAACCAATAAATAATTTAAGGTCAGGATCGATTGGCCATCTTTAATATTTTATCTTTTCCAGGTCCAAACAATGCGACATAAAGTAAAAGAATTCACATTTTTGATATCTTTAAGCAGTAAATATATTATTATGTATACAATTCAGTATATAAAGTTAACCTGTTTAATAAAATAACTTTGTATTTAGTAAGGTAAAAGTAAAATTTAAAAGAGACATTGGAATTAGAAAACCACATTATTTTAACATACATATTTTTATAAAAATGTTACAAGCCAAATAATTTAAAGAAGGCACAATTTGTAAAGTACTGAACATGTTCAAGTTGCCTTTCAAGTCTATGGAGTTTTCAACTTTAACTTCTTGCCATGTTTTTGGCAACAAATTAAGCTTTAAGCCCGAAAGGAGAGAAAAGTAGATGAAAAACTTTCTTTCCGCTCAATATCAGGTCCTAATTGGGCATCTTTGGTTTGCTGCTGTTCCTGTTTGCGAGTTGGCTACAGTTTTCCGACTCATTATGCTGCTTAAGTTAACAACAGTGACTCAATTGTGCTTCGCTCAGCTGACAGCCACAAAAACGCCCAAAATCCCACGAAAACAAAACCAACTGGAAAGGCAACTAATTAAGCTTCGATTAACTTTGCCACGAGAACAATAGAGCACTATGAGTATGACAAGCCGCAGAATACTGAACAGTAGCCCGCAATCAATGCCATGACAAACCCAACCCACTAAATCGTCAGGATTTTGTTATGGCCCCAAGGAATTGGCCGGGATGAGAGCGGCCTAAACAATCGAAACCATTTGGTAAATAATCGAAATATGGGAAGCGGTTCAAGTGCTTTGGCGAAAACTTTTCCCACCATGCATACGATGCGGTATCATTTTCGTTGGCACTATAGTACTATAGCCTCCAGTGCATAAAAGTTCAAGATTGTGAAAATTTCAACAATGAAATGAAACTTTTTATGTTAAATGGGAATTAGAGCAGAGCCGGAAGGCGGATGGATGCATGATATAGTGAAAGGGAGTAGAAGCCATCAATGTACGGCAATATTGATCAAATATTACAATCAACGTTTTGGGAATCCAGAATTTAAAATACAAAACAGTAAAATTTGATTTAAGGGTTAAGTGAGGGTTACATTTTTAAAGATTTATAATATTTATTAACCATTTAATTAAATATTGGTAATTTGGCTTGCAAAAAATAGCATACAGCAAAGCTGTCTTTCCCCGCACAGAATTAAACTATTTACTTATTTTAAATTCTTTTGATGGCGAAAAATCCCTTTAATGCAAACATCCACTGTGCGCAGCAGTTTATTTTAAAAAATCATGGGACACTTTTTTGGTTTTTGCATAAGGCCGATTGGGTGCTGGAGTTGTCCAATCTTTTTGCCCACGACACTGATGCCAATTTCAATCAATTCAATTAATGCCTCAATTCATGGTTTTATCTCTCATTCCGCCCCCGTAACACCATACGAAAATGGGGAAAAACGGGCAAAACAAAGTAAAAGAAGGCAGGGAAAAAACGTCGAACGGAAATCCCGAACAAACCGCAATGGCCGGCAGCAGACAATGCAAATTGTTTGAGTGCCGCCCCCTGAATCTCTACTTTTGTATCTGTATCTGTATCTATATATGTGTACCTCTGTAGCTGTATCTGTATCTGTAACTGCGGTTTCCGTTTTTGGCTTTCTTTTTGCGATTTTATTGCATGTGAAGTATTTGAAGTATTTGCGAACTACGCTCGAGTGTATTCATTCCCCTTTAGCTGCAAAAGAGTGAGTTGGGAGACTTTAATGTACTCGCAGTTCATTTTGTATTCATGCACTTTACAATTTCTTGTTTCCGATGCAGGCCAACAAATGCATGGGCAGGCCACAATGGGTCGACCAGGGGACATAAGGAGCACAAGGAGCAAAGGAGCACAAGGAGCAGCAGGATTCAGCAGGGGCAGACTCAGCAGGATGTGTTCCTTCGGTTTCGTTTGGGTAATCATCTGCTCTGGAGTGCTTGAGTGGTCTTTAAGCTATCTGCTTGCTGATGATGGATAGAAAATAGCTGCAGCTCTAGTTCTAGCTGGGGAATATGATTTATGCGAGCGCCCAAAAGCACCGAAATATCTTTTTTCAGTTAAGGTAATATATTTGTTAACCCATGTAAATGCCAAAAAATATATGTGAAAGTAAGTGAAAAGTTATACCTCTTCAATTTGGGGAGAATAAAAAATTACTTATAAGCCAAAAGCACTTGAAGGAGCTATATTTTCAAACAAAATTTATTTACCTTCCGCGGGGTTTCACTTTCATATTTTATGACATTAATACAGAACAAAAGTATATCTGCAAAAACCACATTTAAACCGATGAAATATTGCCACCAAATTTGTTTTGATACAAAAAGTCAACAATAAAAAGAATGACGGTACTTATGTTAATATTATCATGTGCTGATTGCGTTATATATAACTTATTATACTTTCCTCTTTTATTAATCATTGAGCTTAAATTTTTGGTGGTCGCTTAAAAAACAACATTTCTTTAAAAGTTAAAAATAAATTAATTGAGGTTTTGCTGTTTTCAGTATGTTTGAATTCAATTTATAAGTCAGTAAGTTAATTAAACGATTTATTAACCAGCATATTTGTTAGACTGGTTAAATTCAAAGAGAATTCAGGTTGAGAACTGTTGTTCAACATAAAATTCGTCACTAGAAATGTATTTAAATGCACCCAATCGCATTTGCAATCACAGAACTCTTTCATGCATTCTTGGGCCGGGGATCGACTTTAAGCACATTTCCATGGAACAACATGGCAACAATGCAGGACCAACGCAAATATCGAAAGGGAAACACGTGCAGGCGGCTGGCGACAATCATTACAAGGACGATGAGCATAAACAACACAGCAGCAACATCCTGACAGACGGAAACGCAAACAAAGCACTCGCACACTCACATTCACATTCATGATATTTACATTTACATACCACAGCACGTGCGACTGTATTTGTGGCACCATTTATAACGCAGATATATGCGACACAAAAAATCTCACATTATGTCAAATGTTTTGTTTGTCCTTTATGGGAGAAGAGATGTCAACGCCCGTTGTTTTTCGTCCTGGCGAACACTACGTGCCTGTTGAATTGGCGCGCCACAGCTCGGATTTAGTTCGCATTTTTACTGGCCAATCGAGCACAAATTAAGCCCGGATCAAGGACCTGGCCAAAAGCACTCGATTCAGCAATCGCTGGCTAAGCACTTGGGCGACCGTTTTCAACCTGAAGTTTTGTCCGACTTAACTTGCAACCAAAAGTTTTTTTCTATTCGCATTCGTTTTCTGGTAAAAGAGAAGTAAGCACAATTGGGTCAATACACTGCCAAATAGCTTGTGCACAAGGCAGGGATTTGTTGCCAACGGGAAGTGGATACAGCTACAAGAACCGAAAAAGATATAAAGTCGCTGGAGTCAAAGCCAGTGAAATAATATCCGAGTCCTTGAGTTTTTTCAAGTTCAATTTTAGCTACGTTGCGTGATTGGGATAATTGATGTCGGAAAATTGTTAATTATCTTCAAAGTTGGTTTCCATATCCACATCCGTTTTGTAAGGGGCTTATTAGCCGGTCGCCTTGTGAATTTTAGATCTCCACCTCTGATGTCTAAATCCCAGCCAGCAAGACTGTTCAATTATACTAATGCTATTATCTCGGTATTACGCATACGCAGTGTGTGCACCCAATAGAGGCTCGTAAAACGCAGAGCAGGCATTAAGATATTATTTGTGGTTTTCCTTCATCCAACCAATGCCGAGTGCAATTATTTGCAGAATATGTATTTAGTTTGGAAGCGGGGAGCTCTTAAATATTTCAGTCATTCAAGGGAGTCTTTAGGGTATGTTGTTTTATATAATTTATTTAAGCAACACATTCCCTAGCGAGAATTTCAAGCCACAAAGTGTCAGACTTGATGCTCCGCCTGCTGCTGGCAATAAATCTTGAAGTTCATTAAAAAGTTTATTTATATTTCACCTGCTGTGAGCGAGGGAAAGAAGTCTCGCAAGTGTCAAAGAAATAAAAGCTCGAATTGCCGACAAATCTTTGTTAAGCTTGACCTTGACTGATGGCCTCTCATAAGAAGTCATTTGGATAAATTTAGAACATTTTTTTAAAGAATAAAGTAGCAGTAAACAGAAACTAAACTGAATGAATTCCTCAAGCTGCGCTCTGAAAATGTTAAATATTAAAGATTGTTCCATAATTATATGAAACTAACCTTCCTACAAGTTAAATTGGTATTTTAATAAAGCAGTTTTAACATTATATTGGTTGGGGCTTAGTTATTTATTAAACATCAATAAAAATATGGCCTTTCCAATATAGATAAAAACGTTGTACTTTTTCATCATTGATGACTATTAATTAACACCAAAATAAATATCGACCGAGCAGCAGTATGGTGTTTTTGTATATGCCCAAATATGTGCATTCACTAGCTTCATTCAACTAAAAAGTATTTCGCCATTGAGGAGTCAACCAGGACGCCATCAAAAGGAAGCGCTCCAATAAGTTTGAATAGCATCACAGATACACTCATCTACATACACAAATCGTATATGCATGTAAAACAGGAGATAGTGACGTTTCGTCCTTGCTTTTGTATTTGTTAACAATGAAGAGGCTGGGTGATTGGGAGGTGTGATATCGGGCCTTAATTAATATCTGGCTGGAAGAGTCCATATATAAAACGTTTGGGAATGCAATGAGCTGATAGCAAAATAATAAGGAAGCTTCACAGATCAACGAAAAAGTAAAATAAATCTATTAGGGATTAAAAAAGGGTAAACAATTATTTTTAATATTTTATAAATATTACTTACCCAAAATTGACTATCTTTACAGATTTTTATAGAGTATATTTGAAATAAGCTGGCAAATGTGGACTATGATTATGATCCCAGCAAGTAGTATAACACAATATTTCAAAGTTAATCGATCACATGACGTCCCGGAATTATATTCCGCCATATATATGATGACAAATGTTGTTCAAGCTAGAATAGTAATAATTAGATAAGACACATTTCAAGTAACTTTGAGCACTTACAAAATAAACCAATTTTGAAATATGTAATTACATATATTATAAATATT
Organism: Drosophila fuyamai; assembly: GCA_018153365.1. Lineage (NCBI taxonomy): Eukaryota > Metazoa > Arthropoda > Insecta > Diptera > Drosophilidae > Drosophila > Drosophila fuyamai. The sequence continues at coordinate 9,905,363 of JAECXW010000758.1, forward strand.
TGGATAACTTTAAGTAGGCAGTCTAAAAGGTCAATGCTTTATAAATTAGAAAGTTACCTATAAAAGAAGGGCAAGCTTTAACAAAAGCTTACATTTTTCACAATCGCCAAGTATATTTATAATTAATAAATTTGGATAATTTATCGTATAGCTCACATACCTTTGTTGAGTCAAGAATAATGGTCTCCATCGGCAAACAGTGGTCCTAATTAATTGAAGTTTAATTGAACTCTGGTTGGGGAAAGCCAGTACTACTGACATTTCTCTGAAATTTCGCATATCGCCGGGAGCCTTCAATCGCAGCGCACGTCGTAGGCGGAGCACTCGCCAAAGTCTGACTTGAGGGTGAAGTACATGCCCACTCCGATGCTGGCCACCAGGATCAGGACTCCCAGCCAGTAGAGCAGACGCCAGAAGGGCCATGACGTAGGCTGCTTCTTCTGGGGACGCTCTGTCCTCACCTCCTCGTCGACTTCAACTCTGTTTCTTTGTTGGCGGCGTGGCTTATTTCCCATTTCCTTGAAACTTCAACTTTAGCTTCGAATTTCTCCCTTTTTGGTAATAATTGATTGGATTTTCATGGGCAACTCGACGGGAACAGAATGATAACGTTTTATTGAAATTATTCAAACATCTGGTAGGCTGAGATTCATCTCGTCGGCAAAACTTTTGGCTAATTATTTAAGTTAATTGGCCTTTGTCCGCAAAAGGCCAGGAGAAATGACGATGGGGTGGTTAGGTCAGGCCTAAAATATTTGCTCGGAGGCCACAAAATGTCTCGCAAATTTGTTCAAATTACTTGGAACACAACAAGAGTTGCCGCCTCAGTTCGACATCCTTTCAGACCGGACTCCATGCATAAATAAAGGGGCCTGGGTGGAATATAAAGGGGCTTCGTTTGCGGTCGAGAGATGAAAAGTCATTTCTCTCCATTATTTGCGAACTAATTGGTTGTAGGACTTGTGCATTTCAGTTGCTTAAATGTTTGCCCAAAGAATTTTTGGTATTTTGTGAGGTGTCAAGTGCTCACTCATCATTCTTGCCTTTTGATGTATCAATTAAATGGCCAAATTGCACAAATGAAGGATGCAGCTCAATAAGGATATTGCATATATGACGATGTTGTTGCCACTTAAGCATGCCGTAGATCTTATTCTTGCCATGATTTAAGTGGGTTTCGACTGTGTTTTCCCCCGTGGCAGTCTTTTGGAATTGCCGCTGCCATTACTGCTTCAATTTCAGTTTCTGTTTGATGTTAATGAAAGTTTCCGTCGTGCAAATAAAGCCAAAAGCATGGAAATCAGTAAAACAAATTGCAATCTGCTTTTTATCGCACGTCGCTGCATGACTGCTGGCTGCTGGCATTTTCCTTGCTCCGTCATCGATTGCCTGAATTTTCCCCACTTTCCCTTCCCCATCTCCAGCCCTTTCCCCTTTTCCCCCGTTACTGGCCAGGCTATTGACTTGCTCATTATGGCCCTGATGGTGACTGCTCTTGCTCCAGCTACTGCTAGATATCAGTGGGTTTTGATTCCGTTTCATTTTCAATTTTCCTGCAAAAAGCATAGCTCTTTTCATTCCGCATTCGTATCGTAACCCAGCAATCAGGAGGCATAAATTGTTAATATATCTTAAGGGATATTCAATTTCCGCCAACCGAGAAATGCATTAAATTCGTAACAAAGCTAAGCCGCTTCAACCGAAAGATGGCAAAATTGTTAAACTCCACTGTGGGGTATTATTAAAAATTCAAAGTCGTTATAGAATGGCAAACTTTTGCAGTCCGGGCCAAGACATAATAATAATATAGAGCCAAAGTGGAGGGGCTAAAAAATAGGGAATGGCCTGGACAATGGGTAGACAACAAGCAAACTATGAACTGGGAAACTGGGAAACTGCAAAACTGAGATGCCGAGATGCCCAGATGCCGAGATGCTCAACTATGCCCAAGTTGGCTGTCCGACTGTTTATTTTCACTAGACTTCGCCTTTCACTGGCTTTGGCCTTATTACGCTCGTTGGCCCATCATCTGCATGGCCTTGTGGTGGGTGGGGTGGGGTGGACTTGGGCAGGATGGGGTGGTGCAAATGCCAGGAAGAACAGGCAAGTTGTCAACTAACTTTGCAACAATAATCGCCAACGTCGCAGGAGAAGAAGTGACTGAGCTGAAGCAGCAGCTCGTAGATAAAAACCAGAAAACAATAAGACTTTTGACTGACTTTTACTCGGTCGTCTCAGTTCCTCCACCTCTGGCACTGCAGCGTTTACCCTCGAGAAAGCAAAGGTCCTCAAAAGGAGCAAACAGCAGCAAATAGGCTGTGCGGAAAAGGATCTCTTCAGACATCCGAGCCATGGAATAAAGACGTGATTGCTTTTGCTTTTTGTTTGCCCAGACGAGAATAAAGGGGGCTCAGAATATGCGAACAGGTTGATATGTGGGCTTAACTAAGTTTTCATTTTGATAAAATAGTGTACACAATAGGCTCTGCGATAATGTCTCTTAAGTGTCATTTTGAATGTCTTTAAAAACCAATCAAAAGTATGATATAATATTTACTAAATGAGGCATCGCACAATGCGAAATTTAGTTCATAAAATTAAATTGAAATGCAGCAATTAATTAAGCAGTTTCATAAATGGCTTTATAAGATATTCATATACACAGTTATGGGTGCCAGTTGTTCAGAATTGCGAAGCAGAACTTATGCCAACCATTTTTAAATTTGTACATACAATTCGATTTAAAATATGTTTTATTTATTAATTTATTGATAATTTAGTTACGTTCTGCTATTTTATTCAAAGCCCTGTTAATGGTGAATACATTTATGATCCTACTAAATAAACACTAGTAATAAATAACCCTGCTCGTATATATATTAAAAGAGTTTCATAAAATTCTCTTCCAATTAAATTTGTTTTTATTGTATATATGATGTATGTATATATAAAACTCAACCAAATTTGGTTGTAAAAAGTTTCTGTCACACCCCCAGTCGTTAAATGGAATAGTTTTGAAGCTAAATATATCAGTCAAAAAAAACAATTTAACATTTTCCATTTCAGATTCTCTTTCAAACGCAATCCCATTAAATTAAATAAGTACATTAGCCAACTTTTTGCTTCACCAAACTATTGAATTAGCAGCCTCATCAGGGGGTGTTTAAAAATGTCTATCCAATTTCTGGCATTGTCGTGGGTTGTGACTGTCCTCAAAAAGGAGCAAGGGAGCTGGCAGAATAGTGTGCGTGGCATATGTAAATTTTAAGCTAATTAAAATTAGCATATATTTCCCCTTTCTGTGGGGACCTATGCGTATGTATGGTATGTAGAGTGTTGGGGCCCATTATCTGGCTCAGCCGCAAGAAGACGTGGAAAACTACGCGCTGCGAGCTGATTAAAAGCGAAGGCTAACAAGCGTTTGCTCTTTGCCCCTTCGTCCTGCCCCTGCAACATATGGGTCCTGACCCCCAAAACCCCTGCCATGCCCCCTTCCAGCCTGCGCCCACTTTGCCAGAGGGATTCTGTGTCATTTCGGCTCCGCATTAGAGTCGTAAAAATTTATTGTAACTTTTTTCAGGCCACCCATGTCTGAGCCGGCGAGCTTAAGGCATTATGCCTTTTAATTAAATCGCTCAGATGTGTGTCAGACATAAAATAAAATGGAGTAAAATATAATTTTACATATACAAATATATATAAATTTAAATTGTTTTCATCTCAGAGAGTTTGAGAAGGCTTTAGTCGATTACAAAGCTTCGTATTAATTATCATAATTATGCGTAAGCGCTAGTTGGCATTTTAATTGCTCATCCGCCATGTTGCACATTTCATATAAAATGCAACAAAAAGAAGCACGGAAGCACAGAGTCTGAAAAAAAGGACCATAAAATTTCATAATAAAAATCTGTTTTAATTTAAAATTACAAAATCCCCTAGAGCGGCATACATCAATTCGTAGTTGAGTTCACTTGGTTTGCATTTCGAGGATGCATTGTCCTTACTCGAGTCCTTTGTTAATTGCCGGAAATGCAAATGGGCGGCAAGTGGAGGGGGAATGGTTGGCCGGGAGCTCGGTCGACCATAAATGATTTCCATTTTAAATGCGTGCGAACCGCTTTCCATTTTACCATTTATTTACTTTGGAGGTGAGCCAGCTTCCTTTTTGGGTCCCACTTTGTACGCAATTTTCATTTCTTTGGCCATCGCTTGTTCCTTTTTTCGGTGGGACAACAATTCGCATTGGCTTCACACCAAATTTGATTTCATTCGCAAGGCGCTCTCAAGTTAAATGGTGCAGAAACTCCTGTTGACTTGCCGACTGGCTGACCGACCCCAAGTAGGATCTCGAAATGAATTTAAAAGCCACTTCTCGGCACAGAAAAGAAATAAAATCTTGGACCCTAAGAAATCACTTATTGAAATATAAAGCTTTTAAGAACCTACATATGTACATATCTCAGGAAATAAAGGTTTATCCGTTGTTTTCTATTTATAAATACAGACTGTTTCTTATTTTAATTGGAATTTTAAAAGTCAATTATTGTGATTACTAAAGTGTTTTTAACATTTTTGTTTTAAATGTCTGTGCATATTTATATTTTCCAATTGAAATTTTCAACCAAAAAGATGAGCTATGATATAATGTAATGTTTTTTCTGCGTGGAGGAACGAATGCCCAAATCCTGTTTGCTCTATCTCTATAAATAAATGTCACAAGTTCTACATTTCAATGCGAGCCATCCAAATGCTCTCTATTCGATGTCAATTTGTATGCTCTCCAGCGCATTTGCATAACAAAATTGCCATGCATTTCTCATTCCGTTCCGATTTTTTTTTTGTTGGGCCCGGCACTTTGAACTTTCGAATGCAGCCCAAGTCGCCGAAAGAGTTGGTTATCCATTTGCAGCTCAGCAAGTTTTGACTGCAGAATGTCAACAAAATAAATGCATAAATAAGGAGATCATCGTGTCAAGGAGGCAGGACCACGCCCACTTCCACTTCTCAATATAACGAGATGATGAAAAATGTTTGAGCTTTGCATTATTAAAGTTTTTGGCTGGCAGTTGGCAACTTTTCCCGTGCTGATAAATGGCCCCAAGCTCTCGTAGTGGATGGGGAAAAAAATAAACGAAATAGAGGGAAAACTATTCCATCTTCACTCCGGGTGCGAACATCTTTCAATTGATATATATCTCCATTTTCCTCAGGCCATCTATATATGCACCTCTATGCCCGTGTGCATGGGCGTGGAATAAACCCATGCATACTTTTCTGGGCTGCCATTGGGGTAATGGAAATGGTGCCATTTAAAATCGTCTCTATTAAGCTTTGCTTGGCAGCCTTAATTAATTAAATGCAGACAATGTTTGACCATCCCCTTCGCTTTGAATGCCATTAAAAAAGATTGCCTTATCCCTTGGTGTTTTTCATTTCACATCAATCCATTTATTGTAAAATACGCCGGTCTAAGGGCCAAGCTTTCTGGTTTTCCTTTTCTGTTTCTTTTTTTTTGAGTTGCTTAACTTACAGGACATAAAATTAATGTATACATAATATAGTTTGTAACTTACTTGCTAAATGCATTTATTTAGCTCTTATGGTTTTTGCCCTTCGCTCACTTCATTTGTTTGTTTGTTTATTTTTGGTATATGCAAAACTGCAGAAAATAGTTTTCAGTTTCTTGTTTGTAAAAACTTGCATATTATCTGTATCTATTTCTGACTTGATCTCTTTGGCATGCGACTCCATCGGTTTGGGGGGGAAATGGGAGCGTTTTCTATCGGGGATTGGGTTTTCGTTTTGGACTGAAGCAGACGTTAAGTAAGCAGGAAAACGAATGCGTAGACACTATCGTATGGTACAACAATTACAAGTACATTTACCAACGCTATAACTAGTATGACTGATATGGTGACCTTAGGCTAGAAAGTTCTCTTCTCCCCGCGTCTGTCTGTATATTTATTATTTGTCTGAGATGAGCCTTAGCGATATTAGGCGTCTTACACGTTACAACTAATTTAGTTTTAGTTTTAAAGAGGAGGGGGGGGGGCGATTATGTCTAGACATTAACTCTGCATTTTCTTATGTGATATGCTCTCTCTCTGTCTGTCTCCGTCTGTCTCTGTTGCTCTCGCTTTAGTCTGAGCTACCGCGAAACTTAAGCCTCTATGAGATCTTGTTGAAAGACCAAAGAATTGAATATTTATACGGGTAGAACGGGCCTGGTGTTTGCCAACTAAATTACGCATACGCCTAGTGTACTCTAAGGCCAGAGTAAGCTCCATTCGAAAGATTAACGCTATATAACTTAGGTCTGATCTGCTGAGTATTTACAATGGTTGTGTTGGGTTTGGGGCGGTTGTTGACTTCTCATTTTTTTTTACACTTATCTACGATCTACGATCTAAGATCTAAGATCCAAGATCTTTTAGATCCACTTCCCACAGACAAACAGTGGACTCCCAACTATAGTAGGCATGGCTATGGTGGTTCACTGTAGCGGTATTTCCCCGTTGATTAAAGCGGGAACAGCTCACTTACGCCTGCCCGGCGGCCACGAACTGGACCACACTGTTCGCCGCCGGCGCTGCTGCTGCTGGCGTTGTTGTTGCTGTTGCTGTGCCAGTGGCTGTTGCTGTTGTTGTTTCACTGCTTAACGGCGCAACATCAGCAACAGCCGAACCGGAAACGGAAACAGAAACGGAAACGCCACTCGCCTGACACTCGACGGCGGGCAGGCGCTTGACCAGCATCCGGCTTGACTTGACCGCTATCCATTCATTGCGAGCGGCATCGAACCAAGTCAAGCCCAGATTGTAGCGCCCATTGAGATTGGCGTGCTGGCAATGAGAGAACCACCAGCCACCCTCATAGTTAGCAGCACAGTGCGTCTGTGAGATGTCCCGATCGTCATCGATGGCCGAGAATTGCATTCCCTGTTGGTAGTTCAGTGCATCGGAGGCATTGCCGGAATACTCGGCAATATGCAGCCGATAGCCATCGTCCCGCGAGGAGATGTAGAATCGCTTGTACTCGGCCACCCAAACGTTGTCATAGATGTCCTGCATTTGCACCTGCAGCCGACTGCAGTTGTCCAGTGTCAGATGATGCAGCTGCTCGTTGCCAATCCAGAACTCACCGCCCGGGGTTCCGAATCCCTGCGAGTAGTCCGCCCACGAGCGGTTGAAGTCGGCACTGCCATCGAAGCGGCGCTGCACCGTCGTCCAGCCGTCGGCGGTGCAGTGCGTCATCAGCGGATGCCGCTGGCCAGCGGGCGCAATCAGATGCAGTCCATCCGTCTGGGTGTGCACCTCGCTACAGTCGTGCGGCAGCCTGTTGATAATTGCCTCGTACTGCGTCTCCACGTTCTCCAGTTCGCTGACCAATGTCTCGGCCAGGACGGAGTCGCTGGGGGTGTCTTCCTGCGGCGACTGCTGTTGCAGGCTCTGGTGATGCGGTCGCTTGTGGGGCTTGTTGAGGTGGGAGAGCTGCGGGAGATGGAGGAAGCATATGGAGATCTGATTTAGCCAAAGGATAGTGTTTAATAAATTAAAACCTGTTTTTGCCAAGAGTTAGTGTGAAAATGATGAATTGGTTGAAAAGATTTCACAATTTTTAATGAATTGTTATTTAATATTTATAAAGGCATTCAAATTGGTAGCTATTCATAATTTATAAGTTATATTCTTTGTTGTAAACGGTTCAACGAATTATAATACAATTTCACTTACGCCAAAATAGAAAATATTTTAAATTTTTTTCAAATATCAACACAAAATTTAATATTCACTTGCAACTGCTGCACCGTTTACAGCCATTTTATAATTCTTAATACCAAGTGTAGAATCTCACCTTATTTTTCAACTCATCGTTGACCAGTGACTGCAGGCGATCCACGTTTGTCCTCAGTTGATCCACGTTGGCGGACAGCTTTCGCATGCCCTCGCGCTCCTCCTGCAGGACACTCACGCTCACAGCCATGGCTTGCAAGGATCGAGCCGCATTGGTGCCCTCCTCCCGGATCAGACTCTGCTCGGAGGTGATCTGGGCATTGGCGAACTCCAGCTTGGAGATCTCGTGCCGCAGCTCTGGGATGCTCTTGTCCATCTTGGTCTGAAGTCCCTGCACATCTTCGAGGAGCTCCAGCATCGAGGTGTGCAACTTGTCCAGCGAGGCGATCTGACTGCTCAGGTTGAAGTTGGCGTTGGCGATGCGGTGCTGCTCCACCTCGATGCTGCGCACCCGCTCATCGATGTGGTGGAACCTCAATCCGTTCACCTGGCGGCGCAGGTTCCTCTGGGCCATTTGCAACTGGTGGATCTGATCGCTCTGGAAACGACAGTGCCGGCGCTTGTGATCGGCGGTGTGTTCTAGTCCAATTACCTAAAAGAAAAAAAATGATCGATTATAATTATATTAATTTTAAACGAGTTTTTTATATAACAGTTTGTACTTTGATTATCTTATTCATATTTTATAAAATTTTAACATTAATAAAAAAATATAAAACTATTTGGTTTCGGACCTCTTCACTCAACTTTAATTTTTTCTGTGCCACGAAAACCCATGATAAGGATGATGCGTGGCAAAAGCTCGTAAGCTGGCTGAGATTCTTTTGTCGCTGGATGGGCTGGGATTATGTGCTGGGAATTGAATGCTAAATCCATTTATTATAAATGCATTTCATAACCAAGCAGACAGAGTGTGCCACAATAATGTCAGCTGCAGCTTCGCCGGCAGCTCAGGCTGCAGCTTTGCCCAAAAGCGTGTAAATCCCCGGAGCTGCTGGTGCCGCTGGCGTGGGTGGATTTGCATCCTCCAAGCGCCCAGATCCGTCTCATCTCTTCCAGCCCCCCACCCCGCCTCCCTAACTCACGGTGGTAAAGCTGCATAAATTTCCACATACATACAATATGCATAGAAATAATTTTGCTGAGTGACAGCAGCGAGCAGCTGTAAACCAAGGTAATGCCATTTGGGTCACATTCAGCCGGCGCCATGAATGAATATGCCCCAACGCCAGAGGATCTATTCTATATACGTATGTATCTGCCGCCCCAGGGTTTCCTTTCATTTACGTTCGTGGCCATCAGTCATAGAAATGTTCCGGGTAATTGACTAATAAAGGATGCTGCCAGGCACAAAAGACGGCAGAAAGTGTCCTGCTAATGAATGCAATGAGTGAATGGGAAAAGGAATTATGATGTATGTCCTGTGAGAAAAGGGGACAACAAAATAATTAAAAAACAAAAAAGTTTTTTTTCTTTTAAAACCCGCTTTAGAAAGTTCTCTTTGACTTTCTTTTTCCTCTGACCCTAATAAGTCAACCTTAAAAGAAAATTGTACGAATTACAAATACATCCATTTATTCGATCATATACTAAAGATTTCAATATTTTTTAAAATCTCTAAGTTAATTCACTGTTTGACTTCCTTCCAAAAAGTCACTAGAAATTGATATTTTTCCAAATTTTTGGCCAAATCCCCCATCGAATTCAATTATTTTTGGTAAAGAAGCTAACAAAAGAGCAACAAAAATATGGAAAATATTCATGAATATTTATGCCCAAGTTGCGTTTGTGCTCCATCGGCATCGAACACTTTGGTCCGCTGTGAAAATGTTTTCATTGGTGCCGCAGCCACTGCTTTTCCGCTTTTCCACCGTTTCTTTTTTTTTTTTGGTTGCTTTGCCTTTACGCACGTTTCGGCAGTGGTTCAGTGGGTGGTTGGCTGGTGGGTGGTTCGCGTAGTGGGTGGATTCCCGCCTTGGCGTTGTTTTATGTGAAAGGTCACGAACGCGGCTAATACGACACGTTCGCGTTTTATATGAACTCTGGCCGAGACGGGGAAGTGGCCATCAAAACGGAGAAATCCTCAATATATATTCGAGCAAACGTGTTTGGTGTATATATGTATGTATATATATATATATATATATCTAAGGCAGAAAGGTGCCAGCGCTGGCATATAAATTTCGCCCATCAACGGTATAATTAAATGTGATTTATGCGGCTCAAATTTCCCGCTCGGAGACAAATGAATTTTTTTCTGTGTGCACTGGCCAATGGCCGCGTTAATTGAAATCGAAATTGAAGCATAAATATTTCAAGTGTTTTTCGTGTGAAGTCATAAACAAAGGATAACAACGGCGCAGTGGTGCAGAAGCAGGGAACTAATTAATTTCCTGGGCTACCCGGGTTGGTTCATGGATTAAAAGTGAAAATTTTACATGCTGTACTTAAGTGAAAGCTAACAAGGATTTGCTATTAGCGTGACAGCAATTGCAAAGGGAATGGGTTTGTGGATGTGGAAGGTGCATAGTATATGGAGCGGAGAAAAAGTGCAAAAATCTGCTCTTGTTCCTGCTGCTCCACGGTGAATTGTCGTAAAAATTTAATAGGACTTTTGTGCGATGCTTGAAAAAGTTACGCTCACTGGTAGATAGAAAAAGGGAGGAGATTCGGTGGGTTAAGGGGGGTCGTAGGGCGCCACAAAATGCCATTAAGTTAATGCGCATTTGGGGGCCAGAAACGCTCGTTGTCAGGACGACCTCAACGGAAATGGCACAGCCTCAAAGTCAACGTCGACCTGATCCCTGGCCGAAAACTGGCAGACGTGTGCATAATTTGAATCTAAAATATAGCCACATAAAAGAGTATTTAATTTTCAAGAAATCTGAGTCTCTGACAAATGTTTCAATAAAAATACCTCGTGAATTTCACCGATACAAATGGTAACAATAACAACCAGCTCTACTTGAACAATCAAACAAATTGCTGGCAACAGAAGCGAGAGTAGAGTAGAGATGGTTGGTAACATGAAACAAAGGCAAAACAAATATCAACATAAATAAGGTAAAAATGGCAGGCACTATATAAAAGGGGGAAGTTGGGAGGTCGGCGTATGAAAACAGATATAGAAGGAACCGAAACCGGATTCTCCGTGTCAGGCTGCCTTGGGGCTCAATTTCTTCTTTTGCTCCTGCTGCCTGCCGTTTGTGTGCCTGGCATTTGTTTGCCTTGCTAATTTAACAGCCAGTATCTCTCTCTCTCATATGTACAATATCCTATGCCCCTCCCAAGTTATTGTAGCATCAATAACCAATGATAAACATTGTGCTTTTCCCTCTTTCGGGCCGAATATCTGGCCCAAACTGTTGCAAGTGACAGCTTTCTTCAAAGCCATTTGTAACTGAATGCGTGAACACATACGTATATATGGCTTTATATCGGAGGCATCAATCTGCAGACTGTTTGCAATTAGAGTTGGCAAATTATATTTGGCTTTTCCCCTGTCACCGGCAGATGTTTACGGCTTCCAGTGTTATCACCTCTGCGCAAAGCAATAAATATATATTCAGGAGTTTGATTTCTTGCCATTAAATCAGGCTTATTCTGCTTAATTTATCAAGGCTTATTAAATTATATGTATATGTTGTTAAGTATTTATAAGCAGAAATTTGTTCAAGTTTTGTGGTAATACATACGAAATAGAAGCGTATCTTTTATACAACTTATCTATGGTAACCTTCAAAATGTATATTAAATGTGGTTCTTTTTATTTGTCTAGAATTCTTTTATTTATTTGCGTTTAATATTTCCGCCAGCCATTTCCCAGAATTCTCTGTCTCTGGTTTCCGTCTAATTCCCAAAGGTTTTTTCGGGGTTTTGCATAACTTTACTGCTTTGGCTTTGTACATTTTTCTTGGCTAATCAAATAAAGGAAAGTTGATTAAATTTAACCAGCCACACACACAGAATGAAAATTCTTGCCTTTTTTTGGTATTTCTTTTTTTTCTTTGTGGCAGCCACCTGTGCAATTTTATTGTTTGTATTTCTATTTATTTTGTTGCTGGTTCTCCTTGAGCTGGTTTCACCTTTTCCAGCTGCCCTCCATCCATGCTCCTTGGCCTTTGTTATCTGCTTTTTTGCTCTTTGTTCTAATTTAACCTAATTTCTGCTTTCCTGCGCTTCTATAATAACAATTTTCAAAAATTGCTTTTGGTTTTTGTGATGAGAAAGTTCAAGAACTGGTTTTGCTGGTCAAAGAGCGCCCCCTACTCAGTGTTTTTTCGGTGGGAAAGAAACCGGCGAGGAGAAAAAAAATATAATAATGAAAAGGATCAAATTGTGCTGAAGCATCGCGAGTTTGTCGTTCAGAGGAGTGAGGGATATGGCGGGGGAACTGATTATCGGAGCACTTGAGAGCATCTGCCGGAGCTCCATCTCCATCTCCATCTCATGCTACACAACTTCAACTCCTGCTGTTGGCTGCCAAAAACTTGGCAACACAAGAGACAAGAGACAAAAGGCAAAAACAACAACAGCGGCCCTCCGTCTGTCCATCAAGTAAACCTAAGCCAGTTCCCAAAGCAGCTGGCCAGTGATCAGCCCCTCCCACCCCCTCCCCTCCTTGACTCAGGGCGATTAAAAGGTGATTTCCTGCCTTTTGTTTTGCAATTTTCAGCAATTTCGCTTTATATTTGGCAACGGCCTGCCCATTAATGATATATAAACACACACAGGCACTTGGGTATACAAGGATATACGCATGGACATACATACAGTATGTGATGCGTGTGCTTCGAGGTCCGGCGAAAGTCGCTTAAGCTGCCTGGCTGAACACTTAATCCCCTTCTTGAACTTAAGCAGTCTCAAGGGTATATTGAACCTGTATGAATTAGAGGTTAACCATGGTCAATCGATCTCAGTGGAATAGAGACAATTTCCCGGCACTAAATGGTCATTAGAACTAATTGAAATAGCTTGTGTTGACAGAAACATTAAACTGGAAAAATCAGTATAAATATTTATACAAACAATATTTAGCAGTATTCAAAATTTATGTATGAAGTTGTTTGTGCTTTCTATAGAAAATATTTTAAAAAAATCTTATTTTCATCCTACATCTTATTTTCATCCTCCCAAAAATTCAAACCCACCAATGGATATCTTATAGTCGCAATGCTGTTCTTCAACCCTGTTTATATTTTTCTTAAAATTTCTATTTCGCCCTTTGAGACTCGCAAGTAATTGCTTTAGCTCGTTGAATTTTCTCCGCTTTGTGGGCGAACAGAGAACATACAAAATTTCCTGCAAGCCAAGCGTATTACGCTGGCAAAAATACAAAATGTATTCCTCTAAGCAAGCAAATTTCGGTTAAGCCAAACTTCAAAGTGGAGCGCACTGAGTGAATAACGCTTTAGGAAACGCCACAGGAACGGCAACTAGCAACCAGCAACGGGCAACGAGCAACCAGCAACCAGATCAAAACAGGTGGCAGCCAAACCAGTTTAATGGGGAAAAAGGGCCCCACTGACATATTTCGTTGATGGTCGAACGACGTTCGTTACCGCATTCTCATATTGGAGCGGACTGGCGCATAATCCTTTTAATGAAGCAAACTGGAAGCTTGTTACCTGACTGCCTTCCCATCGCTGTGGCTTTACCTGTTGGCAGCTGCCTTTGTTATCGCTCCAAGTTTTCCCCATTGTTGCTGTTGCTGATGCCGTTGTTGCTGCTCACGGCTGCTCCTGCTGCTTCTGCTGCAAGCCCTTTATTGACATTAATTATAATTAAGAAGGTGGAAGGGTGTCGAGTCCTTCCACCCCATGGCTCACGATGTGCGAGCTCATAAGGGCTGGAGCACCGGAGTCCGAATCCTTCAGCTTCGGATTTCTAGAACATCGCACTGACGTATGCCATCCCTTCCCATCATTCACTGTAAGCCTGACATGAGAGCCCGGCTAAGTGTGCCAGGATTCTGACGAAAGGATGCCACTGATCATGGCTTCATCATTTGCAGCAATCTCTTTATGATTCGACTGGGAGCACGGACATTAAGGCTTTCGAACGTGGGCCTAAGTGGCTGCCACGGGCGAGGCGGCTTTGGCATTAAATATTAAATACGACAACGTCCTGCGGTGCGTATGAGTAATTTGGCCAACGTATGTGTGGCAGGCCATTAAAACGCCGAGGCAAAAGGCGAATTGCGACGTCGGGCCCACTCGTTAGCACATCATGCCGCCTACCGCCCTCAACTTTTACCGCTCTTCACCTGGGCGAGGACCCATTTACGCGCAGTATAAAGTAAGGCATAAAACGGCCAGATAATGCCCCGCCAGGTTGGCGGTCGGTTTATGGGACGCACTTACAGCGAAAACAAAACAAAGCGGAGGATTTCTTTTGGGGGTCGTAAAAACGACACACTGAGAAAAACATTACCATTTATAGGCTTATCTACTTTAATTCAATCATCCTTATCAATGTCAAATGTCCTGTTAAAGTCGAAAACTCTGTTTAATATAAAAATAAGGGTCTCATTACCTACAAAACTAAGTTAAGTTATATAAAGGTCCTTTAAATCTTTTTACACAGACATGTCTTTTGGATCAAATAACTTTGAACTAGTTATTAGTTAATATTCTAATATTGCTGAAAAATTATTATTTCAAAGAAACTAAGAATTTATCTGGTCATTAGTCTGATTTAATTTATTTTGGTGTGTTAATTTTTTTAATCTTGCATTCCCATAACTTATGAAAAAATTACTAAAAGAAGTTGACTTCATATTCGTTTCTTAAAAATTAAAAAATAGGGTTTAATAATATACAAATTCGAGCATTAAAAGAGGGAACAAATACTACATTTTATTCAAATTTTGTGTATAATTTTACTCAGTGCAGGATCCTTTTACCTAACCCTTGCGTGCTTATCTGATGATTAGCATAAAGTGGGTACTCACCTCCTGGTTGGCTTCCTGGCTGCCGCTCTCCTCCTCAACGCTGGCCGAGCCGCCGTCCTTGCGAGTCCTTTTCTGCAGCTTGATGAGGGAGTGCTGGAAGTCCTGCTCCTGCTGTAGCATTTCCTCGCGAAGCTCCTGGACATAGACCTCCGTCTGCTGCTGGCGTTCGCGCTGGGCGGCCAGCTCGAGCTTGAGCTGTTGGTAGTCACTGCGGATGGTGGCCAGGTCCTCGAAGGTGGAGCTGCGTTGCTGGACATCCTTAGCCACGTAGCCGGCGGTCCTTTGCAGATCCACCAGCTGTTTGCGGATCTCGGAGATCGTCTGCTGCAGCCACTCGACGGTCAAACGCTCCTTGTTGCCGTTTTGCGAGGAACGCAACTGGTTTACCTCCTCCCTGAGAATTAGAAATTTAATAATCCTTAATTAGCCGGTGGATAGAATAAGCCATTCGTAACGCTTTAATAGCTACACTCTGATCAGAAAATCTAATTTAAATTGACATTTTCAGGCTGTCGGGTAACTTAATTGCCAATGCGGCTGGCGTGCGGTCCACTAATGGGATTTCGACCTGCACTCAATCACGCTCCTGCACCGCCAACATGCCGCTAAATTTCCATGGACCATTTAAATTAAGTTCTCCGGTATAATTTTAGCAGCCACGAACATTGTCAGCAAACAGAAATCATAGAAGTCAGACAAACAGAAATTAACAAAAAACAAGAGAGAACGCTATAGTCGGGTGCCCCGACTATCAGATACCCGTTACTCAGGTAAAGGGAGTGCGAGGGAGATGGAGATAGAAACTTTGATCACGCATAACTTTTTAACGAATGGTCCGATTTGAAAAATTTCTTCTACATTTCGATAGGTATTAATAAACACAATAAAACTGCATTTTTACTTTTCCGAAATATTTAAATTTTTAAAATCGTATATAAGCGATTGTGGGCGTTAAAGGGGGCGTGGCACCTTTTTGAAACAAACTTGCGCTGCGTAGGAACTCCTAGAATCTGCATGCAAAATGCCAATCTTCTAGCTTTTATAGTTTCCGAGATCTCAGCGTTCATACGGACAGACAGACAGACGGACAGACAGACGGACAGACGGACAGACGGACAGACGGACAGACGGACATGGCTATATCGACTCGGCTAGTGACCCTGATCAAGAATATATATACTTTATAGGGTCGGAAACGCTTCCTTCTACCTGTTACATACTTTTGCACGAATACAATATACCCTTTTACTCTACGAGTAACGGGTATAACGATGGCAACTCCACGGGAAACAAACAAAATAAAAATCAAGTGAGGCCTGGACCGCAAACAACAAGTGCTGGCAAAAACGTAGTTTAAATGTTGAAAATGAAAATGTTGTAGCACTTGTGGCAGTTGCCAGCTAACAAACAAGGGAGAACGCTATAGTCGGGTGCCCCGACTATCAGATACCCGTTACTCAGGTAAAAGGAGTGCGGGGGAGATGGAGATAGAAACTTTGATCGCGCATAACTTTTAAACGAATGGTCCGATTTGAAAAATTCTTCTACATTTCGATAGGTATTGATAAACACAATAAAACTGCATTTTTACTTTTCCGAAATATTTAAATTTATATTTAAATAAAATCGTATATAAGCGATTGTGGGCGTTAAAGGGGGCGTGGCACCTTTTTGAAACAAACTTGCGCTGCGTAGGAACTCCTAAAATCTGCATGCAAAATGCCAATCTTCTAGCTTTTATAGTTTCCGAGATCTCAGCGTTCATACGGACGGACAGACGGACAGACGGACAGACGGACAGACGGACATGGCTAGATCGACTCGGCTAGTGATCCTGAACAAGAATATATATACTTTATAGGGTCGGAAACGCTTCCTTCTACCTGTTACATACTTTTGCACGAATACAATATACCCTTTTACTCTACGAGTAACGGGTATAAAAATAAGTAGAACGAAACCGAACGCATTTTTGTGGCATTTCAGACAATTAAAGTAGTCAGTTGGAAGGAAGCGGAAACGGAAGCGGAGCCACCAGCAGTCGGAGCACAAGAAGCTGAACAAATTCGAAGCGTAGGTAAAAAGTTTTGTTTTCGGAGGCAGCAGCAGCAGAGGCAGCAGCAGCAGCTGCCGCTGTTGTTTTATTTTTCACTGTCAAAAGAGCACAGCTACATGAAATTTTCATAAAGAAAAACCCAACCAGCAGCAAGACAAAAATAAAATAAGCAAAACAAAAGTTGTATTCTCTCTTTCTTGGGCTGCCACACACTCATACACTCATACACTCATACATCACATTCGCATAGGTTTTTATTTATGCGTAATATTTCAAATTGTTGCATTGTGCGTGGGCGGTTTTTGTTAATTTTATGGCTTGCAAAAGTTTTTTTGTGGTTCAGGCCAGACAGACTATGAAAAGTTATGGATTTGTTTGGCTCCCCTTTTCCAGTATAATTACTTAAATATTTAATTAAAACGGGGTGAGGTCGGGTAAAAGTTGGAGTATTAAAAGCATTAAGCTAACATTGCCAACATGTTGCGCAAAAACAAACATGTATCGTCAAATATTTGCTATGCTAACTAAAATAAAATTGGTTTTTTTTAGCACAGTTCCTGAAAAACTTGCATTACTGTCCAAAAAACAAATTCTAGCCTTGCTCGTAGGCAACTGTTGTAATGCCAAACCAACTGAATTTCCCCCTTCGCCTGCCAATTTTTCGCTTGGCTGCTACACAGTCTCTTCCAACAAAAAAAAACTGGCTGTCATTCAAGTGAAAATTGAAAATGCTGTCAATGACATGCGAGCAAATTGAAAACGCAACATGAACTCTGCAAATGCCGAACTTTATCGGGCCTGATTTGATGACGTCTGATGGTATGCGCATCCGCATCCGAATCCGATTTTTCCGATTTTAATTAACAAATTGGATGCAGCGGAGTAACGTTTTATCAGGGAATGTTATCAAATATACTCAAATGAACGGAATGGACCTGGCCAACATGGGCCACACGAAATGCTAGTAGTGGTCTCATGGTCTCAATCAGATAATGATGTTATCTAGCTGAGGGAAAAGCTGATCCAGGTGGGCGGAAGAGGGGCTGTGCCAGTCGGTGGAAGGTTGTACAGTGGTCTGTTTTTGGGTGGGCGGCGATAGTGGATCACATAAGCCACAACTGACATGACGTTTGACTGGCGTTTGCCTTGGGACTTCCTTCTACACACATGTCCTTTCTGCAAAGTACACTCATATGTATATGTATGGTATATAAACATGAGCGTGTGCTGAATTATTTACGGTGTCACTGACAAACTTTACGATGTCCACGACAGCAACAACAATGGTCTAACCTTAGCTATTTGTTCAGTAAATTAAGAGTGTGCCATTTTTACGTATTTTTTACGCTGCCACAGAATTGTTGGGTTTGGCGAAACTGATATATGTGTGCGTTCTGCTCGATGAGACAATCATTATTAGTCAGCCCATGACAACAAAACAAATCACGAATACTACGCAAACTTGGGCTGGGCTTGTGGCTCGTGTCTTTGCTCTGATTAGATGTCTTATCCTGCTTCTGCCTGGATTCCCCCTCACATATAATATTTGTCTGAATCAGTTGGACAATCATGTCCCGCATTGGAATTCTTTTCCTCATTGAGAAGTGGGAGGAGTAGGAAAATAGAGAGAAAAACTGAACAATGAGTTGGTTTTTTCGCTATCAAAATAGTCGTAAATAATTGTCATGAGGAAATGGAAGAATGAATGATATTACAGCAATTGCAGAGTAAGAAGCAGAAATTGCTGAGTGTGATTTTCCTATTCCTTACTTGAAAAATAAATCTTACTCGTTGAAGGAATACATTTATAAGAATATTATTAAATTTAATTAAATTATAAGTACAACACATGATTTAAAACAGAAAGTGATCCAAAAAGAAATACATTAATTTTGAACTCTAATTTCAATTTAGTTGTTTATATAAATGATTTCTAAATTTCATATTGATAAGTTTAATATAATTGTTAGGAATATATTATAACAAACTAAATGCTTAACCTATTTTAAAGTAAAAACAGAATAAATGGTTAATAAATGGTTAATAAATGGTTAACCTACTTTTTAAGTAAAAACGGAATAAATAAATCCCCTACTGCTGAGCAATTAATGTGACATTTTTCTCCCTGCTAAAAACTGTTGCCCTCTTTAGAGGGCCATCAATTCGTTGGCCAAAGTTGGGCGACAAGTTCTACGTGACTGGGGGAAAGTTTGGGCCAAGTTGCTAGACCCACAAATTGGCGGCGAGACATTGACCAATTGTACGGGCCCCCACACAAATTAAAAATTCAGATTCCATTTAGAGTAGGTGGGTGTTCAGCCCGTGGCCTCCATTTTAACTTACCTAAGTTGGTTCAGTTCGCTGCGCATGTCGGCATCCACGCTGGCCGCATTGGTGGTGAGCCGCAGGGATTTGCGCAGATTGTGCTCCAGCATCTCGTAATCCTCGCGGCGCCGCAGCATCAGGGCGCTGAGCTGTTTTGTTAGCAGGCGCACCTGGTCGCCCATTTTAATGGCCTCCATGGTCCTGCCGTTCGATTGGGATTCCATTGAGCTAACGTCCTCGCCATCCTCGTCGTCCTCCACGAAGCGGAGCAACTCCACACTGGACTCCGGCGCCTCCGTTTCCGACTTCGACTGCATGGGCTTCTCGGAGGTGCTGGTCCTGGCATCACGCAACATGTTGTTCACATCGCTTAGGATGACCCCACCACTGGCCGCTCCACTAATTGAAACCACGGAAATCTGGAGTACCACCACGGCCAACAGGATTGGCCGCAGAACGCTTGAACCTGCCATTGTTGCAGGGCAATTTAAATGCTGACGCGAAACTTTCTCTTTGAGGTTTCGGAATGTTTGGCAATCTTTAATTCACACCGCGCAAAAAAAGGACTCGAGTTAGATGGGCTATTTATGCAAATGCAAACTGGCACGCATGCCGACACACAAACGATTTTCTCGACTTTCCGGCGGCGTGTGACAGTCAAACACCTTATAAAAGGCGCTGGCAAACAATGTTACAGTTATTCCTGCAGCTCGCCTCGGGCTTAATCCTCTTTGTTTTGTTTAGCTTTGCTTTTCACGTTCGGTTTTGGTCCGCGGAAAGTTCGCACCACGCACTGGGAAACTGTTTCTTGACCACTTTTACTTGTGGTTCCTTGAGAGTAAAGGATGTTTTCGGCGCGGCGGTCTTCGATAGACTGAAGCGGCGCGTCCTCGGTACTTCCTTTTATTCGCTACGATGCCGAACGCTCGGCCTCACTCGGCAGCCTTCGGCCAACAAGAGAGAGAGCAGCGAGAGTGCGAAGTTGAATGGAGAAATGATAGGGGAGAGTTGTAAAGAGAGCAGGCACCTGCACGAAGTAGTAGTGGGATGCAACAAGCAACAAAAGAGAACAGTAAAGAGAGAGATCCCAAATAAGAGAAAGGACTAGGCATTAGACCTCAGAAAAATGTCCTTTAGAATGAATACTATTAACAAAGATCATATCTATGAGGAGCAGCAACTGTTTGCAATCCAGAAAAGGAGAAGAAAACAAACCCAAAATGGCGGTCTAGCTATCTGGTCCTGTTTTTTTTGCACTCATCCTGCTGCTGACACATGGCGCGCTTGCGGTAAGACTACTACGAAAACAGACTGCAACCAAAACGGCAGATGTTTAGGCCCCATAGGCAGACGTAAAAGTGCGAAAACATGTTGACGTGCCTCGAAAGTGCAAGAAGAAGGGGGAACACCCTGAAAAACGGAGAATCGGAGTTGCAAGGAGCTGGAGCAAACGTATCAATGAATAAGGAAAATTTAACAGGAAAACTCTCCTTTGTCTCACTTCGCAGGCAGCTGGAAAAACGTGATTGTTTCTGGTTTTCAATAAAAAGGATATATGGAGTAACTACCCCTATATGTATTCAAATCTCTTCCAACTCTAGATTACGGTATCAGTTACAATCCTAACAATAAAAAAGATTAAAACAAATATTTTTAGATACTATTGTCAGTATTTTTAATATGATTTGATAAATTCCCTGCAGCTTTAATTCAAAATCCTTGATTGGACTATTGTTTGTTAGACTGCAAAAGATAAAAGCAATTTACCAACACTTTAATGTGGTCTTTTTGTAGGATTTTTGCCTTTGGGCCACAGTTCTATCTCTATTTAAATCGCCCCACACCCACCACTTCGCTTCGCTGATATTTTGCAGACATAAAAGCCGAAAAAGGTTTTAAAGTGCAAGTTGGAATGCGGCTGCAAAAATCACAGGCAAAATGGAGCAGCAAGGCCATTGAATGGGTCGTAAGCCAACTAGCTGCATTGTTGCAATATGAATCCAAAGGGGTGTTCAACAGGGGGGCTTACGCATGCGGGAAAATGGACAAAAAATGCCAAAAATGCCGCCTTACGCACCGAAAAAGCGTTGTAAGCTATGCACTTTTGCTATTTTTTTGTTCCTTCCATAAATTTAATAGGGGTGAGGCAGGGTCTGGGTTCAGCTGAATGGAATGCGCGCTTGGCTGAACAGGAATGGAGTGGGGAAATTGGTAGAAAAGGGTAGCGACTGCAACAGTCTGCCATTGTTGGCACTTGCCAAAGCTCTGTTGCAATTTGCAATATTTTCATACCCTTGCAGGGAGTCTAATAAGTTAGAACAGAAGCTTAAAGAAGTTTAGTAGAAGCTATTTTAACAAGGGAGTTATAGTGGGATATTAAATAAGTATATCGTTTAAGTACATTACTAAAAGTTCTGCGGAGCTTATCTATCATCAAACCCTTTTATCTTATAGATACTTTTTAAATAAACACAGTATCTCTTGAATCGTTTCTTTATTTCTTTTAAATGTATCTATGTACTTTTAAGATAATGATATGTCAGTTCCTTCTTACTCCCCAGAAAAATACAAATTTTTGTTAATGATTCTATATATATAATATTTACATTTATTTAGAGTAAAAAAAAAGACTTCTATTAATTGTGTTAGTGTATGCCAGTCTTCGGTCCTCGAATCAGTCACTATTTTCTTGTATTATTTCGATGTCGATGTCGTTTTCGTTTTTACTTTTTAATGTACTGCCAGAAGCGAGCGGCGAGTCAGAAAGCGGAGGACAAGCTGTTGGCCAGCCCCTTTGTGGTGGCCATCATCAATGGATGTGGCTGCATAATCAAGCGCTGACCACATACACATCCATGGCATATCCCCAGCCATCCGGCTGAGCTGTTTGCATATTTTGAGTGGACGCAGTTTAGTTTTTAATTTGATGCCTTTGTTTGTTGTCATTCGGTTCTAGCTTGTTGCACACGGCAAATGCAGTGGGATGGTGTATTGCACCTGGGAGTGGTGGCCGCCGCCATTTGCATGGGAATCCCCCTCATCAACCCTTCTGCCAACCCACCCCCCTCGGTGCATTTGTTTCATTGTCGCCCGTTATATTGTTGGCTTTTATGCAGGGAAATGTGGCTGGAAATGGCAGCGAATGGCTCACGTTATGGTCAGCATATTAAGGTAATGGCCTGGAAAGCCAGTCGGTGCTCTCCAGTTCACTCCCTGAATTGGTATTAAATGTGAGCATGGCACGACTCGAATGGAGTTCAAATTTCATTTGCACTCATATTCGATGGGGATTTCAACAATTTCTACCCATCGAATGCTATTATGAGGTCTCATGCAGGTGCTAAAAGCAGGTATTCTATGCGATTTGATGGGTACTCGCATTGTTCTTCCCAATTGCACTTGCACTAAAAACAAATAGCTCTATGTGGTATATCAACCTTTTTACAAAAATCTAGAAACATTATACTTCAATTTATACAACATTTTTGGATTAACAAGATGTAGAACAATATGTTTGCATCTAAGATAATAATTAATGAAAACAGGATCTTTAAACAAGTTGTTAGTCAATACATTTATATGTAAGGTATAATAATAAGCTTTTATTTATAATACTTTTAAATATAATATATAACTTTTTTGTATTTATTTGTCTGCAATTTTTCAAACCCCAGTTTTAAATTAAATTGCTCCTCATTAAAGATACTACAAATCAGAAACTACATGTTTTAACTATATTTTAATATTCAAATGGAATTCCATTAATTCACTTAATTCAAAATTCTTTAGTTATATGATCCTAAAATAAACGCAACAATCAATGCCTGAATGCGGGAGCAGGTGTCTCTTATCTCTCCATTGACCATTTTTCTGGCCGGGCAGATGATGAGGGCTCATCAGGCTGGCCCCGAGGATTGTTGATTCTACATATTGGGCCGACGAGATGAGTGCTTAAGCCGAGGACAGGTTCCGGTTATGTGGCATGCAACCGAGAGGCACGCAACCACACACGCGATATATTTTCAGCACAAGCGGCAGTTTTATGCCTTCGAAAATATATCTGACCGAAAAGCGATCCAAAAGAACGGTGCGCAGGCGCAGTTCCAAACTGAGCACTAATCATCTGAGTGACAACGGCTGCAAGGCTGCAACAGCTGAGGCAACTGGCGAACTGGCGTACAGAAAAACTGACAAAAACCGGCTGCTGCTAACGGCAGGTGCAAAACATTTACCACTCGAACGAAAATTTCCTACCTGATTTAATCTGCTGCTGTTTCAGTTGTTCCTTTTTACTGTTGCAGGCGGCTGGTGTTGCTGCTGGGCCTTGATGTTGCTGTTGTGTCTTGCTGTTGCTGTTGCTGTTGCTATTGTGCCTTGATATTGCTGCTGTGCCAAGGCTTCGCTACGTGTTGTTTCATCAACTTTGGGACTTGCGGCGTGGCATGTTGCCTGCATGCTCCGCTGATCACACAAACACACACACACACTGGCTCTCACAGACACACACCAGTAGACACACAAACACACAGACACTTTGCTATCACTCAAGGCTGTTCCTGCACGGCTGCCTCCGTTTTAACCATCCACTTTGGTGGCTTTTTCTTGGCAACACCAACGCACTGGCATCGCCGACTGTGGTCTCCTCGGCTTTGCTTTTGCACACTCTTCGCGGAGAGAGTGAGTGAAATGAGTAGGAGAAGAAGGAAGAGGGGGAAAAAGAGGAGGAGGTGCACGCATTGACGGAGCATAAAAACAATCCCTAGAAGCCATCAAACGAATGAGGGCTAATGCTGCCATTGACCAACATACGAGAAGCCAAAAAAAATTGAATAGATGAAGCAAAGGAACTCGACCTTTAGATACCCTAAATACATTCTTATAATAAATCCTTCAGACATACAAGTACTGCAAATCATTGAAAAATTAAAACAAAAATTTTAATTTTTCATCAAATGCCAATGTAAAAATTTTATAGATTCTTCAATTTTAAAAGTTACTTTAAAGGCCAGTATAAAAAATGGTTTCTGACTTAAAAGTAGTTAAATCAGTAGTAGAAGTGGAATGATAATTAATCTTATGATAAGTAAACCAAAAATTAAAATATAGTATAATTGATTTTTTCAATTCTGATTAGGAAGTCTATCTTACAAGGGCTGCCCCTTATAAACATAAAAAATATGACGAGCTTCATTTAGATCGCTAAACTAGTTAAATTTTTTAATAATAGTTTAAACGAACCCAAAGAGTTACATAGTTGTGAGTTAAAATTAAAACTGGGAAAGAAGAAACTCAAGAATTATACCAAATATACCCCAACTTCCAATATACCTTTCTAAACGACGAGTACCTCGAACAAAAACAGAACCAAGAGCGACAGCTGCAGATACAGATGCAGATACATCTACCAGATATATCAACATCCCGCAAGCGGAGTTAAGCGGAGCAGCAGGACATCGAGACAAGGGGAGCGGAACGGGACCTCTCCTAGAGTCTTCGCAGCTGTCGCTCCCCGCTTTCCTCCCCCGCGCCAATCAACAGATTTCGGTTTTCGGATTTGGGTTTTCAGCCACTTGGCCGTAACATTAATGGACAGGCAGAAGGATCTCGCAACAGTTGCAGCTCCTTTCGTTGCTATTCCTAGGCACCACATCCGATCCCCTTTGTTTGAAGCCGGGCAAATAATGACAAAGGACAGGCGAACGCGTCGAATGTGCATAGAAGGTTCAAGGTGCCAGGATATGCAGCTGTCAGAGGTCCTCGGGGCTTTTATCGTCCTGCTCATGGTCCTTTGCCGTTGCGACGGACCCTAATATCGAATACTGATGCGTGTCAGATTTGCAAGTGATGAACAGCGTTAACTGGAAATTGACAGGCGGCCTATTGAGTGCAGGCAGCACGCTTTTGTTACCAGCTGTAAGGCAGTGTTCCCAAAAACCCAAGAATTTGAAAGACTTTTACTGAAATTATCTTAATCTTGCACATTTACACTACCAAAAAATTGAAAATAATTCTTCTTGGGTAAATAAAAACTTTTGGTTCTTAAAACAAGAACAAAGTATTTAAAATCTATCACCGCTTGTTCATAAAATTTAATTTGCAACATTTGTTTCTGTGGGCTATCTAACTTTCCACAGGTTTCATTTGCAATCAAGTGCAATTTTAAGAAATTCATTTTCTTATTTTGGATTATGTTTTGCAGTTTATATTTCATATTTTTGTAGTTAATTATAGCCTTAAGCGATTCACAACTAAAAACTAGTTCAAGGCAGCGAGCACACTTAAACCATAACAACTGTTTTCAATTTTTGTTCGTTCTGATTAAAGTTGGGAAAACACATAAATTATAAATTGTCAAATGACCTTTATTTGTGAACATTTTTCCCGTAAGTTTTTTGTATGGACCACATTTCAACCTTGTTGAATTTCCCACACACTTCAAAGTTTTCATCGTCCGTTCATTGGATTTAAATTGAGTAAAATTGAGTTAAATTGAGAACAATGACAATCAGTCGAGGAGAAAATTCCAGGAAAAAAGGACTCGAGAGGTTCAGGGCATTTAAGCTGCTAGCAGTTTTACAGCTCCGGGCATTTAAATCACGACCCTTGCCGAACCATCAGAAAAAGAAGAAAAACAGCTAAAAACATTGCGAAAGAGTTAATAACAAGCTGTAAACAATGCCTCACCCGCTGGCTCCTCAATTCCAGCACTTTTCGACGAAATATTGAAAAAAAGGGAAGGGCAGGCGAAGCAAAAAAAAAATTCTCAGTTGATGCTGTGTGCTGTGTCGAATGCACAGATGTCGCTCAGATTACGAACTTAATTGCCCCAGTGCAGGATATGAAACCCCAAGCCCAAGCCCAATCCCAATCCCTGAACACTGCACAATAAAAAGCGGAATTCAGAGCGGCCAACGAAGGGGAAAAAATAGCACATGGCTAGCCCAAAACTGCAGGCCAGAAACAACAGCAAAACTGGCCAAAATGTCAGGGTCCCAGCATTGAATGCGAAACATTTCAGTTAACTTCTGTTCAAGCCCTATGCCTTTAAAAAAATCACCATCTATGGGAAAATACTTGTGTGTGCAAAGCGGCTTTGCATTTTTAAAGTTGTAGTACCGAAATCAGAATTGGGGAATTGGTATGAAGCCGAAGCTGTATTGTAGTCAGTTAATAATAGAGGCTTTTAAAATGAAATGGTACCTTTACAATTTGTATTTATTTAAGGAATTATGGACTTTCATTTTATTATTAATAAATATGTTTTTCGATTGTAGGATTTATTTATTGTTTTTAATTTTAAAGCATGTTTTGTTATTTGTGAAAAGAAAATGGGTTAAACACACATAATAGGTTGTTAACAGTCCAATTTAATCTTCTTCATGTTTTGTTATTTGTGAAAAGAAAATGGGTTAAACACACATAATAGGTTGTTAAACATTCCAATTTAATCTTCTCATTGTCTAATAAAATTTTTAAGATAGATTAAAACGAAATCCTTTCGCATTACAATTCCAATGGATCCAGACATTTGGCTGACTTTACTATTTACTTACTTTAAACTTAAAGATTTTTGAAGTCCTGTCAATTATTTATTGAAAATACTGCCACTCGGTTTTTTCTCACAAACATTTTCCTTGAAAGCTTTGTACTTCACTCTTCAAACAAAACCCATATTCAAAGTTCCATACGAAATGTCATGAGAAAATTTTCATTCAGTTATTGATCGAAGTGAGTATAAGGTTTAAAGTTCGAAAAATTGTTTGGCTTGCGGTATTTTTGTGGGATTTTTACGAGGTAAGCCCCCTTTATTGAACCGAAAGGAAAAACACAAGCAATACAAGAGTTGCTGTGGCTTAAAGTCCTTTATTTTGTGGGGGTCTTATCGGCATTTGCGGCCTGCTTCAATGGTTCCTTTGCACTCGAGCCTGCATTCGGGCTTTGTCTCGCCCACGTAAATCTTTTCAATTTGAATCAACCTAAGCGTTTGTCATTTTGACTAATGGCTTATCAAACAAACACAAACAAACGGCCCCGCCGAGGCCGAATCCGTAAAAGATGTTTGACAAAATTTATTGTATCGTAAATTAAGCATAAGAAAGAAAAGTTACAAAAAAAAAAGGGGAGAATAGAAGAACAAGTAAAAGCTGGTAGATGGCTAAAACTTTGCTAGCTTACAGCTCGTAAATTTTTTGGAGAATTTATGCAAACTTTCGTTTCTCATGACGATTGCCCCGGAGAAGGGGGGGGTCGAGGGGCATTCCATTGCTGGAGGTGATTCGCTGCAGGAATGCCCCTAATGACCGACAGACAGTGGGGTCATGCACGTATTTAGAACCTTTTTGGGAGCGTCATTATAAATTAACAATGGCACGGCGACCGGTCGCAAATATTTCAGCGTGCAACGACACCAGAAAACAAGAAAACATACAGAGCGCAAAATGATGGAGCATTTACCGCTCCTCGAACAATAAAAGTCGCCGACTGAAGTAAAGGGGCAGGATCTCGAAAATGAGAAGCAAGTCCAGAGGAAGGAGCCGAAGTTGGCCTAGGGATGACAAAAGTTTCCGTTGTTGTTTGCCCACCCACCTTGTTGCTGCATTGTGTCAACTGGTCGCTCCACTTAGTCCTGCTCCTTGGAGTCCACCCACTTCGAATCCTGCTCCTCCTCCTCCTCCTCCTCCTCTTGCTCCTCCTCCTGCTCCTCTTTCCCCGGGTGGGCATATGAAACATTTTCTTTGGGACAAGGAAATATGAATTGCGTGCCAAAGAACAAAAAGCAGCTAAGGACGAAAGAAAAGTTTCGCTCAGCTTTGTTTCGCTCTGTTCTTTTTGTGCCTTCTTTTCCAGCTTGTTTTCGGGTGACTGGTACACTGAGATAAATATATATATTTAAAAAAATCTACTAGGAAAATAACTTATTTTTTAAATTGATTAGTAATGGAATAAAACAGCTTTCAGAATTCTATGCCTTATTGACACTTAAAATCATAGTAAAAATTCATTAAATTACTTAAATGACTTACCAATTTGATTTTATATTTTGTGTTTTATTTATCCAATCTTAGCTTAAAAGGTAAAAAAAAGGATTCATTTGTATATTAATATGTACATATATTATATTTTATTATAGTTAGTGGCTTTATATTAGTCTAATAAATACAGTTAAATTCTCAGGAGGAAATGTAGATACTAATATGATAACCAATTTCTTCCTGTGCAATTTATCTTGCTCTTATTGTTTTCTGCCTTCGTGTGCTATTTTGGAACGGTGCTGCTGGTTCTGCTTTTTGTTTGTGATTTATTTATTTTGTTGTTTGCCGCTTTGTTGTCACTTTACGCTTTTATTGTGCCACCCACCTCACGGCAGAAGACAGGCCCACATCGACTATACGCCTCGTTGTGTTCCGCTAAGCAAGAAATCATAAAGTTAAACTTTTCTTATTACCCCCAATCGCAGTCTTGGGCTCCGGGTCCTGGGGTATATCATTACAGTCATTCGAGAGCCACTAAGCCGCTGGGATAATGAGGATACCCTGGTTAATACCTACCATTGCCGCTTGCCGCTTGCCATTGGGACAACCAGGTAACCAGATAACCCCCGTCCCGGTCGACCATCAATTGAAAGTCAAATCATAAGCCGGAAATCGTTATACATATCACCTGCTGCCGACTACCGCAGGAAGCGGAGGAAACAAATGCCAGGATCAGAGCGAATTGTGTGTGTTTGTTTGAGGTTTCCTCCCCTCATATCCGTTCGATTTTGCTAAAAAGAAATGCGGCCGATGAGGATAACGACTCCCGACTCTCGACTGTCGACTACCGACTCTGGATTCCCGGCAGTCAGCTGCCAGGTTGGTTCAGTCGTTCTGAGCATCTTGTTTCCGTTTGCAAATAAAACATATGCTTACCCCCCCATTTTTTCCCTGACATTCCCCTTTGTGCCTGTTCTGCTCCTTTGGTTTGCATTCATTTCGTTTCTGCATATTTCCTGTATTTATTTCAATGGCTTAAGGGCCAGGCAAGGATTCCGCACATCCATCCAGCCTTCCAGCCATCCATATAGCCAAGCAACCGTCCATCCATCCATCCATCCATCCGGAGCTCACTGTCAAGTGGCTTGATTTTTATTTATTTTTAATTATGAAAAATTGTAAGGAAAATATTGCGTGGTAAAAACAAAGGGAGAACGGGAATTGACACAGAAATCACTTTTTGTTGACACTGAACTTTTGATTTATGCGTGAGGTGAGGAAGCAGAGGGGGGGAAGTGTTCGCAAGGGGTGAGGAACGACCGCACATGCAACGCCAACTTCATCAGTTGAAATCAGTGTACGCAAGGTGGCATATTGCACATTGTTTACCAAATAGAGATGGGAAAAACAACCCTTTTTTGAGTACTCAATGATTTGTCTTGGGATCAAAAATGGGTTCGCAATTTTGTTCAAAGTAGATCATTAGAAGAACGAGACTTTACATTTTAAAATAGTGCTTTTTTAAATGTACTTTTAATTATAAGGTATAAGTAATTAATTTGATTTATACAGATCAAATAAATTTAGTTTTAAATTTTAATAAAAGATAAATAAGTGCATAAAGAATTCAAATATTTGTAAATCTACAAGTCAATTGGACTAAAATTGTACTTATAAATAAAGCTATCTCTCTAAGTTCTTAATATCTACATTTTTAAATACAGTAAATGGTGTTTCGGGTTAGGGAAGTTGTGGTTTAATTAAATAACAAATAAAGAATAATATTGTAAACTGTGTACCTTTATAGTTCAGTTAATAACCTATTCAGAATATTACAAATAAGGTTATAATTAGTATCTATTAAGCACTAGATTTTCAAGAGTTACATAGCACTAAATCAGAAGAAAAATATATTTGTTGATCTTTTTGAAATATATCCGTGATTAACCTTATATCATGGAGTCAATACTTACAAAAGGCATCCTCTAGGAAATATTTTACGAAAAAAATAAACAAATTTTTGCATATTATAGTACCTTTGTTACCTTACAAAATAAAAACCTTTTGCAAATAGTACCTTTGCCATCACTGACAAAGCCCCAACAAAAAACCCCCAACCGTCCACCCACACGCACTGCTGAGCAGGCAAAGGATGCTGGATTGGAAGGATGACAGGGGTGGGGGAGGGGTCTAGCCGGCAGCCAGGACATGCAGGACCGCATTGTCCTGTCAGCGTCATTGCAAATGAAATATGAACAGGAGCCATGTGAAAAGTGCGGACACTGAACGGCAGTCTCTGTTGTTCATTTCCAGGATTGCCGCACACACCTTTCAAAGCCGCCGCCCCCTCCTTTTTGGCCGCCCCTTTTGACGTCCTTGAATGCGGCAGCAGGCGGCAAATTGCATGCGGTGGCAGCCACGGAATCATTTAAAATGTTGCATCCGAAATGAATCGAGTCCTCCGCCGTCCATTCCTGATTTTCCGCATCCTCATTTGTTTTGGCAACCGCAATTTAAATGTTGACAGCCTGGACAGGCGGGGCGTGGCATTGGGTGGTGGGCGGACAAAAAGAAGGGTTTGAGACAAACGACTGAATTATGGTCGAAGTGGACAGTGTAAATCGCTATTTAGCCGGCGGCCTCATCGGGATTGGCTCAATTAGTCGGCCATCCTGCGTTGGTTAATGCCATTCCATCCGCCCAGCCAGCAATTTAAAGCGGTCTTTTATTTTTCGCTTATTATATTTATACTTTTTTTTCATACTTTATTTTCGTTGTTTTCTTTCCGTTTTTTATTGCTGGCCACACGCAAAAAGTTCCACTTCGTTAAGCAAAAAAACGGCCAAGCGGGAATTTTATTGGGGTGCCAAAAGGACTTGACTTGTCATGTTTTTCCAGGGGGATTCTTCTAGGCGGGTGGGGGGGGGGTTTAGGGAGGGGGTTACGCACACAGCAAACACGCAGACAGTGTAAACTCTGCTGGTCTAGCTTTGAGTACAGTCAATTTCTTGTTTGGCTTTCCTTTCCCCTTCTCAGCCATTTTCCTCTGGGCACTCCGCCCCCTTTTTGTTGCTAAGGAATCTTGCCCAACAGCTCCTCGTGAGGTCCATAAAATTGTTACGAAATAAAATCAATATAATGTGCAAGTTATTCTCATCAAATTTAAAGAGCTTGTTATTCAATTTCCGATTTGACGATGACTGGATAATAGAATTAATTTGAAATTGAAAATGGAAATGGAAATACTTGTGTGGCTTGCAAGCTAAATGTGTAAGTGAATTTTGGTGGCATTAACTTTTCTGATCTTGCTTTGGCACACCAATCATTGATGTAATATTAATTTGAAGGATTTCTGTAATAAATTAAATCATTTCCTATCTTTAAAATAATATGGCTGTTTTGATTCTTCCGTAAAGCAACTTCTAACTAATCCTAATTATGTTCTGTCAAATGAATTGCTAAATATTGTAGTTGACCTTCGTCAATCGATGGCATTCTTTATTAAATCTCAATTAAAATAGACCAGACCACAAGTTTATCAAACTTTAATTTACCAATATAAAGCTAGCAAAAAAGGTAAACCCATCTTTTAATGCTTTTATATTTCATTTGGTTTTTTGTGTAATCCCTTCCAATATGAACGTTAATACTCAGTGTTCAGCTTCTATAAAAAAACGTTGTTTATTGTCTCTGACTGATTCAACAGTTTTAAACGATTTTTATGCGATAATCACCCCTATTTATGAGTAACCATCTGCCATACAAATACTTTCATCTGCTTTCCAATTTGTATTTTTTCCTGCTAGAGTTTCAGGTTTCAGATCCGATTCCTATCGCGGACTCCACCAACGGGTGCTTAATTAAAATGGAGGAAAAGAGCGGACCCAGGAGTGGCAGATCGCGTAACCAGGACCAAAAGGAGCAACCCCTAACCAAACGAGGAGCAGCTGCTCCCTGGAGCATTGCTTTGGACTTGCTTGAATCCGTACAAAAGTCCCCCTTTTTAGTCGGTGCAAGCAGATGCGCCTGGTGGCTTCATTAAAATTAACAAAACTTAATTGCAGCTTTCGTGGCACGAAACATGCTGCAAATGCGTGTTCCAATCTGTTTGATGGCCCGGAGAACGAAAAGGGGAGCCCTGCACCTGCTGGTGATGATCGTCGGGGCTGGCTGCCAAACAATTTGATATATTGCCTTTTGGGGTTGATCCTGATCCCGGGATCCTGACAGATTGCAGCTGCAATCGTAATGTTGCAAAGCAAATAAGACAACAATATATCAACTGTTGCTTTGCTATCCAGGCAAGAAATATAATTAAAATACTATTGTAGCTATAAAATCCTTTTATTCTATTGTAAAATCAGCATTACGTTTAACTAATTTATACCGAGGTATTTTGATTTACCTTGGGCCACAAAGTAGTGTATTAAAACTTTACAAGCTTAAAGACATGATTAATGTATTAAATAAATATATATAATTAAAATAATATGATATATCTCTTCTGTTGATCCTTAAATCACTTTTCATAGCTTAAAAGATTTAGAAATGAAGGGGTTGTGGGTAGAAAGTTAACCAGAATTACGAATATAGCAAAAAAGTCAATTTATGACACATTCTATCCAAATATTTTTCTCTTCGCCATTTCTATATTCTTTTAAACGAAAACAGTAAAAATAAGCTAGAGTTTAGTGCCTTGTTAACTTTGGCAAAGTCGTTTACCTGTCGATGGCCGTAATTTGAGCTGCAATTTTGAACTTTTGGCATGTCGACATTTGCATGCCAGCCCGCCCCCAAACAATTACACAAAGTGTACCCAAAGTTCATTGGGCCCCGGCGGAAATTCAATTCCTTCTGCCAACTGACATTTGTCGCCGTTTGGTGGGGCACTCGCCAAAAGTCGGGCAACTTCAGCAAAACTGCCATCAATTTTGGTGGTCAGGCTGGCAATTAATTGAGGGGCCCATGTAGCTCTCCTCCCCCCTTGAGCTGCCCCCCGTTTATTCCCTCGAAATCATATTCATAAATTGCTGGGTCACACTTGTGGCCACCTATTAAACATACCAGCAGGCGGATGACGGAGCAGGCCAGCCGCCTTGTGTGTGGTCAATGGTCAACAGTCGGTGGTCGATGGATGGTCTGCGGTATCGATATCGGTGCCAGGACCGACAGCAGGAGCAGCAGGACAATGGCAGTTGGTGTGCCATTTGTTTGAAGTGTGCCTTCGATAAGCGGCCAGTTGGTCAGCGGCAACCGATCCGATCCGGTTTCAAAACAAAAGTTTATGGTTACACTTAAAGCTCAACCATGTGGATGATGATTAAATGTTGCCAGGAGTGGGGTACAACCCCATTCTGTTTTTGCTGCTCGTATAATTCCCGCATTAATGATGTCGATTTTAATAAAAACAGCCAACATTTTATGCTCCAGCGAGCGCATTTTAATGCGAAACTCAAACATACACGAGATAAAATAAATATAACTCATACGCCCCGTGTGCAGTGGCCGGGAACCTTCGAAACAGGCGGCAGTCAGCAGTCAGCAGTCGGCAGGCAGCAGGACTCCTACGGAGTCTCAGGGGCAGTAAAAACAGCAGCTGCCGGGCGTTATTTCCTCTCCGCAGCGAAGCAATGCGTGACCAATCCGAAAGGGGTCGCAAATACTGGGTTAACTTCCATGCAAAACTGATGCAGACACTGCAGGCATGCACGCAGAGAAATATTTTGCAAAAGTTTGAATCAAAATAAACACAATGTATTTATAAATATAGTTTGGAACTTTACTCTACATCCGTAACTTAATTTTATAGGCCTAGTTCTTTATTTTAAAAGAGAGTTTTTGCGATATTTAGTAAAAGTATAAAGAACAAAAGTACAAAAGTACAAAAAGCCAAACTTCTATTAATATTATCCTTAATAGTGTTTAACTTATTTTTCTAAGCAAATACTAAAACATTAAATTTTACTTTTTAAATAATAAAATACATCATTGTTCTGTTATACTAACAAGCGTTTAATAAATATTTGAATGATTAATTAAGCAGCTAGAATTTTTTTTTTACTGTTATTTAATAATGTATTCCAAAAAATGTAAATATATTCCCAGGGTTTTTTTCAGAACTTCTTTTTAAAGGTACAAAGTTTTTTTCGTACTAAGCTGTTAATAAGGTTACCTAAATCCTGTAATTTTTTCAAGTGCATTCGAAGGAAGAGAAGTCCAAAGCGAACTGGCAAAAGTCCGTTGAGTCCATTATATAAATGCTCTTTTAATAATAGCTTGGCTAGCGGTAAATGGTGTCGCATTCGCCATCTCTGTTGCACTCTACTTCTCTCCTTTTCTCGAGTATTTGCATTCGGCATAATGTGCATAATGTGACCCAGTGTAATTTAGATAAACGGATAAGCTGGAGTTCAGAGTAAACTAATTAAGGACTACACGGTGACCATATGGGTTTATGGTTTTTGCCCTGTTATTTTCATGCCCGCCGGCCGTCAATCAATCAATCAATGTAGATCAATTAGTGCCATTAATTCGACATTAATCATGGAAGAGCTGCAAAACATTCGTCTTGTTTTCTCTGCTAGTTTTGTTTGTAAGCTAATTAAATTTTAGTAGGATAAGAAGAAGCCGCTCGCCACAAAATCCCTAAATAAATATTTAAGTATTGGATACATGCTCATTTTTAAAGTGCATCTTGTTTGGTTACCCAGTGTTTGCCAAATGCACAGGGAAAATTCCTTTTTAAATCGATCATTAATTCGGGGATTTCTGATTTTGATACTAGGATATGATATTTGTGGTTTTTATACCCTTGCAGAGGGTATTATAATTTTGGTCAAAAGTGTGCAACGCTGTGAAGGAGACATCTCCTACCCTATAAAGTATATATATTCTTGATCAGGATCACCTCCTGAGTTGATATAAGCATGTCCGTCTGTCCGCCTGTCTGTCCGTCTGTCTGTCCGTCTGTCTGTCCGTCTGTCTGTCCGTCTGTCTGTTTCTACGCGAACTAGTCTCTCAGTTTTAAAGATATCGAATTGAAACTTTGCACACACCCTTCTTTCCTTTGCACGCAGTATATAAGTCGGAACGGCCGGGATCGGCCCAGTATATCCTATAGCTGCCATATAACTGATTGATCGGAAATGCCAAAACTTTGGTGTTTGTAAAGTTAGGAAGTTGGGATTTTATATGGGTTTTATATTTGGCCAATCAATCTGACCTACCAAATTTCATAAGGATCGACCGACTATATCCTATAGCTGCCATATAACTGAACGATTGGAAATGCCATTACTTTGGTGTTTTTAAAGTTAGGAAGTTGGGATTTTTTATGAGTATTAAGAATACATTATATGAATAATTTTGGAGAATATAATTTACAGACTATTCTGCAAGGGTATATCAACTTCGGCTCCGCCCGAATTTAGCTTTCCTTTCTTGTTTATTATCCTTCTGAATTTGTTGGAATTGTTTCGAAATTGTGGTTAGAGGTCTGAGTCTGAGGATCCACAAGATAAGGACTTTTTTTGATTACTTGATGCCTACTTAGCCTTTATACAAGAACATTTAAAATGTCAATTTATAAGATCGTTTCGAAATAAATTTTTAAAAAATAGAATAGTTGCAGAATCATTTCTCATTAAAAAAAACAAAATTACAATCGACATATTCACACTTGTTTCACTAATCTTTTCAGTGGCACGTGTGCTTTTATCTGAGTGTAAATCAAACATTTTCGCTTGGTCCTTTTGCATCTCCACGCTTTTTCTCCGCCCCCATTCAGTGAATCCTGGTCCTTTCGGTCTGGCCTTTTGCATAAGCAAATACGCGCGATTCGCAAACACGTGACGCTTGTATTTTTTTCTACCGCCCATCCACCCATCCGCCCATCCACCCTTCAACCCATCCACCCACTGACCCAGCTGGGGGTTCCCCTTATTCCCAAAGTGAATGAATGACTGAGTGAGTGACTGGCAGAGTGAGTGACTGTGAGAGTGAGTGAATGATGGCTGGTGACCAGTTCATGGTTCAATGACAAGCAACTTTCAGTTTGCGTGTGCTGCTCCTCTGCTTTTGGTTTTGTTCTCTTCTGGTTCGTTTTGTTTTGTTTTGTGTGTGCTAACTGACTGCACACCCCCCTGATCCACACCACCCCCCCTTTGCCAGGGGCTATTTGTCTGCGGTTTGGCACGCCCCCACCGAATCATCCCCACCCGCCCCCTTTGCACCTGACTGCCTTTTTTCGCCTCTGTCCTGCTTTCTGTCGGGACAATCGTTTAATTATGTACAACATTTGGGCTGGCCGAAAGGAGCTTATGTACTGGGTTCGGGTTGGGCCGCAGGACAATTACTGAATTTGCGACACAATTCGGAGAGGAGTTCTCGGCAAACATTAAATGACACATTAAATTGCTTGGCTCCACGTTTTAATTTGCCAAACTTTTTTTTTGTTTCTACTCAGAGAAAGAAATCAATACTTATATGAATTATATTTTAATGCACCATAAAACATATATGAAATATATCGTAGAATGTATAATACCAAGCAAACACCAAAACTCTTAAAATTTAAAAGTGCTATAATTTTCGAACTCATTTTCTTATTTTTCATCTATACTTCTTGCAAAAAAAGGGTAATAAGGGCTAAATAGTTTTGAGTAACTTAACATAATTTAACTTTTGTTTATCAAAATTAACATTTTTAATATTGCAAAAATATTTAAAACTATAAAAAATAAAGGCAAAGATTAAAAACTGCTTTAATAGCTTTTCCAGATTCTGTAGCATAATTTGTAAGTACCTCTAATGCAACAGTTAGAAGTAATTAAACTGATTTTCAAAGTTTAAAGCCTCTTAAATGACCAGCATAAACACACACTTCAAGTTGACTTTTCGCACTTGTTCAATAATGCCGGCAATTACACAATTCTCGATTACATTTGAGGCAGCAATTAAATCTAATCTGAAGCGTATTTATGTACAGTATTGACTCACAATGGGCCGCATTGATTGAGTTTTCCCTGTTCCACACCGACATTTATAATTACGATTGTGATATAAGTTGAGCACGCCAAGTTTGAAACATCAACACTAATTTGCTGAGGGCTAAGTAGAATGCTGAGCTTCGTAATTATCGGAAAAGATATTATTTGAATTGGATCATATAAACATAACACTACCGATTTATGGCATTTGCCTGGGGCTGCTCGTATAACAAAACATTTGCATAATGAGTTGGCCCTTTTATGAGCCCTATAACCTTTGCCACTTGCCACGTGACGCAAAAATGTGTAAAGCAATAAAAGCTCGAGTTTTTCCGGGTGCGGGAAAAGGAAAAGCAAAAGCGGAGGCGGAGGCGGAGGCGAGTTTCACCCACAGACAAAGTTAATTGAAAATGGCTAAGGTTCAGCAAGCGAATTCCTCATGACTACGCCCAGCAGCTTTGGCATTTTATTTGCCAGGCATATTTGATTTCGAGATCCTTTTCATATCAGGTGTCAAAGGCTTTTGCAGGAAGGCATCGTCGTCTCCCAGGGAACTTTTTAGCATTTCCATGTCAAAGCATTGCAGGAAAAGCTATTGAGACCCGTTTCGTCAGCTGCAGACATTGCATCACTTTCCCCCCAACTGCATCTTCGAGTGCTGCAATCTGGGGGGCCAAAAGGGAAGGAAAAAGGAGCAGCAGCTGGAGAAGCTGTAGGAGCTGGAGGAGGAGGGGCAAGAGCAGGAGCTGGTTGAGTAGCAGGAGCAGCGCATCCTGGCAGGTCGCAGTTCTCTGCGGCCGACACGTGAAACCATCATCAATCTAGTAGCAATGGCAACGACAGTTTTAACGACTTCTTGCGGATTACTTCAAACAAAATAACCACTTTGTAGTAGGAATTTTATGTTGGCCCGGTTGGTGTTGATGGCTTTGGCTTCAGCAACGGCCACGGCTTTGGCCACCCATTTCGCAGAGAATCCGCTGCATTTGGGCAAAGTTTTGCTGCGTGCCGCAAAGTTTACCCTTCCTCCGGTATCCGGAATCCGGAATCCGGAACCCGTAACTACTTCGTCCGCCTCCCCAGGACCAACTATCCGCAGTGCAAATTGCCGGACTCCCACAAAAGCAACAGCCGCAGGAGGCGATGGAATAAATATTTATTGATACTGCAGCAACGTGGTATAATTTGCCTATAACATAATGCAGTAATTTTGGCCAAGCCACCCACTTTACCTTCTCACTTCTGAGAATGGCTCCTCGGGTGCCATTTGCCAAAAACAATCTAGGGCTCTTTAATTTAATTTCGCACAAGGGGATCTTGTAAAAATGTCTGATAGAGTAAAATCAATTGAATTATAACTTCCTTTTGAGCTTGTTTTTGTGTCAAACAAAAATCAACTCTTGCAAAATTAACTTTTCCACCTCAATATTTATATTTTAAACAGAATTTAGCTTTTGGCAACTGCATAATTGACAATAATAATATGCCGGTTAATTGAATTTAAATAAATTTTAACAGCTCGAAGGACCTTTAATTGAATTCGGGTTATTATTAATCTGAAACTTTTAATGGAAAATAGAAATAATTTTAAATTGGACTACCAAAATGCATAAAAATAAAGATCTATTAAGTAAATCTAATTTAAAATTTGTGTGATTCTGTTCTTTGATTAAAAAATAGTTTTCTAATTGATACATTATTTTTGTTGTACTTTATTTAAAAATGAATAAAACAATCTTTGGGCGAAAATAAAGTATTTTATTATTTAACTTGAATCGAAAACAGAAATTATACAAATTTTACAAAGTTCATGATTTTCTTAAAAATTCTGCAAAAAGGTTAGACCTTGGCCCTTGTTTTCATACCACCAATCAATTTTGAAATGCACCAAAAGATAAAACTAGTTTCTTGTCAGCTTTTTTGAATGTTCAAATGAATAAATATAAATTTATATATTTATTATTCACAGCACGTGCTTTACAGAACAAGCATTTAATCGAAAATGCCCTCTTCCTGTGCCTTGTTGACCAGGGCCTTCAGCCCAGCGGTGACCTCGAGGCCCACCTCGGTGATTTGGTTGGAGGGCAGGAAGAATCCGAAGGTGCCCTTGTCGCGCAGCTCCACGGTGCAGGTGAAGGGAATGTTCTTCACGCCATAAGCCCAATCCTTGGCAGCTCCAGAGACGACATCTGTGTGGGGTAAATGAACTCTGTTAGTAAAGGTTACTCATCCTTATACATAGCTCCAGATAACTCACAGTTGAGCAGACCACTAGCACCGTAGGTGAAAGTGGAACCATAGACATCAGCGGCGGCATCTGAGAAGGCGGCGGCAATTCGCTTCATCTGCTCGTAGTTGGGAGGGAACTCGGTGTTGGAGTGTCCATAGGGCAGCAGGACATACTGTCCATAGGCGTGGTAGGCCATGTACGAGCGAATGTAACCATCCTCGAAGGAGCTGACAAAGTTCTGCAGGGATACGATCTCAATTTCAGTGTTGGGCTCGGCACCACCAAACCAGTGATCGCAGGGCTCGTCGATGTTCCAGCCAGCACCTCCCCAGTGGTAGTCGAAGTTCCTGTTCATATCGATACCAAAGCAATCTCCGGTCTCGTTCCTGTGTCCATTGGGACGACGGTTCTTGCGCCACAAACGCTCCACTTCGTGGGTGTAGACAAAGCCATCGGGATTCACCATGGGCACCACAATCCAATCGTACTCCTCGCTCAGACGCTGCATTTCGGGATCCTCGGAGTTGATCAGCTGGTTCAGCAGGAAGGTGACGGTGGCCGACGAGATCCACTCCATGGCATGGATGTTGCCCTCCAGGAAGATGGCCTTGTTGCCCTCACGCTTCGACAATTTCACGCTCTTAATATCGCGTCCCTCGAACGACTTTCCAATCACTTTGCACTCAAGGAAATCGTGGGCGGCACACTCCTGATCAACCCAATCGTAAATGGTGTCCAGGGTATGGTAAGTCTCCCATTCCATTTTGGAGTCATCGCCAACAGAGGCGTCATCAATCAATCTAAATGGAAAACGTTTTACATAACTCAAGCTATTTGCTTTTCCAAATCGATAACTCACTTCTGCAGATCCTCCACAATCACCTTGTGAACGATCTCCAGCAGGTTCATGGTCTTCTCGAAAACACGGTGGAACAGAGGGCCCACAATAACATTGTATTTATGTCCAGGAGCACCCAGCTCGTTAAGGAAGTGAACCTTAAAAAGGGATCGCGGTCAGAATTGATAATTACTTAGAGAAACATTGTAGTATCTACTTACAGAGATGTGCTCGTGAATCTTCTTAAGCTCCTCCATCTGCCAGTTCGTTTCAATGGTCAGTTGGTAGATCCTGAAATTGTGGTACCGCGCAGCCATGCGACCAGGAGCGGACTTGGCCGCCGCCATGGCCACCAGGGCAATCAGGAGGAAGGTTAGTTTCATCTTTCTGCTTTCGGTGTGCAGTGTTCACTGTGAGGTGTCGGATCCCGGCCAGGGTTTTTATTAGCGGCCGGAGTGGCCACTCCACTGGGCATTACCTAATGCCGATAGGGAGCTCCGATCAGTCATCTGGCGTGTGTCTCCTCCGATCTAATCGCCCATCCAACCTACCACAAAGTAAGCGCTGGACTTTGTCATCCAACGGATGCATGGATAGCTAGAGTTCACTACACAGAAAGAAAACTTTTTATTACATACATAAAATGTGGTGCAAATTTTATGGGTACCCCGTATTTGATATATACCTATTAGTACCACAAGTACAAATTTTTGATTTTATTGGTACTAATAACAAATTACAATTACAAATAGTAGATTGGCAATTTTTAAAAAAATATTAATTGACAATAATAAAAACAAATATGTTTTGCTAATTTATTTTTCAGCCGTAGAAAGTTGAAATTCGAATCATCTGTTGATAGGATCATAGAAATCTGAGTAATAAATAATAATATAAAGCCTATATTTTCGCCAGCTTAAGAATATATTAACTTTATAGGAAAGGAAATTCTACCTTCTCGGTGTCGCATACTTGTGAAAGAATTTAATAGTCCCCCTTTTCCAAAGAATTCCGATAAAAATTAAAAACAGTTGAATTGACTTATTATCAACAATAAATAATTTTATAAATATCAATTATATAAAATGAGATATGTTTTTTTCTCGGTACATTTAACCAACAAAGTCAGTAGAGTTAAATTTATAAATGAAATAATGCAACAAGTGCTGGGGCACTCGCCTTATCAGGCAAGTTCAATTAACTGAGTACTCCTCCAGGCGTCTGCGCGTTTAGAAGCACTTCTAGAAGCATTTCTTGAATGCACTAGCAATCTGAAGATCGACATCTTGAAGTGGTGAGAGTTGAATTCGTTCGACAGTTTATTGTGAAAGTAGTACATTCATTCAGTCAAATTTACTATTCAACAAGAAAGAAAAGCTAACTTCGGGCGGAGCCGAAGTTGATATACCCTTGCAGAATATTCTGTAAATTATATTCTCCAAAATTATTCATTTGATGCATTCTAACATATCTACCCTATCAGCCTCTTTTATAATGCAAGGGAGTGACAGTAAGGGTCTTAAAAATTACTTAAGTTTACAACCCTTTACTTTTT
Source organism: Drosophila fuyamai (assembly GCA_018153365.1). Classification (NCBI taxonomy): domain Eukaryota; kingdom Metazoa; phylum Arthropoda; class Insecta; order Diptera; family Drosophilidae; genus Drosophila; species Drosophila fuyamai. The sequence continues at coordinate 9,947,071 of JAECXW010000758.1, forward strand.
ATATAACAGAGACATATTATTCAAAGAATTCCACGGGATTATTCCATTATAACCTGGTAAGCAGGTATATGTTGGCAAACATTTAATTGGTTCAATGAACACGTGCAAGGGGCAAGAATTGTGCAAAGGACCTGAATTGCGCAACCGGTAACGCAGGTATGAGTGCAATTTATGGAGTGGCTTAGTAACTGTACAATATTAGGTATAACCTTTTTGATGGTCGAATCGGAAAAAATAGCACTACAAATTAGGACCTAAATTGCACAACAGGTAGGCAGGTACTTAAAAAAATGAATTTTCATTGCCTTTTTGAAAAGGGTCAAACTAGATAACCTTAAAAGGGTCATGGGATAATTCTTTTTTATTTTTATTTGGGATATTACCTAACTTGACTATATATTCACAAATCCTATAATTCGTAGATCAGTCGATGAAAAATTTTTTTGAGTGACGACGTTACTCTGCCAGTTAGTGAAAAGTATTTTTTCAAGTGCAAAAATTTAAAGAGAGCGGAAGTATTTTTTAACAGTGCAAAAGTGTGAGAAATAAATTTTTATCAGTGGTAAAATTAAAAAAACTTGTTTTCAAGTAATATTTAAAAGACAAACTTTGGTAAGTATATTTCGCTAATATCTCTTTAACTTTCAAATTCTCCTAAAATCCTATTAGGTGATTCTTATTAGATGCTATCATTCCATAATTGTCTTTTTTTCATGCAGCGCTATAAAAATGCCACGTGTAACACGCTTGTCCCAGGAGCAACGCCGCCAAGCAGCTTTAAGCCGCAGTAGAGCCCGCTATGAAAGGAATGCGTCCCAAATAAGAGCTCGGAACTCGCAACATATCGCCAATGTTCGCGCCAATAACCCTAACTTTCGGGAGGAAAGTCGTGCTCAGGATTCCACTGCACGCGCGCAGCGGAGAAGAAGCGAAAGGGTTCGCAACCTTGAACGGATTCGGGACGCACAAGCGCATTTAACTCGTCGGGATGACTCTGAGGAGCGAAGACAAGAGCAGTTGCGAAACACTGCTGAGCATGCATCTCGGAGGACTAACCCAGAAATCCGTTCTGCGGAGCGTAATCAGGATGCTGCAAGACATTCGAATCGTCGACTGGACCTGGACTATCGTGTCTCAGAGCGGTCTCGGGATATGGAGGCACGCGCGACCCGTCGACAGGACTCTGAGGAGCGAAGACAAGAGCAGTTGCGAAACACTGCTGAACATGCTTCTCGGAGGACTAACCTGGAAATCCGTTCTGCGGAGCGTATTCAGGATGCTGCAAGACATTCGAATCGTCGACAGGACCTGGACTATCGTGTTTCTGAGCGGACTCGGGATATGGAGGCACGTGCAACCCGTCGACAGGACTCTGAGGAGCGAAGACAAGAGCAGTTGCGAAACACTGCTGAACACTCTACTCGGAGGGCTATTCCTGAGTTTCGAATTCCTGAACGGATTCGGGACATGGATGCACACGCGATCCGTCGAGAGGACACCGAGGAACGACGACGAGAGCAGTTGCGAAACACTGCTGAGCACTCTACTCGGAGGACTATTCCGGAGTACCGAAATCCTGAACGGGTTCGGGACATGGATGCACACGCGATCCGTCGAGAGGACCCCGAGGAGCGACGACGAGAGCAGTTGCGAAACACTGCTGAGCACTCTACTCGGAGGACTATTCCGGAGTACCGAAATCCTGAACGGGTTCGGGACATGGATGCACACGCGATCCGTCGAGAGGACCCCGAGGAGCGACGACGAGAGCAGTTGCGAAACACTGCTGAGCACTCTACTCGGAGGACTATTCCGGAGTACCGAAATCCTGAACGGGTTCGGGACATGGATGCACACGCGATCCGTCGAGAGGACCCCGAGGAGCGACGACGAGAGCAGTTGCGAAACACTGCTGAGCACTCTACTCGGAGGACTATTTCGGAGTACCGAAATCCTGAACGGGTACGGGACGCCGCAGCGCGTGCTATTCGTCGAGAGGTCACTGAGGAGCGGCGACAAGAGCAGGTGCAAAATACTGCTGACCATGCTTCTCGGAGGAACAATCCCGAATATCGAATTTCAGAGCGAATTCGGGACGCCGCAGCACGAGCTGCTCATCGCGAGGACCCAGAGGAACGTGCAAGGGAACAGGAAAGGAACACTGGAGAGCACCGACAGCGACGAAGGGATATGGAAGACAGGCAGCGAGAACGGGAAAGGGACGCCGATAACAGGAGAGCAACCAGGAGAAATCCCATCGCTAGATCACAGGAGCAACGGATAAACACATCACAACGCCGGGAAACACGGCAACAGCGGAGGATTCGGGAAGAACGAATTCGGCAAATGGCAGAGGATCGATTATTAAACTTTAGGATTAACTCACAAAATCGACTGGATGCCTCCCAAAGGCAGTCGCAAAGAAACATGGACGCAAGAGCTCAACTTTCGGAGGATGAACTGGAACAGGAACGAGGACAACAGCGAAATAGGATTCGATCATCAGCGAGGGATCTGTACCACAGGAACATTAAGGAAGGGCCAACGGCTATTTGTATTTGCTGTGGAGGAACATGGTTCCGTTCGCAGGTAAGTGGATTATCCATCCTGGCTATCTCCTCTAAATTTCCTCTCCTAAACGTTGGCAACGCCTTTTATTTGTCAAGAAAATTTCCCAGTCCGTCCGGCAAATATAACTTTTGCCACACTTGTCGTCGTGCCATTTCTCTTGGCAAACTCCCATCACTATGCCTTTCTAATGGGTTCGATTTCCCAGAAATCCCTGAGTGCTTAAATGGACTCACCTGCCTCGAAGAACGCCTTATTTCACCGAGAATCCCTTTTATGAGGATTATTTCCCTCGGCTATGAAAGGCAATGTGGAATCAGAGGGGCAGTGGTGAATGTTCCAATTTCAGTTCCCGATATTGTGACTGCGCTTCCACGCTCTTTCGACTCTACCCATGTCATCCAAGTCCATTTAAAAAGGAGACTAGAGTACGCTCACAATTTCATGACTGAAACTATTCGACCCGCTCGGGTCCTTGAAGCTGTACGGTACTTAGTAAATACCGAGCTCTACAGAAAGCACAACATTTCACTAAACGAATCATGGCTAACAGAACTTCAAGGAATTAATGATATTCCTTTTATTGCGGACGAATCTGATCGCGAAGCAGTAGAGCAACTTCTTCACCAGCAGCACCACTCCCAAAATGCTGCAGAGCTCGAAGAAAATTTAAATCCCGGAGGCCATGAAACATTATTGGAAAATAATGATACTGCAATTCAGCGCATTGCATTGGCACCAGGTGAAGGCCGTCGGCCAACAAGCTTAACGCTTGACGAAGACGCAGAGGAACTATCCTTTCCAACTATTTCTTGCGGAGAAATATTTAAAGGAAATACAACCTATGCGAAAAAAGCCAGATCCCAAATCCGTTTTTACGACCGTCGTTGCGCTGTAGTTCCAAAAGTTTTATACATGTATAAATTTTACGAAATGCAGCGCATACAAAATTCCATTTCAATTGCTTTACGCAAAAAGTCGGGAGCGATTACCGCTGGTAATCTGCGGGATGAATCATTTGTTGACCGTCTTGTGCAACATGATGATGGCTACCACATCCTAAAAGGCTTACGGTCTGCACCAGCTCATTGGGAGGCTGAGAAAAAAAAAGTTATAGCCATGATTCGACAATTTGGGCTGCCAACGTTTTTCATTACTCTTTCCGCTGCTGAAACTAAGTGGAATGAACTTTTAGTTATCCTGTCTCTTCTATTGGATAATAGGGCTATAAGCGAGGAAGAAGCGGCAGCTCTTTCCAGCTCCGAAAAGGCTCGGTTAATCCGATCCGATCCAGTGACGTGCTCTCGATACTTCGATTACAGGTTGCGACAATTAATGAAATTGTTCAAAACCGATATTTTTGGGGAGTTCAACCTTTCTCATTTTTATTGGAGAATCGAATTCCAGCACAGAGGATCTCCGCATTCTCATGGCATGTACTGGCTTGCTGGTGCTCCTAAGCTCGAAGACGCCGAAAATACCGAGCAAGTAATAAACTTTATTGATAGGTTTATTACTACAAATGGAGACGATACTGAACTACAAGAAGTAATTCAGTATCAACGCCACAAGCATAGTGCTTCTTGCCTAAGAGAGTTACGCGGACAGGAGTTCTGCCGATTCAATATGCCATATCCTCCTATGCCCGAAACACTTATTTTGCATCCAATCGAAGAAAACGAAGTCAATAGTGAAGATCATAAAACTTTGTTTAAAAAAATTAAGGAAGCTTTAAGGACTATTTCAAACGAAGACGCAGCTTTGTTTAACAATTTTGATCATTTTCTGTCCCACCTTGAAACTAATTTTGAAGCCTACAAACTAGCCTTACGTTCCAGCTTAAAAAAGCCACAAATTTTTCTTCGCAGACAATTCTCCGACCGACTGCTCAATGCTTATAATAGAGATATTCTAGGCTTGCACAGAGCTAATATGGATATTCAATTTATCCTAGATGCGTACGCCTGTTGTAGTTATATCATTAACTACATAAACAAATCAAACAGAGGCGTATCGCAGTTGCTCCGTGAAGCCATGGCAGAAATAAGCTATGGGAATATTTCTATTAAAAGGAAATTACAGCACCTAGGGAATAAGTTTATTAACGCTACAGAAATATCGGCCCAAGAAGCAGCTTACAATATTTTGGGTCTGCATATGTCGGAGGCAAGTGAAGGTACTATTTTTGTAAACACTTGCCATCCAGACAAACGAGTTCGATTGGCTCGCTCAAATGAAGAATTAGAGCGACTTCCAAACAACTCGGTGGATATTTTTGAGCGTAATATTCTTGACCGATATGTGCAAAGGCATGAGCAGTTGGAAGGAATTTGTTTAGCAGATTTCGCAGCTTGGTACAGATTTGTCAAGCGGATTGGACGATCTGCCGCTAATCATAGGGAAGACTATGATGAAGGAAATGATGTGGAGGTAGATGACGAAGATGAAGTTGCTGAGCAAAGTTATCCACTGATGGATGGGTCTGGTTGCGTTAAGAAACGTAGGCATCCCCTGATTCTAAGGTGGGTTCGCTTCAGCATAAACTCTTCACCTTCCGATTATTTCCGAGAGCATTTAATGCTCTTCTATCCTTGGCGAAATGAAGAAGCTGAACTTCTTTCCAACGACATTGAAAACACATTCCGAGTAAACCATGAAGCCATTAAGATAATGAAAAGGAACTATGATGTGTTTGATGATATGGAGTTAGAAAGAGTTCTGGAAGATTTACAAGAGGATAGGGGAGATAGTGCTCCTGATGCGGAAGAACCTGCCTCCCAATTTTTAGACGAAGAGTTTAGAGCTTTGGCTGTACCAAATATAGAGCGGAACGTAAATATTCTTCAGGAGGACAATGCGATAAACAACCCTGAAGAAGACGGCGAACTTCAATTAATTAGACTCCCCCCGTTAGTTTCCAATGATGACCTTTGCTCGCTAACTCGGTCCCTTAATTACAAACAAAGACTATATTATGCACATGTGATGCATAATGTTGTTAGTAAAAATATTTTTTACGAATATGTTGGTGGAGGGGCCGGTGTAGGAAAAAGCAGACTGATTTCTACCATCTATCAGTCTGTGACTTGGCGAGCAAATAAGCTTCCTGGTGCTACGGATTCAGCAAAGGTTTTATTATGTGCTCCGACTGGAAAAGCTGCTTTTGGAATTGGAGGACTGACTCTACATTCAGTTTTTTCTCTTCCAATTAATCAGGCTTCAGGTCCCTTAAGACCTTTAAGCAATGATAGTTTAAATACAATTCATTGCAAGCTGATTGATCTCCAACTGATTATAATTGATGAAATTTCTATGGTTGGTTCTAAAATGCTTTCATTTTTGGATCAACGGCTTCGTCAAATATTCCGAAGCCCTGACTTAAGTTTTGGTGGAAAATCAATTATAGTTTTTGGAGATCTAAAGCAGCTTTCCCCAGTTGGAGACAGTTGGATATTTTCGGAGAGGACAATTAATCCTTATAGCGTTTTAGCAGGAAATAGCTTATGGAGCAACTTTAAGTATTTTGAGCTCACAGAAATAATGCGCCAAAGAGGCGACCATGCATTTGCTCAAGCCCTAAATCATTTGTCTGAGGCTTGCATGACAATTGCAGATATAGAGCTCCTTAAACAAAGGGTTGTTTCACCCAGCGAAGTTCCTGATGATGCCATTCATTTATTTTCTTCTAACGAAGAAGTTAATAATTACAATTCCCTAAAACTAGCGCAAATTGGGACGGAAGAGTTGGTTTCCACTGCTGTTGATACAGTGAAAACTGGGAACATATCTACACGAAACAGAGAAAACACGTTAAGATATGCTCAAAATATGAAAACCTCTGAAACACAGGGGTTGCCATATGCTCTTCATCTCAAAACAACTGCTAAATATATGGTAACCGTCAATATAGACACAAGTGACGGACTTGTAAATGGAGCAACTGGTCAGCTGATGCTAATTGACCATTGCTTAGTAAATGGCTCAAATTTAGTAACGCGACTTTGGATTAAATTTTTTGAACCCACGGTTGGCACTATCGCCAGATCAAAGGTTCGGAATAGTCCCGATCCCGAATGGACTCCAATAGTAAAAGCCTCTCGAGTTTTTCAATGTGGAAGATCGGAGCATGCTTCTGTTGACCGAAAACAATTTCCAATTGTTCCTGCTGAGGCTATTACCATCCACAAAAGCCAAGGAGCAACATATAGCAAAGTCGCCGTGCATCTTAAAAGAGGCATCAAGCGAGCTTCGTTATATGTTGGATGCAGCAGAGCCACTAGCGCATCAGGACTTTTCCTTCTAGGCGACTTTGTTCCTCCAACAAGATTTGGAGCTCCAAATGTCCAAGACGAACTTCAAAAGTTAAGAGAGGAAAAGTTTTTGACTACGCATTATGAGTTTGTGGTTAACAGAAACGAAGACATCTCCCTGTATTACCATAATGTTGAGTCTCTTCGAAGCCATCGCGAAGATATTTTTAACGACCCTATTATTTGTTCTGCAAATTTTCTTTGTTTTGTCGAAACTTGGACTCTTCCCAGCGAAGACTTTTCTTCACAAGGTTTCGACATAATAAGAAGAATTGATAGCAATCGATTGAATGGTATGGGCAAAAATGGAATTATTATTTATGCCAAGCAAAATATTGCCGAAAATGTAGTTTTCTTGTTTGAGACAAATAAGTCTTCGAGCTCAAGAACTATATACCAATCAATTGCATTCAAATATATTAATAGTTCCTTCATTGTTGTTTATAGGAATCCAACGTTTCCTATGGCACAATTTCGTAATGAAATTATGTCGGACGTAGAAAGGATACGCAGCTTAGAAAATAATGGCAAATTGGTTATATTAGGAGATTTTAATATTTGCAGATCCACAACCACTGATCGACTCGAGGAAGCTTTAAATGAATTTAATCTAATTCCAATCAATAATTCTGCAACAACGAAACATTTGACGCAAATTGATTGGATATTTGCTGAAAATGAGCTGAGGAATGCTGTTGCTCTTACATACAAAACGAGCTATAGTCATCATGATGGAATTTTTCTTAAATATACATGTTAGGATTTGTTTATTAATTTATTTATTAATTTATTAACTTATTTATTTATTTGAATTGTATATTGTTTCAAGATTGTGATAAATTTTGTATTTGTAAAGTGCAATATGGATTAAGATTATAATATTTCCCTCTCGTGGATTGAGACCTTGTCGTGGTGAGGGGGCTGAGTATGTGAGGATTCATAATAAATATCACTGAAACCAGCATCAATCCTTTGTTTTAACTCGTTCATAAAAAAAATGGATTGACGACAGATTCATATAATCTTTAATAAATCTATTTCTCAAAAGTTGGCATTACCATTAAGGAAAAGTTCGAGGGGGTTGAATTTTATTGATTGATTTTATTTATGATGATAACTCTATGATAGCCATATTCTATGACATATTCTATGACTAAGTACAAATTTTCTTATATGTACCAGTGTTCAATAACAATTCTAAATTAAACCTTATTTAGTTAAATCTGAAAAACACACCAAAGTTCCTTATGAAATTTGGTATGTCGGATAGATTGAACAAATAAAAAACCAATACAAAATCCTAATTTCCTAACTTTAAAAACACCAATGTTATGGCATTTCCGATCGTTCAGTTATATGGCAGCTATAGAATATAGTCGACCGATCCTTTTAAAATTTGGTAGGTCAGATTGATTGGCCAAATATAGAACACATAAAAAATCCCAACTTCCTAACTTTAAAAACACCAAAGTTATGGCATTTCCGATCGTTCAGTTATATCGCCTCTATAGGATATAGTCGACCGCTCCATATGAAATTGGGAACGTCGGATTGATTGGCCAAAAATACAACCCGTAGAAAATCCCAACTTCCTAACTTTACAAACACCAAAATAATGACATTTCCGATCAATCAGTTATATGGCAGCTATAAGATATAGTCGGCCGATCCTTATGAAATTTGGTAGGTCCGATTGATTGGCCAAATATTAAACCCATAGGAAATCCCACCTTCCTAACTTTACAAACACCAAAGTTATGGTATTTCCGATCAATCAGTTATATGGCAGCTATAGGATATAGTCGGCCGATCCGGACCGTTCCGACATATATACTGCGTGCAAAGGAAAGAAGGGTGTGTGCAAAGTTTCAATTCGATATCTTTAAAACTGAGAGACTAGTTCGCGTAGAAACAGACAGACGGACAGACAGACGGACAGACAGACGGACAGACAGACGGACAGACGGACAGACGGACATGGCTATATCAACTCAGGAGGTGATCCTGATCAAGAATATATATACTTTATAGGGTCGGAGATGTCTCCTTCACTGCGTTGCACACTTTTGACCAAAATTATAATACCCTCTGCAAGGGTATAAAAATGGATTGACGACAGATTCATATAATCTTTAATAAATCTATTTCTCAAAAGTTGGCATTACCATTAAGGAAAAGTTCGAGGGGGTTGAATTTTATTGATTGATTTTATTTATGATGATAACTCTATGATAGCCATATTCTATGACATATTCTATGACTAAGTACAAATTTTCTTATATGTACCAGTGTTCAATAACAATTCTAAATTAAACCTTATTTAGTTAAATCTGAAAAACACACCAAAGTTCCTTATGAAATTTGGTATGTCGGATAGATTGAACAAATAAAAAACCAATACAAAATCCTAATTTCCTAACTTTAAAAACACCAATGTTATGGCATTTCCGATCGTTCAGTTATATGGCAGCTATAGAATATAGTCGACCGATCCTTTTAAAATTTGGTAGGTCAGATTGATTGGCCAAATATAGAACACATAAAAAATCCCAACTTCCTAACTTTAAAAACACCAAAGTTATGGCATTTCCGATCGTTCAGTTATATCGCCTCTATAGGATATAGTCGACCGCTCCATATGAAATTGGGAACGTCGGATTGATTGGCCAAAAATACAACCCGTAGAAAATCCCAACTTCCTAACTTTACAAACACCAAAATAATGACATTTCCGATCAATCAGTTATATGGCAGCTATAAGATATAGTCGGCCGATCCTTATGAAATTTGGTAGGTCCGATTGATTGGCCAAATATTAAACCCATAGGAAATCCCACCTTCCTAACTTTACAAACACCAAAGTTATGGTATTTCCGATCAATCAGTTATATGGCAGCTATAGGATATAGTCGGCCGATCCGGACCGTTCCGACATATATACTGCGTGCAAAGGAAAGAAGGGTGTGTGCAAAGTTTCAATTCGATATCTTTAAAACTGAGAGACTAGTTCGCGTAGAAACAGACAGACGGACAGACAGACGGACAGACAGACGGACAGACAGACGGACAGACGGACAGACGGACATGGCTATATCAACTCAGGAGGTGATCCTGATCAAGAATATATATACTTTATAGGGTCGGAGATGTCTCCTTCACTGCGTTGCACACTTTTGACCAAAATTATAATACCCTCTGCAAGGGTATAAAAATATGAGATAATGGATAAGTGAAGACTCTTGCCCTTGACATTTTATTTTGGAAACTTCCAAAAGTTTGGGCTTTTATAAAACTATATATTTTTTTAGTTTACCTTTCGCCCATTTTTAAAAATTTAAATGATCTTAGCCCAATATAAATTGAAAGAAATATTATACAAATTTGTAACCCCCTTTTAAGATTGCAAATGTTCGTATGTTGTATTCCACAGAAATGGAATTATTTTATTATTACAAAATTTATTATAGTATTTAAATCAACAAGGTATAACATTCCAACACTTAAAAATGATTTGCAAGGATTGTGAAAAAAGCTTGAGATAAAATCAAAATAATGCCATTCGATTGGATATTTTATAACGAATTCAACAAGTTATGACATTCCAATATTGGACCATTATTTCTCATGGTTTTGATCAAAAAACCAAAATAAAAACTGATTTTTCCGGGTCTCCGGTTTTGGTCATATTTCATAATCATTTCATTATCTTTTTTTTGTGAAAAATCGGCCAAAATTAAATTTATTAGCTGTGAATGCCACTCGATTGGAAATTTTATAACGAAATAAACTAGATATTACAACTAAACATAATTTTCCAGTGATTTGATTAAAAATCCGAATCTCGAGTTATTTTTTTCAGATTTTTCCCATAAGCAGAATGTGTATATGTTCTTTCATTTTTATTTTAAAAATATATTGCCAACATTTTTCAAACTTTAAATTTCAGCTGTAAATGCCAATCGATTGAAAATTTTACATCAAGTTCAACACCGTCCTTCTCTATATTTAAAATAGAGATTGAAAACCTCTACGCACTTAGTTAAATTTTTGCTTAAGTTTATTGTTTATACTCTACTGAAACATGGGTTATTGGTATTAAATTAAAAGTAACGTATTTAGGCAACCAGCGTTGCCAGAAGATCAACAACAATTAAAATACGTTACCACTGACAGAAAATATCGATAGTCCATGCCAACAATCGATGGCTAGTGCCGGTCACACTTTGCTACGCCATATTTCTTTTCTTCGTTTCCGGTGAGTGTGTGTACTCCGCGTTTTTTTACTTAAATTAATTTTAACAGAAATACCCTTGAATTTCTGGGCTAGGTTGTGTGAAATATCATATTTAAGAGTAAAATCTACCTGGGGATACAGGTATTGCCGACTGAAACGTCCAATAAGTGGGGTAGAATTGAACTTGAAAAAATCAATGAAAAACGACCCCCACCTGAGATTTTTCGCCGCCCTTTTGAACCGGCGCCAGATGATTTTCCCAAGCTTAATTAACACGAGTTGCGAACAAATTGCCTAACCAATTGTTGTCCACTTGTTTCCTTTCGCAGACAAAGATGCCTGAACTGACCGAAATCAAGAACGAGGCTGCACCCTCCACCTCCGCGGAGGCGAAACCCGAGGATGTGCGCGTCGAGGACGACGGCAGCGATAGCGAATCGGATGGCGGTATGCCCGCCCTGGAGGAGGCTGGAGCGGCCACCACACAGTTGGGAGGCGGTGCCACCGGTCTGCCCATCGACCTGGTGTCCAAGGCCAAGCAGTCGCGCGGCGAGAAGAAGGCCAGGAAAATCATGCTGAAGCTGGGCCTCAAGCAGATCCAGGGCGTCAACCGCGTGACGATCAGGAAGTCGAAGAACATCCTGTTCGTGATCAACAACCCCGATGTGTACAAGAACCCGCACAGCGACACCTACATCGTGTTCGGCGAGGCCAAGATCGAGGATCTGTCGCAGCAGGCTCAGGTGGCCGCCGCCGAGAAGTTCAAGGCCCCGGAGGCTGCTAGTGCTGCCGACAGCGTGGGTGCCACCACATCGGTGGCCCCGATTGCCGAGGAGGACGAAGAGGATGTGGACGACACCGGCGTCGACGAGAAGGACATTGAGCTTGTCATCACACAGGCCAACACGACGAGGGCCAAGGCCATTAAGGCTTTGAAGAACAACAGCAACGACATAGTCAACGCCATCATGGAGCTGACCATGCTCTAGAGCGGGCTCCAGCTGTTGCTGAACTCCTGATTTTGTTGTTTACCCGCCTTTCGATACACTCTACTGACCCAAATGTTGTGCATGCCCCATGAGGGGCAGCATGTAACACCAGTCGAACATTTAATTATATTTCAATTGATTATTGAATCTAAATAAAAGTGGATTTTCTTTCAGATACCATTTAATGTATTTTTCGACTAGCTTTGGGTTTCCACTATGTCTTCAAATGCCATAGCTTACCAAATTCGATTAAGTATAGACTGAGGTTCCGGGTTAAGTACTTTGAGATTAGGGGACTGGCACATGAGGGGTTAATTGGGGTATTAGCTAATAAGTTCAGGTTGCAACCGATTTGAGGACGCGGGCCTGGCTGCGAGACGCCAAACGAATATCAGCCGGACTCTGCATCCAGGGCTCGCCATCCGCCTGCATGGGCACCGTCTCTTTGATTTGTAGCTGGAAGAGATCGCTGATTAAAAGGATTTCGGTCGGAATGCAAGTAGACGTACCCTTATTTGCTTGGCTTGGCCAATTCGCACTGGTTTGCTTATATTGCACTGCAACTGGGCAATGTGAAAGGAGGAGACAATGCCAAACACCTCCATCATGCCATCCGAGATGGAGTTCACGATGCGCACCTCGCCATTGGAGTTGCTTAGCTCGCACAGTTTGCATCCCGCTCCCCAGGAGTCGATATTTAGGAACACCAGGGCCTGAAGTTCAGGCAGTTGCACTGGTTTGTTGTCCAGGTACAGGGTCAGCTTCTCCTCTATGTGTTCGCAGCCAGGTTGCATCACCTGCTGCGTTCCAAAGGTGAAGTACAGAAGCTGTAAGGATGAGGGTGGTTTATGAGTGAGCCAAAATTACTATCTCGTAGCTTACCTTATTGAATATCCGACTGCTGAGCAGATAGAACCGAGATTCTCGCGTCTTGTGGAAGTTGTAGGTGATGAACGCGTCCACACCCACACTGAAATAGTTGTACACGTGAATCGTCTTTGTGGGATGCCTCTGGATGGGCAGTCGGTAGTGCAGCTTCTCTATCTGCAGGTCGTATCGGTCGAGATTCACGGAGCGGGCACGCCGAATACTCCTGAGGATCTCCACAGGATCAAGGACCGAGGGCGGCTCTGCTCCCCAGCCCAGAACTCGCGACAAATCGTTGCCAGTGCCCAGCGGCATGATGGCCACCGAAGGCTGGGGTTTGATGTTCAACGCGTATATGGTATTGAGCACCCAACCGATGGTGCCATCGCCGCCAGCCACTAGTATGCGACAGGGGCGAGGACTGGCCTTGGCGGCCCACTGCAGGGCATCCTGTGGACCGCGTGAGCCCAGTTCCATCACCTGCAGCGGGTGCAGGTAGCCACGCAGCAGGGACAGCACATTGGCGCCCGTACTGCTGCCCGACTTGGTGTTGGCAATCACAATCAGCGGTTCCCAGTTCTCAATGTCCGGCGGCGTTATGCTGGCCAAATGCAGTCGCATCGAATCCCTGGTCCGAGCGGCCACGAAGCTGTATGGCGGGAAGATCATGTCCTTGAACTCGCCAAAGTCGCAGGTGCTCTTGGAGTCGATGCGCGAGTAGCAGTCATTGTGATAGCACCGCTGGCACCAGGCACACCGCCATCCGTACAATCCCGGATCGGTGCTGACATGGTGATCCACCTCCTCGCCGCAGTCCGCGCAATGGACGCCCATGGGCAGATTGCCGTGGACCCACAAATGCCGCACGGAGGACTCGTTGCGCAACCATTTGTCCTTGCAGCGGTACTCTCTGTCCGCCCTCCGCTGGCAGAGGGGCGTGGCATGGGTGCACAGGCCGCAGCAGTCGCAGAAGAGTCCTGCGGATGGGGTCAGCAGGATCTCGCAGACGTTGCAGAAGCAGGCCTTCCATATAATGAGATAAATATGTGTAAGGAAGTCTCAACAAGTGAATCAACTCACCTGCTCGATGACTTTTATTGATTTCCAACTGTGACGTGTTTTAAAAGTGCTAACGAAGTCCTCGGACAGCAGACTGCGGCAGAAGGCGAACAGGACACCCAGGGCCAGCAGGGAGCCAATCAGAGCCTCCACGCTCAGCTCGATGGTGGCTATGTCCATGGTCCACGAACAAATTCCCCAATTACGCTAAATTGCTAGGTAATTTGGCATTTTCACAAATCGTTTGTTTTTGCTCCGTCGACATTCCACTAGTGTGACCACGTCGATAACGATCAAAAATACCAACCGGTCATAATAATTTCAGTTTAAACTTATTTATGGTCACCCTTATCTGTCACTCTGTTGACGTTTTCCGACACTGCTTGTCAACCTTAGAAATCAGCTGTGAATTTGGCGTGTGGAAAAAGTTTGCCTGAGGAAAATCAGAAGTTCAAAACGAAAATCTCGCCAACATGAAGGTCATCTACAACACCCTGTTCAAGCGCACCTCCACCTACGCCGTGGCCATCATCGCGTCGGCCTTCTTCTTCGAGCGCGCCATCGATGTCACATCGACCACGATCTTCGAAAGCGTCAACAAAGGCGTAAGTATCAACCGCTTATGTAAGAGGAGTTTCCTGGTCAAATATTGAATTTTCCCTCGCTTGCAGAAACTCTGGAAGGACATCAAGGCCAAGTACGAATAAATCACTATGATTCGTTGTAATTAGCAATAATAATCAACGTTTATTCTAAACGAAACGAAAACTAAACAGGGTTTCTCTGGGTTATTTAACTGATTTCTGTGGTGGTGCTGTGGGTTCTAAGGATTCTTCTGATATCTCCCAGGGCTTTTCGTGACGCTTGGCATCCCAAGGCTGTGAGTTGGGCAGGCGAGCGGGCTCCTTAAAGGACACACCATTATCCTGGAGGGTTTGAAGCAGCTTCTGCAGCTTGCTTCCAGGCACTGCATCCACATTGCAGGTCATTTCGGTTATTCCCGACTGCAGGCAACGATGGGCCAGCACTCTTCCAAGGTTAACAAACGCCGACGTATCGTTGGTCTTGTAGAGCTGCTGTTTTATGGCCCATTCCGAGGTGCTGGCGCTTAGAATTGTTCCATTTTCGAAGTGCTTTACATCGGCACTGACATACCGACCGCTGGTATTGATCTCCAGGGTGTGCCAGTAGGATCGGCCGGGTTTCTCCAGATGATAGCCACCCGGCTTGTAGGCAATGCGTAATCTCTCCAGATTCCTGGGATTCCGGTTGATCACATATGCCGCGCTGCTTTGCGGTGTGCTCAGCTCCTTGATTTTGTGAAAGACACGGGCGGAGGTGAGGGGACGGGCACTGCGAGACATATTGGCACTATAATCCCTGAAAAACCACACTTTTAATTGATATTTAAGAGAGGATTACAAAACGACAAAACCATACCAAAATATCCAGAAATTAAGTATTGGTAAACGACTAGCTTAAGCAGTGCTGCAAAATGCGTATTTTTAGTTCGAGGTGAATGGCTACGCCGAACAGCTGTTTCAAACTTGTTTTCCTTTAAATTTCTAGTTTCTTCAGATTCTTTTGGCCTTGAGCACTTTCACCGCCTCCCCAAACAAGACAAGACGACCCCCTTCAGACATGCGCCAAGCGGATCCGGCGCCCTCTGCCCGTACGCCCATGATTTTGCAGCTGAGGTGAAGAAGCGGCGGTTGGGTGAAGCAAGCAGTGCGCGTCCAAAATTGCAAAGTGTTTAATATTCTTTTTGGCCTACAACAGTCGGTTATGTAAAGCGCGTAAAGGCCCGCTAACTGCCCACATATCGTACTCTTAAAGTAATTAACCTTTCGTCATGTTAATGGTCGTGTGTTCCAGTTTAAGGCGTCCCGGGCACGTGGGCGCCGCATCTGCCATGCGGAACCTTAATTGGCTCCTCAGCGAAGGATATAGACCGCCGATCCAGGCAATGGCCCGGGTGAGCATAATTTGTCCAATTAACCATTAAATACAGCTCCATAAATACAGTCAGTAAATATAAACAAAATCAGGCCATCGCTTTCTCTTGTCTTTCACCTCGTTCCAAATCCCACCACGTCCCCGCGCAATTATTGGCGCGCAATTTCAAATGGATTTGAACAGCAAGAAATAGTTGTATACATTTAAAAAGGGGTATACATTGTTTGGGTTATAAACTAAGAAAAATAATTAAAGAATAATATGTTATATTATTGTATATATTTTCACACATTTAAAAACAATTATTTTAATCTAAAGAAACTAACGCATTAAGAGTTCATTCTTATGAGTGAGCACTGTAGCTTAATGTTTTATTTATTTTTTTCTTTGTGTTTTTTTATGAATATTAAAAATACTATTATCACTACTATCTTGCTGTACAATCTTCATTAGGTAACTGATAAGGAGACTTTCACAACTTTATCGAAACTCACCACCTTGCACCTTGAATTAAACCCACCACGGTTGGCGCCAATATTTAAATGCTTATCTTGTCAAGTCAAAGCAACGTGTTCATTATTCACGGAAGCGCCTGGCTAAGCACTTTTGCTAACTGATAAAGATAGTTTCACAATCTTGTCGACCACTTGACTGTTGCGCACTCCTCTAGCGCCCTCCCTTTCGCGCCTTTTCTCTTTGTCTCTCTTTGTTTGGGGGCAACCGCCCTCGTTTTATGCGTGCTATTTCTGCTATTTGTGCTTGTTGCATTTGGCGATTTCAGTCAAGACGAAAATCAGTTACGCTCGAAAGTTCCCGCCGTCCGGATGCGAAAGTTTCTCAGGTGTCTCATGTAAATGCAAATCTCGCACACTAATCGAAGGTCGCCTTGGATCTCAGACGACGTGAGTTTTGGCTGCAATATTCGCGCGTAAATGCGGTTTTCCGCTGCAGATTTCCACAGCGCATGCTGCTAACCTGTGGCACAAAGGCGGCTTTTCTGGGTGGGGGTTGGATAATCCTAAATTTGACAAAGGAAGAATTTAAATATAAATCAAAATGTGTAACCCAGAGAGGCATCTGGCCGGACACAAACACAAAAGGAAACTATTGGGCCCGATAAGATTAAGAGAATTAATGGTTAGCAGCGGGATTTGCGGTGTGTTCTTTTACGTCCGCCGATAATCCAATTTCCGTCCTTATCTGAAATCTTTAGCACTACGTCCAAGCTCCGGAGGCCCGGCCAGTGGCCGATGAGCGGTATTCGGCCAGCCAGCAGGATCGGAAGGATATCGCCACGCAGACCGTGCGGAGCAGCAAGCCCAGCAAGGACCTGTCGCCTCCTCAGTCGCAAGCGACACCACCCTCGCCCCCCCTGACGCCCCCGATGTCCGACCGGAACGCTGATCCCGCCCTGGATGTGGCAACCGGCGTGGAGGTGCCCTACAACATTGACTGGATATTCCCAAGGCTAAGAAATCCCACGCGATTCTGGTATGTGGCCAGCCAATTTGTGGTCTCCGCCGTTGGAATCTTTAGCAAGATCGTGCTGAGTGAGTATCTATCCGGCAGAGCCGACCTTACCCAATATCTGGCCCATTGGCACGTTTATTTTTGGCCAAGAGAAACGCTCGGAGAGCTGGTGCCCCTGACCGTGACTACCAATGCAAATCTCTCGATCGATAAACGATGTGCGGATGCTGGCGATCTCGCGACGCTCTTCGAGGTCAAACGTGTGCCGTGTTAATTGGTGTCTCTGCGCAATTATTCAAATGCTGATCTTTCGCCTCTCTATTTGCGTCTTGCAGTGTTCCTCAACAAAACCCGCGTCTACAACAAGGAACGACTGGTCAAGCTGATTACTAAAAGGCCGCAAGGCGTTCCCCTGGTGACCGTGTCCAATCACTACTCCTGCTTCGACGATCCCGGACTGTGGGGTTGTCTGCCTTTGGGCATCGTGTGCAACACCTACCAAATCCGCTGGTCGATGGCCGCACACGACATCTGCTTCACCAACAAGCGGCACTCGCTCTTCTTCATGTTTGGTGAGTCTCAGGTCCTCAGGGATTAGCTTATGGTGCACCACGATTTAGAGAGTTAGGAGACTAAAGTTTAAAAAGGTCTATAAATACCGGGGTTTCTTGTCTTTAATATGAGCTCAGTTAATGTAAACTCTTTAAAAGAATTTAATTTATATTTTGCTACATATATGTACCAATTCATTTAAATAATAAAATAAGATTTTCTGAGATCTCCTTTAGAATTATGCCTTAAGTTAGGTACTCAATGTTTGTATTAACCAAATTATTTGTGTATTTGAATAATATGACATTATTCTCTTTCAATTTGTAGGCAAGTGCATACCTGTTGTGCGTGGCATCGGTGTCTACCAGGAGGCCATCAACCTGTGCATCGAGAAGGCAGCTCTGGGCCACTGGATCCACGTGTTTCCCGAGGGCAAGGTTAACATGGAGAAGGAGGAGCTGCGGCTAAAGTGGGGCGTGGGAAGGATCATCTATGAGTCGCCTAAGGTCCCCATCATTCTGCCCTTGTGGCACCAGGGCATGGATGACCTGCTGCCCAATGTGGAGCCCTATGTGATACAGCGGGGGAAGAAGGTCACCGTGAATGTGGGTCAGCCGCTGGACCTAAACGAATTTGTGTTGGATTTGAAGAAGCGTCAAGTGCCGGAGCCCATAGCGCGGAAGCTCATCACGGACAAAATTCAGGAAGCCTTTCAGGTGAGCTTGATTTTAAAACATTTCTTAGAATGGAATTTTGATATGATTTAAAAATTATTAATACAGGGCTTGCGAGCGGAGACCGAGAAATTGCATAGAGAACGCAACTAGCAAATCAGCATGGAAGAGCCTAGCGGCAGATATTTGTAATAATATTTATTTGTATAGTATTAAGCCTAAAATGAACCCTAAAAAGCCTTTGCAATCCAATTATTATAATTCTATTTGCGTGTATTATGGTAATTTATTCACGACTTTAAGTAAGACAGTGTGCATTAATAGTGTAAATATACAGTTGAAATTAATCCGATCAGAGGGAATAAAATGGCTGATAAAATAAAATTTGATCTTGGATTTTACTATTTTTAGCCCTAAAAAGTTGGCTATAATATGATTTTAATTGGGGCCATTAAATACGATTAATATCGTGGATCATTGGACACATAATTAAAAATATTGGCAACCTTACCCCACAGCTGCTTAAAAATTCACCGTTAGAAGGTCGGGCAAAATGTAGGCCATGTGGATTTATTATATTTATTTTAATAAATTGTAATTAAAAATACCTTTAGGTCACTTTCAGTTGGCAGAATGAGGGGAGAGCTTTTACTGAACACGCCCAAAAGGAAGCAATTACTCAAGGATGGTCCACCTGTGCCCACCAGGTGCCAAGTTCTGGGACGTGGGGCCTATGGCACGGTTTTTAAAGCTATTTATCGGGGTAAGGATGGAACTCTATTAAGTTAAAATATAAACTTAAATTTCTAGTGCAGATCGCTCCGTTGCTGTGAAGATCATTCGAGCCCAGGCGGCCTCTACTTTGCATAATGAATCGCATTTGTTGAACTTGGAACACAGGAACATAGTGCGCCTACTGAAACTGGAATCCGCGGCGGAGTTTGGATTGGTCATCATGGAGTGTCCCAGGGGACAATGTCTGCAGAGGATCGTAGACACTTTGGCTCTACCACTTATCCATAGGGTTCTGTATGTTTCGTTGCTCCTCTTCTAAATCATATAAGTAATTTATCCATATCCTTATTCTAGAATAACCTTAGATGTGGTTGCCGCTTTGAGATACTGTCATTCCCAGAATGTACTACATCTGGATGTAAAGCCAACCAATATATTGGTTGACCTGGGAACAAGGTCCTCAGGGGTTGGCAATTCCTATAGATGCAAACGAAGCTACATCTGCAAGCTCTGTGACTTTGGCTCCTCCATTGAAATGGGCGAATTTTGCGGTAGGCAGGACCCAACCAATGCCAATGGAACCCTGAGATACATGTCTCCAGAAGTCCTGCGATCAGACATTCTATCCGAAGCCTCCGATATCTACTCCCTGGGCATTACCATGTGGCAATTGCAAGCCCGCAGATTGCCCTATCACACACTCGATTGCAATGAAACCATAGCTTACCAGGTGGTCAAGCACGAACTACGGCCGGATAACTATCATCAATTAAAGATTCTAGCTTTGGATTCCCCCAGTGGAATTTCTGCCGCCGACTGTGATTGCGACTACGTCAATGAAAACACCGCCGACGTGATCTACAGAAGGGCAAATAGCTCGGCTCGCCGTAACTTGAGCCTCGATCCATCTTACACCGCCGGGCGTGATCTGAAAAAGAAACGCCGCCAGAACCGATTAGCACTCCACTTCGATAGCCCGGCGCCAGAGGCGAGTGCGTGCCTCGAGAACGCTTACTCCAAACTATACAAATGCTGCTGGGTCAGCGCCCCGGAATCACGTTTGGGTTCGTTCCAGCTGAAGCATGAACTGGAGCTCATTCTTGGACGCACCACCACCAACACCTAGTTTAAGCGATCGTGTTTGTTTGCATTTTATGTAATTGATTAGTAGTACATACATATTTATGTAAGATTTTACCAACCCTCGGCGATAATGGTTTTTAGAGGCGAGGCCACTGGTTGGGTCAATAATTTATTTTTCTGTAACTTCTTTTTGTTTATTTTGTACTTGCTACGCTAAGAAAATACATTTATAATGTTTATATACGAGCTTACATCTATGTTCCCTCCTCGATCATAGTGCGTTCTGTTCTATATAGTGTATGTATATGCATAGGAATCGGGCTGCTGCGATAAATTAGTCGGTGGCAGCAGCCCCTGAGGAGCTAACTACGGTTGAAGAAGAGCTTTGTCATTAGCTTGAACGACTGTTATTTACAGTTTATTGTTATGGTTGTCGTATAATGTTCGCTTAGAAACCGTATATATATATATATATATATATATATATATATGTCGTATTAAATATGCTTCCTATACTGCATCGTAAACAGTTTGAAATATTTCACCCTTAAATGCAAATGTTCAACTGCTGTTGTGTGTGAGGAGCTACTAACTCGGATTTAGTTTATGTGGTTAACCATGTCCTACAAATACACTCGACTTGTGCGGAAGACTACAGTTTTGGTACATCTATGCATGACCATAGCTAATAGTGGTTTGAATTCAGTTTGAAGTCAATCAAATTGTCCCATTGTAGTTAGTATAACCTACTGATTTGGATGCTGCAACCGCTGCTCTACAAAATATATGGTATAGAGCAGGGCGAGCAATTCGGTTTTTGTTTTTTTTTCAGGGGGAACAGTTGGCAGTGCCGCTTACAAGGTAAAACATCTTCCAAAAAATTTACAATATACATAAATACTCGTATTCGTACGTACAAAACTCGCTGGCGGCTCCTCCTCCATCATCTTAATGCTTCTGTATCTGTATCATTATCATTATCTTTCTGTTCTGTTTTGTTTTGTTTGAATATATCACAATTTAGTCTTTTTAAATCTTTAAATATTTGTTAGCTTGACGATTATTGATTTGAGATTTAGCAGTGGTGTATCCTAACTGGCGTAGGATCGTCGCACGGGAACTGGCGGAGGAATCTTCGACTTTCGCTGCTGCTGGGGCTGTTGGCCCGGTGACTTCTGCTGCGGCGACTGCGACTGCGGTGAGGGGGAGGAGGGCGAGGGGGAGCAGGACGAGGACATCGAGGAGGACGAGGACACCGACGAATGGATGCTCGTTGGAATTCTGGTGGGCTGCGCCTTGGGCAGGCAACTCTTTGGCGGCTCCGTTGTTTTGGCTTCCTTCTGCAAATTGAATGTACGAAATACATAAATATTTGATGCAATCAATTTAGCTTAAGTATCTCACCTTCTTTGGCGAAACGGCAGCTGGTGGATGCACCGGTGAGGTGACCCTTTTCCAGCCATTGCTCCTGCGCCAGGAGCTGGCCGTTGGCGGCGTGGAGGCCTGCCTTAGTAGCATCCGCTCCTTCAACTTGGTCACCATGCCGGGCGCCGGGGGAATCACCTCTTTGGCCAACTTCGCCATCATGGCACAGCTGATGCTGTCGCTGCGCACCACGGTGGACTCCAGTTCGCGGCGTTGATTGTGTCGCAGGATGCAGCTGGGCTCCTGCTCCTCGAGCACCGATTTGGATTTGACGAGAACGTGCGGCGGTCGTCGAAGTTCGCTCTTGATGATCTGGGCAATGCACTGTTGCTCATCCAGTGGCTTCATTGGCGTGCTGCTCACAATCATGGGTACATCCTCGATTTCTATGTCGCTGACCCTCCTCCGGCACTCATCGATCACCGCGTAGTCCGGTTCCTCGTCCTTTTTCGCCTGACTGGCAGAGAGCTCGTCCGTTTCGCTGGAGGAGCAGCTGGTCAGCTGGGCCCTTCCCGCCTCGCTGGGCGTGGGACTTTCGCCTGCAATTCGTCCTGCAGGACCCACCTGGCTCTCTGACATACTGGAATCCTCGCCATCCTCGTCGTCCTCATCCTCGTCATCCGTCTCACCCTCGAGATAGGAATAAAGACTGCGCGAGGAGTTGGAGCGGATGTTGACCAGCTTGTAGAAGTCGTTGGTGAAGTCTGTGCAGGCCACCTCTTCGTCCTCGGAGTACACGATCTGTTCAGGTGAATTATTGATAAGTAATCATATAAAGCAAATCCAGCTTTATCCCTTACCTTCTGCTGCAGCAGCTGTGCTATGCCATCGGCCACCGAATCCGTTTCCACGGTGGTGGAGTTTATGAAGTCACTGGATGGCCACAGCCAGTCGTGATCCCGCTTCCTTCGTTGTTGTTGGGGATGCTGCAGTTGGTGGTGATGCTGATCCCGCTCGTCGTCGAAGGTCATCACGGCCAGTTCCTCCTGCGACATGCTCCAGTCCTCCATTTCTGTGGAGCATGGTTCAGCGGGGAGAAGCCACTGCTCCGGTTCTTCGGGCAGATCCTCCAGGTGTCCATTCGACGGTTGTGGTTGTCCACTGCTCATGGTGCAGTACCCTTCATCCCTGCCTTTCACCGGACTTGCGGATAGAGCGGCATTCTGGGCCTCTAGATCTCGAACCCTGCTCTTCAGCATGGTCACTTCCTCGCGGAGATTATCCTCTGCCACGATGGCATCCACCACCTTGCGCATCACATCGTCCAGGCAGTGCTCATATTGTCGGATTCGGGTGAGCAAGGATCGATTCTCCTGCTGCATCGATTGTAGCAGGCTCTCCTGGCGGGCAAAGCGAGTCTGAAAAATAATCAAAAATATTATGATAAAGTTAGATTCTGGTGAAAGGGAATCTATTACGCAATATGGTATACTATATTACATTCTATCTGTTTTGTTTTCACTAGATAAGTTCATTGATAAAATCACAGCGTTACTACTTTTATTATCTGTGTAGAAGTGTTCGTTCAAGATAAGTTGTAAAAGTTAAATGTAAACATATGAGTTGTAACACCTTATCTAAAACAAGAGAGAACGCTATAGTCGGGTGCCCCGACTATCAGATACCCGTTACTCAGGTAAAAGGAGTGCGAGGGAGATAAAGATAGAAACTTTGATCACGCATAACTTTTAAACGAATGGTCCGATTTGAAAAATTTCTTCTACATTTCGATAGGTATTGATAAACACAATAAAACTGCATTTTTACTTTTCCGAAATATTTAAATTTATATTTAAATAAAATCGTATATAAGCGATTGTGGGCGTTAAAGGGGGCGTGGCACCTGTTTGAAACAAACTTGCGCTGCGTAGGAACTCCTAAAATCTGCATGCAAAATGCCAATCTTCTAGCTTTTATAGTTCCCGAGATCTCAGCGTTCATACGGACGGACAGACGGACAGACGGACAGACGGACAGACGGACAGACGGACATGGCTAGATCGACTCGGCTAGTGATCCTGAACAAGAATATATATACTTTATAGGGTCGGAAACGCTTCCTTCTACCTGTTACATACTTTTGCACGAATACAATATACCCTTTTACTCTACGAGTAACGGGTATAAAAAGGGGTGTGCCACAATTTTATGGATACAAAGGTTCTATAATTTATGTCTCGAAAAATATTATTTATTTTGATAGCCAAGTTTAATCATACAGTTTTGGACAGAGCCCTTGTTCTCACACTCTGTAAATTAATATTTATAATAAGTTGATAAGATATAGTTTTTAGAAAAACTGCAAATTTTATACATAAGTAGTAAACTTCAGAATTTATTTGACTAATATTATTTTGGATACCATATCAATGCTTTTAATGGTTTTATTATAATTAATGACTTAAATTGAACAATTATAAGAAAAACCTTATATATTGATATTATACTAAGCTAAAAGCGATCCGTACAGTGAAAACCTCTTTCGGGAAAGGGCTAACTGATTAGATCAAGTATTTATCAAGTGCTGGGGGCCAACCTTCGCCCCTGACAGCTGGCCTGATGAGGGTCACACACTGGCACACGGCTCCTCATCCATCAACCGGCTCTTTTTTTTCTGTAAGTGCTAAGTGAGCAGTAGTTACAAGACCCCCATATCCCCCCCTCCTCCTACCCCAGCCGAGATCCCAACGTGTAACAAATATCCAATCTCGATCAAAGCCCACTTGTTAACTGGCCCGAAGGTCACATTCGGCCGTTGGACGTGGAAACCTTGGGCTTCATTAGCGGCGCCTTACAAGATTGGGTGAGCAACTTTGGTTGGCGGGGCAAATGAGATTGCCAGAAGAAGTTAACGACGAAAGGGAAAGCATTTTCCATTCCCCCGAAAAATGGTAATGAAAAGCTGCCACTAGGGCGCAGTGAAGCGTCTCTAATGCCGACGCTCAATCAATTCGGGCAAAAAATGTGCCATCCAAGAAACCATTTTCCAACAAAGTCTCGCCGACGACTCCAGTTACTCCGTCCGGATAAGAGACAATTTGTATGCGCCGGAATGGCAGCGAGGGGAGAGATTGTTCTTAAAAATGAATTTATGCGTTTATTTATGACTTGACTCGGAGGGAGCTCCCCCTCCCCCTACCACCTTTTTCCACGAGAAAACTCGCGCTGTGCAAATTGATTTTCCACATGCTGCGCGGCTCTGTGCGGAAAAGCCCCTCGCCCCTCGCCCATTTCCCTTTTCCCATTTCCATCCGATACATACCTGCAGTGCCTTGTGATCCCGACATGTCTGCATTTGCTTGCGTTCTTTGGATTTCATAATGCGATTCATGCTGCGGATGGCGAGGGAAAGCGAAAAAAAGAGGACAAATATAGAAATGCATAAATGAAAACAAATTGCAAAAATCATAGCAAACGTGGGGCGCTTTCAGCAGAGAATTCTGAGTATTGATTACTTATTTATGAGCAGTTGAATGGAATTGTGATTTCATTGTATTGGTAGTAACAAAAGGCCAGACAAAATGTTCAGGCCTTTTGGCAGCTTTAAAAACTATTATATTTTTGGGGGATTCTAATCAACTCTGTATTTATTGCTAAATGCAAATATAAAGTTACTAAAGAAACATCTTTTAAAGTTTTTACTGAGTCAAACAAGTTAAGTATTTAAAGAACTCAATATCTTCTTGTTTTGCTGAATTCAAATTTGATTATTTTAACATATTAATATATATATAAGCTTGTGTCATAATAAAGTTAATTATAACTTGTAAAGGCTCTTATCACACTCTGATTCAAAACACTTCAGAGAAATTATATTTTGTATGACGAAGTTAAGTTTTTTCTTTAAAAAAATATATTTTATTACAATAAAATTATGAAAAAACGAAAGAAAGAGTTATTTTGTTCTTTTTTAAGGTAAAATATGTTATGTATGAATTGCTAAAGTAATATTCGAAACATAAAAAACCATAAATAAGTAGTCGCCTTTCGAAATTGCCTGCTGAATTGTTTACGTAAAGAAACGTCTGCGTAACCAGTCTGCATTGAAATTAGCAGCTAATGGTGGTCATAAAGAAAGAAAGGTCAGAACGAGGAGTTAAATCTCGGCCTAGACCAGAACTTTGCACCATTTCCAAATCGCGGTAATTACGTATTCGGGCCGGCAGAGGGCGCTGCTGAGGGTTCGGTGATTGATGGGTTTCGCTAGTAAGCGCTTCCTTCTTCATTCTCCAACTCCTCCGATTCTTGGCAATTTGGAAAATTGCATTTCGCTGTGCCGTTAACTTGTTCTGTGCGTAATGGCCAAGAGGGCGGCTCGGCTCCAAAGGGGGCGTGCCCGGTCACGAGTCTTGGTATGAGTTATTTGCGTACGATTTGCCAAAAGCAGAGCGAAAACTACTCCAAAATTGCCGGCATTGCTGGGCAGATTAAATAAATATTTGGCCGGTTCTGGCAAAAGAGTAAATTGGTTTTGGCTTAAGTAACGGAAATGGGCAAGTTCTGGTTTATAGTCTATTGTCCACCCTCTTTCTTTATTTCCCACACACTCGGCGTCTGGTGTTGTTATCGCGTTAAACAATTTAAGTTATTTGTCACTTACTTCTCAATTTGTTCGCGCAATTCCTTCTCGAACGTTGGCGACCCGCATTGGCTCTGAAAAAGTGCAATTGACCAGGGCACGAAAAAAAAGAGAAATGGAAAAAAAACATTAAATAAAATGCGAAAGAAATTAAACACAATGAATTAGTGCACTCGACGCTGATTAAGAACGACAATTTAATTGTCCATATCACAGTGCCAATCAGCAGCGTTTTACAAGCTAATGGACAGCGACAAAGGAGCCGAAACGCGGGGTTGGGAATTCTAAGGAGATGGGGATGGTTTTACTGGTATATTAGAACAACCTAGAACTCGGATGCGATGCATGCAACACCATAAATCACCGGAGTCAACAACCCAGACCCCAGCTTTATTTTCTCCACACATTTCCCCCGCGTCAACTGTAATCGATAAAAAATTACATCACGACTTTTTCATCTGTGTGACGTGACGATAAAACACATCCAGACAGTTTGTTATAAATTGTGTGCTTTAGTGCTAACAAAATGAATGACAACAGCCACAACATTTACAGATTCAAGTGTTAATGAAACGTTGAATATCATACTATTGGAGTGTCAACACAAGTCTGAGATTACGGAACAAACAAATACGTTTACATTTCTAGTAGATAAAGATAAGTGTCGATTCTATTTGCCCAGTCGAGAGTTTTTCATAGCACCCCTTTGGCAAACTTCCTTGTGGCTTGTGGGACGAATAGCTGCCCCCAGCTATTAATCTATTTAATTATGCTTCAGATTCCTGAAATTCCCGGTAATAAGAACTCTGCGCTTTACTCCACTTGGCTACGAATTCCTGGGCTGCTCTGCAAAGTCTTTTGTAGCTCCCCTAATTTTTACAGAGAAAAAAAAGGGGTTGATATAGGTTCTTCAACTTTAAATTTGCTGTTGGTAATTCCAACCTATCGAGTTTTTTGTAAATAAATACATTTTTTAAGTAACTAAAATATTTGGGATTGTATTTTGTTTGTGGCTAATTAAACTTTTTTTTAGTACCTGTAAGAATTTAATAATTTTGAAACTCCTATTTCCTACTTTTTCGAAAAAAGTGTAATAGGGTTTGGTTTTAATAAATGTAGGTTTGGTTAGTAACGAAATGATATGAATAGATTCATATGCTATGTGATATAAATTTAATATCATTTGAAATTTCTTTGTTGTGTAGTGAAATATGTCGAAAACGCTTTCATCTGCAACAGCAGCCGAAGAAAGGGAGCTATAATAAAATGGAGTGGGAGTGGCAGTTGGAGCAGAGGGAGCGATAAAACGCAGCAGCACGCGCCAATAAAGAAGTCGCCCAGCAACCACCCACCACCCCCCCTCATTACACCCCTTGGCCACCCGTTAAAGAGGCACCCGGAATTACAAATATATGCAATAATTTTTATTAATTCGCCTTCATGCATGAGACGAGGAGACCGATATGAAAATGCCCCCCTTGCAGGAAAATTGGAGGCAACAGCAGGCGGCAGCCGTTGAAAAGGGAGGGGGGTGAGAGGCAGGAGGCGGAAAATGGGGATCCCCAGACTGATTGCCGTCCTCAGGCGCCACTTGTGCCGCCGAATGGCGAGGAATGATGAACGTGTTAATAAAATTAGAGAGCCAAAACGTTTGGACCACTCTCTGCCCCCTTGTTTCCCACCCAAGACGCTATTTCGGGCAACTGGTGCGCCTGTCGGCAGCTGTTGGCCACTGCACCACCCAACCACCCCCCCTTTTCCCCGGCCCCGCTCCACATTTCCCATTCAAGAGGCGACGCGCATAAATATTCATTGTGAATTTCCCTCATAAAAGCGAGGGAGTAAACGCAGGGCAGCAACGAAAGAGCGGTGCCGACAGCGGAGCTTATTGATGAAGTTATAAAATCAGACATGAATTCTTTATTAATTAATCGAAACCCATAGCCAACGAAACATTCGGCTACCAAGGCAGCCAGAAAAGTTCAAAAGCAAAACTCCGCACAGGTTTCAATTAGCATGCGGCTTGCAACACGTCGAGGGTGGCCCAAAAAATGATTTAAGGGGTTCAGCGAGTACCTAACCCCGGAGCCCAACCCAAAACAGAAATTAACAAAACAAATCCCGGCAACATGTTGCACCCGTGTCGTGTCCTGGGGATAAAAAGAGCCAACCAGTCGGAGGAGTGGGCGAAACGATGGTTCTGCGAAGGGTGGCACATCATACGGCCATTTGCACCCGCAAACGCACTTCCGTAAGATGTCCGGTCCACCCCTCAGACTTACATAGGCCTTAATTTACACACGAAGAACCAAAACAAAATGAGTTTTTGCCTTAACCCATTATAAATTTGCTAGTAATAAAACCCCAAGTACTCTTTAAGCTATTCATGAACTTTTTCGTACAAAGATTTTAAGTTCTAAAGTTTGACTTTAGTTTTGATATTACCATCCTGTCTGGGTTTACTTCTGCCATGTTAATACTTTATGAATTTACCTTTTCTAACTTAAAGTCCAATCAGATTTTTGTACATTTAGAAAATAAAGTTAAATAATATTAAAGACCCTTGAAGGGCATAAATTGACTTATTATTACTAACCATTTCTGAAATATTATTATGTAAAATATATGCTATAATGTTGCTATTATTATTTGTGTGATTATATTTCAGTTTAAAATTTTCCTAAGGAAATAATACAATAGTTATTCTCAGTGTAAAAATAACACGACAACAAATTGGTATTACTCTTTCACTAAGTTACCCCCTATTGCTATGTCCTATTCCATAAAAATCATCCATTGTCCTGACGGGTGAGCTTATAAAAAGGGAAGATTCCAAACGTGGGCTTAACGATTGGTCTAAAATCGCGGAATGGATTAACATGAACCCCCGTTTGTAGCAAGGGGAAAAATATGAACACGCTTATTATTAATTAACATGCAGATTGAACGGCGGGTGGCCGTCTTCCATTTTGAAATTCTAAAGTCCTCCACAACTCCCAGATTGATTCTTACCATCTTTATTCCTTGTTATTGTTACAGTTTATTCCATTCCAAATGAGATTACTCTGGTGATTCCTTGAGTTTGTTTTTTGTTGCTGGTGCACAAACTTTGGAAAACTTCCGAGACCACAAAACCGTTAAAATAACAACCGAAGTTGAAGCCAAAAAACCGACTGACTAAACAGTAAAAGGGAGGAGGATGACTGTCCCCAAAGATGAATAAATTTCGGCAAAAAGCAAACAACGTAGCTCAAATTAGAAGAAAAGATATAATTTCCAGGAAAGCAAAATAAAAAAATGTTTAAAAAAACACGCGACCGATGGCGAACATTTGCTTTACCCTCGAAAGCCGGCGAATCAATGGTAAAAAGGACGAAAAGGAGCAAGGAACTGAGAAAACAACCCTCGTTGGAGTTTAGGTGAAAAACAAGAGAGAGAGAGTTTGGCGAATTCGCCGCACTTCTATAAGAGAACAGCTGCTGGGGACCTGCTTTCTCCACCTCCCCCCTCTCTCCATTCCACTTCGATCAGCTGCAACAGCCGGCACAACAACAGCACCCACCCCCTTCTTACACCCCACCCACAAAGGCGATGTTTTTTGATGTATTACTCCGAATTCGAATTCTCGAATTGGCCGTTTTTAATTTAATGAACCGCGACCGTGGGAGTGGAAGGGAGATGGGTAAACAATAAAATAAACATTTCGCAGATGCGAGGCAGAAGAACAACCCTATATATCTCATATACTGGAACTGGTGGTGATCCGTTCACATTGTGAATTTCACGTCCGATGCGTCAAATGCAAACACTAAAACGTCACTTGAGCAAGACCAAAAGGGAAGAAGAAAAGGTACACAGAGGAAAAAAGATCACTCCTTCGATAAAATATATATTTTCCATTAGAACACAAAATTCTATTGGCTTTTACAATTATAATTTCTTAAATCTCATTGATATTACCATCTTTAAACTCTCATTACCTCGAAAAAATAATAAAATCGACAATCAAATTCATTCCCATTTTCTCTCTGTGTAAATGAGCAAATGGGATGGACAAGCTATTCCCTTCCCCCAAAAAGTTTCGCGAAAAATTAATTGCATTGCACTTTTTTGTCAAGGGGTTCTGAAGAGACCTCCCCATATGCCGTATAGTGGTGGTAGTTCCAAAATTCTGTTCGGGTTTGAGGGGGCGTATGAATCATCAAGTTGGCTTTAGGTTTAGCTTTAAAAAAACTCAATGAGGATCCTGGGGGTTAAACGTGAAAAGGGTGGCTTTCTATGCATTAATGGGCACTAGTTATAAGTATATGCAACAATATTACACTCCAGAGTGGTTCTGACCTACCCTAAATTTATGGCCATATATTCAGTTATGTACATAACTCTAGTTCCGGACTGGGCGCCACGGGTGGGTGGTTGCAATTGGGCTGGGAATGGCTATAGGTGGTGCAGCAGCAAC
Source organism: Drosophila fuyamai (assembly GCA_018153365.1). Taxonomy (NCBI): domain Eukaryota; kingdom Metazoa; phylum Arthropoda; class Insecta; order Diptera; family Drosophilidae; genus Drosophila; species Drosophila fuyamai. The sequence continues at coordinate 9,978,031 of JAECXW010000758.1, forward strand.
AACTTCGGCGGTGGTGCTTTCATTTCCGAGTGAGTAAACCATCAAACGCTTGCGACAAAATTATTAGCAATTCAAAAGCAGAAGAAGAAGACACTGAATGATGATGATGATGATGATGAAGGGAGGGACGCAGGGACACTCTACTGATGTGTATAATAAAAAGTGCTCATGCTGCGACTTCTCTCCTTCATCTTGTCCCCGCCCCCACTTCCCTTCATTTCGATGGCTCTTGTAAGCGAACCAAGTGCCACTCAAGAGACATCGTCCGAGACCAGGACCACGCCCCCTTCTTGACAGTTGACAGCGACAGTTTTTCTTTTGCCTCCTTTGCTTTGCTATTACAGTAGAGCTTCTGGAAACGAACCGCCCATTTAACGTTTCGAATTTGAAAGTTCTCTTGTTTCAAACTTGGAAGTTAAGAAATTATTCAAATTACAGAAAACTCCTGTTTTTTTCTTAAGTATTTAGTTAATAAATCTTCTTATCTACTTTCTTGCATTTTTAGAAATTCTGTGAATATCAAATTATTTTAATATTTTAATGATACTATTTCTATGACCCCGGTTTATCTATGGTTTTTTAAAGACATTTGTATAGTTGTTTCATAGGATTGCCTTTTTATTACATAAATTAAAATAAATTAATTTAATGTTCAGTTTAAAATTCGTAATTCATCAAATGTTTTCCAAATAAAATGATATTTCTTGGGTTTGATTTAAGATAGCTTGACTGTATTCGGTATTCTTCTTGCCCATCCACTCCCGGTCTCCATTTTCTTAAACTGAATGCAGCTGAGCTTATTAAAGGCGCAGATTTCCAAGGGCAACGAGGGGAGTGGGGGGTGGAGGCGAGGGTGGCATCGAGATGACTGGAGGGGCTGGACCTCCATTGGAATTAAAAATTGAGCACGTGCTGTTGGCGAAAGTTGTGCATTGTGCATCGCTTCTCCCTTACCCCCCTCTGTTGCCCTTAAGTCAACTTTTCATTAGCACATGCCAATCCATTCGGATTCGGCTTGTTGATCTGTCGCCTGATTAAAGGCAAACAAATAAACAAAACTTCCGTTTAGTCATCTGCCTTTTCCATTTGTTTGCCAGCATTTCGTACAACAAACACAAATATTTGAAGGGACAAAGGATTAAATGTCGTGTTGCCATGTGCTTAACTTTACGGACAAGGCCTCAGCTGTTGTAACAAGAAAGAAATTGGTAAAAAACGGCAACTGTCAGCAATTTGAGCAGGACGATGATGGAGGACTTGAAAGAGGAAACCTAGCAACGAAAGTTAGGGGATTAAAACCCTTTGAAGGATGGCTTTCTTATCAATTAAGAGACCGTAATCGCAGAGTTCTCGGCCTAGAAATCAATTACACTAAAGTAAACCCACACTCTCATTTCGACCAAATAAGAAACAGATGATAATGATGATGAAAGTGGGCCTGGGAACGAGAATGACGATGATGGGAAAGCATGCCGAATCGGAAGATGGATATTCATTGAATCGTGCCATTTATTGCATGCCACATGGCCAACAAACTGTCTAAGTCCGCCTTTGACCCTCTTTCTCCTCTCTTTTGCCAATTTTAGCCTCGGGAGCCCAAAAAAGAATTCTGCAACATTCACACTTTTGGTGGCCCGACTTGTCAATGGATTGCCAACTCCCGCTCCTCTTTTCACTTCGAGAAAAACATCATGACATTTCCAAACATTTTATTTTAATAACAATAAAAATTGCTTTATCAAATTATATATAAACGTTTAATTTTTTATTATCATTTTTAAAATTTGAGACTTGCTTTTTTATTAGAGTGTACGAAATGTTTGCGTAAGTAAGAACCCAAGTTCAAGCCCCACTCTATTTTATATTTTTTTTAAGCTGATAGTTTGATATCCCTCAAATGTAAAATCAATTTGTTTCAGTGCATTGTTTCCCCACTTCCTTTGAGCCACTGATATGCCAATAACAATAAAGTACACACACAGCCGCTTTGTGGGGGAAAGACTTTGACTAAGTGAAAACGAAGGACAGTGGCAGCAAAAGCAAAAGCAACCGCCAAAGCAAAAGGAAAAGCACGAAAAACGAAAAAGCAGCTGAGGGAGCAGCGAGCATAGTTAATCGTTATTTACAGACAGATAAAGTGCAGAAATATTGCCAAAGGAGCTGGAAGTTGGGACAGTGGCAACGGTAGCTCATGTATCCACTCCACCCACTTTCCCCACTCCTTTCAAAACTCCTTGTGGTGCACAAAAAAAAATCACCATCCGCATATGCCCATGCACTGGGAAAAATGTACCGTTATATTGGATTCTTTGAGTAGTTCTTTATCAACAATATTTGATTCTTGGCCTTTTAAAAATTTACAACAAATATAGTTTTAATTCTATTCTTAAAGGGAAAATCCAAAATTTGGTATTACAAATGTAAAAAAATAATGTAAAACCTAATGTGATTTTGTAAAATTTAAAATGTTGAGATTAAATAACAAGCTTGACATTACCAAAACAAAGATATTGATATTTAATAAGTTAAAGGCCTAAAGTCAAATATACTTTTTAATGGGCACTGTTAATTTGTCACATTCCTTTACTTTTTGGAAATAAATTTAAAATAACATTTGAAGTACATATTTGGTATCAAGTCCAGAATGAAGTTTCTTGGGATAAGGTTTCTTTATGTACAAAATTATATAAGTAGTTTTGGGTCTTATTTTTTCCAAGTGCAGTAATCGGATTCCCATGCATGGACCACGCTCGCAGGCTGGCGAGATGATAAGGCGGAGAATGGGAAGTCGGGCGGGGGCAACTGCCACTGCCACACTCGTAAATTGTGCTGCGAGCTGGGCCGCCTGCCAAAAGCATAGAAAATCAGGCAATGGCCAGAACGAGAACGGGCCAAAACAGAACAGGGCAGAAAGCACTTTTCCACTTTTCCTCTCGACGCGTTTTGTCTCCGCCGCTTCCTGTGAAAATCAGGAACAGCAGGCGGCGGGTGGCCATTTGGCTGCGGAAATCATTGGCCAAAAAATGGGTGTGGGCGTGGAATGGATGCCACACGCTGCTCCTTTTCACACCATAAACTCCAAGCAGTTAACTCGTTTTCGGGGCTCTGGCTCGTTCTACGTCTTTTTTTGTTATCAAATTCAATTACCTAAAGCCGGAAATGCGTATGCCAAGCCGAGCTCCTTCCGCCGGAAAGTTCCGGCCATTAAACTTTCCTTCGGGCCGACAAGGGGCATCCTCCGGCCATTGTGATGACAGTTTAGATTGTGATTTGCCATTGAGAGGGCTTTGATCGAGTGGACCGAAGGTAATAAACAGTCAGAGTATCCTTTTCCCAGTTTTTCTAAGACGTATTTTATGAGAGTTTATGTTGGCCAATTTGCATGCAAGTTTTCGTAAATGTCCCTTCCAAAAAGTTTGACTTTGCATTATTTGTTATAGATCTGAGGATTTGCATTAAAATGTTCTTACAAATATTTAAAATAAGTGGAACTGGTGACACTCCTAACCAACAAGGAAACCATATTGTTTAACTAAATTAATTTTATAATATCAACAAACATATTTACGTCTGCAAACCACTTCTTGGTCAAACTTTTTGCTTTTAAAGAAATATATTTTTTCCTATATAGTATTTATCTTAAATTTCTGATCCAAATAATTTTCCAATTTTAGAAAAGTTAACAATCTTATCAATTAAAGACTTTTTAATTCGAAGTTACTGACTCGACGCAAACATGTTGAACCTTAAATGAGCGTTCAGAATAGTGCTATGTTTATGGGACATTTTGCCTTTTACTTCTCCTGTCGGATAATTTGATGTTGGTACATATGCATGTAATTTAAGCTTGTAACTTTTAATTGCCCACCCAGGCGACCTTGTTGGCCGGTCCGACCGCATAAACCGCACAGAGCGCAAACGACTGAACACGATTAATGACCCCCATGTCCATCCAGACCCCGGAATGCCCCATCCAAAAGACCCAGTCCCTGTCCCGAACCAAATCTCTCACACGCTGACCGCACAGGAAATTAAAATGCTTTGGGAACGGGCCGAAAACCAAACTCCGGCGACATCAAATTCAAAGTTCATTTCGAGAGCAATGTCCGGGCTGGGTAATAACATCTCAACTTCGCTGGGGGCAGGAGAGATGGAGATGGAAATGTGGATGCGAATGGATAGATACATTTCCGTAGGAGTACTCACTTTCTGGAACTGCTCCTGCAAACGCAACAGAGCGCCTTCAACTTCAATCATCCGCTTCTCCAACACATCCTGCAAGAACAACAAAACAGAAAAACCAAAAACTCAGGAAGCAGCGCAAGAAGGCTAAATGCTACGGCTAAATTCCCAAAAACGAAAAGTTAAAGCTAGCTGAAAATGTGCATGGGTGTACATATGTATATCTTCAATTTTCCGTGTATTTGTGGCCAGTGAACCAATGGAGTTTATGAGTGTGAGTGGGGGTGTGTTTGTAAGCGATTTATGTGCTGCCCAGAAGCATTATCTTCTAATTATATAAGATAGTTAAAGATATTTTAAGTTTAAGTTTATTTAGTGGCAGAAAAATATACATTTTGTTTTTCCAAGTTAAAGATAAATGTATACTCTCATAGTGTTCTTAGATTACTGTTTGTTATAGTAAAAGAGCCACATATATAGTAGCCCACCGTTTAAAGCCTTTATTGCTGTGATTTTAAAACTTAAGATCTAAGTAATGAGTAAAATTAGTAAAAGTCAAATAAAAAACATAGTTTCCTCATAATTAAAAACAAATTTAAGCTTGACCTTAAAAACTTCCACTAATCATAAAATTATAAGTTAAAATACAGCTCTAAACTGTGTTATTTATTCTATGCTATAATGAGGTACTCTTTATTATATTCTAGCTAGTTTTCGAAATGACAGCACTCTTGGCAGCAATGTGAGAAAAATAATTATAACAGCTCGAACAAAAATGGAAAGCAATTGAAATTAATTTACGATCTTGTCACCGCGACGAAAACAGAAAACAGATTCGAGGTGTAAAAAGCAAATCATTGAACTCTTTTGGGCACAATCCCGATTTTCCGAGTGAATGCAACATGGCATTCGGACCAAAAACACAATAAGTTTCGACTTAATCCGCACGCGATGAGGAGAAGGTCTGGGGCAGGTGCAAGAGTGGGCCAAAGTGGGCTAAAGTGGGGTTCGGGGGGTGGGGCAGGTGGCCAAGTTGCAGGTGTGCATGGCCAATAATTCACCGAGAGCAAGGCTGACATGCCACAGAAGAGCAGTGGCACAAAAGCCGAAGTTTTCGAGTTGAAATCGAAAAGGAAAAGCCCCCGAAAAGATCAGCTACTTAGTGCACTACTATCCGATAGATATATGTAGGTGCAAACTAACACATCTCAGGGAGTCATCAAGGAGGTGGAAGGGGCGTGGGCAGGAAATGGAAATGGCAAGTTCAAAGTTTTCCCCTGCCTTAAAATGGCCAACAACTTGGCTCCAACAGACAACAAAAATCACAAAAACAAAACAACTAATGTGACGCCGACGCTCGTAAAACACCAGTTTGCTTTTTTGGATTTTTTTGTCCGCTTTCTGTTTTGTTAAACACTTAATATTAGTTGTGGAAGTTGTAAAAATAATTTTTATAGCTTGAGGAAAATGGGCTGTGTGTTGTCTTTCGAAGCATGGTTTTTGTTTTCAGCTTGGCCTTTTTGCGCAATAGACAAATTGATTTTTGTTGTTCTGCCGTAACGAGAGAGAATTTATAAAGATTACGATCCAAGCGTGATTATGAATGACCAAAAGAGTTGGCCAACTAAGCGAGAATGAATGCCATGATTTGTGGCAGGAAATTATCCAGTCTCGAGGTGGAGCAGCAAGTCTAAGACACAAAGAAAAATCTTAAGTGCATTGAAGGTATATCTTTAGATATGGTAGTCAAAGCTATTAATATAAAAAGTATTTATATATAAATACCTATTTGGTCATAACAAAAAATAGGATATACAATAGAAACTTTTATTTCACAAGCAAATAATGAACCTATTTTATTGAAAAAAGGAGTTCTAAGGATATTTTAAATATTACACCTTTATATATTTATAATATACAAATTAGTTTGTTATAACTATTTTTACAGAAATATATAACAGTAGATAAACTTTAACAATATAAAATCCCTTTATAAAACACTTGAGCTATTCTCTTGAAATAATATTATATAATCGATATCCATTTATCTTGATTTGAGAAAAACTAGCTTTTTCTTTATTGATTTGTGGAAGGAATTAATTCCCCGCTTCGAGACTTTTTTCTGTGTAAACAAATATAGCAGAAGTAGGTACACATATATCCATATGCTAATGCAGGCAATGAAATGGAGACGGCGACAACAATGCCAGCCCATAGACTTCTATTCCAGCTGGCGAAACTGTGCGCATGTGCAGCAGAATCGGAGAATCGGAGAATCTGAGCCAGAAGCTGAGGCTTCTGGAGAGCAGGAGCGGGATGCGGGGTAAGCAGTCTGAACAAACACAGCAAATAAATAGCTGGCAGTTCGTTGAACCCTCCTCAATCACTCGTCGCCAGTGCGAAACGGCACAGTTGCAACTGCAGCAGCAGCAGCAACAGCAACAGCAGCAGCAGCAACATCACAGCAAAAGCACGGCAGCAACTTATGGGGAGAGAACGTGACTGGGTTCTGATGACAGCCGTGGATGCAGTGCATCAGCTCCATTGTGTGTGCACAAATAATCGAGATGCCATTTGGCAAATTTGCTGCGAGTGGGTGTCTGTCTGGGCAGCTGAATCCAAAGGATGGAGCTTGGTAATCGAAACACGCAGCCACTGGAGCGGATTCGTGGGTTCAATTAGCAGGAGCCGTGACTTCTCCAGTGGATTCTGGGAAGCATTACCGCGTCAACTGCCATTTACATGGAGCACTTACCACGTTCCAGCTGGCCCCGGCTCATTTGCAGCCGCTTATGGACCATACGTCCATCCATCGGCTGTGCGGCCTGTAACTACCATAAATCAACTGCAGCCGCTGCGCATGCGCCATACTTAGTGCTATTAAAACGTCACGGAAGTCGGAACGTGAGCAGCGGCGAGAATTCGAATGCCATGGAGCAAGCATATGGGAGCACCACCAGATAGATCCCTGGGAAACGCTGGCCTGGTAATTGTCAACATTTATACGCGATCAATTAGACTGAAAGCGGGGAGAAATTGTTGGAAAATTGGGAAGAAAATTGGTGGATTAATGCAGCGGCAGACGAGTCAAAGTTGGCGTGACCCCCGCGCACACCGAGATTCGCATGTCAAGAGGGCATTTGGCCCCATGAGAAGTCCTTCATCAATCTCTGGAACGCCGCTGCGATGTGTCTCGAATGGCACGTTAACGAGTTCAAGCGGCTCAAACTGAAAAGCCGAGTTCAAAGGTGTTTGCCTCGCCGAGAGTCTCGTTTGCATTTGCATGCCGCACTTTGGGAAAATTCTCCACACGCCAACAATGGAAAGCGAGCTGCTCATTTTTTGCTTTCCCCCCGCCCGATGGGGAAAATTGGGTTAACCACTCACAAACACCAGAGCCGAAGGTTAGTTGATGAAGGGAAGGTAATAGCTATACACGGGGGACTATGATTTGATTCGAGCTGATTGTCTGTAATTGGATGGGTCTACGTCTATCTCAAAAGCGCTACGTGCCTTTATTTTTTTTTTGGAAACCAAAAGCTGGGAGTTACCAAATACCAAGCTTGGGGTTAATTATGCTAACAAAAAACACTCACCTTATCACAGCCGCCGGAACCGGAGATTGAGCCTCCATGTCGCTCCAGGGAGAGAGTTCCCGCTTCCGATTCCAAGGGCGTCCTGGGCTGATGGACCAACTGGATTCTGCCCTGGGAGATCTGTATGTAATTCGGGGGCGGCGGCATAATGTCCAGCACATCGTCCTTGTCGTCCTCATCGCAATCCTTCTCGTTTTGCCTGAAATGTAGAAAATACAACGTAAAGATTAGTTAATGTTCGGCCTTGGTTCTTAAGTTTCAACTCAGGCCAACAGTTTGGCAACCTACTATACACTTCGCTGGAGTACAAAGTGGTTTCCATATCGCCATTGCATTGCCAGCATATTTTTTAGATTGCCCCATAAAGAAGTGTCAAAATATTTCCTATTGCTCACGTCGCTTATCGGCAAACTTCGAAAAAAATTAAACAAGCGGCCAAATTGTTGCACAATGCAAAAATATATACCACACCAAGTATAGTAAATATAGGCTAAGAGAAACTTTGTATAGGCAGCTCGTAAAGTGATCTTAACAGATAGTTGCATTAAGCAATACACCAAGAAAAAATTAGCGTTTATTGAAATAAACAATATTTTGGTTTTAAGATCAATGTTTCACATAAATTGTTTGATAAATTTTAAATCTTTATAAATTTAATTGACAATTAATAATAAAATAAATTGTATTGAAATGCTACATCATTCTTGTTTTTTATGAAAGCTGATTTTTAATTAAAGCAAATTATTTGAAAATACACTAAACATCGGTTTATAATTTCAATTCTTTCTTAGCCTATGTTTACTGTATGACTCCAATTGATGGGGGTTACCAGCTTGAGGCGTTTTCTGACACGACCCAAATAGACTGCGACAGAGATATCAATTGTGCTTGCGTCGTTGAGTGTGCAAAGTGCATGGGATCACCTGCTGTTTGGGGCCTCCGGGGATTGGGATATTTGTACCCGTACATGTATAAGTACTCGTATCCTCGGCATCCCAGTGCTAACAACGAAAAGTCGCTCGTTATTTCCAATTGAATTTGCAGCTAAGTGCAAATAATTCGATAAAATTGCCACTCGGAGGCATTCGAGTGGGCAAACACTGGCCAAAAAGTGGTAAGAAAAAACGAAATCACCATGAGGCCAAAATGCTTTTGGCTTGCCAGCTTGTCTACGTTCACATCTAAGCCAGCTTCTGCCCCACAGCCCCTCTCACCCTCTCACCCTTTTGGCTTTTAGCTCTTAGCCCGGTCCAGCTGCAATCCAGTTTTACACACTCTAACTATCGAGTTGCCGACTTCGGACTGCTGAATGCAGTTGAATAAATGGCCACAAAAAAGAGCTGCAAACAATCTTACAAGCTAATCGCACAAAATGTTTCGTTTCGTGTTTGACGTTGACACCGGGACAAGTGGGCAGTGGCCAGCACCGATGGATATATATGCCTATATATATATATATATATCGGTTTCCATATCGCGCGTATCGTTTTTCCAGCCGGGAATTCTGCTGCCCACGTGCCCCATAGAATTTCCATTCGTCTTTGATTTATAGGCATCGAATAAAGCAATCAAAATCAATTTAACTGTTATCAAGCTGGCCATTGGCAGTCGGTAATTAAGTGAGACGCGAAGTATCGCATCACATCGCGTGCAAGTGCGACAGCCATCCACCAAACACCATCCTCCATCATCCGCAGACTCCCAGTCGTCATCATCATCATCATCTTCATCATCCTGCGTTAGATGCAAACCTAATTAGCCAGACGGGCGAGTCAAAAGGCCAGCTAATGACATTACAGGGCTTTAATTAAAGTAGCCCCGCAATTACCGCTGCCCGATTGCCCGATTCCATCCCATCATTCCATCATCCCATCAACCCATCACCCGATCAATTGACAGTGAAATAGTGCCGAAGGCGGCAAGGTGCAGAGTGCAAACGTTGCACTTCAGGCGGACCAATTTAGCACTGACTCATCCAGCTTATGTGTGCATAACATGGACTGAGAAAAACGGTGTCCAAAAACTAAAAATAAATTAGAAATAAGAACGTATCTAAATGTACAGGAAAATATCTTCAGACGATCATGATTAGGACAGAAATATAATTATTATGTTAGCTTTTATAAACCAAGATCATTGGAAAAATGTACTCATCGAAATAATGATATTGGAATGTTTTATTTATTTATCAAAATAAATACAGACAAGTTTAATAGATAAACATTATGACTAAAAAGTTAACTAAATCAAAGAGATGGCAAGTTTTTTTATTTTATTTATAAACAATTTTTTCCCTTAGTGCATCAATACAGGAGTCATAGATTACTCACGATTTTTGTAAACTTAAAACACTTAAAAACCTTCGGTAAAAAGATCATTGGTGAACAGATTATTGGTATTTTGTTAAGGGTAAGAAAGCTACCTATCAAAATCATAGTTTCTGGAGGTTTTGTTTATCTATCACAATAAGCTTAACTATAAAACAAAGCAATCTTAAAGCAAGTATGAATAATAATCACATCATTTTTCTCAGTGTTCGCATACAGGAGCAATAAGTTACGCACAAGTTTTGCTTGAATTTGCATTTCTATCGAAGCGCTTTCCGTCGAATGCACGGATGATAGCTCCTAAGGGGGGGAGATGTTCCACTATATCCATAGCTATAGCTATAGCTTGCCGATCCCCTATCCATCGGTCATTCGGTTAAGCCCCCAATCCCCAATACCCAGTGCCTCTTGTTCTTTTTCTGTCTTTGTGGCACATTCGTTTACTGATTATGCGTTTTATGCGACGACCATAAATTTCCGCTGTCGCTGCTCTCGTCTGCTTCCTTTTCTCCCTTCACACCCGCCCCTATATCTACCCTATATAGTACCGCCACCACCCCCCGCTTCCAATTCTGTTTCATCCGCTGTCCAACGCTTATCACTGGCCATTGCAGTTGGCATAAAAATAAATATTGCACAAACGCGTATAAAAAGTAAATAAAATAAAGCAAGTAGCCGTCGCAGGGGGACTCTGTTTTATACGACCTACAAATAAGCCGCATAAGGCGCTTACTACCGCACTTCTCGTTCCGATTTCCCGGGAAAGTGGCATTGGTCGGAATCTCGGGCCGTCTTTTAAGAGCGATTTGAGGGGCATAATTATGCGAGCACTGTAATTGAGGGCTGCTCACGCCGATAAGCCAAGAGGCATAATTGTGGTCTCGGAATTTCGAGATAAGAATTTATGAGCTTAGGCGGATTCCTTGGTGATGAGTGACCCATTGAGTGGTCATTTTTGAAGAACGCTTTCAAAATAGTTATCCACACAGGAAATAAAAGGAGATTTCTTTGGTTTATATTTGAAGTTAATCAACTTTTTAACGGGTAGAAAAATAATTTTTTTTCAATCAAAATGAAAAATAAAATTTAATTAAATTTAATAAAGTATACGAGCTTATTATAACGCCATATAATATAACGCTACATTAACGCTCGTTTAAGAATGGTCATTAATTAAAAACATCGCACTGTTAATTATAAATATAACCGACTAAAGCTCTACATAAAAACATGCGTACACATATGCTATAAAATATTTCCAATGACTTAAAAATATTTAAAAAAGATACTTCGTTCATGTTTAATATTCGAATCATCAACCTATTTAGTTGATCATTTTCCACTGCCTACTGACGGCTGCTAAACGCTCAATTTGCATTAAACACACCGAATTATTAAACAGCAACTGCGAAGTGCATGTGGGAATATTTGCACACATGCTGTTATGAATTTTCCAGCTACTATGTGTGTGTGTGTGCTGACAATGAGGTCGCCAGAGCAAATAATTTACAGTACTCTGCAGTAATTGCCATAATTTTCGACTGCCATTCGAACACGGCTCGCAGCCCCCCACTCCACCGCCGCCCCCATTCCTGTCATGAATATTGAAAATCGAAGTTAAAGTTGAACCGCCCAACTGTCCAGCTGTCCGAATGTCCAACTGCCAGAGCTTTTCGATCCGCTTGTGGGTGCCCACTGACATGGGCGTGGGCTGGAAAAAGAAACTATAACCGAAACTGAAACAGAAACACACACTGGCCACACGCAGATGAAGTTGCAGCCTCCTCCAAGCGGTGCCTCCAATACAGTCAAGCTTCTTTACTATCACCATTTATTCAAATCTCAAATGGTGGAAAAACTGAATAAAATGGTTCAATCAAATCAAATCAAATCAATCTAATATGTTTTTAATGCTATTAAAAAGATTAAGATTATTGAGTTTATTGCTTTTTGCATATTTAAACATATAATAATTTTTTCTATTTTAAATCAGAACTACATTTGAAAGAAAAGCCTTAGAATATTTTTGGAACATTATGATCGTATATGTATTTGAAAAAGTACATCTGGAATTTGTAAAGTGACTTGAACTTATAATGTTTCAGTTCAAGAGTCGATTTTTGTATGGTTTATAAGTTTTAAAGTGCCACACACTCAAAACTTTCTAGATATGAAACGTAGTCTTCGGAACCGATCTCATCTGATAAAATCGTGCAATCTTGCAATCTTATAGTGCGCTACTGTCTGCTGAAGCAGTGAATTTTCCGTTTGTTGAATTGCATAATTTATGGGCCTCAAGATCGATTTTAATCGTTGCTATTTCTGTTGTATCTCACGGCCTTATATGGAAAGTAGTTGGTAGAACAATGCGCCCGGGGGGGGGGCCGTGTTGGTTCTGTATGCCTTCACCGTTACACACAGGCACTTAGGCATACATATGTTCTTGTGTTAATTTATTCATGAGCCGGCGAGCGGGCTAAGCTTCCGTTATAAATCCGCGCTTAGTGCACTCCACGCTCCGCTGCACACTGAGTACTGCATCTCACTCCCACACTCCGCCCCTCTCACTCGCACCCAGTGTGTGTCTTTGTGTTCTTGTTTGTTGGCCAAAGGGCCCTTGCCTCCTCCTCGCATGCAACCCATTTCGCAGAGTTGAAACAAATCCAGCAACGTAGCCCAAATAGGCGTGTCTGCCTGTCCCTCTTATCTGAATGGTTTACTCTAGAATGAGGTCTTAATTCGAGGGTGTCACTATGGCTATGTTCCCGTCAGATCTGGCTAAGATCATCCTATGTGAAAACAAAAATGGATGAATCATATATTATATTTCATCTGCATTCTTATACTTTTAAGGTTTGATTACTTCCTATCATGGAAAACCTTATTATTGTCTTAATAAAGAAAGAGCTCAAAACATCATTATGGAAACTAAATCTTAATCTTAAAGAAATAACCCATCAAAATATATTTTTATTATGTTAAATACACTTTTGAATGAATTATAATTTATTAACAAATATAAAATAAAGAAAGTGTGAGTCATCACTATAAAACAAATCATAATCTTAAGGAATCTTAAGAACCTTTAAATAAGGAACTTGATAAGATATTTTCATAGTTTTAACGAAGTAGTTATTATTAGCAACTAAAGCAAATTGACAATCAATTGTTAAGCACATAAAAAACATAAGAATTTATTTTATTTCTGTTTAAGCTAAAAAATCTCCAAATAGTCGCCAGCACTATCTGTTGTTTCCCCCATGAGAATGTGTATTTTGTCAGTTGAAAAAGTATGGCACAAAGTGTTAGGCAAAGTCAAACAAGAGGCCAAAAGTGGATGCATCTGCATCTGTGCGTTTGCAGAGGGCTTTGGGCCCCGCTAAGTAGTTATGCCATTGTTTCCCAGAGCTGCTCCGAAATTGCGTGGGCGTGATGAGAAATGCGAGTAGTTGCCTCTGCCTCTGCCTCTCATTTCAACACCCTTTTCCCGCGCTGACAATGCGTTGATGTTATCGATACCTTGATGACCCACATCTGGAGGCATATCCCCTGCCTCTCTTTTTCTGATCCCCAACTGATAGCTGAGCCCACACTGGAAATTTGCATAATTTGACGACAAGTCGACTTGGAGATTTATTATACACGCTTCATATGAGCCAAACCGAATATGGTTAAAAAGCGAGCTGGCGATAAGCATCATATAATTGTGCCGAACAGGAAATTACGACGACATAATTGAGTGCCATGTTGCCGAATCGAAATGAGATCGCAGTAAAGTCCCTAATCCCGCTTATACTATGAGCACTTCCTTACAATGGAAAAACGTACGTACATTGGCAATTCGAAATGCGAGTCAATGGGAGAAGAGGCGCCGAAAGCCAAAAGCCACAGGCATATCCACATCTGCTGGTCTGTGTAAATATTTATGCAAATATAAACAAGGGCCGAACGGCTGCCATGTAAATACTACTGCCAAATGCAATAGATTAAAGCCATCCATGGACGGCGTGTGTCACGTTTCATTCCGGGAACCAAGGAGCAGCCAACACGAAACGGAAGTCAAGTGGACACTTACTGCTTACCTGGCCAAACACCTGGGACCTCCGCTGATTGACAGGCGCGAGCCGATGGTGGCCATTGCATTTGCATTTCGAAGAAACACTCAAAGAATCAAACAAATTTGCGGCTTAGTTAAGGCGGCTTATTGTAGTAATATGATGTAGTAATCTTCACCTCCATAAAGTGGTCAAATTAAACTCTAAAGTTATAATCAACAGATTAGAAGGACATCATTTTAAATTGGTGCTCCTTCCACTTTGCAACCAAAATTCAAAACAAATTACTGAAATCATTAATAATGTTTTATAAGCATTTATTGTAAAAAAAAATAAAGATATTTATTTGAACACACTTTTACTTTTTACTTGCATTTCCATTATATTTATTGAACTGTAAAACTCTTAGGTTATTATTTAGCTAGCAACAAAAATATTATTGCCAAAGCATAATTATAGTTTTATAATTAATTTGAATTTATTAGAGGTAATTAAGAAGCCAATTTATATTCTTCCTCAATTTGTGAATCTTTCCTTATAAGTTTCTTGACTTAATTATATGTATATTTTCCTCAGTGCGACGGCTCCCTGTCTCCAAAAGGAAGCCGTCAAGGTGCAGCCGTCGGTTTAGAAAGTTATTTGCATGCCGCGCTTTAGCCGAAGCCGCTCCTCAACTCTCGGCTGTTTTGCATGCAGATTTTTGATTGGCACTTGGCCAAGCGGAAGCGATTGGTATCGCTCTCACTTCAAGGACAATGGCATGTTAATTAGAGGAGCCCCAGCCGAATGGCGGCCCTGCCGATAATGCCGAATTGTTTGCCATCGCTCCACGCACCCTAATGACCCATAAACACTGGCTCAATAGGCCATATCCGCTGTTGTTGGCCAGATAACGCACCTTGGTCTGGGGCACCTGTCGCCCCAGCGACCCTTCGCCCCCCCTTTCGGCCCACTTTTTGGCCAACAAGCACATCTATAACGAATGCCAGGCCAGGCCATAAACTCACATACCCACACATAAATTCTATTTATCAACAAACATTTTCGCTGGCCCCACAACAACAATGGCACCTAGTTGTGCGCTGGGCGGTTGTAAAACGCAGGTCGTGTTGGGTGAATGGGGTGGCGGTGGGGTTGGGGTTCATTTCGGGTGCCCCACCCACCGACCAAACCCAAAAACTTGCTTGCGTTTAAAGCAAACGTTAAGGGCAAACTTTTAATTAGAAAGCAAGTACGGTCAGCTGGAAAATGGCTAGGGAGCAGTGGCAAATACGGAAACTATGCACGGGAATATTTCATTATATGTATACACATGTAGAAACAAGTACACAGAAAAAAAGGAAAATCCAATTGGAATAAAAAAAGATTTAAAAAAGATGGATTCCTTCAAGGAATTATTTAATACTTCTAAATGATTCCGTTGAGTTTTAATAAATAATAAAATAAAGATCAATAAAAACTGAGGTCAAATATTTTCAAAAGTTTATACATTATCTGCTGTTAAAAAAATTTATAATCAAATTAATTGATATACCATTGTTTAAGTTCATCTTGTAATAAGATAGATATATGGGAATTATTAGTAATTATTAACAAGTAACTTGAGGTATGTTTAAATTTTAATTAATCAACAAAATAAGAAACTATTTTTCTCAGTGCATGCGTGTTTGACTGGTGGCACTGACTTTTCCGAGCCAGCGAACTCTGCATGTCAAAGCCCAATAACGGAATTGAACGCACAATAGTTGGCAATCAACCGAGCTGAACTGGGGTAGGTTAGGGTCATTCCACGCATCTGGGAACGGCTTCAGGCGGAGGAGCAGCCCCAGTTCCAGTTCCATCTCCCAATCCCTATCCCAATCCCAATCCCCATCCCCGCACCCATCCCCATTCCGCCCCCAATTCCCAGATGATAAATCGCAGGCTGACATCGCCCTGTGCAACTGCATGTGTCAGCCGCTCATTAAAAAGGTATTCATCATTATCTCGACCGCCGCTGCAGTTGTGGCACCCAAAGTGAAAATGCCGCCAAGACTGGATGCGAGAATTGGATCTGTCGCTATATCTTTTGCGGCGGCATGTTTGCTGTCAAAATCCATTCCAGCGAGGGGGGCTGAGGGGTCTCCCTCAGATGTTTTTATTAATTTCACTGGAGTGAGGTGCAACGACTTAAAGCCCCAGCTAAATTGATCGATGTTAATAAAGGGTATTTGTTAGGGATTTTCGCAACTTAGCTCAGTCTTACTTTGCAAACTTAGGCAAAGTAATACTTCGTGATTGTAAATAGTTTGACCTATTCAAGGGCAAAGATTGTAATACAAAGTAGTGATCGTAATAATCGATGTTATAGATTATGCTACAAGAAGATGCAATACTTCGTAGTATTGTTTAAAGGTTAACTTAAAAGTCAATTTCGTGGCTTAAACGTTTAGCGGAGCTATTATGTTTTGATTTACAAGCAAAATATAGATGCCAAGGTGGCAAATTAATGGTTTAAAATACAAAACAAGCTTATGACGCAAAAACGTGTTGTTATGCAAATGAACTCTAGTAAATGTTTTACATAGTATAATCCCAAAATGATAGTAATTGCTATAAATAAACGTTATGGCGATCGTTTTAATGTGAAAGCAACTTTAGTGGAATAACTAATTGATAGCATTTCTTGGCTTTAAAACTGCGCATTTTTAGTGAGAGACTATAAAACTAAGTAAATTTAAGATTAGGTCTCCTTTGATTTATCTATTCATAGAAATCATTTATAGCAATGAGTTATATAAGTCATACTATCAAGTTTCATATTCGAAGGATGAGAGTATTTCAGTTTCGTTGTGAACTTGCACATATGCTACATGCTTCGAGGTGCAATTGTAATTTTCTTGCTTTCTTCTCGCATTACATTTTTGTTATTGTGAAATTGTTCAATAATTTTTCTTTTTCTTGGCCTGTCCCAGTCGTCATCTGTGGCCCCTTTTCGAGATGAGATGCGTTATGCGATATGTGCGCCACTTTGGCTTATGATGGAATTGACACTTCAGTTTGTGTGACACACGAAGTGCGGGACGCCCATCAAAAACAGACCCGGGGCACTGATACATAAGTATAATTCCCCAACCCATCCAGGGGCAAATGTATAGATGCCCAGATAGTGGAGGCAGACGCACTTGAAATGCATAAAATGCCATTTTTCTTTTGTGTGTGCAATGAATGCTTTTGCCTCTTCGATGGTGGGTGTTTTTTCTTCCAGTGGATGGGGGGATTGGATTTTTACGGCCAAGTGGAGTTTGTTAGTGCTAATGGCACATTTATGACCATAGGGTTGCAATCTAAAAGCTTAGACTGTGCTCTATCTGTCTGATCAATTTGTCCTCTCGTCACTTGGCAAAATAAACTCGAACCCCAATCAAACACGCACATACAATTTGGTAACAGCTGAACAAACCCCTGTGTAAATTGTTTTATCATTACGAAAAGTTTGAGTTTGGATTTCCGCTAATTGCCAAAGAGCAGCCCTGAAGTTTGCCTTGGTTTAATTTTCATTTTATTCGTTTTCATTTGTGTGTAATCTAAGCTGGAAAAACGGTGGGGGGGCACCATATAGCCTACATAACTGTATGTTCCCACTGCCTCACGCTTTGTTGCACCACATTTCCTTTAACCCATAAAAACGAGGCACATGCGCAGCGTCGAGATGTAAAAGATACATCTCATATAGCGGGCAAAAGCCGGAAAACAATGGGAACAGGGCGAAATGAGTTTGAAATTGAGAATGAATGAAGAAACTGCCGGCGGATATATCGTTGTTCTTATTGTTGCTGCTGGCGTTACTGTTGTGGGTCGTATGTTGTTCCCGTATCAATCATAATTATGAAGACTCTGGCTGTAAGTTTTTAAGAAACACTAATGTTTCCCTGTCTTTCTACGCACACACAGGCATAAAAACCAATGACTTTAGTTTTTACGCTCGTGAGAATTCATCATACTTGTATCTTAGGTTTACACAGAAGAAAACTATTTGTTTTGAAACACAAAATTATATCATGTAGGATTTGGTTTACTTGTAATAAGGAAGAATTTTAGTAGAGTATAAGTAAGTCTTATACTCTAGAACATGACTTAACCTCTTGAAAATAAGAGACTTACTCTTATTTTAAATTAAGAACATAATATTCCTTTTCAGAGAATTTTTAGTGTTTTTTAAAGCTTCAAAAGAGTAAAGGAACATGACTAAACCTCTTGAAAATAAGGGACTTACTCTTATTTAAAATTAAGAACATAATATTCCTTTTCAGAGAATTTGTAGTGTTTTTTTTAAAGCTTCAAAAGTAAGCTGTCTTAAATCCGGATTTTTATTTTTGAATTTAAGTGGGTCTTTCATCCGAGTTTTGGAGCCCACATCCCAAGCACATCAAATGTTTAGTGCTTAATAAAGTGTGTTATGTCTTTTGTGTAATTATTTTTAGCTTTAGTCGCGCTTGATTGCCATGTTAGGAAAGAGGAAAATGGAAGGAGGGAAAGGCCTCACAGGCGTTTCTAAGCGAACATTTTCGTGTGTGGGCCTCGAAAACACAAAGATCTTAAAGGTTTTGGGCCAAGCACCGAAAATACACCCCTTCCCCTCAATACATACATATGTACATATATCCATAGTATGTAAATGCGAGAGTTCCACCTACAAGGTGCTTTTGGGCTTTTGGGTTTCTATTTGCACAGGTGTTTTTAGCACCTGGGTTCATGGGTGCCTGATGTGTTTGGGGCATTAGTTATTATCATCTTACGCCCTCGGGGGGCGTGCCACCGGTAAGTGCTAAAAGGCATTCGACTGCACTTTTCTGTAATAATTAGCACATCATGACTTGTAAATAAAGGCCACCAGTGATGGGCGAGGTTCTCGGTGAAACCACCTTCACCTACTCTACATAAGTTACTCTTTAAATATATATTACATTTGTCATCTATTAGTTAATTAATTTAATTACATAAAAAAAAGGAAAATTATAATTATTTGGGTACTCAAAAATGAATTGTTTAAATAGAGGATATCCTGAAACTAATTGCAACTTAATCTTTTTTAAATTAAATTAACTTAAATTTGAAAATTAACTTTTATCATTTTGATCTTTTAATATCAAACGAATATCGGTGTATGGCAAAAGTCAAAAGGTCAGTTCATAATTAGGCCGAAGCTATTTAATTTAGATATTTAGGTTATTAGGTTCAGTTATTAGTTTGTGATAGCACTCTATAATTATCTAACATTACTTAAAACAATTCTTGGACAAAGATAAATTACTTTTTTCGCTTCCTTAAAACTTTGCCGCTTTCTTGATGATTTTTCACTATCTATGCAAAAAGTTCGATAGTTTGGCGGAAACTTTCATTTGTTTTCTCATTGCGATTGCTTTTCCCACGAAAATCGTTTGGCAGATGGCTTTTTGATTGCTCCGACTGCTAATTTTTGGAGAGGCAATGGCCCGCGAGGCAAACTCGAAATTCGAATCGCATTGGAGCATAATTCAATTTTAGCTTGTGGCCAAACGAAACCGGTCGAAGATGCCAGCCATCAGCAATCAGCTAATAATAAAGATTTTAAACTAATTGGCTCATTTAACGCAAAAAAATCATTATAATAATGATGACGATGACTGATGACTATTTGCCCGATAAGTCGCAAAATCATGGCCTTCGGAAAAGCGGTTAGGGAGTGTACATATTTATTGTAAGTCGCCAGAAATTAATTATACAAAAGTAAGTTTTGCCATTGCAACGTTCCATTTTTTTTTGTGTGAGTCTGTGCGTTACTCTCCCATTTTTGTCAGCGATTTTGCAAATTGAAAAGCTTCCCCTCCCTCCTCCCCTCACGACTTCGCCCCTCGACCAATGACCTTTATCGCGAAAGTCATTAACGAAGGAATTGGGGCATGGCAAAGGAAGTAGTCGAAGTCGAAGGAAGACGAAGACGAAGAAGGGACACCAATGATAAAGTAGAAGGAAACACATAAAAGCTGCTGGACATAATCGTCTCCGTGGGGCGAGAGGGGGTGGATGTACACAGAGAGAAAAAAATTATAAGAAAATACTTTAACTAAGATATTCTATTAGATTTCTAAATATCCCACAAAATAGTACCCTTTTCTTGTATAACTTTTTAGATATTAATTGTATTCTCAAGAATGCACAAAGACAACAATGTTCCATTTGATATATAACATTTTTAAAATTTGGAATGTTTTTTGCATTTTTCTAGTTTTAATTTCCTAGAACTGTGTTTTTAAGAATCATATCCTTTCATATTTCATTTAAATTAACTTTACTATCTTTGCTATCTTATAATCTTAATAGCAATTTAATATTTCCTGATTAATTTTCCTTATTCTCTTTACTTTCAGTGCTTTAATTAGCTGCCCTTGAAGAATAGGAGTTTATAATGTCGTGAGTAAAATTGTTTAACTTTTCCCAGTGTGTGTGGGAGTTCTTCTGGTGACTTACTTGCGTGCCAGGCGCTTCCTTATTCCCGCGAACATTTTGGGTTCTCCTTTCGCTGCTGGCCTTTATCCACTTTTATGTCCGTACTAATGTTGTATTGTAAATTAAATTGCCGATTTCCGGGGGGTTTCGCTGCTCCAACCCAAAACGCTATCTTTCTCACTCCCGGCAAAAAGGGCAACAGAATACGGCGACACTTAAAATTAATTAAAAGAACAGCAAAAAAGCGAAAACGCAATTGTCGCGTAGCTTCACTTCACTTCATGTACTTGTACTTGTTGTTTTTTTGCTTGTGTTTGTTCATTTGGCGAGTGGTTGCTGTTGTTGTTGCGATTGGCAGCTTTTGAACGCCTCATTGCAAGAGGCGAAACAACAGACAAACCAGCTAACAAACAAATGGTAAAAACAGAAACCGAAATGAAAATCAATTAGCCAAAGTAGGCAGCTGCAACTGTTTGCCGGAGATTTATTTCTATATGCGGATGGATTGTAGATTGTGCAATCCGTAATTCGTAATTCGACGGAATCAATAATCCTCAGCTGCGATCGCGATCGAGCATTTCCCAACGCACAAACACTTTCAATGCACCAAAATATTTTCATTCACTTCGCTCCACGTTGACAATATCATCGGGTTTGTTTTTATCGGTTTTCTTTTCGTTGGGGAGCTGAAACGAGCCAAGGAGAAATTCACACATTATTTTCAAATTTATTTTTCGTTCATTTATATCAACAAGCATCCAAATGCTAGAGGGGAAATTTCGGGAGGGTCCCATAAGCGATTTATATAATTGACGTGTCGAGTGACAAATTCGAAGCATTTGCTTCCAACAAGTCGCGTCGAATCGGATTTTAGGGTCCGGCTTACAAGAAGTTACAGCATCAGTGGAAATGTCGTAATTCTGGCCGGGCAAAAATATTTGTGATTTACTACACTTATTTGATATGCCATGGAACCCAAAAAAAAACCATTAAAATGGTCGTTGTGTAAAGATATTTAGAGACTAATAATATTGACAGGGTCACGTTTTTATTTTGCGTTGTACATTTTATATATGTCAAATAGTTTTAAACATTTAAGTTTAATAACCACTTTTTCTACAATTACAAATAATATGGTCTAGCTTTTAAAAAGGTTTTCTCTTCTAAGAAGTATTTTGACTATAAAAATCCTTTTTACAGTATATTAATTAATTTCACATCTAATTACTTTAAACAGAAAATTGTATTTTAAAATATAACGCATTAAGTAGTTTTTGTTTTCATTAAATAGAGTGATAAATTGAAATTACTCTGTTCAATTTCCTTTTGTCACAAAACTTCT